>OY728158.1:1890077619-1900077619 GCA_963277665.1 Viscum album | reverse complement strand
ATAGAGACATTATACTTGAAACATACTGATTATCGCTCAAATTTACCCAAGATAAGAAGGTAAGAAGGTCCTTGTAGTTTAGCTTGGGTTGTCAAATCCTGAGAGACCTAAGAAGTAACCTATAGACACATACATTCTATGGACTTTTTTTGGCTATGAAGTGGCCAAATTGGGTTGATTTTAGATGGTTTTAAAGGAACTATAATATACTTAGGTGAATTCAATTTAAAATAATGAGTTGATCCTAGGTTATCGCTCGAGGTGGATTGGACATATTTCCTTTTTAATGATTTCAATTTCTTATATTTGAGATGGGTTCATTTAAGGAGATAAAAACAATCATCACATACTGGTTTAATTCCTACACCCTTTAATACTAATAACCTATACACTTGAAGGATCATAGTTTTAAGCACTTCAAGGTAAAGGTTCGTATTAGCATTTGAAGTGTGTGTCCTTAAATTCAACAAGGACAATGGAATTTAAAAATCATCAAATAAAAATCTCAATTAAAGAAGTGATTATACATTAATTAGGTGATAAATAACATCCAATATAGCCCCTTGATACTCCCTTGGATCAACCAATAAGTGGGTTAGCCATCCATTTATCCCATGGTTTCAATGGAAGCAGAAAGTAGACTCATGGGGGAGGAGATGAAGAAGTAAAGAAAACAACAAAAATAAAATGTTCACTCCACCATTGTGTGAATAATTTCACAAGGTTTGGTGTGAATAAATTCACACCTTGATACAAAGGTATCAAAGTTATATTAAGAACTACAGAATTAGAGTATAAGAAGATCTTTTATTAAGAAATTAAAGTGAATTGAACAACTTACAATTGAAAGACAAATTTGAGACAACCAAATCGCAGCATAACATTACAATTGAACCAAGCACCACAGATCCCTCAATACTCTAACACCACTACCTTAAATAGGAATTTTTGAGCCCTTGGGTAGATCCTCCAACATTCCAAGTCTACTCAATTAATTGTGGTAGGCCATTGGTG
Organism: Viscum album; assembly: GCA_963277665.1. Lineage (NCBI taxonomy): Eukaryota > Viridiplantae > Streptophyta > Magnoliopsida > Santalales > Viscaceae > Viscum > Viscum album. Next base: position 1,900,076,605 of record OY728158.1, on the reverse strand, counting down.
GGTGGAAAGTAAGGGAGAGTTGATTTTTCCACCCTTGACCCGAGGTGGCAGCCAGTTTTCCTTCACCGAACAGACTCGTTTTTAAGACCTTATAGATGGCAGAATAAGAGTAGGCAATAGAAGAAGAAAATGGAGATCCGGATGTCATATAACCGCCTGTAAAGTTTGGGCCCATTTGGAGTTTTGAATTCCGTGCTATGAGAAAATTAGTGGGAAGTTGTTATGGGACGCAAAATCTGGCCCAGAACTGTATCTCTAACTTGAGCCACCTTAATGACCACCATATATGGTGAATTAGCATTATATCCTGAAGAGTGATTAGTTCCTCAACATTTATTCTATCAATCATAAAATTTGGGATTCATTGGGCCTGTATGTTGGGCTCCATAGTCTCATAAGTGGGCTGGTGTCCAATCTTCCTTCTCTAGAATTGCTTCCATTCATATCCAAATATCTCCATCATCATTTATGAATCATCCATTGATCCCTGAATAAAAAATGTTCAAATTTAAGTGTGGATATACTTACCAAAATATCAAATTAAAATATTTATAATTACATTCCTTAGAATCAGATGACTCATTGGGCCTAAATTGTTGTATATTAGGCATGAAGTGCACAAATGATGAGAATGGATGTTCATAATGAAAATGCACTAACTCAGGCCCATAATATCAAAAATTAACATTTAATAATATTAAAATATAATTAAAATATATGTTTTTATTTTATAATCACACCCCCAAACTTGAGATTTGCTATTCCCGAGCAAATAATTCCATGATTTTATTTGAATTCCTTTCTTCAAACACATTATAACAAACAGTGCTCACAATGTAAACTACACACAAATATATTTTTATAACCTATTAGGATAATTTAAAACAAGATGAATTTAAAAGCAGATCCCAATCCTAATCCCATTCCTTTGATCAAATCCATCATCATACTTCATCCAACTCAATTAGGTGTAATGATGTGTTGTGAATCACAATAGATATGGGGGTTCATTTTCATTCAAGGGGGAAATCATGGAAGCGCTAGGTGGAATCACATTTAATCCTAATATGAGTATTCTTCATTATTATTATTTTTAGATTTTTTTTTGCAATATTTCTATAGTAATTGAGACTGCAGTTAATCAAATTAACCCATGTAGCAGGACTTTGCCGATGACTCCCAGACTCAAAGGCCTTAGGGCACCAAGTGAAGCCCACATACTCGGGCATCGTCTCGAGTTAACTTAATCAAAAAACAAAGTCATATTACCATAAATAGATATATATTGAAAAACTCAGGGATAGAGAAATCTGGAGTCACGATCCCCAAGTGCCAAAAGCCTCGCATTTTTTCAATCCATTTCTCTACCCACAATTTTTTTTGAATACTCATAATATTCATAAATATCAAACCAGCCTATGCTATTTATTATAGGACCCCAAAAATTCGAATTAGTACCCCACAGTCTAGAGGACGTGCATTGTGGCATTTTGATTTAATGGATGAAAATAAAAATGATGAAAATTTTCATTGGACAACCAAACTTCCAAAATCAATGCTTTTAAACTTAATCAGGAAATAAATTAAGAGTCAAGGAAATAGAAGTTATTTTCTATGCAGTTTTAATGTTAGAAAACATGTTATTATATGAATGATAAAGGAATTTTACTTCTTTTTTTTTATCATTGTTTTTTTAGACAAACATTTTGTTTCCACACCCCCAACTTAGAATGAAACTGTCCCCTGTTTCGTAAAAATAAAATTTATAATGGGGTAGAGGAATAAAAGGGGAGTTCAATATGGAAATTGAAATATGGGGATCATGGAATGAAGTCACCTGGTGGTTGAAGTTTTAAGTTCTTGTCACTCGAATTTAGTCCTTTGATATCCATGTCGCTTGCAAAGTTCCCTAGTGGAAAAAGGAAAACAAACAAACAAAAATAAACAATATATATATATAAGTAAAATATAAGTATATATATAAAAATTATAGAATAAGTAAGAACATTAAGTAGTAGGTTAGTGGTAAGCGCGCGCCCCTGTCTCCCTTCAGTCCCGGGTTTGAGTCCCCGCGGCTGCGCCGATTGTGACAAGATTTTCCCCACGGCCTATGGCGTGCCCCCTTTTTTAATTATTATATTATTATTGTTATTATTTTTATTTTTATCTTAACCTATAAAATAATAAAAATACAACAAAATAAACCGATGATACATTGTCTTCTTTTCAAATTTCTGGGTAAGGTATTACTCAAGGATCACACCACGTGACATGGGTGAATATGGTGCTCCCCTTTCGTACCCATCCATGCTCATAATATAAGAACAAGTCAAAAATATATTTTTTATTTTTAAATATAAAAATGATTAATTAATATTATTTGAAAAATAAAGATGATTTAGAAAGATTAGAAACATAAAAACCATGGGTTGCCTCCCGTGCAGTGCTTTGTTTAACATCATTAGCCCGACATAGATTCTAAATTTATCTATTTTTTCCTGGTTCATAGATTGGATAAATTAGCTCAACGTCTATTTCATGTTTATTGAATGATTCAATGAATGTTTTTAACCTTTGACCATTGACCTTGAAAATGTGACCACTAGTGGGATCTTGAATCTCTACTACCCCATGGGGGTATACATGATGCACTGTGAAAGGACCTGACCATCTAGACCTTAACTTTCTCAGGTGTAAATGAAGTTTTGAACTATACAAGAGCACAAGTTTTCCCTGTTAAAAATGTTTGACCTTGATATTCCTAGATTGGTAGGATTAAACTCTATCTTTATTGATCGTTGAATTTTCATAAGCCTCCATCCTTAGTTCCTCCAGTTCATTGAGATCTAATTTCCTTTTTCTTCCATCCAATGATAGATCATAATCCATTTTCTTAATTTCCCAAAAGGCCTTATGTTCAATCTCCACTAGAAAATGGAATTCTTTACCATAAACCAACCTATATGGGGACATTATTTAAATCGTTTTATATGCAGTTCTATAGGCCCAAAGAGCATCTAAGAGTTTCTCAGACCAATCTTTCCTAGAGGGGTTGACAGTTTTTTCAAGAATTTGCTTAATCTCGCTATCCGCTAACTCCACTTGACCATTGGTTTGAGGAAGGTATGCAGTGGACACTTTATGAGAAATACCATACTTAGACATGAGTGAAGGGAATGGGCAGTTGCAGAAATGGGTTCCTCAATCACTGATTATAGCCCTAGGAATTCCAAATCAAGAAAATATGTTCTCTTTCAGAAATTGAATCACAACTTGATGATCATTGGACTTAGTGGGAATGGCCTCAACCCATTTTGAGACATAATCAACAGCTAAGAGTATGTATAGGTATCCCCGAGAGTTTGGGAAGGGAAGGACCCACCTAATCAGTCTAGCCTTAGAATCTTTTTTTTGGAAGAGGTATTTTAGTGCAGAATGCTCAGTGAACACAGTGATGGGGGATCCTAAGAGGTAGGACCTGAACTTCTCTAAGGAAAACACAATATAAAGTAACTCCTTTTCAGTGGCGGTGTAGTTGATTTGGGCATCATTTGACTATTTTCTTCCATAAGAAATGACATAAGTAGTTTTATCACAACGTTGTCCTAACACAGCTCCTACAGCAAAGTCACTGGAATCACACATAAGTTTGAATGGAAGGTTCCAATTTGGAGATTTCATAATTAGAGGAGAGGTGAGAGAGAATTTGAGGGTTGAGAATGAACCCTCACATCTTTCTGTCCAAACAAATGGAGCATCCTTTACTAGGAGAGCACAAAGGGGACGAGAGATCAAACTAAAGTCCTTGATGAATCTTCTATTGAAAACAGCATGTCCTAAGAAAGACCTCGCTTATTTGATAGTTTTGGGTGATGTAAGGTGACGAATGATGTCAACCTTGGCTTTATCAACTTCAATCCCCCTACCTGAGACCAGATGGCCTAGAACTAGTTCCTCTTTAACCATGAAATGGAATTTTTCCTAGTTTAGGACTAGATTATTTTCTTCACATCTTGACAAAACTTTCTCTACATTCCTCAGACATCCCTCAAATGTATCCCCAAACATAGAGAAGTCATCCATGAAGACCTCTAGAAAATCCCCTACCATGTCTCAGAAGATTCCCATCATGCACCGCTGGAAGGTTCCAGGGGCATTACATAACCCGAATGGCATGCGTTTGAAGGAAAAGTTTCCAGAAGGACATGTTAATGTAGTCTTCCCTTGATCCTCTTGGGAGACCTCAATTTGATTGTATCCTGAGTACCCATCTAAGAAACAGTAGAAGGCATGACCTGTCACTCTCTCAAGGACTTGGTCAATGAATGGTAAGGGGAAATGGTCCTTCTTGGTGAATGAGTTTAGCTTCCTATAGTCAATACAGACCCTCCATTCACTACTCACCCTTGTTGGAAGAATCTCTCTATCCTCATTGGTTATCACTATGATTCCAGCCTTTTTTGGAACCACTTGGATTGGGCTCAACCATTCACTCTCAGCTATGGGGTATATGATTCCAACTTTTAACAATTTCAGAAGTTCTTTCCTTACTACCTCCATGATATTAGGATTGAGTCTTCTTTGAGGTTGACGACATGGCTTTGATTCAGATTCCAGAACAATCCTATGAGTCCCGATAAGTGGGATAATCCCAGGAATGTCAGAAAGAGTCCAACTAATGGCTTTCTTATGCTTCCTAAGGATATCTAGAAGAATCCTCTCATGATTGGATTCAAGAGAAGAAGAAATGACAATAGGATGTGTTTGATTGTACCCTAGGAAGGCATACTTTAGTGCAACAGGAAGTTCCTTCTATTCAAGATCAGGTTGGTTTTGAATTTCAGCAGAAGATTGGGACAATGGATCAAGATCAATTTTATTTACTAAAGTTTTAGATAGGATTGATTCCCCACATGTAGAAGTTTCAGCTACTAGATTGGTCTGATCAGATTTAGGGAAGGATGTTGGAGCGGTCTCCATGAAAGTGGTTTCCTGAAAGGTTTCACTAATTGTTGGACCTAAGACTTCATCATAAGAGAAATTTGAAAATAATTCAATCCAAGGAGATAAAATTCCTTCATGTGAACAAAGGAAATCTATCTTATCCTGACTTAAACATTCATCAAATATTCCTTGATGTTCCATGGATTCATTATCAATTATTCCTATCATGTTTACTTCATGAATGTCCTCGTCATCCCCTATTTGTGAGCTTTCATTATAGATGTTCAAGTCTAGACTCATGTTCCCAAAGGTGATAGTCGTGTTCCCATTTCGGACTCAGATAACAGAGTTGATTGTTGAAAGAAAAGGATGGCCAAGGATTATTGGGGTTTGTTCCTTATTTCATAAGTTTGGATGGTTGTCAAGGACAATGAAGTCAGCAGGGTAGATGAATTTTTCAACCTTTAATAGAACGTCCTTCAAAATCCCATTTCGAACCCTAATGCTATAATCAACAAGCTGAAGTGTGACAGATGTGGGTTGAAGCTCTTCTAGGCCTAACTAGCAGTACAAAACATATGGTATGAGATTGACACTAGAACCTAGGTCACACAAGGCCTTGACAACTTTGCTCTCCCCTTGTTCAACATTGATGTAAGGGCAACCCAGGTCTTTCAACTTAGGAGGAATGGTCCCTTGAATGGTGGTACTCACATTAGTAGCCAAAAGGACTTGGTTTTAATGTGAAAAATTTATATTAAAAGTGCACAAGTCCTTAAGGTACTTTGAGTAGGAATGTATGGTTTGGATGGCATCGAGAAAGGGAATGTTCAGCTTGACTTGTGAAAAGACTTCCCTCAATGTTTCACTCAGTTTAAGCTTCGGTTTCCCCCTCATGCGTTGAGGAAATGGTGCAGGTTGTGGGGTTGTTTGTTGAAGAGTTGTTTCTTTGACAATGTTATCATGTTTTTCAATTTGATCATTTGGTTCATTTGAATTTTCATCCAAGTTTTAATCTTCAGGTGGGTTCTGAATTAGTTGTTCAGATTTCTCAATTGATTTCCCACTTCTTAAAATAGTCACAGCCTTTAGTTGTTCATGAGTTGTTTGAGTACAACTTGACTCTCCCCTTGAAGTTGAGGATGGCACCGCCTGGGTAGGCATGGGTGCCTTTCCAGTTTTGATGGTTTGATGTTCTTATTTTAGGGAAGAGACTTCCGAGTTCATCCTCTCCATTTGTTTGCACAGTTGTTCTAGTAGGCTTTGTGGAACAGTTTGGGTTGGTGCTTGAGTAGATTGGTTTATCCCAGGGGGATATTTTCTAGGTGGTATGGTTTGTTGAAAAATGGACCGGTGGCTGTTGGTATTGGATAGGTTGGGTTTGGAACTAGTTATGGGTTTGGTAGTTCTGATGGGGGTAAGGATTTTGTCCCTGTGGTTGGCTAGGTTGTTGGTTATCTTTGCAGTAGAAGCCTGGGTGGTCGTTATATCTTGGGTTGAAGTTGTTTTGGTATTGAGGCTTTTGAAAGTTCAAAGCATTTACTTCCACCAGGGGTCCTCCTAAAAGAAAATCCTTGATGGATGGAATGGTTGGGCAGTTATCTGTCTTATGGTCATGTTTGTCACAAATTGTGCCAACAGGGTCAACAGTTTGGATTTCATGGACTTTCCTAAGGTCTATCTCTTCAACCTTCCTAGAGAGTGCTGCGAGTTTAGCCCTAAGGCTTTCCTCTTCTCTAAGTGTATGAATTCTAGTAGTTCTTTGTGGATTTTCAGAATAAGGTGAAGTTCCCCATGTTTGGTTTTGTTCTGAAAGGGTTTCTAGATACTCGTAAGCATCAATTGGGGCTTTGTTTTTAAAGGTTCCATTACACATCATGTTAATGAATTGTTTGTTCCCCGGAACCAACCCTTCATAGAAAATTCTCACTTGTTCAGGAATAGAAAAACCATAATGTGGAACCATGTTTAGAGTGTCTTTGAACCTCTCCCATGTTTTATAGAATGACTCTACCTCTTTTTCAAAAAAGTTTTGGATACTCTTTTTAAGTTCAATTGTTTTATGGTGGGGAAAGTATTTTTTGTAGAATTCTATTTTCAGTTGGTACCAGGAGTTGATGGATAATGGTCTCAAATTTTTTAGCCAATTTTTAGCTCGATCCTATAAAGAAAAAGGAAATAGCCTCATCTTAGATGATTCTAGTTGATGTGGGTGACACAAGGTTTATACAATGTCATGGAACTCTTTAATGTGAAGGTAGGGCATCTCGGACTCCATTCCATGGAATGTGGGAAGGTGGTTTAGGACGTGGGGTTTAAAGATGTAGTTTTAATCTCCTAGGGAATTGTTTCTAATGAATGGGGGGCATTGTTCTAGGAAGGTGTGAGGTAGTCATTCATGGTTTGATCGACTGCATTCCCCAAGTTTGGGGCTACCTCATTTGGGTTTCCATTTTGGTTTCCACCAGGGTTTATGAGTTGGTTTCTTTGAAAAACTTCCATTGAAATGGGCACAATTTTAGACACTAGAGTATTAGGAAAATTAGGATCTAATGGAATTAGTTACCTTGGTTTACTTGACTCCCCAACCCCAGGACTATCCACCCTAACTAGACGGTTTGATTGATTGTGGGTGTAGGAGGACATGCACCAAAAGAAAAAAAATGAGAAAGGGACAAGATAAGAGAATTTGGATGAGAAAAGAAGAAATGAGGGAGAATAGAATGGGTGTTTAGATGACTTACTTGGGTCCCCGGAAACAGTGCCAAAATTTTATTCTCGCTCAAATTTACCCAAGAGAAGAAGGTAAGACGGTCCTTGTAGTTTAGCTTGGGTTGTCGAATCCTCAGAGACCTAAGAAGTAACCTATAGAAACATACATTATATAGAATGTTTTTGGATATGAAGTGGCCAAATTGGGTTGATTTTAGATGGGTTTAAAGGAACTATAATATAATTAAGTGAATTCAATTTAAAAGAATGAGTTGATCCTAGGTTATCGCTCAAGGTGGATTTGACATATTTCCTTTTTAATGATTTCAATTTCTTATATTTGAGATGGGTTCATTTAAGGAGATAAAACAACAACATCAGCTAATGGTTTAATTCCTACACCCTATAATAATAATCACCTATACACTTGAAGGTTCAAAGATTTGAGCACTTCAAGGTAAAGGTTCGTATTAGCACTTGAAGTGTGTGGCCTTAAATTCAACAAGGATGATGGAGTTTAAAAATCATCAAATAAAAATCTCAATTAAAGAAGTGATAATACATTAATTAGGTGATAAATAACATCCAATCCATCCCCTTTCTACTCCCTTGGATCAACCAATAAGTGGGTTAGCCTTCCATTGATCCCATGGTTTCAATGGAAGCGGAAAGTAGACTCATGAGGGAGGAAATGGAGAAGTAAAGAAAACAACAAAAATAAAATGATCACTCCACCGTTGTGTGAATAATTTCACAAGTTTTGGTGTGAATAAATTCACACCTTGATCCAACGGTATCAAAGTGATATGAAGAACTATAGAATAATAGTAGAAGAAGAACTTTTATTAAGAAACTAAAGTGAATTGAACAACTTACAACTGAAAGACAAATTTGAGACAACAAAATCGCAACATAACATTACAATTGAACCGAGCACCAAAGATCCATCAATCCTCCAGCACCACTGACTTAAATAGGAATTTTTGTGCCCTTGGGTCGATCCTCCAACAGTCCAAGTCTCCTCAATTAATGGTGGTAGGCCATAGGTGGGTGGAAAGTAAGGGAGAGTTGATTTTTTCAACCTTGACCCGAGGGGGCAGCCAGCTTTCCTTCACTGAACTGAAGCATTTTTAATACCTTCTAGATGGCCGAATCAGAGTAGGACATAGAAGATGAATATGGAGCTCCGGATGTCTTCTAACCGTCTGTAAAATTTGGACCCAATTGGATTTTTGTATTCCTAGATAAGATCAAATTAGTGAAACGTGTTTCTGGGCCGCAGAATCTACCCCAGAATTTTATCTCTAAATTGGGCCGCCTTAATGACCACCATAGATGCTGAATTAGCATTATCTCATGAAGAGTGATATGTTCCTTAAAATTTATTCTATCATCCCAAAACATTTGGGATTAATTGGGCCTGTATGTTGGGATCCATAGTCTCATAAGTGGGCTGGTGTCCAATCTGTCTTCTCTAGAATTGCTTCCATTAATCTTCAAATATCTCCATCATTGTTTATGAATCATCCATTGATCCCTGAATAAAAAATGTTCAAAATTAAGTGTAGATATAGTTCACAAAATATCAAATTAAAATATTGATAATTACATTCCTTATAATCAGATTACTCATTGGGCCAAAATTAGTGTATGTTAGGCATGAAGTGCAAAAATGATGAGAATGGATGTTCATAATGAAAATGAACTAACTCAGGCCCATAAGATCAAAAATGAACATTTAATACCATTAAAATGTAATTAGAATATATGTTTTTATTGGATAATCACATACACATATGAAATAATGTCATCTTAGATGGAAAATTGTTTTTATAAAAAACTTGAAATGAATTCTTGAGGAAAATATCATTTCTTCTTTAAAATCATTTACTTTTCACAGAATTCCATGAAATTTTAAAAGAAAAGTATTTTGTTGAAAATAGTCATAAAATCTTGTAGAGTAAGCTTCATGAAAATGAGTCATTATGAAACTGTAAAAATCCTTTCACGCCGTATAAGTTAAAAATAACATTCTTTACGTACTTTTGTCGGAAAAGTCAAAAAGTATCTCGTATGGTAAACAAAAGAAAGATTCCTTCCATACGATGTGGTAAAATTAAAAAAATGGAAATAATGAATTTAAACATACATGGAAGAAAATTAAACATTTTATGAAAACATTTTGAGAACATATGGACATGGATAATAAACATAACCCCAGTAAATACTTACGAATAAACAATCTCGGATAAGAATGAGATTGGAATAATTATCCCTTTCCTTATGTCCGATATGCTTCGTATGTATCTGAACCTCCTATATAATGATTTAAATAATGTCATTGAATTATTATAGAATCATCTTCATTTTTATTATATCATATATGGTTCACTTAGGTTTTTATATTACCTTTTCATTTGTCAATTCCATATTAAAGTAGCATTTTGGGTAAAATTGTTTCATTTATCGTACATGTTTGGACTTGTTGTTCTTGATATTAGTATTACTTATATCAGGATTTAATTACTTATAGAATGTAAAACATGATTTATATATCATATATATTCAGTATATATATATATATATATATGTATAATAGATAGATAAATGAAATGAAACACACCGTTCATGGAGACGGTATGCCGTACGTACTCATGAACGTTGTTTTCCTTTCCTTATTGACTTGAATGGAAGAAATTATATGACATATATATATATATATATATATATATATATATAAATACAGTATCATCATTATGTCATATATTTCATTATTATTCATTATATATACTTTATAATCATTCTTTAATAGTTAACATGGAGAATGAATCTCATCGCGTCGTAGAGACGGTAGTCCGTACGTACGCACAGGCGATGATATCATTCTCATGATCGTGGAATTGTATTGAAGAGTATGTATAATATTTCAGAATAAATATCACTTGACAATAATCATATATAGTTTTTTAACACTATTATACCCATCCAATTAAGGTGGTGGTCGAAAACATATTACACCACGTCGTGGAGACGATATTCCGTACGTACGCACGTGTGGTGATTTGGTTTTCCGTAGGATGAATAGAAGGTGAAATAGGGTTGTTTAATATTTATAATAACATATCAGTATATAAGTAATACTTATGTTATTAATTTATAATGAGACAACTAAAGAAGAATAAGTAGAAGAAGAAAGAAACTTGAGAAAATCGGGAGAAGAGATTACCTCTTCTTCGACGCACCTCCTTTAGGATTCCTCTTATGGAAGTAGAGTTGGTCTTCTGAGAAGCCCAGAACTTCCAGAACTTTTCTAGTGATGTGGAGAAGAGAAATGGTCAGGGTTTGGCCATGCTTCAAGGCTCAAAAGGGTGTGAAGAGAAGAGGGAATGGGTGCCCTTTTTATAAGGGAGGAGAGGGGCACCTTTGGATAAACTTAAAATATTATTTTATAATAAAGTCATATTCGGTTTATATTATCTCGAAATTGATTTATTTAGAGGATAAAGTGGATATGGGTCTAAATTATCTCATCCAATATAATTTATACAAGTTTAGGTTTCTGTTTTAACCTTAACATTTAGATTTACCTTTAAGTTAAGTAATTTTACTTTTACCGTGTCTTCTTGTTTTCTTCCACTATAAGGTTGATAAACATACTATAACAAGCCGAACGAACCTCAAGTTGTTTATTACTTATATATATAACCTTATCTAAGTCATTTGGCCGATCCTTAGATTTTTAGGAATAAAATAACAATTAATAATATAATATTTTTTGAAAAACTATTTTATGTCAATTTTGACACTATTTGGTAATTGATTTTTGTGAAAATCATAACAGAATGATTAGTTCTAAAAAATATAAATAAATAAAAACCAAAATTTTATATTAAACTAGGAAATTATTGAAATTAATAACAAGTCTCAAATTACATTTATTTGGGTATTTATAAAATCAATTATGTGAATATTTCATTAATAAGATAATTATTTCATCATCATTGTGTCATAAATAAATTATATTATTTAATGTTTAAAAATTTTAAATAAAATAAAATTATATATGAAATATTTCTATATTTCTAATGAATATTTATAATCGAATTTATCTTATTTATAACCTTATATTAAAAATGTTTTAGTTATTAAACTTTGATTTTAACAATTTTAACTATTCTTTAAATAAAATAATATTAAATGTCCTAATCTAATCCAAGTGGACCTAAATGGTCATATTTTATTCCTAAGGTTGTTTTTGGTCGAATTAAACTTATAAAATAGAATTAGGACATGTGTTAGGGTAATTATAATATCATTTTCACCCTTAATTTCCTGATTTACTTTTAACCGTGGTAAATAAAAGTAAAAAGTTACTATTCACCAAAAATTATTTTCATCTCATTGAACCACATTTTAGTCCTTGATATTATTCTTGTCTCTTAGATTTTTGAAATTTCACTCACAAAAGTGGTAAAATTATGTTTTATTGAATTTCCAAATTCTCTTATGAGGTGGGTAAAAGACGGTGAAAAGTTCAATAAAATTTTTATATATCTAAAATTATTATAAAATGACTCCAATAAATTACATTGAACTTATATAGGTATGATGTATCAATTTCGACCTAAAATAAATTTACATAAAATAAATAATTATTTAAATAAAAAGTCGGTTTTTAAATAGTAACCCACTGTTTTCACTATTCATCAAAAAATAAAAGTTTTTAGAAAAATACAAAAAATTCACCCTAGGCTAATTTCGATATTCCGAATCCAAAAATGAAGTCCATTTTGAAAGATAAAATTTAAAAAATTTCAAAAAGTGGGTATTACTATTCATAACGGCTAGTTTTAATAATATTTTAATAGCATCTCGTTGTTTAGTGAAACTCGGTATTGCATACGACGCAAGCTATCGAGGAAGGTCACGATTTTGTGTAATGCAAGCCATGTCAGGGATGCGTGTAGTGAAAGATCCTTTTGGTGTAGCGTACAACACAAGACATCAATAAAATTAAAAAGAATATTTTTCATAAAATCTCAGGGTGTTACATTCTACCCCCCTTAAAATGATTTTCGCCCTCGGAATTCGTCAGGCTTATAAATGGTTTAATACTCGAAAGTTTCTTTAATAGAAACCCACATCGTAAAAAGAAATACCAAAACAAATCTTTAAAAACTAAATTATGAAACGTAATGTTTACCCAAATTAACTAATCACTGGGTTTCCACATAGGAGAACATAGGTGAAAATATGGATATGGAGGAGAAATATAACCATCATGTTCTGATGGAGAGTGGTAGAGAACATGGCTATGAAAAAGCCAAAAATCACAAATCCATATATTTTTGATGATCTAAGGTACCATCTGATTCATCGGATATAAGGGCACTAGGACAACATTTTTGGTTTTCAAGATCATTTCCCTAATGTTGAAGAAATTTGAATTAGAAGAAATACTTACTTGATTTTGGTACAGTCTCACCGTTGGTCATGCATTGGACAATTTCCACTTAATCTCTTAAAAAAAGGAAGATGAATTTGTTATTTGTTAAGTGTTATCAGATCATGTGATAGAATGATGGGTCATTCCATCTGTCTTAAACAAAAGATTAGAAAAAGTTATCAAAAATACATAAGGCCATCTATAGTGAGATTAATCATATATGGTTCCTAAAATGGACTTATACTTTATATATCATACTTTTTAATATAATAAAACCAGTTTCTACTAAATAGGGACTTCCTATAGTCCAGTGGTAGGCGATAAAGGCATGTCACACTTCCATTGTGGGATCGAATCCCACAGCCTTGTCCGACGCGACGGGTTGTCACACGTCCTACCAGTTGTCATTTTTCTAAAACTACATTATTATAAAATTCCATAAATAATATACTACCCTTAAAAAATTCTATCCGATGTCCAACTTAATCCATTCCAACCTTTAAGCTTATCGAAAATACTTTTGTCCAATCTCATAGTGTAAAGAAAAGGATTACTTGAGAGGTCACATAACAAGTACGAGAATACCATCATTTATCCCCCATATATCATACAATATATCTTATTGGTCACATTACGAACATTCGAAGGCCTTAATCATGTATTCTCTTGAAAAATAAATACCCATTGAACCTTAGTGAAAACATGAATGCAGTAAAAAGTTAACACTTTCCACATACCAAAAACCTAAAAATTCTATATACTCAAACCATGATATCACTTAGTCCTTATATCAATCATGATCTCATGAATACTATCAAACAATTCATTTTCTCATTAACCCATCATTATGCACATATCATCTGCTTTCCAAAATATTTGAATCCATTTTCATGGTTATCGGTACCATATTGTTATAGAAAACCACAATGGGCCAATACACAGATATTTCAAAATTCCACGATACTATAAATGAGATTCCATGATACTATTTTGAAATCCCATTACATAAACACTTAATCATTACAAAACATCATTGTCATACTCAACATCACAAATAGTTATCCCATGTGACTTCCCTTTATCCTTTTCCTTAAGTGGTTTCTCACGTTGATCATCATTAACCCTTGGATTAGGGAATTGATTAGAATAATCCCCCATTTCCTTGCACTTGATTCATTGAAGTGTTGGTGGTGCGTTCTCTAAAGTCTTTTCTTTATTCACATCATTAGAAACCCTTTTTCCATTACTTCGACACTCCGCTGCTCGATGACCTTCTTTTCCACACTTAAAAAATTTTCTAGTCCCTTTAAGACAATATCCACCATACATCTTTCCACACATTGAGCATAAAGAAACATTCATCTTCTTTTTACCATTATTTTGAGATTTCTCCTTGAACTCCATCTTTTGTTTCTTGTCAAAACCATGAGATGGATATGTTACACCAACTTCCAGTTCCACCTTGATAGCAGAATGCACAATTTCTTCATATCTAATGAAGTCTCTTATAGCTAATGCCCTTTGAAGACTTGGTTTTAAACCACTGAAAAATCGATCGACTTTACTTTCAGGTTGGATGATAAATCCAGATGCATACCTTGCAAGTCTTGTAAAATTCGCTTCGTATATACCAACAGATTCATCATCCTTCTGCTTAAGATCAAGAATCTACTATTCCATCTTTGTTCGAAGAATAAGAGGGAAGTAATTACTAAAAAACAAGTTATTGAACTCATCCCATTCCATGGATTCAATTTCATCTTGGGGCCTTGTATTCTTAATTAGAGTCCACCACTGGTCTGCTTCACCTTCTAAAGGGTAAACAACTAAAATGACTTTTTCATATTCTGAACAGAGAAGTATGGAAAATATCCTTTCAATGGTACTGATCCATTTTTCAGCAACAAGTGGATCAGAAGACCCATTGGAAGATGGTGGATGTTGCCTCATGAAGGAATCAATAGAATATTGTTCCTTTCTCTGATCATTTGGAAATCCAGAATGATTCATAGCTTGTGTAAGTATAGCAATAAGATTTTGCACTCAATCTCCCATCACATTTGGTTACTCGGTAGGACAATAATTGCATTGTCCATTACATTGATCAACACGGTTCCTTCGGGTTCCAGCCATCGTCTAAAACAAAAATAGAACAGTGTGCGAGGTAAAAATCGTTCTAGGAAAACAACATAATAAAGGGGGAGTACCTTCAATATCTAACATCTTAGGTTTAATTCTAAGATCGTTACTGTAATTATAGGATTATAACCTATACTTATAATTAACCTTAGGGACATATCCAGACATACCTTAGAAATATCTCTAGAGATCTCACTAAAGTTTTCGTATCCTAGTTTCCAAAGGTTAACTAAACCTTTCCTCGGATACCAACTGTAGAGACCCAAAGCTTGACGTACATGGACATTACATTACTTTTTCAGAATACTTAATACATAATGAAAACAGACACACAAGGACTATAATAGTTTAGTGTCTTTGGAAACTCAGAAAATAATCTTCTAATCATGGTGAAAGATCTTCAACATCTCCTATAAAGATCTTCCCCTTTTTGTTTTCTTACCTAAGACCATTCTTTAATTCATGGGGAAAATAAAACATATAAATGGTGAGATCCAATTCTCAGTAAGGGTAAGTATTGAGAACATAAAACAATCCATAAACATTCGAATGAAAAAACTTGAACATAAAATCTAAACATCAAAATCATGAGCAACGACATAAATCTTGGAAGTACACAAAGCATAGATCATAAAGGAACATTAGTCATGATAAACTAGCATGGTAATAAAACATGTAATTATGGCATCCATTAAGCACATGTTTTGATTTCCATAGTAGCCAAGGCATTGCTTCCAAGACCATCTTAGTGGACAAAGTCCCATTCTGAATCGAGTTCACTCCTCGTTCCAGTCCTGTAACACTGAACCAGATTAACTTACCGTTCCAGACATGTCTATCTCAAAAGATATAAATCTTTACCCAATACATTAGAGGGGTATATAGGTCCCACCCATCTCATAATGAAATCATTCTTACATGTTCCACAATATAAACATAAATCATTTATCATAACCCAAAGAATAAAAATGGGTTTCATAAACATCATCCCATCATAACATAATCCATATAAAACAAATGGATACCGTTTCATCATAAGAAAAGTGAAACCATGTAAATCATAGAGGCATTATACTTGAAACATACACATATGAAATAATATCATCTTAGATGGAAAATGGTTTTGATAAAACACTAGAAATTAATTCTTGAGGAAAATATCATTTCTTCTTCAAAATCATTTTCTTTTCACAAAATTCCATGCAATTTTCAAAGAAAAGTATTTTGTTGAAAATAGTCATAAAATCTTGTAGAGTAATATTCATGAAAATGAGGCATTATGAAAATGTAAAAATCCTTTCACGCCGTATAAATTAGAAATAACATTCTTCTCGTACTTTTGTCGAAATAGTCAAAAAGTACCTCGTATGGTAAACAAAAGAAATATTCCTTCCATACGATGTGGTAAAAGTAAAAAAAATGGTAAGAATGACTTTAAAAATACATGGAAGAAAATTAAACATTTTATGAAGACATTTTGAGAACATATGGACATGGATAATAAACATAACCCCTGTAAATACTTACGAATAAACAATCTCGGATAAGAATAAGATTGGAATAATTATCCCTTACCTTATGCCTGATATGATTCATATGAATCCAAACCTCCTATATAATGATTTAAATAATGTCATCGAATTATTAAAGAATTATATTCATTGTTATTATATCATATATGGTTCACTTAGGTATTTATATTACCCGTTCATTTGTTAATTCCATGTTAAAGTAGCGTTTTGGGTAAAATTGTTTCATTTATCGTACGTGTTTGGACTTTTTTCCTGATATTATTATTAATTATATCATTATTTAATTACTTCTAGAATTTAAAACATGATTTATATATCCTATATATTCAGTATATATATATATATATATATATATATAATAGATATATAAATGAAATGAAACACATTGTTCATGGAGACGGTAGGTTGTACGTACGCATGAACACTGTTTTCCTTTCCTTATTGACATGAATGGGAGTAAGTATATGACGTATATATAAATAAATAAATCCAGTAGCTTAATTATGTCATATATTTAATTATTATTCATTATATATACTTTATAATCATTCTTGAATGGTTAACATGGAGAATGAATCTCATCGCGTCGTGGAGATGGTAGTCCGTACGTACGCACGGGCGATGACATCATTCCCACGATCATGGAATTGTATTGAAGAGTATGTATAATATTTCAGAATAAATATAACTTTACAATAATCATATATAGTTATTTATTTACACCATTATACCCATCTAAGTAAGGTGGTGATCGAAAACAGATTACACCACGGCGTGGAGACGATATTTCGTACGTACGCACGCGCCATTATTTCTTTTACCGTAGGATGGATAGAAGGTGGAATAGGGTTATTTCATATTTATAATAACATATCAGTATATAAGTAATACTTATGTTATTAATTTATAATGAGAAAACTAAATAAGAATGTGTAGAAGAAGAAAGAAACTTGAGAAAATCGGAAGAAGAGATTACCTCTTCTTCGACGCACCTCCTTTAAGCTTCCTCTTATGGAAGTAGAGATGGTATTTTGAGAAGACCAGAACTTCCAGAACATTTCTAGGGAAGTGGATAAGAGAAATGGTCAGGGTTTTTCCAGGCTTCGAGGCTCAAAAGGGTGTGAAGAGAAGAGGGAAGGGGTTCCCTTTTTATAAGGGAGGAGAGGGGTACCTTTGAAAAAACATAAAATATTATTTTATAATAAAGTCATATTCTGTATATAATAGCTCCAAATTGATTTATTTCAAAGCTAAAGTGGGGATGGGTCGAAATCCTCTCATAAAATAGAATTTATACAAGTTTAGGTTTCTATTTTAACCTTATCATTTAGATTTAACTTTAAGTTAAAAAATTTTACTTTTACCGTGTCTTCTTGTTTTCTTACACTATAAGGTTAATAAACATACTATAACCAGAAAAACGAACCCCAAGTTGTTTATTATTAATATATATAACCTTATCTAATTCCTTTGGCAGATACTTAGATTTTTAGGAATAAAATAACAATTAATAATATAATATTTGTTTTAAAAACTATTTTATGTCAATTTTGACACTATTTGGTAATTGATTTTTGTGAAATACATAACAAAATGATTAGTTCAAAAAAAGTTAATTAAATCAATACCAACATGTCATATTAAGCTAGGAAATTAGTGAAATTAATAAAAAGTGTCAAATTATATTTATTTGGGTATTTATAACATAAATTATGTCAATATTTCATTAAAAAGATAATTCCTGCATCATCATTGTGTCATAAATAAATTATATTATTTAATGTTTAAAAATTATAAATAAAATACCATTATGTAGTACATGGGTGTCAGGGAGGACACCAGGGATGATGGAATGGGATGGATGTAGTTGTTGGATGCTTGCAGATTCTTTGGTTGTTTATCTTCTTTTCTTTCCACACTGCTTAAGGAAGCTGGTCTTGCTTACCCTTCTTCCGAAAGTGGTGAAGAAACATGTGGTATGCCATGTGATTTCCATTTTTAGCCTCTCCAGGGAGAATGGGTCTACACTCTTACTATAGGTAGGACAAACTCGATGGGTAGTACATCTACTCACTGTGTTCAGCCCGCTTGTGTTTAGTAGCATAGGATGCTTTTCTAGAATTCCTAGGAACATGGGGAAAGTATTTCTGTAATGAATTTTTGAATAAAATATGTTAACCCATGGGGGTTGGAGTTCATTGAAACTAAATTATGAGGTGTAAATTTTGAAGGGACAATGGTTTTTGGGATGTGATGTTAATGGAATTTAATGTGGAATTGTTCGTGGTTAATTAATGTTTGAAGAATTAGTTAACATACAATGGAATTGAGAAAAAGGGAATGAAGTAATCTAATAAATCCTTTTTATGGTTGTGTGCTTATAGGATACCTAGTCTTAGAAGTGGCAGCCTGGAGTCCGAGAGACGTTAGATGCAGTTGTGTCTAAGACTAGTTTATGCCAATAGTGTGGTTGTGAGTTATAATATATTCTCTACTTTTTATGTTTCTATACACTACTCCACTCTATTAGTAAGGGAAACTGGCACCTCGGGGATTCTGAGCCCTAGGGGGTGTTTTCCCCAACATTCTGATGGGAGTTTGAATGTATGACTACCCCCTTTAGCCCCACTCTCTTCTCTTGGTAGATACTAGTGCCATTGGCATAGCAGTTAGTTTCCCCCATATATGTGTGTAGAGGTCTGTAATGGCTTGTGGTTATTTCACACACATATATTCTGGATATAGTATCTTATGGACTACTATAGGTGTAACGTGTATAGGCTATGATGGATTGAGGATCCTTACTCGGTGTTTGGGCTGTAATGGCTTGAGGTATAATACCCGACATATAATACACATTATGTGAGCCGTGGTGGCTCTCGGAAATTACCTGGTTACTTTTGGTTGTGAGGATGGTGTGGTGATTAGCCCAGGTGTCTGCATGCAAGCCTTTGTGGTTCACGTGGTGTAGATTGTGGAGCTTAGCCCATGTTTATACGGGTAATCCTTTGGAGAGAGATGCACGGGACGTATGTCATTGGGGAAAAGCGGCAAACCAGTGGGGAATTAGTAGCGGCGTACCGTTGATATTATTTTCTACAAGATATATTCTTGTATGCGTTACTTGGTGAGAGTATCCATGGTGAGGTTGGGAACATAGTATACCTGTTTAGGTGATGAGTCAGTTTCACTTGTTGTTCACTATGCTTTCACATGCTTTCTTAACTTTTGCACGAGAGGCTTTGGGTAAGATCCTACGGAGTATACTATTATACTCACCCTATGTATATATAAACGTTTTTTCAGGTCACTTGGAGTAGGTTGGAGACCAATCTGGTTACTACTAGCTTGTGGTTGGAGGAGCTGTTCGGGTATGTGGTCGCTGTCGTTTTACTTTCTTTTAGGTACTTGTAGTTTTCCCTTTCAGTTGTAGTACTTTTGCATGGAATTTCAAATATGTACATGGGTTTCTTTTATATTTTAGTTCTAAGTTGGAGTTGGTTGGCTTCTATCTTATCTCTCTCTTCCGCATGTGTTCTCTTAGAGGGTAATGCCTCCCATTTGTGTGTTACTATACCCTCAGTGCTAGTCTCCAACCCGGGTCCTACTGGAGGCAGGACTCGGGGGTCATTATCTCCCTTCTCACAATGGCAACCCAGGAGGGGTACACTTTTTGGGGAGGGGGTCATGACATGATATTATTGACATATGTTTTATTATTATAAAAAATATATCATTTATATTTCTACTATTGTTTTCCCATAAAAATGATAACATCATTTTTTCATACATGTGTAATACAACCTTCACGAGCAATGTGATTCATTTTAGATCACCACATAACATGGATGGTATTTTTAAGTATATTTAAAGAGTTAATATGTTATTTAAAATGCTATTTTAATTGTTTAATTATAAACTAATAGTTAAATTTAGTCCATAATAATTGGGGAAAATGGAAACATTACTTATGCGTACATACAACCAACTGTCTCCATGTTTGAAATGTATTTCATATTTCACAACCATCATTATTTATTTCTTGTAAAAATATAATTTATTTTTAAACATGATAATTATTTCATGATTTTTTTATATAGATAATGGAATAATGGACTCTTTGACCATACTCAACACAATAATATCATTTTCATCTTATAATCCAAATACCATAGAAACATATGATGTGAACATAAATGATTAAGTAATTTAATACTACATGTTAATGGGTAAAATAAAAGGAAAAACAATAAAAATGTTCTCAAGAAAGTAAATAATATACATCAGTTTATTATTCAGGAAGATAAAAAAATCATGTGACTGCTCAAACTCACCTTCTCTCAATTTTCCCCTTTTAACTAAATTTCTTCCATGTCAATATTTTGAAACAAATTATTTAATAAATTTTTTTATATAGAAATATATTAATTAGAAAGGTATATTTTTTTCTCTATCAATAGTTATTCAAGGGGAAATATTTTACGTAATTTTTTAAAATTCGTTACAAATGAAAACATGTCTTGTATTATATTAGTGAATAAGGAATAAAATAAAATTTTATCTTCCCCAACCATTATTTAATTTTAAGCATCATTTATAATATTTCATATTTTCTTCAATTAAAACCCATATTAATATATTATGGATATTTTTTATTGATAACAAGTTTTTTAAAAAATTGATATTTTGAAATAGATTTTTTTTCGTGTATGATTAAAATAGTATTTAAATATTTTATAATGAAAAGTGAAATCATATTTTTTTCATGATATTTTGATTGAGAATTATACAGTATAAATAACTGACCATGATACACCATATACAATGTTTTGAGACCCATTATCGCTTGGGATTGATACTGATAAATCTGATATGATGTATGAGACCCATTATAACTCTATAATACATTGGCTAAATGGATATAGTTAACATATTTGGCTTGTCCTAATAGATTATTTTCATATAATAAGATATGTATTCCATGTATAACTATGATAGTTATTCAATGTGTAACTATTATTGTTAGTCCATGTATTCTAGAGTAACTGTAATGGTTTCTCTATGAAAAAACATTGAGTCAAAATAATGAAAAGACACACAAGAGGGGGGGGGGGTGAATTTTGACTTTTAAATAATCCTGACATATTCTTCTTATTATAATTGTTTTCTATTTATGAAGATATGATTCATTATCTTCAGTAAGTAATTTAATTGGTGGATAAATAATAAATTAAAACACATCAATTTTTATATTGGTTTGGATCACAAAGAGACCCTAGTCCACTACACCAATGCTCCCTCTAGGAGCTTGGGGATATTATATAGAGTGGTCCCCTTATCACAATACCATTACAAAACAAATGAGTGTGGGAAGTTGAAACCATACCTAAAAGGATTTAATGAGCCTTATGGTTCTTTTTAAGGGAACCCATTTCTCTACATTTTAGTCTAAAAATATTATACTCGCCCATAACTGAGTTCGAGCATACAAAACCCTAATAAATAAAAGGAGAATGACTTTTTTAACTGAATGGTTCATGATCACAATTGTAGAAGAAACTAACAAAATGTGAATATTATTCTTGAATGATGAAATTTATTCATTTAAGTATATACTTGAAGAGATTCTAGTTGAAATGATATTCAATATGAATAACAACAAATGAACCACATAATTTACATAGCAGAATCAGGTTGAAAAATATACATCATCAAAGTGTATCCTATTCTGAAAATAATAGGGTGTATTAATATTTGTAGACGTTTTTCCCAAATATATTTACAAAATATGAAATCTTCTATCATGTGTATAGAAAAAAAAATACTCTGATCATTTATATAGAACAAAAATATTTCCTTTTGTTGAGTAGATCCATGAATGCCTCTGGAGATATCACAATCATTTATAGTTATATCAATCAATTGAGTCTTATCTTTCATAATAAATATAAATTATTTAATATTTACTATATGAGTCTTTTCAATGACAATAATGACCTTTTGAATCTATCATAAAATATATATTTTAAGTGATCATTATTTCCATCAAGATAGTTACATAAATCTCTAGTAATATCACAAATTTTTCTCTCCATCATTGAATAGTAAAATTTAAGCTCTCTTAATATGATGAAAAAACATCAAGAGTAGGTTGAAAACAAAGGGTTAGTCAAAAAATTAGGTATTACGTACCATACATTTGTTTCCTCAAACGAAGGGTCTCTTTTGAATGTAGGGTTAATGATCCATAATTTCCCATTTCAAAAACATAATGTTCAATCTAAATGTTGGGTTTCTAAACCACAATTTTCTAACATTGTAGGGTACATTATCCATACACACTAGGGCTCTTTACAAACATTATGTCTTCTCACCCATGGTATGAACTGTGTTTCTATATTATGATAAAACCTATTATGAATAATTTAATGAATATTCCTCAAATATTAATGAATTGATATAATTCCAGATTAAATATTTGAATAAATTTTAATTTTCTAAAATTCACATAAAGTAATATTTTTAGAAAAATAAAATTCTATTTGTGAACATCAAAATCAATAATATTTATAGTGTAATTTTGAGACAATACATTCCAAGAAGTCTCAACTTTTTGATGATTATAAAACCTGTAAATAAATTTATAGAAAATGTAATATTTTTAAACATAAATGAATTAATATTTTAAACTATAATTCTTTTTTGTTTGAAAATTAATATTTCATATTATTATTTAAATTGATTGAAAACAGAATTTTTGTAATGTTGTTTTTACAAAATTTTCTTCCCATTTATGTGATATCAAGAAAAGAATTTTTGTTGAAAAGGGAGTAAAACACATTCAATGTTTCACATAACTATAAATGATGGATGAATTCTACTTTATATTAAAATAAAACATGTGTTAGGAAATAGAATTAAATAAAAATAATAATTATTATGAAGAGTAGTAAATAATAAAATTTTAATTAATAGGTGTTTATAAATACACTAGTGATTTAGGATGATAAATAGTTTAAAAAGAAGGTCTAAATGATGTTGAAAGATTTGTTTCAATATATGTGTTGGGGTTTGATGAAGATTGAGTAGCTTGGAAAACTTATTTAAATTCTTTTATCAATCCATGTAACTTTTTAGAAAGATTTTCTTCAAGTTGTCTTATCAAAATTCCTGAGTCCTAACCTATTTTAAAACATTTTATCATATTAAATTTAAAAAAGTGGTGAAATTTTTTCTCTTTCTACATAAACATTCTAAGATTATCACATAACTGATTGAGAAGAATCTCAATTTCTAGTTCACTTAAGGTAAAATTTTCAATAAGATCTCTTGAGTTACCTACTTGCACATTCAGAGGTTCATGATTACAATTAAGGGATTGAAGTATATCATTTATATCAACCATCACCAAGGTAATGTCTTGAAACATTCTAGTTAAATATGGATAAGTCAGTGGTGAAAAAGTGGTTTATCTGGATTTACTGATTTTACCTTTTATTGATTGAAATTGACTTCAAAAGTACAATTTTAAATCCTAGAAATGATTCTTCAAGACATATGATAATTTTATTTTTATAACTTATTGAAAATATCTCTAAAAAATAAATCAAAATATTTTCTGGAAACTGGAGATTCTAAAATATTTTACAGTTGATTTTGAAAATTTTCAAAATTCAACTCTAGGACAATCAGTTTTTTTAAATCATCTAAATATTTTCATACAAATTCCATATCTTGTTAAAAAATTGAGTTCTACTCTATTATTCTATTAAATATGATTACCATCTCTTTTATCTGATTATTTAGATATTCAGTTTTTCTAGAGACCCAAAGCGTGACGTACATGGACATTACATTACTTTTGAGGAATACTTAATACATAACGAAAACAGAAACACAAGGACCATAATAGTTTAGTGTCTTCGGAAACTCAGAAAATAATCTTCTAATCATGGTGAAAGTTCTTCAACATCTCCCATAAAGATCTTCCCCTTTTTGTTTTTTTACCTAAAACCTTTCTTTAAATCTTGGGGAAAATAAAACATATATAGGGTGAGCTCAAATGCTCAGTAAGGGTAAGTATAATGAACATAAAACAATCCATAAACATTCTAATGAAAAAACTTGAACATAAAATCTAAACATCAAAATCATGAGCAAGACATAAATCTTGGAAGTAAAAATAGCATAGATCATAAAGGAACATTAGTCATGATAAACTAGCATGGTAATAAAACATGTAATTGTGGCATCTATTAAGCATATGTTATGATTTCCATTGTAGCCAAGGCATTGCTACCAAGACCATATTAGTGGACAAAGTCCCATTCTGAATCGAGTTCACTCCTCGTTCCAATCCTGTAACATTGAACCAGATTAACTTAAAATTCCATCCATGTACATCTCATGAGATATAAATATTTACCGAATGCATTGGTGGTAGATATAGGTCCCACCCATCTCATAAGAAATCATTCTTACTTGTGCGACAATATAAACAAAAATCATTCATCATAACCCAAAGAATAAAAATAGGTTTCATAAACATCATCCCATCATAACATAATCCATATAAAACAAATGGATATCATTTCATCATAATAAAAGTGAAACCATATAAATCATAGAGACATTATACTTGAAACATACACATATGAAATAATGTCATCTTAGATGTAAAATGGTTTTGATAAAACACTCGAAATGAATTCTTGAGGAAAATATCCTTTATTCTTTAAAAATCATTTTGTTTTCACAAAATTCCATGAAATTATAAAAGAAAAGTATTATGTTGAAAATAGTCATAAAATCTTGTAGAGTAAGCTTCATGAAAATGAGGCGTTATGAAACCTTAAAAATCCATTCAACTTTACTTTCAGGTTGGATGATAAATCCAGATGCATACCTTGCAAGTCTTGTAAAATTCACTTCGTATATACCAACAGATTCATCATCCTTCTACTTAAGCTCAAGAAACTCCTTTTCCATCTTTGTTCAAAGAATACGAGGGAAGTACTTACTGAAAAACAAGTTCTTGAACTCGTCCCATTCCATGGATTCAATTTCTTCTTGGGGACTTGTATTCTTAATTAGAGTCCACCACTGGTCTGCTTCACCTTCTAAATGGTAAACAACTTAAATGACTTTTTCATGTTCTGAACAGCGAAGTATGGAAAATAAATTTTCAATGAAACTGATCCATTGTTCAGCAACAAGTGGATCAGAAGACACATTGAAAGACGGTGGATGTTGCCTCATGAAGGACTCAATAGAATATTGTTCCCTTCACTGATCATTTGGAAATATAGAATGATTCATAGCTTGTGTAAGTATAGCAATAAGATTTTTCACTCCATGTCCCATCACATTTGGTTGCTCGGGAGGACAATAATTGCATTGTCCACTACCATGATCAACACAGTTCCTTCAGGTTCTAGCCAGCGTCTAAAACCCAAAAAGAACAGCGTGAGAGGAAAAAATCATGCTAGGAAAACAACATAATAAAGGGGGAGTACATTCAATATCAAACATATTAGGTTTAATTCGAAGATTGTTACCATAATTCTAGGATTATAACCTATACTTATACTTAACCTTAGGGACATCTCCAGACACACCTTAGAAATATCTCTAGGGAACTCACTAAAGTTTTTACATCCTAGTTTCCAATGTTTAACTAAACCTTTCCTCTGATACCAACTGTAGAGACCCAAATCTTGATGTACATGGAAATTACAATACTTTTTCGGAATACATAATACATAATGAAAACTGACAGACAAGGACCGTAATAGTTTAGTGTCTTTGGAAACCTTGAAAATAATCTTCTAATCGAGGTGAAAGATCTTCAACATCTCCCATTAAGATCTTCCCCTTTTTGTTTTCTTACCTAAAACCTTTCTTTAAATCCTGCGGAAAAGAAAACGTATAAATGGTGTGCTCAAATGCTCAGTAAGGGTAAGTATAGAGAACAAAAAACAATCCATAAACATTCGAATGCAAAAACTTGAAAATAAAATATAAACATCAAAATCATGAGCAACAACATAAATCTTGGAAGTACAAAAAGCATAGATCATAAAGGAACATTAGTCATGATAAAATAGCATGGTAATAAAACATGTAATTGTGGAATCCATTAAGCAAATTTTATGATTTACATAGTAGCCAAGTCATTGCTTCCAATACCATCTTAGTGGACAAAGTCTCATTCTGAATCGAGTTCACTCCTCATTCCAGTCCTATAACACTAAACCAGATTAATTTACCATTCCAGCCATGTCAATATCATGATAAATAAATATTTACCCAATGTATTGGAGGGATATATAGGTCCCACCCATATCATAATGAAATAATTCTTACTTGTGACACAATATAAAAACAAATCATTCATCATAACCAAAAGAATAAAAATGGGTTTCATAAACATCATCCCATCATAACATAATACATATAAAATAAATGGATATCGTTTCATCATAAGAAAAGTGAAACCATGTAAATCATAGAGATATTATACTTGAAACATACACATATGAAATAATGTCATCTTAGATGGAAAATGGTTTTGATAAAACACCTTAAATGAATTCTTGAGGAAAATAT
Organism: Viscum album; assembly: GCA_963277665.1. Classification (NCBI taxonomy): domain Eukaryota; kingdom Viridiplantae; phylum Streptophyta; class Magnoliopsida; order Santalales; family Viscaceae; genus Viscum; species Viscum album. Next base: position 1,900,049,224 of record OY728158.1, on the reverse strand, counting down.
CCTTTCTTCTTCAAAATCATTTTCTATTCACAAAATTCAATGCAATTTTAAAAGAAAAGTATTTTGTTGAATATATTCATAAAATATTGTAGAGTAAGATTCATGAAAATGAGGCATTATGAAACCTTAAAAATCCGTTCACGCCGTATAAGTTAAAAATAACATTCTTCTCGTACTTTTGTTAGAAAAGTCAAAAATTACCTCTTATGGTAAACAAAATAAAGATTCCTTCCATACAATGTGGTAAAAGTAAAAAAAGGGTAAGAATGAATTTAAACATATAGGGAAGAAAATTAAACATTTAATGAAAAAATTTTGAGAACATATGGACATGGATAATAAACATAACCCCAATAAATACTTACGAATAAACAATCTCAGATAAGAATGAGATTGGAATAATTATCCCTTACCTTATGTTCGATATGCTTCGTATGTATCCTAACCTCCTATATAATGATTTAAATAATGTCATTCACTTATTAAAGAATCATATTCATTGTTATTATATCATATATGGTTCACTTATGTATTTATTTTACCCGTTCATTTGTCAATTCCATGTTAAAGTAACATTTTGGGTAAAATTGTTTCATTTACCATACATGTTTGGACTTGTTGTTATTGATATTATTATTACTTATATCATGATTTAATTACTTCCAGAATGTAAAACATGATTTATATATCATATATATTCAGTATATATATATATAATAGATAGATAAATGAAATGAAACACACCATTCATGGGGACGGTAGGCTGTACGTACGCATGAACGCTGTTTTCCTTTCTTTATTGACTTGAATGGAAGTAAGTAGATGACATATATATATATATATAAATAAATACAGAAGCTTCATTATGTAATATATTTCTTTATTATTCATTATATATACTTTACAATCATTCTTGAATGGTTAACTTGGTGAATGAATCTCATCGCGTCGTGGAGATGGTAGTCTGTACGTACGCACGAGCGATGATATCATTCCCATGATCGTGGAATTGTATTGAAGAGTATTTAAAATATTTCAGAATAAATATAACTTTAAAATAATCATATATAGTTATTTATTTACACCATTATACCCATACAATTAAGGTGGTGGTCGAAAACAGATTACACCACGGTGTGGAGACGGTATTCCGTACGTACGCACGCGCGGTGATTTCGTTTTCAGTAGGATGGATAGAAGGTGAAATAGGTTTGTTTCATTTTTATAATAACATATTACTTTATAAGTAATACTTATGTTATTACTTAATAAAAAGACAACTAAAGAAGAAGAAGAAGTAGTAGAAGAAGAAAGAAACTTGAGAAAATCAGAAGAAGAAATTACCTCTTCTTTGACGCACCTCCTTTAAGCTTCTTCTTATGGAAGTAGAGTTGGTATTTTGAGAAGACCAGAACTTCCAGAATGTTTCTAGGGAAGTGAATAAGTGAAATGGGCAGGGGTTGGCTGAGCTTAAAGGCTCAAAAGGGTGTGAAGAGAAGAGGGAAGGGGTGCCCTTTTTATAAGGGGGGAGAGGGGCACCTTTGGAAAAACATAAAATATTATTTTATAATAAAGTCATATTGGGTTCATAATCGATAAAAATTGATTTATTTAAAAGCTAAGGTGGGTATGGTTCGAAATAATCTCATCCAATAGAATTTAGACATGTTTAGGTTTCTATTTTAACCTTATCATTTATATTTAACTTTAAGTTAAATAATTTTACTTTTTCCGTGTCTTCTTATTTTCCTACACTACAAGGCTAATAAACTTACTATAACAAGCCAAACAAACCCAAAGTTGTTTATTATTAATTTATATAACCTTATCTAAGTCATTTTTCCGAACCTTATATTTTTAAAAATAAAATTACAATTAATAATATAATATTTGTTCTAAAAACTATTTTATGTCAATTTTAACACTATTTGGTAATTGATTTTTGTAAAAATAATAACAGAATGATTAGTTCCAAAAAAGTTAATTAAAGCAATAATAAAATTTCATATTAACCAATTAAATTAGTTTAATTCATAAAAAGTCTCAAATTACATTTATTTGTGTATTTATAACATCATTTATGTCAATATTTCATTAATAAGATAATTAATACATCATCATGTGTCATAAATAAATTAACTTATTTAATGTCTAAAAATTATAAATAAAATACCATTAGGTAGGAAATATTTTTAGATTTATAATGAATATATATAGTCTAATTTATCTTATGTATAACCCTATATTAAAAATGTTTTAGTTATTAAACATTGATTTTAACTATTTTAACCATTCTTTAAATAAAATAATATTAAATGTCCTAATCTAATCCAAGTGGACCTAAATGGTCATATTTTATTACTAATGTTGTTTTTGGTCGAATTGAACTTATCTAATAGAATTAGGACATGTGTTAGGGTAATAATAATATCATTTTTACCCTTAATTACCCTATTTACTTTTAACCGTGGTAAATATATGTAAAAAGTTACTATTAACGAAAAATTATTTTCATCTCATTGAATCACATTTTAGTCCTTGATATTAACCGTGTCTCTCAGAATTTTGAAATTCCACTCACAGAAGCGGTAAAATTAAGTTTTATGTGAATTTCCAAATTATCCTAGGAGCTGGGTAAAAGACGGTGAAAAGTTCAATAAAATTTATATATATATAAAATTATTATAAAATGACACCAATGAATTACATTGAACTTATATAGGTATTATGTATCAATTTTGAACTAAAATAAATTTAAATAAAATAATTAATTATTTAAATAAAAAGTCTGTTTTTAAATATTAACCCAGTGTTTTCACTATTCATCAAAAATTGAAAGTTTTCAGAAAAATACCAAAAATTAACCCTAGGATAATTTCGATATTCCGAATCAAAAAATGTAGTCTATTTTGAAAGATAAAATTTACAAAATTTTAAAAATTGTGTATTACTATTCATAATGGTTAGTTTTAATAATATTTTAATAGCATATTGTTGTTTAGTGAAAATCGGTATTGCGTACAACGCAAGCTATTGAGGAAGGTCGTGATTGCGTGTAATGCATGCCAAGTCAGGGATGCGTGTAGTGTAAGATCCTTTTGGTGTAGCATACAACACAGGACATAAATAAAATTAAAAAGAATATTTTTCATAAAATCTCGGGGTGTTACAATTGAGCCTTCTTCTTAATTTTTTGATTGAGGACCCATTTCCACTACAAAAAAGAAATTAAAATAGTCTTCCACAAGAAAAAGGAAATATTGTCATGGAATTATGTACTTTATCTCCATACAGATGTTGTTCTATCAACATATTGTGCAACAACATATACAATCTGATTTTGAACAATTTTAGGGGTCTTTGATTTCAATGTTTGAGATTTCTCACTCCCTTGAGAATTTTCCTCAACTTGATATGTTCCAGGATCACCTTGCATATTGTGTGCTTTAATTTTAGCTAGATTTTACTTAGGATAAAATGTTACTCCATAATATTTTGGTGGAGTTTCTTCTCAATGAAAAGAGGTGTCATGTTTTGGGTTCTCATGTGTATGTTCTTCCCTATTACTAGGTTATGTGACAAGAACAAGTTTAGTTATTTATTCAATTTCTGCCTCATCTTGATTAGTTGTGTCATATTTGAGTTTAATTCGTTTTTATATGAGAATAAATTTGTATTTGATTTTTTCCATCTTCTACATGACATTAACAGACAGATCTTTTATATTGTACTTGCTCCCACAAATAAATAATACCAAATAATTGTTGGTAATCTACACCAACATGAAGCAGTTTACCTTAAACTGTATTTCAATGGAAACCAAAATTTCTTAACATACCCAACTTTATAACTTTTCTATGATGAAACTTTTTAATTACATGTACATGGTGAATCATATTATTTCTATATTGAAAAAGAGAAAAAATTATTCCATATGGATAAAATTACATCAGTTCCTCTAATTGACAATAGTGATTCAGATGTCTTATTATATATCATGGAAAATTAAACTTAATAACCTTAAATAATAAGGATAGTAAATACATTTTATGATAATGAAACATTTAATTTTCTTCAATTGTAGAGAGGACCAGAGACTAGATTAACATGTCCTTTATATTATGGTATGCCTCGTGATCCTTAACCATCATTTTTCGAATTTGGATCAAACCAAAAATAAATTACATTATATATTTTAACTAATGATATTGATTTTCAATTGATTGAGGATAAAAATGGAACAATCCTTCATTAGGTAATTTTAATACTTGTTCTATTTATTTTGAGGAGATCAAAAAATTGGTTATCATCTTTATTAGATGTAATGATATCCTATGTTTTCCAAAAACTAAACTGAACATTATTATAGAACTGCTTCATTTCTAACTCAAAAATAAATTATGTTTATTCTTTATTAAAAAGAAACTCCAAACCATGAAAATAGATATATTTATTTAGAAATAGATCTGTATGATACAAACATTAAAAATTAATAATATTTCCTTCAACAATACATCATGAAGGGTACACAATGTCATTTTGAATTAATTTTTTCAAATTCATATGTTCACATTGTCTTTGACATTTTTTAGAATATGAAGGTTGAAGGATTTTATTTTATAGGTTTTTGAAGGAAGAAAAGATATTTTGAAGTTTCATCATTTTTAAACAATTAGATAAGAAGAGAATAGATAGAGAGAAATCATATTCTAATTTTTTTGAGTGACAAGATTTTAATTCCTAAAGAAAATTACATAGTTTAACCATTAATTAATTATTTTAAAGATAAACACCTTTTGAAAAAACAAAATATATTCTTTTAAAAAAAAGTAAATCAATAAAATAAAATGATAAAATAGATATTAATGAAACAAATGATGAAATTATATTAAAATAAATATTCCTAACTACCACTTAATAAAATAAAAACATATAGTGGGAAATGTCCCATAAAAATATAATCAAGTTGATATTAAGTATTCAATAATTATAATGATATATACTTTCTAAGAACATGGAATCTTTGAAAATGATTCCTTATATCAATATATTTGGTTCTAGAATGTCTTACAAGATATTTGGAAATATTAATTGATTGTTATTGTACATAAAATAGGTATATTATTAAAATTAAGAGTGAATTCTACTAAGGTGTGTTTAATCCACAAAACATGTTCAAAAAATTTCCATAAGACATATATTCTTCCTCATCTATTGACAGATCGACTAAATGTTGTTTTTTACACAACCCCGAAACTAATGATTTTACTAAAAAGGCATATGTTCCTGATGGTCATTTCCATTCTAAGCTACAATCTCCAAAATCATCATCTAAATATTAGAATTAAATTAAAATAAGAAGATATTGGATAAAGTAAATATTGAAAAATAGTTCTCTTTTTATATCTAAAAACATTTAACATCAATAATATATGATTCCTCTGGGTTTGATGGAAATCTAGAACCGAAACATAAAAACTAAATTATTTCTACTCTGTTAGCAGTAATATAAAATAATCTACCAATAATATCTAAATATAACTTTTGTCAACTTGTTTTACAGCTTCATTTAAATCAGGTTTTACATTAGTTAACTTGGTATTTATACAGATATTACTGTTTTTTAGTCCAATATTTTCCTACTAATTCAATAATATATTAAATTTGATATAAAACATTTGGATAATAATTTTTAAAAATTTAAAATCTAAAAAAGAAATTATATTCTACCATCATTGTCTTTTAAAATTATTTTTGAATATGATTTGAAAAAACATTACAACAATTTTATTTATTGATCTAAAAATAACATCATAAACATAAATTTTTTCTACCAATATATTAAATAAAATTGTTTTCTTAAAAAGAGTATGATCTTCCAATCCCATATAAAATCAATTTTGTAATAAAAATGATCTTAATAATTCAAATGGGTTTCTATTGAAGGCCATAAAGTGTTTTTCTAAGTTTAAAAATAGTATATGGTTTAGGGGGATCTTCAAAACATGGTGGTTGTTTAATAAAAAATTATCCATTAAATATACATTTAACAATGTAGATTTAACATCCATCTGTTGTAATATAATATTCATATGATATGTATAAGCTAGAAGGATTATAATTTCCTTTAATATCACACCAAATTCAAGATTTCATCATAGTATATTCATTTGTCCAAGATGAAACCTTTTTCTACTAATCTCACTTTATTTCTGGCAATGATCCCATGATCATCCTGTTTATTTCTAAAGACCCATTTGGTTCCTATTACTAGACAACTAGTCTTTCTCTTTACTAATTCCCAAAAATCATTACTAGTAATCGGATTTAGTTTTACATTCAATATAGATTAAATAATATTTATAATTTAATGATTCTACAACAAAGTATGGTTCTAATTGTGATGAAATTAAGACAATTTAACAAGGTTTCCGATATTTCTTCATGTTCTTAATCTTATATTTAGATCTCCTATAAAAATTTCTAAAGGAAAGTACCTCAATATTATAGAACGTCTTGGTAAGATGCATTCTGGTCCTCCGATTTGATGTTCTTCTGGACTTGACATAATGTTATATATTTTATTTTTAAAACTATTCATTGTAATTTCAAGCCTTAGGTTGCAATAAAATTAAATAATTTCATCTCTTTTATCTTTACTTATATAAAAAGTGTGATTTCTTCAAACATCACCTAAAACAAATTATTCAAAAATTCTTGAATTTTTTTTAGACACTACATACAATTTATATGTGTAAGAATATCTTAGAATGTTTCCTTTAGCAATATTTGGATCAAATTTACCAATATTTTTCTTAGAATTAACGACTTACACCTTTCATTAAAATACGTTAAAGTAAATCACATAGGTTTTATATTATTCCAAATATCAAAGGGTATATTTTTAATAATTTGTATTGTTAAAACAATATTTATGGTATTAAAATATGTGGTTGTTGCTTCTTTTTATCAATAGGTAGAAAGGCTATATTCATTTTACATAGTAATTTCCATTTCTTGAATAGGTAGATTTCTTCTTACAACTATTTTATTTCATTATGGTTTTCCTGGTTTTGATATAGTTTGTTTTATAGATAATTTTGATAAAAAATAATGAAATTATTATTTCTCAATTTCTCCACCATGATCACTTTATAATGAAATTATTTTTAAATCTTTTTCATTTTAAATAATTTTACAAAATCTTTACAAAAAATTGATTACTTCACATTTATGTTTATGAAAATAAACCAAAATAATATTGAAAAAAAATCAACTAAGACAAAAACATATAACTTTCCATCCAGATATTCTACCGTAAATTGTCTAAAAAATCCATATTGATTAGTTATAGTGGATTAGATGTAGCAAAATTTTCAATTTATTTGAATGATTATTTATATTGTTTGATGATTTTTCATGATTAAAAAATATATCATTTTTAAAATTAAGACATGGGAAATCTAAATATAAATATATCATAGATAATTTATGTAATGTATATATATTACAATGTCTATGTCTCATATTCCAGATCCATGATTCATTTGTCTCAATAGTTAAATAATCCACTTTTTGATTACATAGGTATTTTTGATTCAATGTATAATCATTTTGAGTTCTAGGTGATCTAAATTTAAGTAGTTTATATTATAAAAATTGTTATGAATTTTTATAGAAATCAACATAAAATCCTTTAACATAAATTTATTAAATACTTATCAATATGTTCATTAAATTTTGTAAATAAATTAATTGTTTTTATTGAGATTGACTTTGGATCTCTAGTTGGACCAACATTAATTATTTTTTATTTTGAATTATCTCCAAAGTTTACTAGTACTCTATCAATTTTATTTCTAGTTTATGGAAATTGGAAGAGTCTCCACTTAGGTTTTTGGAGATATCACTCCCCATATAAAATATAACCTTCTTGTTCCTATGGACTTTAACCTTTATTTTAAACATTATTTTGTTTTTCTTCCCATATTTGCTTTCCTCCATCTGTGTTAGCAAGCATATAGTAAGGAATCATGATTTTCTTTTATTTTACAGAAATCTATATTACTAGATGTAGTCATATTTTTAGAAATTAATCCCTTTTTTTTCCAATTATATGAGGATTTATTATGTAAAAAGTTTTAGAGTAATGTGATTTTATTTCACATTAGAATAATGTATCATTTTTAGAACTATGAACATTTTTTTAATATTTTTGATTTTTCTCCATTACATCCTATTCCTTATTTTTTTCATAATATTTTCCCCAAGAATTATATTCATGTTTTTCTTCTCTGGTTTAATTAATTTAATCACTTTAAAAATATTCCCACTAACCATGTAATTATTTTATTTTATTTCTATGAAGAGTATAGTTTGATTTAGTTGTATTAATAAATTTCATTAGTTATTTATGTTGTTCTAAAATTGATTCCAATTCACATAAAATATAAGTTTGAATATTTTTTAATTTATTGTGCTTTTTTATTAATGAATCATATTTTTCATCGAGCATTGAATAATAAGAATTTGTTTTTCTATTTTAATTGCTATTAAAGTAAAAATCAGAAGAGTAATAGGTTTTTACCTCATTTTACTCCATATTAACAATGTATATGTTTTATTTCATATTTTTGGGCTCTTCATATTAATTAGAAATTGAAGAGATGTTGGAGTCCTCAGACACACTCAAAATAGCTTTCATATCTCTTTTCTCTTTTTTCCCTTAATCAATTTTCTTCTAATTATCCTTTTACAACATTCTTCTTTTTTATTTTAACTAATCATTTTTGGTCTTATATGAACCATATATTATAATTCCTATCATATTATTTAATTGTATCCATTCGCATATTTTGTGAATTATTTAGTGAAGCCTCTATTTGTCCAATAGAATTTTCTAATTTTTATGGATAACTAAGCCAATCCAATATAAAATTCTGAGAAATGTGAATCATTTTAGATTTTAGTATATTATCTCAATTTATTTTCGTGCTTAAGAGATGTAATGGTAAGGGTTGTGTTTTATATTTTCATTATCTTATGATCTTCCACTTTAGTTTTCACTTTTTCATTGTATATCATTAGGCTTCCAATCAATGTTTTCATTATCGTGTGTTTTACTGGAGATGATTATCAAATTGTAAATGATATTCCATTCTATTTTAATGTGAATACTATGATCATTTTCAATGATTTATTTGATTGTGTAATTGGGTGTCCCAAAGTAGAAACATCCTTCAAAATTTCAGTCAATTATCCCTTCATTTGGGTGATACATTCTCTATCGTACATTATGAAGGTGTGAAACATCAGTTTTGAAGTATCATACATTAAATATACTTTTTTATCAATTCCTTTATACGAAATTATGATTATATGAAATATTTCAGAAGTTATAGTACATTTAAAAAATCAATAAAATTCATTTGGTCAATGTAAAATTCTTATAACATTCATTTCATTTGATTTGTTTTCATACTTAACTAATTTTACATCATCACTCATTTCTAGTGTCTCAGGAATCACATATAGAGTGATGATCTCTCAATAACCATTAAATATATGATTTTTTGATACATTATCATCTGTGATTTCCATCATCAGTTGTTATCACCATTTAAATATGGATCACGATTCGTAGGCATACCATCTTTAGGATCATCCATTGAAATATGTCTTTGAAAAATCATTTTAAGTTTAATTTTTTCATAGATTCATATGCTTTATCCAAGAAATCTCTAAAATGATTCCAATTTATGGGATGATATAAATAAATGATACACAAATGGGGTTAAATTGATACTTTTCAATAATTTTGATAGATTCTTTCTCATAGCATTCTTTGCGATTTATGGAGATATGTAGTATTCTATTTTTTAAGTAAATTTAGTTTAAAATAAATAGTAATGTATAAAAAAAATATATTGTTGTTCGGGGAAAAAAATCCCCTAGTACACTCCAAAAATGTTCTCTCCAAGACCATGTTGATTTTCTCTATATAAGTCCTCTTATTACAAAAACATTAAACTACAATTTAGTGTAGGGAGTTGAAACCTTCACAATAAGGCTTTATAGAGCCCTCTAGTTCTATTACATGGAACTAGTTTCTCAACATCTTAGTCTGAGAAGTTGATACTCATCCACATCTGTGTTTAAGAATCCAAAACTACAATAAATAAAAAGAGTTTTATTCATTTTAATTGAAGGTTTATTGATCAATGTTGTAGCAATAGTTGGAAGAATAATGATCTACTTCTTCAAAGCTGAAATTTCTTTTTGTATGGATAACTATGAAGAGATCCTGGTCGCAAAAGATCTTTAATATGATAAAAAATTAATATCATTAGTTACACAACATAATGAAGTTGAAATATGTATGTGCTAAATTTATTTTCTATTAGTAAATAATATTCACTAGATCTTTATAGCAGTTATGTAAAAAATATATTTTCAAAATATTTAGACATATATCATGTGTATACTGAAAATATTATGATCATATATATAAATATAATATGAAACTTTCTTTAAGTTGAGTATATCCATTAATTTCTGCTAAGAGATCAATGCAATTCAAATTTAGAAAAATCATGAGAGTCACAAGTACCCTTATAAATAGGAATTATTTACTCTAATTAATTCGAGTTTTTAAAATGATCATATTAACCTTTTTAATTGGATATAAAATTGATTTAAATGGATTTTTTACATCAGTAAATACCGTTGCATAAATCATGGATTATTTTGGTGATTTAAATCACCATTTATGAATATTAAAATGTAGGTTTACTTCATATGAAAATAAAACCAAACATAGGATCGATCACTAAAGTATGGTAGATGTATCATATGTTCGTTTCCTCAAACATAGGGTTTATTCCGAGTATAGGATTGATAAAAATAATCTCCCTTTTAAAAAATGTATGGTTCTATCAATTCATATGGTTACTAATTCATATGTTCCTAATATCATAGTCTACATGATCCGCATGTGCTGTTCAAATTTATGTTACTTTCGTTAAGTTAGTTTTCCTCATGTATGGTATAAAAAATGGTTCTAGAATATACTAAACCATTTTGAAAATATTTAATTAATATTACTCATATATCAATGGCTTGAACATAATTCAAGAATAAATATTTCAATGAATATTAGTTTCCACAAATTAAATTAAAGTAATATCGTTACTGAAACAAACAATGCTATTTGTGATCATCAAAATCAATTAGTTTTATAGATTATTGTTGAGGAAATACATTCCCATCCATAACCATGATTATTATTCCACCTGCAACCATGATGGTAAATCCATAGGAAAGACTACTATTAACATGATTCCCTAATTTTAATACATGTTTTATCTATACATACACTTTTTTTTAACTAATTTATTGACGAAGATGTTTTTGTTATTTTCATGATATAATGATATCATTCATTCATTGAATGAATTTTGAGATAAATTTAAAATTTTAATGTCATTTTTTTATTTTCACTAGAATAAAATTTTTATTCATTTTATGTCACATACTAAGTGTTTTTTCTCATAACATGTTCTAAAATGTTTTTTTGTAGGGTTTATTAATGAGATATGGAATGGAAGAAGTTATATTGAACATCATGATGATTTTTCAGGAAAATTCATCTATTTTTATTTAAAATGTTTGATATACATAATAAATTGATATAGATTTGAATTAACAATTTTTAAAATATGGGATTCTTATCTAAGAGTTATGACCTATCTTGTAACGACCTGACTCTTTAAAAAAGGTATAGATCATTAGGTTTTATTTTTGAATGTATTAAATTTTCCTAATGAAGTCTAATAATCATGAAAAGAAGGTTATGGGAGCATTTTTGGAACTTATGAAGCTCAGATATTCAAAAAAGGGGAAATTAGGATAGGCCGCAAAGTGTGTTTACAACCGTGCCACCCAGGCTCACGGCCATGTGACTAATTGCATATGGTTAGAAAGGCCATATACCTAGTCTATGAGCATTTAGTTAAAAATCTATAGATGTCATGTAGTATTCCCAATTATACATTGGGGTATGCATGGTGTGTTAACGGTATAGAAAACCATGTGCAGAAACTGTGTGAGGCAGTTTTTAACGTAAAATGACTATTTTCTCCTCTCCCCTTTTATGTTATAATTCCTCTTTTCCTCTCCTCATATGGATAGATCATCATCCCATCCTTCCCATTGAAGCTCAAACCCTTATTTTCCTTTAATATCTCTATACTACTTCCTCTAGTGACTGCTTCTTGATCCATCAGAACCATCAAATAGGCCAAGGTAATGCTAACCTCATGTGTCTTTCATTCCTCACTAAATTTCCCCATCTATTGCTCTATTTTGATATTGGATCATTTTCTTTATTTTTAGGGTGTTGGACGGAAATTTAGATCTACTCCAACATGCTCCGAATCTATGGTCGATATTTAGTGAGGCATCATCTACAGGCCTAAGGTAGGCCTAAGGTAGGTGGTCACGTAGTTTTCCATTTGAGTTTTGACCGTTTGGTATTTAATCTTATTGTGCCAGGAGCCATCATTTTACAAGATCCCCTTTTGTGTTAATTATATCATGTCTAATTGACCCTAGTGTGATGAAATATGTTAATTGAATCACGTTTTGTGATTTTTTCCTCCATTTATTTGTATGGATTCCCAATTGGTGTTCCACTCAAGTTGGCCACTTTAGACCAACTTTTCCAAAAATTTCAAATTATGGTTTATGCATCCAAACTTAGTTTTAAATTGAACTGACATTTTTTCAATGTGTATTTTGATCAACCCAATACAACCCATGGGTGTCTGATCATCTTAGGCATGTAATTTCCAATATGACCCTAGAACTATTTGACATGACTGTTTTCAATAGCTTGTGCCCCGTGGAAATGGGTTGACTTGTTAGAAAAATTGAAGGGTAGACCTTGTAGGTTGTTTGGGCTGAGATTAACTAGAATTAATAATGAAATTCCTTAAATGGAATGGTGTTAAGGCATGGGATAGCCTTTCCTTGTTTGGCTATTACAGTAAATGCATTTATTTGTTGGTTTTATTATGAAATTTGAAATGATGTAAGATGGTTTGACTTACATTATATATAGTATATTCTTATGTCATTTATATTCTTGTTAGATAATGTGAATGTATGGATGGGAGGAATTCATTCCCCATGCCACTTATGAGATGTATGGGTGTGAGGCATGCTTACCCCATGTCATTTATAACCCCCTATATATATGGGCGGGAGGCATTATTACCTTGTTCTAGTTATAACCTATGTATGTATGTTAGGAATTCTTACCCGAGGACAATATTTCTTATGGGCGGGAGGTATTATTACCACATGCTAGTTATATCCTCTATATGGATGGGAGGAATTCAGATCACATGTTAGTATCTACTATGGGAGGGTGATATTAATACCCCATGCTAGCTAATATATACATGTAAAAATGAGAGGGATTCTTAACTAGTTCCAGTAATAACCTAAATATTTATATCTAATGATTTGATGATACATCCCAGCATTTAGGTGAAGTAGGTATACCCACAAAGTGTCCCTTAGGAGCCTGAGTTAGTAGTTAATTTTTTATTTTGTATTTCTTTACATCCTTGATGATAGATGCACACTCTTTACATACGAGTGACACTCAGATCGCACGTAGAAACCCTTGGTGGGGGGGCCTATGGATATTTGTCAAACACCCTACTTGGGACAACCTTGGCACCTAACAAGACTATTTGTTAGCATGTATAGATTGGGGTAAACACTAATCTTCTGGTAGTTGATTCTTACTATTAGCATGAGATTAGGATCAGTGGACTCATCTTTGGATCGAGATGATATGGAGTATTTTTTCAGATTTTGTTATCTTTTGGACCTAGTATTGGTATGAATGATTCATGATTTTTGTTCCCATTTTTACTGGCATGTCATGCATGGATATCTTTATCAGACACTGCCTATGTGGCTTTGTTATATTATTTTATCTTCTGCTATTTAATTCATCTATCTGTATGTTTATGTTTCCTCTATCATATATTGTTGTTACATCCACTGTATACTCTGACATGGGGGTATAGTATCTTCACATATTATCTTCTCACCCCCACAACTAGTCAGCAGCCCCTGGCTTAATAGGAGACGTTCAAAGGGTCATGTGGCCAACTGGGCTCGAGGCACTCGTTACGTGTCATCAGGGTCAGAGACATCACAAAGTGGAATAAGATGAGGTTTTAATTTCTTGTTTTACTATTTGGAGAGAATATACTGGATATTGGGAACACTTGCAACATGGTCACAAGATGTGCTTGGGCATTTTGAACCCATGTATGGGGTAAGGACAATGTTTCATGAATTAAGGATGTTATAGAATCCTCTATTACTATAGATATCATTTCACCATTGGGTGCATCACATGTTTTGTGATTTTATGGACATTGTTGATATTGGAATTGAGATTTCATTTCTCAACCTGATGAAATATGGGTTATGTGTTAGAACATGTATCATGGTAGGCACAATATGAATAAGCTGTGCATTTTTTCACGTCACTTTTAATTTTTTATTAAGAATTGACTGTTGCATGCAGTTGTGGCATGTATCATGTATATAATTATGCTACATTTTTGTATAGGATTTGTATCATTCTATGGTGTGAATTTAGTGGGTTCCACTTTTGATTCAGAAGGTGTATGGGCCCTTATGAATCATAAAATGGTATTCTAACTAGCCAAACCATTTGAGGAATCATATAATCACATGTATAATCATGACTTAAATAAAAATGACATCCAATTGTGTTTCATCTTTTAACTTACAAGGTGTATGGACCCTTATGGGATGGAAAAAGACATGTCATTGGATTCAACTATTGTAAATGACATATATCTTGATAACAGCCTTATACACATTCCAAATATAGAAACCTGACCCGAAACTGAATCTAATATTTATTAGTTGGGGTTTCACTAGTCTTGTGGCCTATTATGGCTTGTCCCAATGTCTTGCCCTGGATTTGGAACTAGGCATAGGAGTTTGTTCGTTCTTATAGAAAGGTTTTAGTAAAAGTCTTAGTATATTAAATGTAGATCTTTAATATGTTTAAATCCATTATGAGACATTTGTTTGGAATTGTAGCCTGATTACACCACTCCATCATTGATTCATGCTTCATGAAGGCGATGGAAATCAGGTTATTGATGTGGAAGAACTTGAGACACCAGTGGGTCTTCCAGTCGAAAAAATATTTTTCCTCCTCCTATATACAAATTTGGTTTGGATTCCCAATTTCGAGAGGGTTTCTTGCGTATGATGTAGAATATGAAAGGAGGATTACGACCTTACACAAGCATGATAATGTTTTCATGCGAGTTTTAGTAGCATCAACCTCTTACTTTATTTGGGGATGGTAGGAAACTTTTTGTGGTGTCTTAGATCAAAGAGATCCTTTATATCTTTAAGTACCTATAGATGCCTCTAGAATGGAGGGTCAAACTATCTACATACATGATATGTGAATAATTCAAGATGTGGTGGGATGTCATCACCAAAGCAGGCCAGCATATAGATATGGTTTGTGCTGACTTCCAAAATATTTTTTACAACTACTTCTCTTCCCTATCTAGGAGGGATGATAGAGCTCAATAGTTTATGAATATGCAGTTGGGGACCATGTCGGTCATGGATTTCTCATTTCGTTTCACTAAGCTATATAATTTTTATCCTTATATAGCTATGGATAATCTGATGGATACTAGGTCAATTAATAATTGTCTATGTTAGGCTATCTGATTGCAAGTCAATTTTTTTAGGCTGACCAAAATTTTAGAAATCATCAATAAGGCCATAATTATAGATCAAAATCTAAGATATTTTGATGGTGAAATCAAAGGAATTTCAGCACCTCAGGCTTCTAGTGGATCTTCTTCTAGGTTAAAGAGATGTTATTGAGAGTCTCATAGGAGTATAGATGATCAGGATCCTTTTGTTGGTGGTTCTCCTCTCTGTTAAAAGAGCATAACACCAGGAAATTTCAAGATCCAGTGTATGTGGAATTTGGAGGAAAGTTGACGTCGCAGTAGGATAGGCCATCTCCAACATTTTTGTAGAAATTTTCCTCAAATACCTAGTGATTAGGGATCTTAACCTACTCCTCGACCATGAGTGGGGTCTACAGTATCATTAAATATAGGAAGTTATAATACCACCAATCGATCAGGCTATGATGGTGGTATTGGAAGAGGAAACCAAGATTTTGATTCTCAGCATCAACAAAGTGGGCCTACTCAGGTTAGTCATACAGTGACTCAAAGATGTAGTACATTCCATTTACATTCAATCCAGTCTATACTGCCTAAGTAGAGAAATAGACTATCTATTGCACGAGGTACTATTCTTCTAGTCTCTACACTTGTGTCTTCTTTGTTTGATACATGGGAGTCTCACTCATTCGTACCTGAGGAAGTCACTGGGGGATTGGGCCTTAACAATGAGTACTATCATGGATTTATGACACTAGATAAACCATTTGGTATCAATTTTGGGGGATTTATCTACTATCAGAATTGGACATTGAGATAGGTGGTTACCTTTTTGAATGGAACCTTTACATTCTCAGAATGACGAGTTTCGATGTAATCCTCAGGATGAAATCATTAGTTGTCTAAAGTGACCACATTGACTGCTATAAATGGAGAGTGAAATTTATGTTACGAGAGGTAATTATGTATTTGAAAATTGAGAGTGGTTTATTGGTAATACATGAGAAGGACCTAAGAAGTAGAGGCTAGGCATTGTTACAACACAGGTTGTGATTCTTTATCTTGATGAAACGGGATTAAAAAGTGTTGATTTTACTCTAATTGTAGTGTGTTTTAGAGATATTTCTCCAGAAAAGTTCTCTATTATACCTCTAGTGTGAGTGGTAGATTTTACTATTGAAATTGTGCAAGGAGTAACAACTATTACCATTCTTCCACATACGAAGACACTTATAGTGCTTTTGGAGCTCAAGAATTAGTTGGAGGATCTGGAGTAAAATGGTTTTTTATGCCCTAAAACATCTCCTTGGTGTTCACCTATCATCGTTTCAAATAAAAATAATCATACCCTTTGGTGTTTCATGGATTATTGTCAGTTAAATTATCTAAATATCAAGAATTAGTATCCTTTACCTATAATAGACACCCTCTTTGATCATATTTGAGGATAAAAGGTGTTTTCCTTGATAGATTTAAGGTAGGGATATCATTAGGTGTGTTTCAACACTTCATACATTCCTTTAAAATCATTTAAGATTAGGTATGGTCTCTAACAGTACCTAGTTATGTCATTAGGACTCAGGAAATCACATGCGGTCTTCATGGATCTTATGAATCGGGTTTTCCAATTGTATCTAGATTCATTTGTGGTAGTATTTGATGATAATATCTTTTTGTATTCTTGTTCTAGATATGATCATGCAACCCATCTTGGGATCATTCTGAATACACAAAGAGAGCATCAAATCTTTGATAAGATCAATAAATTACACTTAGAACTCAATAAAGATCACTTCCTCAGTCATATCATATCGATGTTAGGAGTTTCATTTGACCTAGAGAAAGTGAGGGTTGTGGTTTATTGGGAGTAACACAAGAATGTATTTTTCATTCTGAACATCTTGGGGATTTCTAGATACTAAAAATGATTCATTCAATATTTCCCATGTTTTTCAGCACCGCATACAAGCTTTATGAAAAATCATGTGAAATTCTAATGTTCTGAATCTCATGAAGCTACTTTTAGGGAGTTGAAGCATAGATTTAAATAAGCACTCATACTGATTCTTCTAGATCCATGAATGGATTATACAATCTATTATGATGAATTAGGAATCAGTATTTGAGTTGTTCTGATATAGGATGAGCGATTTGTTTCATATGGTTCTCATCATCTGAGGCCTCACATGTTGAATTTTCTGATGCACAACTTCAAGATCACTGCAGTTGTTCATGACTTACGTAGTTGAAGAGAATATTTGTTTGGAGAGATTTTTTGGGTGTTCACAGACCAAATGATCCTCTAATACATATTCAATCATTGGGATCTGGAACACTGGAAGTGTAGGTGGTTTGATTACCTGCAATAATTTGATTTATATCTTTCTTACACTCTAGGGAAATGGAATTCAGTAGATGATGCTCTGAGATGAAGGATTCAGACACAGTCAGTTCAGGAGTCTAGTGATGAATGAAAGATTATTGACTTATTCTCGGAGATGCACATCAAGGTTCAGGAGGACCATGGTCTGACAATTATATCATCCTTAGTGGTGACATCTACTCTTCATTAATGAGTAAGGAGGAGAGAACTATCTGATCCTGAAGGCACTGTCCTATGGGAAAGTATCTCAGATGAAAAAACTCATCTTGTTGAACTATTAATGGGGATGATGCTATTTTGTTTTGGGGGCGTATATGGGTCCTTACAAACACATGGGAGGAGATGATGAGATATTTTTATACCTTGTCATGGGTGGTTCTCCCTACTATCACCAAAATGTATCGAGATTTATGATGTCAATATATGTGGCCCAGTATGAAAATTGAGATAGCTGGATAAATCACTCTATATTCCACATTTCAGTAGGTTAAGGCAGAACATCAACACTCAATAGGTCTTCTTCAGCCAATTTCCATTCTTGAGTGGAAAGGGGACTTGTTTCAAGGAACTTCATGACTAGTTTACCCATATCACCTTGTGGAAATTATGTATTGTGGGTTTTAATTGACAGTATAATGATGTTTGCACAATTTTTACCTGTGCGAGTGACCTTTTATGTGGATGTGCTGGGAAAGATGTACATCAAGGAAGTTGTATGTCTTCATGGGGAAATTTTTTCTATTATTTCTTAGAAAGATGCTCGTTTCACATCATAGTTTTATAAAGGGTTGCGTAAGACCTTTGGTACGCATATACTTTTGAGCACGTCCTATCACCCTCAACCTGAATAACAGACGAAACATACAATTTTAGTGGTAGAGGATATGCTTTGTTGGTGCATTCTAGAGTGTGGAGGTTCATGGGAGAAAAACATTACCCATATTAAGTTTTCATTTAATAATAGATTTTTGGCTACCATTTAGACTGTTCCTTATGAAACCTTGTATGCTAGGCCTTGTCGCTCACCTCTATGTTTGTTGCAGGGAAGGGAAGCGACAGTTCTTGGGCCTTAGCTTATGAAATGAGACTTCAAAGAACATCTATCTAATCAGGAAATGTATGTTGATAGCTCCGTCCTAATATTAGTCTTATGCCAAAATACACCAGCAACCTATTGAGTTTGAAGTTGGAGACCAGTTTTTTCTAAAAATATCACCTAGTATGGGGTATAGACATATTCAAAAGCAAAGTAAGATGTCACTGATATTTGTTGGACCTTTCAAGGTTATGAAGATGATCAGACCCGTGGATTATGATTTATCACTTCTTCATAGATACAGATCTATGTATGATTTCTTTCATATATCTTATCTTAATTGATATTATCTATACCCCTCTCATGTTTTTCGGCCTGATGAGGTTGAGGTGAATATGGATGCTTTCATTAAGGAGTATCCAGTTTGTATAGTTGATCAGATCATGAAGACACTATGAGATAGGTATGTCCCTCTTGTATAGGTTATATGGCATCATGAATGGATACAGGGTGATTCTTAGGAGTAGGAAGCCGATATATGATCTTTGTGGCCAGAACTCTTTGTTGAAAACACCTCTTTACCATAGAAGGGAAACCCATGGACGAGTCACTATAATAAGGAGAGGTTTTAATAACCTACTCTTTGACCACGGTACAGATGATTTTTTTTTCGAATGTCTTAAATGGTCCTAATGAAGTCCAATTACTATAATAAGAAGGTTACGAGAGAGTACAGAGAACTTCCAGAGCCTGGATCTCTAAAAAAGCGGAATGTAGGCTAGGTCGTACTGTTTGTCTGCAACCGTGCGACCCAGTCACATGGTCGTGTGACAAGATTCATAGCCCATCTACACAGTCTACACACGGTTAGTCAAACTATGTGAAAATTCTATACAATCTTCCCAGTGAGGTCATGGGTTATGAACGGTGTGCGCCCAATTTGAGAAATCACGCGAGCCAGTTTTTATGGAAAAATGACCTTTAGCCCTCTCCCCTTTTATGTTATAATTCCTCTTTTACTGTCCTCCTATTAAAAAAACCTCCAACATTCCTTCACTTTTAAGATCAAACCCTTGTTCTCATTATATCTCTTGATACTTCCCCATTTATCAACCATTTCTCATTCCATAAAAAGCATCGAATAAGCCATGATAAGGCTAACCTCGATTGTCCTTCCTTCCTCACTAAATTTCACCATCTATTGTGCTATTTAGATAAAGGATAATTTCCCCAATTTTAAGGGTGTTGGAAATAAACATATATATACTCCATCCTACTCCAAATATGAGTTTTATACTCAGTGTGGCATCATCTGTGACCCTACAGTATGTGGCCACATAGTTTTCTATTTGAGTTTTTTCTGTTTTTTATTTAATCTCATTATTCCATGATCCAGCCTTTGATAATCTCCCATGTTGGGTTGATTCCTTCATGTCTAATTAACCCTAGTGTGGTGTTATAGGATAATTGACTCATTTTTAGAGATTTTGTTATCACCCTTTCTTTTTATAAAATCTCAAGGGGTGTTCCATCCTTGTTGACCATTTTAGGAAAATTTTCCCAAAATGTAAAATTATGTTTTATGCATCTGAGATTCATTATTAAGTGAAATTATCTTTGTTCCATGTTTATTTTGATCAACCAAAGACACCCCATGGGTGTTTGGAACTCTTAGGCTTGGAATTTCTAATTTGAACCTATGACTATTTGACATGACGCTTTTTTTGTCTTGTGCCCCTTTAAAAAGGTGTTCCTTTATAGGAAAATGGAATTGAAGACCTTATAGGATGGATGCAAGGAGATATACTAGACTTACTATAACGAAAAACCTTAAATGTAATGGTGTCATGGAATTTAATGGCATTTCCTTGTTTGGGGAATACTATAAATGCGTTTATTAATTAGTTTTCTTATTACAATTCAAATTATGTAAGATGGTTTGCCTTAAATTATATGTAGTAAATTATTATATCATTTCAATGCTTGTGAGATAATTTTAATGTGTCAATGGGATTCAATCACACCTCATGCCACTTATGAGACGTATCAGTGTGAGGCATGATTAACCCATGCCATTAATAACCTCTTGTACATGTGGGTGGGAGGCATTATTACCCCATACTAGTTAGAACCTCTGTATGTATGGGTTGTATTATTACCCCATGATATAATCATCTATGGGTGGAATAAATTCTTACCACATTCTAGTTATAACATCTGTATGGATGAGTTGAATTCTTACCCCATGCCAGAATCTACTATCGGTGGGAGGAATCACTACCCCCACTCTGGCTACAGTATAAATTTATTGACAAGAGGAATTATTACCCCGTTTCAGTGATAACCTATATGTATATATATATATTTAGTGATTCCATCACACATACCAGCGTTTATCTCAAGAAGGTAGACCCGCCAAGTGTCCCATAAAAACCTCAGCTAGAGGATGAGTGTTTAATATATATTTCATTACATCCTTGTTGTTAGCTGCACACTGTTTACTTATGAACGCCACCCGGATCCCATGTAGACACCATTTGTGGTATCCTATTGAGATTTATCTCACACCCTACTCAGGCCTCCCATGGAACCCTAGAATATTGTCTACCTGTAGGTATGGATATGGGTAAAAAAAACTTCTGGGTGTTGATTCTTATGGTTATCTCAAGCATAAGAGCAAATGACCAGGCTTAGGCTTGAGATGTGATGGAGCAGCTCTCAGGATATTTTTTACTTTTGTACCTGGAATATTTATGTTTTCTTCTTGATTTTTATTCCCATTTTGTATTGGAATATCATTCATGCACATATTTATCAGACACTAGCTATGATGATTTGTTATATTATTTGGTATTCTGATGTTTAATTCATCCATCTATAAGTTTGTGTTTTCTCTATTGGATGTTGATGTTACATCCACTATGTACTATGGCATGGGGGTAAGGTATCCCAGCTAATTACCTTCATAATCCCGCTTCTAGTCAGTAGCCCCAAGCATAAGGGGAGACACACTAGGGTTCATGTGGTTAATTGGGCTCATGGAACGAGTTATGTGGAGTCTAGGTCCAGAACCTCACATAACTCACTATGACACTAATCTTAAAAGTTATTGGGAATGTAATAAATTGAATTCCATTTTAGTTAATAAAAATAAGAAATGTTTAAGGCCAATTCCTTATAGATGGTATAATATAAATGTTTAGACTATATTAAGTGTTTGGAAAATATTTATATTATACCCTTACAAGATTCTATTTTATGGTTTATTTGAAGTTCTATAGCAATTGATGACTTCCAAGTTCCTCCTTCTAAACTATATTTTTTCAGAATAATTTTCTATAGGTGATATAGGGTATATATAATAGGTTTAAAGAAAGAGGACAAAATTCTTCCAAATCCATAGCCTGTAATAGCATGAATTAGAACTGTTTAGTTTTTTTGGTGGATTAGGGGATGGAAAAAATAAATCTTTTTTTGTATCCATTCTAGAGAGAAAAAAGATCTTCCCCAGAGGAACATTTTGATAGTAGAGAATTTTACGAGGAAAATGTTTTTCATATTCCTTGTATATTCTGAACATACGGTAGTTTAGGGGTATATTAAATACCTAGAAAAGAAATATGATATCATGGTCAGTTTGGATTTAAAATAGGTAACTCTTTCATTTTAACATTTGGAAGGAAAATTTCTTCAATGGTGGACTTTGTTTAGGAATACTAGAGATATTTATGATCTTGATGCAATAAAATGATAAAAATAAAATAATATTTTTCTAGTTAAATATTGTCCTATGATTATTCGGATCAGGTTAGAGAAACATTTTTTTTGGAATTGTGGCCAAAATATGTCGATTTGGTGGCTGCGTATGATGAAAACGGCACAAGATAAGATATTTAATTTCCATATTACATTTAATAAACTAGTATAAAAATTAATAGTTTTTACTAATGATTGAAACGATTTTCAAGAAGATAATTAGTGTAACACCCCATTTTTTTAAAATAAGTAAATTGCCTTTTATTTCATGTATGAAACCTAAATCCAAGAATAATAATGAATATTTCAACCTAATATATGATGAAATATTTATATTTAGATAAATTCAAACACTTTAATAATGTATATTACATATAACACTATGTTTATCTCAAATCAACATGAATGAAAATTATAGTTTTCATTAGATGTAAAAAATGTTTAAATTTCTTTATATGGAACTCCAAGGTTAGCTAGCATTACACAAAATAATGAATTACATTGATGGCTTTCATTACAGTCAAAACTGATTTTTATTTAATTCTATTAATATTATTTTTTTAAATGAAAATTATATCCAAACCATTAAATTGGTAGTTATGAATATTATTAAATAACTTATGAAAATATTTTGTTAATGCCTTTGGTTACTAATTTAATATAAATTAAAATGAAAAACAATTTAATAAAAAGGAAATGTTTTTATAAATACTATTACTATAAACCAAATGGATTTATCCTAATAAATTTAATTAATTACTAGTATTGAATGATATTAATTAAATATGTATATATATTTTATATTAAATAATGTTTTCTGACATTCATCTAATTGTTTTTTTGTATTAGATAAGAACAAATCTAATCTTACGCATAAAAAACAATATTTTTTGAAAGTTAGCTATACCACCTTTTAATTGAAAACATGTCAGAAAAAAAAATTCAATTTTATAAATTTAATATTAAAAAAAACTTAAATTTTGAAATATATTATCAAAATTTTCTTAGTTTATTTTTTGGTATTTTTCGGAGAACATTCACATTTTGATGAAAAGTGAAAAAAATGGAATTCTAATTTAAAACTGACTTCTCATCCAAACAATTTATTTAGATGAATTTAATTATTAATTATATTTTTAAAATTTAATTGGACATATGTTAAAAATATTAATCCAATTTTGTCCATTTTATCTAGTTTCACAATGAAATTTTATATTAAAACATTTCAAACTTTTGGACATTTTAAATATAAAAACTCATTTTGTCGCCCCTTCTATTGGATTAAATTTAAATCAATTTCAACCACAAACATCATTTTAATTTAGAAAAATGGATTGAATAATTGGAATATGAATTATTTATAATCTTTATTAATTTATACTTATTTTTTGACTAAAATATTAGTGAATGAAATTAAAATCTATTAGATCAATTATGGTAGAAATGAGTTTACTTAGTGGTTAAGCATCAATCTTAAGTGGAAAATGATGTATAAACTTTTCAAAAATTTATTTTGTGTCTAGATATAGACTATATAATCCATTTAATATAGTATTTTATATTATTGGTGTAACATTATGTATACAATTCCTCCAAATAGTTTTTACCATTTTATATTTACAAGAATGTCACTCTGCCTCCACTATAAAAGGGAACTCACACCCACAATTATTCACAAATCTAATGACTATTGACTCATTCAAAACTGGAAAAAATAA
This sequence comes from Viscum album, assembly GCA_963277665.1. Taxonomy (NCBI): domain Eukaryota; kingdom Viridiplantae; phylum Streptophyta; class Magnoliopsida; order Santalales; family Viscaceae; genus Viscum; species Viscum album. The sequence goes on along the minus strand of OY728158.1, from coordinate 1,900,024,549 downwards.
TTTCACAACATCAATAACCTCATATTATAATACTCACATTGAGATTAAATCCAACTAATTATGTTTTTTGGTATAAACCAAAAGGAGTTAACATAATATTTGTAATGTTCTTCAATGAGCAGTTTTGTTTTATTTATTTATCCACCAATTAAATTCATATTATATATTGATTATATAATAATATAATAATCCTAAATATAATTATATGTTTTTTATTAAGTTTACTACCTAAACATATACAAACTTATGTCAAATAATATATGTAATCCTAAATCATGGGAATGGCGGACTGCCTCCTCACGAACTGATCTCATTCATTCTTCTATTAAAACTATTCAATGTTTGAAATAATGGTGGATTTGTAGTTTATATATGTTATATATAATATTTATAATTCATTTAATTTTATGGAAGTATTTTATAATGTATACCTTCATACTTTCTATTCTTTAGGAATACGATAAAATCACTTGTGGATGTGTAAACTTGCACCTCCCCAAAGTGATATTATCTATTCATGATTTACATGAAATGTATAAAGAATGTATTTAATTAAACTATGTGAAATAAATGATTAAAATATTATAATTTAATTATAAAATAAAAATATAATATTTAATTTTAGTTTATTTATAATTATATGAAAATATAAATATTGTTCATGCAGATGTATGGCCTACCGTCCCCATCAGTGACATATTTAATTTTCTATATTAAAATTTTATATATTACAATAAATAAAAATATAAATAATATTTAAAATATTTAAATAATTTTTTAATTTATGGATATTATTAAATTTTGATCTACATAACAAAAAATTAAATAAAAAGTCCAATAATATAAAAAACAATGAATTTAACACACAAAACAATGTCAATAATGAAAGACCAATAAAAATGGGAGATAAGATGTTATTAAAGAAAAAATATGATATTATAGACATTAATATGGTTATTAAATAATTTATTAACATTATTATAACCATAATATAGGTGTTTAAATAGTGTTCAACTATAAGGAAGTGAAAAGTAGGGGATTCCATCTCAAATTCAATTCATTGGGGTATATCGTAACAATTTTTAGTTAGTTTCTCTATGTGATGTATATAATTACCCTTTGACATTTAATATAATGAATACCAGGAAAGCGCAGTCCGAGGAAAAGCCTCAGACCATTTATTAAGAAAAGAAAAGTCCAGTGAACAGGCAAACAGACAGGGGAAACCAGTTACATGTCATAAAAGTCATACCCGTCTCCGCACCCATGGAGATCCTCTGCGATGACTGATTCCCATTCCGAGCTCTCATAATGCTTAAGGATCTTCGCGTACTTCCTTCTGAGGTTCAATTTCTCTAGATATATCAATTCCTTATGGGACTTCTTGATGGAGGACCTTGTCGCCACCGGCTTTGGCAAGGTAGAGTAATCCTTCCTTGGCCTTCTCTTAATTGGAGGAGGTTTCTCCACTCCAGAATTCTTCTTTCCATCCTTGACAGCAGCACAATAAGAGGGCCTCATAGAGCCATTCGGATTTTCTTTGTCACTCTCTGACACATCCCCCCATTTTCCGATGACAGGATCAATTTGGAAACTATCCTTCCCCTGCTCATATCGTCCATTACGGTCAATCAAAGCCACACATTGTGGAGGATCCACAAATTCATCACCAGCATCGACTTCCTTCTCTAATCCACCCTCCAAAGCAACCTGCATACATTTATTCCTCATTGAGGAGCTCCCTTCCTCTTCCACATGGGATAGCCCCTGGAATTTATTGAAAGTGTCAACTGAGACCTGCAACACACCATCATATGTCGGGTGCACTTCCTTCTGAATAGCAAGACAGAGGATTCCTTCTTCTTGCGCTGGCCCATCACAGTCTAGGCCTGGCAGCAACTCTCCCTCCTTTTGCTGATCATCTCCAGAACCAACAGGCCCACTGCCCTCACCAGCAGCATCCTGACCCGGCCAATGCACGTGATGCAGATCCTTCCCAGTAGAGTCAATAACTCCCGCGTTGCCTCTAGAACCAATGCCAGGACCATTCACACCATTTTCCAGTTGAAGATCTTGCTTCAATCTGTCAAAAACCACAGCTACAGATGGATTAAAGCACGCCCCCACTTGCTTTCCCAACTCTGATCCACCCAGGCCAGGCACACTACCAGACTTGCCAGCATTTGTACGTCTCATCCCCTGATCAGGCAACCTACCAGGTCTCTTCAACACAGCAACTGACCTTCGGCTCTTAGCTCCACCCATACAATTACTGGCCGAGTGACCCAGGCGACTACAAATCGAGCAGAAATCAACATAATCCTCAAAGACAACAGCCTGCCTCCAATGGAATTCTTCCCCTACAGTAATCCATACCCAATCAACCGGTGGCCTCGATGCATCCACTTCAACACAAATGCGTGGATTTACCGGGTGACTCACAGAGGATGTGCGGGCATCAGAGCATAAAAAACGACCAACTAAGTTCCCTATCATACGAATTATCGAGGGATTTTTAAAGGGAAGAGGGAGATTCGGCAAACTTACCCATGTTGCAACCGCAGGGGGGTCTTGGTTCATGCAAAGGTCGAAAGACCATTGAAGAAGGAAGAATTTTCATCCTCTGCATCTGCGAGGAGCACTCGACCAAGCATGGATGAAATCTTCCTCTGAAGAGAATCGTATCATCATATGACGATTATCAATTAACCCTATTACTGCGCGATCATGTAGATCCCAATCGCTGAAAACAAAACGATCAAAATCATCAACCGAAGGCCGTCGATGTGCAAACCACGCAACCAGGGCCAGATCCAAGAATCTTGAAGCCTCAAAGAATTCTGATAAAGTGATCGAGAGTTGCGGTTCCCCAAGGTGAAGATCTGGGACTTTCGGGCTTATAGAAATCGACGGAAAATCAGGGAGGAAATTAGGGTTTGAAAAAGGAACAAATGGCCTCCGTGCGTACCGACGCGGTGAAGCCAACCCGTCCTCCCCCTCCCACCGCCAGGGAGGGGGGGGATCCATTCTCCGTCATCTTCTAGGGCATCTCCATCTCTTCGCCATCGCCGTGAGCTCCATACGTGTTGTATGGGTAACGAGGTATAGGGCTGCCCTGCCCACCTGCGCGTCGCACGCCCCCAGCTAGGCCCAAGGTGGCCAACTCTTGGGCTTGAGCCAGTTCCCACGGAGTCGAGGGGACGAGAGGATCGCTGGCATATGGTGCACGTTGCCTTTGAGTTTTATTTTGAATTATTTTCTCTATAGGTATTTTAGTTAAATGTTACCAAGTTGTAAATGGATTTTACGACTCAATTCTTTTTCATTCTGTTATATTAAATTCTCATTATCGATAATATTATATGGTTATTTGTATAACTAATTTAACTATATAATTATGTAATTAATATTATTTTGTTTTAATTTATAGTGTATTCTCTTAATTGATTCATTGTTTATTTCCCAGTTCATCATTATGATCATTTTAAGTTTTGTTTTCAGTATTCTCATTTTAATTGAGATTTTTTATTCGTGATTTTGCATTGAATGAATTTTTTTATAATATATTAATAAGATATAAAATTTAATTTTAATCATTTTATTCAAGATATTTTTTATATAAGAGTATAATATTTCCACTTATTATATATAAAATCATTTTAAAAATGTTTTTGTGAAAACCTGACTTCATTTATCTTTTTCGTTAGAAATATGTTTCCTCTCAAAACCAAGTTTTGTAAAAATGTTTTAAAAATTTATTTATTCTTTTAAAAATGATTTATTAAAGTAATTTTCCTTGTTTTTCTTTTATATATATTTTTTCAATGGAATCTTCCTTTATTATTATGAGAAAGGCACTTTTCTAACATTTTACAATGAAAAAGTAATTTTATTTTTACCTTATACAAAATTACCCACAATCATTTCTTTTGAATCATAATGTTCATGTTTATGAAGATATCTTTAAAAAGGTTTTAAAATTGATTTTTAAAGAAAAATATTTTCCAATTTTATATTAAAATTAAAATTATATTTTCCTCAAGAATGATTCTTAGTGATAATTTTATATAATCAAATACGACAACCATTATTCCTACTCATATGGGTATACATTGTATTGATACCTTCCTAATTATTACGATGGATAACTTATGATCACTTTGACCCAGTAAAGTATTGTAATTAATATCCTTGAAATATTGACTTTCCTTTAATCATTAAACATTAAATTTTCCATTAATATCCATATTACTTATCATGGATATGTTTATTTCCTAAAATGTATTCCACTTATACATATGGTGTTTACATTGATTGTTATATGATTTATTATAGAAGCATTGATAAATCTATATCCTTTAGTCTATAGAGATATTTGATTAGGCTTATTATTTATGATTTATATTTATTATAGATATATAAGGAAGGTTTTGAAAAAGTATTAAACAAGTTGGATAATGGTTAATTTAGTCCCCTCAATGCCTCAATAGTCTCTTGGGATGAAGAATGTTAGAGAAAAAACCCTTTTCATTTGTTCCAGAGTAGTTCAAATATTTCTTGAGGATAAATATCGATATTAAATCTCTTGAGGAAATATTTTTTATAGTTCATATGGGTTCATACCCATAGAAATAAAATATCTTGAGTAGAGATATTGAAAATATCTATCTTGAGGATAGATCTTGATAGATCATATGTCCAACATTATGAATTCCTTCATCATTATTATTCCATGTGATTATTTGATTTTTTAGAATATTAATGGTCAAATTTCAAACTCATTTGATTATTTATTTGGAATTATTTGAAAATATTTTATTCTTTCCCTTTTTATTAAACAATATTAAAATATTTAATGACATATGTGATCAATTTTTTACATTCCTATACTGATTATTCTCATTGATTCATTATTTATTTCTTAGTACATAACCCTTTCAGAGCATTTTAGCTCACCCCTATTTTCATTCCTTTCCACAAGGATCCATGAAGCTTATTAATAAATACATTCGTGGATATTCTAAGTAGGAATAATGTTATTCATAATAAGTAAAAGAAAATAATTATGTTTTAATTAGTGTATTTAGTTATAATACAGGAAACATATATCCATCCGGTTTATAAGGATTCTAAAAAATTTAGTCCTTTGGGATGTGAATTCTATTAATCAACCAAATGTATCAGTTGAAGGAACTATCTCCAGGAATTCTGGTGTCCGGTCATTGAATTTGATATTTGAAGATGTGTAGTATTATCCTTGGGATCTATATTGTAGAAAACAAAGATTAGATAATATAACCCTAATATATACTATGAAGATTAGAATATGAGAAAATATGTGTTTATTAACATAAGATTTATGGATACCATCATGTGGTAATAAGATTATTATTGATCATATGCTCAATGTCTCAAATACCACTTTTTCATTTTGTGTGATAGGTTTATACCATTATTAAGGGCATTTTTGGAGAATTTATTTCACGATTAGTTTTTAGTTGATTTTTTGGAAGAATGAATTTCTATTTTATAGTCCTAACATTATATGTATTGATAAAATTTATGGTTTATATTATTTGTAATGTTATTTTTATAATATTAAAAAAACATTATTTGGCCTTGTAAAAAACATAGGTTGTATTGATAAACATTGTAAAAATTTTAAATAATGATTGATTTTATTGCAAGGATGTCCATTAAACATAATTTGAATATTATTGGAATTAAATGAATATAGTTCATAAAAAGGAAATCCCAAATGCAGGGTGACAACCTATTGTATCTGGAAAGGATGTGGGGTTTGAACCCTTAATCACATGATGATAAGGGGTTTTTTCCTACCATAGGACTATAACATGTCCCTACTAATATATCACTTTTGGTTAAACTGTTTCAAAAATAAATTTTAATAATAAACCAGTAGTATTAATTGTATGTTTATAGATTAATATATTAACCTCATTGGTAATAGAACATAGTCTGAGATGGATATGAATATTTATTTATATATCATACTATACATGAAAAGAAAATAATAGTTATTTGGGTGAAAACAATCTTCATTTTTGGATATTCATTTAAGGGAGTAAGTGACTGATTCACAAAAAAATAAGAAATTTTTTTATGAAAGAAAAATATATCAAGTTTATTTTCTTATAATGTTAGGCAGTAAAATAATTAATCATCATTTTGAAAATTATCTATAAATTTTGTTATCCTAATAGCTTATTTTTTATAACTGATGGCCTTTTAAATCCCCACATGTTTATGGAATCGAGGCCCTCAACTTTCCATTAATCATTAAGTAGTTTATGAACATTGACCTAAATCACTCTCTAAAAATATTTATAATTTTCCTCAATGTTCAAATCTTATCTTTTCACTTATTCTATAATATGTGGGAACCTAATTATGTTACCTTCATACTTCTCATTTTATTTGATTAAGAGGATATTTTATTAAAATCTTTTGGAGTTTGGGTTTTTCAATAATGGATTTATAAAATGTCAAATCGATGATGTCCAAGATCATATTTTAAATCGAGAGAATCAAATTTATATGATGTTGGTATAATTTCATGCCTTGAGATTATCAAATAAGTATAATTCATTTAATTTCTTATATGATATGCAACACAAATCACATAATGGAATATAACAACACAAGACATTATAATATATTTCTATTTAAATATATTTGATATATTTAATAGCGTATATTACACATAACACCAAACATATCTTGCAATACATGGAAAATAGAGTATATATTGTGTTATATGAATAATAAATTTTATCTTTCTATATACGGTATAATGAGGTTGTCTTTCATTACATTTAATAATGTCTTTTTTTCAGTGGGTTGCGTTACACACATGACTGGGTTTTATCGAATACTATTAGTATTATTATTTAATATGAAAATTATATCCGAAATGTTAAATTGGATGTTATTAATATGATTATCTAACATATGATTTTTTTTAAAACTTACTAGTTACCAATTAAGTTGAAATAAATATAAAACCAATTGAATATAAAGAAAATGTTTAAAAAAACTATATTTATCCACCAAATTTATTATATCCTAATAAATTAAACTAATTATGAATATTTAATGATATTAATGAAAAATATATATATTAAATAATTTTTTTAAATTCATTAAATAGATTTTATAGGAATTATAAAATAATAAATCCATTCTTATACATAAAAAAATTATTTTTTCCTAAAGACAATTCTGCCAACTTTTAAAGGATGACTTGTTTTAAAACTAAATTTTGACACTTTTATAAATTTGTTATGACAAAATAAAAATACTTGGATTAATTTTATAACAAAATTTATTTTTTTTAATTTATTTTATTTATCTTAAAAACTTTAATATTTTGATTAATAGTGAAAAATGATGAATTTTAATTAAAAAATGAATTTTCATCTAAATAATTTATATAGATAAATTATATATATATTTTGAAATTTAATTTTATATATTTTATACATATTAATAAAATTTAGTTCAATATAATCCACTTCACCTAGAACATGGATATAATACCATTATAATCATTATAGCATTTTTTCTTTAAAAATTCACTTTTTCTTCCCATCTGTAGAATGTTTTTTAAATTATTTTCAAAAACTAATATTATTGCAATTTGGAAAAAATGGATTAAATATTTTTAATAAAAGTAATTTATAATTTTTAAAGTTATTAACTGTGTTTTGACTAAGAATGTTGATGAAGGGATGGCGATTCGGAGCGTGAACCCTAAGATTGTTTTCGCATCAATGGCGATTCAGATAACCTTGATCTTATTACCCGATTCTCTTAATGGATTATTTCAACCCAGAGTGGGAAATGGCCTTCAAGGACAATTGTCAAGCAACGAAGGAAATTTTCAAACCCTCGGGCTTCCAAGATTCTTTGATTATTTGAAAGAAGAATCTATCCTTTGTGGAGGTTCTTTCTAGATCGGAAAATCCTACAAAGGATGTTTCATCTAAATCAAATATCACCAGGTAAGAAAATGGTGGATTCTCAGTGGTTGAGGATCCAGATGCACTGCAGAAACAGCTGGACCTTTGTATGTTTTCATTACTGGGTCGTGTTATTTACTCAAAGAGAGAGAAACCTTGGTCTTTTTCTAATCTCAAAAACAGAATTTCTCATTGCTGGAGTTTAAGAGATTGGAAAATTATTTCAATCAGAAAAGGGTATTTTCACATTGTCTTCACCTCCTATGTTTCCTTGAATTCGGTTTGGAACCTAGGTAGCCTTCAACTCAAACCTGGCATTCTAAGGTTATCGTAATGGAATGTTCATTTTAATCCTTTTAACCTCAAGCAATCTAATGCACAAATTTGGGTAAAATTGCATGGATTAAATTGGGTGTGTTGGAATCCTAGAATCCTCAAAGACATTGAATCATGTATTGTTACTCTTATGAGGTTGGATCAACACACCTTGGATGGTGAAAATGGTTATTTTTCCAGAATACTTGTGGACAATAACCTAGAAGTCAAAAGACCTACTTCTATTCAGTTTAATGCTAATGGTATTAAATCTGATATTCGATTGGAATATGAGAATGTGCCCTACTTTTGTGATGTCTGTAAAATTTTGGGACATAATGTCTCTAACTGTAGGTTCATTTAGAGAAATTACATGGTTCCATCTAAGGTTTCTGAATGGACTGATGTCAACAGAAATAAAAAGAACAAGGCTTTCTTTATTGAAAAAAAAGGAATTCTAAAATCAGTTTCCCCCTGTTAAAACTCATATTTCTATTGCAAATGCTTCTAAACCAAAGTATCCTGCTTCTTCCTCATAAAAATAAGTTTCATGGGATGATGTGGGTGAGGAGGAAGAGCAGATCATAAAACCTGTTCCTATTTAGCCAGGTATTGAATGGGTTTCAAAGGTGGATCTTGATCTATTCTCTGAGATTTGCAATGATGTTTGTAATCTGGTTTATGACTTACAGAAAGAGGAGGATGAGTATCAGTTTTTTCTGAATTTTCAGAATGAAATCCATGATTTTCTAATCTCTTTACAGGATGATAAAGAAGATGTAATTAATGATTCAAACCTGGATACTTCCACAGATGTTGAAGATGGGAAGAACTGTAATCCTACTTCAGCTACAGAACTGGATTTGAGCATCAATGCTCAGAAGGACCTGCAGATTATTCTACCAGCTGTCATGGGGAGAATGTCTGCTACTTCTACTATGACAAATGATGATCATTCTATTTTTTCTTCTTCTACTGTTAACAGTACTGCTGATACATTGAATGTATCTACTTCATCTGAAAATAATGCCCAAAATGCTGCTTTTCAAAGTATTTCTGCACACAGTTCTGTTCCATATGTTTCTTCTAACAATGCATGCAGTATGATGAATCCTCCTAGCACTCAAATGAACTCAAATTCAGCATTTTATGATCTGAATATATCTACACATGGCCCTTCTTCTTCTTCAATGCATGTACCTCATTCTGGTCCCCATGGATTCTCACAAAGAACTTCAAAGGACAGTGGGATACCTGAAGCTGTAAACATTGATGACCTGCTTCAAGGCTCCAAAGGTCCTCAAAGATTGAAAAGGAAAGTAGGGAGACCCCCTAAAGCTGGGAAAGAACGGATACTGCTTTAAAGGTAAGGAGTTAAAAACATATCCCCATAATAACTAAAACATATCTTGTAGAGCTGGCAGAATCTGGAAAATAAATCACCATGAGATTTCTCATGGCTGGTTCATGCCACTTAATGGAAATGGCTTGGACAATAAAGGATTCGAAGCTACTGAGTTCACATGGAGCTGAACCTAACTGTGAATGGGCTGGACAACATGGTTTTGGGTGATTTACTTTGCTGGTTAGATCCATCCTAGGTGGAGTTGTTCCCTCTTTATGAGGTTAGTTGTAAAGAGTCTCTGCACTTGCTTATCTGGTAACCTCCTTTTTAATAAAATTACCTCGGTCATTTGGCCGAGGGACCTTTCTAAAAAAATGTTTATTTAGTTATTAAACATTAATATTAAGTAGCCAAATAACCTATAAACTTTTCAAAAACCTATCCTATGGAAATATATAGATCGTATTCTACATTTTATATGATGTTTTATATTAATTGAGGAACATTATGTAAGGTTTACCTCTAAATAGTGTTTTTATTTTTATATTTACACGAATGTCACTCCACCACTATAAAAGGGAACTCACTCATCTCACTTATTCACACCTCCCAAGATTTTTTTTCTCCCCCAAAGGCCTTACAAATAAGAAAAAAACATCCAAACACTCATCTTACTATAAAAAATTTGGGATTAAACAAATCTAAGTATGACTTTTGGTGTACACCAAAAGGAGATACACGAAAAAGGGTTTAGATTTTTCAATGAGCACATTTGTTTTATTTCAATATCAAACAATTAAATTACTCTCATATATTTATTACATATTAACATAATTGTCCTAAATATTCTAATATGTCGCTAACATAATGGTATAACCAACATTTACACACACTTCCATCAATTGGGTTACAAAATCATCATTCATGTGTATAGAGGATTATCGCCACACAAACCAAGTCATTCATTGTTCCATTACCACCTTTCAAGATTGTAAATAATGATATATTTTAAAAAATTATATTTTATATATGATATTTATGCTGTATTTATGATTTTTAATTATTATATTTTACATAACATCATTCTTTATTTTTTTTTAAAATACACTAACATCATTTGTGGATGTATGGACTACCACCTCTTCAAAGTGTTGGGATTAATTCAAACATAAAATGGAATGTATAAAATATGGATTTATTAAAATCTTTGAGATATATGATAAAAATATTATACTGTAATTTTGACATAAAAATTTAATATTCAATTTTTATTCTTATAATATGACATGAATATTGAAACAATGTTCATCACTACATATGATATACGGTCTCCTTGAACGATGTATATAATTTTACTACCTCCAAAATTTTATGGAATAGCCTCAATAATTATATTATAAATATAAAAAACATTTCAATAATTTTTTACATTATATAGATAGTGAAATCTTGACCTATTTAATAGAAACAAAAAACAATATGTCAAAACGTACTAACAAAATAAGGAAACTAACACCCAACAAAATAAAAAAATGAATGATTATTAACAAATGAGTGATATGATGTTAAAAAAGAATAATATATTATATTATAAAAGTTATTATGGTTCTGTAATAAATTTTTACCCATATTAAAATAATTATATATAATGTCAATGAAATTTTACCCAAATGGAGTTTAAGTAAAGGGATTACATCTCAATTTCATTTCATAAAATAATATTGTAATGTTTTGAATTGAGTTTCAGTATATGGTGTATATACTGACCCATTTAAAATTTATATCATTAATAATATAATAATTATTTTTTTTCAATTTTAATTATCTAAAATATTGTGATTGGAATTAAAAGTTACAAGGTGAAAAAAGAATCCAAATCTAAATTCCCTTTCACTGGGTTATATTACTTTCCCATTATTGATAATATTTTGTGATTATGTTTATAATTAATTTGAAAATATATTGATGTATCCCCATTTATTTTATGTGTGTTTATATTAGATACACAGTGTCAAATAATTAATTATTTATCACTTTAGCATTGTTATCATTATAAGGGTTTATTCAGTAATCTCATTTCAATTATGACTATGATTCCTAAATTTAAATTAAAGTTAATTAATTGATTGTTTTTTATAAACCCTTAAATTTTATGCACATATGGTTATTAATGGTCCTTTACATATTGAAGGATCATTTTTTCACTCTTTGGTACATAAACTGTTTTTTAGGAAAACATGACTTCATCTACCTCTTCGATCAGGAATATATATTCTATAAAAACCATGATTTATGAAATTGTTTTAAAAATTATTTTTAAATTTTTTAAAATTATTAATAAAGGAAAATATTATCCATTTTTTTGATACAAATGTTTTCCAGTGAATCTTATTTCCTCTTTCTAAAGAAAGCACTTTTCTAACCATTAAAACTATAAAGGGATTGTTGTTTTTACCATATACCAGATTACCCGTCATCATTTATTTTAAAGTTTCCTTCCTAATAATATGAACATATTTTTAAAGAAAATTATTTCAAAATTTATTTTCAATGAAATGTATTTTATTTTTTTTTCAAAATGAAAGTTATATTTTCATTAACAGCGTTTTTGGAAGATCTTTTTCTTTCTTCAATGAAAGAAAGTGTTATTCATACTCAAGTGTGTATACAGTTTATTGATAATGTCATTATTCTTCATTTGGAAGGATTATAACCATTTCAATAAAATAAATTTTTAAAATCAGTTCTTTGGTTTATGTTTTAGTGATTAAAGTCTCCTTGAAATATTGACATTCATGTGATCATTAGACATGAAATTTACCCATAATATATATATATTAAATATCATGGATATAGTTATTACCTAAACCATATAAAACATTTACATATATTATTTAAATTTAATGTAATATGATTTATTTGGAAAATACTGATAAATTTATATCCTTTACTCAACATAGATATTTGATAAGGCATATTGTTTATTAACTATATTAATTATCTGATATATGAGGAATGTTTTTGATATGATGTAAAATGGTCAAGAACAAGTTAATAAAACCCCGTTAATGCATTGTTGTTCTCATGGGATGAGGTTAGTTAAAAAATCCTTGACAAATTGTTCTAAGTAGTTTAAATCTATATGCCAAATAGATTTAATCATTAGTTATCATGGGGATAGATCTTGATAGTCCATAAAAGATTCTTCCCAAAGACACAAACCCTATTGATAATAGATCTTGCTAGTAGCTATATCGAGGTTAGAACTTGGTAGATCAGACATCCAACATAATGAATTCTATATTTATTGTGATTTGATGGGATTATTTGATTAGTTAGGCCATAAATGAAAACTTTGTTAAGTGATGCATTGAAATAAATGGAATTATAGAGGCATGAAATGATGAATACCTAAAAAATATTCTTGAACAGAATCATAAAATTTAGGGGGAAAGGTGCCTAGATTCTAATGCATAATAATATTGTTTAATTATCCACCAATTGAGGATAGACAGTTCACAACAACATTATCTAGGGGCTAGGCATGTTTCAGGTTGGATCAAACAATTATGTTCATCAATCTTCTCATAATGTAAGTAACAGACTAAGATTAATTGATTTCTACCATGAATTAAACTTTAGAGGATAATAGAGTCTCTTACAAATTTTATGAGAGGAATACTTGAATAGTGTAAAATATCTATTCCATCTAGTAAATAATTTTCTAATCAAAAAATAGAATCACAGTAACCATATAACCCACTAAAAGCAATCACCATTGATCCTCTAGAGTTATGCACCACCCCACCCCCACTAATGTTTCCAATGTTACCAGACACATCTGTATTGTGTTTAAAAGAACTAGATTAAGGGTTCCACCAGATTCATTTTCCATGAATGGTGACTCTCTGGGTTACTTTAACAGAAAGCCTTCCATCCATAATATATCTAGTGGAGGATGAACTAGACCAGTTTTTTAACAAGAAACCTAGATCAACTGCATAGATGCTAGAGTGGACTTGCAGACCCAAACTGGAGTTCATGAATATATATATTTGTGTATACATGTCATGTGATTATTTATATAGTATTATTAGATACTCCTTTATTTATTATATATTGATTATGCTATATCATGTTATTTAATAGCATGTGTGATCAGTTATTTACCTTTCCACATTGATTATTCTCAATGATTCATTATTTTTTCAGCATACATGATACTTATTTAGCATTTCAACTCTTCCTTATATTATTTTGATTCCCCATGATTCCATGAAGTGTGTTAAGAATGATATGAAATGATATTCTAGGTGAAATAATGTTATTATTGATAAAAAATAGATAAAAATATATTTTATTTAGTTTATTCAGTCATACTATAAGAATCATGTAAATATCTATTTTACCAAGACTAATAATAGTTTTTGTACTTTGGACTTGAAATTCTTCAAATCATGCCAATGTATGGGGGCACCGGGATTTGGCTTACTGGGTTCATGACTCTACTTATGGCTGAATGATGATTTTAAAATCTATGAAAAGGTTTCTCAATTTGTTGAGAATGATGATATGGAGATTTATGACACTTCTGTTTCTCTATATTACTATAGTATGAACTGTAAAATGTGTAAGGTGATGGATAAGAAGAGAAAAATGTATTTTTGAGGTTAGAAGATAACAATTTACAAGTGTGGAAGATAAAATTTCAATGAATGTTAGATATGTTATGGAAGGTTTTATTGATGTGGAACGATGAGGGTTTCTGGATCATGAAAACATTGAAAAATACCTTTGCAATTACAAGGACTATTTTTATATGATAGTTGTAAAGTGGTTTAAATATATAGATATGTTTATTATCCATATGTGTTTTCAATGTATAAAACTAATCAACATATTTATAAGATGAAGTGTGTAGTAAAATCCATTTCAACAAGTCCAATAGTTATTGGGTCATCGAATAAAGGGCTAACATGTTCATTTCTCATTTATATGGATTATGTTAATGTCTTATTTTATTGTTGGAAAACATTTTCTATTATCCTTGGGAAATTTTTGGGAAAAATTGAAATTTCACCTCAATAAATTAAATAATAACTTATGGTAATAACACCTGGGGGATATATTAATGAAAACATAATTCATAACAATCTTCATATTTTTGTATGTGTAAGGTATTTTTGAGAAAACATTGTAATCTTGTCCCTAAAATAGTTTCATGTCGTTTTTGGTATGGATTGGATCTATGATTACCATACTAAGATATAATGAAAGAGATAAATGAATAGTTTCTTATAAAGAGTTTAATTTATTATACAAGAATAAATTCTTACCATTAATAACATATCAAGAATTAAATAGAAATTTAAATACATAAATTAATGTTATCTTATAAATATTATTGAAAATATGGAAACATTTCATGTTAATGTTTTTTTGGTAGTAAAAGAATACATATTTTTTTCCGAATGAGTTTCCTAGTTTTATATCTATTCATGAAGAATAATTTACTATTGACTTAGTGCTTGATGCCAGGACAATTTTAGAACCCCATTATAAAATGACACATTTTAAGAATTTAAAATTGAAAAATCAGTTACAATTCTATCTTTTTAAAGGGTTAATTCATCATAACACTTCACCCTTGGGTTCCCCTATTTCATTTTAAAAAATGAATTATGGATCCATGTTGATTTTTATTGATTATAGAGCCTTGAATAACGACAGTTTTAAGAAAAAATACTTTTCCTCATATTTTTTATTTTTCTGATCAGCTCTGGAGAGATTAGTATTTATCAATTATTGACAAATAGTATGGTTACCATCAATTGATGGATAATTGTGATGAACTTATAATGACATTATTTTAGAATAGATATAAGAATTACGAGTGTTTAGTTATTCATTTTTGGTTTTGTAATGCTCCAGATGTATTTATTGATCAAATGAATATATACATAATTTAATATATGAAAAATATTATTTTTTTATTGATAATATATTGATTTATTAAGAGATTTATGAGGAATAGGGTCAAAATTTAAGGATTGTTATTAAACCATGAATGAATGAAAAATATATTGAAATCCTAGAAAATATGATATTTGGAAACATTGAATTTCTTTTCCTAGAAACATTGTGAAGATATATGGAATTAATATTAATCATAAAAAATTAATGTGGATTATGTCTTGGTATGACCTAAAATGTTTTATGTAGATTCATTATTTTCTTGGGTTAAGAGGATATTTCTAGTGGTTTTTTGTAATTTTTCTCAATTTTTTATACAACAAATTATTTTAACTCACAAAAGAGACGAATTAATCTGAAAAAATTATTATGATGATTGTTTCTATAAACTAAAATATTCAATGTTGATTTATTTTATTTTATATATTCACTATTGAAATGGTCACATTTTCATATACAGAGATAAATAATTAAAGGAACGTGGTTGTGTACTCATACCGAATGACCATTCAATATATTATGATTCAAATCAAATGAATCCTCATTATTTAAATTATACTATATGTTATCTACAATTAAATTCAATGTTTTTTTATTATTGATTTAAAGGAATCATTTAAATATCATAAAGATTAAAATATGTAATGATTAAAAAATGTTAATTGTATATATTAACGCAAAGTGAGTTGACCATGAGTAAGAGAATATGGCTTGAACTAATTAAGGATTATGATTTTATGATCCATTAAAATCCTAGAAAAGTAAAAAACATAACCAATGATTTAAGGTAGAAAAATCTTTCTTTATTAACCATTTTATTTTTATAACATGAATCTATAGTTAATGGTTTGATTTATTATTTCTTATAAGTTTTCGATGTAGGAACTCCCCTTATAATGTTTCAGGTTTTTATAAGACACACTTTTTCAGAAAGAACTAAGAAATACGATAAGGAATACCATGAGATAATTAAAAACCTATAACTTGTTAAGAAGTTTATCTTTCTTGTACTTATTTCTCAAAAAGAATTTGTTTTTATATTTTGAATGAGATCATGATTTATTCTATTTTCCTAGTTAAGGATAGAATTTATGACTGAGTGTCATAGTTCCCTATTATCTTTTCACCCAGTATGTACAAATTTGTATAAATGAATTCAGTAGTATTGCTGGTATGTTGGAATGAAAATTGATATTATTGAATTTAAAAAGAAATTATTTTCTTTTCATCATATAAAATTAGAACAAACATATCCTATAAGAGTTCTTCATCCATTTCTTATGTTATAGTGGAAATGGGAAAATATATCCATGGATTTCATAGGGGGGATATCCAAAGATATTTTGCATTTTGGTAAAAGGGAAATATATTTCAATGGTTAATTAGACCATATAAAACCCTAGATAAGGTTGGGTCAATTTATTACTAATTTTTGTTGTATTAAGGTTAATCCCAGGTACAAAATGTTATTCATGATTTTATGTTAAAAACAATGTGCAAGATTCATCTCATATTTTTATCACCGAGGTAGTTCTATTAGAAGATATACATTATTATAAGAAACTTCCTATTTAGATTCATGATTACAGGGAAAGCTCCTTGTGAAAAAATGTATTTGACCATGTTATGGGTTTGTGTTAAAATCATATAGTCCAATAAGAAACATGGAAATTTAAATATTCTACAATAGAAAGATATACCCAATTTTTTAATAAGTGGCTAAATATTGGGATACAATTTACCAAAGGGGGAATGAATGAATAAACCTATGTATTTTTATAATAAATAATTATCATTCTTTATTACTATTCATAATTAATATTTTATAGATTGATATTAATTAAAAGAATATTATGTAATTTTAGCCAAGAGGAAAAACCATTTATTTCTAATGTAATTAGACTTTAAATCATTATATACGGTTTTTTAAATTATGATTTAAACTTTAAATAAATTTAATTTTAAAAAATGAAAATAATTTTTCAATTCAAAATTCTATAAATTTTCTGAATGATATTTTATGAATTTTTGAAAAGACTTAATCTTCAATGAATAGTGAAAATATGGATTATTATTGTGAACAATATTTTCATGTAATGTTTTTATAATGTCAAATTATATTTTTTATTTATTTTGCAAAATAATTCTGTCCTTTATTTTAGAATGAAAAATTATTGTTTCTATAATTAATTTTATTATTGAATTTACTATAAAATGATATTATATTTAAAATGGACAATTTTCTTATAAACTATTTTTCATCATGTTTTTATGGATTAATATGAAAGTAATTTCAATATATTATATTTTTTGAAAATTCAAAAATGGATTCCTTTTTACAAATACAGAGGACCAAATCTGGTCGTTAGGTGGCTTTTATTTTTTTCTCAATATGACTAGTAACATTAAAAAAATTGTTACAAAGGTAAAGGGTAAATAATGTAATTAATTTTAAAAATAAAATGATAATGATTATTAGGTGACCCAAAAACATTTTTATAATTCATTGGATAAATCCATTTCACCAATATTAAGTCATATTTCATATACTTTTTATTTTTTTCTATTTTTATTTGAATATGAGCCTTATAATATTTTAGGTAAATAAAATTAATAAATATTATACTCCTATTTAAAATAAATAGAATCATTTTAACATGTTTAAGAAAAGAGGATATGTTAGATTATAAATAGTAATTTGAATTCAAAATTATGTATATTATTCATGGAAATTTATTTCTAATTTTTAGTGAGGAAATAATTTCCATTAATTCTTATACCACACTAATACAATAATTATTTAATTAATGGTGAAATAAAAAAATTTCATTTAAAATATTAAAATTAATATAATTTTAACATATTAAGGCCAACAAAAAAATCTAGTTAAAAATGACATATTATTAAATTGTTGATTCATTGTATTAATATTCCTTTTTTTCATAATATAATTAAAGTTAATGTAAATTATTAGTTTCAAAATATTAATTAATGAATTTTAAAAAAATAGATTATTAAATGATTTAAAATTTATAAAAATAATATGTTTAGAAAAATGTTTTGAATATGGCTAATAAAATACACCACAGTGAATTGGTGGGTATTTTTTCATTTTATATGAACATTATTAACTCTTAAATTGTATAAAAAATTAATATTATAGAAAATGAAAAATTGGATAACGAATGGTCCAAACAAAAATATAATGGTATAAATGACATCCAAACATTTAAAAATTATTATTCAATGATTGATTCTAATCTTGTCAGTTTTGAACCATTTTTACATAAAATATAATTTATATTAATTCAAATATTTTTTAAAAACATTATATTTCCCATGTCCTCTGTTAAAAAAGGGAATCTCTTATTATCATTTATTTACAAAAAAAAAAAAATAAATTTGGTTAATATAAGATATGAAAAAACATTCCTAGAATCCCACTTCATCTTTTGAAGCCTTAATATTATCATAATATTAATCACAGTGGTATTAAGGTGTTATTGAAAGGATATTTTCCAAAGAATAGTTTTAGTTGTAATAGAAAGTTTTAGTTCTATTTCTTCTTACACATCCTTAAAATATTCATAAAACATGTAAAGATAATAACACCATTAACTTATATATAATTTGATATCATTATGTTAAATTAAATTCTAAATTTGTATCCTTTTCTATATAATGGGAAATTAACCCATCATTTGTGTGTATGAAGGAGTGTCACCTTTCAAACTGATGTAATTCATTTTCCACCGACATCACTCACTACCAGATTATAATTATGGAATTATTGATTAGGATTGATATTCATTTCATAATTAAAATTATTAATTGTTAATATATAATTTACTTGATAAATATTCCATTTAATAAAAACTAATAAATTCATTCATGCATACGTCTGGACTATCACCTCTATGAAGTGGTGTGATTCATTTTCAGTCACCAAATCAAATGGATGATATACATAATTATATTTAATTAATTAATATGATATTAATAATAATATTATGATTTTATAATTATTAAATAATAAAATACCTCTTTCCATAATTGTCTTTGAAGAATAGAAATATTACACATTCATATATAGGATCTACTGTATGCATGATAGTAACATAGTTCATTTTTTATAACCCTGTTTCATGATTGGAAATAAAATTACCAATGATGTCTAAAAATTATAGTAAATTATGTATTAGTTTTCTATATAATTTTTAATAATGACAACTTGGACCATATTTGACCAACCAAAGTCATTTTGGAATTTTGAGATGAATATCATCAAAACGTCTGATGTTAACATAACTCATTAATTAATTTTATATAACATGGTAATGGATAAAATAAACAGAATAAAGTATATGTAATTTTTCCCAAATTAGTCAATAATTAACATAATTTTATTATTTGGGATTATAAATAACATATGTGATGACTCTCTCTGATGTTTACAAGTTTTCTTTAAAAAATACCAAATTATGTTTCTCTTCAAAATTATTTCACTCATGAAAATATTATTAATTAAAGTTATGATATGAATGTATTTATATATACAAAATTGAATTATAAATAATATTTTTAGTATATATCAAATGTGTTTGTAGAGTAATATTTTTTCAAAATTTTTCGACATTCTTTACACATGACTGCAATGAATGTTATATTTTAACATATATGACATAAATGACATTTCTAGTGAAAAAAATACATTATTTAATTTTTATATACCTTGATAATATTTCATTTTTTCATCCAAGGAAACCCCTTTTCCACTTTTCTTTGTATTTTTTTGTTAAAATTTATTGTTAAAAGAAATAGATATCAGGATTTCAAAAACATTTTTCACAAACTGTTAAAATAGTTATCAATAATTTTATGGTTAAAAGTGAAATTATAAAATGGTTTATTCATGATTTTTTACTTGATAATTATATATGAGAAATAGGTTGTCCCAATATATATTATATAACATCTTTATACCCATTATAACTCCCCGGTGAGACAAATATATCTTATAGAAATTTTGATCACCATTATATGTCTCCAATGGGTAAGGTAAAGGGATATAGTTAACAGGTTAGGTTTCTCCCAAGATATTATGGGAATATACTACAACGGTTATTCCATGTAAAACAATTAATGTGACTTTATGTGTAATTGGTATGGTAACTCCATGTATTCATGTGTATTTATTATGGTTACTCCAGGCATAACCATGGTTGTTATTCCATATATAACCATGATAGTTACTTTATATAAATTAGTGATATGAAAATATTTCCCTGAGTTTCCAACATTATTTATCTATGCATGATAATGGTTTTTTACTTTATTCTTTGAGAATGTTTATTTTATTTTCAGGTTGAAATTATTTCTTTCTTGTCCTTAATGAATATTTAGAAAAATTAAAAACATTCTTGGGTTATCATTTTTTTCAATGGACTAATAGATTTCATTCAGTTTATGTCTTTTAATGAGTTTTTTATATAATATAATTTTTTATAAAAATTATTACATGTTTTAAGAGTGGTTAATGAAAATTCATATTTCATGTTTAAATTAGTAATGATTTTCCATATAATGAAACCATATTTCAATTTTATAATTTTATATTATGGAATGATTGGTTACTAAATAGTAGTTTACACATATTGTTATTTGGGATAGTTATTTAATATATATAACTAATATATCTAATACTTTAATACTAAATGGTAACTAGGTAAGTGTGATATTTAATTAATGTTTAAATTCATCAGTGTATGGAACATTTATTTATAGGTACTTATAGTTAATATAACCATATAATTCCTCTAAAATGAAGGTTCAAATGTACCTATACCCAATACATAGTGTGTCACTTATCATGGATATAACCAATTATGGTTCATGTGTCTCATGGAAAAAATTATAATTATTCTCTCGAACATCAGTGGGAATGTTATTTATCTAGTCTACATGCTTTTATCATCGGCCTTTGAACTTTTTTTATTTCATTCTTAGGCATTCATTTTTAATTAATCAACTCAATAATTGTTTAATAAATCATGGAATAGGAACCATCCACATCTGATTCCACATAAGTCAAGAATTATACCATATAAAAAATACCTAAAAACTAACTACCTTGTATGATTCTAATTCTATTTACGTTCATCCTAAATGAGACCAGTTCATCTCTAAGTGTAAATCTCCCAATGATATGAGGCATGATTCACTCCAAAAAGTCAACACTAATTAATTTTATTGAAAATATAACTGACTAACCATTATAATTAATTTAAAAACAAAAAAACTGTAATATTTAACAACTAAATAATTTAGAGATAAAATCTTATTGAACTCATGACCAACCCCTCATAGAAGATCAACAATGCACCCTAGACAACATCGTAAGAGAAATCCCTATCAGGAATAATAATTTTGTAATAAAACTATATTTAATTTAACAAATACAATATAAAATTTAAAATGAAAACATAAATTCAATTAACCAAAATGTTGGAGAATGTTTTCAATCATTCCATACACAAAAAATACCAAGAAATGGACCCATCATATTGGGATTAATCCCAAATAAATTGATAGAAATTATAAATAAACTATATCCCAAATTGTGTAAATGAATGGGTGAACGTGGTAAAACCAAATGGAATGAAAATGAATGGGTAATATACCTTGAACACAAAAAATATAATTGAAATTTAATGAGACCAAGGGGAAATTAGAGATGGATATACTTCTGGTAGAACATTCTAAAATGGATTTCACCATATAACTTTTTCATCCATGAATCAATGTGGGGTACCATGAAATTATGGTCTCAAACCATGCATTTGAAAAAAGTATTATGTATCCCGATCAATTCATGACCCCTAGGGATTCTGTGGAATTCCACTTATAGTACAGTCACCACCTAAGGGACTCTTCAAATTTTTTATGTGACCTACTTCACCCAACAATGTTTCAGGAATGATACATATAGTTAGAGGAATAACACATCTAATAACCCCCATCAGTGTGATTCCCTCATGGATAATTAAATAATTCATATATAAGAGTAACAATCTACAAAAATAGACAATTTCATGAGAGGCCAATGTGTCATGGTGTTACATGATTAAACCAAATAATTTCAATAATAATTCTAGGACATTACCTGGCTTAGCCAAGTTATAGCTAAACTCCCAGAATGAAACCCATTGAAAAAATCTCTTTTAGATATTAGAAAAATATAATTTCTACTATGAACCTAAATTCAAAAAAATAAAATAATAATTAGAGTCAAAAATTAACATTCTTTATTTTTTTATAGAAAAAAATATTATGTCATTATAAGATCCCCCATATATCACTTGGCATAAATGAGAATGCTTATTGACCATCAAAAAAACATACCAAAATATCTATGTTCATGTTTTCATTATCTAGTACCCAAGGGTTATCACATAAGATGATGAGCATGTTCTTTTCAACTCTAAATAGAAGGGACATAATTAAAAATAAATTCATATACCTATCATCACCATAATGAAATCCCTCAGACATAGCTTACCGACACAAATCTATCCCAATATATAAATGTGACATCCATAATTTATATTTTCTTCTTATGCCTGCCCACCGTATGAATTGATACATTAATGTATGATTCAAAGGTTTGGTGCTCACTACCATCAGAATCTCTGGTATAAACACAATCTCACTAATCTTGATATATGCCTGATTTTGTTTGTTTCTAACAACATACAATCTTATACAGATGCACCAAGCCAAAACCGACATTTCTCCTCTTCCTTAATCCCATGATGAATGGGTTGATCCTCCACATCCATAGTATAAAAACCATATTGGATAAATATTTCTCTAAATATATCCGTCTAATCCTTGAAATACATCTTCTATACCCAATACGACATACCTTAAGTAGTTTCTAACCCACCATGTCCAATTATAATAGAATGAACTAGCTGAATCCCCTTTGGATAACCATTATCTAAAATTATCACCATCTACTACCATTACACTGTATAAAAACATAAAAAATTATATATATACCTTGAATTAATTATATGATCACCCACTTATTCTCACTGAATTATAAACCTGACACTTGGTTTAAGTCCAGGTTGGATCACAATCTATCTACACTAACAAACATGTTCTCACCCTGATCTCCAACACAACATCAATATAGATCACACATAAAGTATAATAATACGAACCTAATATATATTTTAACAAATAGAATCTATCAAACATCTCATCCACCTCATATCGGGTATTATACATCATATAAATTGGGCCATGACTATTTATCAACTATTTTCATCACATACATTACGCAACACACATGATGGTCATACCTCCAAAACTCATGCGCTATCCATTACCACACACAATGACTAAACCTGAAATTTCTACCCATACCCATGAACATACAAGAAATCTCAATAATATACAATCTTACCTCATAAGGAATTTCATACTTAGCTTCTCCCAAAATTCAGATGACAGGAAGGGTCACACCATCCATGGATAATGTATCAATATCTACCATATGGTTCCCATAAATCAGTCTATAAGAATAAAAAACTCATATCTTATCATCACACCTCTTTAAAAGCACTTGTAATGGTTCTACCTTTAGTCAAACACATCCGGACACCCTAGTCAATCTCATATTTCATCCCTCATAATAGAGGAAAATATTCCATTCTTATCTAAATATTCGGGAAAACAAATACTATAATTCTCAAACATGTATATTTGACATCAACTCTCACCTAGGAACTCTACAATCTATATTCAATGAGTTCCATGAAAAATTAATATGGGCCACCATGATCATATTTGAACCCAATTGGTGTTTGATTTAGTTCTCTCCAACGGTAGAATTCAACTCACACTCTATTGTGTGATATTTAAATAAACCTTGAATAACATGACTATCCACAAACTTTACTCCTCCATCCCATTTGATTCATTGATTTAGATGAAAATATAGTGTTTTATCCAACAACACTTAGGCACCCCACTGGTTCCAAGGGAAATTTTATGATCACCCACTGGTTGACATTTTCTAAAAGAAAGAAATTCCTACCCATGTTCTACTATTCCTATATACAAACAAACATGATAGAAATAAACTATCTAATATGGAACCACACTCAAAATTATTAGGATTTGGAATCCTACAAATATTTACATTACATCTCATCCTCGATACCCACTGAAACTCATGTGTGTTTTATCACAATGTATATGGAATGTCTATTCATATTCAATATTCTTCATATCACCCCACATCTGTTAATCTTATAACCATAATCATTTGGACAATATTCATATACATAAGTAAATCATACCTGATCTAACCCCTCGATTAGATCACAATCATACATCCAATAAAACATTTCATAGGTCTCTCCAATAAAAAAATTCATTCATATCCCTTCCAGATAACAGGTTATGTTGAGTCACATCTCAAATATCATATTAAAATCTCATGACAATATACTTTACCTAGAAAAATATATAAGTTCT
Source organism: Viscum album (assembly GCA_963277665.1). NCBI lineage: Eukaryota > Viridiplantae > Streptophyta > Magnoliopsida > Santalales > Viscaceae > Viscum > Viscum album. The sequence goes on along the minus strand of OY728158.1, from coordinate 1,899,999,385 downwards.
TTATAAACATATGTATCATAGGAATTTTAGGCCAGTAAATTAGCCTAAAAGGTAACCTATTATCACAGAGAATCCATATATTGAACCACCCCTTTGACAACCTCAATATCTATTGGTAGAGTATATAAATATATTACAACATCACCCCTCCATGACACATTTATAGTTTACAATAGTTTTCTAGGTAGGTTAAGTAGAATTCCACAAAAAATATATATGTTAAGAAACCATATATAAAATATATATACAAGACATTAATTAACCAAACTTATTTCCACATCACCCATTAATGATAAATAAAAAGGAATAAAATTCCTACACTAACATACTACGATTCAATAAAATTTCCCTATACAAATGGATTTTATACTCCCCTTCATCTAACATCTCCCAATGAGATCCATATTACCATTTTTTAGAGATAATATATTATGGATCAGGTCAGATGAATTTCACTAGAATGTTATTTTGGAAAATTCCACAATATATTTTTTTGGAACATAATAAAAGTAGAGTTCATTGATAGTGATATAAATTGTACACTAGAATGAGAATATTAGTTGAATATTATATTCCAAACATGATTTATGTACAAATTTTTTTTCCAAAGGTCGTGAAGTGAATAAAAATAAACCACAAACCAAAAAACCAATGGTGTTCAACATCTATGAAATCATAAAATCATAATATAATAACCAAGAAACACAATATCATATCCTTTGTAACCTCAAGTTAACACCAAAAAAATTTGTTCATGAAATCCTTATATGATAAACAGCATATTCTCTAACACATTCCTATTTGAAAATTCCACGATATCATAAAATAGTAAAACAAATAATAAGACATATACACTTTAGATATCATTAATATAAAGGATTTGATACGTTCCAATCCCCCTACTATAGTCCTCTAATTTGTGACCAAGATAATCAGTAATAATATCATTAATTTCACATCCCAATACCTAATGGATTCTAACAAGTAATGAGGTTCTATAGTGTTACCAAGGGGAAACAACTCCCCCATATTATAGAAAAGCACATCAGTAATTAGGAAAATAAATCTATCATCATAATAATCCATTTAATTAATAACAATTAGTAAAAAAAATCCATTGGTTATAATTAAATGTTTATGAAAAATCAATAAAAACTCAAATCCATTAAAGTAATTTTATGAAACGGGATATCAGATCATTTAGAATACATACTATGATATATAACATGCTTCACATTCTAAACTCAATATTAAAAAACCACAACATATTATGATTTAATTATTTATAAATCTATATTAAAAACTGAGATAATAAAACATTAATATTTTTTAACATTAAAAGGTAAATAATTAATATGAGTTAATATTGAATGGGTTATATTGAATAAATACATTTACATTATATTATAAATTTCATTTTAAATTAATAAATTGAAAAATATTTTAATATTAATTAGATAAATTAATTATCATTTTTAATTCAGTACATCAAATTTTACATTTTCTGAATACTTTTTATTTATTAAAAAGGGATATTCATATGTGTAAAATGAGGGTTTTTCACAAATTATAATTTCCACAATATTCAAAATAAGAACAAATATAGTATATTTGAAAACCAATAATGAAAAAAATTATGAATCACATGAATAACATCATATATTTTTTAATATTATTTCTTAATAGAAAGATGATGAAATACATTTTCAGAAGAATTGTAGAATGATAATTTGATATAAATAAAAATATGGTTTATGAAATTATCATTTAATCATGTGTTTTCAAGGTCAGGGTCAGTTTTGGAATACATTATAGGTATCTTATATTTTATTAAATTGGTAATAAATAAAATCATTTCTATAAAATATTAACCATGATAACATTATAAAAAATCAATTCAAAATTATAATAATATAATTTATTTCAAAAAATATTCTATTACAGGTTTGTATGTTTTTATTTAAAAAATAAATTTTTATACACACACACACAAACATATATATAATTCCTTAATTGTTATTTCATTTTCTATATCATTAATATATAATTTGATAATTATGTCATTATTTATTTTATTTTTGAAATTAATTACCAATTTTAATAATTAGTTACCTTGTTAAAAATGAAAAATAGTAAAAAGAATTACTATATAAAAAATTCCCAAATATGATAAAAAATATTCTAAATGTATTGTTGAGTTTTTCCCATGAAAACATCCTCACTTTCCCAATTTTTCTTTTTTTCTCTTTTCCCCTTAATAGTGAAATTAAATTTTGTAAATTCAATGGGTATTTCAATATGTACCCTTCCCTCAACTTAAAAAAAGTATCATTTTAGAAACATCAAGACTAAATTATACTTATAATTAATACATTACAAAAATAAATTATAATCTATATGTAACAATATCCCATGAAAATTACCCCATAGTCATTCATTTTTATTATATTCCATTTAATTTCAAGGGTACCTCTAAGAAAATACCAAGTCTCCAATGCATTTATGATCCTCTTATAATGTTTTTCTATATAACAATGCTCTTAAAAATATGTTATCCCTATAATAATATAATGGCCTTGGTATCATTATTATACATAATTTTTATAATATTTATGGTGGAACCCTTAGTTATTAATTTCTATCCACCTTTAAAAATAATCGAACATCTTTTGTTCATGTGTGCAAACTACCTCCACCATGAACAATTATATTTAATTTGAATTGTCGTATAGTTGTTAATTGTTTATTATATAAAATTAAAATATGAGTCAACATCATAATAATATATAAATTATATCATTATTCATCTTTTATAATAATACTCTATCAAATGAAATGACCCCATAACAATAATTATTGATTGAGTTAAAGCATGTTCATGATTATGTTAGATTAACCTCATTCACAAATGATGCTATAAAAACGCCTATGGATAACTATGGGAATAAAAAAATGTGAAAATATCAATAAAATAATAAAATCATGATTGGTATGTGAATTATTATGTTGGGTATTTAACTTGTTATTATAGTATCCTTTTCATTGGCTAAAATGACCAAAATAGGCCAACATAGATTCCATTCTCACACAACCCATATATAAAAATTATCGAGTGGAATGAGATATATAAATATAAATATATTTTAATTATTATATTATCATTAGTTATATATTAATTTTTAAATTCGTATCCAATAAACTGTAATGATAATTAATTATAAAATTTTAGAAAATGGTTAATGTTATTACACCCAGTGATTGACAATTTGTTATAACTAACCAATATAACCTTATTAAACCATTATAAATGATGAATTTAAATGAAAAAATACATGAATAATGATATTAAATATAAGTTATAGTTAGATATGTTTATTTTATTGGATTTTATTGTTTTATCAACGAAATAAGGAATGAGGTTAATTGTTTTCCATCCCAAATTAATCTATTCAAGACTCACTAGTATTACACACATAATAATACCAATGTGATATATATTAACTATCTTAGTAATGATTTTATAAATATTTAGTATGTAATTCAATTTTAATTTCAATTTCAAGACATTCCATTCAATTTGATTAGATTCGAATGTTTCTAAAGCCATAAAGAACATTGCCTCAATTTACCTTTATTAAGACATAGTTTGTATTTATGAACCAATTATTACATCCCTAATGTATTTATTTATATTTGATATAGGATATAATTAATTACAATTTTATAGTATTTTATTTTTAATAACAAGATATCCCCTTTATGTTATTTTGGATTGATAATTTATCTAGGCCATATTGGCATAATCTCAAAATTCCCTTCGTTCTAGCATATTTAATTTAATGAACTGAAACCAATTTAAGTGGTGTTTATAATAAAATTGGATATATAAAATAATGAATAATATATATTATTTTTTTCAACATCATTTTCATTCCCTTTCTACTTCAATCAAATTTTAATTTAATATAATTAAGAAGTATGTGTTTATAATCTTAATTTCTGTTTATTGAGATAGGTTTTAATGATATAAAATAATTTATTATTGATAAAGTGTATACAATAAAAAATATATTTTTAAAATATTCTATTACAAACTTCTTTGAATTTATCTAATAATATTATATTCAATTTTCTAATGAGTTTTTTAACAAATCCATATAGAGGTGTTGTCACTCAGTTTTCATCATTGGGACATAGTCACTCCACACTTTCTATTTTCATTCATTAATTATCTATTTATATATATGTTAATTTTAGGATTTATTTCCACCACATTAGGATGTAAATAAATATTCAAACTAAGGTTTTCTTCTCTAATGATTATAATATATCATTAAAACTCAATCCATTCAAGAATAATTGAGATATCTTATATAATTTTTTTCCACCATATATTTATGTTTTCACTTCCTGAAAAGTTTCTTTTATATGTTGTGGAAAGTAAGATTATATTATATATAATGATAATATATCCCATTATTAATTTATAAAAATATTTCATCATCCTTTTAAGGATGTGGGTTTTTAATAAGGTTATTTGAAAATGATAAAAATGTTTTCGCACATATTTAAAATAAATGTTTCATAATCTACTCCAAATTTTATTTGTATAACATTTATGACTTTTTAAATGTTCAAATATTAAATATTATCTTAAAATTTTAATCATTAAAAACTATTTTCCCTTCTTTTTTAAATGATTAAGTATTTTAATGTGCATTTGTAAAATATTTTTTTTAAATGTAAAATTTTTCAAAGTATTTTCACTTTCATTATTAGTGATATTTATGTCATTTAAATTTATTTTATTATGAAATATATATTTTTTCAAAATTATTTTATTTATATCTATAAATATTATCTTTATTATAATTTATAAATCATCGTTTGAAAATTATTATTTACCATTTTGTTTACAATTATTTACCATTCGCAGTTATGTCTCATTATATAAACATTTCATAATTCTATATATGTTATTAAGACACTAATTCTTTACCAAAATAATATTTTTGATAGATTATTATTTCTTATTTTCATGATAATCGATGTTTTAAAAGGATTAAGTAACCCAAAATTTTCGTAACGGGTTTATTATTATATGATTATGATAAACTTTATGTAGCCCATAAATTTATTTTTAATGATGGGAGGGTTCCAATATCACTCACAATGCATGTATTAAGGTTGTATATCATATTATATGTTAACATGTTTCATGAATGAGATTATAGAAGAATTTTTGACATGTTTATTATAATAATTAGAATGGGGAATATTTTTTAAATTTTTGTGTTCTGAAATAGAGGACATATGTTTTGTTTAAAAAAAATTATTGAACATGACACAAAAATAATTGTTCACAAGATTTTATATGCTTAATATTTTTCTGAACTTCCATATTGATCATAAAGTTATTAAAAGTTTTCAGGAAGAATTTCTTTTCTATGAAATTATTTATATTAATTTTTATACCTTACTTTTAATGCATTCCATATTTTTACGCCATTATCAAATTTTATTTGTTTATTGAGATGGTTTTAATCTATTTAATATAATTTATGTTTCCTTAATGATATTCTTTTGATCATATATTTCTTTAAAATGTTTTTGGTTTATCATTTCTCTTCTTATGATCTATTACTATAATACTTATGTCTCCTTCATTTTATCTATCACGTTATGTTATGTTTTTAGATTACAATTTTTTGAATATCACATATTTCTTTTGTTTGGAATAGAAAATATTTTATGATGATAATTTATAATATACTTTATAATGGTTCTTTTATCATATTGGTAAATTTTCACCACATAAGAAATAATATATTTTTTATATAAGTTATCTAAGACTATAAAACGTTTTATCATTGGGTTAAATAATTTTTTTGAGAGATATATTATTTAAGTCATGTGATTAATATATTATTTTTTGTCATGTTTTGGTTAGAAGGCTTCGATTGGGTTCATTGTAGGGTTTATTTATTATGGAGATTTTTTCTGATAACTTTAGTGAAAAACTTGGGGTAAAGTCCATGAGATGTGTCTACGTGTTGGATACCATAATGATATTTTGGTAAAGATGATATTTTGTGGTTCTTTATGAAATTTAATCCATATCAAGATAATATAAAATGATACATCAAATGGAATAGTTTTACCTATTGTAAATAACCTCAAAGAGGGAGTTTTGTGTATTAAGTCAATAGTGACCTAGTTCACAACAAAGAGGAATATGTGAAAAAACTATATTAACACAACAAAGGGGTAGGAATTGGTAAATGACATTATCCTTACAAAAAATAATAATATATTTGAGTTGGATGTTGACTAATAGGGTTGAATAACCTGGTAGTAAAATTAACATGGATAGAATAGATTGAAATATAATGATTCATTGGCTAACATAAAAATTCTCTTTACTAAATCCTAATTATATTTTTATAGTTTCTATTGATGTACATTCATTAATTTATGTATATCCAGTCCCACTTTTAATTTAGTTACTACACTGATTGTAACGTAAATTAATCATCTTAATAATTATCCATGTAGATAACATGGAGATTTTCCCAATGAGATATATAATTAGATTGGGGTTGGAATTAAAAGTCTCATGGAAATGTAAAATAACTATCCCTTGATATGGGACACAACCCGAATCATTTTATACTCCAAAAAATAGCAAGGAGGTAGAAAATATCTATCATTTAATTTTGATATAACTCTAACCACCATTTAGTAGGTCATGTATGGTTTTGGATATTATATCATATTTCAATCTAATTAAAATATATTTTGTATTTTCCAATTCTCAAACCATTAGAAGGATGTTTTGGAAGTCTATCATTTAGAAGGAAATTCTTACCAGTGTTGCTACCTCATTAGTAAAACCATCTTAAAAAGATCACATAGGCTATATGGAAGGGTAGAGTCAACTAATAAATTTTTCATTAGATTTTTTCCTTGAATGTTTCACAATAAAATTGGATGAGAATACTTGAAATATAATAAAAAACATGATGAATCTATTAGATCACATAAATAAAATTTCCTAATACAAATATGGTATGAAATTAATTTTATCTCGAATAATGATAGTTAAACTTATTAATTCTCTACTATCTTAAAGGATAAAAATTAATAAGAATTATATATAAGATACATTTGTAACTATGAATAGATATTTTGATGTGATATTAAGTAACAAATCGACGATGAAAACACTATTTATTAAAGTGTTTTTTGAAAAAAGGGAAATGGATTCCAATGGGAACAGAAGTTATAAATAACATGAAAGGGAAAAATGATCAATAACGTACATAAATAAAATTTAGGAATTTGAATTTTTGAATTTTGTCAATAGGTACTGGTGAATGTTTCATGTGTGAGATTAAGGGGCATAAATCATGTGATTAATAGAAGGAGATGGGAAACATGACTAATGGAAATAATTTTTAATCTTTCAAAATAAATGAGTATGGGATCTATTCAAAATAATTACTAAATCAATGGGATATAGAATAAAATAAACCCCAAAAACTATAAAAATAAAGTTAAAATAGATTTTTTTTCAAGTTAGTACCACTAATGTATATTATGGTAATTAGGATTCGGTTAAACTCTATAAAAAGTATGTGAATGTTTTCTATTTCAATGAAGCACATTATATCTTGGATGTTTTATTGGAACATGATGTCACTATCTTTTGTGATTTTTATATAGTGGTTATATTATTATGTTTATAGAAATATGAATTGTGAAAATGAAAACATCCTCCTCTAAAAATTTTTGAATCAATTTTTTGTAATATAATGTCTGTATTCACATTGACTCCATAATGATTTCTAAAATTGGTAAAAAAAGTTTATAAAATAATAATTACCCTGTATTAGTGTAAGGCCAACTATGAACTACATGATTGTAAAAGTAAACCCTACATCTGGGCATTAATACCAAGTGATGAGATATATCTCCTAGAAATAATTTAGGGAAATAAGAATTTTCGGTTATTTCGAGCGATATTGAGGATCATATCATGTTAGAGATAATATCTTTTTGAATTTTAATATTTTTTCCACCATTAGATATTCTAAAAAGTAAATGATAATTACACTGCAAGTACAAAATTTAGTTAAGGGTTTATAATGTAAAGGCCTGATATTTTGGATTCTTTATTATAAATATATGGTATATAACATGTTTCACACAGTAAAAAACATAATAAAACCACAGTATATTTGTTTTAAGGATATTAAAATCATGATTATAATGATCTTAATAAATTTTATGTTTGTGGTATAAATATCACATTTTGAGATAGGTGATGAAATTGAATAAGGAATAGACATTGTAGAGACTGAGACCACCAACTTAAGATACAGTTATCCATGACTCATCTCCATCATGAAAATAAGGGAAATTATCAGACACCATTATAAGATACCCCATAGAGATGTTAAACCAACAGAATATAAATATATCTATGTAGGACACCCCATCAAATGAGGCACTTCCAGATGAGACACTGTTAGTGTCATACCACCAACACATAATTTTCTAATAGTATAAGACACTAACAGACAAGATACCACCAATTGAGACATCACTAGAGAATAAAAATTTTGCCTATGTCTAAGACACTATTAGTTTCATACCACCAGTATCATGTCACCTGAACAACATACCTATCGACTTCGAGACACCACCAGAATAATTGACCACCACTATTTCCATATACATTATTTTGAATAAATTTATTCTAATGTCTACGTTATCAAATTAAATTAAATTTATTATTTTAATAACTGTTTATTAAATTTTCAATAAAGTGTATTTGTGTGACTATCAGACATGCAATATGAGGAAGCAGAGACCATCCAGATATTCTTGCTACTTCTAATAAAAAGAGAAGAAATCTACCTCACGTGTGATAGAAAAGAGAGACACAATAGTGGATGAATGAGAACAATATATATCTGAGACATAAAAAAAACTATACATAGAGAGATAAACCTGATTGCAAACAATAAGAGGTCACATACTAAAAAATATTGTTGGTAATCCGATCTACATCAACACATCCAGTGATTTCCTCCAGTCAAGAATAAGAGTCTATGATACTCTGTTATTATGAATAATTCAAGAGAATCCAAATAAAGATACACTAAAAATAAAATAAATATTCACAAGATAAATTGAAACAAATAGAGAATTTCTAAACACTAAATTATTAGATTTATATTTTCTTCTTATCTTTAATTTCATTTTGAGTAGTGTGTCTGCATACTCTATTTTATCACACTCGCACGGTATCCTGTACTGAATGGGATGATACTTAGATATCTACTCACCTTTTCTTATACATTTACTCCCAAAGATAAATGTTCTAGAGGTCCTTGTGTGATATATTAATTTTTCCTCCCACATACAACTGTTGAAGAGGTCGTGTTTCAACTGGAATATTGTATGTTGTTATAAAAGCCAATCCAGGTTGTAAATATTATTTTATATTTTATACAATATACTTGGGGGATGATGTTTATAAAGAATATAGGACAATGTCTGGATTTTTTTACTAAACCTATTATATTTAATATTTATATTTCATGCTTTAATTTTACTTTATTTTGTATTTAAATTTAAAAATTGTTTTAACAGTATTGAAAATGTATTATTTGATAGATTATCTCAATTTGTGTTTATATAGTTTTTATCTAGTAAATTTATTTAAATAGATATAATAATATTATATATATTATTCATCTAAGACCTAATAAATATTTAGAGAAATATTTTGAAATATTTTGATCAATATCAAACTATGTAAGTTTGATAAACTAGGTTGTATTTAAATATTTGGGGGAATTTAAAAAGAATCCATTTTTAATAGAATTTTTTTATTGGGAACTCAATTCACCCCATCTTGAGTTACTAACTCAGACCAAAATTTGGTATTAGAGGAATTTATTTCTTTGGTAGTATGGTTTTAAAATTCTTTTCAACTATTATTTTAGGTTTACATTAAACATCATTAATTTATTTTATTTATAGTTTCAGTTCTTTAAATTGATAATCACCCAAAATGTTTCCATACCAAAAAATCCCCTCTCATTAATACTGACAACTTTTCTAAATTTAAAATTAAGATAATAATTCATATACAAAGCACGTGTTTTGATATTTGGTCTACTAAATAAGATTAATATGTTATACCTGATACTGGTAGAAGAACTTTGGATGATTCAAAAAAGTTAGATTATAATTATAATTGTAAATCCAAGAATTCCCACTACTGTTCACTATGAGATGGATAGTTTAATAGAATATCTATATGTAAAACTACCTATGAAATATGGGATACCTTATCTGTCTTTTATGAGTGATTAAATAATATCAAAGAGATGATACTTAACATATATAGTATTAAATATGACAACATTAAAATGAATATTGATGAACCCATTTTTCATATGTTCCTAATGTTTAATGAAATTGTCAGTATAAAGAGATTTCATAGAAAACTAGAATCTGGAAAGGACCATATTATGAGATTGATGAGATGCATACCTGATATATAGAGAGACACATCTATCTCAATAATATAATCATGTGATATTGGTAAGATGTGCGTAAAAGAGATGATTAGAAAACTTATGATGTATGAATAAGAATTAAAGGTAAATTGTGTAATAGATGAAGATCCAAATAGAAAGTCAGTAGCATTCAAGACTACAACATCCAGACAATAAAAAAAAATAGCAAGTACAAGATATAATTTCAAGTGATAGTCAATCCCCTTTGGGTAGTGATGAAGAGATGGCTCATCTAGCCATAATATTTAAGATTTTTATAGGATGAATAATTTATTTGTAAAATAATAATAAAAAGGGAAATATGACTCCAAGAAAACATGTATGAATTATTGGAAGAATGATGATGATTGAAAAGAAGTTGTGTGGTATAAATAGAAAAAGAAAGAATATATAAAATCTGACTGTCCAATGCTTGATTAGAAAAAGAAATGCGATGTCAAGGATATAAAATACAAAAAGAAACTTAATGTCCATATGAATTCTTTATAGGATTTTTCTAGTGATTCAAATTCATCACAAGAGGAGAAACCATATAGAGAAAATATATGTTTCATGAAAACACTCAATGATTTATATTCCTTACCTACTATTTCTAATATACTGAATGAACATAATTATGATAATTATAACATTGAACAACATGATGACGATAATATGTCAAATTAAGAATTATATTAATAATTAAACATGTTATAAGAAACATTTAATGTTCTAAATGATAAATATAATGTTTTAAAATGACATCATGCTGTAACAAAAAATAAAATATACGAACTGTCTATAGAAAATGAGAAATATGCTCAATTTCTCAAAAAAATATTGATCTTTAACATTTTAATGAGAAAATAAATAAAGACCTATAAACATTTAAAATTTTTAGATAATCTATTAATCATATTTTAAGTGATCATGTTGCACCTAAATATTTTACTAGAATATGATATGACCCTAGACATAGGATAATTCAAAAAACATTTGTTCCAAAATCTAGAACTAAAAGTTCTTATATAAATCATTTTTCTAAATGGAAATAATTTTTTCTGGATTCTACATGTTTATAATCTATGTTTTGGAAACCCATCAAGGAATTTTTGTTTCCCAAATTTGTAATTTCTAAAATTTCTCGACCAAACTAAATCTAGGTACCAAAATCATTCATTTCATAAAATTTGCTTTATATGAAAAATTATTGATAACCTCCAATATAATTCTATTATACATGGAAATAAGTTTTTCAAGGCATATGAAGTGATATTATTCATGCTTCAAGATGTTCATAACGTTTTATGGTGTACATTCCACCTTTGGTTATAATACTAAAGGGACGATCATCGACCTATATTGGATTGGTAAAACCAATTTAGTTATAATTTAAAATCATTATATATAGATTTTTTAGAATGTAAAGTTTTAGTATTTCTCAGTTATTTGATGATGGTTTTCATGTAAAATTTCAGGATTATTCTTGAAATATTTATGATTCTAACTTTTTTTTAATTTTTCTTTCCTTGATAAATGATAATATTTATACTATTTATTTAAATTCATTAGTTTATAAAAAATGTTCCATTCTTATGTTACTTTAACAAAGATTCATGCATTTATAATAGGAGACTAAGCCATGAACACATTCGCTCAATTAAAAATATAACTAGGAAAGGGGTAGTTAGGTATCTTCCTAAGCTTGAGTTCACATGTGATAGTGTCTGTAACCCCTGTCAAAAATTGAAACAACAAAAAGTTTATTTAAATTAATCAAAAGAAGTGTCAACTTCTTAACCTCTTCTATTGGTTCAAATGGATATATTTTGAGCATACAGAGAGTCAATTATTAATGGGAAGAACTATGTTTATCTTCTTATAAATGATTTCTCTAGGTATACTTGGTTGTACATTCAAGATAACAAAATTAATGATTTATCTTACATTAAAAAGTATGATAAGTCTTTAGAAAATCTTTGTTTCTTTAAGATTAAACCGTTAATAAGTGATGTTGGATGTGAGTTTTAAAATCAAGATTTTTAATGTTTTTATCACAAAATGGATACACTCATAGCTTCTATTTTCCTAGAACCCCTTAGTATAATGATGTTATAGAAAATAGAAATATAACTTTATAAAATATATATCAGACCATGTTAATTTATTATGATCTACCTATCTATTTCTGGGAATAAGATATCAATAATGAAAACTAAATTATCGAAAGAGACTTGATCAGACATATATTTAAGAAGACCCCGTATCGGTCGTGGAAAAATAAGAAACCTATGATTAATTAAATTAGTGTTTTTAGTTTCAAATATTTTTCCTTAATAATAAGGATAATTTGGAAAGAACCCATCCAAAAGTGGTGAAATAATTTTCCATGGTCATTCAATCTCTAGTGAAGCTTATAGAGTTTACAATGAGTAGAAAATAACTATGTAAGATTAAGTTAATTCCATGTTTAATGAAACTCATCCACATGAGCCTAAGTCCTCTATAGAAAATCCATAGAGATGATTTTTCTTCTATGATCATAAATTATAAACATTTATACTCTACTATAAAGAAAGAATAAAAATCCTCCCATGCTGACGAATTTCCAGAACATACAAAACCAGAACCTGAAAATACAGAATTGACCAACCCTTATTTTTCCCAAGATGTTAGAACCATTATTTACCATTATTTAGTTATTTTTGTTGGAGACCTAAATAGTGGAATAAAAAATAGAGATTATTTAAGAAATTAGTTTTATTATAAATCATTCTTGTCTAAACACACACCTAATAACATCATTGAAGTAATTAATGATGAATTCTGGGTAATATCCACAAAAAAATAATTAAATTATTTTGAAAGAAACAATGTGTTGAAACCTGTAGATAGACCTAATGAAAACATTACTATTAGATATAACTGGGTTTTTAAAAATAGATTTTATGAGTTATTAACTATAGTTATAAATAATGATAGACTTGTTGTAGAAGTTTATATTCAAGAATAAAGAATATACAATGAGGAAAACTTTTCACCTGTAGAAATATTTGAGTCTATAAGAATCTTGATTTCCTATTAATATCATCTATATTTTAATCTGGATTAGATGGATTTAAATTGTGCATTCTTAAATGAGATTATAGTTGAGGATGTTTTTGTTGAACAACCACAATTTATCAAAATCCTCATTTTCAAAACCAGATTTTTTAATTAAGTAGTGATTTAAATGGTTTAAAACAAGATCCTACATCTTGGTATGATAGGCTCACCAATTTACTAATTTCAAAAATATTTTCCAAAGGTATAAATGATCCTAAATTTTATATAAAAATAATTTCAAAAGATGTTTTTATAGTACAGATATATGTTGATGATATTATCTTTGGATCTTAAAGAAATTATTTATGTATTTATTTTTCTAATATTATGAAATATAAATTTAAAATGAGTTTATTGGGGGAACTAAAATTCTTTCTTGGATTTCATATTTTTTAAAACAAAGAAGGAATTATTTTAAATCAATTTAATTATAAAAAATATATTTTAAAACATTTTATATTTGAAAGCAATAAAAGTAATGATACTTCTATGAGAACAACCAGTAAATTTGATCTTGATGAACATAAATACAAGAAGATCAAACCAATTATAGAGGTATGATTGGTAATTTTATCTACTTTACTTATAGAAAACTAGATATTATATTTAGTGTGTGTATGTGTGATAATTTTCAATAAAACCCTAAGAGTCACAATTAAATATTGTTAAAATAATTTTCAAATACCTCAACTATACAACCAATTTAGGACTATTTTTCCCTAGAGGAGAATCATTTGATTTTGTGAGTTATTATTATAACTATTTTGATGGATCTAAGTAACATAGTAAAATATCCTTAGGAACATGTCAATTTTTGGGAATCTCAGAAGCTTCATGTTGTTGTAAAAAAGAAAATTTATGTTTCATTATCTAGTGATGAAGCTGAATACAATGTTTTTGGTAGTTGTTATGCATAAAATTTTTGGATGAAACACACCCTATTAGACTATGGATATCAATTCAAACATGTCCCAATAATCCATGACAACACAATTGAAACATATATCTCTAAGAATCTAGTTTCATATTATAGGAAAAAACTTATTGATATAAGACATCAATTTTTGAGAGATAATTTTAAAAAAGTAGATATCACTTTTGATTTTATTGGAATAGAACACAAGTTAGTAGACATATATACTAAGCCTTTGAATTATGAGTGAATTTACAATAAAAAACATGAGTTACGAATGATTAATTTTGGTTAAGATTAATTTTCTAAAATGACATGCTGTTGTGGTTAACACACCATGAAGTTAACATAAAATTATGGTTTGATATACCATTATTGTTGACGAACTGTCTAGTTAACATACCATTGTGATTATCACACAATTTGGGTATCACACAGTTTTATTATCATGTCGTTACTCTTTCATTCCATTGTGTTTTTTTGTTTCTCAAGTTGAACCTCCTGATTTATTTTTTATTCAGTTTATGTCTCTTCATAAAATGATACATGTTTTCTCCAAAAAAATTATTTTTTATTTTTTTGTATTATTTTAATTAAAATTTTAGAATACATAAAATCCAAAATGATATTAAAATGGATTTATATATATTTTAAACACAGCTTGATCCCAGCGCGATACTCCCATATCTTTCTCTCTCGAGTCCAGTGCAACACTTCACCTACTTGACATGAAACCTTACCCTTACCCTCAATCAATTTTTCTAAACTAGTATTCATGCCTAGAATTATGTGACCATCTGAGTCTTTAACTTCTAAATCGATAACTTCTAAGAAGAATAATAAGAAGTAACTGAGTGTACATACTCCAATAGCACCAGCTAAACCTGAGTTTTCCAACAGATTTGTAGTAGATAAAATGGATGTTTAATATAAGTGGATACTGACTATAAAATCTTTAGTACACAATGTTTTCCAAAAAAAAAGGATGGTTAGATTGGTTATCTTCAAACAAGATAGACATCTACCAAAATCTCTATTATGAATTATATCAACTTGTAGAGTTTTCCTCTAGTCATAATGGTGGATATTGGATAATAATTCATGTCATAGGACACTTAAAAAAGGTTTTTCATCAAGAAAATGGGTTAAGTTTTTGAATGTACACCATGAAGGAATATATAATTATTACCAAGGAACTATTCCTGAAGATAGTGAGTTGATTGTGTATGAATATTCTTTTTCATATATGATAGGTGTTGAGATAACTAGAAAGAATATTTCATTATACCATGATGGGGAATGTTGTATTTTCTATATTTTTTTCACTACATGTTATATCCAAGAAAGGTTGATTTCACAACACTAAGGTACTTAGATGTGTACCTTCTATATCTTCTGAAAGAGGTCCATAAGATAAACATATGTAGGTGTATCATGGTGTATATGTGTGGTATGACAATGAAATTCTCTAGATACAATTCCCTGATCTACCCCAATATCATTTAGGTCATGTTAACGGCCAAGGTCCTAGAAGATGAAGATAAATAGTATATTATTGACTATAGTGGTTTCTTTCTTTCAAGAGAGCCTTCTTCAATAATAAAAATAATTTACAACCATTAGAAGAAACAATGTGTTGGGGACATTGATAAGATATATTCTAAGTTTGACATTGCTAATCATCATACTAGACCAAATTATATTATTGATATTAGTCGTGGGCATGATGAAATAGTTGAATACTCCAACGATGATAAAGAATAAATTATAAGATAAGTTCAAAAGGAGCCATACTTTGATAACACGATTGATCATGAATTGTCTCCCAAGTATTTTATAATTATATATGGAGAACTTATCCCCCTAAGAGACTATCAAGAAAGATAAAATCTTGTTAAAAGTGATTAAGAAGAAATAGTGGTTTTTAGATAAGATCAATTCAAATTCAATTATGAAATAGTTGATGAATATGGGAATGGCTATAAAGAAGAGGAAGAAGAAAGTGGGGAAAATGATAATGAATATGAAAGGAATGATGTTGTTGGAAGTGATGATGATGATTATGAACCTGACCCTAATGATTCCACTAGATTAATTAGAGGAAACATGTTGAAATTACTCCAGAGCTTCAGGATGCACTTGTTGAGGGGTAGGAATCCACATCTGTAAAGTTATTTTAGGAAGTTCCAACAGTTTATGGAGTTAACAACAACTATTTTTTCAATTTCCAAATATTTTCTCATTATACCATGGTTTAGAATATGGGTGTTATAGTTTCTATTGATCATCATGTTGTTGAGTAAGAGAAAAAGTATATTCCTTATTCTGAAAAAGGAAATGATATTCAGTTAGTTGTTTTGGATACTGATGTTCCTCTATTTGAAATCCATATGGACGTAGAATCTACTATTGTTTTCCAAAAATAAAATTACAGAACTCTAGTTTTCAGTTTCCCTATGTTAAGTAGAATTAAGTTCCAGTTGGAGTATAGCCTACTAATTCTCAGGGTGTTGAGATAGTTGTTTCCACCTCTACTGTCACTATACTGACATCTGTTGTGGTACCTCCTTCTTCTATCACTACAGTTATTGTACACTTTTTTGTTGATGTTTCTATTTATGCTCATTCATATAGATGGGTTGAACATATGGAAGAATATTTGGGAATGTACTCCAATGTTTTAAAGATTTCACCAAAGAATGGTGGACTTGAAGTTCTAAATTACGGTTATCCTAAGGGATCTATTTTAACTCATGTAGTCTTTGAATGCATATTATAATAGATTTCTTCTATTAGAACTCCTTTCTAGGAACCTGAACCTAAAATTACATATACTCCCACTTTTAATGTTTCCTTACTGACAAGGAGGGACTTTTATTCCTTTTTTTGAAAATTTAATTTCATACTCAATGATATATTGAAAAGTTAGTATGCTATTTTAAAAAAACATAGTAAATAGGATTCTAGATGACTTTTTGAGTTAGTGATCTAGAATATCAAAACAAAAATGATGCATCACATACTAGCAGATGAGATTGAGAATAAAAGGATTAGATATGATTTCGAATCTTTCAAGGCCATTCCTAAACACATAGATACAACATTTTATTCCTCCATGGATGGAATCCTCAAAATTAATGTGGGTACATCTTCAAATACTTCTACTCCTTCTACTCCTTCTACTCCATTAGTGGTTGTTGATTAGGAAAAAATGTTTTTAGATAGGAAGTTTAACCTTTTTCTATTGGACCATCTAGTAGCACACCTGTGATACCTATGGAGATGCTGATGATGTTTTAGCACCATACATCCCATGTTCACATGATGATAATGAGGATTACCAATGATATGAGCTCAAAAAAAGAGACTATCACAAAACCCATCAATATTTTCTCTTGAAGATCTACTCATAGAATTTTATTGATACCAACATCTCGTTTTTTGGAATATAATATTCAGATACATCTTGATATGTAGGCCTTCAAGGACCAACTGAGGCAATTGAAAGAGATGACTTGATTATTGAGTCAGTTTATGGAGGAGAAGAGTGATTTCTTTAGTTCCATGGAATGAGGTGTCCTGATAATTATGGATTTTATAAATCTAGTGATGTTGTTGCTTCTTGTCCATGGTCAAGATGTAGTGTCTTAATAATCCATTCCAATTACCCTTGAAGTCTCTGTATGATTATGATTTTCTCGAGATCCAATGACTCCTATTTGGAATCACTACCAGGATTATACTATGTCTCATGTTCTGTCTTTAGGACAACTTCATCATGTTTTTTATGGATGATTGTACAAGAGATATAGCTTGATTACCAACTGGTGTTCTATACACTCTACCTAAATTTGATCCAGATGTCTAAAATTAGAAGAAAATAAAGGAAGAGGGAAAAGGAAAAGAACCTATATAACCCTCTACCAAATATTGATCCCATTTTGTTATTGTCTTAGAAAATATGTCTTTTATGGGACGTAGATTGAAATACCTTTTTGATAATAATTTAGATTAACTTTACAATCTATCAAACTATTATTCTTACTTAATTTACTATCATTACTCTACTTATCTTTTCCTTTTTTATAATCCCAAAAGGGGGAGAATGTTTATAGAATTTGTTTTCAGTTTTCATTGGAGTAATTTATGGTTTATATAATTTATTATTTATTTCTATAATGATTCAATGTTATCTTTGATACAATATATTTTTAATCTTTCTATCTATAATTAACGATACCTACCCCTAATAATAACTATATTCCTATTCTTCTTTTGAAACCATCTTCACATATAATGCCTTATATGTTATGATTTAAACTACCTTTGATAACATATTTTTACATTTATAATATTACATGATTCCATGATTTGTGATAATCAAAAGGGGGAGATTCTTATCCTCATTGTTTTAATGATCACAAAATAATGCTTATAAGAATCTTAATAAATTTCCGTTTTTCTGTAAGAATATCATGTGTTGAGATAAGTGGTGAAATTTATAATGGAGGATACACCATTGAGACTGGAACTACCAACCCAAGACATTGTTTTCCATGAATCACTACTAGCATGAAAATATTTCAAATTCTGAGACACTATCATGGAACACACAATAAGGATGGTACACCACTATAACAAAAAATTAGCAAAGTATGACACACTGACAGATGAGGCACCACTAGATGTTACACTGTTAGTGTCATATTGACAACACCAAATGTTTTCCAAGTATAAGACATCGCTAAACTAGAAAATTACAGTTGAGACACTGCTAGAAAATAGAAATCTTGGATAAGCCTATGGAACCACTAGCGTCACACCACCATTATCATATTGAAAAAACAATATACATACAAACCTTAATAGAAATCTAGAATAAGGCATAAAAACAATTTACTTATACTTGATTTTGAATAAATTTATTCTAATGAGTATATTATCAAATTAAATTCCATTTATTATTTTGACGATTGTTTCTTAAATGTTCTATTGAGTGCATTGATGTGAGTGTCAGACATGCGGTGTGAGGAAGAAAAGGCCATCTGGATATTCCAATTACTACTGATAAAAATACACATAGTTTATCTCATGTGTGATATACACAACATACACAATAGTTGATGACTATGACTAATAATAATCCTATAGATGAATGTTACTAAGAATATAGTGTGGAATCTCTTTGAAAACTAGATGTGCGTAACTTCTAGAAACACATGATTGGGAAGTGAATCCACCTCATCTCATCCACTGTTTTACTCCAATCAAGAACAAGATTATATGACATTCTTTTCTTCTGAATTATTCAATAAAAACTAACTTAATATTCAGAGACAATAAAATCTAGAGTCAAAAGATACATTGAAATAGAACAAACATTTCAAAACTCTAAAATCTTAGATTTCTCTATTATATTTAAATTTTATTAAATTTTCATCAGTGTGTGCATTATCTATTTTATCAAATTCACGTTGTCTCATATATTGAAATGGAAGATACCTAGATAACTTCTTGTATTTCCATAAAATCTTTCTCCCACAGATTATAGCATTAAAGGTCCTTATGTGACCTATTTATTTTTACTCTGATGTATAGTAATGGAAGAGGTTGTGTATGACCCCGATAGTTGTAGATTGTCTTAAACCAAATCCAAGTTCTAGATCAACTTTTTAATTTTATATAAACTGATTTGTGGATGGTGATCCCCAAGTGGATAGGAATATGTCTTCACTTGATTCTAAACCCCTTGTATTCAATCGTTCTGCTATGTGATTTTATTTCTATTTACTTTATTTTAGATATAAAACTAATTTTTTAACTAAAAACAAAATATATACTTTGATTGTCTATCTCAATTTGTGGTAATATAGTATTTTGATCATGTAAATTTATATCAAAGAATCTAAAAATATTAAATATATTATTTATCTGATAACTCTTCAATCCTTAGAGGAATATTTATAATTATTAATATCCATATAAAACTAGAAAAAGTTTTATAAATAAGGTTGTATGAAAACATTTCGTGAATTTTAAAATAATTCATTATTAACATAAATTATTATTGGGGAATCAATTCCTCCAACTATTGAGTTACCCACCTTGACTAGAAATATTAACAATACCTTATTAATATAGATATAATAAACACTAAAGGTAAATAATTAAAATTCATAAACTTTAGAAGCTAAATAAAAAACATGACTTAATATTTAAAAGGTTATTTTCAATCAATTATTTTTTCTCTATATTATATATTTTATTTTAAAATAATAACATAATATTTTTATTTATAATTATATAAATAACATAATTTATGAATTCAACTTATAAAAATTTACTAATAAAGTATATTTTATCATTTTTAAAGGATGATTTTTATTAAAAAAATACAATATCTAATAAAATTATAACATACATGATTTTATCATTATGTAAACATAAGTTGGAATATTTAAAAACCATTAAATTAATTAAATTTATAAATAGGTAATAACTTCTTTAATCATTAAATTCCTTATATATATACCATATTCCATGATGTTTTATAACAAAATAGTTCTTGAATTTATAGAACAAAAATAAAATTTTGGCATTCTCAACTAATCTTGTATTTTAATTTTTTATTCTATTTTTGGATTTCTTTAAAATTTTGAAACCATTTATTAAATTTTTAATCAATCATTTTATGGATCTAGAATGAGTAATCATTATAATTTTATCACATATAAAATTAAAACATTTATAATTTTTTATTCAATAAATTTTTTTTACAGGTTTATATGTATTAATTATATAACCAAATTTTTATAATTAATGTAATTTTATATGATAATTTTTTTAAATTCAAAATAAAATATTTTAATTTATTTAAAAGTATTAATTTAAATTTTTTTAATTGAAATTAATTAATAATGTTGAAAATTAGTTAACCATGATAAGAGTAAAAAAAATAAAATGAAATTTACTAAACCCGAAAGGCATAAACATATTAAAATATTATTTCCAATTAGATGGTTGGGTTTTATCTTGATCTAAAATCAACCCCAACCCACATTTTTTTCATTTTTTAATCTTAGGAACTTTCAATAGTTAAATATAATTATTTAAATTCAATGTGTATTTCCAAAAGGACCTTTATCTTCTCTTATAAAAATATAATACTTCCACCCCATCAAGATTCACCAAACATCAAATTTGTCCTTCAAAATACTCAATTTTACTCCCCATACAACTATCTACCATGAAGATATTCCCAATGTTAAATAATTCCTGTCCTAATAACTTCAATTTAGAGGGAACTTACCATGATATATCAAGTCTATAGTGTATGTATTGTCTCATTGTTAGGTTTCTATCTTCATATTACTGTTCAAAATATATTCAGAGCATAATAGTATCATGAATTAAGAATTATTAGTATGATAATATATTTTTATGTTAATGTTAATACCATTATTTCTTAATTTCCATCAACTTATTTAAAATGGAATTTCAATTGTGTGTTTTTGCATACTACCACCTCACCAAGAATCATTTTTCACTTTTTATCTTATTTATCATTCACTATAAAAAAATATCCAAATATGTTTCATAATTATAATAAAATAAAAATAATATCATTATTATTCTATTATCACTATACAAAATAATAAAAAATATCCTTAACCATACTCACCAATGGAGTTAATTATTGTTCTTGTTTAGGTCAGCTTAAACATAAATATGAGCTATGATATAGAAATACTATATGGAGAAAATTTTGAACCTTAAAAAAAAATTAATATAAATTAATTGGAAAATAGTTTTTTTTATATTTATTCTGAAATGTTAAAATATATATTTATTTTATTATTAAACTTTTATTTTCATTCAATAAGATCGTAAAAATACCCCTAAACTGATTCCATTATCAAACAACATTACTAAAACACTCATATAATGTTGTTTGAGACCTATAAAATATAAAATTTATACAACAATTTTTCTATAATTATATACTTACTATAAGCATGATATGTATTAATTTATAATTACAGAAATATTATAGAACTCAGGTAAACTGTAAAAGTTAAAAACCCTCAATGGTTGAAAATAAGATAAAACTAGCGTATACTAATAATGTAATATTATAAATAAGTTATATAAAATTTAATAAATATAAATAATTATAATATTTATATTATTAGGGTATATATATTTTTTTCAATTAGGTAGAGTGAATTTAACAATAAAAGGAAACATTATAAGTATTGTTCACATAAAATTTACTTCTTTGAGACATTATTGTATTGGGAATGGAATTGAATTTATGTAGAGTTAAAAATTCCTATTTCAGTTACCATATCATGAAATAAAATTTAATGATCATATTTTGTGTTAAATTATAATCCCTTTCTATTGAGGGGTTTTTATTTGATTTTTTCTAATTCGATAATGGATTCCATCTCAGTTTCATGTTATTGAGACATAGTTCATAGTTAAGAAACAATTCTCATTTAAGTAATGTTTATAATCCCTATTTGATGTAAAATATAATGAATTTTCTTTTAGTCATGTTATTTTTTGTTTAATTCCATTTATAATATTTTATCTGGCTATTTATTCAATTTATACCAATATCATAAAGGTTTCATCTCAAAGCCCACTTCATTTGAAAGATTTTATTTTATGACCCTAATTACATTTGAGTCATGTGTATGCTGGAAACTAGATATATAATATTATGGATAATGTTTATTCACGATATCTTAACATCAATTTTAGGATACCTATCCTGGAATAAAATTTTTAATAAAAATTTCATAAACAATAAGAGTTTTTTATCTCATGTTCTATTCATTGAGTGATTTATTAATGTGATTCTCAAATTATAAATTTCAAAAGAGTATATACTGCTCAAGAATATGTTTTTTAAAAAATAAATTATTTGATTCGTGGTTTTTCAAAACCATTTAATTTTAAGATTCTAATGTCTTCTTATTCAAAAATTACTTGACTAGTGAGTGGTTTTCAACGACAAATCGTCTTCCATTAGTCATAATAATTCTTCTTTATCATTAATCATTTAATGTATTTTCACCAATATCCATGTTCTAACTTCCCATCTATGTTTTTTTGTATATTGGAAACATAAATTGATTATATAAAAAATGATCATTTTCCCATTTATTCTTTTTTAAAATGGGTTTCATCATTTTTTAATGATATGGGATTTCAATAATGTTATTTGAAAATGATGAAAAGTATTTTCCATCCATTCAGAATTTTTTTCCATCGAGTTGATATTTTATATTCATAAAATAAATTAATTTTTTAAATTTTGATTATTAATTATTTTTTAAAAAATTAAAAATTTTAAAATAATCATCACTTCGATTTTATGAATGATTTATGTAAAAATCATGGATCCATTACAAAATATTAATTCAAAAAGTAAAACATTTTAAAATATTTTCATGTTCTTTTTTAAGAAAATCAAGTGTTTAGAGGAAATATTATTAATAATTCATTATAATAATGTTTCAAAGGGTAATCTATTTCCCAATTGATTTTTTTGAAATGAATATTTATATTATTAAATTTAAAATACCTTATAAAATTTTTATATTTATCACTATTTACCATTCGCTATTATTTATTCATGATGTGATGTTTTTATGAACCTCTATATCTTATTGTTATATTATTCCTTTTAAAAAATAAAATTTTTAGTATCTTATAATTTTTTTTATGATATGTGAGATTTAAAAAGATTTAATATATCCCAATTTTTATCACTATGAAAATTTGATGACTAATATTATGTGACACATATATTTATGGTTGATTATTGGTGGTGTCCAATACTGACCTACAATTTATTTTTTTAAGGTTTCATACCAAATGATGTGATTAAATTCTTTTAAATGATATTTTAGATCAACAATTTTGATGATTTTTTTGTGAGTGAAATGTGGGAATATATGTTCACAACTTTTGTGTGTGAATGATATGGGAGAATATTTGTTCAAATATTGATGTGTGAATGTGATAAAAAATATTTGTTCCTATGATTTTCTGTTCTTATATTATTGACCAAAAATTCATGAAGATTTTCACATTATGAAACTTATTAACAATGCATTTTATATACAAGAAATTCAATTTTTTATGTTTTTGTTTTATAATTAATGAATTCTACACTTTTATTTAATAATGACATATTACATGATCATTGATAAGTGTTTTGATCCATGTCATATAATTTATGATTCCTTAACAAACATTTTACGTTCTTATGTCTCCTAGACAATTTTTATGATTATTATATATGGTATTATGAAAAACCATTTGTTTATTTATATATCCCTCATATTCTACTTCATGTTATTATGTGATTTTAACTTTTAATATTCTATGCTTGGGTATTTATTATGATAGAAATCCCAAGATTCCGTGATAATTATCTCTCGAAAATATCTACAAGTGGATTTAGATTATGAATAAATATTAACTACATGTTAAATTATATTATTCTATTGAAAATATATAAGTCTATAATATTTTTTTCATTTTTTATATAATATTTTATAAGATGTATAGTTTGAATACCTTTTTAATGTATTATTTATCTCATGTGGACATTGAGTCACTATATCAACAGAAAATCCAATCAATGATGGGGATAAATACATTTTTAAAAATAAAAAATATTAATAATTCTTTTCTGTGGATTTAATACCATCTAAGAAGCATTTACCATTCCCAATCTAAAATCACATATGTGTTTTCCTTCTTAATCATTCAACTCATGTACTTTATCAACCTGATTATGTGTTTTTTGTGTAATCTTGGGTATACAAGGAATATGTAAGCCCAAGAAGGGATTAAGTATAACATAGTAGGGAATAACAAATGAAATCACAAACTCAACCATTGAGTACATGTATTGACATGTGATATTCTAGTATAAAGGAAGACAATATATTCCATGTTTTAAATTAGATAATTGCCATCAATTATAGGGATCCCTTGTGACTGTTGATATATATTAAATCTTCCTTAGCTAGTGTTGTAGTGTCATTGAACATGTGACAACCTATGATAACCAATATAATTCACACAACCAATTCCTAAGATATATTATAATGTAATATAATAGCATCATGCTAAATGAACATATCCCAAAAAGATTTCATAGGTATCTAAAAGTATACTGATCAATTATTTTTTAGTGTGTTACACCCAAGTCATCTCATATACATGTACAATTATGGGGGACTCGTACCTCCTATAAAATCACAGATAAATGATCCATCAGGGTATGTTACTCACTCTTATAATATGTCACTTATATGTCTCATTATTGTTATGTAAATTCTTCCAATCCCACTCATATATCACATCTATTGGTAGTGTTTCTGTCCCATCCATCACATAGTATAAGGAATGATGAAAAATTACAAGGAAATACACCATGAATTCACATGTATATATATTCATCTTAGTAGGCATTGTGAACCAACAAAATAAACTAATATATAGCATATTTATAGGTTTTTTCATCCATATAATTCCATCACAATAACATGAGTTTCACTATTCAAGTACACGGCCACTAATAGTCACATAACACTACCAGGGTAAGTAAACTGATTCTGGTTCAAATGTGACACCCACATTCCTCACTACCAATTCTCTTACACATCCTCTCTAAGTTTAGTATATCACTTCAGAACCCATTATGGTCCCCTTGCTCTCATCAAGAACTAATATACTATATGATCTCCTTGGACTTACTCATACCCCTCGGAGCATCCCCCAATAATGAAAGTGATTCATGTATTTTGACATGGTCAATATCATTTTATGGCATCACATTCCACCTAGGATATCCATATAGTTATCTTTATGGAGATATGTAATTATGCCTATATAAATATCCATGATGTTATATGATAGTTTTCCAACCCAACATATGTATTGTATAACTAGTGAATGCCCACCCGTGTAGTCCTAAGCCACGGGGAAGGGAAATTAACCACACCCTAATATCAACTATACATTGGATATAATAATACATTATGGGTACTTAAATGATTATTGCAACCAATTATTCCAACCCATGTCAATCAACCATAATGTGTTTCAAATGGTACCTCTTCCAAGTCTACCACACCATACTAATACTAGTCATAATCCCCATTGCCTCATTCATCCCATGGAAAACAATATTATTATTCTCCCATCAATTTGTGATGGGTAATCTTACATGGTCTTAAGGGTCCATTATGGCATGTTTAAGTTTGTCCATTTCATTCATTTTTTGTTCTAAAAATAACTAAACATTAAAAACTCCACAACAAAAAGTGATGAGCCCTTACATGTTACATGTCACATAAATCATCCATAATACCAGGTGTAATAGTATTATGGAAAACCTACCTCATATGATTCCATTAACCATTATATGATCAATCATTTATCCACTTAGAGAATTTTCTAACTACAACAAAAAATAAATTTATTCAGGGACCACCATTGACCAAAATTTTTAAATTAATTAATAAAAATAAATTAAATATAATTACTATTATAATTAATTTTATAGTTTTAATTGATTATATATATTTTTCCTTATCCAAAAGATTGTTTCCATGATAAAATAGTGAAATTTCCAAAGATATAATATCCATTTTGTCATTAATGAATTTAGAGGAGATAGAGTAATATATTCTAAGATCATATGACCACTTAAGTGTTATATGATCTGGTTACATCTTCACCCAGTCCTCATACCGACATGTGATCATATAATCATAAACTATTCATTCTAGTCCCTAAAGAATGGTAAGAGCAGTTTTTGGTGATGGTCTATTCATTTTTTCACTATTCATCACATAATTCCTTAGATATGAAATCAACTAACCCTAAATGGATAATGTGATAGATGATCCCAATTATAGTCCCATCTTTTATCCATTATTCTTTATGTGACGCCCCTTGAGTTATCTAATCACCTAACATAAAATGATTTATTTTTTTTACTCAATAGAGAGGATATCCATGATGAAACACGTTTTCATTCAATAATATTCATGCAACACACTAAAGTAATTCATTAATGAAATGTGGCATTGTGACATACAATGCACAAGTATATTTAGGTTTATTAAAAAATCCACGCCCTCAGAGTCATGTATGTGGATCAAAATCCTTAAGAATTAGTATAGATATAGGTGGAATAATATATTTGAATACTTTCTTTTAAAATGGAGGGAAAATATTTTTTTTCTGATATGAGAGACATAGTTATTAGAGGTATGAAAAATCAATATTATATGGGAGTTGGGAATTGATTTTCAATATTGATTAATAACATGTGAACGATCCATAAGGGTACTTCCTACTCGATGGAGATCCTATCAAGAAGGCTGATCAAGCATTAAAAGTACTAAGGGTACTTCCAACTCGATGTAATGGTATATCAACTACAATAAAACAATCAACACCTATTAATGATCTAAACATGATAGAGCAGATTGTTACACTGATGATGTACGAAGCTAAAATGCATGATGAGACAAATGAACATAAAGTCTACATAAAAAAGGATGATACTACCTTGAAGGTAACGTCACAACAAAAGAATAGAAAGATGAAGAAGAGAGAAGTCAAATTCAAATTAGAGAGCTCTGACTCATTAAACTCAGATGAAAAACTAGCTCAGCTAGAAAAAAAATACAGAAAATTCTACAACAATAAAAAAGTATTAAAAAATATTTTATGAAATATGATAAGGAAGTAAGATTATATAAATGCAAGAATATGGGATAGATCAGACCAGATTTCCCAAAATTTAAAGATTCAAAGAAGAAGAAATTATTCAAAAGAAATGACTATGAGGAGAAAGACAAAAAATCTATGTAATCTACTTGGAGTGTATCTGAAGACTCATGTAGCTCTCCAGAATCAATCTCAAGGAAAGAAGAAGTCAATCTGAAAGAAAACCAGTGTTTCGTGGCAGAAAAAGATGAGGTACAATAATGTTACTCCTCTGACTCATATAATGAATCAAATTATGAATCAAGCTACACAAATGAAAAACTTGTAGCCTACTGCAATATGCATGATGAAAGAAATGACTCACAATTTAAGAAACATAAGTCACTAAAGAACATACGTAAGGCTGTTTCATATGAAAGAGATACAATGCTGTAACAACATAAGGAGTTAACTGATAAATACAATTCTATTAACACTAACAGTATCAACTTTGAATCAAGAATAAAAACATTGCAGGATGAAGTAGAATCTTACAAACAGGATGCATTGTTTTTTATAATAGGAGAGAATTCATTAAATGAAATTCTTAGAAAAACTATCATTAAAATAGATTGATTTGGAATTGGTAGTAAAGTAGAAAAACCTAAGCTTTCCAAAAATTATTTTGTTCCTGGCACTAAAAGGGTTAATTGTAACTTTTGTGGGACAAAGGGACATATAGATAAACACTGTTTCTTAAGACAACTTTAGATTTGTGGTATTAAGAAAGCCCATGTTTCAAAAGACTTATTTGATTCAACTGATTTTCAAAGAACAAAGAAAATCCGGATACCCTGATTATTCCTATCTAACACCCCTTGACCCAACAAAATATGGGCACCAAAGCAATTTGTTTAAATGTCTTTATAGGTAGCAGGCCACCAAAACAGAAAAGATATGGGGTACATGGATAGTAGCTGCTCAAGGCATATGAGTGGGAACTCATAAAATTTTTCAACACTCACTCAAAAGGAAGGAGGACTTATCACATTTTGTGTCAATGCCAAAGAAAATATCATTGGAATTGGAACCGTTGGAGATCCAAAAACAGTCTCAATCAAAAAAGTACTTTATATACAAGGATTAAAACACAACCTATAAGTATCTCTCAACTTAGTGATGATGGATATACTGTTGATTTTACTAACAATTATAGTACTTTTTTTAAAGATAAACTATTTAAATATAAGGCATGAAGAACTGACAATGTCTATAATTTGGATTTAAATTCCTTGTGTAAACAACAAGTAAATTGCTTGACTGCTAAATGAAGTGAATCTTAGATCTTGCATAGGAGACTTAGACATTGTAATATTTATGTTTTACATAAGTTATCAAAGAAACACTTATTTTCTAATTTTCCTAGTCTCAGATTTGAGAGTAATAGATTATGTGATGCATGCCAACTTGGAAAGCAACACAATTCATCATTCAAATCTGTTAACAAAGTTTCTACAACTAAACCTCTAGAACTTATCCATATGGATTTGTTTGGACCTTCAAGAGTAGCAAGATTGGCTGGTAAATTATATGTTTATGTATTATTTGATGATTATTCTAGATTTACTTGGATTTTCTTTTTGAAATTAAAAAATAAAGCTTTTACTTTATTTGAAAGTTTCTGCAAATCTGTTCAAAATGAAAAAGGTTTTAATATAATCTCATTGAGAAGTGATCATGGTGGAGAATTTGAGAATCAGGAATTTAATTCCTTTTTCTCAAACATGGGTATTAAATATACTTTCTCTACACCAAGAACACCTAAACAGAATGGGATTATAGAAATAAGAAATAGAACAATTCATGAAATTGCTAGAACTATGTTAAATGAATATAACCTACCTATATATTTTTTTGGCAGAAGCTGTAAATACAACTTGAAATATAATTAACAATGTTTTAATAAGACCTATTTTGAAAAAGACACCCTATGAACTATGGAATAACAGAAAACCTAAAGTAAATTACTTTAAAGTTTTTGGATGCAAGGTTAACACCTTAAACACCAAGGACAATCTTGGTAAGTTTGATCCAAAATCTGATGAAGGAATTTTCATGGGATATTTTTCTATTTCCAAATCTTATAGAATTTTTAATAAAAAACCAAGGATTGTTGAAGAATCAATTCATGTAAAATTTGATGAATCTGATCCCTTTGAGAAAAGCATAGATCAAATAGATGAACCTGACTCTAACAATGACACGAGGCTTGAGAACTTAAAAAATGATTTTGAAAATGATATAAAAGAAAATCACTCTAGTTCATAGGAACATGATACTGAAGAACCATTAAATTTATTTCCTAGATAGCCTAGAACCCTAAAGAATCACCCTTTAGAAACTGTGATAGTTGACTTAGAAAATGGTATTCAAACTAGAAGAAATTTAGGAAATCTTGTGGAATTCTCTACCTTCCTATCCCAACTAGAACCCAAGACTATAGAAAAATATTTAGATGATGAAAGATGGGTAATAGAAATGCAAGATGAATTAAACCAGTTAAAAAGAAATGAAGTTTGTTAATTAGTGGAAAGACCTCAGAATTATCCAATAATTGGAACCAAATGGGTCTTTAGAAATAAACAGGATGACCAAGGTATAATAACTAGAAATAAAGCAAGATTATTATCTGAAGGATATAATCAATAAAAAGAAATAGATTATGATGATACTTTTTCACCTGTAGCTAGGTTATAATGCATTAGAATTCTTTTAGCCTATGTATATCATATGAATTCTAAATTATTTCAGATGGATGTTAAATCTACCTTTTTAAATGGTTATTTAATGGAGGATGTTTATTTTGAGCAACCTCCTAGTTTTGAAAACTCTCAAAAACCTGATTATGTTTTTAAACTTACTATATCTCTTTATGGCTTTAACAAGCACCCAGAGCATGGTATGAAAGATTAAGATATTTTCTTTTGAAAAATAATTTAACTATTGGATTGGAAGATCCAATAATTTTTAAAAAACCGTGAAAAATAATGTTTTATTGGTTCAAATTTATATTGATGATGTAATTTTTGGATCAACTAATAAAACAATTTGTCATGAATTTTTAAAATTAATGCAAGAAGAATTTGAAATGAGTCTGATGGGGGAATTAAATTTCTTTTTGGGACTTCAAATATTTCAAAAATATTTTGGAAATGTTTTAAATCAAAGAAAATACATTGCTGATTTACATAAGAAATTTGGTCTTGAAAACAGCAAGACATTTACAACTCCTATGTGTACTAATATAAAACTTGATTTGGATGAAACTGGGAAATCAGTTGACAACAAGTTATATAGAGGTATGATTGGTAGTTTATTATATCTTACTACTAGTAGGCCAGATATAATGTATTCAGTATGTCTTTGTTCTAGATTTCAATTAAACCCCAAAGAATCTCATTTAACTACTGTTAAAAGAATTTTTAGATATTTAAAAGGAACTACTTTTCAATCTCTACTCTATCATAAAACTTCTTATTTTAATTTGATATCATATTCAAATTCTGACATTGGACATTGTAGATTAGATAGAAAAAGCACATCATGAACCTGTAACTTTTTAGGAAATTCTTTAGTTTCATGGTCTATTAAGAAACAACATTTAGTTGACCTATCAATAGCTGAGACAGAATATGTATCTGCTAGCAGTTGATGTGCACTAGTGTTGGGGATGAAAAACACTCTTATGGAATTTGGATTTAATTTTAATAATACACCTATTTTTTGTGATAATATAATTGCAATTAATATTTCAAAAAATCCTAGTAGTCATTCTAGAACTAAGCACATTGATATAAGACATCACTTTTTAACAGATCATGTTACTAAAAAGGATATATTTTTAGAATTTATAAATACAGAAATTCAATTAGCAGATATTTTTACTAAACCACTTCCCACTGCAAGGTTTGATTTTATTAGGAAGGAACTAGTTTTATTTAATTTTAGGTAATTTTTATATTATAATTTTATATTTTATTTATTTTATTTTATTTATTTTCTTTTTATTTTCTTAATTGTGTAAATTTTATTTCGTTTTTAAATACTGTATAAAATCTATTAATTATTTGTTTTTTGAAAATTTTTTAACTTTTTTTAATTTATATTAAATTCCCAGCATATAAATTTTATTTATTTTTAAGGTAAATGTAATGATTAGTGATTACACGGGAATCAAGGCTATCAAAGCCCTTTGGAATTCGAAACCGTTTCATTTCCACATAAAAAAACCTTTTCGAACCTTGAAACGACATACTATTGCGACCCCCTGATCTTCAAATCTTCAAACCATAAAATCCTTGAACCTTCAGAAATCTATTTATTAATGGAAAATACCAAGCGAGCAGATGAGGCCGAGAGCAGTGACGAGAAGATGCAAAAGTCAGTTGGGTCAAAAAATTTGCATGGAAAAGTTATAGATCCAGAATGGCTATTCTAGACTAATCTGTTATTGAAACAGGCTTTGTCTTTTCAAAACCTTGAACATACTTTCAATAGTAAAAGGTATGAGTTTATATATGAGGTAGAACTATGTTATTTCTTCAGAACAATTCAGTTCAGTCTAGGTGAGGATGAAGACACTATGATTGCAAAGATTAAGGACAGAGATTTCTCAATCTATTCTGTTGAAATAGAACAAATCCTCAATTGCCCATGTGAAGGAGTATATCATTTTGATTTGAAAAAAATTAGATATGTTATGCATAAGTTAGAGGAAATTACTTCTTTTTAGTTTGGAAAAACTATTGTTAAGAAAATTATGGTAACAAATTTAGAACCGGATCAGAAGATCTTGGTTAAATTTTTTCAGATTGGAATAACTCCCAGGATTTCAGAAATGGAAAATATTTTGTATCCTAATATATACATAATGTATCTTCTATTAAGTGAAATAAAATTAAACTTCCTAATGTACATGGTATGGTACCTCAATTACTGCGGCCCGAGCGAGTCAATAATTAGCTTCTATCCTTTCGGAAGGTTCATTTAAAAGTTGTTGCTCAAGAAAGTATTAGTGATACTTGTAGATACGATAAAAAGGTGTCATCATGGTAATACCTTTAGTGCTGGGACACTAAGGAAAATTGGTTTTTTTTGGAGCACCATAAAAGGGAACATCTTGCCAGTGGGGGCAGAAGAGGAATAAGAGTAATAAGAGGAAGAAGATGAGATAGCTTCGGCTCAGCCTAAAAAAGCTAACGAAAAACAACCTGAAACCAAAGAAACTAAATCTGCAAGGAGACTTCATTTTAAAATTGTATAGGTTGAAGATGAAGAAAGTTAGGAAGGACTTCAAGTAACAAGGAAGAGAGGTACACGAGATGAAGAAGACATAGTGGTTTCTCAACCACTATCTATTAAAGATATTTTGTGCTATATTTTTGTGAGGAATAAGCCTAATATTATTTAATATCAAGAAGAGGTAGCTCAAGTTGCAATGTATGTTGAAACAGAGATACCTAAAACTGCTGTTGTTGAACTTGAAAGAGTTGAATCAGTGTATGAACTTCAAAATGAGACTCTAATTGAAATTATGAAAGAGGGAGTGCCTGGAGGAGAAGTGGCATGTCCTCAGGCTATTCAGTAAGACATTGTTGTTGAAAATATTTTTCATAATGATATCATTATTGAAGAACATGCTGAAAATGCATCAGATGTTCACACTTAAGTGTTGTAGGAATATGTTTCTATGTAAGAGTATAAGAAAGACTCCGAGGAAAAATCCATATAGCAATCTGAATAGGGAGATGAAGAAACAGTTGCAGAATCTTTGGCCCTAGTGTTGATACATCAAAGAAATGAAGAAGCAAATCATGCACAGAGTGCTTCTACTTCACCGAATGAAGTGGTTGAAGAAGTTTACAAGAAGTTAGAAAGAATAGAGACTGAGAATGTTTCTCTTAGGAGAGATTTGGAATTAGAAAATTTGAAATTTCAGAGACTGAAATCCATCAGAGTTTCAAGAAATGAAGTTGAGAATTTCAAAAAGGAAATGTTGACAGAAGTGGTAAAAATGAAATCATAAATGGTTTTGAAATAAAATTAGTCTAGTTTTAAAGATTATATGAAAACTTATTTTGAATCCATAAGGTGCAGTGGAGCCAGTGGTTCAGGTACATCACCTGACCTCATAAGGATATTTCAGGCTATTACAATTATAATGGGAAACATGAATGAGTGGTTAACTGATCTTCAATGTAACAGTGCTCCATTATAAGTGTTGCTGGACAATCAGAAATTTTTAGTAGATCAGCTAACATCCAGTGAGATATGAATTAGAAGAATATTAAATCAGATCTCATAGAATCTAACAGTGTTTATAGAAAAATAAGAAAGAATGCATGAGTTTTTTTAGAGTCAATTTAATCAGGGATATTCATATGACTCAGGAAAACAGAGAGCTCATTATGAAGCTTGGAGATGGGATGATGATGAGACAGAGGAAACATCTTACAATAATCAAGGATGTTGTTTATAGAAGATAGAACCAATCTTAACCCTAATATCCATTGATTCCTGTGTATATCATTATCATGAACATACTGCAGTTTCTGAATGAAAATTTGTTTCATTGTCTATTTGTTTATTTATCTGTTTGTTTGTCTAATTTTACTATTTTAAGTTTAAATATGTCAGTATACCATATTACCTCAATGATAAATAGTTAATTATAGCATGTACCTACAATTCAGTGCAACATTAAATGTGTTCCAATCCACGATTTATCATTCTTTTTGATATCACAAAAAGAGGGAGAAATTTGGATAAACACAACATTTAATTTTATGCTTTTAAAATCATGTTTAAATGATTTCCTGTATATTTTAAATCATTTTTATTTTTATGTTTTGTATTTATACAGATTTATACTTATACAACAAATTATTTTAAGTTATTAACAACCATTTGTTATAAAAGGTAAATTTTATTTTACTTTTTATTCAGAGGGATAAATTTGGATAAAAATAAATCTTTTATTTTATTCTTTACTTTTATTTTTTTAAGAAAAATAATTTTATTTTCATTATAAATAAAGGGGGATAAATTTATTTTTAATGATAATACAATGCTTATTTATTGAATTTTTTTTGTTAAAATTAAATATTATTTTATCTTTTCAAAATTCTAAACTTTAAGTAACTAATTTTGTAAGTTAATTTCATTTAATTAGTCTTATTAATTCAGGGGTTTTATGATCATCAAAAAGGGGGAGATTTTTGAGCAAGTTTTGTTTTCAACAATACATATTTAATGAGAAATATTGTTGGGAACAATACTCTATCTCTTTATGATGATTTTGATGTTCAAAAATTCCCTTTAATTGTTTTTTAATGATTTTACTTTAAGTATTTTTCAAGAATTATATATTTTTTATATATTATAATTCTTGGAAGAATATTCAAGTGTTTACATAGCGTGAAACAATTGCTAAACCATTCGGGAATCAATTTAAAGTGTTCTGGAAACACTATTCATACCTTACGTTTGGAAAGCGTAGTGTAAAGAAAGAATGAAAAGCTTAGTGTAAAAAAAGGAAAGGAACCTACTGTTTACTCTTTACAGATTATCAGAAAAGTATGGTTAAACAACCATACATTATCAGAAAGTATGAAACAAAGGAACCCTATGTGAAGAAGAACCCTACGTTTGGAAGGAATCCTACGTTTAAGATATTTAGAAAGTATAAATGAAAGGAACCCTACATGAAGAAAAACCCTACTTTCAGAAGGAACCCTATGTTTGAGATATTGAGAAAGTATGGAAGAAGAAACATTACGTAAGTCATTAATGTTTTGTTTGTTTCTCAAAATTATGGTTAATCAACCATACTATTGTAAACAACCTTACGTTACTTGAAGAAGTATGGATCGTAAACCTTACGTTTGAAAGCTTATAAAAGTATCATATACATTTGGATATGGAAGATAAAATTATGGATGTTCAACCCTATTTTTTTATCAACCTTACGTTCATCATCAACCTTATGTTTTAAAAATGTGACATCGACCCTATGTTTTATCTATGTTACGTTTCAAAGGATGCATGCAGTGCAACTCAACCATACGTTTGGCATCGGGAATTTGAAGATGATATTTTTGTTTAATGGTCTGCAAGCTATTGATTAGGCTAATTTTAAGCCAGATTAAACGCTGATTTTGAAGTGTTTCATTGACAGATTCAGAACCATTTGAAGGATTCATTTAACCAGATCTTTTCATGGAGAATATTATGGAGTTTTACGACTGCTCAGATTAATTCACAAGTTTGAATATTGGAAGAAAAAGGACGATTTTTGTGGATCTGATTTTGCAGAGGAAGTGATCTATATATCTATTCTCATTTTGAATTTCAAAGAACCTAATACACATCATAACAGAAACATGTGTGATATATGAAATTTTTTACAGATAACGATATAGCGAATATTTGAAAGAAGAACACATAGCGATCATGAATGCAAGTGCAGATAAAATCATTGTATTCGAAAGAATGATCTGCTGCACAGACAATGCTATTTCTGAAGATAGAAAATAGAGACAAATAAAGATACAAAGATCTATTGATTAATAAGAGAAACTAAGCTCTATTTTGTTGAATAATAAGGAATGCAACATAAGATTCATCTATTTTTCAACGACAATATTTTTTCAATTTTTTGCTGCTTAAGTTGCGATTGTATTTTCTATATCTACTGCAAACAGATCGACTCAAAGATCAATATTTTTGAAGTAGATGATCCATCTTCTATCAATTGAATTCTATTTAAATTGTGAATATCAACTGGAAAAGTTATTTCAAAGCTAAAATACTTTTTATCTCGAGTGACCAGCTTCTTGTACAAAGCTGAGTAGGTTCGTTTTTGAACCAGAAGGATTTGTTTTCTTGAAAATTGTAAAGGTGTCAGCTTCCTTTTTTTAGTTGTTGGATGGTCTAGAGGACCAGATAGTAAAAATCACCAAGCTTGTGGAGTAGAGCGTTGGTGGAGTGGACTAGGGGTCTTCTGTTCCCCAAACCACTATACATATTTGTGTCCCTGCTTTTACTTATTCCACTGCATGATCAAATATTATAAATCATAGAAGACAAAACTTGATCAGTCAAGGAATTAATGAAAAATATTAAAGAAAAAATTCACCCCCTCTTGTGTATAATCTTTATATTCAAGATCCAACAGGGTATACCAGAAGGTGAAGTCCAAGCATCATGTTTTGGGATTTATTCTACAGCCATTAGATGTACCATATTGGATGTGGGAGGAACTCTTGATGTACCTTGATACCTGGTTACCTTGATCTCATTATATATGTGATTATATATTAATGATAGATGATTGTTTGAAGAAATTAGACAACATTATTGTGATCAAGGATTCCATCTCTATGGATGTTTTATTGAAGCAATATCCAGAGGAGGTGGTTTGAATCCGCCTATTCCAAAGGTTGATTATTTACGATTGGTTTCATTTGATTACATACATGGTAGGAATAATTACCCAATAAGATTTTCCCTATATTTTATGAATTTTAATTAATTTTCATCCGTACATATATGGCCAAATAATGGGGTATATGAAGACTCTTAAATGAATTTTGCTTCCAGGGGTCATAGTTTTTAGAGGATTATGGATAAAGAACATATCCTTGTTCATGTTTTTTATAAAAATATTCTCTACTACACTGTTTTTATAGAACCATTTGAAGCATATTTTGAATAAACCTTCCATTCACCATTATATAGGACTAGGGTCATATCGGTAGTTTTTCTAAGTCCATAAGTAGTAAACAATATGAGAGAGATGGTGAACGTAATTCATGAGATGAAGAAAGATGTACAGTTTAATCATAAATCATATGTCGTTCATAGTAGGAGTCCTCTGGAGATTGACATTGGAGATTATTGTTTCTTGAATCTATCTCCTAATTATGGGATGTGATTTTTTGGTCGTATGAGTAAACATTATCAATGTTTTTGGGGACATTCAAGGGGTTTGTTCATATTGGAGTCATGGAATATTAGATATAAATTACCATATAGATGATCAGGTTTCATGATATTTTTTATGAGTTTATTAAATATCATTATCTTTATAATGAATTTAGTTGCATCATTTTGGGGGAGGATGATGTTAAGGAAGATATTACCTTTGAGGAGAGGCCTATATAGATTCAAAAATACCTAGAGAATGTGTTGTGTTGGAATAATATTCCATTATTACAAGTCATGTAGAATAACTATGGTATGAATGAGAGTATCTTGGTATGTGATTCATAGATTCACACTTCGAAACCCATGATGCATAATGTTTATTTATTATCTTATAATATTGTTGGATGTATAGACATTAACCTTTCAAATTTATGAGATGGTTCCCTCTTATTTAATAATGGAATCATTACTCTCATTCAAAAGGTGTTCCTTATGAGAGGGTGTCTAGGATCTAATTATTTCTATTTCATTGTTTCATGATGTTCCACTAATGAGGTGGTTTATCACATATGATTGGGAGATCCATAAAATTTTTCTCATGGGGTTTATATTAAGAATGAAATAATAGGGTCTTGAGATGTTTGGACATTGTAGGAATAAAGAGGGTATTGAGAAGTTTGGTTTGATAAAATATGGAAAAGGGATAATTAAAAATGTGCATGGGTTTATCATCATGATAATCATGGTCATGGATTGTTTGTGTTTGGTTAAAAGGTTTATTTAGATCATGAATTAAATCTGGGATATATGGAATTAAGTGACATGTTTTTAGGTAGAATTTAAAATCCGAATAAATTTAAGACGTGGAAGGATTTCAAATCATGAAAGTATGTTTTTCAAAA
Source organism: Viscum album (assembly GCA_963277665.1). NCBI lineage: Eukaryota > Viridiplantae > Streptophyta > Magnoliopsida > Santalales > Viscaceae > Viscum > Viscum album. The sequence continues at coordinate 1,899,960,155 of OY728158.1, read as the reverse complement.
AACCTTTATTGGTTGAAATGCTTCAAGATTTCACAAACCCTACATCTTTTCTTGCAAACCCCATGTGGCAAATGATTCTCCATTTGGGATTTTTTGAGTCACATTAATGGGGATCAATTCTCCTCTTTCCTTCTTAGATCAACATTGATCTTATGTACATTATTCATTTTTATCTCAAAGTTCTTTTATCTAGATACTCATCCATTTATTTCAATGGGATGTAATTTTCTATCTGTTATTGTATCAATGTTTTCTTGATTTTGTGTATGTGGAATTGTAGTGCGGATTCCTTTTAGGGAAGCAGCTCTTGTGGGAGGGGTAATTGAGATCGATGACATTGGTCTATTGTCATGTGAAGAAAATTGATTCCATTATGGTAGGGGATTCATTTCATCTCATACATGAATAAATTAATTCATAATGTTTCCATGGTTTAGGCCCTTTATAATGAAATGGAATTAACCTAATAATAATTCAAATATATTAACAATTTTTTTAATGATCATGTTTTTTTCATTCTACTGTGATAACAGTTTGCCTCTAGATTTTATAGACTGTGTGTACTCTACGTTATAATTGGTATAATTTCTTATTATGCCATTGATTATCTTTTCATTATTAATGGATATATATAAATTATATAAATATACAATTTATTAAATAATTGCATTATGTATTAAAGAAGAGTCATGTTCGAAACTAGTAGATCTTATAATTTGAAGGTAATTAAAATTGATATGACTCACAGAACTAAGTAGATTGGTTCATACATGAGAATGTAATTAATAAATAATTTAAATCATAATATTTTTTTGATAATTTTAAAATTAAAAAGTCATGTTAATTTATAATTCTTCTTCTCAAGGTTTTATGAGTCTATTTTTAACAGTAATAACATATTTGGCTTCTTATTCCTTATAATCGCTTGATGCTAAAGGATTATCAAAGTTAGAACCTATGAATACGGAATTGGGTAACTCATGATGGAATATGAATTGATTATTTGATAAATATAATTTATAGGTTCTATGTTTCTTTTATTCTTGATAAGTTTGAGAGACTTGTGTATGGAATCATGGGAGATCGTTTACATGTAATGTAGGAATGCCTTTTGTTTTTATCCTATATTTCCCTTTTGACTTTTTGTGATCTTTTTTTACTAGATAATGATATTCTTGAAATATGTACTTTTATATCTGGTGTGATATGTAGTGGAGAGTCCCATATGTGAAATGAGTATGGGATGGTTAATACTGGGACGGATGATGTGATGTGTGTCATGAGGGATGAAGAATATGGAGGTAGTTGATGCATGTGTTTGAAAGATTCATCTGTATATTCAAGTGGGTGATATAGATAAAACTAGATATGAAGGAATAGGTAGAATCATAGATTATACATTATTTTCATAATGTTGGATTATTCTATCATGACCCATCCCCCGGGGCCCATGTTGTGACTACCCCAAGCCCGCCTTCCATAGGCCAGGGGTTGGAGACTAGCACTGGAGAGGAATTTCTCGAAAATGGGAAGGAATTGCCTCAAAACATGTACACACACAAGCAGGGTACACTATGAAAAAGTAAAAAAAAATGGAAGAGTAATGTGCAACCACAACTTGGTGTAATAGTAAGTACTGAATGTAAAGGGGATAGAATACAAGGCCAACTAAAAAGATACAACTACAACAGAAAACAAAAAACAACTCACGATATCGTCCACCAAGGATCCTACCTGAAAGGTAGGTACAACTCATCTCTACTACTCTCCAAATCAACCAGTCACATTCGTGTACCACCTGGTTCTGGCTATTACATCCTCAATCTAGCCGCTCGTTGTCTTCACAAGACAAAACAAGGTGAATGCAAAGCTCGTGCTGGGGTGCCTATAACAATACCCAGTAGGGACCTAGATACCCCCAAAGGTCTATTAGAATTCCACAAAGGAAAACCAAAAATCATGATCTCAATCACAAAGCACAAATAAAAAGACTCATCTCAAACTAGGTATAAGTGATGTATAGAAGTACATATTATTAGTTGCAAAGCTAGATAATCTTATTCTGTCAAGAGAAACTGTTGTTGACCGTACATAGTCTGACCCACACAGTATCGGTATGTACTAACCCCCGCAAGACCTACATTGGATCTGAACCACCTGGAGTCGATAGGTACTAACCCCCAAAACTACCACATAGGATATGACCCACATAGGATCGGTATGCACTAACCCAAACAAGATTACTAAGTGCTGACCCACACAGGGTCGGTATGTCACTGATCCACGACAGGCCTCTCTAAGGCTGGTCCTCATCATGTCACATACTACTAATCCACATAGGATCATTTGGTGTTGATCCACATAGGATCTCTAGGTGCTGACCCACATAGGATCGCTCTGTGCTAACCTCCGTGTGGTCTGTCTCCAACCTCCGCCTCACTGCCATCCACTGGATTGATAAGTTTTGATTCACACAGAATCTATAGGTTCTAATTCACACAAAATCGGTGGGTTCCAATTTAAACAGAATCACTCATTGCTGATTTAAACAGAATTTTTGGGTACTGATTCACACAGAATCAATGGGTTCTGATTCGTACAAAATCACTCGGTGCTGATTCACAAAGAATTTCTCTTCATTCTTCACATCTCATCCGGTCAATGGATTCCTACTCATAGAATGATTGTATCTAGAAGAAACCACTCCTCAATCCATTGGTCATATTTCAACCGTCACGAAATCCCACGAAAAAGATACGCCTTGATCAGTCATGTCAAAATGGTTCTAACGCAACAAACGGTGTGTCAACTGGATACCCAATCTGTAAGTTATTTCCATTTTACTGTCAAGGGAACAGTTGGATTCATAGTTGATCCAACCCAGTTGTAGTCCAAATTTATCCAAAACTCTAATGGAGTATCTCAAAACGACCATCTCTCTCCAAGGATCCCAATGCCACAGACAGTTTGTTAAAAGAATTTCTGGTTCACAAGATATGGTCATTTATGCGTATTGGGGCCCAAAAGGGGTCCGAGTCCGGTCTGTCCCGGTCAGACCGACCTGGACTGGGCCAACCTGAACCAGTCTAGGTCTGACTCGTCCAGGCCCGAACCAGCCTGGGCCAGCCCAGTTGGGCTGAGCTATGGATCAGCCTGACTTGCCAGCTGGGTGCGGCCCGCCGGGCGGTTCGGCCCGTAGACTGGAGTGACCTGCACAGGGGTCGTGGGGTCTGTCTTTCAAATGGATCAAAGGAGCCATTAGATTTTTTAAAGGATGGTGCTAGGTGGCGCCGCCTCATCACCCATAGGACCCACAAAAGTGGGTCTCCAGCAAACTCCGTAGTGGCTTCCTTCAACTCTAAATGCGACGACGCGTCGCCTCGACCTCCGCAGGTGGGCGCCTATCTGACCGCCGTGACGCCGCTCTTCCCCCGCGGCTGGCAAGCGTTAGCTGCCACATTCACTGTCAGTGGTAGTCACCAATTCCACTATGTCGGTGCTGCACCGACGAACCATCCATGAGCCACTGTGTGAGCTCTGGTGGTCTATTCTTCCTTCCGGACATTCCTTGGGTCCTCTAAGGATGCCACTGTCATTGTGCGGCCCTCAAATATTCCTTGCCACTGCATTCATTTTTCCAACCCAAAGAACGAACCAAAGACAAGATTAATGGAGGGTTTGGGACTTATTGAATTTGGCTTGGGCTCTCCGCATTATAATTTTAAACATAAGGAAGTGTAATAATCAAAAAAGGAAGAGTAACCCCAAAATTTAAGAACCCACAACAACCAGCCACATGAAAAGATGAGGCATTGATCAACCCGTTAGATGTATGGTCTACATTCTTTTTATTCTTCAATAATAGAAGAGTGGGATCGTCAAATCACTTAAACCCCTACCTTGAGAATCCTTGGAGTCATCATGTTGGTGGGAGGAGAATACGGGCTTTGATGAAGCCATCAATGTTCATCGCTCCCAGTTCATTACCGCCTGAGCTTCCATCTCCATCGGTGGAAGGCATCACGTCACTTGGCCCGGGGTTCTTTCTTAGTGAAGCCATGTAAAAACATCACCATGAGCCTCACTTAAATAGAGGGGAGAAAGGGAGAGTAACACACCTAGGAATTAATGAGATTCACCAATTGAGGTAATTAATGTGCCTCATTAATTACAGAAGGGTTGGTTATGCAATCAATATTTAACCGAGCATTTAATATCCCATACTAAATGTCTGACTACCTCTGTAGTTCCCTCCACCGTTTCTCAATAGGTGGTAGAAAAAAGAATACAATAACAACCTCCATGTTATTTTATTATTTATTTAAATTTCACAAAAACTAACTTTTTCACCCGACCAACTGCTATCAAAGATAAACCCACCTTAAGAGAATCCTCGATATGAGGATTCAACGGTGCCCTAAGATTTTTAATCCGAGCACCGGTTCAAATTATAGGAAATGATGAACGGGCATTTACTAAACTTACCTTTAAAAAACATTCATAAAATTATTAACAGTCCCCATCGACCCGTGCCGGTTGAGGTTATGATTCACCTAAGGGGAACACACCACCATGAGATCAATGGTACACTTGGATTTTCAATCCATGTTAACATTTAGATATTATGTATTTTACAATAAAATAATTTTCACTTAATTATTTTATTTACGGCCAAAACCTAACTTCCACTGGTGGCCCACACCGACCAATGTTAATATCTGCCTAAAGAATTCCTACTTTCACGAGTTCAAAAGTGGTATCATATTTTTAATCTGAGCCACCGTTATTGAGTTATAAGCATTTGAAAAATAAAATAATTTTATTTAAATATTTTATTTACGGTTATTCCTTTTTTAGGTTTTCTCACTAGAGGCTTGTGCCGAAAAAACCTAATTGTCTCCTTGGGTAAAACGACCATCTTGAACGCAATGGTGTCCTTAGATTTCTGATTCGGGAACCCATTTAAGATTAATTAAAAGTTTTTCTGGAAAACTAGTCACACACAGTAATTGAAGCTCAACTATTTTGACAGACCATATCAGCCACTCAGGGACTTAGTTTCATGTTCCATCAGATTTCACGGTCTCCAAATATTTCCATATAATAAAAAAATTATACAGAAATTCCGAGACATTACATATTCTTTGAATGAACCTATTTAGTGGTTTATTGTCGACCTTCTTGTTTTATCATTATTCATTTCTCCACTACATGAAGTTGATGGATGTGCATGGTGTTTTTTTCTCATTTTCATGGATGATTAGGATGGGTTTTGAGGGAACCTATTTTATTGAATGATTATAATAATGAATAAACAAATATTATCCCATGAGATTTATAAATATGGAATGAAATTAATAGAAAGAAGATACACTTGAGAAACTCTAGACTCAATTTTCATTATTCCTATAGGGAAAGAAATTTACTATGATGATTTAAGTAATGTAATGGTGAATAATTTTGATGGTAAATTAATGGATAGAAAATACATTAATGAAAATAATGGATAAATTTAAGAGATGAAATTATTATATCTCTTCAAATTCTTATTTTATCATAGGATATGTACTCATAACACTTATAGTCGGGATTCCAAGTAACACAATCTGTAGTTTAGTCTAAAACTATGTCATTCTCGGAGTTTGGTTCTGAAATATATTATACCCTATATATTCAGATATTTTATAATCTACCCCACCCATAGTGGTTAGGGAGACTAACACCCAGTGGATTATGGGATGGTGTTTTCCCAAACATGTAAGTGAGAGGATAGATGGATGAATACCCCAATTTAGCCCCACTCTCTTATCTTTGTAGTTACTTATACTCGAATAGATGGTAGTTTTTCCCCATATATGTTTGTGGAGAATTATGAAATCTTCTGGTAATTCCAAACCATATATCCTTGTATGTTGTATCAAAATTATTATTATAATTATGACATGTATAGGAAGTGAGGGCTTATGATACCACACTTGGTGTTTTTGTTGTAGTGTGTTGAGGTATAATACCTGATATATGATACGTTTCATACGAGATGTGTTGGATACCAAGAACTACATAGTAAAAATATATAGTTTTCATATATTTGATTGTTTAATGACTGGATGCACAAGGCACTGGTTTGTTTGCCTTTCCCAAATTTCATCAAGAAGGAATATTTTGTAGAGAGATGGATCAGGGCATGAGACATTGGGTTGGAGTGAAAACCATATGGGGAAGCATTACCAGATTACACTTAATGTTCATTTTATATTTTATATCCTATAATTTATTAAATACTTGAAGTGATTTATCCATGGTTATGTCGGGAACTCTTAATACCTAGTTAGGTGATGGGTTAGTCTCACTATTGTTCATTATGATCTCTCATGATTTAAATATCTTTTTCATGAGATTAATTTTATGAGGGTCCTAATAAGTAAGTTTTATTGATCATCCCATGTATATATAAATAAGTTTTCAAGTTAAGTGATGTCGGGAGGAGATCATGCTGTATATTACTAGCTTTGGGGTCTGTTGGTGCTATTTGGGATTTGAAGTCACTTCCATCTTAACATTTTAGTACATGTTGGTTTACTTTTAATAGTTTTAGTAATATATGAAATTGTATGATTTGAATTGGGATTCAATTATATATATATATATATATATATATATATATATCTAAGTAGATATTTATTGGTTTACCAATCTTATACCATTCTTATGATTGTTCACATAGAAGGAAATGACTCCAATATGCATGATTATTACAGACTCGGTGTTAGTCATCAACGTAGGGACTAATATAGGTGGGACATGGGTTGCCACCATCTATCATCTCACATTGCTAGCCAAGGAGGGGTACACTTGGTGTTGAGGGTTCATGAAAAATTTAACTCTATTACCTTTATATATTTTATTATAAATAAACAAATAAATTAAAATAGGGGGTACCTAGCCCCTTTACTAGAGACACTAATGAATAATGTTTGAATGTATTGGTAAACTGTTTATTCCCATAAAAAAACTACATAATGTTATTAGTATTCCATCCTCCCATTTGTACAATATTGTGTTTCATATCAATTTATTCCATTTTGAAAGATATTATTTGGACAATAAAAAATTTTTCTCCTCGTTTTCCATTTATATTCCTTGAATGTTATAGCTTCTATATCGATACCTTATTTTCGTGTCATTAAAACATATACAAGATAATATTCATGGTTATATCGTCCATAGGTTTCTTAATTCTATTGAAAAGTTTTTTTAATGTAATTAATTTTTGACTTTCAAAATAAAAATAAAAATATTTCATTCATGAGATATACCATATTACTAAAATAATTTATCTTTTTATTTATTAGGATGCTCTACTATTATTCATTCCATATCCAAGGAGATAAATTATTTTATAAGGATCTATATTCTTTTTATTTCAAATTCTCAAATCAACCAACTATATCTATTAATTTCTGATCTTACATGATTCTAACTGATTTAGTTGTTATAATATAATTGCTGTCCAACTAAATTACATCCCTTTCATATATACATTCAAAGGGAAATTATTTTATCAACTCCTCTTGATATCACCTTATTGTATGCACAAATATTTTTTAATTTTATTTATATCAAGAATCATGATATTTAATTTTAGAGTCTATACAATCGAATGAAATAGAAACAGTTTTACGAAAATATTAGATACACTTTATACAATTTTTTTGGTATTGGTCTTCTTAGTATGTTTGAACGATTAATTATGAATTTATATAACTCTCTCAATTAATTATATAATCATAATCATGGTATTCACTACATTGAAAAACAATTATAAAGCCTCATTTAATTATTCTTATTTTAAATCATATTTTTCAGGATTATTTTCTAAAATCATATCTTGTTCTAAAATTTTAATCTTTCAAATTATTATCTCATACATTTGATTAATCCTTTTCTCATTTTCATTTATCTATATCTATTTCAAAATCATTAATATATTTTTAGTTTTGGGGTTTTAAACATGGTATTAAACATGGGTAGTTAATCACTTACACTCATTTTATAATTTTTCTTGCTTCTATTCACTGGTTGATGTGTTATCTTGTATTTTATCCACAACTATAAAAGTTTTTTGATTTTGAGTGATACATACCTCTAAATCACTAAGAGATTTTGAGTCTTAATTTTATTCTATACTATTTGACATTATTTTAAATTTTCATGAAGGATTGTTGTTCCTTGGAAAGGTTATTTAATTTCCTGCATACTCTATTATAAAATTAATCTTTTCTATGAAATCTATCAATTAAATAGAATATTTTTTTGGTATCTTATCAATAAAGTTCTAATGCCTCAAAAATTAATCCATCTAATAGGGACCATGATTTTTTATTTTCAATTTCCTATTCCAATGTCCTTGGTGATAAAAATTATGTATTTATTATATTATTTAGTGTCATTCCCAAAAAATACTTTAATTTAAATCAAATTCCACATTTAAATAATGGAGTTTTATTTCTTCCTTGAAATTTAATTAAACCTCATTTAGATGAAGTTTTAAAATATGTTCGTTTCTTATTTAATTTTTAATGAGTGTATTTGTAAAATAATCAATGTATATGTCTCTTATATATTCCACAACTTATATATTCCTGTCAAGAAAACCATATATGTTTTATATAAGGTTCATTAATTTTTTTGAATCTAATTGATTATCTCCAAATACTCTAATTTGTAATACTATCTCCTCGAAACATTAAATGAAGTCACCCATAGTCTCATCATCATTCATTTAGACAACTTTATAGTTTCCTCTCTAAATGTGATGATTAAATTCATTGATCATCACATTAAGATTAATCAATTTTCACCATATTCACCCACATATCATTGGTTTATTATTTCCCATTACATTGGTAAATATTTATTCAAGTCATGATGACAAGATGAAATTTATCTATTTCAAATTAATTTTCTTACTTTAATTATATAAATAATAAATGATTGAATCACTTCCACATTTAGTATATCCAACTATTAGAGCATCCCAGACCTCCACACCATGTGACAACAAATATTGAGGAAATTAGCTTTTTCATATATTGAATGTTTTTTTCAAAAAAGTTGGTTTAAATATACTATTGAAGTGATTGAAATTATCTATAGTTCTTATTCACTAAATATTTGATCTTTCATAGGGGAACCTAGTTTTCCTATCTATTTACAAAATCTCTTAGTTGTGGTAGAATCACAATAATGGGGATGAGGATAATCAGTTATTCAATAATTTTATGAATTTATTCTCTCAAAATTCAATATTCATTAATATTTATAGTATAATACTCATTTTTGCGTCTAATAACATCAAGAAAGCTAATTTAGTAAAAATATTTAGTGACATAAGTGATATAAATGTTTTTTATTGAAGTCATAATTATTTATATGTTCTTGAAATTTTTTATAACCTAGTTTCTCCATTATAAATATTTATTAGTATTAGTACATGATATCTCCAAAAATACTTGCTAACTACTATCTTAAAATTATAGTTTTAAAATATATTTTAATAGGTTTCTATAAATGATTTCTTAATAATTGACCCCATTATTTTACTTTTTTCTTGAAAATATTATTGTAATATATTGATAGCACTTCATGTGTTCTCCAGAATAGATTCTTTATTCATATATTAAAAAAGTAATATCACCTTGTTTAATGTGAATTGTTCTTATTATACATTATGTTTTAAGATTTTGGTTTTTGAGAGGCTTCATAGATTAGATCACCCTCATATGTTTTCAATATAATGAAGTTATATTTTTGAAGATTTTTTCCTTTATTCCCACATTTTTAATTAGAATCAACATAAACATAGTAACGAACTCCTCCTCGGTTCATGACATTATTTTTTACTCAAAAATGCAGTTAAATATCATTCTTGTTCAATGCATATGGATTTCTGAAATGTTTTTGGAACACACAGCTATTATAAACAACAATTCTTAATTTTTAATATTTATATTTTGGTTCCTTCTTAACATAATATATTTCTTCACACTAATATTGATTCATATTATTTTTACTATCATGGGAAGAATAAGTTTTCTATAAATGGTGTTGAAACTCACCCATATGTTTTGTAGGATAATATCATTTTAATTATCATTAAAATCTAATTCATTTTCTTCACTAAATTATTAAATAATCCATGCATTATGTATTAATCAAATAATATTTGAATATTTTATCTTCAATTATCTCCATTAAATTAAGGCCTTTTATTTTTCAATGATTCTAACATGTATTAATGTCACCGTGGTAAGAAATCATCCTTAAGGAGATACAGAAACTCACAATGGGAGTATCTTTATCTTGACATTTCAGGTCCATATAAATCTCAAGTAGTCTAACAAATTGAGATATTTAATTCCATAATGAACTAACATAGATAACTATCTAATTTCAATTCATCACCCATTATAATTCCGAAATATCCTTTTATTATAACATCATACATAATTTGTATAACCTATTTTGTATTAATAGATTCATCATAACATATTATGTATATAACACGAAAATCTTAAATTTTCCTATATGTATAAGGAGTACTATATTCTTATAAATGGACTAAAATCATACATATCAACTAATATATATATTACCCAATGATGATGTCATATAAACCATATATATGTTTCAAAATCTGGTTTATGTACACTTCTATGAACAAAAATCCTCAAAATTTATCATAGAATAATACCCAACAATTTTGGGTTGTAACATAAATAAATATTGTGACAATCATGTTTCAATGATATGAAACCTATATACCTTTTCAAATTTTCCTCTATGAGTAAAAAATAACCCTTATATAGATAAATAATATTTTTTACAAGATTGATGAACTAATTCATATGGGTCTCTCGAATGGTGTTCACACATAGTGAAATGATTAATATATAAATACGGAACATTGTAATATTTTAAATTTCAAAACTCTATGTCCAAACATCACTCAATTCAAACCACATCACAATTAACCCATCTTTATGTGTTTCCAATCAACTCAAATGATCATAATACATCATCCAAAGGATATCCTTACACGAATAAAAAACTATCTTTATTCTATAGTGCATGAATTTCCCCTCTTCAAATTACCTAACATTATTCTTAAATATAGTTTTTTAAACAATTCCACTAATAGAAAAATAAGACGTGCCTAAAATACATTATAAATGAGTTCTACATAATAAAAAAATTCATTAACTATATGAACTAAATAAATAATCAACAAATAAATATCTATTTGAATCTTTTCATCCACATTCTTTGTAATGAAAAAAATTATTCCTCATCAAATCATTATATAAACAGACACTAAAAATACATTTTGAAAACAAAAATAATAATTTTGGCAATTATTATTGAGAAAAAATAAAATCCAACAAATAAGATATTACATATGTATACATTTATATAAAAGAAATGATTATTTGTTCATACTTTGTCATTTATTTCATTACTATGAAAAATTATCTTCTCCTATATAGCATCCATTACAAATAATTAGAGATATCCCTTTTCAATATACCATCAAATAGATAGGTTCATAGAAAATATATATCTACCATATATGGTTTCCTAAAATATTCTAGAATATCCTCCCCTCAGTCATTAAAAAATGTAAAGAGGAGATTTCTAACCCTTCCCTCCAATGTAAATGAGTCAATATCTGCTAAAAAGTGACCTATTTTGTCTTAACAGGTGTAGGTATATAACCATGATGAGGAAGAATATGGAATGGTTATGAGGAAGAATTTGGATACTATAAATATCCCAACTATGTTCTGGACCATCTTCACTCCATGAATTAATATCCCAGATGTTATGAAGGAGGAATGCGTTTCTCACATATTGAAGAACTTATGGGAACACATTAAAGGGATAAAATCTATAAACCAATCATATCATGGATATGAGGATAATATCTAGTCATGTAAAATTATCTTCTTATATATATTCCTTTTTTATTTCTCTATGGGTGTAGATCAATATTAAAAATGTATTGTGATAGAATAATATATTATTCACTCTATTTTTATAGGCCCTTTAAAAAATAATCAATGATTCTTCATTTTATTTATGGGTTCAAGGATGTTTTGAGAAAAAATAATTTATATTTACGACATCCCTATTTTAGTATTTTCCCCTATAAATGACATCAAGTAATTTCATTGTATTAGTGGAGGCTAAAGGTCTTTGGAAACATTTGTTCTAGTTGTTCTGTCATAAAAAATATTCATTTTTCAAAGTCATGAGAGTATCATGACTTGAGAGAGAATGATTTTTATAGGTTCTGAATCCTTAAACGTATAAAAATTGTAATCATTACTTAGGTGAGAAGGAAGAAATGTTGATATTAAGAAAACGCCTAATGGAAGTGTTATCATATTCCATACATTCCCCCACCCAGAACATTCATGACAAAAAAGATCAAAATTAAATTAATTTATCTAGAAGGTTTTACAGTACACAAATGAGAAAAACCTCTTGTCACATTTATTAGGTAATTGTTCCCACTATCATAACCCAAGAAGCCATAAAATTTCAAATATTCCCAAAAGATATCATAGGTGCCTCTAAATCAACTCTAACCATCATGGATGGGGTCATTTTTAACATGAACTCCACCTTGAGAGACAAAAAATCCTCATCTAGTTGTATAAGTACTCATGGAGAAAAAAAATCATCTTAAACACTTGAGGTGGTCAACAGTGTTAATGTCCCCCATAAGAGAATTGGTCTTCTCTATACTAGGATGTGGAAACAAATAGTTTTTCAACTAGTTTTTTTAAGAATAACTGAAAAACCCATATAATTCATGGAATACTCAATGAGGTTAGTTGATAAATTCTTAAAATTAATTATTAAAACAAGAAAATTAGGATACATCTTGAAAAAGAATACCTAACCTCACAAAATACATAATCTAGAATGTCCCACTAAGGGAAAGTGGAGGAGAAAAGACATGTAAAAGAAATCACTAGGGATGTGGGTGATGTAGACTCACTGTATTACATAGATAAAGATAGGTTGATCTCTAAAACTATTTATTAATCTATGACTATGATCAATTTAAATCTAATAAATGATACAGAGTACCACCGAGGTTTTAAGGGAAGTAATGTAAAAATTACACCATGATAGATATGTTACACTGATGCACATTCTGACCCTATAAAAATATGAAATCAAAGGATGAACTAGAATTTGGATCCTTCAAAATAGAATTTCCAACCCAATGGATGATATTTTACATTAGATAAATGGAATAGTGTAGAAACATCCCAATTTCCAACATGAAAGAGTGATGTTCACATTATGGAAGAGAAATTGGAATGGTTTGAAGAAATTATAATACGTCCAATATAATTCATTGAATTATTTGATTAGGGAAATGTTCCCCCTGAGTATCGAATACAAGAATAAGTGAACATCCATTTTCCCTCCCTTTAAGAGGGAGTTATGATTCATATTAGTGTAGATGATGAAAATTATGATAGGACCAAGTTATGGTGGATGGTTTCCCGGAATATTTGAATTGAAGAAGATTATAATTTTTCTCTACTTCACCAACAACAATCACTATATCAATATAATTTCATAGTACTTATTTTTAATGGTAATTAATAACCAATGAGTTCAAGGAATCCATGTCACGAATCTACCACTGATTATGCGTAACAAATCAACTTTGGAAAAAGGTATAGATCATTTTTTTGTTTGGAATATTTCCCTTGATTATCGTAGACATATTCTATGGCCTTAAGAAGCCCATAGGAGTTTTTAAGGCTAGATATAAGTATGGAGGATCAAGAAATGGGTTATAGGATGGGCCGAATGGTTAGTGTAGACTGTCAAGACCTAGGTGTACGACCATGTGACATGCTGTAGAAGGTTTCAAATCCTTTAAATACGGTTTATGTAGGGTTTGGTAAATTATACACATAAACTGCGTGGCCATGTAGAAGATAAAATAGCCTTCACATAGAGTTTGTGCACCATATGACAACCGTACACATTAATCGTGCTAGCCATGTTTTGAGGCAAAATTGCCATTTCCCCCATTAACAATCTAACCAGTTTTCTCCATTTTCCACCACCCTCCTCCAAAAAGAACCATGGCCTTCATCTGTTCAAATATAAATAGTTTTTACTCCTTGGGATTCTTGATATCTCGTCTATCTAAAGGCCTATTACTGATTTGAGAGAAGCATTATATCCCTTGGGGTAATTAAAACCCAATGTTCCCTCTTTTCATCGCTTAATAGTGCTATATGTTGCACTATTTAGATGCAGGTTCATTATCTCTATTTTATGGATGTTGGGGTGAAACCCATATCTATTCCAACCTACTTAATATCTGAGGATGATACTATGAGAGTATCTATATATGAACTTCAGGTAGGTGGTCACATACTTTTCCAATTGAGTTTTATCAATTTTTTATTTATTTTCATGTTTCATAAGCCATAATTTTATGAGCTTCCAAATTGGGTTGGTTAAATCATGTCTAACTAACACTATAGGCTAGTTTTTAGTGAATTGGGATTGGGTTAAGGGTTCAGAGATAACCCTCATTTTATATAGACCAACAAGCAGTGTTCCAACTAAATTGGCCATTTTCAGAAAATTTTCCCAAAATTAAAAATTCTGGTTGTATCTCTCAGATTGAGTTTATATTAAATTTACCCTTTTCTCTTGGGTATTTTGAAAAACACAAGGCTCCCCATCGGTGTTTCTACCTCTTAGTCTTGGAATTTCCAAACTATCTCTGTGACTGTTCAATATGACCTTTGTAAAGGCTTGTTCCCTTGCCACCGAGTTTTCCATCTTTAGAAAAGTGAATGCCATGTCCTTCTAAATTGGTTTCCCTTAAAATGAAACGAATGGAATGTCTTGTATTGGATGGATAAACCCATACCCTACTCCTAGTCCATAAATTATTATCTTGAGTTGAAATGATGTAACATGGTTTTTGTAACACCCATATGTTTTTATGAAATATTTTCAGTAAATAATTTTTATTCTTCAATAACATTCTTTTCACACAATCGTGAGTTTAAAAGAACTATGAGACACCATTATTATTAAATCACAATTATATCCTAGCTATAAGGATAGTAGGAATAATTATAACAAACTTGGAAAAACTCATTATGAATTCATTGGTTATAAATTATTTATAAAACAATAAATCTATTAGATAATTGTATTTTTGAGTGAATTGAATTTGATAATGAAATTAATGAGATATATATATATATATATGTGTGTGTTATATACTTAAAAAAATATTTTCTTATATTCATTCAATGGTTATTTTAGTAATAGGGTATGAATAAAACCCTATATGATGTATAAGAATTGATTTTTCTAAAAGGTTAATGTTACAACTTTGAATGGAGAACCCCTTGTAAATTATGATTTAGAAACATTAATAATTTTTATAAGAAGGAAAAAAGTTTTTATATTCAATTGGGATAAAAATATTTACTTTGGATGAATTTATGATATTTTTCTGAAAACTTTAACGTTTTTATGAATGTTAAAAATACACTAAATTTTAATTGAAAATAAATTATTTCAGTGAAAATATTTATGTGGTCAAATTATATTATTTAATAGTTTCAAAGAATAAGTACAATAAATGTTTACAACTTAATATAATGTAGTTCATTGAAATTAATTTTACATTAAATTCATATGTAAAACCAATTCCTTCTTTTGCAATATTTTGACATTTAAACCTGTTTAATCATTTCAACAACGGGTTTAATTTTAAATTAATTAATGAAAATTTTATGTTTTGATCATTAAAAAATGGATTCCATATTTGGAGTAAATAGGTCCAAATTATGTAAATAACATTATTTTATTTTTGGGTAATACAAATAGTAACTTCGGTAAATTTTATTAACACGGTAAAAGGGTAAATCAGGTAATTTAAAAAAAATAATATTATAAAATTTCTCTTACCCACATTTCATTATATAATTGGATTATTATAATTTTACCTAAAATATAGTTTGATTGAAATTGTATCCATTGAAACCGACCTAAATGAGAGTAGAAATTTAAATTTATTTTATTTAATGAAAAGTAAAATATGTCTCACTCAAACATGAACAATAAAATTCATTTTAATTTAAGGTTATATATAAGATAAATTTGACTATAAATACCATTTTTATATCAAAAATGTTTTTTTTATAATGAAAATTGATTTTTCATTTTTAGGAAATAAATTTTTACCTTAAATACCTATACTGGGATGATGAAAAAATTAATTAATTGATGAGAAATCGAGAAAATAATTTTTATTAAAATATTAATAACCATAAAAGGATAAAACATTTGAAAAAGCCAAATTAATCAAGATATGTCAACCATAAGAATATAATGGTAAACTAATTAATCATTTGGATTTTTATAAGAGATATTACAACACTTATATTATTTTATTTAAAGTGAAGATAAATTTGTCACTTTCATGTTTTAAAAGAGTATAAAATTTTTAATGATGGGGTTTTCAGAAGATAAATTTGACTAAAAGTATTCTTCTGAAATCTAATGTATTTATCTTCATCATATTATTTTATTTTCAATTTTTATTCAAAAAAATATGTCTATAAAATAGTTACACAAAATTTAGGTAGTAATTATTTTATTAAAGAAGAGACCAAATAAATGTTATTAATTTTTTTAATAAATATAATTTGTGGTAATTATTATGTCAAATTAATTTTCGCTATTACATTGACACCTTAGGGATATAATAAAATATTTTGATCAAGGTTTACTTCTTCATTTTAAAATTTTAAAAATCCATGATGTAAATAGTGTCAAAATTGATACTATTGATACTTTATTAAAATAAGGAATTCTTAAATTATTTATAAATAATAAAAAAATTTAAAAAATATATCATAATTGTTATGTGGTCTAAATGTTATCATGTATTAATATATGGTATAATTGACTTCAAATAAGTAAATATTTCACCCTTTTAATATTGAAATATTTGTTACCCTAGTAAAAAATTTAAAATTATGGGTAAGTGTTAATTAAAATTATAATGATTAAATTAATATAAAAACTTTTATAAAATTTAATGTTTGATGATATTTCAACCCTATAACATCAGATATTTTAAATTGGGGCATATTGGAGGTTTTATGTGGGGATTAATTTTATTATAAATTAATATTTTTTAGTTTTACAAAAGTGCCCCTCACCTCAATTATAAAAAGGGAACATAATCCCTATACTCTTACCATAATTTTGAGCCTTAAAGGTGAAACTTCCCCAGACAATTTCCCTTATTAAATTTTGTAGAAACATTCTATAGCTCCTGGTCTTATTTAAATACCAACTCCATTTCTCTAAGTGGATATTTAGAGGGGGAACATTGAAGAAGAAGTAATATCATTTACCAATTATTTCAGACTTCAATAATCCTCTACATCAATATCATGAGTTGTTTAATTATAATGTAATAACTACAATATTAATTATATAATTATTGGTTATTATGATTATAAAACAAAAATATTCCACCTTCTACCCATCCTATGAAAAATTAAATCACCACGTGTGCGTACGCACGACTTACCGTCTCCATGTCGTGGTGTAATATGTTTTTCATGACCACCTTACATGGATGGGTATAATGATAAAATTAATAAATATATATATGATTAATATAAAATTATATTGGTTTTGGGATATTATACACCATTCAATTCAATACCATTAATAAATTATGGGAATGATATCATAGCTCGTGTGTACGTACGACCTACCGTCTCTACATTGCAATGTGATTTGTTATACATAATATTTAATAAAAAATGATTATATAAATGAATTCAACAAATAAATATTATATATATTATACTAATACCATGTAGTATATGATATAACTATAACCTAAAAATATGAATAAGAACTTATCCGACCAAACATGCATAATTTGATAAAGCAGTTAATACCCGAATAACAAGTAAAAATGAAATGTTACTAACAAACAAATTAAAACATGATCCTAAATTTTATCATAGAAATGATTATGATTCTATAACAAATAAATATCATTATTCAAAATCATTATACAAGTGTTTCAGATACATACCAAGCATATTGGAACTATGGTAAGGGCTAATTTTTCAATCTCATTTTTATCTGAGATTTTTTATTTGTAAGTATTTATTGGGGGTTTATTTATCATCCATGTACATGTTTTCTAAAAATATTTTCATAAATTTTTTACTATTATTATATTATGTTTAATTTCATTTATACCGATTTTTTTATTTTTAATACATGGTATAGAAGGAGTATTTCTTTAGTTTTCCAAATGAGGTACTTTTTGACTTCTCGAGTAAAAGTACGAGAAGATTGTTTTTTTATCTTATATGAAATGAAAGGATTTTTATGTCTTCTTATCAACATTTTTTCTCCAAGATTCCCCTATAATATTACAAGTTTATTTTCACATTAAATTATTTTATCAGAAATTGTGTGGAATTTTGATGAAGGAATACATTTTTGAAGAAGAAATGATATTTTCTTCAAGAATTAATTTCAAGTGTTTTATCAAAATTATTTTACATATCATATGAAAAATAAGGTTATATTTCTATCCCTATTATTAATATGATTTGATTCTGTTTATGATGGAATTTTATTTTGGAAATCAATTTTTTATATATCTATTATGATGTAATGATGTTTACGAAACCCATTTTATTTCATGGGTTATACTATGGTTAATATTTTTATGTTTTTGTTGGACATGAATGAATTATTTCATTATGAGATGGATCATACATATATCTCCCTCCAATGTATTGGGTAAGGACTTATATCTCATTTGATAGATATTAATAGAAAGTTAATATGGTTTTGTAATACAAAGTTGGAACGAGGAGTGAACTCGGTTTAGTAATGGACTTTGTATGCTATGATAATCTTGGAAATAAGCTTTGACTAATATGAAATGATTTTCTTTCATTATGTGTGTATTCCACGATATTTATTGTATTATTTTATGACTATTTGCAATATATTTCAGTTTTGTGATTTATCCCAGGAAATAATGTTATGATCTTTTATATGCTGGATATGATTTTCAAAATGTTATGTTCTTATGATTATGATAAGATTGATATTTCCATTATTTACCCTTTCTGATTATTTTAGTTGACCCTCTCATTTTTTTCTTTTCACTAGGTCATGAATAAGGGTATTAAGTAATATATGTCAAAAAAGAGTCATGTTATGAATAAATAAGAAAGATATAATATAGATTTTCTATGAACTAGTTGATTATGATTCTTAGTTTCTAAAGAAACTAAACCAACACAGTCACAACATGGTTTTTGTTATGTTATTTAATAAAGACACTTCAATGTTAAAGTATACCATATATATATAAAGTATGGGTAATTATAGTTTGTATGAGAGAAAAAGTATTGTTATCATTTGATTACTATTATTTGAGAACCTTTATAAGAACCCTAAGGATATTTATAAGTATTGGTTAAAATCCTATCCTAGTGTTTTAGACATTTTCATGAATATCATTCGATAAAACCTAAAGTGTCCTAAATTGAAATTTCCCTTTTGATTTATGTGGTTTTCCCATTATAATTAGTTTTTCTTAAACATTTCTTCTTGGTTTTAGTCAATGGATTGAACCCAAAGGAACTGCATTAATGTTGATTTTGACGGAAGTGAAATGAATATCCCCCGGAGCAACCAAATTTTATGGTAGATGGATTGAAAAATAATGTAGTCATCCTCACACCACATTCTCAAGCTATTAATCATTCCTGACATCCAAATGTTGAATGGAGGAAGAAAAATTATATTAAATCTTTCATGAGGAAGTTTCCAACTTCATTCAGAGGGTCTTCTGATCTATTAGTGGCTGAACGATGGATCAATACCCCTGAAAAGATATTTTCAGTTCTATAATGCTCTAAACATGATAATGTCATATTTTTAGTATATCCTTTGGAAGGTGTAGCAAATAAATTGTGGAATATAATAAAGAATATAAGGCAAAGAGATGAAATTGAGTCCATGGATTGGGATGAGTTCAAGAACTTATTTTTCAAAAAGTACTTCCCATATTCATTAAAAAAAGATAGAGAAGGAGTTCCTTGAAGGTATTAAAAAGGATAAAGAATCCTTTGGTACCTAAGTAAACAATTTACAAGGATTTGAGGGCATGATTCTAGAATTTTTATCAAACTTTCGAGTAAAATTGATCGATTCATTAGTGGATTAAAACCCTGTTTTTGAAGGGCATATCCCATAAGGGACATAAATAGCTATTAGGAAATTGTCCGATGTGATCCCAAAGTTGAGATGGATATTGGAGTAACCCATCAGTCATATGGGTTTGATAATAAGATAAAAATGGAATTCAATGCAAAATCTAAAGACCAGCCTGAAAAGAAGATGAGTTCTCCCTTATGCTCAAAGTGTGGAAAAATGATTTATGGAATTTTCTTAAAGGAACTAGAAAATGTTTAATGTTTGGAAAATAAGGCCATCGGGTAGATGGATGACAAAGTGATAGGAAAAAAGATGTCTAATGACGTTAACAAAGAAAAGGCTACACATAATGCAACTCATAAACTTCAATGTAACAAGTTCAATGAAATTAGGAATTATTCCAATAAATGACCTAATACAGGGGTTAATGATGATGATTGAAATAAACAAAATATTAATGCCAAATAAAAAAGAAATTCACACAAAATAACTATCAGAAAAGTGGAGTACAATAATAAATTGGTGAAAGGTACACTTACCATCCACTCTAAAGTATAAAATTAATTTTTTGATTTATGGTTCACCCACTATTTTATTTTTGAATACTTTTCTAAGGGTATCACCATATTATCTCAGTAATAAGATGTTGAGTTCATTGTGAAAACTCTTAATGGCCTAACATCACATCAAAAGTTCATAATTCTTCCCTGGTTGAGGTATTTGGGAATGGGATTTATGGAAATCTTGTGATCCTTACTATAGTAGAATTTTATGTGATTATTGGCATGTATTGTATTTCTCTACATGGATCCCATTCAATTTTCCGGGAAGGGATGTCACATTTTTTATTCCATATGAATCTATGATCATCTATTGATGCAAGGATGAATATAACATTATAGTACAAATTTATTCCTTTTTATGGGTCTTGATTATTATAAATGAAGGTTATTTATATCAAATTTGTTGGTAGAAACTCATTATTAAGAATAATCCCATTGTATGGGAGTTTCATGATGTCATTCTGGAGGAATTTCAAGGTGTTCTACCAAATAATGATGTTGAGTTTTCAATAGAACTCTTACTGAGTGCTATGTATATTTCAAAGACACCTTATAGAATGAACCCAATTGAGTTGTAGGAATTGAGTAAGAAACTCCAAGATAATATTGATAAGTGATTCATATGCCCCAGTGTATCACCTTGGGGAGCACATGTTCTGTTTGTTAAGAAGGAAGATGGATCAATGAGACTCTGAATTGGTTATCAAAAACATAAAAATATCACTATGAAGAAAAAATATCCTCTTCCCAGCATTGATAACTTATTTGACCAACTATGCGGAACTCAATTCTCTTCCATGATTAAATATCATTTAGGATATCATCAATTTGGGGTCAAAAGGGTAGACTTACAAAAGATGGCATTCCGTACAAGGTATTGACACTATGAATATATAGTGATGCATTGTGGTCTTAATAACGCCCCTGAAATCTTCATGGATCTAATGAATAGAGTCTTTAGAGACTATCATGGTACGTTTTTGGTTTTCTTTATAGATTATATTCTTTTCTACGCAAAGAGTAAGGATGAAAATGAATATTACTTGCACGGAGGACCTTGAGAAAGGAGAAATGTTATGTGAAATTTACCAAGTGGGAATTTTATCTTCAAAAAGTTTCATTTTTGGGTCCCTTAATCTCAAGAGAGGGGATATCAGTGGATCCATCAAAAAACGATGTTATTGAATTTTGGTAGAGACCAAAAACAATAACTAATATCCAATGATGTATTTGTTTGGATGGATATTATCGACGTTTTTTGAACGATTTTTCCCAATTATCTAATCCAGTCACCATGTTGACTAAGAAAGGAGTTAAGTTTGTTTGGATAGAGGAATGTGAAGAGAATTTGAAAGATCTAAAAAGAGGGTTAGCTAGTGCACCTGTGCTCACGATACCTTGTAGTGAAGTAAGGTTTTTAATCTAGAGTGATGCATCCAATTAGGGGCTAGGATATGTTCTCATGAAAAATGATATGGATATATCTTATGTTTCATTGTAGTTGAAAATCCATAAGAAATATTACCCAACTCATGATTTGGATTTAGATTTGGCAAAATTTTCATTAAAGATATGGCGGTATTATCTTTATATTGGAAGGTGTGATATTTATACTAATCATAAAAGTTTAATGTACATTTTCACACAAAAATATCTGAATAAGTAACAAAGAATATGGTTGGAGTTGATTAAAAATTAAAACTACTCAATAAATTACCACCAGTGGAAAGCGAACAAGGTGGAAGATGCTTTGATTGGAAAAGACTATGCAAGCCTATCTAGGATGAGGATGACAAAATATCAAATATTTATGGATATGAAAAGGATGGATCTTGAAATTTTAAAAGAAATCGTGAAATGTTTTCTTTCTCAAATGAATGTTAAATCATATCTACATGTGAAGATTAAGGAGGCATAAAAGAAAGATGTAGACCTACAAAAGATGGTAAGAATTTCTCCTAAATTCAACATTGATATTGATGAAATAATAAGGTTTGGGAATTGGGTTTTTATTCCTCCCATATCAAAATTATAGAAGGAGCTTTTGGATGAGGATCATATTTTTATATTCTTTATTCACCATGGAATCACAAATATGTACAGGGACCTAAAAGTGTATTTTAGGTGGTATTTAATGAAAATAGATTTTGTGGAATATTTCTATCAATGCTTAGTTTGTCAATAATTTAAAACTAAGAGACAAAACTATAAGGTTATGTTTCAACCATTACCCTTACAAGAATGGAAATATAAAAACATCACTATGGACTCTATTGTTGGACTTCCCAAAACATTCAATGGAAATAATGCTATCCATGTTATAGTTGATCACCTTACAATGTCAGCACATTAAATTTCTATTAGGGAGGATTTTACTCTTGATCACCTTTCCAGGATATTTGTAAAGGATGTGTTATGATTTAATGGAGTACCACATTCTATTATATATGATCAGGATCTAACGATTACCTAGAAGTTCTTCAGAAGTCTTCATTAGGCTTTGGATACATAGTAAAGTTTCAGCATGACTTATCATCCCCAGACAGACAATCTGTCTGAGAGAACAATTCAAAATCTAGAGGACATGTTGAGATCATTCTCTATAGATATCAAAGGTGGATGGGATCAACATCTACCATTGGTGAAATTTTCTTTCAAAAATAGCTTTCACTCCAGTATTCAAGTGGATCCTTATGGATTCCTCTATGGAAAGATGTGAAAAACTACAACTTTTTTGCGATAAAGTTGGGGAAGGAAATCTATTAGGACTGATCATGTTGATGAAATAGTGGAAAAGGTCAGATCAATTCAACAACACATAAGAGAAGCTCAGAGTCAAAAAAAATGTTATGCTGACAACTAAATAAAAAACTAGAGTTTGAATATAGTGATTAAATTCTTCTTTGAATATTTCCCTTGAATAGAGTAATGAGATTTTGAAAGAAGGCATGTTGATCCCTCTGTATATCTACCCTTTTAAGATTCTAGATCATTTTGGGATGGTAGCTTATGGATTGACACTTCCACTGAATCTCTCTCAAATTCATGATGTGTCTAATTCCTCTCTCCTAAGAATTTATATCCCCAATCCTTCACATGAACTAATCCATTACGTTGTACCATTGGAGCAAAGACATTCTTATGAAGAATAACTAATAGTGATTTTGGATCATAGAAAAAAAGTTCTACAAACCAACACCACTCACTTAGTTAAAATTTAAAGGAGGAACCACCAATTTGAATAAGCTACATGAGAACATGAGTATGTGTTGAGGGAAATGTATCCTCCTCTATTTGTTTCCAAGTGATGAATTTTGAGGATGAAATTGAGTTTATTTAGGGTAAAATGTAACACTCAGATTTTTTTTATGAAATATTTTCTATAAAACAAATTTATTCTTTAGTCGCTTTATATAATCAAAATTGTGAGTTTAAATTAACCACAATAATCACTTATTAAAAAATTACCATTATAACATAGTTGTTAGGTTATTGGGAATAATTATAATTAAATAATAAAATTGCATTGTGAATTCATTGAGTATCATTTATTTATGAAAAATATAAATCAATTAGATATTGTTATTTTATAGTGAATTACATTTGGTAATAAAATTAATGAGATACATATGTTTGATATACTTAATAAAATATTTTTTATATTCATCCAATTGATATTTTACTTAGAGGGTATGAATAAAAGCCTATTTGATATATAAAAACCCATTTTTTAAAATGTTAATTTTACACCTTTGAAGGGGAAAACCATTTTAAATTATGAATTATATATGTTAAGAATTTTTATATGACAAAATAAACATGTTATTTTGAATCGGGATAAAGAAATTTATTTTTTTATGAATTTCTTAAATATTTATAATAAATTTCATGTTTTTATTAATAGTAAAAATACGATAATTTAAATTGAAATTAAATTTTTTAACCAAAATGACTTATGTGGTTAAAATATATTATTGAATGGTTTGGATGAATAGATATAATATATTTTTACCACTTAATATAATTATGGTCATTGAAATTAATTTTACATTAAATTCATATGTAAAAACATTTCAACCTTTTTCAATGTTATAACTTTTAAACCCATTTTTCATTTCAAAAATGAGATTAGTTTTAAATTAAATATTGAAAATTCTATGTTTTCAATTTTCATAAATTGATTCCATATTTGTAATCATTATCTCAAAATTATGTAAATATCTTTATTTTATTTTTGGGAAATATGAATAGTAACTTTTGTCAATTTTATTAACATGGTAAAAGTGTTAATCCGGTAATTAAGGGTAAAAATAATATTATAAAATTACACTCTAACACATGTCTTAATATAATTGGATGATTATAATTTTCTTTAAAACATACTTGGATCTAAATGATATCCATTGAAACCCACATGGATGAGATAAGGACATTTAATTTATATTATTTTAAGAAAAGTGAAATATGTCTCACCCAGACATAAATAATTAAATTATTTTTAGTATAAGGTTATATAGAAGATAAATTTGATTATAAATACTTTTTTTAAAGATAAAATGTGATTATTTATCATGATTTTTTATAATTTTTAGGAAATAAATAATTACCTTAAAGACTTATACTTGTATAATGAATTTTTTTAATTGATGACAAATAAATAAAAAACTATTAAAATATTAATAGCCATAAAAAGGCCACACAAATTGACCAAAATTATTAGTCAAGTATATATTGATCATAATCATATAAGTTTTGAATTATTTACCATCTGAAAGCTTATAGAGGATATTATGAAACTTATATTATTTTATTTAAAGTGGTGTTAAATTTTTCACCTTCACGTTTTAAAAGAGTAAGGCATTTTTAATGTTGGATTTTTCAGATGATAAATTTGAGTACAAGTAGTATTAGGAACTCTAATGGATTTATATTTGTAATATTATTTTATTTTTATTTGCAATTCACCAAATATATATATTAAATAATTACAAAAAAATGAAGTAGTGATTATTTTATTAATGAAGAGATCAAATAAATGTTATTAAAAATATATTAATAAAAATAATTTGGGATAATTATTATGTGAAATGAATTTTTTTAGATAAAATTGACCCCTTAGTGATATATTAAAATATTTGGATCGAGATTCACTTCTTATTTTTTTAATTTTAAAAATCCATGAAATAAGTAGTGTCACAATTGACACTATAGATATTTTTTTCAAAATAATGTTTTCTTATATTATTTAAAAATCATAAAACATTTTTAAAAATGTATAATAATTATGATATGGTCTAAAATATTCAAAATCATTCATTTATTGTCTAATGACTTTAAATAAGTAAATGTTTTAGCCTTTTAATATTGAAATATTTTTTACCATAGTTAAACATTAAATAGAATAACTAAGTGTTATTTAAAATGATAATGCTTAAATTGACATAAAAACTTGTCTATATTTTATCGGATGATGGTATTGTATCCCTATATCATCTCATCATCGATATTGGGAGATTTTTTAGTTTTTTATGTGGGGTTGTATTTTATTATAAATTAATATTTTTCAGTTTTCTAAAAGTTCCCCTCACCTCATTTATAAAAGGGTATTTCCTCCTTCTACTCTTCACTTAATTTTGAGCCTTCAAGATCTACCATCCCTTGAAAATTTCCCTTCTAAACTTCCTTTTAATCATTCTATAGTTCCTGGTCTTCTTCAAATAACAACTCTATTTCTCTAAGAGGGGATTTAGAGGAGGCACGTTGAAAAAGAGTTAATATCATTTACAGATTCTTTAAAACATCATTATTCTTATACTTCAACCTCATGATTTGCTTCATTATAATGGAATAAATTCTATTTTACTTATATACTGATAGGTTATTATGATTGTGAAATAATAATATTACACCTTCTACCCATCATATGAATGAAATCACAACGCGTGTGTGCGTACAACTTACCATCTCCACGCCTTGGTCAAATCTATTTTTCACCACCACCAACCATGGATGGGTATAAATATAGAATTAATAAATATATTATGATTAATATAAAATTATATTTATTTTGAGATACTATACACCATCCACTTCAATACATTTCATCAATTATGGGAACAATATCTTCGCTCGTGCGTACGCACAACTTACTGTGTCCATGGTGTGATGTGATTCATTCTACATAATCTCAATTAATGCGAGATTATATATGTTAATTGAATGAATACATATGATATATATTATACTAGTACCATGTTTCAAATTATATAACTATAACCTAAAATAGTAATAAGAACTTATACGATAAAACATGCATAAGAACATAGAGAAGTTAGTACCCGAATAACAGTAATAGTGAAAAGTTACTAACAAATGGATAATAATATGAACATAAATGTTATCATAAAAATGGTTATGATCTGTAATAACTATGTAACATTATTTAACTCATTATGGTGGATTTTTGGATAAATTTGAATCATATGGGACCTATGGTAAGGGATAATTTGTCAATCTCATTTTTATCCGAGATTTTTTATACATAAGTATTTACTAAGGATATATTTATCATCCATGTCAATGTTTTCTAAAAATGTTTTCATAAAATGTTTAATATTATTATATGTATGTTTAAATTCATTTTTACCCATTTTTTCATTTACTATATGGTATGGAAGGAATCATTCTTTCATTTTCCATATGAGGTCCTTTTTGACTTTTCTGGTAAGAGTATAAAAAGAATGTTTTTGTTATCTAATACAATATGAATGGATTTTTACATATTCATAACAAATTATTTCCATGAATCTTCTCCTACATGTTTAAAAAAAAATTTAAACATAAAGATATTTCTTCTAAAATTTTGTGGCATTTTGAGAAGGAAAATATTTTGAAGAAGAAATGATATTTTTTTCTCAAGAATTAATTTCAAGTGTTTTTATAATATTATATTCAACATAAGATGAAACTTTATACATAGTGTTATATTTCTATCTCTATTGTTATTGTGCTTCTATTGTTTTTACTATGGAATTTTATTTAGGAAATCCATTTTTTTATTTCAATTATTATGGAATGGCATTTAATAAACCCATTTAATTTCATTGGTTATGCTATGGTGAATGTTTTTATATTTGTGTGGCCCACATAAGAATGGTTTCATTATTATATGGGTGGGACCTATATCTCCCTCCAATGAATTGGGTAATGATTTATATCTCTGGAGATATACATGACTAGAATGATAAGTAAATCTGGTTCAGTAATACAAGGCTGGAACGGGGAGTGAACTTGGTTCAGTAATGGACTTTGTCTGCTATGATAGTTTTGGCATTGCACCTTGACTAATATTATATTATTTTCTATACTTATGTGTGTATTCAATGAAATTTCATGTCTTTTATTATGACTATTTGTATTACATTTCACTTTTATGATTTATGTCCTGACATGATTTTATGATCTTTTATATGTAGGATAATTTTTTTATAATGTTATATTCTTGTGATTATGATATGATTGATATGTCTCCACCTTTATTGAGCATTTGAGATCACCCTTTCATATGTTTCATTTCCCCAGGCCATTAAAAAGGGTATTAAGTAAGATATGTCAAAAATAATTCTAGTTATGAAGAAATAAGTAGGAGACAATATAGATGTTTTATGAACTAGTTATGTTCCTAGAATGGTTTTAGTAATGTTATGTATTAAATATTATTCAATGATGATATAAAATCTATATGAAATGTATGGGCCATTATAGATTTTCCTCATGTTAAATGACATGAATTATTATGACATTTCTACGCTTGTGAGATTATGAAATTTATAGATGGGATGAATTCCTAACCCATACCATCTTATGTTATTTATGCATGGGAGGCATGCTTACCCCATTCTAGTAACAACATCTATATATTTATGGACGGGAGGCCAGATTACCCCATTCTATTTACAATCTATACATGGGTGGAAGACATTCTTACCCCATTCCAACTATGATATACATATATATATGAGAGGCATACATTACTCGTTTTAGTGAAAACCCCTATATATGTTCAAATATGAATGTATGAGAGGCATTCTCACCTAGTGCTTGTGATAAACACTATATATACATATGGTAAATTGGTCATAATTACCAACTTTGAGCTATAGCAGGTAGACTAGACATGTGAACTTTAGCATCCTAAGGAGGAGGTTATTTATTTAGTCAGAATTTTTTCTTTCTAGATATTTCCTTTACACTATTTACTTACGTGCATTGGATTAGATTACACATAGACACTTTTGGTGGTGGCCTAATGATATATTTATTTCACACCTTACTCAGGCTACCTTTGGCATTGGAGAAAACTATTTAATTGCAGGAATGGATAGAGGAAAGAAAAAATCTTTGGGATGATGATTCTTGTTTTTTAGTTGGATCTTAGGAAAAGAGGATTGGTCTTATTAGAGAGATTCTATGCAGATTTTTTTTGATTTTTTTCTCTTTTTTGCATTTTTATTTGTATGTCTACTGCCTGTTCCATGTTACCTTTTTGAACAAGCATTCCATGCTTTCATGTTTGTATCAAACACTGCCTATTAGGATTTTGGAAGTTTTGATTAGTTATGCAGACTTATGTTGTATCTATTTATGATTTTGTTGGTTATTGTTTCATTTTTTTGGCAATTATTCTACTACTGTTCATTACTCTATTACGTCATATATATTATCAGACATGGGGGTACAATATCCCCATGATTTTACCACCACAACCTTGGTGCTAGTTGGAATCCCCTAACTTATGGGGAGACGTGCCAGGGGTCATTTGGCCAACCGGGTTACGGGCAGAGGTTAAGTGGAAGATGGGTATGGGACGTCACAAAGTGGTATCATAGGAAAGTTTCATTCTCTCATTACTATTTGGAGACAATATAATGGTGACTAAAAACACATGGGACTTGGTCACAAGCTATGTTTGGGTGTCACAAACTCATGCATGGGATAAGGGACAAGTTGCATGAATTATCATTATTCTGTTTAGGACTATTACTGTTGAAAATATTTCATCATTGGGTGTTTCACTTTTTTATGAGTTTATTTTTATTGATGAGATTGGGATTATGATTTCATTGGTCAACCCATTGAAATGAGGGTTATGTATTAGAATAAGCATCATGATAGGCATAATATGAATTAGTCATGAATTGTTCCATGTCAAATTTATGTTTCCAATAATCATTTCAAATTTCATAATTATTTTTCTTTATTAAAAACACAGACACACTCACACACACACACACACATATATATAATTGTACTGGAACTTCTTGTAGGATTTCGATCATTCTATAGTGTGAGTTTAGTGGGATCCACTCTCTAACTCATCAGGTGTGTGGTCCGTTATGTATCATAAAATAGAATTCCAACTAAATCAACCATCGAAAAATGATAATATAAAATGGATAAGAATAATTTAAATGAAAATTACATCCATTTGAGTGAAATATTTTGGTTCAAAAGTTGTATAGGCACTTGTGGGTTGGAAAATGGCATATCAATGGATTTATCCAAGTTAAATGATGTAAATGTATGAATAAAAATATTTTTAAATGGGAAATTTCTTTTAAATGATGAAAATCCATGTTTCACAAACCTGACATAGAAAACAAAACTTGAAATTGTCCTTGGTAGTGGGAAGTGGGTGTTTTTAGGTTCTTATGTCCTGTTATGGCCTGTTATGTCATCTAGAAATGGCTTATGTAGTAGACAGAGAGAAGTGATAATTTTAATAGGAAGGATTTAGTGTCTATACTAGTCTCATGAATGAAATCATTTTAAATTTTGAATATATTTAGTGACATTCATTTGGAATTGTAGCGTTATTCCACTATGACTTCCTCAAGTTGTGCACCCTCAAGGTGTTGACGGTCATGTTTTTGAGGTGGTATTCCTTGAGCTACAAGTTGTTCTTCCAGTCGATCCACCTATGGCCCATCCTACTATACCTGAATTAGTTGTAGAAATCAATTTTGAGAGGGCCTCTTGTGCATGATGCAGAATATGCAAGGTGATGTGTGACTTTCCCCAAGCATGGAAGAGTCTACTCATGAGTTTCAGCACCAGCATACACATAATTTAATAGGTAATGAAAGACCACATTATATATAGTCATGGATGGAGACGATACTATATATTATTGATAAATTAGATACACCTCCATAAGAATATGGTCATGATCGCTTCTTACGTGATATGCGATTCAGAAAAGAGGTGGTAATATGTCATCACCCAGGTACCCCAACATATAGATATGGCTAGGGATGACATTCTGACTATCTTCTATGAATACTTCTTTCCCTAGTATCTGAGAAAGGAAAGATATAGATAGTTCATGAATCTGCAATAGGGGACCATGTTAGTTATAGATTACTCATCCTGTTTCATAGAACGGTAGCATTTAAATCCTTCTCTAGCTGTTGATGATCTAATGTATTTTAGGTGAGTTGAGGATGGGTTGTGTTATTCCATCTGGTTTCATGTCAATGTCTTTAGGATGACGATAATTTCTTGAGATCATCAATAGAGACATAAATATAGAGTGAAATCTGAAAGATACTAAGGGTGCAAGGAATGGCAGTTTGGCACCTAAGGCTTCTAGTGGATCTTCTTCTTGGTGAAAATGGAATTTCAAAGAAACATGTGGTGGTAGTAGTGGAAACGGTCCTTTCATGGGTAGTTCTCCTATCTGTAACCATTGTGGAGTGCCAAGAAATTATAGGAGGTAGTGTCTCAGTAAACTAGTGTAGTGTAGAGGCTGTGGAAGGATGGGCCATCTCCACCGATTTTGTAGGACTTTTCCACATGTTCCAAATGAGTAAGGATATCCATCGACTCATCGATCAGGTGCGGGGTCAGTAGGATTATGATAGTTAGGTGGCTGAAATACCACTGGTCGATCAGGCTGAGGTGGTGGTTGAGGAAGAGGTAATTTGACTTAATATTCCAAGTGCTAGCAGAGTGGGACTTCTCAAGGCAGTTAGGTAATATCTTAGGGTTGTGGTACAAAACTGTTACATGAAGTCATGTCTATGCCACAGGATACGACCATCATAACATCTACTATATGTGGTTTCATGATGCTAGATACACTATTAGATATCTATTTAGTGTGCATTCACGACTTTCAGAATTTCCCTCTTATGATAGGTAGTTACCTTTCTGTAAGGAACCTATATGTTCTCGACATAACAGACATAAATGTAATCATTGGGATGGACTGGTTAGTTCCATACATTTCTTATATTGAGTTCTATCATCAAAGGGTGATATTCACATTTCCAGAGGGAATTACACAAATTCATAAGGGAGAATGTGATCTCAATGCAACAGGATAAATACTCGAACAACGGAGGCTAGGTAGTGTTATGGAACGAGTTGCCTATTTTTATATAGATGACCAGAGGTTACAACCCACTATTTTAATTCATACAGTGAAGTGTTTCATATATTTTTTTCCCTGATGACTTATTTTTTCTACTGCCAGCGTTAGAGTTATAGTTTACAATTGAACTTGTCCCAAGAGTAGAACCTATGTCCATTCTTCATTATAGTATGGCATCTAATGAAATTATAGAGCTCAAGAATAAGATGTAGGTTCTGGATTTGAAATGAATTATATGCCCTAGAACATCACCTTGGGGTTCACCTATCCTCTTTTCCAGGAAAGAGGATGGTAAAATTAGGCTTTGTGTGGATTACCATCGGTTGAATCAGTTGACTATTAAGAACTGATATCCATTTCCTAGAATAGGCGGCCTCTTAGACCTACTACGAAGAACGATGGTTTTTTCAAAGATACATCTAAGGTCAAGATACCATAAGGTTCATTTCAGGAATTCAGGCATACCTCATACATCTTTCAGGAGTAGGTATGATTTTTACGAGTACCCGGTTATGTCGTTCGGACTCTCAAACACACATTTTGTTTTCATGGATCTTATGAATTAGGTTATCCACCCATAATTGGATTCATTGGTGGTTATATTCATTACGGATATCATAATGTATTTTCTTTATAGACCATACCATGAAAATAATCTCAAGAGCTTGTTGAATAAATTGAGAGAGCATAATCTCTATGCTAAGCTCAGTAAATTCCTCTTCTTGATATTTAATCTCAACTTTCTGGGTCATGTTATCTCAGAGTCTGTAGTTTTTTTGACCCAGAAAAGGTGTGAGATATAGTTTCTTGGGATAATCCCAATAACATGTTTAAAATTTGGATTTTTTTATGGATTGGTGGATACTATATATGTTTCATTTAGGATTTTTCATGCCTTGCGGCACTACTTAAAGGCTTGATGAAGAAGGGTGTGAAATTTAAATGTCATAAATATTGTGAACCAACCTTTCATGAATTTAAGGGTAGAATTAATTGAGTCCTGGTACAGATTCTAGCATATCCATTAAGGGATTACATATTTTACTATGATGCATCCTGTGTTTGTCTTGGAGCTGTTCTGATGTAGGATGAGTGAGTCGTTGTGTATGGTTCTCATCAGTTGAGGCCTCACGAGTAGAATTGCCTGACAAATGAACTTGAGATTACAACAGTTGTTCATGTCTTACATTGTTGGAGACATTGTCTTATAATAGATCATTTTTTGGTGTTCACATACCATAAAATCCTTAAATACATCTTCACTCGGTGGGATCTAATTCACAGGCATCATAGGTGGGTTAAGTAACTACAATCATTTGATTTCAAACTTTCCTACACTCTAGAAAAATTAAATTTAGTAGAAAAATCTCTGATACGAAGGACTCAGACCCTAGAACATAAAGATTATAGTGAAAATGGAAGCTTATGTCCTTATACCTAGATATGAACATTAAGGTTCATGAGGATTTTGGTCAAACTATTATATCAGTTGTTGCAGTGACATCTTCTCTTTAGGAACATGTAAGGTCGAGAAAGATGTTTGACTCTGAAGGCCTTTTACTAAAAGAATTTTTTATGATGATATGTATTCTCATTAGATAGTCAATGGTTATGAAACTCTTCTATTTTGTGTGTATATATGTGTCCTAGAATACATTATAGAGGAGATAATAAGTCATTTCCACACCTAATCATGGGCAGTTCTATGCTTCAAAATCTATGACATAAATATTGGGGGACCAGTAAAAACATGGGATAGTTGGTTTCATTATACGATGTTCCACCTGTCCGCAAGTGGAGGAAGAAGATCAGCATCTAGAAGGGCTTATTTAGATGTTGTCTATTCCTGAGTAGAAATGGGATAATGCTTCAATGGACTTCATAACTGGACTACCCAGATCACCTCATGGAATTGATGCAATTCTGGTTATCGTTGATCATATGAAGAAGTCCACACACTTCTTATCTGTTGAGAAACCTTCATTGTAGACAAGCTAGGAATAATTCACATCAAGGAGGTGGTACATATTCATTGAGGATACTTTCTATATTTAATGACAGATATTCTCAATTTATGTCATGGTTTAGGGATGGTTTGCAGAAGGACTTGGATACGCAGGTACTTTTAAGTATGGAATATCACCTGTAGACTGATGAAAAAATGTAGTTAATAATATAGGTTCTAGAAGATATTCTTTGTGTGTTCATTCTCTATATTTTGGGTTCCTAGGATAAACAAATTCCCCTAATCATGATATTATTGAACATCATCTTACATGCTATCATTAATATGGCACCATATGAAGCTTTTTATTGTAGGCCTTGTCTCTCACCTTTGTGTTGGAAAAAGGATGGGGAAGCCATTGTTATTGAGCTTCGTCAAATGCAGAATACTATAGAGCAAGTCTAGCTGATTAGGAAGCGTATGTTGACTGCTTAGTCCAGACAATAGTCTTATGCCAACAGACATCGATGACCTATTGAGTAAGTGGTTGGACACATGGTATTCTTGAATATATCAAATAATTTTGGGCAAAGATGTATTTTATTGTAGGGTAATCTAATGCTTTGGTTTGTTGGACCCTTTGAGGTTATGGAGCAGATCAGACTGATGGATTATTAGTTGACACTTTCTCAAAGATATCAGTGTCTGCATTATTTATTTGACATATTTCAGCTTCACCAATATTATCCAGACCCATCTCACATCTTTCAACCTAATGGGGTTGAACTGGATATGGATGCTTCCACCATGGAGTACTCATTTTTTATTTTTGATTGGAGTGTGAAGACATTATGAGGTTGGTTAGTTCTTCTCGTATGGGTTTTATGGAAGCACGTCCGAGCACATGAAGAGTCCTAGGAAAGGGCGGCTTATATAGGACCTCATTAGACAAAAATCTTGGCTAACAGTATGTCTTTACCCAAATAAGGACAACTCGGGGATGAGTTTTTATAAGGAGGGGAGGTTTAATCACCCGACTGTTGAACAAGATATGATTCATTGGGTTTTTCTTTATGAATCATTCCTTAGAACATGGTAAAGGTATGATATGAACTAGATAAGGCTAGAGGAGTGTCGAAGGCTGATTCAGAGTCTTGAGTTCTAGAAAATGGGTTGGAGGCTGGGCCACATGGTTAGTGTAAACCGTGCAACAACATGTAGAAGGTTTCAGAGCCTTTAGACATAGTTTATGCATGTCTTGGTAAACCATATGCATAAACTGCATGACCTTACAAGATATAGAATACCCTTCATGCATGGTATGTGAATGGTCTG
Organism: Viscum album; assembly: GCA_963277665.1. NCBI lineage: Eukaryota > Viridiplantae > Streptophyta > Magnoliopsida > Santalales > Viscaceae > Viscum > Viscum album. The sequence goes on along the minus strand of OY728158.1, from coordinate 1,899,924,535 downwards.
GAAACCATGCACATAAACCATCTGAGTGATGTTTTAAAGAAAAATTACCTTTTACCCATACTAAAAATATGAGCCTTTTGCTCTATTTTCCTCCTCCATCCTACGGATAGAACTATGGCCTCCTCTCCTTTTAATATCTAGATTTATTCCACCTTGGTTTTCTTCATATCTACTCTATATACTGACAAATTTTTGATCTGAGAGAAGCATTGGATCCCTTGGGGGTAAGGCTAACCCCTTGTCCCCTCTTTTCATCACTTAATATTTATGTCTATTGTATTATTTTGAGGTAGGCTCATTCACCGTATGTTCAGGGAATTTGATTGAAACTAATATATCTTCCAACTTTATTTGAATCTACAGTTGATATCATTTGAGGATTTGCCTATATAATTGAGGTAGGAGGTCACATTGTTTTATATTTGAGTTGTAGTCATTTTTTATTTATTCTCATTGTTTTATAAGTTGTCCATTAACCAAATTCAAAATTGTGTTGGTTAATTTAAGTATAACTTATAATAGAGCCTTGATATAGGTGAATTGGGTTTGTGTTATGGGTTTAGCGATCACCCTTTATGTATATAGACACCCAATGTGTGTTCCTACCAAATTGTCCATTTTAGGCCAATTTCACAAAAAGAAAAATTATAGTTGTATATTCCAGATTGAGATTGAATTGAATTGATCATTGTATCGTGTGTATTTTTAGGAACCCAAGATACCCCATGGGTTTTTGGACCTCATAGTATTTGAATTTCCAAATTTATTATGTGATTAGTCGATATGACCTTTTTGAAGGATTGTGCTTTTATCAATGGGTTTTATTTGTTGTAAAAAAATGAACAATATGTCTAGATAAATTTGATTCCCTTGAGATGAAACAAATGGATTGAATTGTATTGGATGGTTAAATCTATGCCTTAAGCCTATGCTTCATAATTAACATCATTAATTGCATTTATGTAAGATGGTCTTCACTCATGTTATATGAATTTAATTTTCACTCCATTTCTATGCTTGTGAGATTATGAAATGTATCGTTGGGAAGAACTCATACCCCATTATAGGTTATTTTATGTAAAGGTGCAAGGCATGCTTACCCCACTCTAGTGACAACCTCTATATATGTATGGATAGGAGGCATGCTTACCCCGTTCTAATTATAATGTCTATATGAGTGGGAGGAATTCTTACCCAATTCTAAAAATTATTTAAAATTATAGATGGAAGATATGTTTACCACATTCCATTGAAAACCCCTATATATACATATCTGAAATGACAAGAGGTATGATCACCTCATGCATGTGATAACCTATTTATATATACATATAGTGAATTATTTAGACATACCAAATCTGAGCTGAAGAAGGTAGACCATCCATGTGATCTTTATGATCTTGAGCAATAGGTTATTTATTTATTGAACATTTCATAATTTATACCTATTACCCACACACTATTTACTTATGAGGGCCTAGTTGAATTAAATATAGATACCATTGGTGGGGGCCTGCTATGATGTTTATCTCAAACCCTACTCAGCCCTCATTTGGCACCTGAGAAGAATGTTTTACTACATGTATAGATAGAGGAATGTGCGACTCTTCTGGCTATTTATTATTTTTGTTTAGTCATATCTTAAGATCATTGGATCTGGATTATGCTCGAGATGTTATAGAGAAACTATTGGATTTTTTTCTCTTTTGTACATTTTTATTTTTATGTATTTGGTTTATTCAATGTTCCCCTATTGTACTAGCATTTCATCCTTACAGGTTTGTATCAAACACTACATACTAGGATTTTGGAAATACTCATCACTTATTTATAATTTTTTATATCCATTTATGCTTCTGATGGTTATGGTGACTTTTTTTTTTGAAATGATTCAACTATTGTTAAAAAAATCTATTGCATCCACTGTGTACTCTAACATGGGGGGGAAATCTCAATGTTATTTTACAATCTTACCCATGGAGCTAGTCGGTAGCCCATGGATTATCGGGAGACACAACAAAGGTCATGTGGCCAATGAGCTCGGGGAACTGAGTAAGTGGCAGATAGGTCAGGGAAATGAAATTATGCATATGAGATATTTTAGATAGTAGTCCCCATAAAACTTCTTAGACAAATAAATTCTACCCTCACTCTAATTGAATCTATGGACGGATAATGCACCCTTATGTTTCATGAAAGGAATAAATATCAATAATGGGAGTATTCCACTCTAAACATTCCCAAATGTTTTCATATTATCTTTTCATCCTTTATGATAAAAGGGATCTGTAGAATAATTTATCAATGATACACCATGATAATACCATGTGAAGTGTAAGAGGTAGGAAATTGTGGATTTTTATGAAAACTCTAATGGGGTCATATTTTGTGTGGTTTGGTGGCCTCCCTTTATGGTTTATAACAAGCTTGGAAGATCATCATAAAACATTAATCATCCAATTTATCTCCATTTTATAGAATATGGAAAATTTTGGCCTCATAAATTGGAAACAATGTGATAATGAAAGGGTCACCAACATTATTTCAATACGGAAAATCCTTACCAACTCACTTAGTATTCCCAAAAAAGAGGAAATTACTCCTAAAGTATGTGTGGAGAATTTACATATTAATATTTAGATTCTAACAATACCATTAATATATCATGGTGGATTTTAGGAGTTTGAAAATACAACAACACATTAAGAGGATATTATTCGATGATCTAGAGACAAGCACAGGTCCATGTCTATAGAACAAGGTAAACAATTAGGTAATGTAGAATCTACAACTATTACCAAACAAATGGTATCATTTTCTTAAAGAGAACATAGAGATGAAATTCAACACCTATTGCCTTCTATTGGGTAGGAAAAATACAAATCAAACCCCATAACTGGAGGAAACAATTGATCAAGATTACCCATTATTTTTGGAATAAAAGAACTAAATATTTTTCTCCAAAATGAATAAATCCATATCTAATTTCTTATAGACTAGTTAAGTTACCTCCTCATTCATCATAATAATAAGAAACCTATATTGGTTGTACATAGGTACTATTATTACTATTTATATTTTCATCCATGGATGGGTCATACTATAAAATGTTTCTTTGTCAATGAGGACACCATCTAGTGTATGGTTTATTCTTCACAATTCATACATCAAATATCCCCAATGAATGTGGAATATGTAATCACAACCCAATCAAGTGATTAAGGTTATTATAAATAAGTCTTATCTTTTTAGCATTGGATTTTTTATAACTATATATCCAAAAAATAATTGATTGAGCTTACACCATCAACCAGAAAATATATATCAATCAAATATGGTTCCCCTACCTCATATCTTAACTAAAGAAACAATATTTAACTCATAATTTTGCGGTATAAAAAAACTAAATATATGTGTATATGGAATAATATCTAGAGTCCCACCTGACTCAAAAAATGACCCTGACTCTTTCATATTTCAAGAACTCATCCTTTAGAGAATGGGAACCCCACCATTGAATGGAATCTACATCAAATGAAAGTATTCTCTTTGGTCTTGTCAATTTTATTAAAATTTTAAACTAATTCATTGAATATGAATATATATATATATATATATATTATTAGTTCCTTATACATTAATGGTGAGGAAGAGTAATGGGAAACTAATTCCGAATGAAAAGGGGATGATGTAGTCTTGGTTGAGCCCAAAATCCTAGAAACATCCTCACCAAATACATATACATGAATAAGTCTCATGGAAAATTACTTTTCCAACCCTATTATGAGAATGTAGATACCTATGAATCATTTATGAGTCATCCAACCCAAATTATTTTGGATGACCAGATAATATGTGTGAAAATGTATATCCAACAAAATTATTATGCGGACCGGTTTGAATCAATATGTAAGAAACTAGTATGAATTAATCTTCTTTTAAATATTCTAATATCACAACCACCATAAACGTATCCCCTAAGTCACATAATATATATAAAATTCACATTAGGAATGTAACACCCCATGATTTTATAGTAATTAATTTTATTTCATGTAATTCAATAGCTTGTGCTACATGCAACAACAAGTTTGAGCGCACAATGACTTACCAAACTAGCCGTTCAAAAGTGGTTATGAATAGTATTAACTGAATTTTGAATTTCATATACTCAATATAATTTTATAATCCATATTTTTTGTTTCTTAAACATAATATAAGAACAACATATTTTTTCAGATAAAAGAAGTATTTTTGAGAGAATGCAATTTTACACCTTTTAATGGAAAACTCTTTTTAAAACCAATATTTGACACTTTTATATAATCAATTTAAGGAAATTAAATTCTTCTTTATAATTTTGACATAAAAATTTATTTTGGATAAATTTTTGGTACTTTTATGATAACATTCATATTGTGATGAATAGAGGAAAATACTAAATTTTAATTCAAAACAACTTTTTTTATTGAAATAATTTATAGTGTTAAATTATTAATTTTAATGGTTTGGAAGTATAATCAGATTATATTTTTACCATTTATTACAACATAGGTCATTATAATTAATTTCACATTTAAATTTGACATAAACACATGTCAATATTTTGATAGTTTATATTTCTTAAAAACACGCTTTTCAGTTTTGACAATGGGAATTAATTTTTAATTAATTAATGCTACTTCTATGTTTTGAAATTATTAAAATAGAATTAATTTTTTAATTTAATTTATTAATATTATCTTAGGGAGAAGTTGTGGTATTTTTCTGAAAACATTCAATTTTTATGAATAGTGAAAAACACTTCGTTATAGTTTAAAACCAAATTGTTATTTGAATAATTATTCATTTTCTTTAAATTTATTTTCAGTCAAAAATGATATATAATACCTATATAAGTTAAATGTAATTCATTGGAGTTATCTTATAAAAAAATTATATGTATAAAACTTTATTTAACTTTTTACCATCTTTTACCCACCTTCTAGGAGCATTTTCAAATTTGCATAAAACATAATCTTACCACTTCTATGAATTGAATTTAAAAAATCTGAGAGGCACGGTTAATATCAGTAAGTAAAATTTTGTTCAATAATAATAAAATAATTTTTTTTAATAGTAACTTTTGACTTTTATTTACCACGGTTAAAGGTAAATATGATTTTATAATTACCCTAAAACATTTCATAATTCTATTGGATAAGAGTAATTCGACCAAAAACAACCTTAGAAATAAAATATTATCCTTTAGGTCCAGTTTTATTATATGAGGACATTTATTATTATTTTATTTAAAGAAGAGTTAAAAGTCTTAAATTCAATGTTTAATAACTAAAATTTTTTTTATATAGGGTTATACATAAAATTAATTAAACTATAAATATTCATTAAAAAGATAAAATATTTCCTACATAATGGTATTTTATTCATAAATTTTAGAAATCAAATAATTAAATTTATTGATGACACAATGATGATGTAGTAATTACCTTCTTAATGAAATATTAAAATAATTTATATTTTAAATATTAAAATAAATCGAATTTAAAGGTTTTTATGCCATCCAAGAATTTTCATAGTTAATTAACATGTTAGGGTAGATTAGATAATCTTTTTTTAAGTGATATGGTTGTTATGACTTTCACAAAAACAAAATACCAAATAGTGTCAAAATTGACATAAATTAGTTTTTTAAACAAATACTATATTATTGTTTGATTTAATATTCATAAAAATACAAGTTTCATAAAAAGGGCTTAAATAATATTATATATGTCATTAATGAACCACTTTATGTTCTCTTGGATGTTTGGATTATGTTTATTGACCATATAGTGTAAGAATACAAGAAGACACTGTAAAAGTTAAACTATTTAACTAAGAGTTAATTCTAAAAGATAAGGTTAAAGTGGTAACCTAAACTTATCTAAAACCTATTTATTGAAAGGATTTAGACCCATCCCCACCTTAGCTTCTAAATAAATCATTTTGGATTCATTAGAAACCGAAAAGTATTTTGTTATAAAATAATATTTCAAGATTTTTCAAAAGTGACCCTCACCTCTATTATAAAAGGGTACTTCCTATTCTCTTAATTTCACACCTCCAAAGCCATTTTTCTCAGCCAAAAATTTCCCAAATATATTTCCATATTCCCTAATGTAAACCTAGAGGCCATACTATTTTCATAAACACAACCTAAGGAGGCCTTTTGATCAACTCAAAAGGAAACACCCGAAGAAGAGGTAATAATTTCACCACCCTATTTCAAGTTGTTTTCTTCTTCCACTTCCTATTTATTTATTATTTCCATACCAAAATAATAACTATAGTACCACCTATATAATTTGATGTTATTATAAATATGGTACAACCAAATTCTTTATTATACCCATCCTATAAATGACAATGTCACCATACATGCATATGTACAACTTACCGTCTCCACGTCGTGGTGTAGTTTGTTATTCAAAAACATCATTATTTGGATGGGTATAATAATGAGTATAACTGATTTAAATAAAAAATCTAACATTTTAATCATTTTTTATATATTATATACCATCAAATTATATACGATTTCACCAGAAAAGAATGATATTGTCGCTTGTACGTACGTACAACTTATTGTTTCCACGAAAGCAATGAGATTCATTTTCCAATGTAATAATTGAAGAATAATTTTAATTTTCTGATTAAAAATAATTTTTAAGAACTTTATATCATTCTGTATATCAATAAAATATATCCCATACATAACAAACATGTCTTACGTAACAAAACATACAAAGGAAAACGAATCCCTTAACAACCAAAACAATAATACTAATGAAATATCATTAAAAAATCAATATTAGAAGATAATATATGATATCAAATTTATGTATTTGGTTCTTTTATAATTTAATAGCAATTATTTCAACACTATAAATGAGTTTAACCTACCTTATACTAAAGAAAAGTACTTGGTAAGAGGTTTCTTATCTCACTTTTAATTCTGGAGATTTCGATTGTTCTCCACTTATTTTTTTTCATGTTGTATATTGTGTACTACAATTTGATATATATTAAATTTATTATATTTATATTAATGGTTTCTTGTGATTTATTTGGTGGTTATGAACTTTTGGTCATACGACTCAATTGATGTAATGTGGTAAGGGCTTTTTAATCTCACTTTTAATTCCATGAGATTTCCATTATTGGCCACTTATTTATTTCATGTGGTATATTGTGTACTTAAATTTGATATATATTATTATTATTATTTTTATATTAATGGTGTCTTGTTATTAATTTTGTTTTTATTATCTTTTTTTCATACGACTCAATTGATGCAACATGGTAAGGGGTTTTTATCTCACTTTTAATTCCATGAGATTTCAATTGCTCGCCACATGATTATTGCATGTGGCGTGTTTTGTACTACCATTTGATATATATTTTAATGATTCTATTTATATTCATGGTGTCTTGTGATTCATTTTGTGGTTATCAACTTTTTCTCTTATGACTCAATTGATGAAACGTGGTAAGTGGTTTCTTATCTCACTTTTAACTCCATGAGATTTTAATTGTTTGCCACTTATTTATTTCATGTGGTGTATTATGTCCTACCATTTGATATTTATTATCATTATTATTTTTATATTCATGATTTATTTTGATTCATTTTGTGGTTATTAACCATTTTTCATACGACTCAATTGATGCAACATGGTAAGGGGTTTTCATCTCACTTTTATTCTTGTGAGATTCATGCTATATTTTCCACTATTAACTTTTGTGTGGTGTATGTTCTTCCCATGATTGTATTATTTTGATAAAAATACTTTAATTTATTGGTATTTACATCATCATTGGGAAATTGTTCTTTCATGGGTTTTATGTTTCATAAGTTACCAAATTGGTAAGGGAATTTGAAATTTCAATTTCCACTCATTCGGTTTTACACAAACTTCATTGATTACATTACTCCAAGATTATGTTTTAAATAAATATTATTTACTTATGTAGTAATTTTCACTCACATTTGTGTGTATATAATTTTGATACACATAATAAATCTATTTATAAATTCTCATGTCATCAACATAGACTTGATTAGAGTAATTTTAACTCAATTTCTATTCAACGAGTTAAACATCCAAGTCATTGGTGTTGTTTTTACAAGAATATATGTTAATGTCCTCTGATTGATTTACACTAAATTTCAAATCATATTGAGAGTATTTAAATTTTTCAGACATAATTATTTCAATGATTTATCCTTAACCTAAGGATATGATCTTTATAAAGGAATTCATCTCAATTTACATTCCATTGAGACTTCTTTGTTGTTTTTCACCAATTCCCTTTTATTTCATGTATATATTGTACATTGACATAGTATATCATGAATCCCTTTATTATAATGATACTATAAAGTATTTATTACCTTAATTATTTGTATTAAAGTGTCTTTCATTTGGTAAGGAACTCTAACTATAATATCATTTTAAATGTTTTAAAATTTTATTCTCCTAAATCTTTCTCATTAATGTCCATGTTTTAAAAATGTTTTAAAGGTTTTATTTATAGGGACATTAATTTTTTAAAACATAAATTCATTTTAAATGTTTCCAATTGGTATGTGACACTTTGATTCAAAAATCTATTTTAAATAGCTTCTTGATAAATAGTGATACTTTTAAAAGATTTCATGAAAAACCGGTATTTCCCTCAATGATTTTTACTGATCATTTTCAGCTATGTCAACATCCAATACAAGATATTATTCTTGATCGATGTTGATTTATTGTGGTAAAAATATTATATACTGTATTAATGGTTTTGTGATATGTTTGACTATGGATGTGCTATTTTTATACCATTCATGGTTTATGGATAAAGTGTTGACATTTGGTAAGCTAGTTTTAATACGAATATTTATGTTATGTTTAAAACTATTCATATGAGGAATGCATTGGACATAGTATGTGATGGGTGGAGCCCGCTATAACTCCTTGATGCATCAATAGGTCTCATGAGACATACTAGTGTTTTGGCACAAGGCCTTGACAAAGTCTTATTTGTAGTCTTGGCATAAGGCCTTTACAATGTGGTTTTGAATTCTGGCATTATTCATTCCATCATTAAGAAATGGGATATATATATCACCTATGATTATTCGACTAGTATAATATCCATGTGAATAAGTAAATGGAATTATTTTATTTACCTTTTCCATATTATGCTGAACATTATGTTTAAAATACTGTTGTTGTAGTGTTATATATTGACTTAAATGTTTATTCCTTTTATGACAGTTTTCGCTTTCTTGTTATCCTTACTAAGCATCTAAGCTCACTCCTTTCTTATGTTTAATTTTTTCCTGGATGCAAATAAGTATATTACGATTTAATTATAGGAATAGGCTAAGGGATATAAGATTCATCAAAGGGGAAAAATATTGTTTTCTTTATTTCATGATTTAATGTAAAACTTATGTATATATCGAGTACCTCCAAGGATACTAAACTGATCGTTCTTTCTAGAAATGATTATATATATCATTACAATGTTATATAACAATGCATCGATTCTGGGTAACTGGTGTCAGGGCGTTACAATTGGTACTATAGAAAGTATAGTAAAAACCTTGGAAGCTAGATTTAGAAAAAAACTTTGATTAGGAAATACTACCTTAAGATAGACATTGAGGATTAGTATAGAACAACATTTAAAAATTTTGGTAATGTAAATATTATGTAGGTTCTCAATGAAATAAATCCCTATCTGGATACGAGCAGGTAGAGGTGGCTCTGTAAAATATGTACCTAGGAGTGAAAACTCTGACAAAGAGTTTCGGGCTTGACCTGGGGTATCTTGGTACACGAAAATAGTCCTTTCTGCACCCTTAGTTAGGACACTCTCGGGGGATATGATTATGATAATTCACATTTTCTCTATAAACCAATTACAAATATTTTAAAATAATAATAAAATAAATAACCATTATTAATCCTAAGGTGTTTTATACTGAAAATAAGGTGTTATGATATTCTCTAAATTATTTAATGACTTGCATTATGATTTATTGTGCTAGTCAATGGCTAGATTCCAAGGAAATCACAGTAACATTGAACACGATGTACAAGGTGGGAACGATGGTGGAACTGAGTAACGAAATGGAATGTTGATATGTGATAAAGATATTGTGTTCATGTTGAATGATGTTTCCAAAAATATGATCAAAAACATATATATTATCCAACTCCCGAACTCAACAAAGAAGAGAAATGTGTTGAATGATAAGAGCTATAGTAGTGGAGACCATGGAGGAATGAAATATCAATTTCCATCATGTAGGAAATGTTGAAGGAGACACCTTGGAATGTGTCTCATTGGAACAAATAAATGATTTATGTATGGGAAAGAAGGACATAAAGTAATGAATTTCTGAAGAAAAATGAAGAGTACTATGGAAGAAAATAAAAATAATTCCACAAATCCATTTACAATAATTTTCCATAAATTTAGGGGACCTGGGAATTACCTGAGTGAATTATTTATTCTATAGGATAATCTCTAGGACATATAAGAACCTATGTGGAAATAAATTGATATTTAAATGTTTAAAAGTATCAGTTCTCTTTGTTGATGGTATTACTTTGGAAGGCTTTTCTCTTGTATGTGTAACCCTAAAATTTTTTATGAGAAAATGCTATTTTAGGAATAATTATCTTTTCTATTGTTGATATAGTTATAAATAACCACCTGGGTTTAATGTATCCTTGAATTTGAGGAAAATTCAAGTTATTAAATTTTTGGATGAAAATGCATGGTATGAGATAACATTTGTGGTGAAATTATGTTATGAATATTTTTTGGAATTTATCTCATTTTGGGTATGTTATAAAATATAGTTTTTTAAAATAGGTAAGACAGAGACTGTGTTACAACCCATCACGTCAGAAAAATCCGCAAGAATCAAATCCACAATCAGAGTGTGATTGGGGTTTATCACCTACCACTGGACTATGTGAAGTCCCTGGTGAGTATGACTAATTATTTTTAGTTAAATGATTTTATTGATCAATAATAAGTTGATTTCGGATATTATGTCTTATCAAATGGAAATCCTTAGTATTGGAAAATTATTTGGTGATTAAGTGATAAATGTTATATTGGAAGATGTTCTCTCTATTGGGAACACTATATGATAAAGGAAAATAGGATACTATGGGATTTTATTTGAGTTGTAATGGTGGATTTTTATTGATGTTTTTATTTTTTATTTATAAATATTTGGGTTATTTATTGAAATGATTAACCTATCATAGAGAATATGTGATTAGGTTAATTATTTTCAAGTATGTGACTTTAAGAGTAGTCGATGTTATTTGGAGATACAATTTAACATGCATGACTACGTAATCAAACTCTCCTATGTTTTGGGTTTCAATATTAGTTTGGATTATATTGAAGGATTTTATGGACAGTTGTTTATTGAATGGTATATATTGAACCTTGGGTATTTTTTGTTTAATTTTAGAAATTAAGATTTGTATTCCATTCTCTAAAGGATTATCCTTTTTGGGGATCATCTGATTTCCACTAACCATTTTGGTTTTGGTTAATCTCTAAAGACAAGGTAAATATATATTTTATCCTTTGTGTATTATTTGATTCTCTAGAAGTTAATTCTATCACTTTAGGTGTGACCAAGTCATATTGAATACTCATTATTTGAAAAAAAAAGATGAGTTAGTGGTAAAAATCTATTAAAGGATGAAACACTAGTTAAAAAGTAAGTATATCTCTTTATGTTCTTTTTCAATCTCATAAACTAAATTCCTCAACTCTATGAAATGGAACTTCAGAACAAAAAGCATTGTTCGTTTAATTTTTCTACTGGGAAACTAATGACAGTTTATCCCATCACAAGATTGGGGTTTTCTTGTTGTTAACTTTCTACTGATAATGTTTTATATCACTCTCCATTAGAACTTGACACTTAATTTAACTTCCATATCCATGTTTTCCTACCTGGAATCATAGTATGGGTTATCTCAGGTGACCTTTGTACTTCACTTTATTTCTTTTAAAGTGATAGTTTTATAGACTCTTTTTCCGATGTGGGACTTTCAATGAATTTCCCAATCCCAATTTTCAAATTGTGAGGATGAAATTTCCAAAAGGGGGAAAAAATAAAACACCCCAAGATTTCAAAGTAAGTTATTTTCTTTAATGTAATTCAATAGCATTCGTTAAATGCAACACTGAGTTTGAGCACACCACAACTTACTAAACTAGACGTTCAAAAAGCAGTTATGAGTAGTATTAACTGAATTTTTAATTTTATATACTCCATATAATTATATAATTCATATTATGTGTTTCTTAGACATAATATAAGAACAAATTCTTTTATTCATATAAAAGAAGTATTTTTTAAAAAATGAAATTTTACCACCTTTTAATGGAAAACCCTTTATATAACCAATGATTGACACTTTTATATATTCAATTTATTGTAATTAAATTATTCTTTAGAATTGGGACATAAAATTTTAATTTGGATAAATTTTTGGTACTTTTCTAATAACATTCATATTTTGGTGAATAATGAAAAATAGTAAATTTTAATTGAAATTTTTTTTATTTGATATTATTTATAGTGTTAAATTAATCAATTTAATGGTCTGGATGTCTAATCAGATTATATTTTTATTATTTAATATAATTTGGGTCATTATATGTAATTTCACATTTAAATTTTACATAAACACATGTCAATCTTTTGATAGTTTTAACTTCTAAAAAACTCACATTTTGGTTTTGCAACGGGAATTAATTTTAAATTAATTAATTGCAATTCTATGTTTTGAATATTGTAAAATAGAATTAATTTTTGAATTTTTAATATCAAAATTATCTTATGGTGATTTTTTCATATTTTTCTTAAAACATTAAATTTTTTATGAATAGTGAAAAACACTCACTATTGTTTAAAACAATCTTTTTATTTAAATAATTATTTGATTTATATAAATTTATTTTAAGTAAAAATAGATATATAATACCTATATAAGTTCAATTTAATTCATTGGAAAAAATTTAATATAAAATTTGATGTATAAAATTTTATTGAACTTCTTACCATCTTTTCCCAACCTTCTTGGAGCATTTGAAATTTTGTATAAAACTAAATTTTACCGCTTCTGTGAATCGAATTTCAACAATCTGAGAGACACGGTTAATATTAGTAAGGAAAATGTGGTTCAATAAGTTAAAAATAATTTCTGGTGAATAGTAACTTTTGACTTTTATTTACCACAGTTAAAAGTATATAAGGTAATTATAGGCAATAATGATATTATGATTACCCTAACACACATCCTAATTCTATTGGATAAGTGTAATTTGACCAAAAAATACCTTAGGAAGAAAATATAATCCTTTCAGTCCACTTGGATTAGATTAAGACATTTTTTATTATTTTATTTAATGAATAGTTAAAAGTTTTAAATTCAATTTTTAATAACTAAACCATTTTTAATATAGGGTTTAACATAAGATAAATTCGACTATAAAAATTCATTAGAAATATGACAAGATTTCCTATATAACGGTTTCTCTTTTTAATTTTTAGAGACAAAATAGTTAAATTTATTTATGACAAAATGATGATGTAGTAATTACCTTCTTAATGAAATATTAAAATAGTTTATATTATAAATATTAAAATAAATAGAATTTAAAAGTTTTGATTCCATCCACGAGTTTTATATGTTAATAAAACATGTTAGGGTTGATTATATAATTTTTTTAATTGATAAGGTTTTTATGACTTTCACAGAAACAAAATACTAAATAGTGTCATGATTGACATAAATTAGTTTTTAAAACAAATACAATATTATTGGTTGATATAATATTCCTACAAATCTAAGGTTCATCCAAACGGGATTAAATAATATTATATATGTCATTAATGAACCACTTGAGGTTCTCTTGTAAGTTTAGAGTATGTTTATTAACCATATAGTTTAAGAATACAAGATGACACAGTAAAAGTTAAACTATTTAACTAAGAGTTAAATCTAAATGATAATGTTAAAATGGTAACCTTAACCTGTATAAAACTTGTTTTTTGAGAGAATATAGACCCATACACATCTTATATTATAAATAAATTATTTTAGAGACATTAGAAACTGAATATTAGTTTATTATAAAATAATATTTCAAACTTTTACTAAAGTGATGCACACCTATCTTATAAAAGAGAAATTCCCCTTCTCTTAATATCACACCTCTAAAGCCATTTGGTACGAACAAAACCTATAAAAATATCTACTCAACTTACTTCAATTAAACCTATAGGCCTTACTTTGATCATAAATCCCACCTAAGGATCCCTTTTGATCAACTCAAAAGGAAACACCCGAAGAAGAGGTAATAATTTCACCACCCTGTTTCAAGTTATTTTCATCTTATAGTTCCTATTTTTTTGTTGTTTCTATACCAAAATAATAACTCCAGTACCTTTGGCATAATTTTATGTTATTATAAATATGTTAAAACCAAATTTGTTATTCTACCCATCCTATAAAGACAAAGTCACCATACATGCTTACGAACGACCTACCGTCTCCAGGTCATGGTGCAGTTTGTTATTCAAAAACATCATTATTTGTATGGGTATAATAATAAGTATAACTGATTTAAATAATAAATATAACATGTTAATGATTATTTATATATGATACACCGTCCAATTTTATACGATTTAACCATTAAAAAAATGATATTGTTGCTCGTGCGTACGTACGGCTTACCGTCTCCACGAACGCAATGAGATTCATTACCCATCATAATCATTCAAGAATAATTTTCATTTTATGGTTAAAAATAATTTTTAAGAACTCAATATCATTCTTTATATGAATCAAATACATCCCATACATAACAAACCTGACTTAAGTAACAAAACATACAAAGGAAAACCAATCAGTTAACAACTAAAACAATAATACTAATGAAATATCATTAAAAAAGCAAAATTAGAAGATCATAAATGATATAATATTTATGTATTTGGTTTTTGAATAATTTAATATCAACAATTTAACCATTATACAATAGGTTAACCTATCTTATACTAAGGAACAGTACAAGGTATGAGGTTTTTTTATCTCACTTTTAATTCTGTGAGATGTCCATTGTTCGCCACTAATTTATTGAATGTAGTGTATTGTGTACTAGAATTTGATATATATTATAATGATTATCTTTAAATTAATGGTGTCATGTTATTCATTTGGTGGTTATTAACTTTTGTTCATACAACTCAATTGATGCAACATTGTAAGGGGTTTATTATCACACTTTTAGTTCCGTGATATTTCCATTGTTCGCCACTTATTTATTGCATGTGGTGTATTGTGTACTACCATTATATATATATTAACATGATTCTATTTATATTAATGGTTTCTTGTGATTCATTTGGTTGTTATTAACTTTTGGTCATATGGCTCAATTGATGCAACATGGTAAGGGGTTTCATATCTCACTTTTAATTCCGTGATATTTCCATTGTACGCTAATTATTTATTGCATGTGGTATATTGTGTACTGAAATTTGATATATATTATCATGATTCTATTTATATTAATGGTGTCTTCTGATTAATTTTGTGGTTTTCATATTTTGGTCATACGACTCAGTTGATGCAATGTGGTAAGGGGTTACTTATGTCACTTTTAATTTTGGGAGATTTCCAGTGTTCGCATCTTATTTATTGAATGTGGTGTATTGATTACTTACATTATATATATATATATTAGTATGATTCTATGTATATTCAAGGTGTCTTGTGATTCATTTTGTGGTTATTAACTTTTGGTCATACGACTAAATTGATGCAACATGGTAAGGGGTTTTCATCTCACTTTTATTCCTGTGAGATTCATACTATATTTTCCAGTATTAGCATTTTTGTGGTGAATGTGCATCCCATTAATATATTTTTTGCGTAATGTAATTTAATTTACGGGTATATAAATAATCATTGGATGTTTCTTCTTTATGGGGTGTATGTTTCTTAAGTTACCAAATCGGAAGGGAATTTCAAATTTCAATTTACACTCATTCGGTTTTACGCAACCTTCATTGATTACATTACTCCAATATTATGTGTGAAATCAATATTTATTTACTTATGTAGTAATTTTCGCTTCCCTTTTTGTGGATATAATCTTTATACAAATAATCACTCCATTGATAAATTCTCAAGTCATCGATATAGACTTGGTTAGAGTAATTTTAACTCAATTTCTATTCATTGAGATAAACATCCAAGTCATTGGTGTTGTTTTTACAAGAATATGTGTGAATGTACTCAGATTAATTTACACTAAATTTCAAATCATATTGAGAGTATTTATATTTTCCACACAAAATTATTTCATTGATTTATCCTTAACCTAATTATATGATCTTTATAAAGGAATTCATCTCAACTAACATTCCATTTAGACTTCTTTGTTGTTACGCAACCATTCAATTTTATATCGTGTATATAATATACTTTGAAAATGTATATCATGAATCCCTTTATTCTCATCATATTATAATGTTTTGATAAACTCAATTATTTTTATTCAAGATTCTATCATTTGGTATGGAACTCTAACTAAATTATCATTTTAAATGTTTTAAAATTTTATTCTTATAAATTATTCCCATTAATGTCCATTATTTAAACATGGTTTTATGGTGTTATTTATATGGACATTAATATTTTAAAATTTAAATTCATTTTAAAAGTTTCAAATTGGTATGGGAAACTTTGATTCAAAAATCTATTTTAAATAGCTTCTTGATAAATAGTGATACTTTTAAATGTTTTCATGAAAAAGGGATATTTCCCTCAAATATTTTTACTGATCATTTTCGACTATGTCAAATTACGTTATGGGATATTATTCTTGATCAAGATTGATTTATTATGATAAAAATATTCCATACTATATTGAAGGTTTTGTGATATGTTGGATTGTGGATGTGTTATTTTTATACCATTCATGGTTTATGGATAATGTATTGACATTTGGTATGCTAGTTTTAATACGAATGTTTGTGTTATGTTTAAACTTATTCATATGAGGAATGCATTGAACTTAGTATGTGATGGGTGGAGCCTGATATATCTTCTCAATGCATCAGTAGGTATCCTGAGACAAACTAGTGTCTTGGCATAAGGCCTTGACAAAATCTTGTTTGTAGTCTTGGCACAAGGCCTTGGCTATGTGGTTATGAAGTCTGGAATTATGCATTCCATCGTTATGAAAATAGATATTGATTTTACATGTGATTATTCAACTAGTAGAACAACCATTTGAATAAGTAAATGACATTATTTGTTTTATAAGTGTGATATTATATTGATGTTTAAGTTTAAAAGTCCCGTGTTCTATTCTTACAGATTCCATTAAATGTTAATTTTTATTTATGACATTTTTTGCTATATTTTTATCCTTACTGATCATCTGAGCTCACCCCTTTCTTATGTTTTATTATTTCCAGGATTCAAAGAAGTATATTATTATTAACCTACATGAATAGTCTAAGGGATATAAGAGAGATCAAAGGGGACACAATGTTATTTTTTTTATTTCATGATGTAATGTAAAAATCATCAATGTATCCATTAATTCCAAGGATACTAAACTGATCAGTCTTTTGAGACATGATTCATTTTATCATGCTAATGTTCTATAATAATGCACTAATTCTGGGTTACTGGGTTTGGGGAATTATAGGGAAACAAAAACATATATCACACAAATATGATATTTTGAAAGAATTAACAGTGGAGATGTTTGATATCTCAATCAAAGAAACTCTTCAACTATCAAAATAGATTATGTATTCAAATATTAAGGCCCCCTAGGGTCTCTAATTTTTTAATATAGACGTCACCATAGACATGGTTTACTGATCTAAAACAATATTTGTAGATTATAATGACATTATCTAATTTATAAAAAAATTAACAAGAAGAATCCCTCTAGAGACATATTCAACCATGATAAATATCATTTCATCTTGATTATATTGACATTCAATGTACCTTGGTCATGAATATCTCTCATATTACTGTAATTCTTGACTAACCTCTTTATAATCATACAAATAAAAAGGCTGTAATATCTCCCCTTAGAATTTCAATTCATGTTATTAATAAGAGTGAGGAAAATACACTAAGAAGGATTATGATCATGGAATAGTTTACAGACCTTGGGTATAGAATTGTTTTAATGGTTATCCTATAAAAAAAGTCAATTTCTTTCTTAGGATACATTGGCTTGATAAACACATTATAGAACCATTGATATTCCATAAATTCTTGTAGTACCCTTCCAACAGGATAGTTGACACGTCTTGGGTTAATACAAATACTTTTAATCTTGTTACTTCCCTAATAATGATATGTTATTTTAAAAGTGAGATGGAAATCAATATAAGATAGTTTCCAACATAAATGTTTTTAGTCCCAATGGGTTGGGACCTACCCATTTACAACACTAAACCTTGATCAACAATGATAATTTTCTATATATAAACCTTATAATGGTCACAGTTCTATCTCTAGTAATTCACTATAGAAATTTAACATCAGTAAACCATGTGTATTAAATTAAAGTCATTAATATTAATATGCTCCCCTAAAATGGTTTTCAAAATAATTCCCTAACTACATTTGAAAATTATTATGAACTATTAAGAAGAAATTAAAAATTCCCCAACGATGTCACTAGTTGTTCATAATTTTTTTGTCTCTTAAAACAAATTCCTTTTACTCTTAAGTGATATATATTCTCCTAAACAATCTAATATTCCTAATTACACTTTTTTTATGATGAGGTGTGAGGATTAATGGGTTACCTTAGAGAATACCATCTAACATATCAGCAAGGTGTCTCTAATATCATCGATGAGATCAGGTATGTGAATATTGGAATAGAAGATGACTCCTAGTGAATATTGATTAGTTCTTCCATTCCCTAACATATAAATACATGTATATCCCCTTATTTAAGAAGATCCATTATGTATCTACCATTAACTATACATAACTAATCATGATAGACTCTGATGTGGCTACCCTTTTCTTGGGTCTTCCAGATGACCATGAAGGATTAAATCAGGTGTCTTATAAAACTTATCCCATGATCAATCCAAGGTATATTTTAACATTGATAATATTATCTATAAAAATTTCATTTAATAGGAGAAATACTCAAAATTTACTTTCAAAATTTTCCTCATTGATGATAAATTTGTGAAAATAAGTGTATACATCAATTATGGGGATCTCAACAAATATTTTCCAAATAATGATTTTGAAGTTCAAATCATGGAACTCATGATTTATGTAATAAATATATTACATTCCATTTTCTTAATTTTTGTTTACTCAGGGTAAAAATAAATCATCGTAGAATATGAGAATGAGGGATCAACCGCATTCATAGAAAATCAGTGAATATTCTGTTACTAAGTAATTCTATTTAGATTGATGAATTCTAAAACAAACTAAAAACTTCTCTACCTCACATGATTAAACCCTTTCTGGGAATAATTTTAGAGTTTTATGCTAACAAACCAGTGGTTTAATCCACCATATTATTTTTCCCATCTCATGAACCCTAAAAGATTCTATGAAACTTTATAGTATCACAACATAAAGATAAATCATCTAAAGAATAATTTTGAGGTATCATTAGAAAAATTACTTAGCTTCATGGAATAAAAACATGACATCAAGATCTCCCATGATAAGAACAGTTAAATCCTTACAACATTGACTACTTGAAACATTGTAGCCTTTATGGGCTTTAGGGATACCTTATTACATTAGGCACTTCATAGAAAGAATGGATGATAAATGCCTCATATTCACAATGTTTATGAAGTACGGAGTCCCATTCCTATTGGATAAATATTATAAAGGAGACTCTAAGATTATCATAAAATATATTTTACACCCACTGGTACTAATTACTAAATTATATAGGATGTAACTAATCCTTTATGTTACCATTACAGAGTTATCTATTAGAACCCTTCTAATAAAACAGAATGATGATGGGAAACGATAATATTTATATCTCAAGATAACAATTATAGATATCGAGACTTGATAGTATGATATTAGAAAAAACTACCATAAACTCATTCTCAAAGTATAATAATAAGGCACTACTTATTGAAAATGAATTTAATTTTCTCTCTCTTATGGAACGATTAATGTATTTCTTAGACATCTCAATGATTACCATGAAATTGTTCTGTTGGTAACATATCCAAAAAAGAAACCATTTTAGTTCACCTCACCAAATGAAATAACGATGTATGTGCTTGATTATTTCCTCACATAAGATCTCACCCTTGAATGAACGATGGTAAATGCTTTTAACCTAGAGAATGTGGTTTTTAGTTACAATGACACTCTATAAACATGGAAAATATATTTTTATGGACTGTTTGACAATATATCTAAGAAAATAATGGAAACCCTACATTTTAACTTGGTTGGTCTTGGGATTATATTAGTCTCCCCATCCAAGAAGATTATACAGTTTTGTGCTACCCAAAGGCTTCACCAACAATGATGTTGAAAACACAACCCTTATTTCATACCAAGAACTATCCATGAAGCTATAAATAACGTATATGAGTCTTATGGGTGATTTGAAGATAGTGATCATATATATTAATAGGGAGGACGACACCATGAAGGATGATTTAAAATTTCACATTATCCATGTGAGGAGTCGTGTGGATGAATTACCTTTTGAAAAAAATGTTGAATCATAATCACTATTTAATGAATGAGTTTATTGAATCACAATTTAAAATACCCACAACCCTAGATAACCATGGGTAAGATGATGAATTATTCTATACGAAAAAACAATGTGTTGTATCTAAATTCATCATCTATGATAAGGGGGAGATCAATAAAATTAGAACTACCCTAGGGATAGATAAGGTGATCCCCAGAATGAACTACCTTAACAATGCAATCCTCTCATCGTAACGAGACAAAAAATCACTGATATAGAGCTGTAAGTTTTATCCCTCAAGATTGGAAAAGACATAATTAATTAAACTATATCATGATCTTATATGTAATCCTCTTATGGTATATCAAATAATGATAGATCGTCTCCAAAATGCAATAAGTCCAAGAAATCTCTTGTGCAAAGCATTAGTTCGGAACCTGATTCTCTCATTAAATGAGGAGGGTTGGTTATGTATTCTAATTATAATACAATAATGTGTATAATTATCCATGAATTTTAACTACTATCAAATACTTGAAAACATCATCATTTAGATTTTAGAGTTAGTGCAAAATTTTAAATAATCCTCACCATTTTTCATTTGTGGACGGAATTTTATGGGGTCATATCCACCAAAAATGGATTAACTAATCATGTACATACATACTATTTCATAATTATTCTCTAAATGGCTGAAGGACATACCCATCATATAATGACCCACACTTCACATTGTTATTTCTTCAAAATTTAAGCACACTTATTACAACATATAACAAAACCATTAAAGGACCATATAGGTATAGTGTCTTTAGAAACTGGGAAACATAAACAACTGGTTCATAAATCATCTACATTGCCTCCCATTTATTTCATCATATCTAGAGTCCCTTTTGGCATATCCTACTTAATAACCTTCTTCCTGGCCTGTGGAAAGAAAACATACAAAAGGGTGAGCTCAAATGCTCAGTAAGGATAAACTAATGAAATATCAATCACATCATATTCATAAGAACATAACATTTTGGAAATCTTAACCTGAAAAAGAGATCATAATTTCATAACATGGGATAAATCATAGTAGTGAAATGTAATTCAAATAATCATAACTTAAAACATGATACTTTGTGGCATACACACATAATCATAGAGAATCTTTTCTTATTAGTCTAGACTCATTGCCAAGACTATCTTAACGGAAAAAGTCCATTTCTGAACCGAGTTCACTCCTCGTTTCAGTCATGTTTCACTGAACCTGATTAACCTTCCATTCCATTCATGTCTATCTCATGAGATGTAAATATTTACCCAATGCATTGGAGGGAGATATATGTCCCACCCATCTCATAATGAAACCATTCTTATGTGTGCCACAAAATCATAATTCATTCATCATAGCATAACCCATGTGATAAAAATTAGATTCATAATAATCATGCCATCATAACACAATCCATATAAGATAAAAGGACATCATAAAAATAATTCCATCATAACATAATCAAAACAATGTAAATATAGGGATAGAAACCGAACCCTATATTATCTTATATGGAAAATAATTTTGATAAAACACTTGAACTCCATTCTTGTTGAAAATATCCTTTCTACTTCAAAAACATTTTCATTTCTTAACATGTAATATAATTTTAAACTAAAAGAAGTTGATTAAAAATAAAATTTAAAACATGTGAAGGAAGCTACATTGAAATAATTTTCTAAAAATCCATTCATGTCGTATAAGTTAAAAAAACATTCTTCTCGTACTTTGGCCGAAAAAGTCAAAAAGTACCTCATATGAAAAATGACAAAAGATTCCTTTCATATCTTTTACTAAAAACTAACTGAAGGGTAAAATTGGATTTAAAAAATTTAAGGAGGATATAAATAATATTACCTATTGAGGAAACATGTATGTGGATGATAAATATTCCTCAGTAAATTCTGAAGTATAAACAATCTCGGATAAAAATTGAGATTGCGAGATTTTCCATTACCTTAGGTCTGATTTTCTTTGTATGTGTCCGAAACTTCTGTATAATGATTTTAATAATGTCATTGACTTATTTCAGAATCATAATCATTTTTATGATATCATATATGATCATATTCTTAGCTTCTTAATAGTAATATTTCATTGCTACTTGTTATTCGGGTGTTTATTACTTTTTGTTCTTATGCGTGTTTTGTCGAATAAATTCTTATTATTATTTTAGGTTATAGATAAGTCATTTCTAGAACGGTATTAGTGTATTATATATCATATTTATTCATTAAATTCATTTATATAATCATTGTGTAATAAAGATTATGCAGAACGAGTCGCATCACATCGTGGAGACGGTAGGCCGTACATACGCACGAGCGATGATATCATTACCATGATCGTTGAATTGTATTAAAGTGTATGTATACTATTTAAAAATCAATATCACTTTAAAATAATAAAATATAGTTATTATTTACACCATTATACCCATCCAAGTAAGGTGGTGGTGGAAAATAGATTACACCACGGCATGGAGACGGTATTCCGTACGTACGCACGCGCGGTGATTTAAGTTTTCCGTAGGGTGGATAGATGGTGAAATAGGGTTGTTTAATACTTATAATAACATATAAGTATATGAGTGATACTGATGTTATTACTTCATAATGAAACAACTAAATAAGAAAAATTATAAGAAGAAATAATGTTGAAAGAATCGGTAACGGACATTATCTCTTCTTTGAAGCACCTCTGCTTAACCTCCTCTTAGGGAACTAAAAATGTTCTTTAAAGAATACCAAGACCTCTAGGATGTTTCTAGGGAAGTGGATAAGAGAAATTGGTAGTGTTTGGCCGATCTTGAAGGCTCAAAGTGGTGTGAGGAAGATAGGGAGGAGGTTCCCTTTTTTAAGGGGGGAGAGGGGCACCTTAGGAAAAACTAAAAATATTATTTTATATTAAAGTCATATTCGATTTTTGATAGCTCAAAATTGATTTATTTCGAATCTAAGGTGGGGATGGGTCTAAATAATCTCATCCAATAGAATTTAGACAAGTTTAGGCTTCTATTTTATCCTTTTCATTTAGATTTAACTTTAAGTTAAATAATTTTACTTTTACCGTGTCTTCTTGTTTTCTTACACTATAAGGTTAATAAACTTACTATAACAAGCCCAATGAACCCCAAGATGTTTATTATTAATATATATAACCTTATATAAGTCATGTTTTCCAACATTAGATTTTTAGTAATAAAATAACAATTAATAATATAATATTTGTTTTAAAAACTATTTTATGTCAATTTTGACACTATTTGGTAATTGATTTATGTGAAGATCATAACAGAATTATTAGTTTGAAAAAAGTTAATTAAATCAATATTACATGTCATATTAACCTAGTAAATTAGTTTAATTCATTAAAAGTCTCAATTTAATATTTATTTTGGTATTTATAACATCAATTATGCCAATATTTCATTAATAAGATAATTACTTCATCATCATTGTGTCATAAATAAATTAACTTATTTTATGTCTAAAAATTATAAATAAAATACCATTATGTATGAAATATTTTTATCTTTCTAATGATTATTTATAGTCTAATTTATCTTATGTATAATCCTATATTAAAATTTTTTAGTTATTATACATTGATTTTGACTATTTTAACTATTCTTTAAATAAAATAATATTAAATGTCCTAATCTAATACAAGTGGGCCTAAATGGTCATATTTTATTCCTAGTGTTGTTTATGGTCGAATTAAACTTATACAATAGAATTAATACATTTGTTAGGGTAATAATAATATCATTTTGACCCATCATTACCCTATTTACTTTTAACCATGGTTAACAAAAGTAAAAAGTTACTATTCACAAAAAAATTATTTTCATCTCATTGAACCTCATTTTATTCCTTGATATTAATCATGTCTCTTGGATTTTCAAAATTCCTCTCACAGAAGCGGTAAAATTATGTTTTATGTATATTTTCAAATTCTCCTAGGAGGTGGGTAAAAGACGGTGAAAAGTACAATAAAATTTTTATATATCTAAAATTATTATAAAATGACTCTAATTAATTAAATTGAACTTATATGGGTGTTATGTATCAATTTTACCTAAAATTAATTTAAATAAAATAATTAATTAATTAAATAAAAAGTCGGTTTTTAAATAGTAACCCAATGTTTTCACTATTCATCAAAAATTGAAAGTTTTCAGAAATATACCAAAATTTCACCCTATGCTAATTTCGATACTCTGAATCCAAAAATGAAGTCCATTTTGAAAGAAAAAATTTAAAAACAAACTTCAAAAAATGGTTATTACTATTCATAACGGCTTGTTTTAATAATATTTTAATAGCATATCGTTGTTTAGTGAAAGTCGGTATTGCATACAACACAAGCTATCGAGGAAGGTCGTGGTTGCGTATAAAGCAAGAAAAGATAGTGTTGTGTGTAGTGAAAGATTCCTTTGACGATGTATATAACATAAAAACAAAACATTTCTCATAAAAATCTCGGGTGTTACTTTCTACCCCCCTTAAAATGAATTTCTCCCTAAAAATTCATCACTTTGTAACGAACAGATGAGGATACCTCTCCCTTATCATGTCCTCAAGATCACATGTAGCTTCTTCTAATTGGTGGTTCCTCCATAAAACATTCACCAAGCGAGTGGTCTTGTTCCGTAGGACTTTTTCGATACGATCCAGAATCTCAATCGGCTGTTTTTTATAAGAAAGATCTTTCTCCAGTGGTACAACTTCTGAGCTGAGTACATGTGAAGGATTGGGTATGTACTTTCTCAGGATAGATACATGGAACACATCATGAAATTGAGAGAGATTTGGTGGAAGCGTCAATCGGTAAGCTACCTTCCCAACCTGATCTAGCATTTCTAAAGGACCGATATACCTAGGGCTCTACTTTACCTTCTTTCCAAATCTAATTACTCTCTTCCAAGGAGATATTCATAAGAACACTTTATCACCCACTTCAAACTCTAGGTATTTTCTTCGATTATCGACATAACTTTTTTATCGACTCTGAGCTGCTCTAATGTGTTGTTGAATAGATCTGACCTTTTCTGCCATCTCATCAATAAGATCAGGTCCTAATAGATTTCTTTCCCCAGCTTCATCCCAACAAGTTGGAGTTTGGAATTTCTTTCCACAGAGAGCTTCATAAGGATCCATCTGAATACTGGAGTGAAAGCTATTAGTATAAGAAAATTCCACCAAAGGCAGATATTGATCCCAATCACCTTTGAAATCCATAGAGCAAGATCTTAACATATCTTCTAGAGTTTGAATTTTTCTCTCGGACTGACCTTTTGTCTGATGATGATAAGCAATGCTGAAACTCATCTATGTATCCAGAGTATGCTGAAGACTTCTTCAGAACTTTAAGGTAAACCTCGGATCCCGATCAGATAAAATAAAAAGTGGTACTCCATGCAATCTTACCACTTCTTTTACAATATCCTGGCAAGTTGATCTAGAGAGAAATCCTCTCTAATAGCAATGAAGTGTGCTAACTTTGTAAGACGATCAACTATTACCCAGATAGCATTATTGGCTTTGGATGTTTTAGGAAGTCCAGTGACAATGTCCATAGTGATGTTTTCCCATTTCCATTCGGGTATGGGTAATGGTTGTAACATCCCCTTAGACTTCTGTCTCTCAGCTTTAACTTACTGACAAACCAAGCATCGAGAGACATATTCAGAAAAAAATTTTCATGCCATCCCACCAGAAGTACTCTTTCAGGTCCCTATACATCATCGTGCTTCCAGGATGGATATATAATGAAGAACTATGAGCCTCATCCAGCAGATCCTTCTTTAATTCTGGGATGGGATGAACACAAACAAGATTCCTGAACCTTATTATCCAACCACAATCAATGTTGAATTCAGTAACATTTCTCACCTTCTTTTGTAACTCTACATCTTTTTTCTATGCCTATTTAATATTCACATGTATAGATGGTTGAACATTCATTTGAGAAAGATAAGATTTTTCCCCTTCCATTATAATTCCAAGATCCATCTTTTATAAATCCATAAATATTGGATCGTTTGTGATCCTCATCATGGATAAGCTAGCATGGTCATGTCAACTTAATGCATATTCCACCTTTTTTTCTTTCCCAGGGTGATAATGAATTGAGAAGTTGTAATCCTTAATAAACTCCAACCATCTTTTTTGGCACATATTCAACTCCTTTTGTGTGAAAATATACTCTCTACTTTTATGATCAGTATAAATATCACACCTTTCACCATACAGATAATGCCTCCAAATATTTAATGAAAAGATTTCCACAGCTAAATCCAAATCATGAGTTGGGTAATTTTGCTCATGGATTTTCAACTGTCGTGAGGCATAAGCTATCACCATGTCATTTTTCATTAGAACACACCCCATCCCCTTCATGGATGCATCACTGTAGATCACAAACCATTCTCCACTACAAGGAAGTGTGAGTACAGGTGCACTGGATAACCTTCTTTTCAACTCCTTTAAATTCTCTTCACATTCCTCCGTCCACACGAACTTAACTCCTTTTCGAGTCAACCAAGTGAGTGGATTAGATAATCATGAAAAATCATTAAAAAATGTCAATAATATCCAGAAAAACCAAGAATACTTTGGATCTCAGTTACTGTTGTTGGTCTCGACCATCATTCAATAACTCTATTTTTGCTGGATCCATAGATATCCCCTCTCTTGAGATTATGTGACCCAAAAAGGCAACTTTTTGAAGCCAAAATTCACACTTGGTAAATTTGGCATAATTCTTCTCCTTTCTCAGGATTTTCAATACAATTCTCAAGTGATATTCATGTTCTTACTTACTCTTTGAATAGACAAGAATATCATATATAAACACAACCAAAAACTAATCAAGATAGTCTCTAAATACTCTATTCATTAGATCCATGAAGATAGAAGGGGCATTAGTAAGACCAAATGGCATCACTATAAATTCATAGTGTCAATACCTTGTACGAATAGTCGGGTTTGGTATATCCTCCCTTTTGACCCTTAATTGATGATACCCTGAATGAAGATCAATCTTGGAAATGTATTGAGCTCAGCGTAGTTGGTCAAATAAGTCATCAATGCATGGGAGATGATATTTGTTCTTGATAGTGATCTTGTTAAGTTATCGATAATCAATGCAAAGTTTCATTGATCCATCTTTCTTCTTAACAAACAGAACAGGTGCTCCCCAAGGTGACGCACTAGGTCGTATGAATACCTTATCAACATTCTCTTGGAGTTGCTTCTTCAATTCCTACAACTCAATTGGGGCCATTCTATAAGGTGTCTTCGAAATACGCAAAGCACCCCATATGAGTTCTGTTGAAAACTCAACTTCATGATTTGGTGGAAGACCTAACCATTCCTCCAGAAAGACATCATAAAACTCTTGTACAATGGTAATATTCTTAATCATGAGTTTCTCTCCAACCATTTGAGATAAATAACCTTCATTTAGTGAAATCAAGACCCATAAGATGGAAGAAATTTCTACTGGAAGGTTATGTTCATCCTTGCATTGATAGACGATCAAAGATTAATCTGGAATATGAAATGTGAAATCCCTCCTTTGGAAATAGATATGAGATCCATACAAAGAAATCCAATACATGCCAATAATCACATCAAATTATACTATAGGAAGGATCACAAGATTGGCAGGAAGCACTTTCCCTCAAACTTCAATCGGAGAAGAATTATAAAATTTTGATGCGACTGTTGTGCCATTAGGGGTTGTCACAGCTAACTCAACATCTAATTGTTTAGTTAATATGGAGATACCCTTAGAAAATTCATCAGAAATAAAAGATTGAGTGGATACAGAATCAAATAAAACATTTGCTACTTTTGAGTGGATGGTAAGTGTACCGTTCACCACTTCGTTCTCATAATCCACATCGCTGATAGAAATTGCATCTGACATTCCTTTTTCTTGATCCATAAGAGTTTTTTGATGTCGATCATCATCAAAAACCCTTGGATTAGAAAATTGATTAGCATAATGCCCCATTTCCTTGCACTTGTAACATTGAAGTGTAGGAGGTTCACCTTGTGTAACCTTTTCTCTGTTCGCATCACTAGACATCTTCTTCCCATCATTGCAGCATTAAAATGCCCGATGACCTTCTTTTCCACATTTGAAATATTTACTTTCTCATTTAAGACAACTCCCTCCATGTTTCTTTCCGCACATTGAGCATAAGGGAAAACTCATCTTCTTTTCAGTGTGCTGTTTAGATTTTCCTTTGAATTCCATTTTCCTCTTCTTATCAAACCCATATGACTGATGGTTTACTCCAATATCCATATCAACCTTGAGAGCACATCCAACGGTTTCGTAGTTTCTATTGAAGTCCCTTATGAATAATGCCCTTCGAAGACTTGGTTTTAAGCCACTAAAAAATCGATCAATATTACACTCAAGTTGGATATTAATCCCAGTAGCATACCTTGCAAGTCTTGTAAAATTTTCTTCATAGGTATGAACAGATTCATCATCCTTTTTCTTTAGTTCAAGAAACTCCTTATCCATATTTTTTCGAAGAATACAAGGGAAGTAATTATGGAAAAATAAGTTCTTGAACTTGTCCCATTCCATGGACTCAATTTCATCTCATGGCCTCATATTTTTGATAAGATTCCACCATTGATCAGCTTCACCTTCCAAACGATATACTGCTAAGATGACTTTATCATGTTTAGAACACTAAAGAACTAAAAATATCTTTTTAGTTGTACTGATTTATTGTTCAGTCACTAATGGATCAGTAGACCTACTGAATGAGGGTGGACGTTGCCTCATGAAGGATTCAACAGAAGGTTCCTCCTTCCTTTACTCGTTTGGAAGGACTGCATGATTCATATCTTGAGAAAGTTTTATGAGCATGGCTACATGATTTTTCATTCTAGCTCCCATAACGTTTGGTTTCTCAGGGGGAAAATCATTGCATTTCCCGTCACATTCTGTGTTCACACGGTTCCTTCAGGTTCCAACCATTGACTAAAACCAAGAAGAATAGTGTGAGAAACACTAATTATAATTGGAAAACCACATAATCAAGAATAAAATTTTACACTTAAGGTCTTATCATAGGTTTTTAATAGCCATTTCTAAAACACTAAGATTGTGTTCTATGCTTAGACATATCCTTAGGGTCCTTACTATGGATTTCACATCCTAGTTTCCAAAGGTTGACTATACCTTTCCCCTGATACCAACTATAACGGTTTGTAATTAATTTCAGTGGACTATAATTTATACCCATAAGGGCACTCCACTGTTGGCTACACCCCCTGGGCGGGACACACCACCATCCCCAGTGGAAGCCGTTTCCTCATGAAGCCCTTGGGCGGAGAGCCATACTTCATCCAATGCTCACATGTGAGAGTTCCCAAGGATCAGATTCATTCCTACCACCTTTTCCTTTGATACCAACTATAACGACCCAAAATTTACATTGTTATTGCTTCAGAATTGAATCACACTTATTAAAACATATAACAAAACCATTAAAGGACCATATAAGTATAGTGTCTTTAGAAACTGGGAAACATAAACAACTGGTTCATAAAGCATCTACATTGACTCCCATTTATTTCATCATATCTAGAGTCCCTTTTGGCATATCCTACTTAATAACCTTATTCCTGACTTTAGGAAAGAAAACATAGAAAAGGGTGATCTCAAATGCTCAGTAAGGATAAACGAAAGAAATATCAATCACATCATATTCATAAGAACATAACATTTTTGAAATCATAACCTACAAAAGAGATCATGATTTCATAACATGTGATAAATCATAGTAGTGAAATTTAATTCCAATAATAATAACATAAATCATGAAACTTTTTGGCATACAGGCATATTCATAAGGAATCACTTCTTATTAGTATAGACTCAATTCCAAGACTATCTTAGCGGACAAAGTCCATTTCTGAACCGAGTTCACTCCTCATTTCATTCATGTTTCACTGAACTTGATTAACCTTCCATTCCATCCATGTATATCTAATGAGATATAAATATTTACCCAATTCATTTGAGGGAGATATAGGTCCCACCCATCTCATAATTAATCCATTCTTATGTGTGCCACAAAATCATAATTCATACATCATAGCATAACCCATTTAATAAAAATGGGATTCTTAATCATCATGCCATCATAACACAATACATATAAGATAAAAGGACACCATAAAAATAATTCCTTCATAACATAATCAAAACAATGTACAAATAGGGATAGAAACAGAACCCTATATTATCTTAGATGGAAAATAATTTTGATAAAACACTTGAACTCTATTCTTGATGAAAATATCCTTTCTAATTCAAAAACAATTTCCTTTCTTAACATATCATATAATTTTAAACTAAAAGAATTTGATTAAAAATAAACTTGGAAACATGTGAAGGAATCCTCATGTAAATAATGTTCTAAAAATATATTCATGTCGTATAAGTTAAAAAACATTCTTCTCATACTTTGGCCAGAAAAGTCAAAAAGTACTTCGTACGAAAAATGACAAAAGATTCATTTCATATCTTTTACTAAAAACTCACCGAAAGGTAAAATTGGATTTAGACAATTGTATGAGGATATAAATAATATTACATATTGAGGAAACATGGATGTGGATGATAAATATTCCCCAGTAAATTCTGATGTATAAACAATCTCGGATAAAAATTGAGATTGCGAGATTTTCCCTTACCTTAGGTACGATTTTCTTCGTAAGTGTCTGAGCCACTTGTATAATGATTTATATAATGTCATTGACTTATTACAGAATCATAATCATTGTTATGATATCATATATGGTCATATTCTTAGCTTCTTATTAGTAATATTTCATTGATACTTGTTATGGTGGTGTTTATTACTTTTTCTTCTTATGCATGTTTTGTGGAATAAATTCTTATTAATATTTTAGGTTATTGATACCTCATTTCCGGAAAGGTATTAGTGTAATATATATCATATTTATTCATTAAATTCATTTATATAATCATTATTCAATTAAGATCATGTAGAATGAGTCGTATCACATCATGGAGACGGTAGGCCGTACGTACGCACGAGCAATGATATCGTTCCCATGATCGTGGAATCGTATTGAAGGGTATGTATACTATTTCAGAATCAATATCACTTTACAATAATCATATATAGTTTTTATTTACACATTTATACCCATCCAATTAAGGTGGTGGTGGAAAATAGATTACACCACGGCGTGGAGATGGTATTCCGTACGTACGCACGCGCAATGATTTTGTTTTCCGCAGGATGGATAAATGGTGAAATAGTATTTTTTTCATACTTATAATAACATATAATTAAATGAGTGATACGGATTTTATTACTTCATAATGAAACAACTAAAGAAGAATAAGTAGAAGAAGAAGGAAAGTTGAAATAATCGGTAACGGACATTACCTCTTCTTTGAAGCACCTCTTCCTATCCTCCTCTTAGGGCACTAAAAATGGTCTTTGAAGAATACCATGACCTCTAGGATGTTTCTAGGGAAGTGGAGAAGAGAAATTGGCAGGGTTTTTCTGAGCATGAAAGCTCAATGTGGTGTGAGGAAGAGTGGGAGGAGGTGCCCTTTTATAATAGAGGAGAGGGGTACCTTAGGAAAAACAAAAAATATTATTTTATTACAAGGTCATATTCGTTTTTTAATATCTCCAAATTGATTTATTTATAAACTAAGGTGGGGATGGGTCGAAATCCTCGCATACAATAGAATTTAGACAATTTTATGCTTCTATTTTAACCTTATCATTAATATTTAACTTTATGTTAAATAATTTTACTTTTACTGTGTCTTCTTGTTTTCTTACACTATAAGTATAATGAAATTACTATAATAAGACAAAAGAACCCAAAGTTGTTTATAATTATTATATATAACCTTAGATAAGTCATTTGGACAAACCTTATATTTTTAGGAATAAAATAACAATTAATAATATAATATTTGTTTTAAAAACTATTTCATGTCAATTTTGACACTATTTGGTAATTGATTTTTGTGAAAATCATAACAGAATTTTTAGTTCGAATTTTTTTAATTAAATCAATACTAACATGTCATATTAACCTAGATAATTAGTGGAATTCATAAAAAGTCTCAAATTACATATATTTGGGAATTTATTACATCAATTATGTCAATATTTCATTAATATGATAATTACTGCATCATCATTTTGTCATATATAAATTAAAATATTTAATTTTTAAAAATTATAAATAAAATACCATTATGTAGGAAATATTTTTATCTTTCTATGGAATATTTATAGTCTAATTTATCTTATGTATAACCCTATATTAAATAAATTTTAGTTATTAAACATGGATTTTAACTATTTTAACTCTTCTTTAAATAAAATAATATTAAATGTCCTAATCTAATCCATGTGGACCTAAATAGTCATATTTTATTCATAAGTTTGCTTTTGGTCGAATTAAACTTATCCAATAGAATTAGGACATGTGTTATTGTAATAATAATATTATTTTTACCCTTAATTACCCTATTTACTTTTAACCATGGTAAAAAAGGTAAAATGTTACTATTCAGCAAAAATTATTTTCAACTCATCGAACCACATTTTAGTCCTTGATATTAACCGTGTCTCTCAGATTTTCAAAATTCCACTCACAGAAGCGGTAAAATTATGTTTTATGTAAATTTTCAAATTCTCTTTGGAGGTGGGTAAAAGACGGTGAAAAGTTCAATAAAATTTTAATATATATAAAATTATTATAAAATGTCTCTAATGAATTACATTGAACTTATATAGGTGTTATGTATCAATTTTTACATAAAATAAATTGAAATAAAATAAATAAACAATTAAATAAAATGTCAGGTTTTAAATAGAAACCCAGTGTTTTCACTATTCATAAAAAATTGGAGTTTTTCAGAAAAATACCAAAATTTCACCCTAGGATAATTTCGATACTAAAAATCCAAAAATGAAGTCCATTTTGAAAGTTAAAATTTAAAAAATTTCAAAAAGTGGGCATTACTATTCATAATGGCTAGTTTTAATAATATTTTAATAGCATATCGTTGTTTAGTGAAACTTGATATTGCGTACAACAAAATCTATCAAGGAAGGTCGTGGTTTTGTATAAAGAAAGACAAGCTAGTGTTGTTTGTAGTGAAATATTCCTTTTATGATATATATAATATAAAAACAAAACATTTCTCATAAAAATCTCGGGTGTTACACATCATGTGATTGATGATAAATAACCTCATCAACATCAGGAATTCCAACATTTAATACCATATTTGGTGTCCCTCATACAATAATAATGGAAAAAAACACAAATATGTATTCTTATAATTTGAAAGAATGTAGGAGGAGTATAACATTGAATCCAACAATTCATCTCATTATCATGCAATAAAAAATGGGATGATGGAGTATTATATTAATAAATTATTCAAGTTTCTGTATAAACTATTATTAAATGAGAATAAATCATTTCCTAGGTACTCTTTATTTTAATGTGTTCCTATAGTACCTCATCTTGCACTACCACACAAGAAATCCCAAATTCTCTTTTCTATTGAATTGTGGCATTTATATGAATCAATTCCTAATTAAAGTCACTAAAAATCACTACCTATGGAAAAACTCAAAAGAAGAATTCCCAAAGAAGAAACATGAGGACATTTAATTAATTTATGAGAAGAGTTCAAATACAATTCCAAACCTATAATTCCACAAGATTTAGATTTTGTTATCCTTAAATAAGATGGAAAAAAACTTCCCATTTCAATAAAAAGTGGTATTATTGACTATTAATCCCTTAATGATACTAGGGATGAAACCTACAATTGTGATAACAATGTGGAACGGTCCATATGTTATAAATAATGTATTTTCTAATGGGTATAACTCCATAACATCAATGGAAATGGAGCACATCATGACCCCTAATAATGATAATATTATCATGAAATATTTTTTATTACTTTTTATTGAATATTCAATTAGAATATCCATGAATTTAAGCTAAACAACATCTATAATCTCACCATATAATGTTAAACTTCACACTCATCATCCCTACCAAATGATGTTATATTATGATGGGAAATTCATTCTTTCATAACTCTCAACCACTTTGAGAGGCCAATACCTTATTCCATATTCTCCACCTAATTGAGATATTGACACGTGTATGATTATTTTACACATGAACAACATATTTCATTGAGAAGTAATTCATCATTTCTTGTGTATGACACAAATTCATGCAACAGACTTTGACTAAAGATCATTTATTTTTATACCTATGATAGAAATAAAATAACCAATCCCCTATATGTGAACAATATCTATAGAGGGTACTACTTTATATCCTAGAACTACATGTGGATTTCTTAAGGTTTTCACATGATATATAGTGATGCATGGATCCTCTATCTAAATCCCAACTACATTGTTTGAAATAATAATATACATTTTTTTCTTTCTAATGAATATGTGTCATTTTTGGGGATGGGGACCATTTTGTCTTAAATAAGATCATGTTATTTTATTCATGAATATATTGGATATTAAGTGTCACTTGACTTCTTATACGAGTGATAGATTTAATGTCAAAAAAATAGCCTCCACCTACATAATATTTATACCCATTATAAAGGATTCAACCCCCAGAACTATTTGGTGGGCTTGTTCCATCCAATCATGATATATATTAACAGAGGAGAATAATTACTGGGTCCCAAACATAGGTTCAAAACTATAATAACCTTCTTAATTTATAGGTTTGTATCAAAATAAAACTTCCCCATTTATCCAGAACATTTCGGAGAAGCCTCCATAAGGCAAAGACTATCTCAATATAAGATCCCTTTCCCTATATAGAATTTTAAATATCCTAATACCATGATACCAAATGATAGTGGGTATCTTTTCTTCTATGGAAAAAAGTTCCCCATCATTGAATATTAATTAGATCTATTCCAGGTAAATTCTTTCTCAAAAATAATTATGCATTTATTTAATATGAGTTGTAGTGGACATATAGTGATTCTCATATCTCATATCCTAGTCCCAAGAAAATGTTTTTTTTAAAATAACATACATTTATGTTTGAACCATGGTAGTGATACTTTACCACCATAAGAGAATTATACTTTGTTTTGTATAAATTATTTTTCTTTACTAATAAGCTATATATATGTAGATGAAGCCTCAAAAATATTTTTAATGACTGGATAAAAATTCCCCCTACCATTTTTATGATTTAAATCCATGTAATTATCCCTCTATGATCTTTGTGTGCGATCATTCCAATTACCAAAGGATATATAATGATTCCAAGATTCTATATCCTTTGTCCAACAACAAAATAAAATTGGCATATCCTATTTCCCCTTAATACAAGTTAGATATGTGCATAGGACCAAAAATATAATATCTATGTATGGATTTTTTTCTATCTATATATGATATATAGTGATGCTAACATCACCAATCATAGGCCTGGCTGCATATTTTGGAAAATTCCATCTTCTTTATATGAGATAAATCTATATTTGGGGGTTATTTAAAAAAAAATTATTTGTGGGTTGATTCATATCATTATAGGATAAATCAGTATACCCAATGGGAGAGGGCACAAAAAAAATGTTGAATTACATCTACCTGTATTGGTTTCAGATCAAATAACGCACCATCTATGATGGGGATCCTTAATTCCCAATGCTAAGATGAGAATATTCTTCCTCTTGAAAAAATCAGATTCATGCAATATCGAGAACCAAGAATGGTGATCCTATAGAATATGATTCATACTTACGTAGTCATCTCAAAAATGGGTCATCTTAATGTTAGAGAAATAATATGATATTAAATCCCTCTTATTTCATGCCCTTTTTTTAGTCCAAGAAAATGTGCATAGTTTTTGTTCTTCCACTACCACAAATTGTTTCTCAAAAAAATAATTTCTCATGTGTACTCCTATGTATTTTTATGTTACCCCATTGGGTGTAACATATAGAAGGACGAATATATAAGTAGCAAAAATAATGGTACAAAATAAAAAACCATAAACTACTTAGGATTTATCTTGTCATAGGGACCCATCATACTTGAAAATGAGTTGGATCTACCCATGGGTCCCCAACATTTGAGTATTCATCCATAACATTATTCTATAGAAAAAATGGCCCACGCTTATCATCCAATTTTTTAAATTAAACTACATTTCATTAGGTCTTAATAACATGACCCTAAATTATTGAATACATAATTATATTTCATATGACATTAAACTGCATGAGAGTATGAAACAATTCTCATGTTTTTAAACTAAAAATATTATCATATATTATTATCGCTTATCAATGAAAAAAATGTGTTACCATGGTTAATGTAGGATTGATAAACCTACATAATATCTTCTAAACCTCATGATCCATAATTACCATATTCTCTCTTATCTTTCATAGGTCTAATAAATTATTTTAAGGAACCTATTTAGGAATGTGTCCAACATAAACGGACTATCTACTTTACTATTTATACCTTCCTCAGGATCCTTTACATGAGACCCTGAATTATCAACAATAGGTGTGTTTTCAATTCAAATTTTACATTTCATTCTTGTACTCGCTAAAAATATTGAAAAATAGGTTGTCACAACACTATAGTTAATGGTCATCAAACCTTTCATATATTTACCATACCATTTATCTTGATATAAGAATGTTGGTAAATGATTTACAATATCCTAATCCCTCATTCAAATGGGTTATATATTATTATCAAACCCAAGAATCATATATAATCTATTATTACTCCACACTTCATCCCCATTCTCAATCCACACATTATGACAAAAAATTATTTAAATATTAGTAAAATCTATACAATAATAAGCTATATCCTCTTATGGTATGAATCATATTATGAAAAACAACTAATGAAATATACATTGAAAATTTCAGTCTAAATATCAAATATAGGTAGTTCTTATCAAAAGTAAAGAATCACCGACCTAACCATTACTGCTCAAGTCATTTATGAAAACTTCTGAAAAATAATAATGAAAATGTATAAATCACCTAGGGAATATCATATATCCATAAAAAAATATTTTTTGGGTTAGAACATTAACATATGAAAAATTTATATGAATGATCATTCACATCCCTTTAACATGTTAATGTGTTTACTACGTTGTCAAGAAACTTTAAATATTCTTAAACCATCATTCTATAGATGTCACATCCAACCCTACTTCATTACTCTTATTTTTTAATCTCTAAAAAATATTAATGGCCCCTATAAAGGACAATATATGGCTTCATGGGACACTCATCTTGAGAATTAATTTATACCTTTAGTTCCTGAAAACTAGTGACTACCATATCAATGAGAGCTATATGTTCCTTGTGAAAAGGTTACCCTAATAATTATATACCATTTAAACATGGAAACTAATTTATTCACCCATGTGTGATTAATGGTCATCTTCTATGTCATGGTTTTCCTATTCAATTACAAATATTTAAAAATTATTAGGAGGTAAATAAAATATCCTAAAATTAGTTATTTAAGGTTATTTAATGTCCTAAATGTTATATGACTAACCACTATACACGTTCTCAATGAAAGACTATGGTACATCTTTTTATATCCCAAATTCTTGAAAATAAACTAAATACCACCTTATTTGGTATTATATAAAATAAATTGATCCTATATTCACAATGGGTTACACTAATATTTTATCCTATGATTTATCTCAAGGGATCCATAACACACATTGGATAAACTTTTACCAATACCCAAATTCATTACCCCAGTGTTTGAATATTTTTAACCCTTTAATGTACATTATAAAAGAGGTTTTATGGATTCATAGAAACCTCCACTATACAATGTATGTAATTCTCTAAAACCAAGCTATAAGTCCTCGATCGTTCAACCAGAAGAGTCTTCACATTTAAAAATGGGTACTTTAATACCTCTGGGCCCTAAAAACAAGGCTAAGAATGATGTCTCCAAAAAATGATTCAAAATAATCATTCATTAAATCTATATCCCATCCCATTATCCTTGGTTAATAATCCTTGAGTAATGATTGAGACAACCCATAAGAAAACACTTCATGTGTATTCAACATCATCAATGTTACTTCACCATGTGTTGTACTCATTCGTGAAGTAAGGATTTTGAATCTCATTCCCATTTCAAGATTCATTACAAAAAAATGAATTCACTTTTTTCAATGTAGTATATATTAGTAATAAACCCACCCATCATGATTGGTTCCACTTATCGCTGTATATATGAGTTATCTCTATGTTCCCACAACCATGAATGGATTGAAGTTTCTCCATAAAATACTTCATTGATCATGTGTTTCAATCCCTATAATCGTTTCACTGATGTTGGAAAGGAGAGTATATGACTTCTAGGAAAATTATTTTTGAATATTCATACCTTCATTTACTCATACATATGAGACCCAATACTATAAATTATAGTTGTACTAACTTTGTGTGAAGGTTACTATATTTCTTCTATTCATCAGTAGCATGGAAACATAGGCCATCACCATATTGTGTTTCATATTAATCATCCCATGAATAACTTTCCAACCCCATCATCTTTGTTTCATGATCCTTGAGTCGTGATTCAGAAAGACCATAATACATCTATTAATATGGATTATTCACCATCAATGTTACATCACAACATGTTGAACCCATTCTAGAAATAATGATAATATTTTTTTGAACCATTTTTTAATACACATCAATGATTAGATGATGTAGCCATTCAGAACTTTTCTTGTGTATTCATCATCCATAACGCCCACCATTCATTGACTATCCATATAAACCAAGAAATGATTTATGTCCCCTGGTGAAGAGCATACCCAGCTTTTTGGGAAACTCTACATGACTCTACCTTAATACCACTAGCTTCAACATATGAGCATCTAATATAAAAAATATAAGAAAAATTGACATGAAAAATTTCCTTTGGCTAATGAGATCCCTAGAAAAAATGTAGTGTAACAAATCACCTCAGTGTTATTGATGATCACACACTATATGTGGGTATCATTTCATTTGTATGATCTAATATATTTCATACATGATCTCCCCTACTATTTTTATAGTCCTAATATTCATGATGTTGTATTTTTCATGAATCATATATTAAAATAAATATGATATTATTGTAAAAGAAGATATGGTACATGCTATATGACCAGAAACTATGACAACAATGTTACCTAATATGTAAGATATTAAACAAAAACAACATATGGTCGATTATATATTACCTCTCACCTACAAGAAAAATATGATTCAGGTTATATGAAAAAAATTAGTTATATAAGTTAAAAGTTATATGTTGTTAAAGTATAGTGATATATTGTTCAAGCTATATGAAATTAACATTTATAATTGATTGGGTTAAAACTATGTGACTATAAACATCAACAACACATTGGTCTAAAATGCTTGAATATAAAATATCCATGTAAATAGGTACAATACAAAGAATTTGAAAACACGTAATGGTAATTTTATAAAAATAACGA
This sequence comes from Viscum album, assembly GCA_963277665.1. NCBI lineage: Eukaryota > Viridiplantae > Streptophyta > Magnoliopsida > Santalales > Viscaceae > Viscum > Viscum album. The sequence continues at coordinate 1,899,884,023 of OY728158.1, read as the reverse complement.
ATAATTTATCACTTGAAAAGAAACATGATTGGCTAAGGAAAAGATTATCAAGAATAATTTAATATACAAAAAACAAATTAGGTCAAAAAAACATTGGATGGCCTAAACCAAAGTCATATCCATAACCACTATGCTTTCCCCATTTGATGATTATGAAATAGGAAATTGAAATAAATGAAAACACGTGCACCTTATGGGGCCCATAATAAGTCCCTATCAATAATAAATATATGCTCACTAGGCCCCTAACATATTAAAATGTTAGAGAACTTTCTCTTCATAAAATTCTCACTCATATCACCTCTTTGAAATAAAAAACCTGACATTATTATAAATGGAGTATACCTAGTGAAATGATTATTATACTTTTTCTAATTTATATATGTGGTCTTTGAACATGAAGAATTCATTATGGCCTATTTATATTAATAGATGGTCATGCTGGCTTAATAATATAATGATATTTTAATTGTTTTAAATATATATAATATTTATGGTCATCAATATACAAATAATAGTGGAAGGGAGTCTATAGAATAACACATGTAATTCATAATATCTTAATTATTGATATGTAAAATATTACAGAGAAATATTCATGCCATAGAGTCCACACAACAATCCCCAAATAGAAGGATCCTCTAAATAGTTTTAAATTAAAAAGACATATTATTAATGAAATCCTTGATATAATCCTACTTTCTATGTATTGGTGAAGTAAATATACCAATGTAGACTGTATCTTTGAATCCAATATTAATGACTCTTATTTGGAAACAACTTCATGTATGGCCTTATACAACTTTTTCAAAATAATTTACAATTCTATCACTATATTCTCCACAACATCCCCCATGTAGTATTAGTTTGTATGATTTTGTTTTAATCTATTAATCATATCAACCCGAATAATGAATTTGTTTTTCTAAGTCTCTATTTATACTATGCACTAAGAGAATTTCGATAGGGATTCATTTTGATATTTATAGCCAAATATAAGGCATCCACCATATATATTATTAGATAGTGTTTCCTCTTCTACTACTTGGTGGAGAAAATATCCTTCACCATGGAATGATGTTTTTAGTAGTCAAACCAACCTTAATAAAAAATTTTGAAAATGAATTAGAGTTTTCCAGAAAAATCTTTACACTCATAAATGAGGACCTCCATGATCATATTCTCGATGTCCCCCAAAAAATATTTACTTAGTTGTTAAAGAGAATATGATTTTTCCAAGACACAAAAAATACATAATCGATGAACATTGAGGTTTTATTGTAACATGCCTCTAAGAAAGGGACACATAACTCCTCCCATAATGGGATGTTGTAAATCATAATTGTACCTTAGTTATTATAGTGGAAAATTATCTTAAATTGAAGGTATTGGGGATCATATGGCCTTAATATTGGGATTATTAAGTTTAACATGTAAAGGACTATCCATCAAGAAACATAAATATTTTTAAAAAATGTTTGACAATTAACCATTATGAATCCAAATTTATCAGCAATGGAAATATATACTTTTATCATCTCAACCTTGAATTTAGGGGTGATTGTATTTTTATATAATACCACATGAAATTGGTGGGTATGGATGACATCACATCAACTAATTTTTGTGGTTCATGAATTATTTTGGAGATATTAACACCCTTGATAATTTCATGTAGTTAAAAACTTTAGAAAATTTCACAAATATACTCTAATATATCTAATTTTAGAATAATAATTTTTCATTTTATGGTAGGTTTTAAATTATAATAACATCAAAAAATGAACATATACCAATGGAAGGAGTTTTAAATAGAACACTCTCCCACGTTGATCTTGAGGAAAATAGTTAAAATGCATTAACATCATATATTAAGTCTAAAATTTCTTATAAATCATCAATTTACTGCCCTTCATGTATATAAAATAAATCTAATAGTCATTTCTATTTAGTGAATGGTATATATTATTTATAAATATATGCATGAGTCTCGTTATCAATAGTATGAGAACCTATGATAGAAAACATATATGAATGAGTTGTTCATGTAATTCAAAGAAAAAAAGTTTGTAGTGTATACACCTGTTAATTCGGGGAGAATTTTCTTCATTGAGATTGACTAATTCCTTTTTCTAGAATTCTATGGGTCATGAATTTCATAAGGGACAAGAACTGAGGTAATAGATTTGGAATTAAGGATGATAAGAGTATATTTTATTCCTTATCAATAACTACCACTACCAAGAGTTCAATATAGAGAGGAGAGACTAGATATTGGACTCTTGGTCATCACTGGAGCTAGCCTCAACCTCAATAGGTCTAAGAGAGTATGTTAGAGTTGAAATTCTTGAAAAAAATTAGAAATTTGTTTTTTGAAATATCTAAAATAAATATGCGTATTTTTATTATAATAATAAATAATTATGTGGGTAATGATGAAATTTATCTCCCCTTGAAACAAGATTCATAATAGAATCACGAATAATAACTAGCTACTAGATCAATGGATATTATAATCTATTATACATGGGTCATGTAATGGTATTCACCCTTGAAGCAAAGAGTAGCAACATATAAGGCCCATTGTAATTATTTAACCAAATCTACACGATTCTTGAAGTAAATTCATGTTGGATTGGTAACAATCCCAAATTCCCTCTATCTCTACCTCTTCAAATCATTTTACCCATTAGGCATCGAGAATGATGACTTCCACCCAAATTCATCCCATTATTTGCATATGGTAATAAATATTTCCTTATCTAGAGTGGTTACATCACTATATAGAATCATCATACATAAACCCTTAAATTAGAGCAATAAAAATAATCTTGATGTCTTGAAGAATGATTTTTACATCACTATTCAACATATGGAATGTTTTTTTTCAGACTCTATCATCTAACTAGGACTTCCATTATGCCTTGGTTTCATTAAAAGTTTTTTAGAAACCCATATTTCATCATATTAACCTATTAACTTGTTCATGACTATTAATACATTGGAAGTAAATTTCACCATGAAGGTCCACCACCAATCCATCCTGAATGTTCAATTATAATGAAAAAAAAGACTACATAACAACACACATATCTTATTTAATATGTAACTTTTCATTATCTATAAATTTATGTATGTGAAAGAATCATACTCAATATATAAACCTTCACAAACTATGGAAATATATGTTATAAAATATTAGTAATACATGTCATCTTCAGGGATAGTGCTACCCATTTATGCGTTTTTCATAATAAACACATAATGGGTTTTTATCCATGCCTAATGTGGGAAGATAAGAGATTTGTTATAAAATATGATCACATATAGGTGAAATCATATAGTAAATGCATTCTCCCACTGGGTTTTAAACATTAAATAGAAAATATGATCACAAAGAGGCTGAATGACTAAACATGGTTGATCTTTTAAAAAATTGACCATTGAAATTAGATGGTACAAAACATTCTAAGAATATATTCATGATTTCATGTGATTCAAAAGAAATTATAAATTCATCTTAAGGAAGAAAATTTTCATGTTTGGATAAAAATTGGATTTGAAAAATAAAGAACACGACTAAAAATATATCCAAAAGAGTACAATACCCATAAAAATTCATGTGATCACCAGACCATGATAAGTTCAAATGATCACAGAATATTTAGAGGATTATGAAATATAATAATAAATAAGTAATATTAAAATTATATGAACATGATGAATATACATGATCTATGGTCCATGTTAATTAACATTGATTGGATAAGCTATAGGGTTATGCGATTCATTCACATAAAATTGCTTACATTACATAGTTACATGATTTGATAATAGGAATAATTTACATGAAATGACCTATGTGAAAAATTAATGGTGATATAATAGGATAAGAATTCTCTAGATATCTATGTAATAAGTGTAAATATGACCAAATTAACTCTAATTTATTAGGTTCTTCTCCTAATATCATCAGCCACATGGTAGGAAAAAGGAGAAATTTTCACCCATAAGGCTAATATAAACATTCAATTCCTCGGAAATGAGTCATCTAGTATTCTTCCTAATGTGATATCTATGGGGGGTAATTTTTTTTGGAATTACTAATGAACATTAGAATTATAATAATAGAAATACACCTAATATAAGAGTTCCATATTAATGGAATGTAATTTATAAGAGAAAAAAATTATACTTGTATCACATGACCAACTAAGGGTATTTAGATTGGGATACATGATCAAATAATCCTAAATGGGAAACTAGATCAAGAAATATCAATCCATTAACATGGATAATTGAATATAGGAGAAATACGAATTAGATAATGTTCTATTCATATATTCTCGATTATTCAGGTGATGATATAGATTCCAAATTTTATAACCACAAATTAATTTCATGATATAGGGATTTAATTGTGATGATTTCTTATAGAATTTATTATTTACCAAATATCCCAAAAAGTAATGAGATATCATATAATTTAGTGATCCCTAAAATCAAATCTATGGTGTGGTTTTCTAGGATGTATATCTATAATGAACATTTTTTTTATTTTAATTGAACCGATGGATGTCATCAATAATATACAACTCAATTTCCTATTGAACATGATCTCATTTTGATATTCAAAGACAATAATTGACCACAATAAACCACAATATGTGGATTTTGTATCATGGGATGAGATAAATATATAAGGGGAATGAATTTGTCAAACAACCCCACTTTGAAAACAGATGAAAATATGTTTTTCAAAAAAGAGACTCAATGATTATATATAGGAAATAATTGATATAAAAATTGAGTTAATTATATTTTCTCAACATCAAAGGCTTCCATTTTAAGGATTTAAATGTAATTTTGAAGTAGTTTCAAAAAAAATTCAACTGATGTCAAATCATATGAACCGTTCATTCAAAACATGATCATAAAACAACTTATGAATGTGTCGATCAAAAGATGACCCATTAGTGATGTGATTTAATAATGACCTATCAGATATGTGATCACCTAATATTCACAAGGTCATGAAACTATATTATTTTAAAACCACTCATGATCATAATTCCATCATAACTATATATGATCATCTCTCTTCAAGAATAGGGGAACTAACCAACAATATATTTTCTTCAAAAATATCTTTTTTACGAATCATCACTCTAGAGAATCGTGAATCCCTTCCGTATTAACATGGTAAGTAGATTGGAAATCCATGATAAATATCTCACAAATCAATGATATTATACACCCATACATAGAAAATTATGAAACATTTTCTCTTCAATTTTCCTGGGTGACTTTCAAAAAGATCTTCCTATTAAGGATCCACAGATATACCTTCACTTTTATTTATATTACCCATGAATGATACTTTCAATAGAATCAATTTATACATGATAAATTTTTCATAAAAATTATCCTTTTTACGCATATTAACAAAATCATAAAATAATATTCATCATTTTCCTTTCTCAAATAATATATGAAAATACTATAATAAAAACAAAAATTAAATGATTTTTTGTGTTTTATAGAGGCTTTATATAATAGCTCCCTCAAAAAAATAGGGGTATTGGTATTTTCCATCATCATCATAACAAATTCATAGTGTCCATACCTCATATGGAAGGATATCATGGGTATATACTCATTTATGACACTTAATAGATGGTATCAATAAAATTGATTAATCATTAAAAATTATTAATCTCAATATAGTTGATGAAAAATGTCATAAGTACAATTTAGATGATACATGTCCATGATAGTGTTCATGTTATGTTACCAGTAATCAATGATAAGACTCATTGATCAATTTTTATTAATAAAAAATATAATATGTGAACCCCATGGTGTTTTACTAGGCTTTGTGAATTCCTTTTATATATTCCATTGTAATTTATTCATAAATTAAATAAACTCGGTTAGGGATATTCTATAAGGATTATTTGGAATATATATAACACCAAGTATTAGTTCTGAAAAAATATATACATTAGAATTCATGTGAAGACTATAACAATATTTTCAAAATTAATTATCCTATTCCTAAATGATACAAATATATTCAATATTGTGTTTCTACCCTACCATTTGGGAATGGTACCCCTTGAGGATTTATAGTTCGACAGATATAATTGATGTGATTAATGTGGGATGTTTATGATCACCCTAACACTAAATGATTATCTTAGGTTGATTTGAAATAATAAATATTACTTTACAACCTTATTAACTAAAAAGGGATATACATAGAGTTAGAAATCCAGTTCCCAAAATCCAAAAAATTTACTCAAGTGGGGGAAAACATGAATTATAGGATGAACATTAATTTAGTCATAATCAAAAGGGATATATAGAAATGAGATGAAATAATTTCATAATTATAAGTTTTCAGTAATAATTCACTATATAATTATTTAGTTATTGATTTGATACATTTACAAAAATATGTAGGTTTAAAAAAGAGGGTAAAATCTGGGTCAAATAGAAATTCATTTCAAGATTTGATGACAAGTTCACCAATACACACTTCAATCACATAACCCACTTTTGTATTAGGTATTTCATTTAAAAAATCATTTTTCCATTGTCATAGGAGGTTATTAACAATTATTTCCATCATTAACCATTAGATTCATGCACTAGATGGCATGATTTCCACACCCACGTAAATTAACAAATATTGGGGTGGGTGATGAATTTGGTTGATCATTTTTTTATTTATTCATAATCCATTTAATTCCTATTTAATATTCATTTTCTATATAGAATTTTTCTCCACACTTGAATAATTTATGTATTCTTTTAAAGAAATTTCTCAAATGATTCATCTAACATTTTGCATGATGGGATATTATTTTCATTCCACCATGAGTTACACTATTTGGTTTCCCTTGAAAATATAATTTCCCCTTCTCATCTTGAAAAATATGCGAGTAATGAGATTTTGCATTATAAAATTCTACCAAGAGAGTGATTTGAGTTAATTATTCATAGATTTCATAGTATCTTATATCCAATTCCAAAATTATATATAGTCATTTACATCTAATTAATTGGTTAGTTTTATCACTTGGGTCGATGATAAAAACAGAAGCATATCACGCATGTCTAGTGAAATTTTCCTTAGATGTACTATTGAATTTAACATCCTTCTAATTTATTTTTAGGATTGACTCATCTATTATTATTTTATGATTTAGAGTATATCCCATAATGGTAAATACCATTATAAACACTTCCCATTTAGTGGCTTTAATGTCTTCCCCTTTTCTCGTATTTTTTAATAACTGTGCACGATTGATAAAAATAACCAACCAAATAATATATAGTTAAAAAACCCCTCTCATGGTTAGAGAACTATATATAAAAAATAAATTTTCTATAAAATCGGTAATTTAGCAGCAATTTGTGGGATGAGATAACCGCTAACAGAGTGATGTTGTTTTCATTTAATAGACTTTATATATTTCTTAATTCTAGGTAATTTTTAGTATCACGGTATGTTTTTCAACATTATTCATATCATGAGAATGTTAAAAAAATATTTATCGTGAGTTTTTATATAGTATCTACCATCGAACTAGGTTTCTCATTCGGGAAATCCCATATTATCCTCCACACATGTCTTCACCTTGGTTCCTTCTAGTTCCAACCGTTTATTAAAATAATTTAATTTTAGGGAGGAGCACTTACTAATAATCAAACAATGTAATTATATGAAAACCCTAATAAATAATTCATGAAACAATAGTTAATACCTTCATGGTTATATCATTTTTTTTCATGGTCATTTAATATTATGACTTCTAACCACAATATGTGCATATACCTCATAATGTTTTATAAAGTGAGTATTAATTATCCAAATCAGATCTTCTGGGAGTGCCAAACAAGTTGTATTGTTATGCCTCTATGTCATGCACCAATATATGGTTGAGGTTTTTCCAACATATCTTTTTATTTTTAATAGCCCATGGTAAATCTATTATATATTAGGTACCAAATTGATTATATCAAATGGAATTTCATTTATAATAAAAATCATTCTCTTTAATTTGTGAATCTTTTTGGGTATTTACAAAATCTAGGATTAACAATAAGATATTAATTAATTTTCCGTTATTATAAACTACAATAATAACCAAAAAATACACAAACATAAATAACCATGCAAGGATACTAACTACAGTAACCCAATAATTAAAAAACATCATATATAGTCAATTTAGATGATAATTCACTAAATCACTAAATAATTAACACCCTAGAAACAAAATGGATTATATTACTTATAAAATATATACAAAATAAACTTATTTAAGAATAATATTACATATCTCACACAATTTGTTCTTATATATTTACCCTTCATATAAATATTATAGTTAACACTATCCTTAATAAACACTTGAAATTGAATCATAAGAAAGTGTGTGTTTAGATTCCCAGTAAGTGTAAAAAAATGTGATGTTCTTTTTTAATAATAAGTAGTAATAACATAATCATAATGGTTTTGGAACATGATCATTACTTATGAACACCTAACTGACATCACAAGGACTATAAATCATGATTTAGGACATAACACATTATCTTAACAGTTTCTGATGCTTTCACCAGGGCGTGCACAACCGTCATGTAGAGGACACACTATTGGTACCCCACATTCCCACTTTCCAAAGGCAGGCAACATCCGATCCTTATTCAGGTATGTCTGCTCCTTGATTGAAACGGGATGATGGGATATCGGTTCTTCCTTCTGTGGATTCCCCCTCGGAGCTCATCACCAAGTCCGGGTCTCTCTCATAGATTAAGACGTTGTTCGTGAATCTCATTCCCGGTACCATATCTTCATGGGCACTGGTTAATTACACTACCTATGTCAGGACGTTTCAAGGAGTCCGGTCAAGGCACCAACATTTGGTTAGGGGAGTGGTCACGTTGAGGCATCATTAGCGTGTCTTGACTCTGGGGAATCGGTATGTCTGTCTTCTGTCCCTTTTTATAGAGATTCTCTAGGGCGTGGAAGCCCGAGGCATCCCACATCGAACGTGGGGAATTTTATTCTATAGGCACGTATATGAGGTTTTTCTTAGCTTCCCTTGTTTAACACAGGGTATGCCTCAAGTTTAATATCCAGCGGAGACAGATCAGACTAATCTGAACACTAGCTAGAGTGGATCAGATTGAAGAACCCACTGGAGGGAACACCGATGTTGGGGCCAACACTTAGGTGGCTTCCCGAACGATCTAGAGTGGAATGAGGTGGCATGTTCCCACAGGGATGTGGCGTCCCAGGTAAGAATTATGATGGGTGCTGAAGTGAAGGGGATTGAACCTTATGGAGGCTTCCTATGTATCCCCGTGGCAGGGAATCAAAGTCCATGTAGTTTGGGATGATACGGTGGGACACCTGAAAGTGTGACCTGTGAGAATGAATGCATGGATGGTACCCTCAGGAAGTGGAGACTCTGGGTTAGGGCATGAGCCTCCCGAGATGCATTGGCTCGAGGAAGAGGTCAGGATGAGACGTGAGTGATGGGATTGGACCTCGTGGAGGATTCTTACGTAACCACATGGTGGGAAATCAAACTCTACATAGTTTGATGAAATACAGTTTAATGTCATGTGGGATGGGGCATTTGGGGCTTACATTCTCAGACGACCCAAGGATATGGGGTTGGAGAACCGACATGAAGAGGGACCTGGGGAATAGATGGATGGGGCTTACACTATATGATGGCCCATGGTGGTGGGGCTTGAACCTCGTGGAGGCTTCCTACGTACCATGCCTTAGCACGGATCAAAGTCCCTATAGTTTAGGATGGATGGGGCTTACTCTCCGAGGCATCCCACAATGGTTGTTGAACCGACGTGAAGAAGTCGGAACAACTAGGTGGTGGGCTTGAACCTCAGGGAGGCTTCTTACGTACCATGCCATGACATGGATCAAAGTCCACGTAGTTCGAGTGTACAATTTAACATCATGTGGGATGGGGGCATTATCATGGAGGATGCCTACTCTAAGACCACGTGAGTCGTGTTCGGTGTGATAATCAAGAGGCAGCAGAGACCTGATGATCACATCACAAAGGATGCGTCCGTGGGAAGTGAAGAGGGGCTTACGCGTTGGGCGTCCCATGGTACCGGGACTTACTCTAGGACGGAGGCCCGAGGGTGAAAAAGTGCATAGGGAGAGGGATTTGGGACTGAAGAAAGGGGCGGTCCCACTTCCCATCATGCTCCCTGCTGGCCCTGGGGCCGGGGAAGTACGGAGGTGCATGGGTACTACCTTCCGACAAAGGGGCTAGGTGCTTACACCAAGGAGGCTACCCTTTCCTTGTGGACAAAAGCCGCCCCAACAAGGCGGATATCATACCCTGTGAGGGGTGATCCCATCCCCATGGAGACCTGTGGGTGTAAAAAATGCCCGAGCCAGGGGGGACCCTGCATGCGAGGCACGAGGCCAAATCACATTTTAACGTCATGTGGTGAGGACGAGGTGTTTGGTAGTTAAATGTTCTGCAGCTCAGACGATGTGGGTTTAATCTGCACCCCTAGTACTTACATGACCGGTACACTATACTCCTTTTGGGAGGGAAGGTATCGGCAAGGCCATCGTGAAGGGGGGGTCACAGAGCGAACCATCGAGCGGTCCAGGTTAGCGTGGCTATGCGAAGAAGCAATTTTCGTTAGTGTGCCTATACAAAGAAGCATGAGGAAAAGAAACACAATGGGAAAACCCACCCAAGGGACCTTGAGGTTACTTCGTACGAGCCTAGAAGGTCGTATGGGAAAACAACAAATGGTGTGTATGCCTGGTGTGTGTGCCTGGGGCCTCCAGAAGGAGGACATCAGGTTCCTACACAAGGAGGCACCTGGGGAGCATCAAGGTGAGGGGTCCTAGGGGTTGGGCGCAAAGAAATGGTTGGCGCGCAAAACACAAGGATGGAACGTAATCGGGGAAGAGGGTTTGCGTGTGACTAGTAGGATCACACACAAGGGATATGAATTGTGCACGAGTGGAAAATGATGCACCTGAAGGTAAGGCTACACCCAGTGAAAGGGATTGCGTGCACTTGGATTGTTTGGAATGCAACGGATGGTATTGCGTGCATGGGAGGAACCCTGAAGGGTTTGGAATTCTGTTTAAGCCAGTGGGATTGCACGTAAAGGCGGATCCCGGGGTGAGGTGGCGCGAAAGAATCAGTACCTGAAAGACATCTTGTGCACGCGGATGTCTGATTACGCGAACAAGAGACGGTTCAAATTCCTCAACCCCGAAACAGAAGGGCTCTTCTTCTATTCATATGAAACCGGCATCGCGGAATTCAGGGCGGCGCACAAAACATGTTCTCTAGAGATGACGACGCGAAATGTTAACCGCACGAGTGCGGGCGCACAATTATTGCATGCCTGCACCGGAAACCCTTCATGAATCCAGGACCCCTTCTGTGCGACACATTTTTTGTCGCGCTCATTCCCCTTTTTTCCGCGTAGTACTTCCGGGCCCTCCGGACTGGGTCTCTGGGTCCGAATATGAATTCTATTTGTCATTTTGAAACTTCTTTCAGTAATTATGGATTTTTCAGTTTCCATATTAACAAAAGAGATGAGTAATAAGGGTTTGGAATCAACAATAATAAATCATGATCCATGAAAAAATATCATGAAACCCAGACATATTTTTTTGGAATTAAAATAATAATATAAAATTAATTCCTTAGTCAAAGATAAATTCCACGTCCATTACAACTTAGTGTAAGTATTCCATAGTTGATTGTATTTACTCCACATCTAATTAAATATATTGAAAAAAATTCCCTTATTTGATTATTTTAACTCAACATTTCTCTTCTTTGTATTTTATGGGATTCAATGAAATACCCAATGCATTGTAGGTATATTTAATTTTGTTGTAGACCATGATAAAATGAATAGAATATATTTTTTCCATGATAACGTTAAAATATTTTTATTTGATCATCACTTAATTTACCCTAATTAAATCGTTGGGGATCATTATTATTTTTAAATTTTATACACTATATTGAAAATAGAGGTGAAGTATTTCAATCAATTATATCCAATAAGTAACATTAAAAAGAAGTTAACATATTTGGGAAACATACTTTAATGATTATTGGGAAAATCATTTTAAGATTCAAGAAGAAATATCTATTTTCCTTCAAAAATATAAAAATTAATATAATTGGAATTTTTTTTATGAAATTAAAAATATGATTAATAAAGACGAATTATCATAATGGATAATAAATGTGTTCACCTAAAAAACATTAAATTGTAACATTAATTTAATAAAAATGGAGGAAATGTTAATATATTATCTTTAATTTTTTTTGAATTAATGTAAAAATTGTATAAAAAGACCTTTATCCATTCATTAATCATGTATATTTTTACATATATAATGAATATGTACATTAAGGATATATATTCACAAGTAAAAAATAAGTGGTGTTGTCAGTTTCATTTTCATGCGTCCCATTGGTTCAAGTACTTTCCAATGAAAAATTGAAATATTACTTATAAAAATAATTATTTGATAGAGGATATAAAAAGAGGTTAAGAATTTGTTGATAAATTTCATATATTTTCTTCCAAAATACAAATTAATTAATAAAAATAATTATTTTAAAAATATATATGAAAATAACCCATACTTGTTTCTCTAAACCTTCAAAAAATATCTTTAACCTCTAATATTATAAACATAAACATTATGAGATGTTATTTTAAGACTATATACATATCTATTAGCTTCTATATTAATCTGTTAAATTTTTTCATTACACCTGTATTATTTTTTTAATTTAATTTTTTATCATCAAATGTTATTAATTATGATTATTTATCACATGTTTTGTAATAGTGGTATTGAAAAATATTAATATGTACCATGTCCCTAATTTTCATATTAAAAGAAATTATTGAAATTATGTGTACTTCAAAGATATATTCAACTTGATGTTCCCTTGATTAAAGTTGTCGGGATTGTTAATGAGAACATGACACACAAAGAACCTTTTTTACATAATTTACATATTGTAATTAACTTAATTATAACAGTAGTTAATTTATACTTACATAATTTTATAAGAATATTCATAACATATATTAATCCAAGATATCATATATATTTATAAATTATTTAATCTAAATAACCTAGTAACATGGTGATAAATAATGACAAAGGTCATCCATGTAGATGGTAGTCATCATGTAACGTTAGTCATGTCTACATTGTTATAACTAATGTAAAGGTAGAATAATTTTGTTATTATATTAATATGATCATATTTTTATATATATATGATATTAATTTAGTTAAATTAATATTTATAAAATATAATTGACGTATTTTAGTTGAAAATTTGAAAAATGAAATTATTTTGGAGTTGAAAAATCTCACATTGATGGATTTATTGTTCTCTTGATGTGCCTCTAGTGAATTGAAGAATTTTGGAAATTTTATAGATAAATGGGTTAAAAAACATGTAATATGTTTATAGGAGTAAAAATGTGGGCAGGGTTCAAAGAAAATATGATTGATTTAGTAAATTTATTTAGTGTATGAGACTACTTTTAAAGGTGAAAGTGGAATTTTTTATCTAAATTGAATGTTATGATAAGGTTAGTGATGGTATAAAAAGGGAGTTAATTGGGAAATTGATGTTTATATATATTTTTTTGAATTATAATCATGCCATAAATCCTATAAAAGGTCACTTTATACCACCCTATATGCCAATAAATACAGAATGACATAATTTATGAAAATGACTTCATTTCAATATATTTTGATTATCCTTTTGGTTTAGGGTTTTATATAATTTGGAAGACCTTTTACATAATATAGTGACAATATCCACTAAATTTCTATTTTTTTCTCTAAAAACATGAATCATAATTTTAAATTAATTTTTCATTCATGACCCACATGTTTATTTCAAGGCCCAATTCATTTTTTCAACACTAGTTATCATAATCGATTCAACCCATCCATAAGCCCTCCAAAAAACACTTGAAAAAAAATGAGATGATGGCATAAAAAATACTGATGGATGTAAAATTAAGGGACTCTCATTAACCCATGTGATATTCCTCAAAACCCAGAAGGATGAATTTTTTTTAAAAAAAACTTTTGTGATGAAATTAATCTCTTATATAATAATAAAATAAATATCACATTCACTGTTTTTAAAAAATATTTTCTATGAAATCATAATGAACATACGATAATTCATGAATGAATTGAAATAAAAAAATTTAACATTTAGAATATAATAAAAATTCATTTAAATTATGATATTTTTAATTGACTTTTGAAACAAAATATTTTCATTCAAAACTCATTTCCATGATTCGAGAAAATATATAGGAAACATTTTTCATCATTAATTTATCATTGAATTAACCGACATGGAAATTATGAAATTATATTAGGAGAAACATATACAAATTTGTTAAATTACTTAATATGAGAAATTAATTATGTTTAAATTATCATAATATTTACATACATATGTTAGTATTGTAGTATTACACAGAAAATTGGAGGGGTTTAATGGACCCACCCATCACATAATATACAAAGACCCATAAGTGATTGAGTTCACTAACCATTTCAAAATATACCAATAAAACCATAATGTCATTTTTATAACTAAAATAATTTTAAAAAATTAATTCTTATCATAAAAATGTATATTTTTTCATTAGATAAAAAATGAATAGACACTTTTAACTATTTCAAAAAATTGGTAAGTAATATACTTTTCTTATGAAAACAATTTCAGAATAAAAATTCTAAAAAATGGGAATATTATAAAAATTGATATAACATGGAATGTTGTTGAGGAAGAATATAATTGAATAATGTATATGATGATGTTAAATTTTTTTATGTTTTATACCTTTAGTAAATATTAATTAAGACTTTGATAAAAATTGTCAAAATTGACTCCTTAAAAAAATTTAAAAGAATACCTTTGAAATAAATTTTAAGGAGTCAATGATTGTAAGAAAATCAATTGGAATTCATTGAAGAACATTATTTAAACATTTAAATGAATAAAATTTTGATAAGATTATTTTAATGAATGTTTTTAAGGAAAAACTTTCAACTCTTTGGTATATTTTTAGTTATAAAAGACTTTGAGAAGATAAATTTTAAATGATTTTTAAAAAAATTGAATATTATTAAATGAATTTTAAAAGGAATTCAAATGACTATTTATACACCACAAAAAAATATTTTAAATACTTTATTTTTATCAAATAAATAAAATTTAGATGATAAATCCCATACAACATGTAGGAAATTCCACATATATTTATTAAATTATATATAATGTTCATATAGTAATTTTTACATTCTTAGTAAACATATTTTTTGTTATTAACTTATCAAAATCCGTTAAATAGATTTGTTTACATATCTTATATTTTCAATAAAGTGATCATCTAAAACCTTTTGAGGATATTCAGTTCATAATCCTTAAACAACATCAGTAGGATCACCATGGTCAATGTTATTATTGTTTTATCATATACATATTTTGTTTCCATGATTTAATTATTTATTTAATAAATTAAATATAATTTTATAGTTATCAATTTAATGTGTAGAAAAAATAATGAATTGAATCTTTTCATGGAGATGGTAGTCTATAATTTGGCATGAATAAGATTTTTATTTTAAATTTGAAACAAGAGAAATAAATTAGGAAATATTTTCATATACTAGAATAATAAATATTCTATACATGTCATATTAATTTATTACTTACAGCATGATTTCTTTTACTATCAGATATTGATAAAAAATAAATCAGATCGGTTCATAGAGATGGTATTCCTCATTTACGCTCAGGTGACATTATAATTCCCAACGAACAAAATGTGGAAAATGATAATTAATATTTTGTCATAAAAATCACAATAATTTTATATAAATATTAAATATTCATCAATTCCATAGCTAATTCCCTGCGTTTAAGGTGGTGATAGATAGTGAAACACATCACTTCATGAAGGTGAATTTCTGCACATACACACAAAAAATGTTTTCATTTTTCATATGATAGAGAAGGATATAAAAATTATTTTTACAAAAAACATAATAAAATGACAAAAAACTCATAAAACAAATAATAATTTATAAAAATTATAATGGAATATTTATTAGAGGTATATGAAAAAAATGAAATACTTAGATAAAAATTATTCTTATTCATTGGAAAAAACTCTTATATAAGATATATTAATTATTATTAGAGTGATATTATAGTTAAAACATAATATCTAAAAAATTATATGAAGGATGATATGGTTTTTGGGTAGGGGTTGGTTAGTTTAAATCCCTCAATATGTATGAGTAAGTTAGGATGCATTATACCCTTTTATAAGTGTGTTTGGTGAATGGTTTTAAATAAATGAAATACTGGTATACAATATGTGTTTAACTCAGGAAATATAGATCCAATAATAGTTATTATAGAATATATAGAGACTAAGTTTTAAATGTAATCATATAAGTAATATTATATATGATTATGTTGCATTTTGAACCTCATAATTAGGATTTACTCCATGCTAACCCAATTTATCATTAAAGTTTATAACATATTTTTTAAATATTTATGGGTAAATAATGTAATATACAAAATAAAATGTAGAGATTAAGAGAAATAAGAATATGAGGTACGATGATTTTCCCTCCACATGAATCATGATACATTTTTATTAAAATTATTTGAAAATAATTTTTAAATATTAAAAACCATTTAAGTTATTTTCGTGGCTCTTCATATATCATGAACTTAATGGCATTAGTATGGAAATATAACTTTATATATACTCATATAACATAAATTCTACATTTTAATTATCACTAAATTTTTTAGGACATCACAATTCAAACAAACAATAATAATTTTAATTTTTTTAAATCTCATATTTAATGTTTTGACTGTTTGATGGCTGTTGAGTCGACTTTGTGCAAGAAATAAAAGAAAAAATTCTGATTTCTATAAATTATAAATACATAAATATAATATAAATAATTTATTAATCTTCAAAAAAAAAACAATTTATAGTAATTCATATATACTTTTTATCCATATGAAACTATAATTGTAATATTTAAATAAAGAGAGTGTCATTTTGTAAATCCTCTTAACATAAAATAATATAAAGGTCATATTCATTATCTTATGGAATATAAATTCTATATTTTATATGTTAGCATTTCAATGGTAATATTAAACCCATATAATGATATAGATGCAATTTTTGTGTTGATTTTGAGAACTTATCCCAAATATTTAACCTCAAAGAACCATTTTTACTAATAAGCATGGTGATAAACTTTTACCGCTATTACAATTCATTATAAATTTAATTAAAATTGAATTATTTAAAAATATTTAATATCATCAATAAAAATATTAAAAAATTATTTCAATAATAAAATTTTCAAAGTGTAATAAGTGACTCTAAATAAAATTTCATTCCATGAAAATGAAAATCATTATAGAAAATTTTATTTTTGATAATAAATATGAACATAAATAAAAATATAATATATTAATTATTCATATTTATTTTTTACTATTATAAAATTGATCATATGTTACATAATAAACAAAAAAATATATATTTTGAATTATAAATTAATTTCTTTAACATATATCAATGAATGTTTTATAATAAATATGTAATTTACACTATTCACTCAAAACTCACATTTTAAAAAATATTCACAAAAATTAATACCAATACATTTATGAGAATATTATTTAATTTATTTCCATTTTTTGTAAAATTAAATTTATAAAATTATCATATAATATTTATAATATTTTCACACAAAATGTAAAAAAACATTTTTGGATGGAAATGTTTTTTCGATGGATAAAATGAATTTCTTTTCATACCTTTTATAATGAACACAATTAAATGAATTTTATGTAATTTAGTTCAATATATATTATACTTATTTAATTTTAATATTTTTTCAGTATTGATTAATTTGATCTATTAAGTTAAACCTACATTCAGAATATAAATATAGTTTTGTGAAAAATATATATTTTACCTTGATTTTTTTGCTTCATTTACATCCTAATGGAAATTAATTTAATAATGAATATTTATTTTATTAAAGAAAAAATAAATTAATATTTTTCATAATATTTTTATTTAAATTCATTTCCACAAAACCAATAACTAGGTCATAATTTTCATATTTAGATAACAATATTTCTATACAATATCAGGGTTCGATTAACGTTATTTTATCTATAGAACATCCTACACAAAAAAAATCTTGAAAACAAATTTATGAATATTTGGGTGTTAAACTATGATTTATGTAAAAATTATGAAATTTTATCCACTTATGTAATATATATTTACCCGTATTAATCTTGATAAAAACTTAACATTAGAAAATATTATTTCTCTAATAATGTAAAATAAACCCTCATACTAATGATCAAAATATTGATTATGAATTTTAAACAAATTTAATCCATTTAATTATTTAATTATTAGAATCTTCTCGTTTAAATTAAAATTTTTGAAGCATATAATTATTATTTTTATATTAAATTTACTTTTTATAAATTAAATGTTTTTAATTTTAATGTAATGAAAATTTGAAATTAATTTTTTGTTGTCATATAATTATTATACACAATGTATTTTAAAATAATTTTCCAATAATAAATTATTTTATTTAAATAAAAATTCAAAGGGTGAAAAAGGAATGTTTTTTAGAAATACAAATAAAATTATATTATTAGTTATTTAGCTACACTAATTTCTTTTTTATCAATATATTTATATTAAAATTGAAACATATATTATAATCCACACATATATCATACTTTACTTCCCATTATTTATATCCTCATATTCAATTTCATTATTGTGAGGGTCCCATAATACTTTTTTTTGAGTTTAGTGTTCCTTATGATAGAGATTGTCAAAAACGTCAAATTAATTTATGAGAAATTCACTATAAAATGACATCGTATTAGAAATAAAAAATATTGGATTATTTAATTTTATTATGTTGATATGGTTTCTTGAACAATGCTGGTTTAATAATTGGAATTATTCCATGCATCATTTTAAGCATATATTGAGGTGAAAATTTTTAATGAATTTTTTAAATTATTCTATTACTCAAGATTTGGTTTCAAATTAATAAATAGGGTTTTTATAATTTTTTTAAATAGATAAAATTAATTTAGTCAATATTTATAGTTTTGGTTTTTTAGAAAAAAAATTATAGTGAAACGAGAAAAATAATTGGAATGTGAATAGTAACACTTTAATAAAAATTTGAATTTTCTTTTTAATATTTAAAACCACTATGATCTATGAAGATGGAATTTTTATATAGTGTGTTATTACATTCATTTTTTTATAATTATGTAAATCCACTCTATAAAGAGATAATTATTTTCCATAATTATCTAGGAATATAAAATGTTTTCATATATTATTGAGTTTTTTAGTCTAATTTAATGATGAATTTAGAAAGGGAATAATAGATAACTGGGATATTTATTGGTTGAGATCATATTTTTGAATAGGAAACTGTAACATATTTAGTATTTGTAGTATAGTATTGAATTATATAAATTAATTATAATATATCATATAATTAATTTAAGTATTTCATTATTTAAATAATTTTATGGGTTAATTGATTACTTACATTCTGATTGAGGGGCTATGTATGTGGTAAGAGACAAGGATGTTAATGAATCTTCATAAGTATCTGATATGGATCATATTAAAGTACTTATTTAGTCAAATGTTCTATCCAATAAAATTAATAATGAATAAATAATGATTAATTTTTGGGAATTTAATTGGGAAATACTCTTGTACTAGAATATATATCTTTTTTTGGTGATGGTTTGTTTTGAATAGGGTATATCACAAACAAATGTCAAGGGTGGGGGGATTTGAAATATTAATTTCCGAAGATATGATCAAATGTGATTCTATTTGATCTTAAAACCTATGATAATATAATGTATAAAAAATATGAAATAAGTGAAAATGACAGATTCATAGAGTTTGATTCATGTTATAACTAAAATATATATGGGAATAATTATTTTAAAAAACAAATTATACAACGGGAAAATTTAAATTATGTTTTATTTAAGTGGATATTGATATTAAAATGAAATTTTGAAGGGAAATTTATTTTGTGGTACTAGAATAAGAGAATTAAAACAGTAAAATGGAATTTATGTAATGTATTCATGTAACTTCTTCACTTCATTTCATTGAATCCGAAGGAAATTTTATATTTTATAATCATGGTGATCTTATATTCGGTGTTCCAAATAGACATATTTATAATGGTTTAATACTACAAAATATATGAAATCTAGAGAATAAAAATATATCTATTCATGTATAAATATACTATTCGTTCAGTACCATAGAAATGAATGAAAATTAATTCATTTAGTGAATGCACTAATGAAATATAGTGTGTGACTGATGAAAATTAAATCTACCATTAATTTAAAATATACTATAATATCTTTTTATTCAACTAAAAACATATATAATTACTTCATTCAAATTTTTTTATATAATAAATT
The DNA here is from genome assembly GCA_963277665.1 of Viscum album. Lineage (NCBI taxonomy): Eukaryota > Viridiplantae > Streptophyta > Magnoliopsida > Santalales > Viscaceae > Viscum > Viscum album. The sequence continues at coordinate 1,899,863,348 of OY728158.1, read as the reverse complement.
TATTTTATTGTGAATTTAGTGCCCTATTATATGAATCATGATAGACCCAATGAGGAAAAGTTAGAACAGGGGTTCAGATGCTAACCTTATTTAATCATTATATGAAAATGGAAATATTGGGGGGATTTATGTTTTGAATATGAATAAATAGTATATTATAATTATAATGAGTTATTTAGTGATATTTAAGGCTTATATTGACTATTATGGATATGTGTATTAATTTGCATCAACTTATGGGAGTATGAATTGTCACGACCCGTCCCAGTGGGGCCCGATCTGCAACTCCCCAAGCCCCCCTCCAATAGGCCAGGGGCTGGTGACTAGCACCGAGTAGGCATGCTACTAACATAGGAGGCATTGTATATAAACATGTACACACACACACACATCTCCAAGCCCACAAATCTAGAAAGTAAAAACTACTAAAAGGAAAATATGCATGCATACATTAAATCTCAACCAATAGAGTACGACAGGAAAGTAAAGTACAAGAATGTAAAACCCTCGGCCAAAATTACAAGCCCACCAAAAGAGACTTTGTAACCAAGTGCAACCTGTAATGAAAGGTATTGGGACTGCAGTTTGTAGACTTAGGAACACACCTCGGCCTGTCTAATCTCATTGAGTACCGTCCGGTCCTGGTATGCGTAGAATCCTGTCAAAGGCTCGCTTGTCTGCACAAGACAGGACACTTGCAGGAAAAGACCGTGTAGGGGTGAGTATAAAAATACCCAGTAGGACACCCTGAAACCACAAAGGAAATACAACAAGGGAAATACCAAAAAGGAAAGATACAGTCATCTCCACACAGTATCTGTCTACAGAACATATAACAAGAATATCTAGATATACTCATACACGATCGAATATCGCGAAACCACCACTAAGATCCATCTTGAAGATTCCACTAAGCACGTAACTGGGAGAACACACTCCTAGGTCCGAAGAGAGAGATACGAAGTACTCGTTCCAGGAGAACACACTCCACAAGTACTTGGGAACATGATGCTCAGATGAGGATCATAACTAATAGCCATGGGGTGATTCTGACAACTCAGTCTGAACTAATCGCTAATCAGAGGATCGGTGCCCTGGTAAAGTTGGTCACATCGATACAAAGAACACAACTTAGGGTTCTAGGAATGAATAGAGGATATGGCTCTAAGTCTTACAGAGGGGATTTCAACAACTCTATTCAAGATGTCATGTTGATGGGATCATACTTTTGTATGTAGGAAGTGATACTGGTAACCTTAAGGAGAAAGACCAACGGGATGAACCCTAAGGAAACTATTCCAAGTCACAGAAGGAAACTGGCTCAAGCCATGTAAAATTGGTTACACAGGGTGTAGTATGGTTACACGCCGTGTTCCTTGACCATGGGTACTGCCCGTGTAAATGGCCCGTGTCGTCCGTCCAAGCTGTGTAAAACTCAACTACACGGCATGTAGAAGGATCACATGTCGTGTTCCTTGACTCCGGGTACTGCCCGTGTAGTTTCTTTTTATCCAACAAGCCAAATGGCACGGGCCCCATAGGGACAGGTTGTGACATCAAAACTTCTTATTGAAGGGTTTTTTTATTAAATGATTAGAGTAAAAAATTAATGTTGAAATTAGAAATATAATATGTTACCTTGAAAGGTGGGTGTATGTAATATTACACTATAAATATAAATTTTTTTATAGAAATAGTTTATGACTATAATGAAGTGTTTCGTAAATAGACTTATATAATTTTAATAAATAATATCCATTAAATTATTTAAAATGTAAAATTTTATGTAATTTACTTCATATTAGATGGATACTTTTTATTTACAAGAATTAAACGTGAAATTAAATATCCTATATGTGAATGGATATATTCGACCTATATTTTCTCTATGAGTGGAACATAATCTATTTTATCAGAATGTTAAATATAATTTTTGAATATATATTAACCATAAGTGGTTAATTATATATAATTTCAATATATAAAATTTTCTTCTGCACATTTATGTGAAGGGAAGAATTTTTAAGAGGGAAATTTTTTCCCTTAGTGATTTTATTAGGAATCAGATTGAAAATCATTATAGAGATGATATAATATGTTCTTAAAATGAATTTATAATGTTGTAATTATCAATATATATTTATAATTATTTCATATTGATTTACATATTCCCCAATATTCATTATATTTTATATGAATATGAAATTCCGGAAATACCTTACAATTGATTTGAAATATTAATTGATAAAATTTTAATTCATTTATGGATAAAATTAAAACTTATAACAAAGATAGAAGTTTATAGAAAAATATTTTATAAATAATGTCATCAAATTAAGTCTTTAATATGAATATTCTAGATTCAATATATTGAATTAATAGGATATGTCATCATTAAATATGGAATATTTCTAGACATTGATATACAAATGGTATTACTATCATATGGTGGCTCATGATTGATTTTATGAATTAGAAGACTGTTGGGTTTTCTGATTATCTCTTTCATTTTATAACGGATTTTTAAATATTAAATCATTAATAATGGAACTAATATAAGAGTATTTTATTTTTACATATGATAATATATTCAAGGAATATTATTACTGAATTAAATATCCACATGAACTCACCCATAATGTTAACATTTTATAATTCTATCAATGGATCTTAATTAAAAAATAATGCATATTAATATTATTTGGGATTTTTTCTTATACTGGGGAAAAATATGTGTTTCATGGATCTATAATTTTGAGACCACATTAGGATTATTATCCAATGAATTAATTAAAAGTTTATATGATGGTTAATTATTTAAAAATTTAAAAATTTGATAATTATAATGATAATTTCATGATGTATCAATATAAAATCATGATTATAGTATATTTTCCTTCACTAGAAATAATCTCAATGAAATACAGGTGGGGTTTTTATCATATAAATTAAAAAAATTAAATATATTATACAATAATGATTTTTAATTTTATAGATAATGACAAGAAGATGAAATATATGATGTGAATGAAGTTGAAATTTAGTAGAAATATAAGGGATTTTTATGTTAGTTGAATATTTGAAAAATATAATGGGAAACCAAATTGTAATATCTTTGATTAATAAAAAATAAAAATAGTTGGATTAGTATACTTTTTGATAAATACTTGATGAAATGTTTTAGAAGATTTCTAACAACATTAATTGTTGTTAGGCTATATATGGATCAATTATAGTAACTTAATTGATGTTCTATTTTAGGAATAGAGTAATACTTCAACTATAATTAACGATGTAATTTATTTTCTTTAATTTGATCAGTTTATATATAATTGAGTGATAAATATGTACCATTATATTATATCGTAGTTTTGTATGCTTGAATGAAAAAAGAAATAACTATTTATAATTATTAATGGATGATATATCATTTGGTGAATGTTGAGTATAAAAATATTATATAACTATTACATCCATTTCATAAGAAGACATATAAAATCTTTAATATTATAACTGATTACATGGTAGTTTACTTTATGTAAATATAAATGAATGAAAATATATATGTACTTTTTGACTATATGAATCTGAAAAATCATATCCATTTAAAATATATCTTCATAAAAATATTTATATGGGTTATATTTAAAATAAGTGTTTATAATTTCAATATTTATTTTATCTATAAAAAATCATAGATATATTTGATATAACTTAGTATTCAATAGGAAATTTTAGAATTTAATAGGAATTATTTTCATGTTGGGAACCTCATTGTTATTATTTTTATTTCACTTTTACGGTTTACTTATATTCTAAATTATAAATTGGTATATATTAAAAAAAAATAAAGAATATAAATATATATATTTTTAACAAATCTCAAATAATATTTTATAAACAATATTTTACCAATTTTTTATAAAACATAATATTATTTTCATTGTGATGATAATATAATTATTTTAAAGGATAAATATAGATTATTTAAAAGATATCTTCTTATGAAATATTTATTGTACTATTTTAATATAATTTATATTGATATAAAGGATAATTTAAATATTTTATATATTTTATATTATGGCAATATTGGAAAACATTTTTCATTTTTTGATGTAATAATATAATTTCTCATTTGAAAATTTAATAACTATTAAACCAAATAAAATATTTTCAAATAATGATATTATTTTATATAAAACTGATACATCTAACCATTTTAATTTAAATATGATTATATATACAGTATTTATGGTATGTTTTTTTATAAAAATTATGTTTTTATTTTATTTTTTGAATAACTTGATATTTTTTTGAATAGATAAAAAAGAGTTTGTCTGAAATTAAATTTCATTGAAGACACCATAATAATTTTAATATGAAATAAAAATTTATTGAATATTTATATATAAAATAATAGATAAAAATAATAATATAATTGTTGAAACATTATCATGTTGTATAATTTTAATTTTATCGGTTGAAATTTTTGAGAGTATTTACTGGTGTTGTTGTGGTGCTTGCAAATTAATGGAAAACCCAAAATGGGTGACATCAGGAGACTATTTAAAATGGAATATATCTTGGACCAATTTAGAAGATAGATTTTATGGGAAATAAATTATTTTTATTTATATATTTCAAGTTTAAATTTTTAAAACAAAATAATTATCCAAATAAATAGTCAGCTCCTAAACAAGTTAAGAAAACCCAAAATATATTCATCTAAATTCTATCATGATAAATAAGAGAGTTAATATATCCTAAAAAATTTTATATAAAAAAATATTTTTTAAAAATAATTTATATTTATGTTTTTAATTTTTTTATTGTTTATATACTTATATGTCATGAAAAAGCATACTAAATATTTGTGCATTACAAGTGCAAGATGGATGAAAGTTAATGTAATGGTTTTAAAAATACTAAAGGTGGTATAGTTTTGATATATTATTTTATTTAGTAAGTTTTATGGTCAAATATTTAAAATAAGGAATGATGTAAATTTTTAAATTTTTTAATTCAAAGTTATTTAAAAATTATATCAATTTAATTTATGAAAATAACCCTTAAATTGACTTTAAAGTGAATTTGATTTGAAAAAGGCATATAAATTTAAAACAAAGTTACAAAAATATTATATTCAATTATACATTATGGTTAGTGGTCTATAATATTATCCATATTACATTTTTGGACCATATTCTATTTTAAAAAGTCATTCTTGACCCATAAGTACATAATATCTCTAAAAAACATTAGATATTTCTCATAAAAGGGAACTCATTATGACTATTTGAAAACACCATTGATATTAAATTTTCACTCCACATTCTAGAAAAATACCTTTGAAATGTCCTTTCAATGTTTAGATTCCTCTGTCCTTATATAAAATATATTCTCAAAAGTCATTTTACTCAGTGTGAAAGAGATTTTACGAAGGGAATAGTTAGAGTTTTTATGCCACTTTATCATTAATTATTATTAATTATTTAAAATTAAAATTACTTTTAAACAAATCCAGCATTTATAATATGATTATATAAAAATTATATAATCCCTATTTTTATATATGAAAGTTAAAATTTGATCTATTACCTCTCAATATATCCTTTTCATAATCTATTACTACATCAAAATACATGGTTTTATTCAAAATTATAAATTTTCATCTCAATACATCTCTTAACATTATCAATAACATAAATAATCATCAAATGTTTCTCAAAAATAGTATATTTATAATAAAAGTACATTTGATTGGGTGGACGATGAACTTACTCTTAGGCGATAAAGTGATAAACCCTACCGGGTTGCTTTGATCCTACACTGATGTTGTGGTTGGTAGATCTGCCAAGATTGATGAGCTGAGAAAAAAGGTCATTGTCACTTCTGATCCAATTATTGATCTATAACAATTACATCACCGAGGGAAACCTATGATCTCTTTATAACCAAATTATGTAAATTCCATTTCTTCGGATTTGAGATTTGTTCTTTTTAGGAAATTGTTTAAGTGTAGACAATCACTAAAGTTCCCTCAGAACTTTCTTGAAGCTATTGGTTTTTCGAACTTTCACAATGGACTATTATACTCTCCAAATTTCATTATTTCCCTCTATTATGAAGATGAGTATAATAGTCTTTGGGTGAGACGCTCATGGTCATTTCAGGGTTGTGTTATGAGAGTTCTTAATGGAACCCTTATTTCAATCCTAACACACAATCTATTATTGATCTGATATGGATGGGATCCCTGATGGTATCGTGGCATCTGTTCAAACAAGTTTACTCGTTTCTAATTTCTCAACTTCTTGGAAATCCCTTAAATCTGGATTTGGTGATGATGAAGATATCAAGACCCTCAATTTATATAATATGTACTGAGATTGATGTCTCTAAAACTCTTCCTTCTAGGATCACGATTTTGAATTGTAACCATGTATTTTTTAAGCAAGTGGTTTATGAAAACATTCATTACTATTTCCATATTTTCCTTAAGCAGGGACATGCTTCGAATGATTCTAAAAATGAGGCACCGAGACCTCTCTTTCATAAATCAACATTGATGGAAAAGGGAAAAGAACAATAAAAAATAACAAAGATCAATGATAGCCTCGTAGTTGATGCTAGTCCTTCTGGGGTGGTTTATTCAGGAGGGCATAATGAGAAGTCGGAGGATTATAAGGATTTTGATATAGATATTGGTCATCCTGAGGAATCAAATACATTCATTAAAACATAAGGTTTTATTAGGTTGTATCAATGTTATTCACATTTCCATAGATGGGAATAGTACCTCTCCCACCAAGATAGGTCAACAGGAGGAGATGATTCATCCTCACAATCAATAGGTGGATGAAAAGTTTCACTCTTAGTCTAATGGATCTTTAAATGAAATTCATGACTAATCTTTTCCGATTGAGAAATATTATTTAAAATCATGTGCTAGGAAAGGAAAAAATCTAATGACTGACTTAGAGGGTTTTATCAATCCTAATCCCAATAAGACCTTGAAATGTAGGGACAACTCTAAGATAGAAAGGATGAGTGTCACTAGGTCCTCTGATATTGCTCAGACAGAAACTATTGATTCTCTTATATAGCCGATTGAGGACCAACCTTCTTTCATTTTGCATAGAGATTTTTTTCAAAAAGGAAATATATTTTATGAAGATGTGAATTCCACTTTGTATTATTCATACAGAGTCAATGCAGATGATATGGGTGAGGAATTTTTGTCTTAGATGGAGAATCAAGATGCAGTTGTTCTACAAAAAATTAAAATATGGGGAAGTCAACAATAAATTTTATCATCAAGTTAGAGGACGAATGGTCACTAAAATGGAGGAAGAGTTCAAAATAAATCCCAATTTTAAGTATAGATACATCCCTTGGAAATGATCCTGTTTTCTTATTTTAATGGATGATTATAGATATTCTGGTGGTCTTACTACATGACTAGATATGTTTTTTGGGAACTAATGTGGCTCTAATTATTTTCTGAATTTTTTTGTTGTTAGCCACCTCTCTTGGACTCAGGAAGTGATTTCAAGTGGTTTCAATGATTATAATTGATAACCAGTTTCACATTACATTTTATAAAGAATGTTTTTAACATTTTTGATTCCATGAGTTTATTGAAGATTCTTCGTTGAGGAATTTTTTCGTATGGTTTTGATAACCTGTTTTCAATCTAGCAATGGAGATTTGTTGCATTCTAAAAGGGTCTTTATGTAATCCTTCAATCTCTGTTAGAACTTAAAAGACTGTTATCTTGTGATCTGGTTTTCTTCAGCTCATTGATTCTGGTCTGGAGTCTCCCAAACTCAGGTTCTACCTCCATCTTTAGAGATTTCACAATAGATTTTATAGGTCATGAGAGTGGTTTTCAATTACATGCTTGTGTTTAAGGACCAGAAAATACTATGTGGTATTACCCTTCTCTGTTTTCCTCAATAACGTTTTTCATTTGTTGGCTTTTTTCTATAAAACCTTTCACTTTTTCTTATGGTTGAAATTTTTTTAAACCTCATGTATTCACTGTAAACATTATTTTCATTCTAAATTTATGTGGCATATGATTTTAGTGACCAATTCAAATATCCATTTGTCTAAAAAAAGTACATTTTATAAAATTAAAAATATATTAACCTATGCCTTTGACACATATTATTACATGATTCTAAATATATATATTTTTTAATAAGAAAGAGTAAATAAGAATTTATAGTGTCATTATAAGACTATTTTTATAATTAATCATACTAGGAATTAAATATGACTAATTTAATTAATAATAAATTTCGACTCCAAAAACCTTATTGGATAACCTAGTGAATACATAGAATAAGGGAAGATCTAAAAATCCCAATAAGTGGATTAATAAGATAATGGAATGTAATTTTCTTGTCAAATTCATAAAAAGTTATCATGATGGAGAGGTATATTAGTAATCATATATGAGCATAAGACTAATAACATGTTATAAATAAGATCTCAACAATATAGGAAATATGGAAACAATGTACAACATGACATAATTATAAGTCAAGGGTCATTGTAGAGATATCATTTGATGGAGAAGAAAGTCCAGTAATGGATTAACATCATTCCCTTATCCCATACATGATGTCTCATGAGCTAAACTTTTTACTAAATGCATTTGAGGGATATATAATTCTAGGCCCACCCATAAAATTTATATCATTTATATGCTTATTTCTCAAAATAAGGAAATCATTTATAAGGAATAAATATAATAATTACCTATACAAAGAAACTAGGTTGCATATTGCTGACTCATATAATAATAATATGATATTTCATAAAAAGGGAATTTGGGGAATTATCACTAGGAATGCATTAAAACATTAATGGAATAGAGGGCGATCTTATAATATTTAAAATTTAGATATTTATAGAATTTAATTAATTCCATAACATTAAAAGTTGATTTCCTTGATGAATTTAATTACTTTTTGAATGATCAAATGCATTACTAAGTAAAATACACTTTCACATTGAACATAAATTTTGAAAATATTAAATTTCAAAAATATTATACAAAAATATTAATCATAAATAATCATAGAATATTATGAAGGAAGATTAAAATATTTTTTTATTTATGATGGCAGGTAATTTGACACATTCACCATATGTTAAACAATGATTGCTTTAAATTTTTGGAAAGAAATATAAAAATTACTTTAATTAGAAAATGATAATATGATTCGATTGAATTTTTTTTTAAAAAATTAAATCATGGTTTAAAATGATTTTGATCAACAATAGGATGATATTGAAAACAATTTCAAATAACATTAATGAATATATAGGGATGGAAGTGAAAGGGTTTTCGAATTAAGACAGAAATAAAGTCGATTTTCCATAAGAACGTTTTCTCAAAACAAAATCAGTAAAAAGAGTGGAAGTGGGAAAAATTATATGAAAAAACCGTGAATAGATATATTAGAGGAAACTTAATGTGTATTATTATAAAAATATAAAATAATTTCTAACAATGTAAATTCATTAATAAACAATTCCCATTAAAATGAGATTGAAACAAACACCCATACCGCTTTGGTATATTTTAAATCATAACTTCTCATGAATGATATACATAATTTTATTTATAAATATAGTGATTTGTGAATTATTTATTATATGATATATCAATGGGAATTATATACACCTTTTAAAAAAATTATGAATTAAATAACACGTGTATCAGAAAATAACTTTTGGAGAAAAATAACCTAACCTCAAGTATATATTCATTATATATGTCCTTTGTAACTTTTATAATAATATTTTATAAATAATTTTTTCAATAAATGATTCAATGATTATTCCCAAAATATTAATTCATCTATTTAATTTATTAAAAGGATATATTTAATTAATTATTTAGTTATGCACATGTTGGTTATTTTGATGAAACTATGTTCATAATTCCAAAAAAAGATTAGTGTGTTGACAATAGGAAATGGGGACACCGTTCTTTCATATAAATAAGAATAATTATTTCATAACAATAATTTTTATATAGAAAATATAATTTTAAAACCAACCCTGTAATATGGTCTTGAAAATTTAACTTTTTTACAATCACATAGACGGTCAGCCGTGTGTATGCATGAGTAATATTCCCATTTTTGAACAATCATGAAAAAAATGGTCATTTTTGTTTTATTATTCCGAAATTATAATTTTATAAATATTATGTTATTATTTATTTAAATGTGCATACATATACCAACAATGTGATAATGAAATAAATATTGAAATACATCAATTAGTGAGGGGGTAGTTTGCTATACAGTTGAACGACATCATCATTCTTCCCTGGATTAGAAGGTAAAGTGGCATATGATTTTTGATTTTAAATGATTTATTTATATATAATTAATATAACATATTACCAATAAATTCATCATCAAAAATAGACCTATGAGGAGATTTTTTAAAATGAATTACATCAATACGTGAGGCGATAGTCCATCGTACGCATGATTGATTTTTTTTCTCACTTTCTAGATGTGGAGTTGTATTTATCTTATTTAATTTACATAATAACATATTTTTATATATTTTATACTGATATAACTATATAAACTTGATTAATAATGATTTGAAGGAGGTGGAATAAAATAATGATTCTCAGTTAATCATGATATAACTTCTTCCGACCACCTCTTTAGGATTATAATTAAAGCCTCTATAATTGTAATAGTGATAAAAAAAAGACCTCCAAGTTATAGAAATGATTTAATTAGGTTAATTTGGATGGTATTTTTCTGATCCAATAGTCATTGGATGTGTCCAATGAATAGGACATGGGTACCATTTTATAATGTTGAAAGAGTGGTATTCTTATAAATACTACGAAAATAAATAATGGGATGTTAGTATAAATCAATGTTACTAAAAAGTGAAAAATAAAATTAATTAAGTAGTGATAATGATTATATAAACATCTATAATTCAAAATAAAAAAAACAACCTTTTTATCCTCTTCCCCTCTATGGTTACCCACATTTACCATTTAAATACTTTTATCATCATAACCAATTTTTATTAGTTTTACAATTCAATATGATCAAAAATGAATTTTAACTTATTATAAAATATAAATTATTCTTATAAAATTATTTAATCTATTTTATCAAATTTGATTCACAAAAGTGGCAGAATCAATTTTAAAATAAAACCCGCAAGTATAAAGAAAAAACAGTTTTCCAAGAATGTTTTTTTCATTTATAATATGTTCTTATAATAAAAATTTGAAAAGTATTCACATGTAAAATTAATTCAATAAATTAATTAATCTTTAAAATATGCTCATTTAATATAAATAATTTCTCATAAGGATTTAACTTAACTAATTATAATGGAGGAACATTTTTCACTTTAAAACATTTTTATTAAAAATTCATTTTGTTTCCTAAGAATAAAGATATATTGAAATATGGTATGTAGAAAAAGAACATGAAATTAATTTGATTAAATAGAATCAAATAAGAGTTATGTTACTTTTAAAAAAATTAAATGAAATATCAAACTTTTGAATTACTTAATTTATTAAAAAGTAAAATAAATTTATAAAAAATGTTATTGTTTAATAATCAATATTTTTCAATGAAAATTCAAAAAATTCACCCAATGTGAATTCTGATATTATGATTTCCAAAATTATAAAAATTTGAAAAATTAAAATTTCTAAAAGTACAATAAATTAATTATATATTTTTTTGTAATTAGAAATTAATATTCATTTTTTGATTAAAATGTATTTTTTGTAATATAAAAATTAATTTTTAAAATCAAATGGATTAATTATTAGAAAAATCATAATAAATTTAAAATTATTATGAAAAATAAGAACACTTAAATATATAGTTATTATTATTCATTGATGACAATTTATTGGTAATGATACATTGTTCACATTTATGTAATAAATTTTTATTATTATATTATGTTTTATATAAACTCGTTATTGGGTGTTGATATAAGGCCCTAGCCTTAAACATTACATTATCTTGAGTTAATTCATGAATTACCATTGAGGATATTTTCAGGTTTAATGTTTTAGAGAATTAGGCCATAACTATTACATTACATCTCAAATATTACAAAGTGGACACTTCAACTCTATCAATTTTTTTCAAAATAATAAAACTCATTAAATAAAACAATAATTATTTTCTTAATATGAATCTTAATGAATAATTGTTTTATATTAACCTTCCTTATACCCAGTGAAAAACATTCCAAAAACATGGGATGAGCATAAAAATCTTACTAAGTGTTATAAAATATGGAAAGAAAACATTAGTCTATAAAAACATAAAAATAAATGAAATCATGCCTCTCAATCATAAAACATAATCTTTCTAACATAACTCATCAAATCATAAGATTTATGAATGACATATATAAATCATAAATCATAAAGGTAAATTGTGGCATCCATATCATACTTATAGTGTTGCATTCGCAACTACATAGTGATATATATTCAGAATACCCATCACAGTATATCCCCAAAATATCTTAGGAGAAAAATTAACATTTACCTTCGACATGTTACCCAATGAATTAGAGAGCTATCTCGGCCTCACCCTCCATAGTTTTTTCAAAAAAACACACATATACATAAACAATTCCCATGAACCATAACATAATCATTACACATGAAACAAGAATAAAGGAAAGATAACATTTCCACACTATAATCACAATATATATTTTCAAGATATTGACATAATAAAAGCTTTATCAAAAAAAATTTCAGTACCAAAATATATATAAAGGGTATATGGTACTTATTTTCATTTTAAAAACATTATGTCTTGTTAAGGAAGCCAAATATCAAATAATGCTTGCGGTAGTGGAAAGGTCATTGTCACCGCATACGTTAAAAAGAAATTTTTCTTCGTCATTTAGTAAAATGATTCATAGAAAAAATATTCCCTTTGAATTAAATTAAAAGTCAAAGGGGTTTATACATAATATAAAATAAAGTAATGTATAAATCAAAATATTCCCAAATGAAAGGAGATTGAGACGAAGTCACTTACATTGAGTTTGACTCGTCACATATATTCCTTATTATTCCTGAATAATAAACATAAGTTAATTTCTACTTTCATTAGAAAATTTTTCAAGTTTATTGTTCCTTTAATATCACTTATAACCACATTATAAACATTACATAATTATTTAAGTTAATATCAGTCATTTTGTCATTATTTGGTACTTGAGTCGAAAATGAACTTGTTATAATTACAAATTGTCCATGAGGTCAAAATTCCATTATCTACAGAATGATATTCATGATTTAGTTATAAAATATATCATATATATCCAGTATATATATATATTCATAATATTCCATAACATTTGGAGATAAGAAATTGAATGCACCGTTCAAAGAGACGGTAAGTCGTATGTATGCATGAACGCTCCTTTAATTTCTTTTTCATATTTAATGGAATGAAAAATAAATGATACATGGGTAATTTATAATTAAATTATAATATCATATTTTATATAAATTATGTATGTTCATTAACTTCATCTATTATACATTCAATGTATGGCATGAATGAGTCATATCACTTTGATGGGGCGGTATTCCGCACTTCCTCAAATGAAATTATCATATTTACACAGTATAGAATGTATAAAATTATGATATGAATGAAAAATATATAATCATAGAGATAATATAAATATAATATATATCATATATAAATACATTTCCATAATAATGGAACCATGATAAGTGGTATGGGAAAATTGAACAATCTTTGTTTTATGAGGCAGTCGTTCGCCGTACACATAAACAGTATGTTCATATCCATTAGATGGAGGTGTCTGTGATTTTAAGTCTAATAAATGGAATAAAAAATCCTAGTATGTTGAAGATACTGGTGTTGTTATCAAAAAATTGAATAAATAGAGTTTAGGGGGGTTGGAGAAGGTAAACTAAATGAATGAAACTTGAGAGAAGACATTACCTCAAATCGGGAAACTCCATTTGATTTAAGCTAATAGGATTTATTGAATTGCCTTATCCCTAAGGTAAGGATTTTAGGAGGAATATAGAGATGTTGGAAGCTTATTTGGGTCATGTTTGGACAAGACAAGGGGGGCTGAGAAGTGTGAGTAAATGTTAGAGGTGATACCCTTTTATAAGAGGGAGGAGGGTCACTTAAGGAATACATGAAATATTATTTTATTATAAATTGATTTTCGGTTTCAAAAGGTCTCAAAGTCATTTATTTCAAAGATAAGAGACTTTGGGGTAGAAGAAATCTCAAACAATAGGTTTTTGACAAGCTTAGGTAACAAATTTAACCTTGTATTTTAGCTTTAACCCTTAGTTATCTAATTTGACTCTTACTATTTCTTTTTGTATATTCATACTATTTGGTTAATATAGTTACTATAAAAAAATATAACCTAAAGTGGTCAATTAATTAAATTTTTAACATTATATAAGTAATTTAGATGATTCTTATATTTTTAGGCATATTAAGCAATTTAATAAAAAATTACTTGTTTTAAAAAATTATTTATGTCAAAGTTTTATTACTATTCATATCCTAACTATTTAAAAATCCAAAACAACATGATTCCTTTGAAAAAACATAATTAATTGCAAGATAACAAGTCATAATCATCCCTAAAATTCATGTGTGGCATAAAAAGATTCTAAATAAATATACTTTAATATTTATAATCTCATTTATTTAAATCATTCATTAATAAGGTAATCACTACATCATCATTGCGTCATAAATAAATTTATTTATTCGATATCTAAAAATTATAAATAAAATACAACGATGTAGAAATTTTTTTTATTTATAATTAATATTTATAATTAATATTTATAGTTAAATATATCTTCTATATAACCCCATATAAAAATTATTTTAGTAAAAGATACATGTTTAGGGAATATTTTCCATAACTTTAAATTAAAAGTAATTAAATGTCAATTTAACACAAAAGGGGCCCCATGGGGTCCTAAAATTGACCCAAGGATGAAAATGATTGGTCATATCACATATAATAGGATTTGAACATGTGTTAGGGTTATTTAATATTATTATAATATTATTTTTTTACCCTAATTTACAAGATTTTCCCTTCAAACATGGTAAATAAAATATTTTTCTGCAGTTACTATTCATAATGTCTGAAAATAAATTTTACCTATTTATAGAAATTAGACATCATGATTCCAAATAAGGAATCCATTTTTCCGAAATTCAAAACACATAAGTTTTAGAAATTTATTTTAAATTAATTCCCATTGTCAAAACCAAAATGTGTGTTTTTAAGAAGTAAAAAAGTACCAAAAGATTGATATGCGTTTATGTCCAATTTCAAAGTGAAATTACTTCCAAGAAAAATTTTGATTAAATAATAACAATATAATCAAATTACACTTTAAACCCAATTAAAATAACAATATGAATATATAAATAAATTATATGAAATGAGTGTTTTGACATAAAATGCCGTATTTTTCATTATTTATTAAAAAATGAACTTTATTAGAGAAATACCAAAATTTCATTCAAAGTAAACTTTAATGTCCAAATTCTATATAAGAAATTTATGTTTTTCACATAGAACATATAAAAGTGAAAAAAATCGATTTAAAAAGGGTTCTCCCTCAAAAGGTGGTAAAAATACCTTTTTACAATATTAGATATTTATGCTTAAAATTGGATTCATTCTAATTTTATGCCTATAAATTTTATTGGATAAATGTAAAAAAATTAAACAAAATGTTTAATAATAATATATTTAGTTCTGTTCATTCATGCCAATACAACATCGTGGCATTAACTACCATATAAAATAATAATAATAATATAATATTATTTTTCGATACAACTCAAAGATTTATGCAACGTAAGATTTTGGATAAATTCATTATTTCATGTTGAGTACGATGTCTGACATAGTATCCCCTTTTAAGTAAAATTGATATTTAATTTACAAATATTAATATTTATAAAAATTTAATATTCTTTATTTACTTGGGATGTTACATCATTCCCCCTTTTGTAAATTGTGTCCTTGAAATTTTTTTCACATATCAAAGAAGTGGCGGTATTTTTCTCTCATAGCATTCTCATATTCTCAATTGACTCTTTAACCATATGGTTTTTTTCAAAAAACTTTTACCTGATAAATTACCTTATTTCGCACAACATTCTCTCTTCTGTCAAAAATCTAGATTGGTTGGTCCTCATAAGAAAGATTCTCTTAAAACTGAACGACCTCGGGACTCAAAACATGAGATAGATCCAGGATGTATTTTTTTTATCATTGAAATATGAAAACAAATGTGTACTTGAAACAAATGGGAGTAAATCCACTCTGTAGGTAGCTACACTAGCTTTCTCTAATATTTCATAGGGTTCAATGAACCTTGGACTCAGATTTCCCTTCTTACAAAAAAGTATCACACTTTTACATGGAGAATTCATGAAAAAAGACACGATCACCTACCTCGAAAGAAAGATATTTTCTCCGGTTGTCTGCATAACTTTTTTGCTTGTTCTATGCTATTCTCATGTGTTTTTGAATCACCTGAAATTATTTTACCATATCTTCTACTAATTTTGGTCCCATTAATTTCCTTTCACATACATCATCACAAAAAGTTGTAGTTCGACCCCACTTTCCATATAATTCTTCAAATGGTGCCAATTGTAAACAGGATTGAAAAAATTTATTACAAGAAAAATCAACCGAAGAAAGATATTGGTCTAAACATCCCTGGTATTCAATTGACAAATCGTGTAGCATATATTGCAATGTCAGAATTTTTCATTTGGTATTCCCATATAATTGTGAATGAAAAGATGTACTAAAATTTAATTCAATACCTAATGACTTCTGAAAGCCCTTCCAAAAGATAAAAGTAAACTTAGGATCGCGATCAGATACAATGGAGAGGGTAACTCCATGTAACCTAACTATCTCATCAATATACAATTTAGGGAGTTGATCTAGAGATACTGTATCTCAAATAGGATGAAAATGAGAATATTTAGTCAATTGATCAATAATAATCGACATTGTATTGATACCTCGAGAAGTATTTGTTAAGATGACTTCGAAATCCATGGCACATTTTCCCATTTCCACTCTCACACTAGAAAAGGTTTAATCATCTATTTCTGTAATTGATGTTCTTCTTTAACCTTTTAACAAGTTAAAAACTTCACAATAAAATAAGCTATATCTATTTTCATTCCATCCCACCAGTAATAATCCCGAATATCATGGTACATCTTAGTACTGTGAGGATGAACTGAAAACAGAGAACTAGGATCTTTACATAATAACTCTATCTTCAAATGGGAATCAAAAGGCACACATAATCTCTTTCCAAACCTCAAAAAAAGTCTTCATGAATGTTAACTTCAGGTAAATTAGTCTTCTAAACCAAATCTAACTTTTTCTACAACTCACTATCATCTTTTTATTCTTGCTTTAATTCTGTCTGATAGATATGTTTTCACTACCACCTAAAACAAAATAGAGAAATTCCTTGCACCAAAAACATCCAATACCAAATTCATCAAATCAAAAACCAAAGGATCTTATTCCAAACATAGCATGGTTAATGTGTAATTACTCTTTCGTCTCAAATGTTCATCAACTTTATTTTTCATTATATGATGATAATGGATGATGTAATCATAATCCATGATTAATTTTATCTATCTCTTTTGTCTCATGTTTAATTTCTTCTCAGTGAATATATACTTCAAAATTTTTTGATCAATATATATTTCACACTTTATGCCGTACAAATGATGCCTCAAAATTTTTAATGGAAAAATTATAGCAGTAATTTCTAAATCATGTGTAGAGTAATTTAACACATGAGGTTCTAACTTATGTGAATCATAAGAAATTACCTAATCCTTATACATAAGGACACATCAAATTCCATTCCACAAGGAATAACAAATGATACCAAACACACCATCTATGTAAGCTAATTCCAATACTAGAGAATTCACCAATCATTTTTCAATTCTTGAAAACAATCTTTATATTCTTATTTCCAGATAAATTTAACACTCTTTCAAGTTAACATAGTCAATGGGCAAGATAATCATACAAAATTTTCAACAAACCTCTGGTAATAACCTGATAAACCAAGAAAACTACAAATATCAGTTATATTTGATGGTCTTGGCCATTCTATACCAAATTTTGTTTTAGCAGGATCAATTGTTATGCCGTCATTAGAAAAAATAGGACCAAGGAATGAAATTTGTTGTAACCAAAAATCATACTTTCATAATTTCCCAAACAATTATTTTCTTTTCAGGATTTAACGGAAACTATTAAATGACTTTAATCCTCCTAATTACTTTTAGAATATACCAAAATATCATCAATAAACACATCCAAAACTTATCTAAGAACTCATGAAAAATTATATTCATAAGATCCATGGATACATCAGGTGCATTGGTTAACCCAAAAGGAATAACTACAAATTCATAATGGCCATATCTGGTACGAAATACGGTCTTTGGAATGTCTGCTTCCTTTACTTTAAACTGATGGTACTCATACTTCATGTCAATCTTTGAGAAATATCAATATCCCTAGAGATGATCAAACAAATCATCAATTTGAGAAAGATGATACTTGTTCTCAACTGTTCTATTATTCAAGGCTCAATATTCAATTAAAAGTCTCATTGAACCATCTTTCTTTTTAACATATAAGATAGGAACACCCCACGATGATGTGCAGGGTCGAATGAAACCATTATCTAATAACTCATATAATTGATTACTTAACTCTAATAGATTAATCTATGATAATACATAAGGGGGTATTGAAATTGGATTATCATCATGAACTAATTCAACTATAAATTCCACTTCCTAGTTCTTTATTATACTAGGAAATTCATGAGGAAAAACCTTAGGATACTCATTTACCACTAAAAACATCATTAATATGAACAGTTCTTATGTTTCCAACAATATGTGCAAGTTAACATTAATTTCCAGCTTTTACTAGTATCTCATATCTCTGATATGTTATCAAAATGAAAGGTTCATTAATGTAAAGAAATGGAAATTGTTTCTAAAAAGAAACCTATTTAGCTATGCAGTCAATCATAGTATGATAAACAAAAAGACAATCCATACCCAAACTAACATCAAACTCTACTAGAGTCAAAACAATAAGGTTTATAGGTATATTATTTCTGAAAACAAGAACATAAAAGTTATTATATTTTATTTTTATCTCAACATTTCCTCCAGGTGTTTTTACAACAAGTTCTGGTTTCATATCTTGAGATGGAATTATCGTTTTACTTGAAAATTTATCAGAAATGAATTAATTTTTAGACCCTTAATCAAACAATGCATTTCCATAATCTGACTAAGAAACATTGTACATGATACTACTTCATTTGATGGCCCAAACATCTGCTGAATTAGTTTTAATGGATTTCACCACCCCTTTCTTCTTATAGTCCAAATTCTTTTCATCATTTGTGTTCTTCGTTGGACACTCATTTTTATAATGACTCATTTTATTTCACTTAAAACATTTTATTGATTATAAATCAACTTTTTTCTTACCATTAACCATAACTTGTTTAGTTAAATTATGAGCCTTATTCCCCATTTTACCACATCAGTAGCACTTAAAAGAATTCAAAAGGAATTCCCCAATGTGATTTTTACCACATTTTTCAAAAACTGTAAACTTATGTTTCTTACCATCAATTTTTTGATCATTTCTCCACTTTCTTCTTCCACCTTGACCTCTTATTATATTAGTTTTCAAATAACATCTGATCATCAGAAAACTCCATTTCTACCTTCTCTTCACATAGAACACGTTTCTCATAACTTTTTTACTCATAAGAAGTGAAATCCATTATATAAATTGGATTCAATACTGAGTGGAAATGATTGATTTTACAATCAATATGTCATTTGAAATTTGGAGAATACATTTCCAGTTGAGTGGAATTTCCTTAATAAAAATCCACTATTTCATCCTCCTACATCAATTCCAATAATTGTTTTTACATCCTAAGTCAAACTGCCTTAGAAAAATATTTCTCAAGAAAAATACATATGAATTTATCCCAATCAAGATAATTAATATGCTCACTACCCATGATATGTTTAACCATTGACCACCACTGACCATCTTCACCTTCAATACGGTAAATAGAAAGACTAAACTTTTTATGCCTAGAACACCCCATGACATTGAAAATCTTTTCCAATTCTTTAATCCACCCTTCAAGTAGAACAGGGTCAGATGATCCTCTGAATGATGGGGGATGTTGCATTATGAAATGCTCAACTACTGACATGTTTCTCTATGGTTGATATGGCTGATCTCACGCATGGATCCCACCACCATATATAGCCTGAGTCAACTATTCCAGCATTGCAACAAACTATTCACTTCTGATTCTGACCATCTGAGGTTGCAGATTTGCAAGGTTGTTTTCCTCTTTATTTTGTCCCATCATAGCTGCCATGTTTCCTCTATAGAAACCCATTCTAAACACAAAAATATCTTAGGAGAAGTAACATAGTAATCTTGAAATGCTATATTATTTCAATATTACCACAAATTATTTAATTTAACAATATCTTATCTTCTAAATATGTCTAAACTGACCTTTGATACCAATAATAGGGTCACATCCTTAAGAATTACATAATCCTGAGTTCAGTAAAGAATTCACATTAAGGATTTTTTCACGTTTAGAGTTTTAGAGAATTTTCTAGTAACTATTAAATTACATCTCAATTATTTCAATGTGGATGCTTCTACTCTATATAATATTTATCAAAATAATAAAAATTAGTAAATAAAACAAGAATTATTTTCTTGATATAAATCTTCTTTAATACTTCCTTTCTCTTAACCATCCTTATACCTTGTTAAAAACATTTCAAAAACATGGGATGAGCATAAAAATCATAGTAAGGGTTATAAAACAAGGAAAAAAAACATTAGTCCATCAATATATACAAATCAATAAAATACTACTTCTAAAACAAAAATCATAATCTATTTATCATACCTCATGAAATCATAAGATTTATGATTAACAAATACAAATCCAAAGTCATAATGGTAAATGATGGCATTATATCATACTTACATCGTAGATTTCACATCACCATAGGGAGTTCCGTTTAGAATACTCATCATAGTATATTCCTTAAATATATTAATAGAAACATTAATGTTTACCTCCATCATATTACCCAATGCATTGGAGAGATATCTCATTTTCACCCACCCTAGGTTTATAATGGAACCACCCATATAGGTAAGAAATTTCTGTGAACCATAACATAAGCATAACACATGAAACAAGCATAAAGGAAAGATAACATTTCCACATTGGAATAACAATATATCATTTCAAGTTATTGACATAATCAAAAGTTTCTCAAAACCATTTTATAAATAAAAATATGTAAAAAGGGTATATTTTAGTTATTTTTATTTTAAAAACATTACAACTTATTAAGGATTCCAAATATCAGGCATATATATATTCATAATATTAATAACATTCAGAGATAAGAAATGAAATTCCCCATTCTTGGAGACGGTAAGCCGTACCTACGCATGAATGTTACTTTCATTTCATTTTTATATTAATGAAGTGAAAAATAAATGATACAGAGGTATATTTTAATTAAAATATAATATAACTTTTAATATATTTTACATAAATTCATTAACACCATCCTTTATATGTTCCATGTATGGCATGAACGAGTCATATCACATTTAGGGGGCGGTAGTCCACCCTTCCTCAAATGAAATTATCATATTTACCCATTTTGGAAACCATAAAAGAATGTTGTAAATGAAAAATACATAAGAATAGGGAAAACAATAAATATAATATATATCATATATAAATAAAGTTCCATCATAATGTCCACCATGAGATGTGGTAGGGGAAAATTGAACAATCATCGTTTCATGAGGTAGTAGTTCATTGTACATAGAAACAATATGTTCATAACTATTAGAAATAGGCGTGTGTGAGTGTAGGTATAATAATTGGAATAAAAAAATCATACAATATTTAAGATACTAGGTTTTTTATAAAATAATTGAATAAAGAGAGTTTATGGGGTTGGAGGAGGGAAAATAAAAGAAATAAGCTTGAGAGAAGACATTACCTCAAATCGGGTAACTCATTTTGATTTAAGCTAAACGACTTTATTGAATTTCCTTATAAATAATGTAGGGATTATATAAGGAAGACATGTATGTTTATAGATTATTTATGCAGAGTTTTGATGAGCCTATGGGGCTTGAGAGGTGTGAGTAAGGGTTAGAGGTGATGCCCTTTTATAAGAGAGAGGAGGGCTACTTAAGGAATTTCTTGAAATATTATTTTATTATAAATTGATTTTCTATTAAAAATGGTTAAAAATTCATTTAAAAATAATAAAAGAGTCTGTGGGTATCAACTAATAGATTTAATATAAGTCTAGGTAAAAAATTAACCTTATCCTTTAGCTTAAACCCTTAGTTAACAAATTTGACTCTTACCATGTATTCTTGTATATTCATACTATATGGTTACTATAGTTACTATAAAATGAAAATAGAACTTAAAGAGGTCCATTAATTTCATTTTAAAAATTATCTAATTAATTTTTTGATATCTTAGATTTTTAAGAATATTAAAGAATTTAATAGAAAAATATTTGTTTTAAAAACTCATTTATGTCAATTTTTATACTATTCATATCATGACTTTCTAAAAATCCCAAACAACTTTATTCCATCTAAAATCCATCATTAATAAAAATATAACAAGTCATACTTATCAATAAAATTCTTGGATGGCATAAAATATTTCAAAAAAATATATTTTAATATTTATAATCACATTTATTTAAATCATTCATTAATAAGGTAATCACTACATCATCATTGTGTAATAAGTAAATTTATTTATTTGATGTCTAAAAATTATAAATAAAATACCTTATTGTAGGAAAAAAAATTCTATTTATATTGACTATTTAAGTTTAAGATATCTCTTTTATAAACCCATATAAAACTTGTTTTAGTAAAAGATAGATGTTTAGGATATATTTTCCTTAACTTTAAATTAAAAGTAGTTAAATTTCATTTTCACACACAAGTGGCTCCACAGTGTCCTAAAATCTATCCAGGGATTTTAATTGTTGCAAATATCTTATCCACATGTATTAATACATGTTTTCGGTTAATTTAATATTATTATAATATGATTTTTTACCCTTATTTTCCAGATTCACCATTTAACCATGATAAATAAAATATTTACTGAAGTTACTATTCATAAAGTCTAAAAATAAAAGTTACCTATTTAAAAAATTTAGACCATATAATTCCAAATATTGAATCAATTTTACCAAATTCAAAACATAGAATTTTTATAAATTAATTTAAAATTAATTCCCATTGACAAAATGAAAAGGAGTGTTCTTAAGAAGTAAAAACTACCAAAAGAATGACATGAATTTATGTCCTATTCCAAAGTGAAATTAATTCCTATGACCAAAATAGGATTAAATGATAAAAATATAATTCAATTATGATTTAAAACTAATTAAAAAGATAATCTAAATATATTAATAAATTAGGTGAAAATATAGTTTTGACTTAAAATGCAGTATTTTTAACTATTCCTTAAAAAATGGACTTAATCAGAAAAATTCAAAAATTATATCCAAAGAAAATTTTTATATCCCGATTCTATAAAAGATGATTATATTTTCAAATAGTAAATATAAAAGAGAGAAAACAATATTTAAAAAGGGTTCTCCATCAAAAGGCTGTAAAATAACCTTTTTAAAATATTATAGTACTTACGCTTAAAATTGATTTAATTATAATTTCAAGCCGTTAAATTTTATTGTATAAATGTAAAGACATTTAAAAAAATGTGTAATCATAATATAGTTAGTTATGTTCATTCCTTCCAATACAATGACTAGGCATTAAGTACCATTTAAAATAATAATAATATTATATAATCATTCGGTAAAACTCAATGTTGTATGCAACGTAAGATTTTAGAGAAATATGTTGTTGTGTGTTGAGTATGCTATCAGACATAGCATTACATTTTATGTAAAATTGATATTTAATTCACTAATATTAATAAATTTAAAAATTTCATATTCTTTATTTACCTAAGATGTTATAGTTAAATTCCACATAAGAAAGAGAATCATTTTAAAATATTAGGTTTTCTTATTTTAACACCATAAAAATTTAATCTTCATAATATGAACTTGTTCTTACTAATCAAGGTATTGACATTCAAAATTGACCTTGTGTAAAACCCCCATCTGAAAAATGGTTTATTAAACATCCTCTTAAACAGAGGGAAAATAGAATATAATGCTGAAAACATATCAATGTCTCCAAATATGATAACATTGGTGGTAATTGAAGACATGTATTTTAATGAATAACATTTTAAGAGTGTAATGTCCCATGTTTTAAGGGACAAAACTATAGTATATCTGATATACAATACAAAACTCAAACAAAAAGTAATCACTTAAGTATGATTATTTTAAAATATTCATTAAAATCGAGATTAGGAATATGGATACTCACATTATGATGTCTATATTTTACCTAATCAAAATAATTATACTTATATATTATTGTTATAAAAATCCTCAAATTTTTAGTAATATCATTTTATTATTCAATAATAAGTTTTCATAAAAAAATTATATATTTTTGAGAAAAACTATTATGTATAATTTCTAGGATATTTAAAAAATTTATTTGATAAATATAAAATCATTATTCAAATCATGATATAAATTTTAACATACGGTGATTTTTTTTGGATTTTTCAGAAAATGTTTATTCTTGAGTAAAATGTGAAATATTTTTGTTTTTTGTAAAGCTATTATTTATTTTGATTAATTAAGTAAATTAAAAGTAAGATTATTATTTTAATTATATTATAAATTAAAAATAGTTTTTATCATTATTAATAATAAGAAAATCATATATATACTATATTTTAGTATAAGTTTTTAATGCTTGAAAACACATTTTTCTAAAACCCATTTTTAAATGCATCATATTTTTCTTTTTTTATTTGAAAAACATAACCCATAATACGGAATTAATTATATAAAATTTGTAGAACATATATATATATATATATATCATTATGAATTAAAATTAATATAGTAAAAATTTCTCATAATAGTGTTAAAGTAAAATAATCTTTTTCATGAAAAATGCCTTTTTCGCAAAAACTGCTTTATATAGAATTTTCCATTTTAATTTTAAATTAAATTCTTCCACCTCTATGAATTTATTTGGATAAAAGGGATTTTATATTTTGAATAATCATAAATAATAATATGTTATATGTTCAAGAAATGTTTTTTGCAATATGAATAGTTACTAAAGAAAATATTTTCTATTGTGGTAAACAATAAAATATTTTAGTTAAGAGTAAAATTAATAGAAGAAGGAATGGAAATAATGTACCACTAATTTTTTTAATATTAATATTTTCAATTTAAATTTAATATTGATATTTTTTAATAAATAATGTAGAAATAATGTTTTATAAAAAGATAAAATTTATTTTTTAAAAAACAATTTTCAATTAATATATTCCTTGTTGATGAAATAATTAACTTTATAAATAAATGATATTTTGATAAAATTAAAGTATTACATTAATTTGTTATAATTTAAATAATAACATATTCTTCAAAACTTCAAATTTAATTTTTATAAGGTTTTGAAAAATGTTATTTAAACAACTTTTATTTGTCAATAAATGTTGGTCCATGTTATAAAACTAAAAATTAACATATTAGTAAAATTATTATGAGAAGAAAAATATTGTTTTTTAAATCATCAGGTAAATTTTATCCCATAGTGAAATTTTCAAAATTTCATGAGATATTCAAATTTTTAGGTAAAAACTAAATACAGAATAAATTTATGGTTTGTATTATGACATCATAGCGACTCAAAAGTGATGTAATTAATGATATAAATGGGAATCCAGGCCAAATATATGATTCCACATTAAAATATTTTTCTTTTTATGAAATTTGATTAATTTTATAATTCCAATATGAATCCCCCAGAACCTAAATTATATTTTATTGTTTTAAAATCATTTATTTATGAACAAGACATACATAAACATTATTAAGGTTAATATTTTAATTTCATTGGCACATGAAAAAAGACAATTATGAAAATCATTTATCTTTTGTAGATTCC
The DNA here is from genome assembly GCA_963277665.1 of Viscum album. Lineage (NCBI taxonomy): Eukaryota > Viridiplantae > Streptophyta > Magnoliopsida > Santalales > Viscaceae > Viscum > Viscum album. The sequence goes on along the minus strand of OY728158.1, from coordinate 1,899,836,984 downwards.
ATGGGATGAAATTATTGGAGTCTTTTGTCCTTTGGTTATTTTATTGAATAGATTCCAAAACATATGTTTGAGAAATTTAAAAGAACTACAATATCTATTCTTATATAAACCCACTCAATATACCCTTAGACATTACCTAAAGATCATCTTGCACATTATCAATCATCCTTTACCTCTCTAGATTCATCCTAGGGTTCCCCGAGCTTTCAATAAGATCCTCCCATTATTTTTGAATCACCCACTCAATGTAAGGAATTTATCTATCTTCTATTAAATTCAAAAACATTATTTATATTTAACTTGATAAATCTCAAATAGATATGTAATCATAAATCTATAAATATCATATAATATAAATATTTTTACAAAATAATTATATATCATTTACCCCATATCATTATATCATTTACCTACTCTCTTACTACAACAAAATTTTGTAATGGATCCTCTCCATCTATATTTTATTGAAGTATATTCTTAATTTTATGCCTTTTATTTCCAATTCATAATGTTGCGATATATTTTTTCACACCCATTTTAAATTATTTTTTTTCAAAAATGATGATATATAACTTTAACTCTCCATAAAATATTTTACTAATCTATAATTAATAATGTAATGTTGTCAAAATTTCACATTAATGTTTTCGTGCCACATTTTTTATTCAAGCACACTTCTTCCTAAATGAATATGAAAAACAAAATTTTCCTATTACATTATGTTCATTGTTACTAATCATGATCCTGTTTTTGCTTCAATGTTTTGAGATTCTCCTTTATCTCTCTTTTAACTGCATTATGAATTGGCATGTATTGTCGTTATACAGTTGAAATGTCACTATGATTTTCCATGTTGAACATTTATAAGGTGTATGATGATAGAAATTTACACTCTAGGGTATTCAAATAGTTTTACCTATACATAATGTATTGTATAATTCCATTTATGTAACCCAAAATCCATAATCATGATATTTGATATTATTAAATATGTTCTTATGTTATGTGATAAATTTGGAACACTTATGTGTGGACATTATTTGATTATTATGGGTGAACCCAAATTGCACTCTAATGCATTGGGTAATGTTTTTGTTTCATGAGAATCTGTTTGTGGTGGTAGGGAGGTTTTCCTAAAAAAATTATGTTATTTTTTATTCTAGTTTAGCAGTGAAATTTTCTTATGGTGTCATGTTTAAATTTGTTTCCACAATTCCATTTTTTGTTTTATATTACCAAGAGATATCATTACTCATTGTTCATGCTTAGGATTCTCACCACTTTTGTTTCCCATTGAAATCCCTATTTTCTAAAATGTTATAATTTCTTCATGTTATGCTTTTTTATTCATTTACTGTGATATATTACTCACCCTTTTCTTATGTATATCCCAATGTTTTCCCATAGAGTGTTCAGAATTATGGAACATTATGAGAATGTTAAATAGTTTATCAGTACTTTCAATGTGAAACCTATTTTGGTGTTTTTATATATTTTATCTAATTATCACAAGACGCATAATTATTGATATAGAGGGATTTATTGTGTGAATTTTTATGTAATAAATCATTATGTATGATACAATAATGACAAGGACTATCTTTTGGAGACAGTTTTATATCTTCTTGTTTATGGATAAGTGGCCATCAATTTATCAAAAAACAAATAAAATTTCAATTTCATGATCCCTTTCCTAAAGGTAATAGATCCTTTTACATTATAGATTAGAAATATAAGTAAATACACTTACTTAAAAATTATAATTTATTCATGTAACCACATTCCACCACAATTTATCTATCCCTCATAATGATGATTATTCATGATCTTTCTCTCATTTCTAAATAACCAAAAGTAACTTCTAATAGATCAAATGATTTGAAAAAAATGATATCAAGAAAATACTATTTTCTATAATCATTAAACAAAATTAAAAAATTGTAATATGAATTTAAGATAATTCCCAAATTAAGTACAACATTATATTAATCTCTAAATTCAATATTAAAATTAAATAATTCCATAACTAAATAAAAGTACACCCAAATAGCCTAAAAATTAAAGAATATTATTGTTTTATTCCCAAAAAAGCATTCATTTGAAGTCACATGTTTGATAAAATGGAAAAATATACCTAAACCAAATGAAACACACCCTGAATAATCATTAATAACCTCAACATTCTGAAAATTAAATAATATTTTATTATAAAATATTTTTCCCAAATTAACTTAATAATTATCCATGATATCATTTACGTAATAACAATTTTATACTAACTAGTACATCACATATGTCAGTGGTAGGTATTCTACCCATATCACATTTCAATTATGGTTTAAAACTTTTAACCCTTCCCGATGTGAATATATTATAACTCATCATGCACTTTTTCCATTCTATTAATCCATATTTATATATGTCCTATAATATTTGCAAAAATAATACAAAGAACCGAAAAATAACATTATTTATCAAATTAAATTTTTAAACACTATTATTTTCTATAAAACATACATTTTATACAAAAGTAAATAATATTAATTGAATATTATTACATTAACATCAATTATATTTAAAAACCTAATGTATATAAGTAAAATTAAACTTATGTCCTTGAAATATATAGAAATTAATACTCAGATAAATTTTATTTTAGTAAAACCTATACTAATTACTTAGGACATATGGCCATAAATGTCTCTTAAGACACTCTTTATCATCTTGGTATTCAATAAAAAAGGTAAAAATAGGTATTTATCCATTTAAACATGTGATCTACCTTATACTTATCAACAATGGAAATAATAGGGTTAATATTAGCCATAATTGATTATCATATATTCAAATCCATCTTGAATATTGGGAAAGATTAAATAAATTATAAAAACATATCCCTAGGATTGTCAAAACATTTTTACAGCAAGACATGTTTTCAAGAACTAGGTAAAGATCATGTCTATATCAATTCCCCTTTTGGGGTTATTATCCCTAGGAAAAAATACGCATTTTCTACATTCACATGAAGTATTAGGATTGGGAAGTGTTTTCATTGAAATTTATCACTCTATACATCACTAAATTTCCAGGATATTTTTCTAGGCTTATAATTATCCTTAAACTTATCTATAGGTTTCTCAAAAATATTTTCTTATATTAATTTAAAAATTATAACTATACAAAGATCTTATACTAACTACTTCTATCCAATATTTATACACATATTGTTTCATGATTATTATCATAAATTCTAATTAATACAATAGAATGATTGAAATGGCCTAGTGTATTTGAATGATAAGGTTCATAATACATTAAAGTGAGAATAAAATAAAACATATTTATTTTATTCACCATTATTTGATCCTAATTCCTTTTGGTCTCCAAAAAATTGGATAACATGGGTAATCAATAGAAAAATGGTTTTCTAAAAATTTCAATATGTGAATAAAAATTATAAATAAACCTAAACTTTTAGTCAAAGGTATAACATGAATAAAATAGAAGGAACATGATTAATCACATGGTAGAAAAACACAAACAAAAATTTATCAAAATATCATAATAGTATAGTAAATGTGATAGAAAAATAAAACATTTTATAATCATAAGAAATGCATAATTTCTATGAAAACATCACGTGATGGACAATGTCCTATAATGGATTGGTTTCACTTATTGATCCCATATGTGAAGTCTCATGAGACCAAAACGTCACCTAATTAATTGGAGGAATATCTAATTATAGGACCACCCTTCCTATTCATATCATGTACCATAATATGTATTCTATATAAGTAACTAAATCATGGAGAATAAACATAAGAATTACCAATGGGGATATTATTTGTTTCATTACTTTTTCTTATTTCATGATAAAAACAGATTTCAAAAAGAAGGGATTTGATAAATGATAACAAGTAATGTATTACCCTTTGAAATTTAATGTTATTAAGAATGGTATTTATGTAAGATTCTTATATAGAAAATTTAAAATCATTCCATAACATTATATGTTATTGTTATTCTTGAATTGAAATAATTTAAAAATAATAAAAAATAATCTTCAAGAAACTAACAATTTCACATTTGAAATCACTTTTTAAAATCTACAAATTTCCAAAACATTATCGATAAATTTTAATTAAAAGGATCCATGGGATCACACAAAATAATTGTAAAATTGATCATTGGATAATGATCTCAAATCAGTACATTTTGAGTATGTTAAAAGTTATATTTCTTTCATATTTTTTAACCAAATTTAAAAGAAACTTGTTTTTAAAATTAAAACCATAGTCCTTTTGAATCATTTTTGAAAAAGATAATAATGAAAAAAATAACATTAAAAAATTATAGGAGAGGAGTGAAAACATTTTTGAAAACACATTAAAAAATTTATAGACATGGAAGGGAAATTTTCTTTGAATGAAGAGTTAAATATAGTTTGTTTTACCTAAAAATATTTTCTCAATCATTTTTATATCAATGGGAGGAAAAAATTACTCTTATATGATAAATTCATGATTAAACATATTATATGAAAATTATATGATTTTATTATAAAATGATCAAATAATTTTATACAATGGAAATTCAACAATAAATACTCATGATTAAAATGATTTTTGTAATGCCTAATCCCCAGTTACCTAGAATCATTGCATTATTACAAGACATTATCATGATACAAGGAATCAAGTCTTGAAAGACCGATTAATTTAGTATCTTTTGAAGTAATAGATACATACATAATTTTTACATTATATCATTAAATAAAAAAACAACATTGTGTTCCATTTGATCACTCTTATATACCATTGTTTATTCCTACAGGTTAATCGTAATATACTTCATTGCATCTTGGAAAAAATAAAACATAAGAAAGGGGTGATCTTATAATCTCAGTAAGAATAACAATATAGTGGAAACTATCATAAATAAGAATAAACATTTATGGTAATGTATAAGACTAGAACACAAGCCTTTAACCATAAACTTGAGCATAATATGGAAAAGGTAAATCAAAAAATTATATTTAATTATTCACATGGATATTGTAATAGTAGAATAATCACAACTAATATCAATATAAAATTTCAAAATGAAGGAATGCATAATTCCAAACTTCTTAATAACATATTCAAAGCCTTGTTCCAATACTACAAATAAGATTTTATGAAGGCCATGTGCCAAGACACTAGTTTGTCTCATGAGACCTACTAATGCATTGAGGAGCTATAGCGGGATCCACCCTTCACATACTAAGTCCAATGCATTCCTCATATGAATAGGTTTAAACATAACATAAACATTCATATTAAAACAAGTATACGAAATGTGAATACATTATCCATAAACCATGAATGGTATAAAAATAACCCATCCACAATCAAACATATCATAAAACCTTCAATACAGTATGGAATATTTGTATCATAATAAATCAACCTCAATCAAGAATTATATCCCATAAAGGATGTTGACATAGTCAAAAATGATCAGTAAAAATCTTTTAGGGAAATATCCATTTTTCAGGAAAACATTTAAAAGTGTCATAATTTATCAAGAAGTTATTTATAATATATTTTTGAATCAAAGTGTCCCATACCACTTTGAAACTTTTAAAAATAATTTAAATTTTAAAAAATTAATTTTCATATAAATAATACCACAAAACCATTTTTGAAATATGGAAATTAATGAGAAATATTTAGAAGAATAAATTTTTAGAACATTTAAAATGATATTTAAACCTCTTGGCCCCCATCCAAGCTTCCTATGGAGAAGCATTTGGGGGCCCAAAGTCTCATGAAAAAAGGGTTGGGCTGGAGGATTGGGAATTTCCAAACTATTAACATTTGGACTGATCCCTGGCTGATTGATGAAGAAGGTGTGCGGTCCTCATCCCCTTCCCAACTAGGTTTTGAAGATGAAACTGTTAGTTGACTCTTTTCCTACCAGGGTCTAGCATGGTGTTTGGAGAATATTCACGCATAGTTCAATGAAAGAGAAAAAATAATTATCCTGAGTACCCTCGGGGTCCCAGAAGAAGGCCCCGATCATCTCTTCTAGATGAACGACCTTTCGGGAGCCTATACGGGAAATCAAGATACTGGCTCTCCATTGGTAATCAATAAGTAGATTGGGAAGGGGGCCCTTTAATGTCATTTTTGAAACTCAACATCCCCCCCCCAAAAAAAATCCGCCACTTTTGATGGAAGGTGTGAACGATCACACTTCCTACCATGAGACTTCTCATCTTCCCACATATTTCATGTTACGATTCTTGTCATTTCTGCCAAAACATCCCAGAATCTCCCTTGCACGCCATCATCCAGTGCCTAGGGGCTAATGAAATTTGAAAAAAAATGGGGCTCTGCTTCAGAAGCTTCACTAGCCATGGCCTCTGACCTCCCATATTTCATGATGTGTTGGTGATCCTCCATCTCATCACCTAAAGTGGGATCACTTTGCACCCTGGCCTGAATCATTTGGTTCCATTTCAATGAGGCAGGTTTTAACCACGTTCATAGACCCCCTGAATTCTGGGTTTAATTGACCTTTTTGTGGATTGAGGGTTGGAAGCACCATATGTGAAAACATAAGCCCTTTGAACCCCTTCAATTCCCTCCCACTGTTGTCTTCCAACAGAAGGGATTATTAAGATTAATGTGGATGTGTCTCCATCCAAGTATGGGCCTATCGCCCACAGAATCATGGCATGGAACCATCAGGGACAAGTCATTGCAGTAAAACATTAATCAGACCACGGCTTTTGGGAACATGTAGTGGTTGAGTCTATTGTCAACCTTGCATGTTTAATGCTCGCCAAGGATCAAGGATGGGATAAAATAACCCTCAAATCAGACTGTATCACCATTATCAATTCTATCAATTTCAATGATGGAGGCCTCCAGTCATTTCGATCCCTTATCAGGTGAATCCTTTCTCTCCATCAAGGCTTCTCTTTCTACACATTCCCCTTTACTAAAAGGGAAGTAAAAAATGCGTCCCATTAGCTGGTGGCATCAGGTCCCTATGATGTTAACCGTCTCTGGCTGGATCATTTCCCTTCATGGATTAGTGTTTTTATGTCCTCTGATCTTCGACATTAATGATTCCGTCTTTTCAAAAAAATACACAAAATAAACGTGAATTGGCGCATGAAAAAAAATAAGTCTCAATGGAATGTAAGTTGAGTTGAATTACATTATTTAGATTGTATCCTTAGGTTAAGGATAAATAAATGAAATAAATATGTGTGAAAAATATAAATACACTCAATATGAAAGGAAATTCATTTTAAATAAATCAGAGGACATTCACACATATTCTGTAAAAACAACACCAATGACATGGATGTTTAACTCACTGAATAGAAATTGAGTAAAAATTTCTCTTATCAAGTTTATACCGATGAATTGAGAATTTTTCAATGGGGTTATTATGTGTATCAAAAGTATTTCCATTGAAATGGGAGTGTAAATTACTACATAAGTAAATAAATAGTGGTTTCACACAAAATCATGGAGTACTGTAATCAATGAAGTCTGCATAAAACCGAATGAGTGGAAATTTAAATTTGAAATTACCTTACCGATTTGGTAACTTAAGAAACATACAACCCATGAAATAAGTATCATTAAATGATGATGTAAATACCCATATATTAATTTATATTATGCAAACAATACAATCACGGGTAGCACATACACCACACAACAGGTAATAGTGGAAAATATAGCATTAATCTCACGGGAATAAAAGTGAGATGAAAACCCCTTACCACATTCCATTAATTGAGTTGTATGACCAAAAGTTAATAACCACCAAATTAATCACAATAATCCATGAATATAAATAGAATCATTATAATATATATCAAATGGCTATATGAAATACAACACATGCAATAAACAAGTGGTGAATAATGGAAATATCACCGAATTAAAAGTGAGATAAGAAACCCCTTACCACATTGCATCAATTGATTCATATGAAAAAAAGTTAATAACCATAAAATCAATCACAAGTCACCATGAATATAAATATAATAATTAATAATATATATCAAATGTAAGTACACAATACACCACATGCAATTAATAAGTGGCGAACAATAGAAATATCATGGAAATAAAAGTCAGATAAGAAACTCCTTAGCATGTACCTTTACTTAGTATAGGTTAGGTTAAACACCTGTATAATAGTGAAATAATTGTTATTAAATTATAAATCAACCAAATACATAAATATGATATCATATATGATCTCTTAATATTTCATTGTTAATGATATTTCATTTGTATCATTGTTTTCGTTGTTAACATATTCATTTTCCTTTATATGTTTTGTTTCGTAAGACATATTTGTTATGTATGGGATGTATTTTATTCAAATACAGAATTATATTAATTTCATAAAAATTATTTTTAAGTATAAAATGAAAATTATTCTTGAATGATTACTATGGGGAATGAATCTCATCATGTTCGTGGAGATGGTAAACTGTATGTATGCACGAGCGACAATATCATTTTTTGATGGTGAAATCGTACGTAATTGGATGGTATATCATATATAAATAATCATTAACATGTTATATTTATTATTTAAATATTTTTTTTACTATTTATTATACCAATCCAAATGATTAAGTGTTTGAATAGAAAACTACACCATGACGTGGAGACGGTAAGCCGTACGTGCGAACGTATGGTGAATTTTTCATTTTTAGGTTGGGTAGAATAATGAATATGGTTATACCATATTTATAATAACATCAAATTATGTAGGATATACTGGAGTAATTATTTTTGTAGGGAAATAACAAATAAATAGGAAGTTGAAGAATAAAATAACTTGGATGCGAGTGGTAAAATTATTACCTCTTCTTCAGGTGATTCCTTTTGAGTTGATAAAAATGGCTCCTTAGGTTGGATTTCATATCAAAGTAAGGACCCTATTTGGAATTTTGGGAATTTGAAAAGATATTTGGGCAGGGTTTGGCCAAGCCAAATGTCTATGGAGGTGTGAAATTAAGATAAGGAGAAGTACCCTTTTATAAGAGAGGTGAGGGTCACTTTAGGAAAATTTTGAAATATTATTTTATAATAAAATCATTTTCTGTTTATAATGGCTAAAAAATGATTTATTTATAAGCTAAGGTGTCTATGGGTCTAACTCCTCTCAAACAATAGGTTTTAGACAAGTTTATGATACCATTTTAACCTTATCCTTTAGATTAAGCAGTTAATTTAATAGTTTAACTTTTATCGTGTCTTCTTGTATTGTTACACTATATGGTTAATAACCTTAATATAAACTTATAAGAGAACCTCAAGTGGTTCCTTAATGACATATATAATATTATTTATTCCCTTTTTACAAACTGTATATTTTTAGTAATATTATATCAACCAATAATATTGTATTTACAAAAAAACTAATTCTGGTAAATTTTGACACTATTTGGTATTTTCTTTTTGAAATTCATAACAACCTTATCACTTAAAAAAATATTATCTAATCAAATATAACATGTTATATTAACCTATAAAATTCGTGGATGGAATAAGAACCTTTAAATTCTATTTATTTTAATATTTATATTATAAACTAATTTAATATTTCAATAAGAAGGTAATTACTGCATCATCATTGTGTCATAAGTAAATTTAATTATTTAATCTATTAAAATTATAAATAAAATACCATTATGTAGGAAATCATTTTATCTTTCTAATGAATTTTTATATTCAAATTTATCTTTTGTATAACCCAATATTAAAAAGGGTTTAGTTATTAAACATTGAATTTAACACTTTTACAATTCTTTAAATAAAATAATATTAAATGCCCTAATCTAATCCTAGTGGACCTAAAGGATCATATTTTATTCCTAAGGATTGTTTTGGTATAATTACACTTATCCAATAGAATTAGGACATGTTTTGGGGTAATTAAAATATCATTTATACCTTTAATCACCCAATTTATTTTTTACTGTGGTATATAAAAGTGAAAAATTACTATTCACCCAAAATTATTTTCATCTTATTGAACTACATTTAACTTACTGATATTAACCATGTCTCTCTGTTTTTTTAAATAAAATTCATAGAAGTAGTAAAATTTGGTTTTATGCAAATTTTCAAATGCTCTTAGAAGGTTGGTTAAAGATGGTAAAAATGTCAATAAAATTTTATACATCTAATTTCCTTATAAAATGACTCCATTGAATTAAATTGAACTTATATAGGTATTATATATATATTCACTAAAAATAAATTAAATTAAAAAGAATAATTATTTAAATAAAAATCATGTTTTAAACTATAACGTAGTGTTTTTTACTATTATCAAAAATTGATTATTTTCACAAAAATAACACAAATTCACCCTAAACAAATTTTAATATTTAAAATTAAAAAATTAATTCTATTTTACCATATTAAAAACATATATGTAGAATTAATTAATTTAAATATTATTCCCGTTGTCCAAACAGAAAAAATGGATTTTTAAGAAGTACAAAACTATCCAAATATTGACATCTGTTAATGTCAAATTAAATGTGAAATTACTTATCATGGACTATTTTTTTTAAATGATAATAATATAATCTGATGATACTTCCAAACCATTCAAATTAATAATTTAACACTATAAATTAATTTGATAAAAAAAACATTTCAGTTAAAATTAAGTATTTTTTACTATTCGTCAAAATATGAATGTTATTAGAAAAGTACCAAAAGATTATCCAAAATAAAATTTAATGTCCAAATTTTAATGAAAAATTTAATTTCATTAAATTGTATATATAAAAGTGTCAAATATTTGTTTTAAAAAGGGTTTTCCATTAAAAGGTTGTAAAATTTCATTTTTTGAAAAATACTTCTTTTATCTGAAAAAATTGAATTTGCTCTTATATTATGTCTAGGAAACAGATAGTACGAATTATAAAATTATATGGAGTATATAAAATTCAAAATATAGTTAATAATATTCATAATTGCTTTTTGAATGGCTAGTTTGGTAATTCATGTTGCGCTCAATATCTGTGTTGCGTATAGCGCAAGCTATTGAATTACATTAACAAAAATAACTTACTATAAAATACTGGCATGTTATATTCTTCACCCCTTTTGGAAATTGCATCCTCACAATTTCAAAATTGGGCTTGGGAAATTTATTTAAAGTCTCACATCGTAAAAAGTGTCAATAAAACTATAACTTTATATGAATGAAAGAGAAGTACAAAGGTCACCTGAGATAAGGATTCCATGTAAGAAAATATGGATATAAGAGACAAACTAAGTGTCAAGTTCTAATGGAGAGTGATAGAAAACATGATTAGGAAAAAGTTAACACTAAGAAAACCACAAACTTGTGATGGGATAAATGGTCATTAGTTTCCTAGTAGTAAAATTAAACAGACAATGTTTTTTGTTTTATGTTCTGTTTCATAAAGTTGAAGAATTTATTAATGAGATTGACTATGAACATACAGAGATATACATACTTTTTAAGTAGATGTTCATCCTTTAATATATTTCTACCACTAACTCATCTTTTTTTCAAACAAAGAGTATTCAAGATGGCTTGGTCACACCTAAAGTGCTAGAATCCACTTCTAGAGAATCACATAATACAAAAAGGATAAACTATATATTTACCTTGTATTTAGAGATTAACCAAAACAAAAAAATGGTTTTTAGAAGATCATATGATCCCCAAAAAGGATAATCCATTGGAGAAAGAAATAGTAATCTTAATTTCTTAAATTAAATCAACAATACCCAAAGTTCAATAAATACCATTCAATAAACAATTGTCCTTTAAATCCCTGAATATAATCTAAACTAATATTTAAACCCAAAACTTAGATGAGTTTGATTACATAGTCATCAACATTAAATTATATCTCCAAATAACATCAATTACTCTTGAAGTCACATACTTAAAAGTAATTAACCTAATCACATATTATCTACGATAGGTAAATCATTTCTATAAATAACCCAAATAGCTATAAATCCATAATAAAAACATAGATAAAATTCCACCATTAATCCTTAAAAGAAATCCCATAGTATTCTATTTCCCTTGGGCATATAGTGTTCCAAACAGAGTGAACATCTTCCAAAATAACAATTATCACTTAATCACCAAATCATTTTCCAATAATAATGATATCCATTTGATAATACATAAGATCCCAAATAAACTTATAATTGATCCATAAAATCATTTAACTAAAAATATTAGTCACACTAACCAGGGACTTCACGTAGTCCAGTGGTAGGCGATAAATCTCAATCGCACTCTGGTTATGGGTTTGATTCCCACCTCTTTTTCCGATGTTATAGGTTATCAAACTGTCTGTGTGTTGTAATTTTTTAAACACTATATTTTATAACATTCACAAAATTAGGTAGATTCCTCAAAATAAACATAACATAATTTCACCACAAATGTAATCTCACACGTTGCATTTTCGTCCCAAAATTTAATAACATGTAATTGCTTCAAATTAAAAGTTCATTTAATCCCAAATGGTTATTTATAACTATATCAACAATAGAAAATATAATTCTTATTAAAAGACAATTTTCACATAACAAACTACAATGTCACACATACAAAAGAAAAGTCATCCAAATTAATCTCATCAATATAGAGCACTAATACATTTAAACATTAATCCATCCATTTATTTCCATATAGGTTCTTCCTTGCCTAAGAGGTTATCTTATAGAATAGTGAATTCACTCAGGTAATGCCCTGACCCCCTACATTTACAACAAATTATTTTAAAGGGATTCTAGGGATCATTTTTATTTTCTTCCAAAGTACTCTTCATTTTTCGTTAGCAATTCTTTAATTTATGTCCTTCTTTACCACACATAAATCATTTCTTTTTTCCATTGAGACACATTCCTAGGTTTCTCTTTCAACATTTCCTACATGGTGGAAATTGAGCTTTCCTTTCTTTATGGTCTCCATTTCTGGAGCTCTTATCATTTACCGCTATTCTCTTATTTGTTGAGTCTGGGAGTTGGTTAATATATATGTTGTTGATCATATTTTTGGAAAACTAATTCAGCTTGAACACAATTTATTTTACACCCATCAACATTCCATTTCATTTCTCATTTCTAACACTGTTCCGACCTTGTATATCATGTTCAATATTACTATGACTTCCTTGGAATCCAACCATTGACTAACACAAGAAACCATAATCCTCAATGTCTATCATAGGGTAGTGTTTCTTAATCAGAGTATTTTCTAAATATACCTTCCATGGTTTTTACTAAACATCATCTGATGCCAACTTTAACGCCCTGACCCCAGTTACCCAGAATTGGTACATTATTACAATAATTGGCATGATACATGGAATCATGTCCCAAAATACTGATCAGTTTAGTAGCCTTGGAAGTACTAGATACAAACATAAGTTTTACATTACATTTTGAAATAAGAAAACAACATTTTGACCCCTTTGATCACTCTTATATCACCTAGCCTATTCCTGCAGGTTAATCATAATATACATCTTTGCATCCTGGGAAAAATAAATCATAAGGATGGGGTGCTCTTAGATTCTCAGTAAGGATAACAATATAGAGAAAATTGTCATTATTAAGAATAAACATTTAAGGCAATGTATATGATTATAAAACATGCCTTTTAAACATATACTTCTGTATAATATGGTAAAGATAAATCCAATAATTCCATTTACTTATTCTCATAGATATTATACTAGTAAAATGATAAAATTTAATATCAATATCCAATTTCATAATTATGGAGTTCATAATTCTAGAATTCATAACCACATAGTCAAGGCCTTGTGCCAAGACTACAAATAGCATTTTGTAAAGTCCTTGTGCCAAGACACAAGTTTGTCTCATGAGACCTACCGATGCATCGAGGAGCTGTAGAGGGTTCCACCAATCACAGATTATGTCCATTGAATTCCTCATATGAATATGTTTAAACATAAGATAAACTTTCGTATTAAAACTAGAATTCTAAACGTCAATACTTTATCCATAAACAATGAATGGTATAAAAATAACACATCCACAGTCAAACATATAACAAAACCTTCAATACAGTATATAATATTTTTACCATAATAAATCAACCTCAATAAAGAATAATATCTCGTAAAGGATGTTGACATAGTTCAAAATGTTCAGTAAAAATCATTGAGGGAAATATCCCTTTTTCATGAAAACATTTAAATGTATCACTATTTATCAAGAAGCTGTTTAAAATAGATTTTTGAATCAAAGTGTCCCATACCACTTTGAAACTATTAAAGGGAATTTAAATTTTAAAACATTAATGTACTTATAAATAAAACATTAAATCCATTTTTAAAACATCGACATTAATGCAACATATTTAGAAGAATAAATTTTTAAAACATTTAAAATGATATTTTAGTTAGAGTTCCTTACCAAATGAGAGAATCTTGAATACAAATAATTGAGTTAATAAAAACATTATAATATCATGAGAATAAAGGTATTCATGGTATACTATGTCAAAGTACAATATATACACCAAATAAAAGTGAATTGGTGCATAACAACAAAGAAGTCTCAATGGAATGTTAGTTGACACAAATTCATTTATAAAGATCGTATATTTAGGTTAAAGATAAGTCAATGACAAAATTATGTGTGACAAATATAAATACACTCAATGTGATTGTAAATTCTGTGTAAAACTGTAACGCCCTGACCCCAATTACCTAGAGTCGGTGCATTATTACATAACATTGGCATGATCACAAGAAAGATCAAATCTCGAAAGACCGATTGGTTTAGTAGCCTTGGAAACACTAGATATATTTATAAAGCTTTACATTACATCATAAAGTGAAAAACTACTATAACAACATAATGTCTCCATAGTCCAACTATTATCCCCTCATAATATCCCTGCAGGTCATTCATAATTTACTACTTCACATCCGGGGAAAAATAAAACATAGAAAAGGGGTGAGCTCAAATGCCCAGTAAGGATTACAATATAGCGGAATCTTTCCAACATAAGTATAAACATTTAAGGCAATGTATAACTAAAAGAAAAGCCTTTTAAACTTGAATTTCAACATAGTATGGAAAAAGTAAAATGAAATAATTCCATTTACTTATTCACATGGATATTCTCCTAATTGAATAATCACATGCAATATCAATAACCACTTTCATAATGATGGATTGCATAATTCCAGACTATCATAACCACATAGCCAAGGCCTGGTGCCAAGACTACAAATAAGATTTTGTCAAGGCCTTGTGCCAAGACACTAGTTTGTCTCATGAGACCTACCGATGCATGGAGGAGCTATAGTGGGCTTCACCCGTCACATATTAAGTCCAATGCATTCCCATATGAAAAGGTTTAAACATAACATAAACATTCTTATTAAAACTAGCATACGAAATGTCAATACTTTATCCATAAACCATGAATGGTATAAAAATAACACAACCACAGTAAAACATATCACAAAACCTTCAATACAATACAAAAGTTTTGTATCATAATAAATCAAATTAAAATAAGCTTAAAATCCGTCAAAGTATGTTGACATAGATGAAATCAAAACAATTTCAGAGAAATATCTCTTTTCAAGAAATCATTGAAAAGTCACCCATTTATAAAGGAAGTAATTTAAAAGAGATTTTTGAATCAAAGTGTCCCATACCACTTTGAAACATTTGAAAAGAAATGTCATTTCAAAACATTCATGTCCATATAAATAAATCCTTAAAATCATTTTGAAAACTTGGACATTAATTAAAAAGATTTAGAAAGATAAATCTCTAAAACATTTAAAATTATGATCTTGATAAAGATTACCTTTCACAAATTCTTAAAATATTCATTTTGAAATCATTTAAAAGTCACATAATAATAAAATAAAACATTTACTTTGAAAATATTTTTAGAATCTTTTAAGGGAAGCTTTGAAAATTTTATAACGGCGGTAAATAGCCGCACCTGCCATATAAGTTAAAAAACATTCTTACCTTAAATTTGTCGAAAAGGTTAAAAGTGCCTTGTTTGGAAAATGACGGAAGGATTCCTTTCAAAACACATAATGGTATAAATGACTTTAACCCACTATCTAGTAAACAGTAAAAATGTTTTTAAATATATTTTTAAGGAGCATGGATGTGGATGATAAAGAGATCCCAATAGATAATTACGTATAAACAACCTCGAATAATGAAGAGATTGTGAAATAAACCCTTACCTTGTACTTTTACTTGGTTGGGGTAGGTTAACCTCCTGTATAATGATAAAACAATTGTTATTAAATAATTCAATAATAATATACATTAATATGATATCATATATGATCTTTTAACATTTCTTTGTTAATAATATCTTAGAATTATTGTCGTTTTGGGTGTTAACTTACTCGTTTTCTTTTATAAGTTTTGTTACATAAGCCATGTTAGTAATGGATAGGTTGTATCTTAATCATATCCAGAATTCTATCAAGTCCTTATATACTATTATTAATCATCAAATGAGAATTATACTTCAATGGATACCATGGAGAATGAATCTCATCGCGTTTGTGGAGACGGTAGTCCGTACGTACGCACGAGCAATAATATCATTCTTTTGATATTAAAATAATATATAATAGGATGGTATATCATATATAAAGAATCATTATGATGTTATATTTATTATTTACCTGAGTTACACATCATTATTATACCCATCCAAATAATAATATATTGAATAACAATTACACCACGACGTGGAGACGGTAAGCCGTACGTACGCACGTTTGGTGACATGTTATTAAAAGGGTGGATAGAATAGTGAATATGGTTGTACCATATTTATAATAACATCACAGTTTATATATGATACTGGATTTATTATTTTAGAATGGTAACAACAAAGGATGAAGAAGTGGAAGAAGAAAGGAACTTGAAAAAGGGTGGTGAAATCATTACCTTTTCTCCGGGTTCTTCCTTTTGATTTGATCAAAATGGATCCTTAGGCTGGTTTTCGGATCAAAATAAGGCCTCTAGGTTGTAGTGAGTGAAGTTGAGAGAGTATTTGGGTAGGGTTTGGCTGAACCAAAAGTCTTTTATGGTGTGAAGAAATGAGAAGGAGGAGTGCCTTTTTATAAGAGGGGTGAGGGGAACCTTTGGAAAAGCTATAAATATTAAATTATAATAAATTCATATTAGGTTTCTAATGGCTCCAAAGTTGATTATTTAAAGGTTAATGTGGGGAGGAGTCGAAAACCACTCAACCAATATAATTTAGACTGGTTGGGTCATTATATTAACCTTATCATTAAGTATTAACTCTTAGTTAATTAGTTTCCCTTTTACAATGTCTCTTTGTATTTTTATATAATATGGTTAATAAACTTACCATATACATCCAAGAGACCCCCAAGTGGTCCATTAATTATACACCTATCATGATATAAGTATATTGGCTGAACAATATATTTATATAATTTAATATCAATTAATAATATAACATTTGTTTTAAAAACTCTTTTATGGCAATTTTGACACTATTCAATAATTTATTTTTGTAAAACTCATAACAGAATGTTTACTTCAAAAAACGTTAATTAAAGCAATCATAACATGTTATATTAACCTATAAAATTAGTATAATTCAAAAAAAGTCTCAAATTATATTTATTTGGGTATTTATAATATAAATTATTCTAATTTTTCATTAATTAGGTAATTACTATATCATCATTGTGTCATAAATAAATTAAATTATATAATGTCTAAAAATTATAAATAAAATATAATTATTTAGGAAATCGTTTTAGATTTCTAATTAATATTTATAGTCGAACATCCAACATATATAACCCTATGTAAAAATTGTGTTTCTAAAAGATATATGCTTTTGTCATTTTTGTACTTATTTTTACTTTATTAAAATAAAGTGTCCCTATCACCTACAAGTGGCTCCATGGGGTCCCAAAACCGACCCAAAGATTCCCATGATCGGAAATGTATCCACCAATAATTTTAGAACGAGTTTTAGGGTAATTTAGTATTATTATAATATTATTTTTAACCCTTATTTATCAGATTTACCCTTAACCATGGTAAATAAAATATTTACCATAGTAATTATTCAAAATATCTAAAAATAAAATTTACCTATTTACACAATATCAAAATCTTGATTCCAAATATGGAATACATTTTTCAAAATTCAAAACACATAAGTGGCAGAAATTAATTTAAAATTGATTCCCGCTGTCAAAACAAAAAGCGTGTTTTTAAGATATAATAACTACCAAAAGATTGATACTTGTTTATCTTCGTTTTAATTGTGAAATATTGTCCAATGACCAAAATTGTATTAAATGGTAAAAATATATTATAAATATACTTTAAAACCACTAAAATTCATAATTTATCAGTATTAATTATTTTTATTAAAAAAGATGTTTTTAATTAAAATTTAGTCATTTTCACTATTCATCAAAATATGAAAGTTATCCGAAAAGTACCAAAATTTCACCCTAGGATAATTTCGATATTATGAATCCAAAAATGAAGTCCATTTTGAGAGATAGAATTTATAAAATTTCAAAAAATAGGTATTACTATTCATAACGGCTAGTTTGATTGGTTGTGGTGTGTGTTAGAACTCGATGTTGCGTACAACACACGCTATTGCATTATTCAAGGAGAAGTGTATCGTAGAAGCTTGTGATGTTTCATTGTAAATTTTTGATGTCCCCAAAGTAACTTTATTTAGTCAAATCGAATATATAAAAGTTTAAAATATTGGATTTAAAAAGGGTTCACCATTAAAAGGTGGTAAAAGTGCACTACTGAAAATGAATTTGTTCTTACATTATGTCTAAGAAACTCATAATATGGATTCTAAAATTATAAGGATTATATAAAGTTTATAATTTAGTTAATACAATTCATAACCTCTTTTTAACAGCTTGTTTGGTAGGTCATGGTGCGCTTGGACTCGGTGTTGCATGTAGTGCAAGTTATTGAATTATTTTAAAGAAATAACACACTATGAAATCTTGGGGTGTTACATTCTACCCTCCTTCAATAAATTGCATCCTCGCAATTTGAAATTTTTCTTCAAAAATAAAAGGTTTAATATATAAAATATATTTGTGGGAAAACCCACATTGGAAATTGGGTTGATAAAATTTAGTCTTAATAAGAGGAAAAGAGAAATGAAAGGGTCACCACCAAATTCCGATCTCTATTCGGAGAACATTGGTGGAAATTAGAGACATATAATTGGAGGAAAAATGTAAATATTTATTGGTAGTGATTGAGGTCATCAATCAGAAAAAGTGTAAAATTGAGGGCCTTAAATTCATCAATCTATGATGAATTAAAATACCATCGGTTCAGCAAAACATATGGTATTAGGATAACACATTTTTTGTTTCAATTTCCCTTCAATAAAGTATAAGAATTAATATCTTCATTTAATAAGAGAAGAAGAAAAATATATACTTGACAGGTAGAGTCTCATCCTTTATCAAAGTTCTACCACAAACTCATATATCACTCTAAAAGATAATAGAACTTAAAAATAATATTTTGTTTATCCTATTCGTATAGGGTTAAAAAATGAATTTATAATTCATCTGGTAGAACCATTAAAAAATGACATTATTCAATCCAGGATATCACGTGGGTCAGTGGTAGGTGATACACCCTTGTCGCCCTTCGGTTGTGGGTTCAAGTCTCGCGGCCTTTCCGGATGCGACGGGTTGCCGCCCGACCTCCAGGTTGTCCTTTTATGGCAATCCAAAATAATCCAAACTAGATATATCCAAAATACATTAGTCCAAAATTTATAAGGAAGGTAAACACAATGAAGATCCTTTTTTCCGCGTAATAACATGTCATCACCTTCATCATGTATTCTTTTAAAAAACTACAACATCCTGAATTACCATAAAACCTTATTGATTACTTTCATGATCCCTTATTCCTTAAAGAATAATAGATATACTCCTTCAATCCAAAAATGTTGTAAACCCCAACAATGATGGAATATATAAATCTTTAATCAGTTTCAATGTATTCAAGAATATCCAATATAATTTATCCAAATCAATCAGGTATTATTCTAAAATCACTACCTCGGTATCAGAACCATATAATGGTTTATCTTTCTCTCAACCATATATTTTTAAAAACTTTAACCTGCTATTGAGTCACTTTTATTTGTTCCACACAATCTCAAGTCCTTAATGAAATAGTACTGCATTACAATCCTTATATACTCCATAATTTTTATAACAAGTACATTGTTGATACAACACTCAAATGAAATAACCAACATAATAACTCTAATCATTCCTCTTCATCTGTGGTAGTATCATAACTTGGTTATTATCCAATAGCATCATTTTCGGCATAGTATTATGACTGGTACATAGGATCACATAGTGTCCAAACTCCTTTCAAATGAAGCATTGTACATTTGAAACCATTTTATTACCCTTGAAGTCACGTACATTGTGCCCTTTTCCTCCAGACTTATAACAAACTCCCATTCCTTTCAGGCAAGTTCCAGGGTGTTTCTTTCCACAGTTATCACATATGGAAAAATTCTTCTTTTCCCTCTTCCATTTATCCATATTTCTCTCTTCCATCCTTTTCTTCTCTTGCTTCCCTTCGAAGCCATATGACTTAGTAAACTATTTAATTATCTTATCAACATACGATATTATTTCTTCATATGATGATAATATATGGGAGACTATTTCTCTTATAAATTCTGTCTTAAGACCATGAAATATATGATCCTTCTTTTTCTTTGTATCATGTGCATTGTTGGAGTTCTCATTCCTTCTACTGGGCGCCATTTCTAAACAATGGAATACACTAGATTAGTTTATGAATAAAAATACTTAATCCCAAACTTGTAAACCACATAACATAAATTAAATAGTTTATGGATATAATCCATAATCATAAAAATGTCTCCTTTGAGAAAGTATATTCTCATAAACCCTTTATAATGGTTTGTAAAGAAAATGAGAGTTATCCTAAGCATATCCCCCAGGAGTGTCGTAACCAAGAGTGTAGCAAGGCCCGTTGTCGTGCACCAGTTCCCGTTCGAGTATAGCTCAAAGCGGTGTTTTCGGGTTTTACCCCTAGGTACATCTGTGCATGAGTCGCCTCTACCTGCTCGTATCCAGAAAGGGATGTATTGCTTGGAAAACTCACAAAATATCTACAATACCAAAATTCTAGGAAGTTCTTCTATACTAATCCTCAAATTTCATCTTATGTCTACGTGCTCTAATTAGGGTTTATATAAATCTAGCATCCAAGGTTTGTACTAAAATTCCTCTGATACCAACTGTAACGCCCCGACCCCAGTTACCAAGAGTCGATGCATTATTACATAACATTGGCATGATCACAAGATAGATCAAATCTCGATAGACCGATTGGTTTAGTAGCCTTGGAAACACTAGATATATTCATAAAGTTTTACATTACATCATAAAGTGAAAAACTACTACAAAAACATAATGTCTCCATATTCCACACTATTATCCCCTCATAATATCCCTGCAAGTCATTAATAATTTACTTCTTCACATCCTGGGAAAAATAAAACATAGAAAAGGGGTGAGCTCAAATTCCCATTAAAGATAACAGTATAGCAGAAACTTTCAAAAATAAGCATAAACATTTAAGGCAATGTATAACTAAAACAAAAGCCTTTTAAACATGAACTTCAAAATAGTATCGAAAAAGTAAAATGAAATAATGTCATTTACTTATTAACATGGATATTCTACTAATCGAATAATCACATGCAATATCAATAACCACTTTCATAATGATGGAATTTATAATTCCAGACTATCATAACCACATAGCCAAGGCCTCGTGCCAGGACTACAAATAAGATTTTGTCAAGGACTTGTGCCAAGACACTAGTTTGTCGCATGAGACCTACTGATGCATCGAGGAGCTATAGCGGGCTCCACCCATCACATATTAAGTCCAATGCATTACCATATGAAAAGGTTTAAACATAACATAAACATTCGTATTAAAACTAGCATATGAAATGTCAATACTTTCTCCATAAACCATGAATGGTATAAAAATAACACATCCACAGTAAAACATATCACAAAACCTTAAATACAATACAAAAGTTTTGTTTCATAATAAATCAACTTCAAATAATCCTAAAATACATCAAAGGATGTTGACATAGATGAAATCAAAACAATTTGAGAGAAATATCTCTTTTCTCGAAATCATTAAAAATTCACCCATTTATAAAGGAAGTAATTTAAAAGAGATTTTTGAATCAAAGTGTCCCATACCACTTTGAAACATTTTCAAATAAATTTCATATCAAAACATTCATGTCCATATAAATAAATCCTTAAAATCATTTTGAAAACATGGACATTAATTAAAAAGATTTAGAAAGATAAATCTTTAAAACATTTATAATTACGATCTTGATAAAGAGTAGCTTTCACAAATTCTTAAAATATTAATTTTGAAATCATTTAAAAGTCACATAATTATAAAATAAAACATTTAATATGAAAATATTATTATAATATTGTAAGGGATGCTTTGACGATTTTATAATGGCTGTAAATAGCCGCACCCGCCGTATAACTTAAAAAAACATTCTTACCCTAAATTTGTCGAAAAGGTTAAAAGTGCTTTGTTTGGAAAATGACGGAATTATTCCGTTCAAAACACATAAGGGTATAAATGAATTTAACCCATTTCCTAGTAAATATTAAAAATGTTTTTAATTGTGTTTTTAAGGAGCAATTATGTGTATGATAAATAGATCCCAGTAGATAATTACGTATAAACAACCTCAGATAATGAAGAGATTGTGAAATAAACACTTACCTTGTACTTTTCTTTGGTTGGGGTAGGACAAACTCCTGTATAATGGGGAAATAATTGTTTTTAAATTAATCAATAATCATATACATTAATATTATATCATATATGATCTTTTAACATTTCTTTGTTAATAATATCTTAGAATTATTGTCATTTTGGGTGTTAACTTACTCATTTTCTTTTATACGTTTTGTTACGTAAGACATGTTAGTAATGGATTTGTATCTTAATAATATCCAGAATGATATAAAGTCCTTAGATACTATTATTAATCATCAAATTAGAATTATATTTGAATGGATACAATGGAGAATGAATCTCATCGCGTTCGTGGAGACGACAGTCCGTACGTACAGACGAGCGATAATATCATTCTTTTGATATTAAAATAATATATAATTGGATGTTATATCATATATAAAGAATCATTATCATGTTATATTTATTATTTACATGAGTTAAACATCATTATTATACCCATCCAAATAATAATATATTGAATAACAATTACACCACGACGTGGAGATGGTAAGCCGTACGTACGCACCTATGGTGACATGTTATTCAAAGGGTGGATAGAATAGTGAATATGGTTGTAACATATTTATAATAACATCACAGTATATATATGATACTGGAGTTATTATTTTATTTTGGTAACAACAAAGGAAGAAGAAGTTGAAGAAGAAAGGAACTTGAAAAAGGGTGGTGAAATCATTACCTCCTCTTCGGGTTCTTTCTTTTGATTTGATCAAAAGGGCTCCTTAGGTTGGCTTTATGATCAAAATAAGGCCTCTAGGTTGTAGTGAGGGAAGTTGAGAGAGTATTTGGACAGTGTTTGGCCGAACCAAAATGCTTTTATGGTGTGAAGAAATGAGAAGGAGAAGTGCCCTTTTATAAGAGGGGTGAGGGGCACCTTTGGAAAAGCTAGAAATATTAATTTATAATAAATTCATATTAGGTTTCTAATGGATAAAAAGTTTATTATTTAAATGTTAAGGTCGGGATGGGTCGAAAACCACTAAACCAATAAAATTTAGACAGGTTTGGGTTATTATATTAACCTTATCTTTAAGTATTAACTCTTAGTTAATTAGTTTCACTTTTACAATGTCTCTTTGTATTTTTCTATAATATGGTTAATAAACATACCATATACATCCATGCGACCCCCAAGTGGTATATTAATGATAAAACTATCATTATATAAGTCTCTTGGCCGAACCTTAGATTTTTAGAATTTAATATCAATTAATAATATAATATTTTTTTTAAAAACTCTTTTATGTCAATTTTGACACTATTCAATAATTGATTTTTTTTAAAACTCATAACAGAATGAGTACATCGTAAAAAGTTAATTAAATCCATCCTAACATGTCTTATTAACCTAGAAAATTAGTTTAATTCATAAAAATTCTCAAATTATATTTATTTGGGTATTTATAATATCAATTATTCTAATTTTTCATTAATTAGGTAATTACTACATCATCATTGTGTCATAAATAAATTAAATTATTTAATGTCTAAAAATTATAAATAAAATATTATTATGTAGGAAATTCTTTTCTCTTTCTAATGAATATTTATAGTCGAACAACCAACATATATAAACCTATGTAAAAAGTTTGTTTCTAAAAGATATGTTTATGTCATTTATGCACTAATTTTAACATAATTAAAATAAAGTATCCCTATCACCTACAAGTGGCTCCATGGGGTCCCAAAATCAACCAAAGATGCCCATGGTCGGACATGTATCAACCAATAAGTTTAGGACACATTTTAGGGTAATTTACTATTATTATAATATTATTTTTAACCCTTATTTACTGGATTTACCCTTAACAATGGTAAATAAAATATTTACCGCAGTAATTATTCAAAATGTCTAAAAATAAAAGTTACCTATTTACACAATTTGAACATCCTGATTCCAAATATGGAATCTATTTTTCTAAATTCAAAACACAGAAGTGGAAAAAATTAATTTAAAATTAATTCCCGTTGTCAAAACAAAAAGCGTGTTTTTAAGATATAATAACTATCAAAAGATTGATACTTGTTTATGTTCGGTTTAATTGTGAAATTATGTCCAATGAACAACATTGTATTAAATGGTAAAATTATATTCAAAATATACTTTAAAACCACTCAAATTAATAATTTATCACTATTAATTATATTTATTAAAAATGTTGTTTTTAATTAAAATTTAGTAATTTTCACTATTCATCAAAATATGAAAGTTATTCGAAAAGTACCAAAATTTCACCCTAGGATAATTTCGATATTCCGAATCCAAAAATTATGTCCATTTCGAGAGATAGAATTTATAATATTTCAAAAATTAGGCATTATTATTCATAATGGCTAGTTTGATTGGTTGTGGTGTGTGTTAGAACTCGATGTTGCGTACAACACACGTTATTGCATTATTCAAAGAGAAGAGTACCGTAGAAGCTTGGGATGTTTCATTGTAAAATTTTTATGTCCCCAATGTAAATTTATTTAGTCAAATCGAATATATAAAAGTTTAAAATATTGGATTTAAAAAGGGTTCACTATTAAAAGGTGGTAAAAGTGCACTATTGAAAATGAATTTGTTCTTACATTATGTATAAGAAATTCATAATATGGATTATAAAATTATAAGGATTATATAGAGATTAAAATTTAGTTAATACTATTCATAACCTCTTTTGAATAGATTTTTTGGTAAGTCATGGGGCGCTTGGACTCGGTGTTTCATATAGTGCAAGTTATTGAATTATTTTAAAGAAATAACACACTATGAAATCATGGGGTGTTACAAAAACAATAAGAGGACATTCACACATATTCTTGTAAAAACATCACCAATTACTTAGATGTTTATCTCAGTGAATAGATATTGAGTAAAAATTACTCTTATCACGTTTATATCGATGACTTGAGAATTTTTCAATGGAGTGATTATGTGTATCAATAGTATATCCACAAAACGGGATTTGAAATCACTACATAAGTAAATAAATAGTGATTTCACGCATAATCTTGGAGTATTGTAATCAATGATGTTTGCGTAAAACCGAATGAGTGGAAATTGAAATTTAAAATTCCCTTGCCAATTTGGTAACATAAGAAAAATACACACCATGAAAGAAGGGTCATAAAATGATTATGTAAATACCCATAAATTAATTTTTATTATTAAAAAAATACAATATTGGGGGCACATATACCACACAAAAGGTAGTGGTGGAAAATATAGCATGCATCTCAAGGGAATAAAAGAGAGATGAAAACCTCATACCACATTGCATTAATTGAGTCCTATGACCAAAAGTTAATAACCACCAAATTAATCACAGTAAACCATGAATATAAAGAGAATCATGATAATATATATCAAATGACAGTACACAATACACCACATGTATGAAATATGTGGTGAATAATGGAAATCTCAAGGAATTGAAAGTGAGATAAGAAACTCTTTTCCACGTTGCATCAATTGAGTCGTATGACCAAAAGTTAATAAACAAAAAATGAATCACAAGACACCATGAATATAAATTGGATCATGATAACATATTTCAATTGAAATTACACAATACACCACATGCAATAAATAAGTGGCGAACAATGGAAATATCCTGGAATTAAAAGTGAGACAAAAAACTCCTTACCTTGTACTTTAACTTAGTATAGGGTAGGTTAAAATCATTTATAATGGTCAAATCATTGTTATTAAATTATAAAAGAACCAAATACATAAATATTATATCATATATGATCTTCTAATATTGCTTTGTTAATGATATTTCATTAGTACCATTGTTTTGGTTGTTAACTGATTTGTTTTCCATTATATGTTTTGTTTTGTAAGTCATGTTTTTTATTTATGGGATGTATTTTATTCATATAAAAAATGATATTAAGTTCTTAAACATTATTTTTAACCATAAAATGGTAAATTATTCTTGAATTATTATGACAGGGAATGAATCTCATCGCGTTCATGGAGACTGTAAGTCGTACGTACGCACGAGCGACAATATCATTCTTTTGATGGTGAAATCATATATAATTATATGGTATATCATATATAAAGAATAATTATCATGTTATATTTATTATTTAATTCATTTATACTAATTATTTTACCCATATAAAAAATGAAGTTTTTGAATAACAAACTACACCATGACTTGGAGACGGTAAATAGTACGTACGCACGTATGGTGACTTTGTCATTTATAGGATGGGTAGAATAACGAATTTGGTTGTACCATATTTATAATGACATCACAGTATGTATAAGGTAATGTAGTTATTATTTTGGTATGTAAAAAATAAATAAAGTGGAAGTGGAAGAAGAAAAGAACTTGAAAGAGGGTGGTGAAATTGTTACCTCTTCTTCGGGTGTTTCATTTTGTGTATACTAAAAGGGCTCCTTAAGTTGTATTTATGAACAAATTAAGGCCTCTAGGATGAAGGGAGAAAATTTTGAAATATATTTGGGTTAGGTTTGGGTGAGGAAAATGGATTTGGAGGTGTGAAATTAAGAGAACGGTAATTGCCCTTTTATAAGAGAGGTGATGGTCACTTTAGGAAAAGATTGAGATACTATTTTATAATAAAATAATTTTCGGTTTCTAATGGATAAAAAATGATTTATTTATAAGATAAGGTGGGGATGGGTAGAAAACCTATTAACCAGTATATTTTTGGAAAGTTTAGGTTAGCATTTTAACATTATCCTGTAGATTTAACGCTTAGTTAAATAGTTTACCTTTTACTGTGTCTTCTTGTATTCTGACACTATATGGTAAATAAACTTACTCCAAACTTCTATGAGAACCTCAACTGGTTCATTAATGAAATTTATAATATTATTTATTCCATTTTTCCAAACCATAGATTTTTAGGAATATTATATCAACCAATAATATAATATTTGTTTTGAAAACTAATTTATGTCAAATTTGACACTATTTGGTATTTTTCTTTTTTAAAAGTCATAAAAACCTTATCACTTTGAAAAAATATATATTATCAACCATAACATGATATATTAACCTAAAAAAATTTGTTTATGGCATCAAAACCTTTACATTATATTTATTTTAATATTTATAATATAAACTATTTTAAAATTTCATTAAGAATGTAATTACTGCATCATCATTATGTCATAAATAAATTTAAATATTTAATATCTAAAAATTATAAATAAAATAACATTATGTAGGAAATATTTTTATATTTCTAATTAATATTTATAGTGGAATTTATCTTATGTATAACCATATATTAAAAATTGTTTAGTTAGTAAACATTTAATTTAACACTTTTAACTCTTCTTTAAAGAAAATAATAATAAATGTTCTAATCTAATACATGTGGACCTAAATGATAATATATTATTCCTGAGGTTGGTTTTGGTCTAATTACACATAAATAATAGAATTAGTACATGTGTTAGGGTAATTATAATATCATTTTTACATTTAATTACCCTATTTACTTTTAACTGTGCTAAATAAAAGTCAAAAGTTACTATTCCCAAAAAACTATTACCATATTATTGAACCAAATTTTACTTACTGATATTAACCATGTCTCTAGTATTTTTTAAATTCAATTCATATAAGTGGTATACTTATTTTTTTTTGCAAATTTAAAAATTTTCCTAGAAGAGCGTAAACGATGGTAAAAAGTTTAATAAAATTTTATACATATAATATTGTTAAAAAATAACTCCAATGAATTGAATTTAAATTATATAGGTATTATATATCTATTTTGACTTAAAATAAATTTAGATAAAATAAATAATTATTTAAATAAAAAGTTGGTTTTAAACTATAACGTAGTGTTTTTCACTATTCATCAAAAATTCAATGTTTTCAGAAAAATACCAAAAATTAGACCTAAGAAAATTTTGATATTTCTAATTCTAAAATGAATTATATTTTACCAAATTCAAAATATATAAGTATAATTAATTAATTTAAAATTAATTCCCATTGCCAAAACCAAAAAAATGGGTTTTTAAGAAGTAAAAACTATCAAAAAATTGACATGTGTTTATGTCAAATTTAAATGTGAAGTTACTTATAATGGCCTACATTGTATTAAATGATAAAAATATAATATGAATATACATCCAAACTATTCAAATGAATAATTTAACGATATAAATTATTTTGATTACAAAAGTTTTTTTCAATTAAAATTTAGTAATATTTACTATTCATCAAAATATGAATTTTATCAGAAAAGTACCAAAGTTTTATCCAAAATTAATTTTTATGTCCCGATTCTAAAAAATAATTTAGTCTCATTAAATTGAATATATAAAAGTGAAAAATATTTTTTGTAAAATAGAGTTTTCCATTAAAAGGCGGTAAAATTACATTTTTTGAAAAATACTTTTTATCTGAAAAAATGTATTTATTCTTATATTATGTCTAAGAAATACATAATATGGATTCTAAAATTATATGGAGAATATAAATTTCAAATTTAGTTAATACTATTCATAACTGATTTTTGAATGGGTATTTTGGTAAGTTGTGGTGCGCTCAAACTCGTTGTTGCGTGTAGCACAAGCTATTGAATTGCATTAAAAAATAACTTATTATGAAATATTTGTGTGTTACAGTTTTGAAACATAAAACCTTACCAATTTTGTACCCTTTTAATCATAACATCCCATGAATTAAGTAGATTAATTAAAAATTGAAATGTCATGAAGTATTAAGGATTCAGGATATTACATTTGATGGGGAATTATATGAACCGTTTTAATGAAATTAAATCATAAAGTATATATGGTACAAGTAATGATTTTTTGAGATGAAAACCCTTAACTAAGGTCTAGACTTATCATGTATAAACATTATCAATTTTATAGACAATATATATCAGTTATTTGATTTATTAATTTAGTTTTTTACTTAATCATTTATAAATAAAAGATTTAATTTACGTATTTTAATGGAATATTTAATTACATATTTAGTTATGTCTACACTGGGTGTTTTGAGGATGCTCACTCCATAATTTCAAAACAACATCAATGTATTGATTTAGGTCAAAGGAGTAATTGATCCGTCATCACTATAATAATAATGAAATAGTAATAATTTTAATAACTCAAGTAATCTTTTAAAACTAGAAATCAAATATAATTATTAAAAATGAACTATGTGACATTCATGAAGAGGGTATGTAATTGATATTCTTAAGTAGTGTTTCTATTTTTCAAAAATATTGATAGAAAGAAGATATGTGTAATTTTATAACTATATAATGATCTTTATATCATAAATATCATATTTTAATAAATACACATAAATATTCCATCCATGTGAAGTGGTAATAAAAAATAAATATGGTCATTTCCTAAGGCGGTTGTTCGTCGTACACTTCAAATACTTTATCATTCTTCAATGGATGCTATGTTTTAAAGGTTTATGCTATATTAATTTTCAGTAATGATAAATATTTAATTGATATAATATATAAACATTAAAAATTTCATCATTATAAGTTGTGTGAGGTGATGAAAGAAAATAAACTTCATTGGTCTGCAGGGTGGTAGTTTGATGTGGCTCCAAATGATTATGTTTTTTTCAAATTAATGAAATTGGGGACATATTTTAATTTTTCCATAACAAAAAAATTATATTTATATGTTATGTAATTATGGTATATTATCCGCATTATTGATAATTATTTCAAGGATATGGAAGTGAAAATAAAATAATCAGTCTAGGTTATGAATGTTATATCCTTTTTTGGATTATGAATAATGCCTCCATAAATTTTACTTCTAATCAAAATATTTTATATAAGACATGTGAAGGGAAGTATAGGAGGTATATTTTTATTTACTTCGTGGACCAAGGAGTTTTGAAAGTGTGTAAAGGAGAGGATATGGTATCCTCTTAATAAGGGATGAATAGTATAATTCTATTAAATACTAAAAACTATTCAATATTGGGATGTCGAACTCAAGACAATATCCAAAATAAAAAATTGAGATGATATTATTTATAGCATAAAAATAAAAATTATTCTAATTTTTTTCAAATATTATCCTTTTTACCTCTAAGGATACTCACTTTTACCCTTTTAATAATTTTTCTACATAAACAATGTATTTAAGGTTTTTATTATGGATTATGAAGAAAATTAATTTAAACATATTATATAATATAAATTATTCACAAATTATATAATGAATAAATTTTATAAAAAATAATTAGTATATGTGCAATAATATAATTTATAATTAAATAAAAATCACGATAAAAAACTATTTTTCAATAAATGATCTTTTCAAAGATAAATTAATCTTTTAATTAAAATATGATTTGTTGTAACGCCCCGACCCCAGTTACCCAGAGTCGGTGCATTATTACATAACATTGGAATGATCAAAGAAAGATCAAATCTCAAAAGACCGATTGGTTTAGTAGCCTTGGAAACACTAGATATATTCATAAAGATTTACATTACATAATAAAGTGATAACCTACTACAACAACATAATGTCTCCATAGTCCACACTATTATCCCCTCATAATATCCCTGTAGGTCATTCATAATTTACTTCTTCACATCCTGGGAAAAATAAAACATAGAAAAGGGGTGAGATCAAATGCCCAGTAAGGATAACAATATAGCGAAAACATTCAAAAATAAGCATAAATATTTAAGGCAATGTATAACTAAAACAAAATCCTTTTAAACATGAACTTCAACATAGTATGGAAAAAGTAAAATGAAATAATTCCATTTACTTATTCACATGGATATTCTACTAATAGAATAATCACGTGCAATATCAATAACCACGTTGATAATGATGGAATGCATAATGCGAGACTATCATAACCACATAGCCAAGGCCTTATGCCAAGACTACAAATATGATTCTGTCAAGGCCTTGTGCCAAGACACTAGTTTGTCTCATGAGACCTACCGATGCATCGAGGAGTTATAGCGGGCTCCACCCACCACATATTAAGTCCAATGCATTCCCATATGAAAAGGATTAAACATAACATTAACATTCGTATTAAAACTAGAATGCGAAATGTCAGTACATTCTCCATAAACCATTAATGGTATAAAAATAACACATCCATAGTAAAACATATCACAAAACCTTAGATACAATAAAAAATTTTGTATCATAAAAAATCAACTTCAAATAAGCTTTAAATCCATCAAAGGATGTTGACATAGATGAAATCAAAATAATTTGAGAGAAATATATCTTTTCTCGAAATCATTGAAAAGTCACCCATTTATAAATGAAGTAATTTAAAAGAGATTTTTGAATAAAAGTGTCCCATACCACTTTGAAACTTTTGAAAAGAAATTTCATTTCAAGACATTCATGTACATATAAATAAATCCTTAAAATCATTTTAATAACATGGACATTAATTAAGAAGATTTAGAAAGATAACTCTTTAAAACATTTAAAATTATGATCTTGATAAAAAATACCTTTCACGAATTCTTAAAATATTAATTTTTAAATCATTTAAAAGTCACATAATTATAAAAAAACATTTACTTTGAAAATATTCTTATAATCTTGTAAGGTAAGCTTTGATGATTTTATAACAGCGGTAAATAGCCACACCTTCCATATATGTTAAAAAACATTCTTACCTTAAATTTATCGAAAAGGTTAAAAGTGCCTTATTTGGAAGACGACAGAAAGATTCCTTTCAAAACACATAAGGGTATAAATTACTTTAACCCATTATCTAGTAAATATTAAAAATGTTTTTAAATATATTTTTAAGGAGCATGGATGTGGATGATAAAGAGATCCCAGTAGATAATTACGTATAAACAACCTCAGATAATGAAGAGATTGTGAAATAAACCCTTAGCTTGTACTTTTCCTTGGTTGGGGTGGGTTAACCTCCTGTATAATGGTGAAATAATTGTTATTAAATTATTAAATAATCATATACATTTATATGATATCATATGTGATCTTTTAACATTTCTTTGTTAATAATATCATAGAATTATTGTCGTTTTGGGTGTTAACGTACTCGTTTTCTTTTATATGTTTTGTTACGTAAGCCATGTTTATTATGGATAGGTTGTATCTTAATAATATCCAGAATTATATAAAGTCCTTAGATACTATTATTAATCATAAAATGAGAATTATACTTGAATGGATACGATGGAGAATGAATCTCATCGCGTTCGTGGAGACGGTAGTCCGTACGTACGCACGAGCGATAATATCATTATTTTGATATTAAAATAATATATAATTGGATGGTATATCATATATACAGAATAATTATCATGTTATATTTATTATTTACATGAGTTACACATCATTATTATTCCCATACAAATAATAATATATTGAATGCAATTACACCACGACGTGGATACGGTAAGCCGTACGTACGCACGTATGTTGACATATTATTCAAAGGGTGTATAGAATAGTGAATATGGTTGTACCATATTTATAATAACATCACAGTATATTATGATTCTTGAGTTATTATTTTAGAATGGTAAAAACAAAGTAAGAAGAAGTGGAAGAAGAAACGAACTTGAAAATGGGTGGTGAAATCATTAACTCTTCTTCGGGTTCTTCCTTTTGATTTGATAAAAATGGCTCCTTAGGTTGGCTTTCTGATAAAACTAAGGCCTCTAGGTTATAGTGAGGGAAGTTGAGAGAGTATTGGGGCAGTGGTTGGCCGATCAAAAAGGCTTTAAAGGTGTAAAGAAATGAGAAGGAGGAGTGTACTTTTATTAGAGGGGTGAGGGGCACCTTTGGAAAAGCTAGAAATATGAATTTTTTATAAATTCATATTCGGTTTCTAATAGCTCATAAGTTGATTATTTAAAGGTTAAGGTGCGTTGGGTCGAAACCACTCAACCAAAAGATTTTAGACAGGTTTGAGTCATTAGATTAACCTTATCTTTAAGTATTAACTCTTAGTTAATTAGTTTCACTTTTACAATGTCTCTTTGTATTTTTATATAATATGGTTAATAAACATACCATATACATCCAAGAGACCCCCAAGTGGTCCATTAATGACAAAAATATCATGATATACGTCTCTTGGCCGAATCATACATTTTTAGAATTTAATATCAATTAATAATATAACATTTGTTTTAAAAACTCTTTTATGTCAATTTTGACACTATTCAATAATTTATTTTTGAAAAATTATAACAGAATGATTACTTCAAAATAAGTTAATTAAAGTAATCCTAACATGTCATATTAACCTAGAAAATTATTTTAATTCATAAAAAGTCTCAAATTATATTTATTTCGGTATTTATAATATCAGTTATTCTAGTTTTTCATTATTTAGGTAATTACTGCATTATCATTGTGTCATAAATAAATTAAATTATTTAATGTCTAAAAATTATAAATAAACTATCATTATGTAGGAAATAGTTTTAGATTTCTAATGAATATTTATAGTCAGACATCTAACATATATAACCTTATCTAAAAATTGTTTTTCTAAAAGATATATGCTTATGACATTTTTGTACTTATTTTAACTTAATTAAAATAAAGTGTCCCTATCACCTAAAAGTGGCTCCATGGGGTCCCAAAATCGACCCAAAGATGCCCATGGCCGGAAATGTATCCACCAATAATGTTAGGACACGTTTTAGGGTAATTTAGTATTATTATAATATTATTGTTTAACCCTTATTTACCGGATTTACCCTTAACCATGGTAAATAAAATATTTACCGCAGTAATTATTCAAAATGTATAAAAATAAAAGTTACCTATTTACACAATTTGAACATCATGATTCCAAATATCTAATCCATTTTTCCCAATTCAAAACACAGAAGTGACAGAAATTAATTTAAAATTAATTCCCGCTCTCAAAACAAAAAGCGTCTTTTTAAGATATAATAACTATAAAAAGATTGATACTTGTTTATGTTCGGATTAATTGTGAAATTATGTACAATGACCAAAATTGTATTAAATGGTAAAATTATATTCTAAATATACTTTAAAACCACTCAAATTCATAATTTATCACTATTAATTATTTTGATTAAAAAATTTGTTTTTAATTAAAATTTAGTAATTTTCACTATTCATCAAAATATGAAAGCTATCCGAAAAGTACCAAAATTTGACCCTAGGATAATTTTGATATTCCACATCCAAAAATGAAGTCCATTTTGAGAGATAGATTTTATAAAATTTCAAAAAGTAGGTATTATTATTCATAACAGCTTGTTTGATTGGTTGTGGTGTGTGTTAGAACTCAATGTTGCGTACAACACACGCTATTGCATTATTCAAAGGGAAGCGTACTATAGAAGCTTGCGATGTTTCATTGTAAATTTTTGATGTCCCCAAAGTAAATTTATTTAGTCAAATCGAATATATAAAAATTAAAATATTGGATATAAAAACGGTTCACTATTAAAATGTGGTAAAAGCGCACTACTGAAAATGAATTTGTTCTTACATTATTTCTAAGAAACTCATAATATGGATTCTAAAATTATTAGGATTATATAAAGTTTAAAATTTAGTTAATACTATTCATAACCTCTTTTTAACGGCTTGTTTGATAAGTCATGGTGTGCTTGGACTCGGTGTTGCATGTAGTGCAAGTTGTTGAATTATTTTAAAGAAATAACACACTATGAAATCTTGGGGTGTTAAATTCTCCCCTCCTTCAATAAATTTCATCCTCACAATTTGAAATTGTTCTTCTAAAATAAAAGGTTAAATATATAAAATATATTTTTGGGAAAAACCACCTCGGAAATTGGGTTGATAAAATTTAGAATTAATAAGAGGAAAAGAGAAATGAAAGGTTCACCACCAAATTATGATATCTATTCGGAGAACATTGGTGGAAATTAGAGACTTATAATTGGAGGAAAAATGTAAATATTTATTGGTAGTGATTGAGGTCATCAATCACAAAAAGTGTAAAAATGAGGGCCTTAAATTTATCAATCTATGATGATTTAAAATACCATTGGTTCAGCAAAACATATGGTATTAGGATAAAACATTTTTTTGTTTTAATATCCCTTCACTAAAGTATAAGAATTAATTTCTTCATTTAAATAAGAGAAGAAGAAAAATATATACTTGGTATGTAGAGTCTCATCCATTAGCTAAGTTCTACCACAAAATCATCTTTCACTCTAAAAGATAATATAACATAAAAATAATATTCTGTTTATCCTATTCGTATAGGGTTAGAAAAATGAATTTATAATTCATCTAGAATAACCATTAAAAAAACGACATTATTCAATCCAGGACATCACATGGGTCAGTGGTAGGTGATACACCCTAGTCACCCTTCAGTTGTGGGTTCAAGTCTTGTGGCCTTGCCGGATGCGACGGGTTCCCGCCCGACATCCGGGTTGTCCTTTTATGGCAATCCAAAATAATCCAAACCAGAACTATCCAAAATACTTAAGTCCAAAATTTATAAGGAAGGTAAACACAATGAAGATCCTTTTTCCATGTAATAACATGTGATCACCTTCATCATTTATTCTCTTAAAACACTACAACATCCTGAATTACAATAAAACCTTATTGATTACATTCATGATCCCTTATTCTTTAAAGAATAATAGATATACTCCTTCAATCCAAAAATGATGTAAACCCCAATAATTTTGGAATATATAAATCATTAATCAGTTTCAAGGTAGTCAATAATATCCAATATAATGTATCCAAATCAATCATGTATTATTCTAAAATCACTACCTCGGTATCAGAACCATATAATGGTTTATCTTTCTCTCAACCATATATTTTCCGAAAATTTAACCTACTATTGAGTCACTTTTCTTTGTTCCACACAATATCAAGTCCTTAATGAAATAGTATAGCAGTACAATCCTTATATACTCCATAATTATTATAACAAGTACATTGTTGATACAACACTCAAATGAAATAACCAACATAAGAACTCTAATCATTCCTCTTCATCTGTGGTAGAATCATAACTTGGTTATTATCCAATAGCATCATTTGCAGCATAGTCTGATGACTGGTACATAGGTTTTCATAGAGTCTAAACTCCTTTAAAATGAAGCATTGTACATTTAAAACCATTTTCTAACCCTTGTAGTCACGTATTTTGTGCCCTTTTCCGCCACACTTATAACAAACTCCCATTACATTCAGGCATGTTCCAGGGTGTTTCTTCCCACAGTTATCACAAATGGGAAAATTATTCTTTTCCCTCTTCCCTTTATCGATATTTCTCTCTTCATCCTTTTCTTCTCTTGCTTCCCTTCAAAGCCATAGGACTCAGTAAACTCTATACTTATCTTATCAACACATGATATTATTTCTTCATATGATGATAATACATGGGAGTCTATTTCTCTTATAAATTCTGGCTTAATACCATGAAAGATATTATCCTTCTTTATCTTTGGATCCTGTGCATTGCTGGAGTTCTCATTCCTTCTACTGGGCGCCATTTCTAAACAAATTCATACACTAGATTAGTTTATGATTAACAATACCTAATCCCACACTTCTAAAACACATAACATAAATTAAATAGTTTATGGATATAATCCATAATCATAAAAATGTCTCCTTTGAGGAAGTATATTCTCATAAACCCTTCATAATGGTTTGTAATGAAAATGAAAGTTATCCTAAGCATATCCCCCGGGAGTGTAATAACCAAGAGTGCAGTAAGGCCCGTTGTCGTGCACCAGTTCCCGTTCGAGTCTAGCTCAAAGCGGTGTTTTCACGTTTTACCCCTAGGTACATCTATGCTAGAGCCGCCTCTACCTGCTCGTATTTAGACAGGGATGTATTTCTCGGAAAACTCACAAAATCTCTACAATACCAAAATTATAGGAAGTTCATCTATACTAATCCACAATGTTCATCTTAGGTATACGAGCTCTAATCAAAGTTTATCTAAATCTAGCTTCCAAGGTTTGTACTAAACTTCCTCTGGTACCAACTATAATGCCCCGACCCCAATTACCTAGAGTCGGTTCATTATTACATAACATTGGAATGATAACAAGAAAGATCAAATATCGAAAGACCGATTGGTTTAATATCCTTGTAAACACTAGATATATTCATAAAGTTTTACATTACATCATAAAGTGAAAAACTACAACAACAACATAATGTCTCCAGAGTCCACACTATTATCCCCTCATAATATCCCTGCAGGTCATTCATAATTTACTTCTTCACATCCTGGGAAAAATAAAACATAGAAAAGGGGTGAGCTCAAATGCCCAGTAAGGATAACAATATAGCAAAAACTTTCAAAAATAAGCATAAACATTTAAGGCAATGTATAACTAAAACAAAAGACTTTTAAATTTGAACTTCAACATAGTATGGAAAAAGTAAAATGAAATAATTCCATTTACTTATTCACATGGATATTCTACTAATCGAATAATCACATTCAATATCAATAACCACTTTCATAATGATGGAATGCATAATTCCAGACTATCATAACCACATAGCCAAAGCCTCGTGCCAAGACTACAAATAAGATTTTGTCACGGCCTTGTGCCAAGACACTAGTTTGTTTCATGAGACCTACCGATGCATTTAGGAGCTATAGCGGGCTCCACCCGTCAAATATTAAGTCCAATGCATTCCCATATGAAAAGGTTTAAACATAACATAAACATTCATATTAAAACTAGCATACGAAACGTCAATAGTTTCTCCATAAACCATGAATGGTATAAAAATAACACATCCACGGTAAAACATATCACAAAACCTTCAATACAATACAAAAGTTTTGTATCATAATAAATCAACTTCAAATAAGCTTAAAATACATCAAAGGATGTTTACATAGATGAAATCAAAACAATTTGAGAGAAATATCTATTTTCTCGAAATCATTGAAAAGTCACCCATTTATAAAGGAAGTAATTTAAAAGAGATTTTTGAATCAAAGTGTCTGATACCACTTTGAAATTTTTGAAAATAAATGTCATTTCAAAACATTCATGTCCATATAAATAAATCCTTAAAATCATTTTGAAAACATGGACATTAATTAAAAATATTTAGAAAGATAAATCTTTAAAACATTTAAAATTATGATCTTGATAAAGAGTACCTTTCACAAATTCCTAAAATATTCATTTTGAGATCATTTAAAAGTCACATAATTATAAAATAAATCATTTTCTTTGAAAATATTCTTATAATCTTGTAAGGGATGCTTTGACTATTTTATAATGGCGGTAAATAGCCACACCTGCCATATAAGTTAAAAAAAATTCTTACCTTAAATTTGTCGAAAAGGTTAAAAGTGCCTTTTTTGGAAAACAGCGGAAAGATTCATTTCAAAACACATAAGGGTATAAATGACTTTAACCCATTGTCTAGTAAATAGTAAAAATGTTTTTAAATATATTTTTAAGGAGAATGGATGTGGATGATAAAGAGATCCCAGTAGATAATTACGTATAAACAACCTCGGATAATGAATAGATTGTGAAATAAACCCTTACCTTGTACTTTTCCTTGGTTGGGGTAGGTTAAACTCCTGTATAATTGTGAAATAATGTTTATAAATTATTTAATAATCATATACATTAATATGATATCATATATGATCTTTTAACATTGCTTTGTGAATAATATCTTAGAATTATTGTCGTTTTGGGTGTTAAATTACTCGTTTTCATTTATATGTTTTGTTACATAAGCCA
Organism: Viscum album; assembly: GCA_963277665.1. Taxonomy (NCBI): domain Eukaryota; kingdom Viridiplantae; phylum Streptophyta; class Magnoliopsida; order Santalales; family Viscaceae; genus Viscum; species Viscum album. Next base: position 1,899,797,265 of record OY728158.1, on the reverse strand, counting down.
TGTTTTTAATGGAAAGTTTGTGTCTTAATCATATCCAGAATGATATCAAGTCCTTAGATACTATTATTAATCATCAAATGAGAATTATACTTTAATGGATACGATGGAGAATGAATCTCATCGCGTTCGTGGAGACGGTAGTCTCTACGTACGCACGAGCAATAATATCATTCTTTTGATATTAAAATAATATAAAATTGGATGGTACATCATATATACAGAATCATTGTCATGTTATATTTATTATTTACATGAGTTACACATCATTATTTTACCCATCCAAATAATAATATATTGAATAACAATTACACCATGACGTGGAGACGGTAAGTCGTACGTACGCACGTTTGGTGACATGTTATTCAAAGGGTGGATAGAATAGTGAATATTGTTGTACCATATTTATAATAACATCACAGTATATATATGATTCTTGAGTTATTATTTTATAATGGTAACAACAAAGGAAGAAGAAGTGGAAGAAGAAAGAAACTTGAAAAAGGGTGGTGAAATCATTACCTCTTCTTCAGGTTCTTCCTTTTGATTTGATCAAAAGGGCTCCATAGGTTGGCTTTAAAATAAAAATGAGGCCTCTAGGTTGTAGTGAGGGAAGTTAAGAGAGTATTTTGGTAGGGGTTGTCTGAACCAAAAGGCTTTGAAGGTGTGATGAAATGAGAATGAGGAGTGCCCTTTTATAAGAGGGGTGAGAGGCACCTTTGGAAAAGCTAGAAATATAAATTTATTATAAATTCATATTCAGTTTATAATGGATCCAAAGTTGATTATTTAAATCTTAAGGTGGGTCTGGGTCGAAAACCACTCAACCAATATAATTTATACTTGTTTGGGTCATTATATTAACCTTACCTTTAAGTATTAACTCTTAGTTAATTAGTTTCACTTTTACAATGTCTCTTTCTATTTTTATATAATATGGTTAATAAAATTACCATATACATCCAAGTGACCCCCAAGTGGTCCATTAATGATAAACTTATCATGATATAAGTCTCTTGGCTGAGCCATAGATTTTTATAATTTAATATCAATTAATAATATAATATTTATTTTAAAAACTCTTTTATGTCAATTTTAACACTATTCAATCATTTATTTTTTTAAAACACATAAAAGAATGATTACTTAGAAAACAGTTAATTAAAGAAATCATAACATGTCATATTAACCTATAAAATTTTTATAATTCATTAAAAGTCTCAAATTATATTTATTTGGGTATTTATAATATCCATTATTCTAATTTTTCATTAATTAGGTAATTACTGCCTCATCATTGTGTCATAAATAAATTAAATTATATAATGTATAAAAATTATAAATAAAATATAATTATGTAGCAAATAGTTTTATCTTTCTAATGAATATTTATAGTCGAACAGAAAACATATATAACCATATGTAAAAAGTGTTTTTCTAAAAGATATATGCTTATGTCATTTTTGTACTTATTTTAACATAATTAAAATAAAGTGTCCCTATCACCTACAAGTGGCTCCATGGGGTCCCCAAATCGACCCAAAGATGACCATGGTCGGACATGTATCCACCAATAATATTAGGACATGTTTTAGCGTAATTTAGTATTATTATATTATTTTTTTAACCCTTATTTACCGGATTTACCCTTTACCATTATAAATAAAATATTTACCGTAGTAATTATTCAAAATGTCAAAAAATAAAAGTTACCTATTTACATAATTTGAACATCCTGATTCCAAATATGGAATCCATTTTTCCAAATTCAAAACAAAGAAGTGGCAGAAATTAATTTAAAACTAATTCCCACTGTCAAAACAAAAAGCGTGTTTTTATGATATAATAACTATCAAAAGATTGATACTTGATTATGTTCGGATTAACTGTGAAATTATGTCCAATGACCAAAATTGTATTAAATGGTAAAATTATTTTCTAAATATACATTAAAACCACTCAAATTCATAATTTATCACTATTAATTATTTTGATTAAAAAAGTTGTTTTTAATTAAAATTTAGTAATTTTTACTATTCATCAAAATATGAAAGTTATCCGAAAAGTACCAAAATATCACCCTAGGATAATTTAGATATTCCGAATCCAAAAATGAAGTCCATTTTGAGAGATAGAATTTATAAAATTTCAAAAAGTAGGTATTACTATTTATAACGGCTAGTTTGATTGGTTGTGGTGTGTGTTAGAACTCGATGTTGCGTACAACACACGCTATTGCATTATTCAAAGAGAAGCGTACCGTAGAAGCTTGGGATGTATCATTGTAAATTTTTTATGTCCCCAAAGTAAATTTATTTAGTCAAATCAAATATATAAATGTTTAAAATATTGGATTTAAAAAGGGTTCACTATTAAAAGGTGGTAAAAGTGCACTACTGAAAATGAATTTGTTCTTCTATTATGTCTAAGAAACTCATAATATGGATTCTAAAATTATAATGATTATATAAAGCTTAAAATTTAGTTAATAATATTCATATCCTCTTTTGAACGGCTTGTTTGGTAAGTCATGGTGCGCTTGGACTCGGTGTTGCATGTAGTGCAAGTTATTGAATTATTTTAAAGAAATAACACACTATGAAATCTTGGGGTGTTACATTTGTAATCATAATTAATTTTTTTTAATTAATAATTTTTTTATAGATATGGTATATATTTAATTTAAATAATCTATAATTGTGGGTTTTTTAAATTAATTTAAATGTATTAACATTATGCTGTTAAATTCAATTTTTAGAAAAAATGCTTTTCGGCATAAGAACAGACTTATACCAACATCAAATGTAAAGTTGATTCAAATTTAGTTAATTGGGTTACATATAAAAATATAATTATACCTTTATTTTAGTTAAAATTAAAATAATACTTGGAATTCTAAATTTCACAATTTCTCAAAAAATGATAGTTTTACAAAAAATGTTATTTTTCACAAATCACTGAAAAATAAATATTTTCTAAACATCTAAAGAAATAACACTATTTAAATATTTTTATCATTATTTGAAAACTTAAGTTCAATATATATAATATAATTTCAAAACTTTACATAAAAATAATACAATCGTTTCTCAGAAAAATAAATAAAAATTTGTTATGAGAAAATGATAATTGTTATAGAATAAAATATATTTTTTAATATTTCAGAGATTATTTATTAATATTTTTTTTAATAAATTATCATTGAGATCTAATATTTTATAAATATTTTAGTGATTTATTACTATTCAATCCCCAAAATTTTATGGCAAGGTAAAATTGTTCATGTTTATATAAAAATATTTGAATATCATATCGCATTTCATTAAAACACATTATTTTATGTTAAATACCATATAGATCCAAGTTTAATATTAAAATCATAGGGTTTTATAGAATATATATACTATATTTTTCAATATTTTATACTATTTTGGACAATTTTTCTCAATGTTGACATTTTTTGCCACCAATGTTAATAATGGTGTTTTCATAAATTTATTCCAATCATGAAAATTAATTTAAATATATTTTATGATTTTGTATGAAATTAACATGAAATAATTTTTTTATAATTTAATGATGGAAAAATATAAATAAATACAAATAATTAAACATTAATAATCATGGATATTTTTTACTATAACAATTAACATTCCCACAAAAGTAACCATTTCCTTACTGAGTAAGTTTTATTTCAAAAATAATGATATAAAATAATATCATAAAACCTCTTAAGTATGGGAAACCATTTGAATTGTAATTTATAACATTTAAAAATCCAAATCTATTTTGGATATTTTTAACCAAATAAATTCATAACAAATAAAATAAGCAATACTAAAATAGGAAATGTATTATATAAGGAAATAAAAAAATTGAAGATGAATAAAGTTATGAATAAAGTATATAAGTAAGAAAATTTAATTATGAAATAGGGTACTAGATGTCGAAATGAATTGGGACTCTAGATATATAGTTTTATTTAAATCATTTATATTACATTTTTGAACACTTTAAATTAGTATATTTTCTCATCCATATAAATAGGATTCATATTGATTCTGGAACATTATCATATATATATTAATTTAATTAGAAATAATTTTGTATTATAGCATAAATTAATTAAAATGAATTATAAGGAATATTTTTAATCATTTAACCACTATACAATTTTGGACATCCTTTAAAAAACTATAAAAATAAGCACATTGAAAACATGTTTTTCATTTAAAAAATTTATGGTGTTATTCATTCATCTTTTTCAATAATTCTTACTATGTTTTCATGGTTTTACATTTTTATTTCAATTCCTTCTATTTTTTATTTTTTTAGTGCAATCAATAGAAAATGACATTTATTATTGTTTCATGAAACAATTTTCTAATGATCTAACATAATTAAACATTTCTTTTTAAATTTTAAATAAATAAGTATTATGTTAAACCATTATTGAAATCGGCATGTTTTATTGGTTAACATAGGATATTATGATTATTGTTAGAAACGTATGCTTTAATGAGATATACAGTGAAATGAAAATTCACATTTTTTGTGATAATTATTTAACAATATATACGATGATCAATAAGCCGGTGATATAGTCCTCAATTGAATTAAGTAATGATTTATTCACCAGAGATATTATTTTGAAAATAAAAGATTATGTTAATCAATTATGGTTCTATGATGTTGGAACTGAAACTTTATGTCATGCCACGATGAATGATGGAATAATTTACTAGTTAAGATAATTCATTGATATTGGGAAATGAATATGATGTTCCGAGTAACATTAAAGATTAATTTACATTTTATATATCGGTAGTTAATTTTATTATATAAATTGTTAGTATGATAACATTTTTTTGTTTTAATGGAATTTTTTGTTCATTTACATTCTCAATGATTTTTACTTAAAGTATATACTTTATATGATTTTTACTTATTTATATGTTTAAATTTAATTTGTACCCACTATTATATATTTTGATCATTCCATGATTTCAAATGTTTTTTATTGTGTTTAAGGATGTGTTAGAAGAATTATAATGTCTAATTATATTTATGATATACTGGTATTCAAAGAATAAATTATATCATTAAAAAAGTTTTCTATAGTGGGAAAATGTCTATATATAGATAATTACTATTTTTTAGGTATGTGATTTTAAAATTAACTAGAACTCCAAACCTAAAAGGTTAAAATAATTTGCTTAATGAAATATATTATATGAATCACATAATTATTGAATGGTTAATTATTGTCTCTTAAAGTAGGTGACAAGGAATGATTTAAATTCAATTAAATGATTGGATGTAATCAATTGATTGCAATTTAAGAGTTGAAACAATCATTATGGGGTAATATTTTTGTGGGTGATCATTTGCATAAATGTATAAATTCAATTTTGATGTTATATGTTATGGGATTGTTTGGTGATTGATGACATTATAGGGGTCATTTATTGTGTTTATGAAGAAAAAATGATCGAGTAATATATTACCCTTAATATTATATATAATTTTTTATGAACATTATTTGGGAAGAATAATATTATATCATTATTTATATAATCAAAAAGGCATAGAGAATTTAAACAATCCATGATTTTATAAAAAACATTCCATAAATAAATATCGATTTTAGTATCTTGTCTTATATAAAACACCAAACTAAAATGAACATATTGATACTTTAATGAAATATAATTATATTAATTAGATGAAATTATATAAGAATTGAATTGGTGTGTATCAATACAAGTTACGTCCTTACAAAAAATATGTAATGATATATTTTCTTACAAGAAACATATATTTTAATTAAAAATACAATTTTCTATATATGGGGTTTTATATCAAAATTAATTTTTATCATATTAATAGTACAAAATTGATTAAAATAACTTAATTTTAGAATTGTATATTCCATACTTAGCATAATTTGATATTTTTTTATTTTTTTAAAATTTATTTTTTTGTGAATGTGAAAAAATTAAATTTTTAATAATGTCCTAGAAGTTACGAATATATAAAGAATTAATTATAATATAAAAACATATAAAAATAATAAATGAAAAATAATTATTGACTGAAATGATCTATTTAAAATTAATATGCGGAATTCAAAAAACCATTATCTAAATCTAAAAAATTAAGCATCATTATGCTATTAAATATTTTTTTATTTATTCATTTTAATTAAGGGTTATCTAAGTAAAATTAGGTTTGGGAAATAATTTAATATCAAAAAAATCTCCATTGGTGAATAATAAAACATTTAACATCACTAAAACTAAAATCATTTTTACATTTATCCAAAACATTATTTTAATACATAAAATATATTTCTTCTTAAAATGAGTTCTAACAATTTATATGAAGTGATGTTAAACTTTTTTCCCTAATGATATTGGATTTCATAAAATTTACTTCATCTTAAAAATTTTAAATTATAAATTATGTTTTACATACCATCTAGTTTTATTTAATTCATAATAAATAGATTATGAAATAATTTTTTACCACTAAAAATCTAAAACTATAATATTGGAAAATATAAAAGTAAAATACTTAAAATGGTGCAAAAATATCTGTTTTAGGAAGTCTCACATTTACATTATCTTACCATCCCTTTGATTCTATTATTTAATGAAACATTCCTTTTAATAGTTTCATTAATAATTATATTATTAAGAAAATGAAACTCCCCACATTTTTAATGGATCCACCATTTTCCCAATTATATTCACATAACATTTTACTTGGATTAATAACACACATCCATAATAACTCAACAACACTCATTCAAACTTCTAAAAGGCTTTAGTATTGAAAAAATACTTCTCAAATCCATAATTTCATTTTGGGAAGGAACACTTCTAAAGAGTATTGTAACATTTTCAAATGCTCATTTCACATTTAATTTTAATTCCCAATTACACTGCCTCATTTGAATCTAATCTAACATATTTTAAATAATTATATTATTATAAAAATGAAACTCTCCACATTTTTTAAAGGATCCATCAGTTTCCCAATAATAGTCACACAACATTCTACTTGTATTAAAAACACACATCTATAGTAACACAACAAAAAATCATTAAAACTTATTATAATATTTAGACTTCCCAAAGTAACTCTTCTCTAATATAAAATTTCATTTTCAAAAAAACCACTTCTAATGAGTATTGTAACATTATAAAATACTCATTTCACATATAATTTCCTTTCACCATTATTCCACCTCATTTGGATCTAATCTTACCATCATAATTTTTTTCTAAAAGAATAATTGCATCTATGTTAATGTGAAGGATGCTACCTTCACAATGAAATGTATTTATTTTTTCATCTAAAATGTTCTTATGTATTCAAATATCATCTCACATGATTCAATTCTATATAAAATTCAATGAAAAGGAATTTATCTTCTTTAACACGGTTATTTTTTAAAATCCCCATACTCATAATAACACTCACCCGTAGAATGGAGTTTGTTTTTGATTGGGGTCAGTTTAGCGTCCAACATGAACATTGAAAAAACATTATATAGTCGATGATTATGAAAAGAAAACTATATGTTTTACTAGAAAATAATTAGAAAATAATTTTCTATTTTTTCTGGACAGGTTATAATAATATTTATAAAATTATTTTGATAAATTATTTTTTATTCAATATAAATTACTAAAAAAATATATTCACCAAATTTTTCATCATAAATCGCAAATAAAATACATATGGAATGAAATTGAAAAAATATAAATAATTTTAAAACTAATACTAATGAAGTTATAATAATTTAATTATGAAAATTGAACCAATAAGAATGAAATCAAACCACCATTATGAAATATATAGTACAAAGATAATAAAATCTACTAACTTATGATAATAGAAATAAAACATAAATAACTAATTTATTTGAAATATAGAATGTTAAATGATTCTTAAAAATTATTATTAATAAGAATAACATTATCAAATAGGTTATTATGATATTTTTTTAGAATTTGTTATTGAACATTCAACTAATCCGAATTTATGGTATTGAGTTTTTATTAATTCAATATCTTTTCATGTGTCATAATATTACCTTTTTCAATGGATATTGCATGATATGTTTCTTTTATTTTATGATGAAATTTTAACAAAATTTATTGTTATTTTTTATGTAATTAATTCATGAGATTCATTTTCATGAATGTTTATGTTGTTAATAATAATTCTCATCCTCAAAAAATGAGATCTTTCTCATCTATATCATTGTTTAAACATCCATATAATGCAATCCGTTCATGTTTTAATGTCGAAAGATATTTCCTTTGTGGTAATATTGAAATATTTATTCAATTTTTTTCAAGTAAAATATTTATCAACAACATTTTTATATGGGTTTGAATAATGGTATTTTAAATATATTAAAAAGGATCTCCTGTTAATGTTCATATTTTTATCCTCCTCTCCACATTTTATAAGGGGAAAAGCTTTTTTCTAATGCCACATTATTTAAATTTATTTTATAGTGGTGTTAAAAAAATGGTTTTCATGGTACCCTCTTGAAATGATTATTAGATATTAACAATGTTAACTCTTTAGGATAAAGATAAATGTCGGTTTCTAAAAGATATTTTCATGGTTTTATGTCCATTTTCCTCTTTAAGAGAACTAACTACAATGGAGTCATGTTTTATATATCAACGTATAAATTCCTCTACGAAAAAAAGAATCAATTTTTATTTTTTAATGTTGGAATTAATCAATATAATTATTCGTATTATTTTATGTGACTCCAATTTTATATCTAATGAAACCCATTTAATTTTTAGGGTTTTTTTTAAGATGAGATAGATGAAACTTGTTTTCATTCCGTCTATTGTTTTGGATATGATGAATGATTTATTTTACATTGAACAACAATATTGGGTTAATTTATTAATAAACTAAAATATGTCCCACTAATTAATTAGTAAGAGGATTATATTTGAATAGATAATTATACATTTTTGGAATTTTTTTTTCTAACGAAGCATGTTTACTTATAGATAATCACATTATTATGTGTGTATGTATGGAATCATGAATGCTATGTTACTATGTGGTTATTTTTTTGACAATATTTTTTATTATGATATATTTCTTATGGATGTTATGTTTCTAAATAATATGTTATTGTTATTATGATCTATGGATCTTGTTTATTATCTAAGGATTCCACATTATTTTTCAATGTAATATATTTTTTAAATTGATATTATGAATTCTTATATATTTAATTATGGAATAATATTAATTTTATATGTTCTTAATAATGTGATATTTCAACCAAAATCAGGTTTTTTAATATATATATATATATGTGTGTGTGTGTGTGTTTGTGTGTAATATATCCCAAAATTCAATGTTGATGAATTTTCTATCACTATGCATTTCAGTTCACACATTTATTTTATTTTCATTCCAGGTTAAGAAGAAGAGTATAACTTTTGAGAACTCATAAAGGGATACTATTATGCCTTGATAATTGGTAAGTGATTAGATGTGTTCTATAAAATTATTCTTTCGTATCTTTTTCTTAAAGGAACTATTCCTATGGTTAATGGGATTGGGTGTTTATTTTCCAGATGTAATGTTTTAAATATGGAAATGATATAAAATAAAAATATATTTATAATGGGCCATCTCATATAGTTTTAATTTCTATGTGTAAATTGGGTCTTTTTAGAACCATATCTTGATGTGATGATCTTGATCACCTATGTTTATATTATAGAAATGATTAGTTATTTTGTGGATTATATGAGTTACTTTTTAGGTATAATGATGATAATCCAATAATGAACACCCTAGGGATAATAATAACTAGAAAAATAACATCCTGATTTTTTTTATAATCATTTTATTTTGTGGTTTTTCTTGAAATTACATCCCTATCTGATTACTAATATGATGATATGGTTGTAGAAAATATGATCCTAGGTGTAATTATTATTAGAATCACTCGATAAGTATTAGCTCAAACTTCACTGAGTACATGATGAGTGGTCCTAAGTCTAAACACATAGACATTATCATGAATTATTATTTGGTTGGTCATATTTTCATTATGAAAAATTATAAAGGATTTGAGTACATATTTATCATATAGATATAGAAACTAATATAAAGTAGACAATAATTAAACTATATTTATTTTTATAAATATATTAATTTTGGTATATATATAATTTATGTTTTGAACCCATTATTTTAATACTTATCCTTTATAAATATTTTTTTACAACATTATTATATTTTATATACGGCTAGAGAATGGTCCATCAAGTAGACAATGGGTGTGATTGGTAATGTGATGATTCTACTGACAAAAAACTAAATGAGATGTGATTAGGGGAATATTACATTGTGTTGATTCCCATAAAACTATAATAATAAAGTATTAATAATGAAGGTGCCATAGATATCATGAACACACCAAGGAATGATCATTTTATCATTTATTATTTCAAGTGACTACATCAAACTTCCTTTACTGACTCATACAATATAGCTATTTTCATATAATAAATAATTTATATGGGAATAAATTTTCTATTACCAACTTCATAGAACATTAGATAGTTGTTCTAACTATTTACCATTTGGAAGGTGAGGTTGGAAATAGGTGGTGACCCCTTAAAATATATTTAAAATGGATAATTTATACTTTATGGAATAGGATGAGTACATGAATATATTTATCTCATATTTATTTAGTCAAGAACTTTATATCAAAATGGATTGAAAACAAAAGGACTTGAAATCAATCTAGAGTAATTACACTACATGTTATAAATAAATATGTACAAGGATACTAGGTCATACCATTGGTTTTGTCATTGATATTCAAAGTAAATTCAATTATTTCATTAGTTCCTTAAATCCATTTCTTTGTAAGGAATTACCCAAAAGTTAACCTGGATGTTATGAAGAGATTATCCTCTTTTCAATAAATGTGTAAATTTAAACTATATACACTGATTATTTTAGAGAAAAAGAAAATATAATATTGAATATCATGGGATATGAAAGGATAATTCATATGGTGGATGATCATTAACCTACAATCAAGTAAAGTATATTATAGGAAGCAGTCATGTAATTTACTTTGGGGATAATGGAATGTTTTTATGGATGGTATGTTATGAAACATATCTCATCACATATAATGTAATGATAATATTTATATTGACATAGTGGTGGGGAATAATTCCAAAACAAATGTTACACCTAAACATAAATGCATAAAATGAATTGATTTGAAGAATTTAAGAAAATAAATTTCCTAACACTAGAGCTAATAAGGTATATAATACTTAAAAAACCCCATACTAGAAGGGATCATGGAACATTATCTAATATCACAACCAATAATTTGAATTATTTTAAGAACTTGGATTTTCGTTTCAGGTATGTTTTTCCGTTTCTGGTCGTTTTTGAGAAAAAGAAGAAAATATGGAAATTTTCTTTGTACACACCTTGTACTTTATTAGTACACGCCATGTACTTTTCTCCCGAGCAAGGCTGTGTGTTGGCTGTGTCCGGGCCACACACACGGTGTGTAGTGGTGATGTGGAGGCCACTTAATGCGGTGTACGGAAAGGGTGACTACATGTTGTGTACTTATTAAGTACACGTTGTGTACTTTTCTTTTTTATTTCATTAAATGGACCGGGGTCGTGACTTAACCCCGAATATGTCTTCTTCTCAAGCTTCTTCGACCGAGAGCGAGGGTACAACCGTGAATCTTCTCCGAGCCACTGCTCGGTCACCTGCTATCCGAATCGAACGTCATCTGTTGCAATAGAATCTCAGTATTGAGTTCTTGGTTCTTCTTTGGACACGTTTCCTGATTCCCTCTCTTTTGAGAGTTATATGAGGTTGACCGGTTTAGATGTTTTTTAGATCATCTTCATTCTTGGATAATTCATAGGTCGAAGTTCATGTATATCGATCTCCTAGGATCGAGGTAGGTGGTTTGTTGACCTACATTGAATGTTTTTGAGTTTTTGGTGCAAAAGTGTCGGATACCCATGTATCGGGTATCTCTGGTTAGGGTTTTTGATTTTGTATTGTTATATGCCTTAGATTTCATGTATGCTTGATGTTATTAGATGATTGGTAATTGCTCTTTAGTGTGTTTGAGGATCACCCCAGGGGTGTTCCCCCTGTTTGGTTGTTTATCGACGTTTGGCTTAGGTTGTCTGTGAGGCATATCATGTTGCATTTTTTTCCTACCTTGATATAATTGATTGCCTGTATTGCCTTCTGTTTATATGATTTTGATGCATTGTCACTATTATAAAAGTATTTTCTTGAGATTACTTTGAGCTGCTAAGAGTTGATTATGCACAATTACACTACTCAGGGCTGGGGGAACCTGGTATGGTAGACTAAAGAGGGAATTGATGATTAGGGCTTCCCTAGAGAGTCTGTTATAAATTAGTATCATTCAAAAGACCTACAAGAATGGTAATTTGTGCTTACTTTGAGTGTCCTTAGTTATGTATTGATACAATAGGGGGAATTAGATGTAAGTGATTCCTCAGAGAGTCTATAGCTATCTTTCCAAGACCACTGGGGAATTGACAGTTAGAGCTTCCCAGAGTGTCTATGCCTTTGTATGTTTACATGACTAGAGGGTTCTTCCAATGTGATCCATCCAGAGAGTCACTATGATTATTGTTGGTTTGTTGTGATGAGTCCACCAAGCCAAAGAACAAGCTTGGGTTTGGTACTGCTTGCTTTTTAGGTATTCTGCTTAGATACCTGTTGTGTTACTTTCTTTTCCTTGACAATATAGATCTACTTGATAGATTCCTTGGTTGATAATTAAATGAGTGAATTAAATTAATAAATAAATGTGAATGGAGATTGGTAGCATTGTTTAATTTAGAGTACTCATGTTTGTCTGCTGCATTTATTTCCTTTGCTTTTGCTATATTTCTCACTGACAGTAGGGCACAGATCTTGTGGTGACTGCCTACTAGGATTAGTCTCACAACTTGTTTTGGTCCTGCTTTCTGGCCCAAACAGGTTATATAGTTTTAGGTATGGATAAGGGTTTTTTCCCTTCTACTTCAGGTACATGATTGTTGGTGGGAGCTAGAGAGAATTTGACCGAGATTAGGCTTGTGATGCTTGTGGAGTTGTTGTTTAATTTTAGTGCTTTGTTCTTAGTTGTATTTTAGCACGTTGTTGTGCTTGCTTCTTTCCTTAGATACATGTACCATGCTGCATCATTATTATATAATACCTTACTTTCACTGTTTATTTTTAGTTGTTGTCTGTTGTTTACTACTTCCGCTATTGACTTTTATTTCCTGTACCTTGTATACCATGCCAAATGAGGGAATAGTTTCCCAAATAACTTACCAAGGCCCTCGCTGCTAGTCGGCAGCCTCTGGTGTTTGGGTAAATATGCTTGAGGTCATGCAGTGAACCGAGCATAGGGCACCAGTTGAGGGGCTCCAGATTTGGGTTATTACAAACTGACATGAAAGGAGTTTCTTTCCTTTTCTATTGACTTACTGTTTAGAGACATTAGACAGGGATAAGATAGAATTGTTAAATGGTAAATAGTTGTTCCCAGTCATTATAGAACCCATGTATAGGGTAAAATCCAGATTACATCGAATATTGCAATTTTTGAGTTTTGCAAATATTAAAATTTACATGATTTCATCATTTGGTGGTGCACTTGTTTGGTGCTGTTACTTTTTATATGATTGTGGTTCTATTTTATGGCAACCCAATGAAACGAGGGTATTCCATCTAATGCATCATATAGGAACTTTTTAGAAAAATCACATGTCATGAATTTTGCCATGCCATCTAGATTGCATTAGAATTTGGATGTTGTTATGATAGAATTGTGATAGAGGATTCATACTATTGTGATAGTTGTTGGGATATAATATCTTCAATGTTGATAGGGTATCGTTTGTTTAGTGATTCTTTATCATGGATACCAAAATTTGGTCATAGAGGTGTTACGGGCCCATGAGGATCAGAATTTGGTGGGTCGTGAGTTTGTTATACTATTTACTTGTTATACGCATTGGCATGATTCCAAGCCTTGATTCATGGGGAGTATGGGCCCCCACGGATCATAATTTGGCACCTTAACACTGGTTTTTCTGTCTTTTCTGGGCTCTGGTGTAGTTCTGAGGTTACAATCCAGAAAAACCCAGAATACATGGCGTGTAATTTATGAATACATGCCGTGTATTTTTTAGCCATGTCACTGATCGTGTGGGTAAGGACACGGGGTCCGGGAAAATCTTGTAGGAACACACTGTGTACCATATTAGCATGTCGTGTAGTCTGGAATAGGTATCTGACTATGTCATGAACAACACGGGTCAGGGTTTTCCTTCAAGTGCACGTAGTGTCCCTATGGAACACGCCATGTATAGTTGACCATGTAGCCAGCTGTGTAGCCAATGACACGGGTTGGTGTTATCCCTCCATGTACACACCGTGTCCGTATAGAATATGCCGTGTAGTGTCGACTGTGTTTCAGGAAATGTCACTAACAACACGGGCAGGGTAAGGCATGTCAAGTACATGTTGTTTCTCCTTTGACACGCAGTGTAGTAGTCATCTGTGTACCTCTCCGTTTGACTAACAACGTGGATAGGGGAGAGATCTTAAGAAACATGTCGTGTAGTAGACAAGCACATCGTGTAGTTTCTTGCTGGAACGGGCATGGAGAAAAGGGTTAGTACACGCCGTGTAGCTTTAGAACACGCTATATATCCTGGTGGTTTATACAACCATGTATGGCCAAGGTACACGCCCAGGGTAAACTTTTAAGAAACACGTCGTGTAGTAGTACTACCCACCGTGTAGTCATGTTTTCCAAAATTTTAAAGGTTTTTCCCTCCTATTCTGTTTTACTCTCTTATGTTGCAACTGTGTTTGTCATTAATGATTGTGTGTTTTTGATATTTCAAACCTATGGCACCAAGACGTCCTCTCGTTTCACGTCAGGGACAAACAGTGACCATACTCTTTATATGGCAGATCAGGGACTACAAGTAGTTTCTCCTATCATTCCGGACATGGAACCTGCAGTGATTCTAGACACTGATACCGATGCTCATCTTAGAGAGGGTTTCATGAGATTCATACAGACCATCCAAGGAGCTCAGCATCCTGCCCCGTCTATGGCAGAGCAGATGCGGGTTTTTCAGCTGCATCATCCTCCCACGTTCTTGGGGGATAGAGGACCGCAGGCAGCGAAGTCATGGATAGAAGCCATGTTATCCATCTTCAAGCATCTAGAGACACCTCTAGAGAGGATATTGAAACTCACAACTTATATTCTATGAGATTACACCAAGAGATGGTGGGATGTGGTTTTGCAGATAGGGCGCCAACAGGATCTGGCTTGGGACGAGTTTCAGCATACATTCTACGACTACTTCTACTCGGAGACACTGAGGGCTGACAGATCCAGGGATTTCATGAGCCTATAGCAGGGTACTCTCTCATTTATGGAGTATTCCTCCCACTTCATAGAGTTACAGTGTTTCACTCCCATTCTGGGGAATGAAGAGCTGTTTTTGGTGAGGAAGCTTGTGAAAGGCCTCAGACCGGACATCAGGTCACAGTTGAACGTCTTTCAGTTGACTTTTATCACTCTGATATTTAACCAAGTTCTTATTATGGAGAGACACTTAAGGAAGGCTAGAGCTGTGGACCAGGGCAGTTCAGCATCCTGGGCTGATTCTTTCCAGACAGACAGTAGGACGCACCACCGAGAGTCTACATGAGGTGATCCGAGGAAGCGATGTGTTCCTTATGGTAAACAAGATCTTCCTTCTGGAAACCAAGTGGTATGCTATCAGTATGGTAAAAATGGTCATAAGAAGCCCCAATGCCTGAGGGACCAAGTAGGGTTCTGATCTTGCGACAAGATGGGTCATCTACAGTGCTTCTGCAAGGTTCTTATGCCAGTGGCTAGTGAAGGGGGATCATTTTCGACTCCACATACTGGAGCAGGATTACCAGTTCCCTAGCAAAATGGGGGATGGAGTTCTTCAGGTCATTCAGGCCAGGTTAGAGGACGTGGATGCGGTGTTCAGGCTCAGGGAGGAGCAGTACAGGGATCTCAGGCTGCTACGCAGGGCCGCGGTACGGGCCAAACTTTTGTTGTAGATAAGATTCATCAGGAGCAGGATCCTAGACCTTCTACAGTTTGAGATAAAATTTTAGTATCTTGAGTTTTATCTTCATCTCTTTTCAATACTGGTGTTTCTCATAACCTTATCTCTGTTTCTGTCATGGAAATCCTTTTGCTCTATATCTTTTAATCTTCTGACGTGTTGACTCTTTACACGCCCTTAGGAACAGAGACATCTTGGGTACATCAGTTAAAATAGTTCCCTCTTGAGGTTTCATGGTGTCACATCTTATATGACCTCTATGTCCTAGAGATGATAGGCTATGATGTCATTATTGGGATGGAATGGTTTGTTCCCTTCCAAGAAGTCGTCGATTTCTATCTCCGTAGGGTGAGCTTCGTATTACCGGATGATGGGTCCTTTCTTCATAGAGGCGAGTGGGATGTCTAGGCAGGTAGAGCTGGAACTGAGCATCATGGGCTAGGTGGAGTTACAGCCCATATTTCTAGTATATATATGGAAGACTAGGGGAATTCACAGTTAGACTTTCCTCAAGTGGTGGATCATTTCAGGGATGTCTTTCCAGATGAATTTTTAGGTTTGCCTCCGGAGTATGAGGTAGACTTTTCGATCAAGCTCATGTCCGGAGCGGCACCGGTGTCCATTCCTCCTTATAGTATGGCTACACCTGAGTTTTAGGAGCTCAAGAAGTATTTGGAGGAGTTGGAGAAAAGGGGTTTCATCCAACCCAGTACTTCTCCTTGGGGTTCGCCTGTCCTCTTTGTGAAGAAGGAAGACATCACCCTTAGGCTTTGTGTGGATTATCGGAAGATGAACTAGTTGCCGGTCAAGAATTGATATCCATTTTCATGGATAGATTATCTCTTTGATCGTGTTAGAGGAGCTTGAGTGTTCTCGAAGATTGACTTGAGATCCAGCTACCATTAGTTGCATGTCAAACCATCAGATATACCTCTAACAGGCTTCAGGATCAGGTATGGTCTATACGAGTATACAGACATGTCGTTCGGTCTCACGAAC
This sequence comes from Viscum album, assembly GCA_963277665.1. Taxonomy (NCBI): domain Eukaryota; kingdom Viridiplantae; phylum Streptophyta; class Magnoliopsida; order Santalales; family Viscaceae; genus Viscum; species Viscum album. The sequence continues at coordinate 1,899,780,049 of OY728158.1, read as the reverse complement.
GCGCCATTAGTCTTCATGGCACTGATGAATAGAGTTTTCAATCCATACTTGGATTCCTTCATGGTGGTTTTCATGGACGACATCTGGGTGTACTCTCACACTCGACACAACCATGCTACCCATCTTGAGATCGTTTTTAGTACACTAGGGGAGCATCGTTTATATGCTATGCTCTCAAAGTGCCACTTTTGGATAGACGATATTCACTTCCTGGGTCATATCATCTTAGTGATAGGAGTATCAGTACACCCAAAGAAGGTGAGAGTAGTAGTCACCTGGGAGTAGCCGAAGAACATCTTCGAGGTACGAAGTTTCTTAGGGTAGTCTGGTTATTATAGGCAGTTTTTACAGGACTTCTCACACCTAGCAGCATCGTTGATGGGCTTGTATAAGAAAGGGGTGAAGTATGTTTGGTCAGAATCCTGCGATTCAGCCTTCCAGGAGCTGAAAGGGAGATTTAATTCATCACCTATTCTAGTTTTGCTGGAGTCGGGCAAGAGTTATATAGTTTTATATGATGCATCTGGCATCGGGCTTGGAGTAGTGCTTATGTAGGAGGATTGTGTTGCTGCGTACGGATCTCGGTAGTTGAGGCCACATGAGAGGAACTATCCTACGCACGACCTGTAGTTGGATGCATTTGTTCATGCTTTGCGTTTTTAGAGACATTATATTCTGGGAGATAATTTTGTGGTGTATACGGACCACAAGATCCTCAAGTACATCTTCACGTAGCGGGACATGAATTTGAGACAGTTGAGGTGGGTTGAGTACCTACAGTCCTTCGATTTCGAGCTTTCCTATACGCCTGGGAAAGGAAATGCAGTGGCTGATTCACTGAGCAGGAGGACTCAGATAGAGGTAGCTCATGAGGCCAGCTGTGAGTGGGAGCTTATGGATCTGTTTTTTGAAATGCATTTGGAGATTCACGATAGACAGGGTCAGACCTTCCTTTCATCTGTAGTTGTTACCTCTACACCTCTTGATCGAGTTTTAATGAGGCATCTATCAGATTCTGAAGACCTAGTCCTATGGGAAAGCATGTCAGGAGGGGACCATATTCTTGAATAGACTGTCGGCGAGGAAAAGATATTGCGTTTCCAGGGACGCGTATGGGTGCCAGCAGATATATGCGAGGAGCTGATAAGATACTTTCATTCCTCAGTGTGGGTAGTTCATACTAGCGTCACCATGATGTATCTTGATCTACACCGCCAGTATTGGTGGCCAAGTATGAAGAGAGATGTTTCTGGTTTTGTTATGAGATGTTCCACCTGTCAGTAGGTGAAGGCAGAGCACCAGTGACCAGCTGGGCTTTTATAGCAGCTACCCATTCTTGAGTGGAAGTGGAATGATGTCATGATAGACTTCGTGACCGGGTTACTGAGATCACCTCGAGGAAATGACGTTGTATGGGTTGCCATTGATAGGCTCACGAAGGTTTCTCACTTCTTTCCGATTAAGGAGACCTTCAGTGTTGATGTGCTTGGATGGCTGTACATCAGTAAGATTGTACGCTTGCATGGGGTTCTGAGTACTATTATTTCAGAAATGGATGCCCACTTCACGTCTCATTTCTGGCTAGGGCTACAGAGGAATTTGGGTACACAGGTACTTCTGAGTACAGATTATCATTCCCAGACAGATGGCCCGTCATAGCGCACGATTCAGGTGATGGAGGACATGCAATGAGCATGTGTCCTTGATTTTTGAGGTTCTTATGAGAGACATATACCTCTAGTGGAGTTTTCCGATAATAATAGTTTTCAGGAAACTATTCATATGGAACCTTACGTGGCTTTGTACGGTAGGCCGTGACGATCACATTTGTGTTGGCTAGAGGCAGGAGAGGCAGCTATGGTGGGACCTCGTCTTGTTCAGTAGACCACAGAGAAGGTGGAGTTGATTCGAAAAAAGACAAGTACTGCATAGTCTCGGCAGAAATCTTATGCTGATTAGCGAAGTTGACCTATGGAGTTTAAGGTCGGGGATCAGGTTTTCCTATGTGTTACCCCGAGGTTGGGACAAAAGAGAATCGGGAGACAGGGTAAGCTTTCACCGAGATATGTTAGACTGTTTGAGGTTCTGGAAAGAGTGTGGCTAGTTTGTTATAGGTCGCAGTTGCCTCAGAGGTACCAGGCTATGCACGACGTCTTCCATGTTTCTCAGCTTCACTTTTATTTCTCAAACATGTCTCATGTTTTTCAACCCAAGGAGATTGAGCTGGAGAAGGATGCATCGTTCGAGGAGTATTCTATCAGGATTGTTGATTGTAGTGCAAAGATACACTATGGTCGGTCCGTTCTTATGGTATGGGTGCTATAGAAACACGACCCTGTATGGGACGAGACTTGAGAGAGGGAGGCCGATATGCGATCACAGTGGCCAGATTTGTTAGAGGTTTCTTCTTCGCCACTAAGTTTGGGAAATTCATGGATGAATTTCTTTAAGGGGGGAAGTTTGTAAGAACTCGGATCTTCGTTTCAGGTATGTTTTTCCATTTCTGGTCGTTTTTGAGAAAAAAAAAAGAAAATCTTGAAATTTTCCAAGTACACGCCATGTAATTTATGAGTACATGCCGTGTACTTTTCTTCCGCGTGAGGTTGTGTCCGCGCCACACACACGGTGTGTCGCAGTGATGTGGAGGCTTCTTAATGTGGTGTACGGAAAGGGAGAGTACATGACATGTACTCATGATGTAAACTCCATGTACTTTTCCTTTTATTTCATTAAATGGAACGTGGTCATGACTTCACCCGGAATACGTCTTCTTCTCCAGCTTCTTTGACCGAGAGGGTTATGACTATGAATCTTCTCTGAGCCACCGTTCTATCACCTGCTATCCAAATCGAATTCTGTCAGTTGCAATAGAATCGCAGCGGTGAGTTCTTGCTTCTACTTTGACCACAATTCGTGATTCCTTATCTTTTTAGAGTAATCTGAGGATGAACATTTTAGAAGTTTTGGCATATCTTATTTTTTCTAGGATGATTCACATACTGAGGTTCATTTATATCGATCTCGTTGGATTGAGGTAGGTGTTTTGTTTCCCTACGTTGAATGTTTTTGAGTTTTTTGTGAAAAATTGTCGGATACCCATGTATCAGGTATCTCAGGTTAGGGTTTTGATCTTGTATTGTTATCTGCCTTAGATTTCATGTATTCTTGAGGTTATTAGATGAATGATAATTGCTTGTTAGCATGTTTGAGGATCACCCCATGGGGTTTTCCCCCTGTTTGGCTGTTTATCACCGTTTAGCTTAGGTTTCCTATGTGCCATACAATTTTGCATTGTTTGCCTACCATGATATAATTGATTGCATGTGTTGCCTACTATTTATATGATTTTAATGCATTGTAGCTATTAGACAAGTAGTTTGTTGAGTTTACTTTGGGATTCTAAGAGTCGATTACGCACGACTACACTACTCAGGGCTAGGGGAACCTGATGTGTTAGAATAAAGAGGGAATTGATGATTAGGGCTTCCCTAGAGAGTCTGTTATAAATTAGTATCATTCGCAGGACCTACAGGAATGGGACTTTCTGCTTTCTTAGAGTGTCACTAGTTACATATTAAGACTATAGGGGGAATTAGACATAAGTTATTCCTCCAAGATTCTATAGATATTGTTGCAAGACTGCATGGGAATTGACTGTGAGAGCATCCCGGAGTGTCTGTTCCTTTGTATGTTTACTTGACTAGAGGGGTCTGCCAGTGTGAGCCACCCAGAGAGTCACTAGAATTATTGTTGGTTGGTTTTCATGATTCCACCAAGCCAAATAACAGGCTTGGGTTTTGTACTACTTTCTGTTTAGGTAGTCTGCTGAGATACCTATTGTGTTACTTGCTTTGCCTTGAGAATATAGAGCTGCTGGATGGATTCCTTGGTTGATAATTTAATGATTGAATTAAATTAATAAATAAATGTGAATGGAGATTGGTAGGATTGTTTACATTAGAGTACACCTATTTCTCTTCTGCATTAATTTCCTTTACTTTTTCTATATTTCTCATTAACTATAGGGAAAAGATCTTGTGGTGATTGCCTATTGGGAATAGTCTCACACCCTATTTGGGTCCTGATTTTCTTCCAAAACAGGTTATATGGTTGTAGGTGCAGAATCAGGTCATTACAATCATGATAAAAATGTGATAAAATATATACACATTCTCTGCTATAGTGTTTGGGATACCTTACTTTATTATAGGTTTTCCCATTCATTCTCATCATGAATTATTTTTGGGAATATTGAATCACCACATCAATCATTGAATATTAATCAAACTATGAAATAAAATAGTGATACAATTATTACATCTATGATATATAACACTTCATTAATAGATTTTTTTTTAAAATATATATTCCACATAACATGCTCTTCCACCATTTATTGAGTTATATATATATTGGGTATATATTTTTTTTCTTAAAATTGACAAAATATCTATTATCGGGATAATGAAATCTAATTTTAGTTCCTAAATCATTCAGTTATCATATATGAATGACTGGATGATAGTGAATTCCCTTTAGAATAAAATTATATATTTTTTATCATTATACCAAATATAAAGGGGAATATATCTTAAACTACTAGGGTGAAGTTTAATATTTTTTACATTTCTATTTTACATGAATATAATTATGTATTTCTCTATTAACAACTCGAACATTCCCAAAATCATGAGGTTGATGTTTTGACCAAACTCATACCTGGATCCATGTTTATATCATGGATTCCTTAATGAATAGTCATCATTGATGTTGAAGCATTATGTAGGATTCTAACATATTGATATTTTAATACACACACACACACACAGATATATATAAATATATCATTAAATTAATTCAATCTTATTGATAGGTTTCTTTATATGAAATTATGAGTTAACAAAAACCATGATATACTGTTGAAATGTTTTTATTTAATGTGAAATTTATCACCTTGATATTTCATTTGTGGTTATTAATTAGACTAATTAAATAAAAAGGCAATATTTTAAAAAAAATAAAATGAATTCATTCATTATCAAAGGGTTAGAAATTAATATAGATTCATTTGATGGTAAAAAGTGATGTTCTTCCAAAAACAATTTATACATCAAATTTGTTTTTACCTCAATAAAATTAATTATTATCTTTTATGATTGATTACAATTAAATAATATAAAAATAATTTCTAAGATATATTTTATAATTCATTTATTTTTTTACTCGGCATGGTATTAGTACATATTCTATTTAAATCTTAAAAATGTAATTTTCTTAAAAATAGATTCAATAGCATTTTGTGTTTTATATTAAAATTAACTTCATCCACTTATAAAAACTAATTAATTTAAAATAGAATATTTTTTTTGTATATATAATATATTTTATTAAATATAGCTTAAATTTTGGCCATTTTGAATAATTAACATGGTAAAAATCTCATTTCCATGGTATGGGTTAAAAGTGACACAATAGGTGTTCAATTAAGAGAGAGAGTTTAAAATATCACAAAAAAACATTTATTAATTTGAATATATAATGATATTTTATCTTTAGAACTCTTTTAATCATTTTTTTGTTATTTTAGAGCCACAATACTTCAATAATTCATATTTTACATAACAACGGTTCAATTATATATAAGTTTTATACCCTACCTTATAAAAGGTAATATTATTTTTTCTATTATATACACCACGTTCTAGAAATATACTATCCATGATTTCAAAAATTATCCCCCATAATCCTTATAAAATATATTTTAGGAATGTTTATCCTAAAATACAAATCCAAGAAATATTTATTTTCACTCAAGGGGAGGATACCTAGAGAATTGGTATATGTTTTTACCAATTTTGTACCTATTTAATTATTATTAAACCTTATTAAAATTTGATAAACCACCCTAATATGATGTTACTAGAATATCAACTACATCTATATGTTTTTATTTCAATTTTTTAATCTATTCTCAATTTCATTCCCAGTTGATAGAAAATGACAATGTTGGGCATGCCTATATGGGGAATGCCACCTTCACGAAGTGATGCAATTAATTTTTCATTTAACCCTTAAATTGAAAGATATAATGATAGATTTAATATATAAATATATATATATATTATTTATCATATATCTATGATTCTATAATGGTAAATAATAATATACTTTTCTTTTCATCCATCTATCAGAATGTGAAAACATTACACGTGCAAAGAAGTGGACGACCACCTTTATGATGGAATGTAATTACTTTTTCATCAATTTTTTATATTAATTATATAAATTTTACATAATTAATATACATGATAATTATATAATGAATATAACATTAAATATGATAACATATAGCAAAATATTTAAGCATCTGAACTATCAAACTGACAAAAGCATTGAAAATATATCAATTTTCATCTAAAAGCCCATCTTCATGATGAAATAAAAAAAAGGGAATAAAGGTAATCATAATGGAATCTTTAATAATATTTTATATATTAGTATGTTTTTTTAATATGCTTCAAATTAAAATATATTTATTATACAGGAGTTTGGAATAGGTATGATATATTATAGGATATAAGGGATGGTTTTATCTTTTAATATATTTTTCAAAGAATTTTGATTGATAAATTTCAATTGAGAGAAATTATTTTGTTGTTATCCTATAAAACCAATTTATTCTATTCTACTTTATTTATTCATATAATTTTATTAAAATAGTGACTTTTTCATCACTTTGGTTTTTAAAATGATCAATAATTGTTTTTTAAAGAAAATCCAACAATATTTCACATTTAATTGAAATTTAATTTTTTATCCATACGATTAAAAATAGTTTTATGGAATTTTTTACCTATTTATTAAAAATTTCAAAAATGAAATTTTCACAAAAATTTATTTTAATTATCATTTCTAAATAGGTATCATTTGAATATAATTTTTATGAACCAGTATTTTTTAAATTTTAAAAAAAATATGAAAAGGATGTGATTTTTTAACATATACTATAAGAATGATTTTTATCACTACCATGAACATTCATTAAACTCTCAAATTAATTAAAAGTTAAAATTTTAAATTTTAAATACAATAACATTATCCATATTTCTAGAATTTTCCATGAAATGTTTATCAATAAAAAATGTTTTGTTTCTAATTTTTTAAATGAAATGTTGATTGAACTATTAATTGAATTTTTCATCCATGTATAATTACTCATGGATTTTTATGCATCAATATGTTTATGATATTATGATATAATAATATTTTTTCAATTTTACGGATTATGGTTATGACGATTTAATGATTGTTCAATAAAATCCATTTCTTCAAAATGTGTTAATGAGGTTTTGATGAAATAGTTTGGAAACCTATTAACTTCCCACCATTTATACTATAATTAAATAATGGATTTCTTCCATAATTAGTTTCCTTTCTATTGGTTATTATATGATAAATTAATGAATTTTTATGATATTTTGGAACAAAAGTATAATTTTTCATTATATAATGGTTGGGACAAGAAATATATATCCCTCTATTATATTGGGAAAATTAGTTATATCTCATAATATAATATTCCCTAGATAGGGTAGTGCCCTATGTTCTGTAAGGGGCTCTGCACACAATGGAATTATTGTGAGTGAAACATAATTATGGAATTTATGGAATAAATATTAAACCAAATCCATAATGACAGTATTGTAAGTGATCCTTAAAAAATGAAATATTTTTCTATTCTTATGATTATTCCCTAAACTTACATGGACATATTATACTATTTTTTTATATGCTCTCATTTCTTATGATGTTTTTTTGATGATTCCAGAATCCTATAAAATAGGACTATTAGTATGGAAGAAAAATATTCTATGATTCATGATTGATAATATTTAACTAATTTCATTTGAATTGTTTATGTTTTAATAATCTTATAATACCCTTATATATATGATCCCAAAGGATCATTTATTGATATCTTCTGTGTTTATGCTTAATAATAATATTAGATCATACTTTCTAATGTTTTCATTCCCATACGTCACAATGAATGGTTCAGTCAGTGTTAGTTTAGGAAGTTTACATTGTGATAAGATCATTATGTGAGATTATATACATATTTCGTGGAATAATAATATTTTTTTGTATCTAGTTTAATAATGAATGTTAACTTTTATGTCCATATGGATTATATTATGGTAAAATTTCATGAATATACATCTAAAATGAGTCTATATTTATGTATTCTATGTTTCATCACCTATATTGGTTTGATATATAGGTTTAGTTATTTTTAGAGATTAGTAATAGGGATCTTTAATATAAAACTGGATGATATGTATAAGTATATATCCTCATCATAAATATTTAGTAATGAATTGATTATAGGGTTTACTAAAAAAAATGTTATTTTATGTATAATAAATAGTGTATAAGGATATAAAAAAATGAACCTAGAGATAAACACCATAAAAAATGATATTTTATTTTCATGTAAATCTCTACTCAGTGTGTAATGATTGATCCTATTAGTAAAAAATGGATAAACACTTTTCAGTGATATTATATGTTTAATTTACATTCACATTAAAAAAACTGAATAAAGATGTTAAAATCAAGGACAAGTGATGGTAATCTATTTTGGTCCCTGATAATCATAAATATCCATAGTATGATTAGAATATTTCATAATATAGGACTCCCCAAGATTTATTTTCATAATCATATGAATTAATTCCCTTATTACTGTAATTTGAAACTTGTAATAAGATTTTTCATTTTATATAATTGATATAACTAATATGAAAAATGTTCCCAAATAATTTAAAATATATTGACATAAAAATAATCATAAGAAGGAAAATGAAATGATATCTTGAATTAAAAATACTATGAATATTTCTAATCAATTATCTATAATTTTTAATAAAATCATAATGTTTATGGGTATTTTAAGTCCACTAATAATTGAAAAATTGAGTTTTAGGAATGTTTATGTTGTTATGAACATGCTGGATAAAAGAATATTCTTTAAAAAAGAAAATAATGTGAGAAAAAAATGGAAAAAGGTCTCAAAGAAATGGAATATTTTTTGTGAGTGAAAATGATCAGTATATAGCAGGAAATTACTATATAAATATAAAGAGTTTTATAGAAGTTAATAAATTATATCCAAAAGGACATTTTATTTTTTGTGTCTTATATATTCGGAATATGGGAATTATCCAATTCATTTCCATAATCCTTAGTATCACCCATAGACCAAAGAAGGGTATATGTTATGGAAAACAATATATTTGATCATGATAATTAATTCTTCTATAATCTCAACAAAGTATTCCACTCAAATACTTATTCATACTTATTGGCCATTAGTGATTAGGCACACCTCTCCATACACTAAATGATACATACTAGAAGTGAGTGACTGATAAGGTGATAGTGTTGAGACCACACCCTCAAGTGATGATAATAATAGTGGTCCATACATATATATCATATTGGGTGAAGGAACACAACTGATGAAGAAAATATATAAATTTTAAGGAAGAAAAATAAGACTCATTATTAATTAATAATTCAAAATACATAATTGCATTTGTAGATGAAAAATTCCATAACAGGTCATACGAGATGTAGAAACTCAGGGTCTCCTATAGAATATCATATAAGTACATATATAGAAAACCATTAAATGATAAAATAAAACTCTAGATCGATGAAAAGGAACCACATGGTCCACTACCATCAATCCAATGATAAAGTTCTGTCTACGGTCATTAAGGTCAATCTCCAAAATCGGTATCCTTACATGATCTCCAAAAAATAATGCCTACATTTTTCTCGAGGGGTCCATGTAGGGGGTGATTAAAACTCACTATTACACAACCAGTGTGTTCTCATTGTTTATCCATAATTTTATATTTTATGAAACTTAAAAATAAAAATCATTTTATACATAAACATTTAATAACTAACCTGCTCCACTAGTTCTCAACATAAACAACAGAGTTTTTAGTGGATTCATCCAACATATAAAAATATCTAAACATGTGACCCAATATATATATATATATATATATATATATATATATGGGACACATTTAATGTATATATATATATATATTTATCGGATAGGCCCATGGATTACATCCCAAGGTGCCCCCTATGGAATATCAGGTCTAGAGAGCCCTTGGCACCTCCAAAAAATAAATCATCGGCAACTAATGCAATTTGAATCCTCCGACTCCATCAATAAAGTAATTAACATCCTCAAAACACACCAAATCAATAAGTCCAATGTCCCTCATATATCTAATAAGGAATCCTATGTCTTCTCACCATCTTGATGTTTGGAGGCATATAGAGACCCATCATCCAATAATCGATCACCATCAGCTCAATAGTCAACATCCCAAGGCATGGAGATATCCATCTTCCTATAATCCATATCCATTTTCCTCAAGTATAAATGAATGCCAAAATCCTAAACTATTGGTCCCTACACAATATCCTAATAGTCCATTACCATCTGTGTTTCTTTCAATGGTGGGAACCTCCTACACAATCGATGGTCACACAATTGATGGTCACACCACACCTAATGATGCAATATCTATACAGGACTCCACCGAAAATGAGTTCTCAACACAACCACCATTTTTTTACAATCTATGTGAAAACAAATATGACATTGTGTCATCCAATAACACTAAGTGGCATCAAAATCAATAACCTAAGCCATGTCATCAGGCACCTTGTTCAACTATGACCATTTCACTAAATTGTGATCTTCCACACTATCCCAAGTCACAAGGCTAACAAATTGTTCATCAAGACTTCATGACATCAACCCGATGACTATGGCACATCAACATAGTGATAATAATCACCCTATATATCTCATTCCATTCCCAACCTAAGGAGACACTTCACCTCAGTCTAGTTTATCAGCATCATTTAACTCCTTATACCTCACCCATCACATTTCTGTGGAACTCATCAAATAAATATAAATTTTTTTATTAATTTAAATTAAACATCTATACTTAACATCCAAAATGGTCAAAATACCCTTTCCTAAAATATAATAAATAAAATAACTAGGTTATACCCAACAAAATCCTACAGAATTTGTTAATCAATTTAAAAGAAATCATTTATTAATCTAGAATATCACTCAGACAACCAACTGTTATTATTTATGTACACACCAAAATATGCCAATAATGTTAACAAGACATATATAAACCACCAACCTTATACTCATAGGAACACTCTATTATTATGTTGGCCTCCAAATGGATCTGAAATTTGGGAAATTAGTCTTTTATAAATACACCATGAAAATAAGGGAAGATAGATTTCATGGATTTAGTAACACATAGGGTGAGATAATCACAGAATAGAATAAATATGACAAAAGAACATTTTAGTATTCTTCCAACTCACTAGAAAATATTATAATTGGTGTTTGATAGATGTTGGAGGATGAATATTTTGAGGAGGAGGAATGGGAGGGGTCCCCAGAGAATGGAGGTGTCGCATGTGTGAAATGGATTAGAAATAAGAAGAAAACCCTAAATAAAATAGATTTTAAAACCATAATTTCACACTTTTTAATGACACACATGGTTTGGAATTGTGGTTTGGATAATTGTGAACCAACTATGTGGTGATAAATATCCATGTAACGCACCTCTCAATGGTAGGTAAACATTGTTTTTCAAACCATGCATAGATTATGTGTATTCCCTTTGTTAAAAACTGCTGAGGTGTCATACGACCATGCTCCACCTCTCAATAAATTTTCAAAAACTATGTCCAATGCAGTAGCTGGCCACATTTTTCCCCATAAAGGATACATGGTTAAATATAATAGTGAATCTATGTCTATACAATACCAAAACTAATTTTGCGGGCCACGATGCACCAGAAACTCATCCAAAATGATGAGGAACATATCACCAATTAAAACCCATTGGAAAAAACCATGGATCAATAAAATTAATGAAATAAAGTTCTAAATCCCAAAAAAATATGCTTTCCTACTTTCCCAACTAAAATATTAAATAACGAATTTTGACTAGTAGAATAAAATTCAAGGAGGTTACAAACCCCCTAACTTATAACAACTCATTGATGAGTTATAAGGTCTCGCACCTAGATTTTACTAAACATAGCCATATAATTTACATTATACCTGTCCACCCTAGTCATTAATATATAGGTCAACTCCCCTCAAGGCACTCCACACTGTAAGAGTTACCTACTAGGTCACTTCAGGACCAATAAAAAATAAATATATATGATGGTTCTACTGACCATCCAAAGATATAAATTCAACCCCCCCCACACTTCATCATTACTTCCCCTAATTTGATGAACAATTCAATATCATGTTGTACCTGACATCCATCAAGACACATATCTAATTATATTAAAAATTAATGCTTCTTCTATTTTAAACACTCATCAAATTATGCATCTCATCAGATGCCCCTAAATCACGAACCCATAATGATGATCATAATTAACCCGCATCATATATACATATGCATTCCCACCATAGTTTTGATTTCTATGCAGATTATGCATACCATTTATCATAAGATATGAAAACATGTTTAATAGTTATATATTAGTGAAAAAACAACACATTTGTATCCCATACACCAAAAGAAACCATTGAAAACTAAAATCACATTCCAGAAATAATGATGCACCTCTATCTATTATAGGATCAAGGGTCTTCATTGACCTTGGAATCTCAACAACATGCACCTAGCCTCAAGTCTAAAAACATGAGGCCTAACATCCATGTGAACCTACTATATTAATTAGATAAAGACCCCATTACTAGGTCTCTAAATCCCACAACCTCTATAGGTAGTTTAATCCTTGATACAAGCTCTTAGGACCACTCTAATTCTGACCAATGAACCTTTTGTTTTACCTGATACTTAAATTCTATTTATCTGATATTAATTCCTACATAACATCTCAAGATTCCTTATCAAACCATAAGATCCTCAATCCGTAAAAAACTAATCGCACTTAGACGAATAATTCCCTAGCTACCCATACTAGAATCACACCACTCATGACCCACACCTCGATGTCTTACCTGAATCTCTAGCCAGACTTCCCTACTGAGACTCCTCACCTCTAAAATCATTCAACTTGAAGCATCCCTACTAAGATCACCCGGTTCAATCAACCCATTCTAATGTGAAAGGTGAAAAAAAATTCCATTGAATATCAATTATTGATACACTCCCTTGGAGAATGATTTAATAAAAAAGATGTTTACCTACACTCTGATGGCATGACATATCTCGTCCTCAAAATTCCTTACCTTGGGGAGGTCATCTCCCACCTTATTTGATGAAAATTCCAAAAGGTCATTGAAATTGGTAGCATAATCCATGATAGATGCTATCCCTCTGCTTGATATTGATGAACCCATGGACTCAATCTTCCATAAACATCTTGGGAAAGAAGTGATCAAATAATATCTTGTAAAAATCCTTCCAAAGAAGTCCCTAAATACAACTTTCTAGACCCTATACAAACAAAAAATTCTTTTACGGTCCATTGTGAATATATATAGCCAGATTCACTATCCACCCCGAGCGTGTCTTGAGATAGTTGAGGATCATTTGTAGAAAATTGATTCATTTTTATACTGCATGTTTTACCCCGTGACCTGAAATCATGGCGGTTTCTTGTACTAGAACTCACAATTAAACTAAACGATTTATGTTTCAACTATATAATGTGACAAATAAAGTCCTTATATAAATCAAACCAAGTTCTCCTTGAGATGATCATCAATCCATGGCCCAAAAACATCATTATATTATGGATGGCTTACTTGGAACTAAGCCTGTACCTATGGGTCATGATAATACAGACCCTAGGGGGCCTCACCATTACCCTCCTAAGTGTTATCCTATGTATGGAAATGTAGAACAATATCTCCATACTCTAAACATTCCGCTAGATTACATCAAGTTTTCATCATGTGGAATAGAATCCACGACAGTCAATCAACCAGAGAAATATATATTGAGCATAGATATAGAAATATGTAATAGGTAGTGCATCTCAACACAAATATACTCCCCTACCACACCATTTCAGATATCATTTGACCTCATGAAACCTTACCTACCCATATCAGGGTGAGGTATCATATATAATATGGCCTCATGTCCCACTTCTTACCTAAAAAATAGTCAACAAAACGCAAATCATCTACCCTCATGTCCCCATTCCTACGCATAATAGAGTTAGGCATAACATATAATAGTTCCATCAAGGTTAGTTGTGTAGAATTCTTGAATAAAGGCTAAGAAATAATATCTATATAGTTTCATTATTGACACTTTAAATAAGTCACTGCAATTATGTACTCATTACCTACCCTAATCAGGTTGAGGCCCATACATACAATCAATAAATATCATCACATATAAATATTACCAAGAACCACATACTAGGGATGGGATATTAGATTTCCACTAAAACATAAAGAATTAAAATGAGATTTATCATCTTTATTAACACTTAAAATAGCCCAACCGAACATATAACTTTTTAGGACCCTAAATGAAAATCAAAAGAAAACACGCATCATACGAGCCTATGTTCCTATCATGATGCATGAAAAAATCCCCCTTACTATACTGTGATAAGGGTAAAACCACATAATATATTAACAACACACTAATGTGAACCAATCAATGTGGAAATCAAATGAGCTATAAAATCACATAGTATAACATAAGTTTCCAAGCATTGGAAAATTGGTGTGTCCCCCTAGCATGGGACTTCAGGTACCCAAATATGATCCCCATACCCGGATTGAAATACATCCTCATATTTGGTATACCATATCGAAAATAGTATTGTAAAAATGAAAAAAAACACCGATGATACCATTTGTAGCATCCAAACACATTTTTAAACATCAATAGTGCTCTAGGATCGTTCAAAAATATGACGTAGGTTCTCCTCTACATATATAAAATATTGTCGACTAGAAGCGAGATATTATGAGGTTATAGTAGGATACTATACCCCCTCATTATGATAATAATATTGGTCCACAGATATATTAAATATTGGGATAAGAGATACAATAGTGTATGAAACAAAATAAACCCAACAGAATAAAAAATAAGACTGAGTAATTAATTTCCCAAATTAATAATATTATCAGCATATGAAACATACCATAATAGGTCATATAAGAAGTATACAAGAAGTCTAAACTCTGATTAACCACATAAGTACATATATATAATGCATGAGGATTTTTAAATGAAACTCTATCTCAGTGCAGAGGAACCACATGGTTTACTACCATCCCTCAAATGCAAAAGGTCCATCCAAAATCATTAATCTATAGTTCTTGAGCATGAATCCATACATGATCTTAAAAGAAGAAATTCTACATGCATCCTGAGGGGACCATGTAGATTGTTAGTAGGACCTCAATAGGCCCCCACCAGTATTCTCTTATCATACATATATAATTTTATTATTTATTCAATTTATTAATAAAATAAAAATCTCACACACATATTTAATGATTTACCTACCCTACTTATGATCAACAACCACAGGTGAGTATTTACCTACTTCTTCCAACTCCAAGATATAACAAAAATATTTCCCCAGATAATATATATTTCATACATATACATTTCTACATATATATATATATGTAAATATTTGTAGTGATGAGGACTCATAGATTAGTTCCTAAGGAATCCCATGGAAAATATCATATCAAGAGAGCCCTCAAAACCTACCATAAATAAATCACTAGAAAATCATACTATTCAAAACATCCAATTCCATCAATCAATTACTATAGATAAACCCATAAGATCTAATCAATATGTCCAGGTCCCTCAGACATGCACATAGGAAGTCCCCATAGGCTGAGTATCAAATTTCACAAGGGGATATGATATAATTCCTCTAATAAATAACCACCATTATCTAAATAGATGATATCCCAAGGAAAAATATATTTGTAATCCCCTTATAGATACCCATAAACTTCATATGGATTGATAAGTCTCAACCCCAACGAATGTCCTTGACACCATCGTCTAATAGTCCATCACCATCCATGTGGAATTCTATGGAGAGAATCTCCATCACAACTGATGGTGAACACCATCCCCTAATACTCAATATTTTTAGGCCTCCACCTATAGTAAGTGGTAAAAATAACCTTTAATGAGTCCTATCTATTTGAAAAAAAAATCAAACTATTCATCATCCAACATTAGATAGTTCCATCACCTACAATATTCTAATCCACATCATCTAAAACAATGCCCCTATTACCATGTCACAATATCATGATAGTCAACACGATCCCTTAACAGAAGGGCCAAGCTCTCATTCCTATAGCCTTGTTACCTAAACTAGATTACCATGTAAGTTAAACTTAGTAATCATAATCACCCCATAGGTCTCGGTCAATGCCAAACCTGATGAACCATATCAACTTAGTCCAGGTGATAAACATCACCTAAATCATTGGGCATACCCCTCTACATTTTAAAGGAACCCATCAAATAAATATATACAATTAAATTAATTCCAATTACACATCCAGGATAAAACGACAAAATTTTCAAAATCCCTTAATTTAGATTAGAATGTATATAAGAACAAGGTAATAACTAACAACATCCTTAAGAATTTATTACTCAATTTAAAATAATAAATTTTATAATCAAGGGTCACACTCATACAACCCAATGAGTGCATTTAGGTACATACACCAAACCACCCATAAAATTAAAGAGAAAGCTAGTCACCACCAACCTCGTAAGTTATATCATGTCTGATATCAACCTATATCTCAATATTAATTGATAGAGATCATTTTTTTGACAAACACCATGAAAATAGAGAAAAAGTGAACTCGTGGATTTTATGAATCCATATAGAGTGATAATAAAGGAAGTTGAGATAGAGTATTTAAGGTCATACTGATACAATTCCAATTCACCCAACAACATTCAAATCAGTGTTTAATCATAGGATAAGGCTCAGAGCCAATTGGATTATGATTTGTAAATCTCCCCATGGCTAAGAGGTGTTGCATGCATGAAATGGAGGAGAAATAAGAAGAGAAACCAAAATAGTAGGGAGTCGAAAAAACATTTCACACTATTTAATGACTCCCATGGTTTGACTACATTGTTTTTATAATTATTCTCCAATAGTGTGGTGCTAATTATCTAAGCACCACACCTCACATGGTTAGGAACACAGTTTTCTAAACTATTCACAATCCATGTGTGTCCCCTATGTTAAAAACTATAGGGGTGTCACACAACCATGTGACCCCAACCACTTGGTTTAAAAAACTATGTCTAGTTTAATAGTTAGGCCACACAATTCCCCTTTTAGGCCACATGATCAAATCTAATAGTGCCCCTATGTCTATTATTTAAAAAATATGTGATTTTTTTCCTTGACGCACCCGAATTTAAATCCATTGTATGTGTTTTACTACTTACTCATGGAAATGAAATCCATTTTATGTGTCTTACTACTTACTCATTAGGGGTATTCAAATCAAATGGTAAAGGGAAAAGAAAAAAAATAATTATATAACTATATTTTGGGAATATAATTATCTATTTCTCTAATACATCATTAGACTTCCCCTAAATTGTGAAGTTGATATTTAAATAGATTTCAAAATTGTGATAACCTATTATAATGGATCCTTATAGAATTTTCTATAATACCTTTATTATTTCATATATAAATATTACTTTATTACATATTAATTTATGATATATAATATCTTTATAAATTCCATAACTGTGAAGGTTTAGTATCTTTGGACACTATATTACTGAACATCTTATTTCGATACATTATTTATCATCTCTCATAATCTTCTTCCCACATTTCTCCCTTCATTACATACCAAAATGAAACCATATGTCATAAACTATGGAAAAGAATCCTAAAAAATTGTGATATCATATGTTTAATTAGGGATAAATGGAGATATCAATTTATGATCATATAAAATAATAGGATAACAACTTCTTTATGAGAGAATTATAATAGCTTATAATGATCATACCTAATATATCGAATATCTTAATCATGTTCCATGGAATAATTCATCATAATTTTAAATGACAAGAATCATATGAGTAATATGCCTTCAAAAACACATCAAATACCATATGTTTATGTCATAAAAGTGTGGAAATATAAAAATTATATAAAAATATTTCATATTTAATTGATAAATAATAATCCAGTAAAATCATAACAGATCATGAATCAATACATGTTTCCCATAGTGGATAAAATGAATTGACTTATTTCTTATAGTGGGTCAAGCACATCAATTTGTTTCCCAGATTCATTCAAGTACATCAACATGTTTCCCAAAATTGTACCATGAGATATAATACATTACCTAATGAATTTAAGGTCTACATAATTTTGGGATCACTAATCACATAATTAAAACCATACATATGTGTTCCCTGATATCATAAAACATTAAAAATATCATCACACCATAACCGATGAAAAATTAAACATGTTTAATAATAATTTGATCAATTAAACACAATATAACCTATAATAATTAATGGGTATCAAAAAAATATCATCATCATAATTATAAAATATAAATAGAAATAATATGGATCTTATCATTGGATCATATACATAATAAGGAATAACTAACATAAAATTATTTTATCATAGAGTAAAATTCATTTAAAATATCACTCAAACAATTTGTGAGGTAAATCCATTTTAGATATTGAAAACCACTATAAAAAATAAAAATATTTTCAAAATTTTATTGAAATAGTTTTATTTTAAATGAACCGTTAAAATTATTTAATTATTATACTAAATATTGAATGGTAATAGTTGTGGGAAAATTCATTCATGTCATATAAGTTAATATAAAAAACTCATTTCACACCATTTTAGAAAAATTTAAAAAGTAACGTGTTCTGCAAATGAAAATAATATTACTTTTGAAACCCATCTTTTAAAATCTAAATCATGGGAAAAAGTTATTTAAAAAAATTATATAAGATTATTAAATTCAATATTTAATACATTACTAGAAAAAATTAATATTTGAGAATTATGATTTTAGACCAATGTGATATATAAAGTTAGTTCCTTTTATGAAACATCATTCCACCTACTGAGTTATTAATGTGAGTAAAATGAAAGAAAAAACATATTCTCAAGAAATAAACATAAAACTATAAAATTTATGGGATTTATAACATAAGGTTTATATAATTTCCTCAAAATAAATTAAGTCATAATCAATTATGATTAAAAATTGGATTAAATCATAAACCACATACTTTATTTCACTCCCTTATTCATATTCTTTAAAACATGCATTATAATAAATATATATTTATTATAATTTTATTATATAACCATAATAATTTCTCTCATAACATGTATTATTTAATGATGAAGTATTTACACCTTTTTTTAAAATGTATTATTAAATATCAATGTTCTGGGTGATAACTACTTCATTTTTCATGAATGTTTTGGTTTGGTAGTCCTCGACCATGTAATATGATCACATTTATATAATATCTACAAAATTAATCATGATATAAATTTTATATAATTTTATTATGGATATTTTTATATTCATCAATTAATTTTAGTGATTAAAAATTTAATTCAACTATTCATAGGGATGGTAGGTTGTAGGTATGAATGGACATGGCTTTATCTTTTTCATACACAGAAGGAAACAATAGAAAATAAAACTTAACCATTCCTTAATAATTAGTATATCATATATATCATATATTTTCTGTCACAAACCGAATCTGGTCACCACTAATACAGGCATTAAATCCATCACATGAAAAATCCCAAAGGGGTTTCCCTATCCCCACGAGATGGAAAAAGTGCATGAGTATCAATAAATTTGGGTTGGGAATGATTTACCTAAGTATGAAAGCATAAAACATTAAAAACAATCAATAATATAAATCAGAAATTTTTATGCCAAACAAGCCTTAACAGAAACCAGATCTGAGTACATGGTATTAAATAAAGAACAATAGGTCCAAAGACAAATAAAAAACATAATAAAATTAGCCACAAAGACTCCACATGATAAGGGGGTCATCACCCCCAATCTGTCTCCACAACATTGCACCATAGGAGGGGACTAACAACCCAAACCGCCTTCAACCGAGACTTTTCCATTACCGGTGTCAAACATAATCAACTCTACTTATTCCAAAATTGTGTAAGTATGATGTGATACTAAGCCCAATAGGATACCACCCAATGCTTCCAAATAGTATTCTATTCAAGGTGAAAAAGCACACAGTTTTAATATGTAAGGAAAAATTGTGATAAATTCCATGAAATGAAACATTCAATTGTATTCAGTTTTCAACATAAAACATTCAAAATGTTAAAAAATTTCAATAATAAATGTTATATACTATAATTTATATCCAAACACACCCTAATACAAATGTAAATACCACAAATCCAATGAGCACCAAAACTGAGAATACCTCTAGGCACTTGATAGTCTCGGACCCTATGTACCTCATACCTCGGTGTAAAATATCCTTGTCACAATCCTTTCCCATTAATTATCCACTAGTAGGTAACATACCCATAAAATAGTGGTCTACAAACATCATCTATATAGTTTAGTTAGAGTTTTCATTATCCAAAATTCTGAGTGAAACAGGGATAAAATCCATCCTGATCACTAGTGTACTAGTACATATCCAACCACCTAGGTACAGAGGCTTCCACCTTTGTTCTAAAAAAATTTAATCAGGATACATATATAAAGTTTCATATAAAACACTACTAATAGTCACATACAAAAAATACAGTAGCTATACAGACATTATACCACTTAAAACACACAACAAAACATTTTGATTTTCAATAACACAACTTATCAAATCTCGCATTGTTTTCCACCCAAAACACCTTGAAATCCCCAGGTTGAACACCATGATCACACATATAAGTCACCAAAAAAACATACAGACCAATAAAATTCAATGAAACAAAAAAATCAGTTATAAGGTTTCCCTATATGAACTAATAAATTATATCTTTGTAAAACCTCCTTTTTCACACAAATATGGAACTTAAAGTTCATATTCATCACAAACACCATTAATACAAATTTTTGTAGAAAAAACCGAAGGATATAAATATAAAAGAAATGATTCTAATCAATAATAAATTTCAATAAAATCAACTAATTAGTTATAGGGAAGCCACAAATGATCTAACAAAAAATTTCTATGAAAACCCTCCAATTTCACATAAAAACAGAACTAGAACTTCATTTTCATTAAAAAAACCACAAAATTTTTTTTTATCACCAATAATAAAATTATATAAACATTAAAATTTTATAAAGACATCAAAATAAGTCACACGTATTGCATAAACATGGAATAACCTATCAAAATTGTTAAAACATAGAATCCTTTGTGTGAAAAGTCAATCACCCCACTTCCGCACCTCAAGGAAGGTAGATCGAGCCTAAAATCAAAATATTGGACCATAAAAACCCAAATTTAAACCCTAGGTTAGATAAAAAACCCTATTTTCATTTTTTAAATCGTGGTTATTGGAAGAAACTTCATAAAAAGTGGAGGAACTAAGACGGAGAAACACTTATTTGAGAGTGTGTGAAGTTCCTCTACCAAATCCCCCTTCAAAATGGAGTTCTAAGGAGGGTTTGCGGTGCTTGGGAGGATGAAACCGATGAAATGGTCAAGTGGGGGAATAAATTTGAGATTTTGGTTTATTTCAATATGGTAAAAGGGTTAAAACACTCAAAATTTTAATGATCTGCACACCCTGCATGGTTCGGCGGCATAGTTTAGTAAACTGTGCAGCCAAACTGTGTGGCCTATTCCAGCCACCCCAAAAGTAACGTTTTGCCTCCAATTTCTGTGGGGGTCCAATGGGGAAACCAAGTGGGAAAGATAAGTCATGGATATGGGTAAATAATATCCAAAATAAAACCACCTTCTCACCCCAAGACTCATCTAAATCAATTGTATAAACCACCTCGACAACTTACACCTCAAGTGGTCCCCCTAGGAGTGTCACAAATTCTTTCCAAAACACCTCATCATTATACCTTCCCTTTATGAAAAGACAAGTCCAAATACTATCCAATAATTCCAAGAATAATTTCTTAGATCATGAACACCCAAGACACCAAACCTAATCTCAGAAAACCCATAGACAAAGAGAAAACCAATAATCAAAAGTGATTTTAAACAAAAGATGGAAGTTGAAAATCCGGGAGTCACAATTATCCCCACTATAAAGATTTCCACCCCCATAAAGCCACAACCACACCAAATATTAAAATAAATCCTAAAAAATAGACCAAGACAGACTCCCTTGACACATTTTCACCAACCTCTAAAAGGCCGAACAACTCCAGTTGATCAAACAAAGGAAGATAATACTCTCACCAACCAAAACATACCCCCACTTACTTGAAATGATCAAACACATTCAAACAACATCCCAAAAAAACACCTCAAATGACCCCAGATGATGTTCAAACAATCCACATGAAATGACCAAAAAACCTTAATAATGTTACCACAAACTTATTAAAAGAAAACCATTAGGTGTTCTCCAATCCCACATTTTCCCAAGTAAGAAATTGGTGGCTTGATATCCTCGAACAACAATACCTCCAACCAAGAAAACACCATAGAGAAAAAATGTCACTGATATGGGGTGAACCAAATTGACTTCCCACCAAAAGGGATAACTTAATTTCCGAGGCAGAATCTAGACACCAATTGGGGAAGTCCCAAACTGTCTCCCCAGCATAAGCGGTAAACTAACATTGGACTTTTTCCAAGAGAACTTACATGAGAACCATGATGGTTCTCCCCACCATAAGAACCAACCATCATAACTGACCAACACGGGCCGAAATGAAAAGACACAAAAATTTAAAGAGTTGGCACGACCGTAGGGTTAGTTCACACAGTTTTGGAAGTTGTGTTCTCACCATGAAAATAATTCTTTCAAGAGGGGAAGCTTTTCACAGTTACATGGGCCAAGGCACATGATCGTGCGGAGACAGTGTGGTAGCTTTTGTCTGTTATCGAATGATTTCCTAGGTCGGTCCATGGTTAACACTAACCATGGACAAACTGTTCTATTAAATATTCCTAGCCCAAATTTCATTCTACTCACTAGAAATTCATAGTAAACCCAAGGGAATAACATGAAATCAGGATATAACATCGAAACGAGGTCCTCCCGCCTCTACCACCGAACATGAAAAACTGGAACAAGATGATGACACCAGATGTTTAATGTATTCCCATATTTCATACCATGGATAGAAATTTGACCAAAGGATTGAACAACTCCAGCATTACCCCTGATTACATGTCAGTTTCACTCCGGGACCAATGAATGGAGCTCAAAGGATTGAAGCATCTTCATCCTCGCAATTAGGCTTTGGAAACCCTTAAATGAATCTTCTTCTTCAAGTACGACAAACAATTACACTGTGATCTCAGATGGTCTCAATGGGACATGGCACACATGAAACCCCCATTACCCCAACACATCATTTTACCAACACATGGACTTATTGGATAGACACACATCACCACTTGTTACTTTGGATGGAAAAAACTAGAATGAAAGAAAATATAGAAACCCCTTCCTCTACAACATAGGATTTTGGAATTCTCGGAAGGGAGAAATGCATCCAACAAAATAGAGACTCTCATAATATTTTATAGCCTTCACCCTTATAGTAAATAAAATACATTATATGGAAATATTCCACCAAACATGACCATTTCGTCTTATAAAAAAATAAACACTAGTATAGGGACTTTAGGACGAGTCCCAAATAGCACATGATTCCAACAAGCAGCCATAACAGCCACTCTTGGCCATATTTTACACACAGGTGGCCTAAAATGAAAGCTTTCTTCGATGAGACTGAAAAAATAACCAAAGTCCCTCTAAGATATTATTCTAAACTGCCAACCCTGAACTGCATTCACCTTCAATGACTTAAGAAACTTAAGAAACTAAGTTTCATTTCAACCTCCAAAAAAAATCTCCCTCTACAATGGGATCCACATAACGGAAAAAGAATAAGGGTAAACTCTATCTCCAAAGCTCAAGAAGAAAATCCTTAGGTTGATCGATGGGGGATCATCCAACAGTGATTCACCATAGACCACACATGAGTCATACAATAACTATTTATGGGGGAGTACCCTAGCCAATTAAAAAACCCATGGAACCAACCAATCTGGTCATTTTGTCACAACATACCACAAAACTGAACCAAACACATGAGGGGGGCCACTACATTTTCCTCCAAATCTTTTTCTCAAAATATACCACTGAATAACACATCATTCCAAATTAACAACAAAACACAATTCCAAAACATCATTTAAACAAGAGGGGTTCTTAAACACGAAACATCCCACAATAACAATCCCTAAAACACATAAGCCACACCTCCAAACCACACATTATCAAAACCCAACACTTTCCTTCAAAATACTTATTACAAAAAATAAACATTTTTGATGGGTTATGAATTTACCAATGGTATGTCATGATCCTCACACATTCATGATTACATGCCACACCAGGAACCCAACTCATATCCATCCTGACACTCATCCATTCATTCCACTAACCAAACATATTTTCATATAAACCCATGCATGTGGTCACCCTTGAGAACACCAAATACCAAAACCAAACCATTCCTCTTTTCAAAATCAAAACCTTTTAACCACACTTTTACTTTCTCAAAACCACTAACTGTAAAATAAAAACCCAAGTTAAATCTTATAAAGCAATTTATAAAATCAACCATAATTCAATAAAAACTCACATTCATTCCTTTAAAAACCATTTCAAAACATTTTAACCCATTACAAAAGACTTCTAGTTTCATGAGAAACACCATTTAAAAAATCAATATTTAATTGAGAACTCAAATCTTCTAATTTAAAAACAAGGTTCCAAAATTTCATAAAACGTATCAAATGACTAATAGTTACCAAATAAAAAACCATCTTCAACCCCGACACATAAATTATATAACACATAATTCTATTCAAAACACTTTTCCATGGTTTAGAAAATTCTACTGGAAACAGATTTTCAAAACCCCCTTTAACATAATTCATACATTCAAAAGAGGTGTAAACACACACTTTACCCTTTTGAAATAATTCTAAAATTTTATTTCTATATGTTCAGAAACCAAAAAAATTTCAATTGACTTGGAAATCACTTCTCAAAAATTCATACTCCTTAAAATCAAGTAGTTTTTACTTTAAAACCAAGTTTACAAGATTATAAAACAAAGAGACAAAAGATAATGTGATAGGAAACTAGTGTTGGTGGGTGACATGAACATATGGTTGTAATCAATATTATAATCACTTCACTATCACAGAGATTATTACTGGGAAATATACCTAGCTCCACATTGCTTTCCAGGCCCTGTGAGCTCATTGAGACCATTCACCCAACACTCTTTTCATTTCCCCCAATCATCAATTCACCATGAGAAATAAGGAACTCAGAAAAAACCCAACATAAAATAGATACATGAATCCCATTATGAGGTTTGATGTTCAGACACACTACCCATAACTAGAATTTAATGTCCCGACAATCCTAGCTCCATACTATCCCGACTCTCCCCTAAATAACATGACCCAAAGAGTGAACCTCCTTTGATACAATTTTGTCATGAACCAAATATAGTCACCACTATTAATTGAAACAAATCCATCCCATGACAAGGCCCTATGGGTGTCCCCTATCCCCACGAGCTGATACAAGTGCTTCAGTATCATTAAATTTGGGTTGGGAATGATTTACCTGAGTATGAAAGCATAAAACATTAAAAACAATCAATAATATGAATATGAAATTTTCATGCCAAACAAGACTAAACAGATATCAGATCGTAATATATGGTGTTAAATAAAGTACATGATATTGAAACATAAATAAAAAACTGATGAAAATCATCCACAATGACTCTACACAACAATGGGGTCATCACCCCTAAGTCATCTCCATAACACCATGCCATAGGAGGGGACGAACAACCCGGACTGCCTTCACCTAAGGCATTTCCCTTACCTGTGTCAAACATAATCAAGTCTACTTATACCCAAGAGGTTTCAAAAGGGTGTGATCCTAAGCCCAATAGTATACCACCCAAGTATTAAAAAGAGTTTGAAATTTAAGGTGAAAGAACACATGGTTTTAATATGTAAGGAAATGCGACGATAAATTCCAAAAATAACATTGAATTGTAAATTGTTTTTAAAATAAAAAATTCATAATTTTAACAAACTTTAAACATAAATTTTAGATACTGTAATGTATAGCCAAAAACCCCTCTAAGATGGGTAAATACCACAAATCCAATGAGCACCAAAACTGAGAACTCCCCTAATCACTAGATTGTCTTGGGCCCTATGTACCTCATTCTGAGGTGTAAAATATCCATGTCACAATCCTTTACCATGCACTAGCCACTAGTAGGGAAAATACCCAAAACCTTGTGGTCCCCAAACATCATCCATATTTATTATTTAGATTTTTCACTATTCAAAATGCTACGTGAAATAGGGATAAAACCAATCCAGATCACTAGCGTACTTGTACATATCCACCCACCTAGGCACTCAGGCATCCCCCCTTTATGCTCAAACAATTTTTGCATTCTACATACATAAATTTTCTTATAAAAACACCACTACTGGTCACACACAAACAATATAGTATCTAGATACACTTAATACCACTTAAAACACAAAATAAAACATTTTCATTTTCAATAAAAAAACTTCTCTAATCTCACATTGTTTTGCACCCAAAACTCCTTGAAATACCCACATTTCACACCATGTGATCACTTATAAGTCACCAAAAAAATTCAGCCCAATACCGTTCAATGAAACCAAAAAATTAGTTATATGGTGGCCCCATATGAACCAAGAAGTGATATCATTGTAAAACCTCATTTTTTACTAAAACATGGCACTTAAAGTTCGTATTCTTCACAAACACCATTAAAACAAATTTCTTTAGAAACAAACAAAGTTGATAAAAATTGAAAAAAATCAGCCTAATAAATTTCAATAAAATAAACTATGTAGTTATTGGGATTCCCCAAATGAAACAATAAAAGATATCTAGGAAAACCCCCAATTTCACATAAAAATGGCTCTTAAACTTCATTTTCAATACATATAAAACTAAAACCTTTTTTCACCAATAATAAAATGAGATAAACATGAAAATATTATAATCATAGTTAACTAAGTCATTAGGATTTCGTACACATGTAATCACCTACAAAAATTGTTAAAATGTTGAATCATTTTTGTGAAAATTCAATATCACCATCGTCGAACCTAAAAGAAGGTAGATCGAGCCTAAAATCAAAATATTGGACAAAGAAAACACAAAATTAAACCCTACGTTCGAAACCCTACCCTCAATTCATTTGGGACCTAAATAAAATTTGAATAAACATCATAAAAATGGGAGGAACTAATAGGGAAAGACACTTACTTTAGAGTGTGTGATGTTGTTCCACCAATCCCCCCTTTAATACGGTGTTCTAAGGAGGGTTTGTGGTGCATGGGTGGCTGTCATGGCAGAAATGGTAAATGGGGGAATAAAGGGGTGAGTTTGGTTTATTTCTAGAAGGGAAAAAGCTTCAAAACACTCAAAATTTTAATGATCTGGACACCCTAGATAGTTTGGAGGCAAGGTTTAGTAAACTGTGCGACCAAACTGTACATCCTTTTCTGGCCTCCCAAAAGGTAATGTTTTGCCCCCAATTTAAGTGGGTTCTAATGTGGAAATCAAGGGGGAAAGATAGACCAAGGATAGGGGAAAATAATACCCAAAATAAAACCAGGTTTTCACCATAAGACTCATACAACTCAAGGCTACAAAACAACCCCAACAACTTACCCAACAAGAGGTACCACTAAGAGTATCGCAAATTATTTTACAAAACCCCTCATCATCATACCTTACCTTTAAAAAAAGAAAATTCCAAATACCATCCAATACTTCCAAGAATAATTACTTAGACCAAGAATACCCATGACACCAAACTGAATCCTGGAACACCCAGAAACAAAGAGAAAACCAAGAACCAAAAGTGGTTTTGAAACAAAGGATGGAAATTGAAAATCGGGGTGTGATAGATTCATTAAATATATCATTAATAAAATCCTATTAAAAATGAGAAACAATCACCTCTCTTCCTGGAGGTGGTATTCTACAGGTATGCATGAACAAAATTATTATTTTATTTAGGATTGGGAGGTAAGAAGGTATATTTGATGTTATAATTAAAAAATCATAAAAATGTAATTTATATCATTTTAATAATTAAATGTATCATAATACCAATCAAAGAAATGTTCTGATGAAAATTTGATTGTATCACTTCGCGGATATGATAATTCATATCTACACGCAGGCGATACATTTAGTATATATTTGAAATAAAATATTTTGAATAAAGGTGATTACATTGTCATGAAAAATTAGTATATTAAGGATTCTGAATTATTTATTTAATGAGTAGTATAATATATTTAGTGGAATTATAATAATAAGAAAATTGAATGAGGTTGTGTTAGATCATTACCCATTCTTTGGTCGGCCTCTTTTAGATCCTCTATTAATGACCCTTAGAATACTCTTTTAAGAAACCTTGAACATCTAATTAGTGTCTATGGATGTTTATAAGAGCAATGTTAATATTTTTATTAGGATATAATGAAAAATATAGTGTAAATAATTTAATGGAGGGGTGATTTTATAATGTTGGGAGAAAACGACACATGGAATTTGGGGAAATATTAAAATATAATACATTAATTCTCTAAGAAAGTGTTTGAAAATGGACATGAATTAAAATAAAAATATTATTGGGTATTAATTAAATCATAACGTAAAATTTATATATATACTGGAGTCATTTTAGAAGTTATCGTTATTTAACCCATTAATTATCCATGTAGTACCTTAACCACTATAAGAACAATTTCAATATTTTTTGGTTATATTTATTACCAGAAATGAAAAAATAACTCATAAATGGACCATGGTTGATATATTCAATAGTATTACACCAAAATTAAAGATGATAAAGTTTTAATTAATTTTAAATAATTTAATAATATATTATCTTTTATAAAAACTGACTTTTGACAACTTGGGAACTATTCATTTAATTTGACTATAAAGGTCCCATGAAAATGAAGGAATTAAAATATATTTCAATAAAAAAATACATATAGGTTTTATTTATATGAAAACATAATTATTAAAAAAATATTCATAATTATATGACTTTTATTCTTTTGGATTTATTTATTTCATATTAATATTAATTGAATATACAATGAATCAACATTTCATAAAATTTAATCTAATTATGATCTCCCAAAATATTAAAAATAAAAACCCTGATAAATAAAATAATTAAAATAACTAGTTTTTATCAAATATATCGTTAGTTTATCCTTATTTTAGAAATTTACAAATAATAAAACAAAGAGAATGACATTTATAATTTTACTTTAATAAAATATTATATTGGTTAACAAAATGGAAGATTGAAATAAAAGGTCATATATTTCAATTTTTATGAATATGGATTAGATATATTAATATAATATATATATATATATAATTAATGTATTAGTGTCACTTTTAGTCCTTATCAAGTTATTATTTACCATAGTTACCTGATTTACCATTTACCATGGTAAAAAAATTACTATAGTTAATATTTACAGTAACAAAAAATAAAAAGGTATTATTCACAAAATATAACTATCCTTATTTCAAATATGAAATAAAGTTCTTGAATCAAATTTTATTAAGTGTAATAAATTATTTTTAATTTAAATGCTAAGGCATAAGATTGTTTTTATAAAAGTACAATTTTTTTCATAAAAATGGATTTATTTCGATTTCATACAAAAATATAATTACATAAATGATATAAAATTTTATTGAATATATAAAACATATTTTCTGTTAATATTATTCACAAAAAGTTATTAATTTAATTTATTAAGAAAAAAATAGTGTACACATAATTTGTTTTTCATGAAAACTCTCTTCTACATTCAAAAGATTTTTGTTTCCCTTTCTAATAAATTGATAATAAATAAATATTTTTTATAAATATTTTTTTGTGATATTTTTTTCCTATTCATACCTATGAATTAAACATTCATGTTATAAAAATAAACTATATTAAGGTTCATTTAGACTCAATGTGGCATGTAAAACTAGGTATAATTTTTTTTTGAATATATATATTTATTAAATCTTTTTTGTGTTACACTATACCCCTTCAAATGACTTTTTCCATTGATATTACATCACTTTTATACAATAAAATTAGGATATATCTATTTAATTATAACTTCAGGTTCTTAATTAACTTCTTTGAATGTGAAATTCCTCTTGACAACATTATCCTTGTGAATATTCTTTTTTGAAAGCACATTATCCCAATGATACATGATTTATAATCGTTGATTTTAAAATTCTTTTTTATTATCTTTTGGTATGATATTTGGGATTATTACTTGTAATTAATTAGGTTTTTATATTCTCGTGATAGATATATGGAATATGTCATTGACATGAGATATGTATGGTAGATGCACCAAATGATAAGCTCTTGTCCCTACTTGATCAAGAATATAAAAGGGAATAGTATACATATTGTTTAACATTACATTAATTCATAGTCTCATGATATTATTTTGGATTTTTTTAAATACCTTGTGAAAAAATATTAACACCAGATCATTTTGATGATTATCAACAAAAATCTTATATCAACTATGAGATGAGTTAATGTGTTTTTGAATGGATCATACATTCTCTATTGTTTACATAACATGATCAAGTATAAATAGATTTAATTATCCAACATCATCCAAGAACATTAGAGTTCTACACTATAATACATAGAGGTATTCATAAGGAGCCTTTTGAATTATTGAGTGAATGCCACTGTTTTAATTAAACTTGACTAGGGAATGTGTTAATCCCATAAACCATTAAATAAAATTGATCAATAGATTAAAATATACTCTTTGGTATTAACGGTTATCTTAGACTATGAATCTATCTACAGATGGTTCATTATATTAAATCTTAACTTCAGACCCAGATCATGATGAAAACATTTCTATAACTATGTGGATAACCTCAAATAGAGATTAAATAAAACAAAAAGTGGAATTACATGAGTCTTTACCACTTAATTAATATAAATTCAAGTAATCCATTCAAGATATTATTATTCTATTATGAAAATTAGATGCTAATAATTTATAAGGAAAATGAATGAAACCCAAATTAATTTTTTTCATTTACATGTTTTGGGGTGTCCAATAGGAAAATACATGGTGGTTTTTTCCTATTTCCATTTGAGTATCGGTAATAGTGGTAACATTCTATTATACATATTTCCCTACCCTTAACTTTATGACGTAATAAGAATCGTAATACCTAATTTAAAATATATATCTTCATTCCATCCGGATATAAATACGTTTTTTGATAACTATACATATTTTTCATTCCATTATAAATAGATAATTATATACTATAGGCCACATAAAAAAGTTCTTTCATAGAATTGGTTATGGATAAAACACATACGTGGTTCATGAACCTTGTCATTCTATCACAAACATGATTCAAATCTGTAACATTTCTAACATTCTTCTACAATTTCACATCTCCCTTGTGTGCCTCTTTAATCCAGACATTGACTTATGGTTGAATTTAATTTTAAATTAACAGATTTATCAACTTCCTTCATGATTTCTCATTAAATACATCTTAAATATAGATATATTTTATGTTTTGGTATCTTCATCATAAATAATCTATCATGATACTTTTGAAATAGAGCATCTTACAACTTATCCACTTTCTATTGACTGTAATGTTTTGGGTATCCATAATTAATTACCCACACACCATTCTATAGTACATATTAAAATTTTTCATTTTGAATATAGAAATTTAACTTTTATGATGAATATATTAATGAAATAATGAATCAAAATTCCTTATCTAAATCCAAATAATGTATTGGGTAATATTTCGCATGAAAAATCAGTTTTGAGAAGGTATAAGCTTTCACCATATCATTATGCATGAGGATGAATCCTAGATTATTCTTTGATGTATAACTCAACATTATTTAATCAACCCTGCTGTAGGATGGTGAAAATAGCTTGTGAACTAACTAAATTTCTCTTCAAATCCTCGAAATTTTGTTCTCACTCTTCATCATAATGGAACATTGCTCCATCCAAAGTAAAATTGGTGATGAATTATATATTCCTAATATTTTCCCCAAAATTATATGATAATATATAATAAATTCAAGAAACATATAGAAATTTTTCATATTAGGGACAATATTCAATATCATCATACACTGAGGGATCCACAGAAATACCATCACAAGCATTTATATAACCCAAAAATGAAATTTATTGTAACCAATATTCATACATTCTAATTTCTGAATCACAATTATCCTTCCTTATAATCATTAGGAGAAACATAAAATAATATTCATGGACTTCCATGACTTATGAAGACATAATAATATCATCTATAAATACTACCACAAACTGATAAAGGTAATAATTAAATACCTGATTCATTAAATCCATGATGATAGTCAAGGAATTATAAAGAAAAAAATTTAAGTATATTCAATGTGTCCAAAACATTTATGAAATATTATCTTGGGAATATACCACTTCTTGAGATTAATTTTATTATATCTAGAATTCTGAAAACATTTGAAAACATATTTATATCAATGAAGACGGTCAAATAAGATATTTATATAAATTATAGGATATATATTCCTTATTTTTTTCTTGTTTTGTTTCTAAAAAACTAATAAGTGTTGTATTGATCCATATTTAATCTAATAAAAACATTTATGCCAAAATGATTCACATGGATGAATATATCCCAGGTCAATATTCTCCTCTAGTTTCTTCTTTATTTCTTAGAACTCATTTGGGCACATTCTATGTATATTGATTGAAAAAGGGATAATGATAAGTGAGTTTTTTATTTGAAACACAAATTTTGGGTTTCAGGATAGACTAAGAAACATCTTTAATAATACATTAGAAAATATCAATACAATTGAAATATATTTGATTTTTAGTTTATCATTAAAATTAAAAAAACCATACTTTTCTATAGAAATCTTCAACCATAAAAACAGTTTATTTCCCTTGGATTTTTCTTTCTATTATCACATTGGTATAGGATTATATGATGGTTAAAAATAACAAATGTGGCCTCCCTTCCCAAAAAATGATGTGGGATTTATATAAAAGAGGCCAATTCGCATATAAGAGAACATAAAATTCTACTACTGGGAGAATAAAGTGATTTTTATGAATCAATTTCTGGTAATAATCAATTGTAAAATAATTAAAGACTAGAGATGTGATCATCATACAATTTTATGTTTTCACTGCAAAATCAATATCTAATCAAGGTGGTCAAAACACAATATCATAATAAAAGTCCATATATATAATAGAGTGGTTAGGTCTATAATCAAATATTATATTATATTTTATAGATTGAATGAATGTAAAAATATTCAAATCATTCTAGTAACTCACATTGATAGTCATGATCACAAAAGACCTCCCTTTGTCTTTGGGATGAAGAGGATGTTGATACCAATCATCAAAAAAACCTTTAGATGTATGAACTAGTTTGTGTAAATACCATAACAATCCATTTGAGCATTTTTTCATGAGTGCTTCACTAGATTATGTTATATTTTCCTCCACTTCATTAGTAGGCATATTCATAAAATATTTACATTCATGGGATTTATGACTCACCTTTCAACATTTAATGCACCACCCAGTTCAATTTTAGAAATTACCTTCATGTTTCATCCAACATTTCAGGATTATATATGGCTATAATGTCATTCAACCATGTGATTTTTTCAACTTCTCATGAGTCTCAATCAATTTCTTTCTCAAATCCATGGGAATGGTTGGAATTTAAAATTTTCATTTCAACCTTGACTGAACATCAAAAAGTTTCTTCCTAAAAACTAATTATTCCTATACCTAAAACCATTTAGTGAATTGAATTTTTTCCACTAAATAATTGATCATTCTTTCTTCTAGTGCTAATTAATAAAGTAGAATAATTCTATGAATGCCTTATAAAATTTCCCTAAAAAATAAAAATGTATTCAATCACTATTAAATTAAGATCAATATATTCAATCTCTATAATTGAATGTAGTATTCTACATTTTTACTTGATTAAATATATCTTCTTAGAATCATCATATTAAATATGATAAATATAGGCCTATTGAAACATGTTATAAATAATATCACACTATTGATCTTCTTCACCTTGAAAATTATAAAATAATAGGATAAGCTTTTTGTGCTCAGAGAATTATTGAATATAAAATATGTCATAAGTGGTTATGATCAATAAATTAGAAACTATTGGATATAATTTATATCTAAAAGGCGGTGTATTGTTCCTAATAAAGGATTAAATAGTATTTTTTTAACTCTATCAGATATTTTTTAATCATAGAATGATTCATGTCTAAAGAAAGTTATATGATCTTAACAACAATATTTTTCATGCATGATCCCTTAACATTTAGTTCCTATAAATTAAAATAATTTAATTTCCATCACATTAATCCTTAAATATATTATATCATGTTCCATCTATTTACTTGTATGAGTAATAATAATTATAGAGGGAAACCACAGAATCATGAATTTTTTATAGGATGTCTAATTCATGACAACTTCATCTCAATAAATGAATCTGTTTGTTTACCCTATGTTAACCATTATCATTTTAAAAACAATATGATGTTATTATATAAAGATAATTATCCCCATGATGTTTTCATAAAATTTTTCTAAAATTAATATCCATAGATTGAAAAAACCCTTCTCTGACACCAACTACAACAACCCAATAATATCGTACATAAATATTATGTCATTTTTTATTTAGATTCAAAACATAATTTACTGATACATTCTAGAACTGTGAAGGTATAACATATTTGGAATGTAAATATATAAGTATCTTATTTACATATATTCTTTTTCATGATTCATAATTTCCATCCCACTTTTACGCTTATTTTCATTCCCTACACAATTTTCCTTCATATCCTTATAAATAAAAACGTATGAATGGATTAGTTGAGATGTGTATTAATGAAAATATATTGGATATTAATGGATGATAATTTGAATGAATAATATGATAATAATAGTATAAGATCATGACAATAAAATAATTTTTTTAACTAATCTAAAAATGATGAGAAACTTGATTTATATCATAAATCATTATTATTTTAAATGGCATGAATAATTATAGAGGGATGTATTTACAGATCAATCATCAACCATATTATCATCCCATAAAATTTTTGGAACATGATAATTATAGAATATATTTGATGTTCCATTGATAACTATAGAGAACATCAAATCATAACTGATCTATAATTACCAAACGTTTCCTATAGTGGATCAAGAACTTTGACTAGTTTACCATAGAGGATCCAACAAATCATTTTCTTTCCCATATAAGTTCATAAAAATAGGTTTGTTTCCCATAATTATATTTTGAGATATAATAATTTATACAATTATTTAGAAAGATATATAATTTCAGGCCCACCCATCACATAATGATACCATATATATGTGATCGAAAATATCATAAAACATTCAAAATAATATAAAATAATACAACCTTATAAGTATTATGTTTCTAAAAAAGTATCATAAATCTAACATTTAATAAACCTTGAAAATTAATGAATTTCCTAAAAAAAATAATAAACTATGAATGGAAAGAATTAGGATTTTATCATTGGATCATATACCAAATAAATAATAATTAACCTCAAAGGATTTTATCATAAATTAAATTTCCATAAAAATATTATGAAAATATTTCATGTGGAAATGATGGTTTCCACTCTGAAGTTAACATAAAAAGTAAAAATATTTCTATACTTTTAGCAAAATTATTTTTAATTTAAATCGAAAATATGTAAATGAAGCATCAACATATTGATTTTTAATGATTTTGGGAAATTTTATTTATGTTTTATAAGTTAAAAAAAATAACTATGTTCACAATTTTGTAGAAACAGTACAAATGTATGTCATTCCCAAAATAATAGTTAGATTTTAATTAAAAAGGAATTTTTTAGAAATTTAATAATGGGTAAAAATGATAAAAATATTAATTATTGGATAATATTTAAATAATTCATTAAAACATTTTTGAAAAACATAAATATGGAAGAAAGATGATTTTTTAATAAAGAGATAAATGAAGTTGGTTTTCATTAAAAATAGTCTTTTGGTTTCTTGAATACATAACTTCATTAAAGTGAAATGAAAATAATTATTTTCAGAAGATAACTAGAGAAAAATTAAATGAAATATATTTATCCAAAAAGGATTATATAGTTTATATAATGGAAGTTTTATTATAAACAATATTGATTAAAAATTGGATTGAAACACAAATCCCTCACCCCTAGTCTTAGCCTACTTCACACATGTTCAAATCTCATGTATAATAAATAAATATTTTTTTAAATGTTTTATTTAAAAATAAACACATCTATCATAACATGTAATATTTTCTTATGCACTATTATAAACATTTTATTAATAATTTTTTATTAAAAATCCCAGCTCTAGCTGATAACTATTTTATTTTTCATTCATGGTTTGGATCTGTAGTCCCAATCCTTGAACATTGATATTTGTTCCATCATCTCCAAAAAATATATTAATGTATTTAAATAATATTTTTTAATTATTAATATTTTTAAATCATCCATAAAAATCTATATAGTTAAATGAATTACACCATTCATGGAAATGGTAGGTCATACATACAGGTGAACTTTGTTTCCACTTCATGAATGACAGAATGAATGAATGGGAAACAATAATTAACAAATATATATTGATTATTATTTCATATATATAATATATATTCATTAAATCTATTCTCATTATCACCCACATGATGAAAATGAAAAACTCAAACAATCACTCAATTGGGGTGGTTGTCCACACATACACACGAGCGATATTATACTTTTCCTTTGGATTAAACGACAAGAATGTAAATGTTATAAAATATACATATAATCAAAACTAATAATAAATTTATTTTTTAAACATGAAAACCATCATAATATCCATCCTATAATGATTAATATGATAAATCAATATTATCTCTTCTTAGTGACAATAAGTCGTATGTATTCATGAAAAATACATTCACTTAAAATTTGATGGAAAAAGGATCAATAAAGCTGGTTTCATAGTAAAAATAACATTTATGTATATTAAGGTTGAAAATATGATTATTTTCTATTTTCTATTACATATTTAGATGGATTAAATAATGAAACCAATTGAAAGGGTGATGTTTAACTGATATAAAGGACTTAGAAAGAAAATGAATTATAAATATGATAATAGGATCAAAATAAAATTATAAAATAATATTTATATCAGGGTATGTGCCATATTATGCTATATCTTTTTTAATCCCCATTGTTAACAAAATTTTACCTTAACTATAGTAAAAAGTATCTCAATCATAATGGGTTAATAATGTTACCATATGTGTATATGTGACTAACATATGGACCATGGTTGAAATGTTCAACCATATTCAACTAACAAGTCCAATTATAGGAAATTTATGAATTTTAAATTATTAAATAATTTATTATTTAATATAAAATATAGTTAATTTCAATTTTTTAACTATTCATTTAGTTTGATCTTAAAGACACCAAAACAACATTGGAATACAAAAATATTCATTTAACACATCCATAATAGGTTCTATATATATAAACACTTCATAGAAATCAATAATTTATATTAATTATATTACTTAGCATATTTTTGAAATTATTTATTTTTTTATATACTAATACAATAAATTTTGTTTTGGTGTTTCATAATAATTTATGTAACTATATGATAAATTATAATTATAAATTTATTTTCATTATAAAAACACAACTTTTCATTAAATCTAATATTTCTAACTAAACATATCATCTGTTTATCTCTAGTTAAAAATGTGGATATAATAAAACAACAAGAATGAAATTATTTACTTTTCATTATATAAAGTATTCTAAATGTAAAAACTAATCACCAAATTGACACATAAGGTTATATATGAGAGGTTTGGTTGATTTTGGATTGAATATAATTATTAAATAAAATAAATTCACTTGTTATGGACATTGTTTAGTCAATGTCGCATTATTTTTCACCTTAAATACATGATTGACCCTTTCCATGGTAATAAAAATTACTATGTGAAAATTAAAAACGGCCAAAACCAAATTTTACCATATTAATTAAACATACGAAATCTACATTTTGAAATTCAATTTATATAAATGGGGGAAAAGTTTCAAAAAAGGCATGAAAAATGTGATGAAAACAATTTTTTAGAAAAATACATTTTTACAATAAAACTAGATGTATTTATTTCACATTCCAAAAAAAATTAATTTTCAAACATTTAATTGAATATATAAAACAACAATATAATTAAAATCATTCAGTAATTTTTAGTAATATAATTTATTTAGTTAATGACAAGTTTTGTACATAATAAAATTTAATAAAAAAAAATATCATTTTCATTTAGTGATTTTTAATTCCATTTAAAACCAAATAATAAAAATAAATTTATTTTCTAAATAATTTTTTTTAATATTTTTCTTCTTATTCATATCATAATATTGAATGGCTATGATATAATTTTATATTTCTTGTTTATATACACCCACTATTCTGTGAATTTCAAGTTGTTAATAAAATTATATAAAGTTATATTTTGATATATATATTAAAATATAATGGTGTTTCGTGGAACTAATTTACTAGAGATAAGAAAATAATTTACATTAGTAGAATCTAGAAATTGCATTCAAATTCATGAGTTCATCACCATGGGGTGAACCTATTCTTTTTGTTAGTAATAATTATGGTTCAGTGTGTTATTTCCATTGATATCGATAACCTAAAAAGACCACTATTGAGATCATGTATCCATTAAACCATACTTTTGATTTTCTTGATATATTATTTGGAGATAAATATATTTCCAAGATATAACTTCATTCTGGATATCATCAATTGGGGTTCAAGAAAAATGATACACTAATGAAAAACATCCATACGAGGTATGTTCATTAGGAATATATATTACATCTTGACATACTGATGCATGTATATCCTAGGGCATTGAAAAATAGTTACTCTAAATTATTTCCTAGTATGAAATAGAGGCTATGTAGGGATGTATCTCATGTGGAGATTGATATTCTTTTCCCCTGATTATTTTATTTTATCTAAATTGGATTGTTTTTCTTGTATTAATTATTTGTGAGGGATATAGAATATGAGTATTTGGATTTTGGAAATAAATCAAATTTAGAAAAGTGAAACTAACATGATATTATATATATTCACCTAATTAAAAAATGATTTTAGAAAATAATGGAAGTTCACCCAATCAATTCTTCCATGGTGCACCTTTATTGACTTGTATCAAATACACATAGTGATCACACTACACTGAATCTATGAACATTTTAATATACACCAATTTTGAATGCTATGTGTATACAGAAATCACCAAGAACAATCTACTTCCTCCTACTCAATCGACAGATAGTGGTTATAGAATAAGAACTCAACCCTTAGATATATATAGTGATGATTAAATCCACTATGAATCATCCTTATATTAATTTAAAGATAAATGAAAACATGGTTTCAAGTTAAATAACTAGATTACTCCCCCAGTATATTCGTTGTGTGAGTTACTCAAAATCAGGAGTATAAGTATTCATAGTGTAATATTTCATTTCATGCAATGGTTTTTCTTCATGAATTGAGTAAAACATGAATAAAACAAAATAAAAATTATATAGTAAATCAATATCGGATGAGATGAAAAATAAAATGAATGAAAACAAATTATGAAATCTAAATGGGGATAATGAAATAATAATAATAATAAGATGATGGTGTAATAATAAATTGTTAAAAAATAATAAATTTATTATTTTAAAATTGAAAAAATCACAACTAAAAAAGAAAAAATCGAAACCGAAAAGGAAATGGGATGATTATTTGGATGATGGTCTCCTCCAGTGCGGTGTAATCTCCTTGGTAGTGGGAATCTCATAATCTATTTATATAGTAGTCTTTCTTTTCCCTTGGTTCATAAAATCTGGTGGGTATATTTTCTTGAAGTATCCTTGAATCTATCACAAGAGACTCATGGGTTGAGTTTGTAAAACTCTGAAATATTTTTGTATTTTAGAATTTCAACATCTACTAATATCAATAGAGGAATTATTATCCCCCTTTCAAATGTGCATGGAATTAATGGTTAAGGTTAGGTGATGTGGTAGTTTCTTATTAGTAAAATAGTCATGAAAGCTATACTAGAGTATTCCTCAACCCTCCAACCTTCCTAGTGGTTGGAGGTAGCTAAAAAGTGCTTCATGGAGTCATCTGTGTTATAGAAGGTGATTTATGGCAAACCCATGCATCATCATGGAGAAAGTATCTCAAGGTCGAGCAGCCATATTCCATGGAAATTGTGGTTCTACTGAAAAAAATTAGAGGTTCTGTGATGAAGGGAGTGTTGAGATGATGGGGTTATGATAGTGTTTGTGTGTCCGCACACGACATAGTATAGTGTAATATTGATGATTTCATTCGAAGAAATGATGGTATGTAATATGTAAAAACCATCCCACATCAAAATGATGGATGATCTTTAAACTAGTTTATAATTGAGAGTGTTTGAGTGTATATTTAGACACCTACAATTGGGTGGGATCATAGATACACATTCTGTAATAACTCGGTTATTCACTCAGGTATAGATGGTTTAAATTAATGTCTAAATATTTACTTTGGACCTAATATGGATTTATAATCAGTTATAAATGGTCTCAGTGGTGTCTGGGCATGTTTAGAGCCCAGAACACATGTTTTGGGAGAAACTAGCCATGTCACCCGGTCAGTGCACGATTTTGCTAATCGTACGAATAGAAATTCTCAGATAGAACCATATCACATAGTTTTTACAAGGCCATGTAGCCTAACTATGAAATTTACCCTTCTTTCTGGGTAATCATGCATGGTTTCCACATGATTTTTAAAACTGTCTGGATGAACCGTGCACATGCTATTTTTTGGGGTAAGTTGTTTTTTCCCTTAATGATCTATTAAGTCCCCTTATTCTTCCTATTACGAGTTTTAGTGAGATTTACCTCCATGGGTCTTATTTTGGGGAATTTTGATATCCAAATCTTGGAATTGAAGGATCTCCATCATCTGGGATCTGTTTGGGCTTCTGTTCGTCACATTGGACGAACAACAGTAAGTACTCAAGTCCGTTTAAGACTTTCTTCTCCTCTATTGCTATCAACCTAGTTATCATGGTTTGAGAATTTTTTTTACCTTTTTCACATATCTACTCCATTATAATTCAAATAGAGGGATAATACCAGAGGATGGGAGTCCTACAAGCCTAAGATGTGTGGTCTGTAACTCATCCCTCAAGTTTGTTGATTTTAGAATTGCCATTTGGGGACCACTGATTTCATGGGGTGTCGTTAATAGAATTTTTATTCTATGGTTATAATAACTAGAACTATATGGTTATTCTATTTCAAAATATGGGTTTAATTATTGGTGGTTACACCAACAACTTCATCCATCCCACGTAGGATGTTATGCCATAATTGGGTTTTTAGTATTTTCCATGTTTGAGCTACCATTCTGGTGTGACTTTGCTTAATCCTTATAAGAGTAAGATTTTATATGTTAAATGGACTAATTTATATTTTTAATTTCATAATGGAATATACCATGTATGCTCACCACTTGAACTACCTATCGTAAGTTCATCAATTGATAATTAAATTTGAAATTGAAATTGGCACGTATATTAAGTATATAACTTGACAAGATTAATTGTGAATGATTAATAGGTTACATGTCCATATAACCACTTTACACATTAATAGAAAGTTGATTAATTAACATTAATTTCTGGATATTATTTAAATGGAATTAATAATGGTTTCATGCTACTTTTCAATTTCACACTAACAAAAGGAAAGGCTTGGACCAAATGTAATTATTGATTACTTATGACTTGATTAAAATGATGCATGATACATGACCTTAGTAAGATAATTGAATGAAAAAAATAAACCAATTGAATTATTAAATGACTTCAAAATCAAATAGTAAAGGCCTGACTTGATATTGAATTGTATTTTGATCGTAGAATGCTGCAAGCACTCGGGAACCCCTTTCTGATTCAAGGATACAACTTGCCTAGGTTGAGACCCACCTAGATTCTGATCCTTGTCTACTCATTGGATGCCTGGTATGACATTGTAGGATTTATTCAATATCATTTCTAGATTACTTGGATACACTCATTGGATCTATTATTGAGTAGTATGTTCCATGGTTAAATCCCATGGGGCCTAGTCATTGCTTAGACCTGTTTTACCTTGGATGAATTTCATGGACTCGATGGGTGTCTCATTGTTGAATTCCTTGGAAAATGCTTCTTAGATTACACTCTTACCCCATTATGATCTTGAGTTATTACTAATTTGGAGACCCTTGAGGTCTAATTCACCTTGGTTATTACCTTGGGACTTCACTATTAAATACCATTACAGGTTTCCTTATAACATCATGGAACCTTTTCAATTTCTAACATGTGACATTTTTATAAACTAGTAATAATCAAATAATGAAATACACCATAAACCAGTTTCATAGGTGGTTTCCATTCATGATTTTATATTTGGAGACAATATATTGGATATTAGGAATTCTTGGGAGTTGGTCATAAGTCATTATTGGGTTATGCGAACACATGTTTTTGGTAAAGAAAAGTTGCCTAAATTATTATTGTGGTTCTGCTTTTTCCTATTACAGGTGATATTATTTCACCATTGGTTGATGCACATGTTGTGTAGAGTTGTGGATTATTATTATTCTAATTGAGTATATCATTCATCCTTGGCATGATGATATGAGGGTAAGAATCAATTTTACATGCATCATATTATGAATGTAAAAATTTTCAGGTAATAAATATTTCCATACTATATTGATGAATTTCATTTTTTGGATTGCTTTATATGCCTATGATTGTTGGGTAATTTTGTGATAGTTATCTAATGCTTGTTTTAAAACTGGTTTTGATTCAGTTATTTCTTGTTTCAATTCATGAGGTACATGGGACCTCATGGGTTGGGATGGGTAATTTTCCTAGTCAATCCATTATGCTATAAATAAACGAGTGTCATTTCTAGTGATAAGTTTATGGGCACTAATTTACTAGAAATGAGAATCCATTATAAATTTAATCATCACATATAAAATGAATATGTTGCACATCCTTAACCTGACTTATCACATTTATGAATGGTAAAGGAGTGAACGTAGAAATTAAATGTTAAAATATGTAGAACTTATACTTGATAACTTAATAACACCTGACCATCTAAGATGGTAGTTGGGGTATATGCCTTGGCTAGTGAGTTTCTTACGTTCATCTTCCTATTGGGTTTCAATCATTCTTCATATGACTATTCTAAGGAGTGTCCATGGAATTTGTAGACCAATCCTGCCCCAAAATCCTCGTATCAAATTCCAGGAGGGTGGTGAAGACCACACTCCTCCTGTGAGGGGCCCTGAGCCACCAATCTTACCCCTCTGAGTGACACTTGAGGCACCACCTATTATACCTAAATTGGGAACTTATTCCCATTTTTTTATAGTTTACTGTGTCTTATGAAGTCAATTCATGGTGATCCCTGGATTACACCTATGATGGCGGATCTGACTCATGTGATATAGCAGTAGCACACTCTTACATTCTTAGGGGATGGTGGTCCTCAAGATTCTGAGACTTGGATAAAATCCACCCTATCTATCTTTGAGGATCAGGAGATGGATCTATAATGGAGTATTTATAATTCCACATTCATGCTTTTGGATTCATCCAAGCATTTTTGGGATGTGACATCCTAGGACGGTCATCATCAAGGCTTGTTATGGGTTGATTTCTAGACTGCCTTCTATGATAAATTTATTCCATAGGAATTGAGTGCTAATAGAACTGTAGATTTCATGAATCTCGATTAGGATTCTATGTCAGTTACAGAATATTTAGTGTGTTTCATGGAGTTATAGTTCCTTTCATTTCATCTAGTTGGTTATGAGATTTATCATGCAAGATGCATTGAGGATGAGCTCCAGTATTCTATCTATACTCAGGTGAACATCTATCATCTGTCTACTTTCTCTAAGATAGTCAATCGGGATCTTATCATTGAGCACAACATAAGGGAGGGAAATAGTACTGTGTAAAGAGGATTAGTGCCATGGAAGGCCATTAGTTATTCCGGTGGTAGGAAAAATTCCCTAGAGGTTTC
The DNA here is from genome assembly GCA_963277665.1 of Viscum album. Classification (NCBI taxonomy): domain Eukaryota; kingdom Viridiplantae; phylum Streptophyta; class Magnoliopsida; order Santalales; family Viscaceae; genus Viscum; species Viscum album. Next base: position 1,899,735,258 of record OY728158.1, on the reverse strand, counting down.
TCATCAAGTAAGTGACAACCAGAGTGCCCATTTCAATTGCTCTAAAGTGTGTCCTCGATGTGGAAGGCGGGGGTCATTTGAAGCCTTAGTATGATAGAGACCATTGTAATTCTAGGATTGTGTCCATATGGGTAATCTTCAACATTTTTGAATGACCCTTCCACTAGCTTTGAGTGGAAAAGTATCTTCACCAGCTCCAAATTCATGGGATGGTTCTTTTAAGCCATGTCTGGAGCGGTGTTGGAATAACCTCGGTATGTTTAGCCGAGGAGGAGGTCGTGGTTTTGGTATCTAGAACCCTGATCACCAGCAATTCCAGTAGAGTAGTTATGATCGTGGTAGTCCATCAGTTCCACAGGGCCGTCGATCGGGCTAGTTGAATGTACTACAACCGATACACAAGGATCAGGATGTAGGACCATCTATAGTACAAGGTACTATTCTTTTGGAATCAACTATAGTATCATATTTATTTGATATAGGTTCTTCGAGCTCTTTTATATCTACATCTATCATGGAGTGTCTTGGACTGGAGATATAATATTACCATGGTCTGATGACCCTAGATACACGGTTATGGGTACAAACAGAGGGTATACGCCAATGTAGGGACTGTCCCCTGAGGTAGGTAGTTAACCTTTCTTAAGAAACATTTTTATTCTCGATTTGAAGGGCTTCAATATAATACTCATGGTGGATTTATTGGTTCAATATCATGATGTTTTAGACTTATATTGGCATAGGGTATCATTTATATCACCAGAGGGCATTAGTTATCTCTATAAGGGTGGGAGGTATTTCCATGCTCGTAGAGTGGGACCAGAGAATCATGGGATATGTTTATTTACTTCCAAGATTTAAAATCTAATAATTTAGTATTATGGTTTACATAATTCATATTTCCCTCCAGGAATTTTTCATTTCAGGGATTCCTTTCCTGATAATTGTTTTGGATTAACTCCTGATAGAGAGGTAGAATTTAACATAGATCTTATTCTAGGAGTAGCTCCGATGTCCATTCCTATATATAGGATGTCACCAACCTAGTTTCAATAGCTTAAGAAACAGTTAGAGGATTTTAGAGTCCAAAGGATTTATATGGCCCAGTGTATCCTCTTGAGGTTCATTTGTGATTTTCACTATGAAGGCTGATGGAACATTACATATATCTTTGGAATCCAGATGGTTGAACTAGAATAAATTTAAGAACTGTTACTCACATCTTAAAATAGATGATCAATTCAACCATATTTGAGGAGAAGAGGTCTTCACCAATAACGACCTGAGATCAGGTTATCATCACGTATGATTCAGGCCATCATCCATACCTTGTATAGATTTCCATAGTAGGTATTTTCTATATGAGTACAATGTTATTCCATTAAATTTTACGAATATACCCACCATTTTCAGGGATTTCATAGATAGGTTTCCTCACCCCTATTTGGATTCTTTTGTTGTGGTCTTTTTGGATGACATTTTTGGGTATTCTCACACTCGTAGTGACCATTCCATACATATTGAGATCATTTTGGATACATTGAGAGAGCATCATCTTTATGAAAATCTTACTATATGCCAATTATGAATCAACAAAGTTCACTTATTAGGTCATATAATATCAAAATTAGGAGTATCTGTTGACCAAGAATATGTTGGTGCTATATTTTCCTTGGAGCATTCCAAGAAAATGTTTTATATACAATGTTACTTTGGGCTAGATGGATATTACAAGTATTTCATACAGTACGTTTACCACCTCTCATTGCCTATTATTAGTCTTACAAAGAAGGTTCTCATGATCATATGGTTAGAATCATGTGAGAAATCATTTTAGGATCTGAATGGATAGATTCTATTGGAACCTATTTAGACTCTTATGGAGTCAGGAATATATTATACTATCTTCAGTGATGTATGAGGAGTTGGCCTAGGAGTAGTGATGACATAGGTGGAAAAATTCATTGTTTATGGATCTTGATAGTTGAGGCCTCAGAAGAGAAATTACAAAATGGATGAATTTGGGCTAGTAACAGTTTTTCGTGCCTTATGTTGATAAATAAACTATCATTTGGATGAGTACTTTGAGGTGTACATGGATGAAAAGAGCCTCAAATATATGTTTCATCAGTGTGAATTGACCCCCAAATTGTGGAGATGGGTCGAATTTCTAGAAAAATTTGATTTTGATCTTTCCAAAAAAACCTAGGAAAGGCAATGTAGTTGTAGATGTTTTGATTTAGAAAACTCAAACACTGGCCGTAAGTGAAACCTGTGATGAATGGAAGTCCATGGCCCTCTTTTCTAAGTTGTTTCCTGAGATTCATGACTATCACAAGTAGTCTTACCTATAATCCTTGATAGTTACCTCTTCAAACCTTAATAATGTGAATGGTAGATAATTTTTAGATCCTGAATGTTTGGTTACTCGTGATATTATATCAGAAGATGACCCATCTCTGGATTGGTTTGTAGACAAAGAAAACATCATATATATCCATGGATGTGTCTGTGTTCTTATAGATTTGAGAGACGAGTTGATGAAAGAGTCTCTTGTATCTCATTGGGTAGTTCATCCAGGTATCACCAAGATATATAATGACATTAGATACTAGTATTGGGGTCCTGGGATAAAAGTTTGGATATCGGGTTTCATCATTGGGAGTTCCACATATCAGTAGGTGAAGGAGGAGAACCAAATACTTGAAGGCTTGTTACAACCACTTCCATTACCAAAAATGGAAATAGTAAAATGTTTCTATGGACTTTGTAGTCAGTTTTCCCTAGTCACCTATATTTAGAAAATCAATATGGTTTTTCATTGACAGACTGGCTAAAGTAACCCACTTCATTCCAAACTTGGAGACATTTTATGTTAATGAGATGGGAAGACTGTATATTCATGAGATCATAAGACTAAACGGGGTTTTTCATACTATCATTTCATATCTAGATTATTGATTTACATCATAGTTCTGGTAGATATTTCAAAATTCTATGGGAACATAGGTGGTTCTAAGAATAGCTTCTCACCCTCAGACCGATATAAAAATAGAATGGAAAATACAGGTCCTAGAGGATATGCTCCATGCGTATGTCCTTGATTTCAGGGGTTCATGGGATAGTCATATCCCCCTTGTTGATTTCACATATAATGAAATATTTCAGGCAACAATTTAAAATTCTCCATTTGAGGCCCTGTATGGTAGGTTGTTCTATTCACACCTGGGCTGGCTCGAGGCAGGTGAGACAGCCCTACTAGGTCCTTATCTCATTCATTATACATCAGAGTAGGTTCTGATGATCAGAAAGCATATAACTATTTCTCGTTCTAGACATAAATCTTATTCCTATCTTCATCGATGACCTTTATAGTTTGAGTTCAGGTAATGTTTTTGTCCTCTGGGTATCATCCAGGCTAGGTCATAGATGGTTACGAAAGACAGGGAAGTTGTTGGATCATTACATAGAGACGTTTGAGATTCTAGAGAGTGTTAGGCCGATAGCCTGTAAATTGATACTACCTCAGAGGTACAATGATACGCTCGACATCATCCACATCTCACAGCTTCACCAGTATCATGCTGATATGTCTAATATATTTTATCACAAAAAAGTTGAGTTTGATGTTGATGATGCCTTTAAAGAGTATCCAAAACACATCTTTGACCAGAACATGAAGGTTTTCTAAGGCCACTCTGTCCCTATTGTATAGGTATAATGGCATCATGACCAAGTGATGGATGAAACATGGGTGCGGGAGGACGACGTACATTCCTAATAGCCATATTTGTTCTCAAAGAGTGTTTCTCAACCCTTGGAAGATGAACTCAGGGATACATTCTTTTAAGGGGGAATAATGTAAGAAATTGAATTTTCATTTATGTATAGATCCTTTAAATTGTAGTCTAAATCATTAATTTGGATCTAATTTGGATGAAAAATGAGTTAGAAAAGGTCTCAGGGATGTTAGGGGAATTTTCAAATCCCAGAAACCATCTTTTTGGGGAAACTAGCCATGTCGCATGGTTAGTCCATGGTTGATGCATGGTTTGGCTAATCATGTGGATGTAAATTTTTGGACAGAACCATATCGTATGGTTTTCACATGGCCATGAATCCTAACCATGAAAGTTCCAATTCTTCCCAGGTAAGCATGCACAGTTTTCACATGGTTTTTCAAACCATGTGGACAAAACATGCACAAGCTATTTTTTGGGGTAAATTGTCCTTTTTCCATTAATGATCTATTAAGCCCCCTACTTCATCCTATTATGAGTTCCAATGGGATTTACCTCCATGGATCTCATTTTGGAGATTTTTTAAGGCTAAATCTAGGGATTAAAGGATCTCAATCATATGGAATTTTTTCGGGCTTACGTTCATCATGTTTGATGCACATCGGTTGGTAATTGAGTTGATTTAAGATTTTCTTCTCCTCTCATTCTCTCGACCTAGTTATCAAGGTGTAATAATTTTTTCCTTTTTATCAGATATAATCCATTATAATCCAAATAAAGGGTCAATTATAGAGGATGGGAGTCTTACATGCCTATGGTGGGTGGTCTATAACTCACCCCTCATGTTTGTTGATTTTGGAATTGTTGTGTGGTGCCCACCAATTTCAGTAGGTGTTGTTAATATAATTTACATTCCATTCTTATAATAATTAGAAACATATGGTTATAATCTTTCCAAACATGTTATTAATTGTGGGTGGTTATGCCCAGAGCTCAATCCATCCCATGTGATATTTTATGTCATAATTGAATTTTTTGTATTTGACATGTCCGAGCCACCATTCAGGCGTGAATTTTCTTGACCATTATAGGGGTGGGATTTTCTATATTAAATGGAAATTAGAAAATATACAAAGTATATGACTTGAAATGATAAATTTTGAATGATTAACCAGTTTCAATTCTATAGCACCCCTTTCTACATTAATAGAAGGTAGTGGAATGAACCTTTATTATTGAATATACTTTAAATATAATTAATTAAGGTTGAATACTACTTGTCCTTGTCACACTAATGAAAGGAATGTCTTGGACCAAATAGACTTATTGAAAAATTATGATTTGATTAAAAGGTTTCATGTTACATGAACTTATCACACTAATATAAGGAAAGTCTTGAACCAATTGAATTATTTAATTACATCATAATCAAATAGGAATGGATAAACTTGAGCTCACCTAGGATTCTAATCGGAGAATTCCATGGGCACATAATAACCCCTTCTGATTCAAGAATACAACTTTATTAGGTTAAGACTTACCTAGATCCCAATACTTGTCTATTATTTGTATGCCCGGTATGACATTGTAGGATCCCTTCAATATCATGACATAATTTCTTCTATACACTCCTTCGATCCATCATTGCAAAGTAGGTGCCATGGTTAAAGCCCATCGGGCCCAGTCATAACTAAGCCCCATTTTACCTTGTATGGAATCCTTGTACTTAGTAGGAATATCAACATGAAATTTCATGGACTATGCTTCTTGGATTACACTCTTACCCCATTTCTTGCTATAGTTATTATTGAGTTAGTGTCCCTTCAGTTCTACATCGCCTTGGTTATTAAATTGGGAATTCACTATTAAATATCATTATAGGATTCCTTGTTACAACTTTGAACCTTTTCATTTTATAAAAAATGACTTGTTTATAAACTAGTAATAATCAAAAAATGAATTGTTTACATGTTGAGACACTGGCTAAGGGATAAAGAAGGTACTTGGGTATTTAGTTACATTGTACTTATTTACTTTATGTATTCATGCTTGCAAACTTTTACATTTACATTAAATGGACTAGATGTTGTAGACACCATTAGGGGTGGCCTAGTGAGATTTATCTAACACCCTCTCCAGGTGCCATTTAGTACCCAAAGTAGATTAAATGTTTTAGATGTTGACAAGGGTAAGGATACAACTTCAAACACTTGATTACATACTGTTTAGTATGGATGTTGATAGAAGATGACTAAGTCATAGTTTGGGTTGATTGGGATAGTCTTTTATTTCCTTTATGCATATGTTGATAACATTATTCCTTATATCTGGGATCCATGTTTTGCTAATTTCTAATGACATGACCTATTATCAGTTATTGACTTCTATTGTAGTTGTTTTAGTTATTATTAGTATTGTCTCTATTTGTTTTCTCTAAGTTCTATTTATATATACTACTTACTCTATTTAATTGTGTTTATAATCATATGTTCCTATACAATTTAGTAATGAGGTCATAGTCTCCCCATAGACACACCCTATTTCCTCACTTCTATTCGTAAGCCACTGGAGTTTGGGGGTTTTTCACTTGAGTCCATGTGTCCCACTAGGCTTTTGGCAACTGTTTGGTGGAATCCAGTTCTAGGACATCACACAATCACACACATGGAACTCCATGGCCCATAAGGGCCTTGAACTGAAAAGTACTCCAATGGGCTTCATGCCACATTGGATTGATCCGTTGTGAGAATTGCATCAACCCTTTCAGCTCAGTTTGGTTTTCCTAGGTTGGTTTGGCCAATAGACCCTCCTTGTGGAATAGATATATTGATGGTTGGCCTAGTTGAGGAATATCTTGATATTAACCCAAATGTTTACCTGAATAATATATTATAAAATATATTAAAATTTGAAAAAAATATAATTTAATAAAATTATCCATTTAATAATCATTTAAATAAATTATTATACTTTTCTTTTAAATTTATAAAATTGTCATAAAACATTACATTCCTTGGGTTTATTGATTTAAATCCATCAAAAATCATTAAACAATTCCTTAAATATTGCATGAAATAACATTCAATCAAATACCCCCACACATAAACCATGATTATCATGAAACATTAAATCTCAACATAGAATTCAAAGGGCACCAATGTGATAATTTTTCAAATTTCAAAGTGGTAAAATTAAATAATTATCAATTTCAAATAAAATTTTCAAATTCTATAACAAATATCAATTAAATTTGACATTATTCAATAACACAATCATTTCATTATTTGTATTTTATTCCTTTTGAAAAAGATGGAACATAATCTTTCATTCTTTCAAATTCAGAAATTTATTATTATTGATCATGTTAAATCATGATTTACCTTAGTTGTATATTTTCTCTCATCAATCATGATAAAATTAAAATAGATATATGCTCATTTAATGAGAAAATTGTCTATCAATAATCTTGTGTGTCATGACCCATCCTAGAGGGGCCCATGTAAAGACTACCCCATTCCCACCTCTAATTAGACATGGGCTAGCGACTAGCATTGAGTAGGAATATCCCACAAATGGGAGTAATTCTCCTAAGTGATTATACATATGCACACATCTCCAATCCCCGAAATGCTTAAATGTAAAAAAACTAAGTTGAAAATGCATGAATACACTATGATACAAACAACAGAGTATGATAGTCAGAAACTGGAAAGTAAATAGGTATAGAATACAAGACCACCAAAAGAATGAGTCTATCCAAGTGAATTTACACATTCCTAAAACTCATATACAAGGAACCATACAAGAAGGGTAGGTGTAGGATAGTTGTATGAATCTATAGGAGCATACATCATCTGCCTAATCACTCTAAGCACCTCCGGGTCCTATTTCAACAAGAACTTCATCAAATCATATATCATTCACACAAGACATGACATGTCCTGGAAAATCTCATGTCGGTGTGAATTAAACAATACTCAGTAAGACACCCCAAAACCTAAAAGGAATTCCAAAAATAAATACACAAAGTACACCAAAAAAAATACATAAAGTACACCACAAATAAATATATTATGTATACCAAAAAAATTGAATGATGTATACCAAACATGAAAAGAAGGTAATCTCACACAGATAAAAGTCATTAGAATGGAATGTAGTATTATCTAATGAATTCTATAAGACACCCAGTATAGATAATACACTGAGTTTTAGTAAGAAACAGATTCTTAGTAAAACACGGATTCTCAGTAAGACATAGAGTCTCATCAAGAAATGGAGTCTCGGTAAGACACAGAGTATCAGTAAGTCACGCTGCCCAAAATCGCACAGTCTTTATGTCACATAGATTCCAGATCCCATCCAGCAACATGATTCAACTCATAGTGTACTTGTTCCAGGAGAACCAACTCCTCATGACAAAAAGGATGTATTCGAACTTGCCCTTAAACTCACAAAGAGCATCTAAAAATGGATCTATCTTCTCATGGGTCCCAACGCTAAAAACATCTCATCATGTAGACCAACAGTTTGAATGTTACAGCTATTTTTATAAAACGATCTTCCCTGGGTCTGGTCTAGGTCCAACCTTACCATCCAAACCCACCCAACCCACCCTGAGCTAGCCTGAACCATCCCATCCTGATAGGCCTATTGAATCCAGCCCATTGGGCCACTATAGTTGCATGGATCCCATGTCTAGCCTGTTCTGTGGGCCGGTTCACTACGCCGCACATGGTCTTCCCCGAAAGTGTGACCCACATGCTGATGTGGTGTTGTTCGGTGTCCTACATGGATGGACCGCCACACCTCCTACCTCATGGCCTCGCCGTTGTGGGATCCTCTAACACGACACCATACCTCCTCCCTCAATCAATGTCGTGGTCTTCTTATATGGCCCATGCCTATCGGCCATGCCGGCTTCGATGGGGCCCCATTCTGCCTTACAACCCCTCCGCCGACCACCTCGATGAAATTCTTGCTCGCGTTCTCTGCCTGGACTGACCCTGCTAGGCTGCATCCTACCGCCGTCACTAGCAAATCTACCGGTAGCCTGTCATCCTTCCCTTGCACTCTCCTTTGACCAAAAAGTATCAGGCCTTCACCGTTGTGCCTCTGTGGTTTTGTGGGGGTGTCAAATCTTTGGTCTTTGATTATTTTCCAACTAAACAAAGGTACAAGAATCATTCACCAATACCATCATGAAGAACACAAAGAATGCATTGAACTTAGGAAAAAAGATATGCCCAAAAGCACCGTGAAGATGGATCTTTTCCTTTTTTCATGTCGGACTCGATTATACCTTATTATATGGATCACAAAGAACGAAGAAATAACACATATCTAACTCACATCTAATTCTTTCAAGATAAATCCTATCCCAAAAGCGATAAAATCATAGATCAACCGATTTGTGTGTTGGTTCGTATTGTCCATTTAATTTAAGAATAAGAAACAAATCCCAATGAATTATTGCCCTACCTAGAGACTCTTTTCATTCAAGTAGATTATAAACCACTCACCCATAAAGTTGTGTCGCGGCATCTTCAATGCAAAGAATACTATGGCCAGCTCAAGATCATGGGTAACATAGTTCTTCTAATGTTGTCTCAACTACTGCGAACCATAGGCAATCAACGCATTCCCGTCCATCAAGACACAACCATGCCTTGTCCCTGATGCATCACAAAACACTACATAACTGATTTCCTCCTCTCGTAGTCTCAATATGGGAGAACTTGTAAGCCTCTTATGTATCTCTTGAAAGCACTGTTGGAACATCTCTATCAGCACAAAGGGATTCCCCTTATGTTTCAAAGATGTCAAGGGTGCTCTAACTCTAGAAAAGTTTGGTAAAACCTTTGATAATACCATTCCAAACCCAGGAAACTCTACACCACGGTAACATTACTGGTGGATCCCAAGAAAGAACCACCTCATTCTTCACCAGATCTATTGGGACTCCAGCCTTTGAAATGATGTGTCCCAAAAAGTGGGACTTCCAAATCTAGAACTACCACTTCAAGAGCTTCCCATAAAGCTGGTTCTCTCGCAGTGTGTCCAGCACCATCCTCAAGTGTATCGCGTGCTCCTCCTTGGTCATCAGGTATATTAGGATTTCATCAATAAAGAAAACACCAAATCAGTCCAGGTAAGGCTAAAGGATATTGTTCATGAGTCCTATGAACACTATTGGGGAGTTCTTCCTACCAAAAGGAATCACCAATTACTTGTAGTGGTCGTACCAACATATGAAGGTTGTCTTCGGTACATCATCTTCCCATATGTGGTGCTGGTGATAGCCAAACCAGTGATTCATTCACCAAAATGCACACATAATATTAATCTCACGTCTACCTTCTTGAAAAATAAAACTTACGTCAGCCGTGGTGAAACACTATGTCTCTTAAAGCCCTTCCTCTACAAGTCATCCTACTATACCCTAAGCTCAAGAATATATATATGATCCATCTGATATGAAGGTATAGATATCATTGACTTCCCTGGGTATATATTTAAGTAGATTTCTACCTCTCTTTGGGGAGGTAATTTCGGGACCTCCTCGAGAATGACGTCCTCATACCCCGCCACCACTATAGGAAACTGAGGAGTCATATCATCCACTACACATAGGGTGAGGCTATCTAACTGGTGAGTAATGAGATGAAGCCTCCAATGAGTAAATTAATCCTATGATGCATGCATTTCCTTTTCACTAAAAATTGAAAATAGTGTCCCATCACCGCAGACACACCACACTCTATGCCTAAAACAGTCAATCTGAGCATGGACTATAGATAACCAGTCCATACCAAGAATGATGTCGTAAGGCCTCGATTTCTATACTAGGAGATCCCAACTAAAACTATCACCTCTAAGAGTAAGTTCACACTATTTTCACTAGTGTGTGATTATAGAGACCCGAATCCTGACGTACATTGACATTACATTACATTTGCGGACTACTTAGTACATAACAAAAACACACACACAAGGATCGTAAGAGTTTAGTGTCTTTGGAAACTCGGAATATAATCTTCTAATCTTGGTGAAAGATCTTCAACATCTCCCATAAAGATCTTCCTTTTTTTATACCTAAAACCTTTCTTTATATCCTGGGGAAAAGAAAACATAAAAGGGTGAGCTCAAATGCTCAGTAAGGGTAAACAAAAGAAATATCAATCACATCATATACATAAGCACATAACTTTTGGAAATCTTAACCTGTAAAAGAGATCATAATTTCATTACCTGGGATAACTAATGGTAGTGAAATTTAATCACAATAATCATAACTTAAAACATTAAACTTTGTGGCATACACACATAATCATAGAGAATCATTTCTTGTTAGTCAAGACTCATTTCCAAGACTATCTTAGTGGAGAAAGTCCCTTTCTGAACCGAGTCACCCTCGTTTCAGTCCTGTTTCACTGAACCGGTATAACCTACCATTCCATCCATGTCTATCTCATGAGATATAAAATCTTTACCCAATGCATTGGAGGGAGATATAGGTCCCACCCATCTCATAATGATACCATTCTTATGTGTTCCACAAAATCATAAACCATACATCATAGCATAACCCATGTAATAAAATGGGATTCTTAAACATCATGCCATCATAATCCATAAACAATTGATATCATTTCATCATAAGAAAATTGAAACCGTTTAAATCATAGAGACATTTTACTTGAAAAATACATATCAAATAATGTCATCTTAGACGGAAAATAGTTTTGAAAAAACACTTGAAATGAATTCTTGAGGAAAATATCCTTTCTTCTTTAAAAACATTTTTCCATTCCTAACATGTCATAAAACGTTAAACTAAAAGAAGTTGATTAAAAATAAACTTGAAAACTTGTAAAATAAGCTTCTTGGAAATAATGTTCTAAAAATCCATTCATGCCGTATAAGTTAAAAAAACATTCTTCGTACTTTTGTTGGAAAAGTCAAAAAGTACTTCGTACGAAAAACGACAAAAGATTCCTTTCATATCTTTTACTAAAAACTCACCAAAGGGTAAAATTGGATTTAAACAATTGTAGGTGGACGGAAATAACATTACATATTGAGGAAACATGGATGTGGATGATAAAATACACCCCAGTAAATACCAAAGTATAAGCAATCTCAAATAAAAATGAGATTGTGATATTTCCCTTACCATAGGTTCGATTTGCTTCGTCAGTGTCCGAATCTCCTGTATAATGATTTAAATAATGTCATTGACTTATTAAAGAATCACATTCCTTGTTATTATATCATATATGGTTCACTTATGACTTTATATTACCCGTTCTTTTGTAAATTCATGTTAAAGTAGCGTTTTGGGTAAAATAGTCTCATTTGTCGTTTGTGTTTTAACTTGTAATTATTAATATGATTACTTAGATCATTATTACTTAATTATAGAATATAAAACATGATTTATATATAATATATATTCAGAATATACATATATATAATGGATCGATATATGGAAAGAAATACACCGTTTATGGAGGCGGTAGGTCGTACGTACGCATGCACACTGTTTTCGTTTCCTTATTGAATTGAGTGGAATTAAGTAGATGACATACATAAATCAAGTAGCTTTATAATGTAATATATTTCATTATTATTGATTATATATATACTTTATAATCATTCTTAAATGGTTAACATGGAGAATGAATCTCATCGCGTCGTGGAGACGGTAGTCCGTACGTACGCACGAGCGATGATATCATTTCCATAATTATTGAATTGAACTGGAGTGGATTATACAATATATCAGAATAATTATGATGTTATAATAACTATGTATAGTTATTATTTACACCATAATACCCATCCATGTATGGTGTTGGTGGAAAAACAGATTACACCACGGCGTGGAGACGGTATTCTGTACGTACGCACGCGCGGTGATTTCCTTTTTCCGTAGGATGGATAGAAAGTTAATTAGAGTTGTTTCATATTTATAATAACATATCAGTATATAATAAATACTGATGTTATTACTTTATTATGAAACAACTAAAGAATAAGATGTTGAAGAAGAAAGAAATTGAAAAAGATCAGTAATGGATATTACCTCTTTTTGACGCGCCTTTTCTTAACCTCCACTTAAAGAACTATGGATGGTATTTGAAGAAGACCAGGACCTCTAGGATGATACTAGGGAAGTGTAGAAGAGATTTGTGCAGGGGTTGGCCGAGCTTGAATGCTCAAATTGGTGTGAGGAGGAGAGGGAGGAGGTGCCCTTTTATAAGGGAGGAGAGGGGCACCTTTGGAATAACTAAAAATATTACTTTATTATAAAGTCAAGTTCGGTTTTAAATAGCTCCAAATTGATTTATTTCGAGGCTAAGGTGGGGATGGGTCGAAATACTCTCATACAATATAATTTAGACAAGTTTAGCTTCCTATTTTAACCTTATCATTTAGATTTAACATTAAGTTAAATAATTCTACTTTTACCGTGTCTTCTTGTGTTCTTACACTATAAGGTTAATAAACTTACTATAAGAAGCCAAAAGAACCCCAAGTTGTTTATTTTTAATATATATAACCTTATCTAAGTCCTTTTTCTAAACCATAGATTTTTATAAATAAAATAACAATTAATAATATAATATTTGTTTTAAAAACTATTTTATGTCAGTTTTGACAATATTTAGTAATTGATTTTTGTGAATACCATAACAGAATGATAAGTTCAAACACAGTTAATTAAAACAATAATAACATGTCAGATTAACCTATAAAATTAGTTTAATTCATAAAAAGTCTTAAATTATATTTATTTTTGTATTTATAACATCAATTATGTCAATATTTCATTAATAAGATAATTACTGCATCATCTTTGTGTCATAAATAAATTAAATTATTTGATGTCTAAAAATTACTAATAAAATACCATTATGTAGGAAATCTTTTTATATTTCTAATGAATATTTAAAATCGAATTTATCTTATGTATAAACCTATATTAAAAATGTTTTAGTAAATAAACATTGATTTTAACTCTTTTAACCCTTCTTTAAATAAATTAATAATAAATGTCCTAATCTAAACCAAGTGGGCCTAAATGGTCATATTTTATTCCTAAGTTTGTTTTTGGTCGAATTAAACTTCTACAATAGAATTTGGACATGTGTTAGGGTAATAATAATATCATTTCTACCCTTAATTACCCTATTTACTTTTAACCGTGGTAAAAAAAGTAAAAAGTTACTATTCACCAAAAAATAATTTTCATCTCATTGAACCACATTTTACTTACTGACATCAACTGTGTCTCTCGGATTTTTTAAAATTCCACTCACAGAAGAGGTAAAATTATGTTATATGAAAAATTCAGTTTTTTAACTACTACTTAGTGGTTTCACTATTCATCAAAAATTGAAAGTTTTCAGAAAAATGCCAAAAATTAGGCCTAAGCTATATTTGATATTATGAACTCAAAAATGATTTCTATTTTACCAAATTCAAAACATATCAGTTTCATTAATTAATTTAAAAAATTAATTCCCGTCATCAAAACAAATAGCGTGTTCTTAAGAGATAATAACTATCAAAAGATTGACACTTGTTTATGTCTGGTTTAAATGTGAAATTACATCCGATGACCAAAATTGTATTAAATTGTAAAAATATATTCTAAATATACTTTAAAACCACTCAAATTAATAATTTATCACTATTAATTATTTCGATTGAAAAAGTTGTTTTTAATTAGAATTTAGTAATTTTCACTATTCATCAAAATATAAAAGTTATCCAAAAATCACCAAAATTTCACCCTAAGCTAATTTCGATATTACGAATCCAAAAATAAATTCCATTTTGAAAAATAAAATTTACAAAATTTCAAAAAGTGGTTATTACTATTCATAACGGCTAGTTTTAATAATATTTTAATAGCATATTGTTGTTTAGTGAAACTCGTTATTGCGTACTACACACGCTATCGAGGAAGGTCGTGATTGCGTGTAATGCAAGGCAAGTCAAGGATGCGTGTTGTGCAAGCTCCTTTTGGTGTAGTGTACAACACAATACATTAGTGAAATTAAAAAGAATATTTTTCATAAAATCTTGGGCTATTACATTCTACCCCCCTTAAAATGAATTTCGTCCTCGAAATTCGTCGGGGTTATAAATGGTTTACTATTCGAAAGTTTCTTTAATAGAAACCCACATCGTAAAAAGGAATACCAAATCCAATCTTTAAAAACGAAAGTATGAAAAGTAACGGTTTCCCAAATAAACTAATCACTGGGTTTCCACATAGGTGAAAATATGGATATGGAAGAGAAATCTAACCATCATGTTCTGATGGAGAGTGGTAGAGAACATGGTTATGGAAAAGCCAACAATCAAAAATCCATAAATTTGTGACGATCTAAGTTACCATCTGATTAATCAGATATAAGAGCACTAGGACAACATTTTTGGTTTTCAAGATCGTTTCCCTAAAGTTGATGAATTAAAAGAAGTACTTACATGATTTTGGTACAATTTCAGTGTTGTTCGTGCTTTGAACAATTTCCATATATGGTGAGGTTAATCGTATACGATTCCAAAAATGAACTTATACTTCATATATCATACCTCATAATATTATAAAACTAGTTTCTACTAAATAGGGACTTCCTGTAGGCCAGTGGTAGGCGATAAAGGCCATTCACACTTCAGTTGTGGGTTCGATTCCCACAGCCTTGTCCGACGCGATGGGCTATCGCCCGTCCTGCAGGTTGTCCTTTTTCTAAAGCTATATTACTATAACATCCCATTAATAATATCGAAAAAAATTCTATCCTTAAAGAATAATAACGTATGTCCAACATAATCCATCCCAATCTTTAGGCTTATCCAAAATACTTCGGTCCAAGCTCATAGTATAAAAATGATTACTTGAAATGTCACATAACAATCACGTGAATTCCATCATTTATCCCCCATATATCATAAGATATATATTGTTGGTCAAATTACAAATATGTGAATACCTTAATCATGTATTCTCTTGAAGAATGAATACACATTGAACCTTAGTGAAAACATGAATGCAGTTAAAAGTTAACACTTTCCACATACCAAAACCTCAAAATTCTATATACTCAAACCATGATATCACTTAGTCCTTATATCAATCATGAGCTCATGAATAAAATCAAACATCTCATTATCTTCTTATCCCTTCATTATGCTCATATCATCTGTTTACCAAAAATGTCTCAATCACTTTTCATGGTTACAGGTACCATAAAATTATTCAAAACCACAATAGACCAAAACATAAATATTCCAATATTCCACGATACTATATAAAAAATTATTTTGGAATCCCATTACATAAACACTCAATCATTCCACCACATCGTTTTCATCTTCAACATCTCCAATAGTGATTTCATGTGACTTCCCTTTGTCCTTTTCCTTAAGTGGTTGCTCATGTTGATCATCACTAACCCTTGGATTAGGGCATTTATTAGCATAATGCCCCATTTCCTTGAACTTGAAGAATTGAAGTGTTGGTGGTGCGTTATCTACAGTTTTTTCTTTATTCACATCATTAGAAACCCTTTTTCCATTACCTCGACACTCAGCTTCTCGATGACCATATTTTCCACACTTAAAAAACATTTTCTAGTCCCTTTAAGACAATCTCCACCATGCTTCTTTCCACACTTTGAGCATAAAGAAACATTCATATTCTTTTCACCATTATTCTGAGATTTCTCCTTGAACTCCATCTTTCGTTTCTTGTCAAAACCATGAGATGGATATGTAACACCAACTTCCATTTCTACCTTGATAGCACAACACACAATTTCTTCATAGCTAATGAAGTCTCTTATAGCTAATGCCCTTCGAAGACTTGGTTTTAAGCCACTGAAAAATCGATCTACTTTACTTTCAGGTTGGATGATAATGCCAGATTCATAACTTGCAAGTCTTGTAAAATTTTCTTCGTATATACCAACAGATTCATCATCCTTCTGCTTCTTCCCAAGAAACTCCTTTTCCATCTTTGTTCGAAGAATACGAGAGAAGTACTTACTGAAAAACAAGTTCTTCAACTCGTCCCATTCCATGGACTCAATTTCATCTCTTGGCCTCATATTCTTGATAAGATTCCACCATTGATCAGCATCACCTTCCAAATGATACACAGCTAAGATGACTTTATCATGTTCAGAACATTGAAGAACTGAAAATATCTTTTTAGTGGTACTGATCCATTGCTCAGCAACAAGTGGATCAGAAGACCCACTGAAAGAAGGTGGACGTTGCCTCATGAAGGACTCAATAGAATATTATTCCCTTCTCTGCTCATTTGGAAGTCCATAATAATTCATAGCTTGTGTAAGTATAGCAATAAGATTTTTCACTCCATCTCCCATAACATTTGTTTGTTCAGGAGGACAATCATTGCATTGTCCATTGCATTGATCAACACAGTTCCTTCGGGTTCCAGCCATCGTCTAAAACCCAAAATGAATAGTGTCAGAGGCAAAAATCATGCTAGGGAAAACAACATAATAAAGGGGGGGTACCTTCAATATCTAACATCTTAGGTTTAATTCTATGATTGTTAGCGTAATTCTAGTACTATAACTTATATGTATACTTAACCTTAGGGACATCCCTAGACATACCTTAGAAATATCTCTAGGGATCTCACTAACGTTTTCGCATCCTAGTTTCCAAAGTTTGACTAAACCTTTCCTCTGATACCAACTGTAGAGACCCGAAGCCTAACGCACATTGACATTACATTACATTTGCAGAATACTTAGTACATAACAAAAACACACACACAAGGATCTTAATAGTTTAGTGTCTTTGGAAACTCGGAATATAATCTTCTAATCTTGGTGAAAGATCTTCAACATCTCCCATAAAGATCTTCATTTTTTTATACCTAAAAACATTCTTTATATCCTGGGGAAAAGAAAACATAAAAGGGTGAGATCAAATTCTCAGTAAGGGTAAACAAAATAAATATCAATCGCATCATATACATAAGCATATAACTTTTGGAAATCTTAACCTGTAAAAGAGATCATAATTTCATAACCCGGGATAACTCATGGCAGTGAAATGTAATCACAATAATCATAACATAAAACATTAAACTTTGTGGCATACACACATAATCATAGAGAATCATTTCTTGTTAGTCAAGACTCATTTTCAAGAATATCTTAGTGGAAAAAGTCCCTTTCTGAACCGAGTCACCCTCGTTTCAGTCCTGTTTCACTGAACCGGTATAACCTACCATTCCAGCCATGTCTATCTCATGAGATATAAAATCTTTACCCAATGCATTGGAGGGAGATATAGGTCCCACCCATCTCATAATGATACCATTCTTATGTGTGCCACAAAATCATAAACCATACATCATAGCATACCCCATGTAATAAAATGGGATTCTTAAACATCATGCCATCATAATCCATAAAAAATTGATATCATTTCATCATAAGAAAATTGAAAACATTTAAATCATAGAGACATTTTACTTGAAACATACATATCAAATAATGTCATCTTAGATGAAAAATAGTTTTGAAAAAACACTTGAAATGAATTCTTGAGGAAAATATCCTTTCTTCTTTAAAAACATTTTTCCTTTCTTAACATGTAATAAAACTTTAAACTAAAAGAAGTTGATTAAAAATAAACTTGAAAACTTGTAAAATAATCTTCTTGGAAATAATTATTTAAAAATCCATTCATGCCGTATAAGTTAAAAAAACATTCTTCATACTTTTGTCGGAAAAGTCAAAAAGTGCCTCGTACGAAAAATGACAAAAGATTCCTTTCATATCTTTTACTAAAAACTCACCAAAGGGTAAAATTGGATTTAAACAATTGTAGGTTGATGGAAAAAACATTAAATATTGAGGAAACATGTATGTGGATGATAAAATACACCCCAGTAAATACCAAAGTATAAGCAATCTCAGATAAAAATGAGATTGTGATATTTCCCTTACCATAGGTCCGATTTGCTTCGTAAGTGTCCGAATATTATGTATAATGATTTAAATAATGTCATTGACTTATTATAGAATCATATTCATTGTTATTATATCATATATGGTTCACTTATTTCTTTATATTACCCGTTCTTTTGTAAATTCATGTTAAAGTAGCGTTTTGGGTAAAATCTTCTCATTTGTCGTTCGTGTTTTAACTTGTAATTATTCATATGATTACTTAGATCATTATTACTTAATTATAGAATATAAAACATGATTTATATATAATATATATTCATAATATACATATATATAATGGATCGATAAATGGAAAGAAATACACCGTTCATAGAGGTGGTAGGCCGTACGTACGCATGAACGTTGTTTTCTTTTCCTTATTGAATTGAGTGGAATTAAGTAGATGACATACATAAATCCAGTAGCTTTATAATGTCATATATTTCATTATTATTGCTTATATATATTCTTTATAATCATTCTTAAATGGTTAACATGAAGAATGAATCTCATTGCGTCGTGGAGACGGTAGTCCGTACGTACGCACGAGCGATGATATCATTTCCATAATTATTGAATTGAATTGGAGTGGATGATACAATATATCAGAATAATTATGATGTTATAATAACTATGTATAGTTATTCATTACACCATAATACCCATCCATGTATGGTGTTGGTGGAAAAACAGTTTACACCACGGCGTGGAGACGGTATTCCGTACGTACGCACGCGCGGTGATTTCCTTTTTTCGTAGGATGGATAGAAGGTTAATTAGAGTTGTTTCATATTTATAATAACATATCAGTATATAATAAATACTGATGTTATTACTTTATCATGAAACAACTAAAGAATAAGAAGTTGAAGAAGAAAGAAATTGAAAAAGATCGGTAATGGGTATTACCTCTTTTTGACGGGCCTTTTCTTAACCTCCACTTAAAGAATTAAGGATGGTCTTTGAAGAAGACCAGGACCTCTAGGATGATACTACGGAAGTTTAGAAGATATTTTGGCAGGGGTTGGCCGAGCTTTAATGCCCAAATTGGTGTGAGGAGGAGAGGGAGGAGGTGCCCTTTTATAAGGGAGGAGAGGGGCACCTTTGGAATAACTAAAAATATTACTTTATTATAAAGTCAAGTTCGCTTTTAAATAGCTCCAAATCGATTTATTTCGAGGCTAAGGTTGGGATGGGTCGATGTCCTCTCATACAATAGAATTTAGACAAGTTTAGGTTCCTATTTTAACCTTATCATTTAGATTTAACATTAAGTTAAATAATTCTACTTTTACCGTGTCTTCTTGTGTTCTTACACTATAAGGTTAATAAACATACTATAAGAAGCCAAAATAACCCCAAGTTGTTTATTATTAATATATATAACCTTATCTAAGTCATTTGGCTTAACCATTGATTTTTAGGAATAAAATAACAATTAATAATATAATATTCGTTTTAAAAACTATTTTTTGTCAATTTTGACACTATTTAGTAATTGATTTTTGTAAAAATCATAACAGAATGATAAGTTAAAAAACAGTTAATTAAATCAATACTAACATGTCATATTAACCTCGAAAATTAGTGTAATTCATAAAAAGTCTTAAATTACATTTATTTTGGTATTTATAACATCAATTATGTCAATATTTCATTAATAAGATAATTATTGCATCATCTTTGTGTCATAAATAAATTAAATTATTTGATATCTAAAAATTACAAATAAATTACCATTATGTAAGAACTCTTTTTATATTTCTAATGAATATTTAAAATCGAATTTATCTTATGTATAAACCTATATTAAAAATGTTTGAGTAAATAAACTTTGATTTTAACTCTTTTAACCCTTCTTTAAATAAATTAATAATAAATGTCCTAATCTAATCCAAGTGGGACTAAATAGTCATATGTTGTTCCTAAGTTTGTTTTTGGACGAATTACACTTGTCTAATAGAATTAGGACATGTGTTAGGGTAATAATAATATCATTTCTACCCTCAATTACCCTATTTACTTTTAACCGTGGTAAAAAAAGTAAAAAGTTACTATTCACCAAAAAATTATTTTCTTCTCATTGAACCACATTTTACTTACTGACATCAACCGTGTCTCTCGGATTTTTGAAATTACACTCATAGAATAGGTAAAATTAAGTAATGTGAGAAATTCAGTTTTTTAACTACCACTTAGCGGTTTCACTATTCATCAAAAATAGAAAGTTTTCAAAAAAATGCCAAAAATTAGGCCTAAGCTATATTTGATATTATGAACTCAAAAATGATTTCTATTTTACCGAATTCAAAACATATCAGTTGCATTAATTAATTTAAAAAATTAATTCCCGTCGTCAAAACAAATAGCGTGTTCTTAAGAGATAATAACTATCAAAAGATTGACACTTGTTTATGTCTGGTTTAAATGCGAAATTACATCCGATGACCAACATTGTATTTAATTGTAAAAATATATTCTAAATATACTTTAAAGCCACTCAAATTAATAATTTATCACTATTAATTATTTTTATTAAAAAACTTGTTTTTAATTAAAATTTAGTAATATTTCCTATTCATCAAAATATGAAAGTTATCCGAAAATCACCAAAATTTCACCCTAAGCTAATTTTGATATTACGAATCCAAAAATAAATTCCATTTTGAAAAATAAAATTTACAAAATTTCAAAAAGTGGTTATTACTATTCATAACGGCTAGTTTTAATAATATTTTAATAGCATATTATTGTTTAGTGAAACTCGTTATTGCGTACTACACACGCTATCGAGAAAGGTCGCGATTGCATGTAATGCAAGGCAAGTCAAGGATGAGTGTTGTGCAGGCTCCTTTTGGTGTATGGTACAACACAAGATATTAGTGAAATTAAAAAGAATATTTTTCATAAAATCTTGGGCTGTTACAGTGATCATTGAATCTCTTCCCATAGGAGTCTCTAAACGTAAGGGTCAAATCATTGGTGCAACCAGATTCTCTGAGTCATGAATAATGTTAGTGGTAATAAAATATTAACCGGTACCTATCTATATCATAACTGTAGCTTGGGTGGAAAAGAGATAGATTGTACCTCGAATAATCCCTAAAGCACTAGGGTCGTAAGGCTACATCACCAGCAGCTGTCCTCATCCTTTTCCACTAGTTCCCTGAGCCAGGTGTAGACCATTAGGGTTTGGTGGTCGTATCACGTCGAACCTACACCCACCTCCTGCTCCTCTTCCATGTCTAAAAACCTATGTACCTCCATGGTCATGCCTCCTCCTCTACCTTGGTGTTCCCTCTACCGTATCATTATCTTTTGTACGGTGGTTCTGACAATCTAATTCGGATGTCCTAGACCACCAAATTTGTAATAAAATATTTCTGTCAGCTAACTCACTCTACCCTATGAGCCCCGCACCACTTATACCAAGTCCTGGGGTCATCCCATAGAGTTCTTGACCCGTTTGGGGCCTTTTGACTATTTTTTACTACCTACTGTGGAAGACTTAGCTACCTAGTGCCTGCTGGTAGCTCCCACAACTGGCGTCTACTCCACCAGAATTCTCTCCACTAGCAGAGCTCTCCACAATACCTATAATTCCACGAACCCAAAAGCCCAGAGTTAGTGCATTATTGTAATACATTGGCACAATTACAAGGAATCACATCCCAAAAGACCGATCATTTTCTCATTCATGGAAAATAGGAAATATCCATAAACGTTACATTACACATTAGAAAATAAAACACAACATAAATGATCCTTTGATAATTCCAATAATCATTTAGCTTAATCCTGATTATCAATCATAATAAACTTCTTGGAAACCTAGGAAAATAAAAAGTAAGAAAGGGTGAGCTCAAATGCTATTTAAGGATAACAATATAGAAGAAATTTTTATAAATAAATATAAACATTTAAGGTTATGTATAAGACTAAAACAAAAGCCTTTTAAACATAAAATTCAGAATAATATGGAAAAGATAAATCAAATAATTCCATTTACTTATTCACATGGATATTATACTAGTTGAATAATCAAATGTAATATCAATATCAAATTTTATAATTATGGAATGCATAATGGGAGACTTTATAGCCACATAGTCAAGGCCTTGTGCGATGACTACAAATAATATTGTCAAGGCCTTGTTCCAAGACACTAGTTTGTCTCATGGGACCTACCAATGCATCAAGGAGCTCTAGCGGGCTCTATCCATCACTTACTAAATCCAATGCATTTCTCATATGAAATGGTTTAAACATAACATAAACATTCGTATTAAAACTACCATAAAAATGTCAATACTTTATCAATAAACCATGAATGGTATAAAAATAACACTTCCACAATCAAACATCTAACAAAACCATCAATAAAATATGGGAGATTTGTATCATAATAAATCAACTTCAAACAATTTTAAAATCCATCAAAGTATGTTGACATAAATGAAAATGATTTGTAAAACACTTTGAGAGAAATATACCTTTTCCATGAAAACATTTAAAAGTCACATAATTTATAAAGAAATATATTTGAAGACATTTTTGAATAAAAGTGTCCCATACCACTTTGAAACATTTGAAAAAAATTAACATTTTAAAAACATTCATGTCTATATAAATAAATCCTTAAAACCCATTTTGAAAACATGGACATTAATGAGAATGATTTAAAAGAATCAATATTTAAAAAATTTAAAATGATGATCTAGTTAAATATTCCATTCCATAAAACCTTAAAATATTCCACTTTAAAATATTTTTATGAAATGAGGATGTCGATGATAAATAGGTCCCAGTATATACTTACGTAAAAACAACCTCAGATAATGAAGAGATTGTAGAATTGACCCTTACCTTGTACTTTTCCTTAGTCAATGGTATGTTAACCTCCGGTATAATAGTTAAATAATTGTTATTAAATTATACAAGAACCACATACATAAATATTATATCATATATGATCTTCTAATAATGATTTTTTAATAATATTTTATTAGTATCATCATTTTGGGTGTTAACTGATCCCTTTTCTTTTATATGCTTGGTTAGGTAATCAATTTTTTTATGGATAATATGTATTTGATTTATATACATAGTGATATTAAGTTATTAAACATTATTTTTAATCATAAAATGAAATTTATTTTTGAATGATAACGATGGGGAATGAATCTCATCGCATTCGTGGAGATGGTAATCTGTACGTTCGCATGAGCTACAATATCATTATACTGATGGTGAATTCATATGTAATTAAATGGTATATCATATATATATAGAATAATTAACATGTTATATTTATTATTTACATCATTTATACTCATTATTATACCCATCCAAATAATTAAGTGTTTGAATAACAAACTACACCGTGATGTAAATACGGTAAGCTGTACGTACGCACATATGATGAATTTGTCATTTATAGGATGGGTAGAATAAATAATATGGTTGTTCCACATTTATAATAACATCACAGTATATAGGAGGTACTGGAGTTATTATTTTGGTACGGAAACAACAAATAAAAAGGAAGTGGAAGAAGAAAATAACTTGAAAGATGGTAGTGAAATTTTTACCTCTTCTTTGGGCGTTTCCTTTTGAGTTGATCAAAAAGGCTATTTAGGTAGACTTTATGATAAATTTAAGGGAACTCGGTTTATGTGAGGTAAGTTGTGAGGATATTTGGGCAGGTTTTGGCTGAGACAAATGACTTTGGAGGTGTTATTTTTAGAGAAGGGAAAGTTCCCTTTTATAAGAGGGGTGAGGGTCACTTTAGGAAAAGATCAAAATATTAATTTATTATACAATCACATTCAGTTTATAATGGTTAAAAATGAATTTAAATCCTGCATTATATAGTTATGGGTCGAAATACTCTCAGTAAATATGTTTTAGACAAGTTTAGGTTACCATTTTAACCTTATCGTTTAGATTTAATTCTTAGTTAATTAGTTTAACTTTTACCGTTTCTTCTTGTATTATTACACTATATGGTTAATAAACAAAATATAAACTTCCAAGAGAACCTCGAGTGGATAATTAATGACATATAGAATATTATTTAAGCCATTTTTCATAACCTTATATTTTTTGGAATATTATATCAATCAATAATACAATATTTGTTTTAAAAACACATTTTTGTCAATTTTGACACTATTTAGTAATTGGTTTTTTTGAAAATCAAAATAACATGATGAATTGGAAAAAACGTTATTTAATAACCTATAAAATTAGTGTAATTAATCAAAATTTTCGAATTATATTTATTTGGATATTTATAATATCAATTTTTTAATCTTTCATTAATAAGGTAATTACTACATCATTATTGTGCCATAAAAATATTTTATTATTTAATATCTAAAAATTATAAATAAAATACCATTATTTAGGAAATAATTTTACCTCTCTATTTAATATTTATATTCTAATTTATATTGTGTGTAAACCTATATTAAAAATGGTTTAGTTATTAAACATTGAATTTAACATTTTTAACTCTTCTTTAAATAAAATAATAATAAATGTATTAAACTAATACAAGTGGAACAAAGAAGATCATATTTTATTCCAAAGGTTGTTTTTTGTCTATTTACACATATCCAATAGAATTAATACATGTTTTAGGGTAAGTATAATATCATTTTTACCCTTAATTACCCTATTTACTTTTAACCGTGGCAAATAAAAGTAACAAGATACTATTCACAAAAAATTATTTTTATCTTATTGAACAAAATTTTACTTACCTATTATCAACCATGTCCCTCTAAGTTTTGAAATTAAACTCACAGAAGCGATAAAATTATGTTTTATGAAAATTTTCGAATGCTCCTAGAAGGTGGGTAAAAAACGTTAAAGGGTTCAATAAAATTTTATATATCTAATTTTATTATAAAGTGACTCAAATGAATTAAATTGAACATATATAGGTATTATATATCTATTTTTACTTTAATAAATTTAAATAAAATAAATTATTATTTAAATAAAAAGTCGGTTTTAAATAATAACGCAGTGTTGTTCACTATTCATCAAAAATTGAAAGTTTCAAGAAAAATGCCAAAAATTAACCCTAAGATGTTTTTGATACTTTGAATTCAAAAATTAAATCCATTTTACCAAATTAGAAATATATAAGTTTCATTTATTACTTTAAAATTAATTCCAGTTGGCAGAACCAAAAAAGCGGGTTTTTAAAAAGTAAAAACTATCAAAAGATAGGCAAGTGTTTTTGTCAAATTTAAATGTGAAATTACTTATAACGACCTACACTCTATTAAAAGATAAAAATATAATCTAATTATACTTTAAAATCATTCAAATTTATAATTGAACACTGTAAATTATTTGGATTAAAAAACTGTTTTCAATTAAAATTTAGTATTTTACACTTTTCACCCAAATATGAAAGTTATCAGAAAAACACCAAAAATTGATCCAAAAAAATTGTTCCGGTTCTAAATAAGATGTTTATTTTTTCAAATTAAATATATAAAAGTTCACAATATTGTATTTCAAAAGGGTTCTCCATTAAAAGTTGGTAAAATTTCATTTTCTGAAACATATTTCTTTATCTGAAAAAATGAATTTTTTTTTATATTATGTCTATGAAACACATAATAAGGATGTTAAAAAATATATGGAATATATAAAATTAAAAATCCAGATAATAATACTCAAAAAGACTTTTGAACTGCTATTTTGGTAAGTCGTGGTGTGCTCAAACTCGGTGTTGCATGTAGTACAAATTATTGAATTACTTTAAAGAAATAACATACTATGAAATCTTAGGGTGTTACATTCTACCCGCATTAAATAAATTTCTTCCTCAAAATTTAAAATTATTCTTCAAAAATAAAAGGTTAAAAATATAAAAATACCTTTGTGGAAAACCCACATTGGAAATTGGGTTAATAATATTTAGTCTTAATAAGAGGGAATGGGAAATGAAAAAGTCACCACCAAATTATAATCTCGATTAGGAGAACATTGGTGGAAATTAGAGATCCATAATTAGAGGAAAAACATAAATATTTATAGGGAGTGATTAAGGTCATCAATCACAAACAAGTGTAAAATTGAGCGCCTCAAAGCCATAAATCAAGGATTATTTAAAATATTGTCAGTTCAAAATAACATATGCTATTAGGATAACACATTATTGGTTTTAAGATCCCTTCCATAAAGTTTATGAATTAATTTATTCATAGAATAAGAGGAAAAAATATAACTGACAAGTAGAGTTTCATCTTTCAACTAATTCCTACCACAAACGCATCTTTCACTCCAAAAGATAATAGAATTCAAAAATATTATATTTATTCTAATCATATAGGGTTCCCAAAATAATGAATTTATAATTAATTTGTTAGACTTAACAAAACTACATTATACAAACTAGGACATCACGTATGCCAGTGGTAGGTGATCCACCCTTGTCGCCCTTTGGTTGTGGGTTCAAGTCTCATGGCCTTACCAGACACGGAGGGTTGTCACCTGACCTCTGGTTTTTCATTTCTATGACAATCTAAAAATAATCTTAATAAATTATTTGTCCTTAATAATATAATCCAATATGTAACTTAATTTATTCCAACCTTTAGACTTATCCACTATACTTCTGTCTGAACTCACAACGCAAAATCTATAAGGAAGGTCACATAATATACATGTGAATACCTTCATCATGTATTCTCTTAAAACACTGTAACACCCTGAATTACCATAAAAACTTATTGATTACATTCATGCTCCACTATTCCTTATAGAATACAGAATATACTCTTTCTATCCAAAAATTTTGTAAACTCCAACAATGATTGAATATAAAAATCATTACTTAAGTTAAAGGAAGTTAAGAATATCAAATATAATCTATCTAAATCAATCATATATTATTCCAAAATCACTACCTCAGTATCAGAACCATATTATAGTTTATCATTCTCTAAACTATATATTTTCCAAATAAATTTATCCTATTATTGAGTCAATTTTCTTTGTTCCAGAAAATTTCATGTCTTTATGTAATAGTACTGTAGTACAATCCTTATATACTTTATAATTCTTATAACATGTACATAATTAATACAATACTCAAATGATATAATACATCAATAACAACATAAGAACACTAATCATTCCTCTTTATCTTCAGTAGTATCATAACATGATTATTATCCAATAGAATCATTTGGGATATACTTTGATGATTTTTACATTGATTAGTGTAGTGTCCCAACTCATTGAAAACGAATCATTATACATTTAAAACCTTTTTATCACCCTTACAATCATGTAATTGGTGTTATTTGTCTCCACAGTTATAAAAAAATCTAATTCCCTTCAAGCATTTACCAAGGTGATTCTTTCCATAGTTATCTCATATACAAAAATCCTTCTTTCCCCTCTACCCTTTATCCATCTTTCCTTTTTCCATCATTTTATTCTCTTTCTTCCCTTCAAAGCCATAAGACTCAGGGAATTATTTTATTATCTTATTAATACATGACACTATTTCTACATAAGATGAGAATACGTGGGACACTAGTTTACTTTTAAATGTTGGCTTAATATCATGAAAGATATGATCCTTATTAATCTTTTGATCACGCTTATTGCTAGAATTCTCATTCCTTAGACTACGTGCCATTTCTAAACAGTGTCATACACTTGGTTAGTTTATGAATTTCAATGCATAAATCTAAACTTGTAAAATACCAAATGTAAATTAAAAATATTATGCATATAATCTATAATCATAAAATGTTTTATTTTAGGAAGTGTTTACTCCTAAATCCTTCATAATTTCTTATAATGAAAATGTGAATTATCCTAAGAATATCCCCCAGGAGTGTCATAACCAAGAGTGCAGTAAGGCCCGTTGTTGTGTACCAGGATACCCCAGGTCAAGCCCGAAACTCCTTGTCAGAGTTTTCACACTTTGTTGCATCTGTGTCAGAGCTGCCTCTACCTGCTCAAGTCCAGGCAGAGATTTATTCCTTGGAAAATACACAAAATATTGACATTAAAGAAATTATAGGAAGTTCTTCTATACTAATCCTCAAAATATATCTTAGGGTCATGTTCTCTAATCAGAGTTTATCTAAACCTATTTCAAAGGTTGTTGGTAAGCATCCTATGATACCAACTGTAATGCCCTGACCCTAGAATCCCATAGTCGGTGCATTATTTTAATACATTGGCATGATTACAAGGATTCAAGTACTAAAATATTTATTAGTTTAGCAGTCTTGGAAAATATATTACATACATGAATGTTACATTACACATTAGAAAATAAAATAAAACATAAATTATGCTTTGAGAACTCCATTAATCCTCTAGATTAACCCTGCTTATCGGTCATAATACACTACTTGGAATCTTGGGAAAATAAAACATAAGAAAGGGGTGAGCTCAGGTGCTCAGTAAGGATAACAATATAGAAGAAATATTCATAAATAATAATAAACAATTAAGGCAATGAATAAGACTAAAAAAATCCTTTTAAACATATACTTCAGCATAATATGGAAAAGATAAATCAAATAATTCCATTTACTTATTCACAAGGATATTCTACAAGTAGAATATTTACATGTAATAAAAATATCCAATTTCATAATGATAGAATGCATGATGCCAAAATTCAGAACCAGATAGTAAAGGCCTTATTCCCAGACTAAAAATAAGATTTTTTATGGACTTGTGCCAAGACACTAGTTTATCTGATGAGACCTACCGATGTATTGAGGAGCTATAGCGGGCTCCACCCATCACTTACTATATTCAATGCATTCCTTATATGAAAGGGTTTAAATATAACATAAATATTCGTATTAAAACTAGAATTCAAAATTCCAATACATTATCCATAAACCATGAATGGTATTAAAATAACACATCCATAGTCAAACATATCACAAAAACTTCAATACAATATGGAATATTTGTATCAAAATAATCAACTTCAAAAAAGTTTAAAATCCACCAAAGGATGTTGACATAGATGAAAATGACTTGAAAAACTCTTTGAGATAAATATCCATATTTCATGAAAACATTTAAAAGTCTCACAATTTAGAAAGGAATACATTTAAATTAATTTTTTAATAAAAGTGTCTCATACCACTTTGAAACTTTTGAAATAAATTATCATTTTAAGTGCATTCATGTCCATATAAATAAATCCATCAAATCCATTTTGAAAACGTGGAAATTAATGAGAATAATTTAGATGAATAAATATTTAAACCATTTAAAATGATGATGTAGATAAATATTCCCTTAAATTAATCCTTAAAATATTCCTTTTGAAAATATTTCTATGAGACTTAGATGTGGATGATAAAGAAGTCGTAGTAGATACTCACATAAAAACAACCTAAGATAATGAAGAGATTGTAGAATTACCACTTACCTTGTACATTTCCTTAGTCGATGGTATATTAACCTCTTTTATAATATTTATGTAATTGTTATTAAATTATACATGAACCACATACATAAATATGATATCATATTTGATCTTCTAATATTGATTTTTTAATAATATTTTAATAGTATCATTTTTTCGGGTGTTAAATGATCTGTTTTCCTTTATATGATTGGTTACATAAACCATGTTTGTTATGGATATGATGTATTTGATTCATATACAGATTAATATTATGTTATTAAACATTATTTTAATCATAAAATGAAAATTAATCTTGAATGATTATGATGGGCAATGAATCGTATCGCGTTCATGGAGATGGTAATCCATACATATGCACGAGCGACAATTTCATTATATTTATGGTGAAATAGTATGTAATTGGATGGTATATCATATATAAAGAATCATTAAAATTTTATATTTATTATTTACATCATTTATACTCATTTTTATACCCATACAAATAATGAATTGTTTGAATGAAAAACTACTTCATGATGTGGAGACGGTAAGTTGTACGTATGAATGTATGGTTACTTTGTCATTTATAGGATAAATAGAATAATGAATATGGTTGTACCATATTTATAATAACATCACATCATGTATTTGGTACTGGATTTATTATTTTGGCATGGAAACAACAAAGAAAAAAGAAAGTGGAAGAAGAAAATAACTTGAAAGAGGGTGGAGAAATTATAACCTTTTCTTCGGGTGTTTCATTTTGATTTGATCAAAAGGGCTCCTTAGGTTGGATTTTTGATCAATATAAGGACTCTAGGTTGATGTGATGGAAATTGGGAGGATATGTTTGCAGGGTTTGGCCGATCCAAATGGCTTTGGAGGTGTAATTTGGAGAGAAGGATAAGTGCCCTTTTATAAGAGGGGTGAGGGTCACTTTAGAAAAGTATTAAAATATTAAATTATTATACAGTCATATTTAGTTAATAATGGATCAAAATCAATTTATTTCACTCCATGGGTTGTTATGGGTCTCCCTACGCTCATCAAATTTTTTTTAGGCAAGTTTAGGTTACCATTTTAACCTTATATTTTAGATTTAACTCTTAGTTAAGTAGTTTAACTTTTACCATGTCATCTTATATTCTTACACTATATTTTTAATAAACTTTTTCTAAACATCCAAGAGAACCTCAAGTGGTTCATTAATGACATATATAATATTATCTAAGACCTTTTTCAGAATCTTATATTTTTAGAAATATTATATCAACCAATAATATAGTATTTGTTTTAAAAACACTTTTAGGTCAATTTTGACACTATTTAGTATTTGGGTTTTTTGAAAAACATAATAGCATGATTACTTCGAAAAAAAATATTTAATCAACACTAACATGTCATATTATCCTATAAAATTAGATTAATTCATGAATAGTTTCAAATTACATTTATTTGGATATTTATAATATCAATTATTTTAATATTTCATTAATAAGGTAATTACTGCATCATCATTGTGTCATAAATAAATTTAATTATTTAATGCCTAAAAATTATAAATAAAATACCATTATGTAAGAAATAATTTTATATTTATAATGAATATTTATAGTATAATTTATATTTGGTGTTTCCCTATATTAAAAACAGGTTAGTTGTTAAACTTTGAATTTAATACTTTTAACTCTTTTGTAAATAAAATAATAATAAATGTACTAATCTAATCCAAGTTGACCAAATAAGATTATATTTTTTTAATAATGTTTTTTTCATCGAATTACACTTATCCAATATAATTAGGACATGTGTTAGGGTAATTATAATATCATTTTTACCCTTAATTACCCTATTTACTATTAACAGTCGTAAATAAAAGTCAAAAGTTACTCTTCAGCAAAAATTATTTTCATCTTATTGAATCACATTTTACTTACTTATGTCAACAGTTTTTCTCATATTTGTGAAATTAAACTCATAAAAGTGGTAAAATTATGTTTTAGGAAAATTTGCAAATGCTCATATAAGGTGGGTAAAGACGTTAAAAAGTTCAATAGAATTTTAAACATATGATTTTATAATAAAATGAATTCAATGAATTAAATTGAAAATATATAATTATTATATATCTATTTTAATTTTAAATAAATTTAAATAAAATAAATAATTATTTAAGTAAAAATTTTGTTTTAAATAATAACGAAGTGTTTTTCATTATTCATCAAAAATTGAAAAATTTCATAAAAATACCAAAAATTAACCCTAAGATGATATTGATATTCTGAATTAAAAATAAATTCTATTTTACCAAATTAAAAACATAAATGTTGCATTTATTAATTTATAATTAATTCATGTTGTTAAAACCAAAAAGTGGGATTTTAAAAAGTAAAAACTATCAAAATATTGACATGTGATTATGTCAAATTTAAATGTCAAATTACTTATAATGAAAAACAATGAATTAAATGATAAAATTATAATCTAATTATAATTCCAAACAATTTAAATGTATAATTGAACACTATAATTTTTTTTAAATGTTTTCAATTAAAATTTAGTGTTTTTCACTAATCACCCAAATATGAAAGTTATCAGAAAAACACCAAATATTTATGGAAACTAAATTTTTATGTTTCGATTCTAAAGAGGAAGTTTATTTTGTCAAATGTAATATATAAAAGTGTCAAATATTGGATTAAAAAGGGTTTTCCAGTAAAAGGTGGTAAAATTGTATTTTATGAAAAATACTTCCTTTATTTGGAAAAATGAATTTATTGTCATATTATGTCTAGGAAACACATAATATGGATGTTTAAATATATATGGAATATATAAAATTCAAAATGTAGATAATACTATTCATAGCCACTTTGGAATAGCTAGTTTGGTAAGTCATGGTGCGATCGAACTCGGTGTTGTGTGTAGCGAAATTTATTGAATTACTTTGAAGAAATAATGTACTATGAAATATTGGGGTGTTACAATACCTAAGAATATATAGGAATTATAAGGGATATCATCGATTCCCTAATCTCCCAGCATAGTCCATGCTCAAAGGTTCGAGCACTAATGATTAGGTCTCACACCATATTTTAGAGTATCAAGAATGATCAAAAAACCTCATTGAGTACTCCACAACAATTTGACTGCACTACTATTAATGCAGGTGCTCCTGGATGCACATTGATCTCAACATAGCTAGAATAAACTACTATATGAATATATGCTCGAATTATTCCCTAGTGAGAGTCACCTCATCATGTTTTTGGGCTACTAAGCTACACTACCACCCAGCTGATCCCTGAAGACGACCCGTTGCTTGGACCGCCATAGGAATGGAAGGTATCCTCACAAGGTGGAAGACACCTGTAACTACCTCCACCCAGTTCTCAACTACTTTGGTGGTCTGTATCACCATGAAACATGGGAGTTCCCTACATCTGATACTCATTCAACACACTCACCCTATGTGCATCCTCAACTGAAAATGATGACAGTAATTTTTTCTCGATGGGGGGTGGTATCATTGGTAAACCACCTAGAGGGCTATCTCTGGTACATGTCTATGTACCAATGAATCATCAATAGTTGGATCATCCCCATGATCATTAAATGTAATCCTAGCGGGTAGTCTATGTGGGGGAATCTTAAAATGAAACAAGATATACCATGGTCAATAGACTATACCTGGTGATTTGACTCAAGAAGTAAATGAGAACACACCCAAATCCTATGTGATCCATGTACCATTATTTTACATGAAACTAGTGTTCTTATGTAATAATTAAAAAAGAAGGTTTCTTGAGTCCCGGTGTATGGATACGTTGGCCACTGCATGAACATTGGATTCAATGGCCTGATAGCCGAACTCAAAACACACGACATTGTTGCCCCGATGAAACATCATAGACTCCCAGTCCGGAATTAGAACTGAAACCCATCTGATACCACTCAGTCACAACACGTTAAATATCATCATGTTTTGTGACTACCCCAATCTGACCTTTAATAGGCCAGGGGATAACAACTATGACCGAGTAGACAGATCCCACAAATAAGATGAAAATTTTTATGTACCAATACCCACACACACATCTCCAAGACCCAAAATGCTAAAATATAAAAACACTAAGTAGAAAATCCATGTATACACTAAGATACCTACCATAGAGTAAAAAATTAGGAATCTTTAAAGTAAACAGGGCCATAATAAAAGCATAAGAAAAGAAATTGTTTTTCAAAGTGGACACACAAGTTCTTGACACTCATCTACAGGGAACCCTACCTGAATTGTAGGTGTAGGATAGCTATCTAAAGCCATAGGAGCACACCTTGTCTACTTGATCACTCTATGAACCACATGGTCCTAGTATATGAAGAACTCCATCAAATCATCCATCATCTTCATAATAAATTACGCGTTCAAGCAAAGTCAGTGCAGGGGTGTGTAAAACCATACAAAGTAGGACACCTCGAAACCACAAAGGAATACCCCTATGAAATACATTAAGTACACCACAATGAAACACATGAAGTATATAACAATGAAATAAATTAATTATACCATAAATATATACAATAATAATACCATAAAGGGAAACATTTTTATATCACATAGGTATAAGTATATAGAATGGAAGGAAGGATTATTTGATGTAGTTCAAAGGACACCTAGTATCGATAAGTCACATAATCTCAATAAGACACAATGTCATGGTAAGACATAGAGTCTCAATAAATCATGGAGTTTCAATAATACATGGAGTCTCAGTAAGTCATGAATCCCCAATGTCATATAGTCTTCAAGTCACATAGTTCCAACATGACTGCCAGCTACAGGATTCCTCTCATATCACGCTTATTCCAGGAGAACATACGCCTTAATCCAAAATAGTTAAATGCCAACTTCAAAAAAAACACACTTATAGAAACTAAAAATATATTTCTCATCACAAGGTTCCTAATTCCATAAATTAATCATCAAATAACACACCTTTGGAATGTTATGGATGTTTTTACAAAATGTTTTGTCCCGGGTTCGGTTCGGGTCCGACTCGCCCTGCTAGACCTAACCAACCTACCCCGACCGGACCTAAATCATCCCCACTACACCACTAGGACCAGCCCACTAGTTTGCTAGAGTATCCCCACTCCTCTATCTAGCCTCCACTATGGGCCATTTCTCTATGCCACATGTGGTCCACCCCAACTACATGTCCCCCATTCTTATGTGGTGTTGTGTCATGTTTGACGTGGCTAGACTACTGCAATGCTTGCACTGTGGCCTCATAGCCACAGATTCCGCTGATGTAGAATGGAGATGCATTCCCCAGTAAATATTGTGGTATCCTAATGTAGCACATGTGCTTCAGCCAAGCCAGCTCTGAAAGGGACCCTTCTTGTCACGCTACGCCTCTGTTGGCCTCCCTGCCTGTACTCTCACCCACACGCTACTCCTGGACCAACCTTGTTGAGATTCGTCCTTATGTTGTCTCCGAACACTCCTCAGGGGGACCATTGTCCGGCCTGTGTGCTCCTCCTAGACCAAAAAACATCTCCCATTCCCTGTTTCACATCCACGATGTCGTGTGGGTGTCAGATCCTCTGTCGTGGATTGTTGCACAAAGAAACAAAGACGCAACAATCATCCACCCAAACAATCATGAAGAACTCGAAGAACACAAAGAACATGGGAAAAATTGAGATGAAAAAGCACCTAAAGGAAAGTTATTTTCCTTTTTCAAGTCGACCTCAATTCATCCTTGTTAGAGAGATCACGAGTAATATAAATCAAGAAGATCTAACCCCCATTTAATTCCGACAAGATAACTCCCATCCTACAAGTGGTCAAACATTGGATCATCATCTTCGTGGTTTGGTCTATGTTCATCATCAAATTTGCGAATGAGAAATGAATCATAATAAAAAAACAACCTACCTAGAGTTTGGATTGTTCATTGATGAAGGGTTAAGATTCATTTTTGTCATTCATTGATCTTTTGATCTTCGATCCAAGTTCTAATCTACTATCTGTCATTTCCGTTGAGATAACATCATTCTTTTTGTCTTATGGAATCTACTGGGTTATGTTGATATCTCTAGATCCCAAGGAAAACCTAATATAAGAAAAAAGGAGTTGATTCATTGAAATAAAATATTTTTATTAAATATTTTATTAATGATACATCCAAAAAATAACATTCACAATCGACCCACACCGGTCGAGGTTATACCCCGCCTAAGTTAAAGTCACTAATCTGAATGTAATTGTGCCCTTAGATTTTTTATTCGAGAATCCATTTATATGTTCTTGTTTTTTTAAAGAAAAACCATCATCGTGATTTATTAAAAACTGAACAACATTCAAAAAATTGTTCTGAGAACACTGGGTCTCGGAATCACACATTGTCTTAATACCTGGTCTCAGAATATTCCATATTAATTTATAAAAAAGAAAAAAAGTGAAAATATTAGACATTATATTTTTATTGTACTATTTTCTCCACTTTATAAATAATAATTCACATAAAATTATGAGGCCTATGAAATAAATGTTATAATAAATCTAAGGCTTATGTTTTGTAGTAATATGTGTTCAAAAAAAGGAAGTGTTAATATTGAGGTTAATATCTAAAGTATTAGGCATGATATAAAATTTAAAACTAAATGATATTATCCCTAAAAAATTTATACGGTTAATTTCCCAAAAAAATAAATGTAATGGTTATGATCAAAATATAGCATAATTAGTGATGTGAACTTTTTTGGATTTTATCTACTACTATACTCTTTTTTATGAATTTTTTCATTTTCCATCTAATTTTAATCCTAAAATGAATCTCACTCCCACTCAGTAAACATATATGATAAAAATCATCAGTCTAGGGAAGATTGTTTTTATTCCTCAAATGCACAACCCATATTTTCTTATTCTTCAATCTTAGTTTTTTTAAGAGAAACTAATATGTATAATAAATTAATCATACACCTTTCTCAATTCAAACAATATCTCCCCATACTTTTCCTTACAATTTATTTTGTCCCATCCCCAATGATTTATCTCACCCTAAAATTTCATTATTAAAATGTCATGAAAATAAAATGATTTGGATAGGAATGGATAATATTTTCTTGGAATGTGGATTATCACGGACAAGGTCATTCATTGTATCTATGAGAAAAGAAGGATTGTTGTAAAGGTTGTATTAAGGATGAGGGATTATCAAAAGTTTTCACAATCCTTCGAATGTGTTTTGGAATATTCATATATTTGAATATCTCAATTGCAGGTTCTAGATGGTGGAATGTCCCATGATCACTCAATAAATATTCCCAAGAAAAAATTGGATGAATTTGGTCTAAAACTACTATGACATATGGGATATTTAATTTGGAGAAATCAATGAAATAATTTTGAATAATAATAAATCAATTCCCAAAGAATTCAAAAAATTCAAAGAATAGATAATGATAAGGTAATTTTATTTACATTAATCAATAAATTTACTCCAATCATGGGTCTTCTATTTAATATCAATAAAACACACTAATCATTCAATTAACTATTTTACTCATTTAATGTTCAAACTATTTAAATATATAATACAGAATCACATGATTCCTAAGAAAACAATGCCTCATAGATCTACTGTGGAAAGAATAGTTTCAATCATAGGAATGATAGTTTCTAGTTTAATTCTCAAAAAGAATTTTCAAATAAAAAATGTACATATTTTAAAAGATAAAAATAGTTGTGAGAACCCATTTTAAATGAAGAATAAATTTTAATTATATTGGATCTGCCCCAATTCATAGGGTGAATTCATTTTATGATAAGGATGTTCATTTAAAAAACCAGTTCTATTTTACATTCATGAAATCTAGTTATACAACACATTAGGTAATTTATTACATTCATGGTGTTAATTCGATTCATGATGTGTGTTCTTTCTAGTTTTCCTAGTTTCATCCTTCTACAATTTGGTTTTATATATATGCACACAAAAAATTAAAAATACTCTTTTAGTTAAAAGAAACATATTAATTATATTAAACATGATATAGGATTAAGTATGTATACAAAGTTGATCATAAAAATAAAATTTATATCTAATTTCCTACAAAGAATGAAAAGATAGATCTTGGTTTGATCCCAAAGTGACCCCTGGGTTATATCTATCTCCAGATGGCCAGTACCATCTACCATCTGTAATCTAATGGTCGTTGGAGTTTCTTTGATTTGAACCACCACATGTTGTTCTTTCCCTCTTTTAATTCATTATCCGTGGTAAAATATGATCCCTGAATAGAGTAAATCAAAACCATCCTCATCATAATTATGCATTGGTTCCATTTTAGGGTAGGATGATGTTTTGATCATATCCCTTATTGTTTTATAATTATGATACATCAACCTTGTTTTCCATTTCCTTCTCAATAGGGGTTGTATGAATAGAATGATCAAATTAATAGTAATCCGGTAGTTTTACTTGAATAAAATTAAAAAAAAAATAATTTTTAATATTCTCTATTTGTTAATAATCATCATGTGCTTTTATTTCCTTAAGCTCGACTACTTTTATTTCTTTATGCACTTATTCTTGTAGATATTCATCAAAATTACAGTGTTCCATGTGTGCCTCAATTGGTGTATGTACTTCTTCCTCACTTTTATCTAAGGAACAACTAATATTTTCAAAATCATTAAATTCAATGTCATGGGAAATAAACTATATTCGTATTGATTATAATAACAAAAAAATATAGTTCAATGAAAGACGAACTCACTAACATTGTTCATTATCAATATATTCTTTTTTGGTAAGTGGCGCTTCATTTTTAATCTTATTATATTGATGTAGATAGTAATGATTCACTATATATTAATCAAATTTTTCCACAAGGGTTGTGTCTTTTGCTTCCATGGCCCACTGTAAGTTGTGAGGTGCAGATTCTTTAAGATTTTAGATTGGAATACTCACATCATTTCATATTATTCCTAGTTAATCCAAAATTGGTCAAAATATTTTCCAATATTCCTATAATCATTTGAGTCTTCTTCTTTTCATTCAATCTCTTCATGGTACATGCCAACATTATAGCTAAGGAAGCTGGGATGTGTATACTCCTCATGTTGGGCCTCAATTTCTTGTATCATGTTAGGAAAATTAAGGATAACTAATGAGGAATATTATTTTACCATAGCCACTTGATAATATTCAGGAATGTAACAGGATAACAATGTTCGTTCCCAGAACATGTATTCAAAACAATTCATTCATGACTTTCCTCTAGCCAGAAATTATTTCTTTGAATGCCTTCTCCAAATTATTTTATTTCTATAATAATATAACTTCTATGGAAAAATAGAATCACTATACTCTAGAAAAAATGGTGAATCCCCAATTGGTTTTTTCACCTATGGAGTTTCTTCAGAAATATTTGGTGGAAACAAGGGACATTCTAATTATGTCTTGGGTCTTATTTGATAAAATTTTACGAAGTACATGAATAGTTTATTTAACATTGTGGACAATAATTAAACGATGTGGTGCTTGTGGGATTCATTAAGGTCCCATATATGGTTATTGAATTCCAAGACAATGAAAATTCAGAATTTTACTCCATTGTTCTCTATATAAAACATAGAAAAATAATCATATATACACCAAGGATAGTTAAAAATAATTTTAAATAAATAATACAATAATTTTTTTTACTAAAATTTCAATTTAGAAAAAATGATTGAAATTCCATTTACCTCTATGAAAATGGTTCAGGTATTCATCCATGCCTTCTTGGGGAAAAGAAAAAGGAAATATAATTTTTTTTCTTAATTTAGAATAGAGGATGAGTAGGGTCTTCTCTCTTGATGAGCATCATTGATTTTCACCAACTTAATCTCAATCACAAAAATAATTTTTTTTTTAAAAAATAATTATAAATGAGATGAAAATTGAGTTTTAGGATTTTGGAAAAAAATGATATGAAAAACTAAAATGAAAATAACAAGAAATTAAAAAAAATTCATTTGATGAAAATAAATGATATTATAAAATAAATGAATTTCTCCCTATAGAGTTTTCAAGGTAGCACATTTATTGATTGGTTTGAAATCTACTTTCTAAACACACTACATTTTGTGCTTTTACACCTTAATCTACCCTAAATATAAATAAAAACTACACATATAAACCACCAAGTACACTATGGTTTCACCACCTCAACCATTGGATACTAGTTAAGAAATAATGTTCAACCCTTAGATAACCATAGTGAGGATTACAGTCACTTTGAATCATCCATTGATAAACTCAATGCAGAATGAAAACATCGTCATGGGTTCAAGCATTGCTTCACTCCCTTAAGATATTCCTATTCACATTTACTCATAATAAATATTATAAGAGTTTATGGTGGATAAATTCATGATGTTCATTGGATTCACAATGAAAATTGATGAAAACAAAATAGTAAGAGAAAATAAAAACCTTAAAATAAAACACTGAAGCAAGAGGAGAAAAATAAAATAAAATAGAAGAAATGTAAGAAATCCAAATGGAAATAATTAAATACGTAGAATAAGAAGATGATGGAGTACACAATTGTTAGAATAAAACAAATAAATTCTTTTATAAAAGAAATTAAAATAAAATATATAGATGATAAAAAAATTAAACTCAAAAAGAAACAACATTAATCTTCAGTCGATGGACTCTTATAATTGGAAGTGAATCCCATGGTAGTGTGACTATCCTACTCTATTTATAGAGGAATATTTCTTTTTCTATCAGTTCATTACATCTAGAAGATATATATATTTTAATGTATTTTTGAATCTCCCCAATGAGACTCTCACTTTTAGTTTTTAAAACACATGAATATATTTTTATTTTCAATTTCATAATTAAGTAAAATCCATGAGGGAAGGCTTTTCATTATTTTGAATGTTCATGGAATTCATGGTGTTGCATAGGAGATGTAGTATAGTTGTAATTATAAAGAAGCAACAACAGTTCTATTGAATTATTTCTCAACCTCTTTAGCCTTTACCGTGGTAGGAGAGAACTCAAAATGTGTTTCATGGTGGTCATCTATTGTCCAGGTGGTGATTCATAGTGACACTAGGGTTTGGAAAGGATTACTGATTTTTTATTCAAGCTCTGATGGCATGGAAATGGTGGTTCTAGTGATGATATGTGGTAGTACAGTGATGCACAAAGAGTGAGGATAGTGGAGGAATGTAGTGTTCGTGTGTATGAGCATGGGGTAGCAGGGTTGGAGTGGGAGGATGTAATTTGAATAAATCATGACTAGTAAAATGAGAAAATATTTCCATATCAGATTGATGTACAAGCTCCCATGCTCATTTATAATCTAGAGCGTGTTAGCATAAGTTTATATGTCAGCACCAGGATCGGTCCGAGATATAACCATACAGACATGGGCTACTATAGCCCAATGGGCCTTGGTCCAAACTATACATCGCCAGGCCTCATGCAACATAGGCTTGGTTTCTGCGGGGGAGGTAGGCGAGGGCACTATTTCTTACTGCGGGATGTTGGGTGATTTGGAGGGTGAAGAACTCATACCACCATTCAGATTTCAATAGTTGCCAAATGGGGCTGGTGATTAAGTTGTGAGACATTGTTACGGACCTACCACCTCCTTTTAAGAACTGGGATTAGTCGACATCGCTATAGAATTTCATGGCTGGGAGGCTTTCCTTGTAGATCCAGCAGAATCGATCTAAGGAAGGCAGATTGGTATGGTGGAGACTGATTCTATGGTGTTTCATTGGGTGTTAGAGGAGAAGATCAAGTGTCTTTGGTCTATTATATACCTTTCCCATAAGTTCCAAATCATCCTTCATTCGTGGGTAGGAATCTCACATATGGGAGGGAGGGGAATAAAGTGGCAGATTTCATGGTTTCTTGGGCTGCTAAATATGACCAATGTTCTATTTTTTCAACCATGGATCCCTTATTTCTTTACATGATATTATTGTGAGGGTTGACGCACTCAGTTATTATTGGGTTATACCTCCTCAAACTCTTTCTTTTATGGAAATTCCATAAGCTGAAATAAAATTGTTACTTTGTATTAGTAGTATTTTTAATATATTTGTGCCAATCCATGAATTTATGATACATTTTTTCTTCAAAAAAAATTAAATGTCTCCCATATCTTCAGGTACATCAAAACTAAATTATAAAAGAAACATAATTTAACATAACTTTAAAACCTAGTTATTATTTTGGATGATTTAATAGATCTAAAATCACTTTTATTATTATGTATAATTCATTTAAATGATGCATATATATTGATAAATGATTCCCCAAATTTTTAGTGTACATTATATTCATCTAAAATACATTTTCCAAAAAATGGATTTTATTTCTTTTTTAAGGAAAAAGTATTATAATTAATTTAATTCAATATAAGATAATTTTTATTAAAACATTTACTTCATTTCACCAATAATTTTTGTAAAATTTGAATTGATTTATTTTTTTTATAATATTCTGAAATGAATTACTTTCAGATTAATAGTTAAAATATATATTTTTATTGAAGTCTTATTTTTGTTTAAGGAATTCACAACATGAAATAATGTTTGTAAATGATTCCGAAAGTTTTTATACATTGTTTATATTACTTATAATACAATTTATTTTATTGTAAGAAAATTTATATCGAATATTGATATAAAAATTATTTTTACAAAATGAATTTTATTTGGAAACCCACTTGTTAATGTGTTTTTCTGATTTTATTTTAAATATAATTGTACTAATAATATGAATTAAATTAGATAAACTAGATTCCATATTATGAATAAGAATAATTAAAATTATTTAAGAATTTCTACTAATATTTTTAACATAATGAATAGTAAAATAAAAACAATATCTCACAATGATTATAGTTAAAATATCTTTGCTCTTGGTTACCCCAATAGATAAGGGTATGTTTTGAAATTAATCTTTCCAAATAAAATAGGATGTATTTTTTTAAATATCATTGTATCCCACAATTGAATATATATCCAATAATAATAATTTTTACTATGTTTGAAACTAATATATATAAATATTTTATGAAATTAAAAGTGTGTTGTAATGACCGCGACCCTAGTAGCTCGGAGTTGATGCCTTACATTATTACATTGGTATGAAAGCATGGAATGAAATTATGAAGGACCAATAAGTTTAGCAATATTTGAAACTAGATTACATACAATATCGTTACATTAAAAACTAAAAGACAAATTACCAACATAGAAATTCCATTGATAACAGCCAAGGACTCTTACATTAACCCTGCAAGTCATTTATAATATACCTCTTGGAATAATAGGGAAAAGGAAAAATATGAAAGGTATGAGCTTAGATATCTAGTAAGGGTAAGAAATACAATGGAATCTATAACATAAACAATAGGTCATTTGAATAAATAAAAAAATCCATTAAAACATAATTTTGAGCATGCTATGGTAGGAATAAAAGATCAATAACTAATTCCCTGTAAATAATCACATGAAACCTTACCATGGATATTATAATAGTTGAATAATAAAATTATATATAAATTAATAATTTTTTAAAAAGGTAATCCATATTTTAAACATCATAAACCTTTCATTGAGACCTCATCGAAGACTTCTAAAAATAAATGTTTAAGGTCATGGAAAAAATCAATTCTATTTTGTTTTATAAGACCTATCGATGAATCAAGGGGATATAGAGGGCCTCACCAATCACATACTAAGCCCA
This sequence comes from Viscum album, assembly GCA_963277665.1. Classification (NCBI taxonomy): domain Eukaryota; kingdom Viridiplantae; phylum Streptophyta; class Magnoliopsida; order Santalales; family Viscaceae; genus Viscum; species Viscum album. The sequence goes on along the minus strand of OY728158.1, from coordinate 1,899,691,301 downwards.
ATGCATTCAAAATATTTCAAATAAAATGATATCTATAAATCAACGTTTCCCATACCACTTTTAAGTATTAATTCGGAAATTACTATAATAAGATTATTGAGGAATTTTTGAGGAAAATAATCTTTAAACATTCCAAAGTGTCCTATACCACCCTGAAATATTTAAATCATAATAAATTTTATCATTAAATGATACTTGGAATATCATGGTAATAATATAATTCATGATATAATATATCAAAGTAAATTATATATGCCACAAACTTGAAAATAGTTCTGAACAAGGCATATATCTCAGAGAAGTAAAAGTGAGACATGGAAACCGCTTTTTTACATTGAAAAGTTGAGTTCTTTTGGAAAATAATTTATATTTGTAATAAAATTATATTTAAAATATATATATAATAAAATAAAAGGTAATTTCATTTAAATTATATTTGAGGCTTAAATGATGTCCTACTAAATTTAAGTCATCTAAAATGAATGTTTAAAAAACATTAGAAATAAAACATTTTAGTGTGGTTTAATAAAAAATATTAAGTAGATTTTAAAGTGGAAAGGAATGATTGATTTCATTAAACCAAAAATTAAATAATATAGTTTTTCATGACAAAATTATTTGTTTTAGAAAAAAAATGGTGGGTTATAAAATATTCTGAAGTGCACTTGAAAATGGGTAGCAAATTGGGAATTTCCCTTTAAACGATCTTGTTTATCGGAAAGAAATGAGAGGGGAACCTTCTTAAAACATGCATATCCCCATCAGAAAAGGATGATAAGATCTAGATTTATGATTTTGGAGAATATAAACATAATTTTTAACAAATATAAAGAAATAAATAATCATTACATTTGAGTAATGATGGATAAAGAGTAACCCGAAAGAAAAACAGGGGTCCTGGTAGAATGCCTTACCACTTTGTAAGAAATCGAATCATATGACACCAAATTAATAATAATAAAATGATACATTGAATACCATTAAAATAAAGGGATTAATGACATTATGCATCATTGGTATGTATATTTAAACCACACACATGAATTTGTGGTCAGTGAGGCATATCTCACGGAAATGAATTTGAGTTGAGAAAAAAATTATCTTATGTATGAATAAGTTATTCACTTGACCTTAATGTACTAAATAATAATATTAAATTATTTAATTAATTAATAACCTTTTATACATGTATTATATTCATTATAGTTTAATTGAGTTCATTTATTTCCTTTTGATAAGTTATATGATTGGATTATGTCATTTTGGTGTGTTCTTTTACTTGATTTTCATGATCCATTCAGATGATTATAAGTAATGGTGTTCATAAGAAATGAGTATAATTCACCAAAATTTGTATTAAATGTTATTTATTAACATCCATAAGTATAAATGATTATATAATTCAATTTTTTATATGATATGTGTTTTATTTATTAAAAAATCATTAGAGATAATCATTTAAATTATTTTGGCGGATTTTGATCATCACAAACTAGTTTTGTCGTATGAATTAGTAATATGTATATATACGGGTTCTAGAACATTAAATATGTTATAATATATATATATATATATATATATATATTATAGTCTTTTTAAACATAAAATGGTTTCATTTATAGCCTTTATGATGAAATTGTAGAATGAAAGTTCATCATCTGTGAAGGTTGAAAATCGGCAGCTCCGCAATGATGATTTAGTTTTTAAAATAAAAGAGATATAAATAGTAGTTTGATAAAGGATATTCCATTAAAAATATATAAAAATAATATATATATGATACTAGAGTAATCATGATAATTTGGAAAGAGGTGGTGAGGAAAAGATAGAAAAACAATGTAAATTGAAAAAGAAATTAAATGAATAAGAATAGGGTTTACATTTTGAAATATCCTCCTTGAGAACCTCTTTAAGGGATGAGATTTTGGTATTTTGGAAAGACCAAGAGATATTGGGAATTGGGAGACACTAGGGAAGATTATTTTGGGAGAATTTATTGAAGATTCAAGTCTTATAGGAGTGAGGAGATGAGGGATTTAGGGGTGGGTATTATAGTGGAGGAGATGAGTGATTTTTGGATATCTTATTAATTATAATATTATTTTTCTCCAGACAAGAAATATTGTTGATTCATGTGACCGAAAATAGTAATACGTGCATGTGAATTCGAAAAAGGTTTTCTTAAACCATCAATACATCACCTATGACGAAATAATTTATGTATTTATCATTTATCATTAATTGACATATTTTACTATTTACTAAAAATTCTAATATTTTAGAAAAAACCTATAAATTCACCATCACCATTTTTCGACATATATAATTAAAAAGTGAACTCAATATTATCAAAATAGTTTTAAAAATATATGAAATTAAATTTTTAAATAAAATCATTATTCACTTGAAAAAAATATAGATTTTAAATTTAAATATGATTTTATATTACTTTAAAAAATTAACTGAGGTCTCATAAAATTATCCTAAGATCATAGAGAAAAAATAATTATTCAGGAAAAAATTTTATGAAAATTAATTTTTTTAGATCAATTTATTTATTTAAAATTTTATTTAAATATTTATTACTCACAAAATATATCAACACATAATTATTAATTTTGAAAATATTCACTCTCATTTATAAGGTGCCTAAATTTTATTTATACTTACATGGGTTAGGATACTAATCATAAGTGTCATATTACTATTCATAAGGTTAAAATACTATTTATAACGGTCAAATTACTATTTAACAAAAATGTAAGTTGATCCTATCATATTCTAAATAACTAGCTGATCACAACCATGTAAGATGCTTTTTTTGCAATTCTACTTAGAGGCCTTAATTTTTTTTAACGTCTAGGTTATAATAACAATGTATTATTTTGAATAGAATTAGTGTTTCATGAATTATATTCTATATCAAATTTATTTGTAAAACCTTTGGTTGTTTCATTCTCCCATCCTTTAATAAATTATGTCCCCAAAATTTGGAATTGCACTTTGAAAGTTAAAGGTTGATACATGAGAATTATGATGTGGGAAACCACATCAAAAATTGGGTTAATAAAATGTCATCTTAAAATGAGGAAAAGTTAAATGAGCTGGTCACCACAAAATTAAACTTTTTGAGTAGGAGAATATTAGTCAGAAGTTAAAACATGGACATTAAAGATAAATATAGCCATCATGTTCTGATAGTGAATTATAGAAGACATGGTCATTAGAAAGTTAATTATTATAAATCCACAAACTAAATTTATGAAAACAAATCATTAATATCATCAAATATTATAATAATAGGATGATATTTTGTTTAGGACTCTTTTCCTAGAGTTGAATAATTATTTCACTCTATAACTGTATAAAATATGTTTTCTTTTTATAAACACAATGCTATCCTTTTTTTTTGCATCTCGAACTATGTATATTACATCTCTAAGAACATGTTGCATCCTGTGGTGAAGTAATAAATTAACCTCAAAATACTCCTAAAATGATCCACATAAACCATTTCATAAATGTTTAAACTTTTCAAAAATATCATGATCTAATAGTTTAGAAACAATGCACTGAATTTCTATATTGAACTTAGTAATAAACATTATGTGGTTGTTAATAATCAAAAACCAACTTGTGAGTCCATTCTTCTTGTATTCACTTGAATCATGGTAATAACACAAATTGCCATTAAACCTTATTGAATAGGTTCATGCTTCCTTATTCCATATATGAAACTTAAGAAATTGGATATATTCCTTAAATCCAAAATTTTGTAGGTGCTACCAATGATATAACAAACCACTTTGTCGACAGTCCATTATTGAGATCAAACATAGTAAGTGCTATCTAATTTATTTTATCCAACTCTATCATCTATTTATTATAAAATATATATAACAATATTTGGAACATATTAAAGGGTCATATTTCCCCCAACTGTATACTCTAAAAACATATTAAATTTCCATTGATTCACTTTTCCTTGGTGCCATAATACTTTCTAAAATACATAATGACAAAGTATTATAGTATAATTCTTATATATTCTATAATTTTGATTAAAATAATTTATTAAAATACACAAAAGTCAAAATTATTGAATCTAAATATTTGAACATTAATAATTCCACTTCATCTTAGGTAGTAGAATAATCTTGACCATGATCCATTTTCTTCTATTGGTGTACATTCCCTTGATGCATGAGACATTGATCTGTGTAGTCCCCAACTACCTTACAGTTTAATAATTTTACATTGGAAAAAATTAATTCCCTTAAAATCAAAATAATGGTTTCCTTTTTCTCTACACTTATAACAAACTCGCATTCTATTTAGGCATATAACAAGGTGTTTCCTTCCATCATTATCACATGTGGGGAAATACTTATTTCCATTCTTCCTTTTTTATTTATTTTCCCAGTTATCATCTTCTTATATATCTTCCTTTCGAAGCCATAATACATAGAAAAATAGTTCTCCTTCTTTTTAGGACATCATATCATCTCCCTATATGATGATAAAGTTTGAGAGACTATTTCCTTCAAAAGACTATCTTAAATCCAATGAAGCAACAATCGTTATTAATCTTTCGGTTATGTGCATTGATGTGGTTATTATTCTTTTCGGTGGGTTTAATTTCTAAAAAATTTCATACACTAGATTAGATTATAAAATTATTAAACATAATTTGTATCCCCAATACTAGTGATATACATAACATGAATTGATAAATATATGTAAACTTAATCTCATAATCATAAACATTGTTTCTTTGGAGAAATATTTGCATTTAAATCCTTCATAATTGTATTTAATTAAAATTTGAATTGTCCTAAGCATATCCCCAAGGAGTGTCAAACTAAGTGCATAATAAGGATCATTATTTTGTATGAGGTTACCCCGATTCTGGAGAGAAACACCTTGTAAATGTTATTAGTCTTAGGTACATCTACGCCAAAACAAAATCCAATTATAGTATCCAAACATGGATGTATTTCTAGGAAGATTCACATAAACTCGACCTTACCAAAATTATAGGATTTTATTCTATGAATATCCTCAAATTATAAGTTATATTTACATTCTCTAAACTATGTTTTCTAAATCTAGCTTTTTAGGTTGATGCTAAAATTTATTTGATACCAACTTTAATAACCCCGACCCCAATATCCTAGAGTTGGTGCCTTACTTTATAACGTTGGTATGAATACAAGGAATTTAATACTGAAGGACCAATAAGTTTAACAGTATGGGATACCGGTTTACATACATGAACTTTACATTATAAATTGAATGAAAAAACAACATAGAAATTCCTTCGATAACTCCGAAGGACTCTTAGATTAACCCTACAAGTCATTCATAATATACCTCTAAAAATCCCAGGGAAAAAGAAAAACATGAAAGGGGTGAACTAAGATACTCAGTAAGGGTAAGCAGTATAGAGTAATGTATAAAATAAACAATAATTTATGATGCATAAATGATAAAAAAATCCATTAAAACATCATTTTGAGAATAATATGGAAGGAATATGAGCTAAATAAATAATTCCATATAAATACTCACATTAAACATCAACATAGATATTCTACTAGTTGAATAATCACTTGATATGTCAATTACTAATATCATAATGTGGGAATTCATATATTAGACACCATAATCCTTTCATCAAGGCCTCGAGCAAGACTTCGAAAAATAAATTGTTAAGGTCTCATCCAACATTCATTTTTGTCTTGTCTCTTGTGACCTACCGATGCATTGAGGGGATATAGTGGGCCCCGACCCTCACATACTAAGTCCAATTCAATCATAATATGTTGAATAAAATTATATCATTATATCAACGTTTCCCATACCACTTTAAAGTATCATATCTGAAATAATTTTAATAAAATCATTGATAAATTCTTGAGGAAAAAATATTTAAACATTCCAAAGTGTATCATAGCAGCTTGAAACAATTAAATAACAATCCATTTTATTATTAATTGAAACTTGTAATATCATTGGGATAATATAATTCATGATATAATATATCAAACGGTAGTATATACATTACACACGTGGCAATAGTGGTGAATTAGGCATATGAAAACCCCTTTTAACTTTGAATGAAAGAGTTTTTTTAAGATCATTTTTATTTGCCATAAAATCAGTTTATAAACATGTATATCCCAGAAAAGAATAGGTAATGAAATTGAAATTATATATGAGGACTAAATTATGTCCCACTAATGCTAAATCATGTAAATAGATTTTTTCAGAATCTTGAGAAATGAAACATTCTAGTGCGGTTTAAGGAAAATATTAAAGAGACTCTAAAGTGGAAAGGCACATTTTTTTCCTCAAATGCATAATGAAAAAAATACATTTTTTATTGATATAATTATAGGAATTATAAAAATAATGCTGGTTTAAATTATAATTTGTAGTGAACTTGAAAATGAATAAGAAATTCGGTAGTTCCCTTGAATAGTGCCTGTTTATCAGGAATAATTGAGAAGAGAACCTTTTTGAATCATGTATATCCCCATAAAAAAAGAATTATATGATTTGAATATATATTTTTTGGGTATTTAAAATCAATTTACAAGAAATATACAGAAATAAATAATCCATACATTTGAGTAAACATGGAGAAAGAGTAACCTGAAAGAAGAATGTGGGTCCAGGTAGAATCCCTTACCACTTTTTTGTCAATCGATTCATATGACCAAAAATTAATAACCATCCAATGATACATTAAATAATATTAAAATTAATATATTAATGATATGATACATAAATGGGTAGTATAAATAAACCACACATAATAATTAGTGGTTTGTAAGGTATATCCCATGGAAATGAAAATGAGTTGGGAAAACCCTTACCTTATGTCCAAATGAGTTCAGTACTAAACATTATTATCCCAGATAATAATATTAAATGTATTAATTAATTAATTAATAACATTTTTTACATGTATAATAATAATTATAGTTTTATTAATTTAATTTATTCCCTTCCTGATAAGTAATAAGATTGGATTCCATCATTCTAGAGTGTTCGTTTACTTGATTTTCATGACCAGTTTTCTTGATTATAATAATGGTTTTCAAGTAAAATGGGTATAATTCTACATAATTAGAATTACATGTTATTGATGAACATCAATATGCGTAAATGGTTATATAATTAATTTTTTTATATGGTATGAGGATGCTTTATTTATAAAATATTAGTGATAATCATTTAGATTATTTTAGTTCTTCTTGATAATCATGAACAAGTTTATTATGTATATTATTGGTTCTAGAACATTAAATAGGTTATAAAAAATATATTATATTTTTGTTTAACAATAAAAATGGTATCATGACCATAATTTAGGAATAAATTGTAGAATGAATGTTTGTCATCCACGATTGTTGTAAATAGACACCTTCTCGACGATGATATCTTTTTTAAAATAAACGAGAGGGAGATTGAGATAAATAGTAGTTTGAGGAAGGATATTACATTAAAAATAAATCATTCCATCATATATATGATAATGGGTTTATCAAGATAATTTGGACAGTGGATGTTATGAAAATGTAAGAGATGAAAGTAAATTGAAAATGAAATTAAAATAAAAGGAAGAGGGTTTACTTCTTGAAATATCCACTTTGAGAACCTATTTTAGGGAAGAGGTTTTGGTATTTTGAAAAGACCAAGAGCTCATAGATGTGGGGAGAGACTATGGAATAGTTTTTGGGTAGAACATTGACATGCTTCAAGGAATATAGCAGTGAGGAGAATATGGAGTGAGGGCTGGGTTTTATAGTGTATATGATGGGTGATTTTTTAATATCATATTAAATATTTTATTATTTTACTCAAGATAAGAAATTGTATTGATAAATGTGACAAAAAAATAGTAATAATTTAATGTTAATTCGAACCAAGTGTTCTTAAATTATCTATATATCACCTATGACTCAATGAATCATGTTTTTAGCATTTATTGTTAATTAGCGTATTTTAATATTTAATAAAAATTCATGTATTTTATAAAAATCTCAAAAAATCATCATTCCAATTTTTCTATGTTTATTTTTCAGAAATTAATTCTATTTTTTAAAAATAAATTCCTAAATATGTGAAATTTAATTTTTAAATAAATTCATTATTTAAGTGAAGATACCATTTTTCAATTTAAAACTGATTTTTTAGTACTTTCAAAAATTAACTGACATCTCATTAAATTATCCTAAAATCATAGAAAAGGTGAATATTTATTTAGGAATAAATTTTATGAAAATTCTTTTTATTTTAAATCAATTTATTAATTTCAAACTGTAAACTATTTATTACTCAAAAAATACAAACTCATATTTATTAATTTTAAAATATTTAACCTCATTTATAAGGTGCCTAAATTTTATTTATACTTTCATGGGTGAAGTTACTTTTCATAAGGGTCATATTACTATTCATAAGGGTGCATTACTCTTCATAAGGGTCAAATTACTATTCAAAAAAAAAATTAACTTGATCCTGTCAAACTCTTAATATCTTATAGATCACTACAGTGTATATCTATTTTTCAAAATTCAAAACACAAAGGTGGAAGGTTATGTTTAAATGATAGGTTATAATAAAAATATTTTTTTTTCACAGAGACTTAGTGTCTCATGCATTTCAATGTATATTAAATTTATTTGAAAAACCATGGGGTGTTACATGTGTCATCTCCCCCACTTTTTAAAAGGTAGCCATCCTTACTCTTCAATACACCAATATGACACTTATATCTCTACAAAAATATACTTAATTATTTTCTTAACTTCCATATTCATATATTAGTTGTTATTGTCTTCTTAAAATAAAATTCTAATGGTCCTTATGAAATGATCTAATAGAGGCCTAACCGATAAGAGGTAATCATCTTTCCCTGCATATTTCAATTTATTTCTTCATCTATCTCATCTAAACTTAATGGTATTTATCATAAAATTACAACTACGTTATCCTAAATATAGTAAATTTATCATACGATTATTAAACCATATTTATTCACCCACATTTCAATCAAATGTTAAGATAATGTATAGCTTGTGTGTACATGTGGACTACCGTCTCCATGTAGCAATATTATTCATTTTCATGACCATATTAAATGTATTTATAATATGATCAGTGTAAAATTTTATATGATATATATGAAAAAATTCTTCTCCTTTAATTTTAGTAGCATTTCTACCTCCATAGATTTCAATCTGTGGGAAAGCAATGACATTACCTATGCATAATTGTGGACTACCAAATCCATGAAGAAATGAGATTTGTTTTCTATTTAAACATTACATGGATGATTATAAGGATTGAATTAATAAATATATACAATATTTAGGATATATAAATTATTCCGTAATATTTTATTTTTATTTACATTTCATTCTTTCCACTCATTGAAATATGTAAATATGATTCTTTCATATGTATGACTTAGTCTCCATGAATCATCTAATTAGTTTTTCTAGCCAGAATTTTTATGATTTAATTTAAATATATATTTAATTTATAATATCTTATATTTAAATCATGAACAATTTTATTATTAATATGGATCCAAAATCATTTTACATGGACCAAAACATCGAAACTGAATTTTCTAAAAAAATGAAGTACTTAACACGAAAAAACCATGATTTTAATAATGATTTATTAAAAAATTCACATTTAAAATATATATGTGGATAATATAAGATATAAAATATATTTAAATGATACTAGTACATAATTGGAGAAAATTTAAATTTTTTATTCAATAAGTGAGAGTGGCTTCGAAGCTAGTCAAGATTGATGTAAGGGATTTTCATCTAACTTTTATTTCTTTGAGATAAATATCATATTTATCACCCCATTCATTTATGTGGTATATATAACAATAATTAATTTATTTATAAATAATTGAAATAAAAAATGTCAATTTCTATATCAAGTTAATATTCTCTCTTTCATGATGTTTAGACATGAATGTTAGTAATATAGAATGAGATGTATGTGACGATCTCATCGATTATTGGAACTATTTATTTTAAAGTATTAGAAGATCAAACATTCAATCCTATATCACATTTAAAAAATTGATATTTCTTTACATCATGTTATCTTTGGATATTATATGATCTCTATTTATTTTCCACTCTTTGAGGACCCTTTAGAAAAAATAGATTTTTTACGGAAATCCTAATTTATTTCCATCTCCATAAAAATATTTTCACTTCCATATCCATGTTTTCATAAATGTTTTCAAGATTTATTTTAAAAATATTTAAATATTTTTTAATTTCATTTATACACATGGTTCAGGTTTTATAAAATAGTTTAAATGAAATCTTCTTGACATTTTCTTAATGGTTAACTTTTTACATTTTACTGAAAATGTTTAAGGAACCATTGTTATTACGTAGGATGAATTTACATAGATTTACCACTATCATGACCAATAAATTATTTGGGGGATCTAATTTTTTTCTAAAGGTTATTTTTAAGGATAATTTCTTCCCAATTATTTGGGATTTTATTATTTTAAATAATTTCATTCCAAGTGAAAATGGAAATTTTCTAATAAAATAATTGAGTGAAATTTTAATTTAATTTTTTATATATAATAATAACCATTCATGTTACTTATGCGTTACTTGGTTTATGATAAAGTGAGGCCATCCTTATCCTATCTCTATATAGTTTATTAGTCTTTTTATGGGATATTTATGAATCTAATTTATTCTCCATTTGTTATGATATGATGGAATTTTGGAATGTTTATGACGATCATTTCTTTTATGTGGGCTATAATATATAGTGAATGATTTCTCATCTTGTGGAAAACATATGAATATATTAAAATTATGTGATGGGTGTGGTCTGATTTATATTAACCTAATATTCATTCGATAATAATCTATATATTTTGGGATAATAATGTCTTCAATGGAGAGTCAACCCAATTAACTAATAGAATTTTTCCTCTATGATAGTCATTTGAGTTATTCATAACATAGGATAAGATGAGATGGTGTGTGAACCAAATCCACTATGATAGTATTTTATGTGAGAGTTTACTGTGTATATTACTATCCATGAAAATGTATATGAGAAAACATAATAATTATAACAATTTTATTCTCTCACATATCATTTTCCTTATTCCTTTATGATTTATGACTTATGAATATCCAAACATTAGTTTATTAATCAGTATTATAATATATGATATATAGGACATTGTTTTTGAATTTTAAGCTCATGATATCATACCCTTATGGTCCTGTTTTGTTTTTTTGATAAATATTATCTTCTTTGTAAACACTTTTGAAGTAAGTTTTTATGTATGATATTTATATAAAGGGTTCTTGTAATTAAAAATTTAATGAGTTAAGATATAAGTATGTAATTAACCATTTTATGTATCCATGCCTCCAAATAAACTAAACTTATCTAATGATAGCATGTATTTTAGATTTATGTAATGAATATTAAAATAGTAATATACAATAACTGTTGATGGATTGTATGGGCCAGAATAGCTAGAATCAATGAATGGATTAGTTTCCATTGGAAATAAGTGTGAGAAAAACATTATTAGAGTCCTTAGTATATTCCTATGTATAATAGAATTTACTATGTAATTTCAAAGAGATGATTATCATTTTCCATGAAAAAACCCATGTATGGAAACTATATGTGTATGTGGTTCTTTAATTAACGCATCTAGTAGTAAAAACCTAGAAAAGAGTTAGTTGATTTTATATTCAACATTATTTCAGTGAATTGTTAGTTTTCCCTTACTAATCACTTTTTTTAACTCTCTTAATGGGATATTCTAGAAATAACATCCATTTTTATTATATAAAATTATGAAGGATTTGAATAGATAGTGATCATGAATAGACTTGATTAAACCAAAGGAGTCATAGATTGAAAATATGGTGTTGATATTTAGATATCATATACATGATTGTTATTGATTAACAACATTTATCAATGATTACTAGTGGTAAAACTGACCATTTTAGTTTTACTAGGGTATTAAAGATAGAAAAATAAAGTCAAGGTGGTTACATGTATGCCCAAATATTTAGGTTATATATTTGAGATTAGTAATATTAATTTATCTAAATCATGAAATATGTTTTGGAATATATATTTATATCCTCAATGATTATATTTTAAATTAATATTGCAAACAAGTAATTGGATAATCATCACATCTGAAGTCTGTAAATCATATTTGATTGATGTTTGTGAAAATTTTCATCCTACAAATATCATTATTCTCCATCTAGTTAAATTTAATGTTATATTGGGAATATATTAACAATGTGAACATATATCCATGATAAATTATATCGGAGGGTAAATCAGTTTTTATATTACAAACCAACTTGTGATCATATGTTAGTGAGATGATAAATATGAACATTTGAAAGAAATGTCCTCAATTATATGTGTTTGGATTCATTTACAGAATGGTTTCTTATCTAATATGGATATTGAAAAAAATAAAAAAAAATCCAAGATAAGATTATTGTATAGATTTTTTTTATTTCATTAGGAATGTGTTTTCTAGTCAATCTCCAGATCCTAAATTCGTCCATTCAATAAAATTCATGCCTAGTTATATACATATTTCAAGGACACCATGTTTAATTGCCCATATTTAAATAAACAAATTAATGATGAAAATCTAGATAATATTTATATGGGGTTGATTCGAGAAGTTCATCACTATGGGGTTCACCACTTCATTTTTTTATGTATTAGGATGAACTAATAAGATTATAAATTGATTATTGAGAACATTATATGATTAAGGTCATGAATAAATACTCTCTACCATGTATTGATGATTTATTTGATAAATTAAGTAAATATAGATATTTTTCCAAGATTAGTGTTCTTTCTAGATACTATATTATGATACTTAGTGAAGATATTATAGTGAAAGAAATTATTACATGTTTCAAACACAATGAATTTATGATGATGCAAGTTAGTGTTTTTAACTCCCCTGATACCTTTGCGGATTTAATTAACAAAATATTGAAATATTTCCTTTATTAGAATTATGAAATAATTATAAATTACATTCATATATATATATATATATATAATTAGTGAATGAATATCACTTGAGAATTTCACTGATGACCCTGTAGATGCAGAGTATCTATGAAAAATTTACATAGTATTAATTTTGGATAAAAAATGTTTCATTTTGAGTTATATAGTATAAATTAAGTGTATATCTGTGTATAAATCAATTAGTGAGGTTATTGAGCATTGGAAAATAAAAACCACTAAGATTGATATCTTTATTTTTCTAATTCATGATGGAAATATTTTATGAGTAGTGAAAATTTATCATTGTTTAATCCAATAACCATTGTAAGTCAAATAGAAGGCATGTTCCTTGGTATAAATTAATGTGATAAATATTTCAAGGGAATGAAGACAAGCTCAACTAACAAATATATTCACCTACAACCCTATAGTGGAGAAGGGTTTGTGATATATATTGATCTATCTATGAAGGGACTAAGATTAACACTGTTGGAGAAATTATGGTTATAACGTTTTCCATAAGAAAATTGGATGTTATTGAACAAAATTACCTGACAAATGATTTAGACTTATCAATGGAATTGTTTTACTAAGGATATATATGAATTTCCATTATAGAGAAATGTGTCGTATTTAAATTTAATGTAAATTTATAAATTATATATTCTATCATATATAAATAAATAATCTATATAGAACATAGATGGAGTTCACTAATGATTATAACTTGTTAATACAAAATCTTAATGTAAAAATGAATAATGTTTCTATTTTTTTGATCCAAAAGTATTATTCTAAAATATATATAATGACTAATAAAAAAATTATCCAATATTTCAATATTTTAAAAGAATGAATCTAGAAATATTAATATAAGGGAAAGAAATAATACTTTTGGAATAACTATTCAACCATTTATGTTGTAATAAATTAAAGATTTGTAAAAGGAAGAAATAGTACATAAAAGTTTTTGCTAAATGTTACTAATTTCAACCATCATTATTACGTAACAATGAGTTTTATGAAATATTTATGTTTCATATACGTACCAGTTTGGAAGAAGGAGATATTATATGAAGCTCATAGATCGACATTTTCCTATGTTCTAAGAAGTTCAAATATGTATAGATATTTTTAAAAGTATTTCTGTTGTTACAACATAAATAGAGATACTACACAGTACATATATCTGTTCTTGGATTTCCATCAATTTAAGGTTTAGATATATATTTTTAAGGTTATGAAATAAACATTACCTATAGTAGAATGGAAATTGGAAAACACCACTATAGATTTTATCATCAGTATAACTACAAAATTGAAATTACAAAATGATATTTGGGTTTTAGTTGAATTTATTACATATTCAGTAAAAATCATTTAAAAAAGAGAATACTTTCCTATTTTTCATTCCATAATATAAATTGAGTAATTATATTGGTTTTTTTACTATGAATTTATAGTTTATATGGTCAAAGTCCATGGTTTACCTTATTATTCTTGAAAATTATTCTACATGTTAAGGATTCAATAGCTTATTAAGTATTACATGTCACACCTCGACCTATCTTTTAGTTTATTTTATAATTGTTTTTCCTTTTTAACATTTTTTGGGGTCTAAGTTGGGTCCTGGACAAAAAAACTTTTGAGTTATGTTAAAAAGTGCACTTTTTTAGCTGACATCATTGGGCGCGTGGATGAAGCTCGTTTTAGAAACCCCAGGGGGCTCCGCTTTGGCCTTGGCCTGATTCTCCTGCCTTCAAAAATTTTAAAATGAGTAAAGGTCGTAATTATTGTGTTGTTTGGAATTTTTATCGTTAATGATTTTATTATTATTACTATTATTATTATTGTCCTTAATAAAGATGTTTTTAATTATTAGTGTTTTTTGTTTTTTTTAATACTTTATTTTTAACTAGAGATGAGATGGCACTTAGACTATTGTGTGGGCACCGCACGGTTAGTGGTTGTTGTGCGGCCGACCTAGGTACCCATGGGGTGGCTTCTAGAGTAGAAGAAATCTATCGCACGGTCTGCATGCTACCGCTTATGGCGCATGCGGACCGCAAAGTCGCAGTATTCAAATAGAAAAATAATCTACATAGAACAGAGTGAGATTGAATTAAAATAAAACGTATTCCATCATTATTATCAAAGTTGTTTTTTATACATTTTAAAATTAATATTATTGATATTAGTGTTATTAGTATTATAGATTAAAAAATTATGAAGATGATTATTATTATGATCATTATAATTTATTATGATTATTATTTTGTTTGAATTAGATCTTATTTATTTATTTATTTTTCTTTCTTCCTACTTTTTTTTACCCAAGCGGCACCTATTTTTTTTTTGGTCCCTCAACCTAGTTCGTGCAGCGCCGCCAGCCCCCTGCTTTCCTCCTTCCCCACCGCAAGTAGGTCGTCGCCACCAGTGAACCATGCGCACCTCCAGCCACCCGGATTCCTCCTTCCATCCGGCGCGACGCAGCCGCCCCTGCCCTCCGGCACTCCGCGCTCTCCTTCCCGGCTTCCACCTCACACCCCTTGAAACAACGTGCAACCCTCCTCCAGCGTTTTGCACAGCCAAAATCACCCTCCAACTGAACTCACCTCACCGGCGCACCCCCATGTTCCACCCCCCGCACGCGCCTCCCCTCTAGTATTCCATCTATCCCGTCGCCTCTCTAGGCTTTAACATGCACCTCCAGCCGGCAGCCCCTACTCTGTCTGGCCGACGACAACCCTTGTTCCCCTGCCGCGAACTGCCGTCCCACACAACCTCCACCTGCCTGTCCAGCCGCTGTCACACACCCACTTTTCACACGCCATCTAGCCACCACACCACCTCTGTGCAATGCGAGACTCCCTGTCGGTGACCCTCCGACCAACAGGAGACCACTTTCAGCTGAACCGCAATCCCCCCACCTCTGAAAAATGTTTTTTTCCTGTAAGGATTTGTGGTTAGTAGATTCTTTGAGGGGGCTTTATTTCTTGCTTCAAATCTAGGTGTTGGGGTTAATTTCCTTGAGATATTCTTTTCTTTGGGTTCAATCTTTGTTGCGTATGGTTTAATTAAAATTTTGAAGTGTTCGGTTGAGGTGAGAATGGTTTTTCGTGCCACTTATAGGGTGTTCTTCATCAATTGAGGTGAGTTTCCCCTTTTCAAAAATCTTCTTTATTTAATATTCACCAATTTCGTGTATTTTACATTGTTTGTGATAATTAATTGGTGGCTTATGATGATATTAAATTTTTTTTGTATAAACTTTTATCTAGTCAATTAAATATAATATGTGGTTCACATTATGTTTTGGGAATATTTTGAGGTGCACATGATTTCAAAAGTAGAATTTTGGACTATAGTTTTTAAAGCGGTGTGTGCATGGTTTCGAAGTGGGTTCTGTCGTGTGGTGTATTTTTGTTTTTTTTGTTATGAAATTAGTTTATTTAATGTTGAATGTGGTGTTTTTTCTATTTTAGTAGGGCTTAGGTGTGCATTTGATCAAAAAAGTGTTCGTTGAATCAGTTTTGTTTATGTGAAATTGTGGCTTCTCCTTCAAATTTCAGTTTAAATTTTTGAAGAGGTTTAGTAAATTATGTGGATGGTGCAAGTTGTGTTTTGAAAATATGTCTAGGTTGTTATTTTGTTTTGTTTATTCTGTTGGGTTTTTTTAAGTTAGTATTTATATATTTTGGTTGTTGTATGTTTTTTGCAGCGTATTGGCGAGGTAATTCCGTGAAATTGCAGTCGTCAGCCTACGCGTGCTTGTACGCCCGCTCGAGGTGTGTCGTGTCATCTTGCTTCGACTACGAGTCGAGGTAGGTCCCCCATTGCACTCGCCTTTAAATTTAGACTTTATTAATTTCTTTATATTTTATTAAATTTAATAAATGATCAATAATATAAACAAATTAAATTTTAAATGATTATTTGGTTTAAAAAGAGCCTTTTGTTTTATACATGACACTTGAACCATTTTCTTGTTGAGAGGGCATCCAGTAGTGAAAGAATGAACGTTTTGCCTTTAAACATAATTCACAAGATTTTAAATGTAGCTCTGGTTTATTGATAAATGATTTATTTTGAAGCGTAAACAAGTGTTTCAGTTTACTTGAGAAATGAGGATTTTCCTTAAAATTGGTGAATGCCTGTTTGGCACATTAATAAAATAAGTTATTTTGGAAAACTCTGTTTTGGGTGACTCAGATGTGATATATGGTGAACGTTGACTGCATAATTTGTGTGTTATGTTTGTACGGCATGATTGACTTTGTTGACTCACCCCTTTCTTGTTTATTATATGTGTTGACATGGAAACCTGGCATAGTAAGTGAATCTTCTGAGAACGATTGCTACAATAGTTTAGATTACGCACGGGCTAGTGGCCTCTAGTATGGATGACACTCTGCTAGGGGATTATCCCCCTCAGTTAGGCCATTTAGGGAAACACTAGGCGTTAGGGCGTTATGATTTCATCAAGTGTAGGCATGCCTTCACGATGAGTCAGATGTATAGTACGGTCTGGATTGATCGCAAGCACTTAGGTTTGACCTATGTTTTCTTTAGTGTTTATCTATATGTGGCGGACAATTGAGAGGTCTAGTTTGTTTGTTGGTCCATGTGTTCCACTTTTTCCATTTCCCTTAGTGTGTGTTTTGTGTGGTATTCCCTTTGACTAATAATTAAAATTTGTATTTCTAAATTGTTCACAAAAAAAAATGTTTTAAAAATCAATGCACCTGTTTCTTTAGAACACTAAACTTGTTTTTATATTAAAAAGGGGAATGGGTTGTTACTTGTTTTAGAAATGAAAGTGTTTGTGGAAACCAATATTTTATATAATTTAGTTTAAACCTGAAATTATTAAATTCTTTATTTAATGGTATGTGCATTGGGAATAGAATTAATCGAGCCTACCTACTAAGTTTTAATACTCACGCCTGTAGTGTTTTACTATTTTTAGTTTTTATTCAAGTTTGTTTCATGCTTTCTCACCATGGGAGAGATTTGGTTGTGGACTGGTGAGTGACTCTCAGAGTCATGAGGAGTTTTGGTCGAGACTAGGTTAGTGTACTTTGTTGGTCGTTCATTCTTTTCAGAGTCATTTATTTACTTTGTGTTATTCTACTTTTATACTACTTTGTTTATTTTTATTGGGAGAAATTGTTCTCATTTGTCTTATATTGATGCACTGGAACTTGTCTCCAGCCCGGGAGGATCGGTAATGCCTCTCGGGCCTTGTCGCGGACCGGCTTGGGTGACCAGTTCAGGGTCGACCCAGGTTGGTTTGTGACAAAATGGTATCCGAGCAGGTTGACTCCTGTGTGGACTTTGTTTTTTAGAGCGCCCATTATTATTTGGGGTTGTCATGGTAGAAGGAGTAGAATTTTAAGGACTCGGGGAATATGAATGAGAAGTATGTCATGGACCCTTTCTCATTCTGAACCTTCAGTAACCATTGGATGTTCGGGTTATTGGGGTCTTTTGGTTCTTTTGAATTGTTTTATGTTGGGAAATGAAATTGGAGCCAGGATAGTGACCTTCGTGAGCTCGCATGGTCTGGAAAGCCATGTGGAGCCAGGGAAATTACCCTAGAGTTCTCCCTGTGATGGTTGCGTGACTGGCATATGGCCGCCAACCATGCGTCTAAGTCACCAATCACCACTAGTTTCTCCTTGTGGTTTGTCTGAGTGTTCTTTACTTTTAAGAATTGTTTTGTGAAGTTTTATTTAGGAAATTGTGAAAAGATTAAATTTTAATGGAAATGACCATGTTTTGATTATATTTTTTGTTTCTTTTTCCTTAGTGTTCACCCCACGATGGTTTGATGGATGCCCAAGGTGCAGATTTGGGTGTGGCGCCCCGAGCGAATCCTCCAGTTGATATGCCCATTGACTATGTCTTGGAGTTATGGAAGTTGAACCCTCCCCTATTTTATGGTTAAGAAGAGCCTCTTGAGGCAGAGGAGTGGTTGCAGAAGATTGAGATGAAGTTCAGTTTCATTGGGTTTCCTGAGTTGTTAAAGGTGAAGTTAGATACCTTTATACATGAAGGCCCAACATGGAAATGGTGGAAGTACGTGTCTCAGAATAATCCTCGGGAAGATCTAACACAGGAATTTTTCAATTCATCATTCATCCAATAACACTTCTCTGAGTTGACCAATCTGAAGAAGAGTATGGAGTTTTGTTGTCTTTAGTAGGGCGTTGAATCAGTACTATAATTATATCGATGTGTCATAGACCTAGTTTCGTATGATCAGTGGTTTATTGAGAATGATCCCAGGATGGATCGAAAATTTGAGTCTGGACTCCGACCTGAGCTACGATTGAAAGTTGAAGAGCTCAACCTAACCACCTACTCAGATGTTGTGGGGCAAGCCTTTTTGGATGATACTGGGTTAGCAGGAGGACTTGAGGTGGAAAATCCTCCAGATTTGGGAAGCAGTGAAGAGGATGGCGATAAGTCGAACGCGAAGCGACCTGATGCTGGTGGTTCTGGTAGAGGAATCAAGAGGCCATCAGACCTTCAGTCTTTTTTTCCATAGCACAATTCTGTGATCTATCACCAGTGTGGTAGGTAGGGTCACAAGAGGCCGACGTGTCTAAGTGATCCGAGACCCTACCACACCTGTGCACGTTGGGGACACTTGTAGTGATTCTTACATGGTGTTTCCAAGAAGTGAACTGAAGCTAGACTTGGCTCATCGAAGGTCGCCCCAGCCCATCAGCAGGTGTAGGGAGATGTTTGGGGATCCGTTTGAGGTTTTCTCATTGTACAATTTCTTGGATGTAGTGATCGCCTTTTGTAGCATTTTACAGTGTTTCTTTTTACTTATTTGTAAGAATATTTGTTGTTGAACCTCCTTGAAACATTTATTTTGAATATAAGTGTGTTTGGTAAAATTCTGGTTCGTGTGTGCTGTTTGGGGGTTATGGAAGCTTGACTGCGAGGCATGAGATGCTTCAATCATCAGAGCTACAGCCTTAGGTCACAGAGTGAAGCTAGTGTGTAGTCAAGAGAACCCCAGCGGCGTAAAAAGTTCTTGATTTAATCTATGTCTTTAGTGCATCATGGTTTGTGTTCTTCTGAGGGTGTGAAGTTGTTGGTATGGTGATGACGGTAGTTTTAAAACTCTATCAGCTAGGCCCTCCCCTTCTTGCCTCTCCCTCTATGTTGGGGTTTAGAGTCCATGCATGATGTATCTGAATTCGATTAATCTCATAAGTCCTTATGGTGGGGAGACCCATCACGAGTCTCACTGAATTTAGTTTGGCTTGATCCTTATGGTGGGGAGTCTTTTCGGGACACCCCGTGTCAGTATCAGAGTTTTGTTCCATGTTTCGTTTGTTGGTGGGTGGTCTCATACGAAACCACCTAATCTTGAGTTCTTCCTCTCGAGTAAACATCGATATTTGAGCCCCCCCAATGTTTTTGTTGGACTAAGAATATATAAATATATCTCGGAGGTGATTTAAGTTCGTTCATTCCTTGGTTGAGACAGATGGTATGGATTCTGCTTGGGGATGATTAAGGTGATCCTTTTATAATGATAAGTTACATGTCATGGGGCTTAAGTGTTCATTTGGATCGATCAACTGGAAGCACTTAAACTTTTGGGGGTGACACTTAAGGAGTTTCATCTTTGGGTCTTGATCTTATCGTGGCTTTCTAGGGGCGAAAAGCGTTATGGTGGGGAGAATTATCACACCCAGACCTATATTTTATTTTATTTTATAATTTTATTTTCTTTTTAAAATTCTATTGGGGTCTGAGTTGGATCCCGGACAAAAAACATTTGAGTTATGTTAAAAAGTGCATGTTTTTCAGCAGACGTCGTGCGGCGCATGGGCGAAGCGTATTTTGGAAACCTCGTGCGGCTCTGCTTAGGCCACGACACGATTCACCTACATTAGAAAATTTTAAAATGAGTGAAGGTCATAATTTATTGTGTTTTTTGGAATTTTTATTGTTAATGATATTATTATTATTACTATTATTATTATTGTCCTTCATAAAGATGTTATTAATTATTATTGTTATTGTGTTTGTTATTTTTTATAATTTATTTTTAACTATAGTTGAGATGGGTCTTAGACCGTTGCGTGGGAACCACACGGTTAGCGGTGGTCGTGCGGTCAACCTAGGTACGCATGGGGTGGCTTCTAGAGTAGACGAAAGCTACTATGCATAGCTTCTTGTGGCGTGTGCGGACCACGCAGTCACAGTATTCAAATAGAAAAAAATTTAAATATAACATAGTGAGATTGAATTAAAATAAAATGGACACCATCATTATTATCAAAGATGTTTTTTTATTAGGTGTAATATTAATATTATTGATATTAGTGTTATTAGTATTATATACTAAAAAATTATGATGATTATTATTATTATGATCATTATAATTTATTATGAATATTATTTTGTTTTAATTAGATCTTATTTATTTATTTATTTATTTTCATTCTTCTTTTTTTTAACCTAGCAGCACCTGTTTTATTTTTGGCCACTCACCCTAGTCCATGCAGCGCCACAAGCCCCCTTCTTTCCTCCTTCTCCACCGCAAACAGGTTGTCGCCACCAGTGCACCCTGCACACCTCTAGCAACCCGAATTCCTCCTTCCCTGCTGCGCGACCCAGCCGCCCCTGCCCTCCGGCAGTCCGCGCTCTCCTTCCCGGCTTCCACCTCACACCCCCTGCACCGACATGAAACCCTCCTTCTGCATTTTCCATAGCCGACATCACCCTCCAGCAGTCCTCACCTAGACGGAACACCCCCTTGGTATGGACACCACACGCGCCTCCCCTCTAGCGTTCTATCCATCTCGTCGCCCCTCCAGTCTTCGACCCACACCTCCAGCCGGAAGCCCCTGATCCATCCGGCCGATGACACCCCTTGTTCCCCTTCCTAGAACTGCCCGCCCGAACGCCCTCCTCCTTCCTGTTCAGACGTCATCGCCCACCCACTTTCCGCACGATGTCCGGCCACCACACCACCTCCATGAAACATGAGGCTCCCTGCTAGTGACCCTCCGACCAACCCGAGACCACTTTTGGCTGAACCACAAACCCCCCACCTCTGGATGAGGTTTTTCATTCTGGTAAGGGTTTGTGGTTAGTAGATTCTTTGAGGGGTATTTAGTTTTTTTTTCAACCCTATGTGTTTGGTTTAGTTTTCTTTAGATATCCTTCACTTTGTGTTCAACATTTTTTGCGTAGGGTTTAATTAAAATTTTTCAGTGTGCGGTTGAGGTGTGAATGGTGTTTTGCACCACTTTTGGGCTGTTATTCATCAATTGAGTTGTGTTTCCCCTTTTCACAAATCTTATTTATTTAATATTCACATGTTTCGTGTATTTCACGTTGTTTGTGATAATTAATTGGTGGCGTGCGATGTTGTTAAATTTTTTTTATATAAACTTTTAACTGGTCAATTAAATATTATATGTGGGGCACATTATGTTTTGGGAATATTTTGAGGTGCAAATGATTTTAAAAGTAGAATTTTGGATTACAATTTTTAATGCGGTGTTTGCATGGTTTCGAAGTGGGTTCTATTATGTGGTGTATTTTTATTTTTATTTTTTGTTATGCAATTAGTTTATTTAATAGTGAAAGTGGTGTGTATTCAATTTTATTAGGTCATAGGTGTGCATTTGGTCAAAAAAGTGTTTGTGTAATCATTTTTGTTTATGTGAATTTGTGGGATTCTCTTTGGAATTTCTTTATAAAATTTTTAAGTGGTTTAGTAAATTATGTGGATGGTGCGAGTTGTGTTTTGAAAATATGTCGAGGTGGTTCTTCTGTGTTTTTTATTCGATTGGGTTGTTTCTAGTTAGTATTTATGTATTTTGGTTTTTGTGTGTTTGTTTCAGTGCATTGGAGAGGTAATTCCGTGAAATTGTGGTCGTTAGACTACATGTTCTTGTGCACCCGCTCGAGGCGTGTCGCGTCCTCATGTTTTGACTGCGAGTCGAGGTAGGTCCCCCACTGCACTCGCCTTTAAATTCAGAATTTATTAATTGCTTGATATTTTATTAATTCTAATAAATGAGAAATAATAAAAGATAATTAATTTTTAAATGAATATTTCATGTAAAAAGAGCTGTTTATTTTATAAATGACACTTGAAACATTTTCTTGATGAGCAGAGACCCTTTAGTGAAATAATGAACGTTTGGCCTTTAAACATAATTCATGTAATTTTAAATTTAGTTCTGGTTTATTGATAAATGATTTATTTTGAAGCCTGAACAAGTGTTTTGGTTTTCTTGAGAAATGAAGATTTTCATTAAAATTGGTGAAGGCCTGTTTGGAACTTTAATAAAATAATTTTTTTTGGAAAACTCTATTTGGGATAACTTCGATGTGATATTTGGTGTAAGTTGACTGTATGATTTTTGTGTGATGTTTGTACTTATTGATTGACTTTATTGACTCACCCCTTTTCTGTTTATTATATGTTTTGACATGGAAACCTAGTATAGTAAGTGAATATTCTGAGAATGATTGCTGCACTAGTTTAGATTATGCACAAGCTAGTGGCCTCTAGTACGGATATCACTCTACTAGGGGATTGGGCCCCTCGGTTAGGCCATGTAGGCCAACACCAGGCGTTTGGGAATTATGACGTCATCGAGTGTAGTCATGCCTTCAGGATGAGTCAGATGTATAGTACCTTCTGGATTTTTCACGAGCTCCTAGGTTCGACCCATGTTTTCTTTACTGCTTATTTGTATTAGGCAGACGATTGAGAGGTCTAGTTCAGTTTTTGGCCCCTATATGTCACTTTATCCATTTTCCTTAGTGTGTGTTGTGTGTGGTTTTCCCTTAGATTAACAATTAAAATTTAGATTTCTAAATTGTTCGCAAAAAATTGTTTTAAAAATCAATGCACCTGTTTCTTTTAGACACTTAACTTGTTTTTATATTAAAAATGGCAATGGGATGTTACTTGTTTTAGAAATTAAAGTGTGTGTGGAAACCAAAAATTTATATAATTTAGTTCAAACTTGTAATTAGTAAATTCTTTATTTAACGGTATGTGTATTCGGAATAGAATTATTCGGGCCTACCTAATGAGTTTTAATACTCATGCCTATATTGTTTTCATATTTTTAGTTTTGTTGTAGGTTTGGTTCATGCTTTCTCTTCGTGGGAGAGAGTTGGTTGTGGACTGGGGAGCGACTCTCGAAGTCGCGAGGAGGTTTGGTCGAGACCAGGTTAGTGTACTTTGTTGGACGTTCATTCTTTTCAGAGTCATTTATTTACTTTTTTTATTCTAATTTTCTACTCCTTTATTTATTTTTACTGGGAGAAATCATTCACATTTGTCCTCTATTGATACCCTGGCACATGTCGCCAGCCCAGGATGATCGGGAACGGCTCTCGTGTCTTGTCGTGGACCGACTTGGGTGACCAGTTCAGGGTCGACCCGGGTTGGTTTGTGACTTTACATATCATCCATAGATATATATATGGAATACTATAACTAAAAAAGCATAGAGTTTTTTATGGGGTCTTAATCTATGGATTTAAATGGTTGTTGGGATAGACACAATCCTTTAGTAGAGTTTTCATACAATAATAGATTTCACTCAATCATTTAGAGGGTTCCATATACAAACCTCTATTGAATTAAGTGTATAACTCCAATGTGATGGGAAATAGTTTGGTAAATAATTATAATGGGATTTGAGCTAGTAGAGTAAATAGAGAATAATTCATTTCCATTCAGCATCATATTAAGGCACCACTAAGTCAAATCAAATGTTACATTAGCAATAATATTTTAATTCTCGAAATTTAAATTGGATATATGTTATTATAAAATTTTAACTATGGAAGATGGTTATGATATTCACAAATATGGGTAATCTAAGATATATGTATACCATCCCCTTATAAATTCTTGACCATGTAAGGGTATTATATTATCACTATACACTTTAACAAAACCTCTCCTAGTTTGATGGCATGTTTCGTGAATCCCTCTTGAGAATGGACGTACCATATCAATAATATTAGTTGATCATATAGGTGGTATCCAATGATATATGAGGTTAGATTAATTTTAATGAAATTCGATCTTGAGGTAAATAATTTTGATCAAACATTTATTTATGTGATACACATACAATATTAAACACATGTATTTCTGATGTGGTTCATACAATACCAAATCTCATGATAATTATTTAGATTTACATATCCATATACAGTTATCGCTTCAATAAGGTTTTGATTGGAATGTTTTCAACGTGGTATGGGAAATCTATTAAAATCAAATTATAGGGTAGGAGGCTTTATGATAAAGACTATGGTGACAAAATTTTATAACGTATCTTTGAAAAATATAATAAATTTTCTACTATGATGGTTATTTATGGAAACTATTTATTAACTCTGGATACTAAATAATTTCCTTCAGAGAAAAAAAACTTTATTTTTCACTTTGGAAAAAAATTATTTTTCTTCCATATACATGTTATATATAATGACTAAAAGAATATGTTTACTAATATCTAAATATTTTCTAATTTAATTTTCACCCACGAACTACTTTTGACTAAAAATATACAATAGAATATCATTTTTATTTTCCAAATAATGTACTTTTTTATTTTTTCACTGAAAATGATAATGAAATATTTATTTTTATATACATGAAAAGATTGATAATTTCATGCCTTCATGACCGAAAAATGTTTCAAATAATTATTTTCAAGATATCTTGGTTCTTTTCAAATATATTTTGTTCTTGAATAATTTTAAAAAAAATTAATATGTGATATCATATTGAAAATAGTATTTTCTTAAAATAATGTGTGAGTGATCTTCTAATAGAATTTTTCATTTTTGATAACATCCAATATGTTTCAAAATATTTAATGTGGTTATTATCCAAGGATACCATCCTTATCTATTCCCCGTATCATTTAATATTTTGATTTTGAGGTCTTTATAAGACCCATTTATTTCCTGTGCTTTATTTAGTGATAAAATGTTTAAATTTCTATGAATCTCATTTTCTTTTCCATGGGTTATGACATATAATGAATTGATTAGGATATTTTTATAAACATATAAATTTATTATTATTATGTGTTGAGTAGGGTGGAATTTTATATCCCTCTAATTGATAGAGTATTTATTTATATCTCATCATACAATGATGTATGGAATGGGATGTGGTCCTAATTCTGTAAGAGAATCTATCCATTATGATATTCTTGGGAGTGAACCATGGATAGGTAAATGATTTATTGGGGAGTGAACCCATTCTATGTGGATATTTTTGGAAGTCAAACTTGAATAAGGAAATAATTTCATATGCTAATTCTTATGCCACAAAATAATATCATATGTCAATGGTATTTTCTCATTTATCAAGTTATTTGATCCTTTTATCATTTATATCTTAGGAAAATCCATGATTTATTCCAAAAATTAATATTATGATTATTTGTATGTATGTTGTGGGTTTAAAATGTGAATATAATGTTTTAATTCACTTATTTCTAGGTAATACTTGTGTGATGAGTGATATATCCATAGTCAAAGCTAATACATCATTTGTTCTTATGATTTCTCATGTTTCATATCCTCTTATAATGAAGAAAGGTTTTGAGCTTGATATGTGTAAGAATTGTTCATGTTATAAATAACATAATAGGATATGATGTAGATTTATTACTAAATAGTTATTTATGTATCAATTCTTCCTAGGAAACTAACTGTATATGATAGTAGGGTGAATTTTAATTTTATTTAAATAATATTCTTATGTTAAGATGTAATATCTACGTATAAAATGTATTGGTAGATATAATATTTCAAGACCAATGAATAGTAGGAAGATCATTTTTGGAATATATTTGAGACCCTTAGGATAGAGTATGTGTAAGAAAAATTTTGAATGTGTGAGTTTTGGATACAGAGGTTTTCATTCATGGTTCATGAAATCTCAAGAATGTTTATATTGATGGTTCCATTAAAGATGAAATTTACTGAGAAATAGAATCAATTAACTACCATGAAATAAATCCATAAATATGACGGGTCTTATGGATACTACCACAATTTTATGGTGGGATTATCATGAATATATTATCAAATTACCCTGTTGAAACACAAGAGATCTATGATTAATTATACATGTGAATATATGTAAAAGTTTAGTGAATTTTGGAGAATTGTGGTCAACACCCTTTATCTCACACTAGCACATAGTGGGAATGTATTAGTGATCAATTGTGATGCCTCAAATAAGGGACCAGTACGTGTCCCCATGAAGAATGATAAATAGTATATTATTCTTTATTCCAATTGAAATTCATGAAAAAATTACATGAAAAATGATTTGGAAGTTAAAATTTTATGTTCCGCAATGAAAATTATAAAACATTTTCATCATTATCAATGGTATCATATAAATACTCATAAAAAATAATAAAATATATTCATTTATAAAGGGTTGATTATTCCTTAAAGGAGACAGTTGGAGTTGTTAAAATATTAACAGGGAGATAGTGGATGGTGTGTGTAACACTCAGCTGTTTTTATGAAATATTTTCTCTAAGTAATTTGAATTATTCATTATCGTGTATTGCACGCAATCGTGAGTTTAAACCAACTATGAGACTCCCTTAGTATAAAATTACCATTATAGCCTAGTTTTTAGGTTAGTTAAAATTATTATAACTAACTTATGAAAATTCCTTGTGAATTAATTAGTTATCAATTATTTATGAATAATATTAATAAATTAGATATTAGTATTTTTAAGTTAATTACTATTTGTAATTAAATTAATGAGATATATGTGTAATATACTATTTTTTATGTAATCCATTAATTTTATATGGATTATGAGGGAATGATATTTATGAGACCTATTTCTATTCATTGGGTTATGCTATGATGAATGGTTTATGTTTTTGTGGAACATGTATGAATGATTTCATTATGAGATGGATGAGACCTATGAAGGTTCTGGGTGCAGTGGTAGCATGGTTGGGACGCCACCGAACTTTTATTTTTTCAATGATCAATGAATATTTTTTGATCAATACGACGATGAATGCCAGTATCCACAGAATATAATAAAATATTTAAATAAATAATGCGGCCCGAAACCTTTAAAGAGGATCTTGTACATCATGTTTATAATTAATTTAATTAATTTCATAAAGAAAATAATACCTGGATCTTCGGTATTTTCTTCATTGATTATGTTTATCATCCAGAATGACCCTTTCAGATTATCTCATTGCACTTGTAAGGATCCAAAGTATAATCCCTCTAGTAGTGATCCACACAATATCTGATGTCCTATGATAAACACTGATCCTTTCTGGGTGCCAGTGTGGCAAAGAGAGTGTCTTTTTTTGGTCGTTCTTGATCACTTATTCTTCAGTATTTAAGAAAATCTCTCATTCTTGAGAGGGGAGAGAAGAGGATTCGAGAGAGAAATTGTTTGGCTCAATAATAATCTCAATTCACAAGGCATGTGGTGTGGTCTATGGCACAATAGGTGTACTTGTCTATTTATATACATGGAATTTCAGTTACAATATTTAATTTCATAGAAACAGTGAAATACATTCTTGAACATAGATAAAACACATGCATCTAATAATAATACGGCATTGTTATTTATGGGGCACCAACATGCACAAAACATAATTATAAATAAAATTCCATGACACAAAATAATGGAAGTGTTATTTTAATTTGTGCCAACTAGTTGAATAATTATTTACCATCTTGCAAATAATTATTTTACTACTGGACCGACAATGGTCCATTCGAACTCCACATCCATTTATTGAACACCCGAATAAATAAATTTTTTACTTTCTTAAATAAATATTTTATTTACAACCTAGTAAATAAATATTTATTATATGTTTAATAAAATAAATAAATATATTTTATTTAATTTACGTGATCATTTTTACTTCAATAAAATTATTCCACAATATTGAGAATAATATTTTTTTCATTAATTAAATTCAAATAGAAGTTAACGGAGACCACTAAAAACACATAGTGTGTGACCCTCTAGTATTATTTCTCGTTGGAATTAGGCGATCATTCCAAATGTCCAAGAGTAATATCTTGAAATGGGTTAAGGAACCTAAGAGAAAGAACGTAAAGTCGCAAAAATGACATACACGTACAAACACTCATTGTGTAATATAATTCTTTTGTCACAATATCTCACCAAGACGGATTCAGGATTATGTCATCAACCTTTATGCTTGATTCGTCATTCTTTGAATACCTGAAATAAACTCGTCATTACACCCAGGACATGGAATTTCACATGATGGTCCTATTTCAATCAATGGGCTGAGAAATCAACTTCCATAAATGGAAGCGACAAATCCTTCCCCGAAATATCCATTAATAACATACCACTCGTGATGCACCCAACATACCCTACTTCTTCCCAACTGTCTGTGTGACGGTTTTCATTTGTAAATAAAAGTGCGTATGTAGTGACACATATTAATGATAATCTTAAAGTCTAAGAATCATTACACACACTCGCAGATAAAAATATCTGATGAAAGCAAAACATGCGGAAGTCCTACTAGGGGGTCTATTCTCATAATCTCCTATCTTGGAGATTAACAAGTGTGAACTTAATTAGAGGAAATCTCATCTGCTTACAATAACTTTTACCTGAAAGTATGAATCCTATGTGTCCCATTATATTATGTCATCCAAATGCAGAACTATATTTAAGAATATTGTTCTATCATTTCAAGGTTCTCATCATAGTGGGGAACTTCCATGACCTTATATATGTAACAAATACTCTAGGATATTATTACTTCATAGTCATGCAGAAAAGTGAACAATATGTAATAATATATTAAATATCCATGTAATAAAAGTAAAACCAGTTGGTTCTAGAATACCAACTCTTACAAACTCCCACTTTGACTAGAGCTAACTTCCTACAACATTCAGTCCACTAGACCTCACATGATGATCATGTTTCTACTGAGTTAAGGATTTATTCAAGGGGTCCTCCACGTTGTCTTTCATGGAAATAATGCTCACTGAATCTTCACCTCTCTGAGAAAAATCCCTCATGAGATGATACTTTTGAATTATGTGCTTCATCTGCTAATGTGACCTTGTCTATTTTTCAAGATCCACCGCTGCAGTATCATCACAGTACAGGGTGATGAGATCTTTACTACTACGCATCACATCGAGATCTTGGACTAAGCGACGCATCCATACTGCTTTTTTATCTGCCTCAGAAGCTTCAATATACTCAGACTTTACTATAGAATCTGCGAACACACTCTTCTTTGAGCTCTTCCAGCTCACTAAACCTCCATTCAAAGTGAAGATGTATCCCATTTGTGAATTCATGTCTTATTGATCAGTATGGAAACTAGAATCATCATATCCTCTGATTACTAGTTCCTCGTCTCCGCTATAAACCCATAACATATCCTTTGTAAACCTCAGATACATTAGGATAGTCTTGACTTCCATCTAATGGTGGTCACCTTGGTTAGCTTGATATTTTCCTACCACACTAAATACATACGTGACATCCAGACTAGTACATAGCATGGAATATATGACTGATCCAATATCTGATGCGTATCGAGTACGTTCCATTATCTTTATTTTCTCATGCGTTTGATGACACATATTCTTGGAAAGTTGAATGCCATGTAACGCTAGCAACAATACTCTCTTGGATTGATCCATACTGGATCACTTCAGTATCTTATCAATGTATGTACATTGACTTAGGCCCAAAAATATCATTGATCTATCATTATGGATCTTGACCCCAAGAATATACGCTGCCTCACCCATGTATTTCATGAAGAATCATTGATTCAATCATGCCATAAGAGACTGAAAGACTGATATATCATTTCCAATAAATAATATGTCATCAAAATATACTATTTGGAAAATGACTGCACTCCCACTAAACCGTTTGTAGACACATGGATCACATTAATTCGTGATAAAACCAAATTATTTTATGGATTCATAAAAACAAATGTTCTATGACCTGGAAGCTTTATTTAATCCATAAATGTATTTCTACAACTTATAAACGTTCTTGGAATCCTTTGGAGTCATAAACCCTTCAGGTTGTGTCCTGTAAACATGTTCTTGAAGGTCCCTATTAAGGAATTATGTTTTGACATCCATTTTACAAATATCATTTTCATGGTAAGCTGCAATGGAAAGTATAATTATGATGTATTTCAGCATTGCAACTCATGAGAAGGTTTCATCGTATTCAATTCCCTCATGTTGTTAAAACCCTTTTGAAACCAGTTATACCGTATAGGTACTGACTTATCCTTTCATGTCCAGTTTTTTCTTGACTACCCATTTGCATCTAGCAGACTTTACATCAACTGGAGTATCTACCAAAATACAAACATGGTTTTGGTACATGGAATGCATTTCAGAATTCCTGTCTTCTTTCCAATTGGAAACATCTATGCCACTTACTACGTCCTTGTAGGTTAGAGGATCATTATTATCAACTAATAATGAGTCACCATCCTCGGAAACTAGAAAACCATACCTTTATAGTTCTCTAACCTCCCATATACTCCTACGCAGTACTTGTGTCTCTGGAACAGATTCTCCTCCGATAGGGCTTTGTGGAATTTGTTCTTGTACGAACTGTTGTGTACCTTGAGCCTCAACTTCATCGAATTATATCTTGCTCGCACTATCTCTTTTGGAGATGTTCTCCCTCCCTAGGAATATGGCATATCTTGCAACTAATACCTTTTTTTCTGAGGGGTTGTATAGGTAATATCCCAGTGTATCTTTGGGTTATCCTATTATGGTACACATTGTGCCTTGGGGTGTGATTTTGTTACCTAAAGAGGCCTTAACGAACACTTCACTACCCCACACATGTGAATTAGATAACATGGATCTTCTTCCACTCCATAACTCATATGGAATATCATTTATCGATTTAGTTGGTACTTGGTTTAGTATGTGTGCCACTGTTTGTAATTCATGCCCCCAAAAGGATAATGGAAGACTTGCATGACTCATCATTGATCTCACCATGTCCAAAAAGGTGTGGTTCCCCCTTTCACTTATACCATTCCATTGATGTGTGTAAGGAGGAGCGATTTAGGATAGGATCTCAAACTCTCATAAGTAATAAATGAAGTACCAATTAAGATATTCCCCACCTCAGTCTAAGAAAGGTTTCATAATCTTCATACCAAGATGGTTCTCAACATCATTCTTGTATTCCTTAAACTTATCCAAGAAATCCGACTTATATCTCATTAAGTAGATATAACAATATCTACTAAAATCATTAGTAAAAGATATGAAGTATGTGTACCAACCCCTTGTTTCAACTGTATATGGTCCACACACATCATCATGAACCAATTCAAGAAGCTCTTTATCCCTTTTTCCTTTCCCACCAAAATGGGGCTTTGGTCATTTTTCCTTATAAACATGCATGACAATCGCCAAGTGGTTTTAGTTCAAAAGAATCTAAATATCCATCTTGATGTAACATTTTCAAGTGTTTCTTGTTTACATGATGTATCCAGTGATGCCAAATTTATGTGTGGTATGAGTCATGTGAAGTATATTTTCCATCGATTTCAATTACATGGTTTGTGAAATCCAACACATAAAGACCTTAGTATAAATGTTCCCTACCAAAACAAATTTCATCTCTATAAAAGAACCAATATTCATTTCCAAGCATGAAAACAAATCCATCAATATCTAGTCTGGATATAAAAATTGTATTTTTGGTTACAAAAGGCACATAAATACAAACCTTTAACATCAAGATCATCCCAACTGGAAACGTGAGGTGGTAGTCTATGAAAGATATAACAGTAAGGCTGGATCCGTTGGATGCTTGTAGATATACCTCCCCTCGATCTATCTTCTTGAATCTACTTGGTTCTTGTATTTGGATACGTATGTGTGCAACACAAGATATATCTAATACCAAATTTTTAGAAACAGATATACTGTATTCGATCACAAATGCACCTAAATCTTTTCCTTGCTTCTTAGGCTGGATACAGTTCTTCTTCCAGTGGCCCTTCTTGCCACATGTCAAACAAACAGCATAATGTTTCCTTTCCTCCCCTTTGATCTTCCTTTTCATGGAAGGATATGAAGAAGCTTTGGGATTAAATCGCTTCTCCTTACCTTTTCTCTTATTCACCATAAGGACAAAAGGCTTTTCACACTTCATATATTTTTCCACTTGGCGAATGAGGATAAGAAGATCAGATAGATACCTCTCAATGTTATTTATATTGAAATTGACAACAATGATATAGAAGCTATGAGGGTGTGATGTGAGAATGAGATTAGTTCCCAGTCCTTCTAGGAGTTTAAACACTGGAACCTCAAGGTGCCCAATGTAGCTAATGAGATTTACTACAAGAGGCCTAGCTAGGGAACCTTCTCCAAGATTACTCTAAAAGAGTGTCATAGAGATCTAAAACCATTCCTGTCTTTATCTCTCCTGGTAAAGACCACAAAGGTTCTAGATCATGCTATAATCCTCGATGTTTCCATTAGACTTCATGAGCTCACTAGAAATTGATGATAACATAAAACATTGAATGTCGACCACATTGTTCATATGTTTCTCAGAGACTAGAAAATCCTCATAACTCACCTCTTTGGTAGGAAGATCAGGTAATGCTAACTCCGGCACATAAGACTTTCATTCATGGCCTAGGATAACACGAAGACTTCTAAACCATTCCTGGAAGTTACTACCAGTGGGAATGTTTTCTTTATCTAGAATTGATCCCATGGATAATGTGGTTGATGAGATTGTCATAATTATTCTACAATTAAAAGAGAAGATCATTAGTAATTTCTTGATTACATTTTATGAGAAATAATAAATTTTATTATTTCTCCCACTATTTTATCATGTCCAAATGGCCCTCACCATTGAACTCGGAATGTCTAGTTGCCATGAATTTCTAGTGGCAAGGATCCATATCCCCCTTCTCATAACCCCAACAAGGGTTCGTAAAGATATTAAAAGGTATTTCAGTAGGCAAGTCTTTGCCTATTGTGGGTGTGCAGCTCCTTGACCTTTTGAGTGGACTCCCCAATCCAAAAATCATGACATTGGATTTCATCAACTCTTGCCTCAAATATTACACCATGTCTAGCAAGGGATAGTCCTATTGATGTAATATCTTTAAGTAAACCTGAAACCATTCATCATGACTTCCTGTACAAAAGTATGCATCCCAATAAGGGTTGGTCAAACACATAGTTTTATTGATTTTTTCCATTAATCAAGTAACAGAGGGGTTGTTCAGACTTAACATTTTATTTGACGTATTTTTATCTCTTATGCGGGAATTTATTATTTCTAAATGCTTATTAATATTAAGTGGAACTCACTTAAGTGATTAAACATGCGTCGATAATATTTATACATAACTCTGGTTTATTTTAGTTCCATATTGCATTCTTGTTTAATTCATTAATTATGTGATTGTAACAAAACTTCCATAATGATAAACCATACATCTGATAGAAATAAAATAATGTAAATGGAATGATCATGAGATTTTAAAAAGGGTTAGTTTATCTAGAGGCTGATAAACTAACCCTCACCTAGGGGAGAAATACCTTGAACCTTTTGGATTCAGGTTTATAGCTTCCACCTGTCCACCTCTATATCTCATGGGATTGGTTTCATCTCGGCTCTAGCATGAACCGCCTCCACTAGCTTTGGAGTTCCATCCATTACATATGACTTGTTTTAACTTGCCTGTAGGTGAGGGGTAAAAGGAGGTTTTAAAAGTAACCATCCATATAAAAAGGTCTTGGTCTAGCTCATGATCATCCGTACATGAAATGATATTTACACATAAATTAAACTAGAAATAAATTCATTAATTGTTTTGTTTAAGATAAATCACGCTCTAATCAAATAATTGTCATCTTTAATTAATCAATCATTTTATTTTAAAACCTTTTATGAATTTACTGGAGATACTCATCCATCATAATTTTAAACAAATAAATTCATTTGAAATTATCTTTGTACATAACCTGTACCTTGGAGGCAACTCAGTGAATTCATATTCATAACTAACCAATGAGTAGAAATGAACATTATACAGATGTTAAATTAAACACACATTTATAAAACACCTATCACGTTTTATGCCTCATCTTTATGCTTGAACGATGGTACATCTCTCAAGGGTTTGTATAATATAATAATAAATTTTAATAAATATGCATAATTCGGATGAGTACACGACATGTAGTTCCAACTACATGACAAGTATTATTTTTCACCATCTATACGGAGTACACACCTGGGGAAGTGGTGTGTGAGTGTACTTCAGAAATCTTCAGAGTACACGGCATGTCCAGTGGGCCACATGCTGTGTAGTTCCTCGTTACTTGGTCTCCAGCTGGGAAAGCTGTGTATGAGGTACCTGGTCCAACCCTAACCCGAAGGGACTACACGTCGTGTCTATTGGGCCACATGACATGTAATCTGAAAACTGCATGCCACCTATTCCTGGTCAACACACGGAGTCATTCAAGACTTAGAAAGACTCCAACACACGACTTGGTTTGGCGGACCAGTATAATTCATTTAATCTTGAATACATGGCATGTACTGCCGAATACACGCCATGTGTTCTGGTGTTGTATGACCCGGAAGATTTGGAACCTCTAGATGAGGTCCTATATTTTATTTTAATCAAAACTAAAAGAAAATATCGTTTCTATAAGGTGAACAAGAAAAGAAATAGGATGCATAGATCTCAAGATACGTATATATAGAATGATAAACTTTAATTGAATCAACTAAATTATTAAATGTGTAAGTCATCAATGAAATATTTAAATAATTATAAACAATGATGTAACCGCTATAATACCACTTGAAGGTTCCAGGCACAGTAGAAGCATGGTTGGGATGACACCCAACTTGGACTTTTACTATGATCAATGATTATTCCGAGATCAATATGAAGATGAATGCTAGTATCCATGGAACATAATCAAAGACATAGATAAATAAGGAGGCCCGAATCCTTTAGAGAGGATTTTGTAGATCATGTTTATAATTAATTTAATTAATTTCATTAAAAATAATACCTGAATCTTTGGTATTTTTTTCATTGGTGATGTTGATCATCTGAAATGACCCTTCCTGATTATCTCGACGTTCTTCTAAGTATCCAAACTATAATCCCACTAGCAGTGATCCACACGTGCTCTGATGGCCTCTGATTGAAACCACTCGTTCTCCAGGTGCTAGCACAGCGAAGCGAGTGTCTTGTGTTGGTTGTTCTTCATCACGTGTTCTTATATCTTGAAGAAAATATCTCGTTCTTGAGAGGGACAAAAGGGTATTTGATAGACAGATTGTTTGGCTCAACAATTCTCAATTCACCAGGTGTGTTTTGTGGTCTATGGCACAATAGACATACTTGTCTATTTATATACATGGAATTTCAGTTACAATATATAATTTCATCGCAACAATTAAATACATTCTGAAACATAGATAAAACCCATGCATTTAATAATAATACCGTGTAATTATTTATGGTGACCCAACTTGAACAAAACATAATTATAAATAAAATTTTACATCACAAAATTATAATAAAATTATTTTAATTTGTGCCAACTAGTTAAATAATTATTTACCATCTTAACAATAATTATTTTACTACTGGATCGACCTTGGTCCATTCTAACTTCTCTTTCATTTATTGAGCACCCAAATAAAAAAATAATTTATTCTCTTAAATAAATATTTTATTTAAAAAATAGAAATTAAATATTTATAAGATATTTCATAAAATAAATAAATAAATTTAATTTAATTTATGCGATCTTTTTTAATTGAATAAAATTATTACATGGCCTTGAGAATAATATTTATTTCATTAATATAATCAAATATAATTTAACCGAGACCACCAAAAACACATAGTGTGTGACCCTCTATTATTCTTTATCATTGAATTAGGAGATCTTTACTAATGTCCAAAAGTACTGTCTAGCAACAGGTCAAGACATCCAAGAGAAAGAACATAAAGTCATAACAAAGACATCCACATATGAATGCTCACTGTGTAATGTAATCCCTTTGTCACAATATCTCATCAAGCTAGTTTCACGATTGTGTCATCAACTTTTATTCTTGATACATCGTTATTTGACTACCTGAAATAAACACACCGTGACACAATGGCCATGGAATTTCACACGACAGTTCTATTTCAATAAAACGGCTGAGATATCAACTTTTTTAAATGGAAGGGACAAATCCTTCCTTGACTTATCCATTAATAAAATACTACTCATGATGCGCCAAACGTACCCTACTTCCGGCCAACTGTCTGCGTGACAGTTTTCATCATTAAATTAAAGTGTGTAAGTTATGACACGTATTAATGATAATATTAAAGTCTAAGTATCATTACATAGGCTCGAAGATATAAATATCCAATGACACCAAAACATGTGGAATTCTTTCTAATGGTTATGTTCTCATAATATTTTATCTTGAATATTTCCAAGTACGAACTTCATGAGAGGAAGTCTTGTCTGCTTATGAGCACTCGCACATGATGGTTTGCATGCTATGTTTCCCATCATAGTATATGTCACGACCCGACCCTACCTAGGCTCAAGCCGCAACTACCCCAAGCCGCCTCCATAGGCCAGGGGCTGGCAACCAGCGCCGAAGGCACAACAACTCGGGGAGGACTTTGCCTAAGCACCTGCACACACACACTCACACAACACACTCAACGTAAAAGTGAAGAGTAAAATAAAGAACTAGCAGTGTAAAAAGAAAAGCTTCTATATGTATAAACCATATATGTGCATCAACCTCTAAACAGTACAAAGTGCAAGCTAAAAAGAAAAGGGGAAAAACATGCACCCAACCAAAAAGTTCCACAACCCGACAACAGGTAAACAAAAAGAAACAGCTGACGGGTCTCCCACCTAAAACTCGGCCACGACCACCACACGCGGTCCAAGCTCCCATGCTCCTATACTCCACTGATGTCATGCTCCACCTGTTCATCGTCTGCAAGGGCACACCAAGTGCGGGCAAAGCCCAAGCAGGGGTGAGTATAAAAATACTCCGTAGGATACCCCGAAGGCTCGAGGGAGCAACAAAGGAGGTACCGAAGGGTGAGAAGTAGAATGAATAGGAAAATAAAAGAGTACAATAGAGAGTGAAGTAAAGAGTCCAGCTCAACCCAACAAGAGGAAAGAAGGTAGACTCGTCCAGACACAAGGAGCTGGAAACAGTGAGAAGATGAACTTCCCGTCGAGTCTTCGCTACCTATAGTTGGAGAGTAGACTCGTCCAACCATGAGAAGCTAGACACGGAAAGCACGTGGCATACCCCACGCGTCTTCGCCTCTCCTATAAGGAGAGTAACCAAACCCAAGAAGTGGGTACTAGAACAACGTATATACAAATACATATGCTCAACAAGAAGCCCGAACAACGTCGTAAGGGGATCTCCATCCCGTAGCTCAGCCCAAGAAAATGAGTATCCAATAGTCCCAGAAGTAAACCATCATGACCAACATCCCGCACGTCTGCCCCGAACTATAAGCCAAGGGCTCAATCATTGTACCTTGACACTATCCGCGTTGGGTGGCACTGACTAGCACGCCCGGTATTAAGTCGCGTCATAAGAACGCGTCTCTATGGGGAAATCAACCCTCGTACTTCAGAGTTCCAAGGAAAGTCAAAGCACACCTCGTCACTGCCCTACAGTCGAGAGGTCTCCTCAAAGTCAAACTGTCACAACTCTGACCCGTATACCCAAGGGTCCTACTCTGGAAATCACGGAGGAAAGCCACAGGATAGCCTATTATAAAGGACTGAGCCTGAAATGCCAACAGGTGTCCCACTACCCAGCCCTGCTGGAGGGTAATTCTTAACCAGATATCGGGTGACCCACTGCCCAGCCCTGCTGGAGGGTAAACCATAACCAAATATTGGGTGACCCACTGCCCAGCCCTACTAGATGGTAAACCCTAATACATCATCAGGCGACCCACTGCCCAACCCCGCTGGGGGGTAGACCGTAATACCTCATTAGGCGACCCACTTCCCAACCCCGCTAGAGGGTAGACCTTAATACCTCATTAGGAGATCCACTGCCCAGCCCCACTGGAGGGTAGGCCTTAATACATCATCAGGCGACCCATTGCCCAGCCCCGCTGGAGGGTAGAACTGGAATAAGTTGATAGGCGACCCACTGCCCAGCCTTGCTGGAGGGAAGACCTGGAACTAGACAACGAGTGACCCACTGCCTAGCCTTGCTGTAGGGTAGACCCTAAGAGGTTGTCGGGTGACCCACTGCCCAGTCTCTGCTAGAGGGTAGACCCTAATAGCGTCGGGTGACCCACTGTTGAGTCTCTGCTGGAGGGTAGACACTAGAAGTCAGTGAGAAACCCACTTCCCAACCCTGTTGGAGGGTAAACCCGAGGAAGTCGATGAGTAACCCACTGCCCAGCCCCGTTGGATGGTAAAACTCAGAACTGCTCTGGCCATCTCTACAGGAGGGTACAACACTGGCCAACAGAACACGGAGTGGGTATCGCGCAACCACCCAACTCCAGAACAACTCTCCCAAAAGAGGTTCAGTGCTTGTTCCATCACTGGGTGTCACTAGCACCACTACCGGCCAATCCATCGAGAACAAAACTAGGGGGAGACCACTCAACCCTGCTGGTAAAACCAACGAGCATCGAGCCAGGGGAAAACTCCACCCTGCTTGTCAAACAAACGAGCACAGAGGGAACCTCTACGTCGCGAGAGGTCAAGGCATGTAAAGTAGAGCCCGGCACGCATGTGGGTCCCACACAACATGTGGCCCCATCTCAACCCCAACCAAGCGTACAAACGTCTTCAGGTACAAACAACCATATGTACCTCCAAGCATTCTCGTATACTCCTAGAGTATACCACGTCTCCAACCCTAAGGTTATCATGCACACGACACCCAATGTCAACGTGAAGGTCTGACATAACAACTCCAACCTGCCACCTCATTGGCTGAGGCACAGCCAACCACATCTTCTTCACTCACACGAGAGTGCACGCGATCACACGCCAAGGGTTCTCTGCAACCACGACGAGAATAACCGCCACCAGAGCACCTTTCACTCTTCCACATCTAACAAGATCGCGGAAGAGGCTCCACACAACCAAATGGATTACACCGTTGTAATCCTCGTGAAAAAACACTCGAGATCGACTACTTACTCACCTCAAACGGATATCCTACGGAAAGGTCACCAACATCGCCTCATGCCCGAACGGCGTCCCGGGATCCCGAGCCTCGTCCCCGAAAACAGATGGGCGCATTGCACCATTGTGATCCCCTCCGGAAAACACGTCAAAACCACTACTCACTTGAGTGCAATGGATATTTAGAGAGAAAGATACGTTTCGGCGCACCGCACATGAGCGGTGCCACGTGGGACCCACATCATGGTCCCAAAACTCAAAGGACGGGTCGCACCGTTGCGATCCTCTTGAAAAATCACACAAGATGGACTGTTCACTCGTCCAAAATGGTCGCCCGGTGATAAAGATGGAAAATCACCGTTGACACCCAAGCGGCCCTCGCGGGCCCTGCACCATCGTGTCGAATTAGAGAGGGCCGATTGCACCGCTGTAATATCCCCGGAAAAACAAGCAGAAACGACTGCTCGCAAGCCCCGAATGGACGTCCAATGAAAAAGTCGTGATACGCTGCACGCAGCTCAAAAGACGGGTCGTGGGGCCCATGCCTCAACTTCGACCTCGATGCCTAAAACTACCTTGGAAAAATGTGCCTCGGTTCCAGGGTCGCAACTCCACTGACAACGCTCAAAACGGACGTCGGACGCGTCCGCGCCGTCCAAAACAAGAAACTCGGGAAAAACGCTCGTCCAATTAAAGACATGTCGCGCCTCTGAGGCCCCTCTTTTCGTTAATTAAAAATTTCCAAAACCATCTCAAAACGTTCCCCTCGACTCAAGGTCTATTCTTCCGCTGACGGTGCACAAAACGGACACTCGTAGCGAAAGCTACAGGCGTCGGAAATTCCAAAGGGGGAAACCCCCTTGGGCCGGACCGGCCCGGTCCGGCCGGTCCGCCCACAGCCGGCCCGCGGCCCGGCAGCGGGTCCGGTTCACTCCGCCGCAGCCAACTGGCCGCATCCTGTCGCCACTGACCAGCCATGATGGCCAGTCCCCTCCTTTACCATAGTGACCCACGTCGCGTGGGTCGCAGTCGCTGCACACGGGGTCGCGCACCCCGCGGCCCCCCTTCCTCTTCGCGCTCCGTCGGCGCCGCCGCGCGGAACCCCGACCGCTCGCCGTCTCACCCAG
The DNA here is from genome assembly GCA_963277665.1 of Viscum album. Classification (NCBI taxonomy): domain Eukaryota; kingdom Viridiplantae; phylum Streptophyta; class Magnoliopsida; order Santalales; family Viscaceae; genus Viscum; species Viscum album. Next base: position 1,899,649,755 of record OY728158.1, on the reverse strand, counting down.
GGCGCCCTGCCACGTCACCCGCTACAGCTCGCCGTCTCCCCCAACGCCGTTTCCGGATGGAGTCACCACCCCCGCCGCCTTCTCGGACCGAAGCCGTGCCGCCCTGGGAACACACCGGACCGCCAGAAATCGCCGGGACAACCCAAAATTCCCGCAATCTTCGACGATCAACCCCAGACTCCTCCGAGCTCGTATTTTGATTCCAAAATATGCGTTGGAAAGATAAAAATGTATACTACGCATCTATGTGATTTTTTGAAGGTTTAACATCAAATAGACACATAAAATTGAACTCAAAGGGGGGTTCAGAAATTAAAACGCAAAACGCATAACCCTACCTCGTGGGCGTTACCCGGAGCTTCGCTGCCGAACCGCCGCCTTGCCGGAGCTGCCTCGCTAGATCCACCTCGCCGGAGATGGATGAGGAGAGGGAGAGTAGGGGTTTCCAAGGGGTAAAGGGGAAGGATAAGAGGGAGGAGGGTGTGTTAAGCGTTTTAATAGAAAACGCTTAACCACCCGCCCGTCGGCCCGAACCCAAACTCCCGACGAGGTCACGGTTGAGCCTGCCTTAGGGTAAACACCACCTAACAAGCACAACGGCAGTCTCATAATTTTAAATCGAGACCCAATTCAAATGTTATAAAACTAAACACCCGAGGGCGCCAAATCACGAAAACGCCCCTGGGGCCATTTTTCACAGACGGCCCGCGCCTGCAAAACTTACACCCCTCCTAGGGTAAACGACACATTCCAAACTCAATGATGCCCTCAGTTTTCCAATTCGAGCAACAGTTTAGAAGATACTATAGTTTCACCATTAAATGAATAAATTAATTAATTAATTTAACCATTTAACCTTCCGAAAGCGATTGAGGGGTCCAAACACCCCGCGCCGACAAGTTTTATGTCGTTCCTAGGGTAAACACCACATTCCTGACCCATCCGTACACTCGGATCTCTGATATGGAACTCTTTTTAGGAGTTATCTTATTTATTTCGTGTTTACAGTGTGAACACACTGAAAATTTAATTCTGGCCACTCTGGGGCTCAGAATCGCACACCATCTGAAGGCGCTGCTCTGGAATATCATCAAGAATATTACAAAGTCTTTCGTAGAAAAAACCGGGTTCTTAAATCTTTCCCTCCTTCAATATTTTCGTCCCGAAAAAGAAAAACTAGGGAGAAACACAGGGTACTAAGCCCACACCTGGCTTTCCCATACCCAGAAGAACCCACGCACAGCTCTGCGTCACTGCACACAGACAAAAGGATTGATCCATTCACGTGAGGTCAGCCCTTGCCGACATCGTGCACCCACTCCAGGCTTTGGGGTTAGGTCAAGGCGGTAGGGCACCTCAACATCCCCTCACATAGTCTCAAACGGCTCAAAGGCCCTCGGGGGTAGCTCAACTCCCCGGTCAAACCTCTACATCGCACGCCGAGACTAGAATCACCGCCCGCACCTGGAACAAGGACCGGTGATTCCCTCCTTCAGAATATCCATATGGTGAAACACACAAGGATATCTGGTCATGCAAGCTTTCACTGTCGATGTCTCGCAACCAATACTCTCTTACATGCTCGGGAAGCGAAGGAGTCAACACCATCGACTAAAGGAAAAAGGTCCCACTCCTTTTCCATACCAACACAGTGTTAAACCCAACGCCCTGCGTCACCCTGGTAACACCTCAAACAAGGATCAGGGAGAAAATCCTTTCACACGCAGATCCTAACAATCCTACTACAAAAAGTATAAGAGTATCAAGGGGTACCTCTCATCATCCCATGCTCTGCAGGATCGTAGACATCCAAAGCTCGTGGCTGTCCGTGGTCCCAATCGTCATCTCCCGGAGCCTGACGTGGACCGCCTAGTAGTGATGGGGAGACCTCGTAAAGCCGCCCCCACCACTAGATCCTCCCTATCCTATACTAGCACCACCTCTCTGGGAGCTACTCTGATCACGGAACTGCATCTGTCGTGGTGGTGCACCTGCTGCCTGCCTGAAGCTCCCCACAACTTGGGTCGGGCAGTCTCGTGCGAAGTGATCTCGCCCGTCAGAAGCATAACACCGACTCTCTCTAGGCTGCACTGGTTCCCTCGGCTCCACTGTGGTGTACGACCACACCCCTGATTCTAGTTATCAGAAAGCCACCTGCGTCGATGTTCTGCTTGCCGACGCCCACTAGCTGCGGCAGACGTCTCGGTTCCAACGTGCCTGCTGCCACCACCAACAATAGAACGCGACAGAAAGCCCTCTGTCACCAGCGCCTGCTCTAGCACACCGGCATATGTGGAAATGCCCAAGGGTACTATGAAAACATGAATCTCTTGGCGGAGACCCTTCTCAAACTTCCGTGCTCAGAGGTTGTCGTCATGGACCAAGTCTGGGTAAAAGCGTGCACGGTCTAGAAAACTAGCCTCGTACTCAGCCACCGTCATCCCTCCCTGCTGAAACTGCAGGAGCTCCTAAATCCGAACAGAGCGCAAGGAGGAGGGGAAAAACTCCTCACGGAAGGTCTTACCCTTATCCACCAAGATTAGGCCTATTTTTTCATTATTCTATGCTCTTACCCTTATTCTCTTTGTTGTATTTCTACACATGGAAGGTCCCAAAAGCGCAAGCTATAATATCGTCATCATCATGTTTGTTATGAGTTGTCCTTATTTGTTGTTAATGATTGTTATATGTTTAATATTACCTTCTTCTTAGTATGAGTAGATGTTTCATGTGTCGTTATTAATGTATATCTTTAATAAACAAGGAGTTATTTGTTTTTTGGTTAATATTTATTTAATATGTTTTACTAAGAGTCTAAATTTATATACAAGTTACTGGCACATTACACCCTAGTAATACATTGAACAAGCACATATCACATCTTCCATGGTTTAAATTTTTCATTCTAACTGCCCATATTATTTTGGATGAAAAGTTGTACTAAAATTTAAGTCAGTACCTAATGACTTCTGAAGGCCCTTCCAAAAGTTAAAAGTGAACCTGGGATCAAGACCAGATACAATGGAGTGGGGATCTCTATGTAACCAGTCAATCTATTTAATATAAAATCGAGAAAGTTGATCTAGAGAAAACGTATCTAGAAAATGAAGAAAATGAACAGATTTAGTCAATCGATCAAAAATAACCCATATTGCATTGTTACCTCGAGAAGTCATTGGTAAACCGACTATGAAAATCAATAGACATATTTTTTCATTTCCACTCTAGAATTGGAAAATGCTGAATCATCCCTCTCAGTAACTGCCATTATTATTTAACCTATTGAGAACATAAACACATCATAATAAAATCAATAATATCTATTTTTATTCCATCCCACTAGTATTACTCTTGATGATCTCTGTACATCTTAGTACTGCCATGATAAACTGAAAATGGGTAACTATGAGCTTCACATAATAACTCTTTTTTCAACTGGGAATCACAAGGCACACATAATCTCTTCCAAAACCTCAAAACAATGTCTTAATCAATGTTAAATTCATGTTACATACCCTTCTGAACTAAATCTTCTTTTTTCTGCCACTCACTGTCTTCTTTCTGTGCTTGCTTATTTTGGTATGATAGAGATGATTTCACTGCCACTTGAAACAAAACAGAGAAATTCCCAACACCAACAACTTCCAATCCAAAATTAATCAAATCAAAAACAAAAGGATCTAATTCCAAATAATGCATGGTTAATGTAGAAATACTCTTTCAGCTCAAAGCATCCTCCGCTTTTTTTTACCTTTCCCGAATGGTAATGGTTCGTGCAATCATAATCCGTGATTAATTATAGGCATCTCCTCTGTCTCATGTTTAATTACTTCTGACTGAATATATAATTGAAAATTTTGTGATAAGTATATATTTAACATATTTTTTCATACAAATGATGCTTCCAAAATTTTAAATTAGAAATAACAGCAGCTAATTCCAAATCATGTGTAGAGTAATTTTACCCATGAGGTTTCAACTGACATGAAGTATAAACAATTACCATATCATTCTACATAAGGACAAAACCAAGTCCTTTAAACGAAGAATCACTATAGATAATAAACTCACCATTTATAGAAGGTAATATCAATACTTCACCAATTTTCTTTTCAATTCCTGAGAATAATCATCCCAATATTTTTTCCAGATAAATTTAAGACCGTATTGCATTAACTTAGTCAGTGTTCAAGATACCCGTGAAAATGTTTCAATGAACCTCTGCTAATAACCTAATAAATGAAGAAAATTATGAATTTAGGTTATATTTGTGGGTCTTGGTCATTCATTGATAACATTTTTTAGCAGGATCAAAAGTTATGACATCTTTAGAAACAAAGTGACCAAGGAATGAAAATTTTCTTAACAAAAACTCACACTTTCTGAATTCCCCATACAGTTTATTTTCTTTTAATATTTTCCAGACACACCTTAAATGACATTCATTAACATATTTACTTTTCGAATATAGAAAAATATCATCATTAAACACAACCAAAATCTTATCCAATAACTCCCAGAGAATTCTAATCATATGATCCATGAATACCACATGTGTATTGTTTAATCCAAAAGGAATAACTAAAAATTCATAATGTCCATATCTAATATGAAACACAGTCTTTAAAATGTCTAATTCCTTTACTTTCAAATTATTTCACCCTGACCTCAAGTCAATCTTTGAAAAATAATGGGCTCCCTGGAGCTGATCAAACAAATCATTAATATGAGGTAAATGATACTTATTATTAACATTGGTATTATTCATGTCTTTATAATCAATTAAATTCCCATTGAACCATCGTTATTTTTTAAAAAAAAGACATGGGAATCCCATGGTGATGTGCTAGGTCGAATGAAACCTTTATTTAATAACACTTTCAAATAATTATTAAACTCTTAATGTTCAATTTGAGCCATCTGATAAGGGGTTTTGAAATTTTCTTAGCATTAGTATCTTAGTCAACTATAAATTAAACATCCCAGTTAGGTTTCATAATAGGAAAATCATTAGAAAAAACATCAAGATACTCATTTACAAAAATCACATCATTAATCAGAACATTTTGTTTATTTTTAACAATATGTGAAAGTTAACATTAATTCCAATATTTTACTAGTTTCTCATCTTCCTGAGATGTTATCAAAATTAAGGGTTCATTATTGTACGCAAAAATAAATTCATTCTAAAAAGAAAACTCTTTAGCTATAGAGTCAATATTATCATGATAAAATGAAATCCAATCCATACCCAAAATAACATCAAGATCTACTAGAGGAAAAACAATAATGTTTTCAGGTTGATTCTTTCTGTACACAAGGACAATAAGGTTCCTATAATTTCTTTTTGCCTCAAAATTTCCTCTAAAAGTTTTTAACACATGTTCCAAATTCATATATTGAGATAGAATTCCAAATTTACTATAAAATATCCTAGAAATGAAAGAATGTGTAGACCATGAAACCAATAACACATTGTCATAATCTGAATAAACAAACAGTGTACCTGATACTACTTAATTTGATGGACCAACATCTACTGAAGTAGTTGAAAAGGATTTCACCACCCCTTTATTCTTGTAGTCCGACTTCATTCCATCATTTTAGTTTTTCATTTGCCACTCAATTTCATAATGACATGTTTTATTTTACTTAAAACTATTTACTGATTGTAAATGATATTTTGTATTACCATTATTCTGATACTTTTCAATGAATTTAGAAGCCTTATGTCCCATTTTACCACATCAGTAGCACTTGTCATAATTCAAAAGTCAATCCCTAGTGTGCATTTTACTAAAATTTTCAGAAACTATAATCTTAAGTTACTTACCATTAGATTTTTTTGAAGAGTTCATACCTTTTGTCTACTACCTCGACCTCTTATTCTATTGTATGTCAAAGAAAAAAAAAATCATCAGCAAACTCCATTTTCACCTTCTCCACACATCAAACAAGATTTTCAAAACTTTTGAACTCATGATAATCTAAATCCCTTTGATAATTTGGATTTAATCCGGAGTAGAAACGATTGATTTCACTATCAAGACAGAATATGAAACGTGGAGCATACCTTTCCAGTCAAGAGAATATTGCTTTATAAGAAACTACTGAGTCATCATCCTGCTTCAATTCCAAGACATGCTTTCCATCCTATGTTGAACCGCCTAAGGAAAATATTTCTCAAGAAACATACTTTTTAATTCATATCAATCAAGAGCATCAATAGCCTCACTACCCCTGTTATTTTTAACCATTGACCACCACTGATCAGTTTCACCTTCAAAATGGTAAATAGCCAGATAAACCTTTTGGTGAACTGAACACCCCATGTCATCAAAAATCTTTTCTAGTTGTTTAATCCACCCTTTAGCAAGCACATGGTTATATGATCCTCTCAAAGATGGGGGATGTTGCATCATGAAATGATCCAATACTGAAATATTCCTCGGTGGTTGATTTGGATGATCTATCACATGGATTCCACCACCATATATAGTCTAATTAAATTGTGCCATCACTAAAACACAATATTTAGTTACGATTACGACCATCTCAGGTTGCTAATTTGGAAGGCAGTTTTCCTCTTGATGTCATCCCATCATAGATTCTATATTTCCTCTACAGAAAACCATTCTAAACACACACAAAAATATCTTAGGTGAAGTAACAAGGTAATATTCAAATGCCATATTATTTCAATTTTACCATAAATAATTAAATTTAACAATATCTTAAACCCCAAATATTGTCTAAACCGACCTTTGATGACAACTATATCGCCCCAACCTTAAAACATTAGTTAATCTTGAGTTAATTAAAGAATTCTACATTGAGTATCTTTTCAGGTGTATAGTTTTAGGGAATTAGTCCATAACTATTACATTATATCTTAAATGTTAAAAATTAGACACTTATACTCTAACCAATTTTTTTCACAATAATAAAAATCATTAAAAAAAGAAGATTTTTTTTCTTAATATAAATGTTCTTGATTTATTTATTTCTCTTACCCTACCTTATACCCAAGGAAAATCATTTCAAAAACTTGGGATGAGCATAAAAAGATCATTAGAGTTATAAAATAAGGAAATAAAACATTATCCCATAAATACATAAAATTCTATGAAATAATAATTTTAAATAATAAAACATAATATCTTTAACAAACCACATGAAATAATAAGATTTATAAATAACACAACAATATCATAAATCATAATGGTAACTTGTGGCATCCATAACATACTTACATTGTAGCTTTCACAGATACGTAGGAAGACACATTTGGAATACCCATCACTGTATATTTCCTAAATCTCCTAGAGAAAACATAAAATTTACCTCTATCATATTACCAAATTAATTGAAGATCAATCTCTGGATCACCCTCCCTAGGTTTATCATAGAACCACCCGTATACATAAACAATGCTCAAGAACCATAAAAGAATCATAACACATAAAACCAGCATAAATGTAAGATACCATTTCCACATTGCAATCACAATATATCATTTCAAGATATTAAAATAATAAATACTTCATCAAAAAAAATTCAATACCAAAATATATAGAAAGCTTATATGGTATTTATTTTCTTTTTAAAAACACTCTGGCTTATAGAGGAATTCAAATATCAAATAATGCTCACAGTAGAGGAAAGGTTGTTGTCACTACAAACGTAAAAGAACATTCCCTTTGTCATTTTGTAAAATTATATACAGGAAAAATATTCCCTTTTAATTAAATTAATACTCAAATTTTTTTATATACCATATAAAATAATGTATTTTATAAATCAAAATTTTCCTCACTGAAAGAAGATTGAGAAGAAGTCCCCTACCTTGAGTCTGACTCATCACATATGTTCCTTGTTATTTCTAAATAATAAACATAAGTTAATTTATACTTTCTCTAGAACATTTTTTAAGGTTTATTATTCATTTTATAACACTTATTACCATGTTATAATCATTAAACAATTATTTATTTTAATATTGGTTGTTTTGTCGATATTGAGTACTTGTATCCAAAATGAACTTGTTATAATTACAAATTGTCCATGGGGTCAAAATTCCATTATATACATTATTTTATTCATGATTTAGATATCATATATATCATATATATCAATTATATATATATATATATATATATATTCATAATATTCCATTACATTTGGAGATAAAAAATGAAATGCATTATTCATGGAGACAGTAAGCCGTATGTACAGATTAATGCTACTTTCATTTCTTTTTCTTATTTAAAGGAATGAAAACTAAAAGATTCACAGATATATTATAACTATAGTATAATATCATATTTTATATATGTTAATAATTTCATTAATGACATAATTTATACGTTCCATGCATGGAATGAACGAGGCCTATCACATTGAGGGGGCGGTAGTCTTCACTTCCTCAAATGAAATTATTCTATTAACACATTATGGAAATCAAAAACATATGATTTAAATTAAAAAATATAAGCATAGAGACAATATTTATATAATATATATTATATTTAAATACAATTCCATCATAATTGAAACCATGAGAGGTGTTAGGGAAAAATCGAACAATAATCATTTTGTAAGGCAGTAGTTCACCGTACACAGAAACAGTATGTTCCTATCCATTAGATGGAGATGGGTGTAAATGTAGTTAGAATAATTTTCATAAAAACATCCCAGTATATTGAATATACTATTTTGTAATAAAATAATGAAATAATGAGTGTATAGGTGGTCGGATAAGTAAAATAAATGAAAGAATCTTGAGAGAAGACATTACCTCAAATCAGTTAACTCCTTTTGATTTAAGATAAAAGTATTCCTTAAATTTTATTATTCCTAAGGTAAGGATTATATAAGTATGATAGGTATATTGTGATTTTATTTGGGTATATATTGGACAATCCATGGGGGTTTGAGAGGTGTGAGTAAGGGTTAGAGGTGATGCCCTTTTATAAGAGGGAGGAGGGGAATATAAAGAATATCCTGAAATATTATTTTATTATAAATTTATTTTCAGTTTCAAATGGTCCCAAAGTAATTGGTATAGAAAATATCTCAACCAATAGGTATTATACAAGTATAGGTCACAAATTTAACCTTGTTATTTAACATTAACCCTTAGTTAACTAATTTGTCTCTTACCATGTCTTAGTGTATATTCATACTACATGATTAATATAGTTACTATAAGATGATAATAGAACCTAAATTGGTCCATTAATGTCATTTTAGACATTATATAAGTAATTTATCTGAATCTTAGATTTTTAGGACTATTAAATCATTAAATAAAAAAATTATTTATTTTAAAAACTCATTTATGTCAATTTTTATACTATTCATATCATGACTTTTTAAAAATAAAAACTAACTTATTTCTTCAAAAAACATTCATTAATTAATATATAAAATGTCATAATCATCCATAAAATTAGTTTTTTGAATAAAAATTGTCAAAATAAATTTATTTTAATATTTATATTCTCATTTATTTAAATCATTAATATATAAGGTAATCAATACATCATCATTGAGTCATAAATAAATTTATTTATTTGATGTATAAAAATTATAAATAAAATACCATGATGTAGGAAATATTTTTATCTTTATAATTATTATTTATATTCCTTATATAACCCCATATAAAAATTATTTTATAAAAAGATACATGTTTAAGGTATATTTTCCTTAACTTTAAATTAGAAGTAATGAAATGTCATTTTCACACAAAAGTGGATCCATGGGGTTCTAAAATAGACCAATGGATTACCTTGGTCAGAAACATCTCATCCAATTGGATTTGGACACATGTTAGGGGAATTTAATATTATTATAATATTATTCTATACACTTATTTACCAGAGTTACATTTTAACCATTGAAAATAAAATATTTACTAATGTTACTATTAATAATGTCTAAAAATAAAAGTTACCTATTTGAAAATTTTAAACCTATTTATTCCAAATATCGAATCCATTTTTACAAATTCAAAGCACATAATTTGAATAAATTAATTTAAAATTAATTTCAGTTGTTAAAACCAAAAAGATTGTTTTTAAGAAATAAAGTCTACCAAAAAGATTGAAAAGCGTTTATGTCCAATTTCAAAATGAAATTATTTCAAATGATAATAATCAGATTTAATGATAAATATATAATGAAATTACAATTTAAAACCAATCAAATGTATAACCTAACTATATAAATAAATTAGATGAAAAGACAGTTTTGACTTAAAATGCAGTATTTTTCAATATTCATTAAAAAATGAACTTTATTAGAGAAATAACAAAATTTTATTCAAGGTAAATGATTATGTCCCTATTCTATAGAAGATGTTCATTTTGTCAAATAGAACATATGAAATTGAAAAAACAACTAGATTTAAAAGGGTTCTCCACCAAAAGGTGGTAAAAAAACCTTTTAAAAAAACTAGAGTATTTATGATTAAAATTGGATTCATTATCATTTTAAGACTATAAATTTTATTATATAAATGTAATGACATTTAACAAATATTAATAGTAATAATATACTTAGTTATATCCATTCCTTTCAATACAATGGCTAGGCATTTGTTTCGCAGTTCCTTGAAACATGTGTTCTAGTTTTAAGAATCCCTGTTTCCAAGCAGTTTCTAGTGGATTTATTTATGGAAGCGAAAACATAAAACAGTTATTTATCTAAATAGGAGCTTCCTTACAAAGGTAGACATTCATTAAGTTTGACCTTTATGATACTTAATAATATGCATTGGTCAAGAGGATGGGAGGTCGGACTCATCACACCCATTTGGGGGGAATTATTCTATACTCTGGGACTTTCTCTATAAATTTAAGACATTTTCATGAATCCTTATTAATTCATGAATGATGACATATGTTTCCCTTGGAATTTACAATCACTTATTAACATGTGTAAAATTTAGAATCATCAGTATGCATTCAAGGTTCTTCATTAATGGAAATATGCATACGTATTTGAGGTTTTCCATCAATGGTATCTTCTAAAATACAACTTAGAGATTCTTTTAATCATTGTTGTGATGATACTGGTTTTTATAACACTCAGTGGGGCACTATGGAATTTATTGTCATCTAGGGAGATGAAGGTTTGATTTGATTTTGGGATTGTGCCCATAAAATGGGCTACCTACGTATCCTTGTGAAAGGAATCAGAACCCAAGTAGTTCAATGCCATTGAATGGGACACATCATACCTTTTAAGTTTATGTGATAAGGACCTATCCATATAGTTTAATGTCATGTTTTATGAACATCTAAGCAGATGGTGCTTAGTCAAAACATAGAATGGGACTTATACCAAAGTAGCCCAATGAAATTCGGAAATAATATGGGTTTCCAAGTAGGATCAGACCCTGTTTGTAATATGACCCAAGGAGAACAGGGTTGAATGAGTAAATTGGGTTTGAATCTCATGGGGGTGTCCAACGTATCACATATATATGGGAATAAAATCCCATGTAGTTCAATTAGTCTCATATGTTAGTATAGTCCTTTGGGAGATATTATTTTGGGATTACTTACTGAAAAAGATGCCTTGGTTACTTAAGGGTTTAATTTGGGGCTTATTCATAAGGAGGATTCGAAGATTAAATGAATTTGGGTTTAATTATTGAAGAGGATGTCTAGTGGGCTCGGTCCCTGAAAAGGATTCATACATATTCTGGTTTGAACATGAATCAAAGTTCTCGTAGTTCATTCGATTGTGAAAATTTTGTGACCATGAAAAATATATAATCACATGTGAGTCAAGCTCGGTGTGAGAATTAAGATGATGTTAAAGATTCAACAATGGAATTCACACATTCAAATTTTTTCTCCTCTGCTGGTGGAAGTGGGCGCACCTATGGTGTCTAACGTGAATGATTTTGAGGCAACCATTGAAGAGGCAAAGGCATCATGCCTTTTCTCTGTTCTATTTACATTAGAAAAGGTTCCAATGTAAGGAGGAATAGATGACGATTAGGGGCTTAAACCAGGATATATTCTCATTGTGACAAAGCCCAATAGGAGAGGGAAAGGGAAGGAAAAGTCCATGTGACCATCTCTCCATTGGTCTTTGTCACCGAAGAAAAGAGGTGGATCAATGATTCCACCTCCTGCAGGAAAATATAGGGGCTTAGGTGAGGATGGTTTCCCGAAAATTGATCCAGGTAGGGGAGAGAGACTTATCCTTTATATTTATAAGGAAAAGTACGTATGAACCATATCTTCCCCACCAGCCACCAGATGTTCTAGGTCATCTCTTCGAGAAGAGAGATGCCATGCGCCAACATTCCTCCAAAATAGAAACATCCCAACTCTATTTCTGGGAGAAAGGTCTATGTGACTGTGGATATACAAACCCACAGACACTCCATGAATCCTAACCCCATTGTGAAGCAAATGTGGGAAACCTATGACTATGGAAATAAAAAACCCAAATATAAGAGATGATGATGTTCCTCTCCCAATGGATTGATAATCCAGGATGTTTTGGTGGAGGTCTCAATGGAATCCCTTTCAGACAAGGGAGACAAGGAAGAAGATGCCTTGCCATGAATGGCTTTGGGGAAGGCTTGATGGCTTGTAGACTAAAGAGAGTGAAGAAAGTAAGTGATTCAAAGAGGGGAACCGATGAAGGTAACGACATGAAAGTATGGGTGCACAAGAAGAGTTGGGAAACCTAATGTTCACTTAAGTGATGAACAACCTATATTTTAATACTTGGGAGAGACCTCACTCAATCATTCAATAGTATTCATAGGTGATCCAAGAAGTGGGGCACTCAAGTTCTTATGAGAGGAATGGGTGGCACACAAGTATTTATTGCTTGGGGAGGTTGGTAACTTTAGGAATGCAAGTGTTATGGTTTCAAAACACTAAAAGGAATTATGTACAATGATCCTCCCTTGAATTATCCACTCAAGCTTGTGAAGAACTACCTTGAAAGTTTCGTAGGACTGGGGCGAAGTACTAGGGAGACCAGAGCTGTAATTGGGTTTCTAGGAAATGTTTCCGTACAAATGAGGGCCCCAATGGTATATTTATAGGAAAATATGTGACCTTGGGTGAAATGATTTGGGCGCGCAAGTAGGCTGTGTGACATATGGGGGCACGCAAGTGGGCTACGCGACATATGGGGGCGCACAAGTGGGTTGCACGACATATAGGGGTGTGCAAGTGGGATGCGTGCCGACAGAGTTTGGCTAGACTACAGTAGCCAACAACTTATTCCATTGAAAATATTGACTTTTCGTTATGTATTTTCTCCCTTTTCTTTATAATGGATTCCCTTAGTCATATTTTTAGACTCTTTGATGGAATGAAGTGTCAACAAAATCCCCCCCCCCCTCATAATTGGATCTGAAAAATTAAAAGAGGATACTATACTTAGGTGAAGTAATGAAGGATAAAGAAAAGATAACTAGGGAACACATGTATTGGCACTCAAGTGGACTTGGGCATGAAATTTTGCAATACGTATGATTTCTAGAACATAGGGTGACATGTGTCACTTATATATAACGACTTCACTTCCCCTAAAAGTCTCGAAACTTCTGAATTTTCAGCTCTCGGATCACAAGTCCTATTCTATTCTGGCTCTTCTGTTTCACTGCACTTCTTATGTATGTTTTTTTATTTGCGTTCTATAAGTGGGGTGCCATACTTGCGTTCCTAATTATACATGCATGCCAAAAATTAAACTTGCACACTATTATGCATTTTATAATGTTTTGTAAAACACCAAAAATGATATTACTTTTAAAAGATGGTCTCTATCTTTTTTTCAGGTTCAATGGACCCTAAAATAATTGGAACTACTAATGAGAAGACTGGGTAAGTATTTAATTTACCCATCGCTGACGCAGTAAAAAGATTGACCATCTGGTATGCTAAAAACTGGTTTGCATCTTACCTTTATGGGGCATTAAATCATATCATCCCTTGAGTGAGGATAAAGAGAAGTATTAGGAAGGAACCCCATCATTTTGAAGATAATTATTCATCATCAAGGGCCGACTTGCAAGAATCTGAGGGTGGAGGTGACGATGCTCCAAGTTCACCAAAGAGACCTTGTTCCAGAAATAACCCTCCAGTCAGAATTAAGAGTGCCACTCTATCAATCCATACCAAAGTCATATCATGGTGATCTGGTTGCCATCATCCATGAAATGTGTGTTCTAGTTTTAAAAATCACTATTTCTAGGTAGTTTCCATTGGATTTATTTATGGAACAGGAAACATCCAACAGTTATTTATCCAAAGGGTACATCCTTTCCAAAGGAAAGAATTTGTTAAGTCTGACCACAAAAATACTTGGGAACATTCATTGGTTGAGAGGATATTATTTCAGGATCGTCACACACATTTGGGGGGAATTATTTTCTACTATGGGACTCTCTTTGTAAATTTAAGATATTTTCACGAATCCTTATTAAGTCACCTAGCATAACATAATTTTCCCATGGAATTTAAAGTCACTTATTAACATGTGTAAAATTTAAAATCAACAATATGCATTCATGTTTCTTCATTAATGAAAATATCTGTATGTATTCGAGGATTTACATCAATTTTATCCTCTAATATACAGCTTAGAGATTATTTTAATCATCATTGTGATGATACTAGTTTTTATGTCACTCAGTGGGGCACTCTGAAATTTGTTTTCATCCAGGGAGATGAAGGTTTGGATTGATTTTGGGATAGTTCCCATAAAATGGGCTACCTACGATTCCTTGTAAAAGGAATCCAAAGCCTCACAGTTCGGTGCCACTAAATGGGACACATATTACCTTTTAAGGTCATGTAATAAGGACCTATCCATACAGTTTAATGTCATGTGGTATGGACATTTAAGTTGAAGGTGATTAGTCAAATCATAATGTGGGACTTATACTGAAGCATCCCAATGATCTTTGGAAAGAATATGGGTTTCCAAGTAGGATCAGACCATGTTCGAAATATGGCCTAAGGAGAACATGGTTGATTTTTAAGCGTTCGGTTTGAACCTCAAGGAGGCTTCCTACGTATAACATATGGATGAGAATCAAAGCCCACATAGTTCGAAAGTCTCATAAGATAGTATGATATTTTGAGATAGATGATTTTAGGCATAATTATTGAAAAGGACTCCTTGATGAGTTTAGTTCCTTGAAATGTGTGTTCTAGTTTTATGATTCACTATTTCCAGGTGGTTTCCATTGGATTTATTTATGGAACTAAAAACATCCAACAGTTATTTATCCTAAGGGGACGTTATTTCCAAATGTAGGCATTAATTATGTTTGAAATTTATGATACTTAAGAACATGCATCGGTCAAGAGGATGGGAGGTCGGACTCATCACAACCTTTTGGGGGTGAATTATTGTCTACTTTGGGAATCTCTTTGTAAATTTAAGATATTTTCATGAATCATTATTAATTCACCTAGTATAATATATGTTTCCCTTAGAATTTACAATCACTTGTTAACATGTAGAAAATTTAGAATCATCATTATGCATTAACGGTTCTTTATTAATTAAAATAACTCTATGTATTCGAGGTTTTCCATCAATGGTATCCTCTAATATACTTCTTAGAGATTCTTTTAATCATCATTATGATGATACTGGTTTTTAAGCCCCATAGTGGGGCATTGTGGAATTTATTTTCATCCAAGGAGACGAAGGTTTGGTTTTATTTTGGGATCATTCCCATAAAATGGGCTACTAATGTATCATTATAAAAGGAATCAGAACCCCTGTAGATTGGTGCCACTGAATGGGACACATTATACCTTTTAAGGTCATGTGATAAGGATCAAGCTATATAGTTTAATGATATGTGGTGAGGATATCTAAGCAGAAGTTTCTTAGTCAAAACATATTGTGGGACTTATACTAAACCAACCCAATAATCTTTGGAATTAATATGGATTTCCAAGTAGGATCATACCTTGTTGGGAATATGGCCCAAGGAGAACAGGGTTGATTTGAAGTGTAGGTTCTGAAACACAAAGAGTATTCCTATATATCCCTTATGGATGGGAATCAAATCCCATGTAGTAAGATAAGTCTCATAGGAGCGTATGGTCCTTTGAGAGAGATGATTTTACGATTACATATTGAAAAGTATGCCTTGATGATTTGGAGTTTAATTTGGGGATTATTCTTATGGAGGATGCCCAGATTAAGGGAATTAGGGTTGGATTTATGAGGAGTATATCTAGTGCTCTCGGGCCTGAAAAAGGCTTCCTACGTATCCTGGTTTGAGCAAGAATCGGAGTTCTCATAGTTCATTCGATTGTGAAAATGTTGTGACCATGAAAAATCTCTAAGCCCACGTGAGTCAAGCTCAGTGTCAGAAGCAAGATGATTTCAAAGATTCAACTAAGGAATTCACACTATCCAATTTTTTCTCCTCCCTTGGTGGAAGAGGGCGCACCTATGGTGTCAATGGTGAATGAGGTCAAGGCGACTATGGAAGAGGGAGAGGTGACAAGCCTTACCTCTGTTCTATTTACACTGGACAAGGATCCAATGTATGGAGGAAGGGATGAAGGTTTGAGACTTACACCAATATGGAAACCCATTAATTTATCTCGGTAGTGGAGGTATACTTCTACTTTATTTTAAAAGAAGAAATGATGGTGTTAACCATACCTTCCCTACCAGAAATTTGAAGTTTTGAGCTCTTTGAGACGGGAAAGGCCAAGACCCAAACACTTATTCTCAGAACCAGAAACTTCCCAACACTATTCCATAGAGAATGGTCCATGTGACTATGGATATACAAAGCCACAGACACTCCATGAACCCTAAACCAATTGTGAAACAAATGCAGGAAACCTCTGATTGGGGAAATACAAAGCCAAATAAAAGGAACACTGATATGCCATTCCAAAAGTTTTGATAAGTCAAGAGGTTTTGGTAGAGGTATCAATATAATCCCTTTTAGATAAGGGATCCAAGGAAGAATAAGACTTTCTATGAATGGCTTTGATGAAGGCTTTATGGCTTGTAAACTGAAGAGAATAAGTGAATCAAAGAGGGGTGCAAAAGTAGGTAAGGGCGCATAATTATTGGCACACAATTACTCTTGGGAAACCTAATATTCGCTGATGTTATTAATATTTTAATGAATTATTATATAATAAATTTACTTATTTTATATGAAACGTGCATAATTTTTGTAAAATATTAATGTTTTAATACTATGTATAAATTTTGAGAATTTTTTGAAGCAGTCCAATAGAGTCAGTTTACTATTTTATTTATAACTCTCACATACTGATCCAAATTGCGTGGATCTTATTTAGAAGGATTACTTATTCAATTTTCCAAATATCATTAGAAAGAATAATTGGCCAATTCTCCCATTTTAAGGGTCATATGGACCACACAATAAGGCCCACAAAATCTATGAAGAAATTGGCCCATCCATGAATATTGAATTACTGGGATCAATCCAGAAGTGCAAATTCATTAATTATCCTCAAAAGTTTGGGGGGAAATGTAATGTGTCTTGGATAAAATTTCAAGGCCCAAATTCAAAGACAAGGGTCCCAACAGATTCATTTAAACTCATCCCACCATTCTGGCTGGGAAATACAATTAGTACAATATTCATGACATATCTCATGATGTAATCATAAAATCAAGCTGATATTTTGAAATGTGAAAGAGGAGATATAGGAGGATGACGTTTTGGAAGGTAGTGTTCATATTTTAAGGTATATTCATATTGATAAACACATTCACATTTTGACCTTCTTAAAAGTATGGATTGAAATGCACAGTTTATCTTTTTTTAATAAAACTGCCATATATTTGGCTCCATAAGTCCAAAGGACTCCAAATTTTGATCGAAGTAGTCCAACATTACTTTCTAGAACTTTTAAGAAGATTATATTTTGAGATTTGGCTATCTTAATATCCAAATGGGTGATGCAATTGGAGGGACAGATTGGGAATTAAAATAGTCAACTTCCTTGCTCTATAAATACATCCCCCTCCACCCCTTCAAAGGAGTTGGAATTTTAGAAGAGATTATCACAAATTGGAACGACCAAATCTTTGCCAAAGTCTTTGGAGGACCTGCCATACTCTTTTTTTCATGTGAGAGACCTTTCCTCCTCTCTCTTTTTTTCATTTACTTCTTTGTTTTTCTTCGTTTGTAATTTCACAAGTTTTGGTTTTTGTAATTCTGTTTTAATGAAAGTTTCTTCTTCAATATCTCTTATTCGCATTCACATTCTATAGTATAATATTAATGTTATTAAAATTGTTTAAATCATGTTAAAACTATTTCCCTTATTTTTCTTCCTCATTCAATTGAAAGTATTTTTTAACTCTCTTCGTCGAACTTGTGTGTTCAACGCACTACTCTTGTTTTATCCCATTCTTTTTGTTCTATTTATAATTTATAATCATAATCATTATAACCAGATTACTAATCATTTAAATGGCTGAGTAAATCTCTCATTTGGGTGATTGATAATTTAGGAATGATAAGCGATTGAGAGCTTTTACTCGATGAGTATTCTTTGAATTAACATTGTGTATATTGGACATAACATGGCATGGAGTAATGACTTGTTTTGTTTAATGTATGGATTGCATGGATTATTGGAACCATAAATACACTACCACAATAAAGTACTATTTGAGATAAGAATCCTAGTTATGTTATGTCCTGGATTAAAGCCTTGACACTTAGGAATTCCAATCAACGTTAACTTGTGACATGGGTGTTAATTTAATGAAATACAATGCAAATCTCAAGGATATCACAAGCTTAAGTCAATAAAAATAAACCCACCCCAATCTTTATAAAATTGTTAAATCAAACACCAATTATTAATCACTTCATTTATGCTCGGCAAACAAACCCCCCAATCAAAATACAATCAACTAAAAACAATAGACTATTAAAATGTATCATCACTGAAGATTAGACACGAGTGCTGCTATACACATTAGCAGAGCACCGGAACCTTGACCAGACAATAGGAGACAATCAGAGATGCTTTCAAATGGTGTCGTTTCTAGGGATGATGCTTTATGTAGTCATTATTTTTCTGTTATTGTGACCCCCTCCCCCCAAAAAAATTATAAAAACTAAAAAAAACAATTAAAAACCCACCTTCCCATAAAACTCATAAAATAAACAAACACAAAGAAAACCCCATCTTTCTCTTTCTTCCAAAATCTCTAGGAATGCCCTATACCCTCCAAAACAATCCCTCATATTTTTTGACCCTAAAATTGATCGAAAACTTCACCAACTTAGGAGGAACATAATAGATAATCAACTCATTCAATAACCAATCATTGTCCAACCAGTTGAATTAGAAATGGACAATCCTAGGGAACAAACACTTAAAGAACTTGATGCCCCTGATATGATTTAACACCCACTTGGTATTCAGTATCCAAACATAGTGGCTGACTTTGAACTCAAATCATGTTTGATTCATCTTCTTCCTCATTTCCATGGGCTATCCGGTGAGGATTCACATCTCCACATTAAAGAGATCCTAGTGGGGTGCTCTACCATGAAGCCTCAAGGGGTTTCTAGGGAACAAATAAAACATTGAGCATTCCATTTCTCCATAGCTGACTCCCCTTGTCATGGCACTAATAACTTCCTCCTAGTTCTATAACCACATAGAATTACATGAAGTGACTCTTCATAGAGAAATTATTTCCTACTTCTCGTACTGCTTTTATCCGAAAGGAAATAAGTGTTATTCTTCAATTACCAAGTGAATGACTCCATGAGTACTGGGAGAGTTTCAAAAATCTTGTTGCAACCTACCCACATCACCAAATACCAGAACAAATCTTGATCGAATACTTCTATGAGGGGTTATTGGCGATGGAGAGAACTCTCATTGATGCTGCAAGTGGTGGTGTTATTGTTGATAAAACTCCTACAGCTGCAAGAGATCTCATAAGTAACATGGATAAAAACACATAAGACAGACTCCCTTGCCACATTTTCACCTACCTCCAAAAGGCCAAACACCTACAGTTGATCAAACAAAAGAAGATAATACTCTCAGCAACCAAAACAAACCCCACTTACTTGAAATGATCAAACATATTCAATCTACATCCCAAAAAAACACATCAAAAACTACTAGATGATGTTAAAACAATCAAGTGGAAATGACCAAGACACCTGAATAATGTTACCAAAAACTTAATTAAACAAAACCATTGGGCGTTCTCCATTCCCACATTTACCAAAGTAAGAAATTAGTGGATTGATATCCTCGAATGAGAATACCTCCAACCAAGAAAAAACCATGGAGGAAAAAAGTCACTGATATGGGGTGAACCAAATGGACTTTCAAGCACAAGGGGTAACTTAATTTTTGAGAGAGAATCTAGACACCAATTGGGGAAGGCCAAAATAGTCTCCCCGGCATATGTGGTAAACTAACATTGGACTTTTTCCAAGAGAACTTACGTGAGACCCTTGATGGTTCTCCCCACCATAAGAACCAACCATCATAACTGACACGAGCCGAGATGAAAAGACCCCAAAATTTAAAGATTTGGAATGACCATAGGGTTAGTTAGAAAATTTTGGAGGTCATGCGGTAACCATGAAAATCATTATGTCTAGATGGGAAGCTTCGCATGGATACATGGGCCCAGGCACATGATCATGTGGAGACAGTGCATTAGCTTCTGTCTCTTATCGCATAGTTTCCTAGGATAGTGCATGGTTACTACTAACCATGCAAAACTGTGTTTTTCAATATTTGTAGCCCAAATTTCACCCTAATATCTATAAATTCAAAGGAAACCCAAGGGAATTACATGAACTTGGGATATAAGATGGAAATGAGGTCCTCACACCTCTACCACTGAACATGAAAAACTGGAACAAGATGATGACACCAGATGCTTAAACTATTCCCATATTTCATACTGAGGATAGGAATTTGACCAAAGGTTTGAACAACTCTGGGATTTCCCTTGACTATGTTTCAACTTCACTCCGAAACATATTGATGTATCTCAAACATTGAATCATCTTCGGCCTCGCAGTTAGGCTTTAGAAACCCCTAAATGAAAATTCTTCTTCTAGTGTGACAAACAATTACGATGTGATCTCAGATGGTCTCAACGAGACATGGCACACATCAAACCCACTTTACCCCAACACATCATTTTACCAACACATAGTATTATAGGATACACACAAATCACCCCTTGTTTCTTTGGATGGGAAAAACTATAATGAAAGGAAACATAGAAATAGATTCCTCTAGATCAGAGGATTTGGGAATTCCCTAATGGGAGACACGCATAAAAAAATAGATTCTCATATGATTTCACAACCTTCAACCTTATAGTAAAACAAACACAATACATTTCAAGGTTCCACCAAACATGACTATTTCAGCTAATAAAAAAATAAACTCTAGGATAGGGACTTTATGCCGAGTCCCAAACAGCACATGATTCCAACAAGTAGCCATAAAAACCACTCTTAGCCATATTTTCCACACTCGTGGCCTAAAATGAAATCTTCCATCAATGAGACTGACAAAATACCCAAAGGCCCTTTAAGACATTATTCTACACTGACAACCCTGAACTGCATTCACCTTCGAAAACTCAAAAAACATAAAAAACTATGTTCTATTTCAACCTCCCACAACCACTCTCCCTCTACAATGGGATCCACAAAACCGAAAAGGAAGAAGGGTAAACTCAATATCCAAAGCTCAAGAAGGTAATCCTTATATTGATGAACTAGAGGATCATCCAATAGTGATTCACCATGGACCACACATGAGTCATACATTAACTATTTATTGGGGAGTACCCTATCCAATTAGAAAACCCAAGGACCCAACCAATATGGTCATTTGGTAAAAACAAACCACAAACCTGAACCAAAAACATGAGGGGGCCACTAAATTGGCCTCCCAATAATTTTCAGAAAAGATACCACTGACCAACTCTCCATTCCAATTTATCGAGGAAACACAAATCAAAAACATCAATTAAACAAGAGGGGTTATTGAACATGAAACATCCAACAATAAAAATCCTGAAAACACATAAGACTCACCTCCCAACCACACATTATCAAAACACAAAACCTGCCTTCAAAATAATTCTTACAAAAAAATAGTTTTGGTGGGTTTTTCATTTTCCAATGGTATCTCATGATCCTCACACGTTCATGATTACATGCCACACTGAGAACCCACCTCATTTCCTTTCTGACACTCATATATTCGTTCCATTAACCATCCGTATTCCCATATAAAATCATTGATGTGGTCACCCTGGAGAACTCCAGAGACCAATACCAAACCATTCCTCTTCTCAAAATCAAAACCTTTTAACCACACGTTACCTTTCTCAAAACCGTTAACCGTAAAATAAAAACCCAATTTAAGTCTTACAAAACAATTTAGAAAAGAAACCATAAAAAAAACTCTTAATCATGCCTTGAACAACCGTTTCAAAATATTTCAAACCATTACAAAACAATTCTAATTTCATGAGAAACACCATTTCCTAAGTCTCTATTTAATTAAGAACTCAAATTTTCTCATTTTAAAACAGGGTTCCAAAATTTCATAAAACATTTCAAATTGCCAATAACTACCGAATAAAAACCCATCTTCAACCCCCACACATAAATTCTAGAACACTTAATTCCAAAACATTTTTCCATGGTTTAGAAAATTCTACTATAAACAAATTTTCAAATCCCCCTTTAACATAATTCATACTTTCAAAAGAGGTGTAAGCACACAATTTACCCTTTTGAAATAATTCTAAAATTTAATTTCTATATGTTCAGAAACAAAACCATATTCACTTGACTAGAAAATAAGTTCACAAAAATTCACACTCCTTAAAATCATGTAATTTTTCTTTAAAAACCATGTTTCCATGTTTTTAAAATAAATATACATAAGACAATGTGATAGAGAACCAGTGTTGGTGGGTGTCATGTACATATGGTTGGAAGTGATATTAAAATCACTTCACTATCATAGAGAGTGTTTTTTGGGAAATATCCCTAGCTCCACATGGCTTTTCAGGCCCTGTGTGCTCAGTGAGACCATTCACCCAACTCTCTTTTCATTTCCACCAATCATCAATGCATCATGAGAAATAAAGAACAAAGATAAAACCTAATATAGCATGGAGACACGAATCCCATTACAAGGTTTGAAGGTCATACACACTACCCATAATAGAAATTTCAAGTCCTGATAATCCAATCTCCATACTATCCAGACTCTCCCCCAAATAACATGGCCAAAAGAGTGATCCTCATTTGATACCATTTTGTCACGAACCAAATCTAGTGGCCACTAATAATGGCACCAAATCCCACCCATGACAAGGACCGATTGGCATTCCCTATCCTCACAGGCCGATACAAGTGCCCAGGTATCAATAAATTTGGTTTGGGAATGATTTATCAGAGTATGAAAGCATAAAACATTAAAAGAAATCAATAATATGAAAATGAAATTTCCATGCCAAACATGACTAAATAGAAACCAGATCTGAATAAATGGTTTTAAATAATGTAAAATATATCCAAACATAACTAAAAAACAGATTCAAATCAGCCACAATGACTCCACATGACAAGGGGATCATCACCCCTGAGACGTCTCCACAACACCACACCATAGGAGGGGACTAATAACTCGAACTGCCTTCACCTGAGGCTTTTCCCTTACCTATGTCAAACATAATCAAGTATACTTACACACAAAGGATGTAAGTAGGGTGTGATAATAAGCCCAAAAGTATACAACCCAAATATTCCAAATATTTTTAAATACAAGGTGAAAAAACACGCTGTTTTAATATGTAAGGAAAAGAGGCAATAAATTCCAAGAAATGCAACGTTGAATTCTAAACAGTTTTTAAAATAAAACATTCAAAATTTTAACAAATTTTAAAAAGGAATTTTACATACTGTAATGTATAGCCAAAAACCCCTATGAAAATTGTAAATACCACAAATCCAATGAGAACCAAAACTGGGAGCTCCCCTAGGCACTAGATAGTCTCGGGCCCTGTGTACATGTACCGTAGTGTAAAATATCCATGTAACAATCATTTCACATGAAAGAGACACTTTAGAGAACATACCCATAACCTATTGGTACCAAAAAATCATCCGTAAAGTTTATTTAGATTTTTCATTATCCAAAATGCTATGTGAAATAGGGATAAAACCCATCCAAATCACTAGCGTACTAGTACATATCCACCCACCTAGGTACCCGGGCTTCCCCCTTTATGCTCAAACAATTTAATCATTCTACATACATAAGTATTCATATTAAAACACCACTACGAGTCACACACAAACAATATATTATCTATACACACTTTATACCACTTAAAACACACAATAAAACGTTTTCATTTTCAATAAAACAACTTCTAAAATCTCATATTGTTTTTCACCCAAAAATATTGAAATCCCCACATTGAACACCATGTGCACAATTATATGTCACCATAAAAATTCATCCCAATACCATTCAATTAAACTAACAAATCAGTTATATTGTATCCCTATATGAACCAAGAAGTGATATCCTTGTAAAACCACTTTTTGCACACAAACATGCCACTTAATGTTCATATGATTCACAAACACCATTAAATTTTTTTTTGAAACAACCAAACTAGATAAAAATAAAAAAAATCATCCTTAATACATTTCAATAAAATCAACTATTTAGTCACAGGTCTTCCCCAAATGAACCAATAAAAAATGTATATGAAAAACCCTCAATTTCACATAAAAATTGAACATAATCTTTATTTTCAATAAAAATGCCACTAAATACAACTTTTTCACCAATAATCAAATGATATAAACAAGAAAATATTATAATCACAATAAACTAATCATTAGGATTTCATACACATGGAATCACCTACCAATATTGTTAAAACATTGAATCCTATGTGTGAAAATTCAATTGCACCACCGTCGAACCTCAAGGAAGGTAGATCGAGCCTAAAAACAAAATATTGGACCAAGAAAACCCAAAGGTGAACCCTAGGTTCTAAACCCTACCCTTAGTTCATTTGGGACTTTAAGAAAATTGGAATAAACTTCATAAAAAGGGGAGGAACTAATAGGCGGAGACACTTACATGATAGTGTGTGATGTTGTTCCACCAAACTGCTCTTCAATATGGTATTATAAGGAGGGATTGTGGTGTGTAGGAGGCTTACATGGATGAAATGATAAAATGGGGGAAGAATGTGGAGAGTTTGGTTTATTTCTAGAAGGGAAAAGGGGTCCAAACACTCAAAATGTTAAGGAACTGGACACCCTACACAGTTTGGCGGCACATTTTAGTAAACTATGCAACCAAACCGAACAACCTATTCCAGCCTCCCAAAAGGTAATGTTTTGTCTCAAATTTAAGGGGGTTAAAATGGGGAAACAAAGGGGGAAATATAAGCCAAGTATAGATGAAATAATACCCAAATTAAAACCACCTTTTTACCAATATACTCATACAACTCAAGGGTCAAAAACCACCCCAACAACTTACCCCACAAGAGGTGCCACTAAGAGTGTCCCAAATTATTTTACAAAACACCTCATCTTCATACCATCCCTTTAAAAAAAGACAATTCCAAATACAATCCAATACTTCCATGAATAATTACTTAGATCAAGAACACCCATGATACCAAACCGAATCCCGGAACACCCAGAGACAACGAGAAAACAAGGAACCAAAAGTGGTTTTGAAACAAAGGATGAAAATTAAAAATCTAGGTGTGACATATTCATTATATATATCATTATTAACATCCTATTAATAATGAGAAACAATCACCTCTCTTCATGTAGGTGGTATTTGACATGTATGTGTGAATGAAATTATTATTTTCTTTAGGATTGGGAGGTAAGAAGGTATATGTGATGTTATAATTAGAAAATACAAAAAATTTAATATATATAATTTTATTAATTAAATTTACCATAACACCAATCCAATAAATATTCTGATGATTTTTTTTTTACTTCATTGATAAGATAATTCATATCTACATGAAAGTGACAAATTCAGTCCACATTTGTAATAAAATATTATGAATGAAGGTGAATAAATTGTTATAAAAATTAGTATATTGACGATTCTAAATTATTTATTTAATGAATAATATAACATATTCAGTGGATGTATAATAAGAAAAAAATTGAATGTGGTTGGGTTAGACAATTAACCATTATTTGGTATGACTCTTTTAGATCCTCTATTAAGGACCTTTGGAATACTCTTTTAAGAAGCCTTGAACATAAAATTAGTTTTTATGGATGTTTATAAGGGAAATTTTAATATTTTGGTTAATATATAATGATAAATATGGTGTATATAATTTAACGGAGGGGTGATTTTATTAAGTTGGGAGAAAACACACATGGAAGTTGAGTAAAGAATAAAATATAAAAAATTAATTCTCTAGGAAAGTGTTTCAAAATGTCCATGAATTCAAATAAAAATATTATTGGGTATTAATTAAATCATAAAGTAAAATTTATATATATGTTGGAGTCATTTTGGAATTAATATTTTTTTAAGCCATTAATTAACCATTTAGTACCTTAACCCTAGTAAGAACACTTTCAATATTTTAGAGTTATATTTATTACCACCATTTAGTACCTTAACCACAGTAAGAATGATTTCAACATTTTAGGGTTATATTTATTACCATAAATGGAAAAATAACTCATTAATGGACCATGGTTGATATATTCAATAGTATTACACTAAAATGGAAGATGATAAAGTTTTAATCAATTTTTAATAATTTGACAAAATATTTTCTATTATAAAAACACATTGTTGACAACATGGGAACTATTCATTTAATTTGACTATAAAGGTCCCATGAAAACGAAGTAATTAAAATATAATTCATTAAAAAAATCCATATTTTTTTATTTATATGAAAACATGATTTTATTAAAAGAATATTCATAATTATATGACTTGTATTATTTTGGATTTATTTATTTTATTTTTGTATTAATTGAATATACAATGAATCAACATTGCATAATATTTAATCTAATTATGCTCTCCCTAAATATTAAAAATAAAAACCCTGATAAAAAAATTAATTAAAATAACTATTTTTAATCAAATAAATCCTTAGTTTATCCTCATTTTAGAAATTTACAAATAATAAAACTAAGAGAATGACATTTATACTTTTCTTTAAATAAAATATTATATTGGTAAACAACATGGAAAATTGAAACAGAAGGTCATATATTTCAATATTTATGATTATGGATTAAATATACGAATATAATATATATATATATATATGAAATTAATGTATCAGTGTCATTTTTATTCCTTTTCAAGTTATTATTTACCATACTTACCTGATTTACCCTTTACCATGGTAAAAAAATTACTATAGTTAATATTTACAGTAACAAAAAATAAAAGGTTATTATTCACCAAATATATCTATCCTAATTACAAATATAAAATAAATTTCATGAATTAGAATTAATTAAGTGTAATAAATGTTTTTAAATTTGAATTCTAAGGCATAATATTGTTTTATAAAAGTACAATTTTTTTCATTAAAATGGATTTATTTCGATGTCATACCAAAAAATCATTACGTGAATGCTATAAAATTCTATTGAATATATAAAACATATGTTTCATTAATATAATTCACAAAAGGTTATTAATTTAATTTATTAATAAAAAATGGTGTACGCATAATTGCTTTAAAAAACTCTCTTCTAAATTCAAAAGATTTTAATTTCCCTTTCAAATCAATTGATAATAAATGAATCTATTTTATAAATAATTTTATTTGTAATATTGTTTTCCCTATTAATACCTATGAATCAAACATTCATGTTATAATAATAAACTATATTAAGGTTCATTTAGACTCGATGTTTCATGTAAAACTAGCTATCAATTTTTTTGAATATATATATTTATTAAAGCCTTTTCGTGTTACACTATACCTCTTAAAAATTATTTTCCCCTTGATATTACATCACTTTTATACAATAAAATCAGGATATATCTATTTCATAAGAACTTCATGTTCTTAATTAGATTCTTTGAATGTAAGATTACTCTTGACAACATTATCCATGTGAGTATTCTTTCTTGAAAGCACATTATCCCTATGATAGATGATTTATAATCCTTCACTTTCAAATTCTAGATTATTATCATATGGTACGATATTTGGGTTTATTACTTGTTATTAATTAGTTTTGTATATCCTCATGATAGATATATGGAATATGCCATTAACTGGAGATATGTTTGGTAGATGCACCAAACAATAAGCTCTTGTCCCTACTCGATCAAGAATCTCAAAGGGAATAGTATATCTATTTTTCAACATTACATTAATTCATAATCTCGTGATATTTTTATGGATTTTTTTAAATTCTTTGTGAACAAATATTAACACCAGATCATGTTGATGATTTTCAATAGAAATGTTATATCAATTATGGGATGATTTAATGTGTTTTTGAATGGATCATACATTTTCTATTATTTCCATAACATGATCATGTATCTATAGATTTAATTATCCAACATCATCCTAGAACATTAGATTTCTACCCTATATTCCATAGAGGGATTCATAAGGAGTCTTTTGTATTCTTGAGTGAATGCCATCTTTTTAATAAAATTTGACTAGAGAAAAGTGTTAATCCCAAAAACCATTAAATTATACTGATCAATATTTAAAAATATACACTTTGGTATTAATGGTTATCTCAGACTATGAATCTATCCATGGATGATTCATTATATTAAAACATAACTTTAGACCCAGATCATGATGAAAACATTTCTATAACTATGAGTATAACATCAAATAGAGATAAAATAAAACAAAAAGTGGCCTTCCCATAATCTTTTCCACTTTATTAATATAAATTCTAGTAATCCATTAAAGAGATAATTATTCTATTATAGAAATTAAATTCTAATAATTTCTAAGGAAAATGAATGGAACCCAAACTAAATTTTTTCATTTAGATGTTTTGGGGTGTCCAATTGGAAAATACATGGTGGTGTTTTCCTATTTCCATTTGAGTATATGTATTGGTGGTAACTTTCTATTATACATATGTCCTTAGCCTTAACTTGATGACATAATAAGAATCGTGATACAGAATTTGAAATATATATCTTTATTCTATCCTACTATAAATACTTTTTCCAATCACTATACATATATTAAATTCCAGTAAAATAGATAATTATATACTATAGGGCACTTAAAAAAGTTCCTTTATAAAATTGGTTATGGATAGAACACATATGTGGTTCATGAACCTTGTCATTCTTTCAAAAACAGTATTTAAATCTTATACATTTCTAACATTAGTCTATAGTTACACATCTAACTTGTGTGCCTCTTTAATGCACACTTTGACTTATAGTTGAATTTAATTTTGAATTAACAGATTTATCCACTTGATTCATGATTTCGCATTCAATACTTCTCAAATATAGATATATTTGATATTTTGGGATCTTCATCATAAATAAGCTATCATGATACTATTGACATAGAGAATCTTACAACTTACCCAGTTTCTGATGATTGTAATGTTTTGGGTATCCATAATTAATTACCCCCACATCATTCTATAGTACATATTAAAAAAAATTCATTTTGAATATATAAATTTAATTTTTATGATGAATATATTAATGAAATAATGAAACAAAATTCCTTATCTAATTCCAAATAAAGTATTGGGTAATTTTTCGCATGAAAAAATAGTTTTGATAAGGTATAATATTTCATTATATCATTATCCATGAGGATGCAACCTAGATCATTATTTTATGCATAACTCAACATTATTAAATCATCCCCCAGTATAGGATAGTGAAACAAATTGGTGAACTAAATAAATTTCTCTTCAAATCATTGAATTTTTGTTCGCATTCTTCATCCTAATGGAACATTTCTCCATTCAAAGTAAAATTAGTGATAAATTATATATTCCTAAGATTTTACACACAATGATATGATAATATCAAATAAATTCATGAAACCTATAGAAAATTTTCATTGTAGGGACATTATTCAATATCATAATACATTGAGGGATCCACTAAAATACCCTCACAAGCAGTTATATAACCCCAAAATGAAATTTATTGTAACCAATATTCATACATTCTAAATTATGAGCCTTAATTATCCTTCTCTATAATCATTAGGATACATGTAACATAATGTTAATGGACATCGATGATCTATGAAGAAATAATAATATCATCTATTAATACTACCACAAACTGATCAAGGTAATAATTAAAGACCCTATTCATTAAATCCGTGATGATAGTCGATGAATTAGGAATAAAAATGTAATGACCTGGCCCTACTGGTCTCGAGCCACAACTACCCCAAGCCTGCCTCCATAAGCGAGGGGCTAGCGACAAGCGCTGAAAGAGTAACAATCTCGGGGAGGCCATTTCCTAAGTACCTGTACACACACACAGCCCACTCAATGCATAAGTACTGAGTAACAAGGATACCAAAGTACAAACAACTATAACTCAACCATAGTCATGCATCAACTTCTAAATAGAACAAGTAATGTGCTTAAAAGTACTGACAAGATAACTGAATAAAGAAAGGGAAAAACACGTGCCCAACCCGAATGGTGACATAACTCGGCAACAGGTAAAAAAAAGTAAACAGGTGGTGAGTCTCACACATGAAAGTCATACTATGACCACTGAACGCATCCCAAGCTCGTGTGTCCTATACGCTCCTCTATAGTCTTGATTGACCTGTCCATCGTCTGCAAGGGCACACCAAGTGCGGGAAAAAGCCCAAAAAGGGGTGAGTATAAAGATACTTAGTAGGATGCCCTGAAAACTCAACGAAAAAACAAAGGAGGTACTAAAACAGTGAGTAGTAGACAAAATAAATAATAGTGTAAGAGTATAATAGAGAGAGTGCAACTCAACCCACGAGAAGAAAGAATGTAGACTCGTCCAACCAAGAGGAGCTAGAAACGGAAAGCACGTGGCATACCCCGTGCATCTTCACCCCTCTTAGAGGTAAAGTAACTGAACCCAATGAGTGGGAACAAAAGGTGGGTGTATAAATATAAATATATACTCTCAACAAGAAACCCTAATGAGTGTGTAAGGGGATCTCCATCTCCAAGCTCATCCTAGGAAAATTTGCCAACAGTTCTAAGGATATCAACCACTGATGCCCCAACAGTCCCACACGTCAAAGTATGTCTTATCACTAAACCATACAACCTAGGGTCCTGATCTGGTAATCACTGAGAAAAGTCACCGAATAGCCTCATAGAAAGGGCTCAGTCTGAAAGGACTCTTCAAGTAACCCACTGCCCAGCCCAACTGGAGTGTAAACCTTAAGAGGTCATCAGGTAACCCATTGCCCAGCCCCACTAGAGGGTAAACCTTAAGGTCAATGGGAGACCCACTGCCCAGAGACGCTAGAGGGTAAACCCTAAGGTCAACGAGTAACACACTTCCCAGCCCTCTGGAGGGTAAAACCTAATACACAAGTGGGTAACCCACTGCCCAGCCCCGCTGGAGGGTAAACCCGGAATTAGTCTGATAACTCCACATTGCACATTCCATCACTGGGTGTTAGTAATATCACTATCGTGTGTTGGTTCGGAGTGCGTCAAAGGAACCTCTGACTAACACCCCTTTCATGTTTCCAAATTTCATGATATCTTGAAAGAGGCTCCACACACCCAAACAGATTACACCTTTGTAATCCTTGTGGAAAAATATGCGAGATAGACTATTTACTCACTAGAAACGGACTTCTGACAAAAAAATTATTCAACACCGCTTTACGCCCATATGGCATCTTGTGGGTCCCACACCTCGGTCCCAAAAAAGGTCGGGTGAACTGCTCCATCGCGATGCTCTCATAAAAGCACACCAAATAGATAATTCATTTGCCTCGAATAGATGTCTGGAAAAAGGCTGCAAAAATGCTACACGCACCATGAATGGCGGCCCAGGGGCCCATCCCTCAACTCTAGATCCAATGCCTGAAACCACCATGGTAAACTTCATCTCGACGTGAGGGTCACAATGCCACTGATGGCGCCTAAAATGGAATCTGGATGTCCTCACTCCATCCGAAATAAGAATTTTAGCGAGGCGCTAAACAACACTTAACGGGCGTGTCGCACCAGCAAGCCCCCGTCTCGGGAATTAAAAATTTCAGTGACCATCTCAAAACCACCATCTCGATCCGAGGATTGCGTCTCCATAGACGGCACACAAATCTGACACTCTTTTTAAGAATTCGGGATGTTTTAAAGTCAACGGACAGAGACTGGGTGGTCCGGACCGGTTCATCCTGTCCACCCCTTCAGAACGGCGGTCCGTGGCTCAGTCGCCTGGATCGCACGGTACACCGCGACCCGCGGTTTACCGCGCTGGCCGCACTGCTTCACCCGGACCGGCTTAAGCTGGTCTGGCTCCATTCCACGAGACTCGTGGTTCGCGGGTCTCGGTTTTCTCCTGGGGTCGCGATGACCTCGGTCTCCCACAACACGTTGACCGAAAAAGCTGGCCGCCCTGCGCCCCTGTCCTCCCGTGTGCACCATCGACGCTCGCAACCGCTCTCTCGGAGCCGACCGTGCCACCATCTGAGACCCGTCACGCTGCCGCCGTCCTGGAACTCCTGTGGAGTGGCCGCCCCCTGGAACCCACTGTGTTGCCGCCTGGACTCACTGGACCTCCACGCAGAGCAGCCAGACCGCCCTGTAAACACTGGAAAACATGGGTTTTGGTGGGAAAACTACTCGGGGCAACCCCGGATGCCCTGAGACTCGGATTTTCGATCCAAAAAAAGTGTTGGAAAGCTCGGATAAAAACAAATCATATATAACCTTTTTTCAACAAATTAAAATCATTTCAAGGATATAAAATTGAGTTCAAAGTAGACGAAGAAATTAAAAATGGAATGAAACGAACTTACCTCGCTAGGCGTAGCCTGTCACTTCACAAACGACCCGCAGGAGCAGCAAAAACCTCGTTGGGAAGGAGGGGGAGCTTTAAGCGAGGTGGATCCTTTATTGGGATAGATTCTTCCAGGGAGATGTCAAGGGGGAAGAAGGGAGGGGTGGATGTGTTTAAGTAGGGAATAGAGTTAATTAAAATCAATTAATTCTTAAACACCCACCAGTAGGCACATACCCAAACTCTTGACAGGGTTAGGGTTAAGCCGACCCTCGGGTGAAATCCACGTTCTGAGCGCTACAGTGGTCTCAGAATTTTAATACGAGTCCCCATTCAGAAGTTATAAAGTTCACGCCCAAGGGCGCTAAATTAAAAAAATGTCCCTATTGGGGTTTTCCATATAAGGGTCGCGCTCGAAAAAGTTACACTCCTTCTAGGTTAAACGGAACTCTCCGGACTCAAAGGTGCCCTCGGTTTTCCCATATGAGCAACCGTTTAGGAGTTATTGTATTTATTTGGCGTGTCTAGTGTGAACGCACTTAAAATGTAATTTCGGACTGAGCCTGCATCTAGATCTCCCATTCCTAGGTGCTCTCCTGCACCCTCCCATGCTGCCACAACACTAGAATCAAAGTGATGGTCTGTCCATGCAGAGTTCGCTCCTACTTTTCCTCAATCGCCACAGGGTGCTTCAAAAAGGTGGATCCATTATCAATGTCCATATCTCCCCAATCGACGACGTGCATGGGGTCATGCACGTATTTCCTCAGTTGCGACACATGGAAGACGTCATGCACCCTCTCCAGTTGTGGGGGTAGAGCAATATCGTAGGCAACTTCACCAACCCTGAGCACGATCTCAAAGGGCCCAATGAACCTTAAGGATAGCTTGCCTCCCTGGCCGAACCTTCGTGTTCCATGATGCAGGGAGACTCTCAAAAAGACATGGCCCCCCCACTTGAACTCCCAAGGCCTGTGACAATGGTCTGCAAAGGACTTCTTTCTACTCTCATCTATCCTCATCCGCTCATGAATGACCTGCACCTACTTCGTAATCACCCGCACAAACTTTGGTCCCATGAAGAAGGTCTCCCCAACCTCTGTCCAGCACAACGTTAATCTGCAGGGTGTCCCGTAGAAGGACAAAAAAGGTACCATGCTGATAGTAGAGTGGTAAATGTTGTTATACGTGAACTCCACCAAGGGCAGGTGATCCTCCTAGCTTAGGCCAAAGTCTAACATGCACACCCTGAGTATATCCTCCAACACCTGGAAAGTGCGCTCGGTCTGCCCATCCGTATAGAGACCCAACCTTTTCTTACATTACTATTACATCATTTCAAAGATAAACAACATAATAGTATTACACATGGAGGATCCCAAGGTTTAGTGTCTTTGGCAAACTAGGACCATACATAAAAAATACAACATCAACCATAAACATTTATTTAATTTCTTCTTCGCTAGCTTCTTAGTGGCACTTGTCCTATCCTTAGTACATGTAGCCACCTGAGGATATACATCAAAAGGGGTGAGCTAAAATCCCAGTAAGAGGATATATAAGAAAAATACAGCATGGGGTGATCATAATCATGACGTAGGCAAAAGATCATGAACATGAGAGGAGCATAAATAAAAGACTTCAAATGCGGCAATGCATAAAAATGAAACATCATGTCTTAGTGGTTAACTACCACACATACTTGTGAACAAAGCTTGCATCATGTTCACACATCATTTCTCATTTACTCATGAGATTCATCACTTTACCCAATGCATTGGAGCGCTATATAATTCCGGGCGCACCCGTCACATCATAACATTATCATTATCATGATTGCCACATAGAACACATATAAAACATGTACATAAATAAACCATGGAAAGGAATGGGTTTCATCTCATAATAACACATTCATATGCTTTGGGTTCCCAAAATAATGAGGGAACAACATACTTGATACAAGAACCATCAACCTTGAATGAGAGGTAAAATGTGAGATCTTGAAAGAAGAGTTCTTTTGGAAAACATTTTTGATGCACATAAAAACCAGTGACAAACATGTATATCCCATAAAAGTAAAGTAAATGATTAACAAATGGTCTTTGAGGAGTAACCATATTAAAAATGGAGTGAAAGAGGGAGAACCCGAAGGAAGAAAATTGGGTTCGAGATTTCCCCTAACCTTGTACTCAAATGCCTCCTTCTCTTTAATGTCCTGTATAATGACATTATATTCATTAATTAGAAATTACAAAACCTTTTATAAATTAATATGGATCATTCTAGTTTCATTATTTCATATTATGTTCCTTTGGATGACTTATAGAGTTTAAAAACATTGATCGGGGATGTACGTTTTCATGGTTTTCTTGAACAGTCCACTTGTATTCTTAAATTGATGTTTGGGTAGATCATGGTTAAACGTACAAAATGGATATTACATGTTATTAATGATATTACAGAATCTTGAATGATTTTATAATGAGTTATATTAGATCCAAGTGGACGAATCATTAGATAAAAATTTAATGATGGTTATTTGGGTTAATTTGAGCGGTTTTTGGATCACAACGATCTTGTTTTAACATTTAACATAGTAATAAGGCCATAGGTTATTTCCAGAAATTAAAATAAAACATAATACATATAAAATATTCTGGTTCAACCATAAAAATGGTTTTATGACCAGATTGAAGGTAGAAATGGAAGAAGAGAGCATGTTATTTTTGAAGGTGATAAATTTAACACCTCATGAACAACGTTCTCTTTAATAAAATAAATGGAAGAGGGACGGGTGTGGGGTGATATAACATACCATTAGAATCATAAGATTACAGATATGTATAATAATGGAGTTACAAAACAGTTTGGATAAAGATAGGTAGGGAGAGATAAAAAAAGGAACTTGAACTTGAAAGGAAATTAAAGGAGAAGAGGGAGAGAAATTACCTTTAGAATCCTCCTCTTAAGAACCTCCTTAAGGGAATATGCTTGGTATTTTGATGAGACCCGAAGCTCTTGGACGTGGGGGAGAGGCTAGGGAAGATGAATGGGCAAATCTTAGACAATGCTTGAAGCTTGAGAGGTGTGGTTTGGAAAGAGGAGGGGGAGGGCTTATTTATACATGAGGAGGGAGGTGTTTTTGGCATAAAATATTAAATAAAATAATATATCATAAGTTAGACTTGTAATCGTATTTTTTTGACATCCTAAATCATATATCAATATAATATAATTCTTTTTAGGATTTAACTCTTATTTATAATTAGAATTCATTAATTTATTAAAAGGAAAGTGAAAGAAAGAGAAAAAGACACTTTAAGAAATCACCTTTTGACTTAGGCTTTGGAAAGTTCTTTTTAGGTTTGAGAATTGGATTTATTGTATTTAAAGGAACAATTTATGAAATTTAATATGTTTTGGCAGAAACTAATGTTCTAAAATGTTTATGTCATCATTACATCATTAATGATGCAATGTAGTGTACACCGATTATGCGAAAAAACTGTATTTTTTTACTATTCATCCGAAAATTGAAGTATTTCAGAATAAACCCAAAAATTTACCCGTACAATTTTTTGTCGTGTAGAATCCAAAAATGATTTCCATTTTTCAAAAATAATTTTCAAAATATTATTAATTTAATATTTAATTAAAATGATAATTTACTTAATAAAACAGTTTTTAAAATTAAAACTGATTTTGCAATTCTTTCAAAACTTACGTAGGGTCTTATAAAATTATCTAAAAACTATTAGACATTGATTCAATAATTTATGAATATATTTCAGGAAAATATATATTCATTTAAATTAATTAATTAATTATAATTAATTATTTATGACTTATAAAATACCAAAAATGTTTACTAAGGTCAAATTACCACTTTCTATGATGTCTAAATTTTATTTAATTATTCATAGTTAATGTTCCTCTTATTTACTATTCATAAGGGTCATGTTACTATTCATAAGGGTAGGTTACTATTCATAAGGGTATGTTACTATTCACCAAAAATTATTATTGTTTCATTAGACTCCAAAAACTATCTTGAACACAATCGTGTGTGTTGGATTTTCAAAATTCAAAACATAGGGGTGACAAAATTATGTTTAAAGGTCACTTATCACTTAGTAGTTCATTATTTTGTGTTTTTAGGACATAAATATAAGAAGGGAATTTTCCATTGAAAACTTTGGGTTGTTACAGTCCGTCTGGGGGTGAAAATTTGTACTCATCCGCAGCCGAGTCCCGAATGCCTCCAGCATGCCTTGCCACAAACGCGATGTAAACCATGCATCGTGGCTAGAGACGATCGTTGAGGTTACTCCATGAAGGAGGATGATCTCCCTAATGTACAGTTTCCCTAGACTCTCCACCGAGCTCTGCTCCCTGATGGAAAGGAAGTGTACTGACATCGTGATTAGGTCCACTATCACGCAAATGGAATCATAGCCCTTCATTGTGCATGGAATCCCTGTGACGAAGTCCATAGATATGCCATCCCACTTCCACTCTGGGATATCAAGGGGCTGCAACAACCTTGCCGGAACCTGATGCTCTGCTTTCACCTGCTAACAGATAAGACACCAAGAAATGAACTCAGCTACACTCTACTTCATGCCAGACCACCAAAACTACCGATGAAGGTCTCTATACATATTCCCCACACAAGGATGTACAACCAAGGTAGAAGTGTGTAATTCCCGCATCACCTCCTTCCTCATCTCCACTGGTACAAAAACCCTCCCCTGGGACAGGATCTCATGATTCCCTCCTTCAGAATATCCATCGGGTGTATAGCCTATGAATATCTGTTCACTCAGTACCTCACTGTGAACATCCCCCAGATGAGACTCTCTCACATGCTCAAGGAGTGAAGGATTCAACACCATCAATTGTAGAAAAGTCGTACCCTCTTGCTCCATGAAGGTCAGCTGTAGGGATGCCAACTGCTCTAAAGCTTCCCGTATTAGACAAGCATGGGACTTCCTACAAAGCGAATGTGCTACTACATTGCCCTTACCTGGAGTGTAGACTATCTTGAAATCATAGTCCTACAGAAACTCCAGCCAGCACCTCTACCTCAGATTCAGACCCCTCTGAGTGAATATGTACTTGAGGCTCTGGTGGTCTGAGTAGACTAAAAAACGCTCACCTAGAAGGTAGTGTCTCCATAACCTGAAGGAGAAGACCACCACTACCAGCTCCAAATCGTGAGTCTAATAATTCTGCTCATGGGGCCTCAAATTCCTCGACCCATAGGCAATCACTGCCCACTACTGCATCAGTATGCACCCGAGACCAGCTCCTGAAGCGTCATAGTATACCATGAACTCCACACCCTCTTTTGGCATCCTCAACACTAGAGCACTAGTCAGCCTCTACCTCAACTCCTTGAAGGCCTTCTGGAACTGATCGGTCCAGTTGAACAGTCGTCCCTTCTAAGTTAATGCAGTGAAAATGGCATAAATCCTAGAGAAATATTCCATGATCCTCCTGTAGTACCCTGCCAAACCAAAGAATCTCTACACCTCTGACGCATTCTTGGGTAGCTCCCAAGCAAGCACTGCCTCCATCTTTGTGGGATCTACGGCTAATCCCTATTTTGAAATGACATGCCCTTGAAAGTGAACCTCATGAATCCAGAACAGACACTTCGAGATCTTCCTATATAGTTGGTTCTCCTGGAGTAAGTCTAGGACCATCCTCAAATGCTCTGTGTGCTCCTCCTCTGTCGCATAGTAGATGAGTATGTCGTCAATGTCATGACCCGACCCCAACGGTCTCGATCCTTAACTACCCCAATCCTACCTCCATAGGCCAGGGGCTGGTGACAAGTGAAGAAGGTGTAACGATGTCAGGGGGACCTTCACCTAAGTACCTGTACACACACACATAGCCCACTCAATGCAAAAGTTCAGAGTAAAAAGAAAACAAAATGACAAGTAACTATAACCGAACCACAGTCATGCATCAACATCTAAATAGAACATGTAAAGTGATGAAAAGTAATGACGAGGAAACTAAAAATAAAAAGGGAAAAACACGTGCCCAACCCAAAAGGTGCCACAACAAAGCAACAGGTAAACAAAAGTAAACACCTGGAGAGTATCACACCTGAATGTCCTACTACAACCACTGAACCCATTCCAAGATCTTATGTCCTCTACACTCCTCCATAGTCTCGATCGACCTATCTTTCGTCTATAAGGGCACACCATGTGCGGGAAAAGTCCAAGAAGGGGTGAGTATAAAGATACACAGTAAGATGCCCTGAATGCTCGAGGGAGCAACAAAATAGGTACTAAAACGGTGAGCAGTAGACAGAAAAAAGAACAGTGTAAGAGTACAATACATAGAGTGCATCTCAACCCAATAGAATAAAGGAAGTAGACTCATCCAACCAAGAGTATCTAGACACAAAAAACATGTGGCATACCCCGTGCGTATTTGCCCCTCCTAGAAGGAAAGTAACTAAAACCAAATAGTGGGAACAAAAGTAGGGTGTATAAATATACATATGCTCAACAAGAAACCCGAACGAGTGTGTAAGGGGATATATATCTCCAAACTCATCCCAGGAAAAGTTTCCAATAGTTCTATGGATATCCATCACTAATGCCCCAACAGTCCCGCACCCCAAAGATGTTTCATCACTGAACTGTACAACCTAGGGCCCCGCTACGGTAATCATAGAGAAAAGTCATTGACTAGCCTCATAGAAAGAGATGAGTCTGAAAGAAGTCATTGGGTAACCCACTTTCCACCCCAACTAGAGGGTAAACCCTAAGAAGTTGTCGGGTAACCCACTGCCCAACCCAGCTGGATGGTAAACCCTAAGGTCAACGGGTAACCCAGTGCCCAGCCCCGCTACAGGGTAAACCCTAAGGTCAAGGGGTAACCCACTACCCAGCCCCGCTGGAGGGTAAACCCTGATAAGCCAGTGGGTATCTCACAACCCAGCCCTGCTGGAGGGTAAACCTGGAACAGGTCTGATAAATCCGCACTGCCTGTGCCATCACTGGATGTCACTAACATCGCCACCATGCGTTGGTTCAGAGTGCATCAAAGGAACCTCCGACTGAAACCCTTTCATGATTACACATTTAATTATATATCTAAAGAGGCTCTGCACACCCAAACATATTATAATATTGCAATCATCACAGAAGAAACACGTGAGATAGACAATTTACTCGCTTGAAACAGACTCCCAGAAAAAAAAGCTATTCAACGCCGGTTTATGACCTTACGGCGTCTCATGGGTCCCACACCTCAGTCTCAAAAAAGGTCAAGAAAACTGCTCCATCGCGATGCTCTCAGAAAAACACACCAAATCAACTATTTATTCTCCCCAAACAGACGTCTGATGAAAAATTCGTAGCACGCTGCACACTGTGTAAAAGACGGCCCGTGGGGCCCACGCCCTAACTCCGTCTTCAACGCCTGAAATAACCGAGGACTACTTATTCCTGATTCTAGGGTCAAAATGCCACTGATGGTGCCTAAAACCATCTCTGGATGTGCTTGTGCCATCCAAACGAATAATCCCCACGAGGTGCTAAGCAACACTTAACGGGCATGTCACGCAACCGAGCCCCCATCTTGGGAATTAAAAATTCCTGAGACAATCTCAAAACCTCCTTCTCAATCTGAGGATCTTGTCTCCATAGACATCTCATAAATCCGACACATGGTTTGAATGTTAGGGGTGTTTTAACACCAATGGGCAGAGATGGGGTGGGCCGGACCGGTTCGGTTGTCCACCCCTTTAGACCGGCGGTCCACGGTTAGGGCACCCAGACCGCCCGGTCCACCACGACCCATGATTTACCACGCAGTCTGTTCAGCTTTACTTGGACCAGTAGGATCCAGTATGACTTTTACTCTATGGGGCCCACATTTTGTGGGTCTCGGTTCGCTCTCGAGGTCACGTCGACCCTCATCTCCCACTACGCGCCGACCGCCGCAGCCTAGGGTGCCCATTGCACTGCCGTCTGGGGAGCCCACTAAAGCACCACCTAGGGATCCCACGCCACCACCTGGGTAGCCCGCGCCACCGTCATCGCCTACCGGACCGCCCTGGAGCCACCGGAAAATAATAAGTTTGGCTGGAAAACTACCCGAGGTTCCCTCAAACGCCATGGGACTCTTGTTTTCGATCTGAAAATAGTGTTGGAAAGCTCAAATCAAACCCTATGAATCTATGGAATTCTATTGAAAATTTAACAGCCTCTAGACACTATATTTTGAGTTAAAAGAAGACTTAGAAATAAAAAAAAGAAAACACAATGATCCTACCTCACAGGGCGTAGCCCGTCGCTTCAGGAACGATCCGCTGAAGCCGCAACCACCTTGGAGAGGTGGGGATCGGAGATTGAAGAGGTGGATTCTTTTTTAGGAGATCTTCCACCAGGGAGATTCCAAAGGGGGAATAAGGGAGGGGTGGATGTATTTAAGTAGAGAATAGAATTAATTAAAATTAATTAATTCCTAAACACCCACCAGTAGGCCCATACCCGAACTCTCGACAGGGTCATGGTTAAGCCGCTCCTAGGATAAAATCCACATTATGAGCACAATGGTGGTCTCAAAATTTTAATCTGAGCCTACTTTCAGAAGTTATAAATTTTACGTTTGAGGCCACTAAATTATGAAAATGCCCCATGGTGGCGTTTTCCACAAAAGGGTCGCGCCCAAGAAATTTACAGCCCTCCAAGAGTAAACGGCACGCTTCGGACTCAACGGTGCCCTCGTTTTTTCCATATGAGCAAATTTTTAGGAGTTATTTTACTTATTTTGTGTGTATAGTGTGAACGTACTTAAATTTTAATTTCAGCCACACCGGGGATCGGAATCACATGCCGTTTGAATTGCCCTGCTCTGGAATAACATCAATACAATTTCAAAGTCTTATAGGCTCAAAACCCAGGTTCATACATCATTCCCTCCATGTTTTTTGTCCCCAAAAAACAAAACTACAAAAACAAATCAGGATACTGAGCCCACATCTGCCTCTCTCA
Organism: Viscum album; assembly: GCA_963277665.1. Lineage (NCBI taxonomy): Eukaryota > Viridiplantae > Streptophyta > Magnoliopsida > Santalales > Viscaceae > Viscum > Viscum album. Next base: position 1,899,607,664 of record OY728158.1, on the reverse strand, counting down.
TCCCCAGGTTCTCTCCTACACCCTCCTATGCAACAACACTCAAACCAAAGGAATTGTCCATCCAAACAGAGTCCACTCCAGCCGGTCCTCAATTTCCACCAGGTGCTTCGCAAAGGTGGCTCCATCCTCAATGTCCATCTATCCATATTAGATGAAATGGGTGGGGTCGTGCATGTTTTTCTTTAGCTGCGACACATGGAAGACATCATGCACCCTCTCCATCCGTGGGAGTAGAGCAAGATGGTAGGCAACCTCACCAACCCTATGCGTGATCTCAAAAGGCCTGATGAACTTTGGGGATAACTTTCCTCTTTATCCGAACCTCCATGTTCCACGCTACGAGGAGACTCTCAAAAATACATGGTCCCCTTGATCAAACTTCAAAGGCATGCGATGATAGTTTTCGTGGGACTTCTGTCTACTCTGATCCAACCTCATCCTCTCAAGAATGACCTTCAACTTCTCCAACATCGCCTGCACCAACTTTGGGTCCACAAGGGAGGTCTCCTCAACCTCTGTCCAGCACAACAATGACCTGCAGGGTCTCCCGTAGAGGGCCTCAAAAAGTGTTATGCCAATAGTAGAGTGGTAACTATATTTATACACAAACTCCACGAAGGGTAGGTGATCCTACCAGATTAGGAAAAAGTCTAACATGCATGCCTTGAGCATATCCTCCATCACCTGGATAGTGCACTCCATATGCCCATCCATCTGGGGGTGAAAAGTTGTACTCATTCACAATTGAGTCCCAAATGCCTCCTGCAGGCCTAGCCAAAATAGTGACGTAAACCGCTTGTCACGGTCGGAGACGATCATCAAGGGTACTCCATGAAGGCGGATGATCTGCCGAACATACCGCTGACCTAAACTCTCTACCGAACTCTGCTCCCTGATGGAAAGGAAGTGTGCCGACTTCGTGAGTCGGTACACTATTACCCAAATAGAATCATGTCCCTTCGCTATGCGCGGAAGCCCTCTAACAAAGTCCATAGATATTCCATCCCAATTATACTCTGGGATATCAAGGGGCTGAAACAACCCTACCGGAACTTGATGCTCTTCCTTCACCTGCCGATAGGTAAGACACCGAGAAATGAACTCAGATACACTCTGTTTCATGCCTGACCACCAAAACTGCCGCTGAAGGTCTCTATAAATCTTCCTCACACCGGGATGTACAGGCAAGGGAGATGTGAAGAATTCCCACATCACCTTCTCAATCATCCCCACTGGTACTACATCTCACCCATGGAACAGGATCTCATAATTCCCTCCTTCAGAATACCCATCAGGTGCGTCAGCTGTGGATATCTGATCACGCAGTACCTCGCTGTCGACATCCCCCAACTGTGACTCTCTCACACGCACAAGGAGTGAAAGAGTCAATACCATTGACTGTAGAAAAGTCGTACCCTCCTTCTCCACCAAGGCCAGCTATAGGGAAGCCAACTGATCTAAAGCTTCCCGCACTAGAGGAGCCTAGGACTTCCTGCTAAGGGCATCTGCTACTACGTTTCCTTTCCCTGGAGTGTAGACTATCTCGAAATCATAGTCTTCTAGAAATTCTAGCCAACACCTCTGCCTCAAATTCAAATACCCCTGAGTGAAGATGTACTTGAGGCTCTGGTGGTCTGAGTAGACCACAAAACGCTCACGCAGAAGGTTGTGTCTCCATAACCTCAAGTCCAAGACCACTAATTCCAGATCCAAATCATGAGTCGCGTAATTCTGTTCATGGGGCCTCAACTGCCTCGACTCATATGAAATCACTACCCGATGCTGCATCAGAACGCACCTGAGCCCAGCTCTTGAAGTGTCGCAGTATACCACAAACTCAATTCCCTCTTCTGGTAGCCTCGACACTGGAGCACTTGTCAGCCTCTACCTCAACTCCTCAAAGTCCCTCAGGCACTAATCAGTCCCGATGAATGGTCATCCCTTCCGCGTCAATGTAGTCAAATGGGAAGAAATCCTGGAGAAATATTCCATGAACCTCATGTAGTACCTTGCCAAACCAAGGAAGCTCTGCACCTCAGACACATTCCTGGGTGGATCCCAAGAAAGAATTGACTATATCTTTACAGGATCTACGGATAAACACTATTCCGAAATTACATGCCCCGAAAATTGAACCTCATGAATCCAGAACTAACACTTCTAGAGCTTCCCATACAGTTGGTGCTCCCAGAGTAAGTCTAAGACCTTCCTCAAATGCTCTGCATGTACCTCCTCCATCGTAGAGTATATGAGTATGTTGTCAATAAAGACACGTACAGACCGGTCCAAGTATGGTTGGAAGATCCAGTTCATAAATTCCATGAATGTGGTAGCGGCATTCGTAATGCCAAAGGGCATCACCAGAAACATATAATGCCCATAAAAACAACGAAAAGCCAACTTCGGGATGTCAGCCTCACGAACCGACAACTGGTGGTAGTCGGATCGAAGATCAATCATGGAGAACCACTTCGAACCTCTCCACTGGTCAAAGAGGTCATCAATCCTAGACAAAGGGTACTTGTTATTTATTGTGGCCTAATTCAGGCGGTGATAATCCCCACAAATACGTAGGCTCCCATCTACCTTCTTTATAAACAAAACAAGTGTTGCCCAGGAGGACACACTGGGTCTAATGAATCCATTCTCATGAAGGTACTCCAGCTGAAGTCGTAGCTCCAGAAGCTCTGTGGGTGTCATCCGATAAGCCGCACATGATATCATGGCAGTCCCCGGCTGCAAGTCAATGCAGAACTCCATATCTCGCCTCATAGGTAGTCCTGAGACATCCTCAGGAAATACATCTATGTAGTCCTCTAAAATGGTAGAGATCAAGGTGCATGTAGATTCTGCTGGTCTGAGAGCCATTATCACCAACTGGTGAGAAAAAGGCCATGGTCTCCTGCTCAGAGTTCCTGTCTACTCTTCCATGATGTCTCGTTCACCAAGGATTGTGAACCTCATCCCATTAGAATGTATGTATCTGACTTGTCTATGACAATAGTCGATCTGGGTGTGCACGATAGAAATCCAATCCATGTCGAGGATGATGTCGTAAGGTTACATAATGATGTCTATTAGGTCCCACGTGAAAATATCTCCTCTGAATGATAGTTCGCACTGTCCGCAAACAAAGGTCACTAACGATGCACTTCCCGTAAGAACCTCGAAGCTAGGCATATGTGCCAACGCCTCTACTGGGAGCTCCAACTCCCGTACCAAAAGCACAGATATCAAAGAGGGACTAGAGCCTGTGTATACTAGTACCAAATCAAGCGTAGAATAAACACAAAGAGTACCTCAGACCATATCATGTGTTGGGGGTCATGAACACCCATAGCCTGAAGCTACCCGCAGCCCCTACGGCTAACTCCCTGTGCCTGGCATGGGCCGCCTGGTGGTGGCAGTGGAAGGATCTCAAAACACAATACCCAACCTCCAAGGCCTACCACTCTTCCTTCACCGCCTCCCTAAGGACCACACTATCCTTGCCTGGGAGACCCCTTGTCATGGTACTACCTCTGCCGCTGCGGTGTGCCCACTGCCTACCACGACTGTTCGGTACGTCTGGTCGGGCAGCCCAGTTCTAGGTGACGTTGTACGTCACAAGCATATCATCAGTTCTCTCCTGACTACCCCGATGTTCTATGGCTCCACTGCGGTGTACCACCCTGCCCCAGAGTCTGCTCACGGTAGGGTCTCATTGACTGAGACTCTGCTCTTTGCCACCTTCCTGATACCGAAAACTCTGCTCTGAAGTGACCACTACTAGGCCCTGCCAGCTGCTATCCCTCATCAAAGAATCGCTTTGTCACGAGAAACTTCTCTAGAACCCCGTCATAATTATGGATGCACAGGGGCACTACACTAGCACGAATCTCCCTGCAAAGACCCTGCTCAAATATCCACGCCCGAAAGTAACTATCAAGGTCCATATCCTATAATTAGCTTGTCGGATCAATAAACTAGGCCGAGTACTGCACCATAGTCATCCCCTACTTTAACTCCATAACCTCATGAATCTGAACAAAGCGTAAACAGGAGGGGGAGTACTCCTCTCTGAAGAGCTGTTGGAAGCTATCCTACGTGAGAGTTGACTCGTCATGGGTCTGCATAACCAACCCCCACCAATGCCCGACCATCCCTAGGAAAAGGCTGGTAGCTATAGATACCATCTAGTCTACTGGTGTCTTTACCATCCTGAAAATTTGATCCACAGACACTAGCCAGCCTTCAACTACCAGAGGATCCGAGTCCCCGCAGAACTTCTGCGGCTGCTGATGCTGGAAGTCTTGGAGTGCACTTAGACCGCACTCAACCTCGACCTATGCTGTCGGCACTAACTGCCAATCTCCAGATGGAGGAGCTCCTAATAAGCCATTGGGTGGAAGTGGATCACGTGACGGTCACTGAACTAACGCCTCATCACTTGTCAGGTCGTCGTCACGAAATGGAAAGGGTAACCTGGCTGGCTGCTATCGTGGGGGAATCCTGAAAATTATCAATGATTACCATGATCGGATGAGCATATATATATAACAGTAATCACAAAGGGGAGATGAATCAACAAGGACAGTCAAAGACTCCATCATACCAGATGCATGTTCCAAAGTTCCCTACAAAAAATGTCTCAGCGTGCCGAGTCGACAAGCTTTTTATCATGGTCTTGTAGAATGGATACATTGGTCGCCCGTACAATCAATGGACTCCCTGTCCTGAGATCTACTCTCAAGACAAATCAACACTATATCCCAAAATCTCAACTAATTCCATTTTTGGGATGTCCAAACAACTCCCCATGGAACAAACCACATAGGATACCACTTTGTCACGACCCGATCCTACTGGTCTTGAGCCGCAACTACCCCAAGTCTGCCTCCATAGGCCAGGGGCTTGAGACAAGCACTGAAGGCATAAAAATATTGGGGAGGACTTTTCCTATGTACCTGTACACACACACACACAACCCACTCAATGTAGAAGTGCAGAGTAACAAGGAAACCAAAGTACAAACAACTATAAATCAACCACAGTCATTCATCAACTTCTAAATAGAACACGTAAAGTGATGAAAAGTACTAACATGGTAACTGAATAGAAAAAGGAAAAACCACGAGCCCAAACCGAAAGGTGCCACAACCCGGCAACAGGTAAACAAAAGTAAACAACTATTGAGTTTCACACTCGAAAGTCCTGTTATGACCACTGAATGCAGCCCATGCTTCTGTGTCCTTTATGCTCCTCCGTAGTCTCGATCAACCTATTCATCATCTGCAAGGGCACACCAAGTGTGGGCAAAGACTAATAAGGGGTGAGTATAAAGAAACTCAGTAGGATGCCTCGAAATCTCGAGGGAGCAATAAAGGAGGTACTAAAATGGTGAGTAGTAGACAGAACAGAGGACAGTGTAAGAGTACAATAGAGATAGTGCAGCTCAACCCAATAGAAGAAAGAAAGTATACTCATCCAACCAAGAGGATCTAGACACAGAAAGCACGTGGCATACCCTATTCATCTTCACCCCTCCACAATGGAATGTAACTGAACCCAAGGAGTGGGAAAAAAATAGGGTGTATAAATATATATATGATCAACAAGAAATCCGAACAAGTGTGTAATGGGATATCCATCTCCATTCTCATCCCAGGAAAATTCACCAACAGTTATAAGGATATCCACCACTAATGCCCCAACAGTCCTGCACAACAATGTTGTCTCATCGCTAAACCGTACAACCAAGGGTCCTGCTCCGGTAATCACAAAGAAAAGTCAATAACTAGCCTTATAGAAAGGGCTCAGTATAAAAGGATTCATCAGGTAACCCACTGCCCACCCCACCTGGAGGGTAAACCTTAAGTGGTCGCTGGGTAACCCACTGCCCAGCCCAGCTGGAGGGTAAACCCTAAGGTCAACAGGTAACCCACTGCCCAACCTTTCTAGAGGGTAAAGCTAAGGCCAACTGGTAACCCACTACCCAACCCAACTGGAGGGTAAACCCTGATATTCTGGTGGAGAACCCACTGCCCAGTCCCAATGGAGGGTAAACTCAGAACTGGTCCGATAACTCCGCAATCCATGTGCCATCACTGGGTGTCACTAACATTTCTATCATGTGTTGGTTCGTAGTATGTCCAAGGAACCTCCGACTAATGCCCCTTTTATTTTTCCATAATTAATGATATCAGGAAGGAGGCTCTGTACACCCAAACAGATTACACCGTTGTAATCCTCGCGGAAAAACACATAAGATAAACTATTTACTCGCTGGAAATAGACTTCCGATGAAAAATTTATTCAAAAACGATTTATGCCCATAGGAAATATCTTGGGGCCCAAACCTCGGTCCTGAAAAAGGTTGGGAAAACTACTCCATCATGATGATCTCGAAAAAACATGCCAAATCGACGATTTGCTTTCCCTGAATGGTCGTCCGGTGAAAAGGTTATAAAAACAATGAACACAGATTGAATGATAGCTCGTGGGTCCACACCTCAACTCTAGCATCAACGCCTGAAACCAACCTAGTCACCTTTTTCTCGATGCTATGGTCATAATGCCGCTAATATCACCTAAAACAGAATCCAGATGTGCTCGCACCATCCGAAACAATAATCCCGATGAGGTACTAAACAACACTTAATGGGCATGTCAAACCACCGAGCCCATGTATCGGGAATTAAAAATTTCAAAGACCATCTCAAATCCTCCTTCTCGATCCAAGGATCACGTTACCACAGACAAAACGCGAATCCGACACCCAGTTTGAGAATTAGGGACTTTTTAACATCAACGGACGGAGACGGTGAGGGTCAAACCGGTTCGGTCGGTCAACCCCTTTAGACCGGCGGTCCGCGGCATGGCCGCCTAGACTGCCCAGTCCACCATGGACTGTGATTCACCGTGCGGGTCCCACTACTTCACCCAGACCGTCTTAAGTTGGTCCGACCCCTTTCCATGAGACCTGCAGTTCGTGGATCTCAGTTTGCTCTCGGGGTCGCGACGACCCTGGTCTCCCGCTGCTCGCCGACTGAAAAAGCCTTCCGACCTATGCCCTTGGCCTCCCGTATCCACCACCTATGCCCGCAGCCGCTCACCTGCAACTGACGGCACCACCGCCTGAGACCCGCCGCGCAGCTGCCGTCCCAGACTGCCTGAGGAGTCGCTGCCACCCAGAACCCACAACGCTGCCGCCTGGACTCGCCAGACCACCACGCGGAGCCGCCAAACCACCCTAGAACCACCAGAAAATAGGGGATTTTTTTCCAGAAAACAGTGGTTTTTAGCCAGAAAACATCCTGGGTCCACTTTGGCTGCCCCGAGACTTTTAATTTCGATCCGAAAATATCGTTTGGAAGCTCAGATCAAACCCTAAACATCTATGGCCTTCGCTCAACAAATTAATAGAATTTCACTGCTATAAAATTGAGTTCAAAGTTGATGCGGAAATTAAAAACGAAACGCAATGAACCTACCTCATAGGGAATAGCCCGTTGCCTCACAAACGACCCGCCGGAGCCACAAACACCTCACTGGGGAGGAGGGGGAGCTTGAAGCGAGGTGGATCCTTTGTTGAGAGAGATTTCACTAGGGAGATTCCAAGGGGGAAGAAGGGAGGGGTGGATGTGTTTAAGTAGGGAAAATAGTTAATTAAAATTAATTAAATCATAAACATCCACCAGTAGGTTTGTACCCAAACTATCGACAGGGTTAGGGTTAAGCCTCCCCTGGGGTAAAATTCATGTTTTGAGCACAATGGTGGTATCGGAATTTTAATCTGATTCCCTTTTCAAAAGTTATAATTTTCACGCCCGAGGCTGCTAAATTACAAAAATGCCCCTGGCGGCGTTTTCCACAGAAGGGATGCACACATGAAAGTTACACCCCTCCTACGGTAAACGACACGCTATAGACTCAATGGTGCCCTTGGGTTTTCCATCTGAGAAATTGTTTAGGAGTTATTCAGTTTATTTGTCATGTTTAGTGTGTACACACTTAAAATTTAATTCCGGACACACCGGGGCTCGGAATCACAAGCCGTCTGAACTCCCTTATCAAGAATAACATCATGAAAATTTTCAAAGTCTTACAGGCTCAAAAACCTTGTATTTACAAAAAAATTTAACTAAAGTATATTCAATTTGTCCAAAACATTTATGAAATATTATCTTGGGAAAATACCACTTCTAGACCTTAATTTTATTTTATCTGGAATTATGAAAACATTTGAAAACATGTTCATATCAATGAAGATGACCAAATAAAATGTTTATATAAATTATAGGATACATATTCTTTATTTCCTTCTTGTTGTGTTCCTAATAAATAAATAAGAGTTTCATTGATCCATATTTAATCTAAAAAAATTTTGTATGCCGAAATGATTCCTTTGGATGAATAAATCCTAGTTAAATATTCTCTTCAAGTTGCTTCTTTATTTCTTACAACTCATTAGGGAACATTTAATGTATATTCATCCAAAGAGGGATAATGATATGTATGTTTTTTATTTGAAACAAAAATTATGTGTTTCGGGGTAGACTAAGAATCCTTTTAAAAAATACAGTAGAAAATATCTATACGATTGGAATATATTCGATGTTTAGTTTATCGTTAGAATTCATAAAAGAATACTTTTCAATAGAAATATTCAACCATAAAAACTATTTAGTCCCCTTGGATGTTTCTTTATATCAGCACATTGGTATAGGATTATAGGATGGTTAAAAATAACATATGTGTCTTCCCTTACCCAAACAATGATGTATGATTTATATAAAGGAGTCCAATTCACATGTAAGAGAACATAAAATTATTCTACCAGGAGAATAAAGTGATTTTTAGGAATCCAATTCTGGTAATAATCAATCTAAAATAATCAAATACTAGAGATGTGATTATCATGCCATTTTGAGTTTTCACTACAAACTCAATATCTAATCAAGGTGGTCAAAAATCAATATCATTATAAAATTCCATATATATAATAGATTGGGTAAATCTATAATCAAATATTATATTATATTTTATAGATTTAATGAATGTAAAAATATTAAAATCATTCTAGTAACTCAGATAGATATTCATGATCACAAGAGACCTCCCTTTGTCTTTGGGATGAAGAGGATGTTGATACTGACCATCAAAAAAACATTTAGATATATTAACTAGTTTATGTAAATACCATAACTTTCCAGTTTATCATTGTTTCCTAAGTGTTTCACTAGATGATGTCATATTTTCCTCCACTTCATTAGTAGGAATATTCCTCAACTTTTTACATCCATGGGATTTATGACACACCATTCAACATTTAATGCACCACCTAGTTCAATTTAAGAAATTACCTTCATGTTTCTTCCCACATATCAAGATTATAGATGGCTAGAATATTGGTCAACCATGTGATTTTTTCAACTTCTGATGAGTCTCCATCAATTTGTTTTCAAATCTATGGGAATTATTGGAATTTAAAATTTTCATTTCAACCTTGACTGAACATCAAAAAGTTTCTTCCTAAAAACTAATGTTTCCTATAACTAAATCCATTTAGTGAATTGATTTTTTCTAGTAAATAGTTGATCATTATTTCTTCCAATGCTAATGAATAAATTAGAATAATTCTATGAATTCTTTTTAAAATTTCCCTAAAACATAAAAATGTATTTGATCACTATTCATTTAAGATCAATATATTCCATCTCCATTATTGAAAGTAGTATTATTTCTTTTTACTTTCTAATATATATCTTATTAGAGTCATCATATTAAATATGATAAATATAGGCCTCTTGAAACATGTCATTGATTATATTACACTATTTATCTTCTTAACCTTGTAAATGATAAAATAATATGATAAGCTTTTTGTGATCAGAGCATTAATGAATATAATATATTTTATAAGTGGTTATGATGAATCACTTAGAAACTATTGGATATAATTTCTAACTAAAAGGAGGTGGATTCTTCCAAATAAAGGATTGAATAGTATTTTTTTACTTTATCTGATATTTTGTAATCGTTGAATGATTCATGTATTAAGAAAGTTATGTGATCTTAACAAAAATATGCTTCACGCATGGTCCCTTAACATTTAGTTTCTATAGATAAAAATAATTTAATTTCCCATAACAATAATCCTTATCCAGAATATATCATGTTCCATTGATTTACTTGTATGAGTAACAATAATTATAGAGGGAAACCACATAATCATGAATTTTTTATAGGATGTCTAATTCATGATAAATTCATATCAATAAAAGAATCCTTTTGTTTACCCTATGTTAAACATTATCAGTTACAAAAAAAATTTGATGTTATTATATAAATATAATTGTCCCCATGACGTTTTTATAAAATATTTCTAAAAATAATCTCTATAGATTATAAAAACCTTCTCTGATACCAACTACAATGACCCAATAATTTCATACATTAATATTATATCATTTTTTATATATATTCATAACATAATAGAGTGATAAATTCCATAACTATAAAGGTTTAGCATATTTGGAATGTAAATATTAAGTATCTTATTTACATATATTCTTTTTCATGATTCATAATTTTTATCCCACTTTTACGCTTCTTTTCATTCCCTACTCAATTTTCCTTCATATCCTTATAAATAAAAACATATGAATGGCTTATATGAGAAGTGTTTTAAGGAAACTATATGGGATATTAATGGATGATAATATGAAAGAATAATATAATAATAAGAGAATAAGATCATGACAATAAAATAACATTTTCTTAACTAATCTAAAAATAATGAGAAACTTGATTTATTTCATAAATCGTTATTATTTTAAATGGAATGAATCATTATGTAGGGAAGTATTTACAGATTAATCAACAACCATATTATCATCCTATAAAATTTTGGAAACATGATAATTATAGAAAATATTTTATGTTCCATAGATAACTACAGAGAACATCAAATTATTATTGATCTGGAATTACCAACCATTTCCTATATTAGATCAAGAACTTTTACTAGTTTACCATATAAGATCCCACACATCATCTTGTTTCCCAAAGAATATCATGAAAATATTCTTATTTCCAATAATTATATCATGAGATATAATAATTTATACAATTATTTAGAGGGATATATAATTTCTGGCCCACCCTTCACATAATGAAAACCTTATATATGTGATCAAAAATATCATAAGACATTAAAAATAATATAAAATAATAAACCATTATAAGTATTATGTTTCTAAAAAATATCATAAATATAGCATTGAATTAATCATGAAAATTAATGGATTTCCTAAAAAAATAATAAACTATGAATAGAAAGAATTAGTATTGTATCACTGGATCATATCCCAAATAAATAATAATTAACATAAAAGGAATTTATCATAAATAAAAATTACATTAAAATATTATGAAAATAGTTCATGTGGAAATGACCATTTCCACCTTAAAATTAACATTAAAAGTAAACATATTTCTATATTTTTAGAGAGATTGTTTTTAATGAAAATCGAAACTATGTAAATAAAGCATCAACATATTTATTTTTAATGATTTTGGGAAATTATATTTATGTTTTATAAGTAAAAATAAATAATTCCATTCACACTTTTGTAGAAATAGTACAAATGTATGTCATTCCCAAAATAACAGAAACATTTCGATTAAAAAGAAATTTTTTAGAAATTTAATAATGGGTAAAAATGACAAAAAATAAAAATTGGATGATATATAAATAATTCATTAAAACATATTTAGAAAAAATAAATATGTAATAAGGAGGATTTTTTAATAAGCTGATAAATGGATTTGGTTTTCCTTAAAAACAGTCTTTTAGTTTCTTTAATACATAACTTCATTAATGTGAAATGAAAATAATTATTTTTAGGAGATAACTAGAGAAACATTAAATGAGATATTTTTATCTTAAAAGGATTATATAATTTATATAATGGGAATTCTATTATAAACAATATTAATTAAAATTTGGATTGAAACACAAATCTCTCACCTCTAGTCTTATCCTGCTTCGCACATGTTGAAATCTCATGAATAATAAATATATATTTTTTATAAATGTGTTATTTAAAAATAAACATATCCATCGTACCATGTAATATTTTCTTAGGCACTATTATCAATATTTTACTAATAAATATTTATTAAAAAACCCGGCTCTACCGGATAACTGCTTCATTTTTCATTCATGTTTTGGATCTATAGTCTCAGTCCTAGGACATTGATATTTGTTCCATCATCTAAACAAATTATTCATAGTATGAAAATAATATTTTTAATTATTAATATTTTTTAAATCATCCATAAAAATCTATATAGTTAAATGAATTACACTATTCATAGAAATGGTAGGTCGTACATAAAGGTGAGCTTTGTTTCCACTTCATGAATGATGGAATGAATGAATTGGAAAAAATAATTAACATATATATATATATATATTTATTATTATTCCATTTATATAATATATATATTCATTAAATCTATCCTTATTACCACCCAGGTGAAGAAAATGAAAAACTCATACAATCACTCAAATGGAGTGGTTATCCACACGTACACACGAGCGATATTATACTTTTCCTTTGGGTTGAACGACAAGAATGTAAATGTTATTTGATATAAATATAATAAAAAATAATAATAAATATAATTTATAAACATTAACACCATCATAATACCCATCCTATAATGATTATTATGATAAATCAATATTATCTATTCTTAGGGACAATAAGTTGTATGTATTCATCAGAAATACATTCAATTAAAAGTTGATAGAAAAGGGGTCAATAAAGATGGTTTCATTGTAATAATAACTTTTATGTAAATTAAGGTTGAAAATATTATTATTTTCTATTTTATATTACATATTTATATGGATTAAGTGAAGAAACCAATTGAAAGTTTGAAGTTTAACTGATATAATATTATTCTATAGGGCGTAATTAGTTCCCTTATTAAGGACACTTGGAATGAACATTTTTCAATACCAAAATCTCAAAATCAAGGATATGGATGTTGGTAATATAAATGTCTTGGGGTTGTTTGAGATAAGAGCCTCAATTTGGTGTAATTTTTAGAATGGATGTGTGTCCTTTTATATGGGAATTAGGGGAAACATTGTGACTTTGTTAAAAGATTAAAATATAACAACTTTATTCTCAGGATAAAGGAATTAGAGATAAAATGAATTAGAAATATGAATATAGGATCAAAATAACATTAAAAATAAAATTTTTTTCAGGGTTTGTTCCATATTACGCCATATCTTTTTAAATCCCCATTGTAAACCAATTTTTACCTTAACTATAGTAAAAAATTATCTCAATCATAAAGGGTTAATAATGTTACCATATGCGTATATGTGACTCACATATGGAAAATGGGTTGACATGTTCTACCATATTCAACTAATAAGTCCAATTATAGGAAATTTATTAATTTTAAATTATCAAATAATTTATTATTTAATATAAAATATAGTTAATGTCAATTTTGTAACTATTCATTTAGTTTGATCTTAAAGAAACCAAAAACAAGTTGGAATACAAAAATATTCATTTAACGCATCCATAATATGTCCTATATATATAAACACTTAAAATAACTCAATAATTTATAGTAATTATATTACTAATTATATTTGTGAAATTATTTATTTTTTTATATACTAATACAATAAATTTTGTTTTGGTGTTTCATTAGCATTTATGTAACTATATGATAAATAATAATTTTATTTAAATTTATATTAAAAAACATAACTTTTTCTTAAAATTAATATTTCTAACCAAACATATCAACTATTTTTCTCTAGGTAAAAAATTTGATACAATAAAACAACGAGAATGAAATTATTTACTTTTTATTATATAAAGTATTATAAATGTAAAAAACAATCACCAAATTGAAACATAAGGTTATATATTAGAGTTTTGGTTAATTTGGATTGAATATAACTATTAAATAAAATAAATTCACGTGGTATAGTCATTATTTAGTCAATGTCACATTATTTTTGACCTTAAATACATGATTGACCATTTAACATGGCAACAACAATTACTATGTGACAATTAATAATGAAAAAAACAAAATATAACCCTATTAATTAAAAATTCGAAATCTATATTTTCAAATTAAATTTCTGTAAATGGGTAAAAATAGTTTCAAAATAAGCATGAAAAATGTGAAGAAAACAATTTTTTAGAAAAATACATTTTTACAATAAAACTAGATGTTTTTATATCTCATTCCCAAAAAACAATAAATTAATTTTCAAACATTTAATTGATTATATAAGGCATAAATATAATTAAAATAATTCACTAATTTTTAGTAATATAATTTATTTAGTAAAATACATGTTTTGTACGTAAAAAAATAAGAGAAAAAATTTCATTTTCATTAAGTGATTTTTAATTCCATTTAAAATCAAATGATAAAAATAAATTTATTTTCAAAATATATTTTTTTTTAATTTTGTTCTTCCTATTCATATCATAATATTTAATGTCTATGATATAATGTTATATTATATTCTTGTTCATATACATTCACTATTGTGTGAATTGCAAGGTGTTAATAAAATTATATAAAGATATATATAGATATATATATTAAAATCTAATGGTGTTACATGGAACTAATTTACTAGAGGGAAGAAAATAATTCACATTAGGAGAATCTAGAAATTGCATTCAAATTCATGAGTTCATCACCTTCAGGTGAACCTATCCTTTTATTTAATAATAATTATGGTTTAGTGTGTTATTTCCATTGATATCGATAACATAAAAAGAACACTATTGAGAACATGTATCCTTTAAACCATATTTTTAAGTTTCTTGATATAATATTTGGAGATAAATATATTTCCATGATATAACCTCGTTATGGGTATCATCAATTAGGGTTCATGAAGGATGATACACCAACGAAAACTATACATACGAGGTATGTTCATTAAGAATTTATATTAAATATTGACCTACTAATTCATGCATATCCTAGGGTATGGAAAAATAATTATTCTAAATAATTTTCTATTATAACATAGAGGCAAATCAGGGATGTATCTCATGTGGATATAGATAGTCTTTTCCCCTCATTATTTTATTTTATCTAAATCAGATTTTTTTCTTGTATTAATGATTTTTTAGGGATATAGAATATGAGAATTTGGATTTTGGAAGTAAATCAAATTTAGAAAAGTGAAAGTAACATGATATTCTATATTTTCACCCAATGAAAAAAATGATATTAAAAAATAATGGAAGTTCTCCCAGTAAATTTTTCCAAGGTGCACATTTATTGACTTGTATCAAATACACATAGTGATCACACTCCACCGAATCTATGTACTCTTTAATGTACACCAATTTTTAATGAAATGTGTATACCGAAATCATCACGAAAAATCTGCATCCTCCATCTCCATCGAGGGATAGTTGTTATAGAATAAGAACTCAACCCTTAGATATAAATAGTTATGATTACATCCACTATGAGTCATCCTTATATTAACTAAAATTAGAATGAAAACATGGTCTCAAGTTAAATAACTAGATTACTCCCCCAGTATATTCATCGGGTGAGTAACTCAAAATCATGAGTATAACTGTTCAGAGTGTAATATTTCGTTTCATGCAATAGATTTTCATCATGAATTGAGTAAAAAATGAATAAAACAAAATAGAAAGTATATAATAAAATAATATTGGATGAGATTAAAAATAAAATCAATGAGAACAATTTATGAAATCTAAATGCAGAGAATGAAATAATAATAATAAAAAGACTATGGGGTAATAATAAATTGCTAAAAAATAATAA
Source organism: Viscum album (assembly GCA_963277665.1). Lineage (NCBI taxonomy): Eukaryota > Viridiplantae > Streptophyta > Magnoliopsida > Santalales > Viscaceae > Viscum > Viscum album. The sequence goes on along the minus strand of OY728158.1, from coordinate 1,899,591,806 downwards.
ATTAATTATTTTATAATAGAAAAAATCACAACTAAAAAAATTGAAACTTAAAAGGAAATATGATGATGCTTTGGATGATGGCCTCCTTCAGGGAGTTGTAACCTCCTTGGTAGTGGGAATCTCACCATCTATTTATATAGTAGGCTTCATATTCTCTAGGTTCGTAAAATCTGGTGGATATTTTTTCTTGAAGTATCCTTGAATCTCATACAAGAGGCTCATGGGTTGAGTTTGTAAAACTCCAAAATATTTTGGTATTTTATAATTTCAACATCTACTAATATCAGTGGAGGAATAATTATCCTCCTTTCGAATGTGCATGGAATTAATGGTTGTGTCTAGGTGATGTGGTAGTTTCTTATTAGTGAAATATTCATGAAAGCTTTACTAGAGTATTCCTCAAACCTCTAACCTTCCTAGTGGTTAGAGGGATCTCAAAATGTTCTTCATGGGGTCGTTTGTGTTGTAGGAGGTGATGTATGGTAACCCCATGCATCATCATGGAGAAAGGAGCTCAAGGTTGAGCTACCGTATTCCATGGAAATTGGGGTGCTACTGACAAGAATTGGAGGTTTTGTGATGAAGGGAGTGCTAATATGATGGTGTGATGATAGTGTTTGTGTGTCTGCACATGACATAGTATAGTGGCATGTAGAAGATTTCATTTGAATAAATGATGCTATGTAATATGAAAAAACCATCCCACATCAAAATAATGGATAATCTTTACACTAGTTTATAATTGAGAGTGCTTGTGTGTATGTTTAGACACCTACAATTGGGTGGGATCATAGATACACATTTTGTAAGAAATCGTTTATTCACTCATGTATGGATGATTTAAATTGCGGTCAAAATATTTACTTTGGATATAATATGGATTCCTAATCTATTATAAATGGACTCAATGGTGTCTGGGCATGTTTAGAGCCCAAAACCCATCTTTTGGGGGAAATTGGCCATGTTGCACGGTCAGTGCATGATGTTGCTAACCTTACAAAGAGAAATTCTCAGAAAGAACCATATCACATAGTTTTCTCATAGCCATGCAACCTAAAAATGCAATTTACCCTTCTTCCTAGGTAATCATGCATGGTTTGTGCATGGTTTTTCAAACCATGTGGACAAACCGTGCACATGCTATTTTTTTGGGTAAATTGTTTTTTCCATTAATGTTATATTAAGTCCCATTATTTTTCCTATTATGAGTTTTAATGAGATTTACCTCCATGTTTCTGATTTTGGAGAATTTTGAAGTCCAGTAATAGGAATTGAAGGATCTCCATCATCTGGGATCTGTTCGGGCTTCTGTTCGTCATGTTGTATGAACAACAATAAGTACTCGAGTCCGTTTAATACTTTCGTCTCCTCTCTTGCTATCAAACTAGTTATCGAGGTTTGATAATTTTTTACCTTTTACTTAGATATACTCTATTCTAATCCAAATCTAGGGATAATACAAGAGGATGGGAGTCTTGCAAGCCTAATATGGGTGGTCTGTAACTCACCTCTCAAGTTCGTTGATTTTGGAATTTCTGCGTGGGGACCCCTAATTTCATGGGGTGTCGTGAATAGAATTTATGTTCTATGGTTATAATAACTAGAACTATATGTTTATTTTATTTAAAAATATGGGATTAATTGTGGGTGGTTACACCCAAAACTTCATCCATCCCATGTAGGATGTTATGCCATAATTGGGTTTTTAATATTTTCCATGTTTGAGTTACCATTCTGGTGTGACCTTGCTTGACCCTTCAAAGAGTAAGATTTTATATGTTAAATGGCTTGATTTATATTTTGTATTTCATAATGTAATATACCATGTATGCTCACCACTTGACCTATCTATGGTATTTTCTTCAATTGATAATTAAATTTGAAATCTAAATTAGAAAATATATTAAGTATATAACTTGACCAGATTAATTGTGAATGATTAATAGGTTACATATCCATATAACCCCTTTCCACACTAATGTAATGTAATGTAATGAACATTAATAATTGGATATTATTTAAATGGAATTATTAAATGTTTCATGCTACTTTTCTATGTCACACTAATTAAATAAAAGGCTTGGACCAAATGGAATTATTGATTAATTATGACTTGATTAAAATGTTGCATGCAACTTGACCTTAGCACACTAATTGAATGAAAGTATTGAACCAATTGAATTATTACCTAACTTCATAATCAAATAGGAAAGGCCCGACTTGATATTGACTTCGATTTTGATCAGATAATGCCCTGAGCACTCGGGAACCCCTTTCTGATTCAAGGATACAACTTGCCTAGGTTGAGACCCACCTAGATTCTAATCCTTGTCTACTAATTGGATTCTTGGTATGACACTATAGGATCTATTAAATATCATTTAAATATGACTTTTATACACTCATTGGATCCATTATTGACTAATATGTTCCATTGTTAAATCCCTTTGTGCCCAGTCATTGCTTAGACGCGTTTTACCTTGGATGAATTTCATGGACTCGATGGGTGTCTCATTAAAGAATTCCTTGGAACATGCTCCATTGATTACACTCTTACCCCATGCCAAGATTGAGTTATTACTAAGTTGGAGACCCTTGAGTTATACGTCACCTTGTTTGTTACCATGGGCCTTCACTATTAAATATCATTACAAGTTTCTTTATAACAACTTCAAACCTTTTCAATTTATAATGTGTGAGTTTTTATAAAATAGTAATATTAAAATAATTAAAGACACCATAAACTAGTATAATAGGTGGTTTCCATTCATGATTTTCAATTTGGAGACATATATTGGATATTAGGAATGCATGGGACTTGGTCATAAGTCGTGCTTGGGTGTTGCGAACACATGTTTTTGGTAAAAAAACAAGTTGCCTAAATTATTATTGTGGTTATACTTTATCCTATTACAGTTGATATTATTCCACCATTGGTTGATGCACATGTTGTGTGGAGTTGTGAATTATTATTATTCTAATTGAGTATTTCATTCATTTTTAGCCTGATGAATTTATAACATGAATAGAAACCATACAAGATTGGTGCATTTCAATCATCCTTGAGAAAATTTTTATTTCTCATAAATATTTCAATACAAGATTTGTGCATTTCATTTTCTCGATTGCTTGATATTCCTATGATTATTGAGAAATATTTTGATAGTTATCTTATGCTTGTTTTTAAAAATAGTTTTTATTCTGTTATTTCTTGTATCAATTCATGAGGTACATGGGACCTCATGGGTTGGGATGAGGAATTTACCGAGTGGATCCATTATGCTATAAATAAATGGGTGTAATTTCCAGTGATAAGTTGAATGGGCACTAATTCACTAGAAATGAAAATCCATTATAAATTGAATCATCACATCTAAAATTAATATGTTGCACATCCTTATCCTGCCTTATCAAGTTTATGAATGGTAAAGGAGTGAACCTGGAAATTAAATGTAAAAATATTTGGAACTTATACTTGATTACTTAATAATACCTGACCATCTAAGCCAGTACTGGGGGTTTTATTCCTTGGATAGTGAGTTCTCTTACATTCATCTTCCGATTAGGTTTATATCATTCTTTATATGTCAGTTCTGAGGAGTGTCCTTGGAATTTGTAGACCAATGATGTCACGACATCCTCGTATCATATGCCAGGAAGTTGGTGAAGACCACACTCCTACTATGATGGGCCCTGAGCCACCAATCTTACCCCTATGAGTGCCACTTGTGGCACTGCCTACTATACCTAAATTGGGAACTGATTCCCATGTTTTTGATAGTTTCCTATTTTTGATGAAGTCTATGCATGGTGCTCTATGGATTGCACCTACGATGGCAGATATGACTCATGAGATCTTGCAGTAGCATACTCTTACATTCTCAAGGGATGGAGGTCCTCAAGCTTCTGAGACTTAGATAGAATCCACCCTATATATCTTTGAGGATCAGGAGATGCATCTAGAGTGGAGAATCTATCATTCCACATTCATGATTCTAGATTAATCCAAAACTTTTTGGGATGTGACATCCTAGGAAGGTCATCATCAAGGCATGTTATGGATTGATATCTATACTGCTTTCTATGATCAGTTCATTCCTTAGTAATTGTGAGAAAATAGAGTTGTAGATTTCATAAATATTAATTAGGATTCTATGTTAGTTATGGAATATTTAGTGTGTTTCATAGAGTTACAATGCCTTGCACTCCTTCTAGCTGGTGATGAGATTTCACATGCTAGATACATTAATGATGAGATCTAGTATGCCATTTATAGTCATGTGAACTTATATCATCATCCCACTTTATCTAAGATAGTCAATTGGGATATTATCATTGAGCGCAACTTAAGGGAGTAAAATAGTATTGGGTATAGAGGATCAGTGCCATGGAAGGCCATTAGTTCTTCCGACGGTAGGAAACATTCCCTAGATGTTTCTCTTTAGGGAAGTGAAAACCAGAGTGACCATTTGATAGCTCTAAAGTGTGTCCTAAGTGTGGAAGACGGGGGGAATTTTATGCCTTATTGTGATTGATACCACTGGAGATCCAGGATTGTGTCCATATGGGGCATCTTCAACATTTCTGAATGAACCTTCAACTAGCTTTGAGTGGAAAAGTATATGAACCAGCTCCAACTTCATGGGATGGATCTTTTAAACCATGTCAGGTGGGGTGTTGAAATAACATCGGTATGTAAGGACGAGTAGGATTTCATGGCTATGGTACCTGGATCCCTGATCACCAGTAATGCCAGTAGAGTAGTTAAGATCATGGTAGTCCATCGGTTGCACAGGGTCATCGATCAGGCCAGTTGAATGCACTACAACTAATAATCAAGGATCAGGCTGTAGGACTATCTATAGTATAAGGTACTATTCTTTTTTAATATAGTATAGTATCTTATTTATTTGATGTAGGTTCTTCGAGCTCATTTATCTCTGTATCTATCATGGAATGTCTCAGACTAAAGATACAATATTACTATGGTGTGATGACCCTAGATACATTGTTTTTGGTACAAACAGAGGGTATACGCCAGTGTAGGGACTTTCCCCTTGAGGTAGGTAGTTACCCTTTCTTAAGGAACCATTTTATTCTTGATATTATGGGATTCAATATAATACTCGGGGTGGATTTATTGGTTCAATATCATGAATTTTTCGACTGATATTTCCATAGGGTATCGTTTATGTCACCAGAGGGCATTAGTTATCTCCATAAGGGTGGGAGGTATTTACATGCTGGTAGAGTGGGACCAGAGCATCATGGGATATGTTTATTGACTTCAAAGATTTAAAATCTAATCATTGAGGATCGGGCTTTACATAATTCATATTTCTCTCCATCAATAGATCATTTCAGGGATTCCATTCCAGATAGTTTTTCTAGATTACCTCCTAATAGAGAGGTATATTTTAACATTGATCTTATTCTAGGAGTATCTCCAATGTCCATTCCTATGTTTTGAATGACACCAACTGAGCTTCAATAGCTCAAGAAGCAGTTAGAAGATTTTAGAGGCCAAATGATTTATATGGACTAGTGCATCGTCTTGAGGTTCATTTGTGCTTTTCTCTATGAAGGATGATGGAATTTAAATATATGTGTGGATTACATATGGTTTAACTATCATAAATTTAGAACTATTACCCACATCCTAAAATAGATGATCTCTTCGACTAGCTATGAGGAGAGGAGGTCTTCCCCAATAACGACCTGAGATCAAGTTATCATCTAGTATGAGTCAGACCATCAACCATACCTTGTATAGCTTCCCATAGATGGTATTGTCTGTATGAGTACATTGTTATGCCATTCAATTTTACGAATGCACCCACAATTTTCATGGATTTATGAATATGCGTTTTCACCCCTATTTGGATTCTTTTGTTGTGGTAATTTTGGATGACCTTTTTGGGTATTCTTACACTCATAGAGACCATGCCAAACAGCTTGATATCATTTTGGATACATTAAGAGAGCATTATATTTATGAAAATCTTTCTATATTCCAATTCTGGATCAACAAATTTCACTTATGAGGTCATATAATATCAGAATTAGGAGTATATATTAACTTAGAATAGGATAGTGCTACATTTTTCTGGGATCATCCCAATAAAATGTTTGATATAAAATGTTTCTTAGGGATGGATGTATATTACATGCATTTCATACAGTATGCTTACCAGCTTCCATCACCTATTATTGGTCTTACAAATAAGCGTTTCATAATCCTATGGTTAGAAGAATGTGAGAAATCATTTTAGGATCTGAATGGATGGCTTCTATTGGATCCTATTCAGACTCTTCTAGAGTCAGGCATATATTATACTATCTTCGGTGATGTATCAGGAGTTTTCCAAGGAGTAGTTATGATATAGGTGGACAAATTCATTATTTATGGATCTCGATAGTTGAGGCCTCATATGAGAAATTACAAAATGGATGACATTGAGAAAGAAACAGTTGTCCATGACTTATGTTGATAATGACACTATCAGTTGGTTGAGTACATTGTGGTGTACACAGACCATAAGAGCCTCAAATATATGTTTTATCAGTGCTAATCGAACCTCAAATTTTAGAAATTGGTCGAATTTATATAATACATTGATTTTGATCTTTCCAAAGAACCTAGGAAAGGCAATGTAGTTGCAGATGTGTTGAGTCATAAAACTCAAACACGGGCCGTATGAGAAACCAGTGAATAATGGAAGTCCATGGCCCTCTTTTCTGAGTTGTATCTCGAGTTTCATAACCGTTACAAGTAGTCTTATATCTAATCCTTGATAGTTACCTCTTCCCACCTTGAGTAGGTGAATGGTAGATAGTTTTTAGATCCTGATGGTTTGCTTCCCCATGATATTATATTTGGAGTGGACCCATCTCTGGATTGATCTATAGACAGAGACACCATCATATGTATCCATGGATGTGTCTGGGTTTCTATAGATACGAGAGAAGAGTTGATGAAAGAGTCTCTTTTCTCTCAGTAGGTAGTTCATCTAGGTATCCCTAATATATATAAATATACTAGATACTATAATTGGGGTCCTGGGATAAAACATTAGATAGAATGCTTCATCACTAGGAGTTCCACCTATCAGCAGGTGAAGGAGGAGCACCAAAGACCTGAAAGCTTGTAACAACCACTTCCATTACGAAAAATGGAAATTGTAAAATGTTTCTATTAACTTTTTAGTCAATTTTCCTTGGTCACCTAGATGTAGAGAATCTATATTGTTTTTCATTGATAGACTGGAAAAATTAACCCACTTCATTCCTATCTGGGAGACATTCTTTTTTAATGAGATGAGAAGACTGTATGTTTAGGATATCATAAGAAAACATGGGGTTCGTCGTACTATCATTTCATATATAGATTCTTTATTTACATCACAATTCTGGTTGATATTGAAAAATAATATTGGAACATAGGTGATTCTAAAAATAGCTTCTCACCCTGAGACCGATATAAAATTATAATGGACAATATAGGTTCTAGTGGATATGCTCCATGCATGTTTCCTTGATTTTAATGGTTCATGGGAGATTCATACCCTCCATGTTGATTTCACCTATAATAAAATCTTGCAGGAAACAATTTATATGGATTTGTTTGAGGCCTTGTATGGTAGGTCATTCTATTCACCCTTCGTCTAGCTCGAGGTAGGTGAGGTAGCCCTACTAGGTCCTCATCACATTCAAAAGACTTCAGAGTAGGTTCAGATGATCAGAAATCATATAACTACTGCTCGGTCTAGACATAAATCTTAAGCCTATCATTGTCGATGACCTATATAGTTTGAGTTCAGGGAATGATTTTGTCCTTTGGGAATCATCCAGGCTAGGTCATAGATGGTTACGAAAGCAGGGGAAGATGTTGGCTCATTACATTAGGACGTTTGAGATTCTAGAGAGTGTAAGTTCGGTAGCCTATCAATTGCTACTACCTCATAGGTACAGTGCTACGCCCGACATCTTCCACATCTCATAGCTTCACTAATATCATGCTGATATGTCTAATACATTTTATCCTAAAGAATTTGAGTTTTATGGTTATGATGCCTTTGAGTAGTATCCAGAACACATACTTGACCAGAGCAGGAAGGTTCTATAAGGCCAGTCTGTCCGTATTGTATTGGTATAATGGTTGCACGACCATGTAAAGGATGAAACATGGGAGCAGGAGGCCAACGTACATTCCCAATAGCCAAATTTGTTCTCAGATAGTGTTTCTCAGACCATGGAAGGTGAACTCAGGGTTCTGTTCTTCTAAGGGGGAAGAATGTAAGAAACTGAGTTTTCATTTAGGTATAGATCCTTTAAATTGTAGTATAAATCATTAATTTGGAGCTAATGTGCATTCTAAATGAGTTAGAAATGGTATCAGGGGTGTGAGGGGAATGTTCAAATCCTAGAAACCATATTTTTGGGGAAACTGCCCATGTCGCATGGTTAGTGGATGGTTGATGCATAGTTTCGCTAATTGTGTGGATGTAAATTTTTGGATCGAACCATATCATATGGTTTTCACATGGCCATGAATCCTAACCATGCAAGTTTCCCTTAATCCCAGGTAACAATGCACAGTTTTTTGCATGGGTTTTCAAACCGTGTGGAAAAAACATGCACAATCTATTTTTTAGGGGTAAATTGTCCTTTTTCCTTTAATGATCTATTAAGTCCCCTAAATCTTCGTATTACGAGTTCCAATGGGATTTACCTCCATGGTTCTCAATTTAGAGATTTTTGAAGGTAAAATCTAGGGATTAAATCATCTCAATCATATTGTATTATTTTGTTCTTACATTCATCATGTTTGATGCACAATGGTTAGTAATAGAGTTCATTTAATATTTTTTTCTCCTCTATTTCTCTTGACCTAGTTATCGAGGTGTTAGAATTTTTCCCTTTTTCTCAGATCTAATCCATTATATTCCAAATAATGGTCCAATACCATAAGAGGAGAGTCTTACATGCCTAAGGTGGGTGGTCTATAACTCATCCCTCTTGTTTGTTGATTTTGGAATTGTTGTGTAGTGCCCAACAATTTCATTACGTGTCGTTAATATAATTTATATTCCATTCTTGTAATAATTAGAACCATATGGTTATGATATCTCCAAATATGTGATTAATTGTGGGTGGTTATGCCCTGAGCTTGATCCATCCCATGTGATATGTTATGTCATAATTGAATTTTTTTTATTTGGCATGTCTGAGCCACCGTTCGGGCAAGAATTGTTTTGACCCTTATAAGGGTGAGATTTTCTATATTAAATGGAAATAAGAAATAATACTAAGTATATGACATGACAGGATAAATTGTGAATGATTAATAGGTTTCAATTCTATAGAACCCCTTTCAACATTAATAGAAGGTATTGGAATGGGCCTTTGTTATTGAATATTATTTAAATATAATTAATTAAGGTTTCATACAACTTGTCCTTGTCACACTAATGAAAGGCAAGGATTGGACCAAATGGACTTATTGAAACATTATGACTTGATGAAAAGGTTTCATGTTACTTGACCTTATCACACTAATAGAAGGAAAGGCTTGAACCATTTGAATTATTTAATTACATCATAATCAAATAGGAATGGCTAGACTTGAGCTCGCCTAGGATTCTAATTGGAGAATGCCCGGGGAACTTAGAAACCGCTTCTGATTCAAGGATACAAATTTATTAGGTTAAGACTCACCTAGATCCAAATCCTTATCTATTATTTGTATGCCAGGTATGACACTATTGGATCCCTTCAATATCATTAAAGAATTTCTTGGATACACTCCTTCGATCTAACATTGAAAAGTCGGTTCCATGGTTAAAGCCCATCGGGACCAGTTACTACTGAGCCCCATTTTACCGTAGATGGAATCCTTGGAATCAGTAGGCTTCTCACCATGGAATTACTTAGACTATGCTTCTTAGATTACAGTCTTACCCCATGCCATGCTATAGTTATTACTGAGTTAGCGTCCCTTGAGTTCTACGTCACCTTGGTTATTACCTTGGGAATTCACTATTAATTATAATAATAGGATTCCTTGTTACAAATTTCCACCTTCTAATTTTAGAAAAAAATGACTTGTTCATAAACTAGTAATAATTAAATACTGAATTGTTTACGTGTTTAGACACCAGCCGAGGGGTGAAGAAGGTACATGGGTATTTAGTTACATTGTACTTCTTTACTTTATATATTCATGCTTGAAAACTTTTACATTTCCATTAAACGGACTAGATGTTATAGAAACCATTGGTGGTGGCCCACTAAGATTTATCTCACACCCTCTCTGGGTGCCATTTGGTACCCAAAGTAGATTAAATGTTTTAGGAGCTGACAAAGGGAAGGATACAACTTCAAACACATGATTCCTTACTATTTAGTATGGATCCTAATAGAAGAAAACTACGTCAGAGTTTGGGATTCTTTGGATAGTCTTTGATTTCCTTTATTCTTATTTTGAACACATTATACCTTTTATCTTGGATCTATTTTTTCCTAATTTCTAATTATATGACAAATCATCAGTTATTGACTCCTATTGCAATTGTTTCAGTTATTGTTACTATTGTCTCTATTTTCTGCTCTACTTTCTATTTATATATATTGATTCCAATATTTAACTATGTTTACAATCATATGTTCGTCTATAATTTATTAATGAGGTCATAGTCTCCCCACAAAAAATCCCTAGTCCCTTGCTTCTAGTTGTAAGCATCTGGCGTTCGGGGATATGCGCTTGAGGCCATGTGGCCCACTAGGCTTCGAGCAACTGTTTGGTGGAATCCAGGTCTAGGAAATCACAAAATCACACACATGGGACTCCATGATCTATGAGGGCCTTGAACCTAAAAGTACACCTATGGGCCTCATGCCACATTGGATTGATCCATTGTGAGAATTTCATCAACCCTTTCAGCTCAGTCAAGTTTCCCTAGGCTGGTTTGTCCAATAGACCCTCCTTGTGGGATGGATATATGGAAGGTTGTCCCAGTTGAGGGCTATCTTGATATTGACCCAAATTTTTACCTGAATAATATATATTGTAAAATATAATAAAATTTCCAAAAAAATATTCTTTAATAAAATTAACCATTTAATAATCATTTAAATACATTTTTATAATTTCCTTCAAATTTAAAAAATATTCATAAAACATTACATTCCTTGGGTTTATTAATTTAAATCCATAAAAAATCGTTAAACAATTCTTTAAATATTGCATGAAATAAAATTCTATCAAATACCCTCACAAATAAACCATAATTATCATGAATAATTAAATCTCAACATAGAATTAAGAGGGAACCAATGTTATAATTACTAAAATTTCGATGTGGTAAAATTAAATAATTATCAACTTCCAATAAATATTTCAAATTCCACAAAATTATCAATTCGATTTAACATTATTCAATGACACAATCATTTCAAGTTTTTTATTTTCTTCCTTTTGAAAATGATGGTACATAATCTTTCATTCATTCAAATTCAAAAATTTATTATTATTAATCATGTTAAATCATGATTTACCTCACTTGTATCTTTTCTCTCATCAGTCATGATACAATTAAATTAGATTTATGCTCATTTCATGAGAAAATTATCCTTATCAATAATCTTGTGTGTCATGACCCATCCTATAGGGGCCAATGTAATGACCACACTAATCCCACCTCTAATTGGACATGGGTTGGCCACTCGCACCAAGTAGGAATATCCCACAAATGGGAGTAATTTTCCTAAGTACTTATACAAATGCACACATCTCCAATACCCAAAGTTCTTAAATGTTAAGAAACTATGTAGAAAATGCATGCATACACTAAGATACAAACCACAGACTATGATAGTAGGATACTGGAAAGTAAACAGGAATAGAATATAAGCCCATGAAAAGAAAGAGTCTATCCTAGTGAATTCACACATTCAGAAAACACATCTACAGAAAACCATTCATGAAGGGTAGGTGTAGGAAACTTTTCTGAAGCTATAGGAGCATACATCATCTACATGATCACTCTAAGAACCACCTCATCCTGGTTTAACAAGAACTTCATCAAATCATATATCATCCTCCGAAGACATGACATGTACTAGGAAAGCTCATGCAGGGGTGAATAGAACAATACATAGTAAGACACCCACAGACCTCAAAGGAATACCACTAATAAATACACAAAGTACACCAAAAATAAATATATAAATTACACCACAAATAAATACATTATGTATACCAAAAACAAATTAAATGATGTATACCAAATAGGAATAGAAGGTAATCTCACACAAATAAAAGTCTATAGAATAGAAAGTAGTATTATCTGATGTAGTCTGTAGGACACCCAGTATAGATAATACACTGAGTTTCAGTAAGACACAGTGTCTTAGTAAAACACATATTCTTAGTAAGACACAGAGTCTCATCAAGGCATGAATTCTAGGTAAGACACAGAGTCTCATTAAGTCACACAACCCAAAAGTCACATAGTATTTAAGTCACATAGATTAAATATCCCATCCAGAAACATGATTCCACTCATAGCGCGCTTGTTCTAGGAGAACCTACTCCTCAAGACAAAAAGGATGTATTCAAACTTCCACAAAAACTCACTTAATGTATCCAAAAAGGATCTATATTCTCATGGGTCCCAATGATGCAAACGTTTCATCATGAAGACCCGCATTTTGAATGTTACAACAATATATATAAAATGATATGCCCTGGGTCTGGTCAGGGTCCAACCCGACCTTCCAAACCCAACCAACCCACCCTAACCTGGGATGAACTATCCCAGCCTGATAGGCCTACTGAATCCAGCCCCCTAGGCCACTAGGGTAGCATGGATCACCTGTCTAGCCTGTTCTGTGGCCCGGTTGACTACGCCACACATGGTCTGCATGGACAGCATACCCCACATTCTAATGTGGTGTTGTTCAGTGTACTACATGGTTAGACCTCCACACCTCCTACCTCGTGGCCTCGTCGTTTTGGGATCCTCTAATGCGACACCATACCTTATACCTCCGTCAATGTCGTGGTATCCTTATGTGGCCCGTTCCTATCTACTACGCTGGCACCGATGGGGCCCCATCCCACCATGCACCCCCTCCGCCGACCACGCTGACGAAGTTCTTGCTCTTGTGCTCTGCCTGGACTGACCCTGCCAAGCCGCATCCTATCACCATCACTGGTAGCTCCATCGGTAGCCTGTCGTCCTTCCCTTGCACTCTTCTTGGACCAAAAAGTGTGACGACTTCACCGTCCTGCCTCTTTGGTGTCATGGGGGTGTCATATCTTCGGTCTTTGATTATTTTCTAACTAAACTAAGGCACAAGAATCATTCACCAATACAATAATCAAGAACGCAATGAATTTGAAGAACATGGAAAAAATGGGAGGCACAAAAGCAACCTAAGGATGGATCTTGTCCTTTGTTCACGTCGACCTCGATTATCCCTTATTAGATGGATCACGAAGAAAGAAGAAATAACACATATCTAACCCCCATCTAATTATTTATAGATAAATCCTATCCCGCAAGCTATAAAATCATTGATCAACCTCTTTTTCTTTTGGTTCACATTGGCCATTTAATTTAAGAATATGAATCAAATCCCAATGAAACAATGCCCTACCTAGAGACTCTTGTGGTACGAGTAGATTATAAACCACTCTCCCAACAAGTTGTGTCCCAAAATCTTCAATGTGAAGAATACTATGGCCAGGTCATGATCATGGGTCACATAGTTCTTTTTATGCTTTCTCAACTGCTGTGAACCATAGGCAATCACCGATTTCCCCTACATTAAGACACAACCAAGCCCAATCCCTAATGCATCACATAACACTACATAATTGATTCCCTCAACTTGTAGTCTCAAAACGGTAGCACTTTTAAGCCTCTTACTTATCTCCTGAAAGCACTGTTGGAACTTCTCTGTCAACACAAAGGGCTGCCCCTACTATGTCAAAGTTATCAAGGGTGCTGCAACTCTAGAAAAGTTGGGTAAAACCATTGATAATACCATGCCGAACCCAGGAAACTCCACCCCATGGTAACATTATTGGTGGATCCCAAGAAATAACTACCTCATTCTTCAGCAGATCCATTGTGACTCAAGCCTGTGAAATGATGTGTCCTAGAAAGTGGACCTACCAAATCCAGAACTAACACTTTGAGAGCTTCCCATAAAGCTGGTTCTCTCAGAGTGTGTCTAGAACTATCCTAAAATGTGTTGTGTGCACCTCCTCGATCATCAGGTATATTTGGATTTGATCAATAAAGACAACACCAAATCCATTTAAGTAAGGATAAAGGATATTGTTCATGAGTCCTATGAACACTGTTGGGGAGTTCTTTCTACCAAAAGGAAACACCAATTACTTTTAGTGGTCATACCAACATATGAAGGATGTATTTAGTACATCCTCATCCCATATTCGATGTTGGTGATAGCCAGACCAGAGATCGATCTTTAGGAACTATATCACTCCCTTCAGTTGATCGAAGAAGTCATATATCCTCATTAGTGGATGCTTATTCTTCATGCTCACCTGATTCATTCACCGAATGTGCACATATAATCTCAATATCATGTCAACCTTCTTGAAAAATAAAACTTACTCTAGCTAGGGTGAAATGCTTTGTCTCACAAAGCCCTTTCTCTACAAGTCATCCAACTATACCCTAATCTTAAGAAGATATACGGGATCCATCTGATATGTAGGTATATATATCAGTGAATTCCCTAATTATATATTGAAGCATATTTCTACATATCTTTGGGGAGGTAATTTGGGAACATCCTCAAGAACGGCGCCCTCATACCCTTCCACCACTAAAGGAAACTAAGGATTCATATCATCCACTACACTGAAGGTGAGGCTATCCAACTGGTGAGTAATGAGATGCAACGTCCAATTAGTAAATCCATCCTATGTTTCATGCATTTCCTTTTCATCAACAATGGAAAAATGTGTCCCATCTCCACATACACACCACACTCTATGCCTAAAATAGTCAATCTGAGCATGGACTGTAGATAACAGTCCATCCCATGAATGTCTTCATAAGGCCTCTATGTCTCTACTAAGAGATCCCAACTAAAACTCTTGCCTTTAAGAGTAAGCTCACACTGTTTTCACTAGTGTGTGATCATCAAATCTCCTCCCATAAGAGTCTCTAAACATAAGGGTTGAATAAATGGTTCAACCAGATTATTTGAGCCCTAACTAATGTCAGTTGTAATAAAAGAATGACTTGTACCTATGTCTATCAAAACTATAGATAGGGTGTAAAATAGATAGATCATACCTAGAATCATCCCTGAAGCACTGGGGTCATAAGTATACATTTCCTACAGCTATCCTCATCCCTTTCCACCAGCTCC
The DNA here is from genome assembly GCA_963277665.1 of Viscum album. Lineage (NCBI taxonomy): Eukaryota > Viridiplantae > Streptophyta > Magnoliopsida > Santalales > Viscaceae > Viscum > Viscum album. Next base: position 1,899,576,389 of record OY728158.1, on the reverse strand, counting down.
CTGAGCCTGGCGTGGACCATTAGGGGGTGGCGGTAGTAACACGTCGAACCTCCTCCCACCTCCTGCTCCTATTCCATGTCTGCCACCCTATGTACCACCCTGTTCATGCCCCCTCCTCTACCTCGACAGTCCCTCTACCGTATCCTTATCATTCATACAGTGGTTCTAGCAATCTCATTCCTGATGTCCCAGACCACAAATTTGTAACACAACATTTCCTTCAGCTAACTCGCTCTTCCCTGTGATCCCAGCACCACTAATCCCAAGTCCCAAGGTCGTCCCCTAGAGTGCTTGACCATTTGGGTCCTTGTGACTATTGTCGACTACCTATTATTGAAGACTCAGCTACCTGGTGCCTGCTGCTAGCTCCCACAGCTGGAATTTACTCCACCAGAATGCTCTCCACTAGCAAAGCTCTCTGCACTACCTATAATGCCCCAACCCTAGAATCCCAGAGTCAGTGCAATATTTTAATACATTGGCACGATTACAAGGAATCATGTTCTGAAATATAGATCAGTTTAGCAGTCTTGGAAAATAGATTATATACTGGAATGTTACATTACACATTATAAAATAAACCCCAACATAAATGATCCTTTGAGAATCCCATTAATCACCTAGATTAACCCTAATTATCAATCATAATACACTTCTTGGAATCATGGGAAAATAAAACATAAGAAAGGGGTGAGATCATATCCTCATTAAGGATAACAATATAGCGTAAATTTTCATAAATAAATATAAACACTTAAGGAAATGTATAAGACTAAAACAAAATCCCTTTAAACTTAAAATTCAGTATAATATTGAAAATATAAATCAAATAATAACATTTACTATTTCACATGGATATTCTACTAGTCAAATAATCACATGTAATATCAATATCCAATTTCATAATGATGGAATGCATAATTCCAGACTTCATAACCACGTAGTCAAGTCCGTATTCCAAGACTAAAAATAATATTTTGTCAAGGCCCTGTGCCAAGACACTAGTTTTTCTCATGATACCTACTGATGCATTGAGGAGCTATATTGGGCTCCACCAGTCACTTACGATGTCCAATTCATTTCTCATATGAAAAGGTTTAAACATAACATAAACATTCGTATTAAAAATAACTTACGAAATGTTAATAATTTATCCATAAAACATGGATGGTATACAAATAACACTTCCACAGTAAAACATATAACAAAACCTTCAATAAAATATTGAATATTTGTATCATAATAAATCAACTTCAACCAAGTTTAAAATCCATCAAATTATGTTGACATAGATGAAAATGATTTGTAAAAATATTTGAGAGAAATATCCATTTTTCATGTAAAAAATTAAAAGTCACACAATTTATAAAGAAATAAATTTAAATAAATTTTTAAATCAATGTGTCCCATACCAAATTGAAACTTTTGAAATGAATTAACATTTTAAAAACATTCAGGCCCATATAAATAAATCTTTAAAACCCATTTTGAAAATATGGTCATTAATGGGAATGTTTTAGAAGAATAAATATTTAAACAATTGAAAATGATGATCTAGTTAAAGATTCACTTACATAAAACCTTAAAATATTCTTTTTTAAAATATTTTTATGAAATTTGGATGTGGATGATAAATAGGTCTCAGTAGATACTAACGTAAAAACAACCTCAGATAATGAAGAGATTGTAGAATTGACCCGTACCATGTACTTTTCCTTAGTTGATGGAATGTTAACCTCATGTATAATGTTTAATTAATTTTTATTAAATTATACAAGAACCACATACATAAATATTATATCATTTATGATCTTCTAATAATGATTTGTTAATAATATTTAATTTGTATCATCGTTTCGGGTGTTAACTGATCTGTTTCCCTTTATATGCTTGTCTATGTAAGCCATGTTTGTTATAGATATGATGTATTTGATTTATATAAAGAGTGATATTAAGTTTTTAAACATTATTTTTAATCATAAAATTAAATTTATTCTTGAATGATTATTATGGGGAATGAATCTCATCACGTTCGTGGAGATGGTAATCCATACGTTCACACGAGCGACAATATCATTATATTTATGGTTAAGTCGTGTGTAATTGAATTTTATATCATACATATAGAATCATTAACATGTTATATTTATTATTTAAATTTTTTATACTCATTATTATACCCAGCCAAATAATTAAGTGTTTGAATAAAAAACTACACCACGATGTAAAGACGGTAAGCCGTACGTATGAAGGTATGTTGAAATTGTTATTTATAGGATGGATAGAATAATTAATATGGATATACAATATTTATAATAACATCACAATATGTAGGTTCTACTGGAGTTATTATTTTTGTATGGAAACAAAAAAGAAAAAGGAAGTGGAATATGAAAAGAACTTGAAATATGGTGGTGAAATTATTACCTCTTCTTTGGGTGTTTTCTTTTGAGTTGATCAAAATGGATCTTTAGGTTGACTTTCTAATCAAATTAAGGACTCTAGGTTGATGTGAGGAAATATGGGAGGATATTTTGGTAGGGGTTGGCCAAGAAAAATGGCTTTGGAGGTATGATTTTGAGAGAATGGGAAGTGCCCTTTTAAAAGAGGGGTGAGGGTCACTTTATGAACAGATTAAAATATTAATTTATTATACAATCATATTCGTTTTATAATGGTTCCAAATGAATTTATATCGAGAATTAGGTGTTTATGGGTCGAAATCATCCCAACAAATAGGTTTTAGACAAGTTTAGGCTACCATTTTAACCATATAGATTAGATTTATTTCTTACTTAAATAGTTTAACTTTTATTGTGTCTTCTTGTATTTTTACACTATTTGGTTAATAACCATACTCTAAAATTCTAAGAAGACATAAAGTGGTTCATTAATGACATATATAATATTATTTAAGCCCTTTTTAAGAACCTTGGTTTTTTGGAATATTGTATCAATCAATAATATAGTATTTGTTTTAAAAACTCATTTAAGTCAATTTTGACACTATTTAGTATTTGTTTTTTTTTGAAAATCAAAACAACATGATTACATCGAAAAAAATCATTTAATCACCCCTATAATTTTATATTAACCTATAAAATTAGTGTAATTCATCAAAACTTTCAAAGTATATTTATTTGGATATTTATAATATTGATTATTTTAATCTTTCATTAATAATGTAATTACTGCGTCATCATTGTGTAATAAATAAATTTAATTATTTTATGTCTAAAAATTATAAATAAAATACCATTATGTAGGAAATAATTTTATCTTTCTAATGAATATTTATAGTCTAATTTATATTGTGTTTAAACTTATATTAAAAATGGTTTAGTTATTAAACATTGAATTTTACACTATTAATTCTTCTTTAAATAAAATAATAATAAATGTCCTAATCTAATACAAGTGGACCAAAAAGTATAATATTTTATTCCAAATATTTTTTGGTTGAATTACAGTTATCTAAAATAATTAAGACATGTTTTATGGTAATTATATTATCATTTTTACCCTTAATTACCCTATTTACATTTAATCGTGGTAAATAAAAGTAAAATGTTACTATTCACCAAAAAAATTCATCTTATTGAACCACATTTTACTTACTAATGTCAAACTTGTTTCTATAACTTTTGAAATTCAACTCACAGAAGTGGTAAAATTATGTTTTACGCAATTTTGCAAATGCTCCTAGAAGGTGGGTAAAAAATGTTAAAAGTTCAATAAAATTTTATATATATAATTTTATTATAAAATGATTTCAATTAATTACATTGAACTTATATAGGTATTATATATCTATTTTGCATTAAATAAATTTAAATAAAACAAATAATTATTTAAATTAAAAGTCAGTTTTAAATAATAACGCAATGTTTTTCCACTACTCATCAAAAATAGAAAGTTTTCAGAGAAATACCAAAAATTAACCCTAAGATAATTTTAATACTATGAATTAAAAAATGAAATTTATTTTAACAAATTAAAAATATAGGAGTTTCATTTATTAATTTAAAATTAATTCCCGTTGTCAAAAACAAAAAGTAGGTTTTTAAAAAGTAAAAACTATCAAAAGATTGAAATGCGTCTATGTCAAATTTAAATGTGAAATTACTTATAACGAACTAAATTGTATTAAATGATACAAATATAATCTAACTATACTTTGAATTCATCTAAATGTATAATTAAACCCTATGAATTATTTTTATTAAAAAAACTGTTTTTAATTAAAATTTAGTATTTTTCACTTTTCACCCAAATATGAAAGTTATCAGAAAAACATAAAAAATTTATTGAAACAAAAATTTTATATCTTGATTATAAATAAGATGTTTATTTTGTCAAATTGAATATATAAAAGTACCAAATATTGGATTTAAAAAGAGTTCTCTATTAAAAGGTGGTATAATTTCATTTTTTGAAAAATATTTCCTTTATCTAAAAAATGAATTTATTCTTATATTATGTCTAAAAAACACATAATATGGATGTTAAAATTTATATGTAATATAGAAAATTCAAAATGAAGATAATACTATTCATAAAAACGTTTGAACAACTAGTTTGGTAATTTATAGTGCGCTCGAACTTGGTGTTGCGTGTAGCTCAAATTATTGAATTACTTTGAAGAAATTGTGTACTAAGAAATCTTAGGATGTTACATACTCCCCTCCTTAAATAATTTGCTTTCTCACATTTTAAAAATTACTCTTCAAAAATAAAAGGTTAAAAATAGAAAAATACCTTTGTGGAAAACCCACATTAAAAATTGGGTTAACAAAATTTTGTCTTCATAAGAGGAAAAGGGAAATGAAAAAGTAACCACCAAATTTTGATCTTGATTAGGAGAACATTGTGGAAATTAGAGATCCAAAATTGAAAGAAAGATATAAATATTTATAGGGAGTGATTATGGTAATCAATCACAAACAAGTGTAAAATTGAGGGCCTCAAAGCCATCAATCTATGATGATTTAAAATATTGTCGGTTCAACAAAACATAAGGAATTATGATAACACATTTTTTGTTTTAAGATCCCTTCCCTAAAGTTGAAGAATTAATTTATTAATATAATTAGAGGAAGAAAATATATACTTGACAGGTAGAATTTTGAACTTCAACTAATTCCTACCACAAACTCATCTTTCACTCCAAAAGATAATAGAATTCTAAAATATTATAATTATCCTAATCGTATAGGGTTCCAAAAATAATAATTTTTTAATTCATTTGTTAGACTTTAAAAAAATACCTTATACAATATAGGACATAATGTATGCCATTGTTAGGTGCTCCACCATTTTCTCCCTTCAGTTATTGTTTCAAGTCTCGTGGCCTTTCCGGACGCGACAGGTTGTCGCCCAACCTCGAGGTTGTACTTTTTATGAAAATATGAAAATAATCTCAAGAAATTCTTTAAACATAACAATATTATCCAATATCTAACTTAAATTATTCCAACATTTATAATTATTTAAAATACTTATGTCCGAACTAAGAGCCCAAAATTTATAAGGAAGGTCACATAATATACATGTGAATACCTTCATCGTGTATTCTCTTAAAACACTGTAACACCTATAATTACTATAAAACCTTATTGATTACATTCATGCTCCCTTATTCCTTATAGAATACTGGATATACTCCTTCTATCAAAAATTTTGTAAACACCAACAATGATGGAATATACAAATCATTAATAAATTTCACGGTAGTCAAGAATATCTAATATAATTTATCCAAATCAATCATATGTTATTCCAAAATCACTACCTCAGTATCAGAACCATATTATGGTTTATCATTCTCTAAACCATATTTTTTTCAAAAAAAATTAACTTTCTTTTGAGTCAATTTTCTTGGTTCCACACTATTTCATGTACTTAATTAAATAGTACTTTAGTACAATCCTTATATACTTTATAATTCTTATAACACGTACAGAATTAATACAATAATCGAATGAATGAATACTTTAATAACAACATAAGAACTCTAATCATTCACCTTTATCTATGGTAGTATCATAACATGATTATTATCCAATACCATCATTTGGGGTATAATTTGATGATTTGGACATTGATTCATGTAGTGTCCTAACTCCTTGAAAATAAAGAATTATACATTTAAAACATTTTTCTTACCCTTAAAATCAATAACTTAGTGTACTTTCTCTCCACACTTATAACAAACTCTCATTCCCTTCAAGCATTTACCAAGGTGATTCTTTCCATAGTTATCACATATGGGAAAATCCTTCTTTCACCTCTTCCATTTATCAATCTTTCCGTATTTCATCCTTTTCTTCTCTTTCTTCCTTTCAAAGCAATAAGACTCAGTGAATTTTTTACTTATCTTATTAACACATGATACTATTTCTTCATATGATGATAATACGTGGGATATTATTTCCATTTTAAATGTTGTATTAATATCAGGAAAGATATGATCCTTATTAATCTTTTGATCATGCATATTGCTATATTTCCCATTCCCTCTACTAGGGGACATTTCTAAATAATGGCATACACTAGGTTAGTTTATGAATTTCAATGCATAATTACAAACTTGTAAAATACCGAATGTAAGTTGAAAAGATTTTGCATATAATATATAATCATAAAATGTTTTCTTTGAGAAAGTACTTACACATAAATCCTTCATAATGTCCTGTAATTAAAATGTGAATTATCATAAGAATATCCCTAGGGAGTGTCATAACCAAGAGTGCAACAATGCCCATTGTCGTGTACCAGAATACCCCGGGACAAGCCCGAAACTCCTTGCCAGAGTTTTCACTCCTAGGTATATCTATGCCCGATCCACCTCTACCTGCTCATGTCCAGATAGAGATGTATTCCTTGGAAAATACACAAAATCTCAACATTACCAAAATTCTAGGAAGTTATTAAATACTAATCCTCAAATTCTATCTAAGGGTAATGTTCTCTAATCAGAGTTTATATAAATCTATTTCTAAGGTTGTTTCTAAACTTCCTCTGATACCAACTATAATGCCCTGAACCCAGTAGCCCAGAGTCGGTGCATTATTTTAATATACTGGCATGATTACAAGAAATCAAGTCTCAAAAGACCGATCAGTTTAGTAGTCTTGGAATATATATTACATTAATGAATGTTACATTACACATTAGAAAATAAAACACAAAATAAATTATCCTTTGATAACACCATTAATACCCAGGCATAAACCTTCTAATCTATCATAATACACTTCTTGTAATCCTAGGAAAATAAAACATAATAAAGGGGTGAGCTTAGTTTCTCAGAAAGGATAACAATATAGCGGAAACTTTCATAAATAAGAATAAACAATTAAGGCAATATATAAGACTAAAGCAAAAGCCTTTTAAACTTAATCTTCAGCATAATATGGAAAATTTAAATAAAATAATTCCATTTACTTATTCAAAAGGATATTCTACAAGTATAATAATGACAAGTATTATCAATATCTAATTTCATAATGACAGAATGCATGATGCCAGACTTCATAACCACATATTCAAGGCCTTGTGCCAAGAATAAAAATAATATTTTGTCAAGGACTTGTGTCAAGACAATAGTTTCTCTCATGACACCTACCGATGCATTAATGAGCTATAGAAGGCTCCACCCATCACTTAATCTATCCAATGCATTCCTCATATGAAAATGTTTAAACATAACATAAACATTCGTATTAAAACTAGCATATGAAATACCAATACTTTATCCATAAACCATTAATGGTATAAAAATAACACATCCATAGTCAATCATATAACAAAACCTTAAATACAATATATAATATTTGTATCATAATAAATCAACTTCAAACAGGTTTAAAATACATCAAAGGATGTTGACATAGATGAAAATGATTTGTAAAATTATTTGAGAGAAATATCCCTTTTTCATGAAAACATTTAAAAGGTGCACAATTTAGAAAGGAATGCATTTAAAGATATTTTTGAATAACGTGTAGCATACCACTTTGAAACTTTTGAAAGGAATTAACATTTTAAAAACATTAATGTCCATATAAATAAATCATTAAAATCCATTTTGAAAACATGTACATTAATGAGAATGATTAGAATAATAAATATTTAAACTATATAAAATGATGATCTAGTTAAATAATCCATTAATTTAATATTTATAATCTAATTTATATTGTGTGTAGCCTAATATTAAAACGATTTAGTTATTAAACATTGAATTTAACACTTTTAACTCTTTTTTAAATAAAATAACAATAAATGTCCTAATCTGATCCAAGTCGACCATAGAGGATAATATTTTATTAATAAGGTAGTTTTTGGTAAAATTACACTTATCCAATAGAATTAGAACATGTGTTAGGGTAATTATAATATCATTTTTACCCTTAATTACCCTATTTACATTTAACTGTGGTAAATAAAAGTCAAAAGTTACTATTCACCAAAAATTATTTTCTTATTATTGAAACAAATATTACTTATTGATGTCAACTATGTTTCTAGGATTTTTGAAATTCAACTCACAGAAGCTGTAAAATTAAGTTTTAGGAAAATTTTCAAATTCTCATAGAAGGTGGGTAAAAAACGTTAAAAAGTTTAATAAAATTTTATACATTTAATTTTACTATAAAATTAATTCAATGAATTACATTGAACATATATACGTATTATATATCTATTTTTACTTATAATAAATTTAAATAAAATAAGAAATTATTTAAATAAAAATTCGGTTTTTAATAATAACGTAATGTTTTTCATTATTCATCAAAAATTGAAAAATTTTAGAAAAATACCAAAAATTCACCCTAAGATAATTTTGATATTATTAACTCAAAAATGACACCTATTTTACCAAATTAAAATCACATATTTTTCATTTATTAATTTAAAATTAGTTCATGTTGTCAAATTCAAAAAGAGGGTTTTTAAAAAGTAAAAACTATCAAAAGATTAACATGTGATTATGTCAAATTTAAATGTGACATTACTTATAAGGACAAAAATTGAATTAAATGATTAAAATATAATCTAATTATACTTCTAAACCATTTAAAATTATAATTGAACTCTTGAAATTATTTTGGTTAAAAAAATTGTTTTCAATTAAAATTTATTATTTTTCACTATTCACCCAAATATGAAAGTTTTCAGAAAAACAACAAAAATTTATTGAAACTAAATTATTATATCTCGATTCTAAATAATAAGTTTATTTTGTCAAATTGAATATATAAAAGTTTCAAATATTGGATTTAAAAGGGGTTCTCCATGAAAAGGCGGTGAAATTGCATTTTCTGAAAAATACTTCCCTTATTTGAAAAATGAATTTGTTGTTATATTATGTCTAAAAACACATAATATGGATGTTAAAATATATATCGAATATATAAAATTAAAAATTCAGATATTACTATTCATAACCACTTTCGAACAATTTGTTTGGTAAGTCGTTGTGCGCTCGAACTCGGTGTTGCGTGTAGCGCATGTTATTAAATTACATTGAAGAAATAACATACTATGAAATCTTGGGGTGTTACAATACCAAATAACATATAGGAATGATAATGGATATCATGAACTCCATAATCTCCCATAATAGTCCCTTCTCAAAGGTTCATGGGCTAATGATTATGTCTCACACCATATCTGTTGAGTAGCAAGAAAGATCAGTAAACCTCACTGAGTACTCCACCACAATTTGACTGCACTAGTGCAGATGCAGGAGCTCCTAGATGCGCACTGATCGCAACATAGATGTAATGAACTTCTATCTGAATAGATGCTGAAATTATTCCCAAGGGAGAGTCACCTCATCATGTTTTTGGGCCACTGAGCAAAACTATTGCCCTGGTGATCCATGAAGACGACTCGTGGTTTGGACAACCATATGGTTGGAAGGAATCCTCACACGGTGGGAGACATGTGTAACTACATCCACCCTGTCCTCAACTACTTTGGTGGTCTGTATCACCATGAAACATGGGTGGTATCTTCCTCTGATACTCATTCAACACACTCAGCCTGTGTGCATCCTCAACTGGAAACGATGGTAGTAATTTTTTCTCGACGGGTGGTGGTATCATGGGTAAACCACCCGGAGGTGCTATCCCTGATATATTTCTATGTACCAATGAATCATTGATATGTGGATCAAACTCATGATCATGAAATGTAATCCTAGTTGTTTGTCTTTATAGAGGCATCCTAAAATGAAACTAGATGTACCATGGTCAATAGACTATACCTTGTGAGTTGACTCAAGAAGGAAACGACAATACACCCAAATCCTATGTGATGCATGTACCATTATATTCCATGAAACTGGTTTCCTTATGTATTGATTTATAAATAAGGTGTCTAGAGTCCTGGTGTATGGATACATTGGCCACTGCACGAACATTTGATTCAATGGCCTGAAAGCCGAACTCAAAACACACGACATTTTTTCCCCGATGAAACCTCATAGACTTCCAGTCCATAATTAGAACTGAAACCCATATTATATCACTCTTTCACAACCCTTTAATGAGAATCATGTTATGTGACTACCCCATGCTCAGATTTTATTGGATAGAGGCTAACAACTATCACTGAGTAGACAGATTCCCCAAATGGGAGGCATTTTCCTTGGTACCTATACCCACACACACATCTCCAAGACCCAAAATGATAAAATTTAAAAACACTAAGTATAAAATGAATGTATACACTAAGATAACAACCATATATTACAAAAGTAAGAAATTGGAAAGTAAATAGGGCCAGAATACAAGCAAAAGAAAAGAGAGAGTTTGACAAAGTGAACACACGGTGTCGTGTGGGTGTCAGATCCTCGGTCTTGAATTGTTGCACCATGAAACAAAGACACAAAAATCATCCACCCATAAAATCATGAAGAATGAGAATAACATGAAGAACATTGGAAAAATTGAGATTAAAAAAAATCACATAAAGGATAGTTAATATCATTTTTCATGTCGTCCTCGATTCATCCTTGTTACAGAGATCACGAATAATAGTAATCAAACAGATCTAACCCCCATTTAATTCCCTCAAGATAACTCCCATCCTACAAGTGATCAAACTTCGGATCATCCTATTTGTGGTTTGGTCTATGTTCGTTATCAAATTTATGAATGAGAAATGAATCATAATGAAACAACAACCTACCTAGAGTTTGGATTGGTCACTGATGAAGGGTTAAGATGTATTCTTGTCATTCCTCGATCTGTCGATCTTCGATCCATGTTTTGATCTATGATCTGTCATTTCGATTGAGATAACATCATCATTTTTGTCTTATGGAATCTACTAGGTTATTTTTATATCTATAGATCCCCATAAAACCCTAATATAAGGAAAAATGAGTTGATGCATCGAAATAAAATATTTTTATAAAATATTTTATTACCGATACTTCCAAAAACTAACTTTCACAATAAACACGCACTGGTCGAGGTTAGACCCCACCTAAGTTAAAGAAACTTATTTGAATACAAATTTTCCCTTATAATTTTTATTCGGGCATCCATTTATATGTTCTTTTTTTTTAAAAAAAAATGTCATCGTTATTTATTTAAAACTGAAAAACATTCAACAAATTGTTCTGAGAAAACTGGGACTCGGAATCACACACTGTCTCAGCGCCCGGTCTCACAATCTTCCAAATTAATTTATAATAAATAAAAAAAATATAAAATACTAGACATTATATTTTAACTGAACTAATTTCTCCACTTTATAATGAATAATTCACATAAAATCATGAGGCCTATAAAATAAATTTTCTAATGAATCTAAGGATTAAGGTTTGTAGGAATATGTGTTCAAAAAAAGTAACTGTTTATATTGAGTTTAATATCTAAAGTATTATGATTGATATAAAATTTAAAACTCAATGATATTATCCCTATAAAAATTTAAACGCTGAATTTCCCAAAAATTCAATGTAATGGTTATGATAAAAATATAGCATAATGAGTGATGTGAACTTTTTTGGATTTTCTCTACTACTATACTATTTTTTATGAACTTTTTCATTTTCCATCTAATTATATTCTTAAAATTAATCTCACTCCCACCCAGTAATCACATATGATAAAAATCATCAGTCTAGAGATGATGTATTTTTATTCCTCAAATTCACAACCAAAATTTTCTTCTTCTTCATTTTTAGTTTTATTAATATAACCCAATATGTATAATAAATGAATCATACAACTTTCTGAATTAAAAAACATTCTCCCCATACTTTTCCTTACAATTTATTTCATCCCTTCCCCAATGATTTCTCTCACCCTGAAACTTCATCAATAAAATTTCATGCAAATAAAATGAGTAGGTGAAGAATTGATAAAATTCTCTTGAAATGTGGATTATCACTAAAATTTCATTCATGGTATCTATGGAAAAACAAGGATTGTTTTAAAGGTTGTATCAAGGATGAGGGATTATAAAAAGTTTCCATAATCCTTTAAATTTATTTTTGAATATTCATAGATTTTAATATCTCAATTGCATGTTCTAGATGGTGGAATGTCCCAAGATCACTCATTAAATATTCCCATGATAAAATTGGATGAATTTGGTCTAAAACTCCTATGACGTATGGGATATTTAATTTTGGGAAATCAATGAAGGAATGTTTAATAATAACAGATCAATTCACAAAGAATTAAAAAAATACATAGAATGGATAATGATAAGGTAGTTTCATTTACATGAATCAATAAATTTCCTCCAATCATGAGTCTTTTATTTAGTATCCATGCAACAAAATAATCATTCAATGAAGTATTTTACTCATTTAATGTACTTATTATTTAAATCTTTAACACAAAATTTCAGGATTACTAAGAAAATAATACCTCATAGATCTATTGTGGAAAGAATAGTTTCAAGCATGGGAATGATAGTTTCTAGTTTAATTCTCAAAAATAATTTTAGAATAAAAAATTGTATGGATTTTAAAAGTTAAAAATAGATGTGAGAACCCATTTTAAATGAAGAATCAATTTTAATTATATTGGTTTTTCTCTAGTTCACAGCGTGAATTCATTTTACGATAAGGTTGTTCATTTCAAAAACCAGTTCTATTTTACATTCATGAAATATAGTTATACAACACATTCAACAAATTTATTACATTCATGTTGTTAATTCTATTCACGATGTGTGTTCTTTCTAGTTTTCCCAGTTTCATCCTTTTACCATTTGGTTTCATATGGATGTAGATAAAAAATTAAAAATACTCGTATAAGTAAAATAAACTTATTAATTATATTAAACATGATAGGGGATTAAGGATGTATACAAAGTTGATCATAAAAATAAAATTGAAATATAATTTCACATAATGAATAAAAATATAGATCTTGGTTTGATCCCAAAGTTACCCCTGGGTTATATCTACCTCCAGATGGGCAGTACCAGCTATCATCTGTAATCTAATTATTGGTGGAGTTTCTTGTATTGGAACCACCACATTCAGTTCTTTCCCTCTAGAACTTCATTATTGGTGGTAAAATCTGATCCCTGAATAGATTATATCAAATCCATCCTCATCATAATTATGTATTGGTTCCATTGTAGGGTAGGATGAAGTATATATCATATACCATCTTATTTTATAATTATGATACCTCAACTTTGTTTTCCATTTATTTCTCAGTAGGGTTTGTATGAATAGAACGATCAAATTAATAGTAATCAGGTATTTTTACTTGAATAAAATTTAAACAATAATAATTTTAAATATTCTTTATTTGTTAATAATAATCTTATGCCTTTATTTCCTTAAGATTTACTACTTTGATTTCTTTATGTGCTTCATCAAATATATATTCATCAAAATTACAGTGTTCCATGTGTTCCTCAACTGGTGTATGTACTTCTTCCTCACTTATATCTAAGGAACAACTAATATTTTCAAAATCATAAAATTCAAATTCATGGGAAATAAACTATATTCACATTGAGTATGATCATAAAAAAATATAGTACAATTAAAGATGAATTCACTTACATTGTTTAACATCAATATATTCTTTAGTGGTAAGTGACTCTTCATTTTAAATCTTATTATATTGATGTAGGTAGTCATGATCTACTATATGTTCATAAAATTATTCCACAAGGGTGGTGTATTTTTCTTCCATGGCCCACAGTAAGTTTTGAGGTGCATATTCTTTAATATTTTAGATGGGAATATTAATATCATTTCATATTATTCCTAGTTAATCCAAAATTGGTCAAAATATTTTCCAATATTCCTATCATCATTTGAGTCTTCATCTTTGCATTCTATCTATTCATGGTACACTTCAACATTATACTTTAGGAATCAGGGATGTGTATACTCCTCAAGTTGGGCCTCAATTTCATGGATTACAATAGAAAAATTAAGGATAACTAATGAGGACTCTTCATTTGCCTTAGCCACTTGATAATATTTAGGAATATAATTGGAGAACCTAGTTAGTTCCCAGAACATGTATTCAAAACAATTTTTTCAGGACTTCCCTCTATCAAGAAATTATTTCTTTGAATTCCTTCTCCAAATTATTTCATTTCTATAATAATATAACTTCTATGGAAAAAATATAATCACTGTTCTCTATAGAAAATAGAGAATCCCCGATTGGTTTTTTCACCTATGGGGTTTCTTCAGAAATATTTGGTGGAAACAAGGGACATTTTAATTATGTCTTGGGCCTTATGTGATAAAATTTTAGGAAGTACATGAATAGTTTATTTAACATTATGGAAAATAATTAAATGATTTGGTGCTTGTGGGTTTCATTAAGTTCCCATATGTGGTCATTGAATTCCTAGACAACAAAAATTCAGAATTGTGCCCCTTTTATCTCCATAGAAAAAATAGAAAAGTAATCATATATACACCAGGGTGAGTTAAACATTTTTTTTAATAAATTATCAAATGAATTTTTTTAACTAAAATTTGAATTTAGAAAAATTGATTGAAATTCCATTTAACTCCATTAAAATGGTGCATGTATTTATCCATGCCATTCATGGGGAAAAGGAAAAGGAAATATATAAATTGTTTCCTAATGTAGTATATAGGATGATCGGGGTATTCTCTCTTGACGAGCATTCACCAAAAAATTCTCAATCACATAAATCTATTTTTTTTAAAAAGATTATAAATGAGATGAAAATTGAGTTTGAGGATTTTTGAAATAAATGGTTTGAAAAACTAAAATGAAAATAGAAAGAAATTAAAAATTATCATGTAATGAAAAAAATGATATTATAAAATAAATGAAGTTCTCCCTAAAGAATTTTCTAGGTAGCACATTCATTGACTAGTTTGAAATATACTTTCTTAACGCACTCCATTTTGTGATTTTACACCTTAATCTACCCAAATTATGAATAAAAACTATACATATATACCACCAAGTACACTTTTATTTCACCACCTCAACCATGGAATACTAGTTAAGAATTAAAGTCTAACCCTTAGATAACCACAATGAGGATTACATTTACTTTGAATCATCCATATATTAACTCAATATAGAATAAAAACATGGTCATGGGTTCAAGAATCACATCACTCCCCTAGGATATTCCTCTTCTCATTCACTCGTAATAAATATGATAAGAGTTCATGGTGGATGAATTCATGATGTTCAATGGATTCGCAATGAAAATTGATTAAATAAAATAGTAAGGGAAAATAAAAAACATAAAATAAAACTCTGAAGGAAGAGGAGAAAAATAAAATAAAATATAATAAATGTAAGAAATCCAAATGGAAAGAATGAAATAAGTATAATAAAAAGGTGGTGGAGCATGCAATTTTTAAAATAAAATGAATAAATACTTTTATAAAATAAACTAAAATAAAATATATAGATGATAATAAAAATTAAACTCAAAAAAGAAAAAACATTAATCTTCAGCCGATGGCCTCTTACAATTAGATGTGAATTCCATGGCTGTGTGACTATCCTCCTCTATTTATATAGGAGGATTCCTTGCCTATCAGTTCATTACATCTAGAAGATATATTTATTTAATGTCTTTTAGAATCTACCCAATGAGACTCACACTTTTAGTTTTTAAAACACCTTAATATATTTGTATTTTCAATTTCATAATTAACTGAAGTCCATGAGGGAAGGATTCTCATACTTTTGAATGTTCATGGAATGCATGGTGTTGTGAAGGAGATGTGGTATAGGTGTAATTATAAAGAAGTAGAAACAGTTCTATTGAATTATTTCTCAACCCCTATAGCCTTTACCGTGGTAGGAGATAACTCAAAATGTGTTTCATTATGGTCATCTGTTGTCTAGGTGGTGATTCATACTGACCCCAGCCTTTGGAAAGGATTAATGATTTTTTATACAAGCTCCCATGGCATGGAAATGGTGGTTACAGTGATGAGATGCGGTAGTCCAGCGATGCACGGAGTGTGGGGATAGTGGAGGAATGTAGTGATCATGTGTATGAGCATGGGGTAGCAAGGTTGGAGCAGGAGGATGTAATTTGAATAAATGATGAACATTAAAATGTAAAAATGTTTCCATATCAGATGGATGTACAAGCCCCCATGCTCATTTATAATCCAGAGCGTGTTATCATAGGTTTATATGCCGGCACTCGGGTCGGGTCTGGGATACACCAATACACACATGGGCTGCGATAGTCTAGTGGTCCATGGCCCAAAATATACACCTCTAGGCCTCATGCAACATAGGCTTGGTTGCTGCGGGTGAGGTAGGTGAGGGCACTGTTGGTTTCTGCGGGGTGCTGGGTGATTTGGAGGAGAAGATATAGTGTCCTTGGTCCATTATCTACCTTTCCCATAAGTTCAAAATCATCCTTCATTTGTGGGTAGGAATCTCACATATAGGCGGGAGGGGAATAAAGTGGCTGATTTCATGGCTTCTTGGGCAGCTAAAGATTACCAATGTTCGGTTTTTTTTAGCATGGTTCCCTTCCTTTTTTACACGATAGTATTGTGAGGGTCAATGCACTCGGTCAACACTGGGTTATACCTCCTTGAACACTTTATTTTATGGAAATACCTTGAGTTGAAATAAAATTGTTACTTTGTATTAGTTGTATTTTTATTATATTGGTTCCACACCATGAATTTATGATACATTTTTATTCAAAAAAATTAAATTCCTCCCATAGCTTCTAATACATCAAAACCAAATTCTAACAGAAACATAATTTAAGATACCTTTAAAACCTAGTTATTATTTTTGATGATTTAATCGATCAAAAATCACTTTAATTATTATTTATATTTCAATTAAATTATGCATATATATTGATTAATGATTCCCCAAATGTTTAGTTTACTTTATATTCATACAAAATATATTTTCCAAAAAATGGATTTTATTTGTTTTTTAAGAAAAAAGTATTATAATTAATTTTATTCTATTTATGAAAATTTTTATTAAAAAATTTACTTCATTTCAGCAATAATGTTGTAAAATTAGAATTAATTTATTTTTTTATAATATTCTGAAATGAATTACTTTTACATCAATAGTTAAAATATATATTTTTATTGAAGTCTTCATTCTTGTTTAAAGAATTCACAAACTGAAATAATTTTTGAAAATGATTAAAAAAGTTTGTATAATATATTTATATTACCTATAATACAATTTATTTTGTTGGAATCAAATGTATATTGAATATTGATATAAAAATTATTTATACAAAATTAATTTTATTTAGAAACCTAGTTTTCAATGTCTTTTTCTGGTTTAATTTAAAATATAATTCTACTAATATTATGAATTAAATTAGATAAACTAGATTTCATATTATGAATAAGAATAATTAAAATTATTTAATAATTTCTACTAATTTTTTTAAAATACTGAATTGTAAAATAGAAATAATATCTCACTATGATTATGGTTAAAATATCTTTATTATGGGTTAACCCAATAGATAAGGATATGTTTTGATATTAATCTTTTTAAATATATTAGGATGTATATATTTAAATATCATAGTATCCAAAAATTGAATATATATCTAATAATAATCATTTTTACTGTGTTTGAAACTAATATATTTAAATATTTTATGAAATTTGAAGTGTGTTGTAATGACCCCGACCTAAGTATCTTGGAGCTGATGCCTTAAATTATTACATTGGTATGAATACAAGGAATGCCATTACAAAGGATCCATCAGTTTAGAATTATTAGAAACTAGATTACATACAAGATCTTTACATAAAAAACTGAAAAACAAATTAACAACAAAGAAATTCTATTGATAGCACCCAAAGACTCCTAGATTAACCCTGCAAGTCATTTATAATATACCTATTGGAATCATAGGGAAAAGAAAAAATATGAAATGTATGAGCTAAGAAATTAACTAAGGGTAATAAATACAATGGAATCTATAACATAAACAATAGGCCATGTTGAATAAATAAAAAAATCCCTTAAAACATAATCATGATAATTCTATGGTGGGTATAAAATCTCAATAACTAATTCCCTATAAATAATCATATGAAACTTCACCATGGATATTATACTAGTATAATAATCAAATAATATATCAATTAAAAATTTTTTAATAAGGGAATACATATTATAGACATCATAAACCTATAATTGAGACCTCAGTGAAGACTTCTGAAAATAAATGTTCAAGGCCTCAGCAAAAATCAGTTCTGTTTTGTTTTATAAGAAATATTGATGCATCAAGGGGATATAGCGGGTCTCACTAATCACATACTAATACAAATTAATTCATCATATGTCAAAAAAATGATATATTTAAATCAATGTTTCCTATACCACTTTGAAGTATCAATGCGGAAATTACTCTAATAAGATCATTGACGAATTTTTGAGGAAATAATCTTTAAACATTCCAAAGTGTCACATACCACCCTAAAATATTTAAATAATAATACATATTAGAATTAAATGAAACGTGGAATATCATGGTAATAATATAATTTATTATATAAAATATAAAATGGAATTATATACACCACACACATGAAAATATTTGGGAACAAGGCATATATCTCAAAGAAGTAAATATGAGATGTGAACACCGCTTTTTACTTTGAAAAGAAGAGCTATTTTGGAAAATAATTTATATTTATAATAAAATTATATTTTAAAAATATTTATACCAGAACGGAAAAGGTAATTTAATTTCAATTATATTTGAGGCATCAATTATGTTTTACTAAAGTGAAGTCATGTAAAAAGGATTTTTAAAAATCTTTAGAAATAAAACATTTTAGAGCGGTTTAAGGAAAATATAAAACAGATTTAACATGGAATGGAATGACTGATTTAATTAAACAAAAAATTAACTAATATATTTTTTCATGATAAAATTAGTGGTTTTAGAAAAAAAATGGTTTGTTATAAAATATTTTGGAGTGCACTTGAAAATGGGTAGGAAATTGAGAAGTTCTTTTGAATCGAGCTTCTTTATCGGGAAGAAATAAGAGGGGAACCTTCTTAAAACATGTATATACCCATCAGAAAAGGATGATAAGATCTAGATATATGATTGTGGATAATATAAACCTAATTTTTAATAAATATAAATAAATAAATAATCATTATATTTGAGAAATGATGGAGAAAGTGTAAATCGAAGGAAAAAGAGGGGTCCAGGTAGAAAGCCTTGCCACTTTGTAATAAATCGAATCATATGACACCAAATTAATAATAATCAAATGATACATTTAATAACATGAAAATTAATTGATTAATGATATGATACATCAATGGGAATTATATTAAAACCACACACATGAATTAGTGGCGAGTGAGGCATATCTCGTGGAAATGAATGTGAGTTGAGAAAAACATTACCCTATGTCTGAATGAGTTATTCACTTGACCTTAATGTACTGAATAATAATATTAAATGATTTAATTAATTAATAAAATTTTATAAATGTATTATATTAATTATATTTTTATTGAGTTCGTTTATACCCTTTTTTATAAGTTATAATATTGGATTATGTCATTCCGGTGTGTTCTTTTAGTTGATTTTCATGATCTATTCCCTTGATTATAAGTAATGGTGTTCATGAAAAATGAGTATAATTCTAAAAAATTGGTATTACATGTTATTTATTAACATAAATAAGTATAAATGGATATACAATTCAACTTTTTATATGGTATGAAAATTATTTATTAAAAAAACATTAGAGATAATCATTTAAATTATTTTGGCGGTTTTTTATCATCACAGACTAGTTTTGTCGTATGAATTAGTATTTTGTATATATACAGGTACTAGAAAATTAAATAGGTTATACTATATATATTATAGTCTTTTTAACCATAAAAATGGTATCATTTTCATCCTTGATGACGAAATTGTAGAATGAAAGTTCATCGTCCATGAAGGTTGTAAATCGGCATCTCCGCAATGATGATTTAGTTTTTAAAATAAAAGAGATTGAGATAGTAGTATGATGAATGATATTCCATTAACAAGATATACCTATATTATATATATGATACTTGATTTATCATGATAATGTGGATAGACGTGGTGAGTAAAAGATAAGAATCCAAAGTAAAATGAAAACGATGTTAAAAGAATAGGAAGATGGTTTACCTGTTGAAATATCCTCCTTGAGAACCTCTATAAGGGAAGCGGTTTTGGTCTCTTGGAAAGAAAAAGAGATATTGGGCATGGGGAGAGACTAGGGAAGATTATTTGGTTCTAATTTCTATATGATTCACGTCTTAGAGGAATGAGGAGATGAGGGAGTTAGGGGTTGGTATTATAGCGGAGGAGATGAGTGATTTTTTAATATCTTTTTCATTATTATATTATTTTTCTCTAGACAAGAAATTTTATTGATTCAAGTGACCAAACATAGTAATAAGTGAATGTGAATTTCAAACAAGTGTTATTAAACCATCCATACATCACTTATGATGATATAATTTTAGTATTTATCATTTATTATTCATTATTATATTTTATTATTTACTAAAAATGATAGTATTTTAGAAAAAACCCATAAATTCACCATCACCATTTTAGAACATTTAGAATTAAAAAGTGAACTCAATTTTATCAAAATAAGTTTTAAAAATTATGTAATTTAATTTTTAAGTAAAATCATTATTCACTTGAAAAATACAGATTTTAAATTTAAATATGATTTTATAATACTTTGAAAAATTAACTAAGGTCTCATAAAATTATCCTAAGATCATATAGAAAAAGTAATTATTTAGGAATAATTTTTATTAAAATAAATTTTTTAAAATAAATTTATTTATTTAAAATTTGATTTAATTATTTATTACCCACAAAAAATACCAACAATTAATTATTAATTTTAAAAATATTCACTCTCATTTATAAGGTGTGTAAATTTTATTAATACATATATGGGTTAGGTTACTAATCATAAGTGTCATATTACTATTCATAAGGGTAAAATACCATTCATAAGGGTCAAATTACTATTCACCAAAAATGTAAGTTGATCCTGTCAGAATCTAAATATCTTACTAATCACAACCGTGTAAGACTCTTTTTTGAAATTCATATTAGAGGCATAAATTTTTTTAACATCTATGTTATAATAACAATGTATTGTTTTTAAGCGACTTAATGTTTCATGACTTATATTCTATATTAAATTTATTTCTAAAACCTTTGGTTGTTTCATTCTCCCATCCTTTAATAAATTATGTCCCCGTAATTTGGAATTTCACTTCGAATGTTAAAAGTTGATACATGAGAATTCCCCTTGAGGAAACCACATCAACAATAGGGTTAATAAAATATCATTTTAAAATGAGGATAAGGTAAATGATGTGGTCACCAAAAAATTATACTTTTGAGTTGGAGAATATTAGTCAGAAGTGAAAACATGGACATAAAAGATAAATATAGCCATTAGGTTCTGATAGTGAATTATAGAAGACATGGTCATTAAAAAGTTAATCTTCATAAATCCACAAAATAAATTTATGATGAAATTAATTAATATCATAAAAGTTTATCATAATAGGATGATATCTTGTTTAGGACTCTTTTCCTAGAGTTGAAGAATTATTTCATTCTATAAGTGTATAAAAATTGGTTTCTATTTTATAAACACAATGTTATCCTTTTCTTGCATCTCGAACAATGTATATTAATTCTCTAAGAGCATGTGGCATCATGTGGTGATGTAATACATTAACCTCTAAATACTCATAAAATGATCAACGTAAACCATTTCATAAATGTTTAAACTTTTCCAAAATATCATGACCTGACAGTTTTGAAACAGTGCACTGAATTTCTATGTTGTATTTAGTAATAAACATTATGTGGTTGTTAATAATCACAAAACAACTTGTGAGTCCATTCTACTTGTATTCACTTGAATCATGGTAATAACATGAATTTCCATGAAACCTTATTAAATAGGTTCATGCTTCCTTATTCCTTATATAAATCATAAGAAATTGGATAGATTCCTTAAATCTAAAATTTTGTAGGTGCTACCAATGATACATAAACCACTTTGTCGACAGTCCACTATTGAGATCAAACATAGTAAGTGCTATCTAATTTATGTTATCCAAATCTATCATCTATTTATTCCAAAATCTATATATCAATATTTGGAACACATTAAAGGGTCGTATTTACCTCAACTGTATACTCTAAAAATATATTAAATTTCCATTGATTCACTTTTCCTTGGTTCCATCATACTTTCTTAAATCCTTAATTAAAATGTATTATAGTAAAATTCTTATTTATTCCATAATTATGATTAAAATCATTAATTAAAATACATAAAATAGATAAATATTTAATCTAAATATTTGAACATTAATCATTCCACTTCGACTGAGGTAATAGAATAATCTTGACCATGATCAATTTTCTTCTTTTCGTGTAAATTCCCGTGAAGCATGAGACATTGATCTGTGTAGTGTCCAATCACCTTGTAGTTGAATAATTGTACATAAGAAAGTTTTTTAATACCCTTAAAATCACAAGAATGGTGTCCTTTCTCTCTATACGAATAACAAACCCCCATTCTATTAAGGCATATAACAAGGTGTTTCCTTCCACCATTATCACATGTGGGAAAATATTTACTTCCCTTCTTCATTTTTTATTTATTTTTCCCAGTTATCATCTTCTTATATTTCTTCCTTTTGAAGACATAATACATAGAAAAATAATTCTCATTCTTTTTTGGATAAGATATCATCTTTTTATATGATGATAATGTTAGAGAGACTATTTCCTTCAAAAGACTATCTTAAACCCATCGAAGAAACAATCATTCTTACTCATTCGGTTATGTGAATTGATGTGGTTCTTATTACTTTAGGTGGGTGTCATTGATAAACAATGTCATGAATTAGATTAGATCATAAAATTATTAAACATAATGTATATCCCAAACACTAGTGAAATACATATCATGAATTGATAAATTTGTGTATAGATAATCTCATAATCATAAAAATTGTTTCTTTGGTGACATATTTACATTTAAATTCTTAATAACTGTATTTAATTAAAATTTGAATTATCCTAAGCATATTACCTAGGATTGTCAAAGTAGGTGCATAATAAGAATAATTATTGTGTATGAGGTTACCCTGAGTCTGGCCCGAAACACCTTGTCAGTGCTATTAATCCTAGGTACATCTATGCAAAAACCAAATCTTATTATAGTATCCAAACATGGCTGTATTTCTAGGAAGATTCACATAATCTATACCGTACTAAAATTCTATGATTTTATTATATTAATATCCAGAAATTATATATTAGTTTTACATTCTCTAAATTGTGTTTTATAAATCTTGTTTCTAAGGTTGATGCTAAATTTTATTTGATACTAGCTTTAATAACCCCGACCCCTATATCCTAGAGTTGGTGCCTTACTTCATAACATTGGTATGAATACAAGGAATTGAATTCCGAAGGACCAATATTTTTAGAATAATGGGAAACCGGTTTACATACATGAACTTTAAAATATATATTGAATGAAACAACAACATAGAAATTCCGTCGATAACTCCCAAGGACTCTTAGATTAACACTTAAAGTCCTTCATAATATACCTCTCAAAATCCCAGGGAAAAAGAAAAACATGAAAGGGGTGAACTAAGAAACTCACTAAGGGTAATCAATATAGTGTAATATATAACATAAACAATAAGTTAGGAGTTATAAATGATAACAAATTCCATTAAAACATAATTTTGAGCATAATATGGAAGGAATATAAGCTAAATAAATAATTCCATATAAGTACTCACATTAAACATAACCATGGATATTCTACTAGTTGAATAATCACCTAATATGTCAATTACTAATATCATAATAAGGGAATGCATATGACAGACATCATAATCCTATCATCAGGGCATCGACCAAGACTTCTAAAAATAAATGGTTAAGGACACATACAATGTTCATTTTTGTTTTGTCTCATGTGAAATACCGATGCATTGAGGGGATAAAGTGGGCCCCACCCCTCACATACTAAGTCCAATTCATTCATCATATGTCGAATAAAATGATATCATTATATCAATGTTTCCCATACCACATTGAAGTATCATATCTGAAATAACTTTAACAAAATCATTGAGAAATTCTTGAGGAAAAATATTTAAACATTCCAAAGTGTTCCATAGAAGCTTGAAACATTTAAATCACAATCACTTTTATTATTAAAAGATACATAGAATATCATTGTGATAATATAATTCATGATATAATACATAAAAGGGTATTATATACACTACACATGCAAGAATAGTGGTGAATAAGGCATATATCTCAAGGAAGTAAATGTGAGACCAGAAAACCCCTTTTAACTTTGAAATGAAGAGTTTTTTTGGAAGATCATTTTTATTTGTCATAAAATCAGATTTTAAACATGTATATCGAAAACAATAATAGGATAAAAAATTTAAATTATATATGAGGCCTGAATTATGTCCCACTTATTCAAAATTATGTAAATATAATTTTAAGAAATTAGAGAAAAAAAACATTTTAGTGAAGTTAAAGAAAAATATTAAAGAGATTCTAATGTGGAAAGGAAAATTTGTTTTCCTAAAATGAAAAATGAAAAAAGACTGTTTTTATTGATATACTCAGTGGAAATATAAAAATAATGGTGGGTTAAATAAGATTTTTTAGTGAACTTGAAAATGGGTAATAAATTGGGGAGTTACCTTGAATCATGATTGTTTATCAGGAAGAATTGAGAAGAGAACCTTTTTGAATAATGCATATCCCCATAAAAAGGAATGATATTATTTGGATATATTTTATTTGGGTATTTAAACACAATGTACAAGAAATATACAGAAATAATGAATCTATACATTTGAGTAAACATGGAGAAAGAGTAACCTGAAAAAAGAATGTAGGTCCAGGTAGAATCCCTTACCATTTTGTTGTCAATCGAATCATATGCCCAAAAATTAAGTATCATCAAATGATACATTAAATAAAAATAAAATTAATATATTAATTATATGGTACATAAATGGTTAGTATAAATAAACCACACACAATAATTAGTGGTGAGTAAGGAATATCTCATGGAAATGAAAATGAGTTGAGAAAACCCTTACCTTTTTTTGAAAGTAAGGACAGGTAACATTAACGAAGATCAGTGGACGTACAAGCGAAAATACATGAGGGGAAATTTTCCAACTAGAGCTGATTGACATTGAGGGGCCTGAGGCCGCTAGTTGATGGGCCGCATTGTTTCCTCCCCTTTTGGTAAAGGAGAAGGTACTGCAAGAGAAGCCTTGGTGAAGCGAGAAAATTCCCTTGGTGATGAAGCCAATGGACTGGAGTCTGCCATCATTGTTGTTAATAGCATCGATAACGGTGAGGTTGTCAGATTCAATGATGATATCAACCCATCCACAGTCTTTAGCAAGCATCATACTGGAAAGGATGGCCATGGCATCAGCAATAGTAGCTCCCAGTAAGCCTGATGTGGTTCATATTTTGCAGCAAGGATTTACCCCAGATGATTTCGGGCCAGGATGCCTAGGGCGACAAGCCCATCCTTTGGGAGCGACGTGTCCACGTTAATCTTATGGGTCCCTTCCATTGGGGGATTCCAATGATGGGGAATAGAGAGGGTAGCACCTAGCATAAAATGTCCATTGTGGTCTTTCCATCCCTCAATCCAGGAGGTGGCCCGTTCAATCCAGAATTCAGGGGGTTTGTGAGCTTGATGAAAAACGACATCATTGTACCAAACCCAAATAAACCAGGCCAGAGTGCAAAGTGAACCTGAAGAAGCTGAGGAAAGATAGGAGCACCACCGCATTAGTAGATCAGGAAGGTCAGAGGTGGATTCCATTGAAGCGGAAGAAGTTAGGCCACATTTATTCCAAATTTTCTTCACTCCCGGGCAGTGAATGATGGCGTGAAAAGGAGTTTGAAGAATGTTTGGGAAGAAAGGGAAAAAAGTAGTACTGGACATATGTCGGTGCTCAAGGAGGCTCATGGTTGGGAGAGTACCCGTATAGACTGGCCACCAAAATTGGATAATTTTAGGGGGAACGTTGAGCATCCACACCATGTTTCAGGGTCCCTCAACTCGGGGAACTGAGTGGTTGCCAAGAGCCAGTCTATAGCCGGACCTCATTGTGTATTCACTCGAGGACTCATTGATCCAGAAAAGCTGGCCGGGGCCTACATCACGGACCCAAGAAATGATAAGTTTGATTCTTTGATCCCTTTCATTAAACCAATAAAGGATTTTTTTCCAGACACCACCCCTATCCCTGGTCGGAGAGGAGGCAGCTGACAATGTCATTTTCAATACCTGGTTGGACGGGGGATGTAGCCCGCATATCGTCCTTAGTGTTAAGTCAGGGATCAGTCTAGATATTGACCGATGAGCCAGACCCAATCCTCGAGCCTAGTAATTTATCCAGGAGCGTTTTTCCCCCCAGATGCTTCTCCAGTGGATGCTAGGATGGGGACCAAGAGAGGAAGCATGAAAGTCCGTGTGGGGAAAGTACTTAGCCCGGAGAACTCGTACACAAAGAGATGATGGGATGTTAAGGAGGCGCTATCCATTCTTGGCCAAAAGTTCATCATTGAAGAGATGCAGATTCTAGAATCCCATCCCTCCCTCTGATTTGGAATTGCAGAGTTTCTCCCAGGCCATCCAGTGGGGTCTATTCCTTCCATCATTCTTCCCCCACTAGAAATTGGCAATGCGTGTGTGGAGTGGTCAACGATGAAATTCGGGAGCTTAATTAATAACATTTTATACATGTATTAGATTAATTATAGTTTTATTAAGTTAATTTGTACCCTTTTTGATATGTTATAATATTGGATTCCATCATTCCAGAGTGTTCGTTTACTTGATTTTGATGACCAATTTTCTTGATTATAAGTAATGGTGTTTGTGTAAAATGGGTATAATTCTCCAGAATTGGAATTAAATGTTATTGTTGAACATACATATGTGTAAATGGTTAAATAATTAATTTTTTTATATGGTATTAGGATGATTTATTATATAAAACATTAGTGATAATCATTTATATTATTTTAGTATTTTTTGATACCCATGAACAAGTTTATTATGTATATTAGCGGTTCTAGAACAGTAAATAGGTTATAAAAAATATATTATATTTTGTTTTAACCATAAAAATGGTATCATGATAATAATTTAAGAATAAATTGTAGAATTAATGTCTGTGGTCCACGAATGTTGTAAATAGGCACATTCTCGACGATGATTTCGTTTTTAAAATAAAAGAGAGATAGATAGAGATAAATAGTAGTTTGAGGAAGGAAATTCCATTAAACCTGAATCATTCCAGCATATAGATGATAATGGTTTTATCATGATAATCTGGACAAAGGATGTTAGGAAAATATAAGAGAAGAAAGTAAATTGAAATTGAAATTAAAATAAAAGCAAGAGGGTTTACCTCTTGAAATATCCTCTTTGAGAACCTCTTTAAGGGAAGGGGGTTTGCCTTTTGAAAAGACCAAGAGATCATAGATGTGGGGATAGACTATAGAAGAGTGTTTGGGTAGAACATTGATAAGCATCAAGGAATATAGTAGTGAGGATAATAGGGAGTGAGGGGTGGGTTTTATAGTGTAGGAGAGGGGTGCTTTTTTAATATCGTATTCAATATTTTATTAGTTTACTCAAGACATACAATTGTTTTGATAAATGTCACAAAAAACAGTAATAATATCTTGTTCACTAGAACCAAGTGTTCTTACATTATACATAAATCACCTATGACTCAATAAATCACGTTTTTAGCATTTATAATTAATTATCGTATTTTACTATTCAATAACAATTCAAGTATTTTTGAAAAATATCAATAATTCATCATTCCAATTTTTTTATGTACAGTATTCAGAAATTAACTCTATTTTTTTAAAATAATTTTATAAATATGTGAAATTTAATTTTTAAATAAATTCATTATTTACTTGTAAATACTTTTTTTTAATTTAAAACTGATTTTTTAATACTTTAAAAAATTAACTAAGGTCTCATTAAATTATCCTAAAATCATAGAAAAATGAAATATTTTTTAAGGAAAAGATTTCATGAAAATTAATTTTATTTTAAATCAATTTATTAATTTCAAACTGTAATCTATTTATTACTCAAAAAACACAAAATCATATTTATTAATTTGAAAATATTTACCCTAATTTATAAGGAGCCTAAATTTTATTTATACTTACATGGGTGTAGTTACTATTCATCAGGGTCATATTACTATTTATAAGGGTGCATTACTATTCATAATGGTGAAATTACTATTCAAAAAAATGTAAGTCGATCTTGTCAAACTCTTAATATCTTATAGATCACTATAGTGTATGTATGTTTTTCAAAATTAAAAACACAAAGGAGGAATGTTATGTTTAAAAGATAGGTTATAATAACAAAGTGTTTTTCACAGAGACTTAGTGTTTCATGCATTGCATTCTATATTAAATTTATTTGTAAAACCATGGTGTGTTACATGTGTCCTCTCCCTCGCTTTTTAAAGGGTATCCATCCTTACTCTTCAATACACCAATACGACCCTTATATGTCCAACAAACTATACGCAATTCTTTTCATAACTTCCATATCCACATATTAGATGTTATTATCTTCATAAAATACAATTCTAATGGTCCTTATTAAATGATCTAATGGAGGCCTAACTGATAAGAGGTAATCATCATTCCCTGCCTATTTAAATTTATTTCTTCATCTATCTCATCTAAATCTAATGGTATTTATCATAAAATAACAACTTCATTATCCTAAATATAGTAAATTTTTATTACGATTATTGAATCATATTTATTCACCCATATTTCAATCAAATGTTAAGATAATGTATAGCTTGTGCATACATGTGGAATACCATCTCCATGTAGCGATACTATTCATTTTTCATCACCATATAAAATGTATTTATAATAAGATCAGTTTAAAATTTTATATGATATTTAGGACAAAATTGTTCTTCTTTAATTTTAGTATCATTTCTACCTCCATAGCTTTCAAAGTCACGAACCCCTCCCCACAAAGTGCACCCCTATTGGGCTAGAAATGTGATAAGAGAGATAATGACCCCTCGAGTCCCGCCTCTAGTAGGCCCCGGGTTGGTGATTAGCACTGATGGTATAGTAACACACAAATGGGAGGAATTTCCCTCTAAGAGAACACATGCGGAAGAGAGGGATAAGATAGACACCAATCAAATCCAACTCTGAACTAGAAAATATAAAAGAAATCCAAGTTCACAAATGGAATGTCATGAATAAGTACTACAACAAAAGGGGAAAACTTCAAGTACCCAAAAGAAAGTAAAAACAGCTGCAACCACAAGCCCGAACAACTCCTGCAACCACAAGTGAGTAGTAACCAGCCTCATCTCCAACCTTCTCTAAGTGACCTTAAAAATAGTTTGTATATACATAGGGTACGTATAAAAGTATACTCAGAAGGATCCTCCCCAAAGCCTCTCGTGAAAAAGTATATAAAGTAGGCTAAAGCACAATGAACAACATGTTAAACTAACTCATCATCTAAACAGTTATACTAAGTTCCCAACCTCACCATGGCTACTCTCACCAAGTAATGCATACAAGAATATAGCATATAATAATGAATATCAAGGGTACCCCGCTACTACTTCCCCACAGTCTTACCGCTTTGCCCCAACATCGCACGTCCTGAGCATCTCTCTCCAAAAAGGCTTGCTCGCAGACACCTGGGTGAAGCACCACAATCTACACCTCATGCACCACAAAGGATTTCCCATAGACACCTGGGCGAAGCACCAGACCATCCTCACAACCAAAGTTACCAGGTATTTTATGGGAGCCACCATAGCTCGTGTAACGTTTATCATATGTCGGGTATTATACCTTAATCCATTACAACCCATACACCGAGTAATGATTCTCAAGCCATTACACCTTATACATGTTACACATATAGTAGTCCATAGGATACTATATCCAAAATATATGTGTGTGAATAACCACAAGCCATTACAGCCCTCTACACACAAATATGGGGAAAACTAACCGTTGTGCCTAATGGCACAAGTATCTACCAAGAGAAGAGAGTGAGGCCAAAGGGGGTAGTTAGCCATTCATCCCCCCACCAGAATGTTGGGGAAAACACCCCCCTAGGGCTTAGAATCCCCGGGGTGTCAGTTTCCCTTACTGACAGGGTAGAGTAGTGTATAGAAACACAAAAATTACAGAATATATTATAACTCACAACCACACAATGTTCATGTAACACCCCAAGCTTCCACAGTACGTTTCCCTTTGAATAATATAGTAGCGTGTGTTGTACGCAACTTCAAGTTCTGACACACACCACAACCAATCAAACAATCCATTATGAATAGTAATACCCACTTATTGAAATTTTATAAATTATATCTTTCAAAATGGACTTCATTTTTGGATTCATAATAATGAAATTAGCTTAGGGTGAATTTTTGGTATTTTTCTGAAAACATTCAATTTTTGATGAATAGTGAAAAAACACTGATTTATAGTTTAGACCTGAATTTTTATTTAAATAATTATTGATTTTATTTAAATTTAATTAAGGTAAAAATAGATACATAATACCTATATATTTTCAATGTAATTAATTTGAGTTAGTTCAGTATAATTTTAGATATATAAAATAATTATTGAACTTTTCACCGTCTTTTACCCACCTCCAAGAAGAATTTGGAAATTCACATAAAACATAATTTTACCACTTCTGTGAGATGAATTTCTAAAATCCGAGAGACACAGTTAATATCAATGAGTAAAATTTGGATCAATGATATGAAAATAATTTTTGGTGAATAGTAACTTTTTACTTGTATTTATCTCGGTTAAAAGTAAGTAGGGTAATTAAGGGTAAATTTGATATTAATATTACCCTAACACATGATCTAATTCTATTGGACAAGTTTAACTCGACCAAAAACAACCTTAGTAATAAAATATTATCATTTAGGTCCACTTGGATTAGATTAGGAAATTAATTATTATTAAATTCAAAGAAGAGTTAAAAGAGATAAAATCAAAGTTTAATTACTAAAACATTTTTAATATAGGGTTATACAAAAGATAAATTCAATTATAAATATTAATTAGAAATATAATAATATTTCCAACATAATTGTATTTTATTTATAATTTTTAGACATTAAATAATTTAATTTATTTATGAAACAATGGTGATGCAGTAATTACCTAATTAATGAAATATTAAAATAATTGATATTATAAATATCCAAATAAATGTAATTTGAGACTTTTTATGAATTAAACTCATTTTATAGATTAATAAGACATGTTAGTTTTGATTTAATTATGTTTTTTTTAAGTAATCATGTTGTTATGATTTTCACAAAAAACAATTACCAACCCTGTCAAAATTGACATAAAAGAATTTTTAAAACAAATATTACATTATTAATTGAAATTATATTCATAAAAATCTATGGTTCGGCCAAAGGACATATATCATGATATTTGTATCATTAATGGACCACATGGGGTTCTCTTGGATGTATATAGTACGTTTATTAACTGTATAATATAAAATTAAAAAGTGACATGGTAAATCTCAAACTAATTAACTAAGAATTAAAACTAAACGATAAGGTTTATATAATGACCCAAACCTGTCTAAAATCTATTGTCTGCAAGGGATTATACCCAAACCCACCTTAGACTTTGAATAATCCACTTTAGAACCATTATAAACCTAATATGAATTTATTATAAAATAATACTTTAAGTTTTCATAAAGAGCCCCTCCTCGCCCTTATAAAAGGACACAACTCATAACCAATTCTTCACACCTTCAAAGCCTTTTGGTTCGGCCAAACCCTGCCCAATTATTATCTAAACATCCCTCACTTCAACCTAGAGGCATTATTTTGATCATAAATCCAACTTATTGAGCCCTTTTGATCAAATCAAAAGGAAGAACCCGAAGAAGAGTTAATGTTTTCACCACCCTCTTTCATGTTCCTTTCTTATTCAACATCTTCTTTCTTTGTTATATCCATTCTAAAATAATAACTCCAGTATCTTCTATATACTGTGATGTTATTATAAATAGGGTACAATGATATTCAGTATTCTATCCATCCTTTTAATGACATGTCACCATACGTGCGTACATACGGCTTACCATCTCCACATCGTGGTGTAATTGTTATTCAAAACATTATTATTTGGATGGGTATGATAATGATGAAAAATTCATATAAATAATAAATATAACATGATAATGATTCTGTATATATGATATACCATCCAATTATATATCATTTCAATATCAAATGAATGATATTGTAGCTCGTGCGTACGTATGGACTACCATCTCCACGAACGTGATGAGAGTCATTCCCCATCGTATCCATTCAAGCCTAAAATAATGTTTAAGGACTTGATATAATTATGGATATGAATTAGATACAAACTATTCAAAACAAACACGGCTTATGTAACAAAACATATAAATGAAAACGAGTAAGTTAACACCCGAAACAACTATAATACTAAGATATTATTCACAAAGCAATGTTAAAAGATCATATATGATTTCATATGAATTTAAATTATTAATTTAAAATAACAATTATTTCACCATTATACAGGATTCTAACCTACCCTAGACCAAGGAAAAGTACAAGGTAAGGGATTATTTTACAATCTCTTCATTATCCAAGGTTGTTTATATGTAATTATGAACTGGGACCTCTTTATCATCCACATCCATGTTTCTTAAAAATGTATTTCAAATCATTCTTACTATTTTATAGGCAATGGGTTAAAGTCATTTATACCCTTTCTGACCTTTATAAGATGTTTATAAAGGAATATTTCCGTCATTTTCCAAACAAGGTCCTTTTTATCCTTTTCGAAAAAATTAAGGTAAGAATGTCTTTTTTAACTTATACTGTGGGTGAAGCTATTTTCCACCGTTATAAAATTGATGAAGCATCCCTTAAAAGCTTATAAGAATATTTTCATAGTAAATGTTTTCTTTTACAATTATGTGACTTTTAAATGATTTAAAAAAAAGATATTTCTCTCATATAGTTTTTATTTCATCTATGTCAACATCCTTTGATGGATTTTATGCTTATTTGAAGTTGATTTATTATAAAAAAAATTCCATATTTTATTAAAGGTTTTGTGATATGTTTTAATGTGGATGTGTTATTTTTATACCATTCATGGTTTATGGAGAAAGTATTGATATTTCATATTCTAGTTTTAATACGAATGTTTATGTTATGTTTAAACCTATTCATATGAGGAATTAATTAGACTTAGTAAGTGATGGGTGGATCTCGCTATAGTTCCTTGATGCATCGATAGGTCTCATGAGGAAAACTAGTGTCTTGTCACAAGGCTATGATAAAATCTAATTTGTAGTCTTGGCACAAGGCCTTGACTATATGGTTATGATAGTCTGGCATTATGCATTCCATCATTATAAAAGTGGTTATTGATATTTTATGTGATTATTTGACAAGTAGAATATCCATGTGAATAATTAAATGGAATTATTTCATTTTATTTTCTCCATATTAATATGAAGTTAAAGTTTAAAAGTCTTTTGTTTTAGTTATACGTTGCTTTAAATATTTATGATTATTTATGAAAGTTTCCACTATATTGCTATACTTACTGGGCATTTGAGCTCACTCCTTTCTATGTTTTATTTTTCCCAGGATGTAAAGAATTATTTTATGAATGCCCAAAAAGGATAGTATAAGGGGATATGAGTTTGGAGACAAGATGTTGTTGTAGTTTTCACATTATGATGTAATGTAAACTTTTTGAATGTATCTAGTGATTCCAAGGCTACTAAACTAATCGATCTTTTGAGAATTGATCTTTTGTGATCATTCCAATGTTATTTAATAATGCACGACTCTGGCTAACTGGGGTCGGGGCGTTACAGTTGGTATCAGAGAAAGTTTAGTATAATCCTTGGAAGCTATATTTAGATAAACTCTGATTAGAACACATAGCCCTGAGATAAAATTTGTAGATTAATATAGAAGAACTTTAGAGAATTTTGGTATTGTAGAGATTTTGTGAGTTTTCTGAGCAATACATCCCTGTATAGATACGAGCAGGAAGAGGTGGCTCTGTCACAAATTTACCTAGGGGTAAAGCCCAAAAACACTGCTTTGAGCTATACTCGAATGGGAACTCGTTCATGAAAATGGGCCTTGCTGCACTCGTGGTTATGACACTCCTGGGGGATATGCTTAGGATAATTCTCATTTTCTTTACAAACCATTATGAAGGGTTTATGAGTATATAATTGCACAAATAAAATATTTTTATGATTATGGACTATATCCATAAACTGTTCAATTTATGTTAAGTGATTTAAAAGTACGGAATTATGTATTTTGAATCATATACTGATCTAGATTATGCAATTGTTTAGAAATGGAGCCTATTAGAAGGAATGGAAACCATATAAATGCATGCACTCCATGTAGGGATTGCCCTCCTACTCAAGATAATTATAGTGGAGATGATGATGCAACTTGTGCTGATAAGCTAATCACTATACTGGGACAACTAACTCAGGTTTTGAAAAATAACCTTACCCGTATGGAGCA
Source organism: Viscum album (assembly GCA_963277665.1). NCBI lineage: Eukaryota > Viridiplantae > Streptophyta > Magnoliopsida > Santalales > Viscaceae > Viscum > Viscum album. Next base: position 1,899,541,143 of record OY728158.1, on the reverse strand, counting down.
CCCTGATCCACAGCGTGGAGGATCAATGTTAGATCGCTTCATGAGGCAACAAACACCAAAATTTAAAGGGAGTACAAATCCATTGGTAGATGAGCAATGGATAAGTACCCTAGAAAAAATATTTCAGGCTTTGGGGAGTAGTGAAAGGGAAAAAGGTATCATGACAGTTTACCGCCTCATTGGAGATGCTGATCAATGGTGGTCATTGATTCAAAACACGAAGGAATATGATAAAGTATCAAATATGGAATGGAGGGAGTTCAAAGATATTTTCTTAGAAAAATACTTTCCTCATGACCATCAAGCAGATATGGAAAGGCAATTTCTGAGTCTGAGACAAAAGGAGGTTGAGAATGTCACAAAGTAGGAGGCTAACTTTACAAGGTTGTCAAGGTATTATGAAGATTATATACGTAACCCAAGAATTAAGATTGATCGTTTCTTTTATGGGTTAAAACTATTTCTTCATCGAGAATTAGTGTCACAATCCTTCTCGTCATATGAAGATATTGTCTCATGTACTATCAAGACAGAAAACGAATTCAATATGTATTATGAATTTAAAGCAAAGCAAGAGAAGAATAGATCTGCGGATCACTCTGGGAATGGAAATAAGGGGAATAAGGGAAAAGATGAATATCCATCCTACAGTAAATGTGGGAAGAAACACCCCGGTATTTTCTTGAATGGAATGAGAGTCTGTTACACGTGTGGTGAAAAAGGCCACCAAGATCGTGATTGCAAGGGGAAGAAAGAAGCTACCAAGGTTCAATGCTACAACTGCATGGTGATGAGACATTATGAAAATGAATGTCCTAAGTGACAAGGAATATTACCTCAGAAAAGGCAAATGGAGCAAGGCCAAGCTTATTCTATTACTACATATGAAGTTGAATAATTAATGTATTTGTGTTTTTGGACTCAAGGATTATATTCTGGTTAAAAGAATAATGTGATATATATTAGGATTGTATTATAGTACTTGTTGTTTTCATTAATGTTTTAATATGATGAAGGTAATCATATTTTTAGTATGGGAAAATAAGAATCATTACTTTGTTTAGGGAATCTGATGTTACAATTGATTTTGGAATTTAGAAACTTTTAAGAGAGAGAGTGTGGATAGAAGTGTTTTTGATAACTATAAAGGTTGGAATGGATTATGTTGAACTTTGGATAGTATGGGATATGGTTAAAACAATTATTGAGATTATTTTTGGAATATTATAATACTATAGTTTTCAAAAAAGGACAACCTGCAGGTTGAGGGATAACCCGTCAATCAGACAAAGCTGCAGGAATCGAACCCACAACCATAGTGTGACAGGCCTTTATTACCTACCATTAGCCTACAAGAAGTCCCTAGTTGTTACAAAATAGTTTTCATAATCTAAATGGTATGTGTTAAAAATTTTAACCTTGTATGATTAGGATAAATATAATATTTTTGAGTTCTATTATCTTTTTGAGTGAAAGATGAGATTGTGGTATAAATTAGTTGATGGTTGAATCTATACTTGTCAAGTATATATATATATATATATATATCTCTTTCTCTCTCTTATTCTATGAATAAATTAATTCTTAAACATTCAGAAAGGGATATTAAAACAAAAAATGTGTTATCCTAATACCTTATGTTTTGTTAAACTGATGATATTTTAAATCACCATAGATTGAAGGCTTTGAGGCCCTCAATTTTACACTTGTTTGTGATTGATGACCTCAATCGCTCCCTAACAAAAATTATGTGTTTCCTCCAATTATGTGTCTCTAATTTCCACCAATGTTCTCCTAATCATGATCTTAATTTTGTGGTGACTTTTTCATTTCCCTTTCCCTCTTATTAAGACTAAATTTTATTAACCTTAATTCTGATGTGGGTTTTCCACAAAGGTATTTTCTATTTTCAACATTTTATTTTTGAAGAAAAATTTCAAATTGTGAGGATGCAATTTATTGAAGGGGGGGAGAATTTATCACCCCAAGAATCCACGGTACATTTCCCTTCAAATAATACTATAGCGTGTGTTTTACGCAACTTCGAGATCTAACACAGACCACAACCAATCAAACTAGCCGTTATAAATAGTAATACACAATTTTTGAAATTTTATAAATTTTATTATTCAAAATAGACTTCATTTTTGGATTCAGAATATCGAAATTATCTTAGGGTGAATTTTTTGCATTTTTCTGAAAACATTCAATTTTTGATGAATAATGAGAAAACACTGAGTTATAGTTTAAAACCGAATTTTTATTTAAATAATTATTTATTTTATTTAAATATAATTAAGGTCAAAATAGATACATAATACCTATATAAGTTAAATTTAATTCATTAGAGTTAGTTCAAAATAATTTAAGATATATAAAAATTTTATTGAACTTGTCACCGTCTTTTACCCACCTCCTAGGGGAATTTGGAAATTCACATAAAACTTAATTTTACCAGTTCTGTGAGTGGAATTTTGAAAATCCGAGAGACACGGTTAATATCAAGGAGTAAAATGTGGTTCAATGAGTTGAAAATAATTTTTGGCGAATAGTAACTTTTACTTTTATTTACCTCGGTTAAAAGTAAATATGGTAATTAAGGGTACAAATGATATTAATATTACCCTAACACATGTCCAAATTCTATTGGACAAGTGTATCTTGACCAAAAACAACCGTATGAATAAAACATTATCTTTTAGATCCACTTGGATTAGATTAGGACATTATTTATTATTTAATTCAAAGAAGAGTTAAAAGAGATAAAATAACAGTTTAATTACTAAAACATTTTTAATACAGGGTTATACATATTATAAATTAAATTATAAAAATTAATTATAAATCGAAAAATATTTACTACATAATGGTATTTTATTTATAATTTTTAGACATTAAATAATTTAATTTATTTATGACACAATAGTGATGCAGTAATTACCAAATTAATAAGATATTAAAATAATTGATATTATAAATATCCAAGTAAATATAATTTGAGACTTTTTATGAATTCCACTAATTTTATAGGTTAATATGACATGTTAGTATTGATTTAATTATGTTTTTTCTAAGTAATCATGCTGTTATGAGTTTCAAAAAAATAAAATACCAATAGTTTCGAAATTGACAAAAAAACTTTTTTAAAAAAATATTATATTATTAATTGATATTCTCTTCATAAAAATATAAGGTTCGTCCAAAGGACTTATATCATGATATTTGTATCATTAATGGACCACTTGGGGGTCTATTGAATGTATATAGTAAGGTTATCAACTATATAATATAAAAAAATACAAAGTGACATGGTAAATGTCGAACTAATTAACTAAGAGTTTAAACTAACAGATAATGTTAATATAATGAAAAAACCTGTCTAAAATATATTTTTTGAAAGGATTGCAACCCATCCCCACCTTAGGCTTTTAATAATCCACTTTGGATCCATTAAAAAAAGAATATGAATTTATTATAAAATAATACTTTAAGTTTTTCTTAAAGAGCCCCTCCTCCCCCTTATAAAAGGACACCACTTCTAACCAATTCTTCACACCTTCAAAGCCTTTTGGTTTGTCCAAACCCTGCCAAATTAGTCTCTCAACGTCCCTAAATTCAACCTAGAGGCCTTATTTTAATTATAAATCCAACCTAAAGATCCATTTTGATCAAATCAAAAGGAAGAACCTGAAGAAGAGGTAATGTTTTCACCGCCCTCTTTCATGTTCCTTTCTTCTTCAACATCTTTTTTCTTTGTTATACCCATTCTAAAATAATAACTCCAGTATCTTCTATATACTGTGATGTTATTATAAATATGTTACAACCATATTCAGTATTTTATCCATCCTTTGAATAACATGTCACTGTACGTGTGCACGTACAGCTTACCGTCTCCACATCGTGGTGTAATTGTTATTCAAAACATTATTATTTGGATGGGTATGATAATGATGCGTAATTCATGTAAATAATAAATTTAACATGATAATGATTGTGTATATATGATGTAACATCCAATTATATATTATTTTAATATCAAATGAATGAAATTGTCGCTCGTGCGTACGTACGTACTACCATCTCCATGAACGCGATGAGATTCATTCCACATCATTTCCATTCAAGCCTAACTCTCATTTAATGATTAAAAATAATGTTTAAGGACTTGATATCATTCTGGATATGAATAAGATACAACCTATCTATAACAAACATGACTTATGTAACAAAACATATAAAATAAAACGAGTAAGTTAACACCCGAAACAACGATAATACTAAGATATTATTAACAAATAAATGTTAAAAGATCATATATGATATCATATTAATTTAAATGCTTCTTGTATAATAACAATTATTTCACCATTATAAAGTTGTTTAACCTACCATCGACCAAGGAAAAGTACAAGTTAAGGGTTTATTTCACAATCTCTTCATTATCCGAGGTTGTTTATACGTAATTATCTACATGGACCTCTTTATCATCCACATCCATGTTTCGTAAAAATGTATTTCAAATCATTCTTACTATTTTATAGAAAATGGGTTAAATTAATTTATACCCTTGTTGAATTTTATAAGATGTTTATAATGGAATCATTCTATCTTTTTCCAAACAAGGTCCCATTTAACCTTTTTGACAAAATTAAGGCAAGAATGTCTTTTTTAACTTATATGGAGGGTGCGGGTAATTTCCGTCATTATAAAATAGTCGAAGCTTCCCCTAAAATATTATAAGAATATTTTCATAGTAAGTTTTTTCTTTTACAATTATGTGACTATTAAATGATTTAAAAAAAGATATTTCCCTCAAATAGTTTTTATTTAATTTTTGTCATCATCCTTTGATGGATTTTATGCTTATTTGAAGTTGATTTATTATACAAAACTTCCATATTGTTTTGAAGGTTTTGTGATATGTTTTAATGTGTATTTGTTATTTTTATACCATTCATGGTTTATGGATAAAGTATTGACGTTTAGTATGCTAGTTTTAATACAAATGTTTATGTTATATTTAAACCTATTCATATGAGGAATACATTGGACTTAGTAAGTGATGAGGGGAGCCCTCTATATCTCCTCGATGCATCGGTAGGTCTAATGAGACAAACAAGTGTCTTGGCACAAGGCCTTGATAAAATCTTATTTGTAGTCTTGGCACAAGGCCTTGATTATATGGTTATGATAGTCTAGCATTATGCATTCCATCATTATGAAAGTGGTTATTGATATTTAATTTGATTATTTGACGAGTAGAATATCAATGTGAATAAGTAAATGGAATTATATCATTTTTTTTTCTATATTAAGATGAAGTTCAAGTTTAAAAGGCTTTCGTTTTAGTTATACATTGCCTTAAATGTTTATGCTTATTTATGAAAGTTTCCACTATATTGTTATCCTTATTGGGCATTTGAGCTCACCCCTTTCTATGTTTTATTTTTCCCAGGATGTGATGAAGTATTTTTTGAATGACCTGTAGAGATAGTATAATGGGATATGTGTTTGGAGAAAAGATTTTGTTGTAGTTTTCACTTTATGATGTAATGTAAACTTTATGAATGTATCTAGTGATTCCAAGGCTACTAAACTAATCAGTATTTCGAGACTTGATCTTTTGTGATCATGCCATTGTTATGTAATAATGCACCGACTCTAGGTAACTGGGGTCAGGTCGTTACAAGGCATAACCTAGTCTTAGACACAACTGCAGCTAACGTCTCTTGGACTCCGGGCTGCCACTTCTAAGACTAGGTATCCTATAAGCACACAACCATTTAAAGAGCTTTATTAGATTAATTCATTCTCTTTTAATCAATTCTATTGAACGTTAATTAATTCTTTAGACATTAATTAACCATGAACCAATCCACATTAATTTTCATTAGCAACACACCCAAAGCCAACTACTCCTTCAACAATTTTCAACCTCTTCATTATGTTTCAGTGAACACCAACCCCACGAGTTAACACCATTTATTCAAACATTCATTACTGAATTACTTTCCTATATTTCCAGGCATTCTAGAAAAGCATTCTATGATAATAAACACAAGGGGGCTTAGGAAGGTGAGTAGATGTACTACCCGTCGAGTCTTTTCCGCCTACAGCAAGAGCATAGACCCGTATTCCCTTGAGAAGATAGACAGGGAAAGAACGTGGCATACCCCACACGACTTCGCCTCCTTTGGAAGACGGGTAAGCAAGACTAGCTGCCTTGAGAAGTGGGGAAAATTAAAGCAGATAAACAATCAATGAACCCCCAAGCATCAAACAATCACATCCAACCCATTCCATCATCCCTGGTGTCATCCCTGACACCCACATGCATAAATAGATTCCTCTCACTACTATAGGTGTCATCCGCTTCCACAACCAAAAGGCCTCTATACCCCCACATATCACAACAACCATCCAGGATCACATCAAAACTCAAGTAGCAAGAAAGAAACATCACATAAATTAGGCTCTTAGACCTTTAACAATCAAGTGGCTAACTTAGAACCCTTCAAAGAATTATCAAAACCCAAATATTTAAACCATCTTGAATTAACAGTTTTACATTCCGTTTAGTTCCAAAATCAGAAACCTTAGCAGTAAGCTATCACAAAACATTAATCATTCTTAAAATTCCAATTTGATTAACATCAAATTACAACAAGAACCAGATTTGTTTTCAAGCCTCTTTATCTTTATCCAAACAATTATCAATTAATCCTAGTTTACGTTCTTTACCGATTTCCATCAAGAACAACAGCTAAGCAAAGCAGGTATAGATATCACACTATCAAGCAAAACAAGAGGCAATAACATTGATTGATACAATTCCTTTATATGGTACAAAGTATTTATTATATTAATTTCATTATCATCTAGTGTGATAAAGCATGCTAAAAAAATAGTTTGACATAAAATAAAGAGAAGCAATGAATCCCCTACCTCAAGGTTTTTGACGAAAACCATGACGGTCGAAGAACGCTCAAGAATCCTGGGTCGATTCTCTAAAAACCCGACTTATATCTCTCCTAGCAAGATCAAGACCAAAGCTCACCATAATTGGAATCCACAAACTTAGATCTAACCATAACAGGCGTAGATCTATGAAACCGAGAGAAGAGGAGAAGTAGATCAAAGTGGATCTAAGAAACCAAACAAGAATTATCACATACCTCAACAAACCGGATTTGATTCACTAAGAGAAGCCTTCAGATCGCCTCCAAAATTCTTGGGAGAGGATCTCCTACCTTAAAGGGAGGGTAATACTGAGTTATGGCTACTTAGGGGCATAAATGAATCATTTGGAGGCAAAACTAGTTAGATTCACAATTTTTGGATCTAATTTAAGTGCCCGCATGGTTTTCACACACGGTTAGACAAACCGTGAACTGACTGTAAGATTGATACTACCTCACCGAACACACCTTGCACGGTTTGGCTGCATGGTTAGACAAACCATGTGCTAATCGTTTATTATCAACTGCCTCCAACACCAGTCTCGCACAGTTTGGCCGCACAGTTTAGACAAACCATGTGCCTCTCGTGTGAAAGCTATATCCGTTTAGTTTCCCTTTAATGTCCACCCAAACACACCCAAAGTCACCTTAACCTCCAAGAACACCTCTAAAACTGCATTTTCATAACCTAATGGACTAGAGAGGTCCAATCCATTAAATCAGATACCTCTCAAAACATTCTCACCCTCGAGAATCCAAAACCCACCTAAAGTGAAAACAAAATAGGGTTTGAACAACCACCTCTAGAGATACCTCCCAAAAAAGAGTAATCCACAAAAACAACAAAGGGAGCCATCTCATAAACATGAATGATTCATAACCACATCATCTACAAAGATACACTAAAAGAGTTAAACATCAAAAAACACTGGGTATTGAGCACGTATCTATGACTCACTTTCCCAGGTACTCGCCTCCAAGCCACCATGTCACCACAAGACACGAACTAAAAGAATAGAACACATGCACAACACCTTCTCCTTTCAGTCTTGGATCTCCACAGGTCGCTCCTCAAAGGTTGTATTATCATCAACATCGATCTCTCCCCAATCGATGATGTGAGAGTCTTCATGAAGTTAATGATGGAGCTGTTATACATGGAAAACATCATGTATCCGACTCATCTGTGGGGGAAGTGGTACTAGATACACCATAGCTTCAACACGAGATAACACCTCAAAAGGCCCAAAAAACCGGGGAGAAAGTTTAATTCCACATCCAAACCATCGCTTCTCGTGACGGGGAGTCACCTTCAGAAACACATGATCTCCAACATTAAACTCTAAGGGTATCCTTATTTGATCGGAATATGCTTTCTGACGATCCTGTGCTGTCTTCATCCTCTCACAAATCACTTGAACCATCTCTATTGTATTCTGTACTAGTTTCGGTCCATGAATTGCTGACTCTCTAACCACAGTCCATCACAACGGAGAACGGAAAGGCCGACCATACAAGGCTTCAAATGGAACCATGCCGATAGTGGAGTGGAAACTATTATTGTAAGATAAATCCACCAATGGTAAGCTCCTTATCCATGAGCCTCCAAAATCAAGAACACAAGATCGTAAAATGTATTCAAGAGTCTGGATGGTTCTCTCTGTCTGACCATCCGTTTGAGGGTGAAAAGCGGTGCTAAGGCATAATTGAGAACCAAAAGAATGTTGGAGACCTATCCACACCCTGGAGGTAAAACGAGGATCTCAATCAAAAATTATTGTCCTAGGGACTCCATGAAGTCTCACCACCTCCTCCAGATACTGCCTCGACAAAACTTCCACTGATCTCGACTCCTTGATCGCTATGAAGTGGGGTGATTTTGTTAAACGATCCACAACGAACCAAATAGAATCATGTCCTCCTGGAGCTCTAGGTAAAACTGTAACAAAGTCCATTGGGATGTCCTCCCACTTCCACTGAGAAATTTCTAATGGCTGGAGAAGACCACCTGGAACACGGTTTTCAGCCATCACCTTCGGGCAGACTAAACATTGAGACACAAACTCCACAACCACATGCTTCAGCCCAGGACACCAAAACTAACTCCTCAAGGATCAGTACATCTTCTTCATGCCAGGATGTAAGGCTAAAGGTGAACTATGGAACTCTCTGAGGACCATATTTTGCATCATCAAAGGAACAAAAATCCTCCATGATACAACACTCGGTGTTGTTCATCCTCAGACCAACCATCAAGGGCATCAACAAAAACAACTCGGTCTCTCCAGACCTCCACCTCATGATCCCCCAACCAGGACTCTTCTACCTTCTACATCAGGTATGATTGTACCGTCATCTGAAAAAGATAGCCCCTACCCCCAACTTCTCCCATATCAAGATGTAATGCTGATAGTTCTTCCATTACTCTCCATGAATCACCAGATTCATGCACCATATCACTACTTGACTTTTGGATCAACTCATCAGCTAAAACATTCCCTTTTCTAGGTGTATACAATATTTTGAAGTCATATTTCTGTAAGAACTCCATCCACCACGTTTTTCATAAGTTTAAGTCTCATTGGGAGAAAACATACCTCAAACTCTTATGATCGGTGAAAACCAAAAACCACTCACCAATGAGGTAATGTCTCCACAACTTCAGAGAAAACACCACAGCTAACAACTCAAGATCATGGGTGGAATAGTTGATTTCATGGGGATGTAACTTCCGAGACCCATAAGAAACAATTGACCTTTGCTGCATGAAAACACAGCCTAACCCCATACATGAAGCATCGCAGAAAACATCAAACTGGACTCCCTCAGCTGGAAGACAATGGACTGAAGCACTTACTAACTTCTCCTTTAGATACTTGAAATATTCCTGACATTGGTCAGTCCATATGAATGTCTGATCTTTCCTAGTCAAAGCTGTCAGAGGAGTTGCAACTCAAGAGAAATTGGCTACGAACCTCTTGTAGTACCCTGTGTGACCAAGGAAACTTCGCACCTCTGAAACTGTCTTGGGGGCTTCTCAAGACACAATTGCTTCTATCATTGATGGATCCACTACAACTCCCCATTGGTACACATCATGCCCCAATAACCGAACTTCTAAAGTCCAAAAATCAGATTTAGAAAACATCCTAAACAACTGATGTTGATGAAGAACTCCCAAAATGGCTTGTAGATGCTCTGCATGCTCCTTTTCAGATGTGGAGTACACAAGGATGTCATCGATGAAACCCACCAAAAACATGTCCAGGAACTCATGGAACACAGCATTAATCAATCCCATGAATACAGTTGGAGCATTAATCATGCCAAATGGCATTAAAACAAACTCATAATACCCATGACAAGAACAGAAAGCAGTCTTCATAATATCCTCATCCCTCACACACATCTAATGATATCCCGACCACAAGTCGATCTTTGAGAACCAACTTGCACCCTTCAGTTGATCAAATAAGTCATCAATCCACGGAATAGGATAGTGATTCTTTATTTTCACTTTTTTTTAAGCGGTGATAATCGACAGACAATCGCAAACTTCCATCGTCCTTCTTGAAAAAAAAACGGGTGCTCCCCATGGTGACACACTTGGCCGAACAAAACCGCAATGCAACAAACCATCAAGCTGTATATATAGCTCTCGCAACTCAGAAGTGGCCATCCTACATGGAGACATAGAAATAAGAGATGCTCCTGGCTATAACTTGATCCCAAACTTGATCTCTCGTTGAGTGGGTAAGGCTATAACCTCTTCTGGAAAAACATCTTGGTACTCCTCTACGACCCAAGGAAACACCAACTGCTGAACCTCTAAAGAACTCAGTATCATCTCGTCCATCATTGATGATAAAGATGGAACGTGCCTATGACCCATCCGAGGATATCTCTCACCAACAAACACCACTTAATCTCCATCTGAACCAAATAAAATGACCTTGTTTTTGAAGAAATCCATACTAGCCTACTCTGAATACAACCAATTCATGTCGAGGATGACATCATATGGTTGTATTCGTAAACATTGGAAATTTCTCCAAGAGCGGTGTTGCCCCAACACTAGATAACAGTATCTACATACTTAAAACAAGTCAACTCGACCTCCAACTAGTGTAGTCAATGACAAGGGCATTGGAATCCTCTCTACCTCAATTCCCAAATCATGGAAAAGGGTAGGTGATATGAAGGAGTGTGTCGCTCTTGAATCAAACAAGGCATACACCATGGTAGAAAACAAGAAAAGGATACCTCGAACAACATCCAGATCGTCTAGTGCTGGTAACGCTATGGCATGAAGCTGACCATGGCCTCCTCCATGGCCTCTCTGGGCCTGATGATAACTACCACCATGGTTGTGCTCTACTCTCTAAGAATGAGGAGTGTCATGGGGTTGTACCCTACCTGCCCCATATACCCTCTGCAGATCTAAATCTGGTGCAACTGGCTGCTCCTGCCTCGGTTAGAACTGCCTCAATGGAGGAACATAGAGCGTAGCGCCCAGTGCATGATGACCACTCTGAAAGTTCGGGCATTCCCGCTGCATATGGCCATGACCACCATAAAAAAACAAGCACATGATCACTTGGAATAGGCCTGAGAGTTGTTGCCTCTAGTGAAATGAGATGTGAAGGGCTGGGACCTACCCTCGGCTAAACAGAAACCCTTCTGCACTGAAAACCAGAAACCCCATACCGCAGCCTTGCTTCTTGAGGGATCATGACGATCACCCTCTCGTGATGATATGGTCCTGGCCAAAGTCCTCTAAACAACCTTTAACCTTACCAGCACCTCAATATATTTCATCAGTATAAATGGGGTGACCTGGCGCTGGATCTCTGGATGAAAAGCCTCCTCGAAATTCCTCACCATGGCCTCCTCATCTGGTAACAGGTTCGAAGAATATCGTAAAAGGTTCCTGAAATGGATTCCAAACTCTTGAATAGTAGAGCTCCCCTGTCGAAGGGTAAGAAGCTCATGGTGACTGGATGCCTTCGTAGTCGAATAAAGGAACTCGACTCTAAGCTTGTCTTAGAACTCCTCCCATGAGATAGTTGACTCCTCACGATCCCTGAGGAACAAGAACCACCACTACCTCGCTGCTCCACGCAACATCTTCACTGCTATGTACAACCAGGGATCCTTCTGAGCACGGATCGAACTGAACCCTATCTCGACCTCCACCAACCAGTCTTCTGTGACTGCATCTGAAACGGAGTCCTCGTACTTCTGCAAACTTTGGTGCTGAAACTCTCATAGTGTCTTCCTCCAAGTGTCGTTGTTGTCAACCTCTACTCTGCGGCAATCTGCTGGAATAGCCTACTGGACATTTTCTGTGCAAACCTGACGAGGACGTCGACCTAGATCCATACCTATAAAATAACAATCATTAGAGTTACTAATCCTAGAATATGGAAGACTCAACATTAATTAATTTATTGTTTTCTTTCATTCATTTTAGGTTAACCTACCCCGAGGTCTACCCATTCAAACCCAGGAACAATGAAGAATGATGCGTGATCCTTTCCTAGGTCTCTACCCTATAACCAGCATCACATTATTTAGTAGCCATTGTAAACAAAATGGTTCGTACATCAGATCATAGGGGGCCCAAAATTCCTATGTCTCAGTCGGTCTCCAGTGTTTACCGCACTTTCTAAACATGAATTACATCGTTTCCCTACCAACCCATGCAACCTCACCTGTGACCAACTCCAAACTCCATCCTATCCCTTCAACCAGACCTCTGATACCACTTTGTCATGACCCCCTCCCCACAAAGTGTACCCCTCCTGTGCTAGCAATGTGAGAAGGGAGATAATGAACCCCGAGTCCCGCCTTCAGTAGGCCCTGGGTTGGAGACCAGAACCGAGGGTATAGTAACACACAAATGGGAGGCATTACCCTCTAAGAGAACACATGCAGAAGACAGAGATAATATATACACCAATCAACTCCAACTCAAAATTGGAAAATATAAAATAATCTCAAGTGAAAAAAAGGAATGTCATGCCAAAGTACTACAAAAAAGGGAAAAAACTGTTGGTACCCAAAAGAAAGTAAAAAAAGCTGCAACCACAAGCTCGAACAGCTCCTATAACCACATGCTAGTAGTAACAAGACTGATCTCCAACCTGCACCAAGTGACCTGAAAAATAGTTTGTATATGCATAGGGTGAGTATAACAGTATACTCAGTAGGATCCTCCCCAAATCCTCTCGTGTAAAAGTAATGAAAGCATGCTAAAGCACAATGAACAACAACTGAAACTAACTCATAACCTAAACAGGTATAGTAAGTTCCCAACCTCACCATGGCTACTCTCACCGAGTAATGCATACAAGAATATAGCATTTAAAAAAGTATATCAAGGGAACCCCACTACTACTTCCTCACTGGTTTGCCGCTTTGCCCCAATGTCGCACGTCCTAAGAATCTCTCTCCAAAAGGCTTGCCTGCAGACACCTGGGTGAAGCACCACAATCTGCACCTCATGCACCACAAAGGCTTGCCCGCAAGCACCTGGGCGAAGCACCACAGCATCCTCACAACCAAAGAAACTAGGTAGTTTCTGGGAGCCACCACATCTCATGTAACGTGTATCATATGTCAGTTATTATACCTCAAGCCATTACTGCCCATACACCGAGTAAGGATCCTCAAGCCATCACAACCTATACACGTTACACCTATACTAGTCCATAGGATACTATATCTAGAATATATGTTTGTGAATAACCTCAAGCCATTACAGTCCTATACACACATATATGAGGAAAACTAATCGTTGTGCCTAATGGAAAAAGTATCTACCAAGAGAAGAGAGCGGGGCCAAAGGGGGTAGTCATCCATTCATCCTCCCACCATAATGTTGGGGAAAACACCCCTCGGGGCTTAGAATCCCTGGGGTGTTGGTTTCCATTACTGACAGGGTGGTGTAGTATATAGAAACACAAAAAGTGCAGAATATATTATAACTCACAACCACACTATGGGAATAACATAGTCTTAGACACAACTGCAGCTAACATCTCTCAGACTCTGGGATGCCACTTCGAATACTAGGTATCCTATAAGCACACAACCATTTAAAGAGCTTTATTAGATTAATTCATTCCCTTTTTGTAAATTCCATTGTATGTTAATAATTTCTTAAGACATTAAATAAACATGAACCAATCCACATTAAATTTCATTAGCAACACACCCAAAGTAAACTTCTCCTTGAACAATTTTCAACCTCTTCATTATGTTTCAGCAAACACCAACCCCATGGGTTAACACCATTTGTTCAAACATTCATTAAAGAATTAATTTTCCATATTCCCAAGAATTCTAGAAAATAATTCTATGAAACTAAACACAAGGGGGATGAACATGGTGAGTAGATTTACTACTCGTTGAGTCATTGCCACATATAGAAAAAGCATAGACCCATCCTCCCTTGAGAAGATAGACATTGAAATCACGTGGAATAACCCGTATGTCTTCGCCTCCTTTGGAAGAAGGGTAAGCAAGACCATCTTCCTTGAGTAGTGGGGAAAATTAAAGAAGATAAACAATCAAAGAACCCGCAAGCATCCAACAATCACTTCCAACCCATTCCATCATCCCTGGTGTCCTCCCCGACACCCACATGCATAAACTGATGAATCTCGCCACTTTAGGAATCATTCCCTGCCATAACCAAAATGCCTCTATGTCCCCACATATCACAACAACCATCCAGGATCACATCACAGCACAAGTAGCAGGAAAGAAATATCACATCAATTGGGCTCTTGGACCTTTAACAATCAAGAGGGTAACTCAGAACCCTTCAAGGAATTATCAAACAATAAAATCTTTGAACCATCTTGAATTAACAGGTTTATAATCTGTTGGATCCAAAATCAGAAACCTTACTAGTAAGCTATCACAAAAGATTAATCATTCTTACTACACCAATTTGATTAACATCAAATGAAAATAAGAAGCAAATTTGTTTTCATGCCTCTTTATCTTTATCCAAACAATTATCAATTAATCCCTGTTAATGTTCTTTACCGATTTCCATTACGAACTACATCTAAGAAAAGCAGGTGTAGATATCAAACTATCTAGAAAAATAAGAGGCAATAACTATGATCGATACAATTCCTTTATCCGGTTAAAAGTATTTATTATGTCAATTCCATTTTCATCTAGCGGGA
The DNA here is from genome assembly GCA_963277665.1 of Viscum album. NCBI lineage: Eukaryota > Viridiplantae > Streptophyta > Magnoliopsida > Santalales > Viscaceae > Viscum > Viscum album. The sequence goes on along the minus strand of OY728158.1, from coordinate 1,899,525,977 downwards.
TTAAACATGCTAATAATACAGTTGCACATAAAATAAAGAGAAGCAATGAATCCCCTACCTCAAGGTTTTTTACGAAAACCACAATGCTCGAAGAACGCTCAAGATACCCGGGTCGATCTCCAAAAACCCGCATTAGATATCTCCTCCTAGAAAGATCAAGGCCAAATCTCACCATAATTGGCATCCACACACTTAGATCTACCCATAACGGGCATGATCTATGAAACTGAGAGTAGAGAAGAAGTAGATCCAAGAGGATCTAAAAAACCAAACAAGAACAATAACGTACCTCAAGAAACCAGCATCGATTCGCCAAGAGAAGCCTTCATATCGCCTCCAAAACGCTTGGGAGAGGTTCTCCAACCTTCAAGGGAGGGTAATACCGAGTTATGGACGCTTAGGAGATTAAACAAACCATTTAGAGGCAAAAGAAGATAGATATACAATTTTAGGATCTAATTTAAGTGCCCGCACAGTTTGCTCGCATGGTTAGACAAACCGTGCGCTAACCGTGTGTTCGTTACTACCTCACCAAACACACATCACACAGTTAGGCTACACGGTTAGACAAACTGTGTGCTAATTGTGCGTTAGCCACTGTCTCCAACACCAGACTCGCATGGTTTGGCCGCATGGTTTAGAAAAACCATGCACCTCCCGTGAGAAAGCTATAGCCCTTTAGTTTCCCTTAAAAGTCCACCCAAACGCACCCCAAGTCACCTTAACTTCCAAGAAGACCTCTAACACTGAATTTTTACAATGTAATGGACTGGAGAGGTCTGGTCCATTACATTCAATATGTGGGAATGCAATAACATCACTTATGCATAATTGTGGACTACCACATCCACGAAGACAGGTGATTTGTTTCTTATTTAAACATTACACGGACGATTAAAAGGATTGAATTAATAAAAATATACAATATTTAGGATATATAAATTATTCATTAATATTTTATTATTATTTACTTTTATTTCCACACAATGAAATATGTAAATATGATTCTTTCATATGTACAGCTTACAGTCGCCCTGAATCATCTAATTCGTTTTTCTATCTATAAATTTTATGCATGAATTTAAATATATATTTAATTTATAATATCTTATATTTACATCATGAAAAATATTATAATTAATATGGATCCACAATAATTTTACATGGACCATTACATTGAAACTGAATTTTCTAAAAAATGAAATAGTTAACACAAAAAAACAATGATTTTAAAAATTAATTATTAAAAAATTTACATTTAAAATATATATGTGGACAATATATGATATAAAAAATATTTACATGATAATAGTATAAAATTGGAGAAAAATTAATTTTTTATTCAGTAACTGAGAGTGGTTTCGAAGCTAGTCAAGCTTGATGTAAGGGATGTTCGTCTAACATTTATTTCTTTGAGATACATATCATAATTATCACTCTATTAATTGATGTGGTATATATAACGATAATTTATTTATTTATAAATAATTCACATAAAAAAGGTGAATTTCTATATCAAGCTAACATTCTATCTTTCATGCTTTTTAGACATGAATGTTACTAATATAGAATGAGATGTATGTGACGATCTCATTATTTATCGGAACGGTTTATTATAAAGTATTAGTTGATGAAATTTTCAATCCTATATCACATTTATAAAATTGTTATTTCTTTACATCAGGTTGATTTTAATATTATATGTCCTCTATTTATTTTCTATTCTTTAAGTACCTTTTAGATAAATGGATTTTTTAAGGAAATCATAATTTATTTCCATCTTCCATAAAAATTACATTCTCTTCCATATCCATGTTTTCAAAAATGTTTTCAAGATTTATTTTAAACATATTTAATTATTATTTAATTTCATTTTTACGCGTGGTTCAATTTTTATAAAATAGTTTAAATGAAATCTTCTTGATATTTTCTTAATGATATACTTTTTACATTTTTCTGAAAATGTTTAAGGAACCATTGTTATTACGTAGGATGAATTTACATGGATTTACCACTATCATGACCTATAAATTATTTTGGGAGTAAATTTTTTTTTCCAAAGGTTATTTCTAAGGATAATTTCTTCGCTATTATTTGGGATTTTTTATTTTAAATAATTTATTCCATAGTGAAAATTATAATTTTCTCATGAAATACTCGAGTGAAATTTTAAATTAATTGTTTATCTATAGTAATAACCATTAATGTTACTTATGGATTACTTGCGTTATGATTTAGTGAGGCCATCCTTATCCTATCTCTATATGTTTTATTATTATTATTATGGGATATTTATGAAACTAATTTATTCTCTATTTGTTATTCTACGATGCAATGTTGAAATGTTTATGAAGCTCATTTCCTTTCCGTGGGTTATAATATATAGTGAATGATTTCTCATCTTGTAAAAAACATATTAATATATTAAATTTATGTGATGGGTGTGGTCTGATTTATATTAACCTCATATTCATTCAATAATAATATATATATTTTGGGATAATAATGTCTTGAATAGAGAGTCAACCCAATTAAATTACAAACTTTTTCCGCTTTGATAGTCATTAGAGTTATGCATGACATAGGATATGATGAGATGGTGTGTGAACCGAATACACTATGATAGTATTGTATGTGAGGTTTGACTGTGTAAATTAACTGAAAATTAATTTTTTTATTAAGATAACCCCTTTTAAGGGGTGAGGGTGAACCCAACATGACTTCAAAGACATAAAAGGCAACCGAGCCTCACAATCCAAAACCCCAAGGAAAAAAACAATCAAATTCAGATTACAAGGAAATATCCCTCCCCAACATTAAAACATTAAGATCAGCTTCCACCATATCATCACTGCTCAGAAGACTATCCCGTGCAGGGATACACGAGCCTCGTACCGATGGCAAACACCATACCCTCTCAAACTTCCAATTCTGGATACCAATGGTCAGATGAAGGCTCCCTGCTCGGAACCTCTTCTGGAACCATCCTTTGTAGATGAACTAAATACAATGTCCAATGAACTTCAAACTGAATAGACACAATTCAAACTGGCCAACACATAAACCATTCCATAGAGCCACAAAATCATCACCAACACATTGCAAAACAAAACCCAATTGTTCCTCCAACATGCAGCCTTCACGTTTTCAATGTCCCAAAAAACCAGAAACCAACCCAAACTAATACCTCATTCACCAATAATCTCCAAATACTAGAATCAATCCAAATCAAAACCCATCGATTCACTCTAACAGAAAAATAAACCAAAACAGAACCCAAATCATCAAATAGATCAACACACTGGCAGCATCCAAACCTAAAAACAAAGGCAAAAAATAGAGTTCAAGAAATCATCACCAAGTTGTCGACCACCCGAATGCCAAGCTCGCCAGGTAATTAATAATAACCATGTTGTCTCACAGATCATTTTCCTTTATTACTTTATGATTTATGCTGTATGAATAGACAAATTTTAGGTAATTAATCAAGATTATAATATATGATATATAGGGCATCGTTTTTGAATTTTAAGCTCATATTCTAATACCCTTATGATCCTATTATGTTTTTGTGATAAATATTATCTTCTTTGTATACCCTTTTGAAGTAATTTTTTATGTATGATATTTATATAAAGGGGTCTTGTAAATAAAAATTTAATGAGTTAAGATATAAGTCTCTAATTAACCTTTTTTATGTATCCATGCTTTCAAATGCACTAAAATTATCTAATAATAGCATGTATTGTAGATTTATGTAATGAATATTAAAATATTAATATATAATATCTGTTGATGGATTGTATGGGTTAGAATAGCTGGAATCAATGCATGGATTAGTTTCCATTGGAAATAAGGGTGAGAGAAAAATGTATTAGAGTCCGTATTAGATTCCTATGTATTATATAATTTACTATGTAATTTTAATGAATGGATTATCATTTTCCAAAAAAATACCCATGTACGGAAACTATATGTGGATGTGGTTCTTTTATTAATTTATATAGTAGTAAAAACCTAGAAAATAGTTAGTTGATTTTATATTGAACATAATTTTAGTCAATTGTTATATTTCCCTAACCAATCACTTAGTTTAACTCTCCTGAGGGGATATTCTAGGAATAACATCCTTTTTTATTATATACCATTATGAAAGATTTGAATAGATAGCGATCATGGATAGACTTGATTAAACCAAAGGAGTGATAGATTGAAAATAAGGTGTTGATAGTTAGACATCATATACATGATTTTTGTTAATTAACCACATTTATCAATGATTCCTAGTGGTCACACTAACCATTTTAGTTTTAATAGGGTATTAAAGATAGAAAAATAAAGTCAAGGTGGTTACATGTATGCTCAAATATTTAGATTTTGGATTTGAGATTAGTAATATTAATTTATCTAAATCATGATATATGTTTTGGAATATATAATTATATACTAAATGATTATATTTTTAATTAATATTGAAAACATTTAATTGGATAATCATCACATCTGAAGTCTATAAATCATATTTGATTGATGTTTGTGTGAATTTTCATCCTAAAAATATCGTTATTCTTCATCTAGTTATATTTAATGTTATCTCGGGAAAATATTAAAAATGTGAACATATATCCATGATAAATTATATAGGTGGGTAAATCAGTTTTAATATAGCAAACAAACTTGGGATCATATGTTAGTGAGATGATAAATATGAACATTAGATAGAAATTTCATCAATTATATAGGGTTTGGATTCATTTACAGAATGGTTTTTTATCTACTATGGATATTGAAAAAAATAAAAAATCCAATATAAGATTATTGTATCGATTTTTTTTGATTTCATTATGAATGTGTTTTCTAGTCAATCTGAAGATCCTAAAGTCAGGCATTAAATAAAAATCATGCCTAGTTATATACATATATCAAAGACACCATGTTTAATTTTCCATATTTAATTAAAAGAATTAACAATGAAATTATAGATAATATTTATATGGGGTTCATTCATGAAGTTCCTCACTATGGGGTTCACCAATTAATGTTGTTATGTATTAGGATGAAATAATGAGATTCTAAATTGATTATAGAGAACATTATAAGATCAAGGTCATGAATAAATATTCTAGGCTAGGTATTGATGACTTATTTGATAAATTAAGTAAATATAGATACTTTTCCAAGATTAGTGTTCTTTATAGATACTAAATTATGAGACATAGTGAAGATATTATTGGGAAATAAGTTAGTACATGTTTCAGACACAGTGAGTTTATGATGATGAAACTTAGTGTTATTAACTCCCATACTACCTTTGTGGATTTAATTAACAAAATCATTACATATTTCCTAGATTAGAATTATGAAATAATTATAAATTACAATCATATATATTTATATAATAAGTGAATGAATATCATTTGAGAATTTAATTGATGACCCTGTAGATGTGGAGTATCCATGAAAAAAATATAGGGTATTAATTTTGGCTAAAGAATGTTTCATTTTGAGTTATATAGTATAAATCAAGGGTATATCTGTGTATAAATCAAATTCTGAGGTTATTGAATATTGGACCGTAAAAACCACTACTATTTATTTTTATAGTTTTCTTTATTTATGATGGAAATTTTTGATGAGTAGTGGAAATTTATCATTGTTTAATCCAATCACCATTGTAAGTCAAATATGAGGCATGTTCCTTGGTATAAATTAATACGATAAATATTTCAAGGGAATGAAGACAACATCAACTAACAAATATATTCACCCACAACCCTATAGTGGAGAAGGGTTTGTGGTATATATTGATCCATCTATGGAGAGACTAAGATTCAAACTCTAGGAGAAATTATGGTTATAACTTTTTCTATAAGAAAATTGGATGTTACTGAACAAAATTACTCAAAAAATGATTTGGAGTTATCAATGGTATCTTTTTCACTAAGGATATATATGAATTTCCATTATAGAGAAATGTGTCATATTTAAATTGAATGTAAATTTTTAAATTATATATTCTATCATATATAAATAAATATTATGTATAGAATGTAGATGAAGTTTACTAAAGATTATCACTTGTTAATACAATATCATAATGGGAAATTGAACAATGTTTCTAATTTTTTGATCCAAAAGTATTATTCTAAAATATATATAATGACTAATAAAAAAAGTATCTAATAATTCAATATTTCAATAGAATAAATCTAGAAATATTAATATAAGGGAAAGAAATAATACTTTTTCAGTAACTATACAACCATTTATGCAGTAATAAATTAAAGATGCGTAAAAGGAAGACATAATACATAAAAACTGTGATAAATGTTACAAATTTCAACCATCATTATTATGTAACAATGTGTTTTAGGAAATATTTTTATGTCCTATACATACAAATTTGGAAGAAAGAGATATTACTTGAAGCTCACAGATAAAAATTGTCCGATGTTCCAAGAAGTTCAAATATGTATAGATATTTTAAAAAGTATTTTTGTTGTTACAACATGAAAAGAGATACTTCTCAATACATCTATTTATTCTTTGAATTCCATAAATTTATGGTTTAGATATATATTTCTACGGGTATGATATAAACATTACCCACAGTAGAATGGAAATTGGAAAACACCACTATAGATTTTATCATTAGTCCGACCACAACATTAAAATTACAAAATGATATTTGGGTTATAGTTGAATGCATTACATATTCAGTCAAAATAATTTACAAAAGAGAATATTTTCCTATTTTTCATTCCATAATATAAATTGAGTATTTATAATGGTTTTTGACTATGACTTTATATTATATATGATTGAAGTCAATGGTTTACCTCATTGTTCATGAAAATTCTTCTGCATTTTAAGGATTTAAATGTTTGTTGGGATAGACACATTTCTTTAGTAGTGTTTTCATACAACAATATATTTCACTCAATCATTCAGATGGGTCCATATGAAGACCTCAATAGAATAAAGTGTATAACTTCAATGGGATGGGATACAGTTTGGGAAATAATTCTAATGGGATTTGAGCTAGTTGAGTAAATATAAAAAAAATCATATCCATTCTTCATCATATTAAGGCACCACTAAGTCAAATGAAATGTTACACTTTCAATAATATTTTAAATCTTGAAATTTAAATTGGAGATATGTTATTATAAAATTTTAACTATGGAAGATTGTTATGATATTCACAAATATGGGTAATCTAAGCTATATGTATATCACCCCCTTATAAATTTTTGATCATGTAAGGGTATTTGATTATCACCTTACACTTCAATAAAACCTCTACTAGTTTCATGGCATGTTCCACGAATCCCTCTTTATAATGGACATACCTTATCAATAATATTAATTGATCATATAGGTGGTATCCACTGATATAGAAGGTTAATGTACTTTTAATGAAATTCAATCTTGAGGTAAATAATTTTCAACTCACATTTATTTATGTGATACCCATACAGTATTAAATGCATGTATTCCTGAGGTGGTTCATAAAATACCAAATCTTATGATAATTATTTAGATTTACATATCCATATATAGTTATCTCTTCAATAAGGTTCAGATTTGAATGTTTTCAATGTGGTAAGGGACATCTATTACAATCAAATTATATGGTGGGAGGCTTTATGATAAAGACTATGGTGAAAAAAATTTATAACGTATCTTCCAAAAATATAATAAATTTTCTAATATGATGGTTATTTATGGAATCTATTTATTTACTCTGGATACTAAATAATTTCCTTCAGTGAAAGCCAACTTTATTTTTCAATTTGGAAAAAATAGTTATCTTCCATTTACATGTTAAATAAAACTATTAAATGAATATGTTTACTAATATCCAAATATTTTATAATCTAATTTTCACCCATTAGCTACTTTTTACTAAAAATATACATTGGAATATCATTTTTATTTTCCAAATAATATACTTTTTTATTTTTTGTACTGAAAATGTTAAAGAAATATTTATTTTTTTATACATGAAAATATTGACAATTTCATTCCTTCATGACTAAAAAATATTTCAAATAATTATTTTCAAGATATCGTGGTTATTTTTAAAGATATTTTGTTCTTGAATAATTTTAAAAAAAATTATATGTGATATCATATTGAAAAGTGTATTTTCTTAAAATAATGTTCGTGTGGTCCTATAATAGAATTTTTCATTTTTGATAACATCCAATTTGTTACAAAATATTTAATGGGGTTATGATCCAAGGATAACACCCTTATCTATTCCCCATATCATTTAATATTTTGATTTTGAGGTCTTTATAAGACCCATTTATTTCCTATCTATTATTCAATGATAAAATATTGAAATTTTTATGAATCTCATTTTCTTTTCCCTGGGTTATGACATATGATGAATTTATTATGATATCACTACACACATATAAATTTATTATTATTATGTGTTGAGTAGGGTGGAATTTTATATCCTTATAATGAATTGTGTAATTATTGAAATCTCATCATACAATAATGTCTCGAATGGGATGTGATACTAATTTTGTAAGAGACTCTATCCATTATGATATTCTTGGGATTGAACCATGGATATGTAAATGATTTATTGGGGAGTGAACCCATTCTACGAAGATATTCTTGGAAGTCGAACTTGAATAAGGAAATGATTTTATTTGCTAATTTTTATGCCACAAAATAATATCATATATCAAAGTTATTTTCTCATTTCTCATGTTATTTGATCCCATTATCATTTATATCTTTGGACCATGCAAGATTTATTCCAAAAATTAATATTATGATTATATTTATATATTTTATGGGTTTAAAATGTGTATATAATGTTCTCATAAACTTATTTCTAAGTTATACTTATTTGATGAGTGATTTCTCCCTAGTTAAAGCTAATGGATCATTTGAGCTTATGATTTCTCATGTTTCATATCCGCTTATTATGAAGAAAGGTTTTGAGCTTGATATGTGTAAGAATAGTTATAAATAACATAACCGTATATGATGTAGATTTATTACTAAATAGTTATTTATGTATCAATTCATCCTAGGAAACAAAATGTATATGACAGTAGGGGGAATTTTAATTTTATTTAATGAATATTCTTTTGTTAAGGTGTAATATCTATGTATCTAATGTATTGGTTGATATAATATTTTAAAACTAAGGAATAGTAGGAAGATCATTTGAGAATTATATTTGAGACCCTTAGGAAGGATTATATATAAGAAAAATTTTGAATGTGTGAATTTTGGATACAAATATTTTCATTCATGGTTCATGAAATCTCAAGAATGTTTATATTTATGGTTCCGTTAAAGATTAAATTTACTGAGAAATGGAATCAATTAACTACCATGGATGAAATCCATATATATGATGGGTCTTAGGGATTCTAAAAAGATTTTATGAGGGGTTTATCATTAATATATTATCAAATTATCATGTCGAAACACCAGAGATATGAGATTCATTATACATATGAATATATGTATAATTTTCGTGAATTGTGGAGAATTGTGGTCAACACCCTTCATCTCACACTATCATATAGTGGGAAAGTATTATTGATCAATAGTGATTCCTCAAAGAAAGGACTAATATGTTCCCCCATGAAGAATGATAATTAGTATATTATTCTTTATTCTAATTGACTTAAGTGAGAAAATTACATGACACATGATTTGGACTTTAAAATTGAACTTTCCTCAATGAAAATTATAATGTATTTTTGTTATTATGAATGGTATCATATAAATACTCATAAAAAATAATAATATATGTTCATTTATAAAGGTTTGATTATGAATTAAAGGAGACGGTTGGAGTTGTTAAAATATTATATCTATGAAATACATAACCACAATGTGGGGGTGAACAATGTGGATGATGAGAAACGTTGGAAAGACCAGGCTGGATTTTCCATGATGGGGAATGAAAGAGATATAATACCTATGGGTTTGCAGATTATGGATCATGAAATCCTAATGAAAGGGGAAATATCATATTTTTCACAGATGATTATTCAACCATACATTAATGTGGGAATTAACAGAGAAACAGTGGATCGTGTGTGTAACACTCACCTATTTTTATGAAATATTTTCTCAAAATAATTTTGATTCTTCATTATGTTGCATTTCATGCAATCGTGAGTTTAAACGAACTACGAGACCCCCTTAGTATAAAATTACCATTATAGCATAGTGCTAGGTTAGTGGAAATAGTTAAAACTAACTTGTGAAAATGCCTTGTGAATTAATTGGTTTTCAGTTATTTATGAAAAATATACATAAATTAGATATTAGTATTTTTAGGTGAATTAATAATAGTAATTAAATTAATGAGATATATATGTAATGTACTAATATTTATGAAATCCATAAATTTTATTTATATTATGATGGAAATATATTTATGAAACCCATTTCTATTTCTTGGTTTATGCTATGATGAATGGTTAATGTTTTTGTGGAACATGTATGAGTGATTTCATTATTAGATAGATGAGACCTATCAAGGTTTTGGGTGCAGTGGAAGCATGGTTGGGATGATACCCAACTTTGATTTTTTCCATGATAAATTATTATTCCAAGATCAATACAACAATGAATTCCAGTCTCCATGGAATATAATCAAATATTTAGATAAATAATGAGGCATGATACCTTTAGAGAGGATCTTTCTGCATCATGTTTATAATTAATTTAATTAATTTCATAAAGAAAATAATACATGGATCTTCGGTATTTTCTTCATTGATTATGTTGATAGTCTAGAATGACCCTTCCGGATTATCTCATTGCGCTTGTAAAGATCCAAACTATAATCCCTCTAGAGGTGATCCACACTTGCTCCGATGTCCTCCAATCAACATTTCTCATTTCTGGGTGCTAGCATGGTGAAGCGAGTGTCTTTTATTGGTCATTCTTGATCACTTGTTCTTCAGTCTTGAAGAACACCTCTCATTCTTGAGAGGGGAGAGAATAGGATTCGAGAGAGAAATTTTTTGGCTCAACAATTCTCAATTCACAGGGCGTGCGGTGTGGTCTATGGAATAATAGGTGTACTTGTCTATTTATATTCATGGAATTTCAGTTAAAATATTTAATTGCATAGAAATATTGAAATACATTCATGAACCCAGTGAAAACCCATGCATCTAATAACAATACCGCATCATTATTTATGGTGTGACAACTTTTGTAAAATGAAATTATAAATAAAATTCCACTTCACAAAATAATAGAAGTGTTATTTGAATTTCTTCCAACTAGTAAAATAATTATTTTCTATATTGTAAATAATTATTTTACTACTTTACCGACCATGGTCCATTCGAACTCCACATCCATTTATTGAACACTCGAATAAATAAATAATTTATTCTCTTAAATAAATATTTGATTTACAAACTAGGAAATAAATATTTATTAAAAGTTCAATAAAATAAATAAATATATTTTATTTTATTTATGCAATCATTTTAACTTGAATAAAATTATTCCACAATATTGAGAATAATATTTATTTCATTTATTAAATTACAAATCGAATTTAACCGAGACCGCAAAAAACACTTAGTGTGTGACCCTCTAGGATTCTTTCTCGTTGGCATTAGGCGGGCTTGCCTAATCTCCAAGAGTATTCTCTTGCAACGCGTCAAGGCACCTAAGAGAAAGAACGCAAAGTCACAACAATGACAAACACATATGAATGATCACTGTGTAATATAACCCCTTTCTCGTAATATCTCATCAAGTCAGATTCATGATTATGTCATCAACCTTTATGCATGATACGTCATTCTTTGAATACCTGAAATAAACTCGTCTTCACACCATGGACATGGAATTTCACATGACGGTTCTATTTCAATCAATGGGCTGAGAAATCAACTTCATAAATGGAAGGGACAAATCCTTCCTCGACTTATCCATTAATAACATACCACTGGAGATGCACCCAACGTACACTACTTCCCACCAACTGTCTGCGTGATGAATTTCATTTGTAAATCAAAGTGCATAAGTCATGTCAAAAATAAATGATAATCTTGAAGTCTAAGGATCATTACACAGGCTCATAGATAGAAATATCTGACGACACCAAAACATGCAGAAGTCCTACTAGCAGGTCTCTTATCATAATCTCCTATCTTGGAGATCGCTAAGTTTGAACTTCATAAGAGGATGTCTCATCTGCTTATGGGCACTCACACCTGATGGTATGCATCCTATGTGTCCCATTATAGTATGTTATCCAACTGCAGATCTATATTTAAGAATATTTTTATAGCATTTATAGGTTCGCATCATAGCGGGGAACTTTCATGACCTTATCAATGTAACAAATACTCTAGGACATTATTACAACATAGTCATGAAAAAAATGAACAATATGTATTAATATATTAAATATCCATGTAATCAATGTAAAACCAGTTGGTTCAAGGACACCAACTCTTAAAAACTCCCACATAGACTAGTGATTACTGCCTAAAACATTATGTCTGTTAGACCTCACATGATGATCATGTTTCTGCTGAGTCAGGGATTTAGTCAAGGGGTCCTCTATGTTGTCTTCTATGGAAATACTGCTCACTGAAACTTCACCTCTCTGAGAAAAATCCCTCAAGAGATGATACATCTAAATTATGTGCTTCATCTGGTTATTTGACCTTGGATCTTTTGTGAGAGCCACCACTGTAGTATTATCATAGTACAGTGTGATGAGATCTTTACTACTAGGTATCACATAGAGCTCCTGGAGGAAGTGTCACATCCATATTTCTTTTTAGCAACCATAGAAGCTATGATATACTCAGACTTTGTTGTAGAATCTATGACCACACTCTGATTTGATCTCTTCTAGCTCACTGCACCTCCATTCAAAGTGAAGATGTATCCTATTTGTGACTTCATGTCATCTTGATCAGTATGGAAACTAGAATCTACATATCCTCTAAGGAATTGTTCATCATCTCCTTCATAAACCAAGAACATATCCTCAGTAAACCTCAGAAACTTAGGATTTTATTGACTATCATCCAATGGTGGTGACCTGGGTCGGCTTGATACCTGCATACCGCACTCAATGCGTAGGTGACATCCATCCTAGTACATAACATGGAATACACGACTGATCCAATCACTGATGCGTATGGAGTCATTTCGATTATCATTCTTTCCTCATGTGTCTGAGGACTCATTTTCTTAGAAAGATGAATTCCATGTGACGCTGGAAACAATCCCCTCTTGGATTGTTCCAAACTAAATCTCTTCATTATCTTATCAATGTTTGTACATTGACATAGGCCCAAAAATCTCTTGGATATATCATGATGGAACTTGATCCCAGGAATATACGCCGCCTCACCCATGTCTTTCATGGAGAAGCATTGATTCAACCATGCCAAAAGAGACTGTATGACTGGTATCTCATTTACAATAAGTAATATATCATCAATATATACTATTTGGAAAACAACTGCATTCCCACTAAACCATTTGTAGATACAAGGCTCACATTTATTCTTGATAAAACCAAAATCATTTATGGATTCATCAAAAAAAATGTTCAATGACCTATATGGTTTCTTTAATCCATAAATGTATTTCTGTAACTTGCATACCCTATTGGAATCCTTTGGAGTCTCAAACCCTTTAGGATGTTTCATGTAAACATCTTCTTGAAGGTTCCTATTAAGGAATTCTGTTTTGACATCCATTTTCCAAATCTCATGGTCATGGTAATCCACAATGGCATGTATAATTCTGATGGATTTAAGAATTTAAACTCATGAGAATGTTTCATCATAGTCAATTCCTTGATGACATTTAAACCCTTTTGCAACCAGTCATGCCTTATAGGTACTAACTTGTCCTTTCATGTCCAGTTTCTTCTTGAATACCCATTTGAATCTAGCAGACTTTACATCAACTGGAGGATCTACCAAAATCCAGACTTGGTTTTGGTACATGGAATCCATTTCAGAATACATGGATTCTTGCCAATTGGAAATGTCTGTGCCAATTACTAATTTCTTGTAGGTTAAAGGATCATTATTATCAACTAATAATGAGTCACCATCCTTCATAAATAGAAAACCATAACTTTCTAGTTCTCTAACCTCTCTTTTACTCCTATGTAGTACTTGTGTCTCTAGAATAGATTCTCCTTCCATAGGGCTTTGTGGAATCTGTTCCTGTACCAACTATTGTGTACCTTGAGCCTCAACTTCATCGAAGTATATCTTGCTCCCACTATCTCTTTTGGAGATGTGATCCCTCCCAAGAAATATGGCATGTCATTCCACTATAATGTTTTTGTATGAGGAGTTGTATAGGTAATATCCACTTGTTTCCTTGGGGTATCCTATAAAGGTAGACTTTGTGCCTTGGGGTGCGAGTTTGTTACCTGAAGAGGCATTAACAAATGCTTCAATACCCCACACACGTGAATTAGATATCATGGATTTTCTTACACTCCATAACTCATATGGAATACCATTTATTGATTTATTTGGAACTTGGTTTAGTATGTTTGCCTCTGTTTGTAATGAATACCCCCAAAAGGATAATGGAAGACTTGCATGACTCATCATTGATTTCACCATGATCAACAAGTTGTTGTTCCTTCTTTTACTTAAACCATTCCATTGTGGTGTGTAAGGAGAAGTGATTTGGGATAAGATCCAAAACTCTCATAAGTAATCAATGAATTACTAATTAATATATTCTCTACCTTGGTCTGAGAAGAGTTTTTTAATATTCTTACCAAGGTGGTTCTCAACTTTATTCTTGTATTCCTTGAAATTATCAAAGGAATCTAACTTATATCTCATTAAAAAGATATATCCATATATAATAAAATCATTAGTAATAGTTATGAAGTCTGAGTACCAACCACTTTATTCAACTAGAAATTGTCCATAAACATCAATATGAACTAATTCAAGAAGCTCTTTATCCCTTTAACCTTTCTCACCAAATGGGGCTTTGGTTATTTTACCTTATAAACATGCATGACATACACCAAGTGGTTTTAGTTCAAAAGAATCTAAATATCCATCTTGATGTAACATTGTCAAGTGTTTCTTATTTACATGATGTAGCCAGTGATGCCAAAGTTGGGTGTGGTATGAGTCATGTGAAGTATCTTTTCTATCGATTGACATTACATGGGTTGTGTAATCCAACACATAAAGACTGTAGTATAAATGTTCCCTACCAAAACAAAAGAAGCAATATTTAATTCCAAAGATGAAAACAAATCCATATATATCTAGTCTGGATACAGAAATTATTTTTTTGGGTTCAAATGGCACATAAATACAAACCTTTAAAACCAAGATCATCCCAGCTGGAAACGTGAGGTTGTAGTCCCCGACAGCTACAATAGTACGACTGGATTCGTTGGATGCTCATAGATCTACCTCCCCTCAATCAATATTCTTGAAACTACTTGGTTCATGTATTTGGATACATATGTGTGCACCATAAGATATATATAATACCCAATATTTAGAAACAGATATACTACATTCGATAAGAAACACACTTGAATCTTTTCCTTGCTTCTTAGGTTGGGTACAGTTCTTCTTCCTATGGCCCTTCATACCACATGTCAAACAAACAGCCTCATGTTCCCTTTCTTCCCCTTTGATCGTCATTTTCTTGGAATGATGTGAAGAAGCTTTGGTCTTAAAGGTCTTCTCCTTCCCTTTCCTCTTATTCACCATAAGGACAAAAGGCTTTTTTCACTTCATATCTTTTTCCACTTGGAGAATGAGGATAAGTAGATCAGATAGATACCTATCAATGTTGCTTCTATTGAAATTAACAACGATGTTATAGAATCTCTGAGGGTGTGATGTGAGAATGAGATTAGTGCCAAGTTCTTCAAGGAGTTTAAACACTATAACCTCTAGGCACTCAATATAGCTAATGAGCTTGACTAAATGAGGCCCAGCTGGGGAACCTTCTCCAATATTACTCTAAAAGAGTGCCTTAGAGATCTCAAAATTTTCCTGTCTTGATCTCTCATGGTAAAGACCACAGAGGTTCTCGATCATGCTATAAGCCTCGATATTTCCATTAGACTTCATGAGCTCAATAGACACTGCTGATAACATAAAACATTGAACATTGACCACATTATTCATTTGTTTCTCAAAGACCAGGAAATCCTCATAACTCACCTCTTTGGTAGGAAGATCAGGTAATGCTGACTCCATATTGTAAGTCTTCTGTTCATGGCCTAGGATAACCCGAAGGTGTCTAAAGAATTCCGGGAAGTTACTACCGGTGATAATGTTGTCTTTATCAAGAATTGATCGCAGAGATATTGTGGTTGATGAGATTTTCATTTTTATTCTACAATTAAAAGAGAAGATCAATAGTACTTTCTTGATTACATTTTATGAGAAATAATAAATTTTATTATGTCTCCCACTATTTAATCATGTCCCAATGGCCCTCACCATTGAACTCAGAATGTCTAGTTGCTATGAATTTCTAGTGTCAAGGATCTATATTTCACTTTTCATAACCCCAAAAGGGTTGGTAAAGCTATTAGAAGGTATTTTGGTAGGAAAGTCTTTGCCTACTGCGAGCTTGCATCTCCATGATCTGTTGAGTGGACTCCCCAATCCAGAAATCATGACTTTGGATTTACTCAACTCTTGCCTACAATATTATACCATGTCTAACAAGGGATACTTCTCTTGATGTAATATCATTATGTAAACCAAGAACCTTTCATCAGGGCTTCCTATATAAAAGTAACTGTCCCAACATGGGTTGGTCAAACACATAGTTTTATTGAGTTTTTCCCTTAATTAAGTAACAGAAATCATGTTCATACTTAGTATTTAATTTAAGGTATTTTTATCTCTTATGTGGGAATTTCTTCTTTTCACATGCCTGTTAATATTAAGTGGAACTTACTTAAGTGATTAACCATGACTCGATAATATTTGCACATATGTCTGATTTATTTTAGTTCCATATTGCATGCTTGTTTAATTCAATAATTATGTGATCGTAACAACACATACATAATGATAATCCATCCAACTGACAAGAATTAAATAAATGAAATGGAATGATCATGAGATTTTATAATGGTTAGTTTATCTAGAGGTTGATAAACTAACCCTCAACTAGGGTAGAAACACCTTGAAACTTTTGGGTTTGTGTTTACAGCTTCCACCTATCCACCTATGTATCTCCTTGGATTGGTTTCGTATCAGATCTAGCTTGAACTGCCTCCACTAGATTGGGAGTTCCATCAATTACATATGAATTTTTTTTAACTCACATGTAGGTGAGAGGTAAAAGGGGTTTTTAAATGTAACCATCCACATACAAAGGTCATGGTCTAGCTCATGATCATCCATACATGCAACAATATTTACGCATAAATAAAACTAGCAATAAATTCTTTAATTGATCTTGTTTAAGATAAATCATGCTCTAATAAATTAATTATCATCATTAATTAATCAATCCTTTTATCTTAAACCATTTTTTGAATTTCCTTGAGATTATCATCAATCATAATTTTAAACAAATAAATTCTTTTAAAATTATCTTTGTACGTAACTTGTACCTTGGATGCAACCTAGTGAATTCCTATTCATAACTACCCAATGAGTAGAAATGAACAGTACATAGATGTTAAATTAAAGACACATATATAAAACACCTATCACGTGTTGTGCCTCTTCTTTATGCCTAAATGATGGTACACATCTCAAGGGTTTGTATAATATAATAATAAATTTTAATAAATTTGTGTAATTTGAATGAGTACACGACATGTAGTTCCAACTACATGACATGTATTATTTTTCACCATCTATATGGATTACACGCCTGGGGAAACGGTGTGTGAGTGTACTTTAGAAATCTTCGGATTATAGAACGTGTCCAGTGGGCCACACACTGTGTAGTTCCACATTACATGGTCTCTAGCTGGGCAAGCTGTGTACAGGGTACACAGTCCAACCCTAACCCGAAGGGACTACATGTCGTGTCAAATGGGCCACATGATGTGTAATCCAAAAAATGCATGCCACATAATCCTGGTCAACACATAGAGTCATTTTATACATAGAAATACTCCAACACACGACTTGGTTTGGCAGACCAATCTAATGCATTGAATCTTGACTACATGGCGTGTAATGTCGAATACATGCCATGTGTTCTGGTGTTCTACGGCCAGAAAGCTTTGGCACATCCAGATGAGATCCTATATTTTGTTTTAATCAAAATAAAAAGAATAGATCATTTCTATAAGGTGAAAGTGAAAAGAAAGGGGATAAATAGATCTCAAGATTCAGATTTGTAGAATGATTAAATTGAATTAACACAACTAAATTATTAAATGCGTAAGTCATCAAAGAAATATTTAAATAATTATAAACTATGATGTAACTGCTCTGATACCACTTGAAGGTTCCAGGCGCAGTATAAGCGTGGTAGGGACGAAAACCAACTTGGACTTTTACCATGATCAAAGATTATTATGGAATCAATAAAAAGATGAACGCCAGTATCCACAGAATATAATCAAAGATTTAGATAAAGAAGGAGGCCCGAAACATTTATAGAGGATTTTTCAGATCATGTTTATAATTAATTTAATTAATTTCATTAATAAAATAATACCTAGATCTTCGGTATTTTTTTCATTGATAATGTTGATCGTATGGAATGACCCTTCCAGATTATCTCGCTGTGCTTGTAAGGTTCCAAACTAGAATCCCTCTAGTAGTGATCCACACATGCTCTGATGGAGTCTGATCGACACCACTCATTCTACGGGTACTAGCGCAGTGAAGCGAGTGTCTTATGTTGGTCGTTCTTGATCACTTGTTCTTCGGTCTTGAAGAACATCTCTCGTTCTTGAGAGGGACAAAATAGGATTCGAGAGAGAAATTTTTTGGCTCAACAATTCTCAATTCACCAGGCGTGTGGTGTGGTCTATGGCATAATAGGTGTACTTGTCCATTTATATACATGGAATTTCAGTTACAATATTTAATTTCATCGCAACAATTAAATAAATTCTGAAATTTAGATAAAACCCATGCATTTAATAATAGTACCGCGTCATTATTAATGGTGTGCCAAGTTGGACAAATTGGAATTATAAATAAAATTCCACATCACAAAATTATAGCAATGTTATTTTAATTTGTGCAAACTAGTTAAATAATTATTTACCATCTTGAAAATAATTATTTTACTACTGGATCGACCTTGGTCCATTCTAACTCTGCTTCCTTTTATTCAACACCCGAATAAATAAATAATTTATTCTCTTAAATAAATATTTTATTTACAAACTAGTAAATAAATATTTATAATATGTTCAATAAAATAAATAAATATATTTAATTTAATTTATGAGATCATTTTCACTTGAATAAAATTATTCCGTGGTCTTGAGAATAATATTTATTTAATTAATTAAATTCAAATAGAATTTAACCAAGACTGCCAAAAACACATTGTGTGTAGCCCTATAGGATTCATTATCGTTGGAATTATGTGGGCTTACCTAAAGTCCAAGAGTACTGTCTAGGAATGAGTCAAGGCACACAAGAGAAAGAACGTAATGTCGTAACAATGACATCCATATATGAACACTCACTGTGTAATATAATCCCTTTCTCACAATATCTCATTAAGCTGGTTTCATGATTTTGTCATCAAATTTTCTTGATACGTTGTTCTTTGACTACCTGAAATAAACTCGTCATTACACGATGGACATGAGATTTCACGTGATAGTTGTATATCAATAAAAGGGCCAAGATATCAACTTCCATAAATGGAAGGGACAAATACTTCCTTGACTTATCCATTAATAACATACCACTCGTGATGCACCCAACATACCCTACTTCCCTCCAACAGTCTGCATGACGGTTTTCATCAATAAATTAAAGTGTGTAAGTTATGAAACGTATTAATGATAATATTAAAGTCGAAGGATCATTACATAGGCTTAAAGATAGAAATATCCAATGACACCAAAACATGTGGAATTCCTACTAGTGGGTATGTTCTCATAATCTTTAATCTTGGAGATTTCCAAGTGGGAACTTCATGAGAGGAATCTGCATCGGCTTACAAGCACTCACACTTGATGGTCTGCATGTTATGTGTCCCATCATAGTATGTCATCCAACCGCATGACAGTATTTTATAAAATTGTTATAACATTTCAAGGTTCTCATCTTACTGGGGAAATTCCATGGCCTTATCAATGTAACAAATACCCTAAGACATTATTACATCATAATCATGTAGAATAATGAACAATAGGTAATAATACATTAAATATACAAGTAATCAAGGTAAAACCAGTTAGTTCTAGGACACCAACTCTTACAAACTATATCTCCCTAAAATTAATTGGGTAATTATTTATATCTCATGAGATATACATGACTTGAACAAAAATTAGATCTTGTTCAGTAATACATGGCTGAAACTCCATGTAAACACAGTTTAGTAATGGACTTTTCCCACCATGCTAGTCATGGCTAAGAGCCTTCAGTAATATGAAATGATGTTCTATGCTTATGTTAATGCCACAAAACATCATGTCTTATGTTATGACATTTTTTGGGATCTTGTCCATTAATTTTTATTAACAAATATTCCATGACATGTTATCATGATCTTTTATATGCTGGATAAGACCTCCCAATGTTATGTTATTATGTCTTATGATTTTGACCAGATTGGTATTTCACTTATTTACCCTTATAGGTAATTTGAGCTCACCCTTTTGTATCTTTCTTTTCCCTAGTTCATTAAGAAGGTTATTAAGTATGATATTTCAAAAAAGATTATATATACGTGAGAGATAACATATATAAGGCCCTATCCTGAAAAAATTACTTAATATTGAGTTGAGTCAATAATTCTAAAATTTGGATCATTTTAGGTTTGGTGTTTTAGAGAATTAGGACATAAATATCTCATTAAATTTGAAATTTTATAAATTAGAAACTTATTCTATAACCAATTTTTTTCACAACACTAAAACTCATTTAATAAAAATAATAATTCTTTTATTGATTTAATTCTTCTTGAATTATTATTTTATCATACACTTCTTTAGACCCTATGAAATGCATTTAAAAAACATGGGATGAGTATAAAAAGCATAAAATGAGTAATAATATAAGGAAATTATACATTAGCCCATCAATAAATAAAAATAATAAAATCATACTTTTCAATCATAAAACCTCCTCCAATGGCCCATAGGCCATCATTTTTTATTGATTTTTGATAATCCACATTTCAAGGGGTGAGCCGGAAACTATAGTACCCCCGGTTTCTGGTATGTAACCCTTACTTGATGCTTTTCTTGTTGTGAAAGTTAAGGGTGACGTTTGGGAGAGTCGGGAGATCCTGGATTGATGTTTGAAGTAAAAGGGGAAGGCGCACGGGTAGCGCACGGTTATTCTAAACCGTGCAGCCAAACCGTGCTCAGATGGCTGGGGAGGTAGGTGGGACCACTCTAGATTCCTCTTTCTTAGAACATGGAGGCCTAGTTCAAATTTATTTAATTTCATGGTTTTGATTGTGAAATTTTGGTGCAAAGCATGTTATAAATCTTCTTCTGTGTTGATTTATGGGTTTTTAAGAAATTATGCAAATTGAATGAATGGTTTGTACAAAGTGTTTTGGTTTCTTGATTTTAAAATGGTGATTTTAAAATATGGATTTTCGGGATTTGGAAAATGGTTTGGGGAAAAAGGTTTTCAATAAAATGGTTTTCTAATTGAAATGGTTTTGGCATGGTTGAAATGGTCTGGTTTTTTGGCCATACTTTGTGTGTGTGTTCATATTTCATTTATGAGGCTTGGTTGAAATATGACCTTCTGCTCAATGCCAAAAGTGTAATGGCACATGGGGAATAATTACCTTGTGACGACTTGGTAGATCGACGAGAGACCGTTCATGAGTATGGAACTGTCATAACGATGCATGAATGGGTAATGATGTGATTATGTGGAATGGAATGGTTATGCCAAAGAGAAGATGTGGTTATGATTTGGAAAATTTTCTTGGTTTCTTTTCTTGGAATATATGGTTTTGGTTGGAAAATGGTTTAGTTAGAAACTGTTTTTGACTTGGAACTTTCTATATTGTGAATTTTTTTGGAACTATTTCATATAAATTGGTTTATATAATTGTGATAACATGTTTTATCCTAGAGGCATGGGTTGGGAAGTCATTGGGGAAAACCTACTGAGTTTCATTACTCACCCCCTGCTTTGGACTGATGGTGCTTTTGTAGATGTCATATATTGGGATGTTGAAAAAGGTAAAGTGTCGCATGTTTATAGCACTACTTCATGATGCTTGGTCTGTTTTGTGATGTTAGAGCATGGATCTTGTGGAGCCTTGGAGTATTTGTTGTCCTTGAGTCATGCCGGTTGTCTTTCTGTTTTTTACTCTGATTTTGTTTTGGTTTCTGCTGTTGCACATTGGTGGATTTATTATGAAATAAATGGCTGAACTATCTTGGGTTTAAATCATGCATCATATAGCGGTTTCTTGGAGATGTTTATTTAGTTTACATGGATTTTTGGTTGTCTTCATTTTAAGGGTAAATCGTCCCCCATGTGTTTTGAAACCCTTCGGCATTTATTTCCAGCCTTTGGTGCCTTGGGGATGTCGCTTAAGGCCAAGTAATGACTCGTTGAGCTCTCAATGCAATGAGAATTGGTGGGTCATTACAAATGGTATCAGTATGGTGCTTCCTTAAGATACAAATGGTCATTGATGTTCTTGGTCTTGGAGTTGGAATTACTTCTTGTCTATTCCATGGGTTGGAATCTTAGAAAGGAGTAGGATTGTTGGAACATGAAAGGTATATCATAAAAGGACGTAGCTAACCCCTTTATGTTGAACATCAAGTTACCATGGATTTGGGAACATAAGTGTTTGGAGACACTTCTCGAATGTTGAAAATATCATTGTCATGGGTTTAGCCAATGAGATGACCATGACATGCATTGTAGAGGAATTACTTCCCACTAGGATTGCATAAATATTTTTGAGAAATGGATTATGGTTTGATGAAAAAGCGTGTTTTCTAAAAAAATTAAACGTGTTTTCAAATGAAAGACTTTGAAAAGATAATGGTTGATGTATTTTGAAAATAGATTGACTTTCAAAATAATGAAAAGATCAATTTTAGAAATAGTTGGAAATCAATGTTGTGATAGTGATGTGATAGAAATTGAAATGCTAAGCCTTTAGTTGCTAGGAAGTGAGAGTAACGGAGTGCGTTGTTTGTATAGAAAATGGCACCTGTTATATGTCATAGAAACCAAATGGAAGAGGCTGCAGAGAATGTGTTCACACCTGAACCACAGGTGAACCAACAGCTAGTCCAAAGTACAGTTCAAGTGTTTCAGGCTGTGGACACGGGAAATTAGAGGGATGAGTCAAGGCACATAGATCATTCTGCTTAGTTACAGAAGTAGAACCCACCGATCCTTCAGGGAGATTCTAAACCAGAAAAGGGGGAGGTGTGGCTAAGAAGGATGAATCGTATCTTCGATTTCATCGGCACACCAGTAGAGCTGAAAGTAAAGTTGGTGACTTATATGCTGGAGGATCTTGCAAGACAGTGGTGGGAGCTGGTGGTTCAGGCTAAGGTGGATCAAGGCTTGAGTTGGGAGGAATTTGAGGAATTATATAATAAACAATTCTATCCTCACATGTTCAAGATCCAGAGGACAAATGGATTTTTCATCCTGAGGAAGGAGATTCTCTTAATCACAAAGTATGGGGCTAAATTCATGAATTTAGTACACTTTTCAAGGTAGGTTGCTGCAAGTGCATCACTGAAGGCACGGATTTTTGAATCAGGGTTGCGATAGGAGATTCGCTCAAAGATATATGTTCTCTGTATTACAGATTATACAAAGATGGTAAACAGAGCAACAGTAGCAGAAAGAGACATCATAGGAGTTATGGGAGGAGGAAGTATGATGATACCCATGAGAATGTCTAGGAACTCTAATGCTGGGAATAAGCGGAAGAGGGACACCTACTTCCAAGAATGGAGTGAGAATCAGAATCAAACGACTGGATCAGTGAATCTTCCTCCACAACCCATGATGAAGGCCAGGTGCTTTCAATGTAGTTCAATTGATCACATGAAATGAGAATGTACAGCACCACCGAAAACATGTCACAATTTCAACAAGATGGGGCATCTTCAGCGATATTGTCGCAGTGCTCTGAGGTCGGGTGCACGTGACACTACCCAGGTGTCACAAGCATCATATGTCTCGATAGGGAAAGGACAGAAAAATCAATCTTGCCATCAAAACACACTACTGGAAATAATGACATTTGTGACGGGGCATTTCCGTCGGGATCCCATCGCTAATAGGCTTTTGCAATGGGGGTCCGTCACAAATAGCGTGTTGTGGAAAACGGCGTCGCAATAACAATTATTTGTGACGGGCCCATCGCTAAAAGTATTATTTGTGATGGCAATACTTCCCGTCGCAAATATTAGTCCGTATATTTATAAAAACTTTTTCAAATAGTAATTGCGATGGGCCCGTCGCAATTAATATTTTTAAAAAAATTAAAAAAAATTAATAAATTTTTTTAATTAATATAATAATAATACTATTTGCAATGGTCATAGTATCCCATGGCAAATACTATAAAAAAATAAATTATTAATAAATTATTAATAAATTATTTTAATTAATATAATAATAATCCAATTATAATTCAAAAATAAAAAAATAAAAAAAATATTAATAAATGATTTTAATTAATATAATAATAGAATTATAATTCACAAATAAAAATAATAAATTATTAATAAATTATTTTAATTAATATAATAAAAATAGAATTATAATTAAAAAATAAAAAATAATAAAAAATTAATAAATGATTCTTATTAATATAATAATATTAGAATTATAATTCATAAATAAAAAAATATGAATAAGTTATTTTAATTAATATAAAAATAATAGAATTATTTTACATTCAAATATTAAAATATTTCAAATATTACAAAAAAATATAATTAAATTATAATATTATAAAATTTTAATATATATATATATATAATTTAATATTATAAAATATAAATAATAATATTATTCATATTAATATTGTTATTTCAAAATATAATATTATTAATATTTTATAATGAGATAGAAACTACGAATAGAAAAAATTCATATTTTGATTTAACAAACTTTATAACATAAAAACAAACTCTAATCTGAAGAAGGGGGGAGGGGGAGGGGGTATCTGCAGATGATGGTGGAGGAAACTTCATCCCTAACACTACTGGAAAAAAGGCCTATACCCACTGTTCAAAACCGTGGGTATAGCCCCCAAAACCGTGGGTATAGGCTATACCCACGGTTTTGGGAACCGTGGGCTGGAACGCCGTTAGTATAGGTCCCTAGCCTATACCCACGGTTTTCCAAAACCGTGGGTATAGGTGTTCTGCCACAGTGTCAACAAAACATTCCCAATTGCCACGGTGTCAATGGCTTTTACCCACGGTTTCAAAACCGTGGGTATAGATCCTAAAATAAAGCTGCAGGCGGGTTTCGATCCCACGACCTCTTCGCTGCAAAGTACCGCATCTACCACTACCCTACTATCAATTATGTGTATATATATATATATTTAGTTAAATATAGTTATATAAACCGTGGGTATAGAGGGAAGAACAGTAGGTATAGGACTCCCGCCAAAAAAAAATATTTCCCGCGGAAATTTTTTTTTCCCCGCGCACACATGGGAAACCTATACCCACGGTTTTTCAAAACCGTGGGTATAGGTTTTTTATCCTATACCTATCCCCACGGTTCTCCTCAAAACCGTGGGGATAGTTACCCCTATACCCACGGTTCTTGAAAACCGTGGGTATAGGTCAATTTTCAAGACCTATCCCCACAGTTTTGGAAAACCGTGGGGATAGACCCCCCTATACCCACGGTTTTTGAAAACCGTGGGTACAGGTCTTGAAAATTGACCTATACCCACGGTTTTCCAAAACCGTGGAGATAGGTCCATTTTCCAGTAGTGTAAAGCATGAGTGAGTCGGCGCATGTACTCCATATGCTCCTACTGCTACTGCTGCCACCGACTCATCTGCTCCTCGTACAGCTGCTGCTGGCGTCAATGCTCCTCCTCATGCTGCTGCTGCTGCTGACGCATATGCTCCTGATCCTGTCGGAGACTCTCTATCAGTGCATTCTGAGATCACAAATGATCCTCATACTGGGTAGCAAAAGAAGATGCACGAGGTCCTCTCGTGCTGGATGCCGACATCGCAGCACTGCCATAATAAACTCTGGGAGTCAGTCGAGAGCTGATACCAACTACCCGGCCCTTCTCGAAGGCATACTGAGTGGCCTGCATCCATTCCGCCTCATCAAACTGACGGCCATTGGTCTGATCTGATGACTCGTCCTGACTCTTAGGCCGAGTCTGTGACGCTGTGGCCTCATATGACTCCTGTAGTTTCAATTTAAAATTAAAATTGTGAATATATTATATGCAGTTAATTTTTAAACATGAAAAAAAATAATACTGACCACGATGTGACGCTGACGATCACCTCTAAGCTCCCCAGTAGCAGGATCACTATACATCCTCCGATATACGTCGTACTCCATAATATCGGGGTGCTCGACAGCCTATAAGAATAAAAAATAAACTATTAATATTTATAGTTATATAAAATATTTATAAACAATGTACGTACCAGATGTTGTCTATGAGTAATGAAAGTACGACTCCCAGCTTGATGAGTCACCTCCTGTCTCCCCCGATTCTACCTCCCCACTGATGATCTCCTCTGAAAGGCATCACTCAACCAGTGTGCACATAATCCATCCCATACGTGGGATGAAATGTACTGTGGTCGGTGCGCTCTACAGGAGTCATCAAAAACGGATACTCCTGCTTTCTTCATGGTCTCTCTCCTCAAGTTGTGCAAAAACTGACGAAAGCGATCATGCATGACCACCTCCCATGCCTCATGGATGGCGCCACGCATGGTATCCTTGATTGGATACCATAAACCCTATAAATAAATAAAAATATCAAGTTAGAAATGAAATAATTTTCAAAATAAAAATTATTTATTTACGTATGTACCAACCAATGGTCGAACATGGCCTGCTGCACATCAATGAGAATCTGCTCCCATGTGGTCCAAGGCTGAGAGAAATAGTTGTGAAAAATAGCACTGCCATGTCCGACTGCTATATACGGAAAACTGTAAAAATAATAAACATTTATTATGTGAATAGATTAATAAAATATTAGTCAAATCCATAGGTTATCACACAGGTTATCACACCTCCGTGTGTGTGGATCAAACCCAAGATGTGGACGTCGCTCGAGGACGGGGTCAGGAATCATCAATCGTGCAAGACCACGCCCCCTCCGCGTACTCCCGGAAGTGCCTGCAGGCTGAGGGTCTTCTGCCAGCAACTCATCCGCATCGAAAGGCAGGTCAACATCCGTCAACTCACGAAATGCGTCATCGTCCATCTAAAATAGGAAATGTTAATGTTGTTAGCAAATAATTGATAATTACTATTATATATATATATATATATATATTAGTTATGATTGTATATAACTACCATGGGATTCTATCAGTGTTCATCTTCATCATCATCTTCATATATGTCAATGTCATCTTCATATTCCTCCTCAACATCATAGATATACATTCGAGTTCCAGTTGCTTCATCTCTTACCATTTCAAATTCATATGTGACATCATTAACATCATCGTCATCACCGACTCTTAAATGTGGGGTGTCGTCATTGATACTCATGTATCTTTGTCAAAAAGATTTATTTTGAGTACTCTCTTGAAGAACTTCAATTCTTTGCACATCAGTGAAATCACATTCACTTTGACTAAAATGATTGTCTCGAATTTTGATTTTTATTATACTCCACCAATCAGTCAAGTCTCTTGACATAGCACAGTACATTGCGTAATAAACTTGATGTGCCTGTTGAGCCAATAAGAATGGTTCATTTAATGCAAGAACACTTTTACATTTAATATTGATGATTCCATGAGTCGGATGAACATGCATGCCTCTCTCTGTATCCAACCACCGACATTTGAACATGGTTATGTAATGTTATCCAAGATAAAAAAGTTCAATGATTTCATCAAGTATGCCATAAAACTAAACTTCATTTTCTTGATGATGATATCCTCTCAAGCTAACTCCACTGTTCATTGTTTTTTTATTCCCCATATGCATGTGTATGAAATCGAAATCCATTCACAACATATGCTTTATAAGTTTTAACAAGTTTGAAAGGTGGGTTACTCAATATACACAGCTGTTTGTCAATTTTATCAGCATGGCGAGACACCTGAAAATTTGTGAAATAATTATCAATATAGTAAAATATACATTGAATGAGTTTCTAAAAGATGAAGAATTTATGTTACCATTTTTTGAAACCACTGAGAGAAATTTTTCTATCAGCGTTCTTGGAGAGCAGCTGCTGTAATTTGTGGAATTTGTTTCTTGATATGATTATCATACAACCTATAAAAAACAAAGTTATTTACTATAACATAAATGATAGAATAAGTGATATAAACACTTACAGTACAACTGATGTCATCTATTCACAGTTGGGAAGAACATACGTATGAGATCTGTGATGTTCATCATCCGAAAGCCAGCGTTCATAAACTCCACCAAAACCAAGCTCTGGCTGGTTGAAAATAGATAATTGATTGTTGATTTCATCAATATTCCTCTCGTTCCGTCCCATTCGGTTGTGTTTTGAAGGATACTCAGATTCAAAATAATGGGAGAAGAAAAAAGATATTTCCTCTTTCAAATAAGCTTCTGCAATAGATCCTTCAACAGATGCTTTGTTACGTACTTTTCTTTTCAATTTTTTCATGCATCTTTCAAATGGGTACATCCATCAAAACTGTACTGGACCTCCACATTTGGGTTCATTTGGAAAATGTAACATCAAATGTTCCATTGAGTAGAAGAAAGACGGTGGAAATATTTTTTCCAGTTTACATATAATTACAACGACATCTTCTTCAAGTTTGCATAGAGCATCATAATCTGTTGTAGCCACACAAATGTCCCGAAAAAAAAAATATGACATGTCTGTAATGGAATCCCAAATCACAGAATTCAACAGACCTTTTAATCCAATGGGTATAAGTCTTTCCATTATAACATGACAATCATGAATTTTTAATCCAGTAATATGACCATTCTTTACACATCTACCCAAATTGGAAGCACAGCCATCTGGAAGTCTCAAATCTGTAATCCACTGACAAAATAATAAACGGTTTTCTTTAGACAGTGTATAAGCTTCTTTTGGTTGCATTAACCTTTCTGTTATGACATTCTCAAATAGTTCCAGTTCTGGACGCCTACAAATTTGGGCAAGATCTAAACGTGCATTTACATTGTCTTTTCTCTTTCCTAGTGTATCCAAAACATTATGAAACAAATTATCAAAACAGTTCTTCTCAATA
The DNA here is from genome assembly GCA_963277665.1 of Viscum album. Classification (NCBI taxonomy): domain Eukaryota; kingdom Viridiplantae; phylum Streptophyta; class Magnoliopsida; order Santalales; family Viscaceae; genus Viscum; species Viscum album. Next base: position 1,899,496,363 of record OY728158.1, on the reverse strand, counting down.
TGCATGACATCCAACATGTGGTGGACCAACAAATTAGACCAATATGGAAAATCCCAAAATATGCTACGTTTAATCCAATTGTGTTCTTTCCCAAAACCAGAAATATTCTGCTGATTTATTTTGGGAACAAAAGTGATGGGAGGTAATGAAAATACAACTGATTTTAACTCCGAACCTAATAGAATTTTTGGAGGTCCATCCCTTTCAACTGTCCCTTTTCTGAAATGAGATCTGTTTCTACGAAAAGGATGATCTGTTGGAAGAAATCTGTGATGATAGTCAAAATAATAAGGTTTCTTTCCATGAATGAGAATAAATGCTTTGTTCTCTCTCATATAGTAAGGACATGATTTCTGATCATGTGTACTCCAGCCAGATAACATCCCATAAGTCGGGAAGTCACTAATTGTCCACTAAAATGCTGCTCTCAGTATGAAATTCTGTTTCGTAGCAACATCATATGTACTGACACCAGTACTCCACAATAAAGTTAATTCATCAATCAATGGTTTAAAATAAACATCAATATTCTTCTTCGGATGTCCTGGAATTAGTAAAGTCAAAAAGATATATGGATCCTTCATCAACATCCATGGAGGTAAATTATACGGAGTTAAAAAAAAGGCCAACATGAAAACTGACTACCATAAGATCCGAACGGATAGAAAACATTAGTGGAAAGTCCCAGTCGAACATTTCTAGCTTCTAAAGCAAAGGATTGATGCACTCTATCAAAATTTTTCCATGAATCACCATCGGCTGGATGATTCAAGCTTTTATCGGTTGAAATATTCGCTTTATGCCATGACATCATTGTCACTGTATTCTTATACATGAATAAATGCTGAAGTCTGGATGTAAGTGGAAAATATATCAACTGTTTTACAGGAATCAAACCAGACTTCCCATGTTTCCCTTCTTTATATCTCAGTTTCCCACATGTGGGACAACTATCCAATGACTCATTTTCCCCAGAATATAAAATGCAGTCATTTGAACATGCTTGAATATTCTGATAAGTAAGTCCCAAATTTCAAACCAGCCTCTTACTCTCATAGTAATTTGCAGGTAAAACATTTCCTTTGGGTAACAGTGTTTTAAGTAAAGAAAATATCTGGTCAAAACAGGTGTTTGACATTCCATTATCTGATTTGATAGCCATAAATTTTCCAACTGCATCTAATTTTCTCATCTTGCAGCCAGGATATAATGCATCCTCAGCAGACCTCAACAACTCATAAAATTCAGACTGTGCCAACTCAGGATTTGAAGTTATATCAGCCGGAGTTTCTATATGTTGAACAGATGAACCTGCAACATCATGTACTAAATATTGAAACCGGGATAGATCCGGAATCAAGTTGGTATCACCTACTCTGGAACTGCGTTCACCGTGTTGATACCAAAAAACATAATCTGGTTGAAAACCAAAATGCAAGAGATGTCCCCCAACTTTTTCAAACGTGTCAAACGTTCTCAATGCACATTTTCTATAAGGGCATTTTATTTTTACTTCTAAAAAAAATTCTATTTTTGATGCTGCAAATGATAAAAAAGTCTCCACACCCTCTATATATACCGGATTTAAACCAGAACCATTTGGATTTCTACGTTGATTTATCCATATGCGGTCATCTAATAATGACTGTTGACGACCTCGTTGTTCCGTAATTTTCTATAAAATATAAAAGCATTAATGGTTTTGAATAATTTTTTAGAAAAAAACACTTAAGCAAGGATAATTATAGAGTTTACATCAGACACGACTGACGCAAAATTTTTATTGAGATAGACCTAAAAATTGACCCATTAAGAATTGAATATGTTGAGAATAAAGCAAAACCTATTATAAATATTGATAATTTTAATATTATATAATTTTTTTATTATTTTCATAATACTAATTTTATTTTTTCATAAATATTAATTATATAATAATAACATTATTACCTTATTAGTATTTTTTATTATTAATATTAAAATAATATAATTTTCTATATTAATAGACCTAAAAATTGACCCTTTAAGAATTGAACATGTTGAGAATAAAGCAAAACCTGTTAAAAATATTGATAATTTTAATATTATAAATATTTTTTATTATTTTAATAATACTAATATTATTTTTCAATAAATATTTATTTTATAATAATAACATTATTACATTATTATTATTTTTTATTATTAATATTAAAATAATATAATTTTCTATATTATATACAATTCTCCTTTCATATGTGTGTTTCACATTCTGTCTCCACATGTAATATTCACATTCACTTTCACCTCTCTATTGGTGAGTAGGTTGATAATTTTGAAAAAGAATGCGAATATTACATGTGGAGACAGAAGTTTTCTTAAAACCAATACAGAGATGAAAAGATAATTGAGAAAGATAATGATCACGCAATTTCCAATTAGCTAATTATTACTAATTATTCCTAATTATTGGTAATTAATCTTAATTATTGGTAATTATTCCTAATTATTGGTAATTATTCAAAATTATTGGTAATTATTATTCCTAATTATTGGTAATTATTCCTAATTATTACAAATTATTACTAATTATTGGTAATTATTACTAATTATTGGTAATTATTACTTATTATTAGTAATTATTAGTAATTATTGATAATTATTGGTAATTATTACTAATTATTGGTAATTATTACTAATTGTTACTAATTATTACTAATTATTAATAATTATTGGTAATTATTGGTAATTATTAGTAATAATTAGTAATTATTTTTAATTATTGTTAATTATTACTAATTTTTTGTAATTATTACTAATTATTACTAATTATTACTAATTATTACTAATTATTACTAATTATTACTAATTATTGGTAATTATTGGTAATTATTGGTAATTATTGGTAATTATTACTAATTATTTTTAATTATTACTAATTATTACTAATTATTACTAATTATTACTAATTATTAATAATTATTGGTAATTATTGGTAATTATTAGTAATTATTACTAATTATTGGTAATTATTACTAATTATTGGAAATTATTGGTAATTATTGGTAATTATTACCAATTATTGGTAATTATTGGTAATTGTTGGTAATTATTACTAATCTATGGTAATTATTGGTAATTATTTCTAATTAATGGTAATTATTGGTAATTATTTCTAATTATTACTAATTATTGGTAATTATTACAAATTATTGGTAATTATTACTAATTATTGGTAATTATTGGTAATTACTACTAATTACTACTAATTATTACTAATTATTACTAATTATTACTAATTATTTCTAATTATTACTAATTATTGGCAATTATTGGTAATTATTGGTAATTATTACTAATTATTACTAATTATTGGTAACTATTATTAATTATTACTAATTATTGGTAATCATTGGTAATTATTTCTAATTATTACTAATTATTAGTAATTATTACTAATTATTGGTAATTATTACTAATTATTTGTAATTATTTCTAATTATTACCAATTATTACTAATTATTACTAATTATTACTAATTATTGGTAATTAGTGGTAATTATTACTAATTATTACTAATTATTGGTAATTATTGGTAATTATTAGTAATTATTGGTAATTATTGGTAATTATTACGAATTATTGGTAATTATTACTAATTATTGCTAATTATTGGTAATTATTACTAATTATTACTAATTATTGGTAATTATTGGTAATTATTACTAATTATTCCTAATTATTGGTAATTATTACTAATTATTACTATTAATTACTAATTATTGGTAATTATTACTAATTATTGGAAATTATTACTAATTATTGGTAATTATTGGTAATTATTACGAATTATTGGTAATCATTACGAATTATTACTAATTATTGGTAATTATTCCTAATTATTGGTAATTATTGGTAATTATTGGTAATTATTGGTAATTATTCCTAATTATTCCCAATTATTGGTAATTGTTGGTAATTATTGGTAATTATTCCTAATTATTGGTAATTATTACTAATTATTGGTAATTATTCCAAATTATTGGTAATTATTCCTAATTATTGGTAATTATTCCTAATTATTGGTAATTATTCCTAATTATTGATAAATATTGACAATTATTTGCAATTATTGGTAAATATTGGTAATTATTGGTAATTATTGGAAAAAATATTCACAAATATTGACAGATATTGGCAATTATTAAATATTGGGAATTATTACTAATTATTACTAATTATTAGTAATTATTACTAATTTTTGGTAATTTTTATAAATTATTACTAATTAATGTTAATTATTTCTAATTATTATTAATTAATTCAAATTAATTTTAATTTTTCATAATTACTGCTAATTAATTGTAATTACAGCTAACTATTTTAAATTAATTAGTGTTTAATTGTCTCTAATTACTGTTAATTATTAATACTTATTCATAATTATTTCTAATTAGAAATCAGAAAAAAAAATTATAAAAATTTAAAATAAATAAATAAAATAAATATTATATTAAAATTCAGATAAAAACCTTAAACTTGATGTCAATGTCGAGCCACTGTAATTGTAGAACACCACCAACTGAATCCTCGAAGTCGGAAATTTTTTTTACAACTGATAATTGTAAAAGGTTCAGAGTGGGAAAATTGTAACGGTTGAGAGTGGGAAAATTGTAATGGTTGGCAGTTATTACAGGTTAGATTAATTGTGACGGGCTTTTTTGCGACGGAAAACCCGTCACAAATATCGTTATTTGCGACAGGACCCGTCGCAAATAACTCTGACCACATTTAATTATGGGCGGTATTAAAATGGTTATTTGCGACGGGGCCCGTCGCAAATAACCCCTACCGTCGGGGTATTTGCGACGGGCCTGCAGCCCAGTCACAAATAGTCTTTAACCGCCGCCGGTTATTTGCGACGGGGATAGAACCCCGTCGCAAATAACCCCTACCACCGGGGTATTTGCGACGGGATTGCAGCCCCGTCGCAAATAGTCTTTAACCGCCGGCGGTTATTTGCGACGGGGATAGAACCTCGTCGCAAATAAACTTCGCGCGGTTTGGCGCACATTTCGCGCCAAACTATTTGTGACGGATAAAAAAACCTGTCCCAAATAACAGGTTATTTGCGACGGGAATAGTTGCCCGTCGCAAATAATCCTTTGAGTAAGGTATTTGCGACAGGAATAATTCCCGTCGCAAATACCCCGTCGATATTGACCATTTTTCCCGTAGGGACAGAGCTAGTTATGGTGATTCCAGGAATACCATGAATACTCAGGCAGGGCAATCTCAACAAGGCAATAAAGAGAAAAATGCAGCAACAAAGCAATTGTATGGAGTGGAAATGTGATTCTGGATGACCAGTCTGGACCATCTGTGGTGAGAGGTATGATTCTTTTGAATTCTACCCTCATGTAAGCATTGTTCAATACTAGTGCATCACATTATTTTCATGATTCTCATATTGCTAATTTGCAAAACTTAAGAGTTGAAATGATGCCCTCTGTGATAAAACTTAAAACACCTCTCGGTGAAAGAGAATGTAGAGCCTTCGTGTGTACAGAATGTTCTATAACTGTTGATGAAGCTGAGCTAAAATGGGATTTCTCTATGCTGGATATGGATTTCTATGATATAATCCGGGGTATGGATTGGTTGACAATGTTTAGGGCTCACATCGACTGTTATAGCAGAATAGTAAGTTTTGCGACTGAGGATGGCGTCGAGTATCTATTTAGAGAGGAAACAGTGGCCAAGGTAGGTGCAACGGGCTTGTTGGAACCAGCAGTGGAAACAATCTCTTACCAGTTGGTTGTGTTAAATTTGTAATCGATGGACGAGATTGTGAGTAATAGTTTTCCAGTAGTCGCAGATCAATTTCCTGATGTTTTTCCTGAAAACTTCTCGGGGTTACCAACTGTAAGAGAAGTGGAGTTTATGATTGATCTCTCTCTGGGGACCAATCCTATCTCACTTCCATCTTATAGGATGGCACCAATGGAGTTAAAGGAATTGAAAGTGCAGTTAGAGGAGCTGGAAAGGAAAGGTTTCATTCGGCCAAGTGTGTCTCTGTGGGCAGCACCTGTTTTTTTTTTGAAAAGAAAGTAGATGGAACATTGAGCATATGTGTGGATTATCATAAACATAACCAAGTTATGATAATGAATAGATATCCAATTCCACGCATTAGTGACCTGATTGATCAATTGAAGGGAGCTCAGTGGTTCTCTAAGATTGAATTAAGGTCAGGTTATCACCATTTGCGAGTTCGGAAGGAGGATATTCCAAAGACAGCCTTCAGAAGCAGATATGGCCACTAAAAATATATAGTCATGCCTTTCGGTCTAACGAATTCACCAGTGGTCTTCATGGATTTGATGAATCCGATATTTCAGTAATATCTAGATTCTTTTGTTGTGGTGTTTGTCGACGACATATTGTTGTATTCAAGAACAAGGGCTGAGCATGAGAAACACCTGAAGACAGTATTGAAAATATTGAGGGACCATCACCTGTATGCCAAATTATCAAAGCGTGATTTTTGGATACAAGAGGTACGTTTTCTGGGCCATTTCATTTCTGAGAAATGTGTGTTAGTGCATCCAAAAAAGATAGAAGTTGTTCTTTCTTCGCAACCGCCGAAGAATGTCTTTGATATTCGAAGTTTCATTGGTCTAGCTAGTTATTATCGATACTTTGTGCATGACTTCTCATGACTAGGTTCACCTATGATAGCATTGACAAAGAAAAATAGTGCATTTCAATGGACTGAGGAATGTCATAGATCTTCTCAAGAGTTGAAACTTCACCTTACATCAACACCCATCTTGATCTTGCCTGAATCAGGACAGGGGAATGTGGTGTATTGTGATACTTCAGGAACAGGGTTGGGATGTGTTCTCATGCAAGGAGACTATGTTGTTGCTTATGTTTCAAGGAGGATGAGGGTGAATGAGAAGAATTACCCAACACATGAATTGGAATTTGCTGTAGTCATCCATGCTTTGAAGACATGGAGACATTATCTCTTCGGTGAGAAATTTATTGTGTTTACGGATCACAAAAGCTTGAAACAGATTTTCTCACAATGAGATTTCAATCTGAGGCAGTGTATATAGATGGAGTATCTTCAAATGTTTGACTTCGACTTGATGTATACACCGGGTAGGGAAAATTCGGCGGCCGATGCATTAAGCAGGAAGTCGTATGCTTTGTTGGAAAATGAAGCTTCAGACAAATGGCAGTTGATGTATGTCTTAGGTGACATGCATCTGGAATGTGAAGACCCGGGGGATGTTGCGGTTTTCATTCTAGTTGCGCTGGTTCATGATTTGGTGGTGATAGTAAAGGTGGCACATGCATCTGATCTAGACTGTGTTGCAATGAGTTCAAAACTCAATGGTGGATAGACCATTGAGGGATGAATGCTATATGGGAGTTCAGTTTTGCGGTTTTGAGATCGGATAGTTGTACCTTTAACTGCTCAAGAACAACTCCTTCATGCTAACCACCATTCCAGATGGGCTGCACACCTGGGTACTCAAAAGATGTATAAGGTGTTGAAGGCACAGCTTTGGTGGAGTGGCATGAAAAGGAAGGTGGTCGAGTTCATCTCACGGTGCTTAACTTGTCAGCAGTTTAAAGCATAGCATCAGAGACTAGCTGGTATGTTACATTTCTTACCTATCCCAGTGTGGAAATGAGATCAGATAGCAATGGATTTTGTTACAGGTCTTCCATGAATGGTCTGGAAACAAGATTCCATCTGGGTGATATTGGATCATCTGACCAAGTCAGCCCATTTCATCCCTATTCGTGAAACTCATACGGTGGAAGATCTTTCAAAAATCTATATCCGAGAAGTTGAAAAGAGGCATGGTGCACCAGTGTCTATCGTCTCAGATAGAGATCCGAGGTTCACATCTCGTTTCTGGAAATCCTTATAACAAGCCCTGGGAACTCAGTTGAATATGAGTACGGCGTATCATCCTCAAACGGATGGACAATCTGAAAGGATGATACAGACGTTGGAAGACATGTTTTGGGCTTGTGAAAAGGATTTTTTAGGCTCATGGGAGGAGCATATACCCTTAGTGTAGTACTCATACAATAACAGCTATCAAGCTTCGATATGTATGGCTCCATTTGAAGCATTGTATGGGCATCTGTGTCACTCTCTACTATGCTAGGTGGAAAGGGGTGAAACTTCACTAATTGGGCCGAGCATTGTCCATAAAAAAACAGAAAAGATTCATTTGATACAAAATAGGATGGAGATAACACAAAGTCATCAGAAATCCTATGCAGAACATCGTCGAAGACCCTTGTTATTTGCGGTGAGTGATCATGTCTTTTTTAGAATCTCTCCAAGGCTTGGACATTGTCGTTTTGGGAAGCAGGGAATATTATATCCTCGACATATATGTCCTTTTGAGATACTGGAACGAGTTGGTGAGGTGGAATATTGGTTTTCATTACCACCAAGTTTCAGTGCAGAGCATAATGTGTTCCACGTATCTCAGTTAAAGAAGTATCATCCCGATCCTGCCCATGTGATCAGATGGGATCACGTTGACCTAGAGCCGGTTTCTTCATTGATACATACCCCAGTGTGGATTGTGGATAGAAAGGATAAAGTCCTGCATGGGAAAAGCATCAGTCTAGTGTGGGTTTTGTGGCAACATGGTCAGATTCAGGAAGAGAATTGGGAACATGAGAACGAAATGAAATAGTAGTGGCCAAAACTATTTCAGGCAACCCATGGTTTTCTACATTCTGTGGATGGAAATGAAAATGGTGGGGAGAATGTAGTACCCCATTTTTCTGGTATGTAACCCTTACTTGATGCTTTTCTTGCTATAAAAGTTAATGGTGATGTTTGGGAGATTCAGGAGATCCTGGATTGAAGTTTGAAGTAAAAGGGGAAGGCGCACGAGTAGTGCACGGTTAGTCTAAACCGTGCGGCCAAACCATGCGTGGATGACTGGGGAGGTAGTGTCTTCTGAATGGACAGTTCACAGTTAAGGGAAATCGTGCGATGAGGCCGTGCGTGATGGATGGCCGAGGCAAAAGCTAATGCACAGTTAGTGCATTGTTTGTTAAACCGTGCGGACTAACCATGCAATCACATAAAATTAGATCCTAAAATTTTGGATCTAATCTGTTTTGCCTCTAGTTGCCTCATTAAAGCTCCTAAGCAGCATTAACTCGGGATTACTCTCTCTTGAAGGTTAGAGGACTTCTCTCAGGTGTTTCGGAAGCAATTCGAAGGGTTCTCTTGGCGAATCGAAGCTGGATTCTTAAGGTATGTGATCGTTCTTGATCAACTTCTTAGATATACTTAGATCTACTTCTCCTCTTCTCTCATTTTCTTAGATATACCCCCGTTATGGGTATATCTAAGGTTGTGGATTCGGAATAGAACAATATTTGTTCTTGGTTGTGTTAGGAGAAGATATCTAAGGAGGTTTTTTAGATAATCGGCTCGGTTTTGTTTGCGTTTTTCCTCCGTTGGTTGGTTTCGCCTAATTTGATGAGTTAGGTGGATTCACTCTCGATTCCTCTTTCTTATAACATGGAGGCTTAGTTCAAATTAATTTAATTTCTTGGTTTTTATTGAGAAATTTTGGTGTAAAGCATTTTATAAATATTCTTTAGTGTTGATTTATGGGTTTTAAAGAAATTATGGAAATTTAATGAATGGTTTGTACGAAGTGTTTTGGTTTCTTGATTTTAAATTAGTGATTTTAAAATATAGATTTTCTGGATTTTGAAAATGGTTTGGGGAAAAAGGTTTTCAATAAAATGGTTGTTTTATTGAAATGGTTTTGGCATGGTTGAAATGGTGTGGGTTTTGGGCATACTTGGTGTGTGTGTTCATATTGCATTTATGAGGCTTGGTTGAAATATGACCTTGTGCTCAGTGCCAAAAGTGTAATGGCACATGAGGAATAATTACCTTGTGACGACATGGTAGATCGACGAGAGACCGCTCATGAGTATGGAACTGTCATAACGATGCATGAATGGGTAATGATGTGATTATGTGGAATGGAATGGTTATGCCAAAGCGAAGATGTGGTTATGATTTGGTAACTTTTCTTGGTTGCTTTTCTTGCAAGATATGGGTTTGGCTGGAAAAATGGTCTAGTTGGAAAATTGTTTTGACATGGAACTTTCTATATTGTGAAATTTTATGGAACTGTTTTATATAAATTGTTTTATATAATTGTTCTAACATGTTTTATCCTAGAGGCATGAACTGGGAAGTCATCAGGGAAAACCTACTAAGTTTCATTACTCACCCCTACTTTGGCACGATGGTACTTTTGCATATGTCATATACTAGGATGTTGGCAAAGGTAAAGTGTCGCATGTTTATAACACAACTTCATGATGCTTGGGATGGTTCATGATGTTGGATCATGGGGATTGTGGAGCCTTGGAGTCTTTGTTGTCTTTGAGTCTTTCTGGTTGTCTTTTCGCTGTTTAATCTGATTTTGTTTTGGTTTCCACTGTTGCACTTTGGTTGGTTTATTATGAAATAAATGGCTAAACTATCTTGGGTTTAAATCATGCATCATATAGTGGTTTCTTGGAGATGTTTTTTTAGTTTACATGGTTTTTTGGTAGTCTTCATTTTAAGGGTAAATCATCCCCCAAGTGTTTTGAAACCCTTCTTCATTTATTGCCAGCCTTTGGCGCCTTGGGGATGTCACTTAAGGCCAAGTAATGACTCGTTGAGCTCTCAATCCAATGAAAATTGGTGGGTCATTACAGAACCCTTAAAAGGCCCATATACATAAGTATTGTATGGCTCATAGGCCTTAGAGGAAATCATTTCCCATAGGGTCAAAACATTATATACAACCCAAACTAACTACATGAAACTGCTCCTCCCCAGCATCTTCATCGTGAAATCAGCTCTTCACCTTCACATGGTTGTTCATCCAAGATTTCCCATGCATGCACAGGCTTTCCCCGATGGCAGAGGCCATATCCTCTCATGCTTGCAATCCTTTTAGATTCTTCTATGGTGAAATATCCTTGCTCATCATCCTTATGAAACTTTTTCCTTGTAGGTTGTCTTGTTTTCATCTACACTTAAGGTGGCCCAAAGGCCTTACTGACCCGAAGGTCTGGGTGGCCCGAAGGCCTTGAAGGACTTGATGACCAAATCGGTGGCCCAAAGGCCCAAAAAGGGGAATATTCACAACTGCAACGGTGCCAAATAGTTCCTGCTATAGTTCCAGCTACAGTACTTCTATAATACTTGCTACATTACTGCTACGGTAGCAAGAATTAGCCTCCACCTGGATTTGATCTCGGGTCACCTAGATGCACTTAAAGAGTCCTCACCAAATTGAATGAGGCTCATGTGCTATGCACTTTAACATAACTCATGAAATCATAAGTTTTTTTAACAGCACATACAAGTCATAAATCATATTGTTTACTTAGGAAATCCATAACATACTTACATTGTACTCTTCATAGCAACGTAGGGAGTTACGTTTGGAATACCAATCATGGTATATTCCCTAAATATACTTGGAGAAACATTTATTTTTACCTTCATCATGTTACCCAATGCATTGGAGAGCTATCTCAGGCTCACCTGCCCTAGGGTTATCATGGAACCACCCATATACATAAACAATTCCCAAGAACCATAACAAAATCAAAACACATAAAACAAGCATAAAGGAAAGAGAGCATTTCCAAATTGCTATAAAAATATATCATTTCAAGATATTGAAATAATCAATGATTTCTCAAAACCATTTTCAATACAAAAATATGTAAAAATGGTATATGATATTTACTTTCCTTTTAAAAAAACTATTTCTGGTATAGGAATCTAAATATCAAATAATGCTCGTAGGGGTAGAAATTTCATCGTCACCGCATACATTAAAAAGAAACATTTCTTTTGTCGTTTAGTAAAATGATACATAGAAAAAATATTCCATTTGAATGAAATTAAAATTCAAGCGGTTTATACACAATATAAAATAAAGTCGTGTATAAATAAAAATATGTCTCAATGAAAGCATATTGAGACGAAGTCCCTTACCTTAAGTCTGACTCGTCACGCATGTTCCTTGTTATTCCTGAATAATAAACTTAATTTAATTTCAAATTTATTTATAACATTTTCATGTTTATTATTACATTTATATCACTTATTACCACGTTATTAAAATTACATAATTATTTAAGATAATATCAGTTGTTTTTTAGATATTGGGTACTTGAGTCGAAAAAGAACATGTTATAATTAAAAATTGTCCGTGAGGTAAAAACTAAATTATCTCTAGAATGATATTCATGGTTTAGATATCATATATATCATATATATCCAGTATATATATATATATATATATTTGTAATATTCCATAACATTTAGAGATAAGAAATTAAATGTACCGTTTATGGTGACGGTAATCCATACGTATGCATGAACGCTACTTTCATTTAGTTTTCATATTTAAAAGATTGAAAACAAAATGATACATAGTAATATTATATTTTAGTTATAATATCATATTTTATATTTGTTACATATGTTCATTATGTTCATCCTTTATATGTTCCATGTATGCCACGAACGAGTCATATCACTTTGAGGGGGTGGTAGTCTACACTTCCTCAAATGAAATTATCATATTTAAACATTATGGAAAGTATAAAGGAATGATTTAAATAAAAAACAGAAAAATATATACAATATAAATATAATATAAATCACATATCAATACAGTTCTATCATAATGGCCACCATAAGAGGTGGTTGGAAAAAATCGAACAATCATTATTTCTTGAGGTAGTAGTTTGTCATACACATAAACAATATGTTCGTATCCATTAGATGGAGTTGTGTGTAAGTGTAGTTAGAATAATACTTATAAAAACATCCAAGTATATTGAAGATATTTTTGTTGTTGTTGTTATAAAATAACAAAATAAAAAGAGTTTAGGTGGTTGGAGAAGGAAAATAAATGAAAGAAGGTTGAGAGAAGACATTACCTCAAATCGGGTAACTCCTTTTGATTTAATATAAAAGGATTCTTGAATCTCCTTCTAACTAAGGTAAGGATTCTAGGAGTAATAGAGGGATGTTGGGAGATTATTTGGGAAGAGGGAGGATGAGCCAATGGGATCTTGGGAGGTGTGAGTAAGGGTTAGAGGTGATGCTCTTTTATAATAGTAAGGAGGGGCTCTTAAGAAATATCTTGATATATATTTTTTATTATAAATTACTTTTCTCTTTAAAATGGTCTCAAATTAATTAATTTCTAATATAAGAGGTTTTTGGGTCACAAATATCTCAAAAAATAGGTTTTAGATAAGTCTAGATCACAATTTTAACCTTATCTTTTAGCTTTAACCATTAGTTATCTAATTTTAATATTACAATGTTTTCTTGAATATTCATACTATATGGTTAATATGGTTACTATCAAAGTAAAATAGAAAATAAAGTGGTAAAGTAATGAAATGTTCAACATTATATAAGTCATTTGTCCAAATATTATTTTTTAGTACTATTAAATCATTTAAAAAAAGTATATTTTTTTAAACAACTCATTTATGCCAATTTTTAAACTATTCCTATCACGACTTTTAAAAAATAAAAAAAAGTGATTCCTTGAAACATCTTTCATTAATCTAACTATAACAAGTCACACTCATCCCTAAATTCGTGGATGACATAAAAACATTAAAAACAAATTTAATTTAATATTTATAATATCATTTATTTAAATCATTCGTTAATAAGGAAATAATTACATCATCATTGTGTCATAAATAAATTTATTTATTTTATGTATAAAAATTATAAATAAAATACCATGATGTAGGAAATATTTTTAAATTTTTAATGACTATATATAGTTGAATAGATCACTTATATAACTCAATAAAAAAAATTTAGTAAAAGGAACATATTTATGGTATATTTTCCTTAACGTCAAATTAAAAGTAATTAAATATCATTTTCACACACAAGTGGTTCCATGTGGTACTAAAATCGATCAAAATATTCTCATGGTCAGTAATATCTCATGCAATTGGATTAGGACACGTTCTAGGTTAATTTAATATTATTTTAATATGATTTTTTACCCTTATTAATAAGATTTACCTTTTAACCGTGGTAAATAAACTATTTGCTGAAGTTACTATTCATTATGTCTTAAAATAAACATTACATATTTACAAAATTTGGAACTAATTATTCTAAATTTGATATCCATTTTTCAAAATTCAAAACACATATTTTTCAGAAATTAATTTAAAATCAATTCCTATTTTCAAAACCAAAATTCGTTTTTTTGAAGTAAAAACTACCAAAACATTGACTTGCATTTATGTCCAATTTCAATGTGAAATTACTTAAAATGACCAAAATTTGAATAAATAATGAAAATATAATCTAATTACACTTGAAAACTAATTAAAATGGAAATATAACTATATAAAAAATCAGATGAAAATACAGTTTTGATGCAGCATTTTTAACTATTCATTAAAAATTGAACTATATTAGAAAAATACCAAAATTTAATCCAAAATAATTTTTACATTTCTATTCTATAAAAGAAGTTTATTTTATCAAATAGAACATGTAAAAGTGAAATATAATATATTTGAAAAGGGTTCTCCACTAAAATTCTGTAAAACTACCTTTTTAAAATATTACAATATGTATGCATAAAATTGGATTCATTGTCATTTTAAGCCTCTAAATTTTATTGGATAAATGTAAATACTTTTAAAGACATGTGTAATCATAATAATGTTAGTTATGTTCATTCCTATCAACACAGTGACTCAACGTTAACTACCATTTTAAAAAATAATAATATTATATTATTTCTTGGTATAACTCAATGTTTTATGCAACGTAAGATTTCAGATAAATCAGTTGTTGTGTGTTGAGTAAGATATTAGATAGAGTATCCCCTTTTAAGTAAAATTAATATTTAATTCAAAAATATTAATAAATATGAAAATGTTATATTCTTTATTTACCTGGGATGTTACATCTTTCACCCCTTTTAGAATGTGCATCCTTACAATTTTATTCACTTATCAAATAAATGGGGATATTTATCCCTCAAAGCATTGTAATATTCTAATGTTACCTCTTAAACAATATAATTTTTCCAAAAAACTTTTACCTGATGAATTACCATATTCCTCAACACTTTCTCTCTTCGGTTAAGAATCTAGACTGGTTGTTCCTCATTAGAAAGATTCTCTTCCACTGATCTACCTCTAGACTCAAAACATGAGATGGATCTGGAAAATATTTTCTCAACATTGAAACATGATAAACATTTGGTACTGGGGAAAAACATCTGGGTAAAGCCACATTGTAGGCAATTGATCCTACTTGGTCTAGGATTTCATAGGGCCTAATGAACCTCAAACTCAACTTTCCCTTATTACCAACACAAATCACCATTTCCATGGAGAAACATTGAGAATGAAATAATCACCTACCCCGAAAGGAAGATCCTTCCTCCACTTATCTGCATAACTTTTCTACCTACTCTGAGCTGTTCTCATGTGCTTCTGAATCAACTAAACTTTTAATTCCACATCATCTACCAATTCTTGTCCCATAAACTTCCTCTCACCTACTTAATCCCAAAAAGATGGAGTTTGACACCGTTTTTCATATAATGCTTCAAATGGTGTCATCTATTTATTGGAATTAAAACTGATATTTTAAAAAAACTCAACCAAAGAAAGATGTTAGTCCCAACCTCTTTGTATAATGACCTAGCAAGCATGGTCCATGTTTTTATAAAAAATATTTCACTTATTTATTTATACAGCCCAAGATTTCCAAGGTATAGAATTTTAGAGAATCTAGATATATTTGTAGAATCCCCAACTAAAAAACTACGAAAAACTAAATGTTACAAGGTAGAAACACCATAATGAGACATCAACCACTATCTAGCTTCTACGCGGCTATAACACTTGTAAAAAGAGATTTTGAAAACATAGGGTGCTCATCAAAATCTCAATAAGGGGTTTTCTAGATAAAAATGAAACATGATAGAGTTCAAAAGGTAGAAACATTATAAAATCTATTAATCCAAGCTTAGGGAAACATGTATCTTTTTAGAAACGAACCCTTTAAAAAATGATTTCAATTTAGACATACAAAAATTGGAAATCCCTCATTGATCTTTCTTAATGTAAGTGTAATTTCACTAAATGAACTATAAGTATTCATAATAAATTCTTAATAGAAACTTGAATCATGACATAGATTCTTGGTTCACTCTCGAGACATGAAATATGACATAATCATGAGTCGTGGGATCATTGCACCTGGGGGAGCATGATTCATGGATCATTGGACATGGATTAGCATGGGTAAACTATAATTAAACATAATTTAGAATTGGTAAACCCTCATTGCACAAGGTTTAGAATGAGTAAAACTCTCATTGTATGTTATTTATCATGAGTAAACCCTCATTGAACATGATTTAACATGAATAAACCCTCATTGCACAAGAAATATCATGGTAAAAGATACATATGTATTTATCAACTAATGTAAATTTGAGTGTGTGCTCATGCATATATATATATATATATACACAATGAAAAATAACCATAACACTTTTAAAACCATTTCATATTTGTATCTTGATAAACTACATAATTATGTGTGCAATATTTTTCATAAAAGATATATGTACACACATTTATTCACATAAGCATTAGATTTGGAATAAAACATGATCACCTACTCATGCATACACATATCGATTAAAAATGACAAAACACCTTAATTCATATAAAAAGTAATATAAATGTATAATATATACATATACATATTTTTGTGTGTGTATAAATTTGTATGTATACGTGTCTCAATTAAAACTCTTTCATATGAATTGATATATATATATATGTGGGTATAAATATATATATATATATTATTTTCACACATCCACTTGTTTTAAATAGACATACAGTAACTTGAATACCTACCTTACAAACTTAGGGCTTAATTTAAAATTCAAGAAACATTAATTTAATTTTATGGAAGAGATATTTGTGGCTAGGTGTGATTTCAAACATACCATTACATGTACATTCATAATAGTAATTTCAAAATGATATTATTTGGAAAATCTAATCGCAACACTCATATTTATAAGTGCTTGACTAATGTTCTTTAATCATTTAAGAAATATATATATTTTCTGTTCTAAAAATATTTCTCACGAATGAAAGTAATTTTTATATATAAAAACATAACATGGATCTTTAAATAAGGTTATAAAAGGATCATCTTTCCATCTTGAAAAACAATAAAATGCTATTATAAATACATTGCTGATAAACTAATTAGTTTCAATATGAAGATGTCATATTCACATATGGATTAAAAATATTAAGCATAACTATAATAAAATTCTATTTTTCATCATAAGGAGTTAGAAAAAATTTAACTTAATGTTCATTATAATTTGACAAAAAAAGAAATTGGAACAAAAACATGGTTTTCATATAATGATATAAAGTATTACATAAAAGTTCACTACTTTGCAACTGAAAAAATAATTGCATAAAAGTTCAATTTAATACTACCAGTAATTATGAAAACATAAGTAGAGTTTCATAAATTAGAACCCCTAAAATATTAATTGATCTGTCAAGTAGTTAATACTAAAAAACTAACGAAAATCATTTGGTAGAAATTACATGATACGCAGAAAGATGTTTACCAAATGACATCCCATACACTGCAGATGATTTCACCACCGACTCACAACATGAAAAATAATTGCACAATTGGGAGGATTAAATACCACCAATTTATTTAAAATGATGACAACACAGAAATAGTTTGATGCATTCAAACATATATTACAATAATTATGTTATCTTACCTTAGAGGTGACACAACCACTATAAAATAAGAAAAAATGAAATTGCATAGCATGAGAACAATTTCTAAAGTAGGAGGAAATAATTGATTTCAGACTATTTTTATCATACCATGGTTTGTAAAATATATTAATCATAATAACATAATAAAAGGACAAAACAAGGTTTCAATAATGAAGAAACACAATAGATACATTGTTTTAAACACATGACATAAGATTAAAAATCACCCTTACAGTAGGAACCTAGGGAAGTGAGAATGGAAGCTCCTCCCAATAGCTACAACGAGGATATGAAGAATCTTATATAAAAAGGATAGATAGATTCAGCGGTCTCTCATCACTCCCAACACAATAGTGTCTTATAGACATCCAAAACTAGTGAGAATGAAGGTAACACACCACCCAGTTTTAGCCTCACAGGTCCTTAAATACCCCGACATCGAACCCCAAACAGAAATAAAAAAACAAGTCAGTTTGAACCCCAATATTTTATACCTGACATGAAATCCTACTCATCGTTAAGATATAATGTAATTTGGAAAGACAGGGTATCAAATCTGGAAAGAAAACTAAAAACGGAACTCAACTCACTGTCAGTTTCCAGGAATCCAACTCACCGTCATAATGGGGTGATTCGACAGAGGATGATTCTACAAGAAAAATGATCCTTGGAGTCATCACAAGTTTCAGACATGAATTTTAGGCTGATTGAATACCAGTGGGGTGTGTCACATTCATCTGCATCTAGCCATCCCTGAATCATCAGATTCAGAAATATTACTTTACACCCACAATAGGACCTTCATCAAACACCTGTGGAGCCCCCAATTTGAATTTTCTAGCCGCAATTGAGGGTCATGGATCCCTGGGGAGGTCGGAGGTGCACTTGGGGATGAATAATGGTCACATGGAAGCCTCAAAAAGCTGATTTCCCAATTTTCACAAACCAATTATTAACCTGTTTTTTTCAGCATTTTTAATAATTCTTTGTCATTAATTATTTAACTTATTATCCATATTATAACACATATATAAATATATTAATAAAACTAATAGTAGTCCAAAAACAAATTATTATTTCAAATTAATATATATATACTTTATTTAACAAAAATAAGTGTCATTTAAAAATACATGTCATTTTTTTACATTGTTCTTATGTAATTAATGAAACACACATTTCAAAGGAAATATAATTACAAAAAATATGGTTTATATAACTTAAGTTTTTTTAACATTACACTTTATTTGAATTAAACATGGATAAACCATTATTTAGTTTAGCTGATAGAAATTTTATATTCAAAACAAATAATCATTGAGATTATAAATCATATTTATGTGTATATTTACTTAAAAAAATCCTTTTAATGTAAATTAATCACTATACAAACATATTTATATACCTATATATATATGTAAAGTGGGTAACAGATAATTTTGGTTTCATTTATTATTATTTTATTTTAAAATTACTTCAACGGCTATATGCAATGATCGTTTTATGTATAAATACATAACCAGACTCATAAAATGTTTAGATCCATTTTCCACCAAGATGAAGCCTATTTTTACATTCTTCTGTGCTCTTAACCTCATTCTCTTTGTTGAATTTCTATACTGGGAAGATCCCAAAATCACGGGCTACAATATCGTCATCATCATGTTTGTTATGAGTTGTCCTTATTTGTTATTAATGATTGTTATAGGTTTAATATTACCTTATTCTTAGTATGAGGGGATGTTTAATGTGTCGTTCTTAATGTATTTTTTTAAAAAACAATGAGTTCTTTGTTTTTTTATTAATATTTATTTAATGTGTTTTAATTAGAGCCTAAATTTATATATGAGTTACAAGGGTGTTACACCCTAGTAATAAATTGAACAAGCATATATCACATCTTCCATGGTCGGAATTTTTCATTCTGACTGCCCATATGATTTTGTATGAAAAGTTGTACTAAAATTTAAGTCAATACCCTACAACTTTTGAATTCCCTTCCAAAAGTTAAAAGTGAACCTAGTATCATGACCAGATATAATGGAGAGGGTATCTCTATGTAACATATCAATCTATTTAATATACAATTGAGAGAGTTGATCTAGAGACAAAGTATTGAAAATAAGAAGAAAATAAAAAAATTTAGTCAATCGATCAACAATAACCCATATTTCATTGTTACCTCGCAAATTCATTGGTAAACCGAATATGAATTCAATGAACATTTTTTCCATTTGCACTCTGGGATTGGAAAAGGCTAAAGAATCCCTCTCAGTAACTTCCACTCTGATTTAACCTATTGAAAACTTAAACAATTCATAATAAAGTCAACAATACATATTTTCATTACATCCCACTAGTAATACTCTCGATGATCTCTATACATCCTAGTACTGTCAGGATGAACTAAAAATGGAGAACTATGAGCTTCAAATAATAACACTTTTTTCAACTGGGAATCAGAAGGCACACATAATCTACTCCAAAACCTCAAAATAAAGTCGTTATCATTGTTAAATTCAGGTTACATACCCTTCTGAACCAAACAAACATTTTCTGCAACTCACTGTCTTCTTTCTACGCTTGATTATTTCGGTATGATGGATATGATTTCACTACCACTTAAAAAAAATAGAGCAATTCCCTACACCAACAACTTCCAAACCAAAATTAATCAAATAAAAAACAAAATAATCTCATTCCAAATGTAGCATGGTTAATGTAGAATTACTCTTTCAACTCAAAGCATTATCCACTTTTTTTTCCTTTCCCAGATGGTAATGGATCATGAAGTCATAATCCTTGATTAATTATAGGCATCTCCTCTATCTCATGTTTAATTCCTTATAAGTGAATATATACTTGAAACTATTGTGATCAGTATATGTTTCACAAATTATGCCATAAAAATGATGCCTCCAAAATTTTAATATAGAAATAACAGCGGCTAATTCCAAATCATGTGTAGGGTAATTTAACTCATGAGGTTTCAACTGATGTGAAACATAAACAATGACATGATCTTTCGGTATAAGGACACAACCAGATCCTTTCAACGAAGCATCACTATAGATAACAAAATCACCATTTTGGGAAGGTAATGTCAATACTTTATAATTCACCAATCTTCTTTTCAATTCTTGAAAATAATCATCACAATCTTTTTTCTAGATAAATTTAACACTGTTTCGAGTTAACTTAGTTAGTGGTCTAGATAAACATGCAAAAGTTTCAACAACGCTCTATTAATAACCTGATAAATGAAGAATTTTATGAATCTAGGTTATATTTGTGGGTCTTGGTCATTCTTTTACACCTGTTTTAGTAGTATCAACAGTTATTCCATCTTTAGAAACAAAGTGACCAAGGAATGAAATTTTTGGTAACCAAAACTCACACTTTCTGAATTTCTCATACAGTTTATTTTCTTTTAAGATTTTCAAGACACACCTTAAATGACTTTCATTCTCTTATTTACTTTTAGAATATACCAAAATATCATCATTAAACACAACCACAAACTTATCCATGAACTCATAGAAAATTCTAATCATAAGATCCATGAATGCGATAGGTTTATTGTTTAATCCAAAAGGCATAACTAAAAATTCATAATGTTCATATCTAATATGAAACAGAGTCTTCAAAATCTCTTATTCCTTTAATTTCAATTGATAGTACCCTAACCTTATGTAAAACATTGAACAATAATGGGCTCCCTATATCTGATCAAAAAATCATCAATATGATGTAAATAATACTTGTTGTTAACATTGATATTATTCATGTCTCTATAATCAATGAATGTCTCATTGAACCATCTTTCCTTTTAAAAAACAAGACATGGGAATCCCATGGTGATGTGCTAGGTTGAATTAATCCTTTATTTAATAACTCTGGAAAATAATTATTTAAATCTAAATGTTCAATTTGAGCCATTCGATAAGGGGGTTCGGAAAATTTCTTAGCATCAGGATCAAAGTCAACTATAAATTCAACATCCCAGTCGGGTTTTATAATAGGCAACTCATCAGAAAAACATCAAGCTACTCATTTACCACTATCACATCATTAATCAGAATAGTTTCATTACTTTTATCAATATGTGTAAGGTAACATTCATTTTCGTCTTTTACTTGTTTCTTAGCTTCCTGATATGTTATCAAAATTAAGGGTTTATTCTTGTATGAAAATGGAAATTCATTCTGAAAAGAAAAATCTTTAGCTCTAGAGTCATTATTATCATGATAAATGGAAATCCAATCCATACCCAAAATAACATGAAAGTATACTAGTGGAAAAACTATAAGGTTTTCAGGTAGATTCTATATGTACATAAGGATAGTAAGGTTCCTATAATTTATTTTTGTCTCAAAATTTCCTCCATGATTTTTTACCACATGTTTAAAATTCATATATTGAGATAGAATTCCAAATTTACTAGAAAATTATCAAAAATGAAAGAATGTGTAGACCCTGAACCGAACAACACATTGACATAATATGAATAAAAAAATAGTATACATGATACTACTTCATTTGATGGCCCAACATCTACTTAATTAGTTACAAAGGATATCACCACACCTTTATTTTTGTATTTTGACTGCATTCCATCATTTGAGTTCTTTTTAGACACTCATTTGCATAACGACACATTTTGTTTCACTTAAAACATTTTAAAAACTGAAAATGATATTTGGTATTACCATTACCCTGATCTTTTTCAATGCATTTTGAGGCCTTATGTCCCATTTTACCACATCAGTAGCACTTATTAGAATTCCAAAGACATTACCTAGTGTGATTTTTACCACAATTTCCAGAAACTATAATCTTATGATTCATACCATTAGAATTTTTTGAATAGTTCATACCTTTTTTGTACCACCTCGACCTCTTATTCTGTTGTTTTTCAAAGAACAAATAATTATAAAAAACACCATTTTCACTTTCTGCACAATCAAAAATGTTTTTCATAACTTCTGAACTCATGAGAAGCTAAATCCCTTTTATACTTTGGATTTAATCCTAAGTAAAAAACGATTGATTTTACTATCAAGATCTAATATGAAATGTGGAGCATACCTTTCCAGTCGAGTGAATTTCTCTTCCTAAGAAACTACTGAGTCCTCCTCCTACCTCAATTCCAATATTCTCTTTCTATCCTATTTTGAACAGCCTATGGAAAATATTTCTCAAGAAACATACTTTTGAATTCATCCCAATCAAGAGCATCAATCTCCTCACTACCCCTGATATTTTTAATTATTAACCACCACTGATCAGTTTCTCCTACAAAATTGTAAATATCCAGACTAACCTTTTGGTGAACTAGACACCCCATGTCATAGAAAATCTTTTCCAGTGATTTAATCCACTTTTATGCAAGCACATGGTTATATGGACCTCTCAAAGACGAGGGATGTCGCCTCATGAAAATCTCTGCTAGTGACATATTCCTTTGTGGTTGATCTGGATGATCTAGAAAATAGATTCCAACCCCATTTATAGCCTGATTAAACTATGTCATCACTGCAAACATCTATTTAGTTCCAATTAAGACCATCTCAGGATGCTGATTTGGAAGTTTGTTTTCCTCTTGAGGGCATCACATCATAGATGCCCTATTTCCTCTACAAAAAACCATTATAAACACAAAAAAATATTAGGTGAAGCAACATGGTAATCTTCAAATACTATATTATTTCAATTTTACAGTAAATTATTTAATTTAACAATATCCTAAACCCCAAAAGTTCTCTAAACTAACTTGATACCAACTATAAGTCCCGAGCCTTAAAACATTACTTAATCTTGAGTTAATTCAATAATTATATATTGAGGATCTTTTTAGGTGTATACATTTAGAGAATTAGGCCATAACTGTTAAATTATATCTCAAATGTTAAAAATTACACACTTATAATCTAACCAATTTTTTTATAATAATAAAAATCCTTCAATAAAACAAGATCTTCATCATATATATCTCCTTGATTTATTATTTTCTCTTACCCTAGCTTATACCCAGTGAAAATCATTTCATAAACTTTGGATGAGCATAAACATCTTAGTAAGAATTATAAAATATGGAAATAAAACATTATACCATAAATAGATAAAAATCAATGAAATCATACTTTTAAATCATAAAAACTTAATCTCTTTAACATAACACATGAAATCATAAAATTTATTAATAACACATATAAATCATAAATCATAATGATAACTTGTGGAATCCATAACATACATACATTGTACCTTTCACAACTACGTAGGGAGTTACGTTTGGAATACCAATCACTATATATTCCCTAAATCTATTAGAGAAACCTTAACATTTACCTCTTTCATGTTACCTAATGCGTTGAAGATCAGTCTCTGGTTCACCCTCCCTAAGTTTATAACGGAACCACCGGTATACATAAACAATGCTCAAGAACCAGACCAAAATCACAACACATAAAACAAGCATAAAGGTAAGATACCATTTCAACATTGCAATCACAATATATCATTTCAAGATATTAAAATAATCAATAATTTCTCAAAAAAAATAAATACCAAAAAAAATAAAAATTTTATATGGTATTTATTTTCTTTTAAAAACACTATGGATTATAGAGGAAGCCAAATATCAAATAATGATCACGGTAGAGGAAAGGTCATTATCACTGCATACATAAAAAAGAAACCATTACCTTTGTCATTTAGTAAAATGATATATAGGAAAAAGATTCACTTTTAATGAAATTAAAACTCAAAGTGGTTTATATACCATATAAAATATGTTCTTTTATAAATCAAAATATGCCTCACTGATAGAAGATTGAGACGAAGTCCCGTACCTTGAGTCTGACTCATCACATATGTTCCTTATTATTTCTGAATAATAAACTTAAGTAAATTTATAATTGATTCAGAATCTTTTTTCAGGATTATTATTCTTTTTATATCACTTATTACCACGTCATAATCATTAAACAATTATTTATATTAATATTGGTTGTTTTTTCAAATTGAGTACTTATGTCCAAAATGAACTTGTTATAATTACAAATTGTCCATGGGGTCAAAATTCCATTATCTAAAGAATGATATTCATGATTTAGATATCATATATATCATATAATTATCCATTATATATGTATTCATAATAGTTTATAATATTTGGAGATAAAAAATTACATGCACCGTTCATGGACACAGTAAGTTGTACGTATGCATTAATGTTACTTTCATTTCCTTTTCATATTTAAAGGAATGAAAACTAAATGATACATAGGTATATTATAATTACAATATAATATCATATTTTATATATTTTACATAATTTCAATAATGGAATCCTTTATACATTCCATGCGTGGCATGAACGAGTCATATCACATTGAGGGGGTGGTAGTCCGCACTTCCTCAAATAAAATTATTATATTTACACATTATGGAAAGCATAAAGGTATACTTTAAATTAAAAAAATATAATCATAGAGACAATATTTATATAATATATATCATATTTAAATATAGTTCCATCATAATGGACACATTGATATTGGGTAGGGAAAAATCGAACAATCATCGTTTCATGAGGAAATAGTTCACCGTAAACAGAAACAATATGTTCGTATCCATTAGATGGAGTTGGGTGTAAGTGTAGTTAGAATAATTCTCATAAAAACATCCTAATATATGTAATATACTATTTTTGTCATAAAATAATGAAATAAAGAGTGTTTAGGTGGTTGTAGAAGTAAAATAAATGAAAGAAGCTTGAAAGAAGACAATACCCCAAATTAGTTAACTCATTTTGATTTAAGCTAAAAGGATTTAATAAATTTCCTTATTTTTAAGGTAACGATTATAGAAATACGATAGGGATATTGGGATCTTATTTGGGTAGAGGTTGGATGAGCCAAGGGGGCTTGAGAGGTGTGAGTAAGGGTTAGAGGTGATGCCCTTTTATAAGAGGGAGGATGGGCACTAAAGGAATATCTTGAAATATTATTTTATTATAAATTTATTTTCAGTTTAAAATGTTCCTAAAGTAATTTATTTAAAATATAAGAGGTTTTGGGATAGAAAGAGTCTCAACCAATAGGTTTTATACAAGTGTAGGTCACAAATGCAACCTTATCATTTAACTTTAACCCTTAGTTAACTAATTTGACTCTTACCATGTCTTCTTGTATATTCATACTACATGATTAATATAGTTACTATAAAATGACAATAGATTCTAAATTGGTACATTTATGTAATTTTTAACATTATATAAGTCATTTTTCCGAATCGTGGATTTTTAAGACTATTAAATCATTTAATAAAAAAGTATTTATTTTAAAAACTCATTTATGTCAAATTTTTTACTATTCATATCATGACTTTTTAAAAATCTCAAAAAAACTTGATTTCTTCAAAAAATTTCTTTATTTAATATATAAAAAGTCATAATTATCCCTAAAATTATTTTATTGCCTAAAAAGTTTCAAAATTAATTTATTTTAATATTTATAATTTCATTTATTTAAATCATTAATTAATAAGGTAATCACTACATCATCATTGTGTCATAAATAAATTTTTCATTTGATGTATAAACATTATAAATAAAATACCATGATGTAGGAAATATTTTTATCTTTCTAATTATTATTTATAGTCTAAGATATTCTTTACATTACCCCATATAAAATTTTTTTATTAAAAGATACGTATTTTGGGTATATTTTCTTTAACTTTAAATTAAAAGTAATGAAATGTCATTTTCACACACAAGTGGATCCATGGGGTTCTAAAATAGACCCAAGGATATCCACGGTCAGAAAAATCTCATAAATAGTATTAGGACACGTTTTAAGATAATTTAATATTATTATAATATTATTCATTACACTTATTTACAAGATTTACATTTTAACCATTGTAAATAAAATATTTACTGATGTTACATTTCATAATGTCTAAAAATAAAATTTACCTATTTAAAAAAATTGTACCACTTGATTCCAAATATGGAATTAATTTTTACAAATTCAAAGCACAGAATTTGAAAAAATTAATTTAAAATTAATATCTGTTTTTAAAACCCTAACGCGTGTTTTTAAGAAATAAAATCTACCAAAAATATTGAAAAGAATTTATGTCAAATTTCAAAGTGAAATTATTTCCAATGACCAAAATTAGATTAATCAAAAGTATAACCTAATTATATAAATAAATTAGATGAAAAGACAGTTTTTACTTAAAATGCAGTATTTTTCACCATACATTAAAAAATGAACTTTATCAGAAAAATAACAAACTTTCCTCCAAAATAAATTTCTATGTCTCTATTTTATAGAATAAATTCATTTTTTCAAATAGAACATATAAAATTGAAAAAAAAAACTAGATTTAAAAAGGGCTCTCCACCAAAAGGTGGTAAAACTACCTTTTAAAAATTTTAGAGTATTTGTATATAAAATTGCATCCTTTCTCATTTAAAGACTATAAATTTTATTGGATAAATGTAAAGACATTTAAAAAACATGTATAGTCATAATATATTTAGTTCTGTTCATTCCCTCCAATAAAACAACTAGGCATTTGTTTCATAGTTCCTTGAAACGTGTGCTCTAGTTTTAAGAATCGTTGTTTCCAACCGGTTTACATTGGATTTATTTATGGAAGAGGAAACATACAACATTTATTTATCCTATGTTTACCATCTTTCCAAAGGTAATCATTCGTTATGTTTTAACTTTATGATACTTAAGATTGTTCATTGGTTGAGAAGATGGGAGGTCAGACTCGTCACACCCATTTGGGGGGAATTATTCTCTACTCCAGGACTTTCTTTGTAAATTTAAGATATTTTCATGAATCCTTATTAATTCATTTATCATAACATATGTTTCCCTTATAATTTACAATCACTTATTAACATGTGTAAAATTTAGAATCATTAGTATGCATTCAAGGTTCTTCATTAATGGAAATATCCATATGTAACTGAGGTTTTCCATCAATGGTATATTCTAATATAGTGCATAGAGATTATTTTAATCATTGTTGTAATGATACTAGTTTTAAGCCACTCAGTGGGGCACTCTAAAATTTATTGTCATCCAGGGAGATGAAGGTTTGATTTGATTTTGGGATCATGCCCATAAAATGGGCTGCCTACGTATCCTTGTGAAAGGAATTAGAACCCTCGTAGTTCAGTGCCACTGAATGGGACAGATCATACCTTTTAAGGCCATGTGATAAGGATCTATCCATAATGTTTAATGTTATTTGGTATGGACATCTAAGTGGATAGTTCTTAGTCAAACCATAGTGTGGGTGTAACACCCTGAGATTTTATGAAAAATATTCTTTTAATTTCATTGATATCTTCTATTATACACCACACCAAGTTTATCTTTTACTATACGCAACACCGTATTAGCTTGCAGTATACGCAACACTATTCTTGGATAGTGTTACACACAATTTCAAGTTCGTTTTATAATAGTCATTCTATGCAACATTGAGTGTGTTTATATATATATATATATATTCAATGTATAAATGAAATATGGTTGGATTATGTTATATGAAACAATGAAGTATTCTTGCACAACACACAACCCTGACTTGGCTTGCATTACACGCAATCGCGACCTTCCTCGATAGCGTGTGTTGTACGCAATACCGGGTTTTACTAAACAATGATATATTATTATAATATTATTATGAACTAGCTTTTATGGATAGTATTAACTAAAATTTTAATTTTTTAACATTATTATTCATCTTATACATTTTCTAGAACGTGTTAAGAGAACAAAATAAATTTTTCAGGTAAAATAAGTATTTTTTCAAAAAAAATGCGGTTTTACCGCCTTTTAATGGCACACCCACATTAAATATAATTTTTGACAGGTTTATAAGTTAATTTTGACAAAATAAAATTCTTCTTTAGAATCAATATATAAAAATTTACTTTGGATAAAATTTTCATATTATTCGGATAACTTTCATATTTTAATGAATAGTAAAAACACGCTATATTTTAATTAAAAACAATTTTTTTCAACATAATAAATTATGTGGTTAAATAATAATATTGAATGGTTTCAAAGTATAAATAGAATATATTTTTACCATTTAATATAATTTATGTCATTATCCTTGATTTTACATTGAATTCGTAGGTTAAATAAATTCCATCTTTGGTAATGTTTTAACTTTTAAAACCTGTTTGCTTAACAACGGGATTAATTTTAAATTAATTACTGCAACTTCTGTGTTTTGAATTTTAAAAAATGCATTCCATATTTGGAATCAGTGGGTCCAAATTATGTTAATAGGTTACTTTTATTTTTTTGATATTATGAATAGTAACTACGGTAATTTGTTATTTACTACGGTTAAAGGTAAATAGGGTAATTCGAGGTTAAAAGAATATTATAATAATTTAAAATTATCTTGAAACTTGTCTTAACCATATTGGATGAGTATTGGACGACCATGGTAATCCTTGGGTCGATTTTGGGACCCCATGGAGCCACTTATGAAAGACAATGACACATTAGATTAATTAATTTTATGTAAAGACAAAATTGGAATTAACAAATATTATTTAGTAATTAATTTTTATAAGGGGATATATAAATTATATTTTGAACTATAAATATTATTTGGAAATATAAAGAGATTTCCTACATGTTGGTATTTTTTTTATAATTTTTATACATCATATAAATTAAATTATTTATGACACAATAATGATGCTGTATTTACCTCATTAATAAATGATTTAAGCAAATAAACTTAAAATGATTAAAATATCATCCAAAACCTGTCCAATTACTATTGGATGATTTTATTTCGAATATGAGTCATTGAATATTCGACATTAATGTGTTTTTGACCTCTTGAAACCGATGATATGTTTATAATAAAATAATGATTTCACACTTTTCTAAAGAGACCCTCCTCTCCCTTATAAAAGGAGACCACTTCTATGCAGTTCCTCACACCTCTCAAGCCTTTTGGCTCATCCAAACTCTTCCCAAATAATCTCCCTACATCCCTCTACTCCCCCTCGAAACCTTACATTGGACAGATGACTCTCCAAGAAGTCCTTTTGGTTCAAACCAAAGGAAGTTACCAAAATTAAAGGTAACAGTTTCTCTTAAGTTGTTTTCTTTTATTCTACTTCTCCAACCCCTAAAATCTTTTTAATCCTTTCTTTTGTAACAACACCAATATCATAAATATACTATGATGTTTTTATGAGAAGTATTAGAACTACACTTACACACACCTCCATCTAATGGATGAAGAACATAATGTTTCTGTGATGGCAAACTAACGCCTCACGAAACGATGATTGTTCAATTTTCTCCTACCACCTGTAATGGTGGCCATTATGATGGAACTGTATTTATATATAATATATATTATGTTTATTATTTCCTTATGCTTCTTTACTTCCCAATTATATCAATATATTATGGTTTCCATAGTCAGTAAATACGATAATCTCATTTGAGGAAGTGCGGACTACCGCCCCCTCAAAGTGATGAGATTCGTTAATACCTTATGTGTGATGAATAAAGGATGTGGTTAATAATATTTTATATGATATTATACTGTAATTATAATATAACTATTTATCATTATGTTTTAATTCTATTAAAATAATTAATAGAAATGAAAGTAGCGTTCATGCGTACGTACGACTTACCGTCTCCATGAACGGTTAGCTTCATTTCTTACCTCCATATGTTATGTACTATTATAAATGCTTGTATATTCTGGATATATAATGAATATATATGATATATAAATCATTATTTACATTTTGGAAGTAAGTAAATTATGATATAAGTAATAATAACATCAATAACAACAAGTCCAAACATGTACGATAAATAAGATAATTTTACCCAAAACATTGCTTTAACATGGGATTTACAAAAGAACGGGTAATATAAAGTCATAAGTGAACCATATATGATATCATAACAATGAGTATGATTCTAGAATAAGTCAATGACATTATTTAAATCATTATACAGGAGGTTCGGACACTTACGAAGCAAATCAGACCTAAGGTAAGGGAAAATATCACAATCTCATTTTTATCCAATATTGTTTATACTTTGGTATTTACTAGGGTGTATTTTATCATCCACATCCATGTTTCCTCAATATGTAATATTATTTCCATTCACCTACAATTTTTTAAATCCTATTTTACCCTTTGGTGAGTTTTTAGTAAAAGATATGAAAGGAATCTTGTGTCGTTTTTCGTACGAGGTACTTTTTTGACTTTTCTGAAAAAAGTACGGGAAGAATGTTTTTTAACTTGTACGACATGAATGGATTTTTATAAAAATTATTTCCAAGAAGCATACTTTACATGTTTTCAAGTTTATTTTTAATCAACTTCTTTTAGTTAGAATTTTATGACATGTTAATAAAGGAAACGTGTTTTTGAAGTGGAAAGGATATTTTCCTCAAGAATGGAGTTCAAGTGTTTTATCAAAATTATTTTCCATCTAAGATAAAATAGGTTTCTGTTTCTACCCCTATTATTACATTGATTTGATTATGTTGTGATGGAATTATTTTTATGAATTCTCTTGTCTTTTATGAATTGTTTTATGATGTCACGATGTTTAAGATTCCCATTTTTATTACATGGGTTATGCCATGATGTATGGTTTATAATTTTGTGGCACACATAAGAATGGTATCATTAAGAGATGGGTGGGACCTATATCTCCCTCCAATTCATTGGGTAAAGATTTTATATCTCCTGAGATAGACATGGCTGGAACGGTAGGTTATACCGGTTTAGTGAAACTGGACTGAAACGAGGAGTGAACTCGGTTCAGAAATGGACTTTGTCCACTAAGATAGTCTTGGAAATGAGTCTTGACTAATAAGAAATGATTCTCTATGATCATGTGTGTATTCCACAATGTTTCATGATTTATGTTATGTTTATTGGGATTAAATTTCACTACTATGATTTACCCCATGTTATGAATTTATGATCTCTTTTGCAGGTTAATATTTCAAAAAGTTATTTTCTTATGAATATGATGTGATTGATATTTCTTTTGTTTACCCTTAATGAGCATTTTATCTCACCCTTTTTTGTTTTCTTTTCCCCAGGATATAAAGAATGGTTTTAGGTAATAAAAAAAAGGAAGATCTTTATGGGAGATGTTGAAGATCTTTCACATGATTAGAAGATTCTGTTCCGAGTTTCCAAAGACACTAAACTATTATGGTCCTTGTGTGTGTGTTTTTGTTATGTACTAAGTATTCTGTAAAAGTAATGTAATGTCCATGTACGTCAGGCTTCGAGTCTCTACAGTTGGTATCAGAGGAAAGGTTTAGTCACCCTTTGGAAACTAGGATGCGAGAACTTTAGTAAGATCCCTAGAGATATTTATAAGGTATGTATAGGGATGTCCCTAAGGTTAAGTATAAGTATAGGTTATAGTACTAGAATTAAGGTAACCCAAGATGTTAGATATTGAAGTTACTCCCCCTTTATTATATTGTTTTCCCTAGCATGATTTTTGCCTCTCACACTATTCTTTTTGGGTTTTAGACGATGGCTGGAACCCTAAGGAATCATGTTAATCAATGTAATGGACAATGCAATGATTGTCCTCCCGAACAAACAAATGTTATGGGAGATGGAGTGAAAAATCTTATTTCTATACTTACACAAGCTATGAATCATTCTGGACTTCCAAATGAGCAGAGAAGGAAACAATATTCTATTGAGTCCTTCATGAGGCAACGTCCACCTTCTTTCAGTGGGTCTTCTGATCCACTTTTTTCTGAACAATGGATCAGTACCACTGAAAAGATATTTTCAGTTCTTCAATGTTCTGAACATGATAAAGTCATCTTAGAAGTATATCGTTTGGAAGGAGAAGCTGATCAATGGTGGAATCTTATCAAGAATACGAGACCAAGAGATGAAATTGAGTCTATGGAATGGGACGAGTTCAAGAACTTATTTTTCAATAAGTACTTCCCTCGTATTCTTCAAACAAAGATGGAGAAAGAGTTTCTTGAACTAAAGAAAAAGGATGATGAATCTGTTGGTATATATGAAGCGAATTTTACAAGGCTTGCCAGGTATGCATCTGGATTTATCATCCAACCTGTAAGTAAAGTTGATCGATTCTTCAGTGGCTTAAAACCAAATCTTTGAAGGGAATTAGCTATAAGATACTTCAATAGCTATGAAGAAATTGTGCGTTGTGCTATCAAGGTAGAAATGGAAGTTGGTGTTACTTATCCATCTCATAGTTTTGACAAGAAACGAAAGATGGAGTTCAAGGAGAAATCTCAGAATAATGGTGAAAAGAAGATGAATGTTTCCTTATGCACAAAGTGTGGAAAAAAGCATGGTGGAGATTTTCTTAAAGGAACAAGTAAATGTTTCTAATGTGGAAAGGAAGGTCATCGGGCATTTGAATGCCGCAATGATGGGAAGAAGATGTCTAATGATGCAAACAAAGGAAGGGATACACAGAATGAGCCTACTACACTTCAATGCTTCAAGTGCAAGGAAATGGGCCATTATGCTAAAAAATTCCCTAATCCAAGGGTTAGTGATGATCGACATGAGAAACCACTTAAGGCAAAGGACAAAGGGAAGTCACATGAGATCACTATGGGTGATGTTGAATATGACAACAATGTGGTGGAATGATTAAGTGTTTATGTAATGGGATTCCAAAATAATGTTGTATATAGTATCGTGGAATATTGGAATATTTATGTATTGGTATATTATAGTGTTCAATGGTACAGGTAACCATAGAATGTGATTGAGATATTTTTGGAAAAAACGATGATATGCACATAATGAAAGGAAAATGAGAAAATGAAATGTTTGACCGTATTCATGAGCTCATGACTAATATAAGGAGAAGGTTATATCATGGTTTGAGTATATAGAATTTTTGGATTTTGGTATATGGAAAGAGTTAACTTTTGACTGCATTCATGTTTTCACTAAGGTTCAATGGGTATTCATTCTTCAAGATAATACATGATTAAGGTATTCACATTTTGTAATTTGACCAACAAGATATATCTTATGATATATGGGGGATAAATGATGGCATTCACATGATTGTTATGTAATCATTTTCTTTATACTATGAGCATGGACCGAAGTATTTTAGATAAGCCTAAAGATTGTAATGGATTATATTGGACATAAGTTAGTATTGTTTAAGGATAGAATTTTTTTTCGATATTATTGATGGGATGATATAGTAATGTAGTTCTAGAAAAAGGATAACCTGCAGGACGGGCGACAGCCCATCGCATCAGACAAGGCTGTGGGAATCGAACCCACAACCGAAGTGCGACTGGCCTTTATCGCCTACCACTGGCCTACAGGAAGTCCCTGGTTAGTAGAAAGTAGTTTTATTTTATTAAGCGGTATGATAAATAAAGTATAAGTCCATTTTTTGAACCATATATGATTAATCTCACCATAAGATGGACTTATAACTTTTGCTAACATTTTATTTGAAACAGATGGAATGACCCATCATTCTATCACATGATCTGCTAATGCTTCACTAATAACAAATTCAACTTCATTTCTTTATGATATGAAGTGGAAATTGTTCAATTCACGAACAACAGTGAGATTGTACCAAAATAATGTAAGTATTTATTTTAATTCATCAACTTTAGGGAAATGATCTTGAAAACCAAAAATGTTGTCCTAGTGCTCTTATATCTGATGAACCAGATGGTACCCTAGATCATCAAAAATTTATGGCTTTGTTATTGGTTGATTTTTCATAGCCATGTTCTCTACCACTCTCCATCAGAACATGATGGTTAGATTTTTCTTCCATATCCATATTTTCACCTATGTTCTCCTACGTGGAAACCCAGTGATGAGTTAATTTGGGTAACCGTTACGTTTCATACATTAGTTTTTAAAGCCAAGTTTTGGTATTCCTTTTTACGATGTGGGTTTCTATTAATGAAATTTTCAAGTAGTAAACCATTTATAACCCCGACGAATTTTGAGGGCGAAATTCATTTTAAGGGGGGTAGAATGTAACACCCTGAGAATTTATGAAAAATATTCTTTTAATTTCATTGATATCTTCTATTATACACCACACCAAGTTTAGCTTTTACTATACGCAACACCGTATTAGCTTTCAGTATACGCAATGATATTCTTGGATCGTGTTACACACAATTTCAAGTTCATTTTATAATAGTCATTCTACGCAACATTGATTGTGTTTATATATATATATATATATATATTCAATGTATAAATGAAATTTGGTTGGATTCTTTTATACAAAACAACGAAGGATTCTTGCACAACACGCAACCCTGACTTGGTTTGCATTACACGCAATCACGACTTTTCTCGATAGCAAGTGTTGTACGCAATACCAGGTTTTACTAAACAATGATATATTATTATAATATAATTATGAACTAGCCGTTATGAATAGTATTAACAAAAATTTGAATTTTTTAATATTATTATTCATCTTATACATTTTCTAGAATGTGTTAGGAGAACAAAATAAATTTTTCGGGTAAAATAAGTATTTTTCAAAAAATATAGTTTTACCGCCTTTTAATGGCACACCCACATTAAATCTAGTTTTTGACAAGGTTATAAGTTCAATTTGACAAAATAAAATTCTTCTTTAGAATAAAGATATTAAAATTTACTTTGGATAAATTTTTCATATTAGTCTGATAACTTTTATATTTTAATGAATAGTAAAAACATGCTATATTTTAATTAAAAACAATTTTTTTCATCGTAATAAATTATGTGGATAAATAATAATATTGAATGGTTTCAAAGTATAAATAGAATATATTTTTACCATTTAATATAATTTATGTCATTATCCTTGATTTTACATTGAATTCATAGGTTAAATAAATTCAATCTTTGGCAATGTTTTAACTTTTAAAACCTGTTTGCTTAACAACAGGATTAATTTTAAATTAATTACTGCAACTTCTGTGTTTTGAATTTTGAAAAATGGATTCCATATTTGGAATTAGTGGGTCCAAATTATGTTAATAGGTTACTTTTATTTTTTTGATATTATGAATAGTAACTACGATAATTTTTTATTTACTACGGTTAAAGGTAAATAGGGTAATTCGAGGTTAAAATAATATTATAATAATTTAAAATTACCTTGACACTTGTCTTAACCTTATTGGATGAGTATTGGACGACCATGGGAATCCTTCGGTCGATTTTGGGACCCCATGGTTCCACGTATGAAAGACAATGACACATTAGATTAATTAATTTCATGTAAAGACAAAATTGGAATTAACAAATATTGTTTAGTAATTAATTTTTATAATGGGCTATATAAATTATATTTTGGACTATAAATATTCTTTGGAAAGATAAATATATTTCCTACATGTTGGTATTTTGTTTATAATTTTTATACATCATATAAATTAAATTATTTATGACACAATAATGATGCTGTATTTACCTCATTAATAAATGATTTAAGAAAATAAATTTAAAATGATTAAAATATCATCAAAAACTAGTCCAATTCCTATTGGATGATTTTATTTAGAATATCAGTCATCTTATCTTTGATATTAATGTGTTTTTGACCTCTTGAAACCGAAGATAAATTTATAATAAAATAATGATTTCACACTATCCTAAAGAGCCCCTCCTCTCCCTTATAAAAGGAGACCACTTATATGCAATTCCTCACACCTCTCATGCCTTTTGGCTCGTCCAAACTCTTCCAAAATAAGCTCCTTACATCCCTATACTCCCCCTAAAAACCTTACATTAGGAAGAAGACTCTCCAAGAAGTCCTTTTGGTTCAAACCAAAGGAAGTTACCGAAATTAAAGGTAACAGTTTCTCATAAGTTGTTTTCTTTTATTCTACTTCTCCAACCCCTAAACTCTTTTTAATCCTTTATTTTGTAACAACACCAATATCCTAAATATACTAGTATGTTGTTATGAGAATTATTATAACTACACTGACACACACCTCTATCTAATGGATGAAGAACATAATGTTTCCGTGATGGAAAACTAACGCCTCACGAAACGATGATTGTTCGATTTTCTCCTACCACCTCTCATGGTGGCCATTATGATGGAAATTTATTTATATATAATATATATTATGTTTAGTATTTCCTTATGCTTCTTTAATTCCCAATTATATCAAGCCTTTATGGTTTCCATAGTCGGTAAATACGATAATATCATTTGAGGAAGTGTGGACTACCGCCCCCTCAAAGTGATCTGATTCGTTAATACCTTATGTGGGATGTATAAAGTATATGGTTAATAATATTATATATTATATTATACTGTAATTATAATATAACTATTTATCATTATGTTTTAATTCCATTAAAATAATAAATAGAAATGAATGTAGTGTTCATGCGTACGTACGACTTACCATCTCCATGAACGGTGCGCTTCATTTCTTACCTCCATATGTTATGTACTATTATAAATGCTTGTATATGCTGGATATATAATAAATATATATGATATATAAATCATGATTTACATTTTGGAAGTAAGTAAATCATGATATAAGTAATAATAACATCAAGAACAACAAGTCCAAACATGTACGATAAATAAGATAATTTTACCCAAAACGTTGCTTTAACATGGTATTTACAAAAGAACGGGTAATATAAAGTCATAAGTGAACCATATATGATATCATAACAATGAGTATGATTATTTAATATATCAATGACATTATTTAAATCATTATACAGGAGGTTCGGACACTTACGAAGCAAATCAGACCTAAGGTAAGGGAAAATATCACAATCTCATTTTTATCCGAGATTGTTTATACTTTGGTATTTACTGGGGTGTATTTTATCATCCACATCCATGTTTCCTCAATATGTAAAATTATTTCCATTCAACTACAACTGTTTAAATCCTATTTTACACTTCGGTGAGTTTTTAGTAAAAGATATGAAAGGAATCTTTTTTCGTTTTTCGTACGAGGTACTTTTTTGACTTTTCCGAAAAAAGTACAGGAAGAATGTTTTTTTAACTTATACGACATGAATGGATTTTTTAAAAAAATTATTTCCAAGAAGCTTAATTTACAAGTTTTCAAGTTTATTTTTAATCAACTTCTTTTAGTTATAATTTTATGACATGTTAAGAAAGGAAAAGTGTTTTTGAAGTTGAAAGGATATTTTCTTCAAGAATGGAGTTCAAGTGTTTTATCAAAATTATTTTCCATCTAAGATAAAATAGTGTTCTGTTTCTACCCCTATTATAACATTGATTTGATTATGTTGTGATGAAATTATTTTTATGAATTCTTTTGTCTTATCTGAATTGTTTTATGATGTCACGATGTTTAAGATTCCCATTTTTATTACATGGGTTATGCCATGATGTATGGTTTATGATTTTGTGGCACACATAAGAATGGTATCATTAAAAGATGGGTGGGAGCTATATCTCCCTCCAATGCATTGGGTAAAGATTTTATATCTCATGAGATAGACATGGCTGGAATGGTAGGTTATACCGGTTTAGTGAAACAGGACTGAAACGAGGAGTGAACTCAGTTCAGAAATGGACTTTGTCCACTAAGATAGTCTTGGAAATGAGTCTTGACTAATAAGAAATGATTCTCTATGATTATGTGTGTATTCCAAAAAGTTTCATGATTTACGTTATGTTTATTGGGATTACATTTCACTACTATGATTTACCCCATGTTATGAATTTATGATCTCTTTTCCAGGTTACGATTTCCACAAGTTATGTTCTTATGAATATGATGTGATTAATATTTCTTTTGTTTACCCTTACTGAGAATTTGAGCTCACCCTTTTATGTTTTCTTTTCATGAGGATATAAAGAAAGGTTTTAGGTAAGAAAAAAAAGGAAGATCTTTATGAGAGATGTTGAAGATCTTTCACCATGATTAGAAGATTACGTTCTGAGTTTCCAAAGACACTAAACTATTACGGTCCTTGTGTGTGTGTTTTTGTTATGTACTAAGTATTCCGCAAAAGTAATGTAATTTCCATGTACGTCAGGCTTCGGGTCTCTACAGTGGGACATATACCAAAGCATCCCAATGAACTTTGGAATGAATATGGGTTTCAAATTAGGATCAGACCCTATTGGGAATATGGACCAAGGAGAATAGGGTTGAATTAGGGTATTGGGTTTGAACCTTAAGGAGGCTTCCAACGTATCCCATATAGATGGGAATCAAATCCCATGTAGTTCGATTAGTCTCATAGGATAATATAATCCTTTGAGAGATATGATTTTGGGCTTACATCCTAAAAAGGATTCCTTGGTTACTTAAGGGTTTAATTTGGGGCTTATTCTTAAAGAGTATTCCCAGATTAAAGGAATTAGTGTTCGATTATTGAAGAGGATGTCAAGTGGGATTAATCCATGAAAAGGCTTCCTACATATCCTGGTTTGAATAGAAATCAGAGTTCTCGTAGTTCATTCGATTGTGAAAATGTTGTGACCATGAAAAATATATAAGACCATGTGAGTCATGCCCAGTTTGAGAAACAAGAGGATGTTAAAGATTAAACAATGGCATTCACACTTTAAAATCTTTCCTCGTCTGCTAGTGGAATAGGACAAAACTATGTTGTCTAATGTGAATGAGGTCGGGGAAACTGTGGAAGAGGGCGAAGTGACGATCCATCCCTCTATTCTATTT
This sequence comes from Viscum album, assembly GCA_963277665.1. Lineage (NCBI taxonomy): Eukaryota > Viridiplantae > Streptophyta > Magnoliopsida > Santalales > Viscaceae > Viscum > Viscum album. Next base: position 1,899,456,670 of record OY728158.1, on the reverse strand, counting down.
ACATTAGACAAGGGTCCAATGTACGGAAGAAGGGATGAAGGTTAGGGTCTTACACCAGGATGGATTCCCATTGTGACAATGCCCAATAGGAGAGGGAAAGGGCAACAAAAGTCCCTGTGACCATCTCTCCTCTGGTCTTTGGCACTAAAGAAGAGAGGAGGAGCAATGACGCCACCTCTTACAGGAAAAGATAGGGGCTTACACAAGGTTAGTTTCCCAAAAATTGATCCAGGTAGGGGAGGGATGCTTATTTTTATATTTAAAAGGACAAGTATGTATGAAATATATCTTCCCCTACCAGAGACCATAGGTTCTGGGTCATCTCTTCGAGAAGGGAGAGGCCAGGCGCCAACCCTCCTCCAAACCAGGAACATCCCAACATTGTTTCTGGGAGAAAGGTACATGTGACTTTGGATATACAAACCCACAGACACTCCATGAATCCTAACCCCATTGTGAAAAATATGTGGGAATCCTATGACTGTGGAAATACAAACCCAAATAGGAGACACACTGATGTGCCTCTCCCAAAGGTTTGATAAGTCAGGATGTTTTGGTGGAGGTGTCCAGAGAATATCTGTCAGACAAGGGAGCCAATAAATAAGAAGCCTTTCCATTAATGGCTTTGAGGAAGGCTTGATGGCTTGTAGACTAAAGAGAGTGAAGAAAGTAAGTGAATCAAAGAGGGGCACCCATGTAGTTAAGGGCACGCAAGTATGGATGGACAAGTACACTTGGGCGACCTGATGTTCACTTATGCGATGAATAACCTATATGTTAATACTTGGGAGAGACTGCACTCAAGAATTTAATAGTATTCATAAGTGATCCAAGAAGTGGGTATCTCAAGTTCTTATGAGAGGAATGGGCGGCACACAAGTATTTCATTCTTGGGGAGTTTGGGCACTTCAGGAGTGATAGTGATATGGTTTTCAAACACTAAAAGGACTTATGTCCAATGATCCTCCCTTAAATTATCTGCTCAAGTAGTTGAAGATCTACCTTGAAAGTTTCGTATGACTGGGTCAAAGTACTACGGTGACCAGAGCAGAAATTGGATTTCAAGGAAATTCATCCATACAAATGAGGGTTGCAAGGGTCTATTTATAGGAAAATATGTGACCTTGGGAAAATGAGTTGGGCATGAAAGTAGGCTGTGTGACATATGGGGGCACGAATTTGAGATTCGAGACATATGGGGGTGTACAATTGGGCTTCACGACATATAGGGATGCGCAAGTAGGATGTGCACCGATAGTGTTTGGCTAGACTTGGGTGACCAAAATCTTATGCCTTTGAAAATATTGACTTTTCATTATGTATTTTTCCCCTTTTCTTTCTAATGGATTCCGATCATCATATTTTTTAGACACTTTAATGGAATGGAGTGTCAAAAAAATCCCCCCCCCTCATAATTGGATCTGAAAAATGAAAACCGGATCCTATACTGAGGTGAAGTAATGAAGGAGAAAGAAAAGATCACTGGGGCGTGCATGTATTGGCACTCAAGTGGACTTGGGTGCGCAAGTTTTCAATGAGTAAGATTTCTGGCATGTACGGTGACATTTGTCTCTTATATATAATGACTTCACTTCCCCTAAAAGTCTCACAACTTCATAATTTTCAGCTCTCGGCACATGAGTCTTCTTCTATTCCGGATCTTCTATTTCACCGTGCTTCTTCTATACATTTTTTAGTTACATTCTATAAGTGGGGCACCATACTTGTGTACCTACTTATACATGTGATCCAATCATTAAACATGTGTGCCTTAATGCCGTTTTCATTATTTCATGATACACCAAAAATGATCTTACTTTTAAAAGATGATCTCTATCTTTTTTCAGGTTCAATGGCTCCTAAATGAATTGGAACTGCTGATGAGATCTCCTGCAAGTGGATTGATGACACAATGAATGTCTTTTGTAATGATTATTTTGATGTTTGCAAAACCAACATTCTAGACCTAGAAAAATATTTTAAGAAGCATCATTTCATCTTTCCTCGAAACACCAATCTACCTTTGTATGACTATGGCCATCTGCAGAATTCTAACATTCCAAATCCAAAGAAATAGGTCCCACATTCATGGTTTCAGAATTATACCAACTTCTCATTGCCAATGTTTCTATTTGGGGCTAATTTTTTAATGTTGGGATAGTAGAGAAAGCTCATATTTTTCATCATATCCCATGTGCTCCAGATTTGAATATAAACACACCGAAGCTACAACCACACTTTTATTCATCCAAATTTCAAGATTCTCAGACAGATTTGTACAAGGGTTGGAAGAAAAGTTTGGACTTCCACCCAGGAGGAGGTGTAAAACCCACATGTATGTGGGAATACTCGGTGTGAAAGGAAAGTGAATAATTTTTAGACGATTTGAGAGTCGTCTAAATTTATGAGGATGTCTGGGTTGGGAAAACCTACATGTTTTGGAATGATGATTTTAGGCTAGAATTATTAAGTCGATGTAGCCCCAAGACAAATTCCTTCCATTTTACACATTGAGATGTAGGTATCATCTTGTGGGATGTTTAAAAAATTTATGGAGCTCTAATCCTTAGAGACATGTATAATGAATTTATTCCACCCAAGGTGACATGTAATGAGTCAGAGAAGACAACATATTTGGTTCGTGAGTTGATGAAAACATTTAACAAACTCTAGAATTTAATCTCCATGAAAAATCACACTAGGAGGAATATGCATCCAGGGGAATTGATGGAAATATTTTTAATAAATAATAAGGAAAATGGTTCCACTTACACCCCTATGACTAGCTATCCAAGGGCAGAGAAGAGAGGCACTCGTGACACCTTTTGGTCATCATTGAAGAAAGGAGAATTTGATAAAAAGGGATATGAAATAAACCCAAAAACTCCTGCAAAGACACATATGGAAGTTTCTTAACCATGTTCCTTAGAGTTTATTTATTACCAATACGAGAATCCAAAGGAGGCATGAGGTTGGGAACCTTTGTTATTGCAGCTAATCTGGCAGAGAAAAGGATGGTAGGGTTGGATAATTCTATTTTGGCAAAGATTCGTAGGAGTTTTATGCATATTTACAAAGGGAAGTCTCCCTTTAGAAAAGCGGGACCATTCCAAGGGTTGTGGGGATGTATTGATACTCACTTTAGAACTTATGTTGTACAAAGTGGAGTACAAGTTTTTGGATGTTCTTTCCAACCATCTGTTCATGCCTTTTTCTGGTATTTCACCCTTTTCTTTGAATGCCTATGACATCAAGTCTAGATTGAGCGTGCATAAGGGGTTCCATTTCATTCCTTTTGGGAATCCACCTACAGGGAGATTCATTGATGATGGTACTACCAGTTTGAATTTTAGGGCATATAAGGTAGCTTACAAAGATAGTGTGTTACCCACCAGAATCTAAGGATAAATCATATGTGAGGCCTATGCTCCTTATATATTTGAGCATAAATTCAAATGTCTACAACATAAAACTTTATCCCCTCTCACGCATTTTAGATTAGAGAAAACCCCAATGGTTTCCCAACAACTATGATTGTTGACATCTGTAGAGAAGACTGGGTCAGTATTTAATTTACCCGTCGCTGACGCAATAAGAAGATTGTCCATCTGGTATGCTGAAAACTAAGTTTCATCTTACCCTGAAGGGGTATCAAATCATACCTTACCTTGAGTGAGATTAAAGAGAAGTATTAGGGAGGAACCCCATTATTTGGAAGATAATTATTCATCATTAGGGGCTGACTTTCAAGAATTCAAGGGTGGAGGTGATGATGCTCAAAATTCACCAAAGAGACCATGTGCCAGAAATAACCCTCCAGTGAGAATTAAGAGTTCCACTTCGTCAATCCCTAATGAAGTCCTATCACGATGATTTGGTTGCCATCATCCATGAAACACATGTTCTAGTTTTAAGAATCACTATTTCTAGGTAGTTTCCATTGGATTTATTTATGGAACTGAAAACATACAACTATTCTTTATCCAAAGGGTAACATCTTTTCAAAGGAAGTCATTCATTAAGTTTGAACATTACAATACTTAATAACATGAATTAGTTGAGAGGATATGAGGTCGGGCTCATCACACACTTTTGGGGGGAATTATTTTCTACACTGGGACTCTCTTTGGAAATTTAAGAAACTTTCACGAATCCTTATTAACTCACCTAGCATAACATAAATTTTCCTTATAATTTACAATCACTTATTAACATGTGTAAAATTTAGAATCATTAGTATGAATTAAAGGTTCTTCATTAATGGAAATATCTGTATGTATTCGAGGTTTTCCATCAATGGTATCCTCTAATATACTACTTAGAGATTCTTTTAATCATCGTGGTGAAGGTACAGGTTTTTAATCCACTCAGTGGGGCACTCTAGAAAATATTGTTATCCAGGGAGACGAAGGTTTGGTTTGAATTTGGGATCATTCCCATAAAATGGGGTACCTACACATCCTTTTAAAAGGAATCATAACCCTCATAGTTCGGTGCTACTAAATGGGACACATCATAACTTTTAAGGTCAACTGAAAATGACCTAGACATATAGTTTAATGTCATGTGGTAAGGAAATTTAAGCTGAAGGTGCTCACTCAAAACATATTGTGGGACTTATACTGAACCAGTCCAATAAACATTGTAAAGAATATGGGTTTCCAAGTATGATAAGACCGTATTTGGAATATGGACCAAGGGGAACATGGTTGATTTTACGAGTTGGGTTTGAACCTCAAGGAGGATTCCTACATACCACATATGGATGGGAATCAAATACCATGTAGTTCTATAAGTCTCATAAGAGGGTATGATCTTTTGAGAGAGATGTTTTTTAGATTACATCTTGAAAAGGATTCCTTGATGAGTGTAGTTCCTTGAAACATGTGTTCTGGTTTTATGATTCACTGTTTCCAGGTGGTTTCCATTGGATTTATTTATGGAACTATAAATATCCATCAATTATTTATCCCAAGGGGACCTGCTTTCCAAAGTAAGGCGTTCATTAAGTTTGAAATTTATGATACTTATGAACATGCATTGGTCGAGAAGATCGGAGGTCAGACTCATCACAACCTTTGGGGGGGGGGGAATAATTGTCTACTCTGGGACTCTCTTTGTAAATTTAAGATATTCTCATGAATCATTATTAATTCACCCAGCATAATATATGTTTCCCTTAGAATTTACCATCAATTATTAACATGTATAAAATTTAAAATCATCAGTATGCATTAAAGGATCTTCATTAATCGAAATATCTGTATGTATTCGAGGTTTTCCATCAATGGTATCCTATAATATACTTCATTGATATTATTTTAATCATCATTGTGATGATACTGGTTTTTATGCTATACAGTGGGGCACTCTGGTATTTATTGTCATCCAGGGAGACAAAGGTTTGTTTTGATTTTGGGATTGTGCCCATAAAATGGGATACCAACATATCATTGTAAAAGGAATCAGAACCCCCGTAGTTTGGTGCCACTGAATGTGATACATTATTACTTTTAAGTTCATGTGATAAAGATCTTTCTATATAGTTTAATGTCATGTGGTGTGGACATCTAAGCAGGAAGAGATTAGTCAAAACATATTTCGGGACTTATACTAAGGCAACCCAATGAGATTTCGAAAGAATATGGGTTTCCAAGTAGGATCAGAACTTGTTGGGAATATGGCCCAAGGAGAATAGGGTTGACTTGAAGTGTAGGGTTTGAACCTCAAGGAGGCTTCCTACGTATCCATTATTGATGGGAATAAAATCCCACATAGTTACATAAGTCTCATAAGAGAGAATGGTCCTTTGAGGGAGATGAGTTTAGGATAACATCTTGAAAAGGATGCCTTTATGATTTGGGGTTTAATTTGGGGATTATTCATATAGAGGATGACCAGATTAATGGAATTAGGTTTGGATTTATAAGGAAGATATCCGGTGATCTCGGGCCTTGAAAAGGCTTCTTAAATATCCTATTTTGAAAAGGAATCAGGGCTCTCGTAGTTTATTCGATTATGAAAAGGTTGTGACCATGAAAAATCTCTAATCCAACATTAGTCATGCTCAGTGTCAGAAGCAATAGGATTTAAAATATTCAACTAAGGAATTCACACTATCAATTTTTTTCTCCTCCGCTGGTGGAAGAGGGCGCACCTATGGTGTCCATGGTGAATGAGGTTGAGGTGACTGTGGAAGAGGGAGAGGTGATGAGCCTTCCATCTGTTCTATTTACATTGGACAAGGGTCCAATGTAAAGAGGAAGGGATTAAGGTTTGGGACTTACACCCGAATGGAAACCCATGAATTTATCCCGGTAGGGGAGGGAGACTTCTCCTTTATTAAAAAAGAAGAAAAGTAGGTGTAAACCATACCTTCCCTACCAGGAATTTGATGTTTCAAAATCTTTGAGAAGGGAAAGGCCAAGACCCAAACCCTTATTCATAGAACTGGGAACATCCCAAAACTATTCCAGGGATAATGGTCCTTGTGACTCTAGATATAAAAACCCACATACACTCCATGAACCCTAACCCCATTGTGAAACAAATATGGGAAACCTCTGACTGTGGAAATACAAACCCAAAAAGAAGACACGATGATGTGCCATTCCCAATGTTTTTATAAGTTCAGAGGTTTTGGTGGAGGTATCAATAGAATCCCTTTTAGATAAGGGAGCCATGGAAGAATAAGACTTTCCATGAATGGATTTGATGAAGGATTTATGGCTTGTAAACTGATGAGAGTAAGTGAATCAAAGAGGGGCTCCCAAGTAGGTAAGGGCGCACAATTATTGGCATGCAAGTACACATGGGAAACCTGATGTTCACTGATGTTATTAATATTTTCATGACTTATTATATACTCCCTTTACTGATTTTATATGAAATGTGCATAATTTGTGTAAAATATTAATGTTTTAATACTAAATTTTATTTTTGAGCATTTTTAGAAGTAGTCCAATTGGGTAAATTTATTATTTTATTAATAACTCTCACCTACTAATACAGATTGTGTGGTTCTTCTTTTCTAGGATTCATTATTCTATTTCCCACATATCAATATAAGGAATCATTGGCCAATTATTCCATTTGAAGGGCCATATGGACCACACAATAAGGCCCAAAAAATTTGTGAAGAAACTGGCCTATCCATGAAGATTGAATTACTGGGATCAATCCAGTAGTGAAAATTCAATCATTCTACTAAAAAGTTTGGGGGACAATGTAATGCGCCTTGAATAAAATTTCAAGGCCAAATCAAAAGACAAGAGGCCCAATTGATTCATTTAAACTCATCCCACCTTTCTGGCCGGGAAATATAATCAGTACAGTATTCATGAAAAATTTCATGATGTAATCATAAAATGAAGCTAATATTTTTCAGGGTTAAAGGGGAGATATAGGAGGCCAAAATTGTTGAATTAAGTGTTCAGATTTGAAGGCATATTCCAATTGATAAACCGATTCACATTTCGACCTTTTAAAAAGTATGGATTGAAATGGACAGTTTAACTTTGTTTAATCAAACCTCCATATATTTTGCTACATAAGTTCAAAGGACTCCAAATTTTGATAGAAGTCTGACAAAATTATTGTCTAAAACGTTTAATAAGATGATATCTCGATATTCAGCTATCTTAATAGCAAAATGGGAGATGCAAGTGGATGGATAAATTGGGAATTAAAACAGTCCACTTCCTTGGGCTATAAATACATCCCCCGCCTCTACTTCAAATGAGTTGGCATGTCAAAAGAGTGTATCACACATTGGAATGAAAAAATCTTTTAAAAAGTCTTGGTAGGATCTTCCCCAATCTTGTTTTCACTTGAGAGACCTTTCCTCCTCTCTTTTTTTTCATTTACTTTTGTGTTTTTCTTCGTCTGTAATTTCACAGGTGTTTGTCTTTGTAATTCTGTATTAATGAATGTTTCTTCTTCAATATCCCTTATTCTCAACCAAATTCTATAGTTTAATATTAATGTTCTAAAAATTGTATAAATAAAGTTAAAACCCTTTCCTTTATTTTTCTTCCTTATTCAATCGGATGTCCTTTTTTTACTCTCTTCAATGATCGTGTGTGTGGGACACACTACTCTTTTATTATCCCATTATTTTTGTTCTATTTATAATTTTTCATCATAATAATTATAACCATATTACTAATCATTTAAATGGATGAGTAAATCTCTAATATGGGTGAGTTATAATTTAGGGATGATAAGTGATTGAGAAAATTTTCAATATGGTTATGCTTTGAATTAACATTGTGTATGTTGGACTTAACATGTCATGGATTAATGAATTGTTTTGTTTGACGTATGGATTTCATGGATTATTGGAACTATAAATACACTACCACAATCAAGTACTGATTGAGATAAGAATCCTAGTTACATTATGTCTTGGATTAAAGCCATAACACTTAGGAATTCCAATCAATGACAACTTGTGACATTGGTGTTAATTTAATAAAAAACAAAGCAAAGATCAAGGATATCACAAGCATAGCTCCCTAAAAATGAACTCACCCCAATATTTATCAAATTATTAAATCAAACATCAATCATTGATCAATTCATTTATTCTCTGCAAAAAAACCCCAATCAAAATACAATCAACTAAAAACAACCGACTATTAAAAAGTATCGTTGCTGAGGATTCAACCCGAGTGCTGCTATACACATTAGCAGAGAATTAGATCCTTGACCGGTCAATAGATGACAATAGTCCGCACTTTCAAAAGGCATAGTTTCTAGTGATGGTGCTTTATGTAGTCATTAGTTTCCAGTTCTTTTAAAAAACACCTCAAAAAAAATTAAATAAACTAAAAAACCCAAAGAAAAACCCTCCTTCTCATAAAAAACGTAAACTCAAAAAACACAAAGAAACCCCCATCTTCTTCTTTCTTCAAACACCTATTTGAATGCCACGTAGACTCCCAAACAATCCCCCAGATTGTTTTTACCCTGAAATCAAGCGAAAAAATCACTAACTTAGGAGAACATAAGATACAATCAACTCATTCAATAACTTATCTTTGTCCAACCAGTTAAATTAGAAATTGCCAATCCTAGGGAACAAACACTTAAAGAACATTCTTCCCCTAATATTAATTACCAACCACTTGGTATTCAATATCCAAACATAGAGGTTGAATTTGAACTAAAATCTGGTTTGATTCATCTTTTTCCTCATTTCCACGGGCTATCCGGTGAGGATCCACAACTCCACATTAAAGTGTTCCTAGTGGTGTGCTCTACCATGAAGCCTCAAGGGGTTTCTGGGGAACAAATAAAACATTGATAATTCCCTTTCTCCTTAGCTGCCCCCCATGTCATGGATCTAGTACCTTACTCCTAGTTCTATAACCACATGGAATGACATGAAATGACTCTTCTTAGAAGAATTATTTTATGCTTCTCATACTGCTTCTATCCGAAAGGAAATAAGTGGTATTCGTCAATTCCAAAGTGAATAGATCCATGAGTACTGGGAGAGGTTCAAAAATCTTGTTGCAACCAACCCACATCACCAAATCCCTGACCAACTCTTGATCTAATACTTCTTTGAGGGGTTATTTGCGATGGAGATAACTCTCATTGATGTTGTAAGTGGTGGTGATATTGTTGATAAAACTCATGCATATGCAAGAGATCTCATAATAAAGATGGATGAAAACACACAAAAATTCCATACTCGAGCACCTTGTCAAGTAAAGAAAGTCCAAGACAATAAATTCATAGAGCTGAACAAGATGACTGAGTGGATGGGTGAACATACAGGTCTTGTGTTACTACTAGTTGTGGCATCCAAAGCCCCAACCTCATCTTCTCTACAATCTCTATTCCCTGGACCTATGAAGAACTTTAGAATCTGTAGCTTCCAATCTCATCCAACTGATACATTTCTGCAACATCAAGAGGATCAATCTGATTCATCTGGAACAATGGAGCTGAATGTAGCATATCCTCAATGGACCCCAACCCTCAACAATCTAGTTAGTTTGTTAGAAACTTCAACCAACCCCATTATGAGCCCTTATCTTCTATATATAACCCTAACATGAGATATGTGAATCCCATTTCTCATCCCCCTCAATAACCTCATCATAAATCAAACCAATTCCAATATGGCCAAAGTGTTGGTAGCTTCCAACAACCTTAGCCTTTTGTTCCTCAAACTCAAAGGATCAATCCTCCTCTTCCTCCTCCTGGATTCCACTATCCTATGGGCCATTCCCAATTCCCAACCTAATACAATCGCTTTCCCAAGAAACAAAATCAAAGTAATCCCAATTTGGGACAAGCCTCTTCTTCCAATAATCCATGGGAAAGTGCAGTAGAAGATCATGCCTCCTTCACCTGTTTCAACCTCAAAAACATTGAAACCGAAATTGGTCCAAATGCATCCCACCGGAGCCAAAAAAAAAAATAAAAATACTCTATACTCCTAGCTCAACCATTACCCAACCTCAAGGGTAATGTAAGTGCAATTGCACATATATCGATAATGAAAATTGATATGATTCAAGATAAGTCCTCCAACCCCCCCCCCCTTTGAATATTGACCTAGAAAACGAGAAGAAAAAGAAACATGAAAAGGAATTTTAAGCCATTATATCTCCTCATTCCATTCCAATTAGGAATCAAATTCCTTTTCATAAAGCTATTTCTAAACCAAGGAAGTCATTTGAAACTGATCCTAAAATGATCTATATGTTTAGACGTGTTGAAGTCAACATTTCCCTCTTAGACGCAATACAAAAATCCTTAAGTATGTCATGATTCTTAAGGAATTGTGCACCCACAAGAGACACCTTAGGACCTTAAAAAAATGATTCCACCCAACAGTCTATTCCCATAATGTGCGAAGATCATGGGACCTTTACCGTTCCATGCCAAATTAGATGTTGAAACTTTGATGATGCACTCATAGACCTAGGAGCCCCAATTAATGTCATGCCCAAATCCATCTTCTCCAACCTTGTTCTAGGTCCCTTACATCCAATGGTTGTTGTCATTCAGTTAGCCAATTGAAGCACTACTAGTCCTAAGGGTATAATCGAGGGTCTCCTTGTTTGTGTCAGGGATCTTATCTTCCATACTGATTTCTATGTTTGTGACATGGAAGGTGAGGTGAACTCTTCTCGATCTCCCCTAATTCTAGGAATACCATTCCTTATGAATGATAGAGCCAGGATTTATGTCTATTCAGGCATCTTATCCATGGAATTTAGTGACCAACTGGTAAAGTTCAACATTTTTCTAGCCATGAGATGCCCGTCTAGGGATCACTCTGCATTCTCAATCCATGCTTCTGAGGAAACTTCAGAGAGTCAATTAAACCCCATTCTTTCATGTTCATCCTATTTTGAAGAAATAGGATCTTGTGAAATTATTACCATGATTAACCATGTTGTAAATGGTGATGTTGATGTGGACCTCTCATTCAGAGACTCCATCAATCTAGAGGATCTTGAAAACTCTCTTGAATCCCACATCAACTCTGATATCTACTGCTTCACCTTGGCCAGTATTTAAGATAATGAATATAAAGAAATTGAAGTCCCTTCCTCTATTCCTGAGTTGTCTAATCCACAAATGAGAGATGAAACTGATCTAAAACCTCTTTTTGAACACATTAAATATGCATTCCTTTTCCATGATCACTCTTATCCTGTCATTATCTCTGCTTCACTTACCAAAACTGAGGAGTCCAAACTTGTTCATGTGTTAGCGGAAAACAATAAGGCATTTGGTTGGACCCTAGATGACATACTAGGAATCATCCCTGCTCTGTACATGAATCACATCCATCTTGAGGAATCATCCAAACCAATTAGAGAACCATAAAAAGACTCAATCCACTCATAGTTGAGGTTGTTAGGGAAGAGATCACCAAGATTCTTCAAGCTGGTATTATCTAACAAATTTATGACATTGAATGGGTTAGTCCAATTCAAGTTGTACCTAAAAAGGGTGGGATGAATATTGTTACAAATGAACATGGAGAGGTAGTCACAACTCGAGTAAAGAACAAATGGAATGTGTGAATCGACTATAGGAAATTGAATGTTGAAACAAGAAATGATCACTACCCTATTTCATTCCACTATCAGATTCTAGAATGATTAGCCTGAAAGTCAGACTATTTCATTCTTGATGGATAAACCGGCTACTTACAAAACCCAATCACACCTTAGGACCAAGAAAAGACTCCTTTCACATGCCCCTTTGGAACATATGCATATAGGAGAATGCCTTTTGGCCTTTTCAATTCTCCTACAACATTTTACAGGTGTATTATGAGTATCTTTTTTGAATTCATTAAACACGGCATGGAAGTATTCATGGATGAATTTACCATTTATGGAGAGTCATTTGAATCTTTCTAGAATTCACTTTCTCTTGTCCTCCAAAAGTGTTTCATGTGTAACCTTGTGTTATATTTTGAAAAATTTCACTTCATGGTTTCAAATGGGATTGTTATAGGGAACATAGTTTCAAAAGAGGGTATTGAAGTTGATCCTGCAAAAATTTATGTGATCCAATCACTTCACGAATCCACTTTTGTTTGATACATCCATTAATTTCTCAGTCATTCTAGTTTCTATCATCGATTCATCCATAACTTCAGTGGGATTTCCCTCCCACTCACTCGATTACACGAAAATGATGTCACTTTCCATTTATATTAGGTTTGCAAGAGAGCCTTCGTTGAACTCAAAATTTCTCTTACATCTGCACTGATAATCCGACCCCCATATTGGTCCTTACCCTTTGAGTTGATATATGTTGCTTATAATAGGGCCATTATGGCCATTATTGGTCAATGAAGAGAAAATATTCCTCATGTCATCTATTATGCTTCAAAAACATTGGATTAAACTCAATCTCAGTACACTGTTACTGAAAAGGAACTTGTAAAACTGGTTTTTACCATAGATAAATTCTGGCCCTATCTCTTAGGTGCCAAAATAATCATCTTCACAGACCATTCTTCTATAAAGTTTTTACTTAAGTAAAGTGATTCCAAACCACGACTAATAAGATGGATCCTAATACTCCAAGAGTTTGACCTTGAAATAAAATATAAACCAGGAAAAAAAACCTTGTGGCTGATCACTTGAGTAAAATCTGTAATTCTTCTCATTCTGAAATAATTGATCCAGAATTTTCAACTAAGCACATTTTATATCTCATTCCAAATATACCATGGTATTCCCCAATTGTAAATTACTTGGTTTCTGGTTTTTTTCCAGAAATTGTTTCAAAATAAAAAAATAAAGTTAAAAAGTGATTCAAAATCCTATTTTTGGGAAGAAAATGTACTTTGGAAAACTGGAGAAGACATGGTTATTAAGAGATGTGTTGATGAAAATGAGCATTCTTCCATCTTAGAATTATGTCACTCAATGCCTGGTGGTGGCCGTTTTGGACCACAAAGGACCTCCCGAAATGTCCTAGACTCTGGATTCTTTAGTCCTTCACTCATCAAGGACACATATGAGTTATTTCAATAATGTCCCACTTGCTAAAAGTTTGGCACAATTTCAAAGAGAAATGAAATGCCCCCAAAGCCTTTAATTTTCTTTGAGATCATTGATGTTTGGGGAATTGATTTCATGGGAACATTTCCCTATTCCAATGGATTATCATACAACCTTCTTGGAATTGATTACGTTTCTAGGTGGGTCAAGGAAAAAACCACTAGAAAGGATGATTCACATACTGTTAGTGAGTTTCCAAAGACACATACCTTCCACCAATTTGGCACACCATGTGCCATGATAAGTGACTTAGGAACCCATTTTTTAATAAAACCATCGAATATCTTTTGAAATAGAATGGTTTTGTATATAAAACTTCAAATCTATATCACCCCCAAACAAATGGCATGGCAGAACTTTCTAATAGAGAAGTGAAAATAGTGCTTGAGAGAATTGTAAAACCAACAAGAAAAGACTGGCCTGAAAGACTTAATGGAGAACTTTTGGATTATCGAACTGCCTATAAAACACCCATTGAGATTTTTCATTTTAGGATAGTTTTTGGTAAAGCATGTCATTTACCAGTTAAAATCCAACATAAGTCTTTTTGGGCTGTGAAAAACAATAAATTTGATTGTAAAAAATATGGTGAAGAACGATTTTTGCAAATTGTTGAACTGGAGGAGCATCAACTTGATTCAAATGAGAATTCCAATCTATACATTGAAAATTCCAAGGCACTCCATGATAAACACCTCCTAAAAAAGGCATTCCATGAAGGTGAAAAGGTATTGCTTTTCAATTCTCGATTTCAGATTCTCCCAGGTAAGCTTAATTCTCATTGGGAAGGTCCTTTTGTTATTACTAATGTTTACCCATTTGGTCTAGTGTGTGTACAAGACCCATATTCCAAAAGGACATTCATAGTTAATGGACATCAATTAAATAATCACCATGAGAGGAAAAACAATCCTAGAACCACATCTACTTCCATCGAATCCCCAACTTCTGCAGTTGACCCACCACTGGATGGAGATGGAAACCCACCAAATCCAAACTAGGGGGCACCTCTTTCCCTTTAACACATATTCTCTCTCTCTCCCTCTCTTCTCCCTCCCTCATTCTCATTTTCTTTTTACCACTTTCATCCTCATATTTTTTTATTTACTCTCCCAATTTTGGGAGGGTGTGTCTTTATAAAAAACTATAAAAACCTAAAAAAACAAAATAAAAAATAATACTATGAAAAATAAAGAGTCATGCTTTCTCACCTTCCACTTTTCAAATTTTGTCCAACCATTTTGGGGAGTTAAAATACATTGTTTCATCTACAAAATTTTGTGGTTTCTTCATAAATTTTGATAAATAATATTATGTCAAAACCAAAAAAATTTGAATTCTCAAATTTTGATTTGGAAACAGATTTTCCCACCCATGAGGAACACCATTTTCTTTGATGACAAGTCCACCTATAACCATATTTTCAAAATGTGTGTTTTCACCCCGATTTGTGCGTCCTGAGTTTGTGGACCTTTGAGATGAATTTTCTACTTTAGTGTGCATTAATATGATAGAGGAATTTTATGAACCACTTGAGAATCAAAATAGCCAAATAGCATCCCATTTACCTTACATAATCCTCCTTTTAAAAGACCCTTCAAGCCTATGAAAATATTTTCTTTTATAGCCACATTAAAGGCCCAATACCTTTTCCAGCCCAATATCAACATGGATTTTCATTGCATTATTTTTTGAAATTTATGTGTGGGGGGAATGGATTTCATTTTGGGTACCCTTTATTGATTTCACCATGTTATCATATACATGAGAAAAAGAATCCATTTCAGTGTGGGGGAGATTTTTTCATTCAGTCTATTTTTTGGAATGTATGTACTTTCATTTATGTAAATTTAAAAATGTTACTGACAAGTGTTCAAAAAAATAAAATTTAAAAATTAAAAAAAAAAACAAATAAAAAATGGGTTGTGTCTTGAGTTAGCAAAAAATCACTCTTCCTCAACCTTTGATCTTGTTATAACTATTAAAATTAGTGTCATGAGGAGATCAATCATTGGTTTGGAGATGAGTGGGAGATTTATTTAAAGTTTAACTTTTAACAAAAATACATAAAAAAAAAAGAAAAATGATGAACACTTATGTCATTGGGAGAAGTTTTGTGTTTTGAAAATATTTCATCCTCTCATAAATTCAAATTTGATTCCTCTCTTGTGTCTTTCTTCACACAATAATTACCATGTAAATATCTATTTTTATTTCCTCTCTATTTTATATTTTAAAAATATTGTGCATTTCTTTTTTCATGTTGGTGTTTTAACCCCTTTTTCTTATCTTTTGTATATCATATTACTACCATCCCATATCCATAGAAAAATTGCTAAAATAACTCTTTATTTTTTAGCACTTTAGTATAGGGAGTGGAAACTTAGATCTCTTAAAAACTCCAATATTTTCACTTTTGGTTGGTGAATGAGTGAAGCCCCATAAATTAATTTTATCATCTTGAGAGGAGTATGTTTTGGGTGCCACCATTTTCCTTTTCTAAATTTGAGTATGAAAAAATGAATTGTTTTTTGAACATTATTTCTATAAAAACTTGTGGTGTAATTCAATATGGATGAGTGATATTTTCAAAACGACCCCTAATTGGGGAAAACAAAATTTTAATATTTGATGGTGAGTGAAAATTATTTTGTCATGTTTTTATATTTTTTTCACATCAGGACCTGCACAAGACTATGTGTGGGGGAGTTGATGTTATTAATATTTTCAGTACTTATTATATACCCCGTTTACTAATTTTATATGAAATGTGCATAATTTGTGTGAAATATTAATGTTTTAATACTAAGTATAAATTTTGAGCATTTTTAGAAGTAGTCCAGTCGAGTCAGTTTACTATTTTTTATGACTCTCAACCTACTAATCCCACTTCTATGGTTATTGTTTTTTTAGGATTCCGTATCCAATTACCCACATATCATTAGAAGTAATCATTGTCCCATTCTTCCATTTGAAGGATCATATGGACCACACAATAAGGTCCATAGAATCTGTGAAGAAACTGTCCCATCCACAAAGATTGAATTTCTGGGATCAATCTAGAAGTTCAAATTCATTCATTCTCCTCAAAAGTTTGGGGGACAATGTAGTGGGTCTTTAATAAAAATTGAAAGGCCCAAATCTCAAGACAAGGGGCCCAACTGATTCATTTAAACTCAGCCCACCATTATGGATGGGTAATAAAATCAGTACATTATTCATGACATATGTCTTGATGTAATCATAACCGAAAGCTAATATTTTTCAGTGTGAAAGATGAGATATAGGCAGACGACTTTGTGGAAGAAATTTTTCGGAGTTGAAGGCATCCTCCAATTGAAAACCCATTAAAATTTTGGCCTTCTAAAAAGGATGTATTGAAATGGATAGTTTAACTTGGTTTAGTAAAACCTTAACAAAAATAGATCCATTAGTCCGAATGAATCCATATTTTGGGAGAGGTAGTCCAACATTATTGTCTGAAACTTTGAAGAAGATGATATCTTGAGATTCAGATGTCGTAATAGCCAAATTGGCAATAAATGTGGAGGGACAGATTAGTAATGCAAACAGACCACTTCCATAAATACATCCCCCTCCTCTCCGTCAAAAGAGTTGTCATTTCAGAAGAGACGAGAACACATTGGTACGACCTAAGATTTTCCAAATGATTTTTAGGACCTTACATACTAAAGTTTTCACTTGAGAGACCTTTCATCCTTTTTTTGTTTTCATTTACTTTGGTGTTTTTCTTTGTTTGTAATTTCACAAGTGTTTTTCATTGTAATTCTATTTTAATGAAAGTTTCTTCTTCAATATATCTTATTCTCATACATTTTATACTTCTAAATTTTAATATTGTTAAAATAGTTTAAATCAAGTTAAAACCTTTTCCCTTATTTTTCTTCCTCATTCAATCAAAGGTATTTTTTAACTCTCTTCAATGATCGTGTGTGTTCGACGCACAACTATTTTCTTATCCTGTTATTTTTGGTCTATTTATATTTTATAATCAGAATCATTATACCCAGATTTATAATCATTTAAATTGACGAGTAAATCATTCATTTGTGTGAGTTATAATTTAGGGATGATAAGCGATTGAGAGCTTTTGATCGATGAGTATTCCTTGAATTAACATTGTGTATCTTGGAATTAACATGTCATGGATTAATGACTTGTTTCGTTTGACATATGGATTCCATGTATTATTAGAACTATAAATACACTACCAAAATCAATAAATAATTGATATAATAATCATAGTTAAGTTAATTCTTGGATTATAGCCTTAACACTTAGGAATTCCAATCAACATCAACTTGTGATATGGGTGTTAATTTAATAAAATTCAAAGCAAAGATCACATATATCACTAGCATAAATCCCTAAAAATTAACTCACCCCATTATTTATCAAATTGTTAAATCAAACACCAATAATTAATCACTTCATTTATGCTCTACAAAAAAACCCCTGATCAAAATACAATCTACTAAAAACAATCGACTTTTACAAAGTATCCTCACCGAGGAATCAATCCGAGTGATTCTATAGACATTAGCAGAGCACTGGAACCTTGAAAGGTTGATAGATGACAATCGACCGTGCTTTCATTCACTTATGTGAAGAACTACCTGTATGTTACTATTTTGTAGATACCTTGCTCAAGCCTTCAAGAGTATTCATAAGTGATCCTAGAAGTTGGGCGCTCAAGTTTCTGTGGGAGGAATGGGCAGCGTGCAAGTATTTCTAATTTGGGGAGGTTGGGAACTTTCGGCACTTTGGGTGCACATGTGTTATGGTTTTAAAACACTAAAAGTACTTAATTCCAATTATATTCTCTTAAATCCTCTACTCAAGGTGTTGAAAAACTACACTGAAAGATTCCGAATTTTTTGGCAAAGTATTAGGGCGACAAGAGCAGTAACTGAACTTTGTTGAAATTTTTCCATCCAAATAAGGGCCCCAAGGGTCTATTTATAGGAAAATAAGTGACCTTGGGTGAAATAAGTTGGATGCGCAAGTAGTATTCAGGACATTTGGGGGCACGCAAGTGGGTTGCACGACATATGGGGGCGCGCAAGTGGGATGCACGACATATGGGGGCGCAGAAGTTAGTTGAACGACATATGGGGGCGTGCAAGTGGGCTAAATTCTGAATGAGTTTGGATAGAATAGGGAAACACCTTTAGGAATTTTCCAAAATTATTACATCAATATGCTCTAGCATGGTGGTGCGTAGGTATTTGTGTTCATGTACCATGGGTGCTTCTTTTAGGACTTAGCCAAATAATTTCTCTATACCGTAGGGGCTGCTACCGTGTACACATGCCTATGATCAGTGCCAGGCATCGGTCCTGGCCCTTCAGGCCAATGACTTCGCAACCATCACTGATCCTGATGAAAAATTCAGAGTCACGCCGTGAACCTTTCGGGCCTGTTTGAGGTCATTTTGAGTCACAACACATGGAAATACATCTTCAATTGTAGAGAAGTGCATGGAACACACTTCTTGGTGTCTAAAAAAGCCCCCCCCCCTTAGAGTTTGATTTGTTCAGAATGAAAATAATCTTGTTCTATGGTAAATGTAGGGCACTTTGATGCATTCCAATATCATTTGTTTAGATTTGGAGCTACGTCAGGTTTGGAAGGATGCACTAATTTTTTCCTAAGCCATGGGGCCTAGCGAGCCTAATTTGATTTTTGATAGGGTTATACCTGAAACGACACCAACTTTGTATATTTACTTTTTATTTCTCAATATTACTTTAATCATACAAAATGTACCATTAGTGAGCTCAGACTCAACTTTTGTTCAGAGTTCCATTTGCGGGTTCTCAATCTAATGAGTACCAAGCCTTTTCTTGTTTGGCAGTTTAGAGTCTTTCATGTTAGACTATAATTGGATAATATTTAGGGTCCAATTGATTTGAACATAAAATTTGAATTATATCTGAAAAAAACCTGGTGTCTAAGAGTTGCTTTAATATTATTTAAATATTTCCCAGGGGAATATTGGGCCATGATTTTTATGGTCACCAAATTTAAAACTTGTATCAACCTAAGGGGTGTATTTTTTTGGAACAAAGATAACATAATCTAACAAACCCATTATGGGGGCTATGTAATGCAGGGCCGGCTAGGAAATATTCTACATATACAAATAGTGGCATCTTTTGACAGACAGGTCAGTTATGTAGGCAACTTATGCAAGGCCTTCTAAAGGAATGTGCTGCATAGTAAAAACGATCTTGGAAGTTTAACATATTTCTATTGATAGATAGAGGAGAATAAGATTTGGGTGACTCAGGACCATAGTAGGCGGTTTTTCCAAGGAAATTAATTTTAAGAATGAAAAAGGACAATTTTATACCGACATAAGTCATGAATAAGAATACCATTTCTATAAAAATTTGGAGTATGATTAATAGTTAAAATTTATCATAAAGGGGAATTACTGATATCATATTGTGTACTTTTAAGTCATGCAGTGAGGACATTGGTATTTTACTGTTTTAATTCATGCAGTGAGGATATCGGGTGGCTTTAATTTAAGGTCTTTATCTCTGACCAATGGTACAAAACTCTCCCATTTTCTTGATAATTGTTTTTGGAAACATACTATCATATTCAGGGATGGAAGGGAAAATTGTAAACATTTATTTGGGAATTAATAGAACTAACGAATGATATGGGAAACGACTAAAATAATTAGAGGAATTCTTTTCCAAGAACGAAGTTACCATTACATGAAAAAACCCATTATGGGGGTTGTATTATGTAGGGAGAACTAGGGAATATGCTGCATAACCAAATAGTGGAATCTTTTGAATGACATGCATGTTATGTAGGTAACTTATACAAGGCTACCTAAGGTAACGTGCTACATAGTAAGACAAATGAGCTCTTGGAAGTTTGATGTTCTTTTTCTAAATGCCGAAGATTGTTTATGGATATTCAGACATTCAGAAGCACAAAGTTTGCTTTATGGAGAAAGATACCTGAATATGGAAAGTGTATTTCCAATGAATATGTCTATAGAATCAAAGGAATATGAATTTTATGAAGATCTATCCCAAACATAAGATGTATGGTGTTTATAGTTATAATTCATACAAATATGACTAGAAATTGAAATAATATATAATATGTGTCCAAGTGATTTCAGGGTAATTTCACATTTAATTGAACACATGGTGAGGGAAATGTGTAAACCATGGTCTTGGAGACTTTTAGATTGTGAGAAGGATAATGAGACAAGTATTCTTGAATGATTCTTTAAAAAAATGATTCTTTTATATTATCATCAAAGATTAAAGGGGATAAAGATACTATAACCAAGAACAAAGTTACAAATATTTGAAAAACCTGCTATGGGGGGCTGTATTATGCAGGACCAGCTAGGGCATATGCTACATATCCAAATAGTGGAATCTTCTTACTAACAAGCATGTTATCGAGGGAATTTATGCAAGGCCACCTTAGGGAATGTGCTGCATTGTCAGGAAAAAGAGTTATCTGATATTAAAAACCCTATCACCAGAAACCATAAAAAAGATTTTGAGGATCTCAAAATATTCATGATTAAGATTGTGAAATATGGAAGGCGGTATTCCAAATGAATATGAGAAATATCTGAACCAATATTGTCCATGATTTTGACGTTATATACATATATCTAACTCAAATGTAAAATGGAGACTTTTTTGTTTCCTTTGAATTACTATTATGATGTGTAGTTTAAAGTCATGAAATGAGGACATTATACTCTTCTGTTTTAAGTCAAGAACTGAAGACATTAATAACCCCATAATAAATTGATACAACTTATTTATTTAAAAAAACCTTTTACCCAATTCCTAATCCCACTTGAGCTATGCTCGGTCTGAGAAACAAGGAGTAGTAAGAGTTTTTTTACAGTGAAAAGGTGAAAAAAGTGAAGAATATTGGTGCTATTTTTCCATGTAGTTTAACAACATGTAGTAAGGAAGAAGACAAACCGATTTAAAAAAGAAAGACATATTGTAACTGGATTATGGGATAAAACCCATGTGTCACTATGTGACTTTCTAGGGAAAGAATAAAGTCAGACATAGTTCTTAAAACATTCCCTTTGTAGATTTGATTCTTATACAAGAAATAAAGGGATTTTTTATCATGGTTGGGACCAAAATTGGAGATTTAGGTGTCCTTACATATCTCAAATAGATGAGAATCAAGAAGTACGTAGTTCTTTAAACAATAATTCCTCACACTAATCGAGTCTGGCATGATTAATGGGGGATTTTGACACATTCAGAAAGAATGGTAAATCATAAGACATAAAATGGTATTAGGAACAAATCATATATCTTAAGGAAACACTATGTATACATATAATTCATATACAAGAGGAGAAGAGAAAATAAGAAGATTTTGTGATTATTGTTGGGCCCAAAATTAGAGATTTAGGCATCTCTACTCATCTCATTGGAAAATGAGAATCAATCCATACATAGTTCTTGAAATAAGGACTCTATGTAGTTCTGACTCAGACATAGGAAAGAGAGACACTCATGTACTACTAAGGAGTAGTGATTATGTCAATGATGTTTTCTAATTCAAGATTCTTACATAAAATAGAGAAAATGTTAGTTGTACAAATGATGTCATGCAGTTTAACATCATGTGACAAGCATGAAGATTCTATGCATTTTAATGTCATATAACTTGGATGCTTATGGTTATTTTGTAGTTTAATGTCTATAAACTAGGACATGGGGGATGTGTAGTTTTAAGACTTGCAGCAAGGACCTGGTAGTGTGCAGTTTTATTTCTTGCAGTGAGGATGTTGTACTGTGCAATTTAAAGTCTTGCAGTGAGGAAAAATTTGCACAACTACACAAATTAGTTCTTTATGAATACCGCATTAGTTGGAGTTGTAATAATATCTCCATCCATTTATATTAAGGCATAATATCCATTTGAACAAACCTTATGCATGGAATAAGGTCTTTCCCACTTTTTCCCATGTTTTGGAGGTTTCTTTCTTGGTATCATTGGAGTCCTAAGGACCAATACCAGTTCTCCTTGAAGAAATGAACGGAGGCAGACTTTCTTGTCAAATGCTTGTGATATTCTATTATGATAGACTTCTATATGATGAAATGTATGCAATCTTTTCTCATCTAATTGTTCCAACTCATTGAACCATTTCATATACCTCTCATATATAAACAACTGATCACAGATTGCAACTTTGAGTGAAGGCAATTGCATTTCAATTGACAAAACTGCTTCAGTTCCATATACTAATGAATATGGAATTTCTTGGGAAGTAGTAAAGGTAGTTTTTTGATATGCCCATAAAGCATTCAAAATATTATCAGGTCATTATTTCCTATATTTATCCACTATATTCTAGATTATATTTTATAAGGTCCTATTAAAGGCCTCTATCTTTCCATTGGCCACCACATGATAGCGAGATGAATAGTTGCATTTGATATTATGTTCCTGATATAAATTTTTTACCTTAGTAGACAAAAAAATTGGTTTCATTGTCCATAAAAATAGTATGAGGGACACCATATACATTGATGATATTAATTTTGACAAAACTAACAATGCTTTTGGCTCCCTCTTCTTTAAGAGGTATTGCCTCAACCCATTTAGAGAAGAATTCAGTAGTAGTGAGAATATATTTGAACTGCTTATCCATGGTTGGAGGATAAGGCCCTACTACATCCATTCCCCATGTGGAAAATAGCCAGAATCATTTATCATTATGTAGCAACTCTGGGTGTTGATGAATGAAGATGGAATGCACTTGTTAGGGATGAATTTTTTAGAGAAATTTGTAAAATCATGCGTCATTGAAGGAAAAAAGTGTCCAAGACTTCGGATCTGATCAGAGAGTCTGTGCCCAGACTAGTGGGCACCAAAAATTCCTCAATGTACTTCTTTCATGAAAGATACAGTCTCTTCTCCATCAATAAATCTGAAGAGTATTCCATCAAATCCTCGGTTGTAGAGGATCCTTTGGTGGTCTAGACTTTCATAACAGGTGAAACTGGCTGCTCATCATCCAATCTTTTTCGTTTCAACCCGATCTGGTCGAAGTATCCCATTTTTATGATATTCCATGATGACTGTTCTCCATCCCATGGTATGACCATATGGATTATAAATAGGGCTAATTTCATTAATATCCTCTATTATGGTTTGAAAAAAAGGTGAGCCCACAAGACGATGGGCTATGCTGATAACTGTCTCATATTGATTTGGATCTACCAAGGCTGCAGCTACATTATCCAGGGCATCTGCTTCATCATTTTTTGATCGCGACACATAAGAAAATGTTGGCTATGAGGGAAATTTATCCATTAACCCTATGACACAATCACACAAATGGATTAAATCTTATTTTCTGATATAATATTATCCATTGATTTGTTTGATTACAAATTTTGATTCACCATTCACCTTTAAATGATTTTTTTCACCTAAAGGTCCAATTCCAAACCAATGATGAGAGCTTTTTATTCTACCTCATTGTTGGTTCCACCTTCTGAAAACCATAAGCAATAAGGAAATACTACCTTTTTTGGGGAAATAAGAAAAATTACTAACCAAAAATTATTGAGTTTAGGGTTTCCCATTCTCTTCCCTATTGGACTTATAGAAGCACCATCAAAATACATTTCCCATGTTTGAGAATGGTCTCCAATAGAGAAGACCTCTTCATCAGGAAGTTCGGTATTAAATAATGTATCTTCCACAGATGGATGCTTAGCAAGGAAGTCAGCCAGAGCTTGGAATTTTATTTCCTTTTTAGGTAAAAATGGATTATTGCGAGACATCAATTAGAGGAATGAGGATTAATTTGAGTGGATTATTGCGAGACACCAACTAGACTTCATGATGTTGAAGGTTGTGCCTCAATTTATGAACTCCAAAAATTAATGTTAGGTAGCACTTTTCAATACTTGAATATCGAGTTTTCCCATCAATCATAGTTTGAATAAGATAGTAATGGATGTTTTCATTCCTAGCATCATTATTTTGAGCATGGAAGGCACATAGTGATCGCTCTAAAATTGTCACATAGAGAATAAGTGCTCTTCTTTCAATAGGTGGCATTAATACCAGTGGACTCAGGGGATATTTCTTGAGGGAATTAAATTCTTCTTGGTATTCTTCATTCCATTGGTATGTGATTCCCTTCTTCATTCATTTGGTGAAGGGAAAACACTTTCCTGCTAAATTGGTGATAATGCACTGAATATAGGAAAACTGTCCTTGGATTCCTATTAATTATTTCAAATTCCAAGGAGGTGACATACCAAGTATTGATTTTTTTTTCTCAGTATAAACTTTGATATTATAATGGCATACAACTAAGCCATGGAATGTTTCTGAGGTTACCCCAAAAGCACATTTCAAGGGGTTCATCTTCAAACTGTGTTGCTGAAATTTATTGAATATAGATTCCAAATCAGCCAAGTGATTGGAACATTTTCCATATTTGACCACCAAATCATCCACATAACATTTAACCAAATTACCTAAGATGGTTTTGAAGATATGGTTCATGGAACATTTATATGTTTCACCTGCATTCTTTAAACCAAAGGTCATTACCTGATAGAAAAACACACCTTGAGGGGCTTTAAAGGATGTAGATTATTTATCCTCTAGGGTCATAGAGATTTGATTATACACAGAGTTTCCATCTATGAAGGAAAGAGCTTAATAGCCCACCATTTCATCAATTAAAATCTTTTTAATTATAACTGGACAATAATTTTTACGACAGTGTCGGTTTAGATCTCTAAAATCAATACAAACTCTAATTTTTCCATTCTCATTTTTCACTAGGACAATGTTTCACAACCATTTGGGATACTGAACTTCCTAGAAAAATTTAGCCTTTATTAGATTATCAAATTCAACTTCAATTTTAGAGGCATGAGTTGGGTGTGTTCTTCGTGCTTCCTACTTGAATCCATGATGTTCTTTTGGAAAACCCAAATGATGGGGGGCTATATCAGGATTAAGACCAAATATTTCTATATAGTTCCCCGAAAATGTATCTTGATGTTGCTTTAGAAATTAAGTATACACATCTTACTCTTCATAGGTCATGGATGCACTAATTAGAGTGGGCTGTTGATTTTCTTCTATACCCAGATTTATTTCTCTGAGCTCATCCGCAGTGGTAGAGACACCTTCCTCAAATGATATAGGAGCATCCATGAGATCTTCCTATTCTTCTTCATTATTCGTTACCTCTTTTTCTTCACTTGCATAGTAGATGATAGGGAAACACTTCCAGAGCTAGGGGAGGAGTCAGTATTTGACCCTCCTGAAGAAGAGGCCACCATATCTGACCTTACTAATGGCGAAAGGTTTTCCTATGGTAATAAAGAGGAAATGATGGATTGAGAATCAACATATTCGTCTTCTTCTATCATTCCAACAATTAAATATATTCAGATTGACAAAATAGTGGTTTGTTGTAGTTTTGTGGATGAAATGAAAACATCTCCATTTAGGATTTCATCATTTCTTGGTGGATAAACATTTTCTTCCATGTTGTCCGGCTCAATTTTCGTAATTTACTTTATGGAAGTTACTGGACAAGTTTCTGGATTTGGGTTTACCTTTTCAATTTGATTGATGGGTAACACATAATCTGTACTCAGATGTATGAATGGATTTGCTGGGATCTTTTCCAATCCATTCAGAGTATTAAATATAGTTATTTATTTTGTCATGGACTTCATTCTTTCAGTGTTATAAAACTATACCTCAATGTATTGAGATTTTCATGTTTTGAATAGAGCCTTGTCACCAAAAAATGTCCCGATTTGAACATTGGAATAGTACTTAAGGAACTGGTGGTATGACAAAGGTATAACTGCATGTTGATGCAGCAAAGGCCTTCCAAGAAAAATATTAATGGTTTTGTCCGGATGAACAACCATGAAATTTGAATTAGACACAAGATATCCAAATTGAGTTCTAAGGTTAATCACACCCAGAGGTTCTTGTTCATTCTTATCATAATCATGATACATTAATATAGAAAGAGATAAGTTAGATTCAGTTAGGCCCAATTGACGAACTTTACGAACATGAATGAGGTTGACTTTGGAGCCATTATCAATAAAGGGTTGTTGGATGTCTATATCATTGACTTTTCCAGAAAAATACAACGGTCTAGTATGTCCATGAACAACATCACCTTCATCTTCATCTGTAAAATATATGACTACATGAAATTATGCAGGATCATTCTCTATACAGTAAACCTCAAGAGTAGAAACTTCGGTTTCAAACTCTTGAGGACTTGACAAAGCCTCAATGACTACTTCTCAAAGATCTTTGGACAAATTCAAAACATCCTTATTTAATAACTTTACAGGTACATGGGATAATTGTTTCAAGGCATCATAATTTTGTTCCAATGGTCTGTGTTTCCCAGCATAGTGAAGCGGCTTTGTAGGTGCTTTGGAAGTTGATGCTTCTGATGTAGATGTACTCTATGTCGGAGCAGAAACTGGAAATACTCCTGGATTTGGTAAATTAGACTAACTAGATCAATTAACATGATGAAAATAAGATGGTGTTACTTCTAATCGGTCCCCCAGAATAATCATGTCAGAATCGTACATGTATTTCATGAAATAAAATCATTGTTACTATTGATCCCGCTGAAGGGCTCTTTCACGAGTTTCGGTAGTATATATTGTTCGAGAAGGGGTAGAGTTAAAAAGGTGGTTTCTAGAATTCCCATGTATTCTCCTATATCCTCGACACTGTCCTCTTCCTCTGGTTCTCCAATTATGTACAAGGAATTATGGCTCATTATAATCAGAATCACCATTGGTATAAGGATCTTTTAAATGGATAACATTAACAGAACCAAAGATAAATTCTTCATCTAACGAAGATTCTTCTTGACAGGTTAACTCAGGTTGTTCCATTTGGCAGGGCGGTGCCTATGATTTTGACACCGATGTCATAAAATCTTCTAGGGTCAAGGACAAAATTAGCCTTGACACGAGTTCGTCTTCATCTGGCTATTCTTAATCCTTATAATCAATTAGCTTATTTGAGTAACGAAATTTTAATTAATGTGGTTTTACTGTGGATGGAGTGGTATAAGACACAATCAGTTATTTTAACTATGTTTGTAAAATGGAATGAGTCTGGTCGATCATTTTACTAATCATACAATCGTCATATTTTTGCCCAATTTTACTTTTGACATCTTTCCATTCGCCTTATTCCTTTGGATTAGTAGTAGTAACCCGTGCTACATGAGATGATGATCTTTTAGGTTTCACTTTCCCAGAGACTAACATTTTTTTCATGAGGTCCTTGAAAACAAAACATTCCTAGATGGGATGTCCTAAAATCTAGTGAAAGGCACAATAATTCAAAAGATCTTCATCTAATTCTTTATTTGGTTTCTTCGGCCTTGAAAACTGAACCAAATT
This sequence comes from Viscum album, assembly GCA_963277665.1. NCBI lineage: Eukaryota > Viridiplantae > Streptophyta > Magnoliopsida > Santalales > Viscaceae > Viscum > Viscum album. The sequence goes on along the minus strand of OY728158.1, from coordinate 1,899,428,628 downwards.
TTTTTCTAAGGCTGAGATAAAGTAACCAAGAACATGTTCATTAATAAAATAATAAACTATATTCTTTAATTCCTAAAACTATTTTCACCATTGATCTCTTTTTTCATCTTGATGAGGAGGTCGTTGCAGCTGATGCTCAGGTGGCGGAGCCCTTCGATGTGATGAAGGTATAGAAGTAGAATCAGGTATAGGTGCTTGCTTGATTGTGACTATAACAGCTTCTACCTTTCTTATCCTCCTCCATGGATCTGAAATAATTACATAATTTCTAGCCTTAGTTTCTATAATAGAGTCTTCTATCTGTTGATCATTTGAAGTAAGGTCTCGAAACCCTCCTGTGTATTTCATAGGGATCAATGGTGAGCATAACTCATCATGTAGATTTTCCACACAAATAGGTAGCAACTTCTCTTGAGGGAGTGATAGACATAAGAAAAATGTAAATCCTATCCATAGAGAAGTGAAATCTGAAACTCTTTCATTCTCCCTATGTTTACAATTGGTAAGATAAACAATTGTCATATTTGGTAGAATTGATCTAAATTGAATAAGGAATTTCTGACGAAGACCTTCCCATCCAGTAACTGATTGAGATTTTAAACTTTTATACCATACAAAAGATGATCCTTGTAATTACTGCACAAAAAACCTAATCTTAACTTCTTCATGTTGTTGAGGAGTTCCCATCATGGGATGATAATGAGAAAACAATGTGTTAGGTGTTGTTTCAGATCTCCTGAACCATTAAGGATTTGGAATGTGGTATTCATAAAATTTGGTGGGGAGGAATTTCATCCACCCATTCAGGGTAAGATCTATTTTTTGGATGAACTAGTGTACATAATTCTTCCATAGCTTCCAATCGATTCGTTAATGCCTCAATTGTGTTCATAATAATTTAGGGAATATCTGGATGAGTTGGATTCTGTGCAGGTATTGCAACTGGAGATGGAACTGGTGTAATGATCGGCAATACAGCTTATGGTGGTGTTGATATATGAAATGGATAACCCATGGAAATAGGCCTATTAGGATGTGTTTGATCTTTCCATGATTGGGTACCTAGTGGAGGGAATTCATTATCTGCATCTGTAGTTGCTACAAATCCCCTTTGTTGAGAAGCTCCTACAGGATTTTCAATTTGAAGACCTGCATGTGGAGTACGTTTAGCAGAAATTATATTTTAAATTAACTATTTATTGAGTCTTTTCAACTCCTTCATTTCCTTTTATTGTTTTGAAAATCTCTATTCATGTGAAAGATATTGACCTTCTACAGTGGAAAAGTGAGATGCGATCTGACTTTTTCCTTTCCCCTTGTAAGATTCCTTTCAGAGAGGGGGGGGGAGTTGGTTATTTGAAGGCATACCTAGATTCTGGTTAAGCCTCTGATTTAGAGTGAACACACCATTTTAATTTTCCTCAGTGTGTACCATATTATAGACAAGAACTTCATCTATTAATTCCCCTAAACTGGACTAATTTTCTGGAGGATCTTCTTCAGTGGTGTTAATGACATTTACTGCCGCATAATGCATCGAAGGTATTATGTCAGTGTTTTTGCAAGATTATCTTCTTTTTTTTTCTTCCAAGAGACTTTTTTCTCCTATATGATGAATTCCCTAGAACTGTTTGGCAGATAGTAACCCGAAGGGAATCCTTAGAAAGTTCAGTTGTATTCTCTCTTTGACGCTTCTTTCCTAATCAAGAGAGAACTGAATTTGGTTGGGGAGGGGATTGTAGATGTGAAAAATATCTCAACCCTACTTGTTGGGTATGTTATTGTTCTTCTTCTTCAAATCTTTGAACTTTGTTGAGCTAATTTGAAGGTTGACTTAAATGATCCCCAACCTTGCATTCTCGGGTGATTATTGAACTGCAATGGATGAAATTCGTGGAACTGCTCTCCTGATTTTGCGGATTTTGGTTCAGACATTAGTTGGGTGCATCATCTGACAACCACTCAAATCACTTATTTCAGAATATCACTTTGCTATTTCATAAATTTTTATTCGCTGACGCCTGACATTCTCTAAGCGGTATTCCTACACAAGATTCTTAGATGATTGATGTAAAAGTAACTCACCAACTTCTTTTATTTGGGACTGACTCTGATGAGAGCTGGTTAAGGACTGTTCTTGAGAGGACATTCGATTACATATGAAATATATTGATTGTGGGTGACCATGGGTAATAACATTTCGTGAGACCACTATTGGCAGACATTGATGATTTTGGAGTGCAGTGAAATGCAATGCTCCATGTACACCCATCCTCTAAAATGAACACTAGATGTGGAATCCGAAATTAAGTGGCTTAGCATCTTTAAAGAGTTGAGACATGCATGCTGAAGGGTTCTCTACTATTTTTGAACCTTTGGATGCAGGGAAACTGATAGAGATGTCAAGTTAATTTGGAATTTCAACCCTTATATTACCATTACATGATTTTGATATTCATCATTTGGTAATAATTTAGTTTTCAAATGAAGAAGTGTTTTCCATAAGTTGAGGAGGATGTCATGAATGAAATCTTCTGTCATCAATTCTAGAATGTTATATTGAGAATTTTCCAAAGGCTAGAACATGACTGCTATTTCTCCTTTACCCAATTGTTTTCTCATGTTAAACAAATCTCATCATTTTTCAATAGAGGATTCTATAAATTTTCTAACCCAAGTCGATGCTCTGTATTAGAAGACAAATGACCCAAGGGAGGTTCTGAGAATGATTTTTCCCTTAAGAGGTCTTATGGTTGAGAATGTGTTTCACCCGTAAATTACAAGGCATCAGACATTATTGGCCTTGTGTTTGCAAGTTCCTCGAGATAAGAGGGGTTTTTCTAATCACTACATTTTCAATTGTGAAATTTTCATGACAATGCGAGATACTACTACAGGGAGGACTTTCACAGTGAATTCTATAATGGGGAGCATCACCATGATGGATTACATCAAGGGATAAATCTTCTTGTTCCTTGTTCTTTAGGCCACACAGAGGGTTGTCGTGGCTCTCATCTAGAGATAAGCACTCTGTATTGACCGAATTTTCAGGAAGCAAGCCTTCATGATGATGTGTCTGATGAGGAACTTTAGAATTACAACCACCACTCCCAAAATTTGTTATGAGAGGGTAGAATCTTGAGTTGAAATAGATAAATGTTTGAGGGTTTCAAGAACACCAGCATTAAGCGGAGACAAATGGTAGCTTGACTCTTGATTTTCCAACAATACTTATAGAGACTTCTTCTAGTAAGTTCTATTATACTTATTTGGGACCACTTGCTTGTAAAAGTGGTTACCATGTGGAAGTGTATGTGCCTTCCTTGGAGTGGTTATTGAAATGGACCGATTACCTCTAATTGGAAAGAGTGTATGTTCCCGATCTTATTATCAGTATGATATGGGGGAGTATGCCCCATGAACCTCCTAGACTAGAAAAAAGGTGTGTATCTGCTCCAGGATGGCATGACGATGTGTCATCCCATGTGTGGGGACATATTTATGTGTTTGTTCCCCTGATATTGAAGAATTAGTTGTTATAATATCCTGTCACTCTTCTGGAATATGGGAAGGGATTTTCATCATCCCTTTCACCATTGATAAGATAAGTTTGGTGACTTCAGCGACCAAAATGGGAATATACCTCTATTTCGTATCTAAAGTAGGTGTATATGCCTCTTATTGTCCTACTTTTCCTATCAATGGTTATTGATAATAATCATGCATGGGGGAAAAGAGTTGGGTCGACCCCAAATTTGTCGTCGGAGCTTTTTGACTGACTTCTCCAGGTACTACCAAACGTGATTTTTGGCATACTTGATGAACATTGGAAGGTTTATGTGTTTGTTGGCTGTTTCTATTCAAGAATGGTTGATGGACTTCCATTAATACTGGAAAATAAGACTGCTAATAGAATTTGTGGTTGTAAAGTAGTGTATGTTCATGTTTACCAGTTACCACCACACTAGATTAGAAGGCTTCTTTAAATGCAATCAAACAACCCTACTGACTGGATGATAACTTGTAAGCAGGTGTATGCGCCTATTCACAACACACTATTGGGTTTATCTTGTGGGACTGGCGGGTTGCTTCCAAACAAGCCTACTGAGTAGCAAAATTAAGACGAATGAGAGCATGTGCCTACTTGTTATTTGCTATAAAGTTATGTTGATGGACTTCTCCGGAGGAGGCAGTGGTGATAACCTACTCACTATTGACCGGTCGTTGTCACTGGTTTTTCGTCTTGTGTGCCCAGGTCTGAGAGACCTGGGTCGAACATCTAGAGGAAACACCCCCAAAATGTTGGGGGTAGACTACTGCACGATTCTGACGACTATTTCTGGTGGGTGTCCTCTGGAAGGACTCCTATATTCTTGAATTTAGGCCTTGAGTGGATTCTTGATCCCCCTACGTGTAGTATGGGAGGGATTGGCTGTTGAGTTTCAAGGATAAGGACCCTAAATAATAGAATAAGGTTGCTGTCATTGTCTACTTCTTGATTGCTGTTCATCGTTGGCCAGATGATTGAGGATTGTTATTAACCTGTAGGGCCTCTCGAGCAGCCTCCAAAGTTGGGATTGTATTGTGTTGGTGATATTCCTTTACCATAACATTAGAGACTCAGTGTTGAAGACACTGGATTGATGATGACATCCTTCCTGTGGATGGAGATATAGCTTGAGCAGCGGTTTGGAAGTCCGCAGATGTTGGCTTGGAGAAAGCCATTTTTGGAATGAAGGGAATTTGGAGAAGAAAAGCATGAAAACAATAAAAAACTCCATTAAAGCAACATCTTTTTAGATGTACACATGAGGGATTTATTCCTTGGTCTAGCCTTCCTTTAACAATTTATAGGGTCCTAACAGGTGGGTAACATTATTAACTTGGTTAAGGCTTCACGCTAGGTTAACCATTTTTGTTTTATAGTTTTTTGAAATGTGTGTTCTAGTTTTAAGAATCACTATTTCTAGGTGGTTTCCATTGTATTTATTTATGGAACTGGAATCTTCCAACAGTTATTTATCCAAAGGGGACCTACTTTCCAAAGGTAGGCATTCATTATGTTTGAACTTTACAATACTTAATAACGTTCATTGGTCGAGAGGATGGGAGGTCAGACTCATCACACCCTTTTTGGTGGAATTATTGTCTACTCTAGGAATCGCTTCGTAAATTTAAGATATTTTCATGAATCCTTATTAATTAACCAAAAAAAACATTAGTGTCCCTTGGAATTTATATTCACTTATTAACATGTGTAAAATTTATAATCATCAGTATGCATTCAAGGTTCTTCATTAATGGAAATATCTCTATGTATTCAAGGTTTTCCATCAATGGTATCCTATAATATACTTCTTAGAGATTATTTTAATCATTTTTGTGATGATACTAGTTTTTAAGCCACTTAGTGGGGCACTCTAGAATTTATTTTCATCTAGGGAGAGGAAGGTTTGATTTGACTTTGGGATCATGCCCATAAAATGGGATACCTACATATCCCTGTAAAAGGAATCAGAACCCCCATAGTTTGGTGCCATTTAATGGGACACAAAATACCTTTTAAGGTCATGTGATAAGGAATTAGTTGTATAGTTTAATGTCATGTGGTATGGAAATCTAAGCGGAATGTGCTCAGTCAAAACATAGTGTGGGACTTATACCGAAGCAACCCAATGAACTTTGGAAAGAACATGGGTTTCCAAGTAGGATCATACCCTGTTGGGAATATGGACTAAGGAGAAAAAGGTTGATTTAGGGTATTGGGTTGGAACCTCAAGGAGGCTTCCAATGTATCTCAAATAGATGGTAATCAAATCCCACATAGTTTGATTAGTCTCATAGGAGGGTATAGTCTTTTTAGAGAAATGAGTTTGGTCGTACTTCTTAAAAAGGATGCCTTAGTGACTTAAGGGTTTAATTTGGGGCTTATTCTTATAGAGGATTCCCAGATTAAAGGAATTAGGTTTGGATTCTAGAAGAGGATTTCCAATGAGCTTGGGCCCTGAAAAGGCTTCCTATATATCCTAGTTGGAACAGGAATCAGAGTTCTCATAGTTCATTTGATTGTGAAAATGTTGTGACCATGAAAATGTTGTGACCAATGGTGTCTAAGGTGATAGAGGTCGAGGCAACCATGGAAGAGGGCGAGGTGATGAGCCATCCCTCTATTCTATTTACATTGGACAAGGGTATAATGTATGGAGGAAGGGATGAAGGTTTGGGGATTACCCCAGGATTAATTACCATGATGACAAATCCCAACAGGAGAGGGAAAGGGAAAAAAAGTCCCATGTGCCCATCTCTCTTGTAGACTTTGGCACCAAAGAAGATAAGAGGAGTAATGATGTTGCCTCCTGAAAAAAAAGCTAGGGGCCTATGCTCGGATGGTTTCCCTAAAATTGATCTTGGTAGGGGAGGGATACTTATCCATTATATTAAAAAGGAATAGTATGTATGAACCATATCTTCCCCTACCAGAGACCTGAGGTTCTAGATCATCTCTTCGAGAAAAGAGAGGTCAGGATCCAAACCACCTCCAAACCAGAAACATCCCAACATAGTTTCTGGGAGAAAATTCCATGTGACTATGGGCATAAAAACCCACAAACACTCCATGAATCCTAACCCCATTGTAAAACAAATATGGGAAACCCGTGATTGTGGAAATACAAACCCAAATAGGATATAGGCTGATGTGCCTTTCCCAAAGGGTTGATAAGTCAGGAGGTTTCAGTGGAGGTCTTAACAGAATATCATTCAAACATGGGATCCATGTAAGAAGAAGACATGCCATGAATGGCTTTGAGTAAGTCTTGATGGATTTTATACTAAAGAGAGTGAAGAAATTAAGTGAATCAAATAGGGGCACCCAAGTAGGTAAGGGTGTGCAAGTATGGGCGCACAAGTACACTTGGGTGATCTGATGTTAACTTAAGCGATGAACAACATGTGTGTTAATACTTGGGTGAGATCTTGCTCAATCCTTCAAGAGTATTCATAGGTGATCCAAGAATTTGGGCACTCAAGTTCTTGTGTGAGGAATGGCCGACATGCAACTATTTCTGTTTTGGGGAGGTTTGGCGCTGTAGGCTCACAATTGTTATCATTTTCAAACACTAAAAGGACTTAAGTCCAATGATCCTCACTTAAATCATCCACTCAAGGTGTTTAAGAACTAACTTCAATGTTTTTTAAGACTGAGTCAAAGTACTAAAGAGACTATAGCAGCACTTGGGCTACAAGAAAATTCATCTGTACAAATGAGGGCCCCAGGGGTCTATTTATAGGCAAATAAGTGACCTTGGGTGAAATGCGTTGGGCGCACAAGTAGGCTGCAAGACATATGGGGGTGTGCAAGTGGGTTGCGTGACATATGGGGTGTCCTAAGTGGGATGCGTGACATATGGGGGCGTGCAAGTGGGTTGTTCCCCAACAGAGTTTGGATAGACTAGGGAGGCCAAAAACGTATACCTTTGAAAATCTTGACTTTTCTTTATGTATTTTCCCCCTTTTCATGCTAATGGATTCCATTTATCATATTTTTTAGACTCTAATGGAATGTAGTGTCAATAGTGTTAACTACCATTTAAAATAATAATAATATTATAATATTTTCTATTATAACTCAAAGTTGTGTGCAACATATGATTTGGGAGAAATACATTTTTATTTGTTCAGTATGCTATCAAACATAACATCCCCTTTTAAGTAAAATTAATATTTAATTTAAAAATATTAATAAATATGAACATGCCATATTCATTATTTACCTAGTATGTTACAACATAGATGTTTTATGAACCAGTTGTTTATATTTGACAGTTTATAAAGAAACTATACCTATACGATCCTTTAATGGATTTATTATTTGTTTTAATGAGTATAATTCAACATTGAAGCAATATCAATGTGTTTAAAGTATGGACTGTTATAGTTGGTATCAGAGGAAAGGTATAGTTAACCCTTGGAAACTATAATGACAAACCCTTAGTAAGAAACCTAAGGATATTTCTATGTATAGGTTACATTCTTAGTGTTTTTAAATGACAATTAATAACCTAGGATAAAGCCTAATTTGTCATAAATTGAAATTTTAATTCTAATGTGGTTTTCCCATTGTGATTAGTGATTATCACACTCTTCTTCTCAGTTTTAGTCAATGGATAGAACCCAAAGGAAACATTTTAATTCTAAATGTGATGGGAAATGAAATAAATGTTCTCCTATGAAACCAAATCTTATGGGAGGTGGAATGAAAAATATTGTAGCTATGATCACACATCTTTCTCAAGATACGAATCATATAGGACTTCCAAATGAGAAAAGGAGGAGCAAAATTCTATTGAGTTTATCATGAGGAATAATCCACCTTCTTTTACTGGGTCTTTTGTTTAATTAGTTGTTTAATGATGGATCAGTACCATTGAAATGTTATTTTCATTTCTACAATGTTTTGACCATGATAAATTCATCTTAGTAGTATATCATTTGGAATCTGAAACATATCAATGGTGGAAGATTATCAAGAATATGTGGTAAATAGTTGAAACAAAGTCAATAGAATGAGATGAGTTTAGGATGTTATTTTTCTATAATTAATTTCCTCGTATTCTTCAAAATAATATATATAATGAGTTCCTTGAACATAAAAAGAAGGATTATGATGTTTTTGGTACCTGCGAAGTGAATTTTACAAGACTTGCAAGGTACACTTCTAGAATTATTATTCAACCTAAGAGTAAAATTGATCGATTCTTTAGTGGATAAAAAATGTATCCAATGGGCATTGACTATAAGAGACTTTAATAGCTATGAGGAAACCTTTTGATGTGCCCTTAAGGTTGAGATGGAGATTGGAGTACCCCATTTTTCCTATGGGTTTGACAAGAAGAGAAAAATGGAATTCAAAGGAAAATCTAAAGACCACACTGATAATAATAGGACTCTTCCCTTATTCTCAATGTGTGGAACAAAACATAGATGAAATTGTCTAAAATGTAATTGTAAATTTTTTAATTGTGTAAAATAATGTTATCAGGCTATTGAATACCAATGTGATGGTAAAAAATATGTCAAAATAATCAAATAGATAAAAGGATACATAAACATAAATTCTACTAGTGAAACGAAATAGGGATTTATTTAATCAATGCCCAAATCCAAGGGTTATTATTGATGGTCAACGTTAAAAAACTCTTAAGACCAAAGAAAAAGGAAAGTCAGAAACATTCACTATTGGAAATTTGGAGTATGATAATGATGTGGTGAAAGGTACACTTACCATCTACTCTAAAGTAGAAAATGTTTTATTTGATTCTAGATCCTCCCATACTTTTATTTCTGATGAATTTTTAAAGGGTATTGTCATACTACCTAAACAATTAGATGTAGAGTTAGCTATGACAACTACTAATGGATCAATAGTGGCATCAAAATATTATAATTCTTCTCTGGTTGAAGTTGGTGAGAAATTGATTCCTTTAGATCTTATGATCCTTCCTATAGTGGAATTTGATGTGATTCTTTCCATTGATTGGATTTATATATATGAATTCCATATCTTTTTGCAAGGAAGGGAAGTCATATCTCTTTTTTCAGATCAATCTATGATCATCTATAGATGCAAGGATGAATATTACTTTCTAGTCAAAATTTCATCCATCTTATGTATCTTGATCCCCATAAATGATGGTTATCCATCTCAAACGGTTGGTGAGAAACTCACAGGTTAGAATAAACCCATTGTACTAGACTTTGATGGTTTCTTTCCAGAGGAATTTCTATGTTTTCTACCAAATCAAAAAGTTGATTTTTCAATAGAACTCATACTGGGTGCTACACCTATTTCAAAGACACCTTATAGGATGGTCCCAATTAAGGTACAGGAATTGAAGAAGAAACTCTAAGAGAATCATGATAAGGCCCTGGTGCATCACCTTGGGGATAACCTTTTCTATTTCTTAAGACAAAATATAGATCAATTAGACTCTTCATCGATTATCAAGAATGTAACATGTTCACTATCAAGAATAAATATCCTCTTATATGCATTGTTCAATTATTCGATTAACTATGCAGATCTCAATACTTTTACAAGATGTATCTTCATTTAGTATATCATCAATTAAGGGTTAAAAAGGAGGATATACCCAAGAAAACATTCTGTATAACGTGTGGACATAATTAATTTATAGTGATTCCTTTTGGTATTACTTATTCCCCAAGTATCTTCATGGATTTTATGAATAGAGTCTTTAGGGACTATCTTGATCAGTTTCTGGTAGTCATTATAGACTATATTATTGTATATTCAAAGAGCGTGGAAGAACATAAATAAAACTTTAGAACTATACTGAAGACCCTATAAATATAGAATCATTATGAAAAAAACAATGTGTGACTTTTGGGTTTATAAAGATTCATTTTTGGATAATATAATCTCAATAGATGGGATATTTTTGGATCCATCAAATTTTGAAGTTGTCAAAAGTTGGTAAAGACCAAAAATGGTAAATGAGATTCAATGTTGTCTTGGTTCAGTTGGATAATATCAATGTTTTTTGAAATATTTTCCATGATTATATAATACACTGACCATGTTGACATGGAGAGGGGTTAAGTTCATATGGTTGGAGGAATGTGAAGATAATTTCTAAGAGATAAATAGATGGTTAATCGGTGCACCTATGCTCACAATACCATGTAGTGATTAATGGTTTGTGATCTAAAATGATTCATACAAGGAGATGAGATTTATTCTCATGAAAAATGATATGGTGATAGAGTATGCCTCATAACAGTTGAAAATCCACTGGAAAAATAATCCAACTCATGAGTTGGAGTTACCTATGGTAATATTTTCATTAAAGATATGTTGGAATTATCATTATGGTTAAAGGTGATATATTTATTCTAATCATAATAGTTTAAAATTTATTTTCACACAAAGGGATATTAATATGAACCAATGAGGATGGTAGGAGTTAATTAAAGATTACAACTACTCAATACATTACCAACCTGGGAAAGTGAAAAAGCTCAATGATTCATTGAGATGATAAGACCATGCTAGACTATACCTGATGAGGATAACAATAGATCCATTATTTATGGATTTGAAAATGTTGGATCTTGAAATTATAATGTAAGGGGAGAAATATTATCTATCTCAAATGAATTTTCTACCATATATAAAAGTGATGATTAAGGAGGAACTGAATAAATATGTACAACTACATAAGAATGAGAGACATGTTCATGAATTAAACCATGATTGTGATAGAATAGAATGGTTCAGAAATCATGTTTGTATTCCTCTCATACCAGAATTAATCAAGGATCTATTTGTTGAGGCTCATAGTTATTTATTATTTAGTCACCCATGATGAAAAATGATGTACATGGACGTGAAGCAGTATTTCTTGTAGGATGGCATGAAATGAGATGTTACCAAATATGTCTGTCAATGTTTCATTTTTCATCAAGTTAAGGATGAGAGATAGAAGTCTAAAAGTTTTTTTACCATAGTTACCCACACTAGAATGGAAATTGGAAAACATCACTATGTACTTTTTCATAGAATATCACAAAACATCCAAAGGCAATACTGCTATCTGGGTTATAGTATATTTCCTTGTGAAGTCAACACCTGACATTTCTATTAGAGAGGATTTATCTCCTAATCATCTTTCTAGGATGTATGTAAATGAAGTGGTAAGATGGCATGGAGTACCACTATCTATTATTTTTATTGGGATCTGAAATTTACATCTATGTTCTTGTGAAGTCTTCAGAATGCTCTCGCTATAGAGTTATGTTTCAGAACGACTTATCAACCTTAGAGAGATAGTCAGTCTAATAGGACAATTCAAACCCTAGATGGAATGTTGAGAACATTCTATATAGGTTTCCAAGGTGGTTGGGAACAAACCTACCTTTAGTGGATTTTTTATACAACAATAGGTTTCACTCTAGTATTCAAATGGATCCTTATGAAGCCCTATATCGAAAGAATTGTAGAAATCCAAATTGCTGGGATGAAGTTGGTGAAATAATCTATTAGAACTTGATCTTGTTGATGAAATGGAAGAAAATATCAAATCTATTAAACAATACATAAGAGAATCTCATAGTCGAAAAAAATTTATGCTGAAAATTGAAGAAAAGACGTAGAGTTTTTAGTGGGTGATAAGGTGTTTCTATAAATATCCCCCTTGAAGAGGGTAATGATATTTGGAATGAATGGAAAGCTAAGCCATCAGTATATCAGTCCTTTTGAAATTCTGGATAATGTTGGGAAGGTAACATACCAATTAGATATTACACCAAATATCTATCAAGTTGATGATGATTTCCATGTATCTTTCTTAATAAAGTACACACCAGATCCATCACATGTACTAAACTCAGAAGTCGTATAACTGGAGAAAGATCATTCTTATGAAGAACAAGCGATAGAGATTCTGGATCGTAGGTAAAAAGTTCTATAAAACAAGACCACTTAAATGGTGAATGTTTTATGGTGGAAACTCCATTTTTATGAAGATACATGGGAACTTGAGGATAAGATAAGCGAGAGGTATACTAATCTGTTTGTTTCCAAGTGATGAATTTCAAGGGTTAAATTCAATTTAAGGGGGTAGAATGTGACACATATATGTGTTTATGAAATATTTTCTTTAAATAATTTTAGTTCTTCTGTAGCTTACATTGTACACAATTGTGAGTTTAAACAAACCAAGAGACACGCTTAGTATAAAATTACCATTATATCCGAGCTGTTAGGATAGTGTTAATAAGTATATCTAACTTATGAAAACAATTTGTGAATTCATTGGCTATAAGTATTTATGAAAAATATAAATCAATTAGATATTTGTGTTTTTGGGTGAATTAATATTGTTAATTAAATTTATTAGATATTTATTTTATATATTTAATAAGTTATTTTTTATATTCATTAAATAGATATTTTAGTCATAAGGTATGAATAAACCTTATTTGATGTATGAAAACATATTTTTTTAAAAGGGTAATTTTATGCATTTGAATGGAGAACCCCTTTTAAATAGTCATTTTTACACATTAATAATTTTATATGAAAACATAAAAAATTTATTTTGATGTGGGATATAAAAATTTACTTTGGATGAATTTATGATATTTTTTGATAACTTCCATGTTTTAATGAATAGTAAAAATACACAATTTCTTTTGTGAAAGTAACTTTTTTCATTAAAATAACTTATATGGATAAATAATAATATTTAATATTATAAAATTATAAATTGACTATATTTTTATTATTAAATATAATTCATGAAATTAGAATTAGTTTTACATTGAATTCAGATGTAAAAGCATTTCAATATTTTGTATTGTTTTAAATTTTAAAACCATATCTCTCTTTCCGATGAGGATACTTTTTCAATTAATTAAAAAAGTTATATGTTTTGGAATTTTGAAAAAAATTATTAATTAATTGGAATCATTGGGTCCAAATTATTTAAATATATTTATTTTACTTTTTGGAATTATGAATAGAAACTTCAGTAATTTTTAGTAATGTAGTAAAAGGGTAAACCAAGTAAGTAAGTGTAAGAATACTGTTATAAAATCACCTTCACACTTGTCTTAATATCATTGTATGAGGTTTTTTAACTAAATCATCCATGGGTAAAAATGATATCCATTTGAATCAACTGGGATGAGATGAGGACATTTAATTTAATTTATTTAAAGAAAAGTTAAATATGTGTCACTCAAAATTTAATAACTAAATCAATTATTATATAAGGATATAAGAATGATAAATATGATTATAAATAATCATTTTAAAGATTATTTTTTACTTTATCATGATAATTTATTTTCCATTTTTAGGAAATCAATAATTACCTTAATATCTTATACATTAATGATGGAGAAATTATTTAATTAATGAAAAACCAATAATATAATTTTAATTAAAGTAATAATATCCATTAAAAGATCCAAAAAATTTACAAAATATTATTGGTCATGTATAACACTACCCAAATCATCCATGTTCCAAGTGTTGGACAATTTTGAGCCATATATAATGGATTATGAAACATATATTATTTTAGTTATAGTAATGTTAATGATTTTACAGTCATATTTTAACAAGTATAACATTTTAAATATTGGATTTTCAAGAAGATAAATTATACAAAAAGAATTATTATGAAATATAGTAGAATTATATTCATCCTAGTTTTTTATTTTCTTTTTTTATTCAAAAATATGAATATTAAATAATTATACAAAACTTTTGTAATAATTATTTTATTAAGAGAAATATCAAATAAATGTTATTAAAAATATTATAGTAAATAGAATTTTGGATAATTATCATGTATAATTAATTTTATATATTACCTTGGCATAATATAAATATAATAAAATTTTTGGTTTGATGTTATTTTGTTATAATTAATATTTTTAAAAATTAATAAATCGAATAGTCTCCAAATTGATAGCATCGATTGTTTATCAAAATAATATTTTATTAAATTATTTAAAGATAATTAATTTTTTATAAAATACTTAAAAATTATAATTTGTTATAAAAGGATATAATTTATTTATTTATGGTCTATTTTACATCAAATAAGTATATATTTTACCCTTTTAACATTGAATTATTTGTTACCCTAGTTAAAAATGAAATAGTATAACTAAGTGTTAATTAAAAAGATATTGTATAAATTGACAGAAATACATGTCAAATATTTACTGTTTGATGGGATTACAACACCATATAATCTCATCACATAAATTGGGAATTTTTTGAGGTTTTTGGGTAGGGTTAATGTTATTATAATTTATTATTTATGGAGTTTACAATAGTGCCCCTCACCTCAATTATAAAAGGGAACCTCATAACTCACCTCTTCACTTCACTTTGAGCCTTCAATCATGGTCATCTGCATACCATTTTCCTTTTAAAAATCCTTATTTAAATTTAATAGGTTATTTTCTTCTTCAAATACCATCTCTAGTGCTCTAAGAAGATATTTATTCAAAACACGTCGAGAAAGAGTTAATCTCTTCAACTAATTCATTCAAACTTGTTTCTTATTATAATTTCTCTTCATTATTTGTTTCATTATCAAGTAATAACAATAGTATAACTAATATAATCAAGTGTTATTATAATTAGTAAACAACCATATTCCACCTTCCATCCATCCAATAAAAAATGAAATCACCACGTGTGCATACGTACAGCTTACTGTCTCCACACCGTGGTGTAATATGTTTTTCACCACTACCTTACTTGGATGGGTATAATGATGGAAATAATAACTATATATGATTATTATAACATGATAATGTTTCTTAAATATTATAAACTATCCACTTTAGTAACATTAAATAATTATGGGAATGATATCTTCGCTCGTGCGAACGCACGACATACTGTCTCCACGATGCGAAGAAATTCATTCTAAATGGTATTCATTATACCACGATTCTATACTACAATTGAATGAATAAATATGAAATATATTATACTATTATAATTACATAATTAATATAACTATAAAATATTAATTGTAAACTGAAATTATCTGACAAAACATTCATAATAACATAAAGAAGTTGACATCTGAATAACAAGTTACAATGAAATGTCACTATCAAATGGATGATAAAATGATCATATTTAATAACATAAAAATGACATGATTATGGAATAAGTCATGGAAATAATTTAAATCATTATTCAGGAGGTTCCCATACAATCGAAGGATATTAGACCTAAGGTAAGGGATAATTTTTCAATCTCATTATTATCCAATAATATTTATACTTAAGTATTTAGTGGTTTATATTTATCATCCATGTTCATGTTTCCCTAGTATGTAATATTATTTATATTATTCTCCAATAAATTAAAGTTAATTTTACCCTTTTTTGTTTTTTTATTGCAAGAGATGAAAGAATTTTTTTTTATTATTCGATACGAGATACTTTGTTTACTTTTCCGGCAAAAGTACGAGGATAATGTTTTTTAATTAATATGGAATGATAGTATTTTTACATCTTAATATTTCTTTATTTAACTAAATCATACCTTAGCACATTTATAGTTTATTTTCAATTAAATTCTTATGTTTTAAAATTTCATGGAATTTTGAGAAAAAAAACATTTTTGAAGAAGAAATGATATTTCCCTCAAGAATTTATTTCCAGTATTTTATCAAAATTATTTCTAATATAAGATTACATTATTTAAATAGGTTTAGGTTTGTATAAATATTATTACTTTCATTTTATTATGTTTATTATGGAATTATTTTTATGAAATCTATTTATTGTATTTGGATTATTATGGAATGATGTTTAAGAATCCTATTTTTGTTTTTTGGGTTATGTTATGATGAATGGTTTATGATTTTTTAGCACATGTAAGAATGATTTCATAATAGGATGGGTGAGACCTATATCCATATCCAATTCATTGGGTAAATATTTATATACCATTATATAGACATGAATGGAATGATATGAAGATCTAGTTCAGTAATACAGGGTTGAAATGACAAGTATACCCAGTTCAGTAATGGACTTTTTCCACTACGATAGTCTTGTCAATGAGCCTTGACTAATATAAAATGATTTTCTATGCTTATGTGTATGCCAAAAAAATTCATGTATTATGTTATGAATTTATTTTTTGATTTGTTACATTAATTATTATGAACTTATATCCCATGACCTGGTATCACGATATTTCATATGTAGGATAAGACTTACCAATGTTATGTTCATATCTCTTATGATTATGACCGTATTGATATTTCACGTGTTTTACCTTACAGATCATTTGATCTCATAATTTAATATCTTTCATTTCCACATGACATGAAGAAGGTTATTAAGTAATATATATCAAAAAGGAGTCTAGTTATGAAGATATAAGTGGGAGACAATATAGATGTTTTATGAACCGGTTGTTTTGTTTCCCAGTTTCCAGAGACAATATACCTATATGTTCCTATCATGGATTTATTATATGTTGTAATTAATATACTTCAATATTGATGTAATATCATGGTTATAAAAGTATGGTTCATTATAGTGTTGAACTACAGAAGAATGAAAGTAATGTTCCTTATATCAAATATGATTTTGATGGGATGATAATGTTGAACAACCAATTCTATGTCCCATAAAAACAATATTCAAAGAAAGATCTATTAGATAAATATCATAGTTAATCATTATATATTAAACCTATAATTATGAAGATGTATATATATTTTTATGAGTATTTATGGGGGGAAAACATATAATTTGATATTGTAGTGTATGTATATCAAAGAATAATATATAATCAAGTTAAATCATAGTGGAAAATGTATATATGGATGTTTCAACAATTACACACACCATAATGGAATTTGGAGAACATAGAAAGAATATAAGGAAAATATAACCACAATATTTGTATTATGGTTTTATTTGACCCCAAAATTTGTTCAATAAGTTTTATTTCAATAAGAGAAATTTTTTTCTTGAAAATCATGCAGAGATATACATTAACGAAGCAACAAAGTCATTTGTATTATCACATTTTATTATATCAAATCATGATTTAGGGTTTACCTATATGTTCTGGGGATTTCATCTGTATTATTGTACTATAATTTGGAATGTTATTTCTACATATCATACTTAGATAATAGTTTTCTAATAGATTAATATCAAAACCCTATAATTTATCCTTTGATCTTATTCTTTGGATTTTGTAGTGTTTTGGGTCAACACCATTCTTTGGTCATGTTTTCATACAATAATATCATTAACTTGAGAATTTAGAGAGATCCTTAGGAATCCCATTAGGGTAGTATGTGCAGAAATATAATGTGTAAGGTTTATTCTATCAAATGAAATATATTTGTACTAAAGCAAGATGTAGGAATAAAATAGAAGTATTGGCACAATGAAAATCATATCATGGTATCTAAGAGTTGATAAAATAGTAATTCAGACAATCATTAGTGATTTTTAGAGTTCATAGGTGTCCATTATGTATTACTATATATATCTATATATAAAAAAGGTAATGAAAGTTTTGAACAATGAGCCTCAGATGTATCATTAAATTAAAAATTATTGATCATTTCAACATTTAAACTTTTCTCTTTTTTTTCTTGCAAAAAATATCCCTAAAATTCATTAATTTTTCTATGTATCTCTATAGAATAAATAAATGGCTAATAACTCTCTATTTTTTATCATAGAGTTTGTACCACTGAAGCATGGTCTCTAAAAAAAGGATTAATCGGTGGAAATTCCAGATAGCACACTAATAGTGCTTCATAATAAGACCACTCACTGGGACAAATATTTGTGGACATACTAAAAATTTGAGGAAGTGTCATGGGGGCTCTAGTATGTGATGAGGCAGAGGATCCCTACGATTATTTATATCATAATAATTAAATTTTTGTTATAAGTGGTAGAATATACCACTGTGATATTTTATAATATATTTATTTTCATATAAATTAATGTCTTTGAGGTGTTTCATTACATGAAAAATATACTTAAACAAACCGCCACATACAATTGAAATATTATTATATGATATGAATGTAATCAATTAGTCATTGTATTTTCATGTATGAATAGGAATAATTAAAATACAATAAATTATTTTTAAACAAAAATTAAAATTAAATCATTTTCTTAAATTGGTTATAAATTAAAATAAAATAATTTGATGTAACAATGAGGTGATTTTATAAAAAAATTAAAGGTTGAAATATATCTATATATTAAAAAATTAAATAAATATCTGATAATGAACAAAATTAATTTTTTATTGTTATATATTTAATAAAATATATTATCATTAATCTAATGGTTTTTAGTATCAATAGTATAAGAATTAATTCAATTTAATGTTTTTATATTCATTTGTCTTTAAAAAAATTAATATGTTTTCCGCACATCTATTAGAATTAATTCCATCCAAAAATAGAAATAGAATTTCATAAAATGTATTCGAGGTTTTTAACCATAATAATTAATAAAATATAATATGGTTACATTATGTTTTGGAAATAATGAATAGTTTTTAGGATAAAAATCTCACTACCAGAGTAAGGGTAAAAAGCTTTTAATGAGGTGATAACAACAAAGGTATGGTATTATTTATAACCAAACACTTTAAATAATTATTTTAGATTTAAGAATGTCTACTATATACTTACTATCATTGATTACAAAGAAATTTTGGGCCACTTCACTTGAATTGACATATATTATATAATAATGTTTAATGTAATTAAAAGTTTTTCAACCCACCTCGCATATAAAAGGGAACCACATATCCTCTATTTTCCACACCACATGATCAATTTATCATGAAAATGATATTTATTAATATTCACCCAATATGTTTTCATTTTTCTTGATTTGGTGGTCTTCCCATAATCCCAATCCATGAATTCTTAAGCAGCTCCACAATGTAGGATACCAAGATAGGTATATGTTATTTATGATTATAATATATTTTCATTATTAATAAAACAGCTATAAATATTATATAACAACCATCAAATAATATTATTAATATATTAACTTTTTTTAAGTTCATTTTATATCAATTTTCAGCCTCCCTCACATCTATTTGAAAACGATAACGTCACTAGTGAGTACATGTGGATTTCCACTTGCATGAAGTGATGTGATTCATTTTTTGTTTCCTATTTACATAGATGTTCAAAAAGATATATTTTATGAATATTCATGATATATATTATATAATTATGTTTATATAAATTTTAATAATTGAATACTTTTCTTTTATTCCATATATCAAGAAGTAAGAAACATCACATGTTTGTACATGCAAACACTACACCAAAAAGCTTATATAATTTAGTTTTCAACATTGATTTATATGAATGGTTATAAATGTGTACTAAATGAATAAATATGATACTTATGTAATGATAATTATTCTTTATATGATACAACCATGTCTAACATAAAATTATAAAATCTATGAAACCAAAAAATGCATGGATAATTGACTATTTTTCACCTGAATGATAATGTTAATATTTTTTAAAAAAAAATTATAATATGAATTTTTAATGGAATGATACCTAGTATGTAATTTATAAATATGGTTCTAGAATATATGCATACTAAAACTATATTTATTATAAATGAGTATAGAATGTGTACGAAGAAATACTTTACATGAGTTATGATTTTATGTTGCAATAACATTTCATTTCGAGATTGCATATACTAAATTACTATTGAAGGAAATGATAAGGTTATTATTAATTAAAACATATATATTTTCTTCAAAAAATTTATTCCCATAAATTTCTTTTAATTGTACATTTTCCTATCTTTAACACATTAAATGATGGATAAAATATTTTTAATTAAAATATATCCTTATTTCCTCTTTGGTTAATAAAAATTTCATTCAAAGTATATACTCTTCAAAAATCATAAAATTTATTTTTTAGGGTAAAATAAAATTTATTATATATTTAATCTAACAAAAAATTTATTTATGATCAATGGTTTACTAGGAAATATTTTAAAAAAATTATTTCAAAAATATTCTTTTACGAATATTTCTGATTAGTGAAATAAGAATTTTATATTTTGACATATATTATAATAATATATTTTCTTTCATCATTAACATTAATTTCATTTAATATTAAAACAATTCATCATTTTTTAAAATAAAATAAATTTTTTATTATTTTGTGACGTTTTTAGTTAATAACATTTCAAAGGAAGTAATTTTTTTTCATGTTTTTAAACTATTATCCTAATGATAATTTAAAGATAATTATCATCAATATCAAAAATCTTTATTGTTTTCCATGATTTTATAGAGATTAGATCTTATGGTTCCATCCACTTTCATCGCCTGGATGTATTATGATGATTATTAATTAAGGACCCCTATATAAAATGAGTTTCTTTACCATGTATAAATTATGTTATACTGAAGTATTTATGAAACCCATTTGTTTTAAATAGATTATTACTTACCAAAATGATGTAATATTTATATTTACCATTTCATTTTCAAATTTTTTGATATAATTAATTCATAAATGTTTTATAACATTATTGTAAAAATATGTATGGTGTTCATTATGTGATGTGTGGGACCATAATTATAGACCCTCTAATCAATTGGTAAAATACTTATATATCATGAGGTAATATGTATTATAATAGGTTGTGAACTATGTTTTGTAAGTTTAGTTGTTCACTATAATAGTATGGGTAGTGTAACATGAATATGTAAATTATGGAGTGGAGGGTGGATACATTTTTCTATGGTACTACTGGAAGTGAGTCTAAAAAATGAAATCCATTTATATTATTATGATTTTGAGAAAACAATACTATGAAATGTAATAATTCTTATGATATGATCTCATGTATTATGATTGAATATTGAAAATTATCTAAATGCATGACTTATGTTTTTTGGTATGATAAAACCATATTCCATGATTTATTATTTATAATATTTAACTGATTGGGTATGACATTATTTTTCTATAATGATGTTCTCAGGCCCTTATAATTAATCTCACATAAAATAATTAATTGATATCATGGATGTTCAAACTTATTTAGAATCATTCCTCACCCAATCTTATCATTTCATTTAACATACTCATGGAAAATTGTTTAATGTTGGGTATGTCTAACAAGTATATTATAAGAGATGAATACTATGAGAAATATTTGTAAACATTCATTTAATAATATTATAATGTATATATCCTACAAGGACACTAAACCCTCTTGGTACTCGTGAAATTATTATTGTGAAAGTTGTTGGATTTTTTTATAAAATGATATGAATTTTTTTATGTTGTGCACTATTCACCTCAATGAATTAATAGAATAATTTATAAAACAATTTTATATTACATAGTGCTTCACCATGGGGTGCACCAATAAATTATTTAAACAATAATGATGGACCATTCTGTCATTTTAATGATTATCATGAACTTCGTAAAATAATTACTCATAAAAAGAATCATTTACCAGTGTTAGTGATTTTTTTTTCAACTCAATGGATCTCGATACATTATAAATGTTAACCTTTGATATAGATATCATTATTTAATTGTTAAAAAGGGATATAATTTCAATAAATATTTCTAAAACAGGTATATAAATTATGAATTTATGGTCAATAAAATTGGAAATTTGATTTTTGTCGTAACATTTATGGGTTTAATTAATACAATCTTTAGAGACTAGCTCTATTAATTTGTGGTTATCTTCAATAATGATATTCTATAGTATTACCATAGTAAGAAAAAAAATTAAAGAATTTTTTTACTGTGAGGATGTATTTATTAATTGATAAACAGAGTAACAAGATTAGAATTTGTCAATTATAGTGAAATAATGTTTCATTATTAGGCCATGTAATGACATGCAAGGGAATATATCTAGATCATTAAAAAATATTTTATTGAAAAATTTCCTCAGACAAAATTAATTACATGTATCTATATATTACATAGGTTGGACTAATGTAATTAATTAATTGTGACAAAATTCAAATGGCTTTAAAATCCATTAACAAATATAACATAGAATAGATTGATGTTCCTCTAGATGGGGAAATGATTTGAAAGATTCATGGAACTAAAAATGGTTTCTCCACTACTCCTACACATACATTACCATATAGTTTGAAGGGATTCATTATATATAGTAATTCTTATTTTATGGTATTTATATGAATCCACCAACAGAATGATAATGTTATTACCTATGACTTGCATAAATTAAATACTAATGAAAATATTACATGATCCATGCTTTAGATATGGTAGAAATTATATTTTACCTAAATAATTAGCATCATTATCACTATGGTAAGATGTGTGATATATATGCTAACTTCTGGATGGTGAAAAATATATTAATATAGTTGAAGTTAAATATTATCCAGATGAGAATGATGAAATTTATTAAAGACTATGATTTCACTAGAAATTACTACTAAAGGAAGGAAAATAGTTTTGTCAACGTGATCTGTATGAATGTTTTTCCTACATTACCTATGATGAATATTGAAAAATAAAAAATACTTAGGTATTTTTAAAAGGAGAATATTTATTTTGAATGTGAAGGGGAGAAATCCTATATTTCTCAAATGTGTCCTTATCCATCAATTCAATTTAAAATCAATGAATCACTGAATTATTTTTTTAAAATATACAAATATATATCTATTATTCAATAGATAATCATTGATAAAGTTGGTGTTAAATTGTTTATAACCCATATGTTTTTTACACCAAAACTATACCTAAAGAGGGAACATTTGGATGATGCGCATAGATCATCCATCTCTATTCATCCTAGAAGAACCAAGATATATATAGATCAAAAGAATAACATCTAGTTGGATATCATAAAGATACATAGAGTAAGAAATAAATATTTGGATGGATGTAATTGAAAAACATTAAATCTAAATGGTACAAGTCTTAGGGGTTTATTCAACTAATATAGTTTCCAATAATGAAATTGAAAATTATCACCATTTATTTCATCATAGGATTATGTAGGGAATCTAAATTCCATACTTTAATTTGTTGGGGAATTAATTTAATTAAACAATAAAGATGTTTCATTTCTAATAAATAAGATATCGCAGTTGAAAAACTATCCAATATATATATATATATATATTGTGTCTTTGTGAGAGTTGTTAAGGTCTTATAGAGTTCCACATTCTATTTAATCAAAGAAAGATGCACTTTTTTTGTCAGGGGTTGATGAATGTCTTCCACTTTTAGTAGAGAAAGAGAAACACATTATCACAACAGTCAACCATCATTATGATGGTCATTCTAAGGGAATAATTAAATATATTAAGGATGTGATGTGATCATGTCTAATATATTCCTATATATGTAGGGATCAATACATTCCCTTGGTAGAGTTAACATATAATATAAATTCTATCCATTCATTCATAATGACCAAATTGGGGCTCTAGATAGGATAAGATGTAGGACTACAACATTCTAAGATAATTTTTTTCATAGGAATATTATAAGACTAGAACATTCCCATTAAATTATGGATAATTTTTAAACTATTCTATGTAATAATAAACTCAAAATAGTTTAAAAAGGTGGTATGAAAATAATCATCCACGATATTCATTATTTGGTTTTAGGAGTAATTTATATTATAGATCTCGATAAATAACTTGGTTATGGGAATTTGGAACAATATGATGTTTATCCATAGGTATATGTGTCCCTTAGATATCCTAGATCATATTGGGGATATAACCTATCTCTTAAAATGCAATTCATCCCTCTCATAAGTACATGATGCGTTTTATGAATCTATTTTATGGAAGTACATAGATGACCATTCACAAGTTCTGAACTAAAAATTTATTCAATAGTATCATGATATCTTATATGGGGAACACCAAATATAAATTCTAAATTGAAGATAAAATGTAATACAAAAAAATACTAATATGGTCAATATTCTATGGAGGTATAAATTTTTTGAAAAAGCTTCCTGAAAACTCTATGATGTAATGAGAAAAAAATTACCTTAACATTTTTTCTTCAAAGTAATATACATTTTTAGAGGAAATGCTATTTATGCGGGGTAGAGTATAGAAACCCCAAATTTATTATATAATATTACTTAAATAAATATCATGTCATGTTTCCAATCTTATATAAGACAACAAACTAAAATAAAATCCAAGACACATAAACAATAAAGTTAATTAAATATGATTGATATACTAAATAAGTTATTTTTGGGAGTATCATTTTATGTAACTACATTATTATATCTATGTGAAAAGTTATATTAATATAAGTTTCTTTTCTTTTTATTAAAAAATCCTTTTCCCCACAAATTCATTTTATAAAAATATTAATTCGTATCACATTTTATACAATAATTTGATAAAATTAAAATAATTTAAAAAAACATATTCACACTTTCTTTATATGATTATTTGGATTTTTATAAAATAAAATATTTTTAAGTTATTATCCATAAATAATGGTTTTAATGCAAACAAATCATTTATGAATATAAAAAAAGTAAATACAAAATAAAACCTTCAAAATATAATAATAATAATAATTTTTTTTAGGGAATGTAAATATGAATTAAAAATACTATATTTAATTCTAAAAAAACCAGGATTAACATTATAAATATTAAGTAATATTTTCCAAAAAACTATTTTTGAGTCTTTTCATTTTAATTATATATTCAGTAAGTGAAATTATGTTTATGAATTAATTAAATATCAAAAAATCACATTGGATTAATAATAATCCAATTAATGTAATCAAATTTGATATCACTTATAAATTTATTAAAAGATAATTTTTATACTTAAATATAAACTTTTGCGGAAAATATGTTTTTTACCTGTTTTAATATCATAATTATGTTTTCATTCAAAAAGAATGATTATTTTATAAAATGGATTTCATATATGAAAATATTATATCCAAACTATTGAATAATATCAATTTTATTTTTATTAAGGATAATTAAATAACAATGGAATAATTTTGTTACCAGAAAAAAAAAGTTGTAAATGTGAACAATCTATGGCTAGAATAGAAAACGAAATATAAAAAAATTGTAAAACAGTATTTTTTTAGGAATAATAAAAAATAAATCCTATTTAACGTTATATATTTCCCTAAACCATTATTTCTAATTACGATCTCCCCTTAAGCATTTAATTGTGACATTGTATTTTATATTAATAAAAAATGTCACGCCTCTCCCATATAAAAGGAGCCATAACCACATGAATTATCTTAAATCCAAAATAAAACTAGTTTTAACAGAAAACATCTGAAATAAATCACTCTCACTAATATAATCTTACTAGAACTTCTAGTATTCCCATAAGATTACATCTCAAATCATTAATCCATTTTTAATTGATATCTTCTTTTGTGTAAGGTAGCATTCTCAATGAATCCATTTCAATTCCTTTCTCTTAATTTAATATATTCTTACTCAAAATATAATGATCCCATGAGAGAATAATTAAGTAAATATATTATTTATAATAAAATTTTATTATATTTATCAGATAAACATTTTTTATAGTCCTCCTAACCATTTAAAAACAAAATTGTGTCAATACTATTATGTCTGAGATACCACGTCCATAAAGAACAAATATAACATCCTTGCACGGATGTTTTAAAGGTTAAATATAATAAATTAATATAACATATTTAAAATTATTTATATTCTGAGAATATTAATCTATTCATATTTTATTTAAAATCTTTGGGAAATCATAATTATTAATTTGATTGTGTGAGAACTACACCATTGATGATGTTACATATAACATATTTAATCTAAAAATATATTCACTATCCAAATATAATAAAAATTTATTAACTAACATTATAAATTTTAAATATTATTATTCTAAATCTATTATAATAATTTTATTCTAAATGAATCACTTTATTGACAATAGTCATCCATAAATTATATATTGTTCTTGGTTGAGTTAAATTAACCACCAACATGATCCATGTTAAAATTTTCCATTAATGCAATAATAGAAGAATAACCATTGTTCTTACATAAAGTTTTGGTCCCATTATTGGTTGGATATAATAGATACTAAAAAGGCCTAGCCAGGATGCATGTATCACTGAGAGGTGGAGGGGTGAATTAGTGAATTATTTTTCTTTTACTTTTCTTTTATTATGAAAAAAAATCCACCTACTATTAAAGATTTATCACTTTTATAAAAAATATAATCAGATGTACATTGAAATAAAAGTATTTACAAGGTCCAATATTTAACAAGAGTATCTACATCCTTTTCATGATTTGTAAATAATCCAATATTACACAATCCATTATAAATCAATCCTTTTAGGTTGATACACCAACTTGAAAATACCATTATAGTTTTGGTTCACTATTATCTATACCACAATACATGCGATTCTTATAAGGTGAATGATCTAATATAATTTTGAAAAAAAAGTATTGATACCTTCACCAGTTTGTTTATAAAAAGTTACAGTGATGCCTTATCAACATCCACTTTTGTATTTCTTTAAATAAAAACGTATTCTCTTTCTTACCCAGTTATAGGTAAGATATTAAATTTTATTATTCATACAAAACTAATTATGATCGGTCATTCTGATTTCTATATCTAATACCTCAATCTGAAAAGTAGATAGGAAATAATATTCATGAAAGAATTATGATCCACTTCAAACATTTCCTAAAAAGGTCAGTCTGGCAACATGGTTAAATCCAGTAACTTTGGTCACTATTCTTATATACCATAAACCTCCTCATGAAAGCTTAGTCTAGAAATTTCTTTTCCCTTCAATATCATATAGTGATCTCTCTTATTATTCACATGAAGATTATAAGAACATGAATGTATAATGTACTGTCTACTATTTATATGTGTGCCAAAATTTATATTGGTGGGAATCTGAAATGTTTTACTACTCTACCAAATTTCCTTAACATTGAATTACATCTTCACTTAGTCTCAATATTTTAATTGCACAATTATTCTATAGTCTTATCAATTCATCTTAAATATTGTCAAATATTTTCAAAATGTCTTATATCTTTAGACATTGTAACCATTAGTCAGTCTGATACAAAAGGACATTATGATGAAGATTAACTTTATGATTAAAACATATATATAACTAATGAATACTCCTTATGTTACTCCACACCAACATGTTAGACAAACAAATGAATTCTAATTCTAGTCCTA
Source organism: Viscum album (assembly GCA_963277665.1). NCBI lineage: Eukaryota > Viridiplantae > Streptophyta > Magnoliopsida > Santalales > Viscaceae > Viscum > Viscum album. The sequence goes on along the minus strand of OY728158.1, from coordinate 1,899,400,769 downwards.
TATATCAATTAAAAGGCCTCAAAAAGTGGAACAATTTTTCTATAAACATCTAGGAACTTTTATTGCATTTTGAACCCCCTTATATAATAATAGGGAAATAAGCACCCATTTGAAAACACATCTGAAAAAAATAAAAAACATTCTTCTTTTAAATACCTCCAATGATGACTCATCATGTAATCGATCGGGCTATATTTACTTCATATGAGTTGGTGTTATACCTAGTCTGATGAGTAGGAATAATATAATTATTTAATGAAAAAATTTTTCTACCTTTTTTATCTTCATCAAATTTATTGGTCCCAAAAAGTTCTCAATTACTCATCATTCCCGATAACACTAGTGACTTTTTTAACTCCAATTCATCTTTTATATCAACATTGGGTTTGATGGATCAGGGTTAGTGTTATTCTAATGGATTTGTGGGACTCCCCATCTGATGGATAAGTTTCAGTACGAAATCTATTTTTTTTAACATTCAAACTGGGGAAATATCATATAAAATTTATCATTCTATGAAATGTACAATCCTATTGATCAGATAGCCCAATAGATCTTTCAATCAGTTTTTCAATAAAGCATTGACATCAAAAATGTCTGACTCACCAGTATTTCCTCCCCCCACAAAATTATACTTTTATCATGAAATCATAATGGACATAGGAACATTATGATTTATATAACATCATCTAAATTAAGGTTCCTAGAACATCATATCCCCTTAAATTATAAGTCTTGAATGACTGGTGTTTTCAGAATACATAGGGTATATGAGAACTAATCGACGATAAAAGAATCATCTAATTTAGCATGGATAAATTCAGACTTCGATAAAATAATACACATTGATTAAAACCTTCAATTTCTTGACACAAGGTGAGTTAAATGAACAAATTAAATCATAAAACATTTCCCAAATAAAAATCTAAAACCAATAAAAATTCATGTCAAGATTGCAGCTGGTCTTCTTATAATGATTCCCAAATTCATCAAAATACCAAAACATATAAGGTTAATTTATTTTTACCTATTGGAAAAAATAAAAAATAAATAAAACATCCTTCATCATCCCTTAAGACATCCAACCAACATGGTCCCAATAATCTACCCTTTGTATTTTATTTTCAACCAAGGGTTAGCAATTTCTAAACTTTGTAACATTAATATATTGATAAATAATCAATAATTCTAATAATATGTGAACTTAACAAATATTGGAAAGAATAATTATTGATAGTAAAACCATGCTAATCAAAAGTAATGACTCATAGAATTACTTTACCTATCCCACTTTCCTTCAAATATGTCTTCACCAACTTCTTTACATGTTACACTTACCTATAAACACATGTTTCCTATAAATATTGCCAATTTTTTTAGAAAAGTCCACAAACATACATATCGAGTTCACATATTACCCACAATTGCACTACAAACATGCTTCATATTAATGTTTATCACATATCAATAGATAAATTTAGGAAACAATTATTTTTCTCAACCTTGAATAAACAATCAAATAATTATATAAGATAGGGGACAAAAACACATACATTATACTTCCAAAGGAAGGGGTTGGAAACACATGTTCAACCTCATCATAAAAAATATTTCCTTTAGTAATGGTTTTGTGAATATGATAGAAACCTATTTCAATGTACGACCATACTCCAACATTAATTTGCTCAACTAAAAATTCTCCCGGATTGGTGAAATTTGAAATCAATATATTTTGAATGAAAATATTGTACTTGATTTATTATAAAATTTATTTGACACTAATTTTCACAATCCACTGTAGAGGTTTTTTCACATTATCAAGTATGTTTTCCCACTGAGTCTTTATTTATAGTAGTTGAGTAATAGATTATGTGGAAGAAAATACATATATTCACCTTTGTTAAGAGTTACTGAAGTTTGTTTTATAACATCATAACTTCCAAAAAAATTCCAAAAAAACTCATCCAAATGTGGATCTTTTATCATAAACATTTATTACCAAATCAATAAATGTATAACCAAACAAATTAGTACATTTTGAGGTTCTATACCTAATTATGAAATCTATTGTTCCTCATATATATCTGAGAATTATTTTCCATTCTAATAGTGGATATTATTTTAGATTAATGTTTAATATTTCACATAATTTAACAGCATAAACAATTTATAGTCTTGGGATAATAAAATATAAACAATTATTATTAGCTTCTGAAACACTTTAGAGTCGTCTTCCTTAGCTTCTCCAAAATTATTCAAATTTTTACCATGGAATTTGGTGTGGTAATAGGTTTAAAATTGGAAATTCCAAAATTCATAAAAATATCCTTATTATATTTTATCAAGAAATAAATATGTGTTTATTATTTTGTAATAATTGTACCTTGTGAATTTATATCATTTCACAAAACATGGCTATCTCAAAAAACTCATTAATATCTTCAAAAAACATTTTAAAAGTTCCTCCATCATCCCATGAAAAGAATATATCATCATGATATTCAATAATGATGATGGAAATATTCTTAAATTATTTGTTGTACATATTACTGTCAACTATTTAATTTTTAATATTTAAATTCTTTTAGAATTTATCCAATTTTGAATACCACACCGTTGGATCATTCATTAATCCATAAAATTTCCTGTTAAACATTCACACTTAACATTCACCCTTACCAAAAAATCCACATAGTTTTTCAATAAAAACAACTTTATCATGTTGTATATTCTAAAAGGCTAGCTTCAGATCCATCTGAAAACATTTGTTTCTCCACTGTGCAATAATGGAAAGAAATATTTTGGTAGTTTCTAACTATGAAACCAGATCAATAGTATCATAAAAATCAACCTCTTAAATTTTTTAGAATCCTATAGGAATAAATATTTCTATATTTATTATCACTTCTCCATGTTCATTTAACTTGTTCTGGGACAGTCACTATTCACAAGTAAAATTTTTGTTGTTTTGTTTTGGTATGTGGTCCCAATTATTATTCTTTTAAATCAAATAATATAATTCATTTCTAGACTAAAGTCAATTCATATGATTAAAATCATCTATAAAACATTTTCAATTATATTTTGATTAAAAATAGGTACATGTAATAACATTTTATATTCATTTCATTTGAACTATTGGATTTTGATCACTTGTTATTTTATGTGTTTCTACTTTCGTCCTCAACCTAGGATGAAATGTTCTAGATTCTTCCTCATCACTAGAAATTTCTGACTCTGATTCTTCTTCTTCTATTGGATTCTATTTTTTTCATCCTTATTAGATATTTTATGAAAATATATTTCATCATATTCGTCCTTCATTTCTATATTTATTTGTTTACACATAATCACCACATTTTTTAATGTCTATAACATCAATTGAGTCAAATATTCATTCTATTTATTTTTTGAATCATCTATATCGTCTTTTTTTCAGATCATATAAAAGAAATATTCCATCATCACCTATCTAATAAATCTTACAATGGTTTCGACCATTTTTATTATGATTTAGTGAGTCTCAAAAACTCATAATTACTTCCAAAATGGAGTTTCATCATAAATAATTTCATAAGGAGTCATATCATATCATTATTTATAGAAAAATTGGGTCAAAATATAAATATTAATTATCATATATTTACTACAAAAAAATGATAATGACTATGTTCATGTAAAATAGTACACCCCATTTTAGCCCAACTTGTATTTATCATTTTATCAATACAATTTTATTATTGTGTATATAGTGTACTAAACTCATGCAGAAATCTATGTTTTTCAAGATAAATTTTTAATTATTCCTTATTATAATCACCACAATTATCAGTTCAAAACCTATTTATAGAACACCTTCATTCATTATTATCTTTTCTCCTAAGAATTTTAACTTCTTTAGAGAATATGACTTATGTTTCAAATATATAACACAAGTAATGCATGTCAAATCATCGATGAAAGAAGTTAAGTATTTATTTAAACAAGTTTATTTTTTCTTATTAGGTCACAAATATCATAATGGATAATTTCTAGGGTTTTAGTTGAATAATTATCACCTTTCTTATAAACTATGTGTTTTATCTTCCCTTTATAAAATATTGTGCAACACCAATCACTTCTTCTTGACTTATTAGGAATACCATATACACTGTCTTAAATTGATAAATTTTTCATGATTCTCTAACACATATGTTCCAAAAATTTATTCCATGAAACATTTTATTACATAATTCTTATGGTAATTTTGTTTTTTTATCTTCACCAACATGAAAAAAATTCCATTTAATAGGCTGTTCTATGGTAACAATTTTTCCATCTTCCAATATTTCCACTAAAAAACTATATTTTCTTAAAAAAGATTATTTCCTTCACAAAAATATTGTGAAATAAATAAAAAATTTCATTTATCTCATCTAAAAAAATATTTATTGAATTTAAGATTTTATTCTCCAATGATGGCTAATCCAACACCTTTGATTCTACGAGAATCATCATTTCCTAATGTGAGGGTTTCTTCTTTAAAATATTCCACATTATTCAAAAAATGTAAATCTCCTTCCATATGTGAAGAACACCCAATAACCATGATCTATGGACATTCCCCTTTTTTATCTTTTAGAGTGATCTCAAGAATATAATATCTTTTTCCCTTTAACATTATTCGAATCTATCTTTTTATAATTGATAAAATCATGTTGTTGAACTAGTAATAAAACAACACACCTTTTGGATGATTTCATTGTTATTTGGGTCATTCACATATTATTTTCCAAGAAGTGAACATATTTTCAAAATTCAATACATCCTTATCAGGTTTCTTCTTCTGAGAGGATTTACTCTACCTATATATTTGAATTTAATATCTCATCGAGTAGTCATAATTTTTTAGATTAAACAAACACATACTTTTTATATTCCCAAATACACCACAATACTAGTAGTAACCATATATGGAATAAATTTCTATGAAACTATCATGTTGTAAAAAATTGGGAAGATGTTTCTGAACAACATTATTATCTTTCACTTCTATCCTTTTTTTACCCACAAACATTCTATTATCATTCAGGCTCTTCTTCTTCAACTAATATTTATTTCAATCCTTACCAAATCCATAAGTGTTAGAAATGTTTTTTGATATAGAATATTCATTAACATATGAATTATCCACGTTTTTGGATTTGCAAAAAAAAAAAGAATTCCCCATCTGTATTATTATTAGAAACACACTCAAAATTATCTCAAACCATTAATCGTAACTTTTTTTTGAACATTATCAAGTTCACATTTTTACAAAAATTCACCAACTTTACTGAAATAATTCTTAAAACATGAAAATCACTACTCATTTTTAGAGAGTCATTAAATAATAAGTTCCTAAAAATCCCTATTTCCTTTAAATTTACATTATGATGGAAATTTTTATGAATTTACTTCTCTAGATACTTCTTAGTTTTGTCAATCTATTACAACAACTTAACGATTTATTCATGAAAACATTAATGATAGTTTTTTATAAAACATTCCTTATTTTATTTCTAGGTCTCTTTTCTAAGACTATATATCTTTTATAATCATTATTTATACTACATCTTTAGGTGAAGTAAAATTTAGATCTGCTTCATGCTGATTAATTGATAACGATATGTTTATTGAAATTATTTATAATTTATTGGATCATAATATTTTAGAAAATATGAATAGTTCTGAAATGGTTTATTTTTAACATTGAATATGTTTTTATTGATTAATATATTACATCACTATGAGATAAGTATAGTTCAACAAGATGAAGTAGAAATAGTTCATGGAATAAGAAAAGGTTAATAATGTACTGATAGAAACGTAAAAAGTAAGAATATTTATATATATTCATAGAGAGTACAATAATTCCACAAATACAGAAAAAAATGATATTGAAATAAAAAAAATGACATAGTAATTTAATTTCTAATGAATATAATGGAAATTAGAACTTCGTGGATTTAGGGCTTTCTGATTGTTAACTTTCTTCTAACCATGTTCTCTAGAACTCACTTTTAGAAAATAATCATTAGATTTTTCGTCTTTATCTATGATTTTATTTCCTACCTATGTTCTCCTACTATAGAACATAGTTTCATAACAATTTTACTTTCCTTATATCTTATTGAAAATATGTGTTCTTAAATCTAATGACAATGTGGGTTATTGAACAATAGTATTTTTAAATATCAATTCCACAATTACTAAGATAAAGGTTAAATTGACAAGAAATAATTTAGTTAAGGTGGGGAGAATATAACACCCCATGAAATTAAAATATTCTCATGTTATAATAAAGATTATTTTGTATCTCTTTATATATAAAATCATATTAAGAATATATTACCCACCACAGCGAGTCAGCTTGCGTCACTTGCAATACTGGGTTTTACTGCCATTTAATGGAACACCCATTTTAAACTAGAATTTTAAAATTTGAAAATTTTATTTTTCCAAATATACATTTTTTTTGATTTATAATGACAAAATTATCTTAGGATTATTTTTTAGAATTTTTTGAGAATATTTATTTTTTGATGAACAGTGAAAAGTACTACAATTTAGTTAAAATCTTCATGTTCATTAAAATAATTATTTTTGATAAAATATATATTTAATTAGAATCAGTGTCACAATAGATCCATTATTAATGTATTAATATTATTTAGGTAAATTATAATCATCGTTATATTTAAATAGATATAAAAAACATACTGAACTTTTGAATGTTTTTACTTTAAAAACCCGCATTCTCGCCATTTTTGTGGGATTAAAATTGATCTTAATTTTTACAATTATATGATTTAGATTTTTAAAAAAATACATACATGGTTGTAATTAGTACAATATATGTGGTCTAATAATATAAAATTAATTATTGACCAAAATTATTTGTGAAACTGATTAAAATTAATTATGGTGATTAAGTTAATATTAAGCATAATAGAGGACTAAACCATAATCTTATGGAAAAACATTATCTGGAAAATTTTCCAAAAGCCATTGGAAACCACTAATTCAACCATATACCCTATTGTTTCTAATTTTATGGCTTATGGGGATATTATTAAATGGATGTTCCTCTAATAAAAGGTTATGTAATGAACGCGACAAAAAGAAAATATTCATCCACATTAACATTTATAAAACATTATGATCTGTAAGAAAAGATCATATTTTATGTAATACATATAATTTTTAAATTTAAATGGGTTATTTTAATCATAAAAATTTACCAATTTTTTTTAGAGATGATTTAGTTACTTAAATCATTTAAGAAATTCCGACATATTTGTTATTTAGATAATAATTAACTACAATAAATTATACTATAAATATTGAAAGTAATGTATATTGATTGAATTACATTCTATAATTATACTTTTAGATGAATAAATAGTGTTAAAAACATTAAAATTAATATATTTGAATTAAAATACAGAAATGAAAATTTGAAATTATAGTTAAATAAATAATCACAATGTTGACCTTATGGTTATTTTATAATAAATTATATTTTATTAATTTATTTAAAATTCATAAACATCATCTGTTCTAAAAATTTATTTTAAGTTTTAATAAATATTAAATATTTTCTATTACTGGACTAATTGTTATTTTATAATTAGCATATTTATTAATTCATTATAAAAACATTGTTAACGCGGTCCAAGTTTAAGCAGTGTTTTAGCACGTCAGGTGTGCTTCTATTAAAATTACTTTCAAAAACACGTGGGATTTTTATTTTATAATATATATATATATATAATATTAATAATTATATTGATATATATTTTCTAATAAATCTCACATTATTTTAGTCTTGATTTTTAAATTAATTAGAATAGAAAACTAGATTCTTTAATAAAAACAATTATGATAAAAACTGGGAATCGTATAAGTTAAATAAACAAATTATAAAAATGAAAATATTTTTGACTTGTAGTAGTTTTAATAGAACATTATCCCCCTTTAATCCATTAATTTTAAATTTTGGAGGCACTTTATGAAAAATACACTTCCCATTAATGAATACCTTTTGGTATTTAGAAGAGTTCCACTCCCCCTCCACTATAAAGAAGCAAACATTATACCCCTTCCTCACACCCCTCAAGACACATTGAATCATAAACAATTTCAACAAAGAGTCTCAAATAATCCCTTAAATCTACAAAGAAGCCTCCATTTTGGAATAAATCTATCCAAGTATGTATTTTTTAACAAACTAAATAGAGTTACCCGATTGAGAGGTAACAAACTTTCTTAATCTTTTTAGTTTTCTTTCCATTCTACACCCTATAAAATCTACGTATTATATGATTATATGAAAATACCAGAATCCTAAATATAATAGGATTTTTTATGTTGAAATTTATACCTACACTTTTAAACACCTTTATCTAATGGGTAATGAACTTACTGTATCTGTGTACCATGAACTACTGCCTATCGAAATGAAATTTGTTCATTTTTTACATTATGACCTATAACGATGGCCAATATGATGGGAAATAATTTTATATATTATATATATGGTATTTATTATGTTTTTACTTTAATAATTTTATAAAATATACCTTTAAACAATCCCATTTGGCGTTAATACAATAACATCATTGGAAGAAATGTGGACTATCACACCCTCAAAACGATGTGATTCATTCATGATATACATGGAAGGTATTACAGATGATTTTAATAAACCAATGTAAAATATATAACTTAGATATGATACTATTATTATTATATACATATGTATCATTTATTTTTCATTATTTTAATACATTAATTAAATGAAAGTTGCATTCTGGTATACGTACGACCTACCCTCTCCATGAACATTGCACATCATTTCTTACCTCCAAATATTATGGAAGATTAAAAATACATTTTTAATGAATATATAATATAATAAAGTCATATTTTATGTCATATATATATTATTAAATCATGATATATGATATAAGAACAACATGTAACATGTCAAAAAATACTTTATGAAACTAAATAATAAAAACCCAAAACGGATAAAATAATGAAAGATTGTTTCAAAATGTGTAATAAAATATTGTAAGAAGATAATATATGTTATTATAAACATGAGTATGGTTCTTTTATAAGTTAATAACATATTTTATTCTACTATATTTGAGGATACATACTACACAACAAAATCAAGGTTAAGGTAAGGTATTTCATCTCAATTTACTTTCTATTGAGAATTATTTTTGTTATACACAAATTCACTGCTATTTAGTGTGTATACATCAATTTTTCATGTTATATATTGAATCAAACTATTCTAATGATATTTTATGTTTTATTTAATTAATATGGGGTCATAATTTTAATGTTTCAACATTGTATGGGACACATTGAAATGCTAAAATATTATTTTTCCATAAGAACGTTTTAATGTTGACAACACTTATTGTTATTTGTCCTCCTATAAGGTATTATTTATAAGTACAAATTATTTATTCAATATTTGTATTTGATAAGTGTAATTATTTATTTGATATGTTAATAATTATTTTTGCGTGAAATACATAGGTTATTGACTATTAAAATCAATCCCTAAGGGTTGGGGACTAGTTAATGCAGGACCCTCGATGCATCGGTCGGCTCATGAGGTGAATTAGATTAATAAATAATTTAAAATATATCATTAAAATAAATGTATCATGTTTTTGGGAAACATTAAATCCAATAATTATGTATTTCCTTTTATAATAATTCATTTATTAGTTATCCATGAGATTTTGAGCCGACGTATCTATGGATGCATTTTATTTTTATTTCACTGATTTAATTGAATGTTATTTTAGTTTCTTACCTTTTCATATTAATATTTCTATATCTGGATATTTTAATGGAATTTTTTATCAATTATTTACTTTTCCACATTAATTTATTAGCATTTATTTATTATTTATTCCGCTTTAAATACCATTTTTGATTATTTTGAGCTCACCCTTATTATGTTTAATTTACCCAGGTTATGAAGAATAACTCTTTGAATAAGAATTAAAAGATATATTTTATTTTATTTTTCTATATTCTGCTTGTATTTACAATTTTCAAATGTATTATGGAAATCATGTATGTTATCTAGAATTCCAATAGTGTTAAAATGATCAGTCCTTCAGCATTTGATTCTTTATAATCGTGCCAATATAATAAAATAATGCACCAGCTCTGGGATCTAGGGGTCAGGGTGTTACACATGGAATTCCCTAACTTTCTATGTCTATTTTCATGGTTTCAAATAACTTATGTCGAAGGTATCTTGGTTTATTCCATTTTAGGTAGTTGTTTCTATACAATGGGTTAATCCAAAAAATTACTTTTTTCTTGTAAAAATTCAATTGGGTTGATCATTAAATTCAATTGATATGTGTTTATAAAGGTTCTTAATGGAATGGAAAATGTTTTCAACGCAATTTTTTCATTGAAAATAGATTTTTTTAATTTTGAAATATATTTTCAAACACTAAATCAAATTGGATTATCTTTGATTTGTTTTATAAATATGTGATCATGGCTTTGAAACATTATTTTAATAGTTGGAACATTATGAAACATTGGTGTGTTGGGAAAGAGAAATGTCTAGCCTTAGTGTTTTTGGATCCATTAAGAGGTACAATTTGGTAAATTATTAATCTCTGGTAGGACTTGAATTCAATTGTATCCAACATTATTATTGTTTATGATAATGATAATCTAGTATACATTTCCCCATAATATACTGCCCAATTCATGTTTTATTTTGATTTATGGTTATTTATCAGATGTCTTTTTTATCATGGATAGTTTCTCACAGGTTTCTAAATGAGTTTGTATCATATTTGCTTCCATGAAAGGAAATTTCATAGATATTGTTTTATATGATTACCTCTTGAATCATGGAAATATTTCTCTAAATATTAATTATCATAGTTATAGTTTGAGAATATGAAAGGAAATTATGATAAAACAATGGAAAAGAATATTTATAAATGAATTCTATTTTTTAAAATGATTTGCATAACTATTTTTATTTTAAAATCTGGAACTGTGACATTTTTAATTTATTACTTTTATAGAATCTATAGTGGTATCCTATAGGGTGTTATTCTCAAACCATGATATTTCCCTTATGGAGATTTCGGATGTTATATTATAGGATATAGGTAAAGGTAATAATACCTTGTAGCATGTCAGCTTCTCCATTGGTGTTTGGTTTTGGTTTAGGTTGGTTTGGAGGTGATAGTGGGTAACATGAATACTAGAGTTCTTGTGAGAATATACATGGTTGGTTTGTCCTATTTTATTTGTTATATGTAAGGTTGTATCTACTTATTCATATTTAAATTCCTATTATATGTATTCAAATGTTAATGTTAAATACTTCCCCGGTTTTATTTACTCACCTCACTATATGGTGGCCACCATTGGTGTATGGTTTATTTGGCATAGGTTTCCCTGTTACACATTATAGAAATATGTCATTTGAAATATAAAATCAAAGGATAAGAAATATTATTTAATCATAATATTTTTTAATGAATCACACTTCATCAATAGGAAAAGGAAACTGAATAATTTTTGAGCTATATTCTTAGTAACAGTTTCATATAGTGAATGTTATCATGAGAAAATAAGGAATAATTAATATAGTATAATGGACAACCAAAATACATTGCATTAAATCAAACAAAATTCAAAATATATTCATGGATAATTAAATATTATAAATTTCTAGGATAATAAAAGTAAATTATCAATTAATGAAATATAAAATTATGTGTATTAATTAGTGTAACAGCATGACCAAAACCACGATATGATGAATCTTTCCATCATGTCCTTAACTGAAAAAACTCATAATAAATGGTTAAATTTAAATCAGATACTTGAAAAATATTTCAGGCATATTGTTTTTTATATGGATACGTATTGATTCATCAAGGGGATATATATAGGACCCAGTTTATCCCTTCCATACATCAAATTAATTCCTCATATATTGAATCCACTATATAAAACAACATAAAATTTCTTTATCAATCAATAAATATCGTTATTCAATAAAGTATACATAATATCTATATTTCCCAAGTAAATGAAATAACATTACAATTAATATTTATATAAATAATAATATATTTTTAAAAGGTATATGGTTATGTAAATGAAAATTTATTGGAAATGATAACATATAATTCCATGATACTCAAAATAATGACATGATGGGGAAAACTTCCAATTAAATGATGGAGGCTGATAGGGAATGTTACACTGAGAATAAAAATGGACACAAAACTATGAATCTATAAAGGATGAAAGATGATCATAAATTCATTATAACTGAAGGACGTTTCAGTAAAACTTTGAATCTTAGAAATATAATGAAAAATATAATAAGCACATTAAAAACAGTATCCTTATAACTCTATATAGTAAGAAGATTATAAAATATTTTCATAATTTCTTTCATTATATTATAAAAATAATAACCAGTTAAATTTAATTTAAAAATCAATGATTTTTTCTTTAAATAATAATATAAATAAAAATAATTAAAAATGAGATTTTAATATAAATCCCTAACTTCGGGCCTCTATATAGTCATATGTACTTGATACACATCTATAAATAATTTACTAATTATTAAAACAAATCATTATGGATCCCAATTATTTGTTTTCTTACCAAATATAATTGACTTATTACATCTCCTCACTAGTTATTTATAATTATTCATTGACATTATCTTTCTGGGTGTTAATAATTCAATTATTCATGTATCTTTCTATTTGTGTGTGTTTTCATGGTTTAATTTTTTTATTAATAAAAACAAGGATATAAATAATATATTTATTCATTATATAAAATTATATATATTTCCATGATTTTTGGTAACTGGGAAAGAATATACACCAATAATCAAGATGGTAGTCCACACGTAATCATAAACATTTTTTTTCATTTAATAATGAAAATATATAAAAATTGTAAATATTATTTTATAATTAAAGAGTAATGTTAGTTCCAAAATTATCATATAAAATCATGATATCCATCCTTATATCCTTCAAATAGGAATTGTTATAGATAATTAACAACATCTATATTGAGGGATGATAGTCCCTACAAACACACGTCTTACACTCTTATTTTATCATTGTAGGGTGATTATACAGTTAGAGTAAATATTTTTAATAAATAAGTATAAATAATTCTAAAACAGAACACAGAAGAAATTTTTTCAATAAAAATAAAAAACCAATTTTGGTGATAAAAAATTAAATATAAACTTTGTTGTGGTTCTAGTCTGCATGTACACAGTGTAGATGTTTAAAGATTACATTTGATAGAAAGAATAAGGAAAAATGATGTACCATAATAATAATAAAATTTATTAATATTGAGGACACTATAGTATATAGTTTAGGATGGATATAATTTATTATAATAAGGTATAAAAAATAAATTATTTTGGAAAGAGTCAGTTAATATAATTATATCTTGTTTGGGAGACCTCATATGGCCTTTATAATAGGCCTTCATAAGATGATATTTAGGGTTCAAAAGAAGATCCTTGATGTGTGGATAAAACCAAGTATGGTTATTGTGTTGGGTTAGGCTAATATATGTTGTTCATTATTTTTCAACAAAAATTGTATATGGGGTTCCCATTTATAAGATAGGTTAGTGGAAGTACTGTAAATACTTAAAATATTTTTATATATCATATATCAAACCTAAGAAAAGTAAATCTATATTACAATAATCACATAATTTTATTTGTATTTGTTTTAAATATTATCAACTGATATAATTAAGATATTTCTATAAGTTATATTAATCTTTTTCTTTTTAATTATAGCCCATGTAGAACAATTTTTACCATTAGTGCAGTAATTTATTTTTAACAGGGTAACTATTAATTATAAAAAAACTAATTTTAAAAAATTTATAAAATAGGTAAAATATTATTTCATATATAGAAACCATTTTATCATGTTTAATTACTATAGGATGAGTAAATTAATTTAAAAGTTAAAACATAATACACGATTAAAATAATTTCTAGGAAAATGGATTTTTAATGTGTGATGAATTTATTCTATCATTTCCTAGTAACCATCATCAGATTAATGAAAATATATTTAATTTAATTTTTAATAAAAAATTACAAAAAATCATTTATCAATAGAGGTTATTTGAATTTAGAGTAACATTTTTCATTTGAAAATAGTTCTTTGAAAAAATAACTCTTTATGTTATAAAATGATATTTTATGTATTTATAACCAACTAATATTAAGTTTATGATTAGTTATATGTTTATAACTAATCGTTATTTATAATAGAAAAACATTAAATTCTTCATTGTTAATTATCCAAAAAAATCATTTCTGGTGGAATATTTAAAGAAATCGTTTCTACATTTATTTTAATATAATAAGTTGAAAATAAATCTACATCCTATTGAATAATAAATTTGTAATTTGAAAATTTAAAATTTTCACTATTCTATAGATTATTTAGGTATAAATATTCACATAAAATAATTAAAAATTAGGAGAAACATTATTCCATCCATTATAAAATTTATCCTGAATATTATCATGAATATAAATTCATGAACAAATGTGGGTAGATGTTCCTAAATACTTCTTGAAGGTACCATTGTCCTCTTATATTTCATGATTTCACTAATCCTCTATCGCAAATCAAGTCATCTAATTCCATAACACATTTTAGTTACTATTTGGAATCTAGATAGGATCTTCAAGAGAAGTTAAATCACATTTCAATTCATTTTCCTCATAGGTGAGAATCAAAATTTGGTATGGCATGTACATACTTAATAATGGGAAATTGAAGAAACTATGACATATAAAGAGGATAATTGAAATTGCAAAAATGGTATACATTAACTATAATTCAATCTAGAATTGAAAAAGTCAAAATGTACCATGTACTTATTAACCCTTTCGTATAAATATAAAAAATTCCTTAGAGGGACATACCTTCAAGAAAACCTGATTTTCCACTTGATATTCAAAATAATTTGATCACTTATCAGTATAACACTTTTTCTACTTTATCATGAATTATTATGATTCTGAATAGTCTTTAAATTCACTTTTGTCTCTTCTATGTGATCCAAGAATAAAATATTTCATCCACCATCTTCAACCCAATAAGACGGTGTATGAAAATTCTTTTTGTATAATCCTTTATATGGAGAAATTTTAATTCTTAATTGAAATCAATTGTTATAGGGGAAATCCAAAAAATGTAAATAATAATCCCACTTACCATGAAAGCCAATTATTTGTGACTTCAAAATATCTTTTAACATCTAAATAATAATTTTAGAAAGCCTATATATTTTATGAATATAGGGATTTATCAAATGTTTGACATTGTATGGAGGCTTTTAAATAATGTACATGAATATAATTGTAAACCATTGATCATGATCAAATGTAACCAAATGTGGTTCACCATTAACTCCCAAAATATTAATAATATATTGTTGTATGAGGTTCTCAAGAGGAAGATCATCACATATGGTGAGTGTAAAATCATGTTATGATTATAGGTACTTTTGAGGTTTATAAGTACCTCTGTTTTGGAGTAGTGACTTGGGAGAGTCGAGAGAACTTTAAATGTTGTTTTGAGGCAAAGAAGAAGTCACATGGGCGGTGCACGAGTTTTCAAAACTGTGCGGCCAAACCGTGCGTAGTTGGTCTTGGAGATAGTAACATCCACATGAGTAGCACACAATTTGTCTAATCATGAGGCCAAACTATGCAAGAAGCATGGCTGAGGCAGTAGCTAATGCAGGGTTAGCACAGGGTTTGTCAAACCATGAGAACTAACTATGTGGCCACTTAAATGAGATCCTTAAATTGTGGATCTCGCTCAGTTTTGCCTCTAAGTTCCTCGTTTGTCCTCCTAAGCAGCCCTAACTCAGGATTTTTCTTCTCCTAAGGTAAGATAAGGTTCTACCATCATTCCGTAGGTGATCCAAAGGCTCATCTTGGTGAATCTAAGCCGTATTCTTGAGGCATGTGATCGTTCTTCATCGATCTTGATCGGTTTCTTAGAACTACTTAGATATACTTATCAACATCTCTCGGTTTCGTAGATCTACACATGTTATGGGAAGATCTAAGTGTGTGGTACCAAATATGATGAGATTTGGTCTTGATCTTACTTGGAGAGAGAGATATAAGGTGGGTTCTTGAAGAAGCAACCCAGTTTTCTTGAGCATTCTTGACTGTTGTGGTTTTGGTCAAAACCTTCGAGGAAGGTGGTTCCGTCCTGATTTTCCAAATTGATTATCATTGAATTTTCTTGATTTATTTAAATTGTTTATTTTAATTCAATTTGTCAAGTTTTATTGCAATTAAATTGACAAAAACTCGATTCCTGTGAATCGAGATATTTGAAATGGTTTTGGCATGAAAATTTGGAAATCCCCAATTCCATTGAATTGGGTGTGATTATGGAAATTGGCTGATTTAAATTGTTGAATTTAAATTGTGGATTTGATGGAAATGATTTCAATTAAATTGTTGAATTTAATTGTGGGAATAAATTTTATAATGATGTAATTGTCTTTGAATGGATTTCAAACTAGTGAAAATGGATTAAAATGATTTGATAGAAACCCATTGGTTTTATCTTGTGAAAAAGGCATGTTTTGAATAAAACCTGTTTTAGTTTTAAATGGAATGAAATTGGCACTTTTGAAATGGAAGAATGTGATTGATCATATTTTAAGCATTCATAAAATAGTTCTCCCATCATGTAATAGCGCATGCAATCCTTAGATATTTAGTGAGTTATTTCGATACACTCTACTCTACGACAAAGTTCTAAAACATAATTGCAGCGGGTCACATCCCCAACGGGTTGGTGGAAAGTCTCCTTTGGCTAGATTCATAGGGACGTGTGTATACACATTTTCCTCAATTCACATAGAGAGTGTGGAATCCTATAACTGGTTAATAATATCGTACCTTTTCGCAGATGACCATCATGCTTGTTTGTTTATATTTGAGATATAAATGTATACCAATAATTTTGAACTACTTTACATGCCTTCTAAATTTATATAAACTATTTTATATAAATTTTTTCCTTAATACATTGTTTTAGTAATATTTCATCATTTTAAAGCCTTTGCTTAAAGTAATTTTTCCATCATTTGAAAATGTATATCATGTTTTGTTAAAAATATGATTTTGAATTTCCAAACCTGTTTATTTGAAAATTGAAAGATTTTCATTGGATAATCTATATTTGGCATCTGTTATGGAATCTTTGGTGGTATCCTACTGGGCATAGGCTCACACCCTACTTTTTCCTTTAGGTGTTTGTAGAATTTCTTCTTCCAGAATCGAGAAAAGGGAAGGGACCTCTTGGAGGTGGATCCAACTTTTGATCTTTGGTATATTTTAATTATGTCCTTAGGGACCTTGTGGCTATTTTTCTAATTTTTAGTACATGGTTTGTAGTAATTGGGTATTTTTATGCCTCTTTGTATTCTGGTACATTACTCCCAGTGGAGTTTCTTTTTGTTATTCATAACATCTTGTTTATTTTGCTTCCACATTCTTGTGGCAAAATCATTTCCATTTGCATTTTGTGTAATGAAAGGTTCTAGTCGCTGACCTGTGGGGATTGGGAACGCCCTTCGGGCTATGTCAGGGTCAGTTTGGTTATCGGGTTACCAGGGTACCCGGGCTGGTTCGTGACAAAGTGATATCAGAGGGAGGTTAAGCATCTTGCCTTGATGATAGTATGCATTTGAGTTTTCATGTTGGGACTTAGGAGGTTGTTGTGATTGAGTGCCTGCCGAGGTCTCACCACAATGAACCTTAAGTCACCAGGGTTGGTTAGGTAAATAAGACTTGTGGATTAGTTCTAGTATTTTCCATGTTTTGATTTGGATAGAGTGGAATCCAAATGTTGTTGTCCCTTATTTTCAGAATATTTTTCCTTGCTACTCAGTTTGGGTGTTAATCTATGTCTTTTTATGCTGTGTAGCATCATGCCTTTGAGAAGATGTAAAAATCAGATCCATAAAGAGGCTGCTACTAAATCTCTGCAAGAGAGTCCTATTGTGGATCCGAGTCTGGTTGAGGTGATTGTTCACACTATCCAAGCTCTAGGATAGGCACCACCTCTACTTCCTGTTCAGGCTCCAACTATAGATCCTTATAGTTATACTCTTCGAATTCGTTCTTAAGAGTTACTAAGCTAGAAGCCACCAGTTTTCAAAGGCTCCACTGACCCTCAACATGCTGAGGAATGGTTGGGTAATATTTCATGTCTGTTTGGGTTCTTGGAGACAACTGATGTGATCAAGGTGAAGTGTGCCACCTTTATACTGGAAGGACCATGTAGGAGACGGTGGTACACAATGGTGATGATTGGGAAACATGAGGGTTTGGAGTGAAAGGACTTTAGGGTTCTTTTCACTAACATGTTATATCCAGAATCAATGGTGTTGGCCAAGGCTGTGGAGTTTTTCAAGGTTGAGTAGGCCAACAAAACCGTGTCTAAGTACCCAAATCACTTTTCTGAGCTGGTACAGTTTGCTCTTGAGATTTTATCTAATGAGAGGATGAAGGCTCAAATATTCAAGTTGGGACTTCAATCAGATTTTCGTTCTCAGGTTTTCTTACTGAATCTACCCACTTATATTGATGTGTTGGATAGAGAGATGATGGTTGAGATGGACTTGGAAGGAACGTCAGGGTTTAAGGAGGTTATTTTCCCTCCTAGTGGTAGTGTTGGTTCCTTTAATGGAAAATGGAATCGTGACATTTCTCATGGTAGTTATTGACAATAGAGTCATTCCAGACCTCTGGTAGAACAAGGAGGGGCTTATTTGACTTACTATCAGTGTGGGATTCCAGGACATTCTAAGAGGGTTTCCACTGAGGCACCTAAGAATTTTATCTCCTGCGGATGTTTAGGGAACTTACAGAGATTCTTCCATCACTTATCTACTCCATGTAGTGGAACATGATCATCAGCACCTCCAGAAACTGTGAGGTGATCAAACGCTTCATGTAAAAATGGGTTCCAAACATAGGAATTCATAACGAAGCATCTTCACACAGTGGAAGAGTCGCCAGAGGTAGCTAATACAGGTCCTGCAACTTTGAGGGGTACCATTACTATAACTTCATCTTTAGTGACAACTCTTTTTTGATACTGGTGCATCTCACTCCTTTATTTCAACCCACATTGTTAATCTTCTTAATCTACCTATGGATCTTTTATCTTGTGTGATGGATATTACTACACACCTTGGTACAATTAGAGAGAAGGGTCTCTGTAGTCCTGTTTGTATCTTATCACTATCAAGTTTTGATCTTGCTTGTAGTTTTTTGGTTCTCGACATGAAATATTTTGACGTCATCTTTGGGATGGATAAGCTCATTTCTAATAAATCTCGGGCCTATTGTTATCTTTGGTGGGTTTACCTTACCACACCTAGTGGTGTGCCTATTGTTTTTGAAGGAGAATGGGACCCAAGGTCAAGTAGAACTGGACCATCTTATCTAGAGTTGGGGAAAGTTATATAGGTGTTTGCTTTTGATCTAGAGAGAGATTCAATGTGTGGTGATCTCCCTCCAGTCATCGCTGAGTTTCCCTATGTGTTTCTTCTGACTTCTCTAGTTTTCCACCAGTAAGGGTGGGTGATTTGTCTATTGACTTAATGTCTGGTACTCAACCGGTCTCTATTCCCTCTTACCGAATGGTTCCAGCAGAACTAAAAGAACTGAAGTCTCAATTAGATGATCTTCTTGAGAAAGTTTTTATATGCCCAAGTGTGTCACCCTGGGCAGCACTAGTTCTCTTCGCCAAGAAGGATAATGGTTCTCTTCACTTATGTGTAGATTATCAAAAGCTCAATCGAGTTACAATAAAGAACAAATATATGTTACCACTAATTGATGAATTGTTTGATCAATTGAAAGGGGAGAAGTGGTTTTCAAAAATTGATCTTCGATCTCTTTACCATCAGTTGAGGATAAAAGAATATGACATTCATAAGACCATTTTTCGGAGTAGGTATGGCCATTATGAATACCTTGTTATGACCTTCAGCCTAACAAATGCTCCTACAATTTTCATGGATTTGATGAACAAGGTTTTCTATGAGTATCTAGTTACTTTCGTGGTAGTCTTTGTGGATGAAATTCTTGTCTAATCCATGTCTGAAGAGGATCATGTGCATCATCTGAGAATAGTTCTGAGTCTTCTAAGGAATCACCGACTTTATGTCATGCTTTAAAAGTGCAATTTCTGGATTGGGGAAGTGAAATTCTTGGGACAAGTCGTTTCAGAACAATGAATATCATTTGATCCTGAGAAGTTGAAGGTTGTTATGACTTGGGAACAACCATGAAATGTTTTCAAGAATTGGAGATTCTTGGGATTCGTAGGATATTATTGCTGGTTTGTTAAAGACTTCTCAAAGTTAGCTTCTCCAATGACTACTCTGACTCAAAAGGGAGTGAAGTTTTCTTGGAATGATAAATGCCAGAGTTATTTTGTTGAGAAAAAGTGTCTTTTGACTTCTACGCCGGTGTTAACTCTTACTGAGGCTGGGATAGGTTACGTGGTCTTATGTGATTCATTGGGTTTAGGTTTGGGATGCGTCCTTATGCAAGGTAATCATGTTCTTACATATGGATCTCGTCAGACTAAGCCTCATTAGAAGAACTATCCTACCCATGACCTTGAACATGCAGCTGTAATGCACGCACTTAAGTGTTGGAGACATTACCTTTATGGAGAAAGGTTTACTGTATATTCAGACCACAAGAGTTTGAGTTATATCTTCTCTAAAAAATATTTGAATATCCACCAAAGGTGTTGGGTGGAGTACCTATAGTCTTTCAACATTGACATTGCCTATACCCCGAGAAAGGGGAATGTAGTTGAAAATGCGTTAAGCAGGAAACCTCCATCGCAGGTTGTGAAGGAATCTTCACAAGAGTAGAGTTTGATGGCTCGTTTTGATCAGTTGCATATTAGATTTCAGTAGAAGGGGAATGATGTTTCTTTAGCCAGTGTTCAGTTGAATTATACTCTCCTTGAGTTAATTCTTTAGGAACAACAACTGGATGATGAATTCCATAGCATTAGGGACTCTCTTTATGGTGGGGAGACCGCCACCTAGTGGTCGTTCTCCAAAGAGGGTGTTATGTGTTATCGAAACCGTTACGTTGTGAAGTTAATGGCAAGGAAGGATTTGGTGAGGGTTTCCATAACTCTCAGTGGGTTGTACACCCAGGCACAAGGAAGATGTTCTATGACATGTAGTGACAGTTATGGCGGCCTAGTATGAGATGAGACATTGCTGAGTTTGTATCTCGTTGCTATACATGCCAGCATGTGAAAGACGAGCACCAGAAACCTTCAGGTTTTCTTCAACCACTAACAGTCCCTACATGGAAGTGGGATGAAATATCTATGGACTTTGTGGTTGGGTTACCTCAAACCCAAAAGAATAAGAATTTGATATGGGTTGTGATTGATAGACTGACCAAGTCAGCTCACTTTATACCTATTCGAGATACAACCAAATTTGAGGAGTTGGGAAATATCTATGTGAAAGAAGTTTTTCGTTTGCACGGAGTTTAGTCTAATATAGTCTCTGATAGTGATGCTTGGTTTACTTCTTTCTTTTGGAGAGGACTTCTAGAGGCACTGGGATCTTAGGTCCATTTGATCATGACCTACCATCCACAGTCAGATGGCCAGATAGAGAGAGCTATTCAGATTCTTGAGGATATGCTCCGCGCATGTGTTCTCGACTTTGGTGGGTCTTGGGATGATCATCTGGGGATAGTTGAGTTTTATTATAACAACAGTTATCATTCTGCAATCCAAATGGCTCCTTTTGAGGCATTGTATGTCCATCCTTGTAAATCTCTGTTATGTTGGTCGGATATTGGTGAATGTTCTTTGGTAGGACCGAGTTTGGTCCAAGAGATGACAGCTAAGATCCAGTTGATTCGTCAGAGAATGTTGACAGGACAGAGTCGGTACAAGTCTTATGCTGATCATCGCCATAGACCATTAGAGTTCTTAGTTTGTGACCAGGAGTTCTTGAAATTTTCACCCTGATTAGGTCATTGACGACTTGGTAAGCAAGGAAAGCTTGCTCCTCATTTTGTGGGACATTTCGAGGTTGTGGGTCTGGTCGGGAAAGTTTCTAACCGTCTAGCTCTACCCCCACAGCTGATGTAGATACATAACGTGTTGTATGTATCCCAGTTATGAAAGTATCTCTGTGATCCATCTCATGTTGTGAGCTGAATTGATCCTGAGATTGATCCAGATTTATCTGTTACTGAATGACCAGTCAGGATTGTTGATTTTGAGACCAAGGTACTTCATGGGAGAACGATACCTCTGGTCTGTGTACTTTGGTATCATGGTTCTGATTCTCATGAGACATGGGAAAGGGAGGCACTAATGAGAGAGTAGTGGCCTCATCTTTTTTTCGTGGAGGTTTCTTCACAGACTTTCTCTGGATAGAAAGATCTTATGGTGGGGAGGTTGTAACATCACGTTACGATTTCAGGTACTTTAGATATTTCTAAGTACCTCTTTTTTGGAGTAGTGGATTGGGAGAGTCGAGAGAACTTTAAATGATGTTTTGTGGCAAAGGGGAAGTCACACGGGCAGTGCACGAGTTGTCTAAACTGTGCAGCCAAATCGTGCGTAATTGGTCTTGGAGACACTAACTTCCGCATGAGCAGCGCACAGTTTGTCTAACCGTGCGGCCAAACCGTGCGAGAAGGATGGCTGAGGCAGTTTCAAATGCACATTTAGCACACGGTTTGTCAAACCGTGCAAACTAACCATGCAGCCTCTTAAATGAGATCCTTAAATTGTGGATCTCACTCGGTTTTTCCTCTAAGTGCCTCGTTTGTCCTCCTCAGTGGCCCTAACTAAGGATTTGTCTTTTCCTAAGGTAAGATAAGGTTATCCCAACATTCTAGAGGTTATCCAAAGGCTCTTCTTGGTGAATCGAATCCAGATTCTTGTGGTATGTGACCGTTCTTCATCGTTCTTGATCGATTTCTTATATCTACTTAGATATACTTCTCCTCTTCTCTAGGTTTCTTAGATATACACCCGTTATGGGTAGATCTAATTTTTTTGTACCAAATATGATGCAATTTGGTCTTGATCTTTCTAGGATAAAGAGATATAAGGTGGGTTCTTGAAGAAGCAACCCGGTTTTCTTGAGCGTTCTTGACAGTTGTGGTTTTGGTCAAAACCTTCGAGGTTGGTGGTTCCGTCCCGACTTGCCAAATTGATTATCATTTTATTTTCTTGATTTATTTCAATTGTTTATTTAAATTCAAGTTATCAAGTTTTCATTCAATTAAATTGACAAAAACTTCATTCCAGTGAATCGAGATATTTGAAATTGTTTAGTATAGAAATTTGGGAAACCCCAATTCCATTTAATTGAGTGTGTTTATGGAAATTGGACGATTTAAATTGTTGATTTTAAATTGTGGATTATATTGAAATGATTTCAATTAAATTTTTGAGTTTAATTGTGGGAATAAATTTTGTAATGAAGGAATTGGATTTGAATATATTTCAAACTGGTGAAAATGGCGTAAAATTATTTGATAGAAACCAATTTTTTTATCTTGTGAAAAAAGGCAAGTTTTGAATAAAACATATTTTGGTTTTAAATGGAATGAAATTGGAACTTTTGAAAAGGAAGAATGGGATTGATCATATTTTATGCATTCTTAAAATAGTCCACCCATCATCTAAGAGTGAATGAAAACCTTAGGTAGTTAGTGAGTTATTTGGATACACTCTACGCTACAAAAAGGTTCAAAAACATACTTGTGGTGGGTCACAACACCAACAAGTTGGTGATGAGTCTCCTTTGGCCAGTTTCATAAGAACGTGTGTATTCACATTTTTATGAGTTCACATAGAGAGTGTGGAATCCTATAACTGGTTAATACTATTGAACCTTTTGGAAGATGACCATGTTGCTCGCTTGTTTGTTTATATTTGAGATATAAATGTGTTCCAATTAATTTAAAATTCTTTACATGCCTGCTGAATTTATATAAATTGTTTTATATAAATGTTTTTCTTAAGCTATTGTTTTATAAATATTCCTTCATTGTAAAGCCTTTTTTAAATTAATTTTTTCATCATTTGGAAATGTATAGCATGTTTTGTAAAAAATATGCTTTTGAATTGCCAAACTTGTTTATTTGAAAATTGAATGGTTTTCCTTAGATAATCTATATTTGGAATCTGTTACAGAATCTATGGTGTTATTTTACTGGGCTTAGGCTCACACCCTACTTCTACCTTTAGGTGTTTGTAGACTTTCTTCTACCAGGATCGAGCAAAGGGAGGGGAACTCTTGGATGTGGATCGAGCTGTTGATCTTTGGTCTTAGTGAGTTGTGTCCTTAGGGACCTTGTGGTTGTTTTTTCCATTTTTAGTACTTGGTTTGTAGTACTTTGGGATTTTTATGCCTCTTTGTATTCTGGTACATTACTCCTAGTAGAGTTTCTTTTTGTTATGCATACTATCTTGTTTCATTTACATCTGTATTCATGTGAAAAAATCATTCCCACTTGCATGTTGTGTGATGCAAGGTGCTAGTCGTCGACCCATTGGGATTAGGAATGCCCTTCGGGCTTTGTCAGGGCAGGATCAGTTATCAGGTAACCATGGTACCTAGGCTGGTTTGTGAGAGTGATAAAATTTATGGACATGGTAAGGCGATCAATAATAACCCATTTTTAATTGTTAATTTTTAGATTTTATTAATCTAATCACAAATTCAATAGTATTAGAATAGTTGTTCCACCTAAGAATTGGTGTAGGTTTCATGACTCCTCTAAGATGTTGTCTTTAAGGAATTATCTTTATACAAAAAATAATATTGATACATATTCTAATATTTTCCATTTCTTATTATCCCATGAAAAGTGTTCCATCAAATCTTGATACATTTTCGTGCTACTTGGGTGTATAGATAAAAAATTTAGACTAGATTTATCTAAAAATTGTATCATTTGATCTATATGTGGAACAAAAAATTATCCTTAAACATTTAAATCTACCATATTCAATGATTAAAGTTTCCAACACCTCATCATTAATGAATTTGATTTTGTTTTGAATGTTTTTTTCACCTGGTGGGGGATATTTTATTTTCTCCCATAAGGAAGGATTAATAATAATTTTGAATAGAATTGATGTTTACCCATTCATAATTATTCCAATATTGAATATTAACAATTCCTATAATATTGTATATTTATTGATCCAAATTTCAGTCATTATTACAAGATTAATCATACTTAATACATCAAAAATATTGTTTTAAAATATAGGGTTTTATTGTTTTCAGAAACCATAATTCATGATTACTTCCATCTATAACCTTTTCCAGATATTTATATACTTTTTCTTGAATACATATATCAAATTTTATTGATCAATATTTATTTGAAATATTTTATTATAAAGTTAAATCATATATATATTCAACGTATATATCAAAATTTCTAGAAATTAATAATGGGATACATAATTTTTGCACTGATATATAACATCCATGATACATAAGAAACTACTATATCATTTTCTATAATGACAGATCTAAGATGCTTCATTAAAGAATCACTATATATCAAAAGTTTATTCATTCTAGATGGAAATTTCATTATCAGTGCATTTACTAATCACCCATTTAATTCTTCAAAACATTCTTTATATATTTATCATTATAAAACCATTTCCCCTTTAAAGGTATAACGATTTAATGTTTTAGCTAATCAATATTTATTTTTAACCAATTTTTGATAATAATAAACTAATAAAAGGAAAATACTATCCTCATTTACAAACATTGGCATTGTCGATTACATCACTACATTTTTCATAAAAGGATAAACTAATATTCCATCAATATAGAAAATATAGAGGTTGAAGGAAACATACTGAAGCTATAATTCACATTTGAATTTTTTTCGATTTAACTATTTATATCTAGGATCCTCATGAATGTTTCAAAAATAACTCTTATTCTAAGAAAAACATTTAAATTATACCAAGATATTATAAATGAATACCAAAACATAATTATTAAAGAAATCCTTGAATACTATATTTGTTAAATCCATAAAATTATAAGGTTAATTAGTTTATCAAAAATAAATTAATAGATATGTTTTAATATCCATAACTCAAATGAAATTTCCTCTTTGTAATAGCTTTAATTTTTACTTATATTTTATGACACCAAGAATAAAGATGAATCATTGAAAATTATTGATCTCCTTAAAGTTGATTGAAAACATCATCAATGCAAAATATATAAGATATTTTAAATATTTTAATATCATTAATTTACCTTTAATTTTTGTACAACATCATAAACTAATTTTAGTTTTTTTCCAAAAGAATAGGTGAAACCAAAAGTGAATTATAAGGGAGTATAAATCCCATATTACAAAACCCGTATAGTTGTTACTATAGTTCCAATAATTACACCATGGTTATCTTTTAGGGAGTCTTAGATTTAGATCTTTCATTAGCAATGTGATCATTGGGAAGATGAACTTATCAATCAAGTGGATATCAAGGTAGTTATTTTGGAAACACATCAATTTATTCAGGAACAATAGGTAAAAAATGTATTGTAAGAATACAGTTCTCATTAATAGGTTGTGTCTACTCCTCTTCTCCCAAAATTTCATTAAGGATAACTATGTAGGTGGACCCTGACATAACACATATGATATTATATACCTTCTTATGAAATGTAATTCAATATATCATATAATAATCAAGATCCCTTTATCCTGGAAACACATTTTTACATTATTATTGATAATAAATTTCACTCAATGCATTATGTAAAATTTAACCATATGTATAGTAACCAGGTTATAAAATAATGTAACTCTTTGAATTATAATGGGAAATTAATAACATATCCTTGTATCAATAAGATTACAACTTTGAATATATATTAGGATCTCTAATTTTAATATGTTACGGTAATATTTAATGTTATTGGAAAACATAGAAGATATAAATGGGTGTGAAGACCCATTTTGAAATAAATAATTCACTATCATTGAGATTGTGATCAACGTACCAAAAAAATGTTTTTTGGAACATAAACATCACATTTAACAATCAAATAAGCCTTAAATTCCCTCCATTAACATTTCTATGGTAGTTTTCCTTGATTCTTGGGATATTGGTTTGAATAAATCCCCATAATTAAATATCTAACAGAGTTGATAACAATGATTTGATTATCTACCATGTATTCATTTGCCTTATGATCATTTTCTCCACAAGTTAGATAATATCATGTTCCCATTAATAGAGTACATGGTTATTTTTATCTATAATAATAAAATATTATAAATAATTTATTTTATTTGATGAATTTGGTTTCACATTGTTCTTTTATTTTCTATCCATTTTATGATTTACCATGTTGATGTAAGATATATAAAAACGTTTTATTATCCCCGAGAACATAATTTTATATTACCATATGATGTAAACATTTGTGAAACTAGTTTCCACAATTTTCTTGAGTTTTTCCAATCAAATAAATATTCCTTAATTATTTCACCATTATTTTTTAAGTATACAGTATTCTTAGATAACCACATAAGATAGCTTCATGCTTCATAAAATGTTCTTCTTCCTTTTAACATAATGTGTGTAACATCCCATTTTTTCCTCTAATATCCCTCGAGGAATATATTATTTAAAATAATTTTAAACTAGTTGTTATACATTACATACATCCTATCTCCTCTTCCATTACTATATTCTTGATCAATGACCAATATTTATCAATATCACCTTTCCTAAAATTCAGTAAAACAATATTCCCATTTAATTACATTTTAAGGATGTATATATCTTTTTCAGGGACATAATTTATTGTATAAATACCAATTGATTAATATTTAAATAATACTATTTAGGATTATTAAACAAAAATCCATCCAAAATAGGTTCCTCAAACAATGGAATTATAATTTTCCATATATGGAAAAGGATAATCATCATAAATGGAGTCATATTAATTTATTTAGTATTAATATGGTTATATTTAGTACTAGGTATATTGGTATACTTAGTAGGGAAATCCCTACCTTAACTATGCATTTTTATTCCATTGTTTTTATTAAGATAATTCTCTAAATAAAGGAACACACTAAGATATCCTATAATCATTAAGAATATTCAAAAATGAATTTAAAAACATATATGATAATTATAAATTCTAAATAAAAAAATTATATTTGATAATATATGCAACATGAAACTATAATTTAAGTATGTATTATACACAACACTGAGTATATATTTCATCACACACAACAACTACTTTAAACAAAATGTTAAATATTAATAAAATATCAATATTTAATATGTAATTTATAAACTAGTTGTTAAATTGGTGTATATAATTAGAACAAAATGAATTATAAATTTTATAAAAATATATTGATTTTAAATAAAATAATGATCATTCAAAATAAAAATAAATATTTTTAAAAAAAATTTATTTTTTTCTAATATACAGAATTGTCTCTCTTTGTGCGCATTATTTAAAATTAACTTTCAAAAAAACAAAAAATTCATCTTGAAAAATAACAATAAATATATATAAATTATTACTAAATTTATCGTAGCTTGAATTTTTTAGATTTTTCTGAAAAGATTAATGTTTTATGAATAGTGAAAAATACTAAAATTTAACTCAAAAATGCATTTTTGTTTAAATAGATTGTAATTTTAAATTAAACTTCTAATCTTTTTAAATGTATAACTATCAAAATTTTATAATTATTAATATAATTTAGTTAACTTGAATCATTTTCAAATTTAATTTTTATATGAACACATTGTATACTTTTAGACATTTTCCCTTTAAGACTCAGCTTTCTTGTTGCATCTGTGGGATTAGTTTTAAATTATATTTTTACACTTTTGTGAATTAAAATAGAAAAAATGGATTATATATTTTTAGTCGGCATAATTTATATTTTTTTAATAAGGTAAACTTAATATTTTGACAAAATGAATTGCAAAAAATTTAAAATTAATTACTGTTGTTATGTAAAATTAGATTTGTTTTGGGTTTAGTATATAAGAATATGGGTTAAAATGACATAAAAACTTATAAAAATATTATTGGATGGATTTAATTTCATATTATACTTACTAAGTTGTAATATATATATATATATATGATTTTGGAGTGTGAATGTATTTAATAGCTTGTATTATTTTGGAAAACATCTCTTTAATTTCCAAGAGGGATCCCTCTCCCTACGTATAAAAGGGAACTTCCTCCCCTAACCTATTCACACATACCAATAACTATTTCTTGAAAACAGCCTACCAAATTATCTCCCAAACATATTTACTAATACTCTAGATCAGCCGGTCCTCCAAAATAAATATCCGTGCTGTTCTTAAGTGGTGATCCAAATAAGTATTCTTTTATAAACAATATTAATCTTAACAAATCCATTCCTCATTTTTTATTCATTTCCCTTCATAAATTATGTAATAAAAAATAAATTTTATATACACAAGAATATCCAAAATATTTTGATTTTATTATTTATATGGAATGAAAATTATTCTTCTCCACTTCCATAAAATGGTTTACGAATTCATAATTTATGCATACAGAAGACTACCACCTCGCGAACTAATGTCACCTATTTTCACATTACCACGTATCACAGCTGGATATAATGATGGATTTAACACATGTATGTGGTATTTCTCATATTATTATAATTATTTAATTTTAATATCACTTATACCATTTTATATTCCATTATATTTAAAATACGATAACACTACTCATGTGTTTATCGGACTACCGCCTCATGAAGAGATGTGATTCTGTTTTCATTTACTCATTACATGGAATGTAATAAGGATAAAATTATTGAATGAAGGTGATATATATTATATTATATTTATTCTATAAATATAATACTACGCCCACATGCATAATTGTTAACTCGTTAAGGGAATGATATCATCGCATGTGAATTTTTATAACCTACCGTATCCACAAAGTCTTGGGATTAATTTTTCATGTAAAAAATTACTAAATGGTTAAAATAATGTATCTACATAGTAGGTCTGATATTTTTAACATCAATATAATTCTGGTTGTTTTTTATATATATTAAATGGTATATAATATAAGTGTTTTCCTTGCATTGTATCCATGTTGGGATACTACAAGTGGATGTGCTTTTGGTATAGAGCTACCAAGCGGTAATCACTCTGAAAAGGGTGCATTAGGATAGAACTGATCATGCCTTTGTGACTGAAAATATTCCTTGTTATGCACCTGGCATGAAATTCCCAAGGGATATTTTTTATATAAGTTACATTTTCTTTAAAAACAGCTGTGAAGGATTTTAAAATAATTATATCCACATAAAGATCATGTTTATGATTTTTTTGATATGATATACATTAATTTTATAGTTTTTAGGACCAATAGGGGCCTATATACCCTGAGAGGGGGGTTGAATCAGGGTATGGATGTTATTTTTCAAAATTCTTCCAGCCCCAATGGATCTTGACCTCTTTATTACAAGGGTCACTTTGTTTGCACTTGTGTGATTATTATGGACACTTCTTTTCTTCTTTATCTGATGATTATGCTTTAAATGAAATATAAGGAAGTAAGCTGGTAGACACAAGGATTTTTACTTGGTTTACCCTCACTGGTCTACATCCAAGGAGATTACAACAACGATGTGCTGCTGTACCAAATCCACTAAAGCACATTGCTGTTTACAAGGTTCGAGATAGATCACTTCTATGCCCAGGATCACTGAATTTACAAGGTTTTGGGTTATCTCACTGCTTTCCCAAGGGTCACTCCCTGTTTCTCTCTCTAGCACACTACCGATGGAGAGGATCACCTTCTTCCTCTTCCTTTGATCACTACTCTGGAAAGGATCCACTCACCACTTATAGACCTGTAGCTATTTTCATTATCACTAATGAATTCATCCTTTATTGAATGTAGATGCTCTATTGAAGTTCAGCTTTCACCCATAGATGAATCTCACGTTGCACTGAAGGTATCGGAAAATATTCCAGCTTCCACGCAGCCCTGAATCACTGTCGTGCATCAACCATACCTGGCGCCCTTCTCTAAGCCGGCGTTCAGGTATCGGTGCATATTTTATAACTGGCGCGCAAGTCCACCTCAACCACTTGCATGACACAATCTTTTACAACTCCAAACTTACGCGACTCACACCCTTTTATGCCCAAACCAATATTGGTGCGCAACCATAAACTGTTAAGCTTGTTCAAAACATGGCACGCAAGTCCACCTCAACCACTTGTGAAACACCTCCGTCTTTAACTCTAAACTTGGGTGACTCACTTACTTTTGTTCCCAAACCACCTAGGGCGCGTAACTATCACCTGGCATGCAACTTCAACTTGTGTGACCACACCACCACTTGTGTGACCACCACACCTACATGATGGAGCTTTGATTTTCTATAAGTGTTGAACTCATACAGAATGAGAAGGGGTCGACCTCTATTTATAATGATTTTCACGCCCTACGCAATGGCATGTAAGTATCCTCTTAGAACGCAAGTTTCAGCACGCAAGTCTCTGTCGTGCAAGTCACTTGCACGACCAACCCTAAAACATGGGCACCCCTTATCCCTTTGACAGATTTTGATGTTCTGATCCTAAAGAACATATGGAACACAAGTTTCCTCTCCTTCAAGACCACATTGTGCAAGTCCATTTTATAAAACCACTTTTCTCCATTTGTCAATTTTCAGGCCCAAAAATTTGGCAACACTCAGAAATGGCGCCACCTTGTATCTGCTCATTTTGTACCGCCTCCAGATCATCCATTCCTTTTTTGATGTTCTTGAATCAAACATTTATCATTAACCACAACTCTTGAACTTGACATGCCACCCTGAAATCCCCTTTGTCAACAAATTTTTATGTCACGGTTTTCTTTGTCAACAA
This sequence comes from Viscum album, assembly GCA_963277665.1. Classification (NCBI taxonomy): domain Eukaryota; kingdom Viridiplantae; phylum Streptophyta; class Magnoliopsida; order Santalales; family Viscaceae; genus Viscum; species Viscum album. The sequence goes on along the minus strand of OY728158.1, from coordinate 1,899,368,619 downwards.
TCACAACACATATATCCACTTTGTCAACAAACACAATCATCTCAAAATGCTTTAATGATGACTTGAGGTATTTTTGCCCAACAATTTTTTATATTATCTATTTGACTAGTTTTGGGGTTATAAATCATGTTTCATAATGATATGATTGAAACAAGATTAATCCATAATTTAGAAATTGTTCCTTATGGAGGGAATGTGAACTATATCAATACATGTAACCCAAAGAGTAAGAATAATCCTTTCATTTATATATTGAAGCACGTGAGCCTCAACCCAGTTGGTGAGGTATCTCTATGTGAATCTTGGAGAAACATGTTCAAAACTAGGCAGAGGTATAATTTTGGGTTACTGTAGAAGTTATTATAGCAGGCATTATAGCAGTTACAGTAGCAGCCCTGTAGCAGGTACTGTTCATTATTGTACCAGCTAGAACTATTCACCTTGGGCCACCAGTTTGGGCTTGGAGTACTTAAGGCCTTCGGGCCACCTAGGACTTCAGGTCAGTAAGGATTTCGGGCCACCATAGGGCCTTCATGAAACCACAAGGCCTTCAGGGCCACATGATTTGCAGTTTCACAGAGAGATTCTACATGGAACTGCTGTAGAGGAGGAAAGAGAAGGACCCATTCACCCGATCAAGGCTAAACTAATGTTGAAAGAATGAGAGGGTGTGTAATTTTCAATTGGTACCACTCCTATAATACTATGTACCTGGAAATGCTATCCAAATAGTCATGAAAAGGTGTAGAACTGGTCATGATGCAGATGCCGGGGAGGAGCAGTTTCAAGTAGACATAGTCTGTATGATTTCTTGAAGACCTAAGAGTCATGCAATGTCACCAAGCCTATAGAAAATTTAATTCCTAATCCTATAGGACTTTTAAGGGTTCCCCTCATCCCTTGAAAGGGGGGGGGGGCTATCAGAAAATCAACAAAAAAGAAGGCCTTCGGGTCATTTAGTCATTAGTATGTTGAAACTAATCTTTTAAAAGGAAGTAGTCCCCTAGACAATATTATTACATTTGAACATAATATCATGTTATTAAAACACATTTAAGGAGTTATATATGTATTATGTGATTTAAGTGAAGTAAGATAAGAAGTATGGTAGAGAAGAATATAGATAAAGGGAAGAATAAAAATATGAATGTTTCCACATGTCATACATAAGGAAGGAAACAAAATTGTACATGCTAAAGAGTAAAGGGGATTTTCATTAGGTGGGGAGAAAAATTCCACCATGAACATGAGTTTAATGGAAAGAAATAATTTTTCAATTATCAATGATTCACCAATAAGGATATGAGGAACAGAGAAAATGAATGCCCCATACATCAAACGAATTTACCTCAAGAGAATCCAATGGATCATGGTTAAGCATATGAAATTACAACAGGTGAATATAATTGATTAATTTTCTTCTAAATTAGGATTCATGAACCTTTTTGTAAAAATGTTTTATTAATGATATTATAGTTATATGTATTATAAAATATATAGTATTGTAACTCCATATTTTTTTATTAAGGAATTAAGGTCATATGTAAAATGATACAGATGACTAATAAATATTTATATGTCGAAATTTTAAAATAATTCGAAACTAATGATTGATTGAAATATTACCCTTAATATTTTCTGGATGATGACATAATGATGTTAGGATAAGATAATATTGATATTGATAATGTAAATTTCATAGTACTGACTACCATGGAACTATTTAATGATTTGTTGACAAATTTTTTTATTCTATCATTGATGGAGTTTAAAACATATTCGATTTTATAAATATATCCAATAATATATTTTTTACATAAGGAATAAGAAATAACTAATTTATTCAATGTATTTTTATGTTAATTAATGTTATTACCAAGTTTTAATATCATTCATATTAAAGGTATTAATACATTTGGTATGAGGAAATTAAGAGATTCTTCATGTTTCCTTTTGGGTAAATGGTTTTTTCATTTTTTAAATTCATTGAAATTGTATTCAATGTTTTGGATATTAATATTTTGTATGGGTTATATGGATTACCATTTAGGAAATGTATTTTTATGAACACTAGAAGAGGACACAAATATTAATATTTTACTTAACCATACAAATATTTATGCATATTGAATAGTTTATGCAAACCATATTAGTTTTTTCAAATAGTTAGATATATAAGTAAATATGTTTCAAACATTTATCTTTATTATGATTCATTATAAAGAAATTTTAGTGCTATATGCATGAAAAATACATTTTGGATATTGATTGAATATAAAAAAAGAGATTAAATTATGCTTATAAAATATAAACGTATCATTTAACATTATTTAATTATAATCATAGATAGTAAAAGAATTACAAATCATTAGAAAAATGATCATGAAAAAATATTTTATCCTTTTACATTCATACCTGATTAATCATATGGTCTTATAAATTATGAAATATTTATGGTTTCAAGGCCCTTAAAGTTTCATTGTTCATTCACTTTCTTATGATCAATGACTTCCATCAGTCTGTATACTAAATGACACTTTTAACCCATGTACATGTTGGCACTTAATAACAATGTTCACCTATATAGAAATGAAATTATGTTTTATTCTAGAAGACTTTGATACTCTCTTACTCTCTAATTATGTGGTTATTTTATTAACCCTTTATAGGATGTGGGATTCTCAGTAATTGAATTTCCAAATATCAATCCTTTGATTACCAAGATAACATCTAAATTTTGAGGATTCAATTTATTTAAGGATTATCGAATTTAACTCCTATAATTTATAAAACAATAACATTATATTAAATAGAGTATGTGAAGCACAACACAATTTTTATTTTGTATTAAATGAAATGCTAGGTTTATCTTTCTTTACACAAAACATTAAGTTTAAATGGAATGTGAAATATTATTTGAATATCAGTACTAAATATTATAGTAATGAACTAGATGTTAAATTAAAGCTTCGAATAGAAAAAAAAATTAGTGGAATTTTTATTATTTATTGAATATAAATAAAATATGGATAATTTCAAATAAAATGTATTAGTTTATGAAAAATTATATTTTTCTAAAAGAAATTGTTTTCTTCCTTTTCACACATAATATATAAATAATTTTTAAAACTATTTGAAAATTTAGTTTCAAAAATGAAATTATTGTTTTTTATCATAATAATAAATTTATCCAAGGGAGAATTCTTTAGATGATTTTGAAAATTTTCTTTTTTTATGAATAGTGATAAATACATAATTTTAATTGAAAATGTCTATTTTGAATCTATAATTAATTTAGTTAAATTAATTTTTTTTAAAATTAATAGTATTCAATATTAATATAAATTAATCAAATTTAGTTCATTAGAATAATTTTTTTATTTAATTTTTATATAAAAACATTTTATACTAATGGAAATGTTCAATTTAGAGACCCACTTTCTTTTCATGTCTGTAGGAGAAATATTAAATTAACATTTTCCATGTATATGAATTAAATTTTATAAATGGATTCCCTATTTCGGATTAGAATAATTAATAGTTTCTAATAAATTGATATTAATTTTTGACAAAAATGAATATTAAAAATACTAAAATTAAATTTTTGAGGTTGTGGTTGAAATGAATTTTTCACGGGTTTAAACAAAAATGATAATTGTTAAAATAATCCTATAGTATGAAAAAATCATGATGGATAGATGTATATCCATATTTTTCCTACCAATAATGAATATATATACATTTGGAATAATTTGGAATGTGAATGACTTTAACATTTTGAATTATTTTTCAAAATTTCAATGTAATTTCCAAGAGGGTTCCCTTTCCCCACTTATAAAAGGGAACTCCAACCCCTCAATTATTCATACATCCCAATACCATTATATCAATTAAACCCTACCCATTTTTCTCCCCAAAATAAATAGTTATATTATAGAGTGTATTATACACCCTAAATATTATATCTAGGGTCCATAAAAGGAAATCCAAAGGAGGTGTCTCTTAGAGAAGACAATTATATTAACAAAAAATACCATTCTCATTCTTATTTTCACACCTTAAATTGTGTCATAAAACATTATATATATTATATTTAGTTTCTACCGTATTTGTTTTAAATTTATATGTCATATTAATTATCTATCCCCACTTCGATCAAATGGGTGACCAAATCATCATTCGTGTTTATAGGGGACTACCGCTATACGAACTGATGTAATAGATTTTTCCATTTACACCTCTCACTAGTGGATATAATTATGGATTTACCATATGAATGTGATATTTATCATATTATTATACTTGTATAATTTTAATATTACATATTATTTATTACATTTTATGTTATTTAAAATACAATAACATTGATCATGTGTACGGTGGACTACCACCTTGTGAAGTGATGTGATTCCTTTTTCAGTTATAAAATACATGAAATATAATAACGATATATATAATTAATACAGGAAATATATATGATATGATATTTATTCTATAAATTTAATATATCTCCTACTTGCGTACTCTTCCACCTATTAAGTAAAAGATATCATTGATTCTTCATACATACAACTTACTATCTCTAAGAAGCTCTGTGATTCATTTTCATAGTCCAAATTTCAAAAATAGTTCAAATAATGTATATACTAAGTAATTATAATATTTATTAAATTAATATTTTTCTGGAGATTATGGATATATATTAAATGCAGGTAGATAGAACATTCATGAAAAAACTCGCATGAGAAAATAAGGCAACTAACACCAGAAAAAATGAAAATAATGAAATGTTATTATTAAATACGTGGTAGAATGTAATAAAATGATCATATATGATTTTATATGATGAATATGGCTCTAGTATACTTTTAAAATTTTTAAAACCACTATACATGATTCCAAATCATGTTCAACAACAATGAAGCACGAGTTAAGGGAATTTAAATCAATTTACATTCCATTAAGACATATTGGTCATGATGAACCAATTCAATTTTATGTGGTTAATTAAAAAACATTTAACATATAAAATAATGATTCATTAATTATTCATTTTATTTTATGTTTTACTTTGAATCATTTCATCAAAAAGGTTTTGAATCAAAATTTAACATGTTTTGAAGCTATTGAACAATATCACATTCTTATAGAATTGTTAGAATTATCTTAAAACAATAAATTTATGATTATAAATTTTCATTGGAAAATAATGTTCTCTTAAATATCCATATTATTTGGTAATGGATTTTATTATTTTCTTATAATTGTACTATTATATATGGTGTTTATTTTTAAATTTATTAGATAAAAAAAGAAATATTGATAAATTAGTATCTTTTACCTGATAAAAACATTTAATGATAAGGAATATTGAGTCATTAATTATATTGATCATTCGATATTTTAGGAATTCATTAAACCTATAGTGATGGATGGGACCCAATTTAATATATCCCCTTGATAAATCATAAGATCTTAGGAGGGAAATTAAGTGTCCAAATTAAATGGATTCCAACCTATAGTTTTAAACTTTCATGTGAATAGTCTTGATAGTAGAGGAATCATGATGTATGAGATCACAGAATCCACTAATTAATAATTTCATTCATTGAAAATTAAATTTCAAAAGAACGTTTCATTTCCTCAAAATACCTTGGAATATTTAAAGATATGTTTATAGAGCCAAGCACTAAGACAACATGCGATTCAAACAACCGATGTGCCCAAAATTAATTTTATAAACATATTATATATATATATATATTATTACATACATGTAGTTTTATAAAATAATATCTTATAACTCTTATATAAAATCTTGGATCCAAAATTGGAAACTATGATTTTGTTTAGAATTCAAGGTTCACAAAAGACATTACCTAAAATAGGTTAGAGATGGACGTTCAGATAAAGGGGACCATTAGTGTGTGAGAATATTTAAATGATTAATTAGTTTAATTTATTATTTTTTCACAAATTACATTTTCCTATTAATAAATGGTTATGGAAAAACTAAATTTGGAATAACCAAAATTAAAACACCATATAGAAGTTTGATACAATTTTTTATTTAGTAACCCACATTAATATGATAGTTTTAACGTCAATTTAGAAAAAATATATGTTAAAAGTCCTCAAATATGACTTATAATGTCCTTTTTCATGAACTTACAGTAAAATTATCATTTCACATCATGTTTTTGAAAAAATGGAATAAAAAATGTTTAACTTGTTTTATTTCAATTTTCAATCTTTGATCTGTCTGGTTTTGGAGCTGAAATAGAGTTTCTGAACATAATTTATGGTCATCGGAGGTTGAAATTCCTTATAATAAGTCATAGCAAAGTCCAGAATTAGATGGCCCTAACAGTTTATTCCTTACACCTTTGGAGCTCCACGACCAGTCATATAGAATATCTAAAAATGAACTAAAATTTGGTAAAACAATTTGAAGTCAATGTTCTGAAACAATGACATCAAAATTTAATTTTAATTTCATTTCATAAAACAATTATTTTAAAACACTTCTATAAGGAATTATAATGTTATTTTTTAATTAATCAATGATAAAATTATTATTTAAAGATTATTTAAAAATTTCCAATGTTAAAATTGATATTGATATACTTCAGAAATGGTTTTATAAAAAACAATATTAAACCCCCATTTCAAGAATATTTTTAACTATGGTGAGATATTTACCTGATGAAAAAAATATAATTTTAAATACATGGGATCATTATTTTAATTTTTTTCACAACATGCATTTCAATATTATAAAATACCACCAAAATATTAATACAAAGATGAAAATGTTTTTATTTCTGTATATATAAATCAATATTCTATTTCTTTAATCATTTTGTACCACTTTTATAAAAATAAAATTCTCAAAACACCTTCAATCAATGATTTGAACATGGTATATATTATAAAATTTTATTTTCATTGTAAATTTTCTTTCTTCACTAAAATTATTGATAATTTTTTTATAATGTCATATTATTATTACGATTAAGTTTAGAAGATAAAACATCCGCATGATATTTACTAACAAATGTGAAAAACTCTTTATCGGTCACTATATACATTTCTGCATGTGATATCCCCTAAAAAGAAGAGAAATGTTGATAAAAAACATATTAAATCAAATGAAACCTCTGTATATGGGAAGTACACGATGTGGAATCTTTGATCGGAAACATGGGTGTGTGTCTGCTCTAGTAGATCTGTGTCTGGGTCAAAATGTACACAGTGTGTAAGAAGAGTACATTCCATATATATGTGAATTTTTCTTCTAATTGTCCCTGATTTGTGCTTTTAGCTAAAAACATCCTAAAAATTATCATAATTCACATAATAAAGCATTTTAACCATAAAAAAAATATTTCATGAAAACATGTCTTTGTTCTAAATAAAATTTATGAAAAAGTATACACAAATCGGGTACATCAAACTCCCCCACAATTATCCATTTGATTTCCCTTAAGAATGATCTCAGCATGAAATCAATCAAATCCATACTCTAAAATGGAAATATTTTAACTAATTATAACTGTAAATAATATATCCATAACGGAATATTTTAAAAAGTCACAACATAGATTGCAATTCCAAATATATTTTAATAATGCCTCATTTATAAGTTAATTGAAAATTTACATCCTCTTTCATTTTCATTGTTTAACTATTCATAAATAAAAAAATTACACTAGATGATTTACCTCCCCAAAAGATACCACACTCATCACACAAGATTATTTAATCATATTTATGCTCAGTCGTAAGTATATGAACCCTATCCATAAGATTTCAGGTGTTCTTATTCTCCACTTTAGAAATAAAATCACAAAAAACATGAGGGATTTCAATAAGGTTCAAATGTTTCTATAGCTAAAGGATGGTGGTTAATGATGAAAAATTAATCTCAGAGGTTAGAAAAGGAGGATGAATTCTTAAACAATAATGTTTGATATTCAAGATAAAGAATATTGAAAATGATCTGCCAATCATGATCACTCGAAGGCATCATCACCATGATATTCCCTTGATAATCTGGGCCTGTAAACAAAGAATAACATTTAATAATGATTCTGGTCCCTCTTTTTAAATTTTTATTTTTTTTATATATATAGGTACCAGTAAGAATACAATGAAAAGTATTTTGGGAATCTTTATGCCAAAATTTGGAAGAGATAAACTCCCCAACACATAAATTCATGGTTGCGCCCCAAAATATAACATGAATGGACAAAAATCCCCCTCTAAATCTCAAGTGAATAATCATGAAAAATTATAAAAGAATTATGGTAGGATTAGAAAATAGGCTTGTAACATGGTTTCCAATCAAAGAAGTTCATGGTTTCTAAGGGTTTATAAAGATCATATATAGCGTCAGTCTCAAGTTCAAAGGGGCTGAAAAACAATCAAATGCCTCAGTCATATTAAATTTGATTAAAAAATCATCATGTTTTTAAAATAAGTACTAGAAAGTTCTCTTAGTCTATGAATATCCCATGAATCTATGTAGAAATAGGGTATATTAAATAATATGTCAAAAAGTGTTAGAATGCCTCTTGGGATTGGAAAAAATATAGGGGTCAATCATGTCGTGATATGAATAAAAATGATCAGTCTAATAAATATAAATGTTTAAGGCTAAAAATCCAAAATCAAACTATATTAGCAATCATTTTAAAATACATTGAAGATTTTAAATAAGCATGTAACTTTTAATATTCCCTTTTATGGCTATATTATTATAATTATAATTAATCAATGATTATCCAAAGTTTAAAATATGTCAACTATTACGAATGTCTCCTAAATTAGTTCAAGGAAAATAATAACCCTCTCCCAAAAATAATACATTACATCATCCCCCAAATGAAATACCAAGGAAGAGGAGGGAATATGGGGGAAAATGGGGGTGAGATGAGGGGAAGAAGTGGAAGAATTAAACAAAAAGTATAATGGAAAAAAGGAACACTGAAAAATCCTCCCCTTGTGGTGAATTGAAAAAATGTGGAAGTAGTCGAAATAGAGATGCCCAAGGCGCCTTAGTGTACCTGTGATTGTTGAGGGAAGGGAAAAAATATGCATATATATGCATAATCACATACCAAATAGAGAGAAAATATATATATATATATAATGGAAATAAATGTGCCCAAAAACTAGTCACAAAGTCGCCAGAGAAGAGGAATCATCTTAGACAGGGGGAGCTGGCAGCAAAGGCTCAGCAGTAGTAGTAGAGGTCAGAGGTGTGGGATCCATGCTCTAAAGATTAGTCATAGTAGTGAGAGCCTCAGGAGTGGGACTCATAGTGGGAGGCTCTGCACTGATGCTCAGGCTGGTAGCAGGAGTGGTAATAGGTGGGCCAGTGGTGGAGAGGAGAACTAAATCCATGGATAGATCTGTAAGTGGTAACTGTGGGGCCTGAGGCTAAGGAGCATATGGATACGCTAGATCCAAAGTTGTTTTCTATTGTGAAATTCCATGGTTTTGAAGAAGAAGCCCCAACATCTGCTCGAGATTTCCAAGAGTATGTGCCATAGCATACCGGTGGTGCTCTAGCTCAGCTAGGCGGAGGGTGAACGAGAGATCGATGAGGGTGCGGATGGAGGTGGGAATTTGGAAGGCTCAGAAGAAGAGGGGATGGTGGAAAAAGAAGGATGTCTTGGAGAAGGTGGTGGGGTGGGGAGGTAACATGTACAAGTGGATGTGGTGGATCCTGAGAAGAAACACATGTAGGAGTAGGTCAGTTTTCCCTCACCCCTATAGGAGTAGAGGAATCCTGCATATTCCTAAATAACTCTCCCCAATGCTTGACCAATCTCATATAGATAATGATGAGGAACTCCATTTACTGAGGAGAACCGAAGTGGTCGAGAGGGAGATACAACTCAAAAATTCCAAAAATGTGTGCCAATCGGGTGGCATAGAACCCACCATTCTAGTTTCATTGATGGAAATGGATCATATAATCAAAATAAAAATAGGTGAGATAGGGGAGGTCTTGGAAATCATGTCGGACGATACATGTAAGACGTTCCATGTCCCATCCAAGAACAAAACCCATATCCTCATGGCAAGGAAAAGGAATGTCTCTAAAGCATCGGTAATGGAAATAAAGGGGTGGGTCAATGATGAGCATGCTCTTTTATGATGTGGGGGTATACCATTGGTTAGGCCCAACAAGATCCCTCCACATTGCTACATGATTTGAGTACTCAGGTATGGTCAAGGTGGAGAAAATAGGTGGGGCATCAGGATAGGTATAGAAGCTTCACCATTAGACAAACTCGACCATAGTAAGGGAAAAATGTTGTCCCCCTTTCCAAAAACAAATTGGGTGAGCTGTATACATGGGCATCTAGAAGTATGTAGGCCCGCCAAACTCAAAGGTAGCCATTAACTCCAAAAATAACTCTCGGTTAGTAGGATTGCTGACCTGAAAATGTCCAGCAGATGAGTTTGCCCTAGAAGCCCCTCATTCTCCTCAAACATTTCAAGGTGTTGTGGAACTAAAGTATCAAGGAATCAACAACTCAACCAGATAGTACAGTGGGAAAAACACTGCAATCACTCCGCTGAAGGATGATCCTCAGGAAACAATAGGCGTGGATGTGGCAGAGGGCGGGTAACAGCTGGTGAAAGATTTGGTGGAATAGATGGTGCTGGATCCTATAGTATTTCCTCTAAGGTAAAATATGGAGTAGTGGATACCTGATATGGCACAAAGGGCTAGCTAGTTGGTGGGGGTGTTGGCTCAGTAAATTCCAACACTAGTATGGGGGGTAGCTCTGAGGTAAGGGAGCTAGAAGAAAGTGTGGAAGCGTTGGAGATCTCGACCATAGTGGATGGGGTGGAAGATGCCACTAGAGGATCAATAGTATAAGGAACCCCAGAAATAGCCGGATCTTTATATTTCCCATCTGGACGTGGCACCATATGAGGAGGTAGAGTGGCCAACACAGGGGGATGGAAAACTTGAAAATCCAAAGATAGCCACTCGGAATGTTGAAGACGAATCTTACAGCGAGGAGGAAGATTTCCCTAAATATTGGAAGCAGGCCGCTTCCCACTCCCATGATATCTATTGGCCATATGTGGAAGAAAAGTAAAAATAGATTAGAAAAGTATAAAAAAAATAAAGTGTGAGAAAATAGAAAATACAGTAGAACACGGTGTGTAGATCCATGGTACATGACGTGTAATAGGATCTCTGTAAGAACCATTGTACCGTAGATAGACACACCATGATGGAATATGTTAGGCAAAGAGAATCAAAAAGGGTTTAGCATAGTGTACATGTTGTTTACACCAACATGGTGTGAGACCCGTGTAAGGAACTAGACACGGCTCAACGAGGGTAGGGGAGAAGGGAAAGACACACCGTGTGGAAATGGGTACACACTATGTGTGTAAACATGGTTTGAGAGGAATCTATTCTATCCACATGAAGTCCTCTGATGGGTGGAAGGACATGGCGCGTCCTGAACAGAAAGATTGTGTATTGGTATATGGGAAGGGGTCATGTCCTGGAAGACATGGTCTAGGCCAGATGCCCTAGGGAGGCATGGTACACGATGTGTACCGAACGTACATGCCATGTATATGGATAAAGGTGAAAAGTAACATGTATGGCCCTATATAGAAAGTACATGGCATGTGTTCTTCACACACCCCATGTGCTGCATGGGAAATCGAACAGTCAGCTGATCGGGAAATCTCCCCAAACCCAAATGAAACCATGAAACAATGGGTGTATAACGACGTGCATGGTTGGAGGATCACAATACAGAAAACATAAGTCTGCAAAACACCCTAAATTTGTGGATTTAAATCGGTGAGGGAAGAGGTCATGTGGGAGAAGAAAATGGGGATAGGGGGTCACATGATAGGAGCACTGGCCAGGTAGGGTGCAACCTTTATAGCTGTGGTACACAGCAAGTACCATGACCCACATGTCGTGTATCACTATGTTTTTTAAATACAGTAATATAATAGAATTATTATATTAAACTATATAATAATTAAAAAAATAATTAAAATAAAAATAAATATATATATATACAATTATATTTTATTATTTACTATAAATAAATCTATACTTGTAATGTATCAGGAAATACATGTCGTGTGTTTTAAAATTGGACAAAGAGCGTTAAAACCTTTCTCTGGTGCTTGGGGCGCGATTAGAACTGCCGGTAGGTCGATCCAAACACAATCTCTCAACCAATGCAGTGAAGGTTGTAGTGATTTATAGTTTTAGTTACTTTTAATATTTAAAGGGATATGGAAAATTTTATGAGGGATGAAGAAAATACACGAAATGTGGTTTTTAATTTGAATAAAAGGGATGAAGCAGGGAGATTAGATGAGTTCAAACCCAGGACTTTTGGATCCAGAGCTGAGACTCTGCCAATCTAGCAACTTCACCCACATGCATGTTCATATTTCAAAAATTATTTAAATTATTACTAAGATTAGGGAACACACACGACATATATCAAAATCCAAGCTGTGTGGTTTTATTAATATGAAAAAATGATGGAAATGGGAATGTTATTAAAATTATAACTCGGCCCTTTTAGAACTATGGTTACAACCCTGGCCAGTTGGTCTATCCCCATCATGTGTTTTCCATTATTTAAAAAAACTTATATATTATTTTCAAAAATACCACACACGCTGTTTAGTTAAACACAGGTATAAAAAGGATGAACCCCATTCTGGTAGTAGGTATTGAGAAATTTGAACCAGTGACAACTCAGATATATTTCAATGACCTTACCATTGGTAACAACATAATCCTTGTTTACTATGTAAGATAATATACATATTTATAATATTAGAAATATAAACTAAAAAGATCAGTACATGCTATGTGTATAGGTGGTACATAGCGTGTACCATCTGGGATGCCTCCCAGTAAGAGCCTTTGTTTTAGGTCATTAGCTCAACCTAACTACCTCAAGTTATCTGAATTAAATGGTATAGATTGTACCCACCATAAACTCCATGTGATGGTAAAGATTTAGGCACTGTACATTCACATTGAATGTTTTTTCTTCTTCACCAACAATTTCCACCACACCATGATGGAAACAAATTATCACATTCAATGGTCCTGACCATCGAGATGTCAAATTACTTGGAAACAAACTCAGACTGGAGTTGAAGAGCAATACCTTATCACTAGGTTGGAAGGATTTGTGGAAAATTATCTGGTCTTAGATTGCCAATGTATTTTCATTGTACATTCTGGCATTCTCAAACTCCTTCCATCAGATCTCATCAAGATCCGTCAGCTGGAACTTGTGCTTCTCTTCAGCAAAATATAAATGAAAATTCAGGGACTTGATGACTCTGTATGCTTTATTCTCCATCTCCACTGGTAGGTGACATGTCTTCCCATTGACAAGGTGGAATAGAGACATCCCAAGCGGTGTCTTGAAGGTGGTTGGTATGACCATAAAAAATCATCAAGCTTTTTGGACAAGTCCTTCCTTGAAGCTCCCACCATTTTCTATAGGATTTGTTTTAGCTCACGATTTGATAATTCAAACTTTCCACTAGATTTGGGAAGATAAGGTGTTCCCATGTGATGCTTCAACCCCTACTTAAGTAACACATTCTTCATTAATTCATTTTCAAAATTTATTTCCCAATCATTGATCAACACTCGAGGAATGCTAAATCTACTGAAGATGTTTTTATTCAAAAATTCTAGAACTATATTGGTTGTTTCATGTGCTGTTGTAGTGGATTACACCAACTTAGAGGCATAACCCACATAGAAAACTATGTAAGATTTCTATATGATGGGGGAAATGGCCCTAGGAAGTCAATTCCCGAGACATATATGATTTCAACCTCTAAGATGTGGTGTTCATGCATCTCGGATTTTCATACCATATTACCTGTCCTCGGACATTGATCATAGCTAGTAACAAAGTAACACACATCCCTATGTATGGTAGGCCAGAAAAATACAGACTTCAAGATCTTTACTATTGTATGGTTTGGGACATGATGTCCTTCAACCAGTGAGGATTTACATAACTCCAAAATTCCTTGAACTTCATTCTCTAGGATTTAAAAGTGAATCATCCCATCACAAAATGATTGAAAGAGTAAAGGTTCTTCTTCTAGGTACCTCTTAACATTGTATAAGTACTCCCTCTTCTCATGGTAAGTGAGATCAGGGTGAACTGCTCTTGCAACCAAATAATTTACAATATCATCATACCAATGTTGAGGTGTTCCTTCTATTGTGAAAGTTTCTAATCTGGGAAGTCATCCATAATGTCATCCTCCTTCTCTAAATGATGTAGTTCTAGGCAGGAGAGGTGTTCAGTAATAACATTCTCACTTCCCTTCTTGCTCTAGATTTCCAAGTTGAACTCTTGGAGGAGAATCACCCAAAAGATGAGTTGTGGAATCATATCCTTCTCCTTCAATAAATACTTGAGTGGTGAATGGTCACTATATACAATAACTTTGGCTAAAACCAAATAATAATGGGACATGTTAAATGAAAATACCATTACAATAGTTTCTTTCTCCAGGGTTGTCTAGCTCACCTATGACTCATTTAGTGTTTTGCTAGCATTATAAATTGGCTATATGATGTGATCCAGCTGTTTCATGCGTAATTCACCCACTGTAATATCACAAGAATCACACATGAATTAAAATTGTGCCTCCCAATTTATATAAATCATGAAATGATCATCCACCAGTCACTCATTCAGATGCTGAAATGTTGTGGCACATGTTCATCAAACTCCAAGATGTAATCCTTGTAGAGTAGATTGGTTAGTGGCTGGGAAATCTTCTAAAATCCTCTGACAAATCATCTGTAGAAACTATAATTCTTAAGAATACTTCAAATGGATTTGATGTAAGTTATAATAGGTAGATTTTAAATGACTTCTATCTTTGTAGTATCAAATTCTGTCCATTTCATAGAGATCTGATGGACTAATATGATACCACTCTAGACCATAAAATGACATTTCACCAAGTTTAAAACTAGGATAGTGTGCTCGCACTACTCCAAAACTAGCTCCAGATTCTGCACACTACTGTTGAAGGATTTCACATAGATTGAAAATAATCCATAAAGACCTCTATTATTTGTTCTTCTATGTTGTGGAATATTTCCAACATATATCTTTGGAAGGTGGAAAGAGCATTGCACACCCCAAAAGACATTATTTGATAAGAAAACATACTGTAGGGGAAAGTCAAGGTTCTCTTTTATTGACCATTATGGGAAATGGAGATCTGGTTATATCTAGAATAACTATTCAAGAAGTAGTAAAACTTGTGCCCTGACATTCGTTCTGGCATCTGATCCATGAATGGCAGTGGGAAGTGATCTTTCCATGTTGCAACATTCAGCTTCAAATAGTATACAAAGGCTCTCCAACGGGTGATTGTCCATGTAGGTATGAGTTCGTTTTTATCATTGGAAACCATAGTGATACCTGCCTTTTTGGGTACCACTTGCAGAGGACTCACCCATGGGCTGTTTGAAATGGGGTATATGATTCCTACATCAAAAAATTTGATTACCTCCTTCTTCACGGATTCCTTCACTTGAGTGTTCATATATTGTTGTGGTTTTCGAGAATTTTTTTATCCTTATTCTAGTAACACCTTGTGGGTACAAATGGTGGGACTAATTACCATTAGATATGAAACTATCCATCCAATGGATTTCTTTCTTTTCTTTAGAACCTTTATAAGTGCGTCTTTTTGCTCTTGATATAGAGCTTCATTAATTATAACTCATAGGATTTGTTGATCACAAAAATATCTATATTTTTTAGATGAAGGGAGTGGATTTTGCTCAATTTTACGTGCCTTAATGATCAAGGGAAAAATTGGTTTTACCACTAATAGCTCCAAAATGTCTGGAATAACTGCATGTTTCTAGTAATGATTGTCCTAGCCTACGAGAAATTGAAACTCCTCAGGTGAAACTTGGATATCTGGGAAGAGTGTTTCATCAAGGATAAAAGAACAAAATAGACTATCTTCCTTGTAGATGATTTTCTCTTCCATTTTTGTAACTATATATAATTTCTCATGTTCTAGTAATGATGCATGCTTGTCATCCTTGAAGCTGTTTTAGGGGGATCTTTGATTTCCTAATCCGAAGATTAGTTCTCTATGGTCGACATCAATCAATACCTTACCAGTGGCCAAGAAATGCTTTCCCAGAATCAAAGGTTCCTCTCGGTCTTCCTCTTTTCCAAGAATGATGAAGTGGACAGGGAGAGTTAACTATCCTACCTACACCATCACATCCTCAAGCATCACATTGGGATATTTGATTGAGAGATATACTCGTTGGAGGGCCACTCAAGTGGGCTTCAGATCGTTGAGCCCCATATTCTTAAAGAATCCAAAGGGAATCAAGTTAACATTGTCTCCTACGTCACAATGACCTTTTCAAAACACATAGGATCCAATGATATATAGGATAGTGAAACTAACTAGATCTTGGAGTTTTGGAGGAAGTGAGCATTGTACCACTATCAAGCATTATTTATTCAATGAAATGGTTCCCAGATCATCTATATTTCTTTTATTTGAGATAGTCTCCTTCGTGAACTTTATGTACATCGTCATCTGAGTTAAAGCCTTTGCGAAGGAGATTTTGATGTGAAGCTTTCAGAATACCTCCAAGAATTTTCCAAAATAGTGATCCATCTTTCTTTACTTCATCCTCTCTGGAAATGGTAATGCAGGCTCAAAAGGCTTGACAAAATTTTTTCTCATACCATGTGAGGAATCCTTCTCTTTTTATGGTTTTTTGATGAGGAGGGGTCCTTAATTGGAGATTTTTTAGCTGAAGAGGGTGAAGGATGAGCTAGATTTGCAGCCTCACCTTGTTTTGTAGTTGATGTCTGAGGTAGATCCTTATCACATTGTAAAGACATTTCATGGGCATATTCTTTCAAGTAATTCTTAGTGTTAACCGGTAGTGTACCAGGTTTCCTCAAAGAGATATGGTTTTCTAGTTTCCCAATTTGATTTAACAGGCACTGAATGGAATATTACTAGTTCTGAAATCATGTTTCTTCAGTGGTGATAAATTTTTTCATCATTTATTCATGTTTGTATGGGGGTTCTTGTTGAGTTTGTAGTGTTTCTAGTGGAGGTTGTGGCTAACTTGGTGGTTGAGGGTTAGTGTTTTGGTACTTATGATCTTTTTAAGTCCCCTGATTTTATGTTCTTGGATTGGGGTTTTGGTACTATTTTTGACCATATCCAGGTGGTCTCTAGGGTGGAGGATTGTTCTATTACTTCTGGTAACCCTTTTTCATATATTCTCACCATGCGGGGTTTCATTACTGAGGGTACATATTTGGACCTCAGTTCTGAGAAACATAGATCACCTCACTTGTTTAAGGGTGGTGGTTGACCTCGGGCAATCACCAATGATGCGGTTTTCAGCAAATCCACTACATGTAGGATGGTTTTATACCTGAACATGGGATGAGTTCTTAAGGTTCCATGCATCAATCTTCTTAGATATTACATTCAATTGGGCATTGATCGTAGTGGTGGAATCAATGTTATGCATTCCTAGATTTTGGTTCTCCTGCTTTGAGTATCACTAGAATATGTTCGACACATTTTCCTTTATGAGGACAAAGACATCCTCCATAGATTTCTTCATTACCATACCTCCCACAGCAGCATCAACCATGAATTTAGTGTTTATGGTTAGGATATCATATAAGGTTTTTAATTGCATTCATAGTGGAAGAATGTGGTGAGTACATCTGTGTAGCTTCCCCTTAAATTTCTCTGAGGACTTGTATAAGGATTCTGGGGCTTGCTTCTGAAATTTGTGGAGCTCATTCTGCAATGCCACCATCTTTGATGGTGGAAATTATTTGGAAAATAATGTCTGTGCTGATGCCTACCATGTTAGGATGGACCACTAAGGTAGTCCATAGATCAAGTATTTTTCCTTATCCCTTAATGAGAAGGGAAAAAGGCAAAGTTGGATGGAATTTTCTAACACTCTGTGGTAACAGTTGGTGTAATAGATCTTGGGGAAGTTGGATAGATGAGCGTTGCGGTCTTCACTTGGTAAACCACCTAATTACACTATGTTTTACATCATCTTCATAATGGAAGGTTTGATTATGATGTGTTGGGTAGGCACCAAAGGTCTGAAAATCCCCATATCTGCCCCTTGGATGGAGGAAATATTGTAGTCCATAAGGGTACGGTGTGGGGGAAGTTTCTCTCGAGCAGGTGGTGACCCAAATTGTGTCTCAAGAGAAAAATAAGGCCCCTAACTTAGATTTTGGTATGGAAACCACTCTGGTTAGAAATGGTGGTGTTTTTGTAACCCATAACATAGAACAAATGGAGCTTGTTGGTTCTAGTTGTCATCCAGGATTAAAGGTTGTCTAGATGCTTGAATAGAAGCTATATATCCTTATATATGTGCCATGGGGTCATTTTGATTTCAATCTCCCATAAGGGTATGTCTTCTATAAAAAAGTGTTCATTTTGATCTCTGGGTCAATTGGAAAAAATTCTGATGACTCAGCGCTCTTGGAACAAGTTATGCAGCCACTCATACACCCATGAACCTACACAACACTTAAAACACAAAGCATAAATGAGGAAGACAAAAAGTATTAAAAATAAAAATGATAGTAAGAATAGAATTTTTATAATTTTATATTTTTAATTTCACTAAAATTGATACAAACTTGATTTGAACAAAAAAAATTAACTATCCAGTCCCCGATAATAGCCCCAAAATTCGGTATTGTTCCTACCGAAGTGTTATTTACAACAATCCAAATTATATTACCCTAACATGTATAATACCAGTAAGGTGTCTATCCATAGGGAGAGGGAGTTATTTTTGTTTTTTTATCTAGTATGTAATTGGTTTACTAAATTTTACTCTAATATAGAGTTTAATCTTATTGTTTTGATAAAAATATTACTGGATTTCAATTTATTAACAAATTAATTGAAAGAAAAATAAAAACAACAAAATCTGTTTTCGATGAAAATATGGAGAGAAATGCATCGAGGATGTGGATTTTAGAGGGTGTTATTAAATAACTTTTATATGAGGTTGTGTTGTTCATGATAATCCATATTTATGGGTTAAGAATGTAACAGAAACCCCTTTATCTGGTGAGTTTTTTTAATTAATATAAACCAATTCCTTGGTCTAGAAATTCATTTTTCTTAATTTTATTAATAGAATCCCTTTTGAGATGATTAAAACACCCAATGTTCATGGATGTTTTAAACCGTAATTCATTAAAAGATCCCTAGAAATCTCGTTCTTGGTCTGATACAATATTTCTATTGATATTTAGAAAGAGTTATTAGGGAATTATGAGAAAGAAAAATAGAAAACACGTTTTCAATTTCAGAGTTGAAAAATTACAACACATAATTGTCCATATCCCCAAAAAATAGGTAATTTATCTACTCATGGAGTAGCTAGTAACAAAACAACTTGCAATACTTTGATTCATACACTTGAATGCTTCGGAGAAAAGGTTGTTAGAAAGGTGTCACAAAAGCACCTTCTCTACTCTCTTCTCTCCTCTTATTTCTTTCTCTTATTCTTTTCTAGGCCTTCTCTAGAGGGCTCCACCTTAGAATATCTTAAAATGAAAGAATATTGAATGACTCCCGAACATGGAGGTCATTCCACCAATTTATTAGTTTTAGTAGTACACGACGTGTACCCCGGTAAACACATTTTGACCATCTTTCTTTCAACGGTATGGGAGATAACATGCCTTCTTTGACTTGGAACATGGCATCTCCTGGTAGAAGGATGTAAATGATGTGTAGTACCACAATACATGGTGTTTAATATCATTCATTGGCCACGAACTGCTTCTAAAAGGGCCACATGGTGTTTATATGGAAAGTACACGGTGTGTAATCCTTTCCCGAAAACATGGGCATGTATCTGATTTGGTAGATCTGTGTCTTGGTCAAAATGTACATTGCGTGTAAGAAGAGTACAAAAGTGTATATGTGAATTTTTCTTCTAATCAGCCCCGATTTGTTCTTTTGGATTAAACCATGATGAAAAGTGTCATAATCACCAAAATAAATCATTTTATCCATAAAACAAAATATTTTTGGTGAAATAAAGTTTTTATTCTATATAAAATATAGGAAGAAGTATACAAAAATCGAGTATGTCAAACATATCAAAATCCAGTTTATAATTCCGCATAAAACACTACATACTTGATAACGTCCTTTGGTAATCTCAAGATTGGGGCACTTTTCAATCTCTTCCTCAATTAATAAAAATCATATTTACACCTCTTTTTACACAAAACAATGTTTCCCCTAATGGGTAAAATCTGTAATGGGAGCTAATATCCTAGAAACTCATGTATGAATATCCAGTTATAGCCTATCAACCAAAGGAATACCCACACCTTTGTCATGCTCTTCGGAGGATCCAAAGCTAACACTTCCTTGAACTTCATTTGGTCCACTACAAGTCCATATTTTTAAACAACATATTCCAAAAAAGTGGACCTCTTGAATCCAAAAATGACACTTATAGAGATTCCTATAAAGCAGGTTCACTCAGAGTACATTCAAAACTATCCACAAGTGCCTTGTGTGCTCTTACTTGGACACTGAGTACGCAACTATATCATTGATGAAGACTACTACAAACCAGTCTATAAAGGTATAAAAGATCTGATTAATGAGTCACATTAACATTTTTGGTTAATTCATCACACAAAAGGGCATCACCATGTACTCATAGTGACTATAGATTCATCTTAATGTTGTCTTACGTATATGCACATCTTGTACTTGCAACTGGTGGTATCCTGATCTAAGATTAACCTTTGAGAACCATAGTTCCCCTCTCAACTGATCTAAGAGTTCATTGGTCCACTATAATGGATACTTATTATTAAAGGTCACTTAATTAAATCCCTTATAGTCCACACATAACCTCAATCTCCCATTGAATTCCTAGTGAACAAAATAGGGGTGACCCATGGTGAAACACAAGTTCTAACAGACCAATTCCTCTACAAGTCCTCCAACTGCACCCTCCACTCACAAAGCTCTATTGGACCCATCCAATCTTCTATAACTTATATCATTGAATTTTGGGGATGAAGATCAATGTAGGATTATATGTCTCATTGAAGAGGTAAGCCTATATAATCCTCAGGAAATACATCCTCATACTCCACCACCCCTTCAAGGAATTGAAAACTCAGTGCATCCACTACACCAAAGGTCATGCTTACCAATAGATGGGTGATTGGTTGCACCCTCCTATGCCTGAGTCCATACTATGCTATAAAGGTTTCCTTTTCACCTACAAAGTAAAACATAGTCAAATCATTGCTCACACACTACATCCTATGCATGAAACATTCTATCTAGAAATGAATTCTGTACAACCATTCCATACCTAATATGAAGTTATAACATGTCATTGATTTTAAAAAGAGATCCCAATAAAAATACTTACCTCTAAGAGTCTTGTGACATTGTCAAAATGAGTGTGGGTTCACTGAGTCTTCTCCAGTATGAGTCTTTAAGTGTATGGGGTGAGCTAAGGATTCAGTCACAATCTCATTATATCAAACCAGATATCTGGATATAATGGAATTATTTTAACATGAGTTCATCAATAAAATATATAATGTTGAAAAGACAAATATAATAACTTGAATCATTCATGGAGCCATTGTGTCATAAACCTTTCCCACCTACAACTTCCCCCTCCCAAATCATATAGCTCTCTGAGCCTAGCATTGATCACCTAGGGTGGTGGTGGTAACATTTTGAAGCATTCAGCACCTCCAACTTCTCTTCTCGATCCTCTTCCACATCCACTACCTTGCAGACCTAACTTCTCTTATCTATTCCTCTACTTATTTATCCAATACATTGTCTCCCTATCATCCATACACCATGTTTTAAAATCTCATACAAGATGTACCCAAACATCAGATGAGTAGAAATGACTATCTTCCGGATGACAAGACCAAAAATGTGATACATGAACTATGGAATATCTATCATGGGACCTCCTCTTAAAAAATCACATATAATTAGGTCCTTGAGATAGATTTAGGCTACCTTCTTCTGAAGTCTCTACTTCTTCTTCCCCACTATTCATAACCAATGTCTTTGCCTTCTCAGGTAGAAAAATCTCAACTGCCAATGATTTTCTATTTCCCCATCACTGATAGGAATTCACAAATTTTATTGATGGTATCTATATCTATAATCAATAGTCTCTTGAAGGATTTAACCGAAAAGAAATAATCTTGAACTACTTCTATTCAGTACATTGAGAGGTTGGTTATCCTCAATGAATACATAGATACAATTTTTAAACACTACAAAAGTTGTAGATGCACATGGATAAGTATGTACCTCATTATAGTTGGAGAGAACCCCACTATACAAAGGAAAAAAAACCATGACCATGATAGAGTCACCTCATTATAAGACTGGGTCAAAAAATTCCACCCTTATCCTATTGATAAATGGAGGATCTTCGAAGAAAAATCCAACATCTGATTAGCTGGTTTGGTAACCATACAAAAAACTAATTTCACCACCTCAAGTCATTCCTAGTATGGTTGTGGTTCAGGCTCACCTCATAACATAAGGGTTATCTATCACTGAAACTTGTGAAGTGCACTCAACCTTTGCACCCCATCTACTTGTACTGTGGGTCCTATATCCTACTCAAGAGGTGGTGGTATAGTTGGTGCACCACATGGAGGTAACATATCCAGAACAGTTCATTATATTGATTCCTCATCACTTAGTTGATCATCTTTTTGATCCTGATAATAAATCCAACCTAGCATACATCATATAGGTAAACTAAAATTAATCAATTTGTTCAATGGTCGATGTATAAATCTTGGGAGATGACTGAAGAAGGATATGGAAACCACAACCAATTCATATATGATTCATGTACCATTATTTTTGATGCAACCAGTGTTCTCATGTACCAAGTTGATGGTTTGGTAATTATAGTCTGGGTGTTTGGATACATTATCCACCGCACCAACATTGGATTCCCTTACCCAAAAACAAAACTCAAAACACTTAACGCTATTTTCCTAGACCAATCTCACAGAATTTGGTCCTAAGGTAGAATCGATGCCCTTTGATACCACGTTGTCATGACCCATTCAAATGGGGCCTCAAAAATGACTCCCCAATTCTATCTCTAATAGGCCATGGGATGGCTACTATCACTGAGTAGGAATATCATTAACATGGTACCCCTTATCCTAAATACCTGTACACACACACAAACAACTCCAAGCTTTCATATTTCTAAAATGTAAAACAACTGAAATAAACCATGAATGAAAAAATCTAATCCCATAGCCAAAGTACTAAGGAAAAATGGAATGCAAATAGGGCATAATATGATTCCTCCATAAATAGATTTGCTGCAAGTCCAACTCCAAAAGTTGAGATAGGGAATACTATTAAGATACCACTGGAACACACCATTTTATTCCATGTATCACTAATCTCTATCTGGTCCTGGTCTATCTAGGACTATCTAAAGGTTCCATAATTGACACAAGTCATTACACATTCAGAAAAATCCCATGCAGTGTTGAGTATAAGAATTCCCAATAAGACAACAAAACAATAGAAAATATAACAAGAGAATAATAGTAATCTCTATATAGGTATACATCTATATCCCATATAATAAAAATATCCAGATATACTCAATAAAGACACATAGTATCAAGGTAAATTCAAAACAATGTCACCAAACTAGGATTCATACTCAGAAGTTCCATATAACCCTCATCCAGGAGAACTCTCTCCATGAGTCAGATGAAACTATTTACATCCATTCGGGAAGTAGTGCTCATTGGGGATCTCTATTAGAAATTTAAACAAAAACTATGAAGTGATATGATACACTGATGAGGTTCACTCCCAAGTCCCTAGGGTATATGATCAAATCAATCTGTATTAACCTGATCAATAGAGAGAATGTACCCTTATCTAGTATTTTCCATGAGAAACAGACCAAGGGATCCAAGCTAACATTAAATAACTATGCAGCATATAGTAGAGGTACACATCATTATAAATAAACTTTCAGTCCTATCCATGTGAAAAATAATGTTCTCATTCTAGTTTAGAAGGACACGACATGTTGATTACCATGTAGATATGCTCGTGTCTCAGTATATGGTTTAGCCCATTTACCACATGGAAGGTGTGTCCATGTAGGAATAAATAGAGTGCCCATTGTTATGTACCCCCTGTTCATTTCTATGTACCCTCTCAGGTATACGACAAGCCATTATAGAGGGGTAACATTCTTTGTGACATGGTCTCACACCATGTGATACATATCTTTCTCCTGTACCCCTGGATTCCACTGTGATGGTCCTAAACGACGTATAGCTCTATAGTACATATTGTGTTATTCAAAATGATATAGAACTCCAAACCTAGAATAGCACATCTTCTCCCATGGATTCATCCACCAATATGTCCAATCCTCATGACTAAACTAAGTAGTTTCTTCCACAAAGAATTTCTATCATTGAAACATCAAAAACTAGTTATCATAAATGTTAGTAAGAAGTCGTCAAATATTTTTCTTCATTCCATTCATTAGAACATGAACACCAGGTATTTACACCATATAATTCACTACCCATTATTTCGTCTCACCAGTGTCACATCATGCTGGTACCAAATTTAAGATATATAATCATTGTGCTATGAAAAATTTGTGTACTGTTCAATTAGATTATGCTCATCGAATTACAAGCCAAGTAAATTGCATGTGATGAATGAGAGAAGAAAATAAGAGAACAAATGACATCAATGAGGAATGGAACTTGACCAATTTATGTGTCTACCTTGATTAGTTTACAATATAACGATAAAATAATAGATAATGAGAAGTCACAATGTAATTCCACAATTACTGAATTGAATTAATCCATCCCAAAATATGCATGATCTGTCAGTCAATATACTGGTTTATTAATCTGTGTTCATAATAGGAACAGATAATGGAGAAGGGATCCCAATCAAAACAATGTCCTACATCAAGTTGGAACAATGAATAATGAAGAATGATCTTGGTTCCTTATCATAATGAAGAACCTATAATCCCACTACACATTTATTATTGATCAATGATCTGGTTAATGTTCATCTTAAAGACATCCTCCAATGCTCTCTCTAACGGATCTAGGGTTCTGTGGCTAACTATAAGGATTTAAAATAATGATATAATTATAGATAAATTTATATCACTACATCAGTGGATAAATAATGTGAATTAATTTAATTTATTTATTTAGTTTACTCTCATGATGACATTTCCACAACTACCCCACACCAGAAAAGGTTATATTGCGCCTAAGGAAAAACTGATATTCTGAACTCAATGGTGGCCTCAGATTTCTGATCCAGGACCCCATTTAGAATTAATTCCACTTCTCCATAATACATGTTCTATAATTATACTTAATATGTTTAGAAGAATTAAAATATTTATTTCAGGTACACTGGGCCATGGAATCGCATGTCGTCTCAGCGCCTGGTCTAGAAAATAAATTATATTAAATAAAACATATACATGGAAAATCAAAGTAATTAAATAAAATGATAAATTTACTTAATATATGTGATATTTATGATATTATTATAGTTCTATAAATTTCATAAATTATTTAAATTTCTTCTGTTTCATACATTGAAAAATGGAAACATCCCTTATGCGTACGTATAGACTATCGTCTCCACAAAGTGTTGCAATTCATTTTTCCTCATTTATTTATATGAATAGTTATATTAGTTTATAGAATGATTAATTATTATAATAATGAAAATTTTAACATTATATAGATGAAGGAACCATTATCAATGTACTATCACCAGGCCTACCAATCTAAAACATTCATGTAACTCTAAATAGTAGACAATCGAAAGTGATGATTTTAATGATTAATGATTAATAAATAGTTGATGAAATGTTTTTAAGGGGATAAAATATGATATAATAAGTATTAATATGACTCTCATATATATTTATAATAAAATTAAATTTATTTTATAGGAGGTTGGACCACTTTGAAATTCAATCTTGAGGTAAGGGTTTTTTTCCACAATTTTGATTCTATAATACATATTCCATTTTCAACACTTGTTTCCATTATTTAGTGTATATACTTCCCATTTTTAATTTTTTTCCATGAATATTTTTTTATTCATGTTAGTTTATTTTTCATCATGTTCTAATTATTTTATAATTGTTATGATACAAAATTTACCATAACATTGAGGGTTTTATGTTATAATCTCATTATTGTCAAAAATTTTAATTCTTATATTCCTAATGTTAAAATTTTGGGATAAATATATAATAAATCAAATTTATCTTCTTCTCCTATGTTCATTTCATGGTATTACCTATTTTTCATTAGTTAAACTATCTAAAAGTGCTCAAAATTCAAAAAAAATATTTTCTATGGAAACCGACTTCATTTCTCTCGTCGAATATGAATATTTTTCATCCATGTATATATTTTCATTAAACTATTTTCAAAACTTATTTTAAAATTATCATATTATTTTTAATGTAACTTTAACCCATGTTTTAATATATAAAAAATTAAAAGGATCCTTCTATTCATTTTCTGAATAATTTAATTTTTACTTTTTACCAAAAATTAAAAGGAATATTTTTTTTAATGTACACTACTTAAAAACAATTTCCCGCCATCAAGAAAACCCAAAGATTCAAATAATCTATTTCTAATTCTTTATTAATTTTTTATTAAAATATTCTCCTTAGTATATTATAAAATTTTAATTTTTAATCAGGTGATTTTAAAATTAAAAGGCTATTATCCTCGAGAAACATTCCACTGATTCTTAAACTATATTTTTGATCTATGATAACATAATTTGATGTTATGTATGATTTAGGAGGGATATGATTCACTGATATCTTCATTACTATTAATCATAGGGTTTATGATAAGGATGATACAATATTGGTGAAACTCATTTTCTTCTCTATTGGTTAATTTAATATGGAATTATAAATTATTTCATGATATTTTCGAAATAATATGAATGGGTTAGGAATATGTGATAGGTGGGTCCTAAATTATATATAACTAAAATTAATTGGGTGAAGATTAAGGTTTTATTAACTTATAGGGTACATATGAGGTTATCTGATTCTTGAAAGAGGGTATACATGAGGCTATCTCAAGCCTGAAATATGTTATACTAATGTTTATCCAAAACTCAAAAATTGGGTATAATGGAAGTTTCCCTAAGCCCACACATGGTATATGGGTAGTTAG
The DNA here is from genome assembly GCA_963277665.1 of Viscum album. Lineage (NCBI taxonomy): Eukaryota > Viridiplantae > Streptophyta > Magnoliopsida > Santalales > Viscaceae > Viscum > Viscum album. The sequence goes on along the minus strand of OY728158.1, from coordinate 1,899,341,203 downwards.
ATGAATCCTAAAATGTGATTCGTATCTGGGTGGAAATCCTTTGTATAATATTTCAATTATTACCATTATTCCACAATTTTGGAAACTCTTTTGTGATATGAAATTATGAAAATGTTATTCTCTAATGGGTCATGTTATTTGATTACATTATGATTCATTTCATATAAACATAAATTCCTTATTCCATGACTCATTTTTAGGATCTATGATATAATTTTCTTCTTTTTCAAATTATAATATCATGCTCTCTTACCCTTACAGTCATTTTATTCTTAAATGATCCTCAATATCTATATTATTTACCCTTACTGAGCACATGACCTCACCCTTTACTATTTATAATTTTCCCCATGTTATCAGGAATGATTTTAAGTATGATATTTCAAATAAGAGATTCAGTTTTGAAAAAATTAATTATAGATTATGTACAAATTTTCTGAACTAGATATTTATGTATCCATGTTTCTAAATACACAAAACCTTTACTACTCTATCATAGAACATAATTATATGTAATAAAATATAATATAATATGATGTACTATTTAAATATGAAATGTTTGGGTCATTAGAGGTGGTATTAGGTTAAGTCATAGTAATTTATTGAAATTATGATGAGAAGAATTAGAGAGAACCCATAGGATAATAATAATTATATAAAAACATTCTAAGTTATGTTAATTAACGGAGTATGGTTTTACATGGAAATAAATTGCTATTAAAATACAACAAGTGGATGCAGCTATAGAATAGATTCTCCTAGGTGTAACAACACTAAATGGGTGTGGATTGTGTATTAACCCAATCCCCACCAGTGTAGGATGAGAAGGCCTAAGACTTCAAACAAGGATGTAAAATCTCACGGGATATTCCTTGGATTACTCACATAATATTTATTTACCATTATAATGGATTTAAATATATTAATATCATAGATAAAATATGTTAAACCTCTGGTTTCTTAGATTAAAAATTTGTTATTATATAGAAATAATTTTCCGTGATTATATGGTTTATAATAGTGATTGTTATTTCTCAAAGTGTTATTATTGGTTTTAAGCAATGATTGTAACTTAAAATAACAAAGTTAAAACTAGATATAAGTACAAATGAAATTATTATTCATCTGGGAAACCAAATTTTATGGAAAATGAAGGAAAACTCTCATAGTTATGATTATGAAGGTTTATCAAGACATCAATTAACATGAGATTAAAAATTATCAAATAAGATAGAAATGTTTTTTAGTCTTTCATGGAGAAATATACACCTTCATTGAGTGGGTCTTATGATTAACTTGTTGTTAGGTAATGGATCAATACCAATAAAAATATTTTTTCTATCCTCCTGTGTTTGGTGTTTGAAAAAGTTATTTTTACTATTTATTTCATGGAGGGAAAAGAAAATCAATGGTGGAATCTCATCAAGAACTCAAAGAAAAAATGAAATTAACTCCATCGTGTTGGATGAGTCTTAAAAGTTATTTTTTTAAAAGTAATTTCCTTAAAATCTTCACACGAAAAAGGATAAAGAAATCATTAAGCTAAATTAGATGGATGATTAATACATTCTTACCTATGAAAATCCATTAACAAGACTTATAAGTTAATCTTTGGGTATTAAAATTAAACTAGAATGTAAGGTTGATTTATTATTTAGTGGATTGAAGCCATGTATGTGGTAGATATTATCCAAAAGATAATTCACTATCTTTGAAGATGTCATTCAATGTTCTACTAAGGTGTAAATAGATACTAGATTTTCAAATCAATATCAAGGTTTTTATAAGGAATGAAATATGGAATTCAAAGGATATATTGAAAATAAAAATAATAGAGAGAATAATATAATTCTTCGTTTATGCTGGAAATATGGAAGGAAACAATGATGAAATTATCTTAAGGATACTAGTAAATTATTTAAGTATGGAGATGAAGGTCACAAGGAAATAGAATAACGATGTGATGGTAAGAAGTCAGATAATGATGTGAATAGATATAAATCCTCGTAGAATGTACAACCCACACTTTCGTATTTAAAATGCAAGGAGTATGGGAATTTTGTGACCAGTAATCAAATATGAGTTTTAGTTTCGATGATTTTTGTATATAATGTATTAATCCAAAATCCAAAATAAAATATCTTGCGATCACTATTGTTGATGTGGGTGGGATAATTAAGTGGTGATAGGTACACTTACCATCCACTATAAAAATTATAATATCTAGTTTTATTCTGGATCTACCAATTCTTTTACCTCTAAATAATTTTATATGGGTGCCACATTACCATATCAATGATTATAGATTTATTTTTATATGAAATGTAAAAATGGTGTGATGACCCCATCTCAAATATCAGATTCTTCTCTAATTGATGTTTTTTTGTAAAATTGTTACTAAAAATCTCATTAATCACCATATGATTGAAGTTGTATTTATTCTCTGGATGGATTTGGTTTCTTTATATAAATACATTATCAATTTTCATGGAAACGAAGCCTAATTTTATATTTTGAACCATCCTATGAGCATAAAATGGTGTGACATTAAATATGATATTCTAATGGAAATTTAATCCATTCCACTAGCTGTGATTCATACTCAAAGAGGGTGTCACCTGCTTGCCCCACTAACAGAGTCTGTTTCTCCTCCTACACCTGGTCTCCAAATTCCATTTTTTGGGTCTCTTACAGCCGGTAGCCCCTTGTAATATTCTAGTAGAATGATGGTGGGGTTCCTAGAAATTATTTCACTCAATATGTATCAATCTTATTGGTTCTTTAGGATCTTATTTCTTACATGCATGTAAAGGTGTGTCCTCGGAAGCATTCACTCCCCCGATAGGAAGAAACTTTCTTCGTGGTCTAGCTCTTAGAACTTTCATCCAATCCTTTAGATTCCTATCCTTGCATGTCATAGGGAGAGAGTGAGGTAGATGTTTTTCAGGAACTTATGGGAAGTATCTTGTTAACTCCCCAAGATCAGAAGGGGGTTTCTTCCTTGACTCTATTCTTTAGGAAAATATGGCCAACCATTTCTCTATCCTTGGAGATTCTGAAGCTTTTTTTAGGATCATATTATTTTAGGTATATGGGATTGGAAATAAAATAAGGCTAGATTGGTGGTACTTGATAGTGGGAATATCACTAGAGAAATAGTGAGGTAGGTGACTATTTTAGGATCGGTGTGCAAACATGGAGTGTCTGGCCAAACAGTCACTGCCTATTTTTTTAATGATTTCCATTATAATTTATAATTATCATGGTATAAGGGTGAGGTTCAATGGTTCTTATATTGCCTCTAAATCATGTATAAATCAATCATCCATTTTGGATATTCTAGAACATAAATAGGGACCATCTATAATTTTTTACTTTACAAATATTATGGGTTTATCTATCTAGAATCATGCAAACAAACACAATAAACTCATATGGATTTTTTGGAAGCAAGGAATATTAGTTGATTTATTAGAGGTCTTTTCTTAGTCTATTAAAACCATAATCAGTGTAGGATGAATAATGTTTTACTTTTCATTTATTTATACCAATTTCGAGGTTTCTAAAAGTATGGTTTTGTGGCGACACATATAGTCACCTCATTACGATCATTTTCCATGTTTTTTTGGAGATGAATTCATCATAATGATGGATATCTCATAGAAGAGGGGGAGATGTCACTTTTTACTTCAAATATTTCCTGGACACAAAAGGTCTTTTGGATATGGGATTTCCATGAATAAATTTACCTGGTGTAAGAATAAAAAAGGGGTTAGAAGAATATGAATCAGGATTGACTGGTGCCTTTCTAATCTCTAGGGCATGGTTAATTTTTCTCAATAAATGGTCTCGCATTTGAATCCGGAAATATATAACCATTCCTCACTTCTTGTGGTTCTCAAATAGGGATATTAGAGAAATAAATAGTTCTATTATTCCATTAATTTAAGTTGGGAGGACCGTTTTCACCAGAAGGTGAAAGAGTCCTAGGACCAACCAGTCAATGTTATGGATTTGGTGAGGCTCACAAAATGATTAAAATAGATTAGGAAGGATTATAAGAGTAGAGATTCACCAGAAGGGATGCCAAACTCAACCTGTAGGGACACATGGAAGATATTGAATGTTTTGAAAGTAGCCTATAATTTGATTAGAGTGATGAGAAATTTTCTATCTGAGATGAGAACCAGAATTTTTTGGCCAAAAAACTATTGTATATTGAATGTGTTTGTAAGAAAAAATATATATTGTAGTGTGGCTTCGATAGGGGTATTGAAACCCTACTTACTTTCAAGGTTGTATGAAAGAGAAAAGGTGTGGAAAATGGATCCAACTGAAACTTGGTGATGGCTCTTATACCACTAATGCGGAAGTGGCTGGGAATATGGAAATGGATTATTATAAGGATGTTTTAAGAGTAAGCAGAAATGATGATAGGCCACACATATAGGATGGAGAGGATACTTTTATGTATTGGGGTTATTGTTTGGTGGATAATAGGGGTAATGATGTGTTGTTGGATTTGACATGGATTGATGAAATCTAGGAGATGGTTTTCAGTATGAAAAAAAGTTCCCCTATCCCTAAAGGCTATCTAGGATCCTTTTATGTTGATGTATGGTACATGGTAAAAATACAATTGGGGGAGGCGGTTCAAAAAAAATTCAAAGTAAGAGCCATAAATTGGAAGTTTGTTTCCTCCAAATTAGTTTTAGTCCCCAAGGTTATGTATCCTATTGCCTTAACTCAATATAGACCAATTTGCCTATGTAACTTTACCTATAAAATAATTTCCAACCTTATAAATAGAGGTTTTATCTAGATCATTATAAGAATCATTTTGGACAAACAACATGGGTTTGTGAAAAGGATAAATATCTTGGGGATATATGTATTTATAATGAAATTGTAGAGGAAATAAAAAATAAAACTATTGGATCCAACATTATGGTCAAAGAGGACATTGATAAAGCTTATGATAGATTGGTGTAGAGATTCCATATTAAGGTAATGAGGAAGTTAGGATTCATGGAATGGTTTTGTGACTTTTGTTTTGGATTCTATTCCTAACCATGAATTACTATATCTTTTACAGAAAGGGATTCAATTTTTTCAAATCTATCTATCGTGTTAGGTTGGGTGATATCTTGTCCCTAAGCCTCTTAATTATGGACCAAGAGGTGCTCATAAGGAGTATTCAACAAATTCAAGATGAGGGGAGGGTATTTCCTTATTAAAATAGGTCTAAGAATGGGACTATTTCAAACCTCATGTTCTTTGATGACATTTAATTTTTTATAAATGGAAGATAAAGATCAATTGCAGGGTTTTGAAAAATTATAGAAAATTATGGAAGATTGGGTAGATGAGGCATCAATTAAAGGAAAAGTTGTGTTTGCATCTCCAATAAGTGTTTTGGTAGGTGAAGTGATGATATTCAAGAAACATTAGAGTTCCAATGATGTAAATTAAAAATTTTTTACCTTGGAGAACCTATATCAAATGGAAGGGATAAAAAGGATCTTTTGTCGAAATAATTAACTAGCTGCTGGGAAGAATTTTCAATTGGAAAAATATTTTTCTAGCGTTTGGTGGGAGGATTAATTTCATCAATAGTATTCTCACCTTAATCCATATGCATTTTATGTCCATTATTATACATCCAAAAGGTACAATTAAAAAAATTGAGTAAGTTATTGTAGTTTTTCTTAGGGATGTGAATCAAAATGGTTGGTTAAATTGGGCTTTATAAAAATGAATGGCTATGATAATTGAAGAATGTGGTATTGGTCTTCAAAGAATGGATGATACCATGTAGGCTATAAAATCATAGTTTTCATGGGATTTAATTGAAGGGAATTAGTTTTGGGAAATTTTTATCAAGGATTGATATGGTGATAATTAGAAGAACAAAACACACCAAAACTGGAGAGTTCCAAATCTTAGGTTCATCATTCTTGAATATCTGGAGGAGCTTCATGGAACAGATTAGTGGGTTGTAGGATGTAGGGATATTGAAATGTGGAATAATAAATGGGTAGAAGAGACTTTGTATTTTCAAGGTTAACGAGTACCAAATATATCATTAATAGAGGTCAGTTTGTACACTTATTTCATGACTACCATTCTTTGTCACAAGAAGAAGAATCTCTATGATAGCATCTAGATGATAGAGGAACCAGAACATTGTATTTTCATGGGATCTTTCTCAGGTAAATTATATGGGTAGGCCAAGAGGGATTTGACTCAAAGAGTAAGTTGATGGATGATGGGGTAGTGAAGCTCTAGTGAAAGGGTATTCCTGATATGTTTGATTTTTTATTCTGTAAACTAAGGAATCACACACTAATTACGAATGATAAAATATTGAAAAAAGTATTCTACTTATGTTGTGTTGTCAATGTTGTGTTCATTAGAAGCAAGAAATTGTGTGGCTTGTGTTTCTGTAAGGGGACTGGAACAAGGGGTATGAGACTATCTAATGTAGATAATGAATTTCTGTTGTGGAGGGGATTATGTATAGGGGCTATTGACATTTGGTATGTGGGGGCTGGACAGAACATATTAGAGGTTAGGCATTGAGGACTTACCCTTGCAGTAGTGTGTTGGATCATTTGGGATGCTATAAATAAAGACCACAATTCTAGAAAGTTATCTTTGATCTTATTTCAGGTGAGGGAGAAGGTTTTTGTGTCCGATTTGGGGATTATTATCAAAGGGAGAACCAATTATGGCTATTTGAGAAGAATAATTAGAGGAAAATCTAATAGAAATAATAATGTCTAGTGGGTCAGATGGAAATGTCCATTTGTGGGTTTGAAACTCAATGTGGATGGGTCCTCTACATGTGGAGAAATGAGAGGTGAAAATCTAGTTAGATACATATCTGGTTCAATGTTCAATGGATTCCACTCCTTTAATATACCAGGTAAATCTATTAGACTAGAGGCGAGAGCCATGGCAACTGGCATTGTGTTTTTTAGCAATCATAATATTTAGATTTCATAAATTGAGTCAGACTCGGCCTAGTTGGTCGAGTATCATCAAGGGAAAAGTAAATCACCATGGGAGTAAGCCTAATTGACCAGGAGAAGCAAATTGTATATCTATAATTGATTTTTTGTTTTTCATAAGCGGAGGGAAGGGATGTTTTTGGTCAATTCACTTGCAAGGAATGGAATAAAGGAAGAGAAATTTATTGTTTATACTAGTCGTGGGTCACTTCCCAACATATGTTAGTTATTTTTCAGGGGTTATTCCCTTGGCCACCACCATTTCTGCCCACCATAAGATGTTTTTTGTATATACCTACTTGAATACAGGTTATTTTTTCACTAAAAAGATAATTTTTAGTCCATCTAAATAGCGAAGTTTTATTTTCGGTAAAACTCATACCTGGTGTTAAAACTATTTCAATCACTATATTAATATTCCCTAATTGGGTTTTTTGAATTTAAAAAAACACTATGAGAATTTTTGAAAAGTTTTAAATTACACCATGTACATCACTCTAGATTCTACCAATTATTTTTGTTAAGATTAAATATGGTAAATGTGTCTCTGCATTGATTATAGAGAACAGAACAAGATCCAATCATGAATAATAATCATATTCCCTATATTGATGAATTTTTCATTCAATTAAATTTAACACAATATTTTTTCCAAGATGAATATTTAATCTCAATAATATCAATTGAGGGTCAAAAATGAATATGTACACAAGATAGTATTTAGTATGAAGTTTGGACACTATGAATATGTAGTGATTCCTTTTGGTCTTTCCCATTCCTAGGTTATCATCATTGATTTAATGAATATAATTTTTATATATTCCCTTGATCAGTTTTTTAGTCATTATAGATGATATTCTTCTATATTTCCACAAAAATTAAAAGAATAAAGACAAATTGAAGTTTATACAGAAGACCATAAGGAATAATAAGCTGTATGAAAAATTTACTATGCTTGGATTTTGGCTACATAATGTTTTTTTGGTCATATAAAATCAATAATAGGTATATCAGTGGATCAAAAAAAGACATATGTTATTAAACATTGGCCTAAACCGACCACTATAATTGGGATCTGTAGTTTTCCTAGTTTGAATATATATTATCGATTTTTTGAAGAATTTATCATGGTTATATAATCTATTCAACATGTTAACATAGAAGTGAGTCATGTCTTTTTAGAAATTCGAATGTTATAAAAATTTCAAGGTAATAAAATAGAAGGTTGGTATAAGAACCTATACTCTTACTACTCTATGGTATAGAATGTTTTCTAATCTATATTTATGTATTAAAGAATGTACTGGGATGTATCCCCATTCAGAATGATATTGTTATATTATATTCCTCACTCTAACATATTTTTCATGATATAATTTACCCCAATCATGATAAAGAGTTAGATGCAGTAGTTTTTTTCAGTGAAAATATGAATACATCAACTTTATGTAGAAATATGTGACATATATACTGATTATAAAATTTTATATTGGCCATATAAGAGTTTAATATAAACCATATAGGATGGTCAGACTTGATTAAATTTTACCACTACACAATTCATTAGCACCATGGTAAAGCGAACAAGGTGGATAATGCTTGGATTTGAAAGATACATGTAGTTTATCTATGAGAAGAATCACAAAGGATTCAATATTTCAATATTTTGATAGGATAGAGCTCGAAATCTGGATAAAAGGGAAGAAATTTTATTTTTCTCAAATGAGTTTAAAACCATATATCCATGTGAACATTAAATAGGTGTATAAGGAATATGTCTAGATAAAAAAGAATTGGAGAAACATTCCAAAGTTTAACCATTTTCAGGAATGAATGATAAGGCTTAATAATCTTGTATATGTCTCTATAATACCAAAATTGAGGAAGGATCTATTGTATGAATCTCATAGATCATCATTCTCTATTTATCTTAGAAGCACAAATATGTATAGGGATCTGAAAGAGTATTTCAGTTAAGACAACATGAAAAGATATATTACAATATATGTAACTTATTAATTGGTATGTTGATAAGTTATGTCTAAATGATAAAATTTTAAGGGAATCTAAAAACAATTATTTATACCATAATGGAAACAACAAAAAACCACTATGGATTTCTCTATCACACTCCCCTAAAACATCTATTATCCGAAATGGTGTTTGATTTATAGTCAATAACCTTATGATGTCTACACATTTCATTTTCATTAGGTAATATTTGTATCGTTATCTGATTTCTAGGAAATAAATTAACTGGTAAGATTGAATAGAGTGTCACATTTTAGTATGTCTGATAGGGATCTGAGGTTTACCTCAATGTTATTGTGAAATCTTCAACAAGATCTTGATATGATGTTTTGTTTTAATGTTTCCTATCATACTCAAATAGACAGTCAGTTTAGAAAAACTATTCAAATTATAGAGGATATATTTAGTTCCGGATATCTATATTTAAAATGTGGTTTTTATCAACACCTTTATACAGTCAAGTTTTCTTACAATAATAGCTATCACTCAAGTATTTATATGGATCCTTATGAATCCCACTTTGGAAAGAAATAAAAAACTACGAAATGATAGGATGATGTTGGGGAATGAAATATATTGGAACATAAGAGAGATGCGAAAATAGAAAAGAACATTAGAAACATTTAGTAGCACATTAAGGTACATTAAATTTGACAAAAGAGTTACGTCGATAATTGTTGGTGTGACAAGAAATTAAAAAAATATATGGAATCTCTACTAATTTATCCATGGAAAAAAGTTTTGATTTGGAAAGAATGAAAAGAAAATTATAGAACCCCAAAACCCACACTCTCATATCTAGTTTTAAAAACAAAATAATTACATTTCTAAATTTGATACTAATAAAGGTCATCTAATTTTCTCTATCCAAGATGTAAAATATCAAAAGAAAATATGAGATTAAATATATTCTCAAGGAACTTTTAAGTTTTCAGAATTTGAGAATTAGTAAAAACTCACACATGAACAATAATAATGTATTTTAATGAGAATATATCCCTCTTAATCTATCTTTTTTTCATTAATTCATCATCATCATCCATATGAAATATCTTCTATACATAATTGTTTTAACAAAAGTCTTTTTAAAATGGGAAAATTAAACATAATAAGGGTTACCTCAATTGATCAATAGGGGAAAACATAATAATTAATAATTAAATATAATAAGGTACAATAAAAATAAAATAATGCTATGATTATATAACTATAGTGAATGAGAAAATCATAAAATAACTCATACCCATCAACACCAGAATCACCAAACATGAAATCATTGAATAAGGAATTAACAAAGGAAAGAGTCATTAGAATCAATATTCATGAGCCATGTGACATCAATATCGATCATTATAAAACCCAAAAAAACATATTGTTATCTTAGATTATCATCATCACATAATTTCATAAAAATGTAATTACCAATATGGTCATCTTCCATATCTGTAATACCAATTCGTTTGAGGTATATAATGGATGCACTCATCCACATTTTATCACATAACCACCCATCTTTTTTCAATAATGTGACAACCCATCTTGGTTTATAATGGAACCACCAATCCTTGGCATATCATAGTATCACCCATAATTATAAAAACTATTTCAAATTCATATCAAGAATAAAGTACATAGATAATTCATTTTGTCATAAACTCATCGAATCAACCTTTTTTATTTTCATAACTTAATTAACCCATTGAAAAAAAATTCCTTGAAAATATATTTGAATCAAGATAAACCCCTTATAAATATATAGTTTCCATAAAATATAAATAATACATGATTATCCCATGGAAAATAAATGGGTTACATAAAAAATCACATTGAAACGTGATTAACCCCTGGAAAGGAAATGGGTTCCATAAATAATCTCTTTAATGCTTGATTAAACTGTGCAAAAGAATTGGGTTCTAAAAAAATCTATTTGAAATGTAATTAACATATATAAAAGAAATGTATTCCATAACATTCTCTTTGAAACATTATTAACCAGTGGAAAATATTGGTTCTTTATCAATCTCTCTAAAATATAGTTAACTAATATAAAGTAAATGATTTCCATAAAAATCTATTTAAAAGAACAATAATTCACCCTGATAATTAATTATGATCGAATAATAACAAAATATTCCCATTAGAGAATAAATAACACCACAGTCTGATGATATCGATTAATGGAAATAACATTAAAATTTCATTAAAACAATTTTTTGGAAAATAAACATTTTATTTTGAATATCACTTCTAAAAAATGAAAATTGACAAGATATTGTGAAAATTCATTTCTCGGAAAAACACATTGGAAATATATAATGGAAAAATAAAGGTACATAATGAGAATGATGGTGGTAAAATTCATTCATGTAATTATTGTTAGTAATAAACATTCTTTTCAAAACAATTTGAAAAAGGGAGTTAAAATTTAATTATTTTGAAAACTTTAGGAAATTTTAATTCAAACACTTTTAAAATATGTTAAAATATCATGTAATATGGATTTATGAAATCATTTATTTTTAGAAGAGAAATTTTTTGAAAATATCTTAGAGAACATTGATATGGAAGATAAAGTTAGCTAATCAAAATGAAAGTAGAAATTTGGTATCAATTATAAATGAATTTTATGATGTTTATTAATTTCATAATGGGGTAATATAAATTACACATGTGAATGACATTTATATATATAGGAGAGTAAAATATTTTTTTCAAAAATTAAAATCATATTATATCATCTAAGAAAACATGAACATAAACAATCATGAAAGTAATGAGACTATAACATAAATCATATTCCACATGGTCACTATTTAATTGAATCCCCATGAATGAATAATATTAAATGAAACTACGTATATCTAAACTTTAATTAAATTCATTATATAACATTACAAAGGATTAATATATATACCTCATACAAAATATTGGTTCTTACCATAAATATATGTTATAATGAAAGGAATTTTGGATGCTAAACCCTTTTAAAGAACATATCACTAAATTGAGAGTCCATAAATGGGGATACTATTTGTAAGAAATCTAAATTAATTTAAAAAAATAATTATATAAAAAAATAATTATATATCAATTCATTAATAATTATATCCTAGTGGAGTTAATAAAGAAGTTTTATAACCAAAAGAAATTAAATTGAGTCGAGAAACTCATTACCACATGGAAACTTCAAAGTAAATACACATGGATTATTCAAGAATTATACTTTTAAAAACAATCACAAAAAATGATTATAAAAAATGAGCTACGTTACAATCATGGTGATGATAGGCCCTATGTACGCATGAGTAACATTACAGTTTATCAACAACCAATATGAATAGAAGGTATTTATTATTTTAACTTTACATAATTATCATCATATCATAAATACCATATTTATATTTTAAATATACATATATATGTATATATATCATTATTGGGATGTGGTGTTGAAAAAAGAATCGTATCGTTTTGTGGAGGCAGTAGTTTCAGCGTACAAAAAAGTCGTTATCATTTTTTAATGTATGAAATAAAATTAAATATAGTCATTTAAGAATGATAAATATTTAATTAATATAATTAATTTTTAACTAGTATTTCATATATTTATTTACATTATCCGGATTGACGTCCATGTAATGCGTTAGTGAAAAACAAATCACATTGATACGTGAGGCGGTAGTCCACCGTACACAAGAGCGATGTTATCATCTCCCACATGGAATAAAAACTAAAAATAATATATGTGATATAATAACAAAATAAGTATAAATATGTTACAAAAATAATATATATACAATAAATATATAATACAAAAACACTTCAAATGCAATGATGTAAAATGAATGAAAATGGTTCATGAGGTGGTAGTCTATCGTACACATGAATGATTATTTTGTATCATATTTGATAGAAGATGATAAAGATTTAGGTTAATCGATTAATATAATAACTTCTTAGTATATAAGATATAATTTTGTAACCAATGACCATATTTTAATAATTTTTTATGTAGGTGTAAGAATAAACAAAACAAAAAATATATATTCTGGAATTTTCCCTCTTCTAAAACCACATCTTTAGAATTATACCTAAATTAATTTCTGAATGGATTTACAACCAAAAATATGATTCAATAATGATTTTATGTATGTTTTAATGTTAGGTTGTTAAGTCTTGGTCAAACAAAATGGTTTTCAATTAGTGAAGATGAGAGGAGAGACAGTGACATTTTCTATGTGAGGTGACTGGAACACCTATAAGTTTTTAAAAGAAAAAAGTGTACCCACATTTTTCACATGATACATGTAAACACCAAAATTATTATAAATACAATTTCCATTTTGGTTTAATTAAATGTCTAATTATGTAAAATTGTAATAGAAAACACATTAACTTTGTTTTTTTATTACATATCAGATTTAAATGACTGTTAAGCATATTTATCATTGAGAAAATATTCATTGAACTATGATTGTATGATCTATTTAAATATAGGTTTTTAACTAATCTAGTTGACCCAGACAAAGGAGGTGATGGAATAAACAAGTAGTATTGTACCGTATTAAGACCTTTTATCATAGCTTCATAGGGAGATAGTATCCCTGGGATTTTCCTTTGACCAATCCCAAGATGAGATCTAATAATTTCAATATTAGTGAAACTATTTCCCTAAGAAGATCAACCTTACAAAGATCACGACTCAAACCATGTACATCAAACCACCCCATGAAAGTATAAATATCTCACACAATAATCATAGAGTGATTTCTAGTTAATTAAAGTGATATGCATCAAACCCTGGCAATATGAGTAGGTAAATTATTTTATATAATAGGAAACATATTTTAAACCTTTTATTGTTACTTTATAAATGATTTTTATTTTGATGTAATAAATCAAAAAATACACTTTGTGTAATATTCAAATTCAATGATAGGGTTTATGTATATTAATTAATGGATTTTTGAAAAAAAAATTATTTTAATAAAATATTTTTATAATTATTGATTATTAAATATTAATGATACTATATTTTTTATGAAGTCAGATGTAATTTTTATAAGGTTTCTAAAACTATTATTTTCACACAAAAACTCCATGATTTTTCAATAAATGTGAATTCATATTTTAAAAGTTAAAATGAATATATTTGTATTTTTTTTCATAAAATTAATATGATTTTTGGAATCCAAACTTTGGAATTATCCAACGGTGACTTTTTCATATTTCTTTGAGAACGTAGAACTTTCTGGTAAAACTCAAATACCATATAAATATACATTGTGTATTATGACATCACAATGACCCAAAAGTGATTTAATAAATAGTATAAATTTTATACACATAAAAATATTCCGAGTTAAACTAATTACTTCTTAAGTTTAGTTGATTAATTTTATAAATCCATTATGAATCCTCCAAAACCATTAACATATTTTATGGTTTTAATATCATTTAATTAATAGTATGACTCACCTCCACATTATAAAGTGTTTTATTTTAATAAGTTATGTCATTAGAATCCTAAAATAATTAAAATTACTCTAAATTGGTAGAAAATATGGGGAAAACCATAGAAAGGTTTTTCGTTTGGGTTATTTTATTATATACATTGTAAAACCAAGGTTTGAGAAATAATAAAGAAATTCCCACACCCCTCCTATATTAACCAATTAAATATCTCATTAACGATCACTAAAATTTCATAGATCACTTCCTTTCTCTTCCCTCCCTTCTATATAGTCCTCCCAAGAACTCCCAATCTCTTAAGAAGCTCCTCCCAAGCATTTGGAGGCATGATCTCAAGTAAAGGATCCTCACATTCTCCTATTTACTCAAGTTTCTTTATTATCATATGCCTTCCATTTCCAATTACTAATGTTCGGAAATGTATTAACACATCCCCATTACTTTATATTTTATATAAAAATAATTATAGACCACTTTATCACTCATCAACCCATTTTTTTAATTTTTAAATGACATCATTATGCTACCAAAATTTCACCATGATTTTCCATGAAAAAATAATTATATAGTGAATACCATACATAATTCTTATCAATGTTGTTCACCTATATACAATTATAATTATTTAACATAGTAATTACATGCATTTATTCCTCATTACTTAATCATGGATGAAAATGTGATGATGAATGAATCTATGTTGTATGACTTATGTGGCACACTTAAACATTAGAATAGAATGAAAATGATGGGTGCACCCAGAATTATATAGTGCTATAATGCATTGGGTGGTGTATAGTCCATTGAGACTCTATGTCAGGAAAAAGATTAAACTTGATTCCATTTTGTGACTTTTCCCGTCGTGATGTCTTGGAATATATCTATGAACTATGTTTATGATGAATTATATTAAGATGTTTTCCCATTACCCATGTTATGATTATCCTGATATATCTTGTCTCATTATTCATGTTTATTTTTCCTACTCTTTTTAGGACCCATTGAAATTACAATTGTCTATAATGTATAACCTTATGTCAGGATTATTCAATTACATATATTTATAGCTCACTAATTTCTTATATATGTCCCTAGATTATCGAATGCAATTTTAAATATAACCATGTTAGAGAAGTTTTCAATAAAGATGATGTTTTTCCATTTTTAAAATGTAAAGTAATGTACCTAATTCTGAAATACACTAGACTTTTCGATCATCCGACTTATATTATGTGTAATATTATGTAATAAATAAATTATTAATGAGAAATAAGGATAAGTGTTTTTAAAGTTGGTATCACGAGAAATTGTTAGTTATTTTTGGGATTTGGATTAGAAAATGCTAGAGAAAACCTTAGAGATAAGACAATGTATAATAAACCATACCAATGTTTTTTTAACTATATAGTAAGTGGTTTATAAATTAAGTATATATATGTCCAGATACTGTGATGGTAATTAGTTCGGTCATAGAGTTTATTAGGTTTAACAACTCTGAAAAGTTCTATTAGGATTGACTCAGTGTAAGCTGGTAAATGAAAACAGGTCTAACTGTGTACCGAGCTTGACACTCCTGAGGTATATTATCTGTTAGATTCATAAGGTCATTAAAAAATATCATTTAGGGAATAAAAAAGTTCCCCTTAAAAATATATGTTAGGAAATATATAATGGAAAATAAATATTGAAGACTAGAAATTGTTAAGTTAATAAAATATTTTTAATTTATGATTGATCACTTTAATTACATTGGATTACCATTAATGTGTTTGATAGTTTAAAAATAGTCATCCCTAATTTTCCCTTTATTCTATTTAATGGATGAAAATATGAAGAATGAGATAAATAATATATATTACTGCCAAGGTGATGACTACTACAATGAGTCTCCCAACCCGATGGGAGTAGGAATTACAAACTTTGTGACGATACTTTCTCAGCTAATTCAGGTTCTAAATAGAAACCAAGATTAAGAGGAGTTCCTAAATCCCCTTAAAAGAGAACAAGTACTGACTGAGTCCTTTATATGACAAAGGACTCCAACATTCAATGGATCATTTGATACTTTAATAATGGAACAATGGATCAACTTTATTGAGAATATATTCTTCATCATTCAATGTCCTAAACAAGTGAAATTTCTAATTTCTCTTTATCATATGGAGGGGGAAACTAATCAGAAATGGAAATTGATCAATAATTAAAATCCTGAGTAAGGGATCAAAGTGATTGCAAAGAATGAATTCTAGAAATTGATTTTTGATGAATATTTTCCTCAAACTCTCCAAATTAAAATGGAATGGGATTTCCTTGCCCTCATGTAAAAAGAAGACAAATATAACAAGATGTATGAGGCACACATCACAATTCCTTCACTTTATGCCTCCGTCTTTGTTATTACCCCTGAATTAATGGTTGTCCCCTTCTTTGGTGGGATAAAAAAAAGTCTACGAAAATCCTTGGTGATCTATGAAATCAATATCTGTGAAGAAATAGTCATATAATCCCTTAAAGTTAAACTAGAGATTAAATAATATCAATGGTATCACATGGATAATAAGTAGATGGAAGAGTTTAATTATGTCAGTCCTATGTAGAAATATAATGGTTCCAATAAATTTCAACATCCCACTTGTCTGAGGTAAGGAAATAAGAAACCTAGAAACTTCCTATTGGGAATGAGGAAATTCTTTATGTGAGGGAGGGAAGGGAACCAAGATAACAATTCCTGACAGGAGAAACCTACTAATGCGGTGGAGGAAGGGAATGATTTTTTCAAACCTCAACACATTTTTTTCCTTTCATAAACTACTAGTATCTAGGGAACATTAAAAACCAAGTCACTAAACCAAGGGTTTTTTGAGACAGCCAACAACCTCCAAGCCGAAAAGGATAAAATATTTTTGTCACAGCTGCCTAGGTAGATCTCGATAATGATGTGGTGGTAGGTATGTTAGTTAATAAATCAATAAGAGAAAACATTCATTTTTATTCTGGTTTAACTCATTAATTTATATCACAAAAGATTAGTAAAACTATTCAAACATCACCACAAAGCCTTGAGGAAGAGCTGTTATTGATAATGGGAAATGGGGAAAAATTTTCATCCCAATTATATAACTAATCCCCTATTAATTTTTTTGGGGTAAAAATCATATGTAACCATGTGATACTCCCTTTATTTAAATTTGATTCAATTTTTGGAATGGGTTAACTTTCCCTATATAGAGCTAACATAAACTTCCATGAGAAGAAGATCACTCTCTCTAATATGAATCAACCCTTGATTCAGCATATGTGTATGGAAGAGGATGAATATTATTTAGCACTAACATCTAAACAATTGATATTATTTCCCTACAATCATGTGTATCTAGATAAAATTATTATATCTAAGGATAGATCCATCATCGAAGGCATTCCTATTGTGAGGGAATACACTGATGTGTTTCCAAATGAATTTCCTAGTCTTCCTCTTAGACGAGAGGTTGAATTTTTAATTGAGCTTATACATGTTCCATTTCCATTATCCAACACTCCATATCGACTGATAGTTTTGGGTCTTGAGGAGATGAAGAAATAACTATTAGGGAATTTGGATAAGGGGTTAATATTCCCAAGTGCTTCACTATGGGGTGCACTAGTCCTCTTTGTTAAAAATAAGTTTGAGTCAATGCGCCTTTGAACTAATTATTGTGAACTCGACAATATCTAAATAAAGAACATGTATCATCTTTAATGGATTTATCACTTTTTAAGTAATCTATATGGTGAAATATACTTTTCCAAGTTGAATATATATTTAGGATATTACCACGTTAGGGTGACGAATGGGGATGTTCCCAAGACTACATTTCTTAGGAGGTATAGGCACAATGAGTTCCTAGTTATTCCATTTGATCTCACTAATGCTCCATCCATATTCATGGACATGATTAATATATTATTTATATATTACCTAAAAAAATTTGGTAGTCTTTATAGATGATATTTTAATATACTTTAAAACTAAGTAGGAAAATGGGAAGCATTCGAGCACTATGATAAAGAACTTGTGAGAGGAGAAGATTTATGAAAAGTGAAACAATTGTGATTTATAGATAAGAGAAGTCTCATTATTAAGGAATATCATCATAGGAAATGGTATATCTATGGAATCTTCAAATATTGAAGTGATTTAATGATAGATAAGGCCAATTTCTATAATAGATATCTGTATTTTTCGTGGATGAGCTGGGTACTATGGTCGATTTGGGATAAATTTATCATGATTTTCAAAACCCCAAACCAAGATAAATCTGAAGGGATTCAAGATTTCTTGGAATAAGTAATGTGATTATAGTTTCAAGGATTTTAATATGAGTCTTATCACATCCTCCAAGCTCACACATCCCACAATAGGTGATCATTTCATATTATTCAGTGATTCTTCGAAGAAGGGATTGGGTTGTGTGTTATTGTAAATTGATAAATTCATTGCTTATGCTTCAAGGGGGTATAAATTTCATGAATATAACTACCCAATGCATGATATATAGTTGAATTTAGTGATATTCACTTTGAAAATCCGGAATCATTATCTCTTTGGAGAGAAATGTGGGATATATAATGATCACAAAACCCTCAAGTATATATTCACACAAAAAGGTCAATATGCACCAATGGAGATGGTTAGAGCGAATCATAGACTATAAATACTCAATTCACTACCATCCTGGTAAAGTTGATAAAGTGGAAGACACATTATGTAGAAAGGATAGAGCAATTATATCATTGGTGAGAATTTAGATGGAGATGATCTTCTTAGATTTAGAAATGATGGATATGTGATTCATAAAGGAATGAACATCTTTATCCTTTCACAATTCATTACTCAACCATCACTTATAGAGATGTTAATATATTATCAAAGAAATACTATAGAAATTAGAAACTATAAGAAAAGGGAAATCATTGGTGTTCATTATTAATAAAGTAGGATTTGTGATATTTGGTTCACAACTATGTATAACATAAAATATTGCGATAAATAAGGAACCTTTGGATGACGCACATAGTTCAAATTTCTACATTCACCTCGGAATCAAAAATATGTATTGAGATCTATATGAGAACTATGTGTGGAGAAATATGGAAAATTAAATCATAGAATGTTCATCAAAGTTCCTGGTATGTTGAAAATTTATGGCTGAAAGGAATAATTATAAGGGTATTATATAACCATTACCCATAAAAATAGGAAAATGGGAAAAATCACCATGTACCTTTTCACCAGAATTCCAAAGGCATATAAGGGGAAATTTTATATATGGGTTCTTTTGGATATTCTTACAAAGATAGATCACTTTATATATATTCGAGAGAACTTATCACTAGATCAACTTGTGCGGATATACTTCCATGAAATGCTGAGGTTTCATAGAGTTCCATTGACAATTGAATCTAATTGAGATATAAGATTTACCTCCAAGTCATGGAAAAGAATTAAACATGCTATAAACATTGAGTTGAACTTTAGAATGGATTATCACCCTCAAACTAATTTCTAATCTAAGAGGACTATAAATATACTTGTGGACATGTGGATAAAATGATCAATTGACTTCAAATGAGGATGTGACCAACATCTTATTATGGTAGAGTTATCATACAACAACAATTTCCACTCAAAAAACCTAATGGACCCCTATGAAGCTCTCTATGGGATGATGTATAAAAAACCTACATATTGGTATGAATTACGGGAACAAAAAAAACTAGGTCCTAAAATGGTCAATGAAATTGTTGAACAGGTTAATACCAATCTGCAGCACGTTAATGCTTCTCGGAGTTGACATAAGATTTACGTTGATAATGGTCGATGTGACCTCTATTTTTATTTTGTAGAAATTGTTTTACATTAATAATATTCATGGAATAAGGCTATAAGATTGGGGAAGAAGTGAAAGCTTAGTCCAATGTACATCATCCCCTTTGAGATACTTGATGGCATCAGATCATTAACCTATCGACTTGTACTCCCCCCTAAATTATATCATGTATATTATGTAATCCATGTATCCTTATTGAGTAAGTGAATACTACACCCCTCACATGTACTCAATCCAGAGGTGGTACCATTGGAGAATGACATTTCCTATGAAAAGAAGCCGGTGAAAATCTTAGATTATAGGGACAAATTTCTACAAAATAAGACCACTTAACATGTCAATGTGTTGTAGAGAAACCCCGTTTTTGGATATGTGACATGGGAACTAGAGGATTTGATGAAACAGAGTTACACTCATTGTTTTAGTGTAAAAAAAGAACATTTAAAGGGTGAAATTTCTTAAGGGGGAACATTGTAATGACCCAAACTTTTATAAATAAAATTTCCCTTATAATTTTTTTGAAATATCTTTTTATGTTATATAGTTATCGAAAATGCATTCACGTCATTAGTTTTATTATATCCTATAGGATTTAAATTACCACTATTCATCTTTATCATTGATTAAATAGTCATTGAACAATGATCACATAATTAGTATAAATATTTAATGTTAACAAATGCAATTGGCATAGATAATGGAAGTGATGGCCTCAAACAATATTATTGTACCCTATTAATCCCATTTATCAGAGCATTCATGGAAGATAACATCACTAGGATTTTCCATTGACCAATCCCAATTTGATATTTAACAATATAAGTAAGATTGAAACCATTTACCAGATAAGTTAAAGCTTATTGAGATCAAAGCATAAACCATATACATCGAACCATCCCATGAAAGTCTACCCATCATGCACCTTACTCATAAGGATTTCTCTGGTGTATTAAACGTATTTGTATCAAGACCCTATAAATTTGAGTATGTGAATTTTGTTTTATATAATAATGAATATATTTTCATCTTATTATTGTTACATTATAAATGTTTTTTATTTTGATACAATAAAACATAAATAGTATGTTTTGGTGATATTCAAATTCAATTAAAGAATTTATTTTGATGAACTAATAGATTTTTGAAATAAATCATATTTTAATAAAATATGATTATTAAATAATAATTATTAAATATAAATGATCATATAATTTTTATAATTTTTATTTTTATTTTTATAAGGGTATGTAAACTTTTATTGTCAAACAAACCCAACATTTCTCAATCAATGATGATTCTTATTCTAAAATTGAAAATTTATATATTTATAATAATATTTTGATAAAATAAATATTATTTTTTGAATTAGTATTTTGAAATTTTTCAAAGGTGACATTTTCATAATTTTCTGAGAGATTCAAATTTTCAGATAATAATTGAATACCGTATAAATATACATTTGTATTATGATATCTTAATGACCCAAAATTGTTCTAATAAATACTATAAAAGGTATAAACAAAAAAATATATGTTTTATATGTAAAATAACGATATTTTATTATTATTTATTAAATTTTATATATCTATTATGAATCCTCAAAAACTATTAATATATTTTATGGTTTTAAAATCATTTCCTTTGGAGTTTGAATCACCGCCACATAATCAAGGGAGTTATTTTTCTAATTTTAGACCTTAACCTTATAAAATCATGAAAATAACTCTAATTTCTCTAGAACCCGTGGAAAATTCATTGTATTTTTTTGGTTTTGGTTATTTTATTATATAGAGTCTAAAACCTAAGTTTGAGATGAAATAAACAAATCCCAACTCCTTTCCTATACAAACCCACCCAATATCTCATTTACCTTCACTAAAAATCCATAGAGCACATAATTCCTCTTTAATCTCCTCTATAGACTCCTATAAGGGTTCTCCAATCTCTTAATAATCTCCTCCCAGTCATTTGTAGGCACACACTCAAGTACAAGAATCTCACATTCTCTTATTTATTCAAGTTTCTTTATTATCTTGTGCCTTGTATTTCCAATTCCAAATTTTGGGACATGTATTTCCATGTCCCCATTACTTCCCATTTTATCCCCAAATTTTTATAGGCCCCTTTATCTCTCATCAACTAATTTTATGAATTATTAAGTGATGGTTCTATGTTGTCAAAATTTCAACGCAATTTTCCAAGACAAAATAATTGTATATTTAATACCTTACCCAATTTCTATCAATGGTTTTTACCATTGAAAACATAAAATTATTTTAATTAGTACATGCATGTATTTAATCTATACACCCTAATAGTGTAATAAAATATGATAGCGAATGAATCCATTTTGTACAATCAATGTGGAACACTTAATCATGAGAATAAAATGAAAAGGATGCATGCATCCAGAATTATACATCACTCCAATGGATTGGGTAATGTTTAGTCTCATGATATGTCATTATGGGATAAGGAGTTAAATTAATTCCTTTATGGTACTTTTTCTATCATTAGGTCTATGATGTTATCCATGACCTATGATTATGATGTAGTGTTATAAGTAGTTTCGACATTTCCCATGCTATGATTATCATGTTATATCATGTCTCATTGTACATGTTTATGATTAATACAATTTTATACCCCAATTATATTCCTATTATCTATGATGTATCACTTTTTACCATGTTTTTTACCTCATTAGGCATTATATCTCACCCATTTCTTATGTATGTCCCCATGTTATTTCGTTCATTTTTAAGTGTGATCATGTTAAGGAAGTTTTCAATGAAGATGATTTCTTTCCAATTATAAATTGTTATGTAGTGTAACTAATTCCAATCTAAACTAGACTTATCAGTCTTACTTGTTGTATTATGTATAATATTATGTAATAAATCATGTATTAATAGGAAATAATGAGCATGATTATTATAACACAAGTCTCCAAAATGGATCATTATAAAACATTAGACATTATATAGTTAATATATGCCCAAAAAATATTTTTCAGGCATGTTAATATGTCATTTTTACCCTTATAATTTTATTTTAACCCCCGGTAATCTAATGACCCATGTTTGAAAAACATGGAAATTTCATAACGTTTTCAGAACACAAAATACATAAATCCAATAGACACCCGAATATCATTTAATATAGAGCATTGGGAAACTGGAAAACATAAACAATTGGTTTATAAAACATCTACATCATCTCCTGATTTATCCTTCATAAATATAATCCCTTTTGACACATCTTACATAGTACCCTTCTTCAAATCCTAGTGGAAACGAAACAAGAAAAGGGGTGAGCTCAAATTCTAAGAAAGGGTAGGCATAGAAAATATCTTACAAAACTTAAACATAATAATATAAGAACACTAACATAACTTTTGAAAAAAAACATACAAAATTTATCATATAAAAAAATCTTGAGTCACGAAATAAATCTAAGGAAATCATAAGGAATAAAAAATAATGGAATCATAAACCATGAGAAAATAGCATTGGAATAAAACATAGAATTCTGAAAAAAAAAAATAAGCTCATAATATATATTCCATAGTATCCAAGGACTTATTTCCAAGACTATCAATGTGTAAAAATAGCATTACTAAACATGTATTAATTTCTATTCCATACATGTATTATTAAACCGAATTTACTTGTCGTTTCAGTACTGTATTACTAAACTAGATTTAATTTTCATTTCATCTCTGTATTACTAAATCGGATTTATGTTCCATTCCAACCCTATATTACTGAACCGAATTTACATGTCATTCCAGTCATGTCTATTTTAGGAGATAAAAGTAATTACCCAATGCATTAGAGGTAGATATTGGTCTCACCCATCTCATAATGAAACCATTCTTACATGTTCCACAAAAAAATCATTCATCATTGCATAACCCAAGAAATAAAATGGATTTCTTAGACATCATTCAATCATAACATAATCCATACAAATGATCATTCCACCATTAACACAATAAAATAATAGTAATAATAAGGATATAAACATATCCCAATTTAATAATGTCATCCTAAATGGAAAATAATTTTGATAAAACACTTGAACTTAATTTGTGAGGAAAATATCCTTTATTCTTCAAAAACATTTTCTTTTTTTTAAATGCCATGAAATTTTAAAATAAAATAATTTATTTTAAAATAAACTTAAAATAGTTCATAGAATTATTTATTGAAATATGTTTTCATGAAACTGTAAAAATCCATTCATGCTGTATAAATTAAAAAAAATTCTCCTTGTACTTTTACAGGAAAAGTCAAAAAGTACCATATATGGTAATCAAAATAAATATTCCTTCCATACTATGATGTAAAAGTAAAAAATTGGTAAAAATTACTTTAAAAATACATGTAATAATAGTAAACATTTTATGAAAACATTTTTAGAAAACATGGGCATAGATGATAAATATATCCCCATTAAATGCATACGTATAAATAATCGCAGATAAAAATGAGATAGAAAAATTACCCCTTAACTTAGGTCTCATTTCATCAATATGTGTCTAAAACTTCTGTATAGTGGGTTTAAACAAATTAATAATTTGTAAAATAACTATAAAAATATTTATGACATCATTCTAATTCACTTATGACTTAATATTCCCAATTTATTTATCAATTCCATGTTAAAGCTACTTTTTGGGTAATAATTGTTTTATTTATCATATGTGTTTTGACATGTTATTATTGATATTATTACATATATCATGATTTAATTACTTAATAAATTTAAAACGTGATTTATATATCATATATATTCTGTGTATAAATATATATAATAGATAGATAAATGAAATGGAATACACTGTTCATAGAGACGGTAGATCGTACGTATGCATGAATGTTCTTCCCGTTTACTTATTGAATTGAATGGAACCAAGTAAATGGAATATATATATATATATATATATACATAAATATAGTAGAACTATTATTTCATATATTTCATGATTATTTATAATATATACCTTATAATCATTCTTGAATGGTTAATGTTGAGAATGAATCTCTTGGCGTCATGGAGAAGGTAAGCCGTATGTATGCACGTGTGACGATATCATTCTATTGATGATTAAATAGTATGTAATTGAATAGTATATGAATTGTAAATAATTATTATTATAATATATTAATTATTAAAATCCATTATACTCATCAATATACCCATCCAAATTAAGTAATTTGGATTAACAATTACACTACTATGTGGAGACGGTAAGTCGTGCGTACGCAAGCATGGGGATATACTTCTTAGTATGATGGATAAAAGAAGGTATAAAATTGTCCTATAATTATAATAACATCTCATAAAGTAAATGATTCTGGTGTTATTACTTTAGTATAAAAACAAAATAATTTGAGGAAGTATAAGAAGAAAAAATTTGAAAGAGGTGATAAAACAATGACCTCTTTTTCGAATATCTCCTTTTTTCTATGCACAAAAGATCTTCCTAGGATAGCTCTCTGCCCAATGTGTGGCCTCTAGTAGGAAGGTAGAGATTTTGGTTGGATAGTTGGGTAGGGGTTTTTCGAGGAAAATGTCTTTGTAGGTGTGTTTAAAAGAGAAGGACAGGTACCCTTTTATAAGAGTGGGGAGGGGAACCTTTAGAAAGTCTTGAAATATTAATAAATCCGTTTCTAGTTTATAATGCTCCCAAACTCATTTTTTTAGAAGATAAAATGATTATGGGTGGAAATACTCTCAACCAATAAAATTTTGACATGTTTTGATTTTATTTTAAACCTTATCATTTTGATTTATCCTTATTTATCAATTTAATTTAATTTGTTGTAATAATATTCTAATTTTTTTTAAAGGTTGGCGCTGAAGGCTCATTTATTATTAAAGAAAGCAAAGACCTCTTTAACAGGGTAGAGTAAGGCATGTTACATAGCCCAAAGGCCGAGTGGGCATTTATCCCATTACATGGCCCATAGTACCATTTTTTGGCCTAAGGCCCATTCTATGAATAGTACTGCTATAGTACCCGCGCTGCTACAGCACCACGCAGTACTCGTCACTACTACAGTACTCTGCTACCGCTACAGTGACATGCCGCCACTATAGTACCCGCCATTACTACAGTGTCGATGCTGCTACAGTGAGCTATTGTAGTGCTATAATACCTGCTCCTAATGGGTTTTGAACCCCCATCTTTCATGTAGAATTAAGGGGTGCGTAGCACTAAGCCAAACCCCAACTACATTTTCTAAATATTAAATTGTTATAATTATTTATTTATGTGTTTTAAATTTTCTATTATTGGATACTTTTTAAAATTTCAGATCATTTAATTTTAAATTTGTAATTTTTAAATATTTTTGTGATTTTTAAATAATTTAATAACATGTTATTTTTAAAAAATTACAATATTATCAATTTAGACACTATCCATTTATTTAATTTTAAATAAACTACAAAAAGAAGATAAATTCGAACCAAAATTTTTAATACAATCCAAAAATGTCATATTCACATAGAAAATTTAGGGATCAAATTAATCAGTTCATATGATATTTATTTAAAATTTTTTAAAACCATTTATTTGATATTTCAATAAATAAAATAATTTCTACATCACAATTGTGTCATCATTAATAGTTATTATTTAATAGTTAAAATTTATAAATAAATTCACATGGTGTAGATAAATTTATTATATTTCATTAGGCTATTTATTTTCAATGTTTTATAATGTTTTTTGATCTATTAAAATTAATATACATAGAAGATATATGAGAGTGACAAGTTGTCACATTCTTTTGTTTTATTTATAATTACATCACTTTCAAGGAAAAAAAGTCTATTAAAGGAATCAATTCAGACCCATAGGTGATATTGGTCGAATTTAATTCATCCAATAGAATTTTTAATGTGTTAGGGTAATTTTATTATCTTTATCATATTGTTAGTTACCCTAATTTACCTTTAACTGTGGTAAATAGAAATTACCATAAATACTATTCATAATATCCAAAAAAATAAAAATAGCATATTAAGATAATCTGGAACCATTGATTATAAATATGGAATCCATTTTTCATAATTTAAATCACATAATTGGAAGAGATTTATTTCAAATTAATTCCAATTTTCAAAACCAAAACGTGGGTTTTTAAGAAGAAAAAACTTATCAAAAGATTGTCATGTGTTTATGTTCTATTTAATTGTGAAAATGCCTCTAATGACCAAATTTGGATTAAATCAAAAAACATAATCCAATTACACTTTAAATACAATTAAAAATGAAATCTATCTATATAAATATATTATATTAAAAGGTAGTTTTGAATTAAAATACAGTATTTTTCACTATTCATTGAAATATGAATTTCATCTGAAAAATACAAAAATTTCAACCAAGTTAAATTTTTATTTCCCACGTCCATATAAGCCATTTATTTTTTCATATATAATATATAAATGTATTAAAAACTATATTTAAAAAAAAATTCAATCAAAAGGTGACAAAACATCATTTTTTGAAAATTACATCTATTATCCAAAAAATTGAATTTGTTCTTATATCGTTTCCAAGAGAATGCATAAGTTTAATGTTAATGTTGTTTAAAAATAAAATGTAACTAATACTATTAATAAGGATTAGTTTATATAATATTTTAATGATGTATCGTTATTTAGTGAAACTCGGTATTGCGTACCACACAAGCTATCGAGGAAGGTCGCTTTTTCTTGTAATGAAAGGCATGTCAGTGTTGTGTTTAGTGCAAGCTTAATTTGGTGTTTCATTTAACATAATCAAAACATATTTCTTTTATACATTGAATAGAATCTATAATCAGTGTTTCGTGAAATTAATTCTATCAAAAGAACTTGAAATTGTGTGCAACACAAGCCAAGTATAGTGTTCTGTATACTACAAGAAAATACAGTGTTGTATATAGAACAAGATAATATTGGTGTATTGTAGAACACAAGACATCAAAAAAATTAAAAACAATCTATATCATAAAATCTAAAGGTGTTACATTATACCCCCAATAAAATAAATTTCTCCCTCCAAAAATTTCAGGGTTATAAAAGGTTTACTACTTGAACGTTTCATTCATGGAAACTGACATCATAAAAAGGAATACCAATACTTCATTTTAAAAAAGAAATTTAGAAAAACAACAGTTACCTAAAGTAACACATCACTTGGGTTCCAAAATGTATAACCTAGGTGGGAATTGAAAACACAGATATCAAAGAGAAATGTAACTATCAAGTTCTAATGGATCGTGATAAAGAACAAGGTTAGAGAAAGATAACTATCTGAAACCCATAAATCTATAATGATTTAAGGGACCTTATTATTAATTACATAATAAGGTACTAAGATAACATATTTGGTTTTAAATATCCTTTCCCTAATGTTGAATAACATGAGAATGTATACTTACTTGATTTTAGTAAAATATCATCATTTTCCATACCTTGAACAATTTTCACTTCATCTCTAATTCAAATAAATGAAGTTGATTTTTTTAATCCTAAAGTGTTAATAAATCATGTGATCCATAAATAGAATGGTAGGTCATTTCATCTATCTCAACAAAAATGTTAGCACAGGTAATCAAATATGTATAATTATACCTATAGTGTGATAATACATTGATCTAAAAAACATCAACTGTAGTATAACTCATACTATCCATAAATGGATTAGAGTATATTCCTATAAAAACTAAAAAACTAAAACTTTATAAGGAGGTTAACTAAATCAAATTAACATTTATCTCCCATATCTCATAAGGTAGTTCATTATTGTTACATTCCAAAAATTTGAATACCTTAATCATGTATTCTATTAAAACATTGTAATAATATGAATTATCATAGAACCATAGTGAAAATATGATTTCTATAAAAATTAACTTTTCCCACACCCCAAAAATACCAAAAATTCTTTATACTCAACCCATGATATCGCTTTGTCCTTATATCCATCCTATGGTCATTAATACTATCAAACAACTCATTATCTATTTATCCCATCATTATTCTCATATTACGGGTTTCCTAAAAATATCTGAATAACTTTTCATGGTTACCAGTACCATTCAATATATACTTTTGAATACATAAGAAAAAAGAGTTGTGTAATAATCATTAGATGTTTCATTATTCCATAGTACTATAAAAGTGATTATACAACATTATTCATGATAAACAAGCAATCATTACACTATCTTCTTAAACCATTGATTGAGCTTCTTCATTTTATTCCTCAACACATCTTTCATCTCATATATCATTTGTAGTCTCTTCATCATCCGCAACATAAATACTACCCATGCGACCATGATGATTCTCGTCATGATATTTTCCCTCGGGGTATCAATTTTCATAATTCTTATACATTCTACATTTAAAACATTTAATCATTTTTGATGTATTAGAAATACCATTATCCTTTTCAATTATGTTAATTGGAACTTTTCTCTTAAAATTACTATTTTTGTGTCCTTGTTTTCCACACCCAAAGAATCTTCCAGTTCCATTGAAGCATTCTCCTTGATTCCACTTCACTCGTGATTTACATGATGAAAATTGGACATTATTTCCTCTATCATCACCCTAAAACTTCATCTTTCTCTTATTATCTAGGTCAAAAAAACACACCAAAGTTGATATTATTGATCATATTATGGTATTTCTGATTAGTCATAATAACTATGTTTCACATTCCAACTTCAATTTCATTTAGTTTATCAGGAATAATATCATTTCATTTCCCACCATATTATTCATTAAAATGAATTCTCCTATTTCATGCCATTTTCTAAAACCCAAAAAGAATAGTGTGAGAGGCAAATACCATACTAAGAAATCAATATAATCAGGGGGAGTACTTTCAATCACTAATATCATATGATTAATCTTAGGTTATTCATGAATGTTACCATAATTCTAGTAATGTAACATATAGTTAGACTAACCCATACAGACATCCCCAGACATACCTTCGAAATATCTCTAGGGATATCATTAATGTCTTTGAGTCCTCGTTTCCAAAGGTTGACTAAATCTTCACTCTGATCCCAACTCTAATTACCCAAGATTGATGTACATGAACATTACATTACTTTTTTAGAATACTTATTATATGACATAAAATGAATCCCAAAGACCATATTAATTTAATTCCTTTGGAAACTAAAAAACATAAAAACTGGTTTATAAAACATCTACATCATCTACTACTTTATCCTTAATTACTAGAACCCCTTTTCACATATCATACTTAATAATATTCTTAAATTATTTGTTGGAAAGAAACATGAAAAGGTTTGTGCTCAAATTCTCAGTAAGGGCATGCATGGAAAATATTGTACAAAACATAAACATAAGGATGTAAAAACATGAACATAACTTTTGAAAAAAACATTCCACATTTAACATATACCAAAATCTCTAGTCCTGAAATAATTCATGGTAGTACAAAAGGCATAAATAAAATGGAATCATGAACCATGAAAAACTAGCATTAGAATAAAACACGGAATCGTGGAAAACAAATAAGAACATAATATGATTTCTATAGTAGCTAAGGGATTATTTCTAAGGCCATAAAAGAGGGAAAATTCCATTACTGAACCAGGTTTACTTTCCATTCCAGCCCTATATAATGAATATGATTTTCATTTCTTTCCACCCTATATTACTGAACTGGATTTACTTGTCGTTCTAGCCCTACATTACTGAATTGGATTTACATGTTGGTCTCTCCCTATATTACTGAACCAGATATAATTTCTATTCTTGTAATGTCTATCTCATGAGATATAAATATTTTCTGAATGCATCATAGGGAAATATTGGTCCCAGACATCTCATAATGAAATCATTCTTACATGTTCAACAAAAACATAAATCATTCATCATATCATAACTGAAGAAATGAAATTGAATTCTAAAACATCATTCAATCACATAATAATTATTTTAAAAGATAATTCCATCATTAACACAATCAAATAATTTTAATAATAGGGATAAAATCATAATCCTATTTAAGAGTGTCATCTTATATGGAAAATAATTTTTACAAAACACTTTAACTTAATTATTGAGGGAAATATCATTTCTTCTTCAAAAATGTTTTATTTTATCAAAATGCCATGAAATTATAAATGGAAATAATTTACTAGAAAATAAACTGGAAATAGTGTAGAGTAAGTTTCATGGAAATAAGGTAACAAGAAACTGTAAAATTCCATTCAATCTGTATAATTTAAAAAAAATCTCCTCGTATGTTTGATGGAAAATTCAAAAAGTACCTCGTATGGTAAACAAAATAAATATTCCTTCCATAGAATTTTATAAAAGTCAAAAAAACAAATAAAAATTGATTTAAACATACATATAGAATATTAAACATTTTATGAAAAAATTGTTATAAAAATGGGCATGGATGATAAATATATCCCTATTATATACTTACGTATAAACAATCTTGGATAAAAATGAGATTACAAAATTATCCATTAAAATAGGTCTGATTTCCTCCGTATGTGTAGAAGACTCATGAATAGTGGGTTTAAAAATATTATTAACTTTTAAATGAGACACAGTGATATTTATGACATCATATATGATTCACTTATGACTTTATATTACTCATCTATTTATCAATTCCATGTTAAAGCAACGTTCTGGGTAATAGTCATTCTATTTATTGTACGTGTATTGACTTGTTATTATAGAAATTATTAACTAGAACATGATTTAATTACTTAAATAATGTACAAATTGATTTATATATAATATATATTCTGTATATATATACATATAAGATAGATAAATGAAATGGAATACACCGTTCAAGGAGATGGTAGGCACTACGTATGCGTGAATGCTGTTTTTGTTTCCTTAGTAAATTGAATGGAAGAAAGTAAATGTCATGTATATATATACATAAATCCAGTAGAATTGTTATGTCATATATTTTATTATTATTTATATATTCCATATAATCATTCCTGAATGGTTAATGTGGATAACGAATCTCATCGCGTCATGGAGACGGTAATCCGTACATATGCAAGATCAATGATATCATTCAATTGATGGCAAAATAGTATGGAATTGGATGGTATTTTAATTTTAAAGAATAATTATTATGTTATATTAAATATTTAAATCTATTATACTCCTCAATATACCCATCTAAATTCAGTATTGTTGAATAATAATTACACCATGGCATGGAGATGGTAAGCCATACGTACGCATGCATGGTGATATTATTTTTCACATGATGGATAAAATGAGGTATAAGGTTGTCCCATAATTATAATAACATATAAAAATTAAGAATATACTATATTTATTACTTTATTATGGAAAAAATATTAGTATAAGAAGTAGAAAAAGAAAAAAATTGAAGGAGGAGATAAATCAATTACCTCTTTTTCATGTATCTCCATTCAGTATGCATAAAATATCTCCCAAGGATAACTTTCTTCCCAATGTGTGGCCTATATAAGTAAGGGATATATGTTGGGAGGTGAGTAGGGTTGGGTGATTCTAAGCCAAAGGGGTTTGTATGTGTGTTAAAATGAGGAGAGGTTCCCTTTTATAAGAGAGGGGAGGGGCACCATTGGAAACTCTTGATATATTAACAAATTCCTTTTTGGTTTTTAATTCCCTAAAACACATTTATTTCAAAGATAAGATGATTATTGGTAGAAATAATCTCAAAAAATAAAATTTAAAAATGATTTGATATGATTTTAAACCTTAATATTTTGATATATCCTTATTTAATCTATTTAATTTTATTTGTGTTAATAGTATTCTAAATATTAAATGGTTATCAATATTTAATTATGAGTCATAAATTGTCCATAATAAGATACTTTATGAAATTTTAGTCTATGTAATTTTCACTTGGAATTTTTAAATTTTTTTGGGATTTTTAAATACTTAAATAATATGTTAGTTTTTTAAAATATCAATAGTGTCAATTTTGACACTATTCAATTATTTGACTTCAAATATTATCCACACATAAGATAAATTTAAAAAAAAAATTAATAAACTCATAACATGTCATAGTCACCCATAAAATTTTTCAAAAACATTAATTAGTCTATATTGCATTTATATTAATATTTTTAAAACCATTTATTTTATATTTTGATCAATAAAATAATTTCTAAATCACAATTATGTCATCATTAATGGTCATTATTTAATTTCTAAAAATTATAAATAAATTCACATGATGTAGATAATTTAATTATATTTCTGTTTAATATATATGTTTTAAGTGTTATTATTTTTATCACTTTGTTAAAATTATTATATTTATAAGATATATGAGAGTGATATGTTGTCACCTTCTTTTGTTTTAATTATAATTACATCACTTTCGTGGAAACAATTTCTATTAAGTGAATCAATTCCAACCCATTTTCGATATTGGTTGAAATTAATTTCTCCAATTTCATTTTGGATGGTTTTAATTTAATTGTAGTATCTTTATCATATTGTTAGTTTTCCAAATTTACCTGATTTACCTTTAACTGTGGAAAATAAAAATTACTGTAGTTACTATCATAATATCCAAAGAAACTAAAAGTACCTTATTAAAATCATTTGGAAAAAACATATTATAAATTTGGAATCCATTATTCCTAATTTTAAAAAAATAATTGGCGTAAATTAGTTTATAATTAATTCATGTTGTCAAAAGCAAAAGGCTGGTTTTTAAGAAGTAAAAACTTATCAAAAGATTTTCATGTGTTTATATCAAATTTATATATTAAATTACTTCAAATGACCAAAATTAGATTAAATAATAAAAATATAATCCAATTAAACTTTAAACCAAATTAATAAGATAATATAACAATATAAATAAATTAGATGAAAAGTCGGTTTTGAATTAAAATACAGTATTTTCATTATTCATCAAAATATGAATTTCATTATAAAAATACCAAAATTTCTAAAAAGTAAAATATTGATATCATTCTTCCAAATAAGAAATTTATTTTGTCGAATATAATATATTAAAGGGTTAAAACAATATTTAAAATTGGTGTTCTATCAAAAGGCGGCAAAACTGCATTTTTTTAAAAAATACTTATTTTATCCAAAAAATTGAATTTATTCTTATATCATGTTCTATAAGATTCATAAAATTAATTTCAATGATATATAATATTAAAAATTTGTTTGATACTATTCATAAAGTCTAGTTTAGATAATATTATAATAATATATCACTGTTTTGGGAAACTCGGTATTGCGTTCAACGCAAGCAATTGAAGAAGGTTGCTCTTGCCTGTAAAGAAAGTCAAGTCACTATTGTGTTTAGTGGAATATTATTTGGTGTTGCGTATAACATAATCCAAATATAGTTCTTTTATACATTGAAAAAATTATATACAAAATGTATCGTGAAATGAAATCCATCAAATGAACTTGAAATTGTGTATAACATAAGGAAAGTATAGTGTTGCATTTACTACAAACTAATACGGTGTTCAGTATAGAGAAATCAAATCTTGTTTTAGTGTACAAAACAATACATCAATTAAATTAAAATGAATCTATCTCATAAAATATCTTGGTGTTGCAGGTAAATCCATTTTTACCTTAAACAGTGGTATTTTATTTTCTTTATTTTCACTATTTATCATGGTCAAAAATTATATTGACCTTATTATATAATATAAATTATTTGGATTCCATATGTTGGATCCTTTTTATAAAAAAATACCCATTACATTCAATTTTTAATTTTAATTTGAACCTAAGGACACAATGAAGTAGTGGGTTTTCAAGAACTGTATTTTTTCAAAGAAAAGATGTTTTTATATTCAATTTATGAATAATAATATTTCTTTCATGAATATAAATATATAGTTATTCATATTTCCTTTATAAATTTAATTTAAATAATTCCTCATTAGGGGAGATTTTAATTAATTAATATGGAGAAATGTTACGTGATATAAAATAATTTTTAGGAACATCATGTTTTTATACACATAGAGAAACTTATACAAAAATACTATATTAATTGGACGGAAATGAAATTAAGTGGATTATATATAACAAAATAATACTAACATTACTAGAAATAAAATTCAAAATATTGTGGGACTTTTAAATATTGTAATTTATTGAAAATAAAAAACTTTTTTTTATAAAAAATTATATTTTTCACTATTCGATAAAAATTTAATATTTTCCAATAAATTCCAAAAAATTCACCTAATATAAATTTTCATATGAAACTTATATAAATGAATTAAATTTTATCAAATAATTTTTTTTAAAATTTCCAAAAAAAATATTTACAATATTTTTTCGGGAAAAGTAATAAATTCATTTTTATAGAAAACATATTTTTAAAGAGTAAAATTAGTTTACCAAATATTGATAGATTATTTACTAAACATTTATCAATAATTTATATTTATTAGGAAATTTATTTATATGTATATGCATGTATCTATCATTAATTAGTTAATACTATTTATACCCACCAATGTAATGGAATGTTTATAATGATTATAAATATCATGGGTCATTCAAACTCAGTTTTTTGTGTCAAATATGAAATCAAAAAATGTTTTATTTTCTAAAATATTCATGGGTTATATATTCCTCCAAATTTATAATTTTGTTTCTATAAAATTTTATCATTATATCGGTAATCAAAGGTTAGAAACATGAAAACCCATTTTTTTTTTTAAAAACAATTCAAAAAAAAGGGTAAAAAAATATATTCTTGGTAAGAGGTAAAAGGAATTACTCATGAAATCTAGAATGACATATAATATATTTCTAAATAGGATAACATAGGTGGGAAGTGAATATTTTTAAAAGGAATAAATACATAATGCTCAAATAATTATATATAGTGACAAATATCATTAATCACAATAAATTGAATGATCATGGGAAAGTAAAAAACCATAAAACCATATAAAGTATAGGTTTGAAAAATGTTATTGATATCATTAGAAATTATTGTAATTGAATTTTATTTAATATCATTTTACTATATTTGAGGAATTATTTTACCATATACATTGAAAATATAGATAAATATACTTAGTAATTATAATTTCATCTTTTATTTAATTTCTAAAAAATCTCATATTTTTTTAATAATGATGAGTATTCGAGATGATGTTTTCATTCCTAAAGCACTAAAATCATCTTTTAATGACCACATAACAATAAAATGGATAACAAATCTATTCGACCCATTGTTAAACATTAACCAAAAACAAAATTGTTATATCATGGTAAGATAAATCCAAGAATGGATAAACCTTCATATGATGAAATAATCCATTAATCTCCAAATTTTAACATTAATTCAAAAAGATAAAACTAAATCATTCCATATATTACTAACCCTATATTCCAAATAACCTCGATAACATCATAATTAAATATTGTTTTAACCTCTAATATTATCACATACCTTTCAAATAATAAGCATA
This sequence comes from Viscum album, assembly GCA_963277665.1. Taxonomy (NCBI): domain Eukaryota; kingdom Viridiplantae; phylum Streptophyta; class Magnoliopsida; order Santalales; family Viscaceae; genus Viscum; species Viscum album. The sequence continues at coordinate 1,899,304,300 of OY728158.1, read as the reverse complement.
TTAATATGGAGATCTCATTTTGAAAAAGCATTAATCACTTAATCAACAAATCAATTTTCAATATTGTGGCTATATATATAAGAAGACTTGTGTATAAATTATTAAGTCAATATCCATGATTATATAAACCTAAAATTTTATTAATATATTAAAACATCTAGATTAAAAATGTCAATTTATACTTCACACTAAACTAAATCTTTACATATACATCAATATAATAAAATGTCTTCCTATGTGTTATTAAATACATTGAGATCTCATCACTTGAATCCGAAAAGGGGTGTATAATGCATTGAAATTATTATCACACTTAATCTTATACACCTGATATGGTGTCCATAACTCTTAAGATAACCTCGCATGAAAACATCCCGATCTCCAATGTTATATAAACCTTAACTTTGATGCTCAATGTTATATACTTGAACCAAAACTCCCATATTCGGTGTAAAAAGTTTAAACATTATATTTCCATCATTAATATTGAGGAAAGTGACCTAATTTTGACAATTAAAAATGTACAATATTAGAATGAAATATTTTACAACTTATAATATCAAGGACATTTTAGGTTTAAAATTTTATAGTATTTGTCAAAAATCATACTTAAGAAATAACCATGTGTTTTAATGATAATATCTCCCACAAAACCTAGATTTTATTATTTATTATTAATCGTTAATCATAATCCATATAAAATCCATTATAGATATATTTAATTCAACCTCAACATTTATAACTTGGGTAAAATGAATGATAAGAAAGATGAGAGAAAATTCTTAATAGGGTTAAATGTAAGCATTAATAATTGAATTTCATCTGGGAACACAAAAAGAGAACAAGGGTATGATGACATAATCAGAGTGTATGAGAAAATATTAAAAGAACTAATTCATGTAAATACATGAATCCTCAATCAAAAAAAACTTGTCATTAGGCCTCAAAAATTGAGAGATTCATTAGAATAAATAATCATGATCCTTTGGGTATAAATCATGATCAATATAAAACCAAAACAAGTATAAATAAAAGATACTAGTATCTTAGAAATTATATTCACGTCACTTATTAACAATATAATAACCATAATGGTTGATTTACATCTCTAGAGTACTAATAAATTGGAGGTCTATAACCGTCCCTCCTTTCCTTGTTTTATCATGTAACAACCCATACATAGTTAATAATGTAACCACCCATAATTATTTTATAATATAACATCTTGTCTTTGGTTTATCATGATACCACCATTCATTATATAAAATATACAAGAATTATATAATGAATAAAGCACACATAACTTTCATTACATGATAAACTTTGAAATACAACCATTATTATTTTTAAAACATTATTAACATATAGAAAATATACATGTTCTATTAAATTATCTTTTAAACATGATCAACCCAAGAAAAAATGTGTTCTAGAAAATCCCTTTCAAACATGATGAACCATGGAAAAGAAAACAGTTTTATTACTATCACAATGAAACATGTTTAACATGTTGAAAATAAATCGGTTCCATGAAAATATCTTTGAAACATGACTAACACTTAAAAAATATATGGGTTTCATAATAATATCTTTGAAACATTTCTTTCCCATAAAAAATTAATTCCGTATAAATCACTTTGTAACATGATTAACCCATTAAAAATAAACTTTTCCATAACAATCACTTTGAAACATGATTAACCTATGCAAAGGAAATGAGTTACATAATAATATATTTAAAAAATAATAATTCAACCATTGAAATAATTAGAATTCTATAATTAAAAAATGTATATATATTGGATCATAATTACCTATAAGGTTTGTCAATGTTGATGAATTTAAAAACCCTTAAGAATCATTAAAATAATTTTGGAGGGAAATAATTATTACATTTTTAAAATCAATTTTAGAAACTAAATAGAAACAATATATTGTGAAATAATTTTATTTGAAAACAAACCTTGAAATATTTAATGTAAATATCTAGTAAAATATTTGAAATAATGGTGGTAAAATTCAATAATTTCTTAATAGTTTGAAATAAACATTCTTCTCAAAATATTTTGAAAAAGTGAGACCAATAAGACCCATTTGGAAGACACTAGAAATTTTAATTTGAATATATTTTAAAAGAAGATAAAATATCAGGTAAAATGGATTTACGAAATAATTTATTTTTATAAATTAATATTTTTTTAAAACAATTTAGAGAACATGGATATGGAAGAAAAATATACCTAATCTAAATGAAAACAGAAGATCAGTATCACGTACATATTCTTTTTTAAATGTTTATCAAATAAATAATTGTGGAAATGGAAATTAAAAAAGTGAACAATGTTTAAAACAAAAGAATAATAAACAATATTTATTTGAATATAATAATTTCATATTATATTCTCCATGTCGGGTGTTTTGAAGAAATTTTGTTCTTTGTTTTAGAATAGATCCAGTGTGTTTACCATTGTCAAAGACAACATTATTTCAATAAATATAGAATAATAATCATGAAATTATTATAATATTTATTATTCAATTATACTTTTAAAACCAATCATCAAAAAATATATATGAAAAATGATCTATGTTATGATCATGGAGACGGTTGGTTGTATTTAAGCAAGAGTAAGGTTTCCATATTTTCAATGATAATTATAGAAAGAAAGTATATATTATATTAAATTTAAATAATAATCATAAAATCATAAATACCTTATCAGTTTTATAAATCTAATTATATATATCATTTTCATTATTTGGTTCTAAAAAAAGAATCACATCTCTTCATGGAGGCTGTGGTCAAAACATACATGAACAACGTTGCCATTTTTCAGTGTAAGAAAAAATTTATATATTATATTTTCATAATGATAAATATGTAATTAAAAAATAATTTTTTCATTTATATAATATATATTTCATAACATTATCCTTATTATATTTCATGTAATACATTTTTTAAAAATAAATCACATTACATCATCCGGTGGTAATCAATAATACACATGAGCGATGTTATCATATCCCCAATAAAATTCAATGTAAAAAGAGGTAAATTTGATATAATAACTCATAGATTATAAATATGTTATATAAAATGTAGTTATATATTAGATACTATTATTCTATTATTATCATAATTAAGAAATATTTCATGGAGGTTGAAGAAGAAATAATACTAAAATACATAGTTAGAAATTTTATCACTTCTCGGACCACCTCTTTATAATTTTACCTAAAGTATTTTTTGAATGGTATTATGATCAAAAAAGGATTATTTGTTGAGGATATATTTTTTTAGTAGTGATTTTGGTAGTTATTGGTCGAAAAAATAGGATTTTATGGTGTGAAGATGAGAAGAGAGTGAGTGCCCTTTTGTAAGTGAGGTGACTGTTACAGCTGTAATTTTTGAAAAGAAATTAGTGTTCCCAAGTTTTTCACATGATAAACTTACCCCAGGTTGAATGTTTTAAATCCATAGACATGGTAAGGTAGATATATTACTATAATATAGTTTTTACACAAGTTTTTAGGTTATTTTTACCCATATCCAATTTTTTTAACCCTTAGTTGACCCAGTTTTACCTTAACTGTAGTAATAAATTTTTATAGTTTTCACTATTCAAGAAGGTGAAAAATTAATTTTAAATTATTAGATAATATAAATTATTATTATTACATATATTTAATCAATCTTTACAAATTCTATCAACATAGGTCCCATTATTTAATTCAAAATTAAACCCATAGACGTAATGAAAAAATAGGATTTCATGAAGTATATTTTTCAAAGAAAATATGATTTTATTTTAAATGTATGATTAATAATAATTATTTTATGAAGATAAAATAATATTTTTTGATATATAATATTTAAATTTTATTTAAATCATCACTAATTATGGTTTTTTAAAATTTATGAAATTTGATAATCATTAAGCACATTAAAATTGTTTTTAAAAAGATCTAGTTTTTATACCTCAAGAAACAATTATACTAAATTATTATATGAATTTGGTTCAAAAGAAATTTGGAGGATTAAATATAAATATATAATGCTCATGTTACATTAAAACATACTCAAAACATAATTGTAATTTTAAATTCCTTTATTTATTTAAAATTAATGTTACTTTTATAAAAAAATCTGTATTTTCACTATTCATTAAAAGGTCAATATGCTTCAAAAAATCCCAAAATTTCACCCAATGTAAATTTTGATTTAACAATTTAAAAAAATAATTTCATTTTATAAAATAATATTTCAAAAAACTAAAAAATAATTATAATACATTTTCAAGAAAATTATCAAAAATCATTTCTCAAGAAAATAAATTTTTAGAGAATAAAATAACATTACTAAAAATTGATTAAATATTTACTAATCATTTTTCAATAATTTACATTTATTTTTACACATATATATATATATGATAAATTAGTTAACACTATTCCCACCCACCAATTTAATGGCTAGGTTATTAAAGTTATATATATCAAGAGTTATTTAAGCTCAATGTTTCATGTTGAATACGATATCAAACGTAGTTTTATTTTCTAAAATCCTTGATTTTTAAGTAATATTCCATTTTTATAAATTGTGTCAACAAAATTTTAACATTGCCTCAATAATAAAAGTTTTTACATTTGAAAACACATTTTTTTCAAAACCCACATCATAAAATGGGTGAATAAAACATCCTCTTGATATAAGATAAAAATAAGAACAAAGGACATGAATAATAAAACATAATGGATTTAGAAATAGAAGAAAATATGGGGTAATTGATGATTTGTACGTGGAAGAAAAACATAATTCCCAAATAATGATATAGAGTGACATAGATCATTGATCATGAGAAATTGAATGATTATAAGAATGTTAATAACCACAAAACTATAAACCATAGAGGTGTTAAAAAAAACGTTGTTATCATCAAAAATGAAGGTAATATGAAAAAAATTTGTTTCCAGATCATTTTCCTAAAGTTAGGGAAATATCTGTCAATCTACACTAAAAACATAGTAAAATATACTTACTTGACAATTATTATTTCATTGTTTATCCATTTTCCACTACAATCTCATCTTTTCTTTAAAACTATGAGTATTAAAGATGAATTCCATATTCCTCAAGAAATGAAATAAACTTTTAAAGACAAAATTCCCATAAAATGGTTTATAATTCTATTACACATGTCTTTATACATTAACCAAAACTTAAATGGTTATAAAATGTTATGATAATTCCCAGAGTGAGTAAACCATCATACAATTAAATAAAACATTAATTTCCAAAATTCTATAGTAATACCCAATGTTAAAAGTAAATCATTCCATAAATGAATACCCCTATATCTTAAATGACTTTAATAACATCAACATTAGAGAATATTTTAACCTCAAATATTATGTCATGCCTTTCAAATTATAATCCAAAAAAATATGGAAATATCTTTTTGAAAAATAATAAATCACCTAGTCACTAGATAACTTTTCAATCTCATGGTTATCTATATAATAAAACTTGTGTTCCTATAATTACCTCAACGTCCAAGATAATATAACCCCTACAAGATATAAATACCTTAAAAATTATATCCAAAAAATGTGAACTCATAGTTCACATTAAACTAAATATTTACATATATTTCCACCTATTAAAACCTTTCTTAAAATGCCATTAATCACATTACGATCTCATCACATAAAAAAAATTGGGGTGTATAAGACTTTGAACATATAATGATTTTTAATCATATATGCCTAATATGGAATCCATAACTCTTAAGAACATATCACATGAAAACATATTATTCTCCAAATTCATACAAACATTTCCTCAGATACTAACTATAACAAACTCATACATGACACCAAGATCCAGTGTTCAAAAAAACATTACATTTCCAGATTTGATACATATGAATGTTACTGAAATTTTACAATCTAAAATGTACAATAGGAAAAATAAATATTGGATCACTTATATTCTCAAGTACCATTTAGGCTTATAGTTTTATAAAATTAGTGGAAACTCATACCTAAACAATCTTTATGTCTTTGAATGAGAATATCTCCCACTTAACCGAGATTTTATTATTATATATAAATTCATCATTATCATCCCAATGAAATCCCTTCAATTCGTCATTTTTTAAACCTTAATATTTATAACCTAGTTAAAATAAAATATAAGAATGGTGATAGGAAATGATATTTTTGGTCAGAGTAGGTCACTCAAGAGGGGGTGAATTGAGTTCCTATAAAAAAATTGTTTAAGAGTTTAATTTTAGTCCCCAAATTTAAAATAGAATATGCTAATTAACCAATGAAGTAAAATTATAATAGTATGACTATTCAAATAGATTCTCATGAGATTGATTAGTTCTGAGTTATAATAATATTAGATATTATTATGAATTTTAAAACTACTCGAATAAGGATAAACTGTTATAACTACTATCCATGACTAACTATCGATGTAAAATTTGGGTTTCTAACATATAAGTTAAAAAAGAGAAAGACTAAATTGATAACAATGCAGATAAAAAATTTGGTTCACTCTCATGCCGAGACCAAATCCACTCCACTTTGTGATCACCTACAATTAATAAATATGTTTATGATCAGGGTCTAAAATAATACACAAGACTATCTTGGTTTAAAAAACTCTTCCCCAATTCTACGTGGGAAAAAAACAAACAGGGCACACATGACCTCTTCCACAATTCATGGTGGGTTTAACAAGTTTATAAATATAGGTGTGTGAGGATATCTTGTATCCTCCATGTTAGTGTAGGAGACAGTTTGGATTTTACTACATACATAAATAGATCGAAATTTTAGATAAATGGAACAAAACAGATCTGAATGTATTAATAGGGTATTAGAGATTCTTTGAGTGTGATTCAATTCAGCTCTGGACACTTTGATTTATCATAGATAAACTTGAGTCCTCTTCTGAAAGTAGATACTAAAAACATAGAGTCATAGTGAACTATTTTTTTCTTTCTAGAAGGTGAGATATTCTTCTCCTTTGGTTTTTTTGATGCTGCTAAGTTGATGAAAATTTGATGATTGGAAACTCTCTAGTTCACAACAAGAAGTAATGAAGAATTCCTTGCTCCTTTTTCTTCTTTGGTATGATGGTCATAGTAGGTCTTCTTGTGTTTTTTAGAGTCAATCCATTGATATCCATTCATGTTCTCTCATTTGTATATATATTATTGCAACCCAACAATATGTATATTTTACGTAGACACAGTACCTCTTATTTCTAACATCCGCATTTACTATTTTTTCAAAAGGGAATTAAATTAATCAGTCACATATAACACTCACAATATGCATGATGTAAATAATTTTAAATAGAAGAAATTTTAAATGGTATATAAGTGTGTCCTAGATTGGTATCTCCATCTATAAATCACTCATCCCATCAGTATTTCATTCTATTAGTGACCCATTTTAATAGTCATTGAGTCCTTGCGTCGATATCACCATGCATCAGTTGGTCATTTATATAGATAGTAGGTCATTTTCATCGATAGTTCATCTACGTTGGTGAGTCATCTGCATCGGTAAGTCGTCTATGTCGGTGAGTCATTTTCATCATTAGGTCGTTTGTGTCAGTGAGTCATTTTCATCGATAGGTTGTCTGCGTTAGAGATTCATTCTCATTGGTAGGTCATCCGAACTATCGGTATCTCATCTATTCTATCGGTGTTAGTTTTTTATACATGGAATATATTTTTTGTCATGATTTTCTTATATTTCAAATGTAAACATAATGTACCAAATTTATATGAGATCATAGATAGACATAATTTCATATATTGAAACTTAAATAATTTTGATTTAAATTTTTAACATCATTAATATGAATTAACATGATTTGTGATTATTAAACCTACTAATACTAGAGAGGATGACCAATAGTCTCCAATGGGCCAACAATCTCTCAATTTTTTATGATCACAAGTCATGGAATTATTCATTACAATCATTAGATGTGAAATGAAATCAATCTTCTTATCATATCCCTTTATGAATGATCTTTTATAATATGTTGATAGGTTTCGGTGTTAATGTAAAGAGTAGTGGTATCAAAAAGAACATTAACATATATAAGAGTGATATCAAAGGTAAAGTATAGAAGGATAATACCAACTAAGCTAATTTTTTCTCCCCCATTTGGGATTATCAAAAATAAAACATGTAGTATAGAAGTAAAAAAGCATGAGAATCTAATAGAAAAAAGAGGAATGTAGGAAAGGAAATAACAAAATAGTCCATTAATCAATAAAGTACAATGTATTACTAGTATCCAAAGAAAAATAGAAAAAATCCTGCTATAAGCCCCATAAAATAATGATCCACACTACTATTAAGGGTTAAAAGGTGCCTTCCCTTTCCCAGAACAATCAATAGAGGGTCCAGTAGGTGGTGGTTGAGAAGCTGGGGGTCTGAAGAAATACTCAAAGGAGGTAGGATCACTCCATATAGAACATTAGTTACAAGAATGGGTTTGTGTTGTGACAACATAAGAAGTTGAACCTGCTCTGGAATTAATGGGTGAAGTGAGTCAAATAATGAGAAACTAAAATTTGAGGTTTAGGCACTGATCCAGGTGGTCCAAGAGGTGCATTAATAGGTACTACAATTGATTCACTATGTATATGATGGTATGTCTTTAACAATTTGATGAAATCCTCAATTATCTCACCAGTATACTTCAACTATTTCTTAAATTCATCCTTATTCTCCATGAATTGCTCTAATGTAGGAGTGAAGTACCTCAATTACTTGACTTGTTATTTGAATGCTTTTGTTACTAGGGGTAAATTCAATTTTTTTGCCAATTACATAAAGTGACATATTAACTAGTGATTAGTGTAAATCTTTGAGAAATATGAATTAGTCCTTTTTGTAAGCTCTTCTTGAGTGGAAGATGCTTCCTTTGTATATAATATGGGCATATCATGCACCCGATCAGTATTATTTTCAATATTTTTTGGGTTACCAAAACCATAGGTATCAAATAGATATTTAATATCCTATTTTATAATTATTCTGATTGCATCAATTTCCAGAGTCTAAGAGGTCTGACCAGATGTAGAAGGAATGTCAGTAGGAGTTAATGTATGAGTTTTCAAAGCCTTAAGAATAGTCTCACATAGTCTTTATACTCTAAGGTCAAAGTATTTATTTCATAAGCAAGTACAGTCATTTATTTCCTCAGCTTGGAAGTGCTTGAAATAATTGTCTCAACAGATGTAATAAGGTTTGGTTGAATCCACTCTATCGATTTCCTGGTAACTGTAATTGCATCTACCTCACTAATACTAACTGTATGACTTGGAATAGAAACTTATCTTCTATATTGCCATATTTATGATATTGAACATCTAAGGAAGTGTAATTAATCACTCAGATTAGTTTTTTCTCTTCTATCTATCTGAATTTCATGAACCATTGTAGATTGAATAGTTATACATACAGCTGAACATACTACTCCCTTAAATCTTTCAAAATCTTCTTTAGTGATAGAGTCACTAAGGAGGGTCTCAGCCACTGATTCCCATGAAATAGGTATAGAAAATTCATCATTTGAGTCATCATAATCCAATACCAGTTCCATATAACCATGATTTCTTTTCCCATTCAACCATTAGATCATCATCTAGAGGAGTGGTAGTATCAAGTCTTACTCTTCTAAGATGATGCTCTTCACCATCTTGATCTTATCTATTTTGATGCTCCCCCTCAATCTAATCTTCCCATAATGATTTCTCATCTTCAACAAGAGGTAATCTCTTTTAATAAACTAAATGAGGTATAGGAATTTCTTGAGATTCAACATCATAAAAAACATTAGTATTTTCTCTTACTTCAACTACAACATTTGGAGGTTCTTCCAACCAATCCCAGTCCACAAAAACTATCATTTAAACATCTTCACCTTTATCAACCTTATGATCATCATTATCACATCTACTAATTTCATCATAATCATGTACAGAGACATGATCTACATTTTTATTTGTATCAAAATATTCTTCACCTCCTTTCTCTTCTCTACCAATTCCACTTTTATCATCTTCACATTCTTCTTATTCTTTAGAGCCACTGGATATAGGTACATATTCCACACTACATGAGACTTTTGTCTCCTCATCCCCACTATCTTCAAGAGTGGGCTCATGATATGGTATGGAAAGTTGAGGACTATTATGCCCATAGAAAAAAAACCTTTTGAGGTTCAGTGGTGTCAAGATCACTCCCATCATTAATATTTGATCCCTAATTTCTAACTAGATTCACAGGCTCTTCTTCTTCTTCTAAAGAGTAAAAAATATTATTTATTTGGTCCCAGACTTGGATCAGCCATACTTTTAATCCTATTTGGATAGTCTACTGGATTGAACTTATCATATATTTTTTCTTCATCTTCAACCTATTCCATCGTCCATGGGTTCCGGTTGATTTTGATCCTCTTACAAATCACTTTACTAATCCAGATCTCGCTACACTCAAAAGCAAATTATTCTCCTTCTTTTACACACCCCTTTTCTTTTATCATATTTGATATCATTCGGGGATAAAATAGAGAATTAGTTTTTTCAGAAAGTCTTGATCATCTCATTCATGTGAACAACACATATTTACCTTAAATCCTTTCCCTAAAAGGAAAATTAGGTGGACATGTTGATATTTTAGAGAATCAAAGTCCCCTTTCCTAGGATAGATTGGATGATGGATAAATATAAACAAAGTTTCACATTCTCGATATAACTCTGTAGCAATGGGTCTTCTATTCTCATCATTATCAGTAATCTCATTTAACTCTATCTCAAAGAAAAAAATACCCCTCTCCAATGTATAGGTACCTTGATAATAATCAAATACACCTTCAGGAGGAACATTAAGGCATTAATCCTAATGTCTTGAAGAGAAAGAGATTCTCTTAACTTTTACTATGGACTTGATCTAGGTGACATCACTTCCTTCCAACTGAAACTCCATATTCATATAAAAATTCATGAAATAGATTTGGGTACAAGGGTCGTTCGTTATTTGAGAACCACTCAATCCATCCTTGATCAGGTAGTACCTTGAGATTTAGATACTTTCTATCAAATATCCATTCTATAAGAACATATTTTTCAGCAGTTACAATAAAGTTTTCCAGAGCAGGATTTACAGGTTCCAAAGATTTTCTCGATTCACCTTTTTTTTTCATTGAAGCATGAGACTATACACTATCAATAGCTCACTTCAACACACCATTTCAATTAGTTTAGTCTGGAGGTCAGAAGATGAACAGTTTTGTGGTAGAGATAGAGAAATGGCTGAGAGAGAGTATGGGTAACGTAATAGAGTGGATCGATTTAAATTTATATCATTTAGGGATTTTGAAATCATAAATCGTATAAAAAAAGTTTTTCAACGGTGTCGTCATGATAGATTTTGCAAAACACCATTGGTGTTAACATGACAAGGCATTGGTGTCAGCTTGACAAGTGTGTTGGCATGACATAGCATCGTTTGTCGGAATGACAACTATGTTACCATGACAATTTCACTAATAATGGTCAAAGTAATATCAACACAAGGTCTGATAAATTGATCATCCCTAACTCATGTCTAATGTAGTTTATTATTTTAGTGTCCAATGGATTAGTGAAAATGTTGGCATGATGATGTTCTGTTCCAAATGAACCCTAAATTTATATCTCCTTTTTTATAATGGTCTCTCAAAAAGTGGTGTCTTACATCAACTTATTTTGTCCTAGAATATGAAACATGGTTCTTATAAATAATAATCGCATTTGTGTCATTACAATTTATAAAGATATGTATGAATTGATATCCATAATATAGTAATGTGTGTTTTATCCAGAAACGGTTTTCACAAAAACTACCAACAACTATGTATTCATCTTTAGAAATAGATAGTGCAACAAAATGTTGTTTCTTATACACTATGAAACTAGATACTTTCAAAAAAAAAGACATGTTCCATAGGTTCATTTTATTTATAACGTAAGAGAACCAAAATCAGCATCTGAATATCTTACTATAGAAAATCATTATCCTCTAGGATAAAATAGTCCTAGGTTGGGAGTATGTTTAAAGTATTTGAAAATCCTTTTAACAGTAAGAATATGATATTATTTTGGGTTTTCTTGAATAAAAGGACACATGAATACACAAAAACATAATATCAGGTTGACTATAATTTAGGAAGAGTAAACATCCAATCATTCTTCTATAAGTGGTTTGATCAAAAAATTTACCATTTTCATCAAGATCCAACTTACAGGTGGTACTTGTTGGAGTTTCACTACTCATTTAAATTTCAAAGCCAAATATTTTTAATGATACTTGCAAATATTTACATTTATTTAAAACAATACCTTCTTTATTTTAAAATATTTGAAATCTAACAAAGAATTTGAGTTCACCCATTAAACTCATTTCAAATTAACATTGCATCATCTTTAAAAAATCTACACATAAATAATTTTTTTAAGATCCTAAAATAATATCATCTACACAAATTTGAATAACTAAAACATCCTTAGAAAATCATTTTATAAAAAATGTATGATCATCTATAAATTTTGTAAAACCTTTGAAAATAAGTAACCTACTTAATCTATCATACGAAGATGTTGGTGCTTTTATTAAACCATATAAAGCTTGTGTTAATTTAAAAACATTATTTGGAAAATAAGGGTTTATAAAAACTGGGGTTGTTTAACAAAAACATCCTCAATTATATACCCATTAGGGAATGTACTCGTGACATGAATTTCATATAGTTAGAAATTTATATGTCTGGTATATTCCAAAAAGATTCTAATAGCTTCTGGTCTAGCTACTAGTGGAAAGGATTCATCATAGTCAATTTATTATTCTTTACTATATACTTGTGCAACCAATCAAGATTTGTTTCTAACTATGTTACCTACTTCAACTACTTTGTTCCTGAACACCCATTTAGTGCTTATAATCAAGGCATCTTTGGGTATATCAAAAAGTTTCCAAACATTATTCCTTTCAAGCTCATATTAATTCTTCTTGCATAGCTATCACCCAAAATTCATCATTGATAGAATCATTGATTTTTTTTGGTTCATGTTGTGACAAGAAACCTTGATGTTCAATCATATTTCTAATATAATCTCTAGTATGTGTTTGTTTATCTAAATCTCCAACGAAAACAAATATAGGATGGTTCTTAACTTTTCTAACAGGTCTATAAAAAGAAGGACTAGACATTTTAGGTTCTTCAATAGGTTCGGGTTAATTACGGCTTAAATATAAAGAATTTTTGGAACTAGAAGTTTTAATATATACCTTAATAGGATGGTCAGAGGATTTATCATTAATGTCTATATTTGACATATCATCCTCAAGATTATCTAGATAGTTATTTGTCTTGTGTGGATCTATTTCATCAAATTTTACATGTATTGATTCTTCCACACATTTGGTTCTCTTATTGAAGACTCTATAGGCATTATTATATATTTAATAACCTAGGAAAATTCCTTCACTACTCTTGAAGGAAAATTTGTCCATATTATCCAGATTATTAAGAATATAGACATTAAAACCAAAAACATTGAAGTTGTTAACCTTGGGTTTTCTATTCTTCCACAACTCATAGGGAGTTCTTTTAAATATAGGTATAATTAATACTCTATTAAAAATATAGCAAGTTGAATTGAAATATTCTTCCTAAAAGTGTATATATAGGTCATAATCACTAAGCATGGTTCTAGAAATTTATTACAAAGTTCTATTTCTTCTTTATATATCTTCATTTTATTGAGGTTTCTTAGGGGTAGAGAAGTTATAAATATAGCCATTTTGTGAGAAAACTGATTCAAACTCTTGGATTTAAAACTCACATCTATGGTCACTTCTTAGAGAGTTTATCCTAATTCCAATATGATTTTCAATAGTCCTAGCATACTTGGTGAAATGAGAGTAGTCTTCACTTTTTGTAAGCCAAGAAGAATCTCCAAGTATACCTAGAATAGTCATCTATAAGAACATAAATAGAGTGCTTCCCATTTAAACTAGAAACTCTTAATGATCTAGAAAAATCCATGTGAACCAAATAGAGATGTTGAGAAGTTGAAACTTCTTTCTTTGGTTTGAAATATATTTTTTGGTGTTTACACTTTTGATAAGGATTACAAACTCTTTTTTTTGGAAACTCATGTTTGGGTAGGTAATTGACATATCCTTTTCTAGTATGATTTCAATGGGAGTGTAAATTGCAGTTTCCTAATCTTTTATGCCAAAGCCATGAATTTTTGTAAAAAACACTCAAGCATTAATCTTTTTTAGAAACTAAGGAATATAAGATAATATCATAAACCTTTTCATTTCAAAAATAGGAAAATATTATTTCATTCATAGAATTAAAAACATTGCAAGAATATTTTTAAAATTTAACATGAAATATATAATCACATAGCTAACAGATACAAAGAATATTATATTTTATTCCATCTACAAATAGTTCTTTAGAATTTAAAACTGTGTTAGAGTTACAAATCTGGTGTAGGGAAATTATTTTTCCATTATCATTGTCACCAAAATTTAAATTCCCACCATCAATTTTTAATAAATTCTTGAACCATGAGTAATATCCTCTCATATGTCTTGAACATCCACTGTCCAAGTACCGTAAGATTTTATAGGATCTTTTCAAGAAGCTTTCCTATAATGTAATCAAACAATAGTATATATTGGTACCCATATTTGTTTGGGTCCAGTAACATTAGTAATTGCTGCTTTAGGAACCCACATCTGCTTCATGTGTTTCCAGTAAGAATTATTTAACATATTTGAAAAATAAACATTATTTGGCCCAAAAAAATATAGGTAGAAAAAATATGTTCCAGAACTGAGAGTTGTAGTAGAATTTTTACTTTTAGGAAGAAAAACATATTTTACACACTTAGTTACAAACTTGTTTTTTGTGAGATTTCTTTTCCCAAGTTGGTATCTGATATGAGTAGTGTATCTAGGGGTAATTTGTTTACCTATAATCTGTGTTAGAGTATCTTTTCCATTGGTAATTTTCTCATGGTCCTTTTTCAATTGTTCATTAGATAACTTATGTTCATTGTTCTCCTTGAGTAATTGAACATATTTATCCTTCTCTAAAATAATATTATATTTAATAGTAGTGTTAAAAAAATTCTTTAAAGATATTTATTTATCCTTCAGATCATTACAAGTGTCTTCAATCATATTATTGTATTCAAATAATTCTTCACTAGTTATATTTTCAGAATCATTTTCATCTTCAGAATAATAGAAATAATGTTCATAAGAATTTAGTGTTACATCAGATGTGTTTTTCTTAAAACATATATTGAATTTATTATACTTTTCATGAAAGGATTCTGATTCACATGAGTTTTCCTCAATATCACTCCATGTTGCCTTTAGGTCCTTTATATAATTTCTATCCTAGACCCCATTTTTCTTCATATATTTTAACTTAGGACAATAAGATTTTAAATGTCATTTTCTTTTGCATTCATAGCATACAATTTCATCATACATGTCACTGTAGAGGCCCAAATCTTGACGTACATGGACATTACATTACTTTGGCGGAATACTTAATACATAACAAAAACCAACACATAAGGACCATAATATTTTAGTGTCTTTGGAAACTTGGAACATAATCTTCTAATCATGGTGAAAGATCTTCAACATCTCCCATAAAGATCTTCCACTTTTGTTTTATTACATAAAACCATTATTTATATCCGGGGGAAAAGAAAACATATAAAGGGTGATCTCAAATGCTCATTAAGGGTAATAATGGAGAAAATAAAACAAAACGTATACATTTGAACTTAAAAACATGACCATAATGTTTAAACTTGAAAATATTGAGCAATGTTATAAAACAAGGAAGTACATAAGGAATAGATCATAATGGAACATCAATCATGATAAAATAGCATGGGAATAAAACTTGTAATTGTGGAAAAATATTAAACACATGATATGATTTCCATAGTACCCAAGGCATTGCTGCCAAGACAATCTTAGTGGACAAATTCCCTTACTGAACCGGGTTTACTTGTCGTTCTAGTCCAGTATTACTGAACTGGATTTTCTTATCGTTTTAGCCATGTCTATCTCATGAGATATAAATAATTACCCAATTCATTAGAGGGAGATATAGGTCCCACCCGTCTCATATTGGAATCATTCTTACGTGTGCCACAAAACAATCATAAATCATTCATCATAACCCAAAGAATAAAATTTGGTTTCATAAACATCATTCCATCATAACATAATCCATATAAAACAAATGGATATAATTTATTCATAAGAAAATTAAAACCATATAAATCATAGGGACATTATACTTGAAACATACCCATATTAAATAATGACATCTTTGATGGAAAATGGTTTTGATAAAGCGCTTGAAATGAATTCTAGAGGAAAATATCCTTTATTCTTGAAAATCATTTTCTCTTCACAAAATTCCATTCAATTTTAAAAGAAAAGGATTTTTTTTACAATATTCATGAAATATTGTAGATTAAGCTTCATGAAAATAAGGCGTTATGAAACCGTAAAAATCTGTTCATGTTGTATAAGTAAAAAACATTCTTCACGTACTTTTTCCGGAAAAGTCAAGAAAGTACCTCGTAACGTAAACAAAAGAAATATTCCTTAAATACCATGTAGTAAAAGTCAAAAATGTGTAAAAAGGACTTTAAACAAACATTAAAACCATTTTTAGAAAATAGGAACATGGATGATAAATATAACCCCAGTAAATACATACAAATAAACAATTTAGGATAAAAATGAGATTGGAAAAGTTATCCATTACAAAGATCATTTTTTAAAAAAAATAGATCACTTACGTGTAGTCACTATAATTTCACATCAATAAATTATAAATACATGATAAGATATTAATTTCTTGCATAATAAAAGAACGATATAAACAGGAAAGAGAAGGTCAACCCAAAGAACGGAAATTGGGTTAACAAGTTCCCTTACCTCGTATACGACTTGACTCGATCATTCTTTAATCTCATGAATAATAAACCAAAGTTAATTTCTAATTACATAAGAACATTTTTCAAATTTATTATTCCATTTATATCACTTATTACCATGTTATAAACATTATGTAACCATTTATGTTAATAATGTTCATTTTGTCGATATTTGGTACTTAAGTCAAAAAATGGACTTCTTATAATTACATGTTGTTCATGTGGTCAAAGGTTTATTATATCCAGAATAATATTAATTATTTATATATCATATATATCATATATATCCATCATATACATGTATTTCTAATATTACATAATATATGGAGGTAATAAATGAAATGCACCGTTCATGGAGACGGTAAGCCGTACGTACACATGAACGCTACTTTCATTTCTATTTCTTATTTTAATGGAATTAAAACATAATTATACATAGGTATATTATAATTCCAGTATAATATCATATATAATATCATTAACTACATCCTTTATACATCCCACATAAGGCATTAACGAATCGCATCACTTTGAGGGGGCAGTAGTCCGCACTTCCTCAAATGAGATTATCGTATTTACCGACAATAGAAACCATAAAGGATTGATATAATTGGGAAGTAAAAAAAGCATAATGAATTTATAGATATAATATATATCATATATAAATACAGTTCCATCATAATGTCCACCGTGAGAGGGAGTAGGACGAAATCGAACAATCATCGTTCCGTGAGGCGTTATTTTTCCATCCACAGAAACATTATGTTCTTCATACATTAGATGGAAGTGTGTGTAACTGTAGTTCGAATCCTTCTCATAAAAACATCCTAGTATTTTGAGGATACTGGTTTTGTTACAAAGGAAATGATTAAAAAGAGTTTAGGGGTTGGAGAAGCAGAATAAAAGAAAACAACTTAAGAGAAACTGTTACCTTTAATTTGGGTAACATCCTTTGGTTTGAACCAAAAGGACTTCTTGAAGTGCCTTCTGCCTAAATTAAGGCTTCTAGAGGGAGTAGGGGGATATAGGTAGCTTAATTGGACAGAGGTTGGACGATCAAAATGGCTTGACAGGTGTGATGAATTGGATAGAAATGGTCTTTTTTTATAAGGGGGAGGAGGGGCTCTTTTGGAAAGTGTGAAAATATTATTTTACTACAAACTTATCTTCGGTTTCAAAAGATCCAAAAATTATTAAATATGATGATAAGATGACTCATGGTCGAAATAAAATCATCCAATCATAATTGTACATGTTTTGGATAATATTTTAATCATTATAATCTTATTTATTTAAATAATTTATTAATGAGGTAAATATTGCGTCATTATTGTGTCATAATTAATTTAATTCATTTGAGGTCTAAAAATTATGGAAAAAACTACCACGATGTAGGAAATATTTTTATATTTATAATTAATATTTACAGTCTAAAATATGACTTATATAACACCATATAAAAATTAATTTACTAAAATATTTTTGTTGATGTCAATTTTGTCTTTACATTAAATTAATTAATCTAATGTGTCATTGTCTTTCATAAGTGACTACATGGGGTCCCAAAATCAACCCAAGGATGCCCATGGTCGGCCATTAATTATACAATAAGGTTTGTACAAGTGATAAGTTAATTTTGAATTATTATAATATTCTTTTAACCTCGAATTACCTTATTTACTTTTAACCGTGGTAAATAAAAGTAAAAAAGTTACTATTCAACAAAAATTATTTTTATCTTATTGAACCAAATTTTACTACTTGATATTAACCATGTCTCTAGGATTTTCTAAATTCAACTCACGGAAGCGGTAAAATTATGTTTTATGAACAATTGCAAAAGCTCTTAGGAGGTGGGTAAAAGACGGTGAAAAGTTCAATACAATTTTTATAAATATAAAATTATTATAGAATGACTCCAATGAATTTCATTTGAACTTATATAATTATTATGTATGTATTTTGACCTAAAATAAATTTAAATCGAATAAATGATTATTTAAATAAAAAGTCGGTTTTAACCAAAAACTCAGTGTTTTCACTATTCATGAAAAATTGATGTTTTTCAGAAAAATACCAAAAATTCAGCCTAAGCTATATTTGATATTCCAAATTCCAAAATGGTGTCTATTTTTTCAAATTCAAAACATAGAATTTGCATTAATTAATTTTAAAATTAATTCCCGTTATCAAAACAAATAGCGTGTTTTTAAGAAACAATAACTATCAAAAGATCGACACTTGTTTATGTCCAAATTCAAAGTGACATTCATTCCAATGACCAGAATTGGATTAAATGGTAAAAATATATTATAATTACACTTTAAAACAAATTAAAAATATAATCTAACCATATAAATTATTTCTATGAAAAAATTTGTTTTTAATGAAAATATAGCATGTTTTTACTATTCATCAAAATATGAAAGTTATCAGAATAATATGAAAAATTTATCCAAAGTAAATTTTTATATCCTAATTCCAAAGAATAATTTTATTTTGTCAAATTGAAATTATAAAAATGTCAAAAAACTAGATTTAAAGTGGGTGCGCCATCAAAACGTGGAAAAACTGCATTTTTTTTAAAATACTTATTTTACCTGAAAAATTTATTTTTTTCTCATACCATGTTCTAGAAAATATTTAAGATGAATAATAATGTTATAAAATTCAAAATTTGGTTAATACTATTTATAACAGCTAGTCCATAATAATATTATAATAATATATCATTGTTTAGTGAAACCCGGTATTGCGTACTACACACGTTATTGAGGAAGGTCGTGATTGCGTGTAATGCTAGCCAAGTCAGGGTTGTGTGTTGTGCAAGAATCCTTTGTTGTTTCGTATAACAGAATCCAACCATATTTCATTTATACATTGAATATATATATATACACACACTCAATGTTGTGTATAATGACTACTATCAAACGAACTTGAAATTGTGTGTAACATAATACAAGAATAGTGTTGCATATAATGTATGCTAATACGGTGTTGCATATAGCACAAGATAATATTGGTGTAGCATAAAACACATGACATAAAATAAATTAAAAAAGAATACTTATCATAGAATATCAGGGTGTTACATTCTATCCCCCTTAAAATGAATTTCACCCTTGAAATTCGTCGGGGTTATAAATGGTTTAATACTTGAAAGTTTCTTTAATAAAAACCCACATCATAAAATGGAATACCAAAACGTAACTTTAAAAACTAAATTATTAAATGTAATGGTTACCCAAAGTAACTCATCACTGGGTTTCCACATAGGAGAACATAGGTGAAAATGTGGATTTTGAAGAAAAATCTAACCATCAATTTCTGATGGAGAGTGGTAGAGAACTTGGCTATGAAAATGCCAACAATCACAAAGCCATAAATTTGTGATGATCTAAGATACCATCTGATTTATCAGATATAAGAGCACTAGGACAACATTTTTGGTTTTCAAGATCATTTCCCTTATGTTGAATATTTTTTGAATTAAAAGAAATTCTTACTTGATTTTGGTAAAATCTCATTGTTGTTCATGTCTTGAACAATTTCAACTTCATCTCTTAAATAAATGAAGTTGAATTTGTTTTCCATGAAGTGTTAGAGGATTATACAATAGAATGATAGGCCATTCCATCTGTCTCAAACATAATGTTAGAAAAAGTTATATACATAAGTCCATCTATGGTGATATTATTCTTATATGGTTCCAAAAATGAACTTATAATTCATCTATCATACCTATTAATAAAATAAAACTAGTTTCTATAAACCAGGGACTTCCTGTAGTCTAGTGGTAGGCGATAAAGGCATGTCGCACATCGGTTGTGGGTTCAATTCCCACATCCTTGTCCGATGCGACGGGTTGTCTCCCGTCCTGCAGGTTGTCCTTTTTCTAAAATTACATCGCTATGAAATTCCATCGATAATATCAAAAATAGTTCAAGACTTAAACAATAGTAACTTATGTCCAACATAATCCACTTCAAATCTTTAGGCTTATCCAAAATACTTTTGTCCAAGCCTATAGTATAAAGAAAACAATTACTAGAAATGTCATCTACCGAGCATGTGAATACCATTATTATTCCCCGATATATCTTGTTGGTCACATTCTAATCATGTGAATACCTTAATCATGTATTCTCTTGAAAAATGAATACCCATTGAACCTTAGTGAAAACATGAATGCAGTCAAAAGTTAACTCTTTCGACATAACAAAATCACAAAATTTCTATATACTCAAACCATGATATCACTTTGTCCTTATTTTAGTCACGAGCTCATGATTACTATCATATTATTTTCTCCTTATCCCTTCATTATGCGCATTTCATCTGAATTCCAAAAATATTTCAATCACTTTTTCATGGTTACCAGTACCATATAATTATTGAAAACCAATACATAGATATTTCAAAATTCCACAATACCACAAATGAGATTCCATGATACTATTTTGAAATCCCACTACATAAACACTTAATCCTTACACAGCATCATTTTCATACTCAACATCACAAATAGTGATCGCATGAGACTTCCCTTTATCCTTTTCCTTAAGAGGTTTCTCACTTTGATCATCATTAACCCATGGATTAGGGCTTTTATTAGCATAATGCCTCATTTCCTTGCACTTTAAGCATTGAAGTGTTGGTGGATAGTTCTCTGTAGTCTTTTCACTATTCACATCATTAGCAACCTTTTTACCATGACTTTGACAATAAACTGCTCGATGGCCTTCATTCCCACACATAAAACATTTTCTAGTACCTTTTAGGCAATCTCCACTATGCCTCTCTCCACACATTGAGCATAAATAAACATTCATCTTCTTTTCACCATTGTTCTGAGATTTCTCCTTGAACTCCATCATTCGTTTCTTGTCAAAACCATGAGATGGATATGTAACACCAACTTCCAGTTCTACCTTGATAGCACAACACACAATTTCTTCATAGCTACTGAAGTCTCTTATAGCTAATGCCCTTCGAAGACTTGGTTTTAAGCCACTGAAGAATCGATCAACTTTACTTTCAGGTTGGATGATAAAGCCAAATGCATACCTTGTAAGCCTTGTAAAATTAGCTTCATATATACCAACATATTCATTATCCTTTTGCTTAAGATCAAAGAACTCATTTTCCATCTTTGTTCGAAGAATATTAGGGAAGTACTTATTGAAAAATAAGTTCTTAAACTCATCCCATTCCATGGATTCAATTTCACCTTGGGGCCTTGTATTCTTAATTAAAGTCCACCATTGATCTGTTTCGCCTTCAAATCGGTAAATATCCAGAATGACTTCTTCATGTTCTGAACATTCAATTATGGAAAATATCTTTTCAATGGTACCGATCCATTGTTCAGCAACATGTGGATTAGAAGACCCACTGAAAGAAGGGGGACGTTGCCCCATGAAGGACTCAATAGAATATTGTTACCTTCTCTACTCATTCGGAAGTCCAGAATGATACATAGCATGTGTAAGTATAGCAATAAGATTTTTTAGTCCATATCCTATAACATTGGTTTGTTCAGGAGGACAATCATTTAATTGTCCATTACATTGATCAACATAGTTCCTTCGGGTTCCAGCCATTATCTAAAACCCAAAAAAATAGTGTGAGAGAAAAAAACCATGCTAGGGAAAACAATATATTAAAGATGGAGTACCTTCAATATCTAACATCTTAGGTTTAATTCTAAGATCATTACCATAATTCTAGGATTATAACATATACTTATAGTTAACCTTAGGGACATCCCTATACATACCTTAGAAATATCTCTAGGGATCTCACTAATGTTTTTTCATCCTAGTTTCCAAAGGTTAACTAAACCTTTCTTCGGATACCAACTGTAGAGGCCCAATGCTTGATGTACATGGACATTACTTACTTTGGTGGAATACTTAATATATAATAGAAACGAACACACAAGGATCGTAATAGTTTAGTTTCTTTGAATCATAAAACATAATATTCTAATCATGGTGAAAGATCTTCAACATCTCCCATAAAGATCTTCCCATTTTGTTTTCATACCTAAAACATTTTTTTATATCCTGGGGAAAAGAAAACATATAAAGGCTGAGCTCAAATGCTCAGTAAGGGTAAGCATGGAGAAAATAAGACAAAACGTATACATTTGAACCTAAAAACATGAACATAATGTTTAAACATGAAAATCTTGAGCAACGAGATAAAATATGGAAGTACATAAGGCATAGATCATAATGGAACATAAATCATGATAAAATAGCATGGGAATAAAACTTGTAATTGTGGAAAAATATTAAGCACATGATATGATTTCCATAGTAGCCAAGGCATTGCTGCCAAGACCATCTTAGTGGACAGAGTCCCTTACTGAACTGGGTTTACTTGTCGTTCCAGCCCTGTATTACTGAACTGAATTTACTTGTTGTTTCAGCCATGTCTATCTCATGAGATATAAATCTTTACCCAATGCATTGGAGGGAGATATAGGTCCCACCCATCTCATATTGGAATCATTCTTGCATGTGCCACAAAACAATCATAAATCATTCATCATAACCCAAATAATAAAATTGGGTTTCATAAACATCATTCCATCATAACGTAATCCATATAAAACAAATGGATATTATTTTATCATAAAAAAAGTGAAACCATATAAATCATAGAGACATTATTTAAAAACATACACATATGAAATAATGTCATCTTAGATGGAAAAGGGTTTTGATAAAGCACTTGAAATGAATTCTAGAGGAAAATATCCTTTCTTCTTGAAAATAATTTTCTTTTCACAAAATGCCATTCAATTTTAAAGGAAAAGGATTTTTTTAAAATAGTCATGAAATCTTGTAGATTAAGCTTCATGAAAATAAGGCGTTATGAAACCATAAAAATCTGTTCTGGCTATATAAGTTAAAAAACATTCTTCACGTAATTTTGCCGGAAAAGTAAAAAAAAGTACCTAGTAACGTAAACAAAAGAAAGATTCCTTAAATACCATGTAATAAAAGTATAAATGGGTAAAAAGGACATTAAACATACATGAAACCATTTTTAGAAAATAGGAACATGGATGATAAATATAACCCTAGTAAATACTTACAAATAAACAATCTCGGATAAAAACGAGAATGGAAAAGTTATCCCTTACAAAGATATTTTTGTAAAAAAAATAGATCACTTATGTGTATTCACAATAAGGTCACATAAATAAAGTATAAATACATGATAATATATTCATTTCTCACATAATCAAAGAACGATATAAACAAGAAAGAGAAGATCAACCCAAAGAATGGATATTGGGTTAAGAAGTTCCCTTACCTCATGTCCGACTTGACTCGATCATTCTTTATTCTCCTGAATAATACACCAAAGTTAATTTCTACTTGATTAGGAACCTTTTTAAAATATATTATTCCATTTATATCACTTATTACCATGTTATAAATATTATGTAACCATTTAGGTTAATAATGTTCATTTTGTCGATATTTGGTACTTGAGTCAAAAAATGGAATTCTTATAATTACATATTGTTCATCTGGTCAAAGGTTTATTATATCTAGATTGATATTAATGATTTATATATCATATATATCCATCATATACATGTATTTATAATAGTACATAACATATATAGTTAAGAAATTAAATGCACCGTTCATGGAGACGGTAAGCCATACGTACACATGCACGCAACTTTCATTTATATTTATTATTTTAATGGAATTCAAACATAATGATAAATAGTTATATTAAAATTCCAGTATAATATAATATATAATATCATTAAATACATCCTTTATACATCCCACATAAGGAATTAACTAATCACATCACTTTGAGGGGGCGGTAGTCCGCACTTCCTCAAATGAGATTATCGTATTTACCGACTATGGAAACCATAAAGGCTTCATATAATTGGGAAGTAAAGAAGAATAATGAAATAATAAACATAATATATATATCATATATAAATACAGTTCCATCATAATGTTCCACCATGACAGACGGTAGGAGGAAATCGAACAATCAACGTTCTGTGAGGCGTTAGTTTGTCATCCACAGAAACATTATGTTCTTCATCCATTAGATGGAGGTGTGTGTAATTTTAGTATGAATAATTCCCATAACAACATCCTAGTATATTTAGGATACTGGTTATGTTACAAAATAAAGGATTAAAAAGAGTTTAGGGGTTGGAGAAGTAGAATAAAATAAAACAACTTAAGAGAAACCATTACCTTTTATTTGGGTAACTTCATTTGGTTTGAACCAAAAGGAATTCATTAAGTGCCTTCTGCCTAAGTTAAGGCTTCTAGAGGGAGGATAGGGATGTATGGAGCTTAATTGGACATAGTTTGGATAAGAAAAATTTATTGAGAGGTGTGAGTAATTGGATATAAATGGTCTCCTTTTATAAGGGGGAGGAGGGGCTCTTTTGGAAAGTGTGAAAATATTATTTTATTATAAACATATCATCGGTTTCAAAAGGTCCAAAAATCATTACATATGATGATAAAATGTCTCATGGCCTAAATAAAATCATCCAATCATAATTGGACATTTTTTGGATAATATTTTAATCATTATAATCTTATTTATTTAAATCATTTATTAATGAGGTAAATACTGCATCATTATTGTGTCATAATTAATTTAATTCGTTTGATGTATAAAAATTATGAAACAAAATACCATGATGTAGGAAATCTTTTTATCTTTATAATGAATATTTATATCTAAAATATGACTTATATAACACCATATAAAAATTAATTTACTAAAATATTTTTGTTAATGTCAATTTTGTCCTTACATTAAATTAATTAATCTAATGTGTCATTGTCTTTCATAAGTGGCTCCATGGGGTCACAAAATCGACCCAAGGATTTCCATGGTCGGAAATTACTCATCCAATAAGTTTTGGACAAGTGTTAATGTAATTTTGAATTATTATAATATTCTTTTAACCTAGAATTACCCTATTTACTTTTAACCGTGGTAAATGAAAATAAAAAGTTACTATTCACCAAAAATTATTTTTTCCTTATTGAACCACATTTTACTCCTTGATATTAACCATGTATCTCATATTTTCGAAATTTAACTCACAGAAGCGGTAAAAGTAAGTTTTACGAACAATTGCAAAACCTCTTAGGAGGTAGGTAAAAGACGGTGAAAAGTTCAATAAAATTTTTATAAATCTAAAATTATTATAAAATGACTCCAATGAATTTCATTTGAAATATATAAGTATTATGTATCTATTTTGACCTAAAATAAATTTAAATCTAATAAATGATTATTTAAATAAAAAGTTGGTTTTAACCAAAAACTCAGTGTTTTCACTATTCATCAAAAATTGATGTTTTTCAGAAAAATACCAAGAATTCAGCCTAAGTTATATTCAATATTATGATTTCAAAAATGATGTATATTTTTTCAAATTCAAAACATAGAAGTGTAATTAATTAATTTTAAATGTAATTCCCGTTATCAAAACAAATAGCATGTTTTTAAGAAACAATAACTATCAAAATATCAACACTTGTTTATGTCCAAATTCAAAGTGAATTTAATTCCAATGACAAGAATTGGATTAAATGGTAAAAATATATTATAATTACACTTTAAAACCAATTAAAATGATAATCTGACCATATAAATTATTGGGATGAAAAAAAAAATTTAATTAAAATATAGCGTGTTTTGACTATTCATCAAAATATGAAAGTTATCATAATAATATGAAACAATTATCCAAAGTAAGTTTTTATATCATGATTCCAAAGAATAATTTTATTGTGTCAAATTGAACTTATAAACATGTCCAAAACTAGATTCAAAGTGGGTGCACCATCAAAAGGCGACAAAACTACATTTTTTGAAAAATACTTATTTTAACTGAAAAATTTATTTTTTTCTCATACCATGTTCTAAAAAATATGTAAGATGAATAATAATGTTATAAAATTCAAAATGTGGTTAATACGATTTATAAAGGCTAGTCCATAATAGTATTATAATAATATATCATTGTTTAGTGAAACCCAGTATTGCGTACTACACATGCTATCGAGGAAGGTCGCGATTTTGTGTAATGCAAGCCAAGTCAGGGTTGCATGTTATGAAAGACTCCTTTGTTGTTTCATATAATAGAATCCAACCGTATTTCATTTGTACATTGAATATATATATATACACTCAATGTTGTGTAGAATGACTACTATCAAACGAACTTGAAATTGTGTGTAACACAATCCAAGTATAGTGTTTCATATACTACAAGCTAATACGGTGTTGCGTATAGAACAAGTTAATCATGGTGTATCATAAAACACATGAAATCAAGTAAATTAAAAATAATACTTATCATAAAATCTCGGGGTGTTACAATCACTTATTTTTCAATCCTTCTTCTTGTGTCCCTTGTGATCATATTTACCTTTGTAGTAGGGATTCCTAAATAATTTATTCTTTCAATAAAATTTTGAAAACCTTCTAGATCTTCGAGCCATATCCTCATCATTATCTATTAATGATTATTCATCACTTTAACTTTAAGTTTCATCTTGATCTTTTTTTTCTTCTTAGAGGTAGTAAATTTGAAAGTAACCGATTTTCATTTAGGTTCATCATCCTCTTATTTGTTAAATTTTAGTTCTTCCAAATACATATTCAACTTTCCTATCATCTACTTTACTTGAAACTTACTAATGTCACAAGATTCTCTGAGGGACAGAGAAGTTCCTCTCCATCTATCTAGTAAGTAGGTGAGTATTCTCATGATTTCCTCCTTTGTGTAACTTCTCTTCCTAGAGAGATCATTATATTCAAAATTTCATTAAACTTGGAATACATGTCAGAAATAGGCTCATCAAGAATTATTTTACAATTATCAAATTTAATAGTATATGTGTTAAGTCTCATTTTCGTAACACTAGAGGTTCCTTCATGTGAAACAGATGAAGAGTCCTAAATTTCAGGGGTTGTTTTACATGCAAACAATCTGTTAAACTCTTAATCTCTTAAAGAACAGTATAAGGTATTCATCTCTTTCCAATTATTATTATAAGTATCCTTATTAGGGTCATCCAAATCGTGACTATCTGTTGTAGGAATCTTATATTCATCTTTATTTGAAGACCAAATCTAAAACCCATACATTCTAAATGCATTTTCTTTTTAATTTTCCAGCTTACATAATTTTTTTATTAAATAATAGTGGTCAGCCAGTATCATCACCTTTCAATATATTATCCATAATAAATAATATGGTGTATATTTTTAAATTACAAAAAAATTAGAACTAACATAAATTTTAAGATCATTAAATTAAAAAACTAAAATCATAGTTGTAAATCATTTTAAACAGGTATAACCGATAATATTTTGAAAATAGAGATATTAAAACAAAATCCTTTGATACCAAATATTGGTCGGAGTAGGACACTCAAGATGGGGGTGAATTTATTTCTAATAAAAATTTCTGTTTAGGAGGTTAATTTATAAAGCCAGCAAATTTAAAATAAAACAATCCAGTTAACCAAGGAATTAAATTATTATAGTCTGAATGTTAAAATAGTTTCTTAGAAAATTGATTTATTCTTGGTTAGGAAAATATTTGATATTGATACAACTTCTGAAACTACTAAAATAAGGAAAAATAGTTAAAACTACTATCCAGCAATAACTGTAATGTAAAATTTAGTTTTCTGACATATAAGTTATAATATGGTAAAACTACATGGAAAACACAGTAGATAAAACAGGTGGTTTAGTGTCAATATGAGACCTAATACACTCCACTAGGTGATCACCTTCCACGAAGAAATATATATATATATATATAAGGCTTTGATCCACACCCAAGATTGGGGTTAACAATAGTACACAAGACTTTCCAAGTCCCAAGACCTCTTCTACAGTTCTACATGGGAAAACAAAGAACCAGGTCACACTTGACCTCTTCCACAATTCTATGTGGGTCAAACAAGTGTAAGAAGATAGGTGTTTGAGGATATCTACTATCCTCCTACTTAGCACAGGAGGCAGTGTGTGTTTTAGTACAGAAACACATAGCTCAAGAGTATATTTAAATGGTACACAACAGATAAGAATGTATTCAGAAGGTATTAATGATTCTATGAGTGCGATTCAATTTAGCTATCTACTCTTTGATGTATCCGAGTTAAAGGTTGAGTCATCTTTTGAAAGTAAATACTGAAAATAGAGTTTCGTGGAGCACTGTATTCCTTCTTCTAGGAAGGTGGGAGATTCTCCTCCTCTGGTTTGTTTTGGATGCTTTTGAGATGATTGAAATTTAATGATTAGAAACACTCTAGTTCACAGTAACTAAGAATAAAGAATTCATTGGGCATTCTTATTCTTTGGAATGATTCTTGTAGTAGGTGTTCTTGTTTTTTCACGAGTCTGTACATGTATATCATTTCATTCCCTATCCTTTGAATATATATTATTGTATCCCGACAATATGTATATTGGAGGTAGACACAGTTCCTTGTATTTCATACATCCTCATTTATGATGTCTACAAAAAGGTATTAAATTTATCATTCTCATTAAAACACTAAAATTATGATAGTTAGAAATAATTTTAAATAGAATAAATTTTAAACTGTTTATCAGAGAGTCCTTGGTCGGTATGTCCTTCTATCGGTGACTCATTCCATCGATATTTCATTCTGTCAGTGACTCATTTTAACTATCGGTGATTCCTTGTATCGGTATCACTATTCATTAGTAAGTAATTTTTAATGATGTTAGGTTATTATCATCGGTAGGTCGTCTATGTTTGTGAGTCATCTGCATAGGTAGTTCATCTATGTTGGTGAGTCATTTGCATTAGTAGGTTGTCTACATTAGTGAGTTATTTGCATAGGTTGGTCATCTGCATTAGTGAGTTATTTTAATTGGAAGGTCCTCTAAACTGTCGATATCTCATCTCGTCTGTCGGTGTCATTCTATGACACTACGAATATATTTTTGTCTAGACTGTCTTATAATATAAATGAAAACGGAATGTACCAAATTTATAAGAGATCATTAATAGACATAATTTCACATGTAGAAACTTAAATAATTATGACTGAAATATTTAAACATGATTAATATTAATTGACATGTTTTGTGATTATTAAAACTATTAATACTAGAGAAGAGGACCAATAGTCTCCTATGGGAAAACAGGTCAGTAATGGTAAACATGAGAATTGATAGTTGAATGTCACCAGGGATAATAGTTAGAGAATAAGGGTATGATAACATAATCAGAGTTCATGAATAAGTCATAAAAGAGGACATACCCATAAAAACCAGAGTCATCAAAAATGAAAGCATTGAAAAATGATTTAACAAAGTCAAGATTCATTAGAATCAATAATCATGTGACAAGTGGTATAAATATTTTTCATTATAAACTCATAACATTCATAGATAAAACATATTGGTATGTTGTAAAATTATTTTCACATAACAACTTACAAATTGAATAAACAATTTGGTCGACTTCTATATCCAGAAAACCTAATGCATTGGAGGGATAAAAAACCCCACCCAGATTTGGTTTATCATATAACCAACCATACATTGTTAATAACATTACCTCACATATTTGGTTTATAATGGAACTATAGATCCACATTTTATCATGAAACCACCTATCATTATAAAAAATATGTGAACCTCATTATGAATAAATTACATAGTGATTTCATTTTATTATAAACCCATATATACAACAATTATTCTTTTCAGAACATTATTAACCCACATAAATTAAATGGGTTCCAAAAAAAGATCTTTGAAACATGATTAACACGTGGAAAAAAATAGGTTCCATTAAATATATTTGGAACACGGTAAACCCATGGAAAAGAAATGGGCACCACAATAATCTCATTAAAACAATTTAAACCATGGAAAATGAATAGGTTTCAAAAAAATATCATGGATATTTTATTAAACATAGGAAAAGAAACATTCTCTATAATAATTTATATACAACATGAATATCCTAGAGAAATGAAATGGGTTCCATAACATTCTATTTGAAACATTATTAACCCATATAAAAAAATGTGTTCCATAACAATATCTTAGAAACATGATTAACCCATGTAAATGAAATGGATTCCATAATAATATCATTGAAATGATCATAATCCATCAAAATAATAATAATTTGGATGGTATTATTAAAAAATATTCCAATTGAATCACAAGTAACAACAAGTTTTTTTAAATTGGTGAAAGGAAATAAAATTAAAATAATAAAAAAACATTTATAAGTAAAATAATCATTTCAATTTTCGAATCACCTTTATAAATTCAACATTCATAAAATATTATGAAAATAATTATCTTTAAAAATAACCTTGGAAATATATAAATCAAATTTTATGAAAAATAATGGACATGATGGTGGGAAAATCCAATCATTTCATAAGTGTTAAAAATATTCATTCTTATCAAGACCTTTTGAAAAAGGGACTCAAAAGTGACCCATTTGGAAAATGTTAGGAAACTTAATTTTTTAAAATTTCTAAATAAGGCTAAAGATTATATAAAATGGATTTTAGAAATCAATTATTTTTATAAATGAACATTTTTTAAAAAAAAATTAGAAAACATGGATAAGAAGAGAATGATTCCGGATCTAAAAGAAAATAAAAGAATGATAGCACTTAAAAACAACTTACTTTATTTTTCATAAATAAATAATATAGTAAATTGAAATTAAACTTTTGAAAGACAATAATAGAAAGAGTTGAATAAAATATATGTGTTTTTAGAAAATAATATCATAACATATCTTCAAAAAATTAACGTGAACATAATAAATTTGTAAAGAAAGTAGATTATAACATTAAGCCATTTATAATTTGGTGACTCTTTAATTATAATCCCCATTGAAAAATCACGTCAAATAAAATTATAAATATCATTGAAATAAAAATATTTGTGATATAAAAATCTAAACATTCATTATATATACCTCATAAAAAAGATAGGTGCATATCATAAAAATATATCACAAAGAGAGGAATTTATGACTATGTATGTTGGGACCCTGACTCCAGAAATCCCAGAGTCATTTCCTGATACTATTACATTGGTATAATATAAAAGTAAATGCATCCCAAAGGACTGGTCAGTTTAGTATTATTAGAAAAAAGATACATATATGATCTTCATATCAGATTTGAATACAAAATATTAAAACATATTTTTTAGAGAATAAATTTATTCTATAGAGTGTATCCCTATATTTCATTCATAGTAAACTTCATGGAATATTGGGTAAAGGAAAAAATGTAAAGGTGAGATGAAATACTAAAAAAGGGCTAATTTTATTGGAAGAAAATGTGATTCAATAAGCATAATAAATTTGGAGAGTTAAATAAATAAACACACATTCTATTTAAATAAATTTAATGCATAAATATATATGGAATAATCAATATAGAATGGTATGTAACTGAAAAAACATGCCATATAATCAATAAACCAAGAATAAACATCATCCATTGATATTAACGAAGTGAAAGTATCTTGGATAATAATAACTAAATTATTAATAAAGGTAATTCTTAATTGTTGGATATCTGGTTTCCCATGAACATGATAATATCACCATAAATATCTATCCTCATGATAGTTTAAAACATGCAGGGTAAAACCCTATCTAATTTGTGTCAGGACCTATCACAAGATACTAGTATTAAGATCTATCCCTTTGAAAGATTAAAACTACTGCTTAAAATGAAAAGGGTTTGTGGGTAACTATTTTCATTTGATTAGACTACTGGTGCATAAAGTGGATTAATTCAAACATCCCTCAACCCATTTCATAACTATCCAAATCATTCATCATATATCAAATAATCAATTTAATTCATAATCATTGTGCCTTATCATCAAGTATTTGTATTGAGTAAAGGATACAAATTTGTCGATATTTCTGCAGTTAATCAAATAACTATCGAAGTAAAAACCATACATAAAAAATGGTAAATAGTATATGAAATAAAAATATCCATGAAAATAATATTCATATTTAGGTGAAATTTTATTTCTAACAATCATGGTAAATTTACTTTTCAAGGTAAACTTATTGACTATAAAAATAATAAGGAGTTTAATGTCAATACTTTACTATTTAAAATGATCATAATTCATCCAGATGAATTTTAAGTATGGTGTCAATATAAATACCAATTGGAGTAAGAGAAAAGTTTTTTTCATTGATGAATAAAAATACCATAAAAATATCATTAAAAACATTCTTGAGGAAAATTATTTGAAAAACATTAAAAACCCACAGACAATAAAATGACATTAGATTACTCTTAATACATTTTTTAAAGAGTATAAATGATTGAAAATGAATTTAAAAAAGTATTTTTAAAATATTTAAAATATTTTTGAAAACGTTTTCATAATACAGGTTTTTGAATGAAAACATATTTCTGATCGAAGAGAGAAATGAAGTATGATTTTCTATAATCTTTTTCTCTATTACATTGAGTAAAATAGATCGGGAAAATAGAACTATTAATTAAAAAATATCATTAATAACCATATTATAATAAAATTAAATGTTTTATTAAACAATTGTCGATTAATTTTTTTAAATTTTATTTCAATAATAAAAAATCTTGAATCAAATGAGATTGTGAAGTAAAAATCATTAAATGATCTTCACATTGATGTCAGAATTAATTATTTAACAGATTATGTGTATCAACTATAATTACACATAAAAAATTAGAAATAAAAAAATCATTAGTCATTATGTATATAATAATTAAATATTAAGGATAATAAGGAATTAATATAACCTAATAAAAAGTAGTTGAGTTATGAAATTCTTTACCACTTAGTAAATTTTAATTCAAATCAACTTAGATAAAATAATTCAAATTGAAACATAAAACAATCTAAATATTTAATTATTAATGATTTTATATGTTTATGGGGAATTATATACACCACATATAATTGAATTGTTGTATAATAAAAAATGGTCTCATTGAAATGTAAGTTTAGACGAAATCCCATGCCTTATGCTTCTTTTTTGTTGAACACTAGTTAACCACCTAAATAATGGTATTAATAATTATAATAAACTATACTATAACAATATTAATATGTATTATATCATGTGTTGTTCTTTAATTATATCACATCACTCGTTAGTTAAAAATCATTCAAAATTTTCATTCTATCTGGTAATAATTGTATTCTTTTTCAAGTATGTTTTGACTTGTTATTTTAATATTCCACCTACATTGATCATTATTTAATCATCTACAGAATGTAAAACCTGATTTAAATATCATATATATTTATTATATAATTATTTTTATTAATCCATAAAATTTGGTGATATGAAATGAAATACAATGTTCATTGAGACGGTAGGTCGTACGTATTCGTGAACATTGTTTCCATTTTTTCTCATATTGAAAGAAATAAAATTAAGTGATATGTATATATTCATTAAATTATAATTTTTGTTTAATATATATCATGTAGTTTTAATAAAAATATCCTTGATGTATTAATTGTAAAGCGTGAACGAATTGTATTACTTTGTGAGATGGTAGTTCATCATACACACGAACAATATCATAATATTCCCAAAAAAAATTAAACCATGAAGGTATGTGTGATATAATATGTCAATATGTATAATTACATCATAAATACCATAAATAATTTTTATTTTATTCATTATTCCACCCCTTGAAATGTTATAATGAAAAAAAAACGAACAACCTTAGTTTGCGAGGCAGTAGTCCCCCATGCACAAAAATGATGATTTCATAACTAATTTGATTGAAGTGTGTGTATTTTAATTTCAAAACATAACATAAAAATATCTTGGTATATTTAATATATTGAGGTTATTTTATTTTCATTTAATAATAAAAATTTTGGGATGTTGAGATGCAAATAATAAAATAACACTTTTAGAATAACATTACCACTTCTTCGGGATTCCTCTTTATGTTTGCACTGACACCATTAAAGATTTTCATTCTACCAAAAATAAGGATTCTAGGATGATGTTAGGGAACATTGGTAGTGATTTTGGAAGATACTAGTAAATCCAAATGGCATGAGATGTGTGAAAAGTGGGGGAGTGAGTGCCTTTTTATTGTTAAGGAGTTTCATTCTTGTAAATACACAAGGGCTTTCACTTTTGGGAGGTAACCCTTACCACATGAGGCTCCAAAATTGATAATTAATGGTGATGGAGGATTTTATTGTCAATAAACACCTCAAATATGCAATTTAATATGTTTTTCAAACATTTTATTTTCCAAATCATATCTTTTCTTTTTTAATATTTT
This sequence comes from Viscum album, assembly GCA_963277665.1. Lineage (NCBI taxonomy): Eukaryota > Viridiplantae > Streptophyta > Magnoliopsida > Santalales > Viscaceae > Viscum > Viscum album. Next base: position 1,899,268,827 of record OY728158.1, on the reverse strand, counting down.
TTATTTTTCAATTATGTTAACTACTTTTCTAAATAATGTAATTAATATTTTAAAAATAAATTAGAGTTATTAATATAATAAATTTCTTTCCCATTTATTTATAAAAATAATTTAAAATTTATAAAATAAAAATCTAATGTGTTTGGGAAACTAGTTTTAAAAGAAGCACATGTAATGTGAAAAAATGCTACTTCAAACCTAACCATGCTAAAATGTTTTTACAATTTTGACATAACTTATTTATTTTGAACTTAAAAAACATTTTTAAAATGACACAATTCAAATATATTATTTTAAAATTAGTGTAACAATATTTAAACTTATGGAAAATTAATTTAATAGAATAATTCATTTAATTTTCCTCACTTTTAATATCTTCTATATCAATTATTTTTGTTAATTATTAACTAAATAACAATTTCATTAGAATTTCATAATTATTTTAAGTAAGTAATTTATATATGAAAATTAATTATAAAATATTTTTATAAAAACAACTGATGTATATTTCAAAAGGAAATATATAACTTAAGATTGGGTTTCTCACCTATCCCAATGCTTTATATAAATTAAACGTAAGGAAAGAATGTTTTTCGTCTTTTTCTTTACATATCTTATTATATGGGTCCCTTTCATTGAAATTTGTTTCTAAAAATCATTACTATTGATCCTAAAATAATAAGAGTTGAAATATGTCCATCCAATTGGTGTTGGATAATTTTTAGGTCATTTTTACACTTTATATTTTATGTTTAACCGATTTGTAAACATGTTTTCTAACTAATTGCTATAATTAATTTTTACAATTATCCATATTCAATTTTTTTGAAAATTAATTTAATTTAATTGGAAAATATAAATTAGTATGATTTCAAATATTGAATCTATTTTTCAAAATTCAATTCACAAAAGTGGCAGAATTTATTTTAAAATTAGTCACACAGACATGTCAAAGAAACTTGTTTTTAATGTGAAAATGGTAAAATATTTACTATGTTTTCATATATAAACATAAAATAAAAGCAATTAAAATGACCTAAATTGGATTAATAAATGTATTATTTATATTTTTAACTTTAAATACAATTAAAAAAATAATTTATCATCATAAATTATTTAGATGAATTGCTAGTTTTCAAATAAAATCTAATATATTTTCACTATTCATAAAAAAGGAAACTTCTATGAAAAACACCGAAAATTCACTCGAATATAATTTTTACATTCCAATTTTAAAAATGAATTTTAATTTTCAAAGAAAAAAATTTAATATGTAAAAATATTTTTTTACACCAATGCACCATTAAATGGTGAAAAAATCGCCTTTAGAAAAATAAACTTTTTAATGTGTAAAATTGGATTTGTTTTAACATTATGCCTATAAAATAAATTGGATGAACATAAAACCATTTTATTTATTACATATTATGTAATTTATTAGATTTTTTTCTGTATTTTGTTTTGATATTATATGGATTATTTTCAAGACTAGACATGGAGATGGCGTGCAATTCTAAGGCCCATTATGCCCAGGATAAATATTTAAAATTTATTAAATATATAAAATAGAATGTGTACATAGTTTTCATGAAAAAGTGAAATAACTTATAAATAGGGACCCAGATCAGAAATATGAGGGCACGGTTGAGTTCAAAATGCTTGTATTACCCTAGGAGCGACATATCTTTAGTCGGTGCAGGATGTTTGTGAAAAATTAATCGAAGACATAATTAAATGAAATAAACTAAATAATTAATTTATTTAGTTATGTTATCGATAGAGAACCCATTTTTCCTATATTTATATGGCTATTATTATTGTGTTCAAGTTTTATCTTAAATCCTAGAGACTATAGAGCCATCGGAGGTGCGCCTTCTTGGCAGACTATAGCGGATTAAGATCCAATCATGGATCATTGGGCCAACGGAATTGGAGTATCTCATTATTGATGACAACACATTCTTTCTTCCTCAATGATTGATCCAAACTCAAGGAAATATGTGGATATTTTTTATTTCCTTCTTGTTCTTCAACCCTTGGTGAACGCGGATCAATTCCATTAACATAATTGATTCGTACATCACCAGTATGTTTAATTTCAAGAAATTATTTATTGATTTTTCTATTTACTCCTTTTTTATCATCCCTTATATGATAAAGAATCACAGAAAAATAAACAAGGTTTGAGTTACATTCCTTAAACTTTCTATCTTATGGATTTCTCCTTAATTTATTCATTTTATCATCCTTGGTAATCCTTTTGGCCAATGGTATGAAAAATACCCAGTTCCTAATCGTTTCCCTATTGTTATTCGGTATAATGGACTGAAACCAAAGGTATGAAATGTGATGGTGGTTATAGATCAAGAAATGATTGTTATGGTGGGTTGATTTGTGGAGAACAATACTATATTGAGGGAACTTCATCTTCTCGTGGTGGCACATGAAAAATCAGATATCGGAGGTGGTTCTTCAAGATGGGTTTCAAGGACAAATTTTAGAAACCTAGTGACAGCCAGGCTCAGTCGATGTAAATCCAAGATATATGGAGTGGTTTCCAGTGGAAATCAATGTGAAAGATGAGTGAGAGGAAGAACATAGGAGTAACACCATATTGGGAAAATCCCAAGCAACCTAGTGTCTAAACAAGGATTACATATCATATAGGGCCCATTCAGTAGTGAATTAGGTTTAAATATCAAGATAAGGATCACACAACATGTTTCCCCTTTGACATGAGGTGTGACCCCTTTCGACTGGCTTGGTGTGTACTCAAATTGTACACAAACATTGGAAAAAGTACATGGACAGCTGGACACATCATGTTCTTAGACATATACACATCTTGGCTTATGTTGGACGGTAAATGGACATGACCTTGGTAAACAGACATTTCCATGTGACACTTTCAGGATACGGTGTGTCTTTCATGCAATTTACTCCTTCTATACATCATGTTTATGGAGGTTAAATTTCATATTAGACTCATCCATATGTGAAATAATGGGGATAGTTGGACAGGTCATGTACCCCCTGGTACATGTCCTGTAACCCCTTCAAGGGTTTTTATAGCACTTTGTGTATTTAGTTTTGAACATTATAGGTCGATTAAATTCCCTTGGTCATTTCCCTCAAGGATATAGTGAATCATTACGTCCATATCACTAACTTTTGATCCCGTCTACAGGCTTATTAATAAATATATTTTTGGGGTCCTTACATGATATTATAGGTAAACCCTCTACCATCCATTATTCCCTAGATGGAGTCTGTGTGATCAGTGTGAAATATCTGAGGAGGGCATTGATCATCCATCAAGAATTCCATATTAGTAGATTTTGTGGTATCATTGACATATGATCCCCTATGTAGTAGGTTGATCCATAATGGGTTCGTGATGTCGCCCTGATTATTCTGGGTGTGACCCCATATCTGTGTACCAGGGACTTCTAAGCCTAATAAAATTTCATTGGATGGGGCCCACTGAGCAATTCTTCTTCATTGGGTGTCTCTAGTGACAACATGGCTAATTAATTGGATTCTCTTGGAACTAGCATTGCTTCAATCTGAATCCTATAGATGGTGATTGATTTTGACCACATGGTGACATGGTTTCTTTTCTAAGTATATATGGATGTTACTGTTATACATTGGTTGTTATATCTTTTATTGAGATGCCTATATTTGGTGCTTCATGGTTAGTGTATTCAAGCTGTCCTACAGATTATTGTTGAACTCGTTGTTATATGGGCTTTCCCCAAATGTGTCATGTATTATCTAGATGAAGACCCTTTTGATGGTGTCCCAGGAGGATAGAGAGTAGGTGCATCGTAGTTAAATCTTGAAATACCAATGTTTTTTTAGATAGATTTAATTTGACTTATTCCCTACCATCAAAGTATGTAGAAACATTTTAGTTTTTAATTGGTTATTTACTTAACCCCTATTTCCATTTTCAATATTGTATTGTCTTGGAAATGTGTGTGTGTGTGTGTGTCCACGTAATTTAGGATAATGGATCCCATTTATTAGATTAGCCTATTTGGAGTTGATCACCAGCCCCTGGCCTGTTAGTGTTGGGCTTGGGGATGTCAAGGGTCGGACCTCAATGGGTTAGGTTACGTCATGTATCATACAGATGAAGGCCATTTTGACAGTGTCCTGGGAGGATACAGAATGAGTGAAGTGTATCTGAAGCTTGAAAGACCAAAGTGTATTACTGGGAACTTTCAGTTGACATATCCGTTACCGTTAGAGAAATTGGGACTTTTACCATTTTTTTAGCATGTATTTGGCCCCTCATTATGTTTTTAGAACTTTTACTATCAAACTCTATTGTGATAAATTATATATTTTCATTCATTTTTTTAGTTTTTTTACATTTTATTATTGTGTGGTCTTTGAAATATATGTGTTTGTATATTTAATTTTGGTTAATGTATCCCTTTTGTTGGATATGCATTCTCATCATCGGTCGGTAGCCCCTGGACTATTAGATGAGGGCTTGGGGTAGTCACGAGTCAGACCATGGAGGGTTAGTTCATGACATAGTAGTATCAGATAAGTCAATTCTACCTTAGGACCAGAGTCAATGAAATTGGTATAGGGAAACCATATTTAGTGTTATGAGTTTTTATTTTAGTATAGGGAATCCAGTGTTGGTGATGTGGCTATCAAATCCACACATCGGGACTCTTATCAACTTCCTTTTGACTAGTTACATTTAAATATTGGTATCATGTAACATTTTTTGATGCATGAATAATATAGTAATTGTTGTTCTGTCCATGTCCTACTTGAGTAAAATTCCTAGATATACTATTTTAACTGTTGTACATTTTTTTAAATTTCAGGATGCCTACACCTATACAACCATCCAGTATTCTACTACATGATTGTGAGGATTATTCAGTAAGTGTTGAGGCTTTGGTACATGAGAATGTACCATAGATATCACCTCTGAGTGTCTTATTATCTATACCACAACTCGTTGATCAGAATATAGAGCTGGTAGTACCAGATGAGGATGCATATAGGTTGACTGTGTTGCATGATTTTTATTGGTAGCACCCTCCTAGGTTTTAGGGTGATCCATACTAGCTAGTGGATGAGGACTGGGTAGAGGTTGTCACCCATTTTTTCCTACTAGTGAGGATACCAACTTACTAGATTTCAGTTCTCATTGTGTGTCTTATTTAGGGGTTTTTGAGTGATGATGGAGCTTTGTGACATAATATCATGACCATACATATCTCTCCTAGTAATACATTGATAATCTCTTAAGTGATGAGTTATTTCTAGCCATGATTTGATTGGTTATCATACATCACCTTATGAAATTGTAGTAAGGAATTATGATCCTGGAAGAGTAATAAATTTTGATTAATAACCTCTCACGTTACTCCTTGGTTATGGTGTGACACCGGTTCTTCATATCACAGACCTTTTAGTAGGGATTTCACTAGGACTTCTTGGATTTAGTTTTATCCATTTTCATTCCCACCTATATTGGGGTTCTTGAGTGAGAATTGTTGGCGGAGAAATTTCTGGAAGATAAGGCACTGGTGGTTGGAGATAGAAGTGGTCACCCCATAGCTATGTCATAGGAAAAAAGGTATCTGATAGCATTTTCATGGATCTAACAATATTATATGATTCAAAAGGTGATCTCAGGACTCAGGATTAGCGGTACAGGGCTCTCGGGGTGGTGTAATCATCCAAAGGATAATTGGTGATTCTCCTAGAATGGTCAAGGAAATGTGGATCCATATTTTCTGACACATCGTAAAAATTATCGTGAGATGATTGAGGTCCACTAACATAGAGATAGAGGCAGAAAAATAGTGGTTTTTAGGGCAGTGAATATGGAAGATGGGTTGGTGTTACTGTAGGATGTGGTTGGAGGTTCCACCTATTACCACCCCCTCCTCCCAAGTTGTCCACACTAGGCTCCGGGAGATGATGGGAAGGGATGAGGATATTTGATGGCTATAGATTCCTATGACCCCAAGGCTCTATGGATGATACAAGGAATAATATATGTATTTTATAAATTAGATATTGTGTTAATAGGAAATCGTGTGAGTCATTCCATCTTTCCATCTATCTAATTCGAGACATAGAGATATATGTTGAGCCATTAACAAAACCCTGGAAGTTATAGACTCTGACTGATGGTAACTCAGCGATTGTTCACTTGTGTTGATAGTGAAATATGACACTTGAAGGTGTATGTTTTATATGGGATCTCTTTTTTGCAGTAGTGAGGCCTTATGATTTCATTTTAGGTATTTACTTGTAATCTAGGGTCCATACCCAGATTAACTCTTTAAGGCCAGGGATACGGTGTGTCCATAGTGATGGAATTGGGTTTTCCTTTGTCGATGAAAAAAGAGACCACTGTGGAGTAGGGTGATCACATGAATAGGAGAGTGAATCCAATTACTCACCTGTTTGTATTCATGACCTTGGGAGTATTCAATGCATTGGGATATCGATTTCCTATAGTGGTGGTGGAAAACGAGGGCATCTTTTTTAAGGACATACTAGGTTTACCTCCCTACAAAAACAAGGATTTCAACATAAAATTTCATCTTGGGTTGGTACTGATATCTACACCATCATATCGGATGTCAATCATAGAACATCTAGAGATGTGGGTCTTGTTTTAGGACTTGCAAGATAAGGGATTTATGAGACCTAACATTTCACCCTGGGTTGCCCCCGTTTTGTTTTCTATGAAGGCAACTAAGATTTTTAGGTCATTTTTTGATTACTGGTGCTTGAAGTAATTGAAATTGAAGAATAAGTTTCCAATACTAAGGATCAATGACCTCTTTGATTAGTTTAAATAGTCATAATGGTTTTGGAAGATTGACCTCAGATCTAGCAGTCACCAGCTATGAGTATGGGATGATGATATTTTGAAGATGGTATTCAGATGTTACAATAGTCCATATGAGTACTCTATGATTTTGTTCAGCATGAAGAATTCCCCAACATTGTTCATGGGACTTATGAATATGATTATTCAGCCATTCTTAGATCAGTTCATGGTGGTCTTCAATAATAAAATCCTCTTGTATTCAGCATCAGATGAGGAGTATATGAGACACTTGAGTATGGTCCTGGAAATACTCTAAGAGCACCAAATTTACCAAAATCTCTCAAAGTGTTAGTTTTATATTTTATTGTTCCACATTCTGGTACATGTCTTCTCACAAGCTAGAGAAGTAGTGTACCTAGTGAAGGTCGAGGTAGTGATTTCTTGGGAGCCTTCCAAGAGTGTTATTGGGGGTCATTCCTTCCTTGGATTGGAAGGGAACTATTAGAGGTTTGTATATGACTTATCTAGAGTCAAAACACCCAAATATTTTACTCAAAAGTGCGATTATTTTTTGGGGATGTAAATGTACCAAAATATCATTTAAGAGATTAGACAGAGGCTTCAGAGTGCTCCCATTTTGTGATTTCCAGAGGATGGTGTCAGTTATAGTGTGTTCTGTGATAAATCAATGACCAAACAAGGTTGTGTGGTTATGAAGGGGTAGGTGGTTATTTCCTATGGTTCACACCAGTTGAGACCACATGAGAATAACTATGTGACCCAAGATCTTGATTTAGTAGTGGTATTATTCATTTTAAAAATGTGGAAACACTACCTAACGGGTTAGCGGTTTATATTTTAGTCTGAAAAAAAGAGCCTCAAGTATATCTTCTCACAAATTAATCTTAACATGAGACATAGGTGATGACTAGAGTTCCTCCAGGACTATGAATTTATGATTTTCGATAATCTTAGGAAGGGTAATGTGGTGGAAGATTCTCTCCGTAATATTTCTTGTTTTTAGTTGTTGGTTGAGGCGTCAAAGTAGTTAGCCTCATTATTGTTGTCCATTTTGGAAAAGGATACATCTTAATATATTCAGTCAATAATTATTACCCCCACCACTTTTATAGCATGTCAAGGATTCTTATGGTGGATATACTGACTGTGAGACCATATATATGTAATTCTCCATTGTACATGCTCTTGATGGGTATTCTGAGGTTGGGGATCACATTATCCTTTTCATAGGATAGATAATGGTCCCTTTGACGTTGTAAGAGGATGTATTGTGTGAGTTTCATACACCCCCTTTAAAAGTAAATCCAGGTGTGGAAATGATGTACTAGGACCTTCTACATCATTTTTTGTGGCCATTTATGAAAAAGGGAGATGCATATTTTATCTCGTGATGCAAAACATGTCAGAACATGATGGATGAGAACCATGTTCTGACGAGATCAGCTCAACCCCTTAATCTGATAGAGTAGAAGTGGGATTTTATATCCATGGGATTCTTTAAGGGCATAATACGTACCTCCAGGGTACATTATTCAATCATGTGATCATATAAAGGCTCACATTGTCAACCCACTTTCTAGATAGTCAAGAGCGGAGTTTATTAGAGAGTTTGGGATACCTTTACATGGAGGAGATAGTCTGACTCCATAGTGTTCTCTCAGTTATTATCTTGATATGTTATTATCACTTAAAATCGTCGTTATGGAGAGGATTATAGGGAACCTTTGGGACTTAGTTTCTATTGGGAATATTATTTTACCCTCACACAGATAGTCAGGTAGAGAGGGCCATCCAATTCATGGAGGGCATGTTGTGAGCATAAATGTTAGACTTTGGATGTAGTTGGGAGGATCACCTTCCCTTTGTAGAGCTTTCATTCAACAATACCTACCATTCCATCATTGGAATGGAACTATTTTAGGTGTATACAGGTGACCGTAGAGGTCACTGCATTATTGGAATGATCAAGGTGAGTCAACACTCATGGGCTAGACTTTGGTGTGATCTACTATAGATAATGTTATGATCATCCATTAGCAGATGAGGACTCCACAGAGTCATTGTATGTCTTATACAGACTAAGGATGAAGTTCTCTAGAGTTTTAGGGGGTAGTCCTTATGATTCTAAGCGTTTAACCACGATTTGGATTGAGGATATTTGGCTATGGTGGAATGTTATTTATAAGATTCATTGCTCCCTTCCAAATATTGTGTAGTGTTGATGAGGTGGCATTACACATATCTCTACAATCGTAGTTTGATTGGGTGTGTGATGTCTTCCACATGATGCAGCTGAGGAGGTACCTACATGAACCATTGCACATTATCGATTGAGGTGAGATGGGCATCGAGGATGCATCTACCTTTTCAAAGTACCCCGTAGAGATCGGGGATTGAAAGGATATGATCCTATGTGGGAAATCAATTCCCCGTATGGGTATCTAGTGCCTGTGTGGGAATATTTAAGATATCACAATGGAGTGGGAGGCTTAGATTCATTCTTAGTACCCACATCTCCCTGGGTAGCCCTTATTTTGGATTTTCATTATGTAAATCCTAAGGGATGAAATATTTTAATGTCTCATATTTTCTATGTATTTTTTTGGATATTATATAGATTAATATTTAGAGTGGGTGATGACGCGAATTGTGATTCGGATGCCTGGTGTGCCCAGAATAAACGTTTGAAATATAATAAATGTATTAAAGATCAAGCAAGTGGTTTTCCTAAAAAAGTGAAATAGTTCCCAAAAGGGGGATGAGATCAAAAATATGGGGGAACTGTTGAGTTTAGAATCTAGGTTTTACGCTAAGAGCTACATAACCTTAGTTAAGGAGGGTGATTTATGAAAAAGACAACTTTGGAATAATGAAAAGAAATAAATTTATTTATTTATTTATTTTGATTATTTTTTATGTAGTGATCATTTATCATTTATGTATACTTGTATGGAAATAGTCTCAGAGTTTTCTATTAAACCATGGAGACCAATGAGACATTGGAGTATGTACTTCTGGGTGGATGGTTGTGGGTCAGGATTAGATAATAGATCATTTCATTAAGGGTATTGGATATCTCATAAGTGAAAATAATGAAACCTTTCATCCAAAATGATTGATCTTTTATCCATTTAGGTTTTTTTTCTTCTTGATATCCATCATTCTCATAAATCCTAGGTAAACAAGGATGAATTTCACAAACTGAATTGAATCTCACATCGACGTAAGGTTTAATTTTATGGAATTGTTTATTGGTTCATTGATTTATTAACTTCGTTCATCCTTTCCATGAAAAAAAATTGAGGCCAAATGAAAAAATGGCATGGTTTGTTCCCTGCATTTTATATCTTATGGATTTATCCTAAATTTCATCATATGATCATCATTAGTAAACCTTTTTCCCAATAGTTCAAAAAATATGCTCTTCCCAAACATTGAGTGATTGTTCATCAGCATAGTGGATTGAAACTGTACTTATAAAACTACATGGATTTTTTGGTTCTAGGATTGATGGTGAGAGTGTTTAGATTTGGGGAGAGTGGGAAAATATCTAGGGTTCTTCTTCTTTCTATGGTGGCATGTGGATAACAGACATTGGAGGTAGTTTTTTTTAATGCATTTCTAAATCAAATTTTGGAAATCTAGTGATGAAAAGGCTTAATTGACATAGATCCAGGATCTAATGAGTGATATTCAATGAAAATAAAGGAAAAATGGTGTGATAGGAATAATTTATAAAGAACTCAGAATCTGGAAAATCATGAGAAACACGGTATGTAAACCCATATTAAACAACATATAGGGACCATTCAGTTGTCGCTGGGGTTTCGAGATGAAGAGAGGGGTCACACATTGTGTGACCCCTATCACATGGCATGTGACCCCTTACATATGGCTAAACATTTACTCTGGATAGTACATATACATGGAAAACAATACACGGCCAGTTGGACCTGTCGTGTACTGGGACACAGACATGTCGTGGCATACACGGGTCGGAACACTAACCTTTCCTCAGTACAACGTCATAGCCAGGGGACCTGGGAAGGATATATTGTGTCTATAAATGTCATTTACACCTTATAAGAATTTTTATATGAATACTACATGTTGTGTGAGAATATTCCACATGGGTAGGCATGGGGATAGCTGGACATGCCATGTACTCCATGGTACACGCCGTGTACCCCCTTTAAGTTTTTTTATAGCTCTTTGTTTACATAGTTCATATAAGTATAGTTTGAGTATATTCTCTAGTCCTTTCACTAAAGGTTAAATTATGTCATTACATCCATATCAATGGATTATGATACCCTCTAGATGTCGAGTCTTAGATAGATTTGTGGTGTCCCTTCGTGACACTAGAGTGTGATCTGCTATAATCCTTTGTTCCCTTGGTAGAGATTTTGTAATCAATGTGACCTCCCTGTGTAGGGATTTGATCCTCCATCTAGTATTACATATAGGTAGGATTTTTATTATCCTGGACATAGGATACTCTATGTGTCGTGTTGATCTAAATAGAGTTTCTGGTGTCCCTTGTAAATTTTGGGTGTGACCCCCTATTGTTGTATTGGGGTCTTATAATACTAATGATCTTTTATTGGGTTTGTCCCGATGAGATAGTCCCCTATATAAAGATTCTATGATGATAGAATAGCTCATGAATTGGATTCTCCTAGGATGATCATTGCTTCGATATGAATACTATGGCATCAAATTAGATATGTCAGCCTCATGGCGTGGTTTATCTCTTACGTATATCTGGGTATTTCTATTTTAAATTTATTATTATATCTTTTATTGAGATGAAAATAATTGGTGAATTGTGTTAAAAAAATTTGGGTGTTCGATTAAGTATATTTATACTCTTCCATGTATGTGCTTTCCCCGCAGGTGTCCTGTCTTATATTGATGATGACCCTTTTGGTAGTGTCCTGGGAGGAAAGGGAGATAGTGGATCATATTGGGAGCTTAAAAACCCATGGTTCTTTATTGGGATCTTGAATTTGACTTAGTACTCTCCCTTAGAGAAACTTGTACATTTTCATTCTTTGGTGGGGATTGTATTTGGCACCTAAATTAGTTTTCAGTACTTTTACTATCATACTCTTTTTTGAGAACATATATTCATGCATCCATTGTTTCATTTATTTTAAATTTAAGCATTTCCTATTTTTTGAGATGTGAGTGTGTATACAGGTAAATTTTATTAATGCCTCCCAGTTGTGTTATATACCTACTTAACATTGGTCACTAGCCCCTATCCTATTAGTGGTTGGCTTGGTTTAGTCATGGGTTATACCTTAGAAGGTCGGCTCCTGATAAAATATTTAAATTTAAATAGGATAATTCACTAATATTAATTAATTTAATTTATTAGGATAAAATGCATCTGTGGTATAAAAATAGGTTTTTATAAAAACATTTCTATTAAATATAGTTTTTTTTATATTCATTTCTAATAAATTGGTAACCAAGGAATTAAACAATATATTTTTATAAGTTAGTTAACACTATTAATTACCACGAATTTATCTTCTATGGATAATATTCATTTTAAATAATTATATTCATACTATTCATTAAAAAATAACCTTGCATGTAACTCAAGATATTGAAGACAGTCATTGTTGTGTGTAATGCAAGATTACTCAATTTTTCATTCCTTACAAGCTATATCATAAATTGAATTTATTTATAATTTTAAATATTTTTTAATTTCAAAGGATTTTATATTCCCTTTTACACTTTGTGTTTCATGTCATGCACACTATTGAATAAAATGTTATTGTTTTATTATTATGGGAGTTATTAATTTTCCCCACCATATATAAATCATGTCCTCTTAATTTAAATATGATTTCACTATTTGTGGGTTTAAAATATTGAAATTCCAATATCGGGAGACCAATATAAAAATAAGATTTGGTAAAAACCCCATTAATAAGAGATAATTGTACATACAAAGGTCAGACAAAATATTATATAACTGGGTTTCAATAAAGGGTAACATTGGTTGAAAATAAATATATGGACATGGAGGGAAAGTGTAAAAACATATAGGGAGTAATTTCCATCATTGGTCAATAAAAAGTGATGGATAAATGGAATGTCTATTGCCTCAAATATAAAAATCATTGATGATTAAAAAGAACAAATAATTCATCGGTTATGAATGTAATAGGGGAACATTTCATTCAAGATTATTTTCGAAATGTTGAGTCATTATTTTACTATCTAAGAATACACAGAAATATACATACTTGATATGTTTCAAAAAAGACAATTTCATATTTTTTTTTTCATGAAATGCTTACTCTAAGAAATGAGTATCCATAAATGAACATTTTATTCCTAGAGCACTAAAATTCACGTTTAATGGATTGTAAGATTCATAAAATAGTGTAATGTATTTCATCATTTCTCTAACTATTTTCTAAAACCAATAAGGTTAATATAAGTTATCCAATATAATATATTAATGTCTAAACCGTAGAATTATCTTATCTTGTTCATTATTTATATTAATTTTTCAAATGTTTTAACTAAAAATGTTGACATGTTAACCAGGACATCATGTAGGCTAGTGGTAAGTGTGAAACCCTTAGTGTCCTTCGGTTATGGGTTTAAGCACCACCTCCTTTTTGTACTTGATGGGTTTTCTCCAGGAATGAATGTTTTCCTTTTTAGAATCTATATTAATATAAATCTTATAATGTTATAAAAAATGATATTGATGTCCTTAAAATAAAATTAATTACTAAATAACCATTTTACTAGGGTTTTCAATGCACTTTTTTATAGAGTCTCATAATATTATTTGAATCTTATTAAAATTTTAACAATGATCATATTAAAACTAAATGTAATTAATAACTTTAAACTTTTTTCTATAAAATATAAATGCATTATTCATCAAACAAAATTTCCAGTCAAAAATATACATTTCATCAAATTATCCAAAATTTCTTAAATATTGGTAGAATATCATCACATAAAACCTAAAATGATGTGTTTAAGACTTTTAAATTTTTATAAATCTTAAAATAATTAATCCATGACGGTATTCATAACTCTAAAGTTAATAAAAAACATTTTATTATAAAATTTAACACAATCATTAGATTTATCATAATTCTTATCACTAAGATACTGTTGGTAAAAATACCTCTGAAATATTATTATTCAATCCCATTACATATCCATTTTATTTCCACATTGGTATTCTATTAGTCAAGGGTTTAATCTTGGTTGATCATTGTCAATATATTTTTAAATATTTCATTATTGTTTGTAATGAAAATGTGAATTATCCTAAGAATATATCCATGGAGTGTTAAACCAAGTGCACAGTAAGGCACACTATTATGTACAATAAAGATCAGGTTAACCCTAATTTTAATTTTTTGGAGTTATTACCCCATGTAAAATCATTCCTAGAACCACATCCACTTATAGTATCTTGATAGGGGTGTATTTTAAGGAAAAACCAATATAATATCTACCTTAGAGAAACTTTTGGAGGTTATTATTTACTTATTCTCAAATTATATCATAGGGTTATGTTCTCTAATATATGTTTTCAAAAATATATTTTCCAATGTTTCTACTACACTTCATCTGATACCAACTATAGGAACCATGAACCCAAAAAATCCTGGAACTAGTTCTTTCTACTATTACATTCATATAAGATACAAGGAAATGCATCTTAATGCTCCGACTAGTTTTTTAGTCTTGGTAATATATATATACACATGATTCCCATGTTATATTTGAATGCACAAATTTACAAAATATTTTTTTGGAATTAATTTTTCCGTCAAGTACATTCATGCATATCCGTGATAATATCTTTCATGGAATCGTTTGGAAAGAAAACAATGTAAGGGTGAGCTTAAATTCTTAGTGAGGTCTGAGTAAAGTAGAAGAAATAATGAATCAATATATAAAAGTAAATAAATGAACACATATACCATTTAAATAACTTTAACGCATCAATAGATAAGGTAAAATCAAAATGGAAAGGTAACTAACTTATAATACATTTCATTTAATTAGTCAAAATGGAATGAATAGAATATATATAATATAACATAGTGAAAATATCATGGATAATATTAACTAAATTATGAATGATGGTAATGCTAAATTTTTAGATTTCATGTATTCCAAGAAAATGATACCTTTATCATCAAGATATATCCTCCAGAAATTTTAAATCTTGGTTGGTAAAACCTATCTGATTTGTGTCAATAACTTTCACAAGAAATTACTTCCATGATATATCCTTCTAATAGTTGAAAACTACTTGGTTACAAATGCGAAGGGTTTGTGGTCATCGAATTTCATCTCATTAGACTACCGATGCATTGAGGGGGTTAATTTTATGGTCCCCAACCCATTTTATACTTGTATAAATAATTCCTCCTACATAAAACAATAGATTTTATTCATAAATAACCTGCCTTATCATATATTATTTTTATTATGTAATGCATTCATATTTACAAATATTATTCCAGTTAATAAAATAACTATCAAATAAAACAAAGTATATTAAATTGTATATGGTTTAAGAAATAAACGCATCTATGATAAATAATATGGATATTTAGGTGAAATTTAATGTCTAATAATTAGAGGAAATTTAACATTTCAAGGTAAATTTATTGACTATAAAAACAAATCATGGAGGTGAATGTAAATTCTTTCCTTATCAAAAAATCATCATAAGTCATCCCGAATAAGATTAAGGATAGTATCAATATATATACCGATTACAGTGAAAATAAATATTTTTTACATTTTTGAATAGAAATACCATAAACAATCATTAAAAACATTTTTGATCGAAATATACTTTTAATTTTTAAAAAAATTTTGAAAATCCTTTTCATTAAAAATAACTTTTTTGAACATTTTCCTTAAAAAGGCCCTTATAAAATTGAATGGGAATACTCAAAGAAACAATTCCCATGATGTTGGTTAATTCTATAAATTCATTAACATTAAAAAAATATCATCCTTTTTCACTCTAAAATTACTATGAAAATTCCTCATTTAGAAAATGACAAGAAGATTCCTTTAAAATTATTAGAAAAAGACAAAAGGGAATTATTTTGAATAATACATATGATTCCTTTGAAAACATTTTTTAACAAGTAAAAATGGTTGATAATTAATTTTCTAAATTATTTTTAAAATGTTAGAAACATTTTTGAAAACAGTTTTAGAAAATATGGTTTTTGAGGAAAATGGATTTCCGACTGAAGAGAGAAATGAAGTCTGGTATTTTTTAAACAATTATAAATTAATTTGAGTACCGTAGAGTATAAAATGGAACTATAATTTTAAAAAGATAATTAAAAACCATATTATAAGAAAATAAAATGTTTTATTATGCAATGATCAATTTATTTTCTTCAATTACAATTTAAGAATATATAATCTCGACTACATTGAGATTATGAAGTAAACCTTTCAAATGATCATGACATTGACGTGATAATTATTTAATTAATTGATAATTTTTTTCAACTATAATTATACATAAACCCATTGGAAATAAATAAATTTATATTGAAAATTAATTATACACAATATCATATAATATTAACAACAATGAAGAATTAATATAACCCAACGGAATGGAATTGTGTTTTGGAATTATTTAACACATGGTATCTTTTAATTCAAATAACCTAAGATGAAATAATTCCTATTGAAACATGAAATACCAATTGAAATTAATTACTCATGATATAAAATTTTCATTGGTCAGTATATACAAAACATACAAGTGAATTGTATTGTAATAACAAATAATTCTAAATGGAATGAAAATTGAAATAAAATCCCATACCTTATGATTTATTTTGGTTGAAATATATATATCATAAAATATAATGGTTTTAATAATTATATTAATTTATAAAATAACCATTTTAATATTTATTATATCATATATGATTCATCTGGAATTTATCATCACCCATTTGTTAATAATCTTTCATTATTTTCATTGTTTATTGGGTTACAAGGCTTCTTTTTCTAGTATGTTTTAATTTGTTATTTTTAAGTTCTTATTTAATAGATCATGATTGAATCATAAAAATAATTTAAAAAATTACAAAAATATAATATATATTAATTATATATGTATTTATATTAATTTATAAATTATTGTGACTGGAAATGAAATATTTCAGTCATGGAGATAGTAGGTCGTACGTACGCATGAACCCTGTTTCCATTTTCTTTTCATATTAAAAAAATAAAGTTAAATTCTATATAAATATATTTTAAAATAAAATTATCATTATTATTTCCTATATATAACAAATTTTTATTAAAATCATTCTTAATACATTCCATGTAAATTATGAATGAATCAATTCGCTTCGCGTGGCCGTAGTCCATCATACAGACGAACAACATTATCATATACCCACAAAATGGAAATAATAAAGTTATGTGTTGTATAATAGTTCAATTAATCTAATAATATCATACATATCCTAAATAAACATTACTTCCATCATTATTCCCATCCTTAAAATGTTGTAATGGAAAGACGAAGGACATCGGAACGTGGGGCGGTAGTCTATCGTACACAAGAATGATGATTTTGTATCCCATTTGGTGGAAGTGTGGGGATTTTTAGGAATTAAAATTAACATAAAAAATCTCATTTTATTTAATATAATTATTTAATAATATTATTAGATAATTATATGTATCGGTGGAGGTAGAGAAGGAATTAAAATAGAAACACTTTAAAATAGCATTACCTCTTCTTAAGGTTTCATCCTTAGGCTTACACTAAAACCTTGAAAGGTATGAATTTTTTTTCCAAAATAAGTTTTATAATATAAATTTATAGAATCTAGTGATTTTTATTAAGGATATTTTATGATAATAATCTCTTGAGAGTAGTGAAGAAGTGTGGGGAGTGGGTACCTTTTATAGTTGATGATGAGTGGGATTCTTGTAAATACTGAAAGGTATTCAGTATTGGGATGTATCCTTCACCACATGTGGAAACAATATTAATAAATAATGGTTATGTAGTTTTTTATGGGTGATACAAATCTCAACTATAAAATATAACACAATTTATAAACATTTTATTCCTTAACTTCTAAGTGTTATTATTTTGATATTTTAGTTTTTCTCTACTATGTTAACTAGTATTATAACTAATGTAATTTATCCAGAGAGAATAAATTATAGTGAGAATTACTTAAACATTTAGGCCCACTAACTCATAAATATAATAAATAATTTCTTAAATAAATATATCATTTTTTTAAACTAATTTTTTGAGAAGCGCGTGTAGTGTGCATAAATGTTGTTTTAACCCAAACTGGGATAATAATGTTTCTATCCATTTAGGGTTCAATATGGTAATTCTAAAAGATAAATTGGAACATTAATGGAAAACAATTATATTTAGGAAGATTTATAAATAACTTGGAATAATATAGTATTTTTAGTAATCTTAAATCATTTAATATAATATCAATAATTATAAAATATCATAAACGTAAATTTGGACATTTATTTATTTAATTTGATTTTAGAAAATATAAATACTATTATGGGATTAAAATATATTATTATAAAACAATTAAACCAAGATGTAGCATCTAAAAACATGATGTAATACAATAATTTAACTAATTTACTACACTTATAATTTCTTTAGTATCATTTCTTTTAGTTAGTTATTAACTAACTAATTCATGTGTTTCTGTTAATTAAGAATTATAAGTAATTAAAATAAATATAAAAATTTCTTACAAATTAATAAGACAAAAAAATCATTTATATTTCATATATATATATATATATTACTAAATATAGTTAATTTTGTCCCCTATCCCAAATCTCTATAGAAATTAAAAGCAAGGACAGAATCTTTTTTGCATTTTTTAAAACTTATTATATGGGTCAATTTCCTAGAATATTGTTCCTAAAACCCTTAATATTTTATAAACGATCATAATATTGGATATATGTCCATAAATGGGTGTTTTAAAAGTATTTTGTAATGTTTACACCTAAATTTCCAAGTTTAACCATTAAGTAAATTCATTTTCTCATTAATCGCTATAATTGTATTTAAATATTTTGAGTAATAATTTTGGTCAAAATTTATGATTAACTCATTAGAAATAATAAATTATTTTTTTTCCAAATATTGAATCAATTTTTTGATATTTAATACATATAAATTTAAATTATTAATTTTAAACTAATCTTAAAGGTATGTCAATAAAATTATTTTTTAAACCGAATTATTCAAAAGTTTATGATGTTTTTATATCTATATTAAATATAAAAAATATTCCTATGACAGTAATATTATTAATATATGTATTATTGATCTATGTTGACTTTAAAAAAATTATAAATTTAATTTAAAATTATAATCTGTTTAGATTAAATGTTAGTTTTCAATTATAATACATTATTTTTCACTATTCTTCAAAAAATGAATCTTTTCAGAAAAATTCCAAAACATCACCCTAAGATAATTTTGACATAAAACATTTAAAAAAGAATCTATATTTTTAAAATAAAATTTATAATGTTGTGAAAATTTATTTCTAAAACAAGTGTGCCATTAAAAGGCAGAAAAACTGCCTTTAGAAAAGAAAACTGGTTTTTATATGTAAAATTGGAATTATTCTAATCTTATTCCTATCAGATCTATTGGATGAACGTAAAAATATTATTAAATATTTTAAATATAAATTAATTAATATCAGTCAATAAAATTATTTAATTTATTTTTTTTGTATAAAATGACTTCAATGCTAAAAATAGTTTTTTATAACCTAGTGAAAGGAAATTAAGCCAAGAAACACTTTAACACTTAGTAAAATTCAAGTTAGCCCTCTTGGATTAATTAAAATTGAAACATAAAATACCAGTATGAATGAATTACTCATGATATTATAGGTAAAATTCATATTATATACACCACACACAAAATGAATGGGGAATATGGTATATGGCTCGCACAAAAAAAAGTGACACAAGAAAAACTCTAACCTCAATTCCAGAAATTCATTTTAGGTTCAATAACTCCAATATAACTAGATTACAAAAAGTATTTGAAATAATATGAAACTTTTATAGCTTTATAACCCTATCCATAAATTAATTATTTTATTTATTTACAATGGCATTTTTAAATATTTAGTTAGTTAAATCCATGTCCAGTGTTTTGAGGACTTTCAGTTCTTTGTTTCAAAATGGATTTGGTTTGTCGACTCTAGTCAAAGAGGTTATAATTTCAATATATAAAAAATAATAATCAATAAATAATTTTCATATTTATTAATAAATTTTACTTTTGAAATCATTCATGAAAATGGCTATTAAAAATGAACTATATTGTTATCATAGAGACGGTAGGTCACACGTACGCAAAAGAACGTTTCAATTTTCCAATGAACATTATGGATAGAAGGTATGTATTATTTTATATTTCCATAATTATAATAATATCATAAATACCATTTTTTTAATTGTAATTACATATATCATTCTTGTGATGTGATGAAGAAAAAGGAATCACATCAATTTATGGAGGTGATAATCCACACATACATGAACAAAGCTTTCATTTTTTCATAGTAAGAAATAAAATGATATATTATAATTTAAGAAAGATAAATATGTCATGAATATAATTATTATTTCATTTATTTCACATATAATTTTTAACATTAACATTTTTATGGATATTTCTTTATGGGTACATTTATCTTCTGAGAATAGATATTTCTTGGGTTCCCTTTGTATAACGAATCCCTCTTACACTTCGGTTTATGAAACCTCATGGGATAAAAGGTGTTTCGATTCAATTAAGTATGTCATGTTTTGTTTTAATAAATTTAGTGTCACCCAGGGTGATTACAAACTAAAGTGTCTTCCTTCGATTGTCATTAATGTCGGTTCATTCTCTATCATCAAGGGGTCTGTTGCTGGGGTGATTCGTCAGAAGGGAAGTATCGCAAATGTTAAAGTAGATAATGAGAAGGTATCGAATAACCTAATATTGGGTAATCACTCCATTATATCAGGATAAATGTTTCTTAGGGGCTCTAAACCATTGAATATGTATGATTTTTTCATGCATCTATCAAAGATTTTGGGTTTGGACACATGGTGACGTGTTTCCCTGGGTGGAGGATTCTTTCATATTTTCTTTCCCACCAAGATCTTAAAGCTGTGAGCATGGGGTTATGAGTCTATTTTCCTCAATCCCAAATCCAGCACTTTTTATAATGGTATAAGGTATTCAATCCAATCTAGTTGTGTAATTCATATACTCAATTTTGGGTCAACATATTTGGAATTAACAGATTTTTGTGGCACCCAAAGAACCTATATGATCTTACACTTGAAATCAGATCTCCCTTAAAATTCGATAATGATACTGAGTTAGCTCACTTTGTAAACTATTCTATTTTCTTTGTTCAGGTTGAATTGGGTACCACTATGGTTAACTAAATTTTTCCCTCCACTGATCTTGATTGGTTAAATCTAAATATTAAATACAAGAAGGTCCGGAAGTTTTGTTCAGACTGTAGGTCAATTGTAAATGAACCTAAAATCTACAGAAGAGCTATTCTCTGTTCATTCTATTATATGTGTCCCCATGAGGTGACTCACTACAACTAAAAGGCTTAGAATGAGAGGAATTATGTCTATTTTTTAAATGATAGAATTGGTGAAGACATTGTTGTAGGGGAGAATAAAATATCTAATTTTGTGGATTCAAAGAATCCTGATCTCAAGAAGCATGATTCTCCCTTAGTGGATATATGGATGGGTACGGATAGGGGAATACTACTGATTTGAATATATTTTCACTGCTTTAGCTGAATGACTTGAGTTGAAGTAAATTATCTAGCGATGATCAACCCACTATGAGTAATGTGGAAAAGGTTTCTTCCCAATCCAAGAATTTGTGGGATGACATTGCAGAGGCGGATAAAAAGAATATTGATGAAAAGGGCAGGGGTCACTTATTATTCTCTCTAAATGAATATGCAAGTGATTCAAATATTTACAGAGTTCCTGCTGAGTAATTAGTAGATGATTTTGTTGATGATGATGCTTCCTAATAACTGGTTTTCCATCAAGATGAATAGGAACATACTAATATTTTGATGAATAATAATGGGAAAAAACATTTTTTCTATTAACCCTATTCTTTTACACATATCATTACATTATTTTTAAGAATAATTATACATATACTAATAATTAATGGATCAAAAGGTCTAGTGTCTTTGAGATTATTCACATAAATAAACATCATGATTCCAAAATGAGAACATATTTTATTTAATATTCATAAATATATCATAAAATTCCTTGAGGCCTTGCATCAATATAGTATAACCTAGGGATAAAATGAACAAATCGATGTGCTAAAAATCATATTAAAGGAATAAACATTAAAATTGACAATAACACATGGGTTAGAAGGAATAACATAATGATATAAAAAGAAATGTAACATTATTAAACATATATAAACATAACATGGTATCATATAATCATGGGTTCATTGTATGTGGAAGTAACCTAAAACATGACTTTATTATGAGTTAAAGCTCATTGCACAAAGAGTATCACGAGTCAATATTCATTTCACATTGAGGAGAACGGGTTAGGGATAACCACTAAGATTGTTGCACATAACATCTCATGAGACATCTCATTAGACTAAACATTATAAAATGAATTGGTTCTATATCTATAATCACCCATCACAACATGTTCATGAATATGCCCACATAAATAATCATACATAAGTAATCAAACATAAATATAAGTGTTCCCCATGGAAAGAATTGGGTATCATAATCATTTCAAAAGCATAATAAATTAGGGTACCATAAATGGAATTAAATAATAAATATAAATTAATCAAGGAATATTGGAATATATCAATATAAGTGATTTCAAACTAAAGTTAAAAGAATGATTAAGAAACTTTAGAGGTAAAACATTTTTATAGGGTTTAAGCGAAACCTTTCAAGATTATTTAATATGGAAAAGGAATAATTGTTTTTCTTTAACTAAAATTGAACCAATTTATTTTTTCATGAAAAATTTAGTGATTTTAGAAAAATTAATTTGGCTAAAAATGGATTATGGATCACACATGAAAATGGATAATAATTCTAGAATTTACCTTATATCGGGATCACATATTTGGAAAAATTGAGTAAGGAACATTTTCAAAACACGTATATCACCAAAAATAAGGATGAATGTATCTTGATACATTATTTTGGAAAATATACACATAAATTATAATATTTAAATAAAAATAAAAGTCTCTTTAATTTTGTTTAAAATAGATAATGAAAAACCCAAATGAATAATGGATGTTCGGGTAGGATTCCTTAAAATATCTTCAAAATAGTTTCGAACTTGATATTAATTTACTAAATAATAAAATTGGATTATTTTATAAATAATTCTAGAAACTAATATACATGTATTTTATTTGGTAAAATTTTATTAAGTCCATTTATTTCCCTTATGGTGGGTTAGGAAATTCAATTTCATTGTTTTGCAGCATTGATATCCTTGGTTTTCATTACCGGTTTACTCATATATGAATATTAAAAATTATGTGTAATAAAGAAAGTTCTCCAGAATTGAAAATATAAGATATTAGAGTATTTATATAATATTAAAATATCATTTTTATAATAAGTTAGGATGATTGATTAGATAAATCATTAAGGATAAACAATTGGATTGTGTTGAGCGATCTTCCTCAAAATGAACTTATATTGTTTTATAAATTAATTTTAGAAAAAAATGAATCCATAACATTACATATGATATATTAAATATATAATAATCTTGTTAAAGCATAAAAATGGTTTCATTACCATTAGTTGAAGATGGTAATAGAAATTGGAAACTCATCATCCTTAAATGTGATAAATTAACACATCTTGGATAATGTTTTCATTTCAAGTATAAAAGAAGGGGAAATAAGACATAATGATTAATTATTCCCTTATCATAAAAAAATTACAATATATTTAAGGTAATAGATTTTTTATACCTTATGTATGAGTATAGGAGGGGATAAAAAATAAATTAACATGAATATAAATTGAAAGAAAATGGAATAGGGATTTAACTTTTGATTCCATCCTCCTGAGAGGATCCTTAAGGGATTGGTTTTTGGTGTTTTTTTAAGACCAAAATCTCATGATCATGGGGGAGAAGATTGGGAAAAGTCATGGATAGAATATATAAAAGGATCATGTCTTAATAGGTGTGATTAGAAGAGGGGGTGAGGGGTGGTATCTATAGTAGAGGAGAGGTGGGTTTTTTCATTATTTTAATCATTATTTTATTGTTTTGTTCAAGAGAAGAATAATGTAGATTATAGTAATTAAATAAAGTAATCAATTCATTAGAACTCAAAAATATTATCACTTACATCATCCATGACTCAACCATAACTAAAAAATTCATTTATCTACATATACTCTAAATTACCATATTTCACAATTCACCAAAAATTCAAGTGTTTTAGAAAAATCAAAAAAAATCACCAAAACCATTTTTCAATGAGTAGAATTAAAAAATGAAGCCCATTTAAGAGAATAATGTTATAAATATGATATATTTAATATTTAACAAGAATCACTATTTACTTGGAAAATAAAAATTTTAAATTAAATATTCTTTTATAACATTTTCAAAACTTTATTAAGATCTCATAAAATTATATTATCAACATAAGACATCAAAATAATAATTTATGAAAAAAATTACGAAAATTAATTTTCTTTTAAATTATTAAATTATTCCTAATATTGTTATTAAATTATTATAACTTAAAAAATACCAACTAATAATTAATAATTTTTAAAATATTTACGTACATATACTACTATATAATTATATCATATTGTCACTTATAAAATGGATAAATTTTATTTCTAATTTAAATGGTGAGGTTACTATTATATTGGCTAGTTTATTATTCATTAGGGTCACATTACTATTTCATAGGTCAAGTTATTATTTCATTGGTATATGGTCTTTAAATTATAGAAATACCTTTTATTTCATGCATACATCTTTTATAAAGTTTTCATTGTGTTCTTAATGTCATTTAATGTGATTATAATACATAACATAATTATAAGAAGGAAATTCCATTGATAAAAAATTGGGTCTATACATTCTTCCACCCTTATGAAATTTTACATACAAAATTTTTTTTACATTCTATGATGAAAACAAGTGTAAGTACTTCTCCTTTATTTCTTCCTTAGATCCCATTTTTCTTCTTCGTACAATGGGTCTGTCACATTACTTTGAATAGGTGAGCAGTTTTTTTGCATAGAAGATTATCTAAATGATCCAAGATCTTCACTGGATACTCCTCATAAGAAAGATCATTCTCCAATTGTACCTCCTCTGAAGTTAATACATGTGACATATCAGGTATGTACTTCCTTAATAGGGATACATGGAATATATCATGTACATTAGACATGGTAGGTGGAAGTGATGGTCGATAGCCCTAACATCGTCATGATCGACAATCTCAAACGGGCCGATGTTCCTAGGATATAGCTTTCCTTTCTTCCAGAATTTCATGATCCCTTTCCACAGAGATATTCGGAGAAATACCATGTCTCTAATATTGAACTCAATGTCTCATCAGCGATTATCTTCATATCTCTTTTCTTTTGAATTTGGGATTCCTTGATTTTATGCTAAATTGTTTTCACCTTCTCTCCCATTTATTTGACTATTTTAGGTACTAGATCATTAAATTCACTAACGTTGTCCCCTCATGCAGGTGTTCATTCACATATTCCTATAAGGATATTTATATAGATCCATTAGGATGCTAGAGTAGAAACAATTACTATAAAAGAACTCAACCTGAAGCTTATGTTGGTCTCATCCACCAATAAATTACATAAAACATTCTCTCAACATGTCTTCCCATTTCTGAATAGTCCACTTATATTTTACATCAGTTTCAGAATGATAGTCCATATTGAAGTCTAGTGAAGTACTTAGAGTATATTCAATACATTTCCAGAACATCATGGTGAATCTCCTATCTTGATAGGATACAATTGATAAGGTTACTCCAAGAAGCCTTACCACAAATTTTATGTATATTCATGCATGTTGATCCCAAGAGAATTCTTCTCGAATTGTGATAAAGTTAGCAGTATTTATAACACAATCAACAATAACTAATATATAGTATTGTTTCCTCTGGATGTCTTTGGATGTCCAGTGAAAAATTCCATGGTGATGTTCTCCAATTTTAATGCTTGTATGGGTAATGTTTTCATCATCCCTTTAGACTTTTTTCTTTCATTCATAACATGTTGACATACCAGGAACATTGATGCATATTTAGTGATCTCCTTTTTCATATTTTCCCATCAAAAGTTCTCTCAGAGATGTCAATACATCATTCTGCTCCCTGGGTGAATATTGAAGGATTAGATATGTCCTTAATTTATAAGCACTTTATTTATCTCTATATTGGATGTTACACATATTAATGACCCAAATATTATGACTCCATCCTCATAGATCTTGAATTGGGAGGAATTCACAATCTTGAGAGCTTTCATCTTCTTCTGAATTTCCACATCATTTCTTTGATATTCTTTTATTTTCTCCACAAGGGATGGTTGAGCAATCATTTAGGAAATGAATAATGATGTTCCTCCCTTAATGATTCCCATGTCTGTGTTTTGATGTTCAAAAAATATTGGATCATTATCAATTCCTATTATTAACAAACATGCAAGATCATTTCTACTTAGAGCATTTTCAAACTTATTTTCCATAATATGATGGTAGTGGATTGATAAGTCATAAACCATGACGAGCTTCAACCATCTTCATTGGTTCATATTAATCTCATTATATGTGAATATATATTTTAGACTCTTTTTATCAGTATATATCTCATAGTTCTCCCCATAGAGATAATGTTTCCTTATTTAATACATAAAGATCATATCTACCAACTCTAGATCATGTATGGGATAGTTTTTCTTGTGGATTTTCAACTTCCTTAAAGAATAGGCTATAAGTTTATCATTTTTCCTCAGTACACAACCCAATACATTTTTTTATCCTTATAATACACCACAAAGAGTTATTCACTTGTCTAGAGTGTGTGTATTGCAGCAGTGATAAGATGCTTTTTTAGCTCCTTAAATCATTTCTCAACTTCTTTAGTCTAGGAATACAACACTCCCTTACATGTTAGATTTTTTATTGGGTTTGAAAATCATGATAAGTTCTTCACAAATCATCCGTAATACCTAACTAGGCCAAGGTAACTATATATCTGAATTATAAATTTTGTTCTGGAACACTCTCTGATTGTCTTTGTCTTGGAAGGGTCCATATATATCCTTTTTCTGGTGATAACATTCCACGAGAATGATACTTCCTCCATATAGAACTCACATTTACAGTACTTTGCAGAAATCTTATTCATTCACAAAGTCTTCAAGATAGTATTAGGATCTCCTCATCTTCCCCCTTTCTCTTGGTTTATATCAGAATATCATCGATAAAGACTACCAAAAAAATTCAAGGTAATTTCTAAAGATTCTATTAATTAAATATAATAAAATTGATGGAGAATTAGTGAGTCCAAAGTTAACCACTATTAATTCATAGTTTCCATACCTCATTCAAAAGGAAGTCATGGGAATATATTTCTTCCTCAACTTTAGTTAATGATATCTCGACCAAAGGTCCACCTTAGATAGATAACTAGCCCCACGTAGTTGATCGAACAAATCATCTATCCATGGAAGTGGATAATTTTTATTTATCATGATTTTTCTGAGCTCACAATAATTAAT
The DNA here is from genome assembly GCA_963277665.1 of Viscum album. Classification (NCBI taxonomy): domain Eukaryota; kingdom Viridiplantae; phylum Streptophyta; class Magnoliopsida; order Santalales; family Viscaceae; genus Viscum; species Viscum album. The sequence continues at coordinate 1,899,241,047 of OY728158.1, read as the reverse complement.
TCATAAGCGCATTGATCTGTACTTCTTCTTAATGAGGATGACTAGTGCACCCCATGGTGAAGCACTCGGGAGTATAAACCCCCTATCCATATTCTCTCGTAACTTCCAATTTATCTCTTCCATATCAATAGTGGCCATTCTATAAGATTTCTCTGATATAGGTAAGGATCTTGTAATCAGTTCAAATGGGAACTCAACCTCTCAGTAGAGAGGAAGTCCAAGTCATTATTCAGGTAACACATCAGTGTAATCCCTCATGATGGGAATATCTTCGGTCCTAATTATCTCATTTTTCATAATCATTTGAAAATGATATACATGATCATAGGGAAATAATATCCACACTAGAGGCAATGATTCTGAAATAGATTCATCTTCCTCCTTACACATGTAAAGAATTTGAGAATACTTTGAGATGTGAAGATTGATATCTCTTTCCCGATAGTTGATGTTGTATTTGTATAAAGATAGTGAATCTATTCACAATTTAACATTAAACTCCACCAATGTTTGACAATATTTTATGGGTATTTTAGTTCACCAACATTAATCGGGGAGGAGTTATGTACTTTGGATATTGTAATTGCCAAATTTTTTGTTCTCATGGATAACTCAACATCCAAATATTGAAGTAGTGATTGAATAGTTCTACTAAACTTGAATGATATGAAAGAATGCATAGATCCGGAATAAAATAGTACATTACCTATTGTTGAATGAATAACCATCATATTGATGACCACTTTGATTTCTTTCTCCACCTCAGTAGTAGTGATAGCATATTTACTTCCTTGTTTCCTTGGAGTTTATAGTTGATTTCCTCTGAAAACCCTAGGCTTAGGTAATTGGTTTAAAAAATTACCATGCTCCTTGTAGTTGAAACACTACATTTCAGGAGGATTTTTAACCTGAACCTTCCTTTATTCTTCCACATTAGTGGAATTCTTCATATCCCTTTGCTGGTTCTTAGTTAGATGCCTTGTTATTTTACATTTTAAGCATTTCTTAGTTCCCTTCAAAAAGTTCCAAGGATTATTCTTCCCATAATTTTGACACATGGGATATTAGGTCTTATTTACATCATGGGATTTATTTGTTGATCAGCGTATACATTCCTCCATTTTAAACTTTTTTTTCACTCGCCCCATGACACCACTAAGAGTTTCTGATATCCATTTCAACCTTGATGGAAAAACAAAAAATATCTTCATAACATTCAAAGTCTTTAATTTTCAATGCTTTTCAAAAAAAATTGATTTAGTCCACTAAAAAATTGATCCACATTTCTTTCTGTGTTCATGATAAATCTGGAGGCATATCTTGCAAGACTTGTAATTGTCGCTTCTTACGCCCTGATAGATTCATCGTACATCTAATTAAGTCCACAAACACACCTTTCCATTTTTGGGAGGGATGGTTTGAGGAAAATATTTATTGAAAAAAAAATTCTTGAATTCTTCCCTATCCCTGGCATCAATTTCCTCCTCGAACTTAGTATTTTTTATTTGTGTCCTCCACTAATCATCCTCCCCATCATAATGATATACTGCCATCAAAACATTCTCTTATTCTGAGTACTGTAGGATATAAAATATCTTTTCAATGGAGTTAATCAATTATTCCATTAGCTTGGGATCATAATATCTTCTAACTGTTAGATGACTTTACCGCATGAAGTATTCAATAAAATCTCTCTCTTTCTTTAGAGAAGTAGGTAATTCCACACGATTCATGTTAGTATTCATAACTTGTGCTATTTTATCGAGTATTGTCACAAATGTTTGAGCACCCATTGCCATCATATTTTTCATTTCATTAGGGAAATCATCACATTCCCTATGAAATTGAATTTCGGGACATGTTCTTATATTTCCCTCCATTAGCTATGAAAAATAAAGTGCAATAAGGGGTCTTGAATACTTTTCTAATAAGCATAAAAAGGAATCATTAAACATGAAAGGATAAACTCTTAAAAGAAAAGTATAACCTAAGCTATTATTACTTGGGTTTTAATCTAGGTTATCCATGATATGTTTCCTAACATATTTTATTACATATATTTTTTTTGATCCCTTAATAATGGTTTGTAATTAGCTTATGAATTTTCCAAATCATATCCCACATGAGTGTCAAACCTAGTGCACAGTAAGGACTATTTTTGTTTACCAGGTTACCCTGAGTCAGGCCCAGAACACCTTCTTGGATTTTTCACTCCTAGGTACATATGTTCCAGAGCCAAATCCACTTTTAGTATCAATACAATAATGTATTTGATTGATAAACCACAGACTCTATACTTAGAAAAATTTATGGATTTTTCTTTCACGGCTTGTCTTATCCCTAGGACTCTTACTGATGTTAAATACTCCATGTCTCCAAAAATAACTAAAACATTCTTCTTATATTAACCCTATAAACCCTAATATTGTACACATATCTTTACATGATTTGTAAGCATAATTATACACCAAATAAAAAGACAATGATCCTAAGATCTATTGTGTTAGAGATTAGGTACAAAATTAAAAAATGAAATTCCAAAATAAGAAAATCTATTATCTAATTTTCATAAAGAGATCCTAACATCCCTTGAGAACTTACATCTTTATAGGATAACCTTTCCATAACATGAAAAATTATATGATCTAAAAATCCCAATATGTAAATAAAATTTTACATCATTATAGGCTCCTCTATGTGCAACGATCTTGGACTCAATGCTAACCACAAAGTCTATTTCATATAATCGATCATTAGACTAAACTTTTACCAATTCACTTTAGATCTATCTGGGAACACCCATCATAACATTTTGATAAATATTGTTTTTATACACATAATCATACAGATGTAGTGAAACATGAACATAATGGTTTCCTATGGAATCAATTGGGTATCATAATAATGTCAAAAGCATAATAAATGGGTGTATCGTAAAAGGAATTAAATCATAAATGGACATTCATAAAGTATTATAGGTATATATAATGATAGGTGTGGTCAAACTGAAGTGAAAAGTGTGCTTAAGAAATATTAGAGATAAAAATAATTGTACGATTTAATGGAAACATTTCGAGATTCTTAAAAATGGAAAATTCATAATTGTTTCTATAAAACCATAATTGAACCAAGATTGTTTTTCATGATAAAATGAGTGATTTTAGAAAAATAAATTTGGCTTAAAACAAATTATGGACCACACATGAATATGGGTAAGAATTCTGGAAGTTCCCTTAAATAGGGCTTACTTATTAGGAAGAATAGAGTATGGGACCTTTTAAAGACATGTATATCCCTAAAAATAAGGATGAATGGATCTTGGTACCTATTTTTTGAGCATATAAATATCATTTAAATTATTTCAATAAAAATAAAATATAATTTAATTTGGTTAAAAGAGAGAATGAATGACCCGAAAGAATAATGAAGGTCCGGGTAGAATCCCTTACATTATCTTTGAAACGGTTCTACACATAATCATAATTTCCTGAATAATAAAAATTTATTCATTAATAAATAATTAAATAACATTTTCTACATGTATTTTAATTGGTACAATCTTATTAAGTATGTCTACATCCCTTTTGGTGGCTTAGTAGATTCATTTTCATCATTTGGGAGTGTTGATTTCCTTGGTTTTCATTATCGGTTTAATTATATATGAGTATGGAAAATTATTTAGAATGATGACAGTTGTCCAAAATTGAAATTATATATTATTATTGGACTTATATAATATTAAATTACATTTTTTATAGAAATGATGATGACTCCTTAGATAAATCATAAATTATAAACGCTTGGAATGTTTTTAGCGATCATGCACACAAGGAACTTGTTTTGTTTTATAAATTATCAAAATTTGGAAAAAATTATTCTAGAAAATTAAATAGGATATATTAAATATATAATAATATTTTTAAACCCAAATTTTTTTTTATGATCAGAATTCAAGGTAGTAATAGAAATTAAAAACCCATCATCCTTGAATGTAATAAATTAAAACATCTCAGATGGTGTTTTTGATGAGAAAAGTATTGTTTTCAACAATACATGTTAATGTTATTTAAAGGGGGAGATTATTAAAAATGATACTCTGTCTCTTTATGATAATTTTGATGCTCACAAATACCCTTAGTTATTTTCTAATGATTTTATTTAGTATTTTACAGGAATTTATTAATTTATTTTACTCTTGAAATAACGAGAATTTATTACTTATTCGGAATCTGCTTTAAGCACATTCTGGAATCGCTGTTCATACCTTACGTAGATAAATTTAGTGTGGAATCTTTTTTAGCACATTCTAGAATCACTGTTCATACCCTACGTGGATAAACGTAGCATAAGGATGCAAATCATGTATACTTTTTGAGATAAGAGAAAAGTATGGTTAAACAACCATACGTTTTCAGCAAAGTATGGAAGGAGAACCTTACATTAGGAAGGAACCTTATTTTTTGGTAATAAGCAATGTATGGAAGGAGAACCTTACGTTAGGAAGGAACCTTACGTTTTAGTTATCATTTAAGTTTCGAAGGACAACCGTACATAAATTCTAAGCATTACGTTTGTTTCTCAAAAGTATAGTTCATCAACCTTACTTTTGTAAACAACCATGAGTTCTTGGAAAAGTATGCATCAATAAAAAGTATCGATCTTTTACCGTACGTTTGAGTGTTGAAGAAAAAGTATGGATGATCAACCCTACGTTTGTGTTCAACCTTACATTGTCAACCCTATGTTTGTGTTCAACCTTACATTTTCAACCCTACATTTGTGTTCAACCTTATTTCGTTAACCTTACATTTGAAGACTATGTTATTAACCCTACGTTTGGAGGCCACATTATCAACCTTACGTTTGGCGTCGGAAATTTTTGACAGATGATATTTATGTGCAGCGATCAACAAGCTGATTTCTGGGTGGATTTCAAGCCGGATTTAAAGCTGTTTTTAAATTATGACATTGACTGATTAAAATCCATTTTATTAATGGATTTAAGATCTAATTAAAAGGAGATTTTTATGCCAAGTCCTATGTGAAGTTACGACTTCTCTGTAAATTCGAATTTTGGAATATCGCAAATCAGGAGGTGACTTTTATGGATCTAAATGTGAAGGAGATATGATTTATTATATATGTTCTCTCTGAAACACCAGGTACATATGTATGTGATCGATCTATTATTGAAAAAGGTGGAAAACAGAGATTTCAACTATTCACGTTGATCTGCTGATTCAAAAAGGAGCATCAAAGCTCTATTCTTTAAAGAAGAAGGAACTCGATAGAAGGTTCACCTGTTCTACATCGAATATCTACTGTGAATCTACTACTGCTGAAGTTGTGAACTATATCGATATATCAACTGCAACTGGATCAACTCAGAACTGCTTCGTCTTGAAGATCAATATTTCTAGAGACTTCGATCCATCTGCTGTCAATTTCATTCTGTTGCAATTGTGAAGATCAACTGGAAATTTCTTTCTGAAATTATTTTTATTCTTGAGTAACCAGCTTCTTGTTCTAAGCTGTGTAGATTCATGTTTGAACCAGAAGGCTTTGTTTTGCCTTGTATTGTAAAGGTGTCAACTTCTTGTACTCAGTTTTGAATCGTTCTGTGGAAAAGAGGACTAGATAGTGAAAATCACCAAGCTCGTGGAGTTGAGCATTGGTGGAGTGGACTAGGGGCCTTCTGTTCCCCGAACCACTATAAATCTTTGTGTTCTTGATTTTACTTATTTCGTTGCATGATAAAATATGATAAAGTATAAAGGATAGAACTCTTTTAAGAAAAGATTTATCAAAAAATTTCAAATGACACAATTCACCCCCCCCCCCCTCTTATGTATAATCTATAGATTCAGATCCAACAGTTTTCATTTCATGTATAAAATAAGGGGAAAGGAGAGATTATGATGAATTATTAAATTATCATAACAAAATTATAGTATATTTAAAGTAATGGAGTATTTATAACTTTTGGATGAGGATAGGTGATGATGGAAAACAAAGAAAAGGAACTAGAAAATAAATTGAAAGAAAACAGGAGAGGGTTTTACATCTTGATTCCTTCCTCTTGAGAGCCTCCTTCGGGCATTCGTTTTTGAAATTTTGTTAAGAACAAAAGCTTCTATTAATGGGGGATAGTTTTAGAATGATTATTTTCCAGAATATATTCAAGGCTCAAGTCTTTAGAGGTGTGAGGAGAATAGGGGGTTAGCGGTGGTATTTATAATGGATGAGAGGAGGGCTTTCCATTATTTTAATCATTATTTTTTTATATTGTTCAAGATAAGAAATATTTTTGATTGTGGAGATAAAATACAATAATTTGTGCATTTTAATTCGAAATAATGGTCACTTACATCATCCATGACTCAATCATGACTCAAAAATTCATTTATTTACATATATTATAAACTATTATATTACACTATTCACAAAAAATCATGTATTTTAGAAAAATCCCAAATATTTGGCCAAACCATTTTCTGATGTGTAGAATTTCAAAATAATTTCATTTTTATGAAAATATTTTTATAAACAAGATAAATTTAATTTTTACTTGTAAAATACAAATTTAGAAATTTAAAACTACTTTTCTAACATTTTGAAAATTTAATTAATGACTCATAAAATTATCTTATAATAATAAGAAATTAATACAATAATTTGTGAATAAACGTGATAAAAATAAATTTTATTTTAAATTATTAAATTCGTTATAAAATTTTAATTAAATATTTATGACTCACAAAAATACCAACACTTAATTAATAATTTTAACATAATTACATACTTATACTATGTTATAATTATATTATATTTTCACTTATAAAATGGATAAATTTTATTTATAATTTCATTGGTGAGGATAATATTACGTTGGTTGGTATACTATTCATATAGGTCATAGTACTATTCTGAAGTTCAAGTTACTATTTCATTGGTATATGTTCTTTGACTTTTAGAAATAACTTTTATTTGATACATTCATTATTTATAAAGTTTTTATTGTGTTCTTAATTTGATAATATGTGATTATAATATAGGAAATAATTATAAGAAGGGAATTCTATTGATAAACCATCAGGAGGTTCAATTTGTGGGAAAGGAGGGATTCTATATGGCAATCCATCAAAATTCTAAGGTAGATGTGTCCTCCTCTTTGTTTGTTCAGGAACCTCCTAGTTGGGAATATTTTATAAAGGTAGATCCTCCACATGATGGTCTCATAGTGGGTAATAAAAATTTTTTTTACCCATCAACTTTTGAAGAACCTCTAAAAAATTCATATTCCACTTTTGGTACACCTTCGAATGATGAATGTGTCATTACATGAGGTAAAAATGCATGTGTCATCCTTCGTCATGATATTTAAGGGGAAAACATGTTAGAGGGTTCAGTAAGGTGGTGGATCACTTATTCTCCTTGAAACTTGAGGCCATCTATTCCATGATGGAACGAGAGGGTTTTGGTTTCGGTGGTTATCTTTTTGTGTAGATGCTACTAGAAATCCATATTGAGGATGGAATTCAAGCTAACCCGAAAATCGACTTTTGTGATCCCTCTTGGAAATTTAGGATTTTCACCATTATGGTTGGATCCTCTGAATCGTCTTCAAATGAAGGGAATGTATCATCACAGGAAGTCAAGTCATCGCGAAGAGGATGAAATCCAAAGGGTAGAGGAAGATATCTTGAAGTATATTTTCATTAGGGGAAGTGAATTCTTGTCCCCTTTAAGGGCATTTGTGCCTTATCTAAATTGATCTCCTTTTGTATTCTATTTTTATTTTTTCAATAAATGTGGGCTTCACCATCAACCACTTATTAAAAAAATAATCCATATCCTTATTACCTTCTATGTAAATTGTTAGTTAAAAATCAATCACAAACTATAAAAATGGTGCTTCACGGTGGATTAAACTACCACTAAATGATGTCAGAATGTTTCTAAAAGCACTGCTTATTGGTGCGTCTGGATTCATTTCACAGTGCTTTTTATGTCATTTCTTTTTATTTCACAGCTGTTCTTTTGGCGGTGGTTTAAACCACTGCTAAATTTTTAGCTGTGATTATTTTCATTTTTTATTTAACCAATTAAATAATTTATTATTTATTCTTATTTTTTATTCTTATTTTTTATTATTATTTTTTATTATTTATTGTTATTTATTATTATTTTTTATATATTTATTAATATATTTTATTATTACTTATTTATTTATCCTATCATGCATTCATATTCCATGTATGTCATGCATGCCATGTGTAAATCAAGTATTAATATGTGTTAAAAGTGATTTAAACCCCTTAACTCTTAGAAATACTACAATGACATTACCACTCCACTAAGCTCTTCATCTGGTGAGTAAATAGTTTTTAATATACTTATACATATACAGATAAAAAATAATGATATTAAATAATGATAAATAATGATTATATAATGGTTATATAATAAAAAAGTAACAAATAAATAATAAATTAATAAATAATAGTGTAGATTAATAATAAATTGATTGTAAATAATTATTAAATAAATAATAAACACATAATAATTAAATAATAATTAAATAATCAATAAATAATCAATAGATAATAATAATAAATAAATGATAATAAATGATAATAAATAATAATAATAAACAAATAAATAATAAATATCTAATAAATAAATAATAAATATTAAATAAATATTAAATTATTAATCAATAATCAATAATAAATATTTATTAAATAAATAATAAACACATAATAAAATTAATAAAAATTAAAAATTAAATAAATAATAAATAAATATTAATAAAATTATAACTAAATACTAAATAAAAAATATTAAATAAACATATATTCTATAAATAAATAATAAATTGATAAATAAAAAGTAAATAAATAAATAAATAAATAATGAATAATAAATACTAATAAATGGTAATAAATAAAAAATAATAATTAATAAATAATAATTAATAAATAATAATTAATAGTAAATAAATAAATAGGTGATAAATAAAAAATAAATATTTGGTAAATAATAAATAAACACTAAATAAATAATAATTAAATATTAAATATTAAATTAATTAATAAATTAATGCTCACTAAATAAAAATAAAAAATAATAATAGATATTATTAAATTGTAAATAATAATAAATGATAGTAAAATATAATCAATATATAATATAGAATTAAAAAAATATAGCTAGATAATAAATAAATAAATAAATAAATAAATAATATTAATAAAAAATAAAAATTAATAAATGATCAATGATCAATGATAAGTAATACATAAATTAATAATAAATAATAAATAATAAATAATAAATAATAAGTAAATATTAAATAAATAAGAGATACAAAATTATTAAATAATAAATAAATATTGAATAAATAAAATTTAACAAAAAAATTAAAAATTAAATAAAAAATATTAAATGTTAATAAATAATAATTGATTATTAATTATTAAAAAAATGATAGATAAGTAATAAATAATAATAAATAACCATAAATTGTAATTTAGTATTTAACATTTATGATTTTTTCTCATTAATTTAGCAGTGGTTTTATAAAAACCACCACTATTTCATGGTGGTTTTCATAAAACGCCAAACAAAATTTTTCAATTTTTTTTTTAAAATAAAATACAAAATTAGCCATGGTTATGAAAAACCACAACTAAAAACACTAAAAATATATTAGAAAATAAATTAATAAATTAACAACACATTTAGCCGGGGTTTTAAGAACCGCCATTAAAAAATATGAAAAAAACATTTCTCGAATATTTTACAGTGGTTTGGAAACCACGGCTAAAAACTTGCCGTAAAGCCCCTTTTTTCTTGTAGAGACATCGCATATGAGAAACGTTATCATATCACCCGTAGAATGGAAAGTAAAAAAGAGGTATATGTTATATAATAACTCCAAAATTAAAAATATTTTAAACATATTATATATATACATCAAATCTATTATTATTACATTCCTAAAAAGGTAATTATAGAAAAATAATGATGTCAGTTCATGAGGTGGTAGTCCAACATACACACAAATGATGGTTTTGTATCCAATTTGATGGAAGAGGATATAGATTTGTGTTATTATATTAATATAATAACATCTTAACATATATAATATAATGGTATTATCATATGATCATATTTTAAGAATATTTTAAGGAATTGGAAGAAGAAATAAAGCAAAAATGTATAGTTGGGAATTTTAACTCTTCAAAAACAACCTCTTTACCGTAATACCTATAGTTTTTCAATAATGGTTTTATAACCCAAAATGGTATTCTATGATGAGGTTATGAAAGTTATAAATTTATATTGGTGGGCCTTGGATGAAAAATAAGTGTTTTATGGTGTGATGATGAGTGGAGGGGGTAGCCTTTTATAAGTGACATAAGTGGAACGCTTGAAATTTTTGAAAATTAGAAAGTGTACCTAGGGTTTTTCTATGAAAATAGAAGAAACAATTGATCATTATTTATCACTATACATGATTAGGTCCATATACGATCATTCTATAGTTTTGAGAAAAATATTTATTTCATTTTTTCCCTTATCGTTATAGATTATCACCTTGGTAACCCATTTTTACATTTACGATAGTAATATATTTGTAATGTTTTCACTATCCATTGTGGTCAAAAATTAAGTTGAACATATTATATGGTATGAATTATTGTGGTTCCAAATATTAAATCCATTTCACCAAATTCAATTCATATAAGGGGAGAATTTTAGTTAAATTTAAACTCGCAAACACGATGAGAAAACATACTTTCGAGAATTGTATTTCTCAATGAAAATATAAATTTATATTAACTATATGGATAATAATATTTATTGAGTGGATGTAAATTAATATTTATTTAAGCATAATATTTAAATTTAAATTAAATTATTCCTAATTAGTGTTTATTTTAACTAATTTTCAAGGAGAAACATTATTCACCTTAACATAGTTTTCATTAAAATCATTTTTTTAATCAGAAAGACAAACGTAAACAAAAATCCAATATATTTTCATTCAAACTAAATTAAGTGTATTGAATATAACTAAATAACTTATATTACTTGAAATAATATTAAAAACATAATGTAAATTTAAATTGTTTTACCTTTTTTAAAAGAAATGATATTTTTACAAAAATATGTAATTTTACTATTCACTGAAAAATAAATATTTTCTAAAAATCCAAAAATATCACCAAACATATATTTCTATATTCCAATTTAAGAAATAAATTTAATTATAATATGTAAATTTTCTAAATTTTCCAAAAAATAATATTAATATTTTTTCATGAAAAGCACAAAAAAATAATTTATCATGAAATATATTCAAAAAGAGAAAAATTACATAACAATAAATTAATTGAGTTTTTCTAAAAATTTACAGATAATTTTCATTCAATAGTATATATATATATATTAATCTAGTTAATATGATTAATACCTTCCAATTTAACATCTTTTTTATAACTTTCACATATATCATGGGTCATTTATGCTCAGTGTCACATTTCGAATACACTATCGAACATCATATTATTTTATAAAATCATCGTGTATTAAACTAATACCTAGGTATATTATTACATTCCTGATTGTTTATTTAGTAGGTATTGTATCTTATTTATTGGTACTTCCACTGAGGTTGTAACGAATCAACTCGGGTTTCCCTCAAACTTGGCACTCAACCTGATTTGTCGCATACCCGAAGGGAATTACTAATCCCCACGAGATAGAGACAAGCACCCGGTCATCAAACAATAAAACCAATGGAAATATTTCTCCCAACCAGAAAAACCACAAGCCATACATATATATATCAAGATTGAAATAGTGAAATAACAATGAATATATATGACATAACTATGAAGAAAACAATAGAAACAGAACAACAGTAACTGTAGCTAAAACTCCAAAAGAAAAGTCTAACTTCAAAGGACTAAGAACCAAACAACTACTCTAAATGGTGGCATAGAAACACTCCCACCATCTCACCACCAACTACGCAACTAGATGATGAGAACTTCTCCACCTCAATGTGGGGCCATGCCTTTCACTACACTAGAATACAAACAACGGTCTATGCACCACCAAAGAGGTGCACATGGTGTAAGCTAGTAGGATTTGTAGGATCCCACCCACATTTCCCAAAACAATTCTATGTATAAAAAGTTTTTTATGCTCATTTAAAAGACAACATGGCATGATAATAAGTAAATTGGTTTTATAGATTACAAGGTAACCATTTTCCTTTTTCACAGATTCTAAAAAAAACATGTATATCATTTTTAAGAATATTTTCCATAACATTTTCCACAAGCACAAGCATGCTTACCAAGGCTAACTTAGAAATCCATGCAGTACAAAATAGAATCACAGCTATCACAACACCAAGGAATACTACAGGACACAGATATAGACTACCCATAACATAATAATAAAGTGTAAAAATTGTATCATTGAACAACATGCCTAATAAGCAGAGGAATACCCCATTAGTAAACCCCCCAAATGACAATATCAGTCCCCCAGAACAACAAGACTTGGAAACAAAGGGAATACAAAAGACAAACCTCCTTGATAATAATAGAAAAATGGATGATGGATTTAATATAAACCTTCCACATAAGTTCCCAAGGTAACCCTTGTGATCAATTTCACAAACCAATTTCAGTGAATTGAAAACAATTCAAAACCATTCCATAAATCCATTTCAGTTCTTCAAAATAACCTATTTTCCATTCTTTAGTCAAAAACCTAAGAAAACCCATTTTCCATTGAAAACATTTTTCATCAAACACACAAAAAAATCATGTCAACCCCATTTATAAATAAATTTATAAATAAAAAAATCAGTTTCATCAATAAAGTATAGAGACGGAACCACCCACCTTAATGTTCTAGTCACACACACCCATAATAGGAATCCAAACGAAATGAAACCCAAAAACATAAACGAAGGACCTTGAATAAAGTCCCCAAATCTTATGATTTATGAAAATATAAATAACAGGGGTCAAAGGAAGATAGGAAATCCACAAACCTCGAAGAAGAATTCCCACCACATGATGACCAATGAAGGAAAAGGCTTCTCGAATGAGATTTCCTAAAGGATTTATAAGTAAACAACAAGAATCATCCATCTTAGATTAGCAGGTCCGATAACGCAAGGCTAGGGAACTAGCATGATCAATCGTAACTAAGAATGGGAAAGAAAACTTACTCAGAGAGATGCACCATAGATTCAATAAATATTTGAAGCTGATCATATCAATCTGGAAGAAGTGGAGCCACTAAAAATCTACTAGGAGAAGAATAGGGTCGAGAGCAATGAAGATTAGGAAGAAAGGGTCAAGTGAAACTTCCAAATGCATGACTTTAACCTACGTGTGGGACAAGTCATTATGTGTACCCCTTATTCATCTAATAAAGGCCACACTAGATAAGTAAACCGAAAAACCTGTTGCCATAGTATAAAAATATGATATTAAAACCCTACAGGATGTGTAACTTAAGTACATGACATTTACCTTCTCATAGCGTGATCTCCTCTTTTATGACTTGAATCCAACCAAAAGTACATGGCACGTATCTTAGGTACATGGAATGTACCTACTTTGTAGCCTACAGAAATTCAATAAATACACCTTGAATGACTTTAAACTGAAAGATAACATAGAGATTGGGAAAACAATACATGTTCGAGGTAACAGTATGTTACAAATACCCCACTATAAATACTTTCCATTCCCAGGAAGTCATATGGAATATGTAAGTCCTGGAAAAAGGTGAGGCCACTACTCCATCATCAGTGACCCACATTTCCAAGTATCATGAGAATCTGATCAATTTTGGTATAGAACTTTGACCAATGGAATCAACTTCCCACGCAAGACATTTATCTAAGAGTCAACAATCTGAACTGGTTTCTTCGAAACAAAAGAATCTATATCTAGATCAATTTCATCTCAACTCAGAACATGGACAGGATTAGGGTGATACTTCTAGAGCTGAGATATATGGAAAACGTCATGAATTCCCATCAACTGGGATAGAAATTCCAACCGATAAGAAACTTCCTGATCCATTTAGTGATCTAAAATGATCTAATACATCTTGATGCCAACATTCCATATTTTCCAAGATGAAAGTGACCCAAATGAGGAGAAACACTCAATAAAACATAGTCATCTATGGAAAACTCGAAAGGATGACATCCTAATTCTGCAAATAATTTCGGTTGACTCTGGGTTGTAACTACATGTCATTACACATTCCAAATCTTTGCAGATGTCTCCTAAAACATACTTGGTCCAACCAAAGATACTTCACTCACCTCTTCCCAATAAAGAGGTGATCTGCACAGGCGACCATACAACACCTCTAAAGGACCCTCATTATTGATGACTCGTAACTATTTTTGTAAACAAACATGAATAGTCTAATATAGCTATTCCACGATCTACCAAAATCAAAGACACATTTACAAAGAATATCCTCTAGGATTTGAATTACATTCTCTGTCTAGTCGCCTATCTGTGGATGGTAGGTTGTTCTAAACTTGATCTGAGTTTCAATTTTCTCTTTAATCCTTATCCAGAATCATGAGGCCATCCTCGGATCCCTATTTGAAATAATGGTAGAAGGACTCCCATTTATCCTCGGAATCTCATTTACATAGAGCTTACCTAGATCTTCATCTTTAGTGGTGTATTTGATCAGAATGAAATGAGCTGACTTTGTCAGTTTATAAAAAACAACCAGATAGCAATTTCCCCTTAGGGTGTCCATGGTAACCCATTGAAAAATCCATGTATACCTCATCCTATTTCCAAACCAGCATAAGAATCAGCTAAATCAAACCATAGGTTTTCAAGTTCTCTACTTGTATCTGTTGTCATGTGTAATAGCGGGACACATAATCAACATTTTCATGCTCTATACCCAACCATCAGAATATTATTCTAATGTCATAATACATCTTTTTAGAGCCTGTATAATCATACCAAGAAATCTATTATAATCAAACAAGAAAGAACATATAAAAATTACTATATTGAAAACTCACTTCCTAAAGTTAAGTATTCCATCAGAAGAAAGTGACCAACTAGAAATGGTCTCCCAACCATAAATACATTCCCATGTCTTTTGAAACTCATCATGTTACTATGGAATTTTCAAAATAGACTCCAGGAGAGATGATGGTGACTGATCATTTGTCATAACCATACCTAAAACATTATCCTAATATTTCACGTGCAACTTTGTGAAAATCCCCACAAGATTCCACTCCTCATTCAATTCCAAAAAAAACATGTGATGGTACCTTCCTTCTTAGATAATCTACAACAAAATTCCCTCTCCCCAAGGTACATGTGATCTCTAAGTCAAACTTTTGAAGGTTTTATATCCATCCTATCTCTCTATGATTTATTTATTTCTAAGAAAATATATAGCTCATACTTTTATTATTAGAGAAGCCTATGGACTTCTCCCCAAAGATACAGTGATGCTAAAATTTATGTGCATGCTTGACTGTTGTAATCTCTAAATCATGAATGGGGTAGTCATTATTATATGGTCTGAGATGACAAGATTTTTAGGATACAACACGATCATCATGCATCAACACGCATCCAAAATCAGTTTAAAATTCATCACAAAACACCACATACCCTTTACCTGGATCATATAAGATTATAATAAGAGATGATGTGAGAATTTGTTTCAGTTCATCGAAAGAAGGCTGAAAATTTTCATCCCATGTGAATTTTAATTCTTTCCTGGTATGAACATTCAAAGGTGATGATATATTTGATAAATCATTAACAAAATTTCGTTAGCATCCATTAAGACCATGGAAGATTCTTATTGCAAAGACATTTTGTGGTTCCTTCCAAGACATAAAATCCATTAACTTCTCTGGATAAACTCATAATACATTATTATAAATTACTTTCCACAATAATTTCAATTCTTGAAACCAAAAACTACATTTTGAGATCATCCAATATAGACAGTGATTTCTCAGAAATATTAGAACCAAACTCAGGTGGTTCCCATTCTCATACTCATATTTAGAATAAACCATAATATTATCCACAAACATTTCTAAAATAGTGTCAAGATATAGGTGGAATATCCTATTCATCATGACCATAAAATGTAGGAGCTTTATTTGGGCAGAAGGCATCACGAGATATTCATATTGGAAACACCTGCTCCTGATGGTAATCTTCAGTATATAAGACTCTCAAATTCTGAGATGATGATAACCCGACCAAAGATTTATCATAGAGAACCATTTAATCCCCTTAAACAAATCAAAAAAATCACCCAAAAAAGTTAAAGGATATCTGTTCTTAACTATTACCCAGTTCAACTTTTGATAGGCCACACCTAACTGAAGTGAACAATCATCTTTCAATGAAAATAACACATGGGATACCCAAGGAGAAAAACTAGGCTGAATGAAACCTTTCTCTAACATTTCATCCAACTAAACCTTGAGTTCTTTCAACTCTGCTAGTGTCATGTGATAAGAAGGTGTTGCTATTGACTGTGTACCTGAAACCAGGTCAATTATAAACACTACCCATTATCTCTAGTGGAATAATGGAGAAATAATATAAGATAATATAAGAAAAGTATCAAAAAAAACAAGAAGGTCATTAATAGAATTAATTTCATTGGGATCAAATGAAATAAAAACCAACAAACTTATGATCTCTAGGTGGAAAGGTCAGGCACGACCTGACCTCAAGTCCCACATTCCTTAAAACACATAAGATATCCCATAGGCAATAAGAAACAAAACATATCGATGATAACAATAAACCTCATCTCGATGAGTGACAAGCCAATCCATACCAATGATGATGTCAAGATCATGAATGAGAAAATCCCAAACCAACTCTGTATCACCTATCCTTAATGAACAAGAAGGACACTAAAATCCATGCTCATTCCTCTCACCAAGAGGTGTCTCCAACTCCATTGTAAAGGGCATCGTTTCTTTTGGAAGTTTAAGCACATAAAAAAAGTGTGTAGATATGGTTTAATGGGAGGCAGATGTTTTAAAAAAAGAAACTGATACCGAATATATAATAAGAATCATACCTATCAATATTATTGGACCTTCGTAAAATTCTATTTAACATCCATATACTGCATGTAAATTCTTAACCCTTGAGACCTATGGTTGGATCCCTATAGTCTTTGATGCTTTTGAATTCACCATAGTAGTCTTTGGAGCTGATGAACCCTGATCATAATGATGTGTATTTAGAGCCTGATAGAAATAATACAAGTGACCAACACATCTAAAGATGTTTCACATCTTTATAGGAATAGGAAAATAATGTCTAGCGTGACCTCCCTTGCCTCGCTGATAGCAAGTCAGAGGCACACTACCTACTAGAATGGGCAGTACAGAGGAGTCTCACTATAGGGACCCACCTCCACTACTTCTATAATGGTCCTTCCACTTCCTCAATTTCCCATGCACACCACTAAAGTTGTCACCAGTTGCAAGTGAAGTGGTGGAAAATCCAACATTTCCTTCCATATTCATTTCTGCCAACATAGATCTTTCTACCATCATTTCATAGGTTGAAATATTCAGCATGAATACCTACAATATGATATCTAGTCGCACACCCTACAGGTACTTCTGCACATTCATATGGTCATTCTTTATCATGTTTGGAAAAAATGGACAAGATCAAAAAAGTGGTTGGTGTATCGTGACACCAAATTCTCTCCATGATATAATGACAAGATCCCCAATGAATTTTTCAAAATCGAAAACTCCAGAAAAAAATACTGAGAGAAAATTGTTTTGAAACCCTTCCAATAAAATCCCATGTGTCTGTATTCCAAGAACATATAATCCCACTATTGTTTTCATGAACATTCAAGTCTAAATGTTGCACTCTTCACCCAGATATTCACAAGTGTCTCCATGAAGTGGAATATTTGATCGATCATGTCCATCCCATCATCTGCCTGTTGATGTTCAGTCATTTCCTTTAAAGAATTATGGTTTCTCATGCAAGAACTCTTGTGATCGATTTCTTTCTCCTTCATCTCAGGGTTGTACCTAAACTACTGCATTTTGAACACGTAGAACATCATGATCAACTGCATAGACTTATTGTATGATGGTCTCAATGAGATTCTAATCCATAGGTGGATTTCCTTGAGGATCAAGAGCTTTACCCTCTTGAGGAACTCGTGGAAGACGTCTTTGAGGAATTAGTACGCACACCAAAACATAAGAACTATCATACAATAAAACAAATCTTAGTTCAAACTAGATGATATAATTAAAAACTAAGATTCTTTAAAAAAATCAATACTAGAGAAAACACCCCAACACCCCATGGTAACTTGATTCTCATTATGATAAGAGCTAGATAGGTACTCATCGCAACATACCTCTCTTGTCCTGAAAATCCTATCTCTTGTCTAACAGACTTCCTAGGAAAAATGTTTATAAGGACAGACCTCCTTCAAAACCAAACTGTAATGAACTGACCTAGGTTTCCCTCAAACCTAGAACTAGACCTGATTTGTCACATAACTGAATGGTCTTCCTAGTCCCTACACTCTAGCGACAAGAACCCTTACATCAAATGATAAAACCAATGGAATAATTTTTCCTAACCTAAAAAACCACATAGCATACATATATAGCGAGAAAGAAACATCAAAAGAACAATGAATATATATTCCATAATTATGAGAAAAATAATAGAAATAGAACATTTTTAATAGTATCTAAAACTCCAAAAGACAAGTCCAACTACAATGAACTAAAAACTAAATAGCTAATCCAAATGATGGCATGGGAAAACTCCCACCATCTCACCACCAGCTACCCAACCAGTATACATGAACCCCACTGCCTCTCTATGATGCCTTGTCATTCCCTACACTGGAATACAAACTAAGTTTTATGGACCACCAAAGAGGTTTGTAGAGTGTGAGATAACAATCTTAATAGGATCCCACATAGGTGTTCCACAATAAGCCTCTGTATAAAAATCTTGTATTCTCATTTAATATAAAAAATTTCATGATATGCCACAAAACAGTTTTATAGAAAACATGGTAAATATTTTCTTTTATCACGGTTCCTATACAAAAGTAGGAATTTTAGTTCCAAATCATATTTTCAATAACATTTTCCAAAAGAAAAAAAAGTATATCATGTTTATCTTAGAAACACAATTAGTAAAAAATAGAATCACATGTATCGCAACATCAGGTAATACTATAGAACCATGACGTATACTACTTGTACCCCAACAATGAAGGGCACAAATATGATCCTAAAATAATAGGCCTATGAAGTAGAGGAATAAACAATGATTAAACCCTCTGAAATATCAATATTGATCCTCTAAATAAAATATAATAGGAAACATAGGGAATCCCCAAGACAAACCTCCTGGATAATTACAAAATAATGGACGATGGCCTCAAGATAATAATTCCCCCTAAGTACCCAAGTTAATCCATGTTCTCAATTTCACAAACCAATTTCAATGCTTTAAAAACCATTCAAAACCATTTTACAAATTCATTTCAAGGATTAAAAAATACCCCTTTTATTTACATTTATCAAAAGAAATTGAAAAACCCATTTTTTATTGAAAACCCTTGTCAACACACAAAAAACAATCATGTAAATTCCATTTATAAATCAATTTATAAAGAAAAAGAATCAGTTTCATCAACATAGGAAAGAGACATAACCACCAACCTCAAAATTTGGGTTGCACATGCCTGAAACAGGAATCCAAAAGCAACGAAACCCAACACCATAAAAGATATCCCTTGAATAAAGTCCCTGCATCATAATATTGATCTAAATATAAACACAAGAGGTTGGTGGAAGAGAGGAAACCCACACAACTCAAATAATAATGTTGGTCGCACCACAACCAATGAAGGAAAATGGCTCTAGAATGAGATCTTACAATAGATATAGAAGAAGACAACAACAATCATCCATATTAGATCAGAAGATCCAATAACACAAGACTAGAGCACTATCGTGATCAATTTCAATGAAGAATGGTAATGAACACTTAGTCGAGAAGACGCACCACGGATGCAATAAAGATATGAAGCTGATAGGATTGATCCAGAAGGAGGGGAGCCTATGAAATATTGCCTAGAATAATCCTAGGGTCGAAGGAAATTACGTCTGGGAAGAAATGGATGAGAGAAATCTCAAAACATGTGACTTTAACCTAGGTGTCGGTAGGGTCACAATGAGTACCCCTTGGTTATGGTGTGTAGGCCACGTTCGATAAGTACGCCGAAAACCCCATTTCACTGGGTTAAAAATATGATATTTAAACCTGACACGACGTGTAACTTAAGAACACGATGTGTACATGTTCATAGAATGATCTCCCCTATTACCTGTCGCCCCAGGTTACAGATCTTGTCTCATGTTTATAATTTCTTCCATGTATATCATCTAATGAAGTACATACATAAACCTTCACCTGTACTCAACTCAAACAGTTTACCATTGAAGAATGATATGTCATATGAAGAAAAAAAGGATAAAATATTGGATAATAGAGATAAAATTCTATGGAAAAATACTAATCACATGGTTAATGTTCTTTAGAGGAATCATAAATTCAATGATAAGACCTGGGATCCAGAGGAAGTGATAAAATAGAGATATCCTCAATTCGTAGAATTTTGGTAATGATATTTGAATGGGTAAATTCATTTTAAGTGTGGTATAGTGTAATACCCAATTAGTTTATATTTATTTTTGTTTAAAATAATCTTGAAGAATTCAATGTCATTCTTTACATGCAATGCTGAGTTTTAAAAAACTATGTCATACTATTGAATTGTTTTTATTTAATGAGATAATTTTCTCATAGAATCTAGATTTGTGGGTATTAATATTAATAAATAAATTCTAAAAAATATTTTTTACACATGTATAGAACTAATTCATTTTTTCAATTGATAAATTTATCTTAAATTAAAAAAACGATGATTTTCTAAAAAACGATTTTTGTGTACATAATGTGTTTTTATGTTTATAAATTAAATTAATCTCTATTTGTGAATAATTTTAATGACATTGTGAGATTATATATTCCACAAAATGATTTAACATTATTTTAATGGTTTTTACCCGGAATTAGATAATAATAGATCCATTTTTATACTTAAAACAAATTTTTATAAAAACAATTTTTATTGACTTTTATGAACATTATTTAAAATGGATTTCCTCCTAATATATAAATTTAATCTTTCAAAATTTATCCCATATTTGGAATCATCATACCCAAATTTTGTTAATAGTTCCACATTATTGTTTTCATAATGAATAATAATCATGGTAAATATTTGTCACCTTGGTAAGGATAAATCAAGTAATTAAGGTAATAAAATAACTTGATAAGACTTTAAAAATATATATAACACCTAAATTATTTATATTGAATATGTTAATTTCAACCATAATCATCAAATATCAAATTATAAGGAATCTTGGTTCCATTATTATTTCTTAATGAACTAAATATTATTTTATGTAAATAATGAATCCTCCAAAATGTCACTCTCAGAGTCTTAATATCTAAATAATTTTTTTCATTGGGATAAAAGGAGTTAATGTTTGGTTCTAAATAAAAATTTTAAATACTAATGAATTATTTTTATCATGGTACCTTATTTTTAATTTTCACTGACAAAATAATTACCTTGAATTCATACTCAATGTTGACACACTACTCCTTTATATAACATAGAAATAAAATAAATAATTTTAAAAATATTATAAGTAATAAAATATAGATGAATTATAATACTCAATAAAATTTATAGATAATTATAAAATGTTAATTTTATATTTTATCCCCTTTTCTATCTTTTTGTCATTAAATTCAAAATATATGACCAGATAATAAAATTTATTTAATGGTATTTTATGTAAAATAATATATTATTAAATGATTAAAAAAAATTAAATTCTTAAAATAAGGTATGGGGATTATATATGATCAATAATTTCTTATTTGGACCATTTATGATCCCATTTTTACATTAGAATTAAATTTATAACTTTTAGCGTTGAAAAGATTGTAACCATGGTAAATAGTAATGTTGGTTAACCAAAGGGTTAAACCAATAGATAAGTTTTAAATATCAATAAAAAAACTACCCAAATTTAATTGGTTTAATGGGTCTAATCATTAAAAAATATTATCTTCCAAAAATTTTCCACTATGTGCCACTTTCAATGAAATATAATTTATTACATTTAAATCATTTAAGTATTTTCATGTTTTTTTCTTTAGTATAAAAGGACAACATATCTCTACTATTATTTACACAACCATGAGGAACTTAGCTACACAAACCCCCATAAAATTTATTTCAAATATCCATATCCAAGTTATAGAGGTTCCGGTCACTCTAAAATATTATCCCTATAATCCTTAATAATAAATCCAAATGATTTCCCTCAAAGAAAAGATAATAATTTTAATTGATCATTATCATTTTTCTACTTCTTCTATGTCCTTAAATTAAATCTGAAATATATTCATTGCATGTCAATATTTTATTTAATCAATTGTCAAGAATGTTTTTTATATTCCCAAATTATTGTTTTAAATCATTTTTACCCATGATTTACGTTTTTTAAAAAAATTAAAATTAATCAAATTACCTTTTTCTAAACAATATAAATTTGACTTTATACTGAAAATATAAAAGAAATTTTTATTATAATATACAAGAAATGAATTTAATTTATTGTAGTTATGACCAATCATTGATTTATATCTTCCTTTTTAGTGCTATAAGGTCATTTTCAAATAAAATATTTTCTAAACTATTTTGAAAATTTTTAGATGTTAAATTATTGATTTCAAAATGAAATGGGTATTTTATATATGAAGGGTTGTAATGATCCTTAAAATTGATCTTTCATCTATGATAACATCCTTTGACGATGATTATAGTTCAGTAGGGAAATGATTATGGGATACTATCCAATTTATTTGTATTGATTTTTTATTATTATAAAGAAGAAATGTTGATGAAACAAATTTTATTTTCCACAATATAAGTTATGATGGAATGGTAAATGTTTTAATGATCCTATTTCATATATATGAATATGATATGAATATATGAAGGCTTAGAAAAGAATTTTATATACCTATAATTCATTAGGTAAATATTGATGTTTTATAATATTAGAGGTTACACATAACATTACCCCAATCTCGAAATATGATACCTAGGAGGCTATCACAATCTAGATTAAGGTACGCAGTCAGTTATCCCACAAGTAACTTTTGTTTAATGCCTTAATGGGAATCCTAAACACAATATTTATATTATTATGTTTATTATATAACTTATTATAATCATTTTTTATATTAAATTTTGATAATTTTAGGATATCAAGGCTCATTTTCCTTGTTTTCTTTAGGATTTGTGTCTTATGGACTACCAATATTTATTCTCTAACTCATTATTAGGATATGTGATATGCTAGGTCTAGTTGTCAAATGGTAATATCATGTTCTAAAACCCATATCCCATTTTTTTATTAAATAATCATTGATATCTCCTTTTTTACCTTTAATAAAACATTAACTCACCCATTATTATGTTTCATTTCCCCCAAGATACAAAGAATAGTTTTAATTATAAAATGAATAAGAAGGGTTCTGGTAATAATGAACTTAATATTATATTATTTATATCTTTTATAAACTCATTTTTTTGTATCCAAGTTTCTCTATACACTAAACTATGTTACTTATGGCTTTGATTATAATGATATTTAATGAATATTCATCTAATAAGATAAAATATTTATATATGAAGCTTTTATGTTGGTAACCACGTTACTAATGTACGTAGTTACATCGGTGTACTTCACAGTTCATAGGTTTTGATCATGTAGAGGTTCAATGTTACATGATCAAGTGAGATAGATTATATGAAGTTTAGATATTTGGATGAGGTGTGGTATGAGTATTGAAATGAATTTAGAAAAGTTTTCTTACATATTTTGTGTATTAATTTTTGTTTGGCATAGTGGTCAGGTGGTTGGAATTTATAGATGTACGCTTCCACATTAAATTTGTTATAAAAAGATTCTTTTTTATTTCTTACGAATAGTCATATTATTATTATGAATGTTTCTTGGTTATTTTTTTCTATATTATCATTTTTATATGAAGGTATATAACTCCTGTGGTAACACCATAGAACCTTTCTACTAGTCAACAACATTTGGCATAGGGGCAGTCATGCATGAGGTCAGGCAACACTCTGGTCTAGTTATTATAGATTAAACTATGTTTTTCCTTAACAAATTGGTATCGGAGAATATTTTTCATTGTATTTAAATTTAAGGGTATGGTATACATATATAAGATACATTTTAGAGATTTTTATGGACGTCATAATGGCATGACACAAACACATTTCCCTATGGGGGGACCTAGTTTACTATGGATATGAGATAGTTTTTCATAAATTTTATGTACTTGATTGATATATTTATAAAATTAAAATGTGTATATTTTTTATTTTACCATGGATTTTCGTCATAGTCTGTTTGTAAGAGCCCTATATACATGAATAATTTTGGGGAATGTAGGATTAATATGCAATACATGTACTTGTTTGTGATTTCTTTAACTGAGGAAATATGGTTCATTTTCTTGAAGTTATAGAAAACAATATGTGGGGTTATCCTATATAAAATGATGTTTTCATTCTACTCAACTCAACAAAAGTATGTTTTCTCTAATAATATATCATATAGATTATACAGAGGGATGTTAAATGATTATGACTATACATTACCTATATGTAATGGATGTATAGAGACCCTAATTGGTTGATATAGTCATTTGATTCCCTCATATTGGTTCTAGATAAGGATATAGGTTTTATTTCTTAAAGTTTGAGAAATAACCAAAATAAATTTTCCCATATATATTCTTGGTCAAATTAAACATAACCTAAGTTTACTCGATAATATCTTATATAAAAATTACATAATTTTATATTAATACTCAAAAAATCCCACAATAATAAATACTTGATAAGTTTGAAGGTTTACTGTCTTTGGTGACTAGATACATAATTAACTCATTTAATGATTGATTTAAAACATCTCACATAAATTTATTCTCACATAAAACCATTTTTAAACATATCCTATATAAACATTACTTCATAACCTAATGAAATTTAAACATATGTTATGGTCAGATCAAAATCTCTATAATGGTAAACATAGAAGTATACATCAATGTTCACAAGTGATAATACGATAGTTGTAAGTGTGTAGAATCATGAACATAACTTTTGAAAACATACCCAGAAATTCATAGACTAGAAATCATGATCCATGCAATGAGGAGTTTTCATACAATAATACAAGGGCCATAAGAGTGAGGAATCGCCAACAATCAATCATGATCCTTGATAGCATATCACAACCATAAGATATATGTTTTTGAAAAACACAAAACCATACAAAATCATTTTATTAGTCGAAAATTATAAATCTTTTAGGTTTTGGAATATTTTTCTCTAAATAAATAAAATGATTCATAACATTCTTCACATGAAACACTAATATAATACAAATCAAAACACCCCCTATTTACATAATGGAATATTATGTGAAACATCAATAAAAAATTATAACAAAAATAAATCCTTAAGTAAATAAAAATATAATAAATTAATTAATTATAAAATAATATATTGAAATTATTACATATTATAATTTTTAATTAATTATTTATTTATTGATTAAATTTATGGTTGATAAGGTATGTAAATAATTAAATGTGATTAAACTGCTAAAAATTAAAAATATAAATTTTATAAAGAACTATTTTTAAAGTAATTTCTATTTTACATAAAAAATTAAATATAAAAACATAAAAATATTATTATAATAATAATAAATATTTCTAACTAATATATTGACATTCATTAAATTATAAATTAATATCACATCATATTAAGAACACTTAAATGTAACTTTTCTATAAGAATGTTTTTCTTTATATTTAACATTTTTATTCAAAAACTAAATTTTATAATTTTATAATTTTAATTTTATATAATAAAACGTATTTTTAGATAATTATTCCAAAATTACCATATGGGGAATTTTTTTCATTTTTATGAAATGTTGAATTTTTTGGATAAATAAGGAAAAATACTAATTTTTCAAATACTTTCACTTTTACGACATTGTCACCATAAAATAATTACGTGAAGCATTATAAAACAATTTTTATATGATAAAATAATTATTATAAAGATAAATATTATATTTATAAATAAATTATTGAGTTTACGAAACACATGTTTTAGAAATTTGAAACTTAAGTGATATTTATTTTTATAAAAAAAAAATTGGTATATTTCTTTTAGATAAGGTTTCTTAAAGTGGAATTAATTTTTTTAATTATTTTAAATTTACATAACTAGTATTTTTATAAATATAAACTAATTAATTCCATATAAATAAAAACATTTTATAATTTCATCTTAATTATAATTTTTAAGTATAAAAATTCTCTTCTCTTTAAAATGGATGCTTTATGTTATCTATGATAATATTAAAATTATTATTAATGACACATAGAGATTTTATAAGAAAAATTTTAGTTAATATTTTGAATCATTATTTCAAAATTATTTAATGAGTATTATTTTTATTTTTTAGACATTTAAAGTAGATTACTTATATAGAAATTAGTTACAATATAAAAACTTTAAAATGTTAGAATTGAAAAATATATTATTAGAATACATAAACACATCTTAAAAATGTTTCTAAATATGTATTATTATTAATTTAAAAATATAAACTCTTCCCACACTCCATTATTTTCCATTACTATATCTCTTTTTCATTTGAATAGTGTCTTTACCATTTATATTATTATAAAAATGTGAATGCCCTCCCTTTTAAAAGAATTCATCACCACCCCACTTATCCTCACACCTCATGACTATTATATTAATCCAAAAAAACATTCCAAAACACTTATACACACTTCTTAAAGGATATATTATTTTTAACATACTATCACTAAATTCATTAATCCTTTTTTTGAAGGAGTCTTTCTAATTAATAAGATAACATTTTCAATTACTCATTTTCTTTATTTATACTTCTACCTCCTATAAATATAGTGTATCCATGTTGAAGTAATTATATCAATATGATAATTATATTGAAAATTTATTTTATTTCTAGAATAACCATTTTCTACCTTCCTCTTAACAATTTGAAAAAACTATAAGTTTTTTTATATTATGTGTCGGCTACTGTCTTCCTAAGATATGTAATTAAATTTTCATATAGACATACATTTATTGTTAAAATATTTAATATAGTTAATAAATAGGATATTTAAAACATTTTTGAAATTTTGAAAATGAACACCATTTTTTAACTTCTTTAATTCTATTGAAAATGAGACCAAAGCCTACGAGTATGTATAGATTACCTCTTATATGATGCCACATATTTTTTTAATCTACACTTGTATTAATTAAAAAATAATTTATAACCTAATCCCTTCCCTCAAAAAACATTTAACTATCATCATTATTCTTTTATAATATTTATATTATTCTAAATGAATCACTTTCTAAAAAATACTCACCCATAGAGTATAGGTTTTTATTTTTTGGGACGGTTTAACCATATAATAGAATATTATCTGGGGGTTTATCATGTATGAATATAAAGGCATACATAATAGTTTTATTATACATTAATGTGGAAATAAATTTTGGTTTCTGGTTTTGTAAATGTTAATGGTCTATTTACATAATATCATGTAGAAAAAGTCTCATAACATATTGGGATCACTCTTCGCACCCATAAAAATTGGGGATATAGTCTCATAGTAGACTAAGTTAGCTCCAAATCTATTTCTTTTTTTCTCATGTGATATCAATATTGACCCAATGAATTAGAGGTCTATATAATTCTAATACCACCCATCAATTAAAGAAAAACGTATATTTGTATGTTCTATAAGATCATAAAATCATTCATCATTTCATCATAACATATTATCTATTTAGAAAGAAATGATTTTTGTAAAAACATACTTTGAATATTATCATAATCAAACGTAAAAAGAAACAAATTGGATGTGATCATAAGATAATATCCCCCGTGAATAATATGATTCCATAAATTGATATGGATGAAAAAAATTTAAAATCATTATAAACACGCAATAAAAAAAAGATAAAATATACTTTTCTTTTGGTGACATTTAAAAATTAAAAAATATAAAAAATAATAATAATATTATATTCATTAAGAAAAATGTGTTTTAAAGTAAGTATCATGAAGATGAAAGAACAAAACTTTGGGAAATCAGTTCATGTTCTAAATGTTAAAAAATATTATTTTCATGATTTAATAAAGAAATAAAAAAAATTTCCATAAATAAAATGTCTAAAAATATTAATTTTAAACATTATTAAGTAATTAAGAGCTATTATAAAATAACATAATCAAAAAAATTAGTGCCTATAAGAAATTATATAAAACAATTTTGTAGAACATGGATATAGAATAGAAACAATCACAACATCAAGGATGAAATAAGGTGTACTTTAACTATATGAATTATTTTTCTATTTCTGAGTAAAAAAGTTGGTAAAATTGAAAGTGCACTTAAAAACCCATTGGTATCCAGATTAGAAGAAAGTAAAAAACAATTAGTGGGAAACAACATATAATTCCTAAAAATTAAAATTGAAACATAAACAATCATGATAAAAAGTGTTATTATAACATAATCCCCTAACTTAAGTCCGAAATTACATTATAAATTCTTTAACGTTATGTTTAAAAAAATAAACCTATTATAAATTTTTAAGAGACCCTTATTTAATATAATATTTCTCGATATAATTCCATTATAATTTTAAATTTTTAATTTATTAACATTTCCTAATTAAAATAAAAATTCATCTTTCAATTGTTCATTTTTCTAAATATGTTTTAGTTCTTAAATTATAGACCTTTCACCTTGGTAATGATTTCACCATATCCATGATCTTAATAATGTTATTAATATCATACTTTTCCATTATACACACTTTTATATCATTTCATATAATGTGGTGATAAAAAATGAATTGCAAACTAAATGTTGTTGGTAATCTACACGTATGCAAATGTGATATTTTCATTTTTCAAAAGATGGAAATATAAAAAGTTACATAAAAATTCATATCCTAAAAAACATTATTATATTATAAGTAACAAATATTTATATTTATATTAAATTTTTCTATATAACCATTTATAAGTGGTGGTAATGAAAAATAAAATATATCACTTCATGGAGGTGGGGGTTCATACATACGAATTAGAAAATATTAAATTTTAAATTAGATGGGAAAATATATAAAATCATTGTATCATTAACAAAAAAATAAGTATAGTAATTATATATATTTAATTATGTTGATAAGGATATAGAATATTTCAAGGAGGATTAGGGAAGAAAGAGACTTGAAATAGCTCGGTAATGACAATTGCCTATTCTTTGGGTAACCTCCTCTATCTTACAACTTAATCATTATTACAATGTTTTATTGGTTATATAAGAACCTATGAGACCTTGGAATGATATTTGGGAAGTTATTTTGGTATATATTAGTCAAGATAAGGTTATTTAAGGGTGTGAGAAAGTGGAGAGAGTAGGTTCAGTTTTAAAAGAGAGTGGAGTGACACTATTGTAAATATTAAGAAATTTTAAATATAATAAATTTAATTATCAAGGGATGTGTCTCAAATTTAATCCAATTTTAAATTTATGGTTAGTGGTGGTCAAAATACACTTAACCAATTAGATAAAGATAATGTTTTATAGTATTAGAAGCTTTATCCCTTAGTTTAACCCATTTTAACATTTACTATGAAATCATTAATTTTTACCATGGTAACTTATTTTTTGGAAAAAATTTAAAAGAAATTATAACTAAATATGTAAATTATTATTTCAAATATGTAATCATAAGTATGAAAAAATTAAACTAAAAACTATTCTTTTTTTAAAAAATGCCTTTTTAAGAATTAAAAATAATTTTCCTCAAAATCATTTATAAAATCAATTCCCCTAACATTTATCTTTTCTAGATAAACCATTGTTTTAATTTATTTTCAAAAATTAAAAAAAATATCATTTTGAAAAAAAAATAAAAAATGACTAAAATAGTCTTTTATTGGAATAGAAAATATCTTAGGTCCTGAAAAGTACAGCATGGTATCCAAAATTTAACAAAATAGTTTTAAATGATTTCTTTTACACCATATACAGAAATGAGGTCAATTTATATATGTTATATATTTTTTATCCATTATTATATCATATTGATGACCATAAGAGTTAAGGTGTTGTAAAATCAACATTTCTTCACCATTCACCTAAAACAAAACTATTTTATAAAATTATCAGAAACACACATTAAGATAATTTTTATATGATAAGGTCAAAAATAATTTTCATTTTATCAAGTGAATATTATAAAATTTTTATATTTTTCTTTTAAATAGAAAAAATAAAATATAAAATAAAATAAGGTATTTTTTATAAATAATTTCTATTCATATATGAGTAATTAAAGTTGTTCTTGTTATATTTACCTAATCTATTTTAATAATTAGGTTGTATTTATTTTTATTATAAAAACTCAATATTCTATTTAGTTTAGTGTTTCATTAAGCATAATCAATTGAACATGTTGAATTTATTAATAAGAAATATATTTTAAAATATCAAGATGTTAAATTATACACCCTTACAATAATTTCACTCTCTGAATTCCATTACACATATGAAAACAAATTATTATAGTTTTTTCCCATTACAACCTCATGTTGCCACATAGATTCCTTAAATTTCTAGTTTTTTCCACAAAATACCAACCTAATTAGTGGAATTCTTCTATGACACTTTATCTCTTTGATCCAGAATCTCTAATAGTTTTTTTCCCATAAGATAGATCATACAATAATTTTAAAACCTCCATATTTACAAAACATGAAGGATTAGGTATATTCTTACTAAAAATAGATATATGGAGAACATAGATAACTTTATACATGTTCTATAGATGAACAAATAGATAATATATCATCATGATATAATAAAGAATCTCATAGGATTAGTAATCTAAAAGGGACTGATATATTTGGGGTAGACATCCCCTTCTTTCCAAGTCTCCAAGCTTTAATCCATGAATTTATTCATAGTAATACCTTTTCTCTAACATTGAACTCCATATATTTTTTTTATTTTTTTATAACATGAATATGTAGTAAGATATCCTTTTTGGTGTTGTTTAATAGATTTAAATTTGTATATAATTACCTTGGAAAGACAAAGTCTAACTTGCTTTGGTTCTCCGACTTTAGCCCAACATGATTGAGTTTTGTATATTTATCCATAAATTTCTTCTTAAGGATCTACCTGAATGCTTAAGTGAAATATGTTATTATAATAAAATTCAACTATAGTATCATCCTCATCCCAACTACCTTTTAAATTCATAAAGAAAATTCCATGTATATATTCTTGGGTTTTAATGGTCCTCTCAGAGTGAAACTCTATCAGGGGATTATATGTAATACTAAATCCAAGATCTATATTCAATGATTTTTCAAAATATCTCTAGTACTCTAAGGTAAACTTTGGGTCTCAATCATATAAAATTTGCAGTGGTAGTTCATAAACCCTTAACACTTCTTTAATGTAAATCTAGGAAATTTTAATAAGATGTAAATATTCTCTGATAGTAATTAAATATATTAAGTCTATAAAGTGATTGAAATCAACTCAAATAGTGTTATAGACTTTAGATTCCTTGGATATTTGTATAGTGAAAAACATTGTCATGTATTTCCATTTCTATAAAATTATGGTTAAAGCCTTCATCATACATTTAGACTTTTGATATTTAATATTAACAAGGTGACATACTAGGCATCAAGATGCATACTCTAAAAAACCATTCTTCACATTACCTAGAAAAAGTCACTTTTAGTTCTCTATAAATATTATAAATTATATGGCTGATAAATAATAAGGACTGATGTAATTTATCTATTGGATCATTCAATTGTTATATTAAAGGGAATCAAATATGTTTCCAAAATATTATCACACCATATTGATGAAGGATGAAATCCAAAACTATACATGTGATCTTTTAAACCCTACATATTCTTCTTTATCTTCCTTAATAATTGTTAGAACATGGTATTTATTTAAGGTATTGATCCTTTAAATTTTGGTCTATGTATTTTTTTTTTGACCAAATATGGATTCCAAATGAGTTCACAGTAGTTATATGGGTGTCTGGGGCTTGTTCAAAGCTTGAAACCCTATCCTGTGGATAAAATGCACTCAGTGGCATGCTTAGTAGAAATCATGTGATATAGATTTCAGGGTTTCCCCTAATCTTGTGTGGGGTTTTAGATGGTAAGTCAAGGAACATGGTTTTCCCTAGCCATTCACCCTGGTCTACAGGCCCATTAAAGTAACTCAAAAAAAATATACCAGAGGAAACAGTATGGTTAGCGCATGGTTTCCCTAACCGTGTTTCCTAACCTTGAGGGGTCCCCTTGAGGTAGCGTCATTCACATGGTTGGAATAGGGCTTGTACAACCATCAGTCCAAATCATATCACCCTGTAATTTTTGTGGAAAATGGTTGTTTCCCCTTAAATTATGATTAACTATAACTCTCTTCTCATTTTCTTATTTCCAATGAATGGGAGTATTGTTTTTTATATTGGTGCTCCCCAGTTCCCTATTTCATAGTTTTTATCATTATCATTCATCAAGAATTTGATCAAGTATTTATTGGTCTTTTGGGTTATTCTAGTTAATCTCATCAACCCTTTATCTTGATTCACTGTTTTTCATTCCCTCAATTTTGTTTTCTTGATATAAGATCTTATTTCCTATTTTCAGAGAGTTAATTTATTTTTATGTATTCTTCCAACCTAGGTCAAAAAACTGTTGATACAGGATGAGTATTCATTTATAGTCTTGAGGTTTGTAATATTTTATTTATCCCTTAATGTCTTGATATTTTATAATATGGGATATTTTCTATGTTCTGGCTTCCCCTCACATTGCCTCTAAATTGAATATGTCTTAAATTAGTTGCAATGATATAAATCTAATGGATTTTTAGAAGGGAAATCATATTAAGATCACCCACCTGAGATTCATCCCTTTGGGTGCACCCTCTATATGCATGATTGTCCATAAAGAAGTTATATCCAAATCCATTACTGATGCGTTTGGATTTATGTTTAAATGATGACATAATTTTTATAGTAGATGAATATAGTTCCATAGAATAGGTAATTACCATATCAATTGTAATGAATTTAATTAGGTTGGTTGTATGACCATATCACCCAGTTAAATGGAACATTATTTATGCCCTTGTTGATATTGAATGTGAATGCAATTAGAAAAATTTAAATGGATCTTCCTTAAAACATGATGCTTTTTATATCTTATGTGGTCAGGAATGATGAACCTAGATAATCAATAATAAACAAAAATTGAGTCCATTAAATAAAATTGAAATGAGCTTTGATTCCCTTATAAAAAGGTGATATGGGCATGGATTACATTTTATAAATGTGAAAAAGGAATTGTTTCCCTCTTATAAATGTGATAATTGGCATAGTGTCCTATATTCTTATAATTTTGGGTGTGGAGACCCTATACTATAATTCTAGGAATAGAGTCCCTTATTCATGTAATAACAGGCATGAAAACCCTATATTGTGAAACTAGGCATAAAATCCCTTACTATACTATGGTACATGGCATGGAGATCCTATATTGTGATATTGAGCATAGAATCCCATACTATTGTGATATTGGGCATGAAATCCCTTAGTACTATGATATTGGACATTTCTTCCCTAGGTAACTTTTTCAGAGATATTCTTGCATGGACCAAAGCAGGTAGTGTCTTCTTGGTTTTCTATTCAGAACCAGATCATACCTATTTATAGTTATTATTTCTACTATTCATTATTATAACTACACTCTATCTTGTTATTCACATAGACGAAATATTTATATTTTTCATTGGTCGTATCCTGTTGAGTTTATCACACAACCTATTTGGGTCGTTGATAATACCCAACTAGACTATATGATTGTAGGTGTAGATAAAGGGAAGAATCCTCTTATAGATATGTGACTTCTTTCATGATTTTGGATGTGATTTTGGTAGAAGATTATTGGGCTATAGCTAACGATGCTTGGATATATTTTATATTTTTTTCCATCTATATACCATGTACTATGTTGAATACATGATACCATGTGTATTTTTTTTACTTATTTCTTGAACATGGAATCAACCTATTTTGTGTATGATTCAGTAACATATTTTGATTATTATTTACTGATTGCATGTTTATTTCATGATTACCTTTTGGGGGGTTATTAGTTCAGTCTTTAATAAATAATTATGTTGTCTTTTCAATTATTAATATGCTTCCACTATTTATCCATCTATTGATTGTAAATTTTTTCTACTTAGGCTAGGTGGAATGGTCTCCCCATAGACACAAACTAGGTCCCCTATATTATTCGGAAGTCTCCGGAATATGGGGAGGCATGCATGAGGCCTTGTGTTGCACCATCTCGAGGAACCGTTTAAGTGTAATTTGGGAGTGGACATAACAAAATCATATTGGACGTTTCATTTTTCATTTTATTTTAACATAATAAATAGGAGGTTTTGAATTCTTTAGAACATGGTTATAATTGATGCTTGGGAATAGCTAACCCATATTCAGGGTTAATAACCAATTTTATAAAATAAAAATTTATATTCTGTTTTCTTTTTCTATTATTATTGACATGGTTTCACCATTGGGTGAGGCACATGCTATTTGATGGTTATTATTGTTATTATTATTGATGATTACATTTTACCCTTGGTCCACTGAGATTTGGGAAAGTAAGAATCAATCATGCATCATCATTTTCACCTTGAAAGAAATTCTGAAGCCATTAATAATCCATGCCTTATAAGAGCATTGTGTTTTTTTGTTTCATGTGACTTCTATGAGTGCTTGGACTACTATAAATAGAATTGTTTTTGGATAGTGATTCTTATAGGAAATTGAGAAACATAGTTGGTACTTAGAGTGAATGCCATAACCAAAAAATGGTTTTCCTATTTAGGTTATATTAGACACCTTAATCAGTCAACTATGACACATCGATTCCTAAAAAATTGGTCATGTAAAATAGAACATGTTATGGTATGCATTTAATGAACACCACATTTCAGTTCATATGGTGTATGGGAACTTATAGATCAGAAATAGGGAACCACTTGGTTCATCCCTTTAAATAAAATGGTGGTATAATCATAATTTTAAAATGAAATTAATACTCAAACAAAGAGCTTAACCCAATACTGACCATTCTAGTTGATAGTAGGAAGAGTCAATTTTATTATTCATAATGATTTATATCACCTAGAACTAACTCTTTTTATAGGAAGTGGGGTGTGACTATTAATTAGGTAGGTTTGTACCTATCCTATTTTTGTATCTATGATGTTTTCATTGCTAAGTCCTATCAAAGGAAGGATTTTGGAATTTTAGGGAAATTCCACAATGACGTCCCTTTGTCATATGCCAAGAGTGTGGTGATGACCTTGCTCTAGAGGTGATGGGAAGTGAGCTACTGATGACACCACCAGTAGTTCCTCATGTGTAACGTCTTCATATTCATGAAATAGAAGATTATTATTAGTTTCAAGGATATTTTCTATGCTGATAAAAACTATATATGGATCTCCATGGTTTTTTGCTTCTATGGGAGAGCTTATGTGAGAGTTCTAGTAGTAGCATCTACCCATACTTTTGGGGGATGGAGGACAATATTCTGGGGAGTTATGGATCAAGATGATTATTTCCATATTCAATCATCTAGAGACACCTCTGGAAAGAAGTTTGAATTCTCTACATATATTCTTCAAGTATCCGCCAAGCGATGGGGGATATTTTGAAATATGAGGTTCAGTATCTGGATGTGACTTTGAGAGATTTATAGTGAATAATATTTGGTTTTTTCAATCTTGAGACCCAAAGGTCAAATTTTTCTATGGATTTCATAAACCTAAGGTATGGTTCTTTTAAAATTATAGAATATTCATCTTATTTTGCATAGCATCAGTGCTTTGCACCCGTCTATACTACTGATGAGACAGAAAAAGGGAGATGATTTGAGAATGTCCTTCGACATATTATTCATTCTCATGTAAATTTTCTCTATTTTAATACCATATTTGATATATTAAACTAGTCACTTATCACTAAGAGGAACCTAAGGGATGCTGATAGTGTGAGCCTGGGTAGTTCAAAACCCGGATAGGGTAGTGGTTCGACTAGCAGTCTTAAGCAACACTTTGAGACTACACATGTGAGAAGCGACAGCTAGTTGACACCCATAGACAGTTACATAGTTTTCCACTAGTGTGGTAAGTTGAGGAATCATAGGTATTAATTTCCTTAAGACCTTATAGTGTGTCGAGTATATGAAAGATTTAGGAATCTATAGTGTTTTTGTGGGACCATCCAATCTGTACTGAGTAGGAGAGAAACTATGCTAGCTCCACCATTGGGAGAAATTTTAATTGCAACTCACTAGGTAGGTAGGTAGAGTACTATTAGTCATACAGTTAGAGGAGTAGGTTGCGTCCATGGAATATTGTCTTATAACATACATCTCCAATACAACAGACCTCGTCTAAGTAGTTGATGTGCAGCACAATGCTGGGAATCAGACCATATCTATTCATTGTAGCATGTACACGATGAATAGGGTGTCAATACATCTATTAATTCATGTAATATTCTAGTATCCTCTAATTTCATTTCTCCCTTATTTGAAATAGGTGAACAACACTGTTTAATATATTTACTTATTTTTAATAACCTTGGGCTTGGTGTCCAGTTCTCTAATGGTGTTATGACACTTGATACACCTATATATATATATTTTCTAAGTATTTACACTAGTGAAAGGGTTGTCCTCTTACAGTATGAAAATATAGTTTCTAATGGGGCCTCTTCATCCTTGATATGAATAACTTTGATTTTCTTCTTGGTATAAACTACTTAGTTACCAATCATGCCCATTTGGATTGTTATTGCTAGAGGGTGTCATTTACATCACTATAGGGTGGTATTTATATTCCTAAGGGGTTGTGGGATGATCAAGTGGGTAGAGAAAGACCGGATCATATTGGGTTGGTTGGAGTGACTACCCATATTTCTAGTCTTTAGATAGAATATTAGAGACTAAATCAAACTGATTTCACTCTGGTTGTTGATCGATTCATCAATTTTTTCACCAATGACTTTTATGAACTACCACCTAAGAGAGAGGTAGAGTTTACTGTCGAGCTAGTTCCTCAGGATGCACCAGTATCCATTCCTATATACAAGATGGATACTATTTATTTTTTGTACATAAAGGGAAACTAACGAATTTAGAAGCTAGTGGTTTTATATTTCCAGATAATACTTCCTAGGGTCCACTGACCATTTTTTCTAACAAGACGGATAGAACCCTGAGGCTTTGTCTGGATCACCAAATGTTTAATCCTCTTACTACTAAAAAATAATATATCTTACCAAGTATAGATGATATTTTAATATAGGTCATAGGAGAAAGATTATTCTCAAAGATCAACCTAGGATCGTGTTATCATCATGTTCATGTCAGACCATCATATATTCCACATATTGATTTTTTAGTCGGTATGGCTAAAATGAGTATCTCATGATGCTAGTTGGTCTTATGTATCCACCTTCCATCTTCACATCAATGATGAATAGGTTTTTACATCCCTATTTGTATTCTTTCATGGTTGTCTTTGTAGATGACATCTTGGTGGATTCTCATACTTGGAGATACCAGGCCACTCATCATGATATCATTTCCAATATACTAAGACAGAACTGACTATTAGCTAAGATTAGTAAATTTCAATTCTGGATTAAAAAATTTCACTTCTTGGTTCATATTATCTCAAAGGTAAGATTTTAAGATGTCCTAAAGAAGGTATGAGTTGCGGCTACCTGGGATCATCCTAAGAATTTTTTTTACATACATAGTTTATTGGTTCTAGTTGGTTACTACATGTGATTTAAATTGGACAACAGGTGATTACCAGAACCTCTTACAGGATTGACTAATAAGGTTGTGAAGTTTATATGGTTTGAATCCTATGAGAAAAAACATTTTGTATGAGAAAAGAAGATTGACTTCATCACCAATCATGATTCTTCAAGATTAGGGTAGAATCTATACACTCTGTTGTAATGAATCAGTTCTCAATATATGATCAGTTTAGATGCAAGAAGATTGATTCATTTCATACTGTTCATGGTAGCTAAGGCCTCATAGGTAAAATTATTGAAAACATAATCTCAAGTTAGTCATTCTTGTACACACCTTGCATTGTTGAAATAATTAACTATTGGGAGAGTGTTATTTGGTGTTTAGGAAACACAATAGACTCAAGTATTTTATCACATAGTGAGACATGAATGTTATGAGATTAATTTGGCTTGAATATCTTCAGTCATTTGACATAGATCTTGCATCTATGCTCTGGAAAGTCAAATTTTTTGTCGATGATATGATCCATAGGACTCAGTCGTAGGATACACATGTGCTTTTTAGTGAATGGTGGATTGTGACACTATTTTATGTTATGAACATCAATGTTAAGGACTGTCAGGGATAACCTATACTTTCATTGAAATCAGGGACCTATTAACTTTTAGATAGATTGATGATGAGATATTTTTATGATACTGAATGCTTGGTCTTGTGGGAGTGTATTTTTAGTGAGGATCCACCTTTAGATTAGTCTATCATTGATGACAACAACCTAAGAATACATGGGCATATCTATATCCCTATAGATATGATAAAGGAACTGATGCGTTATTCACATACATTTCAGTGGGAAGTTCACCCAGGTATTTTCAATAAGTATTGTGATATGGAATGACAGTATTGGTTTCTTGGGATAAATCCTTAGATATTAGGTTTTATCATTAGGTGTTCCCACAATCAGTAGGTTATGGTGGAACCCCAGTGACCCCCTTGATTTATAAAGCCATTAACAATTCCGAAATGTAAATGTGAGGTTTTTGTGATGGAATTTTTAATCATCTTATCGAGTTCACTCATGGTAGTGATACAGTTTCGGAAGTTATGGATTGACTGATGTGTGCAGTCAACTTCCTTACTATCTGATATACTTTCTTAGTTAATGATATGGGAAGATAGTATGTCTGTGATATCATATGGCTACACAAGGTCCCTTATACTATTGTTTCATATAGGGATTCTCATTTAAAATCATGGTTCTGGATGTTTTTATAGAGAGCGATGGTTTCAGTGGTGCTTATGATCATATCTTTTCTCCCTCATACCAATGGACTTTCAGAATAGACTATATAGGTTTTAGAGGACATTATTTGAGAATGAATCATTGATTTTGGTTGTTCTTGGTAGAAACATATCCCCCTCATCAAGCTCACCTGTGATAATAGATACCATTAGATGATACATATGGATATTTATGAGGACTTATATGGCATGTTGTGTAATTCACCACTATATTAGTTAGAAGTAGTGGAGGCAGTGCTACTAGGTCCTCATATCATTTGGAAGACTTTAGAGTAGGTTTAACTAATCAAGAATAAATTGTATACTACTCAATCTATACATAAATATTATTTTATCATTGTTTACGGCCTCTATAGTTTGATATTAAGGATCATATTTTCCTACAGGTATATACTAAGCATGAGCATAAATGATTGTTGATGAAAGGGAAGATGTATCCTTGTAATTATGGGATGTTTTTTATCTTGGAGAGAGTCAGGCAAGTAACCTATAATTTTATATTACCTCATAGGTGTATTTTCCACGTATGATGTCTTTGATGTTTCACAGCTTTACCATTATCATGATAAACCATATCAAAATTTTGATCCCAATTATGTTGATGTTGATGTAGATGATTTTTTTGAGTATTGTCTTATATGCACCATTGATAAGAGCATAAAGGCTATTCAGGATAATCTTTCCCATTGGAATGAGTGTTATGGTAGAATGGTTGTGTACGAGATGAAACTAGGGAGTGGGATGCTGATTTATATTCACATTAGATGGATTTATTCTTATATAGTATTCCATAATCCTTGGAACGTAAACCCATAGAAGAGTTCATTTAAGGGGTGAAGACTATAAGAACCCATTATTTATATGAGGTATATATCCTTTAAATTTTGTAAAAAAAAATTAACATAATATGGATTCCAAATGTGTTCATGGAGGTTAAGAAGGTGTCTCGGGATTGTTTATAGCTTGGAAACCCTAATAGTTAAAAATTTCTTAGAGTTTCACGGTTATTCGATTCTTTAAAAGCTAGTCTATATGGTTTCCCCAAGCCATGTGTGGTATTTCAGAGGGGAAATAAGGGTGCTTGGTTTTTCCAAACCATGCACCCAAGGCCACATGCCTCTGTCAGTATCTTAGTAAAAGGTAGATGAGAATATAACATCGTTGGCACACGATTTCCATAACCATAAATCCTAAACATGTAGTTTCCCCTTATGGAATTGTTATTCTCATAGTTGGCACACAGTTTGGCCAACCATGCTGCCAAACAATGCAACCGAGTAATTTGTTGGTAAAATTTCAATTTTCAAATAAATTCTATTTAACGCTGCTCTTATTATCTTTTTCATATTTCCCATTATATAGAGGTTTCTTTATTTGTGTTGGAGAAAAAAAGTGTAATCTTCCATAGTTTTTTATCCGGATCATTCATCCAGACTCTAATCAATATTTTTCTAGTCTCATTGGATATTTCTTGGAAATCTCTTCAATCCTTTGGATCAGTTCACAGTTTCCCATTACCTCAATATCATTATCTTGAACCAATATCATATACTCTATTTTTAGTAAATTCATATCATATGTCATTTTCCTCTAATATGGATCATATTAAAGGTGGATACTTGATGAGTACTCCTCTACTGGATTAAGGTAGTTGGTCTAGTATTTATTCATCCATGTCTTGATTTTTTATTATATTTGATATGTTCTGCACACTTATTTCACCACATATTTCCCCTAAATTGAATCTGTCTTAAAATATTTTTACTTCTTGGAACTTAATGATTTGTTAGAACCCAAGTCATTTTAAGATCTCCCACCTCAAAGTGATACATCCCATTGGTTGTTCCCTACATATTCATAATTGGCCTCCAAGGAGTTATATACAAATCATTATCGTTGTGTTTGAATTTTATTTTAATCAATTCCACTATATTGTTATTGGATTAATATAGTGTATTATTATGGTGTATTCCCTAATTAAGAATAATTTATTGAATGAGGTGAGTGGTACGACCATGTCACCATGTTAAATGGAACATTGGTTTTTCCCTTGTTGAAATGAAATATGACAGAATTAAGAACTATTTAAATGGATATTCCATAATCCTTAAATCTTCATATATCATATGGGGTATGAGCATAACGACCCTATATAATTAATAATGAATGATCAAGTATTCCCTTATATAAATGTAAAATGGGTGTAGAGTCCCTTATATAAATCTGATATGGGCATGGAGTCCCTCATATAAGTGTGATAAGAGAATGACTTCACTTTTATAAATGTGATACTATGCATGGTGTCCCCTATTTTTGTGATAGTGGGCATGGTAACCCCTATTCATGTGATACTATGTGTGGTGTACCCTATCTGGGTCACATATGGTTCCCAAGAAAACTATATTCATGTAGGTGTAGATAGTGGAAAGAGTTATCTTATGGATTCATGACTTCATGCATGGAATAGTAAGGGATTTTGGTACAATATGATCAAGATGGAGCTTCAGATGCTTAAATATATGTTCAGTTTTTTTTCTTTTTATGTACTATGCGTTGTATTGAAAAATTACTACCTTGTGAACATGTTTTACTAGTAGTGTAGAGATGTGACATTGTCAAATTTTTTGTATGATTTAGTTACTAATATTGATTATTATTTAGTGATTGGATAATTATATTCTGCTTTCTATATAAATTTTTACTGTTCTAATCTTTCAT
This sequence comes from Viscum album, assembly GCA_963277665.1. Classification (NCBI taxonomy): domain Eukaryota; kingdom Viridiplantae; phylum Streptophyta; class Magnoliopsida; order Santalales; family Viscaceae; genus Viscum; species Viscum album. The sequence goes on along the minus strand of OY728158.1, from coordinate 1,899,198,716 downwards.
ATGTGCTTCCACTATCATTTCAATTATTCATATTCTTCTCCTATTTTTTATCTGTGGATTATACCATTGTTATAATCTGAACAGGGTGTATAGTCTCCCCATATACCCACCATATCCCCTTTATTCTACTCAGAAGGCTCTATAATACATGGTGTTATTCTTGATTCCATGTGGCCTAGTAACTCAAGGAACCATTTTATTGGCATCCAGGTTAGGATGTCATAATTTTCATATGAGTGGATGGTTGAATATTTATTTGAGTAAGATAGGATTTCTCGATTTTTCTTATGTTTTTAAGGTAGATCCTATAAAAATCTATAATCATTATATTTTTTTAGTCTCAATAATGGAGAATCTATCGTGGTTCTTCCAATTCAAATAATTAGCAACCTTATTTAGCTTCATAGGGTGGTAATGTGTAAAGTATCCATATCTGTTAATCAACACCAACCATATCCTTTAAAACATATAGAATTATTTCTATTTGAATATATTCTTTATGATTTTATTATCTATATATATCACACATTAACAACAAATATTTTTCCACCATATGTTCGAAGAAAAAAATACAGGCTCCAAAAACAAAATCACAATGTGGGTAATTATTCACATTAGTATTCAATTTCCATGATCCCAATGTATCTAATATATCATTTTCATGAAAAAGAATCATTTTACATTATTTAATGCATTATAATATCTAAAAAACTCTTCTTCTCTATATGGTACTATAAGCACATGTGCATCGACCATCCTTATCTTCGGTTTTGTGTGATTTCATTCAATTTCATTAGTCCAAGTAAACTTGGATCCCTTTTGAATCAACATGGTTATTGGATTTTATATTCATGATATATATCTCACAAAGAAAAAGTAGTATCCATCCAATGTAATAAATATAAGGATCACTATTTCTAGTGTTGGTCGAATCCGTCTCATCATAACATATGTTATTGAAGGATTCGTAGGGTGGTCCGATCATTTCAAAATTTTTATTCCATAGGTATTCCATGGTTTGAAATCACTGAAATTCACCACTATCTATCCACCTATGGAGAGGGGAACAGACCACCATAGAGCCATGGAATGGTCTGGCCTTTTTAATCCTCTCACTAACCTACCTTGGCTCCTAATATTCCTTAGAATTATACTTTGTCACATGGCCCCCTCTATTGATGAAGGGTTTCCAAAAATATTTTTTTTTCCTATGGTATTTTATAGAGGCATCGGATTTTCTAAATCATTTCATGGTAGCTCAGTTTAGAAAAAATAACCACATTGATTATTCCTTTTCCTATTTCATTACTAATAATGTGAAATTGTAGGATCATATGATCATAAACCTCCAAGAATCCTGGAATATCTCTATTAGTTTTTGAAAAAAATATGATCCAATATACTCTTGGTCCTCTATCCCATTATTCATCAACAGATTTTGGCTTCCACTCTTTTATTCATCCTAAAAATTCAGTTCAAAATGGGAACCACTAAAGTTTCCCATTTGGGTATGTCTTCTAGGTTTACCATTTTTATTTAAATACCCATTAATCCATTCAATATAAGGAAATGTGGTTGGGTGATTTCTATGATTTGAAAGTAGTTCTTGGTCCATTTTCCATCCCATTGATCCTATAATCAGTGTAAAAATTGATGCTTCAAACACTTTGTGGAATTTTTTATGGATAAATTTTGGGAACTAAAACTAGATCTAGTTAGTAATGAAAACTGAATGGGTCACCACAAAAATCATTATATGTGTGGATAAATGGGATATAGAATGGGTTCCTTAACATTGGTCTATGATGATGGTACCATTTATTGAACATGGGGTAAATGATATTTTTATTCTCCTATAGAAATCCTAGCTTGGAATCTAGAAAAAATATAGGTGTAGCCAGTGGGTGATATTAGCAGAGCTATAGTGGCTAGATTTATAATAGCTGTAATAAACAATGTATAGACTAAATTATTTTATTTAGTCCCCTCTTAACATAGTACATGTATTATACTTATGATGTGGGTGTTTTATTGGGTATAAGGAAAAGTTCTGTTGAAGCTAATGGTTGTAGATCTTTTAATGACTAGATGAAATTTCAATCTAGATAAGTTTCCACTCATGGTGGCTGTTCAGTATGACTTTATACTATTTATAATTCCTTATAAGTGAGGTTTATTAAGAATTTTCACTCAAAAGTAAAGAATATGATATGATAGTCTCATGAACAACATTGTTTGAACCTTTTCCACGAACTTCATGAGGACATGATAATTCCTTAGGTTCTTTCAAGAGCTCCATCGAGCCATCTAGACCTATAGGATATTGGAAGGTAGAAAAAATATCAGTCTTCAGATTTTGTGCATCGGATGGTGGAATTCAGAGAAGTGGTTCATGTGCTTCTTACATCCTTTTAAGTAGATATAGTCATGAAATGGTCTAATATAGGGTATACGATAAATATAAAATTCAGTATATTATCACACTTCAATATAGAAACTAGTGACAACAAGGGTTATAAAATCATCATGAATAATTTAAAGAAAGAATAACATGGAGGAATTCTTGAGGTTAGTCTTATGGAGTGGAGGAAAGACGTGGGACTTGATGTAAATTTTAATCAATGGGTGGATGATCTATCTATATTATTCTCTAACTATGAATTTGATATGAATGATAATATCTAAAACCACTTAGGTGTAAATTCTATGAAAATAGGTGTTCTTGATTTGTGGGATTACTCCATTAACATAGGGAATAATACCATGTTCTAAAAAGACTGATCCAACGTCCCCAAAATAATGAAGACATGATCAATTAGGAAGGAGAGTGGTATTACACCCAAAAAAGTGTCATTGATTGTTAAGAAGAATATAAAAAAACAAAAAATGGAAAGAAAAATTGAATAAAGAAGGAAGACCCCACATATTGAATGTGAAGGGGCTCTGGTTAGACGATATTAACACTTATAGTGTGTTATAAAGAGGAAATTGAGGGAAAAATAATGTAAATTCCATTAAGGAAGAATATGACTATATTTGAGATTCAACCCTTCAACTAGACATCAATATTGAATAAGAGGGTTGGATTCTATCCAAGAATATTATTATGGATCGAGGTTTAAAAGAGTGGAAGAGTAGTATATAAAAGTCTATCATGACCTAGAACAGGATTGAATTTGTATTCAAGAATCTTATTTTTGAGGATCCATAGTGGAGTACATCTCGAATCGTTTTGATCCAACTCAGTGTACAATATTCTAAAAATTTAAATCTTTTTCGAATTGATCTATATCTATCATTGAGTTTAAATTCATACTTATTGGAGTAATCACTCAACCCTAATAGGTATCACTATAAATTAATAGTTTCCATACCTCATATAGAAGGTTTTATTGGATATATCCACCCATTTGAATCCTAAATGATATCTAGATAGATAATAATTCTTGGAAAATATTGATATTTTTTTAGATAATCATAAAAGTCATAAATCCATGGTAGAGGATAATTCTTCTTGATAGTGACCTAGTTATGTTATTGATAATCAATATAAAGACACATTTACCCATATTTACTCTTTAAAAAATAATTGGTTCACCCTATGGAAATGCACTAGGGAATATGGGTCACTTTTTTAGATTTTTAGAGTTATTTCATTAATTACTCAAACCCCAATGGGTCCTTTCTAAATGTAGTATTTGAAATAGGCATAGCACCATGTATGATTTCTATTGAAAACTCAACTTCAAAAGTCTAGTATATATTTGGAAACTCCTTTTAGAAATGCATTATCATATCATCAAATAAAAGTCATAACCGAAATATTGAGTTTCTTTCCAAATATCTTAGATAAATACACTTCCTTAATAGGTATTAATACTCGTACAATGGAATAAATTTCGATTGGATGTTCAAATTCATCCTCACACTAACATACAATCAAAGATGGATATGAGATCTCAAATATGACTTTCCTTCCTTGAAAATAGATATGGGATCTCTATAGGTAGAGGAAGTACATTCCCAAAATCATGTTAAGTTCAATTATATGGAGAATAATTATATTTTAAGAAGAATATTATCATAAAATTATTTTTAAGAGGGTTTATAGGATAGAGATTCAATCATCAGACCATTATGTGTTTTCAAATAGAGTAAGTTAATTAACTACTGAGGTGGTGATGTGATACTATAAGAATATTCTACCTGTGTAAAAGATTGTTTAGAACCGAATTCAAATAATAAATTTATAGTATTACTATGGATGATATGGGTATAATTCACCACATTATTCTCATGACCCACTTGAGTAATTTTGATTTCATATGTATTCACTTTTTCCTTTGGATTAAATGGTTTTTATGAAGTTTATATTTATTAAACCTTGTATTCATACACTGATTTGAATTATTTATATTCTCATTGATATTATAGAGTTGTTGTCTATGTTGTTCATTTTTATTAGAATTATTCTCTCTATTTATCTATTCTTCATGTATCAATAAAAATAATTTTGTAGAATACATAGTTTTCCACACATAATACATTTACCAATAACATTGAAGAAATTTATTTATGCTTCCTTCCATGATTGCTATATAAAGGAAGATAATTTTATTTCCCCCATTGGTTTTATTATTATAATTTCCAAGAAATTTCATCTTTCTTATCATGCCCCAAAATCCATGAGGATAATAAGAGACTCCTGTTTCTATTTCTACCCTAAGGTAATATCTAATAATTTCTTCTACATTATTAAAGTCGCATTTAAACAATTTATCTCAAAGACATTATATCATTCCACTAAAGAATAGATTAATTTGTGTTTCATGTTCAATGATAAAAGTAGATACATACATTTCATGTCTTGTGTAATTTACCTCATATGTACTAATGGACTCCCCGTCCTTCTATTTAATTTCAAATAATTCTATCTTCATTTTAGTATAATGATTTCAAGGGAAAATACTTGTTGAAAATTAAATTCATAAATGCTTCCCATGTTATAGAGATTATTTCTTTCACTTGACTCATAATATTGATAGGATTCCACCATTTATATGCTTCAACTTTTAAATGATACAAATATAATGACCAAAGTTGTATTAAATGGTAAAAATATATTCTAAATATAATTTAAAACCACTCAAATTCATAATTTATCATTATTAATTATTTTTATTAAAAATTTATTTTTAATTAAAATTTAGTAATTTTCACTATTCATCAAAATATAAAAGTTATCCGAAAAGTACCAAAATTTCACTATAGGCTAAATTTGATATTTCAAATCCAAAAATGAAGTCCATTTTGAGAGATAAAATTTATAAAATTTCAAAAAGTAGGTATTACTATTCATTACGACTAGTTTGATTGGTTGTAGTGTGTATTAGAACTCGAAGTTACATACAACACACGCTATTGTATTATTCAAAGAGAAGCATATCGTGGAAGCTTGGGGTGTTACATTGTAAATTTTTGATGTCCCAATTCTAAAGAATAAATTTATTTAGTCAAATTGAATATATAGAAGTTTAAAATATTGGATTTAAAAAGGGTTCACTATTAAAAGATGGTAAAAGTTCATTTTTGAAAAATATTTCTTTTATCTGAAAAAAATGAATTTGTTCTCACATTATGTCTAAGAAACTCATAATAGGGATTCTAAAATTATAAGTGTTATATAAAGTTAAAAATTTAGTTAATACTGTTTATAACCTCTTTCGAACGGCATGTTTGGTAAGTCATGGTGCGCTTGAACTCGGTGTTGTGTGTAATGCAAGTTATTGAATTATTTTGAAGAAGTAACACACTATGAAATATTGGGGTGTTACATTCTTCCCTCCTTCAATAAATTGCATCCTCTCAATTTGATATTGTTCTTCAAAAATAAAGGTTGAAAATAGAAAATATCTTTGTGGGAAAACCCACATCAAAAATTTGGTTAATAAAATTTAGCCTTAATGAGAGGAAAAGAGAAATGAATGGGTCACCACCAAATCATGATATCGATTAGGAGAACATTGGTGGAAATTAGAGACATATAATTGGAGGAAAAAACGTAAATATTTATAGGTAGTGATTGAGGTCATCAATCAAAAACAAGTTTAAAATTTAGGTCCTTAAATTCATTAATCTATGATGATTTAAAATACCATCAGTTCAACAAAACATAAGGTATTAGGATAAAACATTTTTTATTTTAATATTCCTTCAATAAAGTATAAGAATTAATTTCTTCATAGAATAAGAGGAGAGGAAAAATATATACTTGACAAGTAGAGTTCCATCTTTAAACTAATTTCTACCCAAAACTCATCTTTCACTCTAAAAGATAATAGAACTTAAAAAAAATATTCTATTTATCATATTCATTTGGGGTTAAAAAAATGAAGTTATAATTAATCTAATAGACCTTCTTAAAATAAACTACATTATTTAATCCAGGACATCTCTTGGGCCAGTGGTAAGTGTTACACCCTTGTCGCCCTTCGGTTGCAGGTTCAAGTATCACGGCCTTGCCGGTCGCGACGGGTTGCCGCTTGACCTCCGAGTTGTCCTTTTATGGCAATCCAAAATTAATCTCAAACTAGAATTATCCAAAAAACTTCTGTCCAATCTTATAGTCCAAAATTTATAAGTATAGTAAACATAATGAAGATCCTTTTTTCTGCATAATAACATGTGAACACCTTCATCATGTATTCTTTTAAAACACTGAAACCTCCTGAATTACCATAAAACCTTATTGATTACATTCATGATTCCTTTTTCCTTATAGAATAATGGATATAATCCTTCTATCCAAAAATGTTTTAAACTCCAACAATGATGGGAATATAATTCATTAATCAGTTTCAAGGTAGTCAAGAATATCCAATATAATTTATTCAAATCAACCATCTCTTATTCAAAAATCACTACCTAATTATCAGAACCATATTATGTTTTATCTTTCTCTCACCCATATATTTTCCAAAAATTTAACCTGCTATTGAGCCACTTTTCTTGGTTCCACACAATCTCGATTCCTTAATGAAATAGTAATGCAGTGCAATCCTTATATACTCCATAATTATTATAACCAGTACATTGTTGATACGAAAATAAAATGACATAATTCTCTAATAACAACATAAGAACTCTAGTCATTCCTTCTCATATGTGGTAGTATCACAACTTGATTATTATCCAATAGCATCATTTGGGGCATACTCTGATGATTTGGACATTGGTTCGCGTGGTGCCCCAACTCCTTACAGATGAATCATTGTACATTTGAAACCCTTTTCTTACCCTTGCAGTCACGTACATGGTGTCCTTTTTCTCCACACTTATAAAAAACTCCCATTCCTTTCAGGAAAGTTATAGGGTGTTTCTTCCCACAATTATCACATATGGGAAAAATTTTCTTTTCCCTCCCCCCTTTATCCATATTTCTCTCTTCCATCCTTTTCTTCTCTTTCTTCCCTTCAAAGCTGTAGGACTCAGTAAACTCTTTAATTGTCTTATCAACACATGATACTATTTCTTTATATGATGATAATACATGGAAGACTATTTAAATTATAAATGATGGCTTAATACCATGAAAGACATGGTCCTTCTTATTCTTTGGATTATAAGTATTACTGGAGTTCACATTCCTTCTACTGGGCGCCATTTCTATACAATAGCATAAACTGGGTCAGTTTATGAATTGAAATGAATAATTCCAAAATTGTAAAATACCTAATGAAAATTGAACAGTTTATGGATATAATCCATAATCATAAAAAAGTTTTCTTTGAGAATTATATACTCATAACCCTTTATAATGGTTGGTAAAGAAAATTAGAATTATCCTAATCATATCCCCTGGGAGTGTCATAACCAAGAGTGCAACAAGGCCTGTTATCCTGCACCAGTTCCCATTTGAGTCAATCTCAAAGTGGTGTTTTTGGGTTTTACCCCTAGGTACATCTGTGCCAGAGCCGCCTCTACCTGCTTGTATCCAGAAAAGGATGTATTTCTCAGAAAACTCATAAAATCTCTACAATACCACAATTCTAGGAAGTTCTTCTATAATAATCCACAAAGTCTATCTTAGGGCTACGTTATCTAATCATAGTTCATCTAAATCTAGTTTCTAAGGATTGTACTAAACTTCCTCTAAAACCCACTGTAACGCCCCTACCCCAGTTACCCAGATTCGGTGCATTATTACATAACATTGGCATGATTACAAGAAAATAATGTCTTGAAAAACTGATCAGTTTAGTATTATTGGAAACAAGATTCATACATATGATCCACTTTACAGCTTGAAGAGAAATACAACAATAATATATTTCATTAGAAGCATCCAAGACTCCTAGATTATGCCTGCAGGTCACTCATAACTAAATTCTTCATATCCTGGGAAAATGAAACATAAGAAAGGGGTGAGATCAAATGCTCAGTAAGGGTAAGTAATACAGTGTAAAATGACATAAATATTAAGCATGGTAAATAATTTAAAACCACATGTCTTTACCAATAATAAACATAAATAATTTTATGGAAAGATTATGAGCTAAGTAAATAATGACATAATAAAACATAATCATGGGTATTCTACTAGTCGAACGACCACATGAACCATTAATATTATTTCCATAATGAGGGAATATATAATGCTGGACATTCTGAAACATTTTTTCAAGGCCTCGGCCAAGATGTCAAAAATGATTAAGGCCTCGGCCAAAACCATAAATCAAATTGGGAAAGGACCTCGGCCAATTCCATGTCTACTTGTCTCATGAGACCTACCGATGCATCGGAGAGCTATAGTGGGCTCCACCTGTCACTTAATAAGTCCAATACATTCCTCATATGAAAAGGTTTAAACATATCGTAAACATTCGTATTAAAACTTGCATAGGAAATGTCAATACTTTCAAGATAAGCAATGAATGGTATAAAAATAGCACATCCACAGTCAAACATATCACAAAAACATCAATACAATATGGATGTTTTGTATCATAATAAATCAACTTCAAATAAACTTAAAATCCATCAAAGGATGTTGACAAAGATGAAATCAGAACCTTCTTATAGAGACATATCTCTTTATATTTTGAAATCATTTAAGAGTCACATAAAGAAAATATTTATTTTGAAAATATTCTTATAAGATTGTAATGGAATCTTCGATGATGTTATAATAGTGGAAAATATCCGCACCCTCTGTATAAGTTAAAAAAAACATTCTTACCTAAATTTTGTCGAAAAGGTTAAAAAGGACCTTGTTTGGAAAACAACGAAAAGATTCCTTTATAAACTTCTTATAAAAAGACAAAAAAATGTATAAATGTCTTTAACCCATATTCTGTAAAATAGTAAGAATGTTTTGAAATACATTTTTAAGAAACATGGATGTGGATGATAAGGAGGTCCCAGTAGATAATTACGTATAAACAACCTCAGATATTGAAGAGATTGTGAAATAAACCCTTACCTAGTAATTTTCCTTGGTTTATAGTAGGGTAACTTCTTGTATAATGGTTAAATAATTGTTATTGAATTATACAATAATCATATATATTAATATTATATCATATATGATCTTTTAACATCGCTTTGTTAATAAAATCTTAGTATTATCATCATTTTGGGTGTTAACTTACTCGTTTTCATTTATATAAGATGTGTTTGTTATGGATAGGTTGTATCATACTCATATCCATAATTATATTATGTCCTTAAATACTATTTTTAATCATCCAATAAAATTTATTCTTGAATGGATATGATGGGGAATGAATCTCATCACGCTCGTAGAGACTGTAATCCGTACGTATGCACGAGCGACAATATCATTCTTTTGATATTAAAATAATATATAATTGGATGTTATATCATATAGACAGAATCATTATAATTTTATATTTATTATTTACAAGAATTTTACATCATTATTATACCCATATAAATAATATTATATTGAATAACAATTACACCACAACGTGGAGACGGTAGGTCTTACGTACGCACGTACGATGACATGTCATTCAAGGGATGGATAGAATAATGAATTTGTTTATTCCATAATTCCAATAACATCACAGTATATAGAAATTACTGGATTTATTATTTTAGATTGGAAATAACACGGAAAGAAGAAGTTGAAGAAGAAAGGAACTTTAAAGAGGGTGATGAAGACATTACCTCTTCTCCGGGTTCTTCATTTTGATTTGATCAAAAGGGCTCTTTAGGTTGGCTTTCTGATCAAACTAAGTCCTCTAGGATAAATTTAGGGAAGGTGGTAGGATATTTGGGCAGGGTTTTGCCGAGCCAAATTGCTTTGAATGTGCGAATTAATGAGAAGGGGGGGTGCCCTTTTATAAGAGGGGTGAGGGGCTCTTTAGGAAAAACATAAAGGATTATTTTATAATAAAATCATATTCCTTTTCTAATTGATCGAAAGTGTATTATTCAAATTATAAGGTGGGTATGGGTCAAAATCCTTTCATTTTTAAATTCATTTTTTAAAAATTATCTTATTATGATTTTTTATAATTTTTTTAAAAGTTTAAGTTTTCATTGAATAGTAAAAAATACCTATTTTTATAAAACTCTCAATTTGTTTATATTTTAAATTTATTGCTTTATTTTAGATTGATCTAAAAATAACATTGGTAATTTTTATTTATATTTAATATAATTAATTATGTTTAAACATTATTTATTCTTTATTTTGGTATAAGTACATTTTTTCAGTTATGAACACATTTTTCCAAAATAAACTTTTTTTTTATTTTCACGATTTAATTTTCTATGTGGTGGGTGATCTTAATATGATTTTTCTTCTAACAAGGAATTATATTTCCATCAAGGCAAATAAGTTAAGACATATTCAAATTAAAGGCAATGTTAGGGGAAGCCAAAACATAGAAAATATCCCATATTATAAAATATCAAGACATTCAGGGATAAATAAAATATGAAATACCTCAAGCCTATAAATGAATACTCATCATGTATCAAACTTTTTTTGACCTAGGTTGTAAGAATACAAAAAAATAAATTAACTCCCTAAAAATAGGAAATATGATCTTATATCAAGATAACAACATAGAGGGAATGAAAAACGGTGATTCGAGATAGTGGGTTGATGAGATTAACTAGAATAACCCAAAAGACCAATAAATACTAGATCAAAGTATTGATGAATGATAATGATAAAAAACTATGAAATATGGAACTGGGGAGCTCCAACATAAAAAACAATACACCCTTTTATTAGAAATAAGAATATAATAAGAGAGTTGCAGTTAAACATAATTTAATGGGAAACAACCTTTTTTCACAAAAATTACAGGGTGATATGATTTGGACTGATGGTTGGACAAACCGTATGCCAACCATGTGCATGAAACTACCTCAAGGGGACCCCTCAAGGGTAGGAAACACAGTTTAGGAAACCATGCTCTAACCATACTCTTTCCTCTGGTACATTTTTTGGAGTTACTTTAATGGGCCTGTGGACCAGGGTGAATGGCTAGGGAAAACCATGTTCCTTGATTTACCATCTAAGACCCCACAAAAGATTAGGGGAAACCTTGAAATCTATCTCACATGATTTCTACTATGCATTCCACCAAGTGCATGTTTTCCATAGGATAGGGTTTCAAGCTTTGAAAAATCCCCGGACACCCATATAACATTTGTGAACTCATTTGGAATACATATTTGGTCAAAAAAAATACATAGAACAAAATTTAAAGGATCCATAACTCAAATAAATACCATGTTATAACAATTATTAAGGAGGAGAAAGAATAATATGTAGGGTTTAAAAGATGACATGGATAGTTTTGGATTTCATCCTTTATTAATATGGTGTGATAATATTTTGGAAAGATATTTGTGTCCCTTTAACACAATAATTGAATGATCTAATAGATAAAGTACATCGGTCATTATTATTTATCAACCATATAATTTCAAATATTTATAGATAACTAAAAGTGGTTTTTTTTATGTAATGTAAAGAATGATTTTTTAGAGTATGTATCATGATGCCTTGTATGTCACCTTGTCAATATTAAATATCAAAAGTCTAAATGTATGATGAAAGCATTAACCATAATTGTATGGAAATAGAAATACATGACAATGTTTTTCACCATAGGAATATCCAAGGAATCTAAAGTCTATAACACTATTTGGGTTGATTTCAATGACTTTATAGACTCAATATATTTAATTACTATTAGAGAATATTTACTTCTTATTAAAATTTCCTAGATTTACATTAAAGAAGAGGTAAGGGTTTATGAACTACCACTACAAATTTTATATGATTGAGACCCATAGTTTACCTTAGAGTACTAGATATATTTTAAAAAATCATTGAATATAGATCTAGGATTTAGTATTAAATATAATCCTCAGATAGAGTTTCACTATGAGAGGAACATTCAAACCCTAGAATATATACTTGGAATTTTCTTTATGAATTTAAAATATATTTGGGATGAGTACGATACTATAGTTGAATTTTATTATAATAACATATTTCACTTAAGCATTCAAGTAGATCCCTAGGAAGAAATTTATGGATAAATATACAAAACTCAATCATGTTGGGCTAATGTTGGAGAACCAAAGCAAGTCGGACTTTGAATTTCCAAGAGAATTATATACAAATTTAAATCTATTAAACAACACAAAAAAAGAGATCTAACTCCATATTCATGTTATAAAAAAATAAAAAAATATATAGAGAGTTCAATGTTAGAGAAAAGTTATTACAATGAATATATTCATTGATTAAAGCATAGAGACTTGGAAAGAAGGGGATGTATTCCAAGAATATATCAGTCCCTTTGAGATTACTAATCCTATGAGATTCTTTATTATATCACGATGATATCTTATCTATTTGTCCATCAATAGAACTTGTATAAATTTATCTATGTTCTCCATATATCTATTTTAAGGAAGAATATACCCAATCCTTCCTATTTTTTAAATATGGATGTTGTAAAATTAGATTATGATCTATCTTGTGGGAAAAAACTGGTAGAGATTCCGGATCAAAGAGATAAAGTGTTAGAGAACTATTCCACTAATTGGGTTGGTATTTTGTGGAAAAAACTAGAAATTTAAAGAATCTATGTGGAAACTTGAGGATGTAATGGGAAAAAACTATAATAATTTGTTTTTATATGTGTAATGGAATTCAAAGAGTCAAATGTTTGTAAGGGTGTATAATGTAATATCTTGATATTTTAAAATATGTTTCTTATTAATAAATTTCACATGTTCAATTTATTATGCTGCATGAAACACTAAACTAAAGAGAATATTGATTTTTTATAATAAAAATTGAAATATGTTATAATAAAATTAAATAAAACCGAATTATTAAAATAGATTAGGTAAATATAACAATAACTACTTTAATTACTCATATATGAATTGAAATGTTTTATAAAAAATATTTTTTTATTTTTTATTTTATTTTTCCTTTTTAAAATAAAAATATATAAATTTTATAATATTATCTTGATGAAATAAAAATTATTTTTGAATTTATCATATCAAAATTATCTTAAGGTGTCTTTCTAATAATTTTATAAAATAGTTTGGTTTTACGTTAATGGTGAAGAAATTTTGATTTTATAGCACCTTAACACTTATGGACATCACTATGATATGATAATGGATAAAAAATATTTAACACATATAAATTGACCACATTTCTGTATATGGTGTAAATGAAATCATTTAAAAATATTTTGTTAAATTTAAGAAACCATGCTGTACTTTTCAGGACCTAAGATATTTTCTATTCTAATAAAAGACTTTTTTAGATATTTTTTATTTTTTTTCAAAATGATAATTCTTTTAATTTTTTCAAATAAATTAAAACTATGTTTTATCCTCAAATGATAAATGTCGGGGGAATTAATTTATTAAATGATTTTGAGGAAAATTATTTTTCATTCTTAAAAAGGAATTTTTCAAAAAAAAAAGTAGTATTTAGTTTCATTTTTTTCATACTTATGATTACATATCTGGAATAATAATGTACATATTTAGTTATAATTTCTTTTAAATTTTTTCCAAAAAATAAGTTCCCATGAAAAAAAATTAATGATTTCATATTAAATGTTAAAATAGGTTAAACTAAGGGATAATGCTTCTAATACCATAAAACATTATCTTTATCTAATTATTTTAAGTGTATTTTGACCACCACTGACCATAAATTTAAAATTGGATTAAATTTGAGACACATACCATGATAATTAAATTTATTATATTTAAAATTTCTTAATGTTTACAATAATGTCACTCCACTCACTTTTAAAACAGAACCTGCTCTCCACACTTACTCACACCCTTAAAGAACCTTATATTGACTAATATATACCAAAATAACTTCCTAAATATATTTCCAAGGTCTCATAGGTTCTTATAACACCAATAAAACATTGTAATAATGATTAAGTTGTAAGATAGAGGAGGTTACCCAAAGAATAGGCAATTTTCATTACCGAGCTATTTCAAGTCTCTTTCTTCCCTAATCCTCCTTGAAATATTCTATAACCTTATTAACATAATTAAGAATATTATGAATCCTCCTTGAATTATTCTATAACCGTAAAATTTTATAAAATACATTTATCTTAACATAAAATTTTCCATGATTGATAAATAAATAATTTTAATTTTAATAAATGAATTTTATAAAAATTTTAAAATTTTATTATATTTATTTTCTCATAGAAATATATAATAATGTAATTTTGAGGAAAACATATATTTGAAGAACAAAATGACTCCCAAATATTATGTGTTTATTTGTTAAGAATAAATTAATTTGTATTGAACATTAAATTCATAATTATTTTATAATATAATTAATCCTTTTCAAACCAAACAAATTAAATTCCATTTTTAATGACCATTTTAAAATAATAATATTTTGGTGTCTATTTAAGCTTGTTGTTCTAGACAATGTAAGCTATCCAAAAGATTAAATTTATTTAAAAAGAGACATACTATAAAATCATGGGGTGTTATAGTGTTGTTTCCTATATACAAAATTTATTTATATATATAATCAAATTGATAATAACTCTATAATAAATATATTTAGTGGTAATAATCCAAAAAAGATGGTTGGGTATTAATTCATTCTTCACTCAATGCCTGAAAAGGTGCCACAGATACAGACATAGTTTGAAACTCCAAGGTGATATTATTTTTTAATTCAAATTCTCTATGTGAATAATTATAGGGAATTTGAATATATTTTAGATTGAAAAAAATTTATAAAGCGATTAGATGGGTATAATAATGATGGATAGTTCAGTATCCAAGGTGATATTATACGTACGACCTACAATCTCCACGTTGTGGTATAATTGTTATTCAATATACTATTATTTAGATGGGTATAATAATGATGTATAGTTGATGTAAATAATAAATATAACATGATAATGATTCTTTATATATGATATACTGTCCAATTATATATTATTTTAATATCAAAAGAATGATATTGTCGCTCGTGCATACGTACGGATTACCGTCTCCTCGAACGCGATGAGATTCATTCCCCATTGTATCCATTCAAGATAAAATTTTATTAGATGATTAAAAATAATATTTAAGGACTTAATATAATTCTGGATATTAGTATGATACAACCTATCCATAACAAACACAGCTTATATAAAATAAAATGAGTAAGTTAACACCCAAAATGACGATAATACTAAGATTTTATTAACAAAGCGATGTTAAAAGATCATATTTGATATCATATTAATATATATGATTATTGTATAATTAAATAACAATTATTTCACCATTATACAGGAGGTCGACATACCATAAACGAAGTAAAAGTACAAGGTAAGGGTTTATTTTAAAATCTCTTCATTGTCCAAGGTGTTTTATACGTAATTATGTACTTGGACCTCTTTATCATCTACATCCATGTTTCTTAAAAATGTATTTCAAAACATTATTAATATTTTACAGAATATGGGTTAAAGTAATTTATACCCTTATTTGACTTTTTATAAGAAGTTTATAAAGGAATCTTTCTGTTTTTTTCCAAACAAGGTCTTTTTTAACCTTTTCGAAAAAAATTAAGGTAAGAATGTTTTTTTAACTTATACAGCGGGTGTGGCTATTTTCTACCATTATAACATCGTCGAAGCTTCCCTTACAAGCTTATAATAATATTTTCAAAATAAATATTTTCTTCATATGACTCTTAAATGATTTCAAAATATAAAGAGATATGTCTCTAAAAAAAGGTTTTGATTTCATCTATGTCAACATCCTTTGATGGATTTTAAGTTTATTTGAAGTTGATTTATTAGAATACAAAACTTCCATATTTTATTGATGTTTGTGTGATATTTTTGACTGTGGATGTGCTATTTTTATACCATTCATTTCTTATGTTTAAAGTATTTACATTTCGTATACTAGTTTTAATACGAATGTTTATGATATGTTTAAAACTTTTCATATGAGGAACGTATTGAACTTAGTAAGTAACGGGTGGAGCCTGCTATAGCTCCTCAATGCATTGGTAGGTCTCATGAGACAACTAGATGTGGAATTGGATGATGCCCTTTCCCAATATGATTTATTATTTTGGGCGAGGCCTTAATCATTTTAGACGTCTTGGCCGAGGCCTTGACAAAATGTTTCAGAATTTCCGACATTATACATTCCCTAATTATGGAAATAATATTAATGGTTCATGTGGTCATTAGAATAGTAGAATACCCATGATTTTGTTTTATTATGGAATTATTTACTCATCTCATAATCTTTCCATAAAAGTATTCATGTTTATTATTGGTAAAGGCATGTGGTTTTTAATTATTTACCATATTTAATATTTATGTCATTTTCCGCTATATTACTTACCCTTACTAAGCCTTTGAGCTCACCCCTTTCTTATGTTCCATTTTCCCAGGATATAAAGAAATTAGTTATGAGTGACCAATAGGAATAATCTAGGAGTCTTGGATTCTTCTAATGAAATGTATTATTGTTGTATTTATCTTCATGTTGTAAAGTGGATCATATGTATGAATCTTGTTTCCAATAATACTAAGTTGGTCGGTCTTTCAAGACATGATTTCCCTGTAATCATGTCAATGTTATGTAATAATTCACCAACTCTGGGTAATTGGGGTCAGGGCATTAAATATTCATAATACCATGTATGATTTCTATTGAAGACTCAACTTCAAAATTCAAGTAGATATTTGGAAACTCTTTTTAGACTATGCATTATCATATCATCAAATAAAAGACGTAACCGAAATATTGAGTTTGTTTCCAAATATCTTAGAAAAATACACTTCTTTAATAGGTATTAATACCTGTACAATGGAATAAATTTCCAATGGATGTTCAAATTCATCCTCACACTAACATACAATCAAAGATGGATATGAGATATCAAATATGACTTTCCTTCCTTTAAAATTGATATGGGATCTCTATAGGTAGAGGAAGTATATTCCCAAAATCATGTTAAATTCAATTATATGGGGAATAATTATATTTTTAAGAAGAATATTATCATAAAATTATTTTTAAGAGGGTTTATAGGCTAGAGATGAAATCATCACACCATTATGTGTTTTCAAATAGAGTAAGTTAATTAATTACTAAGGTGGTGATGTGATACTATAAGAATATTATACCTGTGTAAAAGAGTGTTTAGAACCTAATTCAAATAAGAAATTTATAGTTTTACTGTGGATGATACTGTTATAATTCACCCCATTATTCTCATGACCCACTTGAGTAATTTTGATTTCATATGTATTCACTTTTTCCTTTGGATTAAATGGTTGTTTATGATGTTTATCTTTATTAAACCTTGTATTCATACACTGATTTGAATTATTTATATTCTCATTGATATTATAGAGTTGTAGTGTATGTTTTTCATTTATATTAGAATTATTTTCTCTATTTATCTGTTTATTCATGTATAAATAAAAATAATTTTGTAGAATACATCGTTTTCCACACATAATACATTTACCAATAACCTTGAAGAAATTTATTTTACGGTTCCTTCCATGCTTTCTATATAAAGGAAGATAATTTTATTTCCCCCATTGGTTTTATTATTATAATTTCCAAGAAATTTTATCTTTCTTATCATGACCCAAAATCCATGAGGATAATAAGAGACTCCTATTTCTATTTCTACTCTAAGGTAATATCAAATAATTTCTTCTATGTTATTAAAGTCATAATTAATCAATTGATTTCAAAGACATTGTATCATTCCACTAAAGAATAGATTAATTTTTCATTCATTTTCAATGATAAAAGTAGATACATACATTGAAATATTTTGTAATTTAACTCATATATACTAATGGACTCCTCATACTTCTTTTTCATTTCAAATAATTCTATCTTCATTTTAGTATAAAGAGTTCAAGGAAAAATACTTGTTGAAAATTAACTTCATAAATTCTTCCCATGTTATAGAGATTCCTTCTTTAACTTGACTCAGAATATTGATAGGATTCCACCATTTATATGCCTCAACTTTTAAATGATACAAATCCGGAAAAAAACTTCACGTAGTCTAAGAAAATGAGAATAAAAAATATTATATATGTAGAATTCATCCATTACATAGAAACAATCAAAAAAGATGAACCATTAAAGAATGGATTATATTCAGATATAAAATACTCCTTTGATAATTTTTCCTTTCATTGATAATTTGGAAGTTCATAAGGATTGATTTTATCATTCATAGCACAAGAGAGTTGTGTGAGCATAAGCATAATATCTTTAATCCCATCTCTCATTCAATCAAGTTTCTTAGTAGGATGGTTGTTCCATTGGTTGTCACATTCATTGTTAAAACTATTCCTCTACGTTCTAAACACTAACAAAACCCAAAAGGCATTGTTTTTGTATGAATCGTCAATAGAGTGGTAAATCACATAGTAAAAAAATCATTTAAAAGATGGCCAAAATTACGAAAACGTCTGATCACTTTATAAATTTTTTTCAATCTAAAATATATTCATATTCCCTATAATGATTCACATAGAGAATTTGAATTAAAAAAATAATATTACCTTGGAGTTTCAAACTATGTCTGTATCTATGGTACATTTTCAGGCACTGAGTGAAGACTAAATTAATACACAACCATCTTTTTTTGGCTTATTACCACTAAGTATATTTATTATAGAGTTTTTATCAATTTTATTATATATATAAATGAATTTTGTAAATAGGAAACAACACTATAACACCCCATGATTTTATAGTATGTCTCTTTTTAAATAAATTTAATCTTTCAGATAGCTTACGTTGTCTAGAACAACGAGCTTAAATAGACTCCAAAATATTATTATTTTAAAATGGTCATTAAAAATAGAATTTAATTTGTTTGGGGTGAAAAGGATTAATTATATTATAAAATAATTATGAATTTAATGCTCAATACAAATTAATTTATTTTTAACAAATAAACACATAATATTTTGGAGTCATTTTCTTCCTCAAATATATGTTTTCTTCAAAATTACATTTTTATTTATTTTTATGAGAAAATAAATATAATAAAATTTTAAAAAATTTATCAAATTCATTTATTAAAATTAAAATTATTTCTTTATCCATCATGGAAAATTTATAATAACATGAATTTTTAAAAGTAGTTTTTTATTTTCAATTGATATTCAATTAATGTAGGTAATTTATAGTCATTTATAATATAATAAAATACACATAAACAATATTTGTTCCTTATTATTATAAAAGTACATTTTAGGGATTAATAATACATTTGTCTCCAAAAAATAGTTTTTCATTTTATTTTGATGATTTAATTTTAAATGTAATTTTGTAAGTTCTATGTTATAAATTTTTAAAAATATATTCCATATTTTGAATAAGGTGGTAAAATATAGATTATAAGTTCAATTTTATTTTTATGCATAAACAATTTGCATTGTTATAAAAATATTTATTGCAGTATAAGTAAAATAAGGTACTGGGTTATAGTTAATTGTTAAATGCTTAAAATACCTAAAAACTAAATTGTCAAATGGGTGTTTAATGTGTTTATAGACCTTAACCATACATTAAAACATTAATTATCCACCAAATTATTTTAAATTAATCCTGCACAAATTGTTTGGCTTCAAATATAAAATAATCATTATTTAATCACTTAAGACCACCCCTCCTCAAGTATAAATAACTCTCCTCACCACCCCATTTCTCTTCATAATCTAGGAATCCATTAAAATATCTAAAAAACCCTCTCCTAACCACTATCCTTAAATTTAATTTCTTATTTTCTCACCCAAATACCAATTCTATATTCCTCAATGGGTCCATTATGGAGGTGGTATTAAAGATGTATCCTTCTCAAACAACCTCTATTAATTTATTTTCTTTTTCTACTTACTATTACCATATATCATCCATAAAATAAAAATAAATCTAGTATCATGTTTATATTTAAAAATTATATTAATAATTTAGTATCTTCTATCCACCCCTCTTCTTAACACATATTATTTAATGAAACTAAATCATTATCAAAATTATGGTGATCTATCATCTCCATAAATAATTATTTTGTTAATTTTCCATTACTACCTTCAAGGATAATAATTATAAATATTAGTATAGTTAAATAATATTTTAAAAGGTATATTAAAACTTATTTCATGTTATTTGACTATTATATAGACAAAATATTAAATAAAATGAACTAGTTCGTGATCGTTAGAAAACCCGAAAAAATAAACTAAAACATTTATCATTAACATTTTATCAAATTAATATTTCTCATGAAATAATTAAAAATAATATATCAGTAAATTTAAATATAAATAATTGAATCAATATAAATTTATTTCACTTATTTATTTTTATTTTCATATGAAAATAATATCTATACTTGTACACCAATGATCCGACCATGAAAACCATTCAACAATCACACCTGAAAAAATAAAAATAATGAAATGTTATTAATGAAAAGTTGGTAAGATGTTAAAAAAGTGTCATATAAGGTATTTTAAAAACGTTTATAGTTCTATAATTAGTTTATAATTTTTAAAAAAATTAAATAAAAGGTTAATATATGTAAAACTAAAGAGAATAATGAGGTAAGGGTTTCCCGTCTCATTTTTACTTCTGTGAAATATATGTTTTATTCACCACTTATTTATTTTACATGTTGTATATATGGGCCATTCATATATCATATCATGATTTTTTTCTCCATTGAATTAAATGTTTCATTTGAGAATTATTACTTTTTTAGTTCATACGATTTGATTGATTACAAAGTGGTATGATTTTTCATAACTCAATTTCCATTAATAGGGTTAAATTTACTCTTCAATTATTATTCCTAGTTAATATTATTGGTGTGGTATATCTTGATTATATTACGATTTATTGACAAATTTTATCTTGATTTATGGATTATAAACACAATCTATTCATTTATTTAAAGATCAGTTCAAGGATATGATATTTATAAGTGACATTATATTAAATAATATCTTTCTAAAATTTCCCTTAAAACTCTAATTTTCTTACATGTCCATTTTTATAAAAAAATCCAAAAATGTTTTTATAATTCAATTAATTTTTTTAAAATTAATATTTACTCATGTTTTAATTTTACAAAGTCATCTGAAAGGCTTATTGTTTTCATTTTCTAGATGATATTTTTTGTGGCTTATCTGAAAAAAAAATAAGGAAGGAATTTTTTTTATATAGGTTGAGATTATTTTCCTGATTTTATAAAATTTTAATTATTTAATGTTTCCATTACAAGCATACATAGTTATTTTCAATGGAAATTTTTTCTTTTATAATTTTTCATTATTTTAAAAAATTCTAAACAGAAAGGATATTTTTCTCAAGAATTATTTAAAGTGATATTTCAAAATAATTTTCCATATAAGATAACATTATTTGGTATTACTTAATATTTTTAAGATAGAAGATCAAAGTATACTGTTTTTATACATTTTATAGATGTTTTATGTTTACAGTGAAAATATGAAATGTTTATGAAACCCATTTCTTTTCCATGGGTAATGGAATGATGAACGTTTTATAAAAGCCATTGCATTTCATGGGTTTTGATATGAAAAATTATTTTCGTCCTTAAAAACAAATATTTATAGATTACATCATGTGATGTTTGGGAGATATATATATATCCTTCAAATTCATTGGAGAAATATTTATATCTAATGAGATGATGATGGGAAACAAGTCTTTGGGCCGGATCCACTACGGGAAACAGGTGCATCCTGATCTAATATGGGAAACAGGTGTGTCCTGGTCCACTATATTAACATCCATCGTAGTTTAAGTTAACATATAGAGTTTTTTATTGTATTTCTGAAAGTGACCCACTTTTATGAAATGATCTTATGGATCATTATTGATTTATAATGATTTCTCACTCTAATGGTCAATATATTCCAAAATGATAATGTTTATTCCATGAATCAAGTTTATGATCTATGATAGGGTGGGTATGAACTTTTTAAGTTACAATAAGGATCTCATTATTACTTTATGGATTCATATAATCATGTATTTATATCTCTTATGTTTATCCTTAATGAGAATACGATCTTAAACTTTCTTATGATTCCTTCCTAAGATGATGAAGAATGTTTTAGGTGGGGTATGCCAACAAGAGAATTGTGTAGAAGATCGTTGTGGGTTATGTTAAAGATATTTCATAAAATAAGAAGATTGTATATCTAATAACCAAATAATTTAAAACATTCTTATTCTGGTTTAGTTTTGTAATGTTATATTTTTAAAAATAATTTATTTAAATGTATTATATTTGTATAAAAATAATGGGTCGTTAAAGTTGGTATCAAAGTATGGTTTCAATAATATTTGGAAATTATGTTTAGAATTTTTTTGAAAAACCTGGGAATAAGACTAAGTATAGGATAAAATCCTTATGTTTTGATAATGATCACGAATGACCTATGTTAATCCAAAGTATTCATATATAAAGGTGTCTTAATTTAGATATTATATAATTTATTTGTCATAATTATGTGGTTATCCACTATGATTAGTATTTCTCACAAAATGATTTCTATTTTTAGATGGATGGAATCCAAATGAACTATGTTTATACAAAGTTTCATAGGAAATTAAATTTTATAGTAGTAGGAATGATGAATCCTTTATCAATGCTCACACAAATTTCACAGGCTCTGAATCATCCCATGAATCCTAATTATCAGAGCATGGAACAACAAACTTTTGAATCTTTCATGAAGAAACATCCACCTCTTTTTAGTCGGTCTTCCAATCCATTAGTTCCTGAGTGATGGATCAATACCATTGAGAAATTTTTTTTTATTATTCTGTACATGGGACATGAAAAATATTACCTAGTTATTTATCATCTAGAATGTAAATAATAACAATGGTATAATCTTTTCAAGAATATAAATCATGTGGAAGATATTGAATCCATGGAATGGGATGAGTTTAAAGGGATATTATTCATTAATTACATTTCTAATATTCTACATTCAAAGATAGACAATGAATTATTAAGCTAAAGAAAATGATGTTGAATCTGTTGGTACCTATGATAGATATTTTATAAGTATTGAAAAGGATCCCTCTGGTTTAATTATCATCACTGAATATAAAATTGATCAATTCATTAGTGGCCTAAAAATAAGTCTCTGAAAGTAATTAACTAAAAGATGATTTAGTATCTAGGAATAAATATTTATATGTAAACTCAAAGTGGACATGGAAATTTGATATTCCCACCATTCCCATGGTTTTTATATGAAAAGAAAGATTATGTCACATTAAAACTTGAATAAATAACATGGTGAAAATAAATTATAGTCATATACATTTCAATATTGTGGTAAGAAACATCAAGGTAATTGTTTGAATGGAACTGGAGGGTGCTTAAAATATAAAATAATGGGTCATAAATCTTGTGAATAATAAAATGGGATTAATGGGATAGTAATTGAAATGGAGGAGGATATGATTCCAATCTAAGTGTTACCCACACTACAATGTTTAAAATTCATAGACATTGGGAATAATTTGAATCAATTCCATAATACAAGGACTAAAATGGATTTTAAGTCACAATGTCCACTAAATACAAAAGAAAAAAAGAAAACATTTTTCAATAATAATTGATAAAGTTAATCATCATAATTAGGTCACCCTTATTCTCCCCTCCTTAGTCGAGAGTTTCATGTTTTATTTTTTATGAATATATTATGGTTTATCCTTTAGATAAATTTCATGTGGCTATATGTTTTACAAGGATTTTTTAATAATGAAATCACATTTGACATTTTTTGTTAAAAACATGATCCCAAGATTCTAATTATTTTTTTTATAAGATAACATACAGTATATGGAATAAAGAGTGAATTTACTTTTGGAAGTGTATTTGTACCCATGTAAGATTAACATAAAATTAATGGATACCATCATTGGTTTCTTTGTTGGCACCCCTTTTGGTGTTTTTATGTGATGGGATTTTATCATGATTAAGAGACATTTATCGAAACACAACCCTTTGGTTTTCAATATGTGATACATTTATTCAATGAGTAATGCATTTACACTTTTTGGAAATATGATTAAAAGTATTGTGGGGACTTTAGTGTTTATATTAATTATGAAATTGATGTAATTATAGGTTATATTTAATCAGCTTATGATGTAAGCACACTTGATTAAAACAATATTTTCCTCTAGATATTCTTGTTAGAATTTATTCCGGAAGTTGTAAAGTTTCATTGATTTTTATATTCAATTGTTTCTGATTGGGATTTGATGTTTACCTGAATGATTTAGTGGATGCCTATGAAATGTCTTAATAAAGTGTTGAGTTTTAGAATTATGTATCATCCTTATGAATATTTTCATTTTGATAAATTAGTTCAAACTCTAGAGGATATACTAAAATCTTATTTCATGTATTTCAAAGGTGATAATGTTCAACACCTCACCCGTGTTACGTTTTCATGAAATAAATGATTTTTCTCAAGCATTCAGTTGGATCCTTATGAAACTCTTTTTCCAAAGAAATATATAAATCCAAAATACAAGAAATAATTTACAGAAAGATAGTCTTTGAGAATTGAAAAGGCTGATGGTATGGTAGAGAAGGTTAGAGTCACTCAATAATAGATAAGGACAACACAAGTTTGAATGAAATTTAATATTGAAAATCATTGAAGCAGACTATAATTTTATGTTCAAGAGAAATTATTTCTATTCATTTATCTATAGAATAAATAAGTTAAAATTAAAGCCAAGATGTATCTTTACCTTTGAAATACCTGATCGTATTTGTATTGTACCGTATCGATTTTTGCTTCCATCGAAACTCTCTGTTGTTCATAATTTTTTCCATGTATCTTCATAAAGGAAGAACATACCAAATCCTTCACATTTACTAAAATGTTTTGTCATACTACTAGATTAGGAAGTTTATTATCATAAACAACTTTTAGATATTCTTGATTTTAGAGATATTGTTCAATGGAATAATACAACTCACATGGTTAATGTTTTGTGGCAAAACCAATAATTTGATGAAGCTACATGAGAACCTAAGGATGTGATGAGGAAAACTTATCCACGTTTATTTGCATACTAGGAATCAATTATGAGGGATAAATTCATTTCAATATGAAAGAATAAAACACCCCATTATTTTATTGTATGACCCTTTTTATGTAAATTTAATCACATTGATAGCTTAGGTTGAATGGAACATCAATCTTAAATGAACTCCAATATATTATTATTTTAAACAACCGTTAAAAACTAGCCATTAAATTTGTGGGTCTAAATATTATTAACTATATCATGAAATATGTATTAATTTCATGTTCAATAAAATTTTATTTATTTTCAAGAAATAAATAGGTAATATTTAGTAAAGTTATTTTTTTCTTCAAATATATGTTTTCTTCATAGACCTATATTTATTTCTCTCTATGAGAAAATAAATATAATTTAATTTTGACTCATTTAGAAAATTTATTTTATAAAATTAAATTTATTTTTAAATTAAATTTTTAAAAATTATCTTATTATGATTTTTTTTAATTTTTTAAAAAGTTTAAGTTTTCATTGAATAGTAAAAAATACCTATTTTTATAAAACTCTCAATTTATTTATATTTTAAATTTATTGCTTAATTTTAGATTGATCTATAAATAACATTGGTAAATTTTATTTATATTTAATATAATTAATTACATTTAAACATTATTTATTCCTTATCTTGGTATAAGTACATTTTTTCAGTTATGAACAAATGTTTCCAAAATAAACTATTTTTTTATTTTCACGATTTAATTTTTTATGTAATTTTACAACTTCTTTGTTTTAAATTTTAAAAATGGATTCCATATTTTGAATCTTTTTGTCTGAATTAGATTAAAAATTTATTTCCAATTTGTTGCCTAAAAATTTATCGTGGTAAAAATGATTTACCGTAGTGTAAGTAAAATAATATAGTAGGTTAAAGTTAAAATCTAAACACATAAAATACTTAGAAACTAAAAAATTAAATGGGTGTTTGATGTGATTATAGAACATAATCATCCCTTTAAATAATTATTATCAACCAAATTCAATAATATTAGTGCCACCCAAATGTGTTTTCCTTTAATTATAAAATAATTATAATTTAATCACTAAAAACCACCCCTCCTCAATTATAAATACCAATACTCACCACTCATATTCACCTCAAAATCTTTATAGATGTTAAAATATCTTCTAAAACTGATCATCCTCACTCTCTCCACTTTCAATTTATTATTGTCTCCCCCAAAGTCCAATTATAAGTTCTTTAAGAGGTCCTTCAAGGAGGTGATATTCAAGAGGTTCCTTTCTCAAACAACCTATCCTAATTTCATTTCTCTTTCTGCCATATCTTCACCTACTTAACCCATAAAAGTACAATAACTACAGGTTCATGTATATACTATAATTTTTATTTAAAATTAAGTATCTTCTATCCACCCATTTTCTAATCTCCTATTATTCGAAGAAATGAAACCATTTTCCAAATTAAGGTGGTCAACTATCTCCATGAATAATGGTTTTGTTCATTTTCCAATATCACTTCAAGGCTAGTCATAAAAGTATTATTATGGTAAAATAATATTTTAATAGTTATCTTATAACATATTTAATATTTTGGTACTAATATATGTACATAATATTTAATAAGATGAAACTAGTGCATGATGGTCATAGAAACTACCAAAATAAACTAAAACCTTTATCATCAACATTTTATCAGATGAATAATACTCACGTAATAAATAAAAGTGATATAAGGGGCCATTTAAACTTATGGAAGTTCAATAATACCATTTCATTTCACTTATATATTTATATTTTCATTTTAAAAGAAAATCCATAATTATACATAATAGACCCAACCATGAAAACTATTAAACGAACAAACCAGAAACAATGAAAATTAATAAATATTATTAATGAATGGGTGGTAATATGTTAAAATTTTATCATATTTGTTATTAAAAATATTATTATAGTTCAGTAATAAATTAATAACATTCTTTATACCTTTTATATAAGAGGTTAAGGTACGTAAAACTAATGTGAAGTGTGAGGTAAGGGTTTCTTATCTCACTTTTACTAATGTAAGATATATGCTTTATTCACCACTTATTTATTTTATGTGGTGTATATAATACCATTTGAAATATAATTTCCTTCGTTAAATTGAATTCATGGTATTCAATGTTTCATTTTATAATTATTTCTTTTCTGTGGAATATGAGTTAAATGATTAAAAACTGGTAATGGATTTCATAACTCAATTCTCTTTCTGTTGCTTAAACTTATACTTTATTGATTATTCCATGTTAAGATTATCTCTGAGATGGATTATTATTATCTTATTTTTTATTTAAAATTTTTTTATATATATTTAAATATGATAAACAGAAACTATTAATTTTTTTAAATCTCACTTCAATGATATGATATTTTTAAGGGTCTCTCTTTAAAAAATTATCTTATAAAAATTTCCCTTAAATATCTATTTTTTTCAATTCCATTCTTTCTAAATTGTATCCATTTTTTTACTATTATCTTATTATTTTTAAAAAATAAATTTTTACTCATGTTTTAATTTTAACAAAATAGTTTGAAAGGATTCTTTTTTTCATTCTCTATTTGATGTTCTTTGTGACTTATTCGACAAAAATAGGAAAGGAATGCATTTTTTATATGGCATGAGAAGACTTTCCCATTGTCTTGAATTATTAATGATTTGATGTTTCAATTAAAATATTACTAGATTATTTTCAAAGTAAATATTTTCATTTATAGTTTAATTAAATGAAAAAAAATGTTTTCAAAACAGAAAGGATATTTTTCTCAAGAATGATTTCAAGTTATATTTCAAAAATATCGATATAAGATGAAATTATTTGATGTTACATAAACCTTACTTAGGATATGATAAAAGGATACCACCATTACTCTTTCTATGTATGCTTTATGTTTATGGTTAAAAAATGAAATTTTCATGAAAAACATTTTTTTCTATGGATAATATTATGGTAAACTCTTTATGAACCCAAATTATTTTCATGGGTTCTTATATGTTAAGTGATTTTGTTTATTGGGGAACACATATATATGGTTTCTATTATGTGATGAGTGTGAATTTTATATACCTTCAATTTATTGATAGAATCATTATATCTCATGAGATAATAATGGGAAACAAGTTTATAGTCTTATTATATGATAAAAAATAGGTGTGTCCTAATTTATTATAGGAAATAGGTGAGTCCTGGTCAACTATGTTGCAAGTATTTAGAGTAACATTTACATATGAAATTATTTACTGTATTTTTGTTTCTTCCACACTTTTATAACATGACCTTATATATCATGATTTATTTATAATGATTTATCACTCTTAGGGTCTATTTTTTCTTTAATGATAATGATCGTGATATGAATTGGGTTTATAATCTATGAGAAGTTGGGTATGAAATTCATCATTTAATATCATGATCATATTATTATATTTTACTTTCATATGATCAGGGATTGATATCTTCTATGTTTATAATTATTGACCCTCTGAACTAACCCTTTATTATGCTTCCTTTTCCATCTGATGAATAATGTCCTAGGTAGGGTGTGCCTAAGGGGAGTACTTTGTAGAATATATTTGTGGGAGATGTTGAAGATATTTCATAAAATAAGAATATTGTATTTGTTATCTCCAAAAAAATAAACCATTATGGTTCTACTGTGGTTTTCTAATGTTATGTAATGAATAATCATCTATTTAGATGTAATATAGTTTTATTAAGAGATTGGTTTGTTACATATATATTCTATAATTTTCCATGATTTAAGGATATTTCTAATATTTAGACATATCCTCATGGTTCTTAAAAGGTTTTCCCAATCATGATTCACAAAAATATTTTAACTTTGGTTTGATACCAACTAATTTGACCTAAGTATCAATTATAAAAATATTACATCATTTTAGAAGAATATTCAATACACCTCACAATAATACATTCCCAATAACCATAAAGGTTTAGTTTATTTAGAGGCTATTTAAGAAATCAAATTATTTATTCATATGTCTTCAAAATATCAATCAATTTTATTCTCATATAGTACCCTTCTTATACATATCATATTTAAAACCTTTATTTGTAACCAGTGGAAATAGAAATATAAGAAAGGGTGAGAACATATTATCAGTATGGGTAAACAAGGGAGATATCAATTGATGATTACAGGTTAGCATATGATAATTGGTAAGGCATGATAACAAAATCATAAATTATAATAACAAAAACAATACATCATAGAACATAAATCTGGAAAGATGGACTAAGGCTTTTTCATAACAAAATACATGAGTCACAAGACTATAGAATTTTCAATAATCAATCAGGAGTAGTGAGATCATATAATAAACATAGGAAATAATTTCTAAGAATATATATAGGCATATAAAGTCATCTTCTTATTCAATGATCACTATCAAGACTACCATAGTCGACTGAGTCTCATTTTATATTGGGTCCACATCCCAATAAATATAGTGAAGAAAATACCATAATTTTTTCGGTTCACTCCCCATTCCCTCTCATATTATCTCATGAGATTTCAAACATTACCCAATTCATTATAGGAAAATAAAATCTTGATACCACTCTTCACATAATTAAAACCATAAATATTTGTTCCATAAGTTCATACAAACATAAAATCATGGGTAAGAAATGGGTTTTAAATAAGCACCCTTATAATATCATCATCATAATACATCATGATAAATAAATTGGATGGTATCATTAGATCATATCCATAACAAGATATAATATTTCTTTAATAATTGAGAAAGAGATGAAAAATTTTAAAATCATTATAAATATGAATTCAAATATAAGAGAAAATATCCTTTTCTTTTAATAAATTTAAAAATTAAAAAAAATCATAGAACAAATGGGTAGTTTAATTTCTTTTTAATACAAAGGAAATTTTTAAATGAAGATTCATGTTAATGTAAATACATGGTGTTGGAAAAATAATTCATTCCATAAATGTTAAAAAAATTATTTTCACACATTTTTAAATAAATTAAAAAATGGGTCATCCGCAAAATCATTTAAAAGGATTCATTTTAATCATATGTAAAGAAATTAAAAAAATATATTATAAAAGAACTTAATTATACCAACCCATACATTCTATACAAAATTATCACATTTTATTGATAAATATTATTTAAATACTATGAAAATACATTTTAAAAACATATGAGTCTAGTTATAATAGAGCCATGGATACATAAATAGCTATTTGGTAAGTGAAATGCATCATCTCTCATGTATTTATTCATACTGTTGGTCGGAGTGGATACTCAAGAGGGGGGTGAATTGAGTTCCAATTAAAATTTCTGTTTAAAAACATTGCCTTAAAATCCCCCAAATAAAATACTTAATTAAACTGTAGTGAATTTATATCAAAGTAAAGGTTCTGTTGGGTTCTCAAGGGATTGATTATTTCCCAGTTAATCAACATAGAAAGGTTGAATAACTTTTGAAACCAACTTACTGATTTACAACGAATATAAACACTTGCGAGTTTAATTATCAAAGTGACTTTAAAACAGTTTTGGTTTTAAAAAACTTAGCAGCGGAATACAAATAACTTTGAAAACAAATAAGCACAGTAGGTTTAACCAAGATTTTCAGTCTCAAGCTGAGACTTAGTCCTCTGAAAACTTTATATAAAAGTGATCTGCACCCTGGATCAGGTATTACAACAGTATACAATTGTCCAGGTCCAAGACCTCTACCACTATTATCCGTGGGAATAAAAACAACAACACCAGCTGTCCAGGTCACACACGACCTCAACCACTATCCCAGTGGGAAATAAAGGATGCAAGAGTTTGAGTGAGGATTTACAGATCCTCCAGTTAAAGTACAAGAGACAGTGTGTGTGTACAATACAGTAGATAACACACACTGCTTGAAATATAAAAAGTAAATCATTGAGCCAAAGATTTAGAGTTTAGAAATGGATCTAGTGATTTTCGTACAGCTCTGGACTCCTTTGGTTGATCAGAATTCGTTCTGAGTCCTCTTCTAGTTTTTGTCTAGAAAACAGAGTATCGTCTGTTTCCTTTACTTCCAGGTGTAGAGATAGTCGAAGAAGCTATTGAGTGATGTTCTTGTTTTTGTTCTCAGCTCTTCTCTAGTATGCAGAAGTGTATAAGTTCTTCTTGTAAGCTCAGTCGTCTCTTTGCATGTACACCAGCTCGGTTCAGCACTCTGCGTATTCGTTCTTGTGTTCAACACTTTTTCCCGTAGCATACACCCTTTCTTCAGCTCGAAAGCAGCTCTTATTTAACACACGAGCTCTGGAAAAAGATATGATTTCTTTTTTCAGATACAAGGTACGGTTTCCTGACATCCAACAACCTTCATTAAATAAATTAAAGAGAATTAAAATATTCCTAATATGACCGTTGGTTAGATTAAATAAAGATAAAGAAATTCAAACAACTGTTTATGACTATCGGTGAGTCATGTGATCGGTAGGTCATCAGCATCAGCATCGGTGGCTAGACATCGGTGTATCCTGATCGGTGACTCATTTGATCAGCATCGGTGTGTCATGATCGGTGACTCATTTGATCATCATCGGTGAGACATCTTCGGTATGACGCCCCGACCCCGGTAGCCCGGTGTCGGTGCTTCGGTTATGGTGTGCAATTTATTTCGCACCAGAAGAAACAAATAAGTCGCACATCATAACCCATCAGGAGGAACTTTCTGGTTTAGATCCTGGAGAATCAGGGACAACAGCTTTGCTCCTTTACTTTCTGAGCTAGGGACAAACATCCAAGTCTGGGAAAGGCTCTATCAACCTGTAAAAAAAAATTAACATAAAACATAGGGTGAGCATTGAAATACTCAGTAAGGGGTTTTTGAAAATACTTAAATAAAACTTTTGAAAACTACGTTGAGAAATACTTTTCCATACTAAGAAAATTTCTTAAAAGAAAATCATCATGACTAAACAAAGGTTGATACATCAGAGTTAAAGTACTTCATACATATGCATTAAAACACTTAGCGTCAACTCCCTGCGTAAACAAGATATGCATAATAATAAAAAGGCATGGGTTGCATGAAGCAAAGTGTCCATAAACAAGAAAGGTGTGCATGAACAACAAGTGGTAAACATTATCAGAGTCGCGCACAAGCACATTATCTAAAAAAAACACATCATGACATGATAAATGTAATGCTACATTTGTAACAAAAATCCTGAAAAGAAACTGGACATGCTTCAGCATTTCCATATCATATGTCTTGTATATTTCCTTTAAATCTGATACTCATAGGTAAGGTTCTTTAACCAAGGTTATTCCTCTAATCGGAATAAACACTAGGTTGGTCATAAACAAGAAATGTATGCTGAAGGACTCATGATCTCTGTGTCAAGGCCTTGTGCCATGACCTAAGGGTAAAAACCCAATCTGACTGTCTCGAGAACTATCGATGCATCGAGGAGCTTACTTTTACCGGTCTCCAACCCGGAGGGCTTACTTTAACCAGTCCCCAACCTGGAGGGTTTTCTTCTTACCGGACCCCATTCCGGGTAGTCCCATACATTTCCCACATGTTGATAAGGTCAAATATTCAAGGTGTCCCATACCACTTTGAATATTAAATTTTCATTTCATATTACCCAAGGTGTCCCATACCACTTTGGGTAATACCATTTTCATTTCTCATTACCCAAGGTGTCCCATACCACTTTGGGTAATTTTAGTTCTTAGTTCATTATCATGTTGAGTCATATGCGTGAACAATATGAATAAGGTAACAATTACATAAATGGTTTACAAATGCATGATATGACAGATAAACTTGAGAATATGGAATAAAAGAAGGCATGGTTAAGCAAGCATACTATGTGTGTAGAACAATTATTTAAGCACATAAAATGATGAATGTGTGAGACTTTCTCCCATGGTTTATTAAATGATGAGTTCCTAAAATACTAGTACAAGAAATTGAACTACTTGGCATTAACTATTGTTCTTTACTGGTCATAGTACTTGCAACAAATCTCCATCCGCTAATAATTACTGCGACATGCTTGGTATAAAAATAATAAACACTTGCAATCTTTAAAATTCCGACACCTGGAAATAAACCACTTTAAAAATAATAACTTTCATTAATTATTATTCTTCTCTGGTCATAGAATTTGATGTTACACTCTGCCCACTAAAAATCATTGCAACGAGTTTGGTATAAAAATAATAGAGGATTTCTACACGTTAACATAACCCTTAAATCCATACCCTTTTAAAATGAGATTAAAACAGGCATAAGCATATCCAAAAAAAAACATAAATCATTTCAAAGGCAACATTAATCAAGTTCATTGGTGTACCCTTAGATACAGAAATATAAAACAATATAGGCAAGCACTAAAACCCTACATGCATAAAAATATTAATTACAGTTTCTTGAGGGTTTTCAGATTTTAATCGTAAAAACACATACACGAATAAGGATGTATAGTTTTCCTCATAAATTGAGCTTGGTACACTTAGAATCTTAACACCTCTAACTACTTTTTAGTTTGAAATTAAAAACCTCATGGGGGTTAAAATGTTCATGTAACTATAAATACATAAATATATAAAAACTTTGTTTTTATTTATAACATAATTGCACTTAATCCAAAGTCCAAGTTCGCATCAAAAAATATTTTTCCAAAGTTAATTATTCATCTCTTAAACATAAAAACCTAATTTCATTCCAACATAATACCTTACATAAGAATATAGTTATATAAATTTATATAGATTACATAAAATCCAACATGTTAGGAATTGATTTTAGAAAAAAAAAACCCTTTTTCAAAAGTATAATTCTTAGTGTAAAAAAAATACAGAATAATCTTGGATACACTAAAGAAATATGGGTTTGATTGATGTGTATACATATGTATGTACTTATATATATATATACTCAAAACCATAAAAACACCATACACTTGAGTTTTAGGTTTGTAAAAAAAAGTAGGGTCGTTAAAGCAAACTTAAAAGTGATATCCCTTTTATAACATGAAGGAAACACCCCTTGTAAATTGTTCAAAACCGAAGCATATGAGTTGTATACACTTATATATATATATACTGTATATATTGTGGGTATAATAGTATAGGTTTCCAAAAAAAACATGAAAACACCCTTAAAGGAGAGTGCTATTCTTAAACTGTGGGGCTTGCATGTTGAATATGTGTATATAACAACAATTTGGATATGTATATACGTATATATACTTATATATATACCGAGTACATATAGTGTTTTACCTAAAACCGAAAAAACACCAAAACACCCTTGGTGTTTTCTGGGTAGTAGAACGGTTAGCATATATATATATATATATTCCTTTAACTATTAGGCGTATATATATATACTCATGTATATAAAACATGAACCGGGAAGAAATGTGTGGGGGGGAAAAAAACAGCCGTGGCACCCTTACAGAGCAAGAGAGGCGCTCGCCGGAGGGTGGCTTGCTGGGTGGCCGGTGAACCAGGAGGAGTTCTGGTGGCTTGGAGATGCTGCGAGGCGACGGCGAGGCGGCGGCAAGGCTGGTGGCGCGAGTTGGTTCCGGAGGTCCCTGTTTACAGTGGGGTTTCTCGGTTCTTAAAGGAAGACGATCCGAGGGAGTTAGGCCGAGGCTACGGAGGTGGGTGCGCGAGGTCAACTTGAGCAGTGGAGAGGGTAGCGTCTCGTGAAATCCTGGCTTCGGTTCGCGGGTCCCTGGCGCGAGGTTGAAGAAGATGGTTTTGCGGAAAAAGGAAAAACAACGGAGGAGATCCGTCTCGGGAGAAATCGGATGGACGTGGAGAAACAAGTGTTTCTAAAACACATCAACGGTCAAGATCTTCCCAGGCGAGATCGGACGGAGGAGGACGGTTGCATGGCCAGCAATTGCTCCGCCGAACAGGAACAACGCGTTTTTAAAAGAAATAATAATAATAAACAGATTACTTTTAAATGGAAAAAGGTATATAGCATTTAAAATGAATTTTACACAGTTTAACACAAATATTTAAATTAGAGATTCCAAACTAAAAATCCCATTTTAGATTATGTAAAATACCCCATAAATCTTATAAATTTTATAATTATAATACTAAACTTTTAGTAGGGACTTATATATTTAGAAATCAAAAATCCAATTTATAACTTACTTCACTTGTTTATTTATAAAACTATGTTTAAAAGACCCGTAGTTTTTCTATAATTCAAAACACATAATTTTAGAGATTCGAAAAGATACATTTTTCAATTATTGCTGATACCTCGTCCGACACATTTTAAAATATCATGTTTTCCACCACATAAATACCGTCATAAAAATAGATTCATTTTCAATAATAGTATTTTATTTTAAAACTCGAAAATATAATTCTAATATTTTGTATAAAAGAAAATTGAAATACCATAATATTATAAAAGCGTTATAAAGACAAAATTTTATAAAAAGATGCTCTTTATCCCTTGGAACCCAACGGTCCAAAAAAAACGGTCATATTCCCTTTTAGAGGTCCATTATAAAAGCAAGGGGGTAGGATGTTTTATATTTTCAAAACACCGGACCCTTGGCGGATGGCTCTTCTCATACCTCTGGTGCTGAGTGCGTGCGCGGTGATTCTGGCGGTTATACTTTTCACACTGTTGGATCCAGAAGACGATGACTATCCGATTGCCCGTGTTGTGGTTCTTTGTAGTCTTGCTGTGGCCGTGTTAGGTCTTGTGCAGGGTACTTTCAATTAGATGGGTCTTGTTGTAATGTATCTTTTAAATATATAACAGTTTATCGTATTCTTCATGTTTGATTTCTACTCGAATTCTTTATCCGCACACAAACCATAAAAAGAAATAAACAAGAGATATCATTAACAAGCACAACATTGTTTACTTGATCCAGTTTATAAAACCTGGGGCGTTACATTCGGTGACTCAGATGATCAGCATCGGTGTGTCATGATCGGTGACTCATTTGATCAGCATCGGTGAGACATCTTCGGTGAATCAGATGATCATCATCGGTGTGTCATGATCGGTGACTTATTTGATCAGCATCGGTGAGACTTCTTCGGTGACTCAGATGATCAGCATCGGTGTGTCATGATCGGTGACTCATTTGATCAGCATCGGTGAGACATCTTCGGTGACTCAGATGATCAGCATCAGTGTGTCATGATTGGTGAGACCTTTGTCCTTCGATATACATCGGTGAGACCGTTGTCCTTTGATATGGATCGGTGAGACCTTTGTCCTTTGATATGGATCGGTGATACCGTTGTCTGTTTGATATGGATCGGTGCGACCGTTGTCTGTCGATATGGATCGGTGCGACCGTTGTCTGTTTGATCTAGAGGACTTCTAGAATACTTGTAAATCAATAACAAATAGATAAAAACATGATCCAACTAATATAAAAAAATTCATTAAGAGATTGTGATTATGTATATGATAAATCTAATCAGATTAAGTAATCGATGATTTGTGATTATTAAAACAGCAATCACAGGAAGAATTCAACAATATTCCAAAGGGCTCAACAATCTCCCCCTTTTTGATAATCACAAATATTAGCCATAAATAAAAATAATATGTCATCAACAATAAGGCATAATAAGAATAAAAACATAATGAGATATAAATCTCCCCCTGAATTTATGCCTGTAAATACTTATGCAAGCATCGCCATAGAAAGGTTCTCCCCCATAGATAAAAAAATCACCCTTTAGAGATGCATCTCCCCCATAGATCCATAGATATACAGATTTCTCCCCCTTTGGGATAATCAAAAAAGAGGTAAAACAGATAAAGAAAAGATTAAAATAAGGCATCAGTGAGAATAAAAAGAAAAGAGAATAAAGTTTATAATACATCACAGTACAATCACAACAGGGTTCACCCTATCAAAAACAATGCACAACTATTTCTTGGGATGTAACGGGGTTTTCCTTTGTCAGAAGGATCAATGGTTGGTAATTTGGAAGGCTTGGAGGTAGGTTGAATTGGGAGAATTTGAAAAGGTGGTAAGATGACTCTGGAGGGTGGAGGAGAGGATGCCACTGGGATTTGCTGTGGAACTGGTCAGAGTTGATATAGAGCTTGAGCAACGGAGATCTGATTTGGATCAACATCAGAGGCACTGAGAGGGTCAGTAGTAGGAAGCACAATGGCGGTGGCTTGTGCATTCAGATAAGGCTTCAAGAGATTTATGAAATTCTGAATAACTTCTGCACCATACTGCATAGCCTTCTCAAAATCATCCTTATTCTCCATGAACCGTTCCAAGGTAGGAGTAAAATCTTGCAACTAACGAACTTCAGTCTTGAAAGGTTGAGTGACTAGAGGTAGTCTTAGATTGCCAGCTAACACTTTGTAATTCGTGGTCATCTCATGCTTGGTATAGATTTTTGAAAAGTAATGATCAACCTTTTCCTTGATCTCTTTCTGAGCTTTAGTGGCATCTGTTGAATATATTGTTACCATCTTATGAATGTGATCACTGTGCTCTTTCATCTTCCTCAATGAGTCCAAATCAAGAACTTGTCTTATGGCGGCCAATTCATCATGCAAAATCTACCTTAGAGCCTCTAGCTCACGAGTAGTGATCTTGGTTACTTTGGTTGTACTGGCTTGAGAAACTATCTGAGTTATCTCAGCTTTCAACTTTCTCAGATCAGACTTCTTAAGATGTTCAATCAGATTCCTCAACACTTCCATCATACCAGAGATGGTGGATCTAAATTCATTGGATAAAGAAACTAAGCCAGATTGTAGATCCTTCAGAATCTGATTTAGAGAGGCTATGTGTCTGCCAATAAACTCAACAGTATTGGCCAGGTCTGGTTTAATAGAATTTGAAATTTCTTCTCTGACTGTATCTCTCACAGCAGCAAGCAACTCAATTTTGAACTTATCAAAATCAGACTGAGAGATAGTAGAACTAGGTAGATGACCATCTGCAGCATCAACAGTATGACCAGTCCTTGCCTCAACTAGTTGGCGTTCCATCATAACTGCAGTAGATTCTAATTCTTCTTCTTCTTCTTCAGAATACTCTAATCCCAAAACAGAAAAACCAGGGTAATCATCCCAGACAGCAGCACACAGTGTATATTTCGGTTTATCATAACTTTCTCTTCCACTGATTTCTAGAGAATCTCTTTTTCCATTGGTATTTGTTTCTAGTACAGTTTGATGTGTTGCTATTGGAGGTACATCAAGACCATCCACTGGTCGGTTATCACCATCATCATCATTATCATCATCATCATCATCTCCATTCTCATTTCCATTTTTCACAGAAACTTCACTGTCAGATACTTCAGTGTCACTAGCTTCTTCATCACCAAGAACGGGTTCTGATTTAGGTAAGGGTAAAGGTGGACTGGCAGATCCAAATCTATTCTTCTCTTAGGGATCACAGTATCAGGATCACTCCTATCATCAAGAGATGACATACTTCCTTCTTCTGTTTCAGCTTCTTCCATACCTTTTTTACCAGACTCTTCAGTGTCTTTATTCCTTTCAACATCTACTTCTTCCTCATCATCAGAATAAATTGGCTCCTCATCTGATTGCAAACCAGGGACTCTCAAACCCTTCGGCCTCTTTCCATGATTAGTGGGATTGTAAGATTCATACAACTTGTCCCCATCAGTAACCCAGCATTTCTTCCATGGGTTCCAGTTTATTTTCATCTGTTTAAAAATCCCTTTGTTAACATAAGAAGCACTATCAGATTCAGCTATCTCATCAGCTTCATCAACACATTCCAGATTCTTTAACATAGCATAGATCATTTTGTAATAGAACAGGGCAGTGGATTTATTAGAAAGTTTCACCATTCCATCTATGTGCACCATTAAATATCTACACAAATTGATCTTCTCATGAGTATTTAATAAAAACAAAAGAAAGACATCCCGGTATCTTACAGCAGCAAGATCTCTTTTCCTGGGAAAAATTTGGTGCTTAATAAACTTAAAGAGAAGTCTACATTCACCATCCAGCTCTGAGGCTATGATTCTCCTTGACTCTCTTTTTCTAGTAAAAATCTCTAAAGCTAACTCATAAGAGAAGTATTCAGTGGTTGGAGGAATGTTTCCATCATAATCCTCATACCGACCCTCATGGGGTACATTCAAAAATTCTGCCCATTGTTTAGACGAAAAAGATATTTTCTTTCCTTTCACTATAGAAGACATTTTGGCGGCCTCGACACCATCTAAAGTAACTTGCAGACTTATATAAAAATCATGTACTAGATTTGGGTAGTATACATGAGTGTTATCTGAGAACCAGGCTTTCCATCCTTGCGAATCTAAAACTTGTAACAACAGCGACTTACTTGTCAAAAGCCAGGCGGAGCTGACTTCCTTTTATACAGCAACAATCCGAGTTTCCAGGTTCGGATTTACTGATCTTTGAGTGGTACTACTCGACTCGCCTCGAGCACACTCTCAAGGTCCAGGACTTTCTGATCCTTTGCTCGGTCTCTTCTACTTAGCCATTTGACGATTCTGGGGAAATCATGAGTTCAAAGGTTCGAAGTAGAGGAGAAGACAGGAAATAAGGTTTGGCGGGAAAGAAATGAAAGGTCTACGGTTTGGGGAATACAAATAGTCACGTGTTATTTATTTCATCATTTAGGGTTTCCATAATAAAGATAAAATTAATTAATTAATTACAACATAATAAAAAGTAATAGAAAGAATGATCGTTTTGATAGATCTGTTTCACAGATCGGTTTCACAGATCGGTTTCACAGATCGGTTTAACAGATCCGTTTCACAGATCTATTTCACAAATTAGTTTCATAGATTGGTTTCACAGATCGGTTTCACAGATCAGTTTCACAGATCCATTTCACAGATTGGTTTCACAAATCGGTTTCACAGATCTGTTTCACAGATCAGTTTCACATATCAGTTTCACAGATCAGTTTCACATATCGATTTCACAGATCAGTTTCACAGATCTATCATACACAATTCTTGTTTAATAGAATTAATTCTTTTATAAAATAAAGGCTTTGTAAAAATATCAGCTAATTGATGTTCAGAACTAATAAATTCTAGAGAAATATCACCTTTCTGATAATGATCTCTTGGAAAGTGATGTCTGATATCAATGTGCTTAGTCCTAGAGTGAGGCACAGGGTTCTTAGATATGTTGATCACACTAGTGTTGTCACAGTTAATTGAAACATGTTTAAAATCAAATCCATAGTCCAATAAAGTGTGTTTCATCCACAGAATATGTGCACAGCAACTACCAGCAGCAATATGTTATGCTTCAGCAGTAGACAATACAACTGAGTTCTGTTTCTTACTACACCATGATACAAGGGACTTTCCAAGTAAATGACATGTTCTATATGTGCTTTTCCTATCTAACTTACATCCAGCAAAGTCAGCATCTGAATAACTAGTTTGGTCAAATGATTTTCCTTTTGGATAAAACAAACTTAAATTCACAGTATACTTAAGATATTTTAAAATCCTTTTAACAGCCAGTAAGTGTGATTCTTTAGGATTAGCTTAGAATCTAGCACACATACATACACTAAACATAATATCTGGTCGACTAGTAGTAAGATAAAGTAAACTCCCAATCATACCTCTGTAATAGGTTTGATCAACTAGTTTCCCTATTTCATCAACATCCAATTTACTGGTAGTACTCATAGGTATATCACTTTCCTTAATATTATCCAAACCAAAATGTTTTAATAAATCCTTAGTATATGTACTTTGATTCAAAATAATACCATCTTTAGCTTGAAAGATTTGAAATCCAAGAAAATACTTAATCTCTCCCATTAAGCTCATTTCAAACTCATTTTTCATAACCTTTGAAAATTCAGTACATAAAGAATTTTTAGAAGATCCAAAAATAATATCATCAACATAGATTTGTACTATTAACACATCTTTTGAAATCCTTTCTATAAAAAGAGTGGGATCAGAAATTCCTTTTGTAAATCCTTTTGAAATAAGAAAATTTGAAAGTCTTTCATACCAAGCTCTTGGAGCTTGTTTTAAACCATATAAAGCTTTAGAAAGATTAAAAACATGATTTTGAAAATGAGGATTTGAGAAACCAGGTGGTTGTTCTACAAAAACATCTTCAACAATAAAACCATTTAAAAAAAGCACTTTTCACATCCATTTGATATAACTTGAAATTTAGATGTGATGCATAGGCAAGTAAGATCCTAATAGCCTATAATCTAGCTACATGTGCAAAGGTTTCCTCATAGTCAATTACTTCTTCTTGATTGTAACCTTGTGCAACCAGCCTAGCTTTGTTTCTAATGATGTTTCCAGATTCATCAACTTTGTTTCTAAACACCCATTTTGTGACTATGGTTATAGTGTCCTTAGGTCTTTCTACTAATTTCCAGACTTTGTTTCTTTCAAATTGATTTAGTTCTTCTTGTATAGCCATTACCCAAAATTCATCACTGATAGCATCATTGATATTTTTAGGTTCTAACTATGAAATAAAAGCTTGATGTTCAACCTGATT
Organism: Viscum album; assembly: GCA_963277665.1. Taxonomy (NCBI): domain Eukaryota; kingdom Viridiplantae; phylum Streptophyta; class Magnoliopsida; order Santalales; family Viscaceae; genus Viscum; species Viscum album. Next base: position 1,899,156,447 of record OY728158.1, on the reverse strand, counting down.
TCTTAGAGAAGCTCTAGTATGTGTTCCTCTATCTAAATTACCTACAACAGCATCTAAAGGATGATTCTTTAGAATTCTAGTTGGTCTAGAAAAGGTAGGACTAGAAATTTCAGGTTCATCAACAGGTTAGGAATCAACAGAAGCAGGTTCTGGAAAATTTCCAGAACCTGATGTTTTTACTACTGGTCCACTATCCTTATCATAAAGGTTCAAAACAGATATATCATCTTCAAGATTTTCAAAAGAAGTCTTGGGCTCATATGGATCATTTTCATCAAATTTGATGTGAACAGATTCTTCCACACATTTGGTTCTCTTATTGAAAACTCTTTTAGGATTTAATAGTTATAGAGTATCCTAGGAAAATTCCTTCATCACTCTTTGGTGAAAACTTGTCAAGATTATCTTTAGTATTAAGAATAAAGACATTGCAGCCAAAAACTCTGAAGTAGTTAACCTTAGGTTTCCTATGGTTTCACAACTCATAAGGGGTCCTCTTAAGAACAGGTCTGATCAAGACTCTATTGATAACATAACAAGCTGTATTTATAGCTTCAACCCAAAAATAAATAGGTAGGTCATACTCATTAAGCATGGTTCTAGAAATTTCTTGAAGGGTTCTATTCCTTCTTTCTATTATACCATTCTGTTGAGGTGTCCTAGGGGCAGAGAAATTGTGACTATAGCCATTGTGTGAGCAGTAGGATTCAAACTCATGATTCTCAAACTCACAGCCATGATCACTTCTCAGGGTTCTAATTTTAAGTCCACTAAGGTTTTCTATAGACTTGGAATATTTTACAAAGTAAGAACAAGCTTCACTTTTGGGAGCTAGAAAATATACCCAAGTCTATCTAGAAAATTCATCTACAAGAACATAGACATAGTGCTTCCCATTTAAACTAGAAACTCTAGAAGGTCCAAATAAATCCATGTGAACCAACTCGAGAGGTTGAGAAGTTGAACCTTCTTTCTTTGATTTGAAAGAAACTTTATGTTGCTTTCCCTTTTAATAGGGATTACATACTCTGTCTACTAGAAATTCAAGTTTGGGTAGGTCTCAAACTAAGTTCTTCCTAGCAAGTTTTCTAAGTGAATGCACATTGCAGTGTCCTAATCTTCTATTCCAAAGCCAAGACTCTTTATGAAAAGCATTTAAACAAGTAATATTCTGCTTATCTAAAGAATTTAAATCAACAGCATAAAAATTTTCATTTCTTAAAGCAGAAAACACTAAAGCATTTTTAGAATTAAAAACATTGCAAGAATCATTTTCAAATTTAACATAAAAACCATCATCACATAACTCAGAAATACTTAAAAATTATACTTAAGCCCATCAACAAATAGAACTTTAGAAATTAATACTGAGTCAGTGTTACCAATCTGGCCTAAGCCAATGATTTTTCCCTTTGAGTTATCACAAATGGTGACAAAGCCTCCATCAACTCTGACTAAGCTTTTAAAGCATGAGAAGTATCCTGACATATGTCTTGAACATCCACTGTCCAAATACAAAGGCTTTCTACAGGGTCTCTTTAAGCAGGTTCCCTACAAAAAAGATTTAGACAGGAAATGATTTTGGTACCTAGATCTTCTTGGGTCCAGAGAGGTTAGCCAATAAAATTTAGGTACCCATATTTGTCTAATGGGTCTCATAAGATTTCTAGAGTTAAAAGATTTTTAAAGATAAACCATATTAGATCCATAACTATGAATATAACTAGTTGAAGCATATGAAGTTTCAGAACTAGCTACATTCTGTCCAGATTTAGGAATGAATTTAGTTTTGGTAATTTTCCTTTGTCCAGGTTGGTGTCCTATACCAGTTGTGTATCTAGGTGCTATTTGCTTACCTAGAATTTGAGTAAGAGTATCTTTACCATCTGTAAATTTCTCTAAGTATTTCTTGAGTTGCTCATTAGATAATTTCATTTCATTGTTCTCTTTAAGCAACTGAGCATTCTTTTCCATTTCAATATCAAGATCAGATTTATGTTTAACAGTTAAAGCATACTATTTTTTTCAAACCTTTGTATTTGTCTTTCAGCTCATTACAGGTTTCTTATAACATATCACAATATTCAAATAGTTTAGATTTTGACATGTTTTCTGAGTCATAATCATCTCCAGAATAATATGAATTTAAAGCATGAGTTTCAAATGTTACCTCAGATGTGTTTGTCATGAAACACATATTTTCCTTATTTCTGGATTCAATCACAAAGACTTCAGATTCACTGGAGCTATCCTCAGAAGCACTCCAAATAGCCTTCATGGCTTTCTTGTACTTATTGTCCTTGTATTCATATTTCTTTTTGTACTTCAACTTTGGACAGTCTGCTTTTATGTGTCCCTTTCTTTTGCACTCATAGCAGACAACTTCATCTGATTTGTCAGATTTCTTCCAATCCTTTTTCCAATGTCCCTTGTTATTATACTTTCCTTTGTAGTTTGATTTTCTGAAAAACTTTTTCTTCCAATAAAACTTCTTAAACCTTCTGGAAATGTGAGCCATCTCAGCATCACTATCAGAAGCACTTTCACTATCTTCATAGCTTGAAGTATCATTTATAGCTTGAAGCTTCTCCTTATCTTTGTTCTTTGAAGTTGAAGTCTTGAAAGCAACTGACTTCCTTCTAGGTTCATCATCTTCTTCTTTGTTCACTTTGAGTTACTCTTTATACATCATCAACTTGCCAATTAGTTCCTTGACTGGTAGTTCACCAATATCACATGATTCTCTAATTGAGACAGAAGTTCCCCTCCATCTTTCAGGTAGACATCTCAGAATTCTCATAATTTGTTCCTTTGATGGAAGATCCTTTCCTAGAGAAGTCATTGTGTTGAAAATTTCATTAAACCTGAGATACATGTCAGAAATGGGTTCATTAGGCTTCATATTAAAATTATCATACATAATAGTATAAGTGTTCAATCTCATTTCCTTAACATTAGTTGTTCCTTCATGAGAAACAGCTAAGGTATCCCAAATTTCATATGCAGTTTTACAAGCAGATATTCTATTAAATTACTCATCTCCTAAAGCACAGTACAAGGCATTCATAGCTTTGGAATTATTATTGTAGGCAGCCTTAGTAGCTTCATTCCAAGTAGTTCTAATAGTAGTAGGAATTTTATATTCTGATTCTATAGCAGTCCAAATATCAAAACCCATGCTTTCTAAATGAATTTTCATCTTGATTTTCCACTAAGCATAGTTAGTGCCATTGAAAAATGGTGTTCTATTGGTAGCAACACCTTCAAGTCTGTTATCCATGATAGCTTACATAAAGCAAGGATTTTAAAGAGATAAAAATTTAGAAATAAAAAAAACTTTAAGAACTTTAAAATACAACTAAAATAACAGTTGAAAAATAGAGTACAAAATATTTTAAACAACCTCTGATACTAATTGTTGGTCAGAGTGGACACTCAAGGGGGGTGAATTGAGTTCCAATTAAAATTTCTGTTTAAAAACTTTGTCTTAACATCCCCTAATTAAAAAACTGAATTAAACTGTAGTGAATTTATATCAAAGTAAAGGTTCTGTTGGGTTCTCAAGGGATTGATTATTTCCCAGTTAATCAAAACAGAAAGGTTGACTAACTTTTGAAACCAACTTACTGATTTACAACTAATATAAACACTTGCGAGTTTAATTATCAAAGTGACTTTAAAATAGTTTTGGTTTTAAAGAACTTAGCAGCAGAATACAAATAACTTTGAAAAAAAATAAGCACAGCAGGTTTAACCAAGAGTTTCAGTCTCAAGCCGAGACTTAGTCCTCTCAAAACTTTATATAAAAGTGATCCATACCCTGGATCGGGGATTACAATAGTATAAAACTATCCAGTTCCAAGTCCTCTACCACTGTTATCCATGGGAATAAAAACAACAGCACCAGCTGTCCAGGTCACACACGACCTCAACCACTATCCCAGTGAGAAATAAAGGATGCAAGTGTTTGAGTGAGGATTTACAGATCCTCCAGTTAATGTACATGAGATAGTGTGTGTGTACAATATAGTAGATAACACACACTGCTCGAAATGTAAAAATTAAATCACAGAGGAAAAGATTTAGAGTTTAGAAATGGATCTAGTGATTTTCTTGTAGCTCTGGACTCCTTTGGTTGATCAAAATTCATTCTGAGTCCTCTTCTAGTTTTTGTCTGCAAAAAAGAGTATCATCTGTTTCCTTGACTTCTAGGTGTAGAGATAGTCGAAGAAGCTGTTGAGTGATGTTCTTGTTTTTGTTCTCATCTCTTCTTTGGTATGCAGAAGTGTATAAGTTCTTCTTGTAAGCTCAGTCGTCTCTTTGCATGTACACCAGCTCGGTTCAGCACTCTGCGTATTCGTTCTTGTGTTCAACACTTTTTCCCGCAGCATACACCCTTTCTTCACCTCTAAAGTATCTATTATTTAACGCACGAGATATGGAAAAATATATGATTTCTTTTTGTAGATACGATGTACGGTTTCCTGACATCCAACAACCTTCATTAAATAAATTACAGAGCATTAAAATATTCCTAATATGACCATTGGTTAGATTAAATAAAGATAAATAAATTCAAACAGATGTTTATGATTATCGGTGAGTCAAGTGATCGGTAGATCATCAGCATCAGCATCGGTGGCTAGACATCGGTGTGTCCTGATCGGAGACTCATTTGATCATCATCGGTGTGTCATGATCGGTGACTCATTTGATCAGCATCGGTTAGACATCTTTGGTGACTCAGATGATCAACATCGGTGTGTCATGATCGGTGACTCATTTGATCAGCATCGGTGAGACATCTTCGGTGACTCAGATGATTAGCATCGGTTTGTCATGATCGGTGACTTATTTGATCAGCATCGGTGAGACATCTTCGGTGACTCAGATGATCAGCATTAGTGTGTCATGATCGGTGATTCATTTGATCAGCATCGGTGAGACATCTTCGGTGACTCAGATGATCAGCATCAGTGTGTCATGATCGGTGAGACTGTTGTCCTTCAATATAGATCGGTGAGACTGTTGTCCTTCGTTATGGATCGGTGAGACTGTTGTCCTTTGATATGGATCGGTGAGACCGTTGTCTGTTTGATATGGATCGGTGCGACCGTTGTATGTCGATATGGATCGGTGTGACCATTTTCTGTTTGATCCAGAGGACTTCCAGAATACTTGTAAATCAATAACAAATAGATAAAAATATGATCCAAAAAATATAAACAAATTAACTATGAGATTTTGATTATGTATATGATAAATCCAACCGGATTAAGTAATCGATGATTTGTGATTATTAAAACAACAATCACAGGAAGAATTTAACAATCTTCCAAAAGGATCAACAATCTCCCCCTTTTTGATAATCACAAATCTTAGACATAAATAAAAATAATATATCATCAATAATAAGGCATAATAAGAATAAAAACATAATGAGATATAAATCTCCCCCTGAATTTATGCCTGTAAATACTTATGCAAGAATTTCCATAGAAAGGTTCTCCCCCATAGATAAAAAAAATCTCCCCCTTTAGAGATGCATCTCCCCCATAGATCCATAGATATATAGATTTCTCCCCCTTTGGGATAATCAAAAAGGAGGGAAAATAGATAAAGAAGATATTAAAATAAGGCATCAGTGAGAATAAAAAGAAAAGAGAATAATGTTTATAATATATCACAGTACAATCACAACAGGGTTCACCTTATCAACAACAACGCACAACTATTTCTTGGGATGTAACGGGGCTTTGCCTTTGTCAGAAGGATCAATGGTTGGTAAGTTGGAAGGCATGGAGGTAGGTTGAACTGGGCGAATTTGAAAAGGTGGTAAGATGACTCTGGAGGGTGGAGGAGAGGATGCCACTGGGATTTGCTGTGGAAATGGTCGGAGTTGAGATAGAGCTTAAGTAACGGATATCTGATTTGGATCAACATCAGAGGCACTGAGAGGGTCAGCAGTAGGAAGCACAATGGTGGTGGCTTGTGCATTCAGATAAGGCTTCAAGAGATTTATGAAATTCTGAATAACTTGTGCACCATACTACATAGCCTTCTCAAAATCATCCTTATTCTCCATGAACCTTTCCAAGGTAGGAGTAAAATCTTGCAACTGAAGAACTTGAGTCTTGAAATCTTGAGTGACTGGAGGTAGTCTCAGATTTTCAGCTAACACTTTGAATTTCGCGGTCATCTCATGCTTGGTATATATTTTTGAAAAGTAATGATCAACCTTTTCCTTGATCTCTTTAGGAGCTTTAGTGGCATCTATTGAATATATTGTTACCATCTTATGAATGTGATCACGGTTCTCCTTCATCTTCCTCAACGAGTCCAAATCAAGAACTTGTCTTACGGCGGCCAATTCATCATGCACAATATGACTTAGAGCCTCTAGCTCACGAGTAGTGATCTTGGTTACTTTGGCTGTACTGGCTTAAGCAACTATCTGAGTTATCTCAACTTTCAACTTTCTCAGATCAGGCTTCTTAAGATGTTCAATCAGATTCCTCAACACTTTCATCATACCAGAGATGGTGGATATAAATTCGTTGGATAAAGAAACTAATCCAGATTGTAGATCCTTCAGAATCTGATTTAGAGAGGCTATGTGCCTGCTAATAAACTCACCAGTATTGGCCAGGTCTGGTTTAATAGCATTTGAAATTTCTTCTCTAACTTTATCTCTCACAGCAGCAAGCAACTCAATTTTGAACTTATCAAAATCAAACTGAGAGACAGTAGAACTAAGTAGATGAGCATATACAGCATCAACAGTACGACCAGTCCTTGCCGCAACTGGTTGGTGTTCCATCATAACCGTAGTAGATACTGATTCTTCTTCTTCTTCTTCAGAATACTCTAAACCCAAAACAGCAAAACCGAGGTAATCATTCCAAACAGTAGCACACATAGTATATTTCAGTTTATCATAACTTCCTTTTCCACTGATTTCTAGAGAAACTCTCTTGCCATTGGTATTTGTTTCTGGTACAGTTTGATGTTTTGCTGTTGGAGGTACATCAAGACCATCCACTAGTCGGTTATAACCATCATCATCATTATCATCATCATCATCATCTCCATTCTCATTTCTATTTTTCACAGAAACTTCATTGTCAGATACTTCAGTGTCACTAGCTTCTTCATCACCAAGAACGGGTTCTGATTCAGGTAAGGGTAAAGGTGGACTGGCAGATCCAAAGTCTATTTTTCTCTTAGGGATCACAGTATCAGGATCACTCATATCATCAAGAGATGACATACTTCCTTCTTCTGTTTCAGCTTCTTCCATACCTTGTTTACCAGACTCTTCAGTGTCTTTATTCCTTTCAACATCTACTTCTTCCTCATCATCAGAATAAATTGGCTCCTCATCTGATTGCAAACCAGGGACTCTCAAACCCCTAGGCCTCTTTCCATGATCAGTGGGATTGTAAGATTAATACAACTTGTCCTCATCAGTAACCCAGCATTTCTTCCATGGGTTCCAGTTTATTTTCATCCGTTTAAAAATTTCTTTGTTAACACAAGAAGCACTATCAGATTCAGCTATCTCATCATCTTCATCAACACATTCCAGATTCTTTAACATAGCAGAGATCATTTTGGAATAGAACAGGGAAGTGGATTTCTTAGAAGGTTTCACCATTCCATCTATGTGCACCATTAGATATCTACACAAATTGATCTTCTCATGGGTCATTAATAAAAACAAAAGAAAAATATCCCGGTATCTTACAGCAGAAAAATCTCTTTTCCTGGGACAAATTTGGTGCTGAATAAACATAAAGAGAAGTCTACATTCACCATTCAGCTCTGAGGCTGTGATTATCCTTGACTCTCTGTTTCCAGTCAAAAGCTCTAAAGCTAACTCATAAGAGAAGTATTCAGTGGTTGGAGGAATGTTTCCAGCATAATCCTCATACCGACCCTCATGGGGTATATTCAAACATTCTGCCCATTGTTTAGACGAAAAAGATATTTTCTTTCCTTTCACTTCAGAAGACATTTTGGCGGACTCGACACCATCTAAAGTAACATGCAGACTTATATAAAACTCATGTACTAGATTTGGGTAGTATACACTAGTGTTATCTGAGAACCAGGCTTTCCATCCTTGAGAATCTAAAACTTGTAACAACAGCGACTTACTTGTCAAAAGCCAGGCGGAGCTGACTTCCTTTTCTACAGCAACAATCCGAGTTTCCAGGTTCGGATTTACTGATCTTTGAGTGGTACTACTCGACTCGCCTCGAGCACGCTTTAAAGGTACATGACTTTCTGATCCTTTGCTCGGTCTCTTCTACTTATCCATTTCACGATTCTGGGGAAATCATGAGTTCAAAGGTTCGAAGTAGATGAGAAGACAGGAAATAAGGTTTGGCGGGAAAAAATGAAAGTTCGACGGTTTGGGGAATACAAATAGTCACGTGTTATTTATTTCATCATTTAGGGTTTCCATAATAAAGATAAAAATAATTAATTAATTACAACATAATAAAAAGTAATAGAAAGAACAATCGTTTTGACAGATCTGTTTCACAGATCAGTTTCACAGATCGGTTTCACAGATCAGTTTCACAGATCGGTTTCACATATCAGTTTCACAGATCAGTTTCACAGATCCGTTTCACAAATCGGTTTCAAAAATCGGTTTCACAGATTGGTTTCACAGATCGGTTTCACAGATCCGTTTCACAGATCCGTTTCACAGATCCGTTTCATAGATTGGTTTCACAGATCGGTTTCACAGATCAGTTTCACAGATCAGTTTCACAGATCAGTTTCACATATCGGTTTCACAGATCAGTTTCACAGATCAGTTTCACAGATCTTCATACACAATTCTTGTTTAATAAAATTCATTCTTTCATAACAAAAAGGCTTTGTAAAAATATCAGCTAATTGATGTTCAGAACTAATAAATTCTAGAGAAATATCACCTTTCTGATAATGATCTCTTGGAAAGTGATATCTGATATCAATGTTCTTAGTCCTAGAGTCAGACACAGGGTTCTTAGATATGTTGATCGCACTAGTGTTGTCACAGTTAATTGAAACATGTTTAAAATCAAATCCATAGTCCAATAAAGTGTGTTTCATCCATAGAATCGGTGCACAGCAACTACCAGCAGCAATATATTCTGCTTCAGCAGTAGACAATGCAACTGAGTTCTGTTTCTTACTACACCATGATACTACGGACTTTCCAAGTAAATGACATGTTCCAGATGTGCTTTTCCTATCTAACTTACATCCAGAATAGTCAGCATCTGAATAACTAGTTAGGTCAAATGATTGTCCTTTTGGATAAAACAAACTTAAATTCACAGTATACTTAAGATATTTAAAAATCCTTTTAACAGCCAGTAAGTGTGATTATTTAGGATTATCTTGGAATCTAGCACACATATATACACTAAACATAATATCCGGTCGACTAGAAGTAAGATAAAGTAAACTCCCAATCATACCTCTGTAATAGGTTTGATCAACTAGTTTCCCTATTTCATCAACATCCAATTTACTGGTAGTACTCATAGGTATATCACTTTCCTTAATACTATCCAAACCAAAATGTTTTAATAAATCCTTAGTATATTTACTTTGATTAAAAATAATACCATCTTTAGCTTGAAAGATTTGAAATCCAAGAAAATACTTAAGCTCTCCCATTAAGATCATTTCAAACTCATTTTGCATAACCTTTGAAAATTCAATACATAAAGAATTTTTAGAAGATCCAAAAATAATATCATCAACATAGATTTGTACTATTAACACATCTTTTGAAATCCTTTTTATAAAAAGAGTGGGATCATCTATTCCTTTTGTAAATCCTTTTGATATAAGAAAATTTGAAAGTCTTTCATACCAAGCTCTTGGAGCTTGTTTTAAACCATATAAAGCTTTAGAAAGATTAAAAACATGATTTTTAAAATGAGGATTTGAGAAACCAGGTGGTTGTTCTACAAAAACATCTTCAACAATAAAACCAATTAAAAAAAGCACTTTTCACATCCATTTGATATAACGTGAAATTCAGATGTGATGCATAGGCAAGTAAGATCCTAATAGCCTCTAATCTAGCTACAGGTGCAAAGGTTTCCTCATAGTAAATTACTTCTTCTTGATTGTAACCTTATGCAGCTAGCCTAGCTTTGTTTCTAATGATGTTTCCAGATTCATCAACTTTGTTTCTAAACACCCATTTTGTGTCTATGGTTATAGTGTCCTTAGGTCTTTCTACTAATTTCCAAACTTTGTTTCTTTCAAATTGATTTAGTTATTCTTGCATAGCCATTACCCAAAATTCATCATTGATAGCATCATTGATATTTTTAGGTTCTAACTATGAAATAAAAGCTTGATGTTCAACCTGATTTCTTAGAGAAGCTCTAGTCTATGTTCCTCTATCTAAATTACCTACAACAGCATCTAAAGGATGATTCTTTAGAATTATAGTTGGTCTAGAAAAGGTTGGACTAGAAATTTCAGGTTCATCAACAGGTTGGGAATCAACAGAAGCAGGTTCTGGAAAATTTCTAGAACTAGATATTTTTACTACAGGTCCACTGTCCTTATCATTAAGGTTCAAAACAGATATATCATCTTCAAGATTTTCAAGAGAAGTCTTGGGCTCATATGGATCAGTTTCATCAAATTTGATGTGAACAGATTCTTCCACACATTTGGTTCTCTTATTGAAACTCTATAGGCTTTACTAGTTATAGAGTATCCTAGGAAAATTCCTTCATCACTCTTTGGTGCAAACTTGTCAAGATTATCTTTGGTATTAAGAATAAAGACATTGCAGCCAAAAACTCTGAAGTAGTTAACCTTAGGTTTCCTATGGTTCCACAACTCATAAGGGGTCCTCTTAAGAACAGGTCTGATCAAGACTCTATTGATAACATAACAAGCTATATTTACAGCTTCAGCCCAAAAATAAACAGGTAGGTCATACTCATTAAGCATGGTTCTAGAAATTTCATGAAGGGTTCTATTCCTTCTTTCTACTACACCATTATGTTGAGGTGTCCTAGGGGCAGAGAAATTGTGACTATAGCCATTGTGTCAGCAGTAGGATTCAAACTCATGATTCTCAAACTCACGGCCATGATCACTTCTCAGGGTTCTAATTTTAAGTCCACTAAGGTTTTATACAGACTTGGAATAATTTACAAAGTAATAACAAGCTTAACTTTTGTGAGATAGAAAATATACCCATGTATATCTAGAAAATTCATCTACAAGAACATTGATATAGTGCTTCCCATATAAACTAGAAACTCTAGATGGTCCAAATAAATCCATGTGAACCAACTCGAGAGGTTGAGAAGTTGAAACTTATTTCTTTGATTTGAAAGAAACTTTATGTTGCTTTCCCTTTTCACAGGGATTACATACTTTGTCTCCTAGAAATTCAAGTTTGGGTAGGTCTCTAACTAAGTTCTTCCTAGCAAGTTTTCTAAGTGAATGCACATTGCAGTGTCCTAATCTTCTATTCCAAAGACAATACTCTTTATGAAAAGCATTTAAACAAGTAATATTCTGCTTATCTAAAGAATTTAAATCAACAGCATAAAAATTTTCATTTCTTAAAGCAGAAAACACTAAAGCATTTTTAGAATTAAAAACATTGCAAGACTCATTTTCAAATTTAACATAAAAACCATCATCACATAACTGAGAAATACTTAACAAATTATACTTAAGCCCATCAAAAAATAGAACTTTAGAAATTTATACTGAGTCAGTGTTACCAATCTGGCCTAAGCCAATGATTTTTCCTTTTGTGTTATCACCAATGGTGACAAAGCCTCCATCAACTCTGACTACGCTTTTAAAGCATGAGAAGTATCCTGACATATGTCTTGAACATCCACTGTCCAAATACGAAGGCTTTCTACAGGGGCTCTTTAAGCAGGTTCCCTACAAAATAGATTTAGACAGGAAATGATTTTGGTACCCAGATCTTCTTGGGTCCAGAGAGGTTAACCAATAAAACATTAGGTACCCATATTGGTCTAATGGGTCTCATAAGATTTCTAGAGTTAAAATATTTTTAAAGATAAACCATATTAGAACCATAATTATGAATATAACTAGTTGAAGCATATGAAGTTTTAGAACTAGCTACATTCTTTCCAGATTTAGGAATGAATTTAGTTTTGGTAATTTTCCTTTGTCCAGGTTGGTATCCTATACCAGTTGTGTATCTAGTTGCTATTTTCTTACCTAGCATTTGAGTAAGAGTATCTTTACCATTTGTAAATTTCTCTAAGTATTTCTTGAGTTTCTCATTAGATAATATCAGTTTAGTGTTCTCTTTAAGAAACTGAGCATTCTTTTCCATTTCAATATCAAGATCAGATTTATGCTTAACAGTTAAAGCATACTTTTTTTAAACCTTTGTATTTGCCTTTCATCTCATTACAGGTTTCTTATAAAATATCACAATATTCAAACAGTTCATATTTTGACATGTTTTCTGAGTCATAATCATCCCCAGAATAATATGAATTTAAAACATGAGTTTTAGATGTTACCTCAGATGTGTTTTTCATGAAACACATATTTGCCTTATTTCTGGATTCAATCTCAAAGACTTCAGATTCACTGGAGCTATCCTCAGAAGAACTCCAAGTAGCCTTCATGGATTTGTTGTACTTATTTTCCTTGTATTCATATTTCTTTTTGTACTTAAACTTTGGACAGTCTTCTTTTATGTGTCCCTTTCTTTTGCACTCATAGCAGACAACTTCATCTGATTTGTCAGATTTCTTCCAATCCTTTTTCCAATGCCCCTTGTTATTATACTTTCCTTTGTAGTTTGATTTTCTGAAAAACTTTTTCTTCCTATAAAACTTCTTAAACCTTATCTCAATGAGAGCCATCTCAACATCACTATCATAAGCACTTTCACTATCTTCATAGCTTGAAGTGTGATTTATAGCTTGAAGCTTCTCCTTATATTTGTTCATTGAAGTTGAAGTCTTGAAAGCAACTGACTTCCTTCTAGGTTCATCATCTTCTTCTTTGTTCACTTTGAGTTCCTATTTATACATCATCAACTTGCCAACTAGTTCCTTGACTGGTAGTTCACCAATATCACATGATTCTCTAATTGAGACAGAAGTTCCCCTCCATCTTTCAGGTAGACATCTCAGAATTCTCATAATTTGTTCCTTTGATGGAACATCCTTTCCCAGAGAAGTCATTGTGTTGACAATTTCATTAAACCTGAGAAACATGTCAGAAATGGGTTCATCAGGCTTCATCTTAAAATTATCATACTTAATAGTATAAGTGTTCAATCTCATTTCCTTAACATTAGTTGTTCCTTCATGAGAAACAGCTAAGGTATCCCAAATTTCATATGCAGTTTTACAAGTAGATATTCTATTATATTCCTCATCTCCTAAAGCACAGTACAAGGCATTCATAGCATTGAAATTATTATTGTAGGAAGCCTTAGTAGCTTTATTCCAAGTAGTTCTAATTGTAGTAGGAATTTTATATTCTGATTCTATAGTAGTCCAAATATCAAATCACATGCTTTCTAAATGAATTTTCATCTTGATTATCCACTAAGCATAGTTAGTGCCATTGAAAAATAGTGGTCTATTGGTAGCAACACCTTCAAGTATGTTATCCATGATAGCTTACATAAAGCAAGGATTTTAAAGAGATAAAAATTTAGAAATAACAGAAATTTTAAGAACTTTAAAACACAACTAAAATAATAGTTGAAAAACAGAGTACAAAATATTTTAAACAACCTCTGATACCAATTGTTGGTCGGAGTGGACACTCAAGAGGGGGGGTGAATTGAGTTCCAATTAAAATTTCTATTTAAAAGCTTTGTCTTAACATCCCCCAATTAAAATACTTAATTAAACTGTAGTGAATTTATATCAAAGTAAAGGTTCTGTTGGTTTCTCAAGGGATTGATTATTTCCCAGTTAATCAAAACAGAAAGGTTGATTAACTTTTGAAACCAACTTACTGATTTACAACTAATATAAACACTTGCGAGTTTAATTATTAAAGTGACTTTAAAACAGTTTTGTTTTTAAAGAACTTAGCATTGGAATACAAATAACTTTGAAAAAAAATAAGCACAGCAGGTTTAACCAAGAGGTTCAGTCTCAAGTTGAGACTTAGTCCTCTCAAAACTTTATATAAAAGTGATCCACACCCTGGATCGGGGATTACAACAGTATACAACTATCCACTTCCAAGTCCTCTACCACTGTTATCCGTGGGAATAAAAACAACAGCACCAGCTGTCCAGGTCACACACAACCTTAACCACTATCCCAGTTGGAAATAAAGGATGCAAGTGTTTGAGTGAGGATTTACAGATCCTCTAGTTAAAGTACAGGAGATAGTGTGTGTGTACAATACAGCATATAACGCACACTGCTCGAAATGTAAAAAGTAAATCACAGAGGAAAAGATTTAAAGTTTAGAAATGGCTCTATTGATTTTCGTGTAGCTCTGGACTCCTTTGGTTGATCAGAATTCGTTCTGAGTCCTCTTCTAGTTTTTGTCTGCAAAACAGAGTATCATCTGTTTCCTTGACTTCTAGGTGTAGAGATAGTCGAAGAAGCTGTTGAGTGATGTTCTTGTTTTTGTTATCATATCTTCTTTGGTATGCAGAAGTGTATAAGTTCTTCTTGTAATCTTAGTCATCTCTTTGCATGTACACCAGCTCGGTTCAGCACTCTGCGTATTCGTTTTTGTGTTCAACACTTTTTCCCGCAGCATACACCCTTTCTTCATCTATAAAGTAGCTCTTATTTAACGCACGAGCTATGGCAAAAGATATGATTTCTTTTTGTAGATACGATGTACGGTTTCGTGACAACCAACAACCTTCATTAAATAAATGACAGAGCATTAAAATATTCCTAATATGACCATTGGTTAGATTAAATAAAGATAAAGAAATACAAACAGTTGTTTATGACTATCGGTGAGTCAAGTGATCGGTAGGTCATCAGCATCAGCATCGGTGGCTAGACATCAGTGTGTCCTGGTCGGTAAATCATTTGATCAGCATCGGTGTGTCATGATCGGTGACTCATTTGATCAGCATCGGTGAGACATCTTCGGTGACTCAGATGATCAGCATCGGTGTGTCATGATCGGTGACTCATTTAATCAGCATCGGTGAGACATCTTCGGTGACTCAGTTGATCAGCATCGGTGTTTCATGTTTGGTGACTTATTTGATCAGCATCGGTGAGACATCTTCGGTGACTCAGATGATCATCATCGGGGTGTCATGATCGGTGACTCATTTGATCAGCATCGGTGAGACATCTTCGGTGACTCTGATGATCAGCATCGGTGTGTCATGATCGGTGAGACCGTTGTACTTCAATATATATCGGTGAGATCGTTGTCCTTCGATATGGATTGGTGAGACCGTTGTCCTTTGATATGGATCGGTGAGACCATTGTCTATTTGATATGGATCGGTGTGACCGTTGTCTGTCGATATGGATCGGTGCGACCATTGTCTGTTTGATCCAGAGGACTTCCAGAATACTTGTAAATCAATAACAAATAGATAAAAACATGATCCAACCAATATAAACAAATTCACTATGAGATTTTGATTATGTATATGATAAATCCAACCGGATTAAGTAATCGATGATTTGTGATTATTAAAACAGCAATCACAGGAAGAATTCAACAATCTTCCAAAATGATCAACAATCTCCCCCTTTTTGATAATCACAAATCTTAGCCATAAATAAAAATAATATATCATCAATAATAAGGCATAATAAGAATATAAACATAATGAGATATAAATCTCCCCCTGAATTTATTCCTGTGAATACTAATGCAAGCATTTCCATAGAAAGGTTCTCCCCCATAGAAAAGAAAAATCTCCCCCTTTAGAGATGCATCTCCCCCATAGATCCATAGATATACAGATTTCTCCCCCTTTGGGATAATCAAAAAGGAGGGAAAACAGATAAAGAAGATATTAAAATAAGGCATCAGTGAGAATAAAAAGAAAATAGAATAAAGTTTATAATACATCACAGTACAATCACAACATGGTTCACCCTATCAACAACAACGCACAACTATTTCTTGGGATGTAATGGGGCTTTGCCTTTGTCAGAAGGATCAATGGTTGGTAAGTTGGAAGGATTGGAGGTAGGTTGAACTAGGCGAATTTGAAAAGGTGGTAAGATGACTCTGGAGGGTGGAGGAGAGGATGCCACTGGGATTTGCTGTGGAACTGGTCGGAGTTGAGATAGATCTTGAGCAGCGGAGATCTGATTTGGATCAACATCAGAGGCACTGAGAGGGTCAGAAGTAGGAAGCACAATGGTGGTGGCTTGTGCATTCAGATAAGGATCCAAGAGATTTATGAAATTATGAATAACTTATGCACCATACTGCATAGCCTTCTCAAAATCATCTTTATTCTCCATGAACTGTTCCAAGGTAGGAGTAAAATCTTGCAACTGACGAACTTGAGTCTTGAAAGTTTGAGTGGCTGGAGGTAGTCTCAGATTTTCAGCTAACACATTGAAATTCACGGTCATCTCATGCTTGGTATAGATTTTTGAAAAGTAATGATCAACCTTTTACTTGATCTCTTTCTGAGCATTAGTGGCATCTGTTGAATATACTGTTACCATCTTATGAATGTGATCACTGTTCTCCTTCATCTTCCCCAACGATTCCAAATCAAGAACTTGTCTTATGGTGGCCAATTCATCATGCACAATCTACCTTAGAGCCTCTAGCTCACAAGTAGTGATCTTGGTTACTTTGGCTGTACTGGGTTGAGCAACTATCTGAGTTATCTCAGCTTTCAACTTTCTCAGATCAGGCTACTTAAGATGTTCAATCAGATTCCTCAACACTTCCATCATACCAGAGATGGTGGATATAAATTCGTTGGGTAAAGAAACTAAGCCAGATTGTAGATCCTTTAGAATCTGATTTAGAGAGGCTATGTGTCTGCCAATAAACTCACTAGTATTGGCCAGGTCTGGTTTAATAGAATTTGAAATTTCTTCTCTGACTGTATCTCTCACAGCAGCAAGCAACTCAATTTTGAACTTATCAAAATCAGACTGAGAGACAGTTGAACTAGGTAGATGAGCATCTACAGCATCAACAGTATGACCAGTCCTTGCCTCAACTGGTTGGCGTTCCATCATAACCGCAGTAGATTCTGATTCTTCTTCTTCTTCTTCAGAATACTCTAAACCCATAACAGAAAAACCAAGGTAATCATCCCAAACAGCAGCACACAGAGTATATTTCGGTTTATCATAACATGCTTTTCCACTGATTTCTAGATAATCTCTCATTCCATTGGAATTTGTTTCTGGTACAGTTTGATGTGTTGTTGTTGGAGGTACATCAAGACCATCCACTAGTCCGTTATCACCATCATCATCATCATTATTATCATCATCATCTCCATTCTCATTTCCATTTTTCACAGAAACTTCACTGTCAGATACTTCAGTGTCACTAGCTTCTTCATCACCAAGAATGGGTTCTGATTCAGGTAAGGGTA
The DNA here is from genome assembly GCA_963277665.1 of Viscum album. NCBI lineage: Eukaryota > Viridiplantae > Streptophyta > Magnoliopsida > Santalales > Viscaceae > Viscum > Viscum album. The sequence goes on along the minus strand of OY728158.1, from coordinate 1,899,138,866 downwards.
AAGTTGGACTGGCAGATCCAAAGTCTATTATTCTCTTAGGTCTCACAGTATGAGGATCACTCATATCATCAGGAGATGACATACTTCCTTCTTCTGTTTCAGCTTCTTCCATCCCTTGTTTACCAGACTCTTCAGTGTCTTTATTCCTTTCAACATTTACTTCTTCCTCATCATCAGAATAAATTGGCTCCTTATCTGATTGCAAACCAGGGTCTCTCAAACCCTTCGGCCTCTTTCCATGATCATTGGGATTGTAAGATTCATACAACTTGTCCTCATCAGCAACCCAACATTTCTTCCATGGGTTCCAGTTTATTTTCATCCGTTTAAAAATTTCTTTGTTAACACAAGAAGAACTATTAGATTCAGCTATCTCATCAGCTTCATCAACACATTCCAGATTCTTTAACATAGCAGAGATCATTTTGGAATAGAACAGGGCAGTGGATTTCATAGAAGGTTTCACCATTCTATCTATGTGCACCATTAGATATCTACACAAATTGATCTTCTCATGGTTATTTAATAAAAACAAAAGAAAAACATCCTTGAATCTTACAGCAGCAAAATCTCCTTTCCTGGGACAAATTTGGTGCTGAATAAACTTAAAGAGAAGTTTACATTCACCATCCTGCTCTGAGGCTGTGATTCTCCTTGACTCTCTATTTCTAGTCAAAAGCTCTAAAGCTAACTCATAAGAGAAGTATTCAGTGGTTGGAGGAATGTTTCCAGCATAATCCTCATACCGACCCTCATGGGTTACATTCAAACATTCTTCCCATTGTTTAGACGAAAAAGATATTTTCTTTCCATTCACTACAGAAGACATTCTGGAAGCCTCGACACCATCTAAATTAACTTGCAGATTTATATAAAACTCATGTACTAGCTTTGGGTAGTATACAGGAGTGATATCTGAGAACCACGCTTTCCATCCTTGCGAATCTAAAACTTGTATCAATAGCGACTTACTTGTCAAAAGCCATGCGGAGCTGACTTCCTTTTCTACAGCAACAATCAGAGTTTCCAGGTTCAGATTTACTGATCTTTGAGTGGTACTACTCGACTCACCTCGAGCACGCTTCGAACTTACAGGACTTTCTGATCATTTGCTCGGTCTCTTCTGCTTAGCCATTTGATGATTCTGGGGAAAGCATGAGTTCAAAGGTTCGAAGTAGAGGTGAAGAGAGGAAATAAGGTTTGGCGGGAAAGAAATGAAAGGTCGACGGTTTGGGGAATACAAATAGTCACGTGTTTTTTATTTCATCATTTAGGGTTTCCATAATAAAGATAAAAATAATTAATTAATTACAACATAATAAAAAGTAATAGAAAGAAAGATCGTTTTGACAGATCAGTTTCACAGATCAGTTTCACAGATCGGTTTCACAGATCAGTTTCACAGATCGGTTTAACAGATCAGTTTCACAGATCAGTTTCACAGATCAGTTTCACAGATCCGTTTCACATATCGGTTTCACAGATCAGTTTCACAGATCAGTTTCACAGATCAGTTTCACAGATCAGTTTCATAGATCAGTTTCACAGATCTATCATACACAATTATTGTTTAATAAAATTCATTCTTTAATAACATAAAGGTTTTGTAAAAATATAATCCAATTGATGTTCAGAACTAATAAATTCTAGAGAAATATCACCTTTCTGATAATGATCTCTTATAAATTGATGTCTGATATCAATGTGCTTAGTCCTAGAGTGAGACATAGGGTTCTTAGATATGTTGATCGCACTAGTGTGGTCACAGTTAATTGAAACATGTTTAAAATCAAACACATAGTAAAGACTCTTTATGAAAAGCATTTAAACAAGTAATATTCTACTTAGCTAAAGAATTTAAATCAACAGCATAAATATTTTCATTTCTTAAAGCAGAAAACACTAAATCATTTTTAGAATTAAAAACATTGGAAGAATCATTTTCAAATTTAACATAAAAACCATCATCACATAACTAAGAAATACTTAACAAATTATAATTAAGCCCATCAAAAAATAAAACTTTAGAAATTAATACTGAGTCAGTGTTACCAATCTGGCCTAAGCCGATGATTTTTCATTTTGAGTTATCACAAAATGTGACAAAGCCTCCATCAACTCTGACTAAGCTTTTAAAGCATGATAAGTATCCTGACATATGTCTTGAAGATCCACTGTCCAAATACGAAGGCTTTCTACAGGATCTCTTTCAGCAGGTTCCCTACAAAAAAGATTTAGACAGGAAATGATTTTGGTACCCAGATCTTCTTGGGTCCAGACAGGTTAGCCAATAAAACATTAGGTACACATATTTGTCTAATGGGTCTCATAATATTTCTAGAGTTAAAATATTTTGAAAGATAAACCATATTAGATCCATAACTGTGAATATAACTAGTTGAAGCATATAAAGTTTCAGAACTAGCTACATTCTGTCCAGATTTAGGAATGAATTTAGTTTTGGTAATTTTCCTTTGTCCAGGTTGGTATCCTATACCAGTAGTGTATCTAGGTGATATTTGCTTACCTAGAATTTGAGTAAGAGTATCTTTACCATTTTTAAATTTCTCTAAGTCTTTCTTGAGTTTCTCATTAGATAATATCATTTCAGTGTTCTCTTTAAGCAACTGAGCATTCTTTTCCATTTCAATATCAAGATCAAATTTATGTTTAACAGTTAAAGCATACTATTTTTTTTAAACCATTGTATTTCTCTTTCATCTCATTACAGGTTTCTTCTAACATATCACAATATTCAAACAGTTCAGATTTTGACATGTTTTCTGAGTCAGAATCATCTCCAGAATAATATGAATTTAAATCAGGAGTTTCAGATGTTACCTCAGATGTGTTTGTCATGAAACACATATTTGCCTTATTTCTGGATTCAATCTCAGAGACTTCAGATTCACTGGAGCTATCCTCAGAAGCACTCCAAGTAGCCTTCATGGCTTTCTTGTACTTATTGTCCTTGTATTCATATTTCTTTTTGTAATTCAACTTTGGACAATCTAATTTTATGTGTCCCTTTCGTTTGCACTCATAGCAGAAAACTTCATCTGATTTTTCATATTTCTTCCAATACTTTTTCCAATGTGCCTTGTTATTATACTTTCTTTGTAGTTTGATTTTCTGAAAAACTTTTTCTTCCTATAAAACTTCTTAATCCTTCTGGCAATGTGAGCCATCTCAGCATCACTATCAGAATCACTTTCACTGTCTTCACAGCTTGAAGTCTCATTTATAGCTTGAAGCTTCTCCTTATCTTTGTTACTTGAAGTTGAAGTCTTGAAAGCAACTGACTTCCTTCTAGGTTCATCATCTTCTTCTTTGTTCACTTTGAGTTCCTCTGTAAACATCATCAACTTGCCAATTAGTTCCTTGACTGGTAGTTCACCAATATCACATGATTCTCTAATTGAGATAGAAGTTCCCCTCCATCTTTCAGGTAGACATCTCAGAATTCTCATAATTTGTTCCTTTGATGGAACATCCTTTCCCATAGAAGACATTGTGTTGACAATTTCATTAAACCTGAGATACATGCCAGAAATGGGTTCATCAGGCTTCATCTTAAAATTATCATACTTAATAGTATAAGTGTTCAATATCATTTCCTTAACATTAGTTGTTCCTTCATGAGAAATAGCTAAGGTATCCCAAATTTCATATGCAGTTTTACAAGCAGATATTCTATTAAATTCCTTATCTCCAAAAGCACAGTACAAGGCATTCATAGCTTTGCAATTATTATTGTAGGCAGCCTTAGTAGCTTCATTCCATGTAGTTCTAACAGTAGTAGGAATTTTATATTCTGATTCTATAGCAGTCCAAATATCAAAACCCATGCTTTCTAAATGAATTTTCATCTTTATTTTCCACTGTGCATAGTTACTGCCATTGAAAAATGGTTGTCTATTGGTAGCAACACCTTCAAGTCTGTTATCCATGATAGCTTACTTAAAGCAAGGATTTTAAAGAGATAAAAATTTATAAATAACAGAAATTTTAAGAACATTAAAATACAACTAAAATCACAGTTGAAAAACAGAGTACAAAATATTTTAAACAACCTCTGATACCAATTATTGGTCGGAGTGGATACTCAAGAGGGGGGTGAATTGAGTTCCAATTAAAATTTATGTTTAAAAGCTTGCCTTAAAATCCCCCAAATAAAATACTTAATTAAACTATAGTAAATTTATATCAAAGTAAAGGTTCTGTTGGGTTCTCAAGGGATTGATTATTTCCCAGTTAATCAAAACAGAAAGGTTGACTAACTTTTGAAACTAACTTACTGATTTACAACTAATATAAACACTTGCGAGTTTAATTATCAAAGTGACTTTAAAACAGTTTTGGTTTTAAATAACTTAGCAGTGGAATACAAATAACTTTGAAAAAAAATAAACACAACAGGTTTAACCAAGAGGTTCAGTCTCAAGCCGAGACTTAGTCCTCTCAAAACTTTATATAAAAGTGATCCACACCCTGGATCGGGGATTACAGTAGTATACAACTGTCCAGGTCCAAGTACTCTACCACTGTTATCCGTGGGAATAAAAACAACAGCACCAATTGTCCAGGTCACACACGACCTCAACCACTATCCTAGTGGGAAATAAAGGATGCAAGAGTTTGAGTGAGGATTTACAGATCCTCCAGTTAAAGTACAGGAGACGGTGTGTGTACGATACATTAGATAACTCACACTGCTCGAAATGTAAAAATTAAATCACAGAGGAAAATATTTAGAGTTTATAAATGGCTCTAGTGATTTTCGTGCAGCTCTGGACTCCTTTGGTTGACCAGAATTCATTCTGAGTCCTCTTCTGGTTTTTGTCTGGAAAACAGAGTATCGTCTGTTTCCTTGACTTCCAGTTGTAGAGATAGTCGAAGAAGCTGTTGAGTGATGTTCTTGTTTTTGTTCTCAGCTCTTCTATGGTATGAAGAAGTGTATAAGTTCTTCTTGTAAGCTCATTCATCTGTTTGCATGTACACTAGCTCGGTTCATCACTCTGTGTATTCGTTCTTGTGTTCAACACTTTTTCCCGCAGCATACACCCTTTCTTCAGCTCGAAAGCAGCTCTTATTTAACGCACGAGCTCCGGCAAAATATATGATTTCTTGTTGTAGATACGAGGTATGGTTTCCTGACATCCAACAACCTTCATTAAATAAATGATAGAGCATTAAAATATTCCTAATATGACCATTGGTTAGATTAAATAAAGATAAAGAAATTCATACAGCTGTTTATGACTATCGGTGAGTCATGTGATCGGTAGGTCATCAGCATCAGCATCGGTGGCTAGACATCGGTGTGTCCTGATCAGTGACTCATTTGATCAGCATTGGTGTGTCATGATCGGTGACTCATTTGATCAGCATCGATGAGACATCTTTAGTGACTCAGATGATCAGCATCGGTGTGTCATGATCGGTGACTCATTTGATCAGCATCAGTGAGACATATTCGGTGACTCAGATGATCAGCATCGGTGTGTCATGATCAGTGACTTATATGATCAGCATCGGTGAGACATCTTCGGTGACTCAGATGATCAGCATCGGTGTGTCATGATCGGTGACTCATTTGATCAGCATCGGCGATACATCTTCGTTGACTCAGATGATCAGCATTAGTGTGTCATGATCGGTGAGACCGTTATCCTTTAATATATATCGGTGAGACCGTTGTCCTTCGATGTGAGACCGTTGTCCTTCGATATGGATCGGTGAGACCGTTGTCCTTCGATATGGATCGGTGAGACCGTTGTCTGTTTGATATGGATCGGTGCGACCGTTGTCTGTCGATATGGATCGGTGCGACCGTTTTCTGTTTGATCCAGAGGACTTCCAGAATACTTGTAAATCAATAACAAATAGATAAAAACATTATCTAGCCAATATAAACAAATTCACTAAGAGATTGTGATTGTGTATATGAGAAATCCAACTGGATTAAGTAATCGATAATTTGTGATTATTAAAACAGCAATCACAGGAAGAATTCAACAATCTTCTAGAGGGCTCAACACATACCTATCACTCTTCTTAGACATATCATACATAATAACGTTTTCATAACCTAGGAAAAAAACATAAGAAAGGGAGGGCTATAATACTGAATAATGCTAAAAATGGATTACTCTATGAACACATAAGCCTAACATGAACATAATAGTATGATAATATGAGTCTAATATCAAAAATGAATTCCCTTTCATGTCATAAATCATAGTATTGATACAAAGAAGAATTTTTGGCAGATCATAAGTCATGAATAATAGAGGAATCAAAAAAACATGGTCCATGAGATACTAACATTGGCATAAGACCTAGAATTCTAGAATACAGAGTATTGAAAGCCTTATGTCAAGGCTACCCACCGAGACATTCATAAAAAGTTATGCTTGGGATAACCACTCTTCTGCCTACTTTGGGATTGGGATATCCTCCAGTGTACCCTATTTTCAGCTTGAGATAACCTCTCATATAACCTTTGAGCATATAAAACATTTATCATTACCCAATTCATTAGATGGAGATTTAAGTCCCACCCATCACATAATGAAAATAATTTTCGTGTGTTCCATTAGAACATAAAATATTCTTTATATCAATACACATGGAAGGAAATGTGTTCCATATACATTTCAACGTAGTATAGCATCTGGAGACGAAATTTGATTAATAAACATCTATTAATCACAAACATAAACCATATTCAGAAATAATATGGATGTTTTCACTATATAATAACCCCATTAAGACATAAGTAACATAAAAATATTTTATATTAGATAAAAAATGTTTTTGAAATATCATACAGAATATTTATTTAGGAAAATAACAATTCAATTATTAATTCACTTATTTAAAATCCTGAAAATTATAAAATATTGTTAAAAAAGTTTTATTTTAAAATAATTAAGGAAATTTGAAATATATACTTGAATAGTTGAGTGGTGAAGATGGTGTGGAATTATGTTCATTCTGTATACGTTAACAAAACACTCATCTTATACTTTTGTAAAAGAATCTTATGGAGCCTCAATCAAAGAACAACAAGAACATTCCTTTTGAACCATTTTTTAAAAATAAATTTAAAATTTCATTGTAAAATATTAAAATAATTTATTAAAATATTTTTTCAAAACAAATATATAAAAGAAAAAGTTTATTCAACTAAAGAGAGAAATAAATTGGATATTCCTTTAAAATATAATTTTTTTGTCTTTTGAGAACTAAGCTATGGAAAATGAATATAAAATATTTATGTTAAATAAATAAAAAATGTATAATTAAATTCATAATTTTATTTAGTGTTATATCATAATATCTCATAATAAATAACATAGTATCAAACAATCTTGATAAACAATTATATTGTAACATAAAACACATAGCAATTTTTTAACTTTTGAATCAAAATCCCTAGGATAGAAATAAGTTTATATGCATATGTATATCCCATGATTTTAATGATAATAATCATAGTATAAATTCATTAGAATTATATACACTAAAAAACATTTATGTATAAGGAGTGTGTTCCACAAAAATAAAAGTAAAAACAAAATCACTTATCTTGAGTTTCTCATCCTCAAAAGCCTTATATCCTCCAGAATAATAAATTTAAATTTATTATAATTATATAAAATAATAACATAAAATATTTTTATATCATATATATTCATTAAATATCTGATTATATTCATCTATAGAGATACATATGAAAAGTGAATTATACAATTCATTGAGAAGGTGTGTTGTATGAATGCCTGAATATAATATTCATTTTATGATTGATAGAATGAATGAAATGTATAAAAAATTAACCATTCCAAAATAATTATTATATCCTATAAATCATATATATTCATTATATCCATACTCCATTCCATCCAAGTAAAATAGAAAATAAAAAATAATCACATTGCACCGTGAAGGTGATAGTCCATAAATACGCACAAATGACATTATCATTTTCCATCGGTTTTTTTATAACAAGTTAGATATTATATTATCAATTAAGATGAATAATTATTCCATAAAAATAATATTAAAACATTCAATTAATTATAATAACCAGTTATTAATGGTGTTGATATAAAATGACTTGTAACAATGTGTGGAGATGGTAAGGCATACATACGCGCGAACGATACTATCACTTCAGATATGACGAAAAGAGGGTGTATAATGGTAGTTTCATATTCATAAAAAACTTTATCATATTAAGGATACTGAAGTTATTACTTTATGATAAATACAACATCTTTATAGGAATCAAGAGAAGAAATAAATTGAATGTAGTCAGGTAAGAAAACTACCTCTCATTCAGAAGACCACCTTTAGATCCTTCTATAGGGGATTAATGCTCGGTGTTTGGGGAGATAATAACCTCAAAATAATTGAGAATGACATTTAGAAGAAACTTTTCCATGGTATGTTCAAGCAATATGCCTCAAATTGGGGTGAGAAATAAAGATAAGGGGTGTACTATTAAAAGGGAGGGAGAGGGAACACTTGAAAATTGGTAAAATATTAAATTATAATAAAGTCATTCTCAAACCAAATAGTTAATAATGGAATATATACTTATATTGGATGAATATCTTGAGAATACATTATTCTCTTTGTCCTATTTTAATATTTTTATGATCATTATGTAATTTAATAAAATATTATTTTGATAAAATATCATCATTGTCAATTTTGACACTATTCAATTTATTTAACTTAAAAGACAAACATTCAAAGTTCCAATTCGATAATAATTTTTTAACATAACACTAGTATGTTATATTATTATAAAAAATACCTATAAATCATTAAACCATCAAAATTATGTTACTTTTATTATTTTTGAAATCATTTATTATATTGTATATTAACTGGAAAAATATTGGATCGGTGTATTGTCAGCATTTAAAGTCATGATATAATAACAAAAAATTATAAATAAACTTATATCATGAAAATAATTTACTTAAAATAAAAAAATAAAATCAATATTCATTCTTCATTAGTTTTTCCGCTTTAGAAATACATAAAATATATTTAAAACTAAAAGAGTGATACATTGAAACTTTCTTTGTTTTAAATATTATAAATGTCATTTTCATGGACAAGTGTCCATAAAACAAAAAAAATTATAGTATAATGTGAAAATGGTTTAATTCCATTCATCTAATTATAATATAAAATAAGAATTATGTCATTATCACAAAGATCAAATCTAGAAGAACCTGATTAACGAGGTGATAAATTTTTCCATGGTTACTATTCATATTGATAAAAAAATTAAAGGTTCTACTTTTTTAAATATGAACCTCTTGATTCTAAGTATGGAATTAATTTTATCTAATTCAATACCTTTAAGTGGAATAAATTAATTTTAATTTATTCTTTCAATAAAAAACAAAAACCACTTTTTTAATAAAAATATTTTTTTATCATTAAATTGGATTTATTTTTAATCCCTGGATAGAAAAATATTATCTAAAAATTTTAAAACAATTGATTTAATATATTAAATATAAATTAAATTAAAAAAATCCAATACAAGTGATAAATTTAATTTTTTTCTAAATTGAATACATTGCATGCATAAAAACAGTTTCTCAAAAAAAATATCTCCTTTAGTTTCCAATGGTTTTTAATTTCATTAATTTTCAATTGATAACTAGTGATTTAATTTTCTAAAAATGTAATATATAAAATTTCATAATTTATTTAGTATTATTCATAACCATCAGTCTAACTACTTGTTGAAAACATATAATAATATTATTCTAATAGTATATCTCGATTGTTTAGACTTTCTATTGCATGTAATGAAAACTAGAGAAAAAATAAATTAATTTGAAAACAATATTTTTAATAAAATCACATCTGGTTACATTTTATCCCCCTTAAAATTAATTTAACCTTCAAAATTCATTACTTCAATACAAAAAAATGAGTATATCTATATTTTATTATATCCATAGGTTTCCATGTAACATCCTCAAATTCATTGTGCTACCCCAAAACATTGACATGGTTAGTGGTATTGTTTCATAAAACTCTTTATTTATGATCTAGAATATCCACTTATTGTTCCTCATAAGATATAAATTTTTTCAAATTTATGAACTCAAAGATGTGTAAATGTAATGGATAAGGTATGTACTTCCTCAGGAAAGATGCATAGAACACATCATGAACTTGAAATATATTCAGTGCAAGTGCCAATAGATTAGAAACCATCTCTATAAGATCAATAATTTCGAAGGGATAAATATACCTTTATCTCAAAATTACCTTATTTATAAATCTTATCACTCTATTTCATGTAGATATTCATAAGAACTCCTTTTTAATAACAAAAAACTTCAAATCCTTTTGACAATTGTCATCATAACCCTTTTTATGTCTATGAGTTTCCATTATAGGCTGATGAAAAAATCTAACCTTCTCTACCATTTCATTTTCTAGGATGTGATAAAATAGAATTATTTCTCAAAATTCATTCCAAAATAAAGAAGTTTTACATTTTTTATTATAGAGGACTTCATAAGGATCCATATGAATGCAGGACTGAAATCCATTGTTATATAATAATTACACCAATGTAATGTGCTAGTCCACACTATCTTTGAATTACATAGTAAAATATATCAATATGTCTTCAAGATTTTAAATAGTTGTCTTAGAATGAATGCCTATCTAAGGATGATACATCATACTTAAAATCTATTTAGTATCTAAAGCGAGTTAAAAACTTCACCAAATCATCTTGGTAATCCTTGGATCCTAGTCATATACAATGGAATGTGTCACTCCATAAAACCTTTCCACTTTCTTAATATATATCATAGCAATATTATTTACAGTTTAATATTATCTAATGTAAGTAAAGTGTATTAAATTTATTAGGATATTTATTATAACCCATATACAATTATTCCCTATATAAATTTTACAGATTCCAAAGACAAAATCCATTGTGATATTTTTCCATTTCCACTCTGGTATTGGTAATGGTTGTAAAATCACCTTAGGCTTTTGTCTCTCAGACTTAACTAACTAACATACCATGAAATGAGATAAAAAATTTGCAATATCTCTCTTTATTCCACACCACTAAAATAAAATTTCAAATCTCTATACATCATTGAACTTCTTGGATGAATATATAATGAATAAATATGAGCTTCATCCACCAAATTCTCCTTCAAAATTTTTATATAGGGGACTCAACCATGGTTTATAAATTATATCACTCCATAATAGTCTATTTTTAAACTTGAAAACATTTCTAACATTCTTACGCTACTCAAAATCTTCCATTAATGCCTCTTTAATCCTTACACAGATATATTGTTGTACACTAATTTGAGAAATATAATATTTTTCTCCTTCCATTAATAATTCAACCTCCATCATTTTCAAATATAAGAATATTTGTTCTTCTGGTATCCTAATTATAGGTTATATAGAATGATACTTTCTACTCCAAACATCATCCACATTATTTTTTATCTAATGATGATAATGTATTGAGCGTTAATAATCTTTAATAATCTCAATCCATCTTCTCTTGTGAATATTAAACCCTTTTTATATGAATAGATTCATTAATATTTTTTGATCAATATATATCACGTCTTTCTATGAAAATATAATACCTACATATCTTTAAAACAAAATATATTAGATCTGACTCAAAATCATGAGTTGGGTAATTTTTTTCATGAAAATTCAATTTTCATGACGCATAAACTATAACCATATAATTTTTCACGAGGAAACATCCCAATACCTTCTCTGATTCATCACTACATATTACAAAACCTTCTAAACTATAAGGTAACGTATGAACTGATGCATTGAATAGAATTATATTTTTTCATTGAAGAATATATATATTCATGTATTTAAAATGACCCGGATCCCTTTTGAGTTAACTTGGTGAGTGGATTATATAGCCATGAAATATTCTCCACAAACTATAAAAAATATCTAGAAAAAACATGGAAACTACAAATTATAAAAATTGTGGTCAGTTTGCGCCAAAGATAAATATATTCTGACATTCATTGATCTAGAAATATACAATCAATTGAGTTTAATGACCCAAAAATGTAACTTTTTGTACCAAGAATTCACATTTTTTAAACATTCCTTAAAACATATCCTTCAATAGTATTTTTATTAAAATCCTCAAGTGATCTTAAATATCTTCATTTTTCTTTGAATATATAAGAATATCATCAATAAAGGCTACCAAAATCTCATGAAGGTAATATCTAAAGACTATTCAGTAAATTTATGAAGATAACAGGGGAATTAGTAAGATCAAAATTCATCACTATATATCCATATTTTCTACATAATTTTATCTTTGATATGTCCTATATTTTGACTCTCAATTTATGATATAAATAATAAATTTCAATCATGGAAAATAATTAAGCTCCATTAGTTCATCATAAAAATCATCAATACGAGGTAGATGACAATTATTCTTGATAGTGATGTTGTTATGTTTTGGATAATCAATATAGGGTCAGATTTATACATGTTTGTTCTTGACAAAAAGAATAGGTGCACCCTAATGTAATACACATTCATGAAATAATCACTTTTCATGATTATATAGTATTATATTTTTTTTGATTTTGTTTCCTCTATTGGAGTCATCCTATATTGTGACTTTTAAATAAGAGTAAAACCAATCATAAGTTCTACTAAAAACTAATCTTAATGATTTGGTGGAAGACCAATAAACTCTTCCAAGAAATATTTTGAAAAACTCCCACACAAAAGAAATATCTTTGATGTACTGTTCTAAACAACCATTTGAGATAAACTCCCCTTTTAATAGTTTTTATAAACCATAAAATGGATGTTTTTTCCTTCCTAATTTTATATTTATCCTCACACTAATAGGAAATCATAGCTTAGTTTTAAAAATAAAATGTGACTTCCCTTCCTTAAAAGTTGATGATGTATTTATGTAATGAAACCAAATCCATGCCCAAAATAACATCTAACTAAACCAAAGAAAATAAAAAAATTATAGGGGGAATATTCCTCAAATTTTAACTAAAAAATAATCATATATTTGAGTTCTAATAGTTTTATCATTATGGGATTCCACAACTAATTCAATACCTAGTCATTGAGTAGGTAGGATAATACCATTATAAAATTCATCTAAAATAAAATTATGGGTAGATATAGAATAATATATGATATTATAAGTTCTAGACTAGATGATAGGTATATCATTCCCCACATCATCACCACATCCTTCATTATAAATAGTGATCACATGAGATTTCTCTTTACCTCTTGTCTTAAGAGGTAGTTGGTGAAGATCAATGTCATTAGGCTATGGATTTGGGAACTAGTTTACATAATGGTCATAATTTTAGAATTTTAAACACTAGATTTTTTTGGTGTATTCCATAGATATTTCTCTTTATTCACATCATTATATAACTTCTTCCCATTAATTTGGAATCCATACACTAGATTTCCTTCCTTCCAACACTTAAAAGATTTATTAGTACCATTAAGATAATTTCCTCCATGTTTTATTCCATTATTTGAGAATAAAAGAATTCATATCTTCTACTCTATATGGTTTTTATAATTTTCAATGAATTCCACCTTTCTTCTGTTACAAAAAATCTGGGATTGAGGAGTAACTCCAATCCCCATTTTTACCTTAATAGAACATCAAATGATTTCTTCATTGCTACTAAATTCCCTCATGGAAATAACCCTTGGGATACATTATTTTAATCCACTAAAGAATATATCAACCTTACATTCATGTTTTATGATAGTTCCTTAAGCATAAAACTCACGTTTTAAAAACATTTCCTCATAGATACATACACATTCATTATCCACCTAACTTAACTAATGTAATTCCTTCTCCATTTTTCATCAGAGAATATGAGGAAATTAATTATTGACAAATAATTTCATAATATCATCTGAGATCATGGGTTAAATCTCATCTTATTATCTTCTATTCTTGATTATATTTAACAAATGATATGTTTCTATATCCAAATTATATTAATACAAAATTAATTTTTCATGATCCCAGCATTGGATAATAGAATGTATTTTTTTATGTTACTAATATCTTGATCATAAATTAGTGGATTATAAGACCCACTAAAATAATGTGTACATTACCTCATAAAAGATGCAACATAATGTCATTCCCTCCCTTTCTAGATTGGAAGCACAAAATGATTCCTAACCAGTAAAATTTCTGTGATTATGATAGAGCGCTATCGTGGGAGCCCTCAAATGATTAGTGTGATTTTGGGGTACTTAGGTGCAGCAGAGTGGCTGACCAAGGTCGTCTCTCAAAGGAGGAAGTGAATTAAAACAACTTTTCAGAGGTATTATAGAAACAAAATAAAAGGGAATAAAAAAACTACTTGAAAGTATGGGGGTGGTTTTTTATAGTTTATAAATCTAGAAGAAGTTTGCTGGAAGAAGATTGCATTTTTTTGTTTTTAATTTTGAAATGAAGTTTCGATTAGAATGACACAACAAGAAGATGTTTTTTTAGAAATCTATTTTAAAAGGCGTAATAGATCTAACTCTACCTCTTCAATAATTTATTAATCATTATCATTTAAATTAATATTCACTTAATTATGATCCCTTAATTTTTTAAATCCCGAACCCTACGAGAATTAATTTTACCACGAAGATGAAGTGAATTTAACCTTAGGCTAACTTCGGAACATGCAATCGCAACACCCTTCTTTGATTGATGCTCTAAGATTAGCTTATGGTCAGTGGTAAATTAAGGCACATAACCACTCTAATAAATGAGGATTAATTTAGTTTAGGGATTATATTTGAAATCTACAAATTTATCCCGTGTGGTTTTGAATTACCGGTTAAGGTTGCGCTCTCACAGTTCACACAATTCCCGACCTCGCGTGTTTTGTGTTAACTATTCAATTTCATGATTAGTTTCATTTAAATTAAAAACTCAATGAATAGATCATAATATGTGAATTACAGTAGCTCATTTATTCAAAATAAATGAATGAAGAAGGATAGAGGTCGATTGATTACTAAAAAGAACTACTCTTCCATGGGTGGTGTAGTCATCGTGGAGACGTTTTGCATAAGCAACGGATTGAAAGGGTAGAACCCAATAATGTCTCCACTCTTGATTCCAACCCAATTAAGAAGATTATGATAAGAAGAATAGGGATTAACACAGAAGATTATTTGAAGAAAAATTCAAGAAACAAACATGAAAGAAAATAAATACAAAGAAGAGGTGAGAGAGGAGAGCCTTTTTAGAAGAGAGGATTGCACAAAGCCGTACTTCTTACAAGAGATGTGAGGGGCTCCCAAGAGACACCCTTTCGGCCACACCTTCCCAAAGACTCTACCATCCCTCTCAAAGAGTTAAAACCCCCTTTAAATAGAGTTTGTGAGGGCTAGGGATATATAACTTTTTAAGTGTGAAATGAAAAACTTGGCCAAATATTTTATTCCAAATTGCACCGCCCATTTGACCTCCCAAACGCGTGCCTTGACCGGCCTTCCAGAAGGATTATTTGTTCTAAATCATGTCCCCGAGCGTTCCCCAAAATTTGGGCTCAATCAAACCATTTATGTAGAAGCTATGGCCCAAATACAGAACCCATGTCCATTCTGCCGAGTCCAGCCCACCATTGGATTAATGGCTCATTTACTCCATCCAAATGCACTCTTTAGCTCTAGTGTCCTGAATGAAAGTTGTATAAACTGACGTTAGGAACACGGTTAAAAAATTTATAATTCAAATAATAAATATAAAAATATTTATATTCGAAATACTACAGTGCACTATTAAGGGTAAAACTGGAATTTTCACCAAATCTTCAAATGAATGATCAAATCCCAAATATTTTATAAATAAACATATTTAACAAAATGTGAGGACATTATTTCATTTATTACCAATAAAATATTCAACAAAATAGTGTTTTATCAACTCCCCCACATTTACCCTTTTTCACTCCTGAGCAAAATCTCATTTCAAGTAAACATCAATATCAAATCAAAACCAATTTTGAAACACATATCTTTGAGATCAAACAATTACACACCAAGAAACAAAAGATATCATGCCTCATAAAAAAATTATTTCAATTTCTCCATTTATATAATTCAATATATTTCCACTTCATTTATCCTCCCATGCACAAAACACTTACCTCGCTTTAATTTTCTCTCATCAATCAAATATCAATTTTTTTTTAAAATGTCTTTATCATCCAAACTCATACAAGGGTCACCATAGGCTTGATAGATTCCTACATCGCTACCCGATGCGAGTCAAGGACATATATTTATCATGAGGACTTTTTAGGGTTGTTCAGTGGCTTTCGGTTGGTAGGATTAAGATGTGAAAAACTCTGAGGCTGAATGAGGAGGTCTTGACTCTTTTGAAGCAAAATTGCATTAATCTAATTTTCACTTAAATATGGTCTTCTCCGCAATCCCTATAGTATCAATTAAACTCCATAATCATGAAAATTCATGAAAGGTTTACACTTCATCATTTCAGCATCAAAAATTTCAGTCATCTCAAACATGATTTTCTTGAAAGCTCCAGATGGGCACAGCTTTCCACCTCAATTAGAAGCTCCAGAAAAGGCACAGATTCACTTGTCATGAAAGCTCTAGAAAAGGAACCGCTTTCAATATAATGGCTTTCTTCAGCAGAAAACACATCTCTTCAGAATTTAATTTTCCACCCAATGTATCACAGAATGTGGTGGCAAAACACAAGACAACTTCCCCCACACTTAAGCTCAACTAGATTATGCAATTTCACTTCAAGAGTTTGTTGGATAAGGAAAATTGGCTTGTAATGTGGCTAACCTAACAGGATTTGCATGGATTCTAAGGGCTACAAGGATTAAATATTCAAGGTATGCCATTATAAAAAAGGATTCTTTGAAATAGGGGCTTTAATACCAAACAAGTGCCTCAATCATTTAAACATAAGTACCTCAAATCCTCAAGTTTTGACAGGAATAGATCAAATTCTGGTTAAATCAAGTATGGTTTGGTTCTCTCAAGAAGTGAGGTGAATGTAAAGAATATGAAAATAATGGTTTAGAAGCCTCACAGGAAAGTGATTTCAAATATAAAGACAGTGAGATTGGCATGGGATTCAAAATTCAGCGTACTTTTCATGAAATTACTAAATATTTGAACTTGAAACAAAGTCATTTCAGCATTCATTTAAGCTTAGTTTCAAGGGGTAAATTGTTTCACTTATTGATATGGATTTAAAATGGGGATGAGAATCATTTTAGCTCAAAAATTTCAAAAACACAAAGAAAATTGAAAAATAAACACACATTTTTTTAAAAACACATTTTTTTTTGGTTTTTTTTTGAACAGGAAAGCAATTGAAATTACTAAACTAAAAGGTTCTCTCCCCCACACTTAAAATATTGCATTGTCATCAATGTGAACCTATGAGATGATATATTCACATGAAATGCAATATTTTTAAATAGGACAAATAATATAAAAGTGAAAGGGTTAGGAACAGCCTGATGTGCTCAAGTGATGATGTGGTCATGCAGTGTGATAAAATCCACTGCATCAGTAGGAAGTCCCTCAATGTATCTCTTCAAACGTTGCCCATTGACTGTAAAGCTCCTTCCAGTGTCCTCTTGTGTGACCTCCACTGCACCATAAGGAAAAACATTAGTCACAACATAAGGACCTAACCATCTAGAACGCAACTTACCAGGCATCAGCTTCAGTCATGAACTGTAGACAAGGACTTTCTCTCCAACATGAAACTCCCTTTGTTGGATCATTTTGTCATGATCTGCTTTTGATCTTTCCTTGTAGAGCCTTGAGTTCTCATATGATGATAGTCGAATCTCCTCAAGCTCTTGAATTTGCAACTTTCTTTGAATTCCAGCTTGGGCCAAATCCATGTTGCATTTCTTTATAGCCCAATATGCTCGATGCTCGACTTCCACTGGGAGATGACATGCTTTCCCAAAAACAATCCGAAATGGGGTCATACCAACGGGGGTCTTGTATGATGTTCTATAAGCCCACAATGCATCATCCGAGTGCTTGCTCCAATCCTTCCTATTTGGCTGCACGGTTTTCTCCAAGATTTTTTTCAACTCACGATTTGAAACCTCAGCCTGGCCATTTGTTTGGGGGTGGTATGATGTTGATGTTTTGTGTGTCACCCCATACTTTCGAAGGAGGGAAGCAAAATTCCTATTGCAAAAGTGTGTCCCTTGGTCACTGATGATGGCCTTTGGTACTCCAAACCTGCAGAAAATTTGAGCCTTGACAAAATCCACTACAACATGAGAATCGTCAGTCCTGGTGGCATTGGCCTCCACCCATTTACTCACATAATCAATAGCAACCAAAATATACAAAAATCCAAATGAACTAGGAAAAGGACGGATAAAAGCAATGCCCCATACATCAAAAATCTCACAAAATAGTATGGTTTGTTGGGGCATCTCATGTCTCTTAGAAATGTTCCCAGTGTGTTGGCAATGAGAGCATGACTTACAAAACACATGGGCATCATGGAATAATCTAGTCCAATATAATCCAGAGTACAAAACCTTCCTTGATGTCTGTTGGGGTCCAAAGTTTCCACCACAAGCAAGTGTATGACAGAAATGCAAAACAGACTCAAACTCATGATCAGGAACAAACCTCCTAATGACTTGGTCACTACACATGCGCCATAAGTATGGATCATCCCAAACATAAAATCTTGACTCACTCTTTAATTTTTGGACTTGATGTTTCTTTAAATTTGCAGGGATTTTAGAAGCAACAAGGTAGTTAACTAAATCAGCATACCAAGGATGCGTACCTGAGATGGTATAGAGATGCTAATCAGGGAAAGTGTCCCGAAGTGGTACCTGATCCAAGGTGTCATCCTCTAGTGTGTGAGTAATCATACTCATGTGGTCTGCCACCATGTTTTCTGGCCCCTTTTTGTCCTTTATCTCGATGTCAAACTCTTGAAGAAGGAGAATCCAACAGATAAGTCATGGCTTTGCATCTGGCTTCTTCAGGAGGAGCCTCAAAGCTGCATGGTCAGAAAAAACAACTACTTTAGAGCCCAATAAATATGAACGGAATTTATCTAAAGAAAATATGACAGCAAGAAACTCCTTTTCTGTGGTTTTGTAGTTTTATTGGGCTGAATCCAGTGTCCTTGATGCATAAGCGATCACATGTGAACGTCCCTCCACCCTTTGAGATAAGACAGCTCCAACCGCGAAGTTGGAGGCGTCACACATAAGCTCAAATGGAAGGTCCCACCGTGGGGGCTGTATGATTGGTGGAGTGGTCAGACACTTCTTCATCTCATCAAAGGAAGTCCTACAAGAATCATCAAACACAAAATCAGAATCTTTTTGAAGTAATCGTGACATAGGAAGAGCGATCTTACTAAAATCTTTGATGAAGCTCCGATAAAATCATGCATGCCCTAGGAAATATCTAACATCATGCACACATGAAGGATAGGGTAAGGATGAAATAATGTCTACCTTAGATCTATCAACATCTATCCCATGTTTTGACACCACATGCCCTAAGACAATGCCATGCTCTACCATAAAATGACACTTTTAAAAGTTCAGGACCAGATTCTTCTCAATACAACGATTCAACACCTTTCCCAAACTACTTAGACATTCATCAAATGAAGACCCATACACTGTAAAATCATCCATAAATACCTCCATGCAGGTCTCAATAAAATCAGAAAAAATACTCACCATACATCTTTGGAAGGTACCTGGGGCGTTGCAAAGTCCAAATGGAATCCTCCTGTAGGAAAATGTGCCAAAGGGACAGGTGAATGTAGTCTTCTCCGGATCCTCTAGAGCTATAGGAACCTGAAAATATCCAGAAAATCCATCCAAGAAACAATAGTGTGTTTTCCCAGCTAGTTTCTCGAGCATTTGATCAATAAATGGGTGGGGGAAATGGTCCTTGCGAGTGGTCTGATTTAGTTTCCTATAATCAATACACACATGCCAACTGTTTTGAACCCTCATTGGAACTAAATCATCTTTATCATTTTTAACAATAGTAAAACCAATTTTCTTAGGCACAACCTGAATTGGACTTACCCACTGTGAGTCATAAATAGGGTAAATTATACCTGCCTCGAGCAATTTTTCAACTTCTTTTTTAACAACTTCCAGGAGGGTGGGATTAAGTCTCCTTTGTGGTTGTCACACCAGTTTAGCCCCATCCTCCAAGAGAATCCTTTGCATGCAAATGGAGGGGATAATACCTGATATGTCAGCCAAGGTCCACCCAATCACCCTGATGTTCTCCCTCAAAATATTCAAAAGCTTTTCTTCATGTTCAAAAGGGAGATTGTTAGCAATGATAACAGGTAATCTCTCACTACTCAACAAGTAGGAGTATTTCAGATTTGGTGTCAATGGCTTGAGTTCTAATGAAGGAGGGTGTAGTATGGATGGAGACATTGAAGGAACTGAAATATGTGCACAAAGATCATCAGTATCAGAATAGACATCATCAAATTCATAGAATAAAGCATCAAATCCATCAGCATACTCAACAACCATTTCATAATCAGAGTGAACATGATCAAAATAATAATATGAATCCACATCAAAATCAAATCCAAGATAGGATTGTGTATCAGCAACATGTGCGGAAGTGCTCTTAGACATCAAACTCGAACCAATACTCATAATCTCCCTAATCATGGGACAATCAAATTATATGATGTTTTTATTTGGTGGTTCAAAATGGGAGATAACAAAAGCAGAATGGTCCTCTGAGGGGTACTTCATGGAATCTATAACATTAAATATCACAACTTTATCCCCAAATTCCATGGAAAGTGTACCCTCATTGACATTTATGATAGTTTTTGTAGTTTTGAGGAAGGGCCTACCTAAGATAATGGGGGCATGATAACTTACCTGATCATCCTCTATGTTAAGAACATAGAAATCCGCTGCAAAGATCATGTCTCTTACCCGGACAAGTACATCCTCAAGGACTCCCGCTGGATATGTCGTAGCTCTATTCGCCAATTGTAGCACTACTCTTGTTGGCTTCAACTCACCAACCTGCAAGGAAGAGAATACAGAGTGAGGCATCACATTTGTGGAAGCACCTAAATCACAAAGTGCATCAGAAAAGTGTAACTCCCCTATGGTGCATGGTATGGTGAATGTCACAGGATCCTTGCACTTCGTTGGCATTGACATGGTTGGTGTGATGAGTATAGATACATTCCTTCCAAGGTTGATCCTATCATTTCCCTTGAGCCCTCTTCGATTGGTACAAAGTTATTTTATTAATTTTGCATACCTTGGAATTTTCTTAATGGCTTCAAGTAGAGGAATGTTGATCTCCACACGCTTGAATGTGTCCAAAACCTAATTTTTCATTGCTTCTTCAGCCATCTTCTTGGTTTGAACAACCCTGTTTGGAAAAGGAAGGGGTTTAGGAGGTACATCATCAATCTTTTTCTTACCTTTATCTTTCTACTTGGATTTCTCATCAGTTGGTATGGAATGCGGATTCTCTGGAGTTGAGGTGAATCCCGGTGGAATGGTAGGTACAGATGTATCGTTCATTTGCTTCCCACTTCTCAATGCGATGGCACTAACATTCCCCTTTGGATTTGGAGTGGGTTGGGAAGGTAGATTTCCAGAATTCTTACTCAAAATTTCATGGAGGGCGGTGGCAATATGACTCCTTTGAGTCTTCAACTCTCTCAGCTCCGAACCTTGACTCTTCAGCTCATTCTGTTGATTAAGAACAATTTGTTTCAAAAGATCATCACTGTTAGAGTCTACCTTGTTTTGGATATTCCCTTGTTTCTGACTCGTTGATGTTTGAGCTTTGAATATCCTATGGGTTGTTGGAAACCCTGTTGGTAAGGTGGAGGCTGCTGGAAGTTTGGTTGAAAAGGGGGCCTTTGTTGTTGTCCAGAGCCATACCTCATGTCTGACTGATCTTTCCACCCTTGGTTATATACTGTATCAAACTTCTTTTGGGGATATGGTTGTTGTTGTTTCTGCTGAAATGGTCTCCCAGGGAACACTGCTCCACAATCTTCTATCTCTTGTAGTTGTGGGCAACAGTCAGTTGGGTGGCTTGTCTCAGTGCAAATGCCACATGGCCTCAAAAGAGGGGGTTGGGATGTCTTTTGAGCCAATGCAATCTGCCTCACCATAGTTGTCAATTATTCTAACTTAGTATCAATCAAATGACTTTCAAGAGAATAAGGACTTACTTGATGTACTCCTCGAACATGTGGTGTACCTCTATCACCGAATTGTTGAGAGTTTTGGGCCATCCTGTCGATCAATCCACGTGCGGCTACTGGTGTCTTGTCCACCAATGCTCCTCCAGTTGTGGAATCCACCATGCTCCTCTCCATAGTTGTGAGTCCTTCATAGAAGTACTGAATGAGGAGTTTCTCAATGATTTGGTGATGTGGACAGCTTGCACACAGCTTTTTGAATCTCTCCCAATACTCATACATTTACTCCCCTTGTGCTTGCTTGATCCCTGAAATCTCATTTTGAATGGATGTGGTCCTTGATGCTGGAAAAAATCTTTGCAAGAAAAGACATTTCAAATCATTCCAACATGTTACATCTTCAGGTTGAAAATAATACATCCAATCTTTTGCAGCTCCATCAAGTGAGAATGGGAATGCTCTTAATTTAATTTGATCTTCAGAAACATTTCTTGGTTTTAAAGTTGAGCAAACCACATTAAATTCCTTAAGGTGTTTGTTGGTATCCTCACCAGATAAGCCATGAAACTTTGGAAGAAGTTGAATTAATCCAGATTTCAATTCAATGTCCGATTCGAGATTTGGGTATGCAATACAATTTGGTTGATAGTTAATATCAGGTGCAGCCAATTCTCGAATGGTTCTATTAAGTTCATTTCTATTATTGTCAGCCATTGGTTCTTGTTTTATGGTTTAATTTGAATTGCTTCCAATTTCAATGTTCTGATATTGGAGTAATTCTCCAACTGGTTGAATGTTGAAACTTCTCGTAGACTCAGAATGTCTGATTCGTGCCCTAAGGCTACGTCCAATCTCAGGGTCAAGATCTAAGAGATCATCGGGATTAGTTTGTGTCATCAATCAATGAAAGATGAAAAGAAGGAATCTGGACCATAGTAAAATTAAAATTAGAAGTTTGAGTTGATGGTCCAAAAATAATTAGAAGGTAATGAAAGAAGAAGAAGGAAAAAATTAGATTGGGTAAAGACGGAAGAAAGAAGAGAGGAAGAGAATTAAAATGTAAAATAAAATAAATACCTCTAATTGGTTGAAATAATTACTTGCCACCCCGGAAACGGCGCCAATATGATAGAGCACTATCGTGGGCTCTCTCAAATGATTGGTGTGATTTTGGGGTACTTAGGTGCAGCAGAGTGGCTGACCAAGGTCGTCTCTGAAAGGAGGAAGTGAATTAAAACAACTTTTCAGAGGTATTATAGAAACAAAATAAAAGGGAATAAAAACACTACTTGAAATTATGGGGGTGGTTTTTTATAGTTTATAAATCTAGAAGAAGTTTGCGGGAAGAAGATTTCATTTTTTTTGTTTTTGATTTTGAAATGAAGTTTCGATTAGAATGACACAATAAGAAGATGTTTTTTTAGAAATCTATTTTAAAAGGCGTAATCGATCTAACTCTACCTCTTCAATAATTTATTAATAATTATCATTTAAATTAATATTCACTTAATTATGATCCCTTAATTTGTTAAATCCCGAACCCTACGAGAATTAACTTTACCACAAAGATGAAGTGAATTTAACCTTAGGATAACTTCAGAAAATGCAATCGTAACACCCTTCTTTGATTGATGCTCTAAGATTAGATTATGGTCAGTGGTAAATTAAGGCACATAACCACTCTATAAATTAGGATTAATTGATTTTAGGGATTATATTTGAACCCTACAAATTGATCCCGTGTGGTTTTGAATTACCGGTTAAGGTTGCGCTCTCACAGTTCACACAATTCCCGACCTCGCGTGTTTTGTGTTAACTATTAAATTGCATGCTTAGTTTCATTTAAATTAAAAACTCAATTAATAGATCATAATATTTGAATTAAATTATCTCATTTATTCAAAATAAATGAATGAATAAGGATATAGGTTGATCGATTACTAAAAAGAACTACTCTTTCATGGGTGGTGTAGTCATCGTGGAGACGTTTTGCATAAACAACGGATTGAAAGGGTAGAACCCAATCTTGTCTCCACTCTTGATTACAAACCCATTAAGAAGATTAAGATAAGAAGAATAGTGATGAACACAGAAGATTATTTGAAGAAAAATTCAAGAAACAAACATGAAAGAAAAGAAATACAAAGAAGAGGTCAGAGAGGAGAGCCTTTTTGGAAGAGAGGTTTGCACAAAGGCTTACTTCTTCCCAGAGTTGTGAGGGGATCCCAAGAGACACCCTTTCGGCCACACCATCCCAAAGCCTCGACCAGCCCTCTCAAAGAGTTGAAACCCCCTTTAAATAGATTTTGTGAGGGCTAGGGATACATAACTTTTTAAGTGTGAAATGAAAAACTCGGCCAAATATTTTATTCCAAGTTGCACCGCCCATTTGACCTCTGAAACGCGTGAATTGACCAGCCTTCTAGAAGGATTATTTGTGCCAAATAATATCCCCGAGCGTTCCCCAAATTTTGGGCTCAATCCAAGCCTGTATGTAGAAGATATGGACAAAATACATAACCCATGTCCATTCTGTGAAGTCCCGCCCACCATTGGATTAATGGCACATTTACTCCATCCAAATGCACTCTTTAGCTCTAGTGTCCTTACTGAAAGTTGTATAAAATGAAGTTAGGAACACTTTTACAAAATTTAGAATTCAAATAATAAATATAAAAATATTTATCTTCGAAATACTACAGTGCACTATTAAGGGTAAAACTGGAATTTTCACCAAATTTTCAAATGAATGATCAAATCCCAAATATTTTATAAATAAACATATTTAACACAATGTGAGGAAATTATTTCATTTATTACCAATGAAATATTCAACAAAATAGTGTTTTATCAGATTATCAAAATTATATTTTTTGTTACAGCTCCCATAACATTTGGTTTCTCGTGAGTAATATCCTTTCATTGTATATTAATTTCAATATTATCATTGATTAATTTGTCTTCCATAGATAGAATATAACCAAAAAATATATTGTGATTAATAATATTCATATAGGGGAACCACATAACCATGATAAATCATTTATAGGATTTCTAGATTTTGAAACCTTATTTTCAAGCTATTACACATTAGGATTTTCATAGTTCATTCATGATAATTACCAAAATAATAGTATTTTATTTTATGATTATATTTATCCCTAGGGTTCTCTGAAAAATACTCTCATCCCTGTTTCTTAAGTTTAACTAAAAAATTATCTTATAATTACTATAGGGATATGTACTTCTCATACGTAAATATCACATCTTATTAGATGAATATTATTTAAATAAAAAGGAAATACATGATATAATTTTATAGGTATTGTACCTTTGTGAACTTGGATACTTAAAGAACTGGTTCACAGATAAAATATATCTCTCACACTTAGTTCTTCATAACTATGACTCTTCTAATATATATTATACATAATAATTTTATTTATAACATGGGGAAAGGAAACATAATAAAGAATTAGATCTAATTCTCATTAAGGGTAAATAAGGGAGATATTTATTATCACATCACCATAAAATGATCATGAGGATGTAAGAACAGTAGCTTAAAATTTTAAATCTTTTCTCTAAATATCATAATTACTAGTATTCAGTCATGGAATAAATCTTTTTAGTTTATAAAATATAAACCATAATGGAATAAAAAAGCATTTCCCATGGGATAATATCATTATCATAAGACCTAGAATCGTGTAATGCATATAATCATAGAAAATCATGTATCAAGCCAACCCACCAAGACATTCATAACATCCTTGGCTTGGGATAACCACCCTTTTACCTTCTTATATCATCGGAAAACCTCATGTATACCATATTTTTAAATTGGTATAACCTATCTTGTACCCTTTGAGCTCATAGAAAATTAATCTTTATCTAATGCAGTATAGGGAGATATAGGTCCCACCTATAACATAACAAATATTATATATATGTGGTCTATAATATAATAAAGCATTATTCATATCACAAATTATGAAAAGAAGTGGGTTTCCTAAAAATCCCATCATAGTATAAACCATTGAAGATAAAGTTTTCCATAATAATTTTTCATCCTAAAAAAACCATACAGAGAAAGAATATGGATGGTATCATTGGATCATAACACCAGTATGTATTAACTGACCTAAAAGGATTTTATATTAAATAGAAAGTGATTTTAAAATATCACATGGAATGTTTCTTGAGAAAAATAACCTTTTAATTTGGAAATAACCACTTTAAAATAAAAATTTTCCAAGATATTATGGAATAAAATTTATTTTAGACTATCCATTTTCACTTTTAAATTAATATTTAAACCATTTATTGTTCATAATGTTCGTAAATTTTTTCCATGCTATATAATTTGAAAGAAATCCTTCATTTAAAATTTTTTAAAAAAAACATAAAGTACCTCATTCAGAAAAAAATAAGAATATTCCTTTTCCACCAATCATTAAAAATTCAATCCATGGTAAAATTAACATTAAAAATCATTGTATAATAGTAAAAAAAATTATTCAATTGTTTTTTAGGAAACATGGATATGGAATTAGTTTTTCATCATTGTAGAGATAAATAGCATAGATTTTCCTTAAAAAAAATTTGTTTCTTGGGAAGTTAATGTAAGGAAATTGAAATGAGA
The DNA here is from genome assembly GCA_963277665.1 of Viscum album. Classification (NCBI taxonomy): domain Eukaryota; kingdom Viridiplantae; phylum Streptophyta; class Magnoliopsida; order Santalales; family Viscaceae; genus Viscum; species Viscum album. Next base: position 1,899,111,906 of record OY728158.1, on the reverse strand, counting down.
GAAAATATTTTCCAGAAATAATAATATCATTAAAAAATTCATAAGTTTCTCAACAATTATATCATAATAATTCATTATCGGGAGTATAATTGTAAACAATCCAAAAAAAATGAGATTATAACATAAATCCCTTACCAATTTGGTAACTTTTAAATCATAAGTCCCATGGAAAAAAGAAAATTTTGTAGATATTTATATCCCATATTTCTTTAGAGTAATAATAAAAAGAATTCATAGTTAGCATATACACTAAAAAAATAAAAAAAAATTGTATAAGTTATGTGTCTCACAGAAAAAACATGTGAGATGAAAATACATTACCCTAAGTTCAACCTATTTGGAAAGAATTATAAACACTTGTAAAATAATTAAAAATTTATTATTATTCTATAACATAATAACATTAATTATTATTATATAATATATAAAAATTATATACATCAAGTTAGAGTTATTTATAATGGTAGAGATAGAAAATGAATTAAACCATTAATGGAAACAGTGGGATATATGTATGCTTGAATGTTGTTTTAATTTTCCTATGGATAGAAATAAACAATGTTACAAAATAATTCACCCTTACAAGACCATTATTATATTATATAAATAATATATATTTATCATACTCACCCTTCTAATCATCCAAGAAAAATAAAAATGAAAAACGAATCACATCACTTCGTGGATGTGGTAGTCCACACGTATGCACCAGTGATGTTATCATTCTCCATTGATTTGTAATTTTAGAAGGTAGATGAGATATTTTCATTATCAAATACTAATAATGTAATAAAAATCATATATAAATATTAAACCCATTATAATAACCATCCATGAAATATGCTGATGGAAAATTAATTATACCACTACTTAGAGACGATAAGTCCTATAAAAGCACGAGCGATACTTTAACTTCCCATTAGATGTAAATATGGTGTATGATGATAGTTTAATAGTAATAAAAACATTTCATAATATTTATTACACTAAATTGTTTATTTAATAATAAATAACACATATTAATATGAATTAAAATAACAAATAATTTGAAAGAGGTTGGGTAAGACAACTACCTCTCCATTAGGAGACCTCCTTTATATACTCTCTTAGGTAACATATGAGTGATATTATAGGGATATCAACACCTATAAACCTTGGATAATTGTTTTTAGAAGAAAATTTCATTGGTGATGGTGGACATAGATGGATAAAAGTGGTTTGAGGAATATAAGGAAGGGATGTCATTTTACAAGGTAGGGACATGACACACATATAATTTCTTAAAATATTAAATTATTATAAAGTCATTCTCAATATAAATAGTTACAAATTTTCAATAAATAAATAGGCTATGATATTTTAAACAATATATTTTCCTCTTTGTAATATTTTTAGTTAATTTAACTCAATATAATTTTGATAAAATATTTTTGAAGATAATTTTGAAACTATTCATTTAATTTGACATAAAGGATATAAAGAAATAATTGGAATTAAAATATAATTATTTAAGAAAAAACTATTATTTCATACTAATATACCAAAAAAATTAACAGAGTAAATAACTCACGTTATATTACTTTTATTATTTTTAAAATTAGTTATCATATTTCATTATTAATTGTAAAAATATTGCATCATTGTTGCATCAATATTTAAGGTCAATATATAATTAAAAAAATTATAAAGAAATTTATACCATGAAAATAATTTAATTTATCTCAAAGTGAATATCAATATTAATTCACTCCTAGTTTTTATTCCTATGTGAATACATAAAATATATTTAAAACTAAGTGAGTTGAACATTGTAACTTTCTTTTTTTAAAAAATTAAAAATATAATTTTCATGAAAAAAGGGTACATTAAAAAAATAAATTTTGATCCAAAGATTATAAGGGTATGATTTAATGAATCTGAAAATAATTATTATGAAAAATTATGTCTTTATCATATATTTGTAACCTAGATTAACTTGACTTACCAATTATCGAGGTGTTTAGTTTTACCACGGTAACTATTCATATTAACCAAAAATAAAAGTGACTAATTTATAGAATTTAGAACCTCTTGATTCTAATCATGGAATTATTTTAGCAAATTAAATACCTATAAGTGGCATAAATTAATTTCAATGTAAATTCACAAAATGGGGAAAACACTTTCTAAAAAAGTCAATCTTTATTCCTAAAACCAGAGGAAGTTTTACTTAGTGTCTAAAAAATATTAAATGATTGTTTAAAACATTTTATTAAAAAAAATTATTTATATATATTTATATATCGATAAATTCATACACATGTAGTGATAAATTTAATTTATCAGTATAAAAATTAATTTTGCGTGTAAAATGAAGTTTTCACATTAACAACTCCTTTATTTTAAAAAGTTTTTTATTTTAATTTATAATTAACCGATAACCAATAAATTAATTTTATAAATATGTTAGAAATAAATGTTATTAATTTATTTAATCATATTCATACCCACCAATACAACTCCAAGTTGATAACATATAATAATAATATTCTACTAGTATATTATGGAACATTCATACTTGTTGTTGTATGTACCATAAGCTATCGAAGAAATAAATTTATTCAAGAAAACTGTATCATAAAGTCTCAAGGTGGTACATTGATCAGTCATTAATTTATAGAAAAAAACTACCATAAAATTGTTTTATTAATAGTGATATGGAAGATAACTACTAGAAGAAAAAGTAGACAAATGTTTTGTATCAAATGATTTATAACAAGATGTTATCTCATTCATTCTTAATGTTTTATGAATCTTATTTTATTTCAATGGATAACTTCTGAAAATTTTAATGATTTTTATATAGAATATAAATATACGGATTATATTATGGGTGATAACTATATATATCTCCAATTTATTTGGTGGAGATTTATATCTCATGAGATATAAATGTAATGTGAACAAGTTAACTAGTATTTTAGTTCACTAAGGATGATTGTGATCTAATATTCTACTACAAACAATTTTAAACGTAAAAAGGTTAGAAAGTATCAGAATTTACAATGGGTAACAATGATTGATTTTATATCTAATAAAAATTTATGTGGGAATAGGTTAACAAGTTTTTAGGTTCACAAATGGTGATTTTGATGGAGTTTCACTCTATATAAAATTTAATGAGTGAATGGTTTTGTCGGTAGCCTATTAGAAAGGGAAAATAAATCCTATAATTATGATTGTGTCACTTTATTTCCAATGATCATTGGCTCAAGTGATATGATTGATGATTTATTTCTAAATTCAATGGTAAGGTTGTTAAAAATTGTGATGTTATTTTTATGGTTAATGCTTAAGTATTTACCACCAAAAATAAATTATTATTTTAGAATCACTTTTAATGAAAAAGTGGGAAACCAATAATGTTAAGAATATAGAAAATAATAAATCCTCACAATAAATTATAAATCCATTTCAGACCGAATTAAAGAAATTATAATTGTTAGCCTTATGAAGTCTCTATTCAATGGAGGTAACCTGCATTTCTGGATTGTCATTAATAAGATACTCAATGTGAGAAGAAATATTGTCCCAAGTATGCACATGCTTTCCATGCTTGTTTTACCCTAGTTGAAACCACATATTAATGTCATGTTATATTTTTCAATCCATAATGATATTTCTTCATTAAAATCATATCTCAATGGTCTATAAAACATTATGTGTTCATCCTCCTTTGATATATATTTAGGAAAGGCTCCATTAACATTTCTTCATTCAAGTTCATGAGAAGCTCCTGGGTGTTGTCATATTCAACTGCATCCTTATCTATATTCGTTGGACCAGAGAAATATGGTTTCCATGATTATGTTTTAGTCTCCTCATCAACTCCTAGTGCTACATGTATAATAGACTCCTTTCACTTATTATTTAGGTTTTTAATAGATACTTTCAAATGCACTTGGGGGTTAACCATTTCTTGGGGACCTAGTAACAGAAGGTCAAAAAAAATTTGAGTAGTCCTTCCATCTTTACGGCTTCCCTCTATTATAATGATGATTGTATCATTTTAGATGTCTAATAAGGTTATATAGAAGCATCATTATGTATAAATGTTCACAAGTGTACTAAAATAATATTATTAAGTAACTAATCTCTACGAAACTACCATTCAGACTTTGGGTTGTTTGAAAATTTTTCAATTGTTTTTCAAATCATCATATTGGTATATTATTTAATTCATTCTAGATATAGATCAATATAAATAGTATGTTAGGTACCACCTTGTTGGTTCCCTATAGAGATATATTCACACCCAACTTGGGATTCTAGGGATCTTTGGTACCTGAGAATACATTAATGTTTTCAAGTTCTGGTGGAGTAGAGGCCTACTGTTACATTATACTATGGAATAGCTCGTATGGTGTCTAGAAATTTAGGCATGGTGAGGCTTAGGGATGTAATTAGAGCCTAATCTTTTTTTTTCTTTTATATATTTAGTATGCGGTCATTTGAGTTGACTTTCATTTGGAATGTATAACAATATACGTCAAAAATAAATTTTTATCATTATTCTTATTTATTTATTTTATGTAACTTGTTTGTTATTATGGATGTTTCATCGATATTTTTTGATATATTTTACTCTAATATGAATTTATAGTCTCCTCACATTGACACCCTTGACCCTCACTATTAATCAATGGTCTTTATCATATAGGGATTCACGCCTAAGGTCACATGTCACTCTAGTTTGGTTACTGTAGAATAAAATGGTTTCTTGTTTTACATATATACATCCAAATATATATATATATATATATATATGAGAAAATATTTTGGAAATTATCAATAATTTTATAGTGCCATATAATTAAATAAAATATTATATATATATATATATACTATCATTAAACAATAACTCCCTATACTTGGATTTTCAATAGCTTGATTACCTACTCTAGTCCTAACTTAGATATGAGATGAGATCTCAATGCCATGACTTATGTTAGGAAATGAAATAGCATGTGAATAACTCATACCTGTACACATATGAGCCCACACATAAGAGAGTATGTATGGAAAAAATTAGTGTTCTTGGAACTATCAAAGTGAAATGAAACATCATATAAAAAGTATGGATTTATGACCCATCTCATAGAAAATTGGAGAAGGGGTTAGTACAAGTCAATGAACTATGTCCCATACCAATCCTTATGACTTGTTCCCTATATGAGGATTGTCTACTCAAGAAACTCATAAAATATTATACATTTTATTACATTATAAGAACAAATGGATATCATAAGAATAATTAATTCACCAGGGTGGAACTGCTCCATATGATCATGATCAATAAAACACCCCTACATTATTGATTCATGTGTTATGAAATCATTAGACATTCGCTAGACAAGATTTCTAATTATGAAAAGACAAATTCTCTATAATATTAGAAACTAATATCCTAAACATAGAAAATATTTATCAAGGAATTATATAATTAAAAAATAACATGAATCATGAAATACCAAAATAAAAATATTGATTTAATAAAGTAACAACATACCCATAATATAAGTAGATGACATGGTTTAACACTATCGACTACCCAGGAGGAATGTTAGCAAGGATGGGGTAAGGAAATAGTAAGGAAAATAAAATACAATCATGTAGTAGTTAAGAATTATATTCCTAGTCTAAGTTAAATAAAGTGTCATAAACAAACTAACTCTTAACACATACTAATCCATGTAATGTAGTGAAATAGTAAAATCATATACCAAAAGTTCAGACGTAGCATGGATAGGAAGTTTAAGGAACTATTTATAAAATACCTATATCAGTACTTATGATAGCATAGATAAGACTTAATAAAGGGTCTTTGGGAACCTAGATCCTTATTATACATTTATTTAAAGAACAAAATATTCATACATATTGATGGATTAATTTTTTTTAAAGAGTTAGTGTGAGTTACATTTGAAAAATATATATTTTCATAAAATAATTTGGATAAGGTAGAAATGAAATAAAGGATTAATTTGGATATTAATCCATTTCCACTAGTTCCTAGTTTCAAAAAGGCTTTATATAAAATTCTCCAAACCTAAAACCATGATAAAAATATTGGTGTTTTCGAGTGTTTGGATATGTTGAATAATATATCCTATATTTTGTTATCTTAAATTACAAATTCCAACCTTCTAAACCCATCTATTGTATCTCCATAAACTCTCATTCAAAGACATAAGTTATGTGGGGAAATTTGAAAAATAGTTTTTTTAGGATTGTTTGAAGGAGGTGATTTTTATCATGGGAAAAGTGTCATGTTTTATACATTGTTTCATTCGTGTACTAGGGGTGTATTGTTAATTTTTAGAGTTTTAACTACCTGGGGTTGGTGAGATACCTAGAATGAGAACCAAAAAATATTGATACCTCTCTCACATAAAACTTTACGTAATCTAACTATGTTTTCTTTACTTATGTTTCATTTCATGTCATCGGATGGAACTAAATCATCATTGTATTTGTTCTCTCATATAATGAGTATGATATGTGGGGCCTCAATTGAGATTGATTGTGGAAATAAACAGTGACACATATAATTTGTATAAGATAATTATATATACAATGATAAGAGACATATAATGTTCTCATCTACTAGATGAATGACATGTGATGTCAACCAAGTCAGCCTAACCTCATAGATTCAAGAACATATGATGATGCTATAAGGTATTGACATAGACTATGTCCCATGGTCATTGTATTTCATAGATAAATAAGTCATATGATAATTTATTCATGCATATGATGTAGTTACTATAAATAAGTATATAGATATATATGTTTTATGGGGATCATTCAAGAACCCTTTGTATCTTGAGTAGCATTAATTCTTTGATAGATATCAATTTTTCCATACATTTACAGAGCTAGTGGTTCTTATTTCTTTTCAATACTAAAAACACTTATCCATTAACACATTTTGATTGAACAAATAGAGATAGAGTTTGACAAAAAGGCTTTATTTAAAAGTGTTTTATTTTTTTCTAAAATGAAGCTCTCATAAGGTATTACAAATAAAGTAATAGATGATGAATTTAATGATGTCTTACTAAAATTGTTTTTAGATAGTATCCAACAGAATTTTTGAAAATGGTTTCACATTTTATTATAAATCAAATGATATAATGTGACATGGATTTAGTACATTTTAATATTTACTGAAAATAAATATTTTTTATTATATGTTTTATCGTGAAGTGTGATATGGTGCATCGTAGAGTATGACATACATTTAGAAAAATAAATATTTTATACCTTTAGAGAATACCATATTTTTTATAATATATATTTTGTATAGGATCATATTATATAAATTAAATGATTTATATATCCATGAATCATAAGTGATGATTAATTTTTCACTATTATTATTTATCACATATAGCGTAGTGTTAATGAGTTAACACTCTAATAAAGAGTAAATTAAAAATCATTGATTATTCATTTAATTAGATGAAATGGAGGAGAGAGTTATTGTCCTAAGGGCTATAGAATACCCCACTATATGTATTCCTCATACCTTTATGATATTTATAAGTAAATTTTTGAGCTTAAGGGGTGTCCTTGTAGCCTATATAAAAGATTCTACGGCATGAATCATTAAAGAATATGTGGGTGATCCTCCTACAAACCTCTAGTTAGTACTTTATCCCTCCTGAATCTATCTCCAACCATCCACCATATCACCATGTGATATTAACATATCATGGATGTTTTAATAGAAATGTCCAAATATTTTTGGGGATTTGGTGAAACCTATTAATACACCTTAGGGGGGGATATCCTTTTATTTTTTCCTTTGTAGTTCATCATAAATAAGTTTAAAAAGTCCATGGTAGGAGCATAATTTAATTTAAGGTATACAATCATAAATTATATTTTATATGATTTTAGTTTCATATTCATGTGTTATTTGGTTTTAATGGTTTTTATAGACTTCCTCTACATTGAATGATTTTAATAATTCTTAATAAACCCTTTAAATCCATGTGATATACTTTTGTGGGACTATATAGAAAATAATTTTATATTTATTATTCGATATGTCTATTATATATCATATATGTGACTATAATCATGCTAATAATTACATATCATCAAACAACATAATTTTGTATGATGATCATTTAATAGGTATAACATAAAGTCACACTTAGTGATGGTTTTATCCTTCCACCCATTATGAAAAATATACAGCACACATGAATAAACAATAAATATATATTTACATTACAAAATAATGATATATTTAAAAATAAAATAACAATTATATCCAATTTCTCATGTTTAAAATATCCTAATACTTTTAATTGTTCTTATACTTCTTCAATATTAATAGTTTTTTTATTTTATACCATATATTTTGTATTTTATGATCATAAAAAACAATACATCTATTATGTCAATGATTTCTTGAATGAGATGGTATTTTCAGAGGAAATTGTTTCACTTCTAATTAAATATGTGTTCATGTGCCTAATAAATAACCATATTATGGTCAAAATAGAGATAGATTTATCATAATATTATTGGAACCATCGTATTTTAAGTTATAAAATTTCATATCCAGACAACATTCTTTAAAACATATAATGTATTAATTTAATCTACATAAATTATAATGTCCTCCATAATTGGATATTTTGGAATATTTCAACTAACAGCTCCATAGATGTGGAAAAACAAGAAACCATATTAATATATTGAATCATCCTTTTCATTTTGAAATATTGAATTAGTGAAACCATTTATAAAGATCAACTACTCATTTCTAAAGACCGAGAATAAATCATCAGTTCATATTAAGTAATTAATGATATCCTTAATTTTAATCCATTGAATCTAAACAAATTTGAGTGTGGTCTATTCATAATTCTCAAATCAAAATAGTTTTTTATTTTATAATACAACATTGAATACAAAATGGAACCAATTTTAAAGGAATAATGAATCTCGTCCATTTAATTATTTTGTAATTTAGTTGAAAGAAAATGAGACTTAATATGACTTTCGCAATTTAGAACTAGTAAATAACTCCTTTTTAATTCCCCATGATTTACTATTTTATAAAATTTTAAATTTATATTTCCTTACATAGACTAAGAAACCTATTCAATTTATCTCTATTTGTCATTATACACAATATTTTGTTTTTGTATCCCAATTATTTTTCTTGAGAGGTATTTTATATACCATAACAATATTGAATGTAAATTATAGATATCATTTTTACTGAGTGATATATTTTCTATGTAAAATAATAAAAATATCACAATGATACCACTAACATGATTTTATACACTAGATGATGTTAGTTTTTTATGAAACCAAACTACTTAATTTCATCATCAAACCAGATACCCTAACTCTAAGAATTGTACATAAACCCATAAATGGACAATTCTGACTTATATACATTAGAAGATCCACATGGATCCTAGAAATCATAAATATTTATCATATAAATTATATAGACTATATTACAATATTATAAATCTTTTTTCGTATCCATTTGATATATCTCATTATAATAATATGTTTTCAGGAAAAAAATAATAATCTTGATTTTATCATCACTAACATTGAAAAGTTCTATTAATACTCAAAAGAATGAATAAATCTATATAATTTTTCTACAAATTTATATTTAGAGGTAGACGTTATATTGTCCATGTTAGTTTTCGTAACAAAAAAACCACTTTCACCCAAGGATCTTTACATCTTTAGGTGAATTTAATAATTTCCAAACATGGTTAGTGTACATGGAGTGTATTTATGTTCTCACGACTTGTAACCATTTATCATACTCATATTTTTTATTTTCCTCTTAATAAGATGTAATTTTATCCTCAATAAATTATTCTGAATTATCATTTTACACTAGAATTTTATATCTCTTAGGATTTTTCTGAATCATACCTAACATTCATTGTTATTTTTTAATAAGATAAATTTATATTTACATAACACGTTGTATATCTGAATTACCTTCAATCTCAAAATTTGTTCTATTTTATTAGTTTTGATCTTATCCAAATTAGACATACCTCTCACTAAATCCATAATAATTATGAACTATTTCATTGAATATACCAAATTAATCCATAAACACTTGTTGGTCGGGATAGTTTTTAAAATAATATCTAATTTTGTATTTCATAGATGCAATAAAAAGTAATTTTTCATATTTAGGGACAATTTATTTGAATTTAAAAATATAACACATATTTCATATCACTAAATACTATTAAAAACAAAAATAGGTTAATTTTGGTCCTTATATTATATATTAACTTTATAATTACCATATATGGAATGAGATTTAGTATAATGATTATAGATTCTAGACAATCTCACTATAATGATATCAGAAGGTCACAATAACTCAACATTGATCAAACCACATACCAAAAGATATAACTCCTCTTTTGGGGTAAATAATATCATTGTGGTATTCCATGTGGAGTGAGTTATGAAAGAAATTTGAAAATATCATAATAGATTAGTAAATTCTTGGCTTAAGTATTCACCACCCTAATTTAATTAAGGTATCATAATAGGTTTTCCTAGTTGATTTTGTAATCTATTTTTAAACTCTAAAATTTTAATGGTTTTAAAATTTTATCTCTATAGAAACACATAATAATATCCCAACCAACCAAATTTATTTCAAATTCCCAACTTCAAAATCAAATCCTTGTCAATAAAATGAATAAAATTCAATATCCTTAAACATTTAACACAAATATATCCCACATACCCATCATTATTCTGATATGTGACTCAAGAAACTAAAATAATATATTAAGAAACAAAAATAAATCAACATTAAAAAATTCTTAGTCCCCCTTAAAAGTATCCATGTACCATTAATCAATCACAATACACACTAAGGTACACCACGCTATGGGATTATAATGGGATCTACCCATTATTTTCCTACCATTATACTTAATTTTATTAAATATATATACTAATTAAAAGTATTATGGGGAAATCATATTTTATTTCAGTAAATAAATATTAATTCATTTATAAAATGATTCATATTTTCCATTTAAACCCCTCATGTTCTTTAAAAATTGATTATAAAACAGACATATACTGAAATAAATTTCATTTTAAAATCCAGACTGAATTACACTGCAAAGTCTCAATACCATTTTAAATTTAAAATCTATATTTATATTTTTAAATCCTTTACACAATTTAATATAAAGATATGGTGAATTATTCTTCAACATTCCCCATTCCATTTTAAAATCAAAAATTAAAATTAAAATTTTAGAAAACCAATTTTCTCCCAATACTAAACTATTTTGGAAATAAAATTTTAATGAATATGAAGTTATAAAATAATATCCTCTACTTAATAAAATATATTATTAAAACAATATTTATATGAAGATAATGGTAGCAACCTCCTAATCACTCATACCAAAAGAGGCATGTTCTATTTGGACTTCACCAAAAAATATTAACAAATATATTTGAGTTCTATATTAAAAAATATATTCTAAAAGAGCAACAATTCATAAGAAATTGGAAAAAAACTCAATAGTAGTACATTTACTAAGTCAAATAATTACATTAAAAATAAGGGAAAAAATGAAAAACAAAACATTCTTGGTAATATAATTTATAATAGAAATAATTTATAGACTCATATATATTTTCAATTAGAAAATTATAATCATGATCAATATAATAATATAAAAATAATATGATATCATTTATAATATTTAAAAAAATAAGTTGTAAATAATGGCATGATCTGTAATAAAAGAGTGACTAATAATCAATAATGATAAACATAGCCACAAAAATCATTAAAAATAATTTTATATTCATATTAACCTTATAGTAATTAATAAAAAAATAGTAAAAAACTATTTATCTAATATTAATGATTCATTAAAAAACACCTATAATTGATTGAATCTATAATATAACCAAAAATTGGTAATAATGCAGAGTAGCATAGAATTTTACATCGATATACCTTTAAATTTATAACATGATGCATGAATGAAAATATGGTTTGAATATTCATCAATCCCAATACACCCCTTCCAAGTTCAACTTAATTACAATTCAGATAAGAAAATAATAGTTACAAATGAATCTATAATGCCTCATGAGAATCTAGATATCCCTTGGAAATTTAGTTTAAAACAAAAATGATGTCTATGATACATTTTTATGTATTACTTCTCAAATCTTCACTATCCTATATCATTTTTAAAAACAAAAAGTCTCAATAAAATTCAAATCACTACTCTCATTCCATTTTTAGTAACCCAATAATGGATTCCCATATGATACCCAAATGGTGTATTTTATCCCCATAGGAACTTACATATCCCTAAGAGATGGTAATTGGTACAATAGGTTTTGATAATTAATTGGGAAAATTTTACATTCTTTTCTATATGTAATATTTATGAATGGATCCAACCAAGACTCTCACATGTATTTAATTTAAATTACACATTCCAGAAAATTAATTGAAAATAAAGAATATATAAGGGAGTAAATAAGAATGAAATCACAGCCCACTTATCTTAAAAAATTTATACTAGACCTATAAAAAAGTTCTTAATATAATTTAAACTCATTTAAATGAACAATGAGGCCAATCGATTCTTAAGATTGGGTATATTGAATATTTGATAGGAGAATGACTAAACGCGACCTCCAATAATCATTCAAACAAACCTAGTTTTGAAGTGGAACACACTCTAAAGGAATGTTCATCGGTCAAGAAAATGATTTCAATCACTACTAATATATCTGTGGGTATATGAAATGTATCAACTGAAGCTACATTTATATCAAGGTGTATATGTAGGGTGTCATCACATAATACTAGGGGTAATAAAAAACATTTTTTCATATTTATATATATATAAGATATATATATTTGTAAATCATCAAAAAACTCATTGTAAAAAATCAACAAAGTCAACTCTAATATATATAAATCATCTATAAAAAGTAACTACCTATACTAAGAGGGTACATACCTTGATTAAGTCATTTGATCCTAACCTAGATATATGTTTCTTTAATACTTTCATCCCCTTATGGGAATAAATTCTAGTAATTATAAATATCTCACAAATGTACACATATACCCCTAAACAATTGAGTAGATATGTACGAAATAATCTAGGGACTTGATCCCTTTATGGGGAATGAGAAACATGTAATATGAGTTAAGATTTATGACCTAAATATTTCAACAAAGGATAGGAAGATATAAATATTTAAAAATTACAAATTATACAACTTTATCATACATGCTCTCCATATGAGGTGTACCTACTTCTGATACTCATACAAAATAAAATTGACTTCCTGACAATGAAATTAAAGTGATGTAATAAAAATCAATAGATCATTGATGTGTAATTATGTCTTGTTATCATTAAAAAAAACACCTTCCTTATATATTCATGTTTTATCAAATATATGTTATTGATATATAATATATTACTAGTTTTAAAAATAAAAAATCCTCATATAATAAAGAAACTAGATTCTTAACATAGAAATGTTTTAGGAATATTTGATATAACGAAAAAATAATATGCCTCATTTAATAATATAGTAAAATTTATTATATAATAAAGAAATAAATTCCACATTTTATATGTTGGAAATATGATTTAATCATATCAACAACCAGTAATGAATTTCATAATGGATTGAATTATGAGAAACATGAGAAAATAAAATACAATCATGTGGTAATCAAACGTGATGGTCTTAATCCATATAAATCAAAGACGTATAAACCACCAAAAATCTCCAAAACATTTATTCCATGAAACTTAATTAAATTTACAATTCATTAGAAATAATGTTTTACATAGTATTAGTTGGATATTAGTGTCACAGTTTAGGATATACCTATGATAATGATTAGAATAATAATTGTGTGTCTTAATCAAGGGTTATTAGAAACCCATATACTTAGTATACTTTTTTTCAAAGAAAATATAATTTTTATAAATTTTTTTGAAAAAATTAAAAAGGATTAAAAAATATTCTCATAAAATAATTTGATGGAGTGAGAGATTTAAAAAGAGAACAGTTTAGCTAAGAAATTGTTTTCAAAAGTATCCATTTTCAACCCAATATTTTATATAAAAATATACATAGCATAAAGAATTATTAAAACGACATTTTTTAATGTATAAAGATTAGGTGAATATTAATTACATTAAATTTTCATTTTATCTCATTTATTAACACCTCATAAGCCCACCCACCACATATCTATTGAAGTGATTTCTTAAACATAGGTTACCTGTGGTTATTTTACATATAGTTCATTTATGTTTAGTATAAATAAGTGATTTCAATCATTTTTTATGATTAAAACTCATGAGATATCACTTTCTCTATCGAAATAAGAGAATGTAAGCCAAGATGGTTCTATTACCTTACATGTTTCCCAAAAGGTGAGTTAACATGGAACAAATTCCTATGGTTCCCCTACCATCCCATGGTTAATATTAATGGAAGTGTGAAATGATATATTAAAATATATATTTGTTATAAAAAATCAATATTAGTTATATAACTCCCATTACATATATAATTCAATTAAAAAGACAAAATATTTTAGGGGATTGAGAAAATACAACTGATATAAAACATTTCACAAGATAAGAAATTAAAAATGAATATCAAAATAATAAAACAAATAAACTCATTAAAAATTTTCAAGAAAAACACAAAATCCTCAATAAAGATGATTATTCATGTCTCTAAATATATGAGTGAATAATTATTGATTGTTATTGAAAAATAAATGTTGGAAAGTTATAGGTATATCCTTAGAACCACTCTGAGGGTCACGACCACCAACCAATATCAATCACAATCTTTAACAACTACCATAATCCACATGAAGTGGCTAAGAATCCCCCAACCCAAATCCATGAATAATGGAACAAAATATATAATAACCATATATTAGAAACAACCAAAACTCAAAAAAACTATACAATCAACAATAGAAATTATCTTATAAACTCTATATACCTAAGACTTAAACAATCTCCAAGGAATCAACAAACACTTTTACCCTAGAATCGTAGGGTCCCTAGGTCAAGCCACATATTAATATCATTACACCAAACATCTGATGAAAAAAAATTAATCGCATTTATGATCATCTACAAAACCGAGTATGGATGAGACAAGGCATATAAATGGATTTAAACATTAATTTGGTCATAACCCAAATCTTAAAATCCATTTAAAATAAAGAAATAAATTAAATGATAATATTATAGAAAATGGGAGGATAGGGGAAGCTCAAATTAGAATTAAATATGAATATATACCTTGTAAATTCGTTGATGAAAGGGGAATAAATTAAGGGGATAAGGAGTCCAAGTAGATCCTTGAGATGATCTCCCAATCACCTATGAGAAGTGGGATTCAAAAGAAGGGGAATACGTGTTTCAAGGAAAAAGTAAAAATTAACATTATTTTAAATTAAAATTAACTTTTATCTATTAGATACCTACTCAAGTTCTAATAGTTTGTTTATGGTCTCCCAAAACCAGACCTGTACTAGCCATATTTTCCTAGTATTAGGTACCCCACACTGAGTACCCAGTGTTATAGTTTGTCATAGGATTGCTAGGGGATTTATCTATTTTCCACCCTAACCCTAAACTTTCCATTTAATGTCAAACGACACCAAAAAACACATAATAATTCATCCTAAAGCACCAAATATCTGATCTTAATTCTAAATAAACAAACTCAAAACTGGAATTATAAAATATAATAATCTTCTTCCCAACTGATCCAAAATTCCCTATCAAGACTTTAGTGATAACATAAATCAATAAAATCAGGACATAGGCTATCACATTCCACTTGATTAGGTAACACCCTATC
This sequence comes from Viscum album, assembly GCA_963277665.1. Classification (NCBI taxonomy): domain Eukaryota; kingdom Viridiplantae; phylum Streptophyta; class Magnoliopsida; order Santalales; family Viscaceae; genus Viscum; species Viscum album. Next base: position 1,899,095,928 of record OY728158.1, on the reverse strand, counting down.
TTAAATCATCACTACTCAACATCACTCGAGTCATGTATGAATGCCACTAGGTCATCGATGCATCCCTCATATTATCTAAAGACATAAATAAAAAACATGGTTCTAGAAAATACTATTATGGAATGGTTTATACTCATATTACACACCTCCCTCAAGCCAAAAAAAATTACCAAAATTTCATCATGATGCGTCCATAACTCAGGCATTCCCATCCCATAGACAATTCATCAATGTAACTGAAATTGAACTATCTAGGATCACAAGATGTATGATAGAGTTACTTTGAAAATAAGTCAAATTGATAAATTAAAATCTAATGAAGTTCATAAATGTATAAAAATTGTATAATAATTTAAATAAGTATGTAAAATTAAACTCATGAGAATACAGATCCACCAACTCCTCTAAGACACCCTAAAAATCCTTAAATCATCCCATCAATTGAACTTATCCTATCTAATGCATCCAATGTTTTGGATTGGATCAACCACTATGGAATCAAGATACCTTTATATTACTTATATCATGGTGAATAGAACTAACCAATCCAACAAAATGGGTAAATATAAGGTTTTTACTAGACACAATAGGATTTCCTTAATACATATTTGTATATCCCATGTATATGATAACAAACTAAGATTCAATGAGTTTAAAAAAAATACCCTACCCATGAAACCCTATATAACTAATAGTAAACATTTTATCAATTAAACAAAGTATGATTTTATATAAACCAATCCAATACCTCAAAAATACACCTTTTTGACTAAACATGCCTAATTAAGTGATAAAACAAATCCAAAGGGGCATGAAAAACAAGGGTAACAACCATCAATTAATCCAAGGGGTAACTCCTACTCATGAGTTGACCACTAATTAACCAATATCTGACACCCTAGTCAACCTCGGGAGTAACCCACACATATGTGTGAATTAAAACATTTTTTATCTTGGCCAAGAAATAAAACTCAAGTAAAAATTACAAAACCCTTTCTTAATCCATCATTAAACCATCCCAATCAAAATAGAATAATCATAATAATTAGCAACATAATTCCACACCCATCATCAATGTGAAAATCGATCACTAATGGAAACATTTAAACAAATTCCCCCATGATAAATATATTTCTAAAAAACTCACCCACCGGGAGAGACAACTCATTTTGTGTTCTCCCAGAACAATACTCCAGTGAAATCCTTGTTACACAAATCAAATAAGCCCATCTAAAAAACATTTACAATGAAAAAAACATCAAAACGAAAAAAAACATTCAAGACTAATAAATTTATCACAAAATATAATAATTAAGAGTCCACCTATCTTATACAAGTGATACTATTTAATCACACTGCCAAGCTTGGGATGCGAGATCTCCTTAGGGTTCTGAAACCTCAAATACCAAATATAAAACTTTATCAAACAATAAACCTATTTTTTAATTCTACCATAATTAATAAATGGTTTATATAAAATAAAATTTAGAATAATTTATGTAGTAGTGGTTTAGTGGAAGGATAATTAATATCTATATTCTAACCACACAAGGCTGAAAGATTTAATGAACCAACTTGAGTTGCACTGCCCTGATACTTGAGTAATCCTGTCAAAATAACCAAGCCTCATTCTCAATTTTTACAATCTAGTAACTTGTTCCTATGGTTTAAATATGTATTATGGGAATGATTTACCATGTATATGGAATAAATTATAAATAAAGAGAAACCAAATCGACATGAATAGTAATACAAAATTTAATATCTCAATTATAAGTAAATAAAGTCTACAGACCAATATTATATAAATAAAAGGAAAATCCAACTTAATTTCCATGTGTTAGGTGGAAAAGTACAAATTCCACCACCACCATATCCCATAAATAAGTAAATGGATCCCTTCTAATGATTTTCAATAACATATAATAAATATATCAAAACAATATAGAGACACATGCACACTAGGGTATGTTTGTATAGGGTGTAAATAAAATACCTATAAGATACCACCATGAATTTATTTAAATATATTTTATAATAAAAACTCACAATTATTTAATAAAATATGTTTAGAAATAAATATCCTTCTGTAATGTAAATAGGAAAACCAAAACATGATACAATTTATTTCAAGAAAAACTTTTATTTGATGGAATGATCATGACACAACATCTGAGTGAGATCCCAAAAAAACATAATAACATAACAACATGGGGAGAGATAAATATTGTAAAACTTCTTGTAAATTAAAACAAAATATAAAGTATGATATTATATAAAGTACTCGCAACACAAAATAAAGTAAAACATGACATAAAATAACCATCTCATGAAACAAAACACGACATAGGATAACAAACTAGAGTCAATTAGGATAATATAGGTTGTGATTTTTATAATAATTATTAGACTATAGGGATCTTAACATATTCAAAACCCTGATCATACCCACTTCACCTTTCCAGGTGAAAATCTTATATCCAATGTCTGAACGTCTCTAGGTGACCTTAGTTATTACTTTAAACTAAGTTATAGGACCACTCTGATTTTTTAACCAATAAATATACCCAAGGTTCTTATGTGAACATACCCAAGTATCAATTCAATGTCTCATTATCAATTATATAGAATATTTAAGTACAAAAAACAAGTATTTAAAATTCTAGGAGAGTGATCAAGAAGAATTCATTAAAAATCAATAATAATTCAAAACATAAAGTGTGCCTCTACAAATCATAATTCTATATAAACACCATGAGAAACATCATTTAATAGAAACATATATATTAAAAAAATTTATAAACTCATTGGAAAAAAAATAAAAAGAAATTTTATAAAGCACCCTTCTTGTATAAGATATACCTTTTAAGGAATAATACTTGATTAATAGTGAAAATATTCTGTATGGAAATCAAATTTTATTCCAAAACATATTTAAAAAATAATTTAAATTCTAAATATTCTCCAACATAATTTCTCAAAAACATTTTTCTAAAAAACCAATACAATTATAATTTATATATTAAGATTTTATAAAACGCATTTGAAGAAACGTGGATTCTATAAAACAAATACGGTAAATATTCTTCGAATCTATAAGAATGAATTATATATGAATTTTATGTTGTAAAAATAAAGTTGTAGAGATAAATCCTTAAGATATTTTTTAATAAACTAAATTCCATAGATACACCTACCTAAAAATGAAACAATCAACTCACCTTCGATATTGAAATAAAATCCATTGACAAAAATGACCTCTACAAGACATGTATAACCAAAATACCATGATTATTTTAACTCAAAACCAATGTTTTCCCACTTTAGAAGTTATGGTTCACAGAAGAAAAAATAATAATAAATGGAAAATGTAATAAAGTGCTGTAAAATAGAGAGGTATACTTACTTAGATCATACCATTCTCATCTTTTATTGATAACCTTAAAGAGTAGGCGAGGAAGAAGATACTATATTATTTTCGATAAAATTTAATATATGAAATATAGGATAATAAAAATCAATAATGGGTATATATTAAACTATCTTATTTCTATAAAATCAAAAATATATTTATGGGTTAGTCGCCTGGTTTAGTAACATGGTTACCACACCATGTGTTAATCAAGTAGAGGCCACTAGACCACTTGGGAACAACTAGAAGTCTTAGTCACATCGTTTACCATTGAGCTCACTAATTGTGCACCCAAAACTAGAAATAATTCACCCTTTGAATGATTTATTCCCATAGTTTCCCCTAATTATGAACTAATGGTGTAGTGTTAATCAAAAATAAGATACTAAAAGAACAAAAACTACTAATGAGGCACTAACCATGTCTTAAGTGTGTATAATACACTAAAATAAAAACATCAAAAAATAACATTTGTTTTCATGGATATTCTGAACAATGTGCTAATCACATGTTAGTTACTATATATAAATCAATATGTAAGAATAACAAACATAGTTACAACTAATCATGTATTAACCATGCAATAACTATTACCATGAAAATTTCACAAAATTCAAAATTTCAACTATGTAATCTCTAAAAAACATTATTACAATATTTCATTATGAAAATTAAAATAAAAAAGTATGTGTGTAAAATTTAAACCACCATAATTCCTCACACCCTCTAGAGTCACCTTTTGAGTCAAGATATTGAGAAATATTATCTTCCTGAGTAGAGAAATATTTTCTAATTGGAAAAAAGTTTCTTTAAAACTAAATTCACATTTATTTTAAAAAACATTATCATTATTTTAAAATACCAACTTCAAAATAAATTCAAAAGGAGGGTACACAATAATATAACACTCAAAAAATCATAACAATGGTTTTTCAATTTAATACTTCATCATAGAGGGAACTACGCACCATAAGATGTTCTATATAACACATAAATCTAATATAATAGAACCATCAATAACATGTTTCTACTATTTCAATAAATATAAATATATATGATTTAAAACTATAACATTTCAAAAAAATAAAATTATATTATGATTATATCACAATTTTATAAAAATATAATACTTTGAAAGTTTCATTGAATTTGTAAATCACCAAAACTCAATAAAATACCATATTTAAAAGATGGAAAAATAATGAAACTATAAATAGGGGTATGATTTCAAAATTACAAACCATTTGAAATTGAAATTTTATTTTTATATTATCTAGGATCAATATGAATATCTAAATATCTTATATAGAAACTAGATGAGGGCCCAATGTCAAAGAATATCTACAAACATGGTTTTTCATAACTCTAAACCACACCTGGTTAGTAAACACAATTTTGAAACCATGAACCAACCATTCAAGAATTTTGACACAATAGCCACACATATATGATTTAGTCTCAAGTTTACATGAACATATTGAAAACCACTCAATTGGTTATATACAAAGATTCGTACTTTTCCCTCGAACCATCCACAAATAGTTCCTACCATGTAGGTTTTTCTATAAAACCATATACAGTGAAAAAATATACAAGGCTGATGATGTATTCCTATAATTTCAACAAAAAAGATCCCCAATATGAACTCTGAACCAAAACATATCAATGAGTGATGTTTTCAGCATTTAAAAATAATTTTTAATGATTCTTACCCACTATATCACTTGATTATATAGAATATATAACAAATTTAATAATGCTTAAATGTTATTCAACAACTTAATATAACAAAAATTATAAACCACATTCAAAACCAATAAAACCATAATCTAACATTTCTATATATTCATATCCCATGGTTCAATATTGAATTCTAAATTTTCAATCTAGGTAAAGTTTAAACCAACTAGTCTTTCTCGAATATGAATAAATAAATCAATATAAATACATTCTATGTAAAACCTAAAAAATAAACATGATTTAAACATAAAATATCTATACCCAAAATAGAGATAAATATAAAATACCAAACATCTTAATATGAATAGAACCATTAGAAAATGTTATCCAGTGAAAATAATAATTTGTCAATAAATAATAAAAGTTCAAAATAAGGGAATACAAAAACTCTAATGCCAAGAAAACACTTAAACGCAGGGGAATAGGACTTAAGATCATAAAATCCCGCTAAATCATTACAACTAAAACATTTCTTTGGAACCCATAGAATTATTCAACCCTTAATTTTTATTCAAAAAAATTTCCATTCAAATGCTTCATCAAAGGAAATGAATTTTAATTTAATAAAAACAAGAAAAAAATTTATCTAATTCAAAAATAATAAAATATTATAATAGTCAATAAAATTTTATCATAAGTAAAGAATAACATTCAAACAATTCTATTTGTATACATGATCATTGGTAAGATAACATACCCACCTCAAATTAAAATGGAATCACAAACCAAAAAACTAAGAAACATTATCTAGAGAAACTCATTTATCCAAACATGTCCTTAGGACTCAAATCAATAAAGGTAATTAAAATCCCAATAATTAAATTTTTTGAATGAAAATTTACCAATATGAAATTTTAAATTATAAAATAAATTCCATATACACAAATAAATTAAAAATCTTCATACCAAGTCCATGATGGTAATGAGAAAAATCTACTTTTTAAAATGTCTACTTTATAATTATTCTTTAAAACTATCCAAAAAAACATTTTTGTATTTAATTTTTATTAAAATAAAAAAAATAAAATGATCTCAATATCACATTATGTTCTAAAAAATGACCAAAATAATGAACTCTTCATTATTTTTAGGTTTCATAACTTTTTATTCTAAGTAAAAGCAACCACACTTTACCCAAACATCAATCGTAATCAATATTTCCACTAGAATACTACATAATATTTATAAAATCACCTATTTAATTAATTATATGAATTTACCATAATAAAAAGTAATAATCCTCATAATATTATTATAAAAAGAACATAGATATAAATATTAACATGAAAATTCAATACTTCCTTTTAATAAATCACTTATAACTACTAAATTAGGAACAAATAATTTTGAATACAACTAAAAAGTATTTTTATATAAAATTAAATAAACAAAAATGAAGGATACAAAACCTCTCTTTAAAAATGATGAAAACTAGGGAATTTGTATGGAATAGAAAAATAAGATATATATTAATCTTTTCTTTCCTTCAGGATATCATTAAATGTCCATATTGAAAACAAGACAAAGATGAAACATATTCTTGTTTTTATTATCAAAAATGATTTGGAAAAATAAATTATAAAATAATTAATCCAATCATTTGGCTCTAAAACCACCAAATAGTGTCAAATAAAATCTATTTTTAAGTGATCATTACTATAAAGGTATGTAAAATATTATATTTATATATATATATAATAACCATTCGATAATAATATAATAGAAAGTAACTCAAATATTTTTTAATATAATATAAATAAAAGGCTACATATTTCTTTCACTAATCACCAATTACAAGCTTTTGGTGTTAGTTACAAAAAACATCTTTACAGATAAAACACACTAAGTCATAAAATTAATATTTAGCACACTTAAAATTAGTATGTTACTAAACTTATCCATTTAGTTCATCCTATATAAATTATTTAGTGGACAATGAATTTATGTTAGTATTGTTCATTTTCATGGAATCATAACTCAAGAAAACATAGGATCAATAAAAAGAATCATTGTGTAAATACATGTTCACATAAAAATACATGAAATACTCGTGTTTTAAATAACTCATGGATAAAACAATGATTTCCTCTAATAAATTCATTAAATATAATAATGTTCTACATTTTCAAGAGAAATTGTTTATTTGAGAACCATTCATTTCATTTTAAAAATAAAAATTACGAACCTATGGTTCATTGTAAAATACATTCAATATAGTGAAAAATAGAACCATTTACCTCAAAATTCAAAAATATATATATAAAAACCTCATATATTTCCAAATAAAGGAAATTTATTTCTTTGATTTGTTATAAAAAACATTTTTAAGTGAAGGTTAAAAATATAAATTTCAAAAAAAATTTATAAATTTCATTAATTTTAATCATATATATATATATCAATAAATAAACCAAACATCCAATTACAAACAATATAAAATAAGTAATAAGAAATGGAAACAATTATAGAGTTACTAACAATCTAAATTATTACCCATAACCATTTATAAAATTATTGAATATCTATTAGTGTAATTATAAAAATTAGAGAAAACATATGAAATTGAAAATAATATCATTCATCTTAAACAATAATACCCAAGATACCACACCATGGTGAAAGAAAATTAAAAGCAACCCATTAAAGGGATGAAAACCCTAATCAACCCAAACTTTCTATGATGACTTGGGTTTTCACCATGAGTGGTCTGATCATGTATATGCATAAATTACTTCCAAGTATTCAACAATCCTAACTTCTCCAACAACCCTACTCATTACATAGTTTTCGATACCATTTTATAATCAACAAATATGATCTATAGGACCATAGTACCCACATTGGACCGCCATAAGTACCACAATGTATTTATCTTCACCACTATCTAGAAACTAGTGTCAAAGAGAATTAAATGTGTCACGGTAATGAATTACTATTTATATGTAATAAAAAATGAATTGATACCATATAAAATACTACTAATAAAAAATTTATTATCTCAATTAAATGTAAATAAATTCAAAAATTCTAATATAGCATGAATAAAATAAAAAACTACACTAATATTCATGTGTCGTGTATTTAGATTTTAATATAACCACCTCCAAAGCCAATAAATAAGTTATTGATCCTCTACCAAATATTCATAAAACACTTAAAAAATATTTTAATATAATATAGAGCTATATATACACAATTTTGTTTGTGTGGGTGTGAAGAAAATATTAGAAGGATATCACCATGAATCTATTTAAACTTATTTTACATTTTATAATCATAATGATTATTTTAAATGTGTTTAGAGAAGAATATCATTAAATATTTTTTCAAAGTGTAAAACCAAAATATTTTTCCTTTTATTTAAGAAATATACTTTACATTGATAGAATAAAAATGAGGTAAAATATTAGTGAAGTCCCAGAAGAAAGATAATAACATAAGTAATAATAGGATGGAAAACACAAATAGTCAATACCCTCACAAATTAGGACCTAATATAAAGTAAAGTTTTTCATAACGTAGTAACATTACAAAATAATGTAAAACATGATTTGAAAACCCCATTTATTGAAATTAACTACAACATAAGATAACAACATTGAGTCTTCTGGGATACTCTTGGACTTCTCTCATAGAACACCTTCCAGACTATGGTGGCTAGAAAAAAAACACAACACTGGATTTCCCTCTTGACACCACCAGGTATTAATACCTTATCCAATACATAAAATTCACTAGGGGATATAGTAATTGTGGTAAAATAATATATTATAGAGATCATATAATTTACCCATAGATATACCCAATGTTCACATGTGAGCACACAAAAGTACAAAGTCAGAACCCCGTTATCAATTATATAACATTGTGATAAAAATAATAGCATCAATAATTTATTCAAAATTAAAGGGGAATTATGCAAAAGAATCCATTAAAAATTTAGAAAAACATAAATTGTACCTCTAGAATTATTAAAAAAATGTAAAACCCCTAATAAACTCATTTTATGGGAATCAAATATATCCTAAAACTATTTTAAAATTCATTGATACCAAAAAATACCATTTAAATATTATAAAAAACACTCCATGAATAAAATATAACATTTAGGGTATAATACATGATTTCGAAAAAAAATACTCTTTGTGGAAGAAAAATTTATTCAAAAAAATGTTTACAATTCATTTTAAGTGTAATTAATCTCCATGAAAAAAATTACTCTTTATATACATGATATTATTAAAGAATAATTTTCATGTAAATATTTTACGAAAATCATTCTAAATAACATGGTTTTTATAGTAAATCATGTAAACCCAATAATAATTAATAGAAAATGAATGATTGACGAATTTAATGGGGTTGAAGTCAATTTTGAATGATCAAGTGGAAAGAGAGTGCCTATTAAACAAAATATCACAGATAAACCTACCTAAACATAATAGAATCAATGGGACATTGATTATAGATAAAAATATATGTATAAAAGCACTATTTACAAGACGTGAATTGTTAAACTGTCAATATTAGACCAACTCAAACACTATATTATACCACCATGAACATTAGGATTAATTGAAGAAAAAATAATCATAAAGAAAGAGAAGAATTAAATAATAAGGGGATAAATATATATAAAAATATATATAGTGTGAGATACTGAGAGTGACTTACTTAGGTCATCTAATTTATATCTTCCATGGAGAATCTAAGATATGTGGAGAGGAAAAAGTGTTTATTCGGACTTTCTTTAGTTAGTAGGGACGAACATTTAGAGAATAAACTCTAAAAGTTAGTGAAAATTGACTTGGAGGATTTATGAAAAAATCAAATCAAATTTTTAGGTATGATTCATGGTTTGGAAGTGTGGTTTGCCAAACCATGTCTCAACCTTCAGAAATCCACTAGATCACCTGAAAACTGACTCAAAAATTTGTCACATAGTTTACCAAACCCTGTGATAATCTTACACCAATCAATAGATATAATAATCTATATATTTTACTAAACCACATGACTTCCCCTAATCATGAAACAACCATATGGTTTTAATGATACATAAGATAAAGCATTCATGGTTACTACTAACTAGACACAAACTGTGCATTCGCTATGCATAATTTACTAAAATAAAAGTCTATCTCTATAAGGTTAATCTAAATGGTAACACTTAATAATTTTCTAAACATGTGTTAATCACTAAATTTTACTCATGACACAAGAATATCCCAGAAGGTTACTAATAAACATATGAAAACCATGTCGTAATCATGCACCCAAAAAAATTGTAATATTCCAAATTTAAACAATGTAAACACACAAAAAAACATTATTGAAATAATTATTTTTCTAAGAGAAAATAAAAAATAGTTTTTTTACACAATTGAATGAAAATATTGAGGGATATAATCACAAAGAAACATAAAAAATCACCCCATGGTAGAGAGGTTCAAGTAAGAAGTGAGAAATGAAACTGAAACCCAAAACATTCAGTTAAAATAAAAATATTGATAGGGGTTTTAAGAATCTTTTAAAAATAAATACATGATCCTATGTGGTCTTATAGAGATTATGGAAATTCCCCTTCCCCACACCCACCCTCATAATTTTTTAGGGTTCTATACAACCCCCTCGATCCTCCCCTAAAGGCACTTTTATGGTCCAATGAGAAGTTTTTCATCATCTTAATGACTATACATCATCCAATAAAGGACCAAATTATATTAAAAACCAAATTTTACACAAATTCTTTTGAAATTATTAAATTAATATAATATATACATTACATACCTCAAATAAGTATCTAAAATATCCCCAAACATAGAAACTATGAAACATGGGATGTTAGATCGTGTCGATATTGGTGAAAAGCTTAATCCACTATTGATGCATTACGTCCTCCCTCACATATGTCTCATCAGGTAAATTTTCTTGTTTCTAAAAAAATGTACTAGTAGAATACCCTAACCATAAAAAACCTTATCTTAGTGATCCATGATATTAACAGATTCTTAAGAAATTTGCATCTCGGTACAACATTACCTACTCCCAATTAATTAGCTTTGAAGGTTCTACAATTAATCTCTTATAATGAGAGATGTGAAACCAATCATATAATGAACTGGACCAATTTGGTAATAATAACTAGTATTCTACTTCATCAACATGTTAAATGTTGTCAAAGGGACCCAAATATCTAGGGATCATCTTACACTACATCCCCAACAATCTATTCCCCATTCTTGGAGACAACTTCAAAAATATATGGTCATCCATAAAAAACTCTAATGGATATAAAAGTGACTGTTATAGGAATTATTCAGTCTATGACCTTACATACTTTTTTGAGTAAATTAAAGATTCTCCATTCTATCATGAATAAAAATTCAACCCACTAGAAAATATTCCCTTGCTTATGTTAATCACTATGAAGAGCATTACAACTTCTCATATATAGCATTGATGGGGTCCATCCCAATTATACTCTAAAAACTATTATTATAAAACAATTATCTAAAAAAATATGGTACCCCAATGAACCACCAAAAACAATAACACAATAACAAAGTATGTCTTTTGTAACATAAATAAATCTCATTAATTAACCAATTATACAATGATGGTGATGGTTATAATAATATCGATATAACAAACACAAATTTATCCAGACTTTTTATACTCATTAAATTATTATTATTTTTTAATAATGATATCTTAAGTGTATTAAAATGTTATAATAGTATTATATAACATTCTATAATTATTTTGTATGTTTGAATATTTTTCTATCCCAGTTGAAAAAAAATTATGTGCTAAATGAATCATATGTAAACGGGAAAAGGCACCTACAAAGATGAAAAGGATAGATACAAAAGATATAAAAACATATATTAAACATACATAGAAAGGAAAATACTCACACAACAAAAAGTATTACTCATATAAAGAAAAAAATCACATATACACTGTCAAAAAATCACACGTACAGATATATAAATTACAAATACAAAATCCCATAAACACTCATACCCAAAAGCATATAACTCTTATAATGAAGTCCAAAATAACTCATCAAAACAGTATAATAACCTATAACAAGAAATAAATATATTAAAATTTTAGTTAAAAATCATTTGAATGAATATATATGAGAATAATATGGTCTTATGATCTGATATCTCATAAATATTTAAACACTTCTCAAAATCAAAATGATGTTGTTTGAAAATATTATTCAAATATGAATTTAAAAAAAATCAAGGAGATCACCATTAATTATTTTATAGGAATTTCAACTCATGTATTATTATAGTTAGAATTTCAATTATTTAGAGTTTAATAAATCAAGAAATATATTCCAAGGAATACTAGATAATACAATTAATAAAGATATATTGTTTTTGTGAATATTTTTATGGAAACCTCAGAGAAATTTTTTTTCTGAATATATTATATTTCATCCTAATGAAAGTATAAAAAATAGTTGAAAATGGATAAATGATAGAACATAAATATTTATGATGGGAAAAATATATATGGTCTCTATTTTTTAAGATTAATTCACACACTTAATATAAAAAGATATACTCTCTCATAAAAAGTAAGATCATCTTCTACCAGACTCTATCAAAAATCTTATCTCATATCAAAGAAATAATATATATAATATTTTTTGTGATTTAAAATATATATTTATAGAAAATGAATTTTATTCAAATTTTCTTTGTATTTTACATTTTATCTAAATAATTTCAATCTTTCTTCAATTTGTTTTCATTTGTGTGCTAAGATGAAAAAAATTATATATATATTTATTATTTCTATAAGTGCTCTCTTATATCAATGAGAGTTAGTGGGGGATATGGATAGACCTAGTAAAACGATCTTCAATACTTCATACCAATTGATAGTTTCTTAAACGCAACTAGGAAATCCCAAAGAAAATTAATGGTTTTTTAAAAATTACTAAGATTACATTGAATGTTGGTGTGGTAGATTATCCATAGTTTTACATTCCATAAACCACTATAATAATGTTTTTTTCATGCTCTTTAATTCTAGTTTATTTCTATTTCCTATAAAAAATAAAATTTAATTATATATTCAAATAATTTTTAAATATTCTACTTTTATTTAGGGTAATGTCTTAATAAACTCAATTCAAGGCCCCACCCTTGATTATTTGTGAAACACTACTTGGAAAAAAATTGGTATTAAAGTTTTGAATTTTCAGTTTTCAACTCTTACCTGAAAAAAATTGAATATAATTTTATGATTCTAAATTACATGACATAAACGTATTAATTTTCAATTTCCATGACACTTTCTTCAATAAAGAAAAATATGGTTTTTATGAGGCTTGTATAAGTATTTACTTAAACTAATATTTTTCTAGTGTTTATATAAAGTTTATTATACCTCTTAAAATTCCTACAATAGAACTTTTGTGATGGTTTGTAAATTAATTTTATGGTTATGATTTAAACTATAATGTTATGAATATTATCAATTGTGTTTATGGTTCGAAAGAGATTAACAGGGTCTCAAAATGAGTTTTTTCTCATAGAATTTGGGAAATTATCTCTATTTCTTATGAAGGAATTAATATTACGATATGGTTATGATAAAATATGTCCAAACAAATGTTTGAAACTTTAACGATGAATAATGGGTATTATCACTAAATTTAGTATATATTGATTGAATTTCTTAATAATTTATCTATCAGTGGTAATTTTTTATCAAAATAAATTCAATACCTAAAAGTACTTAGTGTTTTACCCCTTAATGTGGAAAGGGATATTAACTATGAGTAGACAATCTACTATCTTCATATTTTTTAAAATGAAATATCTTATGCCAACACTAATGATATATGTCACAAAAATGGAGGTTGAAGTTAATTATCACAAGGTCCTCATAGAGGAGAATGATTCTTTGAAAGTATCTATTTAAAATGATAAAATGAAAGTTATAGAAGAATTATTATCAAATTCATCTGAAAAAGAATATTCAATATTTCCATATTTTGATAAGGAATGTGAATAATTTTTAAGTAATTTTTATAAGTTTAAGAAGAAGAAAAATTGGTTCATAAATATTATTAATAATTAAAATAAATTTAAAGGCAATTCAAAAAGTTATCTATTGTGAATGAAAAATGATAGTACATATCAGGCTTGATTTTCTATGGATTAAAAAATGAATTAAAATAATTCCTCAATAAAATTATTTAATAAGAAGAAATATAATAATGATATAAAAGCTAAATTAATTTATTATGAAGATTTCAGTGATCACTCTTATTTTAACTTGGATGTAGAGCAATCTATCTAAAAATCCAACATGTGTTCCATGGCTATGATAGAATAGGTACAACCTATTTACTATACTTATTTTGAATCTAAATATGAAAACATACCATATGAGTAATTAAATGATTATTTCAGCATGATAGGAAAAAAAATTGAATTTATGAAAAAGGAAAATAAAACATTTAATTTTTTTTTGATTATGTTAGCTATGAAAAAGAATATTTTTCAAAAAATATTTCAAAATTTAAAAAAATACAGGAAACATATCCCTATACTTGTGGTTTCCAAGAAACAAATATTAAAACACTTATAGATTATGTTGAATCATAAATGATGATTTCTTGTATATTAACCAAGGGGAAGATTAAATAAACAACATATTAGAAAATAATAATGTAAACAAAGGAAAAATTAAAATTATAAGTAATGGTGGAAGTCCTAAGATTTATAAATATTATTCTTTTCTCAATAAATTAATAAAATCATGTATACTACTTTTGACTATGTAATAAATTTACATTAAGACAATAATTACGGTATTAAAAATCACAAGTTTTTTGTTTTAAACATGACTTTATCTCTAAAAACTTATCAAAAAATAAACCTAGAATTTATGGACATTATAACTATATTTTGGTTCTCAAATATATAATATCAAACACCTATTGTCACATGTGATTTTTGGTACAAAAAAAATCTTCATTTTAAATTTCATTTTATTTGAAAAAATTTGTAAGGATGATAATGTTAAATGATATATGGGTTGTGGTTCTTTAAGGAAAATTATTGTAGACATTTCAAAATTACACTCACTATCAACAGTTGTTGGAGTCTATTTCACATTTATTGAAATTTATAAAAGAAAAATTATTTGATTCGGATTAGATGTAAATCCAGACTCAGTCCTCATCCCCAAAGTTCATTATATTTAATGATTAAAGCACAATATGATTAGTATTTCACAATATTATGAAAATGGATATTATGATGACTATAATAATAATTCATGTATTATTTTTAATTATAAAGGGTGTAAATTTAAATTCACCAAGAACTAATAAATTTAAAATATAGATCATAACTCTTTATGAAAAAAATATAAATAGTTGGAATGAAGAAACAAAAGAAACATGTATTTAGCACATAATAATTGGATATTTTAATATCTATTCTTTAAGAAAATTATGAAATAATAATTTTATTTTATATTTTCATCAACTTAAATTGGATACAACTAAATTATGTGTTGAATAATAAATTTTTGGGAAACATGTGTTATACTTTAACCCAATGAAAGAGGATACTACTTATAAACCATTAGAACTTATCCCGCTAGATCTTTTTAGACCCTCTAGGTCTGCAAGATGTGATGGAAGGTTTTATTTTCATTTATTGATTGATGATTTCTATATCGTTACATGGGTATAATTTTTAAGACATAAAAGTGAATCATGTCCTTTTTTTAAAAAAAAAGTAATCTAGCTCAGAATAAAAAAAGGTATCAATTATTTAATTAAAAAGTGACCTTAGGGGAGATTTTTTGAATAATGAATTCAATTAGTTTTTCTCAAGACATGGAATTAAATATGCCTTCTTTGTCACTATAAAATCCCAAATGAATGGTTTTCTTTAAATAAGGAACATGACCTTGAAAAACATTATAATAATAATTTTATGTGAATATATCATTCCAACTGCTTTCTCTAAAATCTATTAATCCATAATGTTATGTCATAAACAGAATTATTATAAGAATAATCTTTTAGGAAACTCCTTATGAGGTATGGGATAATAAAATTTCAATGATTAGATAGTTTAATGTTTTTGGATGTCAAGTTTATATCTTGAACACTAAGAATAATCTTGGTAAGTATGATTCAAATGCTGATAAGGGGATCTCAGTTGGATGTTTTACTACTTATAAATACTATATAGTTTTAAATAAAAAATACTTGGATATCCGAATTATCTAACCATTTAATATTTTATGAAAGTGATCCCTTTGATCACAATACAACTAAATCTGATTATATTAGTGATTCTTGAAAAAACATGAGAATTTTTCTTCTCTTTGACACATAAATGGATGGTGGATTGATTTTTTTCAAGTATAATCAAGTATTGAAATAATAGAATATAAATAACCTAAAATCATGACACCAAAAGATATAGTAATCATAAAGAAACACCCCTTATATATTTTGATAGAATTCCTATATGAGGTAGTTAAGATTTGAATAATTTCTAGAAATATAATTTTTTTTCTTTTTCATACCAAATTTAACATAAAACCATAAAAGAATACCTCGGTGATTAGAGTTGGGTATTATCAATGCAAGAATAGTTAAACGAGTTCACAAGAAACAATTTATAAGAATTATTAGATAGAACATATGACTATCTTATTATTTTAACAAAATATTAATATATAAATAATTATGATACATATTTTTTCAACATTATAAATAAGAAAAAATAAGTAACAAAGGGTTATAACTAATAAAAAAAATAGGGTTTAAGAAATACTTTTCCTTAATTTTCAGATTAAAATTCATTATCATTAATTGATATTATCTATATTATTTAAATTTTATGTTGTTTTATATGTATTAAAATATTATTTCTTAAATTAATTTCTAATGGTGTATGTTTATGGGGAATAACAACCATGTTTTAAATACCCTCATTTTCTAAATTTTTCTTTCAAAACATAATTAATATATTTATGATATTAATTAATAACTAAGGGATTGGTACAAAATTTTAAGCTCTTTTCATTTATCACATGGTTTTTAATGGGTTTGGGAGACCCCAACCTATTCTATAAAACATTAAACATTGGAATTACTCTGGTTATAATTTAAGTGGTAGAAGTGATTTTTTGGTCAAAAAATGAAAAATTATTTAATGATATTTAAAACTCACATAAAAAATAATTTACAATATGAATGATTGGTGAGTAAAACACTTCCACTCCTTTTCATATTTTTAAAAACTTCTTCTAGAATATTTTTAATAAATGTAAAAACATAAAGGAGTTATATAAAACGTTTTTTCCTAAAAATATCAAAATATATGAAAATTCTCTGAGTTCTAATATCAAACATGATTTTTATGCAGTTGGGAATCTATTGGAAAATGAGTTATATGAAGGAATAATTAATATTTTATTATATCTTACTACAAGTAGAACACACATCATGTTTTTTGTGTAATATATTCTATATATCAATAAAATAAAATATAATCCCATTTTAGAATTGATAAAATAATTTTAACATACTTTAAAGGTTTAATATATTTATCTTTTCATATTTATAAACATTTGGTTTTGATTTGATTTCCTATTTAAATACTAATTTTAGAGGGTTTATATTATAATGAAAACCAAACCATATAAACCTACCACTTTTATGTAAATATTTAGTTTCCTAATCTAGTAAGATGTGAAAAAATGTTACATTAAAAAACATTGAAACTAAACACACTATATATGGTTGTCTTTGTGCATATGTACTATTTCGAGGCACTCATTCATGGAATTTAGTTTTAATTTTGACTATATACCAATTAGATTTTATTACCACAGTGCTATCAAAATTTATAAAAATATGATAATCATTTTTGAATGAATAATTTTAACTTAAGGAATAATTTCTAATGTTATCACGCATAAAAAAGGAATATATCTTCTAATTCATTGACACTTAAAATTAGCTGGTGGATATATTCACAAAGCCTCTTCTGACTAATAGATTTTATTTTTTGAAAATAAAATTATATTTCATTTAATTTATATGATTTTGAGTTTTATATATTAGTAAATTTAATTTATTGTTACCCTATAGTGAGATTTATATTTTTTCATCTATTTATAATTCAATACACATAACATTTAGTGATGCTTTATAATATCCCTTGAGGACTTTAGGCACAAAACTGATTCGTTTAAATACCTCATACATTTGACTTCTCTCAAACCACAAAATCCAAAACCTAAACCACAATCCTATCAATCATTATATTACCATGGGAAATAATAAGAGATATGATATTGGAACTTTAATGAGTTTGAAGAAATATAATCTTAATAGTTCAAGAAATCTAGTTCTCCTAGGAAAGGCTATCAATTCCACTAGGTTGAATGAAATAGATATTTAATTGAGGAATGTTTTAAGAATTTTTAAATAAGAGTACTAATTCAATGAAAAGTACTAAGTCATATTATTTTGAAAAGAGTTTTAAGTTATATATGAGAATACATGATTTTAGTTTTCTTAAAATGAGTGTTTTTTGCATTCAAAATTAAATGGTAAGTATTTTTTCAATTCATTAATGGAATTAGATAAAATTATCAGCTACCTTAATGAGGGAATTTTCTTACTTATACATAAGATAAAAAATTATGTCTCTTTAAATGATAATGAAATCATGTTGTTATACTATCAAGAAAATGTTTTTAAAGGAACTAAAACAAGAACAATTTGTCCTTAATAACTCCTTTAAGATAGAGATTCCCAAAAGGGAAGATGAATTTGAGAATGTTTGGAATTCAAATATATACCCCGGTAATTTTATGATGAAATTGGAAAAGGTTAAACTAGCCTAATATAATTCAAGTAAAATGTGTCAATATAAAATTAAAAAATAAAGGAAATATTGAATCTTTATGATCAGTTACAATATTGTTTTAGAAGATAAGGATATGATTGAGCATGATTCATTTTATCAAGTGACCTCACAATAAAAAAATTTATCTATAATTTTAAATAAAATAGTTCTATCTTGGGATGCCTTTCTAAACATTCATGTTTAAAGACAAAATTGGAGAAAGAATTATAAACAATTTATGGATAAGAGGATGAAGCTGAAGATATACCAGATCCGGATGAGGGTGGAATATATGTAATACAATCATCATAATTTAGAACCTATTAAAGAGAATACTATTAGGTATAATCTTAGAGATCCTATTAGTTATTATGTTACTATATATGATACTACTGATCTGTCTCATTGGAAGTCCTCATTTAAGTCTCGTGATGAATAGATTCCTAAAAAATAGATTAGAAAATTTGATTCTAAAATTCCTATTGATATAGAATATAATTTTTGAGATTAGATGGATCATTATGGTGTTTAAGTTAAACAAAAATCTCATGGAGAGCATATTTATGTAACTCCTATCGAGAATGAGGCTACTGGAGTCTAAGAAATTGTGTTACCGATTGATGAATATATATTAGTGGTTTAAAAAGTTGGTAAAGCTATAGGTGTAATTGAAGATGTTTAAATAGTTAGAGAATAATTATATGAGGATTTGATATTGATTTTTGTTGATAAATGAGTCACTCAATAATATTTGGAGGTTAATGTTCATACCATTAATTATGAAGTATTCAATGACTTTCAAAATATGAATGGAGAATTCTATGAGCTCAAGTTAGAGATTAAAGAAATTAAAAATAAGTTGAATATCTTAAAATAATTTTTTTCTAATACTAACCTTTCAAATATGATTGAAATGTTGGATACTCAAATTGATTTTCTTAAAAATATATAGATTGTTCAAATAGGTACAACCCCTGCTGTTTTGATGGATTTTTAATCTATAAGGAATAAATTAATATAATTAAAGGAAAATTTAGTTTCACCGTATAATTATGGGGATTTTTAAGATGAGATAAATTAATCATATAAAACTTTAAAGTATGTGAATACTATTAAAACTGGATATATTGATTAGTTTTAGATCAAATTGAATCTTTTTAAATTAAATTTAAGTATTTTTAAAAATTATAAAAAAGATAAATAATGAATAGTTTTCTATTTTTCAAAAGTATTCCCCCATCACAACTATATATTTAAAATGCTTTGGATTATAAAATGAGAGATAGTATAGTAGTTAAAAATATCAACAGAGTATTTCTTCTTATATGGCTGATTTGTATAGTAAGATTCAAAATTTTCACTCAGATACAATATGTCTAGTACCTTTAAGCATTTGAGAAGGGAATTAATTTTTGATGAATATTTTATTTCATTTTTTTAGAAGGATAATATTTATTTGACTTGTGGGACTATAATTCATATAATTCTATGCATTTATGAAATTCTATTCCCTTTGAAGAACTCTCTTTTAAAAATCACAAACTCTTCTCAAATTTAATTGAAGCTGGATTAGAATTGCTTTGATCCCATTAAAACCATATTTAAAATTTTTCATGACAAGCTTAATTATGTTCCAAAATATCTATTTAAGAAAACATTGTTTGTTTATTACTCCTATAAAGAATAATTTAAAAATGTCATTAAAATTTAGATCATTTATACTCAAGGAAAACATGTTTTAGTCTATATAGAGAAAACATTTTTCCTCATTAAGAACCCAATCATTTTAGATAAAGGAAGATAATTTCATATGAACCTAATTAAAATTCATTCTCAAACTATAAAAAAATTGAAATTTTGAATAATATATTACAATATTATTAGAGGGTGAATAAATTTTAATTTTATATCCTACACTATAACTTTTTAATTTTCATAACAAAAGATTCATTACTTTAACAGAAATTTTTGAAGATGTTATAGTTTCCAGACTAGAGTTTTATGGTAAGGTTTTTCTTTAAGTCATATGATATTAAAATCATTGAGACCTTATTCTATCCCAATCCCTTCCAATCCCAATACCTAACTTGAACCATCATCGATCCCAAATATTTTTCCAATGGAATAATTTCTTTTAGTTTTTTTTCAATTGTTATAGAAATTGTGTTTTGGTTATCAGTAAAAATAGGTTTTTATTTATTGAAAATTGGTTCCTAATTCTTGTATCATTATTTATCTTTAAATGTTTAATATTGATTTATTATTTATTTTTTAATTTATAATTTTAATCATTTCTTTCTAGACAATACCAAATTTTCATTTAGTTCTATAAAATATTCCAATATTTCTCATTTCACTATGCTATAGAACATGTGTTATATTTATTCTTATTAACTTTAATTTTCATCTCATAATAAGGGTGGAATAAAATTGAAAAAATATTGAAAATTAAATATTATTTCTATTATGAAATATTAAGATATATAAAATGTTTTGAAATATTATATTTAAATTTTATGGGTTTAAAAATCATCAAAAATGAAAAGATTATTAGTTATGATAATGTTGATCCAACATGTACAGTTTTATCTTCAATTTAAATGCTCAAAAAATCCATATTTTTTACTAATTATCTTTTTAGTGTATTAAAATAGTTTTAATATGTTTATATGGGCTTCCAAATGTTATTTTAGGTGTGAATATTTTTATATCACAGGATAAAAAATTTCAAAGTGTCAAATGAGTCATAAAAAAAAGGAAATGACACCTACATAGATGAAAAAAAACCTATATAGAAAAAAAATAGACTATAAGACATATGCATAAATGATAATTCATGTAAAAAGACAAGTGTGGATCATATAAATATCTATATGATACTTATGCAAACATAAAACCACTGTGATGAATATATGAATTACCCATATAAATACCTAGAAACACTTTCAAAGATAAGTACATAACTCTTATTATGGAGTCTAAAGTTAATAATACAAAGGGGATAATGACTCATATGAAGGATAAGAAAAATTATAAGTACTTATGAGATGATTTAATCTAAGGATCATTAAGTCTTATGATCTGAATTATCATGAAGATTTAAAAACTTTGAAGATGGTTTAATAATCTTTTTTATAGTATTTTCATAAATCTATATTCAAAAAGATACTTTTTCATGGAGAGGATCATTTATTAATTTAGTTTATTCTATTCTTGTGTTTAATTAAATTTGGAATGAAAATATTGGACATTTTTAATTTCTAAAATTATTCTAAGAAAAAATAGATGATTCCATATCTAAATACTTATCATTTCCCATTAATAAGTTAAAATATTTTCAGAAAGAGTGTTTTTTAATATACTATATTAAGTCATGGTGATAGTACAAAAAAACGAGAAAATGATAAATGATAAAACCAATGGAATTATATAAGGGATAATAACAATTAGTATCTATTTTTTATTTCGAAGAGGCCTTGTTCTCAATAAAAATGATATACTCTATCACAAAATAAAATATCATTTTCCCCGTGTACACTTTAGAAAAACTAATCTCATCTTAAATTAAAAATAAATATATAACTAGTGTATGATTTCAATGAATATCTATCACAAATTAATTTCCTTCAAATTTTCTTTAATTAATACTCTTTTTTAAAATAATTTTGATCAATATTTTTGTGTTGTTTTAAATAGTGTTCTAAGATGGAAACTCTTTTCTTCGTCTTTTTCTTAATATTATAAGTACACACTCCTTACAATGAGTTTTCATGATTAATATGGATTTTAATTGTAAAATTATATCCATTATAAAAGGAACTTATATCTTTTGTATCAAGTGATAACTACTTTCACTCAAATAATAAATCCCTTGGAAAATTATCAATTTATCCAAAATCAAAAAAACTATAATTGAGTATTGGTCGAGTGTATTAGGTGTGGTTCCTCTTTACCAGAACCTCAATAAACAATTATAGGTTATTCTATTTAATTCTAGTTTATTTATTATGTATATATGATATAAGAGTTAATTATATACTAGAATAATGTCAAAATATGATTTTTTATTTGGGGAAACTTTTAGAGAACTAAATTTACCCCCCCCCCCACACACACACACTCTTGAGTATTTTTGTTACACTACTGATATACCATATGGTATGCATTGATAAAATTAATCTATGTATGAATAACCTACTAGAATTATTTCCAAGACCATAAATTAACCAGTGGATTACTTTATGATATAATTAATGTTAACCTGCAAATAATATTAACCACTAACCTCACATATACCTTAATTAAATCCTAAATTATATTCATCTTTTGGATTTTTATAAATAAATGAAATTTGGTTAGTCTATTCATGATTAGCCAAATGGAAGAATTATTATTTACTTTATTTAGAAAATACACTAGGGAATTAATTAAAATATGATGTCACTTCCCTGTTGGAATATGAATTGGTTGAAAGATTCTCACATTACTATAATGTTCTATATTTACCTACTGAGGGTAATAAATTTAGTAACATACACTACATATCTCTTTGTCTTGGACCACAAATATTTTAATTTCATATCATTTAACATTTTTTTATCATCGACATGAGCTGCCCATTTAGAACATTAAAATGCTTTCAATGCCTTCTCTCACATAGAGGAAGAAACTACCATTTTCTCATGGAAATATATTTTTTAATATGAGGAGTCTAACAATTCCTCCATGGTGTACTAAAAGTTTTGTAATCCCTCATATCCATATATTCTAAATATATAAACATTATATTGTGTTCCATCTATAATAATATCGGAGTAGTACAAATTCTTGATAAGATTGTATGATCACCCTAGTCGACAATATGTAATCTCATTTCAATGAATAAACTCATAATATATCATCTTTACATAGATTCATAAACCAAATATTCATGTGTCCTAAAAAATAATGAATTATATATAATGTTACTTATCATGGTGTGAATGCTATCTTGATGTCAAATTATTTCAAAACCCACATTTATAATAATTTATTTATATTTATATCGCATTGTAGGAAGTTGGGATTCAAGATTTCATGATCCATGTAAATTTTAAACATTTTAACAAAAAAGAGTTAATACATATTTTAAACAAATATACAACCAATACAAAATATTGTTCATGTCCTGGTTAATTCTTTTTATATAACCTCAACTGGTGTGATGCATAACCAATAACATGATAACCATGCATCTATACATACCTAAGAACTATTATCAATACATCAAAATAGACAATGTTTATAATCTCATGGTTTATGAAATGCCGATTTGGGTTTCATTTTCAACCTAAAAATTAATTCCTCAAAAGGTTTATGATATTGTTGAGTCCCTAAAAAATTCACATATTTTCCAGTCAAAGCCTTCATTAGTGATGATAAACCAGAAAAATATTCAATAAATTTTCTATAATAACTGAATATTCATATAAAACTAAACACGTCAAAGAATCTTTATAGTTCTTTACATGATAACACTACTTCAATATTATATATATCAAATGATGCACATTTTTTGGAAAAAAACTGAATTAATTTCACCATATAAATCTAAAAAAATCATATAAATAATTGAGTATATAGGTGAATACCATGGAATGTCCTCAGAATAATCTCCAAATTCAATTCATAATCATCCCTTGATCAAGAGTACAAAAGTATATAGTTGATAAATATCATGAAAAAGATTCATGATATTAATGAAATATGTGATTCATCAATTCCATCAACATAGTTTGAGTTCTACTAAGACCAAATGGAATAATCAAATACTAAAAGTGGTTGAAACTGCTCTGAGAATTAATTTTCAATATATCTTCTTTCTTATCTATGATTTAATGATATTCCAACCTTAATTAAATCTTTAAAATCTATCAATAAAATTTTAATTAATTAAAAAAAATCATTTTTTATTTGGAATAAAATATGTATTATTGAAGGTGAATTGATTAAATATCCAATAATCAACACATAAACACAATGTTACATCATTATTTTTTATATGAAAAACATAAGAACCACCCAAGATGATGGGTTATATTTAATAAAATATTTGTTCTATTAATATTATAATGGAAATATCCCCTCTTCCAACTCAGGTTGTGTTATCCTATATAAAGGAATATATATCATAATTATACCATGTAGAAAATAAATAAGTGAAATACCTCCCACTTGAGAATAAATCTAAAAAATTATCCTAAAATAAATCCAGATAAATTAAACTATTTCTATATTTCTATCTTAAATTACCACCTTTATTTCCTTTGAGATCATTATATTTAACTTTCATGATATTTTTCCAACACCCCTTATCATAGGTCTGTATCTAGTCGCACCCACATCACCTTTATCATTAAATATATGTAACTCATCATTGGAAGTGGATAACATTATCTTCAAATCATAAGACTTTATGTGAGTTTTATACACAATAAACCAATATATACCTACAATGAAATTAAATATGCACACTTCAAGTATGGTAAAGTACCAGGAGAATTTCTATTTCTTATCATTATGGTGCATGATGGAAACATTAACTTTGGAGAATCATTATCTCCCAAAGGCTTCTGAGAAAACCTGATATGGGACATCATCCCTACTAATGAACTCAAGTAAATTACCATATATGTTATAACAAATGAATGTGTATGGTTTTTATAAAATAATAAATAAATAAGAGTAGTGTTAATAAACAAGGTTATTATAAATCTTTAAGGTTCAACATTTACCTCTTCTGGATACTATTTCACAAAAAAATATTCATCCCTAATTTGATGATGACTAGGGTTTTCCAATCTATTGTTACTATTGAGATTTATGATTTTTCATGGGCTCAGTCCCCATAGTTTGAAAATATTAACATAAACTAGCCTATTGATATCTATCATCTATAGCCTCAAATATATGTGTTTGATTAGATCCTTCCACCGTATATGTTCTTAGTGGGTTCTTATAATATTGTTTTATGAGTCCAAGTTTCCCACCCATAAAATATCAAAAAAACTAATATATACAATTATTCATTATATTGTTTATATAACTACAATAAAATCATCCTTATTGCCCCTCCATTTTCCCCATATAGTAATGCATTAATATATCCCTGCAAAATGAGGATTCTTTACAATGATAAATATCATCATCCACAAACCTATAACTACCAATTTATACACTACTTCTACTAGGATGGGTCAGGCTACAACTAGCTAACACATTCTCCAAAATTTCCATTTCATTTAATAAGTATTTTTTTGCTGACTTGATATATGAAACAAGATAAAAATCACCATTATAAATTTCACGTCTAGTTAAAATCATGATTAAAATAATCAATCCATTATAGAGTCACTAGTAGTAATTTCTAGTGAAAAATAATATAATGTGTTAAAATTTAAGACACGTTACAAGACTAAAAAAATTCCCTACTATAATTAGTGAATTTTGTTGTCTTTAATACATAAAATGTATAAGGGTACAGGTTTTTGTTAAAAATATTCTCAAAATCTTCCCAAGTAAACTATTCTTATATCTTACCTTGATCAAATAATTCTAACTAATAAACTATAATTAATTAAACTATAAATGTATCTAGATTAACCTTTAAACACAAACAAGTATCCAAGAAAGAAAAGATCTGGTTTATTCCCTTTTAAAATTAAATATCTAATTCTAGTATGGTATCCCTTATAATGACTTCATGATTCTTCTTTTAAAATGTTAATAATCTATAAACCCTATTTTGTTAGTGTAGTAAATTCCTACCACAAATATGATTAACTAATTCTTAATAATTTGAAATATATGGATTCAATGGTGGATTAATTAGAACTATATTATTTGTGGCTTCCTAACACTAATAGGAATGGGGTCTCATTTGTGAAAATTCTCTATAATACCCAGGGAAAAACTATAAATGCAAATAATTATAAAAATAGTTAAGTATTCCCTAATACATTAAATTGATTCTCATTTTACTTAACCATAATTAATTATAGGTTATATTAACATTAAATATTCTCTTGTAATATTACAAAAACATTAAGTATCTCAATATTTGTACAAAGAAAAAAATTGAAACTTTCATTGAAATTAGCATTTTCTAACATCAAATTTTAAAATACATTACATAAAAAAGACCACTGATTTCCTCAAAACCATGAATACATGATACATCCACAATCTATGAATTCCTACAAGATATATGGGGTCCACTTTTGTTTCTGACTGAGGACAACCACCCAAAAGAAGTCAGATAATAGATACAAGTGATTAATTAACCACTTGGAAAATCATATCATCTCGATGACACATGTTTCACTATAAAGAGATTATTTATTCCATTTATAACTAAATAATGTGTCTAATATCTAACTAACACCATTAAAAACACCCAAAAGTAAAAAAGTGATTCTATTTTTAATATCCATACCTAACTCATAACCCCTCAACTTCACTAGAATCAAGTCAAAAAGCTACTTGGTTTTAGGTGTATCTTCCAAATCACCAATGGGTGAAAATAAATTAAAAAGTATTTAGAAAATACAATTTTGTTATGTTTTAACCTCATATTCTACACCTCCAATGTGTTAATCATTTATGAAAATTTTAGTATGATGCATTCAAAACTCTGTCATTCCCAACCTATAAACAAATAGTCAATTCATTATAAATAACATTTTTCCTAATCATATAAGGCCTCATAAGATAGTTTTTAAATAACAAAGAGATTAATAAAAATAAAATATGTACAATAATGTATAAAAATCCCATAATAATTCCTATAATAATATAATATCTAAATACTCTAAATATATATCCACACACACCTCTAATGCTTCCCAAAAACTCTTTGATTCATTCCATAAAAATAAATCAGGCTCCCCCATAGCTCCAATGCTATGTCTATGTCCCGTCACAGGTGGAGTAGGAAACCTTTACAGTACCTAAATTATGTTTCAATACATCTTCTCAGCCACAATATTTGGTGAATAGTGTGTGATTACTAAAATAGATAGGATTTACCTAAGAGATCACCATGAACCCCTTATATGTGAACACAAATGAAGCTTTAATGAGCTTTATAGAACACAACATTCACATGACACTTTATAAAACCAAAATAAATTATTATATAAATAACACATAAAATAATTCAACATAAACCATGATAATAGGACAAATATAACCTTTACAAACCACACATTCCAAATTCAATGCTCAAACAAACCTTGAGGAGTGTGAAAAAACCTTAGTAACCATAATTAGCCAAGCCAAGGAGTACCTCTTAATAATGAGATGGTTACTTCCCTACAAATGTATAATATCCCTATAAATCATAAATAGGTACCAATACTTTAGAAATAATTAAATCATCATCAATCCTAACCAAGTCACGTACACTCATTTAGAACTTTTGTTGGAAAATGTTTATCTTGATAGTTTATTTGGGTTGTTTTTTTATATCGATGAGTATAGAAGTTATTAAAAAAATGTTTTCAAAGTTGGTGTGTCATTTTTTGAGTTTTTGTGAGAAAATTTCTTAGGATAAGTTTTACTACATAAGAACTGATGGGTTATGTGACCGCATAAGTGTGATTTCGTTAAGAAATCACATAACCATTGGGGGTGTAGCACCATGCATAAGTGTGTATGTATTAGTCAAAATCATACACAAATGATCAAATGACAACATAAAATTAAGTAGATCACATGATAGAATAATTTAATCACATGATCGAAGAAACAAAAGTTAATGTGGTTAAGTATTTCGGTCGCTTTGAATATTATGATCACATTTGTTCTAATGGATCATGCGGCGAAGTTTGGTGAATTGCCTGAAGAGAGTTATGATATCAAGAAGAGAATATTTTAACATGTGAGTAAGTAAAAGAATATATTCTGAAATATATCTTGTGATTGAAGGAAGTGAAGTGTCTTGTGTTGATTGTTCTTATGATGATGTGAGAACTATTTTGATAAGTAAGTGGAATGAATAGTTCATTGTGTTTATCGGAGTTAAGGTAGTGGATCTAGGTTTATAAATACCCCATTAATATATTTTTATGTCTATATTGTTTTATTGACTATATTGTCCCAAATAAAAGTCTAGAGAGAAGGGATTTCACATGAATGAAGGTGTTTACAAGATTGTAGTCATGTTAGAAGAAGAACATCAGGGATTTTTTATAATGAAAATGAGGTTACATGATCACACATATGTGAAATGGTTGTATGAACATCTGATTTAGGAATGCATCAAGAATATAGTTAAGTTCTCGTATATTTGTGTATAGATAGACTAGTTTGTGATGAAATAAAGTATCTTAATGGAGGGATTATTGTGCTTGATATTAATCTATTAGTGTATCTTGTTTGGATTCAACTGATCATGTAAGATTGTAATGGTAACATGATCCATGATCAATATTTATGTGTGAATATTATTTTTATCTCTTTGATGAAAAAAAATTATAAATACACACAAATTTAAGTGTGATCCAACTCAAATATGATCATCGAAGTATTTTATGAGAGGAGTAGTGTGTTTACGTCAGTATAAAGTGGGTAGTTAGTATTCAAATTTTAAATGGTAATAAACATGGTGGTTTAGTGATTCTGCTCAGAACATTGTAACAGCAGTATTCTATTATGATTTTTTTACTTCAAAACAATTATTTTTTATGATCTTTGGATACCACCCAGTGATGGTGAATTAAGTAAAATTAATGTGTACAATGCATGTTTTAATTTTTATCCATTCATTGATATAAGAATGAGAAAGAATAAAGTATGTTTATCAATAAAAAATACTAAAAAGGTCTTGTTGTTTTAATATTTGAAAACCAAATTCACCCACCCCCCCTCTAGGGTATTTAACATGGTATGTATAAAAGTTGGTATTTGAGGAAAATGTTAAATTTATTGGTTAACTATCAATAAAATCCTTGGAAGTTTATAAAAATAATGGGATTTCATCCTTCAGATGACATAATATCTGAATTTTAAATAATTCAATGTGGTACTATATTATGTAATTAGTAATGATTTTTTATATAAATATGATGGATGGTATTTCAACAAGTATGGATAGTGGAGATTTATCATAATAAAACTATAGATAATTAGATGATAACTCTATAGGATTAACTATTTTTTGGATAGCTCTATCTATAATAATCTATATGAATGTGATATCGTGCAAGTCATTAGATTCCACGTGTGTAAATATACTGAATATATACACATTAAATTCAAAAGTTTAAGGAGATAAATTCTGGATTTATTGGAACAATTATGGGAACCTAAGGATGTACCCTAATGAATCTTTCAAGGAATTATTTGATTAAGTGGCTATTGTTGTGGAGAACATGTTAGATCCTAGAGAAATCAATGATAATATAAATATTTTAAAATGCATCTTCAGAATACATCAACGGATGTTCAATTTGAAATCCTCTATATTAGAGAGAAATATCCACAGTATATGACATTAGATATAATACTTGATACTCTTGTTTCATATGAGATGGTAAATAATTATAATGAGTCTATATAAAAAGGGGAACTCTAAAGTGGTTAAATTTAAGTCCATGATGAATCTCACCTTAGAGAGTTTCCAGAAATAAAAGATCTTAATTAGGTGATGTTATTCATTTCCTCAAATATACAATGGGGAAAGGGAATTTTAAAGGGAAACAACTTCTTATTTCATTTCTATTTCAGATGGTTCGAAATCTTATAATAAATAATCCCAAGAAGTTTCAAGATGATAAAGAGGATGATAATTAAGTTCCCATGAATAATTTTATATCCAATGTGAAAGGAAGGAAAATCACTAAGTTATGTTTCTTCAAGACAATGATACTAATTTCATATGAAAATGATATTTGAGATGAAACTAATGTAGTATAAATTTAATACTATAAATAATATATAGAAAATGATATGGTGAAAGTTTTAAATAATTATAATAAAATGGGAAGAGAGTGATAATTGTAGAGGAGAAGTGAAATAAAGATTTGATCTCTAGGTTGAATTATATTCTATTCTTGAGGAGATGTATTTTTGGAGATACAAAATAAAGAAATCTAATAGAGTGCTTAATCTTTTAAAAATAAATAATCATCAACCTGATAAATAAAATTATGAGTTAAATGAAAGATATGAAAATCTTAAGTCAAAAATCCATAAAACTCAGAGAATTTCATTGAGTACATGCTCCATGTTTATAGAAAGACCTTGGTTTATGATGTTTCTACTAAAACAATAAAGGATATAGTCAAATATATCAATGAACATGAGGATAATGTTTTCATCCAATGAAAAAAAATACGTTTCATAGGAAAACTTTACCCCTATATAACATTGGGAAATTATGGCACATAAGTTATAAAAAAAGAGAAATTATAATATTAAGGTCTATTAAAATAAAAAAAACTGGTGAAGAAAATGACATATCTAAATGTCATGGTTTATAAAGGTACAAATTCGAAACATAAATTTGTGATGATAGGTCCTAGACTAAAAAACACTTTGAGGTTGAACCATGGACAAATATTACCCATTAACAATGTAGGGTATTGTGTCGAAGAATCCCTAAAGTGGTTATACTTAGAATCTCAAGGAACAATCAAATGATCTAAAAAATAAAAAATTATTTGTAGATGTCTAAGATGAATTTTACCTATCATAATCTAAGGAATATAAGTAATATCAATAAACCCCTGGTATAAAGATAAATATTTTGATCAAAAAGAAAATAGTTGAGAGGATATATGTTATAGATATTTCCCTAAACAAAATAGATCATGTTGGGGTCCAGATCCTTAATAGTGGATGTAATTCCCATAGATTGGAAACAAGGATCTTTTTAAAGAAATAAATAATGATAAGGAATATTTAGTAAAGTTTGGAAATGATGAATAACTAAAGAATATTGGGTCTAGGAAATCAAAATTTGGAGTCAAATATATGATATGAGTATTTGTCTTGGTTTCTTAGGTTATTTATCTACAATAGGTTATGTTTCAACAAACTATGTGACTCTATAAATGCAATAATGTTTAACAAGAATAAATTTATCATCAATGGAAATGATGGTGTATTAATTTTTTATTGGAAGTGCTTGATGGGAAATATTTGCCTCTTTAGTGGAGAATAATTTATGTGTTACTATCCAAGGAAGAAGAAAATAAATTGGGGAAAAAATAAATTATATATTTTAATCAATAAACCATGTAAGATCTGGTGAAAATTGATTTCACTCGATATCTACCTAATATTTCATGTGATCATACACACACATATGATGTCTACTAACAAGGAAATATTAATCAAAATATGTACAGGTAATAGATAAAATATGAACAGGAGAGGATAAACTTGTGAATATTGATGTTTGTGGACTTATATCTTCGATATATATTGATTAAATGTTATAATATATAATTTTTATTAATTAATATAGTATGATGGAAATTGTTTTTGTTATCTCCTAAAATTCAAAGATCTTTAGTTGCATAACAAAATAAAATATGGAGATTTAGATGATTTTTGTATAGAAATTTATAAAATTATAAACCGTAAATGATATAGATATTAATATTATCATAGTATATTATTATCTCAAAAAACATGGGACTAGGAACCATATTTCTATTGTGGGAACTCATCAGTAAAATGGTATGGTTGAGAGGGGAAATGAGATCATAAAAAACCTGGAAATAATTATTCTCATTGAGAATTATCTACCAATGAAGTTTTTATATAATGTATTCTTAACATTATTCTACATATCTAACAGATTTTTTTCAGAAAAAATAAAAGGCTATGTATGGTCTATGATATGTAAAGAATAATACATTGAAATACTTTTGATTCATTGAAAGTAAGTGCTTCATTCACAATAAGGAGAGATATGATATTTTGGAATTCCATAAAGATTAAGGGATATTCCAAAGCTTCTAAAGAAAAATAAAATTAAATAAATTCTTCAATTAGAGTCTAGAGAAAGAGGTCTAAAGAAATATTGTCACTATAGTGGAAAATGAATAAAATTTTAAATAACTATGTGAGAAATTCAAGGATTCCATTGATGATAATGTAAGAAACTTAGGGGTGTAAAAGTTAAAAAAATTAGTTCATAAGAATACATTGGTGATGAGAAAGGTAGATTTAGATCTAATAATATACATAAGCTAAAGAGGATGACTAAAATTTATTACTAGAACATCATCAGTGATCATTCAATGATAGTGTAGATAAATAGAGTGAATTATATATAGAAAATAGATTTCCTATCACTAGTAAAGCCAAATAAATTTAAAAAAGTTGTAAGAGATGTGAATTAGGTTCACGCGATGAATGAAGAGCTTGAAAAAATCAAAAACAATAAGATGTGGGATATTTTTTCAAGTCAAATTGATAGGAACATCATAGAGGCCAAGTGAGTTTACTATAATGAATTGAAATAATATGGGATGGTGATTAAAAACAAGTCATGGGTTTTTTAAAGGAAAAATACTATATATATTTAATTGATATATATGATAATATTTAAACTACAGAATTCTATAGATAATCTGATTATTCTTGGAAATTCCCATGAAAATATAATTTAAAATTTTCTAAATGGATATTAAGTCGGAATTTCAATATGAAATTATTACATAAATGGTGTATAATGAATAAACATCTGGTTTTCTCATTAATGAAGTTGAGAAAAAATATATTGGATGAAGAAGGCATTGTATTGATTGAAATACAAACTGATGTCATGGTATCCCGGAATTGACTAGTATTTGAAAAAGATTAGTTTCTGTCATGGTGGAATTAATTAAAACATCTATGTTAATAATTATTGTAATAAAAGTATGATGGTATTTTTGTATATATATGATATAATATTTGGTTGATTTAATAATGAATAGTGAAATAGTTTGAAAATTTCTTGAAATACGAGTTCAAAATATCACTAATTGATAAGAAGTGTATTTTTATTAGACTGCAGATGACACAAAGAAGGAATGACAGGTTCATTTTTTAATCTTAATATAAAAATTAGGTTCTTAGGATATTTATATAGAAAAATAAAAAGGATATTAAAACTTTGATTGATGCCCAGAAGAAATTGTGAAGTCATTAAGAGTTCAATGTGGTTAATATCATAAAATACAGTAAGATCATTGGACTCTTATTCTAATTAATAGTTCTAAGACCAAGACATTTTTTCCCACATCCTAGGTAGAACCATATCAAAGTTATCCGAAGTAAATACCCATACTTATGGATAAAATAATAATGCATTATATCAATTTAATGGTTCTATATAATGAAAATTATTATCAGGAGTTTTTGGGTTATACACAAGTAGATTGGGTTGGTTCATCATATGACAGAAAGTAAAAATCATGTGGTGGAATATATCATGGAAGACTATGTATTTCATGGAAAATAAATAAACAATATTTTATTTATCTAATAACCTTATAATCCAAATACATTATTTATATTAAAGTTTTCATACAGTTATTTTGGATGACGTAACAGCTTGAAGATATGAGAGTTGAAGTAAAGTCTCTAATCAGAATTCATTCTAATAATTAAACTTTTTTATGTCTAGGAAAAAATATAATCTGTAACTCATGGATGAATCACATTGAATTTAATTATCACATTATCAAGGATAAATTGGTGCAAGGGAATTTAAATCTGGATTATGTGCCTACTAGACTACAGGTTATAGATATCCTAAAGAAGTCCTTACCGAAAGAAGTGTTTGAATGACACCAACTGGATCTTAGAGATTAGTTGACTACCCATACTTGAAATATATAAATATGGTAATTTATCTCCTCAATTAGTGGTGTAAATTTACTAATTCTATGATATGCGTTCTTTACCATGTTGCATACCAAAAATTATAGACCTTTGGGATAATTGACAATTGGGACATTCCTTGTTCTTGAAAGGTGAGAAGCTTATAGGGGTAAAAGTAAAAAAAGGGTAGTTTATAAATATTATTATGCTAATGATTTTCATTAATTTAATTTATATCCTTAATGGATATCCTTTTTATTTGTGGTTCTAGTAGTTGACATGTGAACCTTGAAAAGTAATCTTGAGGGCCGAGAATGTTTTATCATTTGTTATCACGAAATTTTACATAGGTGGCATTGAGAAAAAAGTGATTAATAAATTAAATTTGAATGCTACTATTATTTATCATACTGAATATTGACTCATGTGGTCTTAGAATATATGGTATGTAATTATTTAATCAATATATGGGGTTGTAAAAGTAAAATTGTTTAAAATTTGTATGATTTTTCATCATAATAGAATTTGATGTTTTGAAGTATTATCGAAAAACTAAAATAGGATATTGTTAGAAAATTACATCTTGATAGTTTTTTTGGGTTTTTTTGTTTAATGATTATGTTGGAATTTCTTATCAAAAGTTGTTTTTCAAATGATTTGTGATGTTTTTTGGAGTTTTTGTGAGAAAATATCTAAAGATAACGTTTTTCATATAAGTCCTGATGGGTTACATGACTATGAAAGTGAGATTGAGTTTGG
The DNA here is from genome assembly GCA_963277665.1 of Viscum album. Classification (NCBI taxonomy): domain Eukaryota; kingdom Viridiplantae; phylum Streptophyta; class Magnoliopsida; order Santalales; family Viscaceae; genus Viscum; species Viscum album. The sequence continues at coordinate 1,899,060,231 of OY728158.1, read as the reverse complement.
AGATCATATAAAACAATATAGGTTTAGAATCACACAAAATTATATATGGATTAATAGAAATCGTACATGAATAATAAAGTGATCACATTAAATAGAGAAGATTTTGTGATTGTATAAATAGATTGCATGAATGAAAAAACATAGGTCGGAGAGAAGATGTCTTGTGGTCATTCAAAATATTTTAATCAGATATATTATAATATATTATGTAGTGAAATCAGGTGATTTGGTTGAAGGAAGTTATATTTTTTGAATAAGAGAGGCTTATAACACAAGAGTAGGTTCAAGATCATAATCTTAAAGATATCATGAAATCAAATGAATTTAGAGGTCTTATGATAAGGGGTATTGTGATGAATGCTAGAACATTTTCCATTGTTAGTGGATTGAATGGATAAGCATGTTTAGTGGAGTTTATGTGGTGGATTTATACAAATAAATACCATATTAACCCACTATTAAGGTAAGATTATTTTCTTAATTGTTTTAACATAAAAAAAATATGAATTGAATGAATTCCATATGAATTAAAGGTTTTTACGTGATCAAATTCATGTAAGAATAATTGTGTAGGGTATTTATTATAAATAGGATGAGGTTATGTGATCGCATATATATATGAAAGTGTTGTATTAACTAAATATTCACAAAGGCATCAGGAATGGAGCTATGTACATGGATATTCATTCTTAGGAAGGATAATTTGGGAACACAAAAAATACCTTCTTAAAGGGATATAAGTGCTTAATATTAAGTGCTCATGGTCTCACACTTAAAGTTATTCCATTTCATGAGATAATAAGTGTTACACAATGGATGAAAAAAAATTATGTGTTATGGTTATTTTCATCTCTTGCATGAAAAATGTGAATAAAGAAACACTCATTTAAGTGTGAACAAACTTAGAGATGATCATTAAAAAACAATATTGTAGGAAGAATATGTTCATTTTAACTGATAGATGAAAATTCACTTGATGTAAAAAATGGTTGTAATCTTGTAGGGGCAGCGAGTCTAATCTTAACATTTTAACAGAAAATCACTATAGTGGACTGGGTATATCATAAAATTACCCATATATGCTCCTGGAACATATCTCAGCGAGGGTAAACCATGTAAATGTTTTCCTTTATATGTTTGTTTTAATTTTTTTTCATTTATTATTATATTAATGAAATATAACATTGTTTTTTTTACCAATGAAATAAGATCCACAAAGGGGAAGTTGTTTTAATCTATCATACCCAGATTCACCATCTCCCTCCCTCTCTAGGTATTTAACCTAGTATAACCACCATCTTAAAAATCTCATTATTTTAAGCTCACCTAAACATCCCAATAAAAACTTCATAATCATCAATAACCAATTACTCAATTCTATACCCATAAAAAATGTCTATATTCATCAACATTGATGTGATTGGAAAAAATTTCACCCCTTTTACAATAATTATTGAAAAGACATTCTCAATTGGATAAACCAAAAAAATGAAAACTAAACTCACACTAAAACATTTTTACACAAATCAAATAAAATCATCCAGTAAACCATTTTACAAAGAATAAAACATCCAATGGAAAAAATCAGTCATTCTCAATAAATTTATCAAAAAAATAGTGAAAATGAAGACATTAACCTAAGACTAGTGATGTTATATATTGGAACCATAGAACTAAAAATAATAGATCCTGTTAGGATTCTCAAACCTATAAAAACAAAATCCATAATTTATAAATGTTGAAACCTCTTATTTCATCAAAACTGTATTCAATAATGGTTTCTTCGATACAAAATTCCGAATAATAAAAGCAGGAGAGGTTTGAAGGAAACATTCTATACATACATACTCTAACCATCCAATGATCCAATAGATCTATGATCTGGAGGGATATGACGACTAACAATCTACCAAAAAAATACTATAGTTGGGAAGGTAATGTTAGAAGAGATAAATTAGACTGAAATACTAAAACTGGGGATAAAAATGGTGTTTTTAACAAGTTTTATATTACCTTAATGCTCAAATTAATTTTTTTGGGTGACCTTATAGTGAACATAAAAAGGACACCCCCACCCCCACCATAATTTGGGTTTTAACTATAACACAACCATAAAATTAATATTTTATTATCTTTAAAAAATGAAAGTGTTTGATATTTTTATCCACATGAAAAACCAAAATAAAATGAATCTGTAGTATATTAGATCATCCAAACATGACCATTAAATTATTGGGAATTAATAGGAGTTACCACTTTGTGAAATATGTAAAGAAAAAAATTATTTTTTTAAATATGAATAAAATTCAATTGGTATAGCTAAAATGAATAATACGATCATTTTCTACTTAGAAATGTATTTTTATAAATATTAATTTATTAATACCTTATGAATTTATATTTATTAAAACTATTAATTAATGATGATAAAATATAGTTTATATTAATAATCAGTTCATATTAATTTATCTAGTAAATAAAAGGAAATATGAAGGAGGATGGTTAATATTCTAAAAAGGTTATTTTCCTATAAAAATAGTTTTTTATTAAATATGGTATATTCTTATTTGGGTTGGTTTAACCGCATACTTGAAAAATTCTATGAATTTATATCATGGATAAAATAGGAATTGAATTTCAAGTATTATATGATACATAAATTATTAAATAATTATTTTTTATTATGAAATAGTAATATAATAATTTATATCATTATTTAAAAAAACACCCTTCATTCTATAAGAATAATTGAAACAGAATCATCAACAATTTTATATTTAAAAATCATAACCAAAAGACACAAAAAATTAAATTATAACACTATAAACAATTTACAAAAATAAATTATTGTATCTTTTGTGGTCTATGAATGATGTAGTTTGGTAGAATAAATAATAACAACATTATTTTTATGAAAATAATTAAAAATGATCAATATTACACACATGAGATAACATAATTATAAAATAATTAACTAATATAGTTATAGAGAAAATTAAAAATTAAGTTAATAAAAGATATGTGTAAATACACTGACCTTATAAGCTTAGAGTTAGTGGTTACTTTATTACATTGGAACTTGATACAATTAATCACATCTCAAAGGACCATATAGTTTAGTAGTCTCTATAAACATGATACATACTTAAATCTCACATTAAATTTCAAATTATAAATTATAACATTGTAATTTCCTTAATAATTTCAATATTCTATCAAAAATATCCTTGAATATCATTAGAATTACACTTCTTGGCATCTTGAGGAAAGGAATCAAGACAAATGGGTTATCTCAAATGCATAATAAGGGAATGAGTTCAACAAAAGTTGTCATATAATAAATATGGTATGACCAATATGTCATGGTGAATAACTAAAAACACAAGCCATTTAATCAATAACCTAAGCACAAAGAATAATATAGAAGGAATAATTAATAATTAAATAATTATAAAAAAATAATAACATGATCCTCAAACATATCCATGGATATTATAACTATTCAGATAATCACATGGCCATCAATAAATAATTTCATAATGATTGAATGAATAATTTTTACCATAATAAACTAACCATCGATGCATCATTCCTTGATATCTACAAAAATGGGTAAGCCCTCTGCGAAATACCGAAATTTTTTTGTCTCATGTGACCTATTAAAACATCAAGGGGATATTAAATTATAGGCCCAACCATTCACTTAATATGTATAGTGAATTCATCATATTAATAAATAATACAAATGAATCGATATTCCTTAATAATCAAAAACTATTCATATAGAAAAAATAAAATATGGAATATCAATACTTTCCCTAGTGAAATTGATCATAAACCATTTAGAGAAAGAATAATTATCGTTTCTTTTTAACATATCCTCATTTAATCATAAGTAAAATTAATTGTTATTGTCATTGATTAATAGTAATATCATAAAACGTTCATTAACACAATATTGATAAAAATACCATTTTCAAATTGAAAATTAATTTTTTAAAACTAAAAATTTTTAAAATATGAAGGAAAAAATAAATTGGAAATAATTATGGAAAACTATAATGGAATCTTCCAAGATTTTATTGGTCATAATGGTGGGAAATTATATTTATTCCTTTTATATAAAAATAAATATTATGTTCACATTTTCAATATAAATTTAAAACATACCTTTTTTCTGAATTTAACCATTAAATTTTTTATTACAAAAACACTTTTTAGGAAACGTGAGAAACCATAGAAGTTCTACAAAGTCATGTTTAACATAGTAAAATATGAATAATTCATTAATAACAAGACTAAAATTATTGGATTCATTTACCTTGTATAGCCTCCAAAAAATATCATGTACCTTAATGTTTGAATCATCTTGGGGTAGATCTTCAAAGTTATTATCCAACTTGTCCCATGTTTGGATTTCTTCCTATACATTGATCGTTTTCTCATCAAATCCTCATGTAATAATGTTATATTTTTTTGATCTAATCTATATTTTCATCATTAACATCCAAACATATTTATCTTTCTATTATTTTATCTTTGTCATCCTCTAAGGCATTGAGCGTGACTAGATCTAATTTCATTTCTTTATTTGAATGAAAAATGAGAACCAGATGCTTTCCTTTTCCTTTTTTCTAACCTTATTCTATGGGACCTTCCAAATTTCCCTCAATAGAACTCTTACCTTTTCTATATTCTCCACATATCCTATTTTTAGAGGCCATACTTTTCAATCTTTTGTGAACATGGATTTATGTTCCTACGGTCTTCATTGTGGATCTTCTAGAAAACCTTGTTTCCTCACCTAAGTCTCCATGAGAGTTATCCAAGACTTTCAGTAAGGATATAACATATAAAGCCTCCTCTTCCAGAATATCATCCTAAAATTATATAAGAAACTCCCCACACCCCTATTATATCCCTTATTATGCTCCATTATCCTAAACTCTCTGTGTTTGGATCTCTTAACCCTTAGATTTACCACCTTTCTAGGCAGACCAAGTCTCCATCATTCTAGGATGTTAATAGTAGTCTCAACATCCTTTAGATGTATTCCTCATGCAACTACAGGATCCCTATTCTATTTCTCTTCCTTATCCCATATTAGGTTATACAAATCTCTACCATATCATTCTATTGTATTATCATCAAGGTTTTTTCATAACTCTCCCCCACTAACTCTACTTCTCAAATGAATTTTCAATTTCTATCTACCTGAATTTTAATACCAAAATTATTAAAATGGTTACTCAATTTAATATAGTACAAGATACTTCTTAGCTTGGTCTCCTTCTTAGCATTCAACCTGCTGTCAAATCCATGCATTTGTTCCTCCTAGTATGGGAAGCCCGTAGAGCATCCATGTCATGTCAATTGTATCATATCTTCTATTTTGTTACCACTACCTGCTTGCACTACCATTCCATAATTATAGAGAAGACTCACCTTTCCCTCCACGGTCCTTATAAGAAATACGTAGTTCATTACACTTAACATATGAATGTAGCTGAAAGGTCAATCTTTATAAAGATCTAGTATCTAAGTGGTAGTACCAACTGGCTGGTCCTTGCAACCTAATGGGATTGCTTTGATAACCATCTAGATCAAATATTTATTAGTGGCACTAATAACTTTGCAAACAACCTCTCCATATTCCACGGTGGTAGTTTCGCACACAACATCATATTCTATTTTTCCATACAGACCCTGTATACTCGGCCTATGATTTAGAAAATACTAGGTTAGGTGGTCGAAGATGTATGCCACCTTCAGATCTGAATTCTTTTTCCTAGACTCCCTTTCATTAAAATCATTAGTTCTAGAATTGGAATGGTTAATAATGGGAATAACTGATAACTTCATCCCAAATGTAGGTTGCTTGACTAGTTTCTGGTCATTTTTTCCTTGAAGAAAGAAAAAAATAGATTACCCAACTGATTATAGGAAGAATAGAAATCAATCCAGGACTCAAATACCACCTTTTTCTTCCATCTAAAGTCTTCCCCAACTGCAACCCACACCCAATCCACCTATGACCTAGAGAAATCAACCTAAATAAAAATATAAGTATATATCATGATACAAATAGATTCTATTCAACTATCAGCACACAAAAAATATCCTACCAAATTTCCAAGCATCATTAGAATTGAAGGATCTTCAAAAAGAAATGGTAATCCTGGTTATCATAACCATAATAGTGTAGAAAGAAAATAATTTTTCATGTGAAACATATATGACTAGTGAAAAAGATAGATGTGTAACTCATTGATAGATAAATGGGATCTAAATAAGAGAGAATTAGATCATCCTATAAAAATAAAAAAAATCATCATATGTCATCTATCAAGAATCCCAACCACCACTTAGCCCTGAAAGCCCCAAGAACTAAAAATAAACCTATCATAGTCATCAAGAGAAGGATGATGATTCTTGTAATGAGCTACTGAGGCTAGCTAAATAATATTGGATGCCTCTAATAACTCCTTGGAAGAAATCACCAACTAAGATGGTCCATTGAAGAAATTCAGAACCATAAGGATAAGTGAGATCATTGGGAAGGAGGGAGAGGAGGTCAGGTCTGAGAATGGGAGAGAGAGAAGATTTCTCAAGCTAGAGTAAGGTGGTGGAAAATCATCACCTCACCCCCCCCCCCCTCTATTTAGGTGGGATGGTCCATAGTCACTACAATCGATGACCTAAGGATTCTTTGGGAGAGGAATAGGGTGAGCTCAAGCATACTCTTACACCCTAAATAGTACCTTGTTTAGGAAATGACAATAACATTTCATTTAAACCATTTTTTAAATATTTAACCATGGGTAAAATTTTCACTTATAAATTATTGGTTAATAGTATAAAAATTATTTAATTCATTTTATGGAATATATATACAAGGAGACAAATATTCTCAATCGGGTCAGAAAAAAAAAGCTAGTCTAACAAAAAAAATTAAAATAAAATATATTGGGTTTTATTTATAAATATAAAATATATCTCTGAGTGGATGCTTAAAAATAAAAAATCTCGAATAATGATGAGATTGTGAAGAAAACTCTTACAACTTTGGTAATCTCTGAATCAAAACATTTTGAAGTGAATAAACTTTTATGAAATTTTAAATCTCTATAATATTAAAGAAAATCAATATAAAAGACTTTAATTTGAAATATATACACCACACAAGGGAAATAAGTTTTAATATGACATATGCCTCACAGAAATAAATGTAAGACTAGAAAAACCTTACCTTAGGTCTGACTACCTTCATATGTGTTCAAAAATCCTTAATAATAAATATATATTTATTTTATATTTTTAATAAAACCATAATGATAATTATAATACCATATATTATTTACCTATAACTTTTGAACACCCCTTTATTAACAATTCATTCTTAACATATATGTCTCTAGCGATAATTGCTTTCTTTTTCAAGTATGTTTTGGTTTAGTAGTTTTTGTCTTTATGAATTGATCATGGTTACATCATACCCAGAAAGTTAATAATGATATAAAAATAAAATATATTAATTATATATATTTAATGAAATCAAGTTATGATTTTATGATAAAAAACATATATTTATAATAGGTTAAATAAGAAGTAAATAAAAGTAATCAGTTAAGGTGATTACCTCTTATTTGAAGGAACTCATTTAGATCTCCTCTTAAGGACCATGGGGATAGTATTTTTAAAACCAAATCACCTATATAATGAGTCTAAGGATTTTGGGGAGGGTTGTTTTTTATTTTTTTCAAGATAAAGGGCATAAATATGTGAATTTTTTAGGGGAGTGTGTGTCATTTCATAATTGAATTAAGTGGCACACGAGTAATTTTTCAATGTTTTAAAATATTATTAAGTCACATTCTTGGAATAATGAATCCAAAATGACTCATATTTCAAGGTGAAAAGATAATTTTTGAACAAAAACCCATCCATTGGGGTTTCATAAAGTGTGTAGCTCATTTTAATCTTTATCTTTTAATATTAACCCCTGGTAAACCAATTTTGACCTTAACCGTGGTAATACTTTTTCAATATTAAAGTGTTAAAATTCCCTTTTGAGTTAAAAATTAGATAATAAAAGGAAAAGGGTTTAAATGTAATAACAATTACAATCCAAATTTTCTTATTTCAAGATTTTTATGATTTCTAAATAATTTATAAAAATATTATTTTTCATAAAATATCATTAATGTAATTTTTTAAACTGTTCAATTAATTTGACTTTAAATACGCAATAAAAATAATTAATTTAAATTTAAACCTTTCTAAAATCAATAATATGTTATATTAATCTATAAAATTCTTATAACACAATAATTTATCCTATTTTTATTACTCTATTTTTTTAAATTCATTTATCTAATTTTTCTATTAATTTAGAAAATGTTATGTTAGCGTTGTGTAAGAACCTAATAAAACTATTAAAAAACAAAAAAAAATTAAATATATTACCATGAAAAAAAATTAATTCATATTTGAAATTAATATTTAAAATTTATCCTAGGCTATTTTTGTCCTCATAGAAAAATAGTAAAGATATTTAATCTCAATAATGTGACATTTTGTTTTTATTCATTTCACCAAGAATTATAAAGGATAAAATCAAATAAAAATGTAAACCAATGTTCATTATTTCATTAATTGGATGTACATGTCTGAAATCCACTAGTAAAATAGGATAATTCTAGAATTACAGAAGTTTTAAATCCTTATCCTAATGTTTTAACCATATTTTACCTATGTTAACCTTACAAAGGTGAAAAATATTCAACATGGTTACAGTTAATTATGAATAAAAATAGAAGGGATCTATTTACAAAAAAGAATCCTCTGATTCCAAATATTTAAAACATTATTAAATATTCCACTCATACAAGTAGAAGAATTTCATTTAATATTAAACCCAAAAAACATGATGAAATTCAGTTTTCTAGAAAAACAATTCAAAATTATATAAGTATTTATACAAAAATATAGTATAAAATTAATTAAAATGAAAATAATTTGAATATTCATAATATAATGAAAACTAGTAACTTTTTAAACCATTTAAAATAAAATAGATCTTTTTAATTTTTTTAAATGAAAAGTTGTTTCTAAATAAAAAAAATTATATTTCATTATTCCTTAAAAAATCAATATTTTCATAAAATTATCAAAAATTAACTCTAATATAATTATGGAATTATAATTTAAAAACTGATGTAAATTTATTCAAAAAAATTATAATATTTTTATAAATTAACATTATTATCTTCTCACCAAAACTAAAAAAACTATTTTTCTCGAAAAAATGTATTTTTGAGGCATATGAAAAATTTACTAAAAATTGAATATTTAGTTATAAAAATATTTGATTTTTCTAAGATATTTTTATATAATTTTTAAAATGTCTTTATTCATATTTATAACTCTAATTTTAATTTCTATGTTATGGAGGTCATGTTTAAATAATAATATTTTAATAATATATTATAGTTCATATAAAATCATTGTTTCATGTAACACAAGCTATCAAAAAAAATTAAATTTATTTGAAGTGAAATATATTCTAATATTTTAGGGCATTATATTATACCCTGCCATAAATAAATCTCACCATAAAACTTTTATCTTTTTTGAAAAAAGATTTAAATTATAAAATACCTTTGTTGAAAAAATCACATCGTAAAGAGGGATAATAAAACTTCCATGAAAATGGGAATTGGGAAACATAATGGTTACTAAAAATAATACATAATCATATTCCCAAATATGGTAAAAATTATTGAAAAGATAAATTATATAAATGGAGGAGAATACTAACTTCTAAGGACTAATAGAGGGTGATGGAGAAATTGGCCTTGAGAAAGTAAATGACCACAAAACCATAAATAAGTGAGGTTTGAAAAGACCATCGATTCATAAAAAATGATTATAATATGATGAAATATTTATTTCAAGATCCTTTTCAAAGATTTTAGGGATTCATTTACCATATATACTACTATGAAAATTAATTATACTTACGTGAAAATTAGAATTTCATCCTTTGATAAATTTCTACTACAATCACATCTTTTTATTCAAACATTGAATATTTTAGATAAATTTTTCATTCCTAAAGCACTAAAATCAAATTCTAATGGATTACATAATCCACAAAAGAGTAAAAATATTTTCTTATTGTCTTTACTAAAACTAAAATTGTAATCACAATGTAATATAATGCCCAATATTTATAAACCATTATCTAAATAAATAACCAATTAATCTCCAAAATTCAATAAAAACCTATGGTTTGACCTAGATCATTCTATAAATAAATAATGATATTTCCCAAATAAAATTAATATCAAAAACATTAAATTCAATTTTATCTTTGAATGTTATATCATACCTTTCAGATTATATCATACCTTTCATATTAATAGTTGTAAACTTATTTCAAAAAAATTTAAAATCATTATTCCACAAATAAAATTTTAACCAAAACATATAATAATACAAACTATTGTATTATCATAAATTTATCCCAAAATATCCTTAATTGTTTTAATATCCCAAAACATAAACCCCTAAAATAGTTATATGTTCCTTTAAACTTATGATCGACCTTTGACTTATCAATCCAAGACACTTTTGGTTTATCCCATATCACTATGAAAAATAATAGGATTCTAAAGGTTCTATAATCTAATTAATCATAATAGTTTTAAAAGAGAATGTAAATTAACTTAAGAATATACACTATGACTGTCAATCAAGGTGAATAGTAAGTGAAAACTCACTATTCACTAGAATAATTGATTACATTTACTCAACCAAAAAAAATTGGGGTTATTAACCATATAATAAATTGGTCAAAAATTGAATCCACTTGTATTATCTATAAAGGGATGTGTTGTTAGGAAAAACGAATAATATAAAACCTATAAATACCTATAAGGTATTATTCTATAATTAGAATTATCTTTAAATTATATCATAGGGTAAAATTCCCAAATATATGTTTTCTTAAATCCATTCCATAAGTTTTCTACTAAAATTTATCCATTACATACTATAAATACCCCAACACAAGAAGCCCATATTCCGGGGTTACTTTTTTACAATGGCATAAGATACAAGAGATCTCATCCCAATGGAGTGAATAAATTAGTATTTTTAGTAAAATAGATACATACTTTAATAATATATTATATTTGAAAACGTAAAATACAATGTAGTAATTTATTTTAGAACGTCATTATTCTTTCTAAAATATCATTCGATGTCATTCATTGTACACTTTTGGAAATCTAGAGGAAAGAAAATGTAAGAAATTGGTTTTCTACGATTCTCATTAAGGGAATTCATTTAGTGAAATATATCATAAAATAAGTAAGTCGTAGTCAATATTGAAAGGTAAACAACTGAAAAAACATTACATTTGATCAATAACTTGTGTATGAATAATAAAATGGTAGGAAAAAATGTTTATTAAGTAATATCAAATAAATAATAACATAGGATTGAAATATATCTATCAATATCATAATTATCCAAATAATCACATTAATATTAATTAATATTTTAATAATGATATCATTCATAATGATAGACATTTCAAAATTATTTTTGATGCCTCATACAAAGATATCTATGTAAATGGGTAAGTCCTTACCCAAGTACCAAACCTATATTTTCTAATGAGACCAACTGATGTATCAATGGACTATTCAATTCCAGAACTTATCGAATAATTGATAAGTACAATTCATTAATCATATGAAAAACAATAAAATTTAATCTAAATATCTTAATAATCAAAAACAATCTACATAGAAAGCAAGAGAATACATAATTTCAACACTTTTCAAAGTCAAACTGATCATAAACCATCCAGAAAACAAACAAGGATGGTTTCATTACCAAATATCCCCTATGAGAAATAATTTAAATAAGTGGTTCTTATTATTAATAAATATAAATACCATAATAATTTCATTCTGACACTTATGAGAAAGTTTCCCTTTTCACATTTAAAATTACTTTTAAAAAACAAAAAAAATCTATAATATATGGGAAAAAATTATTTGAAAATATTTACGGAAACATTTATAGGTAGTTTAATATCATTGATCAATCAAGATGGTTGGTAATTTAGTTCATGATGAATATATAAAAACAAAGATTCCTTTCACATTTTCAGTAAAAACTTAAAAATTATCTAATTTTGAAAATGATTAGATGATTCATCTTAAACCATTTTTTGAAAATTAAAAAATTGAAAAAAAATGTATTTAAAAAACATAATATAATAGTAAATAAATTCATTAACATAAGTTAAAGAAAATATAGACTTGAAAAAAAAATATTTCTCACTGAGTAGAAAAAATAAGCTTGGTGTTCCTTAAAAATTTATTTTAGTTTCCTGAGAACTGAAAGAAAAATGAGAAGAAAATTTATAATTTATATAAATAAATAAATTGAAGAAAATATATTGGTTTTAATAAAGAAATATCATCTTATTATCCCAAGTAATAATAAAACATAAAAAATCTGGAATAATGATTGGATTTTGCAATAAACACATAAAACGTTTTGTAATTCCTAAATCAAAACATCATGAAAAAAAAGAAAATAATATAGATTTTAAATATTAATAATATTCATGAAATTTATCATTAAATAAATTCACCATCGTTATATACACTACAAAAAAGAAAAAAGTGATGAATATGACATATGTAGCCAAGAAATAAATGTGAGATAAGAGAACCATTACCATAGGTCTGGCATCCCTTATATGTGTTCAAACATCCTATATAATAAATATAGATATATTATAAGTCTATTATAAAGCATTAATCATATATATAATTCCATATATGATTTACCTATAACCTTTTATCACCTGTTTATCAATAATTCTTTATCAAAATAACTTTTTTGGATGTTAATTTCATTATTTTTCATGTATGTTTTGGTTCGGGAATTTTTTCCACTGTACTTTGATTTTGGTTAAATAATATAAATAATGATAATTAGTATAAAAATTTCATATATATTCATTATAAATATCTATAATAACTTATGAAATTTATATATGCTAAAATGAATTACATTATTCATGGAGACGGTATGTTGTATATATGAATAAACATTATTTTAACCCTTCAAAGGATGGAATGACAAAAAGTAAAATAATAATTAAACTTTAAATATAATTATTAAATAATATATATCATATATATTTATTAAATTTTAAATTATAATCATCCATGTAAATTATAAATGAAAAAATTGATCACATCTCTCCATTGAGGTGGTAATCCACTGGTACGTATGAGTGGCATTATCATTTTCCAACAGATTTGAGGGTAAAAAGGTAAAAATGGAATTATAATTAATGAATTATAATTATATCAGAAATTTAATATATAAATATTAAACTCATCACAACATCCATCCATGAAAAATGGTGATGGAAACAGATTTGTATCATTATGTGGTGGTGTCGGTCTATACGTACGTACGGGAGATAAGTTCTCTTCCCATTTGATGGAAAATTGGGTCAAAAATTTTTTTTTTCATAATCATGATATTTTTTAATTATATGGAGGACATTTAATTTTTAATTTTTTGGAAAATTCCATGGATTTAGATGCGTAGAATAAGAATTTAAAAGAAAGTGACCGGTAAAGGTGATTACCACTTCCTTGAAAGAACTCATTTAGATATCCTTTTAAGGAAGCCATGGTTGGTCTTTTAGTAATACAGACACCTCTATAATGTGTCCAATTATTTGGGGGATGTATTTTTTTTAGGTTTTGGTTAAGATAAATGGCTTAATTGTGTGAATCAATTAGGGGGAGGTTCCATTTTATAATTGAGGTGAATGGAACACTAGTAATTTTTTTAATGTTTTGAAATATTTTTAATTCATTTTCAAATTTAAATGGATCAAAAAAGACTAATATTTTATGTTGATAAATTTAAGGTATAAATTAAACCAACCAATTAATTTTTGGAAATTATTTAAGTCATTTTAACACTTTTCATTTTAGATTAACCCCCTATAAACATGTTTTAACAATAACCATTGTTATGAATTTTTCATTCTTAAAGGGTCATAATTTTCAATATATGTTAAAAATTAGATCATAAATTAATAAGAGGTATTATTTTAGACCAATTACAATCCTAATTATCCTATTTCAATATTTTTATAACTTTTAAATCATTTAATATAATATAATTTTTTCATGAAATTTCATTAATTTCATTTTTGACACTATTCATTTAATTTGACTTTAAAGGAATCAAGAAAAAGATTAATTTATAATATTAATGTTAAAAATATATATATTATGTTATATTAATCTATAAAATCCATGGACCACAATATCTCATCCAATTTCTATTAATTTTATTATTTTTAAAATCATTTATTTTATTTGTCTATTAATTGAATGAATATTTTGTCAGATTCGTGTAATCACTTAATATAATTATTAAATCACAAAAATTAAAAACTAGCCCTAACCTCTTTTTATCCTATTGAAGTAATATAAGAGATATTAAAGTCAAAAGTGTGACATTTTGTTTTTATTTCTTTCTTAAGGTAATATAAAGGAAAACATCATTGAAAATAGCATTATGTGGAAATATTACCGATATATTGGTGGAAATATATTAAATTCATTCATAAAATCAGTTAAAAGAATGTTTTAGATATAATTTAAAGCCTTATCAAAAAAATTTCCCTTTTTTATCTGTTTTACCATAACGGATGTGAAAAGTATTCACCAAGGCTACCATTAAAAATGAAACAAAAATAAAAGGTACCTCCTTACCAAATTTAATACTCCTAATTCCAAATATTTAATTCATTTTAAATATTAAAATAACATAATTTTTATAATTAAGTTTAAAATTAAACCTTTAAAACGTGAAGAAATGTCATTTTTTAATAATTTTTTTTTAAGTATGAAATTTTTTATTATAAAATCCCACAAAAAATAAATTCAAATGACCTTACTTTGTTCATTAAAAATATATATTTACTTATTTTTATTTTTAACCAATTAAAAACAAAATTTAACTTGGTAAATTTATTAAAAAAAATACGGATTTTAATAAAAAAATTATTTTGTATTTTTAATCAAAATATAAATATTTCAAGAAAATTATAAAAAATTCACTATAATATAATTATGATATGCTAAAAAACTAAATCTTACTATTTAAACTACATTTTCTAAAAATTAAGTTAATTTATAATATTATTTTCTAATAAAATTTATTAAAATCTTTTTTGGAGAAAAACTTGTTTTTGAAACATATAAAGTATTTAGTAAAAATTAAATTATTATTTATCAATATATTTTACCCATGTATATAGTTTATGTATAATTTAAAAAAAATAATTATAACTATTTATATGTAAAATTTTAATAGCTATGTTTTAATGGTCATGTTTAAATAATAATATTTTATATGTATATTATAGTTCATTTGAACTCAGTGTTGCATGTAACGCAAGCTATCAAAGTAATTAATTTAATTTAAAATAAATATATTATAAAATCTTGTGGTGTTCTGTTATGAATAAGAATAAGGTTCTAAAATAGGATATTAATATATATATGTTTTTATACCATATATTATAGTAAATTCAACTAAGAAAGAAAATAAGGTATGGGTTTTCTTTGTCTAAATTTGGATTCCTTAATACATGTTTCATGGTGTACACCATTTTCCCTTTTTGTATTGTTCTATTGATTTATTATATCCTAGATTTTTTATATGTTATTTTCATTTAATTATTCTGATATACTAAAATAAATAAATTTCTTTTCTTCAAATTCATTCTATCTCAAGTGTTACTATAATTGTAAGTGTTTTTGTTATCACAATTTTAACTCTTTGAGTTATAGTCATTCTATGGAAGTTATTTCATATAATTTTGGAACATAATATAAGGCCCCAGCCTTAAACCTTACTTAATCTTGAGTTATTACAAGATTACACATTGAGGATCTTTTCGGGTTTAGAGTTTTAGAGAATTAGATCATAAAACTTGCATTACATTCCACATATAAACAAAGTGGTTACATAAAGATAGTATTCTTCATTCCCATCAATGGAAACACATTTAAAATAAAACATGGATTATTTCTTAACACATCCTTGACTCTATCATCTTATCATGTACCTTTCCCTTGACCTGTGAAAAACATTTCAAAAACTTGGGATGAGCATAAAAACTCAGTATGGGTTATAAAAAAACATGGAATGGAAACATGAGTTCATATATATATAAGAATGAAATCATACTTTACCCATAAAACATAGGCACTTTAACATACCTCATAAAATCATGAATAAATCATAGAAATCATAAGACATAAAGGTAACTTGAGGCATTCATAACATTCTTACGTAGGGAGTAACCCTCTTGGTTACGTTTGGAATACCCATCATAGTATATTCCCTAAAATCTCTTCGGAGAAACCTTAATGTTTCACTCCTTCGCGTTACCCAATGCATTGGAGAGCTATAACGGGCTCACCCGCCCTTAGTTTATCACAGAACCACCCGTCTTCATAATAATGCCCAAGAACCATAACATAATCATATCACATAAAACATGCATAAAGGAAACATAAAATTTCCACATTTCAATCATGAGATATCAATACAACACATTGATATAAAAACATTATGAAAACCATTTTCAATACTAAAGTAAAAGAAAAGTAAAACATGGTATTTATTTTTCTTTTAAAAAGAATGTATGGCTTGTAGAGGAAGCCGAAACTCAAATAACGGTCACGACGGCGGAGAAGTCGTTGTCGCCGCATACGTACGACAATAACATTCCCTTTTGTTGTTTAGCAAACGCTTCGTATAAAAAATATTCCTTTTGAATAAACATAAAAGTCAAATTGGTTTATACACCGTATAAAAGAAAGTTGTGTATAAAATAAAATATGCCTCAACGAAAGGAGATTGAGACGAAGTCCCATACCTCGTATCCGACTTGACCCGACCGTTATTTAATCTCCTGAATAATAAACTTGAGTTAATCTCTACTTGATTATGAATCTTTTTCAAGTTCATTATTCCTTTTATACCATGTTATGAACATCATGTAATCAGTTAAGTTAATAATGTTCATTTTGTCGGTATTTGGTTCTTAAGTCAAAAATAGACTTCTTACACTTACATGTTGTTAATTTGGTCAAAGGTTCATTATATCCAGAATGGTATTCATTATGTAGATATCATATATGTCATATATATCCTGTAAATACATGCATTTATAATATTACATAATCATTTAGAGGTAAGAAATGAAATGCACCGTTCATGGAGACGGTAAGCCGTACGTACGCATGAACGCTACTTTCATTTCTATTTCGTATTTTATAGAATGGAATCATAATGATATAAAGGTATATTATAATTCCAGTATAATATAATATATAATATCATAGTTCCATCCTTTATATGTCCCTCATATGGTATTTAACGAATCAAATCACTTTGAGGGGGCGGTAGTCCGCACTTCCTAAAATGAAGATATCGTGTTTACCCATAATGGAAACCATAAAGGTATGCCCAAAATGAAAAAAATAGAAGCTTAAGGAAAACATAAACATATTATATATCATATATAAAAATAGTGACATCATAATGTCCACCTTTGAAGGTGTTAAATGAGTGTTGAACAATCATCGTTTCAGGAGGCAGAATTTCGCCATCCACAGAAACCGTATGTTCTTTAACCATTTGATGTAGTTGTGTGAGAGTGTAGCTCAAATAAATATTATAACAACATCCTTGTATATTTAAGATACTGGTGTTGTTACAAAATAAAAAGAGTTTAGGGGGTTGGAGAAGAAAAATAAAACAAATGAACATGAGAGAATGAATTACCTTTAAAAGTGTATCTCCTTTTGATTTGAGTCTAAAGTCTTCCTTTGAAAGTATTCTGCCCAAAGGTAATCCTCTAGGATTAGTATAGGGATGTGGAGAGAGTAAATGGGCAGGGGTTGGCCGAGCCAAAGGCTTGAGTAGTGTGTGAAATGAGGTATAGGTGGGGGCCTTTTATAAGAGGAGAGGAGGGGCACTTTTGGAAAGTAAAGAAATATTACTTTATTTGAAAATGTGTTTCGGTTTCAAAAGGTCCCACATTGATATAATTCGTGGATAAGCTGATAAGGCTTCTAAATCCACTCATCCAATAAGTTTTGGACATGTGTAGTTCATAGATTTTACATTATCTTTCCATTTTATTTAAATCGTCAAATAATGATGTCATCGCTGCATCATTATTATGTCATAGATAATTTAATTTATTTAATATCTAAAAATCATAAAACAAATACTATAATGTAGGAAATCGTTTTAGCTTTCCAATGACTATTTATAATAAAAAATCTGATCTTTATAACCCCATGTAAAAATTGTTTTCGTAAAACATATTATGTTTGTGTCATTTTTACTTTTACATTAAATAAAAAGTTATTTATGTCATTTCCAAACCAAAGTGTCTCCATGGGGGCCCCAAGTTGACCCATGGCTTGTCTTGGTCGGACATGACACAACCAATAAGTTTGGGACATGTGTCTAGGTCATTTCCTATTATTAAAGCATTATTTATTCCTTAAACTAGCCTAATTACCACTAATCGCGATTAAAAACTTAATAAGTTACTATTCACCAAAAAATTATTTTAATCTCATTGAACCACATTTTACTTCTTAATGACAACCATGTATGTCGGATTTTCAAAATTCAATACACATTAGTGGTGAACTTTCATTTAACTGAAAAATCAGTTTGCTTGATTACCACTTAGTGGTTTCACTATTCATCGAAAATTGAAGTTTTTCAGAAAATTACCAAAAATTCACCCTAAGCTATATTTGATATTCCGAATTCAAAAATGAAGTCTATTTTACAAAATTCAAATCATATAAGTCACATTAATTAATTTAATAATTAATTCCCGCTGCCAGAGCAAATAGCGTGTTTTTACAAAACAATAAGTATCAAAAGATTGACACTAGTTTAAGTCTAATTTCAAAGTGAAATTGATTCCAATGACCACCATTGGATAAAATGGTAAAAATATATTCTAATTTCACTTCAAAACCAATTCAAAACATAATCTAATCATATAAATAAATTAGATTAAAAAGCAGTTTTGATGTAAAATGCAGTATTTTTCACTATTCATTAAAAAATGAACATTGTCAGAAAAATACCAAAAATTCACACAAGGTAAATTTTCATGTCCCAATCATAAAGGATAAGTTTATTTTGACAAACATATTTTATAAAATTGTCAAAATATAGATTCAAAATGGTTTGCCATCAAAAGGCAGTAAAACAATCTTTTAAGAATATTAGTGTATTCCATGCATAAGATTGTATTTATTTTCATTTTAAGCCTCTATAACACTATCTTAATCATTAAAAAATATATATTATTCATTACTTACTTGGGATGTTACATCCTTCCCCCCTTTAGAAAATTGCGTCCCCGCAATTTATTTACTTATCGAATAAATGGGGGTACTTATCCCTCATTGCATTTTCAGATTCCCATGTTGCCTCTTCAGTCATGTGGTTTTTCCACAAAACCTTTACCTGCTTAATCACCTTATTCCATAACACTTGCTCCCTGTGGTCAAGAATCTGGACCGGTTGTTCCTCATAAGATAGGTTCTCTTCCAGCTGAACTACCTCTGGACTCAAAACATGAGATGGATCCGGCATATACTTTCTCAACATCAAAATGTGAAAAACATTGTGTACCTGAGATAAACTCGGAGGTAAATCCACTCGGTATGCAACTGATCCAACTCTCTCAAGAATTTCGTATGGTCCAATGAACCTTGGACTCAACTTTCCTTTCTTACCAAATCTCATCACACTTTTCCAAGGAGAAACCTTGAGAAAAACATGATCACCTACCTCGAAAGATAGATCCTTCCTCCGGTTATCCGCATAACTCTTCTACCTGCTCTGAGTTGTTCTCATGTGTTTCTGAATCAGCTGAACTTTTTTTGCCATCTCTTCTACCAATTCTGGTCCCATCAACTTCCTTTCACCCACTTCATCCCAGAAAGCTGGAGTTCGACACCGCTTCCCATATAATGCCTGAAATGGTGCCATCTGTATACTGGAATGAAAACTGTTATTATATGAAAACTCCACCAAAGAAAGATGTTGGTCCCAACTTCCCTGATAATCCATAGAACAAGCTCGTAGCATATCCTCCAATGTCTGAATTGTTCGTTCTGACTGCCCATCTGATTGAGGATGAAAAGCTGTACTAAAATTTAATTCAGTACCCAACGACTTCTGAAGGCCTTTCCAAAAGTTAGAAGTAAACCTGGGATCACGATCCGATACAAAGGAGAGAGGAACTCCATGTAACCTGACTATCTCTTTAAGATAAAAACGGGAAAGTTGATCAAAAGAGAAAGTATCTCGTATAGCAAGGAAATGAGCAGATTTGGTCAAGCGATCAACAATAACCCAGATTGCATTATTACCTCGAGATGTCTTCGGTAATCCAACAACAAAGTCCATGGATATATTCTCCCATTTCCACTCTGGAACTGGTAAAGGCTGAAGCATCCCTTTCGGTAACTGCTGCTCTGCTTTAACCTGTTGACATGTCAAACACTTCACAGTAAAATCAGCAATATCTCTTTTCATTCCATCCCACCAGTAATACTCCCGCAGATCTCTATACATCTTAGTACTACCCGGATTAACTGAAAACGGAGAACTATGAGCTTCACATAACAACTCTCTCTTCAACTGTGAATCACAAGGTACACACAATCTCTTCCCAAATCTCAAAACACAATCATTATCAATGTTGAATTCAGGCGACTTACCTTTCTGAACCAGCTCTACCTTTTTCTGCAACTCACTGTCTTGCTTCTGTGCTTGCTTGATTCTATCTGATAGAGATGATCTCACTGATACCTGAAACAAAACAGAAGGACTTTCTGCACCAACAACTTCTATGCCAAAGTTCATCAAATCCTTAACCAAAGGATCACATTCCAAACGCAACATTGTTAATGAAGCATTACTTTTTCGACTCAAAGCATCATCCACTTTATTTGCTTTTCCCGGATGGTAATGAATTGTACAATCATAATTCTTGATTAATTCCAGCCATCTCCTTTGTCTCATGTTTAACTCTTTTTGAGTGAATATATACTTTAAACTTTTGTGATCGGTATATATTTCACACTTTACTCCATACAAATGATGCCTCCAAATTTTTAAAGCAAAAACAACAACAGCTAATTCCAAATCTTGTGTAGGGTAATTTACCTCATGAGTTTTCAACTATCGTGAAGCATAATCAATTACCTGATCATTCTGCATTAGGACGCAACCAAGTCCTTTCAATGAAGCATCACTGTATATAACAAACTCACCATTCCTGGAAGGTAGTGCCAAAACTGGAGCATTCACCAATCTTCTTTTCAATTACTGAAAACAATCATCACATTCTTTTGTCCAGATAAACTTAACACCCTTCCGAGTTAGCTTAGTCATTGGACTAGATAACTGTGAAAAACTTCTAACAAACCTTCGGTAATAGC
Source organism: Viscum album (assembly GCA_963277665.1). Lineage (NCBI taxonomy): Eukaryota > Viridiplantae > Streptophyta > Magnoliopsida > Santalales > Viscaceae > Viscum > Viscum album. The sequence goes on along the minus strand of OY728158.1, from coordinate 1,899,038,605 downwards.
TCGCCAAACCAAGGAAGCTACGAATCTCGGTTACATTTGTGGGTCTTGGCCATTCTTCCACAACTTTTGTTTTTGCAGGATCAACAGTTATTCCATCTTTAGAAACAATGTGACCAAGGAAAGAAATTTGTTGCAACCAAAACTCACACTTGCTGAATTTCCCATACAGTTTATTTTCTTTTAAGGTTTGCAAGATAACCCTTAAATGTCTTTCATGCTCTTCTTTACTTTTAGAAAACACCAAAATATCATCAATGAAAACCACCACAAACTTATCCAAGAACTCATGGAAAATTCTATTCATTAAGTCCATGAATACAGCAGGTGCATTGGTTAGCCCAAAAGGCATTACTACAAATTCATAATGGCCATATCTCATACGGAACGCGGTCTTCGGAATATCTGCCTCCTTTACCTTCAGCTGATGGTACCCCGATCTCAGGTCAATCTTTGAAAAAAACTGAGCTCCCTGGAGCTGATCAAAAAAATCATCGATATGAGGCAAAGGATATTTGTTCTTAACAGTGATATTATTCAAGGCTCTATAATCAATGCAAAGTCTCATAGAACCATCTTTCTTTTTAACAAATAAAACAAGAGCACACCATGGTGATGTGCTAGGTCTAATGAAACCTTTCTCTAATAAATCTTGTAATTGCTCCTTCAACTCTAAAAGTTAAATTTGTGCCATTCGATAAGGGGGTTTTGAAATTGGCTTAGCATCAGGAACTAAGTCAACAGTAAACTCAACTTCCCGATCTGGTATTATTCCAGGCAACTCATCAGGAAAAACATCAGGATACTCATTTACCACCGGCACATCATTAATCTGAACAGTTCCTTTATTTTCAACGACGTGTGCAAGGTAACATTCATTTCCATCTTTTACAAGTTTCTCGGCCTCTTGATATGTTATCAAAAGTAAAGGTCCATTCTTGTAAACAAACTGAAAGTCTTTCTGAAAAGAAACTTCTTTAGCTCTACATTCAATCTTAGAATGGTAAATAGAGAGCCAATCCATACCCAGGATAACATCAAACTCTACTAGAGGTAGAACAATAAGGTTTGCAAGTAGGTTCTTTCCACAGATAAGGATAGGAAGATTCTTATAAATTCTTTTTGCCTCGACACTTCCCCCAGGTGTTTTTACCAAAATTTCAGGAGTCATTTCTTGAGATGGTATTCCCATTTTACTAGAAAAGGTTTCAGAGATGAAAGAATGTGTAGACCCCAAATCAAACAACACACTGGCATAATCTGAAAAAACAAACAAAGTACCTGATACAACTTCATTTGATGGACCGACATCTGCTGAAGTAGTTGCAAAGGATTTCACCACCCCTTTCTGCTTGTAGTCTAACTGCTTCCCATCACTCAAGCTCCTTGTCGGACACTCGTTTGCATAGTTACCCATCTCATTGCACTTATAACATTTCGCTAACTGTAAATCAAATTTTTTCTTACCTTCACCTTGATCCTTTTCAGTGCATTCACGAGCCTTATGTCCCATCTTACCACATCGGTAGCACTTCCCAGAATTCAGAAGACATTCCCCAACATGCCTTTTGCCACATTTATCACAAACTAGAAACTTAGTTCTCTTTCCATCAGACTTTTTTGAAGAATTCTTACCTTTCTCCTGCCACCTCGGTCCCTTCTTCTGCTGGTTGTTATAGAAAACTTGGTCATCGGCAAACTCCATTTCCACCTTCTCAGCACATCGAACAAGCTTTTCATAACTTTTAAACTCACGAGAAGCTAATTCCCTTTGATACTTTGGCTTTAATCCTGAGTAAAAACGATTGATTTTACTATCAAGGTCCCAGATAAAATTTGGAGCATACCTTTCCAATCGAGTGAACCTTTCTTCATAGGCAGCCACTGAGTCTTCCTCTTGCCTCAATTCCAAGAATTGCTTTTCCATCCTTTGTCGAACAGCCTTAGGAAAATACTTCTCAAGAAACATACCTTTGAATTCATCCCAGTCAAGAGCATCAATCTCATCGGCATCCCTGATATTTTTAACCATAGACCACCACTGATCTGCTTCACCCTCCAAACGGTAAATAGCAAGACTAACCTTTTGATTGTCTGAACACCCCATGAAATCAAAAATCTTCTCCAGTGCTTTAATCCACCCTTCAGCTAGCACAGGTTCAGATGATCCTCTGAATGATGGTGGATGTTGCCTCATGAAATGTTCCACCACTGACATGTTCCTCTGCGGTTGATCTGGCTGATCTCGTGCATGGATACCACCGCCATTTATCGCTTGAGTCAACTGCGCCATTACTGCAACAAACTGTTCAGTTCCAATTCCAACCATTTCTGGATGTTGATTCGGAAGGTTATTTCCTTCTGTATGCCTTCCTAGCACTGCTTCCCTGTTTCCTCTGCGGAAAACCATTCTGAACAAACATGTCTTAGATGAAGAAACATGGTAATCTTTAAATGCTATATCATTTCGAAAAAAAAAATATTTTTGGATAATCATTTAATAGAATTATAACTCCTAAAGTTATCTAAACCGACCTCTGATACCAACTATAAGGCCCCAGCCTTAAACCTTACTTAATCTTGAGTTATTACAAGATTACACATTGAGGATCTTTTCGGGTTTAGAGTTTTAGATAATTATATCATAAAACTTGCATTACATTCCACATATAAACAAAGTGGTTACATAAAGATAGTATTCTTCATTCCCATCAATGGAAACACATTTAAAATAAAACATGGATTATTTCTTGACACATCCTTGACTCTATCATCTTATCATGTACCTTTCCCTTGACCTGTGAAAAACATTTCAAAAACTTGGGATGAGCATAAAAACTCAGTATGGGTTATAAAAAAAACATGGAAAGGAAACATGAGTTTATATATACATAAGAATGAAATCATACTTTACCCATAAAACATAGGCACTTTAACATACCTCATAAAATCATGAATAAATCATAGAAATCATAAGACATAAAGGTAACTTGAGGCATTCATAACATTCTTACGTAGGGAGTAACCCTCTTGGTTACGTTTGGAATACCCATCACAGTATATTCCCTAAAATATCTTCGGAGAAACCTTAACGTTTCACTCCTTCACGTTACCCAATGCATTGGAGATCTATAACGGGCTCACCCGCCCTTAGTTAATCACGGAACCACCCATCTTCATAATAATGCCCAAGAACCATAACATAATCATATCACATAAAACATGCATAAAGGAAACATAAAATTTCCACATTTCAATCACGAGATATCAATACAACACATTGATATAAAAACATTATGAAAACCATTTTCAATACCAAAGTAAAATAAAAGTAAAACATGGTATTTATTTTTCTTTTAAAAAGAATGTATGGCTTGTAGAGGAATCCAAAACACAAATAACGGTCACGACGGCGGAGAAGTCGTTGTCGCCGCATACGTACGACAAAAACATTCCCTTTTGTCGTTTAGTAAACGCTTCGTATAAAAAAGATTCCTTTCTAATAAACGTAAAAGTCAAAGTGGTTTATACACCATATAAAAGAAAGTTGTGTATAAGATAAAATATGCATCAATGAAAGGATATTGAGACGAAGTCCCATACCTCGTATCCGACTTGACCCGACCATTCTTTAATCTCCTGAATAATAAACTTGAGTTAATATATACTTGATTATGAATCCTTTTCAAGTTAATTATTCCTTTTATACCATGTTATGAACATCATGTAATAAGTTAAGTTAATAATGTTCATTTTGTCGGTATTTGGTTCTTAAGTCAAAAATAGACTTCTTACACTTACATGTTGTTAATTTGGTCAAAGGTTCATTATATCCAGAATGGTATTCATGATGTAGATATCATATATGTCATATATATCCAGTACATACATGCATTTATAATATTACATAATCATTTAGAGGTAAGAAATGAAATGCACCGTTCATGGAGACGGTAAGCCGTACGTACTCATGAACGCTACTTTCATTTCTATTTCGTATTTTATAAAATGGAATCATAATGATATAAAGGTACATTATAATTCCAGTATAATATCATATATAATATCATAGTTCCATCCTTTATATGTCCCACATATGGTATTTAACGAATCAAATCACTTTGAGGGGGCGGTAGTCCGCACTTCCTAAAATGAAGATATCGTGTTTACCCATAATGGAAACCATAAAGGTATGCCCAAAATGAAAAAAACAGAAGCTTAAGGAAAACATAAACATATTATATATCATATATAAAAATAGTGGCATCATAATGGCCACCTTTGAAGGTGTTAAATGAGTGTTGAACAATCATCGTTTCGGGAGGCAGAATTTCGCCATCCACGGAAACCGTATGTTCTTTAACCATTTGATGTAGTTGTGTGAGAGTGTAGCTCAAATAAATATTATAACAACATCCTTGTATATTTAAGATACTGGTGTTGTTACAAAATAAAAAGAGTTTAGGGGGTTGGAGAAGCAAAATAAAACAAATGAACATGAGAGAATGAATTACCTTTAAAAGTGTATCTCCTTTTGATTTGAGTCTAAAGGCTTCCTTTGAAAGGATTCTGCCCAAAGGGAATCCTCTAGGATGAGGAGAGGGATGTGGAGAGAGTAAATGGTCAGGGTTTGGCCGAGACAAAGGCTTGAGTAGTGTGTGAAATGAGGTATAGGTGGGGGCCTTTTATAAGAGGAGAGGAGGGGCACTTTTGGAAAGTAAAGAAATATTACTTTATTTGAAAATGTGTTTCGGTTTCAAAAGGTCCCACATTGATATAATTCGTGGATAAGGTGATAAGGATTCGAAATCCACTCATCCAATAAGTTTTGGACATCTGTAGTTCATAGATTTTACATTATCTTTCCATTTTATTTAAATCGTCAAATAATGATGTCATCGCTGCATCATTATTATGTCATAAATAATTTAATTTATTTAACGTCTAAAAATCATAAAAAAAATACTATGATGTAGGAAATATTTTTCGCTTTCCAAGGACTATTTATAATAAAAAATATGATCTTTATAACCCCATGTAAAAATTGTTTTTGTAAAACATATTATGTTTGTGTCATTTTTACTTTTACATTAAATAAAAAGTTATTTATGTCATTTCCAAACCAAAGTATCTCCATGGGGTCCCCAAGTTGACCCGTGGCTTGTCTTGGTCGTCCATGACACAACCAATAAGGTTGGGACATGTGTCTAGGTCATTTCCTATTATTAAAGCATTATTTATACCTTAAACTACCCTAATTACCACTAATCGCGATTAAAAACTTAATAAGTTACTATTCACCAAAAAATTATTTTAATCTCATTGAACCACATTTTACTTCTTAATGACAACCATGTATGTCGGATTTTCAAAATTCAATACACATTAGTGGTAAACTTTCATTTAACTGAAAAATCAGTTTGCTTGATTACCACTTAGTGGTTTCACTATTCATCAAAAATTGAAGTTTTTCAGAAAATTGCCAAAAATTCACCCTAAGCTATATTTGATATTCCGAATTCAAAAATGAAGTCTATTTTACAAAATTAAAATCATATAAGTCACATTAATTAATTTAATAATTAATTCCCGCTGCCAGAGCAAATAGCGTGTTTTTACAAAACAATAAGTATCAAAAGATTGACACTAGTTTAAGTCTAATTTCAAAGTGAAATTGATTCCAATGACCACCATTGGATAAAATGGTAAAACTATATTCTAATTTCACTTCAAAACCAATTCAAAACATAATCTAAGCATATAAATAAATTATATTAAAAAGCATTTTTGATGTAAAATGCAGTATTTTTCACTATTCATTAAAAAATGAACATTGTCAGAAAAATACCAAAAATTCACACAAGGTAAATTTTGATGTCCCAATCATAAAGGATAAGTTTATTTTGACAAACATAGTTTATAAAATTGTCAAAATATAGATTCAAAATGGTTTGCCATCAAAAGGCAGTAAAACAATCTTTTAAGAATATTAGTGTATTCCATGCATAAGATTGTATTTATTTTCATTTTAATCATCTATAACACTATCTTAATCATTAAAAAATATCTATTATTCATTACTTACTTGGTATGTTACACATAACACCCTTTTTTATCTCATATTTTAATTTTTACAATGTTAAACACTTTTCAAATATTTCTTTCCTTGTGGATTTTTTTCCCATAATGGATCTTGATAACACAAATATCTTTTCCATAAGTTATATAGTTTTATCTTGAAAACCATTCTTCTATCCTTTGGATATCCAACCCTAATATTATATTATATGGTATTTTATAATTCTATTTGGGAAAAATAACTTTTAATAAAAAGTAGGTTTTATTACTCTTTTTACAATATGGGTTTCCAACAATGGTACTTTCAAATTATGATAAAGGTTCTTTTCCTTTAAATATAAAATATTTTATCATTAGCTCCATAATTAATTTACAAGGTATTCTTAAATTTTCAAGGATCCATTATTGGATATTGTGCTTTTAAATATAAATAATTTCAACAAATACATTTTCCATATTCAAAAGATAATTTTGAATATGACATGAATGTTTTTATTTTACATCAAAATTTAAAATGTTTTCTAAATGCTCTTTTAATTTTTCACCTCTATTTTTATTTTCATATTAAAATGAATTTAACCTCATGGGATTTATGTTATGTGATTTATTCTCTTATAAATATATATATATATATATATATATATATATAATTTGGGAGTTTGAACTCACTATATCAAATAATTCTATTCGTGATTGATTTGTGTGTGATACAATTAAATGCATTCTTTTTTAAGGATGTTTTTTATCCAGATAAACATAATTATATGTTCCTTTTATTACACTAGGGATATGTTATTTTTAAACTATCCAAATTCATTCTCATATTTTATTATGTAATGTTCTTTTCTTTTAATGATATGTTCTATCACTACCTTTGTCTTCTCTAACTATCCACCATAAATAGGCCTAGATTTACTTCCAATACATTTTATTTTTGAACACTCTACATTTCCTTCCATTGATTAATGTGTGTTCACCTATATCATTAATCTATTTATTGGTAAAATTATTGTTTTAATTATATACCTTTTATATATAAGATGAAAATACTACATTCTTTATTATCTAAATTGAATTTTATTTACTGATAAAGTTACTTAATATATTGGGATACCCATTTATTCTTTACTGGTTTCCCATATAGATAATTTACTTATGTGAATCCATTTGAAAATGTATTTTAAAATTAGTTTCCTTCCATTTGTTCTCTAGTCTAGGATAAGTGAAATATTTTCATTCGGAACTCAGTAGTGCAGATGATTAGAGTTGGGATCTGATATCATCCTACAACGCATTCCATAGAACTTTATATCCCTTGGAATTTTTATTCGCAGTTATTTTTTACTTTCCTATAAGAATGTGACATGATTGTTTTCTAATGAAATTTATGTTCAATATACTATTGAATCAGTCATATTGGAAAAATGTTTCACATTTTTATGATTACCCTCATGATAAAGTTATGCTCTCATGGTTCATATTTACTCACTCACTATTTTGATTCATGTATTATTTTATGTAAGTCCTTATGACATGATTTAGAACATAAGATTTATTTGGTATGATATTTTTTTTAATCTTGATTATAACCATATTCTCAACTTATTATCATTAGTGATATTTGATTGTTATCACTTATGATTACCATTATTGAGCATCTATGATATCCTTATACTTAAGATTCCATTTCATAAGTTTATAAAGATAACTAATATGTAATATGTGTCGATAAGGTTATCTTGTGTGAATAATTTGGGGGAAATTTTTAATACTTGTTATGGATTAATAATTTTCTTATATAGTGGAAAAATTTACCCCTAATTATAAGTGAATGAGTTTTATTGGTTAATGTTTTTTCTAGATTATCTAAATCTATACAACTAAAAGGTATTTAAAATGTATTGAAATGAAATATTTTCTTTATGTAATATAATTGAGATAATCATATATATAGGTTACTGCAACTATTATCATTAAGGTTTAGTTACCTTTAGTGACTAGTATGTTATCATTTGAAGAAAAAGTAAGAGTTATAGAAGTCATTAAGGATTTATAGGTTAAAGTTGATAACAGTCTCAAAGGTATGCATAAACCCTAAAGTTTTTTATAATGAATATTTTATGTTGAATAGTGATTATGATAAGAAATATTTAAGGAAACACTTGGAAAAATTAAAATTATTGAATATTATTTTAAAGTTTTAGTAATGTTCATATTTTTTTGTTTTCCACTAAACAAATCCCTCCTTAGAAACTACACATGGATGCATTATCTAGAAAAAAAATACCCAGGGGAAATAACCAAAAAATGGTGTATTGGTTATTAACTAAATCATCACTTGGTAAAAAATATAAATTCCTAACTATCAAATAGGTTTGAAACACCCAATGGGCATTATTTTTCTAATCACATTCTTTTTACAACCCATTATAAAAGATTTATTTCCTAATTTATATAAGTTATTAGGTTAAGAAGTATGGTAGAACCTAACTTTAAAACAATTATATTGAACTAGTTGTGACAAATTATAAAATGAAGTCATAATTAAAGAATAAATGTCATGATTGATTTTTCATATTCATATGATCATTTACTCTGATCTTATTGATATATATTGTGGGTTTTAGTATTTGGTTGAAATATGATCACAGAAATGAATATAATAGTGGTAAGTATCTTGAAAACCATTATTTCTTAAAACTAAAAAATGAATCATACCTAAGTAGATGAGAATATTATTATATACTTATTATAATGAATATTTGAGATTCCAATTCTTACAAAAGGTGGTGAGTATAATATCCTGATAGAAATTTAATATGGATACTCTTATCTATTCACATTAGTTATTGATATTTATTAGTGATATCCTCATATTTTATAAATGTTATATAGATTATGTGAAACATATAAGGATTTTTATTTATTATTATTTCCTTAAAGGTTTATAAACATATATAAAATGGTTTCAACAATAATGAAAATTGATTTTGTAAAAAATATTTATTTTTCGGGATAACTATTAAAATAACACATAATAGATGTATGAAAAACTCTTAGGTTTAACATATTCTTTATGTTTAGGTAATAAAGGCTTGATTTATTTTGAGAAACTTTAGTTATATAGTATTGATCACATTGTTACTGATTATTTATTTAGTGAAAATGTGATCCATGATATTTTTGGTAATGTTTATCTAATTTTTGGAATTATGAAATATATTTATCAATTTGAAACCTTATGAACTAGTGGATAATTTCATTTTAAGGCTAAATATAGTGTTAATTTATATAAGGATATATGGTTTCACTAAGCTTTAATTCCATAGATATTCTGAAGGTTTTATTGAAGTTATATTTTGAAGAATGTATGATTCATGTATATCCATACCTTAGTATATGACTTTATTAAATATTAATGTTGTATGAGGAAAGATAAGTAACTCAATATATCTTAAAAGAGTAAGTTAGAGTTCATATTAGAATTTATATCCATAATTATAAATATATTAAGAATATGCTCACCTTCATTCATCAAGGTGTAACAATTAAAATCATGAGGCTGTAATTTATTTATGAATTAAGAACATAGAAAATCAACATTTTGATATATAATTTACTCTAAATAATCATTATCATTGATAACTTTCTCTAAATTAAGAACTATACAAAAATAAAACTGTGATATGTTCATACCGTTAAAACCAACCCATTGAATTAGTAGGATTGAATAAAAGTAATTGATTTATGAAATATTTATATAAATAAATTAAAGGCTTATTTTAATATTATTGATGTTCATTTTTTATATATAAAATAATTAATAATATCATAGAATGCTTTGAAATGTTTTTTTCAAAATATTTCCTTTTATGTGATATGTATTCTTATTTTATGTTTGATTAATAATGATAAAATAAATTTGATATAAATAAATAATTAATATGATTATAATTATTAAATTATAGGAAATATAAATGATAATGGTTAAGACTCTAAAAGGTAAATTATATAATAAAAACACATTTTCATTATATATCATCTTACTATCTAAAATTAAATTTTATTACTCTTATAAATTTAATTTTAATAAATGAGAAAAATAATTATTCATCATTTTAATATTTTCTTAAGATTAATTTTTAGATTTTTCTATAAATATTGATATTTTGGTGAATTGTACAAAATATAGTTTTTATAAGTAACATGCCAATTTTTTAACTACAAAATTATAAGTATTAAATTTATTTTCAAGAAAACGTTTTATAATCCTAAAAATTAATTTTATAAGTGGATTTAACATTTAAAAAAAACAATTTACATATACATATTTGATATTTTAGAACTTAATTAATATTTTTCAAAAAATTGTTTTTAATGAATTATACATTTAGTATTTGAAAATAGATTTTTATCCATTTTATAAAATAAATATAATAAAATGGATTTAATATTTTGAGAAATCGGTTCCAAATTATGTAATAAGGAATGATATATTTTCAAGCATAAAGGATAAATTACATTGGAAAAAACTAGTTACCTCGGAAAATATCAAAAGGGTAAAAAAGGTTTAAGTAAGGGATAAATACACCAAACATTATTTAAACTTTTGTGGTAATTTATATTTGAGTCCTTTATAGACATTATACATTTCCATTACCATTCTTTACCAATTTTAGAGCCACTTCCCTTGAGAGTGACTTACCATTATTAAAAAGTGTTGGGTATTTTCAAAAATTCCATCCCTTTTCTTTAATAAAATGTTCTCTCATCTCATCACTTCCCCTCAAACAAAAACCCACTTATTTCTTACCAAACTCCAGAAAAACCTCTAAAAATACTTTTAACCACCATTAATTTTATTTTTAATTCTGAAAATACCATCTCTAAAATTCTTAACCCACTTTCCAACGGACATCATCTATGAAGTGAGGTATAAATTTCTACCCACTGCTTTATAATTTATATTTCTTTATATTCGCTCCATATTCCAAAAATTCCATTAAAATATATTAAAATTATTACATAATTACCATTATTATACTAGTATATTTTTTAAAATGATGGTATAATCAATAACAACATTTTACCTTATTTAAGAAAAATGAAACCTTTATTTGTGCATTGTGCAGACTACTGCCTTGATGGATTAACATATTTTTCCTTTCACTGTATATCATGGAAGTTTTAAAAGGGAATATATTATAAAATTATGATATATGTAACTTATTTAGGACTATATATTATAAATCATATTAATCCTATCCCTTTTTGTTGGAAAAAAGCATTATTCATGCGTACAAGTAGACTACCACCCCTATGGGACGACTGACTTACATTTTATTTTCATAATATTCTTAAATTAATTGTAATGATAATAATTTTAATGGAAAAAATAATATATATGAAATTATTAAGGTTTTTTTGAAGAAATATTTCATAACCTATTAAAAATATGATTAGTAAACAGTTATAGTAAATTCGACCGTCCAAAAGATTATTCTAAGAAAAAACTGATTTTTTTATACTATAAAATAACTTATTATAGGTTATATTTTTCATATATTTATTTAAAATTATGATATAACATAATAATAAACACTAAATAAGTTAATTATTCTTTGCTATAATTATATTACAACTAAATCACTTCGTAATCATCCATTTATTATTGTAAGTTCTTGTTTAGGTTGGTTTAACCACCAAGATAAGAAAATAATAGAAATTTATATAATGAATAATTATTGGAATATATTTTTTAGTAATATATGATATAAATAATTAAATAATTATTTTTATAGTTATTTAATGGTCATATAAAAAATTATCTCAATATTTAATAAAACACCCTTCTTTTGCTAAAAATCATCAAAACATACTCATCACCAAAGATCGAAACTAAAACACCGTAGAATGAAATTATAAAATTATAGATTATTATAAAACATAAATTATAGTACCCTATGGTATCAGGGTATTATTTAATTTTTGATAATAAATAATATTAACACTTCTATTTTGAAACTCATTCAAAACAATCATGATTACTCACACAAGATATTTAAAATAGATAATAACTAACTTATATGAATGTAGATAATAATTATAAAAGAAATATATTAAAATTTATTAATATAAAGAATGTTTCAAATATTTTATTAATATATTTTTTTTCTATCTTTAGGTTATAGGCTATTCTATTAATTGGGGAACAGGTTAATGGTTTTCACGATATAAATTATAATTCTTTGATAGATGTTACATGTTATTCACCATTTTTTCTTTATATTGTGTTCTATTTACATAATATCCCAAGAGTATTTGAAAATTTATTTATTTTTAATTCTTGGGATATAATAATCCAAATCATATAATTTTCTTCAAATGTCATTTGACTTAAGTGTTACCATAGTTGTAAGAGTTTTTGGTAACCCAATTTTCATTAAATGGGTTATTATCTCTCTCTTGATATTATTTCATATATGTTGTGTAGATACTGAAAATTGATTGTATTATAATATATTCTCTCACTATTTAAATTTTTACCATGTTAACTCCATTTCAAATATTTCATGCTAAGGGATATTGATAACTCAATTATCAAATTATATTTTTTTATCTTCAACTTTGTTTTTTTATGATTAGGTTCTCCCACCCCCAATATTCAATTATATTTTATTTTAAAATTATATTTAGTAAATTTATGGTTTAATACAAATAAAATTGTATTACTCCTTTTACAATGTTTGATTTCAACAATAGTATTTTCATAGTATTTTAATGGCTCATTTACTTTAATTATCAAATGTTTTTTCTTTGGCCCTATATTTACTATAGAAAAAGATATTTAATTATCAAGGATACACTATTTTATGTTATCTTTTAAATTTTAATTTATTTAAAAACATTTCACTACACCTATTCAATAGTTACTTTTCAAAATGACATGTATTTTTATATTTTATTTCAAGGTTAAATATGATTTCTAGAAGCTACTTTATATTTTCATTTATTTTTTATTTTCATATTAAAAAGGATTTACTCTCATGGGATTAATGTTATAGAATATATTCTCTAATATATATATATATATGTATATATAATTTTGTATATTTAACTTGTGGAATAAAATAAATTCAACTCTAGATCCCTTCTTGTGTGATAAACTTCAAGGAATTATTTTGAAAAAGATATTTATCATCTATATATACATCCTTCTGTGTTTCCTTTTCAACATTATGGATATGATCTTTTTAAAACATATACCTTCTTTATTATTATATCTAATTTAATTTTATTTTATATCCATGATATGATTCATCAATACTTTATCCATTCCTATCTATCCACTATGAATAGGTGAAACATTTCTTCCAATTACTTTGCATTGTGAACACTTTATATATAATTACTCTGATTGAATATTGTTCACCTATATCATTCATTAGTTGAGTAGGAAAATTTTTCATTATTTATGTAACCTTTATTTATATGGTTTAAATACCATATTAATTATTATCTTAATTTAATGGTATTTACCTAGAATTTTAATAAATATCTTTTGATACCTATTTATTTTCCATGAGAATTAATATTGATTATTTCTTTATGTTAATCCATTTAAAAAATATTATGAAATACATTTTATTTTCACAGATTTTTTATGATCTGATAAGTGAGTGATTTTCATGTAGTACTTTTAAGTACAGATGATGAAAAATCTGGTTCCATATCACCATCCAATGCATTAATTAAGAGTTTAAATCTCATAGGATAGGTATTATATAGTATGTTTTAATTTCTGTAAGCATGGCCAATAATGGTGCGTATAATGAAAGTTATGTTCACTATTCTAATTTATGTTCAATATTTGAAATATGTTTCATAGTTTTATGATTATTCTCATGACTATGTTTTTCTATAATGGCTCAAGTTTATTGAGTCACTCTTTTAATTAATGCCATATTTTATGTTAAGATCTGTGCCATAATTTATTACCTAATATTTGTTGGGTATGATATTCTTAAATATCATGATTAAACCCATATGTTCATCTAATAATCACTCAATATCATTGATTATTATGAATTATGTTTACTGTTACGGTGAATCTGATCTCATCCCTTTTATAAATTTCCATTTACCTAGGTTATTAATAAAAGTAATACATAAGATGTATCGAGAAGAGTATATTGTGTGAAGAACTTATGGAACATGTTAAATACTTGATATGGATTAAGCAGTTGCTTATTTAGTGGAGAAAATTTAAATTAGTTAAAAATGAAATATGTTTTGTTAGTTAATGGTTTATCTAAATTTTCTAAAACAATAAACCTAAAAGGGCATAGGAAGGTATTGAAATGAAATATTTTCTTTATGTTGTGTAATTGATAAGGTCAGGTTTTGGGATGCTTTATGTACAACCAAACTACATGGTTTTGGATGACTATGCACAAATATTGTTCTCCAATTTTCCTCTTATAGGGACCCTTTCATGGTTTATCAGTCAATTCTACATGGTCCAAGCAACCATGAATTGACTATGAAAGGACAAAAATCCTACCAAAAAATAAGTAATTCCACCCACAAACCTTCTATATTCATAAATTTAAGATATAATTTACATACCTACCATGGGACCATACATTTTATATACTAATTGGTTTTTAGACATAACAATTTACATATTCAAAAATCTAGTTAACCCTATTACATTTCCCACTAAAAGTTTCTTTGATCGTTTTTTCTAATATCAAATATTAATTATTTTCAAATAATTTATAATCAAATGATTATAACGATCCATATCTATGTATTTTTTGGATGTTTTTTTCATTTATATGTCTTGGGTGAGAATTCAATTAATAAGTGGTGTTAAGATCTTTACATCATGAATAAAACAAAAAAAAACAATAACAAAAACATTATTTCATGAAAAATTCCCTGGTTTCTGTAACTACATATATATTTAGATCCTCTCTCAACTTATGGGTGATTAACTGTGTATAAACACATTCATGAATTTACTAATAATCATTTTTTCAATTAATAGTTTTTTATTTTATTACTTATTTTTCTCTCATTCTATCATTTATTAATCATGGAATTCCTCTTATTCAAGTAAATAATATTCATTGTGGGTCTCAATATTTGAGTAAATGCACTCAAATTGTGTATATGTAATTAGTATAAATATCCAATGAAGGACCTCTATTTCATAAGAGTAAAAATCAGCCTCTTTATTTTTCTACATAACTCTCTATATAGAATTGGAATTATTCTCACTATCAAGGACCTATTGTATCCCATTTTTTTACAGAGCACTGTATGATCCCAATTAATCATGAATACATAGTAAAGGAGTGAATTCTTTTATGCCCTTCATTATTTTAGAAAAAAAATTATATCTAAATAGAATATAAAACAAAAACATACATCCTTGTCTGTCATCTGGGATTCTTCCCCAGTTAGATTTGGACTATTGGCCTTGGTTTTCTTTTTTTACATTCTTCTTATTCTTCTTAACACCTTTGGATTCCATTAACAATTTATCCTAGAGATCACATTGGAGTACCTTTGACACCCCCAGAAGAACCTACAAGTCAGGAATCATGATTTCATAATCAACATTACGACCTAGATCCTCTTCCATGATTACTTTTGAATACTTTTTCATATCACCATATGCCTTTAGTACCATAAACCTCACCAAAATTAACCATTAAATATCACCTTAGAGAAAATCCTCAACTTAACTTGTTGAAATCTCAAAACTCATAATATTAAGGACTTGAGGACCATGGATGTCTGAAACTAAACACAGGTATCTAATGGGTTACCTTGATGTTTATGAAAGTGAAAAAATATATAGAATGAATTTAAGGAGATTGGTTTTTTGAAATTAAATTATACTATAATATGAATCTATAAAAACATAGGTTTGGATTTTCTAAGCCAAGATTATTACAGATATGATACATTGGTGGCGGAGCTCTACTACTAGGACATCCTCGATGTCTCTCTTGAGCCCAGATTGAATATCAGAATATTTATAATTGAGAAAGTTTCTTAAACTTATATACCAATATATTAACAAATAGAGACAACCCAAAATAGATCTCAGGATGACATTAATGATTTTTTTCATAATATTTAACAAGAAATATTTATTTGGTTATATCAAGTTTTATATCAATTAAATACAAAATTTTATTGAATATATTCCTCTAAATATGATGACAGTATATATAAAATATGACTTTTGGATAGTTAGATGTATGACCCCTTTATTAACTCATTATATAAATTATCTAAACACAATTTCTCTTAACACGTAATGGTATTTGTAACCTAGTAAAATTAATCCCAAATATTATAACATATATAGGCACTTAAAAGTTAGGTTCAATGATAATTTTTATTTCCATATATTAGATAATTGAAAGCAACTTAATGGTTTATGTCAACTATAATAAATGGCTGAGGTCTTGAAAATTATTTACATTTAAGGAACCATAGAATTATTATTTTAAGTGGATTTCATAGCCTCTCTATTTCTATAATAATTTTATGTAATCATTGTATGTATACATGATTCTAATGATTTAGTTTTGTATAATATATCTTTAACAAAATTAATAGGTTCTAAATATACTAATGTGTAGTATTTTATATAGCTAATGATTTCTTTTACTGAAAAATAATAAGTAATTATATCTCTATGTGTATTAATGGTTATCATGAATATAGTATATGGAATTCATTCCTATGTAGGTTTATAATCATAAAAACCAAAATATACTCATGATAATATTTGGTATGATAAGTAGTTAGCATCCACTTTTCTAGAATAGATCCTAACCTTATCTTCTAGGTAGAAGTTTGACCTAATACCCCACTATCAATAGATAAATATTTAATATATTCATTAACTATAAGATAATATTATTATATAATGTGTATAAATGATAACTAACATTTATTATTGAATCTATAAGGAAATAAAATATCATATTCATTTTTAAAAAAACTAAATATTATGCCATTCCTAGAATGTAACTCCTTTTATGCATTAAATACATTAAATAAAATCATACCAATATTGATAATATAGAAAACATAAATAAATGAATTTTAAATTATTACAAATATAAATTTATTCTATGCATTTAAGAATAAATATTTTAGTATTAAAAAAACAAGGAGAAGAACAATATAATGGTTTCTCTATATAAGTAATTTCAGGGAGAGAGTTTCTAAAAATTCATATATTATACAATTTTATGGTTTATATTTATAACTTGGTTTAGTTAGGGACTTTTTAAAAGTTTATACCGCTAACCATAGATCGTTACTTTTTTCCAAATCATAGTTTTCCATTGTAAGTCTTATTTTTATAAAATATGTTCTTTTTTGTTTAACAAATGTCATAGAAAAATGATTATACAATGATTATTTTAATAAAAAACATGATTTCTTTCATAAATATTTCATTTTACTGAAATCTTATAATAAACTTTGACATAGTTATATACACTAAAACATGGTTTTAGAAAACGTTAAAGCTGGGTTCTATTTTTAAATCATTGTATTAATGATTCATTATCAAAAAAAACTATTTAATGCCACTGAAGGGTTTTATAGGACATCTTAATGCCTAGATGTAGTGTAAGAATGAATAAAATCCAACCATAAGATTCATAAAGAGATAAAATTATTATTTTAAATGATAAAATAAACCATGAAGTCATCATTTTTTACCACTATTCCAAATTAATAAATAGTCTTGGAATAGACAACTTAGTGACAATAGTTAAGTAGTATCTTACATAGGTATCCACCGATGATATTGAATCACCAAATTCTACATCAATAACTCTTCTTCCTAAAATGGCATATTCGTATCTCCTCTTCTTTTAAGAAATAGAAGCGAGTGAGGGAGATTTTAATTTGTTTTAAGAATGATCTCGAGTGTTAAAAATCATGTCCATGAAATTCCATTAAAAACACATAAATTTAAAAAAAAGTTTCCAACTGATTTTTTTCTATCATTACAAAATAACCCAACTCTGTAGACGCATATATTATAATGATTAAAAAGGAAACATTTTTTATTTAAGTTATTTTTAAACTATATTAGTATTCAATTAATTATCACCACATCATCACATGATGTTTCACAATCCAAAAGTTTGATGATAATCATAAGAGAAGAGTAAAAAATGATCCTTGATATAAAATAAAAACCACACCATGAAATAAATCAAAACACATTAACTTTCATTATATCATGGTTTATTCTATCGTTAATACAACAAAAAAAATCCCAAAAATATTAAAGTCTTACGCACTATATGAAAAACATAAAAACTCTTTTTGAATCAATATAAATGACATTATATATGACAATAATGCAAACTCCCTTGTTTTTTGAAAAAATAATTATAGAAAAGTTTTTCCTTATTTCATGGACTACTATGTAGCCCCATATATCATTTGGTAATTAAGAAGATTTTAAATTCTCAAATCCATAAATTTAATAAAATAATATCCTATTATGAAAATTCATTACATATCAAGCTCTAATAGGGTTAGTAACAGTCTTTATCAAATGCATTTATATATCAATATTCTCATATAGACCCCAATATTTATCTCCATACATCATATGCATACTAATATAATATCTATGTCTAAGGCATAAGGATAGACACTAGACATGTAATATGTCACCCTAGAATAGGCCAACACATATAATCTTGATTATCTAAAATATTCTAATGAGATTAAATGAATACATCACATTCCATTCATCAAAGTAGATAAGAATATCACATGTCAATAAACTAAGAAAGGCTATGTATTTCCTTAGTTTAATTCAATCAATGTACCAAATACTATACATTACATATATAATTATAAATCACTTATTGATTAACAAATAACTATTAAATAATCAAAAATATACCCAACCACCATCGATTTTATCATCCTGAAAGCTGGTGTAAGAGAGTTATCAAAGTATAAAGGTTTACATGCAAGATAACATTATAACGACAAGTAAAGAATATTAATATAAGCCATAAACCCCTATTTAATGAACATTATAAACTTTACTTTGTATCATATATGATATTATACTCATTTTAATCCTAACATATCATCAAAACCTATAAATATTTGTAATTTTCATTAAGTGGGGATAACTCAATGTCATAATTTGAGTGAATTTTATTATTCTAATCTTTATGTGAAATATATACACACCTAAATAAAAGATAAATAGGGGTTCCAATTATAAAAACATAATACATTTATAATGAAAAAAACCATTACATTATGTAACCCATGTATGTAAAAACCCATTTGATTGGATCATCAGATAAATTAGTAAGATTCAATGTTAGAAAGAATTGTGTTTTTAATATATCAGTCCCTTGAATTATTCCACACTAAATATATAAAGAATATAGAAAAAATTGAAACACACAAGAAATAAAAATAGTCACTTAGTTGACCTGGATTATGATACATCTGAGGATATTGTGTAGAGTGATGTATGAGAGTACAAAAAAATCCATTATCACTCACAGATCAATAGATCCAAATTTGAGGTAGTGGTCACTCCACACTAAGGCACACCACCTTTAAAATAATTATAATGTTCTAATAAAAAATAACACAAATACCAATTACACTTTATCCTACTCCGTAAATTTCATTAAGGATAGGTATGATTAGATTATAAACATGTAGTTCTCTTCTAGGTTAGCATAATAAACCTAATATAATTTCACCATCAAAAGAAAAATATGATGTGTTGATGTGGTCCTTGTTTCACCTTCCTAATTCCAATATATATATGACTGAAACTATTTTAAGAATATATATGTATTTTTCAATAATTGTTTTCTACTACTATATAAAAAAATTCAATAATAATTAGTTGACATTTATTCATTTTATAACGGAATTTCAAATAATATTTATAGGATTTCATCCAACCACTTCACTAAATAGTTGGATGTATCAATATGAATATATATATCATTATCCTTCCTTATAATGGATTGGATATATCCTATATTATTTCATTCTCATATCTCTTTATAATAGACTAGGTCATCCAATATCTCTATTTTTCAAAGTTTATCTCAGAAAAATATAATATTCTTCCAGTGGCTATGAGATTATAATCAATGGTTAAGAATTATTTGATATTTTAAGATCCTATATGATTATTCCATGTGTAATACACACATAAGCATTGTCAAAACCACATAATAAGAGTGAGTAAACTACTTAGATATTGAACCATATCTTTCCATGTTTTTAAATTATTCAAATATGAAAAATATAAATATATATTTAGGATTATAGTTTAATGAATTTCATTATGGAATAATTCATTTTATTTGAAAATATATCCAATAATAATGGTAAAAAATTTATTCAACATCCCATATATTATAACTAAATATTTCTCAAAAAACCTATAAAGATAATCATTATGGTGTAATGAATAAAATTGTTGTTTAAAAAAAATTCTACACCAAATTGTGGCCTTAAATTTCATCATGATCTTTGAAAAATATTTTATAACCCCATATATGTTTCTTAAAATGTTCCTCAGTTTATGAATCATGTATTCACATTGCAAAAAAAATTAAAATCTCCAAACCAAGGTAATAGATTTCAATGTAATTCTATATTCATTGGAAAAAACTAAAACAACACTATCATTATGTCTTGGACCTAATGGAATGTTTTTTCATCCTAAACTCTGTTATTCTTAAGTATTTAATTTGTTTTTTATTTTATTTTACAATTCAATCATTTTTCATTAAAAAATCACATTGTGATGTGAATGTCACATCATAATGAATAACATAGACCAAATTAATCAGCCTTCATTTTTATATGACATAAATCATGGTTATTATGGTGTAATATTTATCCCATTATCTGGCCAAATAATTCAAATAAATATTTTGATGTAATATAATAATTAGAGCATAAATTTTTTTATCTTCACTAAATCAGTTCCAGAAATCTCAAAACTTCTCTAACATTTTTCAAATTGTATACAATGTCTAAATAATCTAAAATAAAAAAAATTAATCCACTAAACTCAGTCATCAAGGTAAAATTATAAATATTTATTATTCAACTAATATTCAAATATAAAATTATTTCCTATTCCATTCCATGTTATACCATTAATAGACATTCTCTTTTAATTTTCCATGATCTCTATATTTAATGTGTGAAATTCAATTTAATATCTCTTAATATTTTAAATGTCACTATACATAACACCATATATCATTTCCATCACTTTAAAAATCCTCCACCTTGACTATGTAATTTCAATATCATTAATCATCATAAAGTATGATAAGATCTCTATATTTCTCTTTGACATCACCTTTTAGTGACAACAACCTTATGGTTTAAATATTTTTTCTCTATAAAATTTATAATAAATATATACAATATTTGGTTTCATAATTCCTCCCCTGTGTATTTTCTATTAAATTATTCCATAAATCCATCTTTAAAATATAGTTTCTCCCCCTTTAACACTGAATACGATTATCTAATAAGAATTATGTAGTTATGGTTCATTTTCTTCGACATTGTGAATTGAATTTATTTCTCCATTATTTATTTATGTTGTATTCACTTCCCCTGATTTCAAAATATAATTCACTGAATATATTTACCAGATATATACCACTTCTAATCATTCTAATTGAGTTACTAAACTCCCCCTTTAACATTTAAATTCAACAATATAGTAGTTTTAAATCATGATAATTTAGTAGGGGTTATTTTAAATTATTATCATGGATTTATATTTAACCCTTTTGAAAAATAATATTTTATCCAAATATATAGTTATATAGTTCTCCCTTGGTTATATAATTTAAAAAAATACTTTATCCTCTAATTACATTGAAATTTCAACCTTATTAACTATTTTTTGGAAACATTTATCAATGGTTAACTCTAATTATTCTCTTCTTAGTTTGAATATCCAAATATATAAACTAATTATTTGAAGGCTTGTTAATCTTACTCTTATGTTCTACTACCTCCTTGAACATTCAACTCTTCTTCCTTATAAAAAATAAATTTTCTATAAAACACATTTTCTTTAGTTTTTTTGCATTTAGGAAACACTTAAATTATAAGTTTGATACCTATATATGATGATATCTCAAATATTCCTTTCAAAAAACTTACAAAGAGATATAAATAAATCATATATGACTAATTATGTTACATCTCAATATTGAAAAATAATGGAAGGGTTTAATAAGAAAAATGATTTCCATTACACTCGATTATTTTTCATGAGTGTATGAAACATGATCCTTTAATTGTTTCATATATCTCTATATGATCTTAATCACACATTCACATTATTTTTAGTAAATAAAAATCAAATAAAAAATTATAGGAGTCATTCCACATGATAAAAATGTTCACCCTTCTATAGTTTATCTCTTATTTATTTAATGAGTTCATCTATCTATAAATTTTCCATAACAAATCCTTATGAATTCATTTATCTTCGAAAATGGATTTAAGAAATATATTAATTATAGGATTATATTCTTCCCCAATAGTTTTAAGTATACGAAAAAAGTTATATAATAGTACTTTCTAACTTATATTTATATAAATCAAGAATTTCTCCTTGTAAATTATTACTACTACATCATGATCAAACATTTATATTCCTTTTTTATGATATGATACTAATTGGTAGGTGTTTGATTCGAATTTTCTAAACAATCATTATATACAAATTTAATGAAATTTGTGGAAATTTAATAAATATGTAGAGGGGGACTTCCTAGTCATCTTAAATTTAAGGAATGTGGTAGTTCTTGATGAAGAAAAACTTTTATTTTAACTTTCTTGTATTTCTTCCTTATGCATATCCTTTAAGTATTACCATTAGTATATATTTATTCATATATATTTTCATTATCTTCCTCTAACTTCTTTTCCTTGTAATCCATCACTAATGTGAGTCCAATTCCACCTATGATTGTTTCCTCCTTTAATGCACTGTCACATCATCCTTATTCAAGCTTCTTCCTCCATGTGAGAGAAATTTCACATGTTTCCCTCTCTTACCTGATAGAATAATTTATAAATAAGAATAGTGATTCGTCATATTGCTTCTCTTTGAAATCCATTATCAAAAGCCTCATATTTTTTATCCTAAGTAATTATTCATAAAATTGTTCATCTTAACCTCTTGTAGCTTGGGTTACTATATTATTCGGTTTCTAAATTTTATTCTTTTCCTTCTATTATGTATTTCGTAAGTAATCAACCATTGGTTCTCAATACAACCATATTTTCCTTATATCACTACTTATTTATAATCCTATGAAAATTTTTAACATTATAGTTATTTAATATTTATTTTCCTATTGTTTGGAAATGATATGGTAGTTATCTTCATGGAACTTTCATCACCACTCTGGTTTCAACAAAATTCAATATAACCAGTGTTTTCTCAAATGAAACATCTCCTAAATACATAAAAAAAATTATACTCATTTATTATATAAGATATTATATAAGTAATTCTTTATTTTCACATCCCACTGGCCTCTAAACACATATCTATTGTCTATACTATATCTCCCAAGAAGTATAACCATCCCTCCTGATTTACAAAAATGCATCATTTTCTCTATTAAGTATAGATTCTTTATTAGATTTACTTATTGAGACCTTCATGTAAGGGATATTAACATTAATACCTTGAGATTTTAAATTATATTTTCTATTAAAACCAAATGTTTTTTATAGTTTTATTCACATGAAAAATTTAAATACAATTAATTATGGACTATTAAATAATAATTAAAATGTCACCAAAGAATTTTTGGGTACAAATGAATTGTGAATAAAATGAAGAAATAGAATAAAGGTCTTCTTTAAAAATAATTCACTAATAAATTCAATTAGTGTATCTAAATAACTAATAAGACTATAGTGTCCCACCCTAGATTCCACTTAGTGGTGCCTAGAGACGGTGTCCATAATGCCTCAAGCATGCCTCCCCAAATTCCCGAGGATTCTAATTAGCAGCACGACCCTAGGGTGTGTATGTTTAGAAACTATTACATAATTGATAAGATTTGAGAACAATAATATATATATATATATAAGATACAGTATAAGTATATACTATTTTACCCGACTAGTAATTCATCGTAGCGGAAGCGGTATCAATAGATAGATAGAAGTGGAACAAAAATAATAAAACATGAAATCTAAATAAACAATGAGAAGAAGCTAAATAATAAATAGATACAAACTCATGATGATGTTAAAGTAGGTATAAAAATTTATTTTATGTGGAACAGGGGATACATAAAATACCACATGCTAAAAAATATACAAAAAATCCAAAAAAAAAGGCAATGACAAGCATCTCAAGAATAGGCTCAGTCTTTTCCCCCATTATCCATCCTTGAACATTCAATCAAGCATTTTAATCTGGCCTCTTCACTTTATCTATACCTAAATTCATAAATTCTATTTGTCTATCAAAGACAGCCCAAGGAGGGTGTGAGATAAAATCTCAGTAAGACACCACTAATGGTGTCTATCTCAATCCATCCCATGAAATATAAAATGAATAGTGTTTATAATTAATAAATGAAATATGTCAAAAAAAATAAATAAATACATCGTATTGGGTTCTGTTAACACACTCATCCAATTCTACCAATTTTGGCCTAAGCAGATGATTCTAAACCAAGGAATCATGCACAGGCATAGTGAGTAGGGTAAAATATAAAAGGATGTTCTATCTATAAGATTATTATTTTTCTTGGTGGACATAACTCTAAATTCTAAATTTAAATGGTCCATTTCTTATTTTAAAGCATTAACACACCTCTAATTTAATTTAAACTCTTCATAAAACATTAATATTCGGCCTAATCCCTTTCATGTCAATTCAAAAATAATTCCAAGTATCACACTAGTCAATATATATAGGTCCAATGCCTAAAAATTCTATCCAAGGTGACACAATAACGAAGTCCCAAGTGTCACTACATACATGGTATCAAAACCCTGTGAACTAACCTCTGAGTTTATCCCAATTATCGCACATGAGTTCCCATGTCTATCTTGTGGCATGGTACAACCATCGTTTCATTAACCCATACAAGGGGTTTCCCCTAGGAAATCAGTGTCACTCATCTAGAGTTAAAAGAAATAATTCATGGTAATCCCATCCCATGAATAGATAGTACCACCCTCAGTATATTTCAAAATAATTAACAAATCCATACTAAGCCACAATGATCCCATCCAGGGTGGCATTTACTCAGTACCCTATGAATTTATATTACCACCAATTTGGAAGCATTTACTCGAGAATTAATTTCATAATGGGCATATTTTTCAAGGAATTTCCATTGGGAAATCCATTTATGTCAAAAGGCATAAGAAACATGGCATAATCTCATGTCCAATTCAATTAGTTCAACTAAATACATTACCTCAATGCATTAATTATAAGGAAATGCACCTCAATGGGTGTTTATCCAAATTATAACAGGGTAAATTAAGCCTAAAATGTAGAGCACACCCATTGGGGTTTCATAAATCTAGGTGATCATCCCAATATGTTGATTTTTCAATAGCTCTAGTTTCAATTGGAAATGTAAGGTTTTCCATTTAATTTAATTAACAATTTTGAGGAATCACCGTGAAGGTTCAGCCTGTGGGATAATTGAACATAATATAAGATGTAACAAAATAAAGGTAAAGAACCTATACCACCCACCTTATCCCTGTAGTGCTTCCCTCTTCTAGTTCCAGCCTTTGATTCAAGTTATAATAGAAGATGTTGGATAAATCATCAAATTCCCTCAAACTGTGAAAATTGAGATTGCACCTAGATAACACAATAGAGAGGAATAGAAATATAAAATATAATGGTGAGGATCGAAGATAGTAACTCTAGATTTTTTATAGATCTATCATCGAGAGATTTGGTGACCGGTTGGAGGATTAATCTCTTATAGAGAGGATGACAATAGCTTTGAGTGTGGAGAGGTGGTGAGACCATTAGGGAATAAGGGAGGAAGATAGTAGGGATGAATAAAATATTCATTAAGGGTGAAAATATAATTTCACCCACATAGGTAAGAGCACATGGTATGTTCAAACTATTGACCAAACCATGTGCCAATCGGGTACCATGTTCTTCTCCAAGCATCACCCCACATAGGCTGTGAGCACGGTTTGGATAATTGTGTGAAGTCCATGAAAACTGCTCTTAAACATGTCTCAAACAAGTTTCATGGGAATGTACTATCCCTCTCATGGTTTTAGAGAAACTATGCAGAGCTCAGATCCTCACTGTCTTAAGACACATAGTTAGAGAAATCGTGAGGTATAGGTGGAATGGTTTCTACTAACCATGCAACCCAGTCTGTTTCTTCAACTTTTGGGGATTTGGGATCAAAAAAAGACCTAGACACCGCTAAGACATAATTGAAACCCATAGAAATCATTATTAGGGGAAAACGAAATAATTTAAACTAAAATTAAATGGTCTATACCTTGAATAAAAGTCATGATGTTACAATATCCCCTCTTTAAGACGAATCATCCCTATGTTTCTCTTACAAGGGTAGTGAAATGTCATCAAAGAAGTGTTCTAGCCAGTGCACACATACATTGGTCTCCCATTCCCATGCCTCATCACAAATTCATATGTTCCACCATAGCACCGAGACCAGATTAAATGACCTAACTTTGAGATCCTTATTTATCTAATAAATGATATATATCAAATGCCCCTAGAAGGAAGAATCCTCTTCTAGGTCAATATCCATGGGGTCAAACAAATGAGATGGTTTAGGATGATACTGTCGAAACTGGTATACATGGAATACATTATTCATGGAAAGGTCCCTCTGAGATAACTATAGTAGATAGGCTATCGGATAGACTCTCTCCATTATCTTGAATGTCCAAAAATA
Source organism: Viscum album (assembly GCA_963277665.1). Lineage (NCBI taxonomy): Eukaryota > Viridiplantae > Streptophyta > Magnoliopsida > Santalales > Viscaceae > Viscum > Viscum album. The sequence continues at coordinate 1,899,011,492 of OY728158.1, read as the reverse complement.
TCAAGGAAATATCATTAACAATATCTTTATTTTTTTACGATCCATCCTAGGGAAAACTTGAAGAAACAAATATGTCCCACCTCAAACTATAGAGGTATACATTGACAATCGTAATAAGACTTCTGTCTAGACTAAGTAGTATCCATATTCTTCCGAATCAATTGGACTTTATCTAAAGTTTCCTAAATGAGTTGAGAACCCAGTAATGTTACCTAACCTACCTATAACAAACATAGGGGTGAACGGTATAGAATACCATAAAGGACCTCATATGGATCCATTTGAATCATTTTCTGAAAACTATTGTTGTAGGAAAACTCAACCAGAGCTATATTCATTTTCTATAAACCAAAAAAATCAAGGATATATTCTTGAATTATTTCCTCTTACACTCATATCATCTTCTTAAACTACCCATTGATCTAAGGGTGATATTTTTTACTCAAGATCACATGTGATCCCAATGCCTTTTTCTACCCTTTCCAAAACTACAATGTAAAATGATAATCCCTATCTGATATGATATAACAGGGAAAACCATGAAGGATCACTATCACCTAGATATAGATCATCCTAAACTCATCAAGACATAAGGCCTCCCTAATTAGTAGATGGTTTGCATCCCTAGACAACCTGCCGATGATCACACATTCTGCATCACTTCCTCAAGGGGAGCACGACAATCCCATCAAGAAATATATGGTTCCATTTTATAATTTCTACTCAGAAGTTTATAGAATCTATGTAAGCATATAAGGTTGTTGGTTCCCTGCATTCACCTACTAATAGGTGGAGCACCGAGTGATAAAACCTATTATATGTCTCTTCATACCCAGCCTCCAATATATACTATGAATGTCTCACTACGTATTGGTAATACCAAGATTAAGTGACCATATAGGGGCATGATATTTCCTTATGAACTCTTCCTATATGTTATAAGACACCTAAACTCACCCACAGAAGAGTAAGGTCTCATTACTATCAAAAACCCAAATAAGAGGTGGGTTGTCACCTGTGACGCTCTCTTTAAAAATGAGGCCCTCAGATTCAGATAATTGTCACATCTAGACACACACCAGAAGGTAGGATGGCATAGTTAGTGCAACTAGAAACGGATCAACATGTTGTTCCTAAACCTCTAGATAAAAATCAGAAAACATATCTCTTATCTTTCCACTAACAACTGAACTCCTTGAGATCTTGTGTCTTAATCATTTATCTCAAGGAATGAGCTATATCATTACCCTTTCTAGGTGTGTATCCAAGATCAAAGTCAAAGTATTTCTAGTTTTCCACCCACCTGTAGTGCCTTAGAATCAAATATCACTATGTGGAGATGTATTTTAAACTTTTATCATCCATGAAGACAATAAACCACTCACACACAAAAATAGTTCCTCTGATAGTATAATACATGAACTTTGGCTGCTAGTGTGAGGTCATGTGTAGGGTGATTCTACTCATGAGGCCTTAGCTGGAGAGACCAATATCCTCTAACTCAATCACCCTACATCAAAACTGAACTTATCCTAATTTCTAATGCCTTATAGTAAATATTATAGCTTCAACCTAGATCAGGCAGAACTAGGATAAGAACTGAATTCAATCTTCCCATTAACTCCATAAAAGTTATCTCAAAAGCATTAGTCCAGTTTAATTTCACACCCATTTTCATCAAGATTCTAAGAATCACTGCCAATCATAAGAAGTTATGAATGAATCTCCTATTATAGTTTTATAACCCTAAGAGATTGTGTATATCTAGTCATTCTTCGATAGTTCCTAAAAAACCATTAAACTCACCTTCCCTGGGTCAACTGACATGACTACCTCTAAAATTATATGACCCAAAAATAGGACCTTACTGATCAAAATGTGGCATTTTATAATCTTTGCATATGACTAGTCCTCACTCAATTTATTCAAAAAAAATATCATGATGGTTGGAATGGTCGTGTATGGTGAGAAAATACACTAAGAAGTTGTCTACTAATACTACCACAAGGGAATCAATATAAGGGTGGGAAACTAGATTCATTAAATCCATGAATAATGGTAGCATGTTCTTTAGGCCAAAAAATATGACCAAATACTCTTACAGGATGTATCTACTTTAGAATGTTGTCTATGGAATACATGAAGGCCTCACTTGCACCTGATGGTAGCCTGATCACTAATCATTATTGGAGAAAACTATTTCTCCTTAGAGATGGTCAAAGAGGTTATCTGTAAGAGGAAGTGGATACTGTTTTTTCACCGGAAGCTAGCTTACTTAGTAGGAATTCATGCACAATATAAGGGTATCATCCACCTTCTTGGTGAGAAGGATTGTTAAACCCCATGGAAATGTGTTGGGTCAGATAAAACCCTTAGACTCTAGATGTTCAAGATGATTCTGGATTTTCTAGAGCTTCATAGATGCATCCTATTCAGGGGAATGGAAATAGTTACCCTACTAATAACAATATTAATGGTGAACTTGACATCTCTCTCATTAGGTAAACTATATAAATCATTAGGGAAGATATCCCTAATGTGGTCCACCACAAGATTTAATTCAATAGGCTGCATTCCATACTCGCTTATAAAGATACTAGTCATGTGGGTTTTTACTCCTCTAAGTGCAGTATGCATGGGTCGAGCTTGAATTTCTTGTATATCCCATTCACCCTTATGGATATACGTGTTTCCCTCAGGTGATGTAAAAGATACCTAACTGTGATAGCAATCCATCAGGGTTTGATAATGAACAAGTCATTCAAAACTGAGAATGATGTTGAAGCTAGTAATCTTGAGGACGAGAAACTAAATAGAAAATAGTACACACCTATTTCAATAGAGAACACCCTTCACTAGCATATACCCTCATCTCGAACTCCTAATAGTCTGTTAAGAGTCGTAATGCTAATAGAGTACTCTATCAATATAAATAGACTTCCCATAGCTTCAACTGATAGAAAATAGGGTGACGAACCAGTATCAAACAAGGCAGATACTAAAGTGAAGGATACCAGAATAGTACCACTAACATTAGATGGAACTAGACTCTGGTCATCTGGTGTATTCCTTACTATATAGATATGTCCTAAACCACATACCTAAGATGATTCCTTAGTAGAATGACAAGGACCACTCTACTAACATTGAAATTTTGTGCCCTGATAACCTCATCCCGACCACCCCCTCTAGCTGATTTTTATATAGAATAACTCCCTTGTAAATAAGGATTCATTGATCTTGTACCTATAAGAGGTGATGGTACAATACCCCCATTCACTTGGCACATGAATAAAGGATCGGTAGAAACACTGGAGGTGATCCATCCTTCCACAATCCTAGAATGTTTTTGGGTTCCTCATATACTCGGGCTTTTATGGACTATCTTTCTACACTAGTGACATGCCACATAGTTGTTGGTTCATTCCACATGGATTTTTATTCCCCCATATGTAGCCTCAAAACATCGCTTCCTACAGATGGATAAACCAATACTCTGTCTGGAAGCTAAACTTCCTTATTTTATATCTCCTAATTCCCTCTGGTTCTACTCAGTGATGAGGGCCCGGTTCACTATCTCAAAAATGGTGGTCAGCTTAAACAAGTTCTCCTGCGATCAGATAGCATATGTAGTCATCCTAGAATCACCTCACAGTATTCAACTCATCACCAAATAATTTCAATGAAAAAATATGTAATTCTATGAAGTGAGATGAGTATTCCATCACTGAAATGTCACCTTGCTAAAGATGCATAGACTCTTAAGCATGGTCTTTTCTTAGAGTCTAAGGAAATAAGTATTCAAATAATTCCATATATAAGTCCACCCAGACTATACCCTGATGTTGAAAAGCCTGAGTGAGGATGTACCACAATCACCAGGAAAAATCACATAGCATGTAAGTAGTTATATTGACTCTCCACTCCAAAGACGTCTCAATATGCTCAAAGATACACAGTATAGCCTCTAGACCTGAATCTGTAGCTTGAGGTCTGTCATCCCTCAAAAAGGTGGTTGGATGCTTCTATTGGAACTCACAGGTAATTTATTCCATATTAGAGGCAGCTCAACATGCACTCTGAATGGACTACATAAACCGAATGAAACTGCCTCGAAACTAACCATCAGGTCCCAGTAGAATATCTTCATGAGGTGCCTCAGTTTTCACTTCATGAGGTATCACAGTTAGATCAAGGCCCACCACCTTAGTAGTAATCTCATCTCCACTCTCTTGGAATATAGCATGTGGTCTTCACTATGTCATATCTCTGTAATTTGAAAAAAAAACATCTTATATATGATTTATAACATCTAGGAAAAGTGGTAAATAAAGGATAGGTATCTGACCTACCTAAAATAATGTTGTCACACTTAGCCTACTCTAGGAGATAGGTCTTGTCCATCATAAAAAGTTAAAGAATATTCATAAGAGATAAAGCATACTACCCACTACAATGGTCAAGTTAGGGTCAAGGTATTGTATCACACATATAAGTGTGCATTTCATTTTAAAGTTTGTATTTATTTTATTTTATTTATGAATTTAAATTCCCTGAAAATGGCTGTATTAGATGGATCACCACTCCCAATTTATAATGTCCCATACAACATATGAATTGAAATTTCGATTCCACTTAATCATAACCATAACACATTCCAGGCCATGCAACCAATAGTTCTTAGATCAATGTTACACAATTGGCTTCTTAAGGAATATATTTTAACTTATACAGGAAACACTATTATGTTACGGAAGACACATTAAGTTCCATTTGTATTTTCTCTTTCCTACAATGAAATATCAGCACGTTTCCATTTAAAATAATTAAATCACTTCATAGCATGAAAATTAAGGCATACAAAATAATCACATGAAAAATATTCAATGCACATAGAAATGTGAATATGGTATAGAATAATGCATGGAATTTTAATCCTAATGTTTCTAGTATGATTCATGTTATTGTAATGCCCTTATATCAACAGTCCAAGGCTAAAAAAACATTTTTTAGTAAAATCAACACCAATAACAGCTCGAAGAAAGTGAGTCACCCAATGTTTAAATACATGAAACTATAACAGAAATCAATAACAACATTTACCATCCTAGGTAATTTGGGATTCCATTGTATGTGGGTTAGATAAGCCTAGGTAAATGATCAAAACCAAATCCCAATGTCCTAGTCTCTTGTCTAAAATTGAACAGTATGACAAAAAATGAAAAGACCTTTGATACCACTTTGTACCATCCCACCCTGAATTCCACTTAACAGTGCCATCAGATGGTGTCCAAGAGACCACAAATGTGCCTCCCTGAACTCCAGAGACTGCCGGCTACCAGCAAGGGCCTAGGGTGTGTCTATGGAGATAATATTATCTTATTGATTAGAGAAGATATTAGAAATATATATATATATATATATATAAGATACAAAAAAATAAGACATTATTTGGATAGACCAGTAACCCATCATATCGGAAGTAGTTTCAATAGATAGGTAGAAGTGGAACAATAATAATAAAACATTAAACAGAAATAAAAAAATAATAAAAAGATAAACAAAAATATATAAAATGATGATGATTCTCATGTTTCCCAACAAAATGAGTATGCAAGGAACAAGGGATACATGTATATACAACATGTAAATAAAATATTCAAAAATAGAAAAAATAGAATGACTAGAATATAGAGAACAATCTCCGTCCTATACCCCAATTATCCATCCTATAACTTTCAATCAACCATATAATTCTAATTTCTTCCATTTATCTATACCTAGAGTCATACAGTGTGCTTGGGTACCAATGGTTTCCCAATCCGTATGTGAGATAAAATATTAGTTAGGCACCGCCAATGGTGTCTAACTCAATCAATCTTGTGAAATATAAAATAAATAGTTTACCATAATTTATAAATGCATGACATAAATAAACAAAATGATAAATACCCCATACTTGGTTCTGTTATGAAACTCGTCCAATTCTACCCGATTCAACCTAAGTTGATGAGTCTAAACCAAGGAATCCTAAATGGGAAATGTGACTAGGGTAAAATATAAATAGATGGTATGTCCCAAATATTTTTAATTTCCTTTGCCTATTTGACCATAAAATAACAATTTAAAAGTTCCATTTATTTTTTTAAAACATCCACTTAACTCTAATTCAATTTAACCACTCCATAAAACATTAAGAGTCACCTCAGCCTATCCAATAAAATTCTAAAATAATTCCAAGTATCACAATAGGGTCTCGCTTTAGGTCCAATGCCAAATGATTCAATCTAAGGTGACCCAAGAATGATGTCCCAAGTTTCATTCTGGGAATGTTATGAAGACTTTGGGAATTGAGCTCTCATTCTTTCCTTGGTATTGCACATAGGGGCTCAATTCTCTCTCATTGCATGGTACAGCCATCATTCAATCAAGCCTATCCAAGGGTACTCCACTAGGGAACTTCTTTCACTATTCTAGAGGTAAAAGTAATAACACTTGTTGATCCCATACCATGCATTGTTGGTATCACCCACACCGTGTTTACAAAGCATTAAAAGTCCTATGTCAATATGAGAAAGTCCAACGGGTCCTAAAGTCAAAACCCCATGAATCACCCTTAGTACCAAGGGGAAATAATTTGTTTAGATCTAATATCATAATAGGCATATTGGGAAAGTAATTCCCCCCTGATAAATCAATTTATGTCATATGGAATAAGCCACATGGCCTAATCTTATGGCCAATTAAATTAGTTTAACTTAATTCATTACCTCAGTGTATTAATTATAAGGAAACACTTCTCAATGTGTGTTTATAAAATTTATTAAAATGGAAGTTAATACTAAAAGGTGGAGCACACCCATTGGTGAGGCATAAATCAAGGTGATCAACCCAAGGGGTTGATTCACCACCAGCCTAGGTTAAAATTGGGAAGTTATGGCTTTCCATTTAATTTAATTAGAAATTATGAGGCATATTTAAGAAGTTCTATCTTGAGGCGCAATGGTGCATGATATAGGATTCAATAAAATAAGGGTAAAGTACCTAGACCACCCACATTATCCTCATAGTTCTTCCCTCATCCAATGTCATCCTTTTATTTGAGTTAGAATGGAAGATATTGGAGAAATCATCAAATTCCCTATAAATTGTTGAAATGATATTGCACTAAGATAGTGAAAGAGAGAATAAGAGAAACTTGAAATATAAGGGATAGGATTTAATAAATTTCCCATAACTTTTTGATGGATCTTATGGTGAGATATTTGGTGACAAGATGGAGGAGTTATCAGAAAACTTACAGAGAGGATGAGAAGAGATTTAAGTGTGGAGAAGAGGGGAGCCCACTAAAGAGTAATGGAGGAATAGAGGAGGGTTGAATAAAAAATTCATTAAGGGTAAAATAGAAATTTCACATAGATGGGATAGGGAACATGGTTTGGCCACTCGATTGAAAAAATTGTGCAACAGGTTCTACTCAAAGGGGAACCCCACACAGGCTAAGCACACAGTTTGGATAACAGTGCACAACCTATGAAAAACAACTCTATAATTTGTCTGAGACAAGTTTAATGGGAATTTGTTCACCCTACAATAGTTTCATAGAAACCACATAGATCCCTACTCCCCACTATCTAAATACACACTGTTAGAGAAACAATGCATTCTTGGATGTACGGTATCCACTAACTGTGTGACCCAGTTTGTTTCTTTATTTTTTGGGGCTCTAGGCTCTGAACATTCTCAAACACCCCCCCCCCAGATATCTCCTTTACACCACTAAGAATCATTATTATGGCCAAACAATGGAATTTATATTGAAATCAAATGGTTTGTACCTTCGAGAATATTCAGGATATTACAAAGACCGGTTTATTCTTAAAAATGTAATCCTTATAAAATTATATTTTAGGGATTCTATTATAAGATAAAACATATATTATAGATAAAATATATTATTAATAACAATAATATATTAACACCAATATTATTAATAATTTATATTAAATAGCAATAAGATTAGTTGATAATTTAAAAAGTTATTTTCCTTTAAAAATAATTTTTATATTTTTATATTTTAATTTAAATTAAAAAAAATAGCATTTGAATCTAAAAAATGAACTTAATTTTTTAATTTATACTTTCAAACTTATCTTATGATTATTTTTGGGTTTTTATAGAAATAATTTATTTTTAGGTGAATAGTGAAAAAATACCATTTTTTAAAATACCATGAGTTTTATGACTTTATTATTATATAAGTATGAATTTGAAATTTATGAAAACCAATTCTTGAAAAAAAACTATATTTAAAAAGATTTATTTTAAATTTAAATATATTTATTTTTGGTTACCAAAGTATGTTTGATATTTTAGAAATTAAGTTTCACAATTATCTAAAACTATTTTTACAAAATTTATTATTTTAAAAAAAATTATAACCATTAGAAATTGAATATAATAAAATGGATTTAAAATATTTAATTATAGTGTATAAATTATGTAATAAGTACCCTTTTATTTTTAAGCATAAAAATTAATTTTATAGTGAAAAACTAGTTACCATGTTAAAAGATAAAGGGGTAAAATGGGTTTTCCAAATGTGTAAATTTCCTAACATGATAAAAACATGTTTTAAATTGAGTGTTTGAGGTTTATCTAGAAACAATATTATCCCCAATCTACTTTTGTACATGTTTTATCCTTACCGACTTATGAAACATGTCCTCTATTTATGTTAAGATTATATATTTACAAAAAACATCATTCTCTCCACTTATAAAAAGAACCTCTCTCCACTACTTCAAGATAACTCCCAAATTTACGTTTTATCTTTAATATATTCCTTAATTCCTTACCATATATATATATTCATATTAATTTATATTTTTTCACAATAATTTTTTCAAATCCTCCATTTACAAGGAGCCCTCTAATAGAAAATTCAAGTTCTCAATGCAAGTACTAACTTTTCCCAAACATTGTTTCTTTTATATCCTTCTACTTCAAAAATATTTTTTCAAATAATATATGATTAATTTTGTATTTATATTATAATAAATTTTTTTAGGTTTTTTTAATTATCACTAACTATCATTCCCTTTTTCTATTAAGAAAAAAAATTATTTTGTACGTTTGTACGGGCTACCACCTCTACGAAATAACAACTCTCATTTTTCATCCAGTTTCTTTATTATATATTCAAATATATCAAAATATAATTTAAAAACTTAAAAATATCAATAAAATATATAACTATTAATCTAAAAAAATGATATTATACAAAAATAAACCACTTTCACAACCCTACAAATCCATTAATTGTTGATTGTTCATGTCTAGGTCTGTCTAACCACCAAGTAGAACCATGCAATAAAATGATATCATATATGATGGTAAAAAAATAATTATTGATAATATATGATACAAATAAGTAAATTTTTCTTTTTCTTCTATAATGGTAACATTAATAGTAAATTATTAATTATAATATCAATGTCTGTTTGTTAAAAAACACTAAACAATTCTCATCATTTATTTTTTCTTTAAGGATCATAACCAAAAGTCCCTTATAATGAAATTATAAAATTATAAATTAATATAAATAATCCATTAAAATTCATTGTATTATCTTGGAATGATGAGATTTCAGAGAAGAATAATTAATGACATCGTTGTAATGAAACCAGTTCAAAATGGTCCAGAATACTCATGCCAAAGACATAAAATTGATAATAACATAAATATACATGTAAATATTAATTATAAATAAATTTTATAAAATTATATAGAAATTAATATGGTTCTTAAATAGTTTATTATGATATTTATCTCTGTTATATAGGATATTCAATCACTTTTTTGGAAATCAAGAATTAAGGTAAGTGGTTCATTGTCTTAAATTTAATTTCTTGAGACATATTTCTTATCATGAACCATAATATATTTGATATAGTGTGATTAAATCCAAATGTATTTATTTTCCCATATTCTTTTGTTTCAAGCGGGTTGAAGATCCATATCATGTTCTTTCATGAAATTGATTTCAATTCAAAAGATACTAAAGTTGTATGGGTTATTCGTCTCTGTTTTCAATATCGTGAGACATGTTTGATATCACAGATAGTAATTTGTATTTTATGGTGTATTAAATAACATATTTACTTAAAGTATAATTAATATATTTAATTTCATGATATTGGAATATCCATTTCTTGGTAACCATCTAATATTATTTTTATTCCTATATCCCCATTACAATAAGGTTTTCTTCTTCAATCATAGTTTCAAATCAAGGTCGGTTTTGAAATATAATACATCCCCCACAATAATTTTCTTATTCTATAATATTCCTAATTTTTTACATATCTTATCAAAAAAAATTCCCTTAGCTCAAAGTCTTCCAATTGTATGAGAAATTAATCCCACCACTTTTATGTGGTATGGTATCTTTCATATTATTTCTTTTTTCGTTGGATACATTTCTATATATAATCATTTATATATTAATTATCAATCAATGTAATTTATTTTATTTTGAGATTATTTAAAAAAATGCTTAATTTTTTTCATATATGTCATTTTTAACTAGTGTCAGAAGAATCTCTTTTAATCATTTCAGTGTGAACATATCTATCCATAATGTTTTAATTTTCTTTTATACTTCCTAAAGTTTCATGATTTATAATTGTAATCCTTACTATATTAGTTTTATAAATATCTCTATTTTAATACATTTTTTTAAATATAAATTTCAATAATTATTTCAAAAATAATTTTCCAAATCATCGTAAAAAGTGTTTTTCATCCATGTCTACATATTTTGATATATTTTGTGTGTAATAAATGGAATTATTAAAATGATTCAATCCACTTCCTTTATTATGATGGATTATGTATTGTTCTTCTCTATTGGAGGAATCATCTAACACCACTTTTTCTTGCTTAATCATCTACTGTATATAAAAATGATTTTTATTCTAATTCAATTACTCAATTAACACTCTATATTTTGTTCCTCTGATTGAAAGGTGTAACTCCTGGACCCCAGATGGTCGTAGGTGATAAATTATTTAATTACATTAGAATTATTACAAGGAATCAAGTCCCTAAGGACCATTTGGTTTAGCAGTCTTGGAAATCCATATTACATACCTGATACCAATAATACATTGTAAAATAAAAAATAAAAACATGATACATAATAAAATGAACTAAAAAATCATTGAAACTAATTGAATGTATTCCTATTCATAACATATGGAAATGAAACATAATAATTCTGAGCTAAAATTCTTGGTAAGGGTATGTAAAGTGGACAAAATAATGAAATAATCAGAACAAATCAAAATGGCATGGTAGAAAATTGAAAAACAATCCATTTAATCAATAACCTGATAATGAAAATTAACCATGGATATTATAACTAATTTAATAATCACATTTAGTTATAAAAACTATATAAGTAATGATAGAATCTATAACTATGGGTATCTAAGACATATCGTTAAGGCTTTATACCAAGAATTAAAACTTTCATGGCTTCATTATCAGAATCTAATATTACCCTAGATTCATGCCAAGAATCTAATAAAATATTGGATTTATGCCAATAATACCATAAATGGATCAGGACTCATCCAAACCCATATCTATTTTTTATCATGAAATATACTGATGCATGGAGAGTCTAAAGCTGGCCTCATCCATCACATACGAAATCCAATGCATTCCTCATTTGTATAATAATAAATTTAATTAATAAACAATGTTTCTTATAATTAAATATAAATATTGAAAAAATAATATAGCTTTATTAAAAATATTCTAGTCAATACTAAGTAACAAAAAAGAGTTTTTGATGTTAATGAATGGAAATTTCATTTAAATATCACAAAAACATTCTTCAGGAAAATAATAATTAAACATTTCAAGGAGTCTCATACCAATTTGAAACATTTGGATCATAATCCTAATGAAATAATAAAATTAAATGAAAATTATAATATCATTCGAATAGTTATATTCAATATATAACATGTAAAAGTGTAGTATATACACCATATAAAAGTCAATTGGTCCATAACAACAAAATAAGTCTCAATGGAATGTAAATTGAGACAAAAACCCTTACTACTTAAACTTTTTGAATTATAATCCCCATGAAATAAATAAAATCAAAATAAACACTAAATTAACTGAAGATAAAGGAATTAATGATATATTATATCTAAATTGGTAGTAGATATTCCACACAAAAGGAGTAAGTTGTGAGTATGATATTTACCTCACAGATGTAAAAAGTGGGATGGAAATCCCTTTCCTTGAGTATGACTTTTCATGTCTGTCTTTATATTCCTAAATAATAAAATTGTGATAATTAATTAATTTATTGAGAAAATATATAAATTTTATTATTAATTTTACTTCACTTATTACAATGTTATAAAAAAAATACTTAAACAACTAAGTTTACATAGGGTGTTTTCACCATATTCTATTTATGTGTCAAAAACGACTTTGGTAGATCAACTATGGTCAAAAGGGAATTATTTAAACATATATATAATAATTATAACTACATAATTATCATATATATAAATAAATTAAACTTTTAATACAAATCTTGAAGGATGGTTCTGAAAAATTAACCAACGTTACAATCATGGAGACGGTCGGTCGTATGTACGCAAGAGTAACATTCCCCTTTTTCAGTGATAATTATGGAGTGAAGTTAATTAACAATATATCTTTAAATATTGTAATTATATCATAAATTCCATGTTATTTAATCATATATACTTATACATAGTAATATTTGTACGTAAAATGAATCACATCGTGTTGAGGTGGTAGTAGTCCACATGTCCATGACTGATGTTATCACTTTTCAGTGTGTGAAAAGGGTAATATATAAAATCATATATTATATTTAGAGAAAGGTAATTATTCCATTAATATCATATATATTTCTTTTATGTTAAATATTTTTAGTTAAAACCATTCTTTATATATTCTATGTATAGTGTGAAAGAGTCACATCGATTTGAGAAGACTGAAGTCCACACTTCCACAAACGATGCTATCATAATTACACAAAATGGAATGTATAAGAGTAAGTGTTATAAAAGAATTAAATAATAATAAATTAATAATAAATTTTGGATATAAAATATAAAAATATATTTTCCATCATAATTACCAACCATGAAATGTGGTAAAGGAAAAATGAACAACCATCATTTCGTGAGGTGGTGGTTCGTCAAACACATAAATAGTATATCTGTTACCCATTATATGGAAGTTTTTGTGATTTTATGATGAAAACATATAATAAAAACATACTATTATATTTAGGATACTATGTTTTATATATTAATTGAATAATAAGAGTTTAGGGGTTGAGAATTGAAATAAAACTAAAGATCTTAAGGAAAGATGTTACATCTTCTTTGGGTTACTCCTTCTGGATTACTCCAAATGGATTACTTTTAAGGATTTATTACCAAGTTGAGTCTTATAGGTATAGGTTAGGGATTTTTAGTATCCATTTTTGTAGATCTTGGTCAATATAGACTAGCTATAGAGGTGTTATGAAGTGGTATGAGAGAAGGACTTTTCAAAGTGGAGGAGGAGTGGAACTCTTGTAAATACCAAAAGGTATATATTAATAGGAGGTCTTTTTTACATAATTTTCCTCCATAATGTAAAATTATTAGTTTAAATGGAAATAATAGTCGATAAAAACATCTAACACACAAAAATAAGTGAATTTTTATAATTTGGTTCCTTTACTTTTATGTTTCCCAAATTTTATAATTTTGGTTTTTATTAAAAAAACTAGCTTTCTAGCATATGTAATTTGATTATTAAGAATAATTTAAAGTGATATTTATTAGAAAATATAGATATATTTAATTAAAAAAATATATCTAATTTAAGAAATAAAAATCTCTTGTGTGTTGGAAATTAATTTTCAAATGAGAGCATGCAACGCGCAAAAAACACTATTTTAACCCAAATTGTACTAACAATGTTTTTACAAACTATGGGTGAATAGGTTATTTATAAAATATAAATTGGTATATTAATATAAAATATTTAAAATTTATTAATACATAAAAATAACATGGAATAATATAGAATTTTTTTATTTTTAAATCATTTAATAAAATATAATTTATTATAAAATAACATTAATGTCAATTTTGATGTTATTTGTGAATTTTAATTTAAAAATATCAAACAAAATTAGAATTAAAATATATTAAGTTAATATATGTGTAAAAATATATATCCATCTACAAAAATAATTAATGATAATAATTCAATCAATTTTCTTCCCTTCTAATATTTATAGTATCATTTATTTCAGTTGATTATTAACTAAATAATCACTACATTAACATTTCTTAAATATTTTTAGTAACTAATTAATTAAAAATTTAATGATAAATTATTAGGATAAAAAATAACACATTTATATTCAAAAATTATATTTATTAACAAAAATATGATGTTTATTACAAATCCCAAAGTTTTATAAATGTTAATTGTAAAGAAGGTTCCATTTTATCTTTTTCCTTACATTTAATATAATATAAAGAAATGTTATGAAATATTATCCCAAGAAACCATGAAATTCAAAAAAAGAGGGGATATGGTCAAAATATTGTCATTAAATGGATTTTTTAAAAGTTTCTATGTCTTTTAGGCCCTTAAGATTATGGTTTAGTCCATTATTAAGCTAAATTTTACTATAGTCACCGTAATTAATTTTAAACACTTCCACTAATCTCTTGGGTTAAAAATTAAGTAGATACTATGAGATAACAAATATTATACTAATTATAATCATTAATTTCTATTTTTAAATATTCAAATCACATAAATGGAAAAATTAATGTTAACGCTAATCCCAAAGACAAAGCGAGAAAGCTGGTTTTTAAAGTAAAAACTTTAAAAAAAATTGATATGTATTTATATCCAATTTCAACATAAAAAATGATTATAATAAAATATATAGAATTAATATATGTATAATTTATGTATTTTTACTTAAAAATCAATTTTAAAAATAATTTAAAATTCAAGTTATTTAAATGAAAAGGCAGTGTTTAAGTAAATGCAATATTTTTCACTATTTATAAAAAATGGAACTTCTCAAAAAATGACCAAAAATTTACCTTAAGATAATTTTGATATTCTTAATTCAAAAATGAATTTTACTATGACCAAAAAAATTATAAATTTTATAAATTTTTGTTATAAAATAGGTTCTCCATTAAAAATAGTAAATCTCGGTCTTGTGTGTAACTAAATTTAATTCAATGTTGTGTGTAGGGTAATCATAACTTGGTATTTCATATAAATAAATATATAAAAATAATAATTATATTCTTAATTAAAATTTTAGGAAATTCTTGGGGTTTTACATTCTCCCCACTTTAATTAAATTTCATCCTCTCAATTTAAACATGATCTTGGTAATCAAGAGTTTTATATTTAAAAATAATATTGTTGAAAACCCCACATCATAAATAAGGTTAGTGATACATTTTATTAATAAGATGGAAAGTAAAATTTTAAGGTTACCAAAATATTAGGCTATCAAATAGGTGAAAATTTTTGAAAACCATCATGTTTTGATGGAAAGTGGTAGATAATATGTTCAGCTGAAAGGTATTGACCACAAAACCATAATCTAGATCTATGAATAAAGGTCATTGATATCATTAAAAGTTATGATAATAAGGAAAATTTTATTTTAAGACCATTTTCCTAGAGTTTAGAGATTCTTTCACTCTATGACGACATATGTAAATACACATTTCTAAATACATAATTTTATCCTTTGATTGCACCTTGAACTATTTATAATAAATCTCTTACCATAGGTTGCATCATATGGTGAAGTAATACATTAACCTCTAAAACCACATCCAAACTTAATCTTAAACCATTTTATAAATTTTTAACATTTCTAAAATATCATGATCCAAAAAAGTTCAATCACTTCCATTTTAGTTAGTAGTATCCAATTTAATTAATCTATATTAATCATCTCTTTATCTAAACACCATTATCTCAACATCAAGAACATATCATGGTTTATCTTTCCCTCAACCATGTGGTTTCCAAAAACTTTAACTTACTACCAAATCACTTTTCCTAGTACCATTAAACATATGATCTCAAATAATTATTGAAAAAGTACAACAAATAATCCTTATATTTTTTTATAAATCGTATGATGTGAACATAATCAATAAAATATTATTTAAAAATATTTATTAGACCCAAATATAAAAGTACATTAATCATTCCACTTTATTTGTGTCAATAGCATATGCTTGAACTTGATCCTTTATCTCCTTCAATGGTATAATCTCTTGGAATATGGGCCATTCATTTGTATAGTGCCCTATATCCTTACAGTTGAAGAATTGAACATTAGAAAATTATTTCTTTACCTTACAACCGTAAGTAAGGTGGCCTTTTTTCTCCACACTTGAAGTAAACTATTTCCATTTTAATCATATACCATAGTGTTTCCTTCCAAAAGTATCACATGATGGAAAATACTTCTTTCCTTTTTCCCCTTCATCCACATTTTTCTCTATTTTCCTCTTCTTCTCTTGCTTTCCTTTGAATCCATAAGGCTGTGATAATTCTTTCCCTTTATTGATATCATATAAAACTATTTCATCAAATGAAGAAAATGTATTAGACACCAACTCCCTTTGGATACTTGGATTATGTTTTTTAAATAAATGATTAATCTTACATTCTGTGTTAGTGAATGAATCTATTTCATACCTTGCTAACCTCATAAAGCTGGATTTGAAATCAAAAACAATTTCCTTCTATTTTAATTTAATATAATTAATTTTCTCTTCATCTCATTTTTTTATCATGATGGGATTATTTTTCAAAGATTGTTTCCTTAAAATATTTAAATTCCATGAGTTCTATTTCCTCTTCCTCCACATTAGTCTCGATCTCAAACCCCCATTGATCGGCATCACCATTAAGATAATAAACTTCAATTGTAACCCTTTCCTTTTCACCACATCTCATTTCTATTGATATCTTATCCAAATAATTAATCCATTGCTCAAATTCCATTAGTTCAGTATACCAATTAAATTTTGGCGACCTTGGTCACATAAAAAAAATACAACATCAAATAATATCATTATTGAATGGGTTTCTCTATCCAAGAAGGTTATGTGTCATAACTTGATTAAGCTGAACTAAAATTTATGTAACTTATTAAATTACAATACTGTCTATATTGAATATCTCATTAAGGAAACCTATATATTGATCATGAGTTTTGATACACTTCTTCCTTATAGGTTCCATTTCTAGACAAGATAATATACTATATTAGATCATAAAATTATGAACATTGTATAATTATAAATATGGAATGTCACTTAACATAAATTGAAAAACATAAACACATGTAATATCATAATCATAAACATGGTTTCTTTGGGAATTTCTTTACTTTGAAGTCCTTGATAATGGATTATAAAGAAAACATGAAATATCCCAAGAGTATCCCCCTGGAGTGTCAAACTAGGTGCATAGTAAGGCCTGGGTTATGTACCGAGTTACACTAAGTCAGGCCCAACACACCATGTCAAATTTGTTACTGCTATGTACATATGTTGTAGAACCACATCCACTTTTAGTATCCAAACAGGGATGTGCTACTAGGAATACCCAAATAATCTCTACCATACCAAATTTCTATTATGTTATCATATACTTATCCTCAAAGTATATCTTTGGGTAATGTTCCTGAATCTATCTTTTATAAATCTAGTTTCCACAGTTGGTTTTTAACTTCCTTTGATTCCAAATGTAATGCCCAAATCTCAGATCCCCAGAGCCAGTGCATTATTTTATTAAATTTTAATGATTATAACATATTAAATCCCAAAGGAATTTTTAGTTTAAGAGTCTTGGAAATCAAGACAACATATATGATTCCTATAATATATTAGGAAATGGAAAATAAAAACAGGATACATAATAAAATTAAATAATAAAAATCATTAAAACACATTTTATGGATTCCTCTTTGTAACCTAGAGAAATAAAACATTATATGGTTGATCTCAAATTTTTAGTAAGGTTAACTAATGTGGAAATAATAATGAAACAATGGAAATAAATCAAAATGGAAATGTTGAAAATTAAAACCTATGCCATTTAATCACTAACTTGAGAATGAAACTTAACCATGGTTATTATAACAAATTTAATAATCACATGGAATAATAATAATGGAATACTTAATGATGGAATGGATAATGGTGGATTTCTAAAATAAATATATGAGGCTTCATGCCAGGAATCTAATACTTTCAAGGCTTCATGGAAATAATCTAATATTGTTAAGTCTTCATGCCAATAATCTACTAATATCAAGTCCTCATGAAAAGAATCTAATAAATAGGCTAGGCCTTAGCCAAAACCATATCTATTTTATCTCATGATACATACTAATGCATTGAGGGGATAGAGAAGGCCCCTCCCATCACATACGAAATCCAATACATTTCTTATATGCAGAATAAAAGATTTAGTAAATAAAAAATTGTACTTATCATAAAATATATCTATTTTAACAAATAATATGGTTTTATAAATAATTCCTTAGGTTATGATATGTAACAAAAGGGTTTGATGTTTTTTATGAATGTTAATACCATTTAAATATCACGAAAACATTATTGAGGAAAATAATCATTAAAAATTCCAAGGTGTCCCATAAAACTTTGAAATATTTGGATCATTATCCCCGTGATAGAATATAATTAAATGAAACATATAATGCCATTATAATAATGAGATTAATTATATTACATATAAAATGGTAGTATATACACCAAATAAAATTCAATTGGTTCATAAAAACAAATAAGTCTCAATGGAATGTAAACTGAGATGAAATCCATTACTACTTGGTAACTTATGAGTTATTGTCCCTATGAAAGATATAACTTAAAATTAATCACTAAATATTGTGAAGTTAAAATAATTCATGATATAGTATATAAAAATAGTTAGTAGATACACCATACAAAAGAAGTAAGTGGTGAAAATGGGATTTATCTGATCGATGTCAAAAATAAGATGAAAATCACTTAGCTGGAGTTAGACTTGTCACGTGTGTTTATATTCTTGAATAATAAAACTATTTTAATTATTTACTTTCTTGAGAACCTTTTTCAATTTTAATATTACTTTTACTTCACTAATTACAATGTTGTACACAAACACTTCAAAAACTAAGTTTATATCGTGTGTTTTGACTACATTTTGTTTGTGTCAAAAACGACATTGGTCAATTGACTATGGTCAAAGGGGTAATTATATAAAAATTTAAATAATGATAATACTGAAATAATTATCATATTTATACATAAATTATAATTTTAAAACCAATCATGAAATATTCTTATTATAATTGAAAATATTGGAGATGGTAGGTCGTATGTACGTGTGAGTAACGTTCCCATTTTTTAGTGGTCATTATAGAAAGAATTTAAGTAACACTATAACTTTCATAAATAATAATTATATCATAAATAACATATTATTTAATCATATATACTTATTAATAGGTTTTTTTGAATTAAAAGGAATCACATCGTTCCAAGGAGGTCGTAGTCCACACATCCATGACCAACATTATCACTTTTTAGTGTGTGAAAAGGGTAAAATGGTAAATGATATATTATAGTTACATAAATGTAATTATTTAATTAATATCATATATATTTAATTTATGTTACATATTTTTAATTAAAATCATACATTATATACTTCACGTATAGTTTGAATTAATCACATCGCTCTGAGGAGGTAGTAGTCCACCCTTCCACAAAAGATGTTATCGTATTTACACAAAATGGAAAGTATAGAAATATATGTTATAAAAAAATTAAATAAGAATAATAACATAATAAATATTATATATAACATATATAAATAGTTTTTCCATAATTATTCACCACTATTTATGGTGGTAAAGGAAAAAAACAAACAATCATCATTTCGTGAGGTGGTAGTTCACCGTACACATAAATTGTATACTAGTTACCCATTAAATGGATGTGTGTGTAAGTGTAGGTAGAAACCTTAAAATAAAAAATACTAGTATATTTAGGGTAATTTTTTTATATACAATAATATAATAATAAGTATTTATGTGATGGATAATTGAAATAAAACAAAAGATATTAAGGAAAGATATTACTTATTCTTTGGGAAACTCCTTTTGGTTTGCACCAAAGGGGTTCCTTAAAAGGATTTCTAAAAAAGGTGAGTATTTTAGGAATAGGGGAGAGATATTTATTAGAAATTTTGGAATATCTTGGTTTATCTTGAGTGTCTTGATAGATGTGTGGAAGTGGGAGGAGAGGAGGCCTTTTATAGTGGAGGAGGAGTGGGACTCTTGTAAATACCAAAATGTATACATTAATGGGAGTTATCCTTTACCTAATGTTCCTCAAAAATGGAATCAAATACTTTAAAGTGGAATAATTTTAGAAAAAAAATATCTATCAAAAAAATAAGTGTATTTTTATAATTTTGTTCTTTAACTTCTAAGTTTCGCCAATATTACCATTTGGGTCTTTATTAAAGAAACTAGTTTTCTAACCTATGTAATTTTAAAATATATAATAAATTAAAGTGATATTTATTAAAAAAAATATAAAATTAATCATAAATATGATATCTAATTTATAAAATAAAAACCCATTGTGTGTTGGAAATTCTTTTTCAAACAAGTTCATCTTACGTGCAAAAATACTGTTTTAACCAAGATCGTGCTAACATTATTTTTACAAACTATGGGTCAATAGGTTTATTATAAAAAATCAATTGGCCTATAAATATATCATATTTAATATATATTAACACTTAAAAATTACTTGGAATAATATATTATTTTTATTAATATTAAATCATTTAATAAAATATAATTTATTATAAAATAACAATAATGTCAATTTTAACATTATTTATTTAATTTAAATTTAAAAATATTTAAAAAAAATTTGAATTGAAATATATTACATTTAAATATTTGTAAAATTATATATTCATATATAAAATAACTAAATATAATAATTCAATCAATTTTCTTCACTATTAATATTTATAGTAAAATTTATTTCAGTTGATTATTAACTAAATAATCATTGCGTTGGGGTTTCTATAGAATTTTAATTTACTAAATCATCTATAAAAATTTAGTAATAAATTATTATGATAAAAATAATCCATTTATATTAAGAAATTATATTTATAAACCAATATATAAGGCTTTTAAAATATCCCAAAGTTTTATAGGTGTTAAAGGTAAGGAAGGTTCCCTTTCTATCTTTTTCCTTACAAAACATATCATATAGGGAACCTTTATGAAATTTTATCCTAATAAACTATAATATTAGAACCAATAGAGGATATATTCTAACGTTTGGTATCTAATTTATTTTCTATAAGTATTCAGTTCATTATGGTCCTTAAGATTATGGTTTGATCCCTAGTTAAACTAAATTTTACCTTAGTCACCGAATTATTTTTATTCACTTTCACTAATCTTTTTCGTCAAAAATTAAGTTGATATTATTAGACCAAAAATATTATATTTATTACAAGCATATAGTTCTATTTTTAAAAATTCAAATCACAGAAGTGGGAAAATTAATTTTAATTTTAATCCCACAGATGTGGCGAGAATGTGGGTTTTTAAAGTAAAAACTTTTAGAAGGCTTAATAAGTATTTATAGACAATTTCAAAATGAAAATGATTCTTGTGGCATAAATTGGATTAATATATCTATAATTTATCAATTTTTACTTTAATAAACAATTTAAAATATAATTTAACATTAATAATTATTTAAACAAAAAGACAGTTTTTAACTAAAATGTAGTATTTTTTCACTATTTATCAAAAAACTAAAACCTCTCGAAAAAATACCAAAAAATCACGCAAAGCAAATTTTCACATTAAAAATTAAAAAATGAAGTTTATTATGAAAAATAAAATTTATAAAATTATAAAAAATTATTTTTAAAACAGGTGTCTCCATAAAAGGCAGTAAAACTCAGTCTTATGTTTAACGCAAGCTAACTCAGTGTTGTGTGTAGAATAAGATTAACTCGGTGTTCCATATAAAGAAAGATAGAAACAAAATTAATTTTATTCTAAAATAAAAAAAATTTAAATTCATAGGATATTAAAAAATGTGTTCACCTAGATTTCATACATCAAATAATTTTTTAAAATTATTAACATAACTTCTAGCCCATTAATCAACTCAGTGTTAGTTTGAGGGATTCTTACTTAGACAGTTGTTGCATTTTTTATTGTTGAAATATTGAAAATTCATATACTTTTTATCACTATAAAGATATATATTTATTACTATGTAATGTTATTTTTTTTATTGTATAGTTTTTTAATTATTTATATAATGAATTCATTCCACGCAATTAGTGATGGGTAAGGCCCACAATATCCCCTTATTGCATTGGTTGGTCTCATAAGAAAATCTATTTTTTTTATTTTGGGTATTTATTCTCACTTATTTAGATATAATGTTTGTGGAATTGATAAAAAGTAGATTTATTAGAGCAAGGCCTTAAAGTATGTAATGTCTAGGCACAAGGCCTTAGCAAGTCAAGTATTATTAGTTTCATCACCATGAAATATGTTATTATTTTCCATGTTTTTTTATATTATCAACCATTGATTTGTTTCAAACTCATGATATAAATTATATGGAATTATTTAATTATCTTTTATTTCTTAGCATATTATTCTAACATTATTTTTTCTAAGATAGATTCTAGTATATTCTTTCCATTTCTGGTCATTTTATATCACCCTTATTTTGTTTCCATTTTCCCTTGTTATGAATAAAAGTATTATATATGATATTTATAGAAGAATTTCATGTGTGTAGAATTCTGGGGAGATATTGAAGACTTATTATGGATTAATTAGTTTCTTATTTGGATTAAAATGTCCATTAAATGGGAAATACATGAGCTTTTTTAGTTAAGGTATTATCTTAATTCACTAAATCTCAAAACCAAAACGTTCATGTAAATATATATAATGAAATGTTTGTTGTAAATCAAGAAATTATGGAATAGTCAATTCAGGGGTGTCACAATTAAAATCAAATTAGGGATTATATAACTTTATAGGTTGATATGTTATCAATTGAGTATAATTTAGGAGTAATAATATTTATGAAGTATTGACAAGTTATGTTTGATTATTATTTCATTATTATAAGATACCATTTAGGTTATTCGAGGTAATATTAGATATTTTATACTGTTTTGGAATTATAATGAGTGTTTTTTAGTGAAAACCATATTGATTATTCTAAATATAGAAAAACATCCTATATTTTTTATAGTATGGAGTTTGTGGTATCCTATAAATTAAATATTTAGAAGTATATGGGAAATTGGATATGCTTATAGAACACATGTACCAAGGGTTAATCACCTAGAAGAAATTTGTTAGAGTATCTAATTGAAGTTCGCTCAATGCGTGATGTGTGGGACTAACACTACATGCCTGGCTAGACACTCTCTGTGTATATGCTTCAAATGATTCACATACACCTTATAAACTATTATAAAGGATTTAAATATATTGGTTAAATAACCTAATATAAGAATGAATGTGGATTACATATATTAAAATATACAAATTTATAACTTATTTTATATATTAATTGATATGTAATTTGATGGATAATGGGTGAGTTGAATCTTGAGAGCAAAAATTTCAATGATACTAGAGTTTTTAATAATTTTATAAAGTACATCCTTATTTGGGAATGTTATTTTTTAATATTGGATGTATTAAAGAAGAAACACTAAAGAAAAATATTTTGAATTTATATTGATATATTTTAATCAGAATAGAAAGGTAAGATAACTAGAGAGTGTCATAGTTTATGAAAAACTGAGGTTTAATTTTTCATAATTCTTTAAATATTTTAATTTTTAATCCCTCATTTGAACCCCTAGTAGTTTTATTAATGAATTAAGCCTAAAGGTACCAAGTTAACAGCGGATTTTATAGATAATACAATGATTTTCCCAACATGAAAGCTAATGGGATAAGAACTAGAATGAGAAACCCTATTATTATTCTATGACAACTATCAATAATTATGATTAAAAATGTCAACTTGGTTGAGTATCCAAAGACACAAAAAAAAGATAAGGAGGGAGTCTCATGGATTTCCAATTGATAATGATTATGACGGAAATAATATTTCATTTCCTTCATGTTAAAAATGATTAAATATGTACCCAAGTTAATATCTCAGAAGAACTCTAAGATGATTCATGTGTGAAACATTAGGGTATATAGAGACAATTTTCATAGGAAATATGCATCAATCAGTTAAAATAATGATTGGAAAAGATATTTTCCCATGTCATACCAAATATATTAAGGTGGACACATCATTTGATATTATATATTTAGTTATTTTTATCTTTCAAATGCAATTAAAAAAATTTATATATAAGTGAAAATTAATATTATGAGAAATAATTTTATATAAATTTGGGGGAATAAAACAGCTAGAGATTTTAAATTACATTTTCTCTTGAAACTGATTATGTTTGATGGCTTGATCCTCACCCAACAACAAACAATAATGATTCCCAGAAATTTACATATTCGTTAAAATATACCTGTGGAATTAGAGGCTACAAATAGAGGTAAACACAATATTAAATATATATATATATAGAAATAAAATAAATATCACTTTTAATACTAATGCACTAATGAAATTCAATTAGTATAGCTAACTAAATAACAATAATAATTTTGGATCTAAAATGTAACCCTTCTATAATTGAGTATTTTGCACAATATTTTAAGATACTAAATATAGTATGGATAAAATATATTTTTAATGTGAATACTATATAAAGAACAATTTAATTAATAGTTTATATGAAATAGGAATAGGTATAGTTAATATTTTTTTTAAAGTTATATTCCTATAAAAATATTTTTCATTATTTTTTTATTTTTTCACTTAAAATTTAAATTCCACAATGTCAAAATTTTAATCTAACAAAATGATATTTATTTTTTAATTCATATTTTCAAATTTATCATAGGATGTATTTTTAATATTTTTCTAAAATAGTTGATTTTTAGTGAATAACTGAAAAATACCATTTTTACAAATACAATGACTTTATGACATCATTAGTATATAATTAGTGCTTATAAAATAACAGATCCCTTTTATAAAAAAAATATTTCTTTTATAATACACATTATTAATTTAAAAATATTGATTTTAGTTTACAAACATATGTTTGATATTTATAACATAAGTTACACAGTTCCTTAAAACTATTTTTAATACATTTATTATTTTAAAATTAAATTTTATCGCTTTTAGAAAGTGAATATAATAACTAAATACTATATGTTTTTAAAGTTATATTGTTTTATTTAAGTGTTTTTGGTATTTTATTTCCAAAAGGGGGGATATTTTTTTGTCATAAGTTATACTTCTTACTTTTCAATTCCTTTAGTTTAGAATATCACAAAAACTCTCTTAAAACATTGTTCACTATTAAAATTATGTCACAATTTTTTTAGAATTTTTTTATGGAAAAAAATACATTCAACCATACATAGACATGTTTATAATGTATTAAGAATATAAATTTAACATTACTCAATCCAATCTATCGAAATAAAGGTGTGTCCAATCCATCCGAATGAATTTGTTAAGACCAGTGGTTAAACTTATTTCTTTTCTACCTAACTCGAAAAATTAATGACCATCGGACTGACCCTAGTACCGATATATTAAACAAATCCTCAATAAGTTCATCAGATTGATAATAAATAAATAATTCCATGATATTGACTAATGTTTATAATCAGAGTACATAAGAAGTTTTTCTATCATAAGGAATACTTTTAGTATTTTAATGGTTCTAAAAAATAATGTCAGACATTTATTTATGCTATAAAATTATGAGATGTCAATTGCTAGTTTTATGGGGCTGTTGCAACTGACTCATAGATATGATCATTGAAGCTCCACTAATAAATAGTTGGTTATTTGAATAGTTAGGGGATTTTCACATTGAAAACTCTATTTGTCTAATGTTTTCTCTACATGAAAATATCATTCCAAAGTCTTTTTAATAATTTAATGATATTTAGTTCTAAGTAATCCTTATTAGGGTTGTTTTTTTAGAGAAAATTTTCATTTGTAATCACATGTCCAATAATTTTTAATATCGGGTTTATCCTAGGACATGAAAGACGGTGAATTTGATCAATCGGGTTGAGGTCTTCCTGGGCTATGAAAACAGACGATGATTATCATATTGAGTACTTCAGAAGATTGGAAGACAGAGCTTAATTTCATCATCGTATCGAGGGATTTCCAGGTAAGTAAATACTAAAATTATAGTAAGTATAAAAATTTGGATACCTTTAGACAAGGTTATTGATAACTTGACTCTTAAGGTTAAAAGAGTGTATTCTTTTAATATATCTTGTAATCATTCTTAAATTTACTAGCTATTGTTTATTTTCTTTTTTATAATTCTATTTCATTGTGCATGTAATAAAAAGATTTTATTTGAACTTTTATTTCTTTATTAATTGTTTTATCAGTGTAACTACAATTAAGATAAAAACATACATTGATATAATTAGATTGACTTTGATTCTGATTCCTTCACTTTGATCAAGAGATGATCTATGAGACTAATAATATTACATTAATAGGTTTTTATTTTTTATTAGTTCAAACCTTTTAAACTACAATTCACCCCTCCCCCCACCCACTTGTATGTATATCCATCAAAGATAATATTATGATACAACACTTTTTTAGAAAACAATTTTACAAATGCAGTTAATTTTTTTTTTAATATCAGTACAAGTATTTTAACATATTTTATGGTTGATAAAGGACATTATTTGAATGATACCATCCATATTATTTCTTGGGATATATAATATAATTTTATTCTATATAAAGGTAATAATATATCAATACCATTGTCTTTCCTAATCATCAAATGTGTATAAATATGATTTCTGATCCAATGCATTTATTCTATGAACACTATATATTTTCTTCATTTAATTGGAGGTTGTTCACCTAGAATCTATTATTTAATTTATTTGGATGAATTTTTTACTTAACCGCATACCCATTACTAATTATGATGTTAATTTTTATTATGCTTGTTTTTAAATATATTCTATTTATTTATTTTTGAAATATTAAAATTTTTTATACTAATTATTTCAATAAATATGTAAATTTATTACTAAATTATATTATTCATATATTTAATAATTTATTTGTTAAATCATATTATAAATTGTTGTGTCATAATTATTTATGGTTGGCGCCCACAATATCCCCTCAATTCATTGGTGGGTCTCATGAGACAAACTAGCCTAGGTATTTTCTTTTTCCAACACATATATCTAGATGTCTTGGTTTCCATATTTACAAAAATTATATGCCTTGGGAAAAGACATTGATAGAATGTAATATCATGGAACATGTTTTTGAAAATTTTGGAATTATGAATTCCCTCACCATGAAATCAGTTATTATTGTCTATGTGTTTATTTATATTGTTAATAATGAATTTTATTTTTCAAGCTCATGTGATCAGCTGTATATAAAATTTTTATTGTCATTTATTTCCATTCATATTATATGTTCCTTTTTTATTCTATGATATATAATAGTACATGATTTCCCTTACTGAGTTCCAAATATATCTATTCCTATATATCTATTTCCTTAGATTATGAATAAATTTATTATGTATGATATTTCTTGCATGTGATAGCTGAGATGTGTCTAATACATATCCAATGCCCTGGTCAGGCATAGCCATATTCCCTACCCCTACCCTACCTATGGGGGAGGGGACCCCCTATTCATCCTCTTATTCCCCTCAGAGTTCCCTTCTTCCAGTGGACCCAAAGTGGTTCTCTATCTTTCCTGATATTTTTCTATTCCCCAATGTTTTACATTTCACTCATAATGACCTGTATTTTCTAATTTATCATTCAAAATTCACAATGGATTTATCTCCCTTGGATTTATCCTTTGTGGAATTATTTTTCAATAATTATCCCCATGAATGTAACTTTTATATTTTCATCTATGAGACCATGGGTATACATCATCTGACTATTGTTGGTTTTCTTGATCTGCAAAACATACTCATTTGGATCAGTGATAAAGAAGACATGGCCCATTCTTTTTCTGGGGCCCCTTGGTCATATGATTGTCACTAGTTCAACCTCCTTTGACAGTTGTTATATTTTCATTTAAACTGAGATTCACCTTCCTTGACTATTTAGGTATGCCTTCAAAGTTTAACCCTTCCCTTTAAAAACCCTTCAATTTTTAAAATGATTATGAATATGATTCAATGCTTCCAATCTACTAACTGAAGAGATAAAAGTTTTAGTCACCCCATTACACCCCACATATGTGTGGAGGTGAATGTCTCCAAGACCCCTACGGATTTTATTAGTATTGAAATTGAATGGTAGTATAATTATTGGAAAGTGGTTGTTTTCTAATAATTGACAAACTTTTGTGTGAATTGATCTCATTATTGTCATTTGGGCTAAAACTATTGTCGTGAGATGTGTGGGGTTCATCCCAAAGGTAGAACTTTTCTTTTTGAACTTGATACTATTGAACTATCATCAAGAGAGAACAGTATCCTAGATGGAGTTGGCTCTTTTTAAGAGGAATATGGGGAAAGAGTGCAAGTATGCTTTCCATATTGAACACTATTACGAAGAAATCCCTACAGGTTGGAGGGTACATTATTTTAAATGAAAGAGCTCAGTTGGACCCCTCCTCCAGTAGCTGCTAGGATCACTCAAATGGTGTTAGCTACCCCATTTTTCTCCTTCCTATGATCTGGTTTCTACGTATCCATATGAAAAATGGATAGCTGTAGAATATATGGTACTCTCACATCTGCGATTAGATCTATAATTCTTAATGGTTATATAGACTTCTTCTAGTGCAAAGAAGGCTGGTGGTTGGAGAGAAATTCAGCAGACAAAGTTTAGGGTTTAAAACCATAGAAAATTACAACTCTAGAAAGGATCTAACCTCATGGAGGTTTTTGGGGGTGGAAAAATGTTGGATGTAGGAAAAATAAGGTTTGTAATGGCTTCCATGAGATATTTGTAACAAAGTAATCTCACTTTGGGAGGTTTGAAATGACCTTCCACTGATGAATAAAGAATAGATAGAGTTCCAACCCTCATCTAGGTATGAATAGGGGCCTCACACCGATTAATTACACACCATTAGAATGAATAATGAAAATAAATCTAGTATTATCTTGGTTGAATACTTGATTTCCAAGGGGGAGAAGGTTAGATAATTTAAAGATTACTCTAGCCTGCCCATACCCATGAAAACCAAAGTATTAGTTAAGTACATCAAAGACAAAGATACAGATCAAAAACTTAACAAGGGAATGGGGAAGTATAAGTAACATAACCGTATTGATCCAGATTCATCTCAAGTTCAAGAAACTCATTCTAATAAAGTTTCTTTTATGAAAATCAAAATTCTGGATAAGGGATTCATAGATTAAAGTGTAACTCTAGGTTACCTCCTCCAGGATGATCATAAAGTTCGAATAGATAAATACGAGAAAGGAGGTACCACACCTTCTATAAATTTACTTCTACATTATAAATAGAAACATGTGAAAATTTCATAGAATGTTAAAACCTCATAATAATACAATAATTGAATGTGTGAAAAGGTTCTAAAGATCAATAGTAATAAAGAACAGTGGTAATGGATTGACGAACAATATCATAACTTTCTCTATGACTTCAATGAATCAAAAATAGACATAGATAAGTATATCAAGATATGGGTTCATATAGAATATTTTTTTAAGATCTTTTAAAGAAGGACCCAGGGTGGAACACTGACAATATTCACTAGAGTCTACTAAGGATGCAATGAAAAAAACATTAAATTTTGTTTGGAATTATTCCTATATTATTTTTAATGTTTAAATATTTTTGTGGGTTATTGCCTACATAGGTTCTCACTTAACTATGAAAAGTACTTCCTGTGAAATAAAAATTTTAGTTTAGATATTTATATGTCTAGAATAATAGAATGGGGGGAATTTTTGGGACATATTGAAGACATATTTTGAATTAATTAGTTTCTTGTATACTGGGGAAATTTTCCATTGAATGAGAAA
Source organism: Viscum album (assembly GCA_963277665.1). NCBI lineage: Eukaryota > Viridiplantae > Streptophyta > Magnoliopsida > Santalales > Viscaceae > Viscum > Viscum album. The sequence continues at coordinate 1,898,981,144 of OY728158.1, read as the reverse complement.
GACACAAGATTTTTAATTTAATGTGTTTTCCTAATTTTATAAATATCTAAACCTAAAAAATTATGGTATTGAATGTGATAAAGTGTTTATTATAAATCATGTAATATGGGATAGTTTCATTTGTGGTTTCATAGTTGTTATCTGAGTAAGGTTTAGATAAATTTATAGATTTGGATGTTACCGATTGATGATAGTTTTGATGTTATAAATTTTATTAAGGGTTGATAAATTAGGTTTGACTGTGATTTGAATAGTATACATAACCCTTTAGGTTATTCATGGAAATATGGGATATTTTTTGTTGTTTTAAAAATAGTATGAGATAATTATAGTTAAATACATATAAATTTTTATAAATAAAGGAAAATATAAAAACTTCTAGAAAAGTATGGATTTTTTGGTATCTTGGAAATTACATCCCTAACTGGATACTGGAAAGTGGTTGTGGCTTGAAAATATACACGCCTATGATTAATTACCATGAAAAATGATAGTTGAGTATCAACTCAATATTTACACAATACGCTACGATTTTTCATAAAACTGCATGTTTGGCCAGTCACTCTAGAATGATATGCTTCAGATGATTCACATACACCTTACAAACCATTATAAATAAAATAAATATATTATTTAGAGAACCTAACAAGAGAATTATAATGGATAAAATAGATTAAATTGTAGAGACTTGGAAGTTAAGGTATATTTTAATTATTATGTTAATTTATGGATAATGGGTGATTTTATATTTTGGAGTATAGATTTCAATGATTTTATGGTTTCGTATATCATAAGAAATTTCGGGGTAAATTCGTTATATTATTTTTATGATGAATATTTTTCATGAACCAAACTTAAAACAACATAGGTGGAATAAATATTTATATATATAAAACTAAAAATAATTTTATCCTAACGTGATGGTGTTATAGAGTAAGGAGGATGAATTTTTTATAATTATACAATGATATTAATTTTCCATCACTCAAATTAACTCATTTTTTTAGTAATTTCCAAATCCCAAACGAACCAAATTAACATTGGATATCATGGACTATAGAGACATTTCCACAATGAGAAAAATAATGGAATAAGATCTCGAGTAAGAAATCTCAGGATTATTCTAAACCTACATTCAAGAATTGTGACTAATAATGTGAACTTATTTGAATTTCCAAACACACAAAATAAGAGAATAATGGGGTCTCATGGATGTTTTGGCGAATAAGATCATGAAAGAAATAGGATTCCAATTTATTTGTGTAAAAAATGTGGGAAAAGGTTCCCAAGGTAACATCTCAAAGAAATAAGAAGATTTTTTGTGTATGTAATGGGAAGGAATAGGTCAAAACGTTTCAAAGAAAAGATAAAGCAACCATATAACATGATGTGGGGGAAAAGAAGTGTTTTCTATTCATGCAGAAGATATTAAGGAAGACACATCATTTGATATTATATCTTGAGTTATGCCTATGTTTTAGATACCCTCAAATAGTTTTATTGGTAAGTGAAAATTAGAATTGAAAGGATAAAATTTATTTACATGGTGGAAATGTAACACCTAAATATTTTAAATTATATTTTACTTTAAAAACAAATGTGTTTGATAGCATGCTTTACACACAACATCAAACCAAAATGAACCACAAAATAGTCTATTACCATTAAAAATTATCCATTTAAGTTTTGTATAAAAATAAAGGAAATTTTATTTTTAAATATATGTATAAAATTAATAAAGTTCACTTTTAATAATATTTCACTCATGAAATTCAATTAGTGGAGAAAAGTAACTAAAAATATTGATATATGATTTATATTATTACCCTTCAATAATTGGTTGTTATGCACTTTATTTTATGATACTAAAAATATTTTTCTTAATTTATTATTCTTATATGAATAATAAATTAATAACAATTCGGTTAATACTCTATAGGAAATAAGATTAAGAATAGTTACTATTTTCAAATTATATTTTCCTATGAAAATGGTTTTCAAAATATTTTTATATTTTAATCTAAAATATAATTTCCAAAATGTTATAATTTAAATGTTAAAATTTTAACCTCATTTTTTAATTCATAATTTAAAAATTATCTTAGGGTTAATTTTTGATACTCTCTTCAAATAATTGACTTTAGTTGAATAGTGAAAAATACCACTTTTTCAAATAATATGAATTTTATGACATTATTAATAAATAAATATGACTTGTAAATATATGAAACACTTTTATAGAAAAAAATATTTTCTTTATAGGAAAATTTATAAATATTAAAATATTTATTTTAGATAACAAATCTATATCCCATATTTTAGAACATAAGTTACACTATTCTATAAAACTATTTTTAATAAACTTATAATTTTAAAATTAATTTTTATCAATTTTAGAAATAGAATATAATAAAATAGATATAAAATATATAATTATAAGTCCCATATTATAATTAATAACATTTATTCATTCAAAAAAAAGAATTACTTAGATAAAAATTGGTTACAAAGTGAAATCAAAAATGGAAAAATGTCTTAATCAAAGGGGTGAAAAGAATAACATTTTAAAAACATGTTCCTAATTATGTTTTTGGGGTATATATTTCCCAAAAGTTATACTCACTGTATTATTATCGATTTTGTAGTCTTATAAACTTTTGAAACATGTTCTCTCTTTATATTAAGAAGACATATTTACAAAAAATATCATGCTCAGAACTTAAGGGACCGCTTACCAATCATGTAATACCAATAAAAAATATTGGTTTACATATGAAAATCTATAATTTTTTATTATCCTATAACCCTTTTCCACTTCCTTAAGCCTCTAGTCATAAGAATTTATCCTAATACCTCCATTTCTAGGGAGTCCTCCAAAGGAAAAATTAATTTCTCAAAGTTAGTACTAACTTTTCCCAAACGTTTTATATTTATATCGTTCCCATTAAAATATATTTTTACCAATATTATATTTTTAATTCAGTATTTATATTATAATTAATATTGGTATACAATGATAATAATTAACTACATTTTGACTCTTCTATTAAGAAAAACAAAAACTATATTCATGTGTTTGTGGCGACTACTGCCTCTATTAAGTAACGTATCTCATTTTCCATCTAGTTTATTTCCTATTTATAAAATTATTTAAAAATATTATTCACATCCATAAAATATTGTAATATTATTATTACTCTTATATAAAAATAATATTATGCCAAAATAGACCACTTTAATAACTATACTTATCAATTAATTATGGTATATTCACGTTTGGTCCAGTCTAACCACCTACTTGAATAATGATATAAAATGATATCATGTATGACTATGAGAACTTAATTTTTGAAAAAATATGATATAAATAACTATTTTATTTTTTTTTGGAATGGTAATATTAACAGTTATTTTATTAATTAATATACTAACATTTTTTTGTTAAGAATCACTGAAACATGCTCATTATCAATTTAATATTTAAAGATAATAACCAAAAAGAAAATAGAATGATATTATAATAGTATATATAATTATAAAACATTAATTATAATACCTTTTATGATTTGGGGATGATGATATTTGGGATATGTGTGACACCCCAACCCAAACAACTGATTCTGAGCTGGAGAGTCACATGAAATCTTGCACCCCTCGCTATAAGAAAGAGTCTTCCAAACAGGTGTGAGGGTATAATTCTGTTAGTGGGGAGACTTGACCCTCTGTATCATGTCCTGAAACAAATAAAAAATAAATATATAATATAACAAATAATCACAGTAACATGTGAAAACTAAAATATAGAAAACATGTGATACTATAAATTGATTAATGGGCTCTCAAGGTTCCAATCCAAACCAAATTTTAAGTAGTATAAAATCAAATAAATAAAAACTATTGATTCCTACCTCACCAAATGAGTTTTACCTAGTCTATAACCAAATCCACACTCTTCTTCTCTGTCATCGGTTGTAGGCCCCATTCCATTACTGAGGTCCTTAAACATGAAGGCTACACATGAATCAAAATCCCTATATAGGGTGTGAGTAACAAAACCCAGTAGGGAATCACCAATATATACATAAAAAGTTATCTCAAGTATAATATGATAATTCCATAATAATAATAATAACTTTTTGATAATCTGGCTAATCATACCACACATACCAAGCGGTTATGTGCAACTGAGCTGACACAGACCCTCGGTCATACCTGCTTTAGCTGTATACTGATAAGATAATCATAAGATGTCATAAATGAGAAATAAAACTCAAATAGTATTATAAAAACCTCTCCCATTGGTCATAAGGCATCAATATAGTTCAGGACCCTAGACAATCAAATCTCAGATCCATCATGGGTTATGCCTTCGGACCATCATACCCCATTTCTACCTCAGGATAGCCTCCAATACATCATTCCCCAAACTTGCTACCTCAAGTCAGGACTACATTCTATCACTCCCCTACCTTGTTCTTCATTCCATCATTATCATCTTCAAAATCCATGTGCACTCCCCCATTAAGTTATAAACATCATATGATTCTCCACCAAACTCATGTACTAATAACAACCTCCAACGAATGGTAAAAAAGACAACAAGGTAGAGAAAAGAATGAAAGAAATGCATATCATCATGAGAATATTGTATCAGAACATAAAAACAAGTGTACAACATAAAACCCCACAACAATCTAATTTATTAATTCCCATCAAATAAAACATCATAACGAGACTTATATTCTAAAAATACACCAATATGTTATCAAAATTTGGAATGGTAAACTAGGTATCCTGACACAAAAATTTTATAAGGGTAATATGTGTAAATGATATCCCAAAAGGTAATTTCCTACCTCATGTTTTTTAAATTCGACAATAATTTTCGTCTAGGGTGTCACCACCCAAATCTTTTTTGAAACCCAATTTAAATACGTTGCATGCCAATGAATCCTTGAACTTATTCCAACAAACCTAACATGGGTTCTAAAGCAAGGTAAAGGGAAATAAGTTAGAGGTTTGAACAAATTCTTAGAAAAAGTTGATCATTATCAATGGATATCTTCTATTCTGGTGAGGAGAATAAATAAATTCCACTCACAAAATGATGAAGAAGGGAAAATTATACCAACAAATCCCTGAAAGGAACTAAGAAACAAATATGGTACTATGGAATGTAGTGGTACATAATTATGCACCATGTAATAGAAAATAACTTTTATGTCATAGAGGTGCATCAAAATAAGATGAATAAAGAATAGGACAAACCACTAAAACCTAGATAGAACTAGGAGTTAACCACCATGGTGCATAAGGGGACAATATGATGTGCAACCACCCTGAGTATTGAAATTATATGGAATATAGAGAATAATTATGGTGTGGATTCATAGTTTTATCCCTTATGAGTCCTTGTAATCTTCAAAAAAAATAGGGAAAAAAATTTTTATTTATAGGGGATATTTGGATATCCCTTATTCATGAAACAACTCCTCAACAATACCCACTCAGAAAACTTAAATGACCACCTTGAATAAATTCTATAATAGCCTACTAAAATTCATAAACTCAAACACCAATAGTTGTTTCTTCTATTTGTAACTGACATAGATAAGGCTTACTGGCATGGTCTAAGTCACAACAGTGCAGCCTCCTCAAACTACCCAACATGGATAAGGATATAGTGAACACTCTATTGATAATCATCACTATTGTGTTTCCCTTTCCTTTAGAGTGTGTCCCAAATTATACAATATAACCATGGTTTAGCCACCTATACTACATTTTGGTACAATAATTTTTATCCAAAAAAGTCTATAAAGGAACTTTTATGCTTCCACATGTTTCTCAAATACTATATGACTTTAACCAAACAATGATCATCTAAAAACAAAAAATGATAACAATGAAAAAACATTCCATATATGAACAAAATATCTAGTTCTTCACAATAACCGCATCTAAGGACTTCGCATCTTCAAGGAGTGTCATTAATTGTCTTTCTCAAACAACTCAGGCCATTGATCTCGCACATCATCCTCTCACTCCAAATTTTACTCCTGGATCTACCCATATCGCCATAGGATCTATAAAAGTTGTACCATTTTTGTAATGACCCATAATTTTTTTAAATGATTTTTTTTTGAGATAAATGTTGTTTACATATTATATAATTTCATACAGGTATAAAAAAATAAAAACCAAAAAAATATTATATACTAAACAATGATAATAATAGTTGTCATCTATGAAACCAATTAAAATGAAAAACATTAAAACTGGAGAAAAATATAAAATAAAATAGCTAAAATAGGAAAGTGTGGATCACCCTAATATACTAGAGCCATATCTCCCATAGAAAACTCTATATCAATAAAACAAAATATTATTAAACCAATCAACATCTTTTGAAACTGAAATTAAAACCTTAAGGTAAATTTTATATAATTTTGAGTAAAAGAATAAAGTTGTATTCATAGGGTATAAATGAAATGTAACCATTTGGATTTTATCGTTATAAAACCATTGTTAAATATGATCATTGGTTAATATGAATGTGGTAAACTACACCATTGGTTGATAATTTTACTATTATGATTAGTGTTTATAAGTAGTAACAAAAAATCATAATTGATATAAAAATAAGAATCGATGGGATCAACCAGTATAGTTGCTCTATTTGAAACCCATTTTTCCGAACTTGAGATGGAGGTTGTGTCACTAGGGTTTTCCCATGACTATAACAAATCCGAGATTCAAAAATTGATTCTTGAACAAAATTTCCGACAAGAGAAGTTCAAGTTAGGAGATATTATCACTTTATCAATGTTAGACGAGCCACCCCATGAAACTGCAACCATCACACACCTTACCCTCAGGGTGTATGTGGGTGTAATGAGGAGTTATGTGTCCATAAATTATTCAAAATTACTTTTTTTAAATAAAATTTTTATTCCAAAATTTCCTCTTAATTATACTACTTCTTAATAAAATATATGTATAATTGAGTTGAATTTGAAAATTTTATTTTTGGATGCATATAAAACATAATTTTATTTTTTTAGAAAATATAAATAATTTTTATAATAATCCAAGGTATTCTAAATAATTTATATTTTAATTAAATATTCCTTCAAAAAAAATTATTTAAATAATAAATTATAAAATAATTTTATAAAGGCCAAAGATATTTTTTATAAGTGTTAGAAATTTGATTATTCCTTGAAAACTATAATTTTTAAATAAAAAAGGTTTTTTATATTTAAAAGTTAAAATTCTCATATGTAGAAAAATTTTCTAATAAAATAGACATAATTTTTTAAATTAGTATATTGATATTAGGTTATGGTGAGTTTATCAGAATTTTCTAAAATATTTTTTTAGTTAATATTAAAAAAATGGTCTAAGGGTTTTGGTATATTTTATGACATAATAATTAATTAGAAATATCCAAAAACTAAATAATTTTATTTTAATAATAATAAGTATTTTAATATATTTCATCAATATTTTAAACTATAAGTTACTTTCCAAAGTTTAAAAAGGAAAGTTTGAATTTTTTTTAAAAAAAACTACTCTGTGGAATCTTCACATTTCCAAGCCAAAATAATAATTTAAAATGAATTTTAGTTCTGGTGGATTAAAATAATTTAAAATTTGACCCAAATTCCCAAAACTATGATCAAACACCATGGGTCAGCCAATGGTTTTTCATTTTCCACAACCAAGTTTTCCAAGACCTATATTTTTAAAATAATAAACAATTACTACAATTTTCTATAAATACACACACATTTCTCCATTCCTCTTCACTCTTAGTCTATCCATGATGCATTCCAGTTGTGGGGTGTGGAAAAACAATATTTTAATTACCTAGGTATAGTATAGTAGTTGATTCTAGTTAGTCTCCTGAAGTGGAGTGCACACAAAACAAGGTTGTTAATTTTTAATGGATTTAGGGAAAAAATTGGTTTTAATTAATTTGGAATGATATGTGATAAATGATAATATTTATTTGATCAGTTTTAAAAAAATGATAAAGATGGAGATTGAAGTTGGTTTGGCTAGACCCAATTCAGTGATATCATGGTTTCCAAGTTTGTTCTCTTTTTCCTTCTTCATCTAGTTAGAGAGAGATTCATCTATGAGTCATTTCCCTCCCTTGTCCAAATGGAAATAATGAGAATATTCCTTATCCAAAACCTTATATTGGTCAATCCTTCTTCCAACGTGTATGGGATTGTAGATGGAATGAAATGTCTTGATAGGTGGGAGCTCTATTCCTTTTATAAGAAGATTTGGTCCTTCATAAGTTGGCACATTGTATCCCCAATTAATGATCGTATAATGGCTTGAACCCTTCTTAAAATATCTTAACAATTTCCTTGGTCATCTACCATATAAAGTTTAGAGTATTTGGACTATTGTTGAGTGATTTATGGCCTTTTTACTCCAATAATGTTTTCTTTCCAGGTAGACTCTTCACATTAAACATATCACATATTAATGACCATGTGAGATGCCTCTTCACGCATTTTATCCTTCAGGAAATATGTTTATAATTTTCTTGGGAGGACACCTTTCAAATTACAGTTTAATTGGACACCTAATTTAAAAGTTATGATTTTTCTATTGGATATTGTATTTACTGGATGAAATTTCCAGGAATATTCCTTCAATTGAGTTCATTCAACAGCCACCATAATAGATTCCAAAATCCATGAAATTTAATGCATGAACTATTTATTCATTCATCATTTTCAAAATGTGTAATCACTTCAATTTTATGAGTGTTGGACAAGATTTTCTTCCATTACTGTGGTGGGGTACATGCTATCCTCCATGAAAAATATTGATCTTCGTTGATTTTTTAGTCCACTAGATTCTCAAATCATCCCATGGTTTAGAAGAGAAACATGAAGGAAATAAATTAAGGATTCGAAGAAAAAAAGAATCATTCAATTTGGAATTATATTTTTAATTAAATGACCAAAACAACCTTGATGTGAAAATCTCTCAAAAATCTAGATTTAAGAAACATTCCATTTTTAGCCCAACACACATCAAAAATATTAAAATCATGCAAATCAGCTCAAATTGACAAAGTGTATGAGATTAAATCACTGAAAATCATATCAAAAAATGATTAAAATGTTAAATATATCATTTCCCCCACACTTAAACCATGATTTTCCTCTGGATTGAAATCTCAAAATTTAAAATTTGAGGTAACCAATGTTACTATTATTTAAAATCCAAAGCAATAAAATCAAACAATTTTCAATGTGAAACCAAATTTTCAAATTACACATAAAATATCCATTTAATTTCCCAATTTTAAAATAAACAGTCAACTCATACATGTTACTTTTAACTTTTGAAAAATGATGGGACTACGCCATTCCTTTATTAATGCTCCTCAATTAATTATTATTAAACATTCCATATCAAGATTTATCTCACGTGAATATTTTCTCTCATATCTCATGATACAATTCAAGTGGAGTTATTCTCAAATCATGAGAAAATGATCCTTGTCCATAGGGTTTTAAATTACATACATTCTCAACTTTGTAAACACAAAAAGCACATAAAATCATAAGGAATTTTAATAATGGTTCAATTGACTCTATGGGTTACGGTTGGTGGGAAAATGATTAAAAAATGTTTTAGGCCAGAAATAGGAAGATGGACTCTTAAGTATAATGCATGATTAATTCAAGGGAAAACATTGGAAATTCCTCTCTTGATCCCCATAGAAAATTTTAAAAACAAAATCATTCCCTTTTATGACATCTCACATGATCCAAATGATGATTATAATGAATGATATCATCCATGTTATCCTTTTTTTTCAAATCTCTAGAAAGGAATAGATATATTTTTATTTTTCTTCTTCATGGAGGATAGGATGAAAATTGAATACAATGAATGAATGAAAATTAAAGACCTTAATTTTTAAGAGGGTCATGATTCATCAAAGAGTGTAAAATGAATAATTTAATCTCATCACTATTTTTATTCATTTTTTTGAAGGAGAAATGGATGAAACAAATAAAGCAAAATGAAATGATGAAACGTGCCCAATAATTTTATTCTCCACTACCCAAAATATAGACACACACATCACACCACCCATAAATGATACACATCCTAATAAAAACACACTAAAGGCCCTTCCCCCACACTCAAACTTGAAATATCCATGTAAAAATTCTAAAAGTGTGGGTATGTAAGGAAATATTGGCTTGTAATGTCGCTTAAACCTATAATCCAATTCATGTCTTTTATGGGTTAATGAAGGATAAATGTAAGGTTGGGTATTAAGAAAAAATGTGGCTAGCCAAAGTTGTGCCTCAATCATTTTCAATGTTTTTTTCATAGTCTTAGCTTCAAAAGTTTTCAATAAAACTTTTGGTAGGGGACATGTCCCAAGATCACTCAAAAAATATGCTCAAGATAAATAAGAAATATTTTTTCTCAAAATACTCTCAGGAATGGGAATTATTATTTGGTAAAATCACTAATGGAATGATTAATAATAACAAACTAATTCACATGAATATCAAAAATTCAAAGCATAAAAGATATTAGGTAAGTATAATTTACATGAATCAATTAATTACCTCAAATCAGGAGTCTTTATTTAGATATCCACACTTCAATTTAATCATCCAATTATCAGTTTTACTCATTCAACTTCATTAACATTGAATTCTAAACATGGAATTATTAGATTCCTAAAAATCATTTATCCTAGATAAGTCGAGGAAAATGTGAATTCAAGTGTTAGAATGAAATTTTAGTTCAATTCACAAATAACTGTTGGAGGGAAAAAATATAAGTAATTAAAATGATATTGAATGTAAAATACAACTCCATTTAGCAATGATGCTTCAGTCAGGTGGTTCTTTTCATGTTTCTTTAGTTATGTTTTGAATCACCCTCACAATGTGTTCTATTAAGTATCTCCATTTTTCAACCTTGCATCATGGACCTAAAATATAAGAATGAAAATAGATGATAATGTAGGAATGTTCAATCATTCTAGAATATGACTTAGGGTATGGGTGGACTAAGGAAAAAACATGGATTGCCTCATGGAAGAACTTTTGTTTAATGTCGTTAGCTCGACTCAAAAATTGATTTTTTTTGTTTTAAAAAGCCTTTAGAACTCCTAAACTACAAGATTACCTCCCCCACACATAATTGATGTAGTGCCCTTGATGCATTTAAATTTATTTAACATGTATGAATATTTGAAAATGAATCACAACAAGAAGTAAAATGTAAAGGAGAGGTAAAACCTGACGGATTTTATAGATAAATAGGGTGGAGGAGTCTGATATCCTACACTTGATCTTTCCTATATCATCGTAAAGACATTTTATACTATAAATTGTATTATTTGTGTCCATGGATACGACAACACCAGCAAAACCCTTGAATTTTTTTTCTCGGTTGGTTTTTTATCTTTACTGATATTTTTCGCTTCCTTTTTGCAATACAAACCTCACTCTTTTTAAGGGGTCATAGTGTAATTTGAAAATTTATCTCTTCTCTTAATGTGGGAATTGACCCTTAATTTTCTTTACCCACACGAACATGGTTTTGGGTTTTACCTCATTGGTTTGAGAATATCCTTTTTATACCTCTTCAGTGTTAACGGGGTTTTCCCTAACCATTTTCAACTCATGTTCCATTGTAAGTAATTTGGAATTATTCTCATCTATTTCTTCATCCTTTGTATAATGTTCTTTCCAAAGATCTGTGATAATCTTTTCATGTTCAGACCCATTGAGTTTATACTTCTTGATCTCAACATATTCTCCTGATTTTGATTCTCAAGCCTCTTCTAACAAACTATCCAGGAATTCTGAGGTTGTCTCTTCTAAATTTTTAGGTGGTTATTTTCCTTATTTGTGGTATATTTCATTTATTTAATGAACTTCTGACAGATTATTCATGTATTTGATTATATTTAAATGCACTCTAATATCTCCGAGCTCCATTGAGAGTTTTCCATCATGCACATTGATGATGGACTTCGCAGTCGTTAAGAATGGTCTCCCCAAGATTATGGGTAAGTGTGATGAATTAATAGATTTTTCCACTATCAGCACATAAATGTTAGATAGGAACATTAGATCTTTGACATTTACAATAGCATCGGCCAGAACACTAGCTAGGAAAATTGTGGATCAGTTTGTGATCTAAACCACCACTCTAGTAGGCTTCAATTTTTCAATCTGTAAAGTTGTAAATACTGAGTAAGTCATAACATTTATTAAAGCTGCTTGATCACATAGTTCATAAAAAATTTAAACAACCAACGATGCAAGGAATAGATAATGTCCCTAAATATTGAAATTATTTTGGTATCGGTGGTGTGATCAGGGATTAAACACTTCTTCCCAAGTTTATCCTTTAATTTCCATCTATCCTCCTTCTTTTAGTGGAGATATCCTTCAAAAGTTTTTCTTACATATGGATTCATCTTATTGCCTCAAGTAGTGGATGTTAATCTCCACTTCCTAGAATGTTTCATGTACTTCCCATTGAAGTCATTATTCTTCACCATTTTATGATTCAACTAATACAGAAGGAAATGGTGAAGGGATGTCTTTTTTATCCCTTTGCTGTTTTTTCATAGGCGTTTTTGGTCTTTCCTTCATGAACCTTTTTCGTTCTCCCTTGTTTTTATGGTTTCCTTTATCTGGATAGATGTTTTGAGCTTTATTAGGTTTCTTGGAATCATCATCCTTACATTGTTCATTGGGTGTGAGATCCTTATTACTTTTTTTTGTGAATGCACAAACATTATCCTCTAGATTTTTAATAGTATGTGTTGGGAGTTTACCTTGGTTCTCAGTTAAAACATCCATTAGGCTTGAAAATTGATAAGTTAGCTTTTAAATTTTATCTTCAATTCCTGAAAATTTCATCTTCAATTTTTGATCTTCATTTCTAGGTGCACTTGTGGATGGTTTCTCATAATTATTTCTCTATAAAGGTGGTGGTTCGAATGTTTTTTGTTACTATTAGCTCTACTTATAAGTTTGTGATAATGGTTTTGGGTTCTGATATTTCTACTAAAAAGGTTTCCTCATTTTATTTTGTTGAAATTCATACCCTGGTTGGGTCTGATGTTGGAATTGTCTTTATTGATAGGCTGCAACACAACATTCTGTCTCTTGCAATTCTAGAAATTTATCAGTGTAACGATAAGTAGAAGAGCATAAACCATATACCTGACTTGAGCCTTGTTGTTCCTTCACTTGATTCATAGAAATTTGTCTTATAACACTAGTCATTTCCATTAGTGTTGCTTTAAGTAAGGGAGATGAGGAATCATAATTCCTTACCTCATGGATTCCTCTAGTGCTCGTACCTCTGGTGCCAAACTCCAATGAGTTTTGGGAAATCTTTTTGATCAGTCCTCTGGCATGTGCTAGTGATTTATCAATCAAGGATCCTCTAGATGACATATCTATAAAGTTTCTATAATTGTTAATAAATCCTTGATAGAAGAAAACATTGAAAAGGTTTTATTCCACAATTTGATGTGGACAGCTGGCACAGAGCTTCTTGAATCACTCTTAGTACTCATAAAGTGTTTCACCAGTTGATTGGAGAGTGACAAAGATCTCTTTTCAGATATTTTTGCTTCTGGATGCAGGAAAGAACCTTTGCATGATTCATATTTGAAGATCTTCCCAGTATTGTAATTCTCCTGGTTATAGATTGTACAACCATTCCTTTGTTTCTCCCACAAATGATAAGGGGAATGCCCTCCACTTTGCATATTCTTTGTCAACACCTTGGGTTCTGCATCTGAAGCACACATTTATAAATTTCTAGATATGTCTATTGGGGTCTTCAACTACAATACCATGGAATGTAGGAAGAATTTGAATCATGTTAAAGCGCAATTCAAAATCATTTTCTAAGGCTGGGATAACTAGTTGATTTAATTGTTTAGAAAATTGTGGTGTGCAAAGATCATGAAATGTTTGGTTAGAATCATCATCCATTATTATAGGTTCAAAGTATTCACTGGCTGTGTCACTTGAATCAGTGAGACTGATTTCTTCGATGTAACGCCCCGACCCTAGTTACTCAGAGTCAGTGCATTATTACATAACATTGTCATGATCATAAAAGATCAAATCTCAAAAGACCGATTAGTTTAGTATCCTTGAAAACACTAGATACATTCATAAAGTTTACATTAAATAAAAAAGTGAAAACTACAAAAACATCTTGTCTCCATACTCATATCCTCTTATACTATCCTTACAGGTCATTCATAAAATACTTCTTCACATACTGGGAAAAATAAAACATAGAAAGGGGTGAGCTCAAATGCCCAGTAAGGATAAAAATATAGCGGAAACTTTCATAAATAATCATAAACATTTAAGGCAATGTATAACTAAAACAAAAGCCTTTTAAACGTGAAATTAATTATAAAATGGAAAAGATAAAATGAAATAATCCCATTTACTTATTCACATGGATATTCTACTATTCAAATAATCACATGCAATGTCAATAACTACTTTCATGATGATGGAATGCATAATTCCAGACTATCATAACCATATAGTCAAGGCCTTGTACCAATACTACAAATAATATTTTATCAAGGCCTTGTGCCAAGACATTAGTTTGTCTCATGAGACCTACCGATGCATTGAGGAGCTATAGCGGGCTCCACCTGTCACTTACTAAGTCCAATGCATTCCTCATATGAATAGGTTTAAACATAACATAAACATTTTTATTAAAACTAGCATACTAAATGTCAATAATTTCTAAATAAACCATTAATGGTATAAAAATAACACATCTATATTAAAACATTTCACAAAACCTTCAATACAATATGGAAGTTTTTTATAATAAATCAACTTCAAATAAGCATAAAATCCATCAAAGGATGTTGACATGGATGAAATAAAAACTATTTGAGATAAATATCTTTTTTTAATCATTTAAAAGTCACATGATTTTAAAAGAAAACATTTACTATGAAAATATTCTTATAATATTTTAAGGGAAGCTTCGACGATTTTATAACAGTAGAAAATAGCTGCACTTGCCGTATAAGTTAGAAAAGACATTCTTACCTTAATTTTGTCGAAAAGGTTAAAATGGACCTTGTTTAGAAAACGACGTAAAGATTGCTTTATAAACATCCTATAAAATTAAACAAGGTTATAAATGAAATTAACCCATTTTCTATAAAATAGTAAGAATTATTTGAAATACATTTTCAAGAAACATGGATGTGGATGATAAAGAGGTCCCAGTAGATAATTATGTATAAAAAACATTAGATAATGAAGAGATTGTGAAATACACCCTTACCTTGAACTTTTCCTGGTTCGAGGGTAGGTTAACCTCTTGTATAATAGTGAAATAATCTTTATTATACAAGAATAATTTAAATTAATATGATATCAAATATGATCTTTTAACATTTCTTTGTTAATAATATATTAGTATTATCGTTGTTTCGGGTGTTAACTTACTCGTTTTATTTTATATGTTTTGTTACATAAGCCATGTTTGTTATTGATAGGTTGTATATTATTCATATCCAGAATTATATAAAGTACTTAAACATTATTTATAATCATTAAATGAGAGTTAGGCTTGAATGGATATGATGGGGAATGAATCTCATCGTGTTCGTGGATATGGTTGTCCGTACGTACGCACGAACGATAATATCATTCTTATGATATTAAAATAATATATAATTGGATGGTATATCATATATAAAGAATCATTATAATGTTATATTTATTATTTACATGAATTACACATAATTATTATACCCATCCAAATAATAATGTATTGAAAAACAATTACACCATGACGTGGAGACGGTAGGCCGTACATACGCATGTATGGTGAAATGTCATTCAAAGGATGGATAGAATACTGAATATATTTATACCATATTTATAATAACATCATAGTATATATAAGATACTGGAGTTATTTTTCTATAATGTAAATAACAAAGAAAAAATAAGTTGAAGAAGAAAGGAACTTGAAAGAGGGTGGTGAAAACATTACCTCTTCTTCGGGTTCTTCCTTTTGATTTGAACAAAAGGGCTCTTTAGGTTGGCTTTTTGATCAAACTAAGGCCTATAGGTTGAATTGATGGAATTTAATATAACAATTGAGAAGGTTTTGGCTGAACCAAAAGGCTTTGAAGGTGTGAATAATTGGTTAGAAGTGGTGTCCATTTGTAAGGGGGGGAGGGGCTCTTTTGGACAAACTTAAATTATTATTTTATAATAAATTCATATTCAGTTTCTAATGTCTCCAAAGTAGATTATTCAAAGTAAAAGGTAGGGATAGGTCTAATTCCTTTCAAAAAATATATTTTCGATAGGTTTGGGTTGATAAATTAACCTTATATTTTAGTTTTAAATCTTAGTTAATTAGTTTGACATTTACCATGTCACTTTGTATTTTTATATTATATCGTTAATAAACTTACTATATACATCCAACAGACCCCCAAGTGGTCCATTAAAGATAAACCTATCACGATATAAGTCCTTTGGCCGATCCTTAGATTTTTAGGAATAGAATATCAATTAATAATATAATATTTGTTTTAAAAACTCATTTATGTCAATTTTGAGACTATTCAATAATTGATTTTTTTAAAGCCTTAAAAACTTTATTAATTCAAATAAAATTAATTTAATAAATCCTAACATGTAATATTAACCAATAAAATTCATGTATGTCATCAAAAATTTCAAATTATATTTATTTTAACTTTTATAATACCAATTATTTGATTCCTTCATTAATAAAGAAAATACTACATTAATATTGTGTCATAAATAAATTTAATTATTTAATGTCTAAAAATTATAGATAAAATACCATTATGTAGGAAATATTGTTATCTTTCTAATGAATATTTATAATTGAATTTATCTTATGTATAACCCTATATTAAAAATGTTTTAGTAATTAAACTTCAATTTTATCTCTTTTAACTCTTCTTTGAATTAAATAACAATAAATGTCCTAATCTAATAAAAGTGGACCTAAATGATATTATTTTACTCCTAAGGTTTATTTTGGTCGAGATACACTTGTCCAATAGAATTAGGACATGTGTTAGGGTAATATTAATATCATCTTTACCCTTAATTACCCTATTTACTTTTAACCGTGGTAAATAAAAGTAAAAAGTTACTATTCAAAAAAAATTATTTTCACCTCATTGAACCACATTTTACTCCTTGATATTAAACGTGTCTCTCGGATTTTTAAAATTACACTCACAGAAATGGTAAAATTAAGTTTTATGTGAATTTCCAAATTCTCCAAAGAGGTGGGTAAATGACAGTGAAAAGTTCAATAAAATTTTTAAATATCTAAAATTATTCTAAACTAACTCTAATGAATTACATTGAACTTATATAGGTATTATGTATCTATTTATACCTTAATTAAATTTAAATAAAAATAATTATTATTTAAAAAAAAATTCGGTTTTAAACTATAACTCTGTGTTTTTCACTATTTATCAAAAATTGAATGTTTTTAGAAAAATACCAAAAATTCACCCTAAGCTAATTTTGATGTTCCAAATCCAAAAATGAAGTCCATTTTGAAAGATAAAATTTATAAAATTTCAAAATGTGTGTATTACTATTCATAACGGATATTTTGATTGGTTGTGGTGTGTGTTAGAACTCAAAGTTGCATACAACACATGTTACTGTATTATTCAAAGAGAAGCGTACCATGGAAGCTTGCGTGTTACATTCTCCCCTCCTTCAAATAATTTTGTCCTCAAAATTTCTAGAATACTACCACATGAAAACACATGGGTGGTTTTTCATCATAAGTTCCTCGGGTTCCCATGTTGCCTCTTCCATCTTATGGTTTCTCCATAAAACTTTTACCAGACGAGTCGTCCGGTTTCTCAGCACTTGTTCTCTTGTATCAAGGATCCTGACGGGCTCTTTGCAATAAGATAGATTGGTTTCCAGTTCTAATTCCTCATAAGTGAGTACATGTGTTGGTTCAGGCATGTATTTTCTCAACAGTGATATGTGGAACACATCGTGAACTTTGGAGAGACTTTGCAGCATTATCAATGTAACACCCCGACCCCAGTTACCCAGAGTCATTGCATTATTGCGTAACATTGGCATGATCACAAAAGATCAAGTCTCGAAAGACTGATTAGTTTAGTAGTCTTGGAAACACTAGATACATTCATAAATGTTACATTACACCATAAAGTGAAAAACTACAATAACAAAGTCTCCATAGTCCACACTCATATCCTCTTCTGACTATCCCTGCAGGTCATTCATAAAATACTTCCTCACATCCTGGAAAATATTAAAACATTGAAAGGGGTGATCTCAGATGCTCAGTAAGGATAACAATATTTCGGAAGATTTCATAAATAAACATTAACATTTAAGGCAATGTATAACTAAAACAAAAGCCTTTTTAAACTTGAACTTCAGTATAGTATGGAAAAAAAATAAAATTAAGTAATTCCATTTACTTACTCACATGGATATTCTACTAGTCGAATAATCACATGCAATATCAATAACCACTTTCATAATGATTGAATGCATAATGTCAGACTATCATAACCACGTATCCAAGGCCTCGTGCCAAGAACACAAATAATATTTTGTCAAGGCCTCGTGCCAAGACACTAGTTTGTCTCATGAGACCTACCGATGCATCGATGAGCTATAGCGGGCTCCACCCGTCACTTATTAAGTCCAATGCATTCCTCATATGAACAGGTTTAAACATATCATAAACCATAACATAATTGTATCACATAAAACATGCATAAAGGAAACATAAGATTTCCATACTTAAATCACAAGATATCAATACAACACATTGATATAATAAAAACTTTATCAAAACCATTTTCAATACCAAAATAAAAGAAAATTAAAACATTGTATTTATTTTTCATTTAAAAAAAAAGTTATGGCTTATAGAGGAAGCCGAAACTCAAATAATAGCCATGGCGGCGGAGAAGTTGTTGTCATCGCATACATAAGAAAAACATTCCTTTTTTCATTTAGTAAAACTCTTCGTATAAAAAAGATTCCTTTTGAATAAACGTAAAAGTCAAAGGGGTTTATACACCGTATAAAAGAAAGTTGTGTATAAAACCAAATATGCCTCAATGAAAGGAGATTGAGACGAAGTCCTTATAAAGATCATTTTTAAAATAAAATAGATCTATTATGTGTATTCAATATAAGTACACATAAAGAAATTACAAATAGAAGATATGACATAATAATATCATGACATAATTTGAAAGTAGGAGATTAACCCAAAGAATGGAAATTGGGTTAAGAAATTCTCTTACCTCGTGTCCGACTTGACTCGACCGTTCTTTAACTTCCTGAATAATAAACTAGAGTTAATCTCTACTTTCTTAAGAAAATTTTTCAAGTTCATTATCCCTTTTATATCACTTATTACCAGGTTACAAAAATTATGTAGTCATTTAAGTTAATAACGGTCGTTTTGTTGATCTTTGGTACTTGAGTCAACAATAAACTTCTTATAACTACAAGTTTTTTATGTGGTAGAATATCCATTATCTCCAGAATTATATTCATGATGTAGATATCATATATATCATATATATCCAGTATATACATTCATTCATAATATTACGTAACATTTAGAGGTAAGAAATGTAATGCACCGTTCATGAAGACGGTAAGCCATACGTACGCATGAACGCTACTTTCATTTATATTTCGTATTTAATGAAATGAAATTATAATGATATAAAGGTATATTATAATTCCAGTATAATATCATATATAATATCATTTACTCCATCCTTTATACATCCCACATATGGCATTAACGATTCAAATCACTTTGAGGGGGCGGTAGTCCGCACTTCCTAAAATGAAATTATCGCGTTTACCCACAATGGAAATCATAACGGTATGCCATAAATGAAAAATACAGAATCATAAGTAAAACAAAAACATAAAATACATCATATATAAAAATATTGTCATCATAATGGCCACCATTAGAGGTGTTAAAAAAATATTGAACAATCATCGTTTCGTGAGGCAGTATTTCGCCACCCACAGAAACAGTATGTTATTTAACCATTAGACGAAGGTGTGTGTAAATGTAAACCAAATCCTTATCATAAAAACATCATAGTATATTTTAGATACTTTTTTTTACAAAAGAAAGGAATAAAAAGATATTAAGGGGTTGGAGAAGCAAAATAAAACAAAACAACATTAGAGAATACATTACCTTAAAATCGGGAAACTCTTTTTGATTTGAGCCAAAGGCTTCCTTGGGAAGACTTATGACCAAAGTGAGGATTCTATGAGTAAGGGAGAGAAGTTGAGAGAGTATTTGGGCAGAGGTTGGCCGAGCCAAAAGGATTTGATGGTGTGAGTAAGGTGGTAGTGGTGGGGGCCTTTTATAAGAGGAGAGGAGGGGCACTCTTGGAAAGATTGAAATGTTACTTTATTATATAATGAGTTTCGGATTTTAAAGGTCCCACACATAAATATTTCGAGTTTAATGTGATAAGGGTTCGAAATATACTCATACAATAGGTTTTTGACAAGTTTATGTATTAGATTTTACATTATCTTTTCATTTTATTTAAATAGTTAATTAATGAGGTAATCGCTGCATCATTATGGTGTCATAAATATTTTAATTTATTTAATGTATAAAAATTATAAAAAAAATATCATGATGTAGGAAATATTTTTATATTTCTAATGAATATTTATAGTCAAAAATATGACTTGTATAACCCCATGTAAAAATTGTTTTAGTAAAACTACTCATGTTTGTGACATTTTTATTTTAATATTAAATAAAAAGTTTTTAATGTCATTTTCCTACCAAAGTGGCTCCATGGGGTCCCCAAGTTGACCCATGGATTTTCTTGGTCGGCCATGACTCATACAATAGGGTTAGGACAAGTGTAAAGGTATTTTCATACTTTTATAATATCGTTTTTACCTTAAATTTCACTAATTACCTTTAATCGCGATTAATTAAACTTAAAAGTTACTATTCACCAAAAATTATTTTAATCCCATTGAACCAAATTTTTCTTCCTAATGAAAACCATTTATGTCGGATTTTTTAAAATCAAATCACAGAAGTGGTAAAATTTCATTTAAACGAAAAATCAGTTTTTTTTACTACCACTTAGTGGTTTCACTATTCATCAGAAATTGATGTTTTTCAGAACAATGCCAAAATTTCACTCTAAGCTATAATTGATATTCCGAATTCAAAAATGATGTCTATTTTACAAAATTCTAAACATATATTTTTCATTAATTAATTTTATAATTAATTCTCGCTGTCACAACAAATAGCGTGTTTTTAAGAAACAATATATATCAAAAGATTGACAATTGTTTATGTCCAATTTCAAAGTGAAATTAATTCTAATAAACACCATTGGATAAAATGGTAAAAATATATTATAATTATACTTTAAAATCACTCAATAGTATAATTTATCACTATAAATTATTTTGATTAAAAAGGTTGTTTTTAAGTATTTTTCACTATTCATAAAAAATTGGAAGTTCTCAGAAAAATACCAAAAATTCAACATAGGCTAATTTAGATATTCTGAATCCAAAAACGAAGTCCACTTGGCAAGATAAAATTTATAAAATTTCAAAAATTAGGTATTACTATTCATAACGGCTACTTTGATTGGTTGTGGTGTGTGTTAGAACTTGAAGTTGCGTACAACACACACTACTGTATTATTCAAAAAGAAGTGTACCGTGGAAGCTTAGGGTGATACATTCTCCCCTCCTTCAAATAATTTCGTCCTCAAAATTTCATATTATATCACTGTATAAAAAGACTCGGGTGATTCTTCATCATAAGTTCCTCAGTTTCCCACGTTGCCTCCTCCATCTTATGGTTTCTCCATAGAAATTTTACCAAACGAATCGTCTGGTTTCTCAGCACTTGTTCTCTTGTATCAAGAATCCTGACGGGCTCTTCGCAATAAGACAGATCGGGTTCCAGTTCTAATTCCTCATAGGTGAGTACATACGTTGGGTCAGGCATGTATTTTCTCTACAGTGATACGTGAAATACATCATGAACTTGGGAGAGACTTGGCGGCATTGCCAAACGGTAAGCTACAGCCCCAATTCTTTCTAGAATTTCAAAGGGTCTGATATACCTGGGACTCAATTTACCCTTTTTACCGAAACGTATAACTCTCTTCCATAGAGATACCTTCAAGAAAACACGATCTCCTACCTGAAATTCCAAATCCTTCCTTCGGTTGTCGGCACAGCTCTTCTACCTACTTTGAGCTGCTTTGATGTGGTTTTGGATTACTTTCACCTTTTCCATCGTTTCCTCCACCAGTTCTGGGCCTACAAGTTTTCTTTCACCAACTTCATCCCAACAGGTTGGTGTGCAACATCTCTTTCCATATAACGCTTCATATGGTGACATCTGAATACTTGAATGGAAGCTATTGTTATAGGAAAATTCTACCAGAGGTAAATATTGATCCCACATTCCTTGAAAGTCAAGTGAGAATGATCTCAACATGTCTTCTAAGGTTTGAATAGTTCTTTCTGATTGTCCATCTATTTGAGGGTGGTAAGCAGTGCTCAAATGAAGTTCAGTATCCAAGGCCTTCAGAAGACTTTTCTAGAATCTTGATGTAAAACGAGGATCACGATCCGAGACAATCGACAGGGGTACTCCAAGAAGTCTCACAACTTCATTAATATACAGTCTTACTAGACGTTCAAGTGGTAGATCTTCCCTTATAGCAAGAAAATGTGCTGACTTCATGAGATGAACAACAATGACCCATATTGCGTCATTTCTTCTAGAATTCTTTGGTAGTCCCATGACAAAATCCATCGTAATTTTATCCCATTTCCACTCAAGTATGGGAAGAGGTTGCAATACTCCACCAGGCAGTTGCCTTCCAGCTGTCACTTGTTGACAAACCATACATCTTTACACAAAATCAGCAATCTCCCTCTTCATGTTGTCCCACCAAAAATGTCCCTTTAAATCTCTATACATTTTGGTGCTCCCAGGGTGTATAGAGAAATTGGAACTATGATAATCATCCAACAATTCCCTCTTTAAATCAGGTATATCGGGAACACAGAGTCTCCTCCCAAATTTCAAAATTTCATCTTCATACACAAAGTCCCTCAATCGCCCATCATTCATAGCTTTAATCTTCTTTTTCAACTTTTCATCATTGGCCTGAGAACACTTTATCCTTTCTAGTAAAGATGGTTTGTCAACCATTTGAAAAAAATTTGATGTTTCACCCTCCATGGTGATTCCCATATCCATCTTTACTAGATCCATGAAAATAGGATCCCTTTCCACTCTCATCATGTTCAAAACTCCATGATCTTTTCTACTCAAAGCATCTACAACCTTATTTGCCTTCCCTGGGTGGTAGTGTATCATGCAATCATAATCCTTGAGTAGTTCAAGCCATCGCCTTTGCCTCATGTTGAGTTCTTTTTGTGAGAAAATATGTTTCAAACTCTTGTGATCGGTATATATCTCACATTTTTCACCATAGAGATAATGTCTCCATATCTTCAAGGCAAAGATTATAGAAGCTAACTCGAGATCATGAGTAGGATAGTTCTGCTCATGAATTTTTAGCTGTCGTGATGCATAGGAAATAACCCTATCATTCTACATAAGGACACAACCAAGTCCTTTCATTGATGCATCACTATAAATAACGAACCCATCATTCCCTGATGGTAGAGTCAATATAGGAGCATTGAATAATCTTCTCTTTAGTTATTCAAAACATTCTTTATACTCTTTTTTCCAGACAAATTTAACCCCTTTATGTGTGAGCTTCATTAATGGGTTAGCCAATCGGGCAAAATTTTGGACAAAATGTCGATAATAACCTGCCAAACCAATAAAGCTGCATACCTCAGTTATACTCATCGGTGCTGGCCATTCTTGAATTGCCTTGGTATTAGAAGGATCAACAGAAATTCCATCCTTAGAGATAATATGGACAAGAAAAGAAATCTCCTAAATCCAGAATTCACACTTGCTAAACTTCCCATATAATTCATGCATTCTAAGAGTCTTCAAGATAATGCGCAAGTGATTTTCATGATCTTCATAGCTTTTGGAGTACACCAAGATATCATCAATAAATACCACCACAAAATCATCCAGATATTCCTTGAAAACTCTATTCATTGGATCCATGAATATAGAGGGTGCATTAGTCAATCCAAAAGGCATTACTATAAACTCGTAATGTCTGTACCTTGTTCGAAATGTTGTCTTCGGAATGTCTCCCTTCTTCACACACAACTGATGGTATCCCGATCGAAGATCAATCTTTGAAAATTATTGAGATCCTTGCAATTGGTCAAATAAATCATCAATGTGAGGTAGGGGATACTTTTTCTTTATTGTTATAGCATTGATCTTCCTGTAGTCAACGCACAACCTCATTGATCCATTTTTCTTCTTAACAAAAAGGACAGGGGCTCCCCATGGAGAAACACTAGGGAAAATAAATCCCTTATTACTCAATTCATCTAGTTGTTTCTTTAGTTCAACTAATTCCACGGTGGCCATCCTATAAGGGGTCTTCGATATAGGCCTTGATCCAGGAATTAAATCAATGGAAAACTCAACTTTTTGTTTGGGAGGATGTCCAGGTAAATCTTCCGGAAACACATCTTCATATTCTTTCACAATAGGTACATCCCCTAGTTGAACATTACTTTCCTTGCCCTTAGTCATTTCATTATCTTCCTCCCCAATAATTGAATTTAGTTGAGATACTGGGGGTGGATCTAAATAAGAATTAGGTGGTGACGATTCTGCTCTAAAAATAAGGTGTTCCTTATCATCATCATCAAAAATCGTAACCTCCTTCTTCTTACAATAAATCTTTGCATCATAGTCCGAAAGACAATCCATACCGAGGATTATATCAAACTCAATCATAGGTATGACAATGAGATCAGTGGATAATGAACAGTTATGTGCTCTAATGGGGACTGATTCACAAAACTTTGTTGCAATAATACATCCCTTAGGAGTTTTGACTGACAATTCTCTTGTTAAATCAAATTGGAAATATCTAATTTTCTTAGCAAACTGGGAAGATATGAAATAATGCGATGATCCAGAATCAAATAATGCATTTGCTAAACTTTAGGAAACCATTAAATTACCTACCACCACGTCTTTCGGAGCTTCAACCTCAGCAGTAGTGATAGCATAAACTTGGCCTTGATCCATTGGCCTCTTCTGAGGTAAGTTCCCCTGACGCTTAGGACATTAATTTGCATAAAGTCCCATCTCTCTACAATTATAGCATTCCACATGACAGCAACTTTATTTCCCTTGCAATCATGAGCTTGGTGGCCTTTTTCACCATACTTGTAACAGACTCCCATTCCCTTCAAGCAAGTACTGGGTGTTTCTTTCCACATTTACTGCAGGACTGATATTCAACTCTTTCCTTCTTCCCCTTATTTCCATTTCTAGATTGATCAGAAGATCTCTTCTTTTCTTGCTTTGCTTTAAAGTCAAAAGACTTAGAGAATTTTTTTTCAGTCTTGATAGCACACGAGACAATATCTTCGTATGATGAGAAGGTTTGTGAGACTAATGCTCGACAGAGAAATGGTTTTAACCCATAAAAGAAACGATCAATCTTACTTCTTGGGTTACGTATATAATCTACAGCATGCCTCGCTAACCATGTAAAGTTAGCCTCATACTTTGCGACATTCTCATCCTCCTTCTTCCTCAGACTCAGAAATTGCCTTTCCATATCTGCTCGATGGTCATGGGGAAAGTATTTTTCTAAGAAAATATCTTTGAACTCTCTCTATTCCATGTTTTATACTTCATCATCTTCCTTTTTGTTTTGAATCAGTGACCACCATTGATCGGCATCTCCAGTGAAGCGGTAGATTGCCATGACAACCTTATCCCTTTCGCTACTCCCCAAGGCATGGAATATTTTTTCTAAGGAGTTTATCCATTGCTTAGCTACTAATGGATTTGTACCCCCATTAAATGTTGGTGGTTGTTGCCTCATGAAGCGGTCTAACATTGATCCTCCACGTTGCGGATCAGGGTTCTCCATACGATTAAGGTTATTATTCATAACCTGAGTGAGTTGTCCCAGGATGGTAATAAGTTGATCAGCACCAGTTGTATCTCCAGATCCCCAATAGTTATCTTGAGCAGGAGGGAAATCCCTACACGCAGTGCGTGCATTGATATGGTTTCCATTCCTTCCACTAGGCGCCATTTCTAAACAATGGCATAAACTAGATTAGTTTATGATTCAAAATAGATAATTCCATACTTGTAAAATACTTAACATAAATAGAACTATTTATAGATATAATCCATAATCATAAAAATGTTTTCTTTTAGGAAGTATATACTCATAACCCTTCATAGTGTCTTGTAAAGAAAATGAGAATTATCCTAAGCATATCCCCCGGGAGTGTCGTAACCAAGAGTGCAGCAAGGCCCGTTGTTGTTCACCAGTTCCCGTTCGAGTCTAGCTCAAAGCGGTGTTTTCGGGTTTTACCCCTAGGTACATCTGTGCCAGAGACACCTCTACCTGCTCGTATCCAGACAGGGATGTATTTCTTGGAAAACTCACAAAAATCTCTATAATACCAAAATTATAGGAAGTTCATATATACTAATCCTCAAAGTATATCTTTGAGCTATGTTCTCTAATCAGAGTTTATCTAAATCTAGCTTCCAAGGTTAGTACTAAACTGCCTCTGATACCAACTGTAACGCCCTGACCCCAGTTACCCAGAGTCGGTGCATTATTGCGGAACATTGGCATGATCACAAAAGATCAAGTCTTGAAAGAACGATTAGTTTAGTAGTCTTGGAAACACTAGATACATTCATAAATGTTAAATTACACCATAAAGTGAAAAACTACAATAACAAAGTCTCCATAGTCCACACTCATATCCTCTTCTAACTATCCCTGCAGGTCATTCATAAAATACTTGTTCACATCCTGGAAAATATTAAAACATTAAAAGGGGTGAGCTCAGATGCTCAGTAAGGATAACAATATTTCGGAAGCTTTCATAAATAAACATTAACATTTAAGGCAATGTATAACTAAAACAAAAGCCTTTTTAAACTTGAACTTTAGCATAGTATGGAAAAAAAATAAAATTAAATAATGTCAATTACTTACTCACATGGATATTCTACGAGTCGAATAATCACATGCAATATCAATAACCACTTTCATAATGATGGAATGCATAATGCCAGACTATCATAACCATGTATCCAAGGCCTAGTGCCAAGACCACAAATAAGATTTTGTCAAGGCCTCGTGCCAAGACACCAGTTTGTCTCATGAGACCTACCGATGCATCGAGGAGCTATAGCGGGCTCCACCCGTCACTTATTAAGTCCAATGCATTCCCCATATTAACAGGTTTAAACATATCATAAACCATAACATAATAGTATCACATAAAACGTGCATAAAGGAAACATAATATTTCCATACTTCAATCACAAGATATCAATACAACACATTGATATAATAAAAACTTTATCAAAACCATTTTCAATACCAAAATAAAAGAAAATTAAAACTTTGTATTTATTTTTCATTTAAAAAAATGTTGTGGCTTATATAGGAAGCCGAAACTCAAATAATAGTCATGGCGGTGGAGAAGTCGTTGTCGCCGCATACGTAAGAAAAACATTCCTTTTGTCTTTTAGTAAAACACTTCGTATAAAAAAGATTCCTTTTGAATAAACGTAAAAGTCAAAGGGGTTTATACACCGTATAAAAGAAAGTTTTGTATAAAACCAAATATGCCTCAATGAAAGGAGATTGAGACGAAGTCCTTACAAAGATCATTTTTAAAATAAAATAGATCTATTATGTGTATTCACTATAAGTACACATAAAGAAAGTACAAATACAAGATATGACATAATAATATCATGACATAACTTGAAAGCCGGAGATTAACCCAAAGAATGGAAATTGGGTTAAGAAATTCCCTTACCTCGTGTCCGACTTGACTCGACCGTTCTTTAACATCCTGAATAATAAACTAGAGTTAATCTATACTTGATTAAGATCATTATTCAAGTTCATTATCCCTTTTATATCACCTATTACAAGGTTACAAAAATTATGTAGTCATTTAAGTTAATAACGGTCGTTTTGTCGATCTTTGGTACTTGAGTCAACAACAAAATTCTTATAACTACAAGTTTTTTATGTGGTAGAATATCCATTATCTCAATAATTATATTCATGATTTATATATCATATATATCATATATATCTAGTATATACATTCATTCATAATATTACGTAACATTTAGAGGTAAGAAATGTGATGCACCGTTCATGGAGATGGTAAGTCGTACGTACGCATGAACGCTAATTTCATTTCTATTTCGTATTTAATGAAATGAAATTATAATGATATAAAGGTATATTATAATTCCAGTATAATATCATATATAATATCATTTACTCCATCCTTTATACATCCCACATATGGCATTAACGATTCAAATCACTTTGAGGGGGCGGTAGTCCGCACTTCCTAAAATGAAATTATCGCGTTTACCCATAATGGAAATCATAAAGGTATGCCATAAATGAAAAATACATAATCATAAGTAAAACAAAAACATAAAATACATCATATATAAAAATATTTTCATCATAATGGCCACCATTAGAGGTGTTAAAAGAATATTGAACAATCATTGTTTCGTGAGGCAGTATTTCGCCCCACACAGAAACAGTATGTTCTTTAACCATTAGACGAAGGTGTGTGTAAATGTAAACCAAATACTTATCATAAAAACATCCTAGTATATTTTAGATACATTTTTTGTTACAAAAGAAATGAATAAAAAGAGTTTAAGGTGTTGGAGAAGCAAAATAAAACAAAACAACATTAGATAAGACATTACCTTAAAATCAGGTAACTCTTTTTGATTTGAGCCAAAGGATTCCTTGGGAAGACTTATTCCCAAAGTGAGGCTTCTATGAGTAAGTTAGGGAAGTTGAGAGAGTATTTGGGCAGAGTTTGTCCGAGCCAAAAGGCTTTGATGGTGTGAGTAAGGTGGTAGTGGTGGGGGCCTTTTATAAGAGGAGAGGAGGGGCACTCTTGGAAAGATTGAAATGTTACTTTATTATATAATGAGTTTTGGATTTTAAAGGTCCCAAACTTATATATTTCTAGGGTAATGTGATAAGGGTTCTAACTATACTCATCCAATAGGTTTTTGACAAGTGTAAGTCTTAGATTTTACATTATCTTTTCATTTTATTTAAATAGTTTATTAATGAGGTAATCGTTGCATCACTATGGTGTCATAAATATTTTAATTTATTTAATGTATAAAAATTATAAAACAAATATCATCATGTAGGAAATAGTTTTATCTTTCTAATGAATATTTATAGTCAAAAATATGACTTTTATAACCCCATGTAAAAATTGTTTTAGTAAAACTACTCATGTTTGTGACATTTTTATTTTAATATTAAATAAAACGTTTTTAATGTCATTTTCCTACCAAAGTGGCTCCATGGGGTCCCCAAGTTGACCCATGGATTTTATTGGTCGGTCATGACTCATCCAATAGTGTTAGGACAAGTGTAAAGGTATTTTCATACTTTTATAATATCATTTTTACCTTAAATTTCACTAATTACCTTTAATCGCGATTAATTAAACTTAAAAGTTACTATTCACCAAAAATTATTTTAATCCCATTGAACCACATTTTTCTTCCTAATGACAACCATGTATGTTGTATTTTTGAAAATAAAATCACATAAGTGGTAAAATTTCATTTAAACGAAAAATCAGTTTTTTTAACTACCACTTAGTGGTTTCACTATTCATCAGAAATTGATGTGTTTCAGAATAATGCCAAAATTTCACCCTAAGCTATAATTTATATTCCAAATTAAAAAATGATGTCTATTTTACAAAATTACAAAAATATATGTTTCATTAATTAATTTTATAATTAATTCCCGTTGTCACAACAAATAGCGTGTTTTTAAGAAACAATATATATCAAAAGATTGACAATTGTTTATGTCCAATTTCAAAGTGAAATTAATTCTAATGAACACCATTGCATAAAATGGTAAAAATATATTATAATTATACTTTAAAACCACTAAATAGTATAATTTATCACTATAAATTATTTTTATTAAAAAAGTTGTTTTTAAGTATTTTTCACTATTCATAAAAAATTGGGAGTTCTCAGAAAAATACCAAAAATTCAACATAGGCTAATTTCGATATTCTGAATCCAAAAACGAAGTCCATTTGGAAAGATAAAATTTATAAAATTTTAAAAATTAGGTATTACTATTCATAACGGCTACTTTGATTGGTTGTGGTGTGTGTTAGAACTCGAAGTTGCGTACAACACACGCTACTGTATTATTCAAAGAGAAGTGTGTCGTGGAAGCTTGGGGTGTTACAATCAAACGATAAGCTACAGCCCCAATTCATTCTAGAATTTCGAAGGGTCCGATGTACCTGGAACTCAATTTACCCTTCTTACCGAAATTTATAACTCCCTTCCATGGAGATACCTTCAAGAAAACATGATCTCCTACCTAAAATTCCAAATCCTTCCTTCAGTTATCGGCATAGCTCTTCTACCAAATTTGAGCTGCTTTGATATAGGTTTGGATTACCTTCACCTTTTCCATCGTTTCCTCCACATGTTCTGGGACAACAAGTTTTCTTTCACCAACATCATCCCAACAGGTTGGTGTGTGACATCTCTTTCTGTATAATGCTTCATATGGTGCTATCCGAATACTTGAATGGAAGCCATTGTTATAAGAAAATTCTACCAGAGGTAAATATTGATCCCACATACCCTGATAGTCAAGTGAGAAATATCTCAACATGTCTTCTAAGGTTTGAATAGTCTGCTCTGATTTTACATCAGTTTGGGGGTGGTAGGCAGTGCTGAAACGAAGTTCAATATCCAGGGATTTCTCAAGACTTTTCCAGAATCTTGATGTAAAATGTGGATCACGATCAAAAAAATCAATAGGGGTACTCCATGAAGTCTCACAACTTCATTGATATATAGTCTTTCTAGACATTCAAGTGGTAGATCTTCCCTTATAGCAAGAAAATGTGCTGACTTGGTAAGACGATCAACAATGACCCATATTTCATAGTTCCTTCTAGGAGTCTTTGGTAGTCCCATGACAAATTCCATCGTAATATTATCCCATTTTCACTCCTATATCGGAAGAGGTTGCATGACTCCTCTAGGATGTTTCCTTCCATCTTTCACTTGTTGACAAACCATACATCTTTCCACAAAATCAGCAATCTCCCTCTTCATGTTGTCCCACCAAAAATGTTCCTTCAAATATCTATACATTTTTGTGCTCCCAAGGTGTATAGAGAAATTGGAACTATGAGCATCATCCAAAAATTCCCTTTTTAGATAAAGTATATCGAGAATACAAAGTCTCTTCCCAAATTTTAAAATTCCATCTTCATACACAAAGTCACTCAATCTCCCATCATTCACAGCTTTAATCTTCTTTTTAAACTCTTCATCATTGGCCTGAGAACTCTTAATCCTTTCCAGTAAAGATTTTTTGGCAACCATTTGAAAAAGTATAGATGTTTCACCTTCCATGGTGATTCCCATGTCCATCTTCACTAGATCCATATATATAGGATCCTTTTCAACTCTCATCTTGTTCAAAACTCCATGATCCTTTCTACTCAAAGCATCATCCACCTTATTCACCTTCTCCAGGTGGTAGTGTATCGTGAAATCATAATCTTTGAGTAATTCGAGCCATCTCCTTTTCCTCATGTTGAGTTCTTTCTTTGAGAAAATATACTTCAAACTCTTGTGATCAGTATAAATCTCACATTTTTCACCATAGAGATAATGTCTCCATATCTTCAAAGAAAATATTACATCATCTAACTCAAGATCACGAGTAGGATAGTTTTTCTCATGAATTTTCAGTTGTTGTGATGCATAGGAAATAACTCTATCATTCTGCATAAGTACACAACCAATTCCTTTCTTCGATGCATCACTATAAATAACGAACCCATCATTCCCCGATGGTAGAGTCAATATAGGGGAATTGACAAATATTCTCTTCAGTTCTTCAAAAAATTCTTCACACTCTTTTGTCCAAACAAATTTAACCCTTTTACATGTGAGTTTCGTTAATGGGTTATCCAATCAGGAAATGTTCTGGAAAAAATGCTGATAATAACCTTCTAATCCAATAAAACTGCATACCTTGGTTATACTCATTGGTGCTAGCCATTCTTGGATTGCTCTTGTCTTAGCAAAATCAACAGAGATTCCATCCTTAGAGACAATATGGCCAAGAAAAGAAATCTCTTGAAGCCAGAATCCACACTTGCTAAACTTCCTATATAATTCATGTCTTCTCTGAGTCTTCAGGATAATGTGCAAGTGATTTTCATTATCTTCGTAGATTTTGGAGTATACCAAGATATCATCAATAAATACCACCAGAAAATCATCGAGATATTCCTTGAAAACTCTATTCATCAGATCCATGAATACAGAGGTTTCATTAGTCAATCTAAAGGGCATTACTGTGAACTCGTAATGCCCGTACTTGGTTCGAAATGCTATCTTCGGAATTTATTCCTTCTTTACACACAACTGATGGTATCCAGATCAAAGGTCAATCTTTAAAAAGTACTGATCTCCATTCAGTTGGTCAAATAAATCATCAATGCGAGGTAGGGGATACTTGTTCTTTATTTTTATAGCATTGATTTACCTGTAGTCGATACATAACCTCATAGATCCATCTTTCTTCTTAACAAAAAGGATAGGGGCTCCCCATGGAGAAACACTAGGGAGAGTAAATCCATTATTAATCAATTCCTATAGCAGTTTCTTTAGTTAAACTAATTCCATAGTGGCCATTCTATAAGGTGTCTTTGATATAGGCCATGAACCAGGAATTAAATCAATGGAAAACTCAATTTCTCATTCTGGAGGATGTCCAGGTAAATCTTCCAGAAACACATCTACATATTATTTCACAATAGGTACATCCTCTATTTGAACATTCCTTTCCTTACCCACAGTCATTTCATTCTCTTCCTCCCCAAATCCTAAAATATTTTTTATAGGAAACATATCCATTTCTCAGCTACCAATGGCTTTTTAATCCCATTGAATGTTGGTGGTTGTTGCCTCATGAAGTGATCTAACGCTGATCCTCCATGTTGCGGATCAGGGTGCTTCATACGGGTAAGTTTATTATTCATAACATGAGTGAGTTTTCCCAGTATGGTGATTAGCTGATCAGGACCAGTTGCATCACCAGCTCCACTATAATTATCTTGAGCAGGAGGGAAATCCCTACATGGAGTGCATGCATTGATACAGTTTTCATTCCTTCCACTAGGTGCCATTTCTAAATAATGGCATAAACTAGATCAGTTTATGATTCAAAAAACATAATTCCATACTTGTAAAACACTTAACATAAATTGAACAGTTTATGGATATAATCCATAATCATAAAAATGTTTTCTTTGCGGAAGTATATACTCATAAACCCTTCATAATGGTTTTTAAACAAAATGAGAATTATCCTAATCATATCCCCCAGGAGTTTCATAACCAAGAGTGCAGCAAGGCCCATTTTCGTGCACCAGTTCTCATTCGAGTTTAGCTCAAAGCGGTGTTTTCGCGTTTTACCCCTAGGTACATCTGTGCCAGAGCTGCCTCTACCTGCTCGTATCCAGACAGGGATGTATTGCTCGGAAAACATAAAAAATCATTACAATACCAAAATTCTAGGAAGATCTTCTATACTAATCCTCAAAGTCCATCTTAAGTCTATGTGCTCTAATCATAGTTTATCTAAATATAGTTTCCAAGGTTTGAA
The DNA here is from genome assembly GCA_963277665.1 of Viscum album. NCBI lineage: Eukaryota > Viridiplantae > Streptophyta > Magnoliopsida > Santalales > Viscaceae > Viscum > Viscum album. The sequence continues at coordinate 1,898,947,078 of OY728158.1, read as the reverse complement.
CTAAACTTCTTTTGATACCAAATGTAATGCCTCGAACCCAGTTACCCAAAGTCAGTGCATTATTACATAACATTGGCATGATCATAAAAGACCAAATCTCAAAAGACCGATTAGTTTAGTAGCCTTGGAAACACTAGATACATTCATAAAGTTTACATTACATCATAAACTAAAAACTACAACAATATCTTGTCTCCACACTCATATCCCCTTATACTATCCCTATAGGTCATTCATAAAATACTTCTTCACATCCTGGGAAAAATAACACATAGAAAGGGGTGAGCTCAAATACCCAGTAAGGATAACAATATAGCGGAAACTTTCATAAATAAGAATAAACATTTAAGGCAACGTATAACTAAAACAAAAGCCTTTTAAACTTGAAATTAAGCATAAAATGGAAAAGATAAAATGAAATAATTCCATTTACTTATTCACATGGATATTCTACTATTCGAATAATCACATGCAATATCAATAACTACTTTCATGATGATGGAATGCATAATGACAGACTATCATAACCATATAGTCAAGGCCTTATGCCAATACTACAAATAAGATTTTATCAAGGCCTTGTGCCAAGACATTAGTTTATCTCATGAGACCTACCGATGCATTGAGGAGCTATAGCGGGCTCCACCCGTCACTTACTAAGTCCAATGCATTACTCATATTAATTGGTTTAAACATAACATAAACATTCATATTAAAACTAGCATATGAAATGTCAATAATTTATCCATAAACCATTAATGGTATAAAAATAACACATCAACATTAAAACATATCACATAACCTTCAATACAATATGGAAGTTTTGTATAATAAATCAACTTCAAATAAGCATAAAATCTATCAAAGGATGTTGACATAGATGAAATAAAAACAATTTGAGAGAAATATATTTTTTTTTAAATAATTAAAAAGTCACATAATTATAAAATAAAACATTTACTATGAAAATATTCTTATAATATTTTAAGTGAAGCTTCGACGATTTTTTAAAGGCAAAAAATAGTTGCACCCTCTGTATAAGTTAAAAAATACATTCTTACCTTAATTTTGTTGAAAAGGTTAAAAGGGGCCTTGTTTGGAAAATGAAGGAAAGATTCCTTTATAAACATCTTATAAAATTAAACAAGGGTATAAATGACTTTAACCCATTGTCTATAAAATAGTAAGAATGATTTTAAATACATATTTAAGAAACATGGATGTGGATGATAAAGAGGTCCCAGTAGATAATTACATATAAACAACCTTGGATAATGAAGAGATTGTGAAATAAACCCTTACCTTGTACATTTCCTTGGTTTAGGATAGGTTAACATCATGTATAATGGTGAAATTATTGTTATTATACCAGAATAATTTAAATTAATATGATATAATATATTATCTTTTAACATTGCTTTGTTAATAATATCTTAGTATTATCGTTGTTTCAGGTGTTAACTTACTCATTTTATTTTATATGTTTTGTTACATATGTCGTGTTTGTTATGTATAGGTTGCATTTTATTCATATCCAAAATGATATCAATTCCTTAAACATTATTTTTAACCATTAAATGAGATTTAGGCTTGAATGGATACAATGTGGAAAGAATCTCATCGCGTTCTTGGAGACGGTTGTCCGTACATACGCACGAGTGATAATATCATTCTTTTGATATTAAAATAATATATAATTGGATGGTATATCATATATACAGAATCATTATAATGTTATATTTATTATTTACATTAATTACACATCATTATTATACACATCCAAATAATAATGTATTGAATAACAATTACACCACGACGTGGAGACGGTAGGCCGTACGTATACACGTATGGTGACATGTCCTTAAAAGGATGGATAGAATACTAAATATGGTTATTCCAGATTTATAATAACATCACAGTATATATAAGATACTGGAGTTATAATTTTATAATGTAAATAACAAATAAAGAAGAAGTGGAAGAAGAAAGGAACTTGAAAGAGGGTGGTGAAAACATTACCTCTTCTTCGGGTTCTTCCTTTTGATTTGATCAAAAGGGCTCCTTAGGTTGTCTTTATGATCAAAATAATGCCTCTATATTGAATTTATGTACGTTTAGATAATAATTGTTCAGGTTTTGGCCAAACCAAAATGATTTTAATGTGTGAAGAAATGGTTAGAAGTGGTTTTCTTTTTACCGGGGGGGAGGGGCTCTTTAGGAAAAACTTAAAGTATTATTTTATAATAAATTAATATTCGGTTTCTAATGGCTCCAAAGTATATTATTAAAAGTATAAGGTGGTTTTGGGTCTAAATCCTTTCAACTAATAGATTTTATACAGATTTGAGTCATTACATTAACCTTATCTTTTAGTTTTAACTATTAGTTAATTAGTTTGACATTTACCATGTCAATTTGTATTTTTATATTATATAGTTGATAAAATTACTATATACATCCAAGAGACCCTCAAGTGGTCCATTAATGATACACCTATAATGATATAAGTCCTTTGGCCTAACCTTATATTCTTAGGAATATAATATCAATTAATAATATAATATTTGTTTTAAAAACTCATTTAGGTTAATTTTGACACTATTCAATAATTGATTTTTGTTAAAGTCTCAAAAACTTTATTAATTCGAATAAAATTAATTTAAGAAATAATAACATGTAATATTAAACAATAAAATTTGTGTATGTCATCAAAACTTTCAAATTATATTTATTTTAACTTTTATAATACTAATTATTTGATTTTTTCATTAATAAGTAAAATACTGCGTCATTATTGTGTCATGAATAAATTTAATTACTAAATGTCTAAAATTTATAAATAAAATACTATTATGTAGGAAATATTTTTAGATTTCTAATTACTATTTATAATCGAATTTTTCTTATGTATTAACCTATATTAAAAATGTTTTAGTAATTAAACTTCGATTTTATCTCTTTTAACTCTTCTTTGAATTAAATAATAATTAATGTCCTAATCTAATCCAAGTGGAAATAAATAATAATATTTTATTCCTAAGGTTGTTTTTGGTAGAGATAAACTTGTCCAATAGAATTATGACATGATTTAGGGTAATATTAATATCATTTTTACCCTTAATTACCCAATTTACTTTTAACCGTGGTAAATAAAAGTAAATCGTAATTATTCACCAAAAATTATTTTCATCTCATTGAACCACATTTTACTCCTTGATATTAACCATTTCTCTCGTATTTTAGAAATTCCACTCACATAAGCGGTAAAATTATGTTTCATGTGAATTTCCAAATTCTCCTAGGAGGTGGGTAAAAGGCGGTGAAAGGTTCAATAAAATTTTTATATATCTAAAATTATTCTAAAATAAATCCAATTAATTAAATTTAACTTATATAGGTATTATGTATATATTTTGACCTTAATTAAATATGAATAAAATAAATAATTATTTAAATAAAAATTCGGTTTTAAACTATAACTCAGTGTTTTTCACTATTCATCAAAAATTGAATGTTTTCAGAAAAATAGAAAAAATTCACCCTAAGCTAATTTCGATATTCCGAATCCAAAAATGAAGCCCATTTTGAAAAATAAAATTTATAAAATTTTAAAATGTGGGTATTACTATTCATAACGGCTAGTTTGATTGGTTGTGGTGTGTGTTAGAACTCGAACTTGTGTACAACACACGCTACTCTATTATTCAAAGAGAAGCGTACCGTAGAAGCTTGGGGTGTTACATTCGAATTGTGTTTGAAAATTTTTCTTTCTCAGTTTTGTTATTGTGCGTTAAATTTATGGATCAAATTTTATTAAATTGTTGTTAGAACTACGGTTTATTCAAAAGAAGAGAAAAAAATTATTTTTTATGGTTTTTCAGCACTCTATCTCTGGAAACAGTGCCAATTTTGATGCATGTCAGTCATGGGGATGTCAAAACATTATTTTAATTACCTTAGTATAGTATAGTAATTGATCTTAGGTAGTCTCTTGAAGAGGAGTGAACACAAAACAAGGTTGTCACTTTTTAATGGTTTTGTGAAAACAATTGGTTTTAATTAATTTAGAATGATGTGTGATAAATAAGAAGCTTGATTTGATCAGTTTTAAACAAATGAGAAAGATGGTTATCGGAGTGAGTTTGGATAGACCCAATTCTACACTATCATGGTTTCCAATTTTTTCCTCTTTTCCTTCTTTGTCTGGTTAGAGAGAGATTCGTCTACCGATTCCTTTCTCTTCCTTGCCCAAATAGTCGTGATAAGAACATTCCTTATCCAAAACCATAGATTAGTATAACCTTATTCCAATTTATGTGGGATTGTAGATGGAATAGAATGTCTTGAGAGGTGGGAGCTCCTCTCATTTTATAGGCAGATGTTTTCCTCCCCACATTGGTGCATTTTATACCCAATTAATGATCTAATAACAACTTTCTCCCTTCATGAAAGATCTTAAAATTTTCCTTGGTCGTCCACACTCAACAGTTCAGGGTATTTGGATGCTTGGTGATGGAGTTACGTTTTTTTTTATACTGAGCAGTTATTATGTCCAGTAAGACTCTCCACATTTAACATATCACGTATTAATGACCATGAAAATGACCTCTTCACACATTAGTTCCTTCATGAAAGATGTTTATAATTATTTTGGGTAGACACCCTCAAAATTAAATTTTAATTGGCCACATAATGTACGAGTTATGATTTTTCTTTTGGAGGTTCCTTTTACTGGATGAAATGTTCAGGAAGCTTCCTTCAATTGAGTTCATTCAACAGCCACCATAATGGATTCCAAACTCCATGAAATTTAATGTGTGATCGATCCATTGAGTTGTCTTTAATCTACATATAGAATCACTTAAATTGGATGAGTGTAGTTCGAGATGTCCTTCCATTACTGTGGTGGGGTCCCACTATCCTCCTTGAAAAATATTGAACTTCATTGAAATTTTTAGGCCAGTAGATTCTCAAATAATCCCATGGTCCATAAGAGAAACATGAATAAAATAAATCAAGGGTTATAACAAAAAAGGAATCATTCAATTTGGAATTAAATTTTTAATTAAATGAAAAAAATACCCTTGATGTGAAAATCTGTCAAAAATACCGATTTAAGAAACATTCCATTTTTAGCCCAACACACACCAAAAATATTAAAATCCTGAAAATCAGCTCAAATTGACAAAGTGTGTGAGATTAAATAATTGAAAATAATATAAAAAAATTATTAAAATGTTAGATAAATCAATTATCCCACACTAAAAACATGGTTGTCTTCAGGCATGAAATATCAACATTGAAAATTTGAGGGCACTAATGTTACCATTATTTAAATTACAAAGTAAAAAAATCAAACAATTTTCAATGTGAAATCAAAATTCCAAATTCCACATAAAATATCAATTTAATTTCCCAATTTTAAAAAAATCAATCAACTCATTAATTTTACTTTTCCCTTTTAAAAAATGATTGGACTTCACCATTAATTCATTAATTCTCTTAAATTCATTATTATTAAGCTTTCTATATCATGATTTACCTCACATGAATATTAATGTGGAGTTATTCTTGTAAATAAAAAAATCACATAAAATCATGAGGCCATTTAATAAAGGTTCAAATGACTCTCTGGCTTAAGGTAGGTGAAAAAATCATTAAAAAAAATTCATTCCAGAAAGAGGAGGCGGGACTCTTAAGTACAATGCATGATTAATTCTAGTGAAAACACAGGAAATTACTCTCTCAATCCCCATATAAAATGGTAAAAACCATACTACCCCCTTTTATGACATGGCACATGATCCAAATAATGATTATAATGTATGATATCATCCATTTTCTCCTTTGTTGTCAAATCTCCAGAAAGGCACAACTTTATTTTCATTTTTATTTTTCATGGAGGATGATCTGAAAATTAAATACAATGAATGAAGGAAAATTCAAGGCCTTAATTTTTTAGTGGTACATGAGTCATTAAAGAGCATACAATTATTAATTCATGCTCATCTCCATTTTTATTCATTTTTTTATGGATAAAAGGATGAAACAAATTAAGAAAAATAAAATAATGAAACATGCCCAATTATGTTATTCTACACTGCCCAAAATATTTACACACACATCACACCACCCATAAATGATACACAACCCAATTAACACACCTTAAAGGCCCTTCCCCCTTACTCAAACTTGAAATATCCATGAAAAAAATACTAAAAGTGCGGTTAGGTAAGGAAAAATCGACTTGTAATGTGGCTTAAACCTATAAGGAAATTCATGGCTTCTATAGGTTAATGAACAATAAATGTAAGGGTGGGTGTTGGGAAAATATGTGGCCAGTCAAATTAGTGCCTCAATCATTTTAAATGTATCTTTTCACATTTATACCTTCAAAAAATTTCAATACAAGTTTTTTTTGGTGACATGTCCCAAGATTACTCAAGAAATATTCTCAAGATAAAGTAGGAAATATTTTATCTATAAACCCTCCTGGGAATGAGAATTATTATTTGGGACAATAACTCATGGAATGATTAATAATAACAAAAAAACACATGAATATCAAAAATTCAAACCATAAAAGATAGTAGGGAAATTTAATTTACATGAATCAATTAATTCCCTTAAATCTTGAGTCCTTATTTCCATATCCATACTTAATTTTAATCATCCAATTCTCTATTTTACTCATTCAATTTCATTAACAATTAACTCTAAAACATGGAATCATTGGATTCCTAAAAAACTCATGTCTTCTAGACAAGTTTAGGAAAATATGAATTCAAGTGTGGGAATGAAATTTTATTTTAATTCATAAATTACAATTAGAGGGATAAAAATATAGGGAATTCAAATGATATTGAATGTAAAAGAAAACAACCTTTAGCAATGATGATTCATTCAGTTGGTGTTTCTCATGTTTCTTCAGTTATGTTTTGAAGCACCTGCAAAACATGTGTTCTAATAAGTATCTCTATTTTTCATCCTTTCATAGTGGACATAAAATGTTATAATGAAAACAAATGATAATGTAGGCTTGTTCAATCATGCTAGAATATGACCAAGGTGAAGGGTGGACTAATTAAAAAACACAGGTTGCCTCTTGGAGGTGCTTTTGTTTAATTTCATTAGCTCGACTCAAAATTGATTTTTTTTTGAAAAAATATTTATAACTCCTTGACTAAAGATTCCCTCCCCCACACTTAATTGATGCAGTATCCTCAATTCATTTAAATTGATTTAATATGTATGAATATTTAAAAATGAATCACATAAAGTAATCAAATTTAAAGGAGAGGTATGACTTGATAGATTTTATTGATAAAGAGGTTGGAGGAGTCTGATCTTATACACTAGATCTTTCATATATCCTCATAAAGACATGTTATGCTAGAAAGAGTATGATTTTTGTCCATAGATACGACAAAACCAGCATAACCCTTGAAATTTTGTTCTTATGGGGTAGTTTTTTACCTTTCCTGATATTTGTTGATTCATCGTTGCAATACAAAACTCACTCTTTTAAGGGGTTGTGGTGTCCATTGAAAATCGCTCTCTTCTCTCAATGAGGGAGATTGTACCTTAATTTTCTTTATCCACATGAAAATAGTTTTGGGTTTTACCTCATTGGTTTGAGAATATACTTTATATACCTCTTAATTGTTAAAGGGGTTTTCAGTAACCTTGTTCATCTCGTGTTCCATTATAATGCATATGGAATTCTTCTCAGCTTGTTCTTCTTCCTTTTCAGTAAGTTCCTTCCAGAGATCTGTGATAATCTTTTCATGTTCAGACTCCTTGAGTTTATACTTCTTGATATCAACATCTTCTCATGATTTTTATTCTCAAGCCTCTTCTAACAAACTATCCAATAATTCTGAGGTTGTCCCTTCTAAATTTTTAGTTGGTTATTTTCCTTCTTTGTGGTAGATTGCATTTAATGAATGAACATCTCACAGATTCTTCATAGATTTGAGTATATTAAAATGCACTCGAATATCTCTGGTCTCTATTGAGAGTGTTCCCTCATGCACATTGATGATGGTCTTTATAGTAATTAAGAATGGTCTCCCCAAGATGATGGGTTAGCATGATGAACTCCTACCTTATTTTATTGTCAGCACATAAAAGTCAGATGGGAATAGTATATCTTTGACCTTTATAATAATATCTTCCAGAACACCTACTGTGAAAATGTGGATCTATATGTGAGTTGGACCTGCACTCTAGTAGGCTTCAATTTTCCAATCTACAAAGATGTAAATACTGAGTGAGGCATAATATTTATTCAAGATCCAAGATCACATAAAGTATTAAAAAATTAAAAAAAATAGTGTAGGGAATAGAGAATATCCCGAGATCTTGAATTTTTTGTGGTATTGGTGGTGTGATAAGGTCTGAAACACATCTTACTAATATTATCTTTTCATTCCCATCCAGCCTCCTTCTGTTAGTGCCCAGCTCCTTCTGAAATTTTTCATACATATGGATTTGTCATATTGCCTCAAGTAGTGGGATGTTAATCTCCAAATTATAGAATGTTTCCTTTATTTTACATTTAAGTCGTTCTTCTTCCCCCTTCTTCGATTCAACTAATCCAAATGGGAATAGTGTTGTGATATCCTTTTTCTCCCTTTATTGATTTTTCAAAGTCATTTCTGGTCTTTCCTTCCAAAACCTTGTTCTTTATCCCTTGTTTTTATGGATTTCTTTTTCTTGATGGACTGTTTGAGCTTTAGGATGTTTCTTGGAATCATTATACTCACTTTGTTCATGTGGTGCGAGCTCCTTCCCACTTTGGGTTTTGATTTCACTAAAATTATCCTTTGGATTTGGAATAGTATGTGCTAGGAGCTTACCTTGGTTCTTGGTTAAAACACTCATTAGGCTTTCAAATTGATCAATTAGCTTGTCAATTTTACCTTCCATTCCTAAAACATTCATATTCAATTTTTGATCTTCATTTTTCGATTCACATGTGTATGGTTACTCATAATTCTTTCTCTGGAAAGGTGGTGGTTTGAATGTTTTTTGTTTCTGATAGGATTGATTATAAGGTTGTTGGAATGGTGTCGGGTTCTGATATTATTGCTGAAAAGGTGTCCTCACTTGATTTTGTTGAAATTCATACCCTAGTTGTGTTTGAGGTTGGAAATGGATTTCCTAATAGGATGTATCACAACATTTTGTCTCCTACACTTTTGGACATTGATCAGGGTAATAATAAGTAGAAGAGAATAAAACACATAACTAACTTGAGCCTTTTTGTTCCTTCACTTGGTTCACAACAATTTTTCACATAACACTATTAATTTCCTTCAGTGTTGCTTCATGTAAGGGTGAGTAATAATCGGAAGTCCTTACATCGTGGATGCCTCTAGTAATCACACATATGGTGCCAAAATGTTGTGAGTTTTTCGATCAGTCCTCTAGAATATACTAGTGACTTGTCAATCAAGGCTCCTCGAGATGATGCATCTAGAAAGTTTTGATCATTTTCAAGAAATCATTGATAGAATAAAACAATGAAATGGTGTTCTTTCATAGTCTGATGTGGAAAAATGGAATAGAGCTTCTTGAATCACACCCAATACTCATAAAGTATTTCACCATTTGATTGGCGATGGTATAGATCTATTTTAGGATAGGTGTACTCCTGGATGCGGGAAATAACCATTGCCTGAAATTCCATTAAAGATCTTATCATTCTTGGACTTCTCCTAGTTGTAAACTATACAACCATTCCTTTTATTCTCCCTCAAGTGAGATGGGGAATTCCAGCCACTTTACATGTTATTCTACAACACGTAGTTGGAGCACACATTTGTAAATTCTTGGAAATGTCTATTGGGGTCTTCACCTGCAAGACCATGGAACTTCAGAATAATTTTAATTATGTAAATGCGCATTTCAAAATCTTTTTCTAAGGCCGAGATAAATAGTTGATTTCGTCGGTTAGCAAATTGTATTTTGAAAATATCACGAAATTTTTGGATGGGATTATCAGCTATTATTATAGGTTCAAATTTTTCACTAGATGTGTCACTTGAATCTATGAGACTGATTTCTTTTAACTCTATTTTCAAATTTCTCTTTCTTAGTTTGGTTATTATGTGTTCAATTTCAGGATCAAATTCTATTAAATTGTTTTTTGAATTATGGGTCATTCAAAAGAAGAGAAAACAAAATTTAAGGGTTTGCAAGCACTGCCTCCCCAGTAACGGTGCCAAGTTTGATGTACGTCAGTCATGGGGCATGGAAAAACATTATTTTAAATACCTAAGTATTGTAGAGTAGTTGATCTATGTAGTCTTTTAAATAGGAGTACACACAAAACAAGGTTGTCACTTTTTAATTGTTTTATGAAAAAAAATTAATTAATTCTTAATTATGTGTGATAGATAAGAAGCTTAATTTTATTGGTTTTAAAAAAATGAGATAGGTGTTGATCATAGTGGGTTCAGCTAGACCCAATTTTGTGTTATCATGGTTTCCAAGTTTTTCCTCCTTTTCCTTCTTTGTCTGGTTAGAAAGAGATTCATCTACCAAGTTATTTCTATACCTTTTTCAAATAGTTGTGATGAGAATATTCCTTATCCAAAACCTTATATTGGTATATCCTTATTCTAATGTGTGTGGTCTTATAGATGGAATGGAATGTCTTGGGAGGTGGGAGCTCCACTCCTTTTATAGGCAGATTTTTTCCTTTACAGTTTCGCGCATTTTATACCTAATTAATAATCTAATAACTCCTTTATTCCTTCATGAAATATCTTTATAATTACCTTGTACATACACCCTCAAAAGGTCAGAGTATTTGGACGCTTGGGGAGGTAGTTATGAAATTTTTACTCCAAACATTTATTCTGTCTACGAAGACTCTCCACATTTAACATATCACGTATTAATGACCATGAAAATGGCCTCTTCACACATTTTCTTCTTCATGAAATATGTTTATTATGGTCTTTAGAATAAAACATAAAAATTGTAGAATAATGTTTCACCTTATGAACGAGTTATGATTTTTCTATTGGAGGTTTCTTTTGATGAATGAAATTTCCTAGAAGCTTCTTTTAATTGTGTATGTTCAAATACCACTATAATATATTCCAAACTCAATTAAATTTTATGTGTGAATGATCCATTGAGTCATATTTCATATACATGTGTAATCACTTCAATTTTATGACTGTAATCTGATATGTGATTTTGTTATAGTGGTGGGGTCCACGCTATCCACCTGGAAAAATCTTGAACTTCATTAATTTTTTTAGGCTACTAGATTCTCAAATCATACCCTAGTCCAGAAGATAAACATAAAGTAAATAAATCAAGGATTTGAAAAAAAACTAATCTTCCAATTTGGAATTATATTATTAATGAAATGACCAAAATACCCTTTATGTTAAAATCTTTGGAAAATCTAGATTTAAGCAACATTCCGTTTTTTTTCCAACACACCAAAAATATTAAAATCATGCAAATCATCTCAAATTGACAAAGTTTATTAGATTAAATCATTGAAAATCATACCAAAAAAATGATTATAATATTATCGGTATCAATCCACCATGACATTTTGATGTTTTTTCCACCCAAGGAGTCCCCCCAAGGTTTCCTCAAGTCCCCAATGTTATATTCTCAAGTTTTAGGAATAACTCTTCAATGTAAGGGAATTATCCTTCCTTTCTCTTCTATTCAAAAATCTATTTTTAAACGTGTCTTAAAAGTTTTATGATTATCACTTTTATTTCCCTTTTTATCATACCATTACTACCAAATTATATTTTATCAATGGTATACCCTTTTCCCCTCTTATTTTACCATTTTCTAAAACCACATTTTATATTAGTCATGGTGCAGAATTCACTTCTCAAAATTTTTCTCTTCTCTATAATAAATTCTATAATATTTTTTTCTGGATACCCAAACCTTTTTCTTTTCATTGGGTATTCCCCTAGATGTAAAAATGATTTATTTTATTCAGGTATTTACAAATAAGAAACCCACATTCCCTTTTTGTATGCCAAAAATAGTGTAATGATCATGTCTTTAAGCACTTTTGTACTCCATGATTTTGATAAGAAGCCTATTTTTATTATCCACTAGTTATTAGTGAAATGATTAATTATGATATATCCCAATTACATTAATTAATGCATATTAAGGGTAAACCCAAACAGTTCTCCAATTCATTTGTTAATGAATGTAATCTTTATAGATGACATGTTTAATGATGCCTTGGTGAATAACCTTAGTAATTTTCATTTATGACACTTTTGTGATAAACATTGGTGATATGATTATGAATGTTTCATTTAAATTTTTTATCCACATTTCTATGTTATGATTCATCTTCTTATTATTATGATGTGACTCTTTCTCTTTATTTATCATTATATCTCATTTTCTAATTGATATGTCTCAACATCACATGATATATGTCTCCCTTGCTTATTCATTTATTGGGATTAATTCTCACCCTTTGCTTTAATGTGTATACCCAAGATATGATATGCAGTAAATGTAACCTATAGTGAACCCATGAAGATGTATTTAAAGTGGTTTTATAACAATATTATAGGTTTTCATGTATTATGTACCTTATTTAAAATAAACTAAACTTTAAAAGATCCTCTATTTGTACCATGTAATGAAAAGTTATGTAATAAAAAAGAAGGATTCCATAGTTGGTATCATGGGATAGTTTAGCTATTTTGTGGAAATTATGACTTCAGAAAATTAAGAATAACCCTATTTGAAAGTCTAAAATAGGAAAATAAGATGGTATTTTGGTTATGTATTAAGTAAGTGGTTTCAAATAAATTAAATCCATATCAGGATATGAACAAGTTGATGTATCTCTGGAAAAGATGTACCTAGGGGTAACACCAAAAAATACCACTTCGAGTTATACTATAATAGGAACAAGCACATGGCAATGGGATGTTTTTCTCTTCTAGTTTGACACTCCTAGGGGATATGTTACGTTACTAACAATATTTTTATGAACCATTATGAAGTATATATAGAAAATATAATTGTTACTAGTAGAGAATAATAACATATTTAAAAATGATGTTTTAAGACATAAAATCCACTTAGAGATATCAGATTTGTAAAAGTAACATGTCTCTCACTATGATTTTCTTCTTGTAGATAAATAGTGGGAAATAGGTGGAACCCCATAAATGATGAGTGAAATAGATGATGCACTGATGATGTTACAATGGAATCTTGGATGGAAAAATTCATGAGGTTGATGAATCAACTAACTCAAGTAATGAAAATAACTTGAATCAAGTTGAGAGACCAAATTCACTTGGAAGGTAAAAACCTTACATAGAGTACTTTACACATCAATGACCACCTTATATCAGTGGATCTACTAACCCATTGATTATTAACTAATGATAATATCTTTAAAAATATCTTTTCTTTACTCCATTTTTTAGAGAATGATAAAGTCCCAATTGCAGTATTATTCATATAAGGAGAAGCTAATCAATGGTGGGTAGTAATTAAAAATAGAAAACCAAGAATGGAAATCAATTCTATAGAGTGGGAAGAGTTTAGGGGAATCATATTCAATAAATATTTCCACTATCTGATGTGAATTAAAATGGAGAAATAATTCCTCGAACTGAAGTAGAAGGAAAATGAATCAGTGGGGAGATATTAGATGAAATTTAAAATATGTTCTCAACACACCTCTAGATTTGTTGTGGATCTTAAGGGGGAGGTTGGTATATACTTAGGTGGATTGATACTATATCTATGGAGGAATCTAGAAAATTGAGTCTATGAAAGTGATAAGAATATAGTTTGGAGCACAATGAAGGTTGAATTAGAGTTTGGAGAGATTCAATGGTCATATAAATCAAATGATAACAAGAGAGAAATGTAACAAAAATCAAGGAAGAAATTTGATCATAGAAGAGGATGAAAGAATGTAAAACTTCCCACACGCAAAAAATGTGGGAAGAAGCATTCAGTGGAATTATTATATGGGATTGGGAAGTTCTAAAAGTATGAAAAAGATATTTGTATAGCGTGAAACTATTGTGGGGAGGTGAAACCTAAACTTATCAACACTAATGTAAAAAAGGAAAGATGGTGTAGGCCCAGTTCAAAGTTCAATGCTTCAAGTGTGGATAGCTTGGGAACTTTTCCAATCAATGTTCAAATCCAAAGATAATGTAGGGGAACCACCATCAACCTTGAAATAGGACAGGGTATCAAGGTGGGGAATTTTATATCATGACAAATGAATTTGAGGCTCTGAGTGATATGATGAAAGGTATACTCATTGTTCTCTCAAAGATATAAATTAATTTCTTTTCTTCTATTTCAACGCATTTCTTTATTTCGTCCAAGTATGAAAATAATATTGAATCAATACTTGAACTTTTAGAAGTAGAGTAATCTATAAAAACTCTTGGAGTGATTATCCTAGAATCAACAATATATAGAAACTCTAGTATTTCCTTTGGTGAGTAAAATATCATCACAAATCTAGTTATCATTCCTATAGAGTAATTTGATACTGTACAAGGGATGGACTATATCTCGAAGTATAATTCTAAGATCAACATAAAAAGAAAGAAAATTTAAATATTCTTGAATAGAAAACCTACATTTATTTTTAAAGTAAAGATATCACATCCTAAGTTTTTCCAAGAATCATCTCCCATATCCTTTTTTTTGGAGATGATTGGTTAAGGGAAAGAAGTAAATGAAGGTATAAAGATAGATAATGTCCCCATAGTTCATGAATACATTAATATATTTACTAAAGTGTTACCTGGACCTCACCCAGAAATATTAGTATAGTTATCTATTGAACTCATACCGGTATCCAAGCCCATATCAAATACCTCATATAGAATGGATAATATAGAGTTATAGGAATTAAATAAAAAACTTCAATATCTTTTGGAGAAATGATTTATACGACCAAGTGTGTCTCCATGTAGAGAACATGTTCTCATTTTTAATAAGAATGGTGGAACAATGTAGCTATGTATTGATTATAGAGAACTTAACAGGATCACAGTGAATAACAAGTACCCTCTCCAAAGTATTGATGATTTATTTGACTAGTTTGTGGGGATCAATTATTCTCCAAGATTGAACTGTATCCAAGCCCATATCAAATACCTCATATAGAATGGATAATATAGAGTTATAGGAATTAAATAAAAAACTTCAATATCTTCTGGAGAAATGATTTATACGACCAAGTGTGTCTCCATGTAGAGAACATGTTCTCATTTTTAATAAGAAGGGTGGATCAATGTAGCTATGTATTGATTATAGAGAACTTAACAGGATCACAGTGAATAACAAGTACCCTCTCCAAAGTATTGATGATTTATTTGACTAGTTTGTGGGGATCAATTATTCTCCAAGATTGAACTCTGGTCTGAGTATCATTAATTGAGGGTGAAGGAATAAGATATTCTAAATACATCATTCAAAAAATGATTTGGGTATTATGAATTTATTATTGTGACCTTAATAATGACTAATTCTCAAGCTATATTTATGGATTTGATGAATATATTGTTTAAAAACTATAATGATAAATTCACGGTAGTTTTTATTTATGATATTCTTATATACTCCAAAATTCGCGAGGATCATGAGGTTCATCTAAGGGTTATATTGGGAACTATGAGGAAGGAAAATATTTTTTGAAAATTTCATAAAATGTGATTTATGGTTACAAAAAGTTTCATTCATGGGGCACATTATAACTAATTAAGAAATATCAATTGACCCTAAGACAAAGGTTGTAAAGTAGTGGCCTCATCCAACAATCATGACTAAGATTCATAGTTTCCTTATTTTACCAAGATATTTTTGGATGTTTTTGAAAAAAAATAACAAAATTCTAATCCGCTAACCAATTTAACTTGAAAATGATCTATGTTCATCTGAATAACGTATTTTTAAGAATTATTCCAATTACTATAGAATATATTGGTTACTTCACCTATGTTAACTCAATCCTCTATCAGAGTAGGATTCTTATTTATAGTGACGCATCTCTTAAAGGGCATGGGTGATTCCTCATGAAGAAATAAAAAGGTGATCTCTTATATATATCTATAGATAAAGCCTCATGAGAAGAATTATCCTATGCTCAACCTATAGATATATGTGGTTTGTTTTGCTTTGAAAATATATAGGCACTACCTTTATGGGGAGAAATATGATATATACACAAATCACCAAGTTTTGAAGTTTATTTTCATGAAAAATGAGTTTAACATGAGACAAAGGCGATGGTTGGAAGTTCCTAAAGACTATGAATATTCAATTCATTATCACCCCAAAAGATCAGACAAAGTTTCTATTACATTAATTAGGAAAGATATTGTTGTGATGGCAATGATGAGGATTCAAGGAGATCCTTTGATCAAGGACCTAATAAAAATGGATATGGGAATTGTAAGTTAAGGGACATAATCATCCCTATCCCAAATAATTTACCAACCATTATTACTAGATAAAATTAGAAAATATAAAAGATAATATTATTTTTTTTTAAGGAAGATAGAGACTATGGATCATGGGAAGTTTCTTGAGTTCAATATTGATTAAGAAGGTGTACTAAAATATAATACAGGTATATGTGTCCCATATATCATGGAGATAAATAAGGAGATAATGAATGAATCTCAAAGTTCTATATCCTATATACATCCTAGAAGCACTAAAATGTATAGGGACATTTTTTATAATTATTGGTGGGATAATATGAAATGTGATATTTCAAACTATACTATAAGGTTCTTAGTGTGCCAGTGAGTGAAGGCAGAGTGAAAACTTCCTAAAGGTGTATTTTAACCACTACCCATACCAACATGGAAGTGGGACATTATCACTATTAACTTCATCACTTGTCTCCCAAGAAAATATATCAAAAAAATAGATATGGGTTATACTAGTTCTTCCCACCAAGATTTCCCATTTCATCACTATTTCGGAGGATTCCACTCTTTAACAACTAACTAGGATATACAAAAATGATGTGGTGAGATCTTATGGGGTGAAACTTTATATCATTTATAATCCTGGTACAGGGTTCACATCTAAATTATAGAGAAGTCTCCAACATGATCTAAATATTGAATTTAATTTCAGTATGGCCTATCACCCCCAAACTAATGGCCAATCTAAAAATACTATCCAAAAAATCAAGGAAATGCTAATAACATGATCAATGTAATTTAAAGGGGGGAGGGATCAACACATTCCATTAGCTGAGTTATCACACAATAACAGCTTCCACTCAAGTATTCAAATGGAACCATATGAAGCTCTATATGTAAAACAGTGTAGAACTCCTACTTTCTGGGATGAATATTGTGAGGGTAAATTTCTTATTCCCAATATTGTGCAATAAATTACAAAAAGGTTCATGTCATCCAACAACATATATAGGCTAATCAAAGTACGAAGAATAGCTATGTTGATAAATGTCAAAGGTACTAGTAGTTTGATGTTGGGGACAATTTTTCCCTTTGAATATTACCATGTAAGAGATTCGTCTGATTTGTAAATAAATTTAAGCTTAGCCCTATTTACATTGTCCCCTTTAAAATGATTGATCACATAGGATAAATAGCCTATCGACTAGTACTTCCACTAAATCTAGATTAATTTCATGATGTATTCCATATACATATCTTGAGGAAGTACATAGATGTTATTAATTTATTTATAGCTTTTTATTTACTCCCTTTACATATTTTCTATGAAACGTGCATAATTGGTGTGAAATAATCATGTTTTAATATTAAATATAATTTTTGAGCATTAGTTGAGTTAATCCAGATTCTAGTCGGTATAATATTTTAATCATAACTCAAATCCTATAGATCCAAAATGTGTGATTCTTATTTTTTACGGCTACCAGTTAAATTTTCAACATATAATTAGGAAGAATCCTTGGCCAATTCTTCCATTTGAAGGGTTATATGATCCACACAATAAGGCCCATGAAATGTATAAAGAAACTAGACCATCCATGAAGATTGAATTTCTAGGATCAATCTAGAAGTCCAAATCAATTGATTCTCCATATATATTCTGGTTCCAATAAAATTAATATTGGATAAAAATTTCAAGGTCCAAATCCACAAATATTGTCCCAAATGATATTTTGAATTCTAGCCCACTATTCTGTCTAGGAATTGAAATTACCACACCGTTATAGATTTTTCTTCTGATATAATCATCCATTAGAGTAGATATTTTTCAATGTGAAAGAGAAGATATTTTAATCTAAATTTGTAGAATAAATGGTTCGGATTTAAGTTCATCTTCCTATTCACAAATCTATTCAAATTTTAGCCTTCAAAAAGTATGGATTGAAATGGACATATTATAATTGTTAATTCAAACTTCCATAACATTGGCTTCGTACATACAATGGCTGCCAAATTTTTAGAGTAGACAGAAAAAATGTATATCTGCAACATGGAAGAAGAAAATATTTCTGGATTCTAATGTCTACATGGTCCAATATTCAAGCCATTTGGAGGGACATATTTGAATGAAAACCATCCAACTTCTTGGTCTATAAATACATCACCCTAATATTCTTACAAAGGGTTGGAATTTCATCCCTTAAAGAGGAGTTTTGGAATAAAGAGAGACTTTACAAGGGCCTAGTGGTACATTCCTTGATATTTTTTCAGCAATATATACCTCTCCTACACTTTTATTTTCATGTTCCTTTGCGTTTGTTTACAATTATATTCAAGTAAGTTGTTTTCAATTTCGTTTTAATTTTAATGAAATTTTCTTCTTCATATTCTCTTTTAATCATCCACCCTTTGTTATTAAATATTAATGATCTTAAAATATTTTGAATCAAGTTGAACCCCCTTCCCTTATTTTGCTTCCTCATTCAATCGAAAGTCCATTTTTAATTCTAATCATTGTTCGTGTGTACGTGTTTGATGCACAACTCTTTTCTTATCTCATTATTTTCATTCTATTTATAATTAATCACAATAAAAACATATTACCAAATTAATAACCATCTTAATGGTTAAGTAAATCTACCATTGGAGTGAGTTATTTTTAGGGGATATTAACTGATTGAGAACTTTTGCTTGATGGTTATTCTTTAGGTTAACATTGTGCATGTTGAACTTAAAATGTCATGGATTAATGAAATGATTTGTTTAATATATGGATTCCATGGATTATTGGAACCATAAATACACTACCATAAACAAGTAATGATTATGATTATACCCCTAGTTAATTTATGGCTTGTATTAAAGCCTTAACACTTGGAAATTCTGATCAAAGTCATCTTGTGAAGTGGGTGATAATTTAATGAAATATAAAGTAAAGTTCCATGATATCATTAGAAAAATACCCAATAATGAACTCACCCCAATAATTATTAAATTGTTAAATAAATCTTTATTAATCAATCATTTAATCTACACTCTGCCAATACCCCCCCCCCCCAATTAAAAAACAAATCACAAAAACAATCGACTCTAAAATTTGTACCATCATTTTAGATTCGACCCGAGTGCCTATATACATATTAGCAGAGCACCAGACCTTTGAACGGTCGATAGGAGACAATCTTCATTCTTCATACATGTCTGATCCCTCACATGTACTAAATCCATAGGTGGTACAACTAGAATATGACATCTCTTATGAGAAGCAGTCAGTGGAGATATTGGACATTAGAGAAAAGGTTCTACACAACAAGACCATCCACCTTGTCAAAGTGTTATGAAGGAACCATAAATATGAAGAATTGAAAAGGTAACCCAAGGAGATAGTGAGACAAAATTATCCTAACCTCTACTCAAATGAGAAAATGAGTTTAGCTTTTGGGGAAAAATTTATTAAGGGGGAAACAATTTAATAACCTAGGGTTTTTTAAATGATATTTATTTCTAGAATAAATATTTTTTACATATTATATAATATCATAAACTTAAAAAATATAAACCAACAAGATTTTGTATCTTTAACAGTGATCATTACATTATTCATCTATGAAACCAATTAAAATTACAAACATTACAACTAGAAAAAAAATATAAAATAGAACACCTAAAATGGGAAAGTATAGGTCATCCCAATCTACTAGAATCATCACTCCCATAGAAAAGTCTATAGTAATAAAACAAAATTTTATTAAGCTAATAAACATATTATAAAAATGAATATATAATTTTAATAGAAATTGTGTTGAATTTTCAATAAAATAATGAAGTAGTATTTATATGGTATAAAGGGAAATGTGGCCGATGGGATCCAACCATTATATGGAAGTTGGTTGGTAAGATCATTTTTTAATATGACCATTAGAAATTGTAAGAATAGATGATAATTTTACCATTACAATTACATTTTATCATTATTAATGAAAAATAATAATCGATATATAAAGAAGAATTAATGACCTCAACCAGTAGAGTTACACTGTTTGAAGCCTATTTGTCCAAACATGGGAGGGTGGCCACATAATTGGGGTTCACCCTTAACCAAGCCCATGTAGAGACTCAATAAGTGATGATTAAATGAAATTAGCAATGGTATATGTTCAAGTTAGTGGATATTACCACTCAATAGATGTTATATGAGCCACCTCATGAAACTACCACCATCGCACACCTTACCCTTAGGGTGTGTGAGGGTATAATAACAAGTTACATTTACATAACTCAGTGTAAATTAATTTTTATAAATTTAATTTTTATTCCATAATTTCCTATTAGGAATCATTTTTCTAAAAAAATGTAAGTTTAATTGAGATGAATTTGATAATTTGATTTTTTTAATGCAAATACAATATAATTGTGTTTTTCTAAAAAAATATATAAAATTTTTATAATAACCCAGGGTATTTTGAATGTTATTTTTTTAATGATATAATCTTCCTAAAAACCATTATTTAAATAATAAATGATAAAATATTTTCATAAAGACTTAGGAAATTTTTTATAAGTGTCAGAAATTTGATTGTGCCTTATGAATTGATAATTTTAAATAAATAAAAAAAATTATATTTAAAAGTTAAAATTATCATATTTAGATAATTTTTATAATTAAATAAACAACATTTTTTAAATCATAGTCTTTAAATTATGTTAGGGTGAATTTATGGGAATTTTTAAAATACTGTATTTTTTCATGAATAGTAAACAAAATACAATTGTAAGGTTTCAGTATATTTTATGACATCATATTTATGTGATAATGTGTTAATAATTAATTAAACATAATCCCAGACCAAAATCATGATATTTTATTAATATTATGTATTTAAATATATTTAATCAATTTTTTAAACTATAAGTGACTTTCCAAAGTCAAAGAATAAATCCTTGATTTTTTTTAAAAAACATTACATTATTGAATCTTTACTATTCTATGTGAAAATAATTATTTAAAAACTAATTTTGAATATGGTGGATTAAAATAACCTAAAATTTGATCCAAATGTCCAAAAATATGAACAAAAAAAAGAGCAAGCCAATGGTTTTCATTTTCCACAACATATTTTTCCAAGACCTATATTTAGAAGTTATTAAGAAATTCCTCCAGTTTTTTTATAAATACCCACCCATTTCACCATTAATATTCACTACCAATAAATAATTCATGGATATCTGGTGATTTTTTCTCCCAAATAATCCCACCAATGTGTCCTCAAGCCCCCATGGTTTCATTATCATGTTTTAGGAACAACTCTTCAAGGTAAGGGAATTATCATTCCTTTCTCTTTAATTCAAGAACCTATTTTGATATGTGTCTTATAACTATTATTATTACTATAATTTATTACTCTTTTGATCATACCCTTACTTCCAAATTATATTTTATCAGTGGTATACCCTTTTCCCCTCTCCTTTTACCCTATTCTAAAACCACATTTTATACAATCATGTAGCAGAATTCACTTCTAAAAATTTCTCTCTTCACCTTAAGAAATTATTTATTATTTTTTAAGGATACCCAATACATTTCCATTTCCATGGTTATTCACCTATATGAATAAATAATTTATTTTATTCTATTATTTACACCTAATAAACCCACATTCTGTTTTTGTGGGATAAAAATGATGTAATGATCATGTCTTTAAGCACTTTTGTACGCACTAATTTTGATAAGAAACACATTCTTTAGGTATATACTTCAATCTCTAGGGATGACATGTTTTACAATAACTTGGTTAAAAACCATGGTAATTTTCATTTATAAAACCTTAGTGATAAAACTTGGTGATATGATTATGAATGTATCATCTATATATTGAAGCCACATTTATATTTTATGATTCACTATCTTATTATTTTGTTGTTCTTATTGCTCATGCCATATTTTTATGCCTCATTTTCTAATAGATATGTCTCAAGATTGCATGATATGTGTGTCTCTTACTTATTCCCATACTGGGATTCATGCTTTCTCCTTTACTTTGATGTGTGTCCCCAGGATATGAGATATAGTAAAATTGACCTATCTTGAGCTCTATAATAAGTATTTCAAGTGGTTTTAAAAGAATTTTTTTTCATGTATAATGTATATTATTTCCAGAAAAATAAACATTAAAATATCTTATGTTTGTACCATGTAATGAAAAGTTAGGTAATAAAAAATAACGGTGACAGAATATTCCCTCAAATGAATTTATCAATCCTATCTTTGACCTATACTAATCACTCCTTTTATAATGTTCTAGTATATAGTTCAACATCCTTACAGTCAATGGAATGCACAGTATCTGTCATGTATATATAAAGGAGTGAAACATGAAACATGTCGTGAAAACCTCATTAGTGAGAATGGTGATTTAGATAGTACTCCACTATCCTACTACACTCATTGATAATAAATGGTATCATATAGAAACATTATATCTTCCCTTCCTCAAATATTGATGGCATAACCATTGAGTCACTCTTACAAAGTCTTGATTACTAACAACAAACTCTAATGGTCCCCTCCTACGATTGGTGTATGAATTCTACCAGCTCTCGGTTGTGGCCAACATATTTAGGATCATCTTCAATATCTTATAGGTATCATGTACCAATATAGTCCCCACAACTACTACCTCACCCTCTTCATGCCAACAAAGTAGTGAAAGACATGGCATCCCATAAAGAGCCTCATAAGGTTCCCTCTAAATTGAAGCCTATCGATTTTTATTGTATGAAAACTCAATAATGGATAAATGATTATCTCATGATTAACTGAATTCTAGGATGAAATATAAACTAATCTCCTCTAATAAGTGAATTATATTCTTGGATTTTCTATCTTTATAAGGACTGTAAATTATACTAAATATCAGTTGTGTGCCTAGGACCTTTTTCTGGACCTACCAAAAATTTAATGTGAGACCGGTGTCTATATAAGATATTATTGTCAAGTTAAATCCATGTAAGCATACAGTCACATGAACAAAAATATATCCAATTGCGTCTAATGAATAAGTCTCCTAGATCGGTAAGAAAGGAGTATCCTTTTTCAACCGATCAACAATAACCCATATAGTTCCATGACTCCTTAGGGTCCTGGGTAACCTCATATCAAATTCCATTATGAATTACTCACACTTTCACATGGTAAATTTAAGTGGATGGAGTATTCCACAAGGATATCGGTGCTCGGTCATAACCCTCTGGTAGGTACTACATCTAGAAATGAACCCAATAATCTCCATATTCATTCTTGGCCACTAGAGCTATCACTAGAATTCTAGGTACTTCTTTGTCGATTCAATATATACCACACACCTTGTCATATGGAATCATATCATAAAATATTCCATCATGTGATAAGGGAATAAAAATTCCCCATGAACTAGGATCACATCATCGGCATCCAATGACTACTCAAGGATTGGGCCACCACTTGATAGATGTTCCTTCATCATAGTGCACTCTGGATATGTTGTATGTCCAACCCTTACCTTGTCTATAGGGAAATATGTGTCCACTAATGGAGAATATGACATGAATCTTTGATCCTCATAAGAATTCATCATCTAAACAACCAATATTATCATTAGGTTCCACAACTCCCCAAAAGGCCTCTCACCAAGATCCTAACTTTCTTGTGTCTTACACCAAAGATAATCTGTTACAACATTACCCTTATTATGTGTATTATCCATCTTTAAGTCAAAAGTTTATAGATACTTGATGCAGTTCCACTACCTAAAATTATGGTCTTACTATGTGAAGATATAATGAAGTGAATTATTCTTAGTTTATACAACAAAACTCACCAAAAATATATTTTCATCAACACTTCAAGTCATGGACCATAGTTTCTAGCTCCAAGTCATGGGTAGGCTAGTTATGCTCTTAGGGTCATAAATAATGTGACCCATAAACTAATTCCAAATCTCTTTGAATCAATACCACTCCAAATAAAATGCATGATGAATTACAATATACAACATAATTGATCCTAATTTTGAGAGGCATCAGCACTGTAACTATATCCAACCTACTCTCAAACTCAAGAAATTCCATTTCACACTAGTCGAACCACTGGAACTTCACTCCTTTATTCATATACATGTTTATAGATGATGATAAATGATATATTTACTAGATAAAATATCAGTAATATCCTATTAAACCTAGGAAGATAATGATCTTGAACATGTTTTATAGACGTGTCCAGGATATCACTACCTCCACTTTCTCTGATTCCATTGATATTCCTTTCTCAAACACCATATTCCCCAATAATTTTAACTCCCATATACAAAAGTTACACCTTTATGTATTTTTTTAAATATAATGTGTTTAAAGAATACTCAGAGCTATTTTAAGATGTCTGGCATGCTTCCCTAAGGTTGGTGATTATATGAGGACATTGTCAATGAACACCATGATGAATGAATCTAGATATGGGTGGAAAATCTTGTTCTTGAGATCCCTGAACATAGAGGGTTTATTTGTTAATCTAAAAAACATTACCAAGTAAATTATACCTACTCTAAAACACTATATTCAAGATGTCCTCCTCTCTAACACATCATCATCATCATGTAAATTTTTATTCAAATAGAAAAAGTTACAGGGAAAGCATGTACCACAAAGTCCAGACAAAAGAACATGGGTCCATAAGGGTTTAAAATGATGGATACTAAGGGCATACCATCTAATTATATTAACCCCCCACCAGATTCAAGTTTTTCATGTTATGAAAAAATAAGCTCTCAGGGCCAAGGATGTCAAGATCAGCTAGGTATTCCATGAATTTATTTCCCTCCTGCTAGGTATGGATCACTTTAGTGTTGTTGTAATGGATTCCATGACATTTTATGATGATATAGTATATTGACAAAGGGATAAATCTAAGTCCATTTGGATCATTGTACAATATAATTGAATCCATTTCAACTTTTGTGATATCTAAACTCTTTTGTCTACACACACTAAGACTAATGAGCATGTCCATAGCCTCTTCATAGAGATAATTTCCTAGACTAGTCAGATAATATAGGCCAAGATGACCAACCCATTGTCATCATAAATGACTCCCCCTCGTTGCATAACACCTAAGGCGTAAGATCTATCTGATTTGATCTTTAAGAACCTAGATGGAGGATACCAACAGACCTAGTTTCCCATAGGGATATTACTATCAAGTTGAGGACCATGAAACCCTATTTTAAACCACTAAAAATATGGGGCCTCCCTCCAGTTACTTAATTCCCTAACTATGTATAAAATCATACTTTTAGTTCTAATAATAATAGAATGTTTGATTAAGTCCACCCACTCATGTATCCACATATTTGTTGCCTACCATAAACACCAACAGCCAGCAATCAAAACTGTATTACAAGCCATTTTCTTCAAGCCCCCATCCCCTAAGCCATGGTACCAGCATTCTATGAAGTGATGATCAGTCGTGTATGGGGTGGAGAAATAAGTAAACTCACCAAAATAATTCCACGCCTCATGCTCCCACTCACTCTCAAAGAAAATGTGACTCGAACTTTCTTCCCTATGCCTCCTGCAACAAGCACACATGAAAGTAATGTTAACTCTAAAGTGCTTAATGTTATCGTCTGTGGAGACAACCTTGTTCCATATTCTCCATGTGATAAAGTTATATTTAGTGGGGATACTCCTTTCCTAATAAAAGATCAATCTTAGAGAACCACTGAGCTCCCATAACAGGTCAAAAAAATCATAGATCCTGGGAAAAGGATATCTCTTCTTCATCATCACCTCGTTCATCTTTAGCTGATCAATAAAAATTTAAGGACTATAATCCAACTTCTTGGAGAACAAGATAGGTTCACCCCATGGTGAAGTACTCATCCTGATAAATCCCTTATGCTCCAAGTCCTTGATTTGTGCCTTGAGAACCTTTTTCACATCCATAGTTATATGGTCAGGGGTATCAAAATGGATTGCACACCTGGTATGATCCCAATCACAAATTAAACTCCTTTATCTTGAGAATGTCCTACAAAGTCATTAAAAAGACATCTTGATTGAGATCCATGGTTGGAGAAAAAGATGAAGGGGTTTTCATTGATCTCGTTGTGAGAGCCTGTCCCACTATCTATGATATGATCATCCTTGTAGGACTCGTGTTTAGAAAAACTCTACCTACTCCAAGTCCCAACTCCCCATTCATCACTAACTTCTCTCCCTTTGATGAAGGAAATTACAACCATCTCTGATAGCAATCAATGTCAGTTTGGAAGCTCATCCGAAAATTCATATCAAGAATCACATAGAACATCAGTTTTCTAGTATCTTGAAGTACCATAGATGTCCATAACCATTTATGCTTATAGGAAACTCTATAAATCGATGGTGGTGGTCCACTTCCATGCCCAGTAGTGTATCAACAGAAATTTACTCATAGGAAAACATGACTGGTAAGTCAAATACTACAATAACTTATATCGATATAAAGGATTGAAAAACATTGGTATCAAGAAACGAATTGGATAAAGTATATGTGATCAAAAACATACCTCAAAAATTAGATAGTACATCAATTCCATCTTCTAGAGTCTAATCCACTGTGTACACAAGGTCAGATTCTACTTCGTGACCATATCCCTAATACAAATGACCAATATGATTCTACTATAGAGGTTCGGATCCCTAGTTCCATGACTGTGTGCACATTTTCCCATTATGGAATCCTAAACTAAAAGATCTATGGAAAAAAATTAGAGATGTCTCATCTTGAATCATTTCCTACACCAGATTTGAGGTGTCGAGTAGGCCCCGTGGTAGTGTCTGATCTTCCCACAACTAAAGTATTCTTGTTCACCTTCAAATGATACAAATGAAAATAAAATTTTATCCACCAATATATTACATCTATACAATAATTATCTAGTTATCCTCTTACAACTACCCAAAAATGTACTAACTACAGTGGTAGGAGATCCATGCACTAGAACACAGAAGGCTCTAAGAAGTAAAACTGATTGATCATCCTCGAAGTCCTTATCAATGGTCATTCACACATATTCAATAACTACATGTTGAACCCAAAGAAATCGAAATTGGGTTAAGAAGTTCCCTTGACAGCCTAATGGCGTCACATCAAAATGAGTTGATGAGAGATAAAAAAAGGGTATCTCATCACTTGGACATAAAATTTACATCAATAAGGATATATGAGAACATATCCCAACATAACAATATGTAAATTAAAATACCCAACAAAAGAAGTCTTTTAAAAAGAATAGGGTGAAAGGTCCCCTTACCGAGTTGGGTAACTTTCGAAACATACACCCCATGGAAGAAGGGTCATACAATGAAGATGTGAATACCCATAAATGAAATTATACTACAAAAAGTGTATAATAATGGGCAGTACATACACCACTCAAAGGAAATTGTGGAAAATGTAGCATAAATCTCACAGGAATAAAAGTGAGATGAAAAATCCCTTACGAAAACTCGGCAGCCTAACGGCGCCACTTAAAACTTACAAAAATGGATTGATGAGATCAAATAGGGTATCTCATCATATTAACGTAAATTTTATAGAAATATTAATATAAAATAACATCCCCCAACATAAAAAAGTGGAGCTTAAAATAAGTGACATAAAGGAGAGTACTTAAAAAGAACGAGAGAGGTTAGATCTCTTACGCAAATTCGGTAGCCTAACGGCGCCACTCAAAACTTCCAAAATGGATTGATGAGAGATAATAGGGTCTCTCATCACATGAACATAAAAATTACAGTAAGAGTAATATAAAATAATATCCCAATAACAAGAAATATGATCTTTAAAAGGAATGACATAAAAGAGTGTACTTAAAAAGAAAGAGTGGAGTAGGATCCCTTACCTCAAGTCCAACTTGTCTTGTTCATTTCTTTGTATTCCTGAATAATAAACTTTGGTCAATTAATAATTGACTAAGTAACTACTTTAGAGATTATTATTCAGTTCATATCACATATTATAATGTTATAATAATTGTTTAATAATGTTAGTTCATATCAGACGTTTTTGCCGATGTTTGGTACATGAGTCAAAAATGAACTTGTTTGAAAAAATATTTCCCATGTAGTTATATGTAAATAATTTCCAGAATAGTATTAATGATTAAAATATCATATATATCCAGTAAATCTTCATTTTATACTATTCCATATCATTTGGAGATAAAAAACGAAAATCATCGTTCATGGAGACGGCAGGTCGTACGTACGCATGAACGCTACTTTCATTTTTTGTCATATTAATGGAATTAAAACAAAATGAGATATATATATATATATATATATGTTATAATTCCAGAATGATATCCATAATTGAGATGTAATATATTACATATATATCCATTATATATATGTACTTATAATATTACATAACATTTTGAGATAAGAAATGAAATGTACCGTTCATGGATACAGTAAGCCGTACGTACGCATGAACGCTACTTCCATTTCTATTTCATATTTAATGGAATTAAAACATAATGATACATAATAGTATTTTAATTCCAGTATGGCATAATATATAATATCATTAAATATATCCTTTATACGTACCACATATGGTATTAACGAATCAAATCACTTTAAGGGGGCGGTAGTCCGCACTTCCTTAAATGAAGATATCGCGTTTACCCATAATGGAAACCATAAAGGTATGACATAAATGAAAAATACAGAATCTTAAGTAAAACATAAACATATTAGATATCATATATAAATATAGTGTCATCTTAATGGCCACCTTTGAAGGTGTTAGAAGAATGTTGAACAATCATCGTTTCAGGAGGAAGAAATTCGTCATCCACGGAAACAGTATATTCTTTAACCATTAGATGTAGGTGTGCATAAGTGTAGCTATAATAATTCTTATAAAAACATCCTAGTATATTTAAGATACTGTATTTGTTACAAAATAAATTAATAAAAAGAGTTTAGGGGGTTGGAGAAGAAAAATAAAACAAAAGGACACAAGTGAAGACATTACCTTAAAATCGAGTAACTCCCTTTGGTTTGAGCTCAAAGGCTTCCTTGGGAAGACTTCTGCCCAAAGTGAGGCTTCAAGGAGTAAAAGATGGAAGTTTAGAGACAAAATGGGCAGGGGTTGGCTGAGCCAAAGGCTTTGGGAGTGTGGGTAAGGAGGTAGAGGTGGGGGCCTTTTATAAGAGGAGAGGAGGGGCACTCTTGTAAAGTTACAAAATGTTACTTTATTTTCAAAAGAGTTTCGGATTTTAAAGGTCCCACATTGATGTATTTCTAGGATAAGGTAATAAGGGTTCAAAATCCACTCATCCAATAGGTTTTGGACATGTTTAGGTCTTATATATTACATTATCTTTCCATTTTATTTAAATCGTTAAATAATGAGGTCATCGCTGCATCATCATGATGTCATAAATAATTAATTTATTTAATGTCTAAAAATTATAAACAAATACTGTGATGTAGGAAATATTTTTATATTTCCAATTACTATTTATAGTCAAAACTATGACTTGTATAACCCCATGTAAAAATTGTTTTAGTAAAACGTCTCATGTTTGTGTCATTTTTACTTTATCATTAAATAAAAAGATATTTATGTCATTTTCCAACCAAAGTGGCTCCATGGGGTCCCCAAGTTGACCCATGGATTGTCTTGGTCGGCCATGACACATCCAATGAGGGTAGGACATGTTTCTAGGTCATTTCATTATATTAAAACATTATTCTTACCATAAACTATACTAATTACCTCTAATCGAGATTAAAAACTTAATAAGTTACTATTCACCAAAAAATTATTTTTATCCCATTGAACCACATTTTACTTCTTAATGACAACCATGTATGTCGGATTTTTGAAATTTAAAACACAAAGATTGCAAAATTTAATTTAAACAGAAAAATCAGTTTTTATAAGTACCACTTAGTGGTTTCACTATTCATCAAAAATTGAGGTTTTTCAGAAAAATCCCAAAAATTCACCCTAAGCTATATTTGATATTCCGAATTCAAAAATGAAGTATATTTTAAAAAATTCAAAACATATAAGTCACATTAATTAATTTAATAATTAATTCCCGTTGTCAGAGCAAATAGCGTGTTTTTATGAAACAATAAGTATCAAAAGATTGACACTAGTTTAAGTCTGATTTCAAAGTGAAATTAATTCCAACGACCACTATTGGATTTAATGGTAAAAATATATTCTAATTTCACTTTAAAACCAATTCAAAATATAATCTAATCATATAAATAAATTAGATTAAAAAGTGGTTTTGAATTAAAATACAACATTTTACACTATTCATTAAAAAAAGAACTTTATCGGAAAGATACCAAAAATTTACACAAAGTAAATTTTGATGTCCTGATTAATAAGAAGAGTTTTATTTGGTCCAATAGAATGTATAATAGTGAACAAAACTATATTTAATGACGGTTCTCCATCAAAAGGTGATAAGTGAACCTTTAGTGAAAACTAGGGCATATACGCCTAAAATTGAATTCTTTCCGTATTTTAAGCCTTTATCTTTTATTGGATAAATGTAAAAACATTTAAAAACATATATAATCATATTTTAGTTATTTCTATCCATTCCCGCCAATACAACGGCTACATGTTAACTACCATTTAAAATAATATTATTTTATTATTAGAGTGCAACATAAGATTCCCAAGAAACGCGTTGTTGCATGTTGGGTACGCCATCAAGCATAGCATCCCCTTTAAAGTAATATTAATATTTTATTCACAAATATGGATAAATATGAAAATGTCATAATCTTTATTTACATGGGGTGTTACATCCTTCCCCCCTTTTAGGAATTGCATCCTTGCAATTTTTAAAATTGAGCTTGGAAACATCCTTGAAAGTCCCACATCAGAACAAGAGTCGGTAAAACAATCACTTTAAAATAAAGGAAGATAAGTATAGAGGTCACCTGAGTTAACCCATACTAGGATTCCATGTAGAAAAACATGGACATGGAATAAAAATCAAAGGGTCATGTTCTGATGGAGAGTGATAGAAAACATGTTTAGGAGAAAGTTAATCACAAGAAAATCACAAACTTGTGATGGGTTAAATGGTATTAGATTCCCCAGTATGAAAAGTTAATAGAAAACATTTTTGGTTTAAGTTACTTTTTATTGAAGAATTTATTCATAAGGAAACATAATCACTTATCATGTTAACTTTCAACTTTTATTAGATTCCTTACACAAACTCATATTTTCTCCAAAAGACGAGTATTTAGGAAGACTTGTTCACATTAGGAGTACTATAATCAACTTCTAGAGAATCACCTAATCCACAAAAGAGAACTATATACTTCCCAAGTATTTAGACTTTAACCAAAACCAAAACCAAAAAGGTTTGTACAAGATCAGATAATCCAAAAATGGATAACCCTTTAAAAAGAAAATCTATGATTAATCTCCAAAATTTGTCCAACAAAACCCAAAGTTCAATGAGGACCATCCGATAAACAATTTGTACATAAAATTCTTCAAAGTAAACCAAACTAAGATTGAAACCCAAATATTTGAAGGATTTAGTCACATAGTCTTCCATGTTAAATTGTAACATTTATCTCCAAACAATATCAGTTTCTCCTAATGTCTCTCATTGAAAAGTAATTAACCTAATCACATATCCTCCATGATAGGTTAATAAATTTCCATAGATAACCCAAAATCAACTTACTATTAATTCATAAAATCATCTAACTAAAAACAATTATTCAAACTAACCAGGGACTTCACGTAGTCCAGTGGTAGGCGATAAATACCAGTCGCACTTTGGTTGTGGGTTCGATTCCCGCAGCTTTGTCCGACGCGATGGGTTGTCACACGGTCTACATGTTGTCCTTTTTTCAAAACTACATAATTCTTAAAACATTCCCCAAAATGAGATAAAATCTTAAAAAATGATCATAACATATTTTAACCTCAAGTTTATCTCATTCCTTTCATTTTCCATCATAACATATAATAACCCATAATTACCTCAAAAGTAAGGATCATATAAACTCTAATGGTTACCTTTATAATTATTACCTGAACTTCCACATCAATTGGTCATCTCGTACATGATGCATTACAGATCATACCAAGGTTCAAGTGGTTGGTCATGACTCCTTGATAGCTGGTTTAGAACAACCACGAGTTTCCTCATTGAATCCCCCATTTCATCCAGTCTCTTAATCAGAGAACCACCACAGTTTCCTTCAAACCTATTGTCACTTTGGTGCCTTCTAGATCCATCCATTCACTAAAAACATAAATGTCAGTGTGAGTATATCAACAAAACCATCATGTACTAATGAGGAAGATAACCACTAAGATATACTTACTTATTCACTTTATCTAAAACTAGGACTCTTTCTGAAATCCCAACCATTACGGTAATGTCACTTATGCTTAAAGAATACCCTAACCTCTAAATTTATCTAAACCGGACTTTGATACCAACTATAAGACCACAGCCTTAAACCTTACATAATCTTGAGTTATTACAAGATTACACATTGAGGATCTTTTCAGGTTTAGAGTTTTAGAGAATTAGATCATAAAACTTGCATTACATTCCACATTTAAATAAAGTGGTTACATAAAAGATAGTATTCATTTTTCCCATCAACGGAAACATATTTAAAATAAAACATGGATTCTTTCTTGACACTTCCTTGACACTATCATCATATCACATACCCTTCCCTTGACCTGTGAAAAACATTTCAAAAACTTGGGATGAGCATAAAAGCTAAGTAAGGGATATAAAAATATGGAAAGGAACCATGAGTACATGTATACATAAGAATGAAATCATACTTTACCCATAAAACATAAGCACTTTAACATACCTCATAAAATCATGAATAAATCATATAAATCATAAGACATAAAAGGTAACTTGAGGCATTCATAACATTCTTACGTAGGGAGTAACCCTCTTGGTTACGTTTGGAATACCCACCACAGTATATTCCCTAAATCTCTTCGGAGAAACCTTAACGTTTCACTCCTTCGCGTTACCCAATGCATTGGAGAGATATATCGGGCCCACCCGCCCTTAGATTATCACGGAACCACCCATTTTCATAACAATGCCCAAGAACCATAACATAATCGTATCACATAAAACATGCATAAAGGAAACATAACATTTCCATATTTCAATCACAAGATATCAATACAACACATTTATATAATAAAAATATTATGAAAACCATTTTCAATACCAAACTAAAAGAAAAGTAAAACATGGTATTTATTTTTCTTTTAAAAAGAAGGTATGTCTTGTAGAGGAAGCCGAAACTCAAATAATGGTCACGACGGCGGAGAAGTCGTTGTCGCCGCATATGTACGACAAAAACATTCCCTTTTGTCGTTTAATAAACACTTCGTATAAAAAAGATCCCTTTTGAATAAATGTAAAAGTCAAAGGGGTTTATACACCGTATAAAATAAGGTTGTGTATAAAACAGAATATGCCTCAATGAAAGGAGATTGAGATGAAGTCCCTTAAAAAGATGGTATCCTTGGTTTAAGGATAAATCAATTACATAATTATGTGTGAAAAACGAATACACCAAATATAAGTGGATATTAAGTGTAAAATAATCAAAGGTCATTCACACATATTCAAAGGATGACATATTCAATAACTACATGTTGAACCCAAAGAAATCGAAATTGGGTTAAGAAGTTCCCTTGACAGCCTAACGGTGTCACATCAAAATGAGTTGATGAGAGATAAAAAAGGGGTATCTCATCACTTGGACATAAAATTTACATCAATAAGGATATATGAGAACATATCCCAACATAACAATATGTAAATTAAAATACCCAACAAAAGAAGTCTTTTAAAAATTGGAGGGTGAAAGGTCCCCTTACCGAGTTGGGAAACTTTCAAAACGTACACCCCATGGAAGAAGGGTCATACAATGAAGATGTGAATACCCATAAATGAAATTATACTACAAAAAGTGTATAATTATGGGCAGTATATACACCACTCAAAGGAAATTGTGGAAAATGTAGCATAAATCTCACGGGAATAAAAGTGAGATGAAAAATCCCTTACGAAAACTCGGCAGCCTAACAGCGCCACTTAAAACTTACAAAAATGGATTGATGAGATCAAATAGGGTATCTCATCATATTAACGTAAAGTTTATAGAAAGAGGAATATAAAATAACATCCCCCAACATAACAAATAGGATCTTAAAAGAAGTGACATAAAGGAGAGTACTTAAAAAGAACGAGAGAGGTTAGATCTCTTACGAAAATTTGGCAGCCTAACGGCGCCACTCAAAACTTCCAAAATGGATTGATGAGAGAGAATAGGGTCTCTCATCACATGAACATAAAAATTACAGTAAGAGTAATATAAAATAATATCCCAATAACAAGAAATATGATCTTTAAAAGTAATGACATAAAAGAGTGTACTTAAAAAGAAAGAGTGGAGTAGGATCCCTTACCTCAAGTCCAACTTGTCTTGTTCGGTTCTTTCTATTCCTGAATAATAAACTTTGGTCAATTAATAATTGCCTAAGTACCTCCTTTAGAGATT
Organism: Viscum album; assembly: GCA_963277665.1. Lineage (NCBI taxonomy): Eukaryota > Viridiplantae > Streptophyta > Magnoliopsida > Santalales > Viscaceae > Viscum > Viscum album. The sequence goes on along the minus strand of OY728158.1, from coordinate 1,898,911,991 downwards.
ATTATTCAGTTAATATCACATATTATAATGTTATAATAATTGTTTAATAATGTTAGTTCATATCAGACGTTTTTGCTGATGTTTGGTACATGAGTCAAAAATGAACTTGTTTGAAAAAAGATTGCCCATGTAGTTATATGTAAATAATTTCCAGAATAGTATTAATGATTAAATTATCATATATATCCAGTAAATATTCATTTTATACTATTCCATATCATTTGGAGATAAAAAACGAAAAGCATCGTTCATGGAGACGGTAGGTCGTACGTACCCATGAACGCTACTTTCATTTTTTGTAATATTAATGGAATTAAAACAAAATGAGAGAGATATATATATGTTATAATTCCAGAATGATATCCATAATTTAGATGTAATATATTACATATATATCCATTATATATATGTACTTATAATATTACATAACATTTTGATATAAGAAATGAAATGTACCATTCATGGAGACGGTAAGCCGTACGTACGCATGAACGTTACTTCCATTTCTATTTCATATTTAATGGAATTAAAACATAATGTTACATAATAGTATTTTAATTCCAGTATGGTATCATATATAATATCATTAAATATATCCTTTATACGTACCACATATGGTATTAACGAATCAAATCACTTTGAGCGGGCGGTAGTCCGCACTTCCTTAAATAAAGATATCACGTTTACCCATAATGGAAACCATAAAGGTATGGAATAAATGAATAATACAGAAGCTTAAGTAAAACATAAACATATTAGATATCATATATAAATATAGTGTCATCTTAATGGCCACCTTTGAATGTGTTAGAATAATGTTGAACAATCATCATTTCGGGAGGCAGAAATTCGCCATCCACGGAAACTGTATGTTCTTTAACCATTAGATGTAGGTGTGTGTAAGTTTAGCTCGAATCCTTCTTATAACAAAATCCTAGTATATTTAATATACTTTATTTGTTACAAAATAAATTAATAAAAATAGTTTAGGTGGTTGGAGAAGCAAAATAAAACAAAAGGACACAAGTGAAGACAATACCTTAAAATCGAGTAACTCCCTTTGGTTTGAGCTCAAAGGCTTCCTTGGGAAGACTTCTGCCCAAAGTGAGGCTTCAAGGAGTAAAAGAGGGAAGTGGAGAGAAAACATGGGTAGGGTTTGGCCGAGCCAAAGGCTTTGGGAGTGTGGGTAAGGAGGTATAGGTGGGGGCCTTTTATAAGAGGAGAGGAGGGGCACTCTTGTAAAGTTACAAAATGTTACTTTATTTTCAAACGAGTTTCGGATTTTAAAGGTCCCAAATTGATGTATTTCTAGGTTAAGGTGATAAGGGTTCGAAATCCACTCATCCAATAGGTTTTGGACATGTTAAGTCTTATATATTACATTATCTTTCCATTTTATTTAAATCGTTAAATAATGAGGTCATCGCTGCATCATCATGATGTCATAAATAATTTAATTTATTTAATGTCTAAAAATTATAAAAAAAATACTATGATGTATTAAATCCTTTTAGCTTTCCAATTAAAATTTATAGTCAAAAATATAACTTGTATAACCCCATGTAAAAATTGTTTTAGTAAAACATCTCATGTTTGTGTCATTTTTACTTTAACATTAAATAAAAAGATATTTATGTCATTTTCCAACCAAAGTGGCTCCATGGGGTCCCCAAGTTGACCCATGGATTTTTTTGGTCGGCCATGACACATCCAATGATGGTAGGACATGTGTCTAGGTCATTTCATTTTATTAAAACATTATTCTTACCATAAACTACACTAATTACCTCTAATCGCGATTAAACACTTAATAAGTTACTATTCACCAAAAAATTATTTTTATCCCATTGAACCACATTTTACTTCTTAATGACAACCATGTATTTTGGATTTTTGAAATTCAAAACACAAAGATGGAAAATTTTCATTTAAACGGAAAAACCAGTTTTTATAAGTACCACTTAGTGGTTTCACTATTCATCAAAAATTGAGGTTTTTCAGAAAAATCCCAAAAATTCACCCTAATCTATATTTGATATTCCAAATTCAAAAATGAAGTCTATTTTAAAAAATTCAAAACGTATAAGTCACATTAATTAATTTAATAATTAATTCCCGTTGTCAGAGCAAATAGCGTGTTTTTATGAAACAATAAGTATCAAAAGATTGACACTAGTTTAAGTCTGATTTCAAAGTGAAATTAATTCCAACGACCACTATTGGATTTAATGGTAATAATATATTCTAATTTCACTTTAAAACCAATTCAAAAGATAATCTAATCATATAAATAAATTAGATTAAAAAGTGTTTTTGAATTAAAATACAACTTTTTACACTATTCATTAAAAAAAAGAACTTTATCGGAAAGATACCAAAAATTTACACAAAGTAAATTTTGATGTCCCGATTTGTAAGAAGACTTTTATTTTGTCCAATAGAATGTATAAGAGTGAACAAAACTATATTTAATGACGGTTCGCCATCAAAAGGCGATAAGTGAACCTTTAGTGAAAACTAGGGCATATACGCCTAAAATTGAATTCTTTCTGTATTTTAAGCCTTTATCTTTTATTGGATAAATGTAAAAATATTTAAAAACATATATAATCATATTTTAGTTATTTATATCCATTCCCACCAATACAATGGCTACATGTTAACTACCATTTAAAATAATATTATTTTATTATTAGAGTGCAACGGAAGATTCCCAAGAAACTCGTTGTTGAGTGTTGGGTACGCCATCGAGCATAGAATCCCCTTTAAAGTCATATTAATATTTTATTCACAAATATGGATAAATATGAAAATGTCATATTCTTTATTTCCCTGGGGTGTTACACTCATATCAAACATCCAATCCTTTTGTTCCTCATTTACATCCAAGATCATATTGAAGAGGAGAATCTCATCAAAATGAGAAAAGTATGAAAAGTGTGTCATCGTACCCTATTATATATCAATAAACTCTTGTGCTCTATCTAGCTTCATAGTATCAGGAAATAACTCCCAAAATAAAAGGTACTTGAAGGCTTCCCATATGAGACACTCACGTTGTCTAGCATATCCCATAAATCCCAACCAATGCTTGGTACTTCCCTGCAACATTAATATTTTTATATTCACCTTCCTATCTGTTGGTGTCTAAATGAGGAAAAATATACCCTCAATAATATTTTCCTAGTCCTCAGTATCCAATGGTCTCCAATTTCCCTCAAATGATATAGGATGATGGAACATGAAGTCTCTATAATAGTCAATTTTATACCATTATTCCCCATCTTCCATGGATAGGAACAAGCAGTAGGATTTATGAATGAGGTAGAACTATTTCCTATGCTATAGTGGTAGGTGTTGGTGTGTGATCTGCATCACCCTCATGCACAAAATACATTATAATATGGATTTTAGGATCACCCTAAACCATTTTAGCTTCCATTCCCATCAGTCTTCTAAGAGGTAGCTTCTTTTGTAACACAAGGGTAAGCATTAAAACATAATTCATTTTTCCAAACCAGTCTAAGGAATCACACCATGGTTTCCATAGGATTCTGCCCATAACACTAGGTATAACCCACTTAGGACTACCTAAATTCTCATCCCTACACATTATTAATTGTCATCATATATATACCAAAACATAAAATCATTCTTAAATAAATTAATTAACACTAATAGAGATATATCATAACAGAAATGGAAAATAGATAAATCAAAAAATATAAAATATATCCAAAATAGAAAGCACAATTCTGGTGATTAATTAAATAACTATTATGCAACACAAAAATAAGTATATATATGGATTTTGATTCTATGTTCTAAATTATTATGCATCAACATACATAAAAATCATGAAGTAATAATAGTAATCCAATTAATGGTAACTTAGAATTCAATTACACATGAGCTAGAAAGGTGAATGGAAACTCCTCTGATTGAGTCCCATGAATTAATATCCTTTCTACCATGTCATAGTTTAGTCCAAAAAGAAATTAAGTAAACTAATCCACTAATACCATTTTGTAATGCCCTGAACTAAACCAGCAGGTCCATGCTTTAGGGTTAAATGACCTCATGCATGCCTCACCATATTCAAGTGTTCATCAACTAGAAATGAGTATTTATGTCTATCAATGGGGTCACTATGACCTAACTATCTTATCATGGAACAAATAATAAATAAACAATCATATTAACATAAGGAAACTGAAATATGGAATATAGATAAATGGTCACTCAAGGTGGAAACCCAATCCAAAGTATATGTAGTTGATAAAAAACTATAGAGTACCCACCACCCCCACCCCCCATTTATCTTGATACACCACAAAATCCACACTCCTATACTCAGACATTTGTTATGGGAACCTTTTCCTATCTTGGATCACTAAACATAAAGCTTACACATGTATCAAAATTACCATATTGTATGTGAGAAATAAATCATAATAGGGTACCACCAGTGCATTCTTAAAAGGGTGATCAATTATAATAGGTGTATTCCTTGATAGTAATAATTTTTTTAACAAGAATAAAAATCATAACACACATACTCATAAGTTTTTTGATAAAAAATCTACAATAGGCCTACATTCATACTTTCTTTAAATATATACAGGAAGGAAAATTATAATATTTCATAACTGAGCTAGAATAAGCCACTAGGTTGTTAAACACATCTCACAGTAGTCTCAAGACATTGAGTTAGGTCAGGCCCATAGATTATCATATCATGGCTCAATCAAGGGTCATGCCTCCAGACATTTGTAGCCCATTTATAACTCATATCAGACCTCCAGGACTTCATGCCCAAAATTTTATCCTTGGTTTAAAATGTCATGCCCCAACCCTTTTCTCAAATCTATTATCTTTATTATCGTAATCCAAGCATACTCTCCCTCTAAAGTATTAACATCACACGGTGGTCCAGCCATATTAGGGGCCAAGTAAATCCTTCAAAGAATGATAAAAAACTTAATCTACTAGATCATGCATGGAAATAAATTCATGTTGTCATGATAATATAATAGCATCACAAAACAATATTTGATCATAATAAAACCTAGAAAAAATCTACTCAAGTAATACTCATGAAATCAAACATCATAATGAGTCTTATGGGATGAAAACACACCTAAATGTGATCACAATCAATAATGATAAACAAGGTATACCAATAAAATAATTTTACCAAGGAAACATGTGTAAATAAGATCCCCAATAAGGTTAGTAACATCCTACCTCAAGGTTTTCAATGTCGACCTCAAGGTTCAACAAGGGTGTCAAAACCTTAATTATACTTTCACGCCAACTGAAACATCATGCACACTAAGAAAATAACATCACACTTGAAATTATAATAAAGAAAAAATAATCCCAATAAGGACTAGGAATCCACCATAATGATAAAAGGGAACTATAGTACTATGGTGTTTATAATTAGGCACCACGATGTAGGGAAGAAATGATACGGTATAGATATGCGCACGAACAAGACCACCATGGCATATGATAAAAAATAATGATATAGAGGGAACTATAATTTCACCTCCATTGTGCATAAGGGGATACTATGGTATATAACCAAACTGATTCTTCAACTTCTTTATTGTGTAGAAAACCTATATGGTGTGGAGTTATTTTCTCATCCGTTAAGAGTTCTTGGAATATTCACTAAAAGGGAGAGAAAGATTGGTGTTCTTATAGGATCTTTAAAAATCCCTTATGTATGAAAAAATATGAATTAATTCCCTTATAAAAATTGGAAACAACCACCCCAAAATAAATTTCATAATATCCTATTAAAAGAAATAACTCTTGAAAACCAACATCTATTCTCTGATTTTGTAACAGTCACAGAGAAGGCTCTACAAAATGGTCTGAGTTACTATGGTGCAACCACCTTAAACTTCTATCCATGGTAAAGGCCATGGTAAAAAATATATCTATTGATATCACCATGTCTTAAACCTTTCCTCTATATCATGGACCCTATTCCAAAACATCTCTATAGAATATCCACCTTTATTATGTCGAGGTGCTACCTATTTTAGTAAGAAAGGTCAGAAAACACACTTTTAATTATCCACAAACTTCTCAAATCCTATATTCCTTTACCCAAGCATATAAACTAAAAAATAAAAGGGGAAGAAGAAAATAATCTTTTATATATTTTAAAAAAATATCTATATTTACAAGAATAATTATGAACAACCCCACTATTATAAAACTACTTAAAAATTATTAAAATTACTCACACCTCGTATCAAAAATTGATTATAAATAATTAATATAAATGTATAAGAAAATTATAAATAAAATTTATATAATTATATATATATGAATATTGTTATAAAATATTTTATTAAGATAGTTATTTTTGTTATGCAAGAGTTTCAATTGAATTTTTGGAAGTTTGGAATTAAGGTAAGTGGTTTTTTGTCTCAACTTTCATTTCTAAGACATATTTCATATTATAAACCATAAATCTTTGATATGGAGCTATTTATAACTAATGAATGTATTTTAAAATATTCATGTAATCCATGGGGTTTTAAGAGCCATATTTTGATCTTTCTTAAAAAAGCTTTTGATTTGAAAGATGTCAAAGTTGGAAGGGTTATTTGTCTCTATTTTTAATTCCAAGAGACATATTTGATATCGTGTACCATCGTTACTTTTATATAATATTCACTTTCTTATTTACTTCAAGTATAAAAAAATATCTTTCATTTCATGATATTTTAATTTCTCATTCATGGTAACCCTCCTATGTTATTTTAATTCTTATTTTACCATTATCATAATGGTTTCTTTTTCAATATCTATTTCAAACCGATATTTTTATTGAAATGTATTCATATGGGGAATTTATATGAAATTTATTTCTAAAAAACCCATAATTTTCTTCTCCTCTAGTATTCTTGGGGTTTTACATGAATTTTCACTAATTAAGATTACCCTTGGCTTATACTTTACCTAATTTAAGAGAAAAATACCCCACCTCTTCTTTTCTATAGGGTATATTTTCCATTCATTTCAATATTTATTAGATGATTTTACAAATATCCTTATTTATACATTAATTATGTATAATTAATTTTATATTATTTTGGTATTTTTACAATGGTTTTAAAGAAATATTTAATGATTTATGTCAGGGATGTTTTCGATAAGAATGAGAAGAATATCTTTTAAACATTTTCATCTAAGCACGTATTTCTAATATTTTGTATTTTCATGTAAAATATCCTCTATAAATTTTAAAGGTTTATAATGTTAATCCTTTTTATCCTGGTTTTATATATATATATATTTAATATATTTTTACCAAAGGTAAAGGTTGTTTCTTATTTCAAATGCACCCAAAATATGTTTTTTATCTAATTCTAGATATTTTGAAATATTTTAGGCTTAGTAAAGGACATTATTCAAATGATACAATTCCAATAATTTCTCTATATGGATTATGTAATGCTCTTAACTACCATAGGAATGATTCATCACTACCTTTATCTTTCTTAATAGTCCACTTTGTAAAAAATATGAGTTCTCTTCCAATGATTTTCCCCTATGAACACTTTATATTTTCCTCCTTTGATTGAATATTATTGACCTATATTCCATAAATCAATTGATTTTTAGAAATTATTTACCTAACTAAATACACATTCCTCTAAAAAGTGTTAGTGAGGGATTCTTGTATAAAAATCTATTCCATTTTGAAAATCATTATACTTTTTATTTCAATATGGATATATATTGATTACTAATGAGTGTTAGAAATGTACTGTGTATTTTATTCATTCTTGTATATGATGAATGAATTGGACTAAATTTTTTATTAGTAGGGATTTTAATATCCCTTCAATGAATCAATATATATCATTGGAAAACTAGTCTAGGTATTTGATGTAATATTTTCTAATTATTTATATGTATTATTTGTGGTCCTAACAGTAAGTAGGTGTCTTTAAAAAAGGTTTTCCTCATATATAATGTCTTGTAATAAGTACTTAAGAAGTTTTTCGTTATAATTCCATCACACTAAAATTAGTCAATATTTTTCATGTGTTTACATATATTGTTAATTATGGATTTGTTTCAAGCTCCTGAGATCGATTATATGAAATTATTTGATTATACTTCTTTTCCTATAGTATTATTCATGCCTATTTATTATATTATATATTCTTGTATAATATTTCCCTCACTGAGAATTTTATCTCACCCTACTTATGTTTCCATTTACTCAAGTTATAATGAAATGTATTTCACAATATATATCATGAATAATAGGATGTGTGGAGAGTTTATGGGAGATATTAAAGGCTTATTATAGATTAATTAGTTTCTTATTTAGATGGGAAAATTTTCATTTGATGATAAATTCATGTCATTTTTTAGTTAATGAGTTTTCCTAATTGTAACAACCTACATTTTTAAGTGATAATAATTTATAAATAAATGTGTGTTATATTATATTATATAAGTAATTTACACATAGAGGAAATAGAGAGAAAAAACATTAATTAGTTAATTAAAATTGTTTCATTAGTTAATGAATAAACCCATTAAAATTCCAAATATTACAAAGGGAAAAAATAGAAAATAAAAAGAACTTTAATGGGAATATTTAGAGCCCACCAATATGCCAGAATCATCCCTCCCATGAACAATACAATTGAAATGAACCAAAATATTAGTAAAAAATCAACATTATTGAAAATGGAAATCTAGAACCATGATATTAATTTATTTGAATAATTAATTTAGGAATGAAGAGGTATTTATAGAAGGTAATGTGGTCGTTGTAATAGTAATATAATCATTTAAATAGTAACCTGGCCATTTGGAATGGTAACATGACCATTGGAATAGTAATTTAACCTTAGAATAATAAAACGTAATGATAATAGTATTTATCATGATTAATTTTAGTAGATATAAATATTATATTTTGAAAAACTAAATAATATTATTAAAAGTAAAAAATATAAGCCCATTTTTTAATAGATGTTATTTTAAGTTATTTTAAAAAAAACTTTTTAAATATAAATTAGAATAATAAATTTTAGAAAAATATTCTCATAAAATTAATTTTATTTTTTAAATCATATCATTAAAACTTTTTTATGGTCATTTTCTATTAATTTTCTGAAATACATCATTTTTGAGGTGAATAGTAAAAAATGTAGTTTTTTTATAACCTCGCAATCTTAAATGATGTCATTATTGATTTAATAATGATATAATAATTTATATAACTTTAGGATCTGAAAAAGAAAAATAATTAATAAATTATTAATTAAATTAAAATAAATTTTTTTTAAAACCTAAAAATTACTTTCCAAAATCTAAAGTCAAAAGTATTTCTTAAAAAACAAATTTTCTTTTTTCCAAATTCCATTTTGAATAAACTGGGGAATTAGAATTATAAAGAGGTATAAATTCCTAAACCCATTATATTATATTTATATATGATTAATTATGTGAAAAAATCATTATTAAAACTTTTACCTTTTATAGAGTATTTTATTTAACAGTTTGTTCTAAAAATACCCTTCTTCTCAAGTATATGTAATTACTCTCCCTTCCCCTATAAAATGAAACCACTCTCACTTAAAAACCCCATTATATACGCAAATCTTCTATCAAAATCCTATATAAACCTTAGATAAATTATTCATAAAAATAAATTTTCTCAATAAATAAGTCTAGTTTTATGAAAGAGAAGAACCACTGAGAAAATAGTTTGTTTATCAACTCTTATCTCATGTTAAACTCTCTTATATTTTCCCAGTTATTTCAAAACCAAATATTTTATAATTAATTAGGAATTTTTTTTAAATTATATTAATTTTGATAACCTAATGTAAAAATTATATTCTTGAATTATTTTTATTTTATACCTATCTTAACTTCTCCTTCGGACAATGTTCCCAATAATTGTCAACTAACCACCAACGAGAACGTTTCCAAATTCATTTATATCAACACACTTATGGATTTTTATACTAAATTATTTATAATATATAAATATATAAATATATTTATTTTAATGTTCTTTTAATGAAAATTACTTATATATAAATGACCATGATGAAAAATAGCATAATTGAAAAAAATACGATATTTTTAAGGAAAACATGATATCAAAAAGCTTCACCTTTAACAATGTAAAATTAAGAAATATAATCCAATTATTTTAATTGATAAATAGTGAAATAAATTAATTTAATATAGTTATGTTTCAATGGTATAATAAATCTATTTTTTTATCCATAAGGATGAAAAATGATCAAATAAATCGTGATTTAAGGTAAGGGGATTCTTGAAGCAAGACTCTTTCTTTTAGGTTATCTTCTATTTCACTTTGATTTTAGTATTAATGTTCCTAAAATATATAAAATATGTGCTTTAAATATTATTTCAATTTTATTTTATGGATATACATTTTTTCTACACTTTTAAAAACATTTCTAATCCATTTATGATGCTTTTTCAAAAAGTATTTAATTATAAAAACATCTCATGAATCATCTTGATTTTATTATCCTGTAAAATAATTACATGATTTTTTATGCCAATGTATGGTCTTTCTTATTAATTTGGGAATAATAAAGTTAATTTCATGTAGTGTGATATGTTAAATCTTTTATGAAACTCATTCCTTTCCAAGGGTTATTTCATAACAACGATTATTATCCTTCAATGTGGTATGCATGATTATGAGCATTTTATAATGTGTTGGGTGGTCCTAGAATTATATATCCCTAAAATTAATTTTTTTAATGTGATTTATATCCTGATATAATGTGTGTTATGTATTTATATGATTTTTTTTGTTCGCAATGATCATGTTATGATTTATGCACATAGGTTATGCGTGGACATGATACAAGATTTTTTTAGGACTATGTGTTGTATTTGATTGCAATAATATGATATTTAATTATTATTCATATTCCACAATCTATGAATTTGTCAAATTTTTACATCATTATTTTTATGATGTTATTATTCTTATGATATGATGATTATCACCCTTTTTCTATTGATTCATGTCCCTTATTCCTCCACTTACTAAAAGTTTAGATAACCCCTTTATTTGATGTATATCCTAGAGTGAATAAATGTAAAAAGGTGATCGTGATAGATATAGAAGTATAAATAATAATAATTTAATTAATTTTTATGTTTTATTATGTACAATTGATGTTTGAGCATAATTTTTCTAAGAAACTAAACTATTCAATCTTGGATTTGTACCTCTATTCTGTTCTTTCTATTAAAAATTATGTGATAGTCATGTAAGAAAAATATGGGTCACTGTATTTTTTATCCAAGCTGTGGTTTAGTAAATGTTGGTAATTAGGATTATAAAACCATAGTGAAAACAATAAATATAAGTATATATATAGGTAAATATCCCAGAAGAATAATTTTAGAAATAAGATGAACATAGGGATCATAAAAGATATGCCTTTATAGTTAATTATGAAAAAATATATATATTCCTGCCTTACTAACATATGTTTTATTAAAACCTTTTTCATTTTAGATAATTCTAGGAATAGAAAAAATGAAAACAAAAAATATTTGGTATAATGAAATGATTTTCTTAATGACATCCCCAATTCTATGGTAGGTGGAGTTCAAAAGATTGTAGTAATACTTACCCAGTTGTCTTAGGATATGAACAATAATCAGAACCATTTATAACATCCCCCTTCAACATAGAAGTAATAACTAGATTTTGAGTCCCTTATACAGCAATTACCACTGAAGTTTAGTGGATCCTTTTATCTACTTATCGTATAACAGTGGATAAACTCAGTATAGAAGATATTTTTTGAGCTCTAATATTCTAATAAGGAGAATATGACTTTGGATATATATCACTTAAATATAAAAGATTATTAATGTTGGGCATTGATAAAGAACATAAAGATAAAGGATGAAATGGAATATATGGAGTGGGAAGCCTTTATGAAAAATATTGACAAGTATTTCCCTCAAACTCTCCAAAAAATATGGATAGATAATTTATAGATATTAAGAAAAGGGAGGGATAATTATTCATTCATTATGAGGTAAAATTCAAAAGGTTTTCAAGATACACCTTGTGTTTTCTTATCAACAGAGATATAAAAATATATAAATTTTCTTGTGGTTTAAAACCACACCTTCAAAAGGCTCTAGTTATCTGAGAAATTCAGAGTTAATAATATATTTAGATGTTACCTCAATTTAGGATATATTTTGTAGAATGGTTATATGGTTAGGGAGATAAGAAGATAATAATGGAGTTTTAAGTTGATAGGTCAATTGAGAAAAGGAGAAAAAAGGACCCAACCACCTAAATCTCAAAAATATTGGAATAATTTTCATGGTAATTACCTCAAAGGGATGATTAAATGCATCAAGTGTGGGATAGAAGGACACCAAGCTCATGAATATCGAAGACACATGAAGAAGATAACCAAAATGATGGAGTAAAATAAGGAACCTCTTAATGAACCACCCATGGTACAATGCTTCAACTGTAGAGAGAAAGTTTACTATATAATCAAATGCACTAAACTATAGGCCTTTAATGGTAATCTATATTATAAATCACTTAATCCATTGTATAAAGGTAAATATTATTCCATCAGTAATTCTAAAGTAGAACATGAAAAGGAAGTTTTACAAGGTACACTTTATATTCACTCAAGAATGTAAAAGGTTTTATTTAATGTTAGTTCGACCAATTCCTTTATATATAAAAAGTATTATAGAACTATTGAATCGAATCCCTAATACCTTGAAGTATAGATATCTATAAAATAACCAAGTGGTTCAATCATGGAAACCTAACTACTGTACTCTTCTCCTATTTGTGTATGTGATAAGATTATTCAATAAAACCTCAAAATCCTTCCCCTGGTGGAATTTCATGCTATACTAAGAATGGATTGGCTATCATTATATATAACACACATGAAATACTAGGAAAATGAAATATCATTATCTATTCGAAATCATAAAATTATCTTGTAAAAATAAAAGAAAGATCATGAGTATCCTCAAGAAAATTCTTCAATAGTGTGGGTTATGATACCCTATGAAGACACATACCTTTCCCGGATGGTAGAGTTTGATGAAGGAATCGACCTTAAGGAAATGGCCTTTACTAGGGAATACACTAATGTGTTTCATGAAGAGTTGTCTAGACTTCCACCAGATTGTGATGTATATTTTTCAATATATCTTATAATCAGAGCCACTCCTAACTCCAAATTCCCATATACCATATCCCCAATCAAACTGGAGGAGTTAAATAAGGAGCTATAAGAGCATTTTAACAATGTTTTCATACACCCTATTTCATCACCTAGGGGTTCAAAAATTCTATTTATAAATAAAAATGATGGATCAATGTGACTGTATATAGATTATTGGGATCTAAATAAAATCACCATAAACAAATATTATCCCCTTCTAAGGATTTATGACTTCTTTGGTCAACTATGATAAAATGAACACTTATCAAAGGTGGATCACCATTTAGGATATCATTAGTTGAAGGTTAATAAGGAAGATATTAAAAATAATACTTTTAATACATTATATGGGAACTATGCGTTCATAGTGATTACCTTAGAACTTATTAATGCCCCTAAAATTTTCATCGACTTCATGGATAGATTCTTTATATACCACCTCGACAAATTTTTGGTATCTTTTATCGAAGATATTATAATTTACTCAAATGGTAAGGAGGAACAAAAAAAGAATCTAAGTATTGTGATAGAAATATTAAGGAAGAGGAAAATAGATTCTAAGTTCATCTAGTGTGACTCCTAATTGTAGAAAGTAACATTATTAGGTAACATGATCAAATGTAAGGGAATTTAATTGGATCATTCAAAGACAACTGAAATTGGGGAATATACCAGGCCCACTAGTGTCGAGGAAATATATATTTTTCTTGGTTTGGTAGGCTACTGATGTTTTGTGAAAAAATTCCCATGATTTTCTAGTCTACTAACAAAATTTAACAAACAAAGGAGTAAAGTGTTTCTAGACTAAGGAATATGAGTAAAGATTTATGTATCTTAAGTAGAGGATAATAACTATGAATGTACTACCACTACATATAAGTGAATAAGGTTTTGTGATATATAATGAGGCTTAAAAAAAGAATTTGGTTGTGTACTCATTCAGAATGATATAGTGATATCTTAAACCTCATGAAAACTAAATATCCATGAGAAAAAATACTCGATTCATGACTTTTAGTGAGAATCTATGATATTTTCCTTGAAATTTTGGAAGCACAACCTTTATGTTGTAAAGTGTGACATATATAAAGATCAAAAGAGTATAAAATATATATTCACAAAGAAGGATATCAACATTATTTGAATAAGATGGTTATAGATAATCAAGAATGAAGATTTCTCTATTTACTACCATATGGTAAAGGTGAAAAAAGTAGTCAATTATCATAGTAGAAAAGAAACTTTTACTCTATCTATGGTGTGGATTGAGAAATACCAAACCTTTATGGATATAAAAAGGATTTATTTGGAAATCATAAATTTAGGGAAGACATCCTACCTTTCTTAAATGATTTTTCAACCATCTATCCTAGAAAATATCAAGGAGGAAAAAAGGGATGATATGGATTTCCAAAAGAGGTTGAAATTAGTAATGGAATGGAAGCTTCATTGGTTCCACATCAATGAAGATTGTGTCATTTGATTAAGAACTATAATTTTTATGCCTTCATCCTAAGATATAAAAATTAATCTATTATATGATTTCCATAGATCATATTTCTCCATCCAACCTGGAAGTATGAAGATGTATCGTGATCTTCTATGGTAATTTTGGTGGGAAAGCATAAATAAATAGATCATTGAGTATAACTCAATGTTATTGGTATATCTTTAAGTTAAATATAAGTTACATAATTCCAATGGTATTATGAAACCATTTCCTATACCCATGTGGAAATGTGATAACATCACTATGGGTTATGTCACTAGTCTCCAGATTGAATCCAAAGGAAATGATGCAATATGAAATGTGGTGGATAAACTCACCATGATTTCCCACTTCATTATTATTAAGGAATATTTATCACTTGAAAATTATTCAAATATATATGTAAAAGAAGTGGGGAAGCTATATAGGGAACCAATTTCAATCGTCTCTTATCAGGATCTAAGTTTATGTTCAAAGTTTTAGATAACTCTTCAAAATACTCTGAATACTAAATTGAATTTCACTGTGGCCTATAACCCCAAAACTGATGGCTAATATAAAAGTATTATTTAGACACTTGAGGACATGTTGAGATCATTCTCAATGGAATTTAAAGGATTATGGGGTTATTATATCCCATCAGTTGAGTTCTTATACAATAATAGTTTCCACTCAAGTATTGAAATAGATCGATATGAAGATATACATGGGAATATATGTAGAACCCCTACTTTTTGGGATAAAATTAGAATATTAAATCTACTTGGAATTGATATTATACAAGATACGATATATAATGTTTAATCCATTCAATATAATATAAAATCTACTCAGTTTTAGTTGGTGTTATATGCTGGAAATCATCGAAGGGACTTGGAGTTTGAAGTTGGAGATAAATGTTTCCTTAAAATATTACTATGGAATAGATTCATGTGGTTTGTAAGTAAATGGAAGTTTATACCAAGGTACATTGGTTTGAGATCCTTGATTTCATTGTAGTAGTGACCTATCATCTTTCACTACCACCAAATTTGGATCAAGTTCATGATGTTTTCCATGTATCTCTCTTGAATAAATATATATATGATCCCTCGCATGTGTTGAATCTGTGGGTGGTATAATTGGAGAATGACCTATAGTATGAGGATCACCTGGTGAAGATCTTGGACCATAGATACAAAGTTATATATAATAATAAACCTCAATTTATCCTAGGGTTGTGGGAAAACCAAAAGTATGAAGATGTTACATGGGAACAAGAGGAAGAAATTAAACAAGAGTACCCTCATATATTCTCAAATGAGAATATGAGATGAAATTTTAGGTAAAACTTTCTAAATTGAGAAATAATGTAACAACCTAGGTGAAAACCCACTTAACCTAGGCTATCCAACTAATTCGTCCCACAAGACTAGTTATGCATTAATGGGATATCATTAACCAGTCCCCAACCTTTGTAGTTCATACCCAAATCATTCCTCTTATATCGAATAATCAATTTAATTCAATAATAATGTGCCTTATAAAATATATTTATTAATTAAGAGAAACAAATCTATGAATATTTCCCCAGTTAATCAAATAACATTCAAAATAAACATTATATGTTGCAATATTTTATGGTTTAATCAATACACATAGCCATGATAAATAATATGAATATTTAGGGGAAATTTAATTTTTAATGATCATAGGGAATTGAATATTTAAAGGGGGCTAAAAAATAATCAAGTTAGTGAATGTCAATATTATCCTTAGTAAAAAAATCATAAATCATCCTAAGGAAGAATAAGTCTGGTATCAATACCAAATACCCTAAGTGGAGTAAGGATAAAGGTTTTTTGTTTTTAATGAATATAGATATTATAAAAATATCTTTAAAACATTATTGAGGAAAATAATATTTTCATTTTTTAAAACATTTTGAAAATCAATTTTTTTTTTAAATCACTTTTAAGAAAATTATTTAAAAATATATTTGAAAATTTGAGAAGTATGCTTCAAAGAAATGATGGTGTATCACTATGTACACGTCATACAAGGTTAAATGAATATTCCTTTCATGGTAAAAATGTTAGAAAAGAGACTTTTTCAAAAATAGACAAGAAGATTCCATTAAAAACATTTATAAAAGAAAAAAGGGTTAAATTTTCTTTAATAATTTTTTTTGAAAATGTTATAAACATTTTTTAAAACATTTTTATAAAACATGTTTTTGAGAGAAAATAGATTTCTAACTAAAGAGAGAAATGAAGTTGGCTTTTCTTAAAAATATTTTATAAAACATTTTGATTACTAAAGAGTGGAAAATGGTACTATTAATTGAAAAAGGTCATGACTGAACATATTAGAATAAAATTAAATGTTTTATTGAATAATGATTAAATAAATTCATTTAATGGAATTTCAAGAATAATTAATATTGTTTAAAATGAGATTGTGAAATAAACCCTTAAAATTATCAGAACAGTGAAGTGAGAATTTGTAAATTAATTTATTATGTATATAAATTATAGATACAAGTATAATAATTGTAAATAAATTAATATATATTCAAATTCATTATACACATAATCATAGAATATTAATGATAATAAGAAATTAATACAACACAATGAAAATGAATTGAGTTATGAAATTTCTTTACCACTTGGTAAATTTAAGTTCAAATCCCCATAGATAAAATAATTCAAATTGTAAATAAAAATATCATGAATAATGAATTATTCATGATATTAAATGTTAAAAGATAATTATATACACCATATAAAGGAAAATAGGTGTCTAACATTACAATATGCCTCAATGAAATGAAATTGATACAAAATACATTACCTTGCATTTATTTTTGTGTGAATGTCCATTAACCTCTTGTATAATGGTATTAAACATGTTACTAAATTATTATAAAACCATATTAATATTTATGATTTCATATATTATCTTCTTAAAATATCTTATTAACTATTTGTTAATAATATTGAATTATTTTCATCATTTTGGGTGTTAATTGTCATGATTTTAGTATGTTTTGGCTTTCTTTTTTGTTCTTATTATGTAGATCATGATTGAATAATATCTATGATGTATACCATGATATAAGTATCATATATATTTATTATATATTTATTTATAATAATACATAAAATTTGGATATTGGAAAATGAAATACACTGTTTATAGAGATGGTAGATCGTATGTATGTATGAACGTTGTTTCCATTTTCTTATCATATTAAAATAATAAAAAGTAAATGATAAATATATATATTGGTATATGATAATTCCAGAATTATATTTATGTTATATATGTCACATATTTTTATTAAAACTTTCCTTAATACATTCCATGTATAACGTGAATCAATCACATCGCTTTGAGGAGGAGATAGTCCACACGTCCACAAATAATGTTATCATATTCCCACAAAATGGAAATCATGAAGGTATATACTATATTAGAGTTCCATCAGCATAAATACATTATAAATATTATATATATCAAATATAAAATATAATTATATCATTATTTTCAACCTTAAAAATTGGAAATGAAAGAAATAATGACATCATTTCATAAGGCGGTTGTCAACGTGTATCCCATCTGATGGAATTTTGAGTGATTGTAGGTCATACCCTTAATATAACATCTAAGTATATTGGAGATAAATGGGTTAATATATAATAATGATATAAAAATAATTTAAGGGTTGGAGAAGTAAATGAAACAAAAGTTATCATTGAAGAATGTTACCTCTTATTCGGGTAACTAATTTTGGTTTATAACAAAATACTTACTTGGTTTGATATCTACCCAAAGTGAGTTCTTGAGGATGAGGGGAGGGAATTTAGGAGATTATTTGGATAGGTTTTGGATGATCTAAATGAATTTAGAGGCGTGAATAAGTGATATGGGTGAGTGAATTTTTCTAGTGGAGTAGGAGTGGCATTCTTATAAATATAAGAATGAAAACACTATTGAGAGGACTCCCTAACATCATGTGCTTCCAAAAATGAACCAAATTCAAGACAGGGGAGGATATGGTCAATATATGGACATTTTGGGTAAAAAATAATTTTAAATTACTATAAATACAAATTTATTATTATTCCAAATATGGAATCCATTTTTTAAAATTAAATCCCCAAAGTGGCAGAAATTAATTTCAAATTAATCCCACAGACAGGATAACAAAGAGGGTTTTTTAAGTAAAAATGTTCAAATGTTTGAAATTTGTTTATATCAAATATCAATGTAAAATTGAATAAAATTTTCTAAATTGAATTAATTTATTTATAATTTAACTAAATATACTGTAAAACTAAATTAAAATATAATTTGACTATATAAATAAATTATATGGAAAAATTAGTTTTGAATTAAAATTCAGTATTTTTCAATATTCATCATAAAATGAAACTTCTCAAAAAAATTACAACAAATCACCCTAGAATAATTTTGATGTTTTGATTTCAAAAATTAAGTTTATTTAGTTATATAATATTTATAAAAGTGTCAAATTTTAGTTTTAAAATAGGTGTGCCATTAAAAGGCGACAAAACATCCTTTAGAAAAATATATTTTTTATGCATAAAATTGGATTTGTTCTTATACAATGCCTATAAAATATATTGGATAAAAAAATATTGAATAAATAACATATAGATTTCAATTATATCATTAATTAATATTAATTTATTTAATTTATTAAGACAAAAGACCTTTCAGAGCATAAAAACCATTTTTTATAAAAGGATTTCTTTATATTCTATTGGTTTTTATATTCATTTATAGTAAATTTATTAATAATGAATTAATTTTATATTTGTGTAAACTATATATTTTTATAATTTAGTTAATCCCATTCATAACCTCCAAATTAACTGTTATTTTTTATCCTATTATATTAAATAAAAACTATTTATTAATATATTTTTGTTCGATAAAACACAGTCTTCTGAATAACGCAAGCTATTGAACAATGTTGTTCTTGAATTTAAGTAAATATAAATCAATGTTTTTTGCATTTTAAGTTAAATAATATATTAAATTTCTTTAAAATATTAAGCATGTCATAAAGCCTTGGGATTTTATATTCCTCTCTAGACTTGGTGTTATGTGTCGTACATACTATTGAATATAATGTTCTTACTTGAGAAATTTGGAGTGTTAAATTCTCTCCCCCTAATATAAATTTCATCCTTGCAATTTAAACTTGATATTTGTAATAATGGGTTTTATATTTGAAAATTAATTTGTTTAAATACCACATCACGAGAAAAATTAATAAAATATCCTCCTAATAGGAGATAATGTGATGTACAAAGGTCACATGAAATAACATATGACTAGGTCTCTAAGTAGGAGAATATTAGTGTCAATTAGAGATACATACATGTAGGAAAAGTATAAATATTTATAGGAGTGATAGAGGTCACTAATCATAAACAATTGAATGATCAATGGAATGTTTAGGGCCTCCAATCCGTAAATCTATGATGATTTGAAAGGCCACCGATTCAATAAAGATGATGTTTTTAGTATAACATTTTTTTCTTAAGATATTTTTTGTAATGTTGAGGAATTATTTTATTGACCAAGAATATAAGTAATTATACTTACATGATACATTCCAATTTTATAAGAACAATTTAATCTTTTGGTTTTACATAGATTAAATCCTAATTCATCCCTTACTCCTTGAAATGTATATCCTAAAATGAACTTTTTTCATTCCTGATGCACTAAAATTTAATTTTTCTATGGATTGAATGATACATAATAAAATTCATTACATTTGAATCTAACTATTTTCCAAAACAAATATGGTTAATATATTAATATTAAAACTTAAAAAGTGATAACACTAGTTCATCATTAACATTTTTTCATCAAATTTCTTATCTAAAAGAATGAGACATTAAACAGGACATCACATAGGCCAATGGTAGGTGTGAAACCCCTATTGCCCTTCAGTGATGAGTTCAAGCCCCATTGTCTTGCTGAATTTAATGGGTTTTCACCAGGCATACATGTTATCCTTTTTTTAACCATATTAATATAATTTCCAAAATAAATATGATGGAAAAACTTGAAATAAGGTAAATCACTAAATATTTATAAATACTTAATCTGTTTATTTCCACATAGTTTCTTCCTTGTTCTAGGGTTTATCCTATATATTAGGAAATTTGACTTGGGTAATTCTTGGGATCCCCACATTTAAGTAAATGAACTATAAATAAACCCTTAGGATGAGTTTTAATTCCTTCCATCATACACTTAATTTTTTCTCAATTATTCTTTGTTTTATATCCTTCTTTCTCACATATAAGTAATTTACCCATTCCATTGAGACACTTTCTTAGGTGTCTCCTTCCACATTTATTGCATGATGGAAATATTTCCTACTTTTCTCTATGGTCTCCACAACTTTATCTCTTAAAAACCTCAATCCTTCTCAGGATTTGGTTAAGATTAATATTTTTAATCATATTTTTGGAAAACTAATTAGAGATGAACACAATATCTTTTACTCCAATCAATATCCCATTTGGTTACTCATTTCCACCACCATGTCCTTAGTGTTCAATGTTAACATGATCCCTTAGGGTTTAATCCATTGACTAAAACCAAAAAACATAGCGTGAGAAAAAAATATCATAGTGGGAAAACTATATAATCAATTTTATGGTGTCTAAATCTTAGCAAACTATTTTCATTTAAGACACATTAGGTTTAACCTAGGTCATTCATCATCATTATCCATTAAAATCCTTCATAATAGTTTTTAAATAAAATATAAATTATCTTAGAAATATCACTATGTAGTGTCAAACCAGGTGTACAGTAAGGCCTATTTTCATGTATCAAGTTACGCTTGGGTAAGGCTCAATGCACGTTTTCATAGTTTTTACCCCAAGGTACATTTGTGTCAGAACCACGTCCTTTTGTGATATCAAAAAAGGGATGTATTTATAGTAAAACCAACTAATCTCTATTTAACCAAAACTTTAGGATGTTCTTCTATACATATACTCAAATTATACCTTAGGATTATGTTTTCTAATAAATGTTTTCGAAAATCTAGTTACCAAGGTTTCTACTAAACTTCCTCAGAAGCCAAATATAATTAACCAACCCTAGTAATCTCGAAGCTTGTGTTCACTACTATTACATTGTAATGATTACAATGAATCAAATATTGAAGTACTAAAGAGTTTAATAGTCTTGTTAAACTAGATAAATACATGATTCATGTAGTATAAATGAATACACTAATAACAACATAATTTTTTTAGGATAAATGTATTCACACTTAGCATATCCTTGCATATCTTTCTTATTATACTTATTTTATTATTAGGGAAAGTAAACAAAATAAGTGTTATATCAAATGTTTAGTAGGTGTTAAGTCTAGTGGAAATAATAATGAATCAATGAGCATAATCAATATGTCAAGGCAAATAAAATAACACACATTCCATGTAATCAATAAAATGGGAGGGATTGCATAAACAATATGGAAAGGTAAATTATTAAACACACATGCTATTTAAATAACTGTATAAGGCATAATCAATATGGAATGTTAAATAACTAAACAAATAATCCATTTAATAAATAAAGTTATAACGAAAATGCATCTATAAATAATTTCAAAGAAAAATTCTCATGGATAATAATAATAACTGAATTCCGAATTAATTAAATGCTTGATTGTTGAATGTAATGTTTCCTAGGAACATGATACTTTTTCTATCAATATATATCTTCAAGATAGTTAAAAATATATTGGCTGGAACCCCGCTTAGCTTAGGATATCTAACTAATTCGACTCATGAGACTATTGATGCATTGTGGGGCCAACATTAACTAGTTCCCAACCCATGTAGTGCATGTCTAAAGTATTCCTCATATATCAAATAATTGATTTAATCCAATAATAATGAACCTTATCATATATCAACACTAATTAAGAGATATGAATCTATCAATACTTCCATAGTTAATAAAATAGTATTCAAATTAAACACCATGTATAGAAATTCTATAACTTTTAAGCAATAAACATATCCATGATAAATAATATGGATATTTAGGGGAAATTTATTGTTTAATGATTATAGGGAATTGAATATTTAAAGGATACTAAAAATAATCAAGTTAGTGAATGTCAATACTAACATTGGTAAAAGAAATCATAAACCATCCAAATGAATAATATTGATTATATTAATACAAATTATTCCAAGTCGGGTAAGGATAAAGGGTTGATGTCATTGATGAATAAAATACCATAAAAATCTTTAAAACATCCATGAGGAAAGTATATTTTGTATTTTGAAGAAAACAAATTATTCTAAAATCACATTTAAAAAATATATTTAAAAATATATTTGAAAATTTGGAAAGTAAGATTCATATAAATGATTTTGGGTAATTCTATACATGTTTTACAAGTTAAGAACAACATGCCTTTTTACACGGTAAAAATGTTAGAAAAGTGCCCTATACAGAAATAAAAAAAAGGTTCATTTAAAAAAACATTTTTAAAATAAAAAAGGGTTAAAAATGTATTTAATAAATCATTTTGAATAGGTTAAAAACATTTTTTAAATTTTTTTTATAAAACATGGTTTTGAGTGAAAACAGATTTCCAACCGAAGAGAGAAATGAAGTCGGGTTTTCTTTAAAACATTTTATAAAACATTTTTACTACCAAAGTGTGGAAAATAGCACTATTACTTGAAAAAAATCATAAATAACCAAATTATAAGAAAATTAAAGTTTTTATTATACAATTATCAGATGAATTTCATTAATTTAATTTCAAGAATAAGCAATCTCGATTATAATGTTATAGTGAAATAAACCTTTAAAATGATCACAACATTGAAGTGATAATTAATAAATGAATTTATTATGCGTATCAAATGTAAATTAACATATTATAAGTATAAGTACCCCAATATAGTAAAATTAATTATACAAATAATCACAAAATATTAATAATGATGAGGAAGTAATGTAACCCAATATAATGTAATTGAGTTATGAAATTTATTTACCACTAAGTAACATTAAGTTAAAATCCACTTAGATGAAATAATTCAAATTGATACTCAAAATACCATTAATAATTAATTATCAGTGATATTAAATATAAAATTTTCATTATATGCACCCAATAAAATAAACTAGGTGCATACAATTACAATATTCTTTAATGTAATGAAATTGTGATGAAATCAATTACCTTGCATTTACTTTTGTGTAAACATCATTTAACATCATGTATAATAGTGTTAATCATGTAACTAACTTATTATAGAACCATATTAATTTTTATGAAATCATATATTATCTTCTTATAATATCTTATTACCTATTTTTAAATTGTCTTTCATTATTTTCAACCTTTTGGGTGTTAATTGTCATATTTTTTAGCATGTTTTGACTTGTTATTTTTGTTATTATTAAGTCGAACATGATTTCATCATATCCAGGATTTAAACCCTAATTTAAGCATAATAAATATTCACTATATATTTATTTAGAATAATCCATAAAATTTTGATATTGGAAAATGAAATACATTATTGATGGAGATGATAGGTCGTACGTACGCATGAATTTTGTTTCCATTTTCTTGTCATATTAAAAGAATGAAAAGTAAATGATACATATGTATGTATATTATATTTATAGTATCATATTTATTTCATATATGTGACATATTTTTATTAAATCCACCCTTAAAAATTTCCACGTATAGCATGAAAAAATCACATCGCTTTGAGGAGCTGGTAGTCCACACGTCCACAAACAATGTTATCATATTCCCACAAAATGGAAAGAAAGAATTTATGTGTTGTATAAGAATTAAAAAAGAATAAATACATTATAAATATTATATATATAATATATAATCTATAATTACATCTTCATTTCTAACATTTAAAGGTGGTAATGGAATAATAAATGACATCGGTTCGTAAGGTGGTAATCTACCGTACACACAAACGATGATTTAATATCCCATTTGATTGAAGTGTATGTGAGTGTAGGATATAAAATTGATATAAAAACATATCAACATATTTAATATACTAGGGTTATTATATAATCATTATATAAAAGTAATTTAATTGGTGTATAAGTAAGTAAAACAAAAGTGATCACTGAATTATGTTATATCCTATTCAGGTAACTCATTTTGGTTTATACCAAAAGACTTACTTTGTTTTAATTTTTCCTAAATATAGGATCCTAGTATGAGAGGATATAAGTTTTTAGAATATTTTTGTACATTTTTTATGAGAAAAATGGCTTTATAGGTGTGAATAATTGGTAGGGGTGAGTTCCTTTTTATGGTGAAGGAAGAATGTCATTCTTGTAAATATGAAAAGGTAAACACTATTGAGATGTCTCTATTACATATTGTGCCAAAAATAATGATTAAAATATGATCCAATTAAGAATATGATCTAAATATGGACATTAAATAGGTTTTGTAAATCTTTATTGATCATTTTGTTTTTTAAGTATAAGGTTTAGACCCATGTTAAGCTAATTTTTCTCTTAATTGCTGTAACTAATTTTAATTACTTTCACTAATATTTTTTGTAAAAAACTAAGTTAAACTCATTATAAATTATATATTATTCTTATTCCAAATATTTAATCCATTTTTCCAATGTACTATCATATAATTGGAAGGAATTAATTTAAAATTAATCTCGTAGATAGGGCGATAAAGAGGAGTTTTAAAGTAAAAATGTTCAAAAGGTTGAAATGTTTTTATATCCAATATCAATTTTAAATTGATTACAATGACCGAAATTGGATTAATTTATTTATAATTGAATTAAATATACATTAAAACAAAATTAAAATGTTATTTTAATATATAATTAAATTAGATGAAAAAAACAGTTTTAAATTATAATTCAGTATTTTTCACTATTCATCAAAAAAATGAAACTTCTCAACAAAACAACAAAAATTCACCCTAGGATAATTTTGAAATTCCAATTTAAAAAATGAAGTTTATTTTTTCTTATAAAATTTATAAAAGTGTCAAAATTCTATTTTAATATAGGTACACCATTAAAAAGTGGCAAAACGACCTTTAAAAAAATATAGCTTTTTGTGCATAAAATTTGATTTGACCTTGTAAAATTCCTATCAAATCTATTTTATAAAAAATATTTTATTGAATAAATAACATATATATTTCATAAATATCATTCAATAATAGTAATTAATTTAATTTATTAATAAATAATGTCTTTGGGAGCATAAAATAGTTTTTCAATATATCTTTTATATTCAATTTATTTTTATTTTTATTTCTACTAAATTGATTACCAATGAATTAATTTTATATTTTTGTAAACCATATATTTTCATAATTTAGTTTATCCTATTCATAAACTCCAAATTAATGTCTAGTTTGTATCTTATATTATTAAATAATAATATTTTAATAATATATTGTTGTTCGATAAAACTCATTCTTATGTGTAATGCAATCTATCGAGAAAATTCATTCTTACATGTGAGGAAATCTAACTCCGAGTTACATGCATTACAAGCTATAGAATAAATGAAATTTATTTAAAATGTTAAATATTTCATAATGTATTGGTATGTAACATTCCTGTATATGCTTGGTTTTTTATGTCATACACGCTATTGAATATAATGTTCTTACTTTTAAATTTTGGGTGTTATACTTCCATTCAAGACAAAGATTTCATGCATAGATTTAGGTTGATTCAAAATACCATATTCTCTCAGTTCAAACATTATATAAGGAAGAAAGATTAAACATTTAAGATTGTTATATCATTATCAAATGCTGGATAAAATTATCAAAGAAAACCCTAGTTGTGAGGTAGGGGACGATGTGGTTTGAGATCAAATGGCTTAGATTGGATGGATTTAATGACTGGTAATTTTTCTATATGTTTTTTAACAGATTAATAGGGTAGTTCTTCTCCAGTCCCAAATTGGAATCCCCTAGATCTATTCTCTACTCAATAAGGCTTATGGAATCAACAACTACTCAAGCCAGTACTAGGATCAATACCCATATACAACTTCACCCACCTTCCCACATGGTTCAAGTCACACCATTGTATGATCCACCAAGCTCCTACCTATGTGACCAGTGTGCACACTTGTGTAAGCTTTGTGGGTTATATGCATTATCATGAACTCACCTACTGCCATGTATACCTATGTATTGGTTGGATCCCATGTGGTTGAGCCTTTATCCCATATGTGGTTGAGCTGGCCCTCCCTAGGTGGATAAGGTTAGACATAATTTTTTAATAAATTCTAGCTAAAAATAATACTTAGAATAAATATTTATCTAAAAAATTAATTATTTTTCCACGGGATTCAAATAAATTCTTTCACAAACAATTTTAATTTGTTTATCCAACTGTATGTTTTCATAGTTTTCAATATTTTTCATGGTCCTTATGTAATAATGAAACATTCCATGGACTTCTCTAATTCCTCTTCATATAAATATATATAATTATTTAAAACAAAAATGTATAGATCTTCTTAAATCATCATCATTGGTGTAAACCATATTCTATATACTGGAACATCTTCTTTAAAAATGTATACCATGTCATCAATCATCATACATAAAATCAACTTCATCTGAAAACATAACATGTGACATTTGAACTTACATGGATGGATATTCTTAAAATATTTTAACTACTTAAAATATTTATTTTAAAAATATAAATATATTTTTTTTTAAATGGAAGAACCTAAAACACATCCAATCTTATTTAATTAAACTTTCATATTCACAAACTAATTCTATATTTAATAAAAATATTTTCTTAGGAAATTCTCATTAATATTAAAAAAACATGGTTGGGAACACCAATTAACTTCCAAGGTGTTCTTCTTTACTAATACATATCGATATCAAGTGATTATTCACTTAGTGACACATTGAAAAAAATTACAACAATGTTGCATCATTAATATCCTCCTTTGTATTTTTTTTCTAATACCAATGTCAAAAATGGGATGTCAATATATTATCTTTATTTATTATATCTTTTCATTTTTATCAATCCCACATATTGATAATTAATAAAAATTACTTGAGAGAGTATAGTGCCATTTATTTCTTAATAAATGTGTCATAAATTATTTCACTCTAAGTTTTCTTAGGTTAAATCAATGTAAAAAAAACAAGAGATCCTAATAGAGATATCATTGTTGTCCATTCCCAATTCAGAATATGATATGGAATTATATAGCAAAACTTGTTTCTTTATTAGTATATTGTTCAACTATATCAAAGTTTATAGGAATTGGTTGATAAAAATTGATACAATGAAAGTGAAACTTATATAATGACACTTGTAAAGAAAAAGTCTCAATAAACATTCAACATAAAATTCTTACACTCATCTCAACATAAATATTAAATACATCCCACTATAATATTTAGGTAATGTGCATGAAATTAGTCTCGTAACTTCTTCAAGATTTTTTTTCATTTTATCGATTCATTTAAGTTCTCCACCTTAATATTAGACTTCATATTAATTTTTTGGGAATAGGGATATGATAATTTTCCAACATACCTCATAAATGAGTTCTTGATCAAGTACCATCCAAAAATATCAATTTTGAATGAAATGTAATGCTCTATGAACTTCTTTGGCTACTCCTTATCAAGGGATTATCTCCACATTCACTTCGTCAAGATGGATCATCTCATCAGTTGTTCTTATGAATTAAAATTAATGTGAATACCAATTTTTTTGATCTTATACATGGTGGTGGATTCAAATTTATTGATTAGTAATGATACTTTTTTCATCTTCATAAATATTTACCTTTGATCTTTTACAATAAATAATTATTAAGATATCAATAGATAAATCAAAATTAGATGGTGTCTTCTGTTAATCTTATAATAAAGATTTCATCTTTTATATATAAAAATATAATCTATATTTTAGTTCCCCCTGATTATTTGAATCACTATAAATTACCTAGAAGTAATAAAAAAACACAAAGTATATGGAAATAAGGTGAATATTCTTTTCTTTTTATTGAGTGAAGCAAGCCTAAGAATTTTTTCTCAACCTTAAAACTCATTTCTTTTATTCTCTATGTGAGGATTAACTTATCATGATAAAATTTATAGATTTCTTGGATGCTTTGGGTAGCAATGTATCTTCACTTTCTTTTCTAAAAACTATATGTGGAATTTTTATTTTTATACTAGCCATCAAGGCACGTTCACCATGAGGTGTTTTCTAAATTTTTTCCACATATCTTATTTAAATGGAGTTAGGAAAAAACAATTATATAATATGTATACATCCTTTTCAAACCTTCCACATGGAACTTTTGAGATTATATTATCATAATTTATTGAAAATCTCTCATGAAATTTTATTTTTCCTATGGAATCTTATATTTTCCTTTGGAATTTTTTTATCTTACTCTTCTTTCATTTATTTTCCCTTCCTAAATCAACAAGTCAAATTACAAGTATATCATTTGGAATGTACAAAATATTTTTGGAAGTTCTAAATGTGTTTTCAGGTCTACACCGTTCCATTCAGTCCTTTTATTTTTTTCCCTTATACTAGTCATCTTCTTTGTTTCTTAAGATTTCTTCTATTAATTTTGATGTCAATGGCCTGCTTGTAGTGA
The DNA here is from genome assembly GCA_963277665.1 of Viscum album. Lineage (NCBI taxonomy): Eukaryota > Viridiplantae > Streptophyta > Magnoliopsida > Santalales > Viscaceae > Viscum > Viscum album. Next base: position 1,898,882,510 of record OY728158.1, on the reverse strand, counting down.
TTCATGGTGTGAACTCTTCTTTCACAAAATAAGTATCTTATTCTATTTTTTGTAGAACCCTTTTTGATCATATTGAGTTTATTTTTATCACCTTCTTATAATTTTCACAAAAAATTGACTTATATTTCTTCTTTTTTGACTTATTGTGAATAGTTTTCATTTGGTTATTTCATAATATTTACTGTAATCTATTATCCAGTTCCTATAGTTGTTAATTTTTCATTTTGTTACTGGAATGCTTGAATGATTTATACTTTCATACCTCTTTACTGTAACCACCTATATTTCAAATACTATAGAGATTCTTTAAGCTTTAAAATATATTTATTGTAAGAATATTATTTCCTTTCATCTGGTGTATTTTCTTCTTCACTAATTTTCCCCATTTGATTTAGAAACCCTTTCATTTTTTGATAATGTCATATTATACTAATAATCATATTGTTTATTCCCTAATCATTTATAACACCAATTGTATCAAAAAAATCCTAATGTTTTATTTTGTGTAGCAGTCTGGCTAGATTAGAATGCATGCTAATTTTGCTTCTCTGATTATTTTTCTGGTATTATTTAGTGTAAATATGGTTTTTAAAATTACCTTCCTTTACCATAAATTTAGTGTAAATCACAACATTTACCTTCTTCATCCAATTTTTCATTAGTTTTTTTTTTAACCTAGATTTTTCATAAAACTAGGAGAAACATAAATAACATCATTTGAATTTGATGGAACCTTCTATTTATGGAATTATTGATATTGAAAATTAAATGATTTCAACTTGTTATTCCCATCATGTATAAGTCTATGAGGATAATAATCGTATTAATAAGTTTTTGTGGAAATAGATCTTGTAGTAACAACTCTTATTTCATATTTTTTTGAAGACTTTTCTTGAGTATTTTTATTCTAATTTTAATTCAAGATCAATACATTACATATTCATAAAGTTTTTATCATCCACCACTAATTTAAATATATCTTCATATTATTTATTAATCTTTATAACTTCATATTCTTACATTTTTTTCTTCTCCTATATCAGAGTGCCAAGCTATTTGATCTTATTTTCTTTGATTTCAATTTGAGAAATATTGAAATATTTTATATTCATCTTATTTTATTATAATTCATGGAACTTCTCTTTAATATAATCAATGGATTCATATTTCTTATGGATTTATTCAAACTAATATTTCCCAGCTTTGGAACATGATTCATCAAGCTCAGTTATTCTTAAATTTTTTGTAATTACATTGTTTGGTGATATTGACACATTTCATTACCCTTTATTCAAATACAGTCTCTCTCTTCTTAAAATATTATTCATGGTGAGTGATTATATACTTAAATGTCTTCCACAAATATATACAATCATAATTGTCTAAGGAATGATCTTTACAGCTTTTTATTGGTTATTTTATTATAAAATTATGGCAAAACATATATGATACATCTTCATTACCATATGAGGTAAAACTATCTTTCATTTATTTAGTAGTAGATTTTACTTCCAGACCATTAAAATTTATACAAGCCTTGTCTTTCTTAAAATTATAGCATCGAAAAACTAATTCATCACCCACTTTACATAAGAGGGAAGTCTTCTTAATCTTTCTTAATTCTCTATATTATCTGTTCATCAAGGTATTGGATTAGATAGAGATATGATATATAGTATATACAAATCCTCCAAGTTTTCACTCTATTATAAATCGAGAATATAAATAAAATATTCAATAAGCTTCTATGTAGTGAATCTAATTATATGTGTGACCAATCCCTTCAATACCAATTGTTAGAATCATTTTGGGATGGCCACACTGAGAGGGGGTAAATCAGTGTAGGTTGACTTTTTATCACTTTAAAACTTGTATCCTTTTTTATACCTTAGTCACTTTTTTATTGAATGATTATCTTTTCATCATTACCTATAGTCATAAATAATATGTATAAAATAGAAAATCATAAGGAACACTAGGTTTTGTTAATGAGGTTCACCTCCAATATGGATAAACAAATCCATAGTGTATGGTGGTTATTATCCAACTCACACATAGCTTCCTATTTTATTTTTAAATAATACATGGGAAAGATTATATCCTTGTGGTCATTTTTCCTTGCAACAAACAAGTACAATTAAACATTTAACATTGAATCATAAATAAAAAATTTCATTCTGATCCTATTGAAGTGATTAGTAATGTAGAACACGTCTTATTTGATATACATTGATTACTCTGATCGATTCCCTGTGAATGAAAAAATTATATGGTTTCATTTATTTAATAGAAATCAATAGGTTATCTTATAAATAAAGAAATCTAGTAGGTTTTCTGTTATTTTTCTTCAGTTATAATAATATCAAGATTTTGTAGACTTGTATTCCAAATCTCTCTTCTATGATCAAATTTATAATTGAAAAATAACATCTAGGTAACTGATTATTCTTCTTCTATTGATCTTTGGAAGAAAATATGATATTTCAAATTACAATGTTGGATTCCCAATCTTCAACACATAATGTCAACACTGAATGTATTATCGATCTCTTATTTTTTCTAATGCATTAAATTTTTTGTGAAACTAAATCACACTTCACCTTCCCACTATTGTTTCTAGAATCTCAATATTGTAAAACCTTTTGCATAAATTCAAGATTTAATCTTCTCATGCAAGCATAATAGTTTTCTTTTCAAAACACCATCAATATGAAATCATTATTTCATGTGTGATACTATTATGGTTTCCATGGTATTTTAATTTATTTTATGCATATTTATTTCATGTTTTATGCAATATATCCACATTTAATATAGCACAAAACATCCTAGTACTTCTCAGAAAAAAAAATAGGTCCTTGAACGGAACTTTGATAAAATATTGACCTCGAGTGAAAGTGTAAATACACTGATATAATATTTTATTCTTATAGTAACCCATGTGTGTTCTTTGAACAAGAAACATTATGTATAAACTCTATCATTTTCATAAAAATGTGATTATATGGTTCATCTTCACATAAGTATTGTTTGTGAAGCCTCTTCTTGACATATCTGAGTGGCTTGTAGAATATTCCTCACTCTTTATGTAGCTAAGGAGGATCATGGATACTTTCTTCATGCAAGTGAATTCATGGGGGTGCTTTATTTTTATTTTGAGAAACATGAACTCATAAAATTATGAACTTCATCTGTTGTAACCATCAGCCTTGCCTCAATATTTATATACTAAGTGGCTATCTCATCAGTCCTTGTGGTTCACGACCTTCGACATACATTTAATTCCATGTCAAGACTTATTCCAAGGCTTTTGAGGCTTATGGTAAGCTCTATTATATGGGTTTCATGCTAAGTTAGATAATATTTAAGAACATGAAAATCCTTTAACTTTGAATTCCCAAATATGAATCCATTTTAAAAAAATCCATGTATGTTTCCTTTTTATTTTTCCATATCACATGATGTAAATAATTATAGAATCTTCTCATAAATGGTTTATTTTATTATGAATGGATGATAAAATTCATATGATAACTATCTCATGTCTCATTATTTTAAAACATTAAAATCATGCATGGATTCATGTGCTTGTTCTTTATCAATAATGGTGCGGCAGTAACTCATTCTTCTAATAAGTTCATGAATGTGAGATGGATATTATGTGCATGGATTCAGTTTGATTTTGAATACCATATTCTCTTAGTTTTATCATCATATATGGATGGATTAATAAATGTCAAATATTAGTTTTTTTTCGTCAAACACTGGACATGATTAGCGGAGTAAACCCTAGTCGAGAGGTAGGGTATAATGTGGTTTGAGATTGAATGGCTCATATTGTCTAGATTGAATGGATAATAATTTTTCTATATTTTATTTAATAGATGAATAGTATAATGCTTCACTGGTCTCATATTAGACTTCATTGGGGTTGTTATTTTTTTAATAATACTTCTTGCATCCGAAATCACTTGAGTCGACACTCAGGTTAGAACCTGGATAAAACGTTCTACACCTTCCCACACAGGTTATTCCAAAACATTTTATGGTCTTACGTGCTTCTTCCTATGTGATATGTCTACACAACCCTGGGCTCCCTCTATAAACTATGCATCCTCATTCCCTCACCTACTATCATGGATTCCCATTCATGGGTTGAATCTCATGTAGTATAGCCTTACTTCTATATGTGGTTGTGTTGAAACTCCTTGGTTAGTTGTGTTTAGCCCCAATTTTTCAATAATGGACCTATAAAAATAATACTTATAATAAATATTCATGCTAAAATATAATTATTTTTTCATGGACTTCAAATAAATTCTTCAAAATAATTAATTTCCTCATGAAAATTAATATTTTTGTGGCCTTTAATATTTTTCATTGTCCACATACAATAATGGAATATTTCATGGACTTATTTTATTCCTCTTTATCCAAATATATATAATTCGTAGAAACAAAAATATATGGATCTTATTTAATCAGCTTTATTGGTGTACACAATGTGATACCCACTAAAATATGTTCTTTAAACATGTAGAGCGGTTCATAAATAGTCATATATCAAATCTTCTTTATAAAAAAAATGTATCATGTAATATTTTAACATTCATCGATGGATCTTCAAATATTTTAACTACATAAAATATCACTTTCCCAAATATAAATAGATATTTTTAAAATATTCTTTACTAGTGCCAAAAACATATCCAAGATTCATTAATCAACCATTTATCTTCACAAAGAAATTCTTAACATAATGAACATAGTTTCATAGAAAATTCACTTTAATCATCAACAAATATTCTTTGGAACACCAATGAACTTCCAAGATGTTTTTATTTACTAATACATATTTACATCAATTAATTAATAACTTAGTGACACATTGACAACAAATACCAAAAATTATGATCATAAAACATTTCATCAAACTAATACCATTCATAAAAACATATGAAAATAATTGCATATGATTGTTCAATGAAATCCCCTTTGACACCATATGTAATAGTATGTAAACACCTAAACACTTATATAAATTTATTATAAATAATATATAAAATCATTTTATTAATATGAAATCTATTTGAAGAACATAATAACCCATGGCCATTTAAATTAACAGAAAAGAGATATAACCACATACCCAGAATCAATGTAGTCAAAATGAATTCATCAAACAAGGTTATAGTGAGGATAAATAAAGAGTTAAAATCCTTAAGATATAAAAATATACATTAATTTTGGGGTTTTCATTTATATAGAAAACCCACAATCTCCTTTAAAATATAGAAGGGATAGAAGGGTTAGAGGAAGAATAGGATTGTGAAATCCTATGACTGTATGGGTTGAGATTTTTATAGGCAAATTTAAATTATTTATCTCTAAAGTGGTGATATTTTGAGAACCAATGTATGGATTGATATTATAATTTTTTTACCATCTTGAGTAGGTTTTCTTGTGATTGTTTATAGGACTACATAGTGTTTTAGGTTCTCAAGTGAACTACGGAGTGAAGTTGAGTGGATGTGTAAAAATAAGTACATTGTAGGTGCACCACCACAGAGAGGATCATGACATAGTGGACCCCATGGTGGAAGGTGAAATACCCAGTGTAGAGGGTGTGGTTCCTCGATTGGGCATGGAACTTGAGGGATGTGCCTATCAGAAATATCCATTTTGAAATAACATATAAGTTCATTTTAATGAGAATAACACTAAGGGTTTCTATATATGGGAAACGAGATAGAAGAAATGACCAGTTTGGGAATGTTACTGACTATTTTTTACTTAGAGTGGGAAAGCATCCAAACAATCTCAATTATTTTATAGAACTTGGGGTAGTACAGGGGGAGCATCTTTGTCCACCATGGAGAGCTTGGTCTGGTGTCTGGGTTTTTTTCCCTAGGTGATCCATGGGGTTTGTTAATATCATATGGGAGTACCACCTATCTAGAATAGATAAAAGAAGGTATGTAATCCATAGTGGTGTTTATTTCAGTAAGCCTATAGCATGGGGATGTGTGGGGATGCTCCATGGTATTGAGCAAGCCATGGTGCATTCCATTTTTATTCCCCATTGTAGTTTAAATTTTATGTAATCCCTCCTTTTCCCACTTTTGTTTTAACACACCTCTCTCTACTAAATTCTTCTCTACTATGTGTGATGAACCAAGGAAGGTCTCCCCACTTCATTTTTTATAAACCTCTTTCAAGAGGGTGTTTCATTATCAATTTAAGGTGAGTTACACATTTTGTTCTCACGCATTCTCCCTCCCCTTTTTCTCCCTCTCATTTTAACGATTTGACTGAGGGTTTTATTGAGTATATCACTATAGAATGGTGTAATTGTCTCAATATGATGGGGGTTTTGTTTGATATGGGTAGAGGACATCCTAATTTAATTAATTCACATCATCACACATTGTTATGATGAAGGTACATCATTGTATGATTTTATTTAATTGTTTGATTAAATTAAATTAAAATGGAAATTGAATCATCGTTTTATATTAGGTATTTTTCTCAGGAAGGTGTTCAGAGTGTGTCATAGAACTTTTTCATGGGGTTGGTTTCCATTTTTATTTGACAAGGCTAACTAATTATTAAGTAATTATTCTTAATTTGTTTAAAATTAATTAATTTATAAATTGTTATAAAGTTAATTTATTATTTAATATGAATTATCATAAATAATTAATAGTATTTATGGATTGAGATATAGCCTCTAGTGGTTTAGTGATAGTTTTTAGACTTGGATGAGATTGGGAAATATTTACCAAGCTATACTTAAAGGAAATTACTCTGATTTAAGATATGTGGCCACTCTGCATTACCCTTAAATTTTATACGTGTTTTTTATAGAATGTAGTATATGATATCACCACCATGGGAGATAAAATTTTGAAATAAATATATTTATTTTTAAAAAATATTAAATATATAAATTTTGTGAAAATAATTGAAAAAAGTACAAAGGGCCACAATGGAGCCTTGTGCATTGGTTTGATCCAATAGCCCTGATGGTTGAGGCCATATAGATGATTATCTTCCATGAGACATGAGTACCTAGAGGTGTGATATTTAGATTAATTAAATTTTTCAAAGTATCACTAATTATAGGTTCCTTTACTCCACCTATTATAGGTGAGTATTTTATTATGAGTGATTTTCCCAAGTAAGTCATGAAAAAACCATGAGATTCCTTAGATTTGTTGTTGTAGTTTATGAGTGAGTGGGGTGAGTGTTTTTTCTTTGAGATTGTGAGTACCCAGGAGGTTATTACCATGGTAGGATGTTAATTAATATATAGGTTGGTAGTATGAGGGGGCCACCTATGATTAACTTGATAATTTATTTGATCCTTATTCCATCTCTCTAGAATCATTCCATGTGAATTTTCTTACAAGGATGATGAGGTTGTGTCATATTTATGATAATTTCATCAGACATGATTCCCTCTGAGTGATGGGTGATGACTCAAGAGGTGGGATTATGATTGATAAACCCATGAAGGGTTTTCAAACTATGATGTGACCTAGGAGACCCGGTGGGTTCCCTAGTAATATATCAACCCCATAAATGGTACTTCTAGTTTTGGGTCACCTAAGAACCTAATTAGCTCATGTGATATTGACATGATTATAGTGACAATGACATGAGACACTAAGGTATGTAAGCACTTTCCTAGAGTCTTTATTGAGGAATTCATAGGATATCACATGGGATTAAACCTTATGGATAATATGGAATTCCTAGTAGATTACCCAAGATTTATCTTATTCCTGGTAAATATTGATTTCCTAGTATCACCTTATGGGAATCAGCAATGATGCCTAATGGATATTCATTTCCAAGGATCCCCTCCTATGAATCAACAATGATTTCTCATAACTATTGAATTCCTAGGATCACCTCTTAGGAATCAACGATGGAGATTAATGACTATTTATTTTCTAGGATTACCTCCTAGGAATTAGAGATGATTCCTAATGATTATGGATTTATCAATATTACCTTCTATGGATCAACCTTTGAGGAGGATACTATGGAATGACCAGTATATCACCCAAGGTTCATCCATTGAGACTGCTAATTATAAATTTCCTAGGATTTCCTCTAAGGAATCAGTGTTAATGTATGATACTATTTGGTATGATTATACTATGCAATTAGAGACACTCTAATACTAGTTGGAGTATGTATAGTTTATCTCAGGTTTCATTTTAAAACCCGAGGTTTGTCTATGTTTATTTATTTATGATTCCATTTTATATTTATTATGTAGTTTGTTGATTCACATAAATATACACTAAATTTTTTGGTTATTTATATAACTTTATTAGTGGGTTTCTACTGATTTGTACTCAAACCCTACTCGGGTAACCCTGGAACTTGGGTACTCAAGAATTATTCATTGATCATAGGATCAGGTTGGGTAAATGATTGGATTTAAAATGTTTAGATACATAGGTTGGAAATATTCATTAGATTGATGAGGTAATGATCAGTGATGCAGTGGATCCATTTATCTGTATTCCTTTATTTATATAATTTATGTGATCATCCTAGAGGGTGATCACTCTATATGTGATACATGACCCTGATTCTATGTGAATACATATTGTATTAAATTTATTATAGCATGATTTTTTTATTGACTGTGTGTAATCTAATTTATAATTTTTATATTATTTTTGTTATTTACACTACTTTTTCTACTCTAATATGGGGGTATAGTCTCCCTATGGTACCACCCTAAACACCTACTACTAGTTAGAAGCCTCTGGCATACATGGAGTTTCACTTAAGGTCCTGGTATTGATTTATCTGATCTAGGAACAACTCAGTGGCCATAAACTAGGGTATGATTTTCTAAAGTGATATAATAGATTCTTATTTTTTCTTATTATTTGGGGAGATTTTAGGGAATATAAATGTGGAAATCTTATGATAAACCTCAAACTGGTGTTTCATGAACACATTTTCTAATGGAAAGTCCAGGTTACTAAGGAAATGGGATTTAAATTCTTTGTTTTTTTATGATAGTATGATTTCACCTAATGTGATGCACTTGGTTTGGTGGATTTAGTAATTATGATTTATGGAGTTTTAGATCTATCCTCATTGGTAATATTCATGAATACATGCATAAAATTTGGAACATAGTACTTTCATGATGTAAGAGTACTTGTGTGTGATTCATATAACTAACAAAGATGGGTTAAGTTATTTAAAGTTTCAATAAAAACTTATATAGTGTTTTTACATATAACTTGGTGTTGTTATTCTGCTCATCTATACCATAGCATATTTTCTTCTGATGAAAGTTCATGTGGATCTTACATAAGGATGCTTATTTATAATGGTTATATAGTAACTCCTTATATGGTATGTATAGTGATCCAGAGTGGGTTGATATATCCATTTGATGCCTTTATGATATACCCCTTATGGGTGACTAAGAAAAATATGGGTTTGGTAATTTAAATTATCAACAATAACCTATATGGTGTTTTCTAATATAACTTCTTGGTGGAATTGTACTTAACTAAACTATTTGAATATAGTGTACTCGACATAGATCATAGTAGGATGATTCCATTATATATGTATAGATGAGATCATGGTTCTTGGGGGGTAGTCTTGCATGTATATACTCAATGATAATCATTACCTATGAGTAGTTTGATGATTTGGAATGTGATTTCTAACACATATATGTTAGATCCTAGATTTTATTTTTAGTGTATGACTTTCCATGTGATATATAGTAATAGTAAAAGAGATGTAGTTCCCATGGGTTAGGGATTCTAAGATAATTTACTTTGATCTAAGAGGTAGATCCTAGTTCCATGGATATATGGGTCAAAATATTGGTTAGAAGAGTGATATATGTATAAGGGTAACTGGAGTGAGGGGTTATCCCAGACCTTTGAATACCATGGATATAGGGAGAATGGGTTTATTCCTTGGGGTATGATAATGGTGCATAGGAGGTGTTTCCTGGTATATGTGTAAGGAATGGAAATGCCTTGTTCTTTTGAGATGTAAAGAACTTAAGGTTCTAGTTCCATGGTATCAAATCTTGGTTTCAAAGAGTATGGATATAATGATACCTGACACCATTAATTTCGAGTGTAGTTCTCGATTATATAGATGATCATGATACTAGACGGTTAGATCATGGGTGGATTCTTTAATTTGAGATGAATCTAGTTGTCTTGTGATTTTATTATAGGCCATGAAATATGTGAAATGACTGATTTTGAATAGGAGTGTTGGGGGTGCTTTGGTTTGATTTATTTCATAGACACGAGTATCATAGTATATACTTAGGTGCATGAGACTAGGTTTGATGATGTACAACTCATGGGAGTGAGAGTAGGGTTGTAAAACTGGATGGTAGTATAGAAAACACTCATTAGTTTGGATGGACTCACAATAGTATGTGTTAATTACATGTGGTTTCATTGAGTTATGGATTAGTTAGTGGTCATGTGTGGGATAAGGACCAAGTATTTTGATGAAATGATTACAGTATATATAGTCAAAGGTTTTGATGTGAATGTGGGGTGTTGCCTCTATGAAAATAATGACACTGATGAGGAAACCATGGATAGAAAGTGGAAGGAGTTGATAATGTGGATGATCATGGAATGGGGGAGATAAACACATCAATGATAATGAAACCTACTACAATTGCATTCTAAGAGAGGTATAAGTAAATATATATAATGGTGATAGTATTATATGTCATTGGAGGTTGAAACCCTCATTACAAATAGATTTAGATAGAATATTAGGGTGATTTTATTGATGAGTTAGGAATTGGAAGGGATTAATGTCCTATATTGGTTCTCAGGTATGGGTGGGATAGCCACATCTAGTTATTTCATAGGGTAATTTAAATATCATAGATCATAGAGGAATAAGAATTATATTGGTAGGGTCATGAATTTGATGAGACCAGTTATGGAGTGTTCGTATGGAATTTGGATACATGTATGTAGATGAATCTAATTGTATATAGTTCCTTGGTGAATAGAAGATTTTATAATTTTAATATGACCTTATATAGATTCATTGTGTTAGAAATGATCCTACAATAGTTTGGATGTGATCTAAGATTGAGTTTGACAAGAGATACATCAGTACATATGAGTGGAGTACGATAGTGGTTTGGGAAAGTTGAGTATTCAACCATGGAATTACATTGAGATTCAGATTCAAACGTTGGTGAGAATTCTTGGGAAATCTTGGGATACCATTTAGAGTTAAGGAATTATGAATAGGTGATGAGATGGAACATCATTTGGTGTCGATGAACATTTTCTAAAATGGTCTGACATATGTGGTTTGGATATTGTTTTATGTGATATTGGGTATGATGAGATGGAAAACACACCCTTTGGGTTATTAGACCATGGGAAATATGTTTTAGTATGAAATTATGATAGTGGAGAATACCATGGATTGGAATCAACACTTATGAGATGAGTCTTATGGTGGGGAGCACCGTAAGCTTAGGGATGAATTGGTTAAAGACACCACAGTTCCTTGTAATAGATGGGTGTCGTAGAGCACCATCCTAATGTTCAATGAACTTTATGAGCTTGTGCATAATCTTTTGATAAATGGTGTGTCAATGAGGTAAGAGTCACATGATGGAATATCATTTGCTATTAAGGAGAAGAGTTTGGTGATATAGTTGTTAATTGAAGACTATGATAGGTTGAGGTCAATGGTTAAAATAACATTGATGCTTTTCAAGGTTGAAAATTACTATATTTGGGAGTTTGTAAACCCCCATGCCCATATAGGTTGATATTGTTTAAGACATTTTAAATTTTTGTTCTTTGAAGTAGTGATCATTTGATAATCGGAGTTTGGATTGAGATTCTAAGAGTTTAAACATCTTTAGGAGGTGTTCAGGGATCTGGTTAAAAGTCCATAGAGTGTTTCAAGTTCTTGGGTGGACTTTAGAGAAAATTGTAGTAGACCTATAGTGAAATTTCACAACACGTTCACCCCCACAAGGAGGACTACACTATGGCAGTCCCCATGGTGGAAGTTGAAATGGTCAACATTGAGGGTGTGGTGCCTGGTTTGGGTGTGGTTCCTAAGTGTCATGGATATCAAAAACAACTAGTATTAAATTTCATAAATAGTTATTTTGATTAGCTTGGCACCTAAGAGGCACCACCTATGGGAAATGGGATGGGATAAACACCAAGGTTGGTTATTTTACTGACTTTTTTGGACTTTTGGGTCACCAAAATGGATATAGAATCTCTACCATGTCAAAGATCTTTGTGTGTTATGAGGGGTGTCCATATCCACTATGTTGATCTTTTTATGGTGGTTGGTAATTTTTTTCCTATGTGATATTTGGGGACTATTTATTGAGTTTGAGAAGACCACTTATTTGAAACAGCCATGGGAAGGTCCCTATGCCATGGTGGTATCCATTTTGGTTATCCTAGAGCATAGTGGTTTGGTTTATTCTTCTAGAAAATTATAAAAGGTATGAGGTCATTTCCATTTTTTCTGGCATGTATGATCCCCTTTGGGGTTTCCTTGGGGTGCACCATGGTGTAGCTTATAACATGATGAATATCATTCTTCCACCCCAATGTAATTTAAATTTTATGAAAAACTCCTTTTTAACCCACTTGTTTTAATACTCCTCTCCCTATTCTCTTATTCCCACTTACAATTGACGAACCATGGAGATTCTCCCCACTTACTCTCTTTTAAACCCCATTCTATATGGGTGGATTTCATTGTTTTTCTTTATCTATTAGAGTTGAGTTCCCCATATTTTATCCTCCATTATTCCTCCCATTTACCTCTCTCTCTATATCATTTTGGAAATTATAATTAGCATTTAATTGTTTATTCCACTTGATCATGGTGGAATCATACTCACATGATGATTATTTTTCATCTGATGGGTAAAGTAAATCATGATACAATGAATTCACATCATCATGTGTCATTACTATGATGGTAATTTTTCATATGATTTTATTTAAGGGTTTTGATTAAATTAAATTAAATTAATGATTGAATTGACATCATATTTTAGGTGTTTTTTAGGAAGGTTTTGGGAGTGTGTTATGAACCTTATGTGAGGGGTTGGTAGCCATTTTAGTGCGATGAGGTTGATAGGTGATATTTAAGAAATTATACCTTATTGATTTAAAATAAATTAAATTATAAATTATTATAAAATAAATTTAAAAATTAATTATTATTCACTATGGCATGTGGTAAGGCATCGGGTGATTGAATGAAGGTCATTGGACTTGGATGGGCTTGGGTGGAATTTTTTGGGTGAACATAAAGGAAATAACTCTGATTTGAGGTATATAGTCCCTTTTAATTGCCTTTAAACATTATACATGTTTTATATAGCATGTGGTGTGAGGTCTCTTACCATAGGAAATAGATGTTTGTGATAAATAAATTTCATTATTTAAAATAAATATTTCTTAAAAATAAAAAATCGTTGAAATGAATTGAACAATGTTTTGAAGACCATGATGGAAACTTGTGAAGTGGACTGATTCCTCAAACATGGATAGTCCAATCCTTATTTATGATTATTATTCATGAGATATGTGTACCCAGAGGGGTGAGATTTGAATGATTAATTGACATTTAATGGAACTTTTCATAGGTGTGTTGACGCCTCTTAGTAGAGGTGAGCATTGAATTAGGAGTGATTGGCCCAAGTATACCATGAAGAAGCCAAATATTACTTAGAGTCAATGGGAAAGTTGATAAGGGAGTGGGGTGAGTGTTTCTTCCCCTGGAATGGGATCACTTGGGAGGGTATACCACAGGTATTGTGTTTATGCATGTGTAGGTTGTTTGTATGAGGTTCTGACCTAGGATTAACTTGGTAATTGTGATGATCCTTATGAATCTCTCTAGATTTATGTTATGTGACTTTGCTAACAAATTTGATGGGGTCATGTCATGTTTATAATGATTTTGAGGGAGTGATTCACTTTAAGTGATAGGTTATGATCCAATAGGTGATATTATAATTTTGGAACCTAGGTAGGGTTTCAAAACTATGATGTGACCTAGGGGTGCCCAGTGGGTTCCCTATTGATATATTGTACCTAGAAATGGTTCATGTAGTTTTGGGTATAGATGATTATGGGTGTGACCTTAGAAACTGAATCTCTTAAATGGACCCAATATGGAAATAGTGACTATGACATGAGATACTACATGAGGGATTCACTACCCTTAAGTATTAATGGAATAATTCACAAGATATCACTTGGGATTAACTTTCGGGTCTATATGGAATGCCTAGGAGATTAACTAGGACTTTAATTATGAATGATGACTATTGATTACCTTGGATCACCTCATAGGAATCAGAGATGACATATTATGACAATTGATTTTCTAGGGTTTCCTCTTATAAATATCCAATCATGCCTAATGACTAAATATTTCCTTGGATCAACAGCTAGGAATAATCAATGAAACAAGATGAATATTGATTTCCTAGAATCACCTTCTAGGAATTAGTAATGATTTCAGATGATAATGGATCACTTAGGATTACCTTATGAGGATTTTTTATTGAGATTTATACTATGGAACTCTGAGGATATCACCTAGGTTTTGACCATTGATCCAAATAAGTATTATTTTCCTAGAAGAACCTCCTAGGAACTGGTGGTTATGACTAGTGGTATTTGGAATGATTATGCTGTGATCTCAGAGACACTCTTACACTAGTTGAAGCACATACATTAAATCTCAATTATTATTTTAGAACTCAAGGATCAATAGTGTTTATTTATTTATACTTCCAAATTTTAATTATTATTTAGTTGAGCATGTTAAATTCATAGACACTACATTTTAAAGTTATGTACAAGACCATTTGGTGTCACCCGACTGATTTGAACTCACACCTAGCTCAGTAGGCGATGAAACTTGGGTACCTAAGAAGTCTTCACTAATAAAAATTTCAGGTTAGGAAACTAAAGCTACCCACACTTTTAACACATAAATATTATATCATTTTATATGAATATTCAATTCATTTTACAAATACATGCTTGAGGACCGTAAAGTTTTAGTGTTGAAGACTAGATACACGATCTTCTTATTTCATGAAAAATCTTTAACATCTCCTATAAATATCATCCCATATGGTACTCTTCATAGACATACCCTAATTAAACCTTTCTTTATAACCTGAGTAAAGGAAATATAAGAAAGGGTGGTGTTAGATTCTTAGTAAGGGTAAAAATAATAGATATGAATTGATGGTCATATTAAGGAATAAGATAAGCAAGTGGGTTTGAGGTCATGAATATAACTTAAAAATCTCATACCCAATCTATCATGTATTATAAACATGATTCATAGTATAAAACTTTATCATTCCAAAAACATGAATCATAAGAGTAATAAATCATCATAAATCAACTATGAACCATAAGTTCATGTTATAAAAGTGTGTCACCATTGTAAGTATTAAGAACATTTTATATATCAAGAATAACTACTGATACTATCAAATAATAATGGATCATGAATCAATAACTGTTTACCATATCATAAGATATTGGGAATCTTCACTTGTTTCCTATAGTGGATAAATCACACTAACTTGTTTTCAATACTATATAAATCACATTAAATTGTTTAAAATAGTTATCTCATGATATATAAAACATTTCTTAATGTATTATAGAGCTATATAATTTTATACCCTCCCATCACATAATTAAAACCATAAAAATGTGAGCCATGAGATCATAAAACATTCATCATATCATCATATCATAACCCATATAAAGAAAAAGTGCTTCAAAAACATTGTAAAATTTCATCAAAATATAGCCCCTAGAAAATAAATTGGTTTCATAAACATCACATCACCATAATCATAAATCATCCAGAGAAATAATAAGGATGGTATCATTGGTTCATATCCCTATTAAAGTGTAATTAACATTAAATTATATTATTATTGTTGAAAATTCCATTAAAATAATTACTAGAATATTTCCTGAGCAAAATACAATTTTCACTTTAAAATCATTTATTTAAAAAAAAAACCAAAATAATATGGAAAACATTTTATTTAAAAATAAACATGAAAATATTAAAAGTAATCTTCAATTAATTTATCAGTCATTATGGGGGGAAATTATATTCATTTTTTATAATTTAAAATGAAACATTCTTTTCAAACCTTTTTAAAAAATAAAAAAGTACCTCATTCACAAAAGGACAAGAAGATTCATTTTGATCCATTTTATAAAAATTAAATCAATGGTAAAAATGAATTTAAAAATAATATTAGAAAAATAAAAACATTATTGAAGGCATATTTAGAAAACGTGGATATGAAAGAAAAAGGATTTTCAACCGAAGAGATAAATAAAGTAGGTTTTCCTTAAAAATATTATTTCAATCTATTAAGTACTTAAAGTAATGGAAATGAAATGAAAACATGTATTATTCATAAATAAAAATAGGATAGTAAAAATTAATTTTATTTATCCAATAATGATCTTACAATTTTCTCAATGTAAATTCAATCACAACAATCCCGATTAAAAATAGGATTGAAACTTAAATCCCTTACCTAAAGTCACGTATTTATTCATACACTTTAGAATATCCTATATAAAAAATATATATTTATTATAAATGTATTAAATAACCATAATAATATATAACATACTTATGAAATATTATCACCTATTTATTAAGAATTTTTTATTAAAATCATTGTTCTATGTAATAACTACTTCATTTTTCATGCATGTTTCAGTTTGATGGTCCCGATCTATATAATTTGATCATTGTTCCATAATATAAACCATTATAATAATGATATAAATATCATATATATTTATTATATATATAAATATATATTCATCCTTAAAAGGTAGATATATAAAAAAAATTACAATGTTCATGGAGATGGTTTCCAGTATGTACGCCTGAATGTTACTTTCACTTTTCAATGGATGGATAAAAATAAATATAAAAAATAATTATACTTTATAGAATAATTATTATATCATATACATCATATATACTCATAAAATAAATCCTCATTACTATTCATGTAAATCAAAAATGAAAAATGAATCGTATCGCTTCAAGGAGGTGGTAGTCCACATGTACACATGAGCGACATTATCATTTTCAAAAAGATTAGAAGATAATAATGTAGATATTATTTTATATTTAAATAAGAATAATTATTTCATAAATATTATATATAGATATAAAACCCATCATAATAACCATCTATAAAATATGTTTACATAAAATGAATTATATCGCTATGTGGGGACGATAAGTTTAATATACGCTCAAGCGATACTTTCACTTCCTATTTGATCGAAATATGGTGAATAAAGGTAGTTTAATAATAATAATAAAATTTAATTATATTTAGGATACTAAATTTATTATTTTAGGAATAATATAATAGATTTACATGAATTATAAGAAGAAAAAATTGAAATAGGTTGGGTAAGATGATTACTTATTCTTTGGTAGGCCTCCTTTAGATTCCTTCTTAAGAATCCTTATAATGGTATTTTAAGAATAATCGAACCTCTAATTCATGTATAGGTAAGTTTAGAATATAATTTTTCAGGGTATGGTCAAGATTATAGGCTTAAAGTGGTTTAAGGGATAGAAAGTAGAGGTTCCATTTTATAAGTGCAGGGAGGGGTACTCTGGGAATTTCTTAAATGATTAAAATATAATAAAAGTCATTATCAAGAAATATTCTTCCAAATAAAAATATAGTAGAATATTAGGTGTTTATTGGTCTAAATATCATCAAAAAAATAAAATTTCGATAGGTTTAAGTGGTGTTTTAAACATTATCTTTTGGTTTTATCCCTTAATTAATCTATTTTATCCTTAACCAAGCTAACGACATTTTCACTCTTAATGGGTTATAATTATTCTTATAAGGTAAAAATTAGTTCATAAGTGGATAAGGGGTGATAATTTTGACCATATATTATAAAATTTATCCAATTTAAATATTTTTATGATTTTTAATTATTTTCATAAAATATAAATAATTTCATTTTTCACACTATTCATTTAATTTGACTTTAAAGACATCAAGAAAAAATATTAAATTATAATATAATCCTTCAACATATCAATAATATTTTATATTAATCTATAAAATTTGTGGAACACTATAACTCACTCAAATTATATATTAATATTTTTAAAATCATTTATTTTATTTTTCTATTAATAGAAGAAATATTTTATAAATGTTTCACAAGAATTTAAGGAAATTATATAATCACTAAAAATTATAATAAAATTAACATCATTAAAATAATTTAATTATTCCTAAAATAACTATTAAAATTAATTAATAACTTTCTTTTTTCTTTTTCTGAATACAAAAGTGATATTTAAAAGTAAGAGAGTGTCACTTTTGTATTTTGATTTACGTTAAATATTATATAAGTTCTTTTCATGGAAAAGTGTCCCTTAAATAATTAAATTTGGATACCATTGTGGTAGGTGTAAAATTACCTTAATAAAATCATAATTAAGAGGAAAAATGGTGACCTTAACACTCGGTTTTAACCAAGGTTAACCCGATTTACCCTTTACTGAGGTGATAAATTTTACCACATTTACTATTAATAATGCCTAAAAATTAAAGGGTAATGTTTACCAAATTTGCACCTAATAATTCCAAATATGGAATAATTTTTTAACAATTCAATTTCTATAAGTGTTAGAAATTTATTTAAAAATATTAGTGAAAAACGTGATGAAAACTATTTTATATAAAAATAAATTTGTAGGCTTAAAAATGGATTTATTAATATTTTATTCCTAGAAAAAAATTATATGAAAGTTAAAAAAAATATTAAATATAAAATATATAAATTTAATTAAAATTATTCATTAATAGTCATTAATTTAATTTATTAAGATCAAAACAACTGTGCAAATAAAAAAAATTCCATAAAATACCTCTTTTATTTTCAAATTATTTTTATTTTCATTTTATTTAATTCATAATAAATGAATTCATTTTATAAATATGTAAACCATATGTTTTTCATAATTTAGTTATTCCTAGTCATATACGATAGTCCATTGACTAGGATATAATTGTCACATTAAATAAAAATATTTTAATAGCATATCATGGTTTGTTTAAACTCGATATTTCATGTAAAAAAATCTATTAAGGAAATCAATTGACTTTAAAGAGGTTTAGTTCCTTTAGATAATAGATAAAAAATATTCTAATTTCATTAATTATTTTCAATATCTCCCAGAAATATCATCTCACATAGTACTCTTCAAAGACATACCCTACTTAAAACATTTCTTTAAAACTTGTGGAAAGGAAACATAATAAAGGGAGATCTCATATACTTAGTAATGTTAAACATGGTAGATATAAATCAATAATCATATAAAATCATAAGATAATAATATTGGTATAAGATCATGAAAATATATTAAACATTATACACCCAATCTATCATGGATCATAAACATGAGTCAAGTAATAAAACTTTATCATTCCAAAATACATGAATCTTAGTAGTAATAAATAATCATAAATAAATCATGAACTATAAGTTCATGTCATAAAAGTGTCACACCGTCATAAGTATAAAAAATATTTCATATTTCAAACTTAACTACCAGGACCATCAAATCATAATGGATTAGGAATCAATACCTATTTCCCAAATCATAATGGATCAACAATCATAACTTATTTCCCATAGTGGATCAAGTACATAAACTTGTTTCAAATAGTCGATCAAGAACATCAAAGTTATTCCCATAGTTATTGAATGATATATAAAACATTACCCAATGCATTTGAGGGATATATAATTATGGTACCTACCTAACAAAATTAAAACCATACATATGTGTTACACAAGATCATAAAATTTTCATCATATCATCATATCATAACTCATGCAAAGAAGTTGGCTTTCATAAACATTTCCTAATTTCATCATAGAATAACTCATAAAAAATAAATGGGTTTCATAAAAATATAATCATCATAATGATACACTATAAATAGAAATAATAATATGGTATCATAGTAAAATATCCCTAATAAATCATAATTAACATCAAAAGATGTTATCATAGATGAAAATTTCTTTAAATGAATCACTGTAATATTTCTGGATGAAAATACCCCTATCACTTTGAGATCAATTATTTCAAATAAAAAAATTCCCATATATTTCCGAGAAAATTTTCTTTAAAAATAACCATTAAAACTTATAAATTAATATTTAAATCAATTAGTTCTCATCATGGTTATAAATTCCATTCACACTGTACAAGTTAAAATAAAACATTCTTTTCACACCTTTGAAAAAATTCAAAGAGTACCTCATTCAAAAAAAGATAATAATATTTATTTAAATAAATTTTCTAATAATTTAGTCATGGGTTTAATTTAATTTAAAAAATAATATTATAATATTAAAAAATTTCTTGAAAACATTTTTATAAAACTTGGATATGGAAGAAAAACAATTTCCAACCAAAGAGAGAAGTAAAATAGGTTTTCTTTAAAAGAAATAATTTGATCACTTGAGTACTTAAAATGAATAAAATGGAAGGAAAACATTTATTATTCTTAAACAACTAGATTGAAATAAAAATTAAATGGATTTATGATAAGTTTCATATAATTTCCTCAATGTAAATTTCAGCATAAATAATCCTGATTAGAAATGGGATTGAAATACAAATCCCTTACCAAAACTCTTATATTTCTCTGTATATCTTAGAACCTCCTATATAATAAATATAATTTTATTATAAATGTAATATATAACTATAATCATATATATCATACCATTCATGGTATACTTATTACATCTTATCGCCCATTTATTAACAATTTGTTATTAAAATCGCTGATTTTGATGATAACTCCATCATTTTTCATGATGTTTCAATCCAATAGTCCTAATCCATGTAATTTTATCATGGTTCCATAATATAAAAATTTTTAATAATGGTATATATATCATATATATTCATTATATATATATATACATTCATTCATAAAAGTTTGATTTGGAAAAATGAATTACATCATTCATGTAGACAGTATGTCATAAGTACATAAGAACAATAATTTCACTTTTCTACATATGGAATGAAATGAAGGTAAATGATAATTCACCTTTAAATAGAAATTATTATATCATATAAATCATATATATTCATATAATTCATCCTTATCTCTATCCGTATAAATTGGAAATGAAAAAAAAAATCACATCACTTCATGGAGGTGGTAGTCTGCACGTACGCACGACGGACGTTATCGTTTTCCAATAAATTGGAATGTAATAAGTTTGATATTATTTTAGAATTATAAAAGAAATATTTTTTTATAAATATCATATATAAACACTAAACCCATCATAATAATCATCCATGAAATATGGTGATGGAAAATAAATTATATCGCTACGCGGAGATGGTAATTCTTAGATATGAATGAGTCATACTTTCAGTTCTAATTTGATGTAAAAGAGTGTTAATTAAGGTTTATTAATAATAATAAATATTATTATTATGTATTTTTATAATAATAACTTTATTATTTTATGAATAATATAACAGATTTATATGAATTATAATAAAAAATAATTGAATGGGTTTGGGTAATATGATTACATCTTCTTTGGTAATCCTTCTTTAGATACCTTCTTAAGAACCCTTATAATGGTATTTTAAGAAGAATATAAACTATAATTCATGTATATGAAAGTTTATATGATAATATTTCAGGTTTTTTTCAATATGTGGGGGTTAAACTTTTTTATAGAAGAAAAGGTATATGTACCCTTTTATTATTTAAGGAAGGGGCACGCTTAGAATTTCTTGAAAGATTAAAATATAAAAAAGTTATTAAGTATATAAATTCTTAAAAATGTCCATATATTCAAATATAAATTATTTTTTTTGTTGAAATACCATCAACCAAACAAATTTTGAATGGTTTAAGTGGTGTTTTAAACATTATATTTTGATTTAACTCCTTTATTAATCTATTTTAACCTTAACTGTGGTAACATATTTTTCAATATTAAAGGGTTATAATTATTATTATAAGTTAATTATTGGTTAGTAAATGGATATTATATGATATTTTATACCTTATATTATCCACCTTGTCAGTTTTAAGTATTTTATGATTTATAAATAATTTAATAAAATGGTTTTTTATAAAATTTCATTAATGTAATTTTCCACACTATACATCTAATTTGACTTTAAAGACATTAATAAAAAGATATAATTTTAATAAAATGCTTTAACACATCTCTAATATATTTTATTAATTAATATAATTTATATAACACCATAAATCACTATAATTTTATTACTTTTAATATTTTTAAAATCATTTATTTTAATTTTTTAATAATTGAAGAAATATTTTGTTGACGTTGTGTAAGCATTTAAGTTAATTATATAATCGCTAAAAAGTATAATTAAATTACCATTATTTAAATAATTTAATTATTATTAAAATAAACATTAAAATTAATTTATATCTTTCTTTTGACACTATGTGAACACATAAAAGTTTTTAAAAAATAGGAGAATGACATTTTGTATCTTTCTTTGCTTTAAATATTATATTAGGAATTTTGAAGGAAAAGTGTCCATTAAAAAATTAAATTTTTATCCTAGGATGATAAGGTTTAAATTAAATTCATTAAATAAATATTAATTTGAAAAATGGTAACCTTAACACATAGTTTTAACTTAGGTTGACCTGATTTACCCTTTAGTGTGGTGAGAAATTTTACAATAGTTACGATTCATAATGTCTAAAAATAAAAGGGACCTATTTAAAAAGTTTTGAACTAATGGTCCCAAATATGGAATCTATTTTTCACAATTCAATTTATTTAATTGTTAGAAATTCATTTTAATATGTGCACAAAATGTGAAGGAAATCATATTTTAGAAAAATACAATTTTAAATGTAAAACAAGATCTATTCTTATCCCATGCCTAGAAAAAACATTCAATGAATCATAAAAAAATTTGTTCGAATATATAATTTATAAGTTTTATTAAAATCACTAAAAAATAGTGATTAATTTAATTTATTAATATAAGAACACATTGCCCATATAAAAACAGTTTCTTAGAAAAAATATCTCCATTATTTTCAAATAACATTTATTTTCATTTAGAATTAATTGAAAATAAATGAATTAATTTTAAACATATTTAAATCATATGTTTTTTATAATTTAGTTAGTCATATTCATACCCACCAATCTAATAGCTGGGTGATAACTGTCGCATTAAATAATAATATTTTAATAGTATATCATGGATCTTTTAAACTTGGTATTTCATGTAAATAAAGATATCAAAGAAATTAATTTTTTTATAAATAACTATATCATAAAATATTGGGGTGTTATTTTAAATTCCTGGATATAGATCATCTAGCAAGATTGGTTTGATAGATTCATTAGTTGGATGGGGTACGGACCAAGGATGTAGTAAATCTCTCTCTCTTTATTCTTTTATTTTTCTAATTTATGTGATCATCCAATGGGGTGGTTAGTTTATGTGTTTCGGCATGACCATGAGTCAATGTAACAATATTCTGCATGATATTTATTATAGAACTATTTTTAATTTTTTCTACTAGTGTACTCTGATTCATTATTTTAGATTTTCTTGGTATATTCCTACTGTTATTTCTACTCTAATATGGGGGGTATAATATCCCTACCCACCCCCCTAGAACTACATTGTAATCCAGAAGCCTCTAGTATATAGGGAGTTTCACCTGAGTTCCTAGTAGTGAATTCTCAAATCTGGGAACCACTTAGCTGCTATAGACTACGGGAGTACATTGCAAGGATGATAAAGAGGAAGAAAATGAGAGAAGAATAAATACCTAGAACCATCCATGGTATATCTCCCATGAATATTTGGAGAAGAGAAGAGGAAAGGGGGATAGGATCTCCCTCTTTGTATTAGAAAAGGAATATGGAACGATAGGGAGTCACCACTTTATTTAAAAAAAAATTAATAATAATAAAACAAATAATAACAACAATAATAAGATTACAACAATTACTAGTAAGTATAAGGGGTTACAAGGAAATTTTTGAAAAACACATTCAACTCTAGTTTTAGTTTATTCAAACCACACATTCCCCTCTAGTGTTTCCATACCATCAACTTTACTATTTTAATTTTTCTAAAATCCCATAGACCCAAATCCTAAATGGCTCCAATATCCAGGTCAATAACTTGACTCCCAGTTTTTATGAATAACTACCATTTTTTAAGGCCACATACCTCATCCACCCATGAATAATTATCTATGAAGTCGATTCCATGAAACTGTATCAATACATTATCATTTTAATCTCCACAGTACCATCATGTGTGTTTATTATGACTACTCCCATCACGAGGTGTGAAAAAATATTCCCATAATATATTGTAGAAGTGAAGTATCGGGGTTGATCCATAAGGAACGGGTGAAGAGGATGAATTTATGATTCAGTGTTCCTTGGTGGGTTAACTAGGTGAAAAAATGGTGAGGGAAAATAAAAATTAAAAATTAAAAATTAAAGAAAAAATCAAAGGAGAAGGAGGAGGAGGAGGATAAATGATAAAGAATAAATAAATATAGAGAAAAATGTGTTGAAGTTGAAATTTCAACTAAGGTTAATTGTAAATATTATTCTTTATTATCTGCAATTATTAATGAAATTATTTTACTATAGGGATTAAATTTTACCATTTATTATTGGTCCTATTGGATTAATTATGGAAGACTAAATCTCTTGATCTAGTTATTAAATTTATTAAAAACATGTATATTTTTATCACAAACTCCAAAAATAGTGGCAAAGAGCTCACCCAATGGTCATGTATTTACTCACTAAAACTCTTTTGGTTATCCCCATTTGTGTCATTTCTGGTCCGACACAACACAAATAGTGAATGTTGGAATTAAAATCATTAAATTAATTATAAAATAAAAAACAAAAAATATAAAACACACTATAATTTTAGTTACAACACACCCAAAGTCTCATTAAAACCCCAACACAGAACACTTTCCCTCCCATGACCATGGTAAGGGTGAAAGGATTGATCAAAAACTCAATCCTACCTAAGTATACAAGAGGAGAACAAGGGGGAAAGAGAGAGAGAAAATAAAAAACCAAATATAAATGAAGAGGAAAACCTACTAGATTTGGGATAGGATTCAGTCATCAGAGTGGAAACACCTCCACTTAGACTATCCAACCCTTAATTTTTATTAATTCCTATGTAATTATAAAAAAATAAATTATACAATGCATACATAGGTCAACTCATATTTTCCTCACATTATCCACTAGTAGGTGAATAATTGTTCCTCCTTTTAAATTCTTGTGTGGAAACTATCGATAGGGGGAAGTATACAACATGTGGAACTGATGTACATAGAATGTAAGGGATAATTCTCTACCAAACACTAATATATTCAGAATAAATGGCATGCTTGATGGTATACATGGTGTGTTAACTTTGATATAGAACTTGGGTATGTACTCAAGATGGTCATGTTGTGCCTCTTCCAAATGTACACAATATGTTTTTATTAATTATATATTGTATAGTTACTCACTTTACTCAAAAAATTATCCAAATTATGAATTCAACTAATAAATCTTAAAAATATAGCATAAACATGGAAATTAAGAACTTAAACCATTTAATAAAATGAATTTGGTAAAAATAAACTTTTCACTCAATAAAACACACCGAAATAGTATGCAAAATTTGGGCACATAAAACTCCCCCTCACTTATCCATTTACATTCCCTCAACAAAAATATCAACATCAAACTAAAAATATTCCATAGTATAATACGGGAATCATGTGATTAATTACACTTACAAACATAAATTCATAATTGAGGATTATAAAAAGTAAAATACTTATTCAATTTCAATGTATTATAATTACACCTTATATATAAATCAATTTACGATATTTCCTCTCTTTTATTCACATTTTTCAACTTATCAAAAATGCATATTCCATTTACAATCTACCTCATCTGAAAAACAATTCACTCATCACTCAAGACCATTTAAGAAGAGTTATGCTCAATCTCAAGTACATGAACTCTATCTATAGGATTGAAAGTAATATAAATCTATACTTATAAATAAAACCATAAAAATCATGAGGACTTTTATTAATTTTATAAATAATCTAAGGATAAGGGTGGGTGGGTAATAATATAAAAAAAACTTAGAGCCTTAAAAATGAGGGTTGAATTATTTTAATACAAAACATGATAATCAATTAAAAGATCAATGGAGATAATTATCCTCTCAAGTGACCTCAGGAATAAAAGATTTCAACTACGTTATTTTGTTTTTTAGGTTCATAAGATGACCTTGAGTGCAATAAAATATAATTCACCTCTTTTCATTTTTGCATTATTTTAAAATATACACAACTGAGGACTAATATAAGCATAATGATAAATTTTGTTTAAACCCTATCCCAAATGATCAAAAGACATTTTCACCACACTCACTTCATGGAAACCTCACCTGATAGTACCATGAATAACAAATATCCTTCATTAACTCTCAAATGAAAAATCATGAAATGATATGAAAGAAATAGGGTGTAAAAGGTGAGTAGGCTTTTAATTTGGATTCCTATCAAGGAAAATAATATTTTCTAGGGATTTTATAAAATATTAAATATATGGTAGGTCTCAAGGTCAAATTAGCTCAAAATAGATTAATCGGGTGCCTAAATAATTTTAATGTGCTTCAAAATCATCATGTTTTGATCACAAAAACATGTAATTTCTAGTAGTTATGAATATTATGAGAATATATTAAGAAGAAGGGTGTAAGAAGAAATTTTTTAAAAGGTTTATAATACCTCTTAGAAATTGTAATAGAATCATAGTTAAACCAAGTCATAGAATAGATAAATATAATTAGTATAATAAACGAAAATTTCTAATTATTAAGATCAAAAATCAATGTTATATCACCAATCATTTTAAAATAATTTAAAACTAAAATAAGAATATAACTCTCAAACTTTTCTCCTATTTATTTATTATTTATAATCATATTTAATCAAAAAATTTCCTATATAATAAAATATTTATTTAAATTAATGATATCTTCTATATTAGAAAGGTAAAATTATCGGCATACTATCGTGTTATCCTCCCCCACACATAAAATTTCACATGGTCCCCCATATAAAATATCAAATCAGAGAAAGGTGATATGATTGGATACATGAAAAAATAGACAATGGAATTAATGAAATAATTAAGTTATGAAATGAAGAAAAATAGTGGTGACCACCAAAATAATACTTCCATGAGTGTAGAAGTTCTCAAAATATGGAAGATGGTATTTGAGGATGTTGTTAAGTTATATGAAAAATATAGTAGGCCAGAATATTCCAAAAAACTTTCAATCATTGATATAAAGATAAAGTAACTTTTTATTCAATAAAAACATCACATTGAAAGTACTAAAAAAGAAAGATATAATAGAGAGTAGGTGGATTAAAAATTCACTTCATAGCCTCATGAGAGGAAAACTCTATAATTAAGGGGTCCTAAATAGATAGTACATCCACATGATGAGATTCATTAGTGGGAACTAGAGCTGGAGGATAGGTACCCCGATGCTATGTTTGTGTGGAGATATCATGGTGTGTAAGATTAGTATCCTTTCCAAATTCATTGAATATAAAAATGAAAGCCTCAAATATGGGGGAGTAAGATATGGAATACTGCACTATAAATATATATCTATTCAAGATACTGAAGAATATTGAATCGTGATTCCAAAATATGGGAGTAAATAGCCCATGCATGTCTGAAGTGGTGCTAGAAACCCTTCCATTTTATTGAGTTAATGGACCATGGTGTTTAGTTAGGAGATTACCAAAGGATCATCTAAGGTTATGGATAGTGGTGGGGATATTGATGGGTTTTAAGTGTATGGATTAATGTTGGGTGGTCATATTATAGTAGAAAAAGATGCGTCAGAATAAGAAGGTGGAAATAATTGAGATAATTTTTGATTCCAAGAGGTTTGGAGCTATTATTTTAATAAGAATAAGTTTTTTAATGAAGTAAGGAGTATTAATTGAGTGTTATATTTTTTTCTTCAACATGAACCTATTAAAATTTTTCTTTCTTAAAAAAGTGATCATATGGATTCCAACAGACCAAGTCTAACAGATGGAGTCTAGTGGATCATTATAATTAGATGGAGTGTGGATTTAAATATTTGTTTGATTATATTTATACTACAATCAGATAGATATGTTTGGTAAATTAAACTAGGGGTTGATTTACTATTCCATAATGTATCAATTTCCAGGAAGAGTTTCATAATTCTAGTTAGGTTTATGTATATCTTAAAGCTTCACAAACATGCGTATACTAGACTAATGTTATCGGAAAATGGTGTGGCTGTGAAATGTTCAAGACATTATGTAATTAAGTTTCATGATTAAAAGATTAAATTTTATGATGATTTGGAGTTTCTATGGTTTAAATTATTATCGAATATAAATTTATGAAGTATCCTGATCAAAGCCAATTTTTTTATCAAATAGTAGTCACTAAGAAAGGTTGTTGTATAGATTCAACTAGACTAACCAAATTTATTATATAGAATTATATTTTCATGCATATGAAGAATATCAGATGGACTTGTACAAAGATATGAAGTTAAGAAGTTTTAAATTGATTGGATAGAAGTCTTGGAGCCATCATAAATAAGTTTCCATATAAATTCATTGGGAAAATGTTTCAAAATGAAGTCTCACTGAATGGAATAGGTGTTATGAAGTTGAATCAGATCAATAGATTTTAATATCCTTAAAAAAATTTCAAAAATTCATTAAATGTGACAATACTAAGCTATAAATTCAATGTTTAATTTATCAAAAAGGGAATAATCATGATTCTATCCAACATTATAAAAATATTGTAGAATATAGTTAACATTGAGTGTTAAGGAAAGATTCTATCATTTAGGAAGTTTTAAGGTGGTCAAGCGTTGAAATGTTTGAGAGAGCTTCCCAAAATATGAGTGGGAAAATTCAAATTTGAATTTTTATAAGTCCATGATTTCTCCTAGACTTTTATAGGATGGATTCCTATATAAAGTGATGTAGGTATTGTATAATGTAACATTGTTGATATGCATGATAGATCAGAAGTGATGGAGATTTTGTGTCATAAGTATTCAACCAATGAATCTCTAGGTTGAAGTAAAGATACAATTCAGAGTTTTCTAATCATTTGGTATCAGAAGAACTATGTGTGTAGAATACATCTGATGACCAGTATCTAGAGGCATCAGATACATATTGTGTAAAATTGATTGGATAGATATAGATTCAGTTTTACCAAATAGAGAGTATAAAGCAATTGGTATTGGATGAATAGTCTAAAGAAACTATTGGAATATGTTTATTAGATGGACTACTTCCATATTAAGGAGACAACAGATGGATAGGTTTGGATAGAGAAGTTTGTGAAGAAAGTTCCTTCTCACTGTTGTTCAAGAGAGTGAAGAGGAAGAATAATTAATTTTAAGAAATTAAAGTGTGAATAAAGTTTAATCAGATAAGTGACAAAGTATTAAAACCTATCGGTGAAGGTTTTTACTATTATTACAAAACATTTTTATATCTTATTATCTATGAAGGAAGCACATATACTATTGGAAGGACTATAGTGTTATGAAAGTGAAGGATATTCCCTTCTTGTTCTAACCACTAAAATGGATTATTTTCTAATGGTTCATGTAGTCTTAGATTACTTATAAAACATGACAAGTACTAGATACTCTTACTTACTGGTGAACCTTGTAAATACATGTGTTTATATGGATATTTTTTTTCCAATAGTGTCATTTCTCACTAACTAGGGGTGAAGGTTTTTTCTTAAGTAATAAATCATAAAAAGAGAAGATCATTGATTCAACAGCTCACCCACAGAGTGATCACATTGATCCTAATTTTTTCTTTCGATAATGATTCCAAATGTAGATCTAGTTGGTATATCGAAGTCGTACAACCCTTGGGGAAGCGAGTTCTTCTCTTCCCAAAAAAGGTGTCGGGTGCTATCACATAAGAATGTAGGTGTTTACCCACTTTTGGAATATATCCATGAGAATGGGTATCAGATAGTCTATCCATTGGGGTGAACCTAAGATTTTATATAGACAAGATATATCCAAACCCCTGCAGTAGTTCGCCAACTAATCGGCATAAAAACACTATTTAGTTTTCCCTAACAGCTGGTGAAAATGGTAAAGGAAAAATGATGTGGAAAAGGAGGGGTTTGGGTTATTCAAGTTGGTATATTAATTTAAGGGGATAAATTATAATTATTATTTCCTTTTACACATATTAATACATGATTTCAATCATAATTAACTACCAAATACAAACCAAGGATCGCAAAGTCTAGTGTTTTTTATGATTAGGTACATAAAAATGAAAACATAAAAATTGAATAAAACATATTATTTTTAATCATACATAATGATCTCCTAAATTACTTTGAGAACATACATCTGTATTGGGTAACCTATAGAATACATAGACAAAATCGATGAGCTGAAAATCCTATAAAGGGAATAAACATATGAATAAATCATAGAATATGGGTTAGAAGGCATAACATGATGACATAAAAAAGGCATGGAACATGAATAAACATATGGATGCATAACATATAGAATATTGGAACATTTAGTTATCAAATTATAGGAATTTGGAAAAAAACATACAACATGACACAACTATGAGTCAAGTCTAACTTCCAAGACCACTGCACGTGGCGGACAAAGTCCAATAAAGTAATAAAGTTCACTCCCTACCCCAACATGATACTTCATGAGACTAAACATTAATCAATAAATTGGAGTGATATCTAGGCACACCCATCATAACATGTTCATGAATATGTGTTCCACATGAATAATCAGGTATAAGGGTTACCCATGGAAAGAATTGGGTATTATAATCATGTCATTAGACATAAAAAATGGGAATGTTAAAATAGTGTCCATGAAGGAATAGATAAAAATCATACTTGGACATTTATAAGGTAAATTGTTCATAGATAATTAAAATTTATGTCACACTGAATTGAAAACATGTAAAAATATTGTTTAAGAAACATTAGAAATAATACATTTTAGTGCAGCTTAAGAAAAATAATAAAGATCATTTAAAGAGGAAAAGGAATAATATTTTATATAAAACTAGAAATGAACCAAGATAGATTTTCATGAATAATTTATTTAATAATAATTATGGGGGCTTAGAAAATATTATAGATGGTACTTAAAATGGGTAAGAAATAGGGAAGTTCTCTTTATTAGAGCTTTCTTATTGTGAGGAATTAAGAAGGAAACCATATAAAACATGTTTTTTCCCATCAAAGAATGAATAATTTATCTAGGTACA
The DNA here is from genome assembly GCA_963277665.1 of Viscum album. Taxonomy (NCBI): domain Eukaryota; kingdom Viridiplantae; phylum Streptophyta; class Magnoliopsida; order Santalales; family Viscaceae; genus Viscum; species Viscum album. The sequence goes on along the minus strand of OY728158.1, from coordinate 1,898,850,913 downwards.
TATATTTGGGACATAAAAAATATAATGTAAGTGTATTAGATAAGAATAATTAATAATTAAATTGGGGTAATGAGAGAGAAATCATAACCCGAAAGAAAAAAATAGAGGTTCAGAGAGAATCTCTTTCCTTATGTATGAAATTGTTTTTCACTTATACTTAATTTCATGGATAATAAAATTAAATCCATTAATTAATTAATTATGAACATATTATACATTTATTTTATTTATTATAATTTTATTAAGTTCATTTATGGCCTTTTTGATGGGTTATAAGATTCAATTTCGTCATTCTGGGAGCGTTCGTTTCCTGATTTTAGGATCAGTTCCCTTGAGTTTAATTATGGGAGTTCTTTTCAAATGAAATAAAAACTCCAATGGTGGAATTATATGACATTTATTCACATAAATAATTTTAAATGCTTCCATATATCATTTTATTATCATATATGATAATGATTCATTCGATAAAAAGTTAATAATGAACATTAGTTTATTTTGGTGAATTTTCGATCATCACAACTAGTTTTGTTTTATTATTTAATTTCATGCATATGTATTAGTTATAGAATATGAAAAAAAGATATAATATACATTTTTCAATGTGTTTTAATTATAATAATGGTTTTATGAACATTACTGAAGTTTGTAAAGGAAAATTAAAATGCATCATCCACGATGGCGGTAAATTGACACATTACGAACAATGTTTTCATTTATAGAATAAAAGGAAGAGTTGAGAGATTTGATGATGGGTTATTCCATTAACACAATAAAATTAGTATATAAAATATACTAGAGTTATTTTCACTTTGTGATAGGATTTGAGGAGATTATTATAATGAAAATATATTGAAAATAAATTAAAAGAAAACAAAAAAGGGTTTTACTACTTGGACTTCTTCTCATTGAGAACCTCCTTAGGGAAATTGGGTTGGGTATTTCATTTTTATCAAAGGCTCCTGGACATGGGGAAGAGACTTGGAAAAGTAATTGGGCAGAATTTAAGAAATCTTAGAGGCTTACAAGGTGTGAGAAGAAGAGGTGATGAGGGGTGGTATTTATAGCGGATGAGAGGGATTTTTTTATTATTTTATTCATTTGTTTACTATTTTGGATCAAGAATATAAATAGTGAGAATTATTATGACTAAATAAATTAACTATTGTATGTGAGTTTTATCTAATGGTTTCTATATTAGGAATACATCATTCATGACTTAATAATTCATGTATTTAGCTTATATCGTAAATTAATGTATTTCACAATTCACCAAAAAGTCAAGTATTTTAGAGATATCCTAAAATTTCACTCTAAACATTTATCGATGTGTATATTTAAAAAATATAATTTATTTTATGAAAATAATTTTCTAAATATGAGAAATTTATTTTTTAAATAAAATCGTCATTTATTCAAAGAATACTGATTTTAAAATAATAACTGATTTTATAACACTTTGAAAAATTATTTAGGGTCTCATAAAAGTGTCCTATAATAATAAGACAACAAAAAATTAATTTATGAACCTATTTTATGAAAATAAATTTTATTTTAAATCATTATATTAGTTATAAAATTGAAAATAAACATTTTCATTTCACAAAAATACCAATACTTAATTTATCATTTTTAAAAAAATTATTTACTTATACTATGATATAATTATATCATATTTTCATTTATAAGATACAAGGATTTTATTTATACTTTCATAGGTGATGTTAATATTTTATTACTTGGTTTACTATTCCTAATGGTCACATTACTATTCCAACTTTCATGTTATTTTTCCATCGATACAGGTTCCTTAATTTCTATAAATACCTATTATTTCATTCATTCTTCATTTATAAAATTTTTATTGTGTTCTCAATATGATTTTATATGGTTTATACTATATGAAATAATTATAAGAAGGTAAATAGCATTAATATAATTATAGGTTGTTATATTTCTTCCCCTTATGAGATTTCACCCTTAAAACTTTGTTTAACATACTAAGGTGAAAACAAGTTAGGGTACTTATCCTTCATCACTTCCTCCATTTCCCAGGTTTCCTCTTTGTACTTATGGTTATTTCATAGTAATTTTACAAGTGAGTAGCCTTTCTTTGTATAACCTTATCTCATTGGTTTAATATTATCACCGACTTCTTCTCATATGAGAGGTATTTCTCTAGTTATACCACCTTCAGATTTAGTATAAGTGAGGGATATGATATGAACTTCCTCAATAGGGATACTTATAATAAATCATGTACTTGAGACATGGTAAGTGGAAGTGGTAGTTTATAGGCCACAACTCATATAGGATCAATAATCTTGAAGGGGGTAATGTACCAAGGACTAATCTTTCATTTCTTCCCAAGTATCATGATCCTCTTCCATGGAGATCTGTAGAGGAATACCATATCTTCAATCTCAAACTATAGGTCTTGTTGATGATTGTATATATATCTCATCTTTCAACTTTGGGCTGCATTTATGTGTTATTGAATGGTTTTCACCTTTTCTACCAATTCTTAATCCATTTTAGGTCCTATCAACTTATGTTCGTTGACTTTATCATGTATTCTAGTGTCTGAATAGTTCGCTCATATTGGACATTAGTTTGAGGATAATAAGCTATACTAAAGTTAAACTTAGTGTTTAGAGCATGTTGGAGAAATTTCCAAAACATGGAGGTAAATCTTGGGTATCAATCGGATACAATCAATAATGGTACTCCATGCAGCCTCACCACTTCTCTGATGTATATCCATGAAAGTTAATAAAGGGATAAGTCCTCTTGAATTGTGATAAACTGAGTTCTCTTTATAAAACAATCCATAATGACCTATATATCATTATTTCCTTTGGATTTCTTCAGATGTCTGGTGAAAAATCCAATGGTGATGTTTTCCTATTTCCATATTAGTATGGGTAATGGTTGCATCATCACCATAGACATTTTTCTTCATTCTTCACTTTCTAATATACTAGGAACCTTCATGTATATTCATATATCTCCTTCTTCACAATGTCCCACCAACAGTTCACTCAAATATCTTGATACATCTTTGTTCTCCCTGGGTGAATAGAGAAACTTGATCTATGTACATTATTTAGAATATCTTTCTTTATCTATGGATTAGAGGGTACACATATTCATGACCCAAATATTATGTCTCCTTCATCATCAATTTTAAACTCTGAGCATTTCCCATTTTTGATAGCTTCCACCGTTTTCTAAATTCCCACATCATTTCTTTGAGAATACTTTATTTTCTATATTAGAGGGGATTAAGAAATAATTTGAGAAATTATTTATGATTTTCCTTCCTTAATGATTCTTATGTCTATCCTTATAAATTATAATAAAGTTGTATCCTTCTCAATTCTCATCATTGATAAAGTTATGGGATCCTTTCTGCTCAGATCATACACCACTTCATAATCCTTGATGATCTAGAATTCATAATCCTTGATGATCTATAACTATTTTTTCTGATGAATATTAATCTCCTTCTATTTGAATATATATTTTAGGCTCGTATGATCAGTATATATCTCACACTTCTCCCCCGAGATATAATAATTCCAGATTTTTAATGTGAATATTACTATGGCCAACTCCAGATCATGTGTGGGATAGTTTTTACCCTAACTTTTCAAATACATTGAGGTTTAGGCTATCACTATATCATTTTTCATTAGTACACAGCTGAATCCCCTTTTTGAATCATCATTTTATACCACAAAGAGTTCCCCACTTTTTGGTAGTGTGAATATTTGTGTACTTATAAGCCTCTTTTTCAACTCTCTAAAGGATTCTTCACATTCATTATTCCAAAAAAACTTTACTACCTTCCAAGTAATCTTGGTTAATGGGTTTGAAAATCATGATAAGTTCTTCAAAAATCTTTAATAATAACCAAATAGACCAAAGAAACTACAGATCTCTATTATAGATGTTGTCCTAGTCCACTCTTCGATTGCCTTTATCTTGGAAGGGCCTACAGATATCCCTTTTCTGGTGATAACATGACCCAAGAAAAATAATTCCTCTATATTGAACTCACATTTATAGTAATTTTCATATATTTTCTCCCTTCTCAAAAATTTTAGCATAGTATTAAAATTCTCCTCATATTCCACCTTGTTCTTGGAGTATAAAATAAAATCATCAATAAAGACTATGAAAATTTTGTCTAGGTAATCTCTAAATACTATATTCATTAAGTGTATGAAAATTTATATATCATTAGTGTGTCTGAATAGAATTTATATGAACTCATAGTGTCCATACCAAGTTTGAAATGAAGTATTGGGAATATCTTCCTTCGTTACCTTTAACAGGTGATAACCCAACCGAAGGTTCGCCTTGGAGAAATACTTGGCCTTGCATAGTTGAGAAAACAAGTCATCTATCCATGGAAGGGTATAATTTTTCTTTATCATTATTTTGATGAGATCACAATAATTAATTCAATGTCCAATTAATCCATCCTTATTCTTGATAAAGAGGACCATAGCACCCCAAGGTGAAGCACTCTGGTGTATAAAACCCTTGTTCAGATTCTCTTGTTGCTCCTTTTTCAAATCCTCTAACTAATTAGAGTCCACTATATAAGGTGTCTTTGATATATATAGAGATAAATGAATAATTTAAATTGATAACTCAACCTCCCAGTCAAGAGGAATACCATCAAATTCTTCGGGGGAACACATCAATGTAGTCCATCACAATGGGCATGTCTTTGAGAATGATTCTCTCCTTTGTATCAATCATTTGATCTAAATATGATTGATCATAAGGAAATAATATGAAAACTTGAGATAATGATTATAAAATAGACTCATCCTCATCCTTACACTTGAAAAAAATTGGAGGATGGCTTGGGATGTGAAGAGTGATCTCTCTTTCCTGACAGTTGATGTTGGATATTTATAAAGATAGCCAATTAATTCTCAATATAGCATCAAAATCTAAAAAACCAAGTAAAACAAGATTTTTTGGGTGGTTCAATTCACAAAAATTAATTGGGGAGGAGTTATATAATTTAGATGTAATAATTTCTCCATTTTATAATCTCATAGATAACTCAACCTTCATATTTTGAGGTAGTGCTTGAATAGTTCTACTAAACCTGAAACATATGAAAGAATTCAAGGAATCAATATAAAATAGTAAATTAACTGTTGTTGAATGAATAACCAGTGTACCTATCACCACATCAATTTCGAGATCTGCCTTAGAAATATTGATAGAATATTCCCTTCCTTGTTTCCTTGGAGTTTATTGTTGTTGATTACCTCCGACAACCCTTGGCTTGGTTAAATATATCACATAATAACAGTGTTTATTGTTGTTGAAATATTGTACTATGGGATTATTGTTGATCTGAACCTTCCTTTATTTCTATAAATTTGTGGGATTATTCATATACCTTCAACAATTATTAGTCATATTATCCTCTCTTCTACATTTTAAGCATCTCTTGGTTCCATTTAGTGAGTTATTGGGATGCTTCTTACCATAATTTTGATATGTGGTATGTTGGGTTTTCTTTCCATAATAGGATTTATCATTGATCCTCTCATATTAAACTCTAATTTCTACTTTTTATCTCTGGTACCATGAGACCACTGAGGGTATCTGATATCCATTTCAACCTTAAGAAGACAACAAACAATCTCCTCATAGTTTTCAAAGTCTCGAATCACCAATGATTTTCATATACTCAGATTTAATATGATAAATAAGTGATCCATATTTCTTTTAGTGTTCATAAAAAAGTTGTAGGCATATATTAAAAGTATTATGAAGTTTTATTCATGCTCCCCGATGCACTTATCTTCCTTTTCCTTCCATTCTAGGAACTCTCTCTCCATCTTAAGATGAACAGTTTGGGGAAAATATTTATTCAAAACTATTTTCTTAAAATATTCCCATTCCATGGAATCAATTTCCTCCTAGGAATTAGTTTTCATGATAAGTGTCCACTACTGACCAGCTTCCTCATAAAAATTATAGACCACCAGCATAACTTTCTCATCTTTTTATCACTAGAGGACAAAGAATATATTCTCAGTGGAGTTAATCCATTGTTCTGCAATGATGGGATTAGAAGATCCCCTAAACCTGGGAGTGGTTTTTTGTATAAATTATTTGAACACAACATTATTTTTATTAGTATAAGGAGGGTTTTCCATATGATTCAAGTAATTATTCATAACTTGAGCCAATTTTTCTAGTACTGTCACAAATGTTTGATCTCCCGTCCTCCTCAGATTTAGAATTTCATTAGGGAAATCATCACATTACCTATCACATTGATTATTATAATGGGTTCTCTTATTTCCATCCACTAACTAATAAAAAGAAAGTATGATTATGGATATTTCATACTTATACAATAATCATATAAAAAGTAAACATTGAACATAGAAGGATAAACTTGTAAATGGAAAGTATATCCAATCTTGTGATTCCCTTAGTTTCAATCTATGTTTTCCATGGTGATAGAATTATCCCTAGGGTTTTTAGTAAATTTTTATAGTCCTAATATCCAAAAATAACTAGACCTTTCTATGATACCAACTATATCAACCTTATCCTTTTATACATATTAAGACATGATTTTAAGCATGATTAACCATCAAATACAAACCATGGATCATAAAGTCTAGTGTCATTGGATGATTAGGTGCATAAAATTTAAAACATGGAAATAGAATAAAAAAATATTTATATTAATCATCCATAATGATATTCTAACTTCTTTTCAGCCATTAAATTTTTATAGGGTGACCTAGGGAATATATAGAAAAAATGGATGAGATGAAAAGTCGAATAAGGGAAAAAACATAAAAATAAAGCATAACACATGGGTTAGAAGGAAAAACATGACGAAATAAAAAGGAATGGAACATGAATAAATATATTTAAGAATAACATATAGAACATGAGATCATGTAATCATAGAATCATTATAATTTTAAAATAATATACAACATGACATAAGCATGAGTCAAGGCTAACTACCAAGAGTGTTGCACACGGCGGACAAAGTAACATAAAGGACTCAGGTTCACTCTATAACACAACATGATATCTCATGAGACTAAATAATACTCAATTCATTGGAGTGATATATGGGCACACCCATCATAACATGTTCATGCATATGTGTTTCACATGAAGAATTGGGCATAAGGGTTACCCATAAAAAGAATTGGGTATCATAACCATATCAAAAGGAATAAAAAAGGGAATATCATAATAGTTTCCTTGAACGAATGTAATTAAATAATAATTGGACATTGATAAGTTAAAATAGGTATATATAATGATAAGTGTTTTCAAACTAAAGTTAAAACATATAACAATAATGTTTAAGAAACATTATAAATGAAACATTTTAGTGCGGTTTAAGGAAAATATTCAAGATCATTTTAAGAGGAAAGGGAATAATATTTTAAATAAAACCAGAAATTAACCAGGATATATTTTAATGATAAAATTATTTATTTTAGAAGAATAATTAGGTATTAAAATAGATTATGGATGGTACTTGAAAATGGGTACGAAATTGGGAAGCTCCCTTTAATTAGGCTTTCTTATCGGGAGTAATTGGGAAGGAAACCTTATAAAACATGTATTTCCCCACAAAATAAGAAATAATTGAGATAGGTACATATGTTTGGGACATAAAAATAGAATGTATAATTATTAAATAATAATAATTAAGAATTAAATTGGGTTAAGTAAAGAGAAAGTGTAACCCAAAGGAAAAAATGGAGGTTTGGAGAGAATCCATTATCATATGTCTAAAATTGTTGTACACTTGTACTTAATGTAATGGATAATCATATTAAACCACTTAATTAATTAATTAAGAACCTATTATACATTTATTATATTTATTATAATTTTATTAATTTTTTTATGGCCATTTTGATGGGTTATAAGATTCAATTCTATCATTCTAAAAGCGTTTGTTTCATGGTTTTATGATCAGTTCCCTTAAGTTTAATTATGGGAGTTATTATCAAATGAAATAAAATCTCTAGAGGTGGAATTATATTATATATATGAACCTAAATTTTTTTAAAATTTTCACATATATAATTTTATTTTAAGATATGGTAATGATTCATTAGACAAAAATTTAATGATGAACATTTTTTTGTTTGGTGATTTTTTGAACATCACAACTAGTTTTGTTTTATTATTTAATTTTATGCATATGTATTAGTTACAAAACCTAAAACAAGATGCAATATACATGTTTCAATCTGGTTTAACAATAATAATGGTTTTATGACTAGGCTTGAGGGAAGTAAAGAAAAATGAAAATGCATCATCTACGATGACTGTAAATTGACACATCACGGGTGTTGTTTTCATTTTTAGAATAAAGGGAAGAGTTAAGATATTTGATGATATATTATTATATTAAGACAATAAAACTAAAATATATAAAATATACTATATTTATAATTTAAATTTTGGATAGGTAGTTGAGGGTAGGATAATAATGTTAAGATATTGAAAATAAATTAAAAGAAAACGAAAGAGGATTTTACCTCTTGAACTTCTTCTCCTTGAGAACCACCTTAAGGAAATTGGGTTTGGTATTTTGTTGAAACAATAGGATCCTGAACATGGGAAAGATACCTGTGATATTAATTAGGTTTAATGTAAGAAAGATCCAAGTATTATAATGTGTGAGGAGAAGAGGTGGTAAGTGGTGGTATTTATAATGGAGGAGAGGGGTGTTTTTTCATTATTTTATTCAATTGTTTATTATTTTAGCTCCAGACTATAAATAGTGATGATTATTGTGGATAAATACAGTAACTAATGAATTTTAGTTCTAACTAATGGTGCTTAATTTATTCATACATCATTCATGACTTAATAATTCATGTATTTAACTTATACCATAAATTACAGTATTTCGCTATTCACCAAAAAATCGGTTTTTTTATAAAATATGAAAAATTTACCCTAACCATTTTTTGATGTGTAGATTTTAAAAAATGTACTCCATTTTAAGAAAATAATTTTATAAATAAGAGAAATTAATTTTTAAATAAAAATATCATTTATTAGAAGAATACAGATTTTAAAATTATAACAGATTTTATAACACTTTGAAAATTTATTTAAGGTATCATAAAATTATCCTATAATCAGAAGAGAACAAAATATTAATTTATGAAAAAAAATTAAAACATAAATTTTATTTTAAATCATTATATTAATTATAAAATTTTTAATAAACAATTTCATTTCATAAAAATACTAATACTTAATTTTCCATTTTTAAAACATTTATTTACTTATATTGTGATATAGTTATATCATATTTTCATTTATAAGAAACCTAAATTCTATTTATAATTTCATAGGTGTGGTTAATATTCTATTGGCTGATTTACTATTCCTAATGGTCGTATTACTATTCCAATAATCAAGTCACTATTCCATAAGTATAGGTTCCTTAATTTCTAGAATAAACTATTATTTCATTCATTTTTTATTTATAAAGTTTGTATTGGGTTATCAATGTTATTTTATAGGGTTTATACTATCTGAAATAATTATAAGAAGGGACTTTCCATTCATATAATTTTGGGTTGTTACATCTATGTCCCTTCCAGTCACAACTCACTCATCTTTATTATGTGTAAATTATATGGAGCTAAGACAATGATGGATAAAGAAAAAAGGATGTGAGATGGTCAGAGTGTTTTTCTATAAAGTAAGAGAATACAAAACATTAGTTATAACAATCTTACAGCATACAGTGAGAAGCTCTAATCATTTGAGTCATATAAGTGTGGAAATAGGGGATGGGGTTTATGGATGGGGGTATAATTTTCACCCTCAATCAAACACACTCAAGGTAAGTGAAAATGGTTTTCTTCATTGGAGTAAGTGAATCAATTTCATAGTGTTACTCAACATCTCCAAATATACTGACCCACCAAACTCAAATTTCATTGTGAAATCCAAAAATAAATTTTCATAGGTAGGAGTGATGATCTGGAGAAATATGATAATGTGATTGTGGATCAACATCTCTATGGCCTCCTCCAGGAGTCCTAACCTCACTGGAATGCATGTTTTAAGATACTAGTTGCTCAAATAGTTTTTACACCATGATAGATGATGCACCTGTTCACTAGAAGGATATCATTCATTAAAAATATGGAAGGGGTGGGGTTATTGTATAGGAGCTATAGGTTTTTATCATGGTTTGTCCCAAGCTATTAATGTGGATGGTTTTGATGGTGTGGCAGTTAGTGGAGGTGGAAGTGAAGCTATGGAATCATCTGGTGCACTTATAGATGATGTCGGTCGAGTGGATGTTGATGTTGGTATAGGGGGTAATATATCCAATTCTTATGGCTATAAGGTTTATAGTTCTACTCTGAACTTCTCTTATAGTGGATCAATGTGTACGCATCGTGTAGAGGGTGATTCCTTTGGGATGGAGGGGAACTCTTGGTGTTATCGGTCCTCATTATCCATAATCCTAAAAATAGAAAAATACTAAATAAGTCAAAAAGAAAATAACATAAAAGAAATTTCGGTTTGGAAAATTCCAAAATGTGGTCTTCATAGTACACAACATGTAGTGTATTATTGGTAGTAAACCATGTGATTTGGGGACAAACCTTGGTATTTAATGTGTTGAAAGTGTAAAAGTATATGGAGTATGTTGAAAGAACATATTGTGTGTTGGAAAAGGGGAACCCAATCCATGGGGACGTCTGGACATGGATTCTCTCTCGATGGGTAAGGGAAAATGGACATGTCGTGTTCCGTACACACATGTTGTGTGTTTTTCAAATTTGGTGCCTACCCATGTTTAATTTCAATTTGTTGTATGTTACTTGTGTGTGTTCCTATGTGTTGTTGGGTGTTTGATAAAAAATCCAATAAATCCAAAATAAACCTAAAAATGTAATGGAAAGTATAAAACAAGGTTCATTAAACCACATATCTGGATCCTTGAGGGAAATGGAGAAGAAATAAGGTGTATGAATTCCCTATAAAGATAGATTTCAGAGGGATCTATTGTGTATTCCTTATAATGATATGATAAATCAGGGTGCGAATGAATATTGGCTAAGTTAGGGTTTCGTTCTTCTAAATCCCTGGTACACGGCATGTATATTTTCCCACACATCATGTAAATTTTTTATTATAATTATTGTAGATATATATATATATATTGTAATTTTTACATTGAAATAATAATAATATATATATTCCTAGACATTTAGAATATGTGGCACCACATTATATTTGTTCTAAAAAAGGAAATGAGGGGAACAAGCTTCACCCTAGTGCTTACAGAGGGGTTAGAACCAATGACTAATTAGATCTCAATGATTACCTAAAACCAGTGGAGAAAATCTTTTTATTTTAAATTTTTATTTTAATTTTAGTATTTTATTAATTAATTACACTTTAAATGGTTAAATAAACTATACATGGAATGTTGTTTTATTTTTAAAAAAAGGTTGAAGTTAAAGAGATTGAAAATATTTAAACTTGGTACTTTTAGACCTTGGGTTATGACTTATCTCATCATTCCAACATAACCTTTAGTTTTAACGTATTTTATATTATTTTAATAATTATGCCCCTAAGGTGCAGCTCAGTTGGTAGTATCTCTACGGGGTCTCGGTGAGGTCTTGGGTTCGAGTCTTGCCGAGCTCTTCCTTATTAGTAGTGTAGGGAATTTCTTGTATTTCTACCCCTTCTCCTGCCATTTTAATAATATATTTTTTTAATAATTATGAATATATTAAAACACACGACACACGAAGTATATGGATATACATTATATGAATTTTTATTTAATAAAAATGATTTAATTGAGTCTAGTTAAAGGAATGAAACCTGGGTTTTTTGAACCCTAGGTTGTGAACCTTCCAGTCGAGCCAACACCATCATGGGTTTTAATTTTGTTTCATATAATATTTATATTAAAGAAAATTCCACACGATTAAAATACATGATGTATTCTAAAATACAAAACTTTTTGTTTTTTTAAAAGGAAAAGATAAAGTTGTGGTCGATTAGGAGAATTTAAACTCAGGTTATGTGGACCTAGAATTGTGATCAATGACCCATCCTCATCTTGAGTTTTATTTTTATATTATTTTAATATATAATAAAATAATTTACTATGTTTATCAAAAACATTGGAGAAAAATAATTACCCTTGTGTCAATCTTCGGTATGGAGGGATTCGAACAGGCGATGGATCATATGCCAATAAGAGACCATTCCATTGACACTAGCTTCACTATTATTTATTTATAAAATCATTATTAACTTATATTTAACATGCTATTATATTATATTTGGTGTTTAGAGGTACAAATACATTAAACACACACACCACCACACACACTCACTTGAAAGGTAGGTCATAGACTCCCCAAGGGATAACCCACCCACCCAGCCACTTTATTACATTATATTTTTTTTTCTTGAAGGCCCAGTGGTCAGGAATCACATTACATAGTTTGTAGGCCCAAAGCTTTGGCCTAAGTCCCATTATTTTAATAGTACTACTGCAGTACCCCGAATGCTATAGTACCCGCTATAGTACTGCCACTATTTTAGTTTCCACCACAGTGTTATTGTAGTACCCCTACTATAGTGTTGGTATAGTATTTGCACTCCATGGGTTTTGAACATGCTATTATAATACATAAAAAAAACAAAAAAGTACACACTTTGTATCATGAAAACGTGTCATATATTCATATTTAATTCACATAGGTACAATACTATGAATAGAATGGAGGGAAAAGAGATAAATAGGATGACACTTCATGTAAAAGAAAATTATACACAATGAAATTATTTAAAAAAATAAAATAAAGGGAATAAAGAAATATAAATATATATAATATGGGTTACCTCCCAGAAAGAGCCTTTGTTTAAGGTATTTGGATCAAATAGAGTGAAAATACCTACTCATAATTTGAACAAGGGTATAGATTTCACTTTGAGAACCACCACATATGTTTGGAGCCTTCCCCATGGAATAATTATGATATTATTCAAGAGGGTGGGGAGGTGGTTTTCAGTATCCAAATTCCATGGATATGAGGTTTCAGAGTTGGAATTGTATATCATTTGGACACTTTCTATCTATCATGTCTTTGTTTCATGCTTTGTAATACTCTATACTTGAATGTTGTTATAGAAAATTTCCATAGTAGGTAATGTATCTACAGAGTAATCATGATTTAATTGTTAATGGATTTCAATATTTTTAAGTTGTACTGTTAAAAACATGATTTCTTGGTTGAATCATGAATAGAATATTCCATGTCAAAAATTTATGAATGTTTTTCAATGTTTATCATCTTTTTAATTTTTCTAACCAAGGTTACAAGCCTTCCCAATCTTTCAGATTGGTCCTATTGGAACTCGGGTAAATTCTACATTATAGATAATAATTTTTCCTTTAGGTTTGAATTTTAAAGAGGGTAATCTAGTATAAAATAATATAGATTAAAGAATTTACAAATGTATTCCTCATACTAACAATCCTCATCCATACTTTGGTAACACTCCTTTGGATATGAGTATGGTATTTCTAGGTTACATATATATATATATCATCTCTAGATAATACATACCTTGTTCCAGTTTAATAATAATCTATTTGGTAAGTGATATCATCGTACCTAAGAAAGAGAAAAGAAACCAAAATTAAAAAACTTGAATTCACCAACCTAAAATCAAAATTTACACTACTACTTCCTTAATCCCCTAAAATAGTTCTAGAATTATAACTGATCCCATCACGAGGAATGGAAGAATGGTTTTCCCTCACTCTACTATAGAATAAGATTATCAAGGTCAATCTATAGGAAATAAGAGAAAAGGATGCAGTTTTGAATTAGGGAACCTCATCCAGTTATCCAGATGATGAAATGGTAAAGGAAAATAAAATTTGAAAATTTAAAATTTAAGACCAAATAAAATTATAAGAAGAATAAATTAAAAAATATAAATAAATATAGAGAAAAAATATTTCAGGTTTGTAATTTCAAATGAGGTTGATTATAAAAACATTCATTAGTTTCTTGAATTTTCAAAGAAATTAATTTATCATAAGGATTAATTTTTATTGTCTCTTTTTTATCCAAAAATGAGTAGTCGGATTATTTAAGGATTAATTTATAAGTTCGGTGATTAAATTCTTAAGAAATATATTTTCAACAAAAACCCAAAAATAGTGGAAATGGGATCACCCAATGGTCATGTGTTCACTCACTAAAACTCCTTTGGTTATCCCCATCTATGTAGTTCTTATTCTGACACAACATAATTGATGAATGTTGGAATTAAAATTAGTAAAGGAATTATAAAATAGAAATATCAAAAATAGAAAGCATGCCAAAATTTCAATTACAACAAACCTAAAGTCTCATTACAACCAAAACATAGAATACTTACCCACTCGTGTCAATGGTAAGGGATAAAATATGTAACTCCCCAACTTGGGTTCCACACACTAGTTCCCTGATCTAAACTGTTACGTCACCTCAACCATGCCTTCCCATATTTCATAGGCTGTCAACTAGTAGCGAGGGTCTAATATCGATCATGGGGAGACTATTCCCTCTTTTTCATTGTAATACCATAGCATAAATAAATAAAAATGTGAAAAATAACATAACCATAACCATAATGATACCAATATCACAAGATGACCAAACCAGATAATACAATACCAAAGCTAAAGTAGTAGATATGGCATACCAAGTACGTGTGAGGTGTCAATATGAAAAACCCAAAATAACTAAATACACTGACAACTCCCAAGTGAGTCCTGACACAAAGTCTGGTTCCCTCAACCAAGATCCATCCCGACTCATCCATCTAACATAGGGACCTTACCCTTAACCTATCAGAATGAAATTTTTATCATTCATCATCTCAATTCAAATATCAACCAACTAGAACCATAGTCTAATTCCAACTCATGGGTGTAGAACTTCATGTCTAACACCCCATGGGTATTTAGAGCCTCGGTCTCTATCCCATGCCTCAATCACTATAGGATATTGTAGTAGTAAAGAATGTCCCACACTTATTTATCAATATTTATCACTATAAGATTTTAATGAAGAAGACCATGTCCCACATGTGAATATCAATATTTATCACTATGGGATTTTGATGAAGCATACTATGTCCAACACATGATTATCACATATATAACAATATCACAATTTCACATGTATCAAAATATCACATGTACCACAACAACCCATTAATTAATTCATCAATTAATTAATCTAATTCAACAATTTTATATTCACATCATTCCATTAATTAATTCAACAATTAATTAATCACGTCAATTCCATTAATTAATTCAATAATTAATTAATCACATCAATACCATTAATTAATTCAATAATTAATTAATCACATCAATTAAGTTAATTAATTAAAAAATTAATTAATCACATAAATTTCAATAACTAATTATATAATTAAGTAATCACAAAAATCCCCTTAATTAATTTACTAATTAATTAATCAAATTCATTCTGTTAATTAAACACTATAATCCATATTTTTATTTTTAAAGGATGTTTTTAAAGGAAAAGTGTGAACCCAAAACAACTCTAACCAGGTATTAATCCCACCAAAATATCATTCCTGTAACATAAGTCAAATAACTATGCTTGATCACATATTTTAAAATTTTAAAATTCAAAAGGATTTTATCACCTCCATTCTCGTACCATGATCTGACTGCACCACGCATTCACCATCAGTCGCATCACTTCCAACCACCATCATCATCATCATCACCGAAGCCGAATGCATCTTCGCAAGAGTCGAACACATCCTCACCAGAGTGGATCGTAGCATCTTCACCATCAACTGCATCTCCCTCAGAGTCATCCTTTCATGAACACACCATCACCAACCATCAAAATCAAAAACCTATAATTCATCATTAGAAATTCTATCCTCCATCGCACAGGACATCCAAATGAAGAACTCATCTCATGGAAGGATTTTGGTCACCCAGTCATCACTTCCCAAATCTTTGAAAAACCATCGCACTTGCCCGGTATAGGGAGGATAAATGGGACTTGAGTACAGGGTAGATTTGGGTGGCTTAATCCCCCACATATATTTGATCCCTTCACCTTGAACAAGCACAAAACCATAAAAAATACAAAAAATTCCATAGAAAATCAACAAAATCCGCACCACCAAAAACTATCCAGACACATGACTGACACAAAACACTAAGACCAACATCACCATCCACTCAACAGAAATAGAATTGAAACCCATATCCACTATGGAACAAGGAGGAAGAAAATGGGATTGAAACTCTAATACGAACATAGAAAGAGATTAGTAACTAGTAAAAAACCTGAACTAGAAAAAAAGAAAGTGGGAAAAAACCATAAATTGAGCTTGGGATTGAAAGCCTGTGGAGATGAACCGACTCCAGTAACGCCTAAAAATATATCATACACCAAATTTCTTTCCAAAAATATCATTGTATACCATGCTTCTATTTCGACCTAGAGAGGAGATAAGGAACACAAGAACAAAGTGCAAAGAGATAGATGGAGAGAAAATAGAGTGTATTCATAGAGCCAGTAGAGTCGAGTGAAAGGGAAGGAAAAGTAGAAAGAAATCACAGCCCAGCACAAATAAGGGAGAAGAAGAACCCTAGAGGATCAGTATGGAGGATCCATCACTATCAAGGAAAGTTAAAACCCTAATATCTGAGATCTCGGGAGCATCTAGTTGAGTGAGGTGTTATCCAATCATTCCATTAATTAATCCAATTCAATAAATTTCATAATCACAATAATCTCCATTAATTAATTCATCAACTAATTAATAAAATTCAAAAATACCAATATCCATATAATTGATTCAACAATAAATTATTCAAATTTAATCAATTTCATAGTCACAACAACCTCTATTAATTAATTCAACAATTAATTAATCCAGATCAATGATCTCAATATCCCTAATTTTACAATCCCTTAATTAATTAATTTACCAAATTAATTAATTCAATTTAAAATCAATTACTCATCATAAAATAGTTATTTTATAATTACATACACATAATTGAAATGAAGTGTTTGGGATTTGAATAATAGACCACCTACCTAAAGATTGTTGACAAACACTCACCAACGTAAATTGCCAATTCTAGTCGAACGATCAAGAATATGGCAAAGAAAAAGATCTGGATCTGAATCCTAGATCCAAAATCAAATGAATTAAGATCCAACAAACCAATATCTAGATAGAATACCAGTAGGTAAAAACATCCCCTAAAACAATGATAGGTGAATGGGAGAGATACAAGAAACCAATTGGAATGAGATTAACTTACAGGAAGAGGTGAAGATCTTTAATCTAGACTTTGAATTGTGAATAACGGAGGTCGAGAGCCCTAGGAATTCATTTGGGAGCCTCCAAAAATGTGATATATATATTATGGTCGAGTTAGGGGGGTTAGAGATATAAGATGGTGGTTCAAGAATTTTTAAACCAAAATTTTGTGTTAATTAAAAACCCATGCATGGTTTCTTAGGTAGGGACATATAGTTTTATAAATTTTCTGCCTCTTCTAGGGGTGCACGATTTCTCTAAATAGGGTGCATGGTTTGAAAAACTGGGAACCAGTTGTGAAATCCCTTTATGTGAGAGGGTTCATAGTTCTCTAGACCAGGGTACATGATTTGGGAAAACCATGTGCCAACCATGTTATACCCTTCATCTTTCCAATTTAATCAAATTTTCACCCAAATTCACCCAAGGTAAAACCCAAAAAAAATATATAGTAAAAACAAGGAAAAATAAGACCTAAAACCATTCCCAATACATATCCAAAAAAAATTGGGATCTTAAAATCTCTCCACCTTATAACAACTCATCCTTGAGCAGTACTCCCAAGAATCTCTATGACTCTGAGGTAAAAAGATAAGGTCACTGAGCTTGTATATCCACTTCTATTTCCCATGATTCCTCCTAAACACATATATATTTCTACAATACATGAACTATTAGAATGGTATTTCCACAAAACATTTTATAATTGTGATCCAACACACTTATCAGATGCTCCTCAAAGGATGCATTGGTCTCAAGATGAACATCATCCACATAAATCACATGAAAAGGGTTGGGGTGATATTGTTGAAGTTGTGACACATGGAAAACATCATGAATAGAATTTTACCTCTATGGAAGAGCTAATCAGTATGCCATTATCCCAATTATCTCCACAACCTCAAAACGTCCAAAAAACCTAGGTGCTAACTTTCCCTATCTCCATATCCGGTGGTGAACCTAACTAGGAAAAATCTGAAGGAAAACACAATTGCCCTTTATAAACTCTTGGGGTCATTGAAGTCAATTAGCATATGACTTTTTCCTACTCTAAGTCATACCCATGCACTTTTGAATTATTTTAAACTACTTTAATGTATCGTGAATGAGACTTGGTCCAAATAGTTCTGACTCACCAGCCTCCATCTAACATAGAGGTGATCTGCATGGCCTACCCTAAAGATCCTTGTATGGTTTCATCTATATATTTTCTTGAAAACTATTGTTATATTAGAACTCTACCAAATCTAGGTGTTTCTCCCAAGATACACCAAAGTCTAGGAAACACACCCAAAACATATACTCAAGAACCTATCTAGAACACTCCAAGTGCCCATTTTCTGTGGGTGGAAATCCATACCCAGTAAAACTGGTGTACCAAGTGCCTTCTGTAATACCTTACAGAATCACAAAGTAAAGCATGAGTCATGGATTGAAAAATACTTTGTGGCAATTCATTCAAATGGACTATATCCTGAACATACATGTCTCCCAGCTGATCCACTGAGAAAATTTCCCGCACCAGTAAGAAATGGGTAACCTTCATTAGTTTATCTAAAATCACCAAAATAGAATAATTATTTTGAGGCATCCTCAGAATAACCACAATAAATTCCATGGTAACATTTTCCCACTTCTATTCCGTAATGGGAAACGGTTGTAATAAACCACCAGGTTGTTGATTCTCATCCTTCACCTATTGACAATTGTAGCATCGTTTCATAAACACTTCTATCTCATTTTTCATGTAAGGACACCAAAACTATTATCATTGGCCATGATACATTTTGGTCACACTTGGATGCATATCCCACTTTAAGGCATGAAATTCATGCATCATCTCCTCCCACATGCTCATAGGAACAACAGCCCTATTCAAACACATATGATTTAATCCTCATTTAATCTTCAATATGATGGTTACTCCCCACCTTCAAGTGTATCTCTCAAGTTCAGACATTTTGGATCCTCATACTATCTATCCCTAATCTATCTAAAAAGTATAGACTCTACTAAAACTGATATGAGATTCATATTCTCTAGAATCTCCTAATCTGCAACATGTATCTCAAATAGTAAATTCATCATCTTCTACTCATAACTAGACTCCTAAACTTCCCGAGTCTAAGCTTTCCTACTTATTCTGTTAGCAAAACTATTTCTCTTCTTGGGAATATATGCTAGCTCAAAGTCAAAAGACTGCATATACTCAACCCATATCCACTTCCAAATAGTCAAATCCCACTACAAAAATATATACTTCAAGATCTTTTGATTCGTATACATAGTAAACATCTCACCTAATATATAGATAATGTTTCCAACATTTCAAAGCATATACAATAGCTTCCAAATCGAGGTCATGTGTAGGGTAGTTCTGTTCATGTGGCCTCAATTTCTGAGACCCATAAACCAAAACTTGATCTCCCTGTATCAACAATACTCCAAGACTGATCACAAAAGCATCATAGAATGACATATAATCCTCACTTAGAATGGGTAGGATCAAGATTGGTGTTATTTTCAAGCTCTTATTTAACTCTTGAAAGGAATTCCCGCATGTTTTTGAACATTGAAACTTTAATCCATTTTTAGTCAAGACCGAAAATGGTGATTCCAAATGGGAAAATTCTTGAGTGAACCTATGATAACTTCCTACTAACCCTAAGAAACTATAGATATCAAAAGCATTCTTGGGATGATCCTAAGAAATAACTGCCTGAATCTTATCTGGGTCTGCTGACACACATTCCTTTAAGATGATGTGACCTAAGAAGTTTACCTAATAAATCCAAATCAGACACTTTTATATCTTGGTTTATAGAAAATACTCTCTCAATGTACTCATGATGATGTTAGGATGTTGGAAATTATCATCACAATTCTTAGAGTACACCAAGATGTCATCCAAAAATACAGACACAAACAAATCAGGTATAGATAGACGATTCGGTACATCGAAGACATAAACAATTTTGGGGTATTCATCAGCCTGAATGGCATCATAACAAATTCATATAGACCATACCTACATCTGAAATTAGTTTTTAATATATCAGAAGCTCAAAATCTCAACTGATGATACCCAAATCTCAATTTGATCTTTTAAAAGGCACAAGCTCCCCTAAACTGGTCAAAAAGATCATCGATACACGGAAGAGGATACTAGATTTTCACAGTCATCCGATTAAACTCCTGATAATAAACACAGAATATCAACGTCACTTCAGCATTATTTAAAAACAATACTGGATAACCCCAAGGTGATATAGTTATAAAAATAAAACCTTTGTTCATCAACTCCTCTAGTTGAGTCTTCAGCTCTTGAATCTCTGTTGGTTCCATTATTTATGGTGGAATAGAAACTAGCTCTTCTCATAGCATGATCTCAATAGTAAATTCAACATCTCTCTCAGGTGGAAACCTTGATAAGTATTCAGGAAATACATCCTGAAACCTATCCACTATAGGTGGAAATACATCATTCTTTACACCTCCATCATCCAATAATAGACTAGAAAACTAGGTGGTGATCTCTTTTATTTTATAATGAATTGGCCCCGCACATCCCACTAGTATATTCTACTCTACACGGTGAATATAATTGTCACCCATAGGAGACGTAAACTTCAAACTCCTATAGTAACAATATATGTAGGATCATTATGCTAAAAAATAGTCCATACCAAATATTAGGTCAATTCCTAATATTTTAAGGATGTAAAGATCCTATAGAAAATTATACTCCCCAACCTCGCGAGAACACCCCTTGTAGAAACAAATGTCTCTCGACCATAATCCCAATGGTGTATCTATCATCATCACCCCACTCACAAACTCTAATATCAGAATAAACCCTTTCACAAGTTGGGAAGAAATAAAATAATGGGAGGAACCAGTATCAAATAGGGAACTAGCTAGCATAGAATATAAAAGAATAGTACTTTTAAATATCTATGGTCTAACCTCTCAACCCACCAGTGTAGGCCGAATTGCATGTAACTATTCGACCACTCTCTCATGTGATGCAGTCTAAGTCCCCTGAGTTTCGCCACTTTGATGATATAGGAACCCTTTCCTAGAAGAGCCACTTCCACTACCTCTACCTACATGACCATCAGAACTCCAACTTCTAGACTGATGATTTGTTGAAGATTACCTTCCTACACTTTGGCTCAATCTAGTGGTTCCATCACTACCCATATTTTTTGGGTTCCTGCAGAACATATATACATGTCTCATCCAACCACAACCTCGACACTCTACCAGTGTTCGAGGGAACTGTCTCTATAAGTGTCTTGACCTACCACACTGGTGAAAAATAACCTGAGTAATATCCTATGTAAATGACCCTTCCCTATAGCTACGCTTCTTGATATCACCCAGGATAATACTCTCGAAGTAAAGTTTCCTGGTCTCAAAAGTCATACCTCCTGACCATCCAATAGAAACCACATGTTCTCCATTGGAATCCTCCTTCAGGTTCCCCTTAGATATGAGATCCTGATTTACCATTATTGGAAACTTCTTTATCTTGAAGATATTTACTTGGGAGTTAATTTCACATTTAGGCCTAACCTAAAACCTCTTTGTTTTCATAGCCTCATCTCCTTCCAATATTGGATAAAATCACTGTAAATATATAAATCATTCAACATATTCCATCATGAACATACTCCCCTAATTCAAATGTAAGAACTCAACAGCTCTCTCCTACCTCAACATCTTTGGATAAAAGTGCTCGAGGAACTTATCTAAAAAAATCCTACCATAACATACCATCTGTCTGTCCAATTAGAGCCTGAACATACCACCTGCACTTCACTAATAACCATAACATATAATCATACAAAATGAATATATTCTCAGTAGAAGTCTCCAAATGATCAATTATAGTCTAGATGTACTCAATCCAGAACTCTTCCACCTCAGGTCCACCATCTCTAGTAAAATTTGGAGGTTTATGTAACTGAAACTCCCATATAAGGTCATACATTATCTTTACAATCCATTCTAGGTTTCTATCCATAAATTTCATGAAGTGAGAAAAGTTCTCTTAGAAATTTTCTCTGAATCCTTCACCCAGCATTATTGGTGCCTCAGGTTCCACTATTAGAGGATCATCTCTAGCCATATACTCATGTCATCCTCTCAACAAGTGTCACCATGGAGGAATATCTCTATAATGTAAAACACACATCTCAGGACACATAACACCACTTTAACATGTTTACATAAGAGGAAATCACAATAAGGTACAACAAGACTTTTCCCCAAACCATGCCACATGGTCAAAAATGAGGTCTCATCACTACCCTTAACCATTCTACATCTAGGTCATAATAAACAAAGGGTAATCACATTATCTAATTCAAATTTCTCATTAGAAACCCACTTATTCATATTTTTCATCATTTTAAAATTATAAATTTCATATTAGGAACCTTTTCTAGTTCAATTTCACAAACAATGAAAAATGGTTCAATTTTAAAAACTTACCCAAAACTGGTTTTCCCATGCATGCCTTAAAATGATGAATGTCACAATAAAAATACTGAGTTCCAAAAATGATACATCCATACTCAACTCTTGTAACTTACTAGGCCATGATTCTATTCTCAGAAAGTCTCAAAAAAATAATCACATCACACCACAAGTGCATCGCCCAAGGTGAAAGAACATTAAAATGTAACAAAAAACATAAATAATAATAATATCACCCTGGGTAATTTTTTTTTCCCCCGACCCGAGTTCCATAAACTGATGCCCCAAGCTGAACCCCTATGTGACCTCAAGAACCCCACCCCATATTCCAGAGATCTCTGACTATTAGTGAGGGTCTAATTTAGATCATGGGGAGACTATACCCTCTTTATCAGAGTAATACCATAGCAAAAATAAATAAACAATAAATAGATGATACAACCATAACTATAATGATACCAATATCACAGGATGATCAAAGCATAAAATACAATACCAAAACAAAAGTAGTAGATCTGGCATGCCAAGTATATGTGAAGTGTCAATGTGAAAACCCAAAAATGACTAATGGAACTAAAATCCCCCAAGTGGGTTTTTTCTCAAGATCAGGTTCCCTAATCCATGATTTCTCCCAACTTATCCATCTAACACAAGGCCCTAGCCCTTAACCTATCCAACAACCATGAAATCTATTCGGGTACCAATCAGGAAGCCCGAGTAGGGTGTGAGTACAACTCAATAGGCTACCACCAATGATATATAAAAAAATATATAGTTGATAACAGAGTATAAAGTTGTATAAAGAATAAAATACAGGAAATACAGTATATAGTTTACATTTGTTAAATTACTCTTTATTTAACCACATAGACCACCAGGTTCCCCAGGACACCTGAACTCTCAATACCTACTTCGTCCCATGTTGGAGTCTGAACTATCCCCAAGGGATATTATATATCATAATTATATTATTACCATTCATCATCTCAATTCATATCACAACCAACTAGAACCATAGTACAATTCCAACTCATGGGTGTAGAATGTCATGTCTAACACCCTGTTGGTATTTGGACCCATAGTCCCTTCAATAATCACTATGGGATTTTGAAGCAGCAGTCCCTATCCCATACACATTTATCAATATTTATCAATATTGTATTTTGATGCAGCATACCATGTCCCACACATGAATATCAATTTTTATTACTATGGGATTTTGATGCAACAAACCATGTCTCACACATGATTATCACATATATCACAATATAACAATTTCACATGTACCACAATATCACATGTACCACAAAAACTCATTAATTAATTCATCAATTAATTAATCCAATTCAAAAAAATTATATTCACATCATTCCATTAATTAATTCAATAATTAATTAAAAACATCAATTCCATTAATTAGTTTGAAAATTAATTAATCACATTAATCCCATTAATTAATTCACCAATTAATTGATCACATCAATTCCATTAATTAATTAAATAATTAATTAATCACATCAATTACATTAATTAATTAAATAATTAAATAATCACATCAATACCATTAATTAATTCACTAATTAAATAATCACATCAATGCCATTAATTAATCCAATTCAATAAATTTCATAATTACAACAATCTACATTAATTAATTCAAAAATTAATTGATCCAATTCAACAATACTAATATCCTCATAATTGATTCAACAATTAATTATTCCAATTCAATCAATTATATAGTCACAACAATATCCATTAATTAATTCAATAATTAATTAAACCATATCAGCAATCCCAATATCCCTAATTTCACAATCCCTTAATTAATTAATTTACCAAATTAATTAATTCAAATTAAGAAACTCAACTGCTCATAATCCAATATAAATTCTATAATTACATACATATAATTAAAATCAAGACTTTTTTATTTGAATAATATACCACCTGCCTCAAGATCGTTGACAAACACTCGCTAATAGAAATCCCCAATTTAAGAAGAACGATCAAGAACATGGTGAAGAATGAAATCTTGATCCAAAACCTAGATCCAAGATCAAACGAATCAAGATCCAACAAACCTAGTTATAGATATAATACCAACAGGAAACAAATACCCTCCAAGGATAATAGAATAATGGGAGAGAGATGGGAAACCAATCAGAATAAGATTCACTTATCGGAAGAGGTGTGGGTCTTCAATCAGGACTTTTAATTGTAAATAATAGAGGTATATAGCCCTAGGAATTCGTTTTGGAGGATTAAAAAAATTAAGATGTCAATTATGGTCGATTTAGGGGGTTAAGGGATATAAGTTTGGGGTTCAGAAATTTTTAAAACAAAATTTTAGGTTAATTAAAAACCCATGCACAACTTCTTGGGTAGGGTCACACTATTTTCCAAACTGTGTACCTTAACCATACACCTATTCTAGTGGGTTCATGGTTTCTCCTAATAGGTTCCATAATTTTAAAAACCACACGCCATCTATAAAATACCTCTCTATGATGGGTTTCATGGTTTGCTGGTCTAGAGCACAAGGTTTGCACAAACCATGTGCCAATTGTGCAATGCCCTTCATCCTTACAATTTTCTCTAAGTTTTACCCAAATAAAACCAAGGTAAAACCCAAAAAATATATACTCAAAATAAGGAAAAATAATACCTAAAACCAATCCCAATACATCTCTAGAAAATTTTGGGATCTTACAAAATATCAAGAGGAAACTAAATCATGTCCATGGATATAAAAGGAAAACAAATGTTAAAATAGATAAAAACAAATAAAAACAAAACAAAAATAAAAATGGAACACCTACTGGGTTCAGGGGAGGATTGAGTCATTATAGTGTCATCACCTCTCTCTAGAATATCCAACCATTAATTCAGATTCATGCCTCAATATTTATATAAAAATAAATTACAAGGTGTGTACTGAAATTGCACTGCCTATACTCAGGTCAAATCTCCTTCTCTATTGGTAGGTGAATAACCATAACACCCTTTGAATTATTATATGGTGACTATTAGTATGTGGAAGTACATGGAATGCGGCACTGGCATACATGGAGAGTAGTATATATATCTCTATTGATCACTTCCATATTAAGAATACATGGAATTTTTAACGACATATATGGCATGTGAACACTAGTCTAGAACTTGGGAATATACTCTGGTTAGACGATTCATGCCTCTTCCAAATGTACATAATGTACACTTAATTATTACATATAATGTAGTTACTAACTTTACTTCAAAATGTCTCTGAAGTTTTCATTAAACTATGAAATCTGTAAAATATATTGTAAACACTAAAATTAAGTATTTAAACCATTTAAGAAAATACATGTGATAACCATAGACTTTTTACTCAATAAAGACACAAAAATAGTATGCACAATTCAGGTAATTCACATTAAAATAACAAATACATTATACAAACACCCAAAATATCACAACACTTATAACAATATATTATGAATAATAATAATAATACCACCACCTTCAAATGTCAATTACGAATTTCAAAAAATTATATGTATATAATGATAAAACATGAATTACACACATATGTTTATAAAAACATAAACTAAAATATTCTATAAATTATTTATAATTTCCAAAAATGTAAAAAATTCCAAATAACATTCTTATATAAATCCATAAATAAATTAAATAAGTTCATGAAAAATATTCTTTTGGGTTATTATATAGGAATGAATTCTCACCTTTCATGGTCTATGGGATCATGAATGATACCATCTAACTCTCATTTACTCTATAATTTGACACTATATGATCACTATGCATGATCATTAAGACCATTCCCTGACATTAATTAATCATAATATAAAAAGATTTATGAAATTTCAATATTTTCATTCCAAAAATATTATTATAATAATGTATACCCAAAATAGAAAAATAAGGTATCATAATTTTCTACACCATAACTCTTTCCATCCTAGGAATATCTCTTAGGTCTTGTTATATGAAATTATTATTTGATTTGAATAATTAAAGATTATTCAATTTGAAAATATTTATAACACAATAAAATTTATTTTATTTTATAAAGAACAACTCAGATCAAAATACAACTGTCACCATATCACTTACATATGGGAACTCACCTTCATATTGAATTATAATATAATTCATCATTTCAATATCATGGATTCATTTTCTAACTCACATTTACTTCAATATTTCCCAAATAATAAAATTTTAAGTTCCTTTTTCATAAAAATGTACAAGTACTTTGAAAAAACCAGCTTTTTATAAATTAATATTCATTTAAAAAATTCATGTCCTTTATAAATACAAATAATAGTATAAAAACCCAGGTTTTAATAAAAAATAACAACAAAAAAATCAAAGGTCCTACTTTGATCCTCCAAAATTTCCACCAACCATGAAAAATTGGATATCCCAACTTTGAACTCACATTTAGAGGTCTCAAAAACATCTTTTTTTAAAGATTATGGGATCCCTTAAATAAAAAACATCATATATATCTTTATTAGCATTTATTTGACAAGTCATGGAGCCCAAATATGAAACTATATCAAAATTTAAATTTTTTTAAATTTTAATTCTTATTTATAACTTCCCTTATGAAATTTTTCATTCCTATGTGTCATAAACAAATAATAAGGGAGTTCCTAGAGTCAAATAATAGTGAAAAACATTATTTCTAAACACTTCACAATGAAAGGTCCTTATGAAAAGTCTTAAAATTGTGCAACATGTTATATAAAATTGTTGTACAAGAATGTTCATCATGCATGATCATGAATTGATCATGAATTTATGAATGGAATAAACTTCTTGAGTTTTTTGGTCCCAAAGACTATTCTTTAACCTTAAATTTTTACCCAGCTAACCTATATTTGTTGGGAATACTTATTTGATACCCATATTTCAAAATTTTGACCCTTAACATTATTGAGGAACTTAAAATACTAAAACCGTACTATTAGAGGCATGTTTTATATTTTGAAATCAAGTTTCAATGAATTATCCTCATTTCATCACTCATTTTCATACAAAACCTCATATATTTCTTCAAAATATAATAATTCAATATAATAATTTCACAATTCACATTCAAAAACCATAAAACCAGAACTCAATCTGTTTATTTATGTATATTAAACATGGTTTGAATTTTAATTACAAGTTTTGAATCTATATTATTGTTAAATGAATCCATACCTTTCAAATTTCATCAAACCAATTCAAAATAAACTATTTTATAAAAACTCATTAATCCAAACAAATCCTAACTTTAAAGCTTCACTAGACACAAGGGAAATTAATGTTAAAATATGAAAACCCCTATAATAAATGAAATAATTACCAAACCCACTTTATAAAACCAAATTATCAAAAAATAGATATACTCACTCAAGATGAAAATGAGTTCTAAGCCATAACATCATAAAAACATTTTTTTAAAAATATCAACTGACCCAAACAAGACACTACACCTCAAATGGGTCAAGTGTGGCTAAATATTTTAATTTATTTATAAAATAACATATTTATCTTTAAAAACTTTTGAGTCAATGAAATATACTCGGAAAAAAAATTTGATAAGCTAGAGTCATAATCAAATCTTTACAATGAAATCCCAATTTTATAAAACTCGAAAACCTTACTTTTCTAAATAAAAACTATCAAAAGGCTACTCAAAAAGAAATAAAACCACAAGTTTTATTTAAAATCATTTTGTGCAAAAACAAATACAAACATTTCACAACAGTTTTTTAAATGTGGTTTTGAAATCCATCACTAAATGCTTCATTTTTAAATTTTTAGCAGTGCTTTATTTAAAATTGCTTCCATTTAGAGGTGTTTTATTTAGTGTTAGTTTAAACCACTGGTAAATTTAAAATTTTATTTTGTTTAATTATTTATTAGATTTTAGTAGTGGTTTTAGAAAACTATTGTGAATTAGTGGAGATTCTGTAATAAAAGGGTGCTAAAATTAATAATAAAATTTATTAATATTTAATAATTAATTTTTATTTACTTTTTAATAGTAATTATTTATTATTTATAATCATCTATTATTTATTATTTATTTATTATTATTAATTATTACTATTTATTATCATTTATTATTTATTATTTACAATTTTAATTAATTATAAAGTGTTAACTATTAATTATTATTTATTTGTAATTATTAGTTAGTAAATATTTGAAAACTAAATTAATTGTTAATTATTAATTGGTAATTATTAATTATTTATGTGTGTGTGTGTGTGTCTATATATATATCTGTGTGTGTGTGTGAAAATCATGGCCAAAATTTTCTCACATAACTAATTTTTAAGAGAAGTTTAGAATCGGATTTCAGCATCAAATGACCATGACTTTTGATATGGGTGTTCATTTGTGATATGTTACCTATAAAATTAGAGATTATGAAAATAACTATGATCACATTGGATAATAACTTGGTAATAGCTAATAGTAAAAAAATTATTAATGTTCTAAGATATGTTGAAAATCATATTTTAAATTCAAACAACCACAACTCTTGATCCTGGTGTCTGTTTGGGCTTTAAAACCAGTCAAATAAAATATTATAATGATATATGTGTTGTTTTGATTGGGGTTACCCAAATCCCTAGTTTTTCTCAGTCAAATTTTTTTAAGTTCTCTAAAACTGAGTTTTCAGTTGGGATGCCTTACTTCTTGAACATTCAATGGATTCTAAACTTTGTTTAAGATGATATTAT
Source organism: Viscum album (assembly GCA_963277665.1). Taxonomy (NCBI): domain Eukaryota; kingdom Viridiplantae; phylum Streptophyta; class Magnoliopsida; order Santalales; family Viscaceae; genus Viscum; species Viscum album. The sequence goes on along the minus strand of OY728158.1, from coordinate 1,898,821,244 downwards.
TATGCTTGTTGAGTGGTATATGATTTTATTCTATAGGTTTAAATTCTTATTGATATGATTCACTTGAAATTATAGTGTTATATCCTCTTTTTCTGATTTATTATTTATTATATATATGTATGTATTTATTTATTGATATATATTATGTATTTTTATTTATAATTTATATATATTTATCTATATTTATTTATAATTATATAATTATATGTATTTATATATATTTATATTTGTGTGTGTGTATTTGTGTATATTTATAAATATATATATTTTTTGTAATAGATGCCTTGGAACAAACTTATAAGTGCTTTATGGCTACTTGTAGTCATGTATTTGAATATTTATCAAAAACCTTATCACGTCATGATTATTTTCATGCATGACGTAGTATGTAATAATATCCTAAGTGTACATTTTGCACTAGAAGGTCATAGAAGTTCCCCACTATAATGAAAACTAAGAAATTTCATGATATTATTTTTATATAAAAGTTCTATAACTAGATGATATCATTGGACATGAAAAAAATGATATATCCTAATAGGGGTTGACACTCATTGGACTTTGAGGTACTTTCACATGGTGTACGCCCTTGGTAATATTCAATACATGAGATTATGATAACATGACCCACCAATAGAAAATCCACATTTATATGTGTCATTGGATATTCTTATCTATGAATGTGTGTAATTATTCATAAACATTAATATTATTATTAATACATATAATGAGTTGTTTACTTTGAGGTATTATTGAAAATGGTGATGACATATGCTCACGTCGAAGTAGGATATGTCGAGTGCATCAGGAGTGATGTTATATTAATGAATAATGAGATAAAATATTTGTCCCTTATTTTCTTTAATATAAGTTGATATATTAGAAAATTTGATAGGAATTGAACTACCTAATTAAGTTTGTGGCCATGTAGATACTTTTAGAAAGTTCATTTCTGTAAGAACATAGTTCTTCTTTGAGGTATGGATTCTTTTATTTTCATAAATTCTCAGTTTAATTTCTTAAATATGTCCTAATATAAATTTTTGTTGAGTTCATATAGGGATCAAGGGTGTTTGGGGCTGGTTCGGAGCCTGGAACCCAAGTTTTGGGTGAAAAGAGGAGGTCGCATGGTTAGTGAAAACTTTGCGGGTTGGGCGGTAGGGTCGTGCGGATAGGTCTAAAATTATATCAAATCTTAATAAAGTATTTTCACATGGTTTTTTCATGGTTTTAAAATCATTTAGGTAAATAATGTGGGTACCCGTTGTCCTATAGGAAACCATTCACGGTTTCTGCACGGTTTGACAAACCGTGCAGATAAATCATGTGGCCTTGTAATTTTAAGAATTTTATAATTTTAAATTTAATAAAAATTATTGTTAAAAACTAAACATTGATTTTCTTCAAATTTACAAAATCCCCCTTTGGAGAAGCTCTCCCTTGATCCTAAAGTAGTATTTGATCCCGGTTCACCATCTGATCTTCAATTCGATCATGGTATGTCTCCTAGGATCTGTAACTGTAAGATCTAAATTCATTTTTATTCATTCTTGATTCTTCTGGCTATCAGATGCTCTATTTGGAATTAGACTCATATTCCATAATTTCTATTTCTTCATCCATAATTCAAATTTCTCCTCATTTGGGCTGAATTGGGACCTGATACTGGATGATCTATCTAGAACATACCTAAGGTAGGTGGTCTCATGCCTTTCTCTTAAATCCGTCTCGTTTATATATGTTATCATGTTTCATACCCAATATTTCAGGTTTCACTTGAAATGAAATTAAATACCTATATTTTCTAGTAATTTTATAGGTGATTAAATAGCTTTATTGATGCTTTTTATATATTGAATATCCTGAATTGGAACCACACCTTTGGGTGAGTTGTCCTTAAAGTGACCCTTGTTCTGATTTTATCTTGGGATACCTTTTTTCCCCTTGATCATTGTATTTAATTTATGAATTGGGATATAAATAAAATTTATTAATTTATTTGTGAATTGAATTTTAAATGAAATAAATTAAGGGTATGGGATGGATAACTTTCCCTTTGAACCATGAATTTCATTGCTTGTTTAAAGAATTTTTGCCTTCTATTTCCTTTCCCATGTGAGTAAAGTATATGTTCTGCCATGATTTGATGAAATTGGATTGAATTTATCTAATAATTGATTTTCCTATGTGATTTATATGATAACTAACCATGTTAAAGCATGATAGGCTTGTTAGGATTGTTATATGGAAAATGTTTGTGTGAGTATTTTAATGGAATTTGATTTGTTATATCATGTGATTTATGTTGATATAATGCTATGTGATGGATTGATTAAGCATGGGAAGATCGTTATCGTGTTATTATCATGTAATTAAATAAAAGGCTAATACTTTGAGGTTTGTCCTTTCTTGAATCACCCTTTTGAGGTGAGTTATATTGAATGCCTTTGGTTTTGACCTTGGAATGTTTATGAATTGTTTAAATGAAATGGAATTGATTAATTGATTAATAGGAAAGGGTGATACATGGATTTGTATTATAATTCCATGAATTTAATCCTATTCCTATTGACTTATACACATTTGTTGATATGTGGATTCACATTAGAATGTCACGGACTAACTCAAAGTCTTGAACCTATATATGTTATGAGTGATATATGGATCCAAAGGACTGATTCCATGGAAGGAATCCTTGAGGCATGACTTATATATTGAGTGATACATAGATTCATAATATAATTCCATGGATAAACCTATATGGAATTGAATATTATTGCTATGGGTGATACTCGGGCTTCTATGGTGGACTACTGAGGATAGACTCAGTTGGAAGGGACTTCATATCTAACCTAGAGAAATGTCAGGTTCCTAAGAGGTTCTCTAGGGATGGTCTTGTAGGGTGTTAGTTCCCATTACACCTGGAGCGATACATGAATTCTAACTTAGGAATTTCAAGGGATAGGGTTATAAATGAATTAAATGAAATGAAATGACTTATGACGCATCTCTAAGTCAAATCACAAGCTTGGAGTTGGTCTTAACATGTATTTATTAGATGTCCTTTTGAGGAATCTGTTGTGCTTATTGTTACATGGGGGATGTCGGGCTTGATCCAGATCTTGAGACTTATAAGTTCAATGTAATTTAATTGTTAAATTAATATGAATTGAATCAAATGAATGTAAATGAAAACTAGTGCATGTAGAATGTTTACTTTTGACTGCTTCCTTACTTACTTATTTTCTTATTGTACACTACTTGTGATATATATTCATTGACTAATTAGAACATACCTTGGGTGGTTACTTAATGGGACAATATCTCACACCCTGTTTGGGTCACCTTTTTGTACCTAAACATATTATATGATTATAGGTATTGAAAATTAAAATAGACCTAATATAGGTACTTGATATCCTTCTTAGGAGCATGAGAACATGGGACCAAGATGAGCCTTGTGATGAGACTGGGATTCTTTTGGAATTTTTTAAATTTTGAGACATGTATTGTATATGACTGTTGTGTACCTATTTTTTATGTTTTATCATAACATGTGACATGTATCATCATCTTGTATATGATATGAATTCTATATTTGGTTATAATATCAGACTTCTACTGTTTATTTCTATTGTAAGGTTTACTGCTTATGCTATTGAACTGTTGTTGTATTTACATTGTGTTACACTCTACTAATGAGGTCATAGTCTCCCCACTGACACACAAAGGCCCTCACTTCTTGTCGATAACCACTCATGTTTGGGGAGATGCACTTGAGGCCATGTGGCCAACCGAGTACGGAACACCTTTGAGTGGCATTCAAAATCGGGATGTTACAAAGTGGTAGAAAATCAATTTTTTCTAGTTTGCTTTACTATTTGGTGATAATATAAAGGGATAGGAAGTAATAAGAATTTGGTAATGAGTTGTGCCCGGTCATAGCTAACCCACATACAGAAAGAATCCAAATTGCCTCAAATTGAACTGTTCCTTTATAGATTCTAACTATTATAGTCGATTTAATTACACCATTCGGTGATACACTTAACTTATGATATTATTTTTTATATAAATTTTGGTTTGATTGTGCTGAAACCTAATGATATGTGGTTATTCCATATCATGCATCATATAGGAACCTATTAGATTTCATATTCGATGTCATTTAGGATGAATTACTGATTAAATGATATTGCAATAGGTGTTGTGATATATTTTCATGATGTTGTGTTAGGTGTATATAGATATACTATGGTGTGAAATAGATAGACACCAATCATTGGTCCCTAAGGTGTATGATCCCTCTTCGATCTTAATTTTTTAGATCATGGTTCAATCTTTAAAATTAAATGCGTTATGGTGTGACATAGTTTGACACTAACATTTGGTCCATCGAGAGTATGTGCCATCATGATTCAAAATTTGGCATGCTATTGTTTAATCTCTAAATTAAATGTGATGTAAATGTAAAATCAAGTTGAAACTAAATGGATTATAGCAAAGAACCTATCATGACCTGACCTTAGTTATGGGCAGTAGATAGTATCTCTTGTTTATAAATGTCTTGTTCGACACCCAGACCTAACCCATGTGGCAGGCAGAGAGGTGAGTTCTTGTATAGGAAGGCTTTTACCTATCTTATTTTGATATATATGCTTTTGAGCTGAGAAATTTGATAATGATCATGAAATAAGGTGTTTTTTTGGCATTGTAGAGGCATGACACCATGACGACCTCTATTTTTACGCAAGGAGGGTGGAGATGATCACACCCTAGTGGTGGGAGGCCATGGGATACTAGTGGATCCTACATATATGCTAGCTATGGGATAAAAAGTTTTACTAGACATAGGTGTCAGGGCATAGTTTCGTGATGGGTCCTTGCAATTCATGCAGACCATTTAGGGAGCACCGCGACCAGCCCTAACTATAGAAAATTTGATGCGTGAGTTTTAGCAGTAGCATCCACCCATGTTTTGGGGGGATGGAAGACCACGGGCTATATATTCAGGGCTAGAGGCCATGTTTTCTATCTTCAAGCACTTAGAGATGCCTCTTAAGATGAGATTAAAGATCATTATGTACAAAATGTGTGATTCCACCAAGAGATTTGGGATGTTATCACTCAGACTGGTCATAATCAAGAGATGTCTTGGAGGTAGTTTCATATGGCCTTTTATGACTACTTATATCCTGAGACTTTGAGGGATGATAGATCCCAGAAGTTCTTACATCTGAAGTAGGGCGCACTCTCAGTTATGGATTATTCAGCCCGTTTTATAGAGCTTTAGCACTTCACACCTATTCTAATAGGTGATGAGATATCTAGAGCTAGGATGTATGAGGATGGTCTCAGGTATGACGTATGATCATAGGTAAATGTATTCTTGCATACTATAGTATCTAGGATAGTGGATTAGGCATTGATCATATAGCATAACCTGAGGGAATCTGGTTGTGTGAGCCACGGTGGTTCAAAACCTAGGTATGGTACTACATAGACTAGTAGTAGTACGCATCATATGGAGCTTCATGTGGTGATTTTAGCAGTCAGAACATATCTTCAGGTATCCGGGTGAGGAGATACCAGTGTGGTAGGCTAGGACATATGAGACCATAGTTTATGAAGGACCTGGTCAAGTGTCAATATTATGGAAATATGGGCCATCTACAGCACTTCTACAGAACATTTATACCAGAAGATAGTGAGATAGGGTTTGTACCGACTCCACATTTAAGAGAAAGGTTGGTAGCTTCTCACAAAGTAGGGAGCTATGGTACAATAGGACGAACAGGCCATGGTGTTGGTCATGGTCGTAGTAGCTAGACCTCAGGTTCACAATGAGAACAGGGTGGATCAGCTTAGGGTAGCCAGGAAGTTTCATAGGGTCATAGTACAGGCTGGGCATATGCAGTGTAATAGACCCATGAGGAGCAGGATCCTAGAACTTCTACTATCATAGGTACTATTTTGTTAGCCTCTACTATATTTGTTTCACTCTCTAATACAAGTGCTTCACATAAATTTATATTTGTGCCCATTTTGGAGATATTTGGGATCATTGTTCATTCTTTTGACAACATTATAACTCTTGAAACTCCTTTGGGAATTATAAAGGAGGGTGTACAACAGTGCAGGGAGTGTCGCCTCGATATTGGAAGGTGTCACATCGTATGGGGCCTCTTCATCCTTGAGATGACAAGATATGATTTCATTATCAGGATGGACTATTTGGTTCCACTTCATGCTTTTGTTGACTATCATCATCAAAGGGTGAGATTTACATCACCAAAGGGAATATAGTATATTCAAAAAGGTGAATGGGATGTCTAAGAAATTTGAGCTAGACCAGATCATTCTAGATTAGGTTGGATAATAGCCCATATTTCAAGTCTATATCTAGATGATAAAGGGACATGTCATATTGACTTCCCTCCAATGGTTGATCATTTCAGTATGTCTTCTCGGATGAATTCGCAAGATTAACTCTAGTGATATAGGTATAGTTCTCTATCGATATAGTGCCAAGAGCTTCACCAGTATCCATTCTTCTTTAAACGATAGATACAATAGAGTTTCAAGAGCTCAAGTGGTATCTAGAGGATTTAGAGGTAAAGGGTTTCATCCAAACTAGTACTTCTCTACGGGTTTCACTAGTCCTTTTTTAGAAAAATACAAATGGTACACTCATGCTATGTGTGGATTACCAAAAGTTGAACCATTTTATGGTTAATAACTAGTATCCTCTACCAGGGATATATGATCTCTTTGAATAGCTCTGAGAAGCTTGAGTCTTTTCAAAGACTGACTTAAGATTCGGTTATAATCAGGTGCATGTTATACCATTATACATACCTCACACAACCTTTAAGATATGGTGCGGTCTATTTGAGTATTTGGTTATTTCCTTCAGTCTCACGAATGTGCCAACGATCTTTATGGAACTGATGAACCTAGTGTTCCATCCATACCTCAATTCATTTATAGTGGTTTTCATGGATTATATCTTAGTGTATTCTCATAATCTACATGAACATGCCACACATATTGATATAATTTTGAATACACTGAGAGGGCATTAATTATATGCTAAGCACACCAAGTGACACATCTAGATGGATCAGATTAACTTCCTAGTTCACATAATCTCAAAGATAGAAGTATTAGTGGACCCAAAGAAGGTGAGAGTTGTAGTATCTTTGGAGGAGTCCAAGAATTTCATTGAGGTGTGAAGTTTCTTAGGGTTGTATGGTCACTATAGATGTTTTATATAGGACTTCTCATACTTAGTATCACCATTGACTGTATTAACTAAGAATGGTGTGAAGTATGTATGGTTATATTCCTATGAGATAGACTTTTAGGATTTGAAAAGGAGATTGACTTAAGCACTGATATTGATTCTACCAGATCTGGGAAGGAGTTACACTATGTACTGAGAGGCATGAGGTATAAAGCTAGGAGTAGTTATTTTTCTAGGGGATCGATTCATCACATATGAGTCTCGGTAGTTGACTCCACATGAGAGGAATTACCCAACACATGATCAAAATTTAGTTGTGGTTGTTTATGCAATGAATTTTTGGAGACATTACTTATTGGGAGAGTGTTTTGTGGTGTATATCAATCATAAAATCCTCAAGTATATATTTACATGGTGTGATATGAATCTGAGGCAGTGAAGGGGGTCGAATAAATTCAGTATTTCGACTTCGAGATTGGCTACACACCTGATAAAGGAAATTTGGTAGTTAATGCACTAAGGAGGATGACTCGGATATAGAAAGTGAAGTAGGCCAGTAGCTAGTGGTGGCTTATATCTTTGTTCTCTAACATACACTTGGAGGTGTATGATAGTCAGGGTTAGACTTTCCTTTCATCTTTATTTATTACCTCTACCATGATGGATAAACTGAGGATGAGACATCTATTAGAATTAGAAGGCATAGTTCTATGGGAGAGTGTGGTGGGTGAGTACCCTTCTCCTGGATGGATCATAGGTGATGATGAGATCCTGCGAGTACATGGTCATGTATAGGTTTTAGCAGACATGCATGAGGAGATGATGTATGGTTTTTAGGCTTAATCTTAGGCAGTGCACTGGGGTGTCACCAAGATGTGTCGATATTTACATCATCAGTATTGGTGGCTAGGTATGAAAAGATATGTAACTGGTTTTATCATGCGGTATTCCACCTGTCAGTAGGTGAAGGCAAAACACCAGCGAGCATCTGAACTTTTATAGTAGCTACCCATTCTCTATTGGAAATGGAATGATGTCAAGATGGATTTTGTGACTAGTTTACCAAGGTCGCCTTGATATAATAATTTGTTATGGGTTGTTGTTGATAGTCTCATGAAGGTTGCTCACTTTATACCTATCAATGAGTCCTTTTAGTTGATGAGCATGGGAGGTTGTATATTTGTGAGATTGTATGACTACATAGGGTCCCACATTCTATCATTCCAAAAAGGGACGCATGGTTTACTTCTCGATTCTGGAAAGGGATATAGAGGGTGTTAGGTACTTAGGTGCTTCTGATCATGCCATACCACTCCCAGATAGGCAATCAGTCAAACTATATGATTCGGGTGCTTGAGTATAAGCTTCGAGCATGCATCCTAGAATTCGTAGGTTCCTATGAGAGGTATATACCCCAGGTTGAGTTTTCCTAAAACAATAAATTTTAGGATACTATTTAGATTATTCCATGTGATGCTTTGTATAGTAGGTCATGACAATCACCCCTATGTTGGTTAGAGGTAGGAGAGGTAGCTATGTTGGGACCTTATCTTGTCCAAGAGACCATAGATCAGGTGAATTTGATTCCAAAGTGGATGGCTACTCCATAGGCTCATCAAAAATCTTACGCATATTTTCACAAATGAAATTTTGAGTTAGAGGTAAGGATTGGGTTTTTTTCGTGTTTCACCAAGGATGGTGCATAAGATTATTGGGAGACAGGGTAAGCTTTCACTGAGATATGTTAGGTCATTCAAGATTCTGGAGAGAGTCGGGCTAGTATCCTATCAGTTGCAGTTATCTCAAAGGTATCTATCTATGCATGAAATCTTCCATGTTTATCAGCTAGGATATTACTATTCATACCCATCGCATGTCTTTCATCCTAAGGAGGTTGAGTTATAGGTAGATTCATCCTTTGAGGAGCATCCTATTTGAATTGTGGATCATATCATGAAGGTGCTATGAGGCCATTCTATTCCTCTAGTACAGGTGTTATAGTAGAATGGATGATTATAGAAGTAGACCTATAATCAAGAGGCTGATGTATGATCATAGTGGACAGATTTTTTCTCATATCATTCTTCTCCTCCCTTGCAAGGGAAATTGGGGGCTGAATTTCTTTAAGGGGGAAGTTTGTAAGAACTCAGTTCTTTTTTAGGTATAGATTCCTTTTTCCATTAATTATCAGCTTAATTACTTAAATCTGACCTAATATGAATGATTCTTGAGGTCATAGAGGGATCGGGGTGTATGGGGCTAGTCCGGATCCTAGAACCCATGTTTTACGTGAAAAGAATCGGTTGCACGGTAAGTGAAAACCATGGGGGTTGGGCCGTATGACCGTTCGGTTAGGTCTACAATTTTAGTAGATCTTAATAGAGTATTTCCACATAGTTTCTACATGTTTTTCAAACTATGCAGTTAAACTGTGTAGGTGCCCCTTGGACTATAGAAAAAAGTGCATGGTTTTTGTACAGTTTAACAAAGTGTGCAGGTAAACTATTCAGCCCTGTAATTTTAAGAATTTTATAATTTTAAATTTAATTAAAATTATTTTTAAACCCTAAACATAGGTTTTCTTCAAATTCACAATAACCTCCTTTAGAGAAGCTCTTCCTTGAGCCTAAACTAGGATTTGATCTTAGTTCTCCATCTGATCTCTAATTCAAGCATTATTCATCTCTTTGGATCTGTAATGGTGAGATCTAGATTCATTTTTTGTTGTTCTCAATTCTTCTAGCTATTATATGCACTGTTTAGATTTAGGATCATATTCCCTAATTTATTGATCTTCATCCATTATTTATATTTATCCTAATCTGGGCTAAGTCAGAGGACATGATACAAGACGATCTATCTATAACGGACCTAAGGTAAGTGGTCTCATGAATTTCACTTAAATCCAGGATGTTTATATATTTCATCATGTTTCGTAACCAATTATCAGGTTTCTCTTGAAATGAAATTAAATCCCTATATTTTTTAGGCATGTTCCAGGTGATTAAATAACTTTATTGATGATTCTTATAGGTTTAATACCTTTAATTGGAACCACCCCTTTGGGTGAGTTTTCCTTAAAGTGAACCTTGGTTGAATTTTAGCTTGGGATTCATTTTTACCCCTTGATTGTGGGATGTCATTTATGAATTGGGATATAAATCAAATTGATTGATTGATTTATGAATTAAATTGTAAATGAAATTAATTAAGGGTATGGAATGGATGACTTGCCTCTTGGCCCATGTATTCCATTTCTTGTTTAAACCATGATTTCATTATATTACCTTGCCCATGTGAGTAAATTATAGGTTATTCCATGATTTTATGCAATTGGATTGAATTTATCTAATCGTTGATTTTCCCATGTGAGTTACATGATAACAAATCCATGGGAAATATTTATAAGCTTGTTATGCTTGTTATATGGAAAATGGTCATGCGAGTATTTAAATGGCCTTTGAGTTGTTATCCCATGTGAGTTATGTTGATACCATGCTATGTGATTGATTGATTAAGCATGGGAAGCTCGTTATCATGTTATTCCCATGTGAGTAAATGAAAGGCCAAGCCTTTGTGGCCAATCCTTGCTTGATCCACCCTTTTTAGGTGAGATATATTTAATTCCTCTGGTTTTGACCTTGTCAAGTTTAACAAATTTTTTAAATGAAATGGAATTGATTAAATTATAAATAGGTGAGGGTGATACATGGATTTACATTATAATGCCATGGACGGGCTCAAAGGATTGAACCTATATATGTTGCGAGTGATACATGGATCCAAATGAGGGATTCCATGGATGGAATCATTGAGTCTTTACTTATATGCTAAGTGATACATGGATTCATATTATAATGTCATGGACAGACTCACAGGGCATTAAATATTATTATTATGGGTGATACATGGGCTCCTGCGGTGGACCTCCAAGGATGGACTCAGTTGGCGGGGACTTTATACCTCACCTAGAGTGATACCAAGTTCCTGAGAGGTTTGTCAAGGATTGGATTTTAGGGTGTTTCTTCCCATTACACCTGGTGTGATACTTGAATTACAACATAGGAATTTTAAGGAAGGGATTGAGTTCTAAATGAATTAAATGAAATGAAATGACTTATGATGCATCTCCAAGACAAAACACAATCTTGGATTCAGTCTTGACTTATATTGTTTAGATGGCATTTTGAGAAATCTATTGTGCTTCTAGTTACATGGGGGATGAAAAGCTTGAGACAAATCTTAAGAGTTATAAATTCAATGTAATTGAATTTTTAAATGAATATGAATGAAATTAAATGAATGTAAATGAAAACTAATGCATGTAGAATGTTTACTTTTGAGTAATTCTTAACTTACTACTTTTCTTATTGCACATTGCTTGTTATATATATTCACTAAATTATTGGAACATAAATTGGGTGGTTTCATACTGAGATTATATCTCACACCCTGTTTGGGTCACCTTTTTGTACCCAAATAGATTATATGATTATAGGTTTGAAAAAGGGAAAGCACCCTAATACAGGTACTAGATATTCTACTTAGGAACGGGAGATATTAGGACCAAGTAGAGGCTTGCGATGCTATTGGGATTATTTTGGCCTTTTTGTACATTTGAGACATGTATTTTATATGACTATTGTTTACCTATTTTGGAATTTTTATTAGAACATGTGACATGTATCATCAACTTATATATGATATGACTTCTAGATTTGGTTATACTATCAGTCTTCAACTGTATATTTTTATTATATAGTTTACTTCTTATACTATTGAACTATTGTTTCATTTACACTATGTTACACTCTACTAATGAAGAAATAGTATTCCCAATAATAAACCTAGGCCCTCACTACTAGTTAGAAGCCTCTGGTGTTTGGGGAGATGCACTTGAGGCTGTGTGTTCAATCAGGTATGGATTACCTTTGAGTGGCATCCTGAACTAGGATGTTATAATTTCTATAAATTCAAAGAAAGATACATTGATAATATAGGTTTATGGAACTATAATATGACATGATTGATTATAAATATTAAGATAAATAGATTATATTAGATAGTATACACTTTTGGGAGGTTACATGTTGTTATGAAATTAACTACTTTCTCTATGGGAGTCGTGGTGTGTTTCTAGAATCTAACCTTATACTTTAGGAAGACTATCCTAATTCCACTATAAAAGGAGACTAGAGGGTCACATAATAAGTGTATCCAAACCCTTAGTTAAATTATATATGAATTTGGCATGTTTCATGCATATTATTCTCATACATTGTTGAATAACTATACATGTTAGTTTTATCGCAAATATTCAATCCCAAGTCATTCAAGAGAATATATATATGATTTGAATATTTAATAAAAAATCATTCACCTAGTAATTATTTATTTAATTATGTGAATATAAAATATTTATTTATTCGTGTTAATTAATAATGTAAAAAAACATGTATTTATTTAGTTGCAAGAATATTTAATAAATAATTATTCACTAGTTTTGGTGAATATAAAATTTAAAAATTTAATGGAGAATAATATAGTGGTATTTATTTAATTAAATTAATTGTAATTATTAAAGGACAAAAAAATATTTAGGAGAATTAGAAGACAGAGTTTAATGGTTAGGTGAGATATTTCATATTAAATATTATTTGAATAAATTTTAATTTATTTATTATAGAAAAATATACTTATTTTATACATGATTTTTAACACATGTTTAGTAAATATTATTATTATTATTATTATTATTTAGACATGTGGTTTTTCAAGAATTGAGAACATATTAAGGTCCCTTGTGCAATTTCTTATTTTCTAAACCTATCACTATAAACTCGGTTATGACATTTTTCATAAAACCTATATTTATTCCATCATTGTGCACAATAAAGTTTGGAGAGAATCTTCTAAATCCCAAGTGATTTCTCCAATATAATGTTGTGTAGAATGCAAATCAATTATCCTCTGCTATAAGAATGAATCTTTCTCCTTTTAATGATTCAGTTGTGATCAATAGTTATCATCACTAGTATTAGATTCATCTATACTATCACCCATTTAATTATATGATAATGATTAGAGGTTTGTGAAGCATGTGTGGATCACCACTGGAGATAATCTATCCTTGATTCCTCCGAGGAAATGAATTTATAACTAGAGTGTTCTACTGATTTATTAATTGAAAAATAATTCAACAAAAGGTAATTATTTAATTAAATAATTTAAATATAAATTCTATGTTAAAAGGATCCTTCCTATGGATTTTGATAACACATTTCTATCTAGTTCTGATGAGAAATATAAATAATTTGATGGAAAAGTTTTGTTGGGCACCATTAAACAAGCTTACATTGTACCCTCAAACCAAAAAAGTGGTATTAGATATGTCACATAATAATTTATAATTATTTATAATTCATTGATTTATTATACATGATTGATGTTAGTTTTTCACTTCTAGTTTTTTGTTTCTTTAATCCAGAGCTTAATTAATATGTTTTCAACATATTAATTATATTCATTCAAGTTTTATATAATCTTAAACAAATTATGAATAGATGAATAATGGTCAGATATGTCATCAGAAGGTGCTAAAGATTCTTACCGAAAGACATTAATACATGGCATGTGATCGAGAGTACACATTGTGTACTTAAGTTCATTATAGTAGGATGTGTCATGGGATACATGACACTCCGACTTGTAATGACATGTAGAGCATTTAATTAACATCATGTGTTGACTCGGCCATCCTAGAACATGCTATGTCAGACCACATGATGTGTAGATGGAATACATATTGTGTATTCTATATGGTTTATCAAAGAAATTTATGCAAAACATATGGTCAAATACATAGTTTAATGCCATGTGATACTAAAAACCAATATCATTAATGAGATACACAATGTATAACTAGCATACATAGCATGTGAATCGATAATCCTCACATCTGAAAAATACACAAAGCTAACTGGTGTGTTACGTAAAAATATGAAAAGTGGAGCACATAGCATGTGGCTTATTAGTATATATCATGTAATCTGCTCAAGATAACACTGATTCCATATGAATTTATCCTAGATACATGGAAAGAAAGAAACATGTCATATAGCTTCTTATTAATTTATTTGAAATTTACTAGTAAAGAACAGAAATAAAATATATAAATAATAATTAATTGCAACATTAAATACTTAATTATACTATTTTAATTTGATTTTATGACAATGTAATAAGGTTTATAGAATTAATAAATGCTGAATTTATTACATGTAATTATCTATAATAATTTCTCAAGATATTTATTTTTCACATTGAATTTGTGAAGGGTATCTCCAAGAAACTTTGAGTGGTCATTAAAATAAAGGTAATTAATTTATAAATAGAATTAATACAAGTGTTTTTATCCTAACAATAAATAATGAATTAAAGTTAATACTGGCTAGTATAATTTTGCATATTTGTTTTATGTATGTGGATATCCATGATCTTAGACCAACATGTGTATGTGATTGGATTATTTAATTTATTATTTCATGGTTTTTATAATAATTTATTAAATTAAATAATGGAATATGATTCATTCCCCTCATCTCATTATGTAAGGGACTGTGTTCCAACTGTTCCTTCTATGTAAACCCTCCTTAACCAATCCTTCAGTTTTTCTTTCTAGTGTGTGGGTAAAATTATATAATAGATAGAGCTCTTATATGAGTGGAGGTGGTTTAAGTTTAGATCAAAGGAGAACCCAATCTAGGAGGTACACAAAATAACATGTAGAATATCTCAACTCAAACCATTATTAGTTCCAAGAGTTAATTTCCTAGGTTCAAGGGTTGGTTTACCATCCACTAGATAAACCAACCATTAGAGAAGCTCATGCTCATACCACTTTATTTATTTTATTTCTATTAATTGTATTATTAATTATTTGAGGATATTTAAATCATTAAATGAACTAATTAACAAGCATGTAAAAAATAAATAAAATAAATATTATAATATGTGTAAAATTTATTTATACATGGTTAATGAATTAAGTAAATTCTACTTAATATTAAAAATCAAGTAATAAGATAAAATCATTAGTTTACATGTAAAAATAAAAATCCCTCAGTTATATATATTAAGTCATTATAGCCTCCATCATTTTAAGTAAAAATTGAACCATAGTTCATAGTGGTTGGCTAGCCAAAGTCAAGGTGCTTCCAATTATCATGGAATTCTAACTTTAGTTTTGGGTCAACTTAACTTAGTTCACATCAAGGGTTGATGGAAAAATTAGGACATGGTGTGACTGAGATAAAAAGTTTAAGGAAATAAAAATAGAGGATTTTAGTATTGGGGAGTCTACTCAAAAGATCAAGTAATTAATAGTTAATGTAATTGGAAAAATTATGCATACCTAAAACCCTTAAAATGACTTGTCAGACCCATTTTTGGGTAATTATAAGGGGAATATTTATCCTTTACACTATAATATCCATAAAATAGTATATTCCAAAACTAATGGTGAGGAATATTAGGTTTTGATAAAATAGTGGTATATTAATAAATTAAATTTATTATCTAATCTATAATACAGATAATATACTAGAAATTCATCTCTTATTTATTATATAAATATAAACCCACATAAATTTGACAATATCATTGTGATCTATTCTATAGAAGGATAAAATTCTCACTAACTCAAGTTTTTAGGAATGGTGTTGGTGCTTGTGGATTATACTACTCCATGAATGAAAATTATATTTGTCGGAAACCTTATTCTTGAGGCACTAGGAAAAGAGGATGAAAGGTTGTATCTATATATGAAATATTTATATGATAGAATATATGTCCAATTACTCATTCTATCATACATGTTCAGTGATATTTTTAAGTGACATGAGGATATATATGTGTATATCATCATGTATCACCTTTAGGGTCTTTATCCATAGAAAGTGAGATAAGAGAGATACGGGATCTCTAATGAATTTTTTCACATGTAAACTTAGAGAGTCAGCTCCATATGAGCCTCTCTTAGTCAACATTATTTGCTACATATAGTTCTTGGACATCTTGGGATTTAATATCCCCAAGGATCTACGCATAGATCTTAATATTTCCTCAATTATTAATATCTTTTCTAGTTTCATTGTTAATTATAATATAAAAAATATTGATAATTCTCTACTAAAACTCCTTATATTGATTCTATAAGTTGATAAGGAGATTAGGTGTGAAAAACCAAGAGTTATTATAGTGAATAAGATTAAGAGAAAGGTAAAGAGTCCCAAGAAACATTCCAAGTAATAGGCAGCCAAACACCATCCTTCTAATAAAAGTAATATCCAAAGACAAGGAAAGGAAAAGGATTTAGTATGTTTTGCAAGTGGCAATTTGGTCCACTGGTAGAAGAACAACCCCCAGTTAAAGAAGGAAGGGAAATATTTAGGGGTATTTTTTATCAAGTGAAATATTTATATTTCTACACATTGGGTATTAGATACAACTCTTAGTGATCACATCTATATTCAAATGTAGGAACCATGTAGATTTCAAAATATTTCTTAAGGAGAGGTGGATTTTTGGGCTGATAATGGTGTGAGGTTAGATGCTACATCCATTTGATACTACCACCTTTTATTTCCTGCTAGGATATTCTTGGTTTTAAAAAGGTATTACACACCAACAATTACCGAAAACTGAATTTATATATACTACCTAAATACATGTGGTTTTATTTTCATGTTTGGAAATAAAATATATTTATTTTATAAAGAGAGCATGTGTTATGATATGACACATTTAAATAATGATTTTATGTATTAAATTGAAAAACCCAAGTATCATAAATTGATAATAAATCAAGTTCACATGATTCATCTCACACCCAATTTTGGAATCACCATCTTAGTCATGCAAATGATAAGTGTTTGAAAATATCTATTAAGATGGTTACATAGAGTCTTTTTAGAAACAATCGATTGATAAATGTCATGTTTTTTTATAAGAAAAAATGACCAAGACACCTTTTGGTGGATAACGTGAAAGAGATATAGAGGTTATGCAATTGGTACACACTGATG
Source organism: Viscum album (assembly GCA_963277665.1). Classification (NCBI taxonomy): domain Eukaryota; kingdom Viridiplantae; phylum Streptophyta; class Magnoliopsida; order Santalales; family Viscaceae; genus Viscum; species Viscum album. The sequence goes on along the minus strand of OY728158.1, from coordinate 1,898,803,913 downwards.
TGTACAGACCATTTTTATTAGAAGTAATTAGTGGATATTATTAATTCATTACTTTTACTAATTATTTAGGTAGATATTGATATTTGTACTTAATGGGGTATAAGTAAAAATATTTTGATAAATTCAAATAATTCAAGAATGAATTATAAAATAAAATTTTTAAAATATAAAGAAACTTCAATCTAATCAAGGTGGGGATAATCTTAACCAAGAATTCATCAACATTCTATAGGAGTTTGTGATTCTATACCAACTTAATCTTCCTTAGACACCATAGTGGAATGGTGTTAGTAAAAGGAGGAACCACACCTTTCCTGACATGGTAAGGTTTATGATGATCCATGAAAGTCATCCATTATCCTTTTACGGATATGTATTACACACTATTAAATAAACACTAAATTGTGTACTAACTAAAGTGGAAAAATATATTCCATTCAAGTTATGGAGTGGAAAGAAACATGTTTTATCAAATATATGTGCATGGGGTTATAAGGTGTTTGTTAAGGCCAGCTCTAGAAACAAACTATAACCCTTAGGAACAAAGTGTATCTATATAGGGTATCTCAATGAAATAATAGTACATTATCTATACAACCTCTCACACAAGAAGGATACTATCACAAGACAATCCATTTTCCTTGATAGGGAGTACATACTCAAGAATGATAGTGAGAGAAAGATTGAGTTTGATAAATTTGATTCTCAAGATACACAAGAGTTGGTATAGGAACAGGTTCTATTGGTCCTCATGGAATATATTATTCTTTAAAAATAATACTAAATAAGATCACCATAGAGGTTATAAAATTAAAAATATATGGTTTTCTAGTCATTGAATATGGTGACACATTTTTGGTTGAAAATAATGATCCTCTTTCCTAAAAGGATGAACTAGAGAGATCAGAAGCTATAATATGATAAGAAGCCATGAATTCTGAAATAGATTCCATGTATTATAACTAATTATGGGTTTTAGTTTATCTTCTAGTTGATATAGATCTCTTTTGGTGAAAATAGGTATTTATGAGAAAACTGTACATGGAGGGTAATTGGAGTACTTGTAAAACAAGGATAGCTTCTAAAGGGTTTAAATGGTGTTAATACATTAACTATGATGAAAACATTTCTCTTGTTGTCATGTTTATTTTTATAAAAATTATACTCATCATGGAATCTTTCCATGACTATGAGATTTCTCATATGGATGTCAAAACATCTTTCCTTAATGTAAAACTTTATAAAGATATATATATGACACAACCTGAATCATTTGTGTCTCTAGGAAATTACAATAATATATAAAAATTGTATAGATCCATTTATAAGTTAAATTAGCCATTTCGTTCATGTAATCTTTATTTCAATGAATCCATAAGATAATTTGGTTTCATAAATAACAAATCTAATACATGTGTTTATAATCTATTTATTGGGAGTGAGGCTGTAAACCTATTATATTTTGATGAAATATTACTTATTGGAAATGACACACCAGACTTACAATCAGTTAAGGAATATTTAAACAATTTATTCTCCATAGAGTCCATAAGTGAAGAAAAATATATCCTTGGAATCAATATCATTCATGATAGATCCAATAGGCCACATGGAATTTGGAAAAATTATATACATTGATCAGATACTAAATTTAATTTGTATGTAACAATCCAAGAGGTGATTGGTTCCAATGGGACATGGCATACATCTCTCTAAGAAAATTTATCCTCACAAAAAAAAGGAGAGAGATAATGAGTAGGATAAAATGATCATATACAATAGGATCTATCAAGAAAGTCATGTTATGTACTAGGATTTATGTATCCTATACTTTAATCATGGTAAGTAGATATCAAGATGATATAGAAGAACAACATTGTTCTGTTGTTAAGAATATCTTTAAGTATCTGAGGCATACTAAGAATATGTTCCTATTGTATGGATGAGATACGGAACTAGACATCATAAAATATACTGGAACTATATTTCAAATATATTATAATAATATGATGTTGTGATCATGATATGTATTCAGTCTTAATGGAGGAGTCGTGATATGGAAGAGTTCAAATAATTCAGTTTTCACTGATTCTATAATAGAATCCAAGCATATAGTAGATTCTGATGCATCCAAATAATTTTTTTGTATTCATAACTTTGTCCCTTTTATTGATATGGTACCTAAAAATAGAGATCCTACAAATTTTATTATGATAATATTGTATTGGTGGCTCTCGTAAAGGAGCTAAGATCAAATCAATGGATGACGAACATATATTGAAAATATAACATCTTGATGAATTTTTATCAAAGGAGTGAAGTTTTGGTTAGTATATTTTATATAGAATAAAACATGGAATACCCCTTGACTAAATCCTTATCTCAAAAGAAGCATGGACATCATGTGAGAGATAGAAAAATAAAATTTATCATTAGTTGGATCTAGTGTAAATGGGAGTCTGTTGAAATTGGTACACTGGAACCAAATTCTATGTACTTTATGGTTACTTATATTAATGTATTTGAATATTTATAAAATACCTCATCACATTATGATTTTTATTCTATATGACATAGTATGTGATAATGTCCCAAGTGTACTTGTCATACTGAAAGGTCATATTAGTTCCCCACTATGTGGATGACCAGAAGTACCAAGATTGTATTCTTAAATATAAGTTCTATAGCTGGATGAAGTCATTTGATGGGATACAAATGACATAGTATATCAGGGGTGGATACTTATAGGAATTTGATACACTTTCTAATGGTGTAAAACCTTAGTAATCTTTAGTTGAGGATATTATAAGAACATGACCCGCTAATAGGAAATCCACATTAGTATGTTCCATTGGATATTTTTCTCTATAGATGTGTATAAAAATCCTAATATTTTATGATTATTATTAAAAAAATCATGAGTTTCATATTTTAATGTATTGGTGAAAACTGTGATGACATATACTCACGGATAAGTAGCATAAATTGGGTGCATCACGAGTGGTGTTGAATTAAGGAATAATGATAGAAAGGATTTATCACTTATTTTATTTAACAAAAAATGATATTCCATGCCCTTTGATGGGAATTGAACTACCTAATTAAGTACCTAGATATAGAAATGTAGTTGAAAAGTTCATTTTAGGAAAAAAAAAATAAGGAGACATCAAGAATATAGATTGGTGACACTATAACGTAGGCTGCTTTATTTGAGATATCAAGATAAAAGGATTATATTGCACAATGTACATTAATAGGATGTGATATGTCATTATAACATTAACTAATTTATATATGGGGTCATTTTCATGTTTCTAGATGATGACCTTGAACTTTAGACAATGTATCCTAATGCCATTGAGAAAGGGGCCTAGAGGGTCATGTGTTAAGTGTATTTGAAACCTCAATTAAATTATATATGAATTTTATATGTTGGATAAATATTACTCCCATAAATGTTTTAATAATTATTTATGGTGGTTTGATCATAAATATTCAATCACTAGTTATTCAAGAGAATATATATATGAGTTGAATATTTAATAACAAAAATATTGAGTAATTATTTATTTATTATATGAATATAAAATATTTATTTATTCTATTTTATTCATAAGGTAAAGAAATATATAGTAATTTAGTTATGTTAATATTTAATAAATATTTATTCACTAGTTGCAGTGAAAATAATATCTATATAGTTATTGGTTAATAATGAATTTTTATTAATTTAATTAAAAAATAGTACTAGGTCGATTACATCTGCCACCTCGTAACATAGCATAAGGACAAAATTGCAGTAAATTGCAAGCCTAGGGGCTTGACCCTACGACCTACCCCTCACCCCCCCCCCCCCCAAACCCTTACCACCCCACCACCAATGGTGGGGATAATTAAAAAGTAATCAGTATTCAAGGACCAATAAATATTATGGAGTATTAGTATAATGGGTTTAATGATCCAATGAGAAATATAATATTAAATATTATTTTAATAAATTTTAATTTATTTATTCAAGAAAAATAATATTTATTTTATCCATGATTTTAGCGCATGTCAAGGAAATAATAATAATATCATTATTATTATTATTTAGAAATAGGGTTCACTAGGAATTAAGAAAATAATAAGGGATCTAGCGCAATTATTTATTTTCTAAACCAAGAACGATATAAACCGAGTTATGAAATTTTTTACAAAACTTAGATTTATTTCATCATTGTGAATAAAAAAATATAAAGAGAATACTCTCAATACTTATAGGTATCTACTATAGAACGCTCTGAAGAACACATAGAAATTCTCCTCCACCAAAATGAGTCTTTCTCCTTTAAAGGATTTAGTTGTTATCAATGATGATTATTATTCATGATCATCACAAGAATTATATTCATCCACACTAGTACCCATATAATTGTACTATAATGAATGAAGGTTCACAAAGCACATGTGTATCACCACTGGAGAGAATCTATTCTTGATTCCTCTGACACAACGATGGTACAGTAAGAGTGTTCAATTGATTTATCAATGAATAAGGAATTCAATAAAAGGTAATTCTATAATTGAATAAATTAACTATAAATTATATGTGAAAAATATAAATGATTTATATATTCTAGGAATGCATTTATATTTATTTTTTAGAAGAAATCTAAATAATTTTATGGAAAATATTTCTTGGGCACCATCCGACACACTTCCATTACAACCCATAACCTTTAATATTTATATATTAATATATTTATATATACTCATATATATTATGTGGGTAAATATATATATTTATAATAATTTATAGTGATATGTACTTAAATGTATTTATGTATATTAATATGTGCCTATATATATACACAATTATATAAAAATCTATTTGATAAACACGTGAAGAGTTTGTAAGAGTGTTATAGTTTTCATAGAATAACCAGGAGTTAAGAGGTTCAAATCCTAGAAAAAAGCATATATATGCATACTTTTTGAACGGATTTATAAGTAAAAAATTAATTAAATTATTAAATTATATTTAAATAAATAATATTTAAATAAAATTAAAAAAATGTGTTAAGCATTTTACAACGGTTTAAACCACTTCTAGACATTAAATACCCATTGAAAAATGATTATGTTAAACCTTTACAAAATCACCATAAAAAAGATTTCTCACACCTCAACTCGCAACACTTTTCGAAAATCATCGCAAAACCATTTAGCAATGGTTTAAATGACAACAAAATGGATTTTTTGGCATAGTGTCACAATCATTTAGATATCACACTAGATTAAACCTACACATACAAAACTCCAATAAGTAAATTATACATGAAGAAAATAATTCCTTATTATAAAAAAGTTTTTTCTTACCATGAGGAATACTATTATAATGAAACCCAAATAAAGAAACACTTAAAAATTTCAAAAAAAAAGTTACATTACATCATTAGAATCATCTGGTTGAAAATTTAAAAATTGTTTTATTATAAGAAGTTACAACTTTTAAAAATGTAAAAAATGAAAAACATAAGATCTAGACATACACACACAAAATATTTATTCACTATTTTCAAATGACCTGTTATATTTATAATGAAATCAATATTTAACTAAAATTATGCACAACAATTTCTAAAATACATTATGAAAATGAGTCATAATTCCATCAAAATTCCTAATGAATTGAGAAAAAACATATCATAAGAGATGTTTCCAAATTCTTTGAACTCAAATCACCTATTTAATTCAAAGGAAAACTAAAAGTGAAAAATATTTATTCAAAATAAATTTAAAATATGTTGGTGCCTATAAATAAACTCCACTAAAACTACAATATTTGGGAAAAATACCTTTCAAAATACTTATTTTATAAACAATCCCATATATGTTTTTATCATGACAAAAATAATTTTACACTGATTTATAAGATAATATAAGAATAAAAAACAAAATAATTAATTAATATTTTATCCATTACCTATAAAAAAATTAGATAGATCAACTACATTGAACATAGTTATAAATAAAACACACTAATCCATAAAATGAACTATTATCCCTTTTGCAATTAAATTACCACTGAAATAAGGAATTTAAATTTTTTTATTCAACTTATTTAGTGGATTTTAAATTATTGTAAGCTCTATCCCATTTTATGGAATCTTAATGAAAACAACCAAGATCATTCAAATAATTACACTCCATAACAACACATGTCCAAGGAAAAATACATATATCGCACTATTTTCAAGCAATAGAAGTCATGATTGAAATCCATTCAATAAAGTCAAAATATAGTCCATAACATCTTGTTTCTAAAAACACTTTCATAAATCCCAAATAAATTTTATTTCTATTCTCACAATTTTCAATATTATACCATAAAACATTCCCTTTGAAATCGAATTGAAAAACATTAATTCCATTGTAAAACTTTGTAACAAAGTCAAAACCAAATTATTTTACCACAAAATTTCAAAATAGAATTTCTAAATATCATTTATTTTTTAAAATATTGATAATCCCATGGAAATACCTTTCTTATGAATTATTAGAGGTTATACTTTCATATAAAAAGTGAGATGATAAATTTTCCAAAACAAACATACATTACTGAAAATATTATTTTTTATATATATCAATGAATAAATCAATAAATCATCATAAAAATAATATAATCAAAAATTATAATAAAACAAATACATAAAATAATATTTTATTCAATTTCACTACAATAAAAACCTTTAGGGAAAACACTAAATGTTTATAATAGGCATCGAATCCATTAAAATAATTCATAATACATGAATTTCAAAAAAATAATTTATATTGAATATGAATTACCAAGACACATATTTGGGATAAAAAAAATAAAACATAACACATTTAAGGTTCTAATTTCATTTCTCAATCCAAGACTTCTCTTGTAACACTCAAGATTTAGTTATAATAAGCTTTTTATTTTAAAGAAACAATAGCACAACACATAGTTTTATTCAATAATTTGATTAAAACAAAAATTATAAAATTTTATAAATTTAATTTGACTAAATTAATTTCATTTTTTAAATCACCATATCAACACTTAGGGTTAAATTTTGGGATTTTTCTGAAATGATTGATTTTTTTAGTGAATAATGAATAATACCGATTTTCAAACACATTAATTTATTTTCATTAAATTAATTAATTTAAAAGTCAAACTATATTTTAGATTTTTTATTAAATTAAAATATTATCTATTTTATTTAGAATAATCTAATTTGAATCTATAATTTTCAAGATTTTGATATAAGTTAATGTTAAAAACACATTTTCCTAAAAACTTTTTTCCTTTTTGTTTAATGAATTTATATAAAAATTATTTTATAAAGATTATAGAAAATGAATCTTGAAAAATGGATACCATATTTTTAATTTTTAGTTTCATATTTTATAAATATGCCCCTTTTATGTTTAGGCATTAGGAATAGTAACCATGGTAAAATTTATCGCATCAGTAAATTGTAAATCAGGTGATTAAGGTTAAAAATAAGATGAGGAGGCATTAAAAGTCAACCCAAAACTTGCCTTTATTTTATTTAGTGGTAATAATTTGGATTTATCCATAAAAAATTTTAATATATGGAATTTTGGTTCCATTTGACCTTATTAATGACATTTATATTATTTTAAGTAAGGAAAATTTTAAAATGTCCTTCTCTTGCTTTTAATTTATTTTATATGTTCAAATAAGGATTATAATATGTTATGAATGAATGTAAAAAAATTTCTAAACATAATTAATATATTTTTATCATTTAAATTTTTGGTTAATTTTAAGGTATTGAATAATTGTCTTAAATTATTATGCAAATCCGATAGAGTATTTATTCAATTAATAGAAAAATAAAATAAATTATTTTAAATTTTTTAAAAGTAATAAAATTTAGATGAATTATCATGTATTATAAATTTTATAGATAAATATAATATATTTTTGATGTTTTTAAGATTTATATTAGAATTTCTTTTTTTATGTTTTTTTCAATGTCAAATCAAATGAATAGTTCCGAAAATAAAATTAATGATATTTTATAATAAATAATAATTTATTAAATGATTTAAAATTCATAAAAATTATTTATTCAGAAATTTTAATGTTATATGTTATAAAAATACCCATGTTTCATTTATGGGTTGTTTTCCCTTTTATGGTAACACTCTTAAGCCTTAAAGGGTGGAGAAATTTTAATGTTGTAATAATTTTCAAAAGGGTTAACAAGGGTTAAAACTAAAAGTAAAGGGTAAAATCACAACTAATAATTGTATAAATGTTATCATATGAGAGTATTTTGACTCATACTCATCTTATATTCTAATTATATCAATTTCTATCCATGTAGAAATGAAAAATAATTTATATTAATTAAATACTTTATGAAATTCCAAGAATGTACCTCCTAACACTTATAAAATGACTCCCCTTGTATCATTTCTTTACACCACTTTGAGAAAACTAGATAAACCATAACATAAATATTTCTAATCAGAACATAATTATCTATTTTTTGGAGTCCAACTCTAAGACCCTTAAGAGGTGATATAAAGGAAGTCGACCAAGAAGTGGTAATTGTCTGTACCGAATCTTTCAAGTTTATTTCTTCTCATAATTACTTTAAATATGTTATAATAATCATATAATAATAATTCCAATATAAAAAATATACTTATAATTTATTTTTATTATGTTACAACCATATTTCATCTCTTTTCCGTTCTACGGAAAGTAATACATCGCTTGTGCATACGTTCGACTTACCATCACCACATAATGAGGTAATTTGTTTTTCATCGCCATTTTACATAGATGGTTATAAATATGGAACTAATAAATATATATGATATTAATTACATAATTATTATTATTTAATTATAATATCATATCTACCTTCTTACCTTCTAATCCAATGGAAAACGTGTACATATAGACTACCACCTCAATGAATCAATGTGATTCTTTTTTCTTTTTCACCTAGAGGGATGGGGTATAGATTTACTGAATATATATGATATTTATATAATTATTAATTCTCTATATATGATGAAACTATAATCAAATTAAAAGTATCACAACTTCCACAACAAAACATGCATGAGAAAATAAAGTAGTTAACCCCCAAAATAATGATAATAATGAAATAATGTCAAAGAACGAGCGATGAGATATTATAAAAATATAATATATGATATTAATATAGTTATGGTATAAATTAATAACATTTTTAAAACCATTATAAAGGATGGTAAATAATGTTCAACAAAGGGTAAATGTAAGGTAAGGGATTTCATCTCAATTTCTACTCCACTGATACATACTTGGTATTATAAGTGTATTTATTTTATATGATGTATATACTACCCCTTGATGTAATTAACATGAATATATATTTATTAAATGTGAGAAAGTTTCAATTGAATTTTACACTTTTAATGGGTTACAATTTAAGTTATTTAATAGGTACAAAATCACTTTATAATATCATTCTTCTAGGATTGCTTATATTTTTCATTAGAAGAATATTATAATATATCCTTCATAAAATCCATATATTTCTTTAAAATTTATATATTTAAGAAGTTCAAATTTTTTATTCTAAATTTTACTTTTTTATCACTTGAATAAATAAAATAAATATGGAAAATATTATCTTAGTTCTCTTTGGATTGGGTATATTTTTCTTCCATGTCCATATTTTTCAAAAAAAATTACAAAAGTCCTTTTTATTAGTTAAATTATTTATTAAGGAAATTTTAAGTTATAATTTTTGTTCTAAATTATTTTAAATTAATCTTTATAATTTTTTATTAAAGGTTTATTTTTTTACTTTCTTTACAAAAAATCTAAAGGAATGTTTTTTTACATATAAGGCATTAACGGATTTTCCCGATGCCATAAATATTTTATGATCTTAGCTTATTCTAAAAGTATTAAATTGTTTTACAAGGAAAAATATTCAATGAAATATGGTTTTATAATTTTAATTAAAATTTATTTATTTCTCAAAAAGTAATCATTTTATTACATAATCTATATTTCTGATGAATTTATGGTCATCTTTTATCTCTTATGAATTTTATATTCAATAACTTTCTATTAAAACATTCAATTTGTTGTGGTCATTTTTCATTAAAAATTAAATTTCTCCTAAATATACTTATTATTTGAATAATAGATATGATTATTTCCTAAATCATATCTCATTTATAAATATGGTGTTTTACATTGGAAGTTATTTGATTGGTTGGGGAAGTATTGATATTTTGTATTATTTACTCAATAAAGAAATTTGTTGATAAGGAATATTTTTTATTAATTAAATTGATCATTCAATATATGATGAATTAATTGGAAATGTAGTGATGGATGAGGATCATAATTATATATCCCCTCAATACATTAACATATCTCATAAGACAAACTAGTTTTCCAAACTTATTAAATAGATTTTTTTTGTATGCATAACCATGCATTAAATTATCTTAGTATAAGGACTTGGTATTAAATATATCATGATATATAAGATCATTATTTCCAAAATTAATATTTTAACTCATTTATAATATGTTATCATTATCCATGAGATTATTTCATTTGATTTTATCTATAGATATATTTCATGCTCATTAATTAATTAAATGAAATGTGTTTTCAGTTATTTACATTGACATATTGATTATGCCTTATTTACTCATAATATATTCTATTTTACTTAATCCTTAATAATAATTTATGATGACCCTTATTTTTTTCCTTTCCTTAGTATATAAAGAATAAATATTTGAATGAGTTTCAAGGATTCTAAACATTTTCTTTTGTTATGTTTAATATTTTATTTTAAATGTAAAATAGGAATCTTGTATGTATCTAGTTCTTCAATACTTTTAAATTGATTGATCCTTTGGGATGTGATCCATTATATCATTTTCCATTGTAATAAATTAGAAAGTAGCTTTGTGTTACTAGAGTTGGGTTTGTTACAATTAGTGTGAGAGGAATTTTAGTAGAAATGTTGAGAACCAAATTTTAAATGAACATGGATAACATCATAATTATGATAATCCATTATAGTATTTAATAACTTTTAACATTATAGGTATTTTTAGTTTATAGATAAATATTAATGATAATTATCAGATAAATCAGGGTGTTCTAATATTTATTGGTGGTACCTCATAGAATAAATGGAATCAACACCCACGATCAGTATAGGGATTTCCCTGCTAAGGAAACCAATAAAATCTATGTTAGAACTAATCAGGTTATATCCATATTATAGAATATGACCTATATTATATCTAATAGACTTACACATATAGAAAAACATGATTTTACATGTAATTATACACCTATATTGGATTGTTTTATGCAATAGAAGACTCTATTTTGTAGTGAAACTACTAATCTAATGGTAGAAAAGCAAGGGATTAAGTCTCTTAAAAATATATTTTAGGATATAATGAAATAGAAAAGGTTATACTGGTAGTGTATTGTCTTAGAGGTAATTTTGATAAATGGTGTTCATTGATCCAGAATACTAGGTAAGAATGATAAATATAACATATGAAATGGATTACTTTTAAAGTAATATTCTTTGAAAAATATTTACCTCAAGAGAAATGAACTTAAATGAAGGGAAAGTTCCTTAAATTAAAGAAAAAATAATAAGAATTTTTTACAGAGTATAAAGTTGCCTTTAAAAGAATATCTAGGTATACTATAGATTACATATCTATTCTAGAGAGAAATATTGACCATTTCTTTGAAGGCCTTAATCCAAACATCTAAAGGGAACTAGTTTTTCAAACTTTTACATCATATAATTAAATAGTATTATGTTCTACAAAAACAAAGAACGAATTTTATAGATCCTATATCTTCAATGGAAATAAATAGAAGAATATATTAGATGAGAACCAATACAAAATTAAAGTTTCAAATAAGAATAAGGTAATGAAGCAATTTCCATCAAGTGAAAATTATGGAAAGAAATATTTTGGAAAAATTTTGAAGGGCATGGGTGTTTATTACAAGTGTGTAGATAAGGTTCATATGGATAATGAATACAAGGGTAATAAAGAAACCAATGCTATACATTTATTCAAATATAGATAAATTGGTAACTATTCACACCAATGTCCTAAAATTCAAGGGAACCTACCGTAAAAGAGTCTTAGGGGATAATACCAAGCTTATGTGATCATTATAACTATGGTTGAGGTTTTCAAATATGTAGTGGTAGGTACATTAATTATAGCCTTAAATTTATCCAATGATTTATTTGATTTTCTATCTTCTCACTCTTTTATATCTTCCATATTTTCTAATAAAATTAGATATTTCCCTAACACTTTAAGAATAGAGTTATCAGTCAAAACTCCTAGTGGAAATACCACTGAAATAAGGATGTATTAGTTAGTTCCCATTATGAAACTTAAACATTACATATTTTTAAACATGATTATTATACTTATGGTTTATTTTTATATAATCCTTAGTATGGATTGTCTTTAAAAATATAATGAATAAAATTATTTCTAAGAGAAGTAAATTTTAATTTGTGATGAGGATGTAGAATTACTTGTCTTTAAAGGGGAGACTTCATCATTTGAGTCGTGTATAGATCCACCTCCAATGGCACTTATGAATGATATTCTTGGGGAAGAAGAGTATAAATAATCTATATATATATAAATAATATTCTAATTGAGGATGTATAAGCTATATATGAATACATTGATGTATTTTCTAAGTAATTACTTAGATATCCACTTGAACATGAAGTTTAAATTTCCATTGATTTAATCCTTGATGAGAGGTCTATATTGAAGACTCCCTATATAATTACCAATTTGGAATTAATATGGTTTAAGAAAAAAAAATATAAGTTTTTTGATAATATATTTATACACCCTACTGTTTCACCTTGGGAAAACCATTTTCTTTTTATTAAGAAGAATGATAATTATATGGGTTTTTGCATTGATTATAGGGAAATAAATGTTATTACTATAAGACTAAGAATACTTTTAATTTCATTTATGAATTGTTTGATCAACTTTATAGAGACCAATATATTTCAAATATTTAACTTCATTATCAGTATCATTAATTTTGAGTAAATAAGGAATTTATTCTGAAGATAGCATTTCAAACAAGGTATGGACTTTATGATTTTACAGTAATTCCTTTTAGATTAACTAATTGACCCTATATTTTTATAGATATAAGGAATAGAGTATTCAGGGAATATCTTGGTAAATTTATTGTGGTATTTATTGATGATATATTGGTGTAATCTAAAATAAATGAGGACTATGAGAATCACTCACGTGTAATTCTTGAGACTCTTAGAAAGTTTATTTTCTTGTCCATATTGTCTCTAATGATAGAATCTCAGTTGATCCCCCAAAGGAAAAGGAAACTAAAGAATTTCATGCACCAATGAACATAACTAAGGTACATAGTTTCATTGGATTAGAAGGTTATTATCAGTGATTTTTTCAAAAAAATTCCCAATTGGATAACTTGGTAACTATGCTTCCATATAAAGGGGTTAAGTTCAAATGGGAAAAAGAATACAATGAATGTTTTTGAATAATTGAAGAAGAGATTAGTGAATTATCCAATTTTAATCTACCATTGAGAAATAATAGAGTTTTGATATATATTGATGCATCGAAGAAGATACTTGATTGTTTCCTTATACATAAGGATAAAGTTATTTCATATGCATTAAGGTAGTACAAGAATAATGAATAGAACTATCCAACTCTAGATATTGATTTGAAAGATCTAGTATTTTCTTTAAAGATATGGAGACATTATCTCTATGGTGAAATATGTGAGATATACACAAACCATAAGAGTCTAAAATGCATCTTATTATAAAAATAACTTAATATGAAGCAAAGTTTAAGGCTCAAAATACTCAAGGATTATGATTTCCATATAATAATTGGTAACACCAAGATGTATAGAGATTTAAAGGAATATTTTTAGTGGGATAATATGAAGTTTGAAATTGTTAATTATGTATCAACAAGTTTGGTTTGTCAATAAGTGAAAGATGTAACACAACATCCTAGAGGAGTCATGTAACCTCTACCTATTACCATATGGAAATGGGATGACATTACTATGGAATTTTTCTTTGTATTCCAGAAGACTCCTAGAAAGAATGATGCAATATGGGTTTTTGTTTATCACCATTCCAAATTTTCACATTTACTCACTATAAGAGAATATTTACCACTTGAGTGTCATACAAAAATATATATTAATGAAGTTTTAAGACTTTATGTTGCACATATTTCAATCATGTATTATTATGAACCATAATTTACATCAAAATTATAGAAAATTATTTAGATGGATCTGGATGAGATTTATTTGAGCACTTTATATCACCCTCAAACCAATGGATAGTTCAAAATAACTATTCAATATTTATAAGACATGTTGAGTTTATGCTCACTTGACTTTTAAGGTATGTGGAATCAGTATTTACCTTTGCTGGAGTTTTCCTATAACAATAGATTTTATTCAAGTATTCAAAAGGTGTCGTATGAAGAAATATATGGAAAGATATGTCGTACTCTAACTTGTTGGGATGAAGTTGGTGAAAGAAATATTTTGGGCCTGGAACTTATGGATGAGAGAACTGAGAAGGAAAGGACTATTCAAACTGATATTAAATCAACTCAAAGTAGTCAAAAAAATTATATTGATTACCAAAGTAATGATTTGGAATTTCAATTGTGAGATCATATTTTCTTGAAAATATCTCCATAGAAGGGTGTTATATGGTTTGGTAAGAAAGGAAATATTAGCCCAAGGTACATTGTACCTTCTGAAATTTTTTAAATAATTGGATCTATGGATTATAGATTGTAAAATGCCACTAAGACTCTATAAGCTAAATGTTGTGTTACATGTCACATTATTGAGGAAGTAAATTCCATACCCAATGCATGTTATCACCTATAAGGAAATATAATTGGAACCTCTTTTATCTAACTATAAAAAGCCTATCTAGATTTTGGGCACTAGAAAACAAGTGTTGAGGAATCAGATGACTCGGCTAGTAAAGGTGATTTGGAGAAATCATAAGATAGAAGAGGAGATGTGTGAAGCTAAAGAAATTATGATGAATAACTACCCAAATCAATTTATGAGGTGACATTCATGAATTTTTTAGGATGAAATTTTTTATGGAAGAATGTAACACAAGAGATTCAATTATAGTAAGATTTTCTTTTTAAATAAATAATGGTACAATACACAAAGTTTTATTCAATAATGTGATTAAAACCTGAATTATAAAATTTTATAAATTTAATTTTCCTAAATTAATTTTCATTTTAAAATAATCATATCAACTTTAACTTAGGGTAAAATTTTGTTATTTCTCTTAAATAATTGATTTTTCATTGGATAGTGAAAAATACCATTTTTTAGATATTCTAATTTATTTTCATTAAATAAATCAATTTAAAATTCTGATTATATTTTGTATTTGGTATTAAATTAACATGGGATCTATTTGTTTTAGAATGATCTAATTTGAATAAATAATTTTCATGATTTTGATATAAGTTAATGATTAAAAACATATTTCTCTAAAAAATGTTTTTCAATTCATTTTATGCATTTATAATAAAATTAATTTCTACCACTTCTACAAATGAATTTTGAAAAATGGATACTATATTTGGAGTGTGAATATTTAAATTTGGTAAATATGTTACTTTAATTTTTAGGCATTATAAATAGTAATCGTGGTAAAATTTATCACATTGGTGAAGAGTAAATAGGGTAATTGAGGATAAAAATGTGATAAGGTGTTGAAATCAACACAAAACATTCCTTTATTTTATTGTATGGTAGTAATTTTTCCATATCCATACCAAGTTAAAATTTGTATTATTTTGGTTCCATTTAACCATAGTAATGGCATTTATATTATTTTAAGTAATTGAAATCCCTAAATGTCTCCCTATTGATTTTAATTTATTTTATATGTTCATGTAAGGATTAAAATATGTTATGAATAAATATAAAAGCTTATTTTATGAATAATTAATTTAGTTTTATCATGTTAGTTTATTTTCGATTTTTAGTGATTGAATAATTAGTTTAAATTCTTATGAAACGCCTACTCATTATTTATTAAATTAATAGAAAAATAAAATAAATGATTTTAAAAATATTAAAATTAATTAAATTTTGATGAATTATTATGTCCCATGAATTTTATATATAACTGTAACATATTAGTGGTTTTTAAAGGTTTATTTCAAATTACATTTCTTTCTTTTTTTTTCAAAGTCAAATTAAAGGAATAGTACTCCTCCTCCAATGGCCCAAAGGCCTTCATTTTTTATTGATTTTTGATAAACCACCTTTCAAGGGGTGAGGTGGAACCCTTACAAGGCCTGTAGGTGTAAGTATTACATGGCCCGTAGGCCTTAGAGGAATTCATTGCTCGTAGGCTTCAAACATTACATACAACCCAGACTAACTACTTAGAACTTCTCCTCCCCAGCATCTTCATCATGAAATCAACTCTCCACCTTCACATTGTAACACCCCAAGATTTCATAGTGTGTTATTTCTTCAAAATAATTCAATAACTTACATTACACGCAAAACCGAGTTCAAGCGCACCATGACTTACCAAACAAGTCGTTCAAAAGAGGTTATGAATAGTATTAACTAATTTTTAAACTTTATATAATCCTTATAATTTTAGAATCCATATTATGAGTTTCTTAGACATAATGTAAGAACAAATTCATTTTCAGTATTTCACTTTTACCAACTTTTAATAGTGAACCCTTTTTAAATACAATATTTTAAACTTTTTAACTAAATGGGGACATCAAAAATTTAAAATGAAACATCCCAAGCTTCCACGGTACGCTTTCCTTTGAATAATATAGTAGCGTGTGTTGTACGCAACTTCGAGTTCTAACACACACCACAACCAATCAAACTAGCCGTTATGAATAGTAATACCTACTTTTTGAAATTATATATATTTTATATTTCAAAATGGACTTAATTTTTGGATTCAGAGAATCGAATTTATCCTAAGGTGAAATTTTGGTACTTTTTGGATAACTTTAATATTTTGATGAATAGTGAAAATTACTAAATTTTAATTAAAAACAACTTTTTTAATCAAAATAATTAATAGTGATAAATTATGAATTTTAGTGGTTTTAAAGTATATTTAAAATATATTTTTACCATTTAATACAATGTTGTTCATTGGACATAATTTCACAATTAAACCGAACATAAACAAGTATCAATCTTTTGATAGTTATTATATCTTAAAAATACGCTTTTTGTTTTAACAGCGGGAATTAATTTTAAATTAATTTTTGCCACTTCTGTGTTTTTAATTTGGAAAAATGGATTCCATATTTGGAATCAGGATGTTCAAATTGTGTGAATAGGTAACTTTTATTTTTAGACATTTTGAATAATTACTGTGGTAAATATTTTATTTACCATGGTTAAGGGTAAATCCGATAAATAAGGGTTAAAAAAATAATATTATAATAATACTAAATTACCCTAAAACGTGTCCTAAACTTATTTGTGGATACATGTCCGACCATGGGCATATTTGGGTCGATTTTGGGACCCCATGGAGCCACTTGTAAGTGATAGGGACACTTTATTTTAATTAAGTTAAAATAAGTACAAAAATGACATAAGCATATATCTTTTAGAAAAACAATTTTTACATAGGGTTATATATGTTAGTTGTTAGACTATAAATATTTATTAGAAAGATAAAACTATTTACTACATAATAATATTTTATTTATAATTTTTAGATATTAAATAAGTTAATTTATTTATGACACAATGATGATGCAGTAATTACCTAATTAATAAAAAATTAGAATAATTGATATTATAAATACCAAAATAAATATAATTTGAGACTTTTTATGAATTAAACTAATTTTATAGGTTAATATGACATGTTAGGATGGCTTTAATTAACTTTTTTAGAAGTAATCATTCTTTTATGATTTTTAAAAAAATCAATTATTGAATAGTGTCAAAATTGACATAAAAGAGTTTTTAAAAGAAATATTATATTATTAATTTATATTAAATTCCTAAAAATCTAAGGTTCATCCAAGAGACTTATATCAGGATAGTTGTATCATTAATGGACCACTTGGGGGTCTCTTGGATGTATATGGCAAGTTTATTAACCATATTATATAAAAATACAAAGAGACATTGTAAAAGTGAAACTAATTAACTAAGAGTTAATACTTAAAGATAAGGTTAATATAATGACCCGAACTTGTCTAAATTCTATTGGTTGAGTTTTTTTCGACCCATAACCACCTTAAACTTTAAATAATAAACTTTGGAGCCATTAGAAACTGAATATGAATTTATTATAAATTAATATTTCTAGCTTTTCCAAAGGTGCCCCTCACCTCTCTTATAAAAGGGCACTCCCCCTTCTCATTACTTCACACCTTCAAAGCCTTTTGGTTAGGCCAAAACCTGACAAAATACTCTCTCAAATTCCCTCACTACAACCTAAAGGCCTTAGTTTGATCAGAAATCCAACCTAAGGATCCCTTTTGATCAAATCAAAAGGAAGAACCCAAAGAAGAGGTAATGTTTTCACCACCCTTTTTCAAATTCATTTCTTCTTAAACTTCTTCTTTATTTGTTTTTCCCATTCTAAAATAATGAATCCAGTATCTCCTATATACTTTAATATTATTATAAATATGGTACAACCATATTCATTATTCTATCTACCCTTTGAATAACATGTCACCATACATGCGTACGTACGGCTTACCGTCTCCACGTCGTGGTGTAATTGTTATTCAATAAATTATTTTTTGTATGGGTATAATAATGATGTGTAATTCATGTAAATAATAAATATAACATGATAATTATTCTGTATATATGATATACCATCCAATTATATATTATTTTAATATCAAAATAATGATATTGTCGCTCGTGCGTACGTACGGACTACCGTCTCCACGAACGCGATGAGATTCATTCTCTATCGTATCCATTCAAGTATAATTATCATTTTATGATTTAAAAATAATGTTTAATGACTTGATATAATTATGTATATGAATAAGATACAACCTATACATGAAAACCACGGCTTACTTAACAAAACATATAAAAGAAAACGAGTAAGTTAACACCCAAAAAAACGATAATTCTAAGATATTATTAACAAAGCAATGTTAAAAGATCATATATGATATAATATTAATGTATATGATTATTTAATAATTTAATAACAATTATTTTACCATTATACATGAGGTTAACCTACCCCAACCAAGGAAAACTACAAGGTAAGGGATTTTCATCTCACTCCTTATTCCTGTGAGATTCATGCCATATTGCCACCATTACCTTTTGTGTGGTGTATATACTGCCCATAATTATATTCTTTGTGTAGTACACTTTAATTTATGTGTATTTACATATTCATTGTATGATACCCCTTTCATGGGTTGTATGTTTCGTAAGTTACCAAATTGATAAGGGTTTATTTCACAATCTCTTCATTATTCGAGGTTGTTTATACGTAATTATCTACTGGGATTTATTTATCATCCACATCCATGTTTCTTAAAAAATTTATTTCAAAACATTTTTACTAATTACTAGAATATGGGTTAAAGTCATTTTTACCCTTGTTGACTTTTTATAAGAAGTTTATAAAGGAATCTTTCCGTCGTTTTCCAAACAAGGCCCTTTTTAACCTTTTCAACTGAGTTAAGGTAAGAATGTCTTTTTAACTTATACGGCGGGTGCGACTATTTTCCGCCGTTATAAAATCTTCAAAGCTTCCCTTAGAAGCTAATAAGGATATTTTCAAAGTAAATGTTTTATTTTATAATTATGTTACTTTTAAATGATTTCAAAAAATATATATTTCTCTCAAATGGTTTTGATTTCATCTATGTCAACATCCTTCGATAAATTTTACACTTATTTGAAGTTGATTTATTATGATACAAATCATCTATATTGTATGTTAGGTTTTGTAATATGTTTGACTATGGATGAGGTATTTTTATGTCATTAATATTTTATGATTAATGTTTTTGTATTTCGTATGCTAGTTTTAATACGAATGTGTATGTTATATTTCATCCTCTTCTTATAATGAATGTGTTAGACTAGTATGTACTGGGTTGGGGACCAGTAAAAGTAATCCCTCCAGATTGGGGTCCGGTTACAGCAGACCCTCCGGGTTGGTGTCCGGTTATTAGAGGCACTCCGGGTTAGTGTCCGGTTATTAGAGGCACTCCGGGTTGGTGTCCAGTTATTAGAGGAACTCCAAGATGGAGTCCGGTTACAGAGGCTCTCTGGGTTGGGTTCTGGTTACAGTTATCCATTAGGTCTTGGCATGAGGCCTAGACACAGAAATTAAAGTTTGGCATTATGCATTCCATCATTATGAAAGTGGTTATTGATATTGCATGTGATTATTCGATTAGTAGAATATCCATGTGAATAAGTAAATGGAATTATTTCATTTTACTTTTTCCATACTATGTTGAAGTTAAAGTTTAAAAGGCTTTTGTTTTAGTTATACATTGCATTAAATTATTATGCTTATTTTTGAAAGTTTCCGCTATATTGTTATCCTTACTGGGCATTTGAGCTCACCCCTTTTCTATGTTTTATTTTTCCCAGGATGTGAAGAAGTAAATTATGAATAACCTGCAGGGATATTATGAGGGGATAATAGTGTGGACTATGGAGACATTATGTTGTTGTAGTAGTTTTTCACTTTATGATGTAATGTAAAACTTTATGAATATATCTAGTGTTTCCAAGGCTACTAAACCAATCGGTCTTTCGAGATTTGATCTTTCTCGTGATCATGCCAATGTTATGTAATAATGCACCGACTCTGGGTAACTGGGTTCGGGGCGTTACATGCATGGATATTCGGCTAGGCGTTCCCATGCATGAACAGGCTTGTACCGATGGCTAGTGCCATACCCCCTCATTCTTGCAATATTTTTTAGCTTCTGTTGTGGTGAAAGCTCCTTGCTCATCCTCCTTGTAGAGCTTGTTCCTTGTAGGTTGTCTGGTTTTCATCTGCACTTAAAGGTGGTCTGAAGGTCTTGAGGTGGCCCTAAGGCCTTACTGACCTGAAGGCCTGGGTGGCCCGAAGGCCATAAAGGACTCAGGGACCAAATCAGTGGCCTGAAGGCCCAAACGGGGGAATATTCTTGGCTGCTACAGTGCCAAACAGTGACTGCTACAGTTCCCGCTACAGTACCAAAAATGATATTAATGATATTTTATAATAAATAATATTTTATTAAATGATTTAGAATTCATAAAAATCCTATAATTATCTAATTTAATTTTATATGGTTTAAAACTTCAACCATGGTCCATTTATGGGTCTTTTTCTCTTTTTTTGAAATATTCTTGACCCTTAAAGGGTATAAAACTTAAATATTGTGATAATTGTAAAAAGGGTTAATAAGGTGTTAAAAATAAATGATTAGAGTGAAACATAACTAAATATTGTCTAAATTTTATTGTACGATATTATTTTGAATCATTCTCATCTCTTCTAATTATATAAATTTGGGTCCACTTGGACATGAAAATATTTTATATTAATTTAATACTCTAATAAATTATAAGAATGTCCCTCCCCTCACTTATAAAAGGATACCCCTTATCTTTTTTATTTACACCACTTTGAGAAACCCAGATTTACCAACTCCTTACCATTAATATTCTCAAAAATCCTTATATAAGTTCTAGAGGTTTTATCTTCCCAAAATACCAACCCTAATTACCTTAAGAGGAGATATGAAAGAAGTCTACATAAGAAGTGGTAATCGTCTTTACCAACTCTTTCAAGCTTATTTCTTATTATAATTCCTTTAAATTTATTATAAAAATCCTAAAATAATAAATACATTATAATAAATATACTTATATGTTATTTTTATTATGTTAAAACTATATTCTATCTCATTTCCATCCTATGGAAAGATAAAACACCAATCATGCGTACATACAGCATACCGTCTTCACATAGCGGTGTAATTTGTTTTTAATAACCATTTTAATTGGATGGTTATAAAGATAAAACTAATGAATATATATTATATTTATGATATAATTATGCTTTTATAATTATAATAAAATATATACCTACTTATATTTCAATCTGTTAGAAAATGATAATGTCTCTCTTGTATACGTGTGGACTACCACCTCCTTGAAATGATATGATCCATTTTTTATTTCTATATTACATATATTGTAATAAGAATAAATTTAATGAATATATATAATATTTATATCATTATTAACATTATATAGATGAATAAATCATAATATGGAACTTCCATGACAAAACATGCATCAAAAAAATGCAGTTAACACCCAAAACAATGATAATAGTGAAATATTGTTACTAGAGTTGGGGTTGTTACATATCTGGTAACTTTATTTTTCACCATAAATAGGTTTATAGAGTACATTTATAGATTAATTCTCATATTCCAACAATCCTACCTATTTCAACTACTGACCCAACTATATGTTCACTTTTTTATGACATTTTGTAACATACTGGTCTAAATATCTGACCAACATGCCTGAACTGGCATGCCACAAGCTTATGGTTCATTCTCAATCATGATGGGCTAGCATAAGTGACAAGTATATTACACATGAAATAATGTAAATGATTTACCCTTTATAAATTATAAATAATAAATGAGACCAAATAATAATCAATTAAACAACCAACGTTCAACAATAAAAGATACAACATGGTAATCAAAATATGGATACAAGGTCTATATAGATGATAAAAAAGACTTATACATAAATAAAATGAGATACACCAGTAACTCCATATGTCATAAAAATATCTTAACATGTCATTGCCTTTATTACTCCATAATTAAGCTAATGGTCCACTCCTCAGAACTGAAAACGTTAATCATACCTAAAAAACAACCAAGATAAGACAATATACATGTACATAAAAGGTTTATATTTAGGGATCGAGCTTAAATCCTAGTAGGATACCACCAATATTATACCCATTTCTTTTTATAAGACAACCCAAAAATGTTATTTTTAAATAAATAGTGAAAATAATTTCATTTCCTTGGGGTGGGTAGATATGCCAAAATAAATAAATAAAATCACATAAAATAGATAATAAAAATGAATAACTTATTACACATCATGGGATAACTACCTAGGGCCCTAAGGAGACAATCTTAAACTATAATCATGGAATTATCTCACTAGTGATACTATGAAATCCTACCAGTGCATACCTGACATACCCCCATTTGGCCTCATCGGTTGGTAAATCTCCTAGCCATTGTGGTAATATAAACTAGGGGAACTAGAAATTAGTAATTTCACTAGTGTATCACTTGTCCCTAGAGTTCCCATTTAGATAACCAAGTATTCCCATAAATAAGGGAGGTGAGAAATCAATTTAATATATTAATAACTTCAATATCAATTCATTAAAAATCATCAAATTTCTCAAATTTCACATTCAAACTCTCTTCAATGAAATATCCCATTTTATAATAATATTGATCCATCATATTCATATAATAATACATTTATATAATCAATAACAAGGGGAACAATTTAAAGGGTGTAATAAAAACCAAAAAATGAACTTTATTTGATGCCAAACAAGCCTTTAGACATTGAAGCCATTGAATAAATCATGATATATTTTCATTATAAATCATAATAAATCATTACATCAAAAGAAATTGTTATTTCATAATAAAATCATAATATACATTTCACCGAACACATCGCTTACATAAAAAACACATGAGTATAATTTTATATAAATGGTCATTGAAAACCCATTTAACATCATGTATAATAGTAATGAAACTCTAAAAAACTTCCATAAAACTATCATAAACAATTTATGAAACTGTTTTATTAGAAAGAAATCAATTTTAAACACTTAATCACCCATAGTCATGTCAAGTAAAATAAAAGTTATTGAACCACCTACCCAAAATCGATGAAATCGTGATATCTTTACCAAATTTGGATAGATTGAGGTTGGATAAGGAGTTAAAATCCTCACAGCATCAAAACCCATTTATTTTTTGGGGGTTTCCCTTAACATGTCAAAACCACAATCTACTAGGAAATCTAGTTGAGAGATGAGACTAATAGGAAGAAGAGGATAAAGAAGAGGAATAAAATGAGAGTTGAATATATATTTAAGACCATCCAAGGTGGATCACAAATGAATATTTATAGAATAGAATAGGAAAAATGGATATTCCCCCCCTTTTTGTATTGGCCATGGAATAGGGGGAAGAGGGAATATCCACTTTATTTTCAAATTGTCTAATGATGATGATGATGATAATAATAATCATACAATGTTATATCTTCTATTTTGGAATACAATATGAGAAAGAAACCCCCCACCCCACCCGACCCCACCCCCAAACTTAAACATGGGTAGACGGCGTCCAAACCCCACTATCCCTACCATACATATTTGTGGTCGGTAGTGGATAATAATAATATTAATAGGAATAATAATAATAATAATATAAGTATTTATTTGGGGGTACAATCATAAAAAGTAATAACAATGATAATACTTATAAATAGTTTGAGCATAGGGTCTAAAGTCCCATAACCATTAAAATTAATAAAAAGAGGAAATATTAGATAAAATGGAGAGTAGTGAGAGATAGAATATACATCCACAACAATATTAGATTTATGAAGATACATGAATTACTTATAAAGATAAAATGTAAAAAAAGAGACCATTTCCCTAACATCCATCTTTGAGTGAGCTTTAGAAACCTGATCACCTTCCTTGTTTACATGCGTAATTCTCACATGAATATCCTCCATAAATCAGAATCAGTTGACTTGATCCTTAAGGATGTTCTAAGTAACAGTGGGATTCTAGGATTCCAAAGCATGCACACCTGACATAGAATAACTTTAAGTCCAAAGATGATTCCAATAAAGTCTATTGCCATAATCAATGGAAATTATAACAGAAAAAATATCTACATAATATGTAATAAAATTCTTAAGAAGCTGAGTGAAATAACCTTTGATGAATCCTAAATGGTTATGAGAAATGACATTGTGTCCCACCAATCCCAGAGTTCCTATAGTTACTCTATCAATATTAACTTAATCCAATTGGGCCAAGGAAAATCCAAAGAATATATGAAAACATAACCAGTGACCATGTTATTCCAAATACACCATGAGTTTTAAGGATAATAAAACTATATATATCACTGTTTATATAACTAAATTGAACCTTATAAACTAATTTAATATCCTTGATGATTCCTAAAATAATGTCTTTAACATGTGTGGGATTTCCTTTAAATAAAATAGCATTAAAAGCATATGAAAGAAACTAAAATAAGGCCACAACAGTTTCCAATAATTGGTTGAAAATAATCTTACTGAACTTCTATTGATATATATAGTTCGTTATCTAGATTGGTAAGAACCAATGGATCAAGTTGAAACTAGTACATAATATGATTCTAAATATATATAGAAAATAGAAACTCAAAAACATGTGATTATGGAATTCAGAGTATGAAAGATAGAAATAAAAATCTATGGTAATGTAAATACCAAAATCCTATAGCCTACCATCAGTAGGGATTCTAGCATGTATAATTTCCAAAATTAAAATTTAGTGACAATGATGAGTGGAAGAAATCATGAGGTGCTTAAACCACCTAGGAGGTAATTCTCGAGCACCACATTGATATCTATAGAAAAATCTTTCATTAAGGATACCCATGTGAGTAGGTTGTATAACTTAAGTTCATTCTCTATAAATGTGAATCCCTATATCTATTATACCACATGATGTAACGCACCGACCCGAACCACCAAGTTCAAGTCGAAGAGCCATGAAACCTCATGTGAAACTCTCCCTATACAAGTGGTTGAATACTAGCAGTGAGATTTTGAATGATTTAAATAGGGATACTATACCCACATTATCATAGTTATACACAAAAATATGAATAAAATATAAAAAAACTCATAGTACAAAGAAATAAGATAAAGAATCATAATGTAATATCATATGTCACACATGTCATAAAATTAAATAAATTGGGTTCATAGTGTCACAAGACAAACCATAGTATAAAGGGAATCTATATATATAAATAAAACTCTATGGAAATACTCTATATTCTATCTTAGTCCTGATACCAGCTCCATGCTCTATAACTTAGCTATTTTCTATGGGACCCTTACCTTTTCCTAGATCTATATACATGAATTCTATATGCACATCAAGATTCCCATGCAGGGTGTGAGTAATAAACCCAATGGGACACTATAAATGTTTCCTTAACATTTATGAAATGGTATAAAAGGTGCATTCCATGATAAAAATCAATTCACATGTAATCATAAACAATCAAACATTGAGTGTTCATGTTCTAACTAACCCACCAAGAGCCACTAACGTATATGATTCAGATCCATACTAAAATAATATTCATAATGATATAAGAAATTATTAATAACTAGCCACAAGGAAGATGATATGTCACTTTTCATCTATAAGGCATTGAGTCAACATGTCACTCGATATCTATAAGGCGTTGAGAAAATTTCTCATTTATCATTCACAAGGCATCAAGACAACATGTCACACAACATCCATAAGAAATCAGGTGAACATGTCACTCAACGTCCACTAGTACAATGTCTCCATTGTTGTATCACTTGTATACTACCCTTATAAGGGATAATCATAACATGGTGGTCCAATTGTTATGTCTACTAAAAAAATTCTTCTGAAGACATGGTGATATATACAATAGGTAAAATCATATAAAGGCAGCACAATATATGTCATCATGTTAAATAAATAGAAACATACATAATCATGTGATCAATTTCTAACATATTATTGAGATACATAAGCATACTCATGGAATAATGAATCATTAATGGGTCTCAAGGGCTACACACACACCCACATGTGATAACAATCAAGAGTGGTCAAATAAGAAATGTCATCACGGGAATCATATCAAGAAAACAAGTGTATACAAGGGTTGTAGATGATAATGAACTTTCTAACTCAAGGTTATTGATATCAATATCAAGGTTAATTAGGGGTTTCATCTCCTGAACAATGTCCACACACCAGCAAGAACAAGATAGCAAGATAATATTTCCCAATGCTCAATTACTATCAATGGTAATATTTGAGTCTGTTTGAAGGAAGAAGAGATTTGTCACTCATGGACGTCAAAAATTTAAGAGAGTTGAGGCTCCTACAAGTCATAAAGATCCCACTGAAATGATTAAAAATAGAACCACCAAAAAAATTCATATGAACTGAGACCATAGATCAAACAAATTGATGATAGGATCAGTCCAAACAGGGAAGAAATCTAGGATCAAAAGAAGATTTCAACATCAACTGGCCTTCTTCCAAGAATTCTACCAAAACACCCATCTCCAAGAGGGGAGGTAAATAAAATGATTTAATCAAAGGAAAAGAGTGAAAAGGGTATTAATATCTCCCCCATAACATTCAAACATGGTTTTATAAACAAACATGAAACATTTAAAGAGATCGAAAGAGGAAGTATAGTACTTTATCCATTATAAAGGAACCCGATTGTCACTATGACCTACACTATGGCCTAGCCTTGGACATGGAATTCATAAACATATAGATCAAAATATATTTCCCTGCATTGTATCCATAAGAATAAATCCATTTTCCCCCTAATTATACCCTCAAAAATAGGTGTGCTGGGGTCACCTAGGTCATGGCCAATAGTAGGCCCTCTCACAAACCATGGCTTGGACATGGTTTTCCAAGCCATTTCCCCAATTTTTGTTTTACAAAGAGAAAAAATAGGGACCAAAATGGATTACTCCATGGGTGTTTTATTGGATATTTTGGATATTTTGATCTCCAAAACCAAGACTATGCTTCCCAAATTTTCACAAGCCTCATGCAAGCATTCCAAACCCAAGATTCAACCACCATAAAGTTCAAAACATCACTTAAGACATGTCATATATTTCATTAACATAACCACCCAAAATGAGGGTGTTATAATTCTCCCCTATAAGGACTTATCATCCTAGATAAGTATCTCTAGAAACAACCTTGAATAACTCAGGCCATTATACCTGAACATCATACGCTTACTCCCAAGTTTCCTCTTGAACCCATCCATGCCTCCATAAGATCTAGGCATGTGGTATAGTATTCCCTCATAGGTCATTATCACTCTAATATAAAACCAAAATCAGGCATTCTATATATGATGTGTCAATTTCTAGCTCAACATCCTCATATTCAATAACATTCATAGGATTAGGAATATACCCCTGGAACTAAGAAATGTAGAACACATCATGCATACCTCGATAATGCGTAGGAAGTTCCAATTGTTAAGTCATTTATATGATATGTTTAGTGATATAAAATAGTCCCAAAAAGCATGGTGTTGGCTTCACTTGATTCCACAAATGACGATTCCCCAACTGAGGTGATACTCATAAGAAAACCCAGTCAGCAATAGTGAACTCAAAAGATCATATCCTCTGGTCAGTATATAATCATTGATTTCTATGAGTGTTAGTCAACCACTTCTTGATGAGATTAAATCTCTCATAGGTATTATAAACCATGCTTGACTCTACCACAACTAACTCACCTACCTCATGAAAATATAGTAGTGAACGATATGGCCGACCATAGATAGACTCAAAAGCTTTTATCTAAATATAAACCTGAAAGATATTATTTTATATAAACTAACCAAGTTTAGGTGATCATATCACACCACACTAAAGTATAGGATGAAATCCCAAAGTATATCCTCCAATATAAGATTCATTTTCTCTGATTTTCCATCTTTCTATGGATGGTATGCTATATTCAATCTTAGCTGAGTCTCTAAAGACTTATGCAAGCCCTACAAAAATAAAAACTTAAAAAACGCATCTCTATCAGATAAAATTCTCAAGGTAACTCTATGAAATCATAAAATATCATATACATGTGGCTTTCCTATCTCATCTACTGAGTAATTCTCACATAATAGTAAGATATGGGTAGCATTTTTTAGCCAATAAACAATCACCCAGATAGTACCACAGCTTCCCTAGGTCCTAGGTGACCCCAAAAATATTATGTTGTGACATCATCACACTTACACATGAGCACAATAAGTGGTTGGAGTAAGCCACCAGGATGCTAGTGCTCGACCTTTATCCTCTATAAAGTATGTCATTATGAATAAAATATATCAATGTTATTTTGTATCCCTATCCACCAGAACTTCTGACTAAATTACTGGTAAATCCTTTTCACTCCATTATTTACTTCTCACTTAGAGGTATATAAGTATCTTATTAGTTATTCCTTGATATAATTAGGGGGAAATCTTCCATGTAGTGGGATAATATCATCAATGTCTAATGACCACCCAGGTATCGGGTCTCCACCTGCTATTTATTCTCACATTACAACACACTCTAGGTCGAATTCATGATCAGCCTTCACTTGATCAACTAAGAAATAATTAACAACTAATAGGTTACATGTCTTCAATCCTTGTTCTTTAGAATAATCTATACTTAAATTGGACAACAAGCTCATTAAGTGTCACTTCTCCCCCAAAGTTTGTTCACCAATCTCCTAAGCTATCTATTTCTTATAGGTAATAGAATCTACAATGATGTTTCCTTTCCTTGGTTCAAAATTCATCTCAAAGTTGAATCTATGAAGGTACTATACCCAACACCTCTACATCAAATTTAGATCCTACTATAAGAAGATATAGAGTAGGATTTTGTGTTCCATGTAGAAAATAAACCTATCACCAAATATATAGTGTCACCAACACTATAAAGCATGGACCATGGCTACCAACTCCAAGTCATGGGTAGGATAGTTCTACTTATGGGGTCACAGCTGACATAACACATAAGATACTACCCACTCCCTCTATATTTATACATATCCCAAAATACTTCTTTATTCATCATAGTATATGGAAAATAACCCCCAAATTTTGAATAATCAACACCAGAGCTATATTCAAACACCTCTTTAGCTCAATAAATGCCTCCTTACACTAGTCTGACCACTGAAACTTTACTCTCCTCTTCATCAGTGCAGTTATATGTGCTGATAAATGAGATAATTCTTTGATAAAATGATTATAGTATCCCACTAAACCCATAATATCAAAAAAAAATTATGGGTACATGTTAGGGACATTGTTGCCTCAACTTTATATAGGTCTAATGATAAACTTATCTCAAACACCACATGCCCCAAGAATTTTACCTCCTTGATATAAAAGTGACACTTTGACAGATTGGCATAAATCCCATGTTCTTAAAGTGTACTAAAGACTATATTAAGATGTTTGGAATGTTTCTCTAGGGTCAGTGAGTTAATGATGATATTGTCCATGAACACCATAAATAATGAGTCAAAATATGGGTAGAAGATCTTGTTTATGAGATCCATGAACACAGTCAGTGAATTTTTAAATCTAAATGGAATCACAAAGTACTCGTATAGCCAATACCTACTCCAAAAAAATACATCTTAGTGATTTTATCATCTGTAACTAAAAACTGGTGATAACCCAATCTGAGATAATTATTAGAGAATCACCAAGATCCATATAACTGATCAAAGAGATCATCAATCTTGGGAAGAGGGTACTTATTCTTCACCAATGCTTGATTTTGCTTATGGTAATCTATGTAGAGTTGAAGACTACCATCCGTCTTCTTGAAGAAAAAATAGATGCACCACATAGTGAAGTACTTGACCTGATAAAGCCCTTCTATTCTAAGTCCTCGAACTGTACCTTAAGATCCTTTAACTCAACCAGCACAATATGATAAGGGCGTATCGAAATGGACTGCACACCAGGAAAAATCTCTATCTCAAAGTCAAATCCTATATTAGGGGGATGTATTGTAAAGCATTTTGGGAATACATATTGATATATATCCATAACTGGAGGGAAAGATGAGGGGGGTAGCACTGATCCTACTAAAATATCCAAGACTACAATTTATGTAATAATCATCCCAAGTTGCCTCATGTCTGGACCCACTCTACCATTTCTACAATCCCATTCACTGGTCATTATGATATTCTCTACCTTTGGAAAGGTAAATGATAATAATCTCCAAAATTAATCAATTTCAGCTCAAAAAATAGTCATCAAATCCATAAAAAGAATTAAATCGAAGCTTTTCATCTCTAAAATCATGAATTTCTATAGATATCTATAATTGTAGATGACTATAGGACACTTTGGGAATCACTGAATATGGTAAAAAAACTCCCAATGGTATATCAAGGGAAAGAAACTTAGAAGATAAATTAATTGTTAATTAAATTCTATCAATAACTTGTGTATACATGATTTAATGAGAAGAAGCGACATAAAACAGAGTGGTAGACAATGTAGAAGTGATGAAGATCATACCTTAAATAGTAGATGGTCCATCACCACTATATTCTAGAGTCTGATCCATTACATATACTCATCCTGGCTCAACTCTATGACCCTATCCTTATGGTATATAATTATATACTTTTCATACATAGATATTTCATCTCATTAGATGAATATTCATTACATAACATTTTGATCCACACCAGAATCATATAGATCTAGTATCTATGAAAACATAGACATATAAATAACTTGTTCATAATTGTCTCCCATTAAGCTATTCATAAATATTACCCTTCTTAGACATATCATAATTAAAATATTTCTTCATAACCTAGGTAAAGGAGACATAAGAAAGGGTGATCTCATATTCTTAGTAAGGGTAAACAAGGAAGATATCAATGATCACATAAGTATAACATGAGCATATGGGTATGAGAAATTGAGATAAACTTTTGAAAACCATACCCTGTATATCATATATCATAATCTTGAGTCATGGAATAAATCTTGGTAGTCATGATACATCAATCATATAAGATTCAAAGAACATGAGTCATGAGAGCATAACATTAGCATAAGACATGATTTTTTGGTATACACATAAGCATAGAAAATAATTTCCATAGTAGTCAAGGATAACTACCAATACTATCACAGTGGATTGGGTTTACTCCCCAAACCATTATAGTATTCAAGGTTCACTCCCATGAGTGTCATAGTAGACAGATTCCCTTACTAAACTATGTTCACTCCGCATTCCAATATTTTTTATCTCAAGAGATATCAATCTTTACCCAATGCATTGGAGGGATATATAATTTTTGGGTCCACTCATCACATAATGAAAATCATAAAAATTTGTGCCATAAGGTCATAAACATTCATCATATCATAACTCATGAAAATGAAATGGGTTTCATAAATATTTTATCATAGCATAACCCATAGAAAAGAAATGGGTTTTGTAACATAATTAAACTGTGGAAAAGAGAAAGGTTTAATAGAATAATTCTTAAATCATCATCATCATAAGCCATCTAAAAAAATATAGTGGATGGTATTATTTGATCATATCCCAAGTAAATCATAAGTAACAACAAGGATGTTATCATGGATGGAAAATACCTTCAAAAGATCATTGAAACATTTATTGAGGAAAATAGCCTCTTCACTTTGAAAACACTTATTTAAAACATAAAAATTTACAAAATATTAAGGAAAATATTTTCTTTATAAATAATATTGAAAATTTTTAATGGAATATTCAAAAAATTGAGTGTTTATAATGGTGGTAAATTTTTTTCATGTTATATAAGTTAAAATAAAACATTCTTTTCATATGCTTATGAAAAAGGTCAAAAGGTATCGTCTGAAAAATGATAAGAATATTCCTTGTAAACCATTTTTTAAAAATTAAATTATGGTTAAAAATGGATTTAAAAAATCATAGTATAATATTAAAAATATTATTGCAAAAAAAATTTGAAAGCATGCATATATGAGAAAAAGGATTTTTGATCGAAGAGAGAAATAAAGTCAGTTTTCATTAAAAAAATTGTTTCTTGAGTATGTAACGTGAGGAAAATGAAAGTAAAATGTTTATTTTAAGGAAATAAAAATATTATAATAAAATTAATGAGTTTATTGAGAAGTATATCATAATATTTTATCATCAGAAACTTAATCATAAACAATCCTGATAAACAATGAGATGGTAACATAAAACTTTTACCTCAAGTTTGAATTGCCTCTAAAGTTCTCTAGACTCCTGTATAATAAATTTAAATTTATTATAATTATATAAAAAATTCAGATAAATAATTATAATATCATATATTATCCCTTTATAAAATTTTAACACCCATTTATTAATAATCCCTTATTAAAATTGTTGTTTTCAGGTGTTAAAATTTTCATTATTTCATAATAATTTTTGTTCGGTAGTTCTATTCCTTGTACATTGATCATGGTTACACCATACCCAAAATTTTAACCATGATATAGATATCATATATATTCATTAAATATATATTTAGAGTCATCGTGAAAGTTAAATTTAGAAGAAATGAATTACACCATTCATGGAGATGGAAGGTCATACTTACATATGAACGTTGTTTTCACTTTTCTATGGATGGAATGAAAGAAAGGTAAATAACAATTCACCTTTAAAGAATAATTATTATATCACATATATCATATATATTCATTATATCCATCCTTATCACCATCCAAGTAAAATAGAAATGAAAAACGAATCACATCACTTTGTGGAAGTGGTAGTCCACACATACATAGGAGTGGTGTTTTAAACCTTATCTTTTGGTTTAACCACATAGTTAACTTATTCTAACACTAACCACAGTAACATCATTTTCAAACTTAAAGGGTTATAATTTTACATATAAGGTGTAAATTGGATCATAAAAGGCCAAGAGATGAAATTATCGACCATATCTTATAAACATTATACTATTTCAATACTTTTATGATTTTTAAATAATTTGATAAAATATTATTTTGATAAAATATCATTAATGTAAATTTTGACACTATTCATTTAATTTGACTTAAAAGACATAAAGATAAATTTCGAATTAGAATACAGTACTTTAACACAAAACTATTATGCCATATTCACTTATAAAATTCATGTAACACTAAAACTCAATCAAATTATATTGATTTTAATATTTTTAAATTTATTTATTATATTTTTTATTAATTGAATAAATATTTAATTAGCATTGAATAATAATTTAAGGTAATTATATAAATACTAAAAATTATAAATAAATTTCCATCATGAAATTAATTTAATTTTTCTTAAAATATATATTTTTATTCATTTATAAATTTTTTTATAACCCTGTTGACACATAATAGGTATTTAAAAGTAAGAGAGTGAAATTTTTTATTTTTCTTTATTTTAAATATTATATAGGTCACTTTCATGGAAAATTGCCCCTTAAACAATATAATTTTGATCCTAATGTGATAAGGGTCAAATTAAATTAATCCAATAAGAATTAATATGAAAATTGGTGACCTTACTATTTAGTTTTAACCTAGTTTAAGCTGATTTACACTTTAGCTAGGTGATAAATTTTACTAATATTACTATTCATATTGACCAAAAATAAAATGGAACTATTTAAAAAAATTGAAACTTATGATTCCAAATATGGAATACATTTTATCAAATTCAATTTCTATAAGTGGAAGAAATAAATTCTAAAATAAGCATTAAAAAAGTGATAAAATCTGCTTTTTAGAAAATTATATTTTTAAGCATAAAACTGGATTTATTCTTAGCTCATACTTATAAAAAAATATTTTATGAATATTAAAACATTTTATTGAATATAAAATATATAAAATTCATTAAAATAATTCACTAATTGTGATTAATTTAATTTATTAAGATAAAAATATATTTTTCTCATAAAAACTTTTTCAAAAAAATCTCCATTATTTTCAAATGATTTTTTATTTAAATTTTTAATTAAATGATAACTAATGAATTAATTTTATAAATATTTAAATCATAATTTCTTTTATAATTTAGTTATTCCTATTCATACCTGTCAATCCAACAACTATTAAATAATCCTCACGTAATATTTTGATAGTATATCATAGTTCTTTTAAACTCGGTGGTGCATGTAATGAAATTTATCGAATAAATAAAATTATTTAAAGAGAAATGATTTTTAAAATAACATGGTGTTATAATCTACCCCCCTTAAAATGAATTTCTCCTTTGAAATTTTTCACTCTGATACAAAAAAAATAAGGATATCTCTATTTCATCACATCCTCAGGCTCCCATGTAGCTTCCTCAAATTTGTAGTTTCACCACAAAACTTTGACCTGGTGAGTGGTCTTATTTCATAGAACTTTCTCTATACAATCCAGAATCTCCACCAGTTGTTCTTCATAATGGAGATTGTGTTCTAGTGGTATGAATTCTGAGTTCAGTACATGTGGTGGATTATATATGTACTTACTCAGGAAATATACGTGGAACACATCATGAACTTGATATAGGTTCGGTGGAAGTGTCAAGCGATAAGCTACCATCCCTACTCAATAAAACATATCGAATAGGAAAATATACCTAGGTCTCATCTTTACTTTATTTACCAGTATCATAACCTTTATCCTTGGAGAAATTTGTAGAAAAACCTTCTCCCAAGAACAAATTCCATATCACCCCAATTATTTTCAGCATAATTGTTTTGTCAATTATGAGTTACCATAATATATTATTAAATGGATTCCAATTTATCTATCATTTCCCCAGCTAGATTAGGTCCAAATAAATTTATTTCTCCAACCATATTCCATCACATTGGATTTGTACACTTCTTGTTATATAAGTATTCATAAGTATCCTTCTAAATGCTTTAGTGAAAGATATTGTTATAAGAAAACTCAACTTGATGAATTTGTTGATCTCAACCACCTTTGAAATCCATATAATAAGATCTCAACATATCTTCTTAGGTTTTAATGGTTCTATCATACTCACCATTTTCCTAAGGATGATAATCAATGCTGAAACTTAACTATGTATCAAGATACTACTGAATACTTTTCTAGAACTTTGAGGTAAACCTCATATCCTGATTAGATACAACATAATATGGTACTCCATGAAAACTTACCTCTTCTTTAATGTATATCCTATAAATCAGGTCATGAGATAAATCATCTCTAATGGCAATGAAGTGTTCTTACTTCATAAGTTGATTGACTATATCCCAAATTGCATTATGGACTTTTGATGT
This sequence comes from Viscum album, assembly GCA_963277665.1. Lineage (NCBI taxonomy): Eukaryota > Viridiplantae > Streptophyta > Magnoliopsida > Santalales > Viscaceae > Viscum > Viscum album. The sequence continues at coordinate 1,898,767,524 of OY728158.1, read as the reverse complement.
TTTGGGGAGTCCCATGACAAAATCTATGGTGATGTTTTCCCATTTACATTCTGGTATGGGTAATGGTTGTAACATCCCCTTAGAATTCTATCTCTCATCCTAAACTTACTGACATACCAATCACCAAGATATATATTCTACAGTATATCTCTTGAAGTTTTTCCACCATAAATACTCTTTTAGATATCTATATGTCTCCGTACTTCCAGGATAAATAGAGAATGATGAACTATGAGCCTCATCCAACATCTCCTTATTCAAATTTTATATTGATGGGACATATACATAGTACCTAAACCTTATAATTATATCATAATCAAGTTTGAAATCATGAACATTTTTAACCTTATTTTGAAGTTCCACATCTTCCTCCTATGCCTCTTTAATCCTTACATGGATAAATGGTTGAACATTAATTTGAGAAAGATAAGATTTATCCCCTTCCTTAAATATTTCTATATCCATCCTTTGAAAATCCAGAAATTTTGGATCTTTTGTGATCCTCGTCATAGATAATCTAGAATGATCACTTCAAATCAGAGCATCTTCTAGCTTGTTTGCTTTCCTAGGGTGGCAATATATTGATCAATCATAATCTTTAATCAACTCCAATTATCTTCTTTGGCACATATTCAACTATTTATTAGGGAATATATACTTTAAAATTTTATAATCAATATATATATCACATCCCTCTCCATAAAGATAATACCTCCACATCTCTAAAATAAAAATTATCATATATAACTCTAAATAATGAGTTGGGTAAATTTTCTCATGAACCTTCAATTGGAATGAGGCATAAGCTACCACCATATCATTATGCATGATAAGTAATCCCAATACATTCTTTGATGCATCGCTATAAATCAAAAACCCTTCTCCATTATATGGTAACATAATTAAAAGTGTACTAACTAGCATTGCCTTTAGTTCCTTGAAATTTTCTTCACATTCATCAGTCCAAAGGAAATTGGCTCCCTTCTGAGTTAACTTGGTGAGTGGATTAGATATTTACGAGAAAGTCTTTAGAAATCATCAGTAATATCTGGCCAAACCAAGAAAACTATGGATATAATTCATATTGTTTGGTCTAGTTCAATGTTAAATAACTTCCATCTTTGATAGATATACTGATATACCCTCACTTGAGATTATATTATCCAAGAATTAAACTTTCTAAAGCCAAAATTCACACATGGTATGTTTTTAATTTAGATTCTCCTTCCTCAATTTCCTAAAAACATCCTCAAATGATATTTAAGATTTTCCTTTATATTTTAATATATAATAACAACATCTATAAATACTTCCAAAAACTCATTAGAGTAATCTCTAAAGACTCTATTCAATAAATACATAAAGATAGTAGGGGAATTAGTAAGACCAAATAGATTCACTATAAATTCGTAGTGTTTATAGCTTGTATGAAAGGATTTCTTGGGTATATCCCCCTTTATGACCCTCAATTGATGATATCTTGAATGAAGTTAAATCTTGGAAAAGTATTGATCGTCACATAGTTGATCAAACAAGTCATCAATATGGGATACAGGATATTTATTCTTGGTATTGTTCTTGCTAAGTTATTAATAATCAATGAAAAGTGAATTTGATCCATATTTATTTTTAACAAAAATAACTCATGAACCCCATGGTGGTGTACTTAGTTGAATGAATCCCTTGTAAATATTATACTAGAGTTTCTTCTTCAATTCCTTCAACTCAGTCGGGGCCATTCTATATAGATTCTTTGAAATATGTGTAGCACCAAGTATGAATTTTATTGAAAACTTAACTTCATGATTTGGTGGAAAACCATAAAACTCTTCTGAAAATAAATCAACAAACTCCCATGAAATAGGTATGTCTTCAGTGTTGAGTTTCTTCCCAACCATTTGAGATAAATATCCCTTTTGAATAGAAATCAAGACTCATACAATGGATGTGATTTCAATATAAATTTCATACTTATCATCAAACTGATATATGATAATAGGTTGGTTAGGAATATCAAACATGAATTATCTTACTTGTAAATTTATATGGGATTTATGTAAATAAAGTTAATCTATTCCCAAAATCACATCTAATTAAACTAGAGTAAGAATAAAAAGATCTGTAAGAATCGCATTCCCATAAAATTTAATTAGATAATAATCATATACTTGTGATGTGATAATCCTATCATTAGGTGTTTTTATATCTAACTCAACATCTAATCTTTTAAGTGGTACTGTTATACCCTTGGAAAATTCTTCAAATATAAAAGAGTGGGTAGATCTGGAATCAAATAAGGCATTAGTAGTTCTAGAGTGGATGGTAAGTATACCTTTCACTACTTTGTTATCATACTCCACATTTTCAATAGTTATCACATGATATTTTTCTTTTTATTTGGGATTAAGAGGTTTTTGGAATTGATCATTGTCATTAACCATCAGGTTTTAGCACTGGTTAGCATAATACCCATACTCCTTTAATTTGAAACATTGAATTGTGGGTGATGCATTATGTTGTTATTTTTCATTATTCCTTTCATTAATCGGTATCTTCATATCACTTTAGCATTCAATTTCTTTATGATCTTCCTTTCTAAACTTAAAAAATTTATCAATCCCCTTGATACAATTTCCACTATTTTTTCTTCCACACTTTGAACATAAAGGAAACATCATATTCTTCTCTCCATGATTTTTAGAATTTCCTTTGAATTCCATAATTATTTTCTTATCAAAACTATGAGATGGATAGGTAACTCCAATATCAATTTCCTCCTTTATATCACATGGAATGATTTCTTCATAGCTACTAAAGTCTCTTATGGATAATACCCTTAGAATAATTGGTTTGAAGACACTGAAGAATCAATCAACCTTACTTTTAGTTTGGATGATAATACTAGAAATGTACCTCAAATGTATTATAAAATTTTCCTCGTAGGTACTAAAATATTCATTATCCTTCTTATTTATCTCAAATAATTACTTTTCCATTTTCATATGAAAAATATAAGGAAAGTAATTATTGAAGAATAAGATCTTAAACTCATCCTACTCTTTAGAGTCAATTTATTCCCTTTTCCTTATGATATTGATAAGATTTCACCATTAATATGCTTCACCTTCCAAATGATATACATCCAAAATAACATATTTATATTCCAAAAATTGGAGAATGTAAAATATCTTTTTAGTGGTAGTGATCCATTTCTCAGCAACTAGTGGATCATAATACCCACTAAAATAAGGAGGGTGTTGCCTTATTAAGGACTCAATAGAACATTGTTCCCTATTTTACTCATTTGTAAGATCAGTATAGTTCAAATATTGAGAAATTTTTATAAGCATAGCAATGAGATTTTTCACTCTAGCTCCTATAACATTTGGTTTCTTAGGAGTACAATCATTTCATTATCTACTGAATTTAGAATTAACATGATTCTTTTATGTTATAAAATATTAACTAAAACTAAAAATCATACTGTGAGAAACAATAATCATAGTGTGAAACCTCATAGTCATAAAAAATCATTCAAGATACATTCTTTTCAATCTATAACACCTTAGGTTTAACCTAGGCCATCCATTATTATTACCAAAACTTTAGGATTTTATCCTATACTTAGACTTGTCCCTAGGGTTCTCACTAAATTTTTCTTACCCTAGTTTCCAAAGTTAATTAAATCAATCTATGTGTAACACCCCAAGTTTTAATAGTACGTTATTTCTTCAAAGTAATTAAATAACTTGCTCTACACGCAACACCGAGTTCGAGCGCACCACGACTTACCAAAATAGCTATTTAAAAGCAGTTATGAATAGTATTATCTTCATTTTTAATTTTAAATATTTCATATAAATTTGAACATCCATATTATGTGTTTCGTAGACATAATATAAGAACAAATTCATTTTTTCAAATAAAGGAAGTATTTTTCAGAAAAAGCAATTTTACCACCTTTTAATGGCGAACCATTTTTAAAACTAATATTTGGAACTTTTATATATTAAATTTAATGAAATTAAATTTTTCTTTAGAATTGGGACATAAAAATTTAGTTTGGATAAAATTTTGGTACTTTCCTAATAACTTTTATATTTTGATGAATAGTGAAAAGTACTAAATTTTAATTGAAAACAACTTTTTAAATCGAAATAATTTAAAGTGACAAATTATGAATTTTAATGGTTTAGAATTATAATTATATTATATTTTTATCATTTAATACAATTTAGGTCATTATAAGTAATTTCACATTTAAATTTGACATTAAAACATGTCAATCTTTTGATAGCTTTTACTTTTAAAAAAACCCGATTTTTTGGTTTTGAAAATAGGAATTAATTTTAAATTAATTAATGCAACTTATATGTTTTTAATTTGGTAAAATATAATTCATTTTTTAATTCAGAATATCAAAATTATCTTAAGGTGAATTTTTGGTATTTTTCTGAAAACATCCAATTTTTGATGAATAGTGAAAAACACTGCGTTATTGTTTAAAACTGACTTTTTATTTAAATTTATTTTAAGTAAAAATAGATATATAGTACCTATATAAGTTCAATTTAATTCATTGGAGTCATTTTATAATAAAATTAGATGTATAAATTTTTATTGAACTTTTTATTGTCTTTTACCCACCTTCTAGGAGCATTTGCAAATTTGCATAAAACATAATTTTACCGCTTCTGTGAGTTGAATTTCAAAAATCCTAGATACATGGTTGACATAAGTGAGTAAAATGTAGTTCAAAATAAGAAAATATTTTTTTTTGAATAGTACCTTTTGACTTATTTACCACGGTTAAAAGTAAATAGGGTAATTAAGGGTAAAAATGATATTATAATCACCCTAACACATGTCCTAATACTATTGGATAAGTGAAATTAGACCAAAAACAACCATAGTAATAAAATATGATCCTCTTTGGTCCACTTGTATTAGATTAGGACATTTATTTTTTTTTTTTTAAAGAAGAGTTAAAAGTGTTAAATTCAAAGTTTAATAACTAAACCATTTTTAATATAGGGTTATACATAAGAAAAATTGACTACAAATATTCATTAGAAATATAAAATTATTTCCTACATCATGGTATTTTATTTATTATTTTTATACCTTAAATAATTAAATTTATTTATGACACAATGATGATGTCATAATTACCGTATTAATGAAAGAATCAAATAAATGGTATTATAAATATTAAAATAAATATAATTTCAAAGTTTTTATGACATACACGAATTTTCTAGGTGAATATGACATGTTAGGATTTATTCAATGTATCTTTTTTTAAGTAATCAAGTAGTGATGACTTTCACAAAAACTAAATACTAAATAGTTTCAAAATTTACATAAATGATTTTTTAAAACAAATATTATATTATTAAATTATATAATATTCTTAAAAAATATAAGGTTTAAACAAAATGCTTAACTAATATTATATATGTCATTAATGAACCACTTGAGGTTCTCTTGGAAGTTTAAAGTGAGTTTATTAACCATATAGTGTAATAATACAAGAAGACACGGTAAAAGTTAACTATTTAACTAAGAGTTAAATATAAAAGATAAGGATAATATGGTGACCTAAACCTATCTAAAATCTATTTGTTGAGTCTTTTTCGACCCATACCCACCTTATCCTAGAAATAAATCATTTTGGATCCATTATAAACTGAAAATGATTATATTATAAAATAATATTTCAAACTTTTCCTAAAGTGACCCTCACCTCTCTTATAAAAGGGTACTTCACCTTCTCTCAAAATCACACCTCCAAAGCCATTTGTCTCAAAAAACCCCTACCAAATATCCTCCCAAATTCCCTCAAATCAACCTATATTCCTTACTTTGATCATAAATACAACCTAAGGATCCATTTTGATCAACTCAAAAGGAAACACCCAAAGAAGAGGTAATAATTTCACCACCCTCTTTCAAGTTCTTTTCTTCTTCCACTTCCTCTTTCTTTGTTGTTTCCATACCATAATAATAACTCCAGTACCTCCTAAATAATTTTATGTTATTATAAATATTGTACAACAATATTCGTTATTCTATCCATCCTATAAATGACAAAGTCACCATACGTGTGTACGTACGGCTTACTATCTCCACGTCGTGGTGTAGTTTGTTATTCAAACACTTCATTATTTGGATAGGTATAATAATGAGTATAACTGATATAAATAATAAATATAACATGTTAATGGTTTTTTATATATGATATACCATCCAATTACATACAATTTCACAATCAATATAATGATATTGTCGCTCGTGCATACGTACGGATTACCGTCTCCACGATGCGATGAGATTCATTTCCACATTCACCATTCAATGATGATTATAAAAATATATATTATTAATAATTATGTAATATGTGACATAAAAATTATACTTAATATATATATATCTGTGTGTGTGTGTGTACATACTTACATATATCTTATTCACTTACTTCCATTCAATACGATATGAAAACTGAAACAGTGTTTATGCGTACGTACGGCCTACCATCTCCATAAATGGTGTTTTTCATTTCATATATTTATCTATTATACATATTTATATTCTAAATATATATTATATATAAATCATGTGTTATATTCTGTAATTATGTAAATCATGATCTACATGATATGATCAAGAATAACAAGTTAAAACATGTACGATAAAGAAAGTGATTATTACCCGAAATGTTATTTTAACATGGAAATCATTATTAAATGGGTAGTATAAAGTCATAAATGAATCATGTATCATATAAAAAATATGAATATGGTTCTGGTATAATTTAATAACATAATATAGTCATTATACAGGAGGTTAAACTTACCCTCGACCAAAGGAAAGAGCAAGGTAAGGGTTAATTTCACAATCTCTTTATTATCTGAGGTTGTTTTTACGTAAGTATCTACTGAGACATATTTATTATCTATATCCATGTTTCATAAAAGATTTTTTTAAGGAATTATTTTTAAAGGAATATTTTACTAAAACATCATTTTAAATGTTTTAAATATGTTTACTTTTAAACCTTTCTCATTAATGTTCATGTTTTCAAAATGGTTTTAAGGATTTATTTATATGGACATGAATGTTTTAAAATGTTAATTCATTTAAAAAGTTTCAAAGTGGTATGGTAAACTTTAATTCAAAAATATCTTTTAAATAAATTCCTTTATAAATTATATTACTTTTAAATGATTTCATGAAAAAGGGATATTTCTCTCAAAGATTTTTACTGATCATTTTCAACTATGTCAACATCCTTTACAAGATATTATTATTGATCGAGGTTTATTTATTATGATACAAATATTTCATATTGTATTGAAGGTTTTGTGATATATTTGATTTTGAATGTGTTATTTTTATACAATTCATGGCTTTGGTTCAAAGTATTGACATTTCATGTGCTAGTTTTAATATGAATGTTTATGTTATGTTTTGAACCTTTTAATATGAGGAATGTATTGGACTTAGTGGATAAAGGGTGGAGCCCACTATAGCTCCTCGTTACATCGATAGGTCTCATGAGACAATTATATGTGGAATTTCCCGAGGCCGTTCCCAATTTGATATATGGTTTTGGCCGAGGCCTCAATCATTTTTAGACGTTTTGGTCGAGGCCTTGAAAAAATGTTTCAGAATTTCCCATATTATACATTCCCTCATTATGAAAATGTTATTGATGGTTCATGTGGTTATTCGACTAGTAGAATACCCATGAATATGTTTTATTATGTCATTATTTACTCATCTCAAATTCCTACCATAAATTATTCATGTTTATAATTTGTAAAGGCACGTGTTTTAAATTATTCGTCATGCCTAATGTTTGTGTTATCTTAAGCTGTATTTCTTACCCTTACTGAGTGTTTGAGCTCACCCCTTTCTTATGTTTTATTTTCCCAGGATTCAAAGAAGTGTATTATAATTTATAATTATGGTTAATCTAGGGGATTAATGGCATTCTCAAAGGATCATTTATGTTGTGTTTTATTTTCTAATATGTAATGTAACATTTGTGTATATAGTCTATTTTCCAAAACTGCTAAACTGATCGGTCTTTCGGGACTTGATTCTTTGTAATCATACCAATGTATTAAAATAATGCACCAAATCTAGGATTTTGGGGTCCAAGCATTACAGTTGGTATCAGAGAAAGTTTAGCAACAACCTTGGAAATAGATTTAGATAAACTCTAATTAGAGAACATTACACTAAGATAGAATTTGAGGATTAGTATAGAAGAACTTCCAAGAATTTTCATAATGTAGATATTTTGTGTATTTTCCAAGCAATAAATCCTTGTCTCGATACAAGGAGGTAGATGTGGCTCGGAAACAGATGTACCTAGGAGTGAAAACTCTGACAAGGAGTTTCAGGCTTGACCCGGGGTATCCTAGTACATGAAAAAGGGCCTTGCTTCACTCTTGGTTACGAAACTCATGGGGGATACACTTAGGATAATTTACATTTTCATTACAAGACATTATGATGGATTTAGGAGTAAATACTTCCTCAAAGAAAATATTTTATCATTATAGATTATATGCATAATCTTTTCAATTTTCATTAGGTATTTTACAAGTTTGGAATTATGCATTTCAATTTATAAACTAACCTAGTGTATGCCATTGTTTAGAAATGGTGCCTAGTAGAAGGAATGAGAACTCCAGTAATACGCATGATCCAAATATTAAGAAGGATCATATCTTTCATGGTATTAAAACAACTTTTAGAAGGGAAATAGTCTCCCAGGTATTCTCATCATATGAAGAAATATAATCATGTGTTAATAAGATAAGTAAAGAATTCCCTAAGTCTTATGGATTTGAAGGGAAGCAAGAGAAGAAAAGGATGGAAGAGAGAAAGATGGATAAAGGGAAGAGGGGAAAGAAGGATTTTCCCATATGTGATAACTGTGGAAAGAATCAGCTTGGAAAATTCTTGAAGGAAATCGGAGTTTGTAATAAGTGTGGGGAAAAGGGACACCAAATACGTGATTGCAAGGGTAATAAAAATGTTTCAATTGTATAATGCTTAATCTGTAAGAAGTTGGGACACTACTTGAATCAATGTCCAAATCATAAGAGTATACCCCAAATGATGCTATTGGATAATAATAAAGTTATAATAATACCGAAGATGAAGAGGAATTATTAGAGTTCTTATGTTGTTATTAAAGTATTGTGTTATTTGAGTATTGTATTAATGATGTACATGTTATAATAATTATAGAGTATATAAGGATTATACTGCAGCACTATTTCATTAAGGATTTGATATTATATGGTTCTAAGAAAAGTGACTCAATAGCAAGTTAAACATTTTGGAAAATACATGGTTGAAGGAAAGATAAACCTTAATATGGTTCTAAAACTGAGGTAGTGATTTTGGAAAAAGATATGATTGATTTGGATATTTGATATTCTTGACTACTTTGAAATTAATTAATTGTTTGTTTATTCCATTATTGTTGGATTTTACAACATTTTTAGATATATTGAGTATATCCAGTATTATATAAGAAATAATAAATTACATACCTATGCAAATATGGTTTTCTGGTAATTCAGTTTATTACCATGTCTTATGATAATACGTGATGAAGGTATTCACACGTATGTTATGTGACCTTCCTTATTAATTTTGGACTATGAGTTTGGAAAAAAATATTTTGGATAAGTCTAAAGGTTGGAATGGATCAAGTTAAACAATAGATACTATTTTTTATGGTTAAAACACTTCTTAAGATTATTTTTGGATTGTTATAAAAAGGACAACTCGGAGGTCAGGTGACAACCCATCGCGTCCGACAAGGCCGTGAGACATGAACCCGTAACCGAAGGGTGACAAGCGTGCATCACCTACCACTAGCCTACGTGATGTCCTGGTTTGTATAATGTAGTTTTTTTTAAAATGGTATGATAGATAAATTATAAATTCATTTTTTTAACCCTATACGATTAGGATAAATAGAATATTTTTGAATTATATTATCTTTTGGAGTGAAAGATGAGTTTGTGGTAGGAATTAGTTGAAGGATGAAACTCTACTTGTTAAGTATATTTTTTTCATCTTCTTCTATGAATAAATTAATTCTTAAAATTTAAAGAAGGGATCTTAAAACCAAAAAATGTGTTATCCTAATACCTTATGTTTTGTTGAACTGATGATATTTTAAATCATCATAGATTGATGGCTTTGAGGCCCTCAATTTTACACTTGTTTGTGATTTATGACCTCAATCACTCCCTATAAATATTTATGTTTTCCTCTAATTATGTGTCTCTAATTTCCACCAATGTTCTCCTAATCGAGATCATAATTTGGTGGTGACTTTTTCGTTTCTCTATCCCTCTTATTAAGACAAAATTTTATTAAACCAATTTCCAATGTGGGTTTTCCACAAAGGTATTTTTCTATTTTTAACCTTTTATTTTCAAAGAACAATTTCAAATTTTGAGGATGCAATTTATTGAAGTAGGGTAAAATGTAACACCCCAAGATTTCATAGTACGTTATTTCTTCAAAGTAATTCAAAAACTTTCACTACACGGAACACCGAATTCGAATGCACCACAACTTACCAAACTAGTTGTTCAAAAGCGGTTATGAATAGTATTATCTGCATTTTGAATTTTATATATTCCACATAAATTTTAACATCCATATTATTTGTTTCTTAGACATAATATCAGAACAAATTCATTTTTTTCAGATAAAGGATGTATTTTTCAGAAAATGCAATTTTACCGCCTTTTAATGGAGAACCCTTTTTAAAACCAATATTTGACACTTTTATATATTCAATTTAATAAAATTAAATTATTCTTCAGAATCGGGACATAAAAATTTAGTTTGGATAAATTTTTGGTACTTTCCCGATAACTTTCATATTTTGATGAATAGTGAAAAATACTAAATTTTAATTCAAAACAACTTTTTTAATCAAAATAATTTATAGTGATAAATTATGCATTTGAATGGTTTGTAATTATAATTATATTATATTTTTATTATTTAATACAATTTAGGTCATTATAAGTAATTACACATTTAAATTTGACATAAACACATGTCAATCTTTTGATAGTTTTTACTTTTAAAAAAACTCGTTTTCCTAGTTTTGACAACGGGAATTAATTTTAAATTAATTAATAAAACTTCTTTGTTTTGAATTTGGTAAAATAGAATTTATTTTTGAATTCTGAAAATCAAAATTAGCTTAAAGTGAATTTTTGGTATTTTTCTGAAAACATCCAATTTTTTTATGAATAGTGAAAAATATCGCGTTATTGTTTAAAACTGAATTTATATTTAAATAATTATTTAATTTATTTTAATTTATTTTAAGTCAAATTAGATATATAATACCAATATAAGTTTAATGTAATTCATTGGATTCATTTTATAATAATATTAGATGTATAAATTTTTATTGAACTTTTTTACTGTCTTTTACCCACCTTCTAGGAGCATTTGCAAATTTGTCTAAAACTTAATTTTTACGCATCTTTGAGTTGAATTTCAAAAATCTGAAAGACACGGTTGACATCAGTAAGTAAAATTTCATTCAATAAGATGAAAATAATTTTTGGTGAATAGTAACTTTTGACTTTTATTTACTACGGTTAAAAGTAAATAGGGTAATTTAAGGAAAAATGATATTATAATTACCCTAACACATGACTTAATTCTATTGGATAAGTGAAATTAGACCAAAAAAAACCTTAGGAATAAAATATGATCATCTTTGGTTCACATGGATTAGATTAGTACATTTATTATTATTTTATTTAAAGAAGAGTTAAAAGTGTAAAATTCAAAGTTTAATAACTAAACCATTTTTAATATAGGGTTATACATGAGATAAATTCGACTATAAATATTATTTAGAAATATAAAATTATTTCCTACATCTTGGAATTTTATTTATTATTTTTAGACAATAAATAATTAAATTTATTTATGATACAATGATGATGCAGTATTTACCTTATTAATGAAAGAATCAAATAAATTGTATTATAAATATTAAAATAAATATAATTTCAAAGTTTTTATGAAATCCAGGAATTTTATAGATTAATATTCCATGTTAGTATTTATCAATATATCTTGTTTGAAGTAATCAAGTTGTGATGACTTTCACAAAAACCAAATACTAAAAAGTGTCAAAATTGACATAAATGAGTTTTTAAAACAAATATTATATTATTAAATTATATAATATTCCAAAAAATATATGGTTTATCCAAAAAGATTAAATAATATTATATATGTTATTAATGAACCACTTGAGGTTCTCTTGGAAGTTTAAAGTGACTTTATTAACCATATAGTGTAAGAATACAAGAAGACGAGGTAAAAGTTAACTATTTAACAAAGAGTTAAATCTAAAAGATAAGGTTAATATGGTGACCTAAACCTGTCTAAAACCTATTGGTTGTGTAGTTTTTGACCCATAATCACCTTAACCTAGAAATAAATCATTTTTGAGACATTATAAACCTAAAATTATTTTATTATAAAATAATATTTCAAGATTTTCCTAAAGTGACTCTCACCTCTTATAAAAGGGTACTTTCCCTTCTCTCAAAATCATAACTCCAAATCCATTTGGTTTGGCCAACCCCGGACCAAATATCCTCCAAAATTCCCTCACATAAAACTATATTCCTTAATTTGATCATAAATCCAACCTAATTATCCCTTTTGATCAATTCAAAAGGAAACACCCGAAGAAGTGGTAATAATTTCACCACCCTCTTTCTAGTTCTTTTCTTCTTCCACTTCCTCTTTCTTTTTTGTTTCCATACCAAAATAATAACTCCAGTGACTTTTATATACTTTGATGTTGTTATAAATATATTACAACCATATTTGTCATTATATCCATCCTATAAATGACAAAGTCTCCATATGTACGTACATATGGCTTACCATCTCCATGTTGTGGTGTAGTTTGTTATTCAAACACTTCATTATTTGGATTGATATAATAATGAGTATAAATGATGTAAATAATAAATATAACATGTTAATGATTATTTATATATGATATACCATCCAATTACATATGATTTCACCGTCAATATGATGATATTTTCGCTCATGTGTACGTATGGGTTACCATCTCCACGACGCGATGAGATTCATTTCTGCATTCACCATTCAACGATGATTATAAAAATATATATTGTTAATAATTATGTAATATATGACATAATAATTCTAATTAATATATATGTATGTATGTGTATGTATGTATGTATGTATGTATGTATGTATGTATGTATGTATGTATGTATGTATGTATGTATGTATGTATGTATGTATGTATGTATGGATGGATAGATGGATGGATGCATGTATGTATGTACAAACATATATCTTATTCACTTACTTTCATTCAATACAATATGAAAAAGGAAACATCATTTATGCGTACGAACGGCCTGCCGTCTCTATAAATGGTATTTTCCATTTCATATATCTATATATTATTCATGTTTTTATTCTAAATATATATTATATATAAATCATTTGTTATATTCTAGAAGAATGTAAATCATGATCTAAATGATACGATCAAGAATAACAAGTTAAAACACGTACGATAAAGAAAGTGATTATTACCCAAAATGTTAATTAAACATGGAAATCATTATTAAATGGGTAGTATAAAGTCATAAATTAATCATTTATGATATAATAAATATGAATATGGTTATATTATAATTTAATAACATAATATGGTCATTATACAGGAGGTTAAATGTACCCTCGACGAAAGGAAAGTGCAAGGTAAGGGTTAATTTCACAATCTCTTTATTATCTGAGGTTGTTTTTACGTAAGTATCTACTGAGACATATTTATTATCCATGTCCATGTTTCATAAAAGAGTATGAAAATGGATTATTTTTAAGGGAATTTTTTACTAAAACATAATTTTAAATGTTTAAAGATTTATTCTTCTAAACCTTTCTCATTAATATCCATGTTTTCAAAATGGTTTTAAGGATTTATTTATATAGACATGAATGTTTTAAAATGTTAATTCCTTTAAAAAGTTTCAAAGTGGTATGGGACACTTCGATTCGAAACTATATTTTAAATGACTTACTTTATAAATTATTTGAATTTTAAATGATTTCATGAAAAAGGGATATTTCTCTTAAAGATTTTTACTGATCATTTTAAACTATGTCAACATCCTTTACAAGATATTATTCTTGATCTAGGTTGATTTATTATGATAAAAATCTTCCATATTGTATTTAAGGTTTTTTGATATATTTGACTGTGGATGTGTTATTTTTATACCATTCATGGTTTAGAGTTAAAGTATTGACATTTCATATGCTAATTTTAATACGAATGTTTATGTTATGTTTCAACCTTTTAATATGAGGAATTTATTAGACTTAGTAAGTGGCGAGTGGATCCTACTATAGATCCTCGGTGCATCGGTAGGTCTCATGAGACAATTAGATGTGGAATTGGATGAGGCCTTTGCCAATTTGATATATGGTTTTGGCTGAGGCCTTAATTATTTTTAGACGTCTTGGATGAGGCCTTGAAAAAATGTTTCAGAATATCCTGCATTATACATTCCCTCATTATGAAAATATTATTGATGGTTTATGTGATTATTCTACTAGTAGAATACCCATGACTATGTTTTATTATGTCATTATTTACTCATCTCATATTCCTGCCATAAAGAGTTCATGTTTATTATTTGTAAAAGCATGTGTTTTAAATTATTCATCATGCCTAATGTTTATGTTATCTTTTATTGTATTTCTTACCCTTACTGAGTGTTTGAGCTCACCCCTTTCTTATGTTTTATTTTCCCAGGATTCCAAGAAGTGTATTATGATTGATAAGCAGGTTTAAGCTAGGGTATTAATGGTGTTCTCAATCGATCATTTATATTTTATTTTATTTTCTAATGTGCAATGTAATGTTTGAATATGTAGTCTATTTTCCAAGATTTCTAAACTGATCAGTCTTTCAAGACTTGATTCTTTGTAATAATGCCAATGTATTAAAATAATGCACCGAATTTGGGCTTTTGGGGTTTGGGTGTTACAGTTGGTATCAGAGGAATTTTAGCAAGAACCTTGGAAATAGATTTAGATAAACTCTAATTAGAGAACATTGCCCTAATATAGACTTTGAGGATTAGTATAGAAGAACTTTCTAGAAGTTTGGTAATGTAAAGATTTTTTGTATTTTCCAAGAAATACATCCCTATCTAGATACGAGTAGGTAGAGGCAGCTCTAGCACAGATGTACCTAGGAGTGAAAACTCTAACAAGGAGTTTCAGGATTGACCTGGGGTATCCTGGTACTCGACAATGGGCCTTGCTACACTCTTGGTTACTACACTCCCATGGGATATGCTTATAATAATTCACATTTAATTACAAGCCATTATGAAGGATTTATGAGTAAATACTTCCTTAAAGAAAACATTTTATGATTATAGATTATATGCATAATCTTTTCAATTTACATTAGGTATTTTACAAGTTTGGAATTATGAATTGAAATTCATAAACTAACCTAGTGTATGCCATTGTTTAGAAATGGTGCCTAGTATAAGGAATGAGAACTCCAGCAATACACATGATCCAAAGATTAAGAAGGATCATATCTTGCATGGTATTAAGGAAAATTTTAGAAGGGAAATAGTCTCCCATGTATTCTCATCATATGAAGAAATAGTATCATGTGTTAATAAGATAAGTAAATAATTCCATGAGTCCTATGGCTTTAAAGGGAAGCAAGATAAGAGAAGGATGGAAGAGAGAAAGATTGATAAAGGGAAGAGGGGAAATAAGGATTTTCCCATATGTGATAACTGTGGAAAGAATCACCTTGGTAAATTCTTGAAGGGAATGTGATTTTGTTATAAGTGTGGAGAAAAAGGACACCAAGTACATGATTTCAAGGGTAAGAAAAAGGTTTCAATTGTACAATGCTTCATCTGCAAAGAGTTAGGACACTATGTGAATCAATTTCCAAATCGTCAGAGTATACTCCAAATATTGCAATTGTATAATAATCAAGTTATGATACTACCGAAGATGAAGAGGAATGATTAGAGTTCTTAAGTTGTTATTAAAGTATTGTGTTGTTTGAGTATTGTATTAATGATGTACATTTTATAAGAATTATAGAGTATATAAGGATTGTACTGCAGTACTATTTCATTAAGTATTTGAGATTATATGGTTCTAAAAAAAGTGAGTCAATAGAAAGTTAAACTTTTTTGGAAAATACATGGTTGAAGGAAATATAAACCTTAATATGGTTCTAATACTGAGGTACTGATTTTGGAAAAATATATGATTGATTTGGATATTCTATATTCATGACAACTTTGAAATTAATTAATTGTTTGTTTATTCCATTATTGTTGGAGTTTACAATATTTTTGGATATAAAGATTATATCCAGTATTCTATAAGATATAAGTAATTACATACCTATTCAAATATGGTCTTCTAGTAATTCAGTTTATTACCACGTTTTATGAGATTACATGATGAAGGTATTCACATGTATGTTATGTGACCTTCCTTATTAATTTTGGACTGTGAGTTTCGACATAAGTATTTTGGATAAGTATAAAGGTTGGAATGGATCAAGTTAAACAATGGATACTATTTTTTATGGTTAAAACACTTCTTAAGATTATTTTTGGATTGTTATAAAAAGGACAACATAAGGTTTGGGTGATAACTCATTACGCCCGGAAAGGCTGCGAGACTTGAACCCGCAACCGAAGGGAGACAAGGGTGCATCCCCTACCACTGGCCTGTATGATGTCATAGCTTGTATAATGTAGTTTTTTTTAAATGGTTTGACAGATAAATTATAAATTCATTTTTTTAACCCTGTACGATTAGGATAAATAGAATATTTTTGAATTCTATTATCTTTTGGAGTGAAAGATGAGTTTGTGGTAGGAATTAGTTGAAGGACGAAACACTACTTGACAAGTATTTTTTTCATCTTATTCTATGAATAAATTAATTCCTAAACTTTAGGGAAGAGATCTTAAAACCAAAAATGTGTCATCCTAATACCTTATGTTTTGTTGAACTGGTGATATTTTAAATCATCATAGATTGATGGCTTTGAAGCCCTCAATTTTACACTTGTTTTTGATTGATGACCTCAATCACTCCCTATAAATATTTAAGTTTTCCCTCTAATTATGTGTCACTAATTTCCACCAATGTTATCTAAATCTATATCATAATTTGGTGGTGACTTTTTCATTTCCATTTCCCTCTTATTAAGACAAAATTTTATTAACCCAATTTTCGATGTGTGTTTTCCACAAAGGTATTTTTCTATATTTAACCTTTTATTTTCAAAGAAAAATTTCAAATTGTGAGGACTCAATTTATTTAAGGAGGGGAGAATTTAAAACCCCAATATTTCATAGTATGTTATTTCTTCAAAGTGATTCAATAACTTGTGTTACACGCAACACCGAGTTCGAGCGCACCACGACTTACCAAACTAGTTGTTCAAAAGTGGTTATGAACAGTATTATCTGCATTTTTAATTTTATATATTCCATATAAATTTTAACATCCATGTTATGTGTTTCTTAGACATAATATAAGAACAAATTTATATTTTTCAGATAAAGGAAGTATTTTTCAGAAAATGTAATTTTACAGCCATTTAATGGAGAACCCTTTTTAAAACCAATATTTGACACTTTTATATATTAAATTTAATGAAATTAAATTATTTTTTAGAATCGGGACCTAAAGATTTAGTTTGGATAAATTTTTGGTACTTTCCAGATAACTTTCATACTTTGATGAATAGTGAAAATACTAAATTTTAATTAAAAACAACTTTTTAAATCGAAATAATTTATAGTGATAAATTATGAATTTGAATGGTTTGGAAGTATAATTAGATTATATTTTTATCATTTAATACAATTTAGGTCGTTATAAGTAATTTCACATTTAAATTTGACATAAACATGTGTCAATCTTTTGATTGTTTTTACTTTTCAAAAACCCGCTTTTTTGGTTTTGACAACGGGAATTAAATTTAAATTAATTAATGAAACTTATATGTTTTTAATTTGTTAATATAGAATTAATTTTTTAATTCTTAATATCAAAATTATCTTAAGGTGAATTTTTGGTATTTTTCTGAAAACATAAAATTTTTTATGAATAGTGAAAAACATTGCCTTATTGTTTAAAACCGAATTTTTATTTAAATAATTATTTATTTTATTTAAATTTATTTTATATGAAATTAGATATATAGTACATATATAAGTTCAATTTAATTAATTGTAGTCATTTTATAATAAAATTATATGTATAGATTTTTATTGAACTTTTTACCGTCTTTTACACACCTTCTAGGAGCATTTGTAAATTTGCATAAAAATTAATTTTACCGCTTCTGTGAGTTGAATTTCAAAAATACGAGAGACACGGTTGGAATCAATAATTAAATTTTCATTCAATAGGATGAAAATAATATTTTTTGAATAGTAACTTTTGAATTTTATTCACCACGGTTAAAAGTAAATAGGGTAATTAAGGGTAAAAATGGTATTATAATTACCCTAAAACATGTCCTAATTCTATTGGATAAGTGAAATTATACCAAAAACAATCTTAGGAATAAAATATTATCCTATTTGGTCCACTTGGATTAGATTAGGACATTTATTATTATTTTATTTAAAGAAGAGTTAAAAGTGTTAAATTCAAAGTTTAATAACTAAACCATTTTTAATATAGGGTTATAAATAAGATAAATTCGACTATAAATATTAATTATAAATATAAAATTATTTCCTATATCATTTTATTTTATTTATTATTTTTAGACATTAAATAATTAAATTTATTTACGACACAATGATGATGCAGTAATTACCTTATTAATGAAAGAATCAAATAAATAGTATTATAAATATTAAAATAAATATAATTTCATGGTTTTTATGACATACACGAATTTTATAGGTGAATATGACATGTTAGGATTGATTCAATGTATCTTTTTGGAAGTAATATAGTTGTGATGACTTTCACAAAAACCAAATACTAAATAGTGTAAAAATTGACATAAATGAGTTTTTAAAACAAATATTATATTATTAAATTATATAATATTCATAAAAATCTAAGGTTTTTCCAAAAGTCTTAAATAATATTATATATGTCATTAATGAACCACTTGAGATTCTCTTGAAAGTTTAGAGTGGTTTTATTAACCATATAGTGTAAGAATACAAGAAGACACAATAAAAGTTAAACTATTTAACTAAGAGTTAAATCTAAAAGATAAGGTTAATATGGTGACCTAAACTTGTCTAAAACCTATTGTATGAGTGGTTTTCAACCAATAACCACCTTATCCTAGAAATAAATCATTTTTTAGCTGTTAGAAACTGAAAATTATTTTATTATAAAATAATATTTCAAGCTTTTCCTAAAGTGACCCTCACCTCTCTTATAAAAGGGTACTTCACCTTCTCTCCAAATCACACCTCCAAAGCCATTTTTTCATCAAAACCCTACCAAATATCCTCAACATTCCCTCAAATCAACCTAGAGTCCTTACTTTGATCATAAATTCAACCTAAGGATCCCTTTTGATCAAATCAAATGGAAACACCCAAAGAAGAGGTAATAATTTCACCACCCTCTTTCAAGTTATTTTCTTCTTCCACTTCCTCTTTCTTTGTTGTTTCTATACCAAAATAATAACTCCAGTAACTCCAACATACAATTATGTTATTATAAATATGGTACAACCATATTCATTATTATATCCATCCTATAAATGACAAAGTCACCATACGTGGGTACGTACGGCTTACCGTCTCCACGTCGTGGTGTAGTTTGTTATTCAAACACTTCATTATTTAGATGGGTATAATAATGAGTATAACTGATGTAAATAATAAATATAAAATTTTAATTATTCTTTATATATGATATACCATCCAATTACATATGATTTCACCATCAATATAATGATATTGTCGCTCGTGCGTGCGTACAGATTACCGTCTCCACGACGTGATGAGATTCATTTCCCCATTAACCATTCAACGATGATTATAAAAATATATATTATTAGTAAGTATGTAATATATTAGATAATAATTATAATTAATAGATATATATATATATGTGTGTGTGTGTGTGTGTACTTACATATATCTTTTTCACTTATTTCCATTCAATACGATATGAAAACAGAAACAACGTTTATGCATACGTACGACATACCGTCTCCATAAACGGTGTTTTCCATTTCATATATCTATATATTATAAAAATTTATATTATAAATATATATGATATATAAATTATTTTTTATATTCTTGAATTATGTAAATCATGATCTAAATGATACGATCAAGAATAACAAGTTAAAACACGTACGATAAAGAAAGTGATTATTACCCGAAATGTTAATTTAACACGGAAATAATTATTAAATGGGTAGTATAAAGTCATAAATGAATAATTTATGATATAATAAATATTAATATGGTTCTTTAATAATTTAATAACATATTATGGTCATTATACAAGAGGTTAAACATACCCTCGACCAAAGGAAAGTGCAAGGTAAGGGATTAATTTCATAATCTCTTTATTATCTGAGTTTGTTTTTATGTAAGTATTTACTGGGATATATTTATTATCCATTTCCATGTTTCATAAAAGAGTTTTCAAATGAATTATTTTTAATGGAATTTTTTACTAAAATATCATTTTAAATGTTTTAAATATTTATTCTTCTTAACCTTTCTCATTAATGTCCATGTTTTCAAAATGATTTTAAGGATTTATTTATATGGATATAAATGTTTTAAAATGTTAATTCCTTTCAAAAGTTTCAAAGTGGTAAGGGAAACTTTGATTCAAAACTATCTATTAAATGAATTCCTTTATAAATTACGTGAATCTTAAATTATTTCATGAAAAATGGATATTTATCTCAAAGATTTTTACTGATCATTTTCAACTTTTTCAACATCCTTTTTGGGATATTATTCCTGATCGAGGTTGATTTATTATGATACAAATATTCCATATTATATTGAAGGTTTTGTGATATATTTTACTGTGGATGTTTTATTTTTATACCATCCATGTTTTAGGGTTAAATTATTGACATTTCGTATGCTATTTTTAATACGAATGTTTATGTTATGTTTCAACCTTTTCATATGAGGAATGTATTGGACTTAGTAAGTGACGTGTGGAGCTTGTTATAGCTCCTCGGTGCATCGGTAGGTCTCATGATACAATTATACTTGTAATTGGATGAGGCCTTTCCCAATTTTATATATGGTTTTGTCCGAAGCCTTAGTCATTTTTAGACGTCTTGGTCGAGGCCTTGACAAAATGTTTCAGAATGTCCTGCATTATACATTCCCTCATTATGAAAATATTATTGATGGTTCATGTGATTATTTAACTAGTATAATACCCATTACTATGTTTTATTATGACATTATTTACTCATCTCATATTCCTTCCATAAAGTGTCCATGTTTATTATTTGTAAAGGCATGTGTTTTAAATTATTTTTCATGCCTGATGTTTATGTTATCTTCTGTTGTATTGCTTACCCTTATTGAATGTTTGAGATCACCCCTTTCTTATGTTTTATTTTCCCAGAATTCCAAAAATTGTATTATGATTGATAAGCTGGGTTAAGATAGGGGATTAATGGCATTCTCAAAGTATCATTTATGTTGTGTTTTATTTTCTAATGTGTAATCTAACGTTCATGTATGTAGTCTATTTTCCAAGACTACTAAATTGATCGGTCTTTCGTGACTTGATTCTTTATAATCATTCCAATGTAATAAAATAATGCACCAAATCTGGGCTTCTGGGTTCGGGACATTACACTATGATACCAACTATAGTTACCCATACTTTTCATATATAGATATTACATTTCATTATATGAATATTCATCACATAATATTTTGATTCATGCCATAATCGTATAGCTTTAGTATCTTTGGAAACTTGGACACATAAATAAATAATTCATAAGTGTATCCCATTATGTTCTTGATAAATATCACCCTTATTAGATATATAATACTTAAAAATATTTCTTCACAACTTGGGGAAATGAAACATAATAAAGGGTGAGTTTAGATGCATGGTAAGGGTAAAAAAGGGATATATCAATGGTCGCATAAGCATAATATGGGTATAAGGGTATGAGAACTTTAGATTAACATTTGAAAAAAAATACCCTACATATCATAGATCATAATATTGAGTTGTTTCATAAATATTACTATTTCATAAGACGTGAATCTTAAAGGAATCAAAGAACATGAGTTATGAGAGTATTACATTTTCATAAGTTATGAGTTTGTATCATACACATAAGTATAGAAAATAATTTCCATAGTATTAAAGGCTCACTACTAAGAAAATAATAGTGTATTGGTTTTAATCCCAAAAGTATCATAGTAGTCAAATTTCACTACCATGACTATCATAGTAGACAGAGTCCCTTACTGAACTGGGTTCACTCCCCATTCTATTCTTTTTTATCTTATGAGATATCAATCTTTACCCAATTCATTGAAGGGATATATACTTCTAAGCCCACCCAAAAAATAATTAAAATCATACATATGTGTTCCATAAGGTCATAAAACATTCATTATATCATAACCCATGAAAATGAGATGGGTTTCATAAATATTTCATCATTTCATCATAGCATAACCCATAGAAAAGAACTAGGTTTCATAAATTAATTAACCGTTGTAAATGATATTGGTTTCATAGAATCACTCTTAAATCATCATTATCATAAGCATTCTAGAGAAATATAGTGTATGGTATCATTAGATCATATTCCAATTGAATTATAAGTAACATCGAGGATGTTATCATGGATGAAAAAAATTCTTTAAAAGATCATTGAAACATTTATTGAGAAAAATAGACTTTCCACTTTCAAATCACTTATTTAAAACATAAAAATTTATCAAATATTAAGGAAAAAAAATTCTTTGAAAATAACCTTGAAAATAGTAAATTGAGGTTCAAATCATTTAGTGGTCATGATGGTGGGAAATTATATTCATGCCACATAAGTTAAAAAACATTCCTTTCATAATTTTGTAAAAAAGGTCAAAAAGTACCTCGTTTAGAAAATGAAAAGAATATTCCTTGTAAATCATTTTTTAAAAATTCAATAATCAATAAAAATTAATTTAAAAATCATGGTATGATTTTAAAAATATAATTTAAATCATTTTTAGAAAACATGGATATGGAAGAAAATGGATTTTCGACTGAATAGAGAAATAAAGTCAATTTTCTTTAAAAACATATTTTTTATTTCTTGAGTACTTATGGTGGGAAAAATTAAAGTAAAACAATTATTCTCAAGAAATAACTAGAAGATAATATTATTCATGAGTTTCTTGAGAATTATATTATATGATTTCATTATCATAAAATTAATCATAAACAATCCTGATAACTAATGAGATTGTAACATAATATTCTTACCTCAAGTTTGACTTACTTCGAAAGAACTCTATAATCCTATATAATAAATTAAAATTTATTATAATCCTATACTAGATTCATTAATTTAATTATAATATCTCATATTATCCCTTTATAACATTTCAACACCCATTTATTAATAATCCCTTATTAAAATTATCATTTTTATGTGTTAACTATTTCGTTCATTCATAAGAATTTTAGTTTAGTAGTTATGGTTCTTGCACATTGATCATGATTTCATAATACAAAAAAAATTAATAATTATATAAATATTATATATATTCATTATATATTGAGATATATAGAGAGTCATCCATAAAGGTTAGAGATATAAAAAATTAATTACACCATTCATGGAGACGGTAGGCTATACGTACACATGAATATTGTATTTACTTTTCAAAGGATGGAAATAAATAAATTTAAATATTAATCCACATTTAAGAATAATTATTTTATCATAAATATTCATTAAATCTATCCTCATTATCATACAAGTAAAACGGGAATGAAAAATGAATCACATCACTTTGTGGAGGTGGTAGTCCACACGTACACATTAGCGACATTATCATTTTCTAATAGTTTGTAAGGTAAGAAGTTATATTTGATATTATAATTAAAGAAGAATAATTATTTCATAAATATCATATATAAACTTTAAATCCATCATAATATCAATCCATGAAATATGGTTAGGTAAAATGAATTTTATCGCTACGTGGAGACGGTAAACTGTAGATGCCCAAAAGCGATACTTTCACTTCTCATTTGATGAAAATAGGGTGAGTAATGTGGTTTAATAATAATAATAATATTTAATTATATTTTGGATACTTAATTTTTTATTTTATGGAGAATATAATAGACTTATAGGAGGTAAAATAAGAATAAAAAAGAAAGTGATCGGTTAAGGCGATTACCTCTTCTTTGCCATAACTCCTTTAGATATCCTATTAAGTCCAATAGAATTAGTATTTTTAGAATAAAAAATATATATATAATGTGACTAGGTTATTTTAGAATATAATTTTTAGGTTTTGGTCAAGATATAAGGATCAAATTTATGTAAATAATAGAAAGGAGAGGTATAAGTGAGGGGAGGGTCACTCTTGGAATTTCATAAAAGATTAAAATATAATAAAGTCATTATATGGCCAAAATGGACCCAAAATAACCTTTATTTTAATATAAGATAGTAGTAGGTTGAAGTATCATCAACTAAAAAAAATTTATAGTTTTATTTGGTGTTTTAAACCTTATCTTTTGGTTTAACCCCTTAGTTAACTTATTTTAACATTAACCATGGTAACATATTTTTCACTCAAAGGGTTATAATTTTACATATAAGGTAAAAATTGGATCATAAATGGAAAATAGATTACATTTTAGTCCATATATTATACACCTTTTCCTATTTCATTATTTATATGATTTTCAAATAATTTAATAAATTATTTTTTTGATAAAATATCATTAATGTCAATTATGACAGTTTTCATTTAATTTGACTTAAAATACATAAATAGAAAGTTTGAATTCGAATATAATACTTTAAGAAAACAATAATAAGTCATATTCATTGATAAAAAAATTTTAACACTATAGATAATTCAAATTATATTACTTTTAATATTTTTAAAATAATTTATTATATTTTTTATTAATTGAAGAAATATTGTGTCGGTGTTGCATAAGCATTTAAGGTAATTATATAAATACTAAAAATTAGAAATAAATTTACATAATAAAAAAATTATTATTCTCAAAATATATATTTGTATTCACTTATAAATTTCAGTTTCCCTGTGTGAACACATAATAGATATTTAAAAGTAAGAGAGTGACATTTTGTATTGTTCTTTACTTTAAATATTAGATAAGTCTTTTTCAGAGAAAATTTTCCCTTTAAATAATTACTTTTAGAGCATAAGGTGATAAAAGTAGAATTATATTCATTTAATAACAATTAATATGAAAAATGGTGACCTTAACATTTAGTTTTAACCTAATTTAACATGATTTACCCTTTACTGAGGTGAGAAATTTTACTAAGGTTACTATTCTTATTGACCAAAAATAAAAGGGATCTATTTAACAAATTTGAACCTAATTATTAAAATTATAGAATATATTTTATCAATTTAAATTTATATAGGTGGTAAAAATTAATTTTAAAATAAGTATGCAAAATGGGATGAAAATCAATTTTTAGAAAAAATATACTTTTTTAAGCATAAAACTGGATTTATTCTTAATCATGCCTAGGAAAAAATATTAAATGAATGTTAAAATATTTTATTGAATATATGATATATAAATTTCATTAAAATAATTTAATAATAGTTATTAATTCAATTTATATAGATAAAAATACATTGTAATCATAAAAATAATTTTTCAGAAGAAAAAAACATCTCCTTTATTTTCAAATGATTTTTATTTTCATTTTTAATTAATTTATAACAAATGAATTCATTTTATACATATTTAAACCATAATAGTTTCATAATTTAGTAAGTAAAATTCATACTCACCAATCAAAAATCTAGGCAATAACCACCACATAATGTTTTAGTAGGATATCGTGGTTTGTTTAAACTCGATGCAGCGTGTAACACAAGTCATCATATAAATCAAATTATTTAAAGATAAATGTTTTCTAAAATATTGGGGTGTTTCATGGGGTATGTGACTTATATGATTATAGATTGTCTAACCCTACTTCTAAGGACCACATCCATATCCCTAGGTCGTATATCGTGCTTATCCTATAACCCTATGGAAACTCATCCTCGAAGCTCTGGAGCAGAACTGTATTAGATTCCCTATCTTATCACACATATGACACTTTCTATAAGGTTTTATGTAGAAATTGTGATAATTTACAACCTTCCCATAGTTTATTCACTATGTAAATTATCCTAAAGTAGATAAATAATCCATTCTCTAGTCCACTTACTTTCCACTACCATGTTGTGTGTCCCTAGTCTTTCTCTTCCTATTACTAGAAGAGACACTCATTAGAGTATTATGAGGTCCAACCACATGAGTACTAGAAGTTGGAAGAATACCAATTATATTATCCTCCTTCAGACCCTTCTCAATAGTCAATGACTTTCATAGAACCATCTGGTATTTCATTAGGTAAAAACTCCTAACTTGTTTTCTGATATCAGATAAAAGACTAATATTAAACTTACTGGACTTTTTTGCCTCATTTATGACCAAGAGAGGAGAAAATAAAAGTGTCTTATTATAATTATAGGAGTATAAAAAAAATTCATGGGCCATTATTGTATCTCTATTAACTCTTATACTTGGTCTAGATTCAGTTTATTATGAATGAATTCCTCGAAAAACTAGTCCTTGAATGCCGCCTAGGTGAGACCCTCATGTCTATCAGTCTGTACCATCATGCCCCACCATATATTGGAGGTTCCATGTATCATTAACTCTATTAGATTCACCTTTATTTTATCAGGTGTATCAATAAGTTCAAATACACCCTTGATGATTTTTTTCCATTCCTCAACATCCTACGGTCCTCTAGTGCCCTGAAATACTAATGGATTATGGAGTTAAAATTATTTGATGTATTCAACAATGGGACTTGTTTCCCCTATACCCTGGGTAGGAATAAGAGGAAGGACTACCGTTTGTGGTGGTCCCACTTCCTACACCACTATAATAGGTGCGGGAACATGCTCTACTATACCCTCCTTCAAAGAATGTAATGGAACATGGGTATTATACTTAGTGGGAGTATCTCGGGCCATGTAAACTGGTGGTACCATCAGTTTCCTTTGAGGAAACATCTTCTAAAACATGAATGAAATATTTTTATAAAAATGATTTTTTTAGGAAAGATACTAATCAGTATATGGGGTCACATAATTTTATCCTAAGAGTCTACTCATAACCAAAGGTATATCCCTCCAAACACTAAAAAAGTTATATATCCCATCATGTTAGTCACAATCCCATATATATACAAAAACATAATATCATTATCGAGTTCAATTAATTAATAACATCATAGATATATAACAATAGAAAGAAAAATAGATATATCACTCAATAAAATAATACAAGTATATCCCAAATAGATAGCACAAATCAAGGCATTAAATTAAATAACTATTGTGTTTCACACAACAATTTTATATATGGAATGTAATCCTAAGTGATGAATCACGATGCATGAACTCACTCAAATCCCATAAAATTGTAACAGTAATCTCATAGATGGTAACTCAGGGGTCTATCATTGATGATCTATCCAGACACATGGTAACTTCCTGACCTAGATCTTACACATCCTATCTCCTTTCTACCGTGTCCCTAGTTAGTCAAAAAAATTGTGCTTTGATACCATTTTGTAATTCCCCGACCTAAACCACCAGGTTCGATATTGAGATCCAAATGATCTCATGCATGCCTCTTCATATGAAAGAGGCTTCTAACTAGTGATAAGTTTCTAAACACCATCAATGGAGATATTATACCCTTAGTATTATATGAAGGTTTTGAGCATAGTGGAAGCACCTTTTGTGGGTATTAAATTAAAATTTATTTTAATTTAGAGTTTCCCAAAACCCCAATAGAGGATCTTGTATATTAAATTTATAATTAAATTATTTAAATCTAAATAAATGATTACCTTGTCTAATTATTCTTTCTTTGATGATGTTGTTGATCTTTGAAAACCCTTTTATATTACCTATGTTTCACTGTAAGTATCCAAGTATAGAATCTATTTAATGGTGAACCACACATGCTCCTTTAATCTCCAAGCAACACCAATTGATTTCTAGGTTCTAGAGTGGTGAATCAAATATCTTGCTTTGTTTTCCTTGATTGCTTCATGGTCCATTGGGATTGAAGGAGTTATTCTCATTCTCGATAGAAAGAGAGGAGGAATTTGAGAGAGTGGGGGTTGTGTGCAACAATTCTCTATTATCAGTTTTCGATTGACCTTACACAATAGACATGACCATTTATTTATATATCTTGGGTTTAGGTTAAAATATTATATAATTATGTACCAACCCTTAAATAATATTATAATATTTATTAAACCACATGCCACCTAATTATATTATTATTATTATTATTATTATTATTATTATTTTATAGTGTGTACTCTAACTTGCACAATAACAAGTATTATTTTATTGGCTTGTAAATTAATATTTATCACTGAACACACTATTGGTCCATTAATACTCCTTTGCATTCATTGAATACCCGAATAAATATTTAATTAAATATTTTATTCATCAATAAATATTTTTTCGATCAATAAAACATGAATAAAATTATTCCTCATCCTTGAGAATAAGATTTATTCTCATAATTAAATTTAAATATAATTTAATCAAGATCAATAAAAACAATTAGTGTGTGATCCTCTAGGATTCTTTATCATTGGAATTTGTAGAGCTTGCCTAAATTCCAAGATTACTATCTAGAAATGGCTAAGTCACCCAAGAGAAATAACTTAATGTTTTACCATTGACAACCATGTATAAATGATCAATGTGTAATATAATACTTTTGTCTCAATACTACATCAAGTAGGTTTCAAAATCGTTTCATCAACCTATATGCTCGATACATATTTCTTTGACTATCTGAAATAAAAATATCATTAAGCCATGGACATGGAATTTAATTTGATTGTTTTGTTCCAATCAAAGGGCTAAGATATAAGCTTCCATAAAAATGGAAGGTATAAATCATTTCTTGAATTATCCATTAATAACATGTCATTCATGATGCACCCAACATACTCTACTACCTACCAACATATGGCATGATGGTTTTAGTCAGTAATTCTAAGTTCATGAATCAATGATAATCTTAAAGTATAAATACCATTATACACACTTGCAGGTAGGAATATCTGATGAAACCAAAACATGTGAAATTTCTACTTATGAGTATGTTATCATAATCTCCTATCTTAGATATTACCAAGTTCGAACTTCATGTGAATAATCCTATTTATCTTATGAGTACTATCACATGAAATTCTATATAATATGTATCCAATCATAGTATGTTATCCAACCATAGAACTATATTTAAGAATATCATTATATCATTTCAAGGTTTTCATCATAGATGGGAACTTTTATGACCCTATAGATGGAAAATATACCCTGGGACATTATTACATTAAATTCATACAGAAAAATGAACAATATATAATAATATGTATTTATTAATTTTCAATTCATCAAATATACAATTAATCAAAGTAAAAAAAATCCTAGGACACCAACTCTAACAAACTCCCACTTAGACTAGAGTCTAATGTCTATGAATTTCATTATAATAGACTTAACATGATAATATTATTTTAGTTGAGTTAAGGTTTTAGTCAAGGTATCTTCTTTTTTTCTTCCATGAAAATTTTGATCTCTTCAACTTCACTTCTATGAGAAAAATACCTCAAGAGATGATACTTATAAATTATATACTTTATCCATTGATATGACCTTGGCTCCTTTGTAAGAGCCACCACTATAGTATTATCACAATAGAGTGTGATAGTATATTTACTACTAGGTACCATATCAAGATCTTGAAAAAAATCTCATATCCATACTGCTTCTTTAGCTACCTTAGAATCCATAATATACTCATAATTTGTTGTAGAATTTGTGACTACAGCCTACTTTGATCTCTTCCATCTCATAGCACCTCCATTAAAAGTTCACATGTATCATATCTACTATTTTATATCATCTTGATATATTTTAAAACTAGAATATGTATATCCTATTATGACTAGTTCCTAATATCCTCCATAGGCCAGGAACATATCCTTAGTTTGTCTTAGATACTTAAGGATATTCTTGACTATAATTCAATGGTGGTCACTTGGGTTAGCTTGATATATTCCTACCACACTTATGGAGTATAAGACATCTACCCTAGTGTATAGCATAACATACATGACTAGTACAATCATCATCGTGTATAGAATCCTTTCTATTCTTTGTTATTACTCATGTGTTTGGGGAAACATTTTATTGGAAAGATGAATTCCATATGACATTGGAAACAATGACATATTGGATTGTTCTATGATGAATCTCTTCTATATATTTTTAATATATGTACCTTAACTTAGTATGAACAGCCTCTTGGGTCAATCATGATGGATATTGATCTTAAGAATATATGTTTCCTCGCCAAATACCTTCCTAGAGAATTTATTATTCAACCAAGACTTAATAGATTGTAATATTGGTATTTTATTTCCAATAAGTTATATTTCATCGATATAAACTATTAAGAAAAAAAATCTCACTCACACTAAACCACTTATAGACACAAGGATCACATTCATTCTTTATAAAACAAAATATTGTTATGGCCTCATCAAAATGAATGTTCCATAACTCGGATTCTTTCTTTAATATATAAATGGATATTTTCAATTATAAACGTTTTTGGAATCCTTTGGAGCCACAAAACCTTTAGGTTGTGTCATATAGACATCTTCCTAAAGTTTATCATTAAGGAAGGTTGGTTTTACATCCATTTTCCAAATCTCATATTCATGGAAGGACCTAATGGAAATTAGAATTATAATTGATTTTAGCATTTTAACTGGTGAAATTTTTCATCATAGTTAGTGCTTTGATGTTGTTTAAACCATTTTGCATCTAGTTTTGACTTATAGGTACTGACTTATTCATCCATGTATAGTTTCTTCTTGAATACCCATTTAAAACTAATGGTATTTACATCAACTAGATGATTTACCAAAATCAAAACTTGGTTTTGGTACATGGAATCCATTTTTGAATTCATGGCTTCTTTCCACTTGGAAACATATATACCACTTACTAATTCCTTATAGGTTAGAGGATCATTATTATCAACTAATAATGATTCATCATCCTAGGTGACTAGAAACCCATATTGTTCTAGTTATATAACCTATATTGTACTCATGTGTAGTATTTGTGTGTCTAAAATAGTCTATTATTCCATGAGGATTTGTAGAATATATTCTTGTACTAACTCTTGTGCATATAGAATCTAAAATTTATCAAATTCTATCTCTATCCCACTATATGTTTTATAGATGTTCTCTCTCTCAATTAATATGGCATGTCTTTCTACTATTACCCTTTTTTATGAGGGATCATATAGGTAGTATGCCCTTGTTTCCTTAGGGTGTCCTATAAAGGTACACTTTATGCCTCGGGGTGAAAGTTTGTTTCTTTAAGAGGCCTTAACAAATGATTCATTGTCCCATATATATAAATTAAATAAGGTTTTTTTCCACTCCAAAGTTTGTATAGAATACCATTTATCGATTTAGGTTATACCTTGTTTAGTATGTGTGCTTATGTTTATAACATTTATCCCTAAAAGGATAATGGAATGCTCATATGACTTGTCATTGATCTCACCATGTCTAAAAATGTGTGGTTCCTCCTTTCACTTACACCATTCCATTGAGGTGAATAAGGATGAGTCAGTTGAGATAGGATCTCAAACTCCTATAAATAATCAATGAAGTCCTGATTAATATATTCTCCACTAATGTCTAAGAAGAGTTTCTTAATATTATTACCAAGATCACTCTCAACTTTATTCTTGTATTCCTTGAAATTATCAAAGTAATCTGACTTATACCTCATTAAGTAAACATATCCTTATCTACTAAAACCATCAGTAAAAGTTATGATGTATGAGTATCCACCCCTTACTTCAATAGGAAATGGTTCACACATATCAATTTGAACTAATTCAAGAATCTCTTTGGCCCTTTCACCTTTCCCACTAAATGGAGCTTTAGTCATTTTTCCTTGTAAACATGCATGACATACACTATCTGGTTTTAGTTCAAAAGAATCTAAATATCCATCATAGTTCAATTTAGCTAAAAAATGTTTGCATGACCTAGCTGGTAATGCTAAAGTTGGGTGTGGTGTGAGTCATGAGAAGTAGTTTCATTGTCAATTTCCATTACTTGGTTTATATAATCCAACATGTAAAGATATTTATTTAAATGTGTTTTACCAAAAAAAATCTATCTTTATAAAATAATCAACATTTATTACCAAATTTAAAAATAAATCTATCTCTATCAAGTATAGATATAGAAATAATGTTTTTGATAATTAATAGAACATAATAACAATATTTTAAGACCAAGACCATACCAGATGGCAATGTGAGGTGGTCTTCATTGATATCTATAATAGGGTGTTTAGCTCTATTGGATACTCATAGATATACCTCCCCTCATTCAATCATTTTGAATCTACATGGTTCTTTCATTTGAATATATATGTGAGCACCAAAAGCTATATACAATACCCAATTTTTAGAAATAGATAAATTTAAATTAATAAGATGTAATGTTCTGTGTTTTGAACTGAATGAAAAAGAGAAAGAAATTAAATTTTTCCATTAACTGGACAGGACGGTTTTAAAACCGAGCATCGGAACATTTTATTTTCGATAGTTGACACTGCGATGTGTCTTTTAAATAAATTTTATTAAATTAATTTGATTAAAATTAAAATGGAAATAAATTAAATGAAGGGTAAAAGTCTTATAACTTTGAAATATTCTATGAAATATTTTTAGAGTCAAACAACGAGTCTGTGTGGGGTTACGAGACCCGTAAACTCTCGGCGTTGATTGAATAAAAATATTAAATTTATTTTATTCATGCATGTGTTTGTTTCTTTTCAAAAAAATAAAATAACTCTCAAATGGTACATCTTATGAAAAATTCGAGACCACTGTTAGGTCCGGAACACCGGGTTTACCCTAGGCAGGGTATAACCTTGATTCGCATCAGGT
Source organism: Viscum album (assembly GCA_963277665.1). Taxonomy (NCBI): domain Eukaryota; kingdom Viridiplantae; phylum Streptophyta; class Magnoliopsida; order Santalales; family Viscaceae; genus Viscum; species Viscum album. The sequence continues at coordinate 1,898,734,056 of OY728158.1, read as the reverse complement.
GTTTGGCACCCTCGCACATGATAATTCCATCTTTATTTTTAATTAATTAATTATTTCATTTTTTATGTAATAAATAATTATTTTCTCACAAATGGTGCATCGAATGAGAAATCTGACATCACCAATGTTTCCGGGACGTGGGGTTTACCCTAGGCAGAGTATAACCTTTGCGAGCATCGGACATTTGGTCATATCGCACCTGAAGATAATTTATTTGGGTTATAAATATTTTTGTTGGACTTTATAAATAATAATAATAATTTTATTATTAATTTTATTATTTTCGTTTAAGACAACAAACGAAAATACACATCCATAATTAATAAAATTGTCGTGGTGTAAAATATAACCAGGTAATTTAATAAATATGATATTATTAATTGTTCCAATTAAATACAAACGCGCAATCAATATTTATTTAATAACCGTTATCCTTTTTTTTAATGGTTGTTGTCATTAAAATATTAATGGTGTCACTGATGGGTTGAATTAAATAATAATTATTATTTTAATTATTGTTATTATTATTATATTGGGACCAAAACATTAATATATATATATATATGAGGTATATCTATATATAAGAGATTAGATATATATATATAGTTATATATACATGTGTGGGTGTATATATATGAGTATGCAGATGTGTATATATATATATAACACGTATATAATGGGTGGATATTTATTGTTGGGATAGATAAAATATTATTAATTACCTACATAAATGAATTTAACATGTAGACTTAAATCAAGTTGTGGACTTTTATGTTTTTTATCCAAATCTTTAAAGCGGCCCAGGGCACGCGCCTGAGCACCATATTGTGGGTCTCGGACAGCTATTAAAATTAATTAAATGATTTTTCAGGCATTATATAAAATATTACGTCCACCATAGCGCTTTAGGGTTAAAAATAATTAAAAAGGATTAAAGGTAATTAATGAAATTTAAACAAGGATAAAAATCAAAAATAAAATAGATACGGTTGGAGAGAAATTAAAAATAATTAAAATTAGGTAAACTCATTTTAATTATTTATTTCATTTCTTCCACCATTTTATTTTTATTCTTTTTTTTATTCTTTTTCTTTTTCTTTTTCCTTTTTCTTTTCTTTTCTTTCCTTTTTTATTTCTTTTCTCCTCTCTTCCTCTCCTCCATCTTCTATGTGTGGTGCACCCCCTCTCCCTATGTGATGCACACCACCTTCTCCTCCCTTCGGAAGATCGATGCACCTCTGTTCGTCGTCCGTTTTCTTCGCCATCAGGTGCGCTGTGAACCTCTCGGTAAGACTTATCCCACGCACTAAGAATCGTGCGATCTCATTCCAAATGCTTTGCACAGTTCTCTGTGGAAGGATTTTACCCTATTTTGGGGGTTTTCTAAAATATTTTGTTTTCTTGCATTTTAGGTTAAATAAAAGCCTAGTGGGGATCATAGGATCATCTATGACCATAAGGTAGGGCATCTACTCTTTTTCCCTCTGTTTCATTGTGATTTATAAAAACATGTCGTTGTGCCATTAGTCGGTGCCTACCAGTTTTGTGCAAATTCACCCAAACTTTTTAATTTATTCATTTCATCTAGTTGTTGCACCCCTTTTGATCATGAATTAATTTTTTTAATTTGTTGCAATGTGGTTGGACACCCCTTTGGGTGTGCCGACGTGGTTGGCATAAATTCTATTAGCCCGGATATTTAATTCATTTAACTACATGTATTGAAAAACCTATTTTTGTTGTGTTTAATTTAAATAATTATTTTATAATATTTCTAAACCTTGAATTATTGGATCTTTGGTAGTTGTTTGTTCTTAATTATATAATTATTTAAATTTACATGCCCGGGCATTTAATTTAATTAACTGCATGTGTTGTGCACCCTATTTTTTGTGTTGAATTTAAATAAATAATTATGAATCAGGAATTTTTGGATTCTTGGTAGTTGGTTGTGATGAATTATTTATTTATTTAAAAGTGCATTTATTTTTGTATGTTGATGCAGTATCTTTCCTTATTAATATTGTTTTGATGTAATATTTAATTTGTACCTTGTGATGCACAGGTGTATCTGGTTAGTTTTCAAGCTGTGAGTTTATCTGATGATTATGTCATATCTGCTGCTATGAAAACCTTAATTAAATTTAGGGCAGGGAAAGAAGATGGGTCCTGTATTAAGGGTCACGCTTAGACCCTCTGTTCCTGATGGTTACCACTATGCGTCGGGGGGTGGTGTCGTTGGCTTTGTCGGACCGAGACTTCCCCGGGATTTCTAATACTTATGAGTGACACCGGTTCCAAAAGGGCCCATCAATATGGATCCGTTGGAAATATGGTTATGCCAGCCTTGGATGATACTCGACCCCTTTTTTCAAGATCGGGACAGACTCAGGGTAAATCCATGCCTCGAGCGATACTTGATCTTTTGAAAGATTGCCTTGGACGGGCTCGGTGGTATTGGATAATTGAAGGATGTTCCATAGCGATACCTTTAGGATGGGCTCAGACTCCAACTCTCAACTTGAACCTTAATAATGATGTACTGAACAATTATATTAATGTCGTTGTTAGTCTCTTGAGATTTGAGATATTTTCTGGTTTTTTGACACGTGACTTTGAACCCATGTTACAGCACAAGCTTGGGGGTATGCCTCTTCTTTGTTTTACCTTACTCTTCCAGGATTTATATATATGCATATGTGTATTCTGTTTATAGGTACTCCTTTCAGACTTCCATCTTAGGCCGAAGCAGGTGATTAGGGATGAGTGTCGTTGGGAACCTAGAAAGATTTATTTATTTCATTACACTTAATTAATTACCTGAAATTGTCATATATATTGGCACACTGCATTTTTATTATTGTACGAAATGGAAAGTTTTAGACATCATGGGTGTCGGCCTATAGGGATTTTATCTCACACCTTTCTCGGGCATCGTTGACACCCGAGTAGATTATATTTTTGCAGGTATTGACAAAGGAAATCATGCTGCTTCCGATGCTTGATTTTTTCTTACCGCTTAGGATGGAGACTGGGGCTGAGGACCAAGCCTCGCTCATGATGCAATTTTTGAACTTTGTATCTTTTATTTTTAGTTGATAATATGCTTGGGTTTCTGTTTTTCATGTTTTTAGTTTAAAAAGACATCATGGCATGACATTGGTTTGTGAGCTTCTGCAGTTGATTCTTATTCAGTTGGATTATCCATATTGCTTCTACTGCAACTTATTCATTTATATGTTTCCGCTATTTATTATTAATTGGTGTTTACTTCTGTTGTGATAATACCTATTACCTATGAGGGCATAGTCTCCCCCTTGGACAAAAAAATTCCCTCGCTTCTAGTCGGCAGCCTCTGGCGTTCGGGGAGATGCGCTTGAGGTCATGTAACTCATCGGTTCGACCACCATCTTAGAGGTGAGCTGGGTCAGGACGTTACAAAGTGGTATCAGAGGTGGTATTTTTTTCCTTTGTCTTGCTGTTTTGGGTTGGTAGATAGGATACTAGGAATGTGTCGGCACTTGTTTATTAGTTGTGCTTGGGATTGATCACCCCATGTATGGGAAATGACCAAGTTGCCAGGGTTAGGATTGTTGCTCATGCTTTTGTTGTTACAATTGATATAATTTCACCTCAAGTGATTGGTTTAATTTCCACTGATTATGAATTTATGAAATTTATGATATTTTACCCTTTTCCTGTTTAGGTAAGGATGAAGTATTACATGCATCATAATAGGCACATAGGGATTCACATGCCATGCATAGTTTCATGCCATGTAGTTGCATTTTAGGCTGCCTGTTAATTAAAACCGATTGCCTTGAATATATGTCATGTCTTGCAATTATTTAGCATGCCTTTTTGATACCATGTTTCAGTGATATATTTATCATGCTATCCTATTTCCATATTGCCTTTTTAATACCATGTTTTCCATGTATCATGATTCTGTTCCTATTATCATGTCTTTGTGATTAAAATGTTATGCTTATTACAACATGTATCTCTCTGTTAGCTTCTTGTAGTGACCTACTAGCTTGTTTTTTATCTAATTGGTTGCTTTGCTAAAATTTATTGGTTGCCTTTGAATGGGAGCCAAATGGAAAAAACAATAAAGTGTATAGTCACTTTATAGGTTGATAGCCACCCATATATCTAGGCTGATATGTGTTTGAACATGTTATAATTTCAAATGAAATGGTTAACTACCTAAAGGAACAACTAGGACCAATTAGTCTAGTTGATTCATGTTCCTTATGAGATAACCTGGTAGGGGTGTTGTGACTCTTAGTAATTAAAGAACTTTTTTGGGGGGGTTGCATTCTAATGAACCCAGGTCGGCTTAGTGGGACCCTTGTAGGTTTCCTTATCTTCTTGAAAGGATTTTATGTGATATATTTCCTAATTAAGGACGGGATTTCAATTAATGTAAATGTTTTAAAATGGAGTTTTATAAATATTTCATGTTTTTCCCTTGAGGCGTTGGTTAAGATCAAGTACCTTGTGTTTTGTTTTGAAAAATGGTACTTGATGTTTTGATTAAATATTTTGATGATTTAAGATTATATGTGATTAAATATAAAGGGCTTGGATATGGAACCTGTAGCAATGTCCTTAGTTTAAGACCCTAGTATAAGAGTAGTTTGAGTTTCTCCTTGATTTGATTTGGAATAGAACCTTTCACATGTCATTGTCCCTAGTCGGACCCCCTTGATTAAAATGAAACCCTTTTTCAGAAAGGTGGTCATGTTTTTGTTGAATTTTGTTTCAGGCTTGAGCATCGGTAATGCTCATTTCCATCGGGTTAAGAATGCCTTAAGAATGGTCAGTTGCTTCATAGGTCATTCGAACCTCTCTTCTCCACAATGATGGATGACTTGGTATGTCGTCATCTGAGTTAAAAGTCATCTTGCTTCTGTATCAGTTCTGGGTAGTATGCGTTCATGTATGCGATGTCGTTGAGTTCTTAATGTTGTGATGAACCGGTTGAGTTCAGTGTAATCATTAGGTCTTGCGTTGTTAAATATGTTTCGGGTCATCTCGGTATTATAATAACTTTTGTGTCAAAGGAATCAAGTTTGACCCAATGCTTGGGATGACTTCCAGAGACTCGGGTGTTTTGACACACTGGCTAGTTTGGTTGGGAGTTTATTCCAATTGAGTAAATGTTTTCCTTCTAGTAATATCAAAATCCTCTTAGTGTACTCTTCCTTAAGTGACGAGCATGTCCCCTATATTGACTTCATCCTTGATGCACTAAGAGAGCATCGGTCTTACGCCATGCTAAATCTTTAAAAGTTGTTGGAATTCTTTAGGGTTTTTTCTCAATGTTGCACACTGATGTATCATTTTTATTGAGGCTTTTTTAGTCTTGAGTGACCCTTGTATTTCTGTGTAGGAATTCCTAACGAACTTTTATACACCATCTGTTTCATCTATCTTGATCGCCAGGCCGATGCCGCTCTGGGTCGATCAATGTTTTGATATGGGAATCTTGCCCCTGTACCAACGTCTCACTCACAAACATGGAGTATAGACTATCTTTCATTAATTCCTTTCACTCTTTTTGTGCCAATCCGAGGTTACCCTAGACTCATTGTTAGACTCGGTGATGCCTAAATCAAGGAACGTCACCGGAGGTCAGGTATGAACTTCGGTGGACGTGTTCATGGTAAATGTGATATACCTTTGAAGAAGACATCACAATTTAGCCTATAAAACACTTAAAATCTAAGGTGAGCATCTTCTTAAATGGTCGTCCAGAATGTCTTGACTAGTTCTTTCTCTAGTTCAATAAAGTGGTCAGTGAAGGACCTTTTTTTGTCACGTCTTCAGGTGAGACAAGTGCGGATTGTGTCGACCAGGGAATTTCATAAAAATATGGCTTGACTTGGGTTTTATGGGTGATAGAGAATTGACCGTTTTATCCATTTGGTAAATCACGCGAGAATCATCACTAGAATGCTTAAGGGCGTGTCTGGTAGGAAATTCTGATACTGGAAGGTGTCGTGACTCGGAAGTTGCTTTTTTCTAACTTTAAAACCTAAGGTGGGAAGTAACTTTGACCAAAAGTTAATGAGATGATGACATGGTCGTGTCTCTAGATGAACGTGTTTGGTGGTGCAATGCGACCTTTTGTATAAGACTGCATGACGCTGTAGATCGAGTGAAGGTTACGTTGTTCCCGAAGTCTTCTCGAGGACGAGAAGTTCTAAGGTGGGAAGTTTGTAACGTTCCATTTTTTGAACAGAATGAAAAAGCGAAAGAAATTAAATTTTTCCGTTAACTGGGCAGGACGGTTTTAAAACTGAGTATCTGAAAATTTTATTTTTGATAGTTGACACTGCGATGTGTCTTTTAAATAAATTTTATTAAATTAATTAGATTAAAATTAAAATGGAAATAAATTAAATGAAGGGTAAAAGTCTTAGAACCTTGAAATATTCTATGAAATGTTTTCAGAGGTAAACAATGAGTCTGCGCGGGGTTATGAGACCCGTAGACTCTTGGCATTGATTGAATAAAAGTATTAAATTTATTTCATTCATATGCGTGTTTTTTTTTCAAAAAAATGAAATAACTCTCAAATGGTGCATCGTATGAGAAATCTGAGACCACTGTTAGGTCCGGAACACCGGGTTTACCCTAGGCGGGGTATAACCTTGATTCGCATTGGGTGTTTGACACCCTCAGACATGATAATTCCATATTTATTTTTAATTAATTAATTATTCCGTATTTATATAATAAATAATTATTTTCTCACAAGTGGTGCATCGAATGAGAAATATGACATCACCGATGGTTCCAGGACGTGGGGTTTACCCTAGGTAGAGTATAAACTTTGTGAGCATCAGACGTTTGATCATATTGCACTTGGAGATAATTTATTTGGGTTATAAATATTTTTATTGGCCTTTAGAAATAATAATAATAATTTTATTATTAATATTATTATTTATGTTCAAGACAAAAAATGAAAATACACTTCCGTAATTAATAAAATTGCCGCGGTGTAAATAATAACCGGTTAATGTAATAAATATGATATTATTAATTGTTCCAATTAAATACAAACGCACAATCAATTTTTATTTAATAAATGTTATCCTTTTTATTAATGGTTGTTGTCATTAAAATATTAATGGTGTCACTGATGGGTTGAATTAAATAATTATTATTCTTTTAATTATCGTTATTATTATTATATTAGGACCAAAACATTTATGTATATATATATGAGGTATATCTATATATATAAGGGATTAGATATATATATATATAGTTATATATACATGTGTGGGTGTATATATATGAATATGAAGATGTGTATATATATATAACACGTATATAATGGGTGGATATTTATTGTTGGAGTAGATAAAATATTATTAATTAACTACATAAATACATTTAACATGTCGACTTAAATCAAGTTGTGGACTTTTAAGTTTTTTTATCCAAATCTTTAAAGTGACCCAGGGCTTGAGCCTGAGTACCCTATTGCGGGTCTCGGACAGCTATTAAAATTAATTAAATGATGGTTTAGGATTTATGTAAAATATTACGTCGCGTCATAGCGCAACATTCAGGTTAAAAATAATTAAAAAGGATTAAAGGAAATTAATGGAATTTAAAGAGGGATAAAAATAAATAATAAAATAGATATGGTTGGAGAGAAATTAAAAATAATTAAAATGAGGTGAACTCGTTTTAATTATTTATTTCATTTCTTCCACCATTTTATTTTTATTATTTTATTTATATATCTCCTTTTTATTTTTTATTTCTCTTTTCTTGTCTTTCCTTTTTTATTTCTTTTCTCCTCTCTTCCTCTCCTTCATCTCCTGTGTGTGGCGCACCCCCTCTCCTTATGTGGTGCGCACCACCTTCTCCTCCCTTCGGAAGATCATCATGCCTCCGTTCGTCGTCCGTTTTTTTCACCATCATGTGCATTGTGAACCTCTCAGTAAGGCTTATCCCACACACCAAGAATCTTGTAATCTCATTCCAAATCCTTTGCGTAGTTCACCGCGGAAGGATTTTACCCTATTTTGGGGGTTTTCTAAAATCTTCTGTTTTCTTCCATTTTAGGTCAAATAAAAGCCTACCGCGGATCATAGGATCATCTAAGACCATAAGGTAGGGTTTCTACTCTCTTTCCCTCTGTTTCATTGCGATTTATAAAAACGCACCGTTGTGTCGTTAGTCGGTGTCTACTGGCTTTGTGTAAATTCAACCAAACTCTTTAATTTATTTGTTTAGTCTAGTTTTTGCAACCCTTTTGATCATGAATTAATTTGTTTAATTTGTTTCAATGTGGTCGGACACCCCTTTGGGTGTGCCGACGTGGTCGGCATAAATTCTGTTAGCCCGGATATTTAATTCATTTAACTGTATGTATTGCACAACCTATTTTTGTTGTGTTTAATTTAAATAATTATTTTAGAATATTTATGAACATTGAATTATTGGATCTTTGGTAGTTGTTTGTGCTGAATTATATAATTATTTAAATATGCACGCCCGGGTATTTAATTTAATTAACTGCATGTGTTGCGCAGCCTATTTTTGTTGTGTTGAATTTAAATAAATAATTTAGAATAATTATGAATCGGGAATTTTTGGATTCTTGGTAGTTGGTTGGGTTGAATTATTTATTTATTTAAAAGTGCATTTATCTACATATGTTGATTTAGTATCTTTCCTTATTAATATTTTTATGATGTAATATTTAATTTGTACCTTGTGATGCACGGGTGTATCTGGTTAGTTTTCAAGCTGTGAGTTTATATGCTGATTATGTCATATCTGCTGCTATGAAAACCTTAATTAAATTCAAGGTAGGGAAAGAAGGCGGGTCCCGTATTAAGGGTCATGCTTAGACCCTTTGTTCCTGACGATTACCACTATGCGCTGAGGGGTGGTGTCATTGGCTTTTCCAGACCGAGACTTCCCCAGGATTTTTAATACTTATGAGTGACATCGGTTCCTAAAGGGCCTATCGAAATGGATCTATTGGCAATGTGGCTAAGTTATCCTGAGATGATACTTGACCCCTTTTTTCAAGATCGGGACGGACTCAGGGTAAATCCATGCCTCGATTGATACTTGTTCTTTCAAAATATTTCCTTGGATGGGCTCAGTGGTATTGGATAATTAAAGGATGTTCCGTAGGGATACCTTCGAGACGGGATCGGAATCCAACTCTCAACTTGAACATTAATAATGATGCACTGAAGGATTATATTAATTTTGTTGTTAGTCTCTTGAGATTTGAGATATTTTCTAGTATGTTGAAGCACACCTGGTTGACACATGACTTTGACCCCATATTAAAGCACAAGATTGGGGGTATGTCTCTTCCTTGTTTTACCTTAATCTTCTAGGATTTATATATATACATATGTGTATTCTACTTACAGGTACTCCTTTAAGACTTCTGTCTTAGGCTGAAGCAGGTGATTAGGGATGGGTGTCATTGGGAACCCGGACCGAGTTATTTATTTCATTGCACTTAATTAATTACTTAAAATTGGTATATATATTGGCACAATGCATTTTTATTATTGCACAAAATGGAAAGGTTTAGTCATCATGGGTGTCAGCCTACTGGGATTTTATCTCACACCCTACTCGGGCGTCGTTGACACCTAAGTAGATTATATATTTATAGTTATTGACAAAGGGAAGTGTGCTGCTTCCGATGCTTGATTGTTTCTTGTTTCTTAGTATGGAGACTGGGGCAGAGGACCAATCCTTGCTCGTGATGCAATTGTCACACTTTGTGTATTTTCTTTTTAGTTGACAGTATGCTTGGGTTTTTGTTTTCCATGTTTTTAGTTTAGAAAGACATCATGACATGACATTGTTTTGTGAGCTTCTGCAGTTTATTCTTATTCAGTTGGATTATCCATATTGCTTCTGCTGGAGTTTATTCATTTATATGCTTCCGCTATTTATTATTAATTGTTGTTTACTTCTGATGTGATAATACCTATTACCTACGAGGGCATAGTCTCCCCCTCAGACACAAAAAGTCCCTCACTGCTAGTCGGAAGCCTCTGGCCTTCGGAGAGGTTCGCTTGAGGTCATGTAACCCACCGGTCCGACCACCATCTTAGAGGTGAGATTGGTCGGGACATTACATAAGAAATGCACTAGAATCTTCCACTTGCTTCTTAGGTTGGGTGCATCTTTTCTTCCAATGACCCTTATTTCCACATACGAAACAAACAACATCTTATTTCCTTGTTCTTCCCATGATCTTTCTATTCATGGAAGGGTATGAATAATCTTTGGGCTTGGATATCTTCACTTTCCCTTTAAATTTATTTACCATAAGGATATAAGGCTCTTTGTGATTCATCACCTTATCTACTTGGTAGAGAATTGTGATAAAATCTAGAATAGACTTTTCAGTGTTTTTCATATTAAAATTAACAACAAAACTATGGGAGTGATGAAATAATGAGATCATTATGTAGTTATTCGGGGATTTTAAACCCTAGAACTTCTAGGTGCTCAATATAGCCAATGAGCTTGACTACATGAGGCCAAGATGGAACACCCTCTGCAAGCTTACTCTATAAGATTACTTTGGAAATCTCAAACCACTCATATCTTACTCTCTCCTGTTAGAGACCACGAAGATGCTCAAGCATTCTATAAGCATCCATATTTTCATGAGACTTTATAAGTTCACTAGACATGGATTATAGCATCGAACATTGAATGTTGACTAAGTCATTCATGTGTTTCTCATAGATAATGAACTCTTCATAACTTTCCTCATTAGTAGATAGATTAGACATTGAGGATCATAGTATATAATATTTCCATTCATGGTATTGCACAACCTGAAGGAATCTGAACCACTCCAGGAAGTTACTGCCAATGAGGAGATGGGTTTTCTCCTATATATATTTAATGGATAGTGTGGGTGAAAAAATTTCAATTTATTCTAAAATTTAAGAGTATATTATTTATACTTTTCTTGATTATAAATTACATGAGAAATAATAACAATTAATTTTTATTAAATCTCTCACTATTTTATCAAGTCTCAATAGCCCTTACCATTGAAATCAGAATGTCTAGTTGATTATAAATTCTAGTATCAATGATCCATATGCATGTTTGCATAACCCCAATAAGGTTTGGTCAATCTACATGAAGTAATTTTGGTAGATGGTTCTTTTAAAACATTATGTTTTCACTCTTTAATCCATTGAGTGGACTCCCCAATCCTAAAATCCTGATCTGGATTTCCTCAACACTTACCTCTAAATTACACTATTTCTAGAAAGGGATATAACCTATTGATTTAAAATGGTTAAGTCAACCCAAACCCTTCATAAAAAATCCCCTCATAAAATTAAGTGTCCCAACAAGGTTTAGTCAAAAACTTGGTTATATTGGTCTCATTCCTAATCATGTAATGGAAGATATGGTCTAGCTTAATAAATCTTTGAGGGATTTTATTTATTATGCATAAATTTTATCTTGTTTTATATTTTCATGTCTTGTTAATATTAAGTGGATTTTACTTAAGTGATTAACCATGTTTGATAAAACATTTATGCATAATCCATTTATTTAAATTCTATATTTTCACATTAATTCATTTATTTATGTGATTATAGTTTAAATCCATTAAATAAATAATGCATTGAATAGAAAAAAATAAATAAATAAATTATCCAATCATGATCTTATTTAATGGTTGATTTATTGTGAATTCAATCAATCAAAATTTGACCTAGGGGAATAACTTTGTATACTGGACTTGGCATGATTTTCTGCATTCCACTTGTCTTCATGTGCATCACTTGGGTTGGAATAAGTATAGTCCCATATTGAACCACTTCTAGGAACCTTGGGTTACTCCATTAATTACATTTATTTATAAATCACACGCTGGTGAAAGGACCCAAAGGATTGGTTAATGAGAATTACATAAATAACCTTGCACATGTAGGTCCTATATAATAATGGAGGGAGGGATGACTCACAGGCCATCAAATTTAATTTAATATTAAATAATTACAAACTCATGAAATAAATTAAATTAAAACAACCAACACATACATAGGTCTTGGTTAAGATCATGAATGGTCATTATACATGCAATGAATACACAAAATTAAAACCAGTTAACATTCATTTCTTATTTGTTATTTATTATTAAAATAAATTCACTTGAATTAATTAATTAATTAATTCCCTTTCATCTTGATGACCATATAAATTTTCTTGTAGATTCCCATCATAAACATATTTATAGAAAATAAATTTCAGAACCAATAATTATATATTATTGTAATAAATTAATTGAGAATTTAAAATTCTTTAAAATTATTATTAAATTGTCAAAGATAATAAGTGAAAATAAATAAAATTAGGTTTTAATGTTGCAATTAGTAATTTAATGTAATTTTAATTCTATCCATTATTGGGATACTACATGATATGTATTATCCAGTTGCATGTCTTGTAGATTAGTTATCGTGTATCAAGGGTACATGTCTGGGGAATCAGTGTGTTCCTTGGTTGGACTACATGATGTGTAATAACAAATTACACACCTTGTGTTATACTTGCTATTTTTCCACGCAAACCATTGAAAAAATAGCATGTTCGTCAAATGCATGATTACATGACATGTATAAGCCAGCTACATGCCATTTATCTCATATGTAATGTGTTTACATAACTAAAGATTTATTTTGGATGCTTTAATTAATGAACTACATGAAGTGTACATTGTCTACATGTCATGTACTTTATTAATTATCTAGGATATCAGTATCATATAGTTTTTATTGTGTATTTGACCACACAGTTTCCACGAATTTCACCACTAAACCATATAGATGGCATGGTGTGTACACCAACTATATTCCATGTAATCCAACATGTCGTGTTCCAATTGGTCCAGTCTACATGTGTTGTGCAATAAATTCACCATGCGTATTTACTGATCATAGCATCATGAATCCCATGACATGGCTAGGTACAGTGCACTAGGGTGCATGGTGTGTACTTTGACTACACACCACGTAATCTCATGTTATTCGACCAGATTCCTTGGCACTTCTCAATGGAATATCCAGTCATTCTTCATACATTTTGGGACTAAATAAATTGTGAATCTTGAATGAAGAAATTAAAATGTTGAACATGTGTTAATTTAAACAATCGGATTAAAGAATAAATATTTTTTTTGAAATAAAAATCTAACCACCATTGCACATATAGATCAATAATCAAATAAATAATTATAAATTTAAAACATGACCTCTCTAATGCCACTTATAGGTTTGGGGTGCTGTAGAAGCACCTTTGTTGGGTGTTAAATTAAAATTTATTTTAATTTATAGTTTCTTGAAACCCCAATAGAGGATCTTGAATGTTAAATTTATAATTAATTTATATATATCTAAAGAAATGATTACCTCATCTTAGGATCCTTTCTTCAATTAAATTGTTGATATTAAAAAATACTTTTAGATTACCTTTGTTTTACTATAAGGATCCAAGTGTATAATCCTTCTAGTGATGATCAACACATTACCCTTTGATCTATGAGCAACACCAATTGATTTTTAGGTGCTAGCGCAATGAATCAATTGTCTTTAATTGTTAATATTTCTCCAAGATCTTTCAATATTGAAGGAGTTATTCTCATTCTTGAGAGGAAGATAAGAGGAATTCTATATAGAGAGAGATAGAGAGAGATAGAGAGGTATGTTGTGCACAATGATCCTCTATTCTCAATTTTCTATTAACATTACACAATAGACATAACCATCTATTTATAGAGCTATGTTTTAGGTTAAAATATTATTTAATTATATACCAGACATTAAATAATATTATAATATTTATTAAACATCATGCCACATAATAATAATAATAATAATATTTTATAGATCATGCTAACTTGTGTCATAAAAAAATATTAATTTATCGGCATGTAAATTAATATTTATCACCAGACATAGTCTTGTTCCATTAAAAATCCTTGACATTCATTGAATACCTAAATAAATATTTAATTAAATATTTGATTCATCGATAAATATTTATTTGATCAATAAAACTTGAATAAAATTAATCCTCAGTCTTGAGAATAATATTTATTCTAAAAATAAAATTCAAATTGAATTTAATCAAGATCAATGAAAACACTTAGTGTGTAAACCTATAAGATTATTTTTCATTGGAATTAGGTGTAATTAACTAAATTATAAGATTATTATCTAGTAACTATTTAAGGAACACAAGAGAAATAAATTAATGTCAATGTTGACAACCACATATGAGAACTCACTATTTAATATAATCCCTTTATCTCAATATCTCATCAGGAAGGTTTCACAACTATGTCATCAACCTATGTTCTCGATATGTATTTCTTTGATTATCTAAAATAAACATGTCATTTCACCATGGAAATGGAATTTAATGTGATTGTTCTTTTAAAATAAAAGGGAAAATATATAAGCTTCCATAAATATAGAAGGGAAAAATCATTCCTCAACTTATCCATTAATAAAATGTCATTTTTGATGCACCCAGCATACCATACTTCCCTCCAACATATGGCATGATGGTTTTGGTCAGTAAATCTATGTGTGTGATTCATTGCATGCATTAATGATAATCTTAAAGTATAAGGTCCATTAAACATACTTATAGATAGGAATATCTGATGACATGAAAACATATGAAATTCATACTAGAAAGTTTGTTCTCACAATCTCTTGTCTTAAAGATTACCAAGTGATAACTTTATGATAAGAATCCTTATCTTCTTATGAGTACTCACACTCGATAGTCAACATAATATGTGTCCTATCATATTACATTATCCATCTATAAAACTATATTTAATAATATAATCATAGAACTTCAAGCTTCTCATTATAGCGGGGAACTTCATAACCTTATCAATTCAACAGATACCCTATGACATTATTATATTATATCCATGAAAAAAATAAACAATATATAATAAGATTTTTTTATTAATATCCAGTTCATAAAATATGAAATTAATCTAAGTAAAAACAGTTAGTCCTAGGACACTAACTCCAAAATTATATCCATACACCAAAATATAAATAAAACATAAATAAAATATAAAACAACTCAGAGTACTAAAGTGGAACATAAAGCATCATAATGTAATATCAAACAGAACATATGTCATAAATGTAAATAAACCAGTCTCCTGGTGTAGAAATACAAACCAGAGTATAATATTTATGTAAATAAATAAATAAAACTCTATGTAAATCTTTTAGAAACTGTTTGAGTATTCCTACCAGCTCCATACTCCATAACTCACCTATTTGCAATGGTCCCCTTTCCCTTGAATGGATCCCTATATATGAAGTCTGTAAGCACATCCATATTATCATGTAGGGTGTGAGTAATAAACCTCGTAGGATACCACCAATGTGTTCTTAACATGTTCATATAGGTATAACAAGTTCATTTCTTGATAACAAAAAATGCACAAGCAGTTATAAACAATCATACACCATGTTTTCATGTACTAACCAAGCTACCATGAGCCCCAACCATACCTACTTCAGATCTATTCCAGAAGGATATCCATAATGATGTCAAAATTGATCGAGAATAGCCGTAAGGCTAATAATATGTCACTTGGCATCCACAAGGCATCAATTCAACAGGCCACTCTGTTAGATATGCACTAATATATGTGTGTGTGTGTGTGTGATATATAAGTGTATATTTACTACATACATTTGATGTAGGTATTATTATACATGTATTAAAGACATGTGATAATAAATATATATGTGATATATATTTATTTCTCTCTAATGGATTTATTATCAATTATAATTCCTTATCAATGGATTAAATGGCATGAATATTCATTGAATAGGATTAAATGAATTAATGAAAATGGGAATAAATGTATATGGATATATAAATATGGAAAAAGTGTTTCATTTAATGAAATGATTCATGCATGGATATATAGCTGTATGAGGTCCCTCCTATTATAAAAAATTAATTTGTGAGGAAGCCTCTCAAATCTATCTTCCTCTTATATTGTTGTTCACTGTCTGATATAAAGGCACCAGCACCCCTTCATTATTTGGGTATCCTATCGATACAATTGTAGATCTATTGGCTAGTGTTCCCCCCTTAGAGGTAAAGTGACTTTTCTCATTGCTTCATGATCTATATCAAGCATTCTCTTCTACAAAGGAAGAATAAAACTGTTATTGTTGGCTTTTTATAGGTACACTATTTTTATAGTTTTATTTACACGTTGATTCTTAAAGAAAGATATGTATGTGTTTGTGATGTATTTTTTTGTATATGTTCATATTATGATCATAAAAACCCATTAGTGGTATTAGAGCATATGATTCTTTGAAAAATCAATGTGTTTTTTATTTTATGAAAAACACGTTTTCTAAATTGTAAAACGAGATTTTTCAATCCTAAAAATAAATATAAAAATTCATATTTAGTAATTAAATAAAAAATTAATTTAATTATTTATGTCATTAATTTTTATAAAAGGGTTTATAAAATGGGAATAACATTAATAATCCATAATTAATAAAAAAAATTATTTAACCTTTTTCAAATATGAAAGATTTATATTTATTACTCTTGTTCATGAAGATAAATAAAGTGTTTATTTAAATAAGGAATTAAAATATAATTTTAATTATATTATTTATAAATTTTATATAAATAGTTAAAGGATATTTTCAAATATTTATAAAAATTTATAAAAGTGATTTATAAATTTATTGATTGTAAAATGTTTATGGCTAATTGATAAATATTTTTAAATACCTTTTGAAAAATTAAATGGCATGATTTATGATAGATAAATAAATGGTTTTATTTATAAATCATAAAAGGCGATTATAAAGTGTTTATAAATTACATTATATATGATATTTATATTATATAAAAATGTTTATATAGTATTTATTGAATTATAAAATGTTTATAATTCATGAAATATCATATAAATTCTATTTAATATAAAATATGAAGGGGTTCATATTGAAATGAATATAAAATTTTTATATTCTTTATAATTTGTAAATTTTTTATAATTAGCATTTATTTATGAATCATTCGTAAATGTATCGTGTTTTAGAAAATAAATAAATTGTTTATTTATTTGTTAAATTTCTTTGATATTCATATTTAGTTCATAATTATTTAATTTGAAATTTTTCAAATTAAAGAGGCTTTATTTTGAACATTATTTAATCCATGTAAAAAATGTTTTAATAATTAATATGATCAAGGTTTAAATAATAATTAAGTATATGGTATTTAGATTATGTAAAAGGAATTCATAATAGAAATTTAATTATAAATAGTTTATAGTTCATATTATATCATATATTTAATAAGGATATTCCATATAATGATGAATATGAAAGAGTTCATATTATAAAGAATATAAATAGTTTATATTCAAAAATCATGGAATTTATATAATGTTAAAGAATAAATTATAAAAAGGTTTATAATTAACTTTTATTTATGAAATTGTTTATAAATGTTTATCTCGTATTTAAATATTTGAATTGTTAGTTTATTTAATGGTTATTCCTTATTTTTTCATATTTATAAATTACATATATATTATGAATAATTGTTTTTCAATGTTTATATCATAAATTTCTTCTAGGATAAATCCTTTCATATCATTATATATTTGATATCATAAAATTTAGTTTTCATATGGAATGACCTCGGTTTGTATTTTAGTTATAATCTTGAGAATAGTTGTTGGGAATAGTTTGTGCATATTAAGTGTTAGAGATATTAGGAATTGAATTCTCTCTTGAGTAAAGTATCTCTGAGTATAGGGACTTGGGTTTGGACCACCTACTTTTTTGGAGGCTATCCTCAGCTAGGAAAGTGTATGGGGTTGATAATCTATCACTTTGGGATTAATTATGCAGAGTTTTTCAATCTCATATAAATTTTATGCCTTTACATAAATCATTCATAAACCTTATGAATATGATGCATTTGGATATATATGATATACTTGGATTATATTTTTGGATGGTTAACACAAACTTGTGGGTAGTGTAAAGAGTTACACATTAATGTGGTGTAAACACATTAATTTGGTGGTTGAAATAGGGATTTAAAAACTAAATCATTGGAAGCATGCATACACACAAAGAGAATAATACGTGATAAGATAATTATTATATATGTTGTAATAGTTATGAATTTAATAATCATATGATGTATATTAAATTGATGAGACCTTAAAAGATAACCCCACAAATACTAAGTATGATATTCCTTCCAAATAAACACTTTTCAAGACCTCAGTCATTCAACCAGGTAGGGTTATTCTTTATAAGGTTCCCCTAAATTATCTTGTGTAAGGGAAGAAAGTAATGAGTGATTCTGGATCATCCTTAGGTTGGTTCTGGATTTACAGGGTTCCCCTATATTATCCTTTGTTAATCTATTTTTGAAATTTTCTTTGGGTTACACTTAGCTGGGAAACCCCTGGAAAGGATACCTGAGGAATATAGTTGAGTGAATCCATATAATGAATTTGGATAAAGGGTTATTTTCTAAACTATATAAGAGTCAAAACTTTTATGATTGTAATGATTCCATACCTAATAATTAACTAATTATAGGAACACCCAAGAGGACTCATTGCTTTGTGAAGCATGGATATTGTCTCACTATATGGATATATTGTATGGGGTCATCAATTTTAATGGTATCACTTACATTAAAAGTCATTGATGAAAAGATATAAGATATGATTTTCATATAATAAATATTTCTATTGTATATAAATTCATCATCATCATCAAACTAAACTTTATATTAATCCTTTAAATTAGATTCTTAAACTAAGAAACTCCTAAGACTGGTACCTTAAGAAAAGTTCTTGAGCAAGTGAAATATTATATATGTTATAATAGATCCTTCATATGTAACTTTTAGTTGAAGTTTTTCAACAAGTGAATCTAGATACTTATGGAAGCATGGAATTATTCATTTAAGGTTTCAAAGGCATCTAATGCATAATTGGTGTAGGGAATTCTAGTCTCATATACTCAAAATGATTGGGTATATCCATAATATTCAATATGATTGAATATATTTAGAAATAATGAAGAATTATTATAAGGATTTTTTTTATTAGGGAATTTATCCTATTGTCATCTATGGATGTGTTTTTGAAAATGGATGAATTCAATAGAATTTTACCCAATACTCTCAAAGTGTTGAGAATAGATCAACTATGCATATGATGTCTAAGTTATGGTATTGCACAAATATTACAAGGAGATAAAAACTTCAAAACCAGGAGAGGAAATGTTTGGAACCCCAATATTTTTTCTTCAAGAAACTAGTTAAGGTTATTTGAAACCTAGTGGTATTATCAGGAAGAAGTGATGATTCCATAATATGGGATTATTTGAAATTCTTTAAGGGGTTTGGGAACTCCATTGAATGTCCATGTCAGGTATTAATGTTATAATAATTAATTATTCAATTTTTAAAGGTATGTGATACCACGTGTATTTTTTACAAGTGTTATAAATATATAGGAGTTCAAAGTAAAATGAATAATTTATTAAGAATGTATTTTATATTCATGAGATAAATTAAATAGTTACTATTGTTGGAGTTGGTGGCCTAAAACCAACTACTTTGTACTTTATTCATTAATAAATGCCTTATCACATCTTGATTGTTCTTCTACGTGACAATGCATGTGATAATGTACTAAGGACAGTTGTTGCATTAATGGGTCATAGCGGATCCCTGCTATGATGAGAACCCAGAAGTGCCATAAATTGTTCTTGAATATATGTTCTATGGCTGGATGATGTTATTTGAGGGAGACACGTTATTGCGGCGTTAACTTCTTTCTCTATGGGTTCCTTGGCGTGTTTCTAGACGCTAACCTTGGACTTTAGGCAGGCTCCGCCTAATGCCACTGAGAAAGAGGCCTAGAGGGTCACACACTAAGTGTGTCCATATATCTCAGTTAAATATTAATTTAACAAGTTAAATAAATATTATTCCCGACTTTGGTTTAATAATTATTTAACAATGCCTGATCACATTTATTTCGACACTAGTTATTCGAGAGAATATATTGTGTACGAAATAATATATATTTATTAGCGAGTAATGCAGTTACATTTATTTAATAAATAAATTTCCATTACTCAAGGTCTAATAAATATGGTGGAGGAAATAAATAAAATGGAAAAATAAAACTACACACTGTGTATATTTATATACACGCCGTGTGGTTTTTTTTCAGGATTCGTGAGAAAATATTGTTTATTTAATTAAATGATATTAAATGTAATATGTTGGGAGCATGTCAAGTAATAATGATGGTCAACTGTCATTATTAAGACATGGTGTATTACTAAGAATTAAATGAAATGATTAAATGCTTTCAAGCAATTAATTCATTTTATTATTCTAAGTTTTATAATCCCAATTACATTTATTCTCATAGAAATAGATCCATTATTGTGAACAACAAATTTGGAAAATACTCTCAATCCAAGAGAAAATTCCTTTTCCACCAAGAACGCTTTCAAGTTACGAGAGCGAGATCCTCCACCGGATCAAGGTGGTTGAAGGCGGACATCGAAATCGAAGGTTCTTCCGTGCTAGCACCCGGAGATCCCTTCGGCGACGTCCAGAGATACGTGGAGCACGTGTGGATCACTGCTAGAGGAATCCTGTACTTGGATTCTACAACACAACAAAGGATCACAAGATCATGAACGAAGACTCCAACGAAGAAAGAATTCCATCGAGGTAATTCTTATGAATTAATTAAATTAATTATAACCAACATGTGATGATCCTATCTCAAGGGTTCCGGGACTCTTATTTTCTTTTTCGTTCTTCATTCTATTCTGAAGATTCGGCGTTTTAAATC
The DNA here is from genome assembly GCA_963277665.1 of Viscum album. Taxonomy (NCBI): domain Eukaryota; kingdom Viridiplantae; phylum Streptophyta; class Magnoliopsida; order Santalales; family Viscaceae; genus Viscum; species Viscum album. Next base: position 1,898,713,073 of record OY728158.1, on the reverse strand, counting down.
GTGATGGATCTCAGATTGAACGTTGTTTAACGTTAAAATTAAAGTTGGGCAAACCCACCAACGCGCTTCTGCTGCGCTCGGAACCTACAACTATATCGATAATTTTAATGTTAAGGAATGTATCAAGATTAGATGAATCTAAGTAAAATATGTGTATCTTCATCTAAATTGTATTATATGATAAGAGAGGATGTTCAATAATAAAGGGTTTTTATGAGATGATTAATTTTATACACATGGATTATGATTCATGAATTTTTGTAACAAGTTTTGAGATTAAGTTATGTATAAAAGTGTTTTATCTAGGATAAAAGTGTTTATCCAATTATTTGTTAAAATATATTGGAATTTGTTCCCACCACCCATCTGTGAGATATTTTAATAAAATATTCTTTTCAAAAAGGTTTAGTTTCCAATCACATAGAATTCCATATATGATATGGAAGAAATTTTTTATTTGTTAAATATTCCTACTAAAAGGAAATGAATGTTATTTCCTAAAACATAAAGTATTTTGTGTTATCTTAAAAAGATATTCCAAAAAGAATATGGTGTTTAAGAATCTAGTGAGAGAATTTTTAAACTTAGGTAAGTTCAAATTTAACAAAAAAAATATTATTCTATATTTAGTTTAAGTGGTTATTTACTTTATATCCTAAACAGTTAGGATATGAGATAGAAAATAAAATATAAATAGTTACATTTAGTTACTATGATAAAGTAGATATCACTATTATGATAGCTTATTTATAAAGTTAAATTCACTTGATTTATTATAAGTTTTATGAAATAATGTTAATGAGAAATATAAATGGATATATATGTTTACCAAAATAAAGTGAATGTCACTTTATCCTAAAAGAGTTTAGGATTTTTTGGATAAATATTTAAAGAGTTTCATTTGTTTATCATAACAAGTGAACATAACTATTCCCTAAAGGATTATACTAGTTAATATTCAAAGCATATTACCTATTACCCTAAAAGAGTTTAGGGTATATTGGTAAATAGAAGTATAAAAAGTTACATTAGTTTCCATAATAAAGTGAACATCAATTTATCCTAAAAGAGTTTAGGATATGATGGTAACACTACTATAAAATGGGTATATACCAACATTTTTGCCCAAAACCATGGGTATAGCTATATTATGGGAGCCTATACCCATAGTTTAGGCCAAACCGTGGGTATAGACACCTCTATACCCACGGTTTGGCCTAAATCATGGGTATAGGTTGCTTATGAAGACCTATACCCATGGTTCTTCCTAAACCGTGGGTATAGCATTGATTTTTGAGATTTATACCCATGGTTTTTATAGAACCGTGGGTATAGGGTTTGTTTTTTGGGACCTATACCCATGTTTTTTCCAAACTGTGGGTATAGCTTTCCCGCGTTTTGTCGGGAAATTTTTTTTTCAATGGGAAACAAAATATTTTTCGCAGGAAGACCTATACCCACAGTTTCTATGAACTGTGGGTATATATGTCACTTATACCCACAATTTTATTGAATTGTAGGTATAGGGTCCCTTATGATTTGCATGTGAAAAAATATATATAAGATAATATCTATATTTATAAATGTAAGTCGCATGGTGAAGCGTTGTTCTTTATTAGGTGAGGTCATGGGATCAAAACTCGTAAACGAGAGTTTTTCTATACTGAAAATTTGTATTAGTATATTTAAACAAATGTACATACATATTATTATAATTTACATAGCTTCGGTGGTTAATCACTCCATGTTTGAAGGCTCGGTCTCGGGTTATAAACTGCTAACCCGTTTTTTTCTATACGGAAAATTGGAATTAATATATTTTAGTAAATGTACATATATATAAACATAAGTTCTGTAGCTTGGGTGGTGAGGCACTAGTTGTTTATTGAGGAGGTCGTTGGATCGAAACTCACCAGTTTCTTTTCTCTAATATTGACATATGATATTAATATTATATTAAATGGGGTTATATACAAACATAAGTGACCTAGCCTGATTAGTGAGGCATTGGGTATTTCAAGGGGTGGTTGCAGGATTAAACTATTCCACGTGTTTTTTATATGGACCTTTGAAATTAATATATGTAAGTGAATGTACAAATATATATATTAATAAGTTTGTTAGGTCAGTTGGGTAGGTGCTTGTTATAATTGAATTAGGTCATGGGATTGAAACTGCAGCCTTCATTTTTCATAAAATTTATACCCACGGTTATGGAACCTTGGGTATGGGCTGTTATTTAATATTTATACCCATGGTTCTAAAATTTTGGGTATAAGTCTATTACATGCTGGAAGAAAGTTATACCGACAGTTTGAAAAACTATGGGTATAGGTTGTGGAGCTATACCGACACCTCGGTTGCCCACAGTTCCCAAAACCGTGGGTATAGTCTATACCCATGGTTTTGGAAGCTATACCCATGATTTTAAATCGTGGGTATAGGTCGTTTTTTCATTAGTGTAAAGAGATAATGTAAATAGTTAAATTATTTACAAAAGATTTCAAAGAAAAATTTTGGTGGAAAAGGTTCCAAGGATAATGATGATGTACTTATAAAGAGTTCTAAGTAGACAACAGAATATGACATTATAACATTTGATGTTATAAAGTTAATTAATTTAAATATAAGTTCAAAGAGTTAAACTTAAGGAATATGATTCTTATGTCTCACCATTATTCAAACAATCCTTATTCATAAATGTTACTCACTAAGAGGTTAGTGGGAGTATTTTATCAGATGGTCACATAGGAATGTGATGAAAATTACATATGGTTGTAATGTTCAGAAAATGAATCCATTGTTGAAACAACAGCATGAGGTTCATGTTATATTTCTATAAGATATTGGTTTTAATGGTTAAAAAAATATCATGTATTTATAATAAAGGAAATATTTTTTTATCATTTATTCATGAGTGTTGTGACTTTATATTACATGAATGGTTGAATGATAAATATCCTCTCAAAGTAAAAGCTTTGAGTTATCCCTAACCAATGATCATCATGAAGTTTATTGGGTTGTGATGATATATAAAGGTTATCATGGATAGATTCTTATATCTATTTCAAATGGTTTTATATGAGATATTTAAGAATATATTCATGAGGTAATAAGTAAACACTTATTACTTGGACTGGTCTGCTAAAGTATATCTCATGGGATGTCATATGGTCATGGATATACTTAGGGGTGTATGTTTATTATTATTCCTTTTTACCTGAGTTTGGTGATATACCTAGCATGATAACCATCATACTTTGAAACCCTACTTACACAATTCATCATATATACTTAGTTAATTAGGGGGTTATTGGGTATGTTGTTGATCATGTTTCAGTTGGAGTGCAACCAAGTTGGGATTTGTCCACTTGTATGATAAAAAAATGCATCTAGCCCTTGATTGAATTAGACTAAGTAAACACGTGGCTATGCTTAGTTGTTTCACATATTATGTGTTCAACTACTTGGATAAGTGATATGTGATGTGATTATCATATAGATGAATAACATATTATGTATTCATCCACTTGGTTACTCTTTTTTAGATAATTAGGAAAATAATGATATGTGTATACTAGATTGACATGTTTCATGTCTAGTGGTCACTCGATGGCATAGGAAAAGGGATTATAAAAGATACATATGATGTATGTAATATATCTTGTGGTGGACATATTCATATATATAGATATGAATATGTTTAATGAAGATCACATCAGACCCTTTATTAGCTTGAGTAGTAATGATGTTTTTCTATAGGTCACTCTTTGCTTACATCTATGAAATGAAGATCTCGTAGTTGGATGGATTCACAAAGAGTTGACAATTTATGCATAAAGTACTTATGGGATTTTATTGCAAGTGGGAGATTGTTGGATATTCACTAATATATATATATATGATATTATATATAATTTTATATTTAATACATACATCCGATGCAGGTATTATTATGCATGTATTAAATAAATTTAATAATATATATTTATTTATTTATTTATTTATTTCTCCTAAATACACTAATAGAAAACGGGTCTATAGCCACAGCCCTATAGTCACAGTTTTCCAAAATTGCAGCTATAGGTTTTTACGCCCAGTATATAGAGACATTTTAGATAAAATTGTGGTAATAGGTACAATTTATAGCCATGGTTGTTTTAAATTGTGGATATATGTTTTTTGGTCTAGGATATAGTCATTGTTAATGAAAATTGTGGCTATAGGTTTCCCGTGCAACCATGGGAAAAATATTTTCCCATTGGAAATGTGTGGGAAGATTTATATTCACAATTTTCAACCTATTCCCATGGTTACTTTATATATATATATATATATATATTTAAAATATACACATTAATACATAAAATTCTATGTAGTGTAGCGGTTAAATGTATGGTGTCGAAAATAGAGGTTGGGGTTCAAATCTGTCTGCACACATTTTATTTAGAGCCTATAGCCATGGTTTGGCTTCAACCCATGGAAATAGGTCTATCACCATTGTTTAAAACCATGTATATATCCCTATTTCCATGGTTTAAACCCATGGATATAGACCTATTTCCATGGTTTTAAATCTTGGTTATAGCCCTATTACCATGGTTTTAAACCATGTTTATAGCCTTATTTCTAAGATTTCAAACCATGGATATAGGTTTGACCCTATATCCACACCAATAGGAGCCAAAACTAGCTAGACCATAGATATAGGTAATAGCCACAGTTTATACATTTATAACCATGGTTTCCTACCGTGGCTATAGCCGAATTTTCTAGTTGTTATGGTTTTATTATCAGTTAAAATCTATTATAAATGGATTTAATGTATTTAATATTCATTAAATATGATTTAATAAATTAATGATAATGGGAATAAATGTATATGGATACATAAATATGGTTGATGCAATTCATTTAATGAAACCCTTCATGGATGGCTATATAAAGGGATTTGATCCCTCATGTTGTAAACAACTAATTTATGAGTAAGCCTCTAAAATATATTTTCCTCCCATACTGGTGTTCATCATCTGATATGAAGGTTATAAAACCCCTTCATCATTCGATTATCCTCATGATACAATCATGGATCCATTAGTCGGTGTTCCCCCCTTGGAGGAAGGGTGCTTTTGTTCACTACTTTGGGATCTTTATCAAGTATTCTCCTTTATTGAGGAAGAAGAAGACTATTGTTGTTGTCATTTTTCAAGTACACTATTTTTATATTTTTATTTACATGTTGATTCTTGAAGATAAATTTTTCAGTGGTTGGGCTATCTTCCACTGTATATGGTCATATAATGATCATAAAAACCCCATCACACACATTATCTATAAGGCATTGAGACAAAATTTCCTTAATCATCCACAAGGCATCGAGATAACATGTCACTCAACATCTACAAGGCATCAAGTGAACATGTCACTCGATATACACTAGTCCAACATCATCATCATTGCATGTCATGTGAACTCCCCCTCTAAGGGATAATCATAACACAATATTCCACCTATTCTGAGTACCAAAACAATGCCTCCAAAGGCATGATAATACATAAAATAGGGAAAAGCATATAAATGAAACACAAGGCATGTAATCCTGAGAAATCAGTAGAAAAATATATAAGAATTTGATCAACATCTAACATGTTATCAAGATACATAATCATACTCATGGAATCAAGCATCATAAATGGATCTTGTTGGACACACACACACATGTCATCATTATCAAGCATGGTCAAACAAGAAATTCCATCATGGGAATTATATCAAGGAAAAAAGTGTATAAAATTTCTCTAAATGGTAAAGAACTTCTTACCTCAAGGTTTTCTATGTCAATGTTAAGGTTTTTCAAGGTTGTCATCTCTCGAACCACATTCACACACCAACAGGAATAAGATAACATGCTAAGAGTCCCTAATTTTTAATTACCATCAATGATAATCGTCAAGTATGGTTGAAGGAAGAATAACTTCATTTCTCATAGATAGGAACAATCAAAGAGATTCAATCCTTCTATAAGTTGGAAGGATTCCACCAAAATTCCCAAAACTTGAAGCATCAACAAAGGAAGATGAATCGAGGCCTTAGATCAAAAAAAGGGATGACATGATTGATTCAAACAAGGAAGAAATATGTGCTCGAAATAATATCGCAGCATCAAACAAACTTCTTCCAAAAATTCTCCCAAAATACCCATCTCCAAGAGGGGAGGTGAATTGAGTGATTTAATCAAATGAAAACAATTGGAAAGGGTATTAATCACTCCCTTATAACGTTCAAACATAGTTTGATGGATAAACCTAGAACAATGATGGTGATCTGAGGAGGAAGTAGAGCATATCATCCATTACAAAGGAGCCCGACTATTTCCATGCCTTACACCATGGCCTAGCATCAGCCATGGTGTCCATAAACACATAATGTCACACCCTGTATTTTAGATATTTTAATTAGTTAATTAATTTAATAATGTTTGATTTTATTTTGAGTTTTAAAGAGTTTATGAAAGTTTCAAGCTAAAAAAATTCTCTTTTTTAAGGTTTTAAAGGGAATAGGGTTAGCCAGCATGGTTTGAAAACTATGCAAAAACCATGCAAATGGCTCTACCTCGGTACAGATCTGTTTGGCACAGCATGTGCACAGTTTTTAAAACCATGCAGGCTCCTAGTAGTAACTATGTGCAATGGTTTTAGGTTCCAAGTATGAGTTTCCTGGTTATCGTATTATTTGTTAAACTATACGGGTAAAATATGTGTTGTGCGTAGAATTAAACTTTTGATTTTATTTATTTGTTTGTTTTCCTTTTTTTCTTTTCCTTTATTTATTTTATTTATTTTCTTTATTTACCTCATTTCATCCCCTCTCCCTCATAGCTCCCCTCTCTCTTATAGCACCCACTCCCTTGTATCTCCCCATCTCCCTCATGTGACCACCCTCACCATCAGATCCCCTCCCCTCTGGAAACCTCCCTCCCGCAGAACCCCTTGGCCAAGCCCTCCTCCTTCGAACTCTCCTCCACTCACGTGTGATTCGTCAGGCCTAACCACTCTCTCAACCACACTTCCCACTCATGACACCTCCTATTCACATGGTAATTCGTTGTATTTTCATGTTGATTTAGGGTTAGCTATCCATTATATGGTCTCCACCTCGATTTATTTATTATTACTCTTGATTTCATCCTCCTTGTTTCCATGATTTGGTTTATCTGAACCTTAGGTCTAATGGTTAACCTGATTTTTATGGTTTCTTTGTTTTTTAGGGTTCTTAGGTACCGCTGAGGTCTATTCTAGTTGTGGTTGTCTAAGTTGACATGTTCTCCACCTAATCTAAGTAAGGTTTTGTCTAATTGTCTTTGGAGCTCTATTTTTAATTAGGGATTTTGTAATTTTTCGGTTTCTCATATTTTTATAGTATGCCTTAGGATATCTTTGGATTGTCATTTTCTAAGGAGACATGCATGAGTATACATAGGTAAGCATATATATATTTATGTATGTATGTATGTATGTATGTATGTATGTATGTATGTATGTATGTATGTATGTATGTATGTATGTATGTATGTATGTATGTATGTATGTATGTATGTATGTATGTATGTATGTATGTATGTATGTATGTATGTATGTATGTATGTATGTATGTATGTATGTATGTATGTATGTATGTATGTATGTATGTATGTATGTATGTATGTATGTATGTATGTATGTATGTATGTATGTATGTATGTATGTATGTATGTATGTATGTATGTATGTATGTATGTATGTATGTATGTATGTATGTATGTATGTATGTATGTATGTATGTATGTATGTATGTATGTATGTATGTATGTATGTATGTATGTATGTATGTATGTATGTATGTATGTATGTATGTATGTATGTATGTATGTATGTATGTATGTATGTATGTATGTATGTATGTATGTATGTATGTATGTATGTATGTATGTATGTATGTATGTATGTATGTATGTATGTATGTATGTATGTATGTATGTATGTATGTATGTATGTATGTATGTATGTATGTATGTATGTATGTATGTATGTATGTATGTATGTATGTATGTATGTATGTATGTATGTATGTATGTATGTATGTATGTATGTATGTATGTATGTATGTATGTATGTATGTATGTATGTATGTATGTATGTATGTATGTATCCCCTTGTACATGTTCTCTCATGGTGAGGGGAGTATGTACATTGGTTTAAAGGGTGTATATATATGTGTGTGTGAAGGTGTATATGCATGGTAGTGTGAAGCGGTTTTAGGTTTTCATCCTCAAAAGCAGCGTGTTTGAGGTAGGTTACCCTATATCTAAGCCTTTAAATTGAAAAAAAATAATTGCTTGTGTGTTTTTTTTGGGTGTTTTCATTATATTATAAAGTTGGTAAATTTTGGAAAAATATTGTGTTGAATGTAGTTAGTTTATTTCATTATTATCAGCACTTTTCTCATATTTCACTATAGGTTTTTCTTATTAAAACATGTTTCTGGACTGGTTTTGAAATTCCAAGTATGTTTAGTGCTTGATTAGTTTTCCAAATGATTTATACCAGTTGAATTAGAAACTTCCAAATATGTTTAGGCCTTTTGTCCTATTTTCTATAAAAGTGTAATGATGTGTTTGATTTTATAAAAAGCTCTAGAATGGTTTTTCAAATGGTAAAAGGTTGCTTTCAAATTATGAGTCCCGATTGGTACCTTTGAATATTTTTTTAAAAAAAGAGGGCACCTCCATGGATACTCCCTGCTCTAGGGGGAATTTTCATGGGTGGTTTCGGGAGGTGGTCTTAGCATGTGTAATGGATTTTCATGACTGAGATGTTGTAATTGTGCTTTCTTCCTCACCTCCCACTTTTTTCTAAATCCATGGGATCATGGAAGTTGTATTTTGAGTCGAGATATGGTTTTTATTTAGTCCCTATTAGAATGACTATATCCCCATGGAGTATCCATGTGGGTTGTGCCACCAGTGAGGATTGTTGAGAGCATTTGTATTGGCATTGACTTTGGATCGCATCGATAGGCTAGCTGATGGTTACAGGCCGAGTATGTTTAGGGTATATTCACTTGGTGTCTAGGTATATCCCATGATAACTATTTTATAGGTATTTTTACTCTCACTTGTTCTGTGATGTTTTCATAAAATTATTTTAATTGTTATGCTTTCACTTGAAACTCTTAATTTAGAACCTATTGACATGTATTCATTTACACTCTATTTTGGTAGCACTCATGATATGATTTTCACTACTTTTCACAGAAATTTTTCTTCATTGCATGTTTTTTTATGAAAGTGGTTTTTAGAAAGTTTTATTATTTGGAATCTATTTTGGAAAAATAAAGGAAAATAGTTCTTTGGAATTATTAACTTGTTACTTGTTTTGAAAAGGGAATGAAAACCTTATTTTAAATATATTTATTTCAAACTAGCATGAAATGGTTTTCATTTTAAAGGTAATACATAGGGTGTAGTTCTCCTTTTGGCATATTTAATGAGCATCTTGTTGATCATGCCTACACTATCTTTTCAATTTTAGGTTCTTCCAGTTTTGGATCACTCTCAGAGCGAGCATGGTTCTATGATTGGTGGTGACCCATGAGGTCACTTGTAGGTATGTTTAGCCATTTATTTTTATTTATTTTTCCACTACCAGTTTTTTTTTATTATTATTGTTTATTTTTCTATATTTTATGGGCTAAATAATTCCCATATGAGTTTTATCTGATACCCGACACTATTTTCAAGCTTGGGAGGATCGGGAACACCTATCAGGCCTCATTGTGGGCTAAATCGAGTGACCAGTTTAGGGTTGACCCAGTTTAGTTCATGAAAAAATGGTATTAGAGCATCCCTTTTTATTTGGGGATGTTCGGTAGGTTGAAGATTAGGATTTTCATAACTTGATAGGTAGGAGAGAGAATATTTTTGTGATCTATTATTCGTTCTGAGCCTCAATTTTCCATGGGAAGTTGGGCTTTGAATCTTTTGTTTTTTGAGTTGTTTTATTTTTTGACGGTTTGGGGATGACAAAGTAGAGTGAACTAGAAGTACTTGGTGAGATCACAGGTCCTAGAAATCCATGTGGAGCCCGAGTACATGGTTCATGATGAATCTCGGTGTTGGTTTTGTAGTTGTAACATGGTCCACCAAGGCATCTGTCTAAGATGCACGTCGAACCTAATAGCCTCTTAAAATTATGTGTTGGAATCATTTGGTTTTATTTTGATTTGATTATGGTGTTTTGTGTTGTTTAAGATAAAAGGTGAAATTTTGTATTAAAATCTTGGTTTTAAAGTAATGGTGTTTTATTTTTAAAGGAGGATTTTCATTGTGTTTTGATGAAAATTGGTTTGAATTTAAATGGATTTTGAAATTGAATCTTGGTTTCAAAGTGAAATGAAAGTGGTTTTTCAAATGAATGAGGGTTTCTCAAAATCGATAAGACCCATATGGAAATTTGAGTCTTTACATTAGAAATGAAAACCCCACTTAAGGCATCCCATTGATTCTGGAATTGGGATGTGGTGGAAATTTATGATGTATGCTTGATAAGGGAGCTTGTGTATTATTATGTCTCATTGAAAGGAAAATTGAAAGGAAAAAGCAGTTGCTCTTAAAAAGGGATTTTGAGGGTGAGAACCTTTGAATGTTTTAAATGAAAATATTGGGTGGTTTTGAAATGGAATTGAGTGAGGAAAATGTTTTCAAAATTAAAATATGGGATTTAAATATTTCTAAATTTTGAAAGGTGAAATATAAAGCTTTAAATGGTTTTAAAGGGTGAGATTTCTAAATTAAGTTTATTTCTTTAATTGATTTCCATTTTGGGACCATTGCTTTAAGGTTATATTTAATTATTTTTGTATAGGATTTAAATTGATATTGTTATTGATCTAAATTTGTGTTTATTTAATTATTTAGATTCTTCCTCCTAGAAGTGTTTTGAGGATTCATAAGGGTTCAAGAGTGGCTCAGTCGGTTAACGAAGCCACCCATACTCATGATAGAGTGGTGGTGTCGGTTTATTTGTGAGGTTTACCTATCTCTTGAGGTGATTTGGATTCCAGAGATGCAATAGAGTGTCTTGATGAAGTTTAAAAAGTCTTATGGTCCTTAGGGAATCCTAATGTTGTTAAGGTTAAAGCTTTTCTAAGGTTTTTTGATGGTTCAAGTTCAGATAAGTGGATTATCATCATCCCATATTCATTGTAAGTTTAAATTTCATGGAAGATTTTTAAGACCACATTTTCTCAGTAGTCATTTCCTAAGGGATTTAAGGTATAGAAGGTGAAAAATATTTTGAGCCTCTAGCAAGTTCAGCAAACGGTGAAAGAGTACATCGACCTTTTTAATGAGCTGGTTATTTTCTCTCCTAATATTCGGTCAACTAATTACTTAAAGGATCATTAGTTTTTGAAGGGTATTCACCCATATCTCAGTGCTCAAGTCCTTTCATTTGGAATAATTTATTTGATGAGTTGGTAAAAATCATATCTATCCGAGTTAATCTTTTTGGGAAAACCTTTCGTGAGTAGTGGTTTTTTTCCTTTCAGATTTGGTGAGGGATCCTCATCTGGTGAGAAGTGAAAACCAGAGGATTCTATCCTATGTGAACCTCCCTCGATTGTTGTTTCTTCATAAAGGAAGCCTCCTCTTGTATGATTCCAATGCATTCAGTTATAGAACTCTAAGCCCTCTTGCTCAGATGTTCCAAAAACCTATCACCACTGTATTCGGTTGGGGAACCTCCAAAAGTTTTGTAATCAGATGCATCTTTTGGGAAATATATCTTCTTCGGCATTGGGATCTTGATAGTGGTTTAAAAATATTTGAGGTATTTTTCCATTTTATTTTCCTTCTTGTCTTGTTCTATCATTTGTTTCATACTCATTTGTAGATGTGTCTTATTATGGTGCTAATGGATTTTTTTCATATTCCTTGTGAACACACCTTCTGGTTCCATGGCCTTTATAAACTTTTTTTTTAGGTTTTTATCTTATTTATAATGGTTTAGACCTAAAGAGTTAGAGCCTTAGTGAATTTATTTTATGGTGGGGAGACCCATGATGGGATAGTTGGAAATAGGGGTCACACTGAGGTAAGTAATCTTTGTTCGGTTATATGTCTAATTTGGAGATCTAGTTATGGGGTTCTTTCTCTTGGGTTGAAGATTTCGGTTTGCTTCCCGTCTTGGACACGGTGACTTTCTGGGGGCATAAAGTGTTATGGTGGGGAGGATTCTCACACCCTGTATTTTAGATATTTTAATTAGTTAATTAAATTAATGTTTTTTTATTTTATTTTTATTTTTCAAAAGTTTCCAAGAGTTTTGGGCCGAAAAGGAAAATATTATTTTTAAGGTCTTAAAGGGGCACACGGTTAGCCAACACGGTTTGACAAACCATGTGACAACCATGCGACCAGTTCAACCTTGGTACAAAGTCGATTGGCACATCCTATGCATGGTTTTTAAAACCATGTGGGATCCTACTAGTTACAATGTGCAATGGTTTTGGGTGCCGAGTATGAGTGGTGTAGTTTTCACATGATTTTTTAAACAGTGTGGGTAAACAGTGTGTTGTGATCGAAATTAAAGTTTTGATTGTATTTACTGGTTTATTTTTCTTTTTTATTTTTTCTTTTTCTTTCTTTCTTTTCTTTCTTTTATTTATTTACCTCATTTCCTCCCCACACCCTCATGGCTCCCCTCTCTCTTGCAACTCCCATCTTTCTTACATATCCCTATATCCCTCATGTGACCACCCTCACCGCGAGCTCCCCTCCCCTCCAGCAACCTCCCACCTGCAGAACCCCTTAGCTGAGCCCTCCTCCTCTGGCCTCTCCTCCTCTCATGTGTGATTCACCAGGTCAAACCCCTCTCTCGGACATACTTCCTGTTCACAAAACCTTCTATTCACGCAGTGATTCGTCCCATTTTCATGGTGAATTAGGGTCGGCTCTCCATTATTCAGTCTTCTCCTCACTTTATTTATTGTTGTTCTTAATTTCATCCTCCCTGTTTCCATGATTTGGTTTGGATGAACCCTATGTCTAAGGGTTAACCTGATTTTTATAGTTTCTTTGTTGTTTAGGGTTCTTGGGTCCCATTGAGGAAAATTCTAGCCGTGGTTGTCAAAGGTGAAACATTCTCTACTGAATCTGGGTAGGGTTTCATCCAATTTTATTTGGAGCCCTATTTGTAATTGGAGATTTTTTAATTTTTGGGTTTCTCATATTTTTATAGTTTTCTGTGGGATATCTTTGGACCTCCATTATTGAAGGTGACTTGCATGTGTATACATAGGTAAGAATGTGTGTGTGTGTGTGTGTGTGTGTCCCCCTTATAAATATTCTCTCATGGAGAGGGGAATATGTAAATTGGGTCAAAGGTGGTGTGTGTGTGTGTGTGTGAAGGTGTGTTTGTGTGTAAGTGTGAAGCATTTTTGGGTTGCTATCATCAAAAGAAGTGTGTTTGAGGAAGGTTACCCTATGTATGATCCTTTAAATTGAAAACTATAATTTATTGTGTGTGTTTTTAATAATTTTAATTATATTATAAAGTTAACAAATTGTGGGAAAATGTTATGTTGAATGTAGTTAGTTTATTTCATTATTCTCATCACTTTTCTCATGTTTCACTATGTATTTCTCCTTTTAAAACATGTTTCTAAGATGGTTTTGAAATGTTAGGTGTCTTGAGTGCTTGATTAGTTTTTCCAATGATTTATACCTAATGAATTGGAAACGTCCAAAGATGTTTTTTCCTTTCGGCTAATTTTCTATAAAGTGTAATGACATGTTTGATTTTCTAAAGAGCTCCAAAATGGTTTTCAAATGATAAAAGGTTTCTTTTAAATCATGAGGCTAGATTGGTACCTTTGAATGTTTTTTTAAAAAAGAGGGCACCTCCATGGATACTCCCCGCTCTAGGGGTAATTCGCATGGATGGTGTCGGGGTGGGCTTAGCATGGGTGATGGATTTTCATGACTGAGATGTTGTAATTGTGATTTCTTCCTTACCTCCCACATTTTTATAAATCCATGGGATCCTAGGCATCGTAGTGAGAGTTGAGAGGTGGTTACTATTTAGTCATGATTAGATGAACTAGATCCCCTTGGAGTAGTCATGTGGGTTGTTCCATCGGTGAGGCTAGTTGAGAGCATCCAGGTTGGTCAATGACTTTGGATCGCATCGATAGGTTAGAAGATGGTTCTAAATCAAGTACGTCTAGGGTCTCTTCACTTGGTGTCTAGGTATATCCCATGATAACTATTTTATAGGTATTTTTACTCTCTTCCTATCATTCTTTAATGTTTTTATAAAATAATTTTAATTGTTATTCTTTCACTTGAAACTCTTTTGCACATGTCAACATGTATTCAATTACCCTCTATTTTGGTAACACTCGTGATATGATTTTCACTACTTTTCACTGAAATGTTTCTTCATTGCATGTTGCTTTGTGAAAGGGGTTTTTGGAAAGTCTTATAATTTATAAATTATTTTCAAAAAATAAAGGAAAATGGTTCTTTTGAATTATTAACTTGTTACTTGTTTTGAAAAGGAAATGAAAAACTTATTTTAAATATGTGTATTTCAAACTAGCATGAAATGGTTTTTATTTTGAAGGTAGGTCATAGGGAGTGGTTCTCCTTTTGGAATCCCTATTAAGCATCTCGATGCTCATGCCTACACAATCTTTTCAGTTTCAGGTTCTTCTAGTTTTGTATCGTTCTCGAAGTGAGCATGGTTTTGTTATTGGCGGTGACCCATGAGGTCACTTGGAGGTATGTTTATTTGTTTAGTTTTATTTCTTATTTTACTACCATTTTATTATTTTATTTTATTCTTGTTTATTTATCTGTCTTTTATGAGATAAATCATTCCTATCTGAGTTTTATCTGATACTCGACACTAGTTGTCAGCCTGGGAGGATCAAAAACGCCTCTCAGGCCTCATTGTGAACCGACTCTGGTGACCGGTTTGGGGTTGACGTGGGTTGGTTCGTGACACATAACCCAAAACAGCTTCCCCTATAGTGTGTCCCTGAGAATTAAGTTTTTCCCCCCTCACCACCCCCTCAAAAATAGGCATGGTGGGTTCATCTAGGTCATGGATGATATCAAGACCTCTCATGCACCATGGCTTGGCCAATTTGTTTCCCCCTTGTATGTTTTATGAAAATACAAACTAGAGACCAAAACAGCTTGTGCCATTGGCGTTTTGTTAGTGATTTTGGACGGTGTGATCTCCAAAACCCGAACTAAGATTTTCAAAGCTTCACTGGCCTCACCCAAGCATTCCAAACCCAATATTTAACCATTGCAAGGTTCACTTAAGACATGTTGGATATTTCATTAGAGTAACCACACAAAATGAGGGTGTTACACCTGAGAAAGAAGAGAATTGGACACCACCTCCCATTGATTAAGAGCCTCCAAGATAGAGATATTTTTCAGGCCAATTGAAACGAGGAATAGGTCGATATACAAAATCCCAACCACTTTGAATTCTAAAAAATAAGATTTGGAGTGTCTTAGTGGGTACCATTGTGTCTAAATTGATATTTCATCATGCACTCCCTAGATAGTAGGCCAAATAGAATATTTAAGAAAGAACTTGTTCCCTTTGATGAGCCTATCAATGAACCTTTCCTACAAAAAATAGGTAGACTCCTTATTTCCAAACAAACTTCAAATAAATCTAGTAATCAGGGCATTATTGAATATTCAGAGTTTTTTAATACCAAGGCCTCAAAGATCTTGTGGCTTGAAACACTTGTTCTATGTCGGTGTAACTAGCATTTTGAATTAATTGAACTAGTTCAGATAACATTTTTCATTTTCCTTTCTAATATTTTGATGATTCCAAAAGGCTATTTATAGATATGGAAAGCATGAACAAACATATAAGTGGTCATAGAGTTCACATGGAAAATTATCTTTGCCTTTCATAAACTTTTACCTTTCCATGTAGCAAGTTGAGATGAAATTTTAGCATCAATACTCTTAAGAAAGATAGCTTTAACTCTACCACAAAACGGAGGGGCCCTGAGATAATTAAATGGTAGGTTGTCATTCATGATATTGAAAAATCCATTGGTGTGATTCTGTCTATTAATACTAAAACCTTTGCCAAAAAAACATAGGATTCGTTCTAGTTGATGACTTTTCATAAACTTGTTCACGATAGATGAATATTTCTTTGATAGTAAAAAGAGTAGTGTCATTACCTTCACAGAAGAGAAGAAGATCATTTTCATAAAAGAGATGTGTGGGTGCATTTAGATTCCTTGTAGCCTTAATTGGTGAGAAGACACCAGCTAAAGGAGGAATTACAACGAAGGGGGAAATACAATGAAAATACTCATACATGCACCTGAGGAGACTAAAACTCGAGACCTCTCCTGTAAGAATAGTAATAGTAGTAATAATAATAATATTATTATTATTAACAATAACAACATTCTAGAAACACCCAACATAACACAACACTTATAGCCAATCCATTATCAATAATAATAATACCGCCACCTTCACATGTCAATTACCAATTTCATAAAATTATATTCATATAATAATAATAATAACAATTGCACGTATATTTTTATAAAAACATAAACTAAAATATTGCATACATAATTTAAAATCTACATGAACATATTAAATACATAATAACATTCCTAAAACAATCTATAAATAAACTATATAAGATTTTGGAAATTTTCGATAAGAAAAATAATGTTCTGTGTTATTATTCATGAATGCACAATCACCTTACACACTTAATGGAGTTGGGCATGAGACCATGCAACTCTCATTGCCTCGACAATTTGGCACTGCATGATCACCATGCATGATCTTTGAGGTTATGCATCAACCATGCATCCCCTAGAATTTATAAAATTTTCATAAAGTTCACTGTTTTCACTTCAAAAATATTATTATAACAAAATATATTTGAAATAGACAAATAGGGTGTCACCATATAGTTGTCCCTGATTAAATTCCTATTAAGGAAATCGTTTTTGATATCGAGTTGATATATTGTGTAATCGTGTATGACAAATAATATTTGAATGGACTTTATCGCCGCTATCGTTTAAAAGGTTACTTCACAGTCAATAACTAGAAATTGTTTACACTTTTTTGTCATCAATCAAGTTTTATAAGTATACATTTTACCATCCATATCATTTTTTTGTTGAAAAGACATTTCCACCCTATGGGTCTTACATCTTAAGTGCATCTATCAAGTTTCAAACTTAGTTAATATACATAAAGTCTATCTCAAGTCTAATCTTCTAACCTTTCATGTAATGAAAATTCTCAATGTCCTCTTGAAATCAGATCGAACATGATAATCTAATTTGAGGGTTTCGATATGGTTTGAACTAAATGAAATTTGATTCTTTTAATAGATGCTTTGTAATCACAAAAAAAAAACACATTAAAAAAGTGATCCGACCATGATCTAAGTTGAAATTCTAGTTTGATTGGGCCTGCCTCAATTCGCCCTTCCCAAAAGTCCGATACCCTTAAGTTGGGTTTGGTCCCAATACACATGTTCAAGGAGGATGTAAATTGTCCTCATACAATGAGGTCCAAAAAAAGAATTCTTAACAGACAATATTGGATTCTATTTCCCAAAGTATCCAAAATTTGTCGTATGGAAAACATAGGTACTTTGGAAAATAGTTTCTCAGTTTTTATGTTTTGGGAAATTCATTTTTTTCTTGTTACAGGAGGGCAATTGACTTGGATGTAAATCCATATATGAGTGGAGGGAATTTATTGTTGGGTAACGACTTTCCATATTTATTGCAATTTTTCCATAGATGGGATGCTTGCTTGATGAAGCTTTGATAGATAACAATTATGGCAATATTATTAATAAATACACTTTATCATCATTATTTTTAATCTATTTTAAGTTAAAAACAAACACGTGGAGGTTTTTTGGGTTAAAAAAAATCAAAGTTCTTTTTTATGAAAAAAAAAGTAGAAAACGCAATTATTTTAAAAACAGATATCTAAGATTCCCTTGATTATCCAATAAATCGGAGATATTTCTTTAAGAAGTAAACGGAAAGAATATCATTTTGTTTTTTTGTTTTTTTTTTTTGACAAAAGAATATCATTTTGTTCAATGCGAGTACTCGTAGGAAAAATGGCGCAAAGAAAATAAATCCTCACTTTCCCCGCACCTACCGTTGCATGTGCGGGACCTTGTTCCAACTTCGGCCTCAACTTTCAAATTATTTACATCCCTGTCCTCCCACGCCCCCCGGCACGCATCGCACCGTGCGTCCTCCGTCGCTTCATCTCCGTGGTCGTCATCATCATCACCACCACCGCCTTTCTCGACTCCATCCGCCGCAGCCGCGGCGGCGCCCTCCGCCACCTCCGACCCATCAAACTCAGCGTTAGAGCCATTCCTCGGGAGGAAGAGACGAAGGCGGCCGTGGCTGCTCTCCGCCTTGAGAAACCGAGGGGCCACCGGCGACACGACCGCAGTCATCACGACCCTTCCGCCTTCGCGGCGGGTTCGGATTCGGAGTGCCTCGGGCCCGGCCATCGTCGTCAATGGCCGGGGAAACTTGCGGTCGGAATAACTCAGCTTCCTCTCTCTGGCCCGCCGCGGCGGGCGCCCCGCGGGATCCACCGGTCCCGGCGGGGCGGGGAATGCAGGGACGCAATCCTCAGGAGAGGAGTCGGTGCCCGTCTCGCTTCCCAACTTCTCTGTGCACAGCTCCAAGCTTGCCGCGGTGAGAGGAAGGCAGGGGCGCGGCATGGGATGGAGGTATGGGCTTGCTCTGCACTGCGTTCCCACCGTGGGATTAGTGGCGGAAGTAGGGCCGGGGAGCGAGTGGGAGGTATTTCCGGCGTCGGGGAGTTGGCAAGGATGGGAAGATTTGATGTGGAGTTGGAGCAGGTGGGATAAGGGTGGGTCGGCGGGGATGTTGAGCCGCGACGGAGATCGCCGAAACAGAGTCATGGGGATGGTGCGGAAGCGCGAGAGACGGAGGCGATGGGGTGGAGATCTGAATTTGTAGCCGGAAGCTGCTGTGGGGCCCTACTGCGCCACGCGAGATTGGCTAATTAATCTCAAGTAAATTACGACAAACCTCGCTCACCGCGTCATACGGCCGGACGGTTTGAATCAGATTTTTTGACCGCCATTCAAGTTGGGCCGCCCGATCCAGGTTTCAATGTTTCATCACACGCACAATGTGTTGATTTTCTTAAGAATGTTGATAGGAAACACTACCTCAACCCTCTTGATTACCGCGCTGCAACTGAATCACACATATTCAATGCTAATCTTTATCTACATTAACAAAAATCAGTGATAAATGAGGTGTTTTTATCAACACTAATTAAAATCAATGATAAATAAAGATCCATTTCATCAATGCTATAAAATCAACGCATTTATCACCATTTTTCTTTAACGCTGATAAAATATATCTTCATCAACGCATTCTTTAAGCGCTGATAAAATTGGGATTTATCAGCGCTTTTCTTAACGCTGATAAAACGTGGTCTTCAAATATATATATAATTAAAAATCATACACAACTGAAAATTTGATTATTTGTAAAAGGGCATTTGCAACGAAACTCCATCGCAAATAGCTATTTACAACAGGGTCCCATTGCAAAAAACGGCGTTGCAAAAGGCATTTTTTGCGACGATCTGTCGCAAAAAAATATCTTTCATTACCACAGATCAGCGCAAGAGCAGCACCGGTCTTTATCAGCGCTAAGAAAAACATGTTAATAAAAAGGGAGTTTTTATGAACGCTAGTTAAAAATACTGATAAATGCACCCTTTATCAGCGTTAAAAAAAGATTTAATAAAGGTATACCCTTTATCAATGGTTTTTTTAACGCAGATGAAATGTATATTATCACCACAATTATTAGTGTTAATAAATGTTTATAATAAAAAACATTATTAATTTATATAAAATTATCATATTTATTTTAAAAAATAATGTTTATTTATACACATTAAATAAAAAACGCATGTTTATAATTTTTTTAATAATTCATATATATATATATATATATATATAATCTTTAAAAAAAAGTATTTATAAGATTTTAAATATATATTTAAATAATTATATGATTATAATAAATTTTATTAAATAATAAATATATTTGTTATATTTATAATTATGTATTTATAATTCTATATAAATATTTTTTAAAATATATATATATATATATATATATATATATATATATATATGTTTTCAATGAATTTGGTCAATAAATATATTGATGCGTGGGTATAATTGATGTGCATATGTTATGTATTCATCATGATATAATGTTCATTTATAAATTACACTATTATTATTAATATTCATGTTGTCCATATGACTCGTTTTATATTATCTATATACTTTACTAGGTATATGATTCGTTCATGTTATACCCATGAATCTATTCTCATAAATACTTATAAAATTACAATAAATATATTTATTATATTTATAATTATAATTTCTTAATTATATATAAATACCTTTTAAATATATTTATTTATAATTCTAATTATAACTATATATATATTTAAATAATTATAAATTTATAATAGATAAATCTATTATAATTTTATAAATATATATATTTATATGTATGTATGTATGTAAATAATTATAAAATTATAATAAATATATTCATTATACTTATAAAGTTATAAATATACAAAACAGGTCCGAGTACAAGTTGACAAGTCAACCCATACCCATCAAATTTATTAGAAAAAAGTAAATGACAACAAAAAAGAGGAGGATGGGGACAAACAGTCATGCCCTCCATCGAGGGAAGAGAACTACGAATCAAATGAATCAGAGTCATCCTCATAGTCATACTTAAAGTTATCGACAACATCAACGATTTCCCTCTCTGACTATGACTTCTTTTGATTGAAGATCACATAGTATTTCTCCATGAGTTTCCCCTACTCTGGAGTGAACTGAGTCTGAGCGTCCCTGGTAGAAGACCTAGTACACACAGTTTAGTCACGCCCAAGTGAAGCAGCCCAATCATCTCATCCACACCCCCATCCACAACCTTTTAGATGACGACCCCGTCTCCAAGATTTGAGTTGTTGCGAAGTCCCTTCCACTTTCTCCAAAGGAGGCAGCTCCTTATCAGTGATGTGAATACCTACAGAAGAAACATCATCCATCCACAGTGGATCAACACACTCCTGTTGTGGCTTTTGGGAGTCAAACAC
Source organism: Viscum album (assembly GCA_963277665.1). Classification (NCBI taxonomy): domain Eukaryota; kingdom Viridiplantae; phylum Streptophyta; class Magnoliopsida; order Santalales; family Viscaceae; genus Viscum; species Viscum album. The sequence goes on along the minus strand of OY728158.1, from coordinate 1,898,691,784 downwards.
TTCAAAAGTGTTTGAGGTAGGCATGTCAACCAAACTATGCTCAGAAAGAGATTTTATTTCCTATAAGAGACTCTTTGAAAATGACCACTATCCACAAGTTTCTCCCCTTTAGATGACTGCATATCAGTAGCTACCCCTTTACAAACAAGAGAATCAAAATCCAATATATTTTTGTCGCTTCTATTTCTTAAGGCAAGCCTTTGCTCCCGCAAAAAAGTTCATCAACCACAGCTTGATCTTCAGCTTCATTGACATCTTTGTCAATCAAGGAATTCCTCTCCATGCTCTCATCCACGCGTGAGTTAGCTTTCTTAGCATTTGGTTCCTCTACTGCAATCTCAGCCCAAGACCGATTGTGTAGAGGAGAGATCACGGGCAATCAAACTATATCCTTCGATAAATTCCTCATGTTCGAGCTGACGGGCCTCTCCAAATGTTGCTCAGGCTGGGGAGAGACACCCAACGTGGTCTTCCCTATTGGGGTATCATCATCAAGATTTGTACCAGTGCTCAAACCATGGGAATGATCCTTTACAGAACGCGACTTCTTATTTGGCTTGAATCATGCCCGCAAACTAAACAGGAGCAAGAGACATTCCTTCTACAACTCGAATGATCATAACCAATAATCCTGCAATCTGAGTAGAATATCGACACTTTTTCATAAACAACATTCAGTTCAAACTCATCAGAGTTAGTGAAAAGAAAAATTTTATCCACCATGGTGAAGCCAAGATCAACCTCAACCAAAAATCGAGCGTAGTGCCTAAACCACGCGAGCTCAGTTTCCCTATCCAGCTTAATCGGTACTCCAATCACAAGCATGATGTCATGCAAGATTTTCAGATGCCAATACAACCAATTTAAGCCATAGATTTTCACCCAAACTTGAACATATGAATTTCATACATCCAACATATTAAATATCCTATCCCATTCACGAATGTGTAGGACACCAAGCTTGAGAGAGATTGATCCAAGCCCCCACGCATGCCGCTTCAAATCATATGTGGGAAAGAGGATGTGTAAAAATCCTCGTCCCAGTGAAATGTACCTCTAGTTGGTGAAACTCCAAATCACAGACAACCACGCAACAAGGTCTTCCACCTTCATCGGCTTGGATCCTATGGGAAAATCAATCTAGCAATAATCAAGTGATTGCCTAAAATAAGACGCTCTGAAACTGTATCTTCATCGGCTTTAACATGTGCAACGCTCCCCTTCCGACGAATCGAACCAGCTGCAACTCTTTATAGAGAGAGAAGGTGTTCGTGACAGCAAATTCATTCGGCTTGGATAAGCCCGAATCAACTTTGTTGTCTTTCAATTGAGGAGCGTCAAACCTATGTGAATCAAAAGCTTCTGATCAAGGAATCCAGGCAAAGCGGTGACAAATCGCGTTGCCATTGATGAGCAGAAGGCGGGTTGGCTGCTTCAGGCACCGCCAGTGCGGATCTTCCAACAGACAGATCTTGGTTGTGGCGGATCTGAGAGCGTGATGGACCTCCGACGTTGGTTGCGAAATCACGATGGATCTGAGAGCGCGACAAACCTCTAGCGTTGGTCGCGATGGAATGAACCTCCGACCAAGTTATAAATATATATAATTAAATACATATATTTATAAATATACACAAATATTTATAAATAAATACAAATATTTATAATTATAATTCTAAATAAATATAGATACTCAAACAACGCAAACCATGGATAAGCCCATGGTTCAAAAAATTATTGAAAATAAAAACCATAAAGTACATGAGGGGAAGGGGAGTGAAAAAAAGTGTCAAAACACTTCAAAACAAAGAGTCGCCTATGGGAATGGCCACCACCCCTACCTCTCAGGTGCCGACGTCTCCTCCATGTTTTGGGTTGCTTCCAGTTTTCATCATCATTTGATGGGGTGGGGTCTTCCACAAGACCAGAGCCCTCGAAGCCTGACTTGCCATTTTTTTGTTCGTCAGTACCAAAAGCGCCATGAGCATTTTCAAAATCCCTCTTGGAAGACGTACTTGCTATTAGGCCTATTTAGAATTTCAATCAAACTTAAGCTCTTATGGCTAGAGTACTTAAGACTCTGGATATCATAGGTCTCATGCACAACATCAACCCATGTTTTGCTACCCCTTCCCTACTCAGTAGCTGCTACACCATGAGCCTCCATCGGGTGAGAAGCACCAAAGAGGGTAAGAGATGAAATCCCCTTACTCAATGAACCTTTAGCTGGTTTAGCTTGCATACAGGAGTTAGCAACAATCTTTCCCTTTCTTTTGCCAGAAGCAGTTAGGGCATCCTTGTAACACCCCAAGGTTTTTAAAATAAATGAAATGCATGAAATGCAAGAAATGCATTAAAATTTGTTTTAAGTAGATATTTATAAATAGAATTTAAACATAATTTTGTTTCTTTTATGTTTTTAATTTTGAAAAACAGTCATCTACAATTGTGTTCAATAAGTTATTTGGAGTCTGATAGAACCAACTTAATTTTCTGGTAAATAGTAACATACCCTTATGAATAGTAATTTGAATAGTAACATGACCCTAATGAATAGTAAATTGTATTATTATTTTATTTTCTTAAGGATTTAAGATAATGAAATCTTGATTAATTTTTCAATGTAATATAAAAGCAGTTACATAATTAAAATTGTTAATTTTTGAATTAAGTATGATTTTATTTAAAAATTAAACTAATAATATTTATAAAATTATTTAAAAAAAAATGGATTTCACTTTTCAATTCGACACGTCAAAAAATGGTTAGGGTGAATTTTTGAGTTTTTTATGAAATTCTTGAATTTTTGATGAATAATAAAATATGGTAAAATATCGTATATTCAAATTATCAGTAAAATACACTATTTATGACATCATAAGCAATGTAAGGCCACTTGGTTCAAACTCACATGCCATTATTACTATTTTGGGTCACATGAATTAATATTATTCACAGTCTTGAGTAAAAATATTATAATAATGATTAAAATACTGTAAAATACCTCCTCTCCTCCACTATAAATACCACCCTCATTCCCCTCTTCCTCCCACACCTCTCAATCCTTGGGCCTTACCTAAGTTTTGCCCAAAACTCCTCCCAAGGATCTTCCCCACATCCTAGAGCTGCTGGTCTCACCAAAATTCCTAAACTAAAGACCTTAAGGAGGATCTCAAGGAGAATATATTAAGAGCTAAACATCCTCTTTTGTTTTCTTTCTTTTCTTTCATTTTATGTTATTATTTTTAATTTTATTTGGATTATGTTGGGATATGTCATTCCATATTCCCATTACTTCCCATATTATGTAATAATGATGAGAGACACCTTTTCTCTCATCAAAATATTTTATGAAATTTTAAGCGATGCCGTTAGGTTGCCAAAATTTCATAAGGGATTTTTCAACTCTACTTTTATTTTGAGTTCCTTTATTTCCTTTTTCTTTCCTCACCTCATCTTATCCAAGAGGCATGAAAGCTCCAAAAAATTTTATATTCTGGATGTTCTCATGTGCATGGAAAATATCTCATCAATCTTATTCTCCTCTTCCACTTATTCAAGGAATTAAAACACCATATGTGATGTGTCGATTTATCGACATCGTGGACGATATGATTTAAAATTATTTTACTTCCTTCAAGATTGGCCATGAAACCATATTTATGGTTGAAAAAGATTTTAATTTATGTATTATAACTTATATAAGGTTCTGAAATCATTTTTCACACATTTTATTAATTTATGAAACAAAATGAGATCTTTACGATCAAAGAATCACCAAAATAACCTAAACAAATATCAATAATGTTTTAACTCATGAATCATCATCATGTTAGAATTCAAAAAGATAAATGGTATAATTTATGGTACTAGAAATATATAAATATCATTCCATTCTAATTCTTTATTTTCACTTCCAATTGACAAGAACACCCATCATGAACCAATCATGGAAATTATGTAAAGAACACACCCAAAACAATGGAAGTAACAAAATACTAACAATTAAATGGTAAAATGATGTTATAAAATGATCATATAAGATGTTATAAAGATGAATATTTTTATTTAAGATAATAATAAAACTCTTTTAACCATTATACAGGAGGTTTAAACAAGTTTGAAGTAAGACAAACCCAAGGTAAGAGAATTCTTAACCTGATTTCCATTCTTTGGGTTAACATTCTACTTCATTATTTATGTGGTATTAAAATTGTTTGTTTCATGAATAATGTTTAGATTAAGTTTAATTATGCGTATTTATAATGTAAATACATATCCCATACACTCTATTAGGTCTCTATTCAATTATATGATATTTATAAGGGGATTTTCTTTTAAAATCCTCTTTTAAAATTCTGTTTTACAAAATTGAAAAGCAATGTTTTTATAAAATTATTAATATTGTATGATTGTGTTTTGGTTCTTGGGAATTGTTTATGATGAATGGTGTGACCTATATCTCCCTCCAATGCATTGGGTATGTGTAAGTTAGAGGTCAGCCGTATGGTTACTCCATGTGTAATTACGATGGTTACACAAATTGGAAGGTAACCGTGAGAGTTACAAATTATAAGGTAGCTGTGAGGGTTAAAATATTATGTATGTAATGCCCCAAGATACCTTTATGGTTATATTTATGTTCTTATATTTTGTTTGTATCTTGTTTAATTCTCATGTTTCACCAAGTAAGTATATATGAGTGACAAGTATGTATTTTGAAAATGATTTCATACGTTACACGTGTTCATGGAATAATGTGTTCTTTCCTTCTTTTTATATCCCTTACCGATATTTTTGTGATCATCCCAAGTTTTTAAATTATTTTTACAGGTTATAAAGATGTGTAAGACAAATAAGTGATCCATGTTAAAAGTTATGAAGATTTTTCAAGGAATCATGTTTTATTTGGAAAAGTGTTATATTTTAGTAAGAAATGAATACTGTTTTTATAGTATCCACTCTATAATAATGTGTATTGTTATGAATGTTTTATTCACCTTTTGTCTAAAGTTCTAAACTTGAAAAGATCCTAAATGTGAAAACAAGTGATTTCTTAACTAAATTCAAGATTATGTAATGTAATAAGGCTGTGTCCTTATAGTTGGTATCAGAGGATGGTTTAGATAACTTTAGGGGTTAGGATGATGTTAATATATTACCATAATTTTTTTTACTATATGATTAATTTGAAATGTTATAGAATTTAAGTATTACCATGCTGCTTTGACTAAGATATGTTTGTTCAGAATGGTTTTCCGCAGAAGAAACAGGGAAGCTGAATAGGAGAGGCACCGACAGAACGACATCCTTCTGAATCTACATCCCAGAATGGTAGGGATTGGAATCGAGAAGTTTGTGACAATAATGGATCAGCTAACACATGCAATAAATGGTGGTGTCATCCATTCAAGAGAACGACCAGAGGTACCACAACAAAACATGAGAATAATGGAACATTTTATGAGACAACACCCTCCTGCTTTCAATGGATCTTCTGACCCAGTAGTGGCTGAAGGATGGATTAAAGCCCTTGAAAAGATATTCGATGTTATGGGATGTTCATACAATCAAAAGGTATGTCTTTACATTTATCATTTTTAAGGTGAATCTGACCAGTGGTGGTCAATGGTAAGGAATATCAGGGATAGAGAGGATTTTGATGCCTCAGAGTGGGATGAATTTAAAATTATTTTCCTTGAAAAATATTTCCCTATGGTGGTGTGACTTAGGATGGAGAAGAAATTACTTGAATTGAAACATAAGGAGGAAGATTTAGTGGCTATGTATGAAGTGAACTTCACCCGACTAGCAAGGTATTCTCTAAATCTTATTCTGGATCTTGATAGAAAAATCAACCACGTTTACTCAGGACTGAAACCAAGGCATCGAAGGGCGTTGGCCTCCTGTGAATTCAAAAGTTTTTAGAAACTTGTCTGATTATATGAGAGGGTAGATATGGAGTTTTCTGATGATCACATTAATTTTGGAAACAAGGAGAAGAAGAGTTCCAGATGGCAAGCGATGGGTAAGAATCAACCAAAGAAATATGATGGTAAGAAAATTCAGTTTTTAGTTTGTGAAAAGTGTGGCAATAAGCACCCCGGGGAATGCATTTCCAAAACTGGGAAGTGTTTTAAATGTGGTAAGTTTGTACATATGGCCTGAGATTGTAATGAAAATGATCCTAAGACTAATCCTGATAAGAAAACTGTAAAGTGTTTAAATGTGGTGAGATGGGTCATTATGCAAATGCCTGCCCAAAGAGAGATTTGAATGATGCAAAGAAGCTAGACTACAAGAAGAAAATTGTAGTGAGATCCTTTGAAACTATGTCAGTAGACGTCAGGACATCCAACGAAGTTATATCACTTACTTTGTTTGTTTACTCAGATTTTTCTAAATTTCTGTTCGATACAGGGTTTGCACATTCCTTTATTTTTGAGATTTTTTTGGTAAATTAGAAATATCACCTCAACAAATGAGATTGGAACTTTTTGTTAAAACACCAGGGGGAAATATTATAGAAAATATGAATTATAAGAATCTTTCTATTATGGTATGTGGAAAGACTTTACCTGCAAACCTTATTGTTTTACCCTTAGTCGAGTTTTATGTTATTCTGGGAATGGATTGGATTTCTGTTTATTATGCTAAGATTGACTATAGAGCTAAAGAAGTTGTTTTTCAAAAAGAGCTTCAGTTTTTATACAAGAACAAACCCATACAATTGATAACATATCAGGAAGCTTAGAAACTGTTGAAATATGGAAATGAAAGTTATCTTGCTCATATTGCTGAAAACAAGATAATTGTTTAGATTAATGATGTACCAGTAGTAAATGAATACCTTGATGTTTTTCCTGATGAGTTACCTGATGTCATACCTGATTGGTAAGTCAAATACACAATAGACTTAGTTCCTGATGCTAATCTAATTTCAAAACCCCCATATCTTATAGCTCAAATAGAACTTATTGAATTGAAAAATCAGTTGTAGGATTTTCTTGATAAAGGCTTCATTTGTCCTAGCACTTCACCATGGGGAGATCTTATTTTGTTCGTTAAAAATAAAGATGGTTCCATGAGAATTTGTGTTGATTATAGAGCTTTGAATAACATCACTATTAAAAACAAGTATCCTTTACCTCAAATCGATGAATTGTTTGATCAGATCCAGAGAGCTCAGTACTTTTCCAAGATTGACTTGAGATCTGGATACCATCAGTTGAAGGTGAATGAGGATGACATCCTGAAAAAAGCTTTTCATACTAGATATAGGCATTATGAATTTTTTGTTTTTCCGTTTGGGTTAACTAATTCACCTATTGTATTCATGAATATTATGAATAGAATATTTCATGAGTTCTTGGATAAGTTTGTGGTTGTGTTTATTGATGACATTTTGGTATTTTATAAAAATAAATAGGAGCATGAAAAACATCTAAGGGTTGTTTTACACACCTTAAAAGAAAAGAAACTGTATGGAAAATTCAGAAGGTGTGATTTTTGGTTTCAAAAGATTTATTTTCTTGGGAAAATTTTAAATAAGGATGGAATAATAGTTGATCCTACCAAAACAAGAGTGATTGATGAATGGACAAGACCCACAAATGTTACAGAGATTTGCATTTTTCTTGGATTAATAGGTTATTACTGATGATTTGTTAAAAACTTTTCATGGTTATCTAGCCTGCTAACCAAGTTAACACGAAAAAGGGTTAAATTTATTTGGACAGAATAATGTGATGTTTGTTTTTAGGAACTGAAGAAGAGATTGGTGAATGCTCCAGTTTTTTCCTTGCCTTCCCAAAATGGTGAGTTTTTCATCTATAGTGATTCTTATTTGAAGGGAATTGGTAGTGTTTTGATGCAGAATGATCAGGTAATTGCTTATGATTTAAAACAAATTAAACCTCATGAGTTAAATTATCCCACACATGATTTGGAATTGGAAGCTGTGGTTTTTGCTTTGAAAATTTGGAGGCATCATTTATACGAATCCAAATGTCAAATATATACTGACCATAAAATTCTGAAGTATATATTCACTCAGAAAGAATTAAACATGAGACAGAGAAGATGGCTTGAAATGATAAAGGATTGTGATTGCACGATCAATTACCATCCATGAAAAGCAAACAAAGTGGCAGATGCCCTGATTTGAAAACATCATGCATCATTAACCATGTTGCATTTGGAACATGATCCCTTGATTAATGATTTGATGAATTTTGGCTTAGAAGTTATTGGTGTAGGGAATACATATTTTTTGTTTCAGTTTTCAGTGCAATAATTGTTATCAGAACAAAATTAAGCAAGCGCATAAGGAAGACCATGAGCTACAAGAAAAGGTAGAATTGGTGAAAATGGGTAAGCTGTCAGAATTTAACATTGATAAAGATTGTGTTTTAAGATTTGGAAAAAGGTTGTGTGTGCCTTGTGATTCCTATTTGAATAAGGATTTGTTGTGTGAAGCTCATAGTTCTCTATTTTCAGTTCATCCTGATAATACTAAGATGTACAGAGACCTTCGGGAGTATTACTGGTGGGATGGAATGAAAAGGGATATTGCTGACTTTACCATGAAATGTTTGACATGTCAATAGGTTAAAGCAGAGTGGTAGTTACCAAAGGAGATGCTTCAGCCTTTTCCATTTCCAGAGTGTAAATGGGAGAATATATCCATGGAATTTGTGGTGGGACTACCAAAGAATTCTTGAGGTAACAATGTGATTTGGGTTATTGTTGATCAGCTGACAAAATCTACACATTTTCTTTCTATTCGTGATACAATGTATTTGGACCAGCTTTATCAACTATACCTCAAGGAGATTGTCAGGTTACATGGAGTTCCTTTTTCTATTGTATCTGACCGGGATCCCAAGTTCACTTCTAACTTTTGGAAGGGCCTTCAGAAGTCATTGGTCACAAAATTAAATTTTAGTACAACTTTTCATCCTCAATCATATGGGAAACCAGAATGAAAAATTCAGACTTTGGAGGATATGCTTCGAGCTTGTTCGATGGACTACCAGAGAAGTTGGAATCAACATCTTTCTTTAGTTGATTTTTCTTATAATAACAGTTTTAAATCCAGTATATAGATGACACCTTTTGAGGCATTCTATGGGAAGCAGTGTCATACACCAGTGTTTTGGGATGAAGTTGGTGAAATAAAGTTGATGGGGCCATAATTAGTAGAGGAAGTGGCTAAGGAAGTGAAAATGATCCAGCAGCACATGAGGGCACCTCAGAGTAGGCAAAAAAGTTATGCAGATAACCAAAGGAAAGAATTATCTCTCGAGTTAGGTGACTATATTTTCCTTAAAATCTATCCTTGGAAAAGTGTGATGTGCTTTGGTAAGAAAGGGAAGCTAAGTCCGCAGTTCATTGGTCTTTTTTAAATCATGGAGAAAGTTGGACTAGTTTCATACCGAGTAGATTTTCCTCCGAGTTTGTCTCAGGTACACAATGTTTTTCATGTTTCAATGTTGAGAAATTATGTGCTAGATTAATCTCATGTCTTGAGCCCAGAAATAGTTCAGCTGGAAGAGAAACTTTCCTATGAAGAGAAACCAGTTTAGATTCTTGATCGACGGGAACATGTATTGCGGAATAAGGTAATACACTAGGTAAAGGTTTTGTGGAGAAACCACATGGTAGAATAAGAAACATGGGATTTTGAAAATGCTATGAGGGAAAGATACCCTCACTTGTTTAAATAAGTAAATAAAATTGCGAGGACGCAATTTCCAGAAGGTGGGGATAATGTAACACCTCAAGGGTTTTAAAATAAATGAAATGCATGAAATAAATTAAACTTTATTTTAAGTAGATATTTATAACTATCCTTTAAACATAATTTTTCTGCTCCTATGTTTTGAATTTCGAAAAACGGTCATCTACAATTGTGTTCAATAAGTTATTTAGAGTCTGATAGAACCAACTTGATTTTTTGGTGAATTGTAAAATACCCTAATGAATAGTAATATGAATAGTAACATGAACTTAATTAATAATAAATTATATTATTATTTTATTTTCTTAAGGCTTTAAGATAATTACATCTTGATTAATTTTTCAATGTAATATAAAAGCAGTTATAGAATTAAAATTGTTAATTTTTGAATTAAGTATGATTTTATTTAAAAATTAAACTAATAATATTTATAAAATTATTTTCAAAAAATGGAGTTCACTTTTTAATTATACATGTTGAAAAATTTTTAGGGTTAATTTTTTAGATTTTTCTGAAATTCTTGAATTTTCGATGAATAGTGAAATACAGTAAAATACTGTATATTCAAATTATCAGTAAAATACACTATTTATGACATCATAAGTGATTTAATTTTAATTGGTTCAAACTCACATTCCATTATTACTATTTTGGGTCACATAAATTATTACTATTCAGATTCTTGAGCAAAAATATTATAATAATGATTAAAATAATGTAAAATACCTCCTCTCCTCTACAATAAATACTACCCTCATTCCCCTCTTCCTACCACACCTCTCAATCATTTATCCTTACCTAAGTTCTGCCCAAAACTCCTCCCAAGGCTCTTCCCCACATCCTAGAGCTACTGGTCTCACCAAAAAGCCAAAACCAATGGCCTTAAGGAGGATCTCAAGGAGAATAGATCAAGAGGTAAACATCCTCTTTTGTTTTCTTTCTTTTCTTTCATTTTATGTTATTATTTTTAATTTACTTTGAATTATGGTGGTATATTTCATTCTATATTCCCCTTAATTCCCATATTATGTAATAATTATGAGATACCCCTTTTCTCTCATCAAAATACTTTTTAAAATTTTAAGAGACGCCGTTAGGCTACCAAAATTTCATAAGGGATTTTTAAACTCTACTTTTATTTTGAGTTCCTTTATTTTATTTTTCTTTCCTCACCTCATCTTATACAAGAGGCATGAAAGATCTAGAATATTTTATATTCTGGATTTTATAATGTTCATGGAAAATTCCTCATCAATCTTCTTCTCCTCTCCCACTTATTCAAGGAATTAAAACACCATCCGTGATGTGTCGATTTACCGACATCATACACGATGTGATTTTAAATTCATTTACTTCATTAAAGAATAGTCATGAAACAATTTTTATGGTTGAAACATATTTTAATTTATGTATTATAACTTATATAAGGTTCTGGAATTGTTTTGAATACATGTTATTAATTTATGAAACAAAATGAGATCTTTACAATCGAAGAATTAGCAAAATAACCTAAACAAATATCAATAATGTTTTAACTCATGAATCATCCTCATGTCAGAATTAAAAATGATAAATGGTATAATTTATGGTACTATAAATATTTAAATACAATTCTATTCTAATTCTGGAGTTTCACTTTCAATTGACAAGAACATCCATCATGAACAAATCAGGGAAATCATGTAAAGAACGTACCCAAAACAATGGAAGGAACAAATACTAACAATTAAAGGGTGAAATGATGTTATAAAATGATAATATAATATGTTATAAAGATGAGTATGTTTCTGTAAGATAATAATAACACTATTTTAACCATTATACAGGAGGTTTAAACAAATTTTAAGTAATACAAATCTGAGGTAAGAGAATTCTTAACCTGGTTTCCATTCTTTGGGTTAACATTCTACTTCATTATTTATGTCGTATTAAAATTGTTTGTTTGATGAATAATGTTTAGATTAAGTTTAATTATGTGTATTTATAGTGTATATACATATTACATCCACTCTATTAGGCATCTATTCAATTATATGATATTTATAAGGGGATTTTCTTTTAAAATCCTCTTTTAAAATTCTGTTTTACAAAATTCAAAAGCAATGTTTTTATGAAATTATTCATGTTGTATTATTGTGTTCTGGTTCTTGGGAATTGTTTATGATTAAGGGTGGGACCTATATCTCCCTCCAATTCATTAGGTATGTGTAAGTTGGAGGTCATCCGTATGGTTACTCCATGTGTAACTGCGATGGTTACACAAATCGTAAGGTAGCCGTGAGGGTTACAAATTATAAGGTAGTTGTGAGGGTTAAAATATTATGTAAGTAATGCCAAAAGATACATTTATGGTTATATTTATGTTCTTATGTTTTTTGTGGATCTTGTGTAAATCTCATGTTTCACAAAGTAAGTATATATGGGTGACAAGTATGTCTTTTGAAAATGATTTTATATGTTACAAGTGTTCATGGACTAATGTGTTCTTTCCTTCTTTTTATATCACTTACTGAGATTTTTGTTCTCATCCCAAGTTTTTAAATGATTTTCACAGGTTATAAGGATGTGTAAGACAAATAAGGAATCCATGTTAAAAGTTATGAAGTTTTTTCAATGAATCATGTTTTATTTGGGAAAGTTCTATATTTTCGCAAGAAATGAATCCCATTTTTATGGTATCTACTCTGTAAGAATGTGTATTGTTATGAATGTGTTATGTCCCCTTTCTCTAAAGCACTAAACTTGAAAAGATCCTCAATGTGAAAAGAAGTGATTTCTTAACTAAATTCAAGATTATGTAATGTAATAAGGCCGAATCCTTATAATCCTCCTGGCTCAATTGTAAATTAACTACAACCTGAGTAGCATGCTCTTTATCAGAATCGCACTCACCACCAATATGCTGCACTGGAGTGGTTTGTCCTAGCACCTCCCCTTCACCACCTGTAAGAGCTTGTAGAAAGGATTTACTCCCATTCCTTGTAAAAGTATCACTGGGAAGGGATCCATAGTGAGGTGTCCCAGGGTGTTTTCCACCCTACGCATAACGCTGAACACCGACATCATCTGATGTAGTAACTTTGACAACATCTAGATCATCCTGCAAAGTTGGGCAATCTGCCTCATCCTGAGAAGCAAGTTCCCTATCATTGACAGCTCCCATAACCTTTGAGGGATCATCCTTCATATTCACTTTATTCATAGTTATAATTATAAATAAATATAAATTTATTTAAATAATTATAAAATTATAAAAAATATATTCATTATTCTTATAATGTTATAAATATATATAAGTAAATAAATATATTTATAAATATATACAAATATTTATAAATAAATACAAATATTTATAATTATAATTATAAATAAATACAGATATATTTAAATAGTTATAAAATTATAATAAATATATTAATTATATATATTAAAAAAATTATAAATATAATAAATATATTTTTTATAATTTTATAATTATTTAAATAAATAATTCTATTTATAATTATCCCTATAAATAAATATATATTTATTATAATTGTTTAATTATAAATAAATAAATATTTATTTATAATTATAACTATAAATAAATAAATATATGTAAATATATATAATTAAATAATTATAAAATTACAATAAATACATTAATTATAATTATAATGTTAAAAATATATATAATTAAATAAATATATTTATAAATATATAAAAATATTTATAAATAAATACAAATATTTATAATTATAACTATAATAAATATATTAATTATATATATTATAGGTACTTAGGGGTACAATGACAACGAAACATAGAAATGCAACACACACAACCCGAAAGGGTGGGTCATAGCCCCCCAAGGGATAACCCACCCATTTTAATGGTCCGAAGGCCCTATAGATAGAGAGTCCATTACAAAGCCTGCAGCCAAGTTTCCCTAGCACCTATAACCATTATTTTATGCATCTGTGTGAGTCCACTTCCTTTTTTTTGCCTAAGTCGAGCCATTCCATCTACCATCAAAATATATTAATTAAATATATATTTATAAAATTATAAGTATAATAAAAATAGTTCTTATAATTTTATAATTATTAAAATAAATATACATATATATTTTTATTATATTTATAATCTTATAAATATATATAATTAATATATTAATTATATATATTTATAAAATTATAAATATAAGAAATACAGTTATTATAATTTATAATTATTTAAATAAATATATATAAATTTATAGTTATAAATATCAATTAATATATATAAATTAATAATTATAAATATAAATAAAAATATATTTCTAATTATATATAATAAATATATTAATTATATATATTAATTATATATAATTATAAATATAATAAATATATTTATTATAATTTTATAATTATAAATAAATAAATATTTTTTATAATATTTATAAATTTATAAATATATATAATTATATAAATAAATAAATAAATAAATATTTATTTATAGTTATAATTATAAATAAATAAATATTTATTTATTTATAGTTATAATTATAAATAAATAAATATATATTTATTATATATATAATTTTATAAATATATATAATAATATAAGAAAAAAGATGGAGCTAGGGTTCAGGAGCTCTCGGCCATGGCGATTCTAGGCTTCCTTCATGATGGCGACCTCCTCTTCTTCCTGTGTGAAGCTTCCGCACTTTCTTGGGTTTGTCCGACTGACTGATGGCGTAGATATGGACTATGGGAAATTTAATGCTGCTCGTGATGGTGTTTCTGCTCATGCTGATGCGCGTTAGGGTGTTTCTGCTTGTGATGAAGTTTTTGCTCATGTCGGTGATACTGCCTGCGGTGCGGCGTGTCAGGATGATTCTTCTCATGTTGGAGTTTCTGCTCGCATCGGTGACGCTGCCTGTGCTGCTGTGCATCAAGATGATTCTTCTTGTGTCGGAATTTCTGCTCGCGTCGGTGATGCTGCCTGTGCTGCTGCACATGGGGTTTTTTCTGCTCACGACGGTGCTCATGTTGATGTGCGTCGGGATGATCCATCCTAGTTTTTTGTTGCGCGGAATTTTATTGTGCATCGTGATTCGGTCGTGAATCAGGTTGTTGTTGCAGATGCGAAATAGGGCAGAGGTTCTCTGTCTCATGAAAAGGGCGGAGATCTGTAGGCATTGTCTTCTGGTGGAACCAATCTACCTGGTAATCCATCTTCAAACTGGTTTTTCTCTGAGTTCAAGGAATATTTGTCCTCACTGTAGAAACAAATTTCTTAGAATGGACCAGTCGCCCTTGTTTAGGCCGATCCTCAGATCTTTGAAGATCAACTTGAAGAATGCAAGTACTATCTCCTTGGATGAATCTCTTCCTCCTAAGCCCAATGGAAGTTAGACGATCTCAAATCTCGCATCCAACAACTATGGGGATTTAGCGACTGGAAATTGATTTCGCTTAGCTCAGGTGCTTTCCGACTTGTTTTCCCTTCTAAGAAACTTCAACATTTTTCATGGAGCTCTGGATCGATCCCTCTTAAACCTGGTTTTCTTACGCTTCAACAATGGGATCCTATACTAAATCCCTTTACATCCAGAAGCTCTACTCAAATATGGATTCGAATTAGGGGTTTAAGTTGGTTCTTCTAGAAGCCCTCAATTCTATGGGATGTTGCCTCTGTGGTGGGGACTCCAATAAAATTTGACAGGGAGACTGAATGATCCAGGTATGGGTATTTTTCACATGTTATTGTTGAAATTGACTTGTCATATGAGTTGATCAGGAAAGTTCTTTTGGTTGCGAGTGACCTCAAGATGGAACTGTCCATTCATTTTGAGTGGCTGCCTGATTTTTTCTGGAGCCTGTTCTTACATTGGGCAGTCAGACGAGCAATGATGAAAGAAACTACATTGTACTCACTGAAAAATTTTAGGGCATTCCTATGATCAATGTAGAAATAAGCCAAGAAATAATGATAAGCAAGTGTTCCTACAGAAGAATTCTTCCCCCATTATTGGGTTACCTTCCTTTTATAATGCTGTCAAGAAGGGTGTGATGTATAATGTTGGGATCATTGAACCTTGTGTTGATTATGTTGCTGTACACCAAGGGTAGATGGAAAGATCTCATCAAGAATTGGGTTCGGGACTTACTGCCCAGACCAAATCTTTGACACCATTTGTTGGCACCATAGGTGCTGATGGCATGCCTACTTCACAAGACGATGTAGATGATGATGAAGAGAATAGCACTTCTGATCATGATTAACAAGATGATCTTGAAGATTCTATTCAAGAGGAAGTTGACATCACTTTGAGGCATTTCTCTTTCTTCAAAAATGAAAGGGAAGACTAAGATTGTGGACAATGGGGGCTTTCAGTTGCTCATACATAAAAAATCTATTGCTCAAAGGCAAGACATCAGGAATACATAGGTAGACTTACCACCAGTGGTAAATTATCCACATGATATGATCCCTCCTCCATGTGGGGATGCCACATATGAGGTGAAATGAGGAACTGCTTCTGCTACTAAGTAGCCAGAAAATGTTGACATTATTAACTTATTGGAGAAGGACAAGAGTACTGAAGGGAATCAACGCAAAACTTGGAGACGAGGTCAGGATCCAAAAAATCAAGGTCAAGGGTGTGGTTGAGGATGGAATGGTCCAAGAGGGTGTGATTCTACAAGGTCTCTCACTATGGAACAAAAGAAACTCAGGAAAAAATATTTGGCGCTCTTCAGTCAACAATCGGAATGGGAAACATGCGATGATGCTGATGATGCTGATAACTCTGATGGTATTGAGCCTCAGCTTCTTGATATGTAGCTTCTTTCATGGATGAGGGCCTTCTACTTTGTTTGACCCATTCATCATTCCTGGTGTTTCTCATTTTTAATAAAATTTGTGGGTATGGGTTGACTTGTCAACCTGTACTTGGACTTCTTTCATATATAATAATATAAATAAATTATTAACATTATAGCTTTATCATCACTAAAAAAGAACTGATAAAGACATGTTTTATCAGTGATTTCTATTTTAGTGGTGATAAACCATACATTTTTAGTTCTTTTTAACTAGCATTGATAAAATCTTTACCCAGTTTTATAAATGAACCCTAGCAGTCATCTTTTTTTCTCGCACACCTCAAGCTCTCATAGAAGACGACCCCTACCACCACCGATTCCTCCTCTACCATCGCCAAACCCTCCTCTGTTACTGACCCCTCCTCTACCCTGACCCCTCCTCTGTTACTGCGAATCAATCCTCCACCATTTTGAATCCCACCTATGTCGTGAACCCCACCTCCGCCGCACGCCGAACCCCACCTCCACCGCGAACCCCTCCGCGACCTCCACCGCCTATCCCGACCCCACCACCGTCGGACCCTACTGCTGTCGTTGAACCTCCAAATATGAGGTATGTTCTTATTTGATTTGGTATTCTTAGATAGTGAAAGATTAATTATATGGTTTTAGTGTTCAAAATCTTGTTGATGTATGAATTATGTGTTTGGTTTGATTCATTAATGCAAGAAAATGATTTTTTGATTGGTAAAGTGTTTGATTGTTTTTTGAGTAAATTCTATGAAACTTTTGATAATTTTCTATG
Source organism: Viscum album (assembly GCA_963277665.1). Classification (NCBI taxonomy): domain Eukaryota; kingdom Viridiplantae; phylum Streptophyta; class Magnoliopsida; order Santalales; family Viscaceae; genus Viscum; species Viscum album. The sequence continues at coordinate 1,898,674,446 of OY728158.1, read as the reverse complement.
TATAGTTGTCTAGGACTTTGTTAAAATTAAAATTACTGAATTTGGATTGATCTAAATGTCAAAACATATTTGGATGAGGTGTGTTGATATATTAGAAACATTATAGGGATTGTTTTAGGTGAAAAGTATCATGATTGGTATTATAATGGAGTGATTATCATGAGTAGTTTGGATAAAATATAATTTTTTCAATGGATAAATAAGATAAAACACCTTTTATTTGGAACTTATAGTGAAAGTGGGATCTGTGTTTGGGTTTTGATTAACATTTTGATGATTGATTTGGGATGAATCGAGGTGTTTTATATGTATGATTTTCTATTATATATTTTAAATTTTATCATGTTTAATTATGGGTGTTGATGTGTAAGTGGATGCTTAAATGGATGTTATACCACATTGACATGATAGTTTTATAAATTTGTTTCATTGATTATTAGTGCTGGGATTTTAGAAAAACATCATGGGAATATTTAGGTATAGATGAGGGAATTATAGATACATGAGTTATAATATTACAGTCACACATTTATAGTACCCCTATCTTAGGTATCACATAGGCTTCTAGAAATTCCTTCTTGATGAGGCCATTAATGGTGAGATGATTGTGTTGCATTTGTATTGCAATAATATTTTAATGTGATGATTCCCTTAATTTTTCAACTTAGATTTATCTTGTAAGAACCCGGTTCTTATTCTGGAGGTATGGATTTATTCTTTTTATTTTTTCGTAAGTGTTTTTGAGAAAATAAGGAAAATGGGGAAAAATCCCAAATTTTGTGACTACACGCAGTGTACTTTTCCACACGCCATGTACTTTGGCAGTGTGGGATGGGTACACAGGGCGTGTAGGCCTGTCGGCAATGAAGGGTGTAAAAACCGACTACACGCCGTGTATAAGGTATTTACATGCCGTGTATTCGGTCGGCAGGTGAATAGTAAGGCGGTGGAGGCAGCCGCCAGTGGAGCAATAGTACACACCGTGTAATCATGAAAACACACCGTGTACTCATGTCGACAGATGAACAGTTCAATGGTGGAAAAAGTAGCTTCCAGAGGAACAGTTAAATGAGAAAAGTACATGCCGTATACCTGATAGTACACGCTGTGTAATTTGTTTTTTTCGCTTAAAACGGCCAGCAGCCTCCTCATTTGGCAGAGGAGTCTTTGGATGCATTTTGGAGCCGGGAGAGAAGGCCGAACCTTCGAGGAGTTCCCAATCGCACACCGGGAATCCATTTCCGCTTCCGCTGATCACGTTGGAACCGTACAGGTAAGCTATACCTTATCCTTTCTCTATTCCTACCAATTATTCCTATAAGGGAAGTTATTTAGGTTTGAACGTGTTGTTGTTATTCCCAGATCTATGTCATTCTTGGGTGTTTCTAGAAGCGTCGTTCACGTATACCGATCATAGGCGATCGAGGTAGGTGGTATGATGTTTATTTCCAACTGTGGTGTTGAAATTGTGTACCGTTGTGCTACGAACCCATGTTGGGGTGTCGTGTGGCTGAGGCCTTGGCTGTTTAAATGCCTATAATTGCATAGGTAGTTTAATGAACATGTATAACTGTTGTTGGGATCACTGCTCGGATCCAGGACCACCCCCGGGGTGCGTTCCTCTGTTTAGTTGTTTAGACAGGACACTCGAGGGTATGCCATGATTATGATGAGTATTAAATTTCCTTGAGAGGAATTGTATACAAATTGATTTTTTATGCTTTAGTCTTAGCCCGGTTACTTGTGTCTGAGGGTGGTGTTCTTTTTAGCCTGAGGGCATTTTTTGTTTAGCCTGAGGGCAAGGTACTGCTTAGCCTGAGGGAAATGTTCTATTTCGCCTGAGGGACACTTCTTATGCCTGAGGTAAGTGACTTCTGTGCCTAAGGGCAATATCTCGTATGCCTGAGGGCAATATTTGATAGCCTGAGGGAAAGCTTGAGGGCGTGGTTTTATTATATTAGTCTGAGGGCAAGGTTCTGATTGGCCTGAGGGCTTGGTTCTGATGAGTACATAATGTTAATAAATTGAATGGTTAAATGAATATTACAATGGAAATATAACTTGTAAAGTTAGTTACTTTTGAGTACTGCTTATTTATTGAATTTGCTACTGCACACTGCTGTTGCACATTTTCAATGACAGTTGGGAATAGGCCTTGGGTGGTTGCCTACTGAGATTTATTTATCACACCATGTTTGGGTCATGTATTTAGCTCAAATAGATTATATTGTTGCAGGTGTCAACAGGGGCAAGGGTCCCTATACAGGTACTTGATTGTAGAAGAGGAGTGGGAGAGCATGGGACCGAGCTTCAGCTTGCGATGCTGCGGCATTCTGTTTACTCTGCTTTGTATTTGTTTGGCTATACCTTGTACTTTGAGTTGTTTTATATTGTATTGTAGTGTATTCTATTCTGGATGCTTTCATAGAATTAGTGACATGCTGCATCTTTATATATATATGACTGCTGATTCTCTTTTACTTCAGTTTTATTTATTTACTACTTCTGCTGTTGTATGTTGTTTATCTTTTCTGCTGTGATACACTTTGACAAATGAGGGCATAGTTTCCCCACTATTATTACTTGGATCTTGCTTCTAGTCAGAAGCCTCTGGCATTTGGTGAAATGCACTTAAGGTCATGTGACCAACCGGGTTCGGGGCACCCATCGAGTGGCACCCGGATCCAGGACGTTACAAAGTGGTATCAGAGGTGTTCTTTTCTTTGAATTACTATTTGGAGCCTTAGTCAGGTATAGGAAGGAAATAGGTAGTAGGTAATAAGCTATTCCTGGGAGTAGCTAACCCGTGTACAAGGAAAATCCAATTTACCTCGTGTTACAATTTTTCTGATTTTTCACTTTTACAATTGATTTGATTTTCACTGTTGGGTGACACACTTGTGGTGTGCTATTTATATTTTATACATGGGTTCTATTTAGTCGAAACCTGATGAGATGAGGGTATTCCATCTCATGCATCATTTAGGTACATGTTAGAATCACATGACATGCATAGTTCCATGCAATATAGGTGCATTAGAAATTGCATGTTGTTGTGATAGTTGTTATGCTAGAAAAGCGTGTTGCTGAGATAACTGCTTTGATAAATACCTGCTATTTGATAGGGTATTGTTGTATGAGGTTTTGATAGAATGAACTCCAAACTTTGGTTCTTGAGGAGTATGGGCCCTCATTAACCGAAATTTGGTGGATCATTAGCTTGTTATAACATGCATAAAGATGCCAAACTTTGATTCGCAGGGAGTATGGACCCTCACGGATCGGAATTTGGCACTTCGGTGTTGGTTTCAGTGTTTTCTGGGCTCTGGAGAAGTTTCTATGGCTTACTGTCCGGAAAAACCGGTATACATGCCGTGTAGTTCTATGGACACACGCCGTGTGTTCTTCTGTTCGGGAAGAAATGAAATTTTTTTAAGTACATGTCGTGTACCCTCAGTACACTCCGAGTAGTATCTTCCCATTTCATAGACCGTGTGGGTGGGGACACAGGGTAGAAAATGGCTTGGGAAAACACGTTGTGTACCAGTTGTACATGCCGTGTAGTGTTGACCCGGTGTCTACCTGTGTAACTAACAACATGGACGGAGGAAACCTTAAGACGTACATGCCGTGTCTACTTGGAACACGCAGTGTAGTTTAACCCAGGTACCCAACCATGTCACTAACAACATGGGTCGGTGTTATCTTTCCTAGTACACGCCGTGTCCTCATGGAACACACCGTGTAGTGTCAGCTGAGTGGTTAGTCGTGTCACTAACAACACGGGCAGTTGGAAATTAAGCCGTACATGTCGTGTCTATCTGGGACACACTGTGTAGTTTTGTTTAAAGGAGATCCATGTGGCTTAACCATGTAGAAGGACTCAGGCAGTGAAGGGGGATTCAAGTACACACTGTGTAGTTAAGAGACACACTGTGTGTTTGGGGTGTTACACGACCAGTTTTAGCTGGAGTACACGCCCATGTAAATGGCTTGCAGGAACATTCCATGTAGTATATATATACACGTTGTGTAGTCAAGTTTTGTAAATCTTGAATGATTTATTCTCATGTTCCCTTCTTGGTCTCCTAGTTTTCGTTCTTTGATAATCTTAATCTAAGGTGTGTGTTTGACCTTGTAGAGTCATGCCACCGAGATGACCTCGAGTTGTTCACCAGGAGAGTGTCAACGAGTATACTCCGGATATGGTAGGCCATGGGCTACCAATGGATCCTCTAGTAGATCCATATGCGGAGCCAACCGTTATACCAGACACATGCATTGATGTGCAGTTCTGTGAAGGCTTCATGCGGTTTATACAGACCTTCCAGGGAGCACCGCAGGCCGCCACATATATGGCAGAGCTGACTCGTATCTTCTAGCAGCAGCATCTGCCTACATTTTCAGGGGATGGTGGACCACAGGCTGCGGAGTCATGACTGGATTTAGTGCATACTATTTTTGAGAATCTTGAGACTCCTCTAGGGCGAAGGGTCAAGCTCGCGACTTATATGCTACGTGATTCCGCCAAGAGGTGGTGAGGTGTTACCACCCAGTCTAAGCATCACAGTGACATGGCATGGGAGGATTTTCAGGCAGTCTTCTATGAATTCTTCTTCCCGGATACGCTGAGGGAAGATTGACCTCGAGAGTTCATGAATCTGCAGTAGGGCACCATGTGAGTGATGGATTATTCTGCTCACTTTACCGAGCTTCAGAATTTTGCACCCGTTCGGGTGGGTGATGAGGTGTTGAGGGCTAGACTCTTTGAGGATGGTCTTCGATATGACATCCAAGTGCTGGTAAATGTTTTCAGGTTTCCTATTGTGAACCAGGCACTGATTACTGAGAGGAACTTGCGGGAAGCTAGTGGTGCAGGATAGGGTGGTTCAACACCAGTTTCTGGTACTATTTCTACCAGTAAGAGGAAGAGGCAGATAGATTTCTCTCACAGTGGCAGTACTAGCTAGAAAATTACTTCAGGTGGCCCGGTCATTTGCTACCAGTGTGGAAGAGAGGGGCATAAGAGACCTCAGTGCCCTTGAGACCCAGTGGAGTGCCGAGATTGCAGTAAGATGGGTCATCTACATCACTTTTGCAGGGAATTTCCACTAGTGTCTAGTGATAGGGGTTCTGTGCAGACTCCATGTGCAGGAGTATGACCATCATCTTCTTACCAGTCAGTCAATTGGAATACGTCAGGGCGTACAAGTAGAGGTGGTGGTCGTTTCCATGGTAGCCAGACACCAGGATCTCAAAGACAGTAGGGAGGGTCAGCTCAGGGTAGCCAGGCTATGTCACAGGGCCGCGAAACTGGACAGACATATGCAGTGCAACAGACCCAGCAGGAGCAGGATCTCGGACCTTCTACTGTCAGAGGTACTATTCTAGTTGCTTCTATTTTGTCTTCTGCACTTTTCTATATGGGTGCTACACATAGATTTATATCTGTTCCTATTTTGGAGAGCCTTGGGCTCTGTGTTTCTTCTTCTTCTTCTGATGTTATGTCGCTAGACACTCCATTGGGGACTAGAACGGCTGGTGTGCATCAGTGCAGAGAGTTCCCCCTAGAGGTTGTTGGGTGTCACTTTCTATGGGACCTCTATGTCTTGGAGATGATAGCTTATGATGTCATTCTTGGGATGGACTGGTTGGTACCCTTTCGAGACTTCGTAGATTTCTATTGTCGCAGGGTGAGTTTCACGTCACTAGATGGAAGAGAGTTTCTATACAAGGGCGAATGGTATGTACAGGCAAGCCGAGCTGGACCCGAGCATCGTGGGCGAGGTGGTGTGACAGCCCTGATTGAAAGTTTATATCTAGATGACCAGGAAATGTGTCAGACAGATTTCCCTCTTGTGGTTGATCGTTTTAGGGATGTCTTCCTAGACGACTTTTCAGGTCTACCTCCAGAGCAAGAGGTGGATTTTTCTATTGAGCTTGTGCCAGGAGCAGCACCGGTGTCTATTCCTCCTTATAGAATGGCTACACCAGAGTTGTAGGAGCTCAAGAGACAGTTAGAAGAGTTATAGGAAAAGGGTTTCATCCGACCCAGTACTTCTCCTTAGGGTTCTCCTATCCTTTTTGTGAATAAGGAAAACAGTACCCTCAAAATTTGTGTGGATTATCGGAAGCTGAACCATTTGATGGTCAAGAACCGATATCCCTTGCCGAGGATTGATGATCTTTTTGATCAACTTCGAGGAGAATGAGTGTTCTTGAATATTTACTTGAGATACGAGTATCATCAGTTGTGCGTTAGACCATCAGATATACCACTTATAGCTTTTCAGAGTAGATATGGTTTATACGAGTACTTGGTTATGCTGTTCGGACTCACGAACTCACCAGCAGTTTTCATGGCTCTAATGAATCATGTGTTCCATCCTTATCTAGATTCTTTTGTGGTAGTCTTCATGGATGATATCTTGGTGTACTCTCACACTCAACACGACCATTCCACCCATCTTGAGATCATTTTGAGTATACTGAGAGAGAATCAGCTATATGCTAAGCTCTCAAAGTGCCACTTTTGGATGAACCAAATACACTTCTTGGGTCATATCATCTCAGAGGTAGGAGTTGTGGTAGACCCAGAGAAAGTGAGAGTAGTAGTTTCCTGGGAGCAGCCTAAGAACGTGTTTGAGATATGGAGTTTATTGGGGCTAGCTGGTTACTACATGAACTTTATACAGGACTTCTCCCGCTTAGCAGCACCATTGACGGGTCTGACTAAGAAGGGTGTGAAGTTCATTTGATCAGAAGCTTGCGAGACAGCCTTTCAAGAGTTGAAGGGAAGGCTGACATCAGCACCAATCCTGATACTTCCAGGGCAGGGGAAGAGCTATCACTATTGGAAATTAAGCCTTTACCAATGGTTTGAAACCGTTGGTAAAGGCTGCCAAACCGTTGGTATACTATATACCAATAGTTTGGAAAACTGTTGGCAAGTAAGGCGTGGCAGTAGCCCATTACCAACGGTTTTTGTAAAACCATTGGGAAAGGCAGTTTGTAAAGAACATTTCCAACAGTTTTATAAACTGTTGGCATTACTGGAGGAATACAACACTATACCAACGATTTACTAAAATCGTTGGGAAGGGCGGTTTGTAAAGAGTATTGCCAACGGTTTTATAAACCGTTGGAATTGCTGGAGTATTTCAATGCTTTACCAACGGTTTACTAAAACCATTGGTAAAAATATGTACAGAACTATACCAACGATTTAGTAAACCGTTGGTATAGTGTATTACCAGAATTTGACAGCACCTAAAATCCTCCACTTCACACTCAATTACACACCTACATACACTCTTAACAACAACAAAAACACATGATATAGCACACAAAAGCACTTAAAAACATGATACTACTATAACCATGGAATGTACCACAATTATAATCATTTATATGAACCCAATTACCCTATTCAATATAGAATTCATAATTGAATTCTCAATTGAATACATGAAGAATGAATTATGTAATGAATTCTGAATTATGAATCAATAACACAAACAAAATTAATTATGTTGCATACAGAATTCTGAGTTATATATAACACATATAAACTATGACATACAAGGGGTTGGGGGTGTCATGGGGGGTGGGGGTGTCCAGGTGTGTGGGAAAAAACCTACATGTTATAGGAATCACATGAGATGTTTAGTCATGGTCTTGGGTTGAGTATCTTAAAACCAACAGAAAAACTTGGGTAGAGTGGCAAGGATCATGATACCCATAAGATAGACAATGGTAGTGCTCATGTACTTAGACCTAGGATGAGTTATAGGAAGCACATGGGATGTTTATATTCCTCTAATGATTATGTATCCATGTATAAATGATTCCTAATGTGTTAGTGGGAAACATTGGCCAATCTCGACATATGAGATTGGTTACCGTAATAGCCTACATGTTTTTTATAGATTTTTCAATTAGAATAAGGGGGTATGTGGCTAATTGCAATTTGCTCTCCTGGGTGTGATGTGAGATGAATCCCCATCATGGGTAGTGGGTATGAATATTCAATTAAGTCTTTGGTATTGGGTTCCCAAAGGGACTTTGGTTTGGACCTAGAACCCACTGTTTTGGCCATTTACGACATGCGGAGTGCGTTTTCGGCCAACGCGGTCACACGACACCTCAGATTAACGTGCCGTCTAGCCGAACATTTCAAAATTCACCCACCCTTTGTTGTTGACTGATTTCATGGCATTCTGAGGTCGTTCGGCCGGTTTCGACCACCCCACACATGCTTTTTAAGCGCGCCAAACACCTAAAAAACACATATTCAGCCATGCCGCACAAACCACGCATCCGAATGACGTTCCGTCTACTCGTACACCTCAAAAATAATAATTAGGGTGTTTTCGTGTGATTTCACGTCATTATGATGTCATTCGGCATGAATTTGACCGTTAAACGCATGTTTCGGCCATTTACGACACACATAGTGCGTTTTCGGCCAGCGCGGTCACACGACACCTCCGATTAACATGCTGTTTGGATGAACATTTCACAATTCACCCATCCTTTGTTTTCGTCCGATTTCATGGTATTCCGAGGTTGTTCGGCCGGTTTCGACCACCCCACGCACACTTTTCAAGCACGACAAACACCTAAAAAACACATATTCAGACATTCCTCGCAAACCACACGTCCGAATGATGTGTTGTATCCTCATACACCTCAAAAAAATAATTAGGGTGTTTTCGTGTGATTTAAAGTCATTCCGATGTCGTTCGACATGCATTTGACCGTTAAACGCATGTTTTGGCCATTTACGACACGCGGAGTGCGTTTTCGGCCACTGCGCTCACACGGTACCTCCGATTGATGTTCCGTTTGGCCAACCATTTCACAATTCACCCACCCTTTGTTTTTGTATGTTTTCATGGCATTCTGAGGTCATTCGGCCGGTTTCGACCACCCCACGCACACTTTTCAAGCACGCCAAACACCTAAAAAACACATATTCAGTTGTGACGTGCAAACCACATGTCCAAATGACGTTTCGTCTCATCGTACACCTCATGAATAATAATTAGGGTGTTTTCGTGTAATTTCAAGTCATTTCGATGTCGTTCGGCATGCATTTGACCGTTAAACGCATGTTTTGGCCATTTACGACACGCGGAGTGCGTTTTCGGCCAGTGTGGTCACACGACACCTCTTATTAATGTTACATCTAGCCAAACATTTCAAAATTTACCCACTCTTTGCTGTCATCTGATTTCATGGCATTCCGAGGTCGTTCGGCCGGTTTCGACCACCCCACGCACGCTTTTCAAGCGCGCCGAACACATAAAAAACACATATTCAGCCGTGCCGTGCAAACCGTGCATCCAAATGATATGCCTTCTCCTCGTACACCTAAAAAATAATAATTTGGGTGTTTTCATGTGATTTCAAGTCATTACAATGCCGTTCGGCATGCATTTGACCGTTAAACGCATGTTTTGGCCATTTACGACACGCGAAGTGCGTTTTCAGCTAGTGCGGTCACACGACAACTCTGATTGATGTGCTGTCTAATTGACCATTTCAAAATTCACCCACCCTTTGTTGTCGTCCAATTTCATGGCATTCTGAGGTCCTTCGGCCGATTTCGACCACCCCACGCACGCTTTTCAAGCACGCCAAACACCTAAAAAACCCATATTCAGCTGTGCCGCGCAAACCGCACGTCTTAATGACATGTCGTCTCCTCTTACACCTCACAAATAATAATTAGGGTGTTTTCGTGTGATTTCAAGTCATTCTGATGTCGTTTGGCATGCATTTCATAGTTAAACGCATGTTTTGGCCATTTACGATACGCGAAGTGAATTTTCGGCAAGCGCGATCACACGACACCTCCGATTGACGTACCGTCTGGCCGAAGATTTTACAATTCACTCACCCTTTGTTTTCGTCCGATTTCATGGCATTCTGAGGTCATTCGGCTGGTTTTGACCATCCCACGCATGCTTTTCAAGTGTGCCGAACACCTAAAAAACACATATTCAGCCGTGCCGTGAAAACCACGTGTCTGAATGATGTACCGTCTCATCGTACACCTCACAAATAATAATTAGGGTGTTTTTGTGTTACTTCAAGTCATTCCGATGTCGTTCAGCATGCATTTGACCGTTAAACGAATGTTTTGGCCATTTACGACACGTGGAGTGCGTTTTTAGCCAGTGCGGTCACACGACACCTCCAATTGATGTGCCGTCTGGCTGACCATATCAAAATTTACCCACCCTTTGTTGTCGTCCGATTTCATGGCATTCCGAGGTCGTTCGACCAGTTTCGACCACCCCACGCACGCTTTTCAAGCGCGCCAAACACCTAAAAAACACATATTCAGCCGTGCCGTGCGAACCGCACGTCCGAATGACGTTACGTCTCCTCTTACACCTCAAGAATAATAATTAGGATGTTTTAGTGTGATTTCAAGTCATTCTGATGTCGTTCGGCATGTATTTGACCGTTAAACGCATGTTTTGGCCATTTACGACGCACAGAGTGCGTTTTCGGCCACCGCGGTCTCCCGACACCTCTGATTGACGTTCCGTCTGGCCAAACATTTCACAATTCACCCATCCTTTGTTGTTGTTTGATTTCATGTCATTTTGAGGTCATTCAGCTGGTTTTGAACACCCCATGCACGCTTTTCAAGCGCGCGGAACACCTACAAAACACATATTCAGCCGTGCCGTGAAAACCGTACGTCCGAATGATGTGGCATATCTTCGTACACCTCACGAATAATAATTAGGGTGTTTTTGTGTGATTTCAAGTCATTCCGATGTTGTTCGTCAGACATTTGGCCGTTAAACGCATGTTTTGGCCATTTACGACACGCAAAGTGCGTTTTCGGCCAGCGCGGTCACACGACACCTTCGATTGATGTGCCGTCTCGCCGACCATTTCACAATTCATCCACCCTTTTTTTTCGTCCAATTTCACGGCATTTTGAGGTCATTCGGCTGGTTTTGACCACCCCACGCATGCTTTTCAAGCGCGCCGAACACCTAAAAAACACATATTTAGCCGTTCCGTGCAAACCGCGTGTCCGAATGACATGCCGTCTCTTCGTACACCTCACGAATAATAATTAGGGTATTTTTGTGTGATTTCAAGTCATTATGATGTCGTTCGGAATGCATTTGATCGTTAAACGCATGTTTTGTCCATTTACGACACGCGAAGTGCGTTTTTGGCCAGCGCGGTGAGACGACACCTCCGATTGACGTACCTTCTAGCCAACCATTTCAAAATTCACCCACCCTTTGTTTTGGTTCAATTTAATGGAATTCCGAGGTCGTTCGGCCGGTTTCGACCACCCCACGCACGCTTTTCGTGCTCGCCAAACACCTAAAAAACACATATTCAGTTGTGCCGTGAAAACCACGTGTCCGAATGATGTGACATCTCCTCATACATCTCAAAAATAATAATTAGGGTGTTTTTGTGTGATTTCAAGTCATTCTAATGTCGTTCGGCATGCATTTGACCGTTAAACACATGTTTTGGCCATTTACGACATGTGAAGTGTCTTTTCAGCCACCGCGGTCACACAACACCTCCGATTGATGTGCCGTCTGTCTAACCATTTCAAAATTCACCCAAACTTTGTCATCGTCTGATTTCATGGCATTCTGAGGTCATTCGGCCAATTTCGACCACCACACGCACGCTTTTCAAGCGTGCCGAACACCTAAAAAATAGATATTCAGCCATGCCGCGCAAACCGCGCGTCCGAATGATATTCCGTCTCCTCGTACACCTCAAGAATAATAATTAGGGTGTTTTCATGTGATTTCAAGTCATTATGATGTCGTTCGGCATGCATTTGACCGTTAAACGCATGTTTTGGCCATTTACGGCACATGGAGTGCGTTTTCGGCCACCGCGGTCACACAACACCTCTGATTGATGTTCCGTATGGCCAAACATTTCACAATTCACCCAAAATTTGTTGTCGTCCGATTTCATGGCATTCCGAGGTCGTTCGGATGGTTTCGACCACCCCACGCACGCTTTTCAAGCGCGCCGAACACCTAAAAAACACATATTCAGCCGTGCCACGCAAAACGCATGTCTAAATGACATTCTGTCTCCTTTTACACCTCAAAAATAATAATTAGGGTGTTTTCGTGTGATTTCAAGCCATTCTGATGTCGTTAAGTATGCATTTGACTGTTAAATGCATGTTTTGGCCATTTACGAAATGTGGAGTTCGTTTTCGTCCAGAACAGTCACACGACACCTCCGATTGATGTGCCGTCTAGCCTACCATTTCACAGTTCACCCACCCTTTGTTGTCGTCTGATTTCATGGCATTCTGAGGTCATTCGGCCGGTTTCGACCACCCCACGCACGCTTTTCAAGCCCGCCGAACACCTAAAAAACACATATTCAGCTGTGCCGCCCAAACCGCGCATCCGAATGACGTTCTGTCTACTCGTACACCTCAAGACTAATAATCAGGGTGTTTTTGTGTGATTTAAAGTAATTCTGATGTTGTTCGAAATGCATTTGACCGTTAAACGCATGTTTTGGCCATTTACGACACGCGAAGTGTGTTTTAGGCCTGCACAGTCACACGACACCTCCGATTGATGTACCGTCTAGCCGAACATTTCAAAATTCACCCACCCTTTATTATATTCCGATTTCATGGTATTCTGAGGTCATTCGGACGGTTTCGACCACCCCACACACGCTTTTCAAGCACACCGAACACCTAAAAAACACATATTCAGCCGTGCCATGCAAACCGCGTGTCCAAATGACGTGCCGTCTCCTCTTAAACCTCACAAATAATAATCAGGATGTTTTCGTGTGATTTCAAGTCATTCTGATGTCGTTAGGCATGAATTTGACTATTAAACGCATGTTTTGGCCATTTATGACACGCAGAGTGCGTTTTTGGCCAGCGCGGTCACACGACACTTTTGATTGACGTTCCATCTAGCCGACCATTTCAAAATTCACCCACCCTTTGTTTTCGTCTGATTTCATGGCATTCCGAGGTCGTTCAGCCGGTTTCAACCACCCCACGCACGCTTTTCAAGCACGCCAAACACCTAAAAAACACATATTCAGCTGTGCCATGAAAACCGCATGTCTGAATGACATTTCGTCTCCTCTTACACCTCATGAATAATAATTAGGGTTTTTTCGTGTGATTTCAAGTCATTCTGATGTCATTCAGAATGCATTTGACCGTTAAATGCATGTTTTGGCCATTTACGACACGCGAAGTGTGTTTTCGGCCAGCGCGGTCACACGACACCTTCGATTGACGTGCAGTCTAGCCAACCATTTCACAATTCACCCACCCTTTGTTTTTGTCCGATTTCATGGAATTTTGAGGTCGTTAGGCCAGTTTTGACCACCCCACGCACGCTTTTCAAGCGCACCGAACACCTACAAAACACATATTCAGCCGTTCCATGAAAACCGCACGTCCAAATGATGTTTTGTCTCCTTGTACACCTCACTAATAATAATTAGGGTGTTTTAGTGTGATTTCAAGTCATTCCGATGTTGTTAGGAATATATTTGACCATTAAACGTATGTTTTGGACATTTACGACACGCAGAGTGAGTTTTCAGCCACCGCGGTTACACGACACCTCCGATTGACGTGTTGTCTAGCCGAACATTTCACAATTCACCCAAACTTTGTTTTTGTTGGATTTCATGCCATTCTGAGGTCATTTGGCCAGTTTCGACCAGCCCACACTCTTTTCAAGCGCGCCAAACACCTAAAAACACATATTCAGCCGTGCCGCGTAAACCGCACATCCAAATGACATTCCATATTTTTGTAAACCTTAAAAATAATAATTAGGGTGTTTTTGTGTGATTTCAAGTCATTCTGATGTCGTTAGGCATGCATTTGACCGTTAAACCCATGTTTTGGCCATTTGCGACATGCGAAGTGCGTTTTCGGCCACCGCGGTCACACGACACCTCCGATTGACATGCTGTCTGGCCGACCATTTCAAAATTCACCCACCCTTTATTGTCATCTGATTTCATGGTATTTTGAAGTCGTTTGGTCCGTTTTCTGTATGCGAGTTGTTTTTACTTAAAAGCGTATCCATTTTAAACAAAAGAAATACACTTTGAGTGGTACCGGCCACACCGTTCCTCAGATTGAGGCGGGGTTGACTTTTACACATCACAAATGACCCATGGATCCTCTTCCTAAAGTATCAATAGAATATGAATGCATTTTTTTGGCTTTCCGTATGTCAGTTTTTGTTTTCACTTAAAATGTTGTCCATTTCAAAGAAAAGTGAGACACTTTGAGTGTTTCTGGCCACATCGTGCCTCAGATTAAGGTGGATTTGACTCGTACACGTCAAAAATGACCCATGGATCATTGTCCAAAAGTTTTAACAGAGTCCGAATGCGTTTGGTCAGTTTTCTGTATGTCAGTTGTTGTTTTCACTTAAAATGATGTCCATTTTAAACAAAAGAGTGACATTTTGAGTGGTGTCAGCCACACCATGCCTCGGATTGAGGCGATGTTGACTTGTACACATCACAAATGAATCATGGATCATTTTTCTAATGTATCAACACAATCCGAATGCATTTGGTCAGTTTTCTGTATGTCAGTTGTTATTTTCACTTAAAATCCTGTCCATTTCAAATAAAAGTGAGACAGTTTGAGTGGTGATGGCCACACTGGCTCTCAGATTGAGATGGGGTTGACTCGTACACGTCACATATGACCCATGTATCATTTTCCTAAAGGTTTCAACAGATTTCGAATGCCTTTGGTCAGTTTTCTGTATGTTAGTTGTTGATGTCCTTTTGAAACAAAAGAGAGACACTTTGGGTGGTTCCAGCCACACCATGCCTCAGATTGAGGCGGGTTTGACTCATACACATCAAAAATGACCCATGGATCGTTTTCCTAAAGTATAAATAGAATCTGAATGCGTTTGGTTGGTTTTCCGTATGCCAATTTTTTTTACTTAAAAGCATATCCATTTAAAAAAAAGAACAACACTTTGACTGGTACCAACCACACCGTGCCTCATATTGAGGCGAGGTTGACTCGTACACGTTACAAATGACCCATGGATCCTTTTTCTAAAGTATCAATAGAATCCTAATGCGTTTGGTTGGTTTTTCGTATGCCAGTTGTTGTTTTCATTTAAAATGTTGTCCATTTCAAAGAAAAGTGAGACAATTTGAGTGGTTCCGGCCACACCACGCCTCAGATTGAGGCGGAGTTGACTCGTACATATAACTTGGGCATTTTGAGTGCCATCAAGTGTGGATTGAATATTCAGGTGAGTCCAATCCTCCCCTTTCTTCCTCTTTTTTATTAGGGTTTTCACTCTTCTCTCATCTTCTTCTGAAGCTCTAAAACCCTCTTTTCTGTTGGGATTTAGGGTGAATCTTGAAGAGATCTTAGATTGGGATCCAGGGCCCAGGGAGGAGGATTGGGGGGCTGTTTGGGTTCTAGGGAGTATGGTGGGGGGGGGGGGGGGCTGTTTGGGGGGCTGTCTGGGGGGCTGTCCGGGGTCCAGGGAGGAGGGTGGGGGGGCTGTCCGGGGTCCAGGGAGGATGGTGGGTAATGTATCTAAAACTCTATCTAGGTATCATACATCGAATTATGACAGGACTGTGAACTGCCACGGAGTGTCATCCTAGAGCAGGGCCAAATCACGGCATTACCACAGCGTGACCGTGGTGTGACCGAGACGTGACTGCGGCGTGACCGCGGCGTGACTGCGGCGTGACCGCGGCGTGACCGCGGCGTGACCGCGGCGTGACCGCGGCGTGACTGCGGCGTGACCTCGGCGTGACCGCGGTGTGTTGGCTCGGTCCAACGACATCCACAGGGTAGCATCTTCCAGCTAGTATTCCAAATAAATCCTATGTAGTATTCCTTCACATTATAGAAACTGATCTTATGTTATAAAAAACAGACTCTTGATTTAGGATTGTGGTATGATAAAGATATATATTTTATATTCATTGTTTTTAAAAGTGGTACTAGGTAGTTGAAACTACTGATTGAGAGTCAAATTATCACACCCTAAACTATCACTGTGAGTTTTCGTAGACAACGCACCTCTGTTTGAGGGGTTTTATTATAAAAACATGACTTTATTTATCAAAAGAAACAATTATATTAAAGAAAACTTATTCAAGATATGAAATTCAATATAATTAAGAATAATTAAGAAAGAAGCTAAATTCAATTTAAACCATTCTTAAATTAAAGAGGCTATGAGATGGACTCTACCTCAAGGGGTGTCTCCCATGGGTGTCTTGTGGTGTGTAGTGTCTATCTATGATTTTTTTGGTGCTTCCGTATTGTGGGAAATGTGTATTGCATGGTCTGTTTAATAAATACATTATTCAATTAGAAAATACACCCATATTCAATATAGATATACCCACTTTTGATAGAGAATACCATCCAAATAACCAAATCAGAAATCCGAGACCAACATTTTACTTTACCAATTCCAATGACATAATATATGCAACACCAACTTATGTTTTATGAACCAATCAATTAAAGGGAAAGAAACTCCTCACAATAACCCATAAAATCTCATATATCATCACTCACCTCCAAACCATTATAACATCATTAGGCTTCCATATTTGGCCGAAAATAAAGAGTTATACTGAATTCAAAAATATCCATACTAGAGTGAAAAACCAGGTTCAAAAACAAAGAGTTATACAGAATTAAAAAATGTAATGGGTCAATCTACCCCTGATCACCATCACCATCACCATCACCACTGTCATCATCGACCTCATCCTCGCCACCATCTCTATCCTCATCGTCGTCCTCGTCATCGTCCCCGTGCTCATCATCGGCCCCATCCTCACCCTCGGCCCCATTCTCACCCTCATCCTCATCCTCGCCCTCGTCCTCTTAAGTATCCTCGTCATCACCAGGAACGTCATCATCTCGACTGCCACTAGAACTGCCGCCTGTTGCATTGTATAATACACCCATCGATGATATAAACGTCTGACAAGCTGCACTGGCCTCTGGTGGAAGTGATGAAGATAAATATTTCATCAGTTTCATAAATTCTTTGTCCCTCGTTTGAACTTGTACTTCCAACTCTATGACCCTTTTATTAGACTGTCTTGCATGCTCCTTGACCTGTTCCAACTTGGTGGTACTATAATGGATACCTTGAGAGGACCAATACCTCATCGGGACTATATTCTTACCAGGTTGGCAGCGTACTTGACCAGAGTGCTCCTCTCCCAAAACCTGATATAAATGTTAGTGTGGACCTAAATTATCAGGATCCTGGGCATCAAGGGCCTCTAAAGAATCATGTTAAAAATATTAATAGATTATTAAATTTCAAAATATATATTAAACTTTGAAATAAACAAATTAAAACTTACAATATTTTCTTGTGTCGGTTCATTAACCACAGTTCTATCTTTTTTCCTTCTACTCGAGAAAAACAATTTTGCTCGAGGGATACGTCCTTCAATATTCAATTTGTGCTTCTGTAAGGACATTGAAACAATATAAAGTGAAAGTATAATCATATATTCAATATTCAATAAATCACACAATTTAAGTATGAAACAATAAAAAGGGAAAGTCCTAAAGAAAAATTATAAACAACTATATCGTACCAGCTACCTCTCATGATCTGACATAGTCGTGCACCCCAAAGTGTGGAGGTATTTATTTGAATCAATGTTTTTTTTGTTTTTTTTCAGAATATTCCTGAATAATTTTTAATAATAAATTAGATAATATTAATGCAAAATATGAAAACTGTCATTTAAATAACTCAAATGGGATTAATAGCTTAAATTTGGCATTCACCCAATGGGTAATCATTTGGCGATATTGCTCTATTGGGCAGTCATCCACGATAGGTAATGTCTCCAACTCCATGCCCACTATATCACACCAACCAACATAAATCTCATGCTTATAAGCTCTCCAAAGCTCTCCTAGATCCTTTAAACGCGCTGGTCGTGCACCTTCGCCATCAGGGAAGTTATACCGAAGCTGACACCCAATAGATTAATTCATATAAATACAAAAAAAAAATACTACATTAAATCCAATAGATTTTTTACCCATATTTGTGCCCATGCATTATCATTGACTTCGTGTGGCAGATGTCTCCAAGAGAGGGGGCTGACCGGAATGATGTCGGAGTATTTGACTAGCGTCGCCAAAAAACCCCAACATTCCTACCCAGATTTATCAATCATCTATCCATCATCTTTGTATTCAACCATTAACTGTGTCTAGAAGTTCCATACCACACGCAAGCGAGTACGCCCCCTCCCCCACCTCCTGTCAGTAGATGAATCTATTATTAAATAAAAAGAATATCAATACAAGTTATAATAAAAATAAATTTTGGTATAAAAATTTGTTAGAGTTATATAAATATACCCATGGTAGTCAGATCAATGGGCATCACTAGATGTGCCGAAGCCGAAGGAATATCCTATACAGGTGGAGTGTCCCTCAGTGTATGCTCCTCAGCCACATACTGTGTCGGAGCAGGAGTCGAAGAAGGTGGAATATAATAGCCTGGAGATAATGAACCAAAAGAAAAATATGATGGCACAGACGTCTTTCCAACTGGTAGTGTAAACATCGGAGGCCTAAATATTCAGTGTGTCCCTAAAGACACACCGGGATCAAAATGGGGCGTAAAAGATACGTCTATGGTAGGGGCATAATCCAATCAGGTACGACCAGTGGATCGTCTAACTATCTCACCACGAGCCCTCTTACCACCGGCCTCAGTACCGATACCACCAGATGGTCATCTAACTCTGACACCACCCCCTCCTACCACTAGCCTCTATACTAGGAGTAATATTAGGATCCTCGTCGGATATCTCTCGTCTAGGGGGTGGATCCTGAAAAAAAGTTTAACACAAAAGTAAACACATGATATTATAAGTTATTGAAATATATATATTTGAAATAAAATACTCACAACAGGGATGAGTGGAGGAATGCCCATATGTGTCATGCGAAGATTATTTTCTGTCATCTTTTTCAGCCGCCTCTCTTCAATGAGTGTCATTTCTTGCAATGAAAACAAATATGTAAGTAATTAGAAACATATAACTAATGTGTAACCCAAAAAACAAAATATAGAAAAACCATTCTGATAAAAAAACATAAAAAAACATAATATTTATGGTGGTTTGAAGGTATGTACTAGGATACACACTCTGAATGATGTAGGTGAAACATGTAGGTGATAACATGACTGTATGATTCTATATATTTCCCACCACAACTTTGGGTTCACAATAAACTTTTAAAATTGAGATATTGGAGTCATCATAAGTAATAAAAAGATTTCTTCCAATTGTAGTAGGAATAGTGTCAACTTCATCATCACCATCATCAAAAACATGTCTGGGATTTACTTCAATAATTACACCGAATTTAGGATAGCGATGATCTTTGACATAAAAAACTTGTTTCACCATTGATACCAATACATATGGTTCATCATTGGAAAGAGTGTGAGTCATGTCAATAACTCGAAATCCAAAATCATCAATAAAGGTGCCTTGCCTCATCATTGAATCAAACCATTGACATTTCATCATCGTGACTCGACCATGCTAGTAATAATCCAAAATTATTATTTTCTCTACGACTCCATAATAAGCTATATTTTCAGAATGAGGTCTATTATCTGATGAACTGGCATA
This sequence comes from Viscum album, assembly GCA_963277665.1. NCBI lineage: Eukaryota > Viridiplantae > Streptophyta > Magnoliopsida > Santalales > Viscaceae > Viscum > Viscum album. The sequence continues at coordinate 1,898,654,727 of OY728158.1, read as the reverse complement.
ACAGTCTATTGTGGCAGTTAGCATAACACCATCATGTTGTGTTCTCATGTTTCTTGCTCGTTTAGTGATAATAAATTTGTATCCATTGATCACAAGTGATTTATAAGCACAAACCATGGTATTAGGACCAAAAGCCAAAGATCTTATTTCCTCAGAAACAGAGTTTGTAGGAAAAATCGATACCGAAAATATAAACAAATAGTAAACTTAATTAAACATTATTTTTATTTAGTTATTACAGAAATATTTTTATCTTCAATTTTAACCAAGAAGAAAACCCTTTGCTATGAAAAGTCTCTTTCCTTATCAAAGATAAAGAATGATGCTTTCTATATATCAATTCTTTATGTTCCCTGTAGATAAAAACAATAATAGTTTAACAAATATTTAAAATTACAAGAGATAAGATAAGAGATACATGTACAATTTACTTGATATACTCATCGAACAAATCACAATTGAACAACACTGTGCGATGTGACATCTCTTACTCTTCAAGGCTTAATGTCGTCAATGTATATGATCTCAGAATTCCTCCTGTCTGAGGAAGTAATGGAAAACTGGGTTCAATTTTCCCATACTATTCTTCTTCATTTCTCATTGGTCTGTTTATTCTCATAGTAAGATTAGACAAATACATTGAGTAGAAATCCATACATTCTTGAGCCAAGTAACCATTCACAATAGAACCTTCAGGATAATTCATGTTCTGAACATAAGATTTCAATGTGCACATTTTTCTTTCAGTTTGATACATCCAACGGAAAGCAACAGGTCCTCCAAGAAGTATTTCAGTTGGAAGATGGACAGTCAGATGCAACATGCATGTAAAAAATGATGGAGGGAATATTTTCTCTAACTCACACAAAATTAATGGTGTCTCTGCCAATAGTTTTTGAAAGAAGGATTTAGAAAACCTCTTAGCACAAAGATCTCTAAACAAATAGCACAACCGAATAACTGAGACTCTAACATTATTGGACAAGAGATGACAGATTGCTATTGGAATCAACTCATGCAAAAGGACATGATAATCATGAGTCTTCAAAGATTTCAGCTTCAACTCTTTTCTATTGACCCAATTTGATATATTGCTAGAATAGACATCAGGAACTTTAATAGTCTCTAGCACTTCCAGAAATTGATTTTTTTAAGTAGGTGTCATCACATAAGAAGCACATGAAACTTGGCATTTATTTTCACTGATACAGACATGATGCAATTCTGGTCTGATCCCCCAATCTACCAAGTCACGCTGAGATCGTAAATCATCTTTTGTCTTCCCCTTGACATTTAGAAGAATCAAAATCAACATTTCACATATATTCTTTTTGTTGGATCTGAATCTACGGATTACACACAAGAGGGGGGGTGAATTGTGTCTTTTTACAATCTCTTCAATTTAGACAAATTCTGTAGCACGATTAAATATGCAGCGGAAAAACTAAAAGCATGAACACACGGATGTATAGTGGTTCGGGGAACAGAAGGCCCCTAGTCCACTCCACCAACGCTCAAATCCACGAGCTTGGCGATTTTCACTATCTGGTCCTCGTTTCCACAGACCTGTTCACAACTGAGTACAGGCAGTTGACACCTTTACAAGTTTCAGGCAAACACAGCCTTCCTGGTTCAAACACGAACCCACACAGCTTAGAACGAGAAGCTGATCACTCAAAAATAAAAAGAGTTTCGATAAAGCAAACACTTCTCCAGTTGTTCTTCACAATTGCAACAGAACGCAATTGACAGTAGATAGATCGTCGTCTTCAGAAAATAAAGATCTGTAATCAAAATAGTTCTGAGTCGATCCAGTTGCAATAGATATTACCAGAAACTTCACAACTTCAGCAGCAGTAGATTCACAACAGATAGTCGATGTAGAACACGTGAATCTGTTATCAAGATCTTCTTTCGGTAAAAAGGATTTTACACTTCTTCTCGATCACAGAAAAGAACGCCTTCACACAGTCTCTGTTTCTTGCTCGTTAAAAGATCAATCTCATTATTTCACACACTTTACTGTGTATATATATATATCCGAAGTTTCCAAGATAGAACATATATATTCAAATCTGAGAAAATATTCCGCATAAATAGATCCATGAAAATCTCCTTTAGATTCGCGATATTAAATAACAATAGAGTCGTTGTAACTCCCCTGAAGAATCGGCATAAAAAGCTCCATTTAAATCAATTAATAATCCGTTGAAAAACGTCTTTGATTCAGTCAAAGTCGTACTTAAGAATCGGCTTGAAATCCGCTTAATAATCCGCCTGTTTGACCAATGCAAACGGTAATATCGTCTGTCAAAAATATCCCGACGCCAAACGTAGGGTTGATGACGTGGCTCCAAACGTAGGGTTCACAAACGTAAGGTTCACAAACGTAAGGTTCACAAACGTAAGGTTCAGAACGTAAGGTTGAACATACATACTTTCTCTTCAGCATTCAAACGTAGGGTTGATCATCCATACTTTGTCTTGCTTCAACTCTCCAAAGAACGTACGGTTGATTATAAAAGTAAGGTTGATGATCCATACTTTTTAGAAACAAACTCAACACTGAAAACTAACGTACAGTTTCTCTTCCATACTTGTCCAACAAAAACGTAAAGTTCTTTCCAGACGTAATGTTCTTCTTCCATACTTTTCAACAACGTAAGGTTCATTAACCATACGTTCAAAAATAACGTAAAAGGTAAACTTTTCATCCATACGTTACGTTCATCAACGTAGGGTATGAACAGTGATTCCAGTACGCGCTAAAATTGATCTCGCGCTACAGTGATTCCAGAACGCGCTAAACTTGATCTCGCGCTACAGTGATTCCAGAACGCGCTAAACTTGATCTCAGAATAAATGAAGTATGAAATCTCGTTATATGAAATAAATAAATGAAATAAACTCCTGCAAAATACTCAATGAAATAATTAGTAAATAATTAAGGGTATTTGTGAGCATCAAAATCATCATAAAGAGACAGAGTACTATTTAAAATAATCTCCTCCTTTAAAAAACATTATTTTGAATTGTTTGAAAACAATACGTTGCTCAACAATCTCCCCCTTTTTGATGATCACAAAACCCATAAAATAATAGAACTAATTTAATTGCAATCTTTATTGAAAAAATTAGTTTTATAAAATTGTAGAATTCTGAAAGGATTAAAACAATATTTAACTATAATAAAATTTCTCCCCCATAAAAATAAATTTTCAGCTAAAAAATAGATAAAAGATAAATGTCGTAGATATCCAAATTCTCCCATATATCCAATTTTCTTCATAGGATTCATAGGAAACAAATGAATTTAAATGTTGTGTTTATCCAAATTCTCCCCCTTTTTGTGATATCAAAAAGAATGAAAAATTACGGATTTGAACACATTCAATATTGCACTGAACTATAAGTAAATGCTATAATTAACTGTGTATGAATAAGTGAATTTGTTATACTGGCTAACTTAATCATAAATCAATAAACAACAAAAAAAAAAGAATTCTCATTCACAAGCTGTTATATATAAATGATTGTGATATACAGAGGAATCAAGGTTCATAGATAAGACAGGGAAAAAAGGTGTCTATCTCCTTTGAATCGCAGTCTTGATCTCTGTAAACTGTTCTCTGAGCCTCTTCATCATCCCATCTCCTAACTTGATGATAAGATCTCTGTTCTCTTGAGTCATATGAATATCTTCAATCAAATTAACTCTGAAAAACTCATGCATTCTTTCTTCTTTTTCAACAAAAAGAGCCAGTTTTTCTGATAACTGATTCAAAAGAATCCTAATCGGTTGCTCTCCAGATGTCAACTGATCCACTAAAAATTTCTGATTATCTAGAAAAACTGACAAAGGGTCACTATTACACTGAAGATCGTGTAATCTGTCACTCATATTGCTCAGTGCTCCAGTAATTGCTTGAAATCTCCTAATCAAATCAGGTGAATAGCCTGATCCACTTACAACACTGTTTGCAACAGACTCAAATTTATTCTCCATGTAAACCTTCAACGCAGATAAATCATCTTTCTTTACCATCTCTGATTTTAACTGATCAACAGCATGCAGCATATCAGTCTTAAACAAATCGACTTCCTGTCTTGAAACAGTACATTCTTTCAGTTTCTGAAACTTCAACTGCTCTAAGTTCAGAGAATTTCTGAGACTAACATTCTCAGATTCTAACTGAGAGATACGCTTGTACAGCTCAACAACTTCTTCTTTTCTCGAATCAGGGGCACCCTGTGCTCTATTCGCATGTCCAGAAATAGGTTGATGAGGCAAGGCAAGTGGTAAAGAATCTTCATCTGATTGTTCTTTGTCCTTGTCCTGACAAGGTTGATCCACTGAACTGGCTTTTGAAGCCTGAAACTCTTCCACTGAAAATTCTTCCTGAAGTACTTCTGTATTAGCTTCAGAAGTATGTTCATCACGAACAGTAGTCTCTCTGACTTCTACTGATTTATCAAGAACAATATCTTCATGTAAATCTTGAGGTCGGGCCACTTCTTCACCAGGCACTGCCTCCATAAGTTGTTCTTGTTGAATTACTTTTTCAACAGCCACAACAGCAGATTGAGGTTCTTTTTCGATTTCCGGTTGAGCTGCTGGTTCCTCTATAGGTGCAGTCTGCTCCACAACAGCTTCTCTCACAAATGAATAACAAATTACCGGTTCAGAGGATTTCAAGACAGGAGAGATAATTTCTTCATCAATTGACCTCTTCCTTCTAGATTGAAGTCCTTCCTGACTTCTCTCTTCCTCAACTTCCTCCATCTCAAAACGAATTCTCCTTGCCACTGTACTAACTCTTGATTCTGCTTGTCCCTCCTTGGACTTAGCCGGTTGAGCCTGAGCACTCTCCGAGTCTTCCTCAGCTCCAACAGGTAAGAGTTTTCCTTTAATTGTGCTCCAGAAGTATCCTACTTTCCTCAAAGTCCCAGCATTAAAAACATTACTGTGGTGACATTTCACCCCAGCATCTAACAATCTGATCATTCCTCTTTTAAACAAAAACAAAGAAATGAACCTTCCATAAGGGAAAAAGGTCATTCTTGCTTCACTCTGACAGCAGTAACTCAAATATCTTATCATAAACCGAGGAAAATTAAACTTAATATCACACATCAGAAGATACATTATGTACATGTCAGGGTATAGGATTTTCTCCATCTCAGCCATCCTTGGTGCTAAACCAGTCTGAACAAATTTTACCAAAATTTTCTGATCGGGTTCCAAATCCTTGATAAACATCTTCTTTATCACTCTGGTTCCAAACAGAAAAGACATAATGTCTTCAGACTTATGTACAGAATCTCCAATATTCCGTAAATCAAAATGAAAAACTCCTTCATGAGGGCAGTTAAGAATTTGACTTATCTCTACAGATGATATTGAAAAGTCCTTATCCTCTATTTGAGCCAATAAACTATCTTCCGTATCTCCAAGGCTAAACTGAACAGTTCTAAAGAAATGTCTCATTTCTGCCTCATAAAGAAACTCAGAATTTTCACTATTAAAAGCTTGCTCAAGGCTTTGAAACGATAACGCTTGCTTCAACAGTAAATTAGTTTCAAACAGCCACTCTAAATCGATGACTTTACCTTGCAGTATTTTCTGACCAACTACTTTAGGTTTCTTTGCAGCACTGCTCTCGGCTTCATCTGGACGCTTAGTCTTTTCCATTCCAACAACGATTTCTGAAGGTTCGGAAGTTTAGGGTTTGAAGATTCAGAAAAGGGTTTTGGAGCAGATGTGCGGGTTTAGGTTTTCGAAAGGGTTTCCGAAAAAGGTGAAGCAGTTTTAGAAGGTGAAACGGTTCTGACAGCCTTGATTCCCGTGTAATCACTAATCATTACTTTTATTTAAAACAAAATAAAATTACTTATAGCGGGAAACAGAAATTAAGCAGAATTCGAAAACAGAATAAGATTTAAAAAAAAATTTATTTAAAATTAAATAAACCTAACTCCCCCTTAATAAATTCAAACCTTGCCGTGGGAAGTGGTTTAGTAAAAATATCTGCTAATTGATTTTCTGTATTTACAAATTCTAAAAATATATCCTTTTTAAACACATGATCTCTTAAAAAGTGATGTCTTATATCAATGTGCTTAGTTCTAGAATGACTAATAGGATTTTTTGAAATATTAATTGCACTAGTATTATCACATAAAATAGGTGTATTATTGAAATTTAATCCAAAGTCTATAAGAGTGTTTTTCATCCACAACACCTGTGCACAGCAACTACCTGCAGACACATATTCTGCCTCGGCTGTTGACAGGGCAACTGAGTGTTGTTTCTTACTAGACCATGATACTAAAGACTTTCCTAAAAAGTGACATGTTCCTGAAGTACTCTTCCTATCTAATCTACAGCTTCCAAAGTCAGCATCTGAATATGAAATTAAATTAAAATCAGAGGTTTTTGGATAAAGCAGATATTGATAAATAGTACCTTTTAAATATCTAAAAATTCTTTTAACAGCAGTTAAGTGGGATTCTTTGGGATTTGATTGAAATCGAGCACAAAGACATACTGAATACATTATATCTGGTCTACTAGCAGTAAGATATAACAAACTACCAATCATACCTCTATATAAATTGTTGTCCACTGATTTTCCAGTTTCATCCAAATCAAGTTTTATATTAGTACACATAGGAGTTGTAAATGGCTTGCTGTTTTCAAGTCCAAATTTCTTAAGTAAATCAGTAATGTATTTGCATTGATTCAAAACATTTCCAAAATCATTTTGAAATATTTGAAGACCCAAAAAGAAATTTAATTCTCCCATCATACTCATTTCAAATTCTTTTTGCATTAATTCTGAAAATTCATGACAAAGAATTTTATTGGTTGATCCAAAAATTACATCATCAACATAAATTTGAACCAACAAAACATTATTTTTCACATTTTTCTTAAAGAGTGTTGGATCTGCTAGTCCAACAGTAAAATCATTTTTCAAAAGAAAAGAACTTAGTCTTTCATACCAAGCTCTTGGTGCTTGTTTAAGGCCATAAAGAGCTTTAGTAAGTTTGAAAACAGAATCTGGTTTTTGAGAATTTTCAAAACCAGGAGGTTGCTCAACATAAACTTCCTCCATTAAATAACCATTTAAAAAGGCAGATTTAACATCCATCTGAAATAATTTAAAATTCATATAAGATGCATAGGCTAAAAGGATTCTAATGGCTTCTAACCTGGCTACAGGTGCAAAGGTCTCATCATAATCTATTCCTTCTTCTTGATTATATCCTTTAGATACTAATCTTGCTTTATTTCTATTTATTATCCCTTGATCATCCTGTTTATTCCTAAAGACCCATTTAGTTCCTATTACTGGATAATCATGTGGTCTTTCAACTAATTCCCAAACCTTATTTCTCTTGAACTGGTTCAATTCATCCTGCATTGCTATTACCCAGCTCTCATCATCTAAGGCTTCTTCTATGGTCTTAGGTTCTTGTTGGGATAGGAAAGCAGAGAACTCAACTATGTTTCCAAGGTTTCTTCTAGTTTGAATACCAGTCTCTAAGTTACCTATCACAGATTCTAAAGGGTGATTCTTTAAGGTTCTAGACTGTCTAGGCATTACATTCAAAGGTTCTTCAGTATCATGTTCTTCTGAACTGGACTGAATTTCTTTTATATCATTTTCAAAATCGTTCTTTAAATTCTCAAGTCTCATGTTTTCATTAGAATCAGGTTCATCTATTTGTTCTATCCTTTTCTCAAAAGGATCAGATTCATCAAATTTCACATGAACTGATTCTTCAACAATCCTTGACTTTTTATTATAGACTCTATAAGCTTTGGAGGTTGCAGAATATCCTAAGAAAATACCTTTATCAGATTTTGGATCAAATTTACCAAGATTATCTTTGGTATTCAAGATGTAAACCTTGCATCCAAAAACTTTAAAGTAATTTACTTTAGGTTTTCTGTTATTCCATAGTTCATAGGGTGTCTTTTTCAAAATAGGTCTTATTAAAATTCTATTCATTATATAACAAGCTGTATTAACAGCTTCTGCCCAGAAATATATAGGTAGGCTATATTCATTTAACATAGTTCTAGCCATTTCTTGAATAGTTCTATTTCTTCTTTCTACAATCCCATTCTGTTGAGGTGTTCTTGGAGCAGAGAAGGTGTGTTTAATACCCATGTTTGAGCAAAAGGAATTAAATTCCTGGTTCTCAAATTCTCCACCATGATCACTTCTCAATGAGATTATATTAAAACCTTTTTCATTTTGAATAGATTTACAAAAACCTTCAAATAAACTAAAAGCTTCACTTTTATATTTCAAAAAGAAAATCCAAGTAAATCTAGAATAATCATCAACTAATACATAAACATATAATTTACCAGCTAAACTTGCTACTCTCGAAGGTCCAAACAAATCCATATGGATAAGTTCTAGAGGTTTAGTTGTAGCAACTTTATTAACAGATTTGAATGATGATTTGTGTTGCTTGCCAAGCTGACATGCATCACAGAATCTGTCATTTTCAAATTTGAGACTAGGCAAATCAGAAACTAAATGTTTCTTAGATAATTTATGTAAAGCATATATATTGCAATGACCAAGTCTTCTATGACAGATCCAGGATTCACTTATATTAGCAGTTAAGCAGTTTACTTGTTGTTTACACAAGGAATACAAATCCAAAGTATAAACATTATCAGTTCTGGGTGCTCTAAACTTAAACAGTTTATCTTTAGAAACAGTACAACTATTGTTAGTAAAATCAACAGTGTATCCATCATCACAGAGTTGAGAGATACTTATCAGATTGTGTTTTAACCCTTGTACATAAAGTACTTTGTTGATTGAGACTGTCTCTGGATCTCCAACTGTTCCAATACCAATAATCTTTCCTTTGGCATTGTCACCAAAGGTGACAAGTCCTCCTTCCTTTCGAGTAAGAGAAGAGAAATTAGCTGAAGTTCCACTCATGTGTCTTGAGCAGCCACTGTCCATATACCATATTTCTTTCTTTCTTTGGTGACCTGCTACCTGCAAATACATTCAAACAAATTGCTTTGGTACCCATATTTTGTTGGGTCCAGGAGTGTTAGCAAGCAGTGATCTGGGTATCCAGATTTGATTTGTTTTCTTAAAATTGATTGAATCATATAGATCATTGGAAATATAAGCTTTCTTAATTCCACATATTTGAGGTTGTCTTAGAAAACAGTTTTTAGCTATATGACCTTTTGTTCCACAGAAGTTACAAACAACCTGTTTAGTGCTAGGAACAAAATAATTTTTGTATAACTTAGGTTTTTCTCCTTTACTTCCAATTCCAAACCTTTCCCTTTTAATTACAGTTTTTCCAAGTATCTCATTTAAGGTGTTTTCTCCTTTTGTAAAAACTAATGCAGCCTCTTTATAAGATTCTACTTCATCCTGTAGAGTTTTTATTTTTGATTCAAAATTAATTTTATTTGAGTCAGCAGAGTTGTATTTGTCAATTAATTCCTTATGTTGTTTTAGCAAAGTATTTCTTTCATCTGAAATAGCTTTATGCAAGTTCTTTATAGATTTATATTTTTTAAATAATGAGTCATACCTTTCTTCAAGCATATTGCAGTAAGCTGCAAGTTTTTTATTTGAGAAGCTTGTTTCAGAGTTGGATTCATTATTTGAGTCAGAGGAGTAGTATGAGTGTACCTCATCAGTTTCAGCCATGAAACACATATTTGCTTTTAAATTGGCTTCCTCCTTCTCTAAGCTTGATTCAGAAGAATTACTTGAGTCTTCAGAAACACTCCAAGTAGCTTTCATAGCTTTCTTGTCTTTCTGCTCATAATCATCTCTTTTGAAGAATTTCTTCTTCTTTGCATCTTTCAATTTAGGGCAATCCAGTCTGATATGTCCCATCTTTTTGCATTCATAACATCTCACTTCCTTGCTATCCTTCTTGAAGGATTTTTTGAAGTCTTTCTTCTTACTGTAGAACTTTCTGAATTTTCTGGCTAGCTGAGCCAGTTCTTCATCTGAATTTGAAGAATCAGAGCTTTCTGATTTAGCATTTACTTCTCTGTTCTTCATCTTTCTATCCTTTTGTTGAGAAGTCGCTTTCAAAGCAGTATTTTCCCTTTTTATATAGACTTTATGCTCATTTACCTCATCTTGCATTTCAGCCTCGTACATCATCAATGTACCAATCAGCTCTCTCATAGTTAGATCTTTAACAGAAGTTGATTGTCTGATTGCTGCAGAGATTCCATTCCATCGAGTAGGAAGTACTCTCAGTACCTTTAACGCTTGATCAACCTGCTTGATTGGTTCTCCTAGAGCTGTTATATTATTGACAATTTCTGTCAATCTTCCATTCATCTGAGTGATGCTCTCTCCTTCAATCATTCTGAAAGTATCGAATTTTAATTTAGCAGTTGCATATCTCATCTGTCTTACATTATCTGTTCCTTCATAAGCAACAGCTATTGTTTGCCACATTTCATATGCAGTCGGGCATTGAGATACTCTGTTAAATTCATCCGGTCCTAGACCACAGATGATTGCATTCATAGCTTTTGAATTCATGTCATACTCAGCCTCTGTAGCAGCACTCCATGTATCGGGATTTTCAGTAATTTCATAGGGAGTCAGAATCTTTGAATAGACTTTGTAACCAAGATTTTTCAGATAAATAATCATACGTGACTTCCAGCAGCCATAATTATCTCCATTAAAGTAAGGTGCTCTGACCATTGACATTCCCTCTCTCATATCAGCCATGATACACTATGTATAATCTTTAAATACTTCTAGCTTGATAAAACTTTAAAAAATAAGAAGCTCCTCCTTTGATACCAATTGTTGGATCTGAATCTACGGATTACACACAAGAGGGGGGGTGAATTGTGTCTTTTTACAATCTCTTCAATTTAGACAAATTCTGTAGCACGATTAAATATGCAGCGGAAAAACTAAAAGCATGAACACATGGATGTATAGTGGTTCGGGGAACAGAAGGCCCCTAGTCCACTCCACCAACGCTCAAATCCACGAGCTTGGCGATTTTCACTATCTGGTCCTCGTTTCCACAGACCTGTTCACAACTGAGTACAGGCAGTTGACACCTTTACAAGTTTCAGGCAAACACAGTCTTCCTGGTTCAAACACGAACCCACACAGCTTAGAACGAGAAGCTGATCACTCAAAAATAAAAAGAGTTTCGATAAAGCAAACACTTCTCCGGTTGTTCTTCACAATTGCAACAGAACGCAATTGACAGTAGATAGATCGTCGTCTTCAGAAAATAAAGATCTGTAATCAAAACAGTTCTGAGTCGATCCAGTTGCAATAGATATTACCAGAAACTTCACAATTTCAGCAGCAGTAGATTCACAACAGATAGTCGATGTAGAACACGTGAATCTGTTATCAAGATCTTCTTTCGGTAAAAAGGATTTTACACTTCTTCTCGATCACAGAAAAGAACGCCTTCACACAGTCTCTGTTTCTTGCTCGTTAAAAGATCAATCTCATTATTTCACACACTTTCCTGTGTATATATATATATCCGAAGTTTCCAAGATAGAACATATATATTCAAATCTGAGAAAATCTTCCGCATAAATAGATCCATGAAAATCTCCTTTAGATTCGCGATATTAAATAACAATAGAGTCGTTGTAACTCCCCTGAAGAATCGGCATAAAAAGCTCCATTTAAATCAATTAATAATCCATTGAAAAACGTCTTTGATTCAGTCAAAGTCGTACTTAAGAATCGGCTTGAAATCCGCTTAATAATCCGCCTGTTTGACCAATGCAAACGGTAATATCGTCTGTCAAAAATATCCCGACGCCAAACGTAGGGTTGATGACGTGGCTCCAAACATAGGGTTCACAAACGTAAGGTTCACAAACATAAGGTTCACAAACGTAAGGTTCAGAACGTAAGGTTGAACATACATACTTTCTCTTCAGCAATCAAACGTAGGGTTGATCATCCATACTTTGTCTTGCTTCAACTCTCCAAAGAACGTACGGTTGATTATAAAAGTAAGGTTGATGATCCATACTTTTGAGAAACAAACTCAACACTGAAAACTAACGTACAGTTTCTCTTCCATACTTGTCCAACAAAAACGTAAAGTTCTTTCCAGACGTAATGTTCTTCTTCCATACTTTTCAACAACGTAAGGTTCATTAACCATACGTTCAAAAATAACGTAAAAGGTAAAATTTTCATCCATACGTTATGTTCATCAACGTAGGGTATGAACAGTGATTCCAGTACGCGCTAAAATTGATCTCGCGCTACAGTGATTCCAGAACGTGCTAAACTTGATCTCGCGCTACAGTGATTCCAGAACGCGCTAAACTTGATCTCAGAATAAATGAAGTATGAAATCTCGTTATATGAAATAAATAAATGAAATAAACTCCTGCAAAATACTCAACGAAATAATTAGTAAATAATTAAGGGTATTTGTGAGCATCAAAATCATCATAAAGAGACAAAGTACTATTTAAAATAATCTCCTCCTTTAAAAAACATTATTTTGAATTGTTTGAAAACAATACGTTGCTCAACACTTTTTAATGTGCATTACGTCTAAGAAATGACATAACAAGTTGGTTGACCAATACAACAACTCAAAGAATATACTCTTCTTATTCCAATTGTAATAGGTATCGTTGGAAACATTTTTCCTCTTTCTATATTTCATTACAACCTTCCCTAATGAATAACTAAAATCTTTCAATTCATTAGGCACATCAGTTCTAGAAATACGCTGAGGTGGATCGTCAGTCTCCATGGTATTGTCAAATCTTAGATGATTGTTTCTATATGGATGGTTTATTGGAAAGAATCGTCGATGTCCCATAAAACTAAAACTAAGATGATATTTCAGTATTCTCGATCGAGTATTCTTCATAAAAACAGGACATGACAATTTTCCTTTTGTGCTCCATCCAGACATCATTGCATAAGCAGGAAAATCATTGATCATCCACATAAGTGCAACACGAATCTAAAATTTCTTTAGAACATGCATCGTATGTGGGTACACCCATATCCCAAATAAGTTTCAACTCTTTTATTAAAGGTTGCATGTATACATCTATATCATTGCTCAGATCAAAAGGGCCAGATATCAGTATACTCAAGAAAGTGTAAGGCTTTTTTATACACAACCATGGGGGAAGGTTATAAATGTGTATGAAAACCGGCCATGTTCTATGCGAAGTAAGCATATGCCCAAATGGATTAAAACCGTCACATGAAAGACTCAGTCTCACATTACGCACGTCGGCTGCAAATTCAAGATATTGAACATCAAATCTCTGCCATGAAAATCCATCTGCAGGGTGGACCAACTCTTCATTATTCTTTCTTCTCTCGGTGTCATGCCATCACATTTTTACTGATATTTCACCAGACATGAAAAGGTTATGTAATCTGGGGATCAATGGAAAGTGCCATATTAATTTTTGTGGCATACGAGATGGTGTTCAATCATCTTTTTCCTTCCATCCGAAGGTTCCACATTTGATACAATCATTTCTTTCAGCAGTTTCCTCCCAAAATAAGCTGCAATAATTCGGGCAAGCATGATTTTTTTTGAGAATCCAAGTTCATCAACTAACTTCCATTCCATATAGTGGTTTGATGGAATATCTGCATCATCTGGAAGTAAGTCCTTCAAGAAGGTAAGAATGTAATCAATTGTAGTATTTGAAATCCCATACATAGTTTTCCCATGAAACAATCAGATTAAAAATTCCAACTTTTTCATTTTACCACAACGCCGATATACTGGAGTCATCGCAGAATCATTCAATTTTTCACCCTATCAACATCATCATTTTCATTGGACGCATCATGTGTGCTTGTATCGAAATCTTGTTGGATGGAAATCCTTTCCTTCTCATGATGCCGAATAAATGGAAACTGATCATATATCAAACTCTCCAATTCAGTCCTATCATTTAGATCATCATCATTTTGAGATTCCATTTTCTCTCTATTGTGATACCACACATAATAGTTTGTTTGGAAACCATATTTGGTTATATGATAGCTAGCTGCTTCACGACTCAACCAAGGTCTTCCAACACAATTAGAACATGGGCAGTGTATGTGACCGCTATCTGAAGCATTGTCAAATGAAAAATCTAGAAAGATGTTCAAATTATTTTGAAAATTGGTTGAAATCTGATCAGTTTCATACATCCAAATTCTATCTATTCTGTAAAAAAATTGCAATAAGTCATTTCAAAGTAATTCAATAATATTGAAGTTCAATCAAAAAAATATTTAGGTAAATGAAAATTGTTTACTTTAAATAAAAGCATAACTGACACATTAATCTATATGAGAATCATATTAATAAATAAAACAAAATATAGTGTATATAAGAAAATAAGATACAAGTTGGTAGGGTGTATTATTTGAATCATGTCCCAATTTATTTTAGAGAGGGACCTTCAATAGTTATGGGTATGGATTTGATTAGAAACACCTATAAAAAGGATATCCAGGAATTGTGATCCCAAACCAGGATGCCACTCATTAGTGACCTGAACCCATATGGCCACTCATTGGAGAGGGACCTTCAAGTTATATTGTATTTTATCTCACATACAAATAATGATTTTTGGGATGTTTGGGTCCTGGGAGGAGGGTGGTGGGATGTCCGAGGTCTAGGGAGAAGGGTGGGGGGGGGGGGTTGTCCAGGTTCCAGGAAGGGGGTGGGGATGTCCTGGGTCCAGAAAGGTGGGTGGGGGGATGTCTGAGGTCTAGGGAGGAGGGGGATTTTCCAGGAAGGAGGGTGGGGGGATGTGTGGGGTCCAGGGAGGAGGGTGGGGGGGGGGGGTTGTCCATGGTCCAGGAAGGAGGGGGGTTGTCTTGGGTCCAGGAAGGAGGGGGGTTGTCATGTGTAAATGGGATGTTTTCAGCACCTCATTTGGCCAAATATACTTTTCACCATAAGGGATTGTCCATGTATATTTACATGGCTAACCAAGTCATGTACTGTGTGTACATTCCCATGTACATTCTTAGGACACTAGATTATCGTAGAGACCATGTCAATCGTTATACACACCATGTGAACCCTTATACCATATCGTCATTATTACAACCATTAATAACAACTTATTAAACAACATCACTTGTCAAAGATAATCAAATTGAACATAAATCAATAATAATATTGGATATATCAAGTAAAATGAAGTCATACTATCTTACATCCTAAATGACCACCCACAACCATGATTAATGACCACAAATCTCCCATTTCGGCCAAATAAAAAGTGAAAACAAAAACACATAGTTGCAGAAAACAAATTCATTTGTGTGAAGAATAATAATCCCATGGTCCTCTTGATATTTGAACCATGCAGAGATGATTTTTGAGATGAACTTGTATCCATGAAACCATATGAGAAACACGATTCAATACATGTGTACTTTTTCTGATTTTCCCAAGCATTTTGAAGAACCCCAAATTAGTGAAAATGGTCATTGTGTTTTAAAATGGTGATTGAATAACTCATATATGATATTGAAGGAAGAATGATTAATGGTTATATTAGGAAAACTAATATTCATTAATATTTAGAATTTGACATTTTGTGAATTAGTTTCATGAAGAAGAACGAAGTACTACATGGGAAAAAAAGAGGTCCCACCAAGAGTTCCCTTTGTAGATATTTTATTCATAAAGAACATTGGATTGTATGATTAAGTATTTCTTATTTCTTCTGTGAAGAATAATTAGGGACCACATACTATTTTGCAAAGTTCAATAAGATAATCCATATGTTCTATTGTGCAAAGGATAAGTGAACAATGTGTCATTTTATATATATATAGATTTTTATAGAAACACGATACATACTTGTTATGTAATACACGTAGTGTACAAAAATTAAGATAAATAATATCTTCATGTTTGACACGATCTTAATGAAACGAGTGATTTTCATGAAATACTATGAATAAATATTACAATCAATTTCTTATGAGTTTATATACATGAATCTGTAATATTTGAAGCATTGATATTAATGAAAAACTATGAATCTTTGAAATTAGAACATAAGAAAGAGACACCATGCCCTTATAAATGTATATGTGTAATGAAAACATTAATTGGACAATGTTTACCCCGATGTAGTGATTTGAGTACAAAATTCATGGACTTCTTGATTTGAGTACACAATCTATGGAGAAGTGAATCATAAAATTTTCCAAAAACCCTAGAAATAGGGAATAATGATATCCTTGAGAATAGAAGGATATCCTTGAGAATAGGTGGATGGATATCCTTGAGAAGAGGTGGAATGAGTCTAACCTGGCAGCTGATCCGATGGAAGAGGTGCACCTGTGCTGGGGCTTCTCAAGGGCTTATGGGAGTTGGGAATCACTTCTGGAGAGCCGTGCAATGCTTCTGGAATCGGGGGGGGGGGGTCACCTGCTGTTTGTTGAATTTGGGGCATCTCTTTCCCATCGGTTATTAAAAACCATTGGTAAATCATTGTTTTCCCAATGGTTTGATGAAACCGTTGGGAAAACTCCCTCAAAATCCATATTTACCAATAGTTAATGCAAACTGTTGGGAAAACTCCCTCAAAATTCATATTTACGAATGGTTTATGCAAATCGTTAGTAAAGATTACCTATACCAATGGTTCAAAAGAACCGTTGGTATACAAGTGTTGGGAAAAGTATGTTTTCCAGAAGTGTATACAGTTTACTGTGATGCATCATGTAGAGACCCAAAGCTTGACGTACATGGAAATTACATTACTTTTGCAGAATACTTGATACATAATGAAAATAGACACACAAGGACCGTGATAGTTTAGTGTCTTTGGAAACTCGGAAAATAATCTTCTAATCGCGGTGAAAGATCTTCAACATCTCCCATAAAGATCTTCCCCTTTTGTTTTCTTACCTAAAACCTTTCTTTATTTCCTGGGGAAAATAAAACATAAAAAGGGTGATCTCAAATGCTCAGTAAGGGCAAACATAGAGAACATAATACTATCCATAAACATTTGAAAGCAAAAACTTGAACATGAAATTTAAACATCAAAATCTTGAGCAAAGACATAAATCGTGGAAGTACATAAGGCATATATCATAATGGAACATCAACCATGATAAAATATAATGGGAATAAAACATGTAATTGTGGAAACCATTCAGCACATGTTATGATTTCCATAGTAGCCAAGGCATTACTTCCAAGACTATTTTAGTGGACAAAGTCCCTTTCTGAATCGAGTTTACTCCTCATTCCCGTCCTGTATTACTGAACTAGATTAACTTACCATTCCAGCCATGTCTATCTCATGAGATATAAATTTTTACCCAATTCATTGGAGGGATATATAGGTCCCAACCATATCATAATGAAATCATTCTTACTTGTGCCACAAAATAAACTTAAAACATTCATCATAACCCAAAGAATAAAATAGGTTTCATAAACATCATCCCATCATCACATAATCCATATAAAAGAAATGGATATCATTTCATAATAATAAAAGTGAAACCATGTAAATCATAGGGACATTATACTTGAAACATACACATATGAAATAATGTCATCTTAGATGGAAAATGGTTTTGATAAAACACTTGAAATGAATTCTTGAGGAAAATATCCTTTCTTCTTAAAAATCATTTTCTTTTCACAAAATGCCATGAAATCTTAAAAGAAAAGTATTTTGTGGAATATAGTCATAAAATTTTTTCAAGGAAACTTTATTGAAATAAGTCATTATGAAACTGTAAAAATCCATTCACGCCGTATAAGTTAAAAAAACATTCTTCTCATACTTTTGTCGAAAAAGTCAAAAAAGTACCTCTAATGGTAAACAAAAGAAAGATTCCTTCCATACGATGTGGTAAAAGAAGAAAAGGGTAAAAATGACTTTAAACATACATGTAAGAAAATTAAACATTTTTTGAAAACATTTTTAGAACATATGGACATGGATAATAATCATAACCCCAGTAAATACTTACAAATAAACAATCTCGGATAAGAATGAGATTGGAATAATTATCCCTTACCTTAGGTCCGATATGATTTGTACGTATCCGAAAATCCTGTATAATGATTTAAATAATGTCATTGACTTATTAAAGAATCATATTCATTGTTATGATATCATATATGGTTCACTTATGACTTTATATTACCCTTTCTTTTGTAAATTTCATGTTAAAGCAGCGTTTTGGGTAAAACATTTTATTTATCGTACGTGTTTGGACTTGTTGTTCTTGATATTATTAATTATATCATGATTTACTTAATTCAATAATTTAAAACATGATTTATATATAATATATATTCATCATATACATATATATATGATAGATCGATAAATGGAATGAAATACACCATTCATGGAGACGGTAGGCCGTACGTACGCATGAACGTTGTTTTCGTTTCCTTATTGAATTGAATGAAATTAAGTAAATGATATAAATATATATATACATAAATACAGTATCATTATTATGTCATATATTTCATTATTATTCATTATATATACTTTATAATCATTCATGAATGGTTAACATGGAGAATGAATCTCATCACGTCGTGGAGACGGTAGTCCGTACGTACGCACGAGCGATGATATCATTCCCATGATCGTGGAATTATATTGAAGTGTATGTATAATATTTCAGAATAAATATCACTTTAAAATAATCATATATAGTTATTTATTTACACCATTATACCCATCCAAGTAAGGTGGTGGTGGAAAATAGATTACACCACGGCGTGGAGACGGTATTCTGTACGTACGCACGCGCGGTGATTTCGTTTTCCGTAGGATGGATAGATGGTGAAATATGGTTGTTTCATACTTATAATAATATATCAGTATATTAGTTATACTTATGTTATTACTTAATAATGAAACAACTAAATAAGAAGAAGTAGAAGAAGAAATAAAGTTGAAAGAATCGGTAACGGACATTACCTCTTCTTTGAAGCGCCTCTTCTTAACCTCCTCTTAGGGCACTAAATATGGTCTTTGAAGAAGACCATGACCTCTAGGATGTTTCTAGGTAAGTGGAGAAGATAAATTGGTAGGGGTTGGCCGAGATTGAAGGCTAAAAGTGGTGTGAGGAAGAGAGGGATGAGGTTCCCTTTTATAAGGGAGGAGATGGGCACCTTAGGAAAAACTAAAAATATTATTTTATTATAAAGTCATATTCAGTTTTTAATAGCTCCAAATTGATTTATTTCGAATATAAGGTGGGTATGGGTCTAAATACTCTCATACAATAGAATTTAGACAAGTTTAGGTTTCTATTTTAACCTTATCATTTAGATTTAACTTTAAGTTAAATAATTTTACTTTTACCGTGTCTTCTTGTTTTCTTACACTATAAGGTTAATAAACTTACTATAACAAGCCAAAAGAACCCCAATTTGTTTATTATTAATATATATAACATTATCTAAGTCGTTTGACCGAAACTTAGATTTTTAGGAATAAAATAAAAATTAATAATATAATATTTGTTTTAAAAACTATTTTATGTCAATTTTGACACTATTTGGTAATTGTTTTTTTGTAAAAATCATAACAGAATGATTATTTCAAAAAAAGATAATTAAATCAATACTAACATGTAATATTAACCTAAAAAATTAGTGTAATTCATAAAAAGTCTCAAATTACATTTATTTTGGTATTTATAACATCAATTATGTGAATATTTCATTAATAAGATAATTACTGCATCATCATTGTATCATAACTAAATTAAATTATTTAATGTCTAAAAATTATAAATAAAATAAAATTATGTAGGAAATATTTTTATATTTATAATTAATATTTATAGTCTAATTTAGATTATGTAGAACCCTATATTAAAAATGTTTTAGTTATTAAACTTTGATTTTAACTATTTTAACTATTCTTTAAACAAAATAATATTAAATGTCCTAATCTATTCCTAGTGGGCCTAAATGGTCATATTTTATTACTAAGGTTGTTTTTGGTCGAATTAAACTTATCCAATATAATTAGGACATGTTTTAGGGTAATAATAATATCATTTTTACCCTTAATTACCCTATTTACTTTTAATCGTGGTAAAAAAAAGTAAAACATTACTATTCACCAAAAATTATTTTCATCTCATTGAACCACATTTTATTCCTTGATATTAACCATGTCTCTCGGATTTTTGAAATTCCACTCACAGAAGCGGTAAAATTAAGTTTTATGTAAATTTTCAAATTCTCCCAGGAGGTGGGTAAAAGACGGTGAAAAGTTCAATAAAATTTTTATATATCTAAAATTATTATAAAATGACTCCAATGAATTAAATTGAACTTATATAGGTGTTATGTATCAATTTTGACATAAAATAAATTTAAATAAAATAAATAAATAATTAAATAAAAAGTTGGTTTTTAAATAGTAACCCAGTGTTTTCACTATTCATCAAAAATTGAAAGTTTTCAGAAAAATACCAAAATTTCACCCTAGGCTAATTTGGATATTCCGAATCCAAAAATGAAGTCCATTTCGAAAGATAAAATTTATAAAATTTTAAAAAATGGGTATTACTATTCCTAACGGTTAGTTTATATAACATATCGTTGTTTAGTGAAACTCGGTATTGCGTACAACACACGCTATTGTGGAAGGTCACGATTGCATGTAATGCAAGACAAGTCAAGGATGCATGTAGTGAAATATCCTTTTGGCGTAGCGTACAACACAAGACATTAATAAAATTAAAAAGAATATTTTTCATAAAATCTATGGGTGTTACATTCTACCCCACTTAAAATGAATTTCGCCCTCGAAATTCATCGGGGTTATAAATGGTTTACTACTCGAAAGTTTTGTTAATAGAAACCCCCATCATAAAAAGGAATACCAAAACCAATCTTTAAAAACTAAAGTACGAAATGCAACGGTTACCCAAATTAACTAATCAATGGGTTTCCACATAGAAGAACATAGGTGAAAATATGGATATGGAAAAGAAATCTAACCATCATGTTATGATGGAGAGTGGTAGAGAACATGGCTATGAAAAATACAACAATCACAAAGCCATATATTTATGATGATCTAAGGTACCATCTGATTAATCAGATATAAGGGCACTAGGACAACATTTTTGGTTTTCAAGATCATTTCCCTAAAGTTAAAGAAGTTGGAATTTAAAGAAATACTTTCTTGATTTTGGTACAGTCTCATCGTTGGTTGTTATTTGGACAATTTACACTTCATCTCTTAAATAAATGAAGTTCAATTTTTCATTCGTGAAGTGTTAGCAGATCATGTGATAGAATGATGGGTCATTCCATCTATCTTAAACAAAAGATTAGAAAAAGTTATCAAAAATACATAAGTCCATCTATAGTGAGATTAATCATATATGGTTACTAAAATGGACTTATACTTCATATATCATACTGCTTAATATAATAAAACTGGTTTCTACTAAACAGGGACTTCCTGTAGGCCAGTGGTAGGCGATAAAGGCCTGTCGCACTTCAGTTGTGGGTTCGATTCCCACAGCCTTGTCCGATGGGATGGGTTGTCGCCCGTCCTGCAGGTTGTCCTTTTTCTAAAACTACATTATTATAACATTCCATAAATAATATAGAAACAAAATTCTAGCCTTAAACAATTCAATCTGATGTCCAACTTAATCCATTCCAACCATTAAGCTTATCAAAAATACTTCTGTCCAATCTCATAGTGTAAAGAAAATGATTACTTGAGAGGTCACATAAAAATTACGTGAATACCATCATTTATCCCCCATATATCATACGATATATCTTGTTGGTCACATTCCAAACATTCAAAGACCTTAATCATGTATTCTCTTGAAAAATGAATACCCATTGAACCTTAGTGAAAACATGAATGCAGTTAAAAGTTAACACTTTCCACATACCAAAATCCCAAAAATTATATATACTCAAACCATGATATCAATTAGTCCTTATATCAATCATGAGCTCATGAATACTATCAAACAATTTATTTTCTCCTTATCCCTTCATTATGCGCATATCATCTGCTTTCCAAAATATTTGAATCACTTTTCATGGTTACCGGTACCATATTATTATAGAAAACCAAAATGGACCAATACACAGATATTTCAAAATTCTATGATACTATAAATGAGATTCCATGATACTATTTTGAAATCCCATTACATAAACACTTAATCATTACATAACATCATTGTCATACTCATCATCAAAAATAGTGTTCGCATGTGACTTCCCTTTATCCTTTTCCTTAAGAGGTTGCTCACGTTGATCATCATTAACCCTTGGATTATGGCATTGATTAGCATAATTCCCCATTTCCTTGCACTTAAATCATTGAAGTGTTGGTGGTGTGTTCTCTACAGTATTTTCTTTATTCACATCATTAACAACCCTTTTTACATTACGTCAACACTCAGATACTCGATGACCTTGTTTTCCACACTTAAAACATTTTCTAGTCCCTTTAAGACAATCTCCACCATGCTTTTTTCCACACTTTGAGCATAAAGAAACATTTATCTTGTTTTCACCATTATTATGAGATTTCTCCTTGAACTCTATCTTTCGTTTCTTGTCCAAACCATGAGATGGATATGTAACCCCAACTTCCATTTCTACCTTGATAGCACAACACACAATTTCTTCATAGCTACTGAAGTCTCTTATAGCTAATGCCCTTCGAAGACTTGGTTTTAATCCACTGAAGAATCGATCAACTTTACTTTCAGGTTGGATGATAAATCCAGATGCATAACTTGCAAGCCTTGTAAAATTCACTTCGTATATACCAACAGATTCATCATCCTTTTGCTTAAGCTCAAGGAAATCCTTTTCCATCTTTTTTCAAAGAATAAGAGGGAAGTACTTATTGAAAAATATGTTCTTGAACTCGTCCCATTCCATGGACTCAATTTATTCTCTTTGGCTCGTATTCTTGATAAGATTCCACCATTGATCAACATCACCTTCCAATGATATACTGATAAGATGACTTTATCATGCTCAGAACATTGTAGAACTGAAAATATCTTTTCAGTGGTACTGATCCATTGTTCAGCCACTAATGTATCAGAAGACCCGCTGAACAAAGGTGGACGCTGCCTCATAAAGGATTCAACAGAATGTTGCTCCTTTCTCTGCTCATTTGGAAGTCCAGAATGATTCATATCTTGTGTAAGTATAGATATAAGATTGTGCACTCCATCTCCCATAACATTGGTTTGTTCAGGAGTACAATCATTGCATTGTCCATTACATTGATCAACACGGTTCCTTCGGGTTCCAGCCATCATCTAAAACCCAAAAAGAATAGCGTGATGCAAACATCATGACAGGGAAAACAACATAATAAAGGGGGAGTACCTTCCATATCTAACATCCTAGGTTTAATTCTAATATTGTTACCATAATTCTAGGACTATAACCTATACTTATACTTATCCTTAGGGACATATCTAGACATACCTTAGAAATATCTCTAGGGATCTCACTAAAGTTCTCGCATCCTAGTTTCCAAAGGTTGACTAAACCTTTCCTCTAATACCAACTGTAGAGACCCAAATCTTGACGTACATGGAAATTACATTACTTTTGCGAAATAATTGATACATAATGAAAAAAGACACACAAGGACCGTAATATTTTAGTGTCTTTGGAAACTCGGAAAATAATCTTCTAATCGTGGTGAAAAATATTCAACATCTCCCATAAAGATCTTCCCCTTTTGTTTTCTTACCTAAAACCTTTATTTATTTCCTGGGGAAAATAAAAAATAAAAGGGTGAGCTCAAATGCTCAGTAAGGTAAAACATAGAGAACATAATACAATCCATAAACATTTGAAAGCAAAAACTTGAACATGAAATTTAAACATCAAAATATTGAGCAAAGACATAAATTGTGGAAGTACATAAGGCATATATCATAATGGAACATCAACCATGATAAAATATAATGGGAATAAAACATGTAATTGTGGAAACCATTCAACACATGTTATGATTTCCATAGTAGCCAAGGCATTACTGCCAAGACCTTCTTAGTGGACAAAGTCCCTTTTTGAATCGAGTTCACTCCTCGTTCCAGTCCTATATTACTGAACCATATTAACTTACTGTTCCAGCCATGTCTATCTCATGAGATATAAATCTTTACCCAATTCATTGGAGGGATATATAGGTCCCACCCATCTCATAATGAAATCATTCTTACTTGTGGCACAAAATAAACATAAAACATTCATCATAACCCAAAGAATAAAATGGGTTTCATAAACATCATCCCTTCATCACATAATCCATATAAAAGAAATGGATATCATTTCATAATAATAAAAGTGAAACCATGTAAATCATAGGCACATTATACTTGAAACATACACATATGAAATAATGTCATCTTAGATGGAATTTTTTTTGATAAAACACTTGAAATGAATTCTTGAGGAAAATATCCTTTCTTCTTAAAAATAATTTTCTTTTCACAAAATTCCATGCAATCTTGAAATAAAAGTATTTTTTGAATATAGTCATAAAATTTTGTAGAGTAAACTTCATTGAAATAAGTCTTTATGAAACCGTAAAAATCCATTCATGCCGTATAAGTTAAAAAATAACATTCTTCTCGTACTTTTGTCGGAAAAGTAAAAAAAGTACCTCGTATGGTAAACAAAAGAAATAATCCTTCCATACGATGTGGTAAAATTAGAAAAGAGTAAAAATGACTTTAAACATACATGGAAGAAAAGTAAACATTTTATGAAAATTTTTTGAGAACATATGGACATGGATAATAATCATAACCCCAGTAAATACTTACAAATAAACAATCTCGGATAAGAATGAGATTGGAATAATTATCCCTTACCTTAGGTCCGATATGAATCATACGTATCTGAACCTCATGTATAATGATTTAAATAATGTCATTGACTTATTAAATAATCATATTCATTGTTATGATATCATATATGGTTCACTTATGACTTTATATTACCCGTTATTTTGTAAATTTCATGTTACAGCAGCGTTTTGGGTAAAAAGTTTTATTTATCGTACGTATTTGGACTTGTTGTTCTTGATATTATTACTTATATCATGATTTACTTAATTCCATAATGTAAAACATGATTTATATATAATATATATTCAGAATATACATATATATAAGATAGATCGATAAATGGAATGAAATACATCGTTCATGGAGACGGTAGGCCGTACGTACGCATGAACGCTGTTTTCGTTTCCTTATTGAATTGAATGGAATTAAGTAGATGATATAAATATATATATACATAAATCAAGTATCATTATTATGTCATATATTTTATTATTATTTATTATATATACTTTATAATCATTCATGAATGGTTAACATGGAGAATGAATCTCATCGCGTCGTGGAGACGGTGGTCCGTACGTACGCACGAGCGATGATATCATTCCCATGATCGTGGAATTGTATTGAAGCGTATGTATAATATTTCAGAATAAATATCACTTTACAATAATCATATATAGTTATTTATTTACACCATTATACCCATCCAAGTAAGGTGGTGGTGGAAAATAGATTACACCACGGCGTGGAGATGGTATTCCGTACGTACGCACACGCGGTGATTTCATTTTCCGTAGGATGGATAGATGGTGAAATAGGGTTGTTTGATACTTATAATAAAATATCATTATATGAGTGATACTGATGTTATTACTTCATAATTAAAAAACTAAAGAAGAATAAGTAGAAGAAGAAATAAAGTTGAAAGAATCGGTAACAGACATTACCTCTTCTTTGAAGCGCCTCTTATTAACCTCCTATTAGGGCACTAAAAATGGTCTTTGAAGAGGACCAGGACCTCTAGGATGTTTCTATGGAAGTATAGAAGATAAATGGGTAGGGTTTGGCCGAGCTTGAAGGCTCAAAGTGGTGTGAGGAAGAGAGGCAGGAGGTTCCCTTTTATAAGGGATGAGAAGGGAACCTTAGGAAAAACTAAAAATATTATTTTATTATAAAGTAATATTCGGTTTTTAATAGCTCAAAATTAATTTATTTCAGATCTGAGGTGGGGATGGGTCGAAATACTATCATCCAGTAGAATTTAGACAAGTTTAGGTTTCTATTTTAACCTTATCATTTAGATTTAACTTTAAGTTAAATAATTTTACTTTTACCGTGTCTTCTTGTTTTCTTACAATATAAGGTTAATAAAATTACTATAACAAGACAAAAAAACCCCAAGTTGTTTATTATTAATATATATAACCTTATCTAAGTCATTTGGCCTAAAATTAGATTTTTAGTAATAAAATAAAAATTAATAATATAATATTTGTTTTAAAAACTATTTTATGTCAATTTTGACACTATTTGGTAATTGATTTTTGTGAAAATCATAACAGAATGATTAGTTAGAAAAAACTTAATTACATCAATAATAACATATCATATTAACCTATAAAATTATTGTAATTCGTTAAAAGTCTCAAATTACATTTATTTGGGTATTTATAACATCAATTATGTCAATATTTCCTTAATAAGATAATTACTACATCATCATTGTGTCATAAATAAATTAAATTATTTAATGTCTAAAAATTAGAAATAAAATACCATTATGTATTAAATCGTTTTATCTTTATAATTAATATTTATAGTCGAATTTATCTTATGTATAACCCTATATTAAAAATTTATTTAGTTATTAAACTTTGATTTTAACTATTTTAACTATTCTTTAAATAAAATAATATTAAATGTCCTAATCTAATCCAAGTGGGCCTAAATGGTCATATTTTATTTCTAAGTCTGTTTTTGGTAGAATTAAACTTATCCAATAGAATTAGGACATGTGTTAGGGTAATAATAATATTATTTTTACCCTTAATTACCCTATTTACTTTTAACCGTGGTAAAAAAAAGTAAAAAGTTACTATTCAACAAAAATTATTTTCATCTCATTGAACCACATTTTAGTCCTTGATATTAACCGTGTCTATTTTATTTTCTAAATTCCACTCACAGAAGCGGTAAAATTAAGTTTTATGTAAATTTTCAAATTCTCTTAGGAGGTGGGTAAAAGACAGTGAAAAGTTCAATAAAATTTATATATATATAAAATTATTATAAAATGACTCCAATGAATTACATTGAACTTATATAGGTGTTATGTATAAATTTTTACCTAAAATAAATTTAAATAAAGTAAATAATTAATTAAATAAAAAGTCGGTTTTTAAATAGTAACCCAGTGTTTTCACTATTCATCAAAAATTGAAAGTTTTCAGAAAAATAAAAAAATTTCACCCTAGGCTAATTTTGATATTCCGAATCCAAAAATGAAGTCTATTTCGAAAGATAAAAGTTATAAAATTTTAAAAAATGGGTATTACTATTCATAACGGCTAGTTTATATAACATATTGTTGTTTAGTGAAACTCGGTATTGCGTACAACACACGCTATTGTGGAAGGTCGTGATTGCGTGTAATGCAAGTCAAGTTAGGGATGCATGTAGTGAAAGATCATTTTGGTGTAGCGTACAACACAAGACATCAATAAAATTAAAAACAATATTTTTTTATAAAATCTTGGGGTGTTACACATCAGGTATTGGGCTGGGTGCAGTGTTGATGCAGGGTGATCGAGTTGTTGCATACGGGTCTCGGCATTTGAGGCCATATGAGAGGAATTACCCGACCCATGACCTCCAGTTGGCTACAGTTGTTCATGTGTTACGCTGTTGGAGACATTATATCTTGGGAGAGCATTTTCTGGTTTTCACCGACCACAAAAGTCTCAAGTACATCTTTACTCAGCGTGACCTGAATCTGAGACAGGGAAGGTGGGTTGAGTACCTTCAATACTTCGATTTTGAGCTTTCCTATACACCTGGTAAGGGTAATGCAGTTGATGTTGCACTGAGTAGGAAGACTCAGACACATGCAATGCAGGAGGCTAGTGGTGAGTGGTAGCTTATGGCTTTGTTCTCCGAGATGCATTTGGAGGTGCACGGTAGTCAGGGGAAAACCTATCCTTCTTCCTTAGCTGTGACTTATACCCTCCTGGATAGAGTGAGGATGAGACAACTATCGGATTCAGAAGGCATAGTTCTACAAGATTCGGTGGCAATTGAGGACCCTCCTCCTGGATGGACAATAGGCGAGGATGAGGTACTACGTTTCCATGGACGAGTGTGGGTTCCAGGGGATATACACGAGGAGCTGATGCGGGAATTTTATCCTTCAACTTGGGCAGTTCATCTTGGAGTCACCAAGATGTACCGTGACTTGAGACGTCAGTATTTTTAGAGACCCGAAGCCTGACATACATGAACATTACATTATTTTTGCGTAATACTTAGTACATAACAAAAAACACACACACAAGGATCGTAATAGTTTAGTGTCTTTGGAAACTCGGAACGTAATCTTCTAATCGTGGTGAAAGATCTTCAATATCTCCCATAAAGATCTTCCTTTTTATACCTAAAACCTTTCTTTATATCCTGGGGAAAAGAAAATATGAAAGGGTGAGCTCAAATGCTCAGCAAGGGCAAATAAAGGAAATAAAAATCATATCATATCTTTTTGAAAATCATAACCTGCAAAAGAGATCATAATATCTTAACATGGAATAAATCATAGAAGTGAAAATGAGATCCCCATAATCATAACATGAAACATGAAACTTTTTGGCATGCACACATAATCATGGAAAATCATTTCTTGTTAGTCATGACTCATTGCCAAGACTATCTTAGTGGACAAAGTCCCTTTATGAACCGAGTCACCCTCGTTCCAGTCCTGTTTCACTGAACCGGTATAACCTACCGTTCTAGCCATGTCTATCTCATGAGATATAAAATCTTTACCCAATGCATTGGAGGGAGATATAGGTCCCACCCATCTTATAATGAATCCTTTCTTATGTGTGCCACATAATCATAAACCATACATCATAGCGTAACCCATGTAATAAAAATGGAATTATTAAACAACATGACATCATAAAACAATTCATATAAGATAAAGGAATTCATAAAAATATTTCCATCACAACATAATCAAATCCATGTAATAATAGGGATAAAAACAGAACCCTTTATTATCTTAGATGGAAAATAATTTTGATAAAACACTTTAACTTCATTCTTGAGGAAAATATCCTCTACTTCAAAAACACATTTCCTTTCATAACATGTCATAAAATTTTAAACTAAAAGAAGTTGATTAATAATAAACTTTAAAACTTTTAAAGGAAGCTTCTTGTAAATAATGTTTTAAAACTCCATTCATTCCGTATAAGTTAAAAAAAACATTCTTCATACTTTTGTCGGAAAAGTCAAAAGTACCTCGTACGAAAAACGACAAAAGATTCCTTTCATATCTTTTACTAAAAACTCACCGAAGGGTAAAAATGGATTTAAACAATTGTAGGTGGATTGAAATAATATCACATATTTATGAAACATGGATGTGGATGATAAAATACACCCCAGTAAATACCAAATTATAAACAATCTCGGATAAAAATGAGATTGTGATATTTTCCCTTACCTTAGGTCCGATTTGCTTCGTAAGTGTCCGAACCTCCTGTATAATGATTTAAATAATGTAATTGAATTATTACAGAATCATATTCATTGTTATGATATCATATATGGTTCACTTATGACATTATATTACCCGTTCTTTTGTAAATTCCATGTTAAAGAGCGTTTTGGGTAAAATTGTTTCATTTGTCGTTCGTGTTTTTAACTTGTAATTATTCATATGATTACTTAGATCATGATTACATAATTCCATAATATAAAACATGATTTATATATATATATTCATATATAATAAATCAGTAAATGGAAATAAATACACTATTCATGGAGACGGTAGTCCGTACGTACGCATGAACGCTGTTTTCGTTTCCTTATTGAATTGAATGGAATTAAGTAGATGACATACATATAAATATAAATAATTCCAGTATCATTATTAGGTCATATATTTCATTAGAACTTATTATATATACTTTATAATCACTCATGAATGGTTAATCATTGATAATGAATCTCATCGCGTCGTGGAGACGGTAGTCCGTACGTACGCACGAGCGATGATATCGTTCCCATGGTCGTGGAATTGTGTTGAAGTGTATGTATACTATTTCAGTATCAATATCAATTTATAATAATCATATATAGTTACTCATTAGAACTTTATACCCATCCAATTAAGGTGGTGGCAGAAAATAGATTACACTACGGCGTGGAGACGGTATTCCGTACGTACGCACACGCGGTGATTTCCTTTTTCCGTAGGATGGATAGAAGGTTAATTAGAGTTGTTTCATATTTATAATAACATATCAGTATGTAATTAATACTGATGTTATTACTTTATCATGAAACAACTAAAGAAGAAGAAGTTGAAGAAGAAAGAAATTGAAAAGATCGGTAATGGATATTACCTCTTCTTTGAAACGCCTCTTTGAATCCTTCACTTAGGGAACTAATATTGGTCTTTGAAGAAGACCAGGACATCTAGGATTATTCTAGGGAAGTGGAGAAGGGATTTTGGCAGGGGTTGGCCGAGCTTGAGTGCTCAAATTGGTGTGAGGAGGAGGGGGAGGAGGTGCCCTTTTATAAGGGAGGAGAGGGGCACCTTATGAATATCTCAAAATATTATTTTATATTAAAGTCAAAATCGGTTTATAATGGTTCCAAAGGGTCTTATTTCGAAGCTAAAGTGGGGATGGGTCGAAAGCCTATCAACCAATAGGATTTAGACAAGTTTAGGTTATTATTTTAACCTTATCAATTAGATTTAACTCTAAGTTAAATAATTTAACTTTTACCGTGTCTTTTTGTTTTCTTAAACTATATGGTTAATATAATTACTATAACATGCCAAACGAACCCCAAATTGTTTATTATTAATATATATATCCTTATCTAAGTCATTTGGCCGAATATTAGATTTTTATGAATAAAATAACAATTAATAATATAATATTTGATTTAAAAACTATTTTGTGTCAATTTTGACACTATTTGATATATGATTTTTGTGAAAGTCATAACAGAATTATATGTTCGAAAAAGGTTGATTAAATCAACACTAATATATCATAGTAACCTAGAAAATTAGTGGAATTCATAAAAAGTCTCAAATTACATTTATTTTGGTGTTTATAACATCAATTATGTCAATATTTCATTAATAAGATAATTACGGCATCATCATTGTGTCATAAATAAATTAAATTATTTAATGTCTAAAAATTATAAATAAAATATCATTATGTAGGAAATATTTTTAGCTTTCTAATTTATATTTATAGTCTAATTTATATTATGTATAACCCCATATTAAAAATAATTTACCTATTAAACTTTGATTTTAACTATTTTAACCCTTCTTTAAATAAATTAATAATAAATGTCCTAATCTAACCCAAGTGGGCCTAAATGGTCATATTTTATTCATAAGGTTGTTTTTGGTCGAATTAAACTTATCCAATAGAATTAGGACATGTGTTAGGGTAATAATAATATCATTTTTACCCTTAGTTACATTATTTACTATTAACCGCGGTAAAAAAAGTAAAAAGTTACTATTCACCAAAAAATTATTTTCATCTCATTGAACCACATTTTACTTACTGACATCAACTGTGTCTCTCGGATTTTTGAAATTCCATTCACAGAAGCGGTAAAATTAAGTTTTATGAAAAATTCAGTTTTTTAACTACCACTTAGTAGTTTCACTATTCATCAAAAATTGATGTTTTTCAGAACAATGCCAAAATTTCACCTTAGGCTAAATTCGATACTCCGAATCCAAAAATGAAGTCCATTTTGAAAAATAAGATTTACAGAATTTCAAAAAGTGGTTATTACTATTCACAACGGCTAGTTTTAATAATATTTTAATAGCATATCGTTGTTTAGTGAAACTCGGTATTGCGTATTACACACGCTATCGAGGAAGGTCGCGATTGCGTGTAATGCAAGGCAAGTCAAGGATGCGTGTTGTGCAAGATCCTTTTGGTGTAGCGTACAACACAAGACATTAGTGAAATTAAAAGGAATATTTTTCATAAAATCTTGGGCTGTTACATTCTACCCCCCTTAAAATGAATTTCGCCCTCGAAATTCGTCGGGGTTATAAATGGTTTACTATTCGAAAGTTTCTTTAATAGAAACCCACATCGTAAAAAGGAATACCAAAACCAATCTTTAAAAACGAAAGTATGAAACGTAACGGTTACCCAAATAAACTAATCACTGGGTTTCCACATAGGTGAAAATATGGATATGGAAGAAAAATCTAACCATCATGTTCTGATGAAGAGTGGTAGAGAACATGGCTATGGAAAATCCAACAATCACAAATCCATAAATTTGTGATGATCTAAGGTACCATCTGATTAATCAGATATAAGAGCACTAGGACATCATTTTTGGTTTTCAAGATCGTTTCCCTAAAGTTGAAGAATTTTAATTAGAATAAATACTTACTTTATTTTGGTACAATCTCACTGTTGTTTGTTCCTTGAACAATTTCCACTTCATCTCTTAAATAAATTAAGTTGAATTTGTTATTCGTGAAGTGTTAGCAGATCATGTGATAGAATGACGGGTCATTCCATCTGTCTCAAACAAAAGGTTAGCAAAAATTATAAACATAAATCGATCTATAGTGAGATTAATCATATATGGTTCCTAAAATGGACTTATACTTCATATATCATACTGCTTAATATAATAAAACTAGTTTCTACTAAACAGGGACTTCCTGTAGGCCAGTGGTAGGCGGTAAAGGCCAGTCGCACTTCGATTGTGGGTTCGATTTCCACAGCCTTGTCCGACGCGATGGGCTGTCGCCCGTCCTGCAGGTTGTCCTTTTTCTAAAACTATATTACTATAACATCCCATCAATAATATCGAAAAAAATTCTATCCTTAAACAATACTAACTTATGTCTAACATAATCCATTCCAATCTTTAGGCTTATCCATAATACTGCAGTCCACTCTCATAACATAGTGAAAACGATTACCAGAGATTTAACACCATCGTCGATCCCCATATATCATAAGGTATGTCTTGTTGGTCACATTCCAAACATTCAAAGGCCTTAATAATGTATTCTCTTGAATACCCATTGAACTATAGTGAAAACTTGAATGCATTTAAAAGTTAACACTTTTCACATACCAAAATCCTCAAAATTCTATATACTCAAACCATGATATCACTTAGTCCTTATATCAATCACGAGCTCATGAATACTGTTAAACATTTCGTTTTCTCATTTTCCCTTCATTATGCTCATATCATCTTATTTCCAAAAATATCTCAATCACTTTGAATACCACATTAGACCAATACATAAATATTCCAATATTCCACGATACTATATACAACACTATTTTGGAATCCCATTACATAAACACTTAATCATTCCACCACATCATTGTCATATTCAACATCACCAATAATGATCTCATGTGACTTCCCTTTGTCCTTTGCCTTAAGTGGTTGCTCATGTTGATCATCACTAACCCTTGGATTAGGTCATTTATTGGCATAATGTCCCATCTCTTTGCACTTGAAACATTGAAGTGTTGGTGGTGAGTTCTCTGCAGTGTTTGCTTTGTTCACATCATTAGAAACCCTTTTTCCATTAATTCGACACTCAGCTACTCGATGACCTTCTTTTCCACACTTAAAACATTTTCTAGTCCCTTTAAGACAATCTCCTCTATGCTTCTTTCCACACTTTGAGAATAAGGAAACATTCATTTTCTTTTCACCATTATTCTGAGATTTCTCCTTGAACTCCATCTTTCGTTTCTTTTCAAAACCATGAGATGGATATGTAACACCAACTTCCATTTCTACCTTCATAGCACAACGCACAATTTCTTCATAGCTACTGAAGTCTCATATAGCTAATGCCCTTCGAAGACTTGGTTTTAAGCCACTGAAAAATCGATCAACTTTACTTTCAGGTTGGATGATAATGCCAGATGCATACCTTGCAAGTCTTGTAAAATTCGCTTCGTATATACCAACAGATTCATCATCCTTCTGTTTCAGCTCAAGAAACTCCTTTTCCATCTTCGTTCGAAGAATACGAGGGAAGTACTTACTGAAAAACAAGTTCTTGAACTCGTCCCATTCCATGGAATCAATTTCATCTCTTTGCCTCGTATTCTTGATAAGATTCCACCATTGATCAGCTTCACCTTCCAAACAATATACTGCTAAGATGACTTTATCATGTTCAGAACATTGAAGAACTGAAAATATCTTTTCAGTGGTACTGATCCATGGTTCAGCAACAAGTGGATCAGAAGACCCATTAAAAGAAGGTGGACGTTGCCTCATAAAGGACTCAATAGAATATTGTTCCCTTCTCTGCTCATTTGGAAGTCCAGAATGATTCATAGCTTGTGTAAGTATAGCAATAAGATTTTGCACTCCATCTCCCATAACATTTGTTTCTTCAGGAGGGAAATCATTGCAGTGTCCATTGCATTGATCAACACGGTTCCTTCGGGTTCCAGTCATCCTCTAAAACCCAAAAAGAATAGTGTGAGAGGCAAAAATCATGTTAGGTAAAACAACATAATAAAGGGGGAGTACCTTCAATATCTAACATCTTAGGTTTAATTCTATGATCGTTAGCGTAATTCTAGTACTATAACCTATACGTATACTTAACCTTAGGGACATCCCTAGACATACCTTAGAAATATCTCTAGGGATCTCACTAAAGTTCTCGCATCCAAGTTTCCAAAGGTTGACTAAACCTTTCCTCTGATACCAACTGTAGAGACCCGAAGCCTGACGTACATGAACATTACATTATTTTTGCGGAATACTTAGTACATAACAAAAAACACACACACAAGGATCGTAATAGTTTAGTGTCTTTGGAAACTCGGAACGTAATCTTCTAATCGTGGTGAAAGATCTTCAATATCTCCCATAAAGATATTCATTTTTATACCTAAAACCTTTCTTTATATCCTGGGGAAAAGAAAACATGAAAGGGTGAGCTCAAATGCTCAGCAAGGGAAAATAAAGGAAATAAAAATCATATCATATCTTTTTGAAAATCATAACCTGCAAAAGAGATCATAATATCTTAACATGGAATAAATCATAGAAGTGAAAATGAGATCCCCATAATCATAACATGAAACTTGAAACTTTGTGGCATGCACACATAATCATGGAAAATCATTTCTTGTTAGTCATGACTCATTGCCAAGACTATCTTAGTGGACAAAGTCCCTTTCTGAACCGAGTCACCCTCGTTCCAGTCCTGTTTCACTGAACCGGTATAACCTACCGTTCCAGCCATGTCTATCTCATGAGATATAAAATCTTTACCCAATACATTGGAGGGATATATAGGTCCCACCCATCTTATAATGAATCCTTTCTTATGTGTGCCACATAATCATAAACCATACATCATAGCGTAACCCATGTAATAAAAATGGAATTCTTAAACAACATGACATCATAAAACAATTCATATAAGATAAAGGAATTCCTAAAAATATTTCCATCACAACATAATCAAATCCATGTAATAATAGGGATAAAAACAGAACACTTTATTATCTTAGATGGAAAATAATTTTGATAAAACACTTTAACTTCATTCTTGAGGAAAATATCCTTTCTACTTCAAAAACACATTTCCTTTCATAACATGTCATACAATTTTAAACTAAAAGAAGTTGATAAATAATAAACTTTAAAACTTGTAAAGGAAGCTTCTTGTAAATAATGTTTTAAAACTCCATTCATGCCGTATAAGTTAAAAAAAACATTCTTCATACTTTTGTCGGAAAAGTCAAAAGTACCTCGTACGAAAAACGACAAAAGATTCCTTTCATATCTTTTACTAAAAACTCACCGAAGGGTAAAAATGGATTTAAACAATTGTAGGTGGATTGAAATAATATCACATATTTATGAAACATGGATGTGGATGATAAAATACACCCCAGTAAATACCAAATTATAAACAATCTCGGATAAAAATGAGATTGTGATATTTTCCCTTACCTTAAGTCCGATTTGCTTCGTAAGTGTCCGAACCTCCTGTATAATGATTTAAATAATGTAATTGACTTATTACAGAATCATATTCATTGTTATGATATCATATATGGTTCACTTATGACATTATATTACCCGTTCTTTTGTAAATTCCATGTTAAAGAGCGTTTTGGGTAAAATTGTTTCATTTGTCGTTCGTGTTTTTAACTTGTAATTATTCATATGATTACTTAGATCATGATTACTTAATTCCAGAATATAAAACATGATTTATATATATATATTCATATATAATAAATCAGTAAATGGAAAGAAATACACTATTCATGGAGACGGTAGTCCGTACGTACGCATGAACGCTGTTTTCGTTTCCTTATTGAATTGAATGGAATTAAGTAGATGACATACATATAAATATAAATAATTCCAGTATCATTATTAGGTCATATATTTCATTAGTACTTATTATATATACTTTATAATCACTCATGAATGGTTAATCATTGAGAATGAATCTCATCGCGTTGTGGAGACGGTAGTCCGTACGTACGCACGAGCGATGATATCGTTCCCATTGTCGTGGAATTGTGTTGAAGTGTATGTATACTATTTCAGTATCAATATCAATTTATAATAATCATATATAGTTACTCATTACACCTTTATACCCATCCAATTAAGGTGGTGGCGGAAAATAGATTACACCACGGCGTGGAGACGGTATTCCGTACGTACGCACGCGCGATGATTTCCTTTTTCCGTAGGATGGATAGAAGGTTAATTAGAGTTGTTTCATATTTATAATAACATATCAGTATTTAATTAATACTGATGTTATTACTTTATAATGAAACAACTAAAGAAGAAGAAGTTGAAGAAGAAAGAAATTGAAAAGATCGGTAATGGATATTACCTCTTCTTTGAAACGCCTCTTTAAATCCTTCACTTAGGGAACTAAGATTGGTCTTTGAAGAAGACCAGGACCTCTAGGATTATTCTAGGGAAGTGGATAAGGGATTTTGGTAGGGGTTGGACGAGCTTGAGTGCTCAAATTGGTGTGAGGAGGAGGGGGAGGAGGTGCCCTCTTATAAGGGAGGAGAGGGGCACCTTAGGAATATCTCAAAATATTATTTTATATTAAAGTCAAAATCGGTTTATAATGGTTACAAAGGGTCTTATTTTAAAGATAAAGTGGGGATGGGTCGAAATCCTATCAACCAATAGGATTTAGACAAGTTTAGGTTATTATTTTAACCTTATCAATTAGATTTAACTCTAAGTTAAATAATTTAACTTTTACCGTGTCTTTTTGTTTTCTTACACTATATGGTTAATATACTTACTATAACATGCCAAACGAACCCCAAATTGTTTATTATTAATATATATATCCTTATCTAAGTCATTTGACCGAATCTTAGATTTTTAGGAATAAAATAACAATTAATAATATAATATTTGATTTAAAAACTATTTTGTGTCAATTTTGACACTATTTGATATATGATTTTTGTGAAAGTCATAACAGAATTATATGTTCGAAAAAAGTTGATTAAATCAACAATAATATATCATAGTAACCTAGAAAATTAGTGTAATTCATAAAAAGGCTCAAATTACATTTATTTTGGTGTTTATAACATCAATTATGTCAATATTTCATTAATAAGATAATTACTGCATCATCATTGTGTCATAAATAAATTAAATTATTTAATGTCTAAAAATTATAAATAAAATACCATTATGTAGGAAATATTTTTAGCTTTCTAATGTATATTTATAGTCTAATTTATCTTATGTATAACCCCATATTAAAAATGATTTACCTATTAAACTTTGATTTTAACTATTTTAACCCTTCTTTAAATAAATTAATAATAAATGTCCTAATCTAACCCAAGTGGGCCTAAATGGTCATATTTTATTCATAAGGTTGTTTTTGGTCGAATTAAACTTATCCAATAGAATTAGGACATGTGTTAGGGTAATAATAATATCATTTTTACCCTTAGTTACATTATTTACTATTAACCGCGGTAAAAAAAGTAAAAAGTTACTATTCACCAAAAAAATATTTTCATCTCATTGAACCACATTTTACTTACTGACATCAACCGTGTCTCTCGGATTTTTGAAATTCCATTCACAGATGCGGTAAAATTAAGTTTTATGAAAAATTCAGTTTTTTAACTACCACTTAGTAGTTTCACTATTCATCAAAAATTGATGTTTTTCAGAACAATGCCAAAATTTCACCTTAGGCTAAATTCGATACTCCGAATCCAAAAATGAAGTCCATTTTGAAAAATAAGATTTACAGAATTTCAAAAAGTGGTTATTACTATTCACAACGGCTAGTTTTAATAATATTTTAATAGCATATCGTTGTTTAGTGAAACTCGGTATTGCGTATTACACACGTTATCGAGGAAGGTCGCGATTGCGTGTAATGCAAGGCAAGTCAAGGATGCGTGTTGTGCAAGATCCTTTTGGAGTAGCGTACAACACAAGACATTAGTGAAATTAAAAGGAATATTTTTCATAAAATCTTGGGCTGTTACAGTATTGGTGGCCAGGTATGAAGAGAGAGGTAGCTGGTTTTGTTACGAGATATTCCACCTGTCACTAGGTGAAGGCAGAGCATCAGAGGCCAGCTGGACTGTTACAGCAGTTACCCATCCCAGAGTGGAAATGGGTTGATGTCGCGATGGATTTCATGACCAGGTTGCCGAGGTCACCTCAAGGCAATGATGCTGTGTGGGTTTGTTGGACAGACTCACGAAGGTAGCTCACCTTTTTCCAATCAAGGAGACCTTCAGTGTTGATGAGATCAGAAATTTGTATATCCAAGAGGTCGTACGTCTTTATGGGGTCCCTCTTTCCATCATTTATGATAGGGACACCCACTTTACGTCTCATTTCTGGCAGAGGTTTTAGAGGGCACTGGGTACATAGGTGCTTCTGAGCAGAGCTTACCACCCTCATACTGATGTGCAGTCAGAGAGTACAATACAGGTGCTTGAGTACATGCTGCGCGCATGAGTCCTAGACTTTGGGGGCTCTTGGGAGAAGCATATACCCCTAGTCGAGTTTGCCTACAATAATAGTTTTTAGGAAACTATTCAGATGACACCTTACGAGGCTTTATATGGTAGGCCATGCTGATCAACCTTGTGCTAGATGGAGGCAGGTGAAACAAATTTACTGGGACCATGTCTCGTGTAGGAGACTTCAGAGCAGGTCCCGTTGATTCAGAATTGGATGGCTACCACACAGTCTCATCATAAATCTTATGCTAATCGCCACAGTCGACCCTTAGAGTTTGTGGTTAGGGATCAGGTTTTCTTGCGTGTTTCACTGAGGTTGGGACACAAGCGGATCAGGAGACAGGGTAAACTTTCGCTGAGGTATGTGGGGCCATTTGATATTCTGGAGAGATTCAGGTTGGTTTCATATCGGTTGCAGTTACCACATAGGTACCAAGCCTTGCAAGACATCTTCCACTACGCCGTTATCACTCAGACCCATCTCACGTCTTTCAGCCCGAGGAGGTTGATCTTCAGATTGATGCATCCTTTGAGGAGCATCCGATTCGTATCATTGATAGGAGCACAAAGGTTCTCTCAGGCCGGTCAGTTCCTCTCGTATGGGTGCTATGGAAGCATGGCCGAGTGCAGGATGAAACCTAGGAGCGGGAGACCGACATACGTGCTTAGTGGCCAAAGTTGTTTTGAGCTTTATCTTCACCACCCTTGGAAGAGAAATTTGGGGATGAATTACTTTAAGGGGGGAAGTTTGTAAGAACCCACTTCTTATTCTGGAGGTATGGGTTTCTTCTTTTCGTTTTTCCTTAAGTGTTTTTGAGAAAATAAGGAAAATGGGAAAAATCCCAAATTTTGTGACTACATGCCGTATACTTTTCCACACACCGTGTACTTTGGCCGTGTGGGATGGGTACACAGGGCATGTAGGCCTGTCAGAAATGAAGGGTGTAAAAATCGACTACATGCCATGTATTGGGTATTTACACACCGTGTATTCAGTCAGCAGGTGAATAGTAAGGTGGTGGAGGCAGCCGCCAGCAGAGCGATAGTACACGCCGTGTAATCATGAAAACCCACTGTGTACTCATGTCGACGGATGAACAGTTCGGTGGTGAAAAAAGTAACCACCATAGGAACAGTTAAATGAGAAAAGTACATGCCGTGTACCTGAGAATACATGCCATGTAGTTTTTTTTCTTAAAATGGGAAATATCCTCCTCATTTGGAAGAGGAGGCTTTGGACGCATTTTGGAGCCAAGAGAGAAGGCCGAACCTTCGAGGAGTTCCCAATCACACACTAGGAATCTGTTTCCACTTCTGCCGATCACGTTGGAACCGTACGAGTAATCTCTCCCTTCTCCTTATGCTGTTCTTACCAATTCTTCCTCTAAGGGAAGTTATTTAGGTTTGAACGTGTTGTTGTTATTCTCAGATCTACGTCATTCTTGGGCGTTTCTGGAAGCGTCGTTCACGTATACCAATCAGAGGCGATTGATGTAGGTGGTCTGATGTTTATTTCCAACTGTGGTGTTGAAATTGTGTACCGTTTCACTACGGACCCATTTTGGGGTGTCGTGTGGCTGATGCCTTGGCTGTTTAAATGTCTACAATTGCATAGGTAGTTTAATGAACATGTATAACTGTTTTTGGGATCACTGCTTGGATCCAGGACCACCCGGGGGTGTGTTCCTCTATTTAGCCATTTGGCCAGAACACCCGAGGGTATGCCATGATTATGATGAGTATTAAATTTTATTGAGAGGAATTGTATACAAATTTCTTGTTTATGCTTTGGGCTTGGCCCGGTTACTTGCACCTGAGGGCAATGTTCTTTTTAGCCTGAGGGCATTTTTTGTTTAGCCTGAGGGAAAGGTACTGCTTAGCCTGAGGGAAATGTTCTATTTCTCCTAAGGGAACACTTATTATGCCTGGGGGTAGTGACTTCTGTGCCTGAGGGTAGTATCTCGTATGCCTGAGGGTAGTATTTGATAGCCTGAGCACAAGCTTGAGGGAAAGCCTGAGGGCGTGGTTTTATTATATTATCCTGAGGGAAAGGTTCTGATTGGCCTGAGGGATTGGTTCTGATGAGCACAGGATGTTAATAAATTTAATGGTTAAATGAAT
This sequence comes from Viscum album, assembly GCA_963277665.1. NCBI lineage: Eukaryota > Viridiplantae > Streptophyta > Magnoliopsida > Santalales > Viscaceae > Viscum > Viscum album. The sequence continues at coordinate 1,898,613,407 of OY728158.1, read as the reverse complement.
ATTACAATGGAAATATAACTGGTAAAGTTAGTTACTTTTGAGTACTGCTTATTTATTGAATTTTCTACTGCACACTACTATTGCACATTTTCACTAACAGTTGGGCACAAGCCTTGGGTGGTTGCCTACTAGGATTTATTTCTCACACCATGTTTGGGTCATGTCTTTAGCCCAAACAGACTATATTGTTACAGGTGTCGACAGGGGAAAGGCTTCCTATATAGGTACTTGATTGTAGTAGAGGATTGGGAGAGCATGGGACCGAGCATCGGCTTGCGATGCCGCGGAATTCTATTTACTCTACTTTGTATTTGTTTGGATGTACCTTATACTTTGAGTTGTTTTATATTTCATTGGATTGTATCTTGTTATGGATGCTTTCATAGAATTAGTGACATGCTGCATCTTTATATATATATGACTGCTGGTTCTCTTTTACTTCAGTTGTATTTATTTACTACTTCTGCTATTGTGTGTTGTTTATCTTTTCCGCTGCGTTACACTTTGACAAATGAGTCCATAGTTTCCCCACTATTAGTCCTTGGCCCTTGCTACTAGTCGGAAGCCTCTGGTGTTTGGGGAAATGTGTTTGAGGTCATGTGACCAAATGGGTTCGGGGCACCCGTTGAGTGGCACCTGAATCCGGGACGTTACATATCTCCTTAGGCCTTTTGTATGTACCCCTTAATGGTTGATGCTTGATATTTTATTATTATTTTATCTTATGGTTATATCTTAGTAAAATATATTTTCTTTAAAAGAAAAATATATGTTTTGATAGTTTTATTTACTCAACCCTATGTAATAAAATTATTTTAATTATTTTTCCTAAAACTAGAATTTTTTGGTTTGTCTTAAAAAATGAATGGTGTAAAATCTTTGATGACATCCTACTAGGATCTTTGTTCACACCTTACATATACACATTGGTACATATATAAACTTAGTTTTCTATGATACAGGTAAAAGAAAAATGCCACACTTTTATACTGGTGTTCCACAGTCACTTGTTAAAGATATAATGATAATGGGATGTAGAGGTAACAATAGGGCATAAAGTGACAATATTCATTTTGTATTATTTTAATATATTTATTATAAAGTGCCTCTCTTATAAAAAAATTTATTTTTGGTTTACCTTTATATTTTTGATCATGTGTAAACCTTTTATAGCTTTATATTTTATAAACTATTGGTTATTTTTGATTCATGATTCTTTTATAAAGTCTCTCTCTTGGGATTTATGTCTTTGTGAAAATTACTAAATGGATCTTTTAAAAAGATTCAAGTGTTTTGAAAGGATTCTTAAAAAATTATATGTGTTCAACATACCCTTTTTTTGGTTTTAAATAACTTTAAAATGATTTAAACACTTGGCATGGACTTAGGTTGCATGCCAAGTGTTTTTCAACTCACATAATTGACTTTTATAAAGGATGTGAATGTTTTGAAAATGTATTTAATGATGGTTTCATTTTAACAAGGGGTGTGTGAAGTTTTAAATGAAAATTTGTAAAATATAGAGGGTTTTTCGCTCATTTTAAATGATTAGTAATGTTGGGTCATGAATTTTCCTTAAATGCTTTAAAAAAAGGAATTGTGGTTTTGTAAAATAGTGTTTGGAATTGATTGGTTTATTTTAAAAAGGGTGTATACTTTTAAAGAGGAATTTGTGTAAATGTTTGGGTTTTGAATGGGATTTCAAGTTTGATTTTATAAATATTTTTCAAAGGATATATAAAATGTAGTTTTTCCATAATCTTTTAAGTTTAGATTTTAATAGAATTAGGAAAACCATTTCATTATATAAGGAAGAAAAGTAGATTGATAATAACACCATGGAAAGGGCATGTCACTAATGTTGGTTCTAGGTGTAGTAGAAGTATGTGGTGGTGGGTGATATACTAAAATTTATTTTAATAATAATTTCCTGAAACCAAGAACGAGGATCTTGCATGTCAAATTTATAATTAATTTTTTTAATATCTGAAGAAATAAATACATGGTCTTAGGAACTTTCTTCGTTGATGATTATTGATCATCTGAAATGACCCTTTCAGATTTCCTTCATTGCACTTGTGAGTATCCAAGGGTGGAATCCCTCTAGCAGTGATCCACACATGCTTCAAAGGTCTTCAAGCAACACCACTCCTTCTTCGGGTGTTAGCACGGTGAATCAAATTTCTTGCGTTGTTCATTCTTGATCGCTCATTCTTCGGTCCTAAATAAATTATCTCTTGAGTATCTCTTTATTTATAGGGATAGATGAGGAGGATTCAAGAGAGAATTCATTATAAAAAACAATCCTCTATCCCCAAACATGGAATTGGATTCGAATAAATTACACAATAGACATAGCCGTCTATTTATAGAGATGAGATTTCAGTTATGGAATTTAATTGCATAACAACCATTAACTATAATTATAATCATTAATGAAATCCCTTTCCACATAATAATAATTAAAATATTATTATTTTGTTGTGTTCCAACTTGCGCAAAATGGATAAATAATATTTACCAACTCGTAAATATCTATTTTATAACCTGACACGGTCTTGGTCCGTTCAAACTCCTCTTGAAATCCTAGATCCATATTTTACCCTATGAAAGACCGCTCTGCTGGTTTCCTCACACATAATCAATAGATTTCTAGTGGCACAAAGAAAACCCATTCCACTGATTTCCTCACACGATGTCAGCGGATTTCCGGTGGTGCGTTCGAAAAGGGATGGGTGACATGCGGAGGATAGGCGAGGAATCTACGAATGCTGCGAATCTTTAATCTAAGGCACCGGTAGCTATATAGGTGAAGTTGAAGCCTGTTGGGTAAGACATCTCCTTTATGGAAGTTCTGACAAAAAGATACACATAGACTGAGATATGGAAGAATCGAATGCGTTGCGTGTATTTAGATCTGAGGAAGGTAAGGTCTCTGTTTTTGTTAATTAGGATGATTTCAAGGAAAGATTGAAATCCTGTTGGTACTCCTTAATCGGTGGGATGATCCTTTTGAAAGGTGATAAAATCCCATCTATGGAGGATTTGAAGTGTAAGTTGTAGATAATTTTGTGCTTTGATGGATGGAGGATGATTCCCATAGGAAGAGGTTACTTTCATATAATCTTCCAATCTAAAACCCAGAAGTCCATAGCCTGGGAATCCAACTTTTACAATTTGAACCCAAGAATTCTGAGATTATCGGAATGAAACTTCAATTTTAATCCCTTTCACCAGAAGCACAATAATAATCAGGTATGGGTTAGGTTTCATGGCCTTAACTGGGTATTCTGGCATCCAAAATTTTTGAAGGACATCGCTTCTTGAATTGGTTCCCCACTCAAAATTTATGAAACACCATGCAAGGAATATTCAGATATTATACCAGGGTGTTGATTGATATAAAATTCCTGAATCATCAACCATATTGTTTAACAATCATTTATGATGGTGAAAAAATTGATGTTGATGTTGAATATGAGTTCCTACACAATTTTTGTAGTTTTTTGTAAACTTGTTGGACATGAGATTTCCAACTGCAGGAAGGTCCAGAAGCTCCAATACACGAATGCTAAAGGCATTGAGCAGGGATTAGTTTCCTCTTCTAAAGTGAATATGAAGGAGTCAAATCCATAAAAGGTTATGGGAGCTATCAATGATAGGGAACCTGCTTCCCAGGATGAGGTAGATTTCACAACATTGCAGGATGATCTTGATGATGTCAAAGTTACTGCCTCAGATGATGCTAGTGTCCAGTGTTCTGCACAGGGTGGATAACACCTTGGGATATCTCACCACGGATACCCTCCTGGTGATAATTTTGTAGGTAATGGGATTAAATCCTTTTTGTAGGCTTGTATAGGTGGTGAAGGGGGTGTGCTGGGACTAACCACTCTAGTGCAACAGATTGGTGGGGCATACGATACTGATAAAGAGCATGCTACTTAGGTTGCAGTTAATTTACAATTGATCTAGGAGGATGCCCTGACTGCTTTTAGAAAAAGGAAGGGAAACACTATTGCTGACTCTTTTATGCAAGCTAAACCATCTAAAGGTTCATTGAGTAAGGATATTTCACCTCTTACCCTCTATGGTGCTTCTCACCCAGTGGAGTCTCATGGTGTAGCATCTACTGAGTATGGAAGGGGTAGCAAAGCATGGGCCAATGTTTTGCATGAGACCTCTAATATCCAGAGTCCCAAGGAATATGGCCATAATAACTTAGTTTTGATTGAAATTCTAAATAGTTCTGATTGTAAGGATGCCTTCTGAGGGGAATTTGTAAATGCTTATGGCGCTTTTGGTACCGATGGAAAAAAATCTAGCAAGTCAGGATTTAAGGGTTCTGGTTTGGTGGAAGACCCAACCCCATCAAATGATGATTAGAACTGGAAAAAAACCCAAAACATGGGGGAGAGGTTGACACTCGAGAGTTAGGGGTGGTGGCTATTCCCATAGGCAACTTTTTGTTTGATCTGAAGTGTTTTGACACTTTTTTTCACTCCCCTTCCTCTCATGTACTTTATGAATTTTATTTTAAATAAAATTTTAAAACATGGGTTTATCCATGGTTTGAACTGTTTGATTAAATAAAATTATTCCTCAATCATGAGAATGATATTTATTCCATTAATTAAATTCAAATAGAATTTAATCTAGACCACCATAAAAAATTAGTGTGTGACCCTTTAGGATTCTTTCTCGTTGGCATTAGGCAGGCTTGCCTAAAGTTCAAGATTACTATCTAGCAATGGGTCAAAGAACCCAATATAAAAAAATTAAAGTCGCAATAATGAAAATTACATATGAAAACTAACTACATAATATAATCCCTTTGTCACATAATCTCATCAAGAAGGTTTCATGACAGTGTCATCAACCTATATGCTTGATACATCATTCTTTGACTATCTAACATAAACTCATCATTACAACATTTAAATGGAATTTAGGGTGATGGTTCTATTTAAATAAAAGGGAAGATATATCAACTTCCATAAATATGGAAGGGAAAAATCCTTTCTTGACTTATCCATTAATAACATGTCATTTGTGTCACACCTAACAAACCCTACTTCCTGCCAACATATGAAATGTCAGTTTTCATCAACAAATCTTAGTGTGCGATTCGTGACATGCATTAATGATAATCTTGTCTAAGTACCATTACAAAAACTCACAAATATGAATATCTGATGACAAAAAAACATGCATAATTCCTATTGGCAGGTCTGTTCTCATTATCTCCTGTCTTGGAGATTACCAAGTGCGAACTTCATGAGAAGTCTCATCTGCTTACGTGTACTTGCACCTAACAGTCTATATACTATGTGTCCCATCATAGTATGTTATCCAACCAAAAAACTATATTAAGAATATTTTCATAACACTTTATGGTTCTCATCATAGCGGGGAACCACTATAACCTTATCAACGCGACAAATACTCTAGGACATTATTACAGTATGGTCATGTAGAATAATGAAAAATATGTAATAAGATATTTAATTTAATATTTAATAAATAAAATATTCATGTAATCAAATTACAAATAGGTGGTTCTAGGAAACAAACTCTAAAAAACTCTCACTTGTACTAGAGACAACTACCTAGGACTTTCAGTCCACTAGACCTCACAAGAAAATCATGTTTCTACTGAATCATGGATTTAGTCAAGGGGTCTGCCGCATTATCTTCCATGGAAATACTACTCACTGGAACTTCACCTCTCTAAGAAAAATCTCTCAATAGATAATACTTCTGAAGTATGTGCTCCATCTGCTGATGTGACCTTGGATCTTTTATGAGATCCACTACTGCAGTATTATCACAATAAAGTGTGATGAGATCTTTAATTCTAGGTACCACACCAAACTCTTAGATGAGATTGTGAATCCAAAATGATTTTTTAACTTCCTCAGAATATGAAATATACTTAGAATATACTGTAGAATCTATGACCATATCCTTCTTTGAGCTCTTCCAGGTCACAACACGTCCATTCAAAGTGAATATGTGTCCCATTTGTGACCTCATGTCATATTGATCAGTTTGCAAACTAGTATCTACATATCCTATGATGACTAGTTCCTCATCTCCTCCATAAACCAGGAACATATCCTTATTACACCTCAGATACTTAAGGATAGTCTTGACTACCATGCAATGGTAGTCACCTATATCATCTTGATATCTTCTTACCACACTTAATGTATATGCGACATCTATCATAGTACATAGCATAACATACATGACTAACCCAATCATTGATGCTTATGGAATCATTTCCATTCTATTTCTTTCTTCATGGGTCTAAGGACACATTTTCTTGGAAATATGAATTCCATGTGATGCTGGAAAAAATCTCCTATTGGATTTCTCCATACTAAATCTCTTCAGTATCTTGTTAATGTATGTAATTTGACTTAGGTTGAGCAACCTCTTGGATCTATCATGATGTATTTAGATCCCAAGAATATATGATACCTTTCCCAAGTCTTTCATAGAAAATAATTTATTCAACCATGCATGAACAGACTGTAAGACAGATACTTCATTTCCAATTAGTAATATGTCATCAACATATACTATTTAGAAAACAACTGCACTCCTACTAAACTTTTTGTAGATACAAGGCTCAAATTTATTCTTTATAAAACCAAATTCCATTATGGATTCATCAAAATGAATGTTCCATGACCTGGATGCTTGCTTTAATCCTTAAATGGATTTTTGCAACTTGCATATCTTATTGGCATCCTTTTGAGTCACAAAATCTTCTGGTTGTGTTATGTAGACAACTTCCCAAAGGTTCCTATTAAGAAAGGCTATTTTGACATCCATTTTACAAATCTCATAGTCATGGTAAGCCATAATGGAATGTAGTATTCTGATGGATTTTTTCATTATAACTGGTGAAAAGGTTTCATCGTAGTCAATACCTAGACGCTGTTTAAACCCTTTTGCAACAAGTCGCACCTTATAGGTACTAACTTGTCCTTTTATGTCCAGTTTCTTCTTGAATACTCATTTGAAACCAACAGTCTTTAAATCCACTAGAATATCTAACAAAATATTTACTTGGTTTTGATACATGGAATCCATTTTAGAATTCATGGATCCTTGCCACTTGGAAACATCTGTTCCACTTACAGCTTCTTTATAGGTTAGAGGATCATTATTATCAACTAATAATGAGTCACCATCCTCGGTAACTACAAAACCATACCATTCTAGTTATCTAACCTATCTTATACTCCTACACAGTTCTTTTGTCTTTGGAATAGTTTATTCTTCCATGGGGATTTGTAGAATTTGATCTTGTACTAACTCTTGTGTGCCTTGAGCCTCGACTTCATCAAAGTCTATCTCACTACCACTATCTCTTTTGGAGATGTATTACCTATCAAGGAATATGGTGCATCTTTCCACTATAGATCTTTTTTCCAATGGGCTTTATAGGTAATATCTCCTTGTTTACTTAGGGTATCCTATAAAGGTACACTTTGTGCCTTGGGGTGAAATTTTGTTACCTGAAGAGGCCTTAACAAACACTTCACTTCCCCACACATGTAAATTCGATAACATGGTTTTTCTTCCACTCCAAAATTTTTATGGAATACCATTTATTGATTTAGTTGGTACTTGGTTTAGTATGTGTGCCACTGTTTGTAACGCATATCCCGAAAAGGATAATGAATGACTTGCATGACTCATCATTGATCTCACTATGTCTAACAAGGTGCAGTTCCTCCTTTCACTTACACAATTCAACTGAGGCATGTAATGAGGAGTGAGTTGGTATAAGACCCCAAACTCGCATACGTAATAAATGAAGTATTTATTAAGATATTCTCCACTTTATTTTGAGTAGAGTTTCTTAATCTTCATACCAAGATAGTTCTCAACATCATTCTTTTATTCCTTGAATTTATTAAAAGAATCCAACTTATAACTCATTAAGTAAATATATCCATATATACTAAAATAATCAGTAAAAGTTATGAAGTATGAGTACCCACCTCTTACTTCAACAGGAAATGGTCCACACACATCAGTATGAACTAATTCAAGAAGCTCTTTATCCCTTTCACCTTTCCCACTAAATAGGGATTTGATCATTTTTCCTTGTAAACATGCGTGACATAAACCAAGTGTTTTTAGTTCAAAAGAACATAAATATCCATATTGATGTAATTTTGTCAAGTATTTTTATTTTACATGACCTAGCTAGTGATGCAAAAGTTGGGTGTGGTATGAGTCATGTGAAGTAATTTCATTATCGATTGCCATTACTTGGTTCATGTAATCCAACATGTAAAGACTGTTATGTAAATGCGCCTTACCATAAAAAATTCTATCTTTATAAAATAAGAAAAATTTATTTAAAAATTTGAAAATGAATCCATCTTTATCTAGTATGGATATAGAAATAATGTTTGTGGTAACTGAAGACACATAATAACAACCCTTTAAAACTATGATCATTCTGGTTGGCAATGTGAAGTGGTAGTCCCTAATAGCTACAACAATAATTTTTTATCTATTGGCTACTCACATATTTACCTCCCCTCGATCAATTTTTCTAAATCTACTAGGTTAATATATTTGAATACATATGTGAGCACCACAAATTGTATCTAATACCTAATTTGTAGAAATAGAAAAATTACACTCGATAAAAAATTCACTTGAAGCTTCCCCTTACTTATTTAGGTGGGTGTAGTTTTTCTTCTAGTGGACCTTCTTGCCACATGTGAAACATACATCATCCTATTCCCTTGCTTCCCCTTTGATCTTATTTTTCTTGGAAGGGTATGAAGAAGCTTTGGTCTTAAACCTCTTTTCTTTACTTTTCTGTTTTTTTCACCATAAGGATAGAATGATTTTCACACTTCATATCTTTATCTACTTGGAAAATAAGGATAATAGGATCTGGAAGAGACTTCTAAATGTTGTTTATATTAAAATTCACAACAAAATTGGAGGAGATCTGAGGGAGTGATGCCAGAATGAGATCAGTGCCCAGTTATTTGGGGAGTTTAAACCCTGGAACCTCTAGGTGCTCAATATGGCCAATGAGATTGACCACGTGATACCCAGCTGGGGAAACCTCTCCAAGATTACTCTGAAATATCACCTTGGAAATCTAAAACTGTTCATGTCTATCTCTCTCTTAGTAAAGACCATAGAGGTTCTCAAGTATGCTATACACATCCATATTTTTGTGAGACTTCATGAGTTCACTAGACATAGATGAAAGCATCCAAAATTGAATGTTGACCACGTCATTCATATTTTTTTCATAGACTATGAACTCTTCATCACTCTCATCTTGAGTAGGAAAACCAAGTATTGAGGATTATAGCACATAATATTTCCATTAATTGTGTAGAATAACCCGAAGGTGTCTAAACCACTCCAGGAAGTTACTTCCAGTTTGGAGATTATCTTTATCCAATATTGATCATAGGGACAATGATATTTTCATTTTATTCTATAATTAAAAGAGTATATTATTAGTACTTTTCTTGATTAAATTTTTTTAAGAAATAATTAATTTCTTATATTAAATATCCCACTATTTTATCAAGTCCCAATAAACCTCACCATTGAACCTGGAATGTCTAGTTTCTAGGAAATTCTAGTGGCAAGGATCCATATTCCTCTTCACATAACCCCAACAAGGGTTGGTCAATCTATTTTGAAGGCATTTAGGTAGGAAAGTCTTTTCCAATTGCGGGCTTGCAACTCCTTGATCTGTTGAGTATACTCCCCAATCAAAAAATTACAACTTGTATTTTCTAAACACTTTCCTCCAAATTACACCAAGTCTAGAAAGTGCTACTCTTCTAAAAAGAAAAATGATTAATTCTACCCAAAAATTACATAATAAATCCCCTAATAAAAATAAGTGTCCCAACAATGGTTGGTCAAACACATAGTTCTTTTGAGTTTTTTTTCATAATCAAGTAATGAAAGTCTTAGTCTAACTTAATATTATATTGAAAGATTTTATTTTATTATACATAAATTTTTTATCTTATTTTATCCTTTACATGTCTTGTTAATATTTAAATGTATGTTTACTTAATTAATTAACCATGTTTGGATAAAACATTTACGCACAATAAATTTTATTTAAATTTTGTCTTAACATATTAATTCAATCATTTATGTGATCAGAGTCTTGCATCAATTAATATAATTTTAATGAATTAGACATAAAATAAATAAATAGTTAAATTACATGATCATGAGCTTATCTAATGGTTGATTTAGTAAGTGGACATTAAATCAACCTATGACCTAGGGAAAATAACTCCTTATGCCAGACTTGATATGATATATAACATTCCACGTGTCCACTTATGTATCACTGAGTTGGAGTTATTATAGTTCCATCTTGAACCATCCCCATGTGTCTTGGGATGCTCCATTAATTACAAATATTTATTACTCACACATAGATGTGGGGTACCAAAGGATTGGTTAAAGGTAATTACATAAATATCATTGGACATGTAGGTTCTACATAATAATGGAGGGAGGGATAACTCACATGTAATATTTTAATTTAATATTAAATAATTGAAAAACCATGCAATAAATTTAATTAAATAAATTCCAACACATACCTAGGCCTTGTTCAATCTCATGAATGATCACACATGCAACAAATACGCAAAAGTAAATGGCTAGTATTAATTTTACAATTCTTTATTTTATTATTTAAGATAAACACACTTACATTAATTAATTAATTAATTCTCTTTCATCTTAATGACAATACTATATTATTTAGAGATACCCATCATTAATGTAATTCATGACAAATAAATGGAAGAACCAATAATGAAATATTAATTACAATAAATTAATTGAGCATTTAAAATTATTTAAAACCATTATTAAATTTCCAAGCACACAAAGGTGTGATAATCAATAAAATAAGGTTTTAATGTTGTAATTTAAAATTTAATGTAATTTTAATTTCGCCCATTAATGAGAGATTGCACGACATTTACATGTAGCTACACATTATGTACCTCAATTGTCGTATATCCAAGTCACTCACCTGAGGCTTCAGTGTGTTGACTTGTCTAGATTATATAGTGTGTACATGCCAATTACACACCTTGTATCCACTTTTCGTGTGCCAGGTTGGCTCGATCAACACACGGTGTGCAATAAAATCACTACATGTAATTAATTACTCAATGAATCTAGATACATTGCGCATGGGTATAAAATTTGTTCTCCAATTGCACATCGTGTAACCCAGTTTTACTGGCCAATGATCTGGCACTTCTCGATGGAATCTACAGTCATTATCTATTTGTTCTTAACCTTTAAAAAATGAAACAATAAATGAATATGATTAATATGTCGATAACATGTTGATTCAAATGTGATTAAAGAATGAATAACATGTAATAAAATCTGACCACAATTGTGCATATATCAATAATAAAATAAATAAATATAAATTTAAACATGACCCCTCTGATACCACTTGTTAGTTCTGGGTGTAGTGGAAGTATGAATTGGTGGGTGATATATTAAAATTTCTTTTAATAACCATTTCCTGAAACCAAGAGCAAGGATCTTGCACATGAAATTTGTAATTAATTTATTTAATATCTAAATAAATAAATACCTAGGCTTAGTAACTTTCTTCATTAATAATTATTGATCATCTGAAATAGCCCTTCCAGATTTCTTTCATTATAATTGTATGGATCCAAGGGTAGAATCCCTTTAGCGGTGATCCACATGTGCTTCAATGGGCTCTAAGCAATGTCACTTGTTCTCCGAGTGCTAGCGTGGTGAATCAGATGTCTTTCATTGTTCATTCTTGATCGGTCGTTCTTCGGTCTTGAAGAAATTCTCTCTTGGGTTTCTTGTTCTTGAGAGGGAGATAAGAGGAGGATTTGAGAGAGAATTCATTGTGCGCAACAATTATCTATTCCCAAACTTGTAATTGGTTTGGAATCAATTACATAATAGACATAACCATCTATATATAGAGTGATACTCCAGTTATATAATTTATTTGCATAACAACCATTAAATATAATTATAACCATTAATTAAATCCCATGCCACATAATAATAATAATAGTATTATTATTTTATGGTTCTCCAAATTACGCAAAATGGATAAATAATATTTACCGACTCGTAAATAATTATTTTATCACTGGACACGATATTGGTCCATTCGAACTCAACCTGTATTTATTGAACACCCAAATAAATATTTTATTCTCTTAAATAAATATTTTATTCACAAACTAGTAAATAAATATTTATTAAATATTCAATAAAATAAATAAATAAATTTTATTCACAATTTGGTGAATATATATTTATTTAATTTATGCGATCAATATAACTTAAATAAAATTATTCCTCATTTTTGAGAATAATATTTATTCCATTAATTAAATTCAAATAAAATTTAATCAAGACCACCATAAACACTTAGTGTGCGACCCTCTAGGATTCTTTTTCATTGGAATTAGGTGGGCCTATCTAAATTCAAAGATTACGATCTAGAAACAGGTCAAGACACCCAAGATAAAGATCTTAAAGTCGCAACGATGACAACCACATACAAACACTCACTGTGTAATATAATCCATTTTCCACATAATCTCATTAAGCAGGTTGTATGACGGAGTCATCAACCTATATGCTTGATACATCATTCTTTGACAATATGAAATAAACTCATTATTACACCATGGACATGGAATTTAGGGTGAAAGTTATATTTCAATTAGTGGGCCGAGATATTAGATTCCATAAATATGGAAGGGAAAAATACTTTCTTGACTTATCCATTAATAACATGTCATTAGTGATGCACCCAATGTACCCTACTTACTGCCAACATACGACATGAAGGTTTTCATCATCAAATCTAAGTGCGTGAGTCTTGACATGCATTGAAGATAATCTTAAAGTCTAAGGACCATTACACATTCTCATAGATAGGAATATCCGATGACACAAAAACATGCAGAATTACTACTAGTGGGTCTATTCTCATAATCCCCCGTTTTGGAGATTACCAAGTGTGAACTTCATGAGAAGAAGTCTCACTTGCTTATGAGTATTTTCACTTGATGGTCTATATACTATGTGTCTCATCATAGTATGTTATCCAACCACATAACTATATTAAGAATATTTTCATAACACTTCAAGGTTCTCATCATAGTTGGGAACTACTATGACTTTATCAATCTGAAAAATACTCTAGGAGATTATTAAATTATTTTCATGAATAAAAATGAAAAATATATAAAAATATTTTTAATTTAATATTTAATACATCAAATATTCATGTAATCAAAGTAAAAACAATTGGTTCGAGGACACCAACTCTAACAACTAACTCCATCCAACCCATAGTATATCCATCACGATCTCACTCCCGAAAAAGGTGAATTAATGTTTAAACCCATTAAAACTCCTAAAACTACTTTGCATCCAACATCACTTGAATGGTTTAAATTAAGGTATTCCTATACAATTACATCTTCTTTTTGGTTTTGTGTTAGATTATAAGGGGATGAGTCTCAGGAAACAAAATTAAATAATAACTATCATTCAAATGTTGAGTTACCATTCTTTTAAAGGTACATTTTTTGTATTTATTTTGTTAAATATTAATATTACCGAATAAAATAGTATGGATATGAATAAATAATGGATGGATGCCAATCGTATGAAAAAAGAGTATGAAGATGGAGTGAAAGAGTTCATCAAGTTTGCAAAATATCCCGCATATAACCCTTCTCAAATCCTTTGTCTATGTTTTTTTTGTTGTTGTTATTCAAGACTAATTAGTCCAAAGAAGTTGGAAGGACACTTGATCTGTCACAGAATAGATCGAAGTTATAAATGTTTGAATAAATACAGGGAAAAAGCGAATGTAGCTAGTGGCTGTGATAACACTGTGTTTTATGGATCATATGATATGATTAAAAGTGTGGAAAATTAAAAAGACCATATCAAGGATGTGATTAAAAATGTGAATTATGATGAATATTGTATTGAATAAATGACAAGGATAGTTGAAGATAAACTTTGTGATTGCCCAAAATTGTTTAAGAAGTTAAAAAGTTGGTAAAAGACGCCATTTTATGATAGTTTCACTAACTATATAACATTTTCATCCATGATGAAGATATATAATTTTAAAGTAGGAAACATATGGAGTGGTAACAGTTTTACGGAACTACTTTCTCTCTTGAATGACATGATCCCAGAATATAATGAGCTCCCAATACAAACATACGATGCTAAGTGAATGCTATACTTTATGGGTATGATCTCTGAACGAATAAACACCTACCTGAATGACTGTATACTATTTTGAAAGGACCAAAAATCTCTTACAGAATTCCCAAAGTGTGGTGCTTCTCAATACAAGAAATATGAATCCGGTCCTACGAATGTTTTATGGTACTTTCCAATCATTACAAGGTTTAGGTGCCTATATAGAAGTGGGCAGACTAAAGGAAATTAATGTGGTACATAGATAAAATAATTAAAGATGAGAAACTAAATCAACTAGAAGACTATCCTCAGTGGAATAGAATTGATCCTGAGTATCATGAATTTGGAAATGTTCTGAGAAACCTTCACCTTGCATTATCTAAATATGGAGTGAATCCTTTTGGTTTTCAAAGAAGCACTCATAGTACATGGCTGGTTATGTTAGTAAATTATAACTTACCACCATGGTTATGCATGAAATGAAAATAAATCATGTTTTTTATGCTTATATCAGGATCAAAACAACTGGGTAATGATATTGATGTTTATTTGGATCTATTTATCGATGATTTGAAATTATTGTGGGATTCAGGTGTTATGTTGTATGATGATTATAGAAATGAAGATTTCATATTGAGATCCATGTTGTACGAGATGATAAATGACTTTAATACATACATAAATTTGTTAGGATATAGCATTAAAGGAACTCCAGGGTGTCCCATTTGAGAACACGGTACATAGTCAATTAGATTGAAACATTAATCAAAAACTGTTTTTCTAGAACATCATAGATTTCTACCCCGATGACATAAGTATCAATATTGGACAACATCATTCGATGGAAGTTCAAAAGAATGTATAACACCATCTCCACTAATAGGTGATCAACTATTTGAGAAAGTAAAAGATGTGGAAACTATTTTTGGTAAACCATTTTCAAAAAACCTTATGAAAACCGATTGGAAAAAGTGATTAGTTTTTTTGAATTACCATATTAGAATTGTATGTGTGTTAGAAATTTTATTGATGTTTTTCATGTTGAAAAAATGTATGTGATAGTGTCATCGGCATGTTGCTAAATACACCCAGCAAAACAAAAAATGGAATTAAATCTAGGTTGGACATGGTTGACATGGGAATATGAGAAGAGTTGGTTCTAGTGAAGGGTGAAGGATGAACTTTTCTTCCTCCAACTACTTACACTCTTTCTAGGTAGGATAGACATCAGTTTTGCATCTTTTTTAATGATGTAAAGGTTCCAAAGGGGTATTAATCAAATATCAAGAACATCATGCCAATGATCGATTTAAAGTTAAAGGGTCTTAAATTACATGACTTATATATTTTGATTCAAGATATAATTCCCATAGATTTACGTTGCATTTTTCCCAAGAATGTCCATTATACATTAACCAACCTATTTTTCTTTTTTAAATCTATATGCATCAAAGTTATAGACCCGGTGAAATTTATGACTATGGAAAGAGAAATTGTCATCATATTATGTGATTTGGAAATGTTCTTCCCACCAACATTCTTTGATATGATGGTTCATTTGATGAATCACTTGGTGAGAGAGATTCAACTATGTGGTCCTATGCATTATAGATGGATGTACCCCATTGACCGATATATGAAAATTTTGAAATGGTATGTCAAAAATAGAAGTTGTCCAGAGGGTTTTATTTTAGAGTGATATATAGTTGTTGAAGCCATTGAATTCTGTATTTAATACCTATCTGATGTGGAAATCATTGGTCAACCAAAATCTCATCACACTAGGTGTCTTGTGGGTGAAGGAATTTCTGGAAGATATGTTTTCATAATCAATATTACAGATTAGGAGCAGACCCATCTTTATGTTTTTCATAAAAGTTTGGAGGTTTCTACATATGTTGAAACCTATAAAGAAATTCTTAGGTATTTGAATTCATCAATATTTGAAAGATGGATATCAAATAAAGATAATCAATAGTTTATATGATGGTTTCAGGGCAAAATTTTTAAAAGCTAGATGAAAATCCTGATTCAATTTTAGAATGAATACGATGGATATCCAGTGGGATAAGTGTGTATGTATTATCTTATAATGGTTATATAATTAATGGTTATACGTTTTATAAAAATGAACATGATAATGATAATACCATGAAAAATAGTAGAGTTACACTTGTGGCTGAAGCGATGCATGTTTTTGGTACTAAGGAAAGAAATCCAATTTATGCGAATATTTCATACTTTGGAATCATCAAACAAATATGGGAGTTAGATTATACAACATTCCAAGTGTTGATTTTTCAATAAAAGTGGGTTACTAATAGGAGTGCTATTAAAATAGATGAATTGGTATTTGTGAAAGTTGATTTCAGTAAGGAAGGTTACAAAGATGAACCATTTATAATGACATCACATAAAGTACAAGTATTTTATGTTTCAGATCCCACAAATCAAAAGTGGTCAATTGTTCTATTATCAACCAAAACTATTAAAGAGTTAGATGAAAATTCAATTGAGGATGAACCTTTCATTCAGACATCGCAATAATTTCACATCTTTCCTAATGTAGAAGGCATTTTTCACATCATAAGAGATCAAAATTAAGGGATTTGGATAGTCCATAGAGGGGTTAAATCCCTTCAACCTTTAAAAAAAAGAGTTCAACAATCATGTTATATATTTTTTGTAATATACATCATCTTAACTCTTGTTATTATCCATTTGATGCTGCATTTATGTACTCTAAATTAAATGTTAAACCACTTTTGTAGATAATAAATTTTGTACATTATGGTGCTCCCAATCCCAAGGAAAAATAGGTATCTGAAACTGCTATTGCTCATAGTGCAGAGGAACAATGACCTTCTTCACATGCTGGTGCTCCTTATCCTAAGAAACGATAGGTTTTTCAACCCGTTTCTGTTCCTAGTGTAGAGGTACAATGACCATATTCATATGATGATTCTATAGCTCGAGAGGAATATATTGACAATGTTGAATCTAAGGAAATGTTAGGCGGTGAAGGACCAACAGAATAGAAAAATAGGAGATCCGTAGTTTGATGGTGTTAGCAAAAATCATTAAGGAAAAAATCAAATGCATAAAATATGAGTTCAGATGTAATGCACATGGCCATAATGTTAACCCCAATAAGGACATGTTCAGTAGTTACATTGGAATCATCACTCGACAACACATTTTGATTGATGTAGATTCATGGAACCATGTTGTGTCCGGGCTTGAGAAACTATTGTGGGAATAGATTACAGTAAAATTATTACATCATTCCTTTATTTTACTAAAAAATAAAATAATGAAACATTGAATTACCCTTAATAAAACCTTGAAAAGTACATTTATAGTAGATGAATCCCATAATAAATATGTATTAATTCTTGTTAGAAGGATTTATAGAGGATTTCACACAATTATAATGAGACATTATCTTGAAGATACTGAAGGGAAAGTAAACCCACACCCACCACTTATCTATACACACCTCATAACCCAAGAAGCATGGGATGCATTTATTTTCCATCGTGTGGATGCATCTTTTTAGGCACATTGTGGATAGTAATATGATGTTTGACGATACATGGATTCATCACTTTGATTGACAATATTTTATTTTTGAAACAAAAACCAAGGTCTAGAAATAAGGAATGGGCAACAAAACCAACATACCCCTATCATAAATCAAGGATGGGGTATGATTCACTTGAAAAAAAAATTGGTACATATTTTAAATCTACCGTAATACTTTTATATGACATGAAACACTGACATAATTATGTTCCTTTGTTTATATGAAGATTGATGACTCCAAATCCAAAATCCACTTCCATCCCATACCATGTAATATAGAAGGAGGCACATGTAAATAAATATGTGATACTAATAGATGAAAACACAAAAAGTGTGAGAAACATGTGTAAGTATGACATAATAAAAATTTGTTTTACTTTAAATCTATATTACATAACAATGATTACTTATTTTACTATATTTTCTATCTAACATAGTCACAAGAATTAGAAGCAAATATATTGGATGAACACCTACTATCGGTGGAATTGAAGCAACCATAACAGTATGGCCATGACAGAGGTACGAATTTTGAGGTGACACCCTGAAAATATTTTGATAAAAAAACAAGAGGAGGATCAAAATAAATAAATGAAACAAATGAGAGAAAGAATAACTACCCTTGAAGAACAATTCCAATAGTATAGAGAGTTGATAAAAACTTTTATGGGGGTGGAAAAATAGAATAAACAACTCAAGAACAACCATCACGTGAAGATCCCACCCCACCCCACCAGCTTTGAGGTGAGCCATTCCCCTAAAAAAACTATCTTAGTCAATGTAATCAATATTCTAATAATTATTTCTGTGAAATGTGAATCATATAGACACTGATACCATTCCTGTACTGATATTCTATAGGGTGATAATGAATATGAATTATATCTACCAACACCCACCCATCTACTTGTAGTGAGGCCTACGGTGTTCAATATCTAAAAGGACATGCTACACAACAGACCGCTTCCAATAGGTTATGTGAGAGTGTCGATTAACATACCCATGAGCTGAGCACTAATATACATATTCCAATTTATGAGGAATATATTCATAAGGTTAACCAAGATGTTGGTTGAATGACTATCACATCTTGTAAAAAAACATGTCAACAATGAGGTATTCATTTCTAATTTATTTTGAAGCTAAACCTTTAAAATTAATGAAGAAGGGTCTGAACTGATAAATG
This sequence comes from Viscum album, assembly GCA_963277665.1. Lineage (NCBI taxonomy): Eukaryota > Viridiplantae > Streptophyta > Magnoliopsida > Santalales > Viscaceae > Viscum > Viscum album. The sequence continues at coordinate 1,898,594,344 of OY728158.1, read as the reverse complement.
TTATTATAGATAGACAATGGAAAGGGGGTTAAATGAAAGAAAATCTCAAAAAAATCTAAAATATCAACAAAACGATTGTAAATATATACCAAAATCACCTTTACCCTACCCATTATATATCCACATTTACTATCATTGAAGGTTCATGTGAATACAAAGTCAAAAAATAGTTGTAGTCACATAGTTGATTTTGAAGAAAATATGTATGTAGAGGAAGTTTAAGACTTCATTGGTCTCGAGAATGTAAGTGAAATACTTTACTATTATTTATTAGGTGTCTCAGTTGTAAATGTATGCATGGGGTATGTTTTTATGATTTGATTTTCCAAAAGCTGATATACTATGTTAATTATGACTAAATACAGTTCATATTTTTGGAAGACGTATATATCAAAAAAAATTGGAGGAATTTTCCCATGATTTTCTTAGACTCGTTAGTCCTTACATATCCTCTATATAATAACCAAAAATAGATTCCAACAAAAAGGATAAAATAGTGGCAGTCCTGGTTAAATCATTTGAAATAAAAATTTCAGATGATAGACTCTTCTTAATACCAACTATGAAGGGGTAAAACTTTATAATTTAATCATATCAAATATATTTTCATTTATTTCATTAATTATTCCTTTTTGTATTTTTAGGCAACATTGGATGCTCATTGTGGTCAATTTGGATACTCCAAATATTTATTCCCAAGATTAAATGCATGAATATCCAACAAACTGACCACACATGATGGAATTTTTCAATTTGTAATACACTACATCCAATGTTTTAGAACTAAAAATCATGTTATATAATTTAGATTATATTTTAATGAGGATTCTGTTATGATAGGGTGATGCATCAATATTGTGAAAAATAAGGAATGAGGCCCGGGGATAAGCATGAAGACCATGAAAATTTCTATGACTAGAAAAGTACCAGAGTATATATAATAATATTTCAATAACCAAACACATATAAAAAAATTACTTATTCTCCTCAATGTTTCTATAGTGTTTGAAACAAACAAATGGGAAAGATCATGGTTATTATGTTTCTAAATTTATGAGAGAGATCATATTACATCAACAAACTAGTATCCCCAAAGAGGTATTTTCAAAGATAATTACTATTTCATTTTAAATATTTATTAATCATTTGTGTATTTATATTTTTCTAGTACTACTACGACTATCGAAAAGACTCATATTCATAAGACGATATATATTTTCTTAGAAACAAATGGGCAAAATACCTAATGGAAGAATATACACATATATAATGATGTGTGACTTCTATAGAAGTTGTGAATTGTTTCATATTTATGTTTAATTTATTTCTTTTTAGTATTACTCACATAAGAATTGTTTTCTTATACATGCATATTCCTTTGTTTGAGTTGGGGTGGTTTGTTCGAAGATTCTCATGCTCGCGAGAGATAGTACTTCGAGGATGCAACTCAAAATTCAATGAGAAGGTAATTTTTTTTAATATATTATGTTTTTCCTCATAATATTATATGTTATATACTGCATCAACATAATATAAGTGCATCTTTTTATTTAAATTTGACATTAATTTTAGTTAAAAAGACAACTAACATACTTAAAACTGAGAAAAAACATTCGTCTTGTTTTGATACTTTAGGACAATGATATGTAAGTCATTTGTGATGTGTAGGAATTATCCACATCTTAATATGATTCACTCTCTGGCCGGTATAACTCAAAGTGTCCATTTTTATTTAAAATTGACATTAATTTAAGTAAAAATAACCAGTAACATACCAAAAATTGAGAAACTGCATTCATATTATTTTGATAATTTAGGAAAATGATTCAGGAGTCATTTTTGATGTATATAAGTCAACCACACCTCAATACGATGCATAGTGTGACCAGTATGACTCTAAGTGTGTTTTTTTATTTAAAACCAACATTAATTTAAGTAAAAAGAAAAAGTGACATATTGAAAACCTATAAAACACATTCATTTTGTTTTGTTACTTTAGTAAAATGATCCATGAGTCATTTTTGACATTTAGAAATCAACCCCACCTCAATCCGATGCACAATGTGGTCGGTATGACTAAAAGTGTCCGTTATCAGTTTAAAATTGAAATTTTAGTTCAAAACATATTACTCACTAAAAACTAAGAAAATACTCTTTGATTTTATTTATAATTTAGGAAATAGATTCCTAAATGTGTATGAAGTAGTCTCATGTAAAAATTATGTATGATGCAACTAGTATGACTCAAAATGCATGTTTCTAGTTTGAAATGATATTTTAGTAAAAAAAACTAGCATACTAAAAATCAAGCAAACACATTCTTATTTTTTTTATACTTTAGGAAAATGGTCCATGAGTCATTTTTGAAGTTTAGGATTCAACCAAACCTCAATACAATGCACGGTGTGACTTGTATGACTCCAAGCTTCTCTTTTTATTTAAAATTGACATTAATTTAATTAAAATGAACAAGTGACATACTAAAAATAGATCAAATGCATTCATATTATTTTTATAATTTAGGAAAATAATCCATGAGTCATTTTTTATGTGTAGGAATCAACCAAACCTCAATCCGATGCACGATGTGACCAGTATTACTAAAAGTGTCTGTTATCAGTTCAAAATTGACATTTTAGTTCAAAACATGTCACTCAATAAAAACCAAACAAACATGGTCCGATTGTCTTGATAATTTAGGAAAATGATTCATAAGTCATTTGTGATGTATATGAAGTATTCTAAAATAAAACCGACAAATGGTGCAATCGATATGACTCAAAATGCGCATTTCTAATTTGAAATGAAATTTTAGTAAAAAACACAAATTCCATACTAAAAACTGAGAAAACACATTTGGATTGTTTTTATGCCTTGGGAAAATGATCTATGAGTAATATTTGACATGTATATGTCAACCACTCCTCAATACGACACAATGTGTGAATGGTATGACTCTAAGTGTATCTTTTTATTTAAAATTGACATTAATTTTAGTAAAAAGAACAAGTGACATTCTGGAAACTAATAAAACAAATTCAGATTGTTTTGATACTTTAGGAAAATTTCCCATGAGTCATTTTTGATTGTAATAATAAACCAAACCTCAATCCAATGTATGGTGTGACCGGTATGACTAAAAGTGTCTCTTATCAGTTTAAAATTGACATTTTAGTTCAAAATGTTTCACTCACTGAAAACCAAGAAATATTGCTCTAATTGCCTTAATAATTTATGAAATCTATTAATAAGTCATCTGTGACTTGTATGAAGTAGTATCATGTCAAATAGACACACTATGTGATCGGTATGACTCAAAATGTGTGTTTCTGGTTTGAAATGACATTTTAGTAAAAAAATAAAATTGGTACACTGAAAACTGATCAAACACATTCATATTGTTTTTATACATAAGGAAAACAATCCATGATTCATTTGTGACATGTAGGAATCAACCACACCACAATCCAAATCATGGTGTGACCGGTATAACTCAAAGTGTGTCTTTTTATTTAAAATTGACATTAATTTTAATAAAAAGAACAAGTAACATACTGAAAACCAAGAAAACGTATTCAGATTGTTTTGATAATTTAGTAAAATTATCCATGATTCATTTGTGATGTGTAAGAATCAACCACACCTAAATCAAATGTACATTGTTACCGGTATAACTAAAAGTGTTCGTTATCTATTTAAAATTGACATTTTAGTTCAAAATGTGTCACTCACTGAAAACCAAGAAAACACACTCTGATTGTCTTAAAAATTCAGGACAGAGATTCATATGTCATTTATGATGTGTATAAAGCAGTATCACATCAAACCAATATACGATGCAACCAGTAAGACTCAAAATTCATGTTTCCAGTTTGAAATGACATTTTAGTAAAAAAACACAACTACCATAATGAAAACTGAGCAAACACATTCAGATTGTTTTGATACTTTAGGAAAATGATCCATGAGTCATTTATGATGTGTAAAAATGAAACACACCTCAATCCGATGCATGGTGTGACTAATATTACTCAAAGTGTGTACTTTTATTTAAAATTGACATTAATTTTAGTAAAAAGAACAAGTGACATTCTGAAAACCAAGAAAAAACATTTGGTTTATTTTGATACTCTAGGTTAATGATCCATGAGTCATTTATGACGTGTAAGAATCAACCAGACCTCAATACGATGCATGATGTGACCGGTATGACTCAAAATGTATATTTTTTATTAAATATTGACATTTTATTAATGTAGTATTTGATATTAATGTTTAATTTATTTCTTTATAGTATTACTAACATAATATTTGTTTTCTTATATAGGTGGAATCTTATTCTTGAGTTGAGATGATTTGTTCAAAAACTGATACCATGGGAAGAAATTTTTGAGAGGGGATCGTGGGAATGAAAAGATGAAACATTAATGTTTGTTGGATAATTATAAATGTAATTATGTGAAAAATTATTTGAAATGTATATAGCAATGTTTTTTTGTATATACCATGGGTGGAATTTTTTGTATTCATAGTGTCACATTGAATGTATATAGTATTGTTTTAATTTTAAGGTTTTTGTTGGGTGTGTTATTAAAAACACATTACAGCTAGCTAAGATTTTTTCAGAACTATTTCGAGTGCTGATAAAGGGGACTCCCCCTTTACCAGTACTGTGATTAACAATGCTTTTTAGCATTGTTCAAAGCGATTTTGTGTACTATTAAAGGGAATATGTGTAGTAGTATTTTGTGATAGGTCACCCTCACTCCAAAAATAGTTTTTAACCAGAATATTTAAATAGTTATTTTTATATGAGACTACATCCCATCCCAAATAAGTAAAAAAATAAAAAAAATGAAAAATCAAAAAATGTTAAAAAATATAAAAAATGAAAACAATTTAAAAAAAATAATTAATAAAACTATAAACATCTAAAATAATAAAAATATTACACAAAATATTCACATTAAAAATTTAACATAATAAATGTATAAATATCCTTAAAGGGGGAGGTAACTTTATCCCAACACCCTGAGCCAGTCGACGCATGTACTCCATCATCTGATCGTGTTGCTGTGGGTATTGCCGTCACATCACCTCATGTGACTACTGGTGCTATTGACAGAGCTCTTCCTACTCCCTATGGATGAACTCTATAACGTCAATCTATTCTTGTAGCTACTCCTCATACTTTTAGGATTGTAAGAGTAGCTTTGATGGATAAACTTACAAGAGTTGGGGGGGGGGGGGTGAATTGTAGTTTATTTTTTTTAAAAACAAAACACAAAACCTCTTAAAATAAATTTATCGAAATCAAACCTAGTCCAATTATCAGAGTGAAGAATCAGAATCAAAATTGATTAAATTAATATCAACGTATGTTTTTATCATATTAACAATTACACTGATAAAAACAATTATATAGAAAGAATAGCATAATGACTAACTTTCTATAACATGTATAGTGGAATAGAAACTTATAAAAAAATAAAAACAATAGCTAGTAATAGTGAGAATGACTTAAATTCTATATTTAAAAGAGAAACATTTTAACCTTAATAGTAACGTATTCAATAACCTTGAATAAATTTATCCAAAGTTTTATACTTACTATAAAGTTTGTCTTTACTTACAAGGAAATCCATCAATATAATGATCAGAATAATCATTATCTTCCTATATCTAGAAGCCCTCGATATGATGATTGGTGTCTGTCTTTCTATCCTTGAAATTCCAAGATCTAATGGATCAACTTCACCATCTTCTTATCCATGGAAACCCTCAACCATAACAATGATCAGGCACAAAACACAAATTCAAAAGTTCTAAAGGAAAAAACCTTTTAATGATTCCTTATAACTACAAATCTCTAAGGTATTATAATGATTAAGAATGATATTTTCATGCAGATAAAACTTCAAAAGACTTTATTTATGAAATGTATCAACTCCAAACTCTTCAAATTACTGAATATTTATAGGAAAAATCTCAAATGGTCATATTTTTGAGTTTTTTGTGATGGCCTCAAACAACTGACACTTGATAGACCACGATGCTTTGGCGTAATTGAATGTCCAATGTAATTTTTATTTTAGCACACCATTAAAATTCTAAGAGGTATTTATTATGATATAAATAAGTCTTCTTTATCACGATTATAAAAATTTGATAGTCAGATGGAATTCCTTGTTGATTGTTAATACGATAATCCTTATAAGGAATAGTTTGATTGTTTTATTACTAGAATCAATCTGATGGTCATGAATTTTTTCAGTATGATAGACAAGATAAAATTATAACTCTTGTTATGATTAAATTCAATTATGATATATCGATTATATGATCAATTCGATGATCATAATGAAGAATGATAGGTTTATATTCATAATACATTATAAAATTTTCTATTTATGGTAAAAGATAATGTATTCTACAAAAACATACTAAAACACTTGGGACATAAAAATTTAGTAAACATGTTTTAAGAAAGTGTTTGTGATTTCTAAAACTAAATGAATAGAAAAGTAAGAAGTAATACTTTTGACTCAACAATCTATCTTTTTTTGGAAATCAGAAACCATAAGACATAGATGAAAAAATAACTTGAAAAAATTACATCCATTTTTTCTTTTAAGAACTAAAAAGTTATTGTTTAAAACTTAACTCCCCCTGAGTTTGTATCTCTTTTTAATATTATAGAATGTGCTATAATAGTTCTTCCTTAAAGAAAAATTCTTCCCTTAAGGATAAATATCTCATTTAAAAAAAAATCTCCCCCTTTTTAAAAAAATATTCACTTTGATAAAACTTTCTCCCATTATAAAACTTTCTCCCCCTTTTTGATTTCCAAAAAGGAATGGGAAAGAATCCAAAGTTTCCTGAAATGTTAGAAAAATAACATACAAAAAAATACTGAACTAACTAACCATTAATGTAAATATGAAAGAATATATAACTAATCAGAATTGTAAAACATTAAAACATAATGGAAATGGATGAAAAGTAATTCATTATAACAATTAAAATGTTTTAAAAAAAATACATCAAGAGTTCAAAGAAAATAAAATCATTCTTTCTTCATTAAGTTATTTACGAATACTTCATTTTCTTGAAATCATGCTGATATTTTTCAAGTTTTTAAACCTTTTATTTTAGATAGGATTTCTTCCAAACTTTATCTTTTAGACATTTAAATTCCTTAGAGAGTTCTTTATTTTGATCCCTCATTATGATCAACTCATCTTCACATGAATTGTGTTTACTCATCTCCAACTGAATGCCACACATATTTTCTTTCAAGGCTTTGACATGCTCTATCTGGTCATCTATGGCATCTCTGAATTACTCAAAAAACTTAAATCTATCTGCCATATTTGAGGATAATTTGTTGAAAGATTCATCTAATTCTAACATAAGTTTATTTACCTCCAACAACTAGTCATCATGATCCTAAATACCAATATCAATATGATTCTACCATCTCACCATTTTATTATATAAGGACTGTTGAGTTTTGAAATTTTCTTGAAAAACTTTTAAATCAGTCTCAATCCTAATAACTGTTTCTATAAAAACCTTAAGAGACTCTAATTTCTCATTTATGTCTTCTTAAATCTTATTAAACCTTGATTTTATATTTATAAAATATGGAATATAATCTATCAATCTTTTCAAATATTGTTAAATAAATTCAACACCTTTCCAAGCTATTGTTGTTTTAGAGTCCAATTGATCAGGGTTAAGCTAGGGAGGTTTTGGCCTACTTGTTATGGTATCATCTTCTTTTACTTTATTATCATATTTCTTTGAGACTTTATTCTCATATGAGATTTCTATAATTTCTACATCTTTATCGGTTTCATATTTTTCAGATTCTTTGGTCTTTGATTGTTGATCTTCTTCTTCATTCTTTGAGGATGATTTTTATTCTTTTTTTGATGAGTACCTTTCTTCTTGAGAACTTTATGATTTTACATCCTTATTGAATTTTGAAGGTAAATTTGATAAAGATGACGATTTTGATGACTCCTTATCTGATTTTGTTTCTTCTCCATCATCCTCTTCTTTATCATCATCTTCCTATTCCTCTTATTATTCTACATCTTCTTCTATTTATCGCTCTTAAAATTCTTATTCTTCTTCTTATTATTCTTATTTTCCTTATTCTTCTCATTATTTTTCTTATTCTTCTTTTACTTCTCCAAATTATTATTTAATTTCTCTTTATAGATAACTTTCCATTCTTAGAGCTCATTTTATAGCTAATTATGGTATCATTTGTTTCTTAGGAATGATTATAACTGATTATTCAACAACAAACTTTTCCTTTACTTTATCTACCATAGAAGGGATATCAGTAGGAACAATAGATGTTTCTTCAAAAAATAATTTGACTTATGGATTTACTTTATTGGTATGGGATGTTAAAAGAACAGGATTTTCAGATTCTCTCTCAATGCCTTTCATTAAGCTTTCACAAATTCTAGCTTCTTGCAATCTTTTCTTTTGATTGTTTCTTTTCTATTACTCCTTAAGCTATTCAGCTGTCTTAATATTTAAAGATTTAGCTTTTTCAGGGTTAATTATGAACTTCGGATCCTCTGACAAGGATATTGGAGTAGGTGGGATAAGGGTTGGTCAGTGGGGATGTTGAGCCATAGGGTCTGGTAGTCAGTGAGATGGGAATCGAGGTGTGATGAAGATCACCAAAACAGAGTCATGGTGATGGTGATGATGATATCTGGGAGAGGAACTGGGGGAAGAGAGAGAGAAAAGTGATGGAGTGGGGATCTGAATTTGTATCTAGAAGTGGCTCTGGGGACCTCCTTCACCATGTGAGATTGGAAAATAAATCTTAAAAAAGTAAATGACAACAAACCTCCCCCAACACATCATATGGCCTGACAATTTGGATCATATTTTTTGACTGAAATTCGAGTTAGGCTTCCTGATACATGTTTCAATGTTTTATCACATGCACAATGTGTTAATTTTATTAACAATGTTGATGGAAATAGTATCAAGGCCCCAACAACGAGGGCCTACTAAGAGGGGTAAATCCATACTCATAACTCATTAAATATTTTACATTTATCTTATAATTATTAATATCTCAACCCTATTGATTACCAAAATACTATAGAACCATGCTTATTAAATTCTAATCTTTATGTATGGTAGAAAAAAGCACTTAAAAATGAGGTATCTTTATCAGTGCTAGCTAAAATCACTGATAAAACCCATTTTATCAGCGCTGATAAAAGCATTCCATTTATCAACACTTGTTTTTAGCGCTGATAAATGATGTATTTATCAAATCATTTTTTATGAACTAATGAAAAAGGGTTTATCAGCACTTTTATTAATGCTAATAAAAGGTTATCTTTAATATATATATATATATATATAATTTAAAAACATATTTTAATATAGAAATATATTTATATTGATATATATAAAATATGTCTTCACAAATATGATTTATATAATAAAAATATGTATTTATAGTTAACATATAATATATTTTGTAAAAAACAGTTTAAAATAATTAAAAAATAATATTATTTAATAATTTATTAATTAGTATTGAGTAATTTACATTTAATAATAATTTAGTTTTATAAAAAAATAAAAAATAATTAATATATTAAGATATTTTAAAAACATGAATTAAAATTCAAATGATCATAACTTTTGATATGAGTGTCTATTTGGGATCTATCACATATCAAATCGTTGTTCGTGAATAGATCTATGTTTTATTGATCGGGGGACTATAGTCACTATTTTTTCTAGGTAAAAAAAGTTCAGAAGGCCTCCAAAATTGTGTTTTTAGTTGGGATACCCTATTTTTTTTAATATTTGATGGGATTTTAGCTTAATTTAAGAGGGAATTCTTGTATATTTTTCAATACAGACTGAATTTATTCATAGGGATTACACTCATATGGATATTAGAGGGTAGAGATTTTAATATTTTTCATATTGTAGTGTTATTTTTAAATAAATATATACATATTTTCATATATTTACATATAAAACATTTAATTGTACAAATAAATATTTAAATATATTTACATATAAAATGTATTATTAAATATATAAACCATATTTCAATAAAAATTAATTATAAATTTTATTTAAAATAAAAATTTATCCATTTTATTTATGATATAAAAATGAATAAATATGTTTATAACTATAAAAATGTATATGTATTAACAAAAATATATATATTCATGCATATATTTTAATACATGTAAATAAATATTAACATATAATATATGTAAATAAATATAAATATAAATATAAATATATATATATATATGAATATAGACACACACACACATGAAAACATATTTTATAAATGCATTTAAAAATAATTATATGAAAATATATAATTATATATAAATATATAAATATAAATATGAACACACACACATAAATATAAATATAAACACATACAAATTATTCGATTTGGTTCTATAGAACCAACTTGTTTAACACTTGATTATATGTTTTCATTATTAATGATGTTTTTTATCACATTATTATTGCTCGTATACATGACATTTGTATGTGATAATGTCATAAGAATACATTTCACACTGAAAGGTCATAGAATTTCCCCACTAAGATGAGAAACTAGAGGTTTCATGACATTATTCTTGAACTTTGTTATATAACCATATGATATGGTCTGACGGGACACAAACGATACATACTGTCAGGGGTAGGAGGCTTATAAGTCATTGAGACACCTTCTAAGGGTGTTCTCCCTTGAAAATATCCAAGATATGAGGTTATGAGAACAACTCTGTCAATATGAAATTCATATTTCCATGTGTCATTGAATGTTCCTATATATGAACGTGTGTATTGATCCGTATACTTTTGGATTATTATTAATAGATATCATGACTTACATGATTTGATGTATTGGTGAAAATCATGACAACATATTCTCACAATGGGGTAGGATACACTGGGTGTGTCATGAGTGATATTTCATTGATGGATAATGCAAGAAAAGATTTTTCATTTATGTCCCTTATGGAAGATGATATCTTAGGCCATTTGATGGGAATTGAACCGCTTTCATAAATCCATAACCATGGTATTAAGAGGGCAAGTTCATTTTCAAAAATTCAATGAAAAATAGAGCTTATAGTATGATGACATAGGCATGCAACCTGCTTCATTAGAGATATCACAGTAAGGAAATTATATTACATGGTAAGCATTCATAGGAGGTTAGATGTCACTGTGTCATTAAATTATTTCTCTATGGGAGCCTTAATGTTTTTCTAGATACTAACCTTAGACTTTAGGTGGTTATATCTATTGCCACTGAGAAAGAGGAATAGAGGGTCACACACTAAATATATTCGCAATCTCAGTTAAATCTAAGTATTGAATTTAACAAGTTAGAATAAGTAATATTTATTTGGGTTTAAATGATTACCATAATTCAATCACAAGTTATTCAAAAGAACAAGTGTGTTAAATAATAATAATAAATATTAGTTTGTAAGATTGAAAAATATAATATTTATCATATTTATCAAAGAATAATGCAGTGATGTTTATTTAATTAAATATTCATTATTTAAGGATCGATAAATTTCGATTAAGGAAAGCGGACTGAGTTTAATGGTTTGATTAGAAATAAATGATAATTATTTAAATTATTAATGTACTGCACAGGTCAAGAGATTAATAATAATACTATTATTAATGGAAATGATGTCAAATAAGAATATCAAATATTTTCAAGGGCTTGTGTGCGATTTTACAACCATAAACCTATCATAATAAATATCTAATTATAACTCATTCCTAAACCACTTTTGGTGTGCACAAGAGATAGAGAGAGACTTGATCATGTCCTAGAGTGAATTATTTCTTTATCCTATCTCAAGCATTATATAGAACACTAAGAGTTATTCCTCCTTCAAGAAGAATATTGTTTCAGCCAACCACGAATAATGTAGGTGACTAGGATTGGCTGTCCTAGAACCCGGCGATTCTATAATGTCGTTAAGAGATTGTGGTGCACATGTGGATCACTACTAGAGGAATCCTATATTTGGATCCTATAGTTAAACAACAGTATAAAGAGATCTAGTTAACATGATCATCAATGAAATCTGAATTACAAGTTAAAGTAATTCTATATCTTCTCATAAATTAATTATAAATTACATGTGAAGATCCTCCTATTCTAGTTTTGACATTTTAATCTAGTCAAGTAATTTATGGTTTTCATTGGACATGGTGTATCAATCATGTGCGAAAACAATTACATGTAAGTAAAGACTACAATCCCAGTTGGTCATATCATCAAAGGACATTTCTGCTATGGCCAAAACCTTCACAAATGAAAACACACACAAATATATTTTATATGTGTATTTAAAACAATTATATATAAATATATGATTAAATATATTGTAATATCCTGAGATTTTATGAAATATATTCTTTCAAAATGATTTAAATTATTTAGTAGATTGTGTTACATTAAATACATAATTTAGATTGCATCACACACAACACCAAGTTTATCTTTCATTTCACACAAAAATGAGTCCCTTTGATGACTTATGTTACACGCAATACCGAGTCTTACAGGAAAACAATATACTATTAATACTATCTATTTAATATAATATTTATCACCTTTAAATTCAAATGGAAGGAATGAATATTATTCACTAAATTATGAAATAATAGTTTAAAAATGTTTATAAAATGAATTAATTGGTTACCAAATGATTATAAATGAAAATAAATATCAATTGAATATAAAAGATGTGTTTTTCTGAAAAACTATTTTTATGACCAGAATAATGTTTTATCTTAATAAATTAAATTAACCACTATTAGTGAAAGATATTAAGGAAATTTATATGTTATATATTTAATCAAATTTTTTTAAATTCAACCAAATAGTTTTATAGGCTTAAGATAAGAATAAATCCAATTTCAAGCATAAAAAGCTATATACTTTTATAAGGTGGTTTTACATCCTTTAAACGAATGACTTGTTTTAAAACTAAATTTTGAAAAATTTATAATTTTTATTTGAAAAAAACTTTATTTTTTGAAATCATAATATCAAAATTTACTTTGGGTTATTTTTTTGGTATTTTTCTGAGAACTTTCATATTTCAATGAATAGTGAATGACACCGATTTTTAATTGAAAACTGCCTTTTCATCTAAATAATTTATAGTGTTAAATTATATTTTCAATTGGTTTTAAAGTTTAATTAGATAATTTTTTTGTCATTTAAACCAATTTATTTCATTGGAATAAATTTCACATTGAAATTTGATATAAAAATATTTCAAACATTTGAACTTTTCTCTTTAAAAACTCACTGTCTCGTCCCATATGTGGGATTAATTTTAAATTAATTTTTTCCACTTATGTGATTGAAATTTGGAAAATGGATTCCATATTTTTAATAATAATAATTTATAATTTATATTAAGTAAAACTTATTTTTTGAAAAAAAAATATTAGTGAAAGTTATTAAAATTAATTATAGTGATTATGGTAAAAACAAGCTTAATTAATGATTAAACTTAGAATATAAGGTGTAAAAATGACCCTACACTTGTCTAAAAATTATTTTTTATAGATATTTTGAATTTTAAACCTATAAGGATATATAATAGTCTATTTTGGACCCTTGGGGGATAAGTAAAATGTGGGGACCGATAAAATATTTTCAAAAACACCCAATGTGTCCTTTTCCCCACTTATAAAAGGCCTTATCTACTCCTCCTCCTCCCATAACACCTATAAATACATTTGTCTCGTCTAAAACATAACCAAAAAATTTCAAAAAACCCCTCTTATCATCCTATATGCCTTAAATTGGGTAGAAAGTTTAGAGACCCGAAGCTTGACGTACATGGACATTACATTACTTTTGTGGAATACTTAATACATAACAAAAATAGACACACAAGGACCGTAATAGTTTAGTGTCTTTGGAAACTCGGAAAATAATATTCTAATCATGGTGAAAAATCTTCAACATCTCCCATAAAGATCTCATCCTTTTGTTTTCTTACCTAAAACCTTTCTTTAAATCCTGGGGAAAAGAAAACATATAAAGGGTGAGCTCAAATGCTCAGTAAGGGTAAGCATAGAGAACATAAAACAATCCATAAACATTTGAATGCAAAAACTTGAACATAAAATCTAATCATCAAAATCATGAGCAACGACATAAATCTTGGAAGTACACAAGGCATAAATCATAAAGGAACATCAATCATGATAAAATAGCATGGAAATAAAACATGTAATTGTGGAAAACCATTAAGCACTTAATATTATTTCCATAGTATCCAAGGCATTGCTTCCAAGACCATATTAGTGGACAAAGTCCCATTCTGAATCGAGTTCACTCCTCGTTCCAGTCCTGTAACACTGAACCGGATTAACTTACCATTCCAGCCATGTCTATCTCATGAGATATAAATATTTACCCAATGCATTGGAGGGAGATATAGGTACCACCCATCTCATATTGAAATCATTCTTACTTGTGCCACAAAACAATCATACATCATTTATCATAACCCAAAGAATAAAATGGGTTTTATAAACATCATCCCATCATAATGTAATCCATATAAAACAGATGGATATCATTTCATCACAAGAAGAATAAAACCATGAAAATAATAAATACATTATACTTGAAACATACTCATACCAAATAATCTCATCTAATATGGAAAATAGTTTTGATAAAACACTTGAAATGAATTCTTGAGGAAAATATCATTTCTTTTTCAAAATCATTTTCTTTTCACAAAATGCCATGCAGTTTTAAATGAAAAGGATTTTTTTTGAAAATAATCATGAAATATTGTGGAGGAATATTTATGAAAATAAGTCTTTATGAAACCGTAAAAAAATCCATTCATGCTGTATAAGTTAAAAAAAACATTCTCCTCGTACTTTTTTTCAGAAAAGTCAAAAAGTACCTCATGTGGTAAACAAAAGGAAGATTCTGTCCATACGATGTGGTAAAAGTATAAAAAGGGTAAAAATGACTTTAAACATACATGGAATAAAAGTAAACATTTTATGAAAACATTTTGAGAACATATAGACATGGATAATAAACATAACCCCACTAAATACTTACGTATAAGCAATCTCGGATAAAAATGAGATTACAAAATTATCCCTTACCTTATGTCTGATATGCTTCGTATGTATCCAAACATCATGTATAATTATTTAAATAATGTCATTGACTTATTACAGAATCATATGCATTGTTATTATATCACATATGGTTCACTTAGGTATTTATATCACCCTTTCATTTGTCAATTCCATTTTAAAGTAGCGTTTTGGGTAAAATTGTTTCATTTATCGTACTTGTTTGGACTTGTTGTTCTTGATATTATTATTAATTATATCATGATTTAATTAATTCCAGAATGTAAAACATGATTTAAGTATCATATATATTCATTATATATATATATATAATAGATATATAAATGAAATGAAACACACCGTTCATGGAGACGTTAGGTCGTACGTACGCATGAACGCTGTTTTCCTTTCTTTATTGACTTGAATGGAAGTAAGTAGATGAAATATATATATATATGTATACATAAATACAGTATCTTCATTATGTCATATATTTTTTATTATTCATTATATATACTTTATAATCATTATTGAATGGTTAATCATGGAAAATGAACCTCATCGCGTTCGTGGAGACGATAGTCCGTACGTACGCACAAGCGACGATATCATTCCCATGATCGTGGAATTGTAGTGAAGTGTATGTATAATATTAAATAATCAATATCACTTTACAATAAACATATATAGTTATTTATTTACACCATTATACCCATCCATGTAAGGTGGTGGTGGAAAAACTGATTACACCACTGCGTGGAGACGATATTCTGTACGTACGCACACGTGGTGATTTCGTTTTCCGTAGGTTGGATAGAAGGTGAAATAGGGTTTTTTCATATTCATAATAACATATCAGTATATGAGTGATACTGATTTTATTAATTTATAATTAAGCAACTAAATTAAGGAGTTTAAGAATAAAGAAACTTGGGAGAATCGAAAGAAGAGATTACCTCTTCTTCGACGCACCTCCTTTAAGACTTCTCTTAAGGAAGTAGAGTTGGTCTTTTGAGAAGACCAGAAACTCAATAATGTTTCTAAGGAAGTTTATAAGAGAAATGGTCAGGGGTTGTCTGAGATTAAAGGCTCAAAAGGGTGTAAAGAGAAGAGGGAAGGGGTGCCCTTTTTATAAGGGAGGAGAGGGGCACCTTTGGAAAAACTTAAAATATTATTTTATAATAAAGACATATTCGGTTTATAATAGATCAAAATTGATTTATTTAAAATCCAAGGTGGGTATGGGTTGAAATAATCTCATCCAATATAATTTAGACAAGTTTAGGTTACAATTTTAACCCTATCATTTAGATTTAAGTCTAAGTTAAATAATTTAACTTTTACCGTGTCTTCTTGTTTTCTTACACTATATGGTTAATAAACTTACTATAACAAGACAAAAGAACCCCAAGTGGTTCATTATTAATATATATATCCTTATATAAGTCATTTTGATAAACCTTAGATTTTTGGGAATAAAATAACAATTAATAATATAATATTTGTTTTAAAAACTATTTTATGTCAATTTTGACACTATTTGGTAATTCATTTTTGTGAAAATCATAAAAGAATGATTAGTTCGAAAAAATTTAATTAAATAAATACTAACATGTCATATTAACCTATAAAATTAGTGTAATTCATAAAAAGTCTAAAATTACATTTATTTGGATATTTATAACATCAATTATGTCAATATTTCATTAATAAGATAATTACTGCATCATCATTGTGTCATAAATAAATTAACTTATTTAATGTCTAAAAATTATAAATAAAATACCATTATGTAGGAAATATTTTTATCTTTCTAACTAATATTTATAGTCTAATTTATATTATATATAACCCTATATTAAAAATGTTTTAGTTATTAAACTTTGATTTTAACTATTTTAACTATTATTTAAATAAAATAATATTAAATGTCATAATCTAATCCAAGTGGGCCTAAATGGTCATATTTTATTCCTAAGGTTTTTTTTGGTCTAATTAAACTTATCCAATAGAATTAGGATATGTTTTAGGGTAATAATAATATCATTTTTACCCTTAATTACCCTATTTACTTTTAACCGTGGTAAAAAAAAGTAAAAAGTTATTATTCACCCAAAATTATTTTCATCTCATTGAACCAAATTTTAGTCCTTGATATTAACCATGTCTCTAGGATTTTTGATATTCCACTCACAGAAGCGGTAAAATTAAGTTTTATGTAAATTTTCAAATTCTCCTAGGAGGTGGGTAAAAGACGGTGAAAAGTTCAATAAAATTTTTATATATCTAAAATTATTATAAAATGACTCCAATGAATTACATTGAACTTATATAGGTATTATGTATCAATTTTTACCTAAAATAAATTTAAATAAAATAAATAATTAATTAAATAAAAAGTCGGTTTTTAAATAGTAACCCAGTGTTTTCACTATTCATCAAAAATTGAAAGTTTTCAGAAAAATACCAAAATTTTACCCTAGGCTAATTTCGATATTCCGAATCCAAAAATGAAGTCCATTTAGAAAGATAAAATTTATAAAATTTTAAAAAATGGGTATTACTATTCATAACGGCTAATTTATATAACATATCGTTGTTTAGTGAAACTCGGTATTGCGTACAACACACGGTATTATGGAAGGTCGCGATTGCGTGTAATGCAAGACAATTTAGGGATGCGTGTAGTAAAAGCTCCATTTAGTGTAGAATACAACACAAGACATCAATAAAATTAGAAAGAATATTTTTCATAAAATCTCGGGGTGTTACATTCTACCCCCCTTAAAATGAATTTCAACCTCGAAATTCGTTGGGGTTATAAATGGTTTACTACTAGAAAGTTTTGTTAATAGAAACCCATATCCTAAAAAGGAACACCAAAACCAATCTTTAAAAACTAAAGTATGAAACGTAACGGTTACCCAAATTAATTAATCACGAGGTTTTCACATAAGAGAACATAGGAGAAAATGTGGATATGGAAAAGAAATCTAACCATCATGTTCTGATAGAGGGTGGTAGAGAACATGGCTATGAAAAATCCAACAATCACAAAGCCATAGATTTGTGATGATCTAAGGTAGCATCTGATTCATCGGATACAAGGGCACTAGGAAAACATTTTTGGTTTTCATGATCATTTCCCTAAAGTTGAAGAAATTGGAATTAGAAGAAATACTTTCTTGATTTTGGTACAGTCTCACAGTTGGTCGTTCTTTGGACGATTTCCACTTCATCTATTAAAGAAATGAAGTTGAATTTGTCATTCTTGAAGTGTTAGCAGATCATGTGATAGAATGATGGGTCATTCCATCTGTCTTAAACAAAATATTAGAAAAAGTTATCAAAAATACATAAGTCCATCTATAGTGAGATTAATCATATATGGTTCCTAAAATGGACTTATAATTCATATATTATACTGCTTAATATAATAAAACTGGTTTCTACTAAATAGGGACTTCCTGTAGGCCATTGGTAGGCGATAAAGGCCTGTCGCACTTCAGTTGTGGGTTCGATTCACACAGCCTTGTCCGACGCGACGGGTTGTCGCCCGTCCTATAGGTTGTCCTTTTTTCTAAAACTACATTATTATAACATTCCATAAATAATATCGAAACAAAATTCTAGCCTTAAACAATTCAATCTGATGTCCAAATAATCCATTCCAACCTTTAAACTTATCAAAAATACTTATGTCCAATCTCATAGTGTAAAGAAAATGATTACTTGAGAGGTCACATAACAAGTACGTGAATACCATCATTTATCCCCCATATATGATACGATATATCTTGTTGGTCACATTCCAAACATTCGAAGGCCTTAATCATGTATTCTTCTAAAAAATGAATACCCATTGAACCTTAGTGAAAACATGAATGCAGTTAAAAGTTAACACTTTCCACATACCAAAATCCCCAAAATTATATATACTCAAACCATGATATCACTTAGTCCTTATATCAATCATGATCTCATGAATACTATCAAACAATTTATTTTCTCCTCATCCCTTCATTATTCGCATATCATCTGCTTTCCAAAATATTTGAATCACTTTTCATGGTTACCGATACCATATTCTTATAGAAAACCACAATGGACCAATACACAGATATTTCAAAATTCTATGATACTATAAATGAGATTCCATGATACTATTTTGAAATCCCATTACATAAACACTTAATCATTACACAACATCATTGTCATACTCAACATCACAAATAGTGATCACATGTGACTTCCCTTTATCCTTTTCCTTAAGATGTTGCTCACGTTGATCATCATTAACCCTTGGATTAGGGAATTGATTAGCATAATGCCCCATTTCCTTGCACATAAAGCATTGAAGTGTTGGTGGTGCGTTCTCTACAGTATTTTCTTTATTCACATCATTAGCAACCCATTTTCCATTACTTCGACACTCAGCTGCTTGATGACATTCTTTTCCACACTTAAAAACATTTTCTAGTCCCTTTAAGACAATCTCCACCATGCTTCTTTCCACACTTTAAGCATAAAGAAACATTTATCTTCTTTTCACCATTATTCTGAGATTTCTCCTTGAACTCCATCTTTCGTTTCTTGTCCAAACCATGAGATGGATATATAACACCAACTTCCATTTCTACCTTGATATCACAATGCACAATTTCTTCATAGCTACTGAAGTCTCTTATAGCTAATGCCCTTCGAAGACTTGGTTTTAAGCCACTGAATAATCGATCAACTTTACTTTCAGGTTGGATGATAAATCCAGATGCATACCTTGCAAGCCTTGTAAAATTCAATTCGTATATACCAATAGATCCATCATCCTTTTGCTTAAGCTCAAGGAAATTCTTTTCCTTCTTTTTTCGAAGAATATGATGGAAGTACTTATTGAAAAATATGTTCTTGAAGTCGTCCCATTCCATGGAATCAATTTCATTTATTTGGGACGTATTCTTGATAAGATTCCACCATTGATCAGCATCACCTTCCAAAAGATATACTACTAAGATAACTTTATCATGCTCAGAACATTTTAGAACTGAAAATATCTTTTCAGTGGTACTGATCCATTGTTCAGCCACTAATGGATCAGAAGACCTGCTGAATGAAGGTGGATGTTGCCTCATGAAGGATTCAACAGAATGTTGATCCTTTCTCTGCTCATTTGGAAGTCCAGAATGATTCTTAGCTTGTTTAAGTATAGATATAAGATTGTGCACTCCATCTCCCATAACATTGGTTTTTTCAGGAGGACAATCATTGCATCGTCCATTACATTGATCAACACCGTTCCTTCGGGTTCCAGCCATCGTCTAAAACCCAAAAAGAATAGTGTGAGGAAAACATCATGATAGGGAAAAAAACATAATAAAGGGAGAGTACCTTCCATATTTAACATCCTAGGTTTAATTCTAATATCATTACCATAATTCTAGTACTATAACCTATACTTATACTTATCCTTAGGGACATCCCTAAACATACCTTAGAAATATCTCTAGGGATCTCACTAAAGTTCTCGCATCCTAGTTTCCAAATGTTGACTAAACCTTTCCTCTAATACCAATTGTAGAGACCCGAATCTAGACGTACATGGACATTACATTACTTTTGAGGAATACTTAATACATAACGAAAACAGACACAAAAGGACCGTAATAGTTTAGTGTCTTTGGAAACTCAGAAAATAATCTTCTAATCATGGTGAAAGATCTTCAACATCTCCCATAAAGATCTTCCCCTTTTGTTTTCTTACCTAAAACCTTTCTTTAAATCCTGGGGAAAAGAAAACATATAAAGGGTTAGATCAAATGCTTAGTAAGGGTAAGAATAGAGAACATAAAACAATCCATAAACATTTGAATGCAAAAACTTGAACATAAAATCTAAACATCCAAATCATGAGAAACGACATAAATCTTGGAAGTACACAAGGCATAGATCATAAAGGAACATCAATCATGATAAAATATAATGGGAATAAAACATGTAATTGTGGAAAACCATTAAGCACTTAATATGATTTCCATAGTAGCCAAGGCATTGCTGCCAAGACCATCTTAGTGGACAAAGTCCCATTCTGAATTGAGTTCACTGCTCGTTCTAGTCCTGTAACACTGAACCGAATTAACTTACCGTTATAGCCATGTCTATCTCATGAGATATAAATCTTTACTCAATGAATTGGAGGGAGATATAGGTCACACCCATCTCATATTGAAATCATTCTTACTTGTTCCACAAAACAATCATACATCATTTATCATAACCCAAAGAATAAAATGAGTTTCATAAACATCATCCCATCATAACGTAATCCATATAAAACAAATGGATATCATTTCATCACAAGAAGAATCAAACCATGTAAATAATAAATACATTATACTTGAAAAATAATCATACGAAATAATTTCATCTAATATAGAAAATAGTTTTGATAAAACACTTGAAATGAATTCCTGAGGAAAATATCATTTCTTTTTCAAAAACATTTTCTTTTCAAAAAATGCCATGCAGTTTTAAATGAAAATGATTTTTTTGAAAATAATTATGAAATATTGTGGAGGAAGCTTTATGAAAATAAGGCTTTATGAAACCATAAAAAAAATCTGTTCATGCCGTATAAGTTAAAAAAAATATTCTCGTACTTTTTTCGGAAAAGTCAAAAAGTACCTCGTATGGTAAACAAAAGAAAGATTCCTTTCATACGATGTGGTAAAAGTAAAAAGGGTAAAAATGACTTTAAAAATACATGGAATAAAAGTAAACATTTTATGAAATTTTTTTGAGAACATATGGACATGGATAATAAACACAACCCCAGTAAATATTTACGTATAAGCAATCTCGGATAAAAATGAGATTACAAAATTATCTCTTACCATATCTTCAATATGCTTCGTATATATCCAAAACTCCTGTATAATGATTTAAATAATGTCATTGAATTATTAAAGAATCGTATTCATTGTTATTATATCATATATGGTTCACTTAGGTATTTATATTACCCTTTAATTTGTCAATTCCATGTTAAAGTAGCGTTTTGGGTAAAATTGTTTCATTTATCGTACTTGTTTGGACTTGTTGTTATTGATATTATTATTACTTATATCATGATTTAATTACATCCAAAATGTAAAACATGATTTATATATCATATATATTTAGTATATATATATAATAGATAGATAAATTTAATGAAACACACCGTTCATGGAGACGTTAGGTCGTACGTACGTATGAATGCTGTTTTCCTTTCTTTATTGACTTGAATGGAAGTAAGTAGATGACATATATATATATATATATATATTTATATATGTATACATAAATCCAGTAGCTTCATTATGTCATATATTTTGTTATTATTCATTATATATACTTTATAATCATTCTTGAATGGTTAATCATGGAAAATGAATCTCATCGCGTTCGTGGAGACGGTAGTCCGTACGTATGCACGAGCGATGATATCATTCCCATGATCGTGGAATTGTATTGAAGTGTATGTATAATATTTCAGAATCAATATCACTTTAAAATAACCATATATAGTTATTTATTTACACCATTATACCCATCTGTGTAAGGTGGTGGTGGAAAAACTGATTACACCACGGCGTGGAGACGGTATTCCGTACGTACGCACGCGTGGTGATTTCGTTTTCCGTAGGATGGATAGAAGGTGAAATAGGGTTGTTTCATATTTATAATAACATATCAGAATATGATTGATACTGATGTTATTACTTTATAATGAAACAACTAAATAAGAAGGAGTTGAAAAAGAAAGAAACTTGAGAGAATCGAAAGAAGAGATTACCTCCTCTTCGACGCACCTCCTTTAAGCCTTCTCTTAAGGAAGTAGAGTTGGTCTTTTGAGAAGAAAGGAACCTCCAAAATGTTTCTAAGGAAGTGTAGAATAGAAATTTTCAGGGTTTGTCTGAGCTTTAAGGCTTAAAAGGGTGTAAATAGAAGAGGTAAGAGGTGCCCTTTTTATAAGGGAGGGGAGGGGCACCTTTGGAAAAACTTAAAATATTATTTTATAATAAAGACATATTCGGTTTATAATAGCTCCAAATTGATTTATTTATAATCCAATGTGGGGATGGGTTGAAATACTCTCATCCAATATAATTTATACAAGTTTAGGTTACAATTTTAACCTTATCATTTAGATTTAACTCTAAGTTGAATAATTTAACTTTTACCGTGTCTTCTTGTTTTCTTACACAATTTGGTTAATAAACTTACTATAAAAAGCCAAAGGAACCCCAAGTGGTTAATTGTTAATATATATATCCTTATCTAAGTCATTTGGCCGAACCTTAGATTTCTAGGAATAAAATAAAAATTAATAATATAATATTTGTTTTAAAAACTATTTTATGTCAATTTTGACACTATTTGGTAATTGATTTTTTTGAAAATCGTAACAGAATTATTAGTTAGAAAAAAGTTAATTAAATAAATAATAACATGTCATATTAACCTATAAAATTAGTGTAATTCATAAAAAGTCTAAAATTACATTTATTTGGGTATTTATAACATCAATTATTTCAATATTTCATTAATAAGATAATTACTGCATCATCATTGTGTCATAGATAAATTAAATTATTTAATGTCTAAAAATTATAAATAAAATACCATTATGTAGGAAATCTTTTTATATTTCTAATTAATATTTATAGTCGAATTTATATTATGTATAACCCTATATTAAAAATGTTTTAGTTATTAAAATTTTATTTTAACTATTTTAACTATTCTTTAAATAAAATAATATTAAATGTCCTAATCTAATCCAAGTGGTCCCAAATGGTCATATTTTATTCCTAAGGTTTTTTATGGTCGAATTAAACTTATCCAATATAATTTGGACACGTGTTATGGTAATAATAATATCATTTTTACCCTTAATTACCCTATTTACTTTTAACAGTGGTAAAAAAAAGTAAAAAGTTACTATTCACCAACAATTATTGTCATCTCATTGAACCACATTTTATTCCTTGATATTAACCGTGTCTCTCGGATTTTCTAAATTCCACTCACAGAAGAGGTAAAATTAAGTTTTATGTAAATTTTCAAATTCTTTTAGGAGGTGGGTAAAAGACGGTGAAAAGTTCAATAAAATTTTTATATATCTAAAATTATTATAAAATGACTCCAATTAATTACATTGAACTTATATAGGTGTTATGTATCAATTTTGACCTAAAATAAATTTAAATAAAATAAATAATTAATTAAATAAAAAGTCCATTTTTAAATAGTAACCCAGTGTTTTCACTATTTATCAAAAATTGAAAGTTTTCAGAAAAATACCAAAATTTCACCCTAGGCTAATTTCAATATTCCGAATCCAAAAATGAAGTCCATTTCAAAAGATAAAATTTATAAAATTTTAAAAAATGGGTATTATTATTCATAACGGCTAGTTTATATAACATGTTGTTGTTTAGTGAAACTTGGTATTGCGTACAACACACACTATTGTGGAAGGTCGCGATTGCGTTTAATGAAAGCCAAGTCAGGGATGCGTGTAGTGCAAGATTCTTTTGGTGTATCTTACAGCACAAGACATCAATAAAATTAAAAATAATATTTTTCCTAAAATCTCGGGGTGTTACAGAAAGCAAACTAAAGAAGTCCTTTGGTGCAAACCAAAAGGAGTTACCCAAAAAAGAGGTAACATTATTCAATGGTCACTTTTGTTTTATTTAATTCTAAAATATTTTCAATTATTATTATTAAAATATTACATAATAAAATTATTATAATAAATATACTAATATGTTGTTATGTTGAGTGTTCTACCTAAACCAACACACACTTCCATCAAATGGGTAAAGAAATCACTGTTCGTGTGTACAGATATCGCCTCCTCAAAGCGATGTGACTCATTCAAAATTTACATGGAATGTATTAATGATGGATTTAATAAAAATATATGATATAAATAAAATATTTATGAAATTAATGACATAATTATATTTCCTTATATAAAACATATCATTTTATTCTTTCCATTTCACTCACTGAAAAAGTGATAACATCGTTCATGGATGTGTGGACTGCCGCCTCCTCGAAGTGATGTGATTCTTGATTTTTCCTCACCACATCACAATAATGATATATATAAGTATATAAAATTAAAAAATATGTTATTTATTATATAATTGTCATTATTTGAAGAGAAAAATTACTTACCTTATTTCTATAACAATCATTAAAAAATGAGAATGTTACTCATGCGTATGTACGACTTACCATCTCCATGATTGTAATGTTGGTTCATTTTTCATAACCATATTTAATTTTTGATTTTAAAAGTAAAATTTATGTACAAATTTGATAATTATTTCATGATTTTTATTCTTATATGTTTAAATAATTAACCCTTTGACCATAGTTGACCTAACAAAGTTGTTTTTGACACATAAATCGAATATGGTCAAAACACCCGACATAAACTTAATTGTTTAAGTAGTTATATAAAAAATTGTATTAAGTGTAATAAAAGTAATTATAAAAATTAAAAAGGTTATTAATAAATTAAATAATTAACATAATTTTATTTTTTATAAAGTTATAAGAAAAACATGATGAATCAGACTCAAGGTAAGAGATTCTTGTATCACTTTTACATTCATGAGGCATACACCATAATCACAACTTACTTATTTTGTGTGGTTTATATACTACCCAATTTGATATATTATATCATGAATTATATTTTATTAATGGTATTTAAATATTTCATTTTATGATTATTACTTTTGAGATTTCTGATTCAGATGTTACCATAATTGTAAGGGGATTTCTTGTCTCACTTTTATTTCTACGAGACATATGACATATTCACCGCTTGTTTCTTTTGTGTGGTGTATATACTATACTATGAAATTTTATATAATTATTTTAATTTATTTCATTATATTAAAATTTTAAATTAATATTCTACTTTCATATATCTCATGATTCAAAAGTTATTCAAGTACCAAGGGATTTTGTCTCAATTTACATTTCATTGAGGCTAATTTTTTATTATGCACCAATTAAATTTTATATGGTGCATATAATACATTTGAAATTTTATATCATAAACTTATATATTATAATTATATTTAAAGTTATTTTTAATTTTATTCTTCAATTATTTTTATAATTCAAGTGTTTTTCAAGTAGTAAGGGATTTATTAACTCAATTTTCTTTCATTAGGATAAACTTTTATGTCATTGGTTATGTTATGACAAGAATATGTGTGAAATGACCTATTATTATGTTAATATATATTTCCACTTTTATTGTGTGCATTTAAATTTTTCATGCATAATTATTTCATTAATTTATTTTCACTCTAATGATATGATCTCTGTAAGGGTTTTTCTCATCCCAC
The DNA here is from genome assembly GCA_963277665.1 of Viscum album. Lineage (NCBI taxonomy): Eukaryota > Viridiplantae > Streptophyta > Magnoliopsida > Santalales > Viscaceae > Viscum > Viscum album. The sequence continues at coordinate 1,898,567,732 of OY728158.1, read as the reverse complement.
TTTTATTTCTGTGATATATATTCCATATTCACCACTAATTTTTGTTGTGTGGTGTATATACTACCCATGAATTTATTTTATGATTATTATCCTTGTATTTATGGAGTTTTACATATCATTTTTTTGATATCAATTTCATGGGGTTTATGGTTTCAAAGTTACCAAAGCGGCAATGGATGTTTTTCACAATTTTCCTTCTTTGAGAAGTTTGTTATGTTATACACCTATCTTCTTTATTGAGGTGTGTATACTTATAATTTGACCTGATATATCATGAATCTCCTTATTCTCATGATATTATAAGTTTAATTTAATTTTATTACTTCATGGGGATTATGATTTAAATGTTTCTAGGTGGTATGAGACACTTTGTAATGTTTAAAGGTTATTTTCCTCATGAATGTTTTTAATGAAATTTTAATAGAATTTACATTCATAAATGTCATCAACCCTTGTTGGTACTTATCCTATACTTGGGATATTTTGTATTGATACCATCCTCGTTCTTTATTTAGATGAATTATGTTTGTTTCAAGGAGATTTTTATAAAACCAATTTATTTTCCATGGGTTAATCATGTTTCAAAGAGATTGTTATTTAACCCATTTCTTTTTCATGAGTTAATCATGTTCCAAAGAGATTGTTATGGAACCCATTTTTTTTCAATGGGTTAATCTTATTTCAAAGATATTATTATCGAATCCATTTAATTTATATGGGTTAATTATGTTCTAAATATATTGTTATGGAACCCATTTCTTTTCCATGGGTTAATTTTGTTTCAAAGGGATTTTTATTGTACCAATTTATTTTCCATGAGTTAATCATTTTCTAATTATATTTTTATAGAACCCATTTCTTCCCATGGTTTAATAATGTTTCAAATATATTGTTATGGAACCCATTTTTTCCATGGGTTATTAATGTTTCAAATAGAATGTTGTGGATCCCATTTCCTTTCCACGGTTTAATCATGTTTTAAAGAGATTATTATTAAAACCATTTATTTTCAATGATTTAATCATGTTTCAAATATATTTTTATAAGACCTATTTCTTTTCCATGATTTAATAAATTTATGAAAGGTTTTATTGATTTCTCTAATGAGTTTATGAAATATTTTATGTTTGATGTTTTTTTAATGGTACTTGGACATTTTATGGGTGGTTACGTGATAAACCAACAATGGGTGGTTTCGTGATAGACCAATAACATGTGAGTCTATGATATCCCTCCAATTCATTGGGTATGGAAGTCAACCGTATGGATATTCTCTTTTTAAGAGTGACATGTACATAAGTCAATCGTGTGGTTATTCTATTTATAATAATAAAATGTATAATAATGTCCCAAGATACTTTTATGTGTTTTCTGTGATTGCTATGGGTTTATAATGTTTCAAATGATCAAGATTGGTATCACATGGATTTTGATTATTGATTCTAATGAATCTTTAATTTTCCATGTTTTCATATATAATGATCTAGACATTGATTGGTATGAGTTATTTTATGACTTGCTCATACACTTGCTTATATCATCATACCCTTATGCACTCTTATGCTCCTTGATGACATTCATTTGTTAATGCTTGTATCTTCCCTTACCGAGCATTTAATCTCACTATTATTACATTTCTTTTTTCCATAAGTTTTTAAATAATTATGTTTAATGTTTTATATATATAAATGTTTTTACAAGGAATATTTTTATGACCTATTTTGAAATTATAAAAGCTGGGTTAAATAGGAGAAATTTTCTTTTAATGACTTTAAAATTGTTTATGTAATATTTTTTCTTAATTATCTAAAAATATATACCTAAAAGGTCCTCCAGTATGTAATTAATCAATGTTTTCCTTTTGATGTTGAAAATTGTATATGAAAAACTCAGGTCACAATTATTAGTATCAAATCTGAGAATGTAATGTTATGGATTTCAACACAGGATCCAGGAGTGCGAGTTCTGGGCTGTTATAGTTTCTATCAAATGCCTGTTTAGATAACTTTGGAGATTAGAATGTTTTTATATGAGGTTATCTTAAAAGTTATGGAGACCATAATAGTAATATAATCTTAATATTGATCATAAGTTAAAAATTTTAATACACCCCATTTGAGGTTTTTAAGTAGTATAAATATTTAGGTTACAATGATGTTTTTGGAGACTTTTTTTGGGTTGAGGTATTTATAATCCCTAGGATCAACATAAATTTTCTTAGGGAGGATTTGTTTTTTAGGATTAATGAATAAATGAGGAAAACTTGTATATTAGGTGAAAACCCATCACATCCAGTTATTTAGTGGGGCTTAAACACATGATTGAAGGATGATAAGGGTTTCACACACTACCATTAGCCTACACGATGTCCTGGTTAGTATGTATTTTTTTACAAGTAATGATTAGGTTTATTACAGAAGCAGATGAGATTTTATTTGAGGAATAATTATTGATTTATCTTGGAGGAATATATGATCAAATCCTTCAAGTCTTTGGATTTCAAACTTAGTTAGGAAATGTTTAATGAATTTTAAGTATAGTTATTTCTGGAATAATTTAGTTTCAACTTTGGGTATTAATTTTGAATATTAATGTATCATATGAAGGTTTACTCATTTTGTGAATTAACTTACCCTGAAATAAATATTTTGGTTTTGGTTAATGTCTAAAGACAGGTGGAATATAGATGCAAGAAAAGGGTAATTTATGAAAATTGGGTTGAATTTTGTTCGTCTTGTAACCGTTTGGGTCACTCGCCGGAGGTTTGCCGAAGGAGAACTTCAACCCAGGTATCAACAAGGAGGAAGGAAAGTTCAAAAGATAATGAACATGTAGTTTTAGGGGGGGATATTTCAGTTCAGAAGGAGCATGGTCCAGATAGTTTCAGCGGGATTCAGCTGTTATGTCTGTTGGAGCAGGATGCTTCGGAGGGAGTTTGCAAGGAGCCTGAAGTGCGTGCCCTTGGTCCTGTAGAGAAGGAAGCATTGGTTATCAACCCAACGGTGTACGAAGTGTTTAGAAGGCTGAGATAGGATTTAGAGGGGCCTTCCAGGCAGTGTTCATGGAAGGAGGCCAATAATTCTCGTGAGGAGAGGAAAGAAGAACCTCAAAGGAATGGAACTGCGGAGGACATTTTACAACTAGCTGAAGGTGAAGGGGTTGTGACTGCTATGGAGGTGACAAGTTCAGTCAAGAACTGAGAATATGGAGGTCCTGCTCTATCGGTGAGACCTCTACTGTAGTTGATCAACATGTTCGATAGTCTCTCAGAAGTTGGTTTGGTCACTGATCATGTGGAAGTTTTTTCTGGAGGTGTGGATGAGGGTGACCTGGAGAATCAAATGTATGAAGGGGGGGGGGGGGGGGTCGTGAAGAGACCTCTTTGCCGGTGGAAGAGTTTCCCAACTGGGACTTTGGAAACTATAATGACAAAGAATAGGACACTAAGATAGGGGCATAGGGTGAGGGTAAGGACTCTCCTAAAGACAATGGAGATGAGGTTAGGTGTCTTTTGGTTATTGAATGCAACACACCTGCAACAAGGAAGGGCAAGGACAAGGGATTCAAGGAACCTGTGTCAGAGACTCATTTTGGAAAGAGGGGTTATTCATCTGGGGGTGATAAAGAAAATCTGAGTGAATTTGCACTCGATCCTTTAGTGATATAGTTCAAGGTGGGAAAATGAAGATGAATGAAGATGTTGGAACGTTGTCGGCTTTACCAAGAAGAAAAACAAGGAAGGATTATTATTATCTCCTGCGACCGGTGATTACCAGAGCTTCTTCCAAGCGTGATCGCGGGGTGATCCTCTCTTTCAAAAAAGGTAGAATATCCATACAACCGAGCCAGGAGTAGTGCTCTCCGGATCAAATGAGGAGCCGGGTCTAAGGTGATAATATCTAGAGACAATATAAACCAGCTTCTGAATGGAAATCGACCACTGCGGAGGAGGACTCATGTCTCGGGTGTGGTGATGAGTATGGTTATTATGATTATTAGTGGTTGTGTTGGTTGTTCTTGTTTTCTGTTTTGGTGATCTTTTCTACTAGTTGTGTCAATTGTGTTCTTGTGCGGTTGTGTTCCATGGTTTCTCACTTTCCCTAAAAGTGTTTGGAAATAAAAAAAATTAAGTTTCAGCCAATATTATTTATTTAACATAATAATTATCACCTAGCTATTAGAATGGAGAGAAGGAATATGATTCAATAAATTATGAAATAATAGTTTACACATGTTTATAAAATGAATTCATTGGTCAAAAATTAATTATAAATGAAAATAAATATTAACTGAATATAAAGGATGTGTTTTTATGAAAAACTATTCTTATGACTAGAATGACGTTTTATATTAATAAATTTGATTAATCAGCATTACTGAAATATATTAATGAAATTTATATGTTATATATTTAATATTTTTTTGAAATTAATCCAATAATATTTATATGCTTAATATAAGAATAAATCCAATTTTAAGTATAAAAAGATGTATATTTTTGAAAGGTAATTTTATAGCCTTTTAATGGAATAATTTTTTTAAAATAAATTTTGACACTTTTATAAATTTTATTTTGAAAAATAAAATTATTTTTTAAAACCAGAATATCAAAATTTAATTTGGTTTAATTTTTGGTATTTTTTCTATGAACTTTCATATTTTGATGAATAGTGAATGACATCGGATTTTAATTGAAAACTGCTCTTTTATCTAAATAATTTATAGTGTTAAATTATATTTTTAATTTGTTTTAAGGTGTAATTAGAAAAATTTACTTCATTTAAACAAATTTATATCATTGGAATAAATTTCAAATTGAATTTTTATATAAAAAAATTTCAAGCTTTTGAACCTTTCTCTTTAAAAACCCACTATCTGGTCCTGTATGTGGGATCAATTTTAAATTAATTTATGCCAATTATATGATTTAAATTTGGAAAAATTGATTATGTATTTGGAATAATTATAATTTATAATTTATATTAAGTACAACTTAATTTTTGAAAAAAAATATTAGTGAAAGTAATTAAAATTAATTATAGTGATTCAGGTAAACGAGCTTAATTAATGATTAAACTTAGAATATAAGGTGTAAAAATGACCCTAAACTTGTCTAAAAATTATTTTTTTTAGAAATATATCAACCATTAAACCAATAAGAATATATAATTGTACATTTTTGGACCTTTGGGGGACATGTAAAACATAGGGAGCACTAAAATCTTTTCAAAAATACGCAATGCGTCCTTTTCCCCACTTATAAAAGGCCTCCTATACTCCTCCTAATATCACACATCTAAATACCATTGGATCATAAAAAACCTACCAAAATAAGCTATAAAAATACATCCTATTATCATATAATCCTCACTTTGGTAAGAAATCAATACAAAGAAGTCCTTTGGTGAAAACCAAAAGGAGTTACCTGAAAAAGAGGTAATGTTCTTCAACGATCACTTTTATTTTATTTCATTCTCAAACCTATTAAATTATTATTATTCCAAGTTTATATAATAAAATTAGTATAAAAAATATACTAATATTTTTTATAATAACTAGTTCAACCTACACCTATACACACTTCTATCAAATGGGTAACAAAATCAGTGTTTGTGTGTACGGAAAACTACCGCCTCCTCAAAGCGATGTGATTCGTTCACAGTTTAAATGAAATGTTTTAAGGATATATTTAATAAAAATATATTATATAAATTAAATATTTATTATATTCATTAAATAATTATATTTCTATACATATAGTATATCATTTTTTTCTTTCCATTTCACACACTGAAAAAGTGATAACGTCGTTCGTGGGTGTGTGCACTACCGCCTCCTCGAAGCGATGATATTATTCCTTTTTCATCAACACATCACAATAATGATATATATAAGTATATATAATTAAAAAATATGGTATTTATTATATAATGGTCATATTTCAAAGATAAACATTTCTTACCTTCTTTCCATAATGATCATTGAAAAATGAGAACGTTACTCATGCGTACGTATGACCTGCCATCTCTATGTTTGTAACACTGGTTCAATTTTCATAAAAATATTTCCTGTTTGGTTTTAAAAGTATAATTTATGTAAAAATTTAATAATTATTACACTATTATTATTCTGGATATGTTTAAATAATGAACCCTTTGACTATAGTTAACCTACCGAATCCGTTTTTGACACATAAACCGAATATGGTCAAAACACCTGATGTGAACTTAGTTATTTAAGTAGTTGTATAAAACATTATAATAAGTGTAATAAAATCAATTATAATCATAATTTTTTTTAAGAAATTAAATAATTAACATAAGTTTATTATTCAGGAATTTATAGGACAATCATGACGAATCAGACTTAAGGTAAGAGATTCTTGTCTCACTTTTACTTTCGTGAGGCATACACCATAATCACAACTTACTTCTTTTATAAAGTGTATATACTAAAATTTTTGATATATTATATCATAAATTATATTATATTAATTTTATTTAAATTTTTTATTTTATGATTATTACTTTTGGGATTTACGATTTAGATGTTACCACAGTTGTAAGGGGATTTCTAGTCTCACTTTTATTTCTGCGAGACTTATGCCATATTCACCTCTCATTTATTTTGTACAGTGTATATAATATCATATGACATGTAACATCATGAATTTAAATTATTTCATGATATTAAAATTCTCAATTTAAGTTATTATTTCATGGATCTCATGATTTAAAATTTACTCAATTAGTAAGGGATTTCATCTCAATTTACATTTCATTGAGACTAATTTGTTATTATGCACCAATTAACTTTTATGTGGTGCATATAATTCATTTGAAATTTTATATCATGATTTTTTCCATTCTAATTAAATTTAAATTTTGTTTAATTTTATTCTTTAATGAGTTTTATGATTCAAGTGTTTCTCAAGTAGTAAAGGATTTCTTAACTCAATTTCCGTTCATTGGGTTAAACTTCTATGTCATTGGTTATGTTATGAAAATAATATATGTTAAATAACCTATGATTATATTATTATGTATTTCTAAATTTAATGTGTGTATTTATATTTTTTACACATAATTATTTCATTGATTTATTCTCACTCTAATGATATGATATGTGTAAGGGTTTTTCTCATCTTACTTTTATTTTTGTGAGACATATTATATATTCACCACTTATTTTTGTTGTTTGGTGTATATAATACCAATGAATGTATTTTATTATTATTATAATTGAATTTAAAGGGTTTTAAATATCATTTTTATGATCTCTATTTCATTAGGTTTATCGTTTCAAAGTTACTAAATCTGTAATGATTTTTTTCACAATTTTTCTTATTTGAGATGTTTTTTATGTTATAAACCTATCTTATTTTATGAGGTGTGTATACTTATCCTTTGACATGATATATCATGAATCTCCTTATTCTCATGATATTATAAGTTTCATTTAATGAAATCCCTTTATGGGGTTTATGATTCAAATGTTTCAAAGTTTCATGAGACACTTTGGAATGTTAAAAGGTTATTTTCCTCATGAATGTTTTCAATGATATTCTAATGGAATTTTAATCCATCAATGTCAAAAAGCCTTGTTTTTAATTATCCTCCGTTGGGGATATTTTGTATTTATACCATCATAAATCTTTATTTGGATGGATTGTGTTTTTTATGGAGATTTTTATGAAATTAATTTCTTTTCTATGGGTTAATCATGTTTCAAAGAGATTGTTATTTAACCCATTTATTTTCTATGGATTAATCATGTTCGAAAGATATTTTTATAGAACCCATTTATTTTCCATGGGTTAATATTATTTCTAATAGATTATTATTGAAGCCATTTCTTTTCCATGGGTTAATCATGTTCTAAATAGATTGTTATGGAACCAATTTCTTTTCCATGGGTTAATATTATTTTAAAGGGATTGTTATTTAATCCATTTCTTTTCCATGAGTTAATCATGTTCTACAGATATTTTTATGAAATTAATTTCTTTAAATGGTTTAATCATGTTTCAAAGAGATTATTATGGAACCCATTTTATTTACATGGGTTATTCATATTTCAAATAGATTGTAATGAAACCCATTTCCTTTCCATGGGTTAGTCATGTATCAAAGAGATTATTATTGAAACTATTTATTTTCCATGGGTTAATCACGTTTCAAAGATATTTTTATAGAACCCATTTCTTTTTTATGGGTGGGTCCATGATATCCCTCTAATTCATTGGGTATAGAAGTCTATTGTATGGATATTCCATTTTTATGAGTGACACGTATGTAAGTAAACTGCATGGGTAATTAATTTATAAGAATGAAAAGTATAATAACATACCAAGATACCTTTATGTGTTTTATATGTTTTCTATGGGTTTATAATGTTTCTAATGATCTAGATTTATGTCACATGTATTTTGATTATTGATTCTGATAACTATTTCATTTTCCTTGTTTTCATATTTGATGATCTAGTTATTGATGGGTATGAGTTCTTTTATAACTCGCTCATGCACTTTGATTAGGTGATCATACCATTATGCACTCTTATGACCATTGATAACATTCATTTTTTAATGTTTATGTTTTCCCTTATTGAGCCTTGGAGGTTACCCTTATTTTATTTTATTTTCCCTAAGTTTTATGGAATTATGTTGAATGATTTATGTCTATAAATATTTTCACAAGAAGATATTGTTAGCCTATTGTGAAATAAGTAAAGTTGGGTTAACTAGGAGAATGTTCTTTTGATGAATTATGAATTTTTTATATAAGAGTTTTCACTAATGATATAAAACTCTAAACCTAAAGGGTCCTCCAGTATGCACGCGATCTAAGTTTTACTTTATATTTTGTAAAGTTTAGATGAAAAATTTGGGTCACAATTATCAGCATTAAAGTCAGGAATATAAAGTTACGGATTTCAGCACAGGATCTAAGAGTGTGGGTTCTGAGAAGTTATATATATATAGATTAAAAATATGTATATATATAAATATAAATAAATAGATATATCATAAAATATATAACACAATAACATGTAGCAATGGAAAGGGCACATGGGCGTAGAGGTGGAAGTCTCAAGTTCAAATCCATCCAGGCATGCATAAGTGGCAGGTATGGAGACTAATATTAAAGGAAGGGTTGGGTGGGATAATGGGGGAGTGCTAATAAATAGGTTTGGAGAGCATTAATAAAGGCACGTGAGAGTGGGGGAATGCTGATAAATAGGTTCTAGCGAGCACTGATAAATGTGGTGATATGGGTGTCGAGTGTTGAAAAAAATATTAGCATTGATAAAACCTATTTTTATCAGGGTATTTTGAGTGCTGATAAAGAGAGATTTTACCATCACTAAAAAACCATTAATAAAATTAGTGTTGATAAGTTCACATTTTATCTTTATCAGTGCTAACAAAAAGTTCATTTTAAGTGTTTTTCCAAGTTCTAATAAAAGAGACCAACTTTTAATGGCACTTACAACATCAACACTTTTTTTAGTGCTGATAAAACCCTTTTTATTCACTATTAAACAGTGTATATATAGCAGTGTTAGTGAATCTTGTTCACAAAATGAGTAGAAACACCACTTAATCTCATATAGATAAAATAGAAGGCATATACTCACAAAAAACAAGCATTTTTACTTGATTTTCCTAGATGGAGGATTACATCCAAAGGATGAGGGAGGTCACTACTCCTTACCTAATAAATAGAATCCATTATTCTTAGATAATTCACTGAGTCCACAGTCACCACTCATTTATAGATTTTGGGGTTATATTATCCTTACATTTTCATGCATATATAAGCTCACAACATAATATAGTATGAGTAGGAAGATCGGTGGATTTATGAAATAATACTCAAAGTACATTGATCGTCTCAATGCTAAAATCACTTTGTTAAAGAAAGTTGTGTACGTTCAAGAAACCATACAATAAGATATTGGTGAAGTTTCTGACTTCAAGATAAAGATTAAGAAACAAACCAAGTTAATCAATTTCCTTACTTCATATATTAAGGAGTGAGGAAAGATGCTAAAATTGAATTATGATGTAGAGGTAATATTGAAGAAAAATACAAAAATCTAAATTAAAATCTTGATATTGCAAGGCAAGTCTAATTTTAAAATGTTTTTGGATGATGAGTATAAGAAATAGATGAAAAATTCACAAGAAATTTTAAAAATTTAATGAATGATAAAAGGACCAATTCTATGGGCATGATCATACTTAGATATAAAAAAGAATATTCCAAGATATGAATAGTAATTTTAATGATAAAAGGAAAGTAAAATTGTTGAAGGTAATTCTCAAATTTAATCATCAAGAGTTATAAAAAAACTGACAAGATTCTTGGATGCTATGAATATATCGAGCAAAAGTGATAATATATACCCATTTATGATGTGTAAATTTTATGGTGAATTGGGATACACCATGACATATTGCGAAAAATTATGGATATATCTATGGGAAGAGGTACCTAAAATTAAGTAAAAGTAGATGAGAACACAACCTACACAAAAATGAATGGATTTTTTATCAGTATTTGTTTCACTTCTCTAACATTGGATATAAATCTTATGATTGAAAAAAAATGAATTTAAATAAAAAATTTTCAATATAGGATCATTGAGAAGGGATAGGTAGCTAATGTTCATTATATAATTGGAGAATAAATTATCTGTATTCAAATAGGAGGAGGATAGAATTACTATACATACTGAAACTAATAAAAAAATCCATTTATGTATGAAATCAACCTTGAATTTCTTATAATGGAAAAAATATTAAATAAATGCCTCTATTTTCTAGAATTTTACTCAAATATAGTAAGAAAAAAAATGCATAGATAATCAACAGTGGTTGTTCATCCCATATGAAGAGTAACGAGATCTTGTTGAATAAAATAATGAGTCATGTTGATAAAATATTTTGGTTTAGAAATGATGGTTATTTAATGATCAATTATATTGGAATGAAAAGTATAGATAGAGAACAATTGAATAATACCAATGTAATATTTGTGGATGGACCTTGACAAAATCTCTTGAGTGTGAGTTAATTTTGTGACTCAAGACTTGAAGCAACATTGAATCGTAAGGTCTTGATGATCAAAGGAAATACCATATGTGAATTGATGCATTTTAAGAGAATAAATGGTAATCTATATCAGGTAGACAATAAAGAAAATTCATGTTTCTCACGGTGTAATTGGAAAATAACATGTAGAATAAACAGTTTTGGGCATATAAACCAATAATTCATGGAACATATTTGAAATCCTAAAGTGACTATTGATATTTTTAGTCTAAAAATATATAGGTAAAATATATTTCATGCATCCCTGGGAGGGAAGATGGTGGAAAATGAATATAAAATGAAGAAGAAATGACCTTCATAGTTTCTTTATTTGATTTATACCGACATGTTTGTTCCCATGAAACATACATGAACAAGAGGATAAATGTATTATATCATTTTTATGGATGATTAAAATAAAATAACAAGAATAAATTTTAAGAAAACAAATAAACATGTGATAAAGTGTGTCAAAAGATACATATGGTGAGCTATAAACAAAACTAGAAGGGTAATCAAAATCATACAATCATATAATTGTATATAGTTTAGCTTTATTAAATATAGGGATTACTTAGAGAAGTATAAAATCAAACACATGGAATCTTTGGTAAAAAATACCCAATAGAATGGATTGGTTGAGTGGTGAAACCACATGGTGAATAACATGGTAAAGAGGCTACTTATTAAGAGTTCTATCTCGAGACACTATTTGAAGGAGGTAGTGAAAGTAGTGGTTTATATTCAAAATATGGTTTATTAATTTCCTGAGGGAATATGATTCCATATGACATCTATCATAAAATATGGCCTACTCTAAATAATTTTAGAGTGTTTTGAAGTAAGTGTTGCATCTATAGTAAATAGGGATATCAAATAATATATGGTGATGTAGTGATTGTGGGTATAATTTTTGGGTATTTAACCAATAGTAAATCTTGAGTGAAATTTAATAAAATGTTCAAAAATATTTTTGAAAGAAATGTTTTCAATGTTATTTAGTAGAAATATTAGAATAAAAATAGAAGTATAAATCTGGAGGAAACATGTTAAGAATAGGATCATGAATATATTTTTAGAGATTCTTATATGGAAGATTTTAAGGATGAATCAGAAGAAGAAACATGAGTTAAATTGATTCATTCACAAACTAAATTAAAAAAAATAATAAATAAAATCGATGTGTCTAATATAACTGGTCATAAACATACTATGACACAAACATGATGATTGAGGAGTGTCAAAAACACTATATTTTTATCATTGGTAATGTAAGAACCAAGATATTATTTTTAGGTATGGATCTTGTTTTCGGGTGTTTCGAGGAAAAAGAGAGTTTTTGGAAATTTAAGGAGTACACACTGTGAACTTAGGAGTACACACCATGTACCTAGTTTCTATGGGTAGCCGTGTACTAGCCGTGTAACAGTTGAGTACATGGCCGTGTGGGGTGACCTGGAGATCACCTAAAGCGGAGGCCGGTCAAGGCATGTACATGGCATGTACATTAAATGAAAACACCATGTACTTTTATTTTTATTTTTTAAATCAGATCGTGGTCACATCTAATTTATAGAAACACCTTCTTCTAGCCCCATCTTGTCCAAGAGTGACGAGAATTGCTGAATCTTCTTTGAGCCCCCGATCGGCTGTCCGTTCTCTGAATCAAACACCATCTATTGCATTGTAATTTCCGTGATCTATGATGTTCTAGGTCAATAAAAAGGATAAGGTTCAATTATATTGACCATACAACATCAAGGTAGGTGGTTTGTTCCTTTCTGTAGATATCTTTCAATTATATGTGAAAAAAGTTCCAATACCCTAGTTTAGGGTATTGTGTGGTTTGGGAATTTAACCTTGTTAATGCCTACTATGATTTATTTTCTTGAATTAGGGTGTTTGATTATGAATAGGGTTTATTTACCTTAATATGGATGTGTTTGTCCATGTTTGATTGATTGTGGACGTTGGGTCTAGAACTGTGCTATTAGGATGGAGTTGTTTATATGACATGATTGTGATATGCCTTGTAGCTATTTAGCCAAGTAGTATTTGAGTTTTACTTTGGCTGTTGGATATTGTTTATGCACGATTGAATTACACAGGGCTGTGGGGACCTAGTGTAGTTAGACTATAGGGGGAATGGATGCTAAGAGCTTCCACAGAGTGTTTGTTATACTTTCACATTGCGAGACCATAGGGGATATGGACGTGAGTGATCTCTCATAGTGTCTATAGTTCCATGTTGTGAGACCATAGGGGGAATTGGACGTTGAGTGCTTCTTCATAGAGTCTGTATTTTACTGTTATAAGACCATAGAGGGAATTGACGGTGAGTTCTTACTCAGAGAGTCTTTGTCTAAGTTGAAGCAAAGGGGTTAGATTGTGAGTACTCCCCATAGGGTTGCTTGTGTTTTTTTGGTTGATAACTTGATAACTGTACATGGATTTATTTGAAACTGTAGGATCATTTAATTTTGAGTAATTTTTTATTTATTAATTCATTTTTAATATTACCTTCCATATATATATTCACTGACAGTTAGGCACAAATCTTTGGGTGGTTGCCTACTGGGACTTCTCACACCCTGTTTAGGTCATGATTTTGGGCCCAAACAGATTATATTGTTGCATGTATAGATAAGGGAAATCACCCTTCTACTTTAGGTACTTTATTACTGTGGAGCTGTAGAGCATGAGACCAAGCTGAGGCTTGCGATACTACTAGAGTTGTTTACTTTTTTTCCTTTTTTACTTTGGTTTAGTACTGTATTACAACATTGTGGCTTGTTTGACTATTTTTTTAGATACTAGTGACATGAATCATTATTTATATATATGCTGAAGTTGTTTATTTACTTCCAGTCTTCTTTTGTTTACTTATTTTATATTATTACTACTTTTGCTGTTGTTATCTGATTGCTATTTCACTATGTTACTCTGCCAATGAGGGCATAGTTCACCCACTATCACACCCAAGGCACTCACTGCTAGTCGGAAGCCTCTGGTGTTCGGGGAAATGCACTTGAGACCATGTGACCAACTAGGTACGAGGCACTTTTGGGTGGAAACTGGAACTGGGATGTTAGAAAGTGTTATCAGAGGGATTATTTTCTTCTTGACTTACTGTTTGGAGCCTATAGACAGAGATACGAATGAATATGTACTTGGTAATGAGTTGTACCTCAGAGTAGCTAACCTGTGTACTGGGAAAAGCTAATTTACCTCGATTATTTAAATTTTTATGTTTTTTCAATTATTATAGTTAATTTGATTTCACTATTGGGTGATTCACATGTTTTTTGCTACTATGGTTTATATCATTAAGGTTCTATTTCTGTTGCAACCTGATGAGATAAGGGTATTCCATCTCATGCATCATATAGGCACCTGCTATAGATCACATTTCAAGAATTATTCTCATGCCATTTAGGTTGCATTCCTGATTACATATTGTTGTGATAGATGTTTTTCTAGATATTAATGTTGTTGTTATAGATGCCTTGATAGAATACCTACTATTATATAGGGTATTGGTAATATGTAAAGTTATTTTGAATGAACACCAAACTTTGGTCACTGAGGTGTTATGGGCCCTCATGGATAATAATTTGGTGGATCATGTGATTGATTTCACTGTTATACTCTATGATATGCATGAATATGATGCCAATATTTGATTCTCAGGGAGTATGGGCCCCCACAGATCGGAATTTGGCACTTTAATGTTTGTTTTAGTGTTTTTACGGGGTTCTGGAGTAGTTTCTGAGGCTTACTGTCTGAAAAAACCTAGAATACACGGTGTGTAATGATGAATACACGCCATGTATCCTTCTATTTGGGAAGGAAAAACGTTTCTTAAATACATGCCTTGTACTTTATGTACACTCCATGTAATCCTTAATCGTGTGACTGGCTGTGTGGGTAGGGAAACAAGGTTGGGAAATGTTGGTGGCACACGCTATGTACTGGGATTACACATCATGTTGTATGGACCGTGTATCCAGTCGTGTGACTAACAAATGGATGGTTAAGACTTAAGTGGTACACGCTGTGTCTAGGGAAAACACGCCGTGTTGTAGAGACCATGTATCCGACCGTGTGACTAATGATACGAGTCGGTGAAATCCTTCCAGTACATGCCATGTCTGGAATAAACACGTCATGTAGTTTTGTTCTAGGAGAACTGTGTGGGTTAGCCGTGTATAGGAACTCAGTTAGGGGGAATCAATTAAAGTACACGATGTGTCCTTGGGAGGAACAAACCATGTATAGGGGTGTTACACGACCGGTTTTAGAAGAAGTACATGCCTATGTAAAGGCTTCAGGGAACACTCTGTGTAGGGGTTATACACGCTGTGTATCTATGTTTTGGAAAACTTGGTTTTTTTCTTTCTCTTATTCCTTTCCTGTACTTCTAAGTTTTAGTTCTGGATGATCTTGAACTAAGGTGTGTGTCTGACCTTGCAGAGTCTTGCCACCGAGACTTTTTCCAATTGTTCAATAGATATAGGGCAATGATTAGACACCAGACATAGTAGATTAGGCACTACCAGTAGATCCTCCCATCGTAATCATCTTGGAACCAACTATCATTCCAGATACAGGTGCCAATACATAGTTCTGAGAAGGCTTCATAAGGTTTATGAAGACCTTCAGGGGATCACTGCATCCTTCCCCATCCATGGAAGATTTTATGTGAGTGTTTCAACAGTAGCATCCTTCTACTTTATCAGGGGATAGAGGACATCAGGATATAGAGTCATGGTTGGAATCCATGCTGTTAATTTTCGAGCATCTAGAGACGCCTCCAGAGAGGAGGGTGAATCTCACTTTGTATATGAATCTATATTATGCCAAGATATGGTGGGATGTGATCTCATAGGCGGGATACCCGAAGGTTATGGATTGGGATGATTTCCAGTGTACCTTATACAACTACTTCTACCTGGACACTTTGAGGGCCGACCGAGCCCAAGAGTTCATGAGCTTGGAGTAGGGCACTCTATTCATAATGGAGTATTATTCTCACTTCATAGAGTTGTAGCGCTTCACACCCATTCTAGGGGGTGATGAGTTATTTATAGTGAGGAAGTTTGAGGATGGTCTCAGGCATGACATCTGATCTCAGGAAAACATCTTCAAGTTGACTTCCATAACTTCTATAGTCAACCGGGCATTGATCACAGAGCGCAACTTGGGGGATTCTAGGGCTGTGATCCAGGGCAGCTCGACATCCGGGGTTGGTACCCCTCTGAATGATAGTAGGATGCTCCGTAAGGAGTCTACATGCAGAGATCTGATTAGGCGGAATACTTCTTCTGATGGCCTTGTGGTGTGCTTCCAGTGTGGGAAGAGTGGGTATACGAGGCCACATTGTGTGATAGACCCAATGGAGTTCCAATCTTGCAGCAAGATGGGTCATCTTCAGCGTTTTTGTCAGATTTTCTCACTAGAAACTGGTGATAGGGGTTCTGCAATGAACCCACATTCAGAAGAAGGACCACCAGTTTCTCCTCAGTCTGGGAACTGGTGTTCTTCTGGCTGTTCAGTACAAGGTGGAAGTCACATCTGTGGTATCCAGTCAGTAGGCTTTCAGTGATAACATGGTGAATCAGCTCAGGGTGGCCAGGCAAGGTCATAGGGCCATGGTACAGGCTAAGCTTTTGCAGTGGAGCAGACCCAGCATGAGCAGGATCCCAGACCCTCTACAGTTAGAGGTACGATTCTAGTTGCCTCAGTTTTAGCTTTTTTACTTTTCGATATAAGGGATTCCCATAGTTTCATATCTGTTTATGTTGTGGAGAGCCTTGGGCTCTATATCTTTACTTCTACTGATGTCTTGACACTGGACACACCATTGGGGACTAGAACAACTAGTGTACGTCAGTGTAAGGAATTCCCTCTTGAGGTTGGTGGGTGTCACTTATTTTAGTACCTTTATGTCTTTGAGATGATGGGCTATGACATCATTCTCAAAAGGAATGGTAATTTCCCTTCCAGGCTATTGTTGATTGCAATCACTATAGGGTGATCTTCACATCACCAGAGGGAGGATCGTTTCTACATAAGGGTGAATGGGATGTACAGGCGAGCAGAGTGGGAACCGAGCATCATGGGTTGGGAGGAGTTATAGCCCAAATTTCTAGTCTATATCTGGATGACTAGAGGTCTTAACAGATGGACTTTCCTCCATGGGTGGATCTTTTTTGGGATATCATTCCAAACGAATTTTTAAGTTTTCCTCTGGAGTGAGATGTAGACTTTTCTATTGATCTTGTGCTAGCGGCAACACCGGTGTCCATTCCTCCTTATAGGATGGCCACACCAGAGTTATAGGTGATTAAGAAAAAGTTATAGGAGTAACAAGAAAAAGGTTTCATCCAACCTAGTACGTCTCCTTGGGGTTTTGCTATCCTGTTTACAAAGAAGGAAGATGGTACCCTCAGACTTTGTGTGGATTATCGGAAGCTAAACAGTTTACAGTCAAGAACTGATATCCCTTACTGAGGATCGATGACCTCTTTCATCAACTTCGAGGAGCCCAGGTGTTCTTGAAGATTGACTTGATATTTGGTTATTATCAGCTATGCATTAGATCATCACATATACCTGTTACAGCCTTTCAGAGAAGGTATGATCTATAGGAGTACGTGGTTAAGCCGTTGGGTCTCAGGAACACGCCTACAATTTTTATGGCACTGATGAACCGAGTGTTACATACTTACTTGGATTCTTTTGTGGTAGTCTTAGTGGACGATATCTTGGTGTACTCTCATACTCAACCCGACCATGCGACCCATCTTGAGATCATTTTGAGTACACTGAGAGAGAATCATTTATATTCTAAGATCTTAAAATGTAATTTTTGGATGGACCAGATTCATTTATTTGATTATGTTATCACAGATATAGGAGTATCAGTAGACCTAGAGAAAGTGAGAGAAGTAGTTTCTTGGGAGCAGTTGAAGAACATATTTGAGGTATGAAGTTTTCTAGGGCTTTCTGGTTACTACAAGTGTTTTATAAGGGTCTTTTCGTGCTTAGAAGTTCCACTGACATTCCTGACTAAGATGGGTGCGAAGTACTCATGGACAGATTCCTACAATTCAGAATTTAAAAAGCTAAAATGGAGGTTGACTTCATCACCGATACTAGTTTTTCAAGATCCGGGCAAAAGCTATACTATTTACTGTAATGCATTAGGTATCAGACTGGGAGCAATACTTATGCAGGGAGAAGGATTAATTGCATATAGGTCTTGGAAATTGAGGTCACATGATAGGAATTACCTGATGCATGATCGCGATTTGGCTGTTGTTGTTCATTCTTTGAGCTTTTGGAGACATTATCTGTTGGGTGATCATTTTGTGGTTTTCACTGACCACAAAAGCCTCAAGTATATCTTCACTCATCGCGATCTGAATTTGAGATAGTGAAGGTGGGTTGATTACCTTCAGTCCTTTGATTTCGAACTTGCTTACACGCTGGGGAAAGGCAATACAGTAGCTGATGCATTGAGTAGGAGGACTCAGATACAAGCAGTTCATAAGGCTAGCAGTGAGTGGCAGCCTATGGCTCTATTCTCTATGATACATTTGGATGTGCATGACATACAGGGGAAAACGTTTCTTTCTAATGTAGCTGTTACCTCTAATCTATTTGATTGAGTGCGAATGAGGCAACTATCATATTCTGAAGGCCTAGTTCTACAGGAGAGTGTGTCAGGAGAGGACCCCATTCTTGGATGGGTCATAGGTGAGGATGAGATATTGCGTTTTCATGGACACATATGAGTGTCAGTAGAAATACGTGAGGAGATGATGTAGGATTTTCATTCCTCAGTTTGGGCAGTTCATCTGGGTGTCACCAAGATGTATCAATATCTACACTGTCAGTATTGGTGAATGTAACAACTGGGCCCCGGTGACATCACATACACCCTGCCTTAACATGGCTGTTGGGTCCGGGCCCACGAGGTACCACTAGTTTCCCCACAGGAACGTGGTCCCCACCCTGGAAAACTTCCCAAAAGGTCACCCATATTGATCACTACTCCAGGGCAAGCACGCTTAACTGTGAAGTTCTAATTAGGCAAACTCTCGAAAAGAAAGGTGCACCTTGTTGACATGAGTCATATAATTTAGTCATTTAACTCTTTATCATTCTGGGGTGTTACATTCACCCCATTTTAGAGCACAATGTCCTCGTTGTGGGCCCTACATCTCTACCCAGTCAGTGCACTGCACTTAAGGCTGGGTACCACCTTTGATACCAAATGTGACCATTGGATCCCGGTGACAGCAAATACACCCCGCCTTAACATGGCCACCAGGTCCTGTCCCGTTAGGTACCACTAGTTTCCCCACAGACACGTGGTCCCCACCCTGAGGCCCACCCACATGCCTGAATGGGTCATTTGACTAATTACAGTCCCCACATACCAACACATTTCCTTTCTAGTGTGCTTTGTCCTCACTCACACACACCCTAGAAAACTTCCCAGAAGGTCACCCATCCTGATCACTACTCCAGGCCAAACACACTTAACTGTAGAGTTTTAATTAGATAGGATCCCAGAAAAAGAGGTGAACCTTGTTGACATGAGTCATAAAATTTAGTCATTTAACCCTTTATCATTCTGGGGTGTTATAGGTAATAACATCATCATTTTAGGAAGTGGAAAAGGAATATTCTAGGAAACCTTGGACTAAGGAGCACTCTGTTCATTCCACCGGATGGACACAGTGATCACTTTGCACACCAAATAGAGACATCAATTTTATCATTTAGTTTTACACAACAAAAAAAACTCTAAAACACCATTATATAAGGGTTTTTTCTAACAACCACCTTCCCTTGATCCTATATACGTGAACTAGGATCAAATACCACCTAAAATCAAAAACCAAACTCTCTATAAAAAAATAGAAAAGAAACAAATAAATAGCATTATAGGGTTTGGAAAAACATCCTACATCCATGGGAGAACACTATATAAATTTCATTATAGGAGATACAAGTAAATATGAAGCTCATCAATCACCCCCACTTTTATTTAAAAAGTCTTAGAAAATGAATCCAAAAGTATATGATTATTCAAAATTCCTATATAATTGGTCAACCACCTCTTATTTATGGAGGCATCCATCTCGTGAACATGTTTCACCAACCCCGAGATACACGATCAGCCTCTCGTTGACCAGGGAATCCTCTTATACACTATTAAACCTACCAATGAAACTTATAACATATGGTAACCATGCTTGCATCCCAAGAATTGAGTTTCCACCCTCAGTGGAACACAAACCAAAGGAACACTATTTTATGAACTCCATCAAGTGTACTCTTTCTAGTGATGGTTAGTTTGATGAGACCTTACACTCGACTACTATGAAACTGTCCAATAGGAAACCACCATTTGGTGATCTCAGTCCAATAATCTTTGTCTGGAACACTATTTCAGGTGAAACTAAATAATTCCAAAAAACCCAACAATCTCCCACTTTAAAGTTTCTTTAGGATTTCAACCTTCTTCAATTATCCACCTAATCCGATCCTTTATCTTATGCATGTAGTGTTCTCCTCTCTATTAGATCAACCAAGTACAAATGAGGTGCAATGGTGCCTCATATTTTCAAAGAAAAGAACCTTTTTAAACATATCAGTAGGATTATTTTTCCTAATAATTTTTTGTAGAACCTAAAATTTTTATTCTAGAAGACTTCATATAAAATGATATTTCAGGTCAATGTGTTTCATCCTTGTATGAAAAAATGGATTGTGGGAAAGATGGATGACACTCTGACTATTAAGAAATAAATTTCCTTTAAATGATCCCTTTCTGAGTTCCTTAAGCAAGAACATAAACCATATAAAATATTTCCCTAATTTAGTAATAACAACATAATATTATTCAATTAAAGTTAAAGAAATGATAGGATGTAACCGAGACATCCAGCTGAATACTGTTCCACCAAAAGTAAACACAAATCCATTTGTAATTTTCTTTGAATCCATGTTTCTGAAAAAATATGCATCAATAAATTCCTTCAAATGATCTTAATATCTAAAACATAAGGCTAAATATTATAATCCTTTCAAAAATAAAATGATCCATTTCACAGAATCCCAATGTTTCCATCCTTTATTTGACAAAAAATGGTTTACAAATCTCATTTAAAAAGAAAATTATGGTCATGTGAAAACCATTTCATACACCAAACATTCAATAGTTGAGGAAAAAATGACCTTCGTAATATCACAAACTTCACCATCCATTGATGGTTCCTATGCTTTTGAAAGTTTGAAGTGTCCAACAAGAGGGATTGAGATAGTTTTACAACGATTCATTCCAAACATTTTAATGAACATCCTTATGCATTCCTTCTAGGGTAAACTAAATAACCAATTTTTCTATCCTTCTCAATTATAATTCTCAATATTTTATTGTCTTGTACAAGGTTCTTAATTTCAAACATCATAGAAAACTTACTTTTTAGTCCCTCAATCTGATGGAACTTCATATAGTAATCAACATATTATCAATATAAAACAATTATACAATATATGTTCCATCATCCCATTGATTTTGTTAACAACAATGATAAAAATCACATCAACTGAAACTTTCTCAAGAATGAAAGTATCAAAATTCTAATTCCACTATCTTGGAGATTTTTTCAAGATATAAAGACTTATTTTCAACTTAAAAACAATATCCCCCTTCTGATGAACTTCATAAACCTTGGGATAAACCATTTAAATTTATTCCTCCAAATCCCCACTAATAAAAGTTGTATTTATATCTATCTTATCCAAGTGTAGATCATAAGACACAATGATGATTACTCTTCTAATAGTTGTGTGTTTCACTATTAGTGAGAAAATTTCAGAAAAGTAAATCCCTTAATAACAAACCTTTATTTGTATCTCTTACTTCCATAAAATTTAAATTTTAAATGAAAAAACAATTTTTTTCTAGATATATTTTTACTTCTAGTATTTTATCCAATTCTCATTTATTATTGATATTTAAAAAATTAATTTCCTATTTCATGGATTAATCCCACTGTTTTGAGTCTTAGAGAGTATCTTATTCTTCTAAAAATTTCGATTCCCTATAATTTGTTTAAATTTGAAAGTTCCTCTAAATTGGGTTTTTGATATGAGTTCATCTACTTAGTATAACCTTAGGTTTGACTAACAGAGCCTCTCTATCTGGTTGTCATTCTTCTAAACACTCCCTATCTGAGAAACTGACTATTAGAGCATAATAATTTGAAGTTTATTTTGAATATTTTGGATGTAGAGTACATATGATAACATCTATCCAATCATCTTAAACTTCAATACTTAATCTAACCTCAAATTCTTTTATATCCAAGTATTGATCTTTCCACAGAAGTTATTTGTTGAAAACAAAATTTCTTCTATGGATGAATTGTTTCACTCCATCATCACAAAAAGGATATCCAAAGTTATCCTCACTATATCCAATGAGAAAATACACCTTATATTTTTCCTCTAACTTATCTCTTTCTTTAGAATCAATATGAACATATGAAATACTTCCAAGGAATTTGAGATTATTGACCTATGATCTCTTATCTGACCAAAGTTCCTCTAGAAGTTCTTTCCCCATATTTGAAACCAGAATTATGTTCATAAAATATACTACTATATTTATAGCCGCTACCCAAATTCCCTTAGAAATTACAAAGTTAAGCCTCATACTCTAGGATTTCTCTTGAAAATTACAATTCATCCTTTTAGCTATAAATTTTTATTGTGGAGTTCCTAGAATAATATTCTCATGCTTGATTCCCTTCCTTTAACAAAATTTAGAAAAGTTGTGTTCAGTGTATTATCAACAATTTTCTATCTATAGAAACTTAAAAATTTATTCACACTCTCTTTAGAGAAAAATCTTTTATTGAATAAATTCCTCAAACAAATCAGATTTATTTTTCAGGAATTCAACCAATACTTTTTGAGTGGAATAATTACCGATAGTCACAAATTATAATGATTCTCCATTTTAATGAATAGGGGATGGACCAAAAACATTATAATGAACAAGTTCTAGCTTTACATTCCTTGAATTTATACTATCCAGGTTAAAGAAAAATATATTCTATTTCCCTATCATATAAGTCTCACAATTTCAAAGGTCCATTTAATCGAGTGTAAGTATTCCATTTTCCACTAGAAATTTCAAATTATTATCACTGAGGTGACTAAACCTACAGTTCAACATTTTAAAAATGTCTTATTAAGTGATTTTGGTCACATATACTTCATCCTTGTGTCAGGTCAAGTAAAAGGTTCCGTTTTTTACTCCAAGATAAATCACTATGAAACCTCTTTTGATATTATATTATCCATAAAAAAAATTCATTCCAAAACTAGTATCATCAAGTTATACAACTAATATGAAGTTCTTCCAGAGTCCTAGAATACATATAACACTTCCATTATCAATACACTTCCATTTTTCATTCAATTTCTGACATCTCCTTTTCAAACTATTTCCAGATCTTCATCATCTATAAGATGTACTCTACCCAAGATTCTTGGTATATAATATACCATGAATACTCTCATTATTTGAATGAAAAGATTCACCTAAGTCAATAACCCATGATATTTCCAGAATATTCACACTTAGTAACAAGCTGGAAGCTCCATACATTATACTAATAGAGTTTGTCTGTTTGAAAGTTAAAGCCTCCATCTGATTCCTATGATATTTATTGATATGTCCCTTATTCCCATAAAACCACCATGTAGAACCTAGAATTACTAATTTACCTTGAATTATTCTCTAAAACATATCATATGAATACTTATTCTTATAGTGATCCTTTTATTGAGGTGACTATCTATATATGGAAGTATTGAGAGCACTTCCAGACGAAGCTTGATTTTCCTTCAACCTTCAAGATTAAGTTCTGAATGTAATCAAACAAAAGACCTATATTCCCACTGGAGTTTCACATTTATATCACCATTTAATCCCAAATTTCTAGGAGTGAGTAAAGAATTAGAAATATGAAACATCAAATTTTAAAGTTACCTTTACCGATTTGATCTTTCTTTAGATTATATTGAAGTCATTCACATGATCTGTTGCTAGTATTCTATCCAATAACCTCAATATTAACAATATTTACTTCCTGAAAACTTTGTTAAGTGTTGTGGGATTATCATACATATCATCTAAGGCTTTTATAAACCATGAAGTAGTTTTATTATCTCAAACATTGAAAGAAAAATTTAGAGAAAGTGACATCCTGATCAAGGCTAAGGCCTTCCTTTCTAATCAACCCCATTCCTCCCTATCTATCATCTTAGGAAATTCAACAAAAAAATTGAATTGAGATATTTTCATATCAAAATATACTCTAGTTACATCCTTAAAAAGGAAAATTCCATTCCATTGGAATTATCTGTATAAAACTTCCCTTCCTTTGAAGTCATTATTTTGATAATAGTAAAAAAAATAACCAACTCGAATCCAAGAAATTGAAATCTAAGGAGAGGAGAAACATGGATTCTGTGAGTGAATTATAACTAATACCTTTGATACCACTTATAGAGAAATATTGGGTTGATTAATACTCTTTTCATTCCACTATAAGAACACAAATATAACTTCATACCTCAGATAGAGATTTCCATCTGGTCATCTAGGATTACATTGCAAAAAAACTCCAAAATACCATCGAACAGAGGTTTGTCTGATAATCGCCTTCCCTCAAGATTGTGAAACATGACTAGGATTAAATCCCACTTAATCACAAAAAAACTCAAAAATACACTATACAAACACATATATTAAAATAAATAGACAAATAGGATTACATGGTTTGCACAAATATCTTACATCCATGTAAGAACACAACAAAAATTTCATTTTAGGAGATATAAGAAAAATAAAACACTCATTGCTCACCTTCTATTTTTTTATGAAAAGTATCTGAAAACGAAGTCAGAAACTACCAACTGTTCAATATACCTACACATATGTTCCACCACCTATTATTTATAGAGGTCTCTAACTGGTGAAAAAGTTGCACCGATATCCAAAATTCATGGTCAGAATCCTATTGATAAGGGAAAGCTATGATTCAATGTTGAAACTACTGATGAAAATTCCAATATCTGTTAACGATTACTGTATCCCATGCATTGAGTTTCCACCCTTAGTGAAACACCAACCAAAGGAACTCTATCTAGTGCAAGTTAGTCTGATGAACCCTTACACCTGACCACTCTAAAACTATTCAGTAGGAAACCTTTATCTGGTGATCTTAGTTTGATGATCTCCATCTAGAATTTTTTTTATGATACTGAATAATTTCAATAAAACCCAACAAAAAAATAATGGTTCAAGTACATGGATGTGAAGATAGATCAAATAGTGAAGAAACAAAATTAGTAGCTTCAAAAAAGGACAAGCAATCACAAAATAATTCAAATAAAGTGAGGTTTTAAGAATAAATATGAAAAGTATGGGAAAGTTATTTGGAATAAATAAAATATGGTTTTTAAAGGATATGATCATATTATTGGTATATATGTTGAGGAGATTTCCACACTGGAGGTGAGAATTAAATCAATTCAACTATTCTAAGCAATGATAATTTAAAGGGGGTTTATACTCTGTAAAATTCATTTAAATACAATATTCTTGAACGAATTACTTTAGAGAAGAGATATATTTTGAAGAACATGTATATTTGTAACTTATTTATATTAGAAGAAAGGTATTTTACGTCATGAAATAATTTTATGGATTATGGAAAGATACATAATCTCGATATGCATGATTGGATTTATATATGATTACATTTATACTCAAGAGAGGTGGTTTTGATCAGAACCTTTATAAAAAATCCTCAAACGATGATAAATTCATGGTACTCATATAAATTGATGATATCATAATAGGTGGAAATAATAAGGAATCTATGGAAGAATTTAGAAATATGTTGTGATCAATGTTTGATATTTCTATAACTAAAGAACTTACTTATTTTACTTGGGTTATGTAAATCATAATAGCAGGAATAATTTTGTTTTTCAAGTTTGATATTTTAAGGAGTTGTTAAAAAAATTCGACATATAAGAATTTTAACTAGTTTCAACACTAATTACAATTAGAACTATAATAAAGAGTTATAAATATCAAAAAACTATTTATTCAACATTATTAAGAAGAATTATTGGTATATTTATATATTTTATGGAATCATGTCCACACATCATTTACATAACATTTTTGGAAGCTCAGTTTTAATGAAATATAAAATGGGAGAATTGTATACTAGTAAAACATATCATGAAATATGTAAAATGTATCCTTGATTTGGTAAATATATATAATGTTAGGAAAATATATATATATATATATTTATATTCATATGAAAATTATATAAGAGACATTAAGGAGTAAAAATATATAGGTGGAGGGAAATATTTCATTGGAAAAATATGGGTTAGTAGTCTTAATATACTGTAAGAACATATCTCCCTCAACACAAAACCATCATATTTAATTTTAGAAACAAAGTTGTGTCCTCAAATTATTCAGATAATATAATAGTTAAATGATATTTTCACTAAGATGAAGATGCCCATGATATTTTTTTGTGAGAATAAAAGTTCAATTGAGCTGACATGGAGATAACAGTGACCTATGGCGTCACTAAAATGCATGTTGTGTTGCATAAATACTAGGAGTAGTTATAATCAATTTTCATAGAAGAAGAGTAAAAGGGATAAAAGGGAATAATAATAATAATATCACATATACTGATTTTACATGGTTCAAGGATAATATCTGCATCTATGGAGAGGAAAAACACTTCACTAATTCAGGAGCATAATTACAGGGTGAAATTCAAAGTTACAGAAATCATATCATGGAATATATCATAAAGAAACATGGTGCTACATAAATCCATGTTACTATAGTGCCACGAACCACACAATATGTCCATTATGCTATCGTAACTAGTGGATGAAACTCTAGAGAGCTACAATGACCTAATAGTGTCACCAGTAACATGTTGCTACAATACCATGTCGATGTCCGCACTGCCACAATTCCCTATTTTTATCACTATTTAGCTCTACTATAGCGGTTTAGTATTACTACAGTCCCCCAAAATTTAATATGGGGGCCTGTGGCCCCTTAAACATTGATCAGGGGTGTGCTCCCCCTATAACCACAATAACCTCACCATAGAGTTTAAACCATAAGAGATTCATTCTGATGCATAGTCTAGGCCACTAGTAGTTGTACCAACTTTATTTGAAGGATCAATCTACACCATTCTTGCATGTTTATCATGGGAGGTTAATAGTGATGAAGGATATATATCTTAGGGGGAAAAGGATCCTAACCACACCACCTTCCATATAATATATTCCTCATATTTCCCCTAATATAAGTGTTGTGTAATTTCACTTTGGTTATCCTCATTGTTGACTTGTGTTTTCTTTCTATTCCAAACTATATATATGACCTTTATCAAGTACTCATGATGTGAGATATATTGTTAGCCTTTGGATTTTATTAGTTATAGTTTTATCACTGATGATGTAGAACTTTACCAATGCTATTTTTAACACCAATAAAATCTATTTCAGTTGCTATAGTATGACCCTACATGAACAACACACTATATAAACTGATACCAATCCAAAAACAACATTTATATCACAATAATTCAAATATTTTATTATAATAAAAAATTTATTTACATTTAATTCTTTCAATACAAAATAAATTTACATTGAAATATTCTAATAAATTACAATTAAATTTGATATGGACAATTCCTTTAAAATAATTACAATGTCCAAAAACTTAAAAAAGATTTAAGATAACTCATGAAACTATCTCCATGGATCAACATCACCCTATAGAAAGGAATAATATACCTTAAATAATAAAAAATGTTTATTTTAGTAATATTAAATAAATATATAAATAAAAAATAAATTATACAATAATGAATAAATAAAACATAAATAAAATTGATAACATAATACATAAATAAAAAATATTAAAAAGTATTATAACAATGAAAGTTTTTTTTGAGTGTGTGATGAATGTTTTGAACTAAAATATGTTACTTTTAAACTAAAAACATGCTCTTTCAGTCATACCAGACATACCATGTGTCATATTGAGGTGAAGTTAATTCTTTTAGGCCATAAAGAAACCATGACTTATTCTCCTAAAGTATCTTAACAATCTGATGTATTTTTTTAGTTTTGAGTATTTGATGCACATTTTTAACTAAAAGGTTACTTTTAAACTAAAAAACATGAACTTGGTCATACTGGTCACAACATGAATCAGTTTGACATGTGGTTAATTATTAAACATAAAAAATTAATCATGGGTCATTATCCTACAATATTATGACAATTTGAGCACGTTTTCATGGTTTTGAGTATGGGATGTATGTTTTTTTATTGAAATATCACTTTTAAACTAAAAACATGCACTTTCAGTCATATCAGCAACCCCATTTGTTGAATTGATATGGGGGTAATTACTATAGGTAAAAAAATTAACTATATATCATTTTCTAAAAGTATCAGGACAACCCAAGCATGTTTTCTTGATTTTGAGTATGTGACATGCATTTTGAACTAAAAAGTCACTTTTAATCAAAAGAGACACACTTTTCACCATACCGAACACATTGTGTGTTGTAATAATGTGTGCATAATTCTTATAGGTCTAAAATGAACCACTAATTTTTTCCTTAAGGTATCATGAAAATTTGAGTGTGTTTTCTTGGTTTTGAGTATGTGATGCATGGTTTGAACTGAAATGTCACTTTTAAATGAAAACAAAAAATTTTAATCACACCAACCACACTGTGTATTTGGGTCAGACCAATTTCGTTCATTGTGTGTGTGTATTTATGGTTTTATTTTTAACCCCTATACCTAATATAGATAATTTCAATTATGATTTCTATAAAAATAATTTATATATAAATTATAAGTCATGCTACATCATATCAAAAGGTATTTACTATTATCAATTAATATTACGGATATTCATTTAATAAATATTTATAAATTACAAACAAAATTCTTATAATTAATTAATTTATAAACAATTTCTAAATTAAATAAATATCCCAAAATAACTTTTTCTATAATATATAAACATTTTTCCCCTGGCACATATTTTTTGTTTAGATAATACTCTTTTTTAACTAAGTTGAGAGGTAACCCTTATCTGGCCTGAAGCCCCAGAGTACATGGTCCAAAGGCCTAGTGGTATAGAGATATTATTACATATTGGAATCCAAAAACACCCCCAACACCCCTTCTTGTTTTTTGTGCCTGTCTCACCATCGACAATACAGTTGGACTTGTGCTTTACCCACATAGAGGTACGTGAGGCCTAAACCCAATGACTATTCCCTTGTCCCTCCTGATTCACTCTTGTGACATTGTTAGTGTATTTCCACCATTTTTTCTTATTATTCCAGGATAAGGATTATCTTAGCTACACCGCCATGAATAGATGGCCCTGGGGGAATAGTGACACAATTTCCCACAAAGGCCTAATGGCTCGATGACCTAAAAATATAGCCTGAAAGTGTGGCTTAAAAAATTAAAATTTTCATAATATCATATTTTATGATATATATTATGTCATAATATTTTATTAGCATCATTATATATCATATTTTATGATAGACAATTCTTAACCTATGATATAACCTTTAGTGCTTGGGATTTCATATGATATGATATATCTTATATCATATCAATGATATGATACTCTATTTTTCAGACATAGATCATCACTATAGTCATTTATAACCCCTTATATCATATTCTATGATATACCAAAACTGAAGGATTTCAACTATGTCACTACCTAAAACATCCCCTATCACATGACATGGTTGTACCATATCTTATAATATCATAGATCATATGACCATCCATAGAACAAAATTTGAATATTTTTTTATGATATGCAATACATGACTTTGATACCACTATTAGTTTTATAAGGAATGAACAATACTTTTTCAACATAAAAAAAAGACATCAGAAACCATAAATTTCAATGAAACCATGCATTGAAACCGAAACCACTTATACTATAAATGAAGAATGAGTAAGTTACACCAGAGATAGTTTTTTTCTATTATCTTCAATATATGTTTGATTATGATAACTCATAACAACCAATGAACCCTTCCCTCTGAGATGTATCCATAGGTTGATCCGAATCACTCAATATTTAGGAAAGATTCTCTACAACTCCTACGGTATGTAAGTACCTCTTGGTGCTAAAGGTAAAAGAAAGAAGATAGATTTCAGGGAGAAAGTGATACGACCAGAGGCTTTTTCAGAGTTCACACGCACAATTCCAATGGTTAATCCTACTTTATATAGGCTTCAAGGTTACTCAATAAACCCCATGAATTTACCCATACATTATGAAACACATGAGTAAATTCTATCAATTATAAATTTTTTATGAACCATGTCTTAATAAAATCTTCCTAATTTTTTCATATTATATAACATTAGTATTGATTATATATAATGATTAAATATTATTAAATGTTAATAATTATTACCATTTCCAATCCTAAATCCCATGTGAATCATATATTGCAATTATCATAGCATTATGATACCAAGATAGGGTATAATAAGATCTATGCATACAGTGGTGCTACAATATCATCATATCATAATAAAAGATATTCCCAATAATAAAATATTCCTTGGATATTTATATATAAAATATACCTATATCATACCTTATGATAGAGGATAACACGAATCATATACATATTCCAATTTAGGGTATATCTCCAGCATCTCATTTATTAGGTTTCATTAATATTTTGTGGAAAACTCTTTAAAACCCCTCTTTTGAATGTTTTTGTTTGTTTTGATGAAATATTTTTATTGAAAAAAATCAGAATGTTTTCATTGAAAACATATTTATAATAGATTATTTTATGTTGTCAATAATATCTTTTATAGTTATTTTTGTGGTTTTCATGCGATGTGTATGCTAGAAGGGGTAAAATGAAACAAGAGACCCAAATGGGAATTTTGAATGTTCAAAATTTAAACTATTAGTTCATAAATCCTATTTAGGCTATATTAGATGATATTATTAGCATAAATATATTTTTGATTCATTTAATAATGAAATTTATCATTGATCTATAGACAAGTATTGTACAAGGAATCTGAGAGTGGTTCCTGGGTATGAAAAAAAAATAAGTGGGCATGTGTGGTCTCGTTTTACAATTAATGAAAATCTTCTAAGGGTAGAGTGAATTATAGATCACTTAATGATATAATCATCTTCTATATTGTTGGGTAAAACTATGAATGAACTATCTAAGGATCTTGTATTAATTTACTTACTAACTAATGGGAATAATGGGATAAGCTTAGGATTATCATGATTCGAGTCCTATATCCTATTGTGTGATACCATGGGATGGGGTGTATATAATTTAGAAGTTATGGGTGATTTGGGTTGGTTATTTCCTTGTTTAATTAGATTTTCTATCCATATTGATGATATATATTTTTCTGGGACCACTTTGTGTATATGGTTGTATTTGTTGTAAATAGTTTTAAATGAAGATCAAAATGAAGGAGATCAAGAAGTACTCCAATGAAATGGAGGAATGGAAATTCAGATGATTATTATACTGATCATAAGTTCAAAGAACATGTGTCAAAGGTGACACAGTGTTTTCAACAGTGAAGAATGTGAGGTATAATCCATCTGAGGATGATTAAAGAAGAATGGGGTTTTTATGAAGACCATGCAATTCCTCATGATTGCATGAGAACCATGTAAGATACTTCTTGAAGAATTGAATCACATGTTTTGCATAAAGTAGAGAATTATGGTTGAAGAAGAAGACAATGTGCGAGGGATTAGAATTCTGAGATGTCCATGCACTTCACATTGTATCAAAATATGATGATGCTAAAGCTAATATATCAAAGGATATATATCGTGATAGTGGAGTTTTGTGATGAAAGAAGAAGAGTCGTTGAAGGATAGAAATCACCGAAAAGAAGTGTTTTTGAGGTGATCGTGCTTGTTGAAAAAACAAACAAACGATATAAAATTTTTTTGACAAAGGAGATTCCATGGTGGAATGTCGAGTTCAAGGGCTGTGGTCAAAGATCTATGTTTGATTCAAGAATGTCAAAAAAGGAATGGATGATCTGGAGGCGGTACAAAAAGAGCAGACACAAGGTGGCGCCGTTTTCCAGTGTTTGCCAAATTTTTGGGCCTGAAAATCGACAAATAGAGAAAAGTGGTTTTGGAAAAGATACTTGCACGCTGTGTACCTGAAGAAAAGGGAACCTGCGCGCCTAGTGTTTTTCAAGATTAGAACTTGGAAAAATGTCAAAGGAAAGAGGGTCACACAAGTATTGGGTTTTTTCACGCAAGTGACCTGCGCGTCATGAAGAGACGTGCACACCGGTGCCTAGGAGGACTGGAACTTGTGCACCTATTGTTTTTCAAGATCAGAACTTCAAAATATGGCAATGTAAAGAAGGTCGCGCAATTATTGGTGTGGTCGCGCAAGTGAGTAGCGCTATAGAGACTTGGGAAGATGGACCTGTGCGTTGAAACCTATGCACGAAGGAAATATTTGCGCACCACCACATAGGGTATCTGAATGAATATAAATAGAGGAACACCCCTCCTCATTCGGTACGAAGTTCAAGACTTAGATATTGTTTGAGCTCTCGTCACACAGGTGGTTGAGCCGCGCAAGTGGTAGTTGGGTCGCGCAAGTAGAGGCTGCGCGCCGGTTCTTGGCTGCGCGCCCAAGGTGGTTTGGGTGAGCGAGGAAGTAAGTCGCGCATGTTTGAAGTTGAAGAAGGCAGTGTCGCGCATGTGGTTTGGTGATACCTGCACGCCATTTTGGACTTGCGTGCCGAAGAATTGCGCGCCTTATTGGGACTTGCGCGCCGGGCTTGGAGGAGAGTGCTAGGTGTTGTTAGAGCACACCCATCTTTTTAGATCTACACAAAAGTTGGAAGATTTCCCTATACCTTCGGTGCAATAGATGATGTATTAATTTGCGAAGACAGAAGAACAACGAACAATTTGGTTTTATGAAGAGAAGTGGTACCACACACACACAACTGGTGTTTAACACTCTCATTGTGCTTTGCAAAGAGAAGAAGAATGGTTCATGCAACTAAACTCATATCTGCACAGAAAGAGGGAAATATATCAATACACTTAGGTGTCGGTATTGGGAATCAAAGGAAGAGAATAAGAAGATTTAGTGCCTTCAATTATTGCACTAAAGAAGAAGATTGAATACAAAAGAGCATCAACTCAGTACTCTGATGCAAGCGTTGTCTCATGCTGAACAAGAGACAAAGACTTCAATGCAAATATATTGAAGAGACCTTCATGTCTATAAACTGAGTGGGACTTCACCGAAGGCAGTGAGCCAGGGGGAGTCAATGGGAGTGACCCAAGGGATGCAGTGAGCTATCCCTGAATCTTTTTAAAGGCAGTGAGCCTGGGAAAGAGTGACTGTGCCCGAACCATTGTAATCCACAACTAATGAAGAATAGTGGAATTTGGTACGACCGATAACCTGTCGGCGTATGATCCTTGGACGTATCCCTTAGTGGTGAACCAAGTAAAAATTGATGTTTCATCTCTTTTCATGTGAATGTTTCATTACTGATCATATCAATCATATAGGTTTAACTAGTTCCTACCATTGTGGGAACAAGATCCTTGGTTTTAAAAGAAAAATACGTCCCCTCTCAGGGTGTCCCAGGGTCCTACAAGTGGTATCAGAGGTAAAGGTTCATGTATGTTGGATACTATACAGTAATCCTATTCAGAAGAGGATTTGAGTTTCTTTCCTAAAGTCAAAAATGAAGATCAGTCTTGATAATGACTCAGTCATTTTTGAGCAGAAGCCTACATCCAACAAGACCATGACAAATAGGAAAATGAAAGAGAAGAAGCAGTTGAAGAAGTCCCTGATATCCAAAGAAGATGCAGTATCTGGTTCTCCATGACCTTCCAATAATGAAGAAATATCAGGCTTGGAATGTATCAAATAGGTGGCTCATGATTCTACCATAAGAATGAAAGACACTTTGATCGCAAGTGATCAGGAGAAATTAATAAGCTATCTGCATGATATTCCTAAAGAAAGAGTTGCTTCTATTTTTGGAATATTTCAATGCATGCAGGTTGAGATCAAACGATTGGAAAGTGAAGCTGATAATTTGGAAAAGGTCTTGGAAGGAAAAATTCTCGAATTCTTAAAGCTCACCAAATAGATTAAATCCTTTGAAGAAAAAGAGGTAGTCAATAAGACTCTTAAAGAAAAGATCCATGCACTTGAAGCTGAGCTGAAGAAGTGGACTGAAGTCAAGAGTTTTTGTTTGGAAGAAACATCCAAGAGATTCAAGGAACTTGACTCTTTGTTACAAAACAAAGTTAAGATGCATGAAGATGAAGTAGAAATATTGAATAAGACTTGTAAAGAGAATATGATCATGATTGAAGACCAGAAGATCATCCTCAATATTGAAAGTCAAAAATTGGAATCCTAATTGAGAAATATTGAGAATACACATATTGGGACTTAAAAAAAGAATGAAATAGAATTAGTTGATGCTGGTAATCAATGCTCACTAGAGGATTCTACTATCAAAAGACCTCCAACATGTGATAAGAAGATCATAACTTCACTCATTGATCTATCACAATAAGCTATGAAAGTGAAGTACCGTCCATACAAACCTGTACTATTTTTTCTAAATATGTTCCTTCAAAAAGTGTAGGTTGGAAGAAAAATTCTAAGAAAGTATGGGTAAGGAAATATGAGGATAAGAAACCTACCACTATGGATAGTTTGGATGGGAAGAAAAAGGAGGAAGTTGTTTCCTCAAATAGATCACAAAAAATTAAGAAGAAGTCCCAACAACCTCATACAAAATATAAAAAGAAGAAACAATTTGTGGGTCAATGTTGGTGCTGCAACAGATTTGGGCATTGTGTACTAGATTTTTGGTACAATCCCTTTAATGGAAAAGTGCAAAGAAATCCTGTATCAAAGGGAATAAATCCAGAGAATAAGAAGCAACATATGCAGGTCTAGAAGCATCTGTTTACAACAAACAGATTTGGAATGCTTGATAACATCTGTGATGTATGCAACGACAGTGGTCACAAGGGAGGTACATTCCCATCTCAACATACTTTCACTGTTGATAAGAAAAGAAGACCTCCGATGCCGTATAAGTATGAAGCAAGTACCTTGGGAAGAAATTAGAAGAATAGCGTGAACACACATTTCCCCAAGAAGATATCAAGTAGGGAAGCTGAGAAGACCCTGTATTTTAGATCCATAAAATTGAAGGGTCATTAATCCACAAGAGATACTAAGAGAGATGAAACTCCGATGAACCAATGTGGAAGATCCAAACCTACTGTAACAGTTCCAAATGACATTTTGGTCATCTGGCCAGAAGATTTGGAAAGAATGAGGAAACTTGAAAATGAACAAGCCAGGGCTAGTGGTAAAGGAAAAGAAAAACTTTCACGTGATGAAGACAGAGTGCATGAGAGATTGCAAACCAAGAGAAACAAACGTGTCAAAGAAATTCTGTATGAGAGATACATGAAATATTGTCACATTGAAAAAGGTTTTCTAACCTTAATACCAGATCAAGAAGCGGTACTCAAAAGGAGTGAGAATGCGTCATTCAAAATGGTTATTAAGCAGAATAATTCTGCATACCACATAAAAAAAAAGTGAAGGCAACCATGCCACATCAACACATATCAGAACATATGTTCAAATGTACAGGCATGAAGCCTGGGGTGAATAGGGGAACCCTCAACCATGAAGCTCATGTTGATGAATCAAAGAGGAACCAAATTATTCCCTTAATCATTTGTGTATTGTATTTGTGCTTATAATACAGGGAATTGAAGGTGAAGCATGCTCTCAGGGGGAGAACCTAAGAAGTAGTGAATGTTGTTAACTCTTGATAGCTGAGCTGAAGAAGTTTCCATCCATGTAAGATTCATCAATTTATATTCGAATATTAAGATGATAAAGGATCACTCTTAATGAAGATGATGAGGAGTGTTTCCCTTGAGGGGGAGAAAAATGAAGAAGCTTCCAAAATCCTTATTTCAATCAGTATCAACTCCAGCTGGTATTAAATACAATTACTCTGTAAATTTATTGAAGATCATTTCATTGGAGAAGGTATGTCATTTCTCAATCTCACAACCTTGGCTACTCAGAACAAAGATCATTCAACAAAGGGGGAGTAACTGAATTGATCAGTGACATAAGAAGAATGGAAGTTCCCCATTGCCACTTATCCTGCCAATTGCACTTGAATGTTTTTGATCTGTTTTCTGATGTGAGTGCAGGAGTTTCTGATTGATTATTCCCTATCACATTTGATTTCTTTTACCTGAAATGAAAGTGGAAAACCCTTGAATACAAAGTACATTTGTTCTCATCTCATATGGTATCATGATCTGTGAATAATGGATAGCCTTGTTGTCTAAATCAGATCCTCTTGTTTTCTACATCGAGCATTGCTCAAGTATACTTAGAGTGAAATGATTAATGAAACATTGCTTAAGTATAGATTGATACCCTCTCTACCATGAGCTTTGTATTTCTTGTCAATAAGGGGGAGAGAAAGTGAAATGAAAGTTTGAATCGAAAGTTTAGTAAAGAGAAGATTCTCATTTTGACATTGATGAATTCATTTCAGAAGATATGTAAGGTATAGAAAATAAAATACAAAGAGGGATATTGTTGGGACAACTTTGTATATATGGTTGTATTTTTTGTCAATATTTTTCAATGAAGATCAAAATGAAGGAGATCAAGAAATACTCTAATGAAATGGAAGAATGGAAATTCAGATGATTATTGTACTGATCATAAGTTCAAAGAACATGTTTCAAAAGTGACACAGTGTTTTCAACAGTGAAAAATGTTAGGTATAATCCATATGAGGATGATTAATGAAGAATGGGGTTTTGATGAAGACCATGAAATTCCTTATGATTGCATGATAACCATGCAAGATACTTCTTTAAGAAATGAATCATATGTTTTGCATGAAGTAGAGAATGACAGTTGAAGAAGAAGACAATGTGTGAGGGATTAGAATTTTGAGATGGCCCTGAAATTCACATTGTATTAAAATATGATGATGCTAAATCTGATCTATCAAAGGATATATATCATGATAGTGGGGTTTTGTGTTGAAAGAAGAAGAGTTGTTGAAGGATACAAATCACCAAAAAGAAGTTTTTTTGAGGTGAGCGTGATTGTTGACAAAGCAAACAAATGACATAAATTTTTTTTGACAAAGGAGATTCTATGGTAGCATGTCGAGTTCAAGGGATGTGGTTAATGATCCATGTTTGATTCAAGAACGTCGACAAATAAATGGATGATCTGGAGGCGGTACAAAAAGAGCAGACATAAGGTGGCGCCATTTTCCTGTGTTTGCCAAAATTTTTGGCCTAAAAATTGACAAATAGAGAAAAGTGGTTTTGTCAAAGAGACTTGTGCGCTATGTACTTGAAGAAAAGGGAACCTGCACGCCTAGTGTTTTTCAAGATCAAAACATGGAAAAATGTCAAAGGAAAGAAGGTCGCACAAGTATTAGGTTGGTCGTGCAAGTGACCTGCGCGCTGTGAAGAGACGTGCACGCCGGTGCCTAGGAGGACTGGAAACTTGTGCACCTATTGTTTTTCAAGATTAGAACTTCAAAATATGGAAATGGAAAGAAGGTCATGCAAGTATTGGTGTTATCGTTCAAGTGAGTTATGCGACAGAGACTTGGGAAGATAGACCTGTGCACCGAAACCTGCGTTCCGAGGAAAGACTTTCACACCGCTGCTCAAGGTATCCGAATGCCTATAAATAGAGGTGCACCCATCCTCATTCGGTATGAAGTTCAAGACTTAGAGATTTTTTGAGCTCTCATCGCGCAGGTGGTTGAGCCTCACAAGTGGTAGTTGGGTCACGCAAGTAGAGGCTACGCGCCGGTTGTTGGCTGCGTGCCCAAGGCGGTTTGGGCGAGAGAGGAAGTAAGTCGCGCATGTTTGAAGTTGAAGAAGGCAGTGTCGTGCAGGTGGTTTGGTGATACCTGCGCGCCAGTTTGGACTTGCATGCCGAAGACTTATGCGCTGTATTGGGACTTGCGCACCGGGCTTGGAGGAGAGCGCCAGGTGTTGTTGGAGCATGCCTGTCTTTTTAGAGCTATACAAAAGTTGGAAGATTGCTCAATACCTTCAGTGAAACAGATGATTTATTCAATTGTGAAGACGGAAGAACATTGAACAATTTGGTTTTATGAAGAGAAGTGGTACCGCACACACAAAACTGGTGTTTAACACTCTCGTTGTGCTTTGCAAAGAGAAGAAGAATGGTTTGTGAAACTAAACTCAGATCTGCACAGAAAGAGGGAAATATATCAATACACTCAGGTGTCGGTATTGGGAATCAAAGGAAGAGAATAAGAAGATTTAGTGAATTCAGTTATTGCACTAAAGAAGAAGATTGAATACAAAAGATCACTAACTTAGTACTCTGATGCAAGCATTGTCTCATGCTGAACAAGAGACAAAGACTTCAATGAAAATATATTGAAGATACCTTCATGTCTATAAACTGAGTGGGACTTCACCGAAGGCAGTGAGCCAGTGGGAATCAATGGGAGTGACCCGAGGGATGCAGTGAGCTATCCCTGAACCTTTGTAAAGGTAGTGTACCTGGGACAGAGTGACTGTGCCTGAACCATTGTAATCCACAACTAGTGAAGAATAGTGGAATTTGGTACGACCGACAACCTTTCGGTGTATGCTCTTTGGACATAGCCCTTAGTGGTGAACCAAGTAAAAATTGCTGTGTCATCTCTTTTCATGTGAATGTTTCATTACTGATCATATCCATCATACAGGTTTAACTAGTTCCTACCAATGTGGGAACAAGATCCTTGGTTTTAAAAGAAAAAGTTGACACCTTGATTCACCCCTCCCCTCTCAGGGTGTCCCGGGGTCCTACATATTTATCGATGGGTTGACATTACTATACAATGGGTGGGTTATGTTATGTTATAATTGACGATTTGGTAGGATGATGACTTGATGCTATGGGTCAACCATGTTATGTCGTGTCCCTTATTACAATACCATGGGTGGGATATGTAATTTCATGACCCATTACTCAGTGCATTAACTATCTGATGTTATAGGCTGACCATTTTATGTTCCACTCTTATATGATGTGATATGGTTATATGATAACCTAATTGATTAAAAATAATCGAAGTAGGTAGGATTGGGAATTACAGTTGATTATTCTAAACATTATGAATAAACTAGATATATTAATTTTGATGCTTTATACGATTATTATCACATGTCTTATATTTTAATCCATGCACTCACATATCCTAATGAAAAATATAAAGAGACCATTAGTGGTTTCTTACTATGTATCATGGTCACATCCTACATGCATTGTAATATCTCACCTTAGGGTCTACAAAAAATTCCCCTAGATATGGTGTCATAAGTATTCAAGCATTCCTTTTCATAAGTCATGGTTGCTAACATACAATGAGGAATTAAACTGATATTTTGGGAAACTATTCCCTCAAAATAAAACCACAAAATCATTTCTATGTTCTATTAAAAACCTATCATGAGATATCCATACATCAAATATATCTAAAAACTTTAGATAAAGAAACAACCCATCAATTAGGGTATAATAGTCTTAGTTAAAAAATAAAAATAGATTCAATATATATGTAATATATATAGTCATATTCAGTAATCTATAGGCCTATCCATTATAATAATATAACATATTCAAAATAAATAAACGGAAATCATGGTTAAATTATACCACCAATTCATCATCACCTTAGGAATCTATTATCATGACCAACTCCTACTCTATTTTATAAATCACTACATCATTCACATACCTATCTCTATGAATATTTATAATACCACAAGTATAATTTCATGTACATCTAGGTGCACATACAGAGTGTAAGTATGGTGACTTGGTAAGAACCCCCAATATGCTTTATTCACCTTTCATGGCATCCATGTGCATACATATACATAAGTTATGAATATGAAAATTATTTTGTATAATGTAATTAAGATACATTATGATAGTAGATACAATTATTTACAAGTAATAAATCATTAATAAACAACAACACATAATGGTAGGTTCTTGTATTCTTATTAAGCTACCATATCCCCTAACCATACCAACATCGATATGTTTCTTAAATATTACAGAATAAAACCTTTAAGTTGATGACCTCTCCCTCAAGTAGTAAATGAATATATAGTATATAAACTCTCCCTAAGGTGGTAAATTACACCCCAAATATATTTCATTTTCCTTATGTGTTAAATAAAATATTGAATATATAATTTTATCCTAATGTAGTAAATTGAACAATAAATAAATAACCTCACTCTCAAGTGGTAAAATTAAAATTAAATTGAAAATATTGTCCTTGAACAATAAATTAAACCTAAATTAGTTGGATTCTCTCTAAATAATAACATCCATATAATTAATTGATTTTCCCCTTGGTGTAACATGAAGATTATAATAACATAATCATGCCACAAAGCACTTAGGCCCTGAAAAAAAAATTAAATAAATAACCATATCACATTGACTCTTGGATTGGGTGGAAATTGAATAAATCAATCAACATGTCACATTGTTCATTATCCAAGGCTATGAATTAATCATATCACTCAACACCATGTTCTATAACATCAAGTTGCAAATAATAAATTCATTAACAATCAAAATTCTCATAATGGATATCATGAATCTTTATTTTTACATATTTTTCATGCCATGATTCATCTATCAATTGATATATTATCTATTAATTCCCTAAAAACCAATAAAAATGGGTTTTCATCAACTGACTCTTAATCCATTACATTCATTACTATCATTTCTATATTCAATCGACTCACATTTTAAAATAAATAATAATGAAGTAGCTCATTCCTAGATCATATAAGCAAATATTATAAAAATATCCAATATATGGAGTATATAGATTATAGTAACATATTTATCATTTATTCAATATTTCATAGAAATATTCATTAATAAAATAAATAACCACACAACTTAATTGTAAACTAGGTCATTAGATAGTCAAATTGGCATTCCATCTGATGTGGCATGACTCCCATGTCCCCATTTAATGATGTGATTTTATTTAGTAAAAACCAATCACTTAAAATACCCATTCAAGTATCGTTTCTCAAAAAGCATTCTATGATTATAATACACGACTTCACCATTAAGACACCTAAAAATTAGTTCACCTATGGAAGAATGTCTATTTTAATTATCTTACTATGAATAATTTATTTCAAAAAATTTAGGGTACATGGATAACCCATTCATATCCAATTTCTAATAAATTTACAGTATCCCCCTAGTTGATGAAATCATTGATCAGTATAAAAATTAAACAACCATGACGGAGTGAAAACATTAGTCCTCTCATACCATGTAAATTTAATAATTTTTTGGACACCTTGTGTACCCGTTTGGATACCTTGTGTTTGTTACCATGTCTGTATCATCTATAAAATTTTAAAACATGAAAACTAATAAAAAATGTTAGGGAAACTTACCTTGTAGACAAATAAAATTATGTATGTTGAGTTTTATTGGATGAATTAGTATAGTGACCTAACCCTTATATATATATTATATGATTTTTAACATAAACATTCATTAATTATAACCCAAAGATCGCGAGTCCCAGTGTCTTCGAAAGACTAGGTTCACAATACATCAAAGTGAGACAAGGAAAACTTAATTATTGTTTTTCTCCATAATGAGATTCTAAATCATTTTGATCTCTTAAAAATGCATGTGATAACTTAGGGAATACATAGACAAAAGGGGTGATCTAAAAATACTAGTAAGGGAATAAACATGATAAGGAAACATTACATATGAGTCAAAGGTATAACATGATATCATAAAAGAGAAGGAACACGAGGAATCAAATGGTAGTATAACATATAGATCATGGTATCATAATAACATGGCATTATAGGGAATGTGGAAGAAAAATATTACATGACATAAACATCAGTCAAGGCTGACTGGCTAGATAATTTCATGTGGTGGACAAAGCACTATAATGGATTAGGTTTACTCCCTAATCCCATACATGATGGCTCATGAGACAAAAGCTTTACCCAATTAATCAGAGCATTATCTAAAAATACCCATCATAAAATCTTCATGATTATGTGTGACACAAAATGGAAATTAATCATAAAGCATAAACATAATAATTACCCATGGAAAGAAATTGTGTTGCATAATCTGGTCTCATATCATGATCAAATGAAATATCATAATGATGACATTTGATTGATAAATATAAGTCATGTATTACACTATAAAAGTAAGTTATAATAATCTAGGTATATATATGAGAGAAATTTATTCATAATTTAGAAGAAATATATAACATCAAAGCTTTCCTTCATTGATGAAAATTCCATTAAAAGATTAAATAGAATATTTATTGAAAAAAATAACCATTTCACTTTGAAATCACTTCTTCAAAATTTAAAAATTTCCAAAATATTACAGAAAATATTTTAAAAGTAACCATGGAAACTTATAATGGTATCTTTAAATAATTTATTGGTTATGATAATGGGTAATTTCATATATTCCT
Organism: Viscum album; assembly: GCA_963277665.1. NCBI lineage: Eukaryota > Viridiplantae > Streptophyta > Magnoliopsida > Santalales > Viscaceae > Viscum > Viscum album. The sequence goes on along the minus strand of OY728158.1, from coordinate 1,898,524,777 downwards.
TATAAGTTAAAAAAACATTCCTTTCACACTGTTGTAAAAAGGTTACAAAGCATCTCATTCAAAAAAAGATAAGGAGATTTATTTCGAATTATTTTTTCAAAATTAAAACATGGTTAAACATGTATTTAATAAATCATTTGGATAATGTTAAAAATATTATTTATTTTTTTAGAAAACATGGATATAAAAGAAATAATATTTTTGACTGAAGAGAAAAATGAAGTCATCTTTTATTAAAAAAAATTATCAATAATTATAAGTACAAAAGAGATTAAAATGGAACTATTACTTGAAAATTTTATGAATAAACCGTGGATAATAAAATTAAAGTATTTTATTATAAAATTACTAACTAATTTCCTATAATTTAAATTGAATCATAGATAATCTTGATTAAAATATGATTGAAACATAAACCCTTACTACTTTGGTAACTTTTGAATCATAACTTCCATGAATGAAGTAAATAAGCTATAAATTGGAATATCTTGAAGTGAGAAGGATTAATGATATAATATTTAAATGGGTACCTCGAGTCCATATTTTGTCATGTGTTTATTTTATCTCCTATATAATAAAATTATATCTATTAATTTTTTTCCTAAGAAAATTTTCCAGGTTTAATAACTTTCTAATTAAACCAGTTACTTCATTTATTTTAATGATATATTTAATTACTTATTCAGTTATGTCTACTTTGGGTGTTTTGAGGAAGTTTGGTTCATAATTTTTAAGCGACATCGGTGTGTTGACCGTGGTAAGTGGGATCATTATAGCATCCCGTCTTTTTATAACATAACTTTTCATTCCATTACACGGAACTGAGGATCTTTAAGGTTTAGTGTCTTGGAAACAAGGAACATAAAACATGAAACAAAAAAAAAATTCTTCTTAAACACTTGAAAGGCTTCTCCTCATGTTCACCCTAGGCTCATTACTGCATCTCATAACCTGGGGACATACATCAAAAGGAAGGGTGAGCAGAAGGCCCAGCAAGGGAAACAAGTGAAACATTTTACATATGAACTTGAGATACATCAATAAAGTCATGAAAAGGACTTTAATGCTTGAAAATGAAATCATGAGGCATATCATAATAAAAATAAAACTTTTTCATAACTTGAAGATGTGGCTACATCATTTAACATAGAAAATCATGAACATATCACCAAGGTCCATCCCCAAGGTGTCATTTTAAAATTACCAAGGTTATTCACCAAGGTATCGTGAAAATTGTAATCTCTAGTGGTTACATCATTACCCAATGCATTGGAGCGCTATCAGGGCGCACCCTTAAATTTGCCTTTATTATCATGTGATCCACATATATCATCATCAAACATTTCATAAATAACCCATATAGCATAAAGGAAATGGGTTTCATTTCATAATCATGACTTTTTAAAAACTGCTTTAAAGACATGATCTTTATATCACTTTAAAACCCACAGAAAAGGACGGTGGGTCTCATGTATGTAAATCCCAGAATTTAAAATAGAACATTTTGGTATATATGTGAATACCCCTTTAGAATAAAGAGCTTTGAGTATTCACTTAATAAAATAAAAGGACTTTAGAAAAAGAGATAGACATTTTGAGACAGAAATTCTGCAGCATAACGGCAATGTTCCGAGGTTTTAGAAGACATTAAAAGAGAGGTAAAATGGGTCAAACATTCATAAATGACCCATAAAATAGTACATGGACAGAATAAGAAGGATACATGATCATGGTAATGAAATTTCAAGGACATATCATTTGAAATGAAAAACATGGAAGGAAGAAAAAAAATTAGATTTCTCTTATGAAAGTTCGGCAGCCTAACGACGTTACTTAAACATCAACAAAAAATGATTTGAAAAGATAAAATAGGATCTCTCATCATGTAAACATAAGAGTTCATTATGATATATATAGAGATAATTCCCCAACATAACAAAAAGGAACTTGAAAGAATTGACATGAAAGTAGAACTTCAAAACGAGAAGGGTGAAGAACCACTTAAAAATTCGGCAGCCTAACGACGCCACTTAAAACATTAAAATACTGAATTGAAGAGATCAAATGGGGTCTCTCATCATATGAACATGAAATGGGCAGTAGGATGAATATAAAAGAACATCATCCAACATAAGAACATGGAGTATAAAAGAAATGACATAAAAGAGATTACTTGAAAAGAAAGAGAGAGGTCGGATCCCTTACCTTAAAATGTAACTCTTAAACCTCAAAGGTTGGGACCTTGAGGGCTTGGGGGCACCTTGGCAGGACTCCTTGGGAGGTAATGAGACCCGAAATTCGTTGGGAATGAGTGGGGAGTCGAATGGATGAGAGGAGGGCTTGGTATTTATAGGGAAAGTGAGGGGACAAGGTATTAATGGCCAAGGGACACCTCACATGTGCTTTTCTCAAACCCATGTGCTCTCCCTTGTCATTTATCATGGAGTTAGGCCACATGGGGCCCCCAAAACAATAATTCATCACCCTTGGCCGGCCAACCCTCAAAAGATCTCATGACATCATCATGACACCGTTATGATGTCATTAAACATACCGAAACCCTAAAACTGTATTTTTACTATTCACTGAAAATTCAACTTTCTCAGAAAAATCCCAAAATTTCACATTAACCAAATATCAATGCTCTGATTTCAAAAATGAAATCCATTTTATAAAAATAATTTTCTAAATATTTTTAATTTAATTTTTAAATAAAAACACTATTCATCGAAAATTCATTTTTTTCAGAAAAAACCCCAAAAATTACCATAACATAATATCAATGCTCTGAGTTCAAAAATAAAGTCATTTTTATAAAAATAATTTTCTAATTATTTTTAATTAAATTTTTAATTAAAAAACACTATTCACCCGAAAAAAACTAATACTTGAATAATAATTAATGAAACTGTTATTTAACTATTTTATTGAATCACATTACTTAATCAAGGTGCCTAGATTATTTTAAAACTTTTTTTAAGTGAGATTACTAATCCATTTGGTCATATTACTAATCCTAATCATAAAATCACTATTCATAATTTACTATTCATCAAAAATCAAGTTGATCTTATTAGACTCTAAATTTAGTACTGAACATAATTGCAGAAGACCATTTTTTGAAAATCATTACACATTTTTAATTATTTAGGGTTTACATAAACATATTTAAAATATCCTTTTTCTAAAATTCATAAAAAATATGCATACTATATTTATCCGGTCATTTCAAAATTCATAAACTTCATCATAAGAAGAAATCCCAATTTTTATTTAAAACAAGGATTACACAAGGTAGTTACGGTGTCGTTAAATAACCCCTTATAATACCAGCATAGGACCTAAGAGTAAGGTGTGCTAGGGTGATAGAAGCTTGGGGCCTCTCAGTCAACATTGCCCGAGTAGTAATTTCTATCAGTTTGAACTTCTCACGAAGGCGATTTCGTTCCAGCTTCACATGATGAAGTTCGGGTTGGATTTGATCCAGAGCAAAGCCCAGTGGTGCTACCTCCTTCCCAAGCTCTGTTAGATGGGCTTCGATCGGTCCAAGACTACTAGGTGAGGCCATCGAATCTTCTTTCTATAATAATTAACCAAGATTACTTATATTTAGAGACAATAATCAAAACATTTTGTTCACAGCGGTCATGTTGACCGATGGTTATATAATAGTCAAAACCCACTGATCTCATTTTAATTATAATCATGTTTATCAAATAAAACATTTTTGTTGAGTATAACAATAACACATAAAATTAGGAAACAAAATTTATTTAAAAATTTCGGGTCGTTACAATCTTCCCCCCTTAAGAAATTGCGTCCTCGCAATTTTAAAAAAATTGGGTTTTGAAATTTCATTGAAAGTCCCACATCGGAAAAAGATTCAGTGACGCCATTACTTTAAAATAAAGAAAAGGGAGTACAAAGGCCACCCGAGTTTACTCATACTGGGATTCCATGTAGGAAACATGGACATGGAGGAGAAAACAAAGGGTCACGTCCTAAAGGAGAGTGATAGAGAACATGATTAGGAGAATGTTAACCATGAGAAAATCCCAAACTTATGATGTGTGTAAACGGTCTTTGATTACCTAGTAGGAAACTTAAACCAACAGCATTTTTGTTTTACGTTTCTTTTCATAATTTTGAGGATTTCATTTACTACATAGAACAAAAACATAAGAAAATATACCTACCTTCAAGTAGAGTTTCATCCTTTAACAAGTCCCTACCAACACTAATATTTTCTCCAAATGATGAGAATTCAAAAACACTTGGTCTCATAAAAGCACAAGAATCATCTTCTATAGAATCACATAATCTACAAAAGATTAACTATCTATTTCTTCTATCTTTAAACATTATACCAAAAACAGAAAGGTTAAGGTAAAACAACTCTTCAAAAAGAAAGAATCTCATAGGAATGGAAACTACTTTTAAATCATCAAAGTTCCATGGTACTACCCAAAGTTCATCATAGACCATTCCATAAATAACGGTCCTTAAAATTCCTCAAAACAAACCAAACTAAAATTGAAACCCAAATACAATAAGGATTTGATAACATAGTCTTCCAAAACAACTTCATTGTTCATCTCCAGACAACATCAACCACTCCTAACATCTTATAAAAAGTACCTAACCTAAACATATTTTACCCAAGATAGGTTAGTCATTCCCATAAGTAACCTAAATTACTATAAGTTCACCTTAAATTCATCGATTCTTCAATATATAAGTCAACCTTACTCCTCAATGAAAATACCGTAGTAATCTATTTACCTTGATCAAATATGGTTCCCAAAATAATGAACGTATTCCAAAATAATAATCATATTTTAATCCCCTAATCATCCCTGTCATATTAATACAAAAATCATCGCATTTCCTATCACATTGGTTGTCGGAACATGTTCTTCCATTTCCCACCATTAACTAAGAAGAGAAATCATAATTAGGGGCTTAAGTACTTAGCTAATAATCATGAAAAGGAACTGAAAGCATATAAGGATAACTTGTATATGAAAGGTATACCCTAACTTGTGATCTCCTAGGTTCCCATCTAGGTTATGAATGATCATATATTCTTATGTTAACCTTTATTTTATTTTATCTTTGTTCCTTTAACAATGGTTCATACCAAGCTTATGAATTTACCAAAGCATATCCCCCGGGAGTGTCGTAACCAAGAGTGCAGCAAGGCCCGTTGTTGTGTACCAGTTCCCGTTCGAGTCTAGCTCAAAGAGGTGTTTTCGGGTTTTACCCCTATGTACATCTGTGCCAGAGCCACCTCTACCTGCTCGTATCCAGACAGGGATGTATTTGCTTGGCAACCCCTTACTCAATACTAACCAAAATACCAGGAAGATTTCCTATATTAAACTTTTCTATAGGGTTCCTCCTAGAGTTTTCATATCCTTATTTCCACAAATAACTAAACCATCCTTTGATACCAACTATATCATCCCGTCTTTTTATAACATAACTATTCATTCCATTACACGGAACTGAGGATCTTTAAGGTTTAGTGTCTTGGAAACAAGGAACATAAAACATGAAACAAAAAAAAACATTCTTCTTAAAAACTTGAAAGGCTTCTCCTCATGTTCACCCTAGGCTCATTACTGCATCTCATAACCTGGGGACATACATCAAAAGGAAGGGTGAGCAGAAGGCCCAGCAAGGGAAACAAGTGAAACATTTTACATATGAACTTGAGATACATCAATAAAGTCATGAAAAGAACTTTAATGCATGAAAATGAAATCATGAGGCATATCATAATAAAAATAAAACTTTTTCATAACATGAAGATGTGGCTACATCATTTAACATAGACAATCATGAACATATCACCAAGGTCCATCCCCAAGGTGTCATTTTAAAATTACCAAGGTTATTCACCAAGGTATCGTGAAAATTGTAATCTCTAGTGGTTACATCATTACCCAATGCATTGGAGCGATATCAGGGCGCACCCTTAAATTTGCCTTTATTATCATGTGAGCCACATATATCATCATCAAAAAATTCATAAATAACCCATATAGCATAAAGGAAATGGGTTTCATTTCATAATCATGACTTTTTAAAAACTGCTTTAAAGACATGATCTTTATATCACTTTAAAACCCACAGAAAAGGATGGTGGGTCTCATGTATGTAAATCCCAGAATTTAAAATAGAACATTTTGGTATATATGTGAATAACCCTTTAGAAGAAAGAGCTTTGAGTATTCACTTAATAAAATAAAAGGACTTTAGAAAAAGAGATAGACATTTTGAGACAGAAATTCTGCAGCATAACGGCAATGTTCCGAGGTTTTAAAAGACATTAAAAGAGAGATAAAATGGGTCAAACATTCATAAATGACCCATAAAATAGTACATGGACAGAATAAGAAGGATACATGATCATGGTAATGAAATTTCAAGGAAATATCATTTGAAATGAAAAACATGGAAGGAAGAAAAAAAATTAGATTTCTCTTATGAAAGTTCGGCAGCCTAACGGCGTTACTTAAACATCAACAAAAAATGATTTGAAAAGATCAAATAGGATCTCTCATCATGTGAACATAAGAGTTAATTATGATATATATAGAGATAATTCCCCAACATAACAAAAAGGAACTTGAAAGAATTGACATGAAAGTAGAACTTCAAAACGAGAAGGGTGAAGAACCACTTAAAAATTCGGCAGCCTAACGGCGCCACTTAAAACATCAAAATACTGAATTGAAGAGATCAAATGGGGTCTCTCATCATATGAACATGAAATGGGAAGTAGGATGAATATAAAAGAACATCCTCCAACATAAGAACATGGAGTATAAAAGAAATGACATGAAAGAGATTACTTGAAAAGAAAGAGAGAGGTCGGATCCCTTACCTTAAAATGTAACTCTTAAACCTCAAAGGTTGGGACCTTGAGGGATTGGGGGCACCTTGGGAGGACTCCTTGGGAGGTAATGAGACCAGAAATTCGTTGGGAATGAGTGGGGAGTCGAATGGATGAGAGGAGGGCTTGGTATTTATAGGGAAAGTGAGGGGACAAGGTATTAATGGCCAAGGGACACCTCACATGTGCTTTTCTCAAACCCATGTGCTCTCCCTTGTCATTTATCATGGAGTTAGGCCACATAGGGCCCCCAAAACAATAATTCATCACCCTTGGCCGGCCAACCCTCAAAATATCTCATGACATCATCATGACACCGTTATGATGTCATTAAACATACCGAAACCCTAAAACTGTATTTTTACTGTTCACTGAAAATTCAACTTTCTCAGAAAAATCCCAAAATTTCACATTAACCAAATATCAATGCTCTGATTTCAAAAATGAAATCCATTTTATAAAAATAATTTTCTAAATATTTTTAATTTAATTTTTAAATAAAAACACTATTCATCGAAAATTCATTTTTTTCAGAAAAAACCCCAAAAATTACCATAACATAATATCAATGCTCTGAGTTCAAAAATAAAGTCATTTTTATAAAAATAATTTTCTAATTATTTTTAATTAAATTTTTAATTAAAAAACACTATTCACCCGAAAAAAACTAATACTTGAATAATAATTAATGAAACTGTTATTTAACTATTTTATTGAATCACATTACTTAATCAAGGTGCCTAGATTATTTTAAAACTTTCTTTAAGTGAGATTACTAATCCATTTGGTCATATTACTAATCCTAATCATAAAATCACTATTCATAATTTACTATTCATCAAAAATCAAGTTGATCTTATTAGACTCTAAATTTAGTACTGAACATAATTGCAGAAGAACATTTTTTGAAAATCATTACACATTTTTAATTATTTAGGGTTTACATAAACATATTTAAAATATCCTTTTTCTAAAATTCATCAAAAATATGCATACTATATTTATCCGGTCATTTCAAAATTCATAAACTTCATCATAAGAAGAAATCCCAATTTTTATTTAAAACAAGGATTACACAAGGTAGTTACGGTCTCGTTAAATAACCCCTTATAATACCAGCATAGGACCTAAGAGTAAGGTGTGCTAGGGTGATAGAAGCTTGGGGCGGCTCAGTCAACATTGCCCGAGTAGTAATTTCTATCAGTTTGAACTTCTCACGAAGGCGATTTCGTTCCAGCTTCACATGATGAAGTTCGGGTTGGATTTGATCCAGAGAAAAGCCCAGTGGTGCTACCTCCTTCCCAAGCTCTGTTAGACGGGCTTCGATCGGTCCAAGACTACTAGGTGAGGCCATCCAATCTTCTTTCTATAATAATTAACCAAGATTACTTATATTTAGAGACAATAATCAAAACATTTTGTTCACAGCGGTCATGTTGACCGATGGTTATATAATAGTCAAAACCCACTGATCTCATTTTAATTATAATCATGTTTATCAAATAAAACATTTTTGTTGAGTATAACAATAACACATAAAATTAGGAAACAAAATTTATTTAAAAATTTCGGGTCGTTACAATCATTGTTCCATATTATATTGAATAATAATGTCAAGAACCATCCTCGAGACCCATGCCGTGACTACCCCAAGCCCGCCTTCCATAGGACAGAGGATGGCGACTAGCACCAAAGGCTTAATTCCCGATAACTGGGAAGGCATTGCCTTTATAAAAGTAAACAAAACACCACAGAGTACAAGCAGAAGTAATACACTAAGTACAAAATGAAGTGCCGAAAAGTAAATGAGCCAGAATACAAACCCAATCGAAAGTACAGCTACAACTGAACAAAAGTACAACAGAAAAAGACAAACAGCTGGAAGAATGGAAGCAGCTCCTGGGTCGTACTCCTCGGATCCTACCCGAAGGGTAGGTACAGATAGCGCAACTCCTGGATCGTCCACCCCAAATCCTACCTAAAGGGTAGGTACAGATAGCCTCCACAACGCTCTCTCCCGTTAACCTCCTCCGAGTTTTGTCTCATCATGAAGTCCACCTACAGATACTGACTCGTCGTGAGGTCCACCTCCAGGTACCATCTAGTCCTCGAAAACTCGGCCTCTGTCAGCGTTGCCCGACGTCTGCAACCAACAAAACGAAGTGTGGGCATAGCTCGTGTAGGGGTGAGTATACGATACTCATTAGGGACCCCGAGACCCTCAAGGTCTCACTAAATCCAACAAGGATAACCACAAAGAAGGATCTCAACAGATAACCCTTACTTAGGTATAAGCCCATACTTATACCTAAGTTATCAAGTAACCCATCTCAATCATGAGGAAACACAAGGTTATGAAATCAATGGATAACCACTACCTAGGTATATGCCCATACATATAACTAAGTGATTAAGTGAACCATCTCAATCATGAGGTAAAGTAAAAGGTCATATACTCAGCTCAAACCAGGATTTTCATTATTGAAACCGTAATTACTGAAGATCCCCGTCTTTAGAGAGTACAGTGATCCTGTCATGACTCCGAGGTACTGCTCACTAACCTAAGACGGCTGAGGTACTCTTCCTGTCGAGTACCGCGGGTCAGCCACCCAAACACAGTAGTGCTTCCCGCCAGGGTCTTCCATCCAAACACAATAGTGCATCCCCCCTAATAGCCTGCAGAGGTACTCTCCAGATGAGTACCGCGGGTCTGCACCCAAACTCAGTAGTGCTCCGTCCGCCATGGGTCTGTACCCAAACAAAGTAGTGCTCCGTCCACTGGGCTAGTCGAATCACTCCAAGTCGAGTCGGTCAAGAAGTCGTCTGGTCTCAGCCGGCTACACGGTCTCCGTAGTCCGTACGCTCGTCTCCGGGAGGGTCCGCTCCACGAGCTACTAGTCGATACTCCATGTATCACAAGGTCCCACGAAGAAGTATCTCAAAGGACCGCCTCGTCATAGGGGTCTCAACGCGACAGACGACGCGTCAATCAGACGCCCGGTCTGTGAGTTATTAGCCTTTTCGTCCCAGGGGCCCGGTTGGTTTCGTGTGCGAGCCAACCCGGCCGTATCTTAGCTATACCCCGAACTCTCATAGGGTATACTTATAGGGACCATTTCTCAACGTGATCACCAACGCCGCTGACGGTTCGTCAAACGGTCGTCCGGTCTGAAAGTTATCAGCCTTTCCGTTCCAGGGGCCCAGTTGGATTTTGGGTTCAATCCAACCCTACCACTATCCAAATGTGTCCAAACCTCAGGTGAATTATACCAAAAGTTCCGTCTCGACAAGAGGAACTCAACGTGACATACGACGCGTCAATCGGACGCCCGGTCTGAGAGTTATTGGCTTTTTTTTTTCAGAGGCCCGGTTGGATTTTAAGTCAAAACCAACCCGACCGCACTCCGACTATGTCCGAACCTCGAGCAAAGTATGCCAAAAATGTCCGTCTCACAAAGAGGAAAACATCAAAGTCGACAGCACGCCAATCGGACGCCCGGAGCTCAAGTTATAAGCGTTTCCGCTCTGAGGGCCCGGTTGGTTTCGTGTACGAACCAACCCGGCTGAACCCAAAGTTCTCCGAAACCTTGAGTGTAATATACCAAAATGACCGTCTCGATCCAAGGATCGCATCGCAGCTGACGGTGCGTCGATCAGAGGTCCTCAGCCCATGTTATGGGCAAAAGAATGAAAAAAGTCCGAAAATGGGGGTTTCGGGCCCGGACCGACCCAGCCAGAGACCCCCTGGGTCTGCCCGAACCGGGTCGACCCGAACCGGGTCTGGGTCCGGACCTCTTGGGCGCGGCCCAACCCAGCAGGCACAACCCGACCAAGCTGATGCGGCCCGGCCTGGCCTGGGCGCGGCCCGGCCCGGCCGGCGCGCTGGCGCGGTCCGCTGCCCAGCTCGGCGTGACCGAATTGGGCAGACAGGGGGGGGGGCAATGCCCCCCTATTTAATTAAACGCGGCCCCCACGTTGGGGGCCGCTCCTCCCTTCCAGCCGGGGGTTACGAACCCCCGGTTTCACCCCTGACCGGCCGGCCCGCTCTGGCCGGCCGGCTGCTGCCGCCATGGGATCGGCGCGGTCCTGTCCCCCTGCTCTAATGCCGGCGGCCGGAAGCCGTCCGTCGCTCCCTGCTCCACCGTGGTCTTGGTCTGACCGACGTGGCGCAACACCACTGCAACCTTGTTTGACTTCAACGGCGCAGCGCGACGGTGCCGCGCATCCTTACCGCATGATCCCGCGTGGTGCGACGGCACCGCACCATCTCTGTTCCAAACCACAACAAGGACAACAACAGAATTAAGGGAGGAGGGTCGGCCATGTTTTTGCGGTCCGTCCCCCTCCCGTTAATCGATAGCAAGCGGATAAGATTACGAAGAACGCTCGAATATTCACGAACATATATTCCAACCCCTACCTCAAAGAAATCGTCGAACGAAGGTTCGTCGCGGAATTGAACGTCGCGGAAGAAGGCATCGCAGAAGGAGTGGGTCGTTGGGGTCACAGTACATGGCGTCGCATTGTCGATATCTTAGGAAGGTGTCTCTCACCATCGTCCTTCATCGGAGGTCGGCGTTCTTCGTCGGCGACGGTGCGTTCTTTGCGTTCTTCAAGGAGGAAGAACGTCCTTCGGAACTTAGAGCTTTCATCTCCAAATCCTCTCACACCACCAACTATCCTGCCACGAAAAAAAGACTTAGTCTTATTTTATTAACACACAAGACAAAAAGTCATTTGAATTTCAAATGAATCCTAGAATTAATTACTTGAAAAACCTACTCAATTAATGAGTTTACTTTATTTAAAGGGGGGGTTTTCTTTTTGAGAGTTACAAAATTAAGAGGGAAAAAGTTGTGTACGTTAGGGGAAGGTGAGGGGTTGGGTTCGTGTGGGACCCACCCCACCTTAATCCTCCCTTACTTAGGTTATAACCACATAAGAGAGGGGAAAAGTGTTGTGACACAACACTTAATCCATTTAACAAGAAATGAAAATATAATTGTAAAACATTTATATTTTTATTCCTCACTTTTTTTAACAACTCCTCCTGAGAAAGCGCAAATCCAGAAAGGGTCTTCTTAAGCAATTACCAACGCTGCGGTTTCATCGGTGCCCTCAGATTTCAATTCTGAGCATCGGTTCAAAAGTTAGGAAAACCTGCTCGTTTGTTCACTGAACGTACCTGAGCTAAACTTCGGAAAATGATTCCGGGCACACCGGGCCTCGGAATTAGGTGCCGTCAGAAACTGTGTTCTTGTAAAAATCCAAAGAAATTAAGAAAAAAATTTCCTTGAAATTTACAGGTCTTTACATTACTCCCACCTCATGGATTTACGTCCTCGTAAACCTTTAACACAAGGTAGGGATACAAAGGCGGTATTGAGCACGCATGTGAGCATTCTGCTCCCATGTGCTCACCTGGAGGTTCCCGTGCTGCCTAAGAAAGCGCACAAGAGGAATTGAAAATCCACGTTGGACCCGCTCCTGTCGATCCTCAAACTCTACTGGAACCCTGCAAAAGTCACCCCATCGCCAATATCCAGCTCCTCATGGTCGATGATATGCGAAGGGTCGTGCACATATCTCCTCAATTGAGATACATGGAAGTCGTCGTGCACCTGGTGTAACTGAGGTGGATGGGTCAAGCGGTAAACCACCTCGCCTACCCTGCTGAGGACCTAGAAAGGTCCGTTGAACCTCGTAGATAACTTGTCGCTTCGTCCACATCTCCGTAAACCTCATCGAGGTGAGACCCATATAAGGTCGTGATCGTCATCCTCGAACTCTAGAGGCCTCTCATTCCTGATTAGAACTGAAACTCAAGACTCCTGCTGCCACGAGGGTAAGGTTGGCCGACTCAAGAGTGATCGACTACACCCTCCTATGCATGAGTTTATCTTGTGCTGCATGGGGTTTCCTTTTCGTCGACCAAGAAAAACCTCATCCCATTGTTGTAGATAAAACACAACCTTTTTGCCTAATACAGTCAATATGAGCATGAACTGTGAATCCAATCCATACTTAGACCAACGTCGTAAGGCCTCGACGCTGCCACCAAGAGATTCCAACCAAAACTCTCGCCTTGAGGGTCAGACCACACTGTCGTCATAAGTGTGATTATCGAGTCTCCTCCCAAGGTATCTCCAGACGTGAGGGTCAAGTCTACGGCTTACCGGAAACTCTAGGTATGGGACAAGATTATGAAAGGAAGGAATGATTCATATCGACGTATGTTACTATGACAACTATTAGTGGACACAGACTATCCCTTGAATCATTTTTAGAGCCATTGGGTCACACTCCTTGACCGCATGCAGCTGCTCTCTTCCCCTGCCCTCCAGCTCCCTGAGCCTGGAGGGGACAACAAAGGCGGGTGGTTGTAACTTGTTGAATTGTACACCACCTCTTGCTTCTCTCCTAGCTCTGGCTTCACGTCTGCTACTTCGCAGACTCATCTGTCCTTTCTAATTCCTCTACTTGAAACATTTTACACGCCCAAGTCTCTAAGACTGGCGTCAGTTTCCTATTTCATACTGCACTGTGCAGTCTTCATCCGCTTCTGGATGATCTGCACATTCTTTGCCTACAATCTGTAAGAGGTGCTAAGATTTATCCTTTTCTGAAAAGAGAAACTCGGTCTCATCCCCCAGATGAACCACACCCATTGCCTAAAATAGTCAATCCCGACATGAATGATGCATTCATGCCATGGATGACGTTGTAAGTCCTCGACGCTACTACCAAGAGATCCAACCGTCACTCTCGCCTCCAAGGGTTGAGTCACATTGTCGGCATCAGTGTGAGGTCACTGGGTCTCCTCCAGTAGAAATCTCGAAAGTGAGGGTCAAGTCAACAGTTTAAACCGGGACCTCTCAGTATCAACCAAACAAAAGGACAGGAAAGCAAGTTTCACTAGGATAAGTGTCTTTTATTATTACAGCACATAGTACAAAGACACAAATACAACAACAACATGGAACTAGAAGTACCAAGAACAAAAGGAATCCACTAGTTCTGCTCCTATCCGCCTGCTTCCGGATCTCTACTACCTTGTCCACCGCTCGGCTGTTGCTCAAGCACCCGCCGCTGCTTCTGTCTTGGTGGCTCCTCCAAAGCCTGCTGATCAACTGTGCGGGGGGTCGGACAGTCACGTGTCAGGTGACCCTTCCTGACGCATTCATAACACTTCCTACTCCTCGTAGGGCCGGCTCTGGTCCTCTTGGACCTCTGCATCATCTGTCTACTACCCACAGATGACTCGGCTACTGATCAAAAATCCTGCGGCAAAGGAAACAACTCCTGTACACGCTCGGGGTGCAGAGGTACTGGTACAAACTCCACCCTGAAAAAGGTTTCGAAGTCTTCCCATGTGAAGGTCATCTAATCGAAAAACTGGAACAAGTGGCTCCACCACCTGCCTGCTGCTGCCTGAAGGAGGCTGGCAAAAAAGATCACCATGAAGTCTTCTGGCATCCCCACTAGCCTGAAGACTCTCACCAGAACCTCCAGCCAATCCTCAGCCGCCTGCGGGTCCATCTCTCCCCAGAACCTGGGTGGCCTCTGGAGCTGGAACACGTGCATCATGCTCAAGCGGCGTGCATCGCCTACTGCTAGGGCTGGTGGCATCAGTGTCCCAACATATGGTAGTACCGCTAGTGCCTCCGCTGGTGCCTCAACTGTAAGAGGGCCCTGTACCGAAGCCTCGTCGCTCGGCAGGCTGTCAGTAGGCACATCCCTCTGGGTTCTAGCTAGTCGTCCATGGGAAGACATCCTGAAAGAAACATACATGACATGGTCGAACGATTATACCTGGTGAGCTGACCTGGTTTGAGCTGTTTTAAGGGGAAAGACTTTTGAAAACTCACACGCAATCAGTGTTTTCGTGCACAAAATCGAAAATCAGTTGTTAGGGTCCTAGTGTATGGATACGTCGGCCACCTGCACCAACACTGGACTCCCTGAACTGAAAACCACACTCGGTACCCTTAATACTATTGCTTCACAGAAAGAAAATATCAGAGTTATAAGTTCTACGGTAGAACCGACTCCTCTGATACCAATTTGTCACGAACCATCCTTGGGGCCCATGCCGTGACTACCCCAAGCCCGCCTTCCATAGGCCAGGGGCTAGAGACTAGCACCAAAGGCGTAATTCCCGATAACTGGGTAGGAATTTCCTTTATAAAAGTAAATAAAACACCACAGAGTACAAGCAGAAGTAATACACTAAGTACAAAATGAAGTGATGAAAATTAAATGGGCCAGAATACAAACCCAATCGAAAGTACAGCTACAACTAAACAAAAGTACAACAGAAAAAGACAAACATCTGGAAGAATGGAAGCAGCTCCTAGGTCGTCCTCCTTGGATCCTACCTGAAGGGTAGGTACAGATAGCATAGCTCCTGGATCGTCCACCACGGATCCTACCTGAAGGATAGGTACAGAGAGCCTCCACAACGCTCTCACCTGTCAACCTCCTCTGAGTGTCGTCTCTTCATGAAGTCCACCTACGGATACTGACTCGTCGTGAGGTCCACCTCCGGGTACCATCCAGTCCTCGAACACTTGGCCTCTGTCAGCGCTTCCCGACGTCTGCAACCAACACAACGAAGTGCAGGCATAGCCCGTGCAGGGGTGAGTATAGGATACTCAGTAGGGACCCCGAGACCCTCAAGGTCTCAATAAATCCAGCAAGGATAACCACAAAGAAGGATCTCAACAGATAACCCTTACTTAGGTATAATCCCATACTTATACCTAAGTTATCAAGTAACCCATCTCAATCATGAGGAAACACAAGGTTATGAAATCAACGGATAACCACTACCTAGGTATATGCCCATACATATACCTAAGTGATGAAGTGACCCATCCCAATCATGAGGTAAACACAAAGGTCATAGACTCAACTCAAACCAGGATTTTCATTATCGAAACCGTAACTGCTGAAGAGCCCCGTCTCTGGAGAGTACAATGATCCTATCTTGACTCCGAGGTACTTCTCACTAACCTAAGACTACTGAGGTACTCCTCCTGTCGAGTACCATGGATCAGCCACCCAAACAAAGTAGTGCTTCCCATCGGGGTCTGCCACCCAAACACAGTAGTGCATCTCCCCTAATAGCCTGTAGAGGTACTCTCCGGATGAGTACCACGGGTCTGCACCCAAACTCAGTAGTGCTCCGTCAGCCATGGGTCTGCACCCAAACAAAGTAGTGCTCCATCCATTGGGCTAGTCGACGCACTCCAAGTCGAGTCGGTCAAGAAGTCGTCAGGTCTCAGCCAGCTACACGGTCTCCGTACTCCGTATTCTCGTCTCCGGGAGGGTCCGCTCCATGAGCTACTGGTCGATACTCCAAGTATCACAAGCTCCCACGAAGAAGTATCTCAAAGGACTGCCTCGTCATAGGGGTCTCAACGCAATAGACAACACGTCAATCGAACGCCCGATCTGTGAGTTATTAGCATTTTTGTCCCAGGGGCTCGGTTGGTTTCGTGTGCGAGCCAACCCAGCCATATCTCAACTGTACCCCGAACTCTCATAGGGTATACTTATAGGGACCATTTCTCAACGTGATCACCAACACCGCTGACGGTTCGTTAAACGGTCGTCCGGTCTGAAAGTTATCAGCCTTTCCGTTCCAGGGGCCCGGTTGGATTTCGGGTTCAATCCAACCCGGCCACTATCCAACTGCATCCAAACCTCAGGCAAAGTATACCAAAAGTTTCGTCTCGACAAGAGGAACTCAACGTGACAGACGACGCATCAATCAGACGCCCGGTCTAAGAGTTATAGGCCTTTTCGTTCCAGGGGCCCGGTTGGATTTTAAGTCAAAACCAACCCGACCGCACTCCGACTACATCCAAACCTCGAGCAGAGTAATCCAAAAAGGTCCGTCTCACAAAAAGGAAAACATCAAAGTCAACAGCACATCAATCGGACGTCCTGAGCTCAAGTTATAAGCGTTTCCGCTCCGAGGGCTCGGTTGGTTTCGTGTACGAACCAACCTGGCCGAACCCAAAGTTCTCCGAAACCTTGAGTGTAATATACCAAAACGACCCTCTCGATCCAAGAATCGCATCGCAGCTGACGGTGCGTCGATCAGAGGTCCGTAACCCAAGTTATGGGAAAAAGAACAAAAACAGTTCGAAAATGGGGGTTTCGGGCCCAGACCGACCCAGCCCGAGACCCCCTTGGTCGGCCCGAACCGGGTCGACCTGAACTGGGTCTGGGTCCATCCCTCTTGGGAGCAGCCCGGCCCGGCCGGCACGCTGGCGCGGTCCGCTGGCCAGCTCGGTGTGATCGAGCTGGGCGGACAGGTGGGGGGGGGGGCTGCCCCCCTGTTTAATTAAACACGGCCCCCACGTGGGGGGCTGCCCCTCCCTTCCAGCCGGGGGTTACGAACCCCCGGTTTCTCCCTTGACCGTCCGACCCACTTTGGCCGGACGGCTGCTGCCGCCACGGGACCGACGCAGTCCCGTCCCCCTGCTCCGATGCCGGCGGCCGGAAGCCGGCCGCCGCTCCCTGCTTCGCTGCGGCCTTGGTCCGACCGGCGCGGCGCGGCGATGCCCCGCCCCTCCGCCATGGCCCCGCTCCGGCCGTGGTGTTTTCGTGATTCTCTAGAGCGGCGCGACGGTGCCGCGCATCCTTGCCGCATGATCCCGCACGGTGCGACGACATCGCGCCATCTCCGTTCCAAACCACAACAAGGTCAACAAGAGAATTAAGGGAGGAGGGTCGGCCGTGTTTGTGCGGTCCGGCCCCCTCCTGTTAATCGATAGCAAGCAGCTAAGATTACGAAGAATGGTCGAATATTCACGAACATATATTCAAACCCCTACCTCGAAGAAATCATCGAACGAAGGTTCGTCGTGAAATTGAATGTCGCGGAAGAAGGCGTCGCAGAAGGAGAGGGTCGTTGGCATCGCAGTACACGACGTCGCGTCGTTGATCTCCGAGGAAGGCGTCTCTCACCTTCGTCCTTCGTCGGAGGTCGGCGTTCTTCGTCGACGACGGTGCATTCTTCGCGTTCTTCAAGGAGGAAGAATGTCCTTCAGAACTTAGAGCTTTCCTCGCCAAATCCTCTCGCACCACCAACTATCCTCCCACGAAAAAAAAGAATTAGTCTTATTTTATTAACACACAAGCCAAAAATTCATTTGAAATTCAAATGAATCCAATAATTAATTACTTGAAAAACCTACTCAATTAATGAGTTGACTTTATTTAAAGGGGGGGTTTTCATTTTGAGAGTTACAAAAATTAAGAGGGAAAAAGTTGTGTACGTTAGGGGAAGGTGAGGGGTTGGGTTCATGTGGGACCCACCCCACCTTAATCCTCCCTTACTTAGGTTATAACCACATAAGAGAGGGGAAAAGTGTTGTGACACAACACTTAATCCATTTAACAAGAAATGAAAATATAATTGTAAAACATTTATATTTTTATTCCTCACTTTTTTTTAACAACTCCTCCTGAGAAAACGCAACTCCAGAAAGGGTCTTCTTAAGCAATTACCAGCGCTGCGGTTTCATCGGTGACCTCAGATTTCAATTCCAAGCACCGGTTCCTAAGTTAGAAAAACCCGCTCGTTCGTTCACTGAACATACCCAAGCTAAACTTTGGAAAATGATTCCGGGCACACCGGGCCTCGGAATCAGGTGCCATAAGAAACTGCGTTCTTGTAAAATTCCAAAGAAATTAAGAAAAAAATTTCCTTGAAATTTCCGGGTCTTTACAAGTAGTTATGAAATAATTATCATTTTTATACATCAATTATACTTTTGAAACCAACCATGAAACATGGTTATGAAAAGTGAACCATGTTTCAATCATGGAGACGGTATGCCATACATACACATAAGCAACATTTACATTTTTCAATGATCATGATGGAAAGATGGAAAGTGTTATTTTATTTTAAAAAAATTATAATTATATCATAAACATAATATTATTTCTCTAAATACATTTTCATACACTATCCATGTGATGCGGTAATAAAAAAATCACATTGCTTTGTGAGGCGGTAGTCCACCGTACACACGAACAATGTTATCATTTTTTAATGGGTGGTAAGGTAAGAAGGTATATGATTAGTTAATTTTTCAGGATGATTAATAATTCATGAATATAATATATAAACATTAAATTCATCATCATTAATATCCATGATAGGTGATGATGGAAAACAAATTACATCTGTTCATGAGGTGGTAGTCGGCCATACAAATGAATGACGGTTTCATTTCCCATTTGATGGAAGTGGAGATGGATTTAGGTTATGAAATTAATATAATAAAATATTAGTATATAGGATATAATTATTTTATTATATCATCCTGATTGATAAATATTTTAAGGAGTTTTAAGAATAAATAAAACAAAGATTATCGGTTAAGAACGATACCTCTTCTTCAAACAACATCTTTAGGATTGTATCTAAAGCCACCCTAGATTGAATTCATGATAAAAATAATGAATATAATACGTGGTAAGGTAATTAAATAATGTATTTGGGCAGGAATTTTCCAAACCAATAGGTTTTTCAAGTGTGTAAAGGAGAGGAGAGGGGTTTCCATTTTATATTGGAGGAAGAGTGACATTCTTGTAAGTACCCAAAACTATTCAATAATGGGAAGTCATTTTCAATCCAAGTGACTAAAAAATTGAAAAATAAAGTATTCTAGGAGATATAAGGCCTATAAACACCTCTATAATTCAATATAAACAATTATTCCATTTATATCTTTAGTTTAACCCCCTAGTAAATCAGTTTTAACATTAATCGTGGTAACCAATTTTTATTATTTTTACTATACATTATGAACAATAAAATTAAGTTTACCTTATTATATAATATTAATTATGCGTATTAAAAATATTAAATCCATTTTATCATATTAAATTCATAAAATTATAATAATTTAATTTAAAATTAAACCCATAGACGTTTCTAAAAAATGGTTTTTTAAGAAATGAGTTTTTCAAGCATAAGATGATCTTATAATAACTATATGAAAATTAATAATAATTAAATGAATTTAAATTAATAAATATATATAATATATAAATTTCATGTAAATAATTCCTCATTAGGGGTTATTTTAATTAGTTAAAATGGATAAACATTATGCACTTTAAAATAGTTTTTAGAAAAATGCGTTTTAAAGCATAAAAATAAACTTATTTTAAAATCAAGTATAAATAATATTTAAAGGTAATTAATTGGATTAAATATAACTAAAAAATACTTATGTTAATTTAAAAAAATTAAAATAATAACATATCTTTTAAATTGTTAAATTTATTAAAAATAAATGGCAGTTTTAATTTTTTTTATTTTCCACTAGTCACTGAAAAATCAATATTTTCCAAAAAATAAAAACATTTCACCTCGGGTTAATTTTGATATGATTATTTCAAAAATTATTTTAATTTTATAAAGTAACATTTATAAACATTTTATAAATTAAATATAATAATTTCTCATAAAAGTAATAAAAACCATTTTTGAAGGAAACAGATTTTTGAAGAATGAATTTTTTTTATAGAAATTGAGTGCTTATTTATTAATAATTTATCAATAAATTTATATCAATAAATATTTTTTATATATTTCACAAATTTTTTAATACTATTTATATATTCCAATTTAATGGCTAGTTTATAATGACCATAAATAATCACAGTTCGTTGAGGGTCACTGTTGGGTGTCACATACGCTATCAAGAATAATTTTCATTTTAAAAAAATTATGCTATTATATTCTTCCCCCCACAAATAATTTCACCCTAAGAATTTCATATTACATACTAAGGTGAAAGTTGGCGACGATACTTTTTCTTCATAACCTCTTTCAGTTCCCATTTTCTTCCCTAAACTTGTGGTTTTTCCACAACACTTTAACTGGGATATTTGTTTTGTTTTGTAGAATATTGTCTCTAAGATCTAAGATCGTTACTAGATTCTCCTCATATGAAATGAATTTATCTAATCGTACCACCTTTGTATTTAGTACATGTGTTGGGTTTGATATATACTTCCTCAAGAGTGATACATGAAATAGATCATGTACTTGATATAGGTTAGGTGAGAGTGCTAGTCGATAGGCCACCACTCTAATGCAATCATGGATATAAAAGGGGATGATATATCTAGGACTATGATTTCCCTTATTTCCAAACCTCATGAATTTTTTCCATGCAGAAATCTACAAGAACACCTTATGTCCAACATCAAATTCTAGGTCTTATCGATGATTGTATGCATTGATTTTCTGTCGACTTTACACATATTTTATATGACACTAAATGGTTTGAACCTTATCTACCATCTCTTGGACAAGGTCTGGCCCCATTATTTTCTACTCTCCAACTTCATCCCAACATGTTAGAGTCTAACACTACTTCCCATACAGATCCTCATAAGGTTCCATTTAAATTATATAATGAAAGATATTATTATATGATAACTCTATTAGGGGAAGGTTATGATTCCAAAATCCATGGAAATCCATTGAATAAGCTCTCATCATATCCTCTAGAGTTTGGATTGTTCTATTAGACTAACCATCTATCTAAGGGTGATAATAAACACTGAAACTGATTTATATATCCAATTATTATTTAAGGCTTCTCCAAAACCCTATGGTAAACCTTAGATATCAATCATATACGATAGAGAGTGGAATTACATATAATCTTACCACTTATCTTATGTATATCTTAAAGATTTGGTCAAGAGAGAAATATTACTTGATAGAAATGAAATACAATGACTTTGTAAGGTGATCAACTACCATCCAAATGATTTTATTACCTTTAGGTATCTTGGGTATTCCTATGATGAAATATATGGATTTTCCCTTTTACATATTGGTATAGTAAATGGTTTCATCATAAAATTAGACTTATGTTGTTTAGACTTGACTTGTTGGAATACCAAGCATCGAGACACAAATTATGTAATCTCCATCTTCATTTCATCCCACCCGAATTTTTGATTTCGATATCTATAAATATTATTGATTCTTGGATTAATAGAGAATGATGGGAGATGTGCATCATCTGTAAGATCCCTCTTCATCTTTGATTTTGATGGGACACATATCCGGGTTCCAAACCTAACTCTATCTGCAACAAATTTGAACTCCAAAATATTTATTACCTTTTTATATAGCACCTCACCATCTTTCTGGGCCTCCTTGATCTTATCAATAATAGATGGTCAAGCAGTTATTTGAGAAAGGTAGGATATAGATCCTTTTACAATAACCATATCCATTATTTGAAAGTCTAATAATATTGGATCCTTCTCAATTATCATCATTGATAAAATTACCAAATCCTATATACTCATAAAATCTTCCACATTCTTTTATTTTCAAGGATGGTAATGGATTGAGAAGTCATAGTCCTTGATCATATCTAACCATCTTCACCGACACGTGTTAATCTCTTTCTGTGTGAATATATATTTGAGGCTCTTATGATCTATATATATTTCACACTTCTCCTAATATAGATAATGTCTCCATATATTCAATGAAAAGATCACTGAAACCAACTCCAGGTTATGTATGTGACAGTTATTCTCATGAAATTTCAACCACCTTGAGTCATATGCTATCACTTTATCATTTTTTATTAGCACATTACCCAAAACCTTCTTTGAAAACAACTGTAAAATAAAAAAAGTTCCCCACTTGAGGGTAGCATGAGGACTGATTTAGTGATAATCCTATTTCTCAACTCCTTGAAGATCTCTTCACATTAATTGGTCCAAATTTCTTTTACTCCCTTCCATGTTAGATTGGTTAATTTATTTGAGTGTTGTGAAAAGTTTTTCAAAAATCATCAATAATACCCAGATAATATAAGGAAAATGTAGATCTATATTACAAATACTGGTATTGGTTAGTCCTCGATTTCTGTTTTCTTATATTGTCTATATATTTACCATTTCTAGTGATAATATTCCTTAGGAATGATAATTACTTCGTCTAGAGCTCATATTTAATATAATTTTCATATAGATTCTCCGTTCACGAATAATTTAACATAGTATTCAAATTCTCTTCATGTCCGTCCTTAATTTTGGAGTAAATTAGAATATCATCTATAAAGACTACCATAAATTTTCTGTGGTAATCTCTAAAGGATCTATTTATTAGGTCCATAAATATTTCTGAAGTATCAGTGAGTCTGAAAGGCATAACTATGAACTCATAGTGTCCATACCTTGTTCTAAAGTTAGTTTTGGGAATATCTTCCATCTTCACCCTTAATTAGAGGTATCTTGACCAAAGTTCCACATTATAGAAATAATAAGCTCCAAATAGTTGATTAAAATAGTTGTCTATATGTGGAAATGGGTGCTTATTATTTATTTTAATTTTGTTGAGTTCACAATAATCACTATATAGGTGCATTGAACCATCCTTATTCTTGATAAAGAGGATCGGCGCACCCTACATTAAAGAACTTGAGTGTATAAAACAATTTTATAGATTATTTTTCAACTACTTCATAATATCTTCCAAATAAATGGTGGTCATCCTATAATGAGTCCTCAATATGGGCATAGATCTAGATATAAGTTTTATTGAGAACTCAACCTCTCTGTTAACAGGAATACAATAATAATCTTTGGGGAATACATCAGTATAATCCCTCCCAATGGGCATGTCTTTAAGCATGATTATCTCCGTTTTCTCAATCATTTGTGCTTGATATGATTTTTCATAAGGTAAAAATATCCATGCTTAAACAAAATATTATTGGGGGGATTAATCCTCCTCTTTACAATTGTATAGAATCGAAGGGTGACTTGGGAAGTTGAGAGTGATCTCCATTTATCAATAGTTGATGCTGTAGTTATATAAATATAGTTAATCCATACCTAAAATAGCATCAAACTCCACTAAAGTAAGTAAGAAAAGATTTGATATAATATTTAGTCCACAAACATCAACTAGAGAGAAGTTATATATAGGGGATACAACCATCACTCCATATTATGTTCTCATAGATAGCTCAACCCTTATGTTTTGAGGTGTTACTTGAATATTTCTACTTAACTTTCAAGATATGAATGAACGATTAGAACCAAAATCAAAAAGGGCATTATCTATTATTGGATGAATAACTAGAATATCTATTAGCACATCATTATCAGGATCCACCTTATCAGTAGTGATAACATATGCTTTTTCTTGATCACTAGGCCTTGGAGGTTTTATCACTGATTGTATTTTACAACCCTTAGCTTAGGTAATTGACTAACATAATTACCATGTTTATTGCAGTTGAAACACTGCACCGTAGATTGAGTGTTGATTTGAACCTTATTTTATTCTTCCATATCAGTAGGTTTTGTCATTTCCCTTTGAAAATGATTGTCCTTATTCCCCTCTTTTCAAAATTTGAAGCATCTAATAGTTTTCATCTGATATTTAATGGATGATATTCCCACAATTTTTAAAAGTGGGATTTTGGGTTTTCTTTCCTCCATGGGATTTATCTATTGATACTCCCAAAGAAAACTCCATTTTATTTTTTTTATCCTATCCCATGAGATCACTGAGAGTCCCCAACCTGCATATCAAATTTTAGTGTAAAATAAGCAATTTGTTCATATCTATCAAAGTACCTAATGTCTAATGTTTTTTGTAGACTTGTCTTTAACCCACTATATAAGCGGTCCAAATTAATTTTGGTATTAATGAAAAAGCCGAAGGTGTACCATGAAACCTTGTAAATATTTCCTCATACACCCGGATAGATTAACCTCCATTTTGATTTAGACTATGGAACATCCTCTCTATTTTAAAATGGAGAGTTAGGAGGAAATATTTATTGAAAAATATTTTTTTGAAGTCTTCCCATTCCATGGGATCAATATCCTCTTTGGAGTTTGTGTTCTTTATCAGTGTCCACCACTGATCAGTTTCTATCTCAACTCAATAATCGACCATAAAAAATTTATCTTGATTTATGGATTATAGGATATAGAATATATTATTACTGTTGTTAATTCATTATTCATTGATAAGGGGATTATATGATCCACTAAAGTTAGGGAGATTTTTCACTTAAAATACTTGGCTCTAATTTTATCCTTCTTAGGAGGAGGAGTGCATTCCGCATAATTCGTGTTATTATTCACAACTTAAGCTAGTTTTTCTACTACTTATATGAAGTTATCAGATCACACTCCCATAATATTAGGCTTCTCATTGGGGTAATCGTCACATTGCCTATTATGTTTTTTGTTGGCACAATTTGTCTTATTTATATGCATTAAATAAAAATAAAAACAAGATGATAATACATTAATATATCATATATAAACTTATAAAATTACTAGGAGTAACATATAAAAGGTAAGTATATCATAGTTTATGAGTCTCCAGGTTGAAATCTAGGTTATCCATGGAAATTTTTACTATTAGGTTTTCTAATCTAACAAGTTTTTCAAGGACTTCATATTGGTTTGTAAAACGTTTTGTGAATTTCCAAAGCATATCCCCAGGAGTGTCAAACTAGGCGTGCAACAATGCACATTATCATGCACAAGGAGACAATCTAGTCCATATCAATGAAATCTTTTCAAATTTATTACCTCTAGGTAAAACTGTTCTATAGCCACATACACTTGTAGTATCCAGACAGGGATGTAATTTCTTGGAATCCACTAACTCTATACTTCACTAAAATTATAGGATATTTATTTTATACTTAGCCTAATCCTTATACTTATCCCTAGGGTTCTAACCAAATTATTCTAGTCCTAACCCAAAAAATAACTATACCATATAGTGATACCAACTGTAGAGACCCAATACTTTTACATATATTATTATATGATTTTTAACATAAACATCCATTAATTACAACCCAAATAACATGATGTTTAGTTTCCTTGGAATGCTGGGTTCATAATAAATCAAAGTGTGACTAAAATAAAACTTCATTATTATTTTTTCTCTATAATGTGATTCTAAATCATTTCAAACTCCTAAAACTTCATGGGATAATCTTGGGAATATATAGAAAAAATGGGTGAGCTAAAAATCCTAATAAGTGAATAAACATGACAAAGAAACATAGCATGTGAGTCAAATGTATACCATTATATTATAATATATAAGGAACACAAGTAATCAAATGAAAGAATAACATAAAGACAATGGTATCATAAGAAAATGGAATCATAGGAAATATTATAGAAAAAATATAACATTACATAAACATGAGTCAAGGATAAATACTTATACAATATCAAATGGTAAAAAAGTCCCATAATGGATTAGGTTTACTCCCTAATCCCATATATGACACCTCATTATACTAAATCATTACCCAATACATTAGATCGTTATCTGGGTGTACCCATAATAACATGTTTATGGTTACGTGCTCCACAAAATGGAAATCAATCACAATTCATATACATAATAATTACCCAAGGAAATAAAATAGGTTGCATAATCTTGTCTCATATCATGATCAAAGTAAATTTTATAATGAAGGAATTTGATAGATGAACATAAGGTACTTATTAAACCATTAAATTAAGGTATAATAAGATAGGTATATATGTGGGAGACATGTATACATAATTTAAAAGAAATAAATAACATCAAAATTTGTATTTGTTGATGAAAATGACTTTAAAATATTAAATAGAATATTTCTTCAGAAAAACACCCTTTTCACTTTGAAATCACTTCTCCAAAATTTAAAAATTTAAAAAATATTATAGATTTTTTTTAAAATAATCATGGAAACATATAATAAAAGCTTAAAATAATTGATTATTCATGATTGTGGGTAATTAATTACATATAATATAAGTTAAAAAACATTTCTTTCACACTATTGTAAAATGGTTAAAAACTACCTCATTAAGAAAATGACAAGAAGATTACTTTGAAAGAATTTTAAAAAATAAAAAAACGGGTAAACATTTATTTAATAAATCATTTATAGAATTTTAAAAACATTCTTTCAAATATTTTTAGAAAACATGGATATGGAAGAAAAATGATTTTTGACCGAAGATAGAAATGATGTTAGCTTTTCTTAAAAAATATTCCCAATAATTTTAAGTACCAAAGAGAGGAAAATAGTAATATTACTTTAATATTTCATGAATAACCAGAGGATAAAAAAATAAAAGGTTTTTACTATAAAATTATGAAATAATTTCCTACAATGGAAATCCAAGCATAGACAATCCTGATTAAAATGATATTGAAACATAAATCCTTACCACTTTATAACTCAAATGAATGAATTATATAAATTTAAACTTAAAAATATAATTAATTATGAAGTATTCATTATATAATATGTAAATGGGCAGTATATACACCATTTAAAATAAATTAGGTTCATAAAATAACATGTGTCTCAAAGAAGGAAGTTTTGAGGATGATGAAAGAAGGAAGTTTTGAGACGAAACCCTTACCTCAAGTACATACTTTATCATGTTTGTATTTAATATCCTGTATAATAAAATATATCAATTACTAATTTTACTAAAAAAATCTATGTTTAATACCTTTATATGTGAACCATTTTGTTCAGTTATTTTAAGGAAATATTTAATTACTCATTCAATTATGTCCACACTGGGTCTTTTGAGGACGCTTGGTTTATAATTTCAAAATGAAATAGGTGTTTTTACCATGTTCAAAGGGTTAATTGTTCCATAATATATATAATAATAATCATGAAATAAATATCAGTTTTATACATAAATTATAATTTTAAAATCCACCATGAAATATGATATGAAAAATCAACTACGTTACAATCATAGAGACGGTAGACCATACGTATGCATGAGTAACGTTTACATTTTTCAATGATCATGATGGAAAAAGGGTAAATGTTTTTTATATTTATATAATGATAATTATATCATAAATATAATATTATTTCTTTAAATACAATTACATATATAATCTATGTGATTCGGTAATAAATAATAAATCACATTGGTTTGTGAGGCGATGGTTCGCCATATACATGAACGATGTTATCATTTTTCAATGGACGGTAAGGTAAGAAGGTATATGATATGTTAATTTTGTATAAATATTAATATTATATTAATATCATATATAAACATTAAATCTATCATCATGAACAACCATGAGAGGCGATGATGGAAAATGAATTACATCGGTTCACGAGGTGGTAGTCTGCTATACCCATGAATGATGTTTTCATTTACTATTTGATAGAAGTAGAGAAGGATTTAGGTTATTAAATTAATATAATAACATCTTAGTTTATGGGATATAATTATTTTATTTTATAAAAATTATTGAGAAATATTTTAATGATGTGGAATAATAAATAAAATAAAGATGTTCAGTTAATAATGATACCCATTATTCAGATAACCTCTTTAGGATTATACCTAAAGGCTCACTTGATTGGATTTATGATAAAAAAAATCCTATATTATATCATAAGGTAATTAAGGAAGATATTTGAGTAGGTATTTTATAAAACAATGTTTTTTTAAGAGTTTAAAGGAGAGCATATCGGGTTTCCTTTTACAAGGGGGAGGAGTGACATTCTTGTAAATACCAAAATCTATTCAATAATGGGAAGTCACTCTCAAGAAAAGTGCCTAAAAAAATGATAAATAAAGTATTAGAGGATATATAATGCTGATAAACACCTTTAAAATTCAAAAGAAACATTTTTTAATCATGTTATTCCATTTTCCTCTTTAGTTTAACCCCCGGTAAATGGCTTTAGCATTAACCTTGGTAACAAAATTTTACTGTTTTTACTATTCATTATGAAAAAATTAAGTTGAAATTATTATATAATATTAATTATTCATATTTAAAATGTGGAATAAATTTTATAAAATTAAGTTCATAGAAGTGGAATAATTTAATTTAAAATTAAACCCACAGACATGTCGAAAAAATAGTTTTTCAAGAAAGACACTTTTTAAGCATAAGATGAACTTATAATAACTATATGCAAAGTAATCATAATTAAATGAATTTAAATTAATATTTATAGATATATTATTTAAAAATTTAATTTAAATAATTCCTCATTAAGGGTTTTTAATTAGTTAAAATGGAGAAACATTATGCACTTTAAAACGGTTTTAAGAAAAATGCGTTTTAAAGACTAAAGATAAACTTATATTACAATTCAATATAAATATTATTTAAACATAATTAATTATATTAAATATAACTAAAGTATATTTATTTTATTTTAAATAAAACTAAAATAATAATAAGACTTTTAAATTTCTTAATTTATTAAAAATAAATGATGATTTTACAAAAATTAGTATTTTTCACTATTCACTGAAAAATCAATATTTTTTCAAAAATCTAAAAATTTCACCGTATGTTAATTTTTATATTATAATTTAAACAACTATATTAATTTTATAAAATAAAATTTCTAAATTCTCCATAAATTATTTATAATATTTTCTTATAAAATCAATACAAATCATTTTTGAAGGAAACATATTTTTAAAGAATATAATTCCTTTAAGAAATTGACTAATTATTTCTTGATAATTTTTCAATAAATTTATATAAAATATGAACTTTATATATATTTCATAAATTATTTTATACGATTCAGACCTAACATTTTAATAGCTAGGTTATAGTGGTCATAAATAATCACAACTCATTTAGGCTCGGAGTTGTGTGTCGCATACACTATCAAGAATAGTTTTCCTTTTTAAAAACTTAGGGTGTTACAATCAGACCATTTGAAAGAAATATGATGAAGATATTTAAAAGGGACAAAATAAAACATTTAGATGATGAATAATGAAATAGGAATAACCACCTAATGAAACAACATAACTTACCTCTACATCATTGTTAAAACTCATTATCATTGATAGATTATCATTTTAACACCCATTGAGGCTTCTTTAAAATATAATAGAGAGGTAAATCACTATTTATTAGTTTACACTCTCGAACACTCCCAATTGGTAAGGTTATATTTATTTATATTTTTTAACTTAAAATAGGTAACAAAAAAAAAACAACAATAACAACAACAAAAATATATATCATATATTTTTAATGACCTCAAACCCAGTTTCCCAAGGATGGTGCCTCAATTTATTACACTAGAATAATATAAAAGGAATTGTATCTCTAAGGAACAAATTGTTTAGTTGTCTTGGTAAACTAGAAACAAAATTAAATCACATTTACATATGAAAACATTAAAAAAAAGTATTTTTTTGAATATTCCATTATTACTTTTTTAATATACCTTCATATAAATCATAAGATAATTCATAGTATCCTATGGAAAATAAAACATAAGGAAGGGGTGAAATCAGATGCTCTGTAAGGGTAAGGAGACAACACAAGCTATGAATAAATATGGTATAATTAATATGAAAAGGTAAATAACTAAAACACATTACATTTAATAAATAACTTTAGCATAAATGGTATGAATAAATTATGACCAAATAATTCCATATAAATAATCACTTGAGCTTGAAAACTTAACCATGAATATTATAAATAATTGGATAATCACATGGAATATAAATAACTTAATTCATAAATATATAATGCAAAATGATGGACATCTAAAACATACCTTCAAGTCCTCATTCCAATACATCTAATAACACTGAGGCTTCATTACAACACATCTATATATATGGGTAAGGCTTTATCCAAAACCATATCTAGTTTGTCTCATGAGACCTACCGATTCATCTAGGGTCAATAGCAGGAACCACCTATCACATAAAAATTCCATTGAATTCCATATATATCAAATAATAGATTTAATTCATAAAAAATGTGCCCTATCATAAAGTATCTGTATTGAGTAAATGATACAGATTTATCAATACTTCCCCAGTTAATCAAATAACCTTCAATGTAAACACCATATATAAAAATGGTTTATAGTTTAGTAAATAATCATATCTATCACACAAGAATAGGTATATTTAAGTGAAATGTACTTTACAATGAAAAATGATCGTAATAAATTTATTGTTTCAATAGAAAGTTAACAATCATAATAGAAAGTGAGATTTTACAATAACTTTTACCACTTGGTAATTTCCAAGTAAAATCCACTTGGATGAAATGATTCAAAGTGAAAAATAAAATTACTTAAATATTAATGAATCATGATATTATAAGTAAAATGGGTATTTTATAAACAACATAAAAGTGAATTGGTGAATAATAACTAATAAGTTCCAATGCGTCAACGAGCCTGTACCCAAGTGGTAAAGGATCCTGCTTGGTATCCAAAATACCCAGGATCAATTCTGGATAGGGACAAAATATTCAGATTACTATAGCAGGGCACTGTAGCATCACTGTAGTAGCGGTAGAATTATAGTGAAAGTGGAACTTTAGCAGCATAGGTACTGTAGTGGCGATGGTACTGTAACAGCCCAAGTACTATATCAGTACTATTCACTAGAGGGCCCTTTAGGCCAAAAAAATGGGAGTTTATGACCCTAGGCCTTAGGGATATGTAATGGGTCTCCCTATAACTAGTTAAAAGAGGTATTTGATTTTCTGTAATAATAAAATGACGCTTCGACCCCAACCTCAAAAAAAAAGTATCAACAAAATGTAAATTGTGACAAAATCCTTTACCTCACATTTTTTTGGGTGAACATGTTTTAACCTAATTTATAGAGGTTTTAAACATTTTATTAACTTATACTACAACCATATTAATATTTATAATATCATATATGTTCCTTTTATAACATCTTATCACCCATTTGTTAATAATCTTTTATTATACTCATTGATCATAGTGTTAATTGTGTTGTTTTATAACTCATGATTTGTAATGAAATTTATGGTTCTTGCACATATTATATAATTATATCATATCTAGAATAATAATCAATACATAATTATAATTTTTATTAATCAATTATACTTTTAAGACCAATCATTAAATGTGGTTTTGAGAAATGAATTACGTTATAATCATTGAGATGGTAAGCCGTCCATACGCCTGAGTAATGTTTCCATTTCTCAATGATCGTTATGGAAAGATGTTAAGTAATATATTATCTTTATAGAATAATAATAATATCATATATATAATATTTTTTCTTTAAATATACTTATATATAATCTATGTGGTGTGGTGATGAAAATAGAGTCACATCGCTTTGTGATGACGATAGTCCACACGTTCACGAACAATTTTATCATATTTAAGTGTAAAAAAATAAAATGATATATTATATTTACAGAATGATTAATATGTACTAAATATAATATTTATTTCACGTATATAAAATATAATAATTATCATTTTTCATTATCATCTTCCATTTAAATCATTAGTGAAAGACGAATCACATCACTTCGCGAGGTAGTGGTCTGTCGTACACACGAGCAACATTACCATGTCTCATACAAAATGAAAATCAATTAGGTATATATGATATAATGACTAAATAGGTATAATTATGTTATATATATATCATATATATAAATTATATCTATCATAATACCCAACCTTGATAGGTGAAAATAGAAAAATGAACATCAGTTCATGTGACTGTTGTCAGCCATACACACGAAAAATGATTTCACAACCCATTTGATGGAAATGGGGATGGTTGTAGGTAATGAAGTTGATATAAAAAAATCCCATTATATGTAATATAATGATGCTATTATATAATTATAGTTAAATAAGAATTTAAGGTTGTGTATAAAGAATTAAAATAAAGATGCTAGTTGAAGAACATTACGTTTTTAGGGTATCCTCATTGGATTTTCACTAAAGCATTGATATGTTGTATTTATAACATAACTAAGGCTTCTAAGATGGAATTAGGGAAGTTAGTAAGAAATTTGGGTAGATATTTGATGATCCAAAATGGTGTTATGGTTTTAAGAAGTGAGGGGAGTGAGTGCCCTTTTATAGTTGAGTAGGAGTGACACTTTTGTTAATACCCAAAAGTATTCACTATTGGGAGGTAAATATTATATCAAGTGGATATATGATTGATAATTAATGGGGTGTAAGGATTATATGGTCAATAAAAACCTCCAAAATACAATAAAACACATGTTTTAAACATGTTTCCCTTAACTTATAAGTTTCTTTATTTTTACAATTTTTATTTTTTACTA
Organism: Viscum album; assembly: GCA_963277665.1. Taxonomy (NCBI): domain Eukaryota; kingdom Viridiplantae; phylum Streptophyta; class Magnoliopsida; order Santalales; family Viscaceae; genus Viscum; species Viscum album. The sequence goes on along the minus strand of OY728158.1, from coordinate 1,898,491,694 downwards.
CGATAACTAGTTTTCTGACCTAGGTAATTTATTCCTTAAGACTAAATTGAAGTGAGAATTATTAGATAAATTAGAAAAACTGATTAGAAAAATTATATATAATTTATAAAATATAAATATGGCGTCTGTTGGGAATTAACTTTAACAAAAAACGCTTGTAACGTGCAAGAACATCGCTTAAACCTTAACCAACCTAACATAGTTTTTTTACTATTTATAGGTCAATATGGTAATTATAAAAGAAATATCGGTCCATGAATGGAATATAGTTAATATTTATTATCATTTAAAATTAAATTATAATAATATAGGTTTTTATTAATTTTAAATCATTTAATATAATATAATCTTATCTTAAAATAACATTAATGTCAATTTTGACATTATTCATTTTAATTGAATTAAAAAAATATCAAGAGAATGATGGAATTAGAATATATTATGTTGAAAAATGTGTAACATGATATATTCATATAAAAAAATTACGGAACACAGTATGTCATTCAATTTACTTCACTTTTATTATTTTTAGAATCAATTATCTTTTTATTAACTCAATAATTACTCTATTGGCATTTCATAAGCATTTTGAGTTAATAATTCATATATAAAAATTAAAGATAAATTATTATGTTAACTAAAACTCATTTATATTTTATAAGAATATGTGTAACAAAAAAAATGTTGTTTTTCCCTATCCTAAATAATTGTAGATATTAAAATAAAGAAACCTATCTTTTTTGAATTTTTCTTTACTTAACTTATTATATAGGTCATATTAAAATAAAGGTGGCATTAAATTACCGTTTTTCAGATAATTTTATTAAAAGGTATAAATAAACTCATTAAATAAAATTTAGCTAATATTTTAAGTCATTTTTACTCTTATCATTTTAGTTTAACCGCCAGTAAATCTATTTTTACCTTAACTGTGGTAATTAATTTTTACTGTATTCACTATTAATTTTGGTCCAAAGTTAAATTCACCTTGATATAAATTATAAATTATTATAATTCTAAATATGGAATATTTTTCTCCAAATTTAATTCAAATAAGTGGAAAATTTTAATTTAAAATTAATCCCATAGATGCGATGGGAAAACGAGTTTTTAACGTGAAAATGTTCAAACATTTACAAAGATTTTATTTAAAAATTTAATTTGAAAATCATTATAATGACCTAAATTGTATTAATTTATGTATAATTGAACTAATTTTAATTTAAAACAAATTAAAAATAGTTTAATATTTTAAATTGTTTAAACGAAAATGGAGTTTCAATTAAAATTCAGTATTTTTTATTATTCATCTAACAATGAAATATTTCAGAAAAAACCCAAAAATTAACCCTAAGATAAATTTTATATTTTTTAAAATAAATTTCATAAAATTTTAAAAAATTAATTTTAATTCCTTCTTGCAAATCATGATTAAACCATCTTTTAGAAAAGTACTATTTTCAGGAAACATTTATTTTTCTTTTAAATGATTATTCTTTTATTACTAATATATAGATAAATAATAAATATTTGTAAATAATATATTTTCATAAGTTAGTTAATCCTATTCATACCCTCTATTCCCACGGCTAGGTGATAACTATCATATTAAATAATAATATTAATTGTATATTGTTGTTCGATAAAACTCATTCTTATGTGTAAGAGAAGCTATTGAAGAAATTCATTGTTGTGTGTAATGAAAGACAAAATCAGTGTTGTGTGAATATAAAGATATATAATAGATTGAATTTATTAAAATAGTAAATATATCATAAAGTATTAGGATATTGTATTCCCTTATATGCTTGGTCTTGCATGTCATATACATAATTGAATATAATGTTCATATTTTTAAATTTTGGGGTATTACATTCTCACCACCTTAAATAAATTACATCCTCAAAATTTAAACTTGATCTAAAAAAATTAAGGGTTTTACATTTTAAAATAAAATTGTTGACCACATCATAAAAAGAGTTAATAAAACACCCACTTAATAAGATATAATGGGAAGTATATAAGTCATCTGGAATAATCACATAACTAGGTTTCTAAGTAGAATAACATAGGTGGGAAATGAAAACCTTGAAATTGAAGAGAATATAACTCCAAATGATTAATAGAAAGTGATATAGGTCATTGATCATAAGAAAGTGGGAGATCTAGTAAAGGTTAACGACCACCAAACCATAAATCAAATAGGTGTGAAAAATGTCATTGATATCATTAGAAATGATGGTAAAAAAATAAATTTTTTGTTTCAAGATCCTTTTAATATAGTTAATGAATTATTTTAATGTCTAAGAATATAAGGAAATATAATTACTTAGTACATTTCTATTTCATAATCACTATTTTATCCTTTGGTTGTGCCTTGATCGATTTCCACTTCATCTCTTACTCTAAGAAATGAATATCCCATTTTCTTCTAAATCACTAAAATTCACTTTTAACGGATCGTAATACCCTTAAAAGAGTGAAAAGTCTTTCCATCTCTCTCTAACTATTTTCCAAAACCAATATGGTTAACAAAATTTATCAAATATACATGAATCTCCATATAGTTAAGTAATAAATTAATCTCTAAAAACCTTATCCAAATTTCAAAATAAAATATTTCATAAATGGTTAACCTTATAGTCCTTAAAAAATATTAAGATCCATAACTATATAAGGAAGGACACTGAATTTCAAAAAATGAACTTATAATTGATAAAATACTCAAATAGAATAATTATTGAATCTAAAAACAAGAAGATTAATCATTCGAGTTCATCTGTTGTAATAACATAATCTTGACCTTGATTTTTATTTTCTTATGAGTTATATTCCATTAACACTTGGGGAATTCATTTTCATAGTGACCCTTATCCTTAAAGTTGAAGCATTGAACATTTTAAAATTATTTATTTTCCTCTAAATCATGAGTATGATGGCCTTTTTATCCACACTTGAAGTAAACTCCTTTTCCTTTTAATTATGCACCAAGGTGTTTCCTTCCTTAAGTATCACATCTTAGAAAATTATTCTTCCCCTTCTTACATTTATCTATATTTTTTTCTTCTATCCTATTATTCTCTTAATTCCCTTCGAATCTATAATACTAGAGAATTATTTATCTAAATTTATAGCACATGATATTATGTCCTCATATGATGAGAATGTTTGGTAGACTAGTTCCCTTCAAAGTATTGACTAATACCATTAAAGAAATGGTTAATCTTTCTCTTTGGATTACATATGCAGTTAAAAAATTCCCTTTATATCCTTATAAAGTTAGATTCATATGTAGAAACATTTCTATCTTCTTTCTTTCTTAGACTCAAGAACATTATTTCCATGTCCAATTATTTCTCATGAGGAAAATACTTTTCCTATAATATTACCATGAAATCCTCTCATTCCATGTTTTTTATTTGTTCTTCATACTTATTTTTTTAATAAATTAAAACCATTTATAATAATCTACTAAGTGATAATAAACTTCCATGAAATCATTTTCCCTTTCACTACATCTTAAATTTAGAAATATATTCTCTAAATAAATTATCCATTTCTTAGTTAAAATTTGATTTATAGTCCCATTGAATGATGGAAGTTTCTGACACATGAAGTGATATAACAGTTTTAAACCAAATAGTGGATCAATAGGATAATCCATATGGGAAATTATATTATTCATAACCATAGTTAGTTTCCATGATATGGTTATAGTTTGATCAGTTCCATATCCAGCTCCAGCCTCAACTTCATTATCTTTTCCTAGATTAAAATCCCTACATGGAGTATTTTCATTGATATTGTTCCCATTACTTTCATTATCCACCATTTCTAAACAATATAATACACTATATTAGATAATAAAATTATGAAACATAATGTATAATCCCAAAAATAGCGAAACACATAACAAAGATAATCTTCTAATCATAACCATGGTTTCTTCAGGAATATCTCTTTTTTTAACTCATTTATAATGGGTTGTAAATAAAAAGTAAATTATCTTAAGAATATACACTAGGAGTGTAAAAATAGGTGCATAATAAGTCCCATTTTCATGTACTAGGTAACACTTGAGTCAAACCATACATGCCCTTTTTTAATTTATTACCCCTAGGTATATATTTTCTAGAACCATGTCCACTTATAGAATACGAACAAGGATGTATTTTATAGAAAAATAGTATAATATCTATCTTACCAAAACATTAGAATGTTCTTATATAATTATCCTAAAATTATATCATATGGTTATGTTCCCTATTCTATGTTATCATAAAACTATTTCCTAAGGTTTATACTAAACTTTATCTGATACTAAGATTAACGAACCTGACCCCAGTGGCCTGGATATAGTGCCTTACTTTATTACATTGGAATAAGATACAATCAATAACATCCTAAGGGACAAAATAGTTTAGTAGTCTTGTTAAAATAGATACATACTTGAATCAAATTTACTTTTTAAAACATAGAAAACAACAAATTATTTTCTTGAGGATGTCATTATTCACCTTAGCATATCCCTACATATGAATCCTAAAATACTTCCTAGTATCTTAGGGAAAATAAAAAATAAGAAAAGAGTGAGCTTAGATTCTTAGTAATGATGAGATTTTAGAATAAGATATCAAATCAATATGTAAGGGTAAATAATCTAAACACATGCCATTTAATAAAAAACTTGAGCATAATATGGTAGTAATACATGATGATCAAATAATTCCATATAAATAATCACATGATCTTTAAAACATAACCATTTATATTATAAATAATTGAATAATCTCATTGAATATAAATAGATGAATACATAATGATGGAATATATAATGATGTACATCTAAAACATACCTTCGAGGCCTCGTACCAATACATCCAATGCCATCAAGGCTTTATGAAAAGACATCTATATAAATGGGTAAGGACTTAGCCAAAACCATATCTAGTTTTTCTTATGAGACCTACTGATGAATTTAAGGGATCTAACAGGACCCTCAAAATAAATAAAAATTGTAATTCATTACTAATATATTGAATAATTTATTTAATTCATAAAAAATTTCCCTTATCATAACATATCAGCATTGAGTAAAGGATATAGATTTATCGTTATTTCCCCCATTAATAAAAAAACTTTCAATGTAAACACCATGTGTTAAAACTGTATATGGTTTAGAAAATAATCATATCTATCACAAAATAATAAGGATATTTAATTGAAATTTAATTTCTAATGACAAATTATAAAAAGAAATTTATTATTTCAAGAGAAAGTTAACAATCACAAAAGAAAGTGAGATTGCACAATAACTTTTACCAATTTGTAATTTTCAATTAAAATACCATCGGATGAAATTATATAAAGTTAAACATGAAATATCATTAATTATTAATGAATCATGATATTACATGTAAAAGGGGGATTATGTATGCCAAATAGAAGTGAATTGGTGCATAATAACAAATAAGTCTCAATAGAATGTAAATTGAGATGAAATTCCTTACCTCATGCTTACTTTTGGGTGAGCGTATTTTAACCTCCTAAAGGTTTTAAACATGATATTAAATTATAATATAACCAAATTAATAATTAAAATATCATATATTATCCTTTCATAACATCTTATCACCAGTTTGTTAATAATATTTCATTATCTTTATTGATTTGGCTATTAATTTCTTTTTTTTTCCTAACTCATGATTTGTAATTAAAGTTCAAATTCTTGCACACATTATATAGTTAAATAATATAAAAAATAATAATTATGAAATAATTATCATATTTATACATTAATTATACTTTTAATATCAATCATGAAATATGTTTTTTATAAATGAAGTACGTTACGATACTGTAGATGGTAGGTGTGCATACGTATGAGTATGGTCTTGATTTTTCAATGATCATTATTGAAAGAAGGTAAGTAATATATTATCTCTAAATAATTATCATAATACCATATATATTATATAATTTATTTAAATTTACACACACACGCACACACACACATATATATATATATCATCCATACGGATTGATGATTAAAAGAGAGTCATATCGCTTTGTGAAGGCGATACTCAACTTGTTCACGAATAATGTTATCATATTTGAGTGTAAAATAATTAAATGATACATTATATTTATAGAATTATGAATATTTCATTAATATAATAATTATTTTATATATATCACATATAATAATTATCATTATTTTTATCACCTTCCATTTAAAGCATTAGTGAAAGATGAATCACATCGCTTCGTGAGGCGGTAGTCTGCCATACACAGAAGTGACATTATCGTGTCTCATGAAGAATGAAAAATATTAAAATATATATGATAAAATGATTAAATATGTATAATTATATTAAATATATCATATATAAACTTTATATCCATCATAATACCAAACCTTTATAAGTGGAAATTGAGAAATTAATGTCATCGGTTTGTGAGGTGGTAGTTCGCCGTACACACAAATGATGATTTCGTAACCCATTTGATAGAAGTGGAGATAGTTTAAGGTCATAAAATTATTATGAAAACATACCATTATATGAAATATATTAATGTTATTATAAAATCATGGTTAAATAATAATTTAATGAGGTGTAGATAGAAATAAAATAAAGATGTTCGTTGAAGAATATTACCTCTTCTTAGGGTATCCTGCTTGGGTTTTCACTAAATCCTTCATAGGTTGGATTTATCCCCAAAATAAGGATTTTGGGATAAGAGGAGGGAATTTGGAAAATAATTTGGGTATGTATTGGATGAACCAAATATGTGTGAAGGTGTGAATATGTGAAGGGAGTGAGTACCCTTTTATAGTCAAGGAGGAGTGACACGTTTGTAAATACCCAAGAGTATTCACGATTAGGAAGTAAATATCACCTCAATTGGATCCAAGATTGATAAATAATGGGGTGTAAGGATTATATGGTCGATCCACACCTCCACCACACAATAAGACACATCTTTTAAATATTTCTTTTCTTAACTTCTATGTTTCCTTATTTTTACCATTTTGGTTTTTCACTACATCAACAAGTTTTCTAACCTTGATAATTTATCCATTAAGAATAAATTAAAGTGATACTTATTAGATAATTTGGAATCAATAATTCTACATATGATATATTATTTATAAAATATTACTACTATATGTTTTGGATATTAACTTTAACACAATCGCATGTAACGTGCAAAAACTCCGCTTTAACCTTAACCGTGTTAACAACGTTTTTACTATTTAGGGGTCAATATATTCATTATAAAAGAAAAACTTTCCCATGAATGGAATATAGATAATATTTATTATTATTAAAAATAACTTGGAAAAATATTAGTTTTTTTAGTAATTTTAAATCATTTAATAAAATATAATTATTTCATAAAATGACATTAATATCAATTTTGAAATTATTCATTTAAATTGAAATTAAAAAATATAAAGACAATGGTTGAATTCGAATATATTATTTTTAAGAATATTTTAAATGATATATTAATCTAAAAAAATAATGTAACACAATAATTCATTCAATTTATTTCACTATTATTATTTTTATTATTAATTATTTTATTTGTTATTAACTAAATAATTATTGTGTTGGCATTTCTTAAGAATTTTAAGTAAATAATTCATCTCAAAAAATAAATTATAAAATATTATAATAACAAAAACTAATTTATCTTTCAAAATATTCTTTATAACTGAACCAATGTTATTTTTCCCTATCCCAAATCATTATAGATCTTAAAAGGAAAAAAGAGATATATATTTTTTCTTTTTCTTTTATTAAATTATTTTATGGGTCCTATTCATAAGAAATTAGAAAGGAATTTCCGTATTTCATATAATTTTATATCCAATGTATAAATAAACTCATTAAATAAAATTTATATAATAAATTAGTTAATTTTGACTCTTATCATTCAAGTTTAACCCCCGATAAATCCATTTTTACCTTAATTATGGTAATTAATTTTTACCGCATTTACTATTAATTTTGGTCAAAAGTTAAGTTGATGTTATTATAAATTATAAATTATTATTACTAAAAATATGGAATCCATTTTTCCAAATTCAATTCACATAAGTGGCACAATTTAATTTAAAATTAATCTCATAGAGGTGAAGGGAAAACAAGTTTTAAAGCGAGAATATTCAAATTTTTACAATGTTTTTATATCTAAATTCAATATTTACATGATTTAAATGATATTAATTATATTAATTGATGTATTATTGAACTAATTTTACTTCAAAACTAATTCAAAATTTATTTTAACATCGTAAATTATTTAAACAAAAATTCAGTTTTTAATTAAAATTCATCATTTTCACCATTCATAAAAAAATGAAATATTTTGGAAAAATCCCAAAAAATTTATCTGAGGCTAATTTTTATATTATTATTTAGTAAATTAATTTTTTTTCAATTAAATTTTCTAAAATAATTAAAAATTAATTTTAATTTATTTGTGCAAAGCATGATTAAACCGTCGTTTAGAAAAAAATGTTTTTCAGGTAATATTTCTTTTTATTTAAAATGATTATTTATTACTAATCAGTAGATAAATAATAAGAATGTGTAAAATATCTATTTTCATAATTTATTTAATATTATTAATTACTTCAATTCCAACAACTCATAAATAACTATCATATTAAATAATAATGCTAATAATATATTGTTGTTTGGTAAAATTTGGTCTTGTATATAACGCAAGCTATCGAAGAAACATGTTTTTAGGTGTGATGAAAGATAAAATTAGTTTTGTGTGAATTTCAATATATATAATAGATTGAATTTATTAAAATAGTATTTATATCATAAATTATTATGTTGTTATATTCCCTTCTATACTTGGTGTTGTGTGTCATACATGCTATCTAATACAATGTTCATATTTTAAAATGTTGGGGTATTACAATATTTGTGTGTTTATTTGTGTGTGTGATCATATAAGTAATAATAATAATAATAATATTTTAGAAACCTATATTTTTATGAATATTTTCTCATTAAAACCGATATAAATTAATTTTTCCTTAAAATACTAGTGTATATTTTCAGATGCCCCATATAACAAAGAAAAATTTATTTTATTTCACAAAAAAACATGACAAAAGAAGTATGAATAAATTATATAAGATAAATATAAGTATAATTTGACAATGAATATATAAAAATAATACTACTAAAATTTATAAATCTAATAATTCATGTTCTCTTAAACATACCACACTATAAACAACATTATGAAAAGAAAAAACATTATAAATATGATACATATGTATTTATATATTATAATATAATTATAGATAACCTTGAGATAAAATTCAGTAAATTAAGAATAAAGAAAACAAGAGGTATTTATATAAAGTATAAGGATTATATGACTATTAGAATAGTAACAAGATCATTGAAATAGTGAAATATTTGATAAGTAATTTTCCATTAATAAAATAAGTAAATATAAGTATTAGAATACAATAAAATGACTATTTAAATTATATAACATAAAGAAATTATAAGAGTATATTTTTAGTAATAAATTCTTTAACTTAATTAATTTTTTTTTAATTTTTATGCTCAATTATTGGAATTAAATAATTAATAAATTTATTTCAATAAAATGAATCTCATTCATGTAATTAGTATGTCAAAAACTTGAATTTTAGGATGAATAGTAAAAATATAGTTTTGAGTTTACAATTAGTTTTGAGAAATTTCTCAGTAATTTTTAAAGAATTTTACATGAATTAAATTCTGCTTAATGAGTTAAATAAATATTTAAAAATAATAGATTTGATTTTAAAACCTATTAATAAATTTTTAAAATCTAAACTATATTTTATTATAATAAAATATTTTTTATTATTTACTTTGAGTGAATTATTCCAATGATTCCATTCTATTTTGGCAGGATCTAAATGTCAATAAAAAATATTTTTATGAAATACTATTATTAGTCCTAAGAATCAATACTATTTATATTTTTGATAAAAATAAATAAACTATTTAATATTATATTAAAACACGTCTATTTGTCCTCACTTAAACAAATTATCCTATTTCCAAATATCTTTAAAATTATATCCTTAAAACCTTTAAGAGCTATTGAAGAAGGTTTGGTCTAACCAAAAGACTATCCTCCAAATCCTTAAGGAATATTTCAAATTAGGTGTCTCTGTTTTCTACATTTACTCGCATATCCTTTATAGACACCCTCTATTATGATAAAGAAATTGTATCATGGGGATATTGGGGTGAACATGCCAAAACCAAGAGAATATGTGGGGGGGGGGGCTTGAATTACCCCCCAAAGGAGTTTTTTTTTCTATTTCATGACTCTCTTATAGATTTAATTCATGTTCTGGAGATCCTTTAGAGTAATTATACTAGTTTATTTTACATTTATTTCCACATTAGCGAGGTGATTACCTATGATGAAATGGATTGAATAACTCATACATATTTGAGAGGGATCCTGTATGAATTAAATCATCCCACATTCATATCATGGGTCATGTCATACTTATTTTATAGGGAGTCATGTTTACGTTATAGTTTAAAGCTATATTGAAGATAACTATAGAGTTTAACACAATCCAATATGACATGAAAGAGAATATTTGATAGTTTAAATACATAAGGGAAGTAATTAATGTCTATACTAGATTTTAAATTGGTTTAAAAAGAGGGAAAAAGTGATATAATATTGGTATTGATCCCACATAGGGATTTTTAGATATTCCCTATAGGGGAATAAAATCCCACACAACTCTTTGTAATGGGTTTAAAGCATATAACATTGTATTAAACTCTTGTGATTGGGGATTTAAAATTATGGTCTATAAAAATGGTATAACATTTAGTTTAAATCTATACGATCATGGAAAATAACATAACTTCTAAGGTCATGTGATATAAACCAAGGATGTGCCTTTTAAGACCATTCATCCCAAACTACTGTATCTTCTAGACTATAGTCATAAGATAAGGACCAATATTTGAAAGGTTCCTAGAAGTTTCTTTTTGAGAATTATGCACAAGTGGCCTTTATAGTTCATAGCGGTAGATGAATTTTGGGAAGGGATGAGGCTTACGCCAAGTAGCCATCCCATGATGAGGAATTCCTACTAAACTGGGTTAAGCTTTTTATCATGCATGATGGATGTGTGAAACATCTTCTTAAGGAAATTACCTAGGATAAGTGAATATATTATCATTAAAAAAACCACTTGGGTGACATGTAAGGGTTTCACATAGGTACCTGACTTGGGTTGAGGCTGGGACCCTAAATGAGGGCTGGGTGAAGCCACCCTTCTAGAAGAGACCTATAGAAAATGGAGATACTAAGGTCATTGGAGCCAATTGGAAGAAATATCAGTGATTTACCTAGGTAGGTGACCTGAGAAATGGTTGAGTCTTAGGTAATCCTTGAGAGCTTGAAAAAACATTCATGTGTTGAAGAGAGTTTGGATCCAATTATCTTCACCCAGGATACCTTTAAATCTATATTGTTGGATTTATTTCACATTGGTTAATATTTGATACCGAGGTGAAGTTTTATTTCATGCAGGTCCTATTTATGAAACATCTATATGACTTAAATACACATATTTTTCATTTCTTTCCCTATGTAATTATTAAAAAATCACTTCTGGGAGTTCTCCTCCATCTCAAATGTGAAGATTGGGGGGGGGGGGTATTTATAGGAAAATTTTATTTGATAACCTATAATTAACCTTGGAACACACTCATCTATGAATATTATATTCACTTAACTTTATGTTTGGTTCATAATAAGCTTTAGGTTGGGCACACGTGAAGTTTCTTATTAGGTTCACACTGTTTTCCAACATATTCAACCACTAATTTTCAATCATAGTATGGGATGGATATTTAAACTTGTAATTACACTATCCAAAAATGTAAAAAAATCTATATTTTTTTATTTACATGTCGAGAAGAAAATCCAACTTCAAATGTCTTTAACTATTGATCCAGTAGCCCATTTTAGCTCTATGTTATTTCAAATTGAAGACAATAAAACTATTTAATTATTTGGATATATGGTAAACCTGTAGTATGAGATATTCATTAAAATAAGATATAAAAAATATCCTTATAAATAAATATTAAAATTTGGATAGAATCTGTGTCCTAATCATGGTAATAAGTTCTGACCACCATGCCCCTGGATTAGGAAACATTTTTGAAGAATATCCATTACTTGGTGCATGATAAATCACATGGAACATGTATACTCTATTTTTATTATTTTCATAAACTAATATATACATCAAAGTTAAAATTAATTTATATCATCCATGTTTCATCACATAATATTCTTCACGATAAAGTGTGTGACACATTTTTGGTTCCTACAGTATCAAATAGAGTAAAACTGTCACACTTTAACCCTTTCAATTCCTTCACTTCTAACTCACTTAAATTATATTTTATAATTATAATAACATTATATTAACATTATAAGTTTAATTTAATTTAATCATGAAAATATAATACTAATTATTTTACTTTATTTTTTTCTCTCTTAAATAAAAACATTCATCCATGGTAGATTCTACCACCTATGTGAATGATGATATTCTATATTCACTTATGTAATGAATTGGATTGGGATTCCCCTAAACTGGTACCCAATCCAGATCACTATAAGGACTGAAGGAAATTACTAATCCCCACAATCTAGAAAAAAGTTACATGGGTATCAACATTAATTGATGGGAATAATTTCACACTCAAATAATAAAATAAAAAAGAAAAAGAAACTACTGAGAATCTGACATGTCCTATATTGAATTCAAACATCTATACAATCAAATAAGTAAGTATAAATAAATAAACTATACAAATAAAGAATCATAAAATAAATATCCATCCAAAATATAAAACTAGATCACTAAACTGAATACAATAAAAGAATAATATAAAATACATCTGGCCGAACTGGCTGATACAACATCCCAAAAATAAAACAGAACCTGAAAAATTTCAAAAAACACTTCAATGTGATCTATGGTCACTCAATCCATCCCAAACTGTCTATCTAAAAACCCAATGAACAATCAAATAATGAGATAAAATACCAATAAATTGAGATAAAACATAAGAGTGACACACACACAAACCAATATATATGCAGGGTATAATCCAAACATGCAAAGATGGATTTCACTAACAAGTTTATAAATTTCCTTTTATAATAAATTCCTTAAATTCTAGTTTGAACAAATTTTATAAGATAATTTTTTTCACGCGAGAAAGTATAAAGGAAACATGTTGGGAAAAAATCCATTAATATAACATTGCAGTGTTTTTGGGTTGATTGTGTTTGTTGACAAAGAAGGTTTCCATGGTCAGTTATGGAGTTCCAAAGAGATTGTTGATAAGGTATATTGAAAAAGATCTAATAAAAAGGAATGAATTCTCTGGTGGTGGTACAAAAATCTGCGTATACAAGGTGGTTCTATTTCTTAGTGTTTTCCAAATTTTTGTGGTCCAAAATCTAAAGGATGAAAAAAATATTTTTTTTGGAAAATGAAGTATTTTATCATAAAAGTAAAATGTTACGTGCAAGGGTGTTGGTGATTCACAATGTTGGGAACAAGTCAAGATTCAGAATCATCACATCAAAATATGGATAATGAACTAAGTTCATGAAAGATTTGAACGTGAGTGAAAGATGATTTTGCATGATAAAATCAGAGTTGTCAACATCTAAAAAATAGAGATGGAGCTTGTGCATTAAGAGATTTTACACGCCAAAGCATAACCAGGGATTTCAATCACGTAAGAGTTACACACAAGTTAGTAAAGTTGTGAGTAAGAAGAGTTGTGTTAAGTAATAAATAAAATATTTGTTGTTCATGAAATGGGACTTTATTTTGCATGAATAAGGGAGTTTCACACAAAGCATTAAATTTGTGTGCATGTTTGACTTCTTTGAAAAAGTTATCTGTTGTTAAAAAGTTGGTAAATTTTTGAGTAAAATTTCCAAAGGTTACGTGAAAGACAAAGTGTTAACTAAAATGGATTTCCCAGTAAATATATGGTAAACTAGTAATTATCATGTGGATGAAAGTGGAATTTAATGATACACTAAATGAGGTGTAAAACATATTGATTCAAGTAATAAAAGGTAGATATTTGATGTTATTCATTTATTAATATCATTTTATATACTCCCTCTACTGATTTTCAATTAAATGTGCATAACTTATGTGAAATACTCATGCTTTAATATTAAATATTATTTTGGAGTATTGTTTCGAATAATACAGATTCATGTCTGTTTAGTATTTTAAATATAACTCTCACCCTACTATTCAAAATTGTGTGATAATTGTCTTTTAGGGTTCTAAATTCAATTTCCTACAAATCACTCAACTGGAGCATTGGCTAATTCGGCCATTTGAAGGGCCATATGGACCACACAAGATGACCCACCGGATCTGCCTATTTTCTGGACCAGCCCTGAAGATTTCATTACTGGGCTCAACCTCCCAGCCCAAATGAGTGGATATTCTTTTTCAAGCTCGGGAATTTCCTAAGAAGTCATGGATAAAAATTTAAAGGCCCAACTCTACCATTTTGGGGCCCAATGGATCCATTGAAATCAATCCCACCATTCTGTCCGGGATTTTAAATCAGCCCACCATTCTTGACTTTTCAACTTATCCACATGTCCAATGAAGCTCATATTTTGTGGTGTGAAGGATAATATATGTAGGATCAACTTTCCAGAATACATGGTTCGGATTTGAAGGCATCTCCATAGCCATAAATGCATTCACATTTAGGCCATGGAAACTTTATGGATAAAATTGGACAGTAGAAATGTTTTTAGTAATCCGGCCATAACTTTGGCCAAAAAAGTACAATGACAGCCAACTTTTGAGGGTGACTATTACACATCAATATCTACAATATTGAAGAAGTATATATCTCGAGATTCAGCTGTAGGAAAGGTCATATTGTCGGGACAACTTGAGGGGCAGTTTGGGAATGAAAATAGTCCACTACCTTTGGCTATAAATTCACTCCCCTCTTCTCCTTGCAAGAGGTTGGAACTTTGGCACTTATGAGGATATATTGGCATGACCAAGTCATTGCCAAGGGCTTGGGAGTATCTGCCATACTCTAGTTTTCACTTGAGAAACCTTTCCTCCTTCATTTCTTTCCATGTATTTCATGCTCTTTCCTTTGTAATTGTTTTAGTGTACTTGTAATTTCTTTTGAGTTTTAATGCAAGTTTCTCCTTCATCAATTCTAATTATCATACAACTTATGTAGTTTAATATTAATAGTTTCTTAATTGTTAAAAATAAATCTTAAAACCATTTCCTTTAAGTGATTTCTTATTCAATCAAAACAAGTGTTTCATTCACGTTCTTTGTAGTTCGTGTGTGTGTTCGGCACACCACTCTTTTCTTGTCCAATTCTTCTTCCTCTTCTTATCATACCCTAAGACTATAAACATCCCTACCAGATTAATAAACATACTAATGGCTGAGTAAATCTCTCATTGGGGTGAGTTATAATTTAGGTATGTTAAGCGATGGAGAGCTTTTGCTCGATGTGTATTCTTTGAATTAACATTGCGTATGTTGGACTTAGCATGTCATGGATTAATGACTTGTTTTGTTGAAAATGTGGTTTCCATGGATTATTGGAACCATAAATATGCTACCATAAACAAGATATGATTAAGATTAGAAGCCTGAGTTAAGTCAAGGCTTGGATTAAAGCCTTAACACTTGGGAATTCCAATCAATGTCAACTTGTGACATGGGTGTTAATTTAATGCAATATAAAGCAAAGCTCAAGGATATCACAAGATTAACTACCTAATGATGAACTCACCCCAATATTTATCAAATTGTTAAATCAATATTAATCAATAAATCATTTCAATTAAATCTCTGCAATCAAACCCCCAAATAAAAACACAAATAAAAAACAATCAACTAAAAAAATTGTACCATCGCCGAGGATTCGACCCGAGTGCTGCTATACACATTAGCAGAGCACTGGAACCTTGAACGGTCGATAGGAGACAATAGACCGTGCTTTCAATCTTCTAAATAAGTAGTGAACACACTTCAGTTGACATAGTAGTGAGATTTCATATTATGATTGGTTGTAAAACAGGAGGGATACTGATTCTTCATTGAACTTTGTAAAAAAAATGTGATTTAGTGGATTTGGTACATAGGAACATTGATTTTTTATTCTCCTTAGAAATATACCTATGTGGGTGAACCAAGTAAAATTGCTGTGTCTCATGTATGCTTTCATTTCTGTTCATATATTACTACAGGAAAGAGAGAGAAGAGTGTTTTTCTTAACAATAAAATATGATCTAAATGGGAATTTTTTTTAATCTATCATACCCTCATTCAACCCCCATCTTAGGGTATTTAACCTAGTTGGGATAATAAAAAAATATAATAGTTTACTCTTGTTTCTTTCCAAACCCATAGAGTAAATCACTTTTTGAAAAAAAGTGAATATCATTCAGCTTATAACCATATTTTTTATTGAAAACCATAAATGACATCATTCCATTACCAATATCTTTCCAACCAAGAGAAAAGGAATTTTAAATATATAAACAAAACAATAATTACTCTCACTTTTCCTAGAAAATTCATCAAAAGGCATTTAAAAAAAACATCACCTTCCTTTATAAACCACACTTTTCTAACCATTTATAAATCAATTTGAATGTAGAAAAAAACCATGAATAAATACTATAGGTGTTGGGAATAGAGTAAGTTCCATGGTGGGTGTTAAAATAAATTTTATTTTAATTTAGAGTTTCCCAAAACCCTGAGAGAGGATATTTGATGTTAAATTTATAATTAAAATATTTAGATTAAAAATAAATGATTACGGTGTCTTAGGATCCTTTCTTTAATGATACTATTGATATTTCAAAAACCATTTCAGTTTAACTTCATTACATTGTAATAATTTAAATGTGTAATCCCTTTAGCGGTGATCCACACATGATCCTTTGATATCCGAGAAATGAAAATTAATTTTTGATTGATAGTGAAGTGTGTAAAATGTCTTGGGTTGTTTATTTAGACCGCTCTAGTATCCTTCAAGATTGAAGGATTTCTTCACATTATTGAGAAGAATATAGGAGGAATTAAAGAGAGAGAGATGTTTCTTGTGTGTAATGATTATCTACTCTCTATTTTCAGTTAACCCTACACAATAGATATAACCATATATTTATAGATCTAAGGTTTATGTTAAAATATTTTTTAATTGCATACCATAACTTAAATAATAATATAATATTTATCAAACCCCATTCCAAAATAATAATAATAATATTATTTTATGGAATTCACACTAACTTACATTATAATAAATAATATTTTACTAGACTATAAATTAAAATTTATCATCAGAAACAGTCTTAGACCTTGAAAACTCCTTGATATTTATTGAATAAAGTAATAAATATTCAATAAAAATATTTATTTCATAAATATATATTTGATATAGATTAAAAATGAATAAAATTATTCCTTATTCTTGAGAATAATATTTATTCCAGTAATTAAATTCAAATTGAATTTACTCAAGATCAACAGAAACACTTAGTGCGTGACCCTTTAGGATTATTTTTCATTGGCATTAGGTTGGATTACCTAAAGTCAAATGTTATTGTCTATGAATGGGTTAAGGCACCCAGGAGAAATAAATTAATTTCATAATGATGACAACCTCATACGAACACTTACTGTGTACTATAATCCCTTTGTCTCAATATCTCATCAAGCAGGTTGCACATCCGTGTCATCAACCTATGTGCTTGATATGTGTTTCTTTGACCATATGATATAAAAATATCATTAAAATATGAACATTTAATTTAATGTGATGATTATATTCTAATAAAAGCTCCAATATATAATCTTTTATAAATATGTAAGGAAAAAACAATCCTTCCTCGACTTTTTCATTAATAACACATCACTCTTGACACACACAACATATACAAATTTTCCATGAATTTTTATCATCATGGTGATTGAAATACATCTAAGTGTGTGAGTTGTAACATATATTAATAATAATCTTAAATTCTTAGGACTATTAAACTCTTATATAGATAAGAATATTCGATGACACTAAAACATATGAAAGTTCTACTTACAGATATGTTCTATTAATCTTCTATCTTAATGGTTACCAAGTGTGATCTTCATGATAAGAAGTATCATCAGATTATGAGTACTTAAACCATAAATTAAAATTTTATGTGTCCCATTATAGAATGTAATCTAACTATAGAGCTATATTTAAGAATATCACCATAGCACTTCAATGTTCTCATCATAGAGGGGAACTGTTATGACCTTATCAATGCGATAGACACCGTTGGACATTATTATGTTAAATCAATGTATAAAAATGAAAAATATGTATTAATATGTTTTATTAATAATAAATTCATTGAATATGCATGTATTGAAAGTATTTAAAGTTGATCCAAGGACACCAACTCCTACAAACTCACACTTGGGCTAGAGTCTAATTCCTATAACTTTAATTTTGCTAGACCTCTCATGATAATAATATTTATTCTAATTTATTTATTTAGTAAAGGGTAATAACATGTTGAATTAAATGAATATATTACTCCTTGAAACTTAAACTCTCTAATTAAAAACCCTCAAGAGATGATATTTCAAAGTATGTACTTCATCTGTGGATATGACCTTGGCTCCTTTACAAGAGACACCACTGTAGTATTATCACAATAGATTGTGATAGGATAATTACCTGTAGGCACAACATCATTCTATTGAATGGATTTTCATATCCAAATAGATTCTTTAGATACCTCAGAAGTTGAAATATACTCATATTATGCTATAGAATATTAGACCATATCCTTCTTTGATCTCTTCTAGATCATAGCACCTGAATTGAAAGTGAAGATGTATCCTATTTTTGATTTCATATCATATTGATCTATTTATAAACTAGCATCTATATATCCTATGATTACTAGTTACTTATATCCTCCATAAACTAGGAACATATCCTTAGTACGCCTTAGATACTTAAGGATAATCTTGACGAACATACAATAACAATCACCTGGGTTAGTGTGATATCTTCCTACCACAATCAATGCATAGGAGACATCTAAACTCATACATAACATAACATACATGATTGAACCAATTATCGAATCATATAGAATCTTTTCTATTATTTTATTCTCCTCATGTTTTTGAGGATTCATTTTCTTGGAATTATAAATTCCATGTGACATTGAAAATAATACCCTCTTGTATTGTTCCATACTGAACCTCTTCAACATATTGTCAACATATGTACCATGACTTAGGCTGAGTAGTATCTTAGATCTATCATGAAAGATATTGACTCAAATAATGTATGACCCCTCAATTAAGTTGTTAATGGGGAAGAATTTATTAAACCATGCCTTAACATACTATAATACTAGTATTTTGTTTCCAATAAGTAATATTTAATTGACATATACTATTAAGAAAACAACTGCACACTGAAAGACTCATTTTATCAATAAATTATTAAATGTTTTCTTAATAATTTTCAAATGATTATAAGGAATAATCTTATAAATGCATTGCTCTTGTGAAATTTTTGGAATTATAAAAGTGAAATTTAATTGATTTGAAATGAATTAATTTGTTATTATTTTAAAATTGTGTTGAAATCTTAATAGTGGTTTACTTTTTAGAAGATAAAAAAATGGCCAAACTGGGACAACCCTCTACTTAAGGGCCCACACTCCACATAGGCAACCCACAAGGGGCCACCCATCCATGTAGGAACAAGGGAGATACGTCTTTACCAGCAGACCTGTATAAGGGATTAGGACTGTGTGGTGTCCTGAAGGGAGTATCCTAGGGATTAAAGGTGGGATGAAGTCCGTATGCTCACACCCGCCTATCGTGGTCAAGCCCATGATGATACAGGATGAGAGCCTTACCAGGATGAGGTGGTACACCATGTCTACGGGGGTCCTATAGTCCCTGAATGACTTCACTACTACATCGAAACCACAAATTGATATTTAAAAAAGTGAGGAACACAACCTCCACTCTAACGTGGGAAACAGTTTCATTAGTTACTATTTGTTTTTAGAAAAACACTATTGTTCGGCCTCAACTTCATTCACCCCATCCCCGGAAACCCCACACCACTCGAATCCATTAACTTCAACTCAAAAAACCCCCCTTATATTGATAATAAAACCCCATTACTACCACTGGAAAGATTTATATTGAGCTGATGTTCACCACTAAGGTCTTCCACCACCCATGATCAATTACTCCACCTCGATTGACCCCAATGAGCCCATTTCGTGACTTTATCTGGATATGTGAAAGCTGAAAAATTTGGAGGGTGGTTGCTGCCACCGATACCCTGATTACATGTACACTATCCCTACCAGAATAAAAATCCCATGCAGTAGTGAATGCCTAATCCCATTCCACACCATGTTTTAGTCGACAATGTAAGAATTCAAACGCCATATTTCTTTGGGGAATTTTCAAAAAACTTGGAACCAGTGGGTCTTTGGGATATTTTAAAAATAATGTATAAAAATATTTTCCTTAACTCATTTAAAACAAGGAATACCAAATATGAAATCCTAAATGACTATATAAAAGTCATCTTTTCTCACAGCTGTTGAGGAGTCGACACCCGCCGGAGGAGGAGACCTCTTGTTGTGAGGCCAAGAGGATACTGCACTATTTTATTTTTATTCTCTTTTGTATTTTCATTTTTAATGGAATTTATTCCTTTTTAATTAAATTAATTCATGCATTTTTTCAAATTATATTTTCATCCACATATCTTTCTATTTTTATTCTTCTCGTCCTCCTCTTCTTCTAATCTTCATCTTCTTCTAATTATAAAATCCTAACCATTATTTTATTTTATTTTATTTTATCTTTTATTTTGTATTTATTATTCTCTCTCTATATCTTTATTATTATTTTTCTTATATTTTTTCTATTATTTTATTTGTTCTCTTTTATTCTCTTATCTTATTCTCATTCTCACCATCTTAAGCTATTATCCTCAAAAATGAGAGGTTAACCTAAGTCTTATCTTGAGGGTGGTAATTGGTATTTTAATTCATTCTTCACTTCAATTCTAATGTTTTATTTACATTTATGATGAGAAAGAGTGAAGTGTATGAGTCTGGCTATTTCCCACTATGTCACTAAAATCAAACTTACTTCTATTCTTTTATTAAAAACTATTTTCTCCCTTCTATTAAATATAATATATCTATCTGATAAAGTTTATCCATTTGGTGGATGAAATGATATATGATGAACTTAGGTCTTAGAAGGTGTCACACTCTCGATTGAGGTATACCATAGAACTTGACTATATGAGGAGGTATAATTTAGTTTACTATAGGCATTCAAGAATTCAAAATCACTAAATAAAATGATAGTATATTAAAAGTGAGATTTCATGATTAAGCTACCAAACTGAATATTAAAAAAACAAGAAGAATGATGGAACCCATAAACCAAGCCAAAGTTATTTATTTTTTTAATCATATTATATCATTTCATTTTAATTTACTTTTCATCATTCATTTATTTTCTCAAATTACAAGATTTTAATAAAGAAACAAAAAAATAAGTAGTTTAGGTGAATTAGATTGAGTAAGTAAACAAACCAAGAAGCTCCTCAAGTGAGACGATCCTGGTAATCCACTGTGCTTCACTAGGAATTTTTTTAGGAATTTTCTTTTTCCACACCCCTTGACAGACATACAATCAAAACTAACACCATTTCTGGGGATCTAATTAGTAGTTTATTTACTATTTCTATTTTCAAATTATAGATAATTTTTATTTCTTTTAAAAAAACCATAAAAAAATCATTTTGATGAATTTTTCAAATGATCAATTTTTCATTTAACAGAATAGATAATGAGAGGTTCATGATCATAATAAATTACTAAATAATTTTGAGATGGATCTCCTACAAAGGCTCTATGAACTCACTCACCTGGAAAAGAATACGTTGAATGGAAATTACTTCATACTTCATTTAAAGAGTTATAATAGATGATTTAAGGAGTTAAAGTTGATTATCAAAGACTGCTATCCAAGGTGGAAGTGAAAATGGAGTTACCCAATTTTATTGAAGACATCTAGTAAGTTGAGACCTAAATCAAATACCATTAATAACCCAACCATTTGAGGAACTATATCCAAGATAAACATGATGAGCTAGAGTTGATTCATGATGATGAAGACTTAACTACTGTGATACATATAGAATATCAATAAGATCTAGAAAACTTTTGGAATGAGTGTGGGGTACAATATGATATCCCCGTTCCTTAAATAGTAGTATAACCAGCACCACTATAATTTTATCTGGACATGGAATAAGAGTAATCCACACAAGTGATGGATTTTTTTATAAAGGATAGAGGAGCTCGAATAAATTCCTCCATCCACTATGATTTATTTTCAAGTGGAACTTTCCTCTGAGGAAGTTATTGAGCTAGAACCAATTAGAGGACTTTATAATATCTCAAAATCTATTTCATTTGATATTATTAAATCTAAATTTAGTATTAATTACCTTTTTTTTCAATTTTTAGATTTATATAATTCTTTTTTTCTTAGAGGAAGATGAATAAACAACACCTACAACTACTGAGGAACACATTAAGATCCCTGATTTTGATGTTCATACATTAGATAAAGCTCATGAAGAAGTCCAAGCAGTATATACTGAGGAAAAAAAGACACAGGATGCTCAATTTGAATGTAATAATTTAAATTTAAATTTAAATTTTATTCAAGTTAAAATATCTATTTTATTTCCCGTTGATCATTCAATTCATTCAGCCACCATTGATCTAGAACTAGAAAATAAAAAGGAGGTGGTTTCACACATAGAAACCAAGAAGGAGGATGATCGATAGTTCATCTTACTCCCACCATTAAAACTGTACTTAATTTCCAAGGGTATTGATCTGGTAAACTCTATCCATGGATTATTCCTCACCACAAAAAATAAATAGAAGCTCATAAAATCCACATGTGGTGGTTCAAATCCAAGAAGATCCACCCACCATAAGATTATGGATAAAATACAGTACTTCCCTTTGGAGGCAGTAAAAATCTAGGACCCACTTGGGGTACCATATCGGGATTTATCTTTCTACTTATTTTCTAGTACTTTAAATTTTAGTCTTAGGATTTATTCCACTATACAGCCTCACTACCTCTATCATTTTTAATTTTTATGACACGATCCTTGTAATTAATTGAGTAATTCTATTTTGTTGGACCAATATGACACATGGAAGACCCAAAAAAGTGGAAGAAGAGGACCAGAGCTTCCTTATAATAGGGAGTTCATCCTTATATTCCCTATGTTCAAATTACCTACATTTTTTTTATCTAAAACTTATTTTGATATTAAATTGGAATTGCATGCCCTTGCTTGAATTATTGATTTTGTTAACTTATCTAGGAGATATGAGTTTCTTAGGAATCCTATGATGGTATGTTTTATATTTAAATGATAATAATATTTAAAGATAAAAGAATGATAATTCAATGATTAATGTGAAGCATAGATATTAAAACAAGGACTCATGATTTGAAGGAATTAGTTTATTCATGTAAATTAATTTTTCAAATGATTATTCATGATTTAAATCTATGAATTTCAATTTATTTATTATTATTATTATTTATTCCAATAGTGATTTTCCAAAATAAAATTTTCTATTCATGAGAGGATTTATAGAATAATTACTTCATATTTTATATTGAATATATTTCTTGAGTGATATTGGGACATGCCACCTACTAAAACTTTCATTGTAACTTTTCAAAGCTATGATTGTACAAAACCTAAATTAAATTGATTGAGGCATATTTTGAAAATTCTTTATCCTTGAGACCAACTTTACATCAATCCTTATTTAACCCTAAAGACCATGAATGACCTTTTTAGGGATGGGACATGTTTCAAGACATTTTTATCCATTCCTACCCTCCTCTTAGTATTTTTATGATATCTTAAAGTTAAAGTGTGGTGGTGAAGGGAGTCATTATATAAGACATGAAATAAATTTTAAGGAAAATGTGTGTGGATGATATTTGTGGGTATTAAGAAAGTTTTATTGATTCATTCATTATGATTTATTGTTTTACATTCTATAAAAATTGATGAATAAAATGAAAACAAACATGGATTGTGACTTGGGAGTGTCAAAAATCACCATCACCATACCAATGATTTTTATCACATGTGGTTCAGTGGTGAATGTGAGATACATTCTAAGAATTAATTTTGAAAAAATAGAGAAAATAAAAAGAGAAAATTCAAAGAGAAAATCATTCATTACGCTTTATTTTGATCATAATTGTAATTTGAGTTTGGAGGAAGTGGGGGTTGATACTCTAAAGGGGATATTTTCATTAATATTTTACTTTAGATAACTTTCTTTATACCTTAAGATATAAACCACCTATTTGATAATTAATTTCTAAACATAAATTCCTACAAACCTTAAGCCTTAGAGTCATATGAACCTTGATTGAAAAGTCCCCATGATTTTATGTGACTTTTGTCTTTACAAAGTGGAGAAAATAGTTCCTTTATAAGCCTATGGATAAGTATAATGTTCTCATGATATGTAAAAAATCTATTTGAATTTTATAATGAATAATGAGTGAAATGATTCAAAGGATAGGTAAATAAAGATTTTACATGTTTAATAATAATGAATTGAGGAACTTGATTTAATGAAAGGATAGGTTCCAACAATTTCAAATGGTAAAAAAGAAAAAAACTTGAATTGATTCTGTCTTTGAAAATTGAGAAATTAGATTGATATTTTATGTGAAATTTAAAATTTTAATTTGATATTGATAATTTTTTTATTTTATTTCTTTGAAATTAGAATAATGGTAACATTGGTGCCCTCTGAATTCCATGTTGAGATTTAAATCTTGAGGACACGCATGGTTTAAGTTTGGGGGTATTTGAAAGATTTATTTTATCATGAAAATTTTAAATATTTTCTTAATGATTTTCAATGTCATTTTTTGAATAATTTAATAAAAGGAATTATTATAGTGAAATTTAGGGAGTTATGAAAGTGGAAATTAATTGATTTTAAATGAATTAATTTGTTATGATTTTTGAAATTTGAAATTTATTTTAACACTATGTTGAAATATTAAGAGCGTTTAATTTTTTATAATATAAAAAATGGGTCAACTGGGATATCCCTGTACCTAAGGGCCTGCATGCCACATAGGCAAACCACAAGGGGGAACCTAGCCATGTAGGCCCAAGGGAGAGACAACACCAGCATCAGATCTACAATGAGGATTTGGCCCATGTGGTTTCATGTAGGGAGGATCCCACGAGAGTATAGGTGGGTCGAAGCACATATGTGTGCACTAGTATATGGTGTTCAAGTCCACGAGGCGGTGGGAGGAGATCCTCACTAGGATGTGGTGGTACATAGTGGAAACATGGGTCCTTCAGACACTGAATAACTTAACTTCTACATCGGATCCACATCTTGATATTTAAACAAGTAAGGACCAGATCCTCTACTCTGATATGGGATGCAGTTTCATTATTTACTATTCATTTTTATTAAAATGTTTTTGTTCAAAATCGACTCAAAAAACCCCATCCTTGGACACCCCACACTGCTTGACTCCGCCACTATCGCCACCTTCAACTCACCGACCGCTGCTCCTACTGACCAGAAAGCCCCATTTCAACCAGTATAAATCTCGATCCCAAGCCGACATTCACCACCGAGGCTTAGAACCACCTAATATCACTTCCTCTGCCTCAACCAACCCTTATAATCCCATTTCGGGGATTTATCTGACCATGTGAAGGTCAGATGACTCGAAGGGAGGCAACTTCCACTATTTCCTTGATTCCACGTGCACCATCCCTTCTAGCATGAAAATCTCATAAATATTTGAACTTCAAATACCATTACACACAATGTTACTTTCCATGGGGAAATAATTTAAACACCTATTTTCTTTGGGGTATTTTCAAAAACTTATAACCAGCAGGTCTTTGTTGTATTTTAAAAAAGATATATCAAAATATTTTCCTTGAACCATTTAAACTGAGGAAGGATGAAGATGAACTCTTCCTTAGCTCTATAAATGGAGGATTTTCCCTCTACTACTGAGGAGTCAACACCCAATAGATGAGGATCCATCAGGTTGAGAGGCCAAAGGGGATACCAGACCATTTTCTTTTTTTTTTCTCTTCTATATATTTAGTTTTTTTATTTTTATTTTAATGTAATTTATTCCCTTTAATAAGTTAATACACTCATTTTATCGAATTGTGTTTTCATCCACCCATCTTTTTCTTATTATTCTTCTTATTCTCCACTTCCTATCCTTCTTCTCTTCTTATTATTCTTCTTTTTACAATTCTAACATTCTTTCCATTATTTTATTTTATTTTATTTTACTTTTATTCTTTTCTCCCTCTCTCAATATATTTATATATTATTTTATGTGTTATTAATATTTATTTTTTATATTTATTATCTTATCTTCTTAGAATTCTCATCTCCATGACCTATTATACTAAAAAATGAGTGTTTAACTAAAGGATTATCCTGGGGGAGGTAAGTTGTATTTTTATTCACCCTTCACTTCAATTCTAGTGTTTTATTTATTTTGGTGGTGAGTAATTTTGAAGTGTATGAATGTAGTGATTTACCACCGTGAAACAGAACTGAAAATAACTTATATTATTTTTTTAAAAACCTTTCCATCCCTTCTATTAAACATAATCTCTTCATGTAGTAAAGTTGATCCATTTGGTGGATGAAACAACATATGATGGAGCTAGGTCATAGAATGTTCCACTCTCTCGATTGAGGTGTACCATCAATATTGATTATAGAAGGAGGTAGAATTTAGTTTTCTATAGGTATTCAAGACTTCACAATCACTAAATAAAATGATAGTAGATTAAAAGTGAGGTTTCATGATTAAGATATCAAAATAAATTTAAAAAACAAAAAATAAGAATGATGGAACCCATCAACCAAACCACAAAGGATAAGTTATTTATTTTATAATAAAATTATATCATTCCTTGTTATTTTAATCTTTAGAATTTAATATATTTTTTGAAATTACACTATTTTTTCATAGAACAACAAAAAATAAATAATTTAGGTAAATTTTATTAAGTAGAAAAAATGAGAATCTCCTCAAGTAAGATGACCCTAGTCCGCCATTGGGCTTTACTAGGAATCATTTTTGAAATTTTATTCTTCCATGCCTCTTGGTAAGAATGCCTTCACACTTCCATTGAACCAATTATATACCCATGGCTGAAATTCATTATTTATGAATCTAAATTTCATTGTGGATTTATCAAAATTAATGTTCCATGACCTAGATTCTTTCTTTAACCCATAAATAGATTCTTGAAATTTTCATATCTTATTGGAATCCTTTGAGTGATAAAACCTTCATGTTGTGTCATATATAAATATTCATAAAGGAACTAATTATAGAAGGATTTTTTGATATCCATTTTCCAAATATTGTAGTAATTGAAATCCGTAATGGATAGTAAAATTATAATTAATTTCAAAATTTTACTGGTGAAAAGGTTTCATCGTAGTCAATTACTTGATGTTGTTTAAACCTTTTTTTAACTAGTCATGATTTATAAGTATTGGATCATCCTTTCATGTCTATTTTATTATTAAATACCCATTTACAACCATTGATATTTGTATCTACTAGAGGACCTACCAAAATGAAAACAGGTTTTTGGTTCATCTAATGTATTTTTGAATTCATGGCTTCCTTCCACTTGGAGAAATCTATGACACTTACTTATTCTTTTAAGGTTATAGGATCATTATTATACTCTAATAATGAGTAACCATCCTTGATGAATAGAAAACCATGTCAATATAGTTCTATAACCTCTCAAATATTCCTACATAGAACTTATGGATCTATAACATCTTCTTCCATGGGGATTTGTGGAATATAGTCCTTTAAAAAATATTGTGTATCTTATGCCTGTACTTCATCAAAGTATATCTCGCTCCCACTATCTCTTTTGGATATATGAAAATTCTCAAGGAATTTAGGAAACCTTTCAACCACTACATTTTTATCTAAATGATTTTATAAGTAGTATCTATTTGTTTCCATGGCATATACTATAAATATACACTTTGTTCCTTGAGGTGAATGTTTATTACCTAAAGAGGAATTAATAAATTCTTCACAACCCCACACATATAAGTATGACAAAACATATTTCATTCTATTCCACAATTGGTATGGAATACCATATTCTACTTTTGGAGGCACTCAGTTTAGTATGTATTCCACTGTTTGTAATGCATATCCCCAAAAGGATATTGGAAGACTCATAAGTCTCATCTTTGATCTCACAATGTCCAATAAGGTGTGGTTCCTCCTTTCAATTAGACCATTCCATTGAGGTGTATAAGGTGAAAGGATTTGTGATAGAATCCTAAAATCCCATAAATAATCAATGAAGTATTGATAAATATATTTTACACCATGGTTTGATTGGTGTTTATTAATCTTCTTATTAAGATGGATCTCAACTTTATTATTTTACTCTTTAAAATTTTCAAAATAATCTAAATTATTACTCATCAAGTAGAAATAGACACATATACTAGAATCATTAGTAAAAGTAATGTTGATGAGTACCCACCCATTGATTAAATAGGAAATGGTCCACACACGTTAATATGAACTAATTAAATAATCTATTTATCCCTTCCACCTTTCCACTAAATGGGGCTTTGGTCATATTTCCTTGTAAACATGTGTGACATAAACCAAGTGATTTTTATACAAAATAATATAAATATTATTCTTTATGTAATTTAGTCAAATGATTTTCATCGACATGACCTATCCAATGATTCCAAAGTTGGGTATGGTTTGTGTAATGTGAATTAATTTCATTATCGATTTCCATTACACTGTTTGTGTAATATAACACATAAATACCATTATTTACATACTCCTTTCCATAAAAATGTTATCTTTATAAAAGAAGAAACATTTATTCATGAACCTAAAAATAAATCCATCCATATCTAGTGTAGATACATAAATAATGTTTTTGGTAATATATGGAACACAATAACATCCTTTTAAAACCAACATTATTCCAATTGGAAATGTGAGGTGGTAGTCGACAATAGCTACAATTGCAAGTTTAGCTCCATTGGCTGCTCATAGATCTTCCACCCCTCTATCAAACTTTTTGAGTGTACTTGGTTCCTATATTTGAATACATATGTGAGCACTAAAATATATATATCATATCCAATTTATAGAAATAAATAAACTTCTCTTGATAATAAATTTACATGAATCTTCACCTTACTTCTTAGGATGGTTGTAATTTTTATTCTAGTGCCCCTTCTTGCCACATGTAAAACAAACAACATCCCATTCCCTTGATTTCCCCTTGATCTTACTCTTCTTGGAAGGGAGCTGTGAAGGATCCTTGACCATGGATCTCTTTTCTTGGCCTTTCTATTTTTTCACTATTAGGATAGAAGGATTTTTATGCTCAGTCTCCTTACCTATTTGGAAAAGAAGAGTAAACAGATCTGAGAGATACTTAATAATGTTGTTCATATTAAAACTAACAACAAAACTAAAGAAAATATGAGGGAGTGATGCAAGAATGACATCAATGAATAGTTCATCCAGGAGTTTAAACCCTAGAAACTATAGGTTCTGAATGTAACTAATGATATTGACTACATGAGGCCCAGCTAGTGATCATCCAAGCCTGCTCTGAAAAATATCTCTAAAGATATCAAACTGTTGTTGTCTAGATCTCTCCAGATATAGGCCATGAATATACTTGAGAATGCTATCAGCATCCGTGATTTCATGAAAATTCATGAGTTCACTATAAATATACAAAATCATCAAGCGTTGAAAATTGAACTTGTTGTTTATATGTTTTTCATATACATGGAACTCTTTATCACTCACCACCTTATTGTGAAGATCATGAATTGTGGATTCTAACATTTAAGATTTATGTTCATGGTGGAACACAACCTGAAGGAATTTTATTCACTCTTAGAAGTTACTACCAGTGAGGAGATGATCTTTATTCAATATGGATCCCAGGGATAGTATGGATGAATAACTTTACATTTATTTATAAAATTATAAAATATCATGATATTAATACTTTTTGTGATTACTAATTATGTGAGAAATAATAAAATTAAGTTTATTAAATGTTCTATTATTTTTTCAAGTCACAATATCCCTTACCATTGAACATAGAATGTCTAGTCCCTTGGAAATTATAGTGGAAAAGTTAAATATTTCCCTTATTTATCATCCAAAATTTATACATGAAAACTATAAGAAGGTATTTAGTTTGGAGGTCATTAAAACTATGGGCTTGAAAATACTTGATCTATTTAGTGGTCTCCCCAATATAGAGATCATGACTTGGATTTGTCAATACCTTCCTCCATATATAAATTTAATAGACTTCAGTTGTTAAATTTAATCTAAGTTCAGTTAAATAAAACCAAAACTATTATGATAATCCCCTGATAAAATAAAGTGTCTAGACCTTGTCTATGTAAACAATTAGTCCTATAGTTGCATTCCCAATCAATTAATCGATGTCTTAGTATAAATTAATATTAAGTTGAAGGATTTTATTTTTTTTCATATATTTTATCTTGTTTTATCCTTTACATAACTTCTTAATATTAAGTGTATTTTACTTAATTAATTAAATATGTTGGATAAAACATTTATGCATAATCCATTTATTTAAATTCTATCTTTTCAAATTAATTCATTTATTTATGTGATATTAGTCTTGCATCCATAAAATAAATAATGCATAAGATAAAAATAAATAAATAATAAATGACATGATCATGAGCTTATCTAATGGTTGATTTATTATTCAAACAATAAATCAACCTTTGACCTAGGGGGAATAAATTTGTACCTGTCTTGGAATGAGTTACAACATTCCACCTGTACACATGTGTATCACCTCGGTTGTCATCATAACAGTTATGTCCTGAACTGTCTCTACATTCCTTGAGATACTCTATTAATTATGAGTATTTATAAATCACATGAAGGTGAGGGGAACCAAAGGATTGGAAAATGGGTATTACATAAATAAGCATGGATCTGAAGGTCCTACATAATAATGAATGGAGGTATGACACACAAACCATAAATTTTAATTCAATATTAAATAATTTAAAACTCATGAAATAAATTAAATTAGAATATCCAACAGATACCCAAGTCTTGGTTAATCTCATGAACTATCATACATGAAACATATACAAAAAATAAAATAGGTTAACATTTATTTCTATTCATTCTTTATTATTAAGATAAACTTTATTTCCTTAATTAATTATCTGATTACCTTTCATATTAATGACCATCTGAATTCATTTAGAGAAACTCATCATTAATTATATTAATGGAAAATAAAAGGTAGAACCAATAATCAATTTTTTTATAATTAATTAATTTATCATTTAAAATACATTAAAACCATTATTAAATTGTCAAACACAAATGGTTCTAATCAATAAAATAAGGTTTTAAAGATGAAATTATCAAATAAATTTAATTTAATTATATCTTTAATTTTGACACTACCTGACTTGTACTTATGTGTTACATGTCAATTATCTTAATTGTCGTGTACCCAGGTTACACGCCTGGGGCTTCAGCATGTGAATTGGTAAGACTACATGGCATGTACTACCAGCTACATGCTATATGTTTTTCTTGATGAGTGTCCATGATATATGCATGGGCCTTCAGTGTGTATCTTTTAAAATTACATGGTGTATACAATCTAGCTACACACCATGTGATATTTATATTGTGTGTTTGTGTAACCCAGCAAAGAACTAAGCGTGTTCATCAGATGCGGTACTAAACGATGTGTACAAGCCAGTTACACATAGTGAATATCACTTGTTGTGTGTCCACTTGTCTCTTTTAATGGATCAACATATACTTCTGATATGGGAATTAATGCATTACATGTCGTGTATGTTGGATACACACAATGTACTCAATTAATGAAATAGGATGTCAGTTTCATGTGGATTTTGTTGGAGTTGGTGTACTAGAAACCAAATTCTTTTTTACTTTATGATAAATCTATATTCATTTTAGGAATATTAATAAACTACTTATCACATCATGATTGTTATTCTACATGACATAGTATGTGATAATGTCCTAAAAATTTCCATCACATAAAAAGGTCATAGCAGATCCCTACTATGATGAGAACCCAGAAGTGCCATGCCACTATTCTTGAATATACGTTCTATGGATAGATTATATCATTTAAAGGGACAAAAATGATACAGGATATCAGGGGTGTGGACTCATTAAACTTTAAGGCACTTTCTTAGGGTGTGAGCCCTTGGTAATATCCATGAAGATATTATGAGAACAGGACCCACCAGTAGTAAATCCACATTCATAAGTGTCATTGGATGTTCTTATTCTAGACGTGTGTATTGGTACTTAGACTTTAATATTATTATTAATGGATATTATGACTCGCAAACTTATATGTATTGATGAAAACTATGGAAATAGATGTTCGCGGTGAGGTAGGATATGTTGGGTGTGTCAGGATTAATACTGCATTAATGAATAATGTGAGAAAGGATTTGTCACTTCTACGGAAGTAGATATCTCAGGCACTTTGATGGAAATGATATAGCCTAACTAAATTCATAACCATGGTATTCTCTAGGAAAGTTCAATTTTGGGAAGTTAAAGAATGAGAAATCTAATAGATGGGTTGATGGCACTTGTATGAAACCCACTTGATTGGAGATATTGGGAAAAAGGGATTATATTACATGGTAAGTGTTCGTATGAGGCGACATATCGTTGCGACATAAACTTATTTCTCTTGGGTGACTTGACCCATTTCTAGACAGTAATCTTGAACTTTAGTAAATCCCACCTAATTCTAATGAGAAAGAGGCCTAGAGGGTTACACACCAAGTGTAGACAATATCTCAGTTAAATAATTTATTTAATAAATATTATTCCCTGTTGTGGTTTAATAATTATTCAAGTATGAGTGATCACATTTATTTAATCACTAGTTATTCGAGAGAATATATTACAGATATAATATTTATTTATCAGTGAATAATGCAGTTATATCTATTTAACAAATAAATAGTCATTATTAAAGGCTTAGTAAATATTGAGGAGGATTGGCAGACAAAGTTATGGGTCCGGTGAGAAAAAATATATTAAATATTATTTGGTTAAATAATATTTAAATATAACGTGTAAGTTAAGAACATGTCATGGAAATAATAGCATTGCTATTATTATTTGAAATGGGGTTCCACATGGAATAATAAATTAAGTAATGACACCTTTTCTAATTATTTATTATTACTTGGTGAATTAAATTCCCTATTATGTTATTATTCTTTAAATTAGACAAGGGGTCATTCAACTGGCTAACCAATCATTGTGTGCAAAACATCATTAGAGAAAAGCTCTTTGTCCTAGAGAACTCTTACCTCTCCAAGAACACTCTAAAGAATGAGAGAGATCCTCCTCCACCAGATTAAGGAGAACTCATTTGAAGTGATTCTCAAGGTGATTGAAGGCGGACATCACAAGCGCAAGGATCTTCTGTGCTAGCACCCGAAGAATCCATCTATGACGTTCAGAGATACGTGGAGAATGTGTGGATAACCACTAGAGAATTCCTATCCTTGGATTCTGCATTTCAATAAATATACACCTCAGTCCAGTGGTCAAACACATCAACGAAGAAAGACTCACCTTGGAGGTAATTCAATAATTTAATTAAATAAATTATAAATAAAATATTTTGATCCCATATTCTTCGTTTTAGGTTCTCTCATTTTTCTTTTATCTTTTATTCAATTCCATGGATACTAGCATTCATCATCATATTGATCCTAGATTAATCATCGATTATGAAAATTTGCAAAGTTGGGTAAACAACCATCCTACGCTTCTACTGCACATGGAACCTACAAATGGTATTAGAGGGAGGTTATACTTTCATTTATAATTATTTAAATAATTATTTGATGATTTATGCATTAATAATTTAGTTTTTCAATTCATGCTTAATCATTATTGTAATTTGAATTTTGAGATATATTCCTCCCTTATCATTTCTTGTAGATCTAACAGAAAAAAATAATTTTATGATTAAAATTAAATCGAGGATCTCATCAGGAGGTACCGACGGTTCTGTCTAGATAACACAAGAATACACACCGTTTATTTGAATCTACGCGTCATGTATTTGTGTTCAATGCATGAGGAGTAATTTAGAAATTACTTAGGCCATATGCATTAATGACACATGGTGTAGTAAATTCTTACACTGCGTGTTGACCTGGACAGACTGGC
The DNA here is from genome assembly GCA_963277665.1 of Viscum album. NCBI lineage: Eukaryota > Viridiplantae > Streptophyta > Magnoliopsida > Santalales > Viscaceae > Viscum > Viscum album. The sequence goes on along the minus strand of OY728158.1, from coordinate 1,898,457,082 downwards.
GCATGGTGAGCTGGACTACACGCCATGTGGCCCACTAGACATGACATGTAGTCCCTTCGAGTGAGGGTCAGGTCATGTATCCCATACACGGATTTCCTGGCTGGTGACCATGTAACGCAGAGTCTACATGTCATGTGGCCCACTGGACATGCCGTGTGATCTGGAATTTGTTGAAGTACACGTCACACACCATTTCCCTGGGTGTGTACTTTGAATGGAAAGTGAGGAGTGTACATGCCACGTAGTCAGATCTATAAACCATGTACTATTTCCAAATTACATAGATTATAAAAAAATTGTTATTATTTTATGTAGCCCTTGAAACATGTACCTTCGTGTGGGCATAAATCTAGGACTCGACATGTGATAGGTGTTTGATATATATATATATATATATATATCTGTGTGTGTGTTTACTTAACATCTGCATAATGTTCAAAGATCTCCACATCATGTATGAGTTTTATTAAAATTATAATTCTGTGTGCATGCTACATGTCAAAAAGAATAAAGTGTATACAAGTATAAATACATGTTGGGGGATGGATTTTCATCAGGTTGCTTCCAAGGTACAAGTTATGTACAAGGTTATGGATGATAATCTCATGAAAATTCAGAAAATTATTAATATAAAAAGGACTGATGAATTAAATATAACGATTACTCGATTTGAGCATAATTTATCTTAATAAGAATGATTAAATAATTGAATTCTAGTTTTATTAAATGCGTAATTAGTTGCATGTATGTGGATGATCATGAGCTAGACCATGCATTTTTATGTGATTGGTTCCCTTTTAATTTATTTATTAAATTAAAATTGTTGGCCTGCATGACTTCTTCTCATTAATATGCAGGGCCTTTATGCCCATGGTTTCTTTTATGTAAACCCCATTTTACCCCTCACCTACTTGTGAGTTAAAATCATATGTAATGGATGAAGCTCCCAAGATAGTAGAGGTGGATCAAGTTAAGAGCTGAGGTGAAACCAATCCAAGGACACACAAAGGTGGATAGGTGGAAAGCTGTAAACATAAACCTTAAATGGTTAAAGGTGTTTCTCCCCTAGGTTTGGGTTAGTTTATCAACCTCTAGATAAACTAACCAATATTAAAGCTCATGATCATACCCTTTATTTTATTTCTTTCAGTTGTGTGGTTATTCATTATGGATGTTCACTATTACAGATAGTGCTTTTATCAGCACTAGAAATCACTTTTAACGGTGATAGAAAAGCACTGTTAATCTCAACAAAGATAGGAGGGTCCCTTTAATAGTGCTAAAAAATCACTGATAAAGGGTGTCATTTATCCATGATAAAAAATTTCTAATAAAGGCTCCCCTTTATCTGCACTATTTTAGCACGGATAAAGGACATTTTTATCAGTGCTATTTTTAGTGCTGATAAAATGCTACTTCATCAGTGCTTTAATTAGTGTTGATAAATGGTGTCTTTTTTAGAGCTCGAAGTAGTGCTGATAAAGGGGGACTTTATTATCACTCAAAATAGCACTGATAAAGGCCCAACTACCTATGATGTGCTGTTTATTTAAAAAACCACCCACCAAAAACACTTGCACATGAACAATACACATACACCACCTACAAAAAATAGCACCTGCACAATGCACATAAGAACAAATCAGTGCACACAAGAACGAAGTAGCACACACAAGGGTTTGGAAAACAATTCTATATAAAATTCAAACAATGTTTTATATAATTATATTTACAATTATCCAACAAATATTTAAAAAAATTAATGCTTCATCCTTTGAATTCTTTGACCCCCTCTCAAAAATGTCCACCCATGGTGTTATTTTCCGAACAAATTATCCCAACTCAAGAAAGTGGTTCCACCTATATAAGAAAACAAATATTATGTTAGTAATACTATAAAGAAATAAATTAAACATTAAAAATGAAAGAATACATTAATAAAATATTAATTTTTAATAAAAAAGACACATTTGGAGTTATACAGGTTACACCGTGCATTGTATTGAGGCAGGGTTGATTCCTACATGCCATAAATGAGTTATGGATCATTGTCCTAAAATATCAAAACAATATGAATGGGTTTTCTTGGTTTTGATTATGTCCCTTGTTTTTTACTAAAATTAATATCAAATTTAAATGATATATTTAGATTTATACTGGCCACATTGTTCGCCGTATTGAGGTGTGATTAATTCACACACATCACAAATGAATCATGGATCGTTGTTCTAAAGTATCAAAAACAATCCGAATGGGTTTTCTCAGTTTTTAGTATGCAACTGTGTTTTTTTACTAAAATATCATTTCAAACTATAAACACCCATTTTGAGTCATACTGGTCCCATCGTGCATCGGTTTGAGGTGAGACTACTTCATACACATCACAAGGGACTTACAAATAGCTCTCTTAAATTATGAAGACAATCAAAGGGTGTTTTCTTGGTTTTTAGTGAGTGAATCGTTTTGAGTTAAAATGTTAATTTTAAACTGATAACAGACAATTTTAGTCATACTGGTCATACCGTGCATCAGATTGAAGTGAGGTTGATTCATACACATAAAAAAAGACTCATGGATCATTTTATTAAAGTATCAAAACAATCCAAAAGTGTTTTCTCAGTTTTCAATATGTTACTTGTTCTTTTTTACTTAAATTAATTTCAATTTTAAATAAAAACACATTTGGATTTAAACTGATCACATCATTTTTTGGATTGAGGTGTTGTTGATTCCTACATGTCAAAAATGACTCACGTATCATTTTTCTAAGGTATCAAAAGAATCCAAATGTGTTTTCTCAGTTTTCAATATGTTAGTTGTGTTTTATTAATAAAATATCATTTCAAACCAAAAACATGCTTTTTGAGTCATACCAGTAAAATCGTTCATTGATTTTATGCGATACTACTTCATACATGTCAAAAAGGACTTAAGAATCACTACCCTATATTATGAAGACAATCAGAAAGAGTTTTCTTGGTTTTTAGTGAGTGACACGTTTTGAGCTAAAATGTAAATTTTAAACTCACTATAGACACTTTTAGTCATACCAGTGACACCATGTATCAGATTGAGGTTAGGTTGATTCCAAAATGTCAAAAATGAATCATGTATCATTTTACTAAAGTATCAAGACAATTCAAATGTGTTTTCTTGGTTTTCAGTATGTTAGTTGTTCTTTTTTTACTTAAATTAATGTCAATTTTATATAAAAAGACACATTTGGATTTATATCAGTCACATCATGTGTTGTATTGAGGTGGAATTGATTTTTACACATCAAAAATGACTCATGGATCATTTTAAAAAATTATCAAAATAATCCGAATGCATTTACTCAGTTTTTAGTATGCCAGTTGTGTTTTTTTACTAAAATTAATGTCAATTTAAATAAAATGAGGCAATTTGAGTCATACTAGTCATACCATGAGTCGGATTGATGTGAAGTTGATTCCTACATGTCAAAAATGACTTATAGATCATTTTTCTAAGGTATAAAAACAATAAAAATGTGTTTTCTTAGTTTTTAGTACACTAGTTGTGTTTTTTTACTAAAATATCATTCCAAACTGGAAATATGAATTTTTAGACATACCGATCGCATCGTGCATCAGTTTGACATGGGACTACTTCATACATGTCACAAATAACTTATTCATTTTTTTCCTAAATTATTAATACAATCAGAGAAAGTTTTATTGGTTTTTACTGAGTGACACGTTTTGAGCTAAAATGTCAATTTTAAAATGATAACAGACACTTTTAGTCATATCAGTCACACCGTTCATCAGATTAATGTGTGGTTGATTCCTACATGTCACAAATGATTGATGGATCATTTTACTAAAGTATCCAAACAATAAGAATTCATTTTCTTAGTTTTTAGTATGTAACTTGTTCTTTTTGCTAAATTTATTGCTAATTTATTATAAAAATACACACTTAAAGTCATAATGGTAACACCGAGTGTCAGATTTAGGTGAGTTTGATTCCTACACATCAAAAATGACTTATGGATTGTTTTCTTAAAGTATCAAAACAATCCAAATTCATTTTATCAGTTTTTAGTATGGAAATTGTTCTTTTTTATGAAAATACTGATACTTTTAAATAAAAATAGACACTTCAACTCATAACAATAACATCTTCAAGATATTTATGTATATTCTTCCATCATTTATGCTACTCATTCGTTTATAAAAAAATCTAATCATCTTGTGAATATGAGTCTTTTTGATAATCATGGTAGTACTGAAAAAATATAAATACACAAAGTATTAATAAATATTTTAAATGATATAATAATTATCTTCGAAAATACCTCTTCATAGATGCTGGTTTGTTTATGGAATATGATCTCTTACATAAATTTACAAAAATAATAACCACAGTCTTTATTGTTTGTTTTGGACACTACAGACATATTGAGAAAAAATAAGTAATTTTTTATATTTGTTTGGATAGTGAAATATTATTATATATACCCTGATTTTTATCTAGTAATAGTACTTGTGATGTTTCTTATAATTTTACCCTAGCCTCATTCCATGATGTAGAGGATATCCACACACTGCTCTATCATAACATTATTCTCATTAAAAGATAATATAAATTATATAACCAGATGTTTAGTTCTAAAATGTTGGATGTAATGTATTAAAAATTAACAAATGCAATCATTTTTGGTTGGTTTGTTGGATATACATGTATTAAATACAAGAAATAAATCTTTATAGTATCCAAATTGACCACAATGAGCATCCAATATTGCATGAAAACACAAAAAGGAATAAGTAATGAAAGAAATTAAAATATATTTGATATGATTAAATTATATAGTTTTACCCCGACATCATTTGTATTAAGAAGTGTCTGTCATCCATATTTTTTATATTAAACTATTTGATATGTCCTGCCACTATTTCAACCTCTTTCTCAGATTCTATATATGTTTGTTCTATAGAGTTGATGCAAGGACTAACGAGTACATATTTTTTTTTTCATAGGGAAATCCCTTCAATTTTTTCATATATATGCCTGCAAAAAATATGAATTGTATTTAGTTATAATTATCATAGTATATCTACTTTTGGAAAGTCAATTTCTAAAAACACACCTCATGTATACATTTACAACTGATCATCCTAGCCAATCATGCTCTAGGATTTCAGTTACATTGTCAACACTAATGAAATTTGGATCTTCCCCACTATGCATATTTTCATAAAAATGAATTGTGTTAACCCCACCATATTTCAACTTCAAATTCACATGTGCCTATTGTAACACCCCAAGCTTCCATGATACGCTTCTCTTTGAATAATACAGTAGCGTGTGTTATACGCAACTTCGAGTTCTAACACACCACAACCAAACAAAATAGCCGTTATAAATAGTAATACACACTTTTTGAAATTTTATACATTTTATATTTCAAAATGGACTTAATTTTGGATTTGAAAAATCGAAATTAGCTTAGGGTGAATTTTTGGTACTTTTCTGATAACTTTCATATTTTGATGAATAATGAAAATTACTAAATTTTAATTAAAAGAACTTTTTTAATCAAAATAATTAACAGTGATAAATTATGAATTTGAGTGATTTTAAAGTATAATTAGAATATATTTTTACCATTTAATCCAATTTTGGTAATTGGATATAATTTCACTTTTAAACTGGACATAAGCAAGTGTCAATCTTTTGATAGTTATTATTTCTTAAAAACACGCTTTTTTGTTTTGACAACAGAAATTAATTTTAAATTAATTTCTGTCACTTTTGTATTTTCAATTTAGAAAAATGGATTCCATATTTAGAATCAGGAGTTCCAAATTGTGTAAATAGATAACTTTTATTTTTAGACATTTTGAATAATTACTTCGGTAAATATTTTATTTACCATGGTTAAAGGGTAAATCCGATAAATAAGGGTACAAAAATAACATTATAATAATATTAAATTGTCCTAAAACATGTCCTAACCCAATTGGTTGATACATGTCCGACCATGGGCATCTTTGGGTCGATTTTGGGACCCCATGGAGCCACTTGTAAGTGATAATGACACTTTATATTAATTAAGTTAAAGTAAATACAAAAATGACATAAGCATATATCTTTTAGAGAAACAATTTTTACATAGGGATATCTTTATTATATTTTCGACTATAAATATTCATTAGAGATATAAAAATATTTCATACATAATGTTATTTTATTTATAATTTTCAGACATTGAATAATTAAATTTATTTATGACACTATAATGATGTAGTATTTTCCTTATTAATGAAAGAATCAAATAATTGGTATTATAAATGTTTAAATAAATATAATTTGAAAGTTTTGATGACATAAACGAATTTTATTGGTTAATATTACATGTTAGGATTTCTTAAATTAATTTTTTTTTGAATTAATAAATTTGTTAAGATTTTAACAAAAATCAATTATTAAATAGTGTTAAAATTTACATAAAGGAGTTTTTAAAACAAATATTATATTATAAATTGATATTCTATTCCTAAAAATCTGAGGTTAAGAAAATAGACTTATATAATTATAGTTGTATCATTAATGAACCACTTTGGGTTCTCTTTGAAGTTTATAGTAAGTTTATTAACCATATAATATAAAAATACAAAGAGACATGGTAAATGTCAAACTAATTAACTAAGAGTTAAAACTAAAAGATAAGGTTAATAAAGTGACCCAAACCTATTTAAAAACTATTGGTTGAGTTTTTTTCTACCCATAACCACCTTATACACGAAATAAATTAGTTTGGATCCATTAGAAACAGAATATGAATTTATTATAAAATAATATTTCTAGCTTTTCCTAAGGTGCCCCTCACCCCTCTTATAAAAGGGAACTCCCCCTAACCTCTAATTCACACCTTCAAAGCCATTTTTCTCAGCCAAACCCTACCCAAATATCCTCCCAACTTCCCTCAATTCAACCTAGAGTCCTTAGTTTTATCATAAATCCATCCTAAGGATCCCTTTTGATCAAATCAAAAGGAAGATCCCAAAGAAGAGGTAATTGTTTCGCCACCCTCTTTCGAATTCCTTTCTTCTTCCACTTCTTCTTTCTTTGTTATTTCCATTCTAAAATAATAAATCCAGTATATTCTATATTCTATGATGTTATTAAAAATATGGTACAACCGTATTCAGTATTCTATCCATCATTTTAATGACATGTCACTATACGTGCGTACGTACGACCTACCGTCTCCACGTCGTGGTGTAATTGTTATTCAATACATTATTATTTGAATGGGTATGATAATGATGTTCAATTGATGTAAATAATAAATATAAAATGATAATGATTCTTTATATATGATATACCATTCAATTATATATTATTTTAATATCAAAAGAATGATATTGTCGCTCGTGCGTACGTACGGACTACCATCTCCACGAACGCGATGAGATTCATTCCCCATCGTATCCATTCAAGAATAATTTTTATTTTATGGTTAAAAATAATGTTTAAAGACTTAATATCATTCTGTATATGAATAATATACAACCTATCTATAACAAACACGTCTTATGTAACAAAGAATATAAAGGAAAATGAATCAGTTAACACCTGAAACAACAATAATACAAAGATATTATTAACAAAGCAATGTTAAAAGATCATATATGATATCATATTAATGTATATGATTCTTGTATAATTTAATAAAAATTATTTCACCATTATACAGGAGGTTAACCTACCCTCGACAAAGGAAAAGTACAAGGTAAGAGTTTATTTCACAATCTCTTCATTATCCGAGATTGTTTATACGTAATTATCTATTGGGACCTCTTTATCATCCACATACCTGTTTCCTAAAAATGTATTTCAAAACATATTTAATATTTAATAGAAAATGGGTTAAAGTAATTTATTCTGTTATTTTACCTTATACGTTTTTGAAAGGAATCTTTCCGTCATTTTCCGAACAAGGTACTTTTTGACCTTTTTGACAAATTTAAGGTAAGAATGTTTTTTTAACTTATACGGCAGGTGTAACTATTTTCCACAATTATAAAATCATCAAATCTTCCCTTAAAATCTTATAAGATTATTTTCAAAATAAAGGTTTTATTTTATAATTATGTGACTTTTAAATGATTTCAAAAAAGAGATATCTCTTTCAAATAGTTTTGATTTCATCTATGTCAACATCCTTTGATGAATTTTAAGCTTATTTGAAGTTGATTTATTATGATTCAAAAATTCCATATAGTATTGAAGGTTTTGTGACATTTTTGACTATAGATGTGTTATTTTTATACCATTCATGGTTTATGGATAAATTGTTGACATTTCGTATGCTAGTTTCAATACGAATGTTTATGTTATGTTTAAACCTTTTCATATGAGGAATGCATTGGACTTAGTAAGTGACGGGTGGGGCCCACTATATCTCCTCAATGCATCGTTAGGTCTCATGAGACAAACTAGTGTCTTGGCACAAGGCCTTGAAAAAATATTATTTTTAGTCTTGGAACAAGGCCTTGACTATGTGGTTATGATAGTCTGACATTATGCATTCCATCATTATGAAAGTAGTTATTGATATTGCATGTGATTATAAGACTAGTAGAATATCCATGTGAATAAAAAAATGGCATTATTTCATTTTATTTTTTTCATATTATGATGAATTTCAAGTTTAAAAGGCTTTTGTTTTAGTTATACATTTCCTTAAATGTTTATGCTTATTTATAAAAGTTTCCGCTATATTGTTATCCTTACTAGGCATCTGAGCTCACCCCTTTCTATGTTTTATTTTTCCTAGGATGTGAAGAAGTATTTTTTGAATGAACTGTAGGGATAGTATGAGGGGATATGAGTGTGGTCTATGGAGACAAGATATTGTTGTAGTTTTTCACTTTATGATGTAATATAAACTTTACGAATGTATCTAGTGATTCCAAGGATACTAAACTAATCGGTATTTCGAGACTTGATCTTTTGTGATCATGCCAATGTTATGTAATAATGCACTGACTCTGGTTAACTGGGATCAGTGTGTTACACCTACAATGATAATAAATGTAGATATAGAATGGGAAGGTTTAATGTACTTTCAATAGATCACTTTGATCGGTTGGTTGATCCTTGATATGGTCTTAAGCTGTTCTTTCTTTTCACCCCATTCCATGTGTTCATTTGTAAGAACATTCATCAGTTCAGACATTTTTTCATTAAATTTTAAAGGTTTATCTTGAAAAATAAATTGTAAATGAATACCTCCTTGTCGACATGTTTTTTTACAAGCTGTGACAGCCATGCGATGAATGTTCCAAGAGCTTGTTCCAACTTATGAATATCTTCTTCATCAATTGGAATAGGTAGCTCAGCCCTCAGCTCATAGGATATGTTAATAAAAACTTTGACATGACCTTTTTGAAGTGGTTTTCTATATAACATGACATTCTGGATATTGAACACCGTAGCCCTCACTATAAGGTGATGAGTGGTTGTTGATAGATTTAAATCACATTCATTTTCACCCTCTACAATACCAGTACATGAAAAGTATCAGTGTTTATCTGATTCCAAATTCACATAAAAAATTATTAGAACATTTATTACATCAACTGATATAGGGTTTTGAGGGTAATGGATCGCCTAAAATCTAGTGGGGGTGGTTCAAGATCTTCACATTCTGGTTGTTCTTGAGTTGTTTCTTTTATTTCCACCCTCACCATCTTATTTTCCATGAACTCTCTCTGCAATTTCATATGTTTTTCAAGGATATCTATTATTTTTTTATCATCATTTTGGTTTCTTCACTTTGATCCTCCTCTTATTTTTTTCTCTAAAAATGTTTGGGGTTTCACCCTGAAACCCACACCTCTAACGTGACTATACTTTTCTCGCTGCTTCAAGGCCACCATAAGTATGTCTGTATCCAGTTTTGGTGTTACTAATTCCAGTGAATATATCAGATAGAAAATATTGGAAAATAAGTATTCATTGTTATGTAATATCGATTTAAATAAAAAAAATTTATTAAGTCAATCTTACACATGTTTCCCACAATTTTGTGTGTTTTCATATATCAGTATCCCATCTTTATTTACACGCACCTCCTTCCATATCACATGGTGTGGGATGGAAGTGACATTTGATTTGGATCCATCAATCTATATATAAATAGAGGAATATAGTTATGGTGTTGCTTTATGTCACACAAAATTATTACAGTAGATTTAAAATACATATTGATTTTTTTTCAAGTGAAGCATACCCCATTCTTGCTTTACGGTAAGGGTATGCTAGTTTTTCTGCTCGTTCCTTATTTTTAGCACTCAGCTTTTGTTTTATATATAAAAAACTTTCAATCAAAGTGATGAATACACGTATCATCAAAAAATGTATTACCAAACACAATGTACTTGAAAAGACTACTCCGCACGATGGATAGTAAACACATACCACACTACTTTAGTTATCAAGTGTGCATAAATAGGCGGTTGGTGCATGTTTATTTTCCCTTTAGCATCTTTAAGATAAAGTTTTGTTAAAATTGTGTGAAATACTTTGTGAATCCTTCCAGAAACCCTTAATAAATAGTCTCTGTGGGGGTCATCAACTATAAATGCACTCTACAAGGGATGATGAAGAGTAAGTCTATGTTTCATTGTTATATATTTTAGTAAATTAAAGAAATGATATCATAATGTTACTGTAATATCTCCCCACATCAGTGTCTTATGCTTGGTGACAACACGATGCCACAATTGTACATCAACAGGCACACATTACCGAGTGATGATTCCAATGTAACTAATAAACATGACCTTGTTGAGGGTTAACATGTTAGACCTGCTTATTCCATCCAACCTCATATTTGATGACTTTCGCTTTTACCTTAAGTATTTTTTCTAACACTATCAAACTACGATGATCCTGTTTTTTCTGCATTATTAGTGTTTCATTGCTTACCATTTCCTCAGTTTCACCATCATAAATATATTCCTCTAGAGTGCTAGCATCAACATGTGCAGATGGTGGTTGTACCTCTGCACTAGGAGAAGCAGCAACAACAGGTTGAGAAACCTATTGGTCCTATGCACTGCAAGCAACAACAGGTTTAGAGACCTATTGTGCCTCGGGATTGGGACCATCATCACATGTAGAAGTCATCATCTACAGAAGTGGGTTAACATTTAGTTTAGATTACATAAAAGAAGCAATGAATAGATAATAACATAAGGTAACACAATGTATATAACAAAAAATTATAACCTGATTATTGAAATATATTTTTTTAAAGGCTGAAGGGAGTTGACCCCTCTATCGACTATCCAAATCCCTTCATTGTGGTCTCCTCTGACATAAAAAATGTCACCTACATTGGGAATTCTGTGAAATTATTTCTATTTTCCGATGAAATTTTCATCCTCTATTGAATTTTCTTTTTACCCTTCAGTGGTTTTGGTGGATAATTGAACAATTGAACAGTTTTGGTTTGCAGTATCTAGAACATAAAATACTTGTACTGCCTATGATTTCATTATAAATGGATCTTCTTTGTACCCTTCCTTACTAAAATCAACTTTCATGAATCTCAACTCATCTATTATGACAACAATCCTTTTATCAACCCACTTGCATTGAAAAATTGGCACTTGTAAGTTTGAATAATCCAACTCCCATATTTGTTTGATGATTCTGAAGTTTGACATATTCACATAAATTGGATTTCTGTCCTTAGTATTGGAAACATGCATCACTTCAGCCACAAGTGTAACTCCACTATTCTATATGGTATTGTATTCATCATATTCATTAGTATAGAATGTATAACCACTAATTACATAAGCATTATAAGATAATATATACACACTTGGTCCTCTGGATAGCTATCAAAGTCATTCTAAAATTGAGTCTAGATTTTCCTCTGAATCCTTAAATATATGGTCTTGAAACCATCCTATAAACCTTCTATTATGTGTATTTGATATCTACTTTTTTGTCCCTTGATGGATTCAAATACCTAAGAATTTATTTTTGGATTTGAACACATGTGTCAACCTCTAAACTGTTATGCAAAACGTAAAGGTTAGACTACTACCAATTTTTAATATTTATTGTGACAACCTATATTTTAGAATTTTTTTCAGCTAAAATCTGTCCAATGTGACGAGATTTCGGTAAACCAATGATTTCAACATTGGATAGGTATTCTGTATAGAATTCAACGGCTTCCTTAACAATATATTACTCAGCAATACAACCCTCTGGCCGACTTAAATTTTTGATATAACCTTTCAAAATCTTCATATACCGTTCAATGGGGTACAACAATATATAGTGTACAAGATGAGATAGTCAAATATCTCTCACTAAGTGAACCATCAAATGAACCATCATATCAAAGAATGTCGGTGGGAATAACATTTCCAATTCACATAATATGATGGAAATTTATTCTTCCATACTCAACAATTTTGTTCGGTCTATAACTTTGCTACATATAGATTTAAAAAACAAACAGATCTTTCTTAACATATAATAATAATTCTTGGGAAAAATGAAACATAAATCTATATAAATTAGACCTTGCAACAAAACGCAGCAGTCATGTGATTTTAGACCCTTTAACTTTAAATCAGACACTGACGTGATGTTATTGATATTCGATGAATACCCCTATGGAACCTTTACATCATTCAAGAAGTTGAAAAACTGATATCTCTCCTACCTGGAAAGAGTGTAAGCAGATGAAGGAAGAAAAGTTCATTTTTCACCCTTTACTAGCGCAAACTCTTCTCATATTCCCATGTCAACCTTGTCCAACCTAGCCTTAATTCCATCCTTTGTTTTTCCTGGTTGATTTAGCAACGTGACGATGACACTGTCACATACATTTTTTCAACATGCATAACATTAAGAAAGTGTCTGACATATAGACAATTCCAGTAAGGTAATTCAAAAAAAAACTGATCTCTTCTTCCAAATAGTTTTCATAAGATTTTTTGAAAACAGTTTACCAAAACTAGTGTTCACATCATTTAATTTCTCAAAAATTTGATCACCAGTTAGTGGAGATGGTGTTGTATGTTCTTATGAACTTCCATAAAATTATGTCATCCAATATCGGTACTTATTTTCTCAGGGTAAAAATCTACGTTGTACTAGAAACATAGTTTTTAATGAATGTTTCAACCTAATTGACTATGTACCTTGTTAGAAGATGGGACACCCATGAATTCCTTTAATTCTTTATCCTGAAAAATTCCCATAACCAGAAAAGTCATTTATCTTCCTATACAACATGGCTCTTAATGTGAAATCTTTATTTCTATAAGAATCATACAATGTAACATTTGAATCCCACTATAATTTCAAATCCTCGATCAATTGAGCTAAATAAACATCAATATCATTACCCAGTTGTTTCAGTCCTGATATAAGTATAGATAGCATGAAGTGTTTTAGTTTCAAGCGTAACCATAGTGGAAAGTTATAATTTACCAACATAACCGGCCATGTAATGTGAGTGATTCTTTGAAAACCAAAAGGATTCAATCCATCTGTAGATAATGCAAGACGGAGGTTTCTAAGCTCATTTACAAAATCAAGATACCCATGATCGATTATCTTCCACTAAGGAGAGTCTTCTGGGTGACATAGTTTCCCATCTTTATTTGTTCTTTCTGTGTTCCACATCAATTGACCTACAGTCTCCTCACTTCCTTATAGGTGACTAAACCTTGTAATGTTTGGAAAGTACCACAAAACTTTTATAGGTCCATATTCATATTTCTTGTATTGAGAAGACCCAAAATTTGGGCATTCTCTATGTGATTTATAATCCTTGAAAAATAGTATACAGTCATTCGGGTTGGTGTGTATTCATTCAGAGATCATACCCATCGAATGTAGCATTTGTTTGACGTTGTATTTTTGGATCGGGATATCATTATCTTCTGGGAGCATTCCATTTAAGAGAGAAAGTAATTTTGTAAAACTGGAATCACTCCATCTGATTCCTCATTTCAAATTATACAGCTTTAGTATGGATGAAAATGCTGTATTTTTAGTGCAACCACCATACAAAGGCTTCTTTGCACAACTCTTTAACTGCTCAATTTTTTTTAGTAAATCATGAATATCATCTTAAACTATCCATGTCATTTCTTAAATAATATCTTTATCATCATTCACATCTATAATCACGTCCCCAATACAGTCTTCTTCATTTTCCATACTTGTAATCATATCAGATGATCCTTAAAATGCATTATTATCTCAGCCACTAGCTACATTCATTTTTTTCCCGTGTTTATTCCAACATTTATAACTTTGGTCTATTCCATTACAAATCAAGTATTCTTCCAACTCCTCTGGACTTACTTTTCTTGAATAACAACAGCATAAATACGAACATAGGATTTGAGAAGGGTTATATTAATGATCTTTTTCAAACTTGATGAACTCTTTCACTCCATCTTCATAATCTCTTGTCAAATGATTGGCATCTGTATAGTCTTTATTCATGTACATCCTATTTGATTCGGTGATATTAGTATTTAACAAAATAAATACTTATAATATTGATATAATGTAATGGTTTTTCTAATTCTATAAAAATATAAACTTAAAAGATTATAAAAAAAATACTGTTTAAATGTCCTTTGAAAACTACTTAAAAAATCACACTTGAAATACCATTGAAAAACCAACCATTTATACAAATTTCTCTTTAAAATAACATGCTCTTTTAAAAATAAATAAATTAGTTCCAAAAAATATTTCAAAAAACCACAATTCATTTTTAAATAATTCAAGATAACTTCATAAACCAATAATCTTAATCATTTAAAATGAGCCACATCCCTTTAAGAAAAATTTCAGAACACTTGAATCATTTTAGAAGATCCACTTAGTCATTTTCATGAAGACATAGATCTCAATAGATACACTTTATAAAAGATACATAGAAAACACCTCGATTCATACCAAATCAATCAGTGTTGTATGATTCCATCACATTATTGCAAAGGTAGGTGTAATAATAATATTTTACAAAATAATTTGATATTATTATCCCCACTATTGGATATCCCTTATCCATGCTTCTATTGTCTAGTTATATAAATTATGCTCCACCACAACACCAGAGTCCCAAAATATATGTTCCATAGTCAATGACCACACTCGCAACCATGAAACACTCGTGTTCTAGTTTACTAAAAACACTGCATTATCCCAATGATCCATTTCTCACACAAAATCAATTGGTTTTACACCCCAAGAACAATGTATATGTCTCTCACATGAAGTAATATTGGTTCATTTCTTTATAAATACACCTAAGAAAATCTATAAGCATGAACCCATTATATATTAAAAAATTTATCAAGTGTAATTCCTTTCACACAAAAAATTCCCTATGCCACTCATCACTAGAAGAAACTATGTTTCTTTCACAATATTTTTAAGTACATCACATCTCACGTAAAAATATGAAAAGAATTATAGTAATAAACTACATGATGTTATGATTTTCTATAGTATATTTTCTTAAATCTTCAAAAAGAATTTATAAATGACATTACAAAGATTAGTCATTCTAAAATTATTAACTGAACTCATATCAGTAACCTCTAGAATCAAAGTGATGAGAGTTTCATTATAAGTCTCAAGAGAATTATTACCTCTCCAAAACACATTCATGAGGTTAAGAACATCAAGTCCCAAAATAGTCTAGAAACTTTTAAAAAAAATTTCATAAATAAAATCTTGGTTTTGTACCTTTGATGGTTGTATCAACCTAAATGTCACGACCACTTTATAACATTGAATATCAATAGTTAATAATCCATTCATAAATTTGTTAAAGTTGTAATAAAATAATAATTTATATATTTAAATATAAAATTATTCTAAGAAGAAAATATGATTTGATAATCACTTGAATTATATCATTTTTACCTTTGAGGGGATTCACCATAAAGTGATTGTGAGTGGAAGGATATATTACATGTGTTGTTATGGTTATTTAACTAGGGTGTCCAGAAAGTGTCTCCTGTATCCTCGAATAGGTAGGGATAACAAAAGATATCTTTCCCTTATAACTCAATTTATCCCCTAATTAAACAACATCTAGATTTCTTATTTTATACTCAATCATCAACTCATGTAGGATTTTATCCACTAACAACATCTAGATTTATTATTTTATACTCCATCATTAGTTTCACCCTAAATAAAATCAAACTTAAACTTGGTGTATGAGACTTCATCAACTCATGTAGGGGTTCCTCCACTAACTCAACACTAAGACAAGACAATGTCATATTGCATATGATCTAGATCTATGAAAATACCTTTACATAAATTTCTTCATCATATGATCTTAAATTTCACTCAATAGAATTATATTTCAACTAAATTTTAACTATTTGGAATATGGTTCATCTTATATGACCTTTTAAATTCTTATAGAGGTCCATTGGATATGTACTGACATCCCAACCACCAATATTAGACCCATTTAATGACTTCATAAGATTCATACCCCTTCCTAATAATATATAAACCTCATCCATATCTGGTCTTGAAATCCTAAACACTAAATAGGGATAAAATGTATTTAATTAAAACTACCTTCCAATTAAAATAACTTTAGTTATGATTTACATTGTTCTCATTCCTTATTCAAAGGTGTCAAAGTGATCCTAGTTATTGAGGCCAATTTTTGTAGTAACATCATACCCTTCATCATTTGTTTGTGTTCTATGTCCATAAACTCCATGCACCCCTTCTTGAGGTTGTTTATACTAATATAGTCCACTACTCATTCATGCCGAGTTATCACCTTGCACTTACCATTAAATAAACTACCTTATCTTTTCATTAACAGTAACTATAATCATAAATTATGTGAACCTCTATTAAATGATTTCTACACTAGTATTAGGTTCTCCAATCATGAAATGTTTACCTAAAATATATTATTATGCAAATCACCACATCTTTTTTACAAAATTTGTATGACATTAAACACCAGCCTCATTTTGGTCAAAGTTGTTTGATTGTAAACATCAGTTTCATTAGTTCAGCTTTCATGAACTTAAACTCAAAAAGGAAAGAGACACGGTACTCACCCTATTGAAAACATTCGAAGAGAATCCTGGAAAAAATTGAAGTCCCCACCCACTAGGTATACACATATCCTAGTTCCAAATCTATCATTATAGAAATAAAGGGATTTGGTATGAAATTGATGGAATTGGTAGGTTTATTTTGAAAGGATAACTTCCAAAATATTCTTAAATTCCCATTGATGACAAATGATGGATAATTTTATATCTAGTGTTTTTCATCCCATATAAGCCAGGTCAGTTGTATTTAGGTTTATCACTACTCTTAACATCTAAGAAAAAGAAGTAGATGTTTTATCTAACAGGTTTTGATTGTGATGCTCTTGTGATTATTAGAGAAGTGGTGGAACTATCATTAATAATATAAAACAAAATTAAATTGATTTAACATGTACATTAAATGTAAAAATTGATGAAAAAAATGTGTGTTGTGGGGATCTCGAAGCTAATATCATCAAATAAAAAATCATCATTGGAATCTCACTAGATCCTAGGATGTGAAAATATTAGACATATACCAATAGAATCAATAACCAAAGTGTTCCCATCTATACCAACATCATCGACAAAGAGATAAGGCTATCACATCCCTAACACTATAGGTGAAGCAAAATGGAAATTACATCACTAATAGTATGGTAAAAGAAATAAGGGAAGTATGTTCAGCCACTATGACACACAAAAAATCAGTAACCTAGTTACCTTGGGTTCCTATGGCATAATAAAAGAAGAGTTAAGATAAAATTTGAACATGATCAATTTATGAATTGATAATAAAACATAAGCAATAAAACTCATCTCAACTCCAACACCGTCTAAAGAAATATCCACCAATAAGATCATATAATAATTGAATAATATCAACTAATACACATCCCAAAAAAGGGAAATAACATATAGAAAACACTAACCCAAGCGTTTCCTAGTAAGTGTGATAAAATTATAATGTTTTTTTAATAAATTGATAGCATACAGTTTTGGTGGTAGTAGTAGGGTCCAGTGAAAGTGGAGTCAGGGTAGGCAGCAGCGACAACAACAATGAAAGTGGAGGGCTTCGCAGTGGAGGTGGGGTTCGCGGCAGAGGAGCGGCGGATGAGGGTTCGAGGTAGAGGCCGATTCATGACAGAGGAGTGATATAGGAGTGATAGACGAGGGTTCACAGTAGAGGTGGGTTCGCGGCAGCGGAGGAGTTCACGGTGGGGGAAGAGGCAGTGGCGGAAGAGGGGTCGGTGGTGGCCGAGCTGGGGTCGAGGTAAAACAGAGGTCAGCGACGTAGTGGTCAGCTTCCGCAAGAGTTTGAGGGGTGCGTGAATAAAGGAGATTGTTAGTTTTTTTATAAAACCTTCTGAACCTTTTATCCGTGCAAGCTAAAAAGCGCTAATAATGGTATATTTTATCAGCCTTAAAATAGAAATTGCTAATAACGGCCTATCTTTATCAGCGCTAAAAAAGCGCTGATAAAGATATTATGTTAATAATTTATTTAAATTAATATATATTTATAAAATTATATATATGATAAATATATATAAATATATATATTTATAATTATAACTATAAATAAATAAATATATATTTATACTTATAAAATTATAATTTAAATAATTACCAAATTATAAGAAATATACATATTATATTTATAATATTAGAATATATATAACGAATATATTAATTATATATATTTGTAAGATTATAGATATATACAACTATATTTCTTCTAATTTTATAATTATTTATATGAATATATATTTATTAATAATTACAATTATAAATGAATATATATATATTTATTTAAATAATTATAAAATTATAAAAATTTAATATTTCTAGTTTTTATAATTTTATTAATATATATTTAATATATTTATTATAGTTTTATAATTATTCAAATATATGTATTTATTTATCACTATAAATATAAATATTTGTATTTATTTATCATTATTTCTATATATTTATAAATATATTTATTTAATTATATATAACAATATATTTGAAAATAATAAATACATTTTTTTATAAATTAATAATTATTTAAATAAATAAATATTTATTTATATTTTTAATTATATATATATATATTTAAATAATTATAAAATTATAAAAAATATATTTATAATTTTATAAATATATATATAAATATATTTATTATAGAATTTTAATTATTTTAATATGTTTATATTTATTTAGAATAATATTTATAACTATTTGTATTTAATTGTATTTAATTATAAATATTTGTATATAAATATATATAATTAATATATTTATTATACTTTTTTTAATTATTTTTATGTATCTATATTCATTTAGGAATTATAATTATAAATATTTGTAATTATTTATAAATATTTGTATATATTTATAAATATATTTATTTAATTATATTATTACTTTATAAGTAGTATAGTAAATATATTTATTATAATTTTATAATTATTTACATATATATAGTTATTTATAGTTATAATTATAACTAAAAATAAATATATTTATAAATATTTGTATATAATTATATATATATATATATATTTACCAAATTATATATGTATTTATTGTAATTTTATAATTATTTAAATATATATGGTTGTAATTATAATTACAAATATATATATTTAAAAATTATTTATATATAATTAAAATTTAATAATTATAAATATAATAAGTATATTTATTATTTTAATATATTTAATATAATTTTATAAGTATTTTTGAGAACATAATAGTATATATGGGTAACATGAGTCAATCATATTCCTAGTAAATATACATAATAAAAAATGATCCATCAATGAAAAATATGAATAACAAGAATGTGTGTAATGTATAAATGAATATTATGATACATAACATATGCACACATGATCGATATATTTATTGACCAAATTCATTTAAAACACACATATATTTAATAATTAATATAAATGTATATATTTGAAAATGTATTTATATATATTAATCATAAAAAAAATAAATATATTAAATATAAAAAATATAAAAAATATAATGAATATAATAAATATAATAATCTAATAAATCTAAAAAACATAATTAATTAATCTAATTAATCTAATAAGTATAAATCTAAGAAATTTATAATAAATCCAATAAATCTAATAAATCTAATAATTCTAATAAATCTAATAAATCCAATAAATCTAATAAATATAATAAATATAATAAATATAATAAATATATTTTAATAAAATTTATTATAATATTATAATTATTTAAATATATACATATATATTTTTAATTATAATATTAAAAATACTTTTTTTAAAACATTATATATATTTTTTGAATTATTAAAAAATATATATTAATTATAAACATGCGTTTTTTAGTTAATGTATAAAAATATGCATTATTTTTTAATATAAATTTAATAATTTTATATAAATTATTAAAAACTTTTATTAGTGCTAAATATAATGCTGATAAATGAATCCTTTATCAGCGCTAACAAAAGCGTCGATAAAGGATACATGTATCAGTGCTTTTATCTAGCGCTGATAAAGACCCCCCTTTATCAGCGCTTTCTGCTTAGCGTTGATAAAAACGAGTCACTTCCCTTAGCCCATTTTGTGGTAGTGGTTTGATGCGATCACATAATTAATGAACTAACAATAATTCAAGTTGGAACTAAAATAAAAATGGCTTATGCGTAAATATTATCTATACATGGTTAGTCACTTAATTATATCCCGCTTAACATTAAAAAGCATGTGAAAAGATACTAAGTGGAAATTTACACATAAAGGATAAAATCCCTCAATTAAATACTAAGTTACTATATCCTTCCATTACTTTGGTTAGAATCAAACCATAGTTCAAAGTGCTTGACCAACCATAGTTTGGGTGCTTTCAATTATCAGAGAATTCAAATTTGAAGTTTTGGGTTGACTTAACTTAGTTTGCATCAAGGGTTGACTGCCCTAGTAGGACTTGGTGTAACTGAGAGGAAAAGGTTTAGAAAATCCCAAATTAAGGATTTCAAGATTAGGGAGTCCACTCAACAGATCATGGAGCTGAGAGTTAATACAGTTGGCATTTGGAATGCCTACCTAAAACTTTCAAGTTGCTTGACCAACCCTAATTGGGGTATTGTAAAGGGAAATATGGATCCTTGCTGCTAGAATGTCCAAGCAACAGGATATTCCGAAGCCAATGGTGAGGGATATTGTATTTTGACAAAATAGTGGGAGACTTATAGATATTAATTAATTTATTTGTCTATATTTATCAAGTTAAAGTACAAAAACTTTATTAATCATAATTTGCAGAAACAACAATAAAAATAACATCAAACATATCATTGTGATCCATACTCGAGAAGGAAAAACTTCTTCTAGACACTAATTTCCAAGAGTCTAAAAGGTGCCTTTGGGTTATCCTTCACTATGATAGGAAACTTTATATGCTGGAAGATCCTTTACTAGTTGTGCCTAAAAGTGTGGTGAGTGATAAGAAGATCTCTATGTACGAGAAACATTTGAATGATGCTACATATGTTCAGTGCCTCATTCTATCATCCATAACCAAGGATATCTTGAAGCAACATGAGGAAACAGATGCTTATAGAATGATGTCTCACCTTTGGGGTCTCTATCAATAGAAGACGAGACAAGAGAGGCATGAGACCTCCAATGCTTTGTTCACTACTTTGCTTAGAGAGTCTACACCAGATAGACCACATGTAGTCATGCTTATTGGATACATTGAGTGTCTGTACATCTTAGGGATTAGATTCCTAGATGAGTTACATACATATCTCACACTATCACCATTGACTAAGACCTTCTCTAGTTTTATTATGAATTATAATATGAGTAATAATCATAAGAGTATATCAGAGCTTCTTACCCTGACTGGTCAAGTTGATAAGGACATGGGACGTGGAAAACTTTTAGTCCTTATAGTGAATAGGAAGAGGAAGGTCAAGGAAAATGGGCATAATATTTATAAATAATCTAAAGCCTCCAAGAACCTTCTGGAAAAGAAGAAGAATATCCAAAGGTAATACAAGGAAAAGGAGGCAGTATGCTTTGTATGTGGAAAGTCAGGCCACTAGAAGAGGAACTACACCCAGAGACAAGGGGAATACAAAGGTTTGTTTGTTATCAAGTGTAATATTTTCATTTCTACACATTGGGTATTAGATATAGCTTGTGGGAATCACATCTATATTCAAATCCAGGAACCAAGTAGGTTCCAGAAAATTGCCAGAGGAGAGGTAGATCTGCAAACTGCCAATGGTGTGGGGATGGCTGCTCTTTCCTTTGGTGACTACCACCTTCGATTACCAACATGAATGATTTTGGTTTTACATGGTTGTTATTATGTACATACTATTTACAAGAACATAATTTCGGTAACAAGTTTAGATACAGATGGATTTATTTTCAAGTTATGAAATACATGTTGTTACTTTTATAAGGAAAAAATATGTTATGGTATGGTATATTTAAATAACGGTTGCTATGTATTAAATTAAGATAACCAAGTGCTGGAAATTGACAATGAACCAAGTTCACATGACTCATACAACACCCAGTTGTGGAATCACTGCCTTGGTCATGTAAATGATAAGTTCCTAAAAAAGCTCTGTTAAGATGTTTATTTAGACTCTTTTGAGATAAAACCACTTGATAGATGTCATGATTCTTTACAAGGGAAA
Organism: Viscum album; assembly: GCA_963277665.1. NCBI lineage: Eukaryota > Viridiplantae > Streptophyta > Magnoliopsida > Santalales > Viscaceae > Viscum > Viscum album. The sequence continues at coordinate 1,898,434,264 of OY728158.1, read as the reverse complement.
ATGACCAAACCACCATTTGGTGGAAAGGGTGAAAGGGCCATAGAGATTCTAGTATTGGTACACATTGATGTGTGTAGACCATTTTTAGTAGAATCTAGATGTAGATATTCTTTCTTCATTAATTTTACTAATGATTTAAGTAGATATCGATATTTATACTTAATTAGGTATAAGTCTGAGTCCTTTGAGAAGTTCAAGGAGTTAAAGAATGAAGTAGAGAATTATCTTGGTAAGAATACAAAGAATTCTTGATCATATTGAGATGGAGAATATATTAACCAAGAGTTCATCAACCTTTTACAGGTGTCTGGGATTCTATCTCAACTCACTCCACCTTATACACCACAGTGGAATGGTTATAGTGAAAGGAGGAACCATACCTTGGTGGACATGGTCAGGTAAATGATGAGTCATGTCGATCTTCCATTATCCTTTTGGGGATATTCATTGAAAATTGTGGCATACACATTAAACCAAGTATCTACTAAGGCAAAAAATGGGATTCTTTTTGAGCTATAGAGTGGAAAGAAATCCACTTTGTCACATACACATGTATGGGGATGCAAGGAGTTTGTTAAATCTTTCTCAGGAAACAAAATATAATCCCGAGGCATAAAGTGTATCTTTATAGGGAATCCGAAGGAAATAAAGGCATACTCCCTATACAACCCCTCAAACAAGAAAATAACTATTTCTGGATAGGATATCTTTCTTGAGAGGGAGCACATCCTAAAAAAGGATAGTGGGAGAAAGATTGAATTTGATGAAGTTGATTCTCAAGATACACAAGTGTTGGTATGAGAACAAGTTCCATAGGTCCTCATGGAAGAGTTAGTTCTTAAAACACAAGTACTATGTAAGTGCATAAGAGAGGCAATGAAACCAGAGAGATATGGTTTCTTTGTCATCGAGGATGGTGACTCATTATTTTCGGACAATGATGAACCTATATCCTACAAGGAATAAGTAGAGAGATCATAAGATTAAAGATGGATAGAATATATGAATTCAAAGATGGATTTTATGTATCAAAACCAAGTGTGGGTTCTGGTCGATGCTCCAGTCTATGTAATTCCTGTTGGGTGTAAATGGGTATTCAAAAAGAAACTGGACATGAAAGATAAATTTAGTACCTATAAAGCAAGGCTAGTGGCTAGAGGTTTTAAACGGTGTCAAGGAATTGAATATGATGAAACCTTTTCATGATTTTCCATTTTTAAATACATAATAATCATACTTTCCATAACATCTTTCCATGACTATGAGATTTGGTAGATAGTTGTCAAAACTATATTCCTTAGTAATAAAATTCCAAAATATGTCTATACAACACAACTAGAAGGGTTTGTGACACCAGTTGATACTAAAAGGGTATGCAAGTTGAAGAGATCCATTTATGGATTAAAGGTAGAATCCTGTAGTGGAACATTTGATTCAATGATTCAATAAGATAATTTAGTTTAATTAAGAATGAATGTGATCCATGTGTTTACAAGAAATTTAATGGGAATGTGGTCATTATCCTAGTAGTGTATGTTAATGACATATTTCTTATTAGAAATGACATACTAGTCTTGCAGTTAGTCAAGGAATGGTTGAACAAGTGCTTCTCCATGAAGGACTTAGGCGAAGTAGCCTACATTCTTGGGATCAAGATCATTCGTGATAGAACCAAGAGGATTCTTGGACTAAGTGAAAGAACATACATTGACCAGATACTAAAGAGATTTAGTATGGAACAATCCAAGAGGGGATTGGTTCTAGTGTCAAATGGTATTCATCTTTCTAAGAAAATGTGTCCTCATACAAAACATGAGAAATATATAATGATTAATATTCCATACGCTTCAGTGATAGGATCTATCATGTATGACATGTTATGTACCAGACTTGATGTTTCCTATGTACTGATCATGGTAGGCAAATATCAATCAAATCCAAGAGAACAACATTGAACTACTGTTAAGACTATCCTTAAGTATCTAAGAATAACTAAGGATATGTTCCTGGTGTATGGAGGAGATGAAGAGCTTGTCATCAGAGAGTATGCTAATGCTGGTTTTTAGAAATATCAAAATGATCTAAAGTTGCAATCAAGATATGTTTTCTATCTCAATGGGGGAGCTGTGAGCTAAAATAGTTCAAATCAGCCAATTGTCACTGATTCTACAGTGGAGTCTGAATATATATTGGCTTCTGATGTATCCAAGTAAGAAGTCTAGATTTAGAACTTTTTCCAGGATCTTGATGTGGTGCCTAGCAGTAAAGATCCCACTACATTGTATTGTGATAATACTATAGTAGTGGTTCTTGAAAAAGATCCATGGTTACATAAACGAAAAAAGAACATACTCTGAAAGTATCACCTCCTGAGATATTTTTGTCAAAGGGGGTGAAGTTACAGTGAGAATAGTTTCCAAAAAATATAATGTGGAAGACCCCTAGACTAAAGACCTATCTTAGCAGAAGCATGAATATCATGTGAGAGCTAGCAGAGTGAAGGTTGTTAGTAGTTGGATCTAGTGAAAGTGGGAGTTTGTTGGAGTTGGTTCACTAGAAACCAACTTATTTTTACTTTATAAAAAACCTATATTCATTGGATGAATATTAATAAAGAACTTATCACATCATGATTGTTCTTAGACATGACATAGTATGTGATAATGTCATAAAAATAACTATCACATTAAATGGTCATAGTAGATCCTTGCTATGATGAGAGCCTGGAAGTGCCATGAAAATATTATGAATATATGTTCTATGGCCAGATGATATCATTTGAAGGGACACAAATTATATAGGCTATTAGGGGTGGAGACTCATGAAACTTTTATGCACATTCTCATGGCGTGTTCCCTTGGTAATATCCCAGAGGATATTATGAGAACAAGACCCGCTAGTAGGAAATCCAAATTCATAAGTGTCATTGGATTTTCCTATCTATGGACGTGTGTATTGTCCCATAGACTATAGGATTATTATTAATGGGTATTATAACTCATTCACTTAGATGTATTGATGAAAACCGTGATGACAGATGTTTGTGATGAGGTCGGATATGTTAGGTGCATCACGAGTAATACTGCATTAATGAATAATATGAGAAAGGATTTGTCACTTATAAAGAAGTAGATATCTTAGGACCTTTGATGGAAATGATATAGAATATATAAATCCATTTCCATGGTGTTCTCTAGGAAATTTCAATTCCGTGAAGTTAAAGAAAGAGAAATTGAGCACATGGGTTGATGACACTTGCATACAACCCGCTTGATTGAAGTTATCAGGACAAAGGGATTATATTACATGAAAAGCGTTCAAATGAGGTGAAATTTAATTGAAACATAAAATTATTTATCTTGGGTTCCTTGACCCATTTCTAGATATTAATTTTGGACTTTAGGCAAGCCCGCATAATGCCAACAAGAAAGAGGCCTAGGGGGTCACACACTAAGTGTATCTAGTATCTCAGTTAAATTATTTATTTATTTAACAAGTTGAATAAATATTATTCACAATTGTAGTTTAATAATTATTCAAGTATGCATGATCGCATTTATTTCATCGCTAGTTATTCGAGAGAATATATTGCGGACATAGTATTTATTTATCAGCGAATAATGTAGTTATATTTGTTTAATAAATAAATAGTCATTATTCAAGGCCCAGTAAATATTGAGGAGGATTGGTGGACCAAGTTATGGGTCTGGTGAGAAATAATATTAAATATTATTTGGTTAAATAATATTTAATACAACATGCAATTTAAGAACATATCATGAAAATAATAGAATTTTTATTATTATTTGACATGAGGTCTCACATAGAATAATAAATTAAGTAATGACACTTGTGCTAATTATTTATTATTACATGGTTAAATAAATTCCCTGTTATGTTATTATTCTTTAAATTAGCCAAGAGTTTATTCAACCGGATAACCAATCGTTGTGTGCAAAACATCCTTGGGGAAAAACTCTCGAGACTAGAGAACTCTTCCCTCTATAAGAATACTCTCAATAATTATAGAGATCCACCTCCACCGTATCAAGGATAACTATTTGGAAGCAATTGTCAAGGCGATTGAAGGTGGAAATCATAAGCATAATAATATTCCATGCTAGCACCCAGTGACTCATTTGGCGATATCTAGAGATACGTGGAGCACGTTTGGGTCACTAATAGACGATTTTTATCCTTGGATTCTACATCGCAATGAAGACACATCCCCGACCCATGGTCAGACGCATCAATGAAGAAAAAATCACCTTGTAGGTAATTCTATAATTTATTTAAATTAATTATAAACAAAATAAGTTGATCCTCTCTTATCGGTTTTGAGTTCTCTCCTTTTTCTTTTATCTTTGATTCAATTACATGGATTTTGGTGTTCAACATCATATTTATCCCAGATTAATCAACGATTATGTGAATTAAAAAAGTTTGGTAAATTCCCATCCTTCACTTCCAATGCGCCCGGAACCTACAGGTTTTACCATGTATAATGACCCCATGGATTACAAAAATTTTTCCACTAACCCACACATAATACACAAAATGTATTCTAGCTACACGCCATGTAATATGAAATGTAGGGTGATAGGTTGGTCTAGTCTACACATAGTGTGCAATAAATGAACCACGTGTACTTACTGCTTGGCATGTCATGTATCACATGACATGTCTAAGTGTAGTGCACTTGGGTACATAGCATGTACTCTATCTACATGCAGTGTAGTCCCGTGCTATTTATCCAGATTTCTCAATAATCCCTGATGGAATCTCTGATCATTCTTCATATTTTCTTAGTCCTTTAAGAAAATGAAACATTGAATGATGATGATTAATATAATGAAAACATGTTATTTCAAATAATATTAAAGAACGAATACTATGAAATAAAATATTTAAACATGATTGAGAATATAGATAAAAAATCAGATAAATAATTATAAATTTAAAATGTTACCCGTATGATACCACTTGTTGGTTCTAAGCACAGCGGAAGCATATTGGTGAGTGTTAAATTAAAATTTCTTTTAATTTATAGTTTCTCAAAACCCTAAGAGATGATATTTCAGATTAAATTTTTAATTAACTTTTTTAGATATGAAAGAAATGATTACCTTGTATTAGGATCCTTTCGTCAATGATATTAATGATATTTCAAAAACCCTTTCAGATTTCCATTTTTTCACTATAATGATTTATGTATAGAATCCCTCTAGTGGTTATCCACATGTTCTCATTTGATCTTCATGCAATTCCTATTGATTTCCGGGTGCTAGCGTAGTGAATCAAATGTCTTTTGTTTTTCATCTAGATCACTCTAATATACTCTAAGCTTGATGGAGTACTTATCATTCTTAGTAGGAATATAGGAGGAATTTGTGTGTGTGAGAGAGAAATCCATTATTCATGTTGATTCTCTATTCTATATTTTCAATTAACACTACACAATAGACATCACCATCTATTTATAGAGCTAGAGTTTAGGTTAAAATATTATTTAATTGCATACATACCCTTAAATAATAATATAATCTTTAACAAACCCCATACCATAATAATAATAATAATAATATTTTATGGCGTGTGCACCAACATGCATAATAGTAAATATTATTTTACTGGCTAGTAAATTAATATTTATCATAATACATAGTCTTGGTATATTTTAACTCTTTAATATTTATTAAATACCCAAATAAATATTTAATAAAACATTTCATTCATCAATAAATATTTGCGATTGAGAAAATATGAATAAAACTATTCCTTGGTCTTTAGAATAATATTTATTCCATTAGTTAAATTCAGATATAATTTTTTTAGATCAATGGAAACACTTTGAGTGTAACCCTCTAGGATTCGTTCTAATTGGAATTAGGTGGGATTGCCTAAATTATAAGATTAGTTTATAGCAATGGGTAAGGAACCCAAGAGAAAGAAATTAATGTCTCAATAAATAAAATAACATATGAATTAGTACTGTGTAATATAATCCCTTTATCTCAATATCTCATCATGTAGGTTGCACATCTGTGTCATCAACCTATATGCTCAATGCATTTTTCTTTGACTATCTAAAATAAATACGTTACTGCACCATGGAAATGAAATTTAATGCAATGATTCTAATCCAATAAAAGGTTTGAGATATAATCTTCCATAAATACAGAAGGGGAAAATAATTCCTTGAATTATTAATTAATAACACATCACTTATGACACACCCAACATATCCAACCTCTCCATGAGCTACTATTATCCCTGTTTATGAAATTCATCTAAGTGTGTGAGTTTTAACATGTTTTAATAATAATCCTAAAGTGTAAGGAACATTACACATGTTCTTACAAAGGAATATTTTATAACATCAAAACATAAAGAATTCATACTTGCAGGTCTGTTCTCATAATCTCCCATATTAATGATTATCATGTGATAACTTCATGATAAGAAGTATCATCCACTTATGATCACTTGAACCAGATAGTCACATTCTATGTGTCCCATCATAGAATGTTATCTGACCATAGAACTGTATTTAATAATATCACCATAGCACTTCAAGGTTCTCATAATAACGGGGACCTACTATGACCTTATCATTGTGATAGATACCCTATGACATTATTACATTAAATTCATACAGAACAGTGAAAAACATGTCATACTATGTTTTATTAATAATCAATTCATTGAATATAAATTTAATCAAAGTACAAATAGTTGTTCCTAGGATACCAAATCCAAAAAATACAAGGTATATCATAAGAGGCACTATGATATCAATAGAACAAAATAAAACAACCCACTACTAAGTCATATATCAACATAAAAAAAATAAATTATAGGGGATAAAAATAAGTTATACATATTGATATCCCATAAATCAACCTCAAAATAATCCAATAATCACTAGAAACTCTCTAGGACCTAACATGAATGATATTATACTTTGTTCATAGAATCTCTCTTTCTAGGGGCCCCTATGTTATATTATAACATCACTCCCAGTACCCTTTTGGGTCATTGGGTATAAAATAAACCCCTAACAGTGTGTAAATTTCTTAGGTCACTACCTATCCTACAAACACTATGTTTTTATAACATGCATCTATACTATATACTTAGTTGGGTTCCCATAATATAAAAAAAGGGAGGTGGTCAAAAAATGAATTTCATGATCATCACATAAATAATCATTTTAAAAAATAAACCCTATCTCACCTTCAACATCATCGCATGAAATAAACCCTTTTGTAACTAGGAATAAGAGTCAATATAAACATCCCTTAGAGGTCCACAATCCAAAATGAGCATAATAAAAATCAAGAGGTTCAACCATGAGGGTAACCACAATTTCAAATTCGTTCTTTTTTAATAATTTCAAAATGATCATTTGAAAACATTCTTAGATTTATAACCCATTACATAACATTATTAAACTCATTTTAGTAAAAATCCTTTACAAACCAATTGAAAATGATAATTTCACTTGGAAATTACATAAACAAACATGAAATAAACATTTAAAAAATGGTCAAAAACATCTATAATAGATCCAAAACTATTTTTTAACAATAATCAACTTTAACCACCAACCATTTCCTTTTAAAATAAAAAAAAAGTTTCAAATAACCTTTTAAATCACTTTATTTCATTTCAAAGAAACACTCAGGTATTTTGACGAACATTTAGAATGTAGTAACTCCATGAAAAGTATAGAAATCATTTGAAAACCATTTTAAACCCCTATTAGATAATTCATATAGATATAATTTTAATAGAAAATCAATTTAAAACATTCAAGTATCTCATGGAATATAATATAAAGAAAAAAAATAAAAACACATACCTCGATAAAAATGAAAACAAGCCACAACACATTGTCTTCAATGACAAAAGACATCCCAAGTAAGAAGAAAACCTCCTCAAGACCTAAAAAACCCATGATTAGAACCTACTTGAACCCTAAAATCAACTTACACAATGATTAGGATTTGTGAGAGAAAGTAAAATCAAGGGGAAAGAGAAGGGAAGGGGAGGAGAAGCAGGAAGAAAGAAAATTCCTTATAAATCCCCTTGAATCCAAAGGAGGATGATCTCAGAACCAGTGGAGGAGGGGGAGGAAGTGGGAAGATATAAAAGGGATATCCCTAGTTCTAGATGCATGAAAGAGTGTGGATAAAGAAAAAACCCATGTAAAATCAAAGACATAAAAATGATAAAGCAATAAAAATTACACCTAGGCATGTCACCTTCATGGTAAAACCTCAACGAATTATGGTGTGAAGTTACTTTCATGACACCCACTATGGTATAGCCTCCAAGGCATGAAATATAGTGCCTTTTAATGGATGACCTCCATGGAACAACCTAGATTTGTATCATGAATGAACTTAACTATGTAGGGACTATCACCGAAGAACCTTGAAACCATGATATAGTCATATTCATTATGACATAGATCTACTCAATTAGTAAGTGCCACAGTTATAAATCCATGGTCCTCTATAATGAAACCTATCCATTTCACGCTATAAAACCCCTTCTAATTGGCCTCTATGCTATAAAATAGGCCCCTTGTAGCATGGTCTACTGCTCCACAGTCCAAAAAATACCCAAGACTTTCAAAAATACTTTTACTTTAATAGAAACACCCATATAATTTAAAATAACACAAAATTAAATAATTTACATGCAATAGTGACATGGGGTGTCACAATTCTCCCCACTAGAACTCTTTCTGCTCCCAAAAAGTTGTTGATAAAGGTAGATATAATAAAATCTAGAACATACAAACCCAATATTAAGAGGTAGTAGGATATGGAAACAACTAGATAATATCCTATGAAAAGGTAAACCACACACTCAACCACCGCTAAAAATTATGGAAAGAGTCGACAAACATCCTTAAACAACCACAAGAACAACCCAATTCACACGCATCAAACTCAGAGATCTAAGAAGATGGAGACCTAGCATAGGTCACTTAAAATTTTATAATTTATCTAAAATGGCGAATCAATAGATAGGAAGAACCAAGGTAAAATCAATAAAACAACCACAAATCATCAAAAGAAATAATAAAATTCAACCAACTATAAAAAACCACAAGAACAACCAGCTCAAAACACCACACAAGAGTACAATCCACAAAGAGACATCCAAAAGACCACAAAAACGAGTCACTAATAATGAAATTGCCTTAACATTTAATAACATTATTATATACTTAGGTTACAAAACTAAATAGATGATAACTCGTGGCTAAAATCTTAGAACACTGACTCACGATGACCCTGATAAAAAATCCCAATACGAAAGCACTCACTATCTAACCAAAAACCAACTGCTCATCCCTTTTTACCAAAGAATGTACTCAAGTAATAACCTAGATTATTACATTAAAAAAATCTCATACATATCTCTCATGTTAATTTTATTATTAAATATAAACCTTAAAAGATCAATAAAGAAACAAGGTATGATCATCCGAAAACTAACACCACACACACAAGAGAAATCCACAAGGGCACCAAAAGGATTCACTAAATAAAGGTCACCTCAAAAACTCAATCTCTATAAGCCCCTAGGACAAGGATCCGTAAAAAAATCATAACCCACATCTATATCACATCTAAATTCTACCCACATCATCTCTCTATGAGACCACTAATGGCGACCCAAGCAACCACCTTCAACAAGCACCATGAAATCAAAACCATTAGGTCTTAAATTTAATATGGTTACACACAATAACACACAATATATATAAGGTCATAGTGATTAAATCCTCTAATGAATCGAGAAAAAAGATCCACATACCTTCACCACTTTCTCTCCCCAAAAGAAGGATGAAGATCTAAGTGGCTTATCCACATGCACTTTTTGAGGATAATGCCACTGAAAAAAGTGTCTTATATAATTATATAAGATGCACCAATATATGATGATATGGAACAAATAATTCTTCCACTCTATTCATATCCTAGACAATGCTAAATACTAAGTTTTCCACAACCTAAAAATGATATGATTCACCTTATGGTTCATTTCTAGGAACATAATTTGAACTTATCGAATACTTTTTAGGGGGCTTACCTTAAAAAATACAAAACATGAATCAAACACATTAATATTTCCCAAACTAAATCAACCATTCCTAACTCACATGAAGGTACAAAATCTAAATTCAACTACTCATCAAGTAAAATACTGCAAAACAAGTCACCCTTTTTCAAAAGAAAACATCCTCTTAAAAGCAACCACATTCTATGAGTAATCCAAACTTGTTTTCTAAAAAAATGTGATCTTGGAAAAACCCAACCATTTGAAAAAAATTAAATTAATTTTAAAATCTAAACCCCCTAACTAATTTCAAAAAATTTAACCTGACTACAAAAAACACAATATCCATTTTAAAAATAATAAAATCACTCAAGATTCACAAAGCTATCCTTTATATTAAAATTATTTATTGAAACTATAATTACCATTTTAAAATGATCTATGATTTCCTTTTTAAAAGTGAATACTCTTTAAAAAACACTCTAAGATGGTCAAAAAATTTCTAAATAATAAGCCATTTTTTTAAAATAAAAAAACTTTCTAGATTTCAATATGAAATCATTCATTTCAAAAAGAAAAAAAGTCATGAGTACTTGATCCATTCTATAAGAAACCTAAGTCTTTGTTTCAAACCAAAATCATTTTTAATGAAATCCCTTGTTCCACAAAAAACATTTTTTTCAAAATATCTATATAAGAAAAACACACCACAAATAAAAAAAAAACCAATCAAATAACATTAACACATCAAAAAATTCCCTAGAAATCACCCCATTACTGGGTATCCTTCTTGGGAAGTCTAAATATCAAGCCAAAATGAATATAAAACAATGAATTTATTAGATGAATAGTTTTATTAACCACACTTAAATCATGATAAAACCTCTAAAATGGTTCTAGAATCATTATCCTAGCCTGTTCACAACTATCATTCTATGTGTTCTTATTATGTGCCACTGATTCTTCCTCCATTATCATACCAAAACCAAAAATACCAATAAGGAAACTCAAAAAATTCTAAATACAATAAAAAACTATATTTTGAAATCATAATCCCACAAAATAATCAAAACATATACCAAATTCCAACTACCCATGATAAATAAGTGTCTTCATGTAAGGTGGTGATTAGGAACCTACTTATGACTAACCTCCTAAGTATGAATGTTAATATTAATATATATTCTATCATAAGTCAAATAAAAAAATGAATTACAATAACCTTGGAATTTTCAAGAATCTAATCCTTTTAAAAAACCTAGGATTTCATAATATTTTTTAACAAATTGGCCTAGGATACCACTAAAATGGAACCCAACCTAGATCTCCACAAGGCCCAAAGGGTGTTCCCAATCCCCATAGGTTGAAAATAAGTTATAAGGCTATCAATATGCACTATTGGGAATAATTTTACCCTTGAATAATAATAAATAAGAAAAAAACAATTGAGAATATGACATGACCTATCCAGACATCAGACATCCATGCAATCAAATAAGTAGGTATAAGTAAATAAATCAGCTAAATATGGAATTAAAAAATAAAAGTACATTCAAAACATAAAACTAGATAACTAAAAAAATAAATTGGAAGAATAATATAAAATATACCTGGCTAAACTAGCCAATGAAGCATCCAAAAAATAAAATGAAACCCAAAATGTTCCAAAAAAACCTCTATGTGATCTACAATAACTCACCCTATCCCAACTCATCCATATTTGGACCTGAAAAAAACATGAATGAGATCAAATAATGGGGAACTGAGAGAAAACCTAAGAGCTAAGTAGACACACAAATCAGTGTATATGTAGGGTATGATCTGAACACACCCATTAGTATTTCACTGAAGAGTCTATCAAATTCCTTTCCCAATAGATTCCATAAATTCTAGTTTGAATTTTATTTATAAAATAAAATATTTACATGATAGTGTATAAAAGAAAAAAATATCATAGATTGCCCCTTTTATTTTAAAACCAATAATGTAAATCCCTTTTTGAAAACAATTGAGGATCATCCATCCTAAATCCATAATTTTAAATCCAAACCATAGATCTAATCTTTCCTATAAAAATAACTTTCAAACAATGAAAATGGGAATTTTAAATCCATAAACAAAAAAATCATTACTTCATATTTTAAAAATACATTACACAAATTACATTTAAAGAAAACACAAATTTAATTTCAAAAACATAATTTCAAAACCATTTGTATATAAGTTTTAAAATTGACCAAAGCCATATCTAAATACAAGGAATAACACAAGAGTCACCATGATATTTATGGAACAAAATAAGAGAACTCTAACACCCAAAAGTACTAAAATAAGAACATCATGTTTGAAAGTGTGTACGACACATAAAAAAAATATTAGAAGAGAATATAACATCCCAAGAATTTTTGATATATTTATTTTCAAATAAATACAATCTCTCTAATATCGTGCGATGCACAGAACACTAGGTTTAAATGAAACTTTACACTCTATTGAAAATTTATTATTTAAACATGACCATTTTAAGCTAGATATTAAATTTGTAGATATGAATAGAACTAAATAAATTATGAAAATATATATTTTACACATGTTTATTTGTTATCTATTGATTATAAATGAAAATAAGAATCATTTAAAATAAAAATAAGAATCATTTAAAATAAAAATAAATGTTCTCTTAAAAAGCTATATATTTTTTTCTAAAAGACAATTCAATCATTCTTTAAACACATAATTTATTTTTTTTTAAAATTTTAAAAATTTATTTTAAAAATAAAATGAATTTTTGAAATCATTATATTGAAAATATATTAGGGTGATTTTTTGGTATTTTTTGAAATGTTTTATTTTTTGATGAATAGTGAAAAATACTGAATTTTAATCGAAAATAGTTTTCTCATTGAAATTTATTACAAAGTTAAATTATATTTTAAATTAGTTTAAAATTAAAATTAGTTAAATTATATATATATATATTAATCCAATTTAGGTAATTTTAATCATTTTTATATTATATTTTGATATAAAAACTTTGTAAACATTTGAACATTTTATCTTTAAAAACTTGCCCTATCGTCGTGTTTGTGGGATCAATTTTAAATTAAAATTTTCCTTTTATTTGAATTGAAAATAAAAAATTGATTCCATATTTTTAATCAGAAAAATTTATAATTTCTAATAAGTTTAACTAAATATTTGACCAAAATGAATAGTGAAAAAAATTAATTACCGCAGTTAAGGTAAAAATTGATTTACTAGGGGTTAAACTAGAAAGATAAGGGTTACATTGACCTAAATATTGTATATAATATATCTTATGGACATATTTTGACCTTATACATTATAGTATTTAGAATGGTCTATTATTTGTTCCTTGTGACATGAAAAAATGAGGGTGAAATTCATTCTTTTCAAAAACTACAAGTGTGCCACTCACCTTACTTATAAAAGGCAATTCCTCTCCTCTATTATTCACACCTTAATCCTATTTGGTTCAGTAAATACCTGAAAACCCTCAAACCAAATTACTTTATCTCATACTATAATACTTATTTAGGGAAGAAAGACAATATAGGAAATATTTGGTTCAAATCTAAATAAGATACCCAAAGAAGAGGCGACATTCTTCAACGATCATTTTTATTTTATTTATTCCTCCACCTCCTTAAATTATTTTTTAAAAAAAATTATATACTAAAATAAGTATCTTAAATATACTAATATATTTTTATGTTAATTTCATGACCTAAAACCACCTCCACTTCTATAAAATGAGTTACAAAATCATCATTCATTTGTACGACGAATAACCACCTCTTGAACAGATATCATTCGGTTTTTCCATTACCACATTTCATGGTTGAGAATGATGATGAATAATAAAGTATATATATTATATTTATAACATAATTATACACCTTTAGTCATTATATCATATATACCTTTGTACTTTCCATTCCATATGAGATACAATAATGTCGCTCGTGTGTACGGTGAACTACCACCTCACAAAGCGATGTGATTCATCTTTCACTAACACTTTACATGGAAGATAATAAAGATAAAGTTAATGATTATATGTGATATACATGAAATAATTATTATATTTAAAAAATATTTATCATTCTGAAAAGATAATATATATCATTCCCTTTCTTACCTTTTCACTCAATGAAAGATAATAACGTCATTCGTGTACATGTGGACTATCACCTTCACAAAATGATGTGACTCTTTTTTTTCACCACAACACATTTATGATATATATATGTATATTTAATGAAATAATATGGTATATATTATATTATAATCCTTATTTAAGGATAATATATTACTTACCTACTTTACATAATGATCATTGGAAAATGGAAACATTACTCATTCGTACATATGACCTACCATCTCCATGATCGTAATGTACTTCATTTCTCAAAATCATATTTCACAATTCATCTTAAAAGTATAATCAATATATAATATGATAATTATGTTATTATTTTTATTCTGTTGATGATTAAACCATATAATATTCCTAAGAACTGGAACTTTCATAGAAAAGAAGGAATGAAAAAACAAGGTAATTAACACCCGAAATAATGAAAATAATGAAATATTATTAATGAATGAGTGATAATGTAAGATCCTGGATCTTGGAAAGGTATGTTCTCATTTGAGTTTTGATTTTAATCCCAGTTTTTTGGTTAATTAAGTGCTTACACAAGTCCTTAAGGAGGCTCGGGGGTGTTCTGAGGGTTCGGGACATGAAAAATGGCGAAAATGGGTTTTTTTGGGAAAGCCGAACGGTCTGCGCACAATTAGTGATAACTGTGTGGACAGACCAAGAAACTATGAATGAGGTGGGGTTTTGGATAGTGTCCTCTGCATGGCTTGTACATGGTTTGGAAAACCATGCGGGTAAACCATGCAACCCATAAAATTTAAAAAAAATACAATTTTCCCACTCCTGGGTTTTAATATCCAACTCAGGATTTCATCCCATTTCTTCCATCTTCACCCTAGGAACGAACCAAATCTCCCAAGATCTCCAAGAGATCAATATCCCTCATTTCTAATGTGTTTTTGGTGTCGTTGTTTATGGATTAAAGCTCTGGGTAAGGCTAATCCCATCCTTTATTATCTTTCGAGTTTAGGGTTTGTATCTTCTTCTCCTCTCTTTCTAAAGCTCTAAAACCCCACTCTTTGGATGAGATTTCGGTTGAAGCTTCAAATGATGGATGAAGCGAAATCTAAGGGCTCTATTAAGAGTGATTTCACCCACATAATTGAGGTATGTAGTCTACATGTTTTATCCCATGGTTTATTTATTGATTTGTGTGTGTGTGGTTTTGTTCTTGGGTGTCTCTTGGTATGTTTTGATCACCATTGGAATGTTTAGGTAAAATGGTTATTAATAAGGTAAATGGAAACCCTCATGACACCCATGAGATGCATTGAGGGTGATGAGGCTAATCTAGGGACACCCATGGGGTGTGTCAACTCTCCCAGACCTAGTAATTTTTAAAGAACAAGTGACAATGTTTTGTATTTATATAGATCCCTTGATAAACATGTTGATGTGTTTTATTGAATTAAAGTAGAAGCTAGGTGATGCAACTAGGCTTAGAAATAACCTAAGGGATATTGGTTTATCTTGGAAATGATTAAAGAAAATAATGAAATGGATTATGATCCTGGTAATGAAGCCTAGTGATTTAGGCATAATGAACGAAGCCTAGTGAGATAGGCACAATGAACGAATGCTTAGTGAGATAGGCATAATAAAAGGGGGATCAGGATAAGATGATAAATGATATTAAATGTGTTAATGGGTTAAGGCATGGTATTAACTATTATATTATTATTGTGATTTGTGTTTACCTTGGGAAATGTTTTTGATGCTATGTGAATGGTTTATGGATACATATATGTATAGAATGTGCACATGGCTTGGTAGAGTGGTGTATTGACTTGAGGTTCAATTCCCATGGGACAAGTTGGACTTCAGCTCTAAACTCCACCCCTAATGCATGGTTTAGGGAAGAGGACTGAGGCTTTGTTCCCCTAACGGTTTCATCCACCCGGACTGAGGCTTCAAGGTGAGGATATGGTTGTTATGAGGAAGTTAGTCCTAGTACGATTGGATGACCATTTTTTTTCCTCATGAATGTACTTTGATCCTATGTAGGTTGTTGGGTTTGATGAACCCCTGTTAAATGTGTTGTAAATGGTAAGTAATGGGAAATGGGTTGAAATGGTTAGATTTGGAAATGGTAATAAATGCTGGTAATGGACCTAAACTAGCTAAGGGCACTTAATCTTTTCCTTTTCATTTATTATTCATTTCCCTTTTCATGCACAATTATTTATACCAGATATTTTGTAGACACTGTTGGTGGTGGTCTACTGAGTTGTACTCACACCCTGCTCGGGCCACCATGGGGTACTCGAGCAAACTTCATGTTTACTGGTCAGGAGAAGGGAAGGGCCCTTTCTAGACAATTGGGTTGTCATGTGTGTACATGGAGGAGGACCCATAATTGGTTTTGGGATCATTTTGGGGATTTTGCAGTTGTCTATATTTTGGGTTTTTTTCACTTTTGCACTTGTAGCATGACATGACATATTTACTATTGGATATGGTTGTACCCATCTTGGGAAATGGTTGTTTTTTCATGCTATTGTATTATTGGTTATTATCCTGCTATTTTGTTTATCTTCTATTGTGTAATAATCTGATAATAGGGGGTATTGTCTCCCCAATTGATGTTTTGGACCCCCATTGCTAGTCATCAACCTTTGGCGTATGGGGAGGTGCGCTTAAGGTCATGTAACCACCCAACTCGAAGCACCGATTTAGTGGCTTCTGGGTTTGGGACGTTACAGATAAGATGTTATAAAAGGATCATATATGATATTATAAATATTAATATGCTACTGGAGTAAGTTAATGATATATTTAAAACTACTATACATGAGGTCAAATCACGTTCAACCAAAAGAAAGCGTGAGGTAAGGGACTTCATCTCAATTTCCCTTCATTGAGGCATATTGTAATATTATGAACCCAATTTAATTTATATGGTGTATATACTTCCATTTGACATGTAATATCACGATTCATTCATTATTCAAGGTATTTTAAGTTTCAATTTGAATTATTTAATCCAAGGGGATTTGAATTGAAAATTACTAAGTGGTAAAAGTTATTATATAATCTCACTTTATTTTTTCATTATTAACCTTATATTGAAACAATGAGTATATTTTAATCATTTTTCATTCTAAATTAAATTTCTCTTAAATATACATATTCTTGTATGATGTATATTATTATTTCCTAAACTTTATACTATTTTTACATATGGTGTTTACTTTAAAAGTTATTTTATTATCTGGGGGAATATCGATAAATATGTACCCTTGAATCAATACGAATACTTGAGGATAAGGAAAATTTTATATGAATTAAATTGATTATTCAATATTTGATAATTTTTTTTATACACGCAAGATATGGGTGGGTCCAGTTAATGGTAGCCCGTTGATGAATGTTTAGTATCACGAGACGAATATGTTGGCCAAATCAGATGGGTTTTTACCTAGTAGTTTTAAACTATCTTGAGGATAGATCTTGACAGTAAAGGTATCATGTTCCTGGAAAAAATGACGTCAAATAATTAAGTATTTCCTTCATTGAGAATTTAGTTTCTATTATATCCATGTGATTTTTTCTATGATATTATCTATGGATATATTTCATTCTTAGTTTATTGATTAAAAAACATGTGTTTTCATTTATTTACCTTTCCATATTGATTTTACCTTATATTACCATGATTTTAAAGTTATTTAAAGGGAATCTGTGATTGATTATTTAACATTATATATTGGTTATTATGATTGATTCATGACATATTCCTTTGTACTTAACCCTTACTCAACATTTGAGATCACCCTTATTTCGTTTCCTTTCTATAGGATTTGGAAAAATGACATTTGAATGAGATTTCAAGGATGTAGTTTATTACTATTGTTATGTATTCTATTTTATAAAAATATCAATCCTTTGGGATTTGACCCTTTGTATCTATGCCAATGTAATAAAGCAGACATGGGGTCTAGGATATTGGGATCGGGGTTGTCACAAAAACCCACAACCAATCCATGGTGGAAAGAAAACAAAACAAATATATGGGATACAAACAAGGTATACATATATGTATCCCCTAAATAATCCTCAAAAGGATCAAATAATCATTAAAAACACTCTAGGATCTAAAATTTAAAATATTGGGCTCAATTTATTAGATCACTCTATATAGGCCCCCAATGTAAAACGGGAACATCCTTCTCAGTACCCTTTTGGGTTATAAAGTATAAAATAAAATCCTTAGAGGGAATAAATTTCTTAGGAAACTAACCATCCTATGAAAATTAAGTGAACATAAAACACATCTATATCTTATACGCAGTTACCCATGGTTTGCAAGATATAAAAAAGGGAGGTGAGAAAAACAAAAAAACGATAACCTCATCACATAAATCATCATTTAAAGAAAAATTAGTAAACCTAATCTCACATCCAACTCCATCCCATGAAACAAACCCTTTAACATCTATGCATAAGAATAAATAATAAACAGTTACCATGGGGATACAATCCATAAGGAGAAAAAACACAGGGCTCAATAATGTGGGTAAACACAATTTCAAACCAATTATTTTTAATAAGTTATAAAAAAGAATTAGAAAACATGCTCTGAATACCACACCATTACATCTCCTTAAAAAATCATTTTAGAAAAATAATCCTTTAGAAACCAATTGAAAATGACACTTTCACTTCAAAATTCCATAAAACAATATGAAATTGCTATGAAGGAAAAAACCTTAAAACAACTCCAATAGGGAAAAAATACCCCTATTCCTAAAAATCATTCCATTTAGCCAGCAACTATTTCCTTTGAAAACAAACCTGATTTAAAACACCCTTTGAAAACATTTTAATTCCTTTCAAAGAGACACTTGGGAATTTTTACAAACACTTGACATGTGATAAATCCATACCAATGGTATAAGTCATTTGAAAACCATTTAAAAAACCTTTTGGGAAATGAACTTATATATAATTTGGAAGTAAAATAATTTTAAAATATCCAAGAATCTCATGTTTTAAAATATAAAGTAATGACAAAAAACACCTACCTCGATCCATGTGGAAACAAGCTATAATACATTTCCTTCAACGATCTAATCCAACCAAAGTAAGATTCCAAACTCCTCAAGAACTAAACATCCAAACCACTAAGATTAAAAAGTATCCAAACCCTAAATAAAACTCTCATTTTAATTAGGGTTTATAATAGAAATAAAAATAAAGGGTAAGAAAAAATGAAGGATAATAGAATAATTAAGAAGGAAAATACCACGTAAATCCACATAAATATAAAGGAGAAGGATCTAAGTACGAAAGAAGAAGGATGAAAAAGATTTAGGAGCTAAAAGGGATCTAACTAGTCCTAGATATACATGATATAATTGATAAAGTTGAAAAAACCCATAAAATGTGATGAGGTAAATACAAAAAAACACCAAAAAAAAAACACATGGGTGGGCAGCCTTCACAGTACAACCTCCATAACTTAAAAAGTGGTGATACTACCCCAACACACACTACGAGGCAGCCTATTAGGCTTTTAGTGTAGTGTACCTCTCCATTTGACCTCCATGATGTAGCCTCAGCCTGTGGAATGAAATACCTAGATTGGGTAGGACTGATCCCACAAGCACCCAACCACTACAACATAGACTTATACGCTACAGTGTAGAGACCTTCAATTGAGCAGATCCATATGAACCATTCCCTTGGCCTCCATGATGCATCAAAACCCTTCCATGGATCAAATCACCCACCCAAACAACTTACATGCCACAACCTCAGTCCCTTTCTACATGGTTTACTACTACTCAGGCTAAAAACCACCTAGGGATTCTAGAAGTACTCGAAAAGAAACAAAAGCACCTGAAAACTCCAAAATAACCCAAAATTAAATAATATACATGCAAAAATGATAAAATTCTATCACAAATTCCACCTATCATGGATTGGTTTAATTGGTCTGGATATATAATGTTAACATTAATGACCAATTTTAGTCATTTTTATGATTATATAAATATAATATAGGTATGATAATAATGATATTAAAAATAAACAACAATGGTTATTTTGACCATTTAAATAACTTTTACTAGGAAATGCTTTATGATCACTATATATTGTAGAGAATCTATATCAATATTAAAATTTTATTCTTTTGGAGTAAAGTTGTCCCAATACCCTAACACTCCTAGAGCTTATAGAACTACTGAGAAAAAAAACTGACCATTACCACTATACCAAAGTAACTTTGGAATTGTATATTGAATAAATTTATATGATAAAAATGGACAAAGATAATATAAAAAATTAATAATATATGATAATAAATTGAAGATAATAAATGAAATAATCATTAATAAGGTTCTATAAAATGTAATTATTGTATTTAAGGACTCAAGGTAATGGGATCATCTTACCCCCTTTCCTTCATTTATTTTATCATATTATACCTATTTATATCTCTTCAATATATACTTATCTTATGTTATATATAAAATAAATTATTAGTTATTTTTCAAATTAATGTATGTTATTTTATTATTCAAAATATTATTGGAAATCCAATGTGATTTGAGGCTTAAGATAAGGGGATCCTTCTACCCTATTTATTTATTTTGTTTTATCACATGATCACTCTTTCTATCACTTCCTTCTATAATTATCATAGATTATATATAATATTCTTCATTAGTTCCTTTTTATGTCTCCGATCTTGTTCATCTCCCTTGAGATTGAACCAGGTCGCTACATACATCAAGTGAACATTACCGTATATTAGAGGCTGACAACTAATAGTGAAGATCGATATAAATAAGTGGAGAGACCATACCATGATATATAAATAACCATAAAACATAGAAGAAGTATTGTAAATTGGTAGTAATCAAAATATAATAACATGATTAACAATAGATAGAATAAATAAATTCTATCCAATAATAAATATCAAAATCATACTATATCAAAATGAGATATTTAACATATCATACATGACCTATAACATAAAACAGATCTCAGGGGGTAGATCATATACAACAAGGTCCAAAAGTAAAAAAAAGTAAAGGAGATATCCACAAAATTGGTCCTGAGTCCTAGCCTAGTCTCATCTTCCAATACTAAATCTATATCCTAACTTAACTATCCAAATCAGCAAGGTCCTTTACCTTACTCATGTCATAAATCATGAAGCCTGCTTGAGTACTGGGGATCCCAAGTAGTGTGTAAGTACAACTTAGTAGGTCACTACTAATGGTTTTTCTAAAAAGTCCAATAAATACACATGCATACTTGATAGGGAATGATAATAAATTAAATATATAAATAAACCATCACCATGTTGATTTCTCAACAGAAAATTCACATGTGACCATTACTACTTTTCCCAATTACAGAATGGGAAAGTATTCTTAGGGTTATACACACCTCTTGGATTAAAAATACACCACTCCTCATATAATAATTAGGGTGAATTATCTATAACCATCAATCATCCCTAAAACAATGATGTATCACTATAAAAATAAATCTAGTTAAATGATCCATCACTATACCGATGCCAATTGTGAATAAGTCATCACCTAGTTCACGAGGAATTAACAATATCAAGTGGATTATTTAAAATCACCATCAATCCTTAATTAAATTATATAACACTATTATATAACTCAGTCAGATTATATACCACAAATTCTAAACACCATAGTTATACGATGGAACGCCTACTCTAACTCTTAGGTGGAAGATGCACTACCGTTATTAATCCATAGGTGGATGATATACCACATACATGAATCATTTTGGGGATAACAAACCAACATAAACAATCTCAAAGAGGAAAATATACCATCAAGTAAAATTTTCAAGTAGATGAGGTACCATAGAAATATTATCAACAAGATTAATGATTTATTACTGTATTATATTGGGTGGATGAGATACCACTAATATAACTCTCAAGGTGGATGGGATACTTCCAATACACAAAGAAATCAACATAATAAGAAAATCTTCACTTACGTGAATTCACATAGAATTTATAATCATTTAGTATAATAAAGGGAATAAACTCAAGTTACCAACTACCTTAAGGAATCTTGCCTAGGATATCCCACCCTTATATTATCACATGACCAAGAAATTGTTTTACCAAGGATTATTTTAGGACACCACCAATGGTTCCTGTGGTCTCAACATAATCATAAAATCCTATCAAGGGTCTTAGGTTGAAATTACATAGTATGATAATTCAAGGTACAAATCATCAATGACTAATTTTGTTGATGCACACCAACTAATGTTTAATACATAATATCATTCTTTAACATTTAAACACTACTTCCCTAGACTATTTATGAATTAAGATACTATTATTTTATCATTATAACTGTAATGACCCAACCCCAATAACCCCAAGATGGTGTCTACTTTAATACATTGGTATACATACACAAAATCAAATCCCTAAGGACAAATTAGTTTAGAATTTTTGGAGAAAAATATACATACATTATACCTATTTTATATTGATAATATAAAATAAAACATTATACATAACAAAAAAAAATGAATGATATCCTTTAAAACTCATTCCAAGAATTCTTCTTCATATCATGGGGAAAGGAAACAAATAAGGGTGAGATAAAATTATTAGTCAGGGTTAAGTAAAACTAAAGATATAATGAATAAATAAATAATAATCAACATGAAAAGTTAAATAACCAAACACACATGGAATTTAAATAACTTGTCTGCATGAATAGATAATGCATAATCAATACGGAATGGTAAATAACTGAAAACACATTCCATTTAATCAATAAATTGAGAATGAAATGAATCCAGAGATAATATAATTGTGAAAATATCATATATAATAATAAATTAATTCTAAATTAATTAAATTCTTAAATATTAGACTCCATGATCTTAGTTATCATGATACTTCTACTATCAAGACCTTTCAAAAGACAGTTTAAATACCACAGGTAGAAATCTGTTTAATTCAAAAACCTTAATATGTCTCATGATACCTACTGATTCATTACGGGGATATATTATATATGGTCCTAACCATCACTAAAATTACAAATAATTCCTCATATATCATATAATTTATTTAATTCATGAAAAATGTGCCTTATCAAATATCCGTATTGAGTAAAGAATGCATATTTATCAATATTTCCCTAGTTAATTAAATAACTTTTAAATAAGAAACCATAAGTAAAAATTATATAAGGTTTATTTAAATAATAAAATAATACTGATATATATTATAAATATAATTTATAATGAAAAATTATTACAATAAAGTGATTGTTTTAAGATAAAGTTAAAAATCACAAAATAAAATGCGTTTGTACAATAACTTTTACTACTTGGTAATTTTCACGTTAAATCCAGTTGGATGAGATAATTCAAAGTGAAACTTAAAATACAATGAGTTATTAATAAATCATGATATTAAATTTCATATGGGTAGTATATACACTATATAACATTGAATTAGTGCATAATAACAAATAAGTCTCAATGAAATGTAAATTGAGACGATATCCTTTACGTCACGCTTCCTTTTGGGTGAACATGATTTAAAATAATTTATAGTGGTTTTAAACATGATATTTACTTATACAAGAACCCTATTAATATTTATAATATCATATACGGTCCTTTTATAACATCTTATCAGCCGTTCATTAATAATATCTCATTATTTTCATTATTTCAGGTGTTAATTGGCTTGTTTTCTTATGCATGCTTTATCATTACATACCTAGTTATCGAACATATTAAAAATATTCATCAAATAATGAATAATATTAATGAAATAATCAACATATTTATACATAAATTATAATTTTAATTCAAATAATAAAATATATTTTTTATAAATGAAGTAAGTTATGATCATAGAGACGGTATGCCATACATACTCCTGAGTAACATTTCTATTTTATAAAAATCATTATGGAAAGAAGTTAAGTGATATATTATCTTTATATAGTGATAATAATATCATATATAACATATTTTTTCTTTAAATATACTTATATATATCATACATGTGGTGTGGTGATCAAAATAGTGTCACATCGTTTCATGAAGGCGGTAGTGCACACATACACGAATGACATTATATCTTTCATATAGTGAGAAATTAGGAAAGAAAATAATATGTATTATCTTTAAATAATTATAAATATGTAATTAATATCATAATTATGTAATTTTTATCACATATAAGCATTAAATATTTTTTTTATCACCTTCCATGTTAAGCGATAGTGAAAGAAGAACCACATTTCTTCGCAAGGCATTAGTCCAATGTACAGATGAGCGACATTATCGTATCTCATAAGAAATGAAAAGTAAAAAGGTATATATTATTTAATGACTAAAAAGGTACAATTATTTTATAAATATCATATATATAATTTATATCCATCATAATTACCATCCTTGAGAGGCGGTAATGGAAAAACGAATGACATTGGTTCACGAGGTGGTATTCTGCCGTACATATGAACGTTGATTTTGTAACCCATTTGATGGAAGTGGATATGGTTGTAGGTAATTAAATTATCATAAAAAATATAATTATATTTAATATACTGAGTTTATTATTGAATCACGTTTTAAAAAACATTGAAGGAGGTGGAGAAAGAAATAAAATAAAAACGCTCGTTGGAGAATGCTATGTCTCCTTCATGTATCTTCATTTGGTTTACACCAAATCCTTACTAGATTGAATTTATAAAATAATAAAGACTATAGTGTTATATGAGATAAATTTTTATCTGATTTGGGTTGGTATTGTTCGAACCAAAGTTGTTTTAATGTGTGAATAAGTGAGGAGAGGGGGTGGCCTTTTATAGGTGGAGTGAGTGGCACACATGTAATTTTTTTAAAAAGATTCAATCATACCCACATTTTTATCATGAAAAAGGCCTATAAAATTTTCCATTATAAAACCTAGAAGAGTTAAGTTTGAAATATGGCTATATAATGGGTTTTGGACTGGTGGTTAGGTCATTTTAAACCCTTATCTTCTTAGTTTAACACATGGTAAATCAACTCTCACCTTAACCACGACAAATATTTTTCATTTTCACTATTCATTTAAGTGAAAAATTTATTTATAATTATTAGGAAATATAAATTATGATGATTCCAAATATTTAATACATTTTAAAATATTCAATTCTTATAATTGGTAAAATTTAATTTAAAAATAACCCCACAGACACAATGATAAAGCGGGCTTTTCAAGTGAAAATGTTCCAAAGTTTACAAACTTTTTATATATAAATTAAATATTAAAATGATTCAAATGAATAAAATTGTATTAATTGATATAAAATTTAACTAATTTTATTTTAAAACCTATTCAAAATATAGTTTAACGTATAAATTATTTAAACAAAAATACAATTTTCAATTTAAATTCAGTATTTTTCATTATTCATTAAAAAATGAAACTTCTCATAAAAATCCCAAAAAATAACACTAAGACAATTTTTGTATTAAATTTTAAAAAATAATTTTATTTTATAAAATAAATTTCTAAATTTTCTAAAAAATAAATTTAAATTATTTGTCCCAAGGGAAACTAAATCGACTTTTCAAAAAATATAGCTTTTTAGAAAACCTTTATTTTTCTTCCAAATGATTCTTATTTGTTATCAATAGATAACAAATATACATGTATAAAATACATATTTTAATAATTTATTTAATTATATTTTTAACCACCATCCCAATGGATAGACGATAATTGGAATATTAAATAATAATATTAATAGTATATTATTGTTTGGTAAAACTTGGTCTTTTAAGTTTCACTGGCTTTCGAAGAAACTCATTGTTGCATGTAATGAAAACTATACTCAATTTTTTATATAATGAAAGTTAAATCTTTATTGCATGTCACATTTGATATCGAATACAATATTATTTTTTTATAATTTTGGGTTGTTACATTCTTCCCATCTTTAATAAATTTCATCCTTGCAATTTAAGCTTGATCTTAAAAATCAACTGTTTTACATTTGAATATATAATTATTGATAAAACCACATCATGAAAAGAGTTAATAAAAAATACACTTAATGAGAGAGAATGGTGAGTATATATTTTATATTTAATAATTAAATAACTAAGTTTCCAAGTAGAAGAACATAAGTGATAAAATAAAACATGAATATGGATGAAAATACTGATTCACAAGGATTAATAGAGAGTGATAGAGGTCATTGATCATAAGAAAGTAGGTGATTTAGATAAGGTTAATGACCACAAATCCATAAATTAAATAGGTATGAAATAGTACATTGATATCATTATATATTATGATAGTAGGATAACATTTTTGTTTCAAGACCCATTTCCTAAAGTTGAGGAATTGTTTTATGGTCTAATAATATAATGAAATATACTTACTTGATGAAATTTTATTTCATAATCACAATTTTTTCCTTTTTTATGCTTAGATCAATTTCCATTAATCCTTCACTCAAAAAAATTAATATCCAAAAATTATTTTTTATGCCCGAAGCACTAAAATGTACTTTTATTAGATCATAAGATCTATAAAAGAGTGACAATTATTTCCTTTTATCTCAAACTATTTTTCAAAACCAATATGGTTAGAACAAGTTCTCCAATATGCATAAATCTTTATATGGTTAAGTAATACACTAATCTCTAAAACCTCATCCAAATTTCAACTTAAAACATTTCATAAATTACTAAACCTTATAACCCTTCCAAAAGATCAAGATCAAAAACTTTAGAAAGAAATTCACTAAATTTAAAAATGAAAATTATAATTAATTCTTTAGATAATATTCAGTATATATTAATAATCACATACAAAATATGTGCATACCTTCATCATATATTATATTGACACATAATCATAACCTAAATCCCCATAAAACCTTTTTTAAAAAATGAAATATTTCTTAATCCTTAAATAAAATACATTTTATTAGATATATTCCTTAAATCCAATTTTTTTCAACTCCATCAATGATAAAATATATTTTTTCAACAAGTCATTAATTAGTTCCAAGGATGTCATTACTAGACAATTTAATTTATCCATATCAATCATATCTTTATCCCAACATCATTATCTCAACATTAGGACCATATTAAGGGTAATCTATCCCTTGATAATGTGTTTATATGAAGTTCAACTTTCCACTGAATCTTTTTTCTTGGTCATTGGTACCATACAATAGATGATTTCAAATCCTTAATGAAAAATAAAAGTAGTAAAATCGTTATATATTTCATTATTCTTATAACCTAGACATCATTGATATAATAATTAAATGAAATAATTCTTGAATCTAAAAAAAATTAATCATTCCTCTTAATCTATGGTAATAATATAAGATTGACCATGATCCATTCACATATCTTGAGGTATATTCCTTTGATGCTTAAGAAATTGATTTTCATAGTGTACCATAACCATATAGTTGAAGCATTGTAAATTAGAAAACTTTTTATTACCCTTGAAATTACAAGTACGACGACCTTTCTCTCTAAACTTATAGAAAATTCTCATTCCTTTTAATTAATCACCATGGTGTTTATTTCCAAAATTATAACATGTTGGAAAATCCTTATTTCCCTTCTTATATTTATCCATATTTTTCTCTGTCTTTCTCTTCTTATGTTACTTCTCTTAAAAGACATAATACATAGAGAATTATTTCTCTATATTTTTAGGACATGATACTATATCCCCATATGATGAGAATGTTTGGGAGAATAATTCCATTTGAAATTTTGGGTTAAGCTAAAAACATATGATTATTCTTACTCTTTGGATTAAGAGCATTGGTATGGTTCCCATTCATTTTTCTAATAACCATTTATAAATTATATAATACATTATATTAGATCATATAATGTATAATCCGAAAACCAGTGAAACAAAAATTGAAAAATTTATGCATAGCTAATCTCATAATCATAAATATGGTATCATTGGGGATATTTCTATTTTAAAATCCTTAATAATGGTTTGTAAACAAAATGTGAATTATTTTAGTCACATGACTTGGGAGTGTCAAACCAGTTTCAAAGTAAGTCCCATTTTCATTCACCCGGTGATGATTGAGTCAAGCTCAATGTGCCATTTTTAGAGTTATTACCCCTGGGAACCTCTGTTCTAGAACTACATCCACTTGTAGTATCTAAATATGGATGTATTGATTGGAAAAACCATATAATATATTCCTTACCAAAACATTAGGATTTTATTCTATACTTATCCTCAAATTAAATCCTAGGGTTATGATTCCTGATCTTTTTTTCCCTAAAACTAATTCCTAAGGTTTCTAATAACCTCCCTTTGATACAAACTATAATAACCCCGACCCCAGTAACCCAGATCCAGTGTTTTCTTTATTATATTGAAATAGATACATGAAATAAAATCCAAAAGGACAGATTAGTTTATAATTTTAAGTGAATCATATATATAAATGATACCCATTTTATATTGGGAATAGAAAATAAAACATAATTCATCGAAAAAACAAATGAACTTTATCCTTGAAAACTCATTCAAAGAATTATTATTCATATTCTAGGGAAAAGGAACAGAATAAGGGTGAGCTCAAATTATCAATAAGGGTTAAATAAAACCAAATATATCATGAATAAATAAATAAAAATAAATATTAAAAGGTAAATAATTGATCACACATTCCATTTAACAAACTTAACTACATGAATAAATAAGGAATAATCAATATCAAAAGGAAAATAACTGAAAACACAAGCCATTTAATCAATAAAATGAGAGTTAAATTCATCTATAGATAACATCATTATGAAAATAAGGTGGAAAAGAATAATAATATAATTATAAATGAATAAAATCCTTAATTATTGGACACCATGATCTCAGGAATCATGATACATCTACTGTCAAAAACCTTTCACAAAACCGTTTAGATACTATAGGTAGAAACCTGTTTAATTTGAACAAATTAATTTGTATCATGAGACCTATTAATTAATTGAAGGGATATATTATACCAAGACCTAACAATCACTATAGGTCCTAATAATTCCTTATATATACAATAGTCTATTTAATTCATGAATAACATGCCTTATAAAATATCTGTGTTGACTAAAGAATACAAATTTATCAATATTTATCTAGTTAATCAATTAAAATTAAAAGTAGAAACCATATATAAAAATGGTTTAAAATTTATAAAATAGTTATATCCATTATATATTAATATATATACTTAATAGAAATTTAATTTCCATTGAACAATTATTACATGAAAGTGACTATTTTAAGAGAAATTTAACAATCACAAAAGAAAATGAGATTGTATAACAACTTTTACCACTTGGTAATATTCAAGTCAAATCCACTTATATGAGATGATTAAATTTAAAACTTAAAATAAAATTAAGAATGAATCAATCATGATATTAAATTTCATAGGGGTAGTATATACACCCCATAATAGTGAATTGGTTTATAATAACAAATAATTATTAATGGAATGTAAATTATGATGAAATATTTTACCTCATGCTTCATGTTGGGTGAATGTGATTTAACATCTTTTATATTAGTTTTAAACATTTTATTAACTTTTAAAAAATCCGTTTTAATATTTTAAATTTCATATATGATCCTTTTATAACATCTCATCACCCATTCATTAATAACATCTCATTATTTTCGTTGTTTTCAATGTTATTTTCCATATTTTATCATTCATGTTTTGTCATTAGAGATATAGTTACATCACATATTGCATAGTTTAATCTCCTTAAAAATTATAATCATGAAATAAATTTAAAATTTACACATCAATTATAATTTTAATACCAATCATGAAAGATGGTTTTTAGAAATTAAATATGTTACGATCATAGAAACGGTAAGCCGTACATATGCATGATTAGTGTTTCCATTTTCTAATGATTATTATGGAAAGAAGGTAAGTAATATATTATATTTAAATAATTATAATAATATAATATATAGCATATTATTTGTTTAAATATTATTATATATATCATTTATGTTTTGTGTTGTTGAAAAGATAGTCACATCGTTTTGTGAAGGCTGTAGTCCACACGTACATGAACAATGTTATCATCTTTCATTTAGTGAAAAATTAAGAAAGAAAATGATATATATTATCTTTTAAAAATGATAAATATGTCATTATTATCATAATTGTGTCATTTATATCATATAGAATCATTAACTATGTTCTTATCATGTTTCATGTTAAGCGACAATGAAAGAAAGATTACATCCCTTCGTGAGGTGCTAGTCCGCCAAACACATGAGCGATGTTATCTTATCTCCTATAGAATGGAAAGTAAAAAATTTATATATGTTTTAATTAATAAATAATAATTATTAAGTTATAAATATAGTATATATAATTTATATCAATCATATTACCCATCCTTGAGTGTTCGTATTTGAAAAATGAATGACATCGGTTCGTGAGGCGGTAGTCTGCCATACACACAAATAATTAATTTATATCCCATTTTATGGAGGTTGTGGTGGTTTTTGGTCTTTTAATATTCATAATAAAATATCAGTATATGTAATATACTGAGGTTATTATTTCATCATGGTTTAAAAATAATTTAAGTAGGTGGAGAAAGAAATAAAAAAATACTCATTGGCGAACGTTACCTCTTCTTCAGGTATCCTACTTTGGTTTAGACCAAAGACTTCCTAGGTTGACATTATAACAAAAATAATTCTTATAGGATTAGATTAGAGAATTTGGGAAGTCATTTGGGTAAGTATTGGATAAAACAAAGTGTTTTTAAGATGTATATAATTGAGGAGAGTGGGTGGCCTTTTATAAGTGGGGTGAGTGGTACACCTGTAATTTTTCAAATATTCAATCATACCCACATTTTTATCCTGAAAAAAGAATTAAAAATGAGAAATTATTGAAACTAGAAGATTTAAGGTAAAAATATGTCCATCCAATATGTGTTTCAAAACTTTTTAGGTCATTTTAACTACTGTCATCTTAGTTTAACACCTCAGTAAATCAATTTTTACCACAACCATGGTAAACATTTTTTAATGCTTTCAATATTTATTTTGATAAAAAATTTATTTGAATATATTAGAAACTAAAAATTATTATGATTCCAAATATTTAATCCTTTTTTTAAAACTCATTTCACAAAAGTAGAAAAATTTAATTCAATAATAATCCAGCCGACGTGATGAGAAAACAAGTTTTTAAAGTGAAAATGTTCAAGAGTTTTTATGAATTTTATAAATAAATTAAATCTAAAAATTATTATAATGACCTAAATTGGATTAATTTATATAAAATTGAACTAATTTTACTCTAAAATATATTACAAATATAGTTTAAAATTATAAATTATTTAAATGAAAAAACAGTTTCTAATTAAAATTCAATATTTTTCACAATTCTTTAAAAAATAGAAATTATTTGAAAAATTATAAATATCCAGTATAAGAAAATTTTTATTAAAATTTCAAAAATGAGGTTTATTTTATAGAATAAATTTTCTGAAATTGGTAAAAATTAATTTCAAATTATGTATGAAAATCATGACTAAACCGTCTTTTAGAAAAATATGGTTTTTCAGAAAACATTTCTTTTTATTCTAAATGAATTTTATTTATTATAAATAAATAAAAAATTTACATGTTTAAATTACATATTTTCATAATTTATTTAATTCTATTATTAACTTCTATCCCAATGGCTAGGTACTAATTTTCATATTAAATAATAATATAAATAGTATATTGTAGTTCAGTAAAACTCAGTCTTACGAGTAACAAAAGATTTCGAAGAAACCCATTCTTTCATATAATGAAATATAAAATCAGTGTTGTGTGTAATGAAATCTATACTCAATTTTATGTGTCACATAAACTATTTAATATAATGTTCTTCTTTTAGAATTCGGGGTGTTGTAATACTAAAAATAGTTTATGGTAATATTTAAAAGTAAAATTTATAAATTTTAGAATTGAATTTGATAAAATGGACATCATTTTTTAATTAATATGGAAACATTTATCTTAGTTTTAATTTTAGGTATTTTTTAGAAATATTTTATTTTTGGGAAAATAGTGAAAAATACCAATATTTTCAAAAGTGCAATTTCTTTTATTTAAATCAAGAAATTTAAAAGTACCATTATATTTTTGGATTAAGTTTTAAAGTAATGTAATAAAAATTTTATTAAATATATTATAATTAATTCCATAGTATTCAACATTATATTTAGGTATAATATTAATTTTATGCTTAAAATACATTTTTCTAAAAAATTGTTTCTCGTTGTGTTTTACGCATTTATATTAAGATTAATTTCTACAACTTTTAAAAATTGAATCTTAAAAATGGATTTAATATTTTTAATTATGAGGTTAAAATTTAAAAATGAGGTTAATTTTATTTTTGATCACTTTGAGTAGTAATATTGGTGTAAATTT
The DNA here is from genome assembly GCA_963277665.1 of Viscum album. Lineage (NCBI taxonomy): Eukaryota > Viridiplantae > Streptophyta > Magnoliopsida > Santalales > Viscaceae > Viscum > Viscum album. Next base: position 1,898,401,499 of record OY728158.1, on the reverse strand, counting down.
TGTCACCATGATAAAGGGGTAAAATGGGTTAATTATTGTTAAAATTTTCTGATAAGGTCATAATATATCATATTAATTATTTTCAGATGAGGTAATTTCAAGACTTATCTCCTTATATTTTAAATTGAATTTCTTTCATGCAACCTAACCATGATTAAGATTCTTATTATATTTAAAAGTTATGAATAATTACAAGTGTGTCACTCGCCTCACTCAGAAAAGGGAACAAACTATCCTATCTTATTCACACTTATTTATGAATGTATATTATCAAATACCTTCCCAAATCAATTATTAACATCCTTTTCCATTTCTTAGTGGTCTTGGTATCACCAAAAGACCAACCTAATATGGCTTAAGGTGTAATCCAAATGAGGTTTTCCAAAGAATAGTTATAACTTCTAACTGAGTTCTTTCATATTTATTTCTTATTATAACTCCTTCAAACTTATCTAAACAATTATTATATAATAAAATAATTATATATAATCTAGTAATTTTTTTATGTTATGATAAAACCCTTTTACATCATCTTTTCCATCCTATGGGAAATAAAAACATCTCCCATGCGTACATATGGACTACCAACTCTACGAAGTGATGTATTTCATTTTTCATCATCCCCTCACATGACTAGTTATAAATAAGGAATTAATGAATATATAATATTTTTTATACTATTATGATTCTTTAAATATAATATAATATTGTTGGGAAAAAATCCCTCAAGGCATCATTAAAGCATTTTTGAGGTGATTGTGTTTGTTGACAAAGAAAACCATGACATACAAATTTGTTGACAAAAGGGATTTCATGGTGGAATATCGAGTTCAAGAGTTGTAGTCAATGATCCATGTTTGATTCAAGAACTTCGACAAAGGAATGGATGATCTGGAGGTGGTACAAAAAGAACAGATACAAGGTGGAGCCGTTTTCCACTGTTTGCCAAATCTTTGGGCCTGAAAATTGACAGATGAAGAAAATTGGTTTTTGGCAAAGGGACTTGTGCGCCATGTACTTGGAGGATTGGAAACTTGCGCGCCATATGTTTTTCAAGATCAGATCATCAAAATATGGAAAAGGGATAAGGGTCGCGCAAGTATTGAGTTGGTCGCACAGGTGACCTGCGCGCCAAGAGAAAGGACTTGCACGCCGGTGCCTAGGAGGATTGGAAACTTCCACGCCTATTGTTTTTCAAGATTAGAACTTCAAAATATATAAAATGAAAGAGGTTTATGCAAGATTGGAAGTGGGTCATGCAAGTGACTTGCAGGGGCAGAGACCTACGTGCAGAGACCTGCACGCCAAAGGGAGACCTGCGTGCCGTCGTGCAGGGTGTTCAAAATGCCAATAAATACTGGACCACCCCTCCTCAATTTTAATGGAGTTCAAAACTTTGAAAAATCAGAGCTCCCATCGCGCAGGTGTGGTGGTTGCGAAAGTAGTGGTGGGTCGTGCAAGTGGGACTTGCGCGCTTGAGTTGAGGAAGCACAATTGTTGGTTGTTACGCTCCAATGTTGGTTTGGGCATAAAGGGAAGTGTGTTGTGCATGTTTGGAGTTGAAGAAGCTTGTGTCGCACAAGTGTCTGAGGTGGAATTTCATGCCAGTTGTGACTTGCGCGCCGGCTTAGACTTGCGCGCCAAGTAAGGTTGATTCACTACAGTGTTTCTGGGCTGTGTGAAAGATGGAAGATTTCCCGATACCTTCGGTACAAAGAGAGATTCATCTACGGGTGAAAGTTATACTTCAATAGAGCATCTACATACAAAGGAAGATGCATTCTTTCATGCAAATGAAGATATCTATAGTTCTATAAACTATGGGTGGATCCTTTCTAGAGCAGTGAGAAAAGGAAGAGGAAGAAGGTGATCCTATCCACCGGCAGTGAGATAGAGAGAGAGAAATAGGGAGTGACCCTTGGGAAAGTAGTGAGCTGACCCTAAACCTTGTAAAGGCAGTAAGCCTGGGACAAAGTGACTGTGACCGAACCTTGTTATCCACAACTAGTAAAGTTTAGTGAAATTTGGTACGACCAACAACTTTTCGGCGTATGCTCCTTGGATGTAGCCCTTAGCGGTGAACCAAGTAAAAATTGTTGTGTCCTGTGCATGCTTTACTTTCTGTTTATATTGTGCAACAGGAAAGAGAGAGAAGTGTGTTTTTCTTAAAAGCGAAACAAGATCAGAACAGGCTTTAATTTTAAATTAGTCATACCCCGATTACCCCCCTTTTAGGGTAATCAGCCTAGTGGACCTAACAAATATCTACCTTATTACCCTTCCATTAGTTGAAAAATGGAATTGTCGCTTGTGTGCACATGTGGGGTACCACCTCCACGAAGTGATGTAATTCATTTTTAATTTTCTACCCACATAGATGGAATTAAGGATGAATTTAATGAATAAATATAAAATTTATATTATTATTATGTTTTTATAAAATTAATCCATTACCTATTTTATTTCATTTTCATCCATTAGAAAAATGAAAATATTGCTCATGCGTACATACAAACTACCATCTTCATGAATCAATATGTTATTCATTATGATTGGTTTTAATGGATGGTTATAAATGTATATCTATTATATAAAAATTATTACTAAAACATGTTTAATATTCTCAATATGATTAAACCATGACCAAGGTTCAAGGAGTAGAACTGTTGAACTGAAATATGTATGGAGAACAAAATGGTTAACACACAAATATTGATTTTAAAAACAAATTATTTATAAATAGATGAGAATAAATTATTAATGAATATTATATAGAAATATTAATCCATATATGGTTCTAATATAGATTTATAATAATCCTAGATTTATTATAAAGGATATTAGAGTGCGTCTAACCAAGTGGAAGTTTGGGTTAAGGGTCAATTTAACAATCCCATTCTTGTTCAGGATTATTTATATTGGAATAATTATTTGATATTTTTCTACAAAACCACATAAATTTTGTTATACACTATTTATTTATGGTGTTTTCAAGTTCTCTTTCCATTTTATCTCTTTATGGTACTCAAAACCACTAAAATAAAATGTATAAGAAGAGGTGACCATATTTATCTTTTTTGGTTGATAATATTTCTCTTCTATATCCACATTATTTTTTTATTTAAATAATGTTCCTTTATATAAAAAAATGATTTCTTAATTTCAATTTTATTTAAATATTACTTTCTATTAATATTTTTAAAAGTAATCTTTTTAACGTGTTTGGTTCAAGTCATTTTGACATTTTACAAAAGTGGGAAAATAATGTTTTATAATGTTTACCAGATGAACACCATTACCTATCATTAAATATCACTCTATGAGTTCCCCTAATTTTTCAAATAAAATTTTATTACCATTATTATAGTGTTTTTTATTTTTACTTTTTTATAATAAAATGATATCTCTTCTTATTTTCAAAGAGACTTTCTAATGTATCTATAATGGTGTCTTTATTTTATGTAAATATTATTTAAATATTATTATGATTCATTAGGGATATACTATAATTATATCATTGACATTATTTGTATTTTTTAGATTATGATCATGTTGTTCTATTTATTTAATGGGGAAAATATTGACATTTCATATGATAATTATTCAATATGAGTGTTTATATTAATTATTTATTTCATTATTATTAATTTTTTTGTCATATGATGAATGCATTGGATTTTGTAAGTGATGGGTGGAGCCTGATATTAGATAGCCCCTTAATGCGTTAGTAGGTCTCACGAGATAAACTATCTGGGGGAAAATGGATAATGAATTACTTATTTATGTTTTATGTCTTGGCATGTGTCCTTTTTAGAAAGATAATGATGCCCGACATTATGCATTCTATCATTTTGAAACCAGTTATTATTATCTATGTGATTATATATATCACTATGTAATCCATGGACATATTCCCCTTTCATGATATTAATTATATGGAATATTTAATTATTGTTTATCTCTTACATGTTATTCAGTTTTTATTTGTTCTATGATATCTACTGCTATATGCTTTCCCTTACTGAGCATCTGAGATCACCCTTTATTATGTTTTTCTCTCCCTATGGTTCTAAGTAGTGAAATTTTAATGATTTCATGGATATAAAAGAGGAAATAATAAATTTCTCATGAGAATTTAATGTTTAATTTATATTTTTGAATGTTTCATGAGAATAATGTATGTATATTGTCTCTCTAGGCTACTAAACAATTCAATATTAGCATATGTTATCTCTTGTTTTTTGTATCAATGTATTAAGTTAACTATTGGTTCTAAGTTATTGATGTCAGAGTGTTATAGTTGGTATCAAATGAACTTCAGTAGGAATATTTGGAACTAGATCTATAATAACATATTAAAAAATTATGATAAGACCTTAAGATATTCAAGAAACTCTTATAAAATATTTTACATACATTGGGATCATATTTCATGATTCAATATTCATAATGTTATGAGATAATATAGTATATTAAATTATTTATAAATGGAACCTAGTAGTAGAAACATAAACTATAACTACACTTGTAACCAATGTAGGTATTTCCCTCATGATCAAGTTAATGAAGTCAATGAGGCAAGTGTTGGAGATGAGATGATTATAACTATAATGGGTAAGTTGAATCAGGTTATGGATTATACTATTGCTCATATGAAGTAACCTATTGATCCTTAATACGGTAGAATAATGTAGGACTACTTCAGGATTCAATAGACTCTATAATTTTATGGGACTACTAATCCTTTGATACATGAAAAATGGATCAAGTCATTGGAGAACATATTTCTTACTTTGAGAAGTAGTGAAAGAGAGAAAGTTATTATGAAATTTTTTTTTCTAAAGGGAGGTATTGATCAATGGTGGTCATTAATCCAGAACACTAAGGATCCATAGGAAATAAAGAGTATATATTTGAATAATTTTAAGGATATATTATTTGAACAATACCTTTCTCATTATTAATGAGATGATATAAAAAGGTAATTCTTCAATATAAGAAAAAAGGAAGCAGAAAATACTAAGAAACAACTCAGGTAGACCACACAAGAGCAGGCCCAGACGAGGATTTAGAGAAAAAAATAGCAACCACCAGAGCAGAGCTAACCGGATTGGATGAATGAGAGGGTATGACAACTACCATTGGGACCAGGCACCGTGCATCTCTGCATGGGGAAATGCTATCTGATTAGCCATATAAAGTGGGGAGCTAGGTGCCTTCAAGATACAGATTTTGGGGAAGGGCTGTTTCACATGTGGTAGGTCTTGGGCCTTTATGGTCATGTATTGGGTGATGTATGAGCCTTGTTCCTTGGGCATATGGGTTATTTAAGGGTTCACCTTCAACCATTAAAAGGGGCATTATCCAAAAATAAATAAAAATAAGGCCTTCAGGCCATTTAGGGTAGGATATAGTATCAATTAGCATAAAGATAGATAAATAATTCTCCAAGTCTAATGTTTTCTAAATAAATCAAGAAAAAAAGTGGGAGACAAAGAACTATATAAAATGAAATATTAAAAAAGGTAATAATATAAGGGAGAAATTTAAAATAAGTAATAGTTTTGGAAATAATATATATGGGAAATTATTGGAGGGAATTAGAGTTTTCTTCAAGTGTGGAGAGAAATTCCACCAGTCTTGTGATTATAAGGAAAAGAAATAAGTCTCTGTTGTCTAATGCGTCAACTATAAATAGATGGGGAAATATTCAAATGAATTACCTAAGCATAAATAAAATTTACCTAAAAAAAGGTTAAGGGAGAAAAGGAAATATGATGTGATCACTACTATTAAGGTTGAAGCCCAAAATGACATGATAACATGTACTTTGATTATAATCTTAAAGTTAGATAATGATTTATTGGATTCCTAATATACTCAATCTTTTATATCTTGAAAGTTAGCTAAGAGAATTAAATCATCACTCAAGACTCTAAATAAAGGTTTTTTAATCAATACACATAACATGAATCTCATAGAAATAAAGATATATCAAGTAATATATATTCATATATTTAGATATCCACCAATTTCAGACTTTATTGTCATACCCATTATTTACTTTGACATAATCCTTGGTATGGATTGGATTTCAAAGTATAGGGTAATAATATATTATTGAGAGAAGGAGATTAATATTTATGAATGGGGAAGAGAATATCATGTTTTTAAGGGATAAACTTTATTATTTGAATATTTTAGGTAGCCACCTCTAATAGATCACTTTAATAAAATTTTGGGAGAGGAAGAAGAGAAAAAACTATCTATATATGGGGAATACATCCTAGGAATAGTGGATGTTCTTGTTTTAATGAATAAATTTATGTATTTATAGAAGACTTATCAAGACATCCACCCTAGCACAAAGTTTAGTTTTCTATTGAACTCATCCCTAATCTCTATATCAAAGGATCCCTACAGAATGATACTAGTAGAATTGGTAGAGTTTAAGAAAGACCTTGAAGTGTTTTGCGATAAGGGATTTATACTTTTTGTTGTTTCACTTAGTGGAGCCCCTATCCTATTTTTGAAAAATAAGGATGAGTCTTTGAGGTTGTGCATTATTTTTAGGAAGATTAATTCCATTTCTATAAAGAAAAAGTATTGTTTTCCCTATATTGATGAACTATTTGCTCAAATCAATATTTTTTAAAGACCGATCATTTATTTGATTTTCATCAATTAAGGGTGAAGAAGGGTGATATACTGAAGATGAAATTTTATACGAGGCATGGATATTATGAGTTTATGGTAATTCCCTTCAAATTTACTTTTTCACCCTATGTTTTTATAGATATGATAAATAAAGTATTCAAGGATTTTCTTTATTACTATATGGTAGTATTCATTGATTCTATCCTAATATAATATAAAATACATAAAGGGAATGAGGATTATTTATAAATAATTCTTTAGACTCTCATAGAAAAGGAATTATATAGGATATTCAATAAGTTTGAATTTTGGATCCATGAAGTTTCTTTTCTTGGCCATATTGTCTTTAAGGATGTAATATCTATCGATCCTTTAAAGACAAGGTTAGTCAGAGAATATCCCACATTAAAAAATATAACTGAGATTCATAGTTTCACATGTTTAACAGGTTACTATCGATGGTTTATTCAAAATTTATCCTGATTGTCCAACCTCTTAACAAATTTTACGTGTAAAGTGATTAAATTCACACCATCAAGGGAATTTGAAGAAATATTTACAGAGCTAAATAGGATATTGGTTAATGAACCAGTATTGAATTTTCTATTAGGAAAATAAAGGCTTATAATATATATATTGATGCATCAAATAAAGTACTGAGTTGTTTCTTTATATATAATGATAGAGTGATTTATTATGAATTAAGGTAATTTAATATCCATGAAAAAAACTATCCAACTAATGATATTGTGTTAGATGTTATAAACTTTGGATTGAAAATATGAAGTAACTATCTCTATAGTGAAATATGAAATATATATACAAACCAAAAAATATTGAAGTGAATTTTCTCTCAAAAAGTGCTCAACATGAGGCAAAAATATGGTTATAACTACTCAAGGACTATGATTTCTCGATACACTATAACCCTAGGAAGGAAAATAAGGCAGTAGATGCATTGAATATGAGGGAACATGAAGTTATAACTACGATGATAATTAAAAATTATAATGTATTTAGGGATTTCGTAATGTTGGATATGGTAATTTACCTTACAAAAAAATTGCTAGACCATCTTTACTGGAAAATACAGAGAAGTACCGATAATATAATATGGGTTTACAAGGGAAAATTAAGTGGTGAATGATGTGAAATTTTAATACTTCATATATAAATATGGATTATTGAAGTTTGGGAAGAGTTTATTTGTTCAGTCCATACCATAGATGAAAAGGTATCTACTATATAAATAACATAACTCAAATTTATCTATACACCATATCAACATAAATATATATAGGGATTTTATAGAAAATTTTGGATAGGATGGTTTAAAGCCGGAAATTTTAGACTGTGTGTATAGATGCATTGTATTCCAATATGTATAATATGAAATAAAACATCCCAAGGGAGTCATGAAACATTTACCTATAAAAATATGGATGTGGGGAAATGTTACTGTTTACTCTTTCATTGTAATACCAAAGAATCCTAGGATTAATGATGAAACATGTGTTATTGTTGATCAACTTACTAGGTCTTCACATTTTATAATAGTAAGAAAAGATTCACCCCTTGATAATCTTGATCAGATATAAATTTATAATGTTTTGAGACTTCATGATTCACTTCTATCAATTGTATCTGATGATGACCCCCAGTTCACATAAATAATTTAAAGCAGTCTTTGAGAGACTCTTAATACTGAGATACATTTGAAAACCACCTATCATTATAAAAATGATGGGTATTATGAAAGGACTATTAATACACTATAATACATGCTAATATCTTTATCAATTTACTTTCAAGGTATGTGGGATCTATATTTACATATGGTAGAATTTACACACAATAATATATTTCATTCAAGCATCTAAATGAAACTATATGAAACATTGTATGTAAAGAGATGTATTAATCCAACATATTGAAAATAAGTTGGGGGAAATGAATATATTAGGCCCTAAAGTTTTTTGTGATCCAAATATGAATTTATGGTCTATTAAAAAACATATCATGGAAGGTCAAAGAAGGGAAAATAACTATATCGATAATAGAAGGAAGGATATGGAATTTTAAGTGGGGGATCATGTTTTTTTAAAGGTGTCTCCATTGAAAGAAGTTATAAGATTTTGTAAATAGTATATGTTAATCCCTAGGTACATTGGTGTTTTTTAAATTTAGTAGAGAATTATAGTTATGACTTATTGATTGGATATGGCACCCAACCTCTCTAAATTACATGACATCTTTCATGTTTCTTTATTGAGGAAATGCATGTTCGATCTAAAAAATGTACTCACCTTTGAGGTAATAGAGTTAAAAACTGAATTATATTATAGTAAATATCCGGTATGAATTCTTGACACTATAAATAAAGTTTTTGGAATTATAAAACTTGGATGGTAAAGGGTATTTAGAGAAATCACAAACTAGAGGTGGTAATATGGGAGCCTAAAGAAGCTATGAGGATGGATTAAACACATTTATTTAATAACTGACTATTATCAAAATTTTGAGAATGAAATAATTTAATGGTGGGGGTGGGGGTGGAGAATTTAATATCTGATATCATCTTATAATAGGTAAATGCTATATCCCTAGACTATTGCCCAATGCACATCCTATTATTCTATCATTATAATAAGAATTATTTTTGGTTATATTTAAAAGTAAAAGTTATAAATTTTAGAATTTTAATTTTATAAATTAGATATAATTTTTGTATCTATAAGGTTGAATTTATCTTAGGGTGAATTTTTGAGATTTTTAGAAATATGTGATTTTTGGGTGAATATCAAAAAATGTTATTTTTTTTCAAAACTATCATTTATTTTATTTAAATGAAGTAATTTAAAAGTAAGATTGTGTTTTGTATTGGGTATTAACGTCATATAATATCCATTTTATTTAAAATAATATAATTATTTCTATATTAATTAGTATTATATTTTATTTGGGTATAAGTTTATTATTATTCTTGAAAATACATTTTTCTAAAAAACAAAATTTCAATGCATTTTGAGAACATATATTAAAATTAATTTCTGACACTTATAAAAATTTAATCTTTAAAATGGATTTATTAGTTTTTTATCTAATTTAAATTTAGCAATTAGTTCAATTTCAGTTTTTCATTTTGAATAGTAACATTGGGAAAAATGTTTCCACCACAGTAAAAGGGTAAGGTTGGTTAATTAAGTTTAAAACCCTATGATAAGGTACCGAAATATAATATTAATTTTATATTTATGAGGATATTTAAAAATTTATACCCTTATTATTTAAATTTATTTTTTTTAGTGCCACTTTACCATATTTAAGACACTTATAATATTTAAAAATTGAGAATAAATACAAGTGTGCCACTTCCCTCACTTATAAAAGGGCACATAATATTCTATCTTATTTAAACTTATTGAGAACTCTATCTTAACCAATACCAAACCAAATACATTCATAACTACTCCCCCTTCATAAAGTCCCTCATATCACCAAAAGACTAACCAAAGAAGGCTTAAGTTGTTAGAAAAAGAGTTTTTTTCAAAGGATAGGTATAAATCATAACTGATTTATTTCATGTTCATTTCATCTTATACATACTTCAAACCTATCAGAACCATGATCATAAAATAACATTAGTATCTAAAATATAATAATTTTTTTATTTTCTAATCTTTCATCGGGGTGTGCCCGTGCATTTGCACATGATTTTGGGCGCTGGATGCTCTTATTACTCAACATTGTTTCTTTTCAAAGGTGGGAGACATTTATCACTTTAAATGAAGTTATATGATCCATGATTGAAATATAATTTTGGGATGTCAGTTCCTACTTCTATGGATTCCTCCTTAGAATTCATCACCTAGTCTGAGTCTCCCACATAGAGCTAAGTATGTTTGTGGAACTTATTCCAAGTGCCATGTCTTTGTGGACTCTGGTTAATTACCATACTTATATTTGGACATTCCAAAGGCTATTGGAAGGGCAACAACCTTTGGTTAGGGTAGTAGTTACATTGGGCATCACTGGCATGTCTGGACTCTAGGAACATTGGTCACCTATATTCTTCCTCATAGGAGGTGATATTATGCATGCAACTTGGGTGTGGAACCTGAGGCATCCAATGTCGATCACGTGGTATATGATTCCAAAGGCATATTTTACAAGGAAGTCACCTTTGGAATTCCACACTTAGTATGAGGTAACAATACAAGTTAGGTCATGAGTTTAACATCTTAAGAAGATAGGGTGGATTGGTCAGGATTCCCCTTGGAGGCAGATCAACATGGTACGCCCCTAGGAGGGAACACCAAGAAAGTTTACTAGGTGGATGGATTAGGATTCCCTATGAAGGAGGATCCAAGAGGTGCACCCCTAGAAGGGTGGAATTAAGGATTACCATTGGTTGGTACTAAACCTGAGGGAGGTATCCTACATACCATTTTTTTAAGAGAAGGATAAAAACCCACATAGCTTAAGATGAAGTGGGGATTACACATGAATTTTGTCAGGGTACCTCTATGGAGTGGAAATGGTGTGATTGAGGATTAAACATAAAATCTAGTCATATGGGTGGCATGATCCTAATGATATGTTGTAGACCAAATAATATTATGATGGATATGGATGAATTGAATGAGGTGGACGTAGTAGATGGAGTGTTGAGTGGAGTTTTTGGATTGAACCTACAGAAGACTTCCTATGTATCCTAGTTAGTTGGGAATAAAATTCCATATAGTTCGGAATGGGGTGTTGGGTCTTACACATGGAAGCTTCTCATGTAGATAGAGCATATGGTTGTGACTTACACATAGAATCATACCATATGGTTTTGAAGTTGGAGCTTACATCTATGGAGAAGGCCAAATTGAGGTTTGGAGTTGGGGATTACATATATGGAGAAGGCCCAATTGAGGGTTGGGATTTCGTGGATTCTATGATCAATGCTAACCTCTAAGACCATGTGATTCATGATTTCTATAATAAACAAGAGGTATAAATAAACCTGAATATCACACAACTTACAATGTCTACTGGTGGAAAGATACTAAATCCCAATGGAATTGAGAGAGAGGGTGTTGAAGTACCCATACCCTCGCTTGTTTTGGTATTTAGGGGTAGTGAGTAGGAGTAGAGGTGCCTCCTCTTGTAAGAAATCATAGGAGCTTACTGCCGGATGGATGGTTAAGAGGATGTCATTCCCTATAGGGAGGAATTTATTCCATGTGAGGAGGATCTAATTCCATGTGAGGAAGATCTCATTTCGTGTCACTCATACATGGGAGATACTGCACATGCTGCATAGGGTAGGTCCAGAATTTAACATCATGTGTTGAGGATGATGGTGCTAGGTAGATTTATTTCATATAGATCAGATGATGGGGACTCACTCCTTACCCTTTGGACTTACATAACCATCACTCATGCACCCATAGAAGGGGAACAACTTTAGCAATGCCCGGTTGGAGAGATGTGGAGGGGTGTTCCATAACAAGGTCCTCTTTATCATCCCTATATTTAGAAGAAAAGGGGATTAGCATACCTATGTTGAGAAGAAAAAGGTATAGAAACACATGCAATAGGGGAATAGGGGACAACTTGCGATGAAACAATAAGTTTCTACACACAAGCATAAAGGGCTACTCGCAAGAGGTGCGTGTAAGGTGTGAGGGTTGTGCACAAGAGGGGCTTAGACATAGTGTTTTGAAACAAAGTAAAATCATGTAGAGTTAAAGTGGGGGTGAATGCAAGGCAGGGTGCTTGTGTGCAAGGCCATTCTTACACACAACTTTGGATTATTGCACGTAAGAGGACCCGTTATACGCACCTGACTTAGGATGAAAGAGGTTGGGTTAGTATTACACAATTATGGGCTTACTTGAGGGAGGACCCACAAGGAACCTATCATGAAATATCTCTAACTTTAGGGTTCTATAACCTTTATGATGTTGTAGAAGATATGCATTACACACAATAAATAATTAGTTTGAATTACAGAGGATAAACCTAAACATTGGGGGGGGGGGTGGAATTCAATATATTGACAGAGCCGTCAGTGATGGCTTACATTGCTACTGTCAGAGAATAGGTCTTCGATGAAACTGCAACCTTAACAAGCACACAAGGGTTGGTTTGACATCGTATTGGGTGCGAAATAGTTTTCTTCATGGATTTAGGTCTTATGCATAATGTAAAACTCTTACGCACACCTTCCTTATCCTCTTGAGTATCATGCATAGAAGGGGGTGGAGATACATCAAATTGGGCATGGAAGGATCTTGCATGAAGTTTTAAATCTTATACGTGCTCCTCAAGAATTTCACACATCTGCCATAAATTTCATGGAATGTTTCATTAATTCAGATGATGCATTTATTTTTTCCAAAGATGGATATTTGTAGCTCAGTGTGGAATTTAACACCAAAAAATTCCCCCTCAGAATCTGAGATGAAAGGGGATGAGAAGGTCAAGTTCCAAGGGAAACATCAAAGATCTAGGTCAATTCCATGGGTTACATGACAAAAATGGTTGGGGGTACATAAGACACCTTACACACACATGAAATACTAGGTCCATACCTATAAATAAACACCCCCTTTTTACAGTACCTCAACTTTCTATGTGATAGGTAACTGACTCTTGTGCGTGTAAGTTCAAACCTTTTTCATGAAAAAATGAGCTTCATACACTTCTTTCACGCAACTCTAATTTCTTTTTTGCACCTGCCTTTTCCAAAATTCTAGCATTTTTCACTTCCGCAGCCTAATCTTCCACACTAACTCACATCTTTTGCGCCGATCTTCTAGTCTTATGTGCTTTAAACTTAGAGTTTTCAAACCCATTCGGAATGGACAACACATAGAATGCTACTCAGTTCAAGGCAATTGTTTCCTCTCAAAGGGTTGCGATGATCCGAAACCCTCAGATTCTCTAGGATATGAGGGTTGTATCAAACAACCAGATGATTCTAGGCATGTTGATATAGTCACAAAAGGATTATCCCCCAAGCAACAATCTTCCACTATGGAACTTCAGAAATCTAGATGAAGTGATCATTCTATATTTCACGATGGATTCATAGTGGACATGGTTCACATGTGAAGATAACCTCCCATTTTGGAACACGAATTTCCATGATCATATTTCCAAGGATCATAGGGATTTTGGCTATCTATGTACTAAATGAGAGGGTGAGGATAGTCACAGGGGATGATCCAGTGGAAGAAGAGTTCACTGCTCATTATTCCACCACCTTCCAAAGAAGTGTAAATAACAACAACAAGGGATGACAGAAGGATTGGGATTTGAGATCAGGTGGAAATTTCACTAGTGAGTGGGCATGGGCATACTGGGTGAGCTACATGTGCCAGGAATATGGGGCGGAATTAAGAAACATCAATATTTACATAGTGGTGTTGAAATGAGAGTTCAATTTCTACCATCAACACTAATTAGTGTGAGAGATTCTTAAAAATAGGTCTCAGAACATGAACACATTCCACCTCCACCATGGTGGATTAGAAATCATTCTATGGGACAACCACTACATTGGAGGCATACCACTAGATAGATTTCAGTATGACGAACGCAACGGAACCTTGATGGAAGGAATAATGTCACTCTGCAGACCAATTTCATACCCCAGACACCCAAAAATGCAACTAACATGAACAAAAGCATTAGCATTTGGCTAATTTGAAGAAAACACCCAAAAAGGAAATGAAGAAAACAGACCGGAACAAGGGGGTCGAGGGCAGGGGGTTTGCGCCGGAGAGGAACACATAGGGGTCAGCTGGCCAGAACACAGAGGGTTGAGGCAAGGCCAGAACATGACCGGACAGAGGCGGCAAGTCCTAGATGCAGATTCGAGGTCTGTCTAAAGTGGATCTTGGCCGGAGGTGGCCTAGCCAGTGTGTGTGGGGACCGGACACGCACGCACGCACGCACGCACGCACGCACGCACGCACGCACGCACGCACGCACGCACGCACGCACGCACGCACGCACACACGCACGCACGCACGCACGCACGCACGCACGCACGCACGCACGCACGCACGCACGCACGCACGCACGCACGCACGCACACACACACGCACGCACGCACGCACGCACGCACGCACACACACAAACACACACACACACACACACACACACACACACACACACAGATATAGATATATGGAAGTGCGTTTTGAGGTAGGAAAATCCATGCATTTAGTTTCCATTTCTTGTCCTTGATGATTGAGGTTTTAGTTATATTATTATCTTGCTATGCATCTTCATGGTACCGTTTCAAAGCTTCTTATGGTGTTTGTAAATTTTCACATGTTCTTTTTGGGTGAAATTAGTTGTTTGAGTGGGGTTTTTACCATAAAAATGTTTTGTTAAATTGGTCTGAAATATGTTTTGGATTTCACATATGAAATGTGGCGTTTTCCCTGGTTGTGGTTTGGTGTTTTTCTAAAAACAGGCTTTTGGTTTATGAACTTGTGTGGTATTTTATAAGTGAGTGATATGGGTGTTTTTGGGTTGAAAGCAAAGGGTGTATTTATAAAATTTGGTTTCAAAATATTTGGTTGGTTTTGAAGTGTTCCTCTTGGATTGGCCTGGTTGGCCCTGGAAACATGCTAGGGTGAGTTTTTGGAAAATGAAAGGGGTGTTTGTAAATTTTGGGGTGTGTTTGGGTGAATGTGGAAGTCAAATACCATTTGGAAAATTCTTAGGTGTTGTTATTTTAACTTGAATTAAAGTGAAATTGGGAAGTGTTTTGGTAAATGTTTTATTTAAGGGGCCGTTTAGCCATATTGGTATAAATATAGTATTTGTGGTTGTTTTGAATGGGTTAATAAATGTTTTGACAAAAGGATGAGCATTGTGAATCTAAAGGCCCGTTTGGCATCTTTGAAACTGTGTGTTTGGAAAACCCCTCTTCATTTAGTCCCCATGCCTCATCTTTTGATCATGTGACAGGAGGGTCCTCGGTATGGGCCTCCTTTTGAGAATATTTATTTTAAGGCATGGGACTAATTTTGAGGTGGTCGGGTTAGTGCTAGATTGTGTCGTGTGCTGGATTATATTTATATGGATTGTTATTTGATTGTTTGGCACACCTCTTAATGAATATAGAACATAAACTTAGCATAGTAAGGAGGTTTACAAAGAACGATTGATGCACTAGTTTAGACTAGGCACTGGCTAGTTTCCCTAGTATGGATTATACTCTACTAGGGGATTGGGCCCTTCAGTTAGGCCATGTTGGGAAACACCTGGAATTAGGGCGTTATGACGTCATCGAGAGTAGGCATGCCATTAGGATGAGTAACATGTATAGTACGTTCTATTCTTCCTCCGAGTTCCTAGGTTTTCCGTGATCCTTTTATATGAGCACTATTAGTACCATTGCCCTTGATGTGTGTGGAATCATACCCTTGAACTTGGTTTCAGTGTTTCTTGGAAAAGTTTTGGGTATATGGTTGGTTTTAAAAATGAACTTAAAAGTATCTATTTTGGAAAGGTTTGTGTGAACCACTCTTTTTTTTTCTTTTCCTTGTTTTTGAATTATAAGGGCAATGGATTTGTGATTGTTAATTTTTAAAATGCAGTGTAATATAAAAACCTTATTTTTATAACTGTAGTTCAAACTAGTATTATTGAGCTATTTTGGAACTGGAAAATTCTTGGATTCTGTGGTTCATTTTTGGCATTCCTACTGAGAATTTTAATGCTCATGCCTATCTTACCTTTTCAGATGCAGGTTCAGCTGTTTAGTTCAGGTTCTTGTTTCGTCTGCCATGCGAGGCAGACTGCTAGTTGTTGGAGGTGACCAAGAGGTCACGTGGAGGTATGTGCAGTCTTGTTTTTCTTCCTGCTTCTAGTTTTCTTTCTCTTTGTTAGTCTATTATTTTATTTGTCTTCCTTTTATGGGACAAATCATTACCACCTGTTTATTTTTGATGCCCGATACTAGTTTCTATCCCATGGGGATCAGGAACGCCCCTTGGGCAATGCTGCGGGCCGACGTGGGTGACCGGTTCAGGGTCGACCCGAGTTGGTTCGTGACAACTTCAGTGGGAACTGCGGTGGCATGGATGTCATAGTGTGGAGTTACACCCCCACCTTCTAGAGTGGATTGTTCCTGAAAGTTTCCTTGGGGGACAAAAAAAGAGGCTCATAGGAAAAAGTTGATGTATCTTCTTCAACTGGCCACTGACACTATCTTCCCTTCCCTTTAGTCTACCTATAGAACACCACACCAATCAATATCCCCAAAACACTTGTCGAGGAAGTTGAAGTAGGATGGAGTTGAATTTCTAGATGTTAGGTGCATTAAAGTTTCATACTAGGTGAACTTCCATTGTAAACATGCATTCCAGACAATTATGGATATTTATGAATGATAGTGGGGGAATTACAAAGCACCCATACCCTGGAAAAGGTGATACTTGGATAGGGGTCATATTAGGAGGAAACACCACTTGAGTAAGAAAATGATGAAGAATAAGAAGAGGATTTGGGTGATGAGGACTCCAGGGGGATGGTTTCTCATGAACGGAGTCACTTGGAAAGTAGTGATATTGCAGGATCTAAAGAAGACCTGATAGAGTACCTTGAGGTAAATCCTAATTTTCACACATTTATCTTTGACATGTTCCATTTCACTATCCAGATCCACTATCATAAGCTTATCTTGAATAGTATAATATTGATACTGAGAAAGGGTCTCCCACTATTGGGGGAGAAGATGTGCCAATAAGTGTGGAGGAGCACATTGCATGGCCTATACTTGGGGAAAAAGTGACTAGTGGTGGACCAATAGAGCAGGTTGATGTGTCAACCTCAAAACCCCAGGTCCTCCCCATTATCTATGGGGGACCATGACCAGGTATCCCCATGGAGACAACCGTCGTTAGAGATCTATCACACCTAAGATTAAATATCTTTGAAATTCCTCCTCTACAAGGTAAGAGTTGATTTTGAATTATCTAATCATGATTGGCATTTCACAGAGCCTTAACATCATCTTATTTTCCTATTCCATGCAACTTCTATTCAAATGATATAAGGAGAAATGTTTGTGATCATCAAAATACCCAGTGCTATAGGGCCTCCTATGGTGTAAGTTCCTGAGGTGACTCAAGAGATCAACATGATAGTGATTAGCTCCTATAGGGCCTTTCTTTTATTGATTCATACCTTTCATTTACAGATCAGATTGACCAAGGAGCTTTCATTTCATATAATGCTTGGGAGAATGAGGCCCAACGAATGGACGAGGCTGGGGAATCCACATGATCTCTTATGATGGATGCTCTTATTCACAAGGAGTCAATCATTCATGTTGATCCAGCTTTATCCCCATATGAGTTGGTGGTCGTGACTAAAAGTGATTCCACTGGTGGGGCAGAACCTGAGGCTTTTAAGGAAGAAGCTGATGAAGAAGAATCAAGTGAAGATGACGGTCCTCATTACTTGGTGCCTAGCCCATCCAAAAGGATTCCAAAGGGGTATCCTACTGTTGAACTCCTTTCTGCTTTTCTAGAGTACGAGCCCAAATATCTTGAGGAGGTAGATGACTCTGATCTTGATGTAGTCAAATATAATCACATCATCCAACAAAAGAAATGGATATGGATTCAACAATTCATTTACCAGACTGTAGATCCACAACTGATGGGATAGATGGGATCTCTTTTCCATTGGTTGTGTAGGCTATTCTCTAGAGGGATATATGCTTGGGGTATTTACAAGCTAGTCTACGATTAACTCACCAAGAAGATACGAGGGGGGATCTAACATATGGATTTCACTTGGAGCTAGGAGAAATTTGAAAGTAATCAGAATCATTGAGAAGTAAACCAGGAGATTCATCACCTAGAGGAGAAAGTGAGTGAAGATGCCACCTTCCTCAGAACTCAAATATAGGTCATTAAAAAACTGAGGTCTCAAATTGAATATGTTGTGAACTAAATGAAGCATTTAACTACTCAAATTACAATTCTACAGGTTGAGTGGGGTTGTGCATAGAAAAGAGATGATGAGATTCTTCTGAAGAGCAGTGATGAGAAAGTGAAGCTTAAGAGGAGGCAACAAATATTAGTGGTCACACACGAGAGGTTGGAAGAGTTGAAGCACTCAATAATTGGGGTAGATATATAAAGTCTATTTTTCAAAGACTCATGAGAGGATCGAGTATGTGGATGACCTTTTCAATGCTTCTATTTTTCAATTCTTTTGAAACTTTTGTGTGCATGGACACATTTATTTTCTTTCTTTAATTATTTCACTTCAATCATATTTGTGAGACAACTAATGACCAACCCTTAAGATCACATGGGTCTTACCTAGTATGTGAAACAAGGTATTACCAAATAATTGTTCACTTTTTATGAGGGTGTCAGATAACCATTGAATGGTCGAGGTCTATTACTATTGACTAACCACTAGGAGTGTTCGGGATGGGAGTGGTTGTATTTGGAGAATAGGGATCCTTGAACTGCCAACTTGCTTCCCTGATGTGCACTAGTGCATGAACAAGATAATGCAAGGGGCATTGGATTCAACCTGAACAAAAGGGGAATGATGAGTGTGAATCATAATACCCAATATCTGGAACACAATGAGTGTGGAATGGTGATATTGGATAACTTATGACCATGTTCAAAACATAGAATCCATACCATTAGCCTGAAATGGGGACAAAAAAATGAGGGTCGACCGCTGACCATGTTCAAAACACAAAACATGTGTCAGAATGTTTTCCAAATTATTCCAAAACATTTTCCGAGGAAGGTAGGTGAGCTAAAGTTTCATGAGACCATGTCTTTAGGGGGTCCCATTTGACATGGAAGATGATGAGGATCAAGATAAGGGGAACACATATCTTGGAAATGGAGTGATGGAATGTTCTAATGGATTCTAACACTCTTGGAATTATGCCATAATGGATTAGAATACATCAGTGTATGAATATTGATCTAAATGATGATAATAACCATCTTCCATGGGAGTGTCATCTCAGATGTCAAGTGACAAGAAAAAAATGCAAACAATGTGGTAGATGGCTATAATCAGGAAATAACCTCCCAGGCGAGGTCCTAGAACCTTTTGTAGTTTTAGGTCATGCGATTGAGGAAAATAGACATGAATTTTAACTTCCTATGGTGAGTAATGTGAATGGAACCATTTAACATTTTGTGACTAGGACGTAGCCCACAGTTTAACGTGATGTAATTGTGATGTTGCATGAAATTTAAGTTCATACTTCTTGAAGCCTAAAAAATAATTTAAAGTAATTTTTCATGGAATATATAAATAATTATTCTCAGTATATTTTTGTGGAATGAAGGAAATAAAACTGACGTGAATGATCCAAAATAGGATTGTATACCACAGAAGTATTAGGAAACAGATGGATGCTGATGTGAATGAGGACCAAGAGGCCGATGCTGCACCAAACATCCCTAAAAGGGAGGAACATGTAGTATAAAGTCATGCCTAGAAATAGAATTCAAGTTTAAGGTTGTGTAGTTTGGACCAATGGGAATGAGGCTTACCAAAAGATGCATATCTGGTGCAGAATAACAACAAAACTTACATTAATGAGAGATTTAGGAGGCCCATTTTACACCACATTTTCCCAGTGAGGCTCTTAGTTTAAGTTCATAGTGTTTGGAACATAAGGGATAATGTGAATAAAGAAAAGGAGTCTCATGTTCCACATATATTCCTTAATATTAACTGCACAAAGTTTAAGGTCATAATGATTAGACCGTAACTAAGGCCAATAATACAAAAGGTTGATAGACCTACGAAAAGACCCGTATAAAAAATGTTCAGGTGTCTCTACATATCCCATAAGGATGGGAATCAAGACACACATAGTTCTATAAATCCCATGTAGTTTAATGTCATGTGGTGAGGATGAAGATGAATCGACATGAAAGAAAGAAATATCACAGATGGACCCGAGATTGAATATCTGAGTGTCACTGCGTATATTGCTAAAGAAAGAATCAAGCAACACATAGTTCATGAACACAACATGGTAAGAAGGAAAATATGGTGGGGAAATCCTTTCTGGTGAGTAGACTTGGAGCATCCCTTGGTTATTGTGAGGCATCTTGAACATTTTCATGGTATAATCACAGTTTAATGTCATGTTTTGAGGATATTAGCTCTTATTTTAAGACCATAGAGTTCAGAACAAGGGGTGATAACTCAAAAGGGGATATGCATGGAATGGTGGCATAACAATCCTGACATGAATCCATTCCTAAGAAGCTTAGGAACTACATATTAATTCCTAAGGAGGATTTCACATAGTTTAAAGTCATGATGATTGAACCAAATTAAGGCCAAGGGGACAAATATTTGGTAAAATTGTAGCTGGACCCAAATACAAAATTCCTAGGCCTCACTATATATCCTATAAGTATGGGAATAAATCAAAACATTGTTTTAGAAAGATATTTTCTTTACACAGGTCTGAATCATACACAACTAGGGGTATTTTTTTTGTTTTTTATGCGGCTAGACCGAGATGTAGAATCGTTGAATGGATACATATCCTATCTTTATAGGAATCAATCCATACATAGTTATCAAAATATGGCATAATAAATGGCCAATTCTGAAGGAAATGTCCTCTTAGAAGAGAACATTATTATGCAATGTAATTTATTATTGTATGACCATGATGATGGTTGTTACACAATTTATAATTGTGCAATTAGGAAACTCATGGTATGCATTTTAAATTCATGCAGCTCAAACATTAGGGGATGAAAATAATTTATGTTCATAATTCTTGTACTTGCAAATATTTTGAGGTATCTTCTTCAACTAGAAACCAACACTTTCTTCCATTTGATTTAGTTTACTTAGAGAACACTGCAACAATCGATGTTCCCAGAAGACTTGTGGAGGAAGATGAAGCTGAATGGAGTTGAATTTCTAGAAGTCAGGTGCATTCAGGTTTTAGACAAGGTGAACTTACATTTGTGACATGCATACCTGAGATCTATGGATATTTATGCATGTCAATGGGGGAAGTAAAAATCACCCCTACCCTGCAAACGATGATACTTGGCTAGGAGTAATATCAGAAGGAAACACTGCTTGATGAATAAAATAAAGAAGAAGAATAAGAGGAGTCTGGTGATGAGGACTCATGGGGGATGGTTTCTCATGAAGGGAGTCACCGGGAAAGTAGTGAGATTATGAGATCTAAAGAAGACCTGAGAGAGTACCTTGAGGTAAATCCTAACTTTCTCAGATCTATCTTTGACCTGTTCCCTTTCACTATCTAGATCCAATAACTAAATCTTATCTTGAATTGGATAATCTTGATACTGAGAAAGGGTATCCCACTATTTGGGGAAGAAGATGTTCCAATAAGTGTGGAGGAACACATTTTAGGGCCTATACCTAGGGAAAAAGTGACTAGTGGTGGACCAATAGAGGAGGTTGGTGTTTCAACCTCAGAACCCCATGTCCTCCCCATTATCTATAGGGGAACATGACCAGGTATCCCCATAGAGACACCTATCATTAGAGATTCGTAACACCTGAGATGACTCATCATTGAAATTCCTCCTCTACAAGGTAAGAGTAGATTTGGAATTATCCGATCATGATTCAAATTTCAAAGAGATTTAACATCGATGTATTTTTCTATTCCATGCAGTGTCTATTAAAATGATGTAATGGGAAATGTTTTCAATCATTGAAATACCCAGTGCTATAGGACCACCTATGGTGTAAGTATCTAAGGTGACTCAGGAGCTCAACATGACAATGATTACCTCTTATAGGGCCCTGATTTTAAAAATTTATACCTTTCATTTTCAAATCAAATTGACCAAGGAGCTTCCATTCCATACAATTCTTGGAAGACTGTAGGCCCAAAAAATGTATGGGGCTGGGGAATCCACATGATCTCTTCTGATGGATGTTTTTATTCATGAGGAGTCGGTAATTCATGTGGATTCATCTTTATCCCCATATGAGTAGGTGGCCGCTACTACGAGTGATGCCACTGGTGGGGAAAAACCAGAGGCTTGTGGGGGATGACCTGATGCAGAAGAATCAAGTGAAGATGTCAGTCCTCATGACCTGGAGCCCAGCCCACCTGAAAGGATTATAAAGGAGGAACCTAATAGTGAAATCCTTGTTTCTTTTCTAGAGTATGAGCCCAAATAACTTGAGGATATGGATGACTCTGATCTTGATACAGTAAAAAAGAATCACATCATCCAACATAAGAAATGTATGTGGATTTAGTGTTTCATTGACCAGACTCTAGAGCCACAACTGATGGGATGGATGGGATCTCTTCGCCATTGGTTTTGCAAGCTATTCTCCAGAGGGACAGATGCCTGGGGTCTTCAAATGCTTTTCTAAGATTACCTCTCTAAGAAGATAGGGGAGATAACACATGGATTTCACCTGGAGATAGGATAAATCTGAAAGCAATCATAATATTTGAGAAGTCTACCATGAGATTCATCAACTAGAGGAGAAAGTGAGTGAACATGCCACCTTCCTCAGAACAAAAACAAAGTTCATTAAAAAAGTGAGTGCTCAAATGGAAGATTCCATGAAATAAATGATGCATTTAACTACTCAAATGATCAATCTCTAGGTTGAGTGGGGATGAGAATAGACAAGAGATGATGAGATTCTTCTAAAGACCAGTGATGAAGAAGCAGAGCTTAGGAGGAGGCAAAAAATATTAGAGGGAACACTCCATAGGTTGAAAGAGTTGAAGCACTCAATCATTGGGGTAGATCTATGAATTCTATTTTTCAAAGACTAATGAGAGTATCTAGTACATGGATTTACCTTTCTATGCTTCAATTGATTTTCATTATTTTGAAACTTTTGTGTGCATGGACACATTTATTTTCTTTATTTAATTATTGCACTTAAATAATATTTGTGAGACAATTAACAACCAACCCCTAAGATCACATGGGTCATACTCAGTATGAGAAACAAGGGATTAACACATAATTGTTCACTTTATATGAGGGTGTCGGATAACCATCAAATTCTTGAGGTCTATTACTAGTGACTAACCGCCAGGAGTGTTTGGGATGGGAGAGGTTTTTGTTAGAGAAAATGGCTTCATGAACAACCAACTTGCTTCCTCGATGTGCACTAGTTCATGAATGAGATAATTCAAGGGGCGTTGGATTCAACTAAAAAAAAGGAGAATGATGAGTGTGAATCATAATACCCAATATCTGGAACATAATGAGTGTGGAATAGTGATATAGGATAACTGATGACCATGTTCAAAACATTGAATCTGTACCATTAGCCTGAAATGGGGACAAAAAAATCAGGGTCGACCAGTGACCATGGTCAAAACACAGAACCTGTCACATAATTTTGTCCAAAGTATTACAAAACATTGTCCCAGGAAGGAAGGTGAGCTAAAGTTTCATGTGAACATGTCATTAAGGGGTCCCTTTAGATGTGGAAGAGGATGAGGATCCAGATAAGTAGAACACGGCGCATGGAAATGGACTGATGTAATGTTCAAATGGATTCTAACACTCTTGGAATTATTCCATCATGGCATAGAACACATCAGTGTATGAATATTGGTCTAAATAAAGATAAAAACCATCTTCCATGGGAGTTTCATCTCAGATGTCAAGTGACAATAAAAAATGCGAACAATGTGGTAGATGGATATCATCGGGAAAGGAACTCAGAGGCGAGGGCCTAGAACATTTTGTAGTTTTAGATCATTCAATTGAGGACAATAGACATGAATTTTAACTTTATACGGTGAGGAATACGAATGGTACAGTTTAACGTCATATGACTAGGACATGGCCCACAGTTTAACGCCATGTAATCAGGATGTTTCATGAAATTTAAGTTCGTACTTCCTAGACCCTGAAAAATAATTTAATGTCATGTTTCATGGACTATGGAGCTGTCTATTCCCAGTATATATTTTTGTGTAATGGAGGAAATAAACCTGACATGAATGATCCAAAGTAGGATTTTATACCACACAAGTATTATAAAATAGAAGGATGTTGACGTGAATGAGGACTAAGAGGCCCATGCTGCACCAAACATCCCTAAAAGGGGGGAATATGTAGTATAAAGTCATTTATGGACATAGAATTCTAGTTTTAGGTTTTGGAGTTTGGACCAATGGGAATGAGGCTTCCCAAATCATGCATATCTAGTGTGGAAGAACAACAAAACTGACATTAACGAGAGACTTACGACACCCATTTTTACACCACATTTTCCCAGTGAGGCTCTTAGTTTAACGTTATAGAGTTTGGAACATAAGGGATGATGTGAATAAAGACAAGGAGACTCACATACCACATAGATTCCTTAAGATGAACCACAAAAAGTTTAAGGTCATAATTATTAGATCTTAAATGAGGCCAAGGAGAAAAAAGATTGATAGAATTATGGATAGACCCATAGAAAAAATGTTCGAGTGTCTCTACATATCCCATAAGTATGGGAATGAAGCCACACATAGTTCTATAAGTCCCATGTAGTTTAATGTCATGCGGTGAGGATGAAGATGAACCAACATGAAAGAAGGAGATATCACAAATGGACCTAAGATTGAAGATCCGAGTGTCACTGCATATCTTGCTAAATAAAGAATCAAGCAACGCGTAGTTTGTGAACACAGTGTGGTAAGAGGGAAACTATGGCAAGGAAATCCTCTCTGGTGAGGAGGCCAGGAGCATCCCATAGTTATTGTGAGGCATCTTGAACTTTTTCAAGGTATAATAATAGTTTAATGTCATGTGTTGAGGACATTAGCTATTTGTTTAGGGTCCTAGAGTTTAAACCACTGGGTGATAAATCAAAATGGGATATTCATGGTGTGGTGGCATAACAAAACTGATATGAATCTATTCCTAAGAAGCTCACGCACTACATATTCATTCCTAAGGGAGATTTTACATAGTTTAAAGTCAAGATGATTGAACCAAATTAATGCCAAGGGGAAAAATGTTTGGTAAAATTGTAGCAGGACCCAAATAAAAAATTCCTAGGTGTCACTACGTATCCCATAAGGATGGGAATAAATAAATACATAGTTTTAGAAATATATTTTCTTTGCACATGTCTGAATTGTACAAAATTAGGGGGATTTTTTTGTTTTATTGTTTTTTTATGTTGGCAGACCGATATGTAGAATCTAGGAATGGATACATATACTATGTGTATAGGAATCAATCCATACATATTTATCAAAATATGGCATGGTAGATGAGAATTTTTGAATGCAATGTCCTCTCAAGAGAGAACATTATGATGCAATTGAGTTTATTTTTGTACGACCATGATGATCGTTGTTACACAATTTATCATTTTGTAATTATGAAACTCATTCTATTCATTTTAAATTCATGCAGCTCAGAGTATAAAGGATGAAAATAGTTTATGTCATAATGCTTGGACTTGAAAATTGTTTAAGGTCATGTTTCATGGACCATGGGGTCTTAGTTTAAGGTCATAGAGTTTGGACCATGGGGCAAGGGGCTTCAATAGGATCTGTGTAGTGTAAATATTATGGAAAATGTGATGTCAATAAGGGAATAGTAGGCCTCAATGCCACAAAAAACACTTCTAATAAGTCCCACATATAGTTTAAAGTCGTGATGGTTGGACTGGAGGCTCTTAGTTTTAAGTCATAGAGTTAAGACCATGGGGAATAGCTTCTGAAGTGGATATATGTAGAATAGAGGGGGTAAAAAACCTGACATAAATTAGGGCCAGAGAGTCCTACCTCCATAAGACACATTCCAAAGTAAACCCACATAGATTTTAAAGTGGTTATGCTTGGAATAAGGCTATACAGTTTAAAGTTATATAACTCGGACTATAACAACACAATTTAACGTCATGTTATAGGGAAGATAAATGTTACATAGTTTATTGTGATGTAACTACGATGATACGACACAGTATAATGCCATGTTTTAGAGATTAGAAATGGATACTTATACATAGTATTTCTTGAGGAACTTGGCATTTGTTGGAGGAGTGATGCACTATCCATCCATAGGGATCAAAGAGTATACACCATTGGGATAGACCTTATGAGTGATGTAAGGTTCCTCCCACTTGGGCTCCAACTTTATTGGCTTCCTTCCAGGTATCATTGGTGTTATGAGAGCTAGTACCATTTCACCCTAGAAGAATGAGAAGAGGAAAACCTTCTTGTTGAACAACCTCAATATTTTTTTTCTGGTGTCGCTCTAGATTATGATTGTCCTGGAGCCTATTCTCTTCAAGAGATTCCAGCTCAGCTAGATGGACTTCTTCCATTCTGTTTGGAATCTACTGATTATATAGAACTATTCAGAATAATAGAGACTAGATCATTATGGGAAGTATACCAGGTAGTATGGATTTACCTGGGTGGAATTTCGAGTTATCCTCTAATAAGACCATAGAGCGTTGGGGAGCTTTCCTAACCAAATTTTCTTGTTCTATCCCACCATCTTCTACAAAATGTTGGAGAAGATTTTTTTAACACCTAGATCTTCCCATTTTCCTATGCATGGTGGTGGGAAGTATGGTTAGACCAGATTTTGTAGTTAGAATAAAATATATTTAGATCAGCTACTTAGAAGTTGGTGTCATTGTCGATGAGAATAATGTGAGATACTCTAAACTGATGAATGATATTGGAGCTCATGAATTCGACAATTGACCAAGCCTTTACTTCCTTGATAGGAATCAATTCTTCCCACTTGGAAAAGAAATCCATCAAAGTAAAAATGAACCTGCATTGGTGAGATTTCCCTAGAAGATATGGTCCCACAACATCAAGTCCACATACTGTAAATGGGAAAGAATAATTTGTAGTATGGAGAAGCTCCAACGATCGATGTACAAAAGTGGCATCAATCTGATACGCATGGAACCTCTTTGTGAACTAAATATACTCATGGATCATGGTGGGCTAGAAGTAGCCCAACCTTCAAATCTGGTGAGAGAGTTCATCCCTTCATGATGAGCACCACATAACCCTATGACAACTGAGTCATAATGTATATATACATTACATCATTTTTGGGGAATACTTAATACATTACACAGAAAACACTCAAATACTATATTAATTTAGTGCCATTGAAAACATGGAAATGTAAAAAATTGTACATGAGTGTGCTACATTATTTCCCACTAAGTTCTCTAAGACTATAACCCCTCCTAGAAATATCATACCTAAAATATATATTTATAACATTGGGAAGGAAACATAAAAAGGGGTGAGCTGAGATTCTTTGTAATGGTAAACAAGGGAGATATGTAAGCATAAACATGAGAATAAGGGTATGAGAATGTGATAATAACATTATAAGATCATACCATGCATATGATAAACATGAATCATGGAATAAAGTTTAGCATTTCATAAGGCATGAATCGTAAGGAAAT
Source organism: Viscum album (assembly GCA_963277665.1). Classification (NCBI taxonomy): domain Eukaryota; kingdom Viridiplantae; phylum Streptophyta; class Magnoliopsida; order Santalales; family Viscaceae; genus Viscum; species Viscum album. The sequence continues at coordinate 1,898,373,383 of OY728158.1, read as the reverse complement.
AAAGATCATAATCCATGAAAGCATAACATAGGAGTAAGACATGGAATTGTAAAATACACAGAAAAATGTAATATCATTCATTATAAGTCAAGATGAATTGATAGAACTTATCAGGGCACTTCATGGGGCTACACCTAATAGGAGGGACACAACACTATCCCTAGTCATAGTCATTTCCTTGTAAGGGAATGGGTTTCCCCATCTTCCCATAGTGTATCGGGTTTCACTATCTTCGCATAATAGATCAAGTTTCGATATCTTCCCTTAGTGGATCAAGTTTCCCTATCTTCTATCTTCATGGTGACTACACCTACCAGGAGGGACACACCACCATCCCCAGTCATAGTCCTTTACTTGTAATGGATTGTCTTTTCACATTTTCCTATAGTTTATCTAGGCCATTATCTTGATTCTGATCATTATCTAATGAGATATAAATCTTTACCTAATTAATTAGAGGTAGGTATAGGTCCCACCCATCTCATAATGAAATCATACATACATGTTCCAAAATATCATGAAGCTTACATCATATCATGACCCATAAAAAGATACAGGTTTTATGAACATAATATCATTACCCATGAAATGAAATGGGTATCATAAAAATTATATCACATCAAAACCTATAGAAAATAGATAGGTTTCATAATCATTTATTGAAATCATAACATATGAAAATAAATAGGTTTCAAAATTATATAACCTGTGGAAGAGGAATGAGTGTCATAAACATCATTCCATCGAAACATTAACCATTCAAGAAAGAATATGAATGGTATTATTAGATCATATCCCAGAAAAGAATAAGGTATCATAAATTATGTAATCTTATATAGAGAATGATTTTTAAATATCACATGGAACATTTCTTAATTAAAATAGCCTTTCTTTGAAAATCAATTTTCATATATCCATTTCAAAAATCCATTTCTTGTGAAGAAATATTTACCATTTAGTTTGAAACATTTCTTGAGGAAAATATACTTTATTATTTTAGATATTGTTTTTAAAACATAAAATCATTTGAAAAACATTTTTCCTTGAAATTAACCTTGAGAAATCATAAATAATCTTAAAAACATTTTGAGAACCTTTTAATTAAAAACTTATAGGAGAATATTGAAAGCATTTTCAAACCATTTTTCTTTAAAAATGATTTTAAAAATTAAAAATTAATATTGAAATCATTTAAATCATTTTATTTGAAAATAAACTTTTTAAAAAATATAATGGAATATTTTAAAATCATTTAAAAATACTTTTTTGTACATAAATAATTTTTTAAAATTATTTTCCTTGAAACCATTTTAAATTGAAAAAATTTCCATAATATTAGGAAAAAAGTTTCTTTAAAAATAACCTTGTAAACTTATAAATGAATATTCAAGGAAATTACGGTCATGGCGGCCGATAAGTTCGTACTTTCCAAACATTACTTTTGTACATTAGAAGTTTAGAAAAGTGCCTTGATCTGAAAATGACGAGACAATTCATTTTTTTAAAACCATTTTGTAAAAATGTAAAACATGGGTAAAATTTTGTTTTAAACCTCATAGGTTAATAATAAAACATTTTTGATTTTTTTATAAAAAATGATTTTGAAAGAACACAGATTTCCAACCTAAAAGAGAAATAAATTAGGATTTTAGTAATTTTTTTTATTAATTATCTTAAGTACCAATGAGTGGAAAAATTTAACCATTACATAAATATAACATACATATCCATAGGTTAATAAAATTAAAGATATCTCTTGAGATATGGATCATATGATTTCATCAACAGAATCATAATTATAAACAATATTGATAAATGATGAGATTGAAACTATAAACCATTAAAACTTTGGAAAATTTAAATAATAATGAAAATAATAACAATTAATTAAGCTTTAAATATCATGAAAATAATTATTTTAATGATATAACATGTCAAATCTAGTATATACACCTCATATAAATATATAAGTGTATAACATGACATGTGTCTCAAAGAAAGAAAATTGAGAAAAAACTACTTTATCGATTTGTAACTTTTAAACATAAACCCCATGAATGAAATATATTTAAATGGATATGTGAATAAATATAAATTTAAATATAATAATCATAAAATAAATCCATGTGAATTATAAACCCCACACAAATGAAATGATTGGTGAATAAGACATGCCTCAAATAGAAATAAAAAGTGAGATGAGGTTCCCTTACCTTATGTCATGAATCTCATTATACTCATTCAAAATTGTTGTATAATAAATATAATTAAATTATAAATCTACCAAAAACCCATATTATTATATCTAATACCATATATGGCTTTATATCTCCCCCTTATTACCACTTCCCTGTTTTGGTTATGTTTCGGGTAATATCCGCTTTGTTTTTTTGCATGTACCTTAATTTGTTACATTTTTGTTCTTTATAATTATATAATGACTTCCATAATGTAAACCATGATAAAAATATAATTTATATTCATTATATTTATATTATAATAATCTATATAATATATAAGTATGAAATGGAATACACCATTCATGGAGATGGTAGGCCATACATACGTATAAATTCCATTTTTATTTTATTCTCATATTGAAAGTATGAAAGTAAATGACATATATGTATATATATTATAATTAAAATATAATTATTATTTCATAAATATCATATAAATTCACTAAATGCATACATTCCATGTAAGGTGTTAATGAATCACATTGCTTTGAGGAGGCGGTAGTCCAAACTTCCCCAAACAAAATTATCACACTGACACAAAATGGAAAGAATGAAGGTATGTGTTATATTATAATTTATGAAACAAAAATGAATCATAAATATCCCATAAAGTATGTAATAATACATTTTACAACATAATTAACACTCTTTATAGGTGGTAAAGGAGAAAATAACAACATCATTTTGTGAGGCGGTAGTTCTCCATACACAAGAATGGTAAGTTTGTTACCCATTAGATGTAAGTGTGTGTAATTGAAGTGTAAAACCTTATAATAGAAACATATTTGTATATTTAGGATACTATAGTTATTATATAATCATGTAATAATAACAATTGAGGTGGTGGAGAAAGAAAATAAAAGAAATGATCTTGAGGGAGGATGTTACATATTCTTTGGGTAACTCCTTTTTTTATACAAAATGGCTTCTTTGGTTGGATTTAAACCTAAATAAAGGATTCAAGGACAAAGGTATGGATTTTGGGAGACTATTTTTAGAGATTTTGGGAGAGAAAAAGGGATTGATAGGTTTCAAAAAGTGGTAGGGGTGAGTTCCCTTTTATATTGGGGGAGGTGTGACATTCTTGTAAATTTTTGAAGTAAAAATTCCACCCACGTTTTTCATATGAAAAGTGGATATAATAATGGTAAAAATTAAATAAAATGGAGTATAGTGTCTAAATAATTCAATAAAATGGATTTTTTATAAGTTTCTATGTCATTTTGGACCTTAAGTTTAAGGTTTATTACCTTGTTGAGCTAATTTGCCTCTTAATTGTTGTGATTAATTTTATTTATATTTAATAATATTTTTTTCAAAAACTAATTTAAACTTATTAGAAATTATAAACTATTCTATTTAAAAATATTGAATCCATTTTTCCAAATTACAATCACATAAGTGGTTTAAAATTAATCCCGGAGGCGGGATGACAACACAGGGTTTTAAAGTAAAAATGTTCAAAAGTTTGCTAAGTTTTTATATCTAATTTCAATGTGAAATTTATACCAATTACCAAAATTTAATTAAATTATTTATAATTTATAAAATTATACTTTAATACTAATTATAAATATAATTTTTTTAGATATAAATTATATGAAAAAGAAATTTTGAATTTAAGTTAAGTATTTTTTTATTATTCATCAAAAAAATGAAACTTCCCAGAAAAATACCAAAAATTCACCCAAACATAATTTTTATATTTTGGATTGAAAAAAAATTTTATTTTTATATATGAAATTTATAAGACTTCCAAAATTAATATTTAAAATTGGTCCTCCATTTAAAGGTTTTAAAACTACTTCGATAAAAATATAGATTTTTATGTGTAATATTGGGGTTGTTCTTATCTTAGGCCTATCAAATATATTTGATGAATGTAAAAAAATATTTGATTGAATATATGAAATATATATTTCATTAATATTAATCACCTATAGTAATTAATTTAATTTATTATAATAATTCCTTTATGAGCATAAAATTAGTTTTTTTAGAAACGTACCCTTTATATTCAATTAGTTCTTATATTCATTAATAATTAATTTGTAACCAACGAATTCAACCTTGTATTTTAAAAAGTCAGCTAATCCTATTCATAATAACCAACTTATATATAGGTTGTATCTTATTATATCAAATAATAATATTTTAAATAATACACCACAGTTTGATAAAACTCGGTCTTGCATGTTACGCTAACCTCAGTGTTCTGTGCAGAGAATGCTAAATTTATGTTGCATTTAGTGCATGATTAACTTGGTGTTTCATATAGTTCAATAAAAACGTATAAAAAAACTATTTTTAGTGTTGTGTGAAATGAAAAATATAAAAAATAATAAATTAATTCAAAAAACACATTCCCAAAAATCTTAGGGTGCTATATTCTACCCCCATTAAATTGAATTTCTCCTTTGAAATTAATTTAAGTTAACAATGGTTTAATACTTGAATGTTCCTTTAATAGAAACAAACATCATAGATATTAATAGTAAAACTTCCTATAAAAAGGGAAATTTGGAAACATAAAAGTTTCCTAAAGAAACATATAACTTGGTTTCCATATAGTAGAACATAGGTGGGACATGAAAACATGGATATAAAAGAGAAACCTAACTATCAAGTTATGTTGGAGGGTGATAGGGAACATTGTTAGTATAAATTTAACATTCACAAATCCATAAATCAATGATGATCTAAGATGCCATTTGATTCATCAGAAAGAAAGGTACTAGGATAAAGTTTTTTGGTTTCAAGATCCTTTTTTCTAAATTTGAAGAAATTTAATGAAAATATATACTTACATGAATTTATGACAACCTTACCATTTATTGTTTCGGGATCAACATCTACAGAATCTCTCATTAAATGTAATAAATGTGATTTTTTCCTTCCTAAAGCTTTAAAAAATAATGATATCAATGATAATTCATCTCATTTATTTTCATCAACAATCAACATAAAGTGGTTTGAACAGGTTATCTAATATACATGAATCCTAATGTGGTGAGATAATACTTTAATCACACAAAATTCATATGATGTTTACCTTAAACTTTCCACAAATTGTTAGCCTTATAACCCCTATAAAATATGAAAAATTAAATACATTAGTAATAAGGTCACAAAATTAGTTAAACATTGATCCCCCATATATTACAGAGTAGCTCTTGGTTGTCACATTAGAAACATGGAAATACCATAATCTTATTTCTCTTCCAACTTGGTAATTATTTTAATTACCATAAATCCTTTTGGAAAACATGCATTCTTATTTATTCCAAAGATTACAGGATATATTCCTTAACTCCAAGAAGTTTTAAACATCATCCATGATAACATAAACCACTTTTCAACAAATACTTAATTGGTTCTAAGGTCATTGATATAATCTAATTTACTTTATCCAAAATAATAATATCTTTATACAAGATAAACATAAGTTTCTCAATATCTTGAACACATTAAGGGTTACCTTCCCTTAATCAAAATATCACCTTTCCATTAAATAAATTTTAGATATATTCATCGCTGTTCAATATATACTTGATGAAAAATTATACTGAAAATACTTATATATTTCACGATCTATATAACATAATATTTTAATCCCAAAAAATAAATACTTCATTCATCCAAATTTATTCTTAAACCATTACTCAAGGTTCATCAAATTATTTATTAATACATATTTCCTAGAATATTAAATATGAATCACATCTTAAGGCCTCTCAACCTCAATCTAATTATGATTCTTATGTTTAATGTAAACTATAATGGATGAACATCCCATGACTTTCACATGTCATTTTCAATCTATTAATATTATGTATTACAACAAATACTCTTGAACCTTCATGATTCTCTTTATGATATTTGCATTTAGGAATTCTATTTTCATCATGACTATACTTTCCAAATCTGAAACATTCAATGTCAACCCCATTACTTTTAGTTCTTGCTATTGACTAAAACCAAAAAGCATAGGGTGAGAGACACTTATCACAATAGAAACCCACATAATCTTGAAAAATTACATATATGATGTATAAATAATGACACATACTTCTTTAATCTATTACACCTTAGGTTTATCCTATATTACTCATAGAAAAATTATTTTAAAATTATTCATTATGGTTTGTGAAGAGTTTGTGAATTCAAATAACATATCCCCTATGAGTATAAAACCAAGTGTGTAGTAAGACCCATTATCATGTACCAGGTTACCCTTGAGTCAGGTTCGATGCCCCTTGTCAGAGTTATTACTCCTAGGTACATCTATGAAAAAAATATGTCCACTTGTATTATCCAAACAAGTATTTATTTCAAGGAAACCACTCACTCTATCATTTACTAAAACTTTAGGAAATTTCCTATAATTTTCCTTATCCTTAGGGACATCCCTTGACATATACTTAAAAACATCCCTACAGATCCCACTAATGTTTTATCATCCTAGTTTCTAAAGATTTAGTAAACCTTTTCTCTAATAACAACTTTAACAACCTAGTCTTAACATATATATACATTACATAATTTTTATAAAATACTTAATTAATGACACAAATAGATGCCAAAGACCATATTATTTTTGTGAATTTGGAAGCATGGAAATGTAAAAAATGGTACATGAGTGAGCTACATTATCTCCCACTACGTTCTCCAATACCGGAACCCCTCTTAGACATATCATACATAAAATATATCCTCATAAGCTTGCCTCCATAGGGCTCGAGATTCAACTACCCTAAGCTTGCCTCCATAGGCCAAGGGCTGGTGACCAGTGCCAAAGGTATACCAAACTTAGTGAGGCCTTTTCCTAAGTACCTACACACTCACACAACCAACTCAATGAAAAAAGTGCAATGGGAAATGGAAAAAAGATACAATGTTGCTATATATATATATAAACCGGAAATATGCCTCAAAATCTAAAATGTATAAGTAAAAAAATGTAAACTAAAAGGAAAAGGAGAAGATACACGCCCAAACAGAAAAGTGCCCCAACCCGAAAACTGGTGGAAAAGAAAAACAAATTAGAGAGCCCCACTCCTGGATCCCAAGAAATGACCACCAGATGCGGTGCATGCACCCCGTATCCCTATTCTCCTCTAAAGTCATGATAAACCTGTCTGTCGTTTACAATGTCACACCAAGTGTGGGAAAATCCCAAGAAGGGTTGAGTATAACAATACTCAGTAGGATACCCCAAAGGCTCAAGGGAGAAGCAAGTGAGGTACTAAAGTGGGAAGTAGTAGATAGAACAATGTACATTAAAATAGTAAAGATAAACCCTAAAAATAAGTGAAGAAAGCTCATCCAAACATGAGTATCTAGAAATGGTTGGAAGATGAACTTCTTTTAGAGTCTTCTCTACTGATAGTAGTAGAGTAGACTCATCCATCCATGAGAAGATAGACCCAGAAATCACGTGTCATACCCCGCATGTCTTCACCTCTCCTGGAAGGAGAGTAACTAAAACCCAAGTTGTGGGTACTGAAAATATGATACATATATATACGCTCTGTCAAAGAATCCCAAACAAGAGAGTAAGGGGATCTCCACATCACAGCTCATCCTAGGAAAAGAGTCGCCAATAGTTCCAGGATTAACCATTTATACCCAGTATCCCACACATCTGCTCTTAAATACAAGTAAAAGGTGATCAATCACTGCACCTTGATACTATACGCTTTGGGCGGGTCAGTATCGCCTGCATGGTTTTAGGTCACATCACAAGGACACGTCTTGGTGGGGAAAGAGACCCTCTTTCTTGAGATTCCAAAGTCATGACGAGTACATCTTTTCACTATGTCACAAAGTCGAGATATCATGTCACAAAGTTTTGAACCCACTACCCAGATCTACTAGAGGGTATACTTATAGGAGTCATTGGTGAACCCACTGCCCAGCCCAGCTGGAGGGTAAGCCTAAAAGAGAAAATGATAAAGCTCACTACCCATCCTGGATGGATGGTAAGTCCTAAAAGAGTAACCGAAAAACCTCACTACCCAACTGCGCTGAAGGGTAATCCATGAATAGAAAATGAAAAACCTCACTGCCCAATCTCATTGGAGGGTAAGCGCTGAAGAGAGAATGACAAACTGCACTACCCATCCATGCTGGAGGGTAAGCAAGTATTGCTCTTGTGATTATGAAAACATCACTTCCTTCTATGTCATCATCAAGCATTTCCTCAGACATGTGTCATGCCCAGAATATCGAGCACTGCCTCAGATAATCATCGTACTCAGAACATATTCCATCATACCTCAAAATCCACTACAGATGACAACATCAAGTTCTATGTGAAAAAAAAACTCAGGATAGGCTACTCATAGTCCAAAATTAGAGTTCAGAAGAAAGAGATATGAGAGGTAGAAGATTTTTAAAGTGGTACATGACACATGTGGGCCCCACATGATTTGTTACCCCACCCTATAATATGGCCGTGTACCTGTCCATACTCATGTACTAAACTATGATCAAGTACCCAAAAGCTTTGCTAGTGTACTCCCAGAGTACGTGTCACTTCTAGCCAAAAGGTTGATGAGCGCGTATTTCTCGTTACTGATATGAAGGGAGAAAATTTCATTCTACTGACATGCCTCTTACAAACGGGGTTGGATAACCAAACAGATCACACCGTTGTCATCCTTGAAGAAAAGAGAACATGATAGACTATTCGTTCCCCCAAAACAGACTCTCGGGGAATAAACTACATTCCACTACATTGTGTAAATATAGTTCTCTATGGGGACACTCCTCAATCCCAAAAAAATCACACGGATCGTTCCATTGTGATCCCCTTATAAAAACACACGGGGTTGGCTATTCATTCGTCCAAAACAGACAACTGGTGAAAATGTGTGATTTTCACCGCAAAATCCCAAACAGTGCTCAATCACTACCAATCATGAAAAGGCTACGCACATCAAAATGAATCTCACTATTGTGATCCTTGAGAAAAAACAGACAAGGTGGACTATTCACTTGCCCCAAACCGACTTCTGATGTGGATGTTGTAAAGCACCAAATTATGCTCAAAATGGAATCCCGTGGGGTCCATGCCTCAACCTAGAATTTAGTAGAGTGGATCATTCCATTGAAATCCTCACGGGAAAACACACAAGATAGACTACTCGATCATCCAAAATGGATACCTGGTGAAGAACTCACATTCCATCGAAAACGCTCGAAACATGCCTAATGGAGACCACACCACTATTTTATTTTAAGCACCCGAAATCAGACTTGGAAAGTACTCATCAACTCCTACGTCACGACACCTATGACGACATGTCAATCGGACGTCAAACGTAGAGGTTATATTCGGTATGAGAATCGTCAAATAATAATTATTATATTATTATTATTTTCAATGGACATTTCGCATCACTATGCTTCGATCCCAAGACAAAAATATGTCAAAATGGACTTAAAAAGGGCCGCCTCGAAACAAGGATTATATGGCCACAGACGGTATAAAAAATGAACCCTAGATTGAAAGATACATGGGTTTTATTAAAAATCCATGTTCGAGCTGACATGGACCGACCCGAGCCAGCCGGTTCAACTTGAATCGACAACCATTACCACGACTACACTACACACCGCCATGCTCTACTATGCCCTAGTTGTGCTCCACCACCCCCGCACTCCACCACTCCCTCTGTGCCGTCGCTGTGATTCGACGCTTGCTAGAGCCCCTCACCGGAACTCACTGCAGGAAAAATTCCACTGACCACTACGATCACTCTGGTGATCAAAATTTCAATCTAAGAAAATATCTAGACACCTCGGGATGTGAAATTCACAATTCCAGTCTCCAGTCGATGATCCATCATCATTTCAGCATGGGAAAAAGTAACCTCTGCTTCCTCTCACCGCTGCGTTTCCTTCAGCACCCAAAACTCGAACTCGAGCACAGATCAGGACTCCTTGGGTTGATGGATTCAAAAATATGGGTCTAAGTCCACAATCAAAGGTCGTTTTTTCAAGATTAAAAGTTTTTCAACAAATAATGTGAAGAATGGGAAATCATAAATTAAAACAGAGAATGACCATTGTTTGTTTGGCCATCGTTAAAGGATTCCATAAGAGAAAAAATGAATAGAAGTCAAAAATAACGACAAAATATTCAACTAGGGGGATGCTAAAAATATGAAATAGAAATCCTACCTAGGAATATGAATTTTTTGTTGTTTCCTTTTCACTCTGATCTATCCACTTCTAAAGTTTCATCATGATCCAACAATGTTTGGACGTCGAATCACCATTGGCCAGAGCTTTGCCGTCCAAGAGGGAAAACCAGCTAACTCTAGTCCATTTCTCTAATTTCCTATTTATAGGAAACTGTAAGCAGTCGTGAAATATGAACCTCCCATGCCCTGACAACTATGGTCACCCCTAGGTAAACACCACACTACAAACTCAATGAAGGTCTCATTTTTTAATCCAAGTCCCCATTTGGAAGTTATTCAAAGTAGCATTTCAAATAATACAATTTTATTTAATTATTTTATTTAAATTTTTTCACTCAAGGTCTTTTTCTAAAGAAGGAATGTTCCTACAATCCTTATAACCGACATAGGGTAAATAAAATTCTCTAGACTCAACCATGGCCTCAGATTTCCAATCCAATTTACCATTTGAGAGCTCTTTGGGTTTGAGCTATTAAATAAACAAATTAATAAATTTATTCATCCATTTAATGTACCTCTAATGAGCAAGGGGTCTGAACATCATACTCAGACATATTTTTTGTCTTTCCTAGGGTAAAAACTGCATTACGAACCCAACTATGTTGTCAGATTTTTGATCTGATCAATCTTTTAAGAGATATCATGTTTTTGTTGTTTGAATATTACAAAAGCACTTAATATTTTTGTATAATTTATTCCAGGCACATAGGGTATTGGAATTGCACTTCGTCTCAGTTCCTGGCTCTGGAAATATATATATAAATATTCCAAAGTCTTACAATGAAAAAACCATGTCTCTACATAATTCCCTATTTCAGGATTTTTATCCCCGAAAAGACTAACTAGGAAAAACAACTCAGGATACTAATCTCACACATGGATCTCCTACTCCTAGGAAAAACCTGCACGTTACCATGATGGAACAACACACAAACTAGAGTGATGTTTCTACCTTATAAGATCTTATCTTTTTGATGACGTGTGTAGGAACATGCACATATCTCATTAGCTACGACATGTGGAAGACATCATGCACCCACTCCAGCTATTGGAGGGGTAGGGTAAGGCGATAGGCAACCCCACCATCTCCTGCACGATTCTGAATTGCCTGAAGAAACTCTGGGGATAGTTTACTTACCTGGATGAACTTCTACATTCCACTTCATGACTAGAATCATGGTTTTTCCTTGGAAAAGGGTCTCATGATTCCCTCCTTCAGAATATCCATCTGGTGAAACACCCAAGGATATCTGGTCATGAAATATTTCATAGTCGATGCATCACAACTAAGACTCTCTAACACACTTGAGAAGTGAAGGAGTAAACACCATCAACTGAAGAAATGTTTTACCCTTCTTCTCCACCAGGTTTATCTTTTGAGAAGATAACTACTCTGAAAGTTCCCGCATCTGGTGATCCTGGGATTTCATGCTAAGGGAATCTACTACAACACTACCAAATTCCAGAGCATAGACCACCTCAAATTCATAATACTATAGAATTTCAACCAACATTGCCATCTCATGTTCAAGTCTCTCTGGATGAAGACGCACTTGAGACACTGGTTGTCTGAGAAAACCAAAAAGCACTCTCAAGAAGATATCATCTCCACATTCTCAGGGAGAAGACTATTGCTTCCAGCACCACATAGAGAGTCTTGTATTTCTGTTTATGGGGTGTCCATCAACTCTACCTTTACTTGATAACTATAGTATCAAGAATGACATTGAGCACACAAGGTACCCAATGACTAAGGTAGGTGAGTAAACTCATCCAACCACAAGAGGTTAGACACAGAAAGCATGTGGCATACCCCGTGTATCTTTTCCCCTCTTGAAAGGAGAGTTATCCCAAAAACAAGCACTCTACTAACCCCACTAGTGGTACCTCAAGAAAAGGGAAGTAAAGCAGAAAAGACCCATTAGAAAAGCTCGGACCTGCTCTGGAACTCCACTACACAACTATACCATGAACATATAAGTCAAAGCGATTCATCCACCACACCTCGATACTATCCACTTTGGGTGGAACTGAATCTCCCTCACGGTTTTTCTCGCATCACAAAAATGTGTCTCAGTGGGTGAAGAACCCCTATTTCTTTTTCATTCAAAGATTTGTCGAACTAAATCGACACAAGGTTACACCAATGCCCTGTGTCACCCTTAGTAACACCTTGAGACAGGAGTTGGAAGAAAAGAGTACCTCACACAGTTTCAAACAACTTATACTGAAAAAGTGTTGAAAATACATAGAGCATAAAACTTATCATCTAGGAACTGCAAGATTGTAAGAACCCACAACATGCAACTTCCCACGACCTCATCTGAAAATTCCATGATCCTGACGTGGAAAACCTAGTTGTGGTGGAAGGACCTCACAACGTCATCCACTAACCACAATTCTTCCTGCTCTTCTGCCATCACTGCCTCCCTGAGGAACACCCTATCCTCACCTGGGAGATCTCTGATCAGGACAGTGCCTCTGCTGTGGTTCTACATCCACTAACTTCTTGGGAAGCCCAGTAGATCTAGTTGGGTAGTCTCATGCCACAAGACCTCACCCATCACAAGAATAGCACTATCCCTGCCTGGGATGTCTCAGTGCTCTATGGTGTCGCTAACCATGTGCTTGAGTCTTATGAAGGGGAGGACTCCTGCATCAAGGGCCTACCAACTGACATCTACTAGCTATGGAAGAAGTCTAAACACTATTTCCTCCACTGCCAAAACTAGCCAACTGGTGCTCCTCTAATAGAAATCACTCTCTCAGCAGTGCCTACTCCAGCACCCTGAGATAGGTGTGGATGCCCAAGGGAACTACACCGGTGCGAATCTCCTCTACAGAGACCCTGCTCAAACTTATATGCCTAGAAGTTGCTATCATGGACCACATCCAAAGATTAGCGAGTGTGGTCAAAAAACCTAGTCGCATACGCAACGACCACCATCCCTCCCCACTGAAGCTCGAGTAGCTCCTAAAACTGTATGGAGCATAATTAAGAGGGGTAATAATCCTCAAAAATTGCCACTAAAATTCATCCTATGAGAGTTCTGACTCATCATGAATCTGAGTAATCTGGTTATACCAATGCCAAGCTACTATGTGGAAAACATACTGGCTATCAAAGTCACCATATAATCCATCGGTGTCTGAACAAGACTGAAGATGTGAACCACCAACTCTAGCCAACCATTCACTACCTGAGGGTCTAGTTTAATGTGGAAACTCAATGGTCTCTGATGCTAGAACTCATGAAGCATGCTCGACCTATGCACATACTCAACTTACTCTGTTGGGACTAACTACTAGTCAATAGTTGGAGGTGCTGCTACCTACCCTCCTAGAGAAAGGGTGATCGTATGATCGATCCTAAACTGAGGCCTCATCACTCACAAAATTGTCTTCATAAACCAGAGCTAGTATCCTAGCTGGCTATCACCGTGGAGGCATCCTGAATCAGATCAAGGAGTACCACAGTCAAATGAGAATATATATATATATACCAAAAATGATGGGGAGATGACTCAATAAGGATAGTAAAAGGCTCAATCCTATATGATGCATGTACCAATGTTCCCTGCAACAAGTGTCTCCGCACGCTGAGTTGACAAGAAGGTAATCAGGGTCTTGGTGAATGGCTATGTTGGCCTCTGCACCATCACTGGACTCCCTAGCCTGAGAGTCACTCTCAAGACATGTTCACACTGTTACCCTAAAACCCAACCAATTCCTTTTTTGGGATTGTTCAAACAATGTCCCAAGGAACAAACCACCTTTGATACCACTTTTTCACGACCTGACTCATACCGAGGCTAAAGAAACATCTACTCTAAGCCTGCATCCATAGGCCAGGGGATGAGGACTAGCACCGAAGGCATAAAAAACTCAAGGAGGCCTTTAATTAAGTACCTGTACACACACACACACACGCAACCAACTAAATATAAAAGTACACAGAGCAAGGAAAACAAGATACAAAAAAACTATATATATATATAAACCAAAAATATGCATCAACCTCTAAATAGTACAAGTATAGAAAACTAAATTGAATGAAAAAAATGAAAAAATACAATCCCAACCAAAAAAGCACCACAACCCGACAACAAGTGTAAAAGTAAAATAGCTAAGAGAGCCCCTCTCCTGGATCCCATGAAATGACCACCACACATGGTCCAAGAACCCCATATCCCTATGCTCCTCTAAAGTCACGATCAACCTATTTTTTTTCTACAAGAGAACAACGATTGTGAGCAATGATCAAGTAGGGGTGAGTATAAAAATACCTAGTAGGATGCCCCGAAGGCTCAAGGGAGCAGAAAGAGAGGTAATAAAGAGGGAAGTAGTAGATAGAACAATGTTTAGTAAATGAGTATAGATCAACCCAAAAAATAAGTGAAGTAAGATCATCCAAACAAGAGTACCTAGAATTGGTGAGAATTTGAACTTCTTATTGGGTATTGACTACATATAGCAGGAGAGTATACTTGTCCAACCATGAGAAGATGGACCTGAAAAAACATGGCATACCCCGTGCGTCTTCCCCTCTCATGGAAGGAGAGCAATGAAAACCCAAGAAGTGGGTACAGTAAATAGGATACATATATATATTCTCAGTAAAAAAAGACCAAACAAGAGAGTAAGGGGACCTCCATATCACAGTTCATCCCAGGAAAAGAGTTGCCTATAGTTCAAGGAGTTACCATTGACGCCTAGCATCCCGCATGTCTGCTTTGAACTAGGGTCACAATCATCACACATTGATACTATCCTATTTGGGTGGGTCTGTCTAGCCCACATGGTTTTAGGTCACATCATAAGGATGCGTCTTGGTGGGAAAAGTGCTCCTCTTTCTCGAGAGTCCAAAATCACATCGAGTATGTCTCATCACTTTTCCACACAATCGAGAGATCATGTAAAAAAGTCGTGAACCCACTACCCAGCCCCATTAGAGTGTATGATTAGAAGAGTAATCGAAGAACCCACTACCCAGCCTAGTTGGACGGTAAGCCTGAAAGTATAAACAATAAACCTCACTGGCTAGCACTGTTAGAGGGTAAGTCCTAAAAGAGTAACCAACAAACCTCACTACCTAGCCACGCTAGAGAATAAGACTTGAAGAGAGAATGATGAACCCCACTACCCAGCCTCATTGGAGGGTAATCCCTAAATAGACAATGGAGAACCTCACTACCCAACAACACTAGAGGCTAATCTGGTATTGCTTTGGTGATTCTGAAAACATCATCGCCATCACGGTGGTCATCAAGCGTCGTCTTAGACAGGTGTCGTGCTTGAAACATCAAGTATCACCTTTGATATGAATTTTACTAAAAAAATCTCACATCCACATCAAAAGACAATATGTAAGGCACCATCACATTTAACATGGAAAAAAACTTAAGATAGTCTACTCACATGCCAAAATCCGAGTTCAGAAGAAAGAGATATGAGAGGTAGAAGATTCGTTAAGTGGTACATGACACGTGTGGGGACCACACAATGTGTGACCCTGCCCAATTTTCTGGTCGTGTACCTAGCTATACTCGGGTAATAAACTATGATCAAGTACCCACAAGATGTGCCAGTTTACTCCCAAAGTACATGAAACCTCTAGCCAAAAGGTTGACGAGCGTGTGTTGCTCGTTACCTATCCGAAATGCAAAAACGTAATTATACCGACACGCCTCTTACAAATGAACTTGGATAATCAAATGGATCACACGTTTACAATCCTTGTGGAAAATCACATAGGATCGACTATTCATTTTCCCAAAACGAACTCCCAGTGAAGAAACTGAATTCCACCGCACTGTGAGAAAATAGTGCCCTGTGGGGCCCATGCATCAATCCTAAAACACATCACATAGATCATTCCATTGAGATCCTCTAGAAAAAAAACCATGGTATTGGCTATTCATTCATCAAAAAATATACAATAGGTAAAAATGGGTGCATTTTCACTGTAAATGATCAATTGGTGCTCAATCACTATAGATCTCAAAAAGGAAATGAATATCCAAACAGATCAAACCATTGTAACCCTTTCAGAAAAAAATGCAAAGTAGACTATTCACTTTCCCCAAACAGACTTCCAATGTAGAAGTTTTAAAATGTTTCATTACACTCAAAAAGTCATCCCATGTGGTCTACAACTCAACCACAAATTTAGTCGGGTGGATTGTGCCATTGCGATCCTCATGGGATAACACACAAGATCGACTACTCAATCATCCAAAATGGATACTTAGTGAAAAAGTCACATTCTATTACAAACACCCAAAATGGACCTTATGGGTCCCACACCACTGTTTCTATTTAAGATCCTAAAATTGGCCTTGAAATTTCCCCCTCAACTCCAAGGTTACAATGCCTCTAACGGTGCATCAATCAAACATCAAATGCTGAAGTTACGCCTAGTACAAGAATCATCAAATAATAATAATTAGATTATTATTATTATTTTAAACAGATGTTTCGAATAACTGTTCTTTGATACCTAGACAAAAAGATCTCAACATTTCCTCAAAAAGGGCCGCTGCAAAACAAGGATCATGTGGCCACAAAAATCACGTAAAATGGACCCCTTGATTGAAAGAAAAGGGGTTTTTTATTAAAAACCCTGGTCTGATTCAGCATGGACCTACTCGAACTGGCCAGTCCAGCTTGAACCACTGGCCGCCATCATGGCTCCACTGCTGCCCTCAGGATCCCCTCACTGGAATCTTCCACTGGAAAAAATCCTCAGACCACTATGGTTACTCTGGTGATCCAAAATTTTATTTGAGACCAGATCTAGACTCCTCGAGATGATACCTTCACAGTGCCAGTCCCCACTTCATGATTGTTCCTCGTCTCTGTGTGAAAAAAATTAACCACCACTTCTTGTCACCATTACACTTCCTCCAGTGCCCAAAACTCGACCTCGAGCATAGATCAGGTCTCCTCGGATTGAGGGATTCACAGATGTGGGTCTAACTCCACGATCAGAGGTAGTTTGTGCAGGATGAATAGTTTTGCGATGAAGAATGCGAAAAATGTGAATACCAAGAATCAAAAATTAAAATATACGATGGTTGTTGTTTGGTTGGCCATCGTTAAAGGATTACATAATATGAAAAATTAATAGAAGTCAAAAATGATGATAAAATATTCAACCGGGGGCTGTAGAATCCGAATTAGAAATCTTATATTGAATCTGGATCCACCGTTTTGTCTTTTTTCACTTTGATCTATCATCACAAAAAGTTTAGTTGATACCCGATAACGTTCTAATGTCAAATCGATTTTGGCCAGAGATTCACAATCTGAGAGGGAAAATTAGCTAACTCAAGTTCATTTTGTTAATTTCCTATTTATAGGAAACTTATATAAGTTGAGAAATCCAAACCTCCCGTGCCCTCACAACTGAGGTCACCCCTAGGGTAAACACCACACTATGAACTCAATGACGATCTCATATTTCTAATCTGAGTCCCCATTTAGAAGTTATTCAATGTAGCATTTCAAATAAAGCAATTTTATTTAATTATTTTATTTATGGTTTTTCCCTCAGTGACATTTTCTATAGAAGGCCTGTGCTGACAAAACTTATACCCCTGATAGGGTAAACAACATACTTCTGACTCAACCATGGCATCGAATTTTTTATCTGAGTTACCGTTTGAGAGTTCTTTTGGTTTGAGATATTAAATGAATGAATTAATAAATTAATTCATCCATTTAATGTACCACTAAATTTCAAGGGATATGAACGTCCAACACTGATATATTTTTTTCCACGCCTAGGGTAAACACTGCATTCCGGAACCAACCGTAGTCTCAGATTTCAAATATAATAAACCGTTTAAGAGACATACAATATCCATTATATGAATAGTATAAAAAATTAATATTTTTGAATAATTTATTATGGTCACTCTGGGTCTTGAAATTGAATGTCATCTCAGTGCCTAGATCTGGAAATATATCTATAAATATTCCAAAGTCTTACAAGGTAAAAAATGTGTCTCTACACATGCACTCTTAGGAGGGGAATGGATTAAGAAGTCTAGGTTGGAACTCTGTGGAGTACTGGTCCATCATGAGGTCCATGTTAGCATCCTTATGCTTAGAAGCTAATGGAATTGGTGTACCTATTCCGCAAGAAAAAGGTATGACATATAATTCACTAGGGGTATAGGTGACAGATCTTAAGGGACCAAGAAGTTTTTGTGCACAATCTTGGAGGGTTTCACATGAGAAGTTTGAACAAAGTGTGAGAGTCTAACATAATAGGGGCTCATACATGGTTCTTTGAAACAAACAAAACTCATGGAGAATCGGAGAGGGTGTTTACAGAAGGCAAGGTACTTGCGTGTAAGGACAGGCTTGCACACAACTTTGGAGTGTTGTGTGCAAGGCCAAGGTTGCATGTAGGAGGATCCCTTCTGCACACCCAACTTATGATGAAAGAGGTTGGGAGAGGATTAAAAAACCATGGGCCTACTCAACAGAATCCCCACAGGGAACCTGTCATGCAATATATATACCATGGATCTATAGCCTTTTTTATGTAGTGTTAGATGAGTATTACGCGCAGTAGAGCATCAGTTTGACTTATGGAGGAACATTTTGAATAGGGGGGGGGGGGTGGACTTCAATATATATATGGAGCCTTCAGTGATGACACACAAGGCTGTGGTCATAGAAGAGGTATTCCGCGAAACGGTGACCTTGGTGAGCATGTAAGGGTCAGTTTGATGTCGCATTAGGCACACAAGAGTTTACATCACGACTTGGGGTCTTCCACACAACATAAAATTCTTATGTGCACCTGCCTTAGATGTTTGATCAGCCTATACGTAATGGGGAAAAGATATGTCATATTGGGAATGCAAGTCTCTTGCTCACACACCTCGAAACTTGCACACATATTTCTTGGCTATCTCTGAATGTTTTGTTGAGTTGGATGAGGCCTTCGGTTTACTCAAAGATGGTCATTTGCAGCTCAGTGGAAAATTTAATACCAATAATGTTTAGGGCACAACCCTTTCTCATATAATTTTCTATCCTATTGGAAATTAAAACATCACTCGTGCATATGAGTGGACAACCACCTCCATGAAGAGATGTATTTATTTTTATAACCTCACATGGATAGTTATAAATATATAATTAATGAATATATAATATTTTTATGACATTATTATGATTATATAAATATAATTTTTTATCTATCTTATTACCCTTCTATCCATTGAAAAATATTAATACTTCTTGTGCGTATGTGTGGAATACCACCTCCACGAAGCGATGCGATTTTTTTCATTTCCACCCTACATGGATGGTTTTAAGGATGAATTTAATGAATAAATATTTTATTTATATTCTGATCATGATTCTATAAATGTAAAACATCATAAAATTTATTTCCTTTTCATCGATTATAAAAATAAAAATGTCACTAATGCATATGTACATACTACCATCTAAATGAATTTATGTATTTAATTTGTCCTGACCATTTTTAATGGATGGTTATAAAAGTATATTGAATATATAAACATGATAATTATACCATATTTATGATTATTAAAATTATGAAACCATTACCATGGTAAAAGGACTAGAATCATCTAATTGAAACTTGTATGGAAAATGGAACGGTTAATACACAAATATTAATTCTAAAAATAATTATTAATAAATGGAAAAGAAGAAATTATTAATGAATATTATTTATTAAGATAAAAATAAAAAAATTTAGATATATATTTATAATAAGTCTAAATTTATCATATTAAAGATTAGATCTTGTTTGACCAAGAGGAAGTCATAAGAAAGGGTTTATTTCACAATCTCATTTTTATTCGGGTTGTTTATGTTTAAGTTTCCATTGTGGGAATTATCTGATATTATTTCACTTAAACACCATATATTTTATTATCCACTAGTTTTTTTTGGGTTTCAATTATTATTTATATTTTATCCATTTTTGATACTCAAAACCACCAAAATAATGTTTATCAGAAACGTTGACCTAATTCCCCCTTTTTTATCGAGAATATTTCTCTTCCATATCCATATTGATTTTTTACTTAAAGTATGTTATTTTATTTAATTTAATGATTTATTAAGGTTTATTATATTTAAATTTTACTTTCCATTTATTTTTTAAAAAATAATCTTTTTGACATGTTCGGTACAAGTTATTTTTGACTTTTTATAAAAGTGGGGAAATAATGTTTTTTTTACATTCACCACATGATCTCATTTTCTTTATGCCATATAAATTATTAATTATATAGATTTTTATAAAAATTTACATTTGTTTTCAAAGAAAATATTATTCCCATTATTATGGGAATTTCTAGTTTTAAAATATTTTCAAAGGAAAATGATACTTCTTATTTTCAAGGATACTTTCTAATGACATTATAAAGGTGTTATTCATCCATGTCCACATTTTCATAGATTATTATGTTTCAATGGGATATAATATAATTATGTAATTGATCTTATTTTTCTATATTTCTTATTGTCATGTTTTAATATTTATTGACTATGGAAAATATTGACATTTGATACGCTAGTTTTTCAATACGAAAGTTTATATTGATTTTATATTGTAACTTTATTCATTTTTTTCTTCATATAATGAATGCATTGGAATTAGTAAGTGATGGGTGGCGACCAATATTAAATAATCCCTCAATGCATTGATTTTTATCATAATACAAAATTGCTTGGGTAATTGGTTAATGGCTTACCAATTTATGTTTTATGTCTTGGTATGGGGCCTTGACAATAATATTATGATGGCCAACATTATGAATTTTATCATTACAAAACCAATTATTTTTATAATGTGATTATTTATGTTTCCATATAATAGATGGATATATTCTTGTTTCACATGATTAGTTATATGTCATATTTAATTATTGTTTTTCTATTCCACATGATTCATGCTTTGTTTATTCAATGATATCTTTTGTTGTATGATTTCACTTACTAAGCACCCCAGCCCAACCTTTATTATCTTTGATTTCCTTAGGGTACCAATAAGTTAAATTTTAATGATTTCAAGGATATACTAGAATAGATAATAAAGTTATCAAGTAAATTTTATATTTTTTTTTCAATTTTTATAATATAATTTTAGAATCTTGTATGTATCTAATCTATAAAGACTACTAAACTATTCAATACCATTAGATGTGATCTATTGATTTTTTACCAATATAGTAATTAATTACCTGATATGCTATAATATATCCAGGGTATCACATTAGGGACCCCTTATTGGTCTAAAAGTTGTGATTAATACCATAAGTGGAAAATAATTCAATTTAAATTAAGCTATAGGTCATGTACATAAAGTGGAGGTTACCGTATTTCATATGATGCATGAGAGATGAGTAAATACCATTATGGAATAAAGGGGTGATCTATTCATTGGATAGGTTTATTCACCCTAGGTATTCTTTACTATCTATCTCTTTCAATATACTAGGTTTCCTTAGTATTCACCTTCGTAATTGGATCCCTCTCAGAATGCTATTCCTCTCATTTCTTGTAACAAACCCAAACCCACTAACTCAGAGTAAATGGCTACTTTATTAAATTTTCATAAGATACAAGGGATCTCATACCAAATTATCGACTATTTTAGTAGTCTTAAATAACAATATATTCACCTTATTCCCATATTACATTGTAAATATAAAAAAACACTGCATAAGAAAGATTCTCACATCCTTGATATTATTCATAATATATTTCTTTATATGATCGATAAAGGAAAAAAATAAAGGGTGAGATATTATTCTTAATAAGTGTAACGCCATAACCCCAGAAGCCCAGAGTCGGTCCATTATTACTTATCCTTGGCATGATCATAAAAGATCATGTCTCGAAATAACGATTAGTTTAGTAGCCTTGGAAGTACTAGATACATTCATAAGGTTTACATTACATCATAAAATGAAAAACTACAACAACATTGTCTCCATAGACATCACTAAGATCCCATAGAATATCCCTAGAGGTCAGTCATAATATACTTCTTTGCATCCTGGAAAAAATAAAACATAGAAAGGGGTGATATCAGATGCTCAGTAAGGATAACATTATAGTGGAAACATTCATAAATAAGAATAAACATTTAAGGTAGTGTATAATACTAGAACAAAAGCCTTTTAAACTTGAACTTCAACGTAATATGGCAAAGATAAAATCAAATAATTCCATTTACTTATTCACGTGGGTATTCTACTAGTCGAATAATCACATGAAATATCAATAACCACTTTCATAATTATGGAATTCATAATGCCAAACTATCATAACCACATAGTCAAGGCCTCGTGCCAAGACTATAGATAAGATTTTTTAAAGGCCTTATGACAAGACACTAGTTTGTCGTATGAGACCTACAGATGCATCGAGGAGCTATAGCGGGCTCTACCCTCCACTTACTAAGTCCAATGCATTCCTCATATGAAAAGTATGAAACATAACATAAACATTCGTATTAAACCTAGTATACGAAATGTCAATACATTATCCACAAACCATGAATGGTATAAAAATAGCACATCCATAGTCAAATATAACTCATTCAATACAATATGGAAAATTTTATTATAAAATATTAACCTCAATTGATAATAATGAAGGATATTGACATAGATGAAAATAATCATCAAACTATTTGAGATAAATATACCCCTTATTCTTGAAAACATTTAAAAGTCACACTATTTTTCAATAATCCATTTAAAAATAGATTTTTAATCAAAGTTTCCCATACCACATTGAAGCTTTTAAATGAATCATCATTTTAAAACATTAATGTCCATATAAATAAATCCTTAAAACCATTTTAAAACATGGACATTAATGAGATGATAAATATTTAAAACATTTTAAAATGATATTTTAGTTAGAGTTCCTAACCAAAAGAGAGACACATGAATACAAATAATTGAGGTAATAAAAACCTTTTAATATCACGTGAATAAATTGATTTATGATATACTATGTCAAAGTACATTATATACACCATATAAAAGTGATTTGGTGTATAACAACAAAGAAGTCTAAATAGAATGTAAATTGAGATGAAGTCTCTTATAAAGAAAGTTTCCTTAGGTTAAAGATAAATAAAAGACATAATTATGTGTGACAAATATAAATACACTCAATATTATTGGATATTCAGTGTAAATAAATCATAGGACATTCCCACATATTCTTGTAAAAACAACAACAATAATTTGTATATTTAACTCAACAAATGGATATTGAGTTAAAATTACTCTTATCAAGTTCATATCGATGACTTGAGAATTTATCAATGGAGTGATTATGTGCATAAAAATTATATCCATATAAAGGGGAGTCTAAATTATGACATAAGCAAATGAATAGTTATTCCACACATAATCTTGGAGTAAAACAATCAATGAAGTATGTGTAAAGCCGAATGAGTGGAAATTGAAATTTCGAATTCCCTTATCGATTTGGTAACTTACGAAACATACACCCATGAAAGAAGGATCATAGAATGATGATGTAAATATCCATAAATTAAATTATATTACACAATGAATACAATCATGGGCAGTACACACACCACATGCAATAAATAAGTGGTGAATAATGGAAATCTCATAGAATTAAAAGTGAGATAAGAAACCACTTACTTTGTACCTTTTCCTTGGTATAGGGTAGGTTAACCTTCTATATAATGGTTAAATAATTTTTATTTAATTATAAAATAATCATATACATTAATATTATATCATATATTATCTTTTAACATTGATTTGTTAATAATATCTTAGTATTATCGTCGTTTTGGGTGTTAACAAATTCGTTTTCATTTATATTCTCTGTTATGTGAGCCATATTTTTTATGAATGGGATGTATCCTATTCATATCCAGAATGATATTAAGCCTTTAAACATTATTTTCAACCATCAAATGAAAATTATTCTTGAATGGATACGATGGGGAATGAATCTCATCACGTTCGTGGAGACTGTAGTCCGTACGTAAGCACAAACGACAATATCATTATTTTAATATTAAAATAATATATAATTGGATGGTATATCATATATAAAGAATCATTATCATGTTATATTTATTATTTACATGAATTACATATCATTATTATACCCATCCAAATAATAATGTGTTGAATAACAATTACACCACGACGTGGAGACGGTAATCCGTACGTACGCACGTATGGTGACATGTCAATCAAAGGATGGATAGAGTAATTAATATGGCTGTAACATATTTATAATAACATCATAGTATATATAATATTCTGGAGTTATTATTTTCGAATGAAAATAACAAAGAAAGAATAAGTGGAAGAAGAAAAGATCTTGAAAGAGGGTGGTGAAATTATTACCTCTTCTTCAGGTTCTTCCTATTTATTTGATCAAAAGGGCTTCTTAAGTTAGATTTATGACCAAATGATGGACTCTAGGATGAATGCAGGATAGTTTAGAGGGTATTTCGGTAGGGTTTGGCCGATCCAAATGGATTTGAATGTGTGAATTAGTGAGAAGGGGGAGTGCCCTTTTATAAGAGGGGTGAGGGGCACCTTAGGAAAAGCTAGAAATATTATTTTATAATAAATTCATATTCGGTTTATAATGGCTCAAAAGTGGATTATTTAAAGGTTAATGTGAGGATAGGTTTAAAACCACTCAATCAATAGGTTTTAGACAGGTTTTGGTCATTATATTAACTTTATATTTTTTATTTAACTCTTAGTTAAATAGTTTGACATTTACCATGTCTCTTTGTATTTTTATATTATATAGTTAATAAAATTACCCTATACTTCCAAGGGACTCCCAAGTGGTCCATTAATGATTCACCTATAATTATATAAGTCATTTTTCGGAACCTTATATTTTGAGGAGTAGAATATCCATTAATAATATAATATTTGTTTTAAAAACTCATTTATTTCAATTTTTACACTATTTAATAATTTATTTTTGTTAAAGTCGTAAAAAATCTATTAATTCTAACCAAACTTATTTAAGCAATTATAACATGTCATATTAACCAATAAAAGTCGTTTATGTCATCAAAACTTTCAAATTATATTTTTTTAACATTTATAATACCAATTATTTGATTATTTCATTAATAAGGAAAATACTGCATCATTATTGTGTCATAAATAAATTTAATTATTCAATGTATAAAAATTATAAATAAAATACCATTATGTAGGAAATATTTTTAGCTTTGTAATTAATATTTATAGTTGAAAATATAATATATATAACCCTATATAAAAATTGTGTTTCTAAAAGATATATGCTTATGTCATTTTTGTATTTACTTTAACTTAATTAATATAAAGTGTCATTATCACTTACATGTGGCTCCATGGGGTCCCAAAATCAACCCAAAGATGACCACGGTTGGAAATGTATCAACCAATAGGGATAGAGCATGTTTTTGGGTAATTTAATATTACTATAATGTTATTTTTTACCCTAAAATGTCTAAAAATAAAAGCTACCTATTTACAAAATTTGGAACTCTTGATTCTTAATATGGAATCCATTTTTCTAAATTCAAAACACAGAAGTGGCAGAAATTAATTTAAAATTAATTCCTGTTGTCAAAACAAAAAACGTGTTTTTAAGAAATAATAACTGTTAAAAGATCGTCACTTTCTTATATCCAATTTAAATGTGAAATTATGTCCAATGACCAAAATTGGATTAAATGGTAAAAATATAATCCAATTATACTTTAAAATCACTCAAATTCATTATTTATCACTATTAATTATTTCGATTAAAAAAGTTGTTTTTAATTAAAATTTAGTAATTTTCACTATTCATAAAAATATAAAAGTTATCAGAAATGTACTAAAAATTCACCCTAAGCTAATTTAGATATTCCAAATCAAAAAATGAAGTCCATTTTGAAAGATAAAATTTATAAAATTTCAAAATGAGGGTATTACTATTCATAATGGCTAGTTTGATTGGTTGTGGTGTGTTAGAACTCGAAGTTGCGTACAACACATGCTATTGTATTATTCAAGGAGAAGCGTACTATGGAAGCTTGGAGTGTTACATTCTCCCCTACTTCAATAAACTGTGTCCTCACAAATTTTTTTTTAAATTGGTCTTGGGAATATAATGGAATGTCCCACATCAGAAAAACGGTCAATAAAACTATCACTTTAAAAGAAAGAAAGAGAAGTACAATGGTCACCCGAGATAACCTATAAAAGGATTACATATAGAAAAACATGGATATGGATGATAAACTAAGTGTCAAGTTCTGATGGATATGGATAGAAAACATGATCAGGAGAAACTTAACAATAAGAAAACCACAAACTTGTGATGGGACAAACGGTCATTAGTTTCCCAGTGGGAAATGTAAACGGAAAACATTTTTTAGTTACATTTCATAAATATGAGGAATTTATTTATGAGATTGACCAAAAACATAAATAGATATACATTAAGTAGAGTTTATTATTTAATTAATTTCTACTTCTAACTCATTTTTTTAAACAATGATTATTCAAGATGACTTGGTCACACCGGAAGAGCTAGAATCAACTTCTAGAGAATCTCATGGTTCAAAAAGGAAAAAATATATACTTACTTTGTATTTAAAGATTAATCAAAACCAAAATGGTTAGTACAATTTCAGATGATCCCCCAAAAGGATATTCCTTTATAGAAAGAAACACTAATCTTAATTTCTAAAATTAAACCAAAAATACCCCAAAGTTAAATAAATACCATTCAATAAACAATTGTACTTAAAATCCTTCAATATAATACAAACTAATATTGAAACCAAGAATATAGAAGAATTTGGTTATGTTTTCTTCCACGTTAAATTGTATCTCCAAATGACATCGACTACTCTTAAATTTACATACTTAAAAATAATTAAACTAGTCACATATTCTCTATTATAGGTTAATCATTTCCATAAATAACCCAAATCACTATAAATACACAATAAAAACATAGATAAAAACTCACCATTGCTCCTCAAATGAAATCTCATAGTATTCTATTTTCCTAAGGCGTATAGTGTTCCCAACAGAGCGAACATCTTCCAAAATGACATTTATCACTTAATCACCGAATCATTTTCCTATTCTAAGGGTATTCATTTGATAAGACATAAGATCCCAAATAAAATTATTATTGATCAATAGAATCATTTAACTAAAAATAATTAGTTACACTAACCAGGGACTTCACGTAGTCCAGTGGTAGGCGATAAATCCCAATCGCACTTTGGTTGTGGGTTCGATTCCCACAGCTCTGTCCAACATGATGGGTTGTCACACGGTCTATGTGTTGTCCTTTTTCAAAAACTATATTTTATAACATTACTAAAATGAGATAAATTCCTCAAAATAACCATAACATAATTTAACCACAAATGTTATCTCATACCTTACATTTTCATCCCAAAATATAATAACATGTAATTTCCTCAAACCCAATGATCCTAGAAAACCAAATGGTTATTTATAACTATACCCACAAGAGAAAAGATAATTTTCCTCAAATATCATTTTTACATGATAAATTGCAGGGTTACACATATAAGAGAAAATTCATCCAAAGTAATCTCAACAACAAAGAGCAAAAATACCTTTAACCATTTTCCCATCCATTTATTTCCACATAGGTTCTTCCTTGACCAAGAGGTTATCCTATAGAACAGGGCATTGACTTGGGTGATGCCAAGGTCCATTACATTTATGAAAAATGAACTTAATTAGAATCTTAGGATCATTTTTATTTTCTTCCCTAGTACTCTTCATTTTTACTCAGCTATTTTTTACTTTATGAACTTCTTTCCCAGACATAAAGTATTTCTTTGTTCCATTGAGACACTTTCCTAGGTCTCTTCTTCCACATTTCTGGCATGATGGAAATTGATATTTATTCTCTCCATGGTCTCCACAGAAGGAGATCTTATCATTCACTGCCTTTCTCTTCATTGTTGAGTCCGGGAGTTGGTTAATATATATGTTGTTGATCATATTTTCGGAAAACTGATTCGGAATGAAGACAATATCTTTTATGCCTATCAACATTCCATTTCATTTCTCATTTCCTCCACTATTCCCACCTTGTATATCACGATCAATGTGACTATGTCTTCCTTGGAATCCAGCCATTAACTAAAACCAGTAATCATTGTGTGAGTAAGAATATTCATAAAATTATTTAGAAAATATCATCACACCTTATTCTCAATCAAAAACACACTAGTATTAACCAAGGTTATTTATTATCATTGTATATTAAAATCCTTGAAATCTGTTTATAAAGTAAATGTAAATTAACCTAAGCATATCCCTCTGGAGTGTCATAACCAAGAGTGCAGCAAGGCCCATTGTCGTGCACCAGTTCCCGTTCGAGTCTAGCTCAAAGCGGTGTTTTTGGGTTTTACCCCTAGGTACATCTGTGCCAGAGCCTCCTCTACCTGCTCGTATCCAGACAGGGATGTGTTGCTTATAAAACTCACAAAATCTCTAAAATACCAAAATTCTAGGAAGTTATTCTATACTAATCCTCAAAGTCTATCTTAGGGCTATGTGCTCTAATCAGAGTTTATCTAAATCTAGTTTCCAAGGTTTGTACTAAACTTCCTCTGATACCAACTGTAACACCCTGAACCCAGAAGCCCAGAGTCAGTGCATTATTACATATCCTTGGCATGATCATAAAAGATCATGTCTCGAAAGACTGATTAGTTTAGTATCCTTAGAATTACTAGATACGTTCATAAGGTTTACATTTCATCATAAAATGGAAAACTACAACAACATTGTCTCCATAGACAACACTGAGATCCCATAGACTATCCCTGGAGGTCAGTCATAATATACTTCTTTGCATCCTGGGAAAAATAAAACATAGAAAGGGGTGAGCTCAGATGCTGAGTAAGGATAACATTATAGTGGAAACTTTCATAAATGAGCATAAACATTTAAGGCAGTGTATAAGACTAGAACAAAAGCCTTTTAAACTTGAACTTAAACGTATTATGGAAAAGATAAAATCAAATAATGCCATTTACATATTCACATGGATATTCTACTAGTCGAATAATCACATGCAATATCAATAACTACTTTCATAATGATGGAATGCATAATGCCAGACTATCATAACCACATAGTAAAGGCCTCGTTCCAAGACTACAAATAAGATTTTGTCAAGGCCTTGTTCCAAGACACTAGTTTGTCTCATGAGACCTACCGATGCATCGAAGAGCTATAGAGGGCTCCACCCGTCATTTACTAAGTCCAATTCATTCATCATATGAAAAGTTTGAAACATAACATAAACATTCGTATTAAAACTAGCATACAAAATGTCAATACATTATCCACAAACCAAGAATGGTATAAAAATAGCACATCCACAGTCAAACATAACTCATTAAATACAATATGGAAGATTGTATTGAAACATATTAACCTCAATTGATAATAATGAAGGATATTAATATAGATGAAAATAATCATCAAAACTATTTGAGAGAAATATTCCCCTTATTCTTGAAAACATTTAAAAGTCACAGTATTTTTCAAGAAGCCGTTTAAAAATAGATTTTTGAATCCAAGTGTCCCATACCACTTTGAAGATTTTAAAATAATTATCATTTGAAAACATTAATGTCAATATAAATAAATCCTTAAAAACATTTTTAAAACATGGACATTAATGAGATGATAAATCTTTAAAACATTTTAAAATGATATTTTAGTTAGTGTTCCTAACCCAAAGAGAGACACTTGAATAAAAATAATTGAGGTAATCAAAATGTTGTAATATCATGAGAATAAAGGGATTTATGATATACTATTTCAAATTACATTATATACACCATATAAAAGTTATTTGATGTATAACAACAAAGAAGTCTGAATGGAATGTAAATTGAGATGAAGTCTCTTATAAAGACCGTATCCTTTGGTTAAGGATAAATAAAAGACATAATTGTGTGTGAAAAATATAAATACACTCAATATGATTAGATATTCACTGTAAATAAATCAGAGGACATTCAGATATATTCTTGTAAAAACAACACCAATAAATTGGATATTTAACTCAACAAATGGAGATTGAGTTAAAATTACTCTTATCAAGTTCATATCGATGACTTGAGAATTTATCAATGGAGTGATCATGTGTATAAAAAGTATATCCACAGAAAGGGGAGTGTAAATTATGACATAACAACTGAATAGTGATTCCACACATAATCTTGGAGTAAAATAATCAATGAAGTATGCGTAAAGCCGAATGAGTGGAAATTGAAATTTCAAATTCCCTTATCGATTTGGTAACATAAGACACATACAACCATGAAAGAAGGATCATATAATGATGATGTAAATATATATAAATTAAATTATATTACACAATTAATACAATCATGGGCAGTACACACACCACAAGCAATAAATAAGTCGTGAACAATGGAAATCTTACAGAATTAAAAGTGAGATAAGAAACCACTTACTTTGTAATTTTTCCTTGGTATAAGGTTGTTTAACCTCATGTATAATGTTTAAATAATTGTTATTTAATTATACAAGAATAATATACATTAATATGATATCATATATGATCTTTTAACATTGATATGTTAATAATATCTTAGTATTATCGTCATTTCGGGTGTTAACAGATTCATTTTCCTTTATATTCTTTGTTATGTGAGTCATATTTGTTATGGATGAGATGTATCTTATTCATATACAGAATGATATTATGACTTTAAACATTATTTTCAACCCTAAAATGAAAATTATTCTTGAATGGATATGATGGGGAATGAATCTCATCGCGTTGGTGGAGACGGTAGTCCGTACGTACGCACGAGCGACAATATCATTATTTTGATATTAAAATAAAATATAATTGGATGGTATATCATATGTAAAGAAATATTATTATGTTATATTTATTTTTTATTTACATTAATTAAACATCATTATTATACCCATCCAAATAATAATGTATTAAATAACAATTACACCATGACGTGGAGACGGTAATCCGAACGTACGCATGTATGGTGACATGTCAATCAAAGGATGGATAGAATAATGAAGATGGATGTAAAATATTTATAATAACATCAAAGTATATATAATATACATGAGTTATTATTTTATAATAGAAATACTAAAGAAACAAGAAGTGGAAGAAGAAAAGAACTTGAAAGCGGGTGGTGAAATTATTATCTCTTCTTCGGGTTCTTCCTTTTGATTTGATCAAAAGGTATCATTAAGTTGGTTTTCAGACCAAATTAGGGCATCTACGATTAAGGGAGGATATTTTAGAGGGTATTTGGGTAGGGTTTGTCTTAGCCAAATGGATTTGAAGGTGTTAATTAGTGAGAAGGGGGAGTGCCCTTTTGTAAGAGAGGTTAGGGGCACCTTAGGAAAAGATAGAAATATTATTTTATAATAAATTAATATTCAGTTTATAATGGATCAAAAGTGGATTAGTTAGAGGTTAAGGTGTGTATATGTTGAAAACCACTCAACCAATAGGTTTTAGATAAGTTTGGGTCACTATATTAACTTTATCGTTTCGATTTAACTCTTAGTTAAATAGTTTGACATTTACCATGTCTCTTTGTATTTTTATATTATATAGTTAATAAAATTAATATATACTTCCAAGAGACCCCCAAGTGGTCCTTTAATGATACTAATATCATTATATAAGTCATTTTTTAGAACCTCATATTTTTATAAATATAATATCAATTAATAATTAATATTCGTTTTAAAAACTCATTTATGTCAATTTTGACACTATTTAATAATTGATTTTTTTTAAAGGCATAAAAACTTTATTAATAAAAAAACAATTCATTTAAGAAATTATAACATGTCATATTAACCAATAAAAGTCTTCTATTTCATCAAAACATTCGAATTATATTTATTTTAACATTTATAATACTAATTATTTGATTCTTTTGTTAATAAGGAAAATACTACATCATTATTGTGTCATAAATAAATTTAATTATTCAATGTCTAAAAATAATAAATAAAATAACTTTATTTAGGAAATAGTTTTATATTTCTAATTAATATTTATAGTCAAGAATATAACATATATAACACTATATAAAAATTGTGTTTCTAAAAGATATATGCTTATATCATTTTTGTATTTACTTTAACTTAATTAATATAAAGTGTCATTATCACTTAAAAGTGGCTCCATGGGGTCCCAAAATCAACACAAAGATGCCCATGGTCGGAAATGTATCAACAAATAGTGTTAGGAAACGTTTTAGGGTAATTTAATATTATTTTAATATTATGTTTTACCCTTATTTACCGGATTTACCCTTTAACCATAGCAAAAAAAATATTTACCGAAATAATTATTCAAAATGTCTAAAAATAAAAGTTACCTATTTACACAATTTTTACCTCCTGATTATTAATATGGAATCCATTTTTCTAAATTCAAAACACATAAGTGGATAAAATTAATTTAAAATTAATTCCCACTGTCAAAACAAAAAACGTGTTTTTAAGAAATAATAACTATCAAAAGATTGACACTTGCTTATGTCTAGTTTAAATGTAAAATTATGTACAATGAAAAACATTGGATTAAATGTTAAAAATATAATCTAATTATATTTTAAAATCACCCAAATTAATAATTTATCACTATTAATTATTTCGATTAAAAAAATTGGTTTTAATTAAAATTTAGTAATTTTCACTATTCATCAAAATATGAAAGTTATTAGAAAAGTACAAAAAATTCACCCTAAGCTAATTTTGATATTCCGAATACAAAAATGAAGTCAATTTTTAATGATAAAATTAATAAAATTTCAAGAAGTGGGTCTTACTATTCACAAGGACTAGTTTGATTGGTTGTGGTGTGTTTGAACTCGAAGTTGCGTACAACACACACTACTATATTATTCAAAGAGAAGCATACCATGGAAGCTTGAGGTATTACAATAAGGTTTAAATAAATTATAATATATCATTATTAAATAAGGAATAATCAATATGTCATGGAAAATAACAAAAAACATTCCATTTAACCAATAACTTGAGTATGAAATGCATCCATGGAAAATATAAATGGAGTAATATCATGGATAATAATAATTGAATTCTTAGTTAAGGAAATGATTAATTTTGGATGTCATGATATAATACATATTGATATCTTTACTATCAATTCCTTGTGCCATGATAGTTTAATTTATGTGTAGATATACATAAAAAATCCATTTAATAAGTTTTGCCAACTAGTTTTTCAAATGAGCCCTATCGATACTTCAAGTGGATATATAATTCTACACCCTACCCATAAATGAATTTACAATTCATTCCCCATATATTTAAAGATAAATATAATTCTTGAACAATATTCATTATCAATAAATATCCAAATTGAGTAAAGGATATAGAATA
This sequence comes from Viscum album, assembly GCA_963277665.1. Classification (NCBI taxonomy): domain Eukaryota; kingdom Viridiplantae; phylum Streptophyta; class Magnoliopsida; order Santalales; family Viscaceae; genus Viscum; species Viscum album. Next base: position 1,898,339,420 of record OY728158.1, on the reverse strand, counting down.
CCAATATTTCCCCAATCAATCAAATAACTTTCATAGTAAAATAGCATATGTATAAATGGTATACAATTTGGTAAATAAACATATCCATGATACAATGAGAATGTATATTTAATAAAAATTTAATTTTAAATAAAATATTATCATAATAAATTTAAAATTTTAAGAGAAATTTAATGATCACAAAATTAATAAGAGATAACAGATAACCATCAATCCCTACAAAAATATATGTTTTATAATAAATTCATGTCCTTTTGAGAATAAAATAAAATGGAATAAAATAATTAATGTAAGTTTTAATTGAATATGTTTTTTGTACACCCATTGAAATCTTGTAGAATAATCTAAATATCATAAAATTGTTATGGCAATGGGAAACCCCGTTAACACTATATACCTTGAAATGAAACATTTCATTTTATTTGTTGCAAATAAAGTTGAAAATAAACCTTTGAAAAAACATTATAAATATTCCTTTAAAACCTTTAAAAAAAGTTAGGATAAATTATAATTTCTTTAATAAGCAATTTTTTTAAATTAAAAGTTCTTTTGTAAAACAATTTGGAAATATATAGACATAGAAGAAAAATATAATCGATCAAAAAGATAAATAATACCAGATTTTTCATTTAAATATTTCTTTTCATGATGCAACTGAAAAATTATAAATGTGGGATGAAAATTTGGAAATTCCTTCAATATCTAGAGTAAAGGAAAATATGTTGAGTTTTTGAAGGATAGATTATGATATTCCTTCAATGAAATCAAAATCAATCTAAAAATGAGATTTTAAAATAAATTCTTACATATTTGGTAACTTTTAAATTATAAAACTTTGAAAGTGTAAACATGAATTTAAAATTTAATCATCTTGAATAAATATATATTCATGTTAAATACATGAAATGGGTAGAATATACACCATAAATATTTTGTAGGTTCACAATGTTGGAGTTGATGGCCTAGAACCGACTACTTTGTACTTTATTCATTAATAAATACCTTAAAAAATCTTGATTATTCTTCTACGTGAAAATGCATGTGATAATGTCCCAAGGATATCTGTTTCACCAAATGGTCATAACAGATCCCGACTATGATGAGAACCCATAAGATCCATAACACTGTTCTTGAATATATGTTCTATGGTCGGATGATGCTATTTGAGGGAGACAAATAATACTGGCCATTAGTTGTGAGGACTCATAAAACTTTCAGGCACCTTCTCAAGGTGTGCTCCCTTGGTAATATCTAAGAGGATATTATGAGAACAAGACATGCCAGTAGGAAATCCATATTTTATAGTGTCATTGTATGTTCCTATCTACAGACGTGTGTATTAGTCCGTATACTTTAATATTATTATTAATGGGTATTACAACTCGCGCACTTAGATGTTTTGACGAAAACTATGAAGACACACTGTTCACAGCGAGGTAGGATATGTTGGGTGCGTCATGAGTAATACTCCATTAATAGATAATGCGAGAAAGGATTTTTCCCTTTTGTTCCATAATGAAAGTTTATATCTCATGACCTTTGATGGAATTGATATAGACTAAATAAATCCTTGTCCATGGTGAGGAATGGTAAAGTTCAATTCCAGGAAGTCAGAGAAAGAATAATCGAGCATATGGGTTGATGGCACTAACATGAAACCTGCTCGATTTGAGATATCAAGATAAAGGGATTACATTACACAGTAATTGTTCGTAGGAGGTGACACGTCATTATAGAATTAAATTATTTCTCTATGGGTGCCTTGGCGTGTTTCTAGATGCTATCCTTGGACTTTAAGTAGGCTCAACCTAATGCCACTGAGAATGAAGTCTATAGGGTCACACACTAAGTGTGTCCATGTATCTCAGTTAAATATTATTTTAACAAGTTAAATAAAGATTATTCTTGATTGTGGTTTAATAATTATTTAAGGATGACTGATCGCATTTATTTCGACACTAGTTATTCGAGCAAATATATTGTGGGAAAAACAATATATTTATTAGCAAGTAATGAAGTAATATTTATTTAAGAAATAAATCGTCGTTATTCAAGGTCTAATAAATATGTTGGTGAAAATAATGAGAATGTTAAAAAAGTACAAGCCGTGTATATTAATATACACCCTGTGTAGTTTTTCTGGGGATTTGTGAGAAATAATATTATTTATTTAATTAAATAATATTAGGTGTAATTCACTGGGTGCATGCCAAGTAATAATAATAGTCAACTGTTATTATTAAACATGGGGTATTACTAAGAATTAAATGAAATTAATAAATTCTTTTGAGTAATTAATTAATTTTATTATTCTAGCTAATTAGAAATCATAATTATATTATTCTCATAAACCTAGCCATTCTTTGTGGTTATATACAACAGATCTAGAAAAATCTCTTAAGCGAAGAGAGAATTCTTTTACTCCAAGAATGCTCTCAATTTATGAGAAAGATACTCCTCCACTAGATCAGGGTGATCAAAGGTGGACATCGCAAGAAAAGGATCTTCCGTGCTTGCACCGAGAGATCCCTTCGGTGACATCCTGAGATACGTGAATTATGTGTGGAACATCGCTAGAGGAATCCTACACTTGGATTCTATGATGCAATGATGGATCACATCGGATCGTGACCAGAAACATCGACGAAGAAAGAATTCCATCAAGGTAATTTTTTCAATTAATTAAATTAATAACAAGCAACATATGATGATCCCCTCAATGGTTCTAGGACTCTCCTCTTTCTTTTTAGTTATTCATTCAATTATGAAGAACTGGTGTTTTATTATCGTGATGGATCTCAGATTGATCATTTTTAACACTAAAATTAAAGTTGGGTTAACCCACCCACACACTTCCACTGCACCTGGAACCTACAAGTGGTATCAGAGAAGTCATATCGTTGATTATAATTTTTTATTTTTTTGTTGATGATTTATGCATTTAATAATTTAGTTGTTTCAATTCAAGTTAATCATTCTGCAAATCTAAATATCTAGATCTAATCCTCCCCTCCTTTTTTTCTCACCTACATAAAACATTTTTTCTTTTAATATGGATTAAAATAAAATAGAGGATCTCATCTAGAGGTTCCAAACATTCATGGCCGTACATCACCAGAATACACAACATGTATTCGGTAGTACACGCCTTGTAGTATAGGTTCGATGCATTGGGACAGTCCTCCGAACCAAGCCATGTCATTGGATCCTATCTAAGTCATTAAGACTCTATGTGATGACCAAGAATAGGTGGCACATAGTTTCCATATTACACTCCATATAGCCCACTGAACACGGTCTGTATTCCCCTCAGGTTAGGGTTAGACCGTGTACCCCATACACAACTTGCCTAGTTGGAAACCTTGTAATGTGGATACTACACTGTGTGCGTTCTAGTGAACACTCTGTGTACTCTGAAGATTTTCGAATTACATATACCCTCCAAGTCCCCAGGCGTGTACTTAGGATGGACGGTGAACAAAAGTACACGTCGTGTAGTCATAACTACATTCCATGTAATCATTAAAATTATGTAGATATTTTAAAATTTATTATTATATTATACAATCCCTTGAGATGTGTACCATAGTGCAGGCATAAAGCAGAGACCCAACATGTGATAGGTGTTTTATATATATGTGTTTAATTTAACATTTATGTAATTTTCATTTCTACTCATTGGGTTGTTATGAATGGTAATTCACTATGTTTCCTCGATGATACAAGTTACATACAAAGATAATTGTAAATGAATTTATTTTTTAAAAATTTTGATGGATGAAAATCTCAAGAAATTCAGAAAAAGGGTTTAAGATAAAAGGATTGATTAATTAAAGATAATTAATTGATTCGAGTGTAATTTATCTTAAACAAGAATGATTAAATAATTTAATGATAGTTTTATTTATACATAAATATCATTTCATGTGTGGAGGATCATGAGCTAGACCAAAACCTTTTCATGTGAATAGTTTCTTTTAATTAATTTATTTAAATTAAATTTGTTGGCCTGTGAGGATTCTCCTCATTAATATGTAGGGCCTGCATGCCCAAGGTATATTTTATGTAAAAACTCATTTTAACCCTAAACTATGAGTGAGGTAAAATCATATGTAATGGATGGAGCTCCCAGGATAGTGGAGGTAGCTCAAGTTAGTAGCCAAGGTGAAACCAATCCAAGGAGATACAAAGGTGGACAGGTGGAAAGATGTAAACGCAAACCTAAAATGTTAGAGGTGTTTATCCCCTAGGTCTTGGGAATGTTTATAAACCACTCGATAAAATAACCAATAGAAAGATCTCATGATCATATGATTTATCTTATTTCTATCAGTTTCATGGTTTTTTTATTGTGGGTGTGTTGTCACGATCACACAATTAATGAATTAAACTAGCATGCAAGATGAAATTAAAATAAGACCGGATTATGCGTAAATATTATTTAGACATGGTTAATCACTTAAGTATACCCCAATTAATATTAATAATCATTTAATCAATGATAATATAATTGAAATTTACCTATAAGGATAAAATCCCTCAAAGAAATATTAAGTCGGTAGAGCCTTCCATAATCTTGGTTAGAATCGAACTGTAGTTCAAAGTGCTTGACCAACCCTGGTTGGTGTGATTTCAATTATTGGGGAATTCTAATTCAAGGTTCTGGGTTTACATGACTTGGTTCGCATCAAGGGTTGACTACCACAACAGGACTTGGTGTGACCAAGAGGCAAAAGTTGAGAAAATAAAAAATAAAAGGATTTCAGGATTGGGGAGTCCACTCAGGGGATCAAGGAGGTGTAAGTTAATACATTTGGCATTTAAAATGCCAACATAAAACCCTTCAAGTTTCTTGATCGACCCTAATTGGGGTAATTTGAAGGGAAATATGGATCCTTGACACTAGAATATTCATGCAACATAATATTCCAAAGTCAATGGTGAGGGCTGTTGGATTTTGATAAAATAGTGGGAGACTAATACATATTAATTTATTTATTTTCCTCAATTTTATTATGATAAAGTACTAAATGTTTTATCATCTTAATTTGTAGAAATGGTAAGAAAAATGACTTCAAAAATATCATTGCGAACCATAATTGAGAAGGAAAACCTTCTCACCGACACCAATTTCTATGAATGGCAGAGGCGTTTACGTGTCATCCTTCTCCATGAGAGGAAATTGTATATACTGGTAGTGCCTATTCCCATTGCTGCTAGAAAAGAGGAAAGTGATGAGGAACTATCTCTATATATGAAACGTATTTATAATGCCACATATGTTCAATGTCTCATACTATCAGCCATGTCTAATGAGATCTTGAAGCTACCTGAAAACATAGACGCATATAACATGATGTTTCACCTTAAGGATATCTATCAAGAGAAGGAGAGAAAAAAGAGATATGAGATATTTAATGATTTGTTAACAACTAAGGTTAGGGAGTCTGTGTTAGTCGGGCCTCATGTTGTCAAGCTTATTGGCTAAATTAAACACATTGATAACTTAGGGATTAAGTTCCCGGGTGTGTTCCATACAGATCTCATCCTATCATCACTGCCTAAGACCTTCTCTAGATTTATTGTCAACTACAACATGGGAAACAATGAGAAGAGTATATATGAGCTTTTGAACTTAATTTTCTAGGTAGATAAAGACATGAGGCATGACAAGTCCACAGTTCTTATGGTGAATAATAAAAGGAAGGACAAGGCAAAGGGGCCAAGGGCTTATAAATGGTCTGAGGCCCCCAAGAACCATCCCTCTAAGAAGGGGAAGATCCAGAGGGGATTGGATCCAGTGTCACATGGACTACATATTTCTAAGAAAATGTGTCCTCAGACACAACATGATAAATATTGGATGAGTAATATCCCATACACTTTGGCTATAGTATCATTCATGTTTTCCATGTTATGTACTAGGCTTGATGTTGCCTATGCACTGAGTATGGTAGGCAGATATAAAGAAAATCCAGGAGAACAACATTGGACTGCTGTTAGGACTATCCTTAAGTATCTAAGAAGAACTAAGGATATCGATATAAATGGATTACATTACACAGTAAGCGTTCATAGGAGGTTACACATCACTACGACATTAACTTCTTTCTCTATAGGTTCCTTGGTGTGTCGCTAGATGCTAACCTTTGACTTTTTGCAGGCTCTGCCTAATGCCACTGAGAAATAAGCCTAGCAGGTCACACACTAAGTGTGTCCATGTATCTCAGTTAAATATTAATTTAACAAGTTGAATAAATATTATTATCTATTGTGGTTTAATAATTATTTAAGGATTCCTGATCACATTTATTTTGACACTAGTTATTCGAGAGAATATATTGTGCATGAAATATTATATTTTTTAGCAAGTAATGCAGTAATATTTATTTAAGAAATAAATAGTCATTATTCAAGGTCTAATAAATATGGTGGATGAAATAAAAAGAATGGAAAAAACAAAAGTACATGCTGTGTATATTAATATACACGTAGTGTAGTTTTTCTGGGGATTTATGAGAAATAATAATATTTATTAAATTAAATAATATTAGGTGTAATTCACTGGGTGAATGTTAAGTAGTAATAATAGTCAACTATTATTATTAGACATGGGGTATTAATAAGAATTAAATGAAATGAATAAATGATTTTGAGTAATTAATTCATTTTTTTCTATGTAATTAAAAATACCTATTATATTATTCTCATAAACCTATCCATTCTTTGTGGCTGTGAACAACAGATCTAGAAAAATCTCTCAAGCCAATAGAGAATTATTTTCCTCCAAGAATTCTTTCAATTTATGAGAGATATACTCCTCCACCAGATCAACGTGATTGAAGGTGGATATCGCAAGCGAAGGCTCTTTCCTACTAGCACATAGATATCCCTTTAGTGATGTCCCGATATATGTGGAGCATATGTGGATCACCGCTAGAGGAATCCTACACTTGGATTGTGTGACACAATGACGGATCACATTGGATCATGACTAGAAACATTGAAGAAGAAATAATCCCATCAAGGTTATTCTTGTAAATTAATTAATTAATTATAACCAACATATGATGATCCTCTCAATGGTTCTGGGACTCTCCTCTATCTTTTTTTTCTTCGTTCTATTCCAAAGATACGGAATTTTATTATCATCATGGATCTCAGATTGATCATTGTTAATGCTAAAATTAAAGTTGGATAAACCCACCCATGCACTTCTGATGCGCTTGGTACCTACACATAATACCAAATATGTCTTAATGGAGTGGAAATTGAGAAGAAATACCATACCTCAAGTTCAATTAGCTGCATAAGTGATGTTAAAATACTAGATAATAAATTAAAATTTATTATAATTATATTTTATAACAATATACCTATCTATAATATCATATGTGATCCATTTATAACTTCATATTTCCCATTTTTTAATAATATTGTATTATTATAATTATTTTAGGTCTTAACTACTTCATTTATCATTATGTTTTGATACAGTAGTTATAGTAATTGTATCTTGATCATGGTCATATCATCTACAAAACATAAATCCTGATATAAAAATAATAAATATTTATTATATACACATTCAAAATCATCAATGAGAAAAAAAAGGAAAAAATGAATCACATCGTTTCGTGGAGACAATAGTCCATACATATGCACGAGCGATATAATTATTTTTTTAGCATGTGTAAGGGTAATTATGTCCCAATACAAGATAATATTCCATCTAATATAACACCTGAACTAGCCTATGTCATGGCCTAAAGGGAATTCCCAGTCCCCACGGGGTTGAAAATTGTTCCTAGGTATCAAGAGTACACTTTGGGAAATATTTCACCCATTTTTGTAACCATAAACATCAATCAATAATTAAGATCATGAAAATGATAATCATAAAAAAATTAGGTACAAAGTTTTTTAGATTCAATGTTTTATAACTTTAACCAAGACCAAAAATACTATAATGTAATGAGAATAACAAAACCATACCAAAACCTCCATGATATATGAGTGTCATCACCCTCAAGCCACCACCACCAAAACCTACAAAAAGTGGTACACTAAAAACCAGATCAACCATCACCACCACGAGACATATTTCCTTTAACTGGGTCATACATAACAAATTCTACATACACCCAAAGTTGTATGTAGGGTGTGAACCAAAGCCTAGTAGTGTTACGCCCAAAATAAAGATTTCATGATATAATATTAGAATGTAAATTAACATGAACATTTTCATAAGAAAATTTCAAGCACTTTCATGAAAACATTTTGAAGAAACCGTTCTCCAAGAAACACTTTTAAGGAAGAAATTTTCTAAAAAGAAACATTATTTGAATTCTAAACATAAATAAGGTCCACTATATATCGATTAATAGCACCACAACACATAAGCATCATGTCATAAAAGAGATCAACATGGGAAATCCCTATAGGTAACTAGCATAAGTGGGACCCTATAAACCTCATACCGCAGTGACAATATCCTCCAACCAATACCAACAACATTCTCATCAATAAGAAACTAGAAGGGAACACATCCCAAGGTCTAGTGGTATAAAAATTATAATCCAATACAAACAAAATTCTCATGAACGGGCCACTAGAAGGGATGCCATCCCAAGATCTAGTGGTCTCTAACTATATCACATGTTTATTTAGTGTTGTAGCATCAATCCTTCTAGTAGAAACCAGGTCTCGACCCCATTGAATCAACTAGCATATTAGTTCTAGTTATACTACCTAGATAATTGGTATTCCCTTTATGCTCAAATTCCATTTCACATATCACATAAATCAACACTTTCAAATACACATTCTAGGCATCATGAAGACACAAAAAAATAACCACTTTCACAATCAACATTGATCAAACAATCAAAGCCCACATGGAAAACACCATTTTCCATAAAATCACTTTCATTTCACACACACACACAAACCATTTTGAAACATATTTCACACCACTTACACAATTCATAAATCCAATTTGAAAAAACCAAATGAAAATCAAACACGAAATAAAACCATTTCCACAGGAAAATCCCCTTTCAAATCTATACGCGCACAAAATCCATTTCAAAACATACTTCACATCACTTTCACAATTAAAAAACCACATTTAAGGTGAAAAAAATAAGCCAACATGAAACAAAATCAATTTATTTTGGATCAACAACTTCCAATGCATTCAAGCCTTAAGTTCCTTTTGAAAATGTATTTTCCACCTTTCACCCAAGGTATAAAACACATTCAAGAAGTAGCACAATGAAGCATAGATAAAACCTAGCCACTTTTCATTAAAAATAAACTCACTTCACTTATTAATCAAAAAAACTTTTCAAAACATATTTCATACCATATAAACAATCCATAAAAACATTTTTTACAATAATAATGTAATCCAATATCATCTAATAATGTAAAAGCATGGAAATACCTACCTCAAGCTTGGGAAATTTTGGAAACTAATTAGAAACCACAAACACACATAAAAAAACCTTTTATAGGAAATATAAAATAAAAACTATCACTATTTCAACCAATAAGATAAGATTGAACATAATTTTGTCAAACAACCCATTAGAAAAAGGAAAACCCAAAGAGAGGAGATAAACCCTAGAATAATGTAGAAACTGAAGGATAAATGACTAACTTGATGATTCCCCGAAGATGCAAGGATGAAACCACCCAAATATCGATGCTTAAGAGGTCCAAGGAGGTATGAAAAAATCTACCCTAGTTGAAAATCCCATAGGTTTTGGATTTGAAGTGATTTAGGGTTAAATTGGAGTAGGTAAGAAGATTAATTTTTCACTATTTAATAACATGAACAGGTCACACGGTTAGCCTGCCTGATTTTCCAAACTGTATGGAAACTGTGCATCCATCATTTTCCAAGTGGAATAAAGCCACATGGTTTCCTGGGGGATGGTTCATGCTTGTGTTCCTTCTCTTGTGACATGGATAGTGACACTTTCCTAAGTACTTAGTATCCTTTGGGTAAGGGCTTGGTTTCCCTTAACTGTGTGCTAACTGTGGAACACCTACTACTAATCCCCAAAACTCCATTTTCTCCCATAAATCCTGGGGAACCCAAGGTAAAAAATATGATCAAAAATAAAAAAAATAATACCTCAAAATAAAATCATGGATGAAAAAATTTTCCACACCATGAAAACTTTGTACCCTAGGAAATTCACTCCAAAGATTGACCAGAAAACAAAAAACCAATTGTCCTTCTCAACCCTAGAATTTCATTCCCATGTCTCATACTCATCATTAACATGCTTCCCATGAACTCAGACCAATGATATATAATTCCCACAAAGCACACACTCTTGGGAATCCAGAGTCCGCACTGGCCACTCACACATCGGAAAATCAGGCTCTAACTCTTACTCCTCCCAATTCAATACATGGGATAGATCTAGATTGTTCTTTTTTAGATGAGAGACATAGAACATGTCATGAATTTATTTCAACTAAGAAGGAAACACCTACAAGTATTTTACCTTAATAATCTAATCAATAACATCAAATGGTCTAACATAACGCGATGTTACCTTCCCTTGATTACCCAAAAAATGGTGACCCAATCAAGGGACCACATTCTAAAACACACGATCACCCATAGAAAACTTCAAATATCAGAACCAATGAGAAGAAGAAGACTTGTGATGAATCTTTTCTATCAAAAAACATTACCTGATCAACTAAACCATATTAGAAGTTTCTTTTACAAGGATCGATCCCAACAATGAGGTCTCTCCCACCTCAACCCAACATAAAGGGGACTCACATGACTGACCATAAAGCACCTCAAAAGGATCCATTCAAATAAATGATAGATAAATGTTATTATATGAAAACTCAAACAATACCAAATGTCTCTCCCATGAGCCTAGTAAATCCAGAACACATGACCAGAGCATGTATTCCAAGATCTGGTTCGCTCGCTCCATCTGACCATCCGTTTGAGGGTGGTATTTCATACTCAACATGACTTAAAACCCCATATACTTTTGAATAACTTTCCAAAAACATGTGGTAAAGTGAGGGTCCCTATCTAAATTATTTCCAATGGTACACCATGAAGCATCATTATCTCATGAACATAAAAACAACCTAGCTCATCCACTTTGTTTGATTCAATGATTGGGGTAAAATGGGATGATGACGGGATGACTTTGTGAGATGGTCAATCACTACCCAAATAGATTTTATCCCCTAGGGAGTATGGGGTAATCCGATAATAAAATAAATGGAAATATTGTCCCCTTATAGGTAGGAATGGACAGTGGCTGAAGAAAACCAAAGGGCCTTACGTGCTCTTATTTAATCCGCTGATATATATAACACCATGATACAAAGTCAGTTACATCCCACCTCATACTTGGCCACCCGAGCTATCAAAACATATCATAAAACAACATGGTGGCACTAGGATGAATGAACCATTAGGAATGGTGGATATCCTTCATATAGACCTTACTCAATGACAAAAAAACCATAAAGAGAACCTTGAAGTAAATAATTACATCATGTGATAATGACCATTCACAAGGCACCTCCCCACCATTTAGGAACTACATAGACTGCTACCAAAACTCATCACTAGGATGCACCTAATGAATCAATCCTATAAGGGAAGGTGTTGGCTAGAAACTGGCTAAAAAACACCTCAATTGTGATCCTTGGCCTCGAGATTCATATGAGAAAATAGACGCATTAAACAACACTCATTACTCGACTCTTTAAATGCTTTCACTAGAACTTTCCTTCTCAAGGAATATGCTACGACAGTCCCTTTTCCTAGGGTATAGAGGATATCAAAATAAAATACCTAAAGGTACTCAACCAAATTATACTACCTCAAATTAAATTCCCTCTGGAATAAATTGTAGGCTAAGATCATTTAATAATAAAAAACACTAATTTTTCCCTGAAAAGATAATAACACCACATCTTTAAGCCATGCATCACTACTGGTAACTCCAAGTCATGTCTTGGGTAATTATTTTAATGGGTTAAGAGTTATCATGAACCATATGCCATCATGTTGTCATCCTGACACACCCAATACCCATAATAAAAGCTTAATAATAGACAACATATCCCTTTTCAGAATCTGAAAAGATCAAAATTGTAGCTCTGGTTAATTGTTGTGGATTCTCTTCAAAGGATGCTTGTAATTATAGGTTCCATTCGAACTTCACCCCCTTTTAGGTTAGCATTGTAATGGACTAATAAATCTAATTAAAATACCATAAAAATCAACTGTAATACCCTATGAGGCCAAAAAAGCTTCTGATTTCAAAGACATTTTTCAGATGCTCCCATAACATCACTACATGGATATTATTAGGGCCCACCGAAACCCCTCATTTTTAGATCACATGTTGAAGAAACTTCACTTAACTAATATATATGGTTCACTTAGAATATTTCACCTAGATATAATGATCCCAAAGGGTTCCCAATATAATTCTCAAATGTCATTCATGCTCCTCTACTGTCCTAAAATAGACCAAGTTTTCATAAACAAATACCATGACAAAAGAGTCAAGATACTTATGGAAGACCCAATTCATAAGCACCATACATACCAATGGAGCATTATTCAAACCAAAAGGCATGACTAAATACTCAAAATGGCCATACCTGCTTCAAAAGTATATTTTCGGAATATTCTTCTCTCTAACTCTGACATGGTGATAACCGAAACATAGGTTAATCTTGGAGAAGCACCTTTCCCACTTAAGTTGATCGAAAGGTTCATTAATATGAGGAAAATGATACTTTTTTCTGAACATCACCTTATTTAACTTTTTTTAATTGATTCATAGTTAGAGATATCCACCAAACATTTTTGAGAATAGAACAGGGGCAACCCAAGGTGTGATGCTCAGGAAAATGAATCCATTGACTTCCAAATAATCTAGTTGTACCTTTAATTCCCTCAACTTGGTGGGGGACATATGGTATGAGTTAAGGGATATTGACTATATTCCTGGTTCCCAATCATTGGTTAACTCCATATCCATCTTTGGAGGAAATATTGAGAAATACTCTATAAAAACCTTTGGGAAATCATCCACCATATGAGGTAACCCACCCTCAAGGGTACCATCATCATCCTCCAACATAAGTGATGAGATCTAAAAAATTAGGTTTCCCAACTCCAAAAGTTGTGGTACATCACGTCTCGACTGAGGATCCCACTCACACTGAAAAAATTTGGTACTACCCTCAGGTTCCAAAAAACATACCCACCTCCGATAACAATCAATGTGAACCTGAAAAGACAATATAAAATTCATACCAAGGATCACATAAAATTGGTCCATATCCCAAACTAGGAAATCCCATTCCAACTCAACGACTAACATGGTGAGTGTGCAATACAGGCACCCAAAACCCATTATATCACTTATTACCAAGAAGAATTACCAACTCCATCGCGTATGGAATAATCTTGGTTGGAAGCTTTAATACATCCACAAGACAAATAGAAATAAAAGAAACATAGGTACTAATATCAAACAGAACAAAAAATAATGATGAATCAATAAGAATGGTACCTTGAATTGTTATAGGTCCTGCATCCAATTCCATTGGGGCTTGATCTATCACAAGAAGTTTCCTCATCTAAACCAGAGACCAAGAACAACCACTTGATGATGAAACTTCCCTTAACTGACTCTACCCAGATGGTGATCCAAACTTGCTGCCACAACCTCCAAAATGAGAGCCCACTATCATGGAAAGTTCTGACTATGATGATATCACTATGGAAGCTACATATCCTCTACCACTCTGATATGGGTGTTCCACCTTGAAAAATCACTGCAAATTCTGCATGGATCCACACTGATGGAAAGGCCTGGGTAGAGATGAACATGTAGACCACATGTGCCCTGCCTTCCAACAATGATGGAACATGACTGAACCAGCACCTAAATCCATGAATGAATATATCCGAGAAGGTTGACTTGAACTACCACCTCCCCTCTTTTACATCTCATCCTACTTCCTCTTATTCTCAGATAAAAGGCCACATCTCAGTGTTGAAACGACTCCAGAGAAACCAAACTTTCCTTAATGATCATTTTCTACCATCATATCACGATCAAACACCTCATAAAAATTATTAATCTTGACCAAAAAGTCATGGGATTGGATTTCTGGATGCAACCCCACACCAATCTTCCAAGCCTTTAGTTACTCATTGAAAATGGACTCAGGTAAAAACTAAACTAATTCTGCAAATTGGTTAGCATACAACATCATGATCTGATCTCCCATGAAAAGTTCCAGAAACTCTCGAGACCTAGTGAAGGGAAAAATAGCTGGAAAATACTTCTCATTTAATATGACCTTTTAATCCTTCCAACCCATCTGCTCATGCTTCCTATCTTGAACCACTGATTCCCACAACTTTTGACTGGGACCTTCCAACATGAACGAATCAAACTTCACACTGACTGCCTCAAGAGTTTCAAGAAACTCAAAAATCCTCTATATTTTATCAACCCACTCCTTCAATTCATATGGTTATGTGATATATCAGAAATAATAATGCTTGTTCTTGAGGAACTCTGGAGCTTTGTCCCTTCTAGGACCTGGTTCAGATTATCTAACCTGAGTAGGACTAGAGATCACTCATTGACCAAAATGTTGGGTGACCCAAACTAACACTTCCACTAATATATGATCAATTGGTGAGGGATAAATCTCTTTTTCCTCTTCCTAGGGTTTCACAATAATTATCTAAGTAAACTTACTAAAACAACCAATAATTACAAGGAAAGACCTTAAAAAAACCATCAATACACATTCTGATGTTTTTTATTCGGAACAATAAATCTCGAAAACTTCAATATTTTGATACAAAATCAGATTTGACACAATAACATGCCAAACCACTTCACCCTCAACCCAGTGTTTATATACAGTCTACATCCTATACATATCACCTAGAGGAGAATTCAAATTTAAATTCCCCACATCCCATTGAAACTCAAGTCCTTTCATGAGGTGTGTTTTCCAGAAACCCCACTCACAACCATAATCCCAAGACCTAACAATCCTATCTCTAGTCTATTCGGACTCTTCCTAAATAACATGAAACACTAAAAATAGAGGCCTTCCCTAATACTATTTTTTCACGAACCATGTTGGTATTCCATTCAACCAAACACTCGACCTAGCCCATGGCATGACCTGAAGGGCATTCCCGATCCCCACGGGCTGTAAACTAGTGACTAGGTATTAAAAATACAACTTGGGAATGATTTAACCAATTTCTATAACCATAGATATCAAAAATTAATAAACATCACAAAATTGATAATCATAACTAAACATGGTACAATTTATTTAATATTTAATGTTTTGAAACATTAAAAAAACTAAAAAAACTAAAATGGAATGGGAAAAAAAACTATCCCGAAACCACAATGTAACTTGAGGGTCATCACCCTCAGTCCACCACCATAAACACCTATAATAAGTATAACACTAGAAAAGAAAACCCACCACCACTACCATAATACATCTTGACTTTACCTGGGTCATACATAACAGAGTTTACATGCACCCAAAGGTGTATATAGGGTGTGAGCCAAAGACTAGTAAGATTCCACCCAAAATAAAGATTCCATACTATAAAATTAGAAGATAATTTAGCATGAAGAAATTTTATAAGAACATTTGAAATTATTTTAATAAAACATTTTGAGGAAACCATTCTCCAGGAAACACTTTTAAAGAAATAATTTACTCAAAAGAAACTTTCTTTGAAACTTAAACATACTCAAGTTTCACCATATGTCGACAAATAGAACCACCTCAAATAATCATCATGTCAGAAAAGATAGCACTATGGTAAATCCCTATTGGTATCTAGCACAAGTGGGGATTTAAAAACCTTATACCTTGGTGATAATATCCTCCAACCATTACCAAAAGTATTCTCATGCATGGGCCACTAGTGGGGAGTTCATCTCATGGTCTAGTGGTCTCCAAATAATAAGACAATACCAACATCATTCTCATTAATGATCCACTAGAGGGTATACCATTACATGGTATAGTGGTTTAGATCATATGAAATTTTTAGTTAGTGTTGTATCATCAATCCTCCTAGAAGAAACCGAGAGTCAACCCCACCAAATCAATTAGGATTCTAGATCTAGTTCACCCACCTAGATACTCGAGATTCCCTTTGTGCTCAAATTCCATTTCACATGTCACATAAATCAATACTCTCATATGAAAAATCAAATCATCATGAACACATAAGGAAATTACCACTTTTACAATCCACATTGATCTAATGATCAAAGCTCACATGGAAACCATGATATCCCATAAACAAAACCACTTTCATTTCACACACACACTAAAACCATTTGGAAACACATATCTCACCACTTTTACAATTCATAAAGTCCATTTGGAAACATTATAATAAAATCACACAAAATATAAAACCATTTCTATAGGAAAAGACACTTTAAAATCCATATTCACACTAAATACATTTTAAAACATACTTCACATCACTTTCACAATTCACAATCCACATTTAAGGTGAACAAAAAAGAATCCAACATGAAACAAATCCATTTATTTTGGAAAAACAACCTTTAATGCATTCTCACCTCAAGTTCCTTTAGAAAACATATTTGAAACTATTAACCCAAGGAATAAAACACATTCAATAATCCCAACAACTAACCACACATAAAACATAGTCTATTTTCATTATAAAATAAACTTTCTTCAATTATGCATCTCAAAAAAGTTTCAAAACATATTTCAAACCAAATAAACAATCCATAGAATACATTTATTACACCAAGGAAGTAAGAAAAAATCATTTAATAATGTAAAATCATGAAACCACTTACCTCAATCTTGGATTTTTTTTGAAATAGGTGTAATAGAACCTCAAAAATACCCTATAAACGCAATATTGAACACAAACATCATGATTTCACCCAAAAACACAAGATAAACCCTTCACTAGATCAAACAACCTTCTAGAAAAAAGGAAAACCCAAGAAAAAGTGAGAGAAACCCTAGAAGAAGGGAGAAACCAAAAGAAAAAATTACTTACTTTATGATTGCTTTTATTTGCAAGGATAAAACCACCCAAAGGTTGATTTTTAAGAGGTCTAAGTAAGTGTGGAAGAAGATCCTATTAATGAAAATCCCATAGGGTTCAGATTATAGGTGATTTAGGGTTTTAATTGGATGAGTATAGAATAATAATTTTCATATTTTTATGACTTGGAATATTCACACAGTTAGCCAGCATGGTTTCCCAAACCATGTGGCAACTAGGCGTCCCTCACCGTCAAAGAGGAACAAAGCTTCACAGTTTTCTATGGGATGGTGTATGCTTGTGTGCGTAGATGTGTGACCTGGATAGTGACACTATCCTAAGCGCACAATTTCCTTTGGGCTAGCACATAGTTTCCCTTAACTATGACCCAATCATGCGACACCTGATGCCAAGCCCAAAAAACACCATTTTCTCCCAAAACTAATAGGGAACCCAGGGAAAAAATATATGACACAAAATAAACAATGGAATACCTCAAAATAAAATCAAAGATGTGAAAAATTAAGTAGGTGATATCATATAATTAAATAATAATAATTATTTCATAAGTACCATATATATTTATTAGTTACGTCATTATGATGATTCATGTGAAGTGGTACTGGATAATAAATTACATCGGTTCGTGAAGAATAAATCCATTGTACACATGATCAATAGTTTTGTTTCTCATTTTATAGAGAAAGAGATGGGTAAATATTATGTTATAAAAAAATAACATATCAGTATATGGGAGATTCTTGTTTTATTATATTGTAATGGTTATGGCATAATTGAAGGTGGGAAATACAAAGAAAAATGAAAGTGATCTGTGAGGATGATTACCTCTATTTTTAAAGAGTTAATTTAGACATATTCTTAGGGGACCTAGGGATGGTATTTTGGGAATAAAAAACCAATCAAACATGAATAAGGATTTTTAGAAGAGGTGTTTTTAGGGTTTATTTGAGATAAGTTTCTCTAGGTGGTGTATATAAGAGAGGATAAGTGACACTTTTTTTTGGTGAATGGAAAGGCACACATGGAATTAATAAAAATATTTAATTGTAATAAATTAATTTTCATGTATATTTAAAACCATGTGGAAATAATTTAGAAGATAATATTTTATATAGATGAAATAACTTAAAATAATAAATTTTTATAGGTTTAGATGGTATTTTAAACCTTATCTTTTGTTTTAACCTGTTCATTATACAATTTTAACCTTCATAACAGTGAAAAAATTTTCAATATCAAAGGGTTATAATTTTAATTATAAGGTAAAACTTTTATCATAAATATACAAGATATTAAATTTTAGGCCATTTATAATTATATATGTCCTATTTTAATATTTCTATGTTTTTTGAATAATTTAATAAAATATTATTTTTCATAAAATATCATTATTTATTTTGGCTCTATTTATTTAATTTAAATTTAATGAAGTCAAGCGATGGATGGAATTATAATATAATACTTTTAACCACCAATAATACATTATTATTAATTATAAAATTATTATGGAACCATGATTCCTCCCCCAAAACATTAGTTTTAATGTTTTTAAAATTAGTTTTTTTGCTTTTCCATAGCTTGCACAAACACTGTGTCAATGTTGTATAAGAATTTAAGGTAATTATATAATCACTAAAAATTATAAATAAGTAATGATAATAAAAATAATTTTATTAATCTAAAAAAACATTTAATATTCATTTATAACTTATTTTTATCTCTATGTGAACACATAAGATACATTTAAAGGCAAGTGAAAGACATCTTGTGTTTTTATTTTCTTAAAATAATATAACTTCCCTTATCAAGAACAAATGACACAAAATTGTCATATATTTGAATATTTTAGGATTATGTTCAAAATTTTATCATACATTTGGAATAATTAAGGTGATAGATAAAATTTTAAAGTGTTATCATATTATTTTTGACTTCAATTACCTGATTTACCCTTACTAAGGTGATAGATTTTACCATAGTTACTATTCACAATGCCTAAAAATAAAAGGAAACTATTTAACAAATTTTAACCAATTTATTAAAAATATATAATCAATTTTATCAAATTAAATTCCTATAAGTTAAAGAAATTAATTTAAAAATAAAACTGCAAAATGCGATGAAATATGTTTTTCCCAAAAAATGTCTTTTTTAAGATTAAAAATTGACTAACATAAAAATTATGTAAAATTATGACCCTAGTGGAAGTAATTAGATTATTTTAAATCAAATGTATATTATATCACTTTAATACCAAATTTAAAATATAATGGTACTTTTAAATTACTTATTTAAAGAAAAAATGATTATTTTTCATGAATCAATATTTTTCACATCCTCAGGTTCCCATGTAGCATTCTAAATTTTATTATTTCACCACTAAATATTGACCAAATGAGTGGTATTAATTTACAGTAATTTTTCTATGTGATCTAGAATTTACATCAATTGTCCTCATAATACACATCTTTCTCTAATGCTATGACCTTATAGTTCTGTACATGTGAAGGATTAGGTACGTACTTACTCATGATTGATACATGCAACATATCATAAACTTGATATAAATTTAGTGGAAGTTCCTAATGATATGCTTCCTCCCAAATACGATGAAATTTTTTTATGAGACCAATATATCTAGGGATATGATTTCCATTCTTTCCAAATCTTATAAACTTATTCTATAAAATATTCATAGGAATACCTTATCTCTAACATTGAACTCTAGATCTCACCGATGATTATAAACACAAATTTGTTTTCAACACTTAGATGGCCTTATATAATGTTAACTAGATCTAATAATATCTACCATTTCTTATGATAGATTAGGTACCCAAATATTTATTTATCAAACTTAATCCCAACACATTGGAGTTCTGCAATTCCTTCCATAGAGGGTATCACAAGGATCCGTCTAAATTCTTGAGTAAAAGCTACTATTTATAGAAAACTATACCAAAGTAAGGGGTTGATCCCAAACACCTTTAAAATCCATAAAATAAACTCTTAAAATGTATTCTAGAGATTTAAAAACTAACCCTTTGTTTAAGGGTGATAATAAGTACTAAAACATAGTATTGTATCCATAGCCTATTGAAGGCTTCTCTAGAACTTTGAGGTAAACCTTCGATTTTGATCAGATATGACTGAGAGTGGTACTCTATGAAATATCAAAACTCACTCAATGTATAATCAAGTAAGTTTATTAATAGTTAAATCTTATTTAATAGTGATAAAATAAACAAATTTGGTAAGGTGATTGAATACAACACAGAGAACATTATATCCTTTATATATTTTTGGGAGCCTGACAATGAAATCCATGGTAATATTTTCCCATTTCAATTATGGTATAGTTAATGATGGTAATATAAACTCATACTTATATATCTTATCCTTAACTTTCTAACACACTTGTAATCATGATAAATTCTCTACTATATCCCTTTTCATGTTACCAAACCACAAATACTCTTTCAGATATCTATACATCTTTATACTTATGGGATGAATAAAGAATGATGAATTATCATATTCATGAAATATATCCTTCTTCAGGTTTAGTATTGATGGAACAGACACTTGGTTTCCGAAACTTATCATTCCAATATGACGATGGTTTAACTCAGGAACATTCCTCACCGTCTTCTGTAATTCCACACCTTCTATCTATGCCTTATTTATCCTCTCATGGATGGATGGTTGAATATTCATCGAAGAAAGATAATATTCATCACATTTCTCAAAGATTTAAATATCTAACTTCTATAAATAAATAAATATTGGATCCATTTCAATCCTCATCATGGAAAAACTAGCATGTTATTTCTGACTCAGATCCTTAGCCACCTTCTTTACCTTCCCAGGGTGGCAATGTATTGATAAGTCATTGTAACACCCCAAACCATACCTCTAGGTCTAATATGGAATGTTGTGAATCCTTATGCATGCCTTCATATATGTACGAGGCTTCCAATTTATAGTTAGGGTCTAAGTATGACAATGGGGAGACTACACCCTTCGTGTAATGTCATTGTACATGAATAATAGAAAAAATAAAGAATAACCATAAATAATCAAAGATGTCATGCAAAATAATAAATATGGGATACAATTTATATAAATCAGAGTTCCTAATGTGGAAATATTTCTAGATTAATGAAAGAAAATTAATAAGACAATAAATAAACTATGGGACACTAGAGTCCACTCTCTCACACTACCTACTCCATCCTCCTCTACTTAGCTGTCCACCACAGGTCCCTTGACCTTAACTGGATATCTTGTGGATTCTACAGGCACACCGAAATTCATGAGTTGGGAGTGGTTACAAGAGTTAGTAGAACATCACCAATGCATACTTACCTAATGTTCTCAAGTATAACAAATATATTCCAATAATGATAATAAATTTGGACTAAGCATAAACACAAAATACAAAACCTAGAAGTCATGCACTGACCAGGCCACCACAAACCCTCCACCATACCTGCTTCAGCTTCATGACAAAAATATAATAAAAGCTATCAGTAGTGACCAAACCAGCTCCTTTACACCATCCTCATGGTTTCTTGGAGATCATAACCAATATTATTTATCCCTCAAGAGGAGCATGTCACCAGATACCTCTTAATAAAAATATCTATTACTCACATCGACCATGCCATCATGTGGTGAATGGAACTTGGAAAATAAATGTAACCTCAAACACACCCTCGACATGAAACCATGGATACCTCGTAGACCCACCCTATACTCAGGTCCTTCATCACAATCATCATAATCATTAACACTCCCCCACAAAGGGATAATCTCTCACAATAGTCTACCTATCTCATGCACCAAATAAAACCTACAAGGCAATGGTAACACACCTACAAGGTGGGAATATAATAAAGTATAGAATATCATCATTAGTATATAGAATCATAAATAATAGCATGTGATCACAATCAAACATGGTAACAAGTTACACTAATATCACCCATGGAATCAATATCATAAAGGATCTCATGGTCTACACACACATGCGACCATAATCAAGCATGATATAAAATTATAATAAATACAATCATACAATGGAAATAAGTGTAAATGAAATCCCAATAAGGTAAATAACTTCCCACCTCAATTTTTTCCAAGTCAACATTGAGGTTTTCTAATATTTTCATCACCTGAACCCATGTCTATACATTAATCAAGAGAAAGATCACATTCCAACAAATCATAGAATGCCTAAATCATCATGAGAAGTCTTCTAGATCTAGATGAAGAGAATTGAGACAAATAGAACAGATGAACTTACCCAATAACCAAAAAAATCCCATGTGTACCATAGGACTGCTCTATATATAACATAAACAAATGACCTGCGGTGTAATATATGGTTGTCACCTTTTAGGAATAAATGGTAGTCTTACTATGTAAGACCATCATCACAACTCTTTTGACATAAAATATATTATTATAATGTAAAAATAATTTAGGGTATTCCTCTATATTGTAGGGTCATGGTTTCACTATGTAGGAGTTTGGGACTACCATATAGGGTTAGGGTGGTCTTATTTTTGGAACTTACGAGCTTCTAGGACATTTTCCAAACATAGAGAGGGATTGAGTGTATTTATAGGGGATCATCCTGACCAACCCCCAATGAGAGTTACCTACGTAACTCCTCTATTTAATAAAAAATACCGAGGACCTTTTAATGCCCATGGTAATAAAATTTTAATGGCTTATAGTGATCCAAATACCAGAGACCGACAACTGTTTTAGCCTAAATGGAGAAAGAGATGTTGTAGAGTAAAATGAGATGAGTCACGAATCTTAAAATGCAAATAGATATATAATAGTGTAAATATGACGGGGTTTAATATTTAAAATGTAAAATTATATTATGTCATTAAAGGATTGGCCGATACATTTATGTCTTAAAATTAATATTTACTCCATAATGTAACATGTAATACATAAATGATGGAAAATGGAACATATATTTACAATTTTACCCCTGAAATAACTTATCATCCCCAAGAAGTTTCACTAGGAATACTTTTCAAATAACTCAATCCCCTGAGATTGAGTGTTTTCCTCTCTCTCCAAAGTCTCCTCCTGGATCCACCCATGTTGCGCCCGAATCTGGACAAGTGATAGTGTGTTCCCTCAAATATATTTCTCACTTCGATCTATAATTAGTACTGGACACTCCTCATATGATGCATAATGATCTAGATCAACATCCTCACAAAACATAACATGCACTGGGTCAGGTAAGTACCTTCATTGTTGTGACACATGAAACATGTCTTGTATACCTCGGTATTAAGAAGGAAGATCTAAACGGTACGCCACTACCCCTATCCACTCAGTGATATCAAAGGGATACAAAAAATTTAGTTCAAGCATTCCCTTATTTCTCAAATGTATGTTCCCTAACCGAGGATACACTCTTAATAAAACTTGATTTCCTATAGTGAACTCCAAAGGTCTCTTCCTGTGGTCTGCATAAGATCTCTGTCTTCTTTGAATGGTGATAAACATCTTCTGAATTAGTTGTACTCTCTTAAAAGTCTCATAAAACATGATGGGTCCCACAACTGTTGCCTCACTCACCTCATTCCAATAGAGTGGTAAACAACACGACCTCCTATAATGAGACTCATAATTTACCATTTTAATCAAATTCTGATAACTGTTGTTATATTTAGAGTCAACTAAGTCAAGGCGATCATCCCACACTCCTCTAAATTTTAGCATAAAATCTTGAAACATATCCTCTAATATGAATATTGTCTATTTTACTATCCACATGTCTTTGAATGTTATACTGTTCTCAACTTTAACTAAGTCCCTAATGCCTTTTTCATGCCTTTCCAAAACATTAACATAAAACATGCATATCTATCTGATACAATTCTCAGGGGAACTTTGTCAAGTGTATGATCTCATGGACATATATATTTCCTATATCCTCTATAGATTGTGTCTATATTATCCATAAAGGTACCTAAACCACATCATGAATACTCATGTTACACATTGAACCCTTTAAAAAGTTAATCGTGATATCCTCCAACATCAACATGGATACTAGAAGTTTTTGGATCAACCCACTTGGTTTTTAGTTCCAGTCCTTCACCCTTTGACATGTAAGGAATAAAGAGATGAACACAGTAATGTCTCTTCATCCCTATCCACCACAACTATCACCTAATGTCATGGTACATCTTCATTTTTCCAGGATGCACTGCCCATATAGAGGTATAGTAATACCTCATCATATAATCTCTAATGGAATCAAAGACTACTACTATGCCATATTCCATGATCAAATCATCATTGCTCAAGGAATGACCATGTATCGGGTCACGTATAACTATTAGTTACCTCATGACAATGAACTATGAGTCTGACTCCTATCTAGACTTTACTTAGTCTATAAGAAAATACGGGACTACCAGGGGAGCCCATGTCATAAAACCCTAGTCCTCTAATGTCTCCATGCTCCAATCATCCAATAAGTTCATCAAGAACCATTGTTACTCATATGGATTCTCACCAAGATCATTCTCAGCCTACATCACACAACTAAGCGAATATTTAATTAAGTTACCTTTACTATGTTCATATACAATCTAAAATTCAAATTTCTATAGAAACAAAATCGAGTGTATCTTTCTTCGGTTCGTTTCCCTATGAGTGATGATATATTAAAGGCTCTTGTGGTCTGTGTAGAAACAAATCTCTCTCCTAATAGGTAATATCACCAACACTTCTGATAATGGACCATAACCTTCATCTCCAAGTCATATATAGGGTAGTTATACTCATGTTGTTGTAGCTGATGAGACCCATAGGCCACTACCTACCCACTCTATATCAACATTGATCCTAGGACAACACCTAATATATCACAATATATTTCTTAACCAATACCATACTCTTGGAGTTTCAATATTGGATTTTCCATCAACCTTCTCCGCAATACAATGAAGGCCTCTTCACACTGGTCCAACCACTAGAATTTCACTCCCTTATTTTTCAGTGCAATCATGGGTGATGAAATTTTGGAGACGTCTTGAATAAACCATCGGTAATATACTACTAGACCTAGAAATTTCCTGATCTAAAAAAAATTCAGGGGACATATCAAGGATATGGACACCACAACATTCTCTAGGTATATAGATATACCCATCTCAGACACCACATGTACTAGGAACTTCACCTATTGAATCCAGAACTCACACTTCTACAAATTGGAATACAGTTGATGTGCTCAAAGTGTACATAGGACTATCTCCAGGTTCCTAACATGCTGATCTAGTGTTAGTGGGTAGATGAGGACGTCTTAGATGATCACTAAGATGGGTGATTCCATGTATGGGTGGAAGATCTCATTTGTGTGGGCCATGAACACTATAGGTGCATTCAACATCCTGAATGACTTCACTAAGTAATCATACCATCCATACCTACTTTAAAAAATTTTCCTCAAAATTTACACCTCTCTAACTCACAACTGATGACATCCTAATCAAATATCTATCTCGGGAAACCAAAAGATCCCTATAGCTAATCAAAAACATCATTGATCCTAGGAAAAAGATATCAGTACTTCATCATCACCTATTTCAACTTTTATTAATATTTGTAGGGTTGAAGACTACCATCCACTTTCTAGGAGAACAACCCTGGTAAACCCCATGGTGAAGTACTACATATGATAAAGTCTTTTATATCCAAGTCATCCAAATAAACCTTTATCTACTTTCTCTAGTTTGGTGCCATATGATATAGGGAAATAGAAATAGGTTGTGTTCCCACTATGATCTCAATCTCAAATTCAACTCCTATTTCTAGATGAATTATAGTGAAGTCATCTAAAAAGAAATGCTCATAGAGCTATATGAATAGAGGATAAGTTGATAGGGATATTACTGATTCTATAGAGAGAGATAATCCTAACATCTATGCTATGATAGTACAGAGTTGAGTCAGGTCTGTACCAGATTTTCCTACTCCCAGTTCCCACTCCACGATTTTTATGAAATTCACTCCCTTTGGTGAATTTAATGAAACACACATCTGATAGCAGCCCATTTGAGCTAAAAAACTGGTCATCCTGTATATGCCAAGAATGACATCAAAGGCCATCATCTATAATATCATAAACTCCCATAGATGTACATAATTGAAGAAAACTATTGGAAACTATGGGAATATCTAGAGATGGTTCACTTTCATTCTTAATTTTATGTCAAGAGAGAATAGTTTCAAAGATAACTTAACCAGTAAGATAAGTCCAACAACTACCTATGCATCAATAAAGTAATGGGATGAACTGGTATCATATATGTTAATATACCAAGTGGATGTGATCAATACCATACCTCTAACTATAGATATCCCCTATATGCCCTATTTTAGATTCTGATCCAAAACAAAAATATCACAACCTTAGTCTTATGACCCTATCCCTAAGGTGCATGTCCAGTCTGGGTATACTACTGAGAAACTTGGTCTGACCACTATTTACTTGGTTGAGACTATCTTTATCTCTTATCCGAAGCTCTGGTGTAAAGCAATTGGACATGTATTATCCTTCTACATTATTAGCACTGAATATGGGGTTCTGGGTATACTCGACTATAGTGTCCAATATTACCATAGTTGAAACACTAAAGTTCACCTCTTGAAGGAACTGAAGAGACATACATGTTCTTCACATGCATGAAAATTCTCTCCTATATGTTCATAGAATTCCTCTTCAAACCATCAGAAGAGGAACTCATAATAAGAATAGATGGTCCACCCATCTGATTAGTAAAAGGTTGGAAAAGACTTACTGCTCATCCATTCACTAAAATCCTCTCAAAGGACATGGCCTTACTTAGAACCTATAGGTATGAAGCTAAATCAATGCTTCAGACCTACTTTATAATGGTGGGTTGATGCCTGATTTCAAACTTATTTTCCTTCTATTCCACAATAAAAGTCATAAGAGGCACAAAATGTAGGAGCTTGGTAAAGCACAAGGAGTATGATTATATTATTATGGAGCCTTACTGTAGCTCCATGAACTCCTGTGTGTGATCTATATTCAAGGTTTAAAGGATGTATTCTTTAAAAAAATTACATGAAGGTCTCCTAGGTGATACCCTCACATCATTCTGCCTAACTCATAAATCCCCACCTATTCTTAGCTGGTGCTTGTAGTGTGGATGCTTTCAGCTTCTCCTTCATATCTGATGGTGTCTCAATGAGGTTAAAGATGCTCTCTATGGTGTCCACCCAATCCTAAGAATCATGTGGCCCTCTAGTTCCCTAAAACTTTTGAGGGACTCTAGAGATATAAATCTTCGCGTAGTCTACCATGTGTTTTTGTAGTGGTTGGTAAAGAACCACTACCTACACCACTGGGGTAGGGGGGAAAACAAGCTCTAGATCACCCTTCCTAGTAGGTCATCCCACCTAATGTCTAAATGATGTAATATTTGAAAATATAAAGACAATTAGGAATACATTGAGTCATATCCATTCTATGGGATCACACAAATCTTATCTAGGAGTCTACCCTCAACCCAAGGTTTAAACCTCCTAGCACTAATCCTTTTCCTCATACCTGCACGTTAGTTATAGTCATCATATATACTAATACAACAGAATTGTCAATTATACTAATAAATAAAAGTAGTGAAATATCACACAAAATGGACATGCATATATAGATCACCCATTCAAAGAAATTATCCCAAACGGAAAGTAAAATTCAGGGAATTTTTATTAAAAAACTACTATGCAACACAACAACATGAAAATATATATGACATGTGAACCTATGTTCCTATTCATGATGTATGAATGAACTTAAAATATCATAAATCTCATATCAACATATTTTGAACCATCCAAGGTTATTTAAATCAATGATAATATAAAAACATAATTCACAATTTTATAGAAACACAGAGGTCAACTATACAGTACTAGCCAGACACTAATATAGTACCCCTACCCAAGTCCCAACCATCCTAACAACATTCTTTTCGATCCCAAATAAAGTAATAAGAAAAAGAAAAGTTACAAAATCCTGGTGCATTGATACCATTTTGTAACATCCCATCCTGAACCTTGGGGTCCAAGATAAGAAAATTCATGAACTCATGCACATCTCACCATGAACAAGAAGCTACGACTAGCAGTGGGGGTCTAAGTATGACTCTAAGGAGACTATAACCTATGTATCTTATCATTTCAAAGGAATAATAGAAAATAAATATATAATAACCACAAATCATCAGAGTAATCATGAAGAATAATAAAAATGGATACTTTTCATATATACCAAAGCTCCCAATGTGAAAATATGTCTAGATTAATGAAAGCAGATAAATAAACCAACAAATAAACTACATCCCATTGGATTCCACTATCTCCCACTACCAACTTCATCCTACTATGCTCAACTATCCACCATAAGTCCCATTCCCTTTGTCAGATATCTCGTGAAATCTATAAGCGCACTAAAATACCCAAGTAGGCTATGAGTACCTAACTCAGCAGTACATCACTAACATGCCCATGAAGCATTTTTTGATTACACAAAGGCACGATCATATTAGGAATTTATATTGTCCCAAACATCCCAAAATAAAAAGGTGTATCATAGAGGCTGTGAGGGGCCATGTAACGCCCCGACCCCAGAATCTCGGAGTCAGTGCATTATTATGTATCATTGGAATGATCACAAACGATCAAGTCTCAAAAGACCTATTAGTTTAGTATCCTTGGAAGTACTAGATATATTGATAAGGTTTACATTACATCATTAAATGGAAAACTACAACAACATTTTTTCCATATACAACACTGATATCCCATAGACTATCCCTCCAGGTCAGTCATAATATACTTCTTTTCATCCTGGGAAAAATAAAACATATAAAGGGGTGAGATCAGATGCTCAGTAAGGATAACTATAGAGCAGAAGCTTTCATAAATAAGCATAAACATTTAAGGAAATGTATAAAACTAAAATAAAAGCCTTTTCAACATAAAATTCATCATAATATGGTAAATATAAATCAAAATAATGCCATTTACTTACTCACATGGATATTCTACTAGTTGAATACTCACATGCTATATCAATAGCCACTTTTATATTGATGGAATTCAAAATTCCAGACTTTCATAACCACATAGTCAAGGCCTTGTTCTAAGACTACAAATAATATTTTTTCAAGGCCTTGTGCCAGGACACTAGTTTGTCTCATGATACCTACCGATGCATTGTGGATCTATAGTAGGCTTCACCCGTCACTTACTAAGTCCAATGCATTCCTCATATAAAAAGGTTTAAACATAACATAAACATTTGTATTAAAACTAGCATACGAAATGTCAATAATTCATCCATAGTCAAAAATATCACAAAACCGTAAACACAATATGGAAGTTTTTTATCATAATAAATTAACTTCAAAAAAGAATAAAATCTATCAAAGTATGTTGACATGGATGAAATCAAAACTTTTTTTAGAGAAATACCTCTTTATATTTTGAAATAATTTAATAGTCATGTAATTATACAAGAAAACATTTATGTTTGAAAATATTTTTATAAGCTTGTAAGGGAAGCTTCAAAAATGTTACAATGGTGGAAAATAGCCGCACCTGCCATATAAGTTAAAAAAGCATTCTTACCTTAATTTTTCCGAAAAGGTCATAAAGTACCTTGTTTGGAAAACGACAGAAAGATTACTTTCAAAATATATTAGTTAAAATATGGGTATAAATGAATTTATCACATTTTCTAGTAAATAGTAAAAATGTTTTGAAATACATTTTAAGAAACATGGATGTGGATGATAAAGAGATCCCAGTAGATAATTACGTATAAACAACCTTAGATGATGAAGGGATTGTGAAATACCCTTACCTTGTACTTTTCCTTGGTAGAGGGTAGGTTAACCTCCTATATAATGGTGAAATAATTGTTATTAAATTATACAAGAATCATATACATTAATATTGTATCATATATGATCTTTTAACATTTCATTGTTAATAATATCTTAGTATTATCGTCGTTTTGGGTGTTAACTGATTCGTTTTCCTTTATATGCTTTGTTACGTAAGTAATATTTGTTATGTATTGGATGTATCTTATTCATATTCATAATGATATTATGTCTTTAAACATTAATTTTAATCATCTAATAAAAATTATTCTTGAATGGATACGATGGGGAATGAATCTTGTCGCATTCATGGAGACGGTAATCCGTACATATGCACGAGTGACAATATTATTCTTTTAATATTAAAATAATATATAATTGGATGGTATATAATATATAAATAATAATTCTAATGTTATATTTATTATTTAAATAAATTAAACATCATTATTTTTCTCATCCAAATAATAATGTATTGAATAACAATTACACCACGATGTGGAGACGGTAAGCCATAAGTACGCATGTATGCTGACATGTCATTCAAAGGATGGATATAATAATGAATATGGTTGTAACATATTTATAATAAAATCACAGTATATAGAAGATAATTGAGTTATTATTTTATAATGTAAACAACAAAGAAAGAGGAAGCGGAAGAATAAATGAACTTGAAAGAGGTGATGAAATATTTACCTCTTCTTCAGGTTCTTCCTTTTGATTTGATAAAAAAGGCTCCATAGGTTGGACTTATGAATAAATTAAGGCCTCTAGGAGGAATATAGGACAGTTTATAGGGTATTTGGGTAGGGTTTGGTCGAGCCAAATGGCCTTGAAGGTGTGAATTAGAGAGACGGGGGAGTGCCATTTTATAAGAGGGGTGAGGGGCACCTTAGGAAAAGTTAGAAATATTATTTTATAATAAAATCAATTTTGGTTTCTAATGGATAAAAAATGGATTCTTTAAAGTCTAAGGTGTGGATGGGTCTAAAACCACTCAACCAATAGGTTTTAGACATATTTGGGTCACTATATTAACCTTATCTATTAGATTTAACTCTAAGTTAAATAGTTTGACATTTACCATGTCTCTTTGTATTTTTATATAATATGGTTAATAGACTTACTATATACTTCATTGAGAAACCCAAGTGATTCATAAATGATACACCTATTATTATATAAGTCTTTTGGATAAACCTTATATTTTTAGGAATATAATATCTATTAATAATTTAATATTTGTTTTAAAAACTCTTTTATGTCAATTTTGACACTCTTTGGTATTTCGTTTTTAATAAATTTATAACAACATTATTAATTCTAAAATAATTCATCTATCCAACCCTAATATGTCATATTAACCTCTAAAATTAGTTTAATTCATAAAAAGTCTCAAATTTTATTTATTTGAATATTTATAATATCAATTATTTTAATATTTCATTAACTTGGTAATTACTGCATCATCATTGTGTCATAAATAAATTAAAGTATTTAATGTCTAAAAAATATAAATAAAATAAAATTATGTAGGAAATGGTTTTATCTTTCTAATTAATATTTAAAGTAGAATTTATCGTATGTGTAACTCTATATTAAAAATGTTTTAGTTATTAAACTTTGGTTTTAACTCTTTTAAATCTTCTTTGAATTAAATAATAATAAATGTCCTATTTTAATCCAAGTGGACCAAAGAGGTTAATATTTTATACCTAAGGTTGTTTTTAGTTGAATTATACTTATCCAATAGAATTAGGTCATGTTTTAGGGTAATAATAATATAATTTTTACCCTTAATTACTCTATTTACTTTTAACCATGGTAAATAAAAGTAAAAAGTTAATATTCACCAAAAATTATTTTCATCTTATTTAACCAAATTTTACTTAATGATGTCAACCATGTCTCTCAGATTTTTTAAATTCAACTTAGATAAGTGGTAAAATTATGTTTTATGTAAATTTTCAAATTCTCCTAGGAGGTGGGTAAAAGACGGTGAAAAATTAAATAAAATTTTTATATATCTAAAATTATTATAAATTGACTCCAATGAATTACATTGAAATTATATAGGTATTATGTATATATTTTTACCTAAAATAAATTTAAATAAATAAATAATTATTTAAATAAAAATTCGGTTTTAAACTATAACTCAGTGTTTTTCACTATTCATCAAAAATTGAATGTTTTTAGAAAAATACCAAAAATTCACCCTAATCTAATTTAGATATTCCAAATCCAAAAATTAAGTACATTTTGAAATATAAAATTTATAAAATCTCAAAAAGTGGGTATTAATATTCATAACGGCTAGTTTGATTGATTGTGGTGTGTTAGAACTCGAAGTTGCGTACAACACACGCTGTTGTGTTATTCAAAGAGAAGCATACTGTGGAAGCATGGGATGTTACAGGACAGTCCCATAGAGAGTGGGGAATACAAAAACTAAATTTCAGCTAATGGTTGGGTCATTATAATTTTAAATTAATTTTATTTAAATTAAATTAATGACACAAATTTAATAATTAAAATGCTGATAGAAGAGGTATAAAATAGGGGAATCGGTTTCCATGAGCGGTTTGGATTAAAATAAATTCCGTATTAACTTAAAAAATAATTATACTCATTAAATGAACAATCAATTAGTCATATAGATATAAGAAACATTTAATAAATTTCATACTAACTTAGAATCTCAATTCAGGGTGGTATGAAGAATTATAGTAACTAAGGCACATTAATATTAGGTTACAGAAAGTAGAAGAATAATCATGATCAATGGTCATGAATCAATTATCGAAATCATGTTGAGGTTTTTTCACCTATGGACATGATTAGACTTTTATCCAATGGAGAATTTAGTAATTAATTAAGTATCTACATGATAATAAATGATAAAATCATAAATCAAGGAAATAAATAATTAAAAAAATTGATATACACCCACATTGACCGATTACACACCCCCTATTCATTTATCAAATCATCACCAGTTGATTTCCAATGGTGAATAAACCAAAACCCATAGGGGAGAGATTAGAAGAGAAAGATAGTAGAAAAACAATAATTTCAATAATATAGAATTAAACTATGAATTATATGTAGTTTAAAAAAACAAAAAATAGGAAAACATAGGATAGAAAAACATATAAACGACGAATGGTGAATGTTTCAGAACCCCAACATTACCTTTCCTATGATAGATGAATGATGCCTTAAATTATGATCTAATACACCTTAAATATAATTCCAAATAATTCCTAAATCAAGATGGTCAAAATGGTCTTAATTCCTTTGATAATTAGAAAGGTCATATCTTTTAATTTATTTTAACTTTGTGTTTACGGTGTAAATTCATGATTTTGGATGTGAATGTTGCATCTCTATCTCCACAAATGTTATTTCATGATAAAATGAAGTTGTAAAACATGGTTTGTTGACATAAATAGTAAAGATTTTCTTCTCGGAAAATGTTCCTCTGTGAACACACATCACAAAACATTATTTTACAATATAGATTGTGTGCCCTATTGAGGTGAAGAGAATCTTGGCATATCCGTACCTCACTCGATTCATGGTGTAAATTCTTTTTACACCATAACATATGATTATTCCAATTTTCTCAATTATTAAACTTCATGGTTCTACCCATATCCATTCTGGCTTCCATATTTGTCTATTCTTGAAAATTATGACTGTAACACCCCAAGTTTTCATAGTACGTTATTTCTTCAAAGTAATTCAATAACTTTCACTACACGCAAAACCGAGTTCTAGCACACCATGACTTACCAAACAAGCCATTAAAAAGTAGTTATGAATATTATTAACTGAATTTTGAACTTTATATAATCTTTATAATTGTAGAATCCATATTATTAGTTTCTTAGACATAATGTAAGAACAAATACATTTTTCAGATAAAAGAAGTATTTTTAAAAAATGCAATTTTACCGCCTTTTATTGATGAAAAACCTTTTTAAATCCAATATTTGAAACTTTTATATATTCAATTTGACAAAATAAACTTCTTCTTTAGAATCGGGACATAAGAATTTAGTTGCAATAAAGTTTTGGTGTTTTTCTGAAAACTTTCATATTTGGGTGAATAGTGAATAATACTATATTTTAACTAAAAACAACATTTTAAATAAAAATAATTTATATTGTTAAACTATAAATTTTAATGTTTTGGAAGTATAAAAAGATTATATTTTTACCATTTAATCCAATGATGGTCATTGTATGTAATTTCACTTTGAAATTGGACATAAACAAGTGTCAAACTTTTGATTATTATTATTTCTTAAAAATACGCCTTTTGGTTTTGACAGCGGGAATTAATTTTAAATTAATAAATGCAACTTTTTTGTTTTTAATTTGGTAAAATAAACTTCATTTTTAGATTTGGAATATCTAAATTATCTTAGTGTGAAATTTTGGTACTGTTCTGATAACTTTCATATTTTGATGAATAGTGAAAATTACTAAATTTTAATTAAGAACAACTTTTTTAATTGAAATAATTAATAGTGATAAATTATGAATTTGAGTGATTTTAAAGAATAATTAGATTCTAATTTTACCATTTAATCCAATTTTTGTCATTGGACATAATTTCATATTTAAACTGGACATAATAAAGTGTCAATCTTTTGATAGTTATTATCTCTCAAAAACACGCTTTTTGTTTTAACAACGGGAATTAATTTTAAATTAATTACTGCCACTTCTGTGTTTTTAATTTAGAAAAATGGATTCCATATTTTTAATCAGGAGGTCTAAATTGTGTAAATAGGTAACTTTTATTTTTAGACATTTTGAATAATTACTTTGGTAAATATTTTATTTACCATGGTTAAAAGGTAAATCCTGTAAATAAGGATAAAACAATAATATTATAATAATAATAAATTACCCTAAAACATGTCCTAACCCTATTGGTTGATACATGTCTGACCATGGGCATAATTGAGTCTATTTTTCTACCCCATGGATCCACTTGTAAGTGATAATGGCAGTTTATATTAATTAAGTTAAAGTAAATACAAAAATGATATATGCATATATATTTTAGCAAAACAATTTTTACATAGGGTTATATATGTTATATTTTTGACTATAAATATTCATTATAAATATAAAAATATTTCTTACCTATGGTATTTTATTTATAATTTTTAGACATTTAATAATTAAATATATTTATGACACAATAATGATGCAATATTTTCCTTATTTAGGAAAAAATCAAATAATTGGTATTATAAATGTTACAATAAATACAATTTGAATGTTTTTATGACATCCAATAATTTTATTGGTTAATATTACATGAAATGATTACTTAAATGATTTTTTTTCGAATTAATAAAGATTTTAAGACTTTAACAAAAATCAATTATTAAATAGTGTCAAAATTGACATAAATGAGTTTTTAAAACAAATATTATATTATTAATTGATATTATATTCCTAAAAATCTAAGGTTCGGCCAAAAGAATTAGATCATGATAGGTGTATCATTAGTAGACCACTTGGGAGTCTCTTGTAGGTATATAGTATCTTTATTAACCATGTAATATAAACATACCAAGTGACATGGTAAATGTAAAACTATTTAACTAAGAGTTAAATATAAATGATAAGGTTAATATAGTGAACCAAACCTGTCTAAAATCCATTTAATGAAATTTTTTCAACCCACACTCACCTTAGTCTTTGAATAATCCACTTTATAACCATTAGATACCGAATATGAATTTATTATAAATCAATACTTTAAGTTTTTCCTAAAGAGCCCTTCCTCCCCCTTATAAAAGGACACCACTTCTAACCAATTCATCACACCTTCAAAGCCTTTTGTTTTGGCCAACCCCTTCCCAAATATCCTATGAACGTCCCTCACTTCTACCTAGTGTCCTTAGTTTGATCATAAAGTAATCTAAGGAGCCCTTTTGATCAAATCAAAAGGAAGAACCCGAAGAAGAGGTAATGCTTTCACCACCCTCTTTCAAGTTTCTTTCTTCTTCAACTTCTTATTTCTTTGTTATTTCCATTATAAAATAATAAATCCAGTATCTTATATATAATTTGATGTTATTATAATTATGGTACAACCATATTAATTATTCTATCCATCCTTTGAATGAAATGTCACCATACGTGCGTACGTATGGCCTACCGTCTCCACGTCGTGGTGTAATTGTTATTCAAAACAATTTTTTTTGGATGCGTATGAAAATGATGTTTAATTGATGTAAATAATAAATATAACATGATAATGATTCTGTAGATAAGATATACCATCCAATTATATATTATTTTAATATCAAAATAATGATATTGTCCCTCGTGCGTACGTACGGACTACTGTCTCCACGAACGCGATGCGATTCATTCCCCATCGTATCCATTCAAGACTAATTTTCATTTGATGATTAAAAATAATGTTTATAGATGTGATATAATTCAGGATATGAATAATATACATCCCATCCATAACAAATATGGCTCATATAACAAATAATATAAAGGAAAATGAATCCGTTAACACCCGTAACGATGTTAATACTAAGATATTTTTAATAAATCAATGTTAAAAGATCGTATATGATATCATATTATTGTATATAATTCTTGTATAATTCAATAACAATTATTTCACCATTATATAGGAGGTAAACCTAACCTAGTCCAAGTAAAATTACAAGTTAAGGGTTTATTTCACAATCTCTTCATTATCCAAGGTTGTTTATGCATAATTATCTACTGGGACCTCTTTATCATGCACATCCATATTTATTAAAAATGTATTTCAAAACATTCTTACTATTTTATAGAATATGGGTTAAAGTAATTTATACCCTTGTTTGATTTTTTATAATATTTTTATAAAGTAATCTTTCCGTCGTTTTCCAAACAAGGTCCTTTTTAACCTTTTCGACAAAATTAAGGTCAGAATGTCTTTTTTTTAACTTATACAGTGGGTGTGACTATTTTCTACCATTATAAACTCATCGAAGCTTCCCTTACAAGCTTATAAGAATATTTTCAAAGTAAATGTTTTATTTTATAATTATCTGACTCTTAAATTATTTCAAAATTGAAAGAGGTATTTCTCTAAAAAGGGTTTTGATTTCATCTATGTCAACATCCTTTGATGGATTTTAAGTTTATTTGAAGTTTATTTATTATGATACAAAACTTCCGTATTGTATTGAATTTTTTGTGATATGTTTGACTGTGGATGTGATACTTTTATACCATTCATGATTTATGGTTAAATTATTGACATTTTGTATGATAGTTTAATTATGAATGTTTATGATAAGTTTAAACCATTTCATATGAAGAATGTATTGGACTTAATAAGTGATGGGTGGAGCCCGCTATTGCTCCTCGATGCATCGGTAGGTCTCATGAGGAAACTAGATGTGGAATTGGTAGAGGCCATTTCCCAATTTGATTTATGGTTTTGGCCAAGGCCTTAGTCATTTCTAGACTTCTTGGCTGAGGCCTTGAAAAAATGTTTTAGAATGTCTAGTATTATACATTTTCGCATTATGGAAATAATATTGATGGTTCATGTGGCCATTCGACTAGTAGAATACCCATGATTATGTTTTATTATGGTATTATTTACTCAACTCATATTCTTTCCATAAATTTATTCATGTTTATTATTGATAAAGGCATGTGTTATAAATTATTCACCATGCTTAATATTTAGGTCATTTTCTGTTGTATTGCTTACCTTTACTGAGCATTTGGTGTCACCCCTTTATATGTTTTATTTTTCCCAGTATTCTAAGAAGTGTATTGTTATTGATATGTATGGTTAATCCAAGGGAATAATGGAGTTCATAAATTATTATTTATGTTGTTTTGTATGTTATAAACTGTAATGTAACATTCATGAATGTAATCTATTTTCCAAGACTGCTAAACTGATCGGTTCTTCAGGACTTGATTCCTTGTAATCATGACAATGTATTAAAATAATTTACCGACTCTAAGTAACTGGGGTCAGGGCGTTACAGTTGGTATCAGATGAAGTTTAGAACAAACCTTGTAAACTAGATTTAGATAAACTCTGATTAGAGCACATAGACCTAAGAGGGACTTTGAGGATTTGTATAGAAGAACTTACTAGAATTTTGGTATTGTAGAAATTTTGTGAGTTTTCTGAGAAATACATCCCTGTTTGGATTTGAGCAGGTAGAGGTAGGTCTGGCATAGATGTACCTATGGGTAAAACCCAAAAACACCACATTGAGCTAGACTCGAACAGGAACTGGTGGATGACAACGGGCCTTGCTGCACTCTTGGTTACAACACTCTCGGAGGATATGCTTAGGATAATTCTCATTTTATTTAAAAATCATTATGAATGGTTTATGAGTATATACTTACTCAATGAAAACATCTTTATGATTATTGATTATATCCATAAACTGTTCAATTAACGTTAGTTATTTTACAAGTTTGGAATTATTCATTGCAATTCATAAACTGAACAAGTTTATGCTATTGTATAGAAATGGCGCCCAGTAGAAGGAATGCGAACTCCAACAATACGTATGATTCAAATAGTTAGAAGGATAATATCTTTCACAGTATTAAACCAACATTATTAGGGAAATAGTATCCCATGTAATCTCAACATATGAAGAAATAATATCATGTGTTAATAAGATAAATAAAGAATTCTCTAAGTACTATGGCTTTGAAGGGAAGCAAGAGAAGAAAAGGATGGAAGAGAGAAAGATGGATAAAGGGAAGAGGGAAAAGAAGAATTTTCCCATATGTGATAACTTTGGGAAGAAACACCCTGGAACTTGCCTGAAGGGAATGAGAGTTTGTTATAAGTGTGGAGAAAAAGGACACCATGTACGTGACTGTAAGGGTAAGAAAAAGGTTTCAAATGTACAATGCTTCATCTTCAATGAGTTGGGACACTATGTGAACCAATGTCCAAATCATCAGAGTATGCCCCAAAATATTCTATTGGATAATAATAAAGTTATGATACTACCACAGATGAGGAGGAATGATTAGAGTTCTTATGTTTTTATTAGAGAATTATGTCATTTGAGTGTTGTATCAACAATGTACTGGTTATAATAATTATTGAGTATATAAGGATTGTACTGCAGTACTATTTCATTAAGGACTTGATATTGTGTGGAACCGAGAAAAGTGACTCAATATTAGGTTAAATTTTTGTAAAATATATGGTTGAGAGAAAGATAAACCATAATATGGTTCTGATACCGGGGTAGTGATTTTGGAATAATACATGATTGATTTGGATAAATTACATTGGATATTCTTGACTAACTTGAAATTGATTAATGATTTCTATATTCCATCATTATTGGAGTTTACAACATTTTTCGATAGAAGGATTATATCCAGTATTCTATAAATAATAAGGTATCATGAATGTAATCAATAAGGTTTTATGGTAATTCAAAATGTTGCAGTGTTTTAAAAGAATACATGATGAAGGTGTTCACATGTTATTATGCGGAAAACAAGATCTTCATTGTGTTTACCTTCCTTATATATTTTGGACTGTGAGTTTGGATATATGTATTTTGGATAATTCTAGTTTGAGATTATTTTTGGATTTCCATAAAGGGACAACCTGAAGGTCGGGCGGCAAACCGTCACGTCCGGCAAGGCTGCGAGACTTGAACCCGCAACCGAAGGGCGACAAGGATGTATCAGCTACCACTAGCCCACGTGATGTCCTGGATTGAATAATGTGGTCTTTTTTAAAAAAAAATCTAGTAGATGAATTATAAATTCATTTTTTGACCCTATACAAATAGGATAAATAAAATATTATTTTTAAGTTCTATTATCTTTTAGAGTGAAATATGAGTTTGTGGTAGAAATTAGTTAATGGATGGGACTCTACTTGTCAAGTATATATTTTTCTTATTCTCTTATTCTATGAAGAAATAAATTCTTATACTTTATTGAAGGGATCTTAAAACCAAAAAGGTGTTATCCTAATACTATATGTTTTTTTTGAACCGATGGTATTTTAAATCATCATAGTTTGATGAATTTAAGGTCATCAATTTTACAATTGTTTGTGATTGATGACCTCAATCACTACCTATAAATATTTACGTTTTTCCTCCAATTATATGTCTCTAATTTCCACCAAGGTTCTCCTAATTGAGATCATAATTTGGTGGTGACCCTTTAATTTCTCTTTACCTCTTATTAAGACTAAATTTTATTAACCCAATTTTTGATGTGGGTTTTCCCACAAAGATATTTTCTATTTTCAACCTTTTATTTTCGAAGAAAAATTTCAAATTGTGAGGATGAAATTTATTGAAGGAGGGAGGAATGTAACAGCCCAGGATTTCATAGTACGTTATTTATTTAAAGTAATTCAATAACTTGCACTACATGCAACACTGAGTTCTAGCACACCATGACTTACCAAACATGCCCTTCAAAAGTGGGTATGAATAGTATTAACTGAATTTAGAAATTTATATAATCCTTAAAATATTACAATCCAAATTATGAGTTTCTTATACATTATTTAAGAACAAATACATTTTTTTCCAGATAAAAGAAGTATTTTTCAAAAATGCAATTTTACCGCCTTTTAATGGAGAAACATTTTTAAATCCAATATTTGAAACTTCTATATATTCAATTTGACAAAATAAAATTCTTCTTTAGAATAGGGACATAAGAATTTAGTTTCAATAAAGTTTTGGTGTTTTTCTGATAACTTTCATATTTGAGTGAATAGTGAAAAATACTATATTTTAACTAAAAGCAACTTTTTAAATCAAAATAATTTATATTGTTAAATTATACATTTTAATGGTTTGTAAGTATAAAAAGATTATATTTTTACCATTTAATCCAATTATGGTCATTTTAAGTAATTTCACTTTGAAATTGGACATAAAAAAGTGTCAAACTTTTGATTGTTATTATTTCTTAAAAATACGTCTTTTGGTTTTGATAGCGGGAATTAATTTTAAATTAATAAATGTAACTTTTATGTATTAAATTTGGTAAAATATAATTCTTTTTTCGATTTTTAATATCCAAATTATATTAGTGTAAAATTTTGGTGCTTTTCTGATAACATTCATATTTGGATGAATAGTGAAAATTACTAAATTTTAATGAAAAACAACTTTTTTAATTGAAATAATTAATAGTGATAAATTATGAATTTGGGTGATTTTAAAGTATAATTAGATTATAATTTTACCATTTAATCCAATTTTGTTAATTGGACATAATTTTATATTTAAACTAGACGTAATCAAGTGCCAATCTTTTGATAGTTATTCTCTCTTAAAAACACGCTTTCTATTTTAACTACGAGAATTAATTTTAAATTAATTACTACCACTTATGTGTTTTGAATTTATAAAAATGGATTAAATACTTAGAATAATGAGGTAAAAATTGTGTAAATAGGTAACTTTTATTTTTAGACATTTTGAATAATTACTTCGGTAAATATTTTATTTACCATGGTTAAAGGGTAAATCCGGTAAATAAGGGTAAATATAATAATATTATAATAATAATAAATTACCCTAAAACATGTCATAACCCTATTGGTTGATATATGTCTGACCATGGACATCTTTGGGTCGATTTTGGGACCCCATGGATGCACTTGTAAGTGATAATGACACTTTATATTAATTAAGATAAAGTAAATACAAAAATGACATAAGCATATGCCTTTTAGCAAAAAATTTTTTACATAGGGTTGTATACGTTATATTCTCGACTATAAATATTCATTAGAAAGATAAAATTATTTCATACATAATTTTAATTTATTTATAATTTTTATACATTGAATAATTAAATATATTTATGACACAATAATGATGCAATATTTTTTTTATTAATGAAGAAATCAAATAATTGGTATTATAAATGTTAAAATAAATATAATTTGAATGTTTTGATGACATAAACTAAATTTATTGTTTAATATGACATGCTATAATTTCTTAAATGAATTTGGTTTGAATTAATAAATATTTTAAGACTCTAACAAAAATCAACTATTAAATAGTGTCAAAATTGACATAAATGAGTTTTTAAAAAAAATATTATATTAATAATTGATATTATATTCCTAAAAATCTAAGTTTCGGCCAAAGGACTTATATAATAATAGGTGTATCATTAATGGACCACTTGGGGGTCTCTTGGAAGTATATAGTATGTTTATTAACCATATAATATAAAAATACAAAGTGACATGGTAAATGTGAAACTATTTAACTAAGAGTTAAATATAAATGGTAAGGTTAATATAGTGACCCAAACCTGTATAAAATCTATTGGGTGAAAGAATTTAGACCCATTCTCACCTTATACTTTGAATAATATACTTTGGAACCATTATAAACCGAATATGAATTTATTATAAATTAATACTTTAAGTTTGTTTAAAGAACCCCTCCTCTCCCTTATAAAAGGACACCACTTATTACCAATTATTCACACCTTCAAAGCCTTTTAGTTCAGCAAAACCCTTCCAAAATATCCTTTAAAAGTCCCTCTCTTAAACCTAGAGGCCTTACTTTTATCAGAAAGCCAACCTAAGGTGCCCTTTTGATCAAATCAAAAGGACGAACCCGATGAAGAGTTAATGTTTTCACCACCCTCTTTCAAGTTCCTTTTTTCTTCAACTTATTCTTTCTTTGTTATTTCCATTCTAAAATAATAACTCAAGTACCTTATATATACTGTGATTTTATTATAAATATGGTATAACCATATTCAGTATTCTATGCATCCTTTGAATGACATGTCACCATACGTGCGTACGTATGACCTACCGTCTCCACGTCGTGGTGTAATTGTTATTCAAAACATTATTATTTGGATAGATATTCCAATGATGTTTAATTGATGTAAATAATAAATATAAAATTATAATGATTCTGTACATATGATATACCATCCAATTATATATTTTTTTAATATCAAAAAAATGATATTGTCGTTCGTGCATACGTACGGACTACCGTCTCCACGAACGCGATGAGATTCATTCCCCGTCGTATCCATTGAAGACTAATTTTCATTTGATGATTAAAAATAATGTTTAGAGACATGATATAATTATGGATATGGATAAGATATATCCCATCCATAAAAAATATGTCTTATATAAGAAATAATATAATGGAAAATGATTCTGTTAACACCCATAACGACGTTAATACTAAGATATTATTAATAAATCAATGTTAAAAGATCATATATGATATCATATTAATGTATATAATTATTGTATAATTCAATAAAAATTATTTCACCATTATATAAGAGGTAAACCTACCCTCATCCATGGAAAATTACAAGGTAAGGGTTTATTTCACAATCTCTTCATTATCCGAGGTTGTTTATACATAATTATATACTGGGACCTCTTTATCATCCACATCCATGATTCTTAAAAATTTATTTCCAAACATTATTACTATTTTAGAGAATATGGGTTAAATTAATTTATACCCTTGTTTGATTTTTTATAAGATGTTTATAAATTAATCATTCCGTTTTTTCCAAACAAGGTCCTTTTTAATCTTTTCAACAAAATTAAGGTAAGAATGTCTTTTTTTAACTTATACGGAAGGTGTGGCTATTTTCTACCGTTATAAACTCGTCGAAGATTCCCTTACAAGCTTATAAGAATATTTTCAAAGTAAATTTTTTATTTTATAATTATTTGACTCTTAAATTATTTCAAAATAGAAAGAGGTATTTCTCTAAAAAGGGTTTTGATTTCATCTATGTCAACATCCTTTGACGGATTTTGAGTTTATTTGAAGTTTATTTA
Source organism: Viscum album (assembly GCA_963277665.1). Taxonomy (NCBI): domain Eukaryota; kingdom Viridiplantae; phylum Streptophyta; class Magnoliopsida; order Santalales; family Viscaceae; genus Viscum; species Viscum album. Next base: position 1,898,295,430 of record OY728158.1, on the reverse strand, counting down.
TTATGATACAAAACATCCATATTTTATTGAAGGTTTTATTATATGTTTGACTGTGGATATACTATTTTTATAACATTCATGATTTATGGTTAAAGTATTGACATTTTGTATGATAGTTTAATTATGAATGTTTATGATATGTTTAAACCTTTTCATATGAGGAATGTATTAGACTTAGTAAATGATGGGTGAAGCCCACTATAGCTCCTAGATGCATCAGTAGGTCTCATGAGACAACTAGACATGGAATTGGCAGAGGCCCTTTCCCAATTTGATTTATGGTTTTGGCTGAGGCCTTAATCATTTTTAGACGTCTTGGCCGAGGCCTTGACAAAATGTTTCAGAATGTCCTGTATTATACATTCCCTCATTATGGAAATAATATTGATGGTTCATGTGGCCATTTGACTAGTAGAATACCCATGATTATGTTTTATTATGGAATTATTTACTCAACTCAAATTTATTCTATAAAAGTAATCATGTTTATTATTGGTAAAGGAATGTGGTATCAATTATTCAACATGCTTAATATTTATGTCATTTTCTGCTATATTGCTTACCCTTACTGATCATTTGAGCTCACCCCTTTCTATGTTTTATTTTTCTAAGGATTACAAGAAGTGTATTGCGATTGATATGTAGGGTTAATCCAAGGGAATAATGGTGTTCATAAAGGATTATTTATATTGTTTTGTATGTTATAAAGTGTAATGTAACATTCATATATGTAATTTATTTTCCAAGACTGCTAAACTTATCGGTCCTTCGGGACTTGATTCCTTGTAATCATGCCAATGTATTAAAATAATGCACCGACTCTGGGTAACTGGGGTCGGGGTGTTACAGTTGGTATCAGAGGAAGTTTATTACAAACCTTGGAAACTAGATTTTGATAAACTCTGATTAGAGCACATAGACCTAAGATAGAATTTGAGGATTAGTATAGAATAACTTACAAGAATTTTGGTATTGTATAAATTTTGTGAGTTTTCCGAGAAATACATCCCTTTCTGGATACGAGCAGGTAGAGGTAGATCTGGCACAGATGTACCTAGGGGTAAAACCCGAAAACACCGCTTTGAGCTAGACTTGAATGGGAACTGGTGCATGACAACAAGCCTTGCTCCACTCTTGGTTACAACACTCCCGGGGGACATGCTTAGGATAATTATCATTTTCATTAAAAGTCATTATGAAGGGTTTATGAGTATATACTTACTCAATGAAAACATCTTTATGGTTATTGACTATATCCATAAACCATTCAATTTACGTTAGGTATTTTCCAAGTTTGGAATTATTCATTGCAATTCATAAACTAACCAAGTTTATGCGATTGTATAGAAATGACGCCCAGTAGAAGGAATTCGAACTCCAACAATACGTATGATTCAAAGATTAAGAAAGATCATATCTTTCACGGTATTAAGCCAAAATTTAGAAGGGAAATATTCTCCCATGTAATCTCAACATATGAATAAATAATATCATTTGTTAATAAGATAATTAATGAATTATCTAAGTCCTATGGATTTGAAGGGAAGCAAGAGAAGAAAAGGATGGAAGAGAGAAAGATGGATAAAGGGAAGAGGGAAAAGAAGAATTTTTTCATATGTGATAACTGTGGGAAGAAACACCCTGGAACTTTCCTGAAGGGAATGGGAGTTTGTTATAAGTGTGGAGAAAAAGGACACCATGTACGTGACTGTAAGGGTAAGAAAAAGGTTTCAAATGTACAATGCTTCATCTGCAAGGAGTTGGGACACTACGCGAACAAATGTCCAAATCATCAGTGTATGCCCCAAATGATGCTATTGGATAATAATCATGTTATGATACTACCACAGATGAGGATGAATGATTAGAGTTCTTATGTTGTTATTAGAGAATTATGTCATTTGAGTGTTGTATCAACAATGTACTGGTTATAATAATTATGGAGTATATAAGGATTGTACTGCACTACTATTTCATTAAGGACTTGATATTGTGTGGAACCGAGAAAAGTGACTCAATAGTGGGTTAAATTTTTGGAAAATATATGGTTGAGAGAAAGATAAACCATAATATGGTTCTGATACCGAGGTAGTGATTTTGAAATATTACATGATTGATTTGGATAAATTATATTGGATATTCTTGACTACCTTGAAACTGATTAATAATTTGTATATTCCATCATTATTGGATTTTACAACATTTTTGGATAGAAGGATTATATCCAGTATTCTATAAATAATAAGGTATCATGAATATAATCAATAAGGTTTTATGGTAATTCACAATGTTGCAATGTTTTAAAAGAATACATGATGAAGGTGTTCACATGTTATTACGCGGAAAAAATGATCTTCATTGTGTTTACCTTCCTTATAAATTTTGGACAGTGAGTTTGGATATAAGTATTTTGGATAATTCTAGTTTGAGATTATTTTTGGATTGCCATAAATGGACAACCCGGAGGTCGGGTGGCAACCCGTTGCGTCCGTCAAGGTTGCGAGACTTGAACCCACAACCGAAGGGTGACAAGGGTGTATCACCTACCACTGGCCCACATGATGTCCTGGATTGAATAATGTAGTCTTTTTTTAAAACAAATTCTGGTAGATGAATTATAAATTCATTTTTTTGACCCTATACGAATAGGATAAATAAAATATTATTTTTAAGTTCTATTATCTTTTAGAGTGAAAGATGAGTTTGTGGTAGAAATTAGTTAAAGGATGGGACTCTACTTGTCAAGTATATATTTTTCTTATTCTCTTATTCTATGAAGAAATGAATTCTTATACTTTATTGAAGGGATCTTAAAACAAAAAATTTATTATCCTAATACCATATGTTTTGTTGAACCGATGGTATTTTAAATCATTATAGTTTGACGAATTTAAGGTCCTCAATTTTACAACTGTTTGTGATTGATGACCTCAATCACTACCTATAAATATTTACATTTTTCCTCCAATTATATGTCTTTAATTTCCACCAATTTTCTCCTAATTGAGATCATAATTTGGTGGTGACCCTTTCATTTCTCTTTACCTCTTATTAAGACTAAATTTTATTAACCCAATTTTCGATGTGGGTTTTCCCACAAAGATTTTTCTATTTTCAACATTTTATTTTCGAAGAACAATTTCAAATTTTGAGGATGCAAGTTTTTGAATGAGGGAAGAATGTAACACCCCAAGATTTCATAGTACGTTATTTCTTCAAAGTAATTCAATAACTTGCACTACACGCAATACCGAGTTCTAGCACACCATGACTACCAAAAAAGATGTTTAAAAGAGGTTATGAATATTATTTATTGAATTTAGAAATGTATATAATCATTATAATTTTAGAATCCATATTATGAGTTTTGTATACATAATTTAAGAACAAATACATTTTTTCAGATAAAAGAAGTATTTTTCAAAAAATGCAATTTTACCGCCTTTTAATGGAAAAACATTTTTAAATCCAATATTTGAAACTTTTATATATTCAATTTTAAAAAATAAACTCTTTCTTTATAATCAGGACATAAGAATTTAGTTTCAATAAATTTTTGGTGTTTTTCTGATAACTTTCATATTTGAGTGAATATTGAAAAGTACTATATTTTAATTAAAAAAACTTTTTAATTCAAAATAAATTATATTGTTAAATTATAAATTTTAATGGTTTGGAAGTATAAACAGATTATATTTCTACCATTTAATCCAATTATGGTCATTTTAAGTAATTTCACTTTGAAATTGGACATAAACAAGTGTCAAACTTTTGGTAGTTATTATTTCTTAAAAATACACCTTTTGGTTTTGACAGCGGGAATTAATTTTAAATTAATAAATGCTACTTTTATGTATTGAATTTGGTAAAATGGCCTTAATTTTTGGATTTGGAATATCCAAATTAGCTTAGTGTAAAATTTTGGTACTTCTCTGATAACTTTCATATTTTGATGAGTAGTGAAAATTACTAACTTTTAATTAAAAACAACTTTTTTAATTGAAATAATTAATAGTGATAAATTATGAATTTTAGTGAATTTAAAGTATAATTGGATTATAATTTTACAATTTAATCTAATGTTGGTCATTGGACATAATTTCATATTTAAACTGGACATAATCAAGTACCAATCTTTTGATAGTTATTATCTCTTAAAAATACACTTTTTGTTTTAACAATGAGAATTAATTTTAAATTAATTACTGCCACTTATGTGTTTTGAATTTAGAAAAATGTATTCCATACTTATAATCATGAGGTAAAAATTTTGTAAATAGGTAACTCTTATTTTTATACCTTTTGAATAATTACTTCGGTAAATATTTTATTTACTATGGTTAAAGGGTAAATCCGGTAAATAAGAGCAAACAAATAATATTATAATAATAATAAATTACCCTAAAACGTGTCCTAACCCTATTTTTTGATACATGTCCAACCATGGGCATATTTGGGTCGATTTTGGGACCCCATGGATCCACTTGTAAGTGATAATGACACTTTATATTAATTAAGTTAAGGTAAATACAAAAATGTCATAAGCATATATCTTTTAGAAAAAAAAATTTTATATAAGGTTATATATGTTATATTTTCAACTATTAATATTAATTAGAAATATAAAAAAAATTCATACATAATGGTATTTTATTTATAATTTTTATATATTGAATAATTAAATATATTTATGACACAATAATGATGCAGCATTTTCCTTATTAATGAAAAAAATCAAATAATTGGTATTATAAATGTTAAAATAAATATAATTTGAATGTTTTGATGACATACATGAACTTTATTAGTTAATATGAAATTTTATAATTTCTTAAATGAATTTATGTTGAATTAATAAAGATTTTATGACTTTAACAAAAATCAATTATTAAATAGTGTCAAAATTGATATAAATGAGTTTTTAAAACAAATATTATATTATTAATTGATATTATATTCCTAAAAATATAAGGTTCGGCCAAAGGGATTATATAATGATATTTTTATCATTAATGGACCACTTGGGGGTCTCTTGGAAGTATATAGTATGTTTATTAACCATATAATATAACAATACAGAGTTACATGGTAAATGTCAAACTATTTAACTAAGAGATAAATATAAATGATAAGGTTAATATAGTGAACCAAACCTGTCTAAAATCTATTGGGTGAAAGGGTTTAGACCCATTATCACCTTATAATATTATTAATCTACTTTTTAGTCATTATAAACCAAATATGAATTTATTATAAATTAATACTTTAAGTTTTTCCTAAAGAGCCCCTCCTCCCCCTTATAAAAGGACACCACTTCTAACCAATTATTAAAACCTTAAAATCCTTTTGGTTCATCCAACCCCTTTCCAAATATCCCCTAAACTTTCCTCACTTAAACATAGATGCCTTAGTTTGATCCTAAAGCCAACCTAATGTTCCCATTTGATCAAATCAAACGGACGAACCTGAAGAAGAGGTAATGTTTTCACCACCCTCTTTCAAGTTCCTTTTTTCTTCAACTTCTTCTTTCTTTGTTATTTCCATTCTAAAATAATAAATACAGTACCTTATATATACTGTGATGTTATTATAAGTATGGTACAACCATATTCTATATTCTATCCATCCTTTGAATGACATGTCACTATACGTGCGTACGTACGACCTACCGTCTCCACGTCGTGGTGTAATTGTTATTCAAAATATTAATTTTTGGATGGGTATGAAAATGATGTTTAATTGATGTAAATAATAAATATACCATGATAATTATTCTGTAAATATGATATACCATTCAATTATATATTATTTTAATATCAAAATAATGATATTGTCGCTTGTGCGTACGTACAGACTACTGTCTCCACGAACGCGATGAGATTCATTCCCCTTCGTATCCATTAAAGAATAATTTTCATTTGATTATTAAAAATAATTATTAGAGACATGATATAATTCTGGATATGAAAAAGATACATCCCATCCATAACAAATATGGCTCACATAACAAAATAATAAAAAGGAAAATTAATCCGTTAACACCCGTAACGATGTTAATACTAAGACATTATTAATAAATCAATGTTAAAAGATCATATATGATATCATATTAATGTATATAATTCTTGTATAATTAAATAACAATTATTTCACCATTATACAGGAGGTAAACCTACCCTCGACCAAGTAAAAGTACAAGTTAATGGTTTAATTCACAATCTCTTCTTTATCCGAGGTTGTTTATACATAATTATCTACTGGGACCTCTTTATCATCCACATACATGTTTCTTAAAAATGTATTTCAAAAAATTCTTACTATTTTACAGAATATGGGTTAAAATTATTTATACCCTTTTTTGACTTTTTATAAGATGTTTATAAAGGAATCTCTCTGTCGTTTTCAAACAAGGTCCTTTTTAACCTTTTCGATAAAATTAAGGTAAGAATGTCTTTTTTTATCTTATACGGCGGGTGTGGCTATTTTCTACCATTATAAACTCATCAAAGCTTCCCTTACAAGATTATAAGAATATTTTCAAATTAAATGGTTTATTTTATAATTATGTAACTCTTAAATGATTTCAAAATAGAAAGAGGTATTTCTCTAAAAAGGGTTTTGATTTCATCTATGTCAACATCCTTTGATGGATTTTAAGTTTATTTGAAGTTGATTTATTATGATACAAAACTTACATATTGTATTGAAGCTTTTGTGATATGTTTGACTATGGATGTGATATTTTTATACCATTCATGATTTATGGTTAAATTATTGATATTTCATATGATAGTTTAATTATGAATGTTCATGATATGTTTAAACCTTTTCATATGAGGAATGTATTGGACTTAATAAGTGATGGGTGGAGCCCGCCATAGCTCCTAGATGCATCAGTAGGTCTCATGAGACAACTAGATGTGGAATTGGCTGAGGCCCTTTCCCAATTTGATTTATGGTTTTGGCCGAGGGATTAATATTTTTTATACATCTTGGCTGAGGTGTTGAATTTTTTTTTTCAGAATGTCCAGAATTATACATTCCCTCATTATGGAAATAATATTGATGGTTCATGTGGTCATTAGACTAGTATAATACCCATGATTATGTTTTATTATGGCCTTATTTACTCAACTCATATTCATTCCATAAAAGTATTCATGCTTATTATTGGTAAAGGCATGTGGTATCAATTATTCACCATGCTTAATATTTATGTCATTTTCCACTGTATTTCTTACCCTTAATGAGCATTTGAGCTCACCCCTTTCTATGTTTTATTTTACCCAGGATTCCAAGAAGTGTATTGTGATTGATAGGAATGGTTAATCCAAGGGAATAATGTCATTAATAAAGGATTATTTATGTTGTTTTGTATGTTATAAAGTGTCATGTAACACTCATGTATGTAATATATTTTCCAAGACTGCTAAACTGATCGGTCCTTCGAAACTAGATTCCTTGTAATCATGCCAATGTATTAAAATAATGCACTGACTCTGGGTAACTGGGGTCAGGGCATTACAATGATTTCATATCGTTCCTCTTCATTAAATGGCGTGTAGTGCCTTTATCATCCCAAAATTTCTTGATTTCATCCATATTTTTCTAAATGTATATCATTAATAAAAATATATAAAAAATTAAATTAAGGATTGAATATAATATTAAATCAATAAATATTTCATTAGTTCACATATAAATCATATGAATATATAGATACAATTTAGATATATTGAATAACCCCACACTCAAATCTTTTCCCATCATTGAGAAAAATCTCAACATCAAAACACAAAGTATCTATACATTAAAAAGGTAATTTTTAAATTACGATTCTCATAAAAACCAGTTATAACTAAAATATTAAAATAAAGAACATGTATAATAAATATTTCAAAAATCATTCTACATTTATAATTTTAAATTAAAGACATTTCCCCTTTCCACATAAATATCTCAACTTCTCCTTAACAACCATGTCATTTATGATTTATCTCACCATGATTTTTACATTCGTAAAAATTTAAGTGGAGTTATGTTAATACCTAAAATAAATGTTCCTAATCATAGGCTTTCGTTTCGTCAAATTTCACCACATTTTAATAAAAAAAACATAATTAATCCTGAGGGATTTTCAATTAGGGTCAAATGAATCTGAGTCTGAGGGTAGGTCGAAATTGATGTTGGAAATCAAGAAAGAATCAAGGATGAGGATAAAATCTAAATTATAATTAATTATATTCAAAATAAAAGTGAAATAAAATTTTCCTTTCCAAAATATACTTTCAACTTGCACAAGCCCAAAATCACAAAGTAAAGGGTCATGAACTGTGTAAAAAATGAAAAACTACAATATCTAGTTTTGTATGTTTTGGTATTTTTTTATTTTCATCTTATTATTTTCTTTGAAATTTATACCCTCGATAAATGTAATATACCTTACCTAACCCCATATTATATTTATATCATCGGTATTGTAATGGTTATTTTTGGCCTACCCGGGAAACAACCCATTTTTTTATTTTTTTTCTTTTGCTTTTTTTTACAAAAATATGGATAAATAATAAAAAGAAATTATTAGTAATCATGAAACTCCCCCCCTCGTAAAACAAAAAAACTGTGGAAACACCCTATATTTTCCTATTAATATAAAAAATACCATATTGATCATGAACAACCCCCGACACTCATTTAATTAAATATCATGAAAAACACAAAGAGTTGGGTAAGAAATTAAAATAATTTCTTGTAGTATGAATCAATACTAATAACATCATACAAGGATTCTATGTGATAAGTAGGATCAATGTACATGTGTCTCTTAGGAGAAAAGGTATCATCAATAAAATTACTTAATTATTTTAAAAGTGAATCTATTCAGTCATATCTTTGAGAAGATAAAAATGAAATTTATCGTATGATAACATGCCCCAAGTATCACTCAAGAAATATGTATAGAAAATAATGAGAAATAATTGGTCTAGAATCCTCTTGGGAATGGTATCCTAAAAATGGTTAATCAGGTCATGTAAAAAAAATAAAAAATTAGTTTACTCAAATTAGGCTTATAGGAATCCATATCAATGAAATCAATAATATCATCAATCATTTTTCAGAAATCCCAAAGTTGAAGTAAGAATAAAACTTGTAAAAAGTCCATTAATATATTTAGCATTTATGGGCATGATAAATCAAATTTTCCACCATGTAAAAATATATCTCTGAAGTACTGATGTATCATATATCAGGGAGTATAAGAAAAATAATTCAATCATTTTTGGGTGGATCTAATTCATTTTATCTTTTGAAATAATTCATATTATTATAAAAAACATGTGATGAAAAAATAGGGATGGAAAAAATATAAACAAGTAAATACAATACTCACTTTCAATAAAGATTTTAAATTGTCCCTTCTTTTTCTCTCATCTTATTTTTTTAGATTCAACATATTTTCTGATAAAAAAATAATAGAAGACACATGGAGTTACAGGATGAAAAATAATTTATGATAAAAAAGTAAAATAAATAAACCATAGGGAGAGTTATTAAAATAATAAAATAAAATAAATACTAAGTCCTAGAAAAAAATCTTGAACATATGGGTTGCATCTCAGTAGCTTCTCTTTGTTTATGGTCATTTAGCTCGACCTTTACCTTTGTTAGCTAATTTGAACATGATATAGAACTAACCATCTTTGATTTATCCACTTTGGAATCTATTGTGCATATAGTTTAGTTCTTATCTTCCTCCTCTATTGGTACCTCCAAATTGGTACTAGTGATGGATGCATATCAAGGAAATGTTTAATGAAAGTAAAAGGAAATTGAAATCTGACTGTATTTTTTAAATCACTTTCTCCACCAAAACGTTTTTTTCTTTATTGGTTTCACATTCTAGAATTATTTCTTGAGTTGGCTCCACCATTTTCTCCTATTTCTCGTGAGACTATAGGAGGGAGTCTAATTCCTCTTCAATCACTAAAATTCTAGTTAAGTCAAAGCATGCCAACTCATTACCTCTGTCCTTTATTTTTCTTATTCCTTCTTAAATTTAATGGATTGTACGGATTTAACCTGCTGATCCTATTTCTCCTCGACCATCCAATTATTAGATTCTATAATATCTCATTCTCATTATTCTTATAGTTGAAATATGTTTTCTAATTGTTCTTATCTATCTATTTCATTGAAAAAAATGGATGCCTCAAGCTATAATTATTCTTATTCATATGTCACAAGATGATTCTTTCGAAGTATTTCATCCTTGTATTCCAAGAAATTTTCCTTGATATTCTCATCTGTATTTTCTTTTTTCTTACATATATTTAAATTCCTAATTGTATTTCTCTTCTTCATCTTCAGAAAATATTATCCATGATTTCAAAATTAAAGGATAATTATTCACAAGGGAATTTAAATTTGGAATAATATGAGTAAGGTGAGTAGTGAATTCTCCCCATTCTTTGAGTTGCACCTCATTTTTATCCATCCTATTATCGAATACTAGTATTTTATGATAAATCTAGTAAGTATTTATTTTAAGTTATGCTCATGAGATTTATATAAGTAATGGTATTTATGAATACACTAATATTTAGCTAGATTTATGTTAATATCATTGACTTACTACACTTCTCGATTCTTATTCTTTAAAATAACTTATACTGTAACATCTCCTGATCTGACACTCTCTCATGTGGCCAAAATGGGTTGGTTATGAGACCTCAAGAGATCCTCCCTATATGCTAGATGTTTCCAACTTGTAGTGGGGGGGTGATATATGTATATTGTGGAGACTATACCCCTTTTTTATAAGGTTACAACACAAAAAAAATAATCATAAAACAATAATAAATAAATATACGAGTACGAAGAAAATGGAAATGAAACAACACATCATAAAACAAAATAGTAAAATCCAACAGAATAATATGATGAATAATAATGTAATTATGTAATGACACAATGGAATGAAACTAAATGTAATCCTAAAAGTAATAAAAATTAAAAGAAAAGAATAATCAATAAATAATCAAGAATCCCTAGTCCTGAACCCCATGTCGGTTCATCTCCAAACTCTAAAGCATCTAGAAAGAAAACAATCAATAGTAAGGTCTCCTGCCCTTTTCCAATCCTAAATCCATGTAATATTATCAAGTACCAAATGGAATCCCAAATAGGGTGTGAGTATAACTCTATAGTTCGACACCACCATGTATGAACATAAACAGATAGCTAAGTAATGCATAAAATAATGAAATAAACAAGTGTATTATATAATTAAATAATTAAATTAATACCACATCAACCTACTTCGACACCATGCCAGATTTTATTTGATAATTTATCATAACCACTCCCAAAAAAACCATATATCCATGGTAAAACATAAACTACCTCAGTGCCATGTGAGAATGTCTTTGAGAGCATCTCAAAACCATGCTAACCATAAACTTATAACCAAGGTATAAATCCCACAAATTTGGGTCAAAATCCTCTATATAATTATTTTAAAAATCAATCTGGGCTGAGCCCGATATATAATAATTTTAGAATGTGTTAGGGACCAACCTAGTATATAATAATTTTAGTATGTCTAAGGGCCATTCTTGATATATTGCGTTTTGACATGTATCATTGGGTATAGCCTGCCATATATGCATTTCAGAATGTCTCAAGGTATTGACCAGTATATAACTATTTCAGAATGTAAACTGGGCCAATGGACCGTATAAGCATTACCACAATGAAATTATGCCAAGTCCCTATATAAGCATTACCATATATAAATCAAAACACATGTCATAATAAAAAGGATAACACAATATCACATCCTAAGGATCAATTGTTAATTATGAAAATTAAAATTTATATTTCAATTAAATATTTCATATATCAATTGGTCATAACTTATAACATGAGAGTTATCTCAATAAACAAGGAAAGACAAGGTGAATATATGTCATGAAATAACCCAAATCCATGTCATGATAAACACACCTTAATACATTAAAAAATGAAATTATAATGAAGTATCTTCTCACCTGAATGGTATCCACAAGCTAAGTTAAGAACCAATTGGATCCAAAGGGATTACATGGAATAATACAATTCATATTTTAATATTTTTGGCACATGATATATTATAAAAATTTCAATATTTCATATACATGATGAAAATCATACCATAGGGTTAAGTTTCAGACCCTTTACATTTAACTGATGATCAACCAATGCTTCCTGTAGGATGCTCCCAAAGAACAAAGGATTAGATGATCTCAAGAAGGTTCCTAGATCATAACCAATTAGTATCAAAACTAAAATGATCACAGTCAATATATTACACCGCAATGACTAGAGAATAGAAGGAGAGAACGGAAAACCAAAAAAAAAACACCTACGAGGGATCATATGCATGATCAAAACATCAATAATCAAAAGTGGTGATCCAAAATCACCTGGTTTCTTCCCTAGGTTAGAGAGGAGGAAATTTAACATGAGTTAATGAGATCAATCTCAGGCATGGAACCTTTTAAATTTCTTCTTGGGAAATTACAGTGCATGTAATTCAGTCACACATCGTGTATTTGTTTTAAGACGGATACGCTGAAAAATGAATTACCTCAGGTGTTTTTTAACACATCTCAAACATTACATGATGTCTAATTACTTTATTGAATGTATTCATTTCTTTTGAAGTACAAATAATATGTCTTGTACTTGGAAACAATTGCATGTTTTGTAACTTAATTACATGACATGTAATTTCATTGCAGATAGCCTTCATCCTGTTTCTCACGGATGAACATGAACCACATAAAAATCCTTATAAAGCATGGATAACTCTCATAAAACCATTTAAAACATTCATACCTAGACTCAATTATTTTAAACAAACATACATCTGTGAACTTTAGGTCATTTTCTACAACAAAGGCTCTCCATCTCCAAATAAGACTCAACCTCCAATGCTCAAATGAAAATATCAAAGAGAGAAATACCTGAAAAAAGACAAGATCTTATAACCTCCCACCATATATCATCTCATCCCCATTTTGATTTGAGAATCACTTTGGGGTCTCAAATAAAAAGTCTGGGAATAGTGCTCACATATCAGAGTCCCTCTCCTAGGTCTCCTCCTGAACTCACCCATACTGCCACTACACTCAATCCAAAAGAATTACCCTACCCCAGAGATACTTATCCAATAGTGAAAAATTCATATCACATACTCGTCAAAGTACACATCAACACTAAGTTAAATTTATGATATTTATATCACATAAGAAGGTTCAAAATAATATATCTAAAGTTGCGATATGTGAAACACATTGTGCATGGATTTGTAGCATTGTGGAAGGGATAATCGGCACGCCACCGGACTGACACTATCCAAAATCTTAAATAGCCCAAAGAAACCTATAGAATAGTTTCCCCTATTTCCTTATATGGTGTATCCATAAACTAGGAAAAACCTGAATGAAAATAGGATGATCAGCCTCAAAATCTAGTGGTCATCTCTGATGGACAACATAAATTTGATTATGCTCTGCACGGTCACCAACTATTTTCTGATCAATACAACTTTCTCAGACATATCACACATGATACTTGGCCCAAAAATCACTGACTCACCTTCCTATGAGAAACTAATAGTATAATGAAACGAACTACTATAAAAGGTCTTAAAATGTTCCATTTTAGTAGATTCTTAGAAGCTGTTATTATAAGAAAAATTCATGATTTCCATATAGTGATCCCATGATCCACCGAAATTTAGAGCAAAAGCTTAGAACATATCTCCAAAAACTAAATAGTTCTGTTAGATTGACCATAATTCTGAGGATGACAGGCTATACTCAAAATAACTTATGATACCAAAACCTTATAAAGATCCTGTCAGAAACACGATATGACATTAAGATATATTTCTAAAAGGATACTATTTAGAACACCATTCTGCCAGACTACCTCGCACATGTAAAGACTGCCTAGATCATCAACTGTGAATGTCTCCATAATAGGTAAAAAATTGGTACCTTCATCAGTCAATCCAAAATTAACCATAAAAAATCATTCTTATGGGCTGTCCTGGGTAATCCTGTCACAAAATCCAGAGTGACATCATTTCATTTCCACTCAGAAATGGGAAAAGGGAACAAAAGTGTAGCTGGTCTCTGATGCTCAGCTCTCACCTACTAACTAGTGAAACTTCTAGACATAAAACTCACTATGTATTTCTTCATTCATGACCACAAATACTATACATGGATATCATGATACATATCTATAAAAATATAACGTACTAACCATTTATAATCATGAAAAAATCTCATCAACTCCTTGTGAAATCCCATAGAAACCTATATCCAAACCCAAAAAAGAATAGAATTTCCACTTCTGAGAGACTATAATGATGGTATCTCCCCAACATATATGATGTATCTTAGAACTAAGCCCTTCAGATCAGAAAATTGATCAATCTTTATTTGCAATAAAATCACTGGTATAAAAGATTTAAAATTCATAGCTACTCGTCACTATGACTCCAGAACATCTAGATTCATATCTGTAAAGAGGGCCATCACTAGTCACTCATCATAAGACCCACCGACCTTCTCTTCTTGTATATTTCTATTCTAATAATCGACAATAATGTTTCCCTTGCATGATGTATAATCCAATTGGAAGTTGAAATACTATAGATACTCCACCCTCCCCCTTTGTCGAAGGTTTAGTCCCTATTGGGAAAATATATAATTGAGTATCTTGTGTTCCGTGTATACTAGAAAACTCTAACCATGAGATATTTCCACTAGAATCTTAGGTAATGTACCACTACTTATAACCCCTAATCATGAGTTGCGTAATTTATCTCATGTTTTATTAGCTATATAGAAAAATATGAAACCACTCGATCCTCCTACACCAGAACTACCCAGATTCTAACTCTAGATGCATCAAAGTAAATGGTATATAGTTCACCTAGTACATGTCATATAGGAATATGTAATGAGATAAGCCTCCATTTTAGCTAATTAATAGTTCTCTCACAAGCATATGACCAATCAAAATTCACCCATTTCTTGGTCATCCCAGACATCAATGCTGAAAAACCAAAGAAGTTCTGGATAAATCACTGATAATAACCTTCTAAACCCAGAAATATCCAAATACTGGCTGCATTCTTAGGATTCTTCCAAGAGACCATGACTGAAACTTTCTCTCGGTCCACTAAAACTCTAGTCTCTGAGATGAAATGACCCAAGTAGTTCACTTTATCAATCTAGAAACTATATTTAGTTAGCTTAGTGTAAAATTGATGCTCTTTTAATGTACTCAAGATGTTGTTAAGGTGTTTGGAATGTTCTTATTATGATTGAGATTATAGTAATATGTTATCGAAAAAACCAACAAAAATTGGTCCAAAAAAGTATGAAATATCATTCTCATAAAGGCCATGAATATCTTCGGTGCATTGGTCAAACAAAAATACATCACTATGAACTCATTCAATCCATACCTTCTCCTAAAAAATCCCACGGTATGTCTAATGGTGTAACCCTAAAATGATGGTATCTTGACCTCAAATCAATATTGGATATGATATGATATCCTCTCAGCTAATCAAAGAGATCATTTATGCATGGAAGGGGATTCTGTTTCTTGACTATAATCTAGTTTAATGTCTGATAATCCACACATAAGTGAAAATTCCCATCATCCTTCTTGGTGAAATGAATTAGAGAACCCCAAGGAGATGTGGTTGGTAATATGATACCTTTAGTTTCTAGATCTTGGAACTAAAATTTCAAATCCTAATGCTATTATGGTTCCATTCTATAAGGTGGGATGGAAATTGGATCTTCTCCTGATACAAACTCAATCGTAAACTCAATCTATCACTCAGACGGTAAGACAGAGAACTATTCTAGAAATAAATCTAGAAAATGGTATAACATTAGAGGAAAATAATCATACTACATTAAAATATCATCTAGAGAAAGTCCAGCTATTTTATCCATGATACAATAAAATCTGTACAGAATTAGTCCTACATGACCGGCCTAGAGATCCCACTCAACCTAGTGACAATAGATACATCCTTCTGGAGATGAAAGGTAACTATGCTCTAGTAATATTAGATATGATCCTAGTATAAAACTAACAAATACATATCCAGAATAAAATAAAAGCCTAAAATTTCTAGCACGAATAGTTCCCAAAAGAAATGGTAACAACCAATCTATAGAGAACATTCCTTACAACATGTGATATTCTCTGAATCTACTCCCAATGATGTTTTGATGGTCATAACACCGTCCAATAATTACACATCCAGGCTCCAAACCATTTAAAAAATGAGTAGATAAAAATGGTTGTAAGGTTTCCATATAAAAAAACACAAGAAAGGTTAGATGACATAAGAATTGTACCTCTAATAGTAGAAGGTCATATATCCACACTAGTCAGAGTAGTCTGTATAATGTGTAGCTAACCAGATCCCCTTCCCAAGGAATTAAGCTGAATCCCTTGAGCTATACTATCTACCTATTACATCCATTTCTGGATGGGTTCCATGTTTCCTACCCCAACTAGAATGTACTATGGATCTACAACAACCTACCTGATGAGGAGTAGTTGTGTCCTTCCCAGAATTCAATACCCATCCTATTTCCCTTCCAACACTATACTTTTGTATTTCCATACAAAACCTCTATAGGTGGCTCAATCTACTGAAATAACTACACACCAAAGTGGTGTATGGGCACTAAGGAATTTTTTCACCCATGGTTCCACATTGATTTCACTACAACAAAACAAACTCTTGTGATGGCTACCCACCACCCTAACTGCTATGACCACTACTGGCTAGGAGAAAACTGTCATAGCAATGCTTCTTTTCACTAGAATAAGAGTTAAAAATTTTACCTACGGAAACATCTTGGATACTGCTCGGGGACTCTCTCTGATAACCTTTTATAATGATTTCTTGATTTATCACATCTGCAAAATTTCTCTAATGGAACATGTTCACCTATGGCTTGATCTCCTAGAAAAGAGTATCCTAAAAATGTCTTTCCCTGGAGATCTCATTTTTAGCCAAAGATGGTGAAAAGCACTATAGTTTGGTGAACTATTCAGCGTAGTACAGTACTGACATTCCCTCCTATGTCAGGTGTATAAAATCTTGATTTCTATCCTAAAAAATTCAATATATAAATGGATCAGGAAATTATAGATGAATTACATCTAATATAACTCCTCTTACCATCGTGCCTACTCCAGAATGTCCCACCAATGCTTTGTTGGTCCATGAAGCATATATTCAACAAGCTTCACCCTCATATCCATTGGTGTCTTAAGATTCTAAACGGTCATCTAGATTGACTCTATATAGAACTTGAATACCTGGGGACCACCCTCCCTAATGAACGTAGGTGGATACTGTAGATGAAACTCTCTTGTGAGCTTAGACATCAAAGGTACAATGTAAAAATTTTCTCTTTCCATGAATCACATGAACCTTAGAAAGCTATTGTGAATATGGACATCCATATGATCCTATATAGTTATAGGACTATATACATCAATTACATTAGGATCACACTGATTTCCACTCTTCTAACACTCAAATCAAATTCAGTGATGGGGAATTTTCTCTACAATATAAAAGAACTGCTTAAAACACTAGATTTAACTCGGTCAACCTCAACAGGTGACAATAAACTGGAACCACTAAATCTCAGTCTCTATAAAGATGACTTAAAAGTGTTTTAGCATGTCATAATAGTTCATTTATTTCATTTTTTTCAGAATATATAATAAGCATCAATTATCAAAGTTCAAACAGGAAAGTATATATCACATGCGATAAATATGTCCGAATCATGAACAATTCATATTAATATATATCCCTATGTACCTATCATGATGCATGTATTCTCATACTATTCCATACTAGGCCATGAGTATAAATATCAAGAACCATAAAATTATGAAATAATAACCTCACACAACATGTGGATTACTCATGGGGAAATAACATTAACTGTAATAAGAAAATAATATAAAAAACAATCCACCCATGGGAACATGTATTTTTCCCTATATAAGGGTCAGATAATCCCATGAACAAGATCATTACCAAGTCCCAAAATATCATAGTTTCCTTTATACCTTTCCAAAATAGTGAAAAAATAAAAAAGAAACCGGTTACCATGGATAACACATTGTAACATCCCCCAATCTGACACTCTCTCACATGGATGAAATAGGTTTGTTATGAGACCTAAAGTGTGAATCATCGTATACCAGAAGCTTCCAACTAGCATAAAATGTGAGATATGTATAGTGGGGATACTATACCCCATAGTTATAGAGTAACCACACATTAGGATATTTAAATAATAATAATAAATAAATATTAGAATGTCGAAATAATGGAAATGAAACAATACAGAAGAAAACAAAACAGTAAAATCCAACTGGATAATCTAATAAGTAATAAAGGAATAATGTAATGGTGTACTGAAATGAAAATAAATGTCATCCAATAAGTAATAAAAAATAAAAATACTAACATACTCATGCAAAACACCTTTTAAAATTATTATTGGGAAATTAAACAATGTGTAATTCATTTACACATCATGTATATCTTTTATATGGACACATTGAAAAGAACAATGCCTTGGGTGATATTTGACACATCCCAACACTACTGGAAAACTAACCTTTACCAACGGTTTGGAACCGTTGGTATAGGCCTCCAAACCGTTGGTATAGCCTATACCAACGGTTTGGAGAACCGTAGCCAAGTAAGCCGTTGGGATAGGTCTATACCAACGGTTTTCCAAAAACCGTTGGTATAGACCTATACCAACGGTTTTGGGAACCGTTGGTATAGGTAATATGAAATCTATACCAACGGTAATAGAACCGTTGGTATATAAATTCAAAAAATAAAACATCCGCTGGGATTTGATCCTAGGACCCCTCGTTTATAATCGAACGACTTAACCACTAAGCTAACATCACTTTTGTAAACATAATTTCATAAATATATATATGTATTATCATAATTATATTAAATTTTGATTTATATAATGTTCTCGGTTAGTGGATCTGGAAAAAGTAAAGAACCTATCCCAACGGTTTTCAAAACCGTTGGGATAGCCCTATCCCAACGGTTTTCAAAACCGTTGGGATAGGTTCTGGTTGGGTGTAATGTTGTTGGCCGAATGTTGAATTTTTTTTGATGCTTTTTCCCAACGGTTCTTGAGAACCGTTGGGAAAGAGTGACCTTTCCCAACAGTTCTCCCAAACCGTTGGGAAAGGGGTGGGAAAGGGGGGTCTTTCCCAACGGTTCTCCCAAACCGTTGGGAAAGGGGGGTCTTTCCCAACGGTTTGGGAGAACCGTTGGGAAAGGGGTGGGAAAGGGGGTCTTTCCCAATGGTTCTCCCAAACCGTTGGGAAAGACCCCCCCTTTCCCAACGGTTCTCCCAAACCGTTGGGAAAGGGGTGTTTTGAGGCCCCTTTCCCAACGGTTCTCCCAAACCGTTGGGAAAGACCCCCCTTTCCCAACGGTTTGGGAGAACCGTTGGGAAAGGGTGTATATAAGTGTTGGGAAAGATCTGATTTCCAGTAGTGCAAACATTACAAATCATGTTATTCCTTTTCAGAATGTATTCATTTCAATCATGAACTAGGCTCACACTTGTTCCTAGTAATAGTTACACACCATATAACTTAATTGCGCGGTGTTTAATTGACCTAAAGAAAGCCCGCATCCTATTTCCCATAGAAGAACCCAAATGACCTCCAAATCCATCAAATGCATGAAAAAACTCAAAAAACCATTTAACACATTTATACATAGACTTACTAATTCAAAAAAAATATACATCCTCAGATTTTAGGTTATTTTCCCCAACAAAGCCTCTTCGTCTTCTGACAAGACTCGACCACCAAGGCCAAATCAAAAAACTCAAAGAGGGACAAAACTGAAAAAATATTGTATCATACGTATACCTACATTAGATAATATTTTTATTGCACTAAAAATATAATTTAAATTTAAAATGATTTGAGATTGGTGATATGTCAATTCTCCCTATTCTTTGAGTTAAGAATCTTGATTATCCATCTTCTTTTCTAGAATTAGTATTTGTTATGAGTGTAATACTTGGCTCAGAAATCACCTTGGTAGCCTAGATAGTCAAGATCTTCCATTTAGGGATTATAGTAGGTGACATTCCATGGTGAAACCCATCACAATCTGGCAGTTCCCACATAGTAGACTATCCATGATATTCAATACACTCTTGTGGTGGTGTGACAAGATAATAATATGTCTAATAATATATTATAAATTATCCCATGAAATACCAATTGTGAAAAAATAAAAAATAGAAAATAGAAATAAAAAAATACATAATCTAAAATCAGTCAACATAAATGGGACAAGAAAAGTCTTTAAACTAAGAAATCAATCTCTATATGGTTGCTACGCTCCATTACTCCCTAGCAATGATTCAAAAATCTTACATTCACACAGAATTTTATTGATTTCAGAAAGGCATGATCATATTGAAAATTTACATTGTCACAAACTGAACTTTCTATAAAGGCATAACATAACCATAGTAAGAGGTCAATCACATAGAGAACAGAGAATGAAACATCATACTTTTGGATAAAGGTACTATCATCACAATTTCAATTTGTTTTTATTTAAATTAATTTAATGATATAAATTAAATAATTAAAATTCAAATAAAAAATGAAGAAGAGTGGGGAATCGGTTTCCAAGGGTAGTTTTTTCTAAAAATAATTTTTTTCTCAACTCAAAAAATTATTATATTCCTTGGCTGTGAAATTAATAATTTATATTGACGTATAAAATCTTCATTCCATATTAACCTATCCTACAATCTCAATTTCTGGTTGTCTAATTAATTAAAATAACTAATATGATTTAAGATAAGATTGTAGAAAGCAGAATAATAATTGAGTTCAATCACCATGAATCAATTATCTCAGTCATGTTGGGGTTTGTTCACCACTGGACATGTTTGGTCCATAATCCATTACATAATTAATTAATTAATTAAGTCACAATATGATACTACATAAAAAAATCACTGCTCAAGTGAATAAAGAATTTAATTTTTTTATGCACCAAATTGGACCAATTCCGATCAACCCTATAGATTTATCGAATGATCAATAGTTTATTTCTAATGAAAAATATAAAGAAACCCATTACAGAGATATCATAAGAGAAACATGGGTGAAAAAAATAATTGGAATAAAAATGAAACTATGAATCATCTAGGGTTATAAAAAATAGAAAATATGAAAAATAAGAAAGAAAAATCTATCTATGGAGAATGGTCCCTAGTTCGAAACCCTAGAAACACCTCTCCTATGATGACTAAAAAATTCCTTCCCTTATGATCAAATCCTCATTAAATAGAACTCAAAAAAATTCTTGATGAAATATGATACAAATGATGTTAATTCGACCTATAATTATAATGATTGGATCATTTAATGTTTTGTTAACTTTTTGTTTATGATGTAAATTCGTGATTTATAACTTGAATGTTGCGTTTCTATCTACACAAATATGCTTCCAAGATGAATTTACATCATAATAAATTATTTCACAACATAAAAAGTGCATCTCGAATTCTCAAAATATGATTCTTTATGAACTCACATCAGAAATCATTATTTTACGAAGTAAATTTTGTGTCCTGATGAGATGAGATAACATGAATATTGGAATATCCCTACCTCACTCAATTCATGATATAAATTATTTTTACGCCATAACATATACCTCTTCCTAGTTCCACAATTTTGTAACTTCATGATTCTTCCTATTACCATTCCATCTTCTATATCCTTCTTCACTTCAAAATTTTGGTATCCCGTTGCACCACTTCGTGACTCGGTGAAAAGTGAATTTATTCTCCCAAAAATGTAATGATTTCCTCTATGTTATTCCAAATGTATGTCTAATATAATAATACATAGAACTTTAAAATAACTAAAGAATCACATATTCAACAATTTGATATTAAATGAATTCAAATATAAAAAACATGAAAATTTAGATGCAATTTAGAGATATCAACAACCAATGTATCCTTACCAAATGTGCTCATGTATAAAAAGTGTATGCCAATAATGATAATAAATGAGGATTATGAATAAACACACTATAAAATTTAGTGACCATGTGTTGAATACACTACCACAAACCCCTATATGTACCTACTTCAAGTCCATTCTAGAAATATAATATAAGATATTGGTAGTGACCAAAACAACCCTTTTACGATGTCCTCATGGTGTCCTATAAATGATACCGAGAGTAATATATCCCTCTTGTGGACCATGTCACCAGGGTACTCGATTGGAGAATATATACTAAACACATTAACTAGGATACCGTGTGGTAATTAGAACTTGGAAGGTGAAAGAAAACCTTGAGATCACCCTTGACACAAAACTGTTGCTACCTCGTATATCCCCCTGTTTTTAGGTCCGTCATCACCATTATCATAATCAAGAACACTCCCCCACTAAGGGATAATATTTCATGGTGATATACCTATCTCATGTACCAATTACAAGTGGTAACAAACATACATGGTGAGCACCCAAGTAGGAATAACATACCATCATTAGTATATAACAACATACATAAAAACAAGTGATCGCAATCAAACATGGAAACAAGATACTTTAATACCACTCATAAAATTAATATCACAAATGATTTCATGGGGTACACATGAACTTGAAATCATAATAAATTATGGTATAAAATTCCAAAAAATATAATCATATAATTAAAACAAGTGTAAACATGAGCCGAAGAAGGTAAGGAATTTCCTACCACACAGTTACCCAAGTCGACATCGAGGTTTTCCAGGGTTGTCATCACCCAAACCAACATGTGTACACCAACTGAGATAAGGATCATAAAAAATGAATCAAAGATCCTATAAATCATTATGAAAAGGATTCTATAGCTAGGCATTGAGAAAAAAATATAAATGGAATAACCGATATTAACCGATTACAAACACAAAGCCCATGTGTATTGGAGGTATACTCCACTTATGGTGTAAACCACTAACTTGCTACATAGGTTCTAAGTTTCACCTTTTATAGAATAAATTATACTATTACATTATATTACAAGACTCATTCAGATTGTGGCATAAAAAAGTAATTATAGTGTAAAAATGGTTTAGGGAGTTCCTATATAGTTCCAGGTCATGGCTCCACGGTGTAATAGGTTTGGATTGCTGCACAGGGAGAGGGATACCTTCTTTGAAGCACTTATGGTCAACTAGGACTTCTACTAAACTTATAGAGGTATTGAGGATATTTATAGTGGATCTTCATGCCTAACCCCACATGAGAGTCCCTTGAATAACTCCTCTCTTAAACACCAAAGAACCAGGACCTCGTAATACCATTGGTAATGGACTTTTGAATGCCTATAGTGATCTGAAGACTAGATACCAACAGTTGTCAAAACCGATGTGGAGAAAGAGAGAATGCAACATAAAACTAGCTGGACCATGCCTCTTACAGTGTACAAGGATGCATTACTATGTAAATATGTTTGGGGCGTAATATTTAAAATGTAAAATTCCTTGAATTTTTAAAACACATAGTTGATACTTTTATGCTACAAAATCAATATTCATTCCATAATGTGACATTTTTTCTGAAAGTTATGACAAGGAGAATAGGAATTTATAGTCATAATATTTGATAGAAACCATAATTTTTCACTAGAACATATTAAACTCTATATTTGTGAATATGTACTTAAAGAATTTATGATAAGTACATATATCACACATTTCACCAAATAGATAGTGCCTCAAAATTGTAAGTGTAGAAATTATCACAACCCACTCCAAAATCATGACTCGATGAATTTTATCATGAAATTTCAATTAGTAAGGTGTAATAGGATATCACCATATCATTCTTTATGAGGATTCATTTCACTCATTTCTTTAACACATTATTATATATCAAAAACCCTTTTCTATTGTGGGGTAGTGTAAGCATAAAAAAACTGACCAAACTTCTCATAAGTTCTTTGAAATTCTCCTCAATTTAATATGTCTAGAAGAACTTAGATACCTTCTAGGTCAACTTAGTGAGTGAATTATATAGTCATGATAAATCTATCACAATGCATCAGTAGTATCCATCCAACCCAATAAAACTATGGATCTCAGTTACTATGGGTGGTATATGACATTTCTTAATAACTCCCATCAGTGATAGATCCATTAATATACTCTTTATTGAGATTATATAACCTAAAAATGAAACTTTATATACTCGAATTTTACACTTGGTAATTTGTTTATACAAAATATCATTCATCCAGGTCTTCGGTACCATTCTCAAGTGATCTTATTAATCTTCCTTAATATTTTAATATATAAGAATATTATCAATATACACAAACAAAAACTATCCAAGGTAATTTCTAAAGAATATATTATCCAAATAAATGAAGGTAGAAGAATCATTGATATTTCCAAGTAGAATTACTATAAATTCATAATGATCACACCTCTTATGGAAGAATGTCTTATGTATATCCTTCTTCTTAACCCTTAACTAATGATATCCAGATCAAAGATAAATCTTTGAAAAATATTTACCTCCATGTAATTGATCAAATAGATTATTGATATGGGGTATATGATACTTATTCATAAAAAATATTTTTTTTTATGTTCCAGATAATAAATGTGGAGTCACATTGGTCCATATTTATTCTAAACAAAAAGATTAGGTGTACCCCATGGCTGTGATATAGTTACATGAATAATCCCCTTATAAATATTCTATTATAGTTTATTATGCAATTCCTACCACTGAATTGGGTTAATTATATATAGAGTTTTTAAAATAGTTGTGGGAATAGGTATTAGTTCTATTTAAAAATAAAATTCATGTTTTGTGGGAAGAGTATAAAACTATTCTTGAAAGGTATCAATAAAATCACATACAATAGGAATATATTTAATGTCAAATAGATCCCAAACCATATTAGATCAATATCTCCTGTGAATATGTAGTAAAATTTATATGATTGAAGTAATTTCCATTGAGAGTTCAGGGTCATCCTTTCACAGACAGGTTATCATAAGTTGATTTAGAATATTGAATGTTACTTACCTTCCTCAATAATTGATATGGGGTATATACTGAGAGAGCCAGTCCATTCCCAAAATTAACTCAAATTTAATTAGAGGAAAAATAATAATATTTTTAGGAAACAAATTCCCAAAAACTTATATCATAGAAGAGTTATGGAATTGATATGTGATCATCATACCATTTAGATTTTTTACTAGAAACTAAACATATAATCATTGAGGTGGTGGTGTGATACCCTTGAAAAAATCTTTAGATATAAAAGAGTGGGTACAAACTAATTAAAATTAAACATTTTCACTTATAGAGTGTATGATAAGTGCCCCTTTTACCACATTGAATGGAAATTCTATGTCATATTTAGTAATTCC
Source organism: Viscum album (assembly GCA_963277665.1). Lineage (NCBI taxonomy): Eukaryota > Viridiplantae > Streptophyta > Magnoliopsida > Santalales > Viscaceae > Viscum > Viscum album. The sequence continues at coordinate 1,898,269,835 of OY728158.1, read as the reverse complement.
ATATGTTTGGTCTTCTCCCATTTGCTTCTTCTACAGTAAGTTTCCATGATTATTAGGGGAACTGGTTTGAATAATGCTCCATATATTTATTGTTAAATAAGTATATAATAGTGTTTTTTTTATTTTACTTACATTTATTAGCCATATGATCCTTATATCCACCCTTAAAAAACTCCCATGGCCTTCATGAATTTTCCATGATGTTTCTTTTGGTAAATTTTACATTATGCAAATTGTTTCATTCCGTTTTTATTCTTTGATGTTTTCCATTTTTCTTGGTTCTCAACAGACCTATTATGCACTTTATTTACCTTGAATATAAAGGATATAAAAAATTATTAATCTGTATCAATTAATTTTTTTATATATCATCGTTTGATAGAAATTTTGGAGAAACTAGTTCCCTTTATAGACTCTATTTAATCTCATCAAAGAAAAAGTAAATATTGCTTTCCTGATTATGTATATAGTCCCCAATATGTCTCACTAGTCTTGTAATGTTACCCTCATACTCTACCACACATTCTTCTTAATTTTATTTAATGTGAGCAATTTACTCTTCATTTCAACTCACTGTTCTTAGAGGAATAATTTCTCAAAGAATATCACATTTTATGTTCCATATTCCACGCTTTCTGTCTTTTCAACCCCTTTAGAGTTCCAAATAAATTACCACCATTGATCGACATATCCTTTAATAAAATCCACTAATACATCCACTGGCCTAAAGGCCTTCAATTTTTATTATTATAATGATAATCTCCCCTTTTAAGGGAAGAAGGGGGAAACCCTAACCGAATCCATAGACTTAAAGAAAAAACAAGACCCGAAGATGAAAATTAGATGACAACAAGGAACTACCCCTCCCCAACATTTGATCATGATGAGGCTCTTCATTGTCGCATGGATTATTGGAATGAATGTGTCATGTGTCCTGGCACAAGCCCGAACTGATGGCTGACGCCATACCCTCTCAAACATCCAAATCTGAACTACACTGCACTGATGAACCACTAACTCTAACTCCTCCTTGGGGCCTGATCCATGTGATCGTGTCCAGGAAACATGAATCATAAACAACAATATACAAAATTAAGTCAAAACACCAAAATCCACTGTCATAACCCTTCAATACCGTACTGCTGTTCATTCCAGAAATCCACAAATTCAAGATTCAAACTTTCAAGACATCATAATACATCCATAAACCACTATAACCATTAAGAAACCATTAATTCCCAGCCTCGAGTCACATACCAAATCACTGAAGAGCTCCACCGACGACCACCATCTCCGTCACGAAACTTAATATGTAACCGAGATTTTCCACTGACCACACTGGCATCCTTCTCAACTGATTGCATCTACCGAACCTTCCTGGAAAGCCCTGTTGCTCGCCCAAATAGAACCCAAAACCTCTGTTTCTACCAACACTCCCAACCGACCTGAAAGGGGAGTGGATCTGGATGCCAGATCCATGTGGGAATAGTAGAACCTCAACAAAAAATAAGCAGAAGAAACCAGTGAGAAACAAAAAACCAAAACCAAGAATGAAAACAAAAAAATAAAAACCATAACCACCAACATATATCCATATTGGGATAAGACAACCAAAAAAGAACCGAACCACAGATCTTCACCACCATCGCCTGAGGAGACCACATATCCACCCAAGCACACAGATGAGACATGACTACAACCTCGAACTGCAACAAACCAGCTCTTGACCACAGACTTCACCACGCCACCAAGGAATCAGAACCGACAAAAGATCATGAGTCTTTGACGACATAGAAGCCCATTGTTGGATACAACCCACAATGGAACCAGAGTATCCATGAACCCTCGAAACCAAAGAGCCCGATCCAACAGTGACACTAAAATCTGAAATCGAGCCTCATCGTCAACACAACATGAGGCAATTTCCCAAATAGGTGAACCAAACTATGAAGAAATAGTTATATCAATATAAAATTTTTATTCTTCATAACATGAGTCAATTTCCAAAATATATCCATAATATGCTTAGTTCAAACACCATACGTATTGGCTCACTCAATAGGAAAATTCCTACATTGACTATGTGTATTGATTATCTTTCTTTTGTTAGGTAGCATCACTAAATAATTGTATACACATAGTTATATAATAAATATCATGAATATTAAACCATAAAATAACACTCCCCATAACCGTGAAAGTTATGAAATACTATAAGTGATTATTTAAAATATCATGTCAAATATATTCATTTAAAATATTATTCTCAATGTTATTACTAAACATTATATGTTACCAACTGTAACAACCTCAACTCTAATAACTTTGAGCTAATGTCTACTTTATTACATTTCCATAAGATATAAAGGATCTCATCCTGAGGGAATGATCAGTTTAGTAGTCTTAAATATCCATATAAACACATTATTCCGATATTACATTGTAAATATAAAAAACAAAGCATAAGAAACATTCCTTCATCCATGATATTATTCAAAATATCCTACTTTATATCCTTGAGAAATAAAAAAAATAAAGGGTGGGATCAGATGCTCATTAAGGGTTATATACAATAGAATTTATCACGAGTAAATAATACATAATCAATATAGAAATATAAATAAATAAAAACACATTCCATTTAATCAATAACATGAGCACAAAATTAATCCCTGAATAATATCAATGCAGTAATGGCATGGATAATAATAGCTAAATTCTAAAAGAAGGAAATGAATATTTGATGTCATGATCTTAAACATCATGATATCTTTATTGTTATTAAATTATTATAATATAGTTTAATTTATGGGTCGTTATACACCAAAAACCCATTTAACAAGGCTAGCCAACTAGTTTATCTCATGAGACCTATCGATGCATTGGGGGGGGGGGGGGGGTTATATAATTACTGAACCCACCTGCCACAACATTTCTAATGAATTATTCTTATGTTGAATGATAAATTTAATTCAAAAATAAAATTCATTATCAAAAAATATTTGTGTTGATTAAAGGATACATAATGTTAAGCATTCCCCAATCAATAAAATAACTTACATAGTAAAACATCATATATAAAAATGTTATATAGTTTAGGAAATAAAATATCAACGATAAAAAGACTTTGAACATTTAAGAGAAATGTAATGTCCAATAAAGGATGATCACATGAAAGTGAATTTTTAAAGAGAAAGTTAATGAAAAAAAATTAATAAGAGATACAAAATGACCATCAATTTATCAGAAATATAGGTTTTTAATAAATTTATATATTTCGGTGAATTAAAGAGTATAGAAGTGAAACATTAAAAAATGTTTTCATTAAATAGTTTTATATGTGAACCCATTAATTTTTTTGAAAGAATCTAAATATCATAAAATATTTATGGTATTAGGAAAGTTCGTTAATGCTGTATATGTTAGAAAGAAACATTTCTTTTTAATTTTTATAAAGAAAGTAAAAAACAACCCTTTTAATAAACAATAGAAAGATTACTTTTAAACCTTGTAAAATGTGAAAGATAACTTAAAATTTCATATATAAATCATTTTAATAAATAAAAAGGACTTTTAGAAAACAAAAAAGAAAAATATAGAAATGAAATAAAAATATATTTGATCCAAAAGAGAAATAAGATAAGCATTTATTTTAAACATTTATTTGATTTATTTATGTGCGAAAGAGTGAAAATGTTGGATGAAAAATATGGAAAAACCTTTAATATCTAGATGATAAGAAAATATAAGAATTTTATGAAGGAAAGATTATAATATTCCATCAATGAAAGTTGGAGCAATCCAAAAAATGAGATTGTAAAATTAATTATTACCTCTTAAGTAACTTTTAAATTTTAACCCCTTGGAAGTGTAAACTTGAATTGAGACTTTAATCATAATGAATAAAAATATATTAAATTTAAATACATAAACGGATTATTATATATACCACATAAAAGTAAGTGGGTTCATAATACTAAATATGTCTTAATAGAGTGAAAATTGAGGAGAAATCCCTCACCTCAAATTTGACTTTCCTAGTAAGTTATTCTAAACTCATGTATAATATATTTAGATTTATTATAATCACATTATAGAGAAATATACCTATATAAAATATAATATTTGATCCATTTATATCTTTTTATCACTTTTTTTAAAAGTCTTTTATTATTATCATCGTTTCGGGTGTTAATTGCTTCATTATTCATTATGTTTTGATTATGTATTTGTGGTAATTTTATCTTGATCATATTTTTATAATATCCATAATTCTATTAATGTTATATAATTATTACATATTGATTATATATATATTTTAAATCATCCATGAGAAATATACATGAAAAATAAATCACATTAATTCGTGGAGACGATAGGCCGTACGTACGCACGTGAAATGTTATCATTTTCAAAACAGGTGGAAGCATAAAGAATTAGATGATATAATATACTTGTAGAACTATAATTATTTCTTAATTATAATTTATAATCATTATTTCTATTATTATGAAAATCCATGTTAGGTGGTAATGGAAAAAAATTACATCGGTTCATGAGGCGGTAGTCTCCCGTACACACGAGTGATGGTTCGTTTTCCCATTTTATGGAGAAATAGAAGGATAAATGTTATTCTATAAATGAAATAAAATATATTTATATGGTAGATACTAGTGTTATTATATTGGAATGGTTAGAAAATGATTGAATGAGGTAAAATATGAAGAAATATGAATGTGTTTTGTGAAGATGATTGCCTTTTCTTTGAAAGAGCAAGATCCTTTAGATATTCTCTTAAAGGAGTCAAGGTTGGTATTTTAGGAATTAAAGGTAACCCAGAACTTGGATAAATAATTTTTAAGAGGTTTTTTTCAAGATTAGTGGCTATAGGTTCTGTATAGAAGATAGTATAAGAGGTATAGTTTTATAGTGAATAAAAGGACACACATGGAATTAATAAAAATATTTAAATATAATAAAATAATTTTCATTTGAAAGTGGAGACATGGGGACATAATTTAGAATATAATATTTGATAAGGATGAAATACCTTCCAAAAATAAAATTTTTACAGGTTTATGTCATATTTTAAACCAAATCGTTTGTTTTAACCCCATCTTTCAAATATTTTTATCCATAACCAGGGTAACGAATGTTTCAATATTAAAGATTTATAATTTTACTTATAAGGTAAAAATTTAATCATAAATGGAAAAGGTATTAAATTTTAGAATATGTATGATATTAATTGTCCTATGGAAATATTTATCTTATTTTTAAAGAATTTAACAAAAAATTATTTTTCCAGAAATGTCATTAATGAAATTTTTGACACTATTCACATAATTTGACTTTGAAGACATCAAGACAACAATGAAATTAGCATACAATCCTTTTCAAAATAATTAATAAATTATTCTGAACTCAAAATTATTTTTTTTATTGTAATTCATCCCAAAAATATTAGTTTTAAAGTTTTTAAAATTATTTACTTTGATTTTTCCACAGCTTGCACCGACACCATGTTAGTGTTGTATAAGTGTTTATGGTAATTATATAATATCTATAAGTTAAAAATAAATTACCATTATAATAATAACTTAATTAATATTAATATATCCTTAAATGTTTATTTTCAACTTATTTTTATCCCTTTGTTAACATATTAAATAAATTTTAATGCAAGGGAGTGACATTTTGTGTTTTCCTTTACATAAAATAATATAAATATCATTATCAGAGAAAAGTTTCACCAAATTGTCATATATTAGAATATTAGATGATTATGGTCAAACATATATCCTAAAAAAGGAATAATGTAGGTGTTAGATAAATTTTTATCACCTTATCATATTATTTGTAACCTTAATTACCCAAATTTTCTATTACAGAGGTGATTAATTCTACTATAGTTACTATTCCTAATGCCTAAAAATAAAAGGAAAATTTTAAAAAATTTGAACCTTAAAATTTAAAATATGGAATACATTTTATCAAATTCAGTTCCTATAATTTTTTGAAATTAATTTAAATATAAACCCACAAAATGGGATGAAAAATGATTTTCCAGAAAAATGCATTTTAACCTTGAAATTTAACTTATATAAATATCAATTAATATGATTATCCTAATGGAATTAATTATATTATTTTAAATCAAATGGATATTATATAAATTTAATAACAAATATAAAATATAATGGTACTTTTAAATTAATTTTTTTAATGAAAAGAAATGATAATTTAACAAAAATCGATATTTTTCACTATTCACTGAAAGATAAATATTTTTGGAAAATACCAGAAATTGAACATAAGATAATATTAACATGTGTAATTAAAAAATTATTAAACTGAAACTTAATAATATTTCAAAAGTTTTTCACTTTTATTTTAAACTTTTTGTTTCTTGAAAAGAAAGCTATCAAAGAAATTAGATTTATTTAAAGAGATGTATATTATAAAATTACAAGGTATTACATTTGTTTCTTGTTTCCATCTTTCTAGTGACTTTATTTTTTATTAGTTTTATATTTTTTTTCTATATTTCATCTTGTTATGAGATTTTCATGTGTTTGTGTTGTTTTGATCTTGTGTAGTTGAATCTTATAGTAAAAGGCATTATTCACCCCCACCTCCTATCATTATAACTTTCCAATAATGTAATACTAAAACTTTTGTTTGGTGTGATGGAGTTCATGGCGTCTTAGGCTTGTTTTGGTTGATTGAAACAGGTGCTTGAATACTTTAATTTGGGTTTGTGCTTGGGGGTTCTCTTTTATGGTTAATCCTTGGTTGTAGATCCTATTCATCCTCCACCTCCCTCTTGCCACCTATCCCAGTATGCTAGAACCTATTCTCATCTCATGCATTGGAATTTTATGTAGTTTAGGTTATTAATGGTTGGTTCAATGATAGATACATGGATCACATCTTTCATTGGTGTTGTGGTGTGCTTCTCCTTCCACCCCTTATTATGTGCTTTATGCCTCCTAATTTTTTTCCTTTTCATATTTCATATCTGTAGTGGTGTCTCACTTCAATATTTGATTTATATTTATGGAGTGTAGTTATATCAGTCTTGACTTTTTAATGTTCTTTTAAAGAGTATAACAGGTTTCATGTTGTAGTTGTTCTCTATATTATATAAGTTTATTGATTATGGTGATGAATCTTATTGGAGGGGATACCATGTAATAATATTAGTGGGTAGGTGGAACACAAGTTGTTAAGGATGTTTTATAGAGATTTTAAAATAGTGTGTGAGGATGGTGTGGTTTACTATAGTTTAGGGAATTTTTTTCTTTTCAATATTCTGAGGTGGAATAATATATGTGAGATATTGATGAATCATTTGTTTTTTTGGATGATTCAATGATGATATATAATTATGGTTTCAATGGTTATTATTTTTATTCTTTTTTAATGCTGGTGTATTGGAGTTTTTAGTAGTTATAGGATATTGGTGGTTTTAAAGGAGATGAAGGAATCAATGAAAATTAGTGGTAATGGCGAGAGAGCTTCTTGGGGCTATATGGTGTTTGTGAGGTGTGTTTGGTAGGAGAAGGGAGGATCAAGGCTTGAGATGAGTGAATTTTCACCATTTTATGATGCATAAACTTTCAACTCAACCCCTTATTTATATTTTTTAAATTTTAATTTTCAATGTTGGTTGGGACTTTAATGACTTGGTGAGATGCTATTTTAGATTCTTGTAAAGTTACCACTAATCTAATAGTGTATTTAATACAAAATTAAAGAAATTTGTTGATGGTGTGAGTAAATAACATTGATAAAGTAAGGTATCTTCTACCTGGGTCTAGTAGGGTCCTTCTCATTGAATACAACTAGCTAATTAAACTTCAATTGATATAAATCATAAAATATGAAAAGACCCCAAAATAATTTCTAACCAATGAGAGATGAATATATGATAATAAAATAATGAAATAAACATAGAGGGATTTATAATATCACCTCTAGAAACCCCCAAATATAGAAGAACTATAAAATAGACAAAGAATACAGGTGATTCAAACTTGGGAAGTAAATATGAAGAGAAAAGGAGATGGTTACTCAACCTTGCTTCTAGGATAATTGAGGGAAAAGTTATATTTAGGTTAAATTTTAAATAATTAAATTCAATTTAACCAAAACCCTTAAAAATAGAGGGAATGAATTATGGAGTGGACATAATAGTCATGATGTCATGCCTCTACTAGGGTCACCCCTATGGTGTGGCCACTCCAGTCACATAACAATTCCCTACTCCAGAGAATAACTGATATCCTCAAACATAGAGCTTTATAGTGAAACCACCCCCTTTCATAGAACAACACCCCTAATCATAGATTCAAAAACAAATAACATGCACTCATTATTATTAGATATTCACTAAAATATACATTCATCTAATGAATGACACACACACACATATATAATATATGAGATGATATTTGAATATAGTTTATATTTAATACATGCATATATTGAATATATACTATCTTGAAAGAGGTGCATGAATAATATTTTTTAAAGGTTGGGGCTGAAGCCTCATTTTTATTATTAAATCAAAGCAAAGACCTCTTTTTAACTGGGTAGAGGGAAACCCATTACATAGCCTGAAGTCCCAGTGGGCTTGTAGCCCATTACATAGCACATAGGCCCAAATTCAAAGGCCAATTCACATTCTGTGAATAGTAACCTGCTGCTACATTACCACACAGTATTGCCACTGCTATAGTGCCCTGTCGCCGCTATAGTACCCGTTGATGAACAATGTCTCCACTACTACATTACTACAACAGTAACCTGCGCCCCATGAGTTTTGAACCCCCATTTTCCATGTAGTATTACGGGGTGTTTTCCACTAAGCCAAACCCCAACTACAGGTGCATGAATAATATAAACACACACACACACATATATATTATATTAAATATGCATGAGATGCACATATGAGTTCTATGTAATGAAACTACATGGAATATCTCTCCCTTATGTCTATATTAGTTCAAAAACCAAGAGTTATTTCATTTAATCATTCTATTTATAAATTTAAACAAGTTTAAGTAATATAACACTCAAATAGATAGTAACGCGTGTGTTTCATCATAATTCGACTTTATAATGAGAATAGTTATATTTTTTGGGTGTGGGGGTATACTAATCACATTTTTTCTATGGATATGAGATCATAAGTTATATTATAATGTATTATAATATTTATTCTTCCCAAAATAAAGCTCAACTCTCCTGGGAATGTGCTAGCACCCCTTCATGAGGTTAGGTATCCTCAAGAAGTGTAAATGGATATATTGGCTGGTGTATCACATCGGAGTTGGGGTTATTTTGTTCACTGCTTTGTGTGATCATCCTCAGATGTATTTCATTGAGTTTTAAGACTAAATCTACTATAGTTTGTGATTTCCAAGTAGTGTGTTTTAGGGTATTATTTACATGTTTATTTTCTTGAATAATAAATCACATGTGTTTGGTTTTTTCCCTTTACAATGATCATGATATTATCAAATGAAACCCACCAATTGTGTGATGACTTAGAACCTCACAATATATCCCTACTCTATTGTATCATGACACCTCCCCCTTAAGTAGGACTCTATAGTGTAACACATGGGTTGTGATGTGACCAACCACCTATAGAGAAATTAAATCCTATATAGCCTAAAACCTACTCTTATGAAACCCTTATCATAGTGAAACCCATTTTCATTATGACATACCTATCCATCAATAATTGAATCTTATCCCAAACCTAGGTCTAAATCTAAAAAATATATGTCCCCTTTCAATACCTCTAATATCCCAAAAACACTGAAATACATTCGATTTGGTGAAAATTAGATCAAATTCTAACATCGTATACATGAGGAGTGTTATATTTATTTTATTTCATGTATCTTTTCTCTATTGCCTATTTTATTATTCATTATATATAATATATTTTATTCTCATATGAATTTTTGTTGTTCACATTTTCTTATTTCCTTTTCCTGGATCTTTATCAATTTTCTATTATTTTGGTAAAGACTTTATTTTTATAGCCTCTCTTTGATTCTTCCAATAATTTTTCCTTCACCTTTTGTTCTCTATTCAAACCCTATATTCCTTTTTTATTATATTAACCTTTTAATGTACAATTTCATGAATTACCTTATTATTTTTTTCACTAACATGATTCATCATTCTACTATATTTTATGAGATTATTATGTAACCCAATTTATTCTCATGGGTTTATAAAATGTTTTATGATTAATATATGATTTATTTTCTATAAGGTACATGTATTTATGAAATATTATGATATTATTGGTGGTACTATAATTTTACTACCCCAAATTCATTGTGGAATGCTTACATGTCATGTGATAATATGTATGGTGCATGGCCAATTAGCCAAGAATATTATGTTATGATATCTTGGGACTGAGCCTCGATTTAAATTTATGATGGAATATCTTATGTTTATGAAAAATTATTATTATTTACAAAATTTCTATATTTATATTATGTCATTACTTCTATTCAAAATTCTTATTTGAAATTTATTATCTTTTACTTTGATGATGCAGTGTTAAGTTTTTTGATATTTCTGATTTCTCACCCTCATGTTTATTCTAATTATCCCCTTAATGAGCTTCTAAGATCAACCTTTGTTTTATATATGTCCATAGGGAATACCATGAGTTGATAAGAGTGTGAGGAGATCTAGGATTATTTTATGAATATGGAAATTAAATATTATGTAGTTTATATTGAAAATGTCATATTATATAACTACGAAACTAAAATAAATATACCTTTTTTGGATATCTATTATCATGTAATTTTTATTTAGAAAATATTATAATAATATGTTTAGGATATTTTTATCATTATAAATATAAAATAATAAAAACAAAAAAATGACCCTCTCTTTTATAGAAAAACCACACTGGAATCCACTGAGTACCCACTGGACACCACTTGGTTCCCACTAAGCTCACTAGATACCTAGTATTAAACATGAAGGTTTTTCGGAAAACTATTTACAGAAAAATGCAGATAAAAACTAATACAAAACCATATGATGTATGATATTCCATTAGAGGATTAATATAATTATATAAAACATAAAGAACATACTTCACAGTTGATAAAGTCAAACCCTTTTTACAATGGTTGAGGGTGACCCCTAAGTGGAATCCAAAGGTCCCCCACCTATAAAGTTTTCCATGGTAAGATGAATCACTGAAATTATTTGGTAGTAAATCTCAAACATCCTTAACATTATAAAATCTAAATTTTAAATAGAAAATAGAAAAATAGATAAATTCAACTTTATAATTTCATGGGTATATAATATACCCACTTCCATGGTCTGAGCCTCCTTTAATAACACATAAGCAAACTCCTTTAAGTCTCTATGCAGTCTCCTCTATTAATTCAAAATTTTTATATATTTTAAAGTAATAATTCATGTTAATACTCATGTAATATTTATTTTAACCGCTTTTCATTAATTTTTTAATATTTAAACAATTAATAAAAATGTTCTACCTCCCTTAATATCATCATATGATATCAAACTAAATTTATTATATATTTTAGTAGAGTAAATCAAATAAAAATATATAATACGATATATATTATTTATTTCATGTATAACAACTCTTTCACATTTCAATTCACAATATGTTACTCCATAAATCTCTAAATTACTCAAAATACTCCTAGAATTTATGAATATTTCAACTTATGTCACATCATATTAAATAAAATTTTAGATCATATCAAAACTTATTTTGGATATGCTTCAAAAATATTTTAGGTGAATCCATTATATAATCTTAAAGTTTCAAAAAAATACTTTATAATAAAACCAATTCTCATTCAAACAACCTTTATGTGTGATGTTATCGTCCTTTTTAACATTGAGACGAAATATTAATTCACAAATCATAATTGAAATCAATGAGAGGAATCTAGAAAAAGGTTTTTTCTACTCAATATACAAATTGATATATTATTATATCAATAAAACCACTATATCTCTATATTTTTTCACTAGTTATATCTCATAGATCATGAATAATCATATAATCACTTTTCCCATGATATATAGTGCAACAAAAGGACATAAATAATGTCAATATTATATAACGTAACCCATACATTATAAATTCATTAAATAAATAATTAGTAAAGGTGAAGAATAAATCTTATACCATTCACCCATATAGACCCATACATCACATGTTACTAACTTTAGTAAATAAGTACATCACTTTTCTCTTATCTAAGTATGGATAGAAAATTCCTTAGTCATAATAAATCAAGGTCTAATTTGTATTACCCATCACACAAGTGAAACAAATCTCATATTCATTAAGAAATATCTACCACGTGATCATAAGAATACTCAATTATCGCCTAATTAGATTGGCATATATTCTAACATAAGAAATTTATCAAATTAAAAAAATTTATATGTGATATATCTTGTTAACCTCATGTAATTATGATTACTATGAAACATGAAACCCTAGTATAATAATCAAATATTTTATGGCATTCAAAGTAGTATATTAGTGAGTCAAATAGGAACTCAAAACACCTTTTTTTGTCTCATGATTGAATTTTTTTTATCTTTGTATGATCCTTAACTATCATTAATCTTAAAATTTCTCCGCCACTCACACTATTCAATGTCAATCATTGGCCGGGTAAAAAGAGTTTTAATTATTAACGGTTAATTATCATTCCTCTCTTAATAATATATGATGTGCACATGAAATAATGAAAAATTGGCATTTCCTTTATATGACATGATATATTTGTATAATATTAATTTTTTTTAATAAAATACAAACAAAACCATATACATAACCTCCAGTATCATAAAATCCTAATAAAATGAACTTACAGACCCTACGTTTTTTTGCTTTAATTTTTTTAATAAAAATATGTTACATCTTTATGTTACACATGTTTCATCACTATATTACACATAATACATCACTATGTAAACATATAATAAATTAAAACTCTTACCATATTCATTTATCAAGATAATATTTTAAAAGAAATAAATTTATATAATGTTGATATTGGGATTCATAATCATTTTTTTTCAACAATTAAACATTATATCCAAATAACTTTACTTCATATTAACCAATATAATGATGTATTTTAACCACTGTTATATAAAAATGGATAACTCTTATAACTATTTCTATGAATACAATTTTTTATAAGATCATTGGTAATATGCTGCAATGTAACACATTACATTAAAATCATTATTTTTCCAATCATATTCTGAACACTTCTTCATGTTCTCATAATATTTTATATAATGAAATCTACTTTAGATCAAACTAGTATATCATGAATAATTGTTTTGTAATATTTCATATATTTTTTTTGAATAATGAACTTATATAAGCTCAAAATTGACTCCCACCAAGAACTTAGAAAGTATTTTTCTAAAAATATTTTATTTATGAAACACACAAATATGTTTTCACCAAATATAATGTCACATATTAATGCTATTTTATGGGATATTAAAAAAATATAGAATCATATTTTTGTGATTTTCATACATCATATTTAGATAACATTTACTAAAACAACTTGAAAATAAGATTAAAATATAAAATATATTTATGTTCTATATCTTTCATAAAGTATTTTTTATAATCTTATTGAAAATAATATCATCCACATTTTTATTTTCATGATACAAAATAGATAAAAATGATCCATGTGTTTCCATCTAATATTAATTTAATTATATCAACTTTTTTACTACAAATAATATAATCCTCTTGATATACAAGATAGATTAAAAAAACAAATGTCTCTAAAACTTATCTAAAAATTTTAATTAATGTCTTTTACATTGAATCATTAATTTTTTTCTCTTTGAAAATCAACTCCGAGATTCATTTATCAATCCTTCATCAATCACAATCGCTTTAAAATAATAAAAAAAATTATTTATGAATAGTTGGTATCATATATGCTTAAAAAATGATGAATCATTTTCCATGACATTAATATTCATCATGGAATATCCATAATGCTACATATATTTTTAGGTAATTTTCATAATTCCATATCCAATAGAAAACCTTCCCAAACACCTTATGTTTTAATAAAGCATATAGAAAATGACACAACATTTATTCTTCATTCTATGGGAAACAAATTACATTTTTAATTTTTTTACAATTAACATGTCACTTAATCTTAGAAATCCCTTTTATTTCTCAATAAACCTTCATTAATTGAAGATATTAGGTGAAAATATTTTAAATTCATTCATGTAGTAATTAAAAATTAATTAAAAAATCTATATAGTGGGGATTATAGGATAAGGCCTATTACTATATTTAACATGACTGGTACCCATAGTATCTTTAAAACATTTACATACATAATAATATTGAGTACATGTGTGGAGATTGATGTATCATTAGTTAACTTAAAGCAAATTATTTATTTTCAAACATTATATCTCTATTGTTATATTGTTTTTTATGTGTATTTTTTAAATTATCTATCATACTAAATTTATTTATATTCTCATGTTAATTTTTTAGTATATGGTCCATAAAAAATAAAATCAATGAAATTATTTCCAGTGATTACTTATTTTTCTTATTATAATAATACAATTTTTATTGAATAGATTCATCAATAGATAGCTAAGAAAGTGGTTATTCAAAGATATATAACTTTTCTTTTTTACTTAAGAAAAATTATTAAATTAAAATACTAGTCAAGGAAATTTATATCCTCCACCCTTTACCTTTCCAAGATTAATTTGAATGTTATTTATAATTATCATTACATTTTAACTACAATAAAATCATTTATAATACGAGTATCATGATTTACATGTATTTACTAAGGAGTTTTATTAAATATGATCAAACTAAATTGTTAATCCTATATTTTAATTATATCTTTTCATGGACCGAGATACATATTTAACTAGTATTTCATTGAAATTTAGAATTTATCTCATCATAACTAGTTATGAAAATAATCATGTCAATCACAACTCATATATCTCTTGAATAGTTAAGTGGAAAACTCCTTCACCAAATTCGTGATATTGATTTTTTGAAAATATATTCTTTTGGTTACCTAAATTTTATGGTTATCTAGATAATTGTAACCTAAATATCAGAAATATACATAGTTACCAAAAATTTTGAGTTATTGATATCCTTCATTCCTTTAAAAATGTAATCCATGTGGACCTATCTTTTATAGTAGCCTATACTGAATAAATGAGGTCTTTAAATGTGATTACTATTGAAGTAATACAAAATTTAGTATTTTGAGGGTTTTTAATAGTATCATCATATCCTTTTATATAAATCTCATGTATGTTATATCTAATTCATTCTATACTTTTATGAATTCTTCAAAAAATATAATTTTATATATTATACCTTTAACCAAATTAATTTGTTTTGGAAATACTAATATATTAAACTTTATATAACTAGTGTTTTTTTTTATTATCTAAAATAAATGTTAATCATACTCATAAATATTCAAATACCTCTCACATATAATGTATATATAACATTTTCATGTAAAGGTTTAGAATTTATGGATTTTTCAGGATTTTCTATTGATCATCATAGTGGAAGAAACCCATTTTGTCTCCCAATCTATCACCATCAAATAAAAATACAATAAATAACGTGAAAATATAAAATATAAAACCTCATATTTAGTGTTATCTATCTTGGGTGTTCCTAATGGAGTACTCTTTATCATGATCACCTAACAACAATTGTTAGACTCTAGCCTCTATATGGATGACACCAACTACTAGAATCCTCATATGCTATGTAAGGATCATTTGGAATCTAAAAGCGTGCAAACAAATTCTTTGTGATGATGAATATATTAAAGGGATGAATTAATAGATTCAGAAATGGATATAATATATCAAAAAACTCAATCAAGAGGATCCCCATCCGTTATATAGGACCCCTTTATTCAATGAATAGATTCAAATGTTAGTTGTTAATGATTGAAATCCAACATGCGTTTTGATAACATATACCCAATGATTGGTTTATAATCATTGTATATTACCGTGATTATAGTATGTTATTTTAGAAATAAATGAATCAAATCCTTGATTCATAACATAAGTAAACTATTTTTAAATATGTGGTAGTGTTCATGCACTCATAACTATTTACATTATTACTTTTATCGATATATACTAAACTTCTTTATGAAAAAAAGTAACATTCACTTTTTATTTTTGACTGACATAATATTTCATTTGTTAAAATTAATTTTTTATGTCCTAATGTATTATTTATTTCCTCTTAGACAGTATATTCAATTTAGAATATCTTACTAAGATACAAAATATCCTTTGTGTTAAGGAAATAAAAATTATTTATAGTAGTGAAATCATAGAACAAAAATAAATTATACACATATCATATATATGATATTCTATATTTTTTAATAACTTACTTGAAAATATTATTTATATTTTAAATATTAAACTGATGGTGGTGGAATATCATTTATTTATATTTTAACAAACATCTGGATAAAAAAAATTTATACTTATCACCTTCACAAACATGTTATAGAATCTGATGAATCATTAACCATGTGTATCATATCATTATTTTTATAACAACTATAAAAAAAATTTGTAATATTATAATAGAAATGCGATAGATATACACATCCTTAATTTAGATTCATTTGAACTTGATATATTCTTTTACATTCAGGTCTTTGACGTAGAAACTATTTTCTTCATCACTTGTATAAAAATTACTAGCTTTGTTAATTCTTAACTTGAATTTATACTCTTGTATATTTACAACACTAGTAAAACATACAATCATTATCATATACCCTAAAAAATAAAACAATTTATTTCTATAGCCTTGATACTTGACATGGACATGCTAAGTAGTTTAAAAAATCCCTTTATATATCTTATAAATTTTCATCATATGAAAATATTAGTCTTACCTAATAACACTTTTAGGGTTAAATGAACTTTACTAGATACTAGAAGAAACATTATTGTACTTTAAAACTTAATTTTCTTCTACTAGTTTGAACATTTACCCACTTTTATTGTTAATACTACATCATAACCTATCAATCACAAGCCTAGTTAATATTTTCTCAACACTTTGAGAAAAATGGTAAACATTTCATGAACTCGTTATTATTTTTGAAAAATTTCCAACTAAATTAATTCCACTACCATGATAATCCTTTTAGGATACCTTCAGTCTCATCTAGTCATTCTCATACTCAATCATATTGAGTATATGATCATAGACTAATTCTACTTAGGTAATTTTGTATAAAATAACTTTGAAAACAAAATTAAATCATTCTATGTTTCACATAACCATATAGATTTATTTGTTTAACAACTTCAACAATTGGTTACTCTAAAAGGGTTTACTCCAACCCAAATAATTTTTTTAAGCAATTTTTATAAGTAACTAGTCTTAATAGTTTCATACATTTAGATTATCCTTTTCAAGGATTAAACTCAAAGATAATTTTTATTTTTATAATTTCATTTATATTCAATATAATCTTTTATCAAACGAGTATCATGTATTACTTTTATTTTATAATTAATTTTATTAAATTTTCTCTAAATGAAATGAAAATAAATTTTAAAATCCATCATGTTATTTAGTATACCAAGATCCATATTTCACTAATCTTTGATTCACATCATCATTTATCCCATCATTTTTCTATTTAGGTAGGTTATCTTTCCAACCATCTCATATCTGAACCTTGAATAGTTGAGTGGCCAAACCATTATCTTTATTCATTAAATGGATTCACTAAAATTTATTCGTCTTAGAACTTAATCATATTTTGGTGCCCTACCTAAGTTTCACCTAAAAAAATTCCAATAATGGGGAACTAATCCTATTAGTGTCACCCAT
Organism: Viscum album; assembly: GCA_963277665.1. Lineage (NCBI taxonomy): Eukaryota > Viridiplantae > Streptophyta > Magnoliopsida > Santalales > Viscaceae > Viscum > Viscum album. The sequence goes on along the minus strand of OY728158.1, from coordinate 1,898,251,840 downwards.
TACTTTCGTTTCTTATATAAGTAAATATAGGTGTACCCTCCTTTGGAATGACCTACTCATTTGGATGTTCGAATTCTTGAAAAGTTGTTTTTTGGAAGGAATCTTACACATATTATTTTAATGGGGATTTCATCTCACTATCTTATCCTATATTTTTCCTTTACATGTATACATGACTCAAGTGATTTAGTTTTAATTACTATTCCTTCTACCATACCAATATGTTTAAACTGCATTGATGTGTAACTCTTTCACAACTCATATCTTTTTTACTAGACAATGTTAAATACAACTATATTAATAAACATTCACATTCATTACAAGAATAAGGTACATGAAACCCTTTCATGTAAATGTCATGAGTTAACCTACCGGGTAATTTATAAAAGATGATGAGATGAGTGTTACACCCAAATTCATCATCCAATAGGCTCGAGGATGATGACAAGTATTGTGTAGGCATATCACACAAATATGTGGCCTTAGCCTAAAGTACATGTATGTATGCACACATCTCAAACCACCAATACAATGTTGGAAGATAAAACATAATGGATACAAGAATGCTTGAATACATCTATATCCCATAATAAAAGTATGAAAAAAGTGAGAGAAATAATATTGTGACAAATATAATCCCTAAAATATTTGAAAGACCCCAACTACTAAGAATGAGGGGGATGTAGTCAAATTAAATTCCTAGAACTAAATAAAGTATGTATTTATTAAATATGATCCACCTGATCTTGGTCTACCTACAAATCCATCATAATTCCCATCATCTACCTAAGACATTACATGTGTGGGAAGAGCCCATGTAGGAGTGAGTTTAACAATACCTTGTAGGACACCACAAAATCACCTGAAATAAATTATAAAGAGAGTAGAGAGGTCATCTTACCACCATGAAGGTATGTCCATTAGCATATGAGACATAAAAGTGATAATAATAATAGAAATAACCATATATAATCAAGATAGATACTTGGTCTATAGGTAAGGCCACAATTATACTTCTAGCCTAGGATCCGTTGGAGGATTCAAGGTAACACTTATTCAGGAGAGCTCACTCTCCAAGTATTTCTAACACTAAAGATGCTAATCTATGAGTTTATTCCTATCAGGATTCACTATGAATAAGTATATGATGAAACTATAAATATATTGATAAATAGAATGGGGATCTCACATAGGACCTATGGGGGATTCTTGACCCTAACTACGATAACCCACTAAGAAGGGAATCTAACATCCTAGTACATTTTTCACGTGACTCCTAACCCTACACAGGGAGGAAGAAATGATATAGGATCAAACCTTGGGCCACATGGAGGTATTCCTAACTCTATATGAGACTAATCCCATATAAAGAATCATATTCAATTCATAGGATGTAATGCCTCCCTATACCCTCACAAGGATGGACCAAGGGAACACACCTTACAAATACTGGTTTACATTGAACTGAACAAGGGACTCAACTTTCCCTAGGAAAAAAATATGGAATTAAACTGTACACACAAAATTTCTTGGATACCCTGGGTATTCCCATGTACTTTAGATCATGATCATGTACTTTGGTTCATTCCCATGTACTCCGACCATGACAGCGAACCAGGCTGTGTCCATGTACTCTGGTTGTGTTCAGTCACTATTCCATGCCCATGTACTCTAGTGGTTCTTGTGTTTCTAGTCATGTCTGGGTACTCTATCCCTGTTTGAGTATTGGCCCCTGCCTATGTACTTTATCCATTCCCATATACCTATTAATGTTTGTGCCCATGTACCCAAGGGGTACATAATGAGCTTGCATCACCAAGTCACACGACATATGGTAAGACCACACGACCTGTGATATATAATTTTTATGAAACACTATCCACCATATATAAGGGACTACACAACATGTTATATTAGAACTATATACCATGTATATATATATTTTCTAGAATCCTAGAACATTCATGACTCTTTATCTTGAACTGTATATGTCTACATGCTAGCCATGAAACTCACCATAGCTTCTAGATCTAGATTGAAAAACTGTGATAATCACCAGTGGTTGGATTTCAACCACCAATCTACTCAAGAACAATCCCTTTAGCACCACATAATCTAGATACCCAATCTCATGGAATGAGAATTTTCTATCCAGTACCAATCTATCATCATCAATACATAACACAATCAAGCTGTCGATCTTGAAATTGAACACACATTAGAAATTCATTGGGCCAAATAATGATTGCACAATGATCTTATATTATGTATTTATTGAATTTACATTGAAATGAAATGATTATGGTCTAAATGAAAAGAAATATGGGTAAAAAATACAAAAAAAAACATAAGGAATAGACCACAACCATTTTTCTAGTTGGCCTCAATATATTTTCATGGGGTTAACAAAAAAAAAGGATAATCAAGAATTAACCAAAAATAGATCTAGGAGAAAAATTCATTAACCTTAATCCAATAATCATGTTGTGAATATTTATTTTATGGAATTAATTTGATTTATACTTGTGTAAAAAATAGGGTTAAACCAACACAATAGAACATCATACCTTGAATTTGGATTGATCTCTAATGAATAAAGGTTTTGAGTTGTTGTTGCTGATGAGATCTATGAACACCATTAAAGAAAGAAAACCCCTTGGTACCTATCATTGATCCATGATCTAGTCATTGTTCACAAAATATCTCCTCAAAACTCTCTCCTAATAACTAGGTTTATGTGGAAAACCTAAGAATTTTCCTCTAAACGGGTTTAAATAGAGAGGGGGTTAGTTCACTACAATGAAATAAACAAAAAATATTAATTAATCAATTCATTCAATCATTATCTGCCCATTATTTCACTTTTAAAAAATAGCTAACCCTAACAGATATTATATCATGGATAGGTTAAAACCTGAATTGTAGACTTAATGACTATCTCATATTTCCCATTAGAGACATTATTTGGGAGTTATTCCATCATTTCAAGAAAACTTCATGCGCATAATATAATATTTTTAATATTTTTATTATATCCATACTAAGAATCTGTGGGGCCCATAATCCCATGCTAACTCTACACATAGCATAAAAAATATTCTTTAAAATATTCCAATTTTTTAGTGGGGAAAACAGAGTCGTTGACTTCTCCCAAAATCAAGTATTTTTTTCCATAAAAGGATAAACTTACTAAAAAAATACAAGGGTATTAGGCTGGTATCTAGTTCTCCCACTCCCAGATGTTATCATAAAGATTTCTATGCTACTACTGGACACACACAAATGGAATCAATCACCAACGGTGGATAGTATACCACCAATCCTTATTCTGCACTGGGTACTCTACAAAGGTAGCATCATCCTAGACATATGAATCACCTAGGTTGTTGAAATAGGACCGGTCATGAACATATATCTTCAACAATGTCACTTAGAAGACGTCGTGTACCCAATCAAACTATGGTGAGAGGGCTATATGGTTTTCCTCTTCGAAAAAACTATATAGTATCTGGAAAGGTTTAATGAATATTGGAGATAACCTTACACCCCAAAAAAATCTCAACAATACACACTAAATTGAGACCTTTAGGAACACAAAACCTCCTCCTAGGTTCCCTTCTGAAGATTCTCATTCTACCATCATACACTCACCAAAAGAATCACTCACCCACAAAGGATGTTCTACCACCGATCCTTGATCTCTACAGATTAATTTGTAAAGATAGTTCCATCCACAACAACCAGCTCACCCTAGTTGATGAAAAGTGATGGTTCAAGAACATATATACTTAACAGTGACACATAGAAATTTTTTTACATGATATAAGTATGGTGGTAGGGATAAGTGGTACACCAATTTTCCAACCCTACGTAGTATCTAGAAAAGGTGAATAAATATCAGAGATAACATGCTTGCTTGACCAAATATTCAAAATACTCACTGAAGTGATATCTTCCAGAATACATTACCACCTTCATCAAAATACAATGCTCTCCATCATCATATCAAATAAAAATTATAACTTTTTTTTGAAGTTCTCTCCCGGTCATGGATTATTGTCACTTTATCTTCTCTTTCTCACACAAAATTTGGGCATATAAGTGCTGACCCTCCTAGATCAGTCCAGTACATTAGTGTCCTGAAGGTTCAACCATGTAAGTACTAAAATGGTGTTATATTAGTAGAAGAGTAGTACCTATTGTTATATGAAAAATTCATAAAGGGTATGTGATACTTCCATATACGGATAAAGTACAATATGTACACTCAAATCATTACCTCTAAAACATGAATTGTTAGCTCATTATAACCATCTATATAGAGGTGGAACATTTTTCTCAATCAAAACTGAGCCCCAAAGGCCTCCTGTATCTTCTCTATAGTCATGAACTTAAGAGAGAGTCATGGTAAGAAATCATCATCGGGGGAACTCCCTGAATTTAAACTATCTCTTGTATGTAGAGATATCTAAGTCTCTCTAACAAAATCTGCTCTTGGATGGCTATGAAGTGGGATGAATTAATGATTTATTCTATGATCACCCAAATGGAATCATTTACTCTATATGATCAGGGAAGCCCCATAAAAAAATATAGAGAGATACCATCCCACTTCTAATCTAGAAGCACATGGGGTTATTCCAAACCAGCTAGATTTCGGAGCTCAACCCTCACCTAATGATAAGTGCAGCATCAAAAAAAAATTCAGCTACACACATCTTCATTCTCTAACACTAAAATTGATGTTGAAGGTCTTGTTACAATATTTCTACTCATAGATATACTGTTAACAAGGATGTATGAAACCCCATCATTATCTCCACTCATAGAATTACTGGTACCATTATCTATCCTAAAAAATGATTACTTGTTCACTACCTTTAGAATATCAAAGAGGTGTATGTACAATGAATATCTAAACATGAAAGGACTCATAATACATATCTCTAAGTTGAGCATCCAAATCCCACTAAATAAGATAAGGGGAAACAACCATAAAATAGAGGTAAGCTACACTATCCTCTTCTACTAAGAAAAATTGAAATGAGGATAATTTGATTGACACCTCACTCAAAAAATATTAAAAAGATAACCTACTGAGAGCATTAACCACCACATTTCCCTTCTTGTGAGTATTGAAAATCTTGAATTCATAATCATGTAGAAACTCATATCATCACCTCTAACTCAAGTTAGGTTCCATCTATGAAATGATATACTTTAGACGCTTTTGGTTAGAATAAATGATAAACTTCTAACCTATAAGGCCGTGTTTCTACATCTTTAGGAAAAATTCCACTGTTGTAGTCTCTAGATCACGGGTTGTATGTTTATGCTCTTTAGGTCATAGATTTTGGGCCCCATAGGTAATAAATTCTTGAAACTACATCATAACACATGAACGACTAATTCTAGAGGAATTATAGAACACTACACACTCAACACCCTCCTCTAGAAGTATTAAGACGAGGGAGCTCATCAACCACTTTAGTAACCCTAGAAAATCTTATTGGAACCTCTTGTTCCACACAAAGGCTTCAACTTTTGGGATAATGTGGTCAAGGGTGTAGATATAATAGAGAAACCAGGATGAATATCCTATATTATTCTTCCAATATAATGTTGGTATGAACCTCATTCATGATCTTTAGTGGCTCCCAATCTAGCACCACTTCAACCAAGACTGGTCTACTTATACTCCCACATCTAAGATGACATATCCCAATAATTTTCCCTTTTAATTTTTTTATAACACTTCAAGATCTTACCATAAAATTCATTCTCTCGGTGTACATACAAGACCATCTTCAAATGTATCATTTTCACCTCGTTGGACATTGAGTACACTAGGATTTTATCAATGAATACTACAAAGGGTCAGTACAAGAAGGGATGGAAGACCCTGTTTTTAAGTCCCATGAACACTTCTCGAGAATTCATCAAGATTAATGGAATTACTAAGTACTAATAATTAACATAGATACATCAGAATTCCATCCTCAGTATATCCTCATATCGAACTCATAGTTGGTGATAGCCCGACATAAGGTCAATATTTGAGAACTAACTCCCCACTTTCAACTATTTGATGAGTTATTTGTATTCTCCTAAGTGGATAATTATTCTTGATAGTCACCTAGTTTAGTCTATGGGAATCCACACATAACCTCAAGCTCTCATATTCCTTATTGGTGAATAAAAATGGCTCTGCTTAGGGAGAAACACAGTGTCTGGGAAATCCCTTCCTCTAAGAATCCGCTAACTACACCATCAACTCTCAATGCTCTACAAAATACATTCTATATACTTGCACATATATTGGGGAAGTTCCATGGTGTAGGTCTATATAGATGTTTATAACCTGTTGGGGTGGTAGGCCTAACACATCCTCAAGGAAGACATATTCATAATACGCCACCACTGAAAGTAGTTGAAAACTCATAGAATCTGATACTCCAAGGGTAATACTAATCAATAAATGTGTAAAAATATATATCCTCCTATTCATGATGAAATCCTACTCCACCTTGTTTTCCTTCTCACATGTGAAGGAAAACCTCATCACATCTATAAAGGCACACCACATCCTCTACCTAAAATAATGAATCGATGCTTTAACTATGGATATCTATTACATTCATAGTATGATGTCATAAGGCCTCATCTCTACAATAAAAATATCCAAAAGAAATATATGCCCTCCTAGATCCGGGTCACACTCTTGGAAGATGTGTGTGATCACTGAATCTCATTCGGTAAGAATATCCAAGTGAAAGGGTCAAGCTACATGCTCAACTAAAAACTCTAGATCATAAAAAAGGGATGTATAATGAAAATAGTTCCTCATTACCGTGTCTATCAATACTATATATAAATTATATAAGACATATATCTTACCTCTAATCATAATAGGAGCCTCTAGTTCATAGGATTCCACTTCTTATAGCTTTCATATTCCCTGGAAACCAACTCCTTGAGCCAGGTGTGGACCACTTGGGAGTGGTGGTGGGAAATAATCAAATTGATGAAGACCTCTTAATGCTCCCCCAAATCATTTTCCATGTATTCTAACCTAAATAAATCTCTTCTCTATCCCCTAAATCTACCTAGTAAGTCTATCAAATTTATCAACTGCATAAAGGGCTGGACAATCCTATGTATGGTGTCCTCAACCATTACATGGGTCGCATCACCTCTCCCTCAACTGATTGGACCTCTATTAAGAGCATTGTAAAACAGACCCTATGTTTTGAGACTATCTCTAGAAATTCCTATCATACCTATACCCATGTGTCTAATGTTGGATACCAGTTACCAAAGTCTCTACTCCTGGGTTCCCACTACATGCAGAAACTATCAGCAAATTATCTGCTAAGAATATCTCCACCACAAAAGATAGCTTGTGCTATCCAAAAAAGTAGGAATTCCAATATGTAACAATTTACCCCAGGTATATTTTTTGATTTCACTCTTGAAGGTATGTTATTAGAAGAAAAGATATCCCACTATATATATAGAATATCAGAGAAGTTTAGTAAAACTTTATGGATACTTTGTTGATGTATTTCTACCCTGATAGAGATATATAATATCTTAGATGTGTGCTACTCAGAACATAGTTGGATAAAAATACTATCTAAAGTGATTCTGAAACACTATCTAAGGGATATATACCTTGTCATACGTCTAAATCACCATAATGCACCATCTCCCTATGGATCCATGAAAAAGGTTCCCCACTAAAATCACTATATTATCCAAAAGGGTCTTGATTAGGTGGAAAAATCACCTAGATACCTCAAGCGAGTCCTCAGATTCCTGAGGGTATGGATCAACCTGAAACTAGATGGGTTTCTACCTCTAAAACTCAAAATGTTCACTCTACATATACCCATCATCTGATGGTACTGATGGTGAAACATGATGCTCTATAGGAGGTGTCAAGATTATAAAAACACCCAGAGGTACCACTGCATGTACATGACCCTATACAAAAGCCTCATAACTAGGTGGATCATACTCATGATGCATATGTAAAATCCTAGTTATTTGGTTTTTTGAACTCATCTCAAGGAATTTAAAAAGTACTATAGTCAAAGAGTACATATGGGTAGATTACTTAGGAACTAGGATACCACAACACATTCTTATATGATGCATTTAAAATTATTTCCCTACAAACAGTGCCTAAATGTATTGAGTTAGAAATTAGGTTTTCAGATTCCTTGTTAGTGGATATGTCAGCCACCACACCAATACTGGGTTCCTTGGACTACGATCCAAACTCTAGACACTTTAATACTACTTACCTAGTTCCTAAACCAAACCTCATAGTTAGAAAATATCCAAAACCTAGTCTTAATATAACCAGCTCTAATACCACTATAGCATCCCATCTTTTTATAACATAACTTTCATTCCATTAAACGGAACTGAGGATCTTTAAGGTTTAGTGTCTTGGAAACAAGGAACATAAAACATGAAACAAAAAAACATTCTTCTTAAACATTTTAAAGTCTTATCCTCATGTTCACCCTAGGCTCATTACTGCATCTCATAACCTGGGGACATACATCAAATGAAAGGGTGAGCAGAAGGCCCAGCAAGGGAAACAAGTGAAACATTTTACATATGAACTTGAGATACATCAATAAAGTCATGAAAAGAACTTTAAGGCATAAAAATGAAATGATGAGGCATATCATAATAAAAATAAAACTTTTTCATAACTTGAAGATGTGGCTACATAATTTAACATAGAAAATCATGAACATATCACCAAGGTCCATCCCCAAGGTGTCATTTGAAAATTACCAAGGTTATTCACCAAGGTATCGTGAAAATTGTAATCTCTAGTGGTTACATCATTACCCAATGCATTGGAGCACTATCAGGGCGCACCCTTAAATTTGCCTTTATTATCATGTGAGCCAGATATATAATCATCAAAAATTTCATAAAGAACCCATATAGCACAAAATAAACGGGTTTCATTTCATAATCATAACGTTTTAAAAACTGCTTTAAAGACATGATCTTTACGTCACTTTGAAACCCACAGAAAAGGAAGGTGGGTCTCATGTATGTAAATCCCATAATTTAAAATAGAACATTTTGGTATATATGTGAATACCACTTTAGAAGAAATAGCTTTGAGTATTCACTTAATAATATAAAAGAACTTTAGAAAAAGAGAGAGACATTTTGAGACGGAAATTTTGCAGCATAACAGCTATGTTACGAGGTTTTAGAAGACATTAAAAAGAGAGGGAAAATGGGTCAAAAGTTCATAAATGACCCATAAAACAGTAGATGGACAGAATAAGAAGGATACATGATCATGGTAATGAAATTTCAAGTACATACCATTTGAAATGAAAAACATTGAAGGAAGACAAAAATTAGATTTCTCATATGAAAGTTCGGTAGCCTAACGGCGTTACTTAAACTTCAAACAAAATGATTTGAAAAGATCAAATAGGTCTCTCATCATGTGAACATAAGATTTAAATATTATATATATAGAGATAATTAACCAACATAATTAAAAATGAACTAGATAGACTTGACATGAAAGTAGAACTTTGAAAAGAATGAGAAGGGTGAAAGAATCCCCTAAAAATTCGGCATCCTAACGGCGCCACTTAAAACTTAAAAATACTGAATTAAATAGATCAAATGGGCTCTCTCATCATATGAACATAAGAGTCAAGTATGATAGATATAGAGATCATACCCCAACATTAAAAAAGGAACTTGAAATAATTGACATGAAAGTAGAACTTCGAAATGAGAAGGGTGAAGAACCTCTTAAAAATTCGGCAGCCTAACGGCGCCACTTAAAACTTCAAAATACTGAATTGAAGAGATCAAATGGGGTCTCTCATCATATGATCATAAAAGATTAGTATGATAAATTTAGAGATCATACCCTAACATAATAAAAAGGAACTTGAAATACTTTACATGAAAATAGATCTTGAAAAATGAGAAGGGAGAAAGAATCTGTTACAAAAATTTCGGCAGCCTAACGGCGCCACTTAAAACTTCATAAAACGAAATAATGAGAGTAAGAGGGGATATATCATTATATGATCATGAAAAGGGCAGTAAGAGGAGTATAAAAGAACATCCTCCAACATATGAACATGGAGCATAAAAGGAATGACATAAAAGAGATTACTTGAAATTAAAGAGAGAGGTCGGATCCCTTACCTTAAAACGTAACTCTTAAAACTCAAAGGTTTGGACCTTGAGGGCTTGGTGGCACCTTGGTAGGACTCCTTGGGAGGTACGAAGACCGGAACATCCTTGGGGGAGAGTGGGGAGTCGAATGGATGAGAGGATGGCTTGGTATGTATAGGGAAAGTGAGGGGACAAGGCATTAGTGGCCAAGGGACACCTCATTAGTGGTTTTGGCAAAACTATGGGCTTGCCCATGGTATTTTCCCATGGTATTGGCCACTTGGGACACCTCATACCTTATCTTACTATTCATAAGTCTACCATATTGATTACATACTTAATACATCATTTAATGATGTCATTAAACACCCGTAACTTAAAAACTATATTTTCATTATTCATCGAAAATTCAACTTTCTCAGAATAGTCCAAAAATTTCACCTTAACCAAATTTCAATGCTCTGATTTCAAAAATGAAATCCATTTTATAAAAATAATTTTCTAAATATTTTTAATTAAATTTTTAATTAAAAACGCTATTCATCGAAAATTTATTTTTTTTAGAAAAATCCCCAAAAATTACCTTAACATAATATCGATGCTCTGAGTTCAAAAATGAAGTCCATTTTATAAAAATAATTTTCTAAATATTTTTAATTATAATTTTAATTAAAAAACACTATTCATCCGAAAAAACTAATACTTGAATAATAATTTATGAAACCGTTATTTAACCATTTTATTAAATCACATTATTTAATCAAAGTGCCTAGATTATTTTAATACTTTCTTTAAGTGAGATTACTAGTCCATTTGGACACATTATTAATCCTAATCATAAAATCACTATTCATAATTTACTATTCATCAAAAATCAAGTTGATCTTATTAGACTCTAAATTTCATACTGAACATAATTGTAGAAGAACATTTTTTGAAAATCATTACACATTTTTAATTATTTAGGGTTTACATAAACATATTTAAAATATCCTTTTTCTAAAATTCATCAAAAATATGCATACTATATTTATCCGGTCATTTGAAAATTCATAAAAGAAATCGAAATTTTTATTTAAAACAAAGGATTACACAAGACAGTTATAGTCTCCTTACATATCCCCTTATCACACCAGCATAGGACCTAAGTGTAAGGTGTGCTAAGGTGAGAGAATCCAAGGGAGGCTCGGCCAACATCGCACAAGTAGTAATTTCTATCAGTTTGAACTTCTCGCGAAGGCGATCCCGTTCTAGATTTATACGATGAAGTTCAGCTTGGGTTTGGTCCAGAGCAAAGCCCAGTGGTGCTACCTACTTCCCAAGTTCTGTTAGATGGGCTTCGATCGGTCCAAGACTACTGGGTGAGGCCATCAAATCTTCTTTCTATAATAATTAACCAATATTGCTTGTATTTAGAGACAATAGTCGAAACGTTTAGTTTCCAGCGGTCATATTGACCAATGGTCAAATAACAGTCAAAACCCAACAGTCTCATTTTAATTATACTCATGTTATCAAATGAAACATATTTTTTTGAGTATAAAAATAAAATAAAATAACACATAAAATTAGGAAACAATATTTATTTAAAATTTCGGGTTGTTACAATCTTCCCCCCTTAAGAAATTGCGTCCTCGCAATTTTTTTAAAAAAATTGGGTATTGAAATTTCATTGAAAGTCCAACATCGGAAAAGGAGTCAGTTAAACTATTACTTTAAAAGAAAGAAAGGGAAGTACAAGGGTCACCCGAGTTAACCCACACTAGGATTCCATGTAAAAAAACATGGACATGGAGGAGAAAACCAAGGGTCAAGTTCTGAGGGAGAGTGATAGAGAACATGATTAGGAGAAAGTTAACCATAAGAAAATCCCAAACTTATGATGTGTGTAAACGGTCTTTGATTACCTAGTAGGAAACATAAACCAACAAAATTTTTGTTTTACTTTTCTTTTCATAATTTTGAGGAATTCATTTACTACATAGAACAAAAACATAAGAAAATATACCTACCTTCAAGTAGAGTTTATCCTTTAATAAGTCACTACCAACACTAATCGTTTCTCCAAATGATGAGACTTCAAAAACACTTGGTCTCATAAAAGCACAAGAATCATCTTCTAGAGAATCACATATTCTACAAAAGATTAACTATCTATTTCTTCTATCTTTAAACATTATCCCAAAAACAGAAAGGTTAAGGTAAAACAACTCTTCAAAAAGAAAGAATCCCATAGGAATGGAAACTACTTTTAAATCTCCAAAGTTCCATGGTACTACCCAAAGTTCATCATAGACAATTCCATAAATAACGGTCCTTAAAATTCCTCAAAATTAACCAAACTAAGATTGAAACCCAAATACAAGAAGGATTTGATAACATAGTCTTCCAAAACAACTTCATTGTTCATCTCCAGACAACATCAACCACTCCTAACATCTTATAACAAAAGTATCTAACCTAAACATATTTTACCAAAGATAGGTTAATCATTCCCATAAGTAACCTAAATTACTATAAGTCCACCTTAAATTCATCAATTCTTCAAAATATAAGTCAACCTTACTCCTCAATGAAAATACTATAGTAATCTATTTACCTCGATCAAATAGGGTCCCCAAAATAGTGAACGTCTTCCAAAATAATAATCATCTTTTAATCCCCTATTCATCTCTGTCATATTAATACGGAAATTGTCACATTTCCTATCACATTGGTTGTTGGGACACGTTATTCCATTTCCCACCATTAACTAAGAAGAGAAAGTATAATTAGAGGCTTAAATACTTAACCAATAATCATGAAAAGGAACTTAAAGCATATAAGGATAACATGTAGAAGAAAAGTATACCCTAACTTGTGATCCCCTATGTTCCAATCTAGGTTATCCATGATCATATATTCTTATGTGAATCTTTATTTTATTTTATCATTGTTCCTTTAACAATGGTTCATACCAAGCTTATGAATTTACCAAAGCATATCCCCCGGGAGTGTCATAACCAAGAGTGCAGCAAGGCCCGTTGTCGTGTACCAGTTCCCGTTCGAGTCTAGCTCAAAGCAGTGTTTTCGGGTTTTACCCCTATGTACATATGTGCCAGAGCCACCTCTACCTGCTCGTATCCAGACAGGGATGTATTTTCTTGGCAACCCCTTACTCAATACTCACCAAAATACCAGGAAGATTTTTCTATATTTAAGCTTTTCTATAGGGTTCTTCCTATAGTTTTCATATCCTAATTTAAACAAATAACTAAACCATCCTTTGATACCAACTATAGCATCCCGTCTTTTTATAACATAACTTTCATTCCATTACCCGGAACTGAGTATCCTTAAGGTTTAGTGTCTTGGAAACAAGGAACATAAAACATGAAACAAAAAAAAATTATTCTTAAACACTTTAGAGGCTTCTCCTCATGTTCACCCTAGGCTCATTACTGCATCTCATAACCTGGGGACTTACATCCAAAGAAAGGGTGAGCAGAAGGCCAAGAAAGGGAAACAAGTGAAACATTTTACATATGAACTTGAGATACATCAATAAAGTCATAAAAAGAACTTTAAGGAATAAAAATGAAATCAGGAGGCATATCATAATAAAAATAAAACTTTTTCATAACTTGAAGATGTGGCTATATCATTTAACATAGACAATCATGAACATATCACCAAGGTCCATCCCCAAGGTGTAATTTGAAAATTACCAAGGTTATTCACCAATGTATCGTGAAAATTGTAATCTATAGTAGTTACATCATTACCCAATGCATTGGAGCGCTATCAGGGCGTACCCTTAAATTTTCCTTTATTATCATGTGAGCCACATATATAATCATCAAACATTTCATAAAGAACCCATATAGTACAAAATAAATGGGTTTCATTTCATAATCATAACGTTTTAAAAACTGCTTTAAAGACATGATCTTTACGTCACTTTGAAACCCACAGAAAAGGAAGGTGGGTCTCATGTATGTAAATCCCATAATTTAAAATAGAAAATTTTGGTATATATGTGAATACCCCTTTAGAAGAAAGAGATTTGAGTATTCACTTAATAATATAAAATAACTTTAGAAAAAGAGAGAGACATTTTGAGACGGAAATTTTGCAGCATAACGACTATGTTACGAGGTTTTAGAACACATTAAAAAGAGAGGGAAAATGGGTCAAACATTCATAAATGACCCATAAAACAGTATATGGATAGAATAAGAAGGATACATGATCATGGTAATGAAATTTCAAGGACATAACATTGGAAATGAAAAACATGGAAGGAAGACAAAAATTAGATTTCTCATATGAAAGTTCGGCAGCCTAACGGCGTTACTTAAACTTCAAACAAAATGATTTGAAAAGATCAAATAGGGTCTCTCATCATGTGAACATAAGAGTTCAATATGATAGATATAGAGATAATTCCCCAACATAATTAAAAAGTAACTTGATAGACTTGACATGAAAGTAGAACTTTGAAAAGAATGAGAAGGGTGAAAGAATCCCCCAAACATTCGGCAGCCTAACGATGCCACTTAAAACTTCAAAATACTGAATTGAATAGATAAAATGGGGTCTCTCATCATATGAACATAAGAGTCCAGTATGATTGATATAGAGATCATACCCCAACATAACAAAAAGGAACTTGAAATAATTAACATGAAAGTAGAACTTCAAAATGAGAAGGGTGAAGAACCTCTTAAAAATTCGGCAGCCTAATGGCGCCACTTAAAACTTTAAAATACTGAATTGAAGAGATCAAATGGGGTCTCTCATCATATGATCATAAAATATCAGTATGATAAATTTATAGATCACACCCCAACATAATAAAAAGGAACTTGAAATACATTACATGAAAATAGATCTTGAAAAATGAGAAGGGAGAAAGAATCTGTTACAAAAATTTCGTCAGCCTAACGGCGCCACTTAAAACTCCATAAAACGAAATAATGAGAGTAAGAGGGGATCTCTCATTATATGATCATTAAAAGGGCAGTAAGAGGAGTATAAAAGAACATCCTCCAACATATGAACATGGAGTATAAAAGGAATGACATAAAAGAGATTACTTGAAATTAAAGAGAGAGGTCGGATCCCTTACCTTAAAAATAACTCCTAAAACTCAAAGGTTTGGACCTTGAGGGCTTGGTGGCACCTTGGTAGGACTCCTTGGGAGGTAAGGAGACCAGAACGTCGTTGGGGGAGAGTGGGGAGTCGAATGGATGAGAGGATGGCTTGGTATTTATAGGGAAAGTGAGGGGACAAGGCATTAATGGCCAAGGGACACCTCATTAGTGGTTTTTGAAAAACCATGGGCTTTCCCATGGTATTGGCCCATGGTATTGGCCACTTGAGACACCTCATACCTTATCTTACTATTCATAAGTCTACCATATTGATTACATACTTAATACATAATTTAATGATTTCATTAAACACCCGTAACTTAGAAACTGTATTTTCATTATTCATCGAAAATTCAACTTTCTCAGAATAGTCCCAAAATTTCACCTTAACCAAATATCAATGCTATGATTTCAAAAATGAAATCCATTTTATAAAAATAATTTTCTAAATATTTTTAATTAAATTTTTTTTATTAAAAACACTATTCATCGAAAATTTATTTTTTTAGAAAAATCCCCAAAAATTACCTTAACATAATATCGTTGCTCTGAGTTCAAAAATGAAGTCCATTTTATAAAAATAAGTTTCTTAATATTTTTAATTAAAATTTTAATTAAAAAACACTATTCATCCGAAAAAACTAATACTTGAATAATAATTTATGAAACCGTTATTTAACTATTTTATTGAATCACATTACTTAATCAAAGTTCCTAGATTATTTTAATACTTTCTTTAAGTGAGATTACTAATCCATTTGGACACATTATTAATCCTAATCATAAAATCACTATTCATAATTTACTATTCATCAAAAACCAAGTTGATCTTATTAGACTCTAAATTTTGTACTGAACATAATTGTAGAAGAACATTTTTTGAAAATCATTACACATTTTTAATTATTTAGGGTTTACATAAACATATTTAAAATATCCTTTTTCTAAAATTCATCAAAAATATGCATACTATATTTATCTGGTCATTTGAAAATTCATAAAAGAAATCGAAATTTTTATTTAAAACAAAGGATTACACAAGACAGTTACGGTCTCCTTACATAGCCCCTTATCACACCAGCATAGGACCTAAGTGTAAGGTGTGCTAAGGTGAGAGAATCCGAGGGAGGCTCGGCCAACATCGCACGAGTAGTAATTTCTATCAGTTTGAACTTCTCGTGAAGGAGATCCCGTTCTAGCTTTATACGATGAACTTCAGCTTGGGTTTGGTCTAGAGCAAATCCCAATGGTGCTACCTGCTTCCCAAGTTCTGTTAGATGGGCTTCGATCGGTCCAAGACTACTGGGTGAGGCCATCATATCTTCTTTCTATAATAATTAACCAAGATTTCTTGTATTTAGAGACAATAGTCAAAACGATTAGTTTCTAGCCGTCATATTGACCAATGGTCAAATAAGTCAAAACCCAACAGTCTCGTTTTAATTATACTCATGTAATCAAATGAAACATTTTTGTTGAGTATAAAAATAAAATAAAATAACACATAAAATTAGGAAACAATATTTATTTAAAATTTCAGGTCGTTACAACCACCCTATCATTATCCTACCCATCAGAGATCACCTGGCTAGTGATAAGGCAAGAGAAACACCCCAATCCTTCTGAGAGTAGGACAATGTATGGAGAAAAGTGTTGAGTAGGCATATAATTTTCATTAGAGGCATTAATATATGGTACTTGTATGCAAAAACACATCACCAACCATCAATACAATTCTAAAAGATAAAATACAACTGATACCACAATTCATGTATACATACATATCCCTCAATTAGAGTATTAAAAAAGTATGGGAAAATAAAATGGATAAAAACAAGCCCATCAAAACTGTAAAAGTGTCTAACCTTCTTATAATGATGTGACTACTATCAAATGAAACTTCTACTTCTAAAATCTATCAGTCTAGTTCAACTATTCTATTCATGCTCTTGGTCCACCTAGGAATATTTTATAAGGATTTTCATATGAAAAAGGCATGAAATATATGGGAAGGGCCCATACATGGGTGAGTATAACAATACCCAATAGGACACCCCTAAAACACCGACCATAAATCATCAATAGAGTAGATAGGTAAGCACATTACCACGAAGTTATGTTAATCATAATATGATACATGATAATAAAAATGATAAAAATTAGCCAGATATAGTCAAGATTGACACTATGTACTAGGGTAAGGTCATAACCATGCTACAAATCTAGGATCTGCAAAAGGCTTCACGGAAATGATCATTTTAGAGAAATCACTCCATGAGTCTTGCTAACACTGATGGTTCTCATTATAATGGTTGTGCATGTTGAGCCTCACTATAAATAAGTACATTATGAAACTATGAAGATATCGATATGAAGATAGGGGATCTCACCCAAGGCCTATGGGGAATACCAAACCCTAACTGATATAACCCCCATTGTAGGGCATCAATGTTTTCTGTATTTTGGTTACATGATTCAAAATTCCACCTATGGAGGAATAAATAATAGATTATCAGACCCCGATCCACATGGACGGGTTCCTAATTCTATATGAGAATAATATCATATAGTAGATCACATTCTATCCTTAGGATGCAATGCCTCATTGTACCCTCATAGGAATGGACTAAGGGAACTTACCCCAGATATTCTAGTCTACACTAAAGAGAACAAGGGATTCAACAAACCTTGAGAAAATTACAAGGCATGTATACGGTATAAACAATATGTCTTCGTTACCCTGGGTTTACATGTGTAATTTTTTATGCTCTCATGTACTTTGGCCAGTTTATATTTACTCCGGCCATGCCCGTGAACCAAGTTATGTCAGGGAACTCTAGCCATTTAGAAAGTCATGGCTATGTACTATGGTCATGCCCATATACATGGACATGTATGAGTACCTTGGATGTGTTTGAGTACTGGGCTACAACCAAATACTTTTCATTCCCCTGTACGTGGATGTGTTAATGCCTATGTACCCTAGGAGAACATGTTGAGTTTCTAGTACTGAGTCACACCATATATGGTAAGACCACATGGTTTGTGATATTTAATTTTTTCAAAACCCCAACTTCTATATCCATGGGACTACACAATGTGTGTTCTTAGAACTATACACCGTATATGTTGAGATTTTATAGAATCCCAGAACATTCAGATGTATTTACCCTATTCCATTTATGCCTACGATCTGGCCATAAAACTTTTCATAGAACAAAGATCTAGTCTGATTGATCTCTAAACATCTTTGGTTATTGGATTCTTACCCCCAATATACTCATGAATCGTCCCTTTAGCACCATGTAGTCTTAACACCGGATATCATGGAATGATAAATCCCGATATGAACCTAATCCTCCTTCATCTCTACACACTAAAATCGCGTCATCAATCCCAAACCCAAACCCATGAATATAATATTTTATTCTAAAGAGTGATTGCACTAAAATAAACGATTCAGTATTTATTGAACCACCATCCATAATAAATTTTGATGATAAATGTGTGAAGAAGGATGGTAGAAATGTACACAATAAAAAGATAAGGAGAAAACATATTAAACGTTTTGGGGTGCCTCAATCCAATTTCATGGGGGTGATGAAAAAGGATAATAAATAATTAATACACAATATATCCTACAGAAAAATTCCTTAATTTCAATACAACAATCAACCCACAAATTAATTTGATGTAGAATTAATTCATGTTCATGTTGGGTAAAAAAATATGGGATTAAACCAGCATAATAAAAAATATAACCTTAATTTTGAATTAATAGATAATGAAGAATGGTTATTTTCCATTTTCAATGATGATATCCATGAACTCCATTTACAAATGAAAACTCTTTGGAAGCGATCGTTGATCCACAATCTGGTCATTGTTTGCTAAATCTCTCCACTATGCTCTATAAAAAATCTTAGGACTACGTGTTTAACCTTTGTATTTTCTCATAACTAGTTTAAAATATGGAAGGGGTTTGGATATGGTAATTAAATATATAAAAACATTATTTAATTAATATATTTATTCATTATCCATCCATGACTACTCTTTAACAAAATACCTGATTCTTACTAAGATTATGTTGTTCCTAGGTTAAAACCCACATTATGAATTTAATGAAAATCTTAGATTTATCATCCGAAACTCTATTTGTGAGTTATTCAATAATTTTATGAAGTTTGGGTGTACATGAAATGATATATTTAATACTTTTATTATATCAATAACTGGCCTCCTTGGGCCCCGATATCCCGTGTTGTCTCAACAACTAGTCTAAAAAAATATTCTTTAAAATATTTAAAAGTTTTAAAATACAAATGAATAGTTTTTATAGTATAGGTTTCTAATTATATGAAATCAATAATTATCATATTATTAATCCCAGATCCACAAATAGTCAACCCTAACTATTGTTGGTACGTCATAATCCTTTAGAACGTTATGTAGTCCGACCCAAAGTTCCTCTACCTAGAGATACTTTACTCAAGAGAGTGTCTTATTATATCATAAATCTAATACCTAATATTTATAAACTATAATTAAATACTTAATTTAGCCTCATAAATCAAATATTATCCAATTTTAAGGTAGAATAAAACTCAAATACATAACAACATTGAACTCCTTAGATGCATGCATGAAAATATTAGAATCAATTTTGATAACCTTAAACAAAAGTATACATAGAAATTAAAAATATAAAAATTATGTCTTTGAGTATAACTAAAGGAATAAAATAAATAAATGATTGATTCATATCTTTAAGCATGTGATAAACTATTTATGAATAATTTATAAATGAATATAATTAAAAGGTTTTATAATTTTCACTTAACCACCTAAAAATTCCATAATTTTGAATATAATTTTTTATTCTTTTACAATATGAACTTCTTAATATTATTAATTACATGGAATATACATAAATATATGATATTAAATGAAATATGAGCATTTTATATTTCAATTATATCATTTAAACCTTTTAACACAACCAAAATATGACATTGTTTTTATTTTAAGCTTGATAAAATCAACCTATGAAACAACTTTTGAAGTGAATAAAATAATTTCTCAATTAAGGTGCTCTTATTAGATCCATGCAAATTATTAATTATAAAAATGGAATAATTTTAAATACAAACACTTTTAATTCTACCTTATTTTGAAATTTATAGACATTTTATAAATTACCCGTATAATTTACATATAAAAAATTTATTTCTATATTATTAGGTATTACATATAACTTTAAATGGTATTTTACAAGAAAAATTAACTGTCACATATCATGAAATCTTTATAATTTCATGTTTTATTCCCCTATGAATCCTTAACAATTTATGAGTATTAATATGTAGATTAAATTAGTCCATACTTATTATTAAAATTACATAATATATATATATATATATATATATTAATATTTAAAAGGAATAAAAGAATAAATAAAAATTTTATTTATTTTATAGACATGATATATTAATATTAACATTTTATATTTTATTTAGGCATGAAAGTAATATATTTAAAAATTTCAACACTCATCATTTATAAAACAATTATAGAATTTGAACATTTTAGGCCAAAATATTAAATTCAATATTTTTTTGGATTAATGTATAATTTATGAAGAATATTGGGGTTGTTAGTTTTATGGTGGCTATAGTGGAACCTTAATTGGGAATATTATGTGAGATATAATACTCCATACATAAGAATTACGACATCGGTGCCATATCACCTCACATAAGAGAAAATAATACTTACATAGGTACCATATTGTAAGTTGTGGTATACTTTAATACGCGTATTTAATCTGACATATACTGCCTACTTAACCCTACAAAAGATCCATGTCATAGCCTACAATATGATATGTGCTATGAATTATCACCTGATACTCCATACAAGGGATGAATTCAATTAATATTACATAGAATCGAATCATAATTAGAAATATCAATTATATCGCCCCTATGATTTGATGATTTATTTCCATGTAACTTGTGTTACAGTCGTATCCTACAATAACACCTATATTGTAGAAAATTACATAGAAAAAATATAGTATTTGATATATCATACATTATTACACACATTGGTTGTACCCTATGATTAAGAAATACCACATTATGTTATCCTATAATTTAATGTTAGGCAGATCTATCCTATTATCCAATAATTAGAAATCATCAGTGCCATATCCTACATTATAATATGGAATATCATAGATTATTATACAGATGTTTTATATGAAAATAGTTAAGGAATATGTTTAATTAAAGATTAAAGTGGTTATAATACCACTAATGGGTTTTAGATGATCATTTAATGACCATCATAATTAAAGAAACCCATTTTTTCACCTGATCCATCATCATAAAATCAACATACATTAAAGAAAAAGATAATTTAAACTCTCATACCTCATAAGAAATATGCTCCATCTTGGTTGATCATGATGGAGTATTCTTGATCATGATCACCTAGAAATAGTCATTAGACTCTTACCTTTATAGGTATGACATGAATAACTATAATCCTCATAAGATATGAGAGGTTCCTATCATTAAACACCCTAGGTAGGTCATCAAACGGGGCACCCCAGGTGGAACAAGATAAGGCCCAATATGTATTCTTGATCTTATCTGGTAAGAAACTAGTGTCGGGCATCAAGAAGACTCATTTGGGAATGATTTTCCCCTTAATAAATAGATCAAAAAATATAAACAACAAGAACAAACTAACAAAAATTGAAGAAAAGAAATAAAACTAAATGGATAAACATACCTCTAAGTGACCTCATGGGTCACTAGCAAGAAAAGAATCTTGACCGCTATGAGAGTGATCTAAAACTAGAACAACCTAAAACTAAAAATGAAAGAGTAGGCATGAGCACTGAGATGATAAGTAGAGATTCAAAAAGAAGAACCAAGATGTATTCCTTTCATTTAAAAAAAAACTATTTTATTATAGTTTAAAATAAATATATTTAAAAGAATTTTTTCATTTACTTTTAAAATAAGTAAAAATCTAATAATTTCAAAAGAACCATTTTCCTACCCATTTTGATTTTTTTAAAATAAATGAAATATTTGAAAATAAATAATTTTATAGAAAGATACATGTGGTGATGGAAAAATATTAGTGAAATACATGTAGTGGAAAAAAGAGTACAAGTAAATAAGTACTGATATGAGAGTTTTTAATAGAAACATAATAGTTTAAATAATTTTATTAAAAACATAAAAAAATAGAAAATAGAATACAATTTAAATGGTTATCATGGGATATACCTATAAACCAAGTAAGGAGGCCCTATATGTACATGGTTTAAAAACATCTACCATCCTATCAATGTGATCCAAAGTGAATAACTAACATGATTTCTCTTAACTAGCCTCACCGATGGAATATCCATCATGGACAATCTATTGGGATCTAGTCCATCTAATCAATACTAAACAGAAACTATCTCCTAAATCTCACTATGAATACTAGGATTCCTTAGATTTAAATAAAACTGGAATGCAAGGAAGCAATCACAATTACAATATCTTCATTAAGAAAACCCATCATACATACTTTGCCCACATCCCGACATAATCCATGAAAATTACACATAAAATAGATAGTATCCATGGAGGTTCCCTCATTTTCAGAAAAAAATGAATGGTACCAACTGGGCCTTATCATTTTAAAACAACCTTTTTCCATTTGAAAAACCATTTTTAATCTCTTTGGAAAATCAAACCTGTCATTAATGGAAAAAAATAATTTGGTAAAACTAATTAAACATTCAGAATGCCTTAAATTTTTAAATAATATTGAAAACCTATTTAAATAACATAAAATCATGTTGGAAGCTTAGGAAAACATGGGGAGTAGATGACAAACCATTTACAAGAATCATAAAAATTTTACATGGCATCTACACATTATATAAAAATGAAAGAAACCTTCAAAACACCAAGGTAATAAATAAAATAAATTTAAAGGATTGGACATAGGGAACCTACCTCAAACTATGTCACCTTTTATGATGAACACTTCACATTTACAAGCATATACACCTTCATATATATGTATGTACTCTTTGAAAAAATGTACATATTAACCTCACCTTGAGGGAATATATATAAAGAGGGTATATATATATATTTATTCTTACCTATTTATACACATGTACATTTTCTTAAACAATGGTTGCTTGAATCCCCCTCAATGCATTCCAAGGCATAATTGAAAAATATAGAAAACTTAAAAATGAAAAAATTCATAATTAAAAATAGATCTAAAAATAAAATCATATGAAACCCTACCTGTATTTGGTATAGAATGCATTACCTTCAATAAACTCATCTAGAATTACCATCAATGGAACCCAAGAACCCTAAACATCAAGAATTGGAAAATGAAATACCCAAAATTAGGATAGCGTTTTGATGAGTCACACAAAACACAAGGAAGGAAATAAAAACATCAATAAAATAGAAGAGTAAGATATTGGAGGGGTAGAAATAGTCACTAGGTAAGAATGTGAACAATACTAGAAGAAGAGGTAGCCGATTCCATGGATAAAGGAGGGAGGGAGGTGCATGGATGGGGTTCCACCTAGCTGGGGATTGCGACACACATGAAGAGGAGGGTTGTGGGGTGTGATAGGAAAGGGGAAGGGGGGATATATTTAGGTTTTATTATTATTATATTTGTTATTATTATTATTATTATTATCAAATAGTTTTCTAAAGGGATGGGTTAATCACATGGTCGTTGCATGGTTTACCCAAATTTGCGCTATCCATGCGCCCTTTCCTGGGAACAGCTATAGAGATTCACAGTTGTTCTACATGGTTAGGGAAACCATGCATCAACCATGAAAAATGGGTATATAAAAATTATAGACTTACCATCATGGGCTCTACGTGGTTACTTCAAAATTTGTGATAATCACGGGTGTAAAGACCAAAACTTTCCTTAATAAAAATTCTACTTGATCTATTTAAATATCTTATTATGTAAAATGGTTATGTAAAAATTATTACCTTCCTTGATTTTATACCATTAAGAATTGTTACTTTTTCTAATATAGCCATTGAATAATGATTACATGATTAGTATAAATATAGGGCTTTAAAAATCCAGTTTACTCAGAGAAAAATAAGTGATGGTGGTATCTAGTAGAATTGCTCCATACAAAGCCCATTTGTCAATTCTTGGGAATGATGTGGCATCATTGGGCTTCACCCTTGACCAAGCCCAAGCTGAGCTTAAGTGCATTAATATTGAGTAGAATTTCCTACGATAGAAGTGGAAGTTGATAGATATTACCACTCCAACGATGTTATCCGAGTCACCCCAAGATTCGGTCATGATTGCACACCTTACCATTAGGTCTTATGCATGTTTTTTAAGGGGTTATGTAACAATACCCTAGCACTATGACAATGAACATTATTTTTTAAAAAAACAATACACATTCATTTTTTATTGTTACTTGGTTTTTAAGCAATAATAGTATTAAATTAAGAAATCCATTTTGATTATGTTATCCATTTTGATTATTAAGAAATCCATTTTGATGAATTAATGGATATTTGAATTATATAATTAATAAAATATTATTACTAAAATACTTTTTATTAAATATAAAGTGTCATATAATTTTTATGAATACAATTGTAATTTTTATTAAGGTTTGAAAGATGTTTTTATCAAAACCAATGAATTTTCGATAAATGTCAGTTTTTATTTAAAAATTAAAAATTCATATATTTAGAAAATTATTCAGATAAAATGAATATTATTTTTGTAATCAGGATGTGGAAATTATCCAATTGTTAATTTTTTTTAATTTTCTGAGAAAGTCGAATTTTTGGGTAAAAATTAAATATCATTTTATTATATAATGTGTTTTATAACATAATAATGACACACAAATGTTGTAATAAAATACTATAAATAATTTTTTCGTCCAATATATGTTTTACCATTAAAATAATGTGATTTTAGGTTTCTTTTATTTTGTTTACAAAGCTTTAGTGGACCCTCCAAGACTTCTAAAACATTTTATCTTTTTAAATTGCTTTCCTTGTGAGTGTGACTCACCTCCACATAAACAAGCCTAATATTTCAAGAAGTTCGGACACTATCCTTATAAAATAATGTTTTTACACTCCAATTTTTAAAAAAACCATGTTCAAAAACCATGGGATGGTTTTTGGTTTTGATTATTTAAAAGTGTGCTGTCCAAAACCTAAATAATAAAGAATTCCCTCTACTTTCCTATATAAACCCACCCAATATACCACTTCCTCTTTACTCAAATCCTTTTAAGCTAGACCAACCTCTTCCCTACTATCTCTAGAATCCTCTCAAGGTGACCCAATAACCCAATAAGCCTCTCTCAAGCCTCTCCCAATCCTTTGGGATCACACTTCCAATTAAGTGATTTCTTCCTTTCTAAATTTTGTCTAAGTTTCTTTATATTGTTATATCCTTTTAATTTTAATTACAGATGTTGGGGAATGATTTCACACCTCCCCCATACTTACCTCCTTATGTTTGAATTTATGAGATACCTCTTTCCCTCTCATTAGTTCCTCTCATGTACACCTGTTTCCATGCTGAAATTCTGTAAGGAATTTGTCTCTCCTCATTTACATTCAAGCAATTATTTTGTGTTATAAATCTAAATTCTATTACTATTGTTGGGACATGTATCTATATGAAACCCTTACTGTAAATTCCATGTACATATTATGAGACACCCCTTTCTCTCTCAACGACCATTTTTTTGAATTCTTATGTCACGCCGTTATGCTGCTGAAATTGCATCGTGATTTTCCAAGCCAAAGTCATTGCGTAGTGAATATCATGCCCATTTCTCTATCAAGGGTATTCACATTTATTAAAATTTCCATATTGATTATAGTGTTTCATGAATTAATTCGAAATTCCTTTATAATGGAATAAATGATGATTTTTAATTAATCCAAGTTATATGATCCACGTGGCACATTTATGCATGAAATGTAATGATTAAGAAGGGTGCGCCCTGATAGCGCTCCAATGTATTGGGTAAAGATTAATATCATGATACATCAAATTAAATGAGGTTTTAATAATTCCAATTTAAGTGCAATGAGGGTTTACTCATTCTCCATGTTCGATGGGCCTTGGATCATGCTAAAACCATGTTAAATGTTGTTGTCACGTTTCCAGGTTATGATAATCATGCTATATCATGCCTTTATGTTCATGTTTCTCTTATGCTCCATTGATATGCCTATTTATTAACATGTATTGTATCCTTTATTTTATTCCTTGTTTACTCTATTATTGTGATTTATAGATCACCCTTTTCTTATGCATGTCCTCAGGTTATCCCCTACAATTCTAAGTACGAGGGAATGTAGTGGTCATGTAAAGGAAGTTTTCAATAAAGATGTCGTATTTCATATCTAAGTTGTAATGTAATGTTTCTAATCCCCAAATACACAAGACCTCACGATATTATATGTTGTTTAAAGTGAAGGTTTTATTTAATAAATCATCTTTATGTGTGTAAAAATATCATGGTTGTTATAGTTCGACTCTAATTTCCCCAACTCATTCTTTTTTTCTAAAGAGTTCTTAAAAAATACCGGTCTAAAACTGCAAATCCCTAAACCCACACTTCCATATTTACTATAAAAACATAATGTTTATTTTTTTGTATAATAGATAACAGAAAAAGACACATAACATTATACAAATGTGGACCTTTTCTTGTCTAGGTTCTGGAGAACTAGAAAACAATTTTCATATATTAAATTAGAGTTTAAAAAATTAATTACAATATAACTAATTGAATTCATCTACAGTATCACCTTAAATATACTTTTAAAATCTATATAATCCTATGATTTTTTAAAAAAACATTCAATGAGAACAAAAAGGTTAGTAAGGTACATAAATAATGAAAAAATGTTAGTCCAGTGGAAACATGAAAACCCTTTAGAAACCATTTTCTTGAAAACTCATAAGTATGCAGAGAAAAATCATGTAGTTTACTTGGGAAATATTTACCATATCACTCTTACAATCACCCTTACACATTTAATAGCCATTCATTCAACTTATATCTTTGGAGTACCCAATGCATTGGAGAGCTATAATGGGGCTCACGAGTCATTTCTTGAGCTATAATTTGATCAACCCAACATATCTTGAGCTATAATGGGATCAACCCAACATATCATGAGATATAATGGTATAAACAAAACATATCTTGATATATAATTTTATTAAAAAAATATAACTTTGTCCAAGGAAAATATCATGAATAAAACACTTGAAAACTCATTTTAACCCTTGAGAAAAACACATTAATGTTTTGAAAATTCCTTTTTTTCTTAAAACAAGTCACATTTAAAAAACTAAAAATATGCACATAATAATGAAATAATATTCATAAAAAACTACCATGTTAACATATAATGGAAAAATAATACTAAAACAACATCATGAAATCATTATAACTACTCATGTTATATAAACAATCTTTTTGAATTTCATTAAAGAGACTTTTAAAAGGTTTTTAAAAGGAAAATCCCTTAAAAATATAATTAGAGTGAGAATTAATAGAATGGAATGGATATGTGTATAAAATTTAAATACACATAATAAAACATAATATAAACAAAAATTAATCAAACAAATAATCTCAACACCACATAATGAATAAAGGAAAATGTTAACCCAAAGAATGGAAATAGGGTTAAGAATTCCCTTACCTCGAGTTCGTCTTACTTGAAACTTGTTTAAGACTCATGTGTAATGGTTAAAAGAGTGTTATTAATATCTTAAAGAAACTTATTCATGTTTATATCACCTTATATGATCATTTCACAACATCATATTATCCCTTAATTATTTTTATTTTGTTCTTCCATTGTTTCAGGTGCATTCTTTACCTGATTTCCATGGCCAGTTTGCAATTGATTTTCTTTTCATATGGAAATGTAACTCTAGAAGTGGAATAAAATGGTATATAAATGTTTCCTTAACCTTAAATTATACCACTTATTATTTTAAATTCTGATATTAGGATGATTCATTAGTTAAAACATTAATGATGTTCGTTTTGATCATTTTGTTGGTTCTTTGATAATAACAAACTCATTTTGTTTTGTAAATTAATATCATGTGTAAAAAACGATTACATAAAATTTGATACAATTAAATAAAAACACTTTAATATGGTCTGACCATAAAAATTGTTTCATGAATTTCCTTTAAGGAAGTAAAATAAATTGAAATCACATCATCCACGATGTTAGTTTATCAACACATCACATACATTATTTTAATTTCTAGAATAAGTGGGAGAGGAGAAGAAGTATAATGGGGAATCTTCCATAAACCTAATGAAATAAATAATATGTAAGATACTATATAATTAATTCTTCTTGGTTAAGTGGAGGTTTGGAAATATCTATAATAGAAAATAAAATCAAAAGAAAAGAAAGAAAACAAAAGAAGATGTTTACCTCTTTATCTCTTCTCTTTGAGATCCTTCTTAAGCCCCTTGGTTTTGGAATTTTGGTGAGACCAGAAGGTCTTGGATGTGTGGAAGGGTCTTGAGAGGAGTATTTTGTAGAAATTAGGAAATTATCAAGTCTTGAGAGGTGTGTGAGGAAGAGGGGGAAAATAGGTGGTATTTATAGTAGAGGAGAGGAGTTTTCATTTATTTTAATTATTATTTTATTTTACCAAAAGACTAGAAATAGTTATGATTCCAAGACCAAAAATAGTAATAAGTGCATGTGATTTAAATATAAGTGTTCATACATCATCAAAATTTCATGCACGACTCAATAAATCATGTATTTAGCTTAATTTTTAAATTATCGTATTTCACTATTCATTGAAAAGTCAAGTATTTCAAAAAATTAAAAAAAATTCACCTAGACCATTTTTTGATAGGTAGAATCAAAAAATAAACTCCACTTTTAGAAAATAATTTTCTAAACATGATTAATTTAATTTTTAAATAAAATCGTAATTTACTTGAAAAATACATTTTTAAAATTAAAACTGCTTTTCTAACTCTTTGAAAAATTACTTAAGGTCTCTTAAAATTATCTTCTAATCATAAGTAACAAAAAAAATTATTTATGAATAAATTTTATGAAAATAAATTTTCATTTAAATTATTAAATTAATCATGAATTTGTAATTAAATATATATGACTTACAAAAATACCAACACTTAAACAATATTATTTGAAAATATTTATCTACTTATATTATGAAGTAATTATATCATACTGACACTTATAAGGTGGATAAATATTATTTATAATTTCATTGATGAATTTACAGTTCATCAGGGTACATTAAATTTCATAAGGTTCAAGTTACTATTCATAAGCGTACATTACTATTCATTAGGGTCAAGTCACTATTTATAAGGGTACATTACTATTCATAAGGGTCATCTTACTTTTCATAATGGTACATTTCAATTCATAAGGGTATGTTACTATTCATATGGGTAGGTTATTATTAACCAAAAATTAGGTTTTTTCTATGAGACTTCAAAAGACTTACTGATCACAATCGTCTATGTCTGTTTTTTGAAATTGAAAACACAGAAGCGGAAAAATTATTTTTAATGGTTAGTTTATAAAGGTCTCATAGTATTTAGTAGTTCATTTAAGCACATAATGTGTCTTTTTAAAGTATAAGTATGTAACTTTATCCCCCCTTAAATGAATTACGCCCTCACTATTCATTCATTGTACTTATATTTCTGAATTTACATATAGATAGTTAAGAAAAAATATTTTCTTATGTGTACTTAATTAACTAAATGTATAAAAGTAAACACTATCACATAAAGTTTTCTAAAAAAATGACGTCTGATCTCCGAAGTTGTCTATACTATTCTTATGATACCAACTGTAATGCCTTGAACCTGCACTTCCATATTCAATACTAAAACATGCTATGTATTTTTTTGTATAATTGATAACTGAAAAATAAGGAGTACATTATAAAAATGAGGACCTTTTCGGGTGTAGGTTATATAGAATTAGACAACAACTTACATATATTGGATGAGAGTTTACAAAAATAATTACAATATAACTAATTGGATTTATCTATAGTAGCACCTTAATTGTCCTTTGAACATCTATGTAATCCTATGAATTTTTTTTTCAAAACACGGAATAAGCACAAAAAGATAAGTAAGGTACATAAATAATGAAAAACCATTTGTCTAGTGGAAACATAAAAATCCTTTAAGAACCATTTTCTTGAAAACTCACAAGCATGCATAGAAACATCATATAGTTTCCTTGGGACATATTTTCCATATCACTCTTACAATCACCCTTACACATGGAATAACCATTCAATCAGCTTCCATCTCCGGAATACCCAATGCATTGGAGAGCTATTATGGGGCTCACCTGTCATATCTTGAGCTGTAATGGGATCATCCCAACATATTATGAGCTATAATGGGCTTAAAACTACATATCATGAGCTATAATGGGATCAAACCAACATATATTCAAATATAATGGTATAAAACCAACATAACTATGTCTAAGTAACATATCATGAATAATGCACTTTGTAACTCATTTGAACCCTTGAGAAAAACACATTAATGTTTTCAAAATACAATTTTTCTTAAAACTAATCACTTTTAAAAAATTAAAACCATGCCCATAATAAAGAAACAATTTTCATAAAAAACATCCATGTGAACATATAATGAATACATTATAGTAATAAGGCATCTTGAAATCAGTGGAACTACTCATGCCATATAAACTATCTTTTTGAATTTAATTAAAGAGACATTTAAAAGGATTTTAAAAAGAAAGTCCCTTAGAAATGTAATTGGAGTGAAAATTAATAGAATGGAATGGATATGTGTATAAAATTTAAATAAACACAATAAAACATAACATAAACAAAAATTCATCACACAAATAATCTCAATACCACATAATGAATAAAGGATAAGGTTATCAAAAAGAATGGAAATTGGGTTCAAACTCTCTTACCTCGGGTTCATCTTACTTCAAACTTATTTCAACCTTATGTATAATGGTTAAAATAGTTTTGTTAATATATTACAGAAAACTATTAATGTTTATAACACCTCTCCTGATCATTTCACAACATCATATTATCCTCTAATTATTTGTATTTCGTTCCTTCCATTGTTTCAGGTGAATTGTTTACATGATTTTGATAGATGGTTTACATTTGATTTTCTTATATTATAGAAATGTAACTCCAGAAGTGGAATGAAGTGTTATATTCAGGTTTTATTAACCTTAAATTATACCATTTATTATTTTGAATTCTTATATGAGTATGATTAATTAGTTAAAACATTAATGGTATTAGTTTATAATATTTGGGTTGTTTTTTGATAATAACAAATTCATTTTATTTTGTAAATTAATATATATTTTTTAAAAAATATTATGGAAGATTTAATAAGATATAATAAATAAATTATAATCTAGTTTATCCATAAAAATGGTTTCATGACCAGTCTTGAAGGAAGAAAAATAAATTGAAATCACATCGTCTACAATGTATGTAAATTGATACATCAAAGACGATGTTTTAATTTATATAATAAGTGGGCGAGAAGAAGAATAATAATGGTGAATCTTCCATAAACATGAAAAAAATATAGAATATGTAAGATACTAGACCATTCATGCCTCTTGGATAAGGGGAGGCGGGGAAAGAATAAGAATATAAAAGAAACTGAAAATAAAATAAAGAAAAAAGAGAGGATGTTTACCTCTTTATCTCTTCTCCTTGACATCCTTCCTAAGGCCCTTGGTTTTGGTCTTTTGGTAAGACCAGAAGGTCTTGGACGTGGGGAAGTTGATTGAGAAGATTATTTTTTAGAACTTAGGAAAGGATCAAGGATTGAAAGGTGTGGGAGGAAGAGGGGGGAAATTGGTGGTATTTATAGTGGAGGAGAGGAGGAGTCTTCCCTTATTTTAATCATTATTTTATTATTTTTGTAACGCCCCAACCCCAGTTACCTAGAGTCGGTGCATTATTTTAATACATTGGTATGATTACAAGGAATCAAGTCCCGAAGAACCGATCAATTTAGCAGTCTTGGAAAATAGATTACATACATGAATGTTACATTACATTTAATAACATACAAAACAACATAAATAATCCTTTATTATTTCCATTATTCCCTTGTCTTAACCCTGTATATCAATCACAATACACTTCTTGGAATCCTGGGAAAAATAAAACATAGAAAGGGGTGAGCTCAAACGCTCAGTAAGGGTAAGAAATACAGCAGACATTTTCAGAAATAAGCATAAATAATTAAGGAAATGTATAACTAAAACAAAAGCCTTTTAAACTTGATCTTCAACATAGTATGGAAAAAATAAAATGAAATAATTCCATTTACTTATTCACATGGATATTCTCCTAATCGAATAATCACATGCAATATCAATAACCACATTCATAATGATCAAATGCATAATGCCAGAATATCATAACCACATAGCCAAGGCCTCGTGCCAAGACTACAAATAAGATTTTGTCAAGGCCTTGTGCCAAGACACTAGTTTGTCTCATGAGACCTACCGATTCATCGAGGAGCTATAGCGGGCTCCACCCATCACTTATTAAGTCCAATGCATTCCTCATATGAACATGTTTAAATATAACCTAAACATTAGTATTAAAACTAGCATACAAAATGTCAATACTTTCACCATAAAACATGAATGGTATAAAAATAACACATCCACAGTCAAACATATCACAAAACCTTCAATACAATATGGAAGTTTTGTCTCATAATAAATCAACTTCAAATAAGCTTAAAATCCATCAATGGAAGTTGACATAGATGAAATCAAAACTGTTTGAGAGAAATATCTCTTTTTTATTTTAAAATCATTTAAGAGTCATATATTTATAAAATAAAACATTTTCTATGAAAATATTCTTATAATCTTATAAGGGAAGCTTCGACAATTTTATAACGGTGGAAAATAGCCGCACCCGCCGTATAAGTTAAAAAAACACTCTTACCTTAATTCTGTCGAAAAGGTTAAAAAATACCTTGTTTGGAAAATGATTGAAAGACTCCTTTATAAACCACTTATAAAAGTCAAAAAGGGTATGAATTACTTTAACCCATATTCTAGTAAATAGTAAGAAAATGTTTTGAAATACATTTTTAAGAAACATGGATGTGGATGATAAAGAGATCCCAGTAGATTATTACGTATAAACAACCACGGATAATGAAGAGATTGAGAAATAAACCCTTACCTTGTACTTTTCCTTGGTTGGGGTTGGTTAACCTCATGCATAATGGTGAAATAATTGTTATTAAATTATACAAGAATCATATATATTAATATGATATCATATATTATCTTTTAACATTTCTTTGTTAATAATATCTTAGAATTATCGTCGTTTCGGTGTTAACTTACTCGTTTTCTTTTATATGTTTTGTTATATAAGCCATTTTTTATGGATACGTTGTATCTTATTCATATCCAGAATTATATCAAGTCCTTAAACATTATTTTTAATCATCAAATGAGAATTATACATGAATGGATACAATGGAGAATGAATCTCATCGCGTTCGTGGGGACGGTAGTCCGTACGTACGCACGAGTGAAAATATCAATCTTTTGATATTAAATTAATATATAATTGGATAGTATATCATATATACAGAATCATTATCATGTTATATTTATTATTTACATGAATTACACATCATTATTATACCCATCCCAATAATAATTTATTGAATAACAATTACACCACGACGTGGAGACGGTTAGCCGTACGTACGCACGTATAATGACATGTCATTCAAAGGATGGATAGAATACTGAAGATGGTTGTACCATATTTATAATAAAATCGTAGTATATATAATATACAGAAGTTATTATTTTATAATGGGAAAAACAAATAAAGAAGAAGTTGAAGGAGAAAGGAACTTGAAAGAGGGTGGTGAAAACATTACCTCTTCTTCGGGTTCTTCCTTTTGATTTGATCAAAAAGGCTCCTTAGGTTGGCTTTATGACTAAAGGAAGGCCTCTATGATGAAGTGAGGGAAGTTGAGAGAGTATTTGGGTAGGGTTTGGCCGAACCAAAAGGCTTTGAATGTGTGAATTAATGAGAAGGGGGAGTTCCCTTTTATAAGAGGGGTGAAGGGAACCTTTGGAAAAGCTAGAAATATTATTTTATAATAAATTCATATTCAGTTTCTAATGGCTCCAAAGTGGATTATTTAAATTTTAAGGTGGGTATAGGTTGAAAAACACTCAACCAATAGGATTTAGACAGGTTTGAGTTACTATATTAACCTTATCTTTTAGTATTAACTCTTAGTTAATTAGTTTCACTTTTACAATGTCTCTTTGTATTTTTATATTATATGGTCAATAAACTTACTATATAAATCCAAGAGACCCCCAAGTAGTCCATTAATGATACACCTATCATGATATAAGTCTCTTGTCCGAACCATATATTTTTAGGAATCTAATATCAACTAATAATATAATATTTGTTTTGAAAACTCTTTTATGTCAATGTTGACACTATTCAATAATTGATTTTTGTAAAACTCATAACAGAATGATTACTTCTAAAATACTTAATTAAATCAATCCTAACATTCCTTATTAACCTATAAAATTATTTTTATTTATAAAAAGTTTCAAATTAAATTTATTTGGGTATTTATAATATCAATTATTCTAATTTTTCACTATTTTGGTAATTACTGCATCACCATTGTGTCATAAATAAATTAAATTATTTAATTTCTAAAAATTATAAATAAAATAAAATTATGTAGGAAATATTTTTATCTTTCTAATGAATATTTATAGTCGAAAATACAACATATATAATCCTATGTAAAAATTGTTTTTCTAAAGGATATATGTTTATGTCATTTTTGTATTTATTTTAACTTAATTAAAATAAAGTGTCTCTATCACTTACAAGTGGCTCCATGGGGTCCGAAAATCTACCCAAAGATACCCATGGTCGGAAATGTATCAACCGATAAGGTTAGGAAACGTTTTAGGGTAATTTTTTATTATTATAATATTATTTTTTATCCCATATTTACCGGATTTACCCTTTAACCATGGTAAATAAAATATTTACCGAAGTAATTATTCAAAATGTCTAATAATAAAAAATACATATTTACACAATTTTAACATCCTGATTCAAAATATGGGATACATTTTTTCAAATTCAAAACACATAAGTGGCAGAAATTAATTTAAAATTAATTTCCGTTGTTAAAACAAAAAGCGTGCTTTTTGGAGACAATAACTATCAAAAGATTGACACTTGTTTATGTCTGGTTTAATTGTGAAATTATGTACAATGACCAACATTGTATTAAATGGTTAAAATATATTCTAAATATACTTTAAATCCACTCAAATTAATAATTTATCAATATAAATTATTTCGATTAAAAAAGTTGTTTTTAATTAAAATTTAGTAATTTTCACTATTCTTCAAAATATAAAAGTTATCCAAAAAGTACCAAAATTTCACCCTATGCTAAATTCGATATTATGAATCCAAAAATGAATTCAATTTTGAGAGATAAAATTTATAAAATTTCAAGAAGTAGGTATTACTATTCATAACCGCTAGTTTGATTGGTTGTGGTGTGTGTTAGAACTCGAAGTTGCGTACAACACATGGTACTGTTTTATTCAAAGAGAAGCGTACCGTGGAAGCTTGGGGTGTATCATTGTAAATTTTTGATGCACCCATTCTAGAAAGTAAATATATTTATTCAAATTTAATATATAAAAGTTTAAAATATTGGATTTAAAAAGGGTTCACTATTAAAAGTTGGTAAAAGTGCAATACTGAAAATGAATTTGTTCTTACATTATGTCTAAGAAACTCATAATATGGATTATAAAATTATAAGGATTATACAAAGTGAAAAATTTAGTTAATACTATTCATAACTTCTTTTTAAAAGCTTTTTTGGTAAGTCATGGTGCCCTTGAACTCTGTGTTGCGTGTAGTGAAAGTTATTGAATTATTTTGAAGAAATAACACACTATGAAATCTTGGGGTGTTACAATTTTACCATAAGACAAACAATAGTTATGATTCCAAGACCAAAAATAGTAATAATTTCATTTTATTTAGAGATAAGTGTGCTTACATCAGAAAAAAAGAATCCATCACTCCATAAATCATGTATTTAACTTATTTTATTAAATTATAGTATTTCACTATTTATAAAAAATTCAAGTATTTCCAAAAATTACCAAAAATTAACCTGAACCATTTTTTGTCGTGTAGAATCCAAAAATGACCTCCATTTTTTGAAAATAATTTTACAAGCATGATTAATTTAATTTTTAAATAAAATCATATTTTACTTGACAAATACAATTTTAAAATTAAAACTGCTTTTCTAACACTTTGAAAAATTACTTAAGGTCTCTTAAAATTATCTTCTAATCATAAGTAATAAAAATACTTATTTATGAATAAATTTTATGGAAATAAATTTTCATTCAAATTATTAAATTAATCATAAGTTTTTAATTAAGTATATATGAAATACCAAAATATTAACACATAAACAATAATTTTTAAAATATTTATTTACTTATATTAAGAAATAATTATACCATATTGACACTTATAATATGGATAAATTTTATTTATAATATCATTGGTGAATTTACTATTCATAAGGGAACATACTATTCATAATGTTCAAGTTATTATTAATAAGGGTACATTACTATTTATTTGGGCCAAGTTAGTATTTAAAAGG
The DNA here is from genome assembly GCA_963277665.1 of Viscum album. Taxonomy (NCBI): domain Eukaryota; kingdom Viridiplantae; phylum Streptophyta; class Magnoliopsida; order Santalales; family Viscaceae; genus Viscum; species Viscum album. Next base: position 1,898,214,628 of record OY728158.1, on the reverse strand, counting down.
GTACATTACTATTCACAGGGGTCATGTTTCTATTCATAAGTGTACATTACTATTTATATGGGTATGTTACTATTCATAAGGTTTGGTTACTATTCACCGAAAAATAAGTTTGTTCTATCAGACTTCAAGAAACTTACTGATCGCAACCGTGTATGTCCATTTTTCGAAATTCAAAACACAGAAGTGGAAAAATTATTTTTAATGGGTAGTTTATAAAGGTCACGTAGTATTTAGTAATTCATTTATGCACATAATGTTTTCTTTTACAATAACATTATGTTACATTATCCTCCCCTTAAAAGAATTGTGCCCTTGAAATTCATTCATTGTACTTACTTCTGAATTTTCATATAGATAATTAAGAACAACTATTTTCTTATGTGTACTTAATTAAATAGAAGTTTAAAAGTAAACACTATCACATTAATGTTTCAAAAAAACATCTAATCTCCTAAGTTGTTTAGACCATTCCTATGATACCAACAGTAAAGGCCTGAACCTGCACTTCAAGATTCAGTACTAAAACATGTTGTATATTTTTTTTGTATAATATATAACTGAAAAATACATAGTACATTATGAAAATGTGGTCCTATTCTGGTATAGGTACTAGAGAATTAGACAACAACATACATCTATTGAATCAGAGTTTTAAAAAATAAAAACAATATAACTAATTGGATTCATCTACTGTAGAACCTTAACTCTCCTTTGAACATCTATGTAATCCAATGATTTTTTTTAAAAACACGGAATTAGAACAAAAGCTTAGTAAGGTACATAATGAATGAAAAACCGTTAGTCCAATAGAAACTTGAAAACCCTTTAAAACCCATTTTCCTGAAAACTCATAAGCATTCATAGAAACATCATGTATTTTCCTTGGGACATATTTTCTATATCCCTATTACAATAACCCCTACACATAGAATAACCATTCAGTCAACTTCCATCTCAGAAGTACCTAATGCATTGGAGAGCTATAAAAGGGATCACCCGTCATATCTTGAGCTATAATGGGCTCAACCCAACATATCATGAGCTATAATGGGATAAATCTGACATATCTTGACCTATAATGGGCTCAATCCTACATAATTATGTCCAAGGAACATCTCATGAATAAAACACTTGATAACTCATTTGAATCCCTAAGCAAAACACATAAGTATTTTCAAACTTTATTTTTTATTAAAACAAATGTCTTTAAAAAATTAAAACCATGGACATAATAATGAAATAATATTCATCATAAACTAACATGTCCAAATATAATGGAAACATTATTGTAATAATGCATCATTAAATCAGTAGAACCACTCATGCCAGACAAAACAATATTTTTGAATTTCACTGAAGTGACTTTTAAAATAATTTTAAAAGGAAAGTACCTTAAAAATATAATTGGAGTGAGAATTAATATAATGGAATGGATATGTGTATACACTATAAATAAACATACTAAAAAATTATATATAAAAAAATTAATCAAAAAAATAATCTCAATACCACATAATGAATAAAGGATAAGGTTAACCCAAAGAATGGAAATTGGGTTAAGAATTCCCTTACCTCCGGTTCGTATTACTTAAAACATGTTTAATACTAATATATAATGGTTAAAAGAGTGTTATTAATATCTTACAAAAACTTATTCATGTTAATAAAACCTTATATGATCATTTCACAACATCATATTATCTTTTAATTATTTATATTTTGTTCATTCCATTATTTCAGGCGCGTTCTTACATGATTTCCTTGGACGGTTTGCATGTTATTTTGTTATCATACGAAAATTTAACTTCATAAGTGGAATGAAATGGAATATTAATGTTTACTTAAACTTATATTTATCACGATCCCCTCCCACCAAAGATGCCCCTCCTGAGCTGGCAATGGTGAAAGAGAGATAATGACCCCTAAGTCCCACCTCCAGTAGGCCCTGGGGTGGCGACTAGAACCAAGGGTATGAGTTTTCACAAATATGGGAGGAATTACCCTTTTATTATTTAAGATCGGGAAATAGGACAAGTCTACCACCAAAAAGGAAAAGAACAAGTGTATAGAAATAAACCCAAACCAATCCCACATGCATGTTTAAATAGTTCTGAAACAAGGTACAAGTACAATAAAGCTCAAAAAGTACAATACCAAAAGAAACAAAAGTACAAAAAACTGCAACAACTCCAACTGTCCCAACTAGTAGGGTCTCGCACGGCCCTGGTAGTCCTCCTGGAAACCTGAAAGTAAACGTAGGGTGAGCATACATGTATACTCAGTAGGGAAACCTAAAGCTCTCATGCACAAGTGGGGATACATCCTAATGCCCCGTGAGAAAATTGAAGAACCAAAACCTACCAAGGAATCTATCCAACCAGCCTCACCAGTCACACTCACCAAGTAACACAAGTCAATAGAGTATAGTAGTAATGTTATCAATGTATGGGTACCCCATACCACCTTCCCACTGGATACTTCTCAAGGCCTCATGCCTAACGCTTTGATGTTTCCCCCTCTTCCTGAGCTAGTGCCGTAACTTGGCCATACGAAGCTCAAGCTAGTGTCGCAACCTGTCCATACGAAGCTCATAGTAACCTGCCGACACACAATCTTTGGCCATCACCACATGTCATCCTGAAAACACCTAGGAACCACCTCACATCTCATCCCAAAGATTCCTGGGAAACATCTGTCGTAACATGCCTGAAGGATCTAGGGATATAGAACTTGGAAGAGGGAGTATAGGGAAGAATAGTAACCAGCCATCCACAATGTCCTTTGGATGTTGGGAATAACACCCCCCGTCCCACGGGTGTTCGGCACGTAGTGCTCAACACGGGTGGGTGCGTAAAGAAACAAAGAAAGATACAGATTTATAAAATTATATCAACCACTCAGCCCATCCTATGGCTTCTACACAAAATATCTGAGCACATGCCTTTGCACTGCTACCTCGAGAGTATGTACACAACAAGAAATCCCCAAACTCCATTTATGTTTTCATGTTCAACAGCTTTCGTTTTCAATTCTTTTAACTATTGGTCAACTATCAACAACCAAACCAAATCGAGTGTTCATAAAACATATCCCTGCCAACCACAACAAAAGTTAGGGAAAACACAATCAATCACATACCAACTCCTTAACAATTTGATTATCATATCCATCTTTAATTCACTTCCATCACAAAACCCCACCGTTCATTTATTCCCAAGTTCCACATATAAATTCATTTTCCACATTCCACGTTTACATTACTTTTCCCCCATATATAGTCCACTACTAACCACTTTAATAATATTCACCACCCAACATTGCAATCCCGCTTCCAAACATTATATCACACAACAACCCAGAAATTACCACTTTACACATCCCATAGCAAAACCAACCCAACACCAACATGTTCATTATTCAATTTTTTTAACTGATGTGATCACACAAGGGTTCCGAGTTTTCATTTAATCAACCAGCTTTACATGGATAACCAATTCCATATTATGGAGAAAATTCCACCCACAATAAAATCCAGAAGGAGAGGGAAAAATTTAATTGGGCAAGCAAAGGCCCCTAATGACCGTGATTTTCAGTACATAGAAGCCCATTCAATTTACAACATAATCACATAATAAAAAAAGGTATAATAAAAACACACACAAACTTCCCCATCCCCATTCTTTAACCAGTTATTATCTTTATTTACTGGTTCAACTGTATCCCTTGAAAACAAGAGGACACCCACCCCACATGATGCAAAATTTAGAGAGACGAAGGTGAGATCCCTACCTCAACAGGTTCTGATGTCCTTCTACGAACACGACCACCACGATCACAAGGATTCTCCCAGAATGACTGCACCCACCAAGGACGTTGCGGCACCACCGAATCAACAAAACAATAAACTCCCTCAACACGGAGATCACACGCTGTAGCATGGAAAGAAAACGGGAGAAGTAGGATCGGAAAGTGAATACAAGAACAGAGGTTTAACATACCTTTTTAGAGTCGTTCGTCAAAGACTGTCATTCCTATCAATTATCAGTAGTCTCCTCAGTTGGAAACTACAGAGGGGAAGTCGAAGAAGAGGGAACAGAATAGGGTGTACGGTGTTCTCCTCGCTGACACGATCCTGCATCCACTGACGGATAGACAATCGGAGTCCGGATGAAGAAGTTAGAGGAGGAAGGTTTCTTGATCATCCAAGAGCGTCGTTTTGTGAAGAAGAAGTGATCGGTCTGGAAATAATCCACAACCCTTTCTTATATAGGCAATAAATTGGTAAAATAGTATGTAGTGTGTATTAATGAATACACGGTGTGACCGTACACCCGTTACACATTTTGACTGGTCAATACACAACACGTCACGCGGTTTCCACGTGTTTTATAATAATGATAATTATATTAATATTTGGTGTTTCGTTGACCCGATTAATGAGTCATGAAAAGGTATTCATCATTGGTCTTAAAATGGACGTCTTAATTTCAGTATTACACTGCCACTGACGGTTCATCAATCCGACACCATATGAAGAAGTTACGGTCGAATTAAGATTATATAACCCAAAATAATAATAACATTTTTATTATTATTATTTATTTGTTTTCCTTGAAGCTTTATATGCTCAAAAGTTGCCTCCCTCTTGCTTTCACGCCCAAATCTCACCACCACCCATCAATCACCATTATTTTAATTCTATTATGATAACAATATTATTATATGAATATTATTATTTAAAGGGAAGAAAAGAACCCCTTATGCCTCCATTACACACACATCATGCCCCCTTTATTTTTTTCCATTTATTTATTTTCATTTATTATCTCATTTAATCTTATTTATCTTATTCTTTTTTTTCTTTCTCTCTCCAATCTCCTTTCTTCTCCAAATTTCATCACACACCAAACAAAGGTGGCGCCACCTTATTATTTTTCATTTATTATTACTTATTAAACTGTTAAAAGAATAATATATAAAATGTATAATTATAAAAGGGGAAATGGAAATTAACGCCTCCCCTGACCATGCATTTCATTAGAATTCATTTTATTTCTTTTCAATTATCATTATTATAATATATTAATTATTATATAAATTATGTAAAGATACATGGGGCCATGCACCTAATCCTTATGCCCATAACATATCATTTATTATATAAATTTTATTAAACATTATATAGAACATATAATTAATATCACCACAATATAGGGGTGGAATGAGATTTTTACGGTAACGCAATCACGCTGCAAGATTTGTGTGCCCCCACTTAATTCCAATTAATTTAAAAAAAAATACTTTATTAAATTTAAACCATTTAATTTAATTATCCCGATATATATACATAAATATATATACATATTTACATCATCATTATTATTATTATCTTACATAATAATAACTCACATTTAATATTATTAATGCACCACCTCGCTTCCTCTGTGCATCTTCATTTATTTGTTTGCAATAAATACCATGACTCATTTAATTAATTTCTTATTATTATTAATATTATGAATAATATTAGTAACACAACACCCATTTTTATTATTCAAATTTAATTTAAACAATTACACAATTAATAATAAACCGCATGTTTCATTTATCAACGTCTAATGGGTCACAAACCTTCCCACTTCACATCATTAATTATTATAACGTCCATTAAATAATTTTATCATGATTATTCTCTTTTTAGTTTAATTAATCACACAATTTATGTCATCATCATTATTATTTAACATATTTTTACGTTATCACCAGTAATAAAAATTATCATTATAACGCGAGTCGTGTTGACTACATCGATTTGGATAAAGGAATGGACCGGAGGGGTCCGGGCCATTACATCAGATACCTCTCAAAACATTCTCGTCCTTGAGAATTAAGAAAAACCAACCCAGAAGAAAGAATGGATCCGAACAACCACCTCGCAAGATACCTCTCAGGGCTCTCGTCATAACAGGAAACTAACCAACAACCATAATCATATGAGTTAGGAATTCCTTCTCCTATGTCAAGATATTATCCGCTTTAGGTGGCACTGACTCGCCTGCACGGGTTTAATCGCATCCACATTAATGTGTCCTGATTAAGAATTAGGTCTTCCCACTTCAATATATTAGGATTTTTCAAACTTACGCTGCCCCCAACACCGCATAAATGAAAAAAACACATCGCCTGAACACATGGCATGGGGAATTCTTCCTCCCATGTAGAGATATTATCCACTTTAGGCGGCACTGACTCACCTGCATGGGTTTAATCACATCCACATTATTGCTTCTTGATTAGGGATTAGGTCTTACCCTCCCCACATGATAGGGATCTTCACATAAATTTAAAGAAAAGAGGGAAACAACATAGCATTAAAAACTCAAAAAAAAACAAGGTCCAGGCCCAAAGAATGAGAAAAAAAGAGTTCCAACAATGGAGTGTAATGCTCCCAAAAAAAATAAATGAGAGCATTAAAGAAAACCCAAACACATCTCTATCGATCCCTAGTCCTTCTAGAGATGCCGCCTCTGCTACATGCAATTATCCGCACCCAGCTCCTCTTCCCCTCTGTTGACATCCGCTTCCTCGACCACCTCTCGGTTGGGATCCTTGAGGAACTCCTTGTGGCTGGCCACCACCTGCTCCATCTCCCCTCGGAGGGACTCGAGCCTGTTGCTGCTGGAAGGGTCGGGCTGAGAACTGCTTATAGCATCCTGCCTTTTTATAACATAAACTTTCATTTCATTATACAAAACTGAGGATCTTTAAGGTTTAGTGTATTGGAAACCAGGAACATAATACATGAAAACAACATAAAACATTCTTCTTAAACACTTGAAAGGATTCTCCTTAAGTTCATCCTTGGTTCATTACTGCGTCTCATAACTTTGGGACATACATCAAAAGAAACGGTGAGCAGAAAGCCCAATAAGGGAACAAGAGAAACATTTAACATGTGAACTTGAGATACATCAACTATGTCAAGAAAAAGAACTTTAAGGCATGAGAAAGAAATCATGTGGAATATCATAATAAAAATAACATTTTTCATAACTTTAAGATGTGTCTACATAATTTAACATAGAAATCATGAACATATCACCAAGTTCCATCCCCAAGGTGTCATTTGAAAATTACCAAGGTTATTCACCAAGGTATCTTGAAAATTGTAATCTCTAGTGGTTACATCATCACCCAATGCATTGGAGTGCTATCAGGGAGCACCCTTAAATTTGCCTTTATTATCATGTGAGACACATATATCATCATAAATCATTTCATAAACAACCCATATAGCATAAAAGAAATGGGTTTAATTTCATAATCATAACGTTTTAAAAACTGCTTTAAAGACATGATCTTTACATCACTTTAAACCCACGGAAGGGGAGAGCGGGTCTGATGTATGTAAATCCCAGAATTTAAAATAAACATTTTGGTATATATGTTAATACCCCTTTTGAAGAAAGATATTTTAGTATTCACTTAATAAAATAAAAGTACTTTAGAAAAAGAGAGAGACATTTTGAGACGGAAATTCTGCAGCATAACGACTATGTTTCAGGGTTTTAGAAAACATTGAAAAGAGAGGGGACATGGGTCAAACACTCATAAATGACCCATAAAATAGTAGAGGGACAAAATATAAAGGATTTTAGAACATGGTAATGATATTTGAAAGATATACCATGTGAAATGAAGAACATGAAAGGAAGACAAAAATAAGATTTCTCTTATTAAAATTCAGCAGCCCAACGACGTCACTTAAATTTCAACAAAAATGAATTGATGAGATAAAATAGGGTCTCGCATCATATGAAAATAAAAGATAATTATGATATATATACATATCATACCCCAACATAATAAAAAGGAACTCGAAAGACTTGACATGAAAATAGATCTTGAAAACGAGAAGGGTGAAAGAATCCCTAGAAATTCAACAGCCTAACAGTGCCACTTAAAACTTCAAAATACTGAATTGAAGAGATCAAATGGGGTCTCTCATAATATGATCATAAAATATCATTATGATAGATATAGATATCATACCCCAACATAATAAAAAGGAACTTGAAATACTTGACAAGAAAATAGAACTTGAAAATGGGAAGGGTGAAAGAATCCGTTACAAAAATTTCGGCAGCCTAACAGCGCCACTTAAACATTCATAAAATGAAATGATGAGAGTAAGATGGGGTCTCTCATCATATGAACATAAAAAGGAAAGTATAAGGAGTATAAAATAAAATCCTCCAACATAAGAACATTGAGCATAAAAGAAATTACATAAAAGATATTACTTGAAAAGAAAGAGAGAGGTCGGATCCCTTACCTTAAAACGTAACTCTTAAAACTCAAAGGTTTGGACCTTGAGGGCTTGGGGGCACCTTGGGAGGACTCCTTGGGAGGTAATGAGACCATAAATTAGTTGGGGGAGAGTGGGGATTTGAAATGGATGAGGGTATGGCTTGGTATTTATAGGGAAAGTGAGGGGACAAGGCATTAATGGCCAAGGGACACCTCAAAAGTGGTTTTCTCAAAACCATGTGCTCTCCCATGGTATTTCCCATGGAGTTAGGCCACATGAGGCCCCACATACAATAATTCCACACCTTCGGTCGACCATCCCTTAAAATATCTCATGGAATCAGCATGACGCAGTTATGATGTCATTAAACATACAGAAACCCTAAAACTGTATTTTTACTATTCACAGAAAATTCAACTTTCTCAGAAAAATCCCAAAAATTCACATTAACCAAATATCAATGCTCTGATTTCAAAAATGAACTCCATTTTATAAAAATACTTTTTAAATACTTTTCATTTAATTTTTCAATAAATACACTATTCACCAAAAATTCATTTTTTCAGAAAAAACCCCAAAAATTACCATAACATAATATCGACGCTCTGAGTTCAAAAATGAAATCCATTTTATAAAAATAATTTTCAAAATATTTTTAAGTAAATTTTTGATTAAAAATCACTATTCACACAAAAAAACTAATACTTGAATAATAGTATATGAAACCATTATTTAACCATTTTATTGAATCACATTACTTAATCAAGGTGCCTAGATTATATTAATACTTTATTTAAGTGAGATTACTAATCTATTTGGTCACATTACTAATCCTAAGCATAAAATCACTATTCATAATTTACTATTAACCAAAAATTAGGTTGATCTTATTAGACTCTAAATTTCATACTGAACATAATGGTAGAAGACCATTTTTCGAAAATCATTACACATTTTTAATTATTTAAGGTTTACATAAACATTTTTAAAATATCCTTTTTCTAAAATTCATCAAAAATATGCATACTATATTTATCCGGTCCTTTGAAAATTCATAAACTTCATCATAAGAATAAATCGAAATTTTTATTTAAAACAAAGGATTACACAAGATAGTTACGGTCTCCTTACATAGCCCCTTATCACACCAGCATAGGACCTAAGTGTAAGGTGTGATAAGGTGAGAGAATCTGAGGGAGGCTCGGCTAACATCGCATGACTAGTAATTTATATCAGTTTGAACTTCTCGCAAAGGCGATTCCGTTCTAGCTTCACACGATGCAGTTCGGCTTGGGTTTGGTCCAGAGCAAAGCCCAGTGGTGCTACCTCCTTCCCAAGTTCTGTTAGATGGGTTTCGATTGGTCCAAGACTACTGGGTGAGGCCATCGAATCTTCTTTCTATATTAATAAACCAAGATTACTTGTATTTAGAGAAAATAATCAAAATGTTTAGTTTCCAGTGGTCATATTGACCAATGGTCATATAACAGTAAAAAACCCAACCGTCTCATTTTAATTATACTCATGTTATCAAATGAAACAATTTTGTTGAGTATAAAAAATAAAATAACACACAAAATTAGGAAACAAGATTTATTCAAAATTTCGGGTCATTACAATCTTCACCCCTTAAGAAATTGCATCCTCTCAATTTTTAAAATTGGGTTTTGAAATTTTATTGAAAGTCCCACATCGGAAAAGGAGTCAGTAAAACTGTTATTTTAAAAGAAAGAAAGGGAAGTACAAGGTCACCTGAGTTAACCCACACTAGGATTCCATGTAGGAAAACATGGACACGGAGGAGAAAACAAAGGGTCAAGTTCTGAGGGAGAGTGATAGAAAACATGATTAGGAGAAAGTTAACCATAAGAAAATCCCAAACTTATGATGTCTGTAAACGGTCTTTGATTACCTAGTAGGAAACGTAAACCAACAACGTTTTTGTTTTATGTTTCTTTTCATAATTTTGAGGAATTCATTTACTACATAGAACAAAAATATAAGGAAATATACCTACCTTCATGTAGAGTTTCATCCTTTAATAAGTTTCTACCAAAACTAATCTTTTCTCCAAACGATGAGGATCCAAAACTACTTGGTCTCATCAAAACACAAGAATAATCTTCCATAGAATCACGTATTCCACAAAAGAAAGACTATCTTTCTTTAAACATTTATCCCAAAAACATAAAGGGTAAGACAAAACAAATATTCAAAAAGAAAGATTCCCATAAGAAGGGAAACTACTTTTAAATCTTAAAAGTTCCACGGTACTACCCAGAGTTCATCATAGACCATTCTGTAAGTAACTGTCCTTAAAATTCCTCAAAATAACCCAACTAAGATTGAAACCCAAATACAAGAAGGACTTGATAACATAGTCTTCCAAGATAAACTTTATCTTTCATCTCCAAACAATATCAACCACTCCTAACATCTTATAACCAAAGTAGCTAACCTAAACATATTTTCCCAAGATTGGTCAATCATTTCCATAAGTAACCTATAATACCATAAGTTCACATGGAATTCATTGATTATTCAAAATATAAGTCAACCTTACACCTCAATGAAAATTCCATAGTAATCTATTTACCTCGATCATATAGGGTCCCCAAAATAGTGAACGTCTTCCAAAATAATAATCATCTTTTAATCCCCTAATCATATCTGTCATATTTATACGACAATCGTCGCATTTCCTATCACTTTGGTTGTTGGGACATGTTCTTCCATTTCCATCCATTAACTAATAAATGAAACTATAATTAGGTGCTTAAATACTTAGCCAATAATCATGAAAAGGAACTTAAAGCATATAAGGATAACTTGTAGAAGAATAGTATACCCTAACTTGTGATCCCCTAGGTTCCCATCTAGGTTATCCATGATCATATATTCTTATGTGACTCTTTATTTTATTTTATCTTTGTTCCTTTAACAATGGTTCATACTAAGCTTATGAATTTACCAAAGTATATCCCCTAGGAGTGTCATAACCAAGAGTGCAGCAAGGCCCGTTTTCATGTACCAGTTCCCGTTTGAGTCTAGCTCAAAGCGGTATTTTCGGGTTTTACCCCTATGTACATCTGTGCCAGAGCCACCTCTACCTGATCGTATCTAGATAGGGATGTATTTTCTTGGCAACCCCTTACTCAATACTCACCAAAATACCAGGAAGATTTCCTATATATGAACATTTCTATAGGATTATTCCTAAAGTTTTCATATCCTAATTTCCATAAATAACTAAACCATCCTTTGATACCAACTATAGCATCCTGCCTTTTTATAACATAAACTTTCATTTCATTACACAAAACTGAGGATCTTTAAGGTTTAGTGTCTTGGAAACCAGGAACATAATACATGAAAACAACATAAAACATTCTTCTTAAACACTTGAAAGGCTTATACTTAAGTTCATCCTAGGTTCATTACTGCATCTCATAACCTGGGGACATATATCAAAAGAAAGGGTGAGCAGAAAGCCTAGTAAGGGAACAAGAGAAACATTTAACATTTGAACTTGAGATACATCAACTATGTCATGAAAAAGAGCTTTAAGGCATGATAAAGAAATCATGTAGAATATCATAATAAAAATAACATTTTTCATAACTTTTAGATGTGGATACATCATTTAACATATAAAATCATGAACATATCACCAAGGTCCATCCCTAAGGTGTCATTTGAAAATTACCAATGTTATTCACCAAGGTATCGTGAAAATTTTAATCTCTAGTGGTTACATCAATACCCAATGCATTGGAGCGCTATCAGGGAGCACCCTTAAATTTGACTTTATTATCATGTGAGCCACATATATCATCATAAATCATTTCATAAACAACCCATATATCATAAAAGAAATGGGTTTCATTTCATAATCATAATGTTTTAAAAACTGCTTTAAAGACATGATCTTTACGTCACTTTAAACCCACGGAAGGGGAGAGCGGGTCTCACGTATGTAAATCCCAGAATTTAAAATAAACATTTTGGTATATATGTGAATACCACTTTTGAAGAAAGATCTTTGAGTATTCACTTAATAAAATAAAATTACTTTAGAAAAATAGAGAGACATTTTGAGACGGAAATTCTGCAATATAACGGCTATGTTTCAGGGTTTTAGAAAACATTGAAAGAGAGGGGACATGGGTCAAACACTCATAAATGACCCATAAAACAGTATATGGACAGAATATAAAGTATTTTAGAACATGTTAATGAAATTGTAAAGATATACCATGTGAAATTAAGAACATGAAAGGAAGAAAAAAATAAGATTTCTCTTATGAAAATTCTGCAGCCCAACAATGTCACTTAAATTTCCACAAAAATGAATTGACGAGATCAAATAGGGTCTCTCATAATATGAACATAAAAGATCATTATGATAGATATAGAGATCATACCCCAACATAATACAAAGTAACTTGAAATACTTGACATGAAAATAGATCTTGAAAATGAGAAGGGTGAAAGAATCCCTTAAAAATTCGGCAGCCTAACGGCGCCACTTAAAACATTAAAATACTGAATTGAAGAGATAAAATGGGGTCTCTCATCATATGATCATAAAATATCAGTATGATAGATATATAGATCATACCCCAACGTAATAAAAAGGAACTTTAAAGACTTGACAAGAAAATAGAACTTGAAATGAGAAGGGTGAAAGAATCAGTTACAAAAATTTCGGCAGCCTAACGGCACCACTTAAACATTCGTAAAATGAAATGATGAGAGTAAGAGGGGGTCTCTAATCATATGAATATAAAAATGACAGTATAATGAATATAAAAGAACATCCTCCAACATAAGAACATGGAGCATAAAAGTAATTACATAAAAGAGATTACTTGAAAAGAAAGAGAGAGGTCGGATCCCTTACCTTAACACATAACTCTTAAAACTCAAAGGTTTGGACCTTGAGGGCTTGGGGGCACCTTGGCAGGACTCCTTGGGAGGTAATGAGACCCGAAATTTGTTGGGGGAGAGAGGGGAATCGAAATGGATGAGAGGATGGTTTGGTATTTATAGGGAAAGTGAGGGGACAAGGCATTAATGGCCAAGGGACACCTCAAAAGTGGTTTTCTCAAAACCATGTGCTCTCCCATGGTATTTCCCATGGAGTTAGGCCACATAGGTCCCCACATAAAATAATTCAACACCTCTGGTCGACCAACCCTTAAAATATCTCATGGAATCATCATGACACAGTTATGATGTCATTAAACATACTGAAACCCTAAAATGTATTTTTACTATTCACTGAAAATTCAACTTTCTCAGAAAAATCCCAAAATTTCACATTAACCAAATATCAATGCTCCGATTTAAAAAATGAACTCCATTTTATAAAAATGATTTTTTAAATATTTTTAATTTAATTTTTAAATAAATACACTATTCACCGAAAATTCATTTTTTCAGAAAAAACCCCAAAAATTACCATAACATAATATCGACGCTCTGAGTTCAAAAATGAAATCCATTTTATAAAAATAATTTTCTAAATATTTTTAATTAAATTTTTAATTAAAAAACACTATTCACATGAAAAAACTAATACTTGAATAATAGTATATGAAACCGTTATTTAACCATTTTATTGAATCACATTACTTAATCAAGGTACCTAGATTATATTAATACTTTCTTTAAGTGAGATTACTAATCTATTTGGTCACATTACTAAACCTAAGCATAAAATCACTATTCATAATTTACTATTCATCAAAAATTAAGTTGATCTTATTAGACTCTAAATTTCATACTGAACATAATTGTATACGACCATTTTTTGAAAATCATTACACATTTTTTATTATTTAAGGTTTAAATAAACATTTTTAAAATATCCTTTTTCTAAAATTCATCAAAAATATGCATACTATATTTATCTGGTCCTTTGAAAATTCATAAACTTCATCATAAGAAGAAATATAAATTTTTATTTAAAACAAAGGATTACACAAGGCAGTTACGGTCTCCTTACATAGCCCCTTATCACACCAGCATAGGACCTAAGTGTAAGGTGTGTTAAGGTGTGAGAATCTGAGGGAGTCTCGGCTAACATCGCACGAGTAGTAATTTCTATCAGTTTGAACTTCTCACAAAGGCGATTCCGTTCTAGCTTCACATGATGATGTTCGGCTTGGGTTTGGTCCAGAGAAAAGCCCAGTGGTGCTACCTCCTTCCCTAGTTCTGTTAGATGGGATTCGATTTGTCCAAGACTAATGGGTGAGGCCATAGAATCTTCTTTCTATATTAATAAACCAAGATTACTTGTATTTAGAGACAATAATCAAAATGTTTAGTTTCCAGTGGTCATATTGACCAATGGTCATATAACAGTAAAAAACCCAACGGTCTCATTTTAATTATACTCATGTTATCAAATGACACATTTTTGTTGAGTATAAAAAATAAAATAACACACAAAATTATGAAAACAAGATTTATACAAAATTTCGGGTCGTTACACTGTTGCTGGGGATGGGGCTGAACCTGGTTAGTCCCACCGTACCCAGTATGGAAAGGGAAATGTCTGCTAAGATTCCCACAATCCCCACATGCAAAGAACCTTGGTCCCTGGCCCATGGAAAACGGGCAGAAATTTTGAGCTTGGTATGGACCTGCTGAAGTCTTCTTTATTCCGGTCAAAACGTGGAAGGTCCTATTGCTGGGGATCTACTGATGACCGCCTCCTCCTGGGAAGAACTTGGGTGACTCCTCTCTCACAGTGGACCGACTTGCGAGTGCATCCTCTCGATTATCTCCACCTTATCCTGTACTTCCAGGTACGTTGGTAAGGTGAAAGGGGTCACCGCGCACCGAATAGAGGGGTGAAGTGCCTCCTCTAAATGTCTGGCTCGAGAATCCTCATCCGGAAAGAGATTCGGGGAAAACGGAGGAGATCCTTGAACTTGACCCCTAGCTCTCACACTGTCACACTTCCCTATTGGAGGGTCAGAAACTCCTGCCTCTTCTCGGCCTTCCTCGTCGTGGAAAGAAATTCCTCTTGGAATTCCTTCTCAAAGTTGGCCCACAGAACTTCTGTCTCCTTCCCTTCCCCAAGGTAAAGCATCCACCACTAACACACTACTCCTCACAGTTGGCTTACTGCCAGAGAAACCTAGTACTCTAGTGGAGCCCTGATCAGGCCAAAGGTTATCTCAAGTTCATCCAACCAACTCTCTGATTCCGTATCCGAAGTGCTGTCGTCATACTTCTTCATGCTCTGTCATTGGAAAGCACGAAATGTGCGCAACCACAAGTCATCTTCCTCCTCTCGATCAATATTTTGCTGATCGACCTCCTGAATCTGCTGGTCCTCGACTGCCCGAGTCACCCAGGGATGACGTTCAGGCGCCATAACTGTACGTAGAACAAGGAAATCCTAAGCCTGAGTAGCAGGGAAATTATTTTTAAGGTCCATTTTATCATTTTCAATTTCCTTTTCATAACACCCAAATCAAGTAAAAACACAAGTCATAATGATGCATGTACCTTTCCTAGGGTCTCTACCCTGCAATCAATGTAGTCTTACTTGGTCGTTCGGTAAGCTCAGAGTCCTTGCGTCAGATCATTGGGGGGGGGGGGCTAAAATCCCATGTCCTAGACGGTGTTCCCTAGCAAATGTCACGCACCAATATCAACCAACACAGTTACCCCACCATCCCATGAAAAACTCACTGTGCCTAACTCCACACTTCATCCTATCTCTCAACCATCACCTCTGATACCATTCTATCATGACCCCCTCCCACCAAAGATGCCCCTCCTGAGCTGGAAATGGTGAAAGAGAGATAATTACCCTCCGAGTCCTGCCTCTAGTAGGCCCCAGGGTGGCGACTTGCACCAAGGGTATGAGTTTTCACAAATTTTGGAGGCGTTACCCTTTTTATTATTTAAGATCGGGAAATAGGACAAGTCAACCACCAAAAATGAAAAGATCAAGTGGATAGAAATAAACCCAAACCAATCCCACATGCATGTTTAAATAGTGCTGAAATAAGGTAAAAGTATAATAAATCTCAATAAGTACAATACC
Organism: Viscum album; assembly: GCA_963277665.1. Lineage (NCBI taxonomy): Eukaryota > Viridiplantae > Streptophyta > Magnoliopsida > Santalales > Viscaceae > Viscum > Viscum album. The sequence continues at coordinate 1,898,198,249 of OY728158.1, read as the reverse complement.
AAAAGAAACAAGAGTACAACAAACTGCAACAACTCCAACTATCCCGACTAGTAGGGTCCCGCACGGCCCTGGTAGTCCTCCTGGAATCCTGAAAGTAAACGTAGGGTGAGCATACATGTATACTCAGTAGGGAAACCTAAAGCTCTCATGCACAAGTGGGGAGACATCCTAATGCCCCGTGAGAAAATAGAAGAACCAAAACCTAGCAAGGAATCTATCCACCCAGCCTCACCAGTCACACTCACCAAGTAACACAAGTCAATAGGGTATAGTAGTAATGTTATCAAAGTATGGGTACCCCGCACCACCTTCCCACTGAATACTGCAGAAGCCCTCATGCCTAACTCTCTGATGCTTCCCCCTCTTCCTGAGCTAGTGCCGCAACATGGCCATACGAAGCTCGAGCTAGTGTTTTAACCTGGCCATACGAAGCTCATAGTAACCCACCGGCACACAATCCTCGGCCATCACCACATCTCATCCCGAATACACCTGGGAACCACATCACATCTCATCCCAAAGATTCTTGGGAAACATCTGTCGTAACCTGCCCGATGGATCTTAGGCTATAGAACCTAGATGAGGGAGTATAGGGAAGAATAGTAACCATCCATCCACAATGTCCTTTGGATGTTGGGAATAACACCCCTCATCCCACAGGTGTTTGGCACGTAGTGCTCAACGCGGGTGGGGTGCGTAAAGAAACATAGAAAGATACAGATTTATATAATTATATCAACCACTCAGCCCATCCTAAGGCTTCTACACAAAAGATCGGATCACAAGCCTTAACACTGCTACCTCGAGAGTATGCACACAACAATCAATCCCCAAACCCCATTTATGTTTTCATTTTCAACAGCTTTAGTTGTTAATTATTTTAACTATTGGGAAACTATCAACAACCAAACCAAATTGAGTGTTCATAAAATATATCACTGCCAACCACAACAAAAGTTAGGGAAACCACAAGCAATCATATACCAACTCCTTAACAATTTGATTACCATATCCATCTTTAATTCACTTCCATCACAAAACCCCACCGTTCATTTATTCCCAAGTTCCACAAATAAATTCATTTTCCACATTCCACATTTCCATTACTTTTCCCCTGTATGTAGTCCACTACTAACCACTTTAATAATATTCACCGCCCAACATTGCAGCCCCACTGCCAAGCATCATATCACACAACAACCCAGAAATTACCACTTCACACATCCCATAACAAAACCAACCCAACACCAACATGTTCATTATTCTGTTTTTTTAACCGGGGTGATCACACAAGGGTTCTGAGTTTTCATTTAATCAACTAGCTTTACGTGGCTAACCAATTCCATATTATGGAGAAAATTCCTCCCACAATAAAATCCAGAAGGAGAGGGAAACATTTAATTGCGCAAGTAAAGGCCCCCAACGACTGTGATTTTTAGTAGATAGAAGCCTATTCAATTTACAACATAATCACATAATAAAAAAAGATAGAATAACAACACACAAAAACTTCCCCATCCCCATTCTATAACTAGTTATTATCTTTATTTACTGGTTCAACTGTATCCCTTGAAAATAAGAGGACACCCACCCCGCATGATGCACAATTTAGAGAGACGAAGGTGATATCCCTACCTCAACAGGTTCCGATGTCCTTCTACGAACACGACCACCACGATCACAAGGCTTCTCCTAGAACGACTGCACACACCAAGGACATCATGGAACCACTGAATCAACAACACAATAAACTCCCTCAACACAGAGATCACACACCGTAGCATGGAAATAAAATGGGAGAAGTAGGATTAGAAAGAGAATACAAGAACAGAGGATTAACATACCTTTTTAGAGTCGTTCATTAAAGACTGTCATTCCCATCAATTATTAGCAGTCTCCTCGGTTGGAAAATACAAAGAGGAAGTTGAAGAAGACGGAACGAAACAGGATGTACGGTGTTCTCCTCACTGACACGATCCTGCATCCACTGATGGATCGACGATCAGAGTTCGGATGAAGATGTAAGATGAGGAAGACTTCTCGATCATCCAAGAGCGTCATCGTACGAAGAGTAAGCGATCGGTCTGGAAATAATCTACGACCCTTTCTTATATAGGCAACGAATAGGTAAAATAGTATGCAGCGTGTATTAATGAATACACGGTGTGACCGTACACCCGTTACGTGTTTTGACTGGTCAACACATGACATGTCACGCGATTTCCACGCGTTTTAATAATAATGATAATTCTATTAATATTTGGTGTTTCGTTGACCCAAGTCATGAGTCATGAAAAGGTATTCATCATTGGTCTTAAAATGACCGTCTTAATTTCAGGATTACACTGTCGCTGACGGTTCGTCATTCCGACACCATATGAAGAAGTTACGGTTGAATTAAGATTATATAACCCAAAATAATAATAACATTTTTATTATAATTATTTATTTGTTTTCCTTGAAGCTTTATACACTCAAAAGTTTCCTCCCCCTTGATTTCATGCCCAAATCTCACCACGACCCATCAATCACCCTTATTTTAATTCTGTTATGATAATAATATTATTATATGAATATTATTCATTAAAGGGAAGAAAATAACCCCTTATGCCTCCATTACACACACATCATGCCCCCCTTTATTTTTTTCCATTTATTTATTTTCATTTATTATCTCATTTAATTTTATTTATCTTATTCTTTTTTTCTTTCTCTCTCCAATCTCCTTTCTTCTCCAAATTTCATCACGCACCAAACAAAGGTGGCGCCTCATTATTATTTTTCATTTATTATTATTTATTAAACTATTAAAAGAATAATATATAAAATGTATAATTATAAAAGGGGAAAGGGGAATTAACGCCTCCCCTCACCATGAATTTAATTAGCATTCATTTTATTTCTTTTCATTTATCATTATTATAATATATTAATTATTATAAAAATTATGTAAAGATACATGGGGCCATGCATCTCATCCTTATGGCCATAACATGTCATTTATTATAGAAATTTTATTAAACATTATATAAAACATATAATTAATATCACCATAATATAGGGGTGGAAGGAGATTTTTACGGTAACGCAATCATGCTGCAAGATTTGTGTGCCCCCATTTAATTCCAATTAATTTAAAAATAGATTCCTATATTAAATTTAAACCATTTAATTTAATTAACCCAATATATGTACATATATATATATACATATTTACGTCATCGTTATTATTATTATCTTACATAATAATAACACACATTTAATATTATTAATGCACCACCTCGCTTCCTCTGCACATCTTCATTTATTTGTTTGCAATAAATACCATGACTCATTTCATTAATTTTTAATTATTATTAATATTATGAATAATATTAATAACACAACACCCATTTTTATTATTCAAATTTAATTTCAACAATTACTCAATTAATAATAAATCGCATGTTTCATTTATCAATGTCTAATGGGTCACACACCATCCCACTTCACATCATTAATAATAATAACATCCATTAAATCATTTTATCATGATTATTATCTTTTTAGTTTAATTAATCACACAATTTATGTCATCATCATTATTATTTAACATATTTTTACGTTATCACCAGTATTAAAAATTATCATTATAACACGCGTCTTGTTGACCACATCGATTTCGAAAAAAGAATAGACCAGAGGGGTCCGGGCCATTGCAATATTATACCATTTATTATTTTAAATTCTGATATAAGGATGATTTGTTAGTTAAAATATTAATGATGTTCGTTTAGATCATTGTTTTGGTTCTTTGATAATAACGAACAAATTTTGTTTTGTAAATTAATATCATGTGTACAAAAATATTACAGAACATTTCATAAGATATAATACATAAATTTTAATCTGTTTCAACCATAAAAATGGCATCATGACTAGTCTTGAAGGAAGTAAAAGAAATTTAAATCACAACATCCACGATGTCGGTAAATCGACACATCGCGGATGATGTTTTAATTTCCAGAATAAGTGGGTGATGAGAAGATGTATAATGGTGAATATTCCATAAACATGATGAAATCCAAAATATGTAAGATATTTTATCATTCATGCTTCCTGGATAAGGAGATGTGATGAAAGAAGAGGAAGAGGAAAAAGAATGAAAAGAAAAGAAAGAAAACAAAAGAGGATGTTTACCTCTTTATCTCTTCTCCTTGAGATCCTTCTGAAGGACCTTTGTTTTGGCCTTTTGGTGAGACCAGTAGGTCTTGGAAGTGGGGAAGGGGCTTGGGAGTAGTATTTGGTAGTACTTAGGCAAAGCTAAAGTCTTGAGATGTGTGGGAGGAAGAGTGGGGGGGGGGGGATTGGTGGTATTTATAGTGGATGAGAGGTGGATTTTTCCCTTACTTTAATCATTATTTTATTATTTTAACACAGGATAAGAAATAGTTATGATTACAAGAGCGAAAATAGTAATAAGTGAATGTGGGTTCTAGATAAGTGTGCTTACATCCACAAGACATCATCCATGAATCCATAAATCAAGTATTTAGCTGAATTTTTAAATTATCGTATTTCATTATTCATCAAAAATTTATGTATTTCAGAAAATTAAAAAAAATTAAACAGAAGCATTTTTCAATGTGTAGAATCAAAAAATGAACTCCATTTTTTGAAAATGATTTTCTAAACATTATTAATTTAGTTTTTAAATAAAATCATAATTTACTTGAAAAATACAATTTTAAAATTAAAACTGCTTTTCTAACACTTTGAAAAATTTCTTAAGGTCTCTTAAAATTATCTTTTAATCATAATTCATAAAAATAATTATTTATGAATACATTTTCTGAAAATAAATTTTCATTTAAAATTTAAAATTAATCATAAATATGTAATTACATATATATGACTTACACAAATAGCAACACATAAACAATAATTTTCAAAATATTTATTTACTTATATTATGAATTAATTATATCATATTGACAATTATAAGATGGATAAATTTTATTTATAATTTCATTGGTGAATTTAATATTCATAAGGATACATTACTATTCATAACATTAAAGTTACTATTCATAAGGGCACATTACTATTCATTAGGGTCCAGTTACTATTCATAAGGGTACATTACTATTCATGAGGGCTGTGTTTATATTAATAAGGGTACATTACTATTCATAAGTGCATGATACTATTCATAAGCGCAGGTTACTAATCACCACCAATTAAGTTTGTTCTATCAGACTTAAAAAAACATACTCATTCCAATCATGTATGTCCGTTTTTCAAAATTCAAAACACAGAAAGAGAAATTATTTTTAATGGTTAGTTTATAAAGGTCGCATAGTATTTAGTAGTTAATTTAAGCACATAGTGTTTCCTTTTAAATTCTCGAGTTGTTACAAAAACTCCAAGATAAATAATGAAAATAAATAAATTAATGAAATAAAAAGTTAAGTTTTGATAGTCCCTTGGCCTTTGAAGCCGTGTTAGCGCCTTCTCTGTGAAGATGAATGAAGTACGTGGAGGCAGAAAGAGCCTCAAAAATGGATATACTATATCTTACACCTTAAATAATGAGATCCCAATTCATTTTATAAGATCCATTAATTCAATTAAGGGAGTCAAATGTTTGATGCCAATACTTGGTAGCCAATATACGTTATGATAATATATGCCTGTTTGGGAATTTATGATCTTTGTTTATTAAAATAATCACAACTTGTCAGTCATTCCATAAATTAATCCACATTTTGATTAATAAGTTAATTAAACCATTGTAGAAGTTGTGGAAATGGTTATGCACTCGTACCCATTACCGGCTTATCGTACACTATGATAGAGGCAACTGCGATATGCATCAGATGAATATCACTGAATATGACTCAAGGGATGTCATAAAATAGCATATATCTATTTTATTGCATATAAAAAAATAATTATATGATACTAAAATATTACTCAAGAATAAGTATGGTGCTACAATTTTCAACCTAATCACATTTTTGATGGAATCGTGCTCTTTGGGACAGTCTAGCCTAACCCAAAAATTCCACTATGCATAGATCAATACTCAAGAGGGTTCATAATTCCCATTGAATAATAACACATAGTATATATAAATCCTAATTAACTACTACTATAGAATTAATAACTAAAGATAAAATAAATTTTTTGGTTGAATGAAACTGAATCTTAGGTCATACGTAGCATGTGACTCCTCACATGCATGGTACACTACATATAAAAAATATTTAAAAAATAATAAAATCAAGCATATAATAATTCATCATATAGACACTTTATATTAACAAATAAAAAAATAAACTTGAACTAAATAAATTAATTGACATTTCATATATTTATACATGAGATATGAATTTTTAAAAAATTAAAAAATTAAAAAAAATTTAAAATTTTAAAATTTGGACATGATTTTATTGATATTTCTTAATATAAAGATATAAATATTTTATATTTACATCAAAAAATATAAAATAATTGTATTTAATATCTATATTTCATGAATATGAATGACCACATTTTAAAATATATGATTTATCAAAATTGAAATTTTCCACAATTTAAATCATTATAAACATTTCATATTAATAATGTAAAAAATTTATATTATTTAAATATCATACATTTTATATTTATTTAAACCTTTTATTATATCTTCCAAAAGAATTTTTGAGTTGATCTAAATAAATTTTCAATAATAATAAATTAATATGAATATTTCATAAAATTAATATGAATAAATTTAGGTTTTTTCATATGTATAAATTCATAATTTTAATAAAAACACTTTACATTAAAATTAGAAATATAATACTATGTAAATAAAATAAATTTTATATCAACATATAATATTAAAACGTTCATTCTATTAATATTTACACAAACATTTAATAAATAATTCTTAACATTTACTAATTAATTTATAAAATTATTGTAAATTTAAATTAATGTTTTAAATTTATTTTTTTAGAGTTTATAAAAATTTTATAAATTGTAATATATTTCAAAAATTAATTAAAAATAAAATTTAATTCATTATACCATGAAAATAGAATTAACAGCATAATAATTCCCATGGTGTATAAGAAAATTTAAAATTCTATCTAATGAGAACACCAATTAAATTTTTTCCAATACAATACAGGCTATATTCTCCCCACTTCACTAACTGAATTTTGAAAAATCCAATTCTTATTTCAAAAACATTTTACAAAATCATTTTAATCATCCTTATGGGTGAAGTTATCTCAATAATATTCTCAATATCCTTTATTTTGAAAACATTATCTTCAAATCATGTTCCACGTATTGTAAAAACCTAGGATTACACAATGACATGAGAAACATTACTCTCATAGCATAATCACACCATGAAACTATTTTTTAACCAATGTCATTGTAAGAAGCCTTACCTCATAATGTTTTTGACATCCACAGGATAAATGAAAAATATTTTTCTATGCCATCATTCTTCTTGACATGGGAAGTGATATCCTCCCATAACCATCAACATTAAATACGTTCTTTAAACAAAACTTTATTTTTTAAAAAATCTATAAACTCTTCTAGGAATCCAGAAAATGGATTTAGTATCACTGTAGGATTATTTGGGGACATATTAATTCCCAAATATATTTATGAAACATTACAATACTGTATTCTACAAGATCTACCATGAGAATTTTAGAATAATTACATAAAACATAAGGAATATAACTTACTCTTGGTGAAGTTAAACCTTTTAAAATGTGGTAGAGGGAGGAACTTAAGCACTAGCCAATTGACTCACACCTACAAAGTTATCCACAAAAAGTTGAATCACTAATATTAATTGGTAATAATTCTAAAAAAACTATGAACTTTTAGAATATTAATGTAAAAGGGAGAATATAATAGAAATAACTCTATCTTTTGAGTTTTAAGGATATCTAACATACCCATTCACAAGGTATAAACCTTATTTTTTAGAACTCAATAATTATACTTGAAGGCTCCATCAAGGATCCATTATTTTATAATTTTTATTAATGTTTGAGTAATAACATATGTTACACTCTTGGTATATTTAGTTCAAACACTTTTCAGAGATTTTTAAATGTTTAATCATTTAATATAAGTGTTCCAACTCCCTTTTTATCATCATATAATACTATAAAAAAATTATTCAATATTTTAGTGAAATAATTGAAATAAAAACATGCCTTATAATATATCACATATATTCTATAGATAACAATACAGAATTTGAGTTTCCTAATACTTTTTGAACACACAATTCATCATCTGAAACATTTCCTTTGATAAAATTTCGAATTTTATGTTTATTCTAATTTTTGTCATTTTAAATGAGATTTATACATATATCTCATTTTCTTTCTCATTAAAAGATGACACTTTCAAGCATGATTTCTTTTTACACTTTAAAAGGAAATCACTACTTCACTCTATTACCCATATTAAAACACCACTCACCTACTAAGTACATAGAGTCTAATTACCCAAATGATGTTGATGGTTTTCCCCACCATTATGTATCTCCATATATATCCTAAAGGATCTAAAAATAGTATAAGTGTTTGGTGTTGTTCCTATTAAAAAAGTCATACTAAATCATAAGATAAATCTCAAGATATAATATAATTAGACTTCAATATTTAAAAAAGAACATAAAACATATTTAAAAATTTAATTTTAAGTAAAATAATTACATAATTGATTTCCTTTGATTCAATGCCCATTCTTTATTTTCATTTTTATCACTTAAAAAAATAAAAAATATAAATCCTCTAGAAATATCCATGATATAAAATGATTAGGACACTAATATGGATATCTTGGCCGCTAGAACAAAGCAATCAATTATTTTGGGATATTTCTTATTGATCATATAGGAATATCTATTCAAAAATTATATCTACAACATGAAATAGTATGAGTATAATCCATTTTATTCATTACATGAGTATTGAGATGAGAATTTGAGGAATAAAATTCCACTAATGAATATTGAGACCTATTTGTTTTTTTATATTTAGGTTTAAATTAAAAGAATTTTACAAATTCCCTTTTAATTAATCTAAAAAATAAAGATCCATATATATATATATATATTTAAATAATAAAATATTATTAATATTATTTTTGTGTGACTTATTAAAATGAATTAAAAAATATTCACTTTAGGTGATATAGAATATATTCCTTAAACATTAACTCAGATTGATCTCTCCTTATAAATTTATCAAACATTGAAACATAAAATAATTATTTTCATTTAATAAAATAGTTTAAATTTATTTATCCAACCTAGGATAAAATTTAAATACCATTAGATATAACATCTAACCCACTCATTCTCATATTGAATAACTTGTTATCTTATTACAAATGATATAAGTCAAATAGACACCAATCCATCATTTATTCTCATACTTAAATTAAACTAAATGTTATGAACTTATAGATACACTCAATGTGAGAAATTATATACCCTTTATATAATTGGAAATGAGTCTAACCCAAAAAACCAAGATAATTTTCTAAAAACACTTCATATCACCTATAGAGAAATAAAAAATATATGTAATTTCCCGGGACTAACTCACCTCCACTGTGACTGAACCGGGTCGCCACATTCATCAAGAAGGGATCCCCATACCAAAAAGAATACTAATTAGAGGATTTAGTTGAATTATAAAATGTGGGGATACTATAAACTCAGGTATAAATAATTATAATAACTACATAAGTAATAATATAATGTGATCATCATGATGATCACCCGTAAAAAAACTAACATCACAAACAAATTCCAACCAAAAGTAAATTTCAACTACAATTTATATCAAAATGAACTACCATACTTTCCACAAAAGTTAGAAAATCTTATTTGGATCCCCTATGGTAAAATCATATGCAAAGTTTCCTAGATTAATAAAAGTAACTAGATACATTGATAATTGTTCCCAAGACTAGGGTCATACTTCTCTCCTAATTTTAATGAGTCTCCTACAGCTTTTCCATATGAAGTTGGGGGGGGGGGGCTTTCACTTACCTATGTCATGAAACATAAAGTATACTTGGGTACCAAGGTGACTTATTGGGTTGTGATTAAAACTTCTTAGGACACCACCAATGTTATCCTTAACAATTCTAGTAAATATAGGTTCATGATATACATGTAATTACCATAAAATAAATAATATATTACCCATCACCCCTGAAGTGATCCTTCTAAACCATGAGTGACTATACCTCATTTTTCTAGTGTTAGAATTGGAAAATTTACCCATTGTCTAAACACAAACCTTGAGTATAAATGATATATCACTCCTTGTATAACATCAAAGGTGAATTTTCTATCACCATAATATGCTAGATGAATTATGCATCACTATAACATCCCATCTAGGTGAATGATCCCTCACCCAACCAATATTATGAGTCATCTTAGTTGAATAAGGATTCAAAAAGAATAAATAGATGATACACCACTATTTATATACTTAGATGGATCATATACCAATCTTTCATAGCTCAGGTGGATAAGGCACCATAAAAAATCATCTAGGTGCATGATCTACCACCGATATAATTTCCACAGTGGATGACATACCATAGTCTCATGTCCCCTAGTGGATGATTCTCTATAATTAAAACATCCATTGGTTGGTGATATACCACTAATGTTATCTTCTAAGTGGAATATACACCATAAATTCTACATCTATAGGTGCATGGTGAAACACTAATACTACACTCTAGGTGGATATTGTTCCAAAATTATCCCATTTTTAGCGATCATGACACCATCATTATAAAACACAAAGTGGAAGGCATACCATCAGAACCAGTCCTCAAGAGGAGGATACATATTGCAACCCAGTCTTGACATACATTAAAAGTACATAATTTTAGTGGAATACTTAAAACATTATAATAATGGAAGCCCAAATTCTCTACTAGTCTAGTGACATTGAAAACATGGAAACATAAACACTAATACATAAGTGAGGTACATTATCTCCTTCTAGTTTTTTCTTGACTATCACCCTTTTTAGACACATAAAACAGAATACATATCTTCAAAACATGGGGAATGAAACATAAAAAAGGGTGATCTCAAATGCTCAGTAAGGGTACATAAGGGAGATATTTAAGCATAATATTTTGAAAATGTGTATGAGAACATGATCATGAAAATAGAATACCATATCCTACATATCAAAGTTCATACACAAGAATTATGGAATAAAGCTTGGAATTTCATAAGACATGAATAATAAGGAAATAAAGAACATAAGCCATTAAATAATTAAATAGGATTAAAACATGGATTTTTTTAAAACACACAACCATATAATATGATTTCCAGAGTATCTAAGGAATCTCTTCAAAGACCATCTTGGTAGTATGGCTTCACTCCCCCATACCATCTTGGTAGTCATGGTTCACTCCCATGACTATCTTAGTTACTTGATTTCACTCCTCATACCATCTTGGTAGTCATGGTTCACTCCCATGGCCATCTTAGTAGTCAATGTTCATCCCCATATCAACTTAGTCTATCCTATGAGAGATAAATCTCTACCAAATTCATTGGAGATCAATATAGGTACCACCCATCTCATAATGAAATCACACATACATGTGCCACCAAATCCTAAATAATTATATAATAACACAAGAAATGAAATGGGTTTCATAAATATGTAATCATATCATAACCTATTGAAAAAAGATAAATGTTTCATAAATATTTCATCAAAATCATAACCCATTGAAAGAAGTGGGTTTTAAAATCATATAACCTATGAAAGAGAAACTACTTTCATCAACATCCTTCCATAAAAGAATAATCCTTTAAGATATAGAATATGGATGGAAATAATGAATAATTTCCCATAAATGCATGAGTAACAACAATAAATGTTATCTTAGATGGGAAATAATTTTGATATATCTTTTGAAAACATTTCTTAAGGAAAATATCCTTTCATCATTGAAAAATGATTTTTAAATCATAAAACCATTTGAAAACATTTTTATTTGAATGTAGATTTGAAATATTATAAAGGAAGGATTGAAAACCATAAAACGTATTTAAAATCCTTTTCCCTTCAAAATGGGATCCAAATATGTTTTGAAAATATTTTTGAAAACATTTTTTAAAATGAGGGTTTTGAATAAAATAGATTTCCGACTGAAGGGAGAGACGATCAGGTTTTACTTAAAAACATTATCTTAAGTAATAAATAGTGTAAAATGGTACTAATACATGGATATATATTGAATAAACATATGATAAATAAAATCATGGGTGTTCTTGAGATATGGATCAAAATATTTCATCAAAGGAAGTATAAACATAAACAATCTTGAAAAGTGATGAGATTGTCCCAATAAGCTCTTACAACTTGGAAACTTGGAATTATACTATCCATGTAAGAAAAGAAAAAACAAGAAGCTTAAAATATCATGAAAATAAGGAATTTCATGATATAACATGTCAAATGTATGTGTATACACCTCCTAAAATAACTTAGGTTCATAAAAAAACATGAGTCTCAAAGGAGGCAAATTGAGACAAAACTATTTTATCGATTTGGTACATTTTGAAAATTAAACCCCATAAAAGAAAGATCATAAAATGGATATGTTAATACCTATAAATTAATATATAATATAAATATAATAAATTCATTGTATGTACATACACCACAAAAAAGGAAAGAGTGGCAAACATAGCATGTATCTAATGAAAATAAAAAAGTGAGATGAAATCCCATTACCTTGTGTCTTGACACTCACCGTAGTCAGTCAAAACACCTGTATAATAAATATAAATTTATTATACATATTTTAATGAAACATATTCTTATATATAATACCATATATGGTTTTATTATGACCTTATATTTCCCTTTTGTTAACAATCCTATATTAAGGCTTCACTTTGAGTAATATTCGCTTTATTCTTCGCATGTGTCTTAATTTGTTATATTGTTGGTACTTATACTTTATATCCTGATTTAAAGAATGTAAATCATGATATAAATATCATGTATATAAAGTAAATTTGTATTATAATAATATATATAATATATAATTAAGAAATGGAATACACCGTTCATGGAGATGGTAGGTTGTACATACACATGAACATTATTTCCTTTTAATTATCGTGTTGAAAGAAATAAAGTAAAATAAATATATGTATATATATGTATATGTATGTATATATATATATATGATTAGTAATGTATATTTATGATTTCATATATATATATATATATATATTATATTCACTAAAACCATACTTAATAAGATCCATGTGTTGTATGAATGAATCATATCGCTTTGAGGAGCAGTATTCCAAACTTCCTCAAACAGAATTATCATATTAACAAAAAATGTAAAGTAAAATGATAAATTTTTTAAAAAGGAATATATAATATTATATACATGATAAATATAATATATAGAATATATAAACTGATTTTCCATCATAATTTCCACCATTAGAGGTGATAAAGGAAGAACAATAATCGTTTAGTGAGGTGATAGTTTTTCATACACATAAACATTATGCTCATTACCCATTAGATGGATGTGTGTGTAAGTGTTAGTAGAAACATTAGAATAAAAAAATAATAGTATATTGATGGTAGTGGAGTTTTTATACAATAATGTAATAAAGAGAGTTTATGGGTGGAGAAATAAAATAAAATAATGGATCTTCAGAGGAGACATTACCTCTTAATCAGGTAACTCCTTTTGGTTTGTGCCAAAAGGCTTCCTTGAATTGCCTTATTCCCAAGGAAAGGACTATAGGAATAATAGAGGGATGTTGGAAAGTTTATTTTTTAGATACTGTTCAAAATTAATAGGTTTTATAGGTCTAAAGAAGTGGGAGAGGTGATTTCCTTTTACAGGGAAGGAAAAGGACTCATTTGGAATTTTTGAAAACAAGTTAGGTGTAAAAATGATATTAACTAAAAAAAGTCATTAAAAACAAAAATAAACTAATAATTCAAGGTCTCAGTCCAAAATATGGCCCTAAAAGGGGTTTTGGAAATTTTTATAGGTCATTTGGACCCCCTAATATTAAGGTTAATCCCTAATTAAGATTAATTTTACCTTAATCGCTTTGATTAATTTTAATCACTTTTACTAATCATTTTGGTAAAAAATTAACATGGAATAATTAGAATATAAATATTATACTAATTAAAATGGGATAGTTTAGTTTTTCTAAATTCAATTCATAGAATTGGTAAGATTAATAATAATGTTATTCCCACAGATGGGAGGAAATTTTGTGTTTTTTAAAGTAGAAATACGTTCAAAAGTTTATTAATTTTTTATATTCAAATTTAATGTGAAATTAATTATAATGATCTAAATTGTATTAATATATTTATAATTTATATAATTGGACCTTAAAAATGTAAAATATAATTTAACATTAATAATTATTAAAACAAAAATTCATTTTTTAACTAAGAAGCAATATTTTTCACAATTCATCAAAAAATTGAGTTTCTCATAAAAATACCAAAAATTCCCCCTAAGATAATTTAGACATTATAAATTCAAAAATTAAGTTTATTTTATTAAATTAATTTTCTAAATGTGTCTAAAATTAATTTTATTATTTTTCATATAAGGACATTAAAACCAGTTCATTCGAGAAAATAATATTTTTAAACATATTAGGAATTTACCAAAAATCATATCTTTCATTATAAATATGTTTTATTTATATAAGAAAATTATAAAAAATAATTGAAATATATTTATTAGTATTCATATTAATATGTTTACAGATAGGTTATAATTATCTCATTTAAATAATTATAACAGTAGAATGTTGTTTTGTAGAAACATCAGTGTTGCGTGTAACATACACCAAATCAGTGTTACATGTAACATATAAAGTGTTCTGTGTAACATAATCTGAATCAATGTTCCATGTAAATTATGTCATGTTGTTTCCATGCAATGTACACCAAGTTGGTTTCGTGTGAAATGAATTTTTTACTTAGTACATTGTAAGAGATAAATGAATGTTTAATTTATTCAAGAAAAAAAGGTCCACAAAACCTTGGGGTGGTACATTATACCCCCCATAAAATTATTTTTTCCCTCAAAATTCATCACTCAGGTAAAAAAATGAGGATATTTCTGGTTCATCATATCCATAAGTTCCCACATAGATTCCTCTAACTAGTGATTTCTCCATAAAACATTGACCAGGAGAGTGGTCTTGTTTATTAGAACTTTCTCTGATCGGCCTAGAATTTCAATCAGTTGTTATTTGTAAGACAGATTGAACTTCAGTGGTATGAACTTTATGTTTAGTACGTCTGAAGTTTCAGATATGTAATTTCTCTGGATAGATACATGGAATACATCATGGACATGAGAGAGATTTGAAGGAAGTGCCAAGCAATATGCTACCATCCCAATATGATCTAGAATCTAAAATGGACCGATATACCTAGGGACTAGATTCTATTTCTTCCCAAATATCATTACTTTCTTCCAGGTCGAGATTCATAGAAACACATTTTCACCAACTTCAAATTATAGATCATGTTTACGTTTATTATCATAACATTTCTTCTAACTTTGAGTTGCCTTGATATGATGTCAAATGGCTCTAACCTTCTTCGTCGTTTCTTCAGGAATCTTAGTTCCCAATATATTTCTTTCTCCAACTTCATCCAAATATGTTGGAGCTCTGAATTTATTCCCTTAGAGGGCTTAATAAAGAGCCATCTGAAATCTTGAGTGAAATATATTATTGTATGAAAACACAAATAGAGGAAGGTGTTGATCTCAACCACATTTAAAACCCAAAGAGAGAGATCTTAACATGTTTTCCAAGTATTGAATTGTTTCTTTTAGATTGATCATCCTTATGAGGATGATAAGTAGTGCTGAAACTCAATTATGTATCCAGTTCTTGATGAAGAATTTTCTTGAACATTAAGGTAAACATAAGATCCCGATTTGATACAATAGAATGTGTTACTCCATGAAACCATACAACTTACCTAATGTACATTTTGGTAAGTTGATCCAGAGGGAAGTCTTCTCTAATAGCATTAAAGTGTTCTGGATTAGTAAGGTGATCGACTGCAACCCATATATCATTAAACCCTTTAGAGGTTTTGGGTAGTCAAATGACAAAATCCATAGTGATATTATCCCATTTTCATTCTGGTATGGGTAATGGATGCAACATCCCTTTATTATTTTTTCCTTCAGCCTTAACTTTCTTGAATACCAAGAACCAAGACACAAAATCTATGATATCTCTCATCATTACATCCCACCAAAAGTATTCCTTCATGTACCTATACATATTTGTAATTATACGACGAATATAGAATGAATAACTTTGAGCTTCCTCTAATATCTCCATCTTTAGATATATTATGGAAGGAATACATACCCAATTACTTAACCTTATCATTCTAACCTGAACAAGGTTAAACTCATGAACATTTCTATCTTTATTTTATATCTCTTCATCTTCCTTTTGTCCTCCTTAATCTTCACTTGGATAGAGGGTTGAACATTCAATTGAGAGAGATAATATTTCCCCCTTCCTCTAGGATTTCACGATCCATCCTTTTCAAATCCCTAAATAATGGATCTTTTGTTATCCTCATCATGGATAAGCTAGCATGATTCTTTTGACTCCAAGCATCAACCACCTTGTTCTCTTTCTGAGGTTGATAATGTATTGAGAAGTTATTTATAAACTCTAACAACCTTCTCTAGAGCATGTTCAACCCAATCTGTGTGAATATATATTTTAGACTATTATGATCAGTATATATATCACACTTTTCTCTATATAGATAATTCCTCCATATCTTTAATGCAAAATTACTGCTACTTAACTCCAAATCATGATATGGGTAATTTTTCTCACAAATCTTCAACTATCATGAGGTATAGGCTATAACCATTCTATTCTACACTATAAAACATCCCAATCCCTTCTTGGATGCATCAATATAGATTAGAAATACTTATCCACTATAGGGTAATGTAAGAATAGGTGCACTGACCAACCTTTCCTTTATTTCCTTAAACTTTTCCTCACATTCATCTATACAGAGGAACTTAACTGTAACAACCCGACCTCAGTTACCCAGAGTCGATGCATTATTGCGTAACATTGGCATGATCACAAAGACCAAGTCTCTAAAGACCGATTAGTTTAGTGGCCTTGAAACACTAGATACATTCATAAGTTTTACATTACATCATAAAGTAATAAAAAACTATAACAAAATCTTTTCTTCATATCCCCTCATATTATCCCTTCAGGTCATTCATAAAATACTTCTTCACATCCTGGAAAAATTAAAACATTGAAAGGGGTGAGCTCATATGCTTCGTAAGGATAACAATATAGTGGAATCTTTCATAAAAAAACATAAACATTTAAGGAAATGTATTACTAAAAAAAATCTTTTTAAATATTAACTTCAGTAAAATATGGAAAAATTAAAATGAAATAATGACATTTACTTATTCACATGGACATTCTACTAGTCGAATAATCACATGCAATATAAATAACCACTTTCATAATGATGGAATGCATAATTTCAGACTATCATAACCACGTAGCCAAGGCCTCGTGCCAAGACTACAAATAAGATTTTGTCAAGGCCTCGTGCCATGACACTAGTTTGTCTCATGAGACCTACCGATGCATCGAGGAGCTATAGTGGGCTCCACCCGTCACTTATTAGGACCAATGCATTCCTCATATGAACAGGTTTAAACATATCATAAACCATAACATAACCGTATCACATAAAACATGCATAAAGGAAACATAAAATTTCCATATTTCAATCACAAGATATCAATACAACACATTGATATGATAAAAACACTTTCAAAACCATTTTTAATACCAAAATAAAAGAAAATTAAAACTTCGCATTTATTTTTTATTTAAAAAAAGTTATGGCTTGTAGAGGAAGCCGAAACTCAAATAATGGTCATGGTGGCAGAGAAGTCATTGTCGCCGCATACATACGACAAAAAACATTACATTTTTTCTTTTAGTAAAATGCTTTGTATAAAAAATATTTCTTTTGAATAAATGTAAAATTAAAAGGGGTTTATACACTGTATAAAGGAAAGTTGTTTATAAAACAAAATATGCCTCAATGAAAGGAGATTGAGACGAAGTCCCTTACAAAGATCAGTTTTTAAATAAAATATATCTATTATGTGTATTCACTAGAATTACACATAAATAAAGTAAAAATACAAGATAGGAAATAATAATATCATGACATAATTTGAAAGTAGGAGATTAACCCAAAGAACGGAAATTGGGTTAAGAAGTTCTCTTACCTCGTGTCCGACTTGACTCGATCATTCTTTAATCTCCCGAATAATAAACTAGAGTTAATTTATACTTGCTTAATAACCTTTTTCAAGTTCATTATTTTTTTTGATATCACTTATTACCATTTTACAAATATTATGTAATTATTTAAGTTAATAACGGTCGTTTTGTCGATCTTTGGTACTTAAGTCAAAAATAAACTTCTTATAATTACAAGTTTTTCATGTGGTAAAATATCCATTATATCCAGAATTATATTCATGATGTAGATATCATATATATCATATATATCCAGTATATACATGCATTTATAATATTATAGAACATTTAGAGGTAAGAAATGAAATGGACCGTTCATGGAGACGGTAAGTCGTACGTACGCATGAACGCTACTTTCATTTCTATTTCATATTTAATGGAATGAAATTATAAGTATATAAAGTTATAATATAATTCCATTATAATATAATGTATAATAACATTTACTCCATCCTTTATACATCCCACATATGGCATTAACGATTCAAATCACTTTGAGGGGGCGGTAGTCCGCACTTCCTAAAATGAAATTATCACATTTACCCATAATGGAAATCATAAATGTATGCCATAAATGAGAAATAAATAAGCATAAGGAAAAAATGAACATAATATATATATCATATATTAAAATAGTGTCATCAAAATGGCCACCATTAGAGGTGTTAAAAGAATATTGAACAATCATCGTTTCGTGAGGCAGTATTTCGCCACCCACAGAAACAGTATATTCTTTAACCATTAGACAAAGTTGTGTGTAAGTGTAAATCAAATAATTATCATAAAAACCTCATAGTATATTTTAGATACTGGTTTTATTATAAAATAAAGTAATAAAAATATTTTATGTGGTTGTAGAATCAAAATAAAACAAAATAACATAAGAGAAGACATTACCTTAAAATCGGGTAACTTTTCGATTTGAGCCAAAGGATTCCTTGGGAAGAATTATGTCCAAAGTGAGGCTTCTAGGAGTAGGAGAGGGAAGTTGAGAGAGTATTTGGGCAGATTTTGGCTGATCCAAATGGCTTGATGGTGTGAATAAGGTGGTAGTGGTGGGGGCCTTTTATAAGAGGAGAGGAGGGGTACTCTTGGAAAGTAATGAAATATTACATTATTATGAAGTACTTTTCGGATTTAAAAGGTCCCAAAATTATATATTTCGAGGATAAGGTTATAAGGGATCTAAATCCACTCATATAATAGGTTTTTTACCATTGTAAGTCTTATATTTTACATTATATTTTCATTTTATTTAAATCGTTAATTAATGAGGTAATCACTGCATCATCATTGTGTCATAAAAATTTTAATTTATTTAATGTCTAAAAATTATAAACAAATTACCATGATTTAGTAAATCGTTTTATCTTTAGAATGAATATTTATAGTAAAAAAGTTAACTTATATAACCCCATGTAATAATTGTTTTAGTAAAACAACACATGTTTGTGACAATTTTATTTTTACTTTAAATAAAAAGTTATTAATGTCATTTTCTTACCCAAGTGGCTCCATGGGGTCCCCAAGTTTACCCATGGATTTTCTGGATCGGCCATGACTCATCAAATTAGTGTAGGACAAGTGTCAAGATATTTTTATATTTTTATAATATCATTTTTACGTTAAATTTCACAAATTACCTTTAATCGCGATTAATAGAACCTAAAAGTTACTATTCACCAAAAAATTATTTTAATCCCATTGAACCACATTTTACTTATTAATGACAATGATTTATGTCGTATTTTTGAAATTCAAATAACAGAGGTGGTAAAATTTCATTTAAATGAAAAATCAGTTTTTTTAACTATCACTTAGTGGTTTCACTATTCATCAAAAATCGATGTTTTCAGAAAAATACCAAAAATTCACCCCAAGCTGTAATTGATATTCCGAATTCAAAAATGATGTATATTTTACAAAATTTCAAACCTATAAGTTTCATTAATTAATTTTATAATTAATTCCCGGTGTCAAAACAAATAGCGTGTTTTTAAGAAACAATATCAATCAAAAGATTGACAATTGTTTATGTCCAATTTCAAAGTGAAATTAATTCTAATGACCACCATTGGATAAAATGGTGAAAATATATTATATTTATAATTTAAAATAACTCAATAGTATAATTTATCACTATAAATTATTTTTATTAAAAAAGTTGTTTTTAAGTATTTTCTCTATTCATCGAAAATTGGAAGTTCTCAGAAAATAAAAAAAATTCAACATAGGATAATTTTGATATTACGAATCAAAAAATGAAGTCCATTTTGAAATATAAAATTTATATAATTTCAAAAGGTGGTTATTACTATTTGTAACAGCTATTTTGATTAGTCGCGTTGTGTTAAAATCTCGAACTTGCGTACACTGAAAGCTATTGCATTACTGAAAGAGAAGCGTATCGTGGAAGCTTGGGGTGTTACATTATCTCATGCTTCAATAAATTGCATCCTCGCAATTTGAAATTGTTCTTCAAAAATAAAAGGATGAAAGTAGAAAATACCTTTGTGGAAAACCCACATCGAAAATAAGGTTAATAAAATTTAGCCTTAATAAGAGGGAAAGAGAAATGAAAAAAGGTCACCACCAAATTATGATCTAGATTATGAGAACATTGTTGGAAATTAGAGATATATAATTGGAGGGAAAACATAAATATCTGTAGGGAGTGATTGAGTTCATCAATCACAAACAAGTGTAAAATTGAGGGCCTCAAAGCCTTCAATCTATGTTGATTTAAAATATCATCAGTTCTACAAAACATAAGGTATTATGATAACACATTTTTTTAATATACCTTTCCTAAAGTTTAAGAATTAATATATAAGAGATATGTATATATATTTATATATATTCTTGACAAGTAGAGTTTCAAAGTTCAACTAATTTCTACCACAAACTCATCTTTCACTCAAAAAGAAAATAGAACCCAAATATATTATATTTATCCTAATCGTACAAGGTTGAAAATATTAACACATACCATTTAGATTAGAAAAACTATTTTGTAATAACCAGGGACTTCCTGTAGGCTAGTGGTAGGTAATAAAGGCTTGTCACACTATGGTTGTGGGTTCGATTCCTACATCTTTGTCTGACGCGATGGGTTATCCCCCGACCTACAGGTTGTCCTTTTCCTAAAACTATAGTATTATAATATTCCAAAAATAATCTTTAGAAATGTTTTAACCCTAAACAATACTATCCAAAGTTAAACTTAATCCATTCCAACCTTTATAGTTATCCAAAATATATCTTTCCAGACTTTCTCTAAAAGGTATCTAAATTCCAAACTCAATTCATCAGATTCCCCAAACACAGTAAAGTTTCTCTTATTATCACATACAAAAATATGATTACCTTTATCATATTAAAACCTTAATGAAAACAACAAGTACTTTAGTAAAATCCTTATATATATCACATTATTTTTATAACCAGAATATAATCCTTGAGTCCAAAAGCACCAATACATTAATTATTCCACTTCAACTGTAGTAACAGCATAAGATTTTCCTTGATCCCTTGGCCTTTTCTGAGGTAAGTTCCCCTGACTCTTAGGACATTCATTTTCATAATGCCTCATTTCCCTATAATTGTAACATTCAACATTGATAGCCTCTTTCTTTCCCTTGCAATCACGAGCCTGGTGACCTTTTTCTCCACATTTATAACAAACTCCCATTCATTTTAGGAAAGTACCAGGGTGATTCTTCCCACAATTATCGCATAATGGAAAATCATTCTTTCTCTTTTTCCCTTTACCTGTCTCTTGTTCCGCCATTCTCTTCTTCTCTTGCTTTACTTTATTGTCATAAGACTTAGAGAATTCCTTTTCTGTCTTGATAGCACATGAGACAATGTCTTCGTATGACGAGAAGGTTTGTGAGACTAATGCTCAACGGGAAATGGTTTTAACCCATCAAAGAAACGATCAATTTTACTTGTTGGGTTATGTATATAATCTACTGCATACCTTGCTAGCCTTGTAAATTTAGCCTCATACTTTGCAACATTCTCATCTTCCTTTTGCCTTAGACTCAGAAATTGCCTTTCCATATCTACTTGATTGTCATGTGGAATGTATTTTTCTTATAAAAATTCCTTAAACACCCTCCATTCCATACTTGATACTTCTTCATCTTCTGTTGTGTTTTGAATTAGCGACCACCATTTATCGGCATCTGCAGTGAGGCGGTACACTGCCATGACAAATTTCTCCTTTTTTCTACTCCCCAAGGCATGGAATACTTTCTCTAAAGATTTTATCCATTGCTCAGCTACTAATGGATTTGTACCCCCATTAAATGTAGGTGGTTGTTGCCTCATGAAGCGGTCTAACATTGATCCTCCACATTGCGGATCAGGGTGCTCCATACAAGTAAGGTTATTATTCATAACCTGAGTGAGTTGCCCCAGTATGGTGATAAGATGATCAACACCAATTGTATCACCAACTCCATTATAATTATCTTGAGCAGGAGGGAAATCCCTACATGGAGTGTGTTTATTGATAGGGTTTCCATTCCTCCCACTGGGCCTCATTTCTAAACAATGGCATAAACTAGATTAGTTTATGAATCAAAATACATAATTCCATACTTGTAAATCACTTAACATAAATTGAACAGTTTATGGATATAATCCATAATCATAAAAATGTTTTCTTTGAGGATGTATATACTCATAAACCCTTAATAATGGTTTGTAAAGAAAATGATAATTATCCTAAGCATATCCCCCAGGAGTGTCGTAACCAAGAGTGCAGCAAGGCTCGTTGTCGTGCACCAGTTCCCATTCAAGTCTAGCTCAAAGCGGTGTTTTTGAGTTTTACCCCTAGGTACATCTGTGTCAGAGCCACCTCTACCTGCACGTATCCAGACTGTGATGTATTGCTCGTAAAACTCACAAAATCTCTATAATACCAAAATTCTAGGGAGTTCTTCTATACTAATCCTCAAAGTCTATATTAGGGCTATGTTCTCTAATCAGTGTTTATATAAATCTAGCATCCAAGGTTAGTACTAAACTGCCTCTGATACCAACTGTAACTCCCTGACCCCAGTTACCCAGAGTCGGTGGATTATTGCGTAACATTGGCATGATCACAAAGATCAAGTCTCAAAAGACCGATTAGTTTAGTAGCCTTGAAACACTAGATACATTAATAAATTTTACATTACTTCATAAAGTAATAAAAAACTACAACAAAATACTGTCTTCATATCCCCTCATATTACCCCTTCAGGTCATTCATAAAATACTTCTTCACATCCTGGAAAAATTAAAACATTGAAAGGGATGAACTCAGATGCTCAGTAAGGATAACAATATAGTGGAAGCTTTCATAAATAAACATAAACATTTAAGGCAATGAATAACTAAACAAAAGCTTTTTAAATATGAAATTAAGCATAATATGGAAAAAGTAAAACAAAATAATTCCATTTACTTATTCACATGGATATTCTACTGGTTGAATAATCACATGCAATATCAATAACCACTTTCATAATGATGGAATTCATAATGCCAGACTATCATAACCAAGTAGCCAAGGCCTCGTGCCGAGTCTACAAATAAGATTTTTTCAAGGCCTCGTGACAATACACTAGTTTGTCTCATGAGACCTACCGATACATCGATGAGCTATAGCAGGCTCCACCCGTCACTTATTATGTACAATGCATTCTTCATATGAACAGGATTAAACATATCATAAACTATAACATTATCGTATCACATAAAACATGCATAAAGGAAACCTAACATTTCCACATTTCAATCACAAGATATCAATACAACATATTGATATGATAAAAACACTTTCAAAACCATTTTCAATACCAAAATTAAATTAAATTAAAACTTGTTATTTATTTTTCATTTAAAAAAAGTTATGGATTGTAGAGTAAGCCGAAACTCAAATAATGGTCACGGCGGCGGAGAAGTTGTTGTCTCCACATACGTACGACAAAAAAACATTCCTTTTTTTCATTTAGTAAAATTCTTCGTATAAAAAATATTCCTTTTGAATAAAGGTAAAATTCAAAGGGGTTTATACACCATATAAAGGAAAGTTGTGTATAAAACAAAATATGCCTCAATGAAAGGAGATTGAGACGAAGTCCCTTAAAAAGATCATTTTTTAAATAAAATAGATCTATTATGTGTATTCACTATAAGTACACATAAAGAAAGTACAATACAATAATGGACATAATAATATCATGACATAATTTGAATGTAGGAGATTAACCCAAATAATGGAAATTGGGTTAAGAAGTTCCCTTACCTCGTGTCCGACTTGACTCGATTGTTCTTTAATATCATGGATAATAAACTAGAGTTAATTTATAATTGCTTAAGAACCTTTTTCAAGTAAATTATTTATTTTATATCACTTATTAACATTTTATGAACATTATGTAATTATTTAAGTTAATAACGGTCGTTTTGTCGATCTTTGGTACTTAAGTGAAAAATAAATTTCTTATAATTACAAGTTGTTCATGTGGTAAAATATCCATTATATCCAGAATTATATTCATGATTTAGATATCATATATATCATATATATCAATTATAAACATGCATTTATAATATTACATAACATTTATAGGTAAGAAATTAAATGCACCGTTCATGGAGAAGGTAAGCCGTACGTACGCATGAACGCTACTTTCATTTATATTTCGTATTTAATGGAATGAAATTATAATTATATAAAGGTATAATATAATTCCAGTATAATATAATGTATAATACCATTTACTCCATCCTTTATACATCCCACATATGGCATTAACGATTCAAATCACTTTGAGGGGGCGATAGTCCGTACTTCCTAAAATGAAATTATCGCGTTTACCCATAATGGAAATCATAAAGGTATGACATAAATGAGAAATAAAGAAGCATAAGGGAAACATAAGAATAATATATATATCATATATTAAAATAGTTTCATCAAAATGGCCACCATTATAGGTGTTAAAAGAATATTGAACAATCATCGTTTCGTGAGGCAGTATTTCACCACCCACAGAAACAGTATTTTCTTTAACCATTAGATGAATGTGTGTGTAATTTTAAATCAAATACTTATCATAAAAACCTCCTAGTATTTTGTAGATACTGGTGTTGTTACAAAATAAAGAAATAAAAATATTTTTAGGGGTTGGAGAAGCAAAATAAAACAGAATAACATAAGAGAAGACATTACCTTAAAATTGGGTAACTCTTTTTGATTTGAGCCAAAGGATTCCTTGGGAATAATTATGCCCAAAGTGAGGCTTCTAGGAGTAATAGAGGAAAGTTTAGAGAGTATTTGGGCAGATTTTGGCTGAGACAAATGGCTTTAAGGTGTGAATAAGGTGGTAGTGGTGGGGGCCTTTTATAAGAGGAGAGGAGGGGTACTCTTGGAAAGTAATAAAATGTTACATTATTATGAAGTAATTTTCGGATTTAAAATGTCTCAAAATTATATATTTATAGGATAAGGTTATAAGTGATCTAAATCCACTCATCTAATAGGTTTTTGACCCGTTTAAGTCTTAGATTTTACATTATCTTTTCATTTTATTTAAATCGTTAACTGATGAGGTAATCGCTATATCATCATTGTATCATAAAGAAATTAATTTATTTAATGTCTAAACAATATAAAAAATTACCATGATATAGGAAATAGTTTTATATTTCCAATTAATATTTATAGTTAAAAAATTAACTTATATAACCCCATGTAACAATTTTTTTAGTAAAACAACACATGTTTGTGACAATTTTATTTTTACTTTAAATAAAAAGTTATCAATGTAATTTCCTTACCCAAGTGGCTCCATGGGGTCCCCAAGTTGACCCATGGATTTTCTTGGTCGGCCATGACTCATCAAATTAGTGTAGGACAGGTGTCAAGATATTTTTATAACATCATTTTTACCCTAAATTTCACTAATTACCTTTAATCGCGATTAATAGAACTTAAAAGTTCCTATTAAACAAAAATTATTGTAATCCCATTGAACCAAATTTTACTTCTTAATGAAAATTATGTATGTCAGATTTTTGAAATTCAAATCACAGAGGTGGTAAAATTTCATTTAAACGAAAAATCAGTTTTTTATCTATCACTTAGTGGTTTCACTATTCATCAAAAATCGATGTTTTCAGAAAAATATCAAAAATTCACCCTAAGATAAAATTGATCTTCTGAATTAAAAAATTATTTCTATTTTAAAAAATTCCAAAACTATAAGTTTCATTAATTAATTTTATAATTAATTCCCACTATCAAAACAAATAGCATGTTTTTAAGAAACAATATCAATCAAAAGATTGACAATTGTTTATGTCCAATTTCAAAGTGAAATTAATTCTAGTGACCACCATTGGATAAAATGGCAAAAATATATTCTATTCATACTTTAAAACCACTCAATAGTATAATTTATCACTATAAATTATTTTTATTAAAAAATTTGTTTTTAAATATTTTATCTATTCATCGAAATTTGGAAGTTCTCAGAAAATAAAAAAAAATTCAACTTAGGATAATTTCGATATTATGAATCCAAAAATTAAGTCCATTTTGAAATATAAAATTTATATAATTTCAAAAGGTGGGTATTACTATTCATAATAGCTATTTTTATTGGTCGCGTTGTGTTAAAATCTTGAACTTGCGTACAATGCAAGATATTGCATTATTGAAAGAGAAGCGTATCTTGGAAGATTGGGGTGTTACATTAACACCCTTCTAAGTTAAATTGGCCATGGGATTAGATATTCATGAGACATTGTCCATAAAATATTGATAATATCCAGCTAATCCAAAAGAAATCTATGGATCTTAGTCATCATGGTTGGTCTCGACCAACAGTTAATAGCCTCCGTCTTTAATAGATCTACTTCTATACCGTACATTTAGATTACGTGACCAAAAAAAATGAAACCTTTGTATCCAAAATTCACACTTTGTAAAATTTTCATATAGATTCTCCTTTGATAGGGTATTTAGTAAAATTTCTAAGTGATATTTATTATCTTACTTTATTTTTGAATAGATAAGAATATCATCTATAAATACTACAAAAAAATGATCAAGTTAATATCTAAATACTCTGATCATTAAATACATAAAGATAGAAGGGTCATTAGTAAGACCAAAAGGCATTAATATATATTCATAGTGACCATACCTTGTATGGAATATCATATTGGGCATATCGTCTTTATTAAACCTCAATTAATGATATTCAAAATGAAGGTCAAAATTAGGAAAGTATTGAGCTCCACATAGTTGATCAAACAAGTCATAAATACTGGGAAGAGGATACTTTTTCTTGATTATTATCTTGTTCAACTCCCGATAAAAAATGTATTGTCTCATTGAAACATTTTTCTTTTTTACAAAAAAATAACTGGTGAACCCCAAGGTGACACACTTGGCCAAATGAATCCCTCATCAATATTTTCTTGTAGCTGATTCTTAAATTTCTAAAACTCAATTGGGGAAATTCTATAAGGATTCTTTGAAATTTGTGTGGAACTATGTATGTGTTCTATTGAGAAATAAACTTCACTTTTTGGTGAAAGTCTAGGAAACTATTCTACAAAGACATCAAACAATTCCCTAACAATAATCACACCATTGATTCTGATTTTCTCACCAACCATTTGAGATAAACAACCCTATTGAATGGAAATGCAGACCCTTACACTAGATGTAATCTCCATAGAAAGTTCATAATTATTGTCACATTGATCGATTACCACAGTAGGGTTTGAAATATCAAAAGTAACTTCCCTTAATCAACAATTGATGTTGGATTTATGAATAGAAGGTTAATCCATGCCTAAGATTACATAAAATTCAACCAAAGAAATATTGATAAGATTTATAGGAATCACATTCCCACAAACATCAACTAAAGAGGAATCATATAATTGGGATGGAATCATCATATCATTAAGGGTTTGTACTACTAATTCCATATTTAATTATTTTGGTTGAGTCTTAAAACTCATAGAAAATCCTTTATATATGAAAGAGTGGGTAGATCCAAAATCAAATATGACATTAGGAGTTCAAGATTGTATGGTAAGTGTACCTTTCATCACATCGTTATCACACCCCTCATCAGAAATAGCAATTTTGCTAATATTTCCCCTTATCTGAGGATTAAGATGATGCTAACATTGTTCATCATCACTATTCCTTGGGTTTGGGAAATGGTTAGAATAATGCTCATTCTCCTTACACTTATAACATTGGATCATGGGATGTGCATTCGGTGCTTCTTTTCCCCATTGTCAATGTTAACTAACTTTATCCCATCACTTTGGCAATAAAATGCTCAATGAACTTCTCTTACACTCTTATAACATTTATTAGACCCCTTATGGAAATTTACTCCATTCTTACTCCCACACTTGAATCATAAAGGAAACCTCAACTTCTTTTATTCATGGTTTTTATATTTTCCTTTAGACCCCATATTCCTCTTCATGCCAAAACCATGAGATTGATATGTGGCTCCAACCTCCTTTTCAACCTTGATTGCACAAAACACTTTCTCTTCATAGCTAATAAAGTCTATTATGACCAAAACCCATCTAAGACTTGTCTTTAATCCATTGAAGAACTTATCAACATTACTTTTGGGTTGGAAGATAATTATTGAAGCATACCTCACATGTCTTGTGAAATTAGCCCCGTAGGTATTCATCATCCCTTTGCTTCAACTCAATGAAATCTTTCTACATCTTGGTACGAAGAATCCATGGAAAGTAATTATTGAAAAATAATTTCTTGAACTCATCCAAATCCATGGATTCAATATCATATTTTGGCCTTGTATTCTTGATTAGAGTCCACCACAAGTCTTCTCCACCTTCTAACTGATAGACATCCATAATGAATTTCTTAGACTTTGAACATTAGATAACGAAGAATATATTTTTGGTATTACTTATCCATTGTTCAAAAACAAGTGGATCAGAAGACCCTATGAAAGAAGGTTGATGTTACCTCATGAAAGACTCAACAAAATGGTGTTCTCTCCTTTTCTCAGTTTTAAGTCCACCATGATTCATAGCTAGATAAATATGTGTGATCATAACAACAAGATTTTTTAACCCAACTCCTATAGAATTAGGTTTATCAAGAGGATAATCCCTGCATTTTTCATTATATTCACCATTAACATGGTTCCTTCGGGTTCCACACTTGAATAAAACCAAAAATCATAGAGTAAGAAACAATTATCATATTGAGGAACCACATAACCATGAAAAGTTTTCTATAGGATGTCTAAGTTATAAAACCTTCCTTAATATATGAAACCTTAGGATTATCATAGTTTATTTGAATCCAACTTATATTTAAAGTCGTCATAATGGTTCATGATGAGTTTGTAAATTCCCAAATAATATCCCCAAAGAATTTAAAATTAGGTGTGAAACAAGGCATATTGTCGTCTACCATATTACCCTAAGGTAGGCTCGGAACATATTTTCAGAGTTTCTACCCCTAGCCACATTAGTTCTAGAGTTAAATCCACTTGTACTATCTAGAAACAGATGCATTTCTAGGAAACCACTCACACTATCTTTCACCAAAATTCCAGGACATTTTCCTTTTCTTCTCCTTATCCTCAAACTTATCCTTAGACATGTCATTAGGGTTCTCACTATGGTTTTCTCATCCTTGCTTCCAAATTTTAACTAAACCTTTTCTTTGATACCAATTATAATGACCCAATATTTTCATACATTAACTGTACATAAATTTTTTGACATACTTAAAACATTATACAATGGACGCCCCAAGCCTATACTAGTTTAGTGCCTTTGGAAACATTGGAAAATAAAAACTGATACATAAGTGAGCTACATTATCTACCTATAGATGTTTCTTAACTAGAACCCTTGTTAGACACATAAAATAGAATACATATCTTCATAACCTGGGTAAGGAAACATAAACAGGGGTGATATCAAATGATTATTAAGGGTAAATAATGAATATTTTTAATAATAATCATGAGCATAAGGGTATGAGAACATGATCATGAAAATAGAAGATCATACCCTACCTATCAAAGATCATATACATTAATCATGGAATAAATCTTGCGAGTTCATAAGAAATGAATTATAAGGGAATAATGAACAAATCCATGAAAGAATAAAATAAGAATAAAACATGGATTTGTAGTAAAAACAGAATCATATAATATGATTTTCAGAGTATCCAAGGAATCTCTTCCAATAAAATCTTGAAACTATGGGTTCACTCCCCATACCATATTGAAAGTCATAGTTTACTCCAATAGACATCTTAGTAGCATGATTTCACTTCTCATACCATCTTGGTAGTCATGGTTCACTCCCACGTCTATATTAGAAGTTATGGTTCATTCCCAATACCATCTTAATATATCTCATGAGATATAAATCTTTACCCAATGCATTGGAGGGAGATACAGGTCCCACTTGTCTCATAATTAAATCACACATATATGTACCACAAAATCATAGAAAATAACATAATAACCCATGAAAAAAATGTGTGTGATAAACATGTAATCATATCATAACCTATGGAAAAAGATATATGTTTCATAATCATTTCATCAAAATCATAGCTCATAAAAATAAGTGGGTTTCAAATGCATATAACCCATGAAATAGAAATGGGTTTCATCAACATCATGCCATTCAAACAGTACATTAAGGAAATAATTTGAATGGAAATATTGAATAATTTCACATAATGTAATGATTAACACCAATGTTTGTTATCTTATATGGAAAATAATTTTTAAATATCTTTTGAAAATATTTATTGAGGAAAATATACTTTCTGCATCGAAAATGATTTTTAAAACATAAAACATTTTGAAAATGTTTTTATTTTAAATTTGATTAGAAAGCTTATAAAGTAATAATTTAAAACCATAAAACGTTTTTAAAATCCTTTTTCCTTGAAAATGGGATTCATATTTATTTTTAAAACATTTTTGAATTTTTTTTAAAACATGGTTTTTGAATAAAATAGATTTTCGACTGAAGAAAGAGACAGTCAGAGTTTACTTAAAACGTTATATTAAGTACCAAGAGTGTAAAAATTGTACTAATACATAGTTGTATCTTAAAAAATTAGTGTATAAGGAAACTCATGTGTGTTCTTGAGATATGGAACATAATGTTTCATCAAAGGAAGCATGAAAAAAAACAATATTGAAAAACGATGAGATTATCTCAATAAAATCTTATAACTTGGTACTTTTGATCATACTCTCCATATAATAAAGGAAAATTAAAATAAGATTAAAATATAATTAAAATAATTATGTTTGTGATATTAAATGTAAAATAGAAGTATATACTCCTCTAAAAATAATTTATGTGCATAACAAAACACGAGTCTCAAAGGAGGCAAATTGAGACCAAACTATTTTAACGATTTGGTAAATTTTAAAACATAAACTCCATAAAATAAAGATCATAAATTTTCTATGTGAATAACCATAAATTTAAGTATAATATATATATAATACTTTAATTTTTAGTACATACATCACACAAAAGGAAAGTGTAGTGAACATGGAATGCATCTCATAGAAATAAAAAGTGAGATTAAATCCCCTTACCTTGTGTCTTGACTCTCATTGTACTCCTTTAAAACACCTATATAATAAATATAAATTTATTATAAATATTTTAAATAAAAATATTATTATATATAATATATTATACTGTTTTATTATGACCTTATATTACCAACTTGTTAACAATCCTAGGTTAAGTTTTCACTACGGGTGATATTCACTTTATTCTTCACATGTGTCTTAATTTGTTATATTTTTTCCACTTATAATTTATTTCATGGAATAAATAATATAAAACATGATATAAATATCATTTATATACAGTATATTTGTATAATAATAATCTATATGATATATAATTATGAAAAAGAATACACTGTTCGTGGAGACGGTAGGCCATACATTCTCCTGAACGCTATTTCTGTTTAATTATTGTGTTGAAAGAAAGTAAGTAATAAACATATATTTATATTTATATATATCATTACTAAGATAGATTTATTATATCATATATATTTTATATATTAACTAAAACCATCCTTAATACAATCCATGATCTGTGTGAACCAATCATATCACTTTGAGGGGCAGTAGTCCACACTTCCTCAAACAAAATTATAGTTTTAACACAAAATGGAATGTAAAATTTTTTTGTGGTAAAAATGAATAATTAATCATAAATTAATGATAAATATAATATATTACAAATATAAACATAGATTACATTATAATGTTTACAATTATAATAGATAAAGTAAAAATGAAGAATCATCATTTTGTGAGTCGATAGTTCTCCATACACATAAACAGTATGTTCGTTACCCATTAGATAGAGGCGTGTGTAAGTTTAATTTAAAACATTATCATTAAAACATACTATTATATTTAGGGTATTGGATTTTTTATATAATAATTTAATATATTAGAGGATTTTAATAAAGAAAATAAAATAAAGGAGCTTGAAAGATGATGTTACCTCTTAATCAGGTAACTCCTTTTGGTTTGTGCCCAAAGGCTTTCTTGGATTTCCTTCTTCAAAAGGGGAGGATTATAGGAGAAAGGAAGGTATTTATGAATTATATGGTTTAGATCATGAACTAACTTAAGAGGTTTTATAGGTGTGAAGAAGGGGGAGAGGTGGTGGTCTTTTATAGGGAAGGGAAATGACTCAGTTGGAGTTTTTGAAAAAACATTAGGTGTACACATATTATTACCTAATAAAAGTCATAACAAACTGAAATAAATCAATAACGTAAGGTTTATGGATGATATATGGACATAAAATGGTTTTTGTAAAATTTTATAGGTAATTTGGGCCCCAAAGATTAAGGTTTCATCCCTAATTAAGCATAATTTGATCGTAATCGCAATGATTAATTTTAATCACTTTTACGAATTATTTTGGAGAAAAATAAAAATGATCTAATTATTATATAAATATTATAATTATTACAATGTGTGTATAAATTTTTAAAAATTCAATTCACATAATAATAAACATTAAGATTAATTCTAATCCTGCTGACGGTATGAAATTATGAGTTTTTTTAAAGTATAAAGAAGTTCAAAAGTTTAAAATGTTTTTTATTTTAAATTTAAAAGTGAAATTGATTATAATAAACTAAATTGTGTTAATAGATTTATAATTGATATAATGTGACCTTAAAACAAATTTAAAATATAATATAATGTTAATAAATGAAAATGAAGTTTTTAACTTAAAACACTATTTTTAACTTTTCATCAAAAAACTAAGTTTCTCAGAAAAATCCCAAAAAATCACCCTAAGATAATTTTGACAATATAGATTAATAAAATTAATTTTGTTTTATCAAATTCAATTGTAAAAATTTTAAAAATTTAATTTTATTATTTTTCACAGGTCATTAAAAATAGTTCATTTGAGGAAACAATATTTTTAAACATATAAGGATTTTAAAAAAATCACATATTTCATTATAAATATGTTTTATTTATATAAAAAAATTCACAAAATATTTTAAAATTAGTTTTTACTATTCATGTTACTAATTTCAATGACTAGGTTACTGTAGATACCTGAAGCCTAACATACAATGACATTACATTACATTTGCGGAATACTTAATTCATAACAAAAACAGACACACATGGACCATAATGGTTTAGTGTCTTTGGAAACTCGGAATACAATCTTCTAATCGTGGTGAAAGATCTTTAACATCTCCCATAAAGATCTTCCCCCTTTTTTTCTTACCTAAAACCTTTCTTTATATCCTGGGGAAAAGAAAACATATAAAGGGTGAGCTCAAATGCTCAGTAAGGGTAAGAATGGATAAAATAAAACAAATCATATATATTTGAACTTCAAAACATGAATATAATATTTAAACATCAGAATCTTGAGCAATGACATAAATCGTAGAAGTACGTAAGGCCTAGATCATAGGGAAACATTAATCATGATAAAATAGCATGGGAATTAAACATGTAATTGTGGAAAACCATTAAGCACATGATATGATTTCCATAGTAGCCAAGGCATTGCTACCAAGACCATCTTAGTGGACAAAGTCCCTTTCTGAATCGAGTTCACTCCTCATTCCAGTCCTGTATTACTGAACCGGTTTAACTTTCTGTTCCAGCCATGTCTATCTCATGAGATATAAATCTTTACCCAATGCATTGGATGGAGATATAGGTCCCACCCATCTCATAATGAAATCATTCTTACTTGTTCCACAAAATAAACATACATCAATCATAATAACCCAATAAATAAAATGGGTTTCATAAACATCATCCCATCATTACATAATCCATATAAAAGAAATGGATATAATTTCATAATAAGGAAAGTGAAACCATGTAAATCATAGAGACATTATACTTGAAACATACACATATGAAATAATTTCATCTTAGATGAAAAATGGTTTTGATAAAACACTTGAAATGAATTCTTGAGGAAAATATCATTTCTTCTTCAAAATCATTTTCTTTTCACAAAATGTCAAACAATTTTAAAAGAAAAGGATTTTTTTGAAAATAGTCATGAAATATTTTGGAGGGATATTCATGAAAATAAGGCTTTATAAAATTGTAAAAATCCTTTCATACCGTATATGTTAAAAAAAACATTCTTCTCGTACTTTTGTCGGAAAAGTCAAAAAAGTACCTCGTATGAAAAACGACAAAAGATTACTTTCCTATATTTTAATAAAAACTCACCGAAGGGTAAAATTAGATTTAAATAATTTTAGGTGGATGGAAATAATATTAAATACTGAGGAAACATGGATGTGGATGATAAAATACACCCTAGTATATAAAAAAGTATAAACAATCTCGGATAAAAATGAGATTGTGATATTTTCCCTTACCTTAGGATTGATTTGCTTCGTAAGTGTCCAAACATCGTGTATAATGATTCAAATATTGTCATTGACTTATTCCATAATCATACGTATTTTTATGATATCATAAATGGTCATATTCTTACCTTCTTATTAGTAATATTTCATTGCTACTTGTTATTCGGGTGTTTATTACTTTTTTTTTCTTATGCGTGTTTTGACGAATAAATTCATATTCTTATCTTTAGGTTATAGATACATCATTTCTAAAATGGTATTAGTGTAATATATATCATATTAATTCATTAAATTAATTTATATAATCATTATGCAATGAAGATCATGTAGAACGAGTCGCATCACATCGTGGAGACGGTATTCCGTACGTACGCACGAGCGATGATATCATTCCCATGATCATGGAATTGTATTGGAGTGTAGGTATACTATTTCAGAATAAATATCACTTGAAAATAATCATATATAGTTATTATTTACACCATTATACCCATCCAAGTAAGGTGGTGGTGGAAAATAGTTTACACCACGACGTGGAGACGATATTCCATACGTACGCACGCGCGGGGATTTCATTTTCCGTAGGATGGACAGATGGTGAAATAGGGTTGTTTCATACTTATAATAACATATCATTATATGAGTGATACTGATGTTATTACTTCATAATGAAACAACTAAAGAAGAAGAAGTGGAAGAAGAAACAAAGTTGAAAGAATCGGTAACGGACATTACCTCTTCTTTGAAGCGCCTCTTTGAGACCTCCACTTAGGGCACTAAAATTGGTTTTTGAAGAAGACTAGGACATCTAGGATGTTTCTAGGGAAGTGGAGAAGATAATATAGCATGGGTTTTCTGATATTGAAGGCTCAATGTGGTGTGAGGAAGAGAGGGAGGAGGTGCCCTTTTATAAGGGAGGAGAGGGGCAGCTTTGGAATAACTAAAAATATTATTTTATTATAAAGTCATATTCGGTTTTTAATAGTTCCAAATTGATTTATTTTGAAGATAAGGTGGGGATGGGTCGCAATAATCTCATCCAATAGAATTTATAAAAGTTTAGGTTCCTATTTTAACCTTATCATTTAGATTTAACTTTAAGTTAAATAATTTTACTTTTACCGTGTCTTCTTGTTTGTTTACACTATAAGGTTAATAAACTTACTATAACAAGACAAAATAAACCCAAGTGGTTTATTATTACAATATATATCCTTAACTAAGTCATTTGTCCTAATATTAAATTTTTAGGAATAAAATAACAATTAATAATATAATATTTGTTTTAAAAACTATTTTATGTCAATTTTGACACTATTCGGTACTTGATTTTTATGAAACCTATAACAGAATTATTAGTTCGCAAAAAGTTACTTAAATCAATAATAACATGTAATAGTAACCTATAAAATTATTATAATTCATAAAAAGTCTCAAATTACATTTATTTGGGTATTTATAACATCAATTATGTCAATATTTTATTAATAAGATAATTACTCCATCATCTTTGTGTCATAAATAAATTAAATTATTTAATGTCTAAAAAATATAACTAAACTACCATTATGTAGGAAATCTTATTATCTTTCTAATGAATATTTATAGTCTAATTTATCTTATGTATATCCCTATATTAAAAATTATTTACTTATTAAACTTTGATTTTAACTATTTTAACCCTTCTTTAAATAAATTAATAATAAATGTCCTAATCTAATCCAAGTGGGCCTGAATGGTAATATTTTATTCTTAAGGTTTTTTTGGGTCGAATTACAGTTACTAAATAGAATTAGGACATGTGTTAGGGTAATAATAATATCATTTTTACCCTTAATTATCCTATTTACTTTTAACCGTGGTAAATAAAAGTAAAAAGTTACTATACACCAAAAATTATTTTCATCTCATTGAACCACATTTTAGTCCTTGATATTAACCGTGTCTCATGGATTTTTAAAATTCAATTCACAGAAGTGGTAAAATTTAATTTAAATTAAAAAAAGTCAGTTTTTTAACTACCACTAAGTGGTTTCACTATTCATCGAAAATTGAAGTTTTTCAGAAAAATACCAAAAAATCAGCCTAAGAATTATTTGATATTCAAAACTCAAAATTGATGTCTATTTTTCCAAATTCATAACATATAAGTGTAATTAATTAATTTTAAATTTAATTCCCGTTATCAAAACAAATAGCGTGTTTTTAAGAAACAAAAACAATCCAAAGATTGATACTTGTTTATATCCAATTTCAAAGTGAAATTAATTACAATGAACAACATTGGATTAAATGTAAAAATATATTCTAATTACACTTTAAACCCAATTAAAAAGATAATCTAACCATATAAATTATTACGATGAAAAAAGTTGGTTTTAATTAAAATATAGCGTGTTTTTACTATTCATTAAAATATGAAAGTTATCAGAATAATATGAAAAATTTATCCAAAGTAAATTTTTATATCCTTATTCCAAAGAAGAATTTAATTTTGTCAAATTTAACTTATAGACAAGTCAAAATCAAGATTTAAAGTGGGTCCGCCATCAAAAGGCGGCAAAACTACATTTTTTACAAATTACTTATTTTACTCGAAAAATTGATTTTATTCTCATACAATGTTCTAGAAAATGAGTAAGATGAATAATAATGTTATAAAATTAAAAATGTAGTTTATAATATTTATAATGGGTAGTTCATATTACATATCATTGTTTAGCGAAACTCAGTATTGCGTACAACACACGCTATCGTGGAAGGTCGTGATTGCGTGTAATGCAAGCCAAGTCAGGGATGCGTGTTGTGCAAGCTCCTTTTGGTGTAGCATACAACACAAGACATTAATGAAATTAAAAAGAATATTTTTCATAAAATCTCGGGGTGTTACATTCTACCCCCCTTAAAATGAATTTTTCCCTCCAAATTCTTCGGTGTTATAAGTGGTTTACTACTAAAAAGTTTGTTTAATAGAAACCCACATCATAAAAAGGAATAACAAAACTTGGATTTAAAAAACTAAAGTATGAAATGTAACGGTTACCCAAATTAACTCATCACTGGGTTTCCACGTAGGAGAACATGTGTGAAAATATGGATATGGAAGAAAAATCTAACCATCAAGTTCTGATGGAGAGTGCTAGAGAACATGGCTATGAAAAAGACATCAATCAAAAAGCCATAGATTTGTGATGATCTAAGGTACCGTCTGATTCATTGGATATAAGGGAACTAGGGAAAAAATTTGGTTTTCAAGATCATTTCCCTAAAGTTGATGAAATTGGAATTAGAAGAAATACTTTCGTGATTTTGGTACAGTCTCACTGTTGGTCGTTCTTTGGACAATTTCCACTTCATCTCTTAAAGAAATTAAGTTAAATTTGTCATTCGTGAAGTGTTAGCAGATCATGTGATAGAATGATGGGTCATTCCATCTGTCTCAAACAAAAGGTTATAAAAGTTATCAAAAATACATAGGTCCATCTATAGTGAGATTAATCATATATGGTTCCTAAAATGGACTTATAATTCATATATCATACTGCTTAATATAATAAAACTATTTTCAACTAAACAGGTACTTCCTGTAGGCCAGTGGTAGGTGATAAAGGCCATTCGCACTTCGGTTGTGGGTTTGATTCCCACAACCTTGTCCGACGCGATGGGCTGTCGCCCGTCCTGCTGGTTTTCCTTTTTCTAAAACTACATTACTATAACATCCCATCAATAATATTGAAAAAAGTTCTATCCTTAAACAATAATAACTTATGTCCAACATAATCCATTCCAATCTTTAGGCTTATCTAAAATACTTCGGTCCAAGCTCATAGTATAAAGAAAACGATTACTTGAAATGTCATCAACCCAGCATGTGAATACCATCATTTATCCCCCATATATCTTGTTGGTCACATTCAAATCATGTGAATACCTTAATCATGTATTCTCTTGAAAAATGAATACCCATTAAACCTTAGTGTAAACATGAATGCTGTCAAAAGTTAACTATTTCCACATACCAAAATCCAAATATTCTATATACTCAAACCATGATATAACCTCCTCTTTATATCAGTCATGAGCTCATGAATACTATCAAACATTTAATTTTCTCCTTATCCCTTCATTATGTGCATATCATCTACTTTCCAAAAATATCTGAATAACCTTTCATGGTTACTGGTACCATTAATCAAACACTTTCAAAACATAAGGAAAGACAACAGTGTAACAATACTTAGATGTCTCTTTATTCCATAGTACCATGAGATTACTTATACAACATTACACTTGATAAACATGTAATCATTGCACTGCCTTCTTAAACCATTGACCGAGCTTCAATAATTCTTTCATCTCACATATCATTTGTAGTCTCTTCATCATCATCAACATAAATACTACCCATACGACTGTACTGATTCTCTTCATGAGACTTTCCCTTAGGGCATTGGTTTGCATAATGCCCGTACATTCCACATTTAAAACACTTAACCATTGTTGATGTCGTATCAATACCATTATCCTCATCCATGGTGTTAACTGAACCATTTCCTTTTCACTTACCGGATTTGTGTCCTTATTTTCCACACCCAAAGCATCTTCCAGTTCCTTTGAAAAAATCTCCCCGATGCCTCTTCCCCCAGGATTTACATGAGGGAAATTGAACTTTCCTTCCTCTATGATAATCATGAAACTCCATCATTCTCTTATTATCTTAGTCAGGAAACATACCAAAGTTGAGATTATTGATCATATTATGAGATTGCTGATTAGGCATAATAACGATGTTTGGACTTCGAAATCCCATTTCATTTGGTTTCTCATGAACAATATCATTCCATTGTCCGTCATATCCTCCATAATCATGAATCTTCCTATTTCCAGCAATTTTCTAAAACCCAAGAAGAATAGTGTGAGAGGAAAAAATCATAATCAAGGGGGAGTTACTTCAATATATAACATCTTATGTTTAATCTAATATCTTTTCCATAATTATAGGACTATAACCTATACTTATACTTAACCTTAGGGACATCCCTAGACATGACTTAGAAATATCTCTAGGGATCTTAATAAAGTTTTCGCATCCTAGTTTCCAAAGGTTGACTAAACATTTCCTCTGATACCAACTGTAGAGACCCGAATCCTGACGTACAGTGACATTACATTACACTTTCGGAATACTTAATATATAACAAAAACATACACACAAGGACCGTAAAAGGTTAGTGTCTTTGGAAACTCGTAATATAATCTTCTAATCGTGGTGAAAGATCTTCAACATCTCCCATAAAGATATTACCCCTTTTTTTTCTTACCTAAAACCATTCTTTATATCCTAGGGAAAAAACATATAAAGGGTGAGCCCAAATGCTCAGTAAGGGTAAGAATGGATAAAATAAAACAAATCATATACATTTGAACTTCAAAACATGAACATAATATTTAAACATCAGAATCTTGATCAATGACATAAATCATGGAAGTACGTAAGGAATAGATCATAAAGAAACATTAATCATGATAAAATATCATGGTAATTAAACATGTAATTGTGGAAAACCATTAATCACATGATATGATTTCCATAGTATCCAAGGTATTGCTTCCAAGACCATCTTAGTGGACAAAGTCCCTTTCTGAATCGAGTTCACTCCTCGTTCCAGTCTTGTATTACTGAACCGGTGTAACATTCCATTCCATCCATGTCTATATCATGAGATATAAATCTTTAGCCAATGAATTGGAGGGAGATATAGGTCCCACCCATCTCATAATTAAATCATTCTTACTTGTGCCACAAAATAAACATACATCATTCATAATAACCCAATAAATAAAATGGGTTTCATAAACATCATCCCATCATTACATAATCCATATAAAAGAAATGGATATCATTTCATAATAAGGAAATTGAAACCATGTAAATCATAGAGACATTATACTTTAAACATACACATATGAAATAATTTCATCTTAGATGAAAAACGGTTTTGATAAAACACTTGAAATGAATTCTTGAGGAAAATATCCTTTCTTCGTCAAAATCATTTTCTTTTCACAAAATGTCATGCAATTTTAAAAGAAAAGGATTTTGTTGAAAATAGTCATGAAATATTTTGGAGGGCGCTTCATGAAAATAAGGCTTTATAAAACCGTAAAAATCCTTTCATGCTGTATACGTTAAAAAAACATTCTTCTCGTACTTTTTTTGAAAAAGTCAAAAAAGTTCCTCATACGAAAAACGACAAAATATTCTTTTAATATCTTTTAATAAAAACTCACCGAAGGGTAAAATTGTATTTAAAAAATTGTAGGTGTATGGAAATAATATTACATATTGAGGAAACATGGATGTGGATGATAAAATACACCCCAATAAATACCAAAGTATAAACAATCTCAGATAAAAATGAGATTGTGATATTTTCCCTTACCTTAGATTTGATTTGCTTTGTAAGTTTCCGAAACTCCTATATAATGATTTAAATAATGTTATTGACTTATTCCAGAATCATACTTATTTTTATGATATCATATATGGTTATATTCTTAGCTTCTTATTAGTAATATTTCATTTCTACTTGTTATTTGGGTGTTTATTACTTTTTATTCTTATGCGTGTTTTGTCGAATAAATTATTATTCTTCTCTTTAGTTTATATAGACCTAATTTCCAGAATTTTATTAGTGTAATATATTTCATATTCATTCATTCAATTCATTTATATAATCATTATGCAATGAAGATCATGTATAACGAGTCGCATCACATTGTGGAGACAGTATTCCGTACGTACGCACGAGCGATGATATCGTTCCCATGATCGTGGAATTGTATTGGAGTGTATGTATACTATTTAAGAATCAATATAACTTTAAAATAATCATATATATTTATTATTTACACCATTATACCCATCCAAGTAAGGTGGTGGTGGAAAATAGATTAAACCACGGTGTGGAGACGATATTCCGTACGTACGCACGCGCGGTGATTTCAATTTTCGTAGGATGGATAGATGGTGAAATATGGTTTTTTCATACTTATAATAACATATAATTATATTATTGATAATGATGTTATTACTTCATAATTAAACAACTAAAGAATAAGAAGTGGAAGAAGAAATAAAGTTTAAATAATCGGTAAAGAACATTACCTCTTCTTTGAAAAGCCTCTTTGAGACCTCCTCTTAGGGCACTAAAATTGGTCTTGGAAGAAGACCAGGACCTCTAAGATATTTCTAGGGAAGTGTAGAAGTGAACTTTTCAGGGTTTGTCCAAGTTTTAAGGCTCAATGTGGTGTGAGGAAGAGATGGAGGAGGTGCCCTTTTATAAGGGAGGAGAGGGGCACCTTTGGAATAACTAAAAATATTATTTTATTATAAAGTCATATTTGGTTTTTCATAGCTCAAAATTGATTTATTTATAATATAAGGAGGGGACGTGTCGAAATACTATCATCCAATATAATTTAGATAAGTTTAGGTTCCTATTTTAACCTTATTATTTAGATTTAACTTTAATTTAAATAATTTTACTTTTACCGTGTCTTCTTGTTTTCTTACACTATAAGGTTAATAAACATACTATAACAAGACAAAATAACCCCAAGTGGTCCATTATTGACATATATATCCTTATCTAAGTCATTTTTCTGAACATTATATTTTTTAGGAATAAAATAACAATTAATAATACAATATTTGTTTTAAAAACTATTTTATGTCAATTTTGACACTATTTGGTACTTGATTTTTATGAAACTTATAATAGCATTATTAGTTCTAAAACAGTTACGTAAATCAATAATAACATGTCATATTAACCTATAAAATTAGTGGAATTCATAAAAAGTCTCATATTACATTTATTTAGGTATTTATAACATCAATTATGTCAATATTTTATTAATAAGACAATTACTGCATCATCTTTGTGTCATAA
The DNA here is from genome assembly GCA_963277665.1 of Viscum album. Taxonomy (NCBI): domain Eukaryota; kingdom Viridiplantae; phylum Streptophyta; class Magnoliopsida; order Santalales; family Viscaceae; genus Viscum; species Viscum album. The sequence continues at coordinate 1,898,154,868 of OY728158.1, read as the reverse complement.
ATAAATTATATTATTTAATATCTAAAAAATATAACTTAAATACCATTATTTAGGAAATATTTTTATATTTATAATGAATATTTATAGTCGAATTTATCTTATGTATAACCCTATATTAAAAATGATTTACTTATTAAACTTTGATTTTAACTATTTTAACCCTTCTTTAAATAAATTAATAATAAATTTCCTAATCTAATCCAAGTGGGACTAAATGGTCATATTTTATTCTTAAGGTTGTTTTGGATCTAATTACACTTATCCAATAGAATTAGGACATGTGTTAGGGTAATAATAATATCATTTTTACCCTTAATTATCGTATTTACTTTTAACCGTGGTAAATAAAAGTAAAAAGTTACAATTCACCAAAAATTATTTTTATTTCATTGAACCACATTTTAGTCCTTGATATTAACCGTGTCTCTCGGATTTTTGAAATTCAATTAATAGAAGTGGTAAAATTTAATTTAAATTAAAAAAAGTCAGTTTTTTAACTACCACTAAGTTGTTTCACTATTCATCGAAAATTGAAGTTTTTCAGAAAAATACCAAACATTCAGCCTAAGAATTATTTGATATTACAAATTCAAAATTGATGTCTTTTTTTTCAAAATTCATAACATATAAGTGGCATTAATTAATTTTAAATTTAATTCTCGTTATCAAAACAAATAGCGTGTTTTTAAGAAACAAAAACAATCAAAAGATTGATACTTATTTATATCTAATTTCAAAGTGAAATTAATTCCAATGAACAACATTGGATTAAATGGTAAAAATATATTATAATTACACTTTAAACCCAATTAAAAAGATAATCTTACCATATAAATTATTGCGATGAAAAAAGTTGTTTTTAATTAAAATATAGCATGTTTTTACTATTCATTAAAATATGAAAGTTATCAGAATAATATGAAAATTTTATCCAAAGTAAATTTTTATATCCTTATTCCAAAGTAGAATTTTATTTTGTAAAATTTAACTTATAGACAAGTCAAAAACAATATTTAAAGTGGGTGCGCCATCAAAAGGCCGCAAAACTACATTTTTTGAAAATTACTTATTTTACTCGAAAAATTGGTTTCGTTCTCATACGATGTTATAGAAAATGTGTTAGATGAATAATAATGTTATAAAATTCAAAATGTAGTTTCTACTATTCATAACGAGTAGTTCATATAACATATCGTTGTTTAGCAAAACTCAATATTGCGTACAACACACGCTATCGTGGAAGGTCATGATTGCGTGTAATGCAATCCAAGTCAGGGATGCGTGTTGTGCAGGCTCCTTTTGGTGTAGCATACAACAAAAGAAATTAATGAAATTAAAAAGAATATTTTTCATAAAATCTCGGGGTGTTACATTCTACCCCCCTTAAAATGAATTTCGCCCTCCAAATTCTTCGGGGTTATAAGTGGTTTACTACTCGAAAGTTTGTTTAATAGAAACTCACATCATAAAAAGGAATAACAAAACTTGGATTTAAAAAACTAAAGTATGAAATGTAACGGTTACCCAAATTAACTCATCACTGGGTTTCCACGTATGAGAACATGGGTGAAAATATGGATATGGAAGAAAAATCTAACCATCAAGTTCTGATGGAGAGTGGTAGAGAACATGGATATGAAAAAGACATTAATCAAAAAGCCATAGATTTGTGATGATCTAAGGTACCATCTGATTCATCGGATATACGGGCACTAGGACAACATTTTTGGTTTTCAAGATCATTTCCCTAAATTTGATGAAATTGGAATTAGAAGAAATACTTTCATGATTTTGGTACAATCTCACCGTTGGTCGTTCTTTAGACAATTTCCACTTCATCTCTTAAAGAAATGAAGTTGAATTTGTCATTCGTGAAGTGTTAGCAGATCATGTGATAGAATGATGGGTCATTCCATCTGTCTCAAACAAAAGGTTATAAAAGTTATCATAAATACATAAGTCCATCTATAGTGAGATTAATCATATATGGTTCCTAAAATGGACTTATACTTCATATATCATACTTCTTAATATAATAAAACTAGTTTCTACTAAACAGGGACTTCCTGTAGGCCAGTGGTAGGCGATAAAGTCCATTCGCACTTTGGTTGTGGGTTTGATTCCCACAACCTTGTCCGACGCGATGGGTTGTCGCCCGTCCTGCTGGTTGTCCTTTTTCTAAAACTACATTACTATAACATCCCATCAATAATATTGAAAAAAGTTCTATCCTTAAACAATACTAAATTATGTCCAACATAATCCATTCCAATCTTTAGGCTTATCTAAAATACTTCGGTCCAAGCTCATAGTATAAATAAAACGATTACTTGAAATGTCATCAACCAAGCATGTGAATACCATCATTTATCCCCTATATATCTTGTTGGTCACATCCAAATCATGTGAATACCTTAATCATGTATTCTCTTGAAAAATTAATACCCATTAAACCTTAGTGAAAACATGAATGCTGTCGAAAGTTAACTCTTTCCACATACCAAAATCCAAAAATTCTATATACTCAAACCATGATATAACCTTCCCCTTATATCAGTCATGAGCTCATGAATACTATCAAACATTTAATTTTCTCCTTATCCCTTCATTATGCGCATATCATCTACTTTCCAAAAATATCTGAATAACCTTTCATGGTTACTGGTACCGTTAATCATACACTTTCAAAACATAAGGAAAGACAACAGTTTAACAATCCTTAGATGTCTCTTTATTCCATAGTACCAAGAGATTACTTATACAACATTACACTTGATTAACATGTAATCATTTTACTACCTTCTTAAAACATTGACCGAGCTTCAATAATTCTTTCATCTCACATATCATTTGTAGTATCTTCATCATCATCAACATAAATTCTACCCATAAGACCGTACTGATTCTCTTCATGAGACTTTCCCTTAGGGCTTTGGTTTGCATAATGCTCATACATTCCACATGTAAAACACTTAACCATTGTTGATGTTGTAGCAATACCATTATCCTCATCCATGGTGTTAACTGAACCTTTTCCTTTTCCTTTACTGGCTTTGTGTCCTACTTTTCCACACCCAAAGCATATTCCAGTTCCTTTGAAACAATCTCCCCAATGCCTCTTCCCCCTGATTTACATGAGGGAAATTGAACTTTTCTTCCTCTATGATCATCATGAAACTCCATCTTTCTCTTATTATTTGAGTCGGGAAACAAACCAAAGTTGAGATTATTGATCATATTATGAGATTGCTGATTAGGCATAATAACGATGTTTGGACTTCCAAATCCCGTTTCATTTGGTTTCTCATGAATAATATCATTCCATTGTCCGTCATATCCTCCATTATCATGAATCTTCCTGTTTCCAGCCATTTTCTAAAACCCAAAAAGAATAGTGTGAGAGGAAAAAATCATAATCAAGGGGGAGTAACTTCAATATCTAACACCTTAGGTTTATTCTAACATCGTTACCGTAATTCTAGGACTATAACCTATACTTATACTTAACCTTAGGGAAATCCCTAGACATACCTTAGAAATATCTCTTGGGATCTTAATAAAGTTTTCGCATCCTAATTTCCAAAGGTTGACTAAACCTTTCCTCTGATACCAACTATAGAGACCCGAAGCCTGACGTATAGTGACATTACATTACATTTGCGGAATAATTAATACATAACAAAAATAGACACACAAGGACTGTAATAGTTTAGTGTCTTTGGAAACTCAGAATATAATCTTCTAATCGTGGTGAAAGATCTTCAACATCTCCCATAAAGATCTTCCCCCTTTTTTTTCTTACCTAAAACCTTTCTTTATATCTTGTGGAAAAGAAAACATATAAAGGGTGAGCTCAAATGCTCAGTAAGGGTAAGCATGGATAAAATAAAACAAATCATATACATTTTAACTTCAAAACATGAACATAATATTTAAACATCAGAATCTTGAGCAATGACATAAATCAAGGAAGTACGTAAGGCATAGATCATAAAGAAACATTAATCATGATAAAATAGCTAGGTAATTAAACATGTAATTGTGTCATACCATTAAGCACATGATATTATTTCCATAGTATCCAAGGCATTGCTTCCAAGACCATCTAAGTGGAAAAAGTCCCTTTCTGAATCGAGTTCACTCCTCGTTCCAGTCCTGTATTACTGAACGGGTTTAACTTTCCGTTCCAGCCATGTCTATATCATGAGATATAAATCATTATCCAATGAATTGGAGGGAGAGATAGGTCCCACCCATCTCATAATTAAATCATTCTTACTTGTACCACAAAATAAACATACATCATTCATATTAACCCAATAAATAAAATGGGTTTCATAAACATCATCCCATCATTACATAATCCATATGAAAGAAATGGATGTCATTTCATAATAAGGAAAGTGAATCCATGTAAATCATAGAGAAATTATACTTTAAGCATACACATATGAAATAATTTCATCTTAGATGAAAAATGGTTTTGATAAAACACTTGAAATGAATTCTTGAGGAAAATATCCTTTCTTCTTCAAAATCATTTTCTTTTCACAAAATGTCATGCAATTTTAAAAGAAAAGGATTTTTTTGAAAATAGTCATGAAATATTTTGGAGGGAGATTCATGAAAATAAGGCTTTATAAAACCGTAAAAATCCTTTCATGCCGTATACGTTAAAAAAACTTTCTTCTCGTACTTTTTTTTGGAAAAGTCAAAAAAGTACATTGTACGAAAAACGACAAAAGATTCCTTTCATATCTTTTACTAAAAACTCACCGAAGGGTAAAATTGGATTTAAAAAATTTTAGTTTGATGGAAATAATATTACATATTGAGTAAACATTGATGTGGATGATAAAATACACCCCAATAAATACCAAAGTATAGACAATCTCGGATAAAAATGAGATTGTGATATTTTCCCTCACCTTAGGTCCGATTTGCTTTGTAAGTGTCCGAAACTCTTGTATAATGATTTAAATAATGTCATTGACTTATTCCAGAATCATACTTATTTTTATTATATCATTTATGGTTGTATTCTTAACTTCTTATTAGTAATATTTCATCGCTACTTGTTATTTGGGTGTTTATTGCTTTTTGTTCTTATGCGTGTTTTGTCGAATAAATTCGTATTCTTATCTTTAGGGTATATATACCTAATTTACAGAATGGTATTAGTGTAATATATATCATATTAATTCATTCCATTCATTTATATAATCATTATGAAATGAAGATCATGTAGAACGAGTCGCATCACATCGTGGAGACGGTATTCCGTACGTACGCACGAGCGATGATATCTTTCCCATGAACATGGAATTGTATTGGAGTGTATGTATACTATTTTAGAATCAATATAACTTTACAATAATCATATATAGTTATTATTTACACCATTATACCCATCCAAGTAAGGTGGTGGTGGAAAATAGATTACACCACGGCGTGGAGACGGTATTCCGTACGTACGCACGCGCGGTGATTTCATTTTCCATAGGATGGATAGATGGTGAAATAGGGATTTTTCATACTTATAATACAATATAAGTATATTAGTGATACTGATGTTATTAATTCATAATTAAAAAACTAAGGAAGAAGAAGTGGAACAAGAAATAAAGTTGAAAGAATCGGTAATGAACATTACCTCTTCTTTGAAGCGCCTCTTTGAGACCTCCACTTAGGGCACTAAATTTGGTCTTTGAAGAAGACCAGGACCTATAGGATGTTTCTAGGGAAGTGTAGAAGATAATTTTTCAGGGGTTGTACGAGTTTTAAGGTTCAATGTGGTGTGAGGAAGAGATGGAGGAGGTGCCCTTTTATAAGGGAGGAGAGGAGCACCTTTGGAATAACTAAAAATATTATTTTATTATAAAGTCATATTCGGTTTTTAATAGCTCCAAATTGATTTATTTCGAATATAATGAGGGTATGTGTCTAAATAATCTCATCCAATAGAATTTAGACAAGCTTAGGTTCCTATTTTAACCTTATCATTTAGATTAAACTTTAATTTAAATAATTTTACTTTTACCGTGTCTTCTTGTTTTCTTACACTATAAGGTTAATAAACATACTATAACAAGACAAAATAACCCCAAGGGGTTAATTATTGATATATATATCCTTATCTAAGTAATATGGCCAAAAATTAGATTTTTAGGAATAAAATAACAATTAATAATATAATATTTGTTTTAAAAATTATTTTATGACAATTTTGACACTATTTGGTACTTGATTTTTATGAAAATTATAACAGCATTATTAGTTCTATAAAAGTTACTTAAATAACTAATAACATGTCATATTAACCTATAAAATTAGTGGAATTCATAAAAAGTATCAAATTACATTTATTTAGGTTTTTATAACATCAATTATGTCAATATGTTATTATTAAGATAATTACTGCATTATCTTTGTGTCATAAATAAATTAAATTATTTAATATCTAAAAAATATAAATAAAATACCATTATTTATGAAGTCGTTTTATCTTTATAATTAATATTTATAGTCGAATTTATCTTATGTATAACCCTATATAAAAAATTATTTACTTATTAATCTTTGATTTTAACTATTTTAACCCTTCTTTAAATAAATTAATAATAAATGTCCTAATCTAATCCAAGTGGGCCTAAATGGTCATATTTTATTCCTAAGGTTATTTTGGTTCGAATTAAACTTATCCAATAGAATTAGAACACGTGTTAAGGTAATAATAATATCATTTTTACCCTTAATTATCCTATTTACTTTTAACCGTGGTAAATAAAAGTAAAAAGTTACTATTCACCCAAAATTATTTTCATTTCATTGAATCACATTTTAGTCCTTGATATTAACCGTGTCTCTTGGATTTTTTAAATTCAATTAACATAAGTGGTAAAATTTAATTTAAATTAAAAAAAGTCAGTTTTTTAACTACCACTAAGTTGTTTCACTATTCATCGAAAATTGAAGTTTTTCAGAAAAATATCAAAAATTCAGCCTAAGAATTATTTGATATTCCAAATTCCAAATTGATGTCTTTTTCCCAATTCATAACATATAAGTGGCATTAATTAATTTTAAATTTAATTCTCGTTATCAAAACAAACAGCGTGTTTTTAAGAAACAAAAACAATCAAAAGATTGATACTTGTTTATATCCAATTTCAAAGTGAAATTAATTCTAATGAACAAAATTGGATTAAATGGTAAAAAAATATTCTAATTACACTTTAAACCCAATTAAAAAGATAATCTAACCATATAAATTATTGCGATGAAAAAATTTGTTTTTAATTAAAGTATAGCGTGTTTTTACTATTCATTAAGATATGAAAGTTATCAGAATAATATGAAAAATATATCCAAAGTAAATTTTTATATCCTTATTCCAAAGAAGAATTTTATTTTTTCAAATTGAACTTATATACAAGTCAAAATAAAGATTTAATATGGGTGCTTCATCAAAAGGTGACAAAACTACATTTTTTGCAAATTACTTATTTTACTTGAAAAAATTGATTTTGTTCTCATACGATGTTCTATAAGATGTGTAAGATGAATAATAATGTTATAAAATTCAAAATGTAGTTTATACTATTCATAAAGGATAGTTCATATAACATATCATTGTTTAGCGAAACTCAGTATTGCGTACAACACACGCTATCATCGAAGGTCGTGATTGCGTGTAATGCAAGCCAAGTCAGGGGTGTGTGTTGTGCAAGCTCCTTTTGGTGTAGCGTACAACACAAGACATTAATGAAATTAAAAGGAATATTTTTCATAAAATCTTGGGGTGTTATAGTTACAATTATCTAATTTAAATAATTATAACAAAATAAATAATGTTTTATAGAAACATCAGTGTTATGTGTAACGTATGCCAAGTTCTTGTTGTGTGTAACATACACCAAGTTAGTGTCACATGTAATATATGACGAGTTTATTTTCCATACAACATATTCTGAGTTGGGGAAATTTTATGTACACCAAGCTGGTTCCATGTTAAAGAAATGTTTTACTTAGTGCGTTTTATGACAAAAATGAAAATTTAATTTATTCAATAAAAAAGGTCCATAAAAACTCAAGTTATTACAATCCACCACTAGGAAAAATCACATATGTGGAATATGATTTGAAAATTCAAAACACAAAGTGGATGATATACCACTAACATGTAATTTTAAATGTTTTTGAGGTTACACTAATTCATCAAACCTGTGGCAATTCATGGATCGCTATCCTAATTCAGGTGGATGAGATACGACCAACATACTAAGAGTGGTAGAAATATCACTAATACTCTATGGGGATATGATACCACCATAAATTTTCTATAGGTGGATGAGGAAGTTTCATATATCAAACAACCAACAAAAATGAATGATATATCATTTAAATATAATTCCAAGAATTTATAAAACTTAACATATCAAAGGTTATGATATTAATTCCTTAATAACATGTCAAAGTATTATGCCTAGGATATTATTCCTCTATCTTAGCTCTTTACTAAACCATCTCTAAATTTCAAGTATACCATGGCCCAAAACTCATCTCTTGGGGTTATTTCTCGATGATGGTCACCCCTACTCCATCCAAAGTCATGATTCCATAACATGTCTCACAAGGTAATTGGTAATTTTTGATAAACCATGTCAAAAAAACCTCAAACATGCCAATAACAACATAATGGGTTCCAATAATACTATATAAAGTTATGGAAAAAAATTAAATTAATTTTAGGGAAATGTGAAAAATAAACATTTTCTATATTTTAAAGGACAAATGAACAATAATAAAATACCATTAGGAAGGAAAGTGACAACATTCATAGGACTAGTAGGTTCCCACTCATCGAAAAACCTCCAATGATTCATCCTTAAAATAAATAAATCATAAAACATAAGAAAAATATATTGGTTCTAGGTGTATTAGAGTATCCAATTAAGCATGAAAAGGTAAGATTTTTGTTATAATTGAAGAATAATCCATGATGGACATTATGAAGAATTTTGTGATGAAAGAAATTAAATCAAAGTTTAATTGAGTTGTTAATGCCAGAACTAGAAGGCACAATTAATCAATAATTTATATTTAGTTTATAAATAGAAATAGAATTACCTTGTTGTGTAATTCTTTCTTCATCGATGATTTTTTTGACTTCTATCATAGTACCATTAATGATTTATAGGATATAAGGAAATAATTCAACTAGCACTAATCCAAAAATGCTCTAAAATCTTAGAACTTCATTATAGAATTATTGGTTGCTAGTGAAACTCATTCTAACCACTTACATCATTCATTTTTGATTGTAGGTAGAATAACATAATGGATGAAAGATTCTTAAATATGTCTAGAAGTCTTGAGATATTGGAGGTGGATTGGAGCTCTTGTTTTTTGTGAGTTTTTGAGAAGATTTTCTGTAACATCCTCGACCCGGAAGCCACTAAAACGGTGCTCTGAGTTGGGTGGTTACAAAACATTAAGTGCACCTCCTTGTATGCTAAAGGTTGTTGACTAGCAGTGGGGGTCCAAAAGGTCAATTGGGGAGATTATACCCCCTTTTATCAGAGTAAGGCACACCAGAAGATACAAAAAATAGTGTGATAATAATCAATTATACAAGAGCATTCATAGATAACCATTCCCCAAAATCGGTACAACCATGTCAAATAGTAAATATGCCATGTTATGTTACAAGTGAAAAAAACCAAAATGAAGAAAAACTATAAAATCAAAAAAATGTTCCTGACACCAAATTTCGGTCCTCCTCCATGTACACCCATGCCAACCAAACTCCCTAGAAAGATCTTTTTCCCTTCCCCTGACCTAAAACCATGACGTCTATGTTGGGAACACATTGTGTATAAGGTTGTATTTGTTGTCAACAACTGTTAATGAAGATCCAAATGAATTACACTTTGTTTATAAGGTTGTATTTGTTTTCAATAACTATCCATTAAAATCAAAAAGAATGAGATGATGAAGAACACCAAAGTTATTGAGAGTTATAATTTAGAAGTTTTTTGAACTGATAAAAAGTTCCAAGAACATGTGTCGAAGGTGACGCATTGTTTACAATAATGAAGAATGATGGTTGAAGAAGAATATAGAGTGTATAAGGGCTTCAAATTATGATATTTCCATCCATTTCGCATTGTATCTAAATCTAACGATTCTTTGATGATTTGTATTTCACAAATATCCTAATTTAGGTGAACTTAGGATGCAAGCCTTATGAAGGAATGAGGGAGTAAAGGTGCTGCTAGTCATATACAATTTTTTTTATAAGGAAAGATACTGGTGGAAGATAGGGAAGCTATAGTACATTCCATAGAAACTCTAACGATGCTAAAGGCAAACAGTGCACAAAAATTTGAGAAAGTGTGCAAACAATTAGGTTGGGCGAAAGATTGATTTTTATGCGCAAAATAAAATGTTGTTTACAATTTTGTGTGCACGAGATGTTTTTAGATTAGAACGGAGAAAAATGGAAAAGGTATGAAGCGCGCTAAAAACTAAAGAAAGTGCGTGAAATATGATGTTGTGTGAAAGAGTTATTACATACATGAAGAGGGTTTTACACATAGATTAGTGTTTTACACGTAGGGTCAAAAACACCTATAAATAAGAGGTGGCCCCACTTATTTGGCAATGATCGAAACTTAGAAAAATCCTAAGCTTAGATGCCTAGAAAAATGTATGTATAGAGTGGTGTGAAAAAAGAAGTGATGCGCAAAAAATAAAGTGTTGCCTGGAAAAAGATAAGTTCTACATGAAAAAGAAGAGTTGCGCCGAAAAGTTTTTTCATGCCAAAAGGTATTTTTACACAAAAGGTTTGAATTTTATGCACAAGACACATAGAAGGGTGCGTGAAACATTTGGGGGTCCCACAGGACGTTGACAGGTGCATAGCACTCTAAAATTGGCTTCAAAAAGAAGGAAGTACCATGAACCATTCAATTTTACGAAGAGAAGTAGTACTGCACACACACGACTAGTGTTTAACACCCTCTTTGTGCTTTGGAAAGAGAATAAGAACGATTCGTGCAACTAAACTCATATTTTCATAGAAAATAAGGAAGTATTCTAATATACTTAGGTGTTTGTATTGGGAATTAAAGGAAGAGAAGACAAATATTTAGTGAATTCAGTTATTGCACTAAAGTGGAATATTGAATACAAAAGAGAATCAATTAAGGAATTTGATGCAAGAAACGTCTCATGCTAAACAAGAAAGAAAGACTACCATGCTTATCTATTTAAGAGGCCTTCACATATATAAACTAAGTGAGAATTCACCCAAGGCAGTGAGGCAGGAGGAGTCAACGGGAGTGACCCAAGGGAAGTAGTGAGCTATCCCTGAACCTTTAGTTAGTGAGCCTAGGATAGAGTGATTGTGCCCAAACCTTTGTAATCCACATCTTGTGGAGAATGGTGGAATTAGGTACAACTGGAAACCTATAGGTGTATGATCCTTGGATTTAGCCCTTAGTGGTGAACCAAGTAAAAGTGTGGTGTCATCTCATTGCATGTGGATGTTTGATTGCTGATCATATCCATCATAATGGTTTAACAAGTTCCTACCAACGTGGGACCAACATCCATCTCTTTAAATGAAAAATTTGACACCCTGATTCACCCCTCCCCTCTTAGGGTGTCACGGGGTCCTACAGTCTTGTCATGTACCCAACAGTGACCTGAGCAGGGTGTGATTACATCTATTTAGGCCACACAAAATATCTAGTATAAACAGTTGTGCATGCGAAGGGAAATGAATAATAAATGAAAAAGGAAAGATTAAGTTCCCTTAACTTGTATAGGTCCATTACCAACATTTATTACCATTTGTTTATCTTACTATTTCATCCCATTTCCCATTACTTACCATTTTCAATGCATTTATCATGGTTTCATCAAACCAAACAAGTTACATGGGCTTAAAGTACACAATTACGTGCATGAGAAAAAACACATTGTTTTCCTATCTCACAAGGACTAACTTTCTCATGTCAACTATATCCTCACCTCAAAGCCTTAGTCTGGGTGGATGCAACCATTAGGAGAACAGAGCCCCAGTCTTCTTCCCTAACCTATACATTAGGGGTGGAGTTTAGAGCCTCAAACCTATCCCTACCCCATGCATTAGGGGTGGAGTTTAGAGACTTAGTCCAAGTAGACCCATGGGCATGGAACCTCAGTCAATACCCAACACTACCAAGCTATGTGCACATTCTATATATATATGTAACCATTAACCATTTACAAAAAAACACAACCATTTATCAAGGTGAACATAAAACATTACAATAACATTAGGGTTAACACCATTCCTTAACCCATTAACACATTTACAACATTTCACATCATTTATCCATTTAGCCCAATTCCCTTTTATTACGCTTATCTCACTAATCATTCATTCATTCTAACTATCTCATTAGGATTCATTAATTATGCCTAAATCACTAAGATTCATTACCAGGATCATGATCCATTCCATTATGGTCCTTAATCATTTTGACATATTAACCCATTTATCCATTCATCATTCTCATGTGTTAACCCACTTACATATTCCAACACCATTCATAATTTATCTAGCATAACCATGTTTGACCCATATAAACCCCTTTCATGTTAACTCAATAACCCTTAGGTTATTATTAATCCTAGTTGCATCACCTATATTTTACTCCAACACAATCAATCACATCAACATGTTTGTCAAGGGATCTATATAAATACACAACAATCTCACTTATTCTTCACAAATCACTAGGTCCAGGGAAGTCGGCCCATCCCATGGGTGTCCCTAGATTAGTATCATCACCCTCAACACATCCCATGGGGATCATGTGGGTTTCCATTTACCTCATTAATAACCATTTTACCTAATGATTCTAGGGGTGATCAAAACATACCAAGATACACCCCAGAACAAAACCACACATTCAAAAATCCACAAATAAACCATAAGATATTACTTGTAGACCACCTACCTTGATTCCATGGGTGAATGCACTCTTAATTGAGACCTTAGATTCTTCTTCAACCAATCCCTGAAGCTTCAACCTTTATATCACCAAAAGAGTATGGTTTTAGAGATTCAGAAAGATGGGAGAAAAATATACAAACCCTAAACTCAAAGGAGAAGCAAGGATGGGATTAGCCTTACCCGAAACTTCGATCCGCAACCAACGGCACCAAAAACCCCTTAGAAATGAGGGATATCGATCTGTTGGAGCCCTTGGGATATTTGGTTCATTCCTAGGGCGAAGAGGGAAGAATGGGGGGGGGATCCTGATTTGGGTATTAAAATCCCAGAGTGGAAAATTTGTAATTTTTTAAAGTTTCTGGGCTTCACGGTTTACCCACACGGTTTTACAAAATGTGCACAAACCATGCGGATTCCACTGTCCAAAATCCCACCTCCTATGTCGTTTCCCTAGGCGGTCCGAACGGTTAGCACTAACCATTCACAGACTATGCGAACAACCCTGAAACCCCTCCATTTTATCCCTTTTCATGTCCTGAACCCTCAAAACACCCCTGTTCCTCCTTAAGGACTTGAGTAAGAACTTAATTAAACAAAATAAAAGGGATTAAGCTGAAACTTAAGTAGAACATACCTTACTAAAAAATTTGAGAGTTTAAAACCTCCACACCTTATAACGACTCATCCTCGATCCAAGCTCCCAAGATTCATTGCACTTCCGAGGAAAAGAGATCAGTCCACTGAGCTCGCATATCTGACTACCATTCCCAAGTTTTTTTCTGAACATTCCCTTGCAGCCACAACATGCGGACCAAAGGCTCAACCTTACCTCGCAAAATTTTTTCACTGTTGTCCACAACACGAATCAGATTCTCCTCAAAGGACACATCAACATCAAGAACATGAGATGGGTCAGGGTGATATTGTCGAAGCTATGAAACATGAAACACATCTTGCATCCAAATATACCACTATGTAAGATCAAATCAGTATGCCTCCATCCCGATCCTCTCTACAATCTCAAACATCCCCACATACCTAGGCACCAACTTTCCTTGCTTTCGAATCCTTCAGTGACTCAACCTTGGTGACACCCAAAGAAACACACTATCACCCACCTTGAACTGAAGAGGTCTATTCCTCCAATCTGCATACAACTTCTTCCTACTCTATTCTGTTTCCATCCATTTCTGCATTAACTTAAATTTCTTTAAAGTCTCTTATACGAGACTCGGTCCCAGGAGCTTGGATTCATTGACCTCCAACCAACACATCAGATATCTACACAACCTCCCATAGATAACCTCAAATAGTTCCCTCTGAACCATATCATATAAACTATTGTTGTAGGAAAATTCAACAAGTGATAGGTTCTTACCCTAGGAACCACCAAAATCCAACACACAATCCCACAACAAGTCTTCCTACACTTGGATTTTACACTATGACTGCCTGTCCATCTAGGGGTGGAAAGTCGTACTAAAAAACCCATGTATACCAAGCGCCTTCTGCAACCCTTTCTAGAAGGGTGATGTGAAATGAAAATATCGATCTAAAACTATAGTCCATGGTACACCATGCAACCTTACTATTTCCAAAATCAGTAAGAAATGAGACACTTTTGTTAGCCAGTCCACAACCACCCAGATTGAATCATTCTTCCAAGGCATCCTTAGAATACCCACCATAAAATCTATCATCACATCATCCCAATTCTATTCCGGAATGGGAAATGGATGTAACAAACCACCTGGGAATTGATACTCGGCCTTTACCTGCTTACAGGTAAGGCATCATTCCACAAAGCCCACATATTCCTTTTTCATTCTTAGCCACCAAAAATGCATGTGTAGATCACGATACATCTTAGTAAAATGAAAATTCACTACCCATTTTGATGCATGGAAATATTACATCAACTCTTCCCACATGCATACTGACACAACCATATGACCATGAATACAAACAACCTTGTCCACACCGATGTACAAACGAGAAGGTGGATCCCCACCTTTAAGACTTTCCTTAATGTAAAAACATTCAGGATTATTGATATGAATTTCCATAAATCAACTCAAAATCATTAACTCAACCACCACAAAAGTGAGAGTCACTTGACCTTTTTCATCCTGCACCTCCAGGTGAATCTCTACCTTCCACTCAGAGATTGATTCCTGAACCACCTGGTTCTGAGCCTTCCTGCTCAAATCATCAGCAACACAATTCCATTCCCCTGGTGTATATACCATCTCAAAGTCGAAATAACGGAGATAATAAACCCATATTCTCTTCCAAAGATTCAAATCCATCTGCGAAAATATATACTTTAGACTCTTGTGATAATTATACACTGTGAATCGTTCCCCCAACAAGTAGTGCCTCCAACACTTTAAGGCATACACAACTATATCCAAATCAAGACCAGGAGTGGGATAATTCCACTCATGGGGTCTCAATTGACTCAACCCATAAGACAAAACCTATTCATCTTGATCAGCACATCCCCATGCCCGATACTGGATGCATCACAAAATATGGCATACTTCCTACTTGGCTCTTGTAAGATCAAGACTAGTGCGGTTGTCAATATCTTTTTCAAATATTGAAAGGAATTACCAAAATCCTTATACCACTCAAACCTGATTCACTTCTTGGTCATGCCCGAAATTGGTTATTCCATGTGAGAGAAATCCCGGAATAACCTCTGGTAATACCTGACTGAACCCAGAAAACTCCGAACACCTAAAACAATCTTGCACTGCTCCCAAGACACAATAACCTGCACTTTTCCTGGATCCACCAACACACCTGCCTCAAAGATGATGTGACCCATAAAATTCACTTATCCAATCCAGAACTAACACTTTGATATCTTGGAGTATAACAAATGCTCTCTTAGTGTACTCAGAATGATGTCAAGATATTGTGCATGATCGTCATGAGTTTTCTAGTACACCAAGATTTAATCAACAAAGACAACCCAAAACTGATCTGGATAAGGTTGAAATATTTGGTTCATAAATTCCATGAACATCGCTTGTTTATTGGTCAAGCTAAAAGGCATCACCACAAACTCGAATAACCTATACCGATTCTTGAAAGATGTCAGTGGTATGTCATAAGGGCTCAACCTCAATTGGTGATAACCTGTTCTTAGATCAATATTAGAAAACTCGGATGCACCCCTCAACTGGTCAAATAGATCATCAATTATAGGAAGAGAGTTCCAATTTTTCACTGTCACTTGATTAAACTTACGATAATCAAAAAACAGCCTTAACAACTCATCAACCTTCATTACAAAAATCAAAGGATATCCCCAAGGATACGTACTAGGACGTATGAACCCCTTCTGCTCCAACTCCTCAAGTTGAACCATTAACTCATAGAGTTCTACTGGTGCCATTCGGTATGGATGAATAAGAACTGGCTCCACTCCCGACAAAAACTCAATCGTGAACTCAACATCTCTCTTGGGTGGTAACCACGAGAAATCCTTAGAAAACACATCCTGAAACTAATCCACTAATAAAGGGAAGACAGACTGTTCCCCTCATTCATCATCAAGAACACGATAATCTACTTGAGCCGTGATCTAACCCAACAGCTGAAAAAATGGTCCCTCGTGACCTACTCGAACATCCCACTCTCCACGATGGACATAAGCATTACCCTCAAGTGACCGGAATGATACCCTACGACGGTAATCAGTTATGTGTGCCTGATACAACACCAACCAGTCCATAACCAAGATTATGTAAAATCTAGACATATTTAGAATGAACAAGCCCCACATGAAATGATTCCCTATGACTTCTTGAGAACATCCATTACACTATATGTTATCTTCATTTTTCACCCCCAATGGAGTGTCAATCGATATAACCCCGCACACACTCTCCCCAGGAAAACCCAATGCTACCACAAGCTAGGAAAGAATAAAAGAGTGTGTGAAACCAGTGTCAAACAATGCACTTGGAAGCGTAAAATCTACAAGAATAGTACATCAAACAATCGATGACCCAACCACGCCATCATCAGGTGTAGATTGAACTGCATAAAGCTAACCTGACTCTATACCCTGGGCTCTAACTTGAGTGACCTACACTGCACTGCCCTGTTGACATAGGTGATCTTGCCCTAGTGTTCTATGTCCAATGCCCCTACTAGTACAACCCATTGAGATCCAACTTCCTACCTAATATAGAGTAACTGATCCCTTTCAGCTTCTTGACATCTTTCTATCACCAACATTCATGCTCACCTACTAAGGGTTCCTACAAAACCTCTACCTGTGTCCCAATCTACCGATCGACCATTACTCAACTGGAGGTAAAGGACACTACCCATGAATGTTCCCCATCCTTTTACACTAATAGAAGAACACCTGATCACCACCCTGATAGGCTTATCTGCTCTTCTTACAACTTTGCACACTTCCTCCCAACTAAAAACCTCCAAAACTATGCTTCCGAACCTCGGAAGATGCACCACTTGTCCACCTAGCGGGAACAACAAGCCCACTGCCTAAAGCTACCTTAAAGTTACCTTAAAAGATCATCACTTGATTCATTACCTCTGTAAACCTATTAAAGAAAATTATATTCCCCTAATACATGATCTCATGTCTCAACCCATCCTAGAAACACCTCGTAACTTCAACCTCATCCCCCCGTAAACTCTGGAACAAATCATTGTAGGTCAATGAAGCGGCCATCATACTCTATCAATGACATCGATCTCCGAGTTAGTCTCATGAACTCTATATCCCACTCTTGCCTCAAAGTCTCTGGGTAAAAATTCTCCAAAAACATTTGTTTGAAAGTTTCCCACAATATCCCTTCAACTTGCCCAGTCTGAGCCAAGAAGTCCCCCCAACGCTGTGCATGGCCCCACAACTTATAAGCTTCCAACTTGACTCGCTTCCCAATATGAGTCTCCTGATGATCAACAATAGTCTGTACAAGATCTATCTAGAACTTTGCTACCTCTGGCCACCCTCTCTGGTAATGGTTATAGGGTGCTACAACTGAACCTCTCTAGTCAACTCGAACATACTCGGTGCAACCCACCCTGGGTCCCAATCCATCATCTGCATAAAACAATCCATGTTATCTTAGAACTTCTATTTTCTACTTTCTGGGTTCCCCACATTCCCTTGCCCCTCTATGGGAGGAGTGTTCTCAGTAACATCCTCTTGTTTCTCAACTGACGCTCGATGTTGTAGTGGCATTTCTCTACATTTCCAAACACGAGGTTTATAACACATATAATAAAACATTCACAACGTCATAACAAGAAGGCTCTTCACTAGCTAGAACAACCCACTATAAATGTGCCATCCCAACAAACCTTAACATTCCAGAAACATCACCTCGACCATCCCCACTGCGGGCCATGGTCCAAAAGGGTTGAAAACCAATACACTACCATAAGACTCAGACAACATATTACAACAACATTTTTAATTAATTACAAAACCTTAATTACACATATTTCATTATAAATAATTTATCATTCCTTTATCTAAACCCAATTGAATTGTTTTGTTTATGAAATTTTCCCTTTTCAATTATCTATATTCAAGGTGCATTCCATCATTCATGCCTCACACACTCAACCCATGTGTTCCTACCATGATGCATTTCACCTATCTCTCTAGGTGCCTACAATGATGCATGAATGCACAACCTCATTCCATTGAGTATAACAACCATTCTCTTTATTTAAAACATAAACATATTTTATTACATAAAACCTTCACTTAATAAAACATCGAAGATCAAGATTTCTAGTGTCTTTGGTGGTTAGGAACATTACATAACAACTCAAAACATGAAATACACATCTTTATTGAAAACTTATTTTACATGAACACACACATTCCTTCATACTTAGCATTGCATGGGATAAGATTAGGACATGCATACGAAAAGTGTGATATATGAAGCCCAGTAAGTGATTAAAGACGGAATAACATGGGGAATATAGTACGTGTTAGTAAATAGACATATCAAAGGATAATAAGAGAAACATGAACATAAATTCATGATATAACAAGATTATCATAACATAGAAATGTGGAAACAACATTTAACATGATATTAACATGAGCCAAGGATCATTACACATGGAGCATGAGTAAACCCTCATTGAACTTAAATTAGCATGAATATATCCTCATGTCACTTGACATCATGATACTACTCATTACCCAATTCATTAGAGCGCTATCAGGGCACACCCTTCTTAATCATTTCATTTCATGCATAAGTCTTCCACATAGATTATACAACATGGATTCATTAAACATCATCATTTATACCAAAATAAAGGAAAGTGGAATTAATACATGAAACTATTTAATAAATAAGTAATTGTGCATAAATGTGAATACCCTTGATAGAGAAATGGGTATGGTATTCACTACACAATGACTTTGGCCTGGAAAATCACAGTGCAATTTCGGCAGCATAACGACGTGACATAAGAATTCATAAAAATGGTTGATGAGAGAGAAAGGGGTATCTCATCATATTTACATTAAATGTACAGTAAGGGGTAATATAGATACATGTACCAACATATTTAATAGAATTTATATTCATAATATAAAATAATTTCTTGGATGTAAATGAGGAGAGAGAAACCCCACGGAATTTCGGCATAGTAACAGGTGTACATGGGAGGAATTAACAAGAGAGAAAGGGGTATATCATCATTAAAAAATAAGTAGGGATGTATGGGGTTTGTTATAAATCATACCCCAACATTTTTAATTGATATTTAAAGGGTATAACAACATAATGAAATTTGGACAAAAAAGAATTAGGAAGAAATCCCTTACTTGGAAGTGTGATCCCAAAGGCTTGGGAGGGGCTTGAGAGAGGATTCTTGGGAGATTGGGGCACCTTGGAAGGATTATAGAGAGAGGAGAGAAGGGTTTTGTCGAGATCCAAAGGTTTTTTGTGAAGAGAAGTGGGATCTTGGGTGGGTTTATATAGGAAAAGAGAGGTAATTCTTTATTATTTATTTTTTGGACACCATAGATTAAAATAATCAAAACCACAAACCAACCCAGAGTTTTTTCCCATGGTTTTTAAAAAAGTGAGTGGAAAAAATTATTTTATATTGAAAGTGGCCGAAATTATTAAAATATTAGGCTTTCTTATGTGGAGGTTATTCACATTCTCAAGGAAATCATTTTAAAGGTTAAAATGTTTTATAAGTCTTGGAGGGTCCACTAAGAAACCATAAAATTAATCAAACAAATATAAAATAAAATTATTTAAAAGTTTAAAAATATATTGGCCTAAAATTATGTTTATAGTATTTTATTACATCACTATTGGGTCATTATGATGTGAAAAAACACAATATATAGTTAAAGGGTATTTAATTTTTACCCAAAAAATCGATTATCTCAGAAAATTATGATAAATTCACCATCAGATAATTTCGTTGTTCTGATTCCAAAAATAATATTCATTTTATCTAAATAATTCTCTAAATATGTTATTTTTTATTTTTAAAATAAAAACCAATATTTATAAAAAATTCATGTGCTTTGAAAAAAAAAGCTTTCAATGGTTCATAAAAATTACAATTGTATTCATAAAAAGTATACTATCATTTATATTTAATAAAAAGTAATTTAGTAATAATATTTCATTAAAATATTATTCAATTAAAAAATCCTTTAATTCATCAAAATAGATTTCTTAATTGAATATTAACTAAAAATACTATTTTTTCTTTAAAAAACTTTTTACAATGTAACAATAATAAAATGAATGTATATTCTCTATAAAACAATAATGTACATAATCATTGTGCTAGGGTCTTATTACATAAACCCTTATAAAAACTGCATAAGACCAAAGGGTAAGGTGTGTGGTGGTGACAGACTCTTGGGGAGGCTCAGATAACATCACATGGGTGGTAATCTCTATTAACATCCACTTCTCTCATAGGTGGTTCTGCTCAAGCTTAATGTTTTGAAGCTTGGTTTGGGCTTGGTCACGAGCGAATCCTAGTGATGCCACCTCCATTATGAGCTCCAAAATATGGGCTTTGTACAAATAAATTCTACTAGATGAGTCCATCACTTTCTTTTTCTGAGTAAATTGGATTTATTAAGGCCTTATATTTATACTAATCATGTGATAACTATTCAATGACTATATTAGAAACATTCACAATTCTTAATAGTATTTTAAAATCCAAAAAAAAACATAAAACCAAGGAAGTTAATATGTTATATAAACATTTTACATAATAATACATTTAATTAGATCAATATGAATTTTCATTAATAAAATATTAGGTCGTTACATTGAGGCCATGAGACAAGTTTCATAAAACCATCACATTACACAACATGTGCATTACCCAATGGAAAAATATCATCAACTGTAACATCCCACAATGAAGAAAAACAAGTAACACCTAGGGTGACTTGTGGTATACCACATACATGGTTTATATACTCCCAAGAACAACCTCATTACCAAGGCCCGACACATCCTAACTCCAATATACCGTCCCAAATAACAAGATTCCAGAGAAGGAGAAGAAATACCTCCTATGATACCACTTTGTAACATCCCTGACCCAGAATCCACTAAACCGGTGCTCTAAGACGGGTGTTTACATGACCTCAAGTGGGCCTCCCTATACTACAAAGGTTTCTAACAAGTAGCGGGGTCCAAAAGGTCAATTGGGGAGACTATACCCTCTTTTATCAGAGTAATACACAACAAAAGATAAAAAATAACAGAATAATAATCAATAATAAAAGATCATGAATAAAAAACCATTCCCCAAAATGGGTACAACCATTTACAATAGTAAATATTCCATGTTATTCTATAAGTGAAAAAGTGAAGAAAACCCAAAATGAAGACAAACTGCGAAATCCCCAAAATGGTCCTGACACCAAGGTCGGGTCCTCCTCCACATACACGCTTTCCAACCCAACTCCCATGAAAAATCCTTTTCCCTTCCCCTGATATGAAAACATGAAGTCTACTCGAGTACCCAATGATAACTCGAGAAGGGTGTGAGTACAACTCAGTAGGCCACCCCCAACGATGTCTATAAAATATCTAGTATAAACAATTGTGAATGCCAAGGGAAATGAATAATAAATGAAAAAGAAATGATTATGTGTCCTTAACTACTTTAGGTCCATTTCCAACATTTATTACCATTTCATTATCTTACCATTTCATACCATTTTCCATTACTTACCATTTCCAATGCATTTATCAGGGGTTTATCAAACACAACAAGTTACATGGGCTTAAAGTACATAATCACATGCATGTGGGAAAACAAACTATTATCAAATATCACTAGGACTTACTTCCTAATGTCAACTATATCCTCACCTCTAATCCTAAGTCTGGGTGTATGAAACCAATAGAAGAACCGAGCCTCAGTCCTCTTCCCTAACCTGTGCATTAGGGGTGGAATTTAGAGCCCCAGTCTAACTCGACCCATGGGCGTAGAACCTCAAGTCAATACTCCACTCTACCAAGCCATGTGAACGTGATATATATATATACCCATAAACCATTCAAAAAACATCAAAAAAATTTTAAAAGGAAATATAAATCATAATAATAACATGAGATTCAATACTATGCCTTAATCCATTAACACATTTACCACATTTCACATCATTTATCCATTTAGCCCAATTCCCTTTTATCATGCTTATCTCACTAAGCATTCATTCATTGTTCCAATCTCACTAGTCTTAATATATTATGCCTAACAAACTAGTCTTAATTACTAGGATCATGATCCATTCCATTATGGTCTTTAATCATTTCCACATATTAACCCATTTATCCATTCATTATTCTTATGTTCAAAGCACTTACATATTCCAACACTATTCAAAATTCATTTAGAATAACCTTGTTCAACCCATATAAACCACTTCCATGTTAACCCTATATCCCTTAGGTTGTTATTAAGCCTAGGTGAATCCTCTATCTTCTACTCCAACATAATCAATCACATCAACTTGTTTGTCTGGGTCTTAGAATAAATACACAACAATCTCACTTGTTCTTCACAAATCCCTAGGTCCAAAGAAGTCAGAACACCTCATGGGTTCCATAGATTAGTCTCATCACCCTCGATGCATCCCATGAGGATCATGAGGGTTTCCATTTACCTTATTAATAACCATTTTACCTAAACATTCTAGGATTAGTCAAAACACACCAAGAGAAACCTAAGAATAAAACCACGCATGCACAAATTAACAAATAAACCATGGGATATAACTTGTAGACAACCTACCTTGATTACACGAGTGAACCTACTCCAAATAAATCCCTTAGATTCTTCTTTAATAGACCTTTGAAGCTTCAACCTATATCTCACCCAAAGAGTAGGGTTTTAGTGCTTCATAAAGAGAGGAGAAGAAGATAAAAACCCTAAACTTAAAAGACAAGCAAGGATGGAATTTGCCTTAACCAGAGCTTTTATCCACAACCAATGACACTAGAAACACCTTATAAACTAGGGTGATCAATATCTTGGAGGTCTTGGGAGTTTTGGTTCTTTCCCATGGTGAAGAGTGTAGAATGGGGAGGAAATCCCGAGCTGGGTATCAAAATCCACGAGTGGAAAATTGTAATTTCTTTAAAGTTTCTGTGCCACACGGTTTAACCACACGGTTTTCAAAACTGTGTGAAAACTATGTGGATGCTACTATCCAAAATCCAACCTCCTGCATGGTTTCCCTGGGCTGTTCACATGGTTCTCACTAACCGTACGCAGACTGTGCGGCCAACCCATAAAACCCTATTTTTCTCTTTTTGTGTGTCCCGAACCCTCAGAACACCCCCAAGCCTCCTTAGGGACTCAAGCAATCACATAATTAACCAAAATAAATTGTAATATGATAAAACATAATTAGAACATACCTTATAGAGAAATTCAGGATCTTACATTATCTCTAGGTCTCGAGAGAATTTTGTCTAGGTTTGTTGTGCCCAACAGGAAGCTTACCTTGGAAAGTGATATAATCGGGAATTAGAGAATCATTGATAGGGTTGGTAATTTCACATAGTCCCTTATCTAATTCCCTATTCTTTAGTGAACCCCATATATAAGAATAATATAAATATTATTATTACTTTATTGACATGAACAAAACCTATATATAAATAAATATCCATTGTTAAATAATTAAATAAGTAGTTATTTAAATTATATCTAATATACAATTTCTATATGGACCATTAAAATAAGTTATCCACCCTTCTAAATATTTATTAGGCATTTAATAATGGTTATTTATTTAAAAAATAAATATTAAGGAAATATTCACCAATAAATATAATAAATATTATATTCACTAAATCTTTTTAATAAATATTTATTATTATTTAACTCTCATATTTATTTCCTAAATAACATGTTATTAAATATTGGGGATCAAAAAATCCCAAATAATTATCAAAACACAATGTATGATTAATATTTCTTCTAAATTTTTAAATTCAAATAGAATTATCTAAGATTCTTGGTGCACTTAATGTGTGACCCACTAGGCCTCTTTCTCAGAGTTGTTAGGATAAAGTCCCTAAAGTCAAAGGTTAACATCGAGAAACACACCTGGGTAACTATATAGAAATAATTTAATGTCACAATGATATATTACCTCATAATAATTTATAATATGTAGTATGATCCCTTTATATCAATATCTCTAATCAAGCAGTTTGAATGATGGTGTCAACAACCTATGAACTCGATGTCTCTTTCATTGAATTTATAGAATTCAACCTTCTCAAAAAAAACGTGTACAAGGATTTATTTAGAATGTTCCATTCCCTTGAATGGGACTAAGATATCAAGTTCCTTAAATGAAAGGAAGGGATAAATCCTATATCACATTATCCATTAATTTAATATCACTCTTGAGACACCCAACATATCATACTTCATTGAAAACATATGTCACCACAGTTTCCATTATTACATAATTATACATGACTAATGATATCCATTTATAATAATATTAAATACTAAGGATCAATACACATGCCTACAGATAAAAACATCTAATGAAACTTCTGAATCTGGAATTTCTACTGGTGGTTCATGTTCTCATAATCTCATGAAATGTAAATTTATAAGAGCGTATTCTATGAAAAAGTGCCTAAAATTCCTATGATCCTCCCACCCTAGTGCACATCATTTTTTCATTTTTAAAAGTCATTTTATGAGTTACCGGTACCCAACAAACAACCACAAACACAAACAAGTGAAACTTACACATCATAGTAGTCAGACTCATCAACACACCCCATATAGGATCCATCATCTTCAGTGGCTGATTTCCAGTCTGGAGACCTCCAGAAGCTAGCACTCTAAACCCGACTCCTCAGCTGCTTCAGAGCGGGTTTCTCTGGCTATGCCTTTTCAACAACGCTACCGTTTTTAAAGGCAAAAGTAACCACACTGTTCTATTTATAAGCCGATCTGGTCTGCATTGGCTGCGGGAGGTAATATTAAACCTTTCTTGGCCTTCTTCTTGGAGTAGTAGATAACGGTCCTTCCTTTGTAACCGTATTTTGATTCCCACATTGCACCACATCACTGAAAGAGAGGCCAAAGGGCCCACTATCCTTTCCCTTCCCTCCCCCTGAACTCTCAGTTCCAAACTCAGCTCTCACCTCTAAACCAGTACCAGGTGACTTAGAAATGGTCCCCCTCTTCTATTCCGAGGTAATAATTTCCAGAAAAGAAGGCCTTATCTTCTCAGTAGTGGCTGCCTCCACATCTGAAGTGAAGGTCTCCTTCCCCATACCTTGAAGACCCTCTGGTGTTTTCACACAGTTATCCATCTGAACCTCAGCATCCTCCACCATTACCACCTCCAACATACAAGGTAAGAGATCATTAAACCGGTTGCTAAGGGTGAGGAAAGGCCTGGCTAAGGAATCTAGTCCCTGAGATTTTTTAGTACAGGCTGGAAAGATCACCTTCAAAGGTCTGGCACATCTCTCCTCCTCATTCTGAAAAGTGTCCCTTCCCCCAGTGGAGCAATTAAGGATCTCTAAACTGAGTCTCAGCCTGCTGATAACATCAGAAACCCACGGGATCAACTCCAGCTTCAACCCTCTAGCCACCTCTGCATCATGGACCTCACCGCAGGTCACCATCTTGGAGCAAGAAGGCATGTCCTCCACCACAGATTTATGCATAAGAGAAACCCGCCCTCCATCCATCAAACCCAGAAAATTCTAACCATGATCATCAAATTCTATTTTCTTGTTGCTTGGAATCTCCTCTAACCATTCAGAGACCAGATGAACACCACACTGTTTCTTTCCAGTCACTGACTGCACAGAAGACACCACATCCTTATGTGTCTCAGAAATATGATAGATTATCTCAGGAGACATCCCCATATCGCCCTGTACCGAGTTCTTCATCTTATCAGACCTCACCCTCTTATCCTTAGATC
Organism: Viscum album; assembly: GCA_963277665.1. Taxonomy (NCBI): domain Eukaryota; kingdom Viridiplantae; phylum Streptophyta; class Magnoliopsida; order Santalales; family Viscaceae; genus Viscum; species Viscum album. The sequence continues at coordinate 1,898,128,361 of OY728158.1, read as the reverse complement.
TCAGCCTTCCTGGAGGAGCTCTTCTTCGGTAGACCTTCGAAGGATGTCCCAGCCGCTTGCGAAAGGAGCATAAGTCCATCCAATTATCGTATACCACCTTCTGCTTGCACCTGTACTCCTCACCTATGGTGATCCATTCAAAATCGAAAGGCAGACAAGAGACATCCAGATTTCCATTGATGGAAAATCACACTTCATGTGAAGGTCGAAAGACCATCGAAGGAGGATGAAACTCATCACGTTTCAACTTCGTGTAGCCCTAGACCAAGCCTGAATGAGATCCACCTCCGATTCAAAATGGATCATTATCTGGCGACTGCCAAGTAAACCAACCACCGCCTGTTCTTGGAGATCCCAAGAGCAAAACACCATCATGTCAAAAGCATAAACTGAGGGCCACCTATGCGAGAAACGAGCAACCAGAGTGAGATTCAGGAGTGCCAAAGACTCTACAAACTCCGAGTTCGAGAGCTGAAGATTAGGGTAACCATCGAGAATCTCCAGAAACTTAGGGGAAACCAAAAAATTGGGTAAGGGAGGTAGTAAATCGTGGTTTGAGGAAGGTAGGAAGAAGCTGGGGCCCTCCCGAATCGAGGAATCCCCCTCCCCCGTGAGGGGGTGAGGGACCGGCGTCGAAGCCACCGTCGACACTGAGGGGGAAACTAGTCGCCGGGGCCGAAACCAGCTGGTGGATACAACTTTTCACCCCGGATAACCTATATCATTTGCATCCCATTAAATTATATCATCTGGATATAAAAAATATATTTAAGAATATTATTGAGGAATTTTTAGTTTCCCATCATAGTAAGGAACTACTATGACCTTTTAGTGCAATAATTAATCTTAATGAATTATCACACACTATGACACATAAAAAATGTTGATGTTATAAGATGTTTATTAATATTAAAAACAATGAATAAATGTAATCATAATGTATGTAGAAGTTGTGTAACGACCCAAAGTTTTTCAATGGAAAATTCCCTCCTTATATTTATGTCATAAAAACACAAAATAATGAACTACTAAGTGATAAGTAACCTTTAAAGATAAGTTTGTCACTTCTATTTTTGGAATTTTGAAAATCCGACATTCACGGTTGTGTTCAAGATGATTTTTGGAGTCTAATGAAACAAAAATAATTTTTGGTGAAAAGTAACCTACACTTATGAATAGTAACCTACCCTTATGAATAATAATATGACCCTTGTGAATAGTAAATAAGAGTACCATTACCTATGAATAATAAAATAAAATTTAGACATCTTAGAAAGTGACAATTTGTCCTTAGTAAACGTTTTTGTTATTTTATAAGTCATAAATAATTAATGATAATTAATTAATTAATTTAAAAAATATTTATTTCCCTAAAATATATTAAAAAATTATTGAATTAATTTCTAATAGTTTTTAGATAATTTTATAAGACCCCACGTAATTTTTGAAAGAACAATAAAATCAGTTTTAATCTCAAAAACTGTTTTTTAAGTAAATTGTGATTTTATTTAAATATTAAATTAATAATATTTAGAAACTTATTTTTCAAAAATGGACTTCATTTTTTGATTCTACACGTCGTAAAATAGTTGGGGTAAAATTTTGGGAATTTTCTGAGATACATGAATTTTTGGTGAATAGTAGAATACATTAATTTACCATATAAATACATTTTAATTAAAACCCACTATTCCTGACATCACAAGTGATGTAATCACCCAAATCCCGAAATCACATGCCTTTTTTACTATTCTTGGTCATCCAAGACTCACTATTCCTTGTCTTAGGTGAAATTAATAAACTAATCAATTTTATATTAAGGAAACCCCTCTCCCCTCCACTATAAAAGCCACCCTTCACTCCCTCTTTTCCTCACACCTCTCAAGCTCCAAGCCTCCTCTAAAATCTGCCCAAACACCTTCCCTAGACCCTCCTCCCACGTCCAAAATCTGCTGGTCTCATCAAAATACCAAGCCTATCTTCCTTAAGGAGGATCTCAAGAGGAAGATTCTAGAGGTAATTTCTCTCCCTCTTCTCCTTCAATTTCCTTTCAAGTTCAAGTTCCTTTCTTGATCTCTCCCCAGCTATATTCAACCAAATTGTTTTTAACACCATTATTATACATATAATTTAATTATTATGGTATATTATATCACCCCACACCCTTTCCCTCTTCCTTTTATTTTATTTAAGAGAACGTTGTTCATGAGGTGTTAATTTATCACCTTTAAAAACGACATGCTCTCTTTTTCCATTTCTACCTTCAGATCTGGTCATGAAACCATTTTTATGGTTTAAACAGAATATTTTATATGTATTATGTTCCATTTTAAGTTCTTGAAATAACCTATGTCCAAATTACTAAGTTAACAGTTCAAACGAGTTCGTTGTGATCCAAAAACCACTCAAATTAACCGAAATAATGTTCATTTAATTCTTATCTAATGATTCATCCACATGGATCTAATATAACTCATTATAAAATCATTAAAGCTTCTGTAATATCATTAATAACATGTAATATCAGTTCTGGATGTTTACCCATGATCTACCCAAACATCAATTTAAGAATAAAAGTGGACCGCTCAAGAAAACCATGAAAACGAACATCCCCGATCAATGTTTTTAAACTCTATAAGTCATCCAATGGAACATAATATGAAATAATGAAACCAGAATGAATCCTATTAATGTATAAAAGGTTATAGAATTTCCAATTAATGAATATAATGTCATTATATAGGACATTAAATAGAAAGAGGCATTCGGGTACAAGGTAAGGGGAAATCTCGAACCCAATTTTATTCCCTCAGGTTCTCCCTCTTTCACTCCATTTTTGATATGGTTACTCCTCAAAGATCATTTTATCTTCATTTCCTTTACATTTCTGGGATATAAATTTTTTTCACTGGTTTTTATGTCCATCAAAATGTTTTCCAAAAGAACTCGTCTTTCAAGATCTCGCCTTTTACCTCTCATTCATGGTTGATGGTTCTTGTATCAAGTATGTTGTTCCCTCTTTCATTTGGGAACCCAAAGATTATGAATGTGTTATTATGAGATGAAACCCATTCCTTTCCATGGGTCATTTATGTACATGTTTGATATGTGTTCTATGTGTAAAGTATGATAATGATAATGTTATGATGTGACGGGTGTGCCCGGAATTATATAGCGCAATATGAATGTTTAAATATGACGGGTGCGCCCGGGATTATACAGCGCTCCAATGCATTGGGTAAAGTGATGAATATCATGAGTAAATGTGAAATTATGTGTGAACAAGATGATATCTTTGTTCACAAGTATGCGTGGTATTTAACCACTAAGACATGATGTTTTATTTTTATGCATTCCCACATTTCAAGTTTATTGTTTATGCTCCTCTCATGTTCATGATCTTTTGCCTATTTCATGATTATGCTCACCCCATGATGTATTGTTCTTATCTATCCTCTTACTGGGATTCTATCTCACCCCTTTTCATTTATATCCTCAGGTGCCTACATGTACTAAGGAGAGGAAAAGTTCCAATAAGAAGCTAGATAAGATGAAAGTAAATAAATGTTTATAGTTGATGTTGTATTTGTTATGTTTGGTCCTAGTTTGCCCAAGACACTAAACCTCTGGATCCTCCATGTGTAATACTATAGAGACCCGAAGCTTAACGTACATGAACATTACATTACTTTTGCGGAATACTTAGTACATAACAAAAACACACACACAAGGATCGTAATAGTTTAGTGTCTTTGGAAACTCGGAATATAATCTTCTAATCGTGGTGAAAGATCTTCAACATCTCCCATAAAGATCTTCCTTTTTTTATACCTAAACCTTTCTTTATATACTGAGGAAAAGAAAACATAAAATGGTGAGCTCAAAATGCTCAGTAAGGGTAAAAAAAGAAATATCAATCACATCATATTCATAAGAACATAACATTTTGGAAATATTAACCTACAAAAGAGAGCATAATTTAATTACATGGGATAAATCATAGTAGTGAAATGAAATCCCAATAATCATAACTTAAAACATGAAACTTTGTGGAATACACACATAATCATAGAGAATCATATCGTATTAGTCAAGACTCATTTCCAAGACTATCTTAGCAGACAAAGTCCCTTTCTGAACCGAGCCACCCTCGTTTCAGTCCTGTTTCACTGAACCGGTATAACCTACCATTCCAGCCATGTCTATCTCATGAGATATAAAATCATTACCCAATGCATTGGAGGGAGATATAGGTCCCACCCAACTCATAATGATACCATTCTTATGTGTGCCACAAAGTATTAAATCATACATCATTGCATAACCCATGTATTAAAAATGGGAATCTTAAACATCATGACATCATAAAAAAATTAATATACGATAAAGGAATTCATAAAAATAATTCCATCACAACATAATAAAATCAATGTAATAATAGGGATAAAAAACAGAACCCTTTATTATCTTATATGGAAAATAATTTCGATAAAACACTTGAACTTCATTCTTGAGGAAAATATCCTTTCTACATCAAAAACACTTTTCTTTTCTTAACATGTCATACAATTTTAAACTAAAAGAAGTTGATTAAAAATAAACATGAAAACTTTTAAAGTAATCTTCTTGGAAATAATGTTTTAAAAATCCATTCATGCCGTATAAGTTAAAAAAAACATTCTTCTCGTACTTTTGTCGGAAAAGTCACAAAGTACCTCGTACGAAAAACGACAAAAGATTCCTTTCATATCTTTAACTAAAATCTCACCGAAGGGTAAAATTGGATATAAACTATTTTAGAAGGATATAAATATTACACATTGAGGAAACATGGATGTGGATGATAAAATATACCCCAGTAAATTCCAAAGTATAAACAATCTAGGATAAAAATGAGATTGTGATATTTCCCTTACCTTAGGTCCGATTTGCTTCATAAGTGTCCGAACCTCCTGTATAATGATTTAAATAATGTCATTGACTTATTCCAGAATCATACTCATTGTTATTATATCATATGTGGTTCACTTATGGCTTTATATTACCCGTTTTTTTGTAAATTCCATGATAAAGAGTGTTTTGGGTAAAATCGTTTCATTTGTCGTCTATGTTTTGACTTGTAATTATTCATATGATTACATAGATCATGATTACTTAATTCCAGAATATAAGACATGATATATATATATATATATATATATATTCATAATATACAAATATATAATAAATCAGTAAATGGAAAGAAATACACCGTTCATGGAGACGGTAGGCCGTACGTACGCATGAATGCTGTTTTCGTTTCCATATTGAGTTGAACAGAATTAAGTAGATGAAATACATATATATACACATAAATCCAGTATCATTATTATGTCATATATTTCATGATTACTTATTATATATAATTTATAATCATTCATGAATGGTTAAAGTGGAGAATGAATCTCATCGCGTCGTGGAGACGGTAGTCCGTACGTACGCACGAGCGATGATATCGTTCTCATGATCGTGGGACTGTATTGGAGTGTATGTATAATATTTCAGAATCAATATCAATTTAAAATAATAATATATAGTTATTATTTACACCATTATACCCATCCAAGTAAGGTGGTGGTGGAAAATAGATTTCACCACGGCGTGGAGACGGTATTCCATACGTACGCACGCGCGGTGATTTCTTTCTCCGTGGGATGGATAGATGGTGAAATAGGTTTGTTTCATACTTATAATAAAATATCAGTATATGACTAATACAGATTTTATTACTTCATAATGAAACAACTAAAGAAGAAGAAGTGGAAGAAGAAATAAAGATGAAATAATCGGTAACGGAAATTACCTCTTCTTTGAAGCGCCTCTTTGAGACCTCCTCTTAGGGCACTAAAATTGGTCTTTGAGGAAGACCAGAACCTCTAGGATGTTTCTAGGGAAGTGGAGAAGAGAATTTGGCATGGGTTGGCCGATCCTGAAGGCTCAAAGTTGTGTGAGGAAGAGAGGGAGGAGGTTCCCTTTTATAAGGGAGGAGAGGGGAACCTTTGGAATAACTAAAAATATTATTTTATTATAAAGTAAAGTTAGGTTTTAAATAGCTCCAAATTTATTTATTTCAAGGATAAGGTGGCGATGGGTCTAAATCCTCTCATCCAATAGAATTTAGACAAGTTTAGGTTCCTATTTTAACCTTATCATTTAGATTTAACATTAAGTTAAATAATTTTACTTTTACCGTGTCTTCTTGTATTCTTATACTATAAGGTTAATAAACTTACTATAAGAAGCCAAACGAACCCCAAATTGTTTATTATTAATATATATAACCTTATCTAAGTCATTTGGACGAACCTTATATTTTTTGGAATAAAATAACAATTAATAATATAATATTTGTTTTAAAAACTATTTTATGTCAATTTTGACACTATTTAGTAATTGATTTTTGTGAAAATCATAACAGAATGATAAGTTCGAACAAAGTTAATTAAATCAATAATAACATGTCATATTAACCTATAAAATTAGTGTAATTCATAAAAAGGCTCAAATTATATTTATTTGGGTATTTATAACATCAATTATGTCAATATTTCATTAATAAGATAATTACTCCATCATCGTTGTGTCATAAATAAATTAACTTATTTAATGTCTAAAAATTACAAATAAAATATCATTATGTATTAAATCTTTTTAGATTTCTAATGAATATTTATAGTGGAATTTATCTTATTTATAACCCTATATTAAAAATGTTTTATTAAATAAACTTTGATTTTAACTCTTTTAACTGTTCTTTGAATTAAATAATAATAAATGTCCTAATCTAATTCAAGTGGGCCTAAATGGTCATATTTTATTCCTAAGTTTTTTTTGGGTCGAATGACACTTATACAATAGAATTAGGACATGTGTTAGGGTAATTATAATATAATTTTTACCCTTAATTACCCTATTTACTTTTAACCGTGGTAAATAAAAGTAAAAAGTTACTATTCACCAAAAATTATTTTCATCTCATTGAACCACATTTTACTTACTGACATCAACCGTGTCTCTCGGATTTTTGAAATTCCACTCAATGAAGCGGTAAAATTATGTTTTATGAAAAATTCAGTTTTTTTAACTACCACTTAGTGGTTTCACTATTCATCAAAAATTGAATGTTTTCAGAAAAATACCAAAAATTAGGCCTAAGATATATTTGATATTATGAACTCAAAAATGATTTCTATTTTACCAAATTCAAAACATATCATTTGCATTAATTAATTTAAAAAATAATTCCCATCGTCAAAACAAATTGTGTGTTCTTAAGAGATAATAACTATCAAAAGATTGACACTTGCTTATGTCTGGTTTAAATGTGAAATTACATCCAATGACCAACATTTTATTAAATTGTAAAAATATATTCTAAATATACTTTAAAACCACTCAAATTAATAATTTATCACTATTAATTATTTCGATTGAAAAAGTTTTTTTTAATTAAAATTTAGTAGTTTTCACTATTCATCAAAATATGAAAGTTATCCGAAAATCACCAAAATTTCACCATAAGCTAATTTCGATATTCCGAATCCAAAAATGAAGTCCATTTTGAAAAATAAAATTTACAAAATTTCAAAAGGTTGTTATTACTATTCATAACGGCTAGTTTTAATAATATTTTAATAGCATATCGTTCTTTAGCGAAACATGGTGTTGCGTACAACACACGCTATCGTGGAAGGTCACGATTGCGTGTAATTCAAGCCAGGTCAGAGATATGTGCTGTGAAAGCCTCTTTTGGTGTAGCGTATAACACAAGACATTAATGAAATTAAAAAAGAATATTTTTCATAAAATCTCGGGGTGTTACATTCTACCCCCCTTAAAATGAATTTTGCCCTCGAAATTCGTCAGAGTTATAAATGGTTTACTACTCGAAAGTTTCTTTAATAGAAACCCATATCGTAAAAAGGAATACCAAAACCAATCTTAAAAAAAACAAAAGTATGAAACGTAACGGTTACCCAAATAAACTAATCACTCGGTTTCCACATAGGTGAAAATATGGATATGGAAGAAAAATCTAACCATCATCTTCTGATGGAGAGTGGTAGCGAACATGGCTATGGAAAAGCCAAAAATCACAAATCCATAAATTTGTGATGATCTAAGGTACCATCTGATTAATCAGATATAAGAGCACTAGGAAAACATTTTTGGTTTTCAAGATCGTTTCCCTAAAGTTGAAGAATTTGAATTAGAATAAATACTTACTTTATTTTGGTACAATCTCATTGTTGTTCGTGCCTTGAACAATTTCCACTTCATCTATTAAATAAATGAAGTTGAATTTGTTATTCGTGAAGTGTTAGCAGATCATGTGATAGAATGACGGGTCATTCCATCTGTCTCAAACAAAAGGTTAGCAAAAGTTATTAAATATACATATGTCAATCTATAGTGAGATTAATCATATATGGTTCCTAAAATGGACTTATACTTCATATATCATACTATTTAATATAATAAAACTAGTTTCTACTAAACAGGGACTTCTTGTAGGCCAGTGGTAGGTGATAAAGGCTAGTCGCACTTCAGTTGTGGGTTCGATTCCCATAGCCTTGTCCGACGCGATGGGCTGTCGCCCATCCGGCAGGTTGTCCTTTTTCTAAAACTACATTACTATATCATCCCTCAAATTATATTGAAAAAAGGTTCTATCCTTAAACAATACTAACTTATTTCCAACATAATCCATTCCAATCTTTAGGCTTATCCAAAATACTTCGGTCCAAGCTCATAGTATAGAGAAAATGATCACGTGAATGCCATCATTTATCCCTCATATATCTTGTTCTTCACATTCCAGTCATGTGAATACCATAATCATGTAATCTCTTGAAAAATTAATACCCATTAAACCTTAGTGAAAACATGAATTCTACCAAAAGTTAACTCTTTCCACATACCAAAATCCAAAAATTCTATATACTCAAACCATGATATAACCTTCTCCTTATATCAGTCATGAGCTCATGAATACTATCAAACATTTAATTTTCTCATTATCCCTTCATTATGCGCATATCATCTACATTCCAAAAATATTTGAATAACCTTTCATGGATACTGGTACCATTAATCATACACTTTCAAAACTCAAGGAAAGATAACAGTGTAACAATCCTTAGATGTCTCTTTATTCCATAGTACCATGAGATTACTTACACAACATTACACATGATAAACATGTAATCATTCCACTACCTTTTTAAACCGTTGACCGAGATTCAACAATTCTTTCATCTCACATATCATTTGTAGTCTCTTCATCATCATCAACATAAATACTACCCATACAACCATAATTATTCTCTTCATGAGACTTTCCCTTAGGGCATTGGTTTGCATAATGCCCGTACATTCCACTTTTAAAACATTTAACCATTCTTGAAGTCATAGCAATACCATTATCCTCATCCATGGTGTTAACTGAACCTTTTCATTTGCACTTACTGGCATTGTGTCCTTCTTTTCCACACCCAAAGCATCTTCTAGTTCCCTTGAAACATTCTCCTTGATGCCTCTTCCCACATGATTTACATAGGGGAAATTGAACTTTCTTTCCGCTATGATCATCATGAAACTCCATCTTTCTCTTATTAGCCGAGTCAGGAAACTTACCAAATTTTACTTTATTGATCATATTATGAGATTGCTGATTCAGCATAATAATTATGTTTGGACCTCCAAATCCCATTTCATTTGGTTTCTCATCATTCCATTGTCCATCATATCCTCCATTATCGTGAATCATCTTGTTTCCATCCATTTTCTAAAACCCAAAAAGAATAGTGTGAGAGGAAAAAATCATAATAAAGGGGGAGTAACTTCAATATATAACATCTTAGGTTAAATTCTAAGATCGTTACCATAGTTCTAGGACTATATCTTATATGTATACTTATCCTTAAGGGACATCCCTAGACATACCTTAGAAATATCTCTTGTGATATCACTAACGTTTTCGCATCCTAGTTTCCAAAGGTTGACTAAACCTTTCCTCTGATACCAACTGTAGAGACCCGAAGCATAATGTACATGAACATTACATTACTTTTGCTGAATACTTAGTACATAACAAAAACACACACACAAGGATTATAATAGTTTAGTGTCTTTGGAAACTCGGAATATAATCTTTTAATCGTGATGAAAGATCTTCAACATCTCCCATAAAGATCTTACTTTTTTTATACCTAAAACCGTTCTTTATATCCTGAGGAAAAGAAAACATAAAAGGGTGAGATCAAAATTCTCAGTAAGGGTAAACAAAAGAAATATCAATCACATCATATTCATAAGAACATAACATTTTGGAAATATTAACCTGAAAAAGAGAGCATAATTTCACAACATGGGATAAATCATAGTAGTGAAATGAAATCCCAATAATCATAACATAAAACATTAAACTTTGTGGCTTACACACATAATCATATAGAATCATATCTTATTAGTCAAGACTCATTGTCAAGACTATCTTAGTGGACAAAGTCCCTTTCTGAACTGAGTCACCCTCATTTCAGTCCTGTTTCCCTGAACCGGTATAACCTACCATTCCAGCCATGTCTATCTCATGAGATATAAAATCATTACCCAATGCATTGGAGGGAGATATAGGTCCCACCCATCTCATAATGATACCATTCTTATGTGTGCCACAAAATAATAAATCATACATCATTGCATAACCCATGTATTAAAAATGGAAATCTTAAACATCATGACATCATAAAACAATTCATATACGATAAAGGAATTCATAAAAATAATTCCATCACAACATAATCAAATCAATGTAATAATAGGGATAAAAAACAGAACCCTTTATTATCTTTGATGGAAAATAATTTTGATAAAACACTTGAACTTCATTCTTGAGGAAAATATCCTTTCTACTTCAAAAACACTTTTCTTTTCTTAACATGTCATACAATTTTAAACTAAAAGAAGTTGATTAAAAATAAACATGAAAACTTTTAAAGGAATCTTCTTGGAAATAATGTTTTAAAAATCCATTCATGCCGTATAAGTTAAAAAAACATTCTTCTCGTACTTTTTTTGGAAAAGTCACAAACTACCTCGTACGAAAAATGACAAAAGATTCCTTTCATATCTTTAACTAAAAACACACCAAAGGGTAAAATTGGATATAAACTATTGTAGAAGGATATAAATATTACACATTGAGGAAAAATGGATGTGGATGATAAAATATACCCCAGTAAATTCCAAAGTATAAACAATCTCGGATAAAAATGAGATTCTGATATTTCCCTTACCTTAGATCCAATTTGCTTCGTAAGTGTCCGAACCTCCTATATAATTATTTAAATAATGTCATTGAATTATTACAGAATCATACTCATTGTTATGATATCATATATGGTTCACTTATGGCTTTATATTACCTGTTCTTTTGTAAATTCCATGTTAAAGAGCGTTTTGGGTAAAATCGTTTCATTTGTCGTCTGTGTTTTGACTTGTAATTATTCATATGATTACTTAGATAATGATTACTTAATTCCAGAATATAAAAAATGATTTATATATATATATTCATAATATACATATATATAATAAATCAGTAAATGGAAATAAATACACTGTTCATGGAGACCGTAGGTCGTACGTACGCATGAATGCTGTTTTTGTTTCCTTATTGAGTTGAACGGAATTAAGTAGATGAAATAAATATATATACACATAAATCCAGTATCATTATTATGTCATATATTTCAGGATTACTTATTATATATACTTTATAATCATTCACGAATGGTTAAAGTGGAGAATGAATCTCATCGTGTCGTGGAGACGGTAGTCCGTACGTACGCACGAGCGATGATATCGTTCTCATGATCGTGGGACTGTATTGGAGTGTATGTATACTATTTCAGAATCAATATCACTTTAAAATAATAATATATATTTATTATTTACACCATTATACCCATCCATGTAAGGTGGTGGTGGAAAATAGATTTCACCACGGCGTGGAGACGGTATTCCGTACGTACGCACGTGCGGTGATTTCTTTCTCTGTGGGATAGATAGATTGTGAAATAGGGTTGTTTCATACTTATAATAACATATCATTATATTAGTGATACTGATTTTATTACTTCATAATGAAACAACTAAAGAAGAAGAAGTGGAAGAAGAAATAAAGATGAAAGAATCGGTAACGAAAATTACCTATTCTTTGAAGCGCCTCTTTGAGACCTCCTCTTAGGGCACTACAATTTGTCTTTGAGGAATACCAGAACCTCTAGGATGTTGCTAGGGAAGTGTAGAAGAGAATTTGGCATGGGTTGTCCGAGATTGAAGGCTCAAAGTTGTGTGAGGAAGAGACGGTGGAGGTGCCCTTTTATAAGGGAGGAGAGGGGCACCTTTGGAATAACTAAAAATATTATTTTATTATAACGTCAAGTTCGGTTTTAAATAGCTCCAAATTGATTTATTTCGAGGCTAAGGTGGGGATGGGTAGAAATTCTCTCATCCAATAGAATTTAGACAAGTTTAGGTTCCTATTTTAACCTTATCATTTAGATTTAACATTAATTTAAATAATTTTACTTTTACCCTGTCTTCTTGTGTTCTTATACTATAAGGTTAATAAACATACTATAAGAGGCCAAAAGAACCCCAAATTGTTTATTATTAATATATATAACCTTATCTAAGTCATTTGGCCGAACCTTATATTTTTAGGAATAAAATAACAATTAATAATATAATATTGTTTTTAAAAACTATTTTATGTTAATTTTGACACTATTTAGTAATTGATTTTTGTGAAATTCATAACAGAATGATAAGTTCAAAAAAAGTTAATTAAATCAATACTAACATGTCATATTAACCTATAAAATTAGTGTAATTCATAAAAAGGCTCAAATTATATTTATTTCGGTATTTATAACATCAATTATGTCAGTATTTCATTAATAAGATAATTACTTCATCATCATTGTGTCATAAATAAATTAAATTATTTAACGTTTAAAAATTACAAATAAAATACCATTATGTGGTAAATCCTTTTAGCTTTCTAATGAATATTTATAGTGGAATGTATCTTATGTATAACTCAATATTAAAAATATTTTATTAAATAATCTTTGATTTTAACTCTTTTAACTCTTCTTTGAATTAAATAATAATAAATGTCCTAATCTAATTCAAGTGGGCCTAAATGGTCATATTTTATTCCTAAGTTTCTTTTTGGTCTAATTACACTTATCCAATAGAATTAGGACATGTTTTAGGGTAATAATAATATCATTTTTACCCTTAATTACCCTATTTACTTTTAACCGTGGTAAATAAAAGTAAAAAGTTACTATTCACCCAAAATTATTTTCATCTCATTGAACCACATTTTACTTAATGACATCAACCATGTATATGAGATTTTTGAAATTCCACTCACAGAAGCGGTAAAATTAAGTTTTATGAAAAATTCAGTTTTTTTAACTACCACTTAGTGGTTTCACTATTCATCAAAAATTGAAAGTTTTCAGAAAAATACCAAAAATTAGGCCTAAGCTATATTTGATATTATGAACTAAAAAATGATTTCTATTTTACCAAATTGAAAACATATCAATTGCATTAATTAATTTAAAAATTAATTCCCGTTGTCAAAACAAATAGCGTGTTCTTAAGAGATAATAACTATCAAAAGATTGACACTTGTTTATGTCTGGTTTAAATGTGAAATTACATCCAATGACCAACATTGTATTAAATTGTAAAAATATATTCTAAATATACTTTAAAACCACTCAAATTAATAATTTATCACTATTAATTATTTCGATTGAAAAAGTTGTTTTTAATTAAAATTTAGTAATTTTCACTATTCATCAAAATATGAAAGTTATCCGAAAATCACCAAAATTTCATCCTAAGATAATTTTGATATTCCGAATCCAAAAATGAAGTCCATTTTGAAAAATAAAATTTAAAAAATTTCAAAAAGTGGTTATTACTATTCATAATGGATAGTTTTAATAATATTTTAATAGCATATCGTTGTTTAGCGAAACTTGGTTTTGCGTACAACACACGCTATCGTGGAAGGTCGTGATTGCGTGTAATTCAAGCCAGGTCAGAGATATGTGTTGTGAAATCTCCTTTTGGTGTAGCGTATAACACAAGACATTAATGAAATTAAAAAGAATATTTTTCATAAAATCTCGGGGTGTTACAAATACTATTATGTTGTCTATCTTTGAAATGATGTAATAGTAATGAAAGAAAAGGCTGGGTCTCTATAGTTGGTATCAGAGGAAAGGTTTAGTTAATTTGGGAATTAGGATTAGTGAACCCTAGAAAAATCCTCTAGTATGAGACTAAGTACAAATAAGCACCTAGGGATCCCATATGTTATGTTTTTTGTATAAATTATTTAGATAAATAAGTTATTCATGACTTGTTTAGTTATGTTTTTTTCTATCTTTTTCTATTTTAGAAAATGGTGGGAACTAGGTGAGGTAATGAAGGAGAAGTACCCTCACCTGTTTGTGTGAAGTGAAATTTCGGGGGCGAAATTTCTTAAGGGGGGAAGAATGTAACGACCCAAAGTTTTTCAATGGAAAATTCCCTTCTTATATTTATGTCATAAAAACACAAAATAATGAACTAGTAAGTGATAAGTAACCTTTAAACATATGTTTGTCACTTCTATGTTTGGAATTTTGAAAATCTGACATTCACGGTTGTGTTCAAGATGATTTTTGGAGTATAATGAAACAAAAATAATTTTTGGTGAATAGTAACCTACCCTTATGAATAGTAATATGACCCTTATGAATATTAAATAAGATTATCATTAACTATGAATAATAAAATAAAATTTATACATCTTAGAAAGTGACAATTTGACCTTAGTAAACGTTTTTGTTATTTTATAAGTCATAAATAATTAATTATAATTAATTAATTAATTTAAAAGAATATTTATTTCCCTAAAATGTATTCATAAATTATTGAATCAATGTCTAATAGTTTTTAGATAATTTTATAAGACCCCGCGTAATTTTTGAAAGAATAATAAAATCAGTTTTAATCTCAAAAACTATTTTTTAAGTAAATTGTGATTTTATTTAAATATTAAATTAACAATATTTTGAAAATTATTTTTCAAAAAATGGACTTCATTTTTGGATTCTACACGTCAAAAAATGGTTTGGGTAATATTTTGGGATTTTTCTGAGATACTTGAATTTTTGGTGAATAGTAGAATACATTAATTTACCATATAAATACATTTTAATTAAAACCCACTATTCCTGACAACACAAGTTATGTAAGCACCAAAATACCGAACTCACATGCCTTTTTTACTATTCTTGGTCATCCAAGACTCACTATTCCTTGTCTTAGGTGAAATTAATAAAGTAATCAATTTTATATTAAGGAAACCCCTCTCCCCTCCACTATAAAAGCCACCCTTCACTCCCTCTTTTCCTCACACCTCTCAAGCTCCAAGCCTCCTCTAAACTCTGACCAAACACCTTCCATATCCCCTCCCCCACGTCCAAAATCTGATGGTCTCATCAAAATACCAATCCTATCTTCCTTAAGAAGGATCTCAAGTGGAAGATTCTAGAGGTAATTTCTCTCCCTCTTCTCCTTTAATTTCCTTTCAAGTTCAAGTTCCTTTCTTGATCTCTCCCCACATATATTCATCCAAATTGTTTTTTAACTCCAGTATTATACATATAATGTAATTATGATGGTATATTATATCACCCCACACCCTTTCCATCTTCCTTTTATTTTATTTAAGAGAACGTTGTTCATGAGGTGTTAATTTATCACCTTCAAAAACGACATGCTCTCCTTTTCCATTTCTACCTTCAGATCTGGTCATGAAAACATTTTTATGGTTGAAACAGAATATTTTATATTTATTATGTTCCATTTTATGTTCTGGAAATAACCTATGTCAAAATTACTATGTTAACAGTTCAAACGAGTTCGTTGTGATCCAAAAACCGCTCAAATTAACCCAAATAATATTCATTTAATTATTATCTAATGATTCATCCACATGGATCAAATATAACTCATTATAAAATCATTCAAGCATCTGTAATATCATTAATAACATGTAATATCAGTTCTGGATGTTTACCCATGATCTACCCAAACATCAATTTAAGAATACAAGTGGACCGCTCAAGAAAACCATGAAAACGAACATCCCCGATCAATGTTTTTAAACTCTATAAGTCATCCAAAGGAACATAATATGAAATAATGAAACCAGAATGAATCCTATTAATGTATAAAAGGTTCTTGAATTTCTAATTAATGAATATAATGTCATTATACAAGACATTAAATAGAAGGAGGCATTCAGGTACAAGGTAAGGGGAAATCTCGAACCCAATTTTCTTCCCTCGGGTTCTCCCTCATTCACTCCATTTTTGATATGGTTACCCCTCAAAGATAATTTTCTCTTCATTTCCTTTACTTTTTAGGGATATACATGTTTTTCACTGGTTTTTATGTCCATCAAAATGTTTTCCAAAAGAACTATTCTTTCAAGATCTCACCTTTTACCTCTTATTCAAGGTTGATGGTTCTTGTATCAAGTATGTTGTTCCCTCTTTCTTTTGGGAACCCAAAGCTTATGAATGTGTTATTATGAGATTAAACCCATTCCTTTCCATGGGTTATTTATGTACATGTTTGATATGTGTTCTATGTGGCAAGCATGATAATGATAATGTTATGATGTGATGGGTGTACCCGGAATTATATAGCGCAATATGAATGTTTAAATATGACGGGTGCGCCCGGAATACAGCGCTCCAATGCATTAGGTAAAGTGATGAATCTCATGAGTAAATGTGAAATGATGTGTGAACAAGATGCTAGATTATTTCACAAGCATGCATGGTAGTTAACCACTAAGACATGATGTTTCATTTTTATGCATTGCCACATTTCAAGTTTATTGTTTATGCTCCTCTCATGTTAATGATCTTTTTCCTATGTCATGATTATGCTCACCCCATGATGTATTGTTCTTATCTATCCTCTTACTAGGATTCTATCTCACCCCTTTTGATGTATATCCTCAGGTGGCTACATGTACTAAGGAGAGGACAAGTGCTAATAAGAAGTTAGAGAAGATGAAATTAAATAAATGTTTATGGTTGATGTTGTATTTGTTATGTGTGGTCCTAGTTTGCCCAAGAAACTAAACCTCTGGATCCGCCATGTGTAATACTATTATGTTGTTTATCTTTTAAATGATGTAATAGTAATGAAAAAAAAGGCTGTGCCGCTATAAGTTGGTTATAGGTCACTAACTCCACCTGATTCTCACTTAAACTAGATCAAATTGTTAAAAACCTTCAATACGCTAGCTATCACATGATAAAAATTCTTCTAAGGGGACACCAGATTTACCTCTTTGGAAAC
The DNA here is from genome assembly GCA_963277665.1 of Viscum album. Lineage (NCBI taxonomy): Eukaryota > Viridiplantae > Streptophyta > Magnoliopsida > Santalales > Viscaceae > Viscum > Viscum album. The sequence goes on along the minus strand of OY728158.1, from coordinate 1,898,110,862 downwards.
TCTTCTCATCATAAATTTTACCCTATAATAAAAATCCATTGAGAGGTGACACTTGTTAAGTATGTGCTTTATAAATTGGTGTAAACTGAGATCCTTGTGAGTGCCCCCACTGCAGTATTATCAAAATATAATGTGATAGGGTCCTTACATCTCAGAACAATATAAAGATCATAGATAATGTTGAATATCCAAATAACTTATTTGGTTGCATTAGAATATTATATATACTCATGCTTTACTATAAAATAGAAAAAACTAGCTTCTTTGATGTTCAAAAATTTTCTTTTGATATTGAAGACATATCCTGAACATAACTTCAGATCATTCTGATCTTTTTGAAAGATAGCATCTATATAACCCCTGATGACTAGATCCTCTTCTCCCATATACACCATGAATATATCCTTAGTTATCCTAAGATACTTAAGTACTTCCTTAACATCATAACAATTCTATTCACCTAGATTAGTTTGATATCTTCTATCCATTCTAAGGGTATATGGAATACCAATACTAGTGCATAACACGACACACATGATTGATCCTATCACATAAGTGTATGAAATATTACTCATTATATCTTTTTACTATTATGTCTAAGGACGTGTTTTATTAGAAAGATATATTCCATATGGAATTATAACGAATAACCTCTTTGAATGTTAAATAAAAAATCTCTTTAGTATATGATCAATATATGTTCCTTGACTTTTTCCATGATGCCTCTTGAATTTATAATGAGTGATCTTAATTAAAAGGATGTAGGATGATTAACATAAGTCTTTTGTGGAGAATTAGTTGTTAAACCAGTCTGTAACTGACTATTTTACTGGTATGTCATTTCCAATAAGTAATATTTCATAGAAATATACCACTGGTATAATAAACCCAGTCCCACTGAATCACTCATAAACACATGGATAAAATTCATTCTTAATGAAACTAAATTCTTTTATAGTTTCATTGAATTGAATATTACAAGGCATGGATTATTTATTCATTCCAAAAATCAGTCTTTATAACTTTCATATGCTTTTAGAATTACTAGGATTTACCCACCCTTATGACGGCATCATATAGACATATTCTTGAATGTTCTCATTAAATAAATATATTTTTAAATCCATCTTCCAAATCTCATAGTCATGGAAAGCATCTGTAGTGAGTATAATTATTATGTAGTTAAGCATGAATACTAATGACAAGGTTTAATTATAGTAGATTCCTTGAAATTGTTTAAACTCTTTAGACATCTTCCATTGTTTATTGGTATTCAATTTACTTCTGTTTTCTAGTATTTATCTTATATACTAATTTTAACCCAAACATATTTACAAAAAATAGTGGATCAAATAGAACCTAAACTTGGTCTTTATATAAGGAATCCATCAAAAAATTTATATCTTCCCACCATATTTCATCTTTTGAGCTCTCTACTACCTCCTTATATGAAAGAATATTGTTATTATCAATCAATAACAAGTCACCATCTTCAATTACTAGAAAAAAAATATATAATGGTCTCAAACCTCTTTAGTGATCTTATGTGGTTCTTGTATTTTTTGGATGAAAATATTATATTGGGACTTGTGTAATGTGTTGTTGTACCAAATCTTATATATCTTGAGCATTAACTTTATAAAAGAGAATCTCACTCCCACCATCCTTCTTGATTATGTGCTCCCTCTCAGGAAAAAAACTCTTGTCCTGTGAGGATTAAATTCTCCTTTGAGTCGTTTTATAGATTGTATCCCCTTGTTTCCTTATGATACTATATAAAGACACACTTCATTCCCTAGGGTTCTAGTTTGTTTCCTAAGTGTGCCTTAACAAATTCCTCAAATCCCCATGCATAAGTATGTGGAAAAAGCTTTATTTCCACCCTCTAAACCTATAAGAATTGTTCTTACAACATTTATTAGTTCTTGATTTTTTTTTCATGCTACTGTATGTAATTCACATCCCTAAAAGGGTAATAGAAGATCTTCATAACACATTTTCAACCTCTCTATTTCAAGTAAGGTATAGTTCCTCTTGTCATTGACACCATTCCATTATGGAATATAGTGTGGTGTGAGTTGAGATCGAATCGCATACTCCTGTACAACATTGATACAATCATGGTTACGTTATTTACCACCTCAATGAGATCAAAGATTTTTTATTTTCTTCATATGTTGATTTTTTACTTCACTATTGAATTCTTAGAATTTATCAATATACTAGAACTTATACCTCATGAAGTAATTATAACCATATATATTGAAGTCCCTATTAAAAGTAATAATGTATGATTTCCAACCTTAATATTCTATTGTATAAGGTCCACACTCATCAGTGTGAAGAAATTCTGAAATCGTTTTGGCTCTTTCACCTTATCTACCAAATGGTGGTTTGACCATTTTTCCTAAAAAATAAGCATGGAGTATTTCAATTTATTTTAGATCAAAAGAATCTAAATAACCATATTTATACGTCTTTATGAAATTATAATCATTACTTGATCAGGATTGTGATTCCATAACTAGGTTTTAAATGAGTCATGTGGATTTGTTTCATTATCAATAACCAATAGTTTGTTTTTTCAATTTAATATATAAAGACTTTTATTCAACTATTCCATTATATAACAAATTCCATTATCGTAAAGGAGACATTATTTGTTTTAAAATTTGTAAAAAAAATCCATCCATGTCAAGTAAATAAATAGATACAATATTATTAGTAATAGTTAGTAAAAAATAACAGTTATTTAAACCTAAAATCAGACACGTTAAAATGAATTTTTGTAGTCTCTAATTTCAAAAGTTTTAAGACATGATACATTGGATGATTGTATATCCACATATCCTCTATAAATCTTATATAATCTACTTAGTTCCCACATTTTCACAAAGATGTGAGAACCAAAATATATATCTAATACCCAATACATAGATATAAACATATTTCACTTGATAATGAATGTACATTAAGATTAAACTTTATTCTTTAACCAAGTATAATTCTTCTTCCATTGGCATATCTTTACAAATACGAAGCATATAGTGTTTTTATTACATTGACTTCCATCGGATCTTGTTCTACTTGGAAGGGTAGTGCTCAAGATCCTTTGACTTTGAATGATTCTTGCGGTCCTTTACCATGATATTTGTTTTCTTATTCACTATAAGGACTATAGGTTTTTCATTCCCTACGTCTTTTTTAACTTGGATAATTAAAAATGTTCTGAAATATTCTTCTCAATATTTCAAATGTTATAATTCATAAGGAAAATATGGAATCCTTTATAAAGAGAGAATAAAATTTGATATATGAAAAACTCACTAGGGTTCTTAAATCTCAATATTTCTATAAACTATATATAGCTAATAATCTTGACTAAACGAAGCCCAACCAATATTGACTCTCGATGATTTAATATGAATAGTGCATTAGAGATCTCATATCTGTCCTGTCTCACATTCTATTTATAAATATCATAAAGTTGAGACATGGTACTATACATATCCATTTCCGCATGTTTCATAAGTGTCTCACTGTACATGGATGATAACATAAAATTTCATACATTTATTGAACAATCCATGTGTTTTTGATAGGGAGACACTTCTTTCTCACCAGCTACTTTAGAAAGTTACTCAGGAAGTGGGGTTAATAACTTGTATAATTTCCATTAATGGTACAATATAACATGAAAATTCCTATACCATTCTTAGAAATTTATGTTAGTTAGAATGTTTTCCTTCTCTAGTATAGATCATAGTGATATAGTCAAAGTCGTGTGAGTTTCCATTTCCATAATAATTAATAGTATAATTTAATACATTATCTAGATAACATAAATTAGATAAATAAATTTTAGATTTATTAATATATACCAATTTATCAAAACCCAATAACCCTCACCATTGGTGTCAAAATATACTATCAGATGGATATTCTAGTGGAAATGATCCATAGGACCCTCCTCTAAACCTAGAATTGTGTTTGGAAAGTTATTTTAAGGGTTTCCTGTAGGTGCGACTTTCTAACTTCATTAACTCATAAATCCTTGTTCTATTGAGTGTACTTAAAAATCCTAAAATTATAGATAAGGATTTCGTCAATGTTTTCCTCATAATTACACTAATTCCTACTTGGTAAGTCAACCCCTTATATAAACTAAGATAATGTCAACCAAAAATCTAAGGTAAAATTCTTTGAAAATTGAAACCACCATGACTTGGGATGATCAAGAACTTTGAACTATTACTTAGATTTTAAATTAAATAGTTGAAGGATATATCAACCTAATATTTAATTTTAGGTATTTTAACTTTATGCGCAAATAGAAATATTTTCCTTCATTAAATGATTGTTAATTTTAATTGGATTTACTTAAGTAGTTAACCACTTCATTATACAATTACACATAAACCAAGAATTTAAATCTATCTTGCATGCTTGTTAATTTATTTATTTAATGTGAAATAAATGCATTTAAATATATAATTAACCATAAAAATAATATAAATAAATAAATAAAGTAGTATTATCATGAACTTTATCTAACAACTGGTTTATCTAGAAGATGATAAACTAACTCTGACTATAAGGGATTAAATCCTTGAACTTACGTTGGATCAAGATACAGAATTCCAAATATTATCCAATAATACTCCTAGATTGGTTTCACCTTATTTACAAACTTGAAGCACCTCCACTCACCTAGGATATATATCCATTATATAATATTTACTTACACACTGGTGAGCGGAACCAAAGGATTGGTTTAGGTGGTTTACATAAAAGATACCATGGGCACACAAGGGTGGAAGGATAATAAGGAGGAAATCAATTTAATTTAATAATAATAATTTATTAAAGTAAACCAATCATATATAATTTTTTTCTAATATTATGATCACCCAAACAAAATAATGAAATATATATTTTCAACACGGCTAAAACTTATCTCAATTAATTCTTTAATTAAGATACACTCCTTGAATAAATCCAATTAATTAATTGAATTTATCTTAATTCCATCCATACCATATTTAAATTTAAATGATCCATAATTTTAAACAATGTAATATTATATAAAATCTACAAATTATACAAGAGTACTTTGAAGAAAATACACAAACCCATTTAAAATACTATGTATGGTCCTTATACTATGCATTCACCTAGATTCCAATATACATTTTGAGGACTATAATTACAAGGAATTTACTTTTAAATAAATTAAAAAAAATCATATCTAAATTATATGAAATGTGATGATTTTAATACACATAGAGTACACTATAATTAAAGACTGTGAATAACTTATAGTTTAGAATTTCATATCGAAATTAATTCAATATATAATTAATAATTTTATCCCATGGTATGCACTGTCAAATAAATCACACACAGAATATATTTATATATATTTAATTATATGGTTATTTTTTCTATTCATTAAATTGATTATATTAGGTACAATAGGTTATATGGAATATACATAACATACACACTGTATGATCTCTTCTTCCCATGTATGTGATACAGGCCTTGGGACTGGGCATGTTTGTCATGTGAAGATGTTTATGTGGTACACAACATGTATTATAGATACACATTGTGTGAGGTAGAAGTTTAACAATTTTCCAATCCCCATTTCATGTTCAAAATATATGACACGACTGGGAATATTGTGTTTTCCTCCATTAAATCATGTGGACTACACGATGTGTAATCAAGTAACATGATGTGTAGTATAGTCAAACCACATAAAATCCTAGTCCAATTACCATGCTGTGTACATTAAATACAATTAGAGTGTATTTAATACACAATGAATGACTTTTAATGTGATTCTTATTGGTGTATTGAACATGCATACATGGAATGTACATTCAAAATACATATTGTGTACTCCTGGGTCATCTATACAGAACCCTTAACATATCTTGATGGATTCGTAGGATTTTCATCATTGTTTATTAAACATTTTATTGGTTAAGTGATTGAGAAAAAATAATATAGGTGAAGGAATCAATATTCCAAATTAAAAATGAATAGTCAAAACATGAACCTAACAACAAAATCATATGATCAATAAATGATTAATACATAATTATAATTTAATTATGTGACCTATTTGATACCCCATGTAGGTTTTGGTTATTGTTAAAGTGACTATTTTTCTTGGAAAACTTAGTCTTTTATCATAATTGATGAATAATTTGAGATGTATATGATGAAGAACATCATAACCAACAAAATTAAATCAAAAAATAATTGACTTGTTAACAACAAAACCAGAATCTAGGATCATCAAATATAATTTACAATTAATTTATTGATATATTTACAATTATGTTTCCTTTTAATTATTTCCTTGATGTTGATTGGGTTGACTACTCTTATCATATTTTCCTTTCATCATAGGATTCAAGGGTATTATCCATCTAGTGGTGATTGACACAATATCTAAAATTTATTAATATCACCATAGAGTCACCAGGTGCTGGAAGAGTTGATTTTCTTTTTTACACCATTCATCATCGATAATAGGAAGAATCTATTTTTGGAAGAGGTATTATTATGAGTCTCTTGAAATCAGGAGAGTTTGGAGGAGGATCAGAACTCTTATTATTGAGTTCATTCTTGAGAGGATTCCCTCTAGGTCTTGAAAGAATTATATCTATTTTTTCCCTTAAAATTTGATAACAATAAAAAGTGATATAATTAGGTATTTATAAATCCTTTATAGTATTGATAATTGAACATAGGCCCTTATCAAAATACCTATTACTTAATGAACCCCATGTCTAATAATAATTTAAATAATAAATTTTTTTCTTGAAATTCATAAAAAATGAGAATAAATAAATATCATTTATAAAACAAATAAATAAGTATTTATTTAATTGATCTTTAATATATCATTTCTGTCTTTACCATTAAACTCAGTCTGTAACCCTCCTTAATATTTATCGAGTCTTAAATAATCACTATTAATTTAATAAATAACTATCATTGAATTATTCACTAATAAATATAATAAATATTATGTTAATTTTTTTGATAATAAATGTTTATTTGTATTTAACTCACATTTTTACTCTTCTAAATAACTAGTGATTAAATCTTGGAAAACAAAAAAATATTTTATAAAACCAAAAAAGTGGGAAGATTATTTATTCTAACTTGTTAAAATTAATAAAAGATTATTGAGATTTTGTATACACATAATGTGTTACCCTCTAGGAACCTATCTTAGTGGAATTATGTGGAACTTCCTAAAGTCTAAGGTTAGAATATACCAATATGAAAAGACTCCGATAGAGATATAATTTAATATCACAACGACATAAAAACTCATACAAACACTTACTATATAATATAATCCCTTTACCATAACATCTCAAATCTAGAAGGTTGCATGCCAGTGTCATAAACCAATGTACTCAATGTCTATTTCATTGACTTTCTAGAATTGAACCTACCCACAAAAATCTAGGCACATAGATTTATTTAGTTTCTTCAATTAATATCAAATATATTGAGATATCAACTTTTCTTAAATAACATAAGGGGAAAATTCTTTCTCTCATTGTTCATTAATGAAATGGTACTCATAACACACCCATCATATCCTCTTGTGCCACACATGTATGGAATCTAGGTTTTATCAATAAATATAAATATGTGACTAATGATTTATATTAATAAAAATCAGAAATTTTATAGATTAATATCGTGTTTGCAGATAATAACACCCAATCACACATATGAATATGGATTTTCAATTAGTGGGTCATGTTCTCATAACCTCCTGAAGTGGAAATTACTGAGGTCATACACCTTGAGAATGTAACTCAAAGTCCAAAGATTCTCCAACCCTGATAGCCTATACCATTTTCTTCTTATTAAAATATATCTTATGGCTATAGAGATTATATTTAATAGTACCATAACATAACTTCTAGGTTCACATCATTGCGTGGAATTGTTATAAAATTTTAGTTCCATGATTACTCTTTGAACTTTATCACGTACTATGTCATGTGGAATAACAATCATGATGTGTTAATAAGTTTATTAATTTTTTGAACAATGAGTATAGATAGTTGTAAATCACATAGAAGTTCGTTCTAGGTAACCAACTCCAACAAAAATCCCAAATAGGGAATAATTTCTAATGTATGGTGAAACAGTGAGAAAACCAGAAATAAATGAAATTGGAGTATTATCCTTAGATGTGGAACTCAATTGTATCTGATTAAATAGATATCTGAGGTAAAATATATCTATCCTTGAAATGGAGATAACTAATAGAGAAAAGTTAGGGAGGGGGTATACGCAACTACTAGGTGAAAATGGAGTGAAAACCACTTTTAGAATCCAATTAATAATTTAAAATCTATTATCTATTTTTAAAAAAAATATAGATATACCCACTTAAACTATGGTGGTTATCAACCAGAACACTAGTGGGTTATCTAGTGGAATAGAGAATGTGAAAGCTCCATCATAACAATGGTGGCTTTACATTGAGGTTCCGATAGGGAATCTACTCATGAGAAGATTCCTCCCCTTTGATCCTATTTCTTGGAAACCTGATCTTGAACCACCTATGTTATATCCAACAACCCAATGAAAGAAAAATGAAGAAGGTTAAATATAATTTAGATCCAATTTTTACCTCATACAAATGCATGGTGATGTAAACTCCCCACTATATAACAAATAATCCCTGCCCATCACTATAAAGCATTACCAAGCCACATCGGTGAAAAGATCCATCCAATGTACCTACACACTAGACTCCAACTCCCATGTTTCCTTTTAGATATGATCATAATGGAATAAAACCCATATCAGAGGGGATAAATTTTGATTTATAGTTTTTTAAACTAGTTTACTTTATAAAACAGTCGCTCCTCAAATAATGTTTCACGACCCGTCCTCAGGGCTCGTGCTGTGACTACCCCAAGCCCGCCTCTCATAGGTCAGGGGCTGGCGACTAGCACCAAGGCATAAAATCCCGAAAAAAAGGGTAAGGCATTGCCTTTGTAAAGTAAACAAACACCATAGAGTAAGTAAGCAGAAGTAAACACTAAGTAAAACTGGGTACAATAGTTAGTGCAGAAAAGTAAGTGGGCCAGAATACAAACTCAAACTGAAAGTAAAGTACAACTGGAAAGAATGTACAACAACTGAAAAGTAATGCTGCAACATCGAGCCGTCCAATGGATGTCCCACCTGAGGGGTGGGTATAGATAGCCTCCTCATCTCCACGGGTCCAGTCATCCGCTCCGTGTACGTCTCGCCCAGTGGTCTACCTCCAGGTACCGAATTACTCCGCAAGCCTCCACCACGATCAGTGCTATCCGTCGTCTGCATCCAACACATCGTAGTGCGGGAATAGCCCATGTAGGGGTGAGTATAATCTACTCAGTAGGGACCCCGAGACCCCCGAAGGTCTCCCAGAATCCACAAGGATAATCCACAAAGGAAAGATACAATCACGAAGTAACATCCGACACTACTTAGGTATATGCCCATACATATACCTAAGTCATCAATTCCAGTTCGGCTCCAACATCCAAGCCCAAGTACAACCCAGTCCACACAAGAAAACATAACCCATTCCACATAGGAATTCGCAACCCATTCCACACAGGAATGTAAAACGTAATCCACAAAGGATACCAATTCAATCTTATCGAAGTTAAGATTGAAAGTCAAGTATCATCTCACGTAGGTATACTTCTTCTTAAGACAATAGAGATGATCATATATAGCCACTGGTTCATTTAAGCCATCGGAACCACACAGGATCGATAGGTACTAACCCCCGCAATGACCCACACAGGATCGATAGGTACTAACCCCCGCAATGACCCACATAGGATCGGTATGCACTGGCCCACACAGATTCACTGAGCACTGACCCACATAGGATCTGATCCACACAGGATTGATAAGCACTGATCCATAGAGGATTGCTGAGTGTTGTAGTCGTTGTTGTCGAACCCACGGAAGACTCCCGTACAGTCTTCATCGTCGTCGCAGTCGCAGCCAGCTCTCGGGTTCCCGCACACAGCAAGCTCGTTTCAGGAGGGTCCGCTCTACGAGCCGAAGGGCTGAAACATCAACTGAAATGAGGTCCAGAGTTGATGTATCCAAAAGTTCTGTATCGTCAACAGGAACTCAACGTCACAGACGACACATCAATCAGAAGCCCGGTCTGAGAGTTATTGGATTTTTCGTCCCAGGGGCCCAGTTGGTTTAAGTCAAAACCAACCCGACCGTACTCAAACTGCGTCCAAACCTCGAGCGGAGAAATCCAAAAGGTCTGTATCACTAATTGGAATCCATCAAAGTCGATGGCACGTCAATCGGACATCCGGAACTCAAGTAATAAGTGTTTATGCTCCGAGGGCCCGGTTGGTTTCGTGTTCGAACCAACACGGCCGAACCCAAAGTTCTCTTAAACCTTGTGTGTAATATACCGAAACAACCGTCTCGATCCAAGGATCACATCGCACCTAATGGTTTGTCTATCGGAGGTCCGTAGCCCAAGTTACGGGCGTTTGAACAAACCTATCCGAGAAAGGGGGTTTTGGGCCCGGACCGACCCGACCCGAGACCCCATGGGTCGGCCCAAAACGGGTCGACCCGAACCGGACCCGGGTCCGGCCCATTTGGGCGCGGCCAAGCCCGGCCAGACCCGGCTTGCTCGGGCTGGCCCGGCGGCCGGTTGGCCTGCCGCGCTGGCGCAACCCGCGTGGCCTGCTCTGTTGGCCAAGCTGAGCGGAACATAGGGGGGCGTGTTTCCCCCTGATTGATGAACCACAGCCCCCACGTGGGGGGGGGGGGGGGGCTCCTCTTCGGATAACCGGGGGTTACGAACCCCTGGTCTCCCCCTGAAATGGCCGGCCCGGTCCGGTCGTCCGTTTGCTGCCGCCGCTGGACCACCACGGTCCCGCCCTCCTGCTCCGGCGGCCGCCGATTCCGGCCGCTGCTCCTGTACCACCGCGGCCTTGTCCGAACGTCGTGGCGAGATGGCGCCATGCCCCTCCGCCGAGGCCCCACTCTAGTTGTGGCCTCTTCGAGGTTCTCTAGCGTGGCACGACGGCGCCTCGCTTCTTCGCCCACTCTTCATTATATCCGCGCGGTGCAACGGCCTTGAGCTGCCTTTGCTCGTGTCGCAACAAATTCAAGCATCAAGGGGGGAGGAGAGTCGGTCGTCTTCATGCGGTCTGACCTCCTACCGTTATTACGATAACAAGCGTCCAAATAAGAGAACAATGAAAGGCAACGAAAATATTCACGAAGAAGAAACAATTAACCCCTACCTCGATGAAGTCGTTGAACGAAGGTTCGTCGCGGAAAAGCACGTCGCGGAAGAAGACCCCATAAGCGTCGTCAGTATCACAGATAAGAGAATCGTCGGCGTCGCGGTACATGGTGTCATGTTGTCGATCTCCAAGGATTCGGCATTCTTCGTCGGCGACGGTGCGTTCTTCGCGTTCTTCAAGGAGGAAGAACGTTCTTCAAGAGTTAGAGCTTTCCTTCCCCAAATTCTCCCCGCACAACGAAACTCCAAATTAATGAAATAAGACCTTGTCTTATTTAATTAACACACAATCCAACTTAAAATTTGAAATTCGAATTGAATTCAAGAGATAATTACTTTGAATAAATTAATCAATTAATGAGTTGACTTTTCATTTAAAGAGGGTGCGGGTGGGTTACAACTTAAATGGGAGTTAAGGAATATGAAAGGGTGGGGTTCGTGTGGGCCCCACCCCACAAATATCCTACCTAGTGGAGTAGGATATAGTGGGTCCCACTCCAACCACTTAGCTTAGGTTAAACTACTTTAAATAAAAATAAAATTGGTTGCACCATTTTATTTTATTCTTTACTTAACCCAAAATTTTAATAACCACACCCGAGCAAATGCAACTCTGGAAAAGGTGTTTCTAAGCAATTATCGGCGCTTCGGTTTCATCGATGCCCTCAGATTTCGATTCTGAGCATCGGTTAAAAAGTTAGGAAAACCCACTCGTTCGTTCACTGAACAAACCCGAGCTAAACTTCGAAAAAATGATTCAGGGCACACCGGGCCTCAGAATCAGGTGCCATCAGAAACTGCATTCTTGTAAAATCCCAAAGAAAATAAAAAAAAATCGCTTGAATTTTATGGGTCTTTACATTACTCCCAACTCAGGGATTTACGTCCCCGTAAAGATACATCATAAAATAGGGAAACAAATGTGGGTAATGTGCATGCATCTGAGCCTCCCGCTCCCAAATGCTCTCCTGGAGGTTCCCGTTCTTCCATCTGATGCGAGCTAGAGGTATAGACCATCCACATAGGACCCACTCTGGTCTATCCTTGATCCCCATCGGGACCTCCACAAAAGTCTCCCCATCGTCAATGTCCAGCTCCCCATGGTCGATGATATGCGTCAGGTCGTGCACGTATCTCCTAAGTTGAGATACGTGAAAGACATCGTGCACCCGGTACAACTGAGGTGGTAGAGCCAGGCGATAAGCCACCTCACCAATCCTGCTGAGGACTTGGAATGGTCCGATGAAGCGTGGAGACAACTTTCCACCTCGACCAAATCTCTGTAATCCACGTCGAGGTGAGACCCGTAAGAATATGTGGTCGCCATCCTCGAACTCCAGTGGTCTCCACCTCCTGTCACCATAAGGCTTCTGCCGACTCTGAGCTATCCTCATCCACCCCTGGATGACCTGGACCTTCTCTATCATGCCCTGGACCATCTCTGGTCCCACAAGTGTTGATTCCCCAGGGTCTGTCCAGCACAGAGGTGATCTGCAAGGTCGGTCGTACAATGCCTCGTATGGTGTCATCCCGATGGGGGATGTAGAGACCCGAAGCCTGACGTACATTGACATTACATTACTTTTTCGGAATACTTAGTACATAACAAAAACACACACACAAGGACCGTAATAGTTTAGTGTCTTTGGAAACTCGGAACATAATCTTCTAATCGTGGTGAAAGATCTTCAATATCTCCCATAAAGATCTTCCCTTTTTTTTACCTAAAACCTTTCTTTATATCCTGGGGAAAAGACAACATAAAAGGGTGAGCTTAAATGCTCAGTAAGGGTAAATAAAAGAAAAATCAATCACATCATATTCATAAGAACATAACTTTTGGAAATCTTAACCTGCAAAAGAGGGCATAATTTCATAACATGGGATAAATCATAGTAGTGAAATGAAATCCCAATAATCATAACTTAAAACATGAAACTTTGTGGCATTCACACATAATCATAGAGAATCATTTCTTGTTAGTCAAGACTCATTGCCAAGACTATCTTAGTGGACAAAGTCCATTTCTGAACCGAGTCACCCTCGTTTTAGTCCTGTTTCACTGAACCGGTATAACTTACCGTTCCAGCCATGTCTATCTCATGAGATATAAAATCTTTACCCAATGCATTGGAGGGAGATATAGGTCCCACCCATCTTATAATGAATCCTTTCTTATGTGTGCCACATAATCATAAAACATACATCATCGCATAACACATGTAACAAAAATGGGATTCTTGAAACATCATGACATCATAAATCAATTCATATAAGATAAAGGAATTCATAAAAATAATTCTATCACAACATGATCAAATCAATGTAATAATAGGGATAAAAACAGAACCCTTTATTATCTTAGATGGAAAAATAATTTTGATAAAACACTTGAACTCCATTCTTGAGGAAAATATCCTTTCTTCTTCAAAAACATTTTTCCTTTCATAACATGTCATACAACTTTAAAATAAAAGAAGTTGATTAAAAATAAACTTGAAAACTTGTAAATGAAGCTTCTTGGAAATAATGTTTTAAAAAATCCATTCATTCTGTATAAGTTAAAAAAAACATTCTTCGCACTTTTGTCGAAAAAGTCAAAAAGTACCTCGTACGAAAAAACGACAAAAGATTCCTTTCATATTCTTTACTAAAAACTCACCAAAGGGTAAAATTGGATTTAAACTATTGTAAGTGGATGGAAACAATATTACATATTGAGGGAACATGGATGTGGATGATAAAATACACCCCAGTAAATACCAAAGTATAAACAATCTCAGATTAAAATGAGATTGTGATATTTCCCTTACCTTAGGTCCGACTTGCTTTGTAAGTGTCCAAACCTCCTGTATAATGATTTAAATCATGTTATTGACTTATTCCAGAATCATATTCATTGTTATTATATCATATATGGTCCACTTATGACTTTATATTACCCATTCTTTTGTAAATTCATGTTAAAGAGCGTTTTGGGTAAAATTGTCTCATTTGTCGTTCGTGTTTTTAACTTGAAATTATTAATATGATTACTTGGATCATGATTAATTATATCCAGAATGTAAAACATGATTTATATATAATATATATTCAGAATATATATATATATATATATATATATATATATATATATATCGATTAATGGAATGAAATACACCGTTCATGGAGACGGTAGTTCGTACGTACGCATGAACGCTGTTTTCGTTTCCTTATTGAATTGAATGGAATTAAGTAGATGACATACATATAAATATAAATAATTCCAGTATCATTATTATTTCATATATTTCATTAGTACTTATTATATATACTTTATAATCATTCATGAATGGTTAATCATTGAGAATGAATCTCATCGCGTCATGGAGACGGTAGTCCGTACGTACGCACGAGTGATGATATCGTTCCCATGGTCGTGGAATTGTGTTGAAGTGTATGTATACTATTTCAGTATCAATATAACATTATAATAATCATATATAGTTACTCATTACACATTTATACCCATCCAATTAATGTGGTGGAGGAAAATAGATTACACCACGGCGTGGAGACGGTATTCCGTACGTACGCACGCGCGGTGATTTTCTTTTTCCGTAGGATGGATAGAAGGTTAATTAGAGTTGTTTAATATTTATAATAACATATCAGTATATAAGAAATGCTGATGTTATTACTTTATCATGAAACAACTAAAGAAGAAGAAGTTGAAGAAGAAAGAAATTGAAAAAGATCGGTAATGGATATTACCTCTTTTTGACGCCCCTTTTCTTAGCCTCCACTTAAAGAACTAAGGATGGTCTTTGAAGAAGACCAGGACCTCTATGATGATACTAGGGAAGTGGATAAGGTATTTTGGCAGGGTTTGGCCGATCTTGAGTGCTCAAATTGGTGTGAGGAGGAGGGGGAGGAGGTTCCCTTTTATAAGGGAGGAGAGGGGCACCTTAGGAATATCTCAAAATATTATTTTATATTAAAGTCAAAATCGGTTTATAATGGTTCCAAAGGGTCTTATTTCGAAGATAAAGTGGGTATGGGTCGAAATCCTATCAACCAATAGGTTTTAGACAAGTTTAGGTTATTATTTTAACCTTATCAATTAGATTTAACTCTAAGTTAAATAATTTATCTTTAACCGTGTGTTTTTGTTTTCTTTCACTATATGGTTAATACACTTACTATAACAAGCAAAAAGAACCCCAATTTGTTTAGTATTAATACATATATCCTTATCTAAGTCATTTGGCCGAACCTTAGATTTTTAGGAATAAAATAACAATTAATAATATAATATTTGATTTAAAAACTATTTTTTGTCAATTTTGACACTATTTGATATATGATTTTTGTGAAAGTCATAACAGAATTATATGTTCGAAAAAAGTTTATTAAATCAATATTAATATATCATAGTAACCTAGGAAATTAGTGGAATTCATAAAAAGTCTCAAATTACATTTATATTGGTGTTTATAACATCAATTATGTCAATATTTCATTAATAAGATAATTACTGCATCATCTTTGTGTCATAAATAAATTAAATTATTTAATGTCTAAAAATTATATATAAAATACCATTATGTAGGAAATATTTTTAGCTTTCTAATTAATATTTATAGTCGAATTTATCTTATTTATAACCCCATATTAAAAATGTTTTAGTAAATAAACTTTTATTTTAACTCTTTTAACTCTTCTTTGAATTAAATAATAATAAATGTCCTAATCTAATCCAAATGGGCCTAAATGATAATATTTTACACTTAAGGTTGTTTTTGGTCGAGATACACTTGTCCAATAGAATTAGGACATGTTTTAGGGTAATATATATATCATTCTTACCCTTAATTACCCTATTTACTTTTAACTGTGGTAAATAAAAGTAAAAGTTACTATTCACCAAAAATTATTTTCATCTCATTGAACCACATTTTACTTACTGAAATCAACCGGGTCTCTAAGATTTTTGAAATTCCATTCACAGAAGCGGTAAAATTAAGTTTTATGAAAAATTCAGTTTTTTTTAACTACCACTTAGTAGTTTCACTATTCATCAAAAATTGAGGTTTTTCAGAACAATGTCAAAATTTCATCCTAAGCTATATTTCATATTCCGAATTCAAAAATGAAGTCTATTTTACCAAATTCTTAACATAGAAGTTGCATTAATTAATTTTATAATTAAATCCCACTGTTAAAACAAATAGCGTGTTTTTAAGAAACAATATCTATCAAAAGATTGACACTTGATTATGTCTAGTTTAAATGTGAAATTACATTAAATGACAAAAATTGTATTAAATTGTAAAAATATATTCTAAATATACTTTAAAACCACTAAAAATAAATTATCACTATTAATTATTTCCATTAAAAAGTTGTTTTTAATTTTAATTTAGTAATTTTCACTATTCATCAGAATATGAAAGTTATCCGAAAAGTACCAAAATTTCACCTTAGGCTAAATTCGATACTCAGAATCCAAAAATGAATTCCATTTTGAAAAATAAAAGTTACAAAATTTCAAAAAGTGGTTATTACTATTCATAACGGCTAGTTTTAATAATATTTTAATAGCATATCGTTGTTTCGTGAAACTCAGTATTGCATACTATACACGCTATCGAGGAAGGTTGTGATTGCGTGTAATGCAAGGCAAGTCAAGGATGCATGTTGTGCAAGCTCATTTTGGTGTAGCGTACAACACAAGACATTAATGAAATTAAAAAGAATATTTTTCATAAAATTTCGGGCTGTTACATTCTACCCCCCTTAAAATGAATTTTTCCCTCGAAATTCGTCGGGGTTATAAATGGTTTACAATTCGAAAGTTTCTTTAATCGAAACCCACATCGAAAAAAGGAATACCAAAATCAATATTTAAAAACAAAAGTATGAAACGTAACGGTTACCCAAATAAACTAATCACTGGGTTTCCACATAGGTGAAAATATGGATATGGAAGAGAAATCTAACCATAATGTTCTGATTGAGAGTGGTAGAGAACATGGCTATGGAAAAGCTAGTAATCACAAATCCGTAGATTTGTGATGATATAAGGTACCATCTGATTCATCAGGTATAAGATCACTAGGACAACATTTTTGGTTTTCAAGATCCTTTCCCTAAAGTTGAAATTTTGCTTAGAATAAATACTTACTTTATTTTGGTACAATCTCACTGTTGTTCGTGCTTTGAACAATTTCCACTTCATCTCTTAAATAAATGAAGTTGAATTTTTTATTCGTGAAGTGTTAGCAGATCATGTGATAGAATGACGGGTCATTCCATCTGTCTCAAACAAAAGGTTAGCAAAAATTATATACATAAGTCGATCTATAGTGAGATTAATCATATATAGTTCCTAAAATGGACTTATACTTCATATATCATACTGCTTAATATAATAAAACTAGTTTCTACTAAATAGGGACTTCTTGTAGGTCAGTGGTAGGCGATAAAGGCCAGTCGCACTTCGGTTGTGGGTTTGATTCCCACAGCCTTGTCCAACGCCATGGGCTGTCGATCGTCCTGCAGGTTGTCCTTTTTCTAAAACTATATTACTTTAACATCCCATCAATAATATCGAAAAAACTTTTATCCTTAAACAATACTAACTTATGTCCAATATAATCCATTCCAATCTTTAGGCTTATCCATAATACTGCAGTCCACTCTCATAACATAGTGAAAACGATTACCAGAGATTTAACACCATCGTCAATCCCCATATATCATAAGGTATGTTTTGTTGGTCACATTCCAATCATGTGAATACCTTAATCATGTATTCTCTTGAAAAATGAATACCAATTAAACCTTAGTGAAAACATGAATGCTATCAAAAGTTAACTCTTTCCACATACCAAAATCTAAAAATTCTATATACTCAAACCATGATATCACTTAGTCTTTATATCAATCATGAGCTCATGAATACAATCAAACATCTCATTATCTTCTTATCCCTTCATTATGCTCATATCATCTGTTTACCAAAAATGTCTCAATCACTTTTCATGGTTACCGGTACCATAAAATTATTGAAAACCACAATAGACCAAAACATAAATATTTCAGTACACCATAAAAGTACCTCAACAACATTATTCTTGAATACCAATACATACACACTTCAGTCCATCCACTTCAATGATTGTCCTGGAATAAGTCCTTCCTTGATTTAGAAGTAACTTTTTAGGTCATGGCATTGAGTTGGGTAATGCCCATGTTCTCCACAAATAAGACATTGAACTCCATAACAATCTGTCACTCTATGACCCTTTTCTCCACACAGATAACATCGGTCCCTCCATTTGAGGTATTCCTCAAGGTTCTTCTTCCCTTATTTAGAAATATCAATCTTCCTTTCTTTATGCTCCTCAACATGCGAACATGAATAATAGTTTATCTTCCTCTTATTTGATGAATTAGTCATACCACTAAATTTCACCTTGTTAATCATATATCGCGATGACTAATTCGGCATAATCACAATATGTTTATCTCTAGGTATTACAAAATTTTGTTGCTCATAGTCACCAATTTGTCCACTGGATTCAATGTTAACCGAATTCCTTCTGGTTCCCTCCATTAACTAAAACACAAAAAGAATTTTGTGAGAGGCGAAATCATGCTAGGGAAGACAACATAGTAAAGGGAAAGCACCCTCAATATCTAACATCTTAGGTCAAATTCTAAGATTGTTAGCGCAATTCTAGGACTATAACCTATACGTATACTTAACCTTAGAGACATCCCTAGACATACCTTATAAATATCTCTAGGGATCTCACTAAAGTTCTCGCATCCTAGTTTCCAAAGGTTGACTAAACCTTTCCTCTGATACCAACTGTAGAGACCCGAAACCTGACGTACATTTACATTACATTACTTTTGCGGAATACTTAGTACATAACAAAAACACACACACAAGGACCGTAATAGTTTAGTGTCTTTGAAACTCGGAACGTAGTCTTCTAATCGTGGTGAAAGATCTTCAATATCTCCCATAATGATCTTCCCTTTTTTTTACCTAAAACCTTTCTTTATATCCTGGGGAAAAGAAAACATAAAAGGGTGAGCTCAAATGCTCTGTAAGGGTAAATAAAAGAAAAATAAATCACATCATATTCATAAGAACATAACTTTTGGAAATCTTAACCTGCAAAAGAGGGCATAATTTCATAACATGGGATAAATCATAGTAGTGAAATGAAATCACAATAATCATAACTTAAAACATGAAACTTTGTGGAATTCACACATAATCATAGAGAATCATTTCTTGTTAGTCAAGACTCATTGCCAAGACTATCTTAGTGGACAAAGTCCCTTTTTGAACTGAGTCACCCTCATTTCAGTCCTGTTTCACTGAACCGGTATAACCTACCATTCCAGCCATGTCTATCTCATGAGATATAAAATATTTACCCAATGAATTGGAGGGAGATATAGGTCACACCCATCTTATAATGAATCCTTTCTTATGTGTGCCACATAATCATAAAACATACATCATCGCATAACACATGTAACAAAAATGGGATTCTTGAAACATCATGACATCATAAATCAATTCATATAAGATAAAGGAATTAATAAAAATAATTCCATCACAACATGATCAAGTCAATGTAATAATAGGGATAGAAACATAACCCTTTATTATCTTAGATGGAAAAATTATTTTGATAAAACACTTGAACTCCATTCTTGAGGAAAATATCATTTCTTCTTCAAAAACATTTTTCCTATCATAACATGTCATACAACTTTAAAATAAAAGAAGTTGATTAAAAATAAACTTGAAAACTTGTAAAGGAAGCTTCTTGGAAATAATGTTTTAAAAAATCCATTCATGCCGTATAAGTTAAAAAAACATTCTTCGTACTTTTGTCGGAAAAGTCAAAAAGTACCTCGTACGAAAAAATGACAAAAGATTCCTTTCATATTCTTTACTAAAAACTCACCGAAGGGTAAAATTGGATTTAAACTATTGTAAGTGGATGGAAAAAATATTACATATTGAGGGAACATGGATGTGGATGATAAAATACACCCCAGTAAATACCAAAGTATAAACAATCTCGGATTTAAATGAGATTGTGATATTTCCCTTACCTTAGGTCCGACTTGCTTTGTAAGTGTCCAAACCTCCTGTATAATGATTTAAATAATGTTATTGAATTATTCCAGAATCATATTCATTGTTATTATACCATATATGTTCCACTTATGACTTTATATTACCCGTTCTTTTGTAAATTCATGTTAAAGAGCGTTTTGGGTAAAATTGTCTCATTTGTTCTTCGTGTTTTTAACTTGAAATTATTAATATGATTACTTGGATCATGATTAATTATATCCAGAATGTAAAACATGATTTATATATAATATATCTTCAGAATATATATATATATATAATATATCGATAAATGGAATGAAATACACCGTTCATGGAGACGGTAGTCCGTACGTACGCATGAACGCTGTTTTCGTTTCCTTATTGAATTGAATGGAATTAAGTAGATGACATACATATAAATATAAATAATTCAAGTATCATTATTAGGTCATATATTTCATTAGTACTTATTATATATACTTTATAATCATTCATGAATGGTTAATCATTGAGAATGAATCTCATCGCGTCGTGGAGACGGTAGTCCGTACGTACGCACGAGCGATGATATCGTTCCCATGGTCGTGGAATTGTGTTGAAGTGTATGTATACTATTTCAGTATCAATATCACTTTATAATAATCATATATAGTTACTCATTACACCTTTATACCCATCCAATTAATGTGGTGGCGGAAAATAGATTACACCACGGCGTGGAGACGGTATTCCGTACGTACGCACGCGCAGTGATTTCATTTTTCCGTAGGATGGATAGAAGGTTAATTAGAGTTGTTTCATATTTATAATAACATATAAGTATATAAGAAATACTTATGTTATTACTTTATCATGAAACAACTAAAGAAGAAGAAGTTGAAGAAGAAAGAAATTGAAAAAGATCGGTAATGGATATTACCTCTTTTTGACGCGCCTTTTCTTAGCCTCCACTTAAAGAACTAAGGATGGTCTTTGAAGAAGACCAGGACCTCTATGATGATACTAGGCAAGTGGAGAAGGGATTTTGGCAGGGGTTGGGCGATATTGAGTGCTCAAATTGGTGTGAGTAGGAGGGGGAGGAGGTGCCCTTTTATAAGGGAGGAGAGGGGCACCTTAGGAATATCTCAAAATAGTATTTCATATTAAAGTCAAAATCGGTTTATAATGGTTCCAAAGGGTCTTATTTCGAAGCTAAAGTGGGGAGGGGTCGAAATAATATCAACCAATAGGATTTAGACAAGTTTAGGTTATTATTTTAACCTTATCAATTAGATTTAACTCTAAGTTAAATAATTTAACTTTTACCGTGTCTTTTTGTTTTCTTTCACTATATGGTTAATACACTTACTATAACAAGACAAACGAACCCCAAATTGTTTATTATTAATACATATATCCTTATCTAAGTCATTTTTCCGAACCTTAGATTTTTAGGAATAAAATAACAATTAATAATATAATATTTGATTTAAAAACTATTTTGTGTCAATTTTGACACTATTTGATATATGATTTTTGTGAAAGTCATAACAGAATTATATGTTCGAACTAAGTTGATTAAATCAACACTAATATATCATAGTAACCTAGGAAATTAGTGTAATTCATAAAAAGTCTCAAATTACATTTATATTGGTGTTTATAACATCAATTATGTCAATATTTCATTAATAAGATAATTACTGCATCATCTTTGTGTCATAAATAAATTAAATTATTTAATGTCTAAAAATTATATATAAACTACCATTATGTAGGAAATCGTTTTATCTTTCTAATGAATATTTATAGTCGAATTTATCTTATGTATAACCCCATATTAAAAATGTTTTAGTAAATAAACTTTGATTTTAACTCTTTTAACTCTTCTTTGAATTAAATAATAATAAATGTCCTAATCTAATCCAAGTGGGCCTAAATGATAATATTTTACACTTAAGGTTGTTTTTGGTCGATATACACTTGTCCAATAGAATTAGGACATTTGTTAGGGTAATATTAATATCATTCTTACCCTTAATTACCCTATTTACTTTTAACCGTGGTAAATAAAAGTAAAACGTTACTATTCACCAAAAATTATTTTCATCTCATTGAACCACATTTCACTTACTGACATCAACCGTGTCTCTCGGATTTTTGAAATTCCATTCACAGAAGCGGTAAAATTAAGTTTTATGAAAAATTCATTTTTTTTAACTACCACTTATTAGTTTCACTATTCATCAAAATTTGATGTTTTTCAGAACAATGCCAAAATTTCATCCTAAGCTATATTTCATATTCCGAATTCAAAAATTAAGTCTATTTTACCAAATTCATAACATAGAAGTTGCATTAATTAATTTTATAATTAAATCCCGCTGTTAAAACAAATAGCGTGTTTTTAAGAAACAATATCTATCAAAAGATTGACACTTGATTATGTCTGGTTTAAATGTGAAATTACATTAAATGACCAACATTGTATTAAATTGTAAAAATATATTCTAAATATTCTTTAAAACCACTCAAAATAATTTATCACTATTAATTATTTTGATTAAAAAGTTGTTTTTAATTATAATTTAGTAATTTTCACTATTCATCAGAATATGAAAGTTATCTGAAAAGTACCAAAATTTCACCTTAGGCTAAATTCGATACTCCGAATCCAAAAATGAATTCTATTTTGAAAAATAAAATTTACAAAATTTCAAAAAGTGGTTATTACTATTCATAACGGCTAGTTTTAATAATATTTTAATAGCATATCGTTGTTTTGTGAAACTCAGTATTGCGTACTACACACGCTATCGAGGAAGGTTACGATTGCGTGTAATGCAAGGCAAGTCAAGGATGCGTGTTGTGCAAACTCATTTTGGTGTAGCGTACAACACAAGACATTAATGAAATTAAAAAGAATATTTTTCATAAAATTTCGGGTTGTTACAGTGGAGTGGAAGTTGTTGTTATACGCGAACTCCACCAAGGGTAGGTGGTCCTCCCAGCTACAACCAAAGTCAAGGACACATGCGCGGAGCATGTCCTCGAGAGTCTGAATGGTCCTCTCAATCTGACCATTCGTCTAAGGGTGAAAGACAGTGCTCAGACGTAGTTGCGTCCCGAATTCCTCCTACAACCTCTTCCAAATCTGGCAAGTAAAGTGTGCATCTCCATTGGAGACGATAGATGATGGCATACCATGAAGTCGTACGTTCTCTTGAACGTAGAGGCGTCCCAAGCTCTCCACTGAGCCTTGCTCTCTGATGGGTAAGAAGTGGGTCGACTTGGTGAGTCGGTCGAAAATCACCCAAATGGAGTCGTGACCTCTGGAAGTGCGTGGAAGTCCAGTCACGACGTCCATGGATATCCTATCCCACTTCCACTTCGGGACCTCCAAGGGTTGTACCAAGCCTGCTGGTACCTGGTGCTCTGCATTCACCTGCTGGAAGGTCAGGCATCGAGAAACGAACTCTGCTACAGCCTTCTTCATACCCGGCCACCAGTGCTATCGTCTGAGGTCCTGGTACATCTTTGCCACTCCTGGATGTACCGCTAAAGGGGAAGTGTGAAACTCCCCCAGTACCTCCTCCTGTAAAGCAACCGGTACCATGGTACGTCCTCTAAAAATGATGAAGTGCTATCCTCGCACAGAGAATCCATCAGGTGCATGTCCTGAGGATATCTGTGCACGCCGCGTCTCACAATTGACATCCCCACGTTGTTCCTCTCTGACCCACTGAAGAAGTGGAGGAGTGACTGTGAGTGACTGTAGAAAGGCTGCTCCATCTCTATCCATGAAGGATATCTGCAAAGCGACTACCTGCTTCGTCGCCTCCCCGAGTAGCTGGATGCCCGTCCTCCTGCTGAGAGCATCGGCTACTACATTCCCCTTCCCAGGAGTATAGACTATCTCAAAGTCATAGTCCTGTAGGAACTCGAGCCATCACCGCTATCTCAGGTTCAGGTCCTTCTGCGAGAAGATGTACCTGAGACTCTGGTGGACAGAATAGACTGTAAAGCGCTCACCCATCAGATAGTGTCGCCACATCTTCAGAGCGAAGACCACTGTTGCTAACTCAAGGTCATGGGTAGCATAGTTCTGCTCATGCTACTTCAACTGACATGATCCATAAGTGATCACTGCCCGCTCCTGCATTAGGACACATCCGATTCCAGTCCCTGATGCATTGCAGTAGACTACGTACCCTACTCCCTCCTCTTGTAGCCTCAAGATAGGCGCGCTGGTCAATCTCTGTCTTAGCTTCTAGAAGCTCTGTTGACATCTGTCTGACCACACGAAGGGTTTATCATTCTTCGTCAAAGCTGAGAGAGGTTCCACAACTCTGGAAATGTTTGGCACAAATCTCCGGTACTACCCAGCTAGCCCCAAGAAACTCCGCACCTCCGTCACACTCCTGGGTGGCTCCCAAGCTAGCACTGCCTCGATCTTCACAGGATCCACTGCAACTCCCACCTAAGAGATGACATGTACCAAGACTTGGACCTCACCTAACCAGAACTGACACTTTGAGAGCTTTCTATAAAGCTGGTGCTCTCGGAGTGTGTCCACCACAACCCGCAAGTGGTAGGCGTGCTCCTCCTCAGTCGTCGAGTATATTAATATTTCGTCGATGGAGACTATGACAAATTGATCTAGGTAAGTCTGGAAGATACTGTTCATGAGACCCATGAACTCTGCTGGAGCATTGGTTATGCCGAATGGCATAACCAAGAACTCATAGTGGCCATACCGACATATGAAGGTCGTCTTCTGCACGTCCTCGTCCCGAACTCTGAGCTGATGATAGCCTAACCTGAGGTCTATCTTCGAGAACCATCATGCTCCCTTGAGCTGATTGAAGAGGTCATCAATCCTCGGTAGTGGATACTTGTTCCTCACGGTCACCTGGTTCAGGCGACGGTAATCAACACACAGTCGCAAGATTTCGTCTGCCTTCTTGGTGAACAAAATCGGGGAAGCCTAGGGTGAAACACTGGGTCAGATGAATCCTTTGCTCTGCAAGTCCTCCACCTGTACCCGTAGCTCTCGAAGCTCAGAGGGGTCATCCGATATGCTGGAGTGGATATCGGGGTTGCCCAGGGGTACAGGTCAATATAAAAGTCTACCTCTCCGCAAGGAGATAGTCCTGGAATGTCTTAAGGGAAAACGTCTGCATACTTATCCACGACTGCAGTTAAGCTTGGACTCCACACATCAACTGCTCCTAGGATGAGGCTAGACAACTGATGAGTGATGGGTTTTCCTCTCCTCTGCGTGATTCCATCCTACGCTGCAAAGGCTCCCTTCTCGCCAGTGAAGGGGAACCTGCTCCCATCGGTGCGAACACATCACACCTTTCGCATAATGCAGTCGATCTGAGCATGGACTGTAGATAACCAATCCATGCCTAAGATGACGTAGTAAGGCCTCGACACCGCTACAAGAAGATCCCAGCCGAAGCTCTTGTCTTCTAGAGTAAGCTCACACTGCCGGCACCAGTGCGTAATCATCGAGTCTTCTCCTGTAGGAGTCTCTAGCCGTAAGGATCGAGCCAAAGGCTCCGTCGGAATCTCTGAGCTCTGAAAAAGGGCAGTGGAAATGAAAGAGTGACTCGCTCATGTGTCTATAAGAACTACAGCAAGGGTGGTGTAGACCCAAATAGTATCTCGAATCATCTTAGGTGTGTCGTGGTCGTAGGCCTCCACTGCCTGAAGCTGTGCCTGCCTCTGCCCACCAGCTCCCTATGGTTGGGGTGGGCCTCCTGGTGGTGGTGGTGGTAAAGCCTCAAAGCGCCGCCCACCACCTGCTGCTCGGCCAGCTCCTCTGCCTCATCCGCCTGCTCCCTGCAGACTGCCATGGTCGACCCTCTGCCTCTGCCTGGGTGGCCCCTCAACCATATGTTACTCCTCGACACGGCGGTTCGGGCAGTCACGAGCCATGTGGCTCTACCCACCGCATGCGTAGAACTGTCTGCCTCTCATAAGGCTGTCTCTGCGCTGTGTGCCTTGCACCTTTGAGCCAGTGTCCTGAGGTTATCTGCCTGATGGTATGGTCCACCTGGACCCATGTGTCATCCATCGACTTCCAGCTGCAGAAGACTCTACTACGTGCCGCCCTGCGGTAGGTCTCGCTGCTGGTGTTGGCTCAGCAAGAAAGCTCTCAATGATAAGGGCTCACTCCAGTACCCCTGCCTGTGTCAGAATGCTGAGGGAGATCAGCGATGCCCTGATCTCATGCCTCAATCCCTGCTCGAAGGTCTAGGCCCAGAAGAATGGGTCTCATACTATGTCCATCGAATAGCGCGAGAGATTGAAAAATCTCGCCAAGTACTGGGTGACCGTCATGCTGCCCTGCCGCAGCTGTAGAATTTCCTGGATGCACACCGCATGGAGGGTTCCTAGGACGAAATCTGAGTGGAAGAGCCTCTCAAAGTCTATCCAGAGGAGTGATGCCTCTTCGTGCACCTGGAGCATCAAGCTCCACCATCTGCCTGCTGCCACGTGCAGGAGACCCACAACAAGGATCACCATGAGGTCTGCTGGTTTCCCTACCAACCGGAAAACTTGCACAACCGCCTCTAGCCAATCCTCGGCTGCCTGAGGGTCCATATCCCCGCGGGACCTGGGCAGTCTCTGACGCTGAAACTCATGCAGTGCACTAAGGTGACGTGCACTCTCAGCGGCTGGGGATGGTAGCATCGGTGGCTCAGCGGGTAGTGGTACCGCCGGTGCCTCTGCAGTAATAGGGTCATGCACCGAGGCCTCGTCGCTCAGAGGGTTCTCGTCACGTACAAAACTCGGAACCCTAGCTGGTTGCCATCGTGGGGCCATCCTGAAAAGAGACAGGTCTACCACAGTCAATACAGTATACCTGGTGAGCTGACACAAAGTAATCACAAAGAAAACTTGAAACACACATGCAATCAATGTTTTCGTGCACTAAGTCAGAAATCAGAAGTCAGGGTCCTAGTGTACGGATACGTCGGCCACCGCACCAACACTGGACTCCCTGGACTGATAACCACACTCAATACTCTTAACACTATTGCTTCACATAGAAATAGATCAGAGTCCTAAGTTCTGCGGTAGAACCAAACTCCTCTGATTCCAATTTGTCACGACCCATCCTCGGGGATCGTGCCTTGACTACCCCAAGCCCGCCTCCCAAAGGCTAGGGGCTGGCGACTAGCACCCAGGCATAAAATACCGACAAAAAGGGGAATACATTTCCTTTTTAAAGTAAACAAACACCACAGAGTAAGCAAGCAGAAGTAAAAACTAAGTAAAACTGGGTACAATAGTGAGTGATAAAAAGTAAGTGGGCCAGAATAAAAACCCAAACTGAAAGTAAAGTACAACCGGAAAGAAATTATAGCAACTGAAAAGTAAAGCCGCAACGTCGAGCCGTCCACTGGAAGTCCCACCTGAAGGGTGGGTACAGATAGCCTCCTCAGCTCCACGAGTCCAGTCGTCCGCTCCATGTATGTCCCGCCCAGAGGTCCACCTCCAGGTACTGACTTTCTCCACAAGCCTCCACCACGATCAGCACTGTCCGTCGTCTGCATCCAACACAACGTAGTGCAGGCATAGCCTGTGCAGGGGTGAGTATAAGCTACTCATTTGGGACCCCGAGACCCCCGAAGGTCTCCCATAATCCACAAGGATAATCCAAAAAGGAAAGATACAATCACGAAGTAACATCTGACACTACTTAGGTATATGCCCATACATATACCTAAGTCATCAATTCCAGTTCATCTCCAACATCCGTGCCCAAGTACAACCCAGTCCACAAAGAAAAACATAACCCATTCCACATAGGAATTCGCAACCCAATCCACACAGGAAAGCACAACGTAATCGACACAGAATATCAAGTCAATCTTATCGAAGATAAGATTGAATGTCAAGACTCAACTCACACTGGTATACTGCTTCATAAGACGATAGAGATGATCAGATATAGCCACTGGTTCATCTAAGCCGTAGGACCCACACAGGATCGATAGGTACTAACCCCTACAATGACCCACACAGGATTGATAGGTACTAACCCCCGTAATGACCCACATAGGATCTGACCCACACAGGATCGGTATGCGCTGGCCCACACAAAACCGCTGAGCGGTAACCCACACAGGATCTGATCCACACTAGATCGATAAGCCATGATCCACAGAGGATCTCTGAGTGTTGTAGTCATCACTGTCGAACCCACGGAGGATTCTCGTACAGTCTTCATCGTCGTCGCAGTCGCAGCTAGCTCTAGGGTTCCCGCACATAGGCAGCTCATTTTAGGAGGGTCCGCTCCACGAGCCGAGGGTCTGATGCATAAACTAACACAAGTTCCGGAGTTGATGTATCCAAAAGTTCCGTATCGTTAACAGGAACTCAACGTCATAGACGACGCGTCAATCGGACACCCGGTCTGAGAGTTATTGGCTTTTTCGTCCCAAGGGCCTGGTTTGTTTTTATGTCAAAACCAACCCGACCGTACTCCAATTTCATCCAAACCTTGAGTGTAGTAATCCAAAAGGCCCTTCTCACTAAGAGGAATCCATCAAAGTCAACGGAACGTCAATCGGATGTCTGAAGCTCAAGTTATAAGCATTTCCGCTCCGAGGGCCCGGTTGGTTTCGTGTTCGAACCAACCCGTCTAAACCCAAATATCTCCTAAACCTTGTGTTTAATATACCAAAACGACCATCTCAATTCAAGGATCTCATCGCAACTGACGGTACGTTGATCTGAGATCCGTATCCCAAGTTACGGGCGTTTGAACAAACCTATCCGAGAAAGGGGGTTTTGGGCCCGGACCGACCCGGCCCGAGACCCCCAGGGTTGGCCCGAACTGGGTTGACCCGAACCAGGCCCGGGTCCATCCCATTTGGGCGTGGCCCGGCCTAGCTGGCGCGACATGGCCCGACGGCTGGTTGGCCTTCCGCGCTGGCGTGGCCCGCGTGGCCTGCTCGGCTGGCCGAGCTGAGCGGAACAGGGGGGTGTGTTTCCCCCCTGATTGATGAACCACAGCCCCCACGTGGGGGGCTGCTCCTCTTCAGCCATATGGGGGTTACGAACCCACGATCTCCCCCTGAAACAGCCGGCCCGGTCTGGCAGGCCGGTTGCTGCCGTCGCGGGACCACCGTGGTCTCGCCCTCCTGCTCCGGCGGCCGGCGATTCAGGCCGCCACTCTCGCAGCACCGCAGCCTTGTCCGAACGGCACAGCGTGATCGTGCCGCGACCCCACTCCGGCCACGGCCTCTTAGAGGTTCTCTATCACGGCGCGACAATGACGCAACTTTGTTCGACTTCAATGGCGCCGCACGACGGCGCCACGCTTCTTCTCCCACTCTTCATTATTTCCGCGCGGTGCAACGGAACTGCACTGCCTTTGCTCGTGTCACAAAAAATTCAAGTATCAAGGGGGGAGGAGAGTCGTTCGTGTTCCTGCAGTCCGACCTCCTCCCGTTATTGCGATAACAGGCAGCCAAATTAGAGAACGACGAGAGGCGACGAAAATATTCACGAAGAAGAAACAATTAACCCCTACCTCGATGAATTCGTTGAACGAAGGTTCATCGCGGAAAAACACATCGTGGAAGAAGACTCTGTAAGCGTCGTCGGCGTCACGGAGAAGAGAATCGTCGGCATCTTAGTACACAGCGTCGTGTCATCTATCTCCGAGGATTCAGCGTTCTTCATCAGCGACGGTGCAATCTTCGCATTCTTCAAGGAGGAAGAATGTTCTCCAAGAGTTAGAGCTTTCCTTCCCCAAATTATCCCCGCACAACGAAAATCCAACTTAATGAAATAAGACCTTGTCTTATTTAATTAACACACAAGCCAACTTAAAATTTGAAATTAGAATTGAATTCAAGAATTAATTACTTTGAATAAGTTAATCAATTAATGAGTGGACTTTTCATTTGAAGGGGATGTGGGTGGGTTACAAATTAAATGAGAGTTAAGGAATATGAAAGGGTGGGGCTTGTATGGGCCACACCCTGTAAATATCTTACCTAGTGGAGTAGGATATTGTGGGTCCCACTCCAACCACTTAGATTAGGTTAAACTACTTTAAATAAAAATAAAATTGGCTGCACCATTTTATTTTATTCTTTACTTAACCCAAAATTTTAATAACCACACCCGAGCAAACGCAACTCCAGAAAAGGTGTTCCTAAGCAATTACCGGAGCTGCGGTTTCATCGGTGCCCTCAGATTTCGATTCCGAGCACCAGTTCAAAAGTAAGGAAAACCCTCTCATTCGTTCACTGAACGTACCCGAGCTAAACTTCGAAAAAATGATTCCGGGCACACTGGGCCTCGAAATCAGGTGCCGTCAGAAACTGTGTTCTTGTAAAATCCCAAAGAAAATTAAGAAGAATTTTCCATTTAATTTTATGGGTCTTTACGTAATGAGTTTTAATTCAAATTGAACACATTGATGGGACTCACATGAGAATGGTTAGGATGATATATCCAAATATGAGATGTATGAAATATTTAATGCATAACAAAAAATATTTTAGGAATATATAACTAATACACCATAGTACCGATCCTCTAAACAACCATAACTAGCCCCATAAACCTTGTCACCAACTTCTCGTTCCACTAAATCCACATATTCACCATCAAAGGATACATTGGTAGAAATACCAAGGTTTCCACATAATACTCTAGAGGATAAATTCTCTGATCTATATATGAATCTTCTAAGATGAGTCCTGCATGAGAATTTTCTCAGTAACTGATGACTACCCATCCTTATTACAACATAGAGGAAATAAATATGGTTTAACATATAATTACTCAAAATGAAATATTTAAATCAACTCTTAATAACTAATTTAATAGGGAAACTTTATAAGAATAAGATGGTTCTTCAATGAACCACTAAAATCAAGTATGAATTCCTAAAACATGTCCTACAACCCATATAATATATTCCTAGATATAAATTATGTCTAAGGATGTTAAACAATTCTTAAGTGAACATTTTAATCAACATAATTATGCATCCCCTTCGAGAAACATGATGTAAAATAGGCATTTAGATCATAAATGATACTCCTAGTCACACCATATGGATGAAAAATATCCAAAAAATATATTCAAACCATATCATTGATGGAATAGGACCCTCATATTGGTAGGAAATGTGCAAAATGTTTTAGATATTCAATAATAACCCATACCATATCACTACAATGAAATGACATTTCAAATACCATCACAAAATTTTAGTCAGATCATACTACATCTACCTGGAAATGGGTAATGATTGAATAAAACTCATGGGTATTGAATTATAAACCTTTACCTTCTTATGGGTAAAACATCACGAAACATACCCCCATGCCTTTTTTATCCCATGCCACTAGCACTATCTTTAATTTCATGGTGCATCTTGGTAATCCATGGATGAAAAATCCATCTCATGGAATGTGAATGCCACATCAGTACCTCACACATGTTTGTAGGGACTACCACATGGCCCCTTATAGAGTGAACCTCAATAGAGTCTGGAGACAAATTGTGTGGTATCTCCCACCATATATATTTTCCCTCATCACCATGAAATACGAGTTATATAATTGACTCTACTTTACTCACTCAATTGTTGAGGATATAGTAGCCTATGATATCAAGGATGATCTTCCATAATAATCTTAAAAAGGGATCCTTATATACCACTTGCGATAAGCTACTTACACCACCTATGATTATGTATTCCTAATAAATCCACCAGACATGATGTTCCCCTTTACTTGGGTATATGATGACATGAGCCAACCTGAATAACCCATGAAATTAGTACTTGAATCAATCCAGTCACAACCCATAGGGTGTTTCTGATCCCCTCGGGCTAGAGACTAGTTCATAGGCATCGAAAAGGATCAAGGGGAATTATTTCCCATAAATATAACATAATAAAACTAGAGCAGTAAATAAAAATCCATAAATAGTTAGATTTTCAATATAGTCAATATAGGAAAGTACCATAAATAAAACAGTAAAAAAACATGTAAATGGAATATCAATCCTAAAAAATTAGAAGAACCACAACCTCATCATAATAGATAGATCACAATTCCACCTCTCATGTCAAACTTACAAATTCCTAGTAATTAATAACACCCACCACCTATATGAAATGTTTCCACTCTTCCTAGGCATAGAAAAATAAATTCTACAAATACCCAAAGGGAAAAAGTAAAGTGTGATAAACACTACCAGAGTAGGATCTCACCAAGCCCTTCATATGCAGTCCATATCGGATAAACCAAATATGATTCATTTCAAATAAAATCAGGTTATGATAAATATTTTCATAGTCTATAATAATACATGATTTTCAAATCATTTAAATGTAAAAATAAAATAGAAGTAAATAATAATTTCTATAAAAACAAGCATGAAAAAGTTTTTTTATAGAAAACAACAATTAAAAAAACATCTCATAATCATTGGAATATATAAATCATTTCAAATCATAGCACCATGGTTAAAATCCTAAGGGTTAGGAGAATAAATAATTAAGGATCCTCACACATCCTAGTGAAATATAGATCTTGGCATACACCCATCCCTAGATCCCAAGACTAGGGGGAATAATGTTCTATCCCAAGAAATTAAATTCCTATCATCATCATATTTTTGTATCATTTTCATCATCAATCCAAGGGTTGGTATAACTATTACATGCGTTAATCCCTTTTCATGGAATACTTACCAAACTATTAAGGCTCCCATGTTCTTTAAGTAAATAAATCAAAGGTAAAACTATTTATCTCAATTTAGTATCATCAATCATCATTCAAGTATCCCCATTTTATGACTCAAACATTCCATTTCATTTCAAAAATGAACTTCAAATTATTTTCATTAAAACTCATGCCTTTTAAAGACAATTCATTTCATTTCAAATCCATAAAACATTTCGTGCCTTCATTTCCCATGGATCATCAACATAGTTATTATTTAAATCATTTTTCAATTCAAATACATTTTTCTAGAAATAAACACCTGATTTGAAAATCTATAATCAAATATGTTCAACACACTACATGACAACTGAGAAAATTTGTTAATAATCTCAATTTATTCCTTAAAAATTAATTAAAAATACATTTTAAATCCAATAAGAAATGATGATTTAAATTTATATCAATTACAATAAAAAACCACCAGAATGAATCACAGTTTCATCAAACATCCAACAAGGTATCCATAACCATAAGTATATAAAGATAAAGAATCAACTAAGAGGGAATCCTTGATTATTTTTGTGGAACACACTGATGACAAAAAATTAAAAAAAAACCTCTGATTCCCTAATGCATATATAATAAAAATAATTTTATCAATACATAAGCCTTATATATATCATAAACAACCCTAATTGATGGTTCTATTCAAAAATATAATAGTAGATCTAGTAGAGCAACGAAGGAAAAAAAATATTGATAAAAACATTCGAAACACTAGATCCAACATCCAATGTTATATTGAAATTGATCAATGAGAGGAAAGAAATATCCAAAATCATCAAGTGGAGTCTCATTGGAAAAGTGCATTTTCAACTAGAAGAATAATTTGGAAAAATAAATGAGTTTTGGGGATAAAAAAAGTCTAGATTAATTAATTTGGTTCCCATGGTCTGGATACACAATTTTTCAAACTACGATCCCCTTATGGGATATTAAAAGTTCCAAATGGTTTATAAAAATGACTCTATATTGACTCCCATGGTATCATGGAAAATCCACATGGTTTTTACTAATCGTTCATGTAACTATGCACTAACCAATGAGACGCCTACTCAATCTGAAAAGTTCCCTGGGTAGAATTGCACTATTTTCTCTAACCATGTGTCAAATTTTTACTAGACCATAAAACTATAAAAACTCCAAAATTTACCAAAAAATACTTGAAAAAAGATAAAAATGAAATATGATCAAAATAAAGAAATGTAAGGATGTTAAAGAAATATTTGGGTAGTTACAATTCTCCCCTCCATAATATTTTTCCCCAGAAATCCTCATTAACAAGGCTAGTCCAAAAATAGATGAGGATACTACTCTATCATCATCACATAATTCTCTTGAGTCTCATGGGAATAAAAACAATGTTTCAATATTAATAGAACAAATATGATATATGTCCCATGGTGGACCTTCATCTGAGAATCAATAATCCGAACTGGATACTGAGTTATATTCATATCTGGCCCACATCAATGTCTTCCTATTCAAAATATGAGACATGATCGAATGATATTTGTTTGGTTTTGACACATAACCCACATAATGGTTTGAATTTATAAAATGTGGCTAGGAAAAATGATAATCCACCTTTACAATCCTCATAATAACCTCAAATAGTCCCATGTATCTCTATGGAAACTTCCCTTGGTTTACATGCTGTTAGTGATCTAACTAAGGAGAGTCTCAAAAGAACATCTGGTTACTAACTAAAAACTCTAAAGGAAATCAAATATGATAAAAAAATATGATTTTATATCAACCATACACCATCAATGACCTATAAAGATTAATATAATTTTTTTCTGTCATCTCTTGGACCAAATTAGATCCCATAGGGGATGCTTCACTAATCCTCAACTAATATAGTGGAGATTTAGAAGGCGAAACATACAAGGCCTTGAAGGGTGTAAATTTAATGGGTTAATGGTAGATATTATTATAGAAAAAATAAATTGGACCTAAATAGAAATCCAAAATATCTCCAAATTCAAGGACACATGCACAAATAATGTCCTCTAGAATTTATATAGCTCGTTCTATCTGACCATCTATCTAAGGTTGGTATGTTTTTCCCAAATTGACCTCGGATCCCATTGCCTCCTAGAGTCCAATACAAAACTGTGAAGTGATCCAAGGATCCATATAAAAAACAATGGAATATGTAATTCCATATAATAAGAAAACTTTCTACATATACAAATTTCCCAGATCCTCAATGTTGGTTGTATCATGAATAGAAATAAAGTGTGTTGATTTGGTTAATCAATCAATAAACACCCAGATAACATTAATTATTTTAGGAGTATTTGGAAATCATCAATAAAATTCATCAATATATCATCCCACTTCCAAGTATATATATTAAGGGACAAATGGCGTTTTATACTCAACCTAGATCTATTCAGAGGTATAATAATGAGAGAAAGAATCAGTGATTTTTCGTTTTATACATTGCCACCAAAAATAATGTCGCATATCATAAAACACCTTTGTTTTTCTTAGGTGAACCACCCAGTGTGAATGATGAAAATCCGCTATCACATCCTTTATCATAACTGAGTGAAAGAAAAAAAATTTCTAAAATAAAATGATTCTTTCTAGAGATATAGACCATTCACAGATGGTGTCCCCACTATATTAATAATCCCTAATTCCTTTAAATTCATCATCAAGATACTAATAGTATACAATCATATTGATAAGTGAGAAATTAAACACAACATTTTCTATGAAAATATTAGTCACATCCTCTAAGACTCTTATATTCATGTAAGAAATGAGATTTCATGATATTCTACTCTTTTTTGATTATTTAACTATTTGGGATATAAGATTCCTTGTCAAAAAATTAAAAACAACATTCCCCTTCATAGGGGTATTGGAAATATGAAAGTCAAAATATTGTAGGTACTCCATAAATTACCTCTGTTTGAAGATTAAAAAATATTTGTGAGAAGATATAACTCTAAATATTGTGTGGGATAACTATTCTCATTTGGGAAAAACTGATGAGAACCATAATCCACAATATAATAACCTTGTGTTAAAACAGAATCCAAACCCAAACTTGATGCATCAAAAGTGGATATATATCCCTGTATATCCTCTAGAAGAGCCAACACTAGAGAATAAGTAAAATTTATTTTATTCTCACTAAGGGAAGTCTGAAATTTTAAATCCAAAACAAACTTCACCCCTTCTATGTGAGAGATAATAATAGAGAAGATAGCTTGAAGGATACTTTTACAAACCAGTGACAATACAATTTCTATCCCATGAAGATTTAAATATTAAAGAAATTTCACAGTTTTTCCCAATACTTGAAAAATTTCTCATTCTTAGTGTCAAATAGGATACCATTTTTTGAGACCATGTGTCCCAAAAACTTCACCTCTTGAATCCATAATTTTCTCTTTGGTCTCTTGGCACAATTTTGATGATTCCTCAAGATATACAATATTTATCTCAAAGGAATAACTTGATGATCCTCATTTTTTGAATAAACCATGATTTCTTCTAAAGATACCACTATAAAATATTCAAGATACTAGTGTAAAATCTTATCAATTAGCACTATAAACATTGTAGGATCATTGGTTAGACCTAATGGAATAAAATTATTGTCATAGTGGATATACCTACTTCTAAAAGTGGTCATTGGGATATTAGACACATTGATCCTAAGATGGTAGTGATCGCACTGAAGAACAATCTTAGAGAACTACATCATACCTTTTAGATGATTAGAAAAATACTTGATATTAGGAAATAAATTTTTTTCTTCACCGTAACCTGATTTAGATTTCAATAATCTACACATAAGTGAAGGTTTCTATCAAAATTCTTTGTGAAAATAAAACTAGTGTTATCCAAGGAGACACATATGGTTTAATGAATCCTTTGGTAAAAAATCATAAAAATTATTCTTCATCTCCTTAAGTTTTTATGGTTCTATATGCTAAGAGGGAATGGATAGAGACAGTTTACTTAGCAACAAAAAATAGAAAACTCCACCTCCCTCACTAGTGGTAAACTAGAAAATTCTACTAGAAACACTTATGGAAACTAAAAAAATAACAAATGAAGTTAACTATAATATAATTCCTCATCTAGTTCACCAAAACATAAGGATATCATCCTACTCATATTCAAAAAGGAGGTCAGGAATGACTAGCCTTCAGGTCCCTTTCTCCCTAAAGATCACAGGACTCCCCACTGTGGGAAGTAAAGAATCCCCACTAATGATAAAAATCAATCCTATTTTTATAAGTAACCAACCAATCCATTATTAGAATGAAAACCATTAGACTCCTTCCAAGAAGAAAAAAATTCCCAAACAAGATCAATATCAGATAAAGAGAGAGAGAGAAAGAGGGGAACTAGAGACACTGCTCTCTCTTTATCTTCAGATGTGTCACAATATCACATATGTTATGAGATCCATATAATGATTTAATAGATCCACAGTGCAGGTTGATACAAAATAATGAGATGAATCAATATCAAATAAAGTATTCATCAATGATTACAAAATAGTAATGGTAACTCTTATGGTCAAAGGACCTACATCAGTTCCCACTAGATACTCATCCACTGCGTGAAGTATCATCATTAATGATGCATATGGATAGAACCCCATTATTCTTTAAGAATATATATTCAGTGAAGATACTCTCAATAATAAAGAAAATTTTCCATTATACATAGATTTAAAAACATGTTTAAACCTATATAAGTAACATGATCATCTAGAATAGCTACAAATCTATAGTGCCTTAGTGTAATAATTGTTTGAGTGCCCAATCATGCCACATTGGAAACAGGCCAGTGGGACTTTACCAGACACTATATTAGATTTTTAAGATGTATGCTATCAAGGATTGCCACTATTGGTTACACTATGAGGATCATTCCACTTTCTATTCCCTTTAAAGGAAGCACTAAAGATACTATGATGGGTAGGAAGAACTCTACTCAACCTTGAATTAACAACTAGGTCAATCTCTTCCGTCAGAGCCCTATCATGAACATCAAAATAAGTAGAAATATTACATATAAAGTCCTGATTCTAGATATCTAATAAAATACCCATATGAATCCTCTAATCCTTCAAATTATCATATGAAACTTCCTTAGGAAAAAATTGAGAATTTTCAACAAAGAGATTGGCAAACTGAGTCACTGTACAGTCACCTTGGTGAAGGTTTATAATCTCCCTGGAATTATCCATAACCAAATAATATAGATAGTATTACTTCATAAAAAGATTCTTGAAGTCTTTATACTCCAATTTCTCATTACTCTTCACTAGAACTATAGAATCCCATCATTTAATTCTAGGTGCCTCAAGCTTAAATATAGTACATTTCACCTTAATGGAATATAGAATCTCCAACAAATTGATGAGTTTTTCAGCCTTCCATATAAAGTTCTATACCTCCATTAGAATGTTTATTCCCTATAAAAATGGTGGTTTCTGATAAATAAATCCCTAGGAATATTATCTGATATTTTTCATTTCAATTATAACCACTACATCCTGAATAGAAATAGTTACAACACCTTGGTCCTAAGCATAGACTACACATGCCACTACCTATATGATGTTCTAGTCAATTGGATGTTTTTTTTCTATGTTTTGTCATAAACACCCTCTTTAAACCTTATTGGGTGTGTTTTGGAGGGTATGGTACTACAAAACATCAACATAAAAAAGGGATCATGATGCAAGAGGGACACATTAAAATAAATTATGTTAGTCAAAATTCAACTTAGAAACAAAAATATTAGATCAAAGTTATGGAAAAATATATAATCATATAAAAAACTCCTCAAAGTGAATTTTCCATACCACCGACTATAACTTAAGGCTTTTTATAATGAGATATGGCAAGATACTTACTCATAACCTACCCCTTAAGTCCTGAAAATCTAGTATCATTTCTAACAAGAAATCATAATCTGTATACCAACATCTAAGAATAGACACTAACAACTCCAATACCAATTTGACAAGAACCAACCCAGATAAACCATTAAACCACTACTCAAATCAATAATAATATAGTCTGAAGGGCATTCCCAATCCCCACAGGTTAGTTACTTGAACTTGGGAGTAAAAAATGATCAAGGGGGATAATTTCTCAAGAAGGATAAGAAAAAAATAAGAGTATCGTATGAGAGTCCATAAATAGTTGGTATTCTAGTATAATCAATATGGGAAATTACCATAAGGTAAACAAGTATAAACCCTACAAAAATGAATTTCAATCCCAAAACATCACAATAACCAAGAATTTCTCATAACAGATGAATTGAAAATCATTATATCACCTCCAAAACTCAAAGAAATGCTAATCAAGAGAAACCACTAGCTCCATGTTGTGCTTTCTCTTTTTATGGAACTATAAAAAGGTAGACTACAAATTAAAAAAGGAAAATGTAGGGTATGAGAAACACAAGTCCCCTAGGATCCCTCCATACAATTCATAGGAAGTCTATATCAAATAAACCAAATATGATTAATTTAAAATAAAACCATGTAATGGTAAATATTTATATAGTATATAATAAAATATTATTTTCAAATAATTTCAATGGTAAGAATAAAATCTATAAAAATAATAATTTCAATGGAAACATGAATGAATATGCATTAAAATTATAAATATAAATGAATAAAATATTTCATAAACATTGGAATGTATAAATCATTTTCAATCATTTAACCATGGTAAAAATCCATGG
Source organism: Viscum album (assembly GCA_963277665.1). Taxonomy (NCBI): domain Eukaryota; kingdom Viridiplantae; phylum Streptophyta; class Magnoliopsida; order Santalales; family Viscaceae; genus Viscum; species Viscum album. The sequence goes on along the minus strand of OY728158.1, from coordinate 1,898,070,880 downwards.
GTTTACCTATGTCAAGGCTCAAGGATACTCACACATCTTAGTGAAATTTATATATAGGCGTTCACAGATCCCTAAAGCTTAGGCCAAGGGGGAATAAGTTTCAATATCAATGAATTAACTCCCTTCCCTTATCACAGTTTAGTATCATCTTCATCATCAATCCAAGGATAGATAGGGGCAATACATTCCTAACATTCTTTTCATAGACTAGGGTCATAATTACCTAGGATCCCATGTTCTTACCGAAGTCAATTAAAGGTAAAATCATTGAACTCAATTCAGTTTCATCAATCCTCATTCAAGAAGCCCCATTTCATGTTTCAAAAATGAAATTTCATTTCAGAAACCAATAAAAAATGGTTTTCATCAAAGTTCACACCTTTAAAAATATTTCATTTGAATCAAATCCATAAAAAATTTCATTCTTTCCATTGTCATGGATCATCACCATAGTCATTATTCAAATAATTCCTTTCAATTAAATTTTTTTTTCTAAAATTCAACACTTGGTAATACATAATCAAATAGTTTCAATAGATACTATGAAAATTGAAAACATTTATCTATAATCTCAATTCATGTTTTAGAAATCAATTAGAAATAAATTTCAAAATAAAACAATCAAATACCTTTTCAATTGATAGGAATTGATTTATAAATCCACTAACCTCAGTCACCTTATTGTGAAACACTTGATAAGGGATCCATAAACAAAAGAAGGTGAAGATACAAAATCAACTAATATGGAATCCTTGATAATTTTTGAGGAATAAATAATGAAAAATAAGGATTCACACAATAACCACCAATTTTAGGATGTATCTATAAGTAAAAAACTAGAAAAAGATACAAACCTTAGATCTAGCATTTATAACCTTTATATAAGTTTCCATTTACGAATAAAAGAGTAAATATAGAATCAAAAATAAGAATGAAGAAGATCGGTTATAAAAAAAATGATGCACTATATATAACACCCATATATCCATTGAAATAAATCACTGGGAGGCAACGAATCTCCAAAATCTCTAAGTGGAGACTCATTGGCTGAGTGTTTATTCTAGCAGAAGAAAAATGAGTCAAAATGGTTGAGTTTTGAGTCTCAAAATGAAAAAATGATTAATTCATTCATTTTACATGATTTGTCCCCACAGTTTTTCAAACCATGTGACAACTATGTACCCCTTTCATGGATAGTGTAAGAGATATATAATTTGTTCACATGGTTTGTAAAACCATACACCTACCCTGAAAAATGTCTCTATCTCCAGTTGAATGGTTTTGGGGAAAGGATATATCGTGTGTACAAACCATGAATCAACTACCGAGACACCAAATGATGGTGCACAATTTCTAGGTGTACCCACCCGGCTCACTATAACCTTGCGCTAATTGTACATAGGCCTAAATACCTCTGAAAACTCCCGAAAGTTGACCAAAATGACCCAAGAAAATACCCAAATAAAATAAGATCAAAATAAAGAATGTTAGTACCTAAAAGAAAGAGTCAGGATGTTTCATATTACTTCTCAAAATAAAATGACTATTTCAACTAAAAGTTTTGGTCCCTCCTATAAAATATATACCTAAGGCACTTATGATTGGTATACACCATGAATCTCTCTCCCATAAATTAGTGACACAAACATCAAAGTGAATGAACTACCACTGAAAACTCTCGATCATGTGTCATGTATTTTTTCTCATGTGGCCTTAGATTTATAGACTTACAAGCAACCTATATCTTACCTCGTACCATAAATAAACCAATTATAAATCCTGAAGTATCATTGTGAAATGTATACTCGTTACCCAACTTAGTTATGGTTAAGATTAATGTTAATGTCAAACTCCATCTCAAATATCTAAGGGATCTCTCATAAATGTATAACTAGATGAACCAAACCCCCTTATTAGCCAGGTATGTGTCCATCAAATACAATTTGGATAAGTCCCAAATAAACCTATAATAATAACCCACCAATCCTAAAAAAATATCTCTAAGAATTTTTTGGTCAAATCACAGGAAAATTTAACCTCAACCATCTCTGGGTTCATTGGTTTACCTTCCATATATATCAAATTCTTTAGGAGTCACACCTCACTGATCAGGAACTGACACTTAGAGATCATGGAGTATAGTTGATGATCCCTTTTTGTGCTAAAAACCCCTCTAAATGATAAGAAATATCCTCTCTCAAATGGGAGTACACTAGAATATCCTTGATGAATAAGACTATGAAAGAGTCCAGATATAGACGAGAGACCCCATTTATCATGTCTATATAGAATTTCGATGTATTCTCCAATCCAAAATGTAATATCAGATACTCATATAGGCTATACCCAATTTTAAAATTAATACATGTAATATCAAAAGGACTCACCCTCGGATAGTGGTAGCTTGAATTAATATATATCTTAGAGAACCATAAGGATCCTCTTAGACGATTTAATGAGTCTTTAATATAACTATTAAGATAGTAGTTCTCAACTATCACAATCGTTTTCATGTAGTACTCAACACATATAAAAATATATTTTCCGTACTAGAAATAAATATACGATCAACCCATGGGGACATGTTCGTGTGAATAAATATTAACACCCAAATCCTCATGTGGAGCCTTTAACTCTCGAATATATATTGGATCCATCGTATAAGGTAGAAGAGATAAGGTATCCATACCTAGAATATGATCAATTGTGAAAAAAAATCTCATGATTTGGAGGAAATACAGATAAATCATTATGAAAAATATCCTGGAACTAATTGAAAATAGGAGGAAAGAACACTGAGTATATCTCTTTAACTCTCAAATAGATTTCATACAACTGAGACATGATCTCCCCTACTACTAATGGATAGGTCTAGAATTTCATGAATAAAAATACCACATATCAAAATAGGTACAACAACCACCCTCTAAAGATGTGGAAGATACTCACTGGTTATAGCATTATTTGTTTACTCGATAATGACTCAATTTGTATATACAAAATATCACATCCAAACTACACGTCTCTAACATGAAGAAGTCCCAAAAAAGACTATATCCACATGTCACTATAAAAAACTTTATACACCTCTGTATATCATTTAATCGTACCCCTAAGGGCATATCAATTGAAAACACTCTTTATAGATACACTATAAAAATACAAAAATCATCAACTAGATAAGCATATATGAATGAGTACGACAAACCTGTATCAATCAAAATAGAAGATAAGGTCATTGTCGTAAGTGTGATACCTCACACTATCAAAGGATCCCCACCCTAATTGTTAGGTATATGGTTGATTTCCTAAAACTTATATGATCTCTAGATCTAAGCTCCCATCACCCAACTATCCTAAGAGACTTCTGTCTACTTGTGTTGCTACCTCTGCCTTTAGGAACCATGGAATCCTTCACATCCTAAATGAATAGAGGATCCCAAACTAAACAAATTTTACTAAAATAAAGGACCTACCTATTAATTTCAATTTTGATAATAATATTTCTTACGATCCATCCATGGTGTTATGCTACACTACCTTTGTAGATTCTCCAACTCCCTATAAAAGAAACACTCCTTTCACTAACTATTACAATATGGTTGAACATACCCTTAGTAGTTGTTGTGATAACATTAAACTGAGTCTCTTCCTATTAGAGGAAGCAATGAAACCTTGATATGGTTTCTCTACCAATCTCCACCCAAGATAGACTAGTTGAACCATTTCTTCCAATTACCTAATAACCCTATCTTATTTTTAGTATAAAAACCCAGATACTTCCCAAATAATATATCCATAATTTCAGTATTCTTATTAATCAATTAATGATTGAAAACCTCTAAAAAGGATACATGACTCCATATATATTCATATTATATTGAATATAATTCCTTAATTCTTCCTCGAACCACTTAATCCTGGAATTATCTCCACTAACCAATGTAGGTGTGAATAAAAACAGACGAGTAAAGTTAGAAACATAGTTTATCAATGACATGCCCCCATTACAAAATTAATAAACTCCATGGCTCTATTATCTCTTTGATTCATTATAATGAAGTGATTGAAGAGGAAAGACTGAAATTACTTCTATTTAATTCCTATATACTAGCCTACATAGACTAAAATATCCAAAAAATTCTTCAGTAGTCCTTGAAGAATATATGTTTTAATATTCCCATACAATTCATGGGCTATCTTGAGAAGGTCAAATATATTTTACTTAGACTATATCTATAACACTATAGCCTTCTATCCACCCAAAATCAAAAAGAGTAGTGGATTATAAAACTAGAACTAATGAGTCTATTATGACATGGTTGACCTATATCATGGTACACTATTCCACATAGACTACATAACATGAAGCAAAATCTCTTTGATCTACTGATCAGTATGAGGAACAAGAATAACATGCAGATCTATATAGTTGGGAATTCACATCTCCACCATCTTGGCTATTAAGTGGAGGTCATTGTAGTGGAATATCTATATAATTAATGGCACATGACTCATAACACATTTCTATCATATGTATAATATAATATCTTAAGGTAAGAAAAAATAAAAACATACCACTCTACCCTAAAAAACCATATAATACATGGGTTTCACAAATCAAAGCTTGATTATAGACCAACCTACCCACTCTCAAGACATTTATAATATCTTAATGGTATAAAATAATAGTCATATAATATCATAATAATATTTAGTAAAATTAGACCGATTATGAGTATTTATAACAAGAAATTATATATGAAAAGTCTATATATATTGTTTTTAGTGATTTTAATGACACAAACTAATATAGTTACACAAATATCAATTATTGGAAAGCATAAAAATTTCTTGTAAACCCTACATATTGAGAATAATTTATGAATACATGCCTCTTTCCACTTTGGTCTAAGAGTAAAAACCCATAATCATATATCAACATTAAAATGTATCATATTTGGTAATATAAAACAACCATAAGATAGAAAATAATTAAAAATAATCGCATCCATGGAAACCTGACTTCTTTTATACATGGGTTAGCTACTACTAGTCATAAGATCTATACCAATATCCTCTAATATGATATATCTTATCTACCATATCTAGAATAGTAATAAAAATGAAAAAAACAAGGTTTTGATTCCACTTTATAATGTCCCTGATTGAGATCACCTCTATTATGAATGGTGGATCACTAGCCCCATTTTGGTGGTTGAGATTCCACTATACTTTTTAGAGTGGTCTATATACCACTAATATACCATGGGTAGACATGATACTGCCATCAACTTGCTCTAGGTGTACGAGGCACCTCCATATCACAAGAAACCAAAAAAATTAATGGTATATAATTTAAATATAATTAAATGAGTTTATAAACATTTAATATATTAATTATTATTCTTTTAAGTCAACAACCCATGTCAAAGTCTCTTTATTAGGCCATTCCACCTCTATCCCAACACTTTCTCAAGCTACCAATCACCAAGAAGTAGCTTCTGGGGTTAATTATGTTTCATAAGTGTCTATCACGGATCCAAATACATGATTTTATATAATTTCACATAATTTAATTGTTCATCAGTGACCAATACCATCAATACACACCTTACATGAGCCACTCATGACCTAATAGGTTCTAAAAATACCATAGAAAGTTGAGGAAACTTATTTAAATATATTTTTGGACATATACAATAAATAAGAATTTATTTTATTTCATACGATGCATGAAAAAAATAAAACACCATTAGAAAATAAAGGAACCATCGACATGGGACTAGTAGGGTTCTATGCATTAAATACCATTGGATGATTCATCCTTAAATGGAAAAAATTAGAAAACCTGAGAAAAATCTCAATTATTGCATGACCATTGATGTGTGATGAAACAATAATAAAACCATGATTAGAATAAAGAGGAGTTTTATAATTAATTACCTAAGGAGATCTCATAAAGTTAAATACATATTGATTTTATCCCAAACAAATAAGACTAGACCATGTAAGGGACAAAAGGAAGTGAGAAAAGAGGGGGAGGGGGTGTGCACATATAGTGGGTGAAAAGGGGGAGGTATCCAATTTTAAAACGATATTAATTAATTAAAAAATTAATTATAAATAAAAAATAATTGGATATTCATTGTAATTTTAGTGGTTTCCCACCATTATTCTGGTGGGGAATCTACACATTATCAGATTCCTCCACCTCAGGTTTGTTTATTCAAAACACAAGATCATGCCCCCTACAACTTCTAAAACATACAAAAGTGACTAAAATACATGAAGTTCACTAGAATTTATATTGAATTCATACCTCATATAGATAATTGGTGTATAAAATTGGAGTAATGATGGCCTTTTTATGAATGATTCTATGTAATATAATCCATTTGTCAGTTGATATCTCATCAAGAAAGATTCATAAATGTGTTATTAATAAAAAAATCTTTATTTTTCTTCAGAATTATGAAATGAACTCGTTTGTGATCACTATTCCCATAGAAATTCTTTAAAAAAATCTCAATTAAAGGAATATATACATATTGTTCCAACCCTTGGAAGGGTTAAATTTTTTCGTGACCATTGATTTAATTTCATACAACTCATGATGCACTTTCAAAAGATACATCACGAAGATCATATTTTTCAATGTTTTTTGTCATGCTTTTAAGTACATGAATCAATATATTTGTTAATAGTGATCTCAAATATATGGAATAATAATAATTATTCGAGATAAAAACATCTAATTATACTTAAAACATGTAGATACCTATTAGTTGGTCTATACTCATGATCCCCCATCATGGAGATCACCAAGTTAGAAATTAAAGAGATGACATATCAATTTATTTTGAGCCCCCACCACTTGATAGTCATAATTAATATATGTCTTTTCATAATTATGTGTCTAGAACACATGACATATTTGATGAATATTATCATGGAATTTATTGGTACTCATTATAGAATAGAACAACTATAACCAATTAATGTGATAAATATTATAAATAAATTATCACATATTACATGTATAATAAAATAAAATTTGTAATAAGTTTTAAAAATATAAATATCTAACTATATAAATGATATTGTAATAACAAAAATATATAATGAATTTGGTTCTAAGGCATGAACTCTGACATAATCCCACTTTCACTGGAGCCAACTTTTAACAACCTCAACTTGTTGGCTCTTACACAATATTCATGATTCTATTGAGTTATAACTTATGTTAATAGGGATTATATACTATCATTTGATGTTTATTTATTAGGTAAAACTATATCCCTCATATTAAAACCATTCATGAGATAATTTTTCCAAAAGATATACATATTACTTCTATAGTTTCATTAGAAGATATATTATAATTAGATTTTATTTTAGAATTATAAATCATAGAATATGATCTTAGATTAATATAATATATATGAAAACTATCATTTTTTATATCCCTTAAATTCTTTATTCTTATATTCCCTATAAACTGAGAACATATAATTTATACAACTCCTATGTTTTATGACAGTTTTAATTAATTCATAAAGTTTCACTAATAGATTTACTTGTAAATAAATTTTCATATTTGATAGACCTCACAACACAAAAATGACAGTTTAGCAGCGGTTTTTAGTTGTCTTTTATTAAACCACCGTAATATTTTTGAAATAATTTAGTGGTGATTTCTAAAAAACTGCTGCTAAAACATTAATTTTTTTAACAGACGATACTCTCCCCCACCCCCGACACCCCTGACCCCCCAACCCCCAACTCCCCAAATCCCTACCCCCCCCCCCCCTTCGCCACACCTCACTACACCTTGTCATCACCCCATGCCATGCATCACTACCCTCACCATGCCTCGCTACCCTCGCCATGGTGTGCCACCCTCACTGCACCTCGCCGCCTTCTCCACCCACATGGCGCATTGCTGTTTCACCGCTCTTCACTGTTTCGTCGCACCTCACTTACTCTTGATCCTCCATTAAATCCTCGTCAAGGTTATTAGGAATGTTATTCTTAGTTTTAAGGTGTTTTTCATCTTCTACTCTTTTACATCCCCTCGTTACTTCTTATTTCTTATCTTGAATCCCTCTTGGATGAACCTGATGGGATATGTTCGATGTTTGGTTTGAATTTCTTAGATTATATTGTGTGCGGATTGTTCCTTGAGCATTGTTCTTCCTTATATGATATTTTTATTGCATTATCACATTGTTGAGATAAGTGTCCCCATCCAGTACCTTTTTGGAATAATATTTTAATTATTGATCATTTAGAATTAAATTATAAATGATTTTCTCATGATTATGGTTTGTTTTTATGGATTATAGTGGTGTTTTTATGTTAGATTTTTTAATGAAAAAAGGGGTTGAAGAGGATTTCATTTAGTAAGACTATATATGTGTGAATCTAAATAGTTCTATAAAATGTCAATTTAGCTTCTAAAGTGTAATTGAGTGTTTTTCAGATTATTTTAACCTTGCTTGGATTTTTTTAGTTGGTTTGCATGTGAAATTGAGTTGGGTGAGTGATTTGGTTTCCTTTTTTTGGTTTGAGGAATATTTCTAAATTTCTATATATGGTTATAATGTTCCTTATGATTTGTAAATTGGAGTCTCCTATGTTTTTGAGAAACCTTATGGGCTTTCCATTAGATGTGGGCATATCCATATGTGAATGTTGGAATATATCCTATATGTGTATTTTGTTCTTCCACCATGGCCAATATCAACCATGACCAATCTCAACCACACAACCATCATGATCATAAAAAATAGATACATAATCTCTCAATAAAATTCCAAGCACTTCATCCTAACCCAAATTAAAATCATGAATAATAGTTAATATCTATCCACACTAAACATTAAGCCTCTTGGAGTCCATACACCCCCTCAAAGGTAATCATGGAGTATATTCCATCACCAAATCCCCTCACTTGAACAACACTGTGATAAAAAAACAAAGGTGTCTAACTAGTTACATAGATTCATCTGATTCCGTCAGGAACCATGAGAATAAGGAATCCTACACATCAACTTCATTATCACCAATTTATTATTGGAACATTCTAGTGAGTGGTTAATCACCTCTACCATCTAATACCATTATTTTCCCAAGACCAACATCTTATAACAAGCTAATAGACTATTTAACAACATCCTAACCCTCTAAATTAAGGTGTTTCTATATTCTAGTTCATTTCATATAGATGTTCCTAGACAAATCCAAATCTCCAATGCTAAATAGTACATTCCTAAAGGGTTAACCACTTGGAAGCCCCTAAACTAGCTCACTAAGGCTCTCCCCGTGAGAAACACAGGACATCACACCAATAAAGGAAACACATAGGTACAAAAAAAATTTATGACTCTATTATACCTTCTAGTATATACATTAGACATTTTTAAAATTCATGGACCAAGCAAGAAATACCCAATTTTATTTTATATGGATCAACCTTGGACACTTGAGAAACTTTGAGCCCAACTAATCCCTACCCACATTCTTGAACCCAATCCCCTATTATTCACATACATTCACATTCATGCAAGAATATTTCTTTGTATTAAAGGGGATACCTAACATGATGTTAGATTTACCCCATTCCATATCCCGTTTACTCTCTCTATCCAAGATCAGACTAATAATCACTATGCTCTTGATCCCCTTTCTCATACCTCAAGGCTCCAATAGTTAATTATAAAAAGTTATAAATAATTATACAACTTAATAAAATAAGGAATAACCATTGATAAATCAACAAGAATCATCACGACATACAAATATCGACCAATGAAGTGTGAAGGGATCATATCATTCCTATAGAACTCATTTGACCAAAATCCTTTGGAATTGACCATCAATACCAGTCTAATCTAGTTGAATTCCCATAAAAAATACTTCCTCAAGATATTATTCAAATGATAATAAACAAGTATCATTTATCCTCCTTAGGAATATTATATCCATAATACCATAAATCCCCATGAATAAAAGATAACAACATCATTATTTGGTGTAATTTTCAATAATCCCATAGATAAAACCATCCAAAATTAGAGGAAGAACCCCAACGAGAAAGAGATAATATGGGTTGAGAAGATTACATAGCTTTAGTATGGTGAAAAACTTCTAATCAATCTGCAATAAAGGGATTGTGGGGATCAAAATAGGGGAACTATGGGGGAGTGGGATAAAAAAATTACTTCATTAAAGAACCTGCCTAACTGAATAAGAAATAACCAACCATTAAGTAACTGGTTTCAACCATCCAAAAAATAGATCTGAATGGCCATTTCAACATATCCCATGGGGGAATTGCTTAATTCCCCACTTATATGGCTTTGTTGTAGAATGACCCAATGGATCATGGAATACAAATCAACCCTAGAAAAAAACCCATAACATCCTAACACACATTTCATCTTGACCCGATAATCAAGTCACAACCAACCACCCATGGGAAAGTTGATAAAACTCCACCAAAGAACCATTTAGGATGAAACCATTTAGTTTTAATGCGACACATTCTCCTCATGTATAATTTATAGAAATTCACCAAGGTTGTGGTGTGATTTCCTATAATCCCAAAATTTAATCTTATGAAACATACACACCATTCCATAATGACCATTGTTATAGTATGATTACGATATCCCTTTAGTGATCCAAGATAAAACATCCGGAAAACTACTCATAATTGAATCAAACTCCTTGAAATGGATTTCACCATTATATGTTGCAGAATAACTGAATGTTAGGCCTTCAAAGTTTCTCAAACCATGGGTATAGTCCTTTTGAATTTGACCATTTTTATTTGATACTCCACCTATCAACCATTCCATCATTTACCATGGATTTCATTCATTTTTTAGTCATTTTCAAATATATATCAACATATTGAACACAACCTTCTTTGATGCTTCATTTTAGACCTAGAAAATTTTTATTTCATTTGTGGATATTTTATAAATACCACAAATATTTGGATAGAATCATCAAGAGAATTCTATACAACTAGTTGTAGTATGAAGACAATAGAAAACCATATTTAAAATTGTTTATTATTTACCATATGTATTTATAAAGGAAAAACTTATTTAACATATTATTTTTTCAACAAGTATATATGAATATCTATCCCTATTCATTAATAGTTATGTGTTTTAATTTTTTTAATTTTTGGTAGGCACATTGTGATATACAAGGATAAAAGCTGGATTACATTTCCGAGGAACATACCCCAATATGCTAAGGGTTTGGAATAGTTTTTAGATTTTGAAATTTCCAATTGATTCATTCAAGAGAGAATAAGATGTCAATTTCCTAAATGTAAATTTACAAGATGCATGAAGAGAGATTAAGTTGATGAACACATTATATTGAAGCAATTTTCTACTCAATATTTGTGTTGGATTTGGCACAGAGAATTGAACGTTATAGATAGGTTGAGCACTGATTTCAATCCATAAATGGGATCCCAACTTCGTCAAAAATGGAAAATGAAATGTAAAACCTTATAAATAATACATTTGGCATTGTAAGACACCAACATAAACATCAAAACATATCACAATAATCATTTGAGGGTGTTACAAATAGAAATGTGGCAAGTGATGTTTTTGAGACATTTGGACAACTACATAAAGATTGTAACATATCATTGGATCCTCCTCTTGATTTTATGGTGACTAATGTAAGATAAATATTCACTAAGAAAAATATGTTTCACAGTTTAGTTGAGGATGGAAATCAAGAGTTGTATAATGGATGTTAGATTTATTCAGAACTTTCGTTTATGCTCAAGTTGTACCATATAAAATTCCTATGTGGAATTAAAAATAAGGAAATGTCCATGATATTGAAATTTTTGTGTGATGAATTTCATGAATAAAACATCCTTGAGTATTTTTATGATATTAAAATTTTTATTAACAGTCTTGATCTGAATTATAAAAAAATACATGTGTGTCCCAATGATTGTATGCTTTATTAGTGAGATGATTCAATCAGATAGGATTGTAAAAAATATTATTCTTATAGATTGTAGTCAATGGGTGATGTTGGAAGTCTGAATCAACATACTACCATGAAGAAGATGAAACTGAACACACCTATAAAGGTTTTGTGTTACTTTCCTTTAAATCCTTGATTGTAAAGATTATTCATATCATCGAAAACCGTTGAACACATGAAGTGTCATTCTATAGATAATAACAATGATGGGTTAATGCGACATCCAAAAGATTCAAAATCATGGAAGAAATTTCATTCATTGTATCCATATTTCTCATCTGATCCTAGGAATGTTAAATTGGGATTTTCTGGTGATTGATTCAACCCATTTGTAACTTTGAGTACCAGTTATAGCATTTGTCCAGTTTTTTTGATCCCTCACAAATCTGCCTCCGAGTACGTGTATGAAACAAATGTATTTTATCATTTAATGTAATATTTCTAAAAAAATGCTTGAAAATGATATTCATGTATACTTGTAGCCTTTAATTGAATAATTGAAAATGTTATATAGCAACGGTGTTGAGACAAATGATGCTTCTAAAAAAATGTTCAAAATATATGCTGCTATAATATGGACCATTAGTGACTTCCCTAGACTTAGGAATTTATCTAGTTAGAACAATTACATGGGTTTGGACTGTCATGTTTGAAACATTTATTTTGAGCCCAAACGTATACCTCACAGTATAAAATGGTTCTTCATGTGCCATCAAATATTTCTCTATGCATCTCATAGATTTTGGATGAACATTTCAAAATTCAACTGGTTTATTGATCACAGACTACCTCTAAAGTTTTTAATTGGTTTTGAAATATTGGAATGACTTGGAAATGTTGAAAAAAAATTGGAAGGTGTATCATTTGAATGATATTGTGAAATGAGTTTGAAGTGAATCGTCACGTGGAATCGATATGCAACAATGGAAAAATTATATTCTTCAAACTTCCATGTTGGGAATTTAATTTGTTACGGCATAATCTTGATTCGATAAATTTTGAGAAGAATGTTTCTGAAAATTTGATCTTTACATTGGTTAATGAGCATGTAAAGTGAAAGGATCTTCTTAATGATAAGAAATACTTACAAGTAATGAACATAAAATGTGATCTCTTTCTAGATGAGAATGAAAAGTATGCTCTGAAAATTATTGCAATGAAAAATAGGGATAAAGATACATTCCATAAAATTTAAAAGAATTTGAAGGTATTTGATGGGTATTCAAGTAACATATCCAGGTGTGTTGAGTTAAATAATCATAGGTTACATGGATTGAAAAGACATGATTCACATATTTTTTTACAGTAGTTAATACCATTGGAATTGCGTACATTATTACTTAAAAAGGTTACTTCTGTGGTAATCTGATTCTTCACATTTTTCAGACAACTACGTGAGAGATCTCTATATCCATTTGAGATTGAAAACCTTTGAGAGATATTTTATTGACACTTTGTGCAATGTAGATCATCTTTACTTCATGATTTTTTTACTATCATGATGGATTTAACATTGAATTTGGCCACAAAAGATAAATTATGAGGCCTCGTACGTTATCGATGGATGTATCCAATTGAGAAATACCTTATTTATATGTTTTAAATTTATGTAAACATCTATTGGAACTTAATTAAATACTTAATTGTGTTTTTTTTATTTTATTTCATAGATATCTTGGGCATTTGGAATCATACATAATAAATAAAGCCCAACATGAAGGATCTATTTCTAAAGGCTATTTGGCAGAGGAGTGTCTTACCTTTTATTCTATATACATGGATTATATTGAGACAAGATTTAATCATGTTTTATGTGTTAAGAACACATAAAATCAATCTCAAATACATGGGAAATCAAGAATATTTCTTGCTATTGGTTGATCAGTTGGGAGGACCTCAAATGTTACACTGACAGAAATTGAATTATTACAGGCACATAGATATGTGATGATAAATAGTAAAATTGCAGATCCATTTATTGAAGAGTTTAGGATACAAAAGAAGAGTTGAATAAGAGGCCAAACATGAAATGGGAAATATATAATGAAAGATATTAATAAAGAGCTTGTAGACTGGTTTTCACGACGTGTAAGTTCACAAATATTGTAATAAATATTGGTACTAGGTTGACACATAAATTTTATAAATATATTAATGTATATTTCTTTTTTATATCAAGAATACTGATAGCCGGTCAGATTTGTCAGAATATTTGATGTTTATTTATTGGAGTCCTCTAAAACAATTTAGAAATTTCAATGCTTACAATGTGAATGGCTTTATAATTTTCAAAATTGATCGAGAAGAGGGTTTGAAAACACATAATAGTGGTATATTTAAATTTGTGAAGTGGTCTACTATAGAAATATGAGTGATATTATTAAATTAAACTACCATGTGCATTTTTTAAGTTATTCTATTCAAATTCAAATGGGTAAATATTATCAGAGGTGTTAAAAGAGATTCCTTGCAATTTACTTCTGTGAACATCTCTTGCTTGATGTATGTTGGTGATCGTAAACTGTATGGTCCATATATAATTTATCATCACAATAGAAAATGGTATATTATGTGAATGATGTTGTAGATGAAGGGTGGATTGTAGTTTCTCATGTAAGACAAAGATATTTGTATGATATGGGTGATGAAGTGGAATATTAGACCTGTGACATTAAATCTCATCAACAAAAACAAGGGGACTTATTTTTCCATCATGATATTGAAAATATTAGTCTATAAAGGGTGGATGAAGTGGATGAAATAATGGAGCAGGGAGATGATATAATTTAAGGGGAAAATGATTTTATGTACATTTATGCATTCATTTAGAAACCACTTATTTCATTTGTGCAATTATTCATTATCATTGTTATGTGTATTTTGTTCGTTTGTATTGTGAATCTGTTATCATTTTTAATTTTTTTGCGTATTTTTTTTTGAAATATTTGTTCTGAACTTAATTTTATTTTATTAAATGAAAGGAATGCCAAGGAGGAATCGGGGTTCCACTTCTAGTTCTTTTCAGGGATACTGGGGGTGACTCCAATAGGTACAAATTTTAATATGAATAAATTTATTGCACTTTTTTTATACTAATTGTTTGTTCATAAAATATGGAAATAATGCAAGTATGAAGAAAAATATAAAAATTTCAGATATATGGAATCTGACCAGAGAGAATATAGTTGTCACATTTGATTCCTATGGGGTCCCAACAAATAACACCACAAGATTACTTGGCAAAATTATAGGCCAGCTGGCTGCAGAGCCATTTTCCCTTCCAATTACATATGATGATGGGAGATTATGCAGCGATGTCAACTTGAATAGAAAGGTGGATGCAAATTTTGGATCTTGGATTGCTTTTATGGTGTTATGAATTTATTAGTGGTTGTAAAAAAAGTGGATGAAAATTGGAAATCTTGTAATAAACTCATAAGATGGGCATGTATATGTATATATATATATATGTGAATTCTATGTGTATTTTGATTTCTATATGTACCCCACCCATCCTTGGTGCTATAAGAATGTTGGACATGTTTTTTTTTTCAGGGTACTAATACTGGGGTGTAAGAATTAGTAACATTCTATTAATTGTAAATCTACCTTTAACGGTGGTTTAAACTGCCGCAAAATAAATTTTCCATATTTACAAGTAGTTTAAAATACCCCTAAATACATTAACAGTAAAATTTAGTGGTGGTTTAAACCACCTCTAAATAAATGGTCCATATTTAGGGGTGGGTTAATCCACCGCTAAATACATACACCATACAATTTAGCGGCGGTTTTCCTGCAAAAAATAGATATTTTTTAGCAGTGGTTAAAACTGTCACTAAAGACTCCTCATGTTCTATTATCATTTAGCGTATATTGGTGTGGTTTTCAAGGTATTTCCCTCATAAAAAATGAAACTTTTTTTAGAGGCAGTTAAAACCGCTGCTAAAAAATATTTCATTTTTTCTAGGCCAAACCACCGCGAAAATTACACCAACCACTTCTAAATGTGTTTACTGTGATGATTTCTCTAAACTTCTACTAAATTGAAGAAACCACATCATATTGAACACTGACACCATATTTAATAGCGGTTTTTTGAAACTGTCGTAGAAGCATAAGGTAGTGGTTTAAACTTCCTCCATAACAAAAAAAACCCCTACTATTCGGTGAATTACTTGTAGTGCATGATCATTGAAGTGAAAATTATTCTATTAATTAATTCATTCTTATTGTGTATCCAAGGGAATATATTATTTGATTTGTTTATTAGATGTGGTATATGTAATAATCCTCTCTTGGATTATTTCATCTTTTATCTTTTTAGCATTTTTTAGTGTATATAATTTGAAAAAGTCTGAGCAATATCATCGATATATATAAATCATAATCCCTAAAATATATAATGACTCTCCTATGTTCTTAATTTATAAACATTTATTAAACCAATCATTATCTATTGTGACATCAATATCTAATTTCCCATTAATAATACTTCATCAATATATATCACTAGGAAAACCATGGAAATTCCACTAACAATCTCATATACACTTAGATTTTTTTCATTTTAATGAAACTAGATTCTCTTAAAGCCACATAAAAATAAAAATTTCATGATCTTCATGCTTTTTTAAACCCATAAAAACACTTTTATTACCTTTATACCTTAAATGATTCCTTTCTTTTCACAGTATCTTATGAATGTGTCCTATAGGTATATTATACTAGTTTTTTATTCAAGATTGTGGTTTTGGAATATACGTTAAAAATATCACAATCTACGTAAGATATTATGGAAAGTTTAATTATAATGGATTTTATTATATAAATTGATTAAAAGGTTTCATTATAGTTTACACATTGAATTTTCTTAACACCGTCAATCACCAATCACTCCTTATAGTTAATAACTTTACCATCCATGCTAAACTTCTTTTTTAATATTGATTTATATCCAATGGTATTCACTTAAATTTAAGGTTTTATGATATTCCAAACCTGATTTTGGTAAAATAAATATATTTATTAAATCATAAATTTTTATAATTTTATATCTTCTGAGTCATTTAATATATTCTTTTAGGATAGGGGTTCCTTATTTGTAATTAATAATGTATCACTTTTCTTGGTGATGTGAAAATTGTATCTCCAATGTTCTCTTACCTCCCTAATCGGCCAATACAATAATTATATCTATAAAATAATTTTTTAAATTGGATCTTGTGAAATTTTTTCCTATTCTAACTCTTAAGTATCTTTATCCTTAATTCCATTGAAGTCACTATAATATCCAGATATTTTTAAAAAATATTTGATAGTAGATAAAACATGCAACACCGAGCTTAAACAAACCACTAAATATTATTATTTAAATGATTAAGTTATAAAATAGCCATTAAATTGGCAAGAATTAACAACATTGACTAAATTATGAAATATATATAACATTCTTACTCAATACAAATCAGTTGATTAATTTTTCGGAAATAAGGGCTCAATTTTTCATTAAAGTCATTTTATGCTTTAAAAATATGTGTTCTTCAAAAATAGTTTTTATTGATTTTTTTTAGAAAATATTGTAATCAGTTTCTTGAAAATATTTAAATTTTATTTTATAAAAATTATATCATGGTTTAATTCATCATGTTAAAATTACCATAGGCTGAAATTTTTGTTTTTTCTGGAAAGATTAATTTTTCTATGAATTGTGAAAAATAAAAATTTGTTATGAAAATATTTATTTAATTTAATAAAGTAATTTAAAATTCCAATTTTTTCATAAGGAAACATAACTATAATTTAATTATAAATAACAAATAAATTACATTTGAATCATCATTATACCAGAGTTTGGTATAAGTTCATTTTTAGGCATAAAAATACATTTGTGTAAAAAATGTTTTCTCTTGAGAGTTTCATTTCAATGTTAAATTAATTTATCCTAATTAAGTAAATTGAATATTTAAAAATTTATACCATATTTTTAATTAGTAGTTTAAAATTTGGTAAATAACTTTTTTTTGTCATTATGAATAGTAGATTTAGAAAATATTTGTGTCACGACCCGTCCTCGGGGCCCGTGCCGTGACTACCCCAAGCCCGCCTTCCATAGGCCAGGGGCTGGCGACTAGCACCAAGGCGTAAATTCCGAAAAAAGGGAAGGCATTGCCTTTGAAAAGTAAACAAGCACCACAGAGTAAGCAAGTGGAAAAGTAAACACTAAGTAAAAATTGTACAAGCTGTGCTGAATGTAAAAGGGGCTGGAAATACAAGCCCAACTGTAAAGTACAACTGAAAGGAAAAACAGCAACTGAAAGGAAAAACTGCAGTGTCGAGTCGTCCTCTGGAAGTCCCACCTGAAGGGTGGGTACAGATAGCCTCCACTGCCCCTCGGGTCCACCTGACCGCTCCGAGTACGTCCCGCCCAGTGGTCCACCTCCAGGTACCGTCCTGCTCCGCCCGCCTCCACCACGATCAGCGTTGTCCGTCATCTGCATCCAACACAACGTAGTGCGGGCATAGCCCGTGCAGGGGTGAGTATAAGCTACTCAGTAGGGACCCCGAGACCCCCGAAGGTCTCCCGAAATCCACAAAGGATAATCCACAAAGGAAAGATACAATCACGAAGTAACATCTGACCCTGCTTAGGTATATGCCCATACATATACCTAAGTCATCAATTCCCATTGGGCTCCAACGTCTGAGCCCAAGCACAACCCAGTCCACAGAGGAAAGAAAACGTATACCCACACAGGATAGCACAACACAATCCACAAGGGAGAGTAAATAGTAACTCCACACAGGATAGCTCAACAAAATCCACAAAGGAGAGTAAACAGTAAATCCACACAGGATAGCTCAACACAATCCACAAAGGAGAGTAACTCAAGATTCAGCTCACACAGGTATACTTTTTCGGATGACGATAAAGATGATCACTGATCCATCTAAGTCGTCGGACCCACAAAGGATCGATAGGTAACTAACCCCCGCAATGACCCACACAGGATCGGGCCCACACAGGACCTGTAGGCGCTGGCTCACACAGAACCGCTGAGCGCTGACCCACACAGGATCGGACCCACACAGGATCGGGCCCACACAGGACCTGTAGCACTGATCCACGTAGGATCGCTGAGTGCTGTAGTCAACGCAGTCCACTGAGGATCTCTGCACAGTCATCGTCGCAGTCCACTGAGGGTCTCTGCACGGTCGTCGCCGCAGTCCACTGAGGATCTCTGCACGATCGTCGCTGTCGAAGTAGCAGTCGCAGCCAGCTCTAGGGTTCCCGCACACGGCAAGCTCGTTCGGGAGGGTCCGCTCCACGAGCCGAGAGGCCGATACATCAACTATCACAAAGACCGAAGTTGATGTATCCAAAAGTTCCGTATCGTCAACAGGAACTCAACGTCGCAGACGGCGCGTCAATCGGACGCCCGGTCTGAGAGTTATTGGCATTTTCGTCCCAGGGGCCCGGTTGGTTTTTAAGGCAAAACCAACCCGACCGTACTCCACTTGCATCCAAACCTCAGGCGGAGTGTTCCAAAAGATCCGTCTCACTTAGAAGAATTCAAAAAAGCTGACGGCACATCAATCGGACGTCCGTAGCTCAAGATATGAGCGTTTCCGCTCCGAGGGCCCGGTTGGTTTCGTGTACGAACCAACCCGGCCGAACCCAAAGTATTCCGAAACCTTGAGTTCGATATACCGAAACAACCGTCTCGATCCAAGGATCGTGTTTCCACTGACGGCGGGTCGTTTGGAGGCCCGTAGCTCAAGATACGGCCATTTGAACGAAACCCTTCCGAAGACGGGGGGTCCGGGCCGACCCGGCCCGACCCCCCCCCCCCCCCCCCCCCTTGGGTCGGCCGAACCCGGTCCGACCTGGTCCGACCCGGTCCGACCCGGTCCGACCGCTCTGGCTCGGCCAGCCTGGTTCGGCCCGGCCGAGTGACCGAGCGGCCGACGCGGGGGGAGCCGCCGCCCCGCGTGACACCCCCGCGGCACCCGCGGGGTGTCGGCCAGACAACCGGACACGGCTGAAGCCGCATCCCGGGTGACGCGGGGGGGAGTCGCCGCCCCCGCGTGACACCCGCGGGGTGTCTCCCTGGCGCCGGACGAGGCTTCAGCCGCGTCCCGCGAGCGCCGCCGCCGCGGCCAGTGTCGCGGTGGTCTCGTCCGGTGGCGCGCCGGGCGCCGCCGCCGGCTTCCGCGGGCCGCCGGAGTCGCTCCGGTGGCCCGATTTTCTTCCCGTCTGCGTTGTTGCTCCTCCCGGGTTCCGTTCTTCACTGCGGGATCGTCAAACATCCGTTGTGGCACGTTTCGTCTTCACCCGTCAAATCCGCAAAAAAATGAAGGACGGCGGAGGGTCGTCGGGCCGTGTTTATTTGTCCCGCACCCTCCGCGTTAGAGATAAACAACGGGAGGAATTAAAGTTCAACACATGAACGCATATCCGAAACAATTTTTAATGAAATAAAATTGTTTCATAAAAGGGGTTCCTCATTTGAACGGAAACAACAATTTTAATAAATTTAAAATTGTTCACAAAACCAGTTCTTTAACTTTTTAAAGAAACATTTATGGGAATATAAAAAAAAGGGGGTAATTCCAAAATAATTCCCTACCTCGTAGTCGTCGCGCATGAGCGTTCTTCGTGGAATTGCTCGTCGCGGGAGGTGGAGATCGCCGCGTCGTCGCGGAAGGGCGTCGCGTCGTCGCGGAACACGGCGTTGAGTCGGCGAACTCAACGGACCATGAAACAGCAGATTTAATTTAATTAATTAAATCCGTGTTTCGATAAAGAACCACGAAGGAGATTAAAAATAATGTCCAAGACTCTTACCTCAAGCAGCCGATCGAAGATCCGTCGCAGAGGAAGAGTCGTTGCAGAAGAACGTTGCAGGAAGGGAACGTCGGCGTCGCGGATCACGGCGTCACGTCGTCGATTTCCGGGTTTGGCGTTCTTCGCGTTATTCGCGTTCTTCGCGAAGGAGGATGAAGGTTCAAGGATCCTCTCTCAACGAGTAATCCTCCAAAAGATAGGTTGGTCTTATTTTATTATTATGCCAACACACGAAAAGGGGTAAGTAACGACCCATCAATTCGTTGAATTAATTCAACGAAAGAAACAACTCATTTAATTTACAAAATAAACCGCCCAATTAAATGATCTGTTAAGAATTTATGAAAACGCGTCAGTTGACTTTCATAATGACGGGTTTTCGCGGGTGCGTTACTTAGCGGAAAGAAACGGCGGGGCTCGTGTGGGCCCCACCTCACAAATATCCTACCAAGGGGGTAGGATATTTCTGGATAGCATCCTATCCGGATCAACTCAGTTTAAGCCGTCTTTAAGTGGCTTCAAGTGGCTTCCAAGTGGCTTGAGTGAAATAAAATAAAGTTTTCATAAAATTATTTTATTTATTAACTTTAAGCCCGAAAATTAAAAACCACACCCAAGCAAACACAACTCCGGAAGAGGCGTTTCTAAGCGAATATCGGTGCTGCGATTTCATCGGTGCCCTCAGAATTCGATTTCGGGCACCGGTTCAAAAGTTAGAAAAACCCGCTCGACCGTTCACTGAACGTACCCGAGCCAAAATTCGGAAAATGATTCCAGGCTCACTGGGCCTCGTAATCAGGTGCCGTCAGAGGCTGCGCTCTTGTAAAATTCCAAAGAAAATTTAGAAAAAAAAATTCCTTGAAATTTACGGGTCTTTACAATTTGTTACATTAGTAAGGGAAAATCGAGTAATTAAATATAGAAATAATATTATCATGACTTAAAATAACAATAAAAATTTTATTTAATCTATTTTACGAGTGGTTTTCGACCATTCTCATGAAATATTCCAATTTATGGTAATTTTTTCCATTGTTCTTTAAAAATGGAAAATATATTATTTTAAGTAAATATAAAGTAAAAAATGTCACTCTCTTTATTTTAATGAAAATAATATTTTTTGACAAGGAAAAATATAATTTATGTTCAGTTATAAAAAGTTAAATTAAATTAAATTATTTCTTTTTATCATGATAATTTATTTTTAGTTTTTTAGTGATGAAATAATTACCCAAAATGATTAAGCAATGCTGACTCAGTGCCTGTGCAACTTGTAGGATAATCAAGTAAATGATTTTAAAAACATTAAAATTATTTTTTTTTGGTGATTTATAGAATCCCAATATTTTTATAGATAAATATTACTTATTATGGATTTTGAAAAGTTTATATTGTAATTACATTGCTGCAATGTTGTTTTCAAAGTCAAATTGAATGAATAGTGTCAAAAATGACATTAATGATATTTTATGATAAATAATATTTTAATAAAATATTTAATAATTAGAAAAATATTGAAAGAGTATAATTAAGATGGTGAATTTTAAAAAATGTTATTAATTATAAATTAATGATCCAATATTTATCATAAAAGTAAAATTATAATCCTTTAATATTGAAAAACTCATTACTATAGACAAGGTTACATTTGTTTAACCAAGGGGTTAAACCAAAATATATTTTTAAAATAATATATAAATCTATCTAAATTTGAATTTATGGTTAAATTTAAACTATATCCTCCTTGTATTTTAACCCATTATATTTTGGTGCCATTTGACAAGAGTTAGAAAATTTTTATATTATAATATTTCATATATTTCCAAAAATGATATTAATTATATTTTATAATAGGAAATACTTTATTAACTAGGGAAAAATTTATAAAAATACAACAGTTATCGAAGTGAATGGGGTATGGTTTAAAATATCAACCCCAGACCATTTATGAGGCATGTTTCCTTCTATAGTATTGGTTTGACCCCTAAATAGAAATAAAATTGATATTGCAATAATTGTCAAAATGGTTAACAGGGGTTAAAATAAAGTGATAATGGTTAAAATATAATATAATGTTTTTAAAATTTTATCATATTATAGGGTTTCAACTCAAACTTTTAATATATTCTAATTATATCAATATGGATCTACTTGAACATGACAATTAATTTAATACTTTATGTAATTCCAAAATTACCCCTCTCCTCACTTATAAATGGGAACATCCCCTCCTATATTCCTTTTTTTTGAGAACTTTATTTATAAAAATACCTACACAAATATCCCAATATTCACTATCTATGTTCTATAGGACTTAGTCTGACCAAAATACCTACCATATAGGGATTATAGTGTAATGTAAAGGGGGTTGTCCGAAGAAGATGTATAGCTTCTAATTGATTGTTTTAGTTTTATTTATTCTTCTAAAGCCTTGAAATTTATTTTAAAAAGTTTTATAAAATAAAAAAAATATTTTATATATTTATATATTTATTGTTAAAGACATAACAAATTTACATCTCCTTCTTCCAACAAAAGGGAAATGAATCCAGTATTCATGCGTATGACAGACTTCCACCTCGCAGACCGATGTAATAATATTTCTATCACCGTCACTCATGAATGGTTAAAATGATAGAATTAATGTATAAATATGATATTCATGAAATAATTTTCATTCAATAATGATAATATACCATATATTTTCATACTTTTCCATCCATTGGAAATGATGATATCATTTTTGCATATGCGTGGATTACCACCTCCACGAAGCGATTGGATTCGTTTTTCATAGTCACATCACATGGATGATATATCTCAAAGTATGTAAAGAAAATATATTATATTTTTGATATAATAATAATTATTTAAATAAAAAATAATACTTACCTTATTTTTATCTTGTTCTATGAAAAATGGAAATGTTACTCATGTGTACGTACAACATAACATCTCAATTATTGTAACTTTCTTCAATATTCATAATAGTATTTCATGGTTAGTTTTAAAAGTATAATTGATTTATAAAAATGAAAATTATGTCATGATTTTTATTTTGGATATTATGTAATAATTCCATATTTGAACATAGTTAACCTACCAAAGTCATTTTTAATATATGATCTGAATATGATCTAAACATCTAACGTGAACTTAATTACAATTGTAATTAAATATTACATGAAAAAATAAAAGGAATAATAAAATTTAAAAAGGATATTATGATGGAGTCGTAACCACAGACCAACAATAAACCATAGAACTCTAATTCCAAACCTCGATCCTTCGCAGATGTCGTTGCTAGAAGATCCATCAAGCCTACTGAGCAGCATGTTGCTAGTGGTATCATAGATAATGATTTATACATAGAACCGATTATTTTTCGACATAGAGGCCACCCGACAATTTCTTTCTCAGCTAACGAGGTTAACTCTCTTTCTTTTGATTTATGATACATGCTCATTGGAAAATTCTTGAGGCATAGGCCTCCTTTGAATTTCTTAAGGAAGTCCCTTGAAGCAATTGGATTTACTAGTTTTCATATTGGATTAATGAACTATTCAAATGTCTTTTTTTGATTCTATTCTGAAAATGAGAATAATATGTTTTGGGTGATGTGCCCGTGGATTTTTAGGGGTTGTTATAAGATTTTTTTGAAATGGACCCCAGATTTTGATCCTTATGAGGAATATAATGTTGTTTCTATCTGGCTTGGTTTCCCTGGACTTCTACTTCACCCATTAAAACTAATTGCACCATTTTTAATTTCCATCCTTATTAGCCAACCATTAAAGCTAGACTTGGAAATGAGGAATCTTTCAAGACCCTCAGTTGCTACGGTTTTCACTAAGGTTGACATTTCACAAGGAGTTCCATCCCAAATATGGATACAGAATGGAAATACTGATTTCTTTCAAGATGTAATATGTGGAAACCTTCCGGATTAATGTAGTTATTTTCTTAAGATTGGGAACACTACTAAAGATTGTGGCAGTATGGATGTACATCCTCAAGCTCGTAAACTGGAATGGGATGAAAAATTTAAGAAAAATCCGGGTTAGGAAGAATGTGATGATAGACTTATAGTTGATATAGGCCCTTTTGGAGTTCATGATCATCCTAGAGGGCTGAATGAAGATGATGGCAGGCCTGATGAGTTTTAGAATTAATATGTAGTCGAAGACTATACTGACACTATTGAGGATGAAAACCTCTCAGGTTTTGTTTATGCTATTAATATTGCACTAGATGACACCACTAATTTCCCCACCCTGATGGAGGACAAGGAGGATCCTAGTGAATCTTTCAAAACCCATCAAGATGTTCAGGACAAAACATGTCAAGCTGAAGAAGATTTCATTCACTCGAGTGATCAAAAATTAAAAAAAACCATTGGTGGACCCAGATGGTTTCATAACCCCTCATTATAAGAAGACAAAGAAGTGAAAGGATTATTATAAATTAGAGTGAACCATTTTCACTAGATACATGGGGAGATGCACTGAGAAAATGAACCCTCCTCCATAGGTTTATATTATTAAGGAGCCTCCTCCACTCTTTGATGATGAAAACCTAAATTCTACTCATAAGCTAAAAAATCATTACAGGATTGTCTATAAATGCCTTAAGGAATATATTTATCCTTGGGTTGAAGAACATGACACTCTGACCTTCCAAAGACATCAAAAGAAGGATATAACTATTTATGAATATTTTTAAATTAGAGAGTGTGTGATTTTTAAAATTTCTCTAGGATTTGAACGTTATCCCAACTTAAACAACCTCCATATTTCATGGGAATAGATTATGATTCATTAATGCAAGACGTTCATGTGGAGTTGACTTTTAAGTTCACACTTTGATAACTCCATTTTTTCTAATTCTGTAATTGTTGTTGGTCCTAGTGTCGAGGAGTTTGGTTGCTACATGGTGTTTTTTGGATCACTATTTCAGGAAGGGGTTGATGCTGATAGGATATTTTTTCTAATGTTTTTTTTCCAACATGTCATACTATGTTTCATGAGGTTTCCTTCCAAAATTTTCTAATCTATTGCAATAAAAATCATTAGTGGCAGTGTGTAATGTGCAATAATATTTTATCTCACTAAATTATGTTCTCATATGACTCACATATCGAAGGGATGTTATTTGGATTCTATGCCTTCTTGGGAAGCTATTGTTTCTTAGATGGGATAAAATTTTGATTCTAAAAATTGTTGCATGCTTGAGACAACAATTGGAAGTCAATTTGATCCATGATCACATTTTTGTAGATGATGAGGGTTAGCATCCTTTATGATGCTCTGAAGGGAAGGTGCAATGATAAGAAGATGGGTTAATGATCAGGCCTTCCTCATAGGTAATCGGGCTCGTTGATGATCATAGGCCTAGTAAATTATTGTTGAACTTAATGGGTGTATGAACAAGTGTCGTGTGGAATGGAGCTCCAATGGTGTATGGGGGCAGATGATTTTGGTGTCACTTCACATAAGGGGAGGGTTACATCATCAAATAATTCTTTTCGATGCTGGAATGGTGAACCAGTAGTATGTGCTAATTGGTAATATTCATTTAGGGGCATTTCACTGACATGTGTACAATAGAATGTTTGCCTTTTCCCTTAATTTCTAGATGATGTAAGCTCATTACACCTCATGTTTACACTATTATTCCCTTTTCTTTAATAAATTTTTTGGGGATATGGGTTGGCTGACCAGCTCATGTCAGAGATCATTTCGGTATTTTTATTTAGGAAGATAAATAATATATGTGATGATTCAAACATGAGGTAAGGGAAAATTTAACTTAAAACCTCATTCTAAATGTTATAAAGATTTATTTTCTAATTATTTTCTTTACATGTCCATATTATTTAATTTATTTTATGGATTTTTTATATAGTTTTAAATGAATTATAAAGTAATTTTCTTATATCCTTTGAATTTCAGAAAAAAAAATTCAGAAGGAAATTTTTTATATATTTCATATGATACGTTTTTAATCTATTTAAAATAGGAAAAATGACTGTTCAATTTTAATATATACTGCTTCAAAGGATTTTCCCTCCAAAAAAACTTTTATTTTCAGTTTTTCTTCATTTACAATCATACAAGTTTTCTTTAAATAAAAACCCTTGTTACCTCTATTCTGGTTTTTTATTTTTTAAAATAATTTTTTTGGTAGAAAATATTATTTTTATTTTTGAAAATGTTTTTCATATTGTTTCAAAAGAGTTTTTCATGGTTTTTAAGATTGAAAAGTGCATGATTTAGAAAATTTATTCATGATATGGCACTTGAGAATTATATATGATAATAAGTGAGCCTAATAAAACTTATATTATGGGTGTTCTGGATACAACTTATATGATGGTTGATCCCATTATAACTTATTCAGCAGGTGATCCCGTGACAACTTATATGATGGGTGAGCTAGATATATCTCTAAAATGCATTGGATAATGTTCTTTGTACACATAGGCATGAATGAGGGAGTTAACTAAGATGTTTATCCTATGTATTTAACTGGTATTGAGTTATTTCTGACATAGGTTATGAATATAATGCTATAAGTTGCCTAAAAGGGTCTATATTTTCCGTATATAGGTTTTAAATGTTTTATTTGAGAATAATATTTGTTTTCCACATGGATATGATTTATTTATATACTCAAATAATGTTGTAGAAATGGAAATAATTTTATGGATTTTCATTTTTTTCACTCTACTCACAAATTTCTTTCTTTTATGCTCCTTAGTGAGATTCTTATTCTCATCCCATATTTATATATGTTTTTCAAATGGATTAACAATTATTTTAAAATTTAGGAAATTCATAGTCCCAAATATGGAAGTTACCTTGAATGAAGAAATAATTTCATTACTAAGAACTTTTTTGTGGAAAAAATGGTTACAATGTTGAAATATCTACTTTTATAGTGTTTTTTATTAATTAAATAGAACTCTAAACATAAAAGTTCCCTAGGTATATAAGTGATCCAATATTTCAGTTTGATTTCATAATTTGGGATATTTGAAATTTGGTCACGTTTATTGGTATCAAGCTATAAATGTAAAGTTTTTTTCAGAATTGGATCCGGAAGTGCAGGTTCATGTTCGTTATAGTTGGTATCAGAGAAAGGTTTAGAAAAATTTAGGGGTCTAGATGTTTTCATGAGAGGTTATCTTAAGAGTTATACATACCATAATGGGTTTATAATTTTATGGTTTATTATAAATTCAAAGTCTTAGACACCACTTTTTGGGTTTTAAGTGATGTGATTGTAAAGTGATTAATGACATTTTGGGATATATTCTATTAGGTTGAGGTATTCAAAACCCTTAGGTTTTTTTGAAATACTTGAGACATGAGTTGATCAACCAACCCATTACACCATTTATATTATTAAATAGATCAAAAGTTATAATGAGTACATGAGTTGTATTATATATACACTAATCAGTAATTTAAAGAGATTACAAAGAATAATGAGAAAATAAAAAAATGATAAATCACCTTTTGAAGAGTCTATTTTTCAGCAATAGAATAATCCATGCAATGTTTGACCATCCAATGGTGAAAATATGCTTTTTTATATCCAATTTTAAGTCTACTAGAGAATGACAGATGATTTCCAGGGATGAAACTTCTCAATTGATTCAGAACTCAAAGATATTTCAATCTTAAATCACATCTTCAAAAAAATCACAACATTTAAAATTTGAAGAACCTAAAACCGTTAGACTAAAAAAATCCAGTCAAAACCATGTACGATCCTGGAGACGTATAAATACACCAAATATAAAATCATTTAATCTTCATGAAATCCCAATTTTAGCCTTTAGAATTCCAAATGTTGAAAATCTTCATATGTAGATTTACCCTGCATGAAGGCACCACAATATCTTCTACATCGATCCTGCCTTATTTAGGAGGAAAGAAACTCCAAGATAACACAATAGTGATAAAAGAATCTGGTAAAATAGTACTAGTAGGAAAATAAGGTGAACCAACTACATGAAAATTAAGTATTATGGATTCCAGATGCGTCTGAACGAAATAGAAACTAAATCAAACAACTAAGAAGGAATCCATGCTTCTTGCAAGGAGGTACTACCATGTTTTCAACACAAAGAGAAAAAATATATTTTTGAGAGAGGATTTGAAAATCAGTGCCAGTATATGTAAGGGTCATACATCTTCGGTTTGAAAATGGAGTCATAAAACAAAAAACCATTCTAAAAAATTGATGGAGAGAGGCCCCAATAGAGTCCAAGAAATCCAAAATCTGTATGTCATTCCAATGGAATATATTTGAAGATTAATTTTGGGTCTATATTGAATTACTTGAAAAATTTAATAAACCTCCTTTTTCTAATATAAATATAAATATCAGCAGTCACATCACCATTTATTTATTTTTTGAAGGAAGTTGTATCATTCTCCCCCATCTATGAATCAAGATCCTTTAGGAAGTCTAATTTCTCCTCTATTTGATAAGTATCGCTGTAAGAAGGATCATTTTCATTATCATCACTTGAGGAAGCTTTTGAGTCAGAATAGACATATGAACTTGAGGACATAGGAAAATTTTTAGTAGAGATGGGTTGTAGTGGTAAATAATGTTTTTCATTCATCTTAAATGCTAAGGAGCATATGACAATTGTCCTTTCAAAATTAGAATTGTCCCTATATTTCTGAGTTTTTCTAGAACTCAGAGTGATGAAGCCATCAGGGTCAATCATTGATTTGTTTTCCTTATCTAGTTATCAAATTTAATAAATCTTCCACTAGTTGGAAGGTATTGTCAATGTCTTCTTAAAAAGATTCATCATAATCTGATTTCATAGACTCTTTCTCCCCATGATCTTCATGTATGGGATTCATTTGTTTTGTTGAGAGATCTTGGGGATATGAAAAATCTCATCATTACATAGGTTGGAAGATTGAGGGTTTGAGGCATCTTTGGATCTCAAGATGTTATTGTTATCATTAGGAATATCTTCTTGGGTAATAGGGGTCACCATTGGAGCATCCTTTTCAACCAAAGTGGACTTGAAGTGGGTGATGGTGTGAGGTGGATGCCTTTGAATCTCAAATCCATTTAGAGTATGACCAATTCTTAGGCATATTTTACAAAAGGATAGAACATTTTCAAAGAACACTTCTTGTATAAACTCATTATCCCAATTTTTAATCCTAAACCGCAGTGTAAACACATGAGAAATGTGAATTTCTATTCATATCCTAGCAACTAAGGGTTGTGATAGGTTTAATGCAGCAGCTTCAAACTTTAGAGAATAAAAGAAGAGTCCAAAAATAGAAAATAAAGCATTCTTCCTGAAAATATGTAGAGGGGATCCTAGGAATCCAAGCCAGATTAGAACCATAGGGGGTTCAACATCAACATTGAAATCTAGTGACCATTAAAATACTTTCATGTAAGAACCCCAGAAATACCATGAACCACGATTCCATAGTCTATAGTAATCATTCTATAAATAAAAATGAAAAATAACATACAAGAGTTCATCAGATTTTTGGGAAAATTATAGTAATTATATAAATAGAGTTTTATTAAGAGTAAAATCCTCATCCTAGGAGAGAACCCATCTCTTCTAGAAAGGAGAAGAGGCTTGAACCCACAACTGAAGGGCGATAAGGTTTCAATGCCCACCACTGGCCTACATACCAGAGAAGCTCAGTCTGAGGAAAGCCTCTAACCATTTATTAAATAAATGAAAATGTCCAACAAGAAAGACAAGCAATGAGAAAGGACAATTACATATCATAATAGTCAGACCTGTCACTATAGCCATGATAGATTTCTTCCTCCACATTAGCTGATTCCCACTCTGAACTATCATGGTGCTTCAATATCATGGCGTACTTCATTATAATATTCAACTTCTCCAAAGAAAGAAATTCCTTCGAGGACTACACATCCCAACCTTCCCTCCCAACAGAAGACCTTGTGGCCATTGGCTTTGGTAAATAAGAATAATCCTTCCTCGGCCATCTTCGTGGTGGGGTAGTCATCACTTTCTCATTATTAGACACATTATTTTTCCCACCCTAGACAACATCACTGTAGGAGACCCAGACAATTCCACCCTCATTTTCCTTGTCAATATCCAGACAATCCCCCCATTTTCCAGATATACGCACTTCACGGTAACCCTCCTACATTCCTCATTCCTCATGGCCAGCATGTAACCCCCTCTTCACAATTTCACCTCCATCTACCACCTCCATATAATCACAACCATCATCAATAACTGAAGTACCCTCCTCAACATTAGAGGTCCTCCCATTCCCCAGTTCTTGTGATCAGTTACCAGCAGAACCAACAGCAACAACTGCTTCATGACCATCCTCCCACCCTTGCAACTATCTATCATCAACACCTAGATCTACACCAATTTTCCTTTTAGAGGAACTTTCATACAAAGACACATCTCCATTCCGGTCCATCGCCAAGTCATACATCACCAATCTAAAAAAGCGATTACTAATCTCAATGCCATCCGCCTACTACATCGATTGTGTCGGCAGCCCAGCTGAGAACACTACCCTCGCATCGCTTCCAGCAACAGCCAGCTGCACAGTACCAGGACCAGCATAGAGTTCCCTCACTATTTCATCCTCTAAAGCACCTACATCCCTGGTGACTACATCTAGTGAGACAACACCTTCTATCACTATTGGCATCTCCTCATGATCTTGATTTCCTGAACCATTGCATCTCAGAATTCCACCGTCACTATTCAGACTCCTATTCGAGTCCCTTTGATCACCATCTGCAGTGGCCAACTGCACCTCAGGGGATGAAACCAGCTTCAGGTGACATCCACCCTCCACAAAAAACCGGGACTCAACCCCCAGATCACCCTTTATCCTATCAAAAACATACATCACTGATGGGTTCATAGATGTCTGCACCACCATCAACTCACATGCAAGGCTCAAAACCACATCATGAAGAACTTTCCTCATCTCCCTCTCTCCATTCCAATCAGTTTTCACTTCAACCAAGTCAATTTCAGTGCAAGAGGATCCCATCTGATGTCCCTACCCAGATGAGCCTCCAATTCTGATACACACATCAACTTCAATAGATGCACTCATAGCCCCATCCACATAGCCATCGTTCATAGCCTCCTGATCCGGCCTCACATCACCATGAAATAAATAACCATATCCATATTTCCCTTCCATCATCTATGGACTAACACTCATCCCTCCACTGCGGAAAATAGTCTCCATTTTCCCGAGTCATCTACACTTCACACATAATTTCACCCACAATTAAAGGACAACATCTTGTAACCAATAGAACTCCTTCTCATCAGTGATCCAAACATGATGCACTCGAGGCCTCACAACGTTGACCTCAACACATATCTGTAGGAAAATCGGATGAGCCACAAAATCAATTCATTGATCAGAACAAATATATCATCCAATCAAATTAATAATTTCACAAAGAATTGAAGGATTTTGAAATGAAAGAGGGAGGCCGGGAAGGATTACCCATGTCGCGATCGACGAAGGATTGCGCTGCATATGAAATTCAAAACTACATTGGAAAAGATAAAAGGAAGAACCACCGCACCTTCTGGGAGCCCTGAAAAAACCGATGATCAAATCCTCTTCAGATCCAAAACGATCCATAATATGTCTCCAGTCAAGCAGCCTGATGACCACACACTCAAGAAGCACCCAAGATTTCGAAACAACCTGAGAAAAACCTTCTATCGAAGGATGTTGAGGATGAAAAAAATCCACCAAGGTATACTTGCATAGATCCACAACACTATTTAACTCTGATGGGAGAAAAGATAACTAGGGCACCTCTTGGAAGAGGCTTGGAACTTTCGGGGAGATGGAAATTTTAGGAAAAGAAGGTGAAGGGTTATGGAATAGCAAGGGGTTAGCCCATCTTGGCAACACCAAAAATGAATCTCCCCCCTCCGAAAGGGAGGGGGAGCTGATCCTGTCGGCATGGATCTAGGTCATTGAGATGGATAAGCTCCCATGGGTGATAGAATAGGTGTCAATAAGGGATTCCAACGGGCCTACATAATGTCAAAGTTTGTATATACTTTTATTTATTAAATAATTTTACAGATAATGATTATGTTGATTTTAGAAACTTTTTTTATCATATAGATAACAATGGGATTGAAAATTAATCTAGTGATTAAGTGATTAATGTTATTTCATAGGAAGATCATAATAATTTTGTGGAATAATATATATTTAAGATAAAAAAATATTATGGGATTTTATTTGAGGAATAAATTTTGAATTATCAATGTGTCTTTATGGTGATTCATGTTATTTATGTAAATTATTAACATAAATGGGATATTATATAATTAGGGAATATAATTTTTTTTGGTCATATGACTTTGTGAGTGACTCGTTTTCATTAGAGATAAATGTTAAATTAATCTATGAAGAATATATAATTAAATTCTTTTTTATTTTTAGGTTGTGAACTTTTTTAGGAATATTTTGATGAATTTTAATGTTAGTTAATTATCAAATGATCTAAGTTGAACTTTTGGTTTTATTTTTGAGGATTTGGAGATTAATGTTGTATTTTTTCCTTTGATGGTTTATTCATTTTGGGAATTATCTTAACTTGTGATAACCATTATGGTTTTGGTTAATGTTTAAAGATTAGATGAATATATTTTTATCCTTTTATGGATTATGTGATCAATTATATGTTTATTTTATTATTTCATTCATCAAAAATTATACTAGAATACTCATCGTTTGGGGAAAAAGATGGGATTGCAGTGGAAATTGATTAAAGGATGAAATTATACTTTTCAAGAAAGTATATATCCTTATTTTATCATTATAGATGGTTATGTAATCCCTCAAATATTTGAAAATGATATTGAAACAAAAGGTTTTTCCTATTAACTTTATTTTTGATGAATCAATGGTCTTTTCACACCGCATTGATTTATAGTTTTGTGGTCATTAACTTTATAATGATCATTTGCTTTCTTGTGATCAGTGATCTCAATCACTCTCTATCCTTATTTTGAAATTATGTTTTCCTCTATTTCAATATTTTCACTTCCCCCTAATGTTAAACTATTTGGAAATTAATTTATATTTTATTCTATATGACTTTAATATTTATTTTTTCCTCTTTTTAAAATGATGTTTTATTAACCCCTTTTAGGATGTGGGATAACTAAAAATGTATTTTCAAATATAAAACACATGATTAAAAATCCTAAGTTCAAATTATTATGACACAATTTCTTAAAATGTGGAGGATTTATTTAATATTCTAATATTTTAAAGAAGAATATGCTCTATAACATATACAACACACAACATTGAGCTTAAAGGAACCAAGAAATATAATTATTTAATTGTTTTACTGATAACTTAGACATTAAGTTGGAAGGAGTGAATATGATTAAATTTATTATGAAATATATATAAAGTTTATACTTAATAAAATATATTGATAAATTCTATGGAAATAATAACTCACTTTTTCAATAAAGTCATTTTATTCTTCAAAAATATGTTTTCTTCAAAATAATTTTTTATTGATATTTGTCAGTGAATATTATAATTTATTTCTAGAAATATTATAAATTATATTTGATAAAACTAATATCATTTTTTAATTGATCACATTTAAATTTTCATAGCGTAAAATTTTTGTATTTTTCTGGAAAGATTAATTTTTTTGGGAATAGTGAAAATCACTAATTTTTTTAAAATGTTATTTATTTTATGTTAATAAAGTAATTTAAAAGAAAAATTTTATATTAAATTATAATTAGTTTCTTTAATTATAAATAATTTAATTAATTACATAGTGATCATGATTATACCTGATTTTTTTATAAGTTCATTTTTGGGTCAAATACTCATTTTTCTAAAAACTATTTTCATTGTATTTTAAATTTTGATTTTAAATTAATTTTTCCACTTATTGATATTTATTATTGAAAAATGGATTCCATATTTTTAATCAGTACTTCCAAATTTTTTAAATAGTTACCTTTTATTTTTTCTCACTATGAATATTAACCGTAGTAAAAATTTATCACCTCCGTAAGGGTAAATCAGGTGATTTAGGATAAACAAAATTATTATAAGGACTAAAAATAACTCTAAAACTTTTTTTAATATGTTGGTTGAGTTTTGTTTGAAAATACTCAACCAAGATTTCAATTTATTCCATTTTAGTACCAATTTTATTTGAAAATGACACACATATTAATTTATGTAAATAAAAAATTAAAAAATGTTACTTTTTTTTAGAAAAGAAACAACATGGATTCATATAATAAAATAAGGGTTACAAGAGCCTAAAGGAATGTCATTTACATTTATCTCATTAAATAATGGGAAGAAACTCACATGGTATAATGAAATAATGAGTGCAAGTATCTTTAGAGGCCCCTTTGTTTGTAAGGAAGTCACCAAGTTGATTGGATCCATGATAGACAAGCATGATGATATAATTCATTAAATCAAGAAGGTCCAGACAGTTAGTACATTTATATGTGAGCTTCCATGCAATGTGAATATGACCCATTATAACAACTTTAATGATGGTGGTTGAGTCACTTTCGAACTAGACTTTGTTCCAATTTCTTTGACAAGAAACAAAAACAACCTTGATGAAACCCATCATTTCTATTTAAAGAGTTGTTTCGTGGACACATGAACCATGAACGCCTTCTAAAAAATCACCATTGAGATTTCTGAAAGACATTCCATAGACAGAAGGTCCAAGATTTCACCTCGAGGTGCCATCTAAATTGAATTTTATCCAACCTGCAAATGGAGGTAACCAGAATACTTGAATAGTGCCAAGAGGATTAGGAACGTTTCCTTGTATGCACAGGTTTCTCAAAATTGTGAAATTTTTTATCGAGTTTTCGCAAAATTCCTCATGCAAGGTGTTTTCAAGTTGAACTATGATAAGGATATCCGAGAGTGCGACCTTGGGGTTGAAGGTGGTGTTTTCTTGTATATTCTTATTTCTGCTTCTCTAAATGGTTTAAATAACTTCTAGACATGCTACTAGAAAGAGAACAGAAACCTATTTTGACATTTAAATCACTAATAATTCAAGAAGGAAATCCAAAGTATTTGACACTTGCAGAGGGTATATTTTGAACAAGTAAAAATTATATTTCCAAAGAGATGTAGTGTTATTACATCACAGAAACAGATGATTAACATCAACCTGATGCTGATGGCATAGAGAACTTCGTGAGCATAGTGAAATACCCATACGTTGCAGATTAACTTTGAATGGTTGCTTGTTGAGGTAGAGATACTACAATAGTGTAAATCAAGATAGATGTAGCCATTTTTTATTGAAGGTCGTAATCTCTATGTAATTTCCTTGAATAAGATGATTGTAAAAACCCTTGGAGTACATAATTCCATTTGTACTTGGTTCCGAGATAAGTATGTCATCCATGTTAAGAATGTAATAAGAAGAGACCATGAGATCTATATGAGATGGTGGAATATTAATCTGATCATGATGATCTTTAATAGTGGTATTGTTGTCATTTTCTAGGCCAAGAGTGCTAACACTATCAACTATGGGCGCACCAGTCCAATTTTCCTTCCAGAATTTGAGAGTGGAGTGAGCACTTTCCCACCAGTGATAGTGCATATTGATATTCTAGATAATACTTTTTAGACCTAGCCAAATAGAAGATTTTATATAGTTCATATTCCCTTCAATCGGCCTATTAAAAAATTTGGATCTAATAAATTCCAAGGAGTGTGACTTATAATTGACAAGACTCTAAATAAATTGATCTTGTAGGGATTGATTGAAGTGCTCTATTTTTTATTCTAAGTCCTCCCATGTCATGTGTCATACAACACTTCTTCCATGGAGTAGTAATAATTTTCCATTACAGGATACTACCACTCCACACAAAGTTTCTCATAAGGGAGTTCATGGTTTTAATTATATAGGTAGGCTAAGAGTACACCATAAAGGAGTAGACTAGTTTTGGGATGACCACGTGCTTGACTAAGAAAAGTCTATCTGTCATTGAGAAAGACTTTCCCTTCTGGGAGGAGGGAGTTCTTATAATCTTGATCGCAACATCCACACAGAGAGAGGAATGAGGTCTTTTGAGGAACATGGGGACCCTAAGATAAGTGAAGGGTATGGATCCTTCCCTTATTCCAAGGTCATTCATCTTGAAGGATTTCCCGGAGGCTGAAATATTCTTTCCAAAGGAGATAAATAACTTGCTCCAATTAACCTCCTATCCCAAAACACTTTCAAAGTGAAGTAAGGTCCTCTTGATATTTTTTATGTTTCACCTATCACCCTGAGTAAAAATGATGATATCATTAGAAAAAAAATATTAGAGAGGGTAGAGATACCAAAAGATGCTCTGATTGTTTTGATTTCACCCTTGTTGGTATTGTAAAGCAGAAATATACTAAAATAGTATTTAGCTATTGAAAAAATGATGGCAGAGAGGGGTCGCCTTACCTCACCCCTCTGGATCACATAAAGTAGACATTCAGGGATCCATTGATGAGAATGGAAATGTAAGCAGAGTTGATCAGTTCTTTAATACAATGAATGAATCTCTTTAGAAATCTAAACTCATGAAGAATATGACCAATAAATCGCTAGTCGATAGGGTCAAAAGACATTATGATATCTAGTTTAAGAGAAATATTTCCTCCTCTGGTAGTTTTCTAGAGTATATTAACACATTCATAGGTAGTGAGAAGGAAATCCTATATTTTCCTTCCTTTTCCATAGCCAATTTGATTCCAAGAAATGATTTTCTCCGATACATGTCAAAGACAATTGGCAAGAATTTTAGTGATGATCTTGTAAATGGTTTTGACTAGATCCATCGACTCGAATTGACCGATATCACTTGAATTCTCAACCTTAGGGATTAAGGAAATAAACTAAGAATTAAATCCTTGAGAGTGAGATCCATTTGTGATAAAGTGTTTAACAAGTCTACAAACATCATTTTGAATGAAATCCCAATAAAATTGGAATAAGTGATTGGTGAAACCATTCGGGACCGGTGTGCTTCCATTTTTAAGCCTGAAAATTGAATATTTATTTCAATATCTAGTGGTACTAATGTGAGAAATATGTTATCAGATTCAGTGAAAGGATTAGTAATAACGACCTCCATGATTTCCTCACTTCTTCTGGGACCATTAAAGTGGTTTGTGTAGAAACAGACTATGTGATTTGAGAGGATTTTTTCTATCATCCAATATAGTGTCTCTATAATTTATTAAGGATAATTCCCTATTGAATTTTTATATCTTTATAGTGCATTGAAATAGTTGGTGTTTCTACCTCCTTCTATAAGCCACTTGACTTTAAACAGTTCCTTTTGAATGATATTCTTTAGGAAAATGAGATTCCTCAGCTAGGATGATACACTATCCTCTTGGGAAACATCACTAGAGAAGTTGATTTTGGTGATAGATTCTTGAATCCCATGTAGTGAGTTTTCAAGGGAATCAATTTCTTGATCAAGGAGGCTGAATTTTTTCTTACTATATTTCTTCATTTTTATCTTAGGATATTTGAGATTGAGAATACAAGACAAAGGATTTCCATTGTGATCATCCTTGGAAAATGTGTCTCTGGCAATTTGGGAACATTCTGGGAGGTTATTCCAAGAATTATTGAACCTAAAGAGAATAGGCTGCTTGTCACCCTTATCTATGAAATTCATCCGAATTGGTTGGTGGTATGAATTTTTCCTCTAAATAGTGACACATGATACGACCTTACAACTTCCAATAAATGAATCATTAAAAAAATCATAGTCAATTCTTCTTTCTCTCGTGACGATTAGATTCCACCTATACCATGTATATTTGGCTCCAAGAATGTTAATTTCAGTCAAGTTAGGCTCCTCATCAAAAGATCATAAATCCCTCATAGAAATGACACTAGAAGCATATCCTAACTTTTCATCCACATGAAGAATAGCGTTAAAGGCACACATGATCACCCATGGATCTATTATAGATCTAGACACATCTTTAATGTGAATACAGGGAGGCCATATGTTAATATGGCTGTTGGAGTCATAGAACATTGAGAAAAAAGTATACTGACCAAATCTAGAGAACCTGCAAGTGATTATTTGATCATAAACTCGAAAAAGGGTGGGGTTTTCAACACTATTGTGAACTAGGATTCATAATATATACAATCATGAAGAATTTTGAATATAATCAAGTATTAAATAACTTTATCCTTCAAGGGTATACCCATTTTTTATTCAATTCGTATGTGGTTCAGTAATACCAACAAGTTCGGGTTTATATTTACCCGCAAGCATCCTGAGAGAACTTGACTTGAAAGGTTTGGATATCCCCTGGTGGTTAAAAAATGGGAGTCTCATTATAATTTATATTTGGGGATGAGAGCCCCTTTTTCTTTTAGCTCAATTGCCTTATTTCTTCCAGATCTCCTTGGGTCTGCTTTTTTGGAAGTAGCATTGGGAAGTTCCTGGTTTGGGGTGTCTTTAATGCACACATGAGAAGGATCCCTACTCTTACCCACAATTGCTATCTTTGTGGGGATGTTTGATGTCAAATGGTTGTCTGTGTGCTGAATCAAAGTGGCATCAAGCACCTTCTTGGGAGATGAAACTTGGGTAGTCCCACTTGCTATTATGTTTTCTATGTCAAGGACCTTGAGTAGTTTAAGCTGATCAAATCCAAAGTTAATACCTTATATTGCATGATGATAGTAATTGAAAGTATTTCTTTTGATAAATCTTGAAGATCAGGAATCCCATCACCACCAGCAGAGTTCAGATTGTCTTCCTTTGTTTGGTTGCAGTCTTCATCCTTCTTATCAAGGAAATTATGTTGCTCCTATTATTCAGCTAATTGGCCCATGCCTTTCTAGTACCAGCTACCTTGTCCCTTGTTACCCCTTTTGAGTGTTCAGTATCAATTATTTTCACATACTACTTTGTGAAAACATTCATTCCTTTCAGAACCTCTTTCCATGAAGTGTTTCTAGGAGTTGGATTGACTATGTTTTGGACAATGTGACATTTGTCGACTACATGTCCTACCTTTCTGCGAAGTTCACATTATTTAGGTATATTTTCAAATTCAAATAGCACCTCAATGAGGTGGTCATTAACATCCAAGGTCACATGGTCTGGAGGTGATGTTTCCATATCGATATCACTGAAAACTTTGGCATAGAGTCCAAGATAACCACTAATCGTGCATTGATCAATCCTTAATGGAGGTCCAATGCTAGAATCTAGGCCGTTTAGGATTTTACAGTGCCATTATATCCATGGAATCATGTGGATCCCTTTCCATACTTGATGATTAATTGAGTATTTTTGGGTGAACCGATTAAAATTCATATCCCATTTCGAGATGTGAAATATCCCTGGCTTCATGTTGAGGGTGCCTAATTTCCATATCACATTTAGGTCTTTTGGCTTCTGCAAATTGACATGGAATTAACCTTTTCCAATTGGAATAAAATTATAATTGGATAAGTTCAAGTAAAGAGTCACTCTTTTATATTTTTAAAAGACCAGGGATTTTCTCCCCTTTTATAGGAGATACGAACAAGCACCTGTAGAACTCTAACCTTTGTTTAATCACCTTCAGTTAGCGAATACTATGATAGAACCTCAACATAAGAACTTGATGATGGGGGGCTTATTTTTGGTCATCAATGTGGAATAAGCTCGTATAAGGTCTTCTGTGAGGAAAATCGATTTCCAGGAAAGAGTAGTAGAGACATATCCTTCATCGACTCAATGCTTGTGCAAGCGGTAGAGAAATCAAGTAATTGATTGAAAATAATATAAAATTAATTTTATTGGGTGGTTTATAGTTTCTGATGAATTTTATAGATAAATATAACATATTAAGGATGTGTTACAGGTTTAAATTCTAATTCCTTTCCTTACATGTTTCTTTTTTCAAATCCAAATTAAATGAATAGTGTTAAAAATGACATTAATGATATTTTATGTTAAATAAAATTTTATTAAATAATTTTAAAATCATAAATAACTTTTAAGATTAAAATTAAAATGAAATATAGTATAATTCATTATCATGTTTCTATTTAAGAGCCAATTTTCAACATATAAGTAAAATTATAACCCTTTAATATTGAAAAAATCATTTCTACAGTTAATGTTAATGTTTATTAACCAAATGTTTTAAACCAAAATATATGGCATAA
This sequence comes from Viscum album, assembly GCA_963277665.1. Classification (NCBI taxonomy): domain Eukaryota; kingdom Viridiplantae; phylum Streptophyta; class Magnoliopsida; order Santalales; family Viscaceae; genus Viscum; species Viscum album. The sequence continues at coordinate 1,898,029,731 of OY728158.1, read as the reverse complement.
AATAATATTCAAACCCATATAAATTTGATTTAATGATTAAATTAAGATCATATCATAATTATCTTATATTATGTGTAATTTTGGTACCATTTTACATGAGTTAAATTCATATCATATTATAATATTTTTTTATTTTCTAAAATGACATTAATGATATTTTATAATAAATTATATATTATTAAGTGATTAAAATTCATAAAAATACAATATTCATAAAATTACATTATATATGTTTCAAAATATCAACCATTATCCATTTTTGGGTAATTTTTACATTTATAGTAACTTTAATGACAACTAATGAGTAAAAACTATTGATATCATGATAATTGTCAAATGGGTGAATAAAGTGTTAAAATAAAGAGATAAGGGTGAAAATATAAATGCAACTTACAGAAACATTTTTTATGATAGGATTTAGACTAATAATCATCATGTATTCTAATTATATCAATTTTTATCCACGTTAAAATAAAAAATAATTTATATTTATTTAATAGATTATATAATTCCAAAAGTGCCCCTCCCCTCACTTTTAAAAGGGCACCTCCTCTCCTATCTTACTCACACATTACAAGAAATTTAGCTTAGAAAATAACTAACCAAATTTCTCCCAAACATCACTCCACATGTCCTAAATTCTTGGGTTTGATTATAATATGAACCTTATGGGGCTAAATGTGTAAAGAAAAGAAGGTCGTCGGGAGAGTTGGAATAACTTATAACCTAATGTTTTAGTTTTATTTCTTCATATACCTCCTTAAAAAATTGTGTATAAATAATTAAATAATGTTAATAGTATATTTCATATACTTATATCTTTTTATATTAACTTTATAACCCATATATATCTATTTCTTCGATCAGATGGGAAATGAATCCAACGTTTGTGTGGGCAGTGGACTACCACCTCACAAACTAAGGTAATTCATTTTCCGTCACAACCCCTCACAGACGGTAATAATGATGAATTTAATGTATATATATATGATAAATATAACATAATTGTAATTATTTAAATATAATATAACATAAATTTTCTTACCTTTCCATCTATTGAAAAATGATAACGTCGTTCATGCGTGTGTGTGGATTACCACCTCAATGAAGTGATGTGATCCATTTTTCATAACCACATCACATGGATGCTATATATAAGTGTATTTAAATGATTAATATGATATTTATGATTTAATAATTGTTATATAAATATAAAATAATATATACATTTTTTATATCATGTTAACTAAAACATGGAAATGTTACTCATGCATACGTATAACCTACCTTCTCCAAGATTTTATCATAGTTAATTTTCCATAACCATATTTCATGCATGGTTTTAAAAGTATAATTAATTTCTATAAATGATAATTATTTCATTATTTTTGTTCTAGAGACTATAGAATAATGTTATCTTTAACCACATTTAACCTACCTTATTCATTTTGGATATATGATCCAAATATCATCAAAATGTCTTACGCGACCTTAATTGATTGAGTAATTAAATATTACATGATACTAAATAAAATAAAAGGAAAAATAAACTTGAAGATGTTAATAAAGTAAATAATTAACTTAGTTTTATTATCTAGGAATATAAATAATGTACATGGTGAGTTAGACTCATAGTAAGGGACAATTTATACTACAACCACATTTTAAATGTTTTCACGATTTATTTTCTCAAACTTTTTTGTTCCATGTATATATTATTAATATTATTTTTTTTTATGTATTTATATAGATATAAATGAATTATAAAGGAAATTTTTGTATCTTTTTAATTTCTTACAAATGTTTTTTGAATGATTTTTTTATATTTTATACCAAATGTTTTGAATTTATTTACAAAAGGGAACATGAATGTTCTCTTTTAATGTATATTATGTAAATTAATTTTACCATTGTAATAATTAATATTTAATGTCTTACTTCATTTAAAATATTCAATATTTTATTGAAAGAAAATAAATTCTTTCCTTTGTTCTGGATATTTTATTCTTGAAAATGTGTTTTTAAAGGGAAAGGGTGTCATTCTTACACAAAATATTTTTCATAAATATTCTTGATCATATCAAATATTATTAAAATATCATAGATCATGAATTGAATTATTATTTTTAATTTTCTTCCTAATATAAATATTCTTGAATCTAAGAGAGATTCATCAGTCGAGATAAGTCGATAATGGATACTAATTTTGGTTTCCTAATTATTTAAACATCTATAGCTTCATAGACATGGATTAATAGAAAATTAATTCCAAAATTTTTGATCCTACCATCCCTTTGATACTATATAACTTCTTTAAATTGAATCTATTCCATCACAAAGTTCATACAACCATATATTTTTCAAAATATGAGGTTCAATTTCTTTATTCTAATATTTGATTTTTTTTCTTGTTGGTTAATTATTTAAACATATCCCTTCCCTAAAATTATTTCTGAAATCCCATTATATTTTTTTGATTCTAAGATCGTCTTTGTTAACTCGTTGAATGTCACGATATTTTTTTCATATAATAATTATTATTATCATCTTTGGTATAAGATTTATTCTATATTTAGAGGATATTAAATGAAAATTTTAAAATGGCATGTCATATTTGATCTATACTCTAAATCATATATTGCACCCAAATGGTTAGGTTTTTAATGAATTCCATTTCACTTATTCATTATAATCACCCTCTTCTCTATTGATAATATAATTTGGCACCCAATTAAATTGAATTCTGATACTCAAAATCTTACAAGGTTATTGGTTGTGCATTTCTATATTGACTTTTAACTTACTCAAACCTTGACTTAAGTTAACTGGATTCAGAATGGTGATTCTTGTTTTTTTCCAAGAAGTGATCTACAAAAATTTAACAAGCTACTGCTTTAATTTTCAGCACCTTGAACACACTCTTGAATAATTTTTCTCTAGGAAAGACCCCATGATAAACTAAAACTTTTTTAAATTCCATCCTCGCTACATAAGGCCAAATAATCCTAGGTTTAGAATGATAAATGACATTCTAATGAGCATGATGAACCCTGTTGTTATAAAGACCCAGTTGTTTCCTCATCCACCCCAAATCCTTTCCTAAATCAACCTCAGTGTATTCATGTTAATATTTTATCTGTGTTTGTGTATGTATTCAATAATCCTCAACACATTATAAGAACTTGAGGATTTGTTACAACCAATCAAGAGGCGTAACAAGAGAATAACTCTATTTCTATTGAATATAATCAATATTATCATGAATAAGTATAAAAAATTGAGGATTAATATCTGCACTTGGTCACTTAAAAAGTTAAGAAACCTAATTATGTTGTAGATTATTTTATCACTCCCCATCCAAGGAAGAGTCAGAAACAAATTGACTACTTTATATTAGAGAGAAACATTGTCACTAGATATTTGGGATTTGATTACAGATATAAAACATCCCTCCACATCAATATGTTAATGAATATCCCTCTAATCCTCTGATGAAGCGGGTCCATCATCATCCTCTAATAACGAAAATTTCTCCACATCCTCATATTAGGAGGATCAAGAAGATAACATTAAGAGTAAAAATTACACTCATTACATTATAGATAGATACAAGGAGGAATTATAACCATGAATTGGGGAACAAGAAAAGTGTTTTTTGAAAGATATTATAGTTTTATGTTTATATAAGTATTAGAAAACAAATGTTTGATGGAGTGTAATTTGAGTTTGATCGAAATCCCAATTTGGATTATATTCAACTTCGTTGGGAATAACATTTTTGTAAGTGATGATGTGGTTGCTGAGATTTTGGTCTCTATTTTTGTTTTTATTTATCATTTTATCTGTGGGAATGTGGTTTCATGGAATAGATTTGAATGGATTGAATTTTTTTTACCTTTTCCCCCTCTTTGATTGATCTATGGATGAATGTCTCTCTTCACTCTGTTCCTCTTTTTCCCAAGATGCTTTGCAGTGCTAACATGATCTGTGTGGAGTGTTGAAAATATAATTTTGATGAAAATGGTATTTGAGACTATTTTTACTCTTAAATTTGATGATTCCTCTCATTATTTGAGTTCAAGATGATGGGACACAATTGAAGAGTGATTCACAAACATATTTATGGTGGTTTATGCTGTTAAAGTATGCAATTATAGAGAAGTCCACCAAATGTTTTACTTTTTCTTTCTTGGATGATGATTTCTATTGGTCTTCGTGATGATTCCATCAATTTACTATGAATGAAATAGATTCATATTTTGTATAGCCTTGGTTAATGTTTTATTTTTCATGTTGTTTAATGTGACTCCATAAGACTTCATGTTCTGTTGGATGGAATTCTCTCATGCTACATGAAGACAATATAGGTTGTTATTTTTGATAGAAGAATAAAACCCCAATCAATTAGTTTTTGAGATGATGATTTATGACTTGTGAAGACATTTAAATTATTGATCAGGGATAAATATTTTATGTTTAGATTATGGTTTTCCAAGTTCCTAGATCTCCTAAAATTAAATATTTTGGTGTAATAAGTTGAATGATGAGTTTAATCTAGATTTAATGATTGTGAACTGCATGCGCAAGAATGATCTTCCGTTATATGGTTTTGTTGAGATTATAAAAGACATAACCTCTAATGCATTTATGAATAAAGAGAATCTTGGTAATTTACTTAGAATGATTATTTTAGATCATAATTTTACTTAAATATGGTGGTATCAAGATATAATGATGGCTATATAGTTGTCTAAAACCCACTAATGGCCGATATTGAGTTCCTTAGTATGCATGTTTTTATATGATCTGGTGATCTATTTAATAGAACTTCACTTGAATATGATGACTTTGAGAGATACTTGGCCATTGAAGTTATCTATGGTAATATTATTTTTGGGTTTTCAACCTTACAATACATAGAGGATTGGATATTGTTTAAGGATGCCAACAGAAGGATGAGTATAGGATATTGTATTTAAAAGATGATTCTAGTGATGACCTGGGAATTTGGGGTAGATTAATTGATGATTATTATGTAGTTTTCTCTGCTATATGATGAATCATTGGGTATCAATTGATGCTGTTATTTTTCATGTCCTATCAAGGGTGGTATATTGGGGTTTCTAGTCATTTATCTATCACTTATTCTCCTTCACATACAAACTAATTGTACCTCATGTTATCGGAAAAACTTTATTTTTAGTTAATAAATTTTAGGGATCTTGGTTATCAACTTAGGCTATAAGACATTCTAATTCAAATGAATTGATATTTATACATCTATTAATATTTTTTATATGGGTAAAATAGATTTTTTCAATTGTTATGATATTAAAAGGAGAATGATTAAGATTTTTTTTTATAATATTTTACTTAAACATTCTAAATGATGAATGGTGAGCCCGATATAACTTAAAGTATGGGTGAAACTAATATAACTTATATTTAAGGTGATACCAATATAGCTAATATTATGTGTAAGAAATATGCAACTTCAATGATGGTTGATCATGTTATAACTCTCCAATGCAATGGTTAATGTTCCCTATCTTCAGAGGCAAGAAGGATGAAGTTTACCAAGATGCTTATGCTATGTATTTAATTGGGATCTAGTTATTTCTGACATAGGTTTTGATTATAATTACGTAAGATTCCTAAAAATATATTTATTTTATTTCTATAGGGGTTTAAAGGATATTTTTGAGAAAAAAAATTTTTCTTAGGGGTATGTTTTATTTTATGCACTCATGAATAATGTAGAAAAGGTAATCATTCTATGGGTTTCTATGGTTTTTAATGGATTAATAGATTTCTTACTTTTATATCCCTTACATATCTTTTTATACTCATCCCATGTTTTTAGTTTCTTTTCACAGGGCTTAAAGATTATCAGAAACGTTAATAAAGTTAGAGTTCTATATATGGAAGATACTTTGAATGAAGAAATAATGGGTTTATAAAGAACTTGTTTTGTTGGAAAATTTGTTAATTTTGGAAATTTACACTTTAAATTTGTTTTTAAAAATTATATAAAAATATAGACCTAAAAAACCTTCGGTATATAAGTTATCTAGTATTTCAGTTTGATGTTGTATATTTTGGATAGTTGAAATTCTCTCGTGTTTATTAGTATCAATCTATATATGTAAACTTTATATTTTTAGCATATGATCTGAGAGTGTAGGTTTAGGTCCATTTTAGTATATCTTTCTCCCAGTATCTTCTTTGAATATATTCTTCTATTCTCGAATTATAGCCTTTATATCAACTATAAAATTTCTATTTGTGGGATTATATAGGTAATACCATTTCTCTTCATTATAATACCATAAAAATAATCGCTAATGTATCCTTATACAAGTTTTATTCCAAAATTATCCATAAAAAATATTTCATATCCCCATACAGAAATATGGGATTGGGTGGAATTATTGAAACACCAAAACTAATATGGGATATTATTTTACCTCTTAGTTGATATATGATTACGTATTAATGTTGTTTCCTGTATTGAACATCCCAAAAAGGATAATTATTTCCCACTTGAATGATTATTTATCTCACCGTGTCTTATAAGGCGTGATTTCTCCTTTAACTTTAAATATCAGTCTAGGGTGCATAAGGAGGATTAATATGAGATAAAAATCCAAAACCTTTCAAATAATTAATGAATTGTTGATTAATATATTCTCAAATTTAATATAATAATTATTTCTTTATATTTTTACCAAAATTCTTCTCTGCTTCACTTTTTTATTTCTAAAATCTCTTAAAATAATATAGTTTATATATAATTAGGTAAACATATTCATACCTATTTCATCAGTAAAAGTGATAAATTATGAGAATCTACTTCTATATTCTTATTGAAATGGTTAATATACATCTATGTAAGATAATAATAGGATATGTTTATCACTTTAAACTTAACTAATATAATGTGAATAGGTAAATTTAACTTGTAAAGAAGAATGAAATATATCCATGTGTTTTAAATCAAGGGAATATAAATAACCATTTTTATTTAACTATTCCAAACATGATTGGTTTACATGAACATGATAACAATTCCATAATTAGGTGTGGTATGAGTAATTCTATTTTATCTCATAATTTATTTCCAATAATGTATTTATATATAAAATAAATATAAACCATTATATAAATTCTTGATATGATATAATATTTTTTTATTATAATATAATTAAATTCCATTTTCAAGATTTAAATAAAATCCACTTATTTCTAAAATCAACAAATAAATTATATGCATAGTAATATTGAAACAAAAAATGGGGTTTAAAAAATAATTCATTTCAATTCGAAATGTGAGATGGTAATCTCTTAAAGCTAATATAGAAATCTTGTCTCCATTAGTAGCTTAAGGGTCTAATTCACCTCTTGAAATAATTCTAAACCTAATTGGATCCAGTGTTTCTATACATATATATGAGCCACAAGAGATGTTTTAACACCCAATATTTGAAAAAAAAAATATTAAATAATTATATATATAAAGTATAAAATTCCCCTTGGTATTTCATCATCACATTACAATTTTAATTCGAGTGACCTTTCTTACAACATGCAAAGAAAATATCTTCCTACTCATTTCATTCCCTTAATATATTTAGCTTCTCAGTACAATGTTGAAAATTTTAATTTTTATTTTATCTTTCCATTGGATTAATTTCCCTTAGTCTTGTTCACCATAATAATTTAATCCTTGCCTTTCTTCATGAAGTTATAATCTTTTAGAACTATATCCAAATGATCTAGAGAAATTAGGTAGTAAGGATGAAAGAATGTGATGTGTGGATAAATATTTTTCCAGTTTGAATCCAAACTATGATGATAATTCAATATATCGAATCATCTTGAACACATAAGGAAAATATTGGATTCATTATTCCTACCTACACATGAATAATGTATTAAAGATTTCGTTTATTTCTTTACTTATTCTCTCGTTGTAAATATCTTAGAAATGTGGCATTATGGTGTTACAATGCCTTTCCTCATTTTTCTTTTTTATATCACTAGATATTAATGAAGTCATGATTTAATATACATAAAATGAATCATACACACTCTATTATAAGAATATTTCTCACTCTCACTAGCTCCATATGTGGTATTGATAGGAGAATGTGACTCAAACACCTTGAATATTATCTCTTGCATAAGTTCCATGCATAAGATCGTGCACCAATTCTAGGAATTCTTGATGGTATAGTAATTTTATTATTATATATTCAATCACAGTGATAATGAGTTCATAGAACTAGTTTCCATATATTGTCTACGATATAAATAATTATAACAGGTTAATAATTTTTCATGATTACTAATTAATATTATTGATTGATTAATCAATTTTTTCTACCACTATTTTTATCAAATCCAAATATTCCTCACCATTGGATTTAGAATATCTATTTACATAAATATTCTTATGGGAAAGGATATATATTTCTATTATTATAGTATAGAATATAGTCATGCTAAAAATCAAAGGTATTTATTCAAACTTTACTCTATCCAACTACATCAATTCATATATTTTTGATATGTTGACTGGAATCCCTAGTCAATAAATCTAATTTTTTTTAATCAACAGATGAATCAAAATTTCCGCAAAAGTATTTTGGGACTTCTCTTGATTCCAATCTGGTTATATTGAGCTATCACTTTTATTAATATTACCTACCAAATAGAATATAACATAACATTATCCAAATAATCACTTTAATCTATATTTTAATTCTAATTCATATGATAAAAGGTTGGTTACAACTTAATAATTTATTTTATTTATTTATTTTAATAATATTGTTCTCAGAAATACAGTTTTATATTAATTTAATTATTAACTAATCTATGTGATTACTTTTCAAAATAATTAATGAAACAAAATAAAAAAATCACATGAACAATAATCAAATATTATCATAATATTATTGTTAATATTTTAATATATGTGATTGTATATATTGTTAATAAAATATAAAAAAATGAAATGATCATAAGGTTTTTTATTCTAATTGATTTAAAGAGTGATGATTAAATAAACCAGGCCCTTTGAGATAACTACTTGATTCTATCTCAACTCATGTTATAATATATACTGTTATATTGTGATTCTCATTGTTTAGATTTGACTCAAATGAAAAATTTGGCTGAATGGCCTAAAGGCCTAATTTTTTTATTCATTTTTGGACAAACCCCCTTTTAAGGGTAAAGGGGGAAAACCTCATGGACTTAAAAGACATAGAGACGTAAACAAAACCCAAAGTTCAAAAGGGCCTCAATCATCCCAGAACAAGACTACTAAGGAATACCTCTCCCCTGCATCAACATCATTATGGAAAGCCTCCACCATTGCATGATTTCTCAACAAGTTGTCCTGTGTAGCAATGCATGGGCTTGGTACCAATGGCAATGTCATAACCTCCCAAACATTCAAATACGAATAGCCCTAAATGGTGAAAGCTACCTGCTCTAAATCCTATTCTAAAGCATTTCCTTATAGAATGTCTGAAAGAAGCAACCCATGAACCCTTTTTTTGCAGAATTCAATATGTGATTCTTACTCAAAACCGTCAACTGATTTTATTCATAAAACCATTCCACCATATCAATGATTAACTATATAACAAGACCACCTTCTATAAAACTCTTTCATTTTCTCCTCTAACAAATCCAATCCACCAAAATAGAACTATCACACATTTCACGGCAAAGAAAAAATGCATATCCACCCAATATCAAGAGCAGAATCATCCAAAACTGGTAATTTATAGCAGAATCCAAACAGAATAGGACCATCACCCGAATAGTAGTAGGAACACATCCAAAATCCAAAAAAAATGAAGGCAACAATAAAATATCAAGAATCCGTCACCAAATTAATGATACTTCCTCCTTTAACTACACCTCTACTGATCCACAAACCGTGAATCCTCACCGAAAGAACATAATCACATCACAGATCACAAAAAAAATAGAAATGAATCAAAAATTAAGGAATGAATAACATCACTAAAATGGAATCCACCAAAACATACACCGAAATAAATATCCCACTACAAGCTAGAACCGCTCCCATCTCCGCCTTCAAGACCACACTCGATACCACAACAGTTCTCCCAATCACACCCACAACCGATGTAGAAACTAGTCTAAGACCCTCATAGTATGTATTTTTCATGACTCAGTAGTTACATGATGTATGTTATTCATTAAGAAATTGTGTGAACATAACCTAATAGTTACATTTCATGTATATGTTTAGTAATGGAAGTTGTATGTTGTGCATCACATAATGTGGATGAATCACACAAAATTTCACACACTACAAGGTGTGTAACAAACATGGAACAACATATGACTAGAGGGAAAACCATGTATATATGTTCTACATCTGGAGTGTAATAACCTTACTCCAATAACCAAAATTTGTTGTTTATTTCATTACAATAGTACATGATACAAGGTATCATGCCATTCATGATTGATAAGTTTACTAGTAATGATAAACTAGACATATACATGATTCCCATATTACAATGTAAATATAATAACATAGCATAATAAAAATTATTTCTTCCTGGATATCATTCATAGTATCTTTATTCATATCACGGGTAAAGGGAAAAGAATAAATAATAATGTCAAATGATCAGTAAGGGTTACATATAGTGGAAGGTATCACGAGTAAATAAGGCATTATCAATATGAAAAAGTGGATAATCAAAACACATGTAATTCAATCAATAACTTGAGTTCAATGAACATGCAGGGATAATATAAACATAGAAATCACATGAATAATGGAAAGTAAATTATTAAAATTGGGAATGCATAATTTTCAAAATTCATGTTCAGGGCATATCAACCAAGATATCACGAATCTTACCATCATGGCCACTCAACCAAAAATCATTCCTAAAAAATTGGAAGGTGAAAGAAAAATTACAATCTAATTTGGAATTCCTATTTAAATAATGATACATGGTATTGCATCAAGGGGATACTTATAATAGTTTACCACTAATCTCTTTCAGATACCATGAATTCATTATATTTTGAATTATAAATGTATTTCAATCTCAAAATACCTTATAAGTTAACAATTATCTATATATAATTGAGAATATTGGGAATCAATATTTTATCATCATAACTATAATTCACCTAGATAAAAAAAATATTTTATTATTGGATCATATATATAGAAACAAAAATAATTAAAAATGACTTTAATAAATATTTGGATAATATAATTAACATTCTCGAAAACATTTTAATTTTAATATGACTATGAAAGAAAAAGTGTTGGAAGGAAAACATCGAAACAATATTTTTAAAATAAATTCCCTTACATCTAACTTACTCAAAATATTTTGATCCAAAAAAGAGAATAAATGAAAAAAAAACATGTTAAAACCAAAAATAACTAGAGTATAATAAAATATGTTGAGTTTAATAGATATAGATCGTATAATTTTCCTAAAGGATATCTTAACAAAAATATTCATGAAATAAAATGGGGTTGTAAAAGAAATCCCTTAACTGAAGTTCATATTGCCTAATAAGTGCTTTTAATATCATATATAATAAATTTAAATAGTTATAATTCTATAAAATATTCAAATACATACTTATAATATCATATATTATATTCTTATAAAGTTTCAGCACCCATTTTTTAATAATTCATTCTTTATATAATTATTTAAGGGTGTTAGTTGTTTCATTATTCTTATATGTTTTGGTTCAATAGTTTTGGTCCTTGCATATTTGTCATGCATTCATAGCCTCAATAATTTTTATCATTATATAAATATCATATATATTAATTTTATACATATTGATAATATTCTGTGAATTAAGTACATAAAAAATAAATCACATCATTTCGTGGAGGTGGTATTCCATATTTACGCTTGAGCGACATTAATAATTTTAATGGGTATAAGGAAAAGAAGATATATGCTATATTATACTTATATAATCATAATTATTTTAAATATATAAAATTTAAAAATTATATTCATTAGAATAACCATCCATGAATGGTAGGGATTAAAAACATTCATCGCTTCTCGAGGCGATAGTCAGCATGTATGCAAAAATGATGCTTTTGTTCACCATTTGATAGAGAATGATATAAATAATGGTTATTACATAAAAATAATAATATAATAGTATATGTAAGACACTGATGTTATTTTATCATCTTGGATATCATATAATTTAAGGATACATAATAATAAATAAAATGAAAACACTCGATTAAGAGTTATACCTCTTCTTCAGAAAACCTCCTTTGGGTTACCACTTAATCCTTCCCAGGTTATAATTTTGATTAAAAAAATAATTTCATGTCATGGGAAGGGATATTATGAAGGGAATTTGGTAGGAAATTTCGGATATAATAGATTTTTTAAGTGTGGATAAGAAGGATAATCGGTGTCCTTTTATAAGTGAGGGAGAAAAAATACTTTAATTTTTTTGAAATATTAAAATATATTAATATATTACTGAAAAAAATGGATCGAAAATGACTCATCATAAAAGGTGTTAAGGTTTAGGTATAAATACAAACAAAAAATTCTATTTAATAACGTTTTTTGTTTTATTTAATCCTTATTACTCAATTGTTTACAATTTTAACCCATTTTACCCTTAACCGAGTTGATAAATAAATATCATGGTTACTATTCATTATGAAAAAAATTAAGTCGAAATTGTTACCTAATATTAATTATTTTTATTTAAAATTTGGAATAAATTTTACATGATTCAACTATGATATATCTTAGAAATTATTTTTAATATAATTTCACAAAATACATAGAAAACCGTTTTAAAAAATTATTTATTTTAATAAAAAAAGTACATTATAAAAAATAAAGTATAATATTGATTCCAAGGGAATTAACTAGAATATGTTAAATTAAATTAGACTAATTTTTCTTTCCAACCTAACCAAAACCTAATGGTACCTTATAAATACTTCATTGAAATAAAATAACTAAATTTGTTTTTGTTTAAACAAAAACATTACATAGATTTCTAAAATGTTAAGAATATTTTTATAAGTTCAAAATATAAATTTATATGAATTATATTAATTCTTTAAAACATATTTTCTATAGAAAATAATTTTATATACCTTAATGATATTCTATATCATTATAATTTTGTTGAAGTGATAGTTTTTTAAGATAGATTTTCTCACTATTCATATGAAAATCAACTATTTCTAAAAAATCTCAAAACATTATCCTGTTATAAATTTGAAATGTTGAATTCAAAAAATAAAATTAATTTTATTATATTAAAGTTAAAAAAATTGATAATTTATGTTTTAATCAAATTCTTGAATAAATATTTGTTTATTATATTATCGTTTCTTCATAAAGAAAAGATGAATTACTATAATTGAATCTGTGGTGTTAAATTCTTCACTCTTTAAAAATTTTCATCCACAAAATATCATGAATTTTATCTCATGAATATATGTGGGTATTTCCTCATCATAATTAATTTAGGAACCTATTTTTCCTCTCTTATTTTTCTATTTCTCAAAAGTACCTTTACTAATCAAGTTATCCTATTTGAAAAAACTTACTCACTAGTGTCAGGAATCTTGAGTGGATCTTCATAGTAAGATATATCAGATTTCAATTCTTTTTTCTTAGTGGTGAAAATATATGATGGATTTTGAATGAACTTCCTTAATAAAGAGATATGGAACACATCATGAACTTTATAAAGGCTAGGTGGAATCTATAAATGGTAATATACAACTCCAATTATATCTATAGATTTAAAAAGACCAATATACCTATGGATTAGTTTACCTTTACTATCTAACCGTATAACACACATCTTTAGAGATAACTTCAAGAAATCACACTTTCACACATTAAATTCTGAATCCATTTTTCAGTTATATGCATAAATCTTTTACCTACTTTAAGCAGCCTTGATATGAATCTAAATAGTTAACACTTTCACCACTGTCCCCCCAAAAAGTCATGGTCTAAAAATATTCCTTTACCCTATTCATCCCAATAAGGTGGTCCATGAAATATTTTCCATTACAATGCTTCATAGAGTGATATTTATATTCTCAAATGGAGGTTTTTGTATATAAAATTATACAAAGGGTAAATACTGATCCCACGTACCTTGAAAGTATAGTGGGCATAACCTAAATATGTTTTATAATGTATGAATAGTACTTTTCGACTATCTATATTTTTTAGGATGATAAATATTGTTCAACTTTCTCTCAATTTTGAGGGATTTATGAACACATTTATAGAATTTTGATGTAAATTGTTGGTATCTCTAAGAAAGAGGGGTACCATTAAGCCTCAAAACAACATATTTATGTAGTTTTCAAGAGGTATATCTTACCATATGGAAAAAAATTATATATTTTAAGGTGATCAATGGTAACACATACAAATTCATTATTTCTCACAATCTTTAGTAATCCAATGATAAATTCCAGAGTGATATCATCACATTTCCACATAGGAATAGGTAGAGTTTGAATGAATCATTTAGTTTGTATTTTATGAACCTTTGATTGTTTTAAACACATAATCTTAAATAATGTTTTAAAGAATTTAAATAATGTTTTAAAGAATTAAATATGAGCTATGTGATTCATCCTATAAATCTATTTTTAGATTAGGAATATATAGAACACATGAACACCTTATGAATTTTAATATATCATTTTAATTGTTAAATTATACCAACTTCCCATCAATATTTGCATTGATTTTCTTTTGAATATTTTTATTATCAATCTGGGGAAATTTAATTTTCATAAATAATGATGGTTATAATCATTTGGAATAGATATGATTTTTTACATTCCATAATGATTACTATATAAAACTATACTAAATCCATGAATATAAGATCATTTTTAATCCTCATTTTTGTCAAAATTCCTTGATATTTCCAACTCAATGCATCAAACACCATATTTTTCTTCTAACTGTTGTAATGTATTAGAAAATAATAGTACTTGAGTAATTATAACCATAATATTTACCTCATTTTGATCTATTTACATGATAAGATATATTTCAAACTTTTGTGATCCGTATACATTTCAATCATTTTCACCATTAAAGTAATGACTCTACATCTTTAATGAAAATTGTATGGCTTCAAACTCATGATCATGGGTAAGATAAATCTATTCTTGTAACTTTAATTACCTTCATAAATATGAAATGACTCTATCATTATATATAAGGACACACCGAAGTCCCATCATTGATGTATCACTATATATCACAAATCCTTACCTTCCTGATGGTAAAGGGAATAATGTATTTATTAGCCTCCTATTTAATTCTTTAAAACATTATTTAAATTCTTCTAAATATAAGAACTTAACTAATTTATGTTTGAACTAGGTAAATGGGTTATATTAGCTTTCGAAATTGGGAAACAGTGATCATTATTAACCTCCTAAGCCAAGGAAAAGATGTACGTCGAATATATTTTTCGGGGTTGGCCATTAAATCAATACAATTTTATTTGAAGGATAAGTTTTTATTCAATAATTTTAATCAATGTATCCAAGAAAAGAAACTTCTTTATGATAGAATTCAAATTCATTAAATTTTTCACATCAATTGTTTTCACTAAGATTCTTATGAATTATTCATAAATGACTCTTATGCTTATCATATATTTTAGATTAGATCAAGATATCATTAATTAATACCATAACGAGATTATAAAGATAACCCTTTAATACTCTATTCACTATATCTATAAAAATAGAGTGTGAATTTTTCAATCTAAATTGGAATATAGTAAATTCAAATGTTCACACCTCATTAAATTTGTTATATTTGGAATATCATCCTTCTTTACTCACATTTGGTGCTACCTAGAACTTATACCACTCTCTAAAAAATATTGAGACCATTAAATTTGATCGATCAGTCCATCAATGTGAGGAAAAGTATACTTCTTGTTTATATAAATGAATTTCATTTCCTTATAATTTATGTAAAATGTTATATTCCAATCTATCTTCTTGAAAAATAGAAAAGGGGCTCCCATAGAGATATACTAAGGAATATAAATAACTAATCATAAAACACTTTTTGTTTTTTTGTAAGTATCCCAAAATACACTATGACCATCTTATAGGGAGTCATAGATATAATTTTATCATCAAGAATGAGGTCAATAGAAACATAAAATTATTTATCATGTGGATATATATGTAGTTATTCATAAAACACATCAATGTATTCTTTCACAATAATTATATACACTATTATAAGTATTACTTTCCCATTATGAGGTTATATAAACTCTTCTTCTATAATAATTTCATTATGAAAAGATACTAGAGGTATATCTAGAAAAGATCCTGATTATTTAGTCACCCATTTGAAGATAATGGATTCCACGTCTCCATTATGAATCATAATACATTTCTCGTAGAAATAAATTTTTTCATTATAATTTGAAATATATTCCATACTAATGATTATATAAAAGTCTATCATATAAATAATGATCAATTTTAAAAATAGGGTATGTTTATGTGTAATAATTGGAACTGATTTAAACATCTTTATTGTAATAATAATCACACAAAGTGTCTTGATTAAAAACTATATTCTTATAATTCTAGGTAAATATATGATTTTCATGGAAAACATAGAATATATAAAAATGTACGGGGATATAGAATCTACTAATTAATTAGCTAAATTTGAGGTTAGAATCAAAGTTACTTACAACACATCTTTGGGAACTTCAATCAAAACTGTATAGTAATTGTATAAGGATGGACTTCTCCCCTTGGCCACTTCTTTGTGAGGTTCCCTTTATTCTCGGTACATTGGATTCAGTAATTTCCCATCACTTTAAATTTTAAGAACTATATAATAGTTGTTTCTTTCTTTTCCTTTAATTCAATATCCTTATGACCCCTATCTCTATATTTTTTAAAAACTACTTCTCCCATTAAATAAGTACATGGGTGTTAATTTCCACAACTATGACATGCTGGAAATACCAGTCTCCCTTTCTTATTCTTTCAAACATTTATTTTTTTTCCTGATGCTAAGCAAAACTCATCTCCTCTTGATTTACCATGAACATATTATACCTTGTAAATTATTTCTCTATATTGATAGAACTTGATTTTATATCTTCATATAATTATTATTTTTAGATATTAGTTCCTTTCAAATTATTTACTTATGACCATTAAAGAAATGGTCAATATTGTTTTTAGATTACTTATATTATCCACATCATGTCTATCTAATCTTTAAAATTTTACCTTATAATCTACCACACATTTTTAATTTTTCTAATTTAATTTTATAATACGCCTCTATATTTATTCTCACTATTCAAAAGGAAAGTATTTCTCAACGAATATCATTTTAAATGTTCTCTATTCCATAATTCCAATATCATCAACCTTTTTTATGTTCTTGATCAATTAAAAGCATTGATCAACATAAAACCTTGGAAAATACATTACCATAATAAAATTTTCCTTTTGTTCACTTATTAAAATTCAAGAATATATTTTTGGGGATATTAATCAATTATTGAACTACCAATAGATCAGTAGTTTCATTAAAATATTACGGCTTATGTCACATGATGCGATCCAACATGGGTGAATCATGCTATAGAACAATTGGTTGATCTATAAAGGAAATGATATTCATCAAAACATGTTTCATCTACCCAAATATATATGTGATATGCTCAGTTCCAATTTTAGCTGTATTGGATTGATCGGTAGGGAAATACTTATATAGAATACCAGTATTGATTCCATTTCTTCTACTATATAACATCTATTAATATGGAACACACTGAGATATATCATAATCATTATGAATTTTGGGTCATAAAATTATAATTCCTATAGTGGTAAATGTTCTCAAATACCTTAAGGGATTATCATAGTTCTCCTGATAGTTATGTTCATTTAAAATCAAGTTCACAGGGTTCCTAATAAACATACTTTGATACCAACTATAATAACCTGGATCTAGTAATATAGTGCTGCTATTTATTTTATTACATTGGTATAAGATGAAAGGGATTACACAACACGTGATCAATAAACTTAGTAGTCTTTGTAAACTAGATACATAAATTATTTTCATATAATATTATAAATATAAAAAAACTTCATAAGAAACATTATTTAATCTTTGATATCATTCTTAATATCTTTACTCATTACTCGATGAAAGGGAAAAAAGGTGAGATCATATGCTCCGTAAGGGTTATTTACAATGTAATCTATCATGAGTAAATAAGGTACAATTAACATGGTAGAGTGTATAATCAAAACACATGTCATTAATTCAAAAACATGAGTTTAATGAACATCCCTGGCTAATATCAACATAAAAATCACATGGATAATTTGAATTGAATTATTAATAATGGAAATGAAAAATTATAAACATTAATTATCAAGTAATATGAACCAGGATATATTGAATATCACCATCAAAGCCTCTCAACCAATAAATCATTCTTAAAAAATGGGTTAGTGTAAATTAGATACAAATCTAAGATAGAATGCCCATTGTTTGTATCATGAGACCGGTTGATGCATTGATGGGTTATATATAACTGGTACCCACCCTGACTTGAACGTCCTATTAATTCCTCATAATTTTAATTGTCAATATAATTCATTATCAAAATTCTTTTTAAGTAAACAATTATTCATATTGAATCAAGAATATAGAACATCAATATTTTTTCATCATAATCATAAACCTTCCAAATAAGGAACAATTATGGTATCATTGGATCATATACCCAGTAACATAAATGGGTAAAAAATAACTTAATATATGTTTTTATACTTTTAAAATCATTCTAGAAATAATTTTTATGAAAATATGGACAAGTTAGAAAAGGATTTCGAAAGAATAGTTTTCCATAATATTTTAAAAAGAAAGTTACTTACATGTAAATTATTGATTTTTGATACAACAAGAGAAGAAATGTAAATTGTTTATGTAAAACTAGATCATTACCACAATAGTGTAAAATATATTGGGTTTGAGATATTTGTTTCATATAATTTTCCAAAAGTAAATTTGAATACATATAATCGATAAATAAAATGGTATTATAAAAGATATCCATTACCCCATGTTGGAATTCTGTTGTAAGTGATTTTAACCTAAATTATAATAAATTTAAATTTATTATAATTATATAATAGAAAATAATACATACTTAAAATATCATATATTACCCACTTGTAAAATTTCAACACTAGTTTATTAATAATTCTTTATTAAAATCACTGTTTCAGATTGTTGAGTATTTTTTTCATGTATGTTTTGTTTTGGTAGCTTTGGTCCTTTAATTTTTCTCATGATTCAATATTATAAAAAATATTAATAATGATATTAATATAATATATACATTCATTATATATATATTTATACTACTCCATGAAAGGTGTACCTGAAAAAATGAACCACATCGCTTTGTGGAAGTGGTAATCCACTTCTACTCATGAGGGACATAATTTTTAATTGGAGGAAGGTTAAGAAGATAAATGATATATTATACTTAAATAATAATAATAATTTTATTAATATAAAATACAAACAACATATTCATAAAAATAGTTATCCATGAATGGTGGTGATGAAAAATGATATACACTGCTTTGTGAGGGGGTAGTCCCCACGTATGCACAAACGACGATTCTGTTTCCCATTTGATGAAGTAGTATTTGGATAAAGTTTTAACCATTAAAATAATCACATAAAATAATACATTATATAGATATTTTACTATCAAATTTGTTTTATCAATGATTTTAAGGAGATATAAAAATAAATAAAACGACAACACTGGATTAAGAGCTATACATATTCTTTAGAAAACTTCCTTTTGATTACACATTAATAATTTTAAGGATGGTATTTTGAAAAATACATGACCCTTATATTCTAGATATATATGTTAGGAAGGGATATGGGTTGGGATATTATGATTACGAGACTCTTAAATATTAGAGAAAAAGAGAAATTGTTGTCCTTTTATCAGTGAGGGAGAGGACACACATGGAAATTTTCAAAAGAAAATATATATATATATATATATTAATGTATTACTCACGAAAATTAATGAAAAATGAATAATATTATAATTTTATAAGGTTAAGGTAGAAATAAAACTAAGCAATCAGTTTTAGGTATGTGTCTTATGTTATCTTGAAGCCTTATCTCTTTATTTTTAACCCTTTAAACCCATTTTACCCTTCACTGAGGCGATAAATATTTACCATGGTTACTATGAATTATAACCAAAAATTAATTTAACCTTAATACCTAATATTAATTACTATTATTAAAAATATGGAATCCAATTTATGTGATTCAACTCCTATAAGTGGCAGATATTAATTTTAGTATAAATTCACAAAATGCAATGAAAACGTTTTTAAAAAAAATATTTATTTTATTCATAATAATGATTTTATAGGAACATAAAGTATAATATTGATTCCAATGGAATTTATTAGATTATGTTAAACTAAATAATACTTATTTTTATTTCAATCCAAACCAAAATTGAAATGAACCTTGTAAATACTTGATTAAAAGAAAATAACTAATAATAGTTTTTATTTGAACCAGAAGATAAATTACATTTTCAAAATGTTTAACCTATATTTATATATTCAACAATATATTTTTATAATAATTTTATTAAATATTAAATATATATTTATTTTATATTTTTTAAAACATTAAATTTATTCTTAAATCATTAAATGGTTATAAAAGTGATGGCTTTTTAAAATAAGTATTTTCACTATTCACCTTAAAATCAACTATTTATGAAAAATCACTAAAATCAATGATAAGATAATTTAGACATGATGAATTCAAAAATAAAACCTATTTCATTAAATTAAATTTATAATAAATGGGACTTTAAGTTTTAGTAATACTATTTAATAAATCTATGCTCATTATGTTATTGTTGCTTTTAAAAGAAAATATAAACTACTATAATTGAATCTAGGGATTTACATGGAGACTATTACATGTTGTGTGCCTAACCCTAGTAAAAAAATTCATGAAAATGATGAGACATGTTGTTCCACATGACATTCCATAGTTTATGAAGCCTATGAACTTGAATTGTTTAATGGAACACGACCCACTTGAGGTGTGATGTGTATTATAATGTGTAATACTTAAGAAATTATAGGCAATTACAGGGAACACTATGTAACTTGTGATGTGTTCATGAAATTTTAAATAATTCAAGTGGTTTTTTTTTCATAATTTATTATTCATTCTTGACTTTTTCCTATCCCTATGAACTTTTATTCACATATGGTCTCAAGTATTAGAACCATAATTATACCTTGGAGATGAATTTTATAATATAAAATTGAAATAATAATTATAAATTAATTGTGTTTTCTAAAATAACAGATGGAATGTGTTAGAAAATTTGAAGTAATAGGTGGTATTCCTGTTAAAAAAATTATCTATTTTTTTATTAATATCAAGATCAAAAAAATAGGATTGAATACTTAAACAATATCATCACACACAATTTTTAATAAATTATTAAATAAATAAAGTAAGTAATTTGATTTATTTAAATTAAATATTATATTTAAATTAATGCTTTTTTAGTTTAAGAATCCCATGTTGGATCTTCTAGAGATATCCACATATCCTTTAGAAACCTCAAGACAAATCTTTATATCTCATGTGATAGAATGAAGCAATCAAGTGTTTTCTCAGATCTTCTCTTGATCATATAGGAATATCACTTTTAAGACTTCTATTTATAACTTTAAAGAGTATCAAAAGAAACTCTCAAATTATCTCTCTAGGTTTTAAGGTAATAATTACTGAAATGAGATTCAATTAATGAACAAAGTGATATACTTTTCTCATTATATTAAGGATTAAATTAAAATAATTTCACAAATGTACTATAAAAAAATTTAAAATTAATATATTTCCATGTCACTTCTAAAAAAATAAAATAGTATTTTTTTTATAATAAATCCCTTTGACTACTAAATCAGCCTAATCTCTCTATATAATTTTATGGAACCACCAATTAAAAAATAGTTATCATAATTTAATAAAATAACTTGAATTTATTTATCAAAGATATAATAACTTATAAATACCATAAGCTATAATTTCTAACCCACTTATTCAATTCTTTAATAATTTTCAATTGGATTATTATAGATATAACTCATATAGATATTTTTTTATTCTATAATTAAATAGAAATTAAAATGAATATAATAGGATTTCAGATATACTTAATGTGTGATACTATAGGTCCCTTGGCAGTAATTTTAACTCATCGACCAAGAGAAATATCTAGAAACACATCATGGACCCTATAAAGAAAAGGAAAAATCATATAAATGAAAGATTTCATTTGAATTATATTAGGAAATATAATCCATTTTTTAATTGACGTTTCACAAAAATTATTTATAAATGTGTCATCATTCTTAAAGAATAATCTTAAATTCTTTGGTTTTTGAACTGATTATTTCTATGATCACCATAGATATATAATTATTTTAAATTATTTAATCTCCATAAATGGGATATATATATATATACTTATAACACCTGAAAGAGACAAATTATATCTTTATCGTTCAATTAATATCATAATACTCATGTCACATATCACATAAGGTACTTTTTCAAAAATAATATATGTGAAGGCTTTTATCATGAATCTAATTATTTGATTCGTTATATACATTAATAATATTAAAAAATATAAAGAATAATACACATGAGTACATCCAATTAAACCTAAAACATGTGAATCCATATTTTTGGTTCCTTTATTATGATCCTCCATCTTCGGTATAAAAAAATATTTAAATCAAGTGATGAAGTTTTAATATATTATGGGCCTTTAAAACATGATAGTAATAAATTTTATGTGTCTAACTGGAATGATTTTTCTAGAACACATGACATATTTTAAGAATATTATAATGTCATCACTAGGCTATCAATATAGTAGAGAAGAACTATAAAGAACTGACATGATAAATGTTCTAAGTAAAATATCACATGAGGAATATAGAATAAATGGAAATACATGATAATAATAAAATATGTATAAATCAAGTGGTATATATGATATGGTAATATAATATATAAAATAATTTTGTTTCCATGGAACCAACTCTAACATGTCTAAAAACCAAAATAATGTTAAAGAATAAAATAATATACCCATCAACCCTTAGAATGTATTCCAATTCTTGGATATGTAAAACTATCTCACACTACCATGAATCCCCTTTATTAAATAGTTTTCCATGATTACTGAATCAAAGATAAAATTTCCCTCATGATTATCTTTTTTAATTATATTATACATTTCTCTATACTACCCATATATCTAATAACATCTTTATAATGGATATAAACCCCCAATTCAATAGGTCTTTCTAGACACATTCAAGGTACTATTTCTGAGTACTGACCCCCTTCCATTGAAAGTTTTGTGGAAATATTTTTTTTCCATATAAAATTGATATATAAACACTTTTTTTATATTTTAGGTACCCTTTATCTAGTTCTATAAAAAATAAATAGGTGTTCTAGGTAAAACATGCTAATTTTTAATGACTTTCCATTGCATCAAGCTCTAACTTATCTAACACTGACAAGTCTCTTATGTATTATCATTTTACACCAATCATAATAGTGATTAAACCAACACACATAACATCTTGTGTATCTATTCCTAGTCCTAAATTCATTCCAAACCAAATTATTTCAAGTCCAGAAAATATTATTCTCATATAACAATGATTCTCTTTCAATATGAACCATTTCCCCAACCGATGTATGTATATTAGACTTACCATCTATAGTTAATTGAATAATATAACCCTAGGATGGAGAAATAAAATTTTTAGAGATTTTTATTTTCTTATGGTGATGAATTAAGACATTATAATATTCTTAAAGGTAAAACCATTCAAAAATAACATATAAATTTTTAAAAATAAGGATTTATTTTGGTAAAAATATTATGTAAACAATTTTAAAAATCATATATGATAGCTTGACCTAGGTAAATGTTGATAATATTTTAGAAGTATTTATAAGATACACATAATATTTAAGTGGATTTAGTTAATTTTGGATATTGAAAAATATATCCTATAAATAAATAATATTCTATTATATAATATTATTTATCTATATTTTGTGTTTATCTAGCTTACTTTTACAATATGAGATATCATTATTCCTTGGTCATATTTATTATTCCACTAGATTTATCATATTTTCTAGTTACCACATAATTAAAAAATGTGTTTTTTAGATTTTAGTATATTTCAAGAAAAAATCAATGGTTTAATGACTAATAAGAAATTGATTTATAATATAAGTGATTTATTACAATAATAACATAATTCATTACTCAACTAAAACATTATGAAACTTTCTGATTATTAACGCATCTTTTTAATTTTTTAGTTATTTAAAAATAGGGTGGAGAGTCATTTCAATATTTCAATTCAATATAAAAACTTATTATGTAAAACCTTTATCTATGTGTCTTATTCCTTTATTATAAATATATGTGAATACTCCACATATTTAGTGGTGTATCTATAAAAGAGTTTATTGATTATATAGTTAGTGGAACACATGAAGGACAATAATCGTTTGGTTATTTCTAAGGTATTATCATAAAAATAAGGTATTGACTTAATAAAACATTAATAATGCGGCATATTCCTTATTTAAATTTATAATTGAATTATTGTAATCTTATTCCAAGCAATCATGGGCAAGATTTTTTTATTTTATATTATATTGAAGGAATATTATATGTCTATACAATTTATTAGGTTCTCAAAAAATCCAATATATTTACTTGTGCTATTAACAATGTAACTCCATAATTATAATTGTAACACAAATAGATTTTAAATTATATGTTCATTTGAGAGCTAATATATTCAATAACATGTGATAAATGTAAAAATTAATGACACTGAATTGCAAAAATATATATAGATGTTAATACATAGCCATATAATTGTTAGATAAAAGTTTATGTAACCAAATTATTAAATATATTTTAAATAAAAATAATGTTCATTATCAATTCTAAGGTATTGATAAATTAAATTACTGTAACTAAATAACTAATAAGATGAATTTACGCTTGAAAATGTATCCTTTATAAAAATTTTCTTGTTATGTGTTTTTAGGAAGATAAATACATTACATATAAAATATATTGGTTATATGAGTAATATAATCAACCAAAATTTATTAGTAATTGATATGAAATAAGAATAAGAATATTTAATATTTTTACAAAAATGTTATTATCCTACGAGGAAAATTGCCATTATATTTTTAAGTTTCTATTTTAAATATAAAATTTTAGAATTAGAACATGATAAAATAAAATTCTTTTTTAGATTTATGATTTAAATATAATTATAAGATTAATTTTTATGATTTCCCAATAATAATTGATATTAATGTGAATAGTAAAAAAATATAGTTTTTACAGAAAAAATAACTTTTATGGTGTTATAATAATATAAGAAAGAACAAAAAGTTTATAATACCTTTTAACTGATAAAATATTTATTTATAGAGTTATAATATACATTTTTAAAAACTATTATGATTTTATAATACCTATGTCTAATATTTTATGAACTTAAGTAATATCTTCAAATTTAAAAAAAGTTTTTTTTCATTTATTCTAATTTAATATTATTTTGGAAAAACCTAATTTTGGATTTATATAAATGAAAAATAATTTTTTTTATAGTCAATAAGTTTTTATCATAAAAAAATACATTGATAATTTTCTCATTAACATAAATCTTAATCTGAAAGATACATTTTTTCTAAAAAATCTGTTTACATGTTACATACGTTAATGTTTAAATTGATTTTTGGTACACATATAAATTTTACCTAATAAAATATATTTAATATTTAGAATAATTAGTTATAACTTAATTAATAAGGTAAATTTTATTTTTATAAATTAATATTAATCTTCCTATGTAATAACTACTTACCCTGGTAAAATAAAAAAATGGAAAAAGTGAAATTTTAATGAGTATAAAACATAAAAACATGTTTAAATCATGTGTGGAAATGATTCTTTATTGTATGATCAAAAATTTATCATTCTATACTATATTATTATATATTATTGGATCCACTTTACATGTGAAACATGTGCTCTCTTTTTATTAACTTTAAATATTTACAAAAATTCCATTCTCACCACTTATAAAAGGGCCTTTCACCACCCCTTCAATACCACTAAAAAAATAGTTTCAATATTTTAAATCTATCATTATTACTTCCCATAGAATCATATTTTATCCTATTAAGCCTTTGGACATAATATATTATTCTAATCACACACTTTCTGTGTTTCCCACCAAGGGAAAACACATTTCCTCAATGTGAGTACTAATTTTCTATAATTTCATTTATTTTATATATTAATTTTACAAATATATTTGTCTAATTAATATTTAAAGAAATAATTATTTTTTATGTACATAATACTATTATTATATGGTAATAACAATCAACCACCTTTTCACTTTTATTTTATAAAAATAAAACTGACATTCAGTCATTGCATGGACTACCGCCTCCATGAAGCAATGAATTAAATTTTTTCACCACCACTTATATTATCTTGTTTAAAGGGGTATATTGATAAATAAATGATAAATATAGCGTATAGTTATTTTTTTAAATATAAAAATTATAATCCACCTTTTTTCCATCATATTATATGATAAATGGAAAGATTTTTTGTTCTTTTTACATAGTGAATATTTTAATGACAAAAAAAACTCTTTTAAGTGTTTTGAAATATAAAATTGAGAATATTTCAGTATTTATATATTGACCATGAAAATATTTTTTCAATTGATCAATATAATTCTAAAAATTTAATTTATTTGGCCAAAGGAGGATCCCAAATAGTTCGCTTCCACTGGTTACTCGGTAGGGTGTCAACAGCTAGCCAGTGGAACTAGACAGAACCTCCATATATTCTGGTAGCTCACTAACTAATTAGGGGAATCCAAAATCTACCTAGTGTATTATATAATATTACAATAATCCTTTTGTATTACTATAAGTTAGTTATTATAATTATTAATCTATCTAGTTTCATTGGGTTAAGTGGTCAATAGGGTCATTTATTATCTTAAATTATGCATTGAATTCCTCTTCCATGACTTCCATGACCCAAGATTGATTTCAAAATGTTCCTAGAGATCTATGAGCTTATAGATATACCCCGAAAAGGAATAGAAACAAGAAATTTACAATAAATAATTATATGATCTTGAATTCCTCCTGGTTATTCTTGGACTCTCAATTTTATCCAAAAGTGTGCACCCATTGTTAATAATTATAAATTCTACTATATTATTATCTATCCCTCATAGTGTTAATTATTAGTCTATGAGATATTGAGACTAAGATTCAAATAGGTTATGCCTAAATATTTCTCTCTCTTCTTCGTTTCATTTATTTTGGTGCTCAGAACCATTAAAGGTGATAATACCTTGGGGATCATTAAAGAGATTTAGATAAACTCCTTTATCAATTCATGTTCCTTATATATAAAATGCTTTACTTTCTAGTTTTTTATAATTTACACTATGTTTAATAAATTTTTTTATATTCTATTATTATCAATAAACTTAATGGTTATATAATTACTAGTCATATATATTTGAATTGTGATGTTCCAAATAATTTCATTTTATTTGCACTAAAAAAAATTATTTTTCAACAGGTTCTCTTATATGATTCAACTATTATACTTTTATATTTAAAAAAACACGCTTAATCTTTTATAAACTATTTTTATTTTGAAAAATTGTATTTTACTTTGTGTATTATTTTTCTTTTTTTTAAAGTAAAATATCCCCATCATTGACTTTTATCACACTTCAACCAACACTTGGTATAAAAGGGAATCTTAAATTGGGAAGTTTTATTCTTTGTTTATTTTCTATTGTTTTCAACTCATTCATTGATAAATTATTTTCCAAAATATTTTTATTGTTTTTTAGGATATTTTTTTTTAAAATGTTATCTACTTCTTATACCCATGGTTCTTATTAATTTAAATGTATTTTCCATGCACCACATTTTGATGGTTCTAACTACAGGTAACTAATGACTCATTTGTAAACATTTCATAGAAGAATTGGTTATCCTACAAGAAAAATTTCAATGCATGGTTATTCTCCAAATAATAAAAAATATAAATGGTCATATGATGATATTGCACATTTTGAATTAGAGGGTGAAGCTATAAACAAACTCTATTGTATTTTAGATAAAATGAATTTAGTTGTACAACTACATGAAAAATTGATCTTGAAATATTGAAACTCTTAAAAGTGACTCCTAAAGGAACAAAAAAATTAATGATATTATATTAGATATATATAAAAATAATAAATTGGATCGTTTTTGGGTTTAACCTAAACACAAAGAAGTGTTTTCATAAAATAAAAAAAAAATTGGATCTGGATAATATATATATATATATATAAGTATCTGAAAGCTTTAATATATTTCACAACTAGTATATTAATAAGTTGTTTACATGATTTACTAATTTTTTTAATGGTAAAAAATATCTTTATGATAATATTTAAATAGAAAATTTAGTCAAAAAATACTTGGGGTTTTACCATGAAATTGGGAACATAAAGTGATAGTAATCTAATAATCTAAAGACAAAAATAACATGTTTGTCAACTAACTAATCATATTTACAATGACCTATGAGATACTATAAAGAGACAAGATGATAAAGGAGATATGTAATTAAATTAGTTTAAAGAGTCAATTATATTTAAGGATATAAATGATGGCTCATATGGAATTGACATCTAAATCACTAATATTTATGAGAATAATAAAAATTCCTTGAAAAAGAAGATATCCAACTACAAAACTAAAAAGGAGAATCGAGAATTGAAATTCACTAAATTCGATTGAAAAAAGAAGGTAAATATGATTCTGGATTTTCTATTAAATAATTATAAATATAATGACACAAAATAATGAAATAAATCTTTTAAAGTCACAAATTAAAGTCGTAGTGATGCCTATCCTTCTTCATACAAATCATGTGATAAAAGCTTGATGTGCCTTATGGAAAAAATTGAGGTATCTGATGAAGTAAATTTAATTAATTATACTCATACCTCTTGTTATTATACTTATTCA
The DNA here is from genome assembly GCA_963277665.1 of Viscum album. Classification (NCBI taxonomy): domain Eukaryota; kingdom Viridiplantae; phylum Streptophyta; class Magnoliopsida; order Santalales; family Viscaceae; genus Viscum; species Viscum album. Next base: position 1,898,000,362 of record OY728158.1, on the reverse strand, counting down.
ACCTATTTTATAACTTATGAAGATCTTATTTATGATTGGTATCAACTTCAAAATAGTTTTTTATCTTACATCCGAATTTAAGGATCTTGAAAATAATTAAAATAATGTTTTTTTTGAAAAATATGAACTTTTAAAAAAGATTATTTGGTTTTAGAATTAATATAAAAGCTAAAAAATTGATAATTAGGAATATCAAATTAACAATATTAAAAATAATATTTCTCAATTCTCCCATGGGTATCAATATTTAAAAATTATTTTGGGAACTCATAGTTTTATTAAAAGTAATTCTTGAATATGTTTTTGAAAATAATCTTGTATTTTCAAAAACCATAAAAACATTAAATTTATAATGGTAGTTCCCTTTTTTTTATTATTATAGAAAATTTGGGAATCTAATTTATTAATCAAATTTTAATAATTCTAGGTTTGGTAGACCAAATATCATTCATTTATCATCTCACATTTATAATAGAAAACCTTTTTCCTGACAATTTTGGATCCTAAAGTCATTATTATTTAACTTATGTGGACCCATAATATGGGTACAAAAAGAATCTGCCTCTTGATGTTTCATATTTAGTGTCTCAAAATAGAAACTCAAGAATATAATTAGTATGGTTGGTGTTTTAGGCCCATGTTTAGCGATCTTCCTAAATTCAATCATCTCAAAAAAATTGAATGTCACATATGAATATAATTTAAGAAATAAATTCACTAGCATTGGTAAAATTATTTTCTTGATTTCTACATTAAGATGTTTTATTTCAAAATTTATTGAATTATAATTTACTAATTTTTACCCAATTATGTGATAACAGTTTTAGAATTACTTTTGAAAAATATTTTTGTTAATGTTTTAAATTCTAATGTAAAATTTCATTTATCAATTCTCATTTTTAATGTGTTTTTATTATAAATTTAAAATCTCTTACAAGATAATATGTTAAGTGTTTAAGTTCCCAAGATATTTATTATTAGCTTTAACATAGATTCCTTTGTTAATGTAGTGTAAAAGCACAAGTTAAGCTCGACTATAACCATATAGTATATGGTTTACCGAATTTGTATTTTAATGATAATATTATTTAAGTAGATTTACAACAAGGTAAGAAATAGACATGTTTGTTTAAATATAAAATGGAAGTATACTCCGTTAAAGCCATTGAAATTATACACCTTGATTTTTTTGGATCGAGTAAAGTTTCTAGTATAAGAATCATATTTTATACCTTTGTAATTATCAATGATTTTACTCTATATTCATGGGTTTATTTCATGGATCTTGAAAATGAGGCCTATGAAGTATTTATTTGGTTTTACCTGAAATCGTAAAATTAAAAGGGAACTAAGATCTTATCCCTTATAAGTGATTATAGTGGAGAGTTTAATAATAAAGGCTTTGATAATTTTTTTTGATTCTCAGGTTTATCATTATTCCTTCTCTGATCCTATAACAGCTCAATAAAATTGTGTTTTAGAAAGATTAAATGAAACATTTTTATAGTTTTATGGAACTATTTTATATTAATTTAAACTCCATCAATACTTTTGGGTTGAGGATTTCAATACATCTTGATATTTCATTGACTGTGTTCTTATAAGAATCGTCATAATAAAAATTCTATGTGAATTTTTGAAAGGAAAAATTACTAATCTTATCTATTTTAAAGTGTTTGGAAATAAATTGTTGTCCTTTAAAAAGCAAATATTTGAAATTTTGGCCCCATATTCAATGAAGGTAACTTTATTTGGAACTCTAACTCAAGTAAAGCATACCATGTGACAAATAAGTGGAACTAAACTCTATAAGAGCAATTCATATAATGTTGGATGATAGTATTCCTTAATAATATCCTTATAGTGATGATGTAATTGAGCATGATAGTTTGACCATACCTAAAACCCAATCTTTTAAATAAATTAATGGTGAAAAATTACCCCATGCACTCATTTACCAAAAAAATGGGATGAATTAGAAGACCATTCCTTAAAGAATTTTATTGGTGAATTATATTGCGGAACTCATATAATGACCTAGGATTATCATACATATATATTCATTGATTTTTTATGAATATTCTTAACATTACACAAACAAACACATGAGGACTATAATAATTTATTGCCTTTGGAAACATGTATACAAAAATAAATGGTTCATAGGTGAACTACATAATCTCCCACTAAGTTATTCATATTTAACACCCTTCTTAGAGAAATCATACATAATACATATATTCATAACCTAGGTAAAGGAAACATAAGAAACGGTGATATCAAATGCTCAGTAAAGATAAAAAAGGGTGATACATAATTATAGTATGAACATAATGGTAAGAGAACATGAGTGTGATATATGAAGGCCAAAAACTGCATATCTAATATCAGAATATTGATTCATGACATAAATATTTTATGTTTATAGTGTAAGATATCAAATATTAAGGAGGTATGTCCTTGTTTAAATTTTGGTTTAAATATCTTAAATATGGTTAGTGATATTTTTTTAAGTGTATGAGGAGGCTTTGGGGTGTTCTGGGGGTTTGGGACATAAAAGAATGAGAAAAATGGTCATCCAGTGCATGTTTCATGGTTTTCCCATGGATAGGGATAATCATGCATCCAAACCATACAAACCAGATGGAGGGGTGCATGGATAAACAAACCAGGTAAAGTGGGAGGCCAAACCATGTAGACTTGGACAGAGGCATTCCACACAATTAGAGAATAGTTTGGTAAAATCTTGAATAATCCTTAGTTAACTATGAAAATTATACCCCTCTTAGATAGAGGCATGTGTAGGGTTGGAAAATAGTTTGGAAAATCACACTGCCAAACTATGCTCCCCATTAAAAATTGAAAATCACGAAACTGCCACCTTCAGGATTTGATGATCCTCACCAAATTTTCTCCCCATTTATTCCTACTCTATACCTAGTGATGTATCGGGACCTCCAAATCTTCCTAAGGATCTATCACTTCCAATTATAGGATGTTTGGAGTGTCATTGTTTGCAGATCGAAGCCCTTGGTTAGTTAATGCTCCTCAACTATCCTTTTCTAGATTATGGCTTGTGGTTTCATTATTCTTCTTTCAAATCTCTAAAACCCTTTTTTGTATTGGAAATTAGGTTGGAACTTTAAAGGGTTAATGAATCATGATCTAATGCTAGGTTTAATTATTAGTTCATTATCATATTCAAGGTAGGTGTTATATAAGTTATATCCCAAAGATCTATTATCGATTTGTGCATATGTGGTTATGATATTATTTTCCCCTTGATGTTCATTTGATTAATTTTTAACAATTTGGTATAATGTTTGTCTACATGATGATTTAGACCCATCATGATCCCCATGGTATGTGTTGAGGCTCATTAGACTGGATTAGGGATATCTATGGGGTGCACCAATGTTATTAAGCATGAAAAATTGTAATGTTAATCCCAAAGTTAATTTTCATTTAAATAGAGCCCATGATAAAAGTGATTTCATATTAGTTAGAATTATAAAGGGGAAAATTGACTGTTATGTCTAGTTATTGGCAATGGTATAAAATATTTTTAAAAAAATGTGAAAAGGGTTAAGTGGATTAATGTGAATATTCCAAATGGATTACGACTTTGTGATTGGAATGCATAAATTGATTTATTCATAAGAATGGTTGAATGTGAAAGATGGGTTAATGCTTGGTAATTGATGAATATGTTAAATGGGATTATTTATGAGAACTATTGGTTATATTAATTTAGTTAATGTATAAAAAGAAAAATGGGTTAAATGGGATATGATAAGTAAATTGTAATTATGATAATGGGTTAAGTCTTGACAATGATTGCCATGTTGAATGAAATATGAACTGTAAATGTTATTTGTATTGGTTGTGAATTTTTTTTGGTATGGTATATGTGGTGAATGGATAAATAATTTTGTGAACATAGATTAGTGGTGTGAGATAAAAGTATGAGGATCCTCTCATGGGTCAGGTAGAACTATGTATCTGAACCCCACCCCTAGAATTCAAGTTCTAGGGATTTGGACTAAGGATCTAGGCCAATAAAAATTGCATTAGATAAAACTACCTATATTGAGGCTCCAAGGTAAGGGGGTGAAATGTTTTATGAACTATTGATCCCTAGTGATATAGGGAACTTGAATTATAACCTTATACATGATAAATGGGAGGCTTGGGTGATGGTGTAAATGATGTAATTTCTTAATCCATGGAACATGTGATGAAAATGAATTTAGTTATAATTACAGTATAAGTGATGAAAAATTAAATAATAATTGAATAGTTAGAGGGAATACTATTAACTAATAGAACCTTGGTTATACTTTCTTTTACCTTTACATTTATTTCATACTTACATGCACTATCTGTTTAGACTAGATGCTTTGTAAACTCTGTTTCTGGTGGCCTACAGAGTTATAATCACACCCTGATTAGGACGCTATTAAGTTCTCGAGTAGATTTAATGGTTCCAGGCTTGGATAAGGGAAAATTCACTATTTTATGGAGTTGAGTTTGGTTTGGGATGTGCATGGATAACGATCCAAACTTGGAGTCATGGATTTTTTTTTTTTTGGATTTAGCTATTTCTATATATTTTTGGTTTTCTTTCACATTGAAACTTTTAGCATGATGTGGCATATTTATTGTTTGGTTATAGTTGTACCATTTTTGGGAATTGGTTGGTAATACATGTTTCTGGATTATTATTTATTGTTCAGTTATTATATTTATTTTTTCTGTGTCTTACTCTAGTAAAGGGGGTATATCCCCCCCCCCCACATGATCCATTATACCCTTAATGCTAGTCAGACACATTTGGCATATGGGGAGGTGCACTTGGGGTAATGTGGCGACCTGGATCGAAGCACAAATTTAGTGGATTCTAGGATAGGTTTGTTAAAAAGAGGTATCCGAGTGGTTATTTTATATGGAATTACTATTTAGGATAGTATAATGGATATTGGGAAGTTTTGGGCCTTTGAAATGAGCCCGTGCATGGGAGTAGTAAACCCATGTACAATGGAAAAACCAAATACCAAGGGTTGAAATTGTTGTTCTTGATAGGCATTGTTATAGTTTAACAATATTTTACCATTGGGTGATTCAATTGTGTTTAATGAAACCACTTTATGATATTGTGCTCATGCATTCAATGTAACAAGGTTGTGAATTCATGCACCATTATAGGCACCCTGGGTTATAGGTGCCATGCATCATGATAAGAACACATGTAATGGGTTTGTGGGATAATAAAGATAGATTAAATTTTAATTTCTTGATAATTTGAAGAAAATGGATTCTAATAAAGATTATGCAAATGGGTAAATAGAAAGAATGATAAAGTATGGTTAAAGATTAGTGATTAATGAAAAGCTATAAATGGATTAACTTTTATCTTGGTAACTTGTGAAGAGGTGTGATGATAGCATTTGGGATAGTGCGTGTGTGATCAGTTGGTTATGCTTAGTGAAGAGATTTCCTTGTGTAATTGTCGATGATTTGTGTTATGTGATCAAATGTGCATGTTTGAAATTATAGGAAGATGTCACCATGATGTCATGTGTCGATTGCGAGACAATAGGAAATCATCGAGAATGCTCCTTTAGAAGTGGAGCAATAAAACCCATTGAACTAAGGTATTATAGGAGAGGAGCAGTTCCATGAGAACTTCATTAATTTTATTCAAATGATGGAATGGGACCTAGGGTGTGTTTTTTCAAGTATATTTGAGCTTACTTGGGAGTTTTAGCTACAACACTCTCCTATTTTTTATAGATAGGTTGGACCTGATGTAGGCGAGTTCTTGATAGAGTCCATACATACAATTCATGATAACTTAGAGACTCCTGTAGAGAAGATAGTCAAGCCGGAAACTTATATGTTGTGAGTTTAGGAAAAATATATGTGGGATATTTTGGTTCAGACCAATTAGGTTAATGGTATGACATGGAATGATTTCTAATAATTTTTTCTTGATCATTTTTATCTGGAAACCATGAGATAGGATAAGGATTTTGAATATACAAGGATGACCCAAGGGTCTTTTTCAATGATGGAGTATGCTTCCTGCTTCACTAACTCACAAAACTTCATTCTAGAGTTGGTTGGTGATGAGGTATCCACGATGATAAATTTATAGGATGGGATTATACATGAGTTCAAGTCCTAAGTGAATATATTCTTTTTAAAGAGGGTTTCTAAGTTAGTGGATATACCCCTTATTTCATAAGGGAACCTAAAGGAGGCATCTGGTGGTGGATAAACAGTCCTAGTTGGGCAATCCAGTGGTGTATCTTCTGATGGTAGGAAACACGGTTTTGAGAGTTTATACTAGGGAGGTGAAGGTGGGGGGGAAGTAGAGTGGTCATAAGAGATAACCAGCCTCTCAGAGTGGTGATCATGTTTTTTTCTATTTGTGCAGAATGTCAAGACAACTACACATTCAGTGTCCCCAACAAAAAGTTGAGTTCCGAGTGTGCGGAAGAATAGGGCATGTGCAAAGGTCTTATAGGAACCCTCAACATGGGGTAATTGGGTAGGCCCAAAGCTAATGCAGAGTATTGGAAGGGGTTGGTTACCCCATACCAGGAAATTAGTTTGAGTTGTACTGGCCATACCAGTAGAGGTGGCAGATGTCATACTTATGGTCGAGAGAACCCATATCTATAGTGCAGTGTAGAGCAAGGAACTCAGACCGGGGCTCAGGTTTGAGGAGAATGTCAGCTTCACGTAGTTCAGTATACACCAAGAGGTGGAGAGGATGTAGTATCGACTATTCGAGGTACAATCCATGTATATACCATACTTACTAGTGATTTGTATGATACAGGTGTTTCAAATTATTTAATATTTTCTTAGTTTATGGTTGTGTTGGGCCTAGTGGTGGAATGTGTGTTTGGGGACATATCCATCGATACCCCATTAGGGGTGTGAGAAGAATATATTCAACAATATAAGGGGTTTTATCTCGATATTGGTGAGCACCATTTTCTATGGGATTTTTATTTTCTAGAGATATCTTGTTTTGATCGTATTTTCGGAAGGGATTGGATAGTGTTGTACCAAACCCATATTTATTATTATCTTCATTGTGTAACATTCACATATCTTGAGGGAGACACGTATGTCCATCTCTGTGGATGGGATGTCTGGGAAAGCCATAAAGGGACAATTTTTCAAAAATTCGGTGAAATCACAACCCACATGGCTTGTCTCATGCTTGGTGATGGAGAAAATGGTCAGCATGTTTTCCAACATATGGTGGATCAGTTTCAGGATGTGTTTCATGAGAAATTCTCTAGGATTACACCCAAGAGGGATGTTGAGCTGGTGATAGAGTTTATTTCAAGAGAAGAACCAATTTCCATTCTGGAATTTGTAATGGAATCGATATAACTATGAGAACATAAAACATAATTCAAGGAATTGAAGAATGAAGGATTTATTCATCCAAGTAGATCTCCTTCGGGATCTCCCATGTTGTTTTCTAAGAGAGATAACAAATCATTGTAACTATGTGTTGATTATAGGAAGATGAATCAGATTACAGTAAAGAATTGATACCCCCTTCCATGAATTTTGGATCTCTTTGACCAAATAGGAGGCTCTTGAAATGTTATATAAGATTTACTTGAGATCGGGTTATCATCAGCTAAGGGTGAGACCTTCTAATGTACCGCATACTACCTTTAAGAGTAGGTATGGGTTGTATGAGTCTGTCGTGATGCCATTTGGGTTGACTAATGCACTAGAAATGTTTACTACTCTAATGAACTGAATCTTTTACCCATACCTAGACCAATTCATAGTTTTCTTCATTGATGACATCTTGGTGTACTCTAAGACTCATAAAGATCTTTCCAAACATCTTAACATCATCTTGTGTAAGCTAAGATAGTATAGACTATTTACAAATCTATCTAAATGTCATTTATAGATTGATAGTGTTCATTTCATTGGTGAAATCATCTCTAATTAAGGTGTGTTAGTGGACCCAAAAAAGGTGCAGGTAGTTGTGTCTTGGGTGCATTCCGCGCATGTTTTTAATGTATGGAGTTTTTTTGGATTGGATTACTATTACCAAAGGTTCATTAAAGTATTTTAACATTTGAAGAACCACTTCCGAGATTTCCCAATAAGGGAATAAATTTTTAATTGTCTGAAGCATGTGAGAATGATTTTTAAGATTTAAAGAAGTTATTGAAAACGACACTGATTCTTATCTTACCTCATCTAGGTAAGAAGTATACCTTGTTTTTTGACGCGACTGGTGTTGGGCCTAGGGAAGGACCGATGCAATATGAATAGGTTATTGCGTATGATTCATATAAGTTGAGGCATCATGAATGAAATTACCCTACACATAATCATGAATTGGCCTTAGTTGTTTATGATTTAACATGTTTGCAACCTTACTTTTGGGTGAACTATTTCCGGTGTATAATGATCATAAAAGCCTAAAATAATTCTTCCTTAAAAGTGATTTGAATCTTTATCAATGAATATGGTTCAATTACATACAGTACTTTGACATGAGCCAATTTACACAATGGTAAAGGGAAATATAGTTGCTGATGCTTTCATCTATAAGGCTAAAAATTAGGTAGTTCTTAAATCTAGTTTAGAGTGGACGATGATGGTGTTGTTTACTGAGATATATCTGGAGGTGCAAGATGGATAGTGTTAGATGAATCTCACATAATCAGCAGTTCATTCCACACTACTGAGCTAAATTAAGGGTAAACAACACATAGATTCAAAATTTATGTCCCTAAGGGAAGGGCCTTAAGGTGGAGAGTCACCTTCTTGCTGGGATGTTGGAGATGATGGGGTCACTTATGATCATGGATGTGTTTATATTCTAATAGGTATACAACAAGAGTTTATGCATGAGTTTCATACATAAAAGTGGGAAGTACATCCTTGTTTGACCAAATTTTTTGGTGATATTCATAGGCAGTATTGGTTGTCGTGAATGAAAAAAGTGGTTGCAGGTTTTCTGGAGTGATGCCTTACTTTCTAGCAGGTGAAGGGTGAGCATCAATGACCATGTGGTTTGTCACAACCATTTCCCATTCCGAAATGGAAATACTATGATTTAACCATGGATTTAATGTCATTTATCCCAATTATACCTCAGAAGAATGATGTGATCTTGGTAGTTGTGGATCATTTGACTAAAGTGTCTCATTTCTTACCAATTCAAGAAACATTCATTGTGGATTAGTTGGGTGATTTGTATGTTAGAGAGGTAGTGCGGTTGCACAGGGTGATAAAACTATAGTTTCAGATCATGATCATCATTTCAATTCTTGCTTTTGGTAGGTATTACATGAGGCACTTGGTACCCTAGTGTTTTTTAGTACAACCATTCACCCACATAATGACGGGTAGTCCGAGCATGATATATAGGTTCTAAAGGAAATGTTGAGGGTGTGCATCCTAGATTATGGTGGAGCATGGAAAAATAAATTATTTCTTTTTGAATTTTTCTACAATAATAGTTACCAGGAAATTATTTAGATGGAACCATTTGAGGTACACTGTGTTAGTCTATATAGATTAACGTCTTGTTGGATGGAGGCTGGGGAATCAGAGTTTTTGTGACCATGACTCATTCAGGAGACGCCAGAGTAGATTTAGTTGATTCTATAACATATAAAAATGGATCATAGTAGGTATAGGTCGTATACAGATAGGCATTGTCAACCTGTTGAGTTTTTGGTGGGTGTTTGGGTGTTTCTTATGGGGTCTCCAAGGTTGGGTCACCATCTAATTTGGAAATAGGGCATGTTGGTGCCCAGATATATGGGGAATTTTAGATTGTGGTGAGGATTAGACTAGTGTCATACTAATTGGTACTCAAACAGTGATATTGTAGAATTAATTATGTTTTTCTTTTTAGAAAACTTTGGCATCATCCTGACCCCTCTCATGTGACTAATGTTGTGGATGTTGAGGTAGAGGCTCATGAATTCATTGAGGAGAATATGGTTTGTATTGTGGATCATATTGAGAATTTCTTGAGAGGCAAGGACACACCCTTGATTCGTGTTTTATAGAATAATGGTAATGTTCAGGAAGAAAATTTGGAAAAGGAGTCAGATATGTGTGCCCAGTGTACTGATCACTTTTCATCCAAGTCTCTGTGATGCTTGGAAGAACTTCTTAGTGATGAACCGTTATAAGGTAGGGAGGTTGTTAGATCCCAGGCTTCGACGATTTATTTCCTCATTTAAATTTTGGTTTAAATCTCTTAAATATGGTTAATGGAAGTTTTACTGAGTGTATGAGGAGTCTTGGTGGTGTTTTGGGGGTTTAAAATATGAAAGTAGGAGAAAAATGACCATCCAGTGCATTTTTCTCAGTTGTCGCATGGTTAGGGATAACTGTGCACTCAAAATCTGCTAACAAGGTGGAGGTGTGAATGGATTAAAAAACCATACAAGGAGGGAGTCCAAACCATGCAGACTTGGATAGAGGTACTCCACGTGGTTGGCACATGGTTTGTCAAACTGTATAGAATCCCCAGGTAACCACGAGACATGGAACCCTCTTAGATAGATGCAATCCCATAGTTGGTACATAGTTTGGAAAATAGTGTGGTCAAACCATGCAGCCCATTATAAATTGAAAAATTACCAAACTCCCCACTTAGGATTTTAAGTTCTTTACCTAATTTACTCCCTATTTCTTCCTCCTCCAGCCCTAGTGGTAAACCAAGACACCAAAATCTTCCCAAGGGTTGATCACCTTCAATTTTTGGTCGTTTAATGTTATGTTAGTTGGGGTTCGAAGCCCCAAGAATGTATAACATTCCTATTTCTTATTTTTTTCCATATTAGGGATTGCACTTTCATTATTCTTCTTTTTAATCCCTGATCACATTGTCAATCAAATCAAATTAATTGTTTAATTTTGACTAGAATTTCTGCAGTACAGCAGGAACCCTAGGTTGTCTCTCGACGGAGCCTTAGATCATTAATTTAAAAAAAAGGGGGTTTTGATTATGAATGTAGAAAGGTAAAAGGGGTTTTATAGTACTTGGGTTTGATTATAAAATATGACAATATAAAATGAAATTTATAAAACAAAGTAGAAGTAAACAAGATTCATTAAACGTGATCAACCTGAGGAAGTCTCGTGATGCTCATCCTTCATCACTTCAAGGGATGGGGTTATGATATTTTAATACCTGGTTTGTAACACATATTAACATATTTTTACTGATTTTATTCTAGGATACCTCCTAGGTTTCAGTATAAAACACACAATGATTCACCGGACACCGCCGATGATTGAGTGATTTGTGTTCGACATCATAACTGAAACTCACCAAGGCAACACACGAAGAACTCGATGTGCTATACAGGTTTGTATGTTACTTCTTTGTGATACTATGAAATAAATTTTCATGATATTTATAGTGCTTATGTGAGTTCAATTGTCCAATATGAACCACACAAACACCGCAATTGAATGAGGGAAGAAAAAGGGATGAATGGTGTGTGAAACATCACATGAAAGGGTATCCCCAAACATGATCATTTGAGTTGATAATAACATACCAGTATATAACTCAATTAAATAAAAATAGAGGATGAGGAAAAAAACATACAACCTGGAATTAAAAAGATCATTCAAAATATTACACGTTTGAAGCTCACGATTACATCACTTTCCTCCCCGGGTGATCACAAGGGGTTTAGAAACTCATAGGAGGGGAAGAAGAAGAAGATGTTGAAGTAGAACTTTCCATAGCCTGCAGAACTTCTTGGGATAATGAAAAGACTCCTTGGGGACTCCAAAATGGCAGCACCTTGCCCCCTGGCCGAACTTGCAAATGGGGAGCCCAAGGTTCCATTTTATAGTAAAATTGGAAGGTTATTTTAGGCACACAGATTTATTCAATCCAATTGTACCACATTTTTCAGCCTTCATACAACATTATCTCACTTTTTAGAAAATAGAAAAGGTGTATCCCCACCGCTAGGCTGTCTCCACCGAAGCTTTGGCACCATTTCGACAACTATAGATCTAGATATTGATAAAATACAGAACACCGCATTTGACTTGGTCCAGCTTTGATTCATTGGACTGATCAGTTAGTATGGGAATTGTAGAAGCCGAATGGGGCTTTTGTTCCTTCATATGAAATGTAGACCATCAAATTTTGGACTGGACCACAAACTTTCAGACCATTTGGATGCACTGTTCAATAGAAATATGCGGTTGAGTCAACTGGTGTTCTTGGATCATGTGCAAATTGGCCCATCTTTCTTGGACTTCATCATGAGTTCTCCAAATCACCTCCAACTTAAATATAATTATCAAAACATGTAAAATTTCCCTTTTTAACAGTGTTAAATAAAAAATAATTGAATCAAACATGGAGTGAAATTTTTTATTATACTTGTAATTTTCAATACAACACTAGTTTAATACATTGGTATAAGGGTGAAATAAAACAGTGAATTGTGGGATGATCACACCCCCACACCTAAACATTTGCACTCCTGGGAAATGTATAATATCCTAATCATGTACCATTCATAAATCAATGTTGTGAAAACATCCAATATTATTCATAAATGAAATTCATCATGTCTTGTTTATGGAATCAATTTTCCTATCATTTTTTTCTCACATTCAAATTCGTTCAACTTCATTTGTTAACCCATGCAACATGTCGCAATAAAGTGATTAAAAGGAAGAATATGAAATAAAGGGCTTAGAATGTCTCTCGGGTAAGGGATTAAAATATTGGTCAGTGCTAATGAGGCTTGGGTTTTAAAAAACCATTAAACACATAAGAGTGATTTGAAAATAAAAATTATTGAAAAAGATTTCATATCAACATTAATTTGAAAAACATTTTTCCAAAAACAGTGGAATTTTCAACATAATCAACTCAAGCATGGAAAATGGTTTTGGATATTTTTTTTAAGATCATTTTTTATCTAAAAACACAAAATAAGGAAAAATAAATCAAAAATGAAAACACTTTTTTTAAATTTTTACTTTTTTTTTACTTAATCCTAACTATAACATGTCACCCTCCCGCACACCTATAAGTTACATTGTCCTTAATGAAATTATTTTAAATAAATATACAAGTAAATAAAAGGTAGGGAGAAGGGACAGCATACTAAGTGGTGTCATATGTGGCATCTATTAGTTGGATTTCCTCCACAATATGCTTTGTAAAATCCTCATAGAAGTGTTTCAGCCTTTGCCCATTGATAGTAATCCTTTATCTAATCTTATCATGCAAAACTAGTATAGCACCAAAAGGGTACACATCAATAACGGTAAAAGGACCGAGCCATCGAGAACAAAGCTTACCTGGGTGGAGCTTTAGCCTGGAATTATACATGAGAACCTTCTCACCAATATGGAACTTCCACTGATTAATCATGCTATCATGGATAGCTTTTGTCTTCTCTTTATAGGTTCGGGAGTTCTCATATGCATCACATTGAATTTCTTCTAACTCTTGTATCTACAGCTTTCTATGCTCACCTGCATCTGAAAGATTCATATTACATTGTTTAGTAGCCCAATATGCATGGTGTTCTACCTCCACTATGAGATGAAAAGCCTTTCCAAACACAATTCTGTATGGTGACATTCCAATTGGGGTTTTACAAGTTATACGGTATGCCCAAAGTGCATCATCCAAGCACAAAATCTAATCTTTCCTATTGGGTTGTACCATTTTTTTCCAAGAATTGATTAACTTCCAGATTTGAGATTTATACTTGTCCATTAGTTTGGGGGTGATATGTTGTAGAGACTTTATCAACAACCCCATACTTAGGAAGCAAATTTTTCATGTTCTAATTAAATAAATTTGAACCTTGATCAATAATGATGAATCTAGGTAAACTAAACCTACTGAAAAATTGGGACCTCACAAAATCAACAGCCACTCGAGAGTCATCGGTCCTAGTGGCCTTTGCTTACACCCATTTAGATACATAGTCAATAGCTAATAAAATGTATAAAAATTCAAATGAATTTGGAAAAGGACACAGGAATTCAATTCCCCATGCATCAAAAATTCCATAGAATAACATGGGTTGTTGTGGCGTTTCATTCCTCTTGGAGATATTCCCTGTGAATTGACAACGACTACATGACTTGAAAAATCTATGGGCATCCCTATACAATGTTGTCTAATAAAGTCTTGAGTCAGGAACCTTTTGATTTGTACATTGAGAACCAAAGTGGCCCCTACATGATAAGGTGTGGAAGAAGGTCAAAACAGAGGTGAACTCATGGTCAGGGACACACCTACAAACTACTTGGTCACTACAAATTCTCCACAAGTATGGCTCATCCCAAATGTTCCACCGAGAATCATGCTTAAGTCTCTGGAATTGTGAAGTGCTAAAATCAGTGGGGACCCTGGATGTTTCTAGATAATTCACAATGTCTGCATACTGGGGGGTAAGGTCCACAACATCACAAAGGGTCTCATGAGGGAAGAATTCTCCAATGGGGAGGGGTGAGTCAACATGATGGTCTAATGGTGGGGAAATCCTACTAATGTGGTCAGATACCACATTTTTCACTCCTCTCTTATCTTTAATCTCAAGTTCAAAATCCTATAGTAGGAGCATCCACCGAATGAGGCAGGTCTTAGCTTCAGGTTTCTTTAAGAGGAAATGAAGGGCAACATGATCAGAAAAGAAAATGATTTTTGACCCAATAAGATATGAACGGAATTTTTCCAAGGAAAAAACAATAGAAATAAGTTATTTTTCAATGGTTGTGTAGTTTTATTGGGCCAGGTCAAGGGTACGTGAGGCATATGCAATGTCATAAGGATCCTTCTCAACCCTTTGTGATAAAATTTCCCCAACTGCAAAGTCAGAGGCATCACACATAAGTTCAAAGGGGAGATCCCACCTTGGAGGTTGAATGATGGGAGGTGATGTGAGACTCCTTTTTAGTGAATTGAATGCATTATCACAATTTTTATCAAAAACCAATTCAGAATACTTTTATAATAAACGGGATAATGGAAGTGTGATCTTACTGAAGACTTTAATGAATCGGCGGTAAAAACCAGCATGACCCAAGAAAGATCACACCTCACAAACACATTTCGGATATTTAAGGGTTGAAATTAATTCAATTTTAGATTTATCAACTTGAATTACCTTATTTGAAATGACATGCCCCAGAACTATCCCCCTCTCAACCATAAAATGGCATTTCTCAAAATTTAAAACAAGATATTTTTCAATGCAGTGGCGGAGGACAGAACCTAGGTGTTCTAAAAAATAATCAAAAAGAAGTTCCATAAACTATGAAATCATCCATAAAAATATCCATGCAATTCTCAAGGTACTCTAAAAATATAGTCAACATACAATGCTAAAAAGTACCAGGAGCATTAGAACGAACAAAAGGCATCATTCTGTATGAAAATGTGCAAATGGACAGGTAAATGTTTTCTTTTCTTGATCCTTAGGGGCGATATGTATTTTTAAATTACCTGAATAGCCATCAAGGAAACAATAATGGGACTTACCATCCAATCATTCTAAAATTTGGAAAAATGAAAGGTAGAGGAAAGTGGTCCTTCTGCGTGGCTTGATTCAGTCAATGGTAGTCAGTACTGACTCTCCAACTGTTTTTCACACATGTTGGAACCAATTCATTATTTTCATTTGACACAACTTTTATTCCTATTTTTTAGGCACAATTTGCACTTGGGTAACCCATTTTCTATCAGATATACGATAAATGATCCCCGTAGAATGTAATTTATTAACTTCCAAATTTACCACTTCAAGGAGAGTGTGATTCTACCGGCGCTGAGATTGTCTTACGGGTTTATCCTCATCATCCAAAAGTATATGGTGCATACAAATAGATGGGATAATCCCAGGAATATCATCCAATGTCCATCATATAGCATTTTTACACTATCTAAAAAGTTTGAGCAGTTTTGATTCCTATTGTTGAGAGAGGTTATTGGAAATAATGATGGGGAATTGGTCAATACCCTCAAGATAAGCATATTTTAAATTAGAATGAAGTGGTTTTAATTCCAACACCAGGGGTTTTTGGACTTAGGGAGGGGATTTAGTGGGAGTGAGGTCCATTAAACTATCTATCTGCTCATGTTTAATCTCTAAAGATAGAGAATCTATTGAAATGAGATTTTCATAATCATCAACAGTTATGGGTACCTCTGAATGAACACACTCATCAATTAAAGCATAAAATTTACACTTTTTAGAACCCACACAACACTCAAAATATGACTCAAAACTCGAACCATCCAAGGGTGAAGAAGAAGAAAATGAATCAGAGTATGGGTTTAGAAGAGAATTGTGTGTGTGGGGATCATTTGAGATAACTTCCATCGAATGGATAGGAAGAGTGAAGTTCTCTTCAATGGGGTGTTTCATATCCCCAAAGATGTTAAAACAGTCATTTTCTCCTCTGAATTCCATGGACAACATACCATTGTGAACATTGATTATTGTATTTGTTGTTTCTAGGAATGGCCTCCCAAGTATGAGAGGAGCATATCCTTGGGTTCGGGTATCTTTCATCTCAAGAATGTAGAAATCAGCAGGGAAGATGAGATTCTTCACTCGTACAAGGACATCCTCAATTAATCATTTTGGATGCGTTGTACTCCAGATGGCAAGTTTCGCGATAATGCCAGTTGGTTGAAGCTCTCCAACCTTTAGAGAAGTATACAAAAAGTGAGGCATTACATTAATAGAAGCACCTAAATCAAGCATAGCATCAAAAAATAAGGTCTCCCCTATGGTACACGGTATAGTGAATGTGCCTGGATCCTTGCATTTGATTAGTATTACTGGTTGAATCAAGTCAGAGACCTTCCTACCCAAGTTGACTCTCTCATTCCCCTTCAGCCTTCATCTATGGGTGCAAAGTTCTTTAAGAAATTTTCCATAACAGGGAATTTTCTTGACTACATCCAACAATGGAATATTAACTTGAACTTTTTTAAATGTATCCATTATTTCATTTTCAATCTCATTATCAAAGTTTTTCTTAGATTTAGAGAGTCTTTGAGGTAAAGGAAGAGGAATTTATTGTTCATGGGAATCCTTAATGATAATTTTATTGCCATTTTTTTTCTTCATTGGAATCTTTTATGGGTGGAGAAAGAGTGTTTTCAAGAGGGGGACATACATGTTGAGTAGAATTAGTAGAAGGATAAGCTTCTTTACCACTATGAAGTGTAATTGCACATACATTACCTTTGTACTTCATATTGGCAATGGGTTGAGATGGTAGTTTTCCAGACCCTTGCATCTTAAGCTCACCGATGGTGTTTTCTAACTGCCCTACTTGAGTTCGTAGGTCTTGAATTGCCGATTTTGTGGTCTGTTAGAACTAGAGGTTCTGGGTTGCCATTTGTTTCACCATGTCCTCGAGGCTTGGTTCAGATTTGGGAGGAGGAGGGTGATTGTTTTCAAAAGTTGAAGGATAAGAAGGTTTCATACATTGGCCTTGTTGATACCTATTCTACTTGGGGTAGCTTGAGTATCCTCCTTGTCAGTACTGGGGTAGTGCTTGCCACCCTGGATTTAGATTTTTCCTGAATTGTTCTTGCTTGAAGGGAGGTGCTTGTTGGAATGGGTGCCCTGGGAACACAAATGCACAAGACTCAGATGAATCTTGAAGTTGTGGGCACTGGTCAGAAAAATGAGTGTTATCAGAACAAATACCAAAATGTAATTGAATAGAAGTAGAGTGTGAGTTACCTTGTGCTTGAGGTAATTTCCTTAGAAGGGTATGAATCTCATCAAGTTTAGTATCTGCCTTTTTTTCTAGGACTGAATGACTTACCTCATGAACTCCTCGGGTTGGTTCAATTGCTCGTGTACCAAATTGTTGTGCATTTTGAGCCATGTTGGCTATTAAGTCACGAGTGGCGGAAAACGTTTTATCAACTAGGGAACCACCGACTCCAGCATAAATCATTCCAAGATCCATGGTAATAAGTCCCTCATAGAAGTATTAGATTAGTAGTTGTTTACTAATCTGGTGGTGGGGGAATCTTGAGAAAATCCTTTTGAATCTATCCCAATATTCATGAAGGCCCTCTCCTTGGAATTGCCTAATTCCACATATTTATTTCCCAATTGATGCAGTTTGGGAGGCAGGGAAGAACTTCTCTAGAAAGAGTCTTTTTAGGTAATTCCATCCCCCAATTGTGGTAGTCAAATAGTATATCTAATCTTTGGATACACCATCAAGGGAGAAAGGGAAGGCCCTAAACTTAATTAGGTCCTCAGACACATTTTTGGGGTTTCATGGCGGAGCACACTATGTGAAATTCATTAAGTTGTTTATGAGGGTCATCACTGGGAAGACCATAGAATTTAGGAAGAAGGTGGATGAGGCCTGATATCGGCTCAAAGTTGGATGCTTCCTCGGGATATTAGATGTACACAGGTTGGTACTCCACATTAGGGGTGATCAGTTCTTTTAAAGTTCTATTACTTTCAGCCATGTTTTCTTGGGTTTGACTAGGTTTAATTTTGGATTGGTTTAGGACCACTTGAGGTTCTACAAGTGGTTCCTCATTGTTACTTGATTGACCTTCTCTATATTTCTTTATTTGTGTGTGAAGTGACTTTTCAATTTCAGGATCAAATTCAAGTAGTGTTTCTTTACCAGATCTTGTCATGCAACAATGATGTCCAGTTTGATTGATTGATTGTTTGTTGTGTTTTTTTTATTTGAGATGGATAAAAAAACATAAGAAGGGTGAAAGAATAATATAATGTTATACTATATAATTATAGAGGAAGATGGAGAAAAGAAGAGAGAGAGAGAGAGAGAGAGAAAGAACACACCAAAAATAACCAAAAATAAAGACAAAACCCAAAACAAAAACAATAAAATGGGGGTGGAATATGTAAAGGATTACTAATTAAGAATTGAAATAAATAAATAAAAGGAAATAAAGAAAAAAATAACTTGTCTCCCTGGCAAAGACGCTAAAATTTGATCGCGTTGTCGAGCTTGTCAAATTAGTTGTTTAATTTTGACTAGAATTTCTGCAGTACAGCAGCAACCCTAGGTCGTCTCTCGACGGAGCCTTAGATCATTAATTTAAAAAAAGAGGGGTTTGAATATTAAATTAGAAAGATAAATGGGGTTTTATAGTACTTGGGTTTTATGATAAAATATGACAATAGAAAATGAAAGCGATAAAACAAACTAAAAGTAAACAAGATTGATTAAACGTGATCAACCCGGGGAAGTCTCGTGATGCTCATCCTTCATTGCTTCAAGGGATGGGGTTATGATATTTTAATACCTGTTTTGTAACACATATTAACAAACTGTTACTAATTTTATTCTAGTATACCTCCTAGGGTTCAGTCTAAAACACACAATGATTCACCGGACGCTGCCGATGATTGAGTGATTTGTGTTCGACAGCATAACCGAAACTCACCAAGGAAACACATGAAGAACTCAATGTGTTTTAAAGGTTTGTATGTTACTTCTTTGTGATACCATGACATAAAGTTTCATGATCTTGACAGTGCTTATGTGAGTTAAATTGACCAATATTAACCACACAAACACCACAATTGAATGAGGGAAAAAAGGGATGAACGGTGTGTGAAACATCACATTAATGGGTATCCCCAAACATGATCATTTGATTTGAGTATAACATACCATTATATTAATCAATTAAATAAAAATAGTGGATGATTAAAAACAACATAAAACCTGGAATTAAAAATATCATTCACAAAAATACAAGTTTGAAGCTCGGGATTACATTACATTCCTCCCCGGGTGATCACAAGGGGTTTAGAAACCCATGGGAGGGGAAGAAGAAGAATAAGTTGAAGTAGAACATCCCATAGCCTAAATAACTTCTTGGAATGATGAAAAGACTCATTGGGGAATCCGAAATGGTAGCATCTTTCCTCCTGGCCGAACTTTCAAATGGGGAGCCCAAGGTGCCATTTTATAGGAAAATTGGAAGGTGGTTTTAGGCACACAGATTTATTCAATCCACTTCTACCACGATTTGTGGCCTTTAGAAAAAATTATCTCACTTTAGAGAAAATAGAAAAGGTTTATCCCCACATCTTGGATGTCTCCAAAGAAAGTTTGGCACCATTTGGACAACTATATCTCTAGATATTGATAAAATACAGAACACTGCATTTGACTTGGTCCAGCTTTGATTCCTTGGACAGATCAGTTCGTATGGGCATCTTAGAGGCCGAATGGGGCTTTGGTTCCTTCATATGAAATGTATCCCATAATATTTTGGACTGGTACACAAAAGTTCAGCCCATTTGGATTCACGGTTAAGTAGAAATATGCGGTTTGAGTCCACTGGTGTTCTTAGGTCATGTGCAGATTGGTCCGTCTTTCTTGGACTTCACCATGAGTTCTCCAAATCACCTCCACCTTCAATATAATTATAAAAACATGTAACTTTTACCTTTTTAACAGTGTTAAACATAAAATAATTTAATCAAACATGGAGTGAAATTTTTTATTATACTTTTAATTTTCAATACAATACCAGTATAATACATTGGTTTAAGGGTGAAATAAAACAGTGAATCGGGGTACGATCAATCCCTAAAACCATTTTTTTCTGATGGAGTATATGTTGGGGCAGAAAAGGGTGATTGAATCTGGATCTAAGTCTATGTTTAAGGGTGTTTTCCTCATCATATTGGAGGTAAGGGTTCTACAATTTATATGTCATAAATTTATTGTTAATTTGTGAGGGTATTGTTATGATATTGTTTTCCACTTGATGTAAATTTTTTTAATTTAGTATGACCTGGTATAATGGTTGGTTAAATGATGATTTATACCCCTCACAATCATTTTAGAATGCAATGAGGTTTATTATACCATGTTAGGGCCACCAATGGTGTGAACCAATATTCCTAAGCATGGAAAATTGTAGTGTTAAGCCCAAAGTTCATTTTTTTGAAATAAATCCCATGATAAATGTCTTGACATGTTAGATATAATTATAAAGGGAAAAATGATAGTTGTGTAAAGTTTTTAGAAATTTCATAAGGGATTATTTGGAAAAATGTGAAAATGGGTTAAGCGGATTAATGTGAATATAAAAAACAGATTATGAATTGGTAATGGGAATGCATAAATTCATTTAGGCATATGAATTGTTAAATTTATAAAATGGGTTAATTCTAGGGAATTGATGAATATTTTAAATGGTTTAATATATGATAATATTTTTTTATGTTAATTGAGTTAATTTATAAAAAGTAAAATGGTTAAAATGGGTTATTCCAAGTAAATGGTAATTGTGATAATGGGTTAAGGATTGGTGTCGATTGTCATGTTTAATGAAATGTGAAATGTAAATTTTATATGTATTGGTTGTGAATGGTTTGTGATATAGTATATGTGGTAAATGGGTAAATAAGAATATGAACATGGATTGGTGGTGTGGGATAAATGAAAGAAGAACCTCCCATGGGTTGGGTTGGATTGCAGCTCTAAATCGCACCCCTATAATGCATGGGTTAGGGAGTTGGACTGAGGGTCTAGGACCATAATGATTACATTGGATGAAATTACCTGGACTAAGTCTCTAAGTAAAGTGTGATTAAAATTTTTATAAATTGTTGATTCATAGTGAGATAGTGAAATTGACTTATACCCTTGTGGATTGGCTGACTTAGGTTGTGGTTTAAATTATGTAAATGCTTAACCCATGGAAAATTTGATGAAAATGAATTTAGTTATGGTAACGGTATAAGTAATAAAAATGGAAATAATGATGGAATAGTTGAAGTGAATACTATTAACTAATGGAACCTGATTTTTCCTTTGGTTTACCTTTAAATTTATAGGTGCATGTTGTATATGTTTAGACTAGATACTTCATTTACACCTTTGGTGGTGGGAGTTGTACTCATAGCCTGGTCGAGCCTCCATCGGGTACTTGAGCAGATTTCATGGTTGCAAGTCAGGACAAGAGAAAGGAACCTATTCTAGGGAGTTGTGCTTGACTTGGTATGTGTATGGATGAGGATCCAATCATAGAGTCAAGTCCCTTTTCAGGATTCAAATGTTTCTATTTATTTTTCATTTTCTTCTACTTTGGATCTATTTTCATGACATGAAATATTTATTTTTTGGTTTTTGTTATACCCTGTTTGGGAATTGGTTGGTAGAACATATTTCTAGATTATTGTTTATTGTCCCATTATTTTATATGTTTTCTACCATGGATTACTATGACAAAGAGGTTATTTTCCCCCATGTGATCCATTATACCCCTGATGCTAGTTGGAAACCTTTTGGTGTACGGGGAGGCATGCTTGAGGTCATATAAAAACCTGGCTCGAAGCATCACTTTAGTGGATTTCAGATCAGGTATGTTACACACAGGACATGAATCATAATGAAATAAGAGAACATAATCCATGAGAGAATAAAATTATCAAAACACATAGATTTTTGGATTACTCATAATAATAGAAAATCTTATGTAAAGGATACCCACCCAGATACTCATAACATTTTAGGATTGGGATAATAACCAGTGTACCTTCTTCGAGCATGGAATGACATTTTGTGTGCCATATTTTGGGCTTGGGCTAACCACATGTACCCTCCTTTTGGGGATTGGGCTAACCACTCATGTACTCTCTGAGCATGTAGAACATTTATCATTACCCAATGTATTGTAGGGAAATATAGTCCCCACCCATCACATGATGAAAATCATATATAAATGTTTTATAAGAATATAAAACAATTATAATATAAGAACCCATAAAATGAATTGGGTTTCATAAACATTTCATCATTTCATAACCTAATGAAAATTGAGGTTTCCTAATTATTTTATCATTTCATCATATAATAACCCAGATAAAATAAGAGGGTTTCATAAGAACTTATCTTGGTATAACACATGGAATAGAAATGGGTTTCAAAAACACCTTATCATCATAAACCATTAGGATAAAAATAAGAATGGTATCATTGGTCCATATCCACAAAAAATCATACATTACATAAAAGGATGTCATCTTAGATAGGGAATGATTATGAAATATTAATAGAGGCATTTCTTGAGGAATATAGCATTTCCACTTTGAAAAACATTTTTTAAAAACATTAAACTTTTATTAAATCATTTTCATTTAAAATAACATCAAAAACATATAAATAAATCTTCAAATACAATAATATTCATGAAAATGGAAATTTTATCTCATTTCATAAATGTTAAAACAAAGACTCTTTAAATATTCGGTAAAATAAAAATTAGAACTATTTAGAAAACGATAAGAAGATTCCTTTGAAAACATTTGGTGAAAATAAAAAAATAATTAAAAATTTCTTTAATAAATCATTTTATATAATTTTTAAAACATTTTTTGGAATGCATTTTAGAAAAAATTGTTTTTGAAGAAAAATAGGTTTTTTGAATAAAAAGAGAAATAAAAATTATTTTTTATTAAATACATTCTTTTGAACTATTGAGTAAATAAAAATAGGAAAATGAATAAATAACATTTATTCTCAGGAAATAACCAGAGGATAATAAAATTCATGATTGTAGACACCGAAAAGTGCTTAAGTGCTGGAGAAAGTTCCGAAATGAAAAGGAAAAGTCATATTTGGACCTGGAGACCTGGTCAGGAGGGCCCGGAGGTATTATATGCAAAAAAGGATGAAGTGTGTGAAAAACTATGTCCCGCATGGGAAGTGCCGGTATTTGTGAAGAGTACAGGCACTAGCATGAAATGATTTCATGCCTGCATCCCGCGTGGTTGACCTTTCGCGTTGATGCCTCCGTCGCGCAAAATATTTCACACAGCCATAAATTTTAAGCCACCAGATGCCTACAAATAGAAGGATACCCCCTTAATTTTTAGGGATGAATATTTCAAACCGCCTCTCATGCGCGTAATTGGCATTCTGCGCGCATGCAATATGGCTTTCCGGTAAGGTTATTTTTTGCCCCAAGTCGCCTCGGGATCCACCTTCACGCGAGATACCCATGGCTTAGATTAACTCCAGCCCATTAGGGGTCCTCCCCCTATGCGAAATCCTCTTTATTTTTCATGAAATCCCTTCCTTTTCACGTAATCCCTTCGAGTCGTGCGCCTAGCCTCAGCCCCTATTTCGTGCAAGCAACACTGATTTTGCGCCAACCCAGGGATTTTCACGTCGAACCCCTTATTTCACGCAAGCCCAAGGGTTTCGAGCAATCTCCCATCACCCTTCACCTCAGTTCTCCCCAGGCACCCTCTTGCGCAAATGCCCTATTCCCTCCTTCTCGGTGCCATTTGACGGTGTCTCCTGCACCCCGGGCATCTTCATCATACAGGGTTTTCCCGTACGACCTTCTATTCTTGTACGAAGTAACTTCAATGTCTCTTGGACAATCCTTCCTGTTGCGTTGCTCTTCCTCATGCTTCTTCTCATAGGCACACTAATGGCTATTGCTTCTTCGCATAGCCACGCTAACGTGGACCCCTCGATGGTTCGCCCTGCGACACCCCCTTACCACGGACTTGCTGATTTCTTCCCTTCCACAAGGGGCAGAGGGAACTGGTTATGTATGTACTAGGGGTGCGGAGAAAACCAACCTCGTCTGAGCTGCAGGACGTTAAACTTCCAAGCACCACATTCTTAACACGTTACGTTAAACTGTGACCTGGCCCCATGCCTCACATGCGGTGTCACCCCCACCCTGGATATTCTCCACACCCACTCATCTCCACGGGGATGGGATCACCCCTCCCAGGGGATGATATCCTCTTTTTTGGAGTGGTGTTTGTCCATGGGGAAGGGCAGCCACCTTGGTGTAAGCCGCTAACCATTCTTGCAGGAGGCAGCGCCCCTGTTCCTCCCCACTCCCTCGGCGCCATTGCCTGCCAAGGGCGTGGTGGAGAACGGTGCTCCCTCCTTTCATCTTCAATCCCCAAGGCCAGCAGAGGACGTGATAGGGAACATGGAACCTCCTCTCTTCCTGGGTACCAAATCCATCTCCCGCTGTTCTTTTTCACCCTCGAGCCTCCATCCTGGAGAAAGTCAGAGCACCATGGGCCGCTCAATGCATAAGCCCCTCTTCGCTTCCCACGGACGCACCCTTCGCGACATGATCTTCAGGTCCCCGCAACCTCTAGTTTCTCACACTAATCATGACTCTCATGAGCTTAGAGTGAGCACCGACGATGACACACCTTGGGGCATCTCAGAGCGTAACCCCCAACCATCCCGAACTATAAGGACTTTGATCCGTGCTAAGGCATGGTACTTAAGAATCCTCCACGAGGTTCAAGACCCACCACCATGGGCCGTCTCAGAGCATAATTCCCTACAATCATGAACTATGGGGACATTGATATGTACTAAGGAATGGTACATAAGAATCCTCAATGAAATTCAAGGCCCACCACCTTGGTTCGTCTCATAGCATAATCCCCAACCATCCCGAACTACAGGGACTTTGATCCGTGCAAAGGCATGGTACGTAGGAAG
The DNA here is from genome assembly GCA_963277665.1 of Viscum album. Lineage (NCBI taxonomy): Eukaryota > Viridiplantae > Streptophyta > Magnoliopsida > Santalales > Viscaceae > Viscum > Viscum album. The sequence continues at coordinate 1,897,974,811 of OY728158.1, read as the reverse complement.
CCTACACGATGTTCAAGCCCCACCACCTTGGGCCGTCTCAGAGCATAAGCCCCAACCATCCCGAACTACAGGGACTTTTATCCATGCTAAGGCATGGTACGTAGGAAGCCCCCATGAGTTTCAAGCCCCACCACCTTCGGCCGTCTCAGAGCGTAAGCCTCAACCATCCCGAACTACGGGGACTTTGATTCGTGCTAAGGCATGGTACGTAGGATGCCTCCACGAGGTTCAATCCCACCAAACCATGGGCCCCAACCATCTCCTTGTAGGTGTGCCGAGCCCCATTTCCACCTTGGGATGCTTCAAAGTGTAAGCCCCAATCCACCTAGACCTCAGGTCCCTCTTCACGTCGGTTCACCGACTCCACCTTGGGCCGTCGCAGAGCATAAGTCCCAAATGCCCTCATCCCTCATGACGATAAAATGTTTTACGTCCAAAAATATGGGGACTTTGATCTGTGATAAGTCATGGTACGTAGGAATCCTCCATGAGGTTCAAGCCCACCACCTGGTTGTTCCGAACCCATTCACGTCAGTTCACCAACACCATGGGCTTCCCCAGAGTGTAAGACTCGTACTCGTCCTGCATGATGTTAAACTGTATCCACCACTTTAACTACAAAGACTTTTATTCCCTACCACGGGGATACGTAGGAGGCCTCCACGAGGCTCACACCCATCACACATGTCTCATCCGGATCTCTCCCCCGAGCCCACATGTCTCAGGAAGCTCATGACCTAACCCGGAGGTTCTACTTCCTCAGGGTCATATCCACGCATTCATTCTCATGGGTCACCTCTTCAGGTGTTCCACCATATCATCAAACTATGCATACTTTGATTCCCTACCATGGGGATACATAGGATGTCTCTCTGAGGCTCGCGCCCAAAGCCACCATCTATTCTAATTCTTGCCCAGGACGCCACATCCCAGTGGGATCATGAAACTTCATTCCTCATTTCCCTCCACAGCATTCAGAAATCCGCCCACGTGCTGGCCCCAACATCGGTGTTCCCTCTAGGGGGTTCTTCAATCTGGTCCACTCTAGATAGTGTTCCGATCAGTCTGATCTGTCTCCGCTGGACGTTAAACTTGCGGCATACCCTATGTTAAACATGGGAAGCTGAGGAAAACCTCAGATACATGCCTATGGCATACAATTCCCCGATTTCGATGTGGGATTCCTCTGGATTCCGTGCCCTCAAGAATCCCTATGATAAGGGACAAAAGAGATACATGCCAATCCATACTGTCAAGACACACCAGTGATGCCCCAACGTGACTACTCTCCTAACCGAAGGTTGCTGCCCTGATCAGACCCCTTGGAATGTCCTGATAGAAGCGGCGTAATTAAATGGTGTCCATGAAGATATGTTGTCGGGAAGATCTTCACGAACTACGTTTTAAATATATGAGGGAGACCCAGACTAGGTGACGAGCTCCGAGGACGAATCCACAGAAGGAAGTACCGACATCCCATCATCCCATTTCGATCAAGGAGAAGACGTTCCTAAATAAGGAGTGGATATCTCCTGCCTTTGGAAAGCAGGAATGCGGGGTAACAGCAGCGCGTCCTCTATGTGACGAATGCGCGCCCCAGCGAAAGCATCAGAAACAGAAAATGGTGAGCCCGACGTGAATCGATTCTTCTTAGCATGGAGGCTGGTAACATTCGAGGCTTCAGTGGATAATCATGTTATCTGACCTCGCCATCCATTACCAGGACCCACCAAACATGCCAGATGTGAAACTCTCCAGAAGTTGGGACAGTCAAGACGTTGATCATTCCTTTCTGCGATGTTTTCCGCATGGATCCCTCTTGCCGGCCATGGAAGACGGGGCATCGTTGGGGCATTGGGTGTCGATTCCTTTTCCTAGCAGTATTAATGAGTTCCTCTCCCTGCTTCAGGAATCAAGTCATTTCGTCCGGAGCTCGATCACCTACCCACTGGCGCAGGGGAAAGGGAAATATCAATGTGGCTAACCTACGTGGTTCTACCTCTTCCACGACGGTAGAAATCGCCACAACTACTGGGCGCCCATGCCCCCTCTCCCCATCAGAGATAATACAACGAAGGGTAATTAATGACCTTGTATGCAGGTACGAGGAGGAGGGGGTCATCCCCACCAGGGATATGGCCCGCCTAGATCGTGAGGCAGCTGTGCCTCACTGTCCACACCGCCCCCAAGGGCCACGCAGGGATACGTTGCTCCCCACCCCAACATTCAATCACTTCGGTAGCTTGTCCCCGGAGCACCTCGACAGCTCCCTTCACTACGTCGACGAAGTAGGAGGTATCCGGGCCGGCCCATATCGGAGTACCGCTTCAAGGACTCCTAGCGAGGGCCCCCACTAGGCCGCGTCAGCGCCACCACCCGGTTTCCTGAGCCAAGGAGCAGGTAGTCCATGCACCTGCACCACTAGCTCCAATCAACCTGTCCTGACACCAGTGTTAGGCATGAGTAGAAGAATACACTCACTGTGGGGTGTCAATGTCTGCAACTAATGTGGCCTGATCCACCAGTAATTCATATCCCCAAATCCCTGCATACGTTGAGCAGGGGAAGCTATACGCCCGACCCGGATCGAGGCCCCAACCGCCCCATGGGCAGGTTTGGCCAACTCTCCTGGTTGCCAGCACAGGCGATGGATGTTGTAGACCAACCCGCAGCGATGCCACCTAGTGTGAAGGCCTAATCTGTGCCATTGTAACGGAAGGTGTGGGCCCTCCCTACTTCTTACCTCAGCTTGGAGGTCTACCTCGTCCCACCTTCAACCCAGGTGAGGGTCTTCCCCATGACAGCCACACTCCATATGGGGGTCTCTCTCATGCTCACTACACTGGGTACGGGGTCACTCCCCCTATCGCAGACCGCGATCATGGAGACATCGCATGTCTGGTCACTCGCTGATATGGAGTTCCTCCCCATGTCCCTGTGCCAATCGGAGAAGGTCCTCCTCGCCCCAAAAATTAGAGATGTGGAAGCCAACCCCACTTCACCAACACCCAGCATGGAGGTCCTACCCATGTCCTTTTAGACATTTTTCCTGGTGCTCCTTGCACCCCGGCTTCCTCGGGTGGAAAATTTCTCTGCCCTGACACTAGTACAACTGGAGGACCCCATGTCAGAAATCATCCCTTCCCTGAAGAACCATCCAAAGGTAGGAGAGTAGGTAGCCACGTCCATAAAAGGAATTCTAGGAAAGGCCAGATGGGGATCATACCAGTACGCTTCTTAGACTCCGAGGCGGAGTACGATTCAGCACAGGATCCCTCCCCTCTATCCTCCGACATAAAGGCTGAGGTAGGAACGAGGCGCATCAGCCTCGTGCTCTCAGAATTCGAGATCCAAAGGATCCCTCTTTCCCTCCGAAGGTATATCCCTGAGGAAGAGACCCTAGCATGTTTCCAGGGGCCAACCACGCAATCGCCACCATCATATCCAGAAGTTCCCTCTACCTTTGAGCTATTTTGGGGCTCAATGACAAAAGAACAGGGGCATAACCCACCCCCGGCAAACACTACTGTTGTGTTAGGAGTTCTGGTCACTGGTCCATCCTATCATGACATGGCAGCCAGGTCACTGCAATCCTCAGGGGGTAGCCCAAGATTCGGTGGCCAATCAGCCCGCTCGCTGTATTCTCCACCGGCCAGACTGCCATCCCAATGGTCTGCCTTAGTGTCACCACCAGTTACTCTTCCAACCTCATTTGACGAGTGGGGAAATCAAAGGCCAGACCCTGGATCTGAGATGAGGAACTTCTGGACCATCCTCGCAGCGGGCCACTTCCCTGAGAAGTTTTGGTCAATCGAAGGGTCAAATTTTGGAATGCTAGAATCGCTCACCCCAGAGGAGTTTGAATTTTTCCGCCAGACCCTATGGGTGACTCACCTTTGTCTTTGCCACTGGAAAGTGACTTATCTCAAGAGCCAAGGGCCCTCGAAGACATCAGTAAACAATGTCGTCTGGCTGACCTGGCCACACTCCCTACGGTCCGACACCCTGAGTCACCTGGCCACCATAGGGCCCTCCAACAACAATGCGTCCAGAGTTTGCAAGTACTCCACAAAGTTATTGAGGAGGCTACCTCCCACACGCAAGTCTTTTTATGGGGTCAGTACGATTCCCTCCTCTTCAGTGTGATTTTCCAGTAGCCTGACTCACTTGGCGGTAGTGAGGACATGCCCCCTGGGAGAGTGGAAGTCAACATGACTGATCTGTTGAGAGTAGAGAACAAGCTGGGAATTCTCGATGGGAATGTTGCACCTGAGGAAGTGATTCCACTGGACCCAGCAGGAAGGATTACTCACCAATAGAGGAACCTCCTAGGTCTCCCTCAACCCACCGAGGAATTGGTACTGAGCCTGAATTTCAGTAAAGGAAAAGAGCATGTTGGTGCTGTCAAGCACTCCGACCCATCGGCCTTAGTGCAAAAGATGGAAGAGGACCCCGAGAAGGCCACGATGCACCAAAAGCTTGCTGAGAAACAGAAGTTAGTCGATGAAATTCTGGATGAATGCATTGCAGAGTAGCGACCCGAATACGGTGATCCTAGGCTTGGGAAACAGGGGCAGGAACAACTACCCCTTAGTAAGATTCTCCCAGGAAACCCATATCATGTTGTATTCACTAACAGTGTAGAAGCCGGAGCCCATGGAAAGAGGGAACTATATGTCTCTCCAAACCCTCTCGGATGGCATGAAAATATGAGGTACCCCGCTCAGGCTCCTCCAGACGCCCCAAGGGTCGCTCCACGAGCCGTTCCATGAGCCAATGATCTTGACTACTACATTGAGGATCCTGAAAATGAGCTTGTGGTTAGGGATCCCCATCAGGACAAGTACCCGCATACAGATGATCCGATGGCGGCACTCATTGCCCGTCTGGAAGCTTTGGAAATGCGACAGGTGGCTATCTCGCCTGATAGAAAGCCATACCCGACATGGGTGGATGACATACTGGCACCCCCGGGAACTGGAAATCCCACTTTCTCCCCCTTTAATGGGACGGGGGACCCGCCACAGCACCTGGCCCACCTCAACTCGATGTGTGGGCCTATGTCAGGGACCCAAGCGTAGCAGGAGGCCACCATGCTCTGTTGCTTTGTTCAAACACTAGAGGGGCCGACATTCGTTTGGTACAGCCAGCTCCCTATGGGATCTGTTACCAGCTGGGAAGACATTTTCAAGAAGTTCCTTTACCAGTTCAGGTCAACCACCCAGAAGACGAACATCGCAGACCTCTTCAGGTGCAAGTAGAGGCCCGATGAGTGAGTCGTGGACTTCATCGCCTAGTGGAAGGGGCTTACATACTCTCTTGACATGCCACCGACTCAGGAGAAATTGCTGATGATGTGCGTGGGTAATGTCAATATGAAAGTGGTTTTCTCCCTGATCACTAAGAATTATCATGAAGGGTTCCGAGACTTCTCAGATAAGGCCCATCGTCTTGAAGAATCCCCACAACAGGCTAGCCAGGCACGCCTACTGCCCTCGAAAATTCCAACAAGTAGAGCTTCCAGATCTGAGCCCGCCGCTTTGGCCCAGATAGAGGCCCCCAGGAAGCTAGAATTGCTACCAGTGGAGCCAGATCCATAGCCTCTCAGAGGCCCTCCACTTCAGCCACAGTTTCCAGCCCAACAGCGCCCGCCCCTGAATCGGCAGGTGCCCCCACATAACGTGTCGCTGCCGCCTAGGCTAGATAATCAAGTTCTGCCTCCATGACAGGATCCTCTGGCCCCCCATTAGGGTCAGGCTCCTAGATCCCTTTTTTCGGATAGAAATAATCAGACCTACTCATTCGATGATGCTCAGGTCCCCGACTACTTCCATAGCGCCTTAGAGAAAAGAATTGTGCGACTTCCTGAGTGTCGAATGCTGGAAGAGGCGCATCTCACTGATCACCCCAAATACTGCCCTTATCACCAGATCAGGGCGCACACCATCAAGAAATGCTATGTGTTCAAGGAATGGCTCCAAGACCAAATTAACAACAACATAGTCAGGTTGGTCCCAGCCCCGGCACAAGTGGCAGGTGTCTTTCTGAGATCAGATAGCAGTAGCGACGACAGAGGCGAGTGGCAGCAGGTTCCTGACCGTGGGTCCTAGAAGTATAATGATTGGATGGCTAGCAGGACAGTCTCCTGCACCCATGGCATTATTCTTGCATGCCTGAATCAGCTAGATCCTTCAGAAGCTTCAGCCACCACTTCTGCATCATCATTTCAGCTAGCCTCTTCCCAGAAGAGCAGGCATCGGCGGTGCAAGAAGAAGAAATGTGCCCCGCCAATGCCATCGTCTTACCGCACTCTCGGCAATTTTCTACCCCCGGAGATGGGAACCCTCCCAGAATCCACCCAGTGGTGGATGATTCGTCAAGTGACAGTCAGGGGTATGCTTCAGTTAGCACCGTTGAGTTGGTAAATCCTTATTTGACTCCGGACGAGGGGGAGCACCAGGCCAGCCTTCCGAATGTCCCCAGTCGATGCCAACGTCGGTGGAACCGCGACCATATGGGTTGTCGGGGCATGTCAGTTGGCACCTCCAACCAGGCTGTGCATGCTACTGAGACCAGACATCAGGCCCAGCGCAGAACTCAACATGCACAGCCTCTTCATCCAGTGTCAACAAGCCCGCTTCCACCACCGTTTCTGCTACTGTATCAGGCTGATCTACTTTGACTATATAATGAACAACTTCGCCCCACTATAGGTTGATCTCAGTCGTCCGGTCCTCATTCGGCAGCTACCCTCCGAGCTTTGACTAGTGAGCATCCGGATGTCCCCAGTACCAGTCAGCCGCCAGTCCAGCCGACATGGTCTGCCATTCCTTCCATCGCAGAGCGGCCTCCTGTAAGCAGAAGTTCGTGCTTGGTTCGGAAGTATGATATTATGAAGCACCTATATAGTATCCCAATGAGGATCTCCATCCTTGAAGCCCTTCTCCTGTTGCCGGATATGTGTGAAGCACTCACCGGGGCTTTAAAGAGCCCCAACCAGTTTGAGACAGAGATAGAAGCTGCAGAGGCCTTCCATGAAAAAGTAGTTGAGAATGCAAAATTCCAGGCCATCATCTCATTCTCGGGAGAGGGTGTAGGCTCCCCCATATAGGGCCACATCCACCCACTATATATCACCGGCCAATTCAATGGCATGGAGGTTCGACGCTGTCTCGTTGACATTGGCTCTGGGATAAACCTTATCCCGAAATGGACACTACATAAGCAAGGGCTATCCGAGGATGACCTGACTCCATCTGATTTAAGGATCCAGGGATATGACAGGACAGAACAGACCCCAGTCGGCATGATCCATTTGAATCCCTAGTTTGGTGGCCTAGTTTCTAGTACTGAATTTATGGTTGTCTCCCAGGAATCTGTGTACAATGCATTAATGGGTAGGCCATGGCTCCACCTACATGCGGTGGTCCCCTTATTGTATCACCAATGCCTCATGTACTCCCTTAATGGTCGAGTAGGCATACTCCAAGGTGATGCATCTCATTTTTCCTCTTGCAAAGCCCCCCTATTTTGATGCTGATTATTATAAGAGTAAGGATAAGCAAGTCTAGGCAAGCAAAGTTGAGCTCGTTGCTGCTATGACCGACCGTTGGAAATGCCTGAATGATGCCTACGTCTTCCTGATCCATCGGTTGGAGGCCACATCCCCTGATATGGGGAAGTGTTTTGTCATTTTCGGGACAAGGGGTAATCATGCTCCCAAATCTAGACAGCTTTGGAGGATCACTTCGTATTCTTATATGAACCAGGCTCCAGTGATTCTGAAGCCTCCCACTCCCGTTAGGTATTGAGACGTCCGACTCATGGAAATGACAGTGCGTCATACCTGTCTGTTTCACCGGGCTGGGTTACGTCAGATCCGGACGATGCACCACTACTACTTTGATATTATTATGAGTGGCCCCTTGTGATTAAGACCAAATGAGATTGAGTCGACATCCTTCATAGCCATGGTCTCAGAGGTGCCAAAGTGCCCCGATTCAATGACCACGGCCTCACAAGTAGGTAGCGGCCTCCCATAGGGTTTGGTATCTCAGAAGTAGCTTCCCCCATGGAGGATCCCTCCATATGTAGAGAAGAATATATAGAGGATGCTCCCCCTGCCTTTGAGGAAGGCGTCTCAGCCACAGTCGATGAGTTGGTACTGGTGAACCTCGGAAGCGAGGCAGATCCAAGACCCACATTGATCAGCACCGCTATGTCCCTTGAGGAGAAGCAACGGTATGTAGGCTTTCTCAAATAGTACCGTGATGTATTCTCCTGGAGTTACGAAGAGATTCCAGGACTAGATCCTCAGTTAGCCGTCCACCACCTCGGTCTCTCGGCAAACCATCGCGGGTTCAAGCAGCCTCCCAGGAAGATGCATCTATCTCATGGTGCCATGTTCGAGGTCGAAGTTGACAAGCTCATCAGAGCCAACTTCATCAAGGAGGTCCAGTACCCCAAGTGTCCAGCCAATATTTTTCCAGTCAGGAAGTAGAACGGGCAGATCAGAGTCTGCATTCACTTCTTAGATCTCAATTGTCACTGTCCGAAGGATGATTTTCCCCTTCCAGTGACAGATTTGTTGATTGACACTATGACCAGATTCCAATCCCTCTCCTTCATGGATGGTTACTCTGGATATAATCAGATCCAGATGGCCCCCGAGGATGAGGATTCTACAGCTTTCAGGGATCCCCAAGGTAATTTTTATTACCAGGTTATGCCCTTCGGCCAAGAGAATGCAGGTGCCACCTATCAGCGGGCCATGCATCGCATATTCCATCCAATCCTGTGAGCATTAGTGGAATGCTATGTGGATGATCTGGTGGTCAAATATTTATAGCACTAGGACTATATCAAGGACCTTGAGAAAGTGTTTGGTTTCCTCCATTCCTACCACTTGAAGATGAACCCATTGAAGTGTGACTTCGGGGTCACCTCTGAGAAGTTTCTTGGCTTTGTTTTCCGATACCGGGGCATCGAGATCAACCCAGAGAAGATCAAGGAAATCAGTCAGATGCCTTCCCCGAGTAATATTCGGGAGCTTCTAGGTCTCCAAGGCCACTTATCCTATATACATTGATTCATTGCGAATCTGGCTGGAAAGTGTAAGCCCTTTCTCGACTCATGAAGAAGGGCACCTCTTATGAGTGGAATGAGGAGTGCCAAACCTCCTTTGAGGAGATTAAGCAATATTATCCCCAGCCTTTGGTTTTGATGTCACCCGTCTCTGGGAAGCCACTGATTCTCTATGTCACCGCCCTGGAATGATCCCTTGGTGCCCTTATCTCCTAGAAGAACAATGAGGGGATGGAAAACAACCTCTACTACCTCAGCATCATGCTCCTAGATACGGAGACCAGATACTCCCCCATCGAGAAAAGCTACCTTGCACTCGTATTTTCTGTATAGAAATTGTGGCATTACCATCAGCACCACAAGGTACAGTTGGTGTCTCGAGTAGACCCACTGAAGTACATTCTGAATCACCCCATGTTGATTGGATGACTAGCGTGGTGGGTGGTGATCCTCCAGTAGTTTGACATCATGTTTGTGCCCTAGAAGGATATCAAGGGGTAGGCATTGGAAGACTTTCTAGATATCCATCCAACCTCTGCGGATAAGTCCCTGGACCTGGATTTTCCTGATGAGGAAATCCTCTCAGTCGATCAAGTCGTCCCATGTTGGCAGATGCAATTTGATAGTGCCTCCCGGAGCCCCACCGGTAGGAGACTCAATGATCCTAGGCTCAACATAGTAGGTCTGGGCATCGTCTTTATCACCCAGGCGTTAGCCGTCTTGCCTTACTCATTCCTGTTTTCAGAAGGTTGCACTAACAACGAGGCAGAGTATCAGGCCCTGATTACTAGTCTCGAGCTGGATATTGAGATTGATGTGCCCCATTTTCATGTGAAAGGGGATTCTGAGATATTCATTAAGAAGGTCAATGAAAACTATGTTGTGATGAAGCCAGAGCTCGTACCGTTGTTAGAATTCACTCTCCAGCTGATGGCCCAGTTCCCTTCTCGGCCAGAGGTTCGCCATATCCCTCAGTCACAGAACGGTCGAGCAGATGCTTTGGCCAGCCTGGCCGTGTCACTTACAGAGCCCGAGTAGGATGATCTGATTATCCACATGGTTCACCGTAGAGTTATTTCTCCCGTCACCACAGAGGATGATGACAGCCCGTTGGTAAACCATCTTACCGTCGGTGCCTCTACATCAGGAACCCTAGGTTCTTCAGATGCGGTGATCGAAGTAATTTCTGATTTGAGGACACCCTTGGTGGAATACCTCCAACACGGTAATCTCCCATCAGACTGGGCCGAGCGCGAGCAAATCCAACGCTGCGCGTTATAGTTTATTCTCTAGAGTGGTCCCAACCTTGAGCAGATCCTCTATAAGCGCGGATTTAATGGTGTTCTCCTCTATTGCCTTCAAAGAGTTGAGATTCCATAGGTCATGCGATAGGTTCATGCCGGTTCCTGTGGTGCCCATTAGGCCGGGTCCAAACTGTCTCATCAAATCTGGAGACTAGGGTGTTTTTGGCCCTCCATGATCCATGACTTCATTGACTTCTCCAAGAGGTTCCACGCATGCGAGGTTCATGCTAACATTGTGCATCGGCCGCCGGAGCCTCTCCATACTACCAAGTACTCTTGGACCTTTGCAGTCTGGGGGTTAGATGTCGTGGGACTGTACCCACCAGCAACAGCTCTCCAATGCCGCTTCATTCTGACCACTGCGGATTTCTTTTCCAAGTGGGCAGAGGCGATTCCGCTCAAGGAATTCAAGGCCCATTCTATCATCGACTTTGTGAGTTCCAATATAATCTATCGATTTCGGGTACCTCACGCTATCCTTACCGATAACAGCACCAACTTTCGAGCAGGCGATCTAAATAAATTATACGCCACATACAACATTCTCTCCAACCATACCTCCTACTATCACGCGCAAGAAAATGGACAGATTGAGGCGTTCGATAAAACCCTCTCTAACATTCAGCAGAAAACGGTTGGTCCGAACAAGAAGAGTTGGCCAGATAAGCTCCCCAATGACCTCTGGGATTATTGGACAACGACCCGTAATTCCACCCAAGTGACCCCATATTCCCTGGTGTACAGAACGGAGGCCATCCTCCCCATAGAGATTTAATTTCCCTCATTACGCACAATGGACTATGACCAACAAGCACTGGATAGTGTTCCTAAGATCTATATAGCTGAATTGGAGTCACTGGACGAGAATAGGCTTCAGTCCTTGCACAACCTAGAAGGGCATCAGAGCAGGATGTCTCGAGCTTTCAACAAGAAAGTTCAGCTCTTCTCTTTCCTACAAGGTGACTTGGTATTAGCCCTTAATGAACCAATAATCCCCGCTAGGAAACCACCCAAGTTGGAGCCCAAATTGGAAGGGCCTTTTATTGTTCATATGGTTTATCCCAATGGATCATACTCCTTGGTGACCATGGATGGTGAGCGTATAAATCCTCCCACCAATGCCAAGTTCCACAAGAAATACTTTGCCTGATGAGATGTTCCTTCATGACCTTAAACTTCATTTGGTACCATATTCAATCCCCTATGGTTCTGCATGACCTTAAACTGCGTTTGGTCCCACATTCAGGCCCCTATGGTCCTACACAATCTTAAACTACATTTGGTCCCACATTTGGGCCCCTATGGTCCTGCATGGCCTTAAACTGCATTTGGTCCCATATTCAGGCCCCTATGGTCCTGCACGATGTTAAACTACATTTGGTCCTACATTCAGGCCTCTATGGTCCCGCATGACCTTAAAATGCATGATCGTCCCGCATTACGTTAAAATGCAAGCTAGTCAGTCCTTTCTGACTGAGGCCCAACCTCAGGCCCCTTGGCCTTCTTAGACTCCGGTCCCAGTTCTTCCCGGAGTGTTCGGTGTGGTGTGGGATTATGTCCTCATTCATGTCGGGTTGTTCGCCATGCTGTACACCCCCCCTTTTTATAGGGTATCTTACCCCTGGGTGTCTTCAAGAACTACGTGTGGCTTGATTCCCATTCTTATGGGATACGTAGGACTGCTTGAACGTCTAGATTTCAAGTATGGCCCCAACTCTTAAGAGATCTCCCCGATCTCCCGGTCACATAGGCCCCTTGGCGTGTCCCTCTCCATGAGGGGGATATATAGGTGTGGTACAGGGTTTTTGGCTCCATGCCCCCCTTCTCCTGGAAATCCGTCATCTCTTGGAAACTCTCAAATTGAGCCCCTCGACCCTTTGCAGTGGTCCGCCAATGTGTTTAGAGTACTATGGTCTAGGACTTGGAGTGTCAGATTCAACTTAGTCAAGTTCCTTCCACATGTCAAGCCTCATGTTACCCTTCATTTGGGCCCCCGTTATCTCTCACACCTGAAGGGAACCCCAAAAACTGCCTGGATACCACACTTAAGGGCTCTCCTACCGTTATGGGCCAATGCCCCTAAGGGTTTTAGACAACAAATTGATACAAATCCTGTGTTGTGAACATGTTCAGTGTTCGATGCTCATTGTTTTTTCCCCATTTCAGGCTAATACGACAGGATGCTGTGTTGCGAACATGGTCATCAGTCATCCTTCGTTGTCACACCATCCCATCCAGGCCTCGAATTTTGGTTGCATGATTCACATTATGTTTCACCCCATCATGTCCAGGTGGAATCTACACTCTTGGCACTATCCCTCAGTGCACCTCCACACGTCAAGCAGACAATGCTTCAATACGGTGTCTCTCGGGGCTCCCACGGTCCGAGATCTAAGACCATAAACTAATATCTTCATTAAGGGATATGTTTAGCTCGATCCTCATCCCTAGGGGATACATGGGATCACCCAAACATCGTTCTTCTAGGTCCAGCTCAGCTGGGAGCTAGCGTCTCTTTCCCCTTATACTCTGACCCTCACTGGTCTCCTGGCCCGAGGCTCTTCTCCCAGAATCGCGCACGGTGATGATGTGGACCTCACCCACATTCACATTGGGTATGTTTTATCGTGTCATGTTCATTCCCCATGGTCCAAGACATACGACCTTAAACTGTGTTGTTTGGTCCTACCACAGGACCATAAACTGTGATGATATCGTCCCGGCATCACGATGAAAAACAACACTGCATTGTGATGACCCCATCGTAGAGGACATCATGTTGGGTATTGGTCATTTACCATACCATTTGTCAACACCTGTATATGGCTTGATTATTGTGGAAATTCTTGGAATTTATACCCTAGGCTGGTTACTCGACAAAAGAAAAAGCATTCACCTTAAAGGACAAACAAGATACATCAAATTCCACTTCTTTTGGGGTGAGGTCTAGACCCGCACGCCCCTTTAATCCTTTTCATAGGTACCTTACCATGTCGTGCCACCCTCCAAGAACTACGTATGGCTTGATTCTCATCCTCATGAGATATGTAGGAGCACCTGGTCACTTCCCCACAGGCCCAGCCTAACTTTTGGGTTCGGTCCCTTGACCGGAACACATCCCCAGAGAACACATGGTATGTAGTGCTTATGTCCTCATTCACATCGGGTTTTGTAACCACCTTACCATGTGTCTCCTGCTCTCCCTACCCATACTTGGTCTGAGTTATAAAACATTAAACTAAGACCCTTTCCATTACTACGTGTGGCTTGATTCCCATCCTTATGAGATACGTAGGAATGCCCATACATTTCGTCTCAGGTCCAACCCCGGGAATCACAAGTCTATCCCCCCCACTGTCGGCCCCTTGGCCTGACCTCTCGGGGAATTGTGTAACTATAGCATTTTCCCCGAAAAAATTTGGGATTCCCCATAATGATATTGGGAAGTGAAACTTCCCTCACCAGAGAGGTCCTGTCTAAAAGTAGGGATGACCCATGATCAGATGGTTGAGTCTGCCTAATGTGCTTCCACCACGGTGGTGTAATCTTGGGAGTTTTGGATTATTCTTGAACAAACCACCACTTCACTTTCCATGCTTTACATGCCCCTTTATTCATATTTTCATCCTCTTCCATGTTTGAAGGGACCCCCTAATAGTATGGATGCTCGACCTATGGTCCGCCAACTGTCCTGAGCCAACATTCTGGAAGACTGATCATGTCTGGAGGGACCCCCTCACAGTAAGGATGCTCAACCTATGGTCTTCCTGTTGTCTTGGGACAACATTTCGTAATACTGATCGATGATATTTGAGTTAGGCCCCGTGTTGCGAACATGGTCAGCGATCGACCCTCATTTGTTGTCCCCATTCCATGATAGTGCAATGGAGATGCTGTGTTTTGAACATGGTCAACAATCATCCTTCATTGCCATGCCCCTCTCATAGTGTTCTGAATTTGGGTAACGTGATTCACATTTCTCATTCCCCTATGTTCATAATGATTCCAATGCCCCTGGAATTGCCTTGATCATGCGCTAGAGCACATTGAGAAGACGATACATCGATTGGTCTGAGGTCTTCTTCCATTAGATGGGCCTCCCTCTTCTCCTCGGAAATCAGGGTTAAAATTTCGAATGCCCGAAGCTTGGTTAACCCTCCCATGATCAAAGAAAGTGATAGTACGAGCCTCCTGCGCTTCTCACAGCCCATGTGAGATTATGGATGGGTTTATATTTACTTTGAGATTATGGTTGATAAAGTTAAGACAAAGTGACAAGTATGTTAAGAAAAGGGGCAAGTATGTAAATTTATCTATACATACAGTTCAAAATAACAGAGAGTAGTAAGGCGGGACCTGTTTATGGGTTTGGCCAAAACAGGGCCCCTAAGGGTCAGCTTCCAGGATAGATCTCTCCAACACCACCACCTTTTGGCTGGTGGCCTCTAGGACTGCCTCCTGTCCCCTGAGAACTCTTTCTTCATCGGCAGCCACGGAGCACAGTTCGCTGGCCCTAGCCTGTGTCTGCACCTGTTCATCTTGGAGCTCCATTATCTGGTGACTCGCTACTACGAGTTGATCTTGAGCATCTTCCAACTATGCCCTCAGCTGCTCTACGAGATCAGAGCAGTTTGTGATGAATACCTCCTACTCTTTCGCCTATTCCTCGAGACATTGGACCTCCTACTCTGCCCTTAGAAATGATCGGGTACTCCCTGAATCCTCCTGGCACCAGATGACGTCGGCACACCGTCTTCTCTCACACATCTTCTCGTCCATGTAATCATGGACCATCAGGTGAATACGTTGAGCATCCACCCCTCCAGCACACAGGAAGTGCAGCCAGGTGTCGAAGGACCCCATTTGCTTCATCCATTTGGCCTAGGGCTGAATGAGGAAATGCCGGATGCACTTCCATCCCTTACGTCGCGTCATCCGACTCTCCTCGGCCGCTTCCAAATCTGAATCATCAATTTCATCTGGATTAGTGGGCCGATAGATAGGGAAGACAGCCAACAATGCATTGTCTGGGTCTTCCTCAGAGATTTCTCCCAGGGGTATAGGCTCCTTAGCATCTGGGTGACCTTCCTCTCTCCCCTCGGTCCTGGTGGTGCCCGTGTTGATTTCTGAAACTGCTCAGACGGTAGCACCACCGATGTCTTCCTATCCCTATTCACTAATTTTTGGAGCCAACTCAGTTTGGGAGGCATGTTCTGTATGGGGCGGCACGTTTTCCATCGGCATGCCTACAGATGGTTTCGGGCTCAGCAGCCCGACGAGCGTCCAACACCGTGATCACTGTACAGACAAGGAGCACCCTGATCAGTTGATTCCTTCGATAGTGAGTACCAGTATCAAAGAAAAGGACTTACAAGAACCCAATGCATCATCCTCTAGTTCTCTGCCCACTACAGGAGCTGTCATGGTGGGGGATCCCTCAGCACTTTTCAGCTCAATAACGAGCCTCAATGCCCCACCTTAACCTATTGATGCTTACTCCCCTCCTTCGGTTGGAGACGCTTGGATAGTGCCTATATGCTCTTGAGTAAGATTAGGAAGGTGGGTTAAGGATTGCAAAGGAAAGATAATATAAGAGAAGATAAGGTTCGAAGCCTACCTCAAGCAGCTCAGTCACATCCATATCGAAGCTGACAATCTTGCCGCTCTCCTAAAGACTCTCTTAGTGGTAAGCCCCTTGTGAACCTTCACCTTCGGGCTCCCCTTCTTCTTCTCCTTCACCTTCCCCTTCTCTTTCTACGTTTTCTTCTATTTCTCCGCCCTCCAACTCCTCGTCGTTGTCATCTTCACCCAGTGGCATCCTCTCTGGATCACTCTTCTGGCCAAGAAGTACCTTCACCAAGAGAGGTGGCTCCACACGCCGACCTCGTTGACGTGCATATGTGTCCATGGACATCAGGTGTGCAGGCTGTGGATGGATGCTCACTCTGTCGCTGACCTGGACAAGCCTGACTTCCAAAAGCTGGATCCCATCTCGCACTATCTTCTACTAGAGGGATTCAGTACTCATTGACTGCCGTAGGGTTATCCAAGCTGACCACAGAGCAGGGAAGACAACATCATAGGAAGGTTGAAGAAGATATCTTATTTTCTTCCCAAGAAGTTCTTTGTCCACTCCTTCGGGCCCTCCTCCAGGAAATGAGGGCATGACCACACCATGTGACACCCCTGCTCCTGAGGTCTCAGACTTTGCAGGCCCCGTTTCCTGAGGCGCTTCTTGTCCTCCTCCTCTAGCGGCACCCTGCCTGCTCTCTCACCATCGAGGTTCTACACTAACGACCTTGAGCTGCCGGACTCGCTTCTACAGAAGCCCCTTAGGGTATGCTATGGTCTAATGTTCAGTGTACTCAGTTGAGACACCAACGTTGACTTTGGTAGGATGAAAATTGATGATGTTTCCAGAGCCGTAGGTTTTTAACAACATCCATAGTTGGAGAAGAACACAGGGATGCCTCTCCAATTGGACATGTGTGTATACTCTCTTTGGCATTCCTTGGAGGCATCTGAACTGCCTAGCGACCCTGGATGGCACATAAGGCTTGAAAAAAATCTTCCCATCGATTCAGGCCATGAACACCCCACCTCTGATGCTTTGGAAGTACTCCTTCTGCTCTAGTGAGAAATTCCCATCATCTATCAGCTGACCAGTTGGGTGGGGAGTGGGATGAAGGTGAAGTTGGAATGGTTACCAATCTTGATCTGTATCCCCTCCTCATTGAGTTTCATCGGCATGACCCCGGAAATATTCAGCAGAGAGGGTCGCAGGCCGTTGCTTAGAGGACGGATGGAATTTGGGAACTTGTAGCCACCACAGTGAGATGCAACCTAGCCATGGAAGATCTGGAAGGGGCCACATACTCTCATAGTCAATGACCCTCTCGAGATGTGTCCCAAATGGCATACATCTGAGCCAGCACAGGGACCCCCAGGTTGAACCTCTTATTGGTAGCCATGATGCCAGCCATCACCAGAGTCGTTGGACAGATGCACATCCTTGCGTCCCGCACTGGCAAGAGCCACCCGCTCAGGAATGTGGCGAGGAATCTGACGTAAAAGAAATTTGGTTCCTGAGCCTCATTGATGTTGTATCCCCATGATTGGTATTGCCCTGCCTCTAGGATCCTCCAGTAGGGTCCACTCTTGCTCCTCTGAACCACATTTGGCCTCCATTTTCCCCGACCTGGCATCTTAACCTCCAGATCCTTCTCCAGAAACAGGCTGAACCATTCCTTATAGACAATTTACTTTAGGAATTCCTTGACCTTCAGCTTCTCCTTTTCCAACTTGAGCAGGTGCCATGTCAGTATGGGGTTTCAAGACCTGTCACCCCTGATGTTCATCGGCGGGAGGAACTCATCGTATTGATGGCCCTCCAAAGGGATGCCTCTGATGTAGTGGATTTCCTAGAGACTGATGCTGACTTCCCTATGGTGAAGGTGGAATGTGTTGGTGTCAGGGGACCACAGGATGAACAGCTCCGGTCCAAGCTC
The DNA here is from genome assembly GCA_963277665.1 of Viscum album. NCBI lineage: Eukaryota > Viridiplantae > Streptophyta > Magnoliopsida > Santalales > Viscaceae > Viscum > Viscum album. The sequence continues at coordinate 1,897,956,915 of OY728158.1, read as the reverse complement.
AGGCTGCTGGTAGAAGTGGAACTGCAATGTCCACACCGACTCGAACAGACCAATGTGCCGCAGCTCGTCCCCAAATTGGTCGCATGTGTGGCTAAACCAGTACTCCCAGGCCCACTCGCTGGTGAAGTTGCCTCTAGACCGCATATCCCAATATTTCATCCAACCCTTTCTCTCATTAGTGATGATCTGACAAAAAGTGATCATGTTGACATCCGACAAGCTCTCCAAAACAAGGTCACCCCCTGAAATGGTCCTGGTCCTGGGGTTGAGAACATAGACATCCATGTGCCTGGTTTCTCTGGCAGGGTGACCGTTATTGGTGATGTTGTATTGAGGAAGGTCATCTTCGTGGGTCACCCATGACTTTGGGGTATCCACCTCGAAACCTGGCAGAGGGACCTCCTCCAGAATGTCGAATTCCCACAGTGGCAGATTTTCAGACATGGTGTACTCTTTCTAGGCAGGGGTTAACATGTTGAAGAGGGTGTGGTTATTGGAGAAAACCCTATTTGCACTATAAAACTCCTGGTTTGAAGCTATTTCATCCCTGCGAGCAGCAGCTTCCCCCTCATCAGCCCGGTTTGTGGCCATCTTCTTCCAACTAAGTGTTTCGGGAGTTGGGCACGAAATATAGAAGGCTGGCATGGAATCCGGGAGTCTGGCGCGTAAAATCCATAGAGGGCGTGAAATTTCAGGCTATTGCATGAAAAGTCCCGGCTTGTCACATAAAACACCGCTAAATATCGACAAAATTACGCGTGGCCGAGGCGGTTTTTCCCATAGGAGCAGAAGCAATTTCACGCACGAGATCTCAATACTTGTCACGTGAGAAACGCCATATGGAGCATGGGACCCATAGTGGCTTTTATAGTCATATCTTGGGTTCCATGCCTGCGTGAAAATTAGATTCCGCATGTGGCCGGGTTTTGTGTGTTTCTTGAAATTTTTGCATACAAGGGGCCCTCAAAGCCCTGTGTTTTGGCGTTTCCCTCAGAAACCAATCGTTGCGACCCCTCACTGATCCAATTCCGAGGGGGGCATTTGTAGACGCCGAAAAGTGCTTAAGTTCTGGAGAACGTTCTGAAATGAAAAAGCAAATTCATATTCGGACCCGAAGACCCGGTCCGGAGGGCCTGGAGGTGTTGGGTGCAAAAAGGGTGAAGTGTGAGAAAAACTCTGTCCCACGTGGAAAGTATTAGGATTCACGAAGTGTCCTGGTGTCGGCGTGAAATAATTTCACACTCCTGTCCCGCAAGGTTGACCTTCCGCACCGCCTCCTCCATCATGAAAAATATTTTGTTCATCCCTAAATCTCGTGCTTCCAGATGCCAATAAATAGAAGGAGACCCCCTTCTTTTTCAGGGATAAATAATTTGAACCACCACTCGTGCGCGTAATTGGAATTCCGCACGCACGCAATATGGCTTTCAGGTAATGTTCTTTTTCACGCCAAGTCACCCCGGGATCCGCCTTTGCATGAGATCCCCATGGATTAGACTAAAATCCATCCCCTTCGGGGTCTGCCCCTTATGCGCAATCCTCCTTCTTTTGTGTGCAATCCCTTCCTTTGCACACCATCCCTTCGAGTCGCGCGCACAGCCTCAACCCCTATTTCGCGCAAGCAACACTGATTTCACACCAACCCAGGGCTTTTGCACCATACCCCCTTATTTCGTGCAAGCCCAAGGGTTGTGTGAAATCTCCTGGCACCCTTCACCTCAGTGATCCTCGGGAGCCCTCTTGCGTGAATTCTCTATGCCCTCCTTCTGGGTTCTATTCGCAGTTGTCTCATGCACCCCAAGCATCTGCATCATACATAGTTTTACCGTACGGCCTTCTAGGCTTGTACGAAGTAACTTCAAAGTCCCTTGGACAATACTTCATGTTGTGTTGCTCCGCCTCTTGATTCATCACATAGACACGCTAAAAACTATTGCTTCTTTGCATAGCCACACTAACATGGACCCCTCGATGGTTCACCCCGCGACACCCCCTTTCCACGGCTTGGCTGATGCCTTCCCTTCCAAAAGGGGTAGAGGACACCAGTTATGTAAGTCCTAGGGGTGCGGAGCAAACCCACCTCAGTCGAGCTGCAGGACGTTAAACTGCCAAGAACCTCATCTTCAACACATGATGTTAAACTATGACCTGGCCCCGTTCCTCACACGCAGGGTCCCCCCACCTTGGACATTATCCACGCCCACTCATCTCCATAGGGCTGGGATCACCCCTCATAGGGGATGATATCCTCCTTGTTGGAGTGGAGTTTGTCCTCGGGGAAGGGCATCCACCTTGGTGTAATCCCCTAACTGTTCTTGTAGGAGGCAGTGCCCCTGTTCCTCCCCACTCCCTCGGTGCTAAGGCCCGCCAAGGGCATGGTGGGGAACGGTGCTCCCTCCTTTCATCTTCGGTTCCCAAGGCCAGCGGATGACGTGATAGGGAATGGGGCCCATCTTCTCTTTCTGGGTGCCAAATCCCTCTCTCGCTACGCTTTTTCACCCTCGGGCCTCCATCCTGGAGTATGTCTCGGCACCATGGGCCGCTCAACGCGTAATCCCCTCTTCGCTTCCCACAGACAGACCCTTCACGACATGATCGTTAGGTCCCTACAACCTCTTGTTTCTCACACGGAGCATGACTCTCGTGAGCTTATAGTGAGCACCGACCATGACACACCTTGGTCCATGGTAAGGCATGGTACGTCGGAAGCCTCCACGAGGTTCACGCCCCACCACCTTGGGCCATCTCAGAGCGTAAGCCCCAACCATCCTGAACTACAGGGACTTTGATCCATGCTAAGGCATGGTACGTTGGAATCCTCCATGAGGTTCAAGCCCCACCACCTTGGGTCATCTCAGAGCATAAGCCCCACCCATCCCGAACTACGGGGACTTTGATCTATGCTACGGCATGGTACATAGGAAGCCCCCATGAGGTTCAAGCCCCACCACCTTGGGCCGTCTCAGAGTGTAAGCCCCAACCATCCCGAACTATGGGGAATTTGATCTATTCTAAATCATTGTACGTAGGAATCCTCCATGAGGTTCAAGCCCGCCAAACCATTGGCCCCGAAAGTCTCTGTGTCGGTGTGCCAAGCCCCATTTCCACCATGGGCCACATCAGAGTGTAAGCCCTAATCCACCTGGACCCCCGGTCCCTCTTCACGTCAGTTCACCAACTCCACCTTGGGCCATATCAGAGCGTAATTCTCAAATGCCCCACCTCGCATGACGTTAAACTGCATTCCATCCCAAACTATTGGGACTTTGATCCGTGCTAAGGAATGGTACGAAGGAAGCCTCCACGAGGTTCAAGCCCACCACTAGGTCGTTCGGACCCCATTCACTTCTATTCGCAAACACCATGGGCCGCCCCAGAGTGTAAGTCTTGTACTCATCCAGCATGAAATTAAACTGTATCTACCACCTGAATTACGAAGTCTTTGATTCCCTTCCATGGGGATACGTAGGAGGCCTCCATGAGGCCCAAGCCCATCACTAATGTCTCATCCTGATCGAGCCCACGTGTCTTGGGAAGCTCATCCCTAACCCGGAGGTTCTAATTCATTAGGGTCCTATCCACGCGTTCATTCTCACGGGTTGCCTCTTCAGGTGTCCCACCGTATCATCGAACTACACAGACTTTGATTCTCTGCCACAGGGATACGTAGGAAGTCTCTTCGAGACTCAAGCCCAAATCCACCATCCATCCCGATTCTTACCCGGGCCGCCACATCCCGGTGGGATCATGCCACTTCATTCCTCATTTCCCTCCAAATTCTTCAAGAATCCACCCACATGCTGGTCCCAACATCGGTGTTCCCTCCAGGGGGTTCTTCAATCTGATCCACTCTAGATAGTGTTCCAATCAGTCCAATCTGTCTCCGCTGGATGTTAAAATTGCGACATACCGTGTTAAACATGGGAAGTTGAAGAAAACCTCAGATACATGCATATGGCATACAATTCCCCATGTTCGATGTGGGATTCCTCGGGCGTCTGTGCCCTCGAGAATCCCTATGATAAGGGAAAGAAGACGGACATGCCAATCCCCAGCGTCAAGACACGCCATTGATGCCCCAACGTGACTAATCTCCTAACCGAAGGTTGCTGCCCTGACCGGACCCCTTGGAATGTCCTGACAGAAGCGGTGTAATTAACTGGTGTCCATGAAGATATGGAACTGGGAAGATCTTCACGAACTACATTTTAAATCTATGAGGGAGACTTGGACTAGGTGATGAGCTCTGAGGAGGAATCCACAGAAGGAAGAACTGACATCCCATCATCTCGTTTCAATCAAGCAGCATATGTCCCTGAATAAGGAGCAGATTCCACCCGCCTTTGGAAAGCGGGAATGCGGGTAATACCAGCGTGTCCTCTGCCTGACCGATGCGCGTGCCCCGACGAAAGCATTGGAAACGATGATTTTTTTGAGAGATGGGTCATATGATTTTATCATCAGAAATATAATCATAAACAAACCCTATAAATAATGAGATAATAATGTAAAAGCTTTACCACTTTGGAAACATTAAAATGTATCCCCCACAAAGGGATACCATTAAATTAAACAAAAACATTAAGGAGTATAAATATATTCATGATATTATATGTAAAAGGGGCTGTATTTACACCTTATAAAAGAAGATATATGCATAACATAATCATGTGTTTTAATGAAAGAAAATTGAGGCGAAAATACCTTACTTCTTTGGTAACTTTCGAACAAAAAACCACATGAAAGAGATATAATAAAATGGATATTTACATCCCAATATTTTTCATTATAAGAAATGTTAAATACATTTATTGGATGTATATACACCACATATCAAAAATAAGTCACGAATATCGTATAAATCTCGTAGAAATAAAAAGTAATATGAGAAAACTCTAACAGTAAGTCTCGACTTCCTTAATACTTGTTCAAATCTCATTTATAATAAATATAAGTTTATTATAATCCTATTCAATAACTATATATATATATATAGATCATTCCATATATGATTTACTTCTGACCTTTTAATTCCCATTTATTAACAATTTCATTTTAACTTCATGTTTTCGGTAATAACCGCTTTGTTTTCACATATGTTTTGTTTTATAATTGTTGGACCTATTTATTTGATCATGGTTTCATAATTTATAGAATTATAATAATGAAATAATTATCATATTAATACATAAATTATACTTTTAATACCAATCATGAATTATGGTTTTGAGAAATGAATTATATTATGATCATAGAGATAGTATACCATATATATGCATGAGTAACATTTCCATTTTTCAACGATCATTATAGAAATACGAAAAGTAATAATTTATATTTCATGAATGATAATTATATAATAAATAATATATGATTTATTTAAATATAATGATACATATCATACATGTGGTGGAATGATGAAATCAGAGAGAGAGTCACTTCACTTATTGAAGGCGGTAGTCCACATGTACATGAATGATGTTATCATATTTCAGTGAGTGAAAATTTAAGAATAAAAATTATATATTGAATTTTAATAATGGTAAATTTTAAATTATTATAAAAATTATTTCATGTATACCATATATATTTATTAATTTCACCCTTTTTATCTTCCATATAAAGTGTCTGTGAAAATGAGTCACATCACTTTCTGAAGAGGTAGTCCTCCACACACATGAGCAACGTTGTCATATCCCCAACTAAATGAAAAGTACAAAACCCATATATATATATATATATATATATTATATAATGACTCTAGAGATATAATTGTTTTATAAATATCATATATATACTTTATATTCATAATCAAAACCAACCGTGAGTGGTGGTAATGGAAGAAACGAATTACATCGGTTTGCGAGGAGTATACTGTCGTACACACGAACGTGGATTTTGTATACAATTTGATGGAATAGAAGATGGTTTTAAGTCATGAAAATAACATAATGAAATACTATTAAATTTAATATACTATAGTTATAATATGATAATGGTTTAAAAAATGAAGGAGGTGGAGGTACATAAAATATGAAAACACTTATTGATGAATATAACCTCTTATTTGGGTAACCTCATTAAGTTTTCACAAAAAGCCTTCCAATGTTATGATTATTAAAAAAATAAGTATTATAGGATGATAATGGATAATTTGAAGAGTAATTTGGGTATTGTTTTTCTGAACCAAAATCTTTTGGAGGTGTTAAGAAGAAAAAATATGGGGTTGCCTTTTATATGTGAGGTGAGTGACACACTTGTAATGTTTTGAAAGGAAAAGGCATACCCACATTTTTATCATTAAATGAGGCTCTAAATTTAAGTATTATATATAATAAATAGATAAGTTAGAAATAGTTTCCAAAATTTCTGTTTAAGAAGTTTTAGTTCATTTTTTACCCTTATATTTTTAGCTTAACCCCCGACAAATCTATATTTACCTTATCCATAGTAAATAATTTTTTATGTTTTCACTTTTCATTTTGGTAAAAACTGAAGTTCAAATTATTAGATAATATAAATTATTATTATTCTAAATATGGAATCCATTTTTACAAATTCAATCCATATATGTAAAAAAAATTAATTTGAAATTAATTCTACTAACATGATGAGAAAGTATGTTTTTAAACAAAAAAATTGAAAAGTTAAAGTGTTTTTATATCAGAATTAAATAAGTCAAAAACTAAAATCAACTAAATTGAATTATTATTTAACTAATTTTTATATAAAAAAATTTAAAATATAACTTATCGTTATAAATCATTTGAATGGAAAGGTTGTGTTCAAATAAAATATATAATTTTTCACTATTGAACAAAATTTAATCTTTTTAAAAAATTATAAAAAATAAAAATAATTTAATTTTGAATGGATTATTTCAAAAATTAATTTTATTTTTCCAAATTAATTTTTGAAAATTTTCTAAAATTTTCAGAAACCAGTTTTAAAATTAAGTGTGTTATAATTGAAAAAACTGCTATTTAGAAAAATAATGTATTTAAGCGTGACATTCGATTTATTTTTATATATTATCTAGAAAATAAATAAGTGGAATTTTAATGATTTGATTAAATATATTCTATATAAATTTAATTTAAATAGTCCCCAAAAGGTTTTTTTTTAAATTTATTGAGGAAAAATGTATTTTTTTTGCATAAAAATTGTTTTTCACAAAAAAACCTTTATTTTCAAATATTTTTTAATTTAATTTGTGATTAATTGGTCTGTAAATAATTCATTATATATAAATTTATAAACTATATTTTAAAATTTTAGTTGAACCTATTCATACTCTTCATTCCATCGACAATGTCGTAACTGTTAGATAAAATAATAATTTTTTTGTAGTATGTTACGTTTTGTTTAAACTTGTTGTTGCGTGTAAATCAAGAAACACTCAGTGTTGAGTTCAATTCAAGATAAGCTAATTATTTCAGAAAATAAATAAAATATAAAATTCATTTGAAAAAAAATTAAAAAATATTATGGTGTTATAACTCATACTAGAAGGTCGGTCTTAAATGAGGTTAACATCACGATTTTATCTCTCAGTTTAAAACTAAAATTATTAATGAATCTATTAATAATGTAAATAGGATAATTTAAACATAAAATGATTTAATTTTTTTGAGGGGAATAATGTTTGGACTCCCATAGATTGACCCATTTATCATTCCATTGTAGGAATGAAATGAGTTTGTCGAGATTAGTAAGATGAGAAAGGCAATATCACTAGTAAGAAGGATTGAATTATTTTTAATGAATCTAATAAAGAATAAGGTATTGATTATGGTGAAACCATTTCACCCATTTCTCAACTATAATCCATTATAATATTTTTGGAATTCACTGCTCACTTAAATTTTAAAAAAAATTAAATGGATTTGAAAAATTATTTTTTAGACGGTTTTAATTCTGAAAATAATTTTACGAAACAACCACCACGTTTTGTATATCCTAATTTTCCAAATCAAAATTTCATGTTAATAAAATATCTCTATAGTTTAAAATAATTTCCTAGGGATTGGTATGAAAGGTTAAAAAATCCACTGTATCAAATTATTTTAAAATGGGAAAAACCAATTCACCTCTTTTTATAGTTTTTTTCGAAGGATTTATTAATATTTCAAGTTTATGTTGATGATGCTAATTTTGAGTCATCTAAATAATATCTTAGTAATGTATTTTTAAATTTAATTAATAAAGAGTTTTAAATTATTTTATTAGTATAACCCAACTTCAACCTTGGTTTTTAAATTTCTCAAAATCTTAATGGTAATTGTTTAATCCAAAGTAACTATACTAATAGTTTTTAAAACCTTTTGGCATGGATAATGATAAGGAAATAAGTAAACCCCTGAGTAATATTTGTAATCTAATTTTTTATGAATATTATAAACCTATTGAGAAAAATAATTTTAGAAGTATTATTAGGAGTATAATATAACTTAGTTTTTTCCATTTTTATCATTTTTAATTATATCAAAATTAATCACATTTGAATAATCTAAAAATAATTTTAATATTTTTTAAAGTAACTAAAATTATTATATTATTTTATCAAAATGAAACTTATTTTTAACTTAAATGTTTCTTTGATGTTGATTTTGAAGATTACAACTTGATAGAAAAAGTACTAGTTGTACATTTCACTTACTCAAAAAATGCCATATCTTAAGAAGTAATAAGAAGTAAAAATATGTTTCTCTTTATATATTTGAAGTAAAATACCAAGCCACTAGGAGTTATTGCACCCAAATCATAAAGATTAAACATATTCTCTTAGGATATAGAATTACAAATGATCATGTCCCTATCAAGTGTGGTAGTAAAAGTGAAATTATTATCTCTTAAAATTCTGTCCAACATTCTTTCACTATGAACATTGATATGAGCAAAAATATTTATTAGTGATAACTTTATACTTTTTTATATTATTATTTATTTATTTTTTCACCCACCTTTTATTAGAAAATATATTCACTAAACCACTTGCTATGGATATATTTGACTTTATCAAGGGTTAGTTGGGTTTCATTATCTGGTGATACTTTTTTCTATAAGTATCCATCATTAAATATTACATAATATAGTAAATGTTTTTACAATTCACTTCCTGACATTCCCAAATATATTTTAGTTTAGAGTCTTATAAAATTAGTAAATAATTAATACATATTAACCCAAAATAATAAAAAGTGGGTACTACTAAAATAGTATCCATTTCATCCATAATATAGAAGTTTCTAATAAAAAATGTAATCTTTTCATGAAAAAGCTTCACAACATTCAGATTGGATTATTCTTTTTCCTTACCCATTCATAAACCCTATGATTTTTTAAAACAAGGGATTTTCACAACAAGATTATTAAGTGACTTTAAATAAAGGAAAAATTTATCCATGAATACTTATAAACATATGAAATCATTTTTACAAAGACATACTTCTCACCCATAAAGTATCATATACTTACTTTGTGAAAACAATATATTTCCATAAAACATAGAAAACATAAATAAAATATATCGGTAACTTGGGAGACTAATTTTTTATGATTTAATCCTCACAACTAATAAATTATTTGTAACCCTCAATGATACCATATAATTTAACCCTCATGGCTACCTTATTATATAACCCTCATGACTACCTTTTAGTGTAACTATCACAGTTACACTAGGAATAACCATTAAGGTCAAATTCCAATATAAACATACCCAATGAAGTAGAGGGAGATATAGGTACCACCCTTAATCATAAAAAATTTCCAATAAAAATAAAACAATAATAAAATTATAATACTTTCATCATAAAGACATTTCTTCTAAATTTTGTGAAAATAGAAATTTAAAATAGGGTTTTTAAAGAAAATCCCCTTACAATGGGATCATTTTTTTTAAAATGGGTTCAAATGTCATTTATAATGGTTTAAATAGTATTATTAATATATTAAATAACCATATTCATATTTATTATACAATATGTGATCATTTATAATATCTTTCAACCCATTTATCAATGATATGTTGTTATTTTCATTGTTTTAGGTGCATTTATTTCATGGTTTCCATGGTTGGTTAATTATTGATTTTCTTATCAAATGGAAGAAGAACTATATAAGTGGATTAAAATTGTGTTAATATGTTTTCATAATTTTAAATTATACCATATATCATTTTTTATATGAGGAAGATTCATTAGATACAACATTAATGAAAATGATTTAATTTATTTTGGTTGTTTTACAACCATCAACAAACTAATATCATTTTATTTAATATCATGTTTATAAATTGGTTCCAAAATATTAAACAACATATAATATGTATAATGAAATCTTATTTAACCCAAATAATGGTTTTATTACTAGTATTGAATTCAGTAAAAGAAAATGAAAACACATTGTCCATGATGACAGCAAATCGACACATCATAGACAATGTTTTCATTTTTTTAAAATAAGAAGATGATATGCGATGTTTAATGATATATATTACATTATAAAAACAAAATTATATAATATTTAAGATACTAGAGTTTTTATGTCACTTTGGACGATATATGTGATGGGATAATAATAAAGGAAAATAAAGTGAAAATAAAATAACAGAAAATGAATTTAGATTTTACCTCTTGAATTCTCCTCTTTGAGAACCGTCTTAATGGAATTGATTTTGGCCTTTTGGTAAGTAAATTAGGTAATGTACATGTGGAGGAGTATTTTTAAGGTAATTGGGTAGAAAATAATCATGCTACATGTCTTTTATGTGGGGGGAGAAGAGGTGGTGATGAGTGATATTTATAGTTAAGGAGAGTGGTTTTTTTAATTATTTTATTCTTTAATTTATTAATTAAAATCATTATTTATTTGAAAAATACAAATATTTAAATTATAACTGATTCTATAAAACTTTAAAAAATTAATTAAGGTATCCAAAAATTTTCTTAAAATAATAAGACAAATAAATATTAATTTTTGAATATATTTTATTAAGTTAAATTCCCATTCCAATCATTATATTAATTATAAAATTATAAACAAAAATTTTTGTGTCCCAAAAATACCAACACTTAATTTATCACTTTCCAAACAATTATTTAATTATTCCATGATATAATTATATAATATTCTCACTTATAAGATACATAAATTTTATATATACTTTCATAGGTGAGTTTACTATTCTATTTGTATAGATTTATTAATTTCTAAAAATACGACATATTTTATTATACATTTACAAGGAATTTAAGTATTTAATTCCAGAATGGAAAAACTATTTTATACGTATAAGGGTTATTATATTTTCTTTTAATTTTTAAGAATTATTTTTTACATATTTTTTAATTAAATTTTTTATAAATGTTTTAAAACTAAAATAATTGTTTTAAAAATATGTTTTACTTTTCTAAAACATTCCATAATTTTGTTAATGTTTATTGAGTGTGGTACTCCCTAAAAAACATTCATATATAGATATAAATAAGTTGATGTGGTTCTATGATAGATGAATCTAGAGGTTTTTACCTCAAAAATAGATCTTTGGGTTCCTTAATTCGATCATCACCCTAATCATGAGAAGTGGGTCTTTACTGCACACATTTTTGATAGTCCCAAGGACTTTTATCAGGTTTATTAACATAATATTTTATAAACCAAAATTATTTAATGAAAATTTTATGTTGAAATTTTAATTTAATTTTAACTTTTTAATTATTTATTTTAAATATAATTACATGGTTTTAGAATATCATCTTGTTAATATTTTATATTTTCTTTAATTGTTTTATGTTTTTTTAATTATAACTATTGAATGGATTCCCAAATGTAAAATTTATTAATTAAGGGGGATAGAATCTTAATAGTACCGATATTTTCCAAGAGGAGAGAAACTCTTTCAAATCTTAATCATATTTGAGAACCATTTTTGAACATCATTTTCATTTAACTTTGAATTTTGTTTTATCGTTTTATGTTATTTTTTAAATATTCTACGTTTTCAAATTAGTTTAATTTTTAGACAGTATTTTTTTAAAAAATTAAAAATCCATTTTTTAAAATTTTGTCTCTATCAGGATCATTAATCATGGGTTATTTTCACCCAATATTTTTTTTCAAACATAGAAATTTATGTTTTAAAAATTTGTTTCTATGAGGATCAATAATCATGGGTAAAAATATTTTTACATACTAATTTTGAATCTATTACATTTAAACCTTTTTATTTTTTATAATTATTTATCTAATATGTTTATAATTTAATTTTGTTAAACTCAATGTGTGAGAAATTCTTGGTAAATGCTAGGAAAGTGAGGAACTATCACTAGTTATAATTTCTTTGGAAAAATATTTTTTATTGAAAGGGGAATAAATATATATCATTCATATGACTCTATGGTTTTAATTAATTTTTTTTAAAGGGAAGTCAATTTTTAATAATATATCATGTCGTATTTATGTTTAATTTTATGAGAAAATTATTAAAAAGGTTATGATTTCATTTAAAAAAATACCTTTTATTTTATTTGAATATGACACTGGAAAGACTGGTTATAAGACTATTATTTTAATATCATTAGATATTTATATTCATGTTTTTTTGTGAGGAGATATCCATTCCTCTCCCTTACTCTTTTAAGGATAAAAAATATGTGTTTTCTTTTTTAACCTTTTCAATTGAATGTATTCTAGTATTTATGTTTGAGCATGGTGATAGGATTTAAATAGACTAATAAAGGACATTAACATAAATTTTGGAGACCAAAGGAGGATAACACATAGTTTACTACCATGGGCTACCCAGTGGGATTTCACTACCCAGCCGATGACATTGAAAAAAACCTCTAGATCTTCAAGTAGTTCAAAAGATACCCAATGGGATCTAGTGGCCAACTAGTGGAGTCCATAGTATCCTAGGATGGCCACAAAATTCCTACTAGATGGTTGGTGGAATCCAAGGTCTTGCTGAATGTGTCGAGATGGGCCTTCCTATCATAAAAAATTCATTCAATTCATCATTTATTACATCCTTTACAACAAATTGATTCTAGAATGTTCTTAGTGAACTTGGAGCCTATAAAGGGACCCTTTGAAGTCACGACAACATAAAAATGTGATAAAAAAAATAAATAATCTTGAATTCTACCTATTTATACATATTATATAAATTAAAATCATAAGTGTTCACTTATCGTAAGTCATTGTCAATTATTCTATAAGATTATTTATATCCCCTTGTGTTTTTTCATATTACTTGAGATATTGACGTTGATATTTAAAAGGATAGTGCCTAAAAAACTCTCTCTATTTTTTGTCCACTCTATTAAGGTTCTCACAAAATTTAAAAGTGAGGGAGTCTGATTTCTTTCTAAAATTTCTAAAATACAAGGGATTTTGTTCTTTTGGATGTTTCTATCTATAACCATTAAAAATAGAGGTTCAATTGTAATTCTAGTTTCTTTATATAACCAATTAAATGTAATGTCCCAAAATTTGAGTATATATATTTTTATTATATGGAATTAATTTGAGGTCGTGAAATTTGACGGCATGTAATTCTGAGGCCCGGAGTGGCTGAAATGATCCATTGAAAAATGTTAAGCTTTAAATAGTGTGTGTGAGGAGTTTTTCTAAAAAAGTGTAATAACTCTTAAACAGTTTCACGGATCAGAAAACTGAAGAAACCGTTGCATTATGGAAGACTGATTTATGCTAGGTATGACTTAAGTTTAGTCGGTACTGGCCTCCAGTGAGAAAACTTGAAAATGGAATAACCATAAATTAAATAAACAAATAAAAATATTTTATTTTTCAAATGCAAATAACTTACGAGTGGTGACTCAGATTAAAAATCTGATACCACCGCTGAACTCGTGAGGGTATGCTTTACTTAGGCAGACCCTGACATTAGCTGACATGAACCAACAATGAAAGTTAGTTTTTGGTCACAAATAAAATAATTAAGTAAAAATTATTTTATTTTCAGATCCTTTAACTTATAAACGATAACTCATATTGAAAATACAAGACTACCGTTGGATTCGTGGGGGTGTGTTTCCCTTAGGCAGAGCCTAACCTTGACTGACGCGGGTAGGGGGTGATTGTTAATAATTTTTTAACTTTTTTAAGGTACATTCAATAAACGTGCAAGCTCGATTTTAAAAATTTTGAACCATCACTTGGATCGAAAATATAAGCGCACCGTTGAATTCAGAATTTTGAGATTCACCTAGAAATTAATTAACTTCAGCTAGCAAGGGGCAAGCGGAAAAGTTATTTTTCAGAATTTTTGAGAAAAATAATAAAATAATTTTAATGATTTATTTTCTTTTCTATCTCCCTTTGGAGTGGATAACAGAGATTCCATGGGGAATAGAAAGGGTGGTGACGATGCGCATCAATGAAGCTCATTAATGGATCGTTAAACTCACAGTGTATGGATGATCTAATGATGCATAACAACGATGTTGTTCCAATGTAACGACGCGATGCTGCAACATTATGGGGACACCACGATGTGCTCCTATTTATAATTTGATGTGCTTGGAAAATATAAATTAATGAAATTTGAGAATTCTCTGGTGAACCTCTGACATACTTCCACCCCAGCGAAGAACGAAAAACACCAGTGAAACTTCTCCTTCTACAATTTTCAAATATCAGTACCGAGAAGCGACACTGACGTCTTAACCCCTTGAGGATGAACGTGTGGAAAAAAACTTAAAGATGTAGGGGTTTTTAATCAATTGTTCTTCCCCATCGATTTTTAACCGAAGAATGCGGATTAACCCACAAACTGGTTAATTCGTGAATCATGCGTTATAAAGGGAGGGTGACTTTTCTTTTGGGGTGAATATGTAGGATTAAACCTTTAAATGAATGATTGAATGGTGACCACCCAAAACTCCTCTATCTTCAAGCCTTATAACGTGGATGGTGAGGGCCAATAAGAGAAAAGGCTCAAACCCCTCTGTTTTTGTGCTCATGGTGAACCTTTTGTCTCAAAGCATAATCAAGGACAGTTTGAAGGCTTCACGGTAAAGGTATCCTTGCTCAAAGACCGTTGGCTTAATTGGCATATGGGACAGACCACCAGAGCACGTTTGGTGGCCCTTCAAAGATTCTATCAGCACATCGGTACTATCAGTGACAACACGAGGTGACGGTACACGCCAACCATGTGTCGTATGGAGGAGTAGGCTACTGGCCATGCCAGCGGTGTGCTGGTACAGTGGAATCTGTGACCGACCGAGCTATGAAGCTGGAAACCCACGATGCCAGCATGGCGCCGCATTTACCAGGATCATCCCATGGACTAGGTCCATGGGTGACATGGAGGGTGGTCCATCGTCACAGGCCTCAGGCACATGAACGAGCACCCTTATCCTTGCGGGTCGTGCTTGGACAGGGAGGGACGCGATGTTCCGCCGCCCCCCAAGCACATCCCATCAGCCGCTAATGCAGCAAATCTTTTGACCAGTGAAATGGACCCCCAGTGGGATAGGCCCCCTAGTGGGTCGGGCCCACATCGGTGGGTCGTAACTACACAAGCAAGTCGAACCCATGCCAACTTCCGGCTGGGCCGGACTAGACCGAGTCATTGGGCGACCCAGCAGGCTAGACCCTCTACGAACCGGGTCGGTTCCAGTGAAGCCTATTGGGCCTATCCCACTAACCAGTCTGAACAAGACCAAACCCAACCCACACTAGGTCGGGTTGGGTCCATCAGAATGATCCGGGGTATGTGGAACTCCGAGGATGGGTTGGTCGGGTCGGTCCGACCTGGAAGGACCGGGCCCCATCGCAATTGGCCCCCTGGTTACTAAAACACCCTCATCTTGCAAAACATACATCCGATTGACGAGCCGTTTGCAGTGTCCATACCCTCTCGATGGGGTGGATCGTTTGGAATGCTCTATAAGGACTTTCGTGGATATTTATATGAGATGAAGGTATTGAGGAGTAGTTCTCCCATATTCCTTACATAAAGAACCCTGCAACTGACTAAGACCTGACGACTGCAGACTTTTAGCCTAGTGGGAAGCACCTATGTGTGAATTTGTAGGTCCAAAGTAGGAAGAACCTCTGGGTGACTTTTCAGGCCCATGATACACAATGAGTAGGATTACCTCAGTAGGCCATGACTATTGGGAAGCACCTTCGTGTGACTTTGCAAGCCCACGATATGTGAGGGGGAGGAGAACCTAAGCAGTCTAAGGTTAGTGGGAAGCACCTCTGTGTGACTTGGCAGGATCACTGTTCTCAATATAAGAGGAGTTATCCAACATATTAGGTGTTCAACTATGTGAATGATGATGCTACTGTTACTACACTAGAATTTACCTAGTGTGAGTTGTCTTGTGTTTCATGCTATACTTTGTGGAATTATTGTGTGTTATTTCCTTTTTTTGGGGTCCCTACTGAGTACTATGTTACTCACTCATGCACAGGCTTCACCCGCCCATGTTGTGTCTCATGCAGATGACTGATGTTTCGATGGGGGTTCTCAGGGACACGGCAAAGACGGATGTTATGGCGGTGGACTTGGTGGGCTAGGGCTAGGCAGGGCTCAGTATGACAAGGAGGACATGACGTAATAATTCGGATTCTAGTGACTTTACTAATCTCATGATCAGGTGGGGTTTACTATAGTGGGACATTAGAGCACATTTTTTACTTTACATTTTTTAGTACATTTTCTTGGGTTTGTATTCTGGCCTGTTTTCTTTCAACTATACTTGCACTCAGTTCATTCGGTGGTATGTTGTTTACTTTTTGTGAGTTGGGACTTGGTTGGGCATGTTTGTGCGCATAGGTATCCACGCTAATGCCTCCCACATGCAGGTTGACGTCTTCGATTCTAGTCCCCAACCCCTGGATTTTTGGAGGCGGGCTTGGGGTAGTCATAGCACGGGCCCTGGGGGACAGTTCATGAAAAAGTGGTATCAGAGGGTGGTCGATTCCCTCTCAAAGACTAGGAGTCTAATGTTTTGTTTTGGTGCAGTATTGTTATGTTTTGTGAGTTCAACTTTCAGATTTGAGGATTCCAGTTTTGGTGCAGCGGCCAACGTATCCATACACTGTGCCCTTGAATTCTATTTTTGGCCCAATACATGAAACAATGGTTGCATAAGTGTCTCTTTATTTTGAATAAGAGTAATCTCATTAGGTATAACCTTCTAACCATGGTACATATTGATCTATATCAGGATTCCTCCACGTAGACAACCAACCAGGATCCTGATACGAGTTCGTGAGGAAAGCCCACCCAGCGATGAGGCATCCCTTTAGGGACCAGTGCTTGGTATGGCCCCACCGGGTGGTGCACTAGTGCTACCACCACCTGATGGTCAGCATCTACTTCTGGAGGTTACATCAGATTAATTTCGTACGCTCAGTGCCCTACATGAGTTTCAGAGACAGAGACATCCCAAGGTCATGGGAGATACGGATCCTCAAGTCGCTAAGGACTGGCTGGAGGCTGTGACATGGGTCTTTCACTTAGCGAGGACACCACCTGTCCAGATTGAAATCTGGGCCACAAGAATTCTATATGGTTTAGCAGGGAGATGGTGGATTTTGTAAATCCAGATTCACGATGTGGCAACCCTCACTTGGGTTGAATTCGAGAGGCTTTTCTAGGAGGATTTTTTCCCCACGACCTTGCACTCTGGGCCCACTAAAGAGCTACCTCACCAACATCAGGACAACATGAAGGTGGATGAGTACTCAGAGAAGTTCATAGAGGTTTCCCACTACTCCACAGATGTGTTGAGTGGCCCTTTATCTAGGGCTTGAGCCTTTGAACAGGGACTCAAGTGGGAGATCAAGGTTTTGGTGGGGTCTGTCAGCATCCCTACCCAGGCCGGGGGGCTGGAGTGCGTGTTTCCATTAGAATTTGGGGATGACCTCCTTGATGGGAGGTTCAAAAATTCCAATCGGTTTCTAATGGGTTTGTTCGTAGAACCGGAAACATCCAATGATTCCATATCCATTTGGACCTACTTTCCAAAGGTAGGCGCTCATTAGTTTATGGACTGATGAGGCTTAGGAATTTGCATTTGTCGAGAGGATGGGAGGTCGGACTCATAACACCTTTTTTAGGGGAATTAGTGTCTACTCCGGGACTCTCTTTATAGATTTAAGTTATATTCATGAATCCTTATTACATTACCAAGTATAAAATGAGCTTTCCTTCAGATTTGACAATCATTGATTATATATGTAGGAAATTTAGAGAATCTTTTATATGTATTCGAGGTTCATCATCGATAGAGAATCATCTGTATTTAATAGAGATTCTTGGTCAATGGTATCCTTCAACACATTTATATAGAAGTCTCTTGGTCATTATTATGACCATGATGGTTTTAAAGCCACTCAATGGGGCACTTGAAGTTTATTGTCATTCAGATGGACATGGATTGGTTCAGAGTTGGGATCGAACCCGCAAATGGGCTACCTACATATCCTTTGTTTAAAAAAGGAATCAGAACCCACATAGTTCGAGTAAGGGAGTATGATGTTTATTATTGATGGCTCAAAGGAGGATTTCATAATTACTTTTACACTCTATGCTCACGTGAGTCATGCTCGGTGTGAGAAACACGAGGTATTGGTAAAAATTAGATAATTGTGCCATGAAAAATGCAATCATTAAGAAATAATGTGGGACTTATGTATGTATGACTTCCCAGATAAATGAAGACTAGGATTTACTTCAGGGAAGAAATCCTGGAACAGGGTCCATAAAGGTATATGTGCTTCATGGAGATTTGAATACTCTAACTGGGGGCTTACTCCGGAAAAGGAGGCCCAAATTAGGAGAGGAATTATGATTGGGTTTTACTCCTGAGAAGGAATCCCAAATCAAAGGTAAATTAGGACTGGTTAAGAGAAATTAAGACTGGGGCTTACTCCTAAAAAGAAGTCCCAGGTTTGAGACTGGGGCTTACTCTTGAAAAGGATTCCCAGGTTTGAGACTGGGGCTTACTCCTAAAAAGGAGGCCCAGGTTTGAGACTGGGGCTTACTCCTGAAAAGGAGGCCCAGGTTAAGAGACTTACAAAAATTAAGGGACCTGGGGCTTACTCCTGAAGAGGATGCCTAGATTTAAGACTTGGGGCTTACTCCTAAGGAGGATGCCCAGATTTGAGACTGGGGCTTATTCTTGAAAAAGAGGCCCAGGTTAATGATTACTTGGGGCTTACTCCTAAGGAGGATGCCCAGATTTGATATTGGGGCTTAATCCTGAAAATGAGGCCTAGTTTAATGATTATGATTGGGGATTACTCCTAAGGAGGATGCCTATATTTATGACTAGGGATTATTCTTGAAAAGGAGGCCCAGGTAAATGAGTTATCTCATCTTAAAGGATGAGGTTGAATGAATAAAATCTCAATCTTTTTAGTGACATAAAGATGTGTAAATCACTAGGTTTTGAGAGATATTCCACAAAATTCCTTTAAGATAAGGAATTCAAATCAAGAAACCATGCCATAAATGGATTTGAAGAGTGCCTTGAAGACTGAATCTTGAACAGGAGAGGTGGAATGGCATAAGAGGGATGAAATAGGCTATAAGGGCACCTAAAAAGGCAGGGGCGCACAAGTCCTGGAAGGC
The DNA here is from genome assembly GCA_963277665.1 of Viscum album. Lineage (NCBI taxonomy): Eukaryota > Viridiplantae > Streptophyta > Magnoliopsida > Santalales > Viscaceae > Viscum > Viscum album. Next base: position 1,897,937,291 of record OY728158.1, on the reverse strand, counting down.
GCGCAGGTACTGCGTGGGCGCGCAAGTTCGGTCACGTAGGTGTATCTGCGCAACACATGGGTATTTGCACGATGGTTAACCAGTAGTGTAATACTTGAGCGACTCTTGATTAAAGCACTTAAAATCATCTTGAGGTTCTTCTATAAGAGTGGCGCACAAGTTCTATTTAAGGATTAAGGCGGCGCGCAAGTGTGGCCATTTCCCTTAAGGGTTGGTCACTCAGGCGCGCAAGTGTTGATGAGTTTCAACACTTAGGCCTTCCTCCTCCTCTTTAGATCTTCTGTTCTAGGTAAGAAATTACCTTAGAAGTGTTTCGGAGGCTTTTAGAAGATACTAGAGTGCCGAGAGCTCAAATCTGAGTTTCTGGAAAAAAAATCTTCCCCGAATGGGGGGCCCACAGGGTCTATTTATAGGCTGAGGAAGACTCGGGCGGTTATCCTTTAGGGAATTCAAGTCGCTTATGCGACCATTAGGCGTCGCGCAAGTGGACTTGCGTGACAGTGATGGAACTTGTGCGGACCATGTGCTTTTGAAGCCTTGTTTATGCCTTTGTCAATTTTTGATGTTTTCTTCAAAGGATGAATCAATTTGTGTTAAGTCATTTTTCCTTTCCATTTGTTTAGGCAATGTGACGAAAAAGGAGCGTCAACAAAAGTCCCCCCTTAGAGTTGGATCCGAAAGAAATGAGGATTTGTCACTGAGGAAAATGATAATCAAAAGGAAATTGGGGCGCGCAAGGTCTGGCACGCAAATGAGCTTCGGGCGGGCAAGATTTGGCACGCAGGGTAAAGCCTTTGGTCACACAGGCTATGGCGCTCAGGGTTATGGCCTTGTCTATAAATAGAGAGCCTCACTTCCATACAAGCATATGGATTTGAAACTCTCGATCTCTCGCCGCACAAGTTGTATTTTCCGCGCAAGTTGCTCTGTTTCCCGTTGTTTCCTGGATGTAGCGCTACTATCAAGGTATCTGGACCTGTGCGGTGATACTTGCACACCAAATACTTGCGTGACACCTCCATACTTGTGTTCCAAGTTTAGACTTGCACACCTTAATGCCTTTTCTATTTTTCTGAATTCCTTCACAAATTTTATGAAAAATAAACCCATTTAAGAGTTAGTTTATTTAACTTTTGTGCAGATTCAATGGCTCTCAGGAGAATCGAAACGGCTGATGAACTATCTAGCAAGCGGATTGATGACATGATGAACATTGTTGTCCATGATTACTATGATATCTGCGATAGCACTCTCCCAGATTTGGCTAAGTACTTGAAGAAATGTCATCTTAGTTTCCCACAGAGAATCTACCTGTCTCTGTCTGGTCATGGTCATCTGCAAGGAGTCAATGTTCTAGATGCAAAGAACTATACGCCTAAAATTCCGCTGCACTGTTACTCCTCTATTTCGGTTATGCTGTGTATTAAGAGCAATAACAATGATGTGAACTTTCAATTTTTCCTTCCATGCCATTTCCTTGTAGATATGAAAATGTAAAACCCATGGGCTGAAATGTTTTCCACTGCCGGTTGGTGGAGAGAAGACAAATATGGTATTAGAGAAATATCTAAAAATAGTATTGTCTCCAAATGGCTCTTTACTTCCAATGCTCCATTCTCAAATCCATGTATCCATATTCCAAGTCTCTTGGATAGAAACAGAGTCACTGTTTGATCAGCAGAAAATTTTCTCAGACTGCACTCAAGAACATCCTTTTAAAATTGTTCCAAGAAGAGCTGGTATCGTTGCATCTCTTATTGTATCCAATTGAATGAATGAATTCCAGGTGGTTGTTGATGAAGCTCGGGATTTCGTAAATCAAATAAAGAGTTATGTTGAAATCCTTTTGTAATTCCTGGAAAAGGGAAGAGACTTCAGTCTGTAGATGTCCTTCTATCCCCTGTGTATCAATGAAAAACACTTTCATCTTCAATCATTTGTACCTGCATTATTTTGCTACATGCTTTAAGTTTTACCTAAATCATACAAAATGTATGTTTATTGAGCTGGAACTTGACTTTCATTCAGAGTTCATTTGTCTTTTCTGGGCAGTTTAAAGTCATGCACGTCAGAAATAACAAGGCTAATGTTTATGGTCGAAATAGCTTTGACTGAAATGGATTAAAAATTGACTCAATTCCTTGACAATTCATCTGAAAACATAGTACCATACTCAAGTATGAGGGAAAATATGTAAACTATGACTTAAGAATATTTGAATCTGAGGAATTATATGAAAAAGAACTAAAAGTCATTAGAAGAAGTAGTTCCCAAGAATGAAGTTTCCATTATTTAACAAACCCGTTAGGGGTTGAATTATGCAGGGCCACCTAAGGGCATCTGCTTCATAGTCAAATAAATAGTATCTTTTGGCTAACAATCCTATTATGTAGACTGTTTATGTAAGGATGCCTATGGGAACGTGCTGTATAGTCAGGAAAAAGAACTCTCAGAAATTTACTTTCCTAGTGCTAAAATCCGGTGAAAGTTTATGGAGATTCACATTTTCCAAAGTATAGAGTTTTCTGTATGGAAAGAGGTACTTGAATATGGAGAAGATATTTCCAAACAATATTATCGAAGAAATGGATGGATATCACTCCTACGAAGGTTTGAACCAAACTTAGGGAAGGAGAATATCAACCATAGACTTGAATACTTTCAGATCATGAAAAAGGATATGGGACAAATATGTTAAGGATGGCTGCTTTTGTGGATCCCTACATACTGTCATTTAAGACAAATAAGGACAAAAGAGGAATTCTTCCCAAGAATGAAGTTACCATTATCCGAAAGACCTGTTAGGGTGTTGAATTATGCAGGGCCACCTAAGGGCATTGGCTGCATAGTCAAATAAATAGTATCTTTTGGCTAAAAAATCTGTTGTGTAGACTGTTTATGCAAGGCTGCCTATGGGCACGTGCTGCATAGTCAGGCAAAAGAATTCTCAGAAGTTTGACATTTTTGTGACTAGAATTCATGAAAAGGGTTATGAAGATCTGAAAATATTTAAGGTTATGATTATGATACATAAAGATGGGTATTGTCCAATGTATACAGATATACACAGATCAATTCTAACCCTAATCATGTTGTGGCTGGGTCCTGACTGGAAATGTTGGACTTCACTACATATCCCATAAGGATGGGAATCAAGCCATACGTATTTCTTAAACTATAGTTTAACGTCATGTGGGACAAAGGGATTAGAGATCTTAGTTTAGGGTCATAGAGCTTGGACCATTGTAAGAAATACAAAGTGTGTGTTTTCATGGGGACTTTTCAGCCAGGGGACTGAAAGTGGAATTTGGGGTTATTCCCAAAGACTTGGGGCTCGATTCGAGGGACACTCGAATGTTCCTATGTAACCCATAAGGATGGGAATCAAGCCCACTTAGTTCTAGAAATACCATCTGTACAGATTTGGTTTGTACATGTGAAGGGTGAAAGGGGACTTTAGTGCAATGATGGTTTAACCCAAGATAAAAGGTTCGGGCATTGCCATGTATGCACGTAGTCTTTAAAATGAAACATGACTGAAAAATCAATGTAAATAATGGTTCCCTCTCAGGTGAGGGTATCAAAGAATATTGTAGTTTATTGTCATACTGGACAAAAGTGTTGTATATTTTAACATCATATAACAAGGATGAAAGTGAACCAATGTAAAGATATTGATTCTAGGGGCGGTTTCATGAATCAACATCATATGAGATGGAGGTGAACCGATGTGAAGAGATTGATTTTGGGCTTGAACCTTGGGAGGTTGCCTATGTACCCAGCCTAGAAGGCAAGGATCAAAGTCCGTGTAGTTCAATTGAAGAATGAATTAGTGATCAAGTTGTTTTTTGGGGACAACGACCTAAAATGATGTTGGGACTTACACATGGTTAGCATCCCAGAGAGCGTGTTATGGTTGAAGTTTACTCTCAGATCACGTGAGTCATACTCGTTGTGAGAAACAAGAGATAGAAACAACCTTAACGATACACAGTTTAACGTCATGTAGGACTTATAAAGGGACTATGCAGTTTAAAGTCTTACAGTTAGGACTATTGGTGCTGCACAATTTAATGTCATGTAGCAGGGAAAAAGTACAGTTTAATGTCATGTAGGACGTATCAAGGATTTTCTGTACAGTTTAGCGTCATGTAGTTAGGACGATGGGGACAATATATTTTAAAGTCATGTTGGACGAAAGGGGGACTGTGCAGTTTAATGTCATGCAATGAGGACAAAAGAGTACACCATTTAACGTCATGTTAGATGTATTGGGGACTTTTTTTCACAGTTTAACATCATGTTGGACAAAAAAGGGATGATACGGTTTAGTGTCATGTTGGACGAAGGTGTGAATAGTTTAAGGCCATATGCATGGACCGTGGATAGTGCAGTTTAATGTCATGCTGTATGTAAGGGACTTATGTACAGTTTAGTGTCATGTAGTTAGGACTTCACAGTTTAACATCATGTGAGACGAAAGTAATACAAATAGTTTAAGGTCATATGTATGGACCGTTGCTGTATAGTTTAACGTCATATAGCAAGGACGATGAAGGGGACACAGTTTAATGTCGTGTGGGACGAAATAAATTTAACGTCTTGCTGGACGGTGGTGCAGTTTAAGGTCATAACAGACCATTTAGGGAACTTTTTCACAGTTTAACATCGTGTGGGATGAAAGTATAAATAGTTTAAGGTCATATGTATGGACCTTTGATGATGCGGTTTAACGTCTTGTTGGACGGTGGTGCAGTTTCAGGTCATACTGGACCATTTAGGCAACTTTTTCACAGATTAACGTCGTGTGGTATGAAAGTACAAATAGTTTAAGGTCATATGTATGGACCGTTGATGATGCGGTTTAACGTCTTGCTGGAAGGTGGTGTAGTTTAAGGTCATATCGAACCATTTAGGGAACTTTTTTCACAGTTTAACGTCATGTGGGATGAAAGTACAAATAGTTTAAGGTCATATATATGGACCGTTGATGATGCGGTTTAACATCTTACTGGACAATGGTATAGTTTAAGGTCATACCGAACCATTTAGGTAACTTTTTCACAGTTTAACATCATGTGGGACGAAAGTACAAATAGTTTAAGGTCATATGTATGGACCATTGATGATGCGGTTTAATGTCTTGCTGGATGGTGGTGCAGTTTAAGGTCATAACGGACCATTTAGGGAACTTTTTTCACAGTTTAACGTCATGTGGGACGAAAGTACAAATAGTTTAAGGTCATATGTATGGACCGTTGATGATGTGGTTTAACGTCTTGCTGGACGGTGGTGCATTTTAAGGTCATACCAGACCATTTAGGGAACTTTTTTCACAGTTTAACATTGTGTGGGATGAAAGTACAAATATTTTAAGGTCATATGTATGGACCGTTGATGATGCGTTTTAACATCTTGCTGGATGGTGGTGCAGTTTAAGGTCATACTGGACCATTTATGGAACTTTTTTCACAGTTTAACGTCGTGTGGGACGAAAGTAAAAATAGTTTAAGGTCATATGTATGGACCGTTGATGATGCAGTTTAACGTCTTGCTGGACGGTGGTGCAATTTAAGGTCATACCAGACCATTTATGATATATTTTGTGTTTATACAAAATAATTCTTCAAAAATCTGGCATTTGTTGGAGTAGTGATGAGTTCTCCATCCATCGAGATTAAGGAATAAGCTCCATTAGAGTAGACCCTATGTATTGAGTAAGGTCCTTCCCATTTTGGATCAAGCTTGGGAGGTTTCTTTCCTGGTATCATTGGAGTTCTAAGAACTAATACTAATTCTCCCTGGGTGAATGAATGAAGATGAACTTTTTTGTTAAAAGCTCGTGCTATTCAATTCTGATAGACTTCCAAGTGGTGAAAAGTGAACAATATTTTCTCATCTAATCATTCCAATTCATTCAATCACTTTTGAGATTGTTCATCTGTAGATGATTGATCACAAATGGAAACTTTGAGCGAGGGTATTTGAACTTCAATGGGAAAGATGGCTTTCGTTCTATATACCAGTGAATATGGAGTTGACCGAGTTGCAGTGCGGGTGGTAGTCCGATATGCCCATAAAGCATGAAAGAGTTTATCAGTCCATGACTTCTTATCTTTATCCACCATCTTTTGCAGTATATTTGAAAGAGTCTTGTTGAAGGATTCTATCTGGTCATTGGTCGTTGCATGATTCTGAGATGAATGGTTGGATTTGATGTTATATTCTTGATACAACTTCTTCACCTCGGATGAACAGAAGTTGGTGCCATTGTCCGTCAATATGGTATGAGGGACACCAAATCTGGTAATAATGTTAGACTTGATGAAGCTAACAACGCATTTAGAACTGACTTCCTTGAGAGGTATTGCCTCTTCCCATTTGGAAAAGAAGTCAGTAGCAGTAAGAATGTACTTAAACTGCTTGGTCGTAGCTGAAGGGTAAGGTCCCACCACATCCATTCCCCATGTGCCAAATGGTCATGAGTATTTAGTTGTATAATGAAACTTTGGAGGTTGATGAATGAATTTGGCATATACTTGGAATGAATGACACTTCTTTGTGAAATCAACACAATCTTGTATCATTGAAGGCCAAAAGTATCCAAGCCTTTGAATCTGATCAGACAGTCTATGTCCAGACTGGTGGGCACCACAGACTCCTGCATGCACTTCTTTTATAACAGCCATTGTCTCTTCACCATCAATGCATCTGAAGAGAACTCCATCAAAACCACATTTGTAGAGAATTTTCTCTAGGTGATCTGGGCTATCATAAAGAGTAAAATTGACCACACATCACCAGATTTGTTCTTTCTCGGCTCTATCAGGTGTAAGTGTTCCATTTTGAAGGTATTCCCTGATAGGTGACATCCATCCTGTAGTATGACCATACAGTTCAGGAATGGGACTAATTTCATTAATTTCCTCTATTATGATTCGAACATAAGGTGAAATTGCACGATGGTGGGCAATATTGATGGTTGTCTCGTCCCGATTTGGATCTTCTAGAGTTGTGTCTATATTAGCCAATGCATCAGCTTGAGCATTTTGTGATCTTGGGACATAAGAAAATGTCAGTTCTGAAGGAAATTTCTCCATTAACTCTCTGACGTAATCATAAAAATGGATTAGTTCTTCTTTTCTGATGTAATAATCCCCATTGACTTGTTTGATTACTAGGTCTGAATCACCTTTCACCTTTAAGTGATTCACTTGTGCTTGAAGCACTAATTCCAAGACTGTGATGAGATCTTGGTATTCATCTTCATTATTGGTACCACCTTCCCACAATAATAAAGAATAAGGTAACACTTCCTTTTCTGTAGAAATGAGCACAATTCCTAAGCCAACTTTGTTGAATTTAGGATTTTCCATTTTCCTCCCTGCTGGACTTCTGGAAGCACCATCAAAATACATTTCCCATGCCTAAGGACTTTCTTGAATAGAGAAGACTTCCTCATCAAGGAGTTAAATATCTGAAGATGTATCTTCCACTAAAAGGTGTTCATCCAGGAAATCAGCCAGATCTTGGCCCTTTATCACCTTTTGAGACACATACTGAATGTCAAACTGCTGCAAAATAACTGCCCACCTTGCCAGACGTCCTGTAAGCATCGGACGACTAAGGATGAATTTAAGCGGGTTATTGCGAGATACCAATTGGACCTCGTGATGTTGCAGGTAGTGTCTCAACTTCTAAACTGTAAAGATTAATGCCAGGCAGCACTTCTCAATACTTGAATACCGGTTTTCTTCTTCAACCATAGTTTGACTGAGATAGTAGAGGCTGTTTTCATTCCCAACATCATTCTTTTGAGCAAGAAAGTCACCCAATGATCTCTCTAGAGCTATCACGTAGAGGATAAGTGGTCTTCCTTCAACAGGTGGAATGAGTACCGGTGGACTCAAGAGGTATTTCTTGAGAATATAGAATGCTTCTTGGCATTCCTCAGTCCACTGGAAAGTGACTCCCTTTTTCATCAATTTGGTGAAGGGTAAACTTTTGCCTGCCAAATTGGCGATGAAATGCTGAATATAGGCTAAGTTTCCTTGAAGTCCTCTTAATTATTTCAAATTTTGAGGAGGTGACATACCAAGGATTGACTTGGTCTTATCAGGATCAACTTCAATACCACGAAGGTGTACAACAAAGCCAATAAATTTTCCTGAGGTTACCCCAAAAGCATATTTTAAGGGGTTCATCTTCAAATTATGTTGTCAAAGATTGCGGAATATGAATTCCAAATCAGCCAAGTGATTAGAAAGATGTTTGGATTTAACCACCAAATCGTCTACATAGCATTCAACAAACTTCCCTAAGAAGGGTTTTAAGATACGATGCATGGCACGCTGATATGTTGCACCTACATTATTTAAGCCAAAGGGCATTACCCGGTAGCAAAACAAACCATGAGGAGCTCTGAAGGTTATGGATTCCTCATCTTCTAGGGCCATTTAGATCTGATTATATCCAGAATATCCATCCATGAAGGAAAGTTCTTCATAGCCATTTGTTGCATCAATTATAATGTTCTATAATTGGAACTGGGAAATCGTCCTTAGGACAATGCCGATTAAGATCTCTGAAATCGATGCAAACTCTAATTTGCCCGTTCTTCTTCTTTACAGGGACAATATTAGCCAACCACTTGGGATATTGAACTTCTCTGACGAAGTTAGATTTTATAAGATTATCCACTTCAGCTTTAATTTTGGAAGCATAAGTTGGGTGTGTTCTTCTCGCAGCTTGCTTAAATCCTCGATGTTCTTCTGGTAAACCCAAATGATGAGTAGCAACATCAGGATCAAGCCTGGGAATTTCTGTATAGTTCTAAACAAATATATCTTTATTTTTCTTTAGAAAAGAAATATACATCTCTTGCTCTTCAAGAGTCATGGCCGCACTGATTAAAGTGGGGAGTGGATCTTCTTTTGTACCCAGATTTATTTCTCTGAGTTCATCCACAGTGGTAGAGATACCCTCTTCAAATGCTGGAGGAGCATCTCTGAGATCTTCCTATTCTTCTTCATCATGTATTATTTCTTCAATTTCTACTAGTATAGTAGATGATAAAGCAGAATTTTCATGATCAGAAGAGATGTGAAAATTTGCACATCTTGAAGAAGAAGCTTCCATTTCCGACCCGATTGATGATGAAGGGTCTTATTTGGGTAATAAAGAGGAGATGATGGATTGAGAATCGACATCATTATTCACCTCCGATATTTCTATAACTTTTTCTGGCCTAATTGGAGAAGTATAGGATTGATGGATTTCAGAAAATGAAATGAAGACGTCACCATTTGTGCTTTCATCACTGCTTGGATAATCACCATTTTCTCCCATGTTGTCTGGCTCGATTGCCGTAATTGAAATTATGGATCTTTCCATAAGAGTATTTTGATTTAGGTCTATCTTGTCAATTTGACTGATAGGCACCACATAATTTGTACTCACATGTGTAAATGGATTTACTGGAATCTTATCCAAACCATATGGAGCATTAACTTTGGTAATCTCCTTTGTTGTGGATTTATCCCTTCCCTTCATGTGATAGAATTCCGCCTCAATGTATTGAGACTCACATGTATTGAATGGGGCCTTATCACAAAACAATGTCCCAACTTGACCATCGAAAGAATATTTGAGACATTGATGGTATGATGAAGGGATAGTTCCATGCTGATGTAGCCAGGGTCTTCCAAGCAAGATGTTGAAAGCTAAGTCTTGATCAACAACCATGAAATCCGAATTGGATACAAGATCTCCAAAATGAGTTCTGAGTGTAACTTCGCCCTGTGGTTCTTGTTCATTTGTATCATATCCTTGTAACATCATGGTAGAAGGAGATAAATTAGATTCCGTGAGGTCCAATCGATGAAGTGTACGAATGGGCATGAGGTTGACTCCTGAACCATTGTCAATGAAAGCTCTTCAAAAGTCTATGCCATTGACCTTGCCAGATAAGTACAAAGGTCTAATATTCCCATGCACAACATCATCTTCATCATCATCGGTAAAAGATATTACTGCATGGAATTCTGCAGGATTATTCTCTATGTGATACACTTCAGCTGCAGCAATTTCAGTTTCAAACTTTTGAGCACTTGAAAAGGCCTCGATGATTGCTTCCCGAAGATCTTTTGACAAATTCAAGGCATCCAGAATTGATAACTTGGCTTTTACTTGGTCCAAGTGTTTCAATACATCATACTTTTGATCCAGAGGTCTGCGTTTCCCAACAGGAATATGTGGTTTAGTAGGTACCTTGGAAGCATATGCATTGGAAGTTGATGCATCTTGTATTGGGATAGGAGTTGGCAATATTCCTGGTTTTGGAAGATTAGACCAATTAGATCCATTTACTTGTTGAAAGGAAGAATATGGAACCATCAACCGATCTTCCAAAATAACTATGCCAGGACTGAATTTTCTATTGGTAGAAGAACTTGCTTGTTCTTGCTGAGCTCGCTGAAGGGTTATACCATGAGTTTTTGTTGCGTACACAGTTTTAGCAAGGTTAGAATTGGAGTAGTTACTTATGAAAGATCCACATCGTCCCCTGTATCCTGAGCCTCTGGAACATCCTCTGATTCCTCTGTTTGAAACAGGGAATTCAGGCTCATCAAAATCAAAACTGAGACTGGCATATGGATCTGTTAATTGAATCATATTAACAAAACCAAAGATTAACTCTTAGTCTGATAAAGACTCTTCCTGATTAGCCTGTTTAGGTTGTTCCGTTTGGTGGGGCGGTGCCCGTGGATTTGAAGTAGATGGCATGAAGTCTTCCAGAGTCAAAGACAACTTAGGATTTGACACATACTCATCTTCTTCTGATTCTTTTTATTTCTTTGAATCATGTCGTTTCTTTGAGGACTTTCCCTCTAATGAAGAGGGTTTTGCCGCAACATTCATGGAAAAAGACACAATCAGTTTCTTTAATTGTGTTCTCAAAATAGCATGAGTTCAGTTGATTGTCTTTCTAACCATCCAATCATCATACTTCTGTGCATTTTTGCTTTTGACTTCTTGCCATTCTCATTCCTCCTCTGGAACTGTAGCAGTAACATATGCTACCTAAGCTGAAGAACCTTTCAGTTTGACTTGTCCCAAGTCGACCGTCTTTTGCAGGAGGTCTCTGAAGACAAAACACTCCTAGATGGGATGCCACAACATTTGATTAAAGGGGAAATAATAGGGACGGTCTTCAACTCCTTCCTTGTTTGGCCTCTTGGGATTTGGCAGCTGAACCAAATTATTCTCCAGAGCTGAAATGAAGTAACCAAGAACTTGTTCATTTTGGAAAGAGTATGTTTTTCTCTTCAAATCCTCAAATTGTTTTCATCTTTGATCTCTTTGATCATCTGGACGAAACGGCCTTTGTTGTTGGCACTCAGGAGGTGGAGCCCTTAGAGAAGATGAAGGTTTTGAAGTAGAAACAGGTACAGGTTCTTGTTTAAGCATAACTGTAGCAGTTTCTACTTTACCCATTCTCCTTCCTAGAGCTGATGGAATTACACGAGATTTAGCCTTAGCCTGTATAAGGGAATCTTCAATCTGCTGAGCGATTGAAGTAAGGTCTCTAAACCCTCCTATGTATTTCACTGGGATCAATGGCGTGCGTAACTTGTCACGCAAATTTTCCACACAGATTGGAAACAATTCATCTTGAGGGAGTGCTAAGCTTAGGGAATATGTTAATCCCTTCCAGCAAGCAATGAAATCTGAGACCCTTTCATTCTCCCTTTGCTTACAATTTGTAAGATAAAAAACTGTTGTCTTTGGAAAAGTTGAGCTGAACTGAAGAAGGAATTTTTGGGGAAGATCCTCCCATCTGCTAATTGATTGGGATTGCAAGCTTGTATACCAGACAAAGGCTAGTCCTTGAAAGGTCCGTACAAAGCATCTGAGTTTTACTGCTTCTTTCTGCTCCGGAGTTCCCATCCTAGAATCAAAACAAGACACGTAATGCGTCAAATGATGTTCAGGGTCGCCTGATCCATTAAAAATAGGGAATACAGGGTTTCCAAAACTGGATGGAGGAGAGATTGAATCTACCCATTCAGGGTAAAATTTCATTTTTGGTTGAACCTGTGAACATTTCCCTTCCATAGTTTCTAACCGAGCTGTTAATGACTCAATAGTAGTTATTAACTTTTGAGAAACATCTGGTTGAACTTGGACTTGGGTAGGTGCAATGATTGGACCTTGGACAGATGTGGTGGTTGGTGCTGCAACTGATGGTAGCACTTCCAACTGTTGTTGCACTTGACCCGTAGGATTAGACCTGTGAGGGTGTACTTATAGAAGAGGATATTCTTGATCCATCTCAGTAGCTACAACAAATTCCCTTGGTTGACTGACTCCAGCACGCTCACGAAGAAGACTACCCTGAAGTAGTTCTGCATTCAACCTCCTTAATTCCTTCATTTCTTCCTCCTGTTGTACAAACCTTTTCTCTAGTGAGAGTGATTGGCCTTATCCAGAGGGAGGATATGTAACCTAATTCTTTCCCCTCCCTTTTTTGGATCCTTTTCAGAGAGGGGGAAGTGGATTACTCAAAGGATTACCTAGGTTCTAAGTAATCCTTTGATTTCGTGTACGCACACCTTCTTCATTTGTTTCGGTGCGTACATCTTCTTGAGCAGGAACCTCTTCATCTGAGTCCCCTGAGTGAGCCTCATCTGGTAGATCAGAAAAATGGAATTGATAACATTGATTGATGCATAACACATCGCATCCCTTCTATCAGCATTTCTATGATATTGTCTTCTTCAATGTCTTTGATGAGACATTGCCTTTTGTTGATTCGATCCCTCAGGAACTTCTTGACGAACCATAATTTGGAGGGAATCTACTGATAATTTGTATCTTTGTTCCTCTTGAGGCTTCTTCCCCAATCGAGACAAGACTGACTTTCTCTGAGGAGGGGATTGATGATTTGAAAAAGTCCCCAGTCCAGTGGACTGGGGCTGTTCCTGCTGTTCCCGCTCAACTCCTCGAATTCTATTTGTTGATTCTGAGGGTCGGTTTAAAAGAGTCCCCAGTCTGGCAAGCTGGGGTGTCTCTTAACATGTTATGTCTAAGAATTTCTTAAAATCTCTCCTGATCTTGCGAACCTTAGTCCGGAAATTAGCTGGATGCATTAACCTGTATCCACTTTTATCACCTGGTTCAAAAGACCGTTGGATGATTTCTGAAACTTCAATCACTTGATGATGTGCTTGCTCTATACGAGAGGCATGTTCAATATTCTCTTTTTCTTGATGCAGGAGTAATTCAACAACTTGTTCTCTGTATGCTTGATTTTGAGAGGAACTAGTTGAAGCCTGTTCTTGGGAAAGCTTTTGATTACAGACAAAGCCCATTAACTGTGGCCGGCCATGGGCAATAACATTGCATGAGACCATTTTTGGTGGGCTTTGCTGACTGGAGAGCACCGTGAAATGTAGTTCTCCATGAACACCCCATCCTCTGACATGAATACCAGATGGGGCATTGGAAATTAATTGACGCAATCTTCTTAGTGCGCCAAGGCATGAACGTTGAAGGGCTCTCTGTTACTTTTCAGCCTTCGTATATCGAGAGACTGATAGAGATTCCAAATCAATCTGATGATTTAACCCTTATATTATCTTAATATGATTTTCATATTCATCCTAAGATAATACTTTCTTCTTCAACTGACAATGATTTTTCCATATGTTGAGACAAATATACTGAATTCCATATTCTGTCAACATCTTTGGAATGTCATACTGAGAGTCAGCCAAAGGCCAAAACATGACTGGTACTTCACCTTTTTCCAGTTGTTTTCTCATGTTCAGCATTTCCACTTTATCATTCAATGAAGATTCTTCTACCTTATTTGACCAGAGTTAGTGTTTCCTTGTTGCTTCATCGGATTCAACAAGATTGGTAGAGAAATCATTGATCAAACTAGAAGATGCATGACTTAGGGGTGGTTCAGAGAATGACCTACACCCTGGGATATCTTCAGATTGAGAAAGTATTTCACCTATTAGTGATTAAGAATCAGACATGACTGGTTTCACATTTTCAAGTGCCTCAAGATAAGAGGGCTTTCTCGGCACTACATTGTCCACTGGATCATTTTCCAGGCAATGTGCATCACTACTGTGGAGAGGAATTTCACAGCGAAATTCATCATCTTGGGGAGGACCACCAAAATGGGTTATAGAAAAATATGAGATCTCTTACTCCTTGGTCTTCTGACCACACAGAGGGTTACTGTGGCTCTCATATGAAGATGAAACTTCATGATCGACCGAATTGTCATGAAGAAAGCCTTCATGGGGAAGTGTCTATTGAAGACTTTCAGAATTAATGTTCCCACTATTGGGAAATGAGGGAGTATAATCTTGGATTCCAATAGATAATTTTCTGAGGGCTTCAAGAACTCATGCATCGAGCAAGGCCTTGATACAGATTGGCTATTGATCTCCTAACTGTGCTTGGTGGGTATTTTTCTTAGACGCCTTCTTACTCGCTTTGGAAACCACTTGTTGATGAAAGTGGCTGCTCTAAGCAGGTGTATGTTTCTGATCAGGAATGATGGCCAGGTTAGGCTAACGATCTCTACTCAAATCAGGTGTATGTGCCTGACTTGGTTGTCTGTATGATATGGGGGAGTATGCCCCACAACCCTCTTGGACTGGAACAGATGTGTGTGTCTGTTCCGGAGTGAACTGTTGATGTGTCACTCCACTGGTAGGGATAGATTTATGTGTCTTTCCCTAAGATGCTGCTGAAGCTATCATAATATCCTGGCAAGCATCCAAAATATGATTAGGGATTTGCTTCTGCTCTTTCACCATTGATAGAATATGCTTGGTGACTTCAGCTGCCGGAAAGGGGATATACATACATTCTGTGCTTGGAGTAGGTGTATGTGCCTGCTCCTGTCCTCCTTTCCCTGTCAATGAATCCTAACAGTACTCAAGTGTGGGGGTAGAGAGTTGAGTCTGCCTCCTGTTTTTTGTCGGAGCTTTTCGACTGACTTCTCTGTGAGCTACCAAGCGAGATTGTTAGTAGCATTGATTAGTATTAGCAGGTGTATGTGCCTGCTGATTGTACTTTACTGAAAGTGGTTGATGAGCATCATCATATGTAGTCAGACGATCCTGCTGACTAGCTGATGATGTATAAACAGTTGTATGTTCCTGCTTATAGTACTCCACCTGAATTGCCTAGCGGGATTGGCGTGATGCTGCCAGACGAGTCTGCTGGACAGCGGAATTAAAATGGTAAGGTGTATGTGCCTGCTCATTGCTTGCCACCAAGTTAGGTTGGTGGAATTCACTGGAGATGATAGAGATGAAAACCTACTCACTGTTGACCGGATTCTGCCTCTGGCGGTTCGTCTTGCCTGCTCGGGTTCGAGGAACCTGAGCCGAACGCCTAGATTCGGTACCCTCATCATGTTGAGGGCGTACTGCCAAATGAGTCTAGTGGCGATTATTGATAGGAGCCCTCAGGAAGGACTCCTGCTTCTTTTAATTAAGGCCCTGAGGGACCTGCTCATTCACCTCCCCGGAATATGGGAGTGAATGGTGATTGTGTTCTAGGGATAACAACCCAAAATGGTTGGAGACGGTAGTTTGCACCGCCTACTTCTTGATCACTAGTTGTTGTTGTTCGGACGACCGGTGTGAGTTGTTCACTTGGAGGGCTTTTCAGGAAGCCTCTAGAGTTGGGATGGTATCGTGTTGATGATACTCCTTAACCATTGCATTTGATACCTAGCGTTGAAGACACTGAGTAGGTGATGTCATCCTCAGAGTGGACGATGATCCAGTAGGAGTAGCAGTAGTGGCATTTGTAGCAGCAGTATTCATAGGTGTGAACTTGAGAGCAGCCATTCTGGAAATGCAGAAGATTTTGGAAAAGAGTTCCTATTTGATATAATAGACGTAATCTAGATGAATTCATCCACTACATATTTTGGATGAGCACATATGTCAATGATTGTTTTTGTTGGCCCTCTCATTGCGTTTTAAATAGGGGCCTAACAAATAGGTAAAACATCATTTTAACTTGGTTAAGGATTCACGTCGGGTTCACCATTTTTTGTTTCCCTCAGAATTCGGGTATGTCCTCCTTGATGGGAGGTTCAAACATTCCAATCGGCTTCTATCGGGTTTGTTCGTAGAACTGGAAGCATCCAATGATTCCACATCCATTTGAACATACTTTCCAAAGGTAGGCACTCATTAGTTTGTGGAATGATGAGGCTTAGGAATTTGCATTGGTCGAGAGAATGGGAGGTCGGACTCATCACACCTTTTTGAGGGGAATTATTGTCTACTCTGGGACTCTCTTTATATATTTAAGTTATGTTCGTGAATCCTTATTACATTACCAAGTATAAAATGATCTTTCCTTCAGATTTGAGAATCAATGATTAAATATATAGGAAATTTAGAGAATCTTTTATATGTATTCAAGGTTCTTCATCGATATAGAATCATCTGTATTTATTAGAGATTCTTGGTCAATGGTATCCTTCAACACATTTATATAGAAGTCTCTTGGTCATTATGATGGCCGTGCTGGTTTTGAAGCCACTCAATGGGGAACTTGAAGTTTATTTTCATTCAGATGGACATGGATTATTTCAGAGTTGGGATCGAACCCACAGATGGGCTACCTATGTATCCTTTGTTTAGAAAAGGAATCATAACCCATGTAGTTCGAGTAAGGGAGT
Source organism: Viscum album (assembly GCA_963277665.1). Taxonomy (NCBI): domain Eukaryota; kingdom Viridiplantae; phylum Streptophyta; class Magnoliopsida; order Santalales; family Viscaceae; genus Viscum; species Viscum album. Next base: position 1,897,920,559 of record OY728158.1, on the reverse strand, counting down.
ATGACATTAATTATTGATGGCTCAAAGGAGGATGTCATAATTACTTTTACACTCTAAGCTCACGTGAGTCATGTTCGGTGTGAGAAACAAGAGGTATTGGTAAAAATTAAACAATTGTGCCATGAAAAATGCAATCATTAAGAAATAATGTGGGACTTATGTATGTATGACTGCCCAGATAAATGAAGACTAGGATTTACTTCAGGGAAGAAATCCAGGAACAGGGTCCATAAAGGTATATGTGCTTCATGGAGATTTGAATACTCTAACTGGGGGCTTACTCCTGAAAAGGAGGCCCAAATTAGAAGAGGAATTATTATTGGGTTTTACACCTGAGAAGGAATCCCAGATCAAAGGAAAATTAGGACTAGTTAAGAGAAATTAATACTGGGGCTTACTCCTGAAAAGGAGGCCCAGGTTTGAGACAGGGGCTTACTCCTGAAAAGGAGGCCCAGGTTTGAGACTGGGGCTTACACCTGAAAAGGAGGCCCAGGTTTGATACTGGGGCTTACTCCTGAAAAGGCGGCCCAGGTTAAGAGACTTAAAAAAATTAAGGGACTTGGGGCTTACTCCTGAAGAGGATGCCTATATTTAAGACTTGGGGCTTACTCCTAAGGAGGATACCCAGATTTGAGACTGGGGCTTATTCCTAAAAAGGAGGCCCAGGTTAATGATTACTTGGGGCTTACTCCTAAGTAGGATGCCTGGATATGAGACTGGGGCTTAATCCTGAAAAGGAGGCCCAGGTTAATGATTATGATTGGGTCTTACTCCGAATGAGGATGCCCAAATTTATGACTGCGGCTTATTCTTGAAAAGGAGGCCCAGGTAAATGAGTTGTCTCATCTTAAAGGATGAGGTTGAATGAATGAAATCTCCATCTTTTTAGTGACATAAAGATTTGTAAATCACTTGGTTTTGAGAGATATTCCACATAATTCCTTTCAGATAAGGAAGTCAAATCAAGAAACCATTCCATAAATGGATTTGAAGAGTGTCTTGAAGACTGAATCTTGAACAGGAGAGGTGGAATGGCATAAGAGGGATAAGATAGGAAAGAAGGGCACCCAAAAAGGTAGGGGCGCGCAAGTCCTGGCAGGCGCGCAGGTACTGTGTGGGCGCACAAGTTCGGTCGCGCAGCTATATCTGCGCGACACATGGGTATTTGCGTGATGGTTAACCAGCAGTTTAATACTTGAGAGACTCTTCATTAAAGCCCTTATAATCATCTTGAGGTTCTTCCAGAAGAGTGGCGCGCAAGTTCTATTGAAGTAGTAAGGCGTTGCGCAAGTTTGGACATTTCCCTTAAGGGATGGTCACTTAGGTGTGCAAGTGTTGATGAGTTTCAACACTTAGGCCTTCCTCCTCCTCTTTAGATCTTCTGTTCTAGGTAAGAAATTACCTTATAAGTGTTTCGGAAGCTTTGAGAAGACACTAGGGAGTCGGGAGCTCAAATCTGAGTTTCTGAAGAAAAAAAATCATCCCCGAATGGGGGGCCAACAAGTTCTATTTATAGGCTGAAGAAGACCCGGGCGGTTATCCTTTAGGGCGCGCAAGTCACTTTCGTGACCATTAGGCATCGCGCAAGTGGACTTGCGCGACAGTGATGGTGCTTTGCCTGGCCCATGTGCTTTTAAAGCCTTGTTCATGCCTTTGTCGATTTTTGATGTTTTCTTCAAAGGATGAATCAATTTGTGTTGTCATTATTCCTTTCAATTTGTTTAGGCAATGTGATGAAAAAGGAGTGTCAACAGCGAGCCCTTCTGATTGAGAGCTTCTTTCTAAAGAAGGCACCCGCATTTAGAGATTCCAGTAGACCCCAAGCGTCATAGTCTTCGGCATGTAGTAGACAGCAGATGCATGGGCCCAAGCGGGCTTGGTCTTTCAGAGGCCGACCCCAGGACTCAGGGTTGGCAGTGCGAGGCTCCTAGGCTAGAGGGAGCCAGATAGAGGCCAAGATTTTCTTTTCGTGTGGTAGTCAGGGATACATGGCACGTGACTTCTCGACCCGCTGTATATATGACCAGCAGACGGTTGGGGGCCCACAGAGACAACAACAGTAGTTTGAGCGAAGAGGTCCGCAGGGTAGTGGGCATGGTAGTGGAGCTGGCTGAGCGGCAGGTGGTTGGAGGCTGTTTGAGGTGTTACCTCCAACACCCCCAGGTGGTCCACCGCGGCCTTGGGGAGTATGTGAACAGGGTCTAGTTGAGATCCAAGAAGTAGAGGCTTATGACCACTACCCTCCAGAGATGAACCAAGGTATGATCTATGTCTTCTCCACCCTAGTTGTAGTATTTATAGAAACAAGTTCTATTCAATCCTTCCTTTCCACAGATCTTTTTTGGATCTTGGAGATTCCAGGGGATCCATTGGCTCGATCTTTATAGATATATACTCCTAAGGGAGGGGATTCGATGATTACACACTGATGATGGCAGTGTTAGATTACTCTATGAGGTTAGAGCTTCAGCTGGGATCTCCTAGTAGCAGCGTCGAGGCCTTATGATGTCATATTTGGTATGGACTAGTTATCCACAGTTCATGCTCAGATCAACAGTTTTAGGCATAAAATGTGGTGTGTCCCCACATATGGGACCAGATTTTCCTTCATCGGCCAAAATGAAACCCTTTCAGCATAGGATGGACTCTCTCAGATGAGGGTGTAGCCGATAACTCAGTAGTTGGATAACCTAACCCTCGGTGCAGTGGAGGAGAGGAGTCCAAGTTTTCCTATAGTGGTGGACGATTAAAGGGATGTTTCTTTTCTGATGAGGTTCTAGGACTACCTTATCATATAGGGGTAGACTTCTGCATCAACTTGTACCCCAAGATGTCACATATATCCACACTGGCATATCGAATGGATCCTACAGAGCTTCACGAGCTAAGGGTATAGCTAGAGGACTTGCAGGAGAAGGGGTTCGTAAGGCCTAGTGTTTCACCATGGGTAGCCCCGATAATTTTTTCCAAGGAGGCAGATCGGAGTTTGAGGTTGTGCGTGGATTACCAACACTTTAACCAAGTGTTCATAGAGAACGAGTACCCACTACCAAAGGGTCGATGGGCACATCAATCGGTTAAAGTGGTAGCCTTTTGTGTGGATGGAAAGGTGACCATAGGCTTTTCAGCAGTTGAGACAATGGTGATGGTTGGAGTTCCTCCAGGACTATGACTTTGAGATAATCCATACTCTTGGGAAGGGATTCGTGGTGGAAGACATGATTAGTAGGAGGTCTGGTTTACTGCTACTAGGTGAGGGGATAGAGAAGCTAGCCACAATGCTGATATCCTTTATAGATAGTGATGGAACATCTTACCTCCAGTCTAAGACAGTCAGTCCCCCACTCCTTCAGTGAGTTTGAGAGGCACAACTTGGGGACATTTACTGAGAGACCCTACATGCTCAGATAACCTCAGGGCACTCTCCTGATGGATTTCTGATAGGTGGGGAGAACGTCCTCCCTTTTGAGAGGAAACACCATTGTACTAGTGAAGTTACGGGAGGAGGTGTTCATAGAATCTAATACACCCTCTTTTTTCATACATCCTAGTGTGGTGAAGATGTAATAGGACCTTCAATGTCAATAAATGTTGTTAGTGATGAAGGAAACGGTGGAAGAGTACATTTCACAATGCCTTACTTTTAAGAAAGTGAAATCTAAGAATTAGATTCTAGCACTTTTGTGCACAACCTTTACCCCTAGATAGATGGTCTGGTGAAGCGAACCAAACTGACCTTGGAGGACATGCTTTGTGCTAGTGTCCTAGTTTTTGGTTATAGTGGGGATGACCACCTACCACTGGTGGATTTTGCATACAACATTAGATATAACTCCACCATCGGCATGGCACCGTTTGAGGCCATGTACGAGCTACCACTGAGAAGGTGCGGATCATCCAAGAGTGGATGAGGACTGCACATAGAAAATAAAAACCTTATGTTGACAAGATATGGAGACCTGTGGAGTTCGAGGAGGGAGACAATGTTTTACTTCGGGTCTAACCTCGATGGGGATTGAAAATATTTGGCCGGAGCAGCAAGCTATCTCTAATGTTCATTGGACCTTTTCAGTTTCTGAGTGGACTAGGTAAGGTGGAATACCGCCTAGATTTTTTCCCACATTTTCACTGAGAGCATGATTTTTTTCACATGTTTTAGCTGAAGAGGTACATGCATGATCTATCGCACATCATTGACTGTGGTGAGCTGGACAATGTCAATGGGGTAACATTTGCGGAGTTCTCCACGGAGATAGAGGATCAAAAGAAGTGGGTCCTTTATGGATGATTTATTCCTCGGGTACTCCTTTGGTGGCAGCACGAGTGTCCCCAGGAGAGCACAAGGGAGAAGGATTCTCATATTCATGCTCAGTACCCCCGTTTGTTTGTATTTCCTTTATTTTGGATTTCAGGGATGTAAATCCCTAAGGTAGGGAGAATTTAATGACCGGAATTTCTTTATATATTGTTTTGTTATATATAATTATTTCGAGGCTGTGAAATTTGACATCACATAATTCTGAGGCCCAGAGTGCTCGGAATGATCCGTTGAAAAATTTTAAGCTTTAAATAGTACACCAGAGAAGTTTCTTCAAAACGTGGAATAACTCTTAAATGGTTTCCCAGATCAGAAATATGAGGGCACTGTTGCATTCAGGATAGCAGTCTTAACCAAGGCACAACTTAAGTATAGTCAGCATAGGCCTCCAGTTAGAAAACCCGAAAATGGAATAACTGTAAATTAAATAATTAAATAAAATTATTTTATTTTTCAAATCCTTATAACTCACAAATGGTGACCTGGATTGAAAATATGAGACCTTCGTAGAACTTGTGAGGGTATGCTATCCTTATTCATATCCTAACGTTGGCCAGCGTGGGCCAACATTGGAAGTTAGTTTTTGGTAGTAAATAAAATAATTAAGAAATAATTATTTTATTTTTAAATCCAATAACTTCTAAATGGTAACTCAATTTTAAAATCTGAGATTACTGTTGGTTTCGTGGGGGCATGTTTACTTTAGCGAGATCCAAATATTGATCGACACGGGTCAAGGGAGACTGCTAATAAATTTTTATCTTTTTTATGGTACATTCAGTAAACATGAAAGTGGGATTTTCTATCTATTGAACCATCACTCGGATTGAAAATTTGAGGGAAGCATTCAATTCGAAACACCTGGATTTTCTTATAAATGACTTAACTTCAGCCGGCAAGGGCCGAGCAGAAAAGTTATTTTTTGAATTTTTTGATAAAAATAACAAAATAATTTAAATGAATTATTTTATTTTCTTTCTTCCTTTGGAGTGGCGGATGGAGATGTCGTAGGGAAGAGATAGGGCGGTGACAATGCACATCAATGCATCTCATTAATGGCTCGTTAAACTCGCAACATAGAGATGCTTTAATGATGCGTAACAATGACGTTGTTACAACATAACGACGTGATGCCACATCATTATGGGGACACTACGACGTGCTCCTATTTATAATTCGATGTGCTGTTAGACTACATATTAATGAAATTGGAGGATTCTCTAGAAAACCTATGAAGGACTTCCACCCTAGCGAAGAATAAAGAATGTAGTTTAAACTTCTCCTTCTTTAATAATTTTTGAATATCAGAACCGAGAAGTGACATTGACATCTTAACCCCTCAAGGATGAATGTGTGGCAACAAACTTCAAGAGGTAGGGGTTTTTAATCCATTTTTCTTCCCCATCCATTTCTAAATGACTAATTTAGATTTATCCAAAAACTGGTTAATCTGCAGATCGTGTCTAATAATGGGAGGGTGACATTTCTTTTGGGGTGATTATTCAAGATTAAATCTTGGCATGAATGATTCAATGGTGACCACCCAAAACTCCTCCATCTTCAAGCCTTCTTATGTGGAGGGTGCAGACTGACATGAACAAAGGCCCGAACCCCTTCGTTTGTGCATTCATGGTGAAAGGTTTCTCTCAAAGTGACAGCAAGGATGTTTTGAAGGCTTCATGGTAAAGGCATCCTCTCTCGGAGATTGTTGGCACAAGCAGTGCAAGGGACATACCAACAAAGAATGTTCGGTGGCCCGTCGAAGATTCTACTGGAACACCGGTGTCGGCATCGACAACATGCTATGGAGAAACATGCCAACCTATTGTGGTGGGAGATGCACATGGTTAGGCCATGTCGCTAGCATGGCGCCACATTGACCAGGATCAACCCTCGGACTTGGTCTTTAGGTGACGTGGAGGTTGGCGGGTCGTTACCAGCCATGGGCGCATGAAGGAGTGGCCCGCTCCTTTCGGGCCGTGCATGGAAAGGGAGGGACGTGGTGGTCTACTGTGCCCCATGTGCACCCCACCGGCCACTAACGCGGACATACTTCAGACCAGCAGGTCGTGCCCCCAGCGGGCTACATCTCCCAATGGGTCACGCCCCTAGCGAGCTATATCGGTCCTGCTGCGCAGCGGGCTGGACCCATACCCTCTTTGGGCGAGGGCAGACTAGACTGGGTTGCTCGGCAACCTGGCAGGCTGGACCCTCTACCAACTGGGCCCAATCCAGTAAGGCCTATCTGTCCTGACCCACTAGCCAGACAGGACCAAACCGACCCCGACCCACACCAGTTTGGGTCAGGTATGTCAGAATGAACCGAGGTATGTGAAACCCCTAGGAGGGGTTGGTTGGTTTGGCCCGACTAGGATAGACCAAACCCCATCGAAAATGTCCCCGTGGTTACTAAAATGACCATATTTTGATAATCGTGCATCGGATTGGGAGACGTTGACCACATTGAGACCCTATCGATGAGGTGGATCTTTTGGAATGCTCTATGGTGACTTCTGTGGAATTTGTGATGCGATTAAGTTCTTGATGAGAGGTTCTCGCAAGCACACTACGTACAGAACCCTGTGACTGGTTAAGACCTAATGACTGCTGACTTTTGGCCTAGTGGGAAGCACCTATGTGTGAATTTGTAGGCCCATGGTGGGAAGCACCTCTGTGTGACTTTGGATTCCCACGATACATGACAATTAGTAGTGCCTTAGTATGATATGACTCATGGTAAGAACCTCTTTGTGACGTTGAAGGCTCACGATACGCGATGGGGAGGTGTACCTAAGTAGTCAAAAGTTAGTGGGAAGTACCTCTGTTGTGTCTGGTACAGACGATCAATGTTTCTACGAGGGTTCTTAGGGAGACATGACAAACAGACATTACAGTGGTGGACTTGGTGGCCTAGGACCAAGCATGGCCCAGTTGGATCAGGCGGACATGACGTACTACTGCGACTTCCAGTAGCTTCACTACTCTCATGATATGGTGGGGTTTACTACGGCGGGCCATCATAACACTTTTTTAACTTTATAGTTTTCAGTACTTTTTCTTGGGTTTGTATTCTGGCCCACATTCTTTCAGTTGTACTTTCACTCCATTTATTCAGTGGTAAGTTATTTTCCTTTTGTGAGTTGGGACCTGTTTGGGCCTATGTGTGCATACATGTATCGATGCTAATGCCTCCCATATGAAGGTTGAAGCCTTCAGTGCTAGTCGGCAACCCCTAGCCTTCAGGAGGCAAGCTTGGGGTAGTCACGACAAAGGCCCCGAGGGACAGGTCCTGACATTAAAAATCAAAGGATTTTTTTTGAATCTGGGAAAATGTTAAATCCAATTACTAACCCTTAAGAAATTTTTGTAGGATAAATAGGGTCTCATCGAAGATATTTATTTGAAGTACTTTATCAAATCATGTTCCTTATTTATTATATGCTTTACTCTCTTATTTGTTTAATTTTCTTCTCTTCTTAGTCATTTTTTATTGAATTTTAATTTTATAAATATGATAAATTGTTATATAATTAATGTGAATATATATTAAAAATTTGATACACCTAATCATTTAATTTCCATCGCTCTTAAAAATATTATTTTTTAATATAAAAACTTTTATTACTATGATATTATAATTTTATATTTAATCAAATATGCATACTCTTTTATTAAGATAGTTAATTTTAAAATTTATTTTTCCTGTAATTATTTTTTTAAAATTATAAAATGTGGTTCACCTTCCTTCTATCCATTTTTTACTCTAAACTACAAATGTAACCATGTGTTGTGTGAACTACTGCTTCCATGAGTAACATATCTAATTTTTTATTCATTTTAATTATTATTTACTACACCTACTTCAAATATGAATCAAAATCTTTAATTTTTCTAAATAATATCTTCATTCATATTTATTAATGATATTATGGACAAAATACACAATGTTTATTATCATAATCATTAGGTAATTATGGAATGTTCATGCTTGGTGTAGTCTAGAAACATACAATAAAATTTCTACAAAATAATATTGTGGATGACTATGAGAAATTAATTACTAATAATATATGATATAAATAATAAAATAAATATTGAATCTTTTGTTTGGAATTTATACATTAATTTTAAAATCATAAATCAAGGTACCAATGTTCATTTGTAAAAAATCACTGAAACATGCTCATCGTCAATTTCATATTTATGTATAGTAATCAAGAATACAGTTGAATAAAACTATTAAATTATAAATAATTATAAAACCTAATTTTCACTACCATATAAGATCTCATAATTATGAGCTTTGGGATAAGGTTGAATAATGAAACTATTACTGTGAAATTATTTCAAACAATCAAGATGACCCACACCTAATATTAAAAATAGATAATAACAAAGTAATATACATTTATATAATAATTATAATAATGTTTATAAAATATTATAGATATGAAAAAGGTTCTAAAATGGCTAATTAAGATAGTTATTTTGTTATATAGGAGGCCAGAGAAAATTTCAACTGAATAAGAATTTTTGGATCGGGTTTGCACAAATTCAATTTTCATCTATTTTGTTAAAAACATAATTATTAAGACTATATTATTCCATGAATGATTTAATATGCCTAATTAATACTTGGTATTTTATTTCCTCTTTTTCAGGTATCATACTTTTCTTCGTTATAAAGGCATTATCAAATGATTCTTACTACATAGAATATGTTACTTTTAAGGGGTACGTTGTCTCAAATTTTGAATAATTGAGGCAAGATTATGTTTTAGAGTATGTTTTTATTGTATGGTGTACTTAGTTACACTTTGATATTTATATCATGATTCTCTCAATATTCATGTTATTTAATGTTCTCATTGAAATTTTATTTTTCAAGGAGTTTTTATTTGAATGTTTCTAAATCTATAATTGTTATCTGTCTCTATTTTAAATTCTAAGAGATATGTTTTATATTTAAAACTATATTTTATTTATTATAGTGTATTCAATTCCTTAATGGGTTTAATTAAAAGGAATATATTTCAATTTTATGTAAATACACTCATGATATTTTTATTCTTATGTTACCATTACCTTAAAGGGTTTTGTATCTCCATTTTTCTTCATTTAAATATTAATCATATTTACAACCTATTTCCTGTTTTAGTATATATATTGTCTATGGATTGCCTTTAAAATAATCTCATAATATTTTCTTTTGTTTTTGATTAAACTCATTGAAATCCATCACTACCTTTTTATTTACCAATAATCCTCTATTATTGGAATAAGTTTTCTTCCAATGAATTTCCTTTGTTAACACTCTATATTTCCTTCTTTTGATTGAATGGAGTTCACCTATATTACATACATTTATTTTTTGAGGATATAATTTTCTTAACATCATACCACTTACTCTATAAAATATTATTTTGAAGGATTCTTACATAGAAATATATTAATTTTATTTATTGGGGAATATTGAAAATTTTTATGCTTGTTATTTCAACATGGGTGTTTTTTGAGTATTTAGTAATATTTTTTATGTAGAATATTGATTATTAATTCCTTTATATGTTGAATTCACTGGAATTCATTAGTGACATACGGGTCTCTCAATATCACCTTAATTCATTAATAGGTGTCACAAGATAGACTAGAATGAGTGTTAAATTGCATGCCTGACCAGAATTGTTTTTTTCATAAACAAGGGGTCTCGACTGTAAGATCATGATGTCTAAGATAATGATATTTAAGATTTGGGAATATATTTAGCTATCCAAAATTATGAATTTCATCATTAAGGAAATATTTATTATTATCAATTTGATCTTTTATTTTTTATTTTTTTTCTATGGACACATAATCATTTTAGAGTAATTATAATATAGAAATATTTTTTTGTTATATATTCATTACATATTATTTATTTTTATCTTATGATTAGTTATGATCTATGATTATTATGGAATACTTTTCCCCTTAGAAAGAATTTTATCTCACCCTTCTTGTAAATAAATGTATTACACAAGATATACCTAACAAATAGTTTTTGCAGAGATTATTTTGGAGATACTGAAGTCTTATTATTGATTAAGTAGTTTCTTATATAGTGGAAAATATGTATATTTGATTAAAAATAAACAGGATTAGTTATTTAAAAGTTTTTCCTAAATCTATAAAAACATTAAATCTAATAGGTCCTTAGTATTTATGTGACTCAATATTTGTTGGTGATGCTTTAATTATTGATTGTTATAATTCAATCACTTTAATTTATTTGAATTCTTGTATGTAAATAATGTGTTTATTTGCATCAGATTTCGGGAGAGTATGTCTATGGTACCATAGTTTGTATTTAAGTAGGTTTTAGAAAAGTTTACAGTTAAGGATGTTATTTGAAGATAATTTATCTATTGAAAAGTTAAGGTTGATCATAATTTATAAGGTATAGATTACCCTTTAGGTTGATTGAATTAATATTGAATATTTTAGGGATTATGATAAGAGAGATTTATTAAAAACCCTAAGATGAGATAGACCGATAAGCCTTAGTATGTTATAACACTCTAATATTTTGGTAATGTAGATATTTTATGTTTCTCTTAGAAATTACCACCCTGTATGGATACTATAGGTGGATGAACAATTTTTCATTGATGTAACTATGGGTAATTACACTAAAAATTGTGGATTGGGTATTTACTCGATCAACACTTAGTAGATAATAAAGAGGCGTAATTGGAAACTTGTTTTTAAACTCCTTAGAGATATACATTGGAGAGTAAAATTATTTTTACAAACCATTATGAAGTATTTGAGAAATAATTTAACTAAATAAGTTAGAGAAAATAATAGGAAAGTAATAATGGATGACCAATTATTGAACAAAGAGAGTCATAGGTTGAAATGAAAGTTTCATATGTTTAAAAAGAATGAGTCATATGGGAAGACATATTTTGATGGATGTTCTCATATTAACATTTTAGATATTATCAGAATCATTTTGATTTTAGAATTTGGTTGAAATTGGTTCACAAAGATGAAGATGGGAAGGGTATAAATTTTTAAACCACTATATCTTATAACTGAATAATGGAGTGTAATTATATGTTTGGGAATATTATTATATTTCTATAATTATTGAGAAGGAGAGTTTTATAATATCACCTAAGGTAGTGAGGTTGATATCTTAATGGAAATTAAATCTTAATACTCTGGGTTATTTTCATAAGTGAGTGATATTTATTGACGATATTTTGGTATATTCTAAAATTTATGTGTATCTCATGAAACATATAATTATTTTTTATAATAATTATTACTTTAATGTTTTAGAAACATATATTAAATGTATCAATAACATGGAAAATTTATTTTATGACACGGTTAATTGTTTTGGGGTAACTATGGAAGAACACATGATCATGGGATTAATATCTCTTAGGTATAACATAGTATTGATGTTCAGATAATAAAGGGTTGAATGTTTTTGAAAAATTAAGGTATATAGTATTAGTTATTTCGGTATTGATAAATTAATGATAATATTATTAGTGATGTTTATCACATTTTTTGGGATTATGGTATATATTGGCTAGTGTGATATCTTATGACCCAATGATTAATATCTTTTGAGGGTTAAATATAGTGTTAATTTCTAAAAGAATATTTTTTTTCACTTTAGTTTAATATCATGGAGATTAAGATTATTTTTGGGAAATTTATAGTTTGGGGAATGAGTGATTACGGTATATAGAAACATGAGTATGTGATTTTATGAAATATTAATATAGTTTGAGAAATGATAAGTAACTTAATTTGGCCTCATAGAGAAATATTGATGTCAAATTAGAAGTTATTTTTTGAATGATAAATGTGTTAAGAATACCCTCACCTACATTCATCCCTGATTAATTAATAAAATTGAAAGGATGAAATTTATTTATGTGGTGTAGACTCGGAAATTTTAAATTATATTTTTCTTCAATCCTTAAATGTATGTAGCATGTGATGCATGCAACACCATACCATGACGAACCATTGAAAAATATATAACAATTAAAATGTAGCTATAGAATTAGTAGGTAAAAATAGAAATTACCAAATGATGAAATATTTTAAATGAAAATAATAAACTTAATCAAGGATAAGACATTGATAAGTTTAATCAGTGTAGCTAGATTACTAACAAGTCTTATTTATTCTTTAAATTGTAACCTTTCTAAAAATTATATTTTGTATCAATTTTTTTGCAAACGAAATTATTTATGGAAAAATATATTATTGATATGAATAATGTACTAACACCAATATTAACAGTAATTGATATGAAATAAAAAAAGAATAGTTATTTTTTTTAAATTTTATTTTCCTATAGAAATAGTTTTCATTATATTTTTATGTTTTTGTTAAATTTAGAAATTTTTAATTTTTAATTTGAAAATATGAAATTTTATTTTTAGATTCATCATGTCAATATTATCTAAAGATGAGTTTTCGGAATTTTCCTTAAATTGTTAATTTTTTGATGAATAGTGACAAATACAGTTTTCCCCAAAACTATAACATTTATGAATTTATAATCATATAATAAATACACAAACTTTATAAAAAACTTTAATAAAAATATATATATTTAAGGAGTAATACTATATATTTTTAAATACCATTTTGAATTTCTAAAACCTACATTTAACATTTTACGAATGAGAGTAATATTTTATAAAAAAGAAATTGTTTTTTGTCATTTATTTTAATTAAATATTATTTTTCCAAAATTCAGTATTGGATTTATATAAAATAAATAAAAATTTATTTATTTTAAAATTAAACTAATTTTTTCATGTAAACCAAATACGTTGATAATTTTATCCTACCCTTATATTTTTTTCATAGAAATACAGTTTTTCTAAAAAAAAAATTAGGTGTTACACACGCTAACATCAAAATTTATTTTTCTTAAAGATAAAAGTTTATTTGATAAAATATATTTCATTTTTTGCATCAGTAGGTTAAAATTAAATAATAAGTAACATTTTATTTTTTGGAAGTCAATATAAATTACTTAGGTAAGAACTATTTATCCAAGTAAAACCAAAAAGGTAAAAGTAAATATTTTATGAGTAAATAACTTAAAACAAGTCTAAAATGAATTATGAAAATTAATTTTTGAGGTATTATTATCATAAAATAATCCCTTAATAAATTATTGTCTATTTTTTTGAGCCATGTGACATGTGAAACATGTTCTCTATTTATATTAAGTTGAGATTTTTTAAAAAAATCATTTCTAACAACTTATAAAGGGGTCCCCTAACCACCCCTCAAATACCAATCGAAATATTGATTCAACCATGAAACCTTGACCATTTTAATTCCTACAGAATCCTCTATCACCTTATAATGCTTTTGATCATAAGATATTATCCTAATCACTCCTTTTAAAGGATTTCTATAAGTGAAATCCCAAGTCCTCAATGCGAGTAGAACTTTTCCTTAATTTATTTTTTCAATATAAATATTGAAGATACTTTTTTATAACTAGAATATAATTAAATAAGTATTGTTTTTATTTTTAATTTCATTATTTTATGTGAATAAAAATTAATCACCCTTCTTTTTTTCATTTAATAAAAATGAAACTTCCATTCATACGTTGTGTAGAATATCACTTCCATGAAGCGAAGACTTTCATTTTTCAGTACTACCTATATTATCATGATAGAATGTTGAACTTAAAGAATAAATATCAAATATATATTATAATTATGATTATAAAGATAAAAATTATAATCCAACATCTTTCCCACTCATTCATTGAGAAAAGAAAGCATTAACCTCACGTTGTGCAAACTACCGACTCTACAAAGTAACACATCTCATTTTTCATTTAGTTTCTTTCTTATTTATCAAACCCTCTTTAAATGTGATTAAAAAACATAAATATTATCCAAATAATATCATTATTCTTGTTTAATAATGATATTATTTACAAAATTAAGCACGCATAATCAAAATCATTCATTAATTATAGCATGTTCATGTTTGGGTTGGTTTAACCACCTAAAAAAGAAATGATATAAAATAATATCATGGGTGAATATGAGAACATAAATATTAATAGTATATGATATAAATATTAAAATAAATATTTTTGTTTGGTTATGTAATGGTAAAATTAATTTTAAACTCATTAATTGAAATACCAATATTCATTCATGCAAAATCACCGAAACATACTCCTCACCGATTTCATATTTGAGAACCACAACAAAAACTCAAATATAAGAAAATTAGAAAAAAAAATAATTATAACAAAACACATTAAAATACCTTGTATGATATTTGAATGATGAAATTTGGTATAGGAATTAATAATAACACTACTATTAAAAAACTTGTTTCAAACGATCATGATTACTAACACCTGATATTGAAAATATATAATAACTTACTAATAAAAATGTAGATAATAATTATAAATAAGGTCAAAAAAGGTTATATATATTAAAATTTTATAAAATTGTTTATACATATTTATTTTATATAGTATGTTACATAGCATTTTGACTAATCCATAATTAATCTAAGGGTTTTTACTAACTCAATTTTCTTCCATTGAGTTTAAAAACTTATTAAGGAATTATATTTATCCAAGATTTATTTATTTTACCTCATTAAAAAATGTCATTTTATTTCATTATCATTTTCAGGGGTTCTGTAATTCTTCCTTATAACATCATTTTCAAATTATTCCTACCTCAATGATTATGTTGCTTATAATGGTTTCTTTTCCTAAAATTTCTATTCCTTGAGACATGATTATATTATACACCATGTTTTCTATTGTATGGTGTTCCTATTTACCCTTTAATATTTTATATAATGATTCTCTCATTATTAATGGTATTTAATTTTCAATAATATATTTTATCCTTCAAAGGGGTTTTATTTTAATGTATCTACAGTCATAAATGTTATATGTCTGCATTTGTAATTCTATAAGAAATTGTTGATATTGTACATCATATTTTCTTATATATAGTGTATTAAATACCCTTTTTATCTCAACTAAAATGAATATATTTCAATTTCACTGTATTACTCTCAGGTTATTTTGGTTATTATGTTTCCATTAACATATGGGTTTTTATATCTCAATTTTTCTTTATTGAGATATGATTCATATTCAACACTAGCTTAATTTTGTGGTGAATATTTTGGTCATAAATTAACTAATAAATACTCTTATACTATTTTCTTTTTGGGGATTGAACTCATTGAAATCCATCACTACATCTGTTTTTCCAAATCATCATCTCTTATAAGAATATTTTTTATTATAATTAATTTACTTTGTGAACACTCTTTTTTCATTTGATTTAAGGTTGTTCACCAAGCCACCATATGGTGATTTATTAGAAAAATTATTTACTTAACTATATACTCATTTATATATATGTTATATTGAGTTATGGTTATATATAAATATATTCCATTTACTGATTGTGGGGAATATTTAAAATCCATATAATTATTATTCAAATATTTTTGTTTACTTATGATTAAGAAATATTAGTTATGTATTGTATATATTATTAATTCCTTAAAATGATGAATTCATTTTCCATAATTAGTGAGTTGTGGAGCCCACAATATCCCCTTGATGTATTGAAAGGTCTTGTGAGACACACTATCTTGAATATCTTATTGTATTCATGCCCAAAACTAAAAATTTCCTAGATAGAATGCTGTAAAGGTAATATCATAATTCCAAATCTCACAACTTCTTGGATTAGGGTATGGAATTATCTGTTTAACAATATTATTTCCTTGTTATGGAACCAGTTTTTTGTTATCCGTGTGATCTTTTTGTTTTCATTTTTATCTATGGAAATATCATTCATTTAGTTTCTTGTATGATGGAATTATTATTGGTTATCTATTCCTTCCTTATTATTTATTCTCATCATATTTCTGGTTATGATCTTTGATTTCCATTTATTACAATTACACTTAATTAAAATTTTAACTCACTAATATTATGTTTCCATTTCACAGTGTTATAAAGAAATTCAATACCCCTGATATGTCTAATCTAATGGATTCTAGGGAGAATTTGTTAGAGATAATTAATAATTATTATATATAAATAATCTTATTATATATTAGAAAAATGATCATTTGATTTGAAATATATGGTCTTTATTATTTTAAATATTTTCATAACTCTTAAAAACTCTAAACCAAAAATTTACTTATAATTTATGTGACTCAATATATATTGGTGATATTGGAATTATAGATAGTTAACATTGGGCCACTTTGGATCATTTTAAATACTATGTAAAGTAGGTGTTTATTTTCACTAAATTATGGGAGTACCATTTTGGGGCATCACAGTTGGTTTTAATATTGGGCCACTTTGGATCATTTTAAGGACTATGTAAAGTAGGTGTTTATTTTCACTAAATTATGGGAGTACCATTTTGGGGCATCACAGTTGGTATCAAAGGAGGGGTTTGATAAATCTAGAGGTATGAATGTTAGTTAAGAATAATTTAAGGGTTGATAAGTTTATGTAGATCATAATTTAAAAGGTTTATATGGAAATTTTGGTTAGTTTAGGTAATATTTAATACCTTAGGGATATAATTATATAGCTTTAGTGAACACCCTAGGATAAGGCTAAGGGTAAATTATAAGTATTGGATAATATCTCAACATTTTTGGTAACATAGCCACCATGTGGTTCTTCTACCAAATACATCATTTTTAGGATATTACTAGTGTATATAGGCTATGAAAAAAATATACCTTGGGGTAATAACATTGAAAATGGATGGTTGGGTATTAACTCACACATCACATGGTGAAAAAATAGACCTAACTATACACCTTATTTGATACTCTTGAGAGATATAAATTGGTTAATCGCATTCTCTTTATTAATCATTATGAAGGATTTTAATATGATGTTAATTAATTAGTTTATAGAATATAATTGAAAAAATACCCTGGATAATAAAGGTTTAAACAAATATGTGATGTCCTCATCCCATATCACTCATAATCTACAAAACTTGAGGGATACATTCCCTCAAGTGCGCCTCCACATATGCTAATGGCCGCCAACTAGTAGTGAGGGTATATGGTGGTATAGTTGGGAGACTATATCCTCAATATCATAGTGTCATACAATAGTAATAATAAGGAAATATTGTAACATATAAACAAATTATAAGTAAATCATCTAGATAATAAAAAATAGACTTGAGAAATAACCAATTTTATATGCATATGATATCATGAGTTAATACAAAATATGAATAAGAAGGCACAGTCGCATGTATAAAACGATATTAATATATAAAAAAGAAACCAAAAGTCTAAAACTAATACCTCTATGAGAATCCTACTAACTAGATCTATCCTCTTCTCTCATACACCAATCTAGAATAAAATCAATCATCCCAATCTAGGCACATCCCTTAGCCCTTTCTAGCTTCCAAGATGTATGTCCGGGAACTAAACGATATCCAAAATAGAGTGAGATTGAAACTAAATATGAAACCACCAATGGTTTCTAATGAAATTATACTCTATGAGTACAATCTAAAATGGTGTGAAATTATCATTAAAATTTAAAATTTTAATAAAAATTTAAACCTTGTCGAGATCGGTCTCCCTCGGGGATTCCTGACCAAACTTACCTACTTCAGCCTAAGATGAATGTCTCTGAACATGTATCCTATAAACAATAAAGGGGCCTAAGGTATATATCCCATGAATCCATGTGATAATAACTCCATGGAATATTTGGAATTGGTCCAGGAATTACCACACAATACACATATTTTGATTACAGGGAGGAGCAATTGAATTATTGAGCTTTGAAAGGAAATCCATGACACAATGATCAATCCATGAGGATTAGTCATTTGGTTTGAGTGTAATCTATGGGTTTAACCCTTGTCATTTCAATCCTAGGTTTTTTAACTAAACTGAATAAAACTATTATTGTGATTTGTGTATGCCTTGATTGGAATCTAGTGGGATGACTTGACGATTTTTGATTCCAAAGAAAACAATTGAACCTATAAAGATAATACATTGTGTTCTTTTTTTTGATGAGATGGAGTCTATAAAAACACTATTATGTAAGTAATATGAATTCATAAAGTATGAAAAATACTAAATCTAAGTGGATGTACCACATGGAATTTATATCGGTGGCATCCTATATGTTTGGTTGAGGTATTCCCACTCAAAAATCCATGGCCTACTCAAGGAATTCCAAGCCTATAATTGTGTGATAATTTCCTATATCCAATAATAAAATCATTAGATGATAATATAAGTCTATGGTCCAAGTAAGGATTTCAATCCATTTAAAAAGTAAATAAATCCAACCATTTCATTATTTGGAAATTCAATACACCCAACTGATATCAATTTTAAATTAAAGAATGGGTTTTCATTGCATTTAGTAAAACACACACAAAGGGGTGGATTTTTTTTGAGGTTTTCAACCTATATAGTGTCCAAGGGTCTTGTAACACATTAAAATCCAGGTCCAAGAATCTAATTAAAGGAATATAATTTTTAGAGGAAACCTATATAAAGTCAGACGTGTGGCACTAAACAAAATTATAAATGGTGAGACCTCGAAGGAAAAGTCATAGAAAACCAATCATAGACCCATAGTAGACTCCCCTTCTAGTATTTAACTAATATATAATAAATTTTATAAAATAAAAACTATTCAAATACCCTAAAATTTGTGTACAATAGTTCGAATAAAGATTACACCAAAATGGTAGGTGAAAGTGAGAAAAGAAGCTGGATGGGTACTATAATTACCAAATTGGATCCAATGTGATGAACATAAATTAAATCAGAGTCTAGATGGAGGGTATACATAAAATCCAATAAGAGGTAATATAGAGAGCTCTCACACAGATACTGTGAAAAATAATGGAGGATGAAAATGAAAATTGGTTTAAGGGTCAAGATGGGGGAAATGTAATTTATATTCTTTGTAATATGGTGAATTGTTTAAAAAACCATTAAAAAACAATGAACACCTACTTTCCATTTGGATTTACCCCACAATGTTTATTTTCATAGTTAGACAAATCATGCACAAACCATGTATTCAACACCTTCTTAAAGCCCACACCTTGAATGGTCTAGTCGCATGGTTAGGTAAACTGTATCCAGTGATCCTAAAATTAATTAAAAGTTTTACTGGTTTATAATCACATTTATATTTATTATGAAACCATGATCCGCCTCTATAGGGCCACACTATTGAGGTGTATAGTTAGTGAAACCATTTCTTAACCATGCACCTCGGCATGTTTCTCTAAACAAATTAGATCTCTAGGCCCCGAACTAAGCCTAAAAACTCCCAAAACCTTCATTAACCCTTTATACACATAAATTTATATAATAAATTTTTTTATAAAATAAATTAAATAATACTTACCTTCAAGGGAAAACCCAGTTTATTAAAACATCCCCTTCTTAAAACAACACATCTTCGAGTTTTCCTTTTAAGGGCAGTTGAGCTATTTCAGAAAATATATCTAAAAAATGAGAATGTATACCTGAATCTAATTCATAATTCTTATCTTAAACATAACTTTACATACATGTTACCTTAACTAGAGGAACTTTATGAACCTAAAAGTTCCATTCTTCCATTGTTAACGATACAAACTAGATACCCCTAAAAAGAAGAATCAACCTGCAAATCAAATCTATCAAAATCAAATATAGGATATGGGTAAGTATAATAATTTTAGAGTCTAGAAACATTAAAAACATAAATCATAGTCCTATATAATTTAGTAATATGTTGGAGTTTTTTCCCTAGAAATAACTTCTTTATTACTTCACTACATGTTTTCATTATTATGAAATGAATTTTTTTATCACAATTATTGTTGTTCTTATACATGGATTTTTCATGTGATAGTGTTCTAAGAATATATGTCACAATAAAAGGTTATATTAGTTCCCCACTATAATGATAACCTAGATATTTCACAACATTATTCGTGGATCTTATTAAATGGAAAGATGATATTGTCTGAAGAGACACAGAAGATAAAGGTTATTTGGGGTAGGAGGTTCATAAGACATTGATAGACATTCTCATGGTGTTATCTCCTAGTAATCTCAAAGATAGGATGTTATGATAACATGTATGTAAATATGAAATATTTATTTCTAGTGGTCATTGGGTATTCCTAGATTATCATTAATGGATATCACTAATGGTATCATTAAGATTATCATTTATGGATATCATGAATTTCGTACTTTGAAATATTTATAAAAACTAGTATATAATATGTTCATAGTTAATTATGATACATTGGGAGAATCATTAGTAATATAACATTAATGGATAATGTGGGAGAGGATTTATCCCCTTTGTATCTTGATGAAAGTTAATATCTCAGGCCATTTTTTGAGAATTGAGATTCCTAAATAATTCCATGGCCATGGTTTTCTATAAGGGAGTTCATTTCTATAAATCCAAATAAAGATACATTGATCATATAGGTTGACCGAATCAACATGGAACCCACTTAATTTGAAATATTTTGATAAAAGGGTTATACTACATGATAAACATTTATAGGATGTTGGATGTCATGGAGACATTAATTTATTGATCTAATGAATCCTTGGTGTGTTGCTAGATGATAAAATTTGAATTTAGGTGGTTATTCCTAATACCACTGAGAAAGAGTCCTAGAGGGTCACACACTAAGTGTATCCACAATCTCAGTTAAATAATAGTTTGGAATTTTAATAGTTGGAATAAATAATATTTAACTAGTTTTAATGTATTTCGATAATTTAATCACAAGTTATTAGATAGAATAAGTGAGTTAAATAATAATAATAATACATATTAGTTTTCAATTTTTGGAAAGTATAATATTTATTATATTTATCATAGAATAATATAGTTACCTTTATTTAATTAAATATCCATTGTTATAGGACTAATAATTTTCAATGAGGGAAATCATATCGATTTTAATGGTCTAAATATTTTAAATTAAATTTATTTATATTCTTGAAGTGTCGGTCATGTCATGAAATGAAAAATAATATCATTATTATTATTTTACATGGGGTCATTTAAGAATATTAATGATGGTTAGTGTGCAATTTTCCAACCCTAAATGAGATATAATAAATATATAATTTTATTACATTCAAAATTCAATTTTGGTGTGCACGACATACAAAGGGAGATTGGCACAAGACCTAGAGTTCACCCTCTCTTCCTCTTCTCTCAAGTATTTGATAGAATTTTTAAGTTTCTACATCCTTCATGAAGAATAATGCTATGATCAACCAAGGACAACAAAAGTGATCATAATTGGAAATGTTAGCACCTGATGTTTCTACAGTGATGATAGGAGATTGTGGTGCACATGTAGATCACCAATAGACGTATGATTCACTGGAATCATATAGCACAATGATTTTTCAATGAATTATATTCCATCAGATCATCAATGAAATATTAATTACATGTTTAAGTGATTCTATATCAACTTATAAATTAATTATAAATTACTTGTGAAGATCCTCTCCCTATGATTCGGACATGTCAATGTAGTCTATGAATCTACTCCATTTTATTGGAAATAATCTCATGATTAAGTAAATCACTAATTATATTTCATTTAAGAGGAAAATATGAGTTAGTTTTACCTTAAAAGGATGCTTCCAGTATGCTCAAAACCCTCAAGTGGTATTAGAGAGACCACACATTTAATTTATAATTAATTATTATTCATTGAATGATTGCATATGTTTTCATTTTCTTTTAGTTAAAAATGATTAATTTTAATATCGAAACATCATAATATCTTATTTTATTTATTCTTGATAATATAACCAATAATCAATTAATGATTAAAAATGAATAATCATTCAATTTCCACAATCTAGAGGTTCCAAAAATTCTTTCTGGAAAAAACTATAGTACATGACATGTAAATCCCATATACAAACCATATATTATGTTTTCTATAACATATCTCATTCTATCGAGTTAGATCTATAAATATTAGATCTAATATATGAATAAAATGGAATGGAATGTAGATCTAGACATGCCGAAAGATGGCATGTATAATCAAACATTGTGTAACAATTGTATATGTAGTGCAGTCCCAATTATCTCATGACTGCTAACACAAGATGATCCGATGATCCATGTATTAGATAAATGAAATTGGGACAAAAACTTCCCAATACTATAAGGTTAGACACCTTGTATATGGTACTACACACCATGTACCTCAAGGTTTTCTGTGGTAGGGAACATGGCCAGAACTAAGGCCTGTGTTGCAGACATGGGAAGAGGACAAGTACACATTATGTACTTTTGTACACTCTATGTAGTCTGGTTCCAACAATTTTTTTCAAATTTTTTGTGAAAAGAATAATTAAATTAATAATTCAACATATTGATTATGTGTTCCATGTTTCATTCATACAATAATACACTTCATGTTATAAAATAAAAAAATTTATACAAATTAATTTCTATGGTAAAGGTTTGATGAACACACAAGTTTTCCTCCAGGTACAATTGTGTACTATATTATTTTTAAATGGATTTATTTGAGCTTATCGATAGTAGTGAGTTAAGGATGGTTGGATGGATTTAATATAAATTAAATTAATTGGATTAATTAATGGAATATTATCTTAATTAAATAATGAATCAAAGGAATTAATTATAGGATTGAGAATTTATGCTTGTTTTTTGATGGTTGGATGATCATGAGATTATTCTAACCCTTGTGTATGATGGGTTTATTTTAATTTATTATGATTAAATTATTATTGATGTCATATGATTCATCCCCTCATCTTTATTATGTAAGGGCCAATTTTCCCATAGTTTGTATTATATAAACCCCCCATAATCGAATCCATTTTATTCCCTCACCTATGTGTGAGTAAAATAATATGTAACGATGTAGCTTCCAGCCAAGAGGAGATGGTTCAAGTCAAGGAGACATGGTGAATCTAATCAAGGAGATACATGGGATATATGTGGGAATACTACAACAAAAACCAAGATACAATTCAATGTGTTTTTCCCTATGGGTTAATGGTTAATTTATCATATTCAAGGTTGACTGAACATTAGATAATCTCATGATCATGACACTTATATTTTATTTTTCTTAGTTTCATGGTTAATTAGTTATGTCTATTTATACTGTAAGATAACCTAATAAATGAATTAACATGAATGAAATATATAACAAAATATAACCAAATTATGTGTAATTTTTTATCATACATGGCTAACCACTTATGTAAAATAAACATAATATTAACAATGAATGTTAAATGAAAAAATTGGAATTTATGAATAATAAGAAAAATTCCTCAAACTGATATATTATTTTAGATTACCATTCCACTACTTATGTTAGGATTGAACTCATAGATGAAAGGTCTTGACCAACCCAATTTGTGGTGTTTTCATTTATTATGGAAATTTTAGCTTGAAGTATTGGGATAACATAACCAAGTTTACATCAAGGGTTAACTACCAAATAAATAATCAGTGTAACCTTAGGATTGGGAAGTCCTATCAATAAATCAATTAACCATGAGTTAATGTAGTTTGAATGTGAGTCCTACATACAACCCTAGAAATAGATTATTAGACCAAAATCTTGTTTATGATAAGGTAATATGGATCCTTTCCAACAGAATATCTAATCAATAAGATATTCCAAAACTGAAGGAGAGGGAAATTATGTTTTCAAAAATAGTGAGATATTAATAATAATTTCATTAAATTTAAACTTGTTAATCAATTTTTGTATATAAAACATGTACCAATTATCTGATCTTAAATCGTAGAAATTAAAAATCAAACAATATCGACAATATCATTATGATTCATACTAGAGAAGGATAAACTTATCACTAGGGAAAATTATTTGGAATGGTATAGGATCTTATGAATTATAAAACACCACAAATCAAAATTATACATGTTTGAAACCCCACTTCCTTAGTTAATTTACGATGAGTCTAATGAGGAACAAGTTTTTGTTTATATAAAGCACGTGGAAGATTCTATGGAATGTCCAATGGTTAATGATATCTTCCATGTCCAAATATATTTGAAAAACAATATGTGGATATGGATATGTATAACATTGTTTCCCACATTAATGATATCTATAAAGATAAGGTGAGATCAGAGAGATATGAGATCTATAATGCATTATTCATAAGAAATATTTGAGATTTGGTGCCCGCAAGGGAACCTATAGTCATGATTATTGGCTAATTAAGCACTTGGACATCTTGGGTTTTAAGATCACTGATGAAATTCACATGGATCTCATTCTGGCTTCCCTACCAAAAGACTTATCCAGTTTTTATTATGAATTATAATATGAGTAATATCAAGAAGAAACTATAAAAACTTGTTAATATTTTATTCCAAGTAGATAAAGACATGGGCATGAAAACCCCATTGTCATTATGGTAAATAAAAAAATTGGAATAAGGAAAAGGGTCTAAAAACTCATTCCAAGTCTAAGGATTTGGAGAATCATCACTCTGAAAAGAAGAATATCCTAAGGAATGAAAAGGAACATGATGTTGTATGTTTTTCTTGTGGCATGTAAGGAAACTGGAATAGTAATTACACCCATCCAAATAATAAAGGGAAATCTTCAGGTGAATTTATTATTTATTATAATCTTAACATATCTATAAGTTGGTTATTAGATACTACCTATGGTGCTGAAATTTGTTTCCAAATACATGAACCATTTATATTTCAAAAGAATGCTAAATATGAGGTAGATTTACTTGCTAAAAATGGAGAAAGGATAGATACTATATCCATTAGATACCACTATCTCACATTACCAACATGATTGATTTTGGTTTTAAAGAACTATTAATATGTTCCTAGAAATTTTTAGAACATTATTTCTATTTCTTATTTAGATATGTATGGATTTATTTTTAGATTTCTAAATAATGGTTCATACTTTAATAAATATATAATATTATATGGTTTGAACAATTTAATAATGGTCTTTATTTATTAAATTAATAGAACCAAATATTGGAAAATGATAATGAAACAAATGCATGAAAATCATACGACACTAAGTTATGGAATCACTTTATTCATCACATAAAGGAGAAATTTCTGAATAATATCTACGAAGTTAGTCACCTAGTCTATTGATATTAATCCACTTGAATGTTTTAATGTTTGTTTACAAGGTAAGATGACTGAACCACCATTCGGTGATCAAGGTGAAAGGGCTACAGAGCATCTAAATTTTGTACACTATTGTAAGATGACCTTTTAATGTAGTGTCTATAGGTGGATACTCATAATTTATTACTTTTACTGATTAATTGAGTTGATATGGTTATATTTACATAATAAGGTATAAGTTTGAATCCTTTGATAAGTTCAAAGGGATCAACATCGAGGTTGATAATAATCCTGGTTAAAAGATAATGTAACTTCAATCGGATCTAGGTGATGAATATCTAAACCAAGACTTTCTTAAATTTATATGG
Organism: Viscum album; assembly: GCA_963277665.1. Classification (NCBI taxonomy): domain Eukaryota; kingdom Viridiplantae; phylum Streptophyta; class Magnoliopsida; order Santalales; family Viscaceae; genus Viscum; species Viscum album. The sequence continues at coordinate 1,897,894,623 of OY728158.1, read as the reverse complement.
GAGTATGGGGTTTTATGTCCACTTAATTTATATTATACACCATAGTGGAATGGTGTTAGTGAAAGGAATAAGTGTACATTGTTGGACATGATAAGATCATGGATGACCACATAAGCCTTCTATTATCCTTTTGAGGGTATTCATTTAGAATACATTGTAATTACTAATATAAGTACCAACAAAATAAGAAATGGAATTTTCTTTAAGATATGAAGTATAAAGAAACTCATTTTGATGCATGTTCCATCATGGGGTTCTGAGATATTTTCAAGGATAGATTAATAAACAAATAGGCACCCCAAGGAATAAAGTGTATCTTTATAGGGTATCCTATGGAAATAAGGGGATACTGCCTATATGAACCTTCAGATAAGAATGTAATTGTTACAAGATGGGCTATTTTTTATGAGAGGGAGCACATACACATGGAGGATAGTGGTAACATTATTGAATTCTATGGTGTTGCTGTTCAAGATACACAACGATTATTATATGAATCGATTACACAGGTCCATATGGAATCTGATGCTATAGAAACACAAGGGATGTGTAAGAGTGTTAGATAGTTAAGAAAACTAGAGAGATATTTGTTTCATGTAACTAATTATGATGACTAACTATTGTCTTGAAATAATTATTCTCTCTCAAAAAAGGAGTTTATAGAGATCTTAGATGCTATAATATGTAAAGAATCCATGAATTTTGAGATAGATTCCATGTATCAAAACCATGTTTAGGTTCTAATTAGTTCTCTAATTGATGTAAATATTTTTTGGTGTAAATTTGAATGTAAGAGATATATAGACATGTAAGGTAAGATAAATAACTATAAATCATGGCTTGTGGATAAAGGTTCTATATAATTTCAATGCATTGACTATGATGAGACCTTTTATTCAGTTTCCAAGTTTAAATCCACCATTTTTTTCAATAGAATCTTACCATGACTTTGATATATGAAAAATGGATGTAAAAACTAAATTACATAATGGGAACCTTCAAGAGGAAGTTTATATGACACAACCATAAGGGTTTTTGAATTCATGAAATGGAAAAAAATTATAAAAGTTGAAGAGATCCATTTATGAGTTAAAGGAACAATCCATGTCATTAAACATTCAATTCAATGTAGCAATAAAGTAATTTGGTTTCATTAAGAATGAGTATGATCCATGTGTTTATATAAATTTTAGTGGGATTATAATAGTTTTCATATTAGTATATGTTTATTACATATTACTGATTGTAAATGATATAATAGCCTTAGTAGAGGTTAATGTATAATTGAGAAAATGCTTCTCCAATAAATTTTTAGGTGGAGTAGCCTATATTATAGTGATAAAGATCACACATGTTATATCTAAGATGCTGATCAGACTTATTCAAGGTATATATTTTGACAAGAAACAAAATAAGTTCAGTATGTAATAGTCCCAGAGGAGATTGGTTCTTGTGTCACATGGTATGCAACTTTTTCAAAAAATGCATCCTTAGAAAAAAGTTGAATGAGAGAGAATGAGTAAGATACCATATGCTTTTGTAATACGATCTATCAATTTTACCATGTTGTGTACAAGGATTGATGTTTCCTATTCTTTGAGAATGGTAGAAAGATATCAAGTAGATCTAGATGAACACTATTGGACTACTATTGTGGTTATCCATAAGCATCCAAGGCGTACTAATGATATGTTCTTCATGTATAAAGGAGATGAAGAACTAGTAATCAAGGGTTATATAGATTATCGATTTCAGAAAAAATATAATGATTTGAAGTTTCAATTGGTATATGTTTTCCCCCCAATGGGAGAGATGTGATCTATAATATTTTAAATTATCTTGTTTCCACAGATCCTATAGTGGAATTTGAGTATATTGTGGATTTATATTTTTCTAATAATGTTGTAACATCCCAAAACTTCTTATTTTCTTGAGGAAGAATTCATACTTAGCCATAGGTGACAAACCCAAGGCACTAAATGTTGGAAATAAATTACAAGGGCTTAAATAAAATTGGGAGATGATTCTACCTTTGAGGATAAAAAACCACAACCAAACATACCATAACCAGAAACCAATAAACATAGCATTTTAAAAATGCATACAACTCAAAAGTAAAAAATCCAATAATTGACCATACTAAAGGAAACAAAATAAAACAAATCCATTATCAACTACCCAATAACAGAGAAATGAATAAAACTCAAAGACTCCAATGAAATAACTTCAGAACTCCCAATCTATTCCATGATACAACTCTACTATACATTCCCAAGTATCACAAAACACCACTAAAGAAATGTGATGATTTCTCTTTACCTATGTATCAATAAAAAATATCTTCAAAATCACCAAAGTTTCAAAACATGGGGTGATTAATAAAACTCATTAGGTTTTATCCAAATGACATCCCTACTAATTCTACTAGGATAGAACATGTTATCACATTTATATAAAAAAATTTATATAAAATAATTTTAAATAGTTTAATTCAGAATATAAAAAACATTCCCAAGAAAAACTATGTTCTAAAACCAAATCCTTTTTACAAGTAAAAAAAATGATGCATCAAACCATTCTGAATTCCTTTTTGACATACCCAATACATGAATTACGGGCACACACCCACACATTAAAGCTTCAGTGATAGTTCCATACTAATAAGTAATTTATCATCCATTTATTATGTCTTCACTAAGTATCAAATCTCATTTTTCCCCAAATGACTTGATCCCCTTATCCAGGGCCACGTCCCTTTGTACCCTAATGGTGTACTCCCCTTATTTAGTGTCTTGTCAAAATCCTAAACTCATGCCTTCCCGTGAATACCAAAACCATTGCAAACTAACCATTTCAAGAAATTTAATTAAAACCATTATTTTTTTGAAAAAATTTATGTCAAACCATTTTCCATAAATCCAAAAAATCCATATTTGAAAATAAACATTTAAAAATCATGAAAATAAAGTACTTTTCACTATTAATTCTAAAAATCCACAGACCATAACTAAAGATGGTTTCTACAATGTTTTTTCACATAAATTTCACAATACATTTCAATAAATTCAAACCATTTGAAACTAATACTTCATGTTCTAATAATATTAGTCGAGAGTGATGCCAAATACCTCCAAAATTATGGTGGAAATGAAGAACGGTATGAATTATTCAACAAAACTATGTTTAATATCTAGAAACTCACCTTATATCTCATTACCTAACATCAATATAGACACATAGCATCATCATTGGAATCCAATATCATAGATATATCCCTAATGAACTAGATATTTGGATCCAAGATAGAGTAGATAAGTTGATCTCTGGAAAACTACCCAAAATAATGACTTACCAAGGGGATCATGTTTCAATGCACCACAAATTTCCAATCGATTGCTTCTAGTTGAAAGGGGAGGGACTCCAAAGCCTTTGGGAGGAGTAAAAACGAATTTAGGGTCTAAAATACTAAAAAAGTGGATTATAGGTTAAAACATGTGATATCCATTTTTTAGGATCTCACTTTTTTAACCATACATGGTTGGTTCACACATTTAGAAAAACCGCGAACTAGAAATTTTCTCAACAAGCACCTAACACATTTTGATCACATGGTTAGAAAATTCATGCACCGGCCTTGAAGAATCCATCTACATCAGATTTCACGGTTTCCCCTAGGTTCCCACACAGTTTGGAAAAATAGTGTGCCTAACCGTGACCCAATATTGAAGCCCATGTTTCATCTTTTATAGTTTATTTTATGAGTTTCACAATTTCTACTAACCATGATCAACCCATTCACTTCTAGAAAGTCCCACAAAACTATCTAAAAGTCATCTAAAACCCACCAAACTTCACCAAAAGTATTTACATACTTGAAATACCTAAAGAAAGGGTACTTAATTTAATGTAGGGGTGATACATTCTCCCAACCATTGAACTTTCCATCATTGGAAAGTAGAATACCATTACTAATTAGAAAGAGTTCAGGCCATTGCATGACTATTTCTTTATCTTTTTCCCAAGTCTCTTCATGAATATGACCATGTTTCCAAAAAACCCGTATAGGTTCATTGATTTTACCACATAATATTTTATCTTTCCAGTCCAAAATCCCAACCATCACATTCACCAATGAAGCAACCAAATATAGGTTGATGTGATCCCATCGAATCACATGGTAAAGATTAGGCTGGTGCTTTTTCAACTAAGATATTTGAAATTATTTATGCACTGCACTGAACCATTGTCGAAAACACAACCTATATTCTACCTCACCAGCCCATTCATGTATCTCAAAATGGCATTTGTATCGTGGAGATAACTTTACCTTATTTCCATAATAATGATGTCCAATTCATGTATATATTTTCAGGAGAACTTAATCACTCACATTGAATGACAACGACCATCGATGAGGATCTGAATATGATTTTGGATAAGTCTGTGTTGTCTTTATCCATTTCATGATCAATATAATCTTTTTCATTTGTTCTTGGGAAAGGCTCAGAAAAACCAATGAAGTCTCATCTGTTTCCACCCAAAAAAGTGGAGAATGAAAAGGACTCCCTTATAATGATTTAAAATGATCCATATGCATTGAGTCCAGATAACTATTGTTATATGTAAACTACACTAACTATTTGTTCTCTTCCTATGTTCCATAAAAATCCATTAAACAAGTCCAAAAAAAGTATTCAAAATTTTGTAGTGTTTGTTCAAATTGTCCATACATCTGAGGATGATATACCTTGATAATGGTAAACTGAGTCCCAAGGTCTTGTTGTAAGGATTTCTAGAAATGAGATGTAATATTTTGGATCTCTGTCTGATACTATCCATCCAACAGACCGAAGGCCTTAAAATATTTTTATTATTGATAAAGGCCCCTTTTAAGGGAATAAGGGGAGAAACCCAAAGGAAATAATGGAATTAGGACAATCACAATTAAAGGAAAAAAGATTGAAAATAAAACTAAAAACCATAGCAGCCCCTCCCCAACATAAAAGATGTTTATGCACTCCAATGTTGCAATGAAAATCTGCAAGCAAGTGTCATGTGTCAAATCACAGGCCCAATATGATGGCTGACGCCATACCCTCTCAAAAAATCAAATCCAATAAGCACTGCAAAGATGAAATTCCAGCTCTGAATCTTAATTTGGGCATCTTATAAGTGATTGATTCCAAATGAACTAACTTCCCACCTCTACGATCAAACAAAATAGATTCCACAAAACACATAAATTTAAGCATATTGATATCTAGAATTCACCCATACAACTAAAAATTTCAACCGAAAGAAAACCAAAACACTAGTAGAACTAGAAGATAAACTAATGGGTAGATCAAAGTCAAAATATCCCTCAGAAATCAACATTGGAACAGAAACAACAAGTGCTTCATCTCGACCACAAGGCACCCTTTGAACACATCCACAGAAACCCAAAAAGGATATAACAAGGAGTATGAATCCAAATCTTCATCACCTGGGACTGGAATATCCAACACCACATCGATGGAGAATTACTGTTTTGAGGAGCTGAGAAGGTATGAGAAGACAGCGCCACTCTGGGATGGATCCGAACAGAACAAAACCACTGAATAACCCACTCTGACTTCCAATTCGAACAAATCACAAGAGGCAGAAGGTACCAATGAGGAATAAAGGGGCCCCTCTGGTGAGGACACCACCGCAGGAACACCAATAGTGCACCAAAATAATAAAAAATGAAGAAAAATCAAACCTCCCCCATTTAAATCATGTCAGAGTAGAAGCCAAGCTTCACAGTATCACACCTGAAGCCGAAGGTCATCCAAGACAAGATCCAGAGTCCAAAATCCATAGCCAAGCCATGAAGATGCACACCGAAGCCATGCATAGACCCAAAATCTAGAAGGCATCATTGTGCTGACATTAAACCGAAATCCATCCATCAGAAACCTACTCTAAGATCTAGACCACCAGAACCCACCACGTCGAGATCATGGCCATGAAAAAGCCAAATCGTGAGCCTAAAACATCAGCGGACCACTCTGAAACTGAGATGAGATCCTGAGCGTTGACGCCAAGCCAAACCAATGATCTGGAGGAGGGGAAGAGAAGAGAATGAATAGGAAACCCTAACTCATGGGAGGGTGGGGGAGACACCACTCAGAATAAAAAGTCCTATGTACGATACTATCGAAACTGGTACTCCATTTCTCTTTACCATATCTTGGATATATATTTTTGACAATTCCTCTACCATATGAGATTCAAAAATAGGGATAAAATGAGTTGAACTTGTGAGATGATCCACTATCACCCATATGACATCATGTTTCTAAACCATTCTTGGGAGACTTGTTGCAAAATTCAAGGATATCTATTCCCATTTTCAAATAGAAATAGGGAATGACTACCACATACCTTCTGGTCATTTATATTCTTCCTTAACCTACTAATAAGTCAAGAATCTTGGAATAAACTCATCCATCATTATTTTCATACCCACAAAAAAAACTATGATTTTAATGGCTTATACATCTTTAGTATTCTATGATGAAAATTCTATCTTGAATGGTGGTATGCATGAAGAAGTTTTTCTAGATAAGACATAATATGACCATCCAATTTTGAAACAAAAAACAGAATTTTCATCCAATTTACATCCATCAATGTTCTCCCCCATTGAGTTTTGACCTCATCACCACACATTCTAAATCAGATGTCTGTGCCTATTTTACTATCTCAACCAAATCAAGAATAAATGAAACTATAAATAAAATTGCAAAATCACCTTGGTCTTCAAATTACATGTTCATGTCTACTATCTCTAACATGAACTACCACTGATCTCAAGCCTCTTTTTCCAATTAAGTATATAAATTTATGCTTAATTCATCTGCAACAAAATTAAATTTACTCAGTGTATACATCCCATCAAAGATAATCATTTGGAGATAATCCATCTATATTATTTGTCTTAGGTTCAAATCCATTTGGGAGAAAATATTTTTTAATATCTGGTGATTCATAAACACTATAAATTTCTTACCGAAGTTTTAATTATTTGAGGTATTCAAATCATGGACTATAACAACCAACTCCAAATCATGCGTTGGGTAGTTATTCTCAAGAATCTGTAACTATCTTGATCTGTAAGAAAAAAAATATGATCCCCCTACATGAGAACACATACCAAACTAGATCTTGAAGCATCATAATACACTATTACAATTTTCATTATTTCTGTAATATCATTATTGGTCTTGTTGTAAGGAAAAAATTGATCTCATGAGAAGACTTCTGTAATTCCTCACTTTATTGAAAGGGAATATTACTCCTTGTCAAAGCTATCCTTGGTGAAGATAGTCATGAGAAATCACAAACAAAGCATATGTAATAACCTGTTAGACTAAGGAAGCTACACATCTCAAAGACATTATTTGGAAGTTTCCAAGATATAATAACCTCTATCTTTTATGGATCTATTGAAACACATCTTTTAGAGATTATAGGGCTAAGTAAATATACCACTTATATCCAATAATTGAACATGGATAAATGTTCATACAAATGATGGTATCTTAAGATTCCTAATACTATCTCCAAGTGTTTCTCATGATCAAAACTTGACCTTGAATACACACATATTTCATCCATAAATACCACCCCAAAAGAATCCAGATATATCTAAAATATCCGATTCATCAAATATATAAAGGCTTTTGGTGAATCCATAAGATTGAAAGGCATAACCACATATTCATAAAGGCTATATAGATTTTTGAAATATATATTTAGAATATCCTCCTGAATGTTCAATTGGTGATATTCTAATCAAAATTCAATTTTAGAGAACCATTGGGCTCCCGTAAATTGATAGAAAAGAAAAAAAATGCCTAGAAGTTGATATCGATTATTTATCATAACATGGTTAATATTATGATAATCCTAGTACAATCTAAGATCTACATCCAACTATTCACACAACAAGATCCATGATATCCGAAGTGATGTTTTAGAAAAAATGAACCCTTTTCTTTCCATCTCCCCCTACTGCACTTTTAGTTCCCTCAATTCTATTGGTGCCATCTGGTAAGGCAGAATTAGAATATGGCTAGTTCCTAGAAGGAGTTCAATCATAAACTAAACTTCTATTGTGGTATAAACCTTGTGAAATTTTTAGGGGGAAGAATCTGAAAATAGATCAAAAACCACTTAAAATACTATTTCAATCTCTTACATCAATAAAAAATTCAATAATGTCAACCAGTATGGGACTGTTCCAACTATTGGTCCTAACAAGCATGTTGCGCCTATTTTAACATTCTTGTCTCCTTTAACGAGATTCTAGATTCCATTATCTATCATAAAATTGATCCTTTAGGTATAATAGTGGATGTGATCCTTGAACATTGTCAAAAAAATCCATACGAAGGATTATGTCATAAATTTCCATATATTTTATAGAGAAATCCCATATAAACTCATCTCCATCAACAGTTATAGAACATGATCTACACATAAAGTATCGGCAATCTCTTTGAACAAGAGGAGTTTTAAGTATCCAAAAATAAGGTATCATCTCAACATTTAAACCCAAAAAATCTACATAATAAGAATCATTAAAAGAATGGGATGATCCCATATCAAATAAATCATAAATAAGGGTATAATTCAAAATAATCATACATCCCACTATCAATGGTCCAGATTGATCATCCAAAATAAATTATCCCATGCCATATAATTGTTTACTCACTACACTATGTTCTTTATTTACCTACTAAGATTTACCTACCTAAGGAGTGATGGTATTCTTGAAATCGACATGGATAGATCTATTCTGCTGATGAGTATTATTCTATTTCCCTCTTCCCATCGAATCATATGACATCTGTGAAATATGGGAAGTTTCCCAAACACCCAAACATGGACCACTGCAACAATAGTGCTGAAGATGCCCCATAATTTTGAAATAGTGCCATGTTATAGGTTGTGTCGTACACTCTCATTTCATGTGGTAAAATGGACCACATTGAAAACATCTAGCCTTACTTTTGGGTATTGGAGGAGGATTCACCTATCCGGCCATCTAATTTTGAGACATACTCCAAACTTATAAATTGGTGTCCCTATTGCTCTTGCTCTCAACATTAGTGTTTCCAAGATTTCCCATAGGTATCAACATGATCCCTCCACCTGTATCTCCTAATATTTTCTGTTCTGTCACATTCAATCTATTGATCATATCTGTATAATCAGTTATACATATCACAACAATCTTCAAGTGAATCTATTACCTAATCCCCAATTCAAAAATGTATGCCTTTAAGGATGGACTTTCTGAAACTTTAGAAGGAAAATAGGCTATATTCATAAATTTAGCCTCATATTTGGTCACTGATATATTCTCCTACTTCTAGATGAATGATTCTGCCATTCCTACAATTCTGAACATGTGAGGAATGAATTATTTGTTAAACATTTCTGCAACCCCCCCCCCCATGAAAGTCCTTAATATAATTTATCATGTACTACTAAATCCCACCAATATCATGAAATATCCTCTTGCATATACCTCACAAAATTGAATTTTATCTCTTTAACTATCCCTTAGAAAGATAATATTCGATTCATCCTATTCGGCCACACCTCTACCATCTCTGGTTCCGAATCACACTGAAAAATGGGTGGATTATTCTTATGAAACTAAACATAATAATCCACTTTCCTTGGTTAATCCCTTTGGTTCCCTCTATCCATAGTCTGCAAATATTAGACAATAGTCTGAACCAGCTATGGGTTGACCTATAGCTCAGGTGAAACAACATTCTCCATAGCTTCTTCATGTTGGTATCTACGATGCCTACCAAGTTCCATTTCTATAAACAGAGAAAACACCCTAAGTATAACTCTCTATCAAGTAGAGGCTTAAATGTTTTTAATTTTACAACATCATATACCACAAAATTTATTTTCAAAGTTATACATTATCTAAATTCTACCCTTTTTAAAAATTCCTCCATGCTTTTGAATATAACACAATTTTCAAAATAGCATAACCATGTTCTTTCAAAATCTGACATTTGAAAACAGTTCAAAAAAATTTCTAAAATAATTTATTTTTTCACCAAATCATAAACCAAGACTCAAAATTAAATATTCCTTCTAAGGAAAATTCATTTCTATCAATTCATTTCATGCTATTCTTATTAGCTAAACCCATTATAAAGAGATTACAATGTCAATAAGTGTCTCCAAAACACTTATGTACCCAACTCCCTGGTAACTTGAAGTTCATTATAAATATGATAACTACATGATTTTGTGATCTACATTTCAAGTCCCAATAATACTACTCCTTTATACCATCCGTACTCAAGGACTAAACTAGAATGATTTTCAACTCAAATATAGACACAACTGATAACTGAGGATCGGAAAAACTGATACCCTTCGTAAGTCAAGAACCAAACAAAAGGATACCACTTATACCACAATTATATTTACACTAGCCAAGACTGATACCACTTGTAAAATCATTCCCCTCCTCATTGGATTAAGTTGAGTAAAAATTTCTTCTTGTCCTTAAGTGACATCCTCAAGGTGCAAAAAGATATCAATAAATTCTAAGGGATTCAATATAATTGGGGGACAATTTTCCTTTTGAGAATAAAACAACCACAACTAAACATACCATATCCAAAAGCCACTAAATGATACACAGTAAAAGTGTATACAAATAAAAAGTAACCAAGCCAACAACTGGCCATACCAAAGTACACATCATAATCCAAATCCAGTATCAACTACATAGCATAAGACAGACTGATAAAACTGAAAGACTCCAAAGACATAACTCTACAGCTCCCAACCTTCTCTATGATCCAACTCTACTATCTATTCCCCAATATCAAAAATAACCACTAAATAAATATGATTATTTCCTTTTACCTATGTCTTGATAAATAATATCTACAAAAGGACCAATGTTCCAATGTTGGGGGTGAGTAATGAAACAAAACTGGGTTTCCCCAAATGAATTCCCTAATCATGCTAGTAAGATAGAACATGTTAACATTTATATAAATAATTATATAAAATAACTTAAATGATTTTATATCATAATATTAATAAATTTCAATAGAAAAACCATTTTCTCAGAGAAAATACTTTTTAAAATTAAAGAAAACAAATGAAGAATCGAACCATTATACATTCCTTTTTGGCATACCCAATCCGTGATTCACACACACACACCAACACATCCATGCTTTAGTGATAGTTCAATACACATGAGTGGTTTCTTGTACATCAAAAAATTTGACACTAAGTGGCCAATAGTCTTGTGCCCCAATGACACACACCCCTTATCAAGGGTCACATACCTTTATACACCAATGGTAAACTCCCCTTATTCAGTATTAATTAGAAAGCATGAACTCACACCAATCGATGTATGGAAAAATCATTTCAAACCAAACATTTCATTCCATTACAATGAAATAATTATTTTGTTGAAAAAATTTCAATCAAACCATTTTCTATAAATCCACCAATGAAATATTTTTAAATTAACATTTTATAATTAAGAAGTCAAGGCACATTGCACAACCAATTCCAAAAAACCCACAAACCATCACTATAGAGGATTTATACTATACTTTTCACATAATCTTTATAATAAATTTTAAAAAATTCAAAAAATATGAAAATAATCCTTTAGTTTTGAATAATATGAGTTCACAATGATTCCAACTACCTCGGAAATTATGGTGGAAATAGAAAACATCATAAATTCTTCAACAAAACTAGGTTGAGTCTCCAAAAACCCACCTCAGATCTCATTCCCTAACATCAATAATTCCATAACTCATCATTTTTGTCATCCACTATCATAGATATATCCTTAAAGAACTAGATATATGAATCCAAGATAACGAAGGAAATTAGATCTAAGGAAAACAACCAAAAATGAAGACTTACTGAGGGAATTGGGATTAAACGCACCAAGAATTGCCAACATATTTCTTCTGGTTCAAAGGGGAGAGAATAAAAAGCATTTGGGAGGAGTAAAAACTGAGTAAGGGTTTCAAATGGTGAAAAATAGAATATTGGAGGTGAAAATGTGGGGTATCCATTTTTTTGGATCTCACTTTTTTAACCATACATAGTTAGCTCACAGGGTTAGGTAAACTTTACATCAATCGTGTTCCAAACATTTCCTAAAGGAGAACCTTATATGTTTAGCTAGCATGGTTAGAAAACCCATGCACCAACTATGTATAATTCATCTACCTCACATTTCTTGGTTACCCCTAGGTGGCTACACGGTTTTGAAAAATTGTTTGCCTAACCCTGAGCTTGTCCAGAAGCCCATGTTCAACCTTGCATTGTTTCCTGTAGGAGTTTCATGGTTCCTAATAACTGTACTCAAATCATGAACATACAATAAATCCGTAAAAACTTTCCAAAAGTATTAAACACCCTCCCAAACATTACCCAAAATATTTATATACGTAAAATACAAAAAATAAAGGGTTAGATACTAGAAACATGGAACTCTACCAAAGTTGTTAGGATTCAAAAGTTTTTCCAAGAGATTGATGTGGTTTCTAGAAATATGATTGTTTCAAGTTTAATTATAACAACACTTAAAGAGTTTCCATATCCAATGAACCAAGGTCACACAAAAGGATTAAGCACATATTTCACAGGATTATTCCCTTGAGGGATTTCTCTCAATGAGATGAAGTTTTGGTGAGTAGGGTAACCATGGATGAAAATGTGGTGGACCCCTAAATAGTGGATTTATATCAATAGGATCATCAGTATTATATGAGATCTAGAGTAATGAAATTTGTTTTCAGTTGGCTCTAGTGAAAGTGGAAGTCTTTTGGTCTTAGTTCCCTTGAACCAACTTGTTTGGTGTTTGATTACATGATTTCATTCTTAATTAATGATTTTTCTTATATAAATTATTAATTTTATCTTAATTGATATTATTATATAATATTTTATAAAGAATATATGTCTCAATGAATTGTTATAGAATGTTCCTACTATAATGAGAACCTGGAGGTTCCAAAACATTATTCATGAATCTTTTTCTACAGATGGTTGATAGTTTTCAATGGGAAATAAAAGATACATAGTATTTGTTTTATAATTCTAAAAATAAATTAAGACAACTTCACATAGTGATCACCTTTGGTAATCTCCAAGACAAGATGTTTTTAGAGTAGTCCCATTAATAATAATTCCACATTTTCATGTTTCATTGGATACTTCTATTTACTGGTGTGTGTATTTATCCATAGACATTAATATCGTGATTAATAGATATCATTAATTACATAAATTTATATATTGATGAAAAATGTGATGCCATATATTTTCATTGAATTAGGATATGTTGGGTGCGTCACAAATGATATAACATTAGTGGATAATGTGAGAAATAATTTATCACTTTTTTCTTTTAAAAAATGTAAATCTCTTACGCCCTTTGATGGGAATGGAAACACATGAATAAATCAGTGTGAATGTTTTTTTATGGATAAGTTCATTTCTATAAATTAAAATAAAAAGATATCAATCATATAGGTTGATTACACCAATATGAAACCTTCTTAATTTGAGATATTGTTATAAAACATTTATTATATTACATGATAAGTGTTCATAGGAGGTTGGAGATCATTGTGATAATGAATTCTTTATTTTTAAAAGGATTGTGAAGTTTATAGAAAATAACATGGTACATTATGTGGTTATTCTTATTTCCACTAAAAAGGAGGCATAGAAGGCACCCACTATGTGTATCCACAATCTCAATTAAAATCTAGTATTGAATTTAATATGTGGGAATAAATAATATTTATTCATGTTTATTAGTCACCATAATTTAATAAAAAGTAACTCAAAAGAATAATTTTGTTAAAAATAATAATAAATATTAGTTTCCATGTCAGGGAAATATAATATTTATTATATTAATCATGGAATAATGCATTGACAATTATTTTATTAAGTATACATTATTTGAGGATTGGTAACTTTCGATGAGGGAAAGAAGACCAAGTTTAATAGCCCAAATATTATAAATGGTATTTAGTTATACTCTTAATTCATTTCACATGTTAAGAAATTAATAATAATATCATTATTATTGTTTTACATGTGGTCATTTAAGTACGTTAAAGATAGGTGGGTGCTTGTGTGTGATTTTCTAACCTTAAACCATATAAAATAAATATCTAATTATATCACTTTATTAATTCACTTTTGGTGTGAACAATGAATAATGAGAGATTGAATCATTCCCTAAAGTTACCTATCACTTTCTCTACTCTCAAGACTTCAAAAGAACAATCAGGGTTCATTATCCTTAATGAAGAATATTGTTTTCATCAACCATGAACAATGCAAGTGATCGAGATGGTTGTGATAGCACCCAACATTTCAACGATGTTGGCCCGAGATTATGGTTCATTTGTGGATCACTGTTAGTGGTATTCTATACTTGATTATGTATTTCAATGATGGTGTGATTAATTTTATTCCATCAGATCTTCAATGAAAGAGTAATTACAAATTTTGGTATTTTTAATCATGTCATAAATTAATTATAAATTACATGTGAAGATCCTCTCCCTATGGGTATGGGGTATTAATGTAGTCTATTAATATACAATTTTTTATGTTAAATTATCTTGTGATCATATAAAGTAATAAATAAAAGTTATTTATGACTAAAATTTCAGTTATTCATACCTTCAAAGGACTCTTCTACTATTCCTAGAACCTTCAGAAGATCTATCTGATATGCTTCTGGCAAGACTCTCTCTGTGATCATGAATGGCCTGAAAAGTATAGGTGATATATTGCCTTATATATTAATATGTAAATTCCCAAATCTAGTAAAAACATGTAAGATGACCCGATATTACACATCAAAACCTAGAGATCAGTGATGAGGATTGAAAAATGACTTCTTCCTTGATTAAACTCTAGCCTCACATTTCCAGATCAACTATATTTTCTCTAAGTCTCTTGAATAGGAGGAGGTCCCAGTAGTGACCCCTCCCCAACCTCTAACTATTATAGTGACTAATTATAATGTCTACCACAGAGTTACTCATATGGGTCCATTTGAATAGTCCCATGAGAACTGTTATTATGAACATAATCATCTAGAGATAACTGATTCTCAAAAGATCCTCAAAAATCAAGGTGACACACTTGAATCATGTCCTCGAATACCAATATAGTGTACTTTGAGTGACCATCAGTATGAGGGTGGTACGCTGTACTAAATTTAATACCACATAATATAAAAGGGTTAAAATAATGAACAATACTACCCCTGTAAGAAATGTGAACCATTCTATTTGGGAGCCTACATGATTAGAACATCATAGTTTAAGAGTTTTTGTATGGAGTAGTTATCAGGATGAGTTATCTCATGGGAAGTTTTCCAATATTTTCATGAGTGAGAAAAAATAACTCCTGAAGTGAATGTGTTCACTTGTGAGGAATTTAATTAGTTTGATAATGCATTCAAGAATGTAGGCGGGCCCTAATGGTGTAAAACACGTGTCTATGGGGTAATTGGGTTTCTTGTAAGGCCTAGCTATTACATAGGTATTAGAGGAGGAACCTGGCCAGAAGTATGGTGGCATGCTTGGGATGATAAGTAGGGTCCACAACATGTATGTTGTGAACATTAGCAGGGGTGAATTTAACACGCTATAATATTATTAGGTTAAAAGAATAAATTTTAATACCCATGTCAATAATGTGACTCTTTCTATTCTTAAGCCTGCATGATTAGTAATCCATAGTTAATGAGGTTTGTAATGAAGTAGTGATAAAGATGGGTGACCTCTTGGGAAGTTTCCAATCTATTTTTGAGTGATGGAAAAGAACACTAGAAATAAAATGTGTTGTTATATGGATAAAACCATTGTTATGACCAATTAAGGCATGTGGGAGGGCCCTAGGGAAAAAAATAAGCGTATACCGTGAAATTGGAGTGCTTCTTGGCCGCAATTTTAATAAAATAGAGTCATAAACTAAATTAAAAGTATCAAATGTTAAAAATAAAGGTTTTATGGTGGAATACATATTTAAATAGATTTTTTTTATTCATAATTTTTATATTATCATAACCTTTTTTGATTTAGTATTTGGTTTAAACAAGCACAAAAAGATGAAATTGAGATAGGTATGTAACTAGATATCACAATTTCATATAACTGAATATGTTGGAGTACTTAAATGGTTTAAAATTTTAGTATATTTCTACTAAAATAGAAAAGGTGAGTTTACTAGTATTAACTAAGTTAGTGAGGTTGGTATCATAATAGAAATTAAATCTTGACCCTCGAAGTATTTTTCATTAGTGAGTGATATTTATCAATGATATTATTGTACATTATAAAAGGTATGAGGGCTATATGAAACATATGAGGATTTTTAGATTGTGGTTTGGCTTTAGAGTTTTGGAATAATATATTAAATAGTATAAATAACCTTGAAAATTTATTCTATGACAAGGTTATATTTCTGTGGGATAAAAATTTAAGAACACGTGTTTGAGGGATAAAAAAACTCTAAGGGTTAATATACGCCTGAAGTTTTGATAAAAAAAGGTTTCTTGATTTTGAAAAATTAATTTAGACAGGTTGAGTAACCCTAGGATTAATAATTGATTCATGATATGTTTTGTGAAGTTCATCTCATTTTTGGGTTTGCAGAATATATTGTCCATTGTGTGATTCTATAACCCATCAATTAATATCGTTTGAGGGTAAAAGATAACATTAATTTTTGGAAGAATATATGGTTTCACTATGGTTTAATGTCTTAGATATTTAAATCATTTTTTGAAAGGGATATTTTATAGAATGTGTGATTAGGTTATATACATTCCTATGAATATTATTCCATGAAATATTAATGTTGTTTGTGGAAAGATAAGTAATTTAATATGGATTAAGAGAGTAAAGTGTAGGTCATATTAGAAGTTATTTCCTGAATGAAAAATATGTTATCAATACACTATCATACTTTTATTAGTGTTTAATAATTAAAATTGAGAGAAAATAATTTATTTATAGGGGTATAATGTAATACCTAGATATTTTAAATTTTATATTCCTTTGAGTCCTAATATGTTTAATAGCATGTGATAGAGGTAATAAAAAGACACAAATAATTGTGAAAATATATATATAAATTAAAATATATCCATAGAATAGGAAGCTAAAAATATTTGTATAAAAATTATGAAATATATATTAAATAAAAATAATTTTCATTATAAATGCTAATACTTTGATAAAATAAATTAGTGCAACCAAATTACTAATAAGGACAATTTATAATTTAAAATGTAACTTTTATAATTTTTTGTGTTTTTAATAAACAAAATAATTTAAGGATAAATAATATTATTTATATGAATAACATATTAACACTATTTTTTTTATTTATTTATAGGAAATAAGAATAAGAATGGGCAATATTTTTTAAAAAATGTTATTTTCCTGTGAAAATATTTTTCATTATGTTTATATGATTTTATTTAAATTATAAAATTGTAGAAGTTTAATTATATAAATAAATTAATTTTTATATTCATCATCTCAATATTATCTTAATAATGTTTTTTTTGTTATTTTTCATGAAATAGTAACTTTCTAGGCGAATAGTGCAAAATACATTTTTTACCAAAACTTTAACTTTTATGATCTTATCATTATATGAGAGATGCCTAGAAGTTTATAAAACCATTTAATATATATTTTTAAATATTTCTAATATAAAATTTTAAATACCATTATGAATTTACAAAATCGATGATTAACATTTTAGGAACTTAAGTTATAATTTCTAAAAAAAGAAACCCTTTTGATCTTTTATTTTATTTAATGTTATTGGTAAAATTTAGTTTTGGATTATATAAATAATTTTTATTTTATTTATAAAAAAATATTTTATTATGGTAATCAAATTTTTTGAAAAGTTTACCCTAAACATAAATTCTAAGCATTAAAAATACACATTTTCTAAAAATGGTATTTACGCGTTACATATATTAATGTTAAAATGGATTTTTATCACACATATAAATTTAATATTTTAAAATGAATTTAATATTTTGAATACATAGGTAAAAATTATATAATAAGTTAAATTTAATTTTTATTAGTTATAAGTAAACGACCAAGTTAAGAACTAGTAACCACGGTAAAAAAAATAGGAAAAGTGAAAATGTTAAGTGTAAGGGACTTAAAACAAGTTTAAAACATTAGTGTGAATGAATTTTTGAGGTATAATTAACCTTAAGTATTCCCATACATAATTATTTTCAATTTTGTGTTCCAATTTACTTATGAAACGTTTTTTTCTTTATATTAAGTTAAAATATTTACAAAAAATCAATTTCACTACTTCTAAAAGGGACCGCTCACCTCTCTATCAATACCACAACAAAATTAGTTTTTCTCTTTAAAACCTAAATTTATTATCTCCATTATAATAATATTTCATGATATTAATATTCTGGTCATAATATATTATCCTAATCCCTCTTTTACCAAGGATTAATGCAACAGAAATCCCATGTACTCAATGTCAGTATAAATTTTACCCATTTTATTTTTTTTGTATATTACTTTTGGAAATATATTTTTTTTATTACTATATAATAAAATTAGTATTATTTTTATTCTTAATATTATTATTCCATGTTAATAACTATTAATCACATTTTCCCTTTTCTTTTAAGAAGTAAAACTATTTTTTGTACGTTGCGTGGACTGCCCCCTCCACAAAGGATCAAATTCAAATTTTCACCACTAACTATATTATGTAGTAAAATAATGAAAATTAAGAATAAGAAATAAAAATATAATTTAATTATTATTATAAAGATAAAAATTATAATCCACCTTACTTCCCTCTAATTATTGGATAAATGAAAACATTAAATGTACATTGTGTGGACTACTGCCTCCATGAATTAACGTTTCTTGTTTTTTTAGTACATTTTTTATTTATTAAACCCTCCAGTAATATGATTCAACACCTAAAATTTATCTAAATAAAATCATTATTCAAAAATAATAATGACATTTTTTCAAAATAAATGATGTGGCCTTATTTTTACTCAGTTTGCCACATCTTTTTATTACATTTTATACAATTTATTTAATTATTTAACACTTTTTAATAAATAAATGCACTTTTGTAATTATATAAATAAATTTGTCAATTATTCACTTTTTATAACATTTTATGTAATTTTGGACCTTAAAATAACTGATTTATTATCGGCGTGTTTTTAATATAACTAATTTTCAATTTGTTTATTTTATCTTTATTTGTTTATTTTATTTAATTTGTCATTGTTAATAATTATTGTGTTTGATAATTAACTTACTTTTAAATTTTTATGTTTATATAATTTAGTTGCGGCTTGCCAGACTATCGGTAGCTAAGCTACCGATAGCAGGGGTCCTTTTTCTCTACCGGTAGGCAGGTTACCGCTTACCGGTGCTGTTTATCGGTGACCATTATCACCGATACTTTTTCCTATCGGATGCTGTTTTATATATCTTATCGGTAGACTTTAAATACTACCGCTGAGCCTTTTAGCGGTGAGTTTTTATTTTGGTTTTTATAAATCTGCTTAACTTTATAATAGTTAATATCCATTTAAACAATTATTTAATTAACATAATTATAATTAATTAATCTAGAATTTATTTTATTAATTATTCTTTCAATTAAGTTACATTAGAATAGTTTAATTTTATTATTTTATGTGTTTAGTCTTCCTGCTCGTCGTTTAAGTAAATAATTTGTCTTTTGAAATTAAATTAAATGGTTAGCCCTTAATTGTTTGCGTGCAATTAGTTAATTAATTAATTAATTAACAGTTTTTAAACATTAACTTTATTATTTTATGTATGCAGATTAATTTTTAATCCATTTTATAAAGGTTTTATTCTACCGGTGATTTAAATTAGCTCTTATGGTGACATATTGGGTCGCCAATGCTAATTTTCATTTTGTGCTGCTACTCTTTAATTAATTTGTTTAGTTATTTTAATTTTAAGTCTTTTATTAATTTAGTTTAATAATTATTTAGTTTTTAATTCTAGCGTTGTCAATTAAAAATTTTAAGGTTTTAAAGGTTTAATAAAAAATCTTGTTTTAAATTAATTGTATTTAGCAATATTTTAATTAATTATTTTATGTCTATTTATTTAAATTATTTAAGTTTTAATTTTATGTTTAATTCTTGTGTGTTTTTTTAAGGTCCGTGTTGTGTAATGTTAACCTTGCATTTTGCTGTATCGGTGAGCTTCCCTTTATATCGGTGACCAGTTGTCTGCCCTGCCTCACCGGTTCACTGCTCTCTTTTCATTATTTTTTTTAATCTATCGGTAGCTCAGCTACCGATATTTATTTTTACCTCACCGGTAGTTTATTTTTTCTGTCGGTAGCTTGACCTACGGATACACCTCCGATACACCACCTGCCCATACACCCAATCTGTAGCTTTTTTTTTCCCATGCCTTTGTTTTTTTTATTCTCCTCACCGATACAGCCTTTATCTCATACCTCACCGATATAATTTTTAGCCACATTTTCTCACCGATAAGTCTCCCCCTCCATCTTCAGCTACCGATACTTATTTTATTTTATTCTATCGGTAGCTGAGCTACCGATAATCCTCACCAATTACATCCTTCCTTTTAACTGTCGGTCTCGTCGTTTTTCTCTCATTCCTTGCTACCGATGTCGTTCCCCTGCTTCACGCACCAATCCCTTCCACCGACACTTTTTCTCAAGCCGTATCACCATTTACCAGCAGGTCCCCATCGCGCTGCTTCACTCTGATGAAGCCACTGTCCGCTGAGGAGGATCCCTTGCTGTGCACCGCGCTGAGTAGGGGAGATGCGCTGCCGCCTCATGCCGCTACTGGATTCCGCATGCTACGGGGTTCAAAGGAGGAGTCCAGTTCGATCTGCTGAGGCCGCTGCTGTCCGCCGTTCCGAGAAGACGCCCCCTCAGCTGCTGCTAACTGCCGCTGCAAGGAGGTCCGTCGCCGCTAGGTGCTGATGGAGTTGCCGCTAGGTGCTGATGGAGTTGCCGCTAGGTGCTGCTGTGGAGGAGGTCATTCGACCTAATACTAGGGTGGAGCTGCAGGCTACCATTTGCACAGGAGGAAGACCCTCCCCCATGCGCCGATGATTGGGGGGAGGAGGAAGAGACAACAAAGAAAAAAAATATAATAAAATAAAAATAAAAGTAAAGTAAAAGTTAAACAAGAAAGAAGAAAAAGGGAAAAGTTAAAGTAAAAAAAATAAACTTTGCAAAAGTCAAATAATTGTAAAGTAATGTAAAAAAGTTTTAAATTTTAAATAATTACAAAATTAATAAAATAGATTAAATTAAACCAATTTAATAATAAATGTAAATATTAAATTAATATACTATTAATAGCCTAAATATTTAAGTAAGAGTAATTATAAATAAATTATAAAATATATTTATTAATTTAAATACTTATAACTTAAGTAATTATTTTAATTACTCAATTAAAATTAACTATTTAATTAATTAACCTAACAATTTAATTTCTTTAATTCTAATAATAAAATTAATGAAACAATCTTAAAATATTAATTAATTAATTTATTTATTTATGCTCTTAATTTTTAATAACTTAGTTTAAAAATGAATAAAATTAATAACTTAGTAAATATTTTATAAACTTAATTAAATTAATAACTTTTTAATAAATTATGTTTTACCATAGTATTATTTAATGGATAATTTTATAAATGAATTAAAAGTAAATAATAACTAACAATTAACTTATGACTAACTTTCAAAGAGTAATATAACACTTGACTTTAAAAATAACCACGTTTTCTTTGGGTCCTTATTTATTTACCCTTTTTATTTATTTATTTATTTGTGCAGGTTCATTCAAAGGACTTAAACGCGTCCAGGTGCATGCAACTAACTTTACCGAAGTTAGTTACGTGAGAAAAGATTGCGCAACGTCTCGGTCGCGAAAAAACGCACGTGTGCGGTGCGTTCGTGAGTAAAACATGGAGTCGGTAGAATCATGCGGTGACATGTAGCAAATGACAGGAAGGTATTAAGCAGAGCAAGCAGCATTTGAAGGGGGACTCTTCCATTCGGATTCCGAAGGCGACACATTCATGGACGGAGGCATTCATGCACTTACCGGTGGAGAGACGATTGAGGGACAATGCTGAGCAGTGCAGTCCAGGAACTTAGGAGCAGAGCATTTTTAGGGAGTTCCTTCTCCCTCACGATTTAAACTTTTGTACTCTGTTTCTGAATTGTTTCCTATGACTGCTGTGATAATGAATAGTATAGTTAGCTAAGTCTCTTAGTTCGGGGAAAGTTCTAGCTCTACTGGCATCTTTTTCTTCCTTCTCATTAACCAATTCTTCTGTGATTAGATTTGATCGGCGAGATCAAATCTAATTTCATTCATCTGCTTTGTACTACATGCACTTAAATTTTCTGAACTCTGTAATCATTCGGCGAGTTTGATTATGGAATCACCTTTTAAATAATCAGCTTGTAATGAAGACTTCAGTACTTACGGCGAGTTTGTATTGTTGTTCTTTTTAATTCATTTGTCTGAAGTTGAACTTCTTGGAGTGGATAACTCTAAGTTGAACAATTTCGACAACTTAACTCCTGGCGAGGGAAGTAAGTTGTCTCTTTTTAGTGGTACGAAGCAGTACTTTTACATGAAAAGGAAAAACAATTTAAACCAGTAGACTAGAATGAACCTCGAGCATTCTTTACTGTTGTCTTTTATCAGCATCTTATTTTCTTCATTGCATTTTTCTTTCAGTTGTATTCTGTTTTAGTGTCGGTAGCACGAGTTTTTCAAGGGAATTGTAGTTTTACGTTGCATATTATAAATACATAAAAAATTTTAAAAGATATTAAAAAAGATAAGAAAAATACTCCACTGCTGACAACAGTGGAGCTTACTGAGTTTTTTTTAGAAAGTAGTGGCCAAAATAGCCTTCCATGTGGGTTCGACCCTGCTTGCCACATATACAGTAGTTAGTAGGAAAATAAATTTTAAACTTTGACCGACTTCAACGACAGTTTAGGTCAAGTTTTTGGCGCCGTTTCTGGGGAAGGCATGATCCATTGCTAAAAAAACACTTAAAAAAACATTTATATAAAAAAAACCTTAAAAAAATTGAAATTTTGAAAAACTGTAAAAAAAAATTACTTTTCTTTCTGCGTGTTACTGTTAGAAACTGTCTACAACTGTTTGTATGAGCACGAGAACATCTGCTGTTATATTGGAACCTCTAAACCCTGAACTCAATAAACACTTAGCTGCTCTAAGAAGGAAAAACAAAATTGAAATAGAAAATCAAGAAAATAGAGTCCCTGAGAATAATAACTTTCGAAATAACCATCCAGAACTCTTAGATGAACACGAAAGGCCTAGGATGAGGGAGTTTCAACTCCCTCAAGTTTCAAGCAACCCATCATCCATTAGATTATGTCCTAGAGCCCGAAATTATGAACTGAAACAATCACACATTTCTCTGCTGCCTGCATTCAATGGGCTCTCTAATAAGGACTCTCTGGCCTTCATTAGAGACTTCTACAATACTGTGCAGAAACTTCCACTTTTAGGACTCACTGAAAATGAACTAAGGATGAGAGTTTTTCCCTTTTTCCTTAAAGGGAATGCGAGAAATTTGTTCTTAAGTCTAGATGAAAATATTTTTGAGAATTGGGATCAAGTGTATAACTCATTCATTATGAAATTTTACCCCCAAAGATTAAAATGAGTGTAGAGACCCGAAGCTTATCGTACATGGACATTACATTACTTTTGCGGAATACTTAGTACATAACAAAAACACACACACAAGGATCGTAATAGTTTAGTGTCTTTGGAAACTCGGAACGTAATCTTCTAATCGTGGTGAAAGATCTTCAATATCTCCCATAAAGATCTTCCCTTTTTTTTTACCTATAAACCTTTCTTTATATCCTGGGGAAAAGAAAACATAAAAGGGTGAGCTCAAATGCTCAGTAAGGGTAAACAAAAGAAATATCAATCACATCATATACATAAGAACATAGCTTTTTGGAAATCTTAACCTGCAAAAGAGCTCATAATATCATATCATGGGATAAATCATAGAAGTGAAAATGAGATCCCCATAATCATAACATAAAACTTGAATCTTTGTGGCATGCACACATAATCATGGAAAATCATTTCCTGTTAGTCATGACTCATTGCCAAGACTATCTTAGTGGACAAAGTCCCTTTCTGAACCGAGTTCACTCCTCGTTTCAGTCCTGTATCACTGAACCGAAATAACCTTCCGTTCCAGCCATGTCTATCTCATGAGATATAAAATCTTTACCCAATGCATTGGAGGGAGATATAGGTCCCACCCATCTCTTAATGAATCCTTTCTTATGTGTGCCACAAAATCATAAATCATACATCATTGCATAACCCATGTAATAAAAATGGGATTCTTAAACAACATGACATCATAAAACCATTCATATAAGATAAAGGAATTCATAAACATAATTCCATCACAACATAGTCAAATCAATGTAAAAATATGGATAGAAACAGAACCCTTTATTATCTTATATGGAAAATAATTTTGTTAAAACACTTGAATTGAATTCTTGAGGAAAATATCCTTTCTTCTTCAAAATCAATTTCTTTTCTCAAAACATCATGCAATTTTAAAAGAAAGAGATTTTATTGAAAATAGTAATGAAATCTTTTAGAGGAAGCTTCATGAAAATAAGGCTTTATAAAACAGTATAAATCCATTCGTGCCGTATAAGTTAAAAAAAAAACATTCTTCGTACTTTTGTCGGAAAAGTCAAAAAGTACCTCGTATGAAAAACGACAAAAGATTCCTTTCATATCTTTTACTAAAAACTCACCAAAGGGTAAAATTGGATTTAAACAATTGTAGGTGGATGTAAATAACATTACATATTGAGGAAACATGGATGTGGATGATAAAATACACCCCAGTAATTACCAAAGTAAAAACAATCTCGGATAAAAATTAGATTGTGATATTTCCCTTACCTTAGGTCCGATTTGCTTTGTTCGTGTCCGAAGCTCCTGTATAATGGTTTAAATAATGTTATTGACTTATTCCAGAATCATACATATTGATATGAGATCATATATGGTCATATTATTAGCTTCTTGTTAGTAATATTTCATTGTTACTTGTTACTCGGGTCTTTATAACTTTTTGTTCTTATGCGTGTTTTGTCGAATAAATTCTTATTCTTATCTTTAGGTTATAGATAATTCATTTCCAGAATGGTATTAGTGTAGTATATACCATATTCATTCATTCAATTCATTTATATAATCATTATGAAATGAAGATCATGTAGAACGAGTCGCATCACATCGTGGAGACGGTATTCCGTACGTACGCACGAGTGATGATATCGTTCCTATGATCGTGGAATTGTATTGGAGTATATATATTATTTCAGTATCAATATTACTTAATAATAATCATATATAGTTACTGATTACACCATTATACCCATCCTTGTAAGGTGATGGTGGAAAATAGATTACACCACGGCGTGGAGACGGTATTCCGTACGTACGCACGCGCGGTGATTTCATTTTTCCGTAGGATGGATAGAAGGTGAATTAGGGTTGTTTCATATTTATAATAACATATCAGTATATGAGTGATACTGATGTTATTACTTCATAATGAAACAACCTAAGAAGAAGAAGTGGAAGAAGAAATAAAGATGAAAGAATTGGTAACGGTAATTACCTCTTCTTTGAAGTTCCTCTTTGAGACCTCCTCTTAGGGCACTAGAATTGGTCTTTGAGGAAGACCAGAACCTCTAGGATGTTGCTAGGGAAGTGGATAAGGGAAAATGGCAGGGGTTGGCCGAGCTTGAGTGCTCAAATTGGTGTGAGGAGGAGGGGGAGGAGGTGCCCTTTTATAAGGGAGGAGAGGGGAACCTTAGGAATATCTCAAAATATTATTTTATATTAAAGTCAAAATCGATTTATAATGGTTCCAAAGGGTCTTATTTCGAAGCTAAAGTGGGGATGGGTCGAAATCCTATCAACCAATAGGATTTGGACAAGTTTAGGGTATTATTTTAACCTTATCAATTAGATTTAACTCTAAGTTAATTAATTTAACATTTACCGTGTCTTTTTGTTTTCTTTCACTATATGGTTAATACACTTACTATAACATGCCAAACGAACCCCAAATTGTTTATTATTAATATATATATCCTTATCTAAGTCATTTGGCCGAACCTTAGATTTTTAGGAATAAAATAACAATTAATAATATAATATTTGATTTAAAAACTATTTTGTGTCAATTTTGACACTATTTGATATATGATTTTTGTGAAAGTCATAACAGAATTATATGTTCGAACCAAGTTGATTAAATCAATACTAATATATCATAGTAACCTAGAAAATTAGTGGAATTCATAAAAAATCTCAAATTACATTTATTTTTGTGTTTATAACATCAATTATGTCAATATTTCATTAATAAGATAATTACTGCATCATTGTTGTGTCATAAATAAATTAAATTATTTGATGTCTAAAAATTACAAATAAAATACCATCATATAGGAAATCTTTTTATCTTTCTAATGAATATTTACAATCGAATTTATATTATGTATAACCCCATATTAAAAATGATTTACTTATTAAACATTGATTTTAACTATTTTAACCTTTCTTTAAATAAATTAATAATAAATGTCCTAATCTAATCCAAGTGGGCCTAAATGGTCATATTTTATTCCTAAGTTTGTTTTTGGTCGAATTACACTTGTCCAATAGAATTAGGACATGTGTTAGGGTAATATTAATATCATATTTACCCTTAGTTACCCTATTTACTATTAACCGCGGTAAAAAAAGTAAAAAGTTACTATTCACCAAAAAATTATTTTCATCTCATTGAACAACATTTTAGTCCTTGATATTAACCGTGTCTCTCGGATTTTCGAAATTCCATTCACAGAAGCGGTAAAATTAAGTTTTATACAAAATTCAGTTTTTAACCTACCACTTAGTAGTTTCACTATTCATCAAAAATTGATGTTTTTCAGAACAATGCCAAAATTTCATCCTAAGCTATATTTCATATTCCGAATTCAAAAATGAAATCTATTTTACCAAATTCATAACATAGAAGTTGCATTAATTAATTTTATAATTAAATACCGCTGTTAAAATAAATAGCGTGTTTTTAGGAAACAATATATATCAAAAGATTGACACTTGATTATGTCTGGTTTAAATGTGAAATTACAACCAATGACCAACATTGTATTAAATTGTAAAAATATATTCTAAATATACTTTAAAACCACTCAAATTAATAATTTATCACTATTAATTATTTCGATTAAAAAGGTTGTTTTTAATTATAATTTAGTAATTTTCACTATTCATCAGAATATGAAAGTTATCCGAAAAGTACCAAAATTTCACCTTAGGCTAAATTCGATACTCCGAATCCAAAAATGAAGTTCATTTTGAAAAATAAGATTTACAGAATTTTAAAAAGTGGTTATTACTATTCATACCGGCTAGTTTTAATAATATTTTAATAGCATATCGTTGTTTAGTGAAACTCGGTATTGCGTATTACACACGCTGTCGAGGAAGGTCGCGATTGCGTGTAATGCAAGGCAAGTCAAGGATACGTGTTGTGCAAGCTCCTTTTGGTGTAGCGTACAACACAAGACATAAATAAAATTAAAAAGAATATTTTTCATAAAATCTCGGGCTGTTACAATGAGAACTTAGAACTAAAATCACTAGTTTTTATCAAGAGGATGGAGAAGCCTTCCATGAAGCTTGGGATATATTCAGGGATCTTCTTAGGTAGTTTCCCCATCATCAACTCCCTTCACATCTCCTTATGGACACCTTCTATGAAGGGCTTTCCTCCTCTGGTCAGAATTTAGTGGATCAAGATGCTGGGGGTAATTACAATGATAAGACTGATGAAGAGTTGAGACAAATTTTCAATAATCTGGCCCTTAATTCTCAACATAAGAATTCATGAAGAAAAAGAGTTAATAGAACTGTCAATTCAAATACTGGTTCAATGAATGAAACTCAAGCTCAACTAGCTGAAATCACTAACCAACTTCAAACATTAATGAACCAGAATTCAAAACAATCTGTTAACCAAGTTGAAAACCAGAATCAGTATCAATCTCTTAGGCAACAATGCACTCAATGTTGTATGTTTGGGCACTCTGAAAGTTTTTGTCCTAATGTTGATCTATCTGCCCAACAACCTGAAAATTTAAACTTTGTTAATTACGGTCCTAGGATGCCTCAAAAAGAAGATCCATTTTCTAATAATTACAATCAAGGCTATAGGAACCATCCAAATTTGTCATGGAAAGACCAAGGTATTATTAAGCAACAAACTGCCCCTAATTATCAGAACCAACCAAGACCAAATTTTCAAAGTCAACAAAGGGGAGAGTCTTCAAATGTTCAAGGAAGTAATGATAATCAAATGTCTTCTAAATTGGATCAGATCTTGACAAAAATAAACTCACAAGAGGAAAGGTACATGACTCAACTTAATAAACAGAAAAGTCAATATGAGTCAGACAAGATGCAAACTAATGTGAGAATGCAGAATATGGAAACACAGCTTGGCCAATTAGCTAGAGATTTGACTTCTAGGGATAAAGATAGGTTGCCTAGTACCACTGAACTAAATACTAGGGAGAATATCATGGCTTTTGTTACTAGGAGTGGGCTGAATACTCAAAATGTTGCTGAAAAAACTGTAAAAAATGCTCAAAATGAGAAACTGTTTGAATCTGCAAATGAAAATCTGCTTTGTTCACAATCTGGAAATTCACAGAAAGATGTCGAAACTGATGAGAATCTGAACCTTTCACCTGGAAATCAAGATGAATATTGTTTTAAAAATCAAAAAAAATAAAGGAAAAGAAAAGGTTGTTGAAGAGGTGAGGGACATGCCTACTGTCCTGAAAAATTTTGCCCCACCCATCCCTTTCCCTGAAAAGCTGAAACCTCAAAGTAATACCAAGGCTGAACTTCTTCAGTTCCTTGGTCTTCTTTCTAAGCTTCAAGTGAACATCCCTTTTATCCAAGCCTTAATTCAAATCCCATCCTATCTAAAATCTTTAAAGAAAATTGTTTCAAATAAAAAGACCCTTGAAGAATTTGCTACTTACAGCCTCACTGAGGAGTGCAGTGCTGTGCTTCAAAAGAAAATCCCACCAAAATTGAAAGACCCAGGTAGCTTTGTCATCCCCTGTACTCTAGGTAATTCAGGTCAGCTGAATTGTTTGTGTCATCTAGGTGCCAGTATTAATCTGCTCCCATACTCACTGTTTCGACAGTTGAGGTTGGGTGATCTTCAACCTACCACGGTCATACTACAGTTAGCTGATAGATCCTTTACTCATCCTATAGGTCGAGTAGATGACTTACTAGTTGGAGTTGGGAAATTGTTCTTACCTGCTGATTTTCTTGTTCTAGATATGGAGTGTGATCAAGAGGTACCTATCATCTTGGGTAGGCCCTTCTTGGACACAGGTGGTGCTATCATTGATGTGTCTAAGGGTCAACTAATCTTCAAAATTGGTGAACAAGTAGAAGGGTTCAATGTTTTTAAAAATATTAAGGAACCAACTTACTCTGAAAATTGTTCAAAAATTGAGTCTCTTGAAGCTGAATGTTCTTATAAAAATCAACTTGAACTCATTGAAAAATCTGAAAATCATTCTTTTGTTGGAGAAAGCTTTTGTGAAGCTGAAAATCTTTGTGAATCTGTTCTAGAAGCTGAAAATTCTGTTGTAACAGCCCAACTGGAAAATCTTCCAGAACTGGACAACTGTCCAGTTTCTGTTGTAGGAGAGTCTTATGCTTCTGAACTTAGGAGTTTTCTTAGTGAAATTGATGGTGTTTCTGTTAACACCAACACTTCTGAATATTTTGATAATACTGAGGGAGAACTGTTAAGACAATTAGATGATTCTTCTTTGATTAACCTGCTGAATTCAAATTTGGAAAATCTGGACAGTATACTGCCTACCTTGGACAGTAGCACTGTTATCTCTGAATCTGAACTGGAAATTGAAAATCTTTCATCTTTTAATACTCCTTACAAGAAATATGTTGAAGATCTTGGACCTCCCAGGACTAAGAGTCTTCCTTCGAGTGTAGTACCACCTGATCTTGAACTGAAGCCCATCCCTGCCCATCTTAAATATTCATTTTTAGGTGAGAACTCTACTTTTCCTGTAATAATCTCTGCTGAACTAAATGCAAACCAAGAAGAAAAACTGTTGAATGTTTTGAAAAAGTTTAAATCTTCCATAGGCTGGACGATAGCTGATATCAAGGGAATTAGTCCTTCATTCTGTATGCACAAAATTCCTATGGAACCTGATCATAAGCCTAGGGTAGAATGCCAAAGAAGATTAAATCCAAACATGAAAGAAGTTGTGAGAGAGGAAGTAATCAAGCTGTTAGATACTGGAATGATATATCCCATCTCAGATAGTGCTTGGTTCAGCCCTGTCCAGGTTTTCCCCAAGAAGGGAGGTTTCACTGTAGTAAAGAATGAAAAAAATGAAGAAGTCCAAGTTAGGAAAGCCACAAAATGGAGAGTCTGTATTGATTATAGGAAGCTTAATGCAGCCACTAGAAAGGACCATTTTCCTATTCCCTTCCTTGATCAGATGCATGAGAGGCTTGCTGGAAATGAATTTTTCTGTTTTCTGGATGGGTATTCTGGTTACAACCAGATTCCTGTTGATCCAGAGGATCAGGAGAAGACTACTTTCACATGCCCCTTTGGAACATTTGCCTACCGGCGGATGCCCTTTGGGTTGTGTGGAGCTCCAGCCACCTTTCAAAGGTGTATGATGGATATCTTTTCTGATATGATCGAGAGAATCATTGAAGTTTTTATGGATGACTTTTCTATAGTGGGGAGTACTTTTGATACTTGCTTAGGAAATCTTGAGTTAGTCTTAGAGAGATGCATTGAAACCAACCTTGTTCTTAATTGGGAGAAATGCCAGTTCATGGTTACTGAAGGTATTGTCCTTGGTCATAAGGTGTCAAAGAGAGGTTTAGAAGTTGATACTGCTAAGATAGAAGTTATTCAAAAACTGCCGCCTCCTGTTAATGTTAAGGGTGTTAGAAGTTTTCTAGGGCATGCTGGTTTCTACCGGAGATTCATAAAGGATTTTTCTAAAATCACTAAGCCCTTGTGTTCATTATTGGTAAAGGATGCACCATTTAATTTTGATGAAAACTGCTTGAAAACATTTAATCTGCTTAAGGAGAAACTCACTACATCACCTATTATCACTGCACCTGATTGGAAACTACCATTCGAACTTATGTGTGATGCTAGTGACATGGCTGTAGGTGATGTCCTTAAACAGAGGAGAGATAAGAGATTGCATGTGGTATACTATGCTAGTAGATTGCTAGATGATGCTCAAAAGAATTATACTACCACTGAGAAAGAGTTGTTAGCTGTTGTTTTTGCTCTGGAAAAGTTTAGACAATATCTGTTAGGTTCAAAAGTCATAATTTTCACTGATCATTCTGCTTTAAAATACTTGCTGTCTAAAAAAGAAACTAAACCCAGGCTGATTAGATGGATCTTATTGTTACAAGAGTTTGACTTAGAGATTAGGGATAAGCAGGGAGCTGAAAACTTAGTTGCTGATCATTTATCTAGGCTTCCTGTTAGTCAACTTGAATATGAAAATCCTAGGGAGATTAACTCTTCCTTCCCTAATGAAAAACTATTCACTGTCTCAGTCAGGCAATCTGCTTGGTTTACAGATTTTGCCAACTTCTTGGCAGTAGGTGTCATTCCCAAAAATCTGTCTAATAATCAAAGAAAGAAATTCATTTCTGAGCTTAAATATTATCTGTGGGATGATCCCTTACTGTTTAGGAGGTGTGCTGATGGTATTCTTAGAAGATGTGTACCTGAGGAAGTGATGTTTTCTATTCTTGAAAGTTGTCACTCTTCACCTTGGGGAGGTCACCATGGGGGTGAGAGGACCGCTCAAAAAGTCTTGCAATCTGGTTTCTA
The DNA here is from genome assembly GCA_963277665.1 of Viscum album. NCBI lineage: Eukaryota > Viridiplantae > Streptophyta > Magnoliopsida > Santalales > Viscaceae > Viscum > Viscum album. Next base: position 1,897,862,395 of record OY728158.1, on the reverse strand, counting down.
TTGGCCTACCCTCGTTAAGTATTCTAGGAGTTTTGTGGTCGGGTGTGATAGGTGTCAGAGGCTGGGTAATGTGGGTAGGAAACAGGAGTTACCCCAGAAGGGTATTTTGGAGGTAGAAATTTTTGATGTTTGGGGATTAGATTTCATGGGTCCATTTCCATCATCTCATGGGAATGAGTATATTCTTGTTGTTGTAGATTATGTGTCAAAGTGGGTTGAGGCAGTAGCTCTGCCCAACAATCAAGCAAATAGTGTGATAAAATTTGTGAAAAAGAATATCTTTTCAAGATTTGGAGTCCCTAGAGCTTTTATTACTGATAATGGAACACATTTTAAGAATTACAAGTTTAAAACTTTGATGTAAAAGTATGGTTGTGTTCACAAAACTGGTACTCCATATCATCCACAGTCCAGTGGACAAGTGGAAATTTCTAATAGAGAACTAAAACAAATTCTTGAGAAAACTGTGTCAAACTCTAGGAAAGACTAGTCTATTAAACTGGATGAAGCTTTATGGGCATATAGAACTGCTTTCAAGACCCCAATAGGTATGTCTCCTTATAGGTTGTTGTTTGGGAAATGCTGTCATTTACCTGTGGAGTTGCAACATAAGTCATATTGGGCAGTTAAGGCTCTGAACTTTGAATTTAAGAGTGCTGGTGAGAGGAGATTGCTTGATTTGAGTGAACTTGATGAGATTAGGAGAGAGAGTTATGATAATTCAAGAATTTATAAAGAGAGGACTAAAATTTTTCATGATTCTATCATTCAAACTAAAGAGTTCAAATCTGGACAGAAGGTTCTCCTCTTTAATTCTAGACTTAAACTTTTTCCTGGGAAGCTAAAGTCCAAGTGGTCTGGACCATTTACTGTTGTGAGAGTTCTGAAGAATGGAGCTGTGGAAATAGTTGGTGAAGAGAATAAACCCATGTTGGTCAATGGGCAAAGACTGAAACTCTATTTTGAGGAGCAGCCAAAGGGTTTGGCTGCTTTCACTGTTCTTGAATGAAGTCTGGCTGGGGACTTTAAACCTAGCGCTGCATGGGAGGCAACCCATGGTTTCTGTTTTGTTATTAAATAAAAAATTATGATTAAATAAAGTCTAACTAACGACTTAAAATTCAGTGCTTCATGGGAGTCAACCCATGCTCTTTCTTTGTTTATACTTTCGTTCTGTTCTTATTTTACTTTGAATAAAGTGCTGCTTTGTTTGCTTATATATTCTCTGTTTTTGCTGGATAATTGTTCTTGGTCTATATACTCTGTGTTTTTAGGAATGCTGCTTCTGTCATCTAAGGAGTGGAATTCCCATGGTCATTTTTGGATAAGAGCTTAGTCAGGTAAGTACTTCAACTTGTTGCACTTATTTTTCTGCTCCTGCTTTTGTAAATAGAATTCTGCTTGCTTAAAATTCTGCTTGTATTTTAAAATTCTGCTGCATGTCGTGTAACTAATGAATCAAAAATCTGCATGATCCTCCTTACTTAAAAAAAAGCTGAATTACATTGTGATAAAACCTTTTCACTGCATGAAACTAAGTGTGGGGGGGAGTACATGCTGCTGGTCATTTGAATCTGCTTGTTTTGTTGAGGTGTTTGGCATGAACTTTGTCTACTATATTGAACATATTATTGAACTTTTTGTTTAAAATGCTTACACCCAGTTTATTGTGCATCCACACATTTTATACTTCTTTTGTGCTTTAATGAAAATCTTTGTCACTGGAATGAATGTTAAAGCATGTGTGTGCCTGATTTGAACCTGCTGGTTATTTAACTATTGGGGAAAACACTATCTTTGAACTTCATTGAGACCTTTATACATGTCATTAATCTACTTAATTGAAAATCTGTTTTGAACCATAATTTATTAACTGTTATTCTCCATATTTAGAAGTCAACTTTGGGGACAAAGTTGGGTTTTAAGTGTGGGGGAGGGGGTCAATTCTTGACTGTGCTAAACTGTGTTTAATTGTAATGCTCATCAATTCCCACTGTTTTTTAAACCTTTTGTCAAAAAATGGTCAAAATTTTTCAAAAATTCTTTCACAATTTTAGGCTTTACACTGCACTCAAATGAGTCTTGCCTTAGGATGGTGCTTGATTGGAATTTGAGTCTTGCTTTGAGTCTGAAATGAGTGTTGGTGGATGATTGTTGAGTGGAATTGTTTAGTGGTTTAATGAATTTTGTTTAGGAACTTGTTTTGAGAGTGATATGGGAAACCTTTTAGTGGATTTAAGATCATAATTTTAGGTACTGGAAGTTTGACTTTTATCCGAGGAGCCTTTTCATTCTTTTAATTTATAAAAATGATCACTTATATTGAGTCAATGTAAATGGTTTTTATATAAATCTTTTGAAACTGGAGTAATACTGGGCATCTGGGATCCCACGGTGAATCTCTGAGACCTTAGATGCTGGGTGCGTTTCTGTTAACTATAAGCCCTCTGTACACTCTGAATAAGTGCATTGCACAGTGCTTGGCACAAATTACATGGCTTGGGAAAAATAAATAAAGTGTCTAAGGTCAAAAATGAATTCATTAAGGTGAGGGGAATGATGAACTCCAGATGAAGAAGGGGACAACTGCTTTATATGGGAGTCATTTGGGTTGTATCAATAAAGTGATTTCAAAAAAAATTATTTATGTTTTAATTTTGGAACCAAGGGGATTAGTCAAAGTACAAAGTTCCTTTTGTTAAGATTTTAATTCCGCATTTCATTTTACCTCTTATCACTCTTGAATTTAGAAATTCAGCTTGAATTGAAGTAAGTCACTAGGCAGAGTCATATATGAAGCAGGACACCTTCATTTATGGATGATTCATGGTTTACTTGATTTCCCTTTTAGTAGTTGTTCTAGGCGAGACATTATTTGAGGCTATGTTTTTAATAGCCTAAGCACACTTTTTGAGTCCTCTGTTGAAACTTCTCTAAACATAGCTGATTTGTATAATTCTTTCTTTTTCAAAGAGAATAAAACATGGGATTGTTTGAGGACAAACAATGTTTAAGTGTGGGGGAATTTGATGTGGCCTTATTTTTACTCAGTTTGCCACATATTTTTATTACATTTTATACAATTTATTTAATTATTTAACACTTTTTAATAAATAAATGCACTTTTGTAATTATATAAATAAATTTGTCAATTATTCACTTTTTATAACATTTTATGTAATTTTGGACCTTAAAATAACTGATTTATTATCGACGTGTTTTTAATATAACTAATTTTCAATTTGTTTATTTTATCTTTATTTGTTTATTTTATTTAATTTGTCATTGTTAATAATTATTGTGTTTGATAATTAACTTACTTTTAAATTTTTATGTTTATATAATTTAGTCGCGGCTTGCCAGACTATCGGTAGCTAAGCTACCGATAGCAGGGGTCCTTTTTCTCTACTGGTAGGCAGGTTACCGCTTACCGGTGTTGTTTATCGGTGACCATTGTCACCGATACTTTTTCCTACCGGTAGCTGTTTTATATATCTTATCGGTAGACTTTAAATACTACCACTGAGCCTTTTAGCGGTGAGTTTTTATTTTGGTTTTTATAAATCTGCTTAACTTTATAATAGTTAATATCCATTTAAACAATTATTTAATTAACATAATTATAATTAATTAATCAAGACTTTATTTTATTAATTATTCTTTCAATTAAGTTACATTAGAATAGTTTAATTTTATTATTTTATGTGTTTAGTCTTCCTGCTCGTCGTTTAAGTAAATAATTTGTCTTTTGAAATTAAATTAAATGGTTCACCCTTAATTGTTTGCGTGTAATTAGTTAATTAATTAATTAATTAACAGTTTTTAAACATTAACTTTATTATTTTATGTATGCAGATTAATTTTTAATCCATTTTATAAAGGTTTTAGTCTACCGGTGATTTAAATTAGCTCTTATGGTGACATATTGGGTCGCCAATGCTAATTTTCATTTTGTGATGCTACTCTTTAATTAATTTGTTTAGTTATTTTAATTTTAAGTCTTTTATTAATTTAGTTTAATAATTATTTAGTTTTTAATTCTAGCGTTGTCAATTAAAAATTTTAAGGTTTTAAAGGTTTAATAAAAAATCTTGTTTTAAATTAATTGTATTTAGCAATATTTTAATTAATTATTTTATGTCTATTTATTTAAATTATTTAAGTTTTAATTTTATGTTTAATTCTTGTGTGTTTTTTAAGGTCCGTGTTGTGTAATGTTAACCTTGCATTTTGCTGTATCGGTGAGCTTCCCTTTATATCGGTGACCAGTTGTCTGCCCTGCCTCACCGGTTCACTGCTCTCTTTTCATTATTTTTTTTAATCTATCGGTAGCTCAGCTACCGATATTTATTTTTACCTCACCGGTAGTTTATTTTTTCTATCGGTAGCTTGACCTACGGATACAACTCCGATACACCACCTGCCCATACACCCCATCGGTAGCTTTTTTTTCCCATGCCTTTGTTTTTTTTATTCTCCTCACCGATACAGCCTTTATCTCATACCTCACCGATATAATTTTTAGCCACATTTTCTCACCGATAAGTCTCCCCCTCCATCTTCAGCTACCGATACTTATTTTATTTTATTCTATCGGTAGTTGAGCTACCGATAATCCTCACCAATTACATCCTTCCTTTTAACTATCGGTCTCGTCGTTTTTCTCTCATTCCTTGCTACCGATGTCGTTCCCCTGCTTCACGCACCAATCCCTTCCACCGACACTTTTTCTCAAGTCGTCTCACCATTTACCAGCAGGTCCCCATCGCGCTGCTTCACTCTGATGAAGCCACTGTCCGCTGAGGAGGATCCCTTGCTGTGCGCCGCGCTGAGTAGGGGAGCTGCGCTGCCGCCTCATGCCGCTACTGGATTCCGCATGCTGTGGGGTTCAAAGGAGGAGTCCAGTTCGATCTGCTGAGGCCGCTGTTGTCCGCCGTTCTGAGAAGACGCCCCCTCAGCTGCTGTTAACTGCCGCTGCAAGGAGGTCCGTCGCCGCTAGGTGCTGATGGAGTTGCCGCTAGGTGCTGATGGAGTTGCCGCTAGGTGCTGCTATGGAGGAGGTCATTCGACCTAATACTAGGGTGGAGCTGCAGGCTACCATTTTCACAGGAGGAAGACCCTCCCCCATGCGCCGATGATTGGGGGGAGGAGGAAGAGACAACAAAGAAAAAAATATAATAAAATAAAAATAAAAGTTAAGTAAAAGTTAAACAAGAAAGAAGAAAAAGGGAAAAGTTAAAGTAAAAAAAATAAACTTTGCAAAAGTCAAATAATTGTAAAGTAATGTAAAAAAGTTTTAAATTTTAAATAATTACAAAATTAATAAAATAGATTAAATTAAACCAATTTAATAATAAATGTAAATATTAAATTAATATACTATTAATAGCATAAATATATAAGTAAGAGTAATTATAAATAAATTATAAAATATATTTATTAATTTAAATACTTATAACTTAAGTAATTATTTTAATTACTCAATTAAAATTAACTATTTAATTAATTAACCTAACAATTTAATTTCTTTAATTCTAATAATAAAATTAATGAAACAATCTTAAAATATTAATTTATTAATTTATTTATTTATGCTCTTAATTTTTAATAACTTAGTTTAAAAATGAATAAAATTAATAACTTAGTAAATATTTTATAAACTTAATTAAATTAATAACTTTTTAATAAATTATGTTTTACCATAGTATTATTTAATGGATAATTTTATAAATGAATTAAAAGTAAATAATAACTAACAATTAACTTATGACTAACTTTCAAAGAGTAATATAACACTCGACTTTAAAAATAACCACGTTTTCTTTGGGTCCTTATTTATTTACCCTTTTTATTTATTTATTTATTTGTGCAGGTTCATTCAAAGGACTTAAACGCGTCCAGGTGCATGCAACTAACTTTACCGAAGTTAGTTACGTGAGAAAAGATTGCGCGACGTGTCGGTCGCGAAAAAACGCACGTGTGCGGTGCGTTCGTGAGTAAAACATGGAGTCGGTAGAATCATGCGGTGACATGTAGCAAATGACAGGAAGGTATTAAGCAGAGCAAGCAGCATTTGAAGGGGGACTCTTCCATTCAGATTCCGAAGGCGACACATTCATGGACGGAGGCATTCATGCACTTACCGGTGGAGAGACGATTGAGGGACAATGCTGAGCAGTGCAGTCCAGGAACTTAGGAGCAGAACATTTTTAGGGAGTTCCTTCTCCCTCACGATTTAAACTTTTGTACTCTGTTTCTGAATTGTTTCCTATGACTGCCGTGATAATGAATAGTATAGTTAGCTAAGCCTCTTAGTTCGGGGAAAGTTCTAGCTCTACTGGCATCTTTTTCTTCCTTCTCATTAACCAATTCTTCTGTGATTAGATTTGATCGGCGAGATCAAATATAATTTCATTCATCTGCTTTGTACTACATGCACTTAAATTTTCTGAACTCTGTAATCATTCGGCGAGTTTGATTATGGAATCACCTTTTAAATAATCAGCTTGTAATGAAGACTTCAGTACTTACGGTGAGTTTGTATTGCTGTTCTTTTTAATTCATTTGTCTGAAGTTGAACTTCTTGGAGTGGAGAACTCTAAGTTGAACAATTTCGACAACTTAACTCCTGGCGAGGGAAGTAAGTTGTCTCTTTTTAGTGGTACGAAGCAGTACTTTTACATGAAAAGGAAAAACAATTTAAACCAGTAGACTAGAATGAACCCCGAGCATTCTTTACTGTTGTCTTTTATCAGCATCTTATTTTCTTCATTGCATTTTTCTTTCAGTTGTATTCTGTTTTAGTGTCGGTAGCACGAGTTTTTCAAGGGAATTGTAGTTTTACGTTGCAGATTATAAATACATAAAAAAATTTAAAAGATATTAAAAAAGATAAGAAAACTAATCCACTGCTGACAACAGTGGAGCTTACTGAGTTTTTTTTAGAAAGTAGTGGCCAAAATAGCCTTCCCTGTGGGTTCGACCCTGCTTGCCACATATACAGTAGTTAGTAGGAATATAAATTTTAAACTTTGACCGACTTCAACGACAGTTTAGGTCAATAAACAACTTTCATAATCACATTTTTTCATTAATTATTTTATGTTCATGCTTGTTTTAGTCTAACCACAAAATTGAACATTCCTATAAAATAATATCATGGAAGTCTATGACAAATTAATAACGGATAACATAAAAAATATATAATAAAATAGATATTTTATTTTTATATTTTAATAGAAAAATTAATTTTAAATTCATCAATTAATATATCAATGCATGTTCGTGAAAAATTACCTTAACATACTCATCATCGATTTCGTATTAAAGTATAATAACCAAAACCCTATATAATGAAAGTATAAAAATATAAATGACTATAAAATATCAATTAAAATACCTTTTATCATATTTTATAGGTGAAATTTGGGATAAGAATGAACAACCCCACCGCTATTACAAAACTAGTTCCAAATGATCAAGATTACTCACACATGATACCGAAAATAGATAATAACTAACTAATATAAATGTAGAGAATAATTATAAATTATGTTTATAAAATTTTATAATTATAAATATTTTTTATAGGGTGAAAATATTATTAATTTTATATGGTATTTTAGTGGGCATTCTAACTAAGTTTTAACTATGGTACGGGTTTATGCTAACTTAATTGTCTTCAACCGTGTTACAAACATACTTATTAAATGTATACTGTTCTAAGATTTATTTAGTCTACCAATTTAATAATTGGTATTTTTTCCAAATCCCATTTACATATTCTATAATTCTCCCTTATATCCTCATTAATAGATGATTCCTACAATAGTTATTATGTTACTTGTAAGGTGTTCTTTCTCTCAAATTTCAATTCTTTGAGACATGATTATGTTATAAATCATGTTTTATATATTATAGTATACTTGATTCCATTTTGATATTTTATATCATGGTCCTCTCATTATTCATGGTATTTAATGTTCTATTTGAAATTCTATCTTTCAAGGGGTATTGATTTGAAAATTTCCAAATTTATAAGTGTTATTTATCTTTATTTTCAATTCCATTATACATTTTTGATATAACACAACACATTTTCTTATATATGATGTATTAAATACCTAATTTACTTCAATTAAAATTAAAATATTTTAATTTAATAGTATTAATCTCATGTTCCCATAATTATTATGTTACTATTATCACAAGGGTTTATGTATCACAATGTATCATAATTGGGATAAGATTCATATTCACATATTATTTAATTTTGAGGTGCATTTATTAGTCATGGATTACCTTATAAATACTATCATTAAATTTTATTTTGTGTGATTAAAATTGAATAAATCCATAATAACCATTTTATTTCCAAATCATCATCTGTTAGAGGCATAGTATTTCTCCTAATTCATTTCCTTTGTGAAAAATAAATATTTCTTTACTTTTATTTAAGGGTGTTAACTAAGATACCATATGTTGATTGATTGTGGAAATTATTGATTTAACAATATACCCCTTGATGTATATGGTGTTTGATAAAGGTATTCATACATATAAATCTATTCCATTTATTTTTCGGTATAAATATTGAAAATCATAATAATTTTTTTATAATATGGATGTTTATTTATTATTAATGAATATTGGTTGTTTATTGTATAACTTATTCATTAACTCATATGATAAATGCATTGGAATTAATTAGTGATGGGTGGGAGCTGTAATGGAACCTTGATTCATTTATAGGTCTCATGAGACAAACTTTGTTAATTATTTGTTATGTATACCAGTCCAAAAAAATATATTTCATAGACACAGGACCTCAACGGAAAGTTCATGATGTCTTAGATCATGATTTCTTAGCATTGGTATAAAATCAACTATCATAAATTATGAATTTCATCTATAAGGAACAAGTTATTTTTATCTATGTGATCTTTTTATCTCCCTTGTTTTATATGGATATATTATGTTTTTATCTTCATTGTATTATGGAATAATTTCCGGTTATCTATTCCAACCATGTTATTTATGATGAATTATGATCTTTTATTTCTATCACTTATGTTTAACCTTACTAAGTGTTTGAGATCACGCTTCTCAAGTTTCCATTTAAATTGGTTACCAAGAAATTTAGTATAACTGATATATCTGACACAGTAGATGTTTTAGAGATTTTTTGGGAGATTATAAAAAAATTTAGAGATTAATTATCTTATTATATAGTGGAAAAGTTTCTGCTTGATTAGAAACTGATAGTCTTTGTTAATTAATGGTATTTCATTTCTATCATTAACTCTAAACATAAAAGTCCCTTTGAATGTGTCACACCCAAATTTTTGTTTTCATCATTTGTTCCGGAGTACCTTTGGGCTCTTGGTTTTTCTCTCAAGTTCAACGTGTTCCTGATTTAAATTTTATGTCTTGGAGGTATTGAGTGTCTTTTAGACCTATTATTGGTTAGTGTGAATGTTTTAGTAGGATTTTGATTGGAAAATGAATTTTCAACAATCATAGTGTCCTGTTTTTATTGGGTATGTTTTTTGTATGGTTTATCCCCTTCAATTAGATGAGTTTTGGGGTTAAAAGGGTGATTTTTGGAGACTTTTTTCAGGTCACATGTTTAAGGAGCATGGTTGGTTTAATCATGCAAGTATGTGTGCAAGGGGTCTCATAGTTTTTTCATGGTTTAAATAAGCATGTAAACTATGTTTTCAGCCCGTGCAACACAAAAGAGTGGATAATTACATGGTTTACACATGTTTTTTTAAACCATGTGAGCTAACCATGAAACCCACTTGAGAAAGTGTATTTTGGAATTTTATATTTCTTTTTAATAGGTGTTTCTTCCCTTGGACACCTCACTCGAACCAGGCTGACCTAGATGCCTCCCATGGAGCATTTTGGCTCCTCCATTCCCCTCTAAGTGGATTTTAAGGTGGTTTATTGGTGAATCTTCACCAAGTTTGAAAGGTTATGGCTCCCTTGTTATTCTTATTTTCATTTTTTCCTATTTTCCCTTTCCCCTCTAACCCTATTGGACATGTTTGGAAAATTTTCATACCTAAGGTGGTGTGAAATTGGGGGTTTTATTTGTTTAGGGTTACACTTGAAACATATTGTCTCTTAGAACCATAGTGGTGTGTTTTCTGGTGTGGATCGTTGATGCAACATGGATTTGAGGTAGGTTTCCAATACACTAGACCTATTTAATTTAATATTCATTAGTTTCATATATTTATCACCGTCATTGAATATTAATTAGTGATATGCGATCCTTGAAATATTTATTTGGTGTAAAAAGGGGATATTTATTCCATGTTTAATGCTAAATCAATTTTTTTTTCAAATACTGCATACCAAGTGTCTTATTAAATTTATGTTTCGATTTTTCATGTGTTTCGTGAAATATAATGCACAGTTAGGCCTTGAAAATATATTTGTGTTATAAAAAATGATGATTTGGGTTCCTTGAAAGGTATTTCAATGTATTTTTAGATTTCATAATAATGTGTATTTTTTTTAAATGTGGTTTGGCACGTGTTTTCAATTAGTGGACCGTTAGGAATTTCGATAAAAATGGGTTTGGTTTAAAAATTAAATGTGAGTACTTTGAAGGGATTGTTTTCTAAATGGTTGTGAAATGGAAAAGGGTGTTTGCCCCTTTTTGAATAAATTTACTTCTTTATTTTAATGGTATGGTTTTATATATAATGTTTAAAGTTCCACTTGGAAATTTTGTAAAAGTAATGAAGGTTTTTATTATGAAAACCTCCAGTAGATGATTATTATGTCTTATTTATATTTAGTGGATGGGAAGTACTCACTGTGGAATCCTCGTGATCTATTATGATAATTAGAGATCCTTGACACAAACTCCTTTGAGATCTATTTGTTCCATGGAATAAGATCAATCCTTGGGGTGACTTGGGGTGATGTCTGTTGTTGAATTACTATTATATATAACGCACCCCCTTTATATGTGAGACATGAGAACCAGGCATAGTGAGATAATATTTTGAGAATGATTGCTGCACCGGCTACGTTACGCACTAGCTGGTGGCCCGTAACACATAGATATATTGAGTTTTATTATTATGGGATTTACCCCTTGGCCTGTCCTAAGATAGGGTGGCCATGAATATTAGGGGTAATTTGATTTTATCATGTGAGCCATACTTCTAGTGATGGATCTCATGTATTAGTATATTTTGGATTATTAACGGTCTCCAAGGTTCTCATATGTCTACTGGAACATGGTTTCTTACAATGGTTGATTGAGATACTTGGATACTCTTATGTGTTTATTTCCATTGCCCTTATTATGTTATTATTTTAGTGATATTGCATATGGTGTCTTTATTAGAAGATGATGAGTTGGATTCCAGAAGTTTATAGAATTTGTTTTAAGTAAAAATGTTTTATAGCATTTTGTGCCATTTTAAAATAAAAGCATTACTTTCCCTTTAAAGATGTTAATGTTTATTTTATGGAAACGATCCTAGTTTTGGAATGAATAACAGAAAGAGACCAGATTTTTAAAATAAAAATGTGTAGAAAAGCATAATTTCATATATTGTATTTAAAACACGAAATTATGTTTATTTTATTTTAAAGGATGTGTATTGGGAATAAAATTTTTTGGGCTTAGCTAATGAGTTTTCATACTCACTCCTATAGTTTCTTCTTTTTTAGCTTGTGGTGCATGTTCCATCTTGGATTAGATCTCCATGAGTGATGTTTGGTTTTGGTGTTAGAGAGTGACCATTAGAGTCACAAGGAGGTGTTGTGTTGTCAGGTTTCAATTATGTATTTGTTATATAATTTGTTATATCTTCCATCTTTGTGTAAAAGATGTTCATTTGTATATTGTTATATACATTGGGATGTTGAATTTTTATTTCAATTATTCAGTTTAATTAATTCATTTTTTGAAGAAATTATTCCCTTTGTGTACTCTATTGATGCCTGAAACTAGATTCTAGCCCGTGGGGATTCAGAACGCCCTTCCGGTCATTCCATGGATCGACTCGAGTGACAGGTTCAGGGTTGACCCGGTCAAGTTTATGAAAAAATGGAATGAGATCTGATTGTATCTTTATTGGAAATTTATTTTTAGAGATCCATTTTTCTACCAAGTTATGTGAAGGTAGGTGGATTAGGATTATTGAAACTCAATAGGTAGGAATGAAAAGTACATCATGAACCATTGCTCGTTCGAATACTTTGGTTTCCATGGGAAGTCTAATTTTGTTGGTTTCTTTGGTGTTTGTGGGTTGTTTGGTGTTTTTGATACGAAAATTGAGTTGGTATAGTGATCTCTATGAACTCACAGGGCCTGGATAGCCATGTGAAGCCAATAGCACAGTCTTAGAAGGATATTTGTGATGGTGGTGTGTTTGGAATATGGCCTCCAACCATATGGCTGAGTCACCCATCGACACTAGTTTCCCCCTTATGATTTTCTTTGAGTCTTATTTGATTATGATTTTTTTCAAAAATTATTTCGGAACTATGAAAATGGGGTTTTAGTGGTAATGGTTAGATTTTGGAAAGTGCGAAAACAGATTTTCATAATTAACCATGTGGAATACTTAATAAAAACGAATTTTATAAAAATGACCTCTTTTGGGTAAAATGGAAAGGATTTTATAAGATTTGAATTTTATTATTAAAACATTGGTTTTTATAAAAAATAGTTATTTAAAATCAGATGTTTTGTGGGATTTGTTTGAAATAAATGGCAGTGGGTTTTTAATCAAATGGTTGTGATGGAATGAGATTTGTTTAAAGTTGTTGTAAAATCTTCTGAATAAAACAAATTAAATATATGGATAGAAGTTCATGGGATTTTTTTGAGCATGGTGAAATGGATTAAAAAATAGAATATAAAATTGTTTTTCACTTGGTGGTTAGTAATACATTGAAATATTTCATGAATTTTGAATTAGGGTGAAGGATTGTTTTTGGAAAATGAGATTTTTTTTTGAAATTTTGGTTAATCCATGAGTGGTCACATGCACATATATATTTGTAATGTTGTTGGAATGTTCCCAGATGGGGATGGATTGTTGGATTCTCAGGTGTCATGGAATGTTCTTGTGTGAGGCTCCATGGAACACCATTGGTGAGTGCTAAAAATCCACCATGTTTGTTTTGTTTTTCAAAAGTGTTTTTAAGATGTAAATTGTGGTGTTTTGTAAGCGAATGGTTGTGTGGATTATTATTATATGTTTTGGAAGTGTTGTTTATTGATATGAATTCTCATGATTTGGAACTGATTTTCCTTTTGTGTCCTATGTTGAAATATTTTTGGTGAATCAATATGAAATAGTGTTTAGTGGGTTTCTATAAAGGTTTTTGAGAATCTTTGAGCTAGGTTTTCTTTTTTATTGGTGTTTATTCTATATGAGTTTTGGTTCATGAGATATTTATGATAGAGCTCTTGGTTTTCTAGCTACCCATTGTTCACCCCAAAAGATACTTGATGAATGTTAGTGGTGTAGTTGTGGGTGGTTCCCCATTATAAATCATTATATTTGATAAACCTAAGGATTTCTTCCTCGAGTTTGAAAAGTGAAATCAACCTACTAAAAGGATACCCCAGCTCGTGTGCTTGAGCAAAGAGATTTTTTGGCTCGACATAAATTTACTTCCCATTGTAGTGTTTCTATCTGTTATAGTAGCTATTCTCGATGGTGTTTTGTGTGTATTACCAAGTTCCTTGTTCATTCTATTCCTTTTTTGGAGTTATAAAGAATGGTGTGTGCATCTTCCAAGTCCCTATCTAGGTAAATGTGTGTTATCTGCGAAAGTGAGTTTCTTGGTGTTTCCTAATCTTTTTTTTATTGCAGTGCAGTGTGGTCCCTTTTAGAACACAAATAATAAGTTTCAATTAGGGATTATAAGCTCCTAAGTGTAAGGTAGTAGATGCTTAAAGCATCAATGCTCTATCCAAAGGCCTCATAATGAAGTTTCCACATAGTCAAGAATCCAAGTGGTGTAGGGAATTTGGATAAGCTAGTTCCTCCACCGTTGTGGAGAGTAAATTCCTATATTTCTATTGTGTTCTCTCTATCGTTGAAAATTTACACTTACTGTAAAGAGCATGATGGACTTATCCTTCACTCAATGTCTGCTATTGTGCCTTCTTGGATGAAAGTATCCAACTAGTTTCCTTATGTGGACCACCTGTGTGAATCCGTTATTGCTTCGGTTTGTTTCCATATGGAGGTGATGAGTCATGGGTAGTTATCAGTTGTGGTTTTAGTGTTACAATCATCCGTACCCTTCACCACCCTCCCCTTATGGTAGGGGTTTTTGGTCTCTGTGTGGATGTTTTCATGTTTTTTTAATCTCATTAGGTCTTAATGTTGGGGAAACCCACTGTAGGTATCGTTGAAAATCATTCTATAAGAAATTAGAACTAGATTGCTTCAAATGGTGGGGAGTCCATTCAAGCCTCCCCGTTTGGGTGATTTTTTTTGTTTTTTGGCATTAATCAAATTTAATTGGATTTTTTTATGATTTTTAATTTAAATGTTTCATTTTTTGGTTTGGGTAAATGTATAGATTTTTAGAGTGCTTCCAGTGGTTCTGTTTGAAGTGTGGCTATGAAGATCATGGATCTAATTTGTTGTTGATTATTAGGAAGTGGTTCTGGTTTGTTTATCTATTTCGGGAAGGGGGAACAAATTCTGTTTAACTATGTTTGGATGCTTTTAGATATAGGGGTTGGATCCTATGGTTTTGAGAATCCTTAGTCATTGATCGATCAGCTGGAAAACATTGTGGATTTCAGTGGGCAGAAAGTGTTATGGTGGGGAGAATCATCACAACCAAATTTTTGTTTTAATTATTTGTTCTGTAGTACATTTTGGCTCATGATTTTTATCCCTGAGTTCTAGGTGTTCCAGATTTAAATTTTATGTATTTTACATTTTGAGTTGTTTTTGCCCCTTCTTCCCAAACATTCCAGAAACTCCTTTGCACGCCATCATTCACTACCCGGGAGCTAAGAAATGTGGACTAAATGGGGCACGGCTTCAGCCGCTTCAATTTCATCGGCCTCTGACCTTCCTGATCTTCTAATGCAGTGGTGCTCCTCTCCTTCCTCAACTTCTTCAGGTTCACTTTGCACTCTGGCATGGATTATCAGGGTCCGGTGTAATGATGTTGTTTTTCATCAACATCACAAACCCCTCGAATTCTAGATTGAATGGGACACCTCTTGGATTGAGGGATGGAAAGACCAAAATGGACATTTTATGCCAGGTGCTACCCTCTCCTTTCCCCCCATTGGAATCCCCCAACGGAAGGGACCCTTAAGATTAACGTGGACGCGTCGCTCCCAAAGGTTGGGCTTGTTTCCCTCGGCCTCCTGGCCCAAAATCATCTGGGGAAAATCTTTGCTGCAAAGTATGAACCACATCAGGCATTTTGGGAACCTGTAGTTGCTGAGGCCATGGCCATCCTTGCCAGTATGCTTCTCACCTTGGAATGTGGATGGAGTGATATCATTGTTGAGTCTGATTGCCTTACCGTTATCAATGCTATCAACCACACCGATCATGGGCTCTAGTCTTTTGGCATCATCATCAGAAGAATCCTCTCACTTTGCCAACGCTTCTCTTTATGAAGCTTCTCATTTACCAAAAGGAAAGGTAACAACACGGCCCATCAACTAGAAACCTCTGGCCCATTTGACTCCAACCATCTCTGGCTGGACAATTTCCCTCCATGGCTTCGCACATGTACTTCTGCTGATCTCAGTCATTAATGTTTCCTGTTTTAATCAAAAAAAATGTAGGTATGTGTGAAGGGTGTCACATTGATTTTTCATGTTTTAAATAACCATGTAGACTATGTTTTCATCCCGTGTAGTAATAGATAGTGTCTAATTGAATGGTTTTCACATAGTTTGTTGAACCGTGTGAGCTAACCTTGCAACCCATTTTGGAAAGAGTATTTTGGGGTTTTCTCCATCTTTTTAATTATGGTTTCTTCCTTTAGACACCCCACATGAACTCCCCCAAACTATATGCCTTCCATGGAGGATTTTGGATCCTCTATGCCCCTCCATTTAAAATTTCTCATCTAACCCTAGTTACCATGTTTGGCTGATTTTCATACCAAGGGTAGTAAGAAATTGGAGGTTTTGTTTGTCTAAGTTTCTAATTGATAGATCTTGGATTTTGTAACCCTTTTGATGCATTTTCAGGTGTGTTTCATTGATGAGCGATGTATTTGAGGTAGTTTTCCCATGCACTTGACCCTTTTAATTTAAGATTCATTGGTTTCATGTATTTATCACATCCATTGATTGTTAATTAGTGATATGTGATCCTTGAAATATTTATTTGGTGTGAAAATGGTATATTTATTCTTTTTTTAAAGCTAAATAGGATTGTTTTGTCAAATTTTTCACACGAAGTGTTCGATTAAATTTCAATATAGATTTCTGATATGTTCTGTGACATATAAATCATGGTTAGGAATTGAAAATATATTTTTGATATGTGAAATGATGATTTGGGTTCCTTAAATGATATTTTAAAGTAGTTTTTTATTTAAAAAGATTGTATAGTGGTTTCCAAATGTGGTTTGGCATGTGTTTTTGATTAGTGGGACATTTAGAATTTTCATAAAAATGGGTTTGGTTTAAAGATGAAATGTGTGTAATTTGATTGGATTGTTTTATAAATGGTTTTTAAATGTAAAAGGGTGTTTTTCCCTTTTTAAAGGAATGTACTTGGTTATTTTAAAGTGATGGTTTTTTGGAGAATGATTAAAGGCCCATTTAACAATTTTGTGAAAACAATGAAAGTGTTTATTAATAAAACCTGTGTTGGATGATTGTTATGACTTGTTTATGTTAAATAGATGTGATTTCATCTCTTTAGAATACTCGTGATCCATTATGATAATTAGAGATCCTCGATATGGACTCATTTGGGATCTATTTGTTCCATGGCATGAGATCGATCCTTGGGGTGGATCGGGGTGATGCATGTGGTTGAATTTATATAATATATATACATGTGATTTGTTTCTCGGTTGGAATGAGTTGTCTCACCCCTTTATACATGATACATTCGAATATGGCATAATGAGATAATTTTATGAGAATGGTTTCTACACGTGCTAGGTTACACACTAGCTAGTGGCCCATAACATGGGTATATATTGAGTTTTATTGCTATAGGATTTCCCCCTCAGTCTATCATGAGTTAGGGTGATCAGGATTATTTAGGTTACTTTGATTTTATTGTGTGAGGAATGCTTCTGAGGATGGGTCTCATGTATTAGTATGTTCTGGATTATTCATGATCTCTTAGGTTTTACTATTTATATTGTCACTTTGTTACTTACAATGATTGATTTAGATACTTAGAAACTATTATCTGTTTATTTCCATTTCCATTATTATTTGATTACAATAGTGATCCCTCATGTGGTGTATTTATTGGAAAGTGATGAGTTTACTTCTAAAGGTTTATAGATAAATGTTTTAATGGAAACATGTTTTATACTCTTTCATTCTATTTTTAAATGAAAGCATCACTTTCCCCTTGAAAATATTAATATTTTTTTATGGAAATGAGCTTGGTCCTAGAATGAAATAGAGAAATGGACCACATTTTATTTTAAGGTAAAAATGTGTAGAAAATAATACTTTAATATATTGTATTTTAATCTTGAAATTTGATCTTTCTGTTATTTTAAAGGAAGTGAATTGGGAATAGATTTGTTCGGGCTTACCTACTGAGTTTTAATACTCATGATTATAGTTTCTTCTTATTCTTATCTTGTGGTGTGGGTTCCATATTTTCTTTGATCAATATGAGAGATTCTTGGTTTTGGTGTTAGAGAGAATCCCTCAGGGTCACATGGTGGTGTTCTGCTATCGGGTTTCAGTTTGGGATTTTTTTATAGTTTGTTCGATTTTCTAGCTTTTTGAAAAATATGTTCAGATGTATATTGTTATATACATTGATCTGTTACATTTATATTTCTATTGTAAAATTAAATTAATTTATTTTTTGGAGAAATCATTCCCTTTATGTACTCTATCGATGCCCGACACTAGTTGCTAGCCCGTTGGGACTAGGAACACCTTTCAGGTCATGCCACAGATCAACTTAGGTGACTGGTTCAGGGTCTACTTGGGTTGGTTCGTGACAAAATTTATGTGATTCAATATTTTTTGATGATATTTTATTAAATTTTTTAAAAAATTGGGTTTCTTAAGTTTATTTAAAATTGAGTATGTATATAAGGTGTTCATTCACACTAGATTTTGGGGTTTTGGGTATGGGGAATCACAATTGATATCAAATGAGGGTTTGGATAAATTTAAAGGTTAAGATGTTAGTTTTGAATAATTAAATTTTGATAAATTAAGGTTGTTCATAATTTCAAAGGTATAGATAATTCATTAGGTTAGTTGAGTTAATATTGATTATTCCAGGAATTTGGATAAGAGAAATTTAGTGAACACCCAAAGATATGTCTATGGGAAAAGTCTATATATAGGATAATTTCATAAAATATTTGTAAAGTAGATATTGTGGGGTTATCCTAGAAATCACATCCATTTTTTCATACTATAAGTGGATGTCAGTTCTGGCACACCTGTACCTAAGGGTAATAACTCTAAAAAGGATGAATTGGGTATTAATTAAATCATCACCTAGTGCATAACAAAGAGGCCTAAATGAACTCCAATTTTGACACTACTGGGGGATATTATTTGGTTAACTATATTCTATTTATAAACCATTTTAGAATATTTTATTATGATGTGATCTAACTATATGAGAGAGCATAATAGAAAACTGACCATGTATAGACAAGGATTGAACAAAGAGAGTCATAAGTTAAACTGAACGTATCATATATTGAGAATGAATGTGTCATGGTTGAATACATATATATTGATTTATGCTTTTATATTTAAATTTTGGATATTTTAATAACTATTTAATTTAATATTTGGTTGAAATATGATCACAAAGATGAATATAAGAATGTTAAGTTTATAGAATCCATAATGTCTTGTGACTGAATAGGGTGAAATATTAAATGGTAAATAATATTATTACATGCATGTTTTGATGGAAAATGTTAGTTTCCTAGTATCACAAATGTTAGTGAGGTTAATATATTAATATAAATTAAATCTTTTTAATCATTGATATTTTTAGTAGTGGTTGATTTTTATCGATGATATTATGGTATGTTTTAAAAGTTAAAATGACTATGTGAAACATCTAAGTATTGTTTTTAAAATGTTTTTATTTAATTTTTCTGAAAAATATATTAAATGGTATTAGTAAAATTGAGAGTTTACTTTTTTGAAAAGTTTATATTTATAGTGGATTATTGTTGAGGAAAACATTATTGAGGGATAGATAATTCTTAATCTTAACATAATATTATTATTTTGATAATAATTAGTGGATTGATTTTGAAAAATTAAATTAGGCAGTATTATTAACTTTAGGACTGATATTGGATTGAAAATAATTAATGTCATTTTTATCTCATTTTTTGTATTGTGGTATATATTGGCTACTATGTGATCTTATGAACTAGTTATTAACACTATTTGAGGGTAAATATTAGTGTAAATTTATAGGAAAAAAATGGTTTAACTATTTCTTAATGTCTTATATATTTGGATGGTTTTTAGAAAATAAATATTTTTGAGAATTTTTGATTAGGGTATATATATACTCGAGTATAAAATTATAATAAAGATTAATGTTGTGTGAGGAAAGATAAGTAACTTAATATATAATAACATATTAATGTAGATATCATTTTAGGGGTCACACACCAAATGATAAATATGTTAAGAATAACTTCACCTAGTTTCATCAGTGAGTAAAAACATAAATTATAAGGACAAAATTGATTTAAGTTGGGTAGAATTTAATACCTAGATATTTCAAATTAAACATTCCTTTAAGATAAAATAAGTTGAATAGCATTTGGCACATGAAAAACCAAAACACAATGAACTATTGATAAATATTTAATAGTCAAAATGTAGCCACTGAATTGGCTGGTAAAAATATATGTAAATAAATTATGAAATATATGTTAAATAGAAATAAATTTCATTATCAATTCCAACACATTGATAAAATAAATTAGTGTAGCTAAATATCTAATAAGACCGGTTTATAATTTAAAATGAAACCTTTATAAAAATTGTCTTTTATTTTTTTTATTAATAAACTAACTAATTTTTGGATAAAATATATTTTAGATATTAATAATATATTAAAACCAATTTTATTAGTAATTATTATGAAATTATAAAAATAATAGCACATATTTTTTAGAAAAATGTTATTTTCTAATTAAAATAATCATTAGTATATTTTTTTAAAAAAATTATCAAATTATAGAATTTTAATTTTATAAACTATACTTTTTAAATTCAACATGTCAATAATTTATTGAAGTTAATTGTTGGTATTTTTCTTAAATAGTTGAATTTTAAGTAAATAGTAAAACAAAAAATACAACTTTTATGTCTTTAACAATATATAATAATGGCCTAGAAGTTTATAAAACCTTTTTAATTTATAAAATATATATCTAAGGAGTTATATTATGAATTTAGGAAACCTATGCCTTATATTTCAAGAACTTGAGTAATATATTAAAAAACACTTTTTTGGTATTTTATTTTAATTAAATATAATTTGTTGGAAAAGTTTTTTCTTGGACTGCTACTAAAGACACATAGAATATTATTATTCTATAATACTCTAATTTATTTCATTAAAACTAAAAACATTGACAATTTTATCATACACATAAATTTTAAGCAAGGAAATACACTTTTTCTAAAAATAAGCTTTTATGCATTATATGCACTAATGTTAACATTTATTTTTCATAAAAAATTAAAATTTGTCTGATAAAATAGATTTAATAATTTGAATTATTAGTTGAAAATTTTGTAATAATTACCATTTTATTTTTAGGTATTAAATCTAAAATACATAGGTAAAAATTAGTTACCATTGTAAAACTCTAAATTGTAAAAGGGGACATTCTAAGATTAATGGAATTAAAAACAAATTTAAAACATGTTTTAAAATGAAATGTTGTTTTATTATTGAACTTAAGTTATCCCTAACGCAATTTTTGAGTATTTTTGGTGCCACATGATATGTGAAATATTTTCTCTCTTAATATTAATTTGAAATATTTATAAAAATTCAATTCTCACCACTTTTAAAAGTGGCCTATCACCACCCCTTCAATAAAACTCAAAAAAAAGTTTACTCATGGAACTATAACCTTATTCCTTCCTCTAAAATCTTATTTCAACTTTTTAAGCTTATGTTCATAATATATTATCCTAATCACTCCCTTATGAAGGATTCCTCCAAGGGAAATCTGAAGTCCTAAATGTGAGTAGTAATCTTCCCTAATTATTTTTATTTTTTATATTATTACATTTCCAAATATATTGTTGTCATTTTTATATAATTATATTATTTATTTAGTATTGAGTTTTATTATTCTATGATAATAAAAATTAACACCATTTTCTCTTTTCTTTTAATAGAAACAAAACTGATATTCGTGTGTTGTGCGGACTACCACCTCCATGAAGTGATGAATTTAAATTTTCACCACCCCCTATATTAAATAGTTAAAATGTTAAATTTGAACAATAAATATGAAATATATGATATAATAATTTTTATTGTGATTATAAAATTATAATTTATCTCATTTACCTCTCATTATTCAAGATATGAAAACATTATCCACGCGTTGTGTGGGCTTCCACCTCTAAAAAATAATTTAGAAGCCCCAGTCCTCATATCCTAGATTTAGCTTCATACATCATTACATTGAGATAAGATATAAGGAATGACATCCTCAAGGACCAATTAGTTTAGTATTCTTGGTAAACTTGATTAATACATGAGTCTCACATTAAATTTTAAATCACAAATTACATCATATTTTTATTCAATAATAAACTTGTTACATCTAGAATATCCCTACATATAATCATTTTAAACTTCATGGAATCCTGGGGAAATAAAAAAAATAAGGTTGATATCAAATTATTAGTAAGTGTTAAGTATAGTGGGTGAAATAATAAATTAATAATCATAATCAATAGAGAAAAGTAAATGACTAAACAGACATTCCATTTAAATTACTTGAATGAAATAATAGATAAAAAATAATGAATATGGAAGGGTAAATAACTAAACAAAATTGCTTTATAATGACTGATATTTGAATAAAATTCATACACTAATAGTATATTTGTTAAAATATCCTTGATTATAATAATTAATGAAATGAAAGATCTGATTAATTATTGGTTTTCTTGTTTTCCAGGAATATGATACATTTACCTTCAAGATATATTGTAAATAATGTTTTAAATTGATTGGTAGAAACCCATTTAAATAAGGCTAGCGAACAGATTCATCCCATGAGACTACCAATGCATCTAGGGGTTACCATTGACCAGGCCCCTCCCATGTTTGTAAGTCCAAAGCATTCCTCATATATTGAATAATTAATATAATTCATAAAAAAATAGCTTATTAAATATCCATATTGAGTAAAGGATATGAATTTATCAATATTTCCCCAGTTAATCAAATAAATTTCAAAGGAAACACCATATTTAAAAATGGTATATGGTTTAGAAAATAAAAATAGCCCTGATGAATAATAAGGACATTTAGAATAAATTTAATGTCCAATGGAAAATGAATAATTTAATGGAAAGTTAATGACTACAATTATGAATCATTGAGGTGATATCAATACTTTTTCTTGAGTAAAATGATCTAAAAGATCTAGAGTAAGAATAAATATGCTATCAATACATCATATACCCATTGAAACTAGAATAAAAGGGTTGTTTTCATTGATGAATATAAATACAATGAAAATATATTAAATAACAATCCTGAAGAAAATATCCTTTTATTTTTGTTTTTTTAAAACCTTATCTTTGAAAGTCAATTTTTGAAACATGTTATCTAAATATAACCATATAAAAATAAAAAGGAAGCTTCAAATAAATGAAGCTCATGAAGGTAGGTAATTATACAAATTCCATAATAGTAAAATTGTTATTCCTTTTTTTCATTGTAAAAATTTAAAGACCCTGAAATTCCGTGGAATTTTTTTTAAATACACGGGAATTTTACAAGTCTTTAGTTTCTGACGGCACTAGATTTCGAGGCCCGATGTACCTGGAATCAATTTATGAAGTTTTGTTCAGGTACGTTCAGTAAAAGTACGTGTGGGATTTTATATCTTTTGAACATGTCCTTGGAATTGAAATCTGAGGGCACCGTTGAACCCGCAGCGCTGGTATTCACTTACGGATACCTTTACCATAGTTGTGTTTTATCAAGGTTGGAAGTTAATTTTTGGGGTTTCTAAATAAAATTTAAATAAAAATATGTGTTTCATATTTTTATTTGAATGGTAGTTAAAACCACCAAAGAGAGGTTGGTGGTGGGGCCACCCACACATAACCTCCCTTGGGAGGATGTTTTAATGTGGGGCCCACATGAACATCAAACCCCTCAACTCCCCTTGAACCCCCTTTAACTCTTGAACTCCCAATTTATGGTGGAGCCTTTCCACCTTCCCTCATAATAGTTCCAACACAAGGATTCATTAATTCCATAATTAATTAATTTGTAGTGATATGAATTCTTTTAAATTATTTTGAAATGCATGGAAACATTAAAATAATAGGGAGGATGTTATTTTATTTTGGCGTGGCGATTATCCTTGGGAAGCTTGAGAGAGAAGAGCTTCGTCCTTCCAACAGATAACTACCGAAGAACTCCATTATTTCTATGAGGAACATATAGAACGCTCCTCGTCTCTGAAGAACATGAAGCATAATCTTCTTATTTCTTCAACCAAAGCAAGGAAGGGAAGCACCACCACCCACGAAGTACACCAAGGGCATCGTCTCGACTTGTCTTCACCGGGCTCTACCAACTTCAAAGTTGATGGAACGATGTCTGTCTTCCACTATGTCTGTCATCCGCAACTCGTCAATGCACAACGACAAATACGAGGTAGGGGAAATTGGATTATTTTTATATATGAATTATACCCTCTTACTTCGACGTTTATTTTTGGATTGATGGTGGCCAAATTGTTATCACCTAATGCGGAGGGTGCGGGCCGAAGAAACACGGCCTGACGTCCCTCCGTTGAATCTTGTTTGGTTGACGTTGTAGGTAGATCCGGAAGGGTGCAGTGCCATTGCACCGCACTGGAGGAGAACCAAGGAGAATGAAGGAGGCACGACGCCATCGTGTCGCGCCCCGCAGGAGATACAGAACCATGATGAGGGCGGGCCGCGGCAAAGGGGTGTGGAATCGTCGCACCGTACCAAAGAGGAACCGCAGTCGGGTGGGCCATGGTGGATGGAGGAGTGTGGCGCTATCGTGTCGTGCAGTGGAGCCGAAGGACATGGCCAGGTTGGGACACGGCGGAGGTGGCGCGGCGTCGTCGCGCCGCGCGGAGGGTTGGAGGACAGTGGCGCTGTCAGGCCGTGGTGGCGGCCGGCCCATGGAACCATTCGGGCAGGACCAGGAGGGGTGCGGCTCCCCCCTCCCTCGCGTGGCTGGCTGGGCCACCATGAGCTGGGCTTCCATGGCCGGGCCGCCCTCGGTCAGGCCGCCCACGGCCGGATTCGGGCCCGCTATGGTCGTTTACACCTTTTAGCCCGCATCTAGGGCTACGGGTGTCCGATTGACGTACCGCCTACGGAAATGGAAGTCTTGGAGCGAGAATATTCTTTTGGAATGCTCCACATGATGTTTGGATGCAGTTGGGGTACGACCGGGTTGGTTTGAGCCTAAAAACCAACAGGGCCCCTGGAACAAAAATGCCAATAACTCTCAGACCGGGCGTTCGATTGATGTGTGATCTATCACGTTGGGTTCCTTATGATGAGATTGAAAAATGGGATACATCAACTCAAGAATTTGTGGAAGTTAAAGTATCGAAACTTGGCTCAAGGAGCAGACCCTCCATGAATCGAGCGTGTTGTGTGCGGAAACCCTAGGGATGGTTGCCACTACGATGTCTACTATCCCGGAATCCTCCATGGGCTCGACAGAGATGAATCTTGTACCTGGATCCTCTATGGGTCTAATAGTTATGACTTCTGTTCTTGTATCATGTGTGGGTCTGACAGAATAGTATGTCATGTATCCTGTGTCGGTCCAACAGCTTAGCTGGTCCTCTATCTGGTGTGGGTCTGACAGCTTAGATGAGATAGCTGGTCCTGTATCCTATATGGGTCTGATAACTTAGCTAGTCCTGTATCATGTGTGGGTCTGACAGCTTTGATGAATCAGTGGCTACATCTGATCATCTCTATCTCTCTAAAAAAGATGTATACATGTGTGATCTGAGTCATTTATTTCAACCATTATCATCGTGGTGATCAACTTTACTTCCTTTGTGGAATGGATTGTGCTTGGGCTCGAGAGTTGGAGTCGGACTGTGATTGATAACTTAGGTATATGTATGGGTAAATATCTAAGTAGGGTTGGTTGATACTTCGTGATCGTATCTTTATTTGTGGGTTATCCTTATTGAATATTGTGAGACCTTGAGGGTCTCGGGGTCCCTACTGAGTATCGTTATACTCACCCCTGCATGGGCTATGCCCACACTTCTTTGTGTTAGTTACAGACGGCAGATAGCACTGATTGATGTAGAGAGTTGTAGAGCTGGATGGTACCCGAAGGAGGACCACTTGGTGAGACGTACATAGAGCGGACAGACAAACATTGGGTGCTAAGGAGGCTATCTGTACCCACCCTTTAGGTGGGAATTCCATAGAACAACTCAGTAGTTTTTGTTTTACTTTACTTCTATTGTAATAGCTTTTCAGTTGTATTGTACTTTACTGTTGGGCTTGTATTTTTGGCCCCTTTACTTTCAGCACCTTCTTTTGTATACAGTTTTACTTAGTGTAACTTCTAGTTGTGTACTCTATTGTTTTTTTACTTATTAAAGGCAACGCCTTCCCTTTTTATCAGGATTACGCCTTTGGTGCTAGTCGCCAGCCCTTGGCCTATGGAAGGCAGGCTTGGGGTAGTCACGACACGGGCCTTGAGGACGGGTCATGAAAAATTGGTTTCAAAGGGGTCAGTTCTACCGTAGAAATTAGGACTCTGATCTGTCTTACTGTGAAGCAATAGTGTTAATAGTATTGGGTGTGGTTTTCAGTTCAGGGAGTCTAGTGCTAGTGCAGCGGCCGACGTATCCATACATCAGTACCCTGACTTATGATTTCCGACTCAGTTCATGAAAACACTGATTGCAAGTGTGTGTTCAAGAGTATTATTTGTGAACTCTTTGAGTCAGCTCACCAGGTATAACATATTGACTGTGGCGCATCTATTCCTTATCAAGATTCTATTGCATAGACAGCCAGCTAGGGTTTCCGAGAGAGTACACGATGACATCACACCGAGTGACGAGGCTCTGGTTTAGGGCCCTCTTACTATGTTGGATGTTGAAAGTGGGTGCCCTAGACCCAACTTGTTTTGTACTTTGATTACTGCTACATGTATTCAGTTTGTTTTATACATGTATTTATCTTATCATGATAGTGTAGATACTTCTACATCCACTTTATTAATGGCAATGTCCTTAGATTACCTGTCGCATCAAAATGGTTATAGCAGGTCCCAGGCTATAATGAGAACCCTAAAATGCCATGACAGTAATCTTAAAGTAACGTCCTATGGTCCAGTTACATAATTCTGAAAGGACACAGATTATGTGTGACCATCAGGTGCTGGGGGCTCATAAGCATTGAGACTTCATCTCATGAAGTTCGCACTTGATGATCTCTAGCTAACGAGATCATGAGGACAGACCCGCTTAATAGGAACACCACATGTTTCTGGTGTCATTGGTCGTTCCTATCTATGGGCATGTGTAATGGTCTCCTGACTTGAGATCATTATCAATGAATGACATTTAATTACGTACATTTGATATAAGGCGAAAACCATGGCGACAAAGTCGTGGCGAGGTAGTTTGTATTGGGTACGTCATTAATGGCATGGCATTGATTGAATGATCGAGAAAGGATTTGTCGCTTCCAAGTTTAGGAAGACATATCTCAGGCCTGGTTGATTAGGATGGTTGCACCTTCATTAAATCCATGGCCATGGTAGATGAAGGTAAGACCGTCCGGACAAATCAACAAACAAAAATAAAGCAAATAAAGAATGATGACACTAGTATGCATTCTGCTTTATTGAGATATCGTTTGACAAAGAGATTATATTACACTGACCATGTTCATAGGAAGGCAGTCGTTGCTTCGACTTTGTCTTATCTCTATAGGGGCCTCGATGGGTTGCTAGACCCCGCTCTAGGTCAGTGATATTATTCACTGCTGTTGAGATAAGGGCCTAGAGGGTCACACACGATAGCACCTTGAAAATCTGCCCTATTCTGTGAGTAGGAATTTAGAACTTGGTGGGCCCCGCCAAAGGGTCCGAGTACAATCCAAAGTTCTATGGATCACCAAAGAATAAATAAGTTCATTATTTATTTAAGTTTAAAATAATCCGTTGAATTTATTTATAACATGTATTTACAAGATGTATGGTAAATACACGTATTAATATTATTCGACTGGATTTAAATATCCTAGGTTCGTTTAATATTAGTAGGAGGAATGAGTCGAGTTAAAGACTCAAATTTATCACGTAATATATTTATATATTACAAGTATGTGATAAATTGTAAATATTATTTATGGCATAATTTTATTTTTCATAAATAATTATTTACATCACTTATATAGCGGACGCCTAATACACGGGGGCCGGGAACCTACACCGCGTGTTTTAATACTCCCTATATAAGTGAGAGAGATGCTCTCCCACCATAACTATTCATGTGTCAAATTTGAGAGCATCTCTCTCCTCCTGGAATTTAGAGAGAGAGTCTCTCAAGCAAGGAGGATCTTCAAGCTTATCCATCCTGGATCGAAGCATCCTCCCTTGCGGTGATCATCGCTGCGCTGAAGTGTGTGTCGTAGATCTACGCTAGCACCCGGATCTTGACGAACGGCGCGCGTACAGATTCGCAAGGCGTGTGTGGACGATCTAGAGGGCTTCGACGTCGGAGTCTTCGAGCAATGATCGCCGGTGTCCTACACGTCAATTCTGAACAAGGTAAACGTTCAATTTTATTTTGTGCTCCTTATGAACCTTGCAAGATCCTCGGACCAAGCTGGGACGAGATCACCGGAGTCGACAGGAATATGTCACTCCGATGAAGCAAAAAAATTTTAAAAATCTCGGCCCATTGGCTTCCGCTGCGCAGTCCCGGTACCTAATAGTGGTATCAGAGGGAGCGCAAGGTTTTTTCTGAGTCAAAAATATTAAATTGCATTAAATTTAATTGCGGGGTGTTAAAACGGTTCATTCGGATTTGACCGTGCGTCGTTTCGATTTCAAATGATCAAGATACGATCATTTGAAAGTTTTAATCGGATCGACGCCCATGTTCATGCTTGTTTTGTGTTGAGAATTAACATCAAATAATTTTATTTTATTATTATAAAATATAATAAAATAATTTATAATAAATATTTGATTATATTTATAATAAATTTTATTATATTTTAAAAGAAGAAGACCAAGACTTATGGGTCTTCTTGTTTTTGTTCAAAAAAAATAAAAAAAAGGAGAGAATCAAAGACCCCAAAATGGGGTCTTCTCTTTTATTAAAGAAAGAAAAAAGGGGGTGGGCGGCTGGATTTTTGTGGCAAAGGAGAGAAAAATAAAAAATAAAAAAAAGGGAAGAAGACCCTTACGTGTCTTCTCCCTCGCACCTCCTAAGGCCGGCAAACCCTAGGGTCGCCAGCCGCGGCCTCCTCCCCGGACCGCCTTCGCCGGACGCGGCCCTCACCGCAGCTCGCGGCCCGCCTCGCCGGACCGGCCCTCGCGCCGGAGCTCCTCCACGCCGGCCCACCTCCTCCGCGCCGGCCCTCCTCCTCCGCACCGGTCGCGGCTCCTCACCAGACCGGCCTCGCGCCGGAGCCCCACCGCGCCGGCCTCTCCTCGCCAGACCGGCCTAGCGTCGGAGCCCCACCGCGCCGCCCCTCCTCCTCTGCGTCGGCCTTTCCCTCGCCGGACCAGCCCCTGCCGGCAGCCGTCGGCCACTCCGGCCTCACCCCCTGCCGGACTACCCCGCTCCGGCCTCACCTCCTGTCGGACTGCCTCGCACTGGCCGACCCCTCATCGGCTCGCCGGATTTGCGGGCTGCCGGGAGATGCACCCGTTGCGGGAAGCGGTCACGCCGTGGTCACGCCGCAGTCACGCCGCGGTTCAGGACGACATCCCGCCGCGGTACGCAGTCCCGCCGGACTTTTCTCCGGTGAGAGGTAACCGGGCACTGAATTAATTTTAATTAATTTAGTTTTTCTTTAAATTAAATTAATTGAAATTAATTTAGGGGTTTAGATTTTTTTTAATCCAAGAATATTAATTTAATTTAAGTTTAGAATTAAATTAATGGTTTAATTTAATTTAATTTTAGAATTAAAATTAAATTAAACAAATGGAACCGATAAAAATAAATTATTTGAATTTAATCAAATTCATTTAATTTATTAAAACACCCTCGCATAATTTAAATTTATTGCAGTTTAATTTTATTGCACTTTTACCCCGATTGGTCTTGAGCTTTTGGTCGACCTGTGTATGTCTGACATGTATTTATTTATTAATTATTTATTCAATGCGTGCGATGATTGTAATAATTAATTAGATAAATGACGGTCTGCGAATCGTCTTTTAATTCAAGTATGTATAAGGGCATGCGCGTCCATTGCACTATATGTATTTTGTACCCCAGACCCCCTCGCCTGTGTGCGAGTATATTTGTAATTATTCGTGACGATCCGAGAGGCAGACCCCGCCAAGATGAAGCGGTAGTCCAGACATGAGTTGGGCTTTGCACTGGGGCCAGCAGCGACACGAGTCTTGTATTGACTCAGGTACGTGTGACCCTAGGTGATGATTGATCAGTTAATGATCAATCATTATATAATGCTCAAGACCAGTCAGAATGCTTGATTTACTTTATGCATAGTTTATTATTTTTATGCGACTGCATGATTATTGCATGATCACATAGGATAGTAAACAAGAGAAAATGCATAAAGTTATGACGAATAAATACTCTTTTGAATGTTCAGTTGTGAGCATGACAACCTAGTTTGAACATAATAAATAGAAAAGGGATTATATTCGTCAATTAATAATTTAAAAATCCCTCAAAGATATATTAAGTCATAATGCCTTCCATTTCTCATATCTAAACAAAACCGGTTGTTTGGGTGCTCATCAGCCTCAGTTGAGAGTGCCTCTTACTACCGGGGCGTTTCCATGTGAGGAATGGGTCGACTTAACTAAAGGGAGTAATCAAGGTTTAGCCTTAGCTAACTTATTATCACTTTAGAGGCAAGAGGTTGAGGGAATCAAGTATAGATTCCAAAAGCTAGGACTTTACTCAACTACACAAGGAACCACAAGAACTGGTGGTTGGCCAGCATAGCGCCTACCTTGAAACCCTCCAAGTAGTGTCGTAGCCCTAGCTTGTAGACTACGAGGGAGGTTTCGAGGATCCTTGCCACTAGAATGCTCAAGCGATAGAGTATTCCGAATCTAATGGTGAGGGCCATTAAGGTTCGTTAAAATAGTGGGAGACATTAAATGATATAATAATTTGTTAATCATAAAATGTCAAAAAGGTAATCAAGACAAAGTACTAACTGCTAAATGTTTATCTAATGTAGATTCAAAATGGCAATCACCAACACCACAAATGCTTTATCACTGCGATCGATCCTGGATAAAGAAAATATCCTGACCGGCAATAACTTCCAGGAGTGGTACAGGCGCTTGCGCATAGTACTACGCCAAGAGAGGAAGTTATATGTGCTGGAATCCCCAATTCTTGATGAGCCTCCTCAGGGAGCAAGCAAGACGGAAAAAGATAAGTGGAAAAAGCATGTAGATGATGCACTTGATGTACAATGCATCATGTTGTCATCCATGTCCAGCCAATTGCAAAAAATGCATGAGGAAGAGGATGCCTACAAGATGCTTTCACATCTCCAAGAACTATATGAGGAGAGGGCTAGGCAAGAAAGGTATGAGATCTCAAGTGCACTTTATAAGTGCAAGATAGCAGAAGGGCACCAAGCCGGTCCTCACGTACTCAAGATGATTGGGTTTATTGAGAGGCTTGAAGCCCTTGGGTTCAAACTGAACCAAGAACTAGCAGTGGATCTCATTCTTGCCTCTTTACCGTCAAGCTTCTCGACTTTCGTAGTCAATTATAATATGAATGATATGACAAAGTCGCTCTCGGATCTTTTGGCTTTAGTTAGCCAAGCTGATAAGGACATGAAAAACACCAATACATCTGTCCTTATGGTGAACAAGAAAAACAAGGGCAAGGCAAAGGGGTCTAAGGCCAAGTCAAGGCCAAAGACACCAATGCATCGTCCTGCCAAGAAGACAAAGATTCAGAGGCAAAGTAATGAGCAGGAAGCTGTCTGCTTTGGATGTGGCAAGAAAGGACACTGGAAAAAGAATTGCAAAGCAGGGAAGAAGAAGCAAGCTGACGCTTCTGCTTCAGGTATTTTTGTCATTGAATGCAATCTATCTTTATCTACAAGTTGGGTATTGGATACGGCATGTGGATCACACATTTGTATTCATATACAGGAACCAAGTAGGTTCAAGAAGATTGCAAAAGGTAAAGTGGATCTCCGAGCTGCAAATGGTGCAAGTCTGGCGGCCTTGGCAGTGGGAGACTATCACTTGACTTTACCAACTGGTTTGGTTCTTGTTTTAAACAATTGCTATTATGTACCGTCTGTTACCAGAAACATCATCTATGTGTCATGTTTAGACACTATGGGTTTTTATTTCAAGTTTGGAAATAAAAGTTGTCTCTTTTATAGGGATAACATATGTTATGGTATGGCACATCTTAACAATGGTTTATATATACTAGAACTAGAAAACTCAGTAATGGCCATCAATGAAAAAAATAACCAACATGACTCAAATAACACCCACCTATGGCACTTTAGGCTTGGTCATGTAAACGAGAATCGATTACAAAAATTACATCAAGAAGGGTATCTAGACTCGGTACAGTTAGAACCCTTAGATGTATGTCAAGCTTGTTTACAAGGAAAGATGACCAAAGCACCTTTCTCAGGAAAGGGAGAAAGAGAAAATGCAGTACTAGAATTAATACATACCGATGTATGTGGTCCATTTCCAGTAGAGGCAAGGGGTGGTTTTTTATACTTCATCACTTTCACCGATGATTATAGTAGGTATGGCTATATCTACTTAATGCGGAATAAGTCAGATTCCTTTCGTTTCTTTAAGGAATATCAAAATGAAGTAGAAAACCAACTTGGTAAGAAGATAAAAGCACTTCGCTCAGACCGAGGCGGAGAATATCTCAACCAAGATTTCATTGATCATTTGAAGGAGTCTGGAATAGTATCTCAACTCACTCCTCCTTATACACCACAATGGAATGGTGTTAGTGAAAGGAGGAATAGGACCTTGCTTGACATAGTCAGATCAATGATGAGTCATACAACTCTTACATTATCCTTTTGGGGATACGCCTTACAGACAGCAGCATATACCATTAACCGAGTACCAACTAAAGCCACAGATGGGATTCCATATCAGTTATGGTTTGGAAAGAAACCCAATCTGACACACATGCGTGTGTGGGGGTGCGAGGCATTTGTCAAGACTTTACCAAGTGACAAATTAGCATCCAGAAGCACTAAGTGCATCTTTGTAGGTTATCCTAAGGAAACTAGAGGATACAACCTATATAACCCTTTAGATAGAAAAGTCATTGTGGAAAGATACGCCACATTTCTAGAAAGGGATCACATTTCTATTGGAAATAGTGGGATCAAGATTGACTTCGATGAAGTCAATGCTCCAGATGCACAAGAGTTGGTAGAGGAACAATCTCAATAAGAACAAGTGGAAGAAGAAATTGTTCCTAAGACACAGATACTTCGTAGGTCTACGCGAGAGGTTAGAGAACCGAAACATTATGGTTTTCTTGTCACCGAGTCAGGTGACACAATAATCCTTGCGGATGATGAACCTCTGACCTACAAGGAAGCAGTAGAAGGAAAAGAAGCTACTACATGGCAAGAAGCCATGAATTCTGAGATGGAGTCCATGTATCAAAATCAAGTTTGGACTTTGGTAAACCCTCCAGCTGATGTGAAGCCCATTGGTTGTAAATGGGTATTCAAGAAAAAACTGGACATGGATGGTAAGGTTAATACCTTTAAAGCAAGACTGGTTACAAAGGGTTTCAGACAACGTCAAGGCATTGACTATGGTGAAACCTTCTCACCAGTGGCAATGCTTAAATCCATCAGAATATTTCTTGCAATAGCAGCCTTTCATGATTATGAAATTTGGCAAATGGATGTCAAAACTGCTTTTTAAAATGGGAAGTTGGTTGAAGACGTCTATATGACTCAACCCGAAGGGTTTGTAAAGTCAAAGAATGTCAATAAAGTATGCAAGTTGCAGAGATCCATTTATGGATTGAAGCAGGCATCAAGATCATGGAATGTACGTTTTGATGAGGCCATAAGAGATTTTGGTTTTGTCAAAAATGAAAGCGATCCTTGTGTCTATAAAAAGGTTGAAGGGAATGCTATTGTTTTCCTAGTTTTATATGTTGATGACATATTAATCATGGGAAACGAGGTGCAAGTCTTACAGTCAGTTAAGACTTGGTTAAATGAATGCTTCTCCATGAAAGACTTAGGTGAAGCGGCCTACATTCTAGGGATCAAGATCTATCGAGATAGATCTCAAAGGATGCTTGGCCTAAGTCAAAGTACATATATTGACAAGGTACTCAAAAGGTACAATATGGAACAATCCAAGAGAGGATTGTTACCTATGTCACATGGTATTAATCTCTCCAAGAAAATGTGTCCACAAACACAGGAGGAGATTGACAGAATGAGTAGAGTCCCTTATGCTTCAGCAGTGGGTTCTATCATGTATGCCATG
This sequence comes from Viscum album, assembly GCA_963277665.1. Taxonomy (NCBI): domain Eukaryota; kingdom Viridiplantae; phylum Streptophyta; class Magnoliopsida; order Santalales; family Viscaceae; genus Viscum; species Viscum album. Next base: position 1,897,828,214 of record OY728158.1, on the reverse strand, counting down.
CTATGTACTAGGTTTGATGTTTCCTTTGCTTTAAGCATGGTGGGTAGATATCAAGCTAATCCAGGAGAGCTGCACTGGTCAGCTGTTAAAACTATCCTTAAGTACTTGAGGCGTACTAAGGATATGTTCCTGGATTATGGAGGAGATGAGGAACTAGTTGTGAGGGGATACACTGATGCTAGTTTCTAGACAGATCATGATGATATGAAATCGCAGTCAGGCTACATCCTTTTCCTGAATGGTGGTGCAGTGAGCTGGAGAAGCTCAAAGAAAGTTGTGGTTGATGATTCTACAGCAGAGTCCGAATATATTGCAGCTTCCGATGCAGTAAAGGAAGTAGTCGGGATACGTAGCTTTATCTCAGACATTGGTGTTATACCTAGCAGTGCAGACCCTGTTCCAGTATATTGTGACAATACTGCTGCAGTGGTGCTTGCCAAGGAGCCCAGGTCTCACCAGAGGACAAAGCATATTCTTCGAAAGTTCCATCTCTTAAAGGATTTTACTCAAAGAGGTGAAGTGACAGTTAGTAGAGTAGCCACAGAGGACAACGTGGCAGACCCCCTGACTAAAGCCATTTCTCAGCAGAAACATGATTCACATGTGAGAGCTAGCGGATTGAAAACTGTTAGCAGTTGGCTCTAGTGCAAGTGGGAGTGTTGAAAGTGGGTGCCCTAGACCCAACTTGTTTTGTACTTTGATTACTGCTACATGTATTCAGTTTGTTTTATACATGTATTTATCTTGTCATGATAGTGTAGATACTTCTGCATCCACTTTATTAATGGCAATGTCCTTAGATTACCTGTCGCATCAAAATGGTTATAGCAGGTCCCAGGCTATAATGAGAACCCTGAAATTCCATGACAGTAATCTTAAAGTAACTTCCTATGGTCCAGTTACATAATTATGAAAGGACACAGATTATGTGTGACCATCAGGTGTTGGGGGCTCATAATCATTGAGACTTCATCTCATGAATTTCGCACTTGATGATCTCTAGCTAACGAGATCATGAGGACAGACCCGCTTAATAGAAACACCACATGTTTCTGGTGTCATTGGTCGTTCCTATCTATGGGCATGTTTAATGGTCTCATGACTTGAGATCATTATCAATGAATGACATTTAATTACGTACATTTGATATAAGGCGAAAACCATGGCGACAAATTCGTGGCGAGGTAGTTTGTATTGGGTACGTCATTAATGGCATGACATTGATTGAATGATCGAGAAAGGATTTGTCGCTTCCAAGTTTAGGAAGAGATATCTCGGGCCTGGTTGATTAGGATGGTTGCACCTTCATTAAATCCATGGCCATGGTAGACGAAGGTAAGACCGTCCGGACAAATTAACAAACAAAAATAAAGCAAATAAAGAATGATGACACTAGTATGCATTCTGCTTTATTGAGATATCGTTTGACAAAGAGATTATATTACACTGACCATGTTCATCGGAAGGCATTCGTTGCTTCGACTTTGTCTTATCTCTATAGGGGCCTCGATGGGTTGCTAGACCCTGCTCTAGGTCGGTGATATTATTCACTGCTGTTGAGATAAGGGCCTAGAGGGTCACACACGATAGCACCTTGAAAATCTTCCCTATTCTATGAGTAGGAATTTAGAACTTGGTGGGCCCCGCCAAAGGGTCCGAGTACAATCCAAAGTTCTATGGATCACCAAAGAATAAATAAGTTCATTATTTATTTAAGTTTAAAATAATCCGTTGAATTTATTTATAACATGTATTTACAAGTTGTATGGTAAATACACGTATTAATATTATTCGACTGGATTTAAATATCCTAGGTTCGTTTAATATTAGTAGGAGGAATGAGTCGAGTTAAAGACTCAAATTTATCACGTAATATATTTATATATTACAAGTATGTGATAAATTGTAAATATTATTTATGGCATAATTTTATTTTTCATAAATAATTATTTAAATCACTTATATAGCGGACGCCTAATACACAGGGGCCGGGAACCTACATCGCGTGTTTTAATACTCCCTATATAAGTGAGAGAGATGCTCTCCCACCATAACTATTCATGTGTCAAATTTGAGAGCATCTCTCTCCTCCTGGAATTTAGAGAGAGAGTCTCTCAAGCAAGGAGGATCTTCAAGCTTATCCATCCCGGATCGAAGCATCCTCCCTTGCGGTGATCATCGCTGCGCTGAAGTGTGCGTCGTAGATCCGCGCTAGCACCCGGATCTTGACGAACGGCACGTGTGCAGATTCGCAAGGCGTGTGTGGACGATCTAGAGGGCTTCGACGTCGGAGTCTTCGAGCAACGATCGCCGGTGTCCTACACGTCAATTCTGAACAAGGTAAACGTTCAATTTTATTTTGTGCTCCTTATGAACCTTGCGAGATCCTCGGACCAAGCTGGGACGAGATCACCGGATTCGACAGGATTATGTCACTCCGATGAAGCAGAAAAATTTTAAAAATCCCGGCCCATTGGCTTCCGCTGCGCAGTCCCGGTACCTAACATTGGAAACTTCGAGTGGTGTACCAGTAGCACCACCACCCATTGGGTAGCAGATACCACTAGTCGCATTGGAGGACGGTTCACGGCGACTGAGCGCATTGCACGAGTTCCAGCGGCAGAGGCCTCCGAGGTTTCAAGGCGAGACAAATTTCCAGGCAGTAGAGGACTGGATGGAGGCAATTACTAGAGTTTTCCACCTAGTTGAGACACTAGTAGAGAATATTTTGATCTTAGATACTAATCTTTTTCAGTGAGTGACCATGAGGATGCTCCGCATAGTGATGAGGTTTCGGTACATGGACCATTTTTCGAGATGGTACCTTCTGGAAGTGTGCCAACTATATCACTGCCTGTAGGTCAGCAGACACTACAGGCGGTACTGGTAGAGGGAACTTGTAGGCTTAGTTCCTTACATGTGTTTCAACACCAGATATCCCTCAAATTCCATGGTGAGCCCGACCCACAGTGTAACGCCCCGACCCCAGTTACCCAGAGTCGGTGCATTATTACATAACATTTGCATGATCACAAGGGATCAAATCCCGAAAGACCGATCAGTTTAGTAGCCTTGGAAACACTGGATATATTCATAAGTCTTACATTACAAAATAAAGTGAAAAACTATAACAACATCTTGTCTTCATATCCCATCATACTATCCCTACAGGTCATTCATAAAATACTTCTTCACATCCTAGGAAAAATAAAACATTGAAAGGGGTGATCTCAGATGCTCAGTAAGGATAATAATATAGAGGAAACTTTCATAAATAAACATAAACATTTAAGGCAATGTATAACTAAAACAAAATCGTTTTAAACTTGAACTTCATCATAATATGGTAGAAATAAAATGAAATAATGTCATTTACTTATTCACAAGGATATTCTACTAATAGAATAATCACATGCAATATCAATAAACACTTTCATAATGATGGAATGCATAATGCCAGACTATCATAACCACATAGCCAAGGCCTCATGCCAAGACTACAAATAAGATTTTGTCAAAGCCTCATTCAAAGACACTAGTTTGTCACATGAGACCTACCAATGCATCGAGGAGCTATATAGGGCTCCACCCGTCACTTATTACATCCAATGCATTCCTTATATGAATAGGTTTAAACATAACACAAACATTGGTATTAAAACTAGCATACGAAATGTCAATACTTTCTCCATAAACCATGAATGGTATAAAAATAACACATCCACAATCAAACATATCAAAAAATCTTCAATACAATATGGAAGTTTTGTATCATAATAAATTAACTTCAAATAAGAATAAAATCCATCAAAGGATGTTGACATAGATGAAATCAAAACTATTTGAGAGAAATATCTCCTTTTTGAAATCATTTAAAAGTCACACATTTATTAAGGAAGTAATTTAAAAGAGATTTTTGAATCAAAGTGTCCCATACCACTTTGAAACTTTTGAAAAGAAATATCATTTCAAAACATTCATATCCATATAAATAAATCCTTAAAATCATTTTGAAAACATGGACATTAATTAAAAATATTTAGAAACATAAATCATTAAAACATTTAAAATTATGATCTTGATAAGGAGTACCTTTCACAAATTCTTAAAATATTCATTTTGAAATCATTTTAAAAGTCACATAATTATAAAATAAAACATTTACATTTAAAATATTATTATAATATTACAAGGAAAGCTTCGAAGAGTTTATAACGGTAGAAAATATCCACACCCTCTGTATAAGTTAAAAAAACATTCTTACCTTAAATTTGTCGAAAAGGTCAAAAAGTACATTGTTTGGAAAATAACGGAAAGATTCATTTAAAAACACATAAGGGTATAAATTACTTTAACCCATTGTCTAGTAAATATTAAAAAAGTTTTGAAATATATTTTTATGAATCATGGATGTGGATGATAAAGAGGTCCCAGTAGATAATTACATATAAACAACCTCGGATAATGAAGACATTGTCAAATAAACCCTTACCAATTTGGTAACTTACGAAACATACACCACATTAAAGAGGTATCATACAATGAATAAGTAAATACACATAAATTAAAGTGTATTACACAATGAATACAATTATTTCTAGTATGTACACCACACAAAATGTAATAGTGGCAATATGGCATGAATCTCACGGGAATAAGGAGTGAGATGAAAACCCCTTACCTTGCACTTTCCTTTAGTCGAGGGTACGTTTAACCTCCAATATAAAGACTATAGTATGTTTTTAAATTATACCAGAACCATATTAATATTTATGATATCATACATTATTCATCTATGACTTTATACTACCAATTTAATAATAATTTCCATGTTATACTAATATTTCGGGTAATAATTGCTTTCTTTATCGTACGTGTTTTAACTTGTTACTCTTGATTGTATCACATAGATCATGATTTAAATACTTCCAGAATATAAAACATGATTTATAGATCATATATATTTAGAATATAAATATGTATAATAGACGTATATATGAAATGGAAAACACCGTTTATGGAGACGGTAGTCCGTACGTACGCATAAACGTTGTTTCCGTTTTCATATAGTATTGAACGGAAGTAAGTGGATAAGATATATGTAAGTACATAAATACGTATATATATAAATATATATATATACAGTAGTATTATTATGTCATATATTACATACTTATTAGTAATATATAATTTTATAATCGTCAATAAATGGTGAACTTGGAAATGAATCTCATCGCATCGTGGAGACGGTAATCCGTACGTACGCACGAGAAAAAATATCATTCTTTTGATATTAAAATAATATATAATTGGATGTTATATCATATATACAGAATACTTATCATGTTATATTTATTATTTACATCAAATACACATCATTATTATACCCATCCAAATAATAATGTATTGAATAACAATTACACCATGACGTGGAGACGGTAATCCGTACGTATGCACAGATGGTGACATGTCATTCAAATGGTGGATAGAATAATAAATTTGGTTGTAACATAATTATAATAACATCACAATATATAGAATATAATGTAGTTATTATTTTAGAATAAAAACAACAAAGAAAAAGGAAGTTGAAGAAGAAAGGAATTTGAAAGAGGGTGGTGAAGTCATTACATCTTTTTCAGGTTCTTCCTTTTGATTTGATCAAAAGGGCGCCTTAGGTTGGATTTCTGATCAAAATAAGGTCTCTATGTTTAAGGTAGGATAGTTGAGAGGGCATTTGGGCAGGGGTTTGCCAATCCAAATGGCTTATAAGGTGTGAATTAGAGAGAAGGGGGAGTTCCCTTTTATAAGAGGGGTGAGGGGCACCTTAGAAATACATAAAATATTATTTTATAATAAATTCATATTCGGTTTATAATGGATCCAATTTGATTTTTTTCGAGGATAAGGTAGAGATGGGTCTAAATCCACTCAACCAATAGGTTTTAGATAGGTTTGGGACACTTTATTTACCTTATCTGTTAGGTTTCACTCTTAGTTAATTAGTTTTACATTTAGCATGTCTCTTTGTATTTTTATATTATATGGTTAATAAAATAACAATAAACTTACAATAGACCCCCAAGTGGTCCATTAATGATACACCTATCATTATATAAGTCCTTTGGCCGAACCTTAGATTTTTAGGAATATAATATAAATTAATAATATAATATTTGTTTTAAAAACTCTTTTATGTCAATTTTGACACTATTTGGTATTTTGTTTTTGATAAGTTCATAAATGAATTATTACTTCAAAAAAACTTCATATAACAAATAATAATATTTCATATTAACCTATAAAATTATTGTAGTTCATAAAAAGTCTCAAATAACATTTATTTGGGTATTTATAATATCAATTATCTTAATATTTCACTAATAAGGTAATTACTGCATCATCATTGTGTCATAAATAAATTAAATTATTTAATGTCTAAAAATTATAAATAAAATACCATTATATATTAAATCTTTCTATATTTATAATGAATATTTATAATCTAATTTATCTTATGTATTACCCTATATTAAAAATGTTTTAGTTATTAAACTTTGATTTTAATTCTTTTAACTCTTCTGTGAATTAAATAATAGTAAATGTCCTAATCTAATCCATATGGACCAAAGAGGTTCATATTATATTCCTAAGGTTGTTTTGGGTCGAATTATACTTATCCAATAGAATTATGACATGTGTTAGGGTAATAAAAATATCATTTTTACACTATTTACTTTTTACCGTGGTAAATAAAAGTAAAAATTTACTATTCACCAAAAATTATTTTTATCTTATTGAACCACATCTTACTCCTTGATATTAACTTTTTCTCTCGGAGTTTCGAAATTCCACTCACAGAAGCGGTGAAATTATGTTTTATGTGAATTTGCAAATTCTTCTAGGAGATGGGTAAAAGACGGTGAAAAGTTCGGTAAAATTTTCATATGTCTAAAATTATTATAAATTTACTCCAATTAATTACACTGAACTTATATAGGTGTTACGTATCTATTTTTACCTAAAATAAATTTAAATGAAATAAATAATTATTTAAATAAAAAGTCGGTTTTAACCAATAACTCAATGTTTTTTCACTATTCATCAAAATTGAAAGTCTTCAGAAAAATACCAAAAAATTACCCTATGCTAATTTTTATATTCTGAATTCAATAATGAAGTCTATTTTACCAAATTAAAAACATAGAAGTTGAATTTATTAATTTAAAATTAATTCCCGTTGTTAAAACCAAAAGCCGTATTTTTAAAAAATAATAACTACCAGAAGTTTGACACCTGCTTATGTCTAATTTCAAAGTGAAATAACATACAATGACCATTATTGGATTAAATGGTAAAAATATAATCTATTTATACTTCAAAACCATTAAAATTTATTATTTCACAATATAAATTATTTTGATTTAAAAAGTTGTTTTCAGTTAAAATATAGTATTTTTCATTATTCACCAAAACATGAAAGTTATCAGAAAAACACCAAAAAATTATTGAAACTAAATTCTTATGTCCCAATTCTAAATAAGAAGTTTATTTTGTCAAATTTAATATATAAAAGTTTCAAATATTGGATTTAAAAAGGTTTCTCCATTAAAAGGCGGTAAAATTGTATTTTTTTGAAAAGTACTTCTGTTATCTGAAAAAAAATGAATTTGTTCTTATATTATGTCTAAGAAACTAATAATATGGATTCTAAAATTATAAGGATTATATTATGTTCAATATTCAGTTAATACTATTTCTAACCGCTTTTGAACGTCTTGTTTGGTAAGTCATGGTGCGCTAGAACTCGATGTTGCATGTAGTGCAAGTTATTGAATTACTTTGAAGAAATAACGTACTATGAAATCTTGTGGTGTTACATTCTTCCCTCCTTCAATAAATTGCATCCTTGCAATTTGAAATTATTCTTCAAAAATAAAAGCTTAAAAATAGAAAATACCTTTGGGAAAACCCACATCGGAAATTAGGTTAATAAAATTTAGTCTTAATAAGAGGAAAATGGGAATGAAAAAGTCACCACCAAATTATGATTTCAATTAGGAGAACATTGGTGGAAATTAGAGACACATAATTGGAGGAAAAATGTAAATATTTATAGGTAGTGATTGAGGTCATCAATCACAAACAATTGTAGAATGTGGGTCTCAAATACACCAATTTATGATGATTTAAAATACAATCGGTTCAAAAAAATGTAAGGTATTAAGATAAAAAAAATTTGGGTTTAAGATTCCATCCCTAAAGTTTAATAATTAATTTATCCATAAAATAAGAGGGAAAATATATATATATATATATATGTGTGTGTGTGTGTGTGTGTGTGTGTGTGTGTATACTTGACAAGTAGAGTTTCATCCTTCAATTAATTCCTACCACAAACTCATCTTTCACTCTAAAAGATTTCAAAATATATATATATATTCTATTTATCATAATCTTATAGGGTTCCAAAAATAATGAATTTATAATTCACATATCATACAATTTAAAAAAACTACATTATTCAGTCTAGGACATCATGTGGGTCAGTGATAGGTGATACACCCTTGCCTCCCTTTGGTTGCGGGTTCAAGTCTCACAGCCTTTCCAGATGTGACAGGTTGCCGCCCAACCTTCAGGTTTCCTTTTTATGGAAATCCAAAAATAACTTTAACAATAGTATCCAATTTCAAACTTAATTCATTCCAACCTTTAGAATTATCCAAAATACTTACATCCAAACTCACAGTCCAAAGTTTATAAGTAAGTTAAACATAATGATGATCCTTTTTTCATGTAATAACATGTGAATGCCTTCATCGTGTATTCTTTTACAACACCACAACATCCTGAATTACCAAAATCAACCATCTATTATTCCAAAATTACTACCTTAGTATCAGAACCATATAATCTCAAATTCCCAATGAAATAGTACTGCAGTACAATCCTTATTTATCTCTATAATTCATGTAACTAGTATACTATTGATAAAACACTCAAATGAAATAATTCTATAATAACAACAAAAGAACACTAGTCATTCTTCAAAATTTGAGGTAGTATCATAACTTGATTATTATCTAATAACATCATTTGCGGTATACTCTTATGAATGGTACATTGATTCGTGTAGTGTATCAACTCCTTACATATGAAGCATTTTACATTTGAAAACTTTTTCTTACCCTTTCAATCATGTACTTGGTGTCCTTTTTCTCCACACTTATAACAAACTCTCATTCCCTTCAAGCATTTACGAAGGTGATTCACTCCGAATTTATCACATATTGGAAAATCCTTCTTTCCCTTTATCCATCTTTCTTTATACCATCCTTTTCTTCTCTGGATTCCCTTCAAAGCCATAGGATTCAGAGAATTATATACTTATATTATTAACACAAGATACTATTTCTTCATATGTTGAGAATACATGGGAGACTATTTACCTTCTAAATTTTGGCTTATTATAGTGAAATATATGATCCTTCTTACTCTTTAGATCATATGTATTGCTAGAGTTTTCATTCATTATACTGGGTGCCATTTCTAAACAATGGCATATACTAGGTAAGTTTATGAATCGCAATTCATAATTCCAAACATGTAAAATACCTAACGTAAATTGAACCGTTTATGGATATAATCCATAATCACAAAAAAAATTCTTTGAGGAGGTATATACTCATAAACCCTTCATAGTGTTTTATAAAGAAAATGAGAATTATCCTAAGCATATCCCCCAATAGTGTCGTAACCAAGAGTGCAGCAAGGCCCGTTGTCGTGCACCAGTTCCCATTCGAGTCTAGCTCAAAGTGGTGTTTTCGGGTTTTACCCCTAGGTACATCAGTTCCAGAGCCGCCTCTACCTGGTCATATCCAGAAAGAAATGTATTGCTTGTAAAACTCACAAAATATCTACAATACCAAAATTCTAGGAAGTTATTCTTTACTAATCCTCAAATTCCATCTTAGGTATATGTGCTCTAATCGGAGTTTATCTAAATCTAGCTTCCATGGTTTATTACTAAACTTGATCAGATACCAACTATAACGCTTCAACCCCAGTTACCTAGACTCGGTGCATTATTACATAACATTGGCATGACCACAAGGGATCAAATCCCGAAAGATCGATTAGTTTAGTAGCCTTGGAAACACTAGATATATTCATAAGTCTTACATTACATAATAAAGTGAAAAACTACAATAACATCTTGTCTTCATATCCCCTCATATTATCCATACAGGTCATTCATAAAATACTTCTTCACATCCTGGGAAAAATAAAACATTGAAAGGGGTGAGCTCAGATGCTCAGTAAGGATAACAATATAGCGGAAACTTTTATAAAAAAACATAAACATTTAAGGCAATGTATAACTAAGACAAAAGCCTTTTAAACTTGAAATTCAGCATAATATGGGAGAAATAAAATGAAATAATTCCATTTAATTATTCAAATGGATATTCTACTAATCAAATAATCACATGAAATATCAATAACCACTTTCATAATGATGGAATGCATAATGTCAGACTATCATAACCACATAGCCAAGGCCTCGTGCCAAGACTACAAATAAGATTTTGTCAAGGCCTCGTGCCAAGACACTAGTTTTTCTCATGAGACCAACAGATGCATCAAGGAGCTATATCAGGCTCCACCCGTCACTTATAAATTCCAATTCATTCCTCATATGAATAGGTTTAAACATAACATAAACATTCGTATTAAAACTAGCATACGAAATGTCAAAACTTTCTCCATAAACCATGAATGGTATAAAAATAACACATCCACAGTCAAACATATCACAAAATCCTCAATACAATATGAAAGTTTTGTATCATAATAAATCAACTTCAAATAAGCTTAAAATCCATCAAAGGATGTTGATATAGATGAAATCAAAACTATTTGAGAGAAATATCTCCTTTTTGAAATCATTTAAAAGTCATACATTTATTAAGGAAGTAATTTAAAAGAGATTTTTGAATCAAAGTGTCCCATACCACTTTGAAACTTTTGAAAAGAAATATCATTTCAAAACATTCATGTCTATATAAATAAATCCTTAAAATCATTTTGAAAACATGGACATTAATTAAAATTATTTACAAAGATAAATCATTAAAACATTTAAAATTCTGATCTTGATAAAGAGTACATTTCACAAATTCTTAAAATATTCATTTTGAAATCATTTTAAAAGACACATAATTATAAAATAAAACATTTATGTTTAAAATATTATTATAAGCTTGTAAGGGAAGCTTCTAATAGTTTATAACGTTAGAAAATAGCCGCACCCGCCGTATAAGTTAAAAAAACATTCTTACCTTAAATTTATCGAAAAGGTCAAAAATTACCTTATTTGGAAAATGACAGAAAGATTCCTTTCAAAACACATAAGGGTATAAATGACTTTAACCATTTGTCTATTAAATAGTAAAAATGTTTTGAAATATATTTTTATGAAACATCGATGTGGATGATAAAGAGGTCCTAGTAGATAATTACGTATAAACAACCTCGAATAATGAAGAGATTGTGAAATAAACTCGTACCAATTTAGTAACTTATAAAACATACACCCCATGAAAGAGGTATCATAAAATGAATATTTAAATACACATAAATTAAAGTGTATTACACAATGAATACAATTATGGGCAGTACATACACCACACAAAAGGTAATATTGGAAATATGGCATGAATCTCACGGGAATAAGGAGTGAGATGAAAACCCCTTACCTTACACTTTCCTTTAGTCGAGGGTACATTTAACCTCCTATATGAAGACTATAGTATGTTATTTAGTTATAATAGAACCATATTAATATTTATGATATCATACATTATTCATTTATGAATTTATACTACCCATTTAATAATAATTTCTAAGTTATATTAATATTTTGGGTAATAATTGCTTTCTTTATCGTATGTGTTTTAACTTGTTACTCTTGATTGTATCACTTAGATCATGATTTAAATACTTATAGATATAAAACATTATTTATAGATCATATATATTTAGAATATAAATATGTATAATATACGTATATATGAAATGGAAAACACCATTTATTGAGATGGTAGTCCGTACGTACGCATAAACGTTGTTTCCGTTTTCATATACTATTGAACGGAAGTAAGTGAATAAGATATATATAAGTACATAAATACGTATATATATAAATATATATATATATATATACAGTATCATTATTATTTCATATATTACATACTTATTAGTAATATATATTTTAATAATTGTCGATAAATGGTGAACTTGGAAATGAATCTCATCACGTCGTGGAGACGGTAATCCATACGTACGCACAAGCGAAAATATCATTCTTTTGATATTAAAATAATATATAATTGGATGTTATATCATATATACATAATCATTATCATGTTATATTTATTATTTACATCAAATACACATCATTATTATACCCATCCAAATAATAATGTATTGAATAACAATTACACCACGACGTGGAGACGGTAAGCCGTACGTACGCACGTATGGTGACATGTCATTCAAAGGGTGGATAGAATAATGAATTTGGTTGTACCATAATTATAATAACATCACAGTATATAGAAGATAATGGAGTTATTATTTTAGAATAAAAACAACAAATAAAAAGGAAGTGGAAGAAGAAAGGAACTTGAAAGAGGGTGGTGAAATCATTACCTCTTCTTCAGGTTCTTCCTTTTGATTTGATCAAAAGAGATCCTTAGATTGGCTTTATGATCAAAATAAGGCCTCTAGGTTGAGGGTAGGATATTTTAGAGGGTATTTGGGCATGTTTTGGCTGATCCAAAGGGCTTAGAAGGTGTGAATTAGAGAGAAGGGGGAGTGCCCTTTTATAAGAGGGGTGAGGGGCACCTTAGGAAAAACTTAAAATATTATTTTATATTAAATTCATATTCGGTTTATAATGGCTTAAAATTGACTTATTTAGATGATAAGGTGGGGATGGGTCTAAATCCACTCAACCAATAGGTTTTAGACAGGTTTGGGTCACTTTATTAACCTTATCTTTTAGTTTTAACCCTTAGTTAATTACTTTGACATTTACCATGTCTCTTTGTATTTTTATATTATATGGTTAATTAACTTACTATAAACTTCCAATAGACCCCAAAGTGGTCCATTAATGATACACCTATCATTATATAAGTCCTTTGGATAAACCTTATATTTTTAGGAATAGAATATCAATTAATAATATAATATTTGTTTTAAAAACTCTTTTATGTCAATTTTGACACTATTGGGTATTTTGTTTTTGATAAATTCATAAATGAATTATTAATTAGAAAACAATTCATATAACTAATCCTAATATTTCATATTAACCTAGAAAATTATTTTAGTTCATAAAAAGTCTCAAATTACATCTATTTAGGTATTTATAATATCAATTATCTTAATATTCCACTAATAAGGTAATTACTGCATCATCATTGTGTCAACAATAAATTACATTATTTAATGTCTAAAAATTATAAATAAAATACCATTATGTAGGAAATATTTTTATCTTTCTAATTAATATTTATAATCGAATTTATCTTATGTATAACCCAATATTCAAAAACAATTAGTTATTAAACTTTGATTTTAATTCTTATAACTCTTCTTTGAATTAAATAATAATAAATGTCCTAATCTAATCCAAGTAGACCAAAAAGGTTCATATGTTATTCCTAAGGTTTTTTTGGGTCGAATTATACTTTTCCAATAGAATTAGGACATGTATTAGGGTAATAAAAATATCATTTTTACACTTAATTACCCTATTTACTTTTTACCATGGTAAATAAAAGTAAAAAGTTATTATTCACAAAAAATTATTTTTATATTATTGAACCATATTTTACTCCTTGATATTAATTTTGTCTCTCGGATTTTCTAAATTCCACTCACAGAAGCGGTAAAATTAAGTTTTATGTGAATTTGCAAATTCTCCTAGGAGATGGTAAAAGATGGTGAAAAGTTCAGTAAAATTTTTATATGTCTAAAATTATTATAAACTGACTCCAATGAATTAAATTGAACTTATATAGGTATTACGTATCTATTTTGACCTAAAGTAAATTTAAATGAAATAAATAATTATTTAAATAAAAAGTCGGTTTTAACCAATAACTAAGTGTTTTTCACTATTCATCAAAAATTGTATGTTTTCAGAAAAATTCCAAAAAATAACCCAAGGCTAATTTAGATATTCCAAATTCAATAATGAATTCTATTTTACCAAATTCAAAAAATAAAATTTGCATTTATTAATTAAAATTAATTCCTGCTGTCAAAACCAAAAAGCCGTATTTTTTAGAAATAATAACTACCAAAAGTTTGACACTTGTTTATGTCCAACTTCAAAGTGAAATTACTTAAAATGGCCATCATTGGATTAAATGGTAAAAATATAATCTATTTAGACTTCCAAACCATTAAAATGTATAATTTAAAAATATAAATTATTTTGATTTAAAAAGTTATTTTTAGTTAAAATGTAGTATTTTTCACTATTCACCCAAATATGAAAGTTATCAGAAAAACACCTAAACATTATTGAAACTAAATTATTATGTCCCGATTATAAAATAAGAAGTTTATTTTGTCAAATTGAATATATAAAAGTTTCAAATATTGGATTTAAAAATGCTTCGCCATTAAAATGCGGTAAAATTGCATTTTTTTGAAAAATACTTCTTTTATCTGAAAAAAAAATGTATTTGTTCTTAAATTATGTCTAAGAAACTCATAATATGGATTCTAAAATTATAAGGATTATATAAAGTTCAATATTTAGTTAATACTATTCATAACTACTTTTGAACGGCTTGTTTGGTAAGTCATGGTGCGCTAGAACTCAGTGTTGCATGTAGTGCAAGTTATTGAATTACTTTGAAGAAATAACGTACTATGAAATATTACGGTGTTACACATAGGCAGCTGAGGACTGGCTTGAGGAGGTGGCAGATAGTTTTCTAAAGCTTATACAGCTTCGGCAGGACGACGTGTCGGAAGCTGAGTATTCATCAAGGCATACCAATCCTTCCTAGCACTCGATGAATATAATACGATCAGTTCTTTAGATATAGGACCTCTAAAGGAGGTGTGTTTAAGGATATCTGAGCCAGCACTTTTTCCTCTATTCATTCCTACTTATGTTAGAGTTCTAGAGAAAACCTTTGTGGTTGAAAGTCCATTGGCTGAGTGGATACAGCCAGTGAATTTTAGCAGTTGGGAAGCATTAAATTGGTGCCAGTCTCAGAGACATGGGTGTGTGAGATGTTTTAGGAAGAGTAAGTGTTAAGGACAGATAAATATGCAGGGCAGAAGACGTGGAAGCAGAGCTAGGAGAGCATCATGAGGTGGTGAACATTTCGACATATTGCTAGCACCCACCTTTTTAGTCCCCGCTAGGCTGAGGGAGCTAGAGGGTTGGGGAAGAGAGTAGATGCATGTGGTCAAGGAGAATGACCCAAGGGATCTAGGAATGATTTGATGTACTGGCTATGTCTACTACTAGCTATCGTATCAATAGACATAGGTACCAATCATTCCTTCCTTCCACGAATTTTGTCCCATACCTAGAGTTTATAGTTAAACCGTTGACTTGACCCTCACTTCTGGAGATAACTTTGGGAGGAGACTCGATAATCACACTTATGCCGCTGGTGTGATCTGACCCTTGAGGCAAGAGTTTCGGTTGGGACCTCTTGGTGGCAGCGTCGAGGCCTTACGATGTTAGTTTGGGTATGTACTGGACAACCACAGTTCATACACAGATTGACTGTATTAGGAAAAAAGGTTGTGGTTTATCTACAACATTGGGATGGGGTTTTCCTTGGTCAGAAAAAAGGAAAACCCAGGCAGTACAGGATAGAATCATGCATAAGAGGGTGTAGACGATCACTCATGAGTGGTCCAGATATACCTTTGAGCCAGACTTCTCCAGAGTTGCAGCACCACTATCAACTTTGGCGAAGAAGAGGCAAACTTTCATGGGGTCAGAGAGATGCAAGCATCGATTTCATGAGCTGAGGCAGAGTTTGACTAGTGCACCCATCTTGAGGCTACAAGAGGAGGGATTTGGGTAAGTAGTTTACTGCGACGCATCAGGGACCGGACTCGGGTGTGTCCTGATGCAGGAGCGAGAAGTGCTCGCATATGTATCTTAGCTGTTGAGACAGCACGAGCAGAACTACGCTATCCATGACCTGGATTTAGCAGCAGTGGTCTTCTCCATGAAGATGTGGTGACACTATCTGATGGGTGAGCATTTTACAGTCTATTCTGACCACCAGATTCTCAGGTACATCTTCTCACAGAAGGACCTGAACTTGAGACAGCGATGATGGTTCGAGTTCCTCCAGGACTATGACTTCAAGATAGTCTATACTCCCGAGAAGGGGAATGTTGCAGTAGATGCTCTCAGCAGAAGATCAGGCATTAAGCTGTTAGGAGAGGTGATGGAGCAGCTGGACGTGTTACAGATATCCTTTGTGGATAGAGATGGAGCAGCCTTTCTGCAGTCTCTCACAGTCACTCCTACACTTCATCAGTGAGTCAGGGAGGCACAGCGTGGGGATGTTGACTGTGAGACGCGACGTTCTCAGATATCCACAGGGCAGGCACCAGATGGATTTTATTAAGGTGTGGAGCACGCCATTCTCTTCAGAGGATGTACCATGGTACCAGTTTCAATTCAGGAGGAAGTGTTGAGGGAGTTCTACACATCTCCTTTAGTGGTACATCCTTGAGTGGCGAAGATGGATCAGGACCTCCGAAGACAGCACTGGTAGACAGGTATGAAGAAGGCAGTAGTAGAGTTTGTCTCATGATTTCGCGCTTGTCAGCAAGTGAAGGCGGAGCACCAGGTTCCAGTAGGCTTGGTTCAGCCCTTAGAGGTCCCATAATGGAAGTGGGACGAAATATCCATAGATTTCGTGATGGGACTTCCACATACATCTAGAGGACACGACACTATCTGGGTGATTCTCGAACGACTCACCAAGTCGGACCACTTACTACCAATAATATATCAGTGATCAGTAGAGAGCTTGGGATGCCTCTACATATAGAAGATCTTACGACTTCATGGTGTGGCATTTTCGATCGTCTCCAATCAAGATTCCAATTTCACTTCCCACCTATGAAAGGGGTTGCAGGAGGCTTTCGGGACACAGTTTCGCTTGAGCACTGCCTTCCATCCTTAGATGGATGGTCAGACTGAGAGGACCATTCATACACTCGATGACATGCTCCATGCATGTGTTCTCGACTTTGGTCACAGCTGGGTGGATCACTTACCATTTGGTAGAGTTTGCATATAACTACAACTACCACTCCACCATCGGGATGACACCTTATGAGGCATTGTACGGATGACCTTGCAGATTGCCTCTATGTTGGACTGACCCAGGAGAGTCAGCACTTTTAGGACAAGAGATAGTGAAATCTATGACGAAGAAGCTGCAGATCATACAGTAGCGGTTGAAGACTGCACAAAGCAAACAGAAGTCCTATGCTGATAGGAGACAGAGACCACTAGAGTTCGAGGACAGTGACCATGTCTTTCTACGGGTCTCACCTTGATGAGGTATAAAGAGATTTGGCCAAGGCGGCAAGTTATCTCCAAGATTCATCAGACCTTTTCAGGTCCTCAGCAGGGTAGGTGAGGTGGCTTACCGCTTGGCTCTTCCACCTCAGTTGCACCGGGTGCACGGCGTCTTCCACGTATCTCCGCGGAGGAGATACTTGCAAGACCTGTCCCACATCATCGACCATGGGGAGCTGGACATCGATGATGGGGCGACATTTATGGAGCTTCTGATTGAGATTGAGGATCGACAGGAGTGGGTACTGCGTGGATGGTCGATTCCTTTGGTGCACTTTCGCTGGTAGCATGGGAACCTCCAGGGGAGCACTTGGGAGCAGGAGGCTCGGATGCGTGCTCAATACCCCTATTTGTTCCCTTAGTGTGTGTTGTAGCTTACAGGGACGTAAATCCCTGAATTGGGGATAATTTAAAGACCCTGAAATTCCATGGAATTGTTTTTTTAAATACATGGGAATTTTACGAGTCTGTAGTTTCTGACGGTACTTGATTCCGAGGCCCGGTGTGCCCGAAATCAATTTCTTAAGTTTTATTCGAGTACGTTCAGTAAATGTACGTGTGAGTTTTTATATCTTTTGAACCAGTGCTTGGAATTGAAATCTAAGAGCACCATTGAACTCGTAGTTCCGATATTCTCTTAAGGAGACCTTTACCATGGTTGCGTTTTATCGAGGTTGGAATTTAATTTGTGTGGTTTCTAAATAAAATTTAAATAAAAATATGTGTTGCATATTTTTATTTGAATAGTAGTTAAAACCACCAAAGGGAGGTTGGTGGTGGGGCCACCTGCGCATAACCTCCCTTGGGAGGATGTTATAAGGTGGGGCCCACACAAACATCAATCCCCTCAACTCCCCTTGAACCCACTTTAACTCTTGAACTTCCAATTTATAGTGGAGCCTTTCCACCTTCCCTCATAGTGATGCCAACACAAGGATTAATTAATGCCTTAATTAATTAATTTGTAGTGATATGAATTCTTTTGAATTCTTTTGAAATGCATAGAAACATTAAAATAATAGTGAGGCTATTATTTTATTTTGGATTGGAGATTATCCTTGGGAAGCTTGAGAGAGAAGAGATTCGTCCTTCCAATGAAGAACCACCAAATAACTCCATTATTTACACAAGGAACATAAAGAACGCTCCTCGTCTCTGAAGAACGTGAACCATCATCTTCTTCCTTCTTTAACCGGAGTAAGGAAGGGAAGCACCACTTCCCACTAAGTACACCGAGGGCGTCATCTCAACTTGTCTTCACCGAGCTCTACCACCTCCGACATTAATGGAACGACATCTATTTTCTACGATGTTCGTCTTACGCGACTCATCAACATACAACAACAAATAAGAGGTAGGGGAAATTGGATTATTTTTACGTATGAATTATACCCTTGTACTTCGACGTTTATTTTTGGATTGACGGTGGCCAAATTGTTATCACCTAACACGGAGGGCGCGGGCCAAACAAACACAGCCTGACATCCCTCCGTTGAATCTTGTTTGGTTAATGTTAGAGGAAGAGCCAAAAGGGCATGTAGCCATCATGCAGCGTCGGAGAACAACTGAGGAAAACGAAGGAGGCACAACGTCGTCGCATCGTGCCGCGCTGGAGATGCATAATCGCGGCCAGGGCAGGCCATGGCAAAGGGGTACGACACCGTCATGCCGCACCGAAGAGGAACCGCGGCCGAGTGGGCCACGGCGAATGGAGGAGCACACTGCCATCACACCATGTGGTGGAGCCGAAAGCCACGGTCAGGTTGGGCCACAGCAGAGGTGGCACGACGCCGTCGCTCCGTGCGGAGGGTTGGAGGACCGTGACGTTGTCGCGCCGCATTGGCGGCTGGCGGGGCTGGCCGCCGTGGATCTGGTCGGGTGGGACCAGTTGGGTCCTGGGGCTCCTGAACCGGCGCAGCGTTCCGGTTCATTCCAAAGAACTAGGAGGGTCATGACACCCCCTCCATTGCGTGGCTGGCCGGGCTGCCATGAGTCGGGCCGCCCAAGGCCGAACCGCCTTCAGGCCGGGCCATTTCTTTGGGTCGAGTCTTCCCCTTGGATCGGGACACTTCCTCAGTCCGGGTCAGACCCATGGTCTGGGTCAGACCCCTGCTCAGACCGGGTCGGGCTGGGTTAGTCTGACTGGGTCGGACTGGACCGAGACCCGCTACGGCCGTTTACACCATTGAGCCCGCATCTAGGGTTAGGGGTGTCTGATTGACATACCACCTACAGCGATGGAAATTTTGGAGTGAGACGATTCTTTTGGCATAATCTACTTGAGTTTTGGATGCATTTGGGTACAGATGGGTTGGTTAGAGCCTAAAAACCCACCGGGCCCCTAGAACGAAAACTCTAATAACTCTCAGACCAGGTGTCCTATTGATGCGTCGTTCATCAAGTTGGGTTCCTTATGATGAGACAAAACAATGGGATACATCAACTCAAGACTTTTTGGCAATTGATTTATCAAAACTTGACTCGAGGAGTGGACCCTACTGGAATAGAGAGTGATGTGTGTGGAAACCCTAGGGCTGTCTGCGACTGCGATGTATACTGTACCAGAATCCTCTGTGGGTTCGACAGTGATGACTACTGTACCAGGATACTCTGTGGGTCTGACAGTTCTGAATTTTGTTCCTGTATCCTGTGTGGGTCTGATAGAATAGAAGGTCCTATATCCTGTTGGGTCTGACAGCTTAGCTGGTCCTGTATCCTGTGTGGGTTTGACAGCTTAGCTAGTCCTGTATCCTGTGTGGGTCAGACAGCTTAGTTGAATCAGTAACTACATCTGATCATCTATATCTCTCTACAAAAGATGTATACTTGTGTGAGATTAGTCATGTATTTCAACCATTATCATCATGGGGATCAACTTTACTTCCTTTGTGGAATGGGTTGTGCTTGGGCTCGAGAGTTAGAGTAGGACTGTGATTGATAACTTAGGTATATGTATGGGCATATACATAACTAGGGTTGGTTGATACTTTGTGATCGTATCTTTATTTGTGGGTTATCCTTGATGGATATTGTGAGACCTTGAGGTTCTCGGGGTGCCTAAAAAGTATCGTTATACTCACCCCTGCACAGGTTATGCCCACACTTCATTGTGTTGGTTTCAGACGACGAACATCACTGATCGAGGTAGAGAGCTATAGAGCTGGATGGTACCCAGAGGTGGACCACTTGGCTAGATGTACACAGAGCGGACGGACGGACTTGGGGTATGAGGAGGCCATCTGTACCCACCCTTCTAGTGGGAATTCCAGAGAACGACTCAGTAGTTGTTGTTTTACTTTACTACAGTTGTACTAGGTTTTCAGTTGTATTGTACAGTACTATTGGGCTTGTATTTCTGTCCCCTTTACTTTCAGCACCTTCTTTTGTATACAATTTTACTTAGTGTTTACTTCCTGTTGCGTACTCTGTTGTTTTTGTTTAATTATTAAAGGCAATGCCTTCCCTTTTTATCGGGATTACGCCTTTGGTGGTAGTCACCAACCCCTGGCCTATGGATGGCTGTCTTGGGGTAGTCACGGCACGGGCCCCGAGGATGGGTCGCGACAAAAAATGGTTTGAAATGTTCCTTATTCATTAAATGATAAGAAAAATATTTTCACAGTTTCAGTAAAAGGCAAAACAATTAGTTTGAAAATGAAATAACATTCCTTTGAATATTTTTTGAAAAGTGTATAAAATCAGTGAAAATTCCTTTGAGAAATCATTTTGAAAAGTTGAAAAAAGTTGAAAATATTTTTTGAAAAAATGGTTTTCTAATGAATAATAGTTTTCTGACCGAAGAGAGAAATGAATTCGGATATTCTTAAAAACATTTTATAAAAAAAGTTAAGTAAAAAGTAGGGAAAATGGTACTATTACATTAAAATATCATGAGTAACCATTGGAGAATAAATTTAATGGTTTTATTTAAAAATTGTCAAATAATTACATTTAATTTATATTTAAGAATAAGAAGTCTTGATTGGAAAGAGATTGTGAAATAAACCATTAAAATTACCATAACATCGAAGTGAGAATTAATCAATGAATTAATTATTTTTATAAAATATAAATACACCTAATTTTATTAAATAAAACAATATATATTCCAAATTCATTATATAAATAATCATATAATGTCTACAAAGAAGTAATGTAACCCAATGAAAGAAAATTGAGTTATGAAATTATTTACCACTTGGTAAATTTTAATGAAAATCATCTAAGATGAAATAATTCAAATTCAAAATTAAAATTCCATTAATAATGATTTTTTCATGATAATCAATTTAAAGGAGAATTATGTACAATATATAAAAGAAACTTGGTGAATAACATTAAAAGATACCTCAATGAATGAAATTACTATGAAATACCTTACCTCGCATTTCTTTTTTTAGTGAGAATCCTTTAACATCTTGTATAGTGGATTTATACATGCTATTTAATTATTAAAAAATTATATTTATATTCAAATACCATGTATTATCCTTTTATAACATCTTATTAACAATTCATTAATAATCTAACATTTTTTTACTATTTCAACTGTTAATTATCTTATTTTATTATCCATGTTTTGTTATGAAAGTTCCTATTCTTGAAAATATTACATAGTTATATGATATAAAAAATAATTATAATGAAATAATTATTATATATTCACAATAATTTTACTTTTAAAATCATTTATTAATGGTGGTTATGAAAAATTAAGTATGTTAGGATCAAGGAGATGGTAGGTTGTATGTACGCATGAGTAACATTTCCATTTTCCCCCAATTATTATGGAAATGAGGTAAGTAATTTATTAACATTAAAGAATTATAATTATATCATATATAATACATTATATACTTATATATTTTATCCATGTGGTGTTGTAATTAAAATAGAGTCATATCGCTTCATGAAGGTTGTAGTCCACACCTACACGAACGATGTTATCATAATTACGTGAGTGAAATGGAAAGAAAGAAAATGAAATATAAAATATATTTAATGAATTATATATATGTAATTAATATCATTATTATTTAATTTACATCATATATATTCATTAACATTATCTTTATCACCTTCCATGTGAAACTTTAGTGAAAGACGAATCATATCACTTCGTGAAGCGGTAGTCGACCATACACCTAAGAGAAACTATCATATATTCTATGAAATATAAGGAATATATACATATTATATAGTTCTTAAATAGGTATAATAATTTTATAAAAATCATATTTATACTTTATATCCATAATCATACCCAACTATGAGAGTTTGAAATGAATAAACGAACAACATCAGTTTGTGAGGCGGTAAGTTTCCATAAACACAAATGATGATTTGATAACCCATTTAAAGGAAGTAAATATTTTTTTATGTAAATAAATTATTATTAAAATGTCCCATTATTTGGAAGATACTGAGTTTATTATATCATAATGGTACAATAAAATTGAAGGAGTTAGAGAAAGAAGTAAAATAAAGGCACTCATTAAAGAACATTACTTATTTTTCAGGTATTTTCCTTAGGTTTGCACTAATGATTTCAAATTATGGTTTCATTTAAAAAATAAGGTTTCTATATAAGATTAGGTATTTTTAGAAGTTATTTGGTTTTTTTATTATGATAAAAATGGATTTTTAGGTGTGAAGAAGTAAGGAAAGTGAGTTCCCTTTTGTAATTGAGGAGGATTGGAATTCTTGTAAACACCCAAATATTTTCACTATATGGAGGTAAATATTACGTAAGGTGGATCAAAAATTGATAATTAAAGGGTCTGGGGATTATATATTAAATCTACAACTACAACACACATTGCAATATATGTCTCAAACATTGTTTTCCTTAAAATTATAGTTTTCTTATTCTTTCAGTTTCAATTTTTCACTACGGAAACAAATTTTCTTACCTAGGTAATTTATCCATTAAAAAAATTGAAGTGTGGATTATTAAAAAATTTAGACCCACTGATTCAAAATATAACCTCAAATTTATTAAATAAAAAATCCAATGTTTGTTGGAAATTAATTTTAACACAAGCGCATGTAACATTTAGAAACACCGCTTTAACCCTAACTGTGCTGACATAGTTTTTTTTACTATTTAGAGGATAATATATTTACCATAAAATAATAATTGGTCCATGAATTTAACATAGTTTATTTTTATTAAAATTTAATAAATAACTTGGTAGAATATATGTTTTTTATTCATTTTAAATCATTTAATAAAATATCTTTTGTCATAATATAACATTATTCACAATTTTGAAATAATCATATAATATGAATTTACAAATATCAATACAATTAAATAATTATAATATATTATTTTCACACCTTATCACATTATATATTCATCTAAAAAAATAATGGAACCAATAATTTATTCAATTTACTTCACCTTTAATATTTTTAGAATAAATTATCTTATTTAATTTTTAACTAAACAATTAATGTGTTTGTGTTTTTTAAGAATTTATGTAATTATTTAATTTCTAAAAATATATAAATGATAATGATAAGAAAATAATTTCTCTCCCAAAATAATATATATAATAAAACCTATGTTTTTTAACTATCCAAAAGATTTATAGATATTAAAAGAAAGAATGACATCTTTTTGTTTTTTTTCTTTACTTAACATATTATATTGATCATATTCAAAGGAAAGTGGATAAATATTTACATATTGTAGATAGTTTCATTGAAAATTTCTAACTAAAATCAATAAATAAAACTTAGATAATATTTTAGGTTGTTTCAGCCTTATCATTCGAGATTGACTCCCCAGTAAATCAATTTTTTCCTTAACCGTGGTAATTAATTTTTACTATAGTCACTATTAATTTTGGTAAAAAAATTAAGTTTTACATATTATTAATTATAAATTACGATGAATCCAAATATATAATTCATTTTTTCAAACTCAAGAAATATAATAGGAAAACATTAATTAAAAAATAACATTACAGATGTGACGAGAAAGAGGGTTTTTTAATTGAAAATGTTCAATATTTCCCAATGTTTGTATATATAAATTCAATATTAAAATGTTTCAAATAACCTAATTTTGATTATAATATGTATAATTTAACTATTTTTTCTTCAAAAAAATTCAAAATTTTGTTTAACATTATAATGTATCTAAATAAGAAGGCAGTTTTTAATTAAAATGTAGTATTTTTCACTATTCATCAAAAAATGAAATATTTCTAAAATATACCAAATATTAACCCAAAGATAATTTAAATAATAAAATTTCAAAAAATAGGTTTATATTTTCATGTAATTTTTCAAAAAGTGGTACAAATTAATTTTAGACTATGCGTGCAAATCAGGATCAGACCGTCTTTTAGAAAAAATATAGTTTTGTTTTCTAAATATGTTTTTATTTATTTTAAATAATGCTTATTATTATTTATAATCATTAGATGATAGATAAATTTTTATAAAATACGTACTTTTATAATTTATTTAATCATATTCATACCCACCAATCTAATGACATTCTGATAACTACCATATTAAATAATAATATTAATTATACATTGTTGTTTGGTAATAATCAGTCTTGAAATTAACTCAAGTTATCAAAGAAACTCATTATTGCATGTAATAGAATCTAAAATAAATATTACATTCATTGGAAGCAATATAATTTATTGAAATTTATTAAAATAGAAAATATTTCATAAAGTCTTAGGATTTTATATTCCTTTCTAGGCTTGGTGTTGTGTGACATATATACTATCAAATATGATTTTTATTTTTTAAAATTTCAAGGCGTTACATTCTCCCCGGCTTAAATAAATAGAATCATCCCAATTTGAACTTGATCTAGGTAATAACGGTTTTGATATTTAAAAATACATTTATTTAAATCCCACATTGCATGAAGGGTTGATAAACTATCCTCTTAATAAGAGAGAATGAAAAGTACCATAGTCAAATGGAATAACACATAACTAGGTTTCTAAGTTAGATAAAATTGGTGGAAAGTAAATATATGGACATAGGGGGAAATATTAATAATGATAGAGAGTGATTTAGGTCATTGATCAGAATAAAGTTAATTATCAATAGAATGTTAAGTGTCTCAAAACCATAAATTTTTGTTTATTTAAAACACAATCTAATTCATCCAATATAAATGCAATAGGATTACATTTTTTTCATGATCCTTTTCCTAAAGTTGAATAATTATTTTAGTATGTAATAATATAATAAAATATACTTACTCTATGTGTTTCTATTTGTTAAGTTAAATTTAATCCATTAGTTCTGCTTCAATCAAATTCCAATTAATTAGTCACTCTAAGAAATGATTATCCAAAAATGTATTTTTTATGCTTGAATTACTATAATTCACCATTAAAGTATCATAAGATACATAAAGAGTGAACATTATTTACTCATGTCTCTAAATATTTACTAAAACCAATATGATTAGCACAAGTTTTTAAATATATTAATTTAATCTATAAACATAAAGAGTATCACCAATGGTTCATCATTAATATTTATTTTTAAAATCATTTCGCTAATGAAATATTAACCATGACAGTGCGTAGGCTAGTGGTAGGTGCTAAACCCTCATCATCCTTCATTCACGTGTTCAGTCCCAACAACCTTGTCCAATATGATGGGTTTCACCTAATATACTAATTCTCCTTTTTTAAACTATATTAATATAATTCATTTAATGTTCCCACAAAATTATAATGGTAATCCAAAAAATTAAATTAATAATGAGTTAAACTTTTTACTATCGTTTTCAATAGAACCATTTTTTTATAAAAGTATAATAATATTATTTAACTTTAATTAAAATTTTGATAATGATTTTATTAACCCAAAAAATTATCAATACCTCTAAAATCATCACTATAAATTTTAAGGTAATTATTCCACAAATAAATTTTCCACTAAAACATTTACAAACCTATTGGTTGTATTATCATAAATTTCTCACAAAATATTATTAATCTTGATATAATCTCATCACATAAAACCTAAAAAGAGGTTTTTAATAATATTAGTGCATTATCATTCTTAAACTCATAAACCGGTGAAGGTATTATTAACTCTTAAGTCAATTAAAGCCACATATGATTCTAAATTTTAACAAAATCCTTAGATGTTTCATGATTCTTATAACTCAAATAATTTTGGTAAAATGCGTATTTAATTTAAATATAAAACCCCAATAAATAATTCAACCATTTTATTTCAACATACTTATTTCCTTGGTCTAGGGTTTAACTAATTTTATTCATTGTCATCATCTATTTAAATCATTCATAATGATTATAAAATAAAATGCAGAATATACTAAGCATTCCCCCCATGAGTATCAAATCATGTGCGTATAACGATATCAAATGCTTATTAAGGGTTAAGTATAGTGGAAGAAATCATAAATCAATAAGAATAATCAATATGGTAAGGGGTTTATATCAACACGCATTCCATTTAAATAACATGACTGTATGAATAGATAGGGTATAATCAAAATGGAAAGGTAAATAACTGAAAACGCAACCATATAATCAATAATCTGAGAATGAAATAAATCTAGAGATAATATCATTGAAAAAATGTCCTGAATAATAATAATTACTTAAATGAATGTAATTATTAATTATTTTACGCATTTTTATCATACATAAGATAAATTTACCATCAATATATATTTTAAGATAGTTTAAAATTGATGGGTAGAAACACATTTAACATGTGATATTCAACTGATTCATCCCATTAGAATACCTTTGTGTCAATGGGTTAACATTAACCTATACCCACCCATGTTTATAGGTGGAAATCATTTTCATATATATAATAATCAATTTAATTCATAAATAGTTTGCCTTATCAAATATTCATTTTGAGTACAGGATACATATTTATCATTATTTCCCTAGCTATTCAAATAAATTTCAAAGTAAAGACCATAGGAAAAAATGGTACATGGTTTTTGAAATAAAAATATCTATAATAAATAATACATATATTTAGGTGAATTTTTTTTTCCGAATGGAAGGTCAATAATTCAAGGAAAATTTAATGTCTATAAAAATGAATCAAGGAAGTGAGTGTCAATAATCTCCTTGTTCAAAATGATCTTAAACTATCTATAGAAATAATAATGATGTAATCAATAAATCATATACCCATTCAAGTAATAATAAAGGGTTATTATCATTGATGAATAAAAATACCATAAAAATATCTTTAATAATAGTCTTGAGAAAAATATCTTCTTCATTTTGAAAAACATTTTGTGAAAATCATTTTAATTTAAAATCATTTTAAAAAAATATTCAAAAATATCATTGTATGGTTCATTTAAATGAAAAAATCGTAGGTTTTATTTTTATAAATTATATTATAGTAAAAATTACATTAATGTTTACTATAGAAAATGTTATTAAATTTCCTTATTAAAAAAATAATAAGAAAATTCTTTTCACATTTTCATTAAAAGAAAAATGGGGAAAGTTTGGAAAAATACAAAGGATTTCTTAGAATTTTTTTGGTAAAGAGTAGATAATTGGTGAAAATTAATTTGATAAATCATTTTGAAATGTTAAAAATATTTTTAATTTTTTTTATGAAACATGGTTTTTGAAGAAAAACTTATTTCTGATTGAAGATAGAAATCAAGTCAATTTTTTTTAAAACATTTCTAAGACATTTTCAGTACCAAAGAGTGTAAAAATGGTACTATTACTTGGAAATATCATGACTAACCATAGTATTATAAATTAAAATGAGTTTTGAAACAATGATCAATTAATTCCCTTTAATGTATATTCAAGAATAAAAAATCTCGACTAAAATGAGTTTCTAAAATATACCCATAAAATGATGATAACTTCAAAGTGAGAATTAATAAATAAATTGATTAAGTGAATCAAATTTAAATCCACATAAAAATTTTAAATACAACAATAGAGAGTCTAAATTAATTTAACACATAATCATATAATTTCAACAAAGAAGTAATATAGCCCAATGAAAATAAATTGAGTTATGAAAATCTTTACCCCTTGGTAAATTTTAATTCAAATCCCCTAAGATGAAATAATTAAAATTGAAACATAAAATACTATTAATAATTAATTATTCATTATTATACATTTTTATGGGGTATTATATACACCATGTAAAACAAATAGGTGTATAACATTATAATATGCCTCAATGAATTAGATTGAGATGAAATCCTTTACCCCACGTTTCCTTTTGGGTAATAATTCATTAAACACCTATATAGTGGTTTGAAAAATGTTATTAATATATTATAGAATAATTTTAATAATATTATTCCATATATGATCCTTTTATAACATCTTATTACCCATTCATTAATATGATTTTATTATTTTCATTATTTCAGGTGTTAATTGCATTATTTTCTCATATGTGTTTCTCTATGAAAGTTCCAGATATTGTGCATATTATATAGTTTTATCTAATAAATGATACTTATCATGAAATAATTATCAAAATTTTACTTCAATTTTAGTTTTAAAACCAATCATTATTGATGGTTATAAAAAATTAAGTATGTTAGGATCATGGAGATGGTATGACATATGTACGCACGACCAACGTTTCTATTTTTTATAGATCATTATGGAAAAGAAGGTAATTAATATATTAAATTTATAGAGATATAATTACATTATATATACCATATTATATAATTTTATATGTCACCCATTTTTTGTGGTGATGAAAAGAGAGTCACATCGATTTGTGAAGGCGGTAGTCCACACGTACACAAACAATGTTATCTTCTTTACATGAGTGAAAATAAGATAAAGAAAATAATATATATATATATATATATATTATATTCATAGTATGATAAATATTTCATGAATATATGAATTTTTTAATATATATTACATATAATCATTAACATTATCTTTATCACATTCTATATAAAGTGTTAGTGATTGACGAATAACATCACTTTGCAAGGTGATTGTTTGTTGAACACACTAGCGATGATATCATATATCCTATGGGATTTAAGGTAAACATATATATAGGATGCAATGAATCCATTGGTTTAATAAATTTAAAAATATCTTATATATGGTTTAGATCTATCATTGTACCCATCCTTGAGATTCAGAAATGAAAAAACAAATGACATTAGTTCGTGAGGCGGTAGACCATTGTACACACAAACTATGATTTCATAACACATTGGATGGAAGTTTTGATGGTTTTAGGTAACTATATTATTATAAAAAATCCCATTATATACAATATATTGATTTTATTATATGGTTTTGGTATAAAAAATTGAATGAGGTGGATATAGAAGTTAAGTAAAGTTTCTCGTTGAAGAAAATCACATCTTCTTCAGGTATACTCCTTAAGTTTTCACTGAAGACATCAAAGATTAAATTTATTCCCAAAATAATGCTTCTAGGATGAGGTTATGGAATATTATAAGTTATTTTCAAAGGGTTTTTATGAGCCAAATTTCTTGATGGGTGTAAATAAGTGAGGGGATTGAGTGCCCTTTTATAGTTTAGGAGGAGTGACATTCTTATAAATACCAAAAATTATTCACTTTTGGTAGATTAATATTAACTAATTGGATAAAAAGTATATAATTAAAAATGAGGAGAGATTATATGTTCTATACCATCTCCAACACAAATTTAAACATGTTTTTTAAAAAATTTGTTCCTTAACATCAAGGATTCTTTAGTTTTCCATTTTGTTTTTCACTATGACAACTTGTTTTCTAACGTAGGTAATTTATCATTTAAGACTAAATTAAAGTGAGTTTTATTGTAAAATTTACACCCTATGATTATAAATATGATATAAAATTCCAAAATTAAAAAAATATTATATGTGTTAGAAATTAATTTTAACACAAGCACTTGTGACATGTAAAAACACGACTTAAACCTCAATTATGCGAACCGAGTATTTTACTATTTACGGATTAATATATTCATTATAAAATATAAACTTGTATATTATTGGTAAATATTTTATATTTATTAAAATTTAAAAATATAACATGGTAGGATATAGGTTTTTTATTCATTTTAAATCATTTAAAAAAATATAATTTGTTATAAAATAACATTATTAACACTTTTAACATTATTCATTTAATATAAACTTATAAATATAAATAAAATGATGAAATTATAATATATTATATTCACACATGATTAAAATGGTATATTAATATATAAAAAATAATAAAACATATTAATTCATTCAATTGACTTAACTTTTTATATTTTTTGAATAATTGTTTGTATTTTTTAACTAAATAATCATTATGTTGTTGTTTCTTAATCATTTTATGTAATTATTTAATTTATAAAAATTAAATAAGTATTATTATTCTAACAAAATCCAATTTATATTTCAAAATAATATATATAACTGAACCTATTTCTCACTATCCTAAGGATTTATAGATATTAAAGGGAAGAAAGGTATCCTTTTTGTCTTTCTCTATACATAACTTATTATATGGGTTATATTCAAAGGAAAGTGGAAAGTAATTAACATATTATATTGAATTTAATGGAAAATGTAAGATAAACTCATTAAATAAAATTCTTAAAAGAGTTTGGTTAATTTTCACTCTTATCATTTTATTTTAACCCCCGGTAAATCCATTTTTACATTAACTATGATAATTAATTTTTACTATATTCACTTTTCATTTTAGTAAAAAATTAAGTTTCCCTTATTATAAATTATAAATTATTATAATTCTAAAATAGATTCCATTTTTCAGAATTCTATACATATAATTTGATAATGTTATTTTAAAATTAATCTCGCAGATGTGTTGAGAAAGTAGGTTTGCTTAAAAGCGAAAATGTTTAAAAGTTTACAAAGTTTTTTTATCTAAATTCACTATGTAAATGATACTAATGAACTAAATTAGATTATTTGATGTATTATTTAACTAATTTTAATTTATAAAAAATTAAAAATATACTTTAACATTATAAATTATTTAAATGAAAAGACTATTTTTAATTAAAATTTAGTATTTTCCACTAGTCATAAAAAATATGAAATATTTCAGACAAATCCCAAAATTTCACCCTAAGATAATTTAAATATTGCATTTTATAATGTTTATTAAAATTTTAAAAGTTAATTTTAAAGCATATGCATAAAGCGTGATTAAAACATGTTCTATAAAAAATATAGGTTTTTTCTAAAAACATTTCCATTTCTTTTAAATGATTCTTATTATTATTCATACTCATTAGATAACCAATAAATGTTTGTAAACTGTATATTATCATATTTTAGTTAATCATATTATTACCCTCCATTCCAATGGTTCAGTGAAAACTATCATATTAAATAATAGTATTAATATTATATTGTTTTTCGGTAAAACTATGTTTTACGTGTAACACAACCTATCAAAAAACTCATTTTTTACATGAAACACAAGATAAAATTAGTGTTTCTTATATTTAAAGATTTAGAATATATTTAATTTATATAAAATGGTAAATATAAAATAATGTCTCAGAATTTTATATTCCTTTCTATGCATGGTGTTGCGTGTCACACACGATATCGAATATGATGTTCATATTTTAAAATTTTAGGTCGTTATAAAAAATATATATTGTTTTTCATTTATTTTCTTTCACATTTATTAAATACATTTAAAATATTATTAAAGACATTAAAATTATATTAATAATATCATTATTATTCTTTAATAATGAAATCACTCCACAAAGAAATCACTTTTATATTCATAATCATTCGTTAAATATAGCATGTTCCTCTACAGCTCGGTCTAACAACTAACATAAAAATTGCTATAAAATAATAATATGTAAGACTATAAGAACCCAATTAATTATAATATGAGATATAAATATAAAAATAAATCGTTTTTTGATTTTATAATGGAAAAATTAATTTTAAACTCATCAATTAAGATACCAACGATCGTTTATGAAAAATACCAAAACATGATCATTCCCATTTTCATATTTAAGGATCATAACCAAAGCTACAATATAATAATATTATAACCTTTAAAATATTAATAAAAAATAAATTAAAATAATTTTTTGATTTTTTAATTATTAACTTTGGGATTAGAATAAATAACTAAACCACTATTACAAAACAAGTTCAAAATGGTCATGATTACTCACACCCGACATCGAAAATAGATAGTAACTAACTCATATAAATTTATAAAATAATTATAAATTATGTTTATAAAAGTTTATAGATTTTAAAATTTTTATAAATTGGATGATTAATATTTTTATTTTTTCTCATAAAGGAGGATATAGTGTATTTTAACTAGGCTTGAATTAAGGTATGATTTTTTGAAAACATAATTTTTTTGTGTTGAGTTACATAATTACTTATTAAAACTCTATTATTAGAGAAATTATTTATAATAAAAAATTAATAAATGGTATTATATTTCTTTCTTTTTTTTATAATTTTTCCTTAAAACCATATTATCAAATGATTCTCACCTAAATGATTATGTTATGTGAAAGGGATTCTTTATCTAAAATTTTAATTCATTGAGACATGATTATATTATAATATATGTTTTCTATTGTATCAGGTACTTACAACCCATTTTTTTATATCACGATTATTTTATTATTCATGTTGTTTAATGCTCCATTTCAAATTCTATCCTTCAAAGGGAATTGATTCAAATGTTTATAAATTCATATGTGTAATTTTTCTCTACTTTCAATTATATGATTAATGTTTGATATTTTATGCTATATTTTATTATATATTGTGTATAAAATACCCAATTTAATTAAACAAAAATTTATATCTATCAATTTTATGGTATTAATCTCATGTTATTTTGAATCACATGTTAAATTTACCGTAAGGGTTTTTTATGTGAAATTTTATTTTTTGATATATGATTCGTATTTACCATGTATTTCTTTTTATGGTGTATATATTGGTCATGTGTTACCTTATATATCCTATCATTTTATTTTATTTTCGGGATTAGACTCATGGAAATCTATCACGTCCATTGTCCTTCCAAATCATCATATATTAAAAGAACAGTTTTTCTTCTAATTCCTTTCCCTTATGAACATTCTATATTTCCATCCTTTGATTAAAGTGAATTCAACCGGATTACATACATTAATTAATTAGGAAATAATTGAGTTAACTCTATACCACTTTCCCTATATGGTGTTTGGTTTAGGGATTCCTACTTAGAATGATATTCTATTTACTGATTAAGGGAGTAATTAAAATTTGTATAGTTGTTATTTTAATAGAAATGTTTATTTATTATTACATAATATTAGTTATAAATTTTATATATTGTTCATTCCATCATATGATGAATTAATTCGACATAATTAGTGAGGTTGGGGACCAAAATAGCCCCTCGATTCATCAAAATGTATCATGAGAAAAACTAAATTGGGAATTTTGGTGTATTCTGGCCCAAAGACAAATATTACCTAGACACATGGTCTTAATAATGATATCATGATGTCTATGATCCTGATTTATTGGATTAGGGTATGGAAATAATTGCTTGATATTATAAATTTCATCAATAATGAATCACTTATTATTAACCAAGTGATATTTCATTTATATGATTATCTATAGATATATTTTTATTTAATTTTTATTCTATTATTGAATAATTTTTGGTTATCTATTCCTACCTTGTTATTAATACCCATGTTATGGTTCTTTATTATCTTTGATTTCTATCTATTAAATTTACCCTTATAGACAATTTTTTGTCTCCCTTATCATGTTTCCATTTCCATAGGTTATGAAGAAAAGTAACACACATGATATTCATAATATAATATATTTTATGGGGATTTTATGGGAGATAATTAAGTCTTATTATAGATTATGTATATTTTTATAAAGTGTAAAAAAATCTAATTAATTATAATTACATGGTCATTGTTAGTTAAACGTCTTTCTTAACACTCTTAAACTCTAAATATAAAACTTCATACAAATTTATGTGAATCAATACATTTTTGTTATATTTAAATGATTGAATTTCTGAATTGGGACACTTTGGATCATTTATAAGTTGATTTATAAATAAACTATCTATTCACATCAGATTATGGGAGTACAGGTCCAGGGCATCACAATTGGTACCAAAGTAGGGTTTAGATAAATTTTGTGGTTAGTATATTAGTTTATTATAACATAAGGGATGGTTTGTTTTGGTAGATCTTAATTTAAAATTTATACATAACCTTTTAGGTTTTTGTGGAAATATTGAATATTTTATGGATTAGGATAAGATAAAATTAGCGAACACTATATGATAAGGCAAAAGGATAATCTTAAGTATAAGATAACATCCCAAAATTTTTGTAACATATAGATTATGTGGTTATACTCCCATTAAAATCCTTATATAAATACTATAAGTTGATGAAGGCACTAAAACATATGTACTTAAGCGTAATATCCATGAAAATGGAAGATCTATTATTAACGTGATCGTCACCTGGTGCATAACAAAGGGGCCTAACTGCACACATGTGTTGACACTCCCAAGGGATATGCTTTGTTTAGTAACATTATGTTTAAGTGAATTTATGAAGTATTTGAGTATGATGTTAACTAATTAGGTTATAGAACATAATAAAAAATTAGTATAGATAAAAATGAATTGAAAAAATATAGTTATATGTTTAACTGAAATAATCATGTGTTAAAATTTTAGTTGTTATGGGGGGAAAATATATAGATTAACGTTTCCATATTCACATTTTAGTTATTATAATCTCAATTTTGGTTATATTATTTATTTGGAATTAGATCATTAAGATGAATTTAATAAAGGTATGTATATAGAAACTTCTATTCCATACAACTAAATAAGGTATTATAATTAAATGGTTGAGAATATATGTATATTACAGCTATAATAGAAAAAGTGAGTTTCCTAGTCTTACCTAAGTTAGGTAGGTTGATATCTTAATATAAATTAAATCATGATTCCTTTATAAATATTAATTATTTAGTGATATTTATCAATAATATTCTGGTATATTCTAAAAGGTATTATGATGATGTGAAACATATAAGTATTGTTTTAAAATTGTTTTTGTTTAATGTTTGGGAAACATATATTAAATGTTATCAATAACCTTTGAAATTTATTTTATAAATAGTTTGTATTTTTTAGGAATAAATATTTAAGAACACGTGATTGATGGATGGATGAATAATAGGATTAAAATACACTTGATGTTGAGATAATAAAAGGTTGATTTATTTTTAAATATTCAGTTAGAAAGTTTAAGTAACCTTGGGATTCTTAATTGATTCATGATATTTTTAGTTAAGTTCATCACATTTTTTGGATTTTGGGATTTGTTATCTAGTGTTTAATTTTATAACCAATCAATTAATACCATTTGAGGTTTAAATATAGTGTTAATTTCTCAAAGAATATATGGTTTCACTTTGGTTTCATTTTTTAGAGATTCATATGTTATTGGTAAAGGAATATGTTGATGAATGTTTGATTAGGGTGTATACATACCTAAGTATTTGACTGTATGAATGATTAATGTTTTTCTAGGAAAGATAAGTTAATTAATATAGTGTTTGAGAGTATGGATAAGGAAATATTTGATGTTATTTATTGAATAATAAATATATTAATAATTACCTCATATAATTTCATCAGTGAGTAATAGTTAAACTTTTAGGGGCATAATTTATTTAAGGGGTAGAATTTAATACTCAAATATTTTAAATTATATATTCATTTAAGACCTAATATGATCAATAGTGTGTGATACACAAATAAACACTCAATAAACCGCAAAAAAATATAAAACCATTGAAATATAGATGTATAATTTGAAGGTAAAAATCAATATAACTGAATTATGAAACAAATATTAAATTAAAACAAAGGTAATTATCAATTCTATGACACAAATAAATTACATTAGTGTAGTAGAGTAACTAATTAGACATATTTATAATGTAAAATGTAAAGTTTCAAAAAAATTATTTTTCTATATTTTTGAAGAAACTAAACAATTTAGGGATAAAATGTTCCATTGATATAAATAATATATTAACACAAATTTTATTAGTAATTAATAGGAAATAATAATAATCATAGTTAATATTTTTTATAAAATATTATTTTTCAATGAAAATAGTTTTCATTATATTTTTATGTTTTTATTTAAATTATAAAATTTTAGAAATTGAGTTTGATAAAATTAAAATTAATTTTCATATTTTTCATATCAAAATTATCTTCAAATTAATTATTTGGTTTTTTATTATAATATTTTATTTTTAGGTGAATATTGAAAATAGCATTTTTACCAAAACTCTACTATTTATGATCTTATTCAAATATAATCAATACATATATTTTTATAAAACCTTATAATTGATAAAATATATTTATAAGGAGTATAAATATTTATTTTTATGTTCCATTATAATGTTACAAAACCTATATTTAACATTTTATGAATATGAGTAATATTTTCCCAAAAAAGAAACAGTTTTTGTTCTTTTCATTATATTAAAAATTATTTTATTAAAATTAGAATTGGGTATATATGAAATAAATGTAATTTTTTTTATAATAAGAGAAATTTTATCATGGAAACTAAATGCATTTGTTAATTATATTCTATAGATAAATTTTAAACTAAAAAATGCACTTTTTTAGAAAATGTTTTTTACACATTACAATCCCAAGTGTTAAAATTTATTTTTCTCAAATATAGAGATTTTATCTAATAAAATGTATTTAATATTTAGATTTATTAGCTAATTATTATGTAATTAATTAAATTTATTTTTTAATTAAATTAAATTACCTATATAAGAACTTGTTACCATGATAAAGCAGAAATGATAAACGTTAAAATTTTTAGTTTAGAGGAAAAATCTAGTTTTAAACATCCTTGGAAGTTAATGATTAAGGGATTATAAACCTTAGATCATACTCCAATAAATTATTATTGATATTTGGATCCACTTGACATGTTACACATGTTATCACTTTATATTTAGTTCATATATTTATAAAAATGACATTCCCACCACCTATAAAAGTGGATCCTCACCACCAATTTATTACCATAAAATAATTGTGTTTAATCTTGAAAAATAATCCATATTACTTAACCTATAATAATATTTCACCATGTTAGGATTTTTGTATAATATATTAGACTAATATCTCCCTTACCAAGGAGTCCTCCAAGTGAAATACCAAGTCCTCAATGAGAGTACTAATTTTACATTCTTTCTTTTCTTTTCAATATCAATTATAAAAATAAAATTTTATCATTAATATATAATGAAAAAAATATTTTATCAATTTTATTTTTATTATTATAAGGGAATAACTATTAATAAACTTCTTCTTTTCCTTTAAGGAAAAATAAACCATCATTCGTGCATTGTGCGGAATACTGCCTCCATGATGCAATGAGTTCTATTTTTCAACACCACATCTCTTAGATAATTAAAAGGTTGGAATTGAATATTAAATGTTAAATATATAATATACTTATAATTATTAATATAAAAATTATAATCCACTTTCTCTCTCTCTAATTATTTAAGAAAGTGAAACATTATCTAAGCATTGTGTGGACTACCGCCTCAATAAAGTACTATATTTTTTCATTTAGTTTTTTTATTCAATAAACCTAATTATAGTATGATTAAAAATATTAATTTTATCTAAATAATATCATTATTATTATGTATTAATTATATTATTCCCAAAATATACTAATTTCATAATCATAATCATTCTTTAATTCTGGTATGTTGATATTTGGATCGGTCTAACCACCTACATGAATATTTATATAAAATAACATTAGGGATGTCTACTAGAACATAATTAATTATAATATATGATAAAAATAAGTAAATAATTTTTTTATTTTTGGTTCTTGTATGATTAAAGTAATTTTATACTCATTAAATAACATAGAAACATCCATTCTTGCAAAAACACTTAAACATGGTCATCACCAATTTCATCTTTAATGATCTTAAACAAAAAAACAATAAAATAAAAGTATAAAATTAAAAATAATTATAAAAATAAATTAAAATCCCTTTAATGATCTTGTAACTATGAAATTTTGGATAAGTATGAAAAAAACACCTCTATTACAAAACTAGTTCAAAATGATCATGATTAATCAGAGACAATATAAAAAATAGGTGATAAATAACTAATTTAAATTTAGAGAATAATTATAAATTGAGATTATAAATGGTTATAGATATAAGAAATCTTCTAAAATGGGTGGTTAATATTGTTAATTTTTTATATAAGAGGTTAGTGTGTATTTCAACCAACCAAGAATTTAGGTAAGGGTTTGCGCTTACTGATATTTCGTTCATTTAGATAAAAAATTACTTTTTGAAAATATATTTTTTCAAGATTTATTTATTATACCTAATGAATACCTATTATTTTATTTCATTCTTTTTTAGGGGATTCACAATTCTTTATTATGTTCTCATTTACAAATGAATCTTACCTAAATGATTATGTTACTTATAATGGGTTCTTTTTCTCTAATTTCAATTACTTGAGACATGATTATGGTATAGATAATGTTTTATATTGTATGATGTAATTGATACCCATTTATATTTTATATCATGATTCTATCATTATTAATGGTATTTAATGTTCCATTTTAAATTCTATCCTATAGTGGGTGTAAATTCGAATGTTTCTAAATCCATAAGTAATATTTGTCTATATATTCAATTCAATAAGAAATTTATGATATTTTAAACCATATTTTCAATTATATAGTTTATGAATCAACCTCTCTAATTCATGAATTATTGATATATTTCAAAATTATAGTATGCCTCTCACGTTCTTATGAATTTTAAATTACCAATTTCATAAGGGGTTTTGAATCTCAATTTTGCTTCATTGATATATAATTTGTTTTCACCACTTTTTCTTTTGTGGTGTATATATTGTTCACAAATTAACCTATAAATCCCCCCATACTATTTTATCTTGTAATATTATACTCTCATAAATCCATTAGTGCATTTGTCTTTCCAAATTATCCTCTGTTAAAGGTATAATATTTCTTCTAATGAATCTCCTATTTGAACACTCTATATTTAATTCATTTTATTGATTAATGTCCACCTAGATTACATATATTGATTGATTGGGTAAATTATTTTCCTATCCACATATCCCTTACTCTATGTGGTTTTAGTTTCAGGGATTTTTACCTAGAAATCTATTCTATTTATTGATTGGGAGACTATTTAAAATTAGTATACTTGTTATTCCAATACATATGTGTATTCATTATTAAGTAATATTGGTTATGTATTGTATATAATATTTATTCATTCATATAATGAATTAATTTTATTTAATTAGTGATAGTTTGAGCACACAATAGACCCTTGATTCATTGATAGGTCTCATGAGAAAAACTACCTTCAGTATTTTGGTGTATGCCTGACTAGATATATTATATTTCCAAAATATTGGGATTCATTGGCATGATCATGATATCTAACACTGTTATGTCTTGTCCTTGGGTATGAAATTTGTTTTCAAGAATTATGTAGTTCATCATTATGGAAGCATTTATAGTTATCAATGGGATCTTTTTTGTGGTTATGTTTTTATATAATATGCTTTCATTTTAATTATATTATTGAATTATTTCTTATTATTAGGTCCTTACATAATATTTATGATCCTCTTATACTTAGTTATGATCATTAATTTTAATCTCTTACATTTACATTTACTAAGAATTTTATCTCCCCCTTATTATGTTTCCATTTCTTCATATTATAAAGAAAAGTATTACACATGATATGTCTATCTAAATAGATTGTGTAGATAATTGTTGGGATATAATGGGGACTTATTATGGTTTTAGTAGTTTTTTATATAGAGGAAAATGTATATTTTATTAAAAAGACATGGGTTTGTTTAGTTAAATATTTACCTACCTCAATTAAACTAGAATCCTAAAAGGTTCTTGGAATGTATATGACTGAAATATTTTTTTGGTGATGTTGTAATTATTGATGTTTATAATTGGACCACTTCAGTTCATTTCAAAGATGGTATGTAAATAAGGTGTTTATTCACAATATATTTTAGAATTTCTTGTAAAGGGTATCATAGTTGGAACTAAAGGAGGTTTTAGATAACATTATATGTTAGGATAAAATTTAAGGATATCTTAAAGGTTGAAAATTTATGGTTGATTATAATTTAAAAGTTATAGATAAATATTTAGGTTAGTTGAGGTAATAATGAGTATTTTAAAGATTAAAAGAATATAAACTTACTGAACACCTTAAGATAAGTCAAAGGGATAATCCTAAGTATAGGATAATGACCAAAAATTTTAATAATCTAGATATTGTGGGGTTATCCAAGGAATTACATCCTTCATTTCATATTAAAAGTGGATGGAGAATCTGGAACAAATGTACGTAAGGATAATAACCCTAAAAGGGTAGATTAGGTATTAACTCAATCTTCATTTGTTTCATGATAAATAGGTATAATTGCACACTTGATTTGAAATTCCAATAGGATATTCCTTATATAATAACATTCCCTTTACAAATCATTTTAAGGTATTTAAGTATGATGTTAACTAATTACCTCATATAATAGAATCTCAAAATGACTATAGATAAACATGGATTGAATAAAGAGAGTCATAACTTCAAAAAAATGTTTCATAGTTTATTAATTAAGGAGTCATAGGGGAAGAAATAATTGTATTTATATTCTCATATTCCTATTTTGGTTGTTATCATAACCATTTTGGTTTTAGTATTTTGGTGAAATAAGATAAAAATATGAAGCTAAGAAAGGTATATATCAAAGAAAAAATATATATTCTAACAAAATAAGGGATCATAATTAAATGTTTGATAATATTAGTATATTCCTATTATGAATGAATATGTGAGTTTCATATTCTTACCTAATGCAGTGAAACTGATATATTAATTGTAATTTAATTTTTACCATCTTAGTTATTTTCATTAGTGAGTGATGTTTATAGATGATATTCCAGTATATTCTCAAAGTTTTTTTGTATTAAGTAAAACATATGAGGTTTGTACTTCTTTAGTTTTCCTTTAATGGTTTGGAAACATATAGTAAATGGTATTAATAACCTTAAAAATTGATATTATGATAAGGATTTTTTTTGGGGGATTACTTCTGAAAAACACATGATTTTGGGATGGATAACTCATAGGTTTACTATACACTTGATGTTGAGATAATAAATGTTTTACTGATTATGAAAAATTAAGTTGATCATTATTAGTAACCATGGGGTTGAAGATTTATTCATGAATTTTTAGTGATGATTATATTATTTTTAGGATTATGGTATATATTGTCTAGTGTTTGATCTTATGAGTGAGATATTAATACCATTTGAGGGTTAATTATAGTATTAATTTCTTGAAAAATATATGTTTTCACTATGGATTAATATCTTAGATATTCCAATGTTTTTGGAAAGGTATATTTTATAGAAATTGTGGTTAGGGAATATACATACCTGATTATATGATTTTATGAAGGATTATCATTTTTTAGGAAAGATAAATAACTTAATCTAGCTTAATTGACTATAGTAGAGGTCATATTAAAAGTTATATACCAAATTATAAATATGTTAAAAATACCCTCACCCACTTTCTTTAGTGATTAATAATTAAAATTGTGAGGATGAAATTTACATAAATTATTGGAATGTAATACCTATGTATTTTAAATTATATATTCCTTTAAGATATAATATGTTCAATAGTGTGTGATACACACAACACCGAACTACAATGATTTGCGTAAAAATATATAACCTTTAAAATGTATCCATATAATGGGCAGGTAAAAATATATGTAATTAAATTATGAAATATATGTTAAATAAAAATTAATTTCACTAGGAATTCTAAGTCATTGATAAATTAAATTAGTACAACTAAATAACAAATAAGACTGATTCATGATTTAAAATATATCATTTATAAAAATTAAATTTTTATGTGTTTTTATTAAGAAGCAAAATAATATTTGGATAAAATATATTATCATCAATTTTATTAGTAATTTATAGGAAATAATAATA
This sequence comes from Viscum album, assembly GCA_963277665.1. Lineage (NCBI taxonomy): Eukaryota > Viridiplantae > Streptophyta > Magnoliopsida > Santalales > Viscaceae > Viscum > Viscum album. The sequence goes on along the minus strand of OY728158.1, from coordinate 1,897,785,335 downwards.
ATAGATGATATTTTTTTTAAAATGTTATTTTAAAATGAAAATAGTTTTTATTATACTTAAAGTTATTTTTTAAAATATAAAATTTTAAAATTTTAATTAGATAAAATAAAATTCATTTCTAGTTTTATCATGTCAATATTAATTATTTTCATTTTTATTAAATAGTCTATTTTTAGGTGAATAATGAAAAATACATTTTCTTTTCGAAACTACAACTTTTAAGACTTTATCAATTTATAAAGTTGATGAAGACATTAAATTTAAAACAATTTTCTTTAAAGATTATTATTATTCATTTCAAATACCATTCTTAATTTATAAACCCTATTTATAACATTTTATGAACTTGAGTAATATTTTCCAAAAAAAATTGTTTTTGGTCTTTTCTTTAAAATAAAATTTATTTTGGTAAATATCGGTTTTGGTTTGATATTTAATCCAATAAAATGTTATTTTATAGATAATAATTTTTTTCCATGCTAAAAAAATTCATTGATAATTTTATCCTACACATAAAGTTTAAGCTTATATATTTACTTTTTCTGAAGTCGAGATTTTAAACTATCCTTGCGGTAATGATAAAATTGATTTTTATTAAACATATAAATTTTATATGATAAAATGGATTTCATATTTGGATTTAGTATATTCAATTTATGTAATTTGGGAAATTTTAGTTTTATTCATTAAAAGTAATTTACCAAGGTAAGAACTCATTACCACTATAAAGAATAAATTGTAAATGTGATAGTCGTAAGATTAATGAATTTAAAAATGTTTAAAACATATATTTAAATGAATTATTGATGTATTATTGACCTTACATAATCCCACTCTCATCTATTTTCTATTTTTAGAGAAAATTGATTATGAACCCCATGGAATAGTGGAATCCTGAAACACACGTAGTTTACAATTTTTGGGTTTCAATCCATGTTAAAAACATTTAATCCACAAAACACCATTTCCTTATTTTAAAGGAACACATTTAATTTAATTTAAGTATAAAAAATAGAATGATAGTATAAATGGTACCTTGTTAATTTGAAGTCACCGGTTTAATTTCCTCACCTTCGATGTGTCATGGCTCCAAAACACCAATCTGCGAATCCTCTAGATCATCAACACATACAACATAACTCTTGGATCATATGTCAAAGTTTTTGAGGTTCCGGCATATGAAATCAAATAGATTTATGATGTCACTTTATTCACATGAAGAATACAGACTCGATCGAGAGGAGAAACTCTATCCATCCTTGTTCATTCTTTAAAATCTCTAAGAACTTGAGGATATGAGAGGAATATACTCTTAATAAATTCTTATAAATAGAGGAGGTTACTATTGAAGAGGCTAAAATGAGATTTTATACCTAGGTTATACTTTAAAAAATTTACTTTGGTCCCTAGAAAGTAATAAACATGATTTTCAACATTTGCACACATGTATGACTTAATAAACATTCCATAAATGTCCAAAATATTTTATCACCCACTTTTAACACTATAAAATATTACATAATAAAATGAGAACCACTAAATTGGCTTGTAAACTCCTAGAATAATTTTAAAAACCTTGAATATCCTATGTTCATTTGGAAATTCTATTTTTCACACATTCTTTTTTATGATCAGAGAACTTGCAAATAAAAAGGGAAATAAATTAAATCATCATTATTCGCAACTTGAATAGTAAAATTGAATTATTTTTACTTCTGATAAATCATACTCAGATGATCAATGATCCCCATATATGGGGACCACTTTCTCTTAAACCCCTCTTCATTAGAAAAAGTTGGAAATGTTTTATACACTTATTATGTGACCCTCCAGGTCAATTTCTTGATAGTACTAAGTCTAACCCAAGACCAAGAGTGGAGTATAAAATCCCATTATGACATCTATATAGATAAGGAATTCCATATATATGAATACCTCCTACAAATACATTTATGTAATATAATTTTTTTTTGACTCCTGATATCTCATAAAGAAGGATTCACCCATGCTTTATTATCCTTTTATTTCATTATATATTTAATGTCCTTCCAAGGATAACTTACATTCTTGAACCATGGTCATCGATTTAATGAAATTACTACTATCCTGGTGAACCTAGTCCCATGAGATATATCTTCCTCAACTCATAAGTGAAAAATTCTATATTCATAATTCAACCAATGTCATACCACCAAAGACGCACCCAACACAAGATACCGCAACACAACTTCAATGTATTCATTTTTTCTTTATATCAATGTACACAATCAAATGATACACATTGAAAATTATCTATTTTATGGAGACAAATAAAAATGTTCACAGATATTAAAAACCAATGACACCTAAAACATGTGGTGTTCCTATAGGAGGGTCAGTCTTAATGATCTCATTTACACGAGATCGACAAGTCTGAAATTCAGTAGAATAATTCTCAATGCTTATGAATCCCAATAACTTGACAGTTAGACATCAACCATGTTTTTTCTATTGGATTTATCTAAACCATAGTACATATATATTTAATATCAATTTCATAGTATATTTAGGTTCTTATTATAGATATGATCCGATATAACCTTTTGATACAACATGTATTGTAAGGAAATTAACATGTAAGAAATGGAATCAAAAGTATCAACACCATTATGGTAAGAATAAACAGAAACATATATAAAAATGATTAATTATAATAATAATTAATGTATATAATGGATTTGCTCCTAGTAAACCCACAATAAACACTCCCACTTTCTCTATAGAAAACTATTTAAATTTTAAAACCTTCTAGCTCTCACATGTGTAGCATGATTCTACTAAGATATTGATTTAGTTAGGGGGTCTACCACATTCTCCACTTTGGATACTAGTCTAACTATGTATTTTCCTCTCAGAGTAAAATCCCTCAAGAGGTGAAGCATTATAAGTATATGATTTGTCTTCTAGTGTGACCTGAGATCCTTGGAAATCACCCCAACCATACTACTATTTTTGTGTATTATAATAGTATATTCCTGAGGTATAACACCAAGCTTGAATATAGAGCTACATATCCAAACTAATTCATTATTTACATCAAAATACACTATATACTAGGATTATACTATATAATTAGAAACCAAATACTTCTTCAAGCTCCACCATCTCACTCCAACACTATTCAGAAAGAAGGCATAACCTGACAGTGATTTCATATCATCATGATATTTTTGGAAGCTAGGATTAGTGTATCCCCTCATAACTATATCCCCATATCCTCCGTACACCAGGTACATATCCATTACATGTTTCATGTAATTTAGGATAGTGTTTATAACTTCACAATGTAGCTCTCTAGGTTTGACTTGATATATTCCCACCATGTTTAGAGAAAAGGAAAAATAAAACCTAGTACATAGAAAAACATACATAATAGATACCACAACTGAAGAATAAGGTATTCTATTCATTATTTCAGTCTCTTCCTTTTTTTGAAAATTTTTTTTGGGGAGATTAAGTCCATAGGAAAGTAGAAATAATACTCTCTTATATTGTTAAATATTGTACCTTTCGAGTACCATGTTAATATATGAACATTTAAATTTTCCAAGAATATTGTGAGATCTATCTCCACAGAAATTGATCCCTAGAAAATAGGCTTCATCACCTATGTCTTTCATGAATAAGCGTTCATTTAACTATGTATTCAATAACTATGAGAATTCCTCTTTATTTCCCATTAATAATACCTGATCAAAATATAATACTAGGTAAACTCAGACACTTCCACTAACCTTATTATAGACACATGGATTTCTTTCATTATTAATGAAACCAAATTATCATGTGACATCATCAAAGTAAATATTCCATGATCATGATGCCTTATTCCATCCTTAAATGTATCGTAATATCTTTCAAAGTTTATTTTAACCCATTGACATAATAAACCCTTCAGGTTGTTTCAAATAGACATCATCAACTAACTTCCCATTTAGAAAAGTTGTTTTGAAATCTATTTTACAAATTTCATAATAATGGAATTGTGAGATTTTATGTACCTTTCTAATGGATTTCAAAATATCAAATGGCGAGAAGGTTTCTTCATAGTTGATTCTTTGATGTTTCCAGAAATACTTCTCTACTAGTCCTGCATTATAGGTTCTTACATAACTATCCATGTTAATATTTTTATAGAATAATCATTAAAAACCAATTTTCATTACATCTATTGCTGGTCCTGCCAAAATTCAAACTTTATTTTTTTACATGGATTTCATTTTAGAATGCATGGATTCTTTCCATTTAGCAGCATCCCTTACATCTAATGATTCCTTGTAGATCATAGGTTCATCATTCCCTAGGAGTAACGTGTCACCAAAATAAATGATAAAAAAACCACATCTATCTGTTTCTTTAACCTCTCTAGTAGACCAACACATTATTGATGTCTTGGGAACATAAATTTCTTCCACTTTATAATGTTAAGATTATTCTTGTACTAACTATTATGCACTTGGAGCATCAAACTCATTGAAGTAAATCATTCTCCAACTTTTTTCAGTAGAAAGGAGTCCCATTTATAGAAATGCAACATGCATTTCTATAACCACATTTCTATCTGAAGGGTTATATAGGTAATATCCTTTATTATCCTTAGTAAAACCTATTAAGACGCTCTTTTTTCTTTGAGATATCAAAATATCCCTAGGTATAGTCTTGAATAAATCCTCGTATCCCCATTAATTTATGTGTGATAGAATTGATTTCTTTAAATACCACAACTACTATGAAATCCCATATAATTATTTATTTGATACTAGATTAAGTGTATATGACACAGTCTGTAATACATATAACCAAATGAATAATGTAAGAGTTTCATGACTTATCATTGATATGACCATGTCAACCCGAGTATGATTCCTCCTTTCAATAACAACATTATAGTGAGGTTTATAAGGAGTGAGATAGTAAGTTATCCCACACTCCTTTAAGTGATTGATGAAATCTCTGTTAAGATATTCTACAACATGTTCTAATAAGAGTATCTTAATCTTCCTACTAAGTTGATTCTCTAATTAATTATGATATTCCTAAACCATGATTAAGTAAAATGACTTATTACTCATTAAGTAGATATATCCATATTTTCTAAAGTCATTAATAAAAGTAATAAGGTAATAAAAATGACCCATTAAATATACCAGAAATGGACTATATACATCTTTATGAACCAATTTGAGTGGTTCTTTGTCTCTTTCTCCTTTCCCATTGAAATGCGCTTTAGTCATTTTACCTTTTAGACAAGAGTGAAATACATCCCAGGGTTTTAAGTCAATGGATTAAAAATACCATGCCTGTTGAAATTTTCTTAAATTCCACTAATTTACATGACCTATCCTGATGTTCCATAAGTGGTAGCATATAAATCATTCTTTTTGTATTTTTCCCTAATTTTCAATTCTATATTTTCTCTTTTAGGTATATACAACACATTGTTAAGATGATCCATACCATAACATATGTTATCCTTATACACAAGAAAACATTAATTTCCAATCATTTAATAAAATACTATAGTTTCTAAACTCGACCCTCATATTATGTTTGTTGTAATAGATGGTAAATAGTAATAATTATTTAATACAAGAACTATCCCATTAGGTAAAGTTAGATGATAATCTCCCACAAATGTTGCAAGTGTGGCCCCATTTGTTTCATGGATATTTACTTCAACTTTTTCACTTGTCTTGAATAATTGTGTTCCTATATTTAAATAGAAATATGTGAGACATGTGTATTATCCAACAAGAAACTAGTAAAAATGGGAAAATTTTATTCAACGAAAAATATAACAGAAGCAGAAGCATCAACTTGCTTCTTCTTCCCAACTGTTTGTTTATTCTAATAGTGTCCTTCCTTAACACATGCAAAGCATACTATATCAGGTTTATTTATATCCCCTGGTAACATTGAATTATTTAAAGGGTAGTGCATCAATGTCTTTTTCTTAGACTCGTCCTTCGACACTTTATCCTTTCCTTTATCCTCTTCTTCACCATAAGGACTAAAGAGTTGGAATTATTTATATTATTATCTATAGGGAGACCAAAAGACAATGAATTTTAGATTGAATTATTAATGTTATTCATTAAATATGAAATTTTATATGTTATGAAGTAAAGACGAAATAATAAGACCAGTTGCTAAATCTTGTTTTTATTTGAACCCAAGGGACTCATGTCTCATAATGAACCTGATCATCTTGAGTACATGACCTATTTATTGATTTCGTTTTACAAGACTGTATCTATATAGAGAACTTGATGTATCATGTCTTTCTTGTTGATCATTCTCCTATTATAACTCTTAAGGATAATATTGAAATTGGAATGAATCTTTGTACTCAATAATTTTATACAGCTCAATAGATATAATTGAAAACATGAAACACTGAGCATCTTGTGAATAATCCATATGCTTATTATATTTATATTTTTTTGACTTTCTTTCTCTCTAAAGGGGCTTAGCAGGAAGTGCAGATTCTTCCACATAAATCTACCTCTCTTTGAATAGTACTACATATAAGCACCTGAACCACTTTTTAAAGTTATGTACATCCCAAATATTCTATTTATATAATATTAATCATAGTAAAATATAATTATTTGTGGCTTCTATTTGATTTTAAACCAATAAACTTGTAATATTAGTAAATTATGTTTATTACCAGTAGAAATGTTCAAATCATAAATTTTAAATGTCTCCCATTATGTTATCAAATCCAAGAAGCTTTTAACTACTAGATTCAGAATAATTAGTCACTTGAGTATTCTAGATGGAAGGATCCTTAAACATATCTTCATAACCTGAGATATGGCGTCACCATTACTCTATGAGTCTAAGGTTGGATTTTTATTTTCCAACCACATTAACTCACGACTCCTCGATCTATTGGGTGTATTCCCATATTCTAAAAATAATTGCATTGTATTTATTAACACTTTTATGTTAAAGTTACAAAAATCTATAAATGGAAACACCTTTTCTTCAACTTTAGTTAAGTTAACACAACTCTTGTAATAACTCTCTAGTGGTAAAAGTAACCTTCAACTTTATTTTATGAGAACTTTGAATAATTGATTGTGATCAAATTTAAGGGATGAAAGGAATTTAATGATTTAATATTTTATTTAATAGATTTGGTAATTTAATATCATAGAATGAAATAATTTTTCTATTTAACATGATTTTTATATGTGACACACTCACAACTTAACCATGATATTAAATAGAAAAATTCCCCTCATATATTCATTTTATCAGTGAATTCTTTTTTATTGTAATACTATGTGATTACGTGCAATAAATACACATTAAAAAAAGTAATAATACATAAACATGATAGAATAAATAAATAATTAATGAAATATACTTGAGCCTTTATCAATTAGTCAATCCTTTTAGTGAATAATAGATTATCCAAGTCCCTAGAGAAATTCACTATGTGGGTGCCTGACTTGAATTAAAGCACTTGCAACTCCTGTAAACTTTACTTGTTTGTTCTGTGTCATCTCTTAAGTTGAACTGATTTCCACAAACCCCTCTGATCATTACAATGTATACTCACACATAGGTGAGGGGAACTCAGGATGAAAAATTACATTTTATCACTTAAATTTTGAAATGCAAACCATTATCGAAATTAAAGTTGGAGGTATGATGCATGGATCATCAAAAAAATATAATTATTACATTTTAAATAAAATTAATTGAAATAAGTAAATTAATTAATTAATAAAAAAATATGAAGGGAGTTTTCTCATATCATGGTCAATCACCATGAAATTATATTTCATAAGAAAAATTTAATTTCATAAAATTCAACTCGATGGAATTTTTAATACTTTAACTTTCATTATAATAATTTTTTTAATTATTGATACATCCCATAACACCTAAAATAATTTTATTAAATCCTTGAAAATAAAATTAAATTTATAATTTGTTTTTCATAACTTTTTTGTCCCACTTGGACCAAAAGTGGATCCCTGAAAATTTATTTTAGGGCTAGTGATGGGTTGGTCTTGTCAGACCCAGACAAAACTGTTCTGGCCCTATTCTAGTTAGGAATCCATTTAAGGGATATATATATATATATATTACATAAAAACATATAAGAGAATATTTGAACAAGATACCAAAGGAATATTTTATTAGGCTATCTTGGGAATCTTTTTCATCTTTTTGTTAATTTTATTAAATAAAAGAATGATTCTAAGGGATGCTTTTAACAAGCTTCCAAGGGAATATTTTTATTTTTATTTTTTTAGGAAACTAAAATATGCTTCCAAAAAAATCATGTATTTCTAATAGACTGAACTAACTGGATTTTGGTATATCTAGTTGACACGTAACATAATCACATCATGCTATGGCTAAAAATATGTCACATCGATAGCCATTAAAGTGAACAAAAAATCAAACCTTAATCTTTGTAATAATTTTTTACGCAAAACCCATCAATCTTAGATTGACCATATATCGAAAATATGAATTTGGATTGACACATCGTTAGTTTCAATGGGATAATATCAAATTCATCATTTTTAATCATAGAAAATTTAATTGAAAATTTATTGTTTTTTTCTAAAATAATTACACGTTCCCTTTGATAATAATTGAAGAAATCCTGGGTGCAACATAAGTACTCAACACATTCAATTTAATTTTTTTGGGATTGATTTAATTTTTAAAATAAGGAATACATAGAAACACTCTCCAAAATTTATTAATGGATCACTTTTAATTCAATTTAAGAAAAAAAATAAAATCTAAGGGAATCATAAATGGAATATTGATAATTTAAAGTCACCGGTTTGATTCGCTCATTGTCAATATGTCATGGGTCCAAGGCTCTAAGATAGGTATCCCCTATATAATACAAATGTGATCCATAATGCTTCGATAATAAATTTAAATTTATATGTTTCTAGAAAAGGAAGTTGAAGGGATTTATGACATCTCTTTGATCGCATGATGAACATGAACTCGATCTGAAAGACCTGATCAATCTGACCTTGTTCTTTCTTCAGAATATTTCTCTAAGAAATTTAGAGAAGAGAGGATAACTTCTCTCCATAAATTCAATCAAATGGTGGATATTACTATTCAAGTGGCTAAAATTTTCATTTATACCTATGTTATACTTTTAAAAAAATTACTTTGTTCCATGTAATGTAATATCCCTCATTTTAGACCTTTGCACAAATGTATGGATTAAGAAAACAGTCATAAATGTCACAAATATTTTATCACTTGTTTATAATGCTATAAAATGTTAGGTTAGAAAATATGAATCATTAATTCATCCCATAATCTCCCCAAATAATTTATCAAAGCTTGAACATTCTATGTTCATTAAAAAAATTATATTTTCTTCTATTCACTTTTATTATTAAACAATTTGAGAAATAATTGATAAATAAGTTCAATCATAATTATTGGGGAATTTAAGAATATAACTAAATTATTTTTAATTTTGATTGTTCATACTTGGATAGTCACCATCCCTCACATGAGGGGTCTAATTCATCCTAAACTCATATTCCTTATAATATGTGTAACTTGTGGATATACTTAGTGTGTGACACTTGATTTCCTTATATTGATAGAAGTGAGTCCAACCCACAGACCTAGGGAAGAGTATAGAAACCCATCGTGGAACCTAAGGATATAAGGTATGAAATAGATATGACTACCCCCTATGAATAAATTCTATGTAATATAATCTATTTGTCTTATGATATCTCCTAAATTTGGATGCACACTCATGTCATCATCCTTTTATTTCATTATATATTTTGTGACCTTACTAGATATAAAATCATTCTTATACCATGGACATGGATTTAATAATTATACTACCATCATTGTTAAACTAGTACCATGAAATATATCTTCCTCAACTTAGAAGAGAAAAATTTTATCTTGACCATTCAACCAATGTCATACCACCAATGATGCACCCAACACAATCTACGTTTCCCAAATTTAATGCATTGGTTTTTTCATTCCTATAAACTAAGTGTTAAATTGGTTCACATTGATGATGATCTGAATTAAAAAGACCAATAAAAAATTTTATATAGGAATAACTAATGACACCAAAAAACATGTCATGAAACTATTGGAGGTCCAGTCTTAATGATCTCATCTACTCGAGATCAGGTGCAAACTTTATGAGAATAAGTCTCAATGATTATGAGCACCTAACAGCTAATAGTCAGAAATCATCTGTGTCATGTCAGTATGATGTATCTAGACCATTGAACAAATATATTTATTATTACAATCATATTATCTCAAAGTTATCATTATAGTTGGTAACTCCCATAACCATTTGATAATACATGTTTTTTATGGACATTACCATGTAAATAGTGGATATAGATGTATTAAAGCTATTATGGTATGCATAAACACATGTATATGTAAAACTGTATTCATTTAATGGTAATTAAAGTATATAAAGTAGTTGTGGTTATGTATCCCTCTCAAAACACTTTACATGTGGAACATGTTTTCTCTTTATACTAAGTTGAAATATTTTCTAAAATTCCATTCTCACCACTTTTAAAAGCGGTGTCACACCACCAATTCAATACCACTCAAAAATTTGGTTTAATCTAGAAATAATAACATTCTACCGTATTATATAATCTTCTATCACCCTGTTAGGCTTTTTTTTATATGAAATTAGCTTAATCCCCCCTTAATATGGAGTCTTATAGAAGAAGGGCCAAGGCCTCAACATATGTAGTAATTTTACCTAATTTATTTTCATTCATATAATACATTCATAAAAATATTTTCCCCATTCCTATATAATTAAATCAATATTGTTTTTTTAATTCATATTTTTATTCAAATGTAATTACTATTAACCATATTTTTCCTTTTATTTTAAGAAAAATGAAACTGTTATTCATACGTTGTGCATACTACCACCTCTATGAAGAAACAACTTCTGTTTTTCACCACCGCCTATCCTAGAGAGTTAAAAATTTGAAATTAAACAATAATTATGAAATATATAATATAATTATGATTATAAAGTGTAAAATTATAATTTAAATTGTTTCCCTCTTATTATTTGATAAATGAAAACATTAATCATGTGTTGTACGGAATACCATCTCCAAAATGTAACATATCTTGTTTTTAATTTTTTAGTTATTAAATATTCTTAAAATATAATTCAATAAATTAAAATTATCAAAAATATATCATTATTATTCTATATTGATGATATTATTCCTAAAACAAACCACATTCCTAATCATAATCATTCATTACTTAGGGTAATTTCACATTTGGGTTGGTTTAACCACCTACTTGAAAAATGATATAAAATATTATATTGGATGAATATAAGAACTTATCTATAAATAATATATGATATAAATAAGAAAATAAATATTTTTTTATATAGTGGTAGTATTGATTTTAAACTCCCTATTTGACATACCAACGACCATTCATGACAAATCACTAAAACATGCTCATCATCTATTTCATCATCCAGGGCTATAACAAACAATCCCAAAAAATGAAATTATAAACTTATAAATAATTATAAATTATTAATTATAGTACTTTTTTCTTTGGTAATTATGAACTTCTGGAGAAGAATTTAGAGTAGTATTACTAGTATGAAATTAGTTCAAAACAATCAAGATCACCCACAACGACATTGAAAATAGACAATAAATAACTAATATAAATAAAAATAATAATTATAAATGATGTTTATAAATGGTTATATATATGAATAATTTTCTTAAATTAGTGATTAAGATATTTATTTTTGGTATATAGGAGGTTATAAAATGATTTTACTAAGCTGTAATTAAGAAAAGGGTTTGTACAAACTCAATTTTCTTCCATTGAGTTATAAAATTTATTATTGAAAATATATTATTACAATCATGATTTATTCTAATAAATGAACACTTGTTACTATATTTAGTAATTATTTTATAAGGTTCTATAATTATTTTTTATAACCTCATTATTAATTGATTATTACTTCAACGATTATGTAAACTCTAAGGGTCTCCTTATAAAAAAATTCAATTCCTTGAGACATGATTATTTTATATTCCATGTTTTATAATATATGGAGAACTTACTTCCCCTTTTATATTTCATATATTTATTCACTCATTATTTGTGTAATTTAATCCTCCATTTAAATTTATATCATTAAAGGGGTTTTTATTTTATTGTTTATAAAGCTGTAAGTATTATTTTTCTCTATTTTCAATTTCATGAGTCATGTTTGATACTGTAATCCATATTTTATTTTATTTTGGTGTATTTAATTCCCTATTTAATTCTCAGTCAAATAAATATCTTTCAATTTTGTGGTATTCCTCTCATATGTTTTTTATCCATACGTTACCATCTTTTAAGTGTTTTTGTATAGCAATTTTTCTTCATTGATATATGATTCGTATTCACCACTTTATTCCTTTTATGTTATATATATTAGGTATGAATTACCTTTTAAATATTCTCATTCTATTTTATATTGGGGGGAAAATGTTTGGAAGACTATCCCTAAATTTTCCATACCAAATCATCATCTTTTACAAGCATAGTTCTATTTCCATTTCTTCCATGAACACTCTATAGTTTCTTCCCTTGATTGAAGGGATTTTACCTAGATTGTATATATCGATTGACTGAGGAAATTAATGACCTAATTATATTTTGATTTCTCTAAAGTATGTTAGTTTTAGTGATTATTCATAGAAATTAATTACATTTAATGATTAGGGAAATTTAAAAAAAATGTGTACTTATTATAACAATACAGATGTTGATTATTAGGGAATACTAGTTATACATTGTACATATTATTCATTTCTTCATATGATGAATGAATTGGAATTAATTTATGATGTTTGGGGCCCTTAATAGCCCCTCTATTGATAGATATATCTTATTAGAGAAAATAGATTAGATATTTTTTGTATGCCTATCGAGAACAAAATATTTCCTAGAAACAAGGCTTCGAGGATAAGATAATGATGTCTAAGTTCAGATTATCTTTTCTTAAGGAAAGATATTATTTATCTGAAATAATTCATTTCATACCTAAGTAACTAGTTATCATTATCCATGTTATCTTTTTCATTTCCATTATTATCCATAGATATATTATTCTTTGATTTTCATTCTAATATGGGTCTATTTTTGGTTATATATCCCTTCTATATATATATATATATTTACCTTATGATTTGTTAGGATCTTTTATTTTTTATTACATACATTTACCCTTACAGAGTGTTTGATCTCACCCTTCTTATGTTTCCATTTACCTAGGTTATGAATAAATATATTACAGATGATATAAACAATAGAATATCTTGTGTAGAGAATTTCTAAGAGATTATGAATTATCACTATGGACTAAGTAGTTTGTTATATAATGAAAAAAAAATTAAATTTTATATGAAAGACATCGGATTTTCAAGTCAAAATTGTTTCATATCACACAAATACTATAAACCTCAAAGGTCCTTTATATGATTGCGAATTAATTTTTTTGGTGATGTTTTAATTGTTGTTGGTTAATATTGGGTTTATTCGATTGATTTCAATGTTAGTATATAATGAAGGTGTTTATTCACGCTAAATTCTGAGAGTGTTGGTCCAGTGTGTCATAAGTACTATAATAAATGTGTAAATTAAATCTTATGGTATAATCAGAGTATGTATGATATAATACTAAATAGTGTTCCCCATAAAATTTTCATGAGGTTCTCCTATTTTCTTTTATATTCCCTTATTAATTTATTTTCCATTTATATTTCTTTTAGTTTGATGAAACCACAAATTTACATGTCATGTGAAAAAAAGCACACATATTTTCACTATCTATATAGGATAAGGTTGTCATTATTAATAATATGGGGAATGATGGTCACTAATGAAACTATGAGGATTGCATGAAAATATTCAAAGGATGTTACAATATAAATAGGGATATTTTAGATGACACTAGCATGTGTAATACAATAAAATTGGGTTCTCAAACCAAGAATTGGATTCATATTTACTCTTGTAGGATAAAGCAGACCCAACTTAGTTAGTTATTGGGTGGTGGAACTAGACCAAAAACACTCTTTATTAGTGGTTGTTTTGGAATTTCATAGTGCATTAAACCATCACGAAATGATTTAAAATGGTTTTAATAAAGGTTATAGGTGCAACTGAAGCATACTTTGTTGGTATGACCAACTCTAATCTTTGTACCAAATTATGTGTAATCATTTATTTACATGATCAAAACATCATGTCCATTGAAAACAGTATAATAGTTGGCTAGATTAAAATTTCAGAACCAGAAGTAAAGGATATTCACATGTAATCTATAATTAATTTATGAATATATATATATAATTACCACAACATGTAAATCCACTTAAATTGACGATCTGATGAACAATATCTTATTATACCATCATTTCATTGAAATATCCATGTGTAGAATCCCTCTAGAGATGCTCCACACATGTATCATAATCTCTAAATGACATTATAGAACAACAAGATTATGGAATAGAAGATCCTAATCAGTTTCATGGTTTCTGGTTTATTGCATTAGAATTATTCTTAAGAGAGGAAGAAACATTGATGATACCTCATTAAATTGAGAGAGGAGTGAACGAAAATAATTTTGATCTCTTGATATCTCTCTATACCTTTAGAGCCTCTCACTCTATCTGTTGTGAAAAACAATGGTATTTTAGGAAAGAGATAAAATTAGATATTTACTTTTTCACGTTTAGTGCTAGAAAAGTACACATAATCCCTTTTCTAATTCCATAATTCTTATTTTACCCCATGTCCAATAATAATAATATAAATATTATTACTAAATTTTTACATGTTTAATGCATAAATATTATAAATAAATACCATTTATACCATTTCCAATCAGACCATTAATCATGTTACACTTTCCCTCATCTACATTTTCTGATCCATGAATAATGAATTCTTATTTAATAAAAAAATATCACTAAATAATTCATTTATAAATTTAGTAAATATTATATTCTCCAAACCAGAAACTATTTTTTTATTATTAACTCCCTTGAAAATTATCTTTTTTTATTATCAGAACACTTTTGATGAAAAAGTGAGAAACCAAAAGATCCAACATTACAACCAATTAAAACCATAAAGGGGATAACCCAGATCAAAACTACAGGATCTTCCCATCCCCAACTGCTACACCATGATGACAAACTTTCACCATCACATGACCGCTTGGCTAGTTGTCCTGTGCTGGGTCTCACAGGCCCAATACCATTCTTTGAGATATACCCTCTCAGTCTTCCATATCAAAATGGCATGAAATGGTGGAAGCTTCTTACTATGACCCTCATCTGTATCAGATCCATGTAGAGTACTGGTTGAAAATCACCAAACTTCACATTGAATTCAAAAAAAGGATTAACCCAAAAAATAATTAAACCCAAACTATAATTCCTACAAAATCAATCTTCATATTCCACCAAAAAACACTAACACCAAAACTCTTCCCATTATCTTCCATAGTACTCAGTCCATCAACCATTATCTCAAACCAGATTCACATAGCATCAAACATCACTGGAAAAATGAATCCCGTGAAAAGCTTCGCTAGTTCCAAGAGGAGGATAAATGATCCCCAACTCGACCCAACCTCCGTCGAATCACCACCACCGAACCAAATCATAAAGCACAATACCATGAGTGTTGATTCAATAAGGTTACCTTATGAATTTTTCATTCATTCAAGTTTGGGGATATTGTTTAGTCAGTAAGGCTTCCTTATGACATTACCATCCCTTCTTATTTTGAAAATCACAAACACCTTGTCTTAAGGAAAATTTCATTTTACCTTATGCTTTGCTTTCATAAGGAAACTTTCCTTCCCCAAGGAAATTTATCCTTACCATGTTTTCTATTGATTATTTTTTCTCTAAGTGTAAAATTAAGTTTCGTATCCAAAACCTCATGATCATATATATAATTAGATATAAATAATTCTTTTTTCAGGATCCAAATTCAGGTTCTGAACTTTCTATGTTCTGACTCAAGGTTCTCTAAATCTAGACTCTGAACTCTTATGAGTTTGGACTCCAAGTTCTCTAAATTCAGACATCAAACTATTATGAGTTCTGACTCCGAGCTCTCTGAATTCAGACTCCGAACTTTGTATGTTCAGACTCCGAACTCTTATGAATTCATACTCCGATCTTTTGTAAGTTCATACTCCAAACTCTTAGGAATTCAGACTCCAAACTTTTTTAAGTTCGGACTCTGAACTCTTATGAATTCAGACTCCGAATTCTAAAGAATTCAAGACTCTAAATTTATTTGAAATTCAGACTCCATAATTCTATAAAATTCTAACTCCGAATTCTTCTGATAAACAGAATCCAAATATTAATGTTTTTTAGACTCCGAACTTTCATTTTTTCTAACAACATGAAAAATTAATTTTCTTAAGTAACCATATTTTCTGTTCATTCATGTTTTGGTTATAAAAATATTTCATGCATTTATTTATTAACTAACTGTTGATTGAGTGACATGGGTACAGGTCCCTCCAAAATTCAAGGAAAATTGTGAACATTGGAGGAGGGAGCCAACTGTTGATGTCGTGCATATAAATACAAGATCATTTGAAAGAGCTCAACACAGAACAATAAGTAGTTAATCAATCTAGAGCTTACATGCTTTTGAAGTGATTTCTAGAGAGATAGGCTCTTATAAAATCTCACGCTTCAGGCATAAATTTTGAACGGCTTGTTCAAAATTTGCTTCATGTAGAATTGCTTTGTGTAGAGGTGTGATTTCCTTAAAATCAGAGACTTTGGGTTGTGAAGTCAAAGGTTTTGATTTCCTTGCAAATTGAGGGCTTGTGAGGATATAAATACAGATACCGATCTTCGGATAGAGGTCTTACCTAGGTTTTGGTAGGATAGAATTTCTTGAAAGTATAAATCAAGGGACCTTAATCCAAGGTTGTTGTATACCCTTCTCTTTGGGTTAAAAGATTTACTACTTGTTACTTGTAGTGTTTCAATTATGTTTTCCACTATAATTTTGGTTCTTGAGGAAAGTATTACTATCTTATATTTCCTTATACTTGTACTCTGATTAAATAGGATTTTATACACTTTAAGGTAGAATCTTAGTTGTTGTAAACTTTTGTTATGTTTCATTTCCTGAATTACTTTTCTAGAATCAATCAAATTAGTAGAACTTAGAGGTGTTGTGAATTTTGTTTATACAAAATTTCTTTAAGGATTTTTTTAAGTATACAATTCACCCCCCTCTTGTATATTGAGTATATACACCGTATTTTGATACTATAATCAGTATCATATCTATCTTACAATCGATCCAATAATTGGTATCAGAGGAGGTGACCTTGTACCCTAAACCAATTCAACAATTGGATTCAAAGTTTTGGTTAAATCTGAATTAATCTCACGATTAGATTCAGAAGATAAATCTTCTTCTTCACCTTTTCGGAATCATATTTTTAGTCTCATAATGTTCGGATTCATATTTTTCATAGAGATACTCTAGTTCTTCTTTTCTTTCTTAAGATAATTATTTTACAAACTTTTATTACTAACAAATTTGTGTGGAAATATTTTCCTTAAGATGGAAGGTTTAAATGTTGGTTCTATCGACAATCTAAATCCTACGAGACCTCTAATTTTTGATGGAAATGATTATGAGTATTGGAAAGATAGGATGAAGAATTTTTTTATTAACACTGGATTTGATAACTACCTAATGCTGACAGAAGACTATAAGACTCCTGATAAAGAATTGGGAACTTTTACTAATTAGGAGAAATCAAAATATCAAGAAAAATTTAGAGTCAGAAATACATTGCTATGTTCTATGACTAGGAACATCTATTGTCAAATATCTCCATGTGAAGCTGCAAACAGTATCTGGAAGAAACTTGAAGTTACAGATTTTGGTATGTCTAAAGTTATAGAGACAAGAAGAGCTATGTTGAGAGCTGAATACCATGGATTTAACTTTCCTTATGGAGAACCTATAATAAAAGTTCAGAAGATTTTCATCACTATTGTGAATAGATTATATTATATGGGAGAAAAAGGTTTGGATGATGTGGCCCTTATAGATAAGATCATAGACATCATTCCAAATAAGTGGGAGTCCAAGAGGACAGCAATTGATGAGAATAGGAATGTCACCCAGATTTCCTTAGATGAGTTGTTTGGAACTCTTCTTCAGCATGAGACTAGATTAACATAGATGATGATAATGTTAAAAATAAGAATGAGAATGGAGGAGTTGCATTAAAAACTACTTCAAAACATATGAAATCCAATACTCTAGAAAGGGTAGCTAGATCAAAGTCAAAGAAAGTCACTATTCATTCAGAATTTATTGATACAGAAAAGTCTGATAATGAATTAGCTAATCTTGCTCAGAGAATGAAAAATATATTAGCTCAGAAGAACTATCAAAATAAATTCAAGAAGAGAGACTACAAAGTTAAGAAAGATGGGGAAGATACTTGTTATGAATATAGAAGAACAATCATATCATACCTAATTTCCCTCTTTTGAAAAAGAATGAAAATATGGAAAGAAATTCAGAGAGAAACAAGAAGAAGTTCTATCGTTTGAATCACAAGCAAAGTCTTAAAGAAAATGACACATGTAGTGCTAGCTATGGAGACTCTTTGGGAAGTGAATCTTTTGAATATGAATCATCAGCACATAAATTTTTTGGATTCATTGTTACTACTTCTATCCAAAATACTTGTCTTATGTACAAGGTATGCTCTGCTGAGGCTTTAACAAATTTATCTCTTGATAAGAATTACTATTATGAAGACATTACTTATAATGAAGATACTTCATCTTTAGATAATGAAAAAATACCTTCATATAAGGAATTATCTAGATTTTCCATGTTTTTAGAAGTAAGAAATTGTAAAATTTATAAGAAACTAGATATGGAAAATACAAGGCAAGAAGTTTTTACAAAATAGATTTCAGACCTCTCTATAGATCATAAAGATAAGGATGAGCATCCAGGAAAACTTTCTAAAGACCTCAAGGAAGTAAATTCTGAAAAGTAAAAACATTCTAAAGATCTTAAGAATGCTATTTAAAAAAAAGTTTTTGAGGAAAAATCTAACTCTAAAGAAATAATTCCTAAGGATAGGAATTTATCCATAAGACTAAAATTTAAAATATATTCTCCAAAGAAACTTCTTAAAAACTTTACTTCTGGTAAAGAAAATTTTGACAAGATGTATTCTCAAATCAAACCTCAAGGAAATACTACTGGAGTAGGTTATACTCATAGAAAACCTGTTTTCAAAAACAACTATTTTATTCCATCCAGAGCCCATTTTTGTACTAAATGTCAAAGTTGTGGGCATTGGAAGAAAAAATTTTCTCTGAATAATGTTCAGTCTCTTGGGTTTCATAAAGTTTATTTTTCTAAACAAATGTGGATACCCAAAATTTTATTGTCTAATAGTTCCAAATACAAGAAAGCTTGGATTCCAAAAGTCTAACATTCTTATTTCAGGAGAATAAGAAAGTACCCACAACAATACTTGGTACATGGATAGTGGATGTTCCGAGCATATGTATGGATACAAAAACTTCTTTGAAAAGATTATCAAGATGAAAGGAGGAAAAGTAACTTTTGGAGATAATGATAAGGAAGAAATTATTGGTATATGTAACATTGTTCTTCTGGGAAAAACATTGATTTCAAATGTTTTATTTGTTAAGGGTCTTAAGAAAAACCTCATTAGCATAAGTTAATTATGTGATGAGGGTTACCTTGTGAATTTTAGGAATGACAAGTGCTTAGTACACAATTCCAAGGAAGAGTTTGTTCTTTATTTAAATAGGCAAGAGAATGTTTACACACTAAACTTAGAAGACCTTAGGATCCAAGACCTACCTTGCCTTAGTGCAATTGAAGATCATTATTGGTTATGGCATAGAAGGTTAGTTCACGGTAACCTTAGGAACCTATGAAAACTTTTTAAGAAAAGAATATTTAATGATCTATTGGAGATTAGATTTGATTCTTTAAAAGTTTGTGATCCTTGTCAATATGGTAAGAAGCATAAATCATGTTTTGAATTAGTCGGTGAAGTCTCAACCACTAATGCATTATAGTTGGTGCATATGGATATTTTTGGTCCAACACAAACTGGAAGCATTGGAGGCATCTATTATTTATTTGACTTAGTTGATTATTACAATAGATTTACGTGGGTCTATTTTCTGGCAAAGAAATCTGAATCTTTTTCTTATTTCAAAAAATTTAGAGCCCAAGTTAAAAATGAGAAAAACCATCCTTTGATAACTATTCATAGTGATCATGGAAGAGAATTTCAAAATTCTGATTTTGAAACTTTTTGTAATAGAAAAGGCATTACTCATAACTTCTCAGCACCAAGAACACCTCAACAAAATGGTGTTATTGAAAGAAGAAATAGAATTTTCCAAGAGATAACAAGAACCATGTTTAGTGAATATTCTATAGCCAAATATTTTTGGGCTGAAGCATTAAGTATTTCTTGTTATACTATAAATATTTTTTTAATTAGACCTTTTATTAATAAAACTCCTTATGAGTTATGGAATGGTAAAAAACCTAGACTTTCCTACTTTAAGGTTTTTGGTTGCATGGTATTAATTTTTAATACTAAAGATAATTTACACAAATTTGCACCAAAATCTGATGAAGGAATTTTCTTAGGATACTACACAACTTATAAGGCTTATAGAGTTTTCAATAAAAACACTTGTACTATTGAAGAGACAGTACATTTCAAATTTGATGAAACTGATCCTTTTGTTTTTAAAAAGCCCCAACCTACATCTTCGAATGTTTTTTCAAAAAACTGATTATCAGCCTTTGTTAGAAGATCTTTCCGATAAGGAAAATTTTCGAGAAGAAATTTCTGAATCATTTACCCTAGAATATTTCCTATCCTATGTTGATGAATAGGTTTTACAAAACCCAAATCAGTTGTTACTTAATAATCATCCTAGTGAAAGTATCATTGGTGTCGTAAATCAATCCGTAAGGACTGGAAGTTCCTTAAGGAATGAAGTAGAACATCTAGCATTCATTTCCCAATTAGAACCAAAAATCACTGATGAAGCTTTAGGTGATGATGATTGGATAAAATATATGCAAGATGAACTAAATGAATTCTAAAGGAATAAAGTCTGGACCTTGGTTGAAAGGCCTAAGGAAACTTCTGTTATTAGAGTAAAATGGGTCTTCAGAAATAAGTGTGATGAAAATGGAATCATAGTAAGAAATAAAGCTAGATTGGTTACTAAAGGCTATAATTAACAAGATGTAATAGACAATAAAGAAACCTATGATCTAGTATCTAGACTTGAATATATTCATATTCTACTTTCCTTTATACCATTCTTCAATTTTAAACTTTTTCAAATGGATGTGAAATGTGATTTCCTTAATGGTTTTTTACAAGAGGAAGTTTTTTGTTGAAAAACCTCCTAGTTTTGAAGATACATAACATCATGAACATGTTTATAAACTTACTGAAGCTTTGTGTGGACTTAAGAAAGCCCCTCGAGCTTGCTTTGATAGACTTATAGGATTTTTTCTTCAAAATAATTGCATTAAGGGAAATGCAGATCCAACCCTTTTTATAAAGAAAGATAAGAAAAATGTTTGGATTGTTCAAATTTATGTTTATGACATTATATTTGGTTCAACTCAGCAATCTTTAACTGATTCCTTTGCGGTTCTAATGAAATCTGAGTTTGAAATGAGTATGATGGATGAGTTAAAATTTTTCCTTGGTTTTCAAATTTCCCAAAAACCAAAAGTAATCTATATATCCCAACATAAGTATATTAAATAACTTCCAAAAAATTATGGATATGACAATACTAAGAGTATTAGTACTCCCATTGGTACCTCAAACACACTTGATCTTGATGAATCTTGGAAACTAGTAGATCAAACTTCTTTTAGAGGTATGATAGGAAGCTTAATTTACTTGACAACTATTCGTCTAGACTTAATTTTTTCAATATTCATATGTAAAATATATCTATCCAATCCTAAGGAATCCAATTTAGAGGAATTGAAAATAATTTTTCTCCACTTAAATGGAACTGTGGATTTAGGACTCTTTTATACTTCTGGAAATGATTTTATTTTAAAGAGTTTTTCAGATGCTGACTGTGGTGGATATAGAATGGATAGAAAAAGTACATCCAAAACTTGTCATTTCTTAGGAGATTCATTAGTTTCTTAGTCATGCAAGAAGCAACACTCAGTAGAACTCTCCAATATCGAATCTGAATATGTAGCAGCTGGAAGTTATTGTGCTCAAGTGTTGTGGATGCAACACACACTCATAGACTATGGTATGAGTTTTACCAAAACACAAATTTTGTGTGATAATACCAGTGCCATTTCCTTAAGTAAAAACCATGCACATCACTCTTATGCAAAACACATAGATATTAGTCATCACTTTCTTAGAGATCATACACAAAAAGGGGATATTATTCTTCAATTTTTTGGAACACAAGATCAACTTTATGATATTTTCACAAAATCTTTACCCTTCAATAGATTTGAATACATTAAATAGAAGTTAGGAATTATAACCATAAGGTATTCTTCCTTGTTAACTTTATGTTGAAAACAATCTCCTTATAGTAATAAACTCGTTTTCATAGGGGGGTAAGTTTTCTTATTATATAGATCAAAAGTTTTCGTAATAAAGATTTTCTAAGTTTTCACAATGAATATTTTCTAAATTTTTCGTAATGAAGATTTTCTAAAACATTTCATAGTCAGATTTTTCAAATATTTCATAATGAAACTTTTTGTATTCTAAATTTTTTTCAGTAGTCTCAAAATTTTCTTAATGAAGATTTTAGAACTCAAAATTCTCGTAATGAACATTTTCGTACTAAAAAATTTCGTAATGAAGATTTTTGTATTCAAAATTTTCGTAATAAAGTTTTTCGTACTCAAAATGTTCATAATGAAGATATTTGTACTCAAAATTTTTGTAATGAAGATTTTTGTACATAAAATTTTTGTAATGAAGATTTTTGTACTTAAAATATTCATTATAAAGATTTCTGTACTCAACATTTTCATAGTGAAGATCTTCGTACTCAAAATTTTCATAATGGAGATTTTCACATTCAAATTTATTTTTGGTAATCAAATTTTCAGAATCTAAAGTTCTTCAAGAATTTTTTTCTCAATATGAATAATCTTCCTGGTAATCCGAAATGTATGTTTCCTTTCCTAATTTTTCGTAATCATCCTTTACTTTCTGGTAGTTTTTTTTGTTTTTAAAATTTTCAAATTATCTTTTCCTTAAATCCGAATGTTTTTATTAAAAAAACCTCAAAAGATCAGATCCAAGATTTCATTGTGGCTATCCTATCAACCATCAGATCTGATTAGAAGGATTTTCAGCCATTGGATTGAGTTTAGAAGATGAACTGTCATGTCAAACAGCTATATAAAGGACCCCCCCCCCCCCCTGATATTTGTCCCACATAGATTCTCAAGCTCTCACGTGCTGAAGTTCTTCCCTTCTACATAAGCTCATTCCAATTTTTCAAAGGTTTCTCAATTCTGAATGTTTGTAGAAGAATCCTATTAGAAATATATGTCTAATTTCAAGCCAATCTCGAAGTTGCAGGTATATAGAGAAAGGTTGGTTCATCCGAACTTCTTCAACAAGTATGATTCGATTATCTTGAAAAACATTAAGTTGAATAAATGGGAGAGTGTTTTCACATCAAAGACAGGTGCTCAAGATTTGGGGTATCCAGATCTACTAATTGAGTTTTATAAATTAGTCAGTTTCTGTAAAGAATAAGGCAGAGAAAAGTTCTCATTAAAAAGATATAGAAATACTTAAGCTCTTTCATATACTAAGGCAGCTACTTTGGTTGGAATTCCATATGAAGGGGAATCCGAGTTCTATTCTCATAAGTTTCCAAATGTCAAAGGAATATTTATTAAGGTTAACGCTATGGAGTGACTCGGTCTTATAGATTTCAAGACTCCAAAGATTTCTCATCTCACTAAAAATTATCGGATTCTCAAATTATGCATTAAATGTTTCATAATTCTGAGAAAAGGGGACAATGACAAATTGAAAACGAGTGACATGTATATCTTGGATTTCATGGTGAAACAAAGGAAGATCAACTTGGTTAAGCATATTCTCATTATGATTGAGAATATTAAGAATGGAAACTTGATGGCTCAGATAATCATGTATCCTGATATTCTTTCTATATTAATTGTTTGGTGCTTAGAATATTTTAAAATTCCTTGCAGCTTGAAGCCAAGGAATTGCAAAGTCATGTTAGTCAGTGATGATTCCCTAAAGATGACAAAAATTGGTTTCTATACAGACTCAGGAGAATTTTATGACTTACCAGAGGAAGTAGCTAAAGCTGTTTTGAAGAAACAAGAAGTGGATAAACTATCCAAAAAGGTAAGAAATAAGAGGAAATTGAAGGAAGTAGAAGAGGAAGGAAAAACCCCAAAAGCTAAGGAAGATTAATCCCCACCTTCAAAGTCTAAGAAGAAAAAATCCTATCCGGATGAGGTAGTTGCAAGGTGGAGGGAAGAGAAGAAAAATAGGAAAGTAGGGGAGCCATATTTTGGTTTGGATCCTGCTGAAGCAATATCCTTAAAATAGGAGACAGCTGATGAGCTTCAAAATCAAGCTAAAGAAAAGAAGCAAAAGAAGAAGATGAATGAAGTTGAGATAGTGAAATACCTTCTGAGGGATACTAAGAAAGTATCAGAGATCATTATGGTACCAGAATACTTCCTGGTAGAAGCTTCTCCTGAAACTTCGGGTAAGAAATTTGTCTCTCCAGAAAAATTCCAAAAACGATTGTTAAAGAAAAAGAAGTTGTCAAAGGATTTGAAGAAGAAGATGAATGTAGTGGAGATATAGAATATTTGATCAAGCAGGTGAAAGACTTTCATGAGAAGGAAATCCCATCCGAGAAATTGTCAATCTGAACCTCTCAAGACGAATCTTCAAATCTTTCTACTTTTGGGTAAGATGACAAGGCTGAAGATGAAGTGAATAAGTTCTCTAAGGAAGAAAGTTTTAATAATAATTTCATTCACCCTGAGGATTCTGAGGAAATAGATCAGAAAGAAGAGATAGATGAAGAAAAGATTATTCAGCTATCTGACAGTGAACATAAATCTCCAGATGAGGAAGCCATTCTAAAAATTGATACAGGTGAACAAGTGTTTGTTGATACACCTACTAAAGATATTGTAAAGAAGAAGGAAGCTGGTGTATCTTCAAAGAGGAAACTTGCTGAGCTAGATAAAGATCCCTCACCAAGAAAAGTTTCAGATTATGAATCATCATCCCTTGGACATGATTTCGTTGTTCAATCTTTGAGGAAGATTTTTGGGACCATTCCTATTTTTCCAAGCATAGACTCTAGATGCCAGATTCTTTAACACACACTAAATCATAAATTGGATTCATTATCCATGGTGATGGATAAGTGCGTAATGCTTGAGGCTGATTTCAAAAATTTCTTCATTAACTACAAGGCTCTCAAAAGGTCATGTAAGAAAATGGTTGGCTGGTCAAAGAAGATAGTTGAAGATTTGAGAGAACTTGATGAGTTCCAAGATGGTTTCAAGGATTCTTTTGACATTGGAGATGGTAAGATCAAGGATCTCACAACCAGCTTTGAAGAAAAGCTGACTCTGGAACAGAATTCTCGGATTCAAGAAGTGAAGGATTTGAATGGAAAGTTGTATTCAGTTTCTCAAAGCTGGAAGAGAGAAAGAGATCTTCGAATTGAGATTGAAGAAAATCTTGTCAACTGGGAAGAAGTCCTGAAGGCTGAGGCAGAGGTTCTTAAGGCTCAGGATGATAGAATCAAAGCCCTAGAGAAGAAAGTTGAGGATCAGGATCAGATTCTCAAAGTAGCAGAGGAAGATCATAAGGAGCTCAAGAAGCTGAAGACAATAGTGAATAAGATGATGCCCAAGGAAAAGGAAGGATGATCTTGCTTAAATATGATCTTTTGTTGTATTCCTTTACTTGTACAAATTTTTCCTATCATAATGAATTTTTGGTTGCTTCTCTTTTGGATGTTTTGTACTAATATTTTAGGTACCATAATTTCTTTTCCATTACCTCAAATTTCTTTTTGAAAATCACAAAGGGGGAGAAATGAAAAATAATTCTAACTAAAGAAGAAGTTTCCCTATGTAAGGGGGAGTGTCCATCTAAGGGGGAGTTTTCATTACAATGATTTCCGTATTCAAGATAATGAAAAATCTCTTTCGAGAAATCTAGAATATGATCCTTAGTGTTATAAAGTCTAAGGGGGAGTTAGTCGTATTCATCTTTTCACATGTGATAATGGAGATAAGTATTATTTTCAAAGTCTAGAAAAATATTTTCTAAGTCCATATATTCTATTTCGTAAGGATGTTTGTGATTTCCAAAAAAGGGGATATTGTTGAGTCAATAAGGTTTCCTTATGAATTTTCCTTTTCTTTATGTTTGGGGATATTGTTGAGTCAATAAGGTTTCCTTATGACTTTACGATCCATTCTTGTTTTGAAAATCACAAAAACCTTGTCTTAAGGAAAATTTCATTTTACCCTATGCTTTACTTTCATAATGAAAATTTCCTTCTCCACGTAAATTTATCCTTACCATGTTTTTCATTGATCAGTTTGTCTCTAAGTATAAAATTCATTTTCGTATCCCAAACCTCAGAATAATATATATACTTAGATATAAATAATTATGTTTTCAGGATCCTAATTTAGGTTCCGAACATTATAAGTTTTGACTCCGAGTTCTTTAAATTCAGACTCTGAACTCTTATGAGTTCTGACTCTGAGTTCTCTGAATTCAGACTCCGAACTCTTATGAGTTATGACTCTGAGTTCTCTGAATTCAGACTTTGAACTTTGTATGTTCAGACTCGGAACTCTTATGAATTTAGACTACAAACTTTTGTAAGTTCAGACTCTGAACTCTTATGAATTGAGACTCCGAACTTTTTTAAGTTCAGACTCCGAACTCTTATGAATTCAGACTCTAAACTTTTGTAAGTTCAGACTGCGAACTCTTATGAATTCAGACTCCAAATTCTACTGAATTCAAGACTCTAAATTTCCTTGAAATTGAAACTCCGGAATTCTATAGAATTCTAACTTTGAATTCTTCTAATAAACAGAGTCCAAATATTCATGTATTTTAGATTCCAAACATTCATTTTTTCTTACACTCCAAAAAATGAATTTGATTAAGTAACCATATTTTTTGTTCACTCATGTTTTGGTTATAAAATGATGTCATGCATTCAGTTATTAACTAATCGTTGTTTGAGTGACACATGTACTGGTCCCTCCGAAATTTAAGGAAAAATATGACCGTTTGAGGAGGGAGTCGA
The DNA here is from genome assembly GCA_963277665.1 of Viscum album. NCBI lineage: Eukaryota > Viridiplantae > Streptophyta > Magnoliopsida > Santalales > Viscaceae > Viscum > Viscum album. The sequence continues at coordinate 1,897,757,766 of OY728158.1, read as the reverse complement.
CCATTGACGCCATGCCTATAAATATGAGCTCATTTGAAAGAGCTCGACATAGAACAATAAGAAGCTGATCAATCAGGAGCTTACATGTTGTCGAAGTGATTTCTAGAGAGAGAGAGAGAGGCTCTTATAAAATCTAAGGCTTCATGCAGAAATTTTGAATGGCTTGTTCAAAATTTTCTTCGTGTAGAATTGCTTTCTGCAGAGGTGAGATTTCCATAAAATCAGAGACTTCGGGTTGTGAAGTCAGAGGTTCCAATTTCCTTAAAAATCATGGGATTCTGAGGATAGCAAGACAGATACCGATCTTCAGATTGAGGGCTTACATGGGTTTGGATAAGATGGACTTTCTTGAAAGTATAAATCAAGGGATCTTTATCCAAGGTTGTTGGATACCCTTCTCTTTGGGTTAAAAGATTTACTACTTGTTACTTGTAGTGTTTCAATAGTGTTTTATACTATAATTTTGGTTATTGAGGAAAGTATAACAATCTTATACTTCCTTAGACTTGTACTCTGATTAAATATGATTCTATACACTTTAAGGTAGAATCTTAGTTTTTGTAAACTTTTTTTAAGTTTCATTTCCGCAATCACTTTTTCGTAATCAAGAAAATTAGTAAAACATATAGATGTTGTGAATTTTTTTTATAGAAGTATTTTTTAAGTATACAATTCACCCTCCCTCTTCTATATTGAGTATCTACACTATAGTTTGATACTACAATCAGTATCATGTCTATCTTACAATCAATCCAACAATGAACACAAACATAAAATACCCATCCAAAACCAAAAACAGATGCAAATACGAAGAATAAAAGAAACCCATCTCCAGAAATCTGTCAGAAATCCAAACCACAAACCAGATAGAGATCATGTTTCCGCCACCCAAAATGACCGTGGAGGCCACGTCCGACCACCATATGTGCATATCCAGAAATGAAGAGGTGTCCCCATACCGTGAAAGATATATCTTGTCCTATGGTCCTACAGTGCACCGCCATGGAACCCTATCCATTGAAGGTGGAGTTGGGAGAGAGAAAGCTGGAAACAGTTCACGTCACCAAGACAACCGAGCCACATAGTAAAAAAGATGCCATTGCGGATGAGGAGACATCACCATGAATAGATGAGCATGAGAGGGGACGCTAAGCCGGTCCACGAAGAAGAAAGGAGGTGGTGGCGAGAGGGAAACCTAGCACTGTGATGCCCCTTACGGGCTCATTGACCTTTTGGATGATTATTATTTAACTCCCTTATTATTTATAATAACATATGATTAAATTATGGAGATCAACCAAAATTGAATAAATATAATTTATTTTAACTTGTTAAATTCCATAACATAATTTAAATGAGATTATATGTATAGTTAGTGTGTGACACTCTAGGATCTATCTCATTAGCATTACTCATAACGCCCAAAATTCTCTGGTCATCTTCTAGAAACATTCCAAGGAGACAATAGATAAAGAGGTTGATGTCACAATGATGTCCAAGATCCTATAAATATTTTTTTTAATATAATTCCTTTATCATAATATCTAAAATCAAGCAAGTTTCCAACTGGTTCCATCAACCTATATGCTTTATGTCTCTTTTGTTCACTTTTTGGAAATGAACATGCCCATTGAAAACCATGGCCATAGATTTATTCAGGTGGTTCCATTATCATCAACGGTCTTAACATATTAACTTATTTCAAGAGACAAAATGGATACATACTTTATCAAAATATCCATTTTCAACATCTTGGACCAAGATGCCACTGTATAGTGCCTAGAGTCTAGTGGGTCACATGGCCTCAAGCACATCTCCTTAAATTTCAGAGGTTATTGACTTGAATCAGGGTCCTAGGTGTGTTTTTGGGGAGACTATACCCTCATTACCAGAGTGTATCACAACAAATAACAATAACAGGTACATGAATCAGAAGTAGTAAACCATATAACACAATTTAATACCTAGAGGATGATAGTATAAACAAGCCAAAAGTCATACCATATAAAGGATGGTGATACATGTGACATCATTTTAATAAAATAAGAAAAACATGAATACAAGGCCGATGTACAATACATAAAACAAAAGTACAAAATGGCCAAAAGAATCCCAGTAGCATCTCGAGCTTCATCTTGGTCATATCCTTTCATTATACTAAGAAACACTACAAGTTACTATAGGAGGGAGCTTTCACTTATCATTACCAGCAATCATAAAATCTGTTTTGGTCCAAAATTTGACCCAAAAAAGGTGTGAGACTAAATATCAGTAGGCAACCACCTAAGGTATGTTCCAATCATTAAGTGAATATATATAGCATGCAGCGTGTAATAGGAAAAGTAGTAAGTAAGGAAGTACTCAAAATTCAACATCATACGTACATTGGTTCTCATTTACTTTCCATTCATATTTATTTAACAATTATATTACATTGAATTTTTATGTCTTGAGATCTGGCTCGAGCCAAACATCCCCCTTGTTACTAAAAGAAAAAAAGATGCCTCAGAAGACCATATAAATAATATAAGTGAAGACTAAACCCAATATTGTGATTCAGATTGGAAGTCACATCATAAGTGTAACACCCTATGATTTCATAGTACGTTATCTCTATAAATTAGTTCAATAGCTTGCGCTACATGCAAAACTGAGTTCGAGCGCACCACGGCTTACCAAACTAGTCGTTCAAAAAACGGTTATGAATAGAATCAACTACATATTTAATTTTATATACTCCATATAATTTTAACATCCATATTTTGTGTTTCTTAGACATAATATAAGAACAAATTCAATTTTTCAGATAAAAGAAGTATTTATCAAAAAATGAAATTTTACCGCCTTTTAATGGAGAACCCTTTTTAAATCCAATATTTAACACTTTTATATATTCAATTTGACAAAATAAACTTCTTCTTTAGAAGGAATTCATAAAAATTTAGTTTGGATATATTTTTTGTGCTTTTCTGATAACATCATATTTGGATGAATAGTGAAAAATACTAAATTTTAATTGAAAAAAACTTTTTTAATCAAAATAATATATAGTGTTAAATTATACATTTGAATGGTTTTGAAATATAATTATATAATATTGTTATAATTTAATCCAATTTTTTTCATTGGAAGTATGTTTACATTTAAATTAGACATAAACACGTATCAATCTTTTGATAGTTTTTTACTTCTCAAAAACTTGTTTTCTGGTTTTGACAATGGGAATATTTTTTTTAATTAATTAATAAAACTATGGTTTGAATTTGATAAATTAGAAATCATTTTTTAAATTGGAATATCAAAATTATCTTTGGGTTAATTTTTTGTATTTTTCTGAAAACTTTCAAATTATGATGAATAGTAAAAAACATTGTGTTATTGTTTAATACTGAATTTTTATTTAAATAATTATTTTTTAATTTAAATTTATTTTAAAGTAAAAATAGATACTTAATACCTATATTATTCCAATATAATTTATTTAATTCATTTTATAATAATATTAGATATATAAAATTTTATTGAACTTTTTACCATCTTTTACCCACCTTCTAGACACGTTTGCAAATTTTTACAAAACATAATTTTACCACTTCTGTGAATTGAATTTCAAAACTACGATAGAAAAGGTTGAAATATGTAATTAAAATGTGGTTCAATGGGATGAAAATAATTTTTGGTGAGTAACAACTTTTGAATTTTATTTTATACGGTTAAAAGTAAATAATGTAATTGAAGGTAAAAATGATATTAAAATTACCCCAAAAAATGTCCTAATTCTTTTGGATAAGTGTATTTCAACCAAAATAATCCTTAGTAATAAAATATGTTCATTTTTATCCACTTCTATTATATTAGGAAATTTATTATTATTTTATTTAAAGAAGAGTAAAAAGTATTAAATTCAAAGGTTAATAACCAAACCAATTTTAATATAGGGTTATACATAAGATAAAATCAACTATAAATATTAATTAGAAATATAAAAAGATTTCCAACATCATGGTATTTTATTTATTATTTCTAGACATTAAATAATGAAATTTATTTATGAAACAATGATGATGCGGTAATTACCTAACTAATGAATGATTAAAATAATTGATATTATAAATATCAAAATAAATGTAAATTGAAACTTTTGATGAATTCTACGAATTTTATAGAATAATATTAAATGTTAGAGTTTATGTAATGTATTTTTCTGAAGTAATAAACTTTATAAGACTTTCACTAAAAACCAAATACTAAATAGTGTCAAAATTCACCTAAATGAGTATTTATAAAAAATACTATATTATTGAATTATATAATATTCCTAAAAATATAAGGTTCATCCAAAGGACTTATATAATGATATATATGTTATTAATTAACCACTTTAGGTTCTCTTGACATCTTATAGTATGTTTATTAACCATATAATATAAAAATACTAGGAGACATGGTAAATGTTAAACTATTTAACCAAGAGTTAAATATAAAGGATAAGGTTAATATGGTGACCTAAACTAGTCCAAAACCTATTTTTTGAGAATATTTCGACCTATCCCCTCATTATACTATAAATAAATCCATTTTGAGCCATTATAAACCGAAAATAATTTTATAATAAATTTAAATTTCAAGATTGTTCTAAAGTGACCCTCACCTCTCTTATAAAAGAGTACTTCATCTTCTCTTAATTTAACCCCTCCAAAGCCTTTTGGATCGGCCAAAACCACCTAAAATATCCTCCCAACTACCCTAAATTAAACATATAGGTCTTACATTGATCAAAAATCCAACCTAAGGAGCCCTTTTTATCAAATAAAAAGGAACCACCCGAAGAAGAGGTAATAATTTCATCACCTCCTTCAAAATTCTTTTTTTCTTCCACTTACTCTTTCATTGTTGTTTACATACCAAAGTAATAACTATAGTAAATTATACATATTTTGATGTTATTATAAATATGGTACATCCATATTCATTATTCTATCCATCCTATGAATGAAAAAGTCACCACACATGTGTACGTACGGCTTACCGTTTCCACGTCATGGTGTAGTTTGTTATTCAACAATTCATTATTTGGATGGGTATAATAATGATTATAATTGATGTAAATAATAAATATAACATGTTAATGATTATTTATAAATGATATACCATACAATTACATACAATTTCACCATCAATATAATGATATTATCGCTCGTGCGTACGTACGGATTACCGTCTACACGAACATGATGAGATTCATTCCCATCATAACCATTCAATAATAATTTTCATTTTATGATTTAAAATAATTTTTAAGAACTTAATATCATTATAGATATGAATCAAATACAACCTATCCACAAAAAACATTACTTACATAACAAAACAAAAAAAGTAAGATGAATCAGTTAACACCCGAAACAATGATACTATTGAAATATTATTAACAAAGAAATATTAAAAAATCATATATGATAACATATTTATGTATGTAGTCATTTTATAATTCAATAAAAATTATTTAAATATTATACTAGAGGTTAAAATACCCTCTACTAAGGAAAAGTTCAAGGTATGGGGTTTTCGTCTCACTTTTATTCCCGTGAGATTCATGTTATATTACCATTATTTCCTTCTGTGTGGTGTATGTACTTCCCATGATTATATTAATTGTGTAATATACTTTAATTTAAAGGTGTTTACATTTTCATTGTATGATTATTTTTTTATGGGTTGTATGTTTCGTAAGTTCTTAGATCAGTAAGGGAATTTATAATTTCTGTTTCTACTCATTGGGTTTTACGCATGATTCATGGATTATTTTACTCCATGATTTTATGTGAAATCACTATTTATTTATTTATGTATTAATTTCCACTCCACTTTGCGTGGATATACTTTTGATACACATAATCACTCCATTTATAAATTCACAAGTCATCGATATGAGATTGATATGAGTAATCTTTACTCAATTTTCATTCATTGAGTAAAACATCCAAGTCATTGGTGTTGTTTTTACAAGAATATGTGTGAATATCCTCTGATTGATTTACACTAAATATGAAATAATATTGTGTAATGTTCTGGAATTTCTGTATAATATTTTTAATTATATGGAATTATTTCAAGGCCACGAAATCTGAGGGTGCGTGATTCCGAGGCCCGGAGTGCCCGAAATAATTCGTCGAAGTTTTGTTAAACATTAAATAGCATGCATGGGTGGTCTTCCTGAAAAAGTGGAAAAATACTTAAACGGGTGCCCAAATAAGAAATCGGAGGGCACCATTGTGTTCAAAATGGTAGGTTTACCATAAGAGAAACTTAATTTTAGTTGGCGCAGGCCTCCTGTGAGAATACTCGAAAATGAAATAACCGTAAATAAAATAGTTAAATAAAGTTATTTTATTTTTCAAATGCTTATAACTCAAGAATGGAGACTCAGATTAAAAATCCAAGACCACCGCTGAACTTGTGAGCATATTCTTTCTTTAGGTAGACACTAACACTGGCCAGCACGATCCAACAATGGTAGTTAGTTTTTGGCTGTAAATAACATAATTAAGTAACAATTATTTTATTATTAAAATCCATAACTTCTAAATGGTAACTCAAATTGAAAATCCGAGAGTATCGTTGAGTTTGTTGGGATGTGTTTCCCTTAGGCAGAGCATAACCCCGACTGGCGTGGGTAGAGGGTGAATGTTAATAATTTCTGAACTTTTTTAAGGTACATTTAGTAAACACGCTAGAGGAATTTTATAACTTTTTAACTGGTGCTTGGATTAAAAATATTAGGGCACCATTGAATCTACAACACTGAGAATCACTTAAGGGGGGCTTCACTTTGGCCATAGTAGGTCGGGTGAAAAATCTATTTTTGTGGACTAAGCAAAGATTAATAAAATAACATGTTATTTTATTTTATTTTTCTTCTCTTTTCCTCCAGCAGATGAGCGTCGGTGGCAGGACCAATGATGTGTCCAGTCATTAAATGGATTGACTCCTCAATTCTTTGTAACAACGTCGTTGGGATTAGGAAGGATCCTTAATTAATTGAACCCCATTAATTCCACATTCGTTACTCACCCTCCCCCTCTCCTATTTATATGGAGCTCAGGGAGGAGTATTGGCATGGATTCACCATGCGACAAAGTTCAGATAAAGTGTCACGACACTAACCACTCAGAGGATGGGACCGGTTCTGGCGAGCAGTGACGAGCATCACCGGATCACAAACTGAAGAAAGACGATTGAGTGACATCATTGGTGGCTTGTTGCGGAATGCGACGGCATGTCGTGGGGGTCGAAGGCGGCCAACCCGAGCCAGCCATGCAGGAAAAGGGGCGGCGCCTACCGGCAGCTACAACTGCGGAAGGTGGAGAGCGGCGTGGCACAACACCACGTGGTGTTGGTGGGCCTCAGTCGACCAAAACGTCCAACCGTTGCACGATGGGGCAGCACCCCACCGGCTGACTGAAATGGCCCCGCACCCATGGGGATAGCTAGGAAGACCGGTCCATCTTCTGGCGTATGCGGGCCGAACCCACGGCTGAATGGGCCAACGCGGGTGGGCAGAGCCCCACCCGAAGAGACGGGCCAACCGCAGCCCAGGCCTGTGAACTGAACCGGGCCAACAACGATGGGCCGGACCCTTTGAATCAGTCCGACCCTTGGCGGGTTGGACCTGGGTGGGGTCAGGTAGACCCTGAAACTCATTGCGGCAGGCCGATCTGACTGAGTCGGACTGGGACTATACCCAACTGGTTCCTAAATAAAGAAAAGAACGTAACAAAAAAACTGAGTGTCAATTTGACATGCAGTCAGTGGTGTTGGGACCCCTTCTGGGAAGCAGTCCTTTTGTCATATTCTGGCAGGTTCGATCGAGACGGGCCGAACCAAGGTGTGTTTACCCCCGTTTGACAGAAAGGGGTGTAGCTAATATACTGGGCGACTGATTGACACGCCATTGGTGGAGTAAGGATCCTTATGACAGGGATTCACTTTGGAGAAACTCTAAGTGAGTTTTGGAAGATTTTGATATGTGACTTGGTGGTCCTTTGGGATACTTCTTCAAGGAACATCATGTTCGATGAAATACGACCGATGGCTTCAGAGGTGGTCCTCCCAAAATCAACCGTACTATGAGTGGAAATCCAGTGGCTGGAAGTGAGGTGGAGGAGATTGGTTGTGACATGAATTATGAATAGTGATCTTGTGTGGTTCTGTACCTATCGATCCTCTATGGGTCAGCGTTCAGCGATTCTATGTGGGTCAGCGCATACTGATCCTTTGTGGGTCAGCAGTAGAGTCTCTCGACAGAATAAGATGATCTAGATTTATGAACAATCATTTGTACTTCCATACATAATTTATATACCTAGTGTGAGATGGGTCTTTTACCTTCATGGTGTTACGTTTTGTGGTGCTTTCACCTTCGTGGTATTACCTTCATAGTGTTACATGTGTGGTAATTTTACCTTTATGGTGTTATCTTCATTGTTTTACCATTGTGGTACATTTACCTTCGTGGTGTTATCTTTGTGGTGTTACCTTTGTGGTACTTTTATATTCGTGATTTTACCTTCATGGTGTTACCTATGTTGTATTCTTCCCTCCAGGATCAGTTGTGAAAATGGCTTTGAAGTTGGAGCCTTATGTTTCTCATGTATGAGATGAGTATATTTTAATAACTTAGGTATATGTATGGGAATATACATAAATAGAGTTTATGACTGCTTCATGATTTTTGATTGAGGTATTTCTTTGTGGATTTTCCTTTTTGGGACTCTATGAGACCTTCATGGGTCTTGGGGTCCCTTCTGAGTATTTGTATACTCACCCCTGCGTGGGCTTTGCATGCACCTTATTGTGTCTTGTGCAGATGACATATATTATTGATCGAGGCTGAGGGATCCAGGATTGGACGATGCTTAGAGGTGGACCATTTGATGTGACACAACGCAGGACTACTGATCGTGAGCTGTACCTACCCTTTAGGTAGGATCTACGGTGGACGATCCAGGAGTTGTTTCCTCTTTTCTGTTGTTCTTCTACTTTTTAGTTGGGCTTGTATTCTGGTCCCTTTACTTTAAGTAAACTTTTTACCATAGTAGTTTTCTTCTTTGGTGCTTCTCATTGGGTTCATGTTTTGAGTGTTTCTACTGGTTTATAGGCAATTTCTTCCCGTTATAGAGATACACCTTATCGGTGCTAGTCTCTAACCCTTGGCCTATGGAAGGTGGGCATGGGTTAGTCATGACACGGGTCCCGAGGGACAGGTCGTGACATTTTGAGTGCATTTATGTTTTTGACACATAATTATGTCATTGAATTATCCTTAACCTAAGGATACAATATTTATAATGTATTTTATCTCAATTTACATTCCATGGATACTTTTTTGTTATTATGCGCCAATTCACTTTTTATGGTGTATATACCATCCTTTGAAATATTTTATCTTGAATCCCATTATTATCATGATATTATAATGTTTTCATTAATTTTATTCCTAAATTATTTGTATTCAAGCATCTTTTATTTGGTTAGGTACTCTTTAAATAAAATATCATTTTAAATGTTTTAAATATTTATTCTTCTAAATCATTCTTATTAATGTCCATATTTTAACAATGGAGTTAAGGATTTATTTATATGGACATGAATATTTTAAAATTAAAATTCCCTTCAAAAGTTTCAAAGTTGTATGGGATACTTTTATTCAAAAATATCTTTTAAACAGCTTCTTGATAAATAGTGAGACTTTTAAATGTTTTCAAGAAAATAGTAATATTTCCCTCAAATAGTTTTACTAATTATTTTCAGCTATTTCAATATCCTTTATTGTATTTTATTCTTGATTGAGGTTGATTTATTATAATAAAATCTTCCATATTGTATGGAATGAGTTATGTTTGACTGTGGATGCGCTATTTTTATACCATTCATGGTTTGTGGTTAAAGTATTGACATTTCGTATGCTAGTTTTAATACGAATTTTTAGATTATGTTTCACTATTTTCATATGACGAATGCATTGGACTTAGTAAGTGATGGGTGGAGCCCACTATAGCTCCTCGATGAATCAATAAGTCTCATGAGACAAACTAGTGACTTGGCACAAGGCCTTGACAAAATCTTATTTGTAGTCTTGGCACAAGTCCTGGACTATGTGGTTATGATGTTCGACATTATGCATTCCATCATTATGAAATTAGCTATTGATATTACATGTGATTCTTCGACTAGTATAATATATATGTGAATAAGTAAATGGAATTATTTGATTTATCTTTTCCATATTATTCTAAAGTGTAAGTTTAAAAGGCTTGTGTTTTAATCTTATATATTGCCTTAAATTTTTATGATTATTTATGATAGTTTATGCTATATTGTTATCCCTACAGAGCATCTGAGATCACCCCTTTCTTATGTTTTCGTTTCTCAGGATGTGAAGATGTATATTATAATTAACCTATGGGGATAGGCCAAAGGATATAAGTGTGTTCAAAGGGGGACAATGTTGTTTTTCTTTATTACATGATGTAATGTAAAACTTGTGTATGTATCTAGTAATTCTAAGGCCACTAAACTAATCGGCCTTTCAGGACTTGATCTCTCGTGACCATTCCAATATAATAAAATAATGCATCGACTCTGCGAAACTAGGATCTGGGCATTACAATTGGTATCAGAGGAAGTTTGGTAAAAACCATAGAAGCTAGATTTAGAAATACTCTGATTAGAAAACACTAACATAAGATAGAATTTGAGGATTAGTGTAGAATAACATCCAAAAAATTTGGTAATGTAAATATAATGTGGGTTTTCCAAGAAATACATCCTTGTCTATATATGAGCAGGTAGAGGTAGATCTGGCACAGATCTACCTAGGGGTAAAACCCGAAAACACTGCTTTGAGCTAGACTAGTATGGGTACTGGTGCATGCAACGGGCCTTGATGCACTCTTGGTTATGACACTACCAGGGGATGTGCTTAAGATAATTCACATTTTCTTTACAAACCAATTTGAAGGATTTTAATATAAGATGAGAATTAATAGCTTTGGTAAATCATAAGGTGTTTAGATTGAAAATAAGGTGTCATGATATTCTCTAAATTATTTTATGACTATTGTTACTCACACAATGTTATCTGGATTTAGTTAATGGTAGGATTCCAAGGAAGTCATAGTAACATTGAACATGATGTACAAGGCAGGCACGATGGTGTAAATGAGAAACTAAATGGAATATTTATAGGTGTAAAAGACATCGTGTTAATTCCGAAGAAGGTTTCCAAAAATATGATCAACAATATATACATTAGCTAACTCTCATACTCAACAAAGAAGAGAAAGGCAGAGAATGATAAGATCTCTAGAAGTGGAGACCATGGAGAAAATAAATATTAACTTCCATCATGCCAGAAATGTGTAAGGAGACACCTAGGAAAGTGTCTCAATGAAATAAAGAAATGATTTATGTGTGGGAAAGAAGGAAATAAAGTAAATAATTACTGAGGAAAAATAAAGAGTACTATGGAAGAAAATAAAAATGATCCTAATAATACATTTACAGTTATTTTCTATAAATGCAGGGGACCTGGGAATTACCCAAGTCAATGCCATATTCTATAGGATAACCATTAGGTCAAGGAAGAATCTATGTGGAAAAAATGGATGGTGAAATATTTAAAAGTATTAATTCTCTTTGTTGATGGGACTACTTTGGAAGACTTTTCTCTTGTACGTCTAACCCTGCAATTTGTTACATGAAAATGCTATTTAAAGAAGAGTAATGTTTTCTTTTGTGGATATAGTTATAAAGAACCATTTTATTTTATATGATCCTGGAATTTGATGCAATTATAGGTTATTAATTTTTGTGATGAAAATGTGAGGTATGAGATAACATTTCTTGTTAAATTATGTTATGGTTATTTTGAGGAATTTATCTCATTTTGGGAATGTTATAAAATATAGTTTTTGAAAAAGGACAACATGCAGACCGTGTGACAACCCTTCGTGTTGAACAAAGTGGCGGGAATCAAACCCACAACCAAAGTGAGACTGGGATTAATCGCCTACCACTAGACTGCGTGAAGTACCTGGTTAATGTGACTAATTATTTTTAGTTAAATGATTTTATTGATCAATAATAACTGGATTTGGGATCATATGTTTTATCAAATTAATATCCTTAGTATAGGAAAATGATTTTGTGATTAAGTGATAAATGTTATTTTGGAAGATGTTTGCTCTATTCGGAACACTATATGCCTATGGAAAATAGAATACGATGGGATTTCATTTGAGGAGTAATAATAGATTTTTTATTATTTTGGAAGAATCAATGTTTTTTATAGGGATTCTGGTTATTAATGGAAATGATTAACCTATCATAGAGAATATGGGATTTGGTTAATTGCACTTCTATATGAGACATTAAGAGTAGTTGATGTTATTTGGATTTAAATGTTAAGATTTACTATGGAAGACTATGGGATTAAATTATTCTAATTTTTGAGATTTAATCTTAGTTTGGATTATATTGATGGATTTTAAGGAGAATTGTTTATTGAATGATCTTTATTGAACTTTGGGTATTGTTTGTTTAATTTTTCAAATTAAGATTAGTATTTCTTTCTATAAAGGATTATCCATTTTGGGGATCATCTGATCTTGTACTAACCATTTTGGTCTTGGTTAACCTCTAAAGACAAGGGAAATATATAGTTCATCCTTTTTGGATTATTTTATTCTTTAGAAGTTGATTCTAATGTTTCATGTGCGACCAAGTCATCTTTAATACTCATCATTTGGAGTAAAATATGAGTTTGTGGTAGGAATTATTTGAAGGATGAAACTCTACTTGTCAAGTATATTTTTTTCTCTCTCATTCTATGAATAAATTAATTCTTAAAATTTAGGGAAGGGATCTTAAAACCAAAAATGTGTTATCCTGATACCTTATGTTTTATTGAATCGATGATATTTCAAATCATCATAGATTGATGGATTTGAGGCCCTCATTTTTACAATTGTTTGTGATTGATGACCGCAATCACTCCCTATAAATATTTATGTTTTCACTCCAATTATGTGTCACTAATTTCTACCAATATTCTCTTAATCTAGAACATAATTTGGTGGGTACTTTTTAATTTCACTTTCCCTCTTATTAAGACTAAATTTTATTAACCCTATTTCCGATGTGGGTTTTCCAGAAAGGTATTTTCTATTTTCGACCTTTTATTTCAAATAAAAATTTCAAATTGTGGGGATGCAATTTATTGAAGGAGGGGAGAATGTAACACCCCATGATTTCATAGTACGTTAACTCTTTAAAGTAATTCAATAGATTGCACTATACGCAACACCGAGTTTGAGCGCACCATGACTTACCAAACTAGCCATTCAAAAAATGGTTATGAATATTATTTCATGATTGTGTTTCGTTGGGCACAAGCAACAAACAAAAATGTATAACTTACTTATAACTTATGACAGTGGAAAGATAGGTTTGAACCACAGGGAGGCCTTATGTTGTGTTTGTCTATATAAAAAAATAAACTAAACAAAAAACACACACAAGAATAACCAAACATAGTTGGTGGTGGTGAAGTTAAGAGAGAGAATTGGTGTGTGAGGAAATGAGCGTAAGGTGTTGAGTGCAGAGGGAGTATACAGAGCAACAAGGGAAATTATGGTGTAAACAACCAATAGATGAGTGGGGGGAGGAGGTCTACTGGGTGATTCGATATTACTTATCCTTTTTCATGAACTGAAGTTTTAAAAAATATGGATCTGACTAAAAGTAACTGTCCAGATTTCTTGTCTGGTGAGTTTGGGATGAAATAACTTTTACAGTCCTTTGACTATAAAAGTCATTCCATCCAATGGTGATAATAAGTCAGATGTCACTGGGACCAACTTGTCAGTTGAGTTCAGTGTGTCTCTCTCATTCAAGCATAACTCACTAGTCAGAGAGTGCCTCAAATTGAAATAGTTTTCTTTAAAATTAAATCAAGATCGGTTTTCACTCTACCTTGTTTTTATGAACATAAATCTGTTCCGAGTGAGAGAGACATGCCTGGAAATGATGCAGTGCATGAATCAGACTAAAAAAACCTAATCTACCAGCTTATTCCCCCCCCCCCGAAGGAATTTAACTGGACATAATGGTTGGTTTTAATGCAACAATATAATTAAGATCAATGAAATTAATATTGAAATAAGTTGCAGAAAACAGAGAACAAGGAAAACTAAGATGTTAAAACTCCCTGCTAATTCTTCTGAAAGTACTAATTCATGCAGCTCAATGGTGGATGCGATGCTAGAATGCGCTCGATTTCCCGCCCTGGGAATTGAGGTATGAAATGTACTGACTCGGTACTCCAATCTGCTCACAAGGAAGATGTGGTATGTTAATATTGCTCTGGTCCCCCAGTCTCGATCAAAACCTCACTGTCTGTCTCGAGTTCCTCCCGTCAGTCTTGAGTTCCCCCATCTTTTGCACTTTTCCCTCTGGTCTCTGAATGATTTCTTACCTGACACGTATGCTAATGACCCATATAAGTCCCTGGAATCTCTCCCGAGTTGTTCCCCGACCTCCACGTGTAGGTTTAACTTCCCTTCTCCCCCCGCGCTTGTCACCGAAGTAGTTGCTCCTAACTGAATGAAAATGATGTGCGCGCGGCAAGATAATTTATTCCCTCTACAAATCAGAAAATCCACGGGGCACACTTTTATGTGCATGTCACGGATTTTTAGTGAACTCTCTATAAGTGTATCCTGCCCCTACAACGAAAAAATAACAAACAAACATGAGCCCAATAAAAAGTAACTTCTATGTATAACTAAATAAATTTATACACAATATATTAATATCACTACTTAATGTTAATAATAATAACAACTTATTAATATATATATATATATATATTATAATACCCCAATTATTAGTAATATATATTTAATAACTATTTTATTTAATTAATACACATATTAGTATGATATATAAAAACTTATATACTATTTATTATTATGCCTATTATTATTATTATATTGTATATGAAATATAATACATAATATATATATATATATATATTATGTTATATGTTATAATAAAATAGAAATAAAACTAAAGAGAAGAAATAAAAAAACAAAAAGAAAACACAAATATGGGGAGGGGGTCTGGTTCGTGCGGCGCAAAGGAGGCGAGGAGAGGAGGGGTCTTCGCAGCGTGGATGAGAGGGAAGAAAGGGAGTTCGACTAAGATTCAGGTAGGGGTCACAGATCTGTTCAGCTTCTAATGTGTTCATATATAGGGAGAAGGATGGATGAGGTCGCGACGACTAAGGGGGTGTGCGGTGAGATGAGCCGATAGCTACGGCAAGGCTTGGTGAAGTGGTACGGCTCAGAGGGACAAGGGTTGTAGCGGTGGGTAGTTCACGGTAAGGAGGATGGGTCCAATGGAACATGGGATGAACAACAAGGGGTTCTTGCATACATGGGGTATCCTGGTGCGAGTTACATCTATGGAACAAGGGGCATGACAGCGGTTTCTGCGGGCTGTTTGGGTGTTGGGTTTGATAAAGGGGGCGGTGTCGTGCAAAGCAGGAGCAAGGTGGGGAGAATGAGATGTGACGAATCGAAGGAAAGTGTGAGCCCAGGGGTTCGAATGGAGAGGTAGGAACAGTGGATGTGTGAGATGAGTAATGTAACAAAATAGTGGGTTAGATCTAGTTCTGATTAGGTATCAATTAGATGGGTTTTTTTTAATATACATTTTTTCAAAAAAAAAATTTGAAAATACATCTAGGTTAAAAAAAATTATTTTTTTACCCCCCAAAGGCGGCACCTGGTGTGCCGCCTTTGGGGAATTTTCCGCCCAGGGCAAGGCGGCACATGGTGTGCCGCCTTTTCCCAAAAAATAACCGCAAAGGCGGCACACCAGGTGCCGCCTTTGCCTAAATATTTTTTTTTAAATTTTTATTTTTATTTTTTGTTTTGTTTTGTTTTATATATATATATATATATATATATAACAAAACTTTTCAGCAGAATTTTTCTGCTATTTAATATCCAGCGGTTCTGCCATTACAGCAGTCTGGATTCTGACTGATACCCTCACCCAGGACTCCCTTTTATAAGGGGGCTTGCCCTGAAAACAATACTGCATTTCCGATGTGGGATTCTGGTTCTCCTTTTCCTGCACAGTACATTCTGCGTTTCCGATGTGTAATTCTGTTTCAAGTACGCGACTTTGAAAGACTATAAAAGTTAAACTATAAGACCAATACAAATGAAACTTTAAACACTGAGTAAACATATAACAAATAGTTGAAAACAAAAATAATTTCATAAAAAATGTTGATACAGATTAATTTATAAGCTTTCAAAACCACCTACTTGAAACTTAAACATATTTGAAGTACGTGACTTTGAAAGCTTATAAAAGATAAATTATAAGACCAATACAAATGAAACTTTAAACATTGATTAAACATATAATAAATAGTTGAAAACAAAAATAATTTCATAAAAAATGTTCACCAAAAACAATTTATAATCTTTCAAA
Source organism: Viscum album (assembly GCA_963277665.1). NCBI lineage: Eukaryota > Viridiplantae > Streptophyta > Magnoliopsida > Santalales > Viscaceae > Viscum > Viscum album. Next base: position 1,897,741,194 of record OY728158.1, on the reverse strand, counting down.
ACCATCAACATGAAACTTAAAAATGTTTCAAGTACGCGAATTTCAAAGACTATAAATTGGCAAGAAGAACATATTGGATGACACTAGAGAACCCATCAATGTTCCCATGGTTGGGAAGATTCAACCAGGAAATCTAATCATAATATTCAGTATGTTCTACCTAACTAGGTTTGAACTTTATTCATGTACATGTCCACTTCCATATAAGTTCATAGAGAAGAAAAAAATCCATAAATCCCCAAACCATAGATAGGATATAATACTAAACTAGAAAGAAATTTTTTACTAATATAGGTAGACTATAAGCTCCCCAGACCTAAAAAACACTATCCAACTAATAGAAGATTTCATTATATAATTCTCAGAATTGATGCCAAATCTAATAATATCCCAAATGACTCCTCTCACATCTAGAACGTGAATAGAAATGACCAATAAAATCCAATTCAGAGGCCACAAAGACATGATTTGAGAAAACTAAAACCCATCACCATTTTAATTGAAACTAGTACTATCCCTATAGGGGTGAAAATAATAGGGCACCCAAAATAGTTTTCAGAACCACATAAATAACATAAAAACCAATACAGTTCTACTCTACCACATGTAAAAATCCTTAATTCAAGACCATATAAATAGGACCTCATCCATCCTCTTGGAATAAAACCTATATCCAATCAATACCTCACACATTATAATATACTAAAAGGTCCATCAGACCTAATTAAAACTTTACTTAATAGAACTCATTTGTTCTTGACATCCCCATAGGGTCACCATATCATAATGTCTATAAAAAAACTAAACTTTGAGAAACTGACTAATAAAACACAACCATGAGACTACACTATCCTTAATTATAGAAAAAATCAAAAAGAGCATAAAAAAATACACCATGGTAATTCTAAGTCATTCCAAGAAGAAATCCTACAGCCCCCACTTGGACCTCACACCACACTTCCTTTAATAGGATTCTAAAATAAAAACCATGAAGGGGTCCTCCAAAAACCATTGTAAAAACCAAATATAAATATATAATATATCAATAATTTCCTCATATCACCACTTCATCCTCACACCTAAAATTCATAAGAAGTAAATGGTGTGTTCATCATGTATATAGAATGTTCCTCCTCAATCCTTACCTTCTCATAAAACTCTTCCCAACCTAACATGTACATCCAAATTATATGGAATGTCTCCCTTATACATAGCGTGCATATCAAATGGGGTACCTTACCATGTACCAAAATTTAATCTTTCCATGTTCCAACATGGAATCATTCCATGTTCCAACATGGAATCTTTCAATGTTCCAACATGGAATCTTTCCATATTCCAACATGGAATCTTTCCGTGTAACACATATAGCTACTTTCTACATATAATAAATGGGATATGGTGATGTTACTTACATGTCAATATTCCCCCACATAGGGTATCCAAAAAACTAAAAATCCACACCCATATCTACTCTAAATTGAATTTCCCAAAAAAGAAAATAGTGTATCCACAAACCATTATTCACGCGATTAATCAATCACATGTGTTGATAAATTCCAATGAGAGTCAAAGTTGAGGTAGATCAATGAGAAATCCCTATAATTTCAATCCATCGAAACAAGGATCCAATCCATCAGCAGCATATGAATTTTTCACTCTCAAAGATAGAGAGTAGAGAATAATGGTGGATTCCACAACAATAAGAGATATCCACATCAAAGGAAGAATAATAACATCCATTGTTACTTTGGTCTAAGAATATTACGGGTTAGAGTGGTCAAAATAATCTACTGAGAGCCTAAAAAAACCAAAGGTTCAAATTAGAGTTGATTAGGAGGAGTTAGTGTAACATCATATCCTGGGTTCCATAAAACCAGTGCCTCGGTTAGGAAAGGCCTTCAGTGGAAGCACTAAAGTGAGAAGGAAAGAGGCATTGTAGGTGTGCATGAATTATAAAATATTTTCATGAAAATTAAATAACACTTACATAAAATTATCATGGAATATTTTATATTTGTCTTTTTTAAATAAAATTGAATTGATATTACATTAATTTTATATACATAAATATTGAGACCGATCTAGGTAGTGTTTCAGAAGATATATACCCATGTTATGAGTTTTTTGAGATTAGTCCAGGAAATTTTATGTTCAATGGATAGTGATAAAGATAAGGTCATTGAAAAACAGTTGCATAATTTCATTAATATTGTACATGGGTAGATCAGGTGCTTTGGTTTGTTTTTTGAGAAAGACTATATACGAAGGTTGTCCAGAAATATAAAAATTTGATAGATATATTTAGAAAAAAGTTCATATATTGTGTGACTTAGGATTTTTGAAGTCTTTTTTGGGACTCAGATGTAGAAGAGGTCACCAGTGGGACTCTCGAGTAGGCTTATGAGATTTTAGAATCACCATGGATATAGTATAAAGATCCACCTATGGGAGTTAAGAGTTGTTAGTGAAGGTGGGAGCTTGTAATTTATAGTGGGACTCTAGATATGAAGCACTATTGGACTTATTTTTTATGGGAATACAACTTTCCCATGTTGTAACTGACTAAAAAAAGTGAATAACCTTTATCAAGGTGTAATAAATGGTTATAGTAAGGAGTAGGCCTTTGTAATGAACCTAATAGAATCCCTGTGTTTTTCATTGATTTTATTTTTTCATTCAGGAGGATTTTCAGAATTTAAGATAAGGGATAGATAGTTTAATCAGTCATAGATTTTAGATTACAGAATAGTGAATTTTTAAAACAATGTACTATGGATTCAACCCCCCCCCCCCTCATTAGAACCCAACTGATCCTTGGTTAAATCAAATGGTATCATAAAAATATCCCCTCTCATGATAAGAAAACATTATGAGAAATGAAGGATCATAATTCAGTGAGAAACCATGGAATACCTAATTTTAGGGAAATAACTACCATACATAGAGGAATATTATACTCTTTTCCTTCAATCGCTTTTCTTATAAATGAAAGACATATCAACCATTAGATTACCACCTATTATTAAGTATTATTATTGTACTAAATATAAAATGATAAATCTTGAAGTTGATGGAAAATATCATAATTATACCCTAATGGATTTATCAAAAATGTTATACACTAAAGCGATGGGTGTTGAAACTACCAAGGATATTTTAGACAAACTAGGAAGTACTTATGAAGGAAATATTAATGTTAAGAGAGATAATATGAAAATACTAAGAATAAAGTTTGAGAATATTAAAATGGTCGATGATGAAATCATTGATGACTATTTCATTAGGTTCAATGAGATGGTATGTAATATCTATGGATTTGGTTAGAAGATATAAGATTCAAAAATTTTGAAAACACTTTTGATAAATTTCCCTATATGATTTGATGCCATGGTTTTAGACATGGAAGATAGGGAATATATTTCATTAGAGGAGTTATATTTTATTCTCATTGATTATGAAATGATAAAGGAAATGAGTTTCAAAAAGAAGATATAGATTATATATCCTTTGAGGCTATAAGAAAAAATAAGTTCAAATAATTGGAAATTGGGGAATCAATTGATTCTGATGATGATGAATTTGATGAATACATTAATGAAATTTATTCACCTATTTAAAGATGGATTATATAGGGTAAATGAATTTAAAACTAAATAAACCACTATGGTGATGAATCTATAATTTCATTGGAATCTTTTCCATGAATTTTATAATGAAAATGGATAATTTATAATTTGATAAAAAAAGTGAGAATCCTCTAAAATAGAAAAATGATATGAAGAAGACGTATCATTCTAGTAATAGACATAATAATTTGATAAGAAATTATTTAAAAGATAATTCATCAACTAGTAGTTCTTAAAAATATGAATTTAGTTTCATTAATCAAGTTGAGAAGTTTTCAATTTATTCATATAGTAATGATAATGGTAAAGCTAGAAAATACAATAAATGAATATTAAAAGATGAGTTGGAATATTCTCTTGAGAAAACCACACAATGTTGTATCATTATGCCTATAATTTTTATTAGGATCATAAGAATATTATTCTAATAGATAAGTTAAAAGTGAGAATATTTTAGTATTAAAAAATGCAGTTTAAAAGAAATAAACTAAAAAATAAAAAACTCTTACATTTTTTATTGGACATGGTTCTCAGTCCAATAAAATAATCATAAATAGAAACAATTTGATTAAATCAGAATGTAAAAGATCAGAGTCTATATGAATCCGAGTAATCAGAGTACAAGAATCATAATCATGATAGATTTTATTAATTCAAAAGTTTTGTTATTATCAAAATCATATTAATATGGATAAAATCATAATAAAAATACTAATATGATGTTTTGAATTCAATTATATGTGTGGTGGAAATATAAAAACTTTTTACAAAAAAGAAATACAATTTCATACAAAACAAATAATGACTTTCAAATCCATTAAAAGAATAATGTCTTTTAACCTTAAGAGAATCGTATTCTATAACCAAAAAATAAAGGTGTCCCTTATTTTATAATTATAAGAAAGTCTATATTCTCTTAAAAAAGAAATACCTCGATATAATGAATGAAATGAATCTATCTTCCTATCCAAAAAATCCATAGATACAATGATCCGATTATCTATCTACCTAGCCCCGGTATCCCTCAAACTGATGGATCAGATTCCCTATTCAAGTAGATTGTTCTGAAATATTATAAATTAATTTTTACGGAAATTTTTTAAGAAGTTTTTGTTGTTTTCAACTATTTCTTATATTTTTAATCAATGTTTAATGTTTCATTTATATTGGTCTTATAGTTTATGTTTTATAGTCTTTCAAAGTCGGGAACTTGAAACATTTTTAAGTTTCATGTTGATGGTTTTGAAAGCTTATAAATTGTTTTTGGTAAACATTTTTTATGAAATTATTTTTTTTTTCAACTATTTATTATATGTTTAATCAATGTTTAAAGTTTCATTTGTATTGGTCTTATAATTTATCTTTTATAAGCTTTCAAAGTCACGTACTTCAAATATGTTTAAGTTTCAAGTAGGTGGTTTTGAAAGCTTATAAATTAATCTGTATCAACATTTTTTATGAAATTATTTTTGTTTTCAACTATTTCTTATATGTTTAATCAGTTTTTAAAGTTTCATTTGTATTGGTCTTATAGTTTAACTTTTATAGTCTTTCAAAGTCGCGTACTTGAAACAGAATTACACATCGGAAACGCAGAATGTACTGTGCAGGAAAAGGAGAACCAGAATCCCACATCGGAAATGCAATATTGTTTTCAGGGCAAACCCCCTTATAAAAGGGAGTCCTGGATGAGGGTATCAGTCAGAATCCAGACTGCTGTAATGGCAGAACCGCTGGATATTAAATAGCAGAAAAATTCTGCTGAAAAGTTTTGTTATATATATATATATATATATATATATATATATAGAAAACAAAACAAAACAAAATAAAAATAAAAATTTAAAAAAAAATTATTTAGGCAAAGGCGGCACTTGGTGTGCCGCCTTTGCGGTTATTTTTTGGGCAAAGGCGGCACACCCGGTGCTGCCTTGCCCTGGCCGGAAAATTCCCCAAAGGCGGAACACCAGGTGCCGCCTTTAGGATGTAAAAAAAAAAATATTTTAAACCTGGTTGTATTTTTAAGAATTTTTTTTTGAAAAAATGTAAAAAAAAAAAATAACCCCAATTAGATCGATTGTTCTTCTATCTTTGAATCTGGAGAAACTGTGCTGAATCGATTTTTCTTGATAGTGTTTGCGCTGATCAATTTTGTTGCGGTTGTTTCCATGTTGTTGTGCTGCTGAGTGTGATGGTTGCGGAGATTTTAATTTTTTTAGTGTGTTGCTGGAGTTTGGATGCTTTGTGCATTGGTGATCTGCAGAGGAGGCTGCTGGAACGGAGGCGGGGAATTCTGGTCTGAGCAGAGGGATGCGGGATTGAGGCTGGTGAGCAGCGTGGAGAAAGATGGCAGGAGCAAGATGAGCAGGATGGTGTACAGGAGAAGTGTGGCAGGGGATTACGATGAGACAGTGACCGTGAGTTTAACTCACGGTGAGACCGTGAGACCGTGAGACCATGAGGGAAGGGTTTGGCAAGGGGAAGTGGGATAGATACGGTGAGACAATGAGTGAAGCGGTGTGAGGAATGGTGGGTGATGATCACTGTGAGTCAGTGAGGCTGCAATGATTGAAGTAGTGTGAGGGGAAATTGGTGGCACCATGAGTGATGGTCACAGTCTCACCGTGAACGATACAGTTGGAGCGAGGGGTGAATTAATAATTATTTATTTAAAAGAATGAATTTATTTAAAAGAATGAATTTAAAGAATGAATAGAATGGAATTGAAAAATAAATAAATAAAACAAAGTTAAATAATAAAATTAATAATGCTTTATTTAAAAGAATGAATTTATTTGGGTTTAATAATTTAAAACACATTAAAATAATATTGTTACTTGCTTAGATTGATTAACCAATTAATTAAAGAAATAATTAAATTAAAGAATAAAAATATTAATTGAATAAGATTAAATTGTTAAAACTAATTAACTTATTAAAATACTAACAACTAAAATAAGTTATTTATTTACAATTTAAAGAATAAATAATTAATTAATTAAATTAATAAATTAACAAACTAACTAGAATGAAATTTTTTGTAAAAATAAAAGAATAAATATATAAAAGTAAAATTCACAGGACTAATTTAATTTAAGAATTATTTAAAAAGAAAATGATGAATATTAAAAACAAATTATTAAAACCAAAAATGATTATTTTACACAGCAAATTAAAAAATAATAATTATCAATTATTTAATAAAAACGACATTTTAAAATAAAAAAGTCAAAAAATTACAAAAAGGATGTGGAAAAGAGTGTGAAAACACTGCCACATCAAACTACCCCACACATAAAACCTTGTTTGTCCTCAAACAAGCACATGCACTTGACATTAAAATAGAAATATGATTTGTGAGTTTTAGTTCAAAAAGTTCATGATTGAACATAAATATCTAGAGGATCAGGACCAAACAATGGATCAAGCTATCACAAGGTGTAAAAAAATGATGTCTTGTCTAGCTTCAAAAACTCACTGGAAGTCAAAAGCTTCAAAAATTCATACACTGTCAAGTATGTCATGCCTCCTATGTGTACTAATTAACTATCCTACTTCACCATCCAATTCAAGTTCTAATTCAAGTAGTGTTGAAAGGTTAGATAAAGTGGAACAGAAAACATGACCAAGAGCACCTTTTTTTCTCAACTTCCCCCAAGTTCCAAAAGTTAAAGACCATTAATTTCATCACTTTATTGACTCAACACAAATGAAAATTAACCAAGTCAATTGCTCCCTTCTTCATATGGGTTAAAAATTCCCCTCACCTTAATGAGTTTATTTTTGACAAGGGCACTTTATTTTACTTTTTCCCAGCCATATTCCATGTAAAGAGCACTGTGCATTGCACTTATTAAGATCGAAATTGGATTTATTTATTCACATAAACGAACCCAGTGCACCTTGTCTCAGATACCTACCGTGGGATCCCATTTTCCCATTTTACTCCAGTTACAAAGGACTTAATTAATAATCATTCGGGTTGACTTCCTAAAGTGATTGAATATAATTTTATAAAAATGTGAGTCCCCTGGGTTCCAGTGAGAACATGAAGTTACTCCAAGTCATGATCCTCATCCCACAAAACCTATCCTGTCACACTCACATCCTCAGTTCCCAAACAGATAGGTTCATTGAGATAGTAAATAATTTCACTCAGCAATCATTCATGCTTAACAGTTTCTGACTAAGTGTCACTCCCAACATCCAACAAATAATTATCCACTAAACAGGACATAAATGAAGTTTAATTGAACCACCAATTACCATCATGTGATGAAAGAATTTGAAATTTTTTGAAAGAATTTTGAACCTTTTTTTGAAATTTTTTGACCATTTTAAACAACCACAAACTCAGGTTCAAGAAGGGGGAATTCAACATGACACTGGAATGGACCCTCTCCCCCAAAATTAAAACCCAACATTGTCCCCAATGTTGTATTCTAAGGTGGAAGACAGATTATGTTCAAAACAGATGGACATTTCAGCTGAAAAGGATATGGAGGTGTATCAATGAAGATCAAAAAATTTCTTTTCCACACAAAAAGTGAATGAAAATTAAAAAAATAGAAGAACCCAACCCCACAAACTTCACAAGAAAAAAGCTCAGTTTTACTCCTAAAATATTCATTCTTTGAATGTTAAAAGAGTAGACAAAGGATTTAATCAATTTACTTCAGATAATAGCATGATTAACAATGATGTGCAGCAGCAACATAATGAAATTGAAAACAGTGGGTCCAAGAAGGTTTCACAAATCAGTTCAAAATAATTTTTTCAACTCTCTAGATACTAGCAGCTAAACACCCATGCAAAAAACTCAACCATTTTTCATATATTAGAGGAAATTCCCCAACACTTCGTTCACAGTGAAGATTAAGAAAGTAATTTAAAGTGAAAAAGGGAAGAACAACACCTCCCTGAAATATTGGACCTTTAGTAGTGGGTTTCATCAACAAATCCTTTTCAGCATCACTAGGTTGTTACTCCTCTTCATTAACCTACAGGTTCAAATAAGTAAAATACGATTTTAGAGTTTTAAGTTCATGATAAGTAACCCAAAAGAGTTATTAGATAGAAATGTTATCCATATGATACAGTGGATTGCTCCCTTGGGGTTTCTTGGCCATGTTTCTGGAAGCAACAACTCTCTCTAAAACAACAACAGATCATGAAGCACCATCAAGCAGTTATGAAATTGAACCGGAGAACAAGCAGAAAGGATTAACTTTATTAATGAACAAAAATAAAAGGGAAAAACTAAAAAACCATGGGTTACTTCCCATGAAACACTATGTTTATAGTCCTCAGTTAGACTTAAATCAGCTCATTCTTCCAACAGATATATGGAATCTAAGCCCTTTGGCTGCCCTTCAAAGAAGTGTTTTGTTCTCTGACCATTGACTTAGAAAGGTCTATTATCTTCTCCAACTAACTCAACAGCTCCATTAACCAAACCTCTAATAGTGTTAAAGGGTCCTGACCATTTGGACTTCAACGTTCCTGGAAACAGCTTCAATCTAGAATTGAAAAGTAGGACCCTCTCACTGACCTCAAAATTCCTATTTTGAATGATTGAGTCTGGAAAAGCCTTTGATCTTTCATTGTAAATTTCAGAATTTTCATAAGAATCTCTTCAAATCTCATCCATCTCACTTAGCTCTAGAAGTCTCCTCTCTACAGTAGTCATAAAATCAATTTTAAGTGCCTTCACTGCCCAATAAGATATTTTTTGTAACTCCATAGGTAGATGACTTGTTTTTCCAAAGAGTATATTATATGGTGAAATCCCTATAGGAGTCTTATAAGCAGTTCTATAGGCCCAAAGGGCCTCATCCAACTTCCTTGACCAGTCATTCATAGAGATAGACACTATTTTCTCTAAAATCTATTTGAGCTCTCTGTTTGAAACTTATGCTTACCCACTAGACTGTGGGTGGTAATTAGTTCATGTCCTATGTGAGCACTCATACTTCTCCATCAAACCTTTGAAATTATTATTCTTGAAGTGAGTCCAATTATCAGTGATGAATGCTCAAGGCACACCAAATATAGAAAAGAAATTTTTCTTGATGAATTTCACAACACTAGTAGCTGAATTGTCGGGCAGAGCTACTGCCTCAACCCACTTGGACACGTAGTCCACAACAACCAAAATGTATTCTTTCACATAAGAGGATGGGAATGGTCCCATGAAGTCTAAGCCCCACACATCAAAGAGTTAATCCTCCAAAATACATTTTTTCGGGTAGTTCCTGCCTTCTTCCAACATTTCCTAACATTTGACGTTTCTCACATCCAATAACCAGACTCCTAGAGTCTTTAAACTGGCTAGTAGAAACCATCATGTAGGAGCTTTTGAGTAGTCCTTTCTTCTCTATAGTGGCCACCCCAAGGGGATGAATGGAATCTCTCTAGTATGGGAAAAATCTCATCCTCAACCACACATCTTCTCAAAATCCCATCAGAAAACATCATAAAAAGAAGAGGGTCATCCCAAAAATAATATTTCAGTTTAGATATAAACCTCTTCCTCTGGTAGTGTGAGAGATCCTTGGGCATGACTCTAGATGCTAGAAAGTTCTCATAGTCTGCAAACCAAGAAGACTACTACAAAGAGGAAACAAATAATTGATCATCAGGGAAAGAAGTGTAGATATCTTTTGGTTCCTTACTTGGGGAATTGGGGAATCGGGGTAAGTGATATACAACTAAATTCTCAACCCCTTTCTTATCCTTAATCACTATATGAAACTCCTGAAACTGCAAGGTCAACCTCATGAGTCTGGGTTTTGAGTCTTTTTTAGCCAGTAAGTACTTAAGGGCTGAATGATCTGTGAAAATTATTATTCTTGATCCTATTAAGTACTGCCTGAGCTTTTCCAAAGCAAACATCATAGCAGACAACTCCTTTTCAGTGGTAGAACAATTATTTTGTACATCATCCAACAGCTTTCTTGCATAGAAAATAACATGAAGTTTCCTATCCTTCCTCTGTCCTGACATAGATCCTACTGCAATGTCGCCAGCATCACACATAACCTCGAAGGAAAGCTTCCAGTTAGAAGTAGTGATTATAAGTGAAGTAGTTAACTTCTACTTGAGCAGATTAAAAACCTCTAGACATGTCTCATCGAAGACAAAGGGTGTGTACTTAACTAGCAGGGAGCACAGGGTCCTATTAATCTTAAAAAAGTCATTAATGAACCTCCTATAGAACCCGGAATGACCCAAAAAACTTCTGATTCCTTTTACATTTTCAGGTGGGGGAAACTTTTTTATGACCTCAATTTTAGCATTATCGACCTCCAACCCCTTCTTAGAAACTTTGTGTCCCAAATCTATGCCTTCAGTGGCCATGAATTGGTACTTTACCCATTTTAAGAATAATTTGGTCTCTTGGAACCTTTCTAACACTAATTCTAGATTTTTCAGACAGTTCTCAATGTTATTTACCACAACAGAAAAATCATCCATGAACACATCAATTATCATGTCAATCATGTTTGAAAAAATTTCCATCATACACCTTTGAAAATTGGAAGGAGCACCACACAAGCCTAATGGTATCTTCCGGTAGGCAAATGTCCCAAATGGACAGGTAAAGGTGGTTTTCTCTTGGTCCTCAGGTGTAATGGCAATATATTTGTAACCAGAATAACTATCACGAAAGAAAAAGAATTCATTGCCAACCAATATCTATAACATTTGATCCAAAAATGGCATGGAAAAGTGATCCTTTATTGTGGAAGCACTCAATTTTCTGTATTCTATACATACTCTCCATTTATTCATTGCTCTTGTCTAGATCTACTCATTATTTTCATTAGTGACCACTGTCACTCAACTTTTTTTGGGTACCACCTGGACAGGACTGAACCAGGGGCTATTAGAAATTAGAAAACTTATTCCAGCATCAAGCAACCTAATCACTTATTCTCTCACAACTTCCCTCATGTTTGGGTTGAGTCTTCTTTGAGCTTCTACTCCAGGATTACACTCAGGTTCCATGGGAATTTAATGCATATAGAAGGTTGGACTTGTCCCCTTGATATCAGCAATCGCCCAGCCTATGAATAAATTGTATTTATTCAAAACACTAAGTAGATTTTTCTCTTTACTCACCTCCAGGTTGGATGAAATGATAACAGGAAGGGTGGAACTGTCTCCTAAAAAGGAATAATTGAGATGGGTAGGGAGGGGTTTGAGTTCATGGGTGGGTGGTGACTCACTTGAGGCAAGACACTTGGGTCTGGGTGGCCCAAGGTCTTCATGCTACCTTTTGAATAAGGTAGTAGAAAAGGCTTTTTCCTCAGTTCTAGAGATTCCAAATGATATCTCCTCAAACTTAGACTCCTATCTTGGGGTAAGAATGTGCTCCACAATAAACTCATCTTGGTTCTCCAAGAATTCTCCCTCATATTTATCAACAAATTCTCTCTCTTTACTTGAGATAATCCCCATGCAAGCGGCAACAGGGATTTCAGGTTCACTATTGATTTTAGAAATAATTCTCAAAAACTCTTCTTCCTTCTTATCAACACTACTCTTAGCAACAAACATCTCATCTTTGGGGAAGAATGGGTGGGTGGTTTCTTGGATTTTTGAAACACATTGAATTATTCTTTCTGTTCACCCAAATTGAAAATCAATTTCCCCTTGGCCACATCTATCACTGCTCCCCCTGTGGAGAAGAAAGGCCTACCAAGAATGATAGGAACCTCCTGGTCACACTCCATATCAAGGATAAAAAATTCAGCAGGCAAAAAGAGTTTTCCAACTCCCACTAAGAGATCATCGACCCTACCCACTGGATGAGTAATGGACCTATCAACAAGCTGTAACACAACAGTGGTGGGTTGGGGATCTCCTAATCTTAGGTGCTGAAAAATTGAGAAGGGAATCAGATTGATACTAGAACCCAGATCACACAAACAGTTGAACTTACAACCTCTATCCCCAAATGTGTAAGGGATGATAAAGCTTCATGGGTCCTGAAGCTTAGGAGGTATCATATTATGAAAAACCGCACTACACTCCTCTGTTAAGATATAGGTGGCAAATTCCTCCAATGTCTTTTTCTTTGAAAATATTTTCTTGAGTGATTTTAGATATGACGGGCTTTGAATCAATGCTTCCAAGAATGGGATATCAACGTTCACCATTTTAACCACTTTAAAAAAATTCAACAGTTCAGAATCATGAATTGGTTTCTTAATTCTTTCTGGGAAGGGGATTAAAGGGGTAAAATTCCTCACAATTGGGGCCATCTCTACAGCTTCTTCTTCAATAATTTTCATCCCTTTATTTTCTTTTTTTTTCAAGCCATTTTCTTTGGGTTTTTGAGTTGGAACAGTAGGAAATGGAGAGATTCCAGTGGTGCTGTCCATTTTTCCAGACTCAGGTTCTTTCAGATTTGAGTTTCCAGTTTCATCCAGTTTCTCATTTTCAGCCTTTTGGGGTTCTTTCCTAGGCTCTTGGTGAGTTTGGATACCACTTTTGGTGGTCAAAACCATGTCATTCTCCCTAGGATTTGCTTCAGTGGTGCCAGGCGGCCTACCCTTTTATTTATTACTGGCATCCCAAGCCAACTGCCCCATTTGAATTTCCAAATTCTCCATTCTAGCATCCACTTGAACTTTATCATAATCATTTTTGGTCTATTGTTCTTCAAAACTCCCTATCAACTGATGGAACATGTCTCTCACCTCGTCTTTTGAGTTGGATGAATCAGCCTTAGGTTGTGGTTGGGGTTAGAATTGCTGCCTAGGAGGCTGCTGGAATCCAGGAGGGGCAGTAGGTCGGAGGACTCCCTGCTCCATCCATGATAGGTTCAGATGGTTCTTATACCCCTGATTGTAGGTGTTGGAAAAAAGATCTTCCCTAGGCTGCATCTGAGGTTCATAGCTAGTAAATATGACACTCTCATGAGGCTGGACAGTCATATCGAAGTTTGGACAACAGGTTTGAGAATGGTCATACATGCCACAGTGGTGGCACTGCTCTTTAAGGGTTTGATGTGGGTTCTCATTAAAGAACCCAACATCTTGGGATTCAGCTTGAGGACCAGGGGAGGTTTCCTTTCTCACAACGGTTCTCCTCCTAGAGCATTTGTGCTGGGAGTTTTGAGCTAAGGTATTAAAGATTGTTTTGAGCTCCTCAGTAGTCCTATCACTAAAGTCTCCTTCAGAAGACTGATCCACCAAGGTTTGGTGGTAAGGGGTGAGACTATTGTAGAAGGTGTCCATGAGGAATTGAGGTGTACATTGATAGTTTGGACATTGCCTAAGTAACACTCTAAACCTATCCAAGGCTTCATGAAACAGTTCTCCTTCATCCTGAAAGAATCCAGTAATTTTGTGCGTAATCTTAAATGTCAACCTCGTAGGATAGAATTTCACTGTGAAAGCATTATAAACTTGATCCTAGGTGATAAAGATTTCTTCCTTTAACTGTTGAAACCAAGACCGAGCATTTCCCTTGAGGTAGAAGGGGAACACTCTCAGTTTAAGCTCTTCATCAGTGAGACCACTATGTTTTAGCTGTTGGACACTATAGTAGAAGGCTCTAATGAAGTCAAGAGAGTCTTCACTAGGCATTCCCTTGAAGGTAAGTAGCTGACTAAGCATAGATTGTTTGATCTCGTAATTCTTGGACCTAGGAGAGAGTCTAATGCACGAAGGATTACTAGACACTGAAGTTATCCAAAACTCTCTCAAACTATGCCTCTCAGCTATCTCATTCCCAGGTGGGTTCATCATTCCAAGTTGGTTCAAATTCTCAGAATGTGGATTGTTCATGTTTCCATTTATGTTATCTTCCATTTTGACCTTGTCTTTGTTCGTTTTCACTTATTTGAGGTGCTTATCAATTTCAGGATTACCAAGTACTAAGTATTCAGACGTTGACCTGGTTTTCATGTAGTAGGTTCAATTTTTTTTTTGAATTTCAATTTTCCTTTTGCAGTTTTTTAGTGATTTTTTAGTGATTTTTTTTATATGTGAATTTTTTTATATGTGATTTTTTGTTTGGTTTTTTATCGCACCTAGCCTCTCCGGCAACGGTGCCAAAATTTCCACACTCGCATGTCGTTGGGAACAGACGACAAACTAAAATTTATAAACTACTTACTACATAGGACAATGGTAAGACATGGTCGAACCACAGAGAGGCCTTATGTTGTGTTTGGATACCTAAAAAATAAACTAAACAAAAAACACAAACAAGAATAAGCGAACACAGTTGGTGGTGGTGACATGGAGAGAGTGAGAATTGGTGTGTGAAGAAATGAGGGTAAGCTGGTGAATGCAAAGAGAGTAGACAAAGCAGCAAGGGAAATTTTGGTGCAAAAACCAATAGATGAGTAAGGGGAGTAGGTCCACTGACTGATTAGATATTTCTTAGCCTTGTTCATGCACTGATGTTTTAAAAAATATGGATCTGACTAAAAGTAACTGGCCAGATTTGTCATCTGGTAAGTTTGTGAAGAAATAACTCTTACAGTCCTTCGACTGTAAAAGTCATTCCATCCAATGATGATAATATGTCAGATTTCACTGGACTCAACTTGTCAGTTGAGTTCAGTGTGTCTCCCTCATTCGAGCATAACTCACTTGTCAGAGAGTTCCTCAAATCGAAACAGTTTTCATTAAAATTCAATCAAGATCGGTTTTCACTCGACCTTGTTGTTTTGAACATAAACCCGTTCCGAGTGAGAGAGACATACCAGGAAATGATGCAGTGCATGAATCAAACTAAACAAACCTAATCGACCAGCATATTCCCCCTAAAGGAATTTAGCTGGACATAATGGTTGGTTTTAATGCCACAACAGAATTAAGATCAATGAATACATATTGAAATAAGTTTCAGAAAAACAGAGCACAAGGAAAACTAAAATGTTCAAACACCCTGCTAATTCTCCTGAAAGTACTAATTCCTGCTGCTCAATGGTGGATGCGATGCTGGAATGCACTCTATGTCCTGCCCTGGGAATCAAGGTATGAAATGGTATGACTCAGTATTCCAATCTGCTCGCAACGAAGATGTTGTATGTTACTCTTGCTCTGCTCCCCCGGTCTCGACCAAAACCTCGCTGCCTATCTTGAGTTCCTCCCACCGGCCTCGAGTTCCCCCATCTCCTGCCCTTCTCCCTCTAGTCTCTGAATGATTTCATACCCGTCACGTATGCTAATGACCCATAGAAGTATCTGGAATCTCACCTGAAGTGTTCTCTGGCCTCCACGTGTAGCTTTCACGGCCCTGCTCCTCCCGCGCTTGTCACTGGAGCAGTTGCTCCTAACTGAATGAAAATGATGTGTGCACAACGTGCTAATTTCTTCCCTCTACAAATCAGCAAATCCACGTGGCGCGATTTTATGTTCACAACACGTATTTTTAGTGAGCTCTCTATAAGTGTATCCGCCCCCTGCAACGAAACAATAATAAACAAACATGAGCCCAATAAAAAGTAACTGCTATGTATAACTAAATAAATTTATACACTATATATTAATATCACTACTTAAAGTTAGCAATAATAACAACTTATTAATATATATATATATATATATTATAATACCTCAATTATTAGTAATATATATTTAATAACTATTTTATTTAATTAATACATATATTAGTATGATATAAAAAAACTTATATACTATTTATTAATATGCCTATTATTATTATTATACTGTATATGAAATATAATACATTATATATATATATATATATATATTATATAAGTTATAATAAAATAGAATTAAAACTAAAGAGAAGAAATAAAAATAAAAAAAGGAAAACACAAATAGGGGGAGTGGGGTCTGGTTCGTGCGGCGCAAAGGAGGTGAGGTGAGGAGGGGTCTTCGCAGCGTGGATGAGAGGGAAGAAAGGGAGTTCGACCGGGATTCAGGAAGGGGGCACAAATCTGTTCGGATTCCAAAACGTTCAGGTAGAGGGAGAGGGATTGATAAGGGCATGATGGCTAAGGGGGTGTGCGGCGAGATGAGCCGGCGGCTGTGGCAGGGCTTGGAGAAGTGGTGCGGCTTAGAGAGACAGGGGTTGCAGCGGTGGGTAGTTCGCGGTGAGGCGGATGGGTTCGATGGCACATGGGATGCACGGCGGGGGGTTCTTGCGGATAGAAGGTCTCCTGGTGCGGGTTCCAGCTATGGAGCAAGGGGCGCGACGGCGGTTTCTGCGGGCTATTCGGGAGTTCGGTTTGATAAAGGGGGCGTTTCCGTGCAAAGCAGGATCAAGGCGGGGAGAATGAGGTCCGATGAATCAGAGGAAGGCGAGAGCCCATGGGTTTGAATGGAAAGGACAGAATAGTGGCTATTCAAGATGAGTAAGATAACGAAACAGTGGGTTAGATCTATTTCTGATTAGGTTCCAATTAGATCGATTATTCTTCTATCTTTGAATCTGGAGAAACTGTGCTGAATCAATTTTGCTTGATAGTGTTTGCACTGCTCAATTTTGCTGCGGTTGTTTCCATGTTTTTGTGCTGCTGAGTAGAGATTTTAATTTTTTTTTTGTGTTGCAGGAGTTTGGATGCTTTGTGTATTGGTGATCTGTAGAGGAGGCTGCTGGAACAGATGTAGGGAATTCTGGTCCGAGCAGAGGGATGCGGGCTTGTGGCTGGTGGGCTACGTGGAGAAAGATGGCGGGAGCAAGAGGAGCAGGAGGATGGTGTGGAGGAGGCTGGGCAGAGGATTGTGGTAGAGGATTACGGTGAGACAGTGACGGTGAGTGAAACTCACGGTGAGACCGTAAGAGAAGCATTTGGCAAGGTGAAGGGGGATAGAGACGGTGATACAGTGAGTGAGGTGGTGTGAGGAATGGTGGGTGATGTTCACGGTGAGTCCATGAGGCTGCAAAGAGGCTGCAAGGAGTGATGCAGTGTAAAGGAAAACTGTGGCACCTTGAGTGATGCCCACAGTCTCACCGTGAACCCGTGAAGGATACTGTGGTAACAAGGGGTGAATTAATAATGCTTTATTTAAAAGAATGAATTTATTTAAAAGAATGGATTTAAAGTATTAATAGAATGGAATTGAAAAATAAATAAATAAAACAAAGTTAAATAATGAAACTAATAATGATTTATATAAAAAAATGAATTTATTTGGGTTTGATAATTTAAAACACATTAAAATAATACTCTTACTTGCTTAGATTGATTAACCAATTAATTAAAGAATAAATATATTAATTAAATAAGATTAAATTGTTAAAACTAATTAACATATTAAAAGGCTAACAACTAAAATGAGTTATTTATTTACAATTTAAAGAATGAAGAATTAATTAATTAAATTAATAAATTAACAAACTAACTAGAATTAAAATTGTTTTAAAAATAAAAGAATAAATAAATAAAAGTAAATTCTACAGGACTAATTTAATTTATGAACTATTTAAAAAGACAATGATGAATATTAAAAACACATGATTAAAACCAAAAAATTATTATTTTACACATCAAATTCAAAAACACAATAATTATCAATTATTTAACAAAAAAGAACATTTTAAAATAAAAAAAGTCAATAAAAACACAAAAAGGATGTGGAAAAGAGTGTGAAAACACTGCCACATCAAGTATTAATTGCATTTTGAATTTTATATACTACATAAAATTTTAACATCCATATTATGTGTTTCTTAGACATAATATAAGAGCAAATTCAATTTTTCAGATAAAAAAAGTATTTTTCAAAAAATGCAATTTTATTGCCATTTAATGAAGAACCCTTTTTAAATCCAATATTTAACACTTTTATATATTCAATTTGACCAAATAAACTTCTTCTTTAAAAGAGGGTGAAAAAAAATTAGTTGGGATAAATTTTAACGGCTTTTTTGATAACTTTCATATTTTGAGTAATAATGAGAAATACAAAATTTTAATTGAAAAAAACCTTTTTAATCAAAATAATTTATAGTGTTAAATTATACATTTGAATGATTTTGAAGTATAATTAGATTATGTTTTTATCATTTAATCCAATGTTGTTCATTGGAATTAATTTTACATTAAAATTAGACATAAACACATATCAATCATTTGATAGTTTTTATTTCTCAAAAACCCGCTTTCTGGTTTTGACAATGAGAATATTTTTTTAAATTTATTAAGACAACTTAAATGTTTTTAATTTTGAAAAATATACATCATTTTTGAATTTATATTATCAAAATTACCTTTGGGTGAATTTTTGGTATTTATCTGAAAACTTTCTATTTTTGATGAATAGAAAAAAAACACTGCATTATTGTTTAACACCGACTTTTTATTTAAATAATTATTTTTAATTTAAATTTATTTTAAATTCAAAATTGATACATAATACCTATATTAGTCCAATTTAATTCACTAAATTCATTTTATAATAAGATTAGACATATAAAATTTTATTGAACTTTTTGTCGTCTTTTATCCACCTTCTAGGCGCATGTGCAAATTTGCATAAAACATAATTTTACCGATTCTGTGAATTGAATTTAAAAACTCCAAGAGACATGGTTTACATCAGTAAGTAAAATTTGGTTTAATGGGATGAAAATAATTTTTGGGGAATAATAACTTTTGAATTTTATTTACCATGGTTAAAAGTAAATAGGGTAATTAAAGGTAAAAATGATATTATAATTACCCCAACACATGTCCTAATTCTATTGGATAAGTGTATTTCGACCAAAATAAACCTTAGGAATGACATATGATCCTTTTTATCCACTTGGATTAGATTAGGACATTTATTATTATTTTATTTAAAGAAGAGTTAAAAGTGTTAAATTCAAAGGTTAATAACTAAACCATTTTTAATATAGGGTTATACATAAGATAAATTATACTATAAATATTACATAGAAATATAAAATGATTTCCTAAATCATGGAATTTTATTTATAATTTTTAAAAATTATATAATTAAATTTATTTATGACACAATGATGATGTAGTAATTACCATATTAATGAATGTTTAAAATAATTGATAATATAAATATCAAAATAAATGTAAATTGAGACTTTTGATGAATTACAAGAATTTTCTAGATTAATATGA
This sequence comes from Viscum album, assembly GCA_963277665.1. Lineage (NCBI taxonomy): Eukaryota > Viridiplantae > Streptophyta > Magnoliopsida > Santalales > Viscaceae > Viscum > Viscum album. Next base: position 1,897,721,493 of record OY728158.1, on the reverse strand, counting down.
TATGTTATAGTCGATTTACTGTATTTTTTTGTAGTAATTAACTTGTTATGACTTTCAAAAAATCAAATACTAAATAGTGTCAAAATTGACATAAATGCATATTTTAAAAAATATTATATTATTAAATGATATAATATTACTAAAAATATAAGGTTAGGCTAAAGGACTTATATAATGATATATATGTTATTAATGAACCACTTAATTTTCTCATGGCATCTTATAGTAGGTTTATTAACCATATAATATAAAAATATAAGGAGACTTGGTAAATGTTAGACAATTTGACCAAGAGTTAAATATAAAAGATAATGTTAATATGGTGACCTAAACTTGTCTAAAACTTATTGGTTGAGAATATTTAGACCCATCCCCACCTTATCCTCGAAATAAATCAATTTTTAGCCATTATAAACCAAAAATAATTTTATAAAAAAGTAATATTTCAAAAATTTCTTAAAGTGACCCTCACCTCTCTTATAAAAGGGCAATTCCCCTTCTCTTAATTTCACACATCCAAAGCCTTTTGGCTCGGACAAAACCTACTCAAATATCCTCCCAACTACCCTAAATTCAATCTAGAGGCATTACTTTGATCATAAATCCAACATAAGGATCCATTTTGATCAAATCAAAAGGAAGCACCCGAAGAAGAGGTAATAATTTCATCACCTCCTTCAAAGTTCTTTAATTCTTCCACTTCCTCTTTCATTGTTGTTTTTATACCAAAGTAATAAATATAGTACCTTATACACACTGTGATTTTATTATAAATATGGTAAAACCATATTCATTATTCTATCCATCCTATGAATGACAAAGTCACCATACGTGTGTACGTACGACTTACCGTCTCTATGTTGTGGTGTAGTTTGTTATTCAACACTTCATTATTTGGATGGGTATAATAATGAGTATAATTGATGTAAATAATAAATATAACATGTTATTGGTTCTGTATATATGGTATACCATCAAATTACATACGATTTCTGCATAAATAGAATGATATTATTTTTCGTGTGTATGTACAGATTACCGTCTCGACGAACGCAATGAGATTCATTCCCATCGTAACCATTCAAGAATAATTTTTCTTTTATGAGTTAAAATAATGTTTAAGAACTTAATATAATTCTGCATATGAATCAAATACATCATATCCATAACAAACATGACTTACATAACAAAACATATAAAGGAAAACGAATCAGTCATCACCAGAAACAATGATACTATTGAAATATTATTAACAAAGCAATATTAGAAGATCATATATGACATCATATTAATGTATGTAGTTCTTTTATAATTTAATAAAAATTATTTAACTATTATACATGAGGTCAGCATACCCTGACTAAGGAATAGTACAAGGTAAGGCGTTTTCATCTCACTTTTATTCCCATGAGATTTATGCTATATTGCCACTATTTCATTCTGTGTGATGTATGTGCTGCCCATGATTATATTCTATGTGTAATATACTTTAATTTATGGGTTTTTACATATTCATTGTATGATACTTCTTTCACGGTGCATATTTTTCATAAGATCCCAAATCGTTAATGGAATTTCAAATTTCCATTTCCACTCATTGGGTTTTGCTTACACTTCATAGATTATTTTACTCCATGATTATATGTGAAATCACTATTTATTTATTTATGTATAAATTTACACTCCCCTTTGTGTGTATATACTTTTGATTCACATAATCACTCCATTGATAAATTATCAAGTCATTGATATGAACGTGATAAGAGTAATCTTTACTCAATTTCCATTCATTGAGTTAAACATCCACATCATTGGTGTTGTTTTTACAAGAATATGTGTGAATGTACTCTGATTGATTTACAATGAATATCCAATCATATTGAGTGTATTAATATTTTTCACACATAATTATGTCAATGATTTCTCCTTAACCTAAGGATACAGTCTTTATAAGGGATTTATTCTCAAGTTACATTCCATTGAGACTTCATTGTTATTATGTGACAATTCACTTTTATATGGTGTATATACTATCCTTTGACATATTATATCATGAATCCCTTTATTATCATGATATTATAAAGTTTTTATTAATGTTATTCCTTAATTATTTGTATTCAAGCGTCTTTTATTTGGTTAAGAACTCATTAACTAAAATATCATTTTATATTTTGTAAATATTTATTCTTCTAAATATTTCTCATTAGTGTACATGTTTTAAAAATGGTTTTATGGATTTATTTTATGAACATTAATGTTTTAAAATTAAAATTCCCTTCAAATGTTTCAAATTGGTATGGGAAAATTTGATTAAAAATCTCCTTTAAACTACTTCTTGATAAATAGTGAGACTTTTAAATGTTTTAAAGAAAATAGAGATATTTCTCTGAAAGAGTTTTACTGATTATTTTCATCTATATAAATATCATTTATTGTATTTTATTTTTGATTGAGGTTGATTTATTATAATAAAATCTTCCATATTGTATTGAATGAGTTTTGTTTGACTGTGGATGTGCAATTTTTATACCATCAATGGTTTATTTTTAATGTATTGACATTTAGTATGATAGTTTTAATACGAATGTTTAGATTATGTTTCACCATTTTCATATGAGGAATGAATTGGACATAGTAAGTGAAATGTGGATCCCGTTATATCTCCTCGATGCATCGGTAGGTCACACGAGACAAACTTGTGTCTTGGCACAAAGCCTTGAAAAAATATTATTTTTAGACTTGGAAAGAGGCCTTGAATATGTGGTTATGATGTCTAGAATTATACATTCCATCATTATGAAATTATCTATTGATATTACATGTGATTATTTGACTAGTAAAATATCCATGTGAATAATTAAATGACATTATTTGATTTATCTTTTCCATATTATGCTGATGTCTATGTTTAAAAGGTTTTTGTTTTAGTCTTAAACATTTCCTTAATATTTATGATTATTTATGATAGTTTCCACTGTATTGTTATCCCTACTGAGAATCTGAGATCACCCCTTTCTTATGTTTTCTTTTCCCATGATATGAAGAAGTATATTATGATTAACCTATAAGGATATGCTAAAGGATATGAGTGTGTTCAAAGGGGGCACAATGCTATTTTTATTTATTTCATGATGTAATGTAAAACATATGTATGTATCTAGTACTTCTAAGGATACTAAACTAATCAGTCTTTCGGGACTTGATCTCTCGTGATCCTGCCAATGTTATGTAATAATGCACCAACTCTGGGTAATTGGGGTCGGGGCGTTACAATAAGTCAATTCATTTAAAATTAATTTTATACCATGATCTGATCCTTGAAATTCCAATGTTGTAATTCAAGTATCACTACTGGGGAAATATGAATCAAAACCCTACAAGATCATCCCTGGAGACCCTCTCAGGAACCCGGTGTCGCTCTAGGTGAGGTACAATTTCCCACCCAATTGAGTCTGTCCTCAACACTCCTCAATGTATGTCTGAGTATCCCCCTTAGTATAATCAACAAATTCCATTTGATTATTTCCATGGAATTCTCATAATAATCCATGTATAACTCAACATATAATTATATGTCCCATCCTTAAATATTACTTAATCTTGACATGTGTCAATAATTTGACTTTAATTTACATCGAGGAGTTTTTATGTTTAGAGCTTTAGATAATTTGGTCATAACTCACATATAACTACTTAAATATTACAAGTAGATACTTGTACCCACACTATCCATTTTTTATAAAACAAAAACTATTTAAAAATAAACATGGTATCATTTCATGTTTTAACAGCATATATTTACCTTGATCCCATCCTTGAATCTATTATTCTTTTAGTCCTTTGAAAAACATTTCAAAACATAGGATGATCATAAAAGTTTTAGTATGGTATAGAAAAAGAAAGAAAACTGTTAGTCTTGGAAAACATGAAAACCATGAATACATTATCATAAAGTAATACTTTTCACCCTTAATAAGTAGCGAAAACACTTCTCTGAATATATTCTCATTTCTTACCCTTTTTGTAACCAAAATATTACCATGATGCTCATATAAAGCATCATATAACATATATAATGTAACTTGGGATATAAAAACAATTAAATGAAAAAACTATATGGTTGACTTCCATACATATCACTAAATGGAATAACTATAAGACCGACATCCATACCCAATGCATTGGAGGTTAGAATGTAACCACCCATCCTTGGATTATCACAGAACCACCCATATTTGTTTTATCATGTAACCACACATATTTGGTGTATCATGTAACCACATGTCAAATGTCGAATTACCATTTTATAATTATAACACATAAAAGATTGTAATTATCAACATTTCACTCATAAAATTTCATTTACAATCACAAGAAATAATTTCATGATATTGAAATAGTAAATCCACTCTAAAAATAATTTTCAATATTAAAACACCCAAAAAGGGAATAAGGGATTTCTTTTCCTTTTAAAAACATTAAGGCTTATAGAGGAGGCCAAATATCGAATAACAGTTACGGCGAAGGAGAGGTCATTGTTGCTGTATACGTTAAAAAAATTCATCCTGTCATTCACTAAAATGCTTTATTGAAAAAATATTCCCTTTGAATGGAATTAAAAGTCAAATGGGTTTATTATACACCATATAAAAGAAGGAGTTTCATATTATAAAAATATCCCTAAATTAAATGAGATTGAGATGATGTCCCTTACAAAGATTGTATCATTAGATTATGGATGAATCTATGCCATAATTATGTATGAAAAATATAAATTCACTCAATATAAGTGGATATACATTGTAAAATAATCATAAGTCAATCACACATATTCTTTGAAAATCAAGACCAATGATGTGGATATTTAACTCAATGAATGGAGATCGAGTTAAGATTTCCCATAAAAAGCTCATATAAATGATGTAAGAATTAATCAATGGGGTGATTATGTGTAGAAGGAGTATATCCATACTAATGGAAGTGGAAATTACAACATAAATAAATAAACAGTGATTCCACACATAATCTTTGTATAATATAATCAATCAAGTATAAGAAAAAACCAATGAGTGGAAATTGAGTTTAAAAATTTCTTTACAAATATCATTTTGTTAATAAAATAGATCGATTATGTGTATTCAACATAAATCCCCATAAATCAAGTATAAATACAAGATAAGATGTAAAAATTAATTTCTTATGTAATTATATCATGACATAGTCAAGTAGTAGAAGACAACCCAAATAATGGAAATTGGTTTAAAAAGTATCCTTACCTTGAGTCCAACATGTCTTGTTCATTCTTTATATTCATGAATTATAAAATTATGTTAATTTATAATTTATTCAGAACCATTATAAAGTGTATTGTTCATTTTATATTACTTATCACCATGTTATAATAATTACATAATTATTTAAGTTCATATCGGTCGGTTTGTCGATATCCTGTACATGAATCGAAAATGAACTTGTTTGGTGTAAATTGTCGATGGGGTCAAAATTACATCATCTCCAGAATATTATCCATGATTTATATATCATATATATCTAGTATATATGTTTTCATAATACTGATAATATATGGAGATAAGAATCTAAATGCACCGTTCATGGAGACGGTAGGTCGTACGTACGAATGAACACTACTTTCATTTCTTTGTTATATTAAAAGAATAAAAATAAAATAATACAAATGTTTATTATAATACCAATATTATATTTATGTAATTTATATCTTATAGGTTTAATAAAACGATCCTTTATACGTTCCATGTATAGCATGAATGAGTCATATAAGTATGAGCGGATGAAGTCCACACTTTCTTCAAATGAAATTATCATATTTACACATCATGAAAAGAATAAAGGTATGTTGTAAATAAAAATTACAAAAGAATAGAGACAATATAAATATAATATATATCATATATAAATACAGTTCCATCATAATGTCCACCATGATAGGTGGTTGGGGAAAATTTAACAATTATCGTTTTGTGAGGCACTAGTTTGTCATACACAAAATCAATATGTTCATATTCATTAGATGGTGGTGTGTGTAAGTGTATTTATAATAATTATTATAAATAAATTATAGTATATTGAGGATACTGGTTTTTTTATTTAATCAATGAATAATAAGAAAATAGGGAGTGGAGAAGGAAAATAATGGAAAGGAACATAAGAGAAGTCATTATCTCTAAATCAGGTAACTTCTTTTGATTTGAGCCAAAAGGATTTCATGAATTGCCTTATACCCAAGGTAATGATCATAAAAGGAAATGAGGGATGTTGGGATCTTATTTTATCAGAGGTTGGATGATTCAAGGGGCTTTAGAGGTGTGACTAATTGGTTATAGGTTGTGGCCTTTTATAAGAGGGAGGAGGAACACTTTAAAGAAGTCATGAAATATTATTTTATTATTAAATGATTTTCAAAATATAATAGCTCAAAAGTGATATAATTAAATTATACGATGATTATGGGTCTAAATCCTCTCATCCAATAGGTTTTAGTCATGTTTAGTTCATAGAATTTACCTTAACCATTAGCTTTAACCCTTAGTTAAAAACATTAACTCTTACAATGTCTTATTGTATTTTCATAATGTATGGTTATTATAGTTTCTATAAAATACAAATAGAACCACAAGAGGATTATTAATTATATTTTTAACATTATATAAGTCATTTTTCCAAATCATAGATGTTTAAAACTATTATATAATTTAATAAAATAGTATTTGTTTTTTAAAAACTCATTTTTGTCAATTTTTACACTATTTAGTAATTGATTTCTTTTAAGGTCATAAAAACTTAATTCATTAAAAACAAAACAATTAACCCAAATATAATATCTCATAATCATAAATAAAATTATTTAATCACATAAAAATGATAAAATTAATTTTTTTTTCAATATTTATAATATCATTTATTTGAATCATTCATTGATACGGTATTCAATGCATCATCATTGTGTCATAAATAGATTTATTTATTTCATATCTAAAAATTATAAATAAAATAAAATGATGTAGGAAATCATTTTAAATTTTTAATGAATCTTTATAGTCATATAGATCAGTTATATAACCCTATATTAAAATTGTTTTATTAAAAGATACATGTTTGTGATATATTTTTCTTTTCTTCAAATTAAAAATTATAAAATGTCATTTTCACACCCAAGTGGCTCCCAAATTCCAAAGGTTCGGCCAAAAGATGTTCATGGTCGTAAATATCTCATCCAATAGGATTAGGACACGTTTTAGGGTAGTTTTATATTATTATAATATTATTTTTATCATTTTTTACATGATTTACCCTTCAACCATGGTAAATAAAAATAATTAATAAAGTTACCATTCATAATGTCCAAAAAATAAAAGGTAAATATTTATTCAATTTGGACCTTCTGATGCCAAATATGGACTCCAATTTTTCAAATTCAAAACACATAAATTGTAGTAATTAATATAAAATTAATTCCAGCTGTCAAAACTAGAAATTTTTTTATCAAGAAATAAAAACTACCAAAATATTGACATGTATTTATGTAAAATTTCAATGAGAAATTACATCTAATGACCAAAATTGAATTAAATGATAAATATATATTCCATTTATACTTTAAAAATACCAAATAATATGATTTAAACATATAAATTATCTCGATGGAATAAGTTGTTTTCAATTAAAATTTAGGGTATTTTTATTATTCATCAAAACATGATAGTTATTAGAAAAATATCAAAAATTCATCCAAAGTAAATTTTTATGCCCCAATTCTAAAGAATAAGTTTTTATAAATAATACATATAAAGTTTTCAATAACTGAATTTAAAAAGGGTTTGCCAAAAAATGGCGGTAAAACTGCATTTTTATAAAAATACTTCTTTTATCTGAAAAAATGAATTTGTTCTTATATCATCTCTTGAAAACATATATAATAAATTGAAAATATTACATTGAATATATAACAAATATTTTTCATTAAATAATAATCCATAAAGGGTGATATTATTTTATAAACACAATTATTTTCTTTTTAAATAGGTTTTGATAAAACACATCCTTTATTTTCAATTGGTTTTTATTTCTATTTATAATTAATTTGGTAACAAATGAATCATTATTTAAATATGTGTAAACCATATTTTCCTAATTTAGTTGATACTATTCATTCCCATAATTCCAACGGCTATGTTATAATGATAACATTTAAATAATAATATTTAGTTGTTCATTTAATCTCGATGCAGCGTATCATGTATGCTATTAAACATTATTTATTTTTCTTAAAATTTGATATGTTACATCATTCCCACATTTTGGAAATTTCATCCTCACAATTTTAAAAATAGGCTCAGTAACTTCATTAAAAATATCCCACATTGAAAAAGGGTTAATAAAACTACCTCTTTAAAAGAAATAAAGAGAAGTACAAAGGTCACCAGAGATAATACATACAAAGGTTCCATGTAGGAAAACATGGATATAGAAGAAAAAATAAGTGTCAAGTTATGATGGAGAATGATAGAAAACATTATTAGGAGAAATTAACAATCATAAAACCATAATCTTATGATGGGTTAAACGGTATTCTATTTCCCAGTGGGAAATGTAAATGGAAAAAAAATCATGTTTTAAGGTCATTTTCATAATTTTGAGGAATTATTTTAATACATAGAATAAGAACACAAGGAAACATACTTACTTGTCAAGTACAGTTTCATCCTTTAATAAATATCTACCATGAACTCATATTTTCTCCAAACATAGAGTATTCAATTTTACTTGGTCACACCTAAAGCGCTAGAATCAACTTATAGAGAATCTCATAATCCTCAAAAGATGAACTATATATTTCCCCTATCTTTACACATTAACCCCAAACCAAAATGGTTAGAAAAATATTTGATAATCTCCCAGAAATAATAATCCTTTATAAAAGGAAATACTATTATTAATCTCCTAAATTCATGAAACAATGCCCAAAGATCAACAAAGACCATTCAATGAACAATTTTCCATAAAATTCTTCAAATTAATGCAAACTAAAATTGAAAACCAAAATTCATAAGGAATTGATCATGAAGTCTTCCATGGCAAATTGTAACATTTATCTTTAAATAACATCGACTACTCTTGAAGTCTCTTATTTAAAAGTAAACAACCTAATCATTTATTCTCCATGATATGTTAATAATTTTCATTAATAACCTAAATTTCCATATGTCCATAATAAAAACATATATTATTCCAAAATAAAATTCAACAATTACTCCTCAAATGAAAAACCATATTATTCTATTTTCCTTAGGCATATAGTGTTCCCAAATGAGCAAGCATCTCTCAAAATAAAATTTATCACTTAATCACAAAATAATTTTCCTATAATAATGATATACATTTGATAAAACATAAGTTCCAAAAATCAAATTATTCTTGTTCCATAAAATCATTTAACTAATAAGTCATACTTAGATTCCCTAGACCTTACTATATGCAACGGGTTGTCACCCATATTTTGGGTTGTCCCTTTTATAAAACTCAAAAATAACCCTAACATGTTTTAACCTCAATGGTTGTCTTAGAACTCAAATTTTCATCCCAACTCATAATAACCTCGACATCATAATTCATGAAGTCTTATATATGTTGATATTTTCTTATTTCACCTCTATATGATAAAATAAAACTATTTCCAAAGAACGAACATCGAACCTTGATCATGGTGTCTATATGGTTTCATCGTTATCTTGTTCAAGTAGACTGAAGGTACATGCATTGAAATAATTATTTAGAAATCCTTCAAAATAATTTTCTTCCTTTATCCAAATACACCTTGTACAACATGGGTCATATGTGTTTTCATAGAAAAATAGTTTCAAAAAATAATCAAGTATGACATATAAATTGAAAACAGTTGATAAAAAATGATTTTTATGAAATATTTAGGCCGAGTTTGAGTTGAAATAGTCAATAAATGGTCCTTTTAAAATATCATAAGTATGTGCTGAAAGGATATAATTTAAATGAAAATATAAATAAGCTGTTCAAGGGTTTCCTTCTTCAACAACTTTTTCAAAATCATAATATGCTTCAAAATCTTCTGATGAGGTAAAATATTTGGAAATGCATTGATAATATTTACCTTTTGTGAAAATATGAAAATATTAAGAAAATTGGATTTGATTAAATACAACCCATGATCCATGATGGTATCTAGGTATAGTAGAGGTGTTTGATATCCGAAAAAACTACATGCAAGTGAGTTGTGTGCTAGAAAAATTTTCACAATCATATGAACACGACTTTGCAATAATTATTGTAAGCATGTCATCAGGAAGAGATAGAAATGTTTTTTGAGATCTTCCTCCTTCCATTTGTAATTGACTTTACTTGATCTGAAAATGTTTTAAAACAAGTATTTAACAAAAAGAATATACATAGAGACTTACCATGTGGTTTTCCAAAACTCATAGTCCCTAAAGTTGTCTAAACCATCCTATGATACCAACAATAAGGACCCATCCTTAACCATTACTTAATATTGAGATAAGTCAATAATTTGAATTTAATTTACATCGAGGATCTTTTCAGTTTTAGAGATTTAGAGAATTAGTTCATAACACATTTATAACAACATAATTATTACAAGTATATACTTCTACTCACTGTCGATTTTTTTTCATAAAACAATTTTTTTTTAAAAAGAAACACTATATCATTTCATCTTTTAATAGTATAACATTTTTTGGATCCCATCCATGAATCTATTATTCTTTAAGTCATGTCAAAAACATTTCAAAACATGGGATGAGCATAAAAAACTCAATAATAGATACAAAAATTAGGAAAACAATTAGTCTTTGAAAACACGTAAATCGTGAATAATTTATCATAATGTAATACTTTTCACATTTAAGAAATAAAAAATACTTAACTAAATATAATGTCATTGATAACCCTTTTTGTAACCAAAATATTACCATAAATCCCATAGAAATCAACATATAACACATATAAAGTAATTTGGGACATAAACATACTTAAATGAAATAACCATACAGTCAACTTCCACACATATCACTAAATGGAAAAGCCATACAATCGACTTCCATACCCAATGCATTGGAGGTTATAACATAACCACCCATCCTTGGTCTATCACAGAACCACCCATCTTTAGTTTATCATGTAACCACCCCTATTTGGTTTATCACATAACCACCAGTTAAATGTCCAAGTACCATTATATAATCATAACACATAAAAGATATCAATTATCAACTTTTCACTCATTAAATTTAATTTTCAATCACAAGAAATCATTTAAAGATATTGAAAAAGTAAATCCACTTTAAAAATAATTTTCAATACCAAAACACCCAAAATGGAATAAGGGATTTCTTTTTCTTTAAAAAACATTAAGGATTATAGAGGAAGCCAAATATCAAATAATGGTTACAATATTAGAGAGGTCATTGTCGCCATATATGTTAAAAATATTCCTTTTTTGTTTATTAAAATGCTTCACAGAAAAAAGATTCCACATGAAAGAAATTAAAAGTCAAAGGGGTTTATTATACACCGTATAAAATAAGAGGGTGTATATTTTCAAAATATTTCTCAATGAAAGGAGATTGAGGTGAAGTCCCTTGTGAAGATCATATCCATAGAATACAGATAAATAGGGGACATAATTTTGTGTGAAAAATATAATACACTCAATATTAGTGGATATTTAGTATAAAACAGTCCATGTTTATTCACACATATTCTTGAAAAAACAAAACCAATGACATTGATATCTAACTTAATGAATGGAGATTGAGTTATGATTTCCCTAAAAAAGTTAGTATAAATGACATAATAATTTAACAATGGGGTGATTATGTGTTGAAATAGTATACCCATACAAAGGGAAGTGGAAATTACAACATAAATAAATAAATAGTTATTCCACACATAATCTTGGCATAATATAATCAATGAAGTATGCATAAAATCCAATGAGTGTAAATTGAGTTTACAAATTCCCTTACAAATATCATTTTGTTAATAAAATAGATCGATTAGTTGTATTAAATATAAATCCCAAAAAATCCAGTATATATACAAGATAATATATCAAAATTTATTTCTAACATAATCATATCACGACATAGTCAAGTAGTAGAAAATCAACCCAAAGAATGGAAATTGGGTTAAGAAGTTCCCTTACCTTGAGTCTGACTTCTCACATTCATTCTCTATATTCTTGAATAATAAACATAGGTTAATTTATACTTGATTCAGAACTTTTTTCAAGTTTATTATTAATTTTATATAACTTATCATCATGTTATATAAATTACATAATTATTTAAGTTCATATTGGCCGATTTATCTATATTCGATACATGAATAAAAAATGAACTTGTTTGATGTAAATTTTCCATGAGGTAAAAATTATGTCATATCCATAATATTATTCATGATTTAAATATTATATATACCCAATATATATATATGTATTTATAATATCTATACTATTTTGAGATAAGAAATTAAATGCACCATTCATAGAGATGGTAAGTTGTACGTACACATGAATGCTACTTTCATTTCTTTGTTATATTATAATAATAATAATCAAATGATATAAATTTATATTATAAAAGAAGTATTATATTTATTTCAAGTATTTATTATAGGTTTAATAAAACTGTCCTTTATATGTTCTATGTATAGAATGAACGAGTCATATCACTTTGAGGTGACGGTAGTCCACACTTCCTCAAATTAAATTTTTGTATTTACACATTATGGAAAGCATAAAGGAAAGTTGTAAATAAAAATTACAAAAGCATAGAGACAATATAAATATAATATATATCATATATAAATATGGTTCCATCATAACGGCCACCATGATAGGTGGTAGCAGAAAATTGACAATCATCATTTCGTGAGGTAGTAGTTCATCGTACTTAGAAATAATATGTTCGTATCCATTAGATGAAGGTGGGTGTAAGTGTATATCTAATCCTTATCACAATAAAATCCTAGTATGTTGATGATACTGGTGTTTTTATGTAATAAAATAATAAGAATATCATAGGGAGTGGGTAAGGAAAATAAAGGAACGAAACTTGAGAGAAGACGTCACCTCTAAATCAGGTAACTTCTTTTGATTTGTGCCAAAAGGATTTCTTGAATTGTCTTCTTCAAAAGAGAAGGATTCTAGGAGGAACATAGGAATGTTAGAAAATTAGTTTAGCAAAATTTGGATGATCATAGGGTCTTGATATGTGATTATAAGAGGGTAGATGTGGTGGCCTTTTATAAGAGGGAGAAGGATCACATTAGGAAACTCTTGAAATATATTTTTATTATAAATTTACTTTCGAGTTATAACAGCTCCAAAGTGATATAATTCAATGTTAAGATGAGTATGGGTCTAAATAATCTCAACCAATAGATTTTAGAAAGGTTTAGATCATAAAAGTAACCTTATCTTATAAACATAACCTTTAGTTAAAAACATTAACTCTTACAATGTGTTCTTGTATTTTAACAATTTATGGTTACTATAATTACTATACAATTATAATAGAAACATAATTGGATAATTAATGAAAATTTTAACATTATATAAGTCAGTTGGCTGAATATTATATATTTATGACTATTCCATAATTTAATAAAATATTATTTGTTTCTAAAATTTCATTTATGTCAATTGTGACACTATTAAGTAATTGATTTTTGTTAAAGTCATAAAAACTTGATTCCTTTGAAACAAAATCATTAAATCAAATATAATATGTCATAATATTCTATAAAATTCGTGTATATCATCAAAATGATAAAATTACCGTTATTTTAATATTTATAATATCATTTATTTGAATCTTTCATTAATAAGGTAATCACTACGTCACCCTTGTGTCATAAATAAATTTATTTATTTAATGTTTAAAAATTATAAATAAAATACCATGATTTAGTGAATCATTGTATATTTTTAATTACTATTTATAGTCATAGAGATCAGTTATATAACTCTATATTAAATTGTTTTATTAAAAGATACATGTTTTTGTTATATTTCTGTTTTCTTCAAATTAAAAATTATAAAATGTCATTTTCAAACCCAAGTGGCTCCCAAATGGAAATTGTTCAGACCAAGGATGAAAATGGTCGGAAATATCTCATACAATTGGATTAGGAAACTTTTTAGGGTAGTTTAATATTATTATAATAATATTTTTTACCCTTATTTACCTGATATACCTTTTAACCATTGTAAATAAAAATAATTAATGAAGTTACAATTCATTATGTCCAAAGAATAAAAAGTACATATTTACATAATTTGGACCTAATGATTTCAAATATGGAATAAAATTTTAAAAATTCAAAACATATAAATTTTAGTAATTAATTTAAAATTAATTCCCATTGTCAAAACCCAAAAGCGTTTTTTAAGAAGTAAACACTACCAAAAGATTGACACGTGTTTATGTCCAATTTCACTGTGAAATTACTTCTAATGACCAAAATTGGATTAAATTATAAAAATATATTCCATTTATAATTTATAGCCATTAAATAATATTATTTAACCACATAAATTATCTCAATTAAAAAAGTTGTTTTCAATTAAAATTTAGCACATTTTTACTATTCATCAAAACATGATAGTTATTAGAAAAATATCAAAAATTCATCCAAATTAAATTTTTATCTATAACTTCTAAGGAAGAAGTTTATTTTTTCAAATAATACATATAATGGTTTGAAAAAATAAATTTAAAAAGGGTTCACCATCAAATTACTTTAAAACTGCATTTTTAGAAAAATACTCTTTTATCTGAAAAATTGAATTTCTTCTTAAATCATATCTAGAAAAAATATAAGATGAATTTAAAACATTAAATTGAACATATAACATATATTTTTAATTAAATAATATCCATAATTGGTGATATGATTTTATAAACACAATTATTCTTTTTTAAATAGGTTTTCATAAAAACACATCCTTTATTTTCAATTGGTTTTTATTTCCATTTCAAATAAATTTGGTAACCAATGAATCATTATAAAAACATGTGTACACCATATTATTATAATTTATTTGATACCATTCATTCCCGCAATTCCAATGACTAGGTTATAAGGGTAACATTTAAATAACAATATTTTGTTGTTCCATTAAGCTCGATGTAGCGTACCATGTATGTTATTGAACATAGTGTTTCTTTCTTAAAACTCAGGATGTTACATTAAGTATATCTTCAATGAGTCCATCCATGACATCTCTTAACTGATCCATGTACCACCCGTGGCTTAATTACATTTAACCATTGAGTCCGTCCATGGAATCCTTAGGTGGGTCCGTGTATCACCCAATATATAGAGCTCAATAGTCACATGAGTCCATATATTGAATTATAATGTGAATCCATGTATCACCGAAGGCTGTTTATCATTTCACCCATTCAATTGAATTTAGCATCTCCTTTAACATGCCAAGTTCAAGACCAAGAGCATCCTTTAAGAATCTCACCTCAAAAGGTGTATTAAGCCTTGGCCAACCTCAAAGGGAAGATCATTTCACTTACTCATGTGAGAATAACATAATAACAAGATACCCATGCCTAATCAATATGTTATATGACATGGTATCAACATAGATCACATAATCTATAAATTTAAGGGAATTTAATTACTCACATGGACATTTTTAATATAACAATCCTAATAATCCTATCAAGAAATCACATAGATTAGTTATCAAATATCTCACCTGGGAAAAACAAAAAATTGAGCAATTCAATTCAATTGCATCAATTCAAGTCATATCTTATATTTTACTCATATGGGAAAGGAAAACAAGCATTAAATAAAAATATAATACATTGGTTAATGGGAAATTATACCATCTCATACCATTAGTTCTATTCAATTACAATATAATAATATTGATATTCCATTTATAATAGATTCCATTTTTAATAACCCATGAATGGGATAAAGGTGCACCTCAATGGGGTGTATAAGGCATAAATCCATAAAGGGTCATTCATGGAAAGTAACCCATTGGGTGGTTGTTATTCAATGTATACAACCTATAATATGCATAAACATGCCTATTAAATTATTTAAAACACAACAGGTAATAACATGGTTCAATTTCAATTTAGGCAATGCCCGAAAAATGGGTCCATGACACCTCAATATATATAAACAACTTGACATTAAGCTAAAGGCACAAGACCACCTACTTTAGGTGCATGCTAGATAGCTCATCTAGTTTCATTATCGGAGTCATCCTGGTTTGGAAAAAATATGAATAGTGGATGAATAACGAGAAATTAAGGCATATTAGCCTAAAATCAAACAACACAGCTGATACCCAAAAAAATCGAGAACGACTAAAAAGGAATTAAGGCCTTACTATTTTGGATCTAAGGAGATGAACCATTCTTGAATTGGAGTCTGGATGTAGAGTAGATTTGAAATAAAACTTTAGTCGAAGGTTATAGTTTTACAAAGGGGGGGGGGTGATTTCTATTTGAAGAAAACCCAAAATATGTTTAATATAAGGTTTTTAATTTAATTAAAAATTATTAAAATTCCAACATAGCAGGCCCCACATTGTTTACCCGCATGGTTTGTCACACTACATGGAAATAGTGTATGGATTTATGTAGGCCAAGGGGAACCAACATGGTTACCCAATATGGTTTACTAACCATGCAATAACTATTTGAAAATCCTCTGTTAAAGTATGAAAAAATTCAAACCAGGATGAATGGTTTTTCAAACCTCAGAACCTCATCTTTTCACCCAAAATTTGGGTTATGAGCTCTAGAACATCCCTATACACCCCCATGAACTTTATGACCTCAAAATACACTCATATTAGGCCATATTTAAGCTGTTGAATAGATATTTCATGAAAAAAGAGATCCATACCTCAAATAAGAATCAGGTTCTTACAAACTTCCTCCCTTAAAGTAATTCATCCCTGAATTTCACTTTCTATGGTAGTTGAAGCATGATATGAGAAAAACTAAAAAAAATATTATCATACATCATCCTCCCTCTTCTGGGTCTCATCCTGTACTTGGTTGTTCTTCTATAGCACCCATACTAAAAGAACATTCCCGCATTGGAGAACCTTCGTGCTATGACCCACCATTTGAATAGGATGCTTCTTAAAGGGGGAATATACTAGTAAGCCATCCTAATTAGGATTAATGGCATGAGATAGGTGTGAATAGTATCATCAATGCTGAGAAACATGGATGATGTTAGGCATAGCCCTATACCTTTGAGGTAAAACCAACCGATAGGCTACCAGCCCAACTTTCTCCAAAATCTGGAATGACCTGATGTATCTATTCAAAAGATTACCTAGTCTCCTGATCCTATTGTGTCCCATCCTGGGTGAAAAATATAGAAATACCTGATCCCTCAACTAAACTCTAGAGGTCATCTACAACATCTAACATAAGATTTTCTATGAGACTATACAATAATCATCCACTTCCAAATCAACTACACCTGATCTGTGTTCTCCTGGACAAGATGAGATCCCAACATAGCTTTCACTTCATACTATATCCAACACAAAGTTTATCATCATTTACTACCATAAAAAGCCTCATATGGTTTCATATAATTATTATCTTTAAAGATATTGTTGTAGGTGAACTCTACCAGTAGTATAAGCCTCTCCCAATAGACCCTAAAATCTAGGACGCATGCCTGCAACAAGTCCTCGAGGACCTGAATCATGCATTATGTGTGGACATATGTCTAGGGGGTGTTATTCCATTCTCATAAGCACTGGGGTACCCAAATCCATCCATATCCCTCTCCAAAATTGAGATGTAAACTAGGAGTCACTATCTAAAATTATAGAATGCAAGTCCCTATGTAGTCGTACAATCTCACAAATGTACAACCTCCCAATCTCATCAACACTGAAGGTCTCCTTAATATGCAGTAAGTGAGATACCTTTGTGAGCCTGTCAACAAAATCCCATAAAAAATCATTAAATCTAGGTGAATTTGGTAAACCTTTCACAAAATCCATCGTAATGTCATTCCATTTCCACTCTAGAATAGGTTTCTATTGTAAAATCCCACATGGTCGCTGGTGCTTTGCCTTCACTTGCTGAAAGGTGGAACACCTCATAACAAAACTAACTATATATCTTGTCATACCAAGCCACCAATACTATTGATGTAAATCTTGATACATCTTTGTGACACCAGGATTTATTGTCTAAGTTGATGCTTGAAAATCACACACCATCTCCTCTTGCATGTCTCAAGAGATCCATATGCGACCATGTACTTTTATAATCTCATCCTCATGTATGATCCATCTAGGAGGAGGGTCCTCACTATCCAAACTCTCCCATAGAATAATGAATTCTTATTATAATAGCCAACTCATCCTCACTCTATCCAGATGAGTATAGGTAACAACTGAAGAATAATGGTATGTCTGTCACTGACTTTCATGCACCTCCAAGTGAATGTCAAAGAACAAATCCATAAGCTTCCACCCACTAATGGCCTGCTACACTGCCTGTATCTGAGTCATCCTGCACAGTGAAAATACTCTTGGTACTCAACCCACTTTCACTATCTTAGGTTTATATCACGTTGTGTAAATACGTACTTGAGGCTTTTGTGGTCCGTGTACACCACAAAATGCACTCCTAGTAAGTAATGTCTCCAACAGTGCAATGCGTGAACAACCACAACTAACTCGAGATAGTGCATTGACTAGTTCTATTCATACGACCTCAAATACTGAGACCCATATATAAAGACTTGATCCCCCTTCATAAGAATTACTCCCTGCCCGATACTTGATACATCATAGCACACAGTATAATTCTTGTCTGGCTCTGGAACAATCAGTATCGGTAAAGATGCCAATCTCATTTTAAACTCTTGAAAGGCTGTCTTGCAGGAATATGACCATACATACCTGACACCCTTCTCATTCAATACCTTCAACAGTGTATCTATGAGTGAGAAGAACTATATGAAATGTCTGTAGTAACCATCCATCCTTAAGAAACTATGCACCTCAAAGAACTTCTTGGAATTCTCCTAGGAAACTACATATCTCACCTTCATTGGGTCCACTGATACTCCTGTATAAGAGATGATGTGACCCAAAAAGTGAATCTGATCTATTTATAAGCGAAACTTTGTGAGCTTATCATAAAACAAATGATCTCTTAGTGTATTCAAAACAATCTTAAGATGGGTGTCATGGTCGCGTCGATTATGAAAATACACCAAGGTTTCATCCATAAAAACCACATCAAATGAATTTAGATAAGGATGGAACAATCAGTTATTAAGTTCCATAAAGACCGATGTCACATTCGAGAGACCAAACAACATAACAAAATACTCATACAGACCATACCTGCTTTGAAGTTTGTGTGAGGTATGTCTGATGGTCTAACACACACATGAAGATAACTGAATCTCAAATCAATCATTGAGAAGACTCAAACTCCTCAGAGCTGTTCAAAGAGATCATATATCTGTGGAAGAGGATACTGATTTTTAACTATTAACTAGTTCAAATTCCATTAATCCCCACAAATATTGAGGGTACCATCCATTTTTTTACAAGAAAGGACCAACAAAACCCATAGAGAATAACTCAGTTGGATGAAACCCTCTACCTCTAAATACTCTGTCTACCTCTTGAGTTCTTGAATTTTAGTAGTAGTTATCTTGTAAGGAGGATGGATATAGGTGCAGCTCCTCAAACTAGCTTGATAGAAAATTCTACCTCTCTCATGGGAGGTAATCTTGAGCAGTCATCCTGGAAGAAATCTCTGATCCAATGGAGGGAAATCATCCTAACATGTTCCCTGATCATCCGAATACAAAATCTCAGTCTGGGATCTCATTCTAGTCATCCCACAATGATGTGGTCCATCTCGAATCACCTAGACATATCGTTCACCCTTGTGAATAAAATCATCTCCCTATAGTTATGTGAAAGTTACCCTTTCGAGATAGTAGCACACAAAAAATCAATAATCTATGAGACACTCTATCCCTAGTATGATGTCAAACCTTGATATCTCGAGGATGTAAAGGTACTATATAAAGTGACACCCCAACCTCAAGGGGGAGCTCCATGCACTAATCCACACCTTCTATCCCAATCCATAACGGAGTGTCTAGTGTCATAACACCATCAAAAGTGTAAGAACAAATCCCAAGGCCCTCTAGAATAGGTACAGATATGAAACTATGAAAAACCCCATTATCAAAAATTATTGAAGCTAAAACAGTGGCAACTAGAATAGTAACTCTGACAGTAGAAGTTTTGGGATCCTGCTTTGGCTAGATCTTTTGCACTGTATATGTCTGGCATGTACTGCAGTCTTGTGACACTGACTAGCTACCGTAAGCTGATCAACCCTACTGTCACTGTGAAAATGGAGTTTGGTGATCGCGATGACCACCACCACCATAGCCTGATTGGAATACTATGCCCTAGCACCCTATTTGGTGAAAATTTACTGACCCTACTCCTCAACATAGAGTTGGTGTAGACCCTCTAACCCTAGATTCTAGTGGAAATATTCTGTAGAAGTGTGCTAGATTACCCATATTGTTGTAGGAACGACACTTGACTAGGTCCCTCTTACATTGTGTCCTCATTTGTTCCAACCTAATACATTGGTATCACCTCATCTGAAAACCTTAAGAGATGTTTTGATTGCTTATGTCACATTCTATCAGATTTTGTATTTAAGACCATCCTCAAATTTCCTGACTTTCAATAACTCATCACCTATGATAATAGGTGAGAAGCAATGGAGCTCAGTAAAATGGGCCGAATAGTCTATCACTAATAGAACTCCCTACTATAGATGTAAAAAATCTCAGTCTCTATCACCCCTCAAAGTCTTAGGATAGAACAAATCATAGAATGCCATATGAAATTATATCCAAGACATGTCTCGATGACGATCAGTCTGAGTGACAACATCCCACCACCTATGAAGTGTGATCATCTCCACCATCCTAGCATTCAACTAGATTTCATCATGGTGGCATGGATCTACAATGCCAAACACATGCCTCAATTTTTGATCATTTAAGGGGTTTTCAGCCCAAAAGTGTAGAAAGAAAGATAGGATATGTACAAGCCTTCTTATGAGATTACAACCCTCTTTCTTCCGCAAAGGTCAGGTCTATGTGTCCAACTTATGAGAGACACCACCAAAATCCCACAACTATGGTTGGTTTAGGTCAAGTACTCTACTACAATCCATTTTAGATTCACTTGGCTTCATATTTATTTCATTTCAAATAGAGTTCATAGTCACATTCATTGAATCGATACTCATTCCAAGTTTATCACATTCCTTTTAGAAGGGTAAACCAGTGGTATGTCGTATTTTGATCTATGGGGGCCCATACTCCCCAATAATCAATGCCATGTGTCCTCCTATAACAAATCATAACACAATTCACTTTAAAGATAAAGAATGATTCACTAAATCTCAATCCAAGAGGGCCCATACACCTCATAGACCAATGTTTGACATCCAACTGTTTCACACCATAATATATCACAATATACCTAACAAAATAAAAGAAATATATATACCACAACACCTATCATAATAGCATGTAATCGGTAATGCGTCCTAAATGGCATGTCATAATGAACGAAACATGAAATTTAGTATGTATGCATAAGATGCATGAAATTAAATACCCTCATCTCATCAGGTGGAAACATAGTAAAACCCGAAATCATATGAACAATAAAAAAATAATTTAAGTAAATCACCCAATGGTGGAATAAAATCAACTGTAATATTTTAAAATAAAGAAATCAACAATTCAATTAGAGGAAATTTTATTTTTCATATACGTGGGTTAGCTCTGTTAAGTAACAACTAATTAACAAATCCCTTTTTATATATTTATCTTTCCATTGTCCCCAAATAGTTTATAAAACTAAAAAAGACTCCTCCAATACCACTTTCTATGGTCCATGAACCGAATTCACCTGAACAGTGCCCCAAGATTAGTGGGTCACATGACCTCAAGCACATCTCTCCAAGCACCAAAGGCTGCCGACTAGCAGTGGGGACCTAGGTGTGGGAGGATATTACCTCATTAATAGAGTGTAGAATAGTAGATATAAATAAAAGATATAAATAAAAGAATATGAAAACCATATAATAGAATTTAACAATTGAAGACTGATAGTATAAACAAGCTAGAAGTCATATCATAAGAAGGATGATGATATAAGTCAAATGTGTTTTATAAAACAACCAAAACATGAATACAAGGTAGATGGATAATCCATATAACAAAAGTAAAAAAGGCCAAAATAATCCTAGTAGCATCACAAGCCTCAGCTTCGTCCCATCTCTTAGGCTCCTAAGCATCATATAAGGTACCTATAGGAGGGCACTTTTCCTTAAAATTACCTGTAATGATATAATATTTTTGTGTCTAAAAAGTGACCCAAACATGGTGTGAGAATAAATCCATGAAGGTAACCACAAAAGGTATGTGAAAATTATTCAGTGAATATATATACTAGGTACTGTGAAATAAGAAAATTATTAACACGAATGTAATAAAAAGTCAACCTCTTAAATACACTGGTTTTCATTTACATTCTTTTAATATTCATTTAAAAATTCAATTACATTGAATTTACTAGTCTCGAGATATGACTCAATCTCGGCATCTTATATTTAACCGGAAGCACAAAAGATGACTCAGAATGACATCTAAATAATACAAGTGAAGACTGAACCTAATCTTGTGCTTTGTCTTGGTAGACGCATGATAGTCAATTCATTTATAATTCAATTTATAACCTGAGACCTTCCTTGAAATTCCTATGCTAGAATTCAAGTATCACCCCAGGTTCAATATGAACAAACACCCAACAAGCCCATCCCTGGAGAACCTCTTAGGAACCTAGTATCACTCAAGGAAAGGTATAACATCCCAACCAATTGATTCCATCACCATCTCTTCTTAGCATAAGCATGAGTATCAGCCTTGGCATAATCATGAAATTCCATTGGAGTTTGTCCAAGGAATTCTCCTAAGAAACCATGTATCACATGACATATAAGTCTATCCTTAATGAATTCATCCAGGCATCTCTCAATGGATCCATGTATCATCTGTGGCTTAATAACATTTTACCATTGAGTCCCTCCATAAAATCCTAAGGTGGATCAATGTATCACCCAAGGTATAAATATCAACAGTCACATGATTTTTTCCATGAAATAATAATTTTAATCCATGTATCACCTAATTCTATTTATCATTTAACAAATTCAATTCCATTTAGAATTTACTTTAACATGATAAGTTCAAAACCAAGAGAACCCACTAACAGACTCACCATAAAATGTGTATTAATCCTTGTCCAACTTCAAAGGTCTTGTAATTTCAATTACTCATGTGGGAATAACATAATAATGAGAATCCCATTCCTAATCAATCCTTTATATAGCATGGTCTCAACATAGATCACATGGGCCATCAATTTAAGGTCCATTAAATTACTCACATGTCCATTTTTAATATAACATGCCTGATAAGACTATGAAGCTATAACATGGCTTAGTTATCATATATCACACTTGGAAAAAACAATAAATTGATTAATTCTATCCAATTTCATCTATTCAAGTCATAGACTCTATTTTACTCACACGGTCAATGAAAACATGCTTTAAATAACAATGGAATACATGGGTAAAGGGAAAATCTATCCATCCCATACCCTTAATTCAATTAAATTACAATCTAAAAATATTTCAATTCCATTTATAACAGATTCCATTTTTATAACCCATGAAATGGATAAAGGCACACCTCAAAGGGGTGTCCAAGGCATAAAGCCATAATGGGTCATTCAAGGAAACTCATCCATGGGGTAGTCCTTATTCAATGTATAAAACCTATAATATGCATAAACTTGTCTATTCAATTACCTAAAAAACAACAGGTAATAACATGGTTCAATTTCAATAAAGGATATGCCCAAAAAATGGTCTTATGACACCCGAACATATATAAACAACTTTACATTCAGTTAAAGGAACAAGACCACCTACCTTAGGTCCGTGCTAGATACTTCATCCAATATCAGTCTTTAATTCATCCTGGATTGGAAGAAATACTAAGAATGTATAAAGAACAATAAATTAGGGAATATGAACCTAAAATTAAACTGTGTAGCCAATAACCAGGAGAATCTTGAATGGATAAAAAGGAATTAATTCCATACCATTGTAGATCTAAGGTGATGAACTACATTCAAATTGATGTCTGGATAGAGAGTAGATCTGAAATCAATGTTTTGTCGAAGGTTAGAATTTTACAAAGGGTTAG
The DNA here is from genome assembly GCA_963277665.1 of Viscum album. Lineage (NCBI taxonomy): Eukaryota > Viridiplantae > Streptophyta > Magnoliopsida > Santalales > Viscaceae > Viscum > Viscum album. Next base: position 1,897,697,040 of record OY728158.1, on the reverse strand, counting down.
GATGTTATCCATTTAAATAAAACAAAAATATTTTTAATATATGATTTTTATCATAATTATAAATTATTTAAATTCCAACATAGTAGGGCTCACATGGTTTACAAGCACGGTTTGTAAAACCGTGAAGAAAATATAAAAATTTTCTAGTAGGATCAGGGGAAAACACAAAGTCACCTTGCATTGTTTACTAATCATGTGGTAACCGTACAAAAATTATCTATTAAAGTATGCTAAAATGTAGACCTGGATGCATGGTCATGCGTCTTAACCCGAATGGTTTTTCAAACTATGCAACCTCTTCTTTTCACCCAAAACATGGGTTCTGAGCTCTAGAATTTTCCCAGAAACTCCTTTGACCTCTGTGAAATCAACATGCACTAACATTAGGTCATATTTAAGCAATGAAACAAAGAATTTATGGAAAGAAGAGATATGTACCTCAATAAAGAACCTGGTTCTCACACCATTAATGTTATATCACTAATAAAACAAAAAATATATCCGACTTCTCCACACATATATTCCATAATGGTTTTCATAAATACATAAAATTATGTGAGTAATGATATATATTAATGATAATATTATAGTCTAGGGATCAATATACAATTACGCATATAGAAACATATAATGATACATGGAAATGTTGATTTCCTATTGACCGAACTTTTCTCATAATATTTTATCTTTGAAATTACCAAGGGTGGACACAATGAGAAGGTGTATCCTTGTATAATGAGCCTCATATCCTTGATAGCCTATATTATCTATGAGTCATCATAAAATATCATCTTTCTATAGAAAAAGGTTTCAGAATAATTTCATGGAACCTCTATGTTCTCTTCATAGTAATGAACTTTTATGAAATTTAAATGTGACATATATTCTAATAATATTATAACATTAAAATATTTTGTAGAAGAGAAATCATGATGTGATAATAAAAAATTTTTAATAAGAAAAAATGTAATCAAGTACTATGAAAGTTGGTTTTAGAGAACCAACTCCAAACGACACCGACTTTCACTAGAGTAAACTAATAAAAACTTTCAATCCATTATCTTTCACATGATACTCATGCTTCTATTAAGACAAATAATTCATTAAGGGGCCTTCCATATTTTCCTCTAGGGATACTATTCTCCCCCCAACTTCACCTCATTGAGAAAAATCTCTCAATAGATGAAACTTTTAATTATATTCTTTTTTCTTTGGTGTGACATTGGATTTTTAAAGAGAGCCACTGATGTAGTGTTCACATAGTAAAATGTGATAGGGTCAATATTGTTTAAAAAAAATAACATTCTTGTAAAAATTTGAAAATCAAAACCATGTCCTTGGTAGAATCAGATTCCACAATATACAAAGACACAACTATAGAATCGATGATAGCTATCTAAATTGAATGTTTTTAGCTGAAAGCTCCTTTTTTGAAACAAAAGACATAACAAGACTGAAAATTCAGATCATTATAATATATTTAAAAGATAGATTATGTATAACCCATGATTACTATTTCTATATCTCCTCTATACACCTAGAACATATCGTTAGTATGCCTCATATACTTAAGGATAACCTTGATAATAGCCCAATATAGTTCACAAAGATCTGTTTGAAATCTTCATACTAATATCAAAGCAAAGAGAATATCAAACCTCATAAAAAAAATAAAATACATGATAGATTATACCATATAAGTGAATGAGATATTATTAATTATCTCTATTTCCACTTATGATTGAGAATATATTTTCTTGGAAAGTTGTATAGAATGTGGCATTATAAGTAATTCCCTCTTAGATTGTTTTGTACTTAACCTCTTTAGTATTTGGTCAAATTATGCAATTTGAATTATCCTAGGAATCGTCTTAGATATATCGTGAATGATCTAGATCCCTATAATGTGGGATGATTCAGCTAATTTCACCATGGAGAAGCACTTTCTCAACCATGCCTTAACCTATTTTAAGGCTAGTAAATTGTTTCCAATTAGTAATATGTCATTAACACACATTACTATGAGAAAACAATACTCCCACTAAATCTCTTGTATAAACCTGCCTCACATTCATTCTCAATGAAACTAGATTCTTTTATGGACTCATCAAATCAAGTGTTCCATGACCTGGATGCTTCCATTAATCCATTGATGGATCTCTACAACTTTCATACTATTTTCACATTTCTTAGAGTCACAAAACCTTATGTTTAAATCATGTGAACATATTAATGAGGGTTCCCATTATTGAATGTAGTTTTAACTTATATTTTCGGAATATCATAGTCATGGTAAGATGTTGTGGAAAGTAGGATTCTAATGGACTTAAAGATAGAAAATGGAGAAAAAAATTCATCGTAGTCAATTACCTGATGTTTTCTAAACCATTTGGACACTATCAATGATTTATAGGTATTTATGTTTCCTTAAATGTATAGTTTTATCTTTGAATAACCATTTACAACCAAAAGAATTTACTTTAACTGGCGAACGATATGAATCCAATCTAGGTTTTGATATATGGAATCGATCTCAGAATTCATGGATTATTTCCATCTTGTTGTCTCTAATCTATCTACAAATTCTTTATTGGTTAGAGGTTCATTATTATAAAAAAATAATGAATCACCATCATCAGTGAATGGAAAACCATATCTATCTGGTCTTCTTACCGATCTTTTACTCCAACATAGTTATTTTTTTAGGAATAACATCTTCAACGATGACCCATGGAATCGGTTCCTATTCTAACTCTTGTGTATCATGAGGATAAACTTCATCAAAGTCAATATTTCTTACTCTATCCTTCATGAGTATGTTGTCCCTCTCAATAAATATTTCTGGTCTTGTGATAATTACTTTCTTATCTAAAGGGTTGTAGATATATTATCCTCTAATTTTTTTGGGAACCCTATAATGATATAATTCATGTCTTTGGGTGCTAGTTTGTTTCTTTAGCATGCCTTAACAAATGTTTCACACAAAAATGCATTAACAAGGGACAAATATGTTTATTTTAATTCAATAACTTAAAGGTAACACCATTTTTGTCTTCTTTGGTACTCAATTTTGTAGGCATAATTTTATTTTTAATAAATATATCTAAAAGGATAATGGTAGGATTGTGTGGTTAATCAGCGTCCTTTCTATGTTTAATAATGTAAATTAATCCTTGTACTAACACCTTTCCTATCAGATGTATAAGTTGGATTTGGTTGATTCTAAATCCTATACTCCTCTAAAAATTCAATAAAGTCTTAGTTAAGATATTTTACACCACAATCCAATCGAAGATTCTTTATCTTCATATAAGGATGTTTCTCAACCATATTTTTTGAACTCTTTAATCTTCTGAGAGGATTTACACTTATATCTTATCAGGTATTTTGACCATACATTCTAAAATCATTAGTAAAAGTAATAAATTATGAGAATCCCCCTATTGCTTCTTGTTATGAAGTCACATACATGTTAGCGTCTACCAATTCTAAAATATCAGCGACCCTTTCACCTTTACCACTAAATGGTGGTTTGGTGATTTTCATTAGAAATAATCATTTCATGTTTAAAATGTATTTATATCAAAAAGGTCTAAATAACTATCTTGATAGTGCTTTGTCAAATGATTTTCATTTATGTGACTGAGAAGGTGATGCTACAACTAGGTTTCATATGAGATGCATGAATTGTTTTTTTTATCAATTTTCAATATTTGTTTTTCATAATTTAATACATAAATATAGTTATTCAAATCATCCATACCATAAGATATGCTATATCTATTAAAGTAGATACCCTTTTTTCCAAAGATGAAAATAAATCCATCTATATCTAAATAATAAATAGAAATAATTTTCATGGTAACACTGTAGACATAATAAAATATCTTTTAAACCAAAAAATTCCCATAGATAATGTGAGATGGTAGTCTCTAATGTCTAGAGAGGCCTGCCTCACTCCATTTAGATCCCGTAGATCCACCTTATCTCTATTAATATTCCAAAATCTAATATGGTTCCTATATTTGGATACTAATTTGATCACCACAAAAAATATACAACTCCCAAATTGTAGATAAGGAAAGATTACACTCAACAAAGTATACACCAGATGCTTACCCATTATTATTTGAAAGAGTGAAATTAATATTCCATTGGCCCATCATGACACATGAAAAACATATTTCATTCTATTCCATTCCTTACCTAGGGACCTTCTAATGCTTAGAGGGATGGTTCTCTAGAGCCTTAGACCTGGAATGAATCTTTGGACCTTTTCCTTATTCCTCTTCTTCTTATTCATCATAAAGACAATGGGTTTGTAATGCCTCATGTCTTTATTAACTTAATAGTGAAGATAATAAATTCAAATAGCGTCTTCTTGCTATTTCTCATATTATAATTTATTATAACACCAGGGAAGTTTTCAGGTAGTGCAGATAAAATAATATATATATGCAACTCATAAAGGATGTTAAAACCCAAGATATATTGGCCCTCAATATATCCAATCATCTTAACTATATGAGTCACATATGGGGCTAACTCTCTAAGATTTCATAGAAATTTTTTATTGGAGATAACATATCTTTGTAATCTTACCTTTTCATGATAGAGATCTAAAATCTAAGAAACTATTTTATACATATCCATATCCTCGTATGGATTTAAAATATCATTTTAAATTGAGGATAATATAAATAATTATAAATCCACTGTGTCTTCCACATACATTTTACAGAGAGACACTTCTTCCTCACTAGCCTCTTTCGAAAGTGACTTTGGAAGTGGGGTTTCTAGAAAATATGATTTTAGATTTTGGCATTGTATAATGAGAAAGCTCCTATACCATTCCTAGAAATCCATTCATGTGATAAGGTTATCCTTCTCTAGTATGGATCACAGTGATATTCTCAAAGTTTTATGAATTTCCCAGTTCGAAAAATTATGATAAGATAATTAATACTTTTTTGAATACAACAAATATGATAATAAATTTAAAATTAATTATTTACTTTATTAATCTTTAAATATTTTTCAAAAACATAATATATCTGACCATCAATTTTGGGATATATTGTATCTTATATATTCTAGTGAAAAGTATCCATATTTACTTCTCATAACCCATACATGGGTATGAAAATAATTTTAATGTGGTTTAGGTGGTGTAACTTGACAACTATATTAAATCATAGTTCCTTGATATTTTGAGTGCAATTCCCAATCATAAAATGTTCTTTTAATATTTTATCGTCCTTTTACTCTTAGTTACACCATGTATTATATGTAAAGTATACCCTCAATGTAAGATAATTTAAGTTAACCCAAAAATTCAAGATAAAATTTTGACGATAATCGTAAGCACCCCAATACGGCTTGGTAATGAATATTGGACTATTACGTAGATTCTTACTTCAGTAGTGGAAGGATAAGTAGACTTAATATTTCTACTGATGGATTTTCATCCATATTCATAACTTCAATCTTATCCTTTTACATACCTTGTTAATAGTAAGTGTATTTTTCTCAAGTGATTAACCATGTATAGTAAAACAATTACATTTAATATGATCATATTTTATTCCATCATGAATACTTGTTAATTTATTTATTAGGTGATGGAGTAACATTCACTAACATAAATAATTAACCATGCAACTGAAAGAATGAAAATATAAGGGGTATGACCATGAGACTATATAATGGTATGTTTATCTATAAGATGATAAACATCCCCTTGATTTTGGGGGAAAAAATCTTGAACCATATCTCGATCTTTATTTCATTATTCCATTATGTCTTCTATAAAACACCTCAATTGGTTTCACCTTGGCTCCTTGAAACGATCTTCCTCTACTCACTTTAGTGATCTATCCTTACATAATATCTTAATCACACACTAGTGAAGGGATTCAATGGGTTGGATAAAAGGGGCTTCACCTAAAAGGAACCATGGGAGCACAAACACTTATATAATTAGAAGGAGGGGATGGATCCCATATCATCCATAATAATTTGAACATAATAAATTAAAATAAACCAATCAGACACAAGGGCTAGTCTAATCTCATGATCATCCACAGATAAAGTAATAAGCATAATTTTTCAATATTTTTATCAATTAATTTGATTCATTATTTAATTACGATATTTCCAAAAAAATTATATAATTAATTCATTTTATATTAATTCCAAACAACAATCCTTAACTAACCATCATTTATAATTTAAAAAAATAGATTCATTTAAAATTAATAAAGTACACATGTTTACTTGTTGTCAACATCGTGTGTTTATCAAACTTTTTGGATGGAAATTAATTTAATATATAACTATTAATCATATAACATGGTGTATAATGTAGAATCAAAGACATGTGAAAAAAATATTCAATAGGTTTAATTATACATTTAATTCTTATTATAGGAAATTTGAATCACTTCTTGTAGATTACTTCACAATGTGTACAAAATTATATAGTGTGTAGATGTATTTTTCTTGTGTCCACAATAAACACATTGGGTATGGATTTATATCCTTATATGGACATATTCCAGGTACAGAAAGTGTAGTGGGAATACATGGTGTGTATCCTTAGAGTTTTAAGACATGTATATCACCGTGTCATGTATTTGATACATGACTCTTTTTGACTCCCATGTTCTCATCCATGTGAATAATTGGACTACAAAACATGTATATTTCTTATAGGGAATGTAGTTATACTTTCCTTATGAAATTCTATCTTGAATGACAAGCCGATCTGATCTATTCAGATATTAGAAAAGATTTTTTTTTATATTTGACCTGATAAAAATATATACAGGTGAGAAAAAAGTACATGGAATGTACTCAAGAAGTACATGTAGTGTACCCTAATTTTGTCTAGGGATATTCTTTGGAACCACAATATGGAGTGAATCAGATTATTATTCATTATTATTCATTAATTTTTTATTGGAAAGGTTATCAAGAAAGAATAAATAGAAGATAAAATGTCATAAGGTATTAAAAAGAATTTATTTAAGTAAAAGAAAACTCAAACACATACAACCAATCAATTAATGAATTTTTTTTATAAATTTAACATATGACCAATATATTATCCGTTTTTCGTTTTGAGTGAAGTTGAGGAAACCTTTTTTGGTTTTAATAAATAATATATTAGTCATAAATCATGTGTAATCATTACTATACATGATAAAAATTTCATGTCCAATGAAAAAAGTAGAATACTTGACAAGATTAAAACACCGAAACCGAAATCAATGAATCTTAACTTATAGTTTATATTTAATTTATGATGATATATATAATTATCTCAACTTGTAAGTTCAATTTTATTGATGTTATGGTTATAAAGATCCTATCATCCCATTTTTTCTTTGCATGATCCATAAACAAAATCCATCCAGCAGTGATCTAAACTTTCACCACAATCTCTAACTGATGTCATAGAACCACCGAGTGCTAGAATAGACAATCATGATTGCATGTATTGTTCTTGGTTGATTGCATTAGAATTATTCTCAAGAGAGGAAGAACTATTGATGACCCCTTTTCGGCTTTATATAGGAGGGAATGATAGCACTATATATCTAGTGAGCTATCTTTAGGGATTAAGAGTGTCTCACTCTATCCATTTTGCACACCAATTGTGTTTTAGGAATGAGATATAATTAGATATTTTTTAGGGTTTGGAAAATCACACACAATACCTTTCCCAATTACATTATTATTAGTTGAACTTATATCAAATAAAATTAATAGGAAATTATTATTAAATTCATGAAATGTGAATTGATAAATAAAATATCCGTTGAATCATTTCCAGTTGAACCATTAAACATAGTCCACTTTTCTTTGTCCACATTTAATGATCCCTAAATAATGTCTATTTATTTATAAATAAATATATCACCATTATTCTTCAAAAAATGTAATAATAAATATATTGACCAAACATGCAAAAAATATTTATTATTATTATTTAACTCGCTTATTATATTGAATAACTTGAGATTAAATTATGGTGATCAACCAAACATCAATAAATATTATTTATTCTAACTTTTTAAAATCAATACTAGAATTTAATAGAGATTTCAGATATACTTATTGTGTGACCGTCTAAGCCTATTCCTTATTGGCCTTAGGCATATCCACATAAATTACAAAGATAGTATCTAGAAACACGATAAAGAATCTATAGATAAATATATTAACATCACAATGAAATCTAACCTCTTATGAATTTTTATTTTGTAATATAATATATTTATCATAATATAAAAAATCGAAGAGGTTGCAAGATGGTTCCATCAACCTATATACTTGATGTCTCTTTATTTGACTTTCAAGAAATGAACACACCCATTGAACACTATGACTATAGATTTATTCAGGTGGTTTTATTCCCATTAATGGTTTGGAGATATTAAATTTCATCGAGAGACAAAAGGGATAAATCCTTTCTTGCATTATCCATTAATGTTATATCCTTCGTGAAAGACCCTACTTTTCAACAGACTTATGTCATTATTTATTTTGTGATTACATTAAAGTAAATGATTCATGATATCCATTGATGATAAAATTGAGGTCTAAGGATCAATACACACATCCACAGATAGAAACATCCATTTCCACATGGAAATATTGATTTCTTTTTGACAGGAATTTTCCCATGACCTCTTATCATAGAGATTATAAAGGGTAAACACCAAAAGAATATATATAAATATATTATGAGCCGCCTACCACTAATATAAAGTACTGTATATGTTCTATCTAAAAATATCATCCATAAATAGAACATAGTTCAAGAATAATGTCATGACACCATTGGGTTCTCATCATTGTAGGGAACTACTATGACCATTCAACATGTAATATATTTTAAGAACATTTTTACATAAAAATATTATATAGATGAATAATCATGATTTGATAAGAAAACTTCTTAAATAAAAAAAACATTAAATCAAGTACAAAAAAAGTTGTTTCTAGGGAACCGACTTTAGTATTTAAAAAACTACATTATATACGTTTATTAGGAATCATTTAATTACTTTTTATTTTGTAGGGGTTATTAAAAACTATTGGTATTTGATTTGATAAATTTTTTAAATTATTCAATTATATTTATTATATTAATATTTTTATATTAAAAAAATTATATTATTTGATAATAGTTTGTATTTAAATATTGTTTTAATTTCAAAAATATTATTATTTCGGGACAATTTATATAATTATGTTTTTTTAAATAATTATATTTTTTATTATAAATCAACCCACCAAAGTTCTATCCCTTAGGCTTGGCCTAACACACCCCTTGGTACCAGACCTAGAATGGTCCCCACCACTCCTAACATGCCCTCCCATTTTCCTACCAAATCTATGAATCGGGGTGCAACACCCCTAATTTAATATATTTAACTAGTACCTGAGTTGGGCCATCCCATCACCTCCCGTGTTTCTCCCCATATATTTGAGTTTATTGGCTAGTGGGGAAGGTCTATAGTCGATATGGATATATTATACCCTAAATTCCATAACTATACAATAAAACTTGATGAAGTACCCTAGAACACCTTGAGTGGGGAGGGGTGAATTAGGGTATCAAATTTTTTCTTCTAATGTGATGAATCTTGTTCCCACATTGGTTGGAAACTATTAAATATGTTTGATGGTAATGTGCAAAAAAACATGGGATCACATGCAAAAAAAATACAACAATTTTTCATGGTTCAAAAATAAGGGATAGTCTAAGGAAAATATATCAACAGTGTGTTGAATATAACTAAATCTACTAATGTTCTCTAGTTTTGGAATACAGAAGTTTAGACATAATCACTTTATACCAGACACACTACCTTTAAAATATTTTATGGATAACACATTGCGTCCCTTGGAACACTTCCATCGACTCCCCCTTGCTCATGGTCTTGGGTGATGTCATACTCAATTTATTGACTTGATGGTCACTTTAGTAGATTAGAATTTATGTTTTTTCCATGATTATCATGAGACTCTACTTGAATAATAGACCTGATTTGATGCACTTTGAATGCCATGTTCACTTAAACTAGATGTTCAAAATTATTGTTCGTGAATCTCATTCGCTAAGCTCACTACCTTCACCAAGCAAACAACCTTCATAGAATACATTGAATTCATGAAGCTCAATGATTCATCGCAAAATACCCCATCATTATGAAACACTCACTACTAAGAAGAATTATCATTAGTCAAGACATAACAAGTATTTTTATGATGCTCAATCTCACACAAAGGAACCAGATTTACGAAACTTTCGTACCTTCATGAAATTAGAGATATTATGAATTTTTTCCAATTTTTTTAATCTCGAATGAATTATGGGGTAGAATGATATTTATAGGCTCGACCCTTCATGATGCTCCCATGCATACAATAGTTTTTTCATGAACCATAAAAAACTTCTTCATTAATATCCTCAATTCATGAAGCTCAAATTAGATTTATCATAGTCATGGAGATTACCGCCAAATCATCATGCATTCAAAACACTACACTTCTTATAGTCACAGATAGAACCTTCAACTCATCACACACTCGTGAATCTCCATACCTTTGAGAATACCAACCTTTTTAAAACCTAGTATTTATGAAACACGTTCCTTTACTATATTTATGAAGAGTTTATTCCTAAATAACCTTTCATGATTAAATCCTCTTCCTCACGATTTTGAGCCAAAAAATTGGGAAAACACTAGGAAATGACACAAACTTTAATATTTTAGTCATCTTGTACTATAAGACCACTTTCCTTCCAAACTCCCTAACCATAAAAGTGTGGATTGATGAAAAACAAAAACCATACTTGATTTCTAGTGATGAAAAACCTTGGTTCCAACACTGAATAATATAATTATCCGTGAAACATTATCATCACTAAGAAAATTGGAATCGTAGAGGAATTCCAACTATAATCAAAACATACATTATGAAATTATATTTGAACTCATGATGTACCATCCACTCATATACTGAAAGGGTCACCAACCAATAGTATGATCATAAATATTTCCAAATAGAAGTTAAGAAAATAAAATATATACACAACATTTTAAAAAATACCAATGAACATACCTTATATATGGCTATGTACCACTAAAAATATATTCTAATTAAATCCCCAATAATATGCACATTTACCTGACCCACATCTCAATATGAATAATTCACATCCACCAATGTTCACATGTATGATTTGAGAAAAAAACTTGGTGTGTTACCACTAACAGGATGTGAAAATACAAAAAAATGTATATATTTCAGTGCATTTAGTATATTATACAAAAATCTATAATGGTCAATATGAAAATAAATATGTTTAGTCATTATGTACGAACCAAGACTCCCTGATGTACAATCCAATCTACTTCATAAATTGTCGATGGGGCATGTTAGTCATAACACACACCATGAGTGACCCAACCATTAAGACAACCCCCAATATCCAAATCAATTGGGATGTGCATATCAATTATAGAGAATCAACTGACATAGTTAATCCATTGGGAGTATTCATGGATAAAAGATAATGTAGATGAAATTTTTATAGAACATATGATTCATTGAAATGATATAATATAGCTAGTTACTAGAGAAAATTTCTAGTCACAATATTATACAGTTCACATCTTCATAGTGTATCAAAATCTTGGAAACTTTATAATGTAACTAGTTCTTATAGGAGAGTTGATGATGTAAGATAACCAAGATGACATAGTCAGAGTGATTCAATATAGTGGAAATATAATAACATTGATTATTCCTCAGAAAGATCATTCAAATCATTATATGGGTATAATATAGCTAGCTTCCCTAGGAAGAGAATCTGAATCATGATATTGGTGAAATGTATCCATTTACCTTGATAATAACATATAAATCATGGGAGGGGGTGAAACACAACCAAATATATTGGGAAATAACCTGTAACACCCCAAGATTCCATGGTATGATTTTCTTTGAATAATACAGTAGCATGTGTTGTACGCAACTTCGAGTTCTAACACACCACAACCAATCAAACTAGCCGTTATGAATAGTAATACCCACTTTTTGAAATTTTATACATTTTATCTTTCAAAATGGACTTCATTTTTGGATTCAGAATATCGAAATTAGTGTAGGGTAATGTTTTGGTACTTTTCTGATAACTTTCATATTTTGACGAATAGTGAAAATTACTAAATTTTAATTAAAAACAACTTTTTTTAATAGAAATAATTAATAGTGATAAATGATGAATTTGCATGATTTTAAAGTATAATTAGATTATATTTTTACCATTTAATAAAATGTTGGTCATTGGAAAAAATTTCACATTTAAACTGGATATAATCAAGTGCCAATCTTTTGATAGTTATTATTTATTAAAAACACGCTTTTTGTTTTGACAAAGGGAATTAATTTTAAATTAATTTCTGACACTTCTTTGTTTTGAATTTAGATAAATGGATTCCATATTTAGAATCATGAGATCCAAATTTTTTAAATAGTTAACCTTTATTTTTAAACATTTTGAATAATTACTTCGGTAAATATTTTATTTACCATGGTTAAAGGGTAAATCCGGTAAATAAGGGTACAAAAATATTATTATAATAATATTAAATAACCCTAAAATATCTCCTAACCCTATTGGTTGATACATGTCCGACCATGGGCATCTTTGGGTTGATTTTGGGACCCCATAGAGCCACATGTAAGTGATAATGACACTTTATATTAATTACATTAAACAAAATAAAAAAATGATATAAGCATATATCTTTCAAAATTTTTTTTTTACGTAGGGTTATATATGTTATATGTTAGAATATAAATATTAATTATAAATATAAAAAGGTTTACTATATAATGGTATTTTATTTATAATTTTTAGACATTGAATAAATAAATTTACTTATGACACAATAATGATGCAGTATTTTCCATTATTAATTAACAGATCAAATAATTGATATTATAAATGTTAAAATAAATATAATTTGAAAGTTTTGATGAAATCCAAGAATTTTATTTGTTAATATGAAATGTTAGTATTTCTTAAATGAATTTTTTTCTAATTAATAATTTTTTAAGACTTTAACAAAAATAAATTATTAAATAGTGTCAAAATTGACATAAAGGAGTTTTTAAAACAAATATTATATTATAAATTGATATTATATTCCTAAAAATCTGAGGATATTCCAAGAGACTTATATAATGATAGGATTATCATTAATGAACTACTTGGGGTTATTTTGGAAGTTTATAGAAAGTTTATGAACCATATAATATAAAAATACAAAGAGACATGGTAAATGTCAAACTAATTAACTAAGTGTTAAAACTAAAAGATAAGGTTAATAAAGTGAAAAAAACCTGTATAAAACTTATTGTATAAGTTGTTTTCAACCCATCCCCACCTTATCCTCAAAATAAATCAGTTTGGATCCATTATAAACCGAATATAAATTTATTATAAAATAATATTTCTAGCATTTTCTAAGGTGCCCATCACCCCTCTTATAAATGGGCACTCCCCCTTCCCTCTAATTCACACCTTCAAAGCCATTTGGCTCGGCCAAACCCTACCAAAATATCCTCTCAACTTACATAACTTCATACTAGAGGATTTTATTTAGTCATAAAGACAAATTAAGGAGCCCTTTTGATCAAATCAAAAGGAAGCAACGAAAGAAGATGTCATAATTTCACAACCCTCTTTCAAGTTCTTTTCTTTTTCTACATCTTATTTATTTTTTATTTCCATTATGAAATAATAAATTCAATGTATTATATATAATGTGATGTTATTATAAATATGATTCATCCATATTCATTATTCTATCCATCCTTTGAATGACATGTCACCATACATGCGTACATACAGATTACCGTCTCCACGTTGTGGTGTAATTGTTATTCATTACATTATTGTTTAGATGGGTATAATAATGATATGTAATTCATGTAAATAATAAATATAACATGATAATTATTCTTTTTATAGGATATAACATCCAATTATATATTATTTTATTATCAAAATAATGATATTGTTGCTTGTACGTACGTACGGATACCGTCTCCACGAACACGATGAGATTCATTTCCCATCGTATCCATTGAAGACTAATTTTCATTAGATGATTAAAAATAATGTTTAAAGACTTGATATCATTATGGATATGAATAATATACATCCCATATATAACAAATATGACTCACATAACAAATAATATAAAGGAAAACGAATCCGTTAACACCTGAAACGACGATAATACTAAGATATTATAAACAAAACAATGTTGTAAGTTCATATATGATATCATATTAATGTATATGATTCTTGTATAATTTAATAACAATTATTTAACCATTATACAGGAGTTTAACCTACCCTCAACCAAGGAAAAGTACAAGGGATTATTTCACAATCTCTTCATTATTCGATGTTGTTTATATGTAATTAAATACTGGGACCTCATTATCATCCACATCCATGTTTCGTAAAAATGTATTTCAAAACATTTTACTATTTAATAGAATATGGGTTAAAGTCATTTATACCCTTGTTTGAATTTTTATAATATGTTTATAAAGGAATATTTCCATCGATTTCCAAACAAGCTCCTTTTTAACCTTTTCGACAGAATTAAGGTAAGAATGTGTTTTTTTAACTTATATGACGGGTGCAGCTATTTTCCACCATTATAAAATCGTAAAAGCTTATATTACAATATTATAACAATATTTTCAAATTAAATGTTTTCTTTTATAATTATGTGACTTTTTTATTTAAAAAAAAGATATTTCTCTCAAATAGTTTTGATTTCATCTATGTGAACATCCATTGATGCATTTTAAGCTTATTTGAAGTTGATTTATTATGATATAAAACTTCCATATTTTATTTAAGGTTTTGTGATATGTTTGACTATGGAGGTTTTATTTTTATGCCAATAATGTTTTATGAATAAATTATTGACATTTTGTATGATAGTTTCAATATGAATGTTTATATTATGTTTAAGCCTTTTCATACGAGGAATGCATCAGACTTAGTAGGTGATAGGTGGAGCCTGCTATAACTCATCGATGCATCAGTAGGTCTCATGAGACAAACTAGTGTCTTGGCACAAGGCCTTGAAACAAATAAAATTTTTAGTCTTGTCACAAGGCCTTGACTATGTGGTTATGATAGTCTGGCATTATGCATTCCATCATTATAAAAGTGGTTATTGATATTGCATGTGATTATTCGACTAGTAGAATATCCATGTGAATAATTAAATGGAATTATTTCATTTTATTTTTTCCATATTATGCTGAAGTTCAAGTTTAAAAGGCTTTTGTTTTAGTTATACATTGCCTTAAATGTTTATGCTTATTTAGGAAAGTTTCCGATATATTGTTATCCTTACTGGGCATCTGAGCTCACCCCTTTCTATGTTTTATTTTTCCCAGGATGTGAAGAAGTATTTTATGAATGAACTATAAGGATAGTATGAGGGGATATGAGTGTGGTCTATGGAGACAAGATATTGTTGTAGTTTTTCACTTTATGATGTAATGTAAACTTTATGAATGTATCTAGTGATTCCAAGCCTACTAAACTAATCTGTCCTTCGAGACTTGATCTTTTGTGATCATGCCAATGTTATGTAATAATTCACCGACTCTGGGTAAATGGGGTCGGGGTGTTACAGTTGGTATTAGAGGAAGTTTAGTACAAACCGTGGAATCTAGATTTAGATAAACTCTAATTAGAGAATATAGACCTAAGATGGACTTTGAGGATTAGTAAAGAAGAACTTCCTAGAATTTTGGTATTGTAGAGATTTTATGAGTTTTCCGAGCAATACATCCCTGTTTGGATACGAGCAGGTAGAGGAGGCTCTGACACAGATGTACATAGGGGTAAAACCCGAAAACACTACTTTGAGCTAGACTTGAACGGGAACTGGTGCACGAAAACAGGCCTTGCTGCACTCTTGTTTACGACACTCTCAGGGGATATGCTTAGGATAATTATCATTTTCTTTACAAATAATTATAAAGGGTTTATGAGTATATAATTTCTCAATGAAAACATTTTTTATGATTATGGATTATATCCATAAACTGTTCAATTTATGGTAAGTGTTTTATAAGTTTGGATTTATGTATTGTGATTCATAAACTAATCTAGTGTATACCATTGTTTAGAAATGGTGCCTAGTGGAAGGAATGGAAATTGTATCAATGAACACACTCCATGTAGGTATTTCCATCCTGTTCAAGATAATTATAGTGGAGCTGATGATACAACTGGTACTGATCAACTTATCACCATACTGGGACAACTCACTCAGGTTATGAATAATAACCTTACCCGTATGGAGCACCCCGATCGATAGCGTCTAGGATCAATGTTAGATCGCTTCATGAGGCAAAAAACACCAACATTCAATGGTAGTACAAATCCATTAGTAGCTGAGGAATGAATAAATTCCTTAGAGAAAATATTTCATGCCTTGGGGAGTAGTGAAAGGGAAAAAGTTATCATGGCAGTTTATCGCCTCATTGGAGATGTTGATCAATGGTGGTCATTGATTCAAAACAAGAAGGAAGATGATGAAGTATCAAATATGGAATGGAGGAAGTTTAAAGATATTTTCTTAGAAAAATACTTTCCTCATGACCATCAAGCAGATATGGAAAGACAATTTTTGAGTCTGAGGTAAAAAGAGGATGAGAATGTTGCAAAGTATGAGGATAACATTACAAAGTTAGCGAGACATGCTACAGATTATATATTTAACCCAAGAAGTAAGATTGATCATTTATTTGATTGGTTAAAACTGTTTCTCCATCGAGCATTAGTCTCACAATACTTCTCGTCGTATAAAGATATTGTCTCATGTGATATCAAGACAGAAAAAGAATTCTCTAAGTCTTACGACTTTAAAAATCAAGAGAAGAAGAGATCTTCTGATCAATATGGAAATGGAAATAAGGGGTAGAAGGGAAAAGTTGATTATCCATCGTACAGTAAATTTGGGAAGAAACACCCCGGTACTTACTTGAAAGGAATGGGAGTCTATTACAAGTGTGGTGAAAAAGGCCACCAAGATCGTGATTGCAAGCGGAAGAAAGAAGCTACTAATGTTCAATACCACAACTGCAGGGAGATGGGACATTATGCAAATGAATTTACTAAGCATCAGGGGAAATTACCTCAGAAAAGGCCAATGGATCAAGGCCAAGATTATGCTATCATTACTGCTGAGGTAGGATATCCAAAAGACGTGGTGGCAGGTAATTTAATGGTTTCCTCAAGTTTAGCAAAAACATTATTTGATTCTGGATCATCTCATTGTTTCATATCTTCCAAGTTTGATAAGAAAATTAGATATTTCCAATTTTATTTACAAAGGGATTTATCATTTAAGACTACAAAGGGAAGTATCATCACAAGAATGTTTTCTGAATCTATTACCATTAGAGCATATAAATGTTCTTTATCTGCGGATCTCATCGTCATACCCATGATTGAATTTGATATAATCCTCGGTATGGAATGGGTTTCGGACCATGATGTGAAGATTTATTGTAAGAAAAAGGAGGTTATTATTTTTGATGATGATTATAAAGAACACCATATCTTTAGAGAAGAATCATCACCACCGAATTCTTATCTAGATCCACCCCCAGTAGCTCAACTAAATTCAATTATTGGGCAGGAAGAGAATGAAATAACTATGGGTGAGGAAAGGAATATTCAAATAGAGGATGTATCTATTATGAATGAATATGTAGATATGTTTCCAAAACTTTTACTTGGACATCCTCCAGAATGAGAAATGGAGTTTTTCATTGATTTAATTCCTGTTTCAAGGCCCATATCGAAGACTCCTTATAGAATGGCCACTGTGGAATTAGTTAAACTAAAGAAACAACTAGAGGGATTGAGTAATAAGGGATTTATTCACCCTAGTGTTTCTCTATGGGGATCCCTTGTCCTTTTTGTTAAGAATAAAGATGTATCTATGAGGTTATGTATCGTCTAAAGGGAAATCAATGCCATAACAATAAAGAACAAGTATCCCCTACCTCGCATTGATGATTTATTTGAATAACTACATGGAGCTCAATAAGTTTCAATGATTGAACTTCGATTTGGATACCATCAGTTGTGTGTGAAGAAGGAAGACATTATGAAGACAACATTTTGAACCAGGTACGGACATTACGAGTTTACCGTAATGCCTTTTGGGATGACTAATGCACCCTCTATTTTCATGGATCTAATGAACAAAGTTTTCATGGAATATCTCGATGATTTTTTAGTGGTATTTATTGATGATATCGTGGTATATTCCAAAAGCTACTAAGATCATTAAAATCACTTACGCATTATCCTGAAGACTCTTAGAAGGCATGAATTATATGGGAAGTTTAGCAAGTGTGAATTCTGGCTTCATGAGATTTCTTTTCTTTTCCATATTGTCTCTAAGGATGGAATCTCTGTTGATCCTTCTAAGACCAAGGAAATCCAAGAATAGTCATCACTGACGAGTATAACTGAGGTACGTATTTTTATTGGTTTTATAGGTTATTATCATCGTTTCGTCCCGAATTTTGCCCGATTGGCTAACCCATTAATGAAGCTCACATGTAAAGGGGTTAAATTTGTTTGGACAAAAGAGTGTGAAGAATGTTTTGATGAACTGAAGATAATATTAGTCAATGCTCCTATATTGACTCTACCACCGGGGAATGATGGGTTTGTTATTTATAGTGATACATCAAAGAAATGACTTGGCTGTGTCCTTATACATAATGATAGAGTTATTGCCTATGCATCACGACAACTGAAAATTCATGAGCAAAAATATCCTACTAATGATCTTGAGTTAGCAGCTATAATATTTGATTTGAAGATTTGTAGAAACTACCTCTATGGTAAAAAAAGTGAGAGTTATACTGATCACAAGAGTTTGAAGTATATTTTCTCACAGAAAGAACTCAACATGAGGCAAAGGAGATGGCTTGAATTACTCATGGATTATGATTGCATGATACACTACCACCTGAGGAAGGAAAATAAGGAGGAAGATGCTTTGAGTAGAATGGATCATGGAGTTTTTCATAAGATGAGAGTTGAAAGGGATCCTATTTTCATGGATCTAGTAAAGATGGATATGGGAATCACCATGGAAGGTGAACCACCAATACTTTTTCAAATGGCTTCCAAAACATCTTTACTAGAAAGGATAAAGAGTTCTCAGACCGATGATGAAGAGTTTAAAAAGAAGATTAAAGCTGTGAATGATGGGAGATTGAGTGACTTTGTGTATGAAGATAGAATTTTGGAATTTGGGAAGAGGGTTTGTGTTCCCAATATACCTGATCTAAAAAGGGAATTGTTGGATGATGCTCATAGTTCCAATTTCCCTATACACCCTGGGAGCACCAAAATGTATAGAGATTTGAAAGAACATTTTTGGTGGGACAACATGAAGAGGGAGATTGCTGATTTTGTGTCAAGATTTATGGTTTTTCAACAAGTGAAAGTGGGAAGGCAATATCCTAGAGGAGTCATGAAACCTCTTCCCATACCTGAGTGGAAATGGGATAATATCATGATGGACTTTTTCATGGGACTACCAAAGAATCCTAGATTGAACAATGCAATATGGGTCATTGTTGATCGTCTTATCAAGTCTGCACATTTTCTTGCTATAAGGGTAGATCTACCACTTAAACGTCTAGAAAGACTATATATTGATAAAGTTGTGAGACTTCATAGAGTACCCATATAGATTGTTTCTGATCATGATCCACGTTTTACATCAAGATTTTGGAAAAGTATTCAGAAATCCCTCGATACTGAACTTCATTTGAACACTGCCTTCCACCCCCAAACTGATGGACAGTCAGAACAGACTATTCAAACCTTAGAAGACATGTTGATATCATGCTCACTTGACTTTCAAGGTCTGTGGGATCAATATTCACCTCTGGTAGAATTTTCCTATAACAATAGCTTTCATTCAAGTATTAGATGACACCATATAAAGAGTTATGTGGAAAGAGATGTCGCACACCAACCTATTGGGATGATGTTGGTGAAAGAAAACTCATTGGACCAGAATTTGTTGAGGAAACAATGAAAAAGGTAAAGGTAATCAAAACCACATCAAAGCAGCTCAAAGTAGGCAGAAGAGCTATACAGATAACCGAAGGAAGGATTTGGAATTTCAGGTTGGAGATGATGTTTTCCTGAAGGTATCTCCATGGAAAGGTGTTATAAATTTCAGTAAGAAGAGAAAATTGAGTCCCAGGTACATAGGACCTTTCAAAATTCTAGAAATATTTGGGGTTGTAGTTTATCATTTGGCAATTCCGCCAAATCTCTCCAAAGTTCACGATGTGTTCAACATATCACTTTTGAGAAAATACATGCCTGACCCAACGCATGTACTCACTTATGAGGAAGTAGAACTGGAACCCAATCTATATTATTGCGAAGAGACCATCAGGATTCTTGATACCAAAGAACAAGTGCTAAGAAACTGGACGACTCGTCTGGTAAAAGTTCTATGGAGAAACCAGAAGATGGAAGAGGCAACGTGGGAACCCGAGGAACTTATGATGAAGAACCACCCAAATCTTTTCATGCGGTAGTATTATATAAATTTTTAGGACAAAAATATTTGAAGGAGGGTAGAATGTAACACCCCAAGATTCCATGGTATGCTTCTCAATGAATAATACAGTAGCATGTGTTGTATGCAACTTCGAGTTCTAACACACCACAACCAATCAAACTAGCTGTTATGAATAGTAATACCCACTTTTTGAAAGATTATATATTTTATCTTTCAAAATGGACTTCATTTTTGGATTTGGAATATTGAAATTAGCTTAGGGTTAATTTTTGGTACTTTTCTGGTAACTTTTATATTTTGATGAATAGTGAAAATTACTAAATTTTAATTAAAAAAAACTTTTTTAATTGAAATAATTAATAGTGATAAATTATGAATTTGAGTGATTTTAAAGTATAATTAGATTATATTATTACCATTTAATCCAATTTTGGTCATTTTACATAATTTCACATTTAAACTGGATATAAGCAAGTGCCAATCTTTTGATAGTTATTATTTCTTAAAAACACGGATTTTGTTTTGACAACGAGAATTAATTTTAAATTAATTTCTGCCACTTATGCATTTTGAATTTAGAAAAATGGATTCCATATTTAGAATCAGGAGGTCCAAGTTATGTAAATAGGTAACTTTTATTTTTAGATATTTTGAATAATTACTTCGGTAAATATTTTATTTACCATGGTTAAAGGGTAAATCCAGTAAATAAGGGTAAAAAAATAATATTATAATAATATTAAATTAACCTAAAACGTGTCTTAACCCTATTAGTTGATACATTTCTGACTATGGAAATCTTTGGGTCGATTTTGGGACCCCATGGAGCCACTTGTATGTGATAATGACACTTTATATTAATTAAGTTAAAGTAAATACAAAAATGACATAAGCATATATCTTTTAGAAAAACAATTTTTACATAGGATTATATATGTTATAATTTAAGCTATAAATATTAATTATAAATATAAAAATATTTCCTACATAATGGTATTTTATTTATTATTTTTATACATTGAATAATTAAATTTATTTATGACACAGTAATGATGCAGTATTTTCCTTATTAATGAAAGAATCAAATAATTGGTATTATAAATGTTAAAATAAATATAATTTGAAAGTTTTGATGACATACAAGAATTTTATTGGTTAATATGACATTCTAGAATTGATTAAATGAAATTGGTTCGAATTAATAATTTTTTTAAGACTTTTACAAAAATCAATTATTAAATAGTGTCAAATTTGACATAAAGGAGTTTTTAAAACAAATATTATATTTTAAATTGATATTATATTCCTAAAAATATAAGTTTCGGCCAAAAGACTTATATAATTATAGGTGTATCATTAATTAACTACTTTGGGTTCTCTTGGAAGTTTATAGTAAGTTTATTAACCATATAATATAAAAATACAAAGAGACATGGTAAATGTCAAACTAATTAACTAAGAGTTAGAACTAAAAGATAAGGTTAATAAAGTGACCCAAACCTGTCTAAAACCTATTGGTTGAGTTTTGTTCGACCCATACACACCTTATACTTGAAATAAATCAGTTTGGAGCCACTAGAAACTGAATATGAATTTATTAGAAAATAATATTTCTAGCTTTTCCTAAGGTTCCCCTCACCCCTCTTATAAAAGGGCACTCCCCATTCCCTCTAATTCACACCTTAAAATCCATTTGTCTTAGACAACCCCTTCCAATATATCCTCTCAACTTCATTCAATTCATCCTAGAGGCCTTCCTTTAGTCATAAAGTCAACTTAAAGATCCCTTTTGATCAAATCAAAAGGAATAACCCGAAGAAGAGGTAATAATTTCACCACCATCTTTCAAGTTCTTTTCTTCTTCCACTTATTATTTATTTGTTATTTACATTCTAAAATAATACCTCTAGTGTCTTCTATTTATTGTGATGTTATTATAAATATGGTACAGTCATATTCATTATTCTATCCATCTTTTGAATTACATGTCACCATATGTGCATATGTACGAATAACCGTCTCCACGTTGTGGTGTAATTGTTATTAAATACATTATTGTTTGGATGGGTATTATAATGATGTGTAATTCATGTAAATAATAAATATAAATTGATAATTATTATTTATATAGGATATACCATCCAATTATATATTATTTTAATATCAAAAGAATGATATTGTCGCTTGTACGTACGTACGGATTACCGTCTCCACGAACGTGATGAGATTCATTCCCCATCGTATCCATTCAAGACTAATTTTAATTAGATGATTAAAAATAATGTATAAAGACTTGATATAATTTTGGATATGAATAAGATACATCCCATCGATAACGAATATTACTCACATAATAAAGAATATAAAGGAAAACGAATCCGTTAAGACCCGTAATGACGATAATACTAAGATATTATTAACATAACAATATTAAAAGATCATATATGATATCATATTAATGTATATGATTCTTGTATAATTTAATAACAATTATTTCACTATTATATAGGAGTATGACCATCCCTTGACCAAGGAAAATTTGAAGGTAAGAGTTTATTTAACAATCTCTTCATTATCTGAGGTTGTTTATACGTAATTATCTACTGGGACCTCTTTATCATCCACATCCATGTTTCTTAAAAATGTATTTCAAAAAATTCTTAATATTTTATAGAATATCGGTTAAAGTCATTGATACCCTTTTTTTACTTTTTATAAGATGTTTATAAAGGAATATTTCTGTCGTTTTCCAAACAAGGTCCTTTTTAACCTTTTCGACAGAATTAAGGTAAGAATGTCTTTTTTTAACTTATACAGAGGGTGTGGCTGTTTTCCACCGTTATAAAATCGTCGAATCTTCCCTTAAAATATTATACAAATATTTTCAAAGTAAATGTTTTCTTTCATAATTATGTGACTTTTTGATTTCAAAAAAAAAATATTTCTCTCAAATTGTTTTGATTTCATCTATGTCAACATCCTTTGATTGATTTTAAGCTTATTTGAAGTTGATTCATTATGATACAAAACTTCCATATTCTATTGAAGGTTTTGTGATATGTTTGGCTATGGATGTGTAATTTTTATACCATTCATGGTTTATGAATAAAGTTTTTACATTTTGTATGCTAGTTTCAATACGAATGTTTATGTTATGTTTAAACCTTTTCATATGAGGAATGCATTGGACTTAGTAAGTGATGGGTGGAGCCCGCTATAGCCCCTCGATGCATCGGTGGGTCTCATGAAACAAACTAGTGTCTTGGCACAAGGCCTTGAGAAAATCTTATTTTTAGTCTTTGTACAAGACCTTGACTCTATGGTTATGATAGTCTGGCATTATGCATTTCATCATTATGAAAGTGGTTATTGATATTGAATGTGATTATTCGACTAGTAGAATATCCATGTGAATAAATAAATGGAATTATTTCATTTTATTTTTGCCATATTATACTGAAGTTCAAGTTTAAAAGTCTTTTGTTTTAGTTATACATTGCCTTAAATGTTTATGCTTATTTATGAAAGTTTTCACTATATTGTTATCCTTATTGGGCATCTAAGCTCACTCCTTTCTATGTTTTATTTTTTCCAGGTTGTGAAGAATTATTTTATGAATGGCCTTCAGGGATAGTATGTGGGTATATGAGTTTGGTCTATGGAGATATGATATTGTTATAGATTTTCACTTTATTATGTAATGTAAACTTTATGAATGTATCTAGTGATTCCAAGACTACTAAACTAATCGGTATTTCGAGACTTGATCTTTTGTGATCATGACAATGTTATGTAATAATGCACCGACTCTGTGTAACTGGGGTCAGGGTGTTACAGAACCACAGTATTGAAGGAGATATTCCCTAAAGCATTGTATATATATCATTCATTAAACTGGTATTCAAGATGTAATAGACTGGGAGTTATACATGCCTTGAATGAATGTGTTAGATGACACATTATTTATTCATGTGTTATAAATGCATGAATAAATGCAGAAGGCTGAGAAGTTTTCTCAGGAATTTATTGAAATACTATCATGTGATGGTAGTATTTTGTGTCTTTTTCTTGAAGTTTTTTTGAAACTACCTAGAACACATTGATCTATTCATTTTCCTTGTTTTCATTAGATGTACTAGAAAACCATGGTAAAATGGTTAAAACCATATATAAAATGGATGATTCATATTGTCAAATGGATACTAAAGGAGATAGAATACATTTTATCTAATCCTATGGTGATCTTTATCAAGTATAACAAATTAATACTAAAGGTTATATATGATAATTGGTGTACTTTGTATTTTACAGTTTAATTTATTTATGTATTATGTGTTGTTTCAATTTCATTGTTTGAAATATACTTAGTCAAGGGTATTAAATCAATTATTCAAATTTTGATAATAATTATTAGACTACAACACAACCCTTTAATGGTATCAAAGGGATCCATTATTATGTTTTAGGAAATATTGTAATGGAATGAAGAAGAAGAACAAAAAAGGATCATTGTTATTCATTTTTTTTTCAAAAATGGAAAAAGTTTTACCCTTAAATAGCTAGGCTACATAATGGTAAAAAAGTACTTTCCCTTAAATATTTGAGAGGTGTATGGGTAACCAAGGAATTACCTTTATACAGAGTGGTATAAAAAAGGGTTGTATCACCTTAACATTAAATAGATTATTCTATATAAGGGTTATAAAAACATACCATTATGTGAAGTAAGGGTAGTGAAAAGGAAGTTGTGATTTAAAATGGGTTACATAAAGGAATCCAAGGAATTCATAAAACAACATAATGGTTTTTGTGGAAAAGTTATATTCCTGTTTAAAATCCTGTTTAAGGGTTACTACAAGCTACCATTACGTAGTCTGGGATTTATATTTATGTAAAGGTAGTGATCTATTTTGATGTCATGCTTAAAGGTCCTCACTTAGTTAATGAAGGTACCATGGCATGTAGCAGAAGTCGATGGGCTGAGGATTTCAAAGTTTTCATCACTAGAGTAATATCACTTGTCATATCTAGAAATCTAATCCCCAATAGTGGTTCAAGGATCTCATGTGAATTAAAAAAACATTGAAAATAAAGATGAACACATACCTTGTTTGAAACAAACCATGATCGACTGTAGCTATTTTCTAGGGATCATTACTTGAAGGATCTGATGTTAAACCCCTCTATATCATCCGTACAGTCTCTAAAAATTTGTACGCTTTCAGTTTGATGAATTATAGGTGCTGTCATGGAGCTCTAAATAATCCATCGACATTGAGATGATCACCTCGATCTTGTGTCTTCGATTTGTAGAAGGAGCCTTGGATCGATATATTAAAGAAATAAATTTTCTCCTTATAAATTGGGAGGATAGATAATATTTCTTTCCATTGGAATAAACAATGCTAGGATTTAGTTCCCCTCTCCTACTTATATAATGGGAGAGTCAAATGCCCAGAAAGGGTTTCCTAACCCTTGAAAATAAAATGCACACTAAATAAGAAATAAATAAATAAATAAATAAATAAATAAATATAAAACACTAAACTCCATCATAAATATTATTTATAGTATATCACATACTTTTAATATATATTAAATATTTTATGTGACAAACACACATTAATAACTCGACTCATAATTATATATAATATTAAACAATCCTGGAATATTAAAATACTATTCGTTTGTGTAATATCTTCCAATATTCACTAAATATCTCATGAATACATTTTATAAATAAATTCAACACAAATATTACATACTCAAATAATAATGAATTTATTTATTCATCAGTTTTCGATAACTTAGACAACTCTCAGACCCCATGGTGGGGCCTACTATATTCTATATACATATTAACGTGAATATGGAAGATTATTGAATATTCTATATTATGCGACTCTCCAGGACTATATATTTATAATAGTGAATTGACTTTATAGACTAAATGTATAGTCTAGAAACCCATAAAGTCCCTTAAATAGATAAATAATGGTTATAGTAATGAAAAAAAAATTTATGATCCGACACAGTGTTTTATAATCTCTGTGTCTTTAGATATTTCCCAAAAGACACACACTTATGTAATCATCCTTTATTTATTTATTTATTATTTTTTGATCTAACTATAAATAATTACCTTAGAATAACTTGGTCAAGGATTTATGAAGGTACTACCTTCCAAATAAACCTGGCTCATGGTATTACTTCCTCAACTTGGAAGCAAAAAATTCCATCTTAACTATTCAATCAATACCATACCACCAGTGATGAACCCAACACAATCTACCTCTCCACAATTTCATGATCATGGTCATTCTCTTTAATAAAATTACATTATCAAATGATAGACATCGATAACTATCTTGAGTCAGGATACCTATACACATGTTCGTATATAGGAACTACCAATGAAAACTTAAACATGTGGTGTTCTTATTGGTGAGTCTATCCTTATGATCTAACTTACCATAGATCACCATGTGTAAACTTCATGAGAAGAAGTCTCAATGATTCTGAGCCCCAACACTTGATAGTAAGACATCAAATGTGTTCTTTCAATATGATTTATCTTGTCCATATGATATATATTTAATATTAATTACATAGTATCTCGAGGTTCTTATTATAGCATCAGATCTGCTATAACCATTTGATATGAAAATTTATATATGTGCCTTACTATTAAAAATGTGGATGAAAAAATGTATATACTATAATGGTAAGTGTACATCATTTATATATAACTGTACACATGAAATGGTAATCGAAAAGTACTATTTGGTTGGGTCTAGGGAAAGCACTATTTCCACTTGCATTAGAGAAAACTTTCTAACCATCCATGATAGATATCACATGATTAAGATCATGTTTTTATAATTAATAGATTTAACTGCTCGATCTTACACATATTCTCTTCATTGCTATTTTTCTATGTTTGAACTGATATCATTGAGTAAATATTCTCATGAGATATAAAACCCAAGTATATTAACATTTTTCGAATGTCTAAACTTGATATATTGACATGTACTAGTAATATAATTATCATAATGATAAGACATTAATTACTAAATATGATTCCAAGATCTGTAACAACTCATTTCATTTAATACACTTCTTCTTAAGCTTCCATAGTAGCTGTAATAAACTCAGTATTTGTAGATATGGATACCAATAGCCTATTTGAGATTGTATAGATCGTTACCTTATCTTAAATACTATAGTATAAAACATTGACCCATGGAAAACAAGTTTCCCCACCCCCCCTCAAAAACTAGTATACATTCACCTCCACATACCAGGTACATATCCTTTTATTTATTCAAGGGAAATCAGGTACATATGAATGCTTCCATTGCAATTCTCCTAGATGAAACTGATATTTTCATACCATAATGTTAATGATGGAAATATAATTTTTGTATATATGATGTCATAGATGATTAAGCCATCATAGAATCTTATCTAATTTACCTCACCACTTTAATATCTGCTTTATTATCATTCAACTATTCATGGATAAATATATTCAATGTGAAATTGGTAAAAATTTTCTATTGAATTGTTCCAATGTGTATTTTAAATATCTTGTCAGTATATGTACGATTGACTAATTCTAAGAAACCAACATAGGTTTCTATATTATGTAAAAATATAGATTATTTCTTTTATTCTAGTCTTAATTATTGAATCATAATATATACAAAGATGTCTAAATTCAAGATGGGGGTGGTGGGTGAATTATAAGTTTAAAAAATTTCTTTTTAACCTTACAAGAATCTTAGTTTTACAAAGTTAAACAAAGTGTGTTGAAAAAAATCTTTTGTATTTAAATGATAATCTAACTTAGACCTTGGGTTCGATAATAACATTATCATAATCAAGTAGATTATGCTATATAAGTCTATAGGTCGTAACTAGAAATTGATTCTATCTTAACAGAATAACGAATCATAATCCAAAAGTTGTGGTAACATAATCAGATTTTAATCATATTCATAGATGAAAATGATTTAATCTGAGTATACAAAATAATATCTTAATCATGACAGTTATGATATATTAGAGTAATATTTTATTCACTATATAATATAGAGAATGAAGTTGTATCGTAATCAGATAAATTATGATAAAAAAATACAAAAAATATAAAGATGAATATAAAAGTGTGAATTTCTATTATATACAAAATAAATAAAAGGATTGTAATGAAAAAAGTAATAAAAATTAATACAATTATTTTAACCCAAAGATAAGTGAATCCAATAACCTAAGATAATGGTCCCTTGTTTTATACATACAAGAATGTTTTTCCCTTACAAAGGTAATCTATCAATATTATGATCAGTCTATCTCGCTATCCCTACAAGCCATTGATATGATGATTAGTTTTTCTTTATACCTTTCCTTGGCAGCCCTCGATCCAATGGATGAGATTTTTTCTTCCTATCCCTGAAGGACCTAGATCAATCAGATTAGATCTCTCTCTTCCTAGACTTGGATTCCCTCAATCATATTCACAAAATCAGACACAACTATTACAAAAAAAAAGACTCTAAATGATTAAAAAACTAAGAACAAGATATTCATGTTTGAAATCTTCAGAGTTCCCATGAAAGAGAAATGTGAAAATAAAATTGATATGCAACACACTACTCTAAACTCTTAAAAGGGTAGGGTATTTATAGGAAAATCCCCAACGGTCACATTATCATCCCAATGGTCATATTTTCTTCCCAACGGTCTTATTTTTCTGATTTTGTTGTAATAACTTGGATAGTTGGCACACTGAAAACTATATCATAATAGAAAGTCCAATTTCATTTTGATTTAAAAAATTTCTATGAAAAATATATTCTAATATGATAGAAAATAGTTTTCCACATTCAGTATTTAATATTTATTCAATCCAATGTATTTTCTTACAGAATTTCATTACGATAGATTCTATATAAGTAAAACTGATTGTTTTCGGTTCTGATATCAATTCTAATAATAACGACTATTTTTTTTACAATGATATGAAACAAAGTATTAAATCTTATTGATAAATAAGGATATAATTGTTATCAGTTTCATAATCAATATAATAATCAAAATGAGAAAGTTTTAGTTTATATTTATGAGAACTTAAGAACATTTTCTATGTATGGTAAATGTATATGTTCTCCAAAAAACATTCTAAAAAACCGTTAAAGATAAAAGAGTTAGTAATCAAGTATTTAACATTTATGAAAGATCTTATGATCTACAAAACAAAAGGAATGGAAAATTCATAAATAAACTTTTGACTCAACAATATTTCCATTTTTGGAAAGCATAAGCAACAAAGATTAAATGAAAAATGACTTCAAAAAACTTATGTCTATTATTCTAAAAAGAAATTAATATTCAGAATTATACATTAATAATTATCCCCAATTGAGTTTATAACTATTCTGTATACATTTTTTAATAATAATAACTCCCCCTTATGATAATAAATTCACTTAAGGATCAAATTATCTTCTTTGAAGATATTCCTCTCCCCCTTACTTAAATACATTTCCCTTTCTAAAAATTATTCCCCTTTTTGATTTTCAAAAAGGAATGGGGAAAAGTCTTGTAATAATTGAAAGGGGTTAGAAAATAAATAGCATGAAATTAAAATAATGAACTATCTAATAATTCATAAAAACTATGAAAGAATATTAAGGCAATCGGAATTGTGAAAACATTTAGACAAATGTATTTGGATTAAAAGAATAGTTTATTCAAATGGTCATATAAAACAGTTTTCTAAAATAATACAAGAGTTCAAAGTGAAAAATATTTTAATTATTATTTTTCATGTATCTCAAAAATGACTTCAATTTCTTGAACTTCTTCCTATCTTCTTCCAGATTTGTAAAAACCTCTTACTGAGACCATTTTTTCTTTTCTAGATCTCATTTCATTTCATCTTGAGTTTGATGCCTTTCTTCCCATTATTAATTCATATTTTTCAAATAAATGACCTCATATTTATATAGACCGAATTTTGAGATGTTTTAATACTTGTAATTAAATTTTCCTTTTATTTATTTTACATATTTACTTTGGTTATCAGTTGTGTTTTAAAATTCTTCCAAAACCTCACCCTTTCATCCATATTTTCTAACAAGTAATTGAAGGCTTCTGTAAATTCATCCAAGTAATTATTTAATTATTCAATTGATTGATTATAAACCTTGAAATAAGTATCAATATTATGTTAGAAATTCAAAACATTGTTAAATGATTTCTTGTGGGCTTGACAACATTCATGAAGGATTTTCAGTTCAGCCTAATTCCAGAGAACTCTTTCGGTTAAACCATTATCTGACCCTGATTTCATAATATGATTTTCTTGGACTAAATAAATATTTTCTTCTATCCTAGGAAGGTAATGAATTATCTATTCAAGTATATATAACTTTTTATAAATATAAATAACTCCTCGAACTGTGATCACATCCACTAAATCAGATATTTTAATCTCTCGAAAATAAGGATGAGTTGTTGCATCTTCCACATTTTTTGTTTTTCAATTTTAAAATTTATTTAAGAATATTTTCTCAATTATTAATCCAAAATGATTTATATCATAAATATTAATGATATTATCATCAACATCAAAACCTTTACTACATTCTGATTTAGGTTTATGATCTGTTTCATCCTTGTTTTAGGAATATTTTACTTCTTGAATTGATGGGGACTTTTGTCTCTATGGACTTATGGATTTTTAGTTTTGGTTACCCAAGGAAGACATATATTTTTTAAGGAACCTTGTGAAGTCCTTAAGGAAAGCTTTTCAAATGAGAGATCTTATTTATTAGCATTTTACTTTCTTCCTCTTCCTCTTCGTCTTCTTATTTTTCTTTTTCTATATTTTTATATTCATTTCCATTAACTTCATTATCATCATTATCATCATTCACATTTTTATAATAATTATAATATTAACTTCTTTAATATTTTTCATCCTGATTGATTTCGTCTATATGATTGATTTATTATGCCTCTTCTTCATCAATAATAGCTTCTATTGTATTTCCTCTATCTAGAACAAAAGGGGAAACACCATTGACATGATCAGTTTCTAGGAAAGACAATATGGCATCCAGTTTTCAATAACCAAAATAGTTGAAGAAATGTATAACCCTTTAATAAATGAATCAAATAATTAGTACCTTGAAATTTTTTATTTTGTTTCTTTTCTCTGGATTATTTTTCTTGAGTTTTGGCACCAAATATTTTTACAGCTAAAGCTTTAGTAGGGTATAATAAAAATTTTGGATCTCCAGATTTCGTCTCAAACTTTTTCCTTATCCGTTATTGATTAGTCACTGAAATTGGATAATATTAATTGTTAATATCTTTATATTCATTGTTCCAAAGTCCATAAACATTGTTTTTAGTGCATTACATAAATAGAACTTCATTTCTCATCAAAAATGCAATTCATGTTTAAAATGCAAATTTGGGCCCAATAATTCATTTGTTTGTTGACAATAATATATTAATTTTCTGAATTTGAAATTTTGGGATTTGATTGATCACTTTGTTTGGAACATTTTAACTTTTAGGTCCGCTGGATGAATCCCAAAGGAAGATGGATAATTTTGCGCTTGAAGGCAGAAACTTGCTGGAAAAAGCATAATGGGCCTAAGGCCCATCAAACAAATGTGGGGACAATAAACCAAGCCCAATGAAGCTCAAATTTATACATTAGAAAGAAAAAAAATATGAGGATAATTTTATTCAACTGTGGCCGGAGCTAATTCTGATGTTTTCATGATGATAAAGGGATCTGAAGTTGAGATTTAAATGGTGGACCCGACATTAATGCATAGATATCCGTCCCACCATTTCGAACATAACTTCCAAAAGGATGAGCCAAATTTCCTGAAATTTTTACATATCATAGAGGACAGATGTAAGAAGATAGTTTTCTTATACAACCCCTCCGGATTCGGCATTCTTCATTTTAGAATTCACACGTCAATATGGTGGATGAATCTGGAAAGTTTTCCGGGTCAAATTCGAAACATCAATTTCATTTTGATTATTCACCCTCCATTTGACTCTATTAATTGTTGGGGGTGAATTAATTATTTGGGGGTGGAACTAAGGCTCCTAATATTTCTATATAAGGATCTATTGGTGAAGATAATAGGGTGGAATATTTTCCATATCATCTTGTGTTGCTTGTTTCATTGTAAGGTTATGCTTCCAAATTTCCTTTGTAATGTTTTCCATTTCCATGTAAGTTTCTTTTTTGTATCCTTATGTTCTTAATCAACTTCATTCTCTTCTATATTTTCCATTTCTTTTATTAAAACTTTATTATTACAAAGCACAGTGATATCTCTATGTTGTTGTGAATTAGTTCACACATAGGTGTGAATTTCATTCACACACACGGAGGAGTGCTCGTTATTTCCGCGATTTTAATTTCTTCAATCCAATTCTTGTTAGCCATCTTCCTCCCACCATTGAGAGTATACCATCAATGGAGGGCTAAACCCTTAATGGGATGATCTTAGGAGGTTGCAAAGGCTGGATTGAATGTTATTTTTTGAACGAATTGTTGTTAATCGGATAATTAATTTAAGACATCCATTCTTCAATTATTTCTACTCTTCATCTTTACTGTGTTTAAGAAAACTAAATTCAATTACTAAATGACCATATACCACGGGGAGATCATGAATTTTGTTCTATAGGTGTATAAGAGATTATTAATTGTGTTTAGTAAGCACCAAACCAGAAAATGATGAATGTAATGTTATTTTTGAAGAATGGATTCATCAAAAATTAATAAAACCAAAATTGTCTAATGAAGTAAAATTCATTCAATCCACCCCGAGCATAATACTAAGATCAACCCATTTCTATTTAATTAAATTCACTTAGGTTTATTAGTGTTCTTTAAAAACCATCCAAAATCAAATCCAAATTCGGTTACTTCATATCCCATCCTTCACACAATCATAGCGTCTCAAGGTTACTTCTTCGGTCCCTGTGGATTCGACCCCTACATGTACTACATCGATCTCTTTTACCAGTAGGGTAAATTTGGGTGCAACCAAAATTTTGGCACCGTTTCCGAGGACCAAGTAAGTTCCTTAGACCAAAAATCTTCTTTTCTTACCCCCATTCTTCTATTATCATCCCAATTCTTTTATATTTTCCCTTTCTCGCTTTTTTTTCTTTTGGTGCATGTCCGCCTACACCCGCGATAACTCAAACAGATTAGTTAGGGTGGATACTCCTAGGGCTGGGGAGTCAAGCACTAAAAGAGGTCTATTTCCTTTAGATCCAAATATTCCTAATACTCCAAATTCAGACTTTGAGTTCGATACAATGGAGAATCTCCCACAAAACCAAATCATAAACCAGGGAGGGAACCAAAATAACGGGCAAGAACCTAACTTGGGAATTGTTGCAGACCCGACCATGAATGACTACCTCACACCAACCTAGAATAATGCACCCTCATGCATTAGGAATGATAACATAGGATATTCCCAATATATTTTCAAACCCCATGTACTGAACCACCTTCCAACCTTTCATGGGATGGAGTCTGAGATGCCTTACCTTCATGTTAAAGAATTTAATGAAATTGTCGAAACCATGTGCCCACCAAATCAAATTGAATCTGCTAAAATGAGACTTTTCCCTTTTTCCCTTAAGGACTGAGCAAAGAATTGGTTAAATAATTTGAGACTAGCATCCATTCACTCTTGGGACCAACTTCAATGAGAATTTTATAAAAAATACTTCCCCCATCACAAAACAATTGCACTTAAAAAGAGCATACAATTTTTTTTGAAAGAGAGGGAGAAACATTCTATGAAACATGGGAAAGGTTCAAGGACACATTAAACATGGTACCACACCATGGTTTCTTAATCCCATAACAAGTGAGAATTTTCTATGAAGGGTTGGGTCCCGGAAACAAACAATTCATTGATATGATGTGTAATGGAACCTTCAAAAACAAAGCCCCAAATGATGCTTACGAGTATCTAGAAAATCTTGATGAAAAAAACCAAACATGGGGAACATCACCATACTATGATAAGCCACCCAAATCTGGTGGAATGTACAATCTTGGAGAAGAAGAAAACCTTAGAGAAAAACTTGCTGCACTCACGAGGAAAGTTGATGAGATTGATCTTAGGAAGGTCCACAAAACCCAACCTGTTGAGCTTGTTTGTACAATTTGTGACAAGAATGACCACAAGACTGATAATTGACCAACCATTCATTCCATCAAGGATGTTCTTTTAGGAGGACCACCAGAAGAAGTTAATGCAATGAACTTTCAAAAGCCACAATTCACGAACACCTTCAATCCAAGGTATAATGACCATCCGGGCTTTCGTTGGAAGGACAATCAACAACCAACACAACAACAATGTATCAACCCATACCCTCAACAAAACTTTCAACCTCATAATCAGTTCCAACCAAAACCGGTCCAATTCCAACATCCTCATGTCCAATATCAACAACCTATCCAACAACCCATTCAACAACCTATCCAACAACCAAAGTATCCTCATGGGATAAACCCACAAGCTCAAGCACCAACCCAAAATGTTCCACAAAGCCTACTAGAACAACTGTGCAAACAAATGGAAAAAATGAACTCAGAATTCTCATCCATTAAACAAGAACTTCAATCCATAAAAACTGGAAAGTCACCCATGCCCACACAGGCAATTCCACAACAAACATCAAGGGGAGAGACAAGTTTCACTCAAACAACTCACGAACAACTAAAGGCTGTGAGAGTTTTAAGAAGTGGGAAATCAATTGAAAAACCTGAACAGATAAGTCAGAACCATGTGAAGCTTCAAAATCTAATGAAAATTCAAATGAACTACAAGATCAAACTGAAGAAACTGATAATAATTTGAATGAAACAACACTTCAACAAACAACTCCACAATCTGCACCATTTCCTCAACACATGAGGGGGAAAACCAAGCCTGAATTGAGTGAAACATTGAGGTAAATCTTCTCACAAGTCAAGTTGAACATTCCCCTTCTCGATGCCATCCAAACCATACCTTCCTACTCAAAATACCTTAAGGACTTGTGAACTTTTAAAAGAAAATTTTCACATAAAAACCAAGTCCTTTTGGCTGCTAATGTGAGTACCACCATTCAAGGGACCATTCCTCCTAAGATGAAAGACCCAGGATGCCCTTACATAAATGTTGAGCTAGGAGAGAACAAAGTTGTCAAAGCCTTGTGTGATCTAGGTGCTAGTGTGAACCTCATTCCTTATGCCATGTACTATCAGTTAGGGCTCAAAGAACTCCAACCCACATCTGTCACTCTTCAACTTGCTGATCGTAGTGTTCGAGTTCCAAAGGGGATCTTAAAAGATGTTTTGGTGAAAGTTGAAAATTTCATTTACCCAGCTGACTTCATTGTTCTGGACAATCACCCAAGCTTAGGTCCTAGGGAGAAAACCCCAATCATACTTGGTCATCCCTTCCTTGCAACAATCAACTCTCTAATCCGAGTCCGAAATGGTAACATGACCCTCACCTTTGGGAACATGAGTCTAGACTTGAACATCTACAATGCAAACTCTCAAATTGGGGATGATGAAGAGATCCATGAGGTTAATTGGATTGGTAGTGTTGATAATGAACTCAATTAACATCAAGGAGTTACCGAAGGATGGTTAAGTCAAGAAGAGATTGACTTTCTTTATTCACATGAGGGAAATTTGCCTCCTTGGATTGAATCTCTTTCAGACATCTCTATTGATGAATTTCTAGAATCACCAATCAATGATACCATGGTTGAAATCAATAACATTGATTCCATAGCCATTCATGACACTACTCTGGAAAATTTAGTGGATGAAAACTCTGTTCACAAGGAACCAATTTTGTCAAGAAATCTGAACAAAGAAACTAAGTTCAATACAAAGTCTCATCCATTCTTGGAAATTCATGACCAATATGATCTTGAATTTAAAGTCTTACCTTCATCACTAAAGTATGCTTTCTTAGGGGACAATCAAACCTTTCCTGTTGTCATTTCTTCCTCCCTTGAAGCCGATCATGAGAGGATGCTTCTAGATTTTCTTAGGAGACACAAGAAAGCCATTGGATGGACCCTATCTGATATCCCTGGGATTAGACCACATATCGGGACTCATAGAATTATTCTTGAATCTGAGTCAAAGCCATGTCGTCAACCTCAGAGGCGACTCAATCCTAATCTCATGGAAGTAGTGAGAAAAGAACTTTTGAAATTATTAAAAGCTGGTATCATCTATCCTATAACTGAGAGTGAGTGGGTTAGCCCAATCCATGTGGTTCCAAAGAAGGCTGGAATCATAGTAATAGCCAACAAGGATGGAGATATGCTTCCAAAAAGGGTTAGTAGTGGATGGAGAGTTTGTATTGACTATAGGAAGCTCAACTCTTGTACCAAGAAATACCATTCCCCCTTACCCTTTATTGATCATGTCCTCGAGCGAGGGGAGGGTCATCAATTATATTGCTTCCTATATGGAT
This sequence comes from Viscum album, assembly GCA_963277665.1. NCBI lineage: Eukaryota > Viridiplantae > Streptophyta > Magnoliopsida > Santalales > Viscaceae > Viscum > Viscum album. The sequence continues at coordinate 1,897,659,773 of OY728158.1, read as the reverse complement.
TCTCAGGGTATAATCAAATCGAAGTCTCCTTAGAGTATCAAGGAAAAACAACCTTCACTTGTCCATTTGTTACTTTTTCCTTCAAGCGCATGCCCTTTGGGTTATGTAATTCCCCTGGTACCTTCCAGCGGTGCATGATGGGAATATTATCGGATATGGTGGGGGATTTTTTAGAGGTATTCATGGATGACTTATCCATCTTTGGGGATACTTTTGAGGGATGCCTTATAAATGTTGAAAAGGTTTTGTCAAGGTGCGAGGATAAGAATCTCATACGAAATTGGGAAAATGACATTTCATGGTAAGGGAAGGACTTGTTCTAGGTCATCTGGTATCTGGTAGAGGGATTGAAGTTGATAAAGCTAAGGTTGACATCATTCTTCACCTTCCCTCTCCTAAAACTATTAAGGAAGTGAGGTCCTTCTTAGGACATGCTAGTTTTTATAGAAGGTTCATTAGGAATTTCATCTCTATTTCTCGACCAGTTTGTGATCTATTGGTAAAATATGCTCCATTTTTATGGACAGAAAGCTGTGAGGAATCATTCTCTACACTCAAGTCAACTCTTATATCTCCACCTATCATGAAATCTCCAAATTGGAAACTTACTTTTGAGCTCATGTGTGATGCAAGTGATTTCGTTGTAGGAGCAGTCTTAGGACAACGGTGTGAGAAAACTCCACATGTCATTTCTTATGAAAGAAAATCTTTAAATGATGCACAAATAAACTACACCACCACTGAGAAAGAGTTTCTTGCTGTTGTCTTTGCCTTAGAGAAATTCAGGTCTTATCTCTTAGGATCACCCATCATTGTCTTCACTGATCATTCAGCCCTAAAATACCTTTTCCAAAAACAAGATGCCAAGGCTAGATTGATTAGGTGGGTCCTTCTTCTTCAAGAGTTTGATTTAACCATTAAGGATAAAAAGAGTGTTGAAAATATTGTAGCTGATCACCTCTCTAGGATGGAATTCAAAGACAACTCACACCACCTCTCTATGTCTGATTCATTTCCTGATGAGCACCTCTATTCAGTGAGTGATTTCCCTTGGTATGCTGACATAGCAAACCATTTGGTGACGGGTGACATTCCAAAATTCATGGGGACCCAAGATAAGAGGAAATTTCTTTCTGATGTAAAACACTATGTGTTTGATGATCCTTACCTCTTCAAGTTCTGTCCTGATCAAATCATCAGGAGATGTATTCCTGAGTCTGAGCAAGAGTCCATTCTAAAATTTTGTCATGGAGAGGCATGTGGAGGCCACTTTTCTACAAAAAAAACCACTACAAAGGTCCTCCAAAGTGGTTTCTACTGGCCTAATCTCACTAAGTATTCCTTCCAATTCTGAAAAAGTTGTCCTCAGTGTCAGAAATTAGGATCCATTACCAAAAGGAATCAAATGCCCCTCACTCCCATTCTGGTCGTTGAAATCTTTGATTGTTGGGGAATTGATTTCATGGGACCCTTTCTAAACTCTAAGGGATACCTCTACATCCTCTTAGATATTGATTATGTCTCAAAATGGGTTGAAGCCATTCCCACTAAGTCTAATGACCACCATGTTGTGATCTGATTTCTGAAAGAGCATATATTTTCTCAATTTGGAATTCCTAGGGCTAAATCAGTGATCGTGGAACCCATTTCTGCAACCTCCCATTCTCTTCACTCATGTCTAAGTATGGTATTACTCATAAAGTTTCCACTGCATACCATCCTCAAACCAATGGTCAAGCTGAGTTGGCAAATAGAGAAATTAAGCAAATTCTTGAAAAAACTGTCAATCCCTCTAGGAAAGATTGGTCCGAGAAACTCTTAGATGCCCTTTGGGCATATCGAACAAATTTCAAAACTATCCTAGGAATGTCACCGTATAGATTAGATTATGGAAAATCATTTCATTTACCTGTTGAAATTGATCATAAGGCCTTTTGGGCAATAAAAAAAATGAACTTTGACATTTCTTTGGCTGAAACAAAAAGGAAATTAGATCTTAATGAAATCGAGGAACTTAGGATGGAGGCTTATGAAAATTCAAGGATCAATAAATCTAAAGTTCAAGCCTACCAATCTAGGAATCTCAAAGTCAAACACTTTGAACTGGGAAAATTTGTGCTCTTGTATAGTTCAAAACTTCATCTACACCCAGGAAAGATAAGGTCTAGATGGTCTGGTCCATACCTAGTGCATCATGTGTACCCTCATGGGGCAATAGAGATTCAGGATCCCACAAGTGGTCATGTCTTCAAAGTCAATGGTCATAGGTTAAAACCATTCATTGAATCATTCAATAAACAAGAAACCAAGGAGGAGTTAACTGAGCCAACATATGAACCAGAGAAAAATTTATAGATTTAGGGTATAAGTCGGGCTAACGACGTTAAACAAAAGCGCTGCACGGGAGGAAACCCATGGATTTCATGTTTCCAATCACTGTGAATCATCTTTTGTTTCCTTCTGCTTAATTTTGTTATTTTTTTATATATAGACTGTTGACCTTCTCTTCTTTTATGAGTAAGGATGGGTATGAAAAGGGAGAACCGTATTCATCCGTGTCACGCGGTGTGATCCCTGAGTAATACCTTACCCAGAAATTTAAAGAAGACAATGTATCATCAGTTTATTTTATTTATGTTTTTGTAGGTTAAAAAAATTAGACTCTTGACCTATTCTTCTTTTATGAGTATGGATGGGTATGAAAGGGGAGAACCGTATTCATCCGTGTCACGCGGTGTGATCCCTGAGTAATACCTTACCCAGAAATTTAAAATAAGACAATGTATCATTAGTTTGATTTAAAAAAAACATGAAAATAATGATACTTAGAATTAAATAAATCATTGTGTTGTTTTTTTGTCTGCTTTGTCCTTATTTTTATGGTTCAGGAACTATTTTGGGTGATACATGTTCAATCAAGGAGGTGCCTACATCCCCAAAGAGATGAAAGGAGTAATTTGGAGCATCATGAACCTCAACTTTAAAAACTAGGTGAATTTGTTCCATGTTTATCATTCTCAATTTCATCTTTGAACTCCTCTCCTACCCACTTCTAACTTTTCTTTTCTTTAAACACTGGGGACAATGTCATTCTAAGTTGGGGGGAGATAAAAAATGATTTTTTTTTATTTTAAAAACATGCATGAAAAGAAAAATTCCATTAACCATAAACATGATAAACACACATTGAAAACTCTAAAATTGGATATCAAATAAATTTTGCATGCCTTGATTCTGATTTTAATGCAAGTTTAAGTTCATGAGCATAGTTTTTGGAAAGTGCGGTTGTCCGATGTGATTTTTGAATGTTTACAATTTCATCCTCTTAATAAAAATGCCACAATGCACGTCTACTAGATCGTGGGTGTAAATTTGAGTTCTTGGGTCCCTTTCATTATAGCATAGGGTTCTGGGGTCACTTTTAGTTTAATTTGAGTATACAAAAAAAAAAACAAAAAAAAAAAAAACAAAAAAAATCAAAAAAAAATGACCACATAGAGAAATGTTTTGTCCAAATGCGTGACATCCAGCACTTGGGGATCGTGACTCCATAGTTGTCTTGCCCAAAGTTAGGCTTTATATCTCTATTGTAGAGCTTGAAATTGACAATATGTGTGGAATCCGACACTTGGGGATCGTGACTCCATAGTTGTCTTGCCCAGATTTATTCTTTTCATATCTATTGTGGTTAAAAAAAAAATAAAAATAAAATAAAAAAAGGATACTCATCTTAAGGTTTAATGTGATTCCCACCTAGCGCTTCCATTTTTTCCCCTTGAACAATAAAACGGGCCCCATATCTTTTATGATGCACAACACTTTATCATGCTTAATTGGAATTGGATGAAATGTGGCGATGAATTTGAACAAAGGAATTGGCTTGGGATTGGGATATGCTTATGGACCTAGCTTGTTTTTAATTATTTTTATGGGTTTTCATAATTTTTTTGGTATTAGATATTTGGGTGAGCAATGTGTATTAAAATGTTTTTGGAAAAGGGGATTTGAATTTCATATTTGTAATTTATTTTTCTCGGGACTAGCAAAACTCAAGTTGGGGGGTGTGATTAGTCACTGAAAGTGGATAATATTAATTTTTAATATCTTTATATTCATTTTTCCAAAGTCCATAAACATTGTTTTTAGTGCATTACATAAATAGAACTTCATTTCTCATCAAAAATGCAATTCATGTTTAAAATGCAAATTTGGGCCCAATCATTCATTTGTTTGTTGACAATATTATATTCATTTTATGAATTTGAAATTTTGGGATATGATTTATCACTTTGTTTGGAACATTTTATCTTTTATGTCCGCTGGATGAATCCCAAAGGAAGATGGATAAGTTTGCGCTTGAAGGAATAAACTTGCTGGAAAAAGCATAATGGGCCTAAGGCCCATCAAACAAATGTGGGGCCCATAAAACAAGCCCAACGAAGCACAAATTTATACAGTAGAAAGATAAAAATATTAGGATCATTTTATTCAACTGTGGCCGGAGCTAATTCTGATGTTTTCATGATGATAAAGAGATCTGAAGTTGAGATTTAAATGGTGGACCCGACATTAATGCACAGAGAGACGTCCCACCATTTAGACCATAACATCCAAACGCATGAGACAAATTTCCTGAAATTTTTAAATATCATAGAGGACAGATGGACGAAGATAGTTTCATGCTACAACCCCTCCGGATTCGGCCTTCTTCATTTTCGAATTCACACGTCAATATGGTGGATGAATCTGGATAGTTTTCTGGGTCAAATTCGAAACATCAATTTCATTTTGATTATTCACCCTCCATTTGACTCTATTAATTGTTGGGGGGTGAATTAATTAGTGGGGGGTGGACATAAGGCTCATAATATGCCTATATAAGGAGCTATTGGTGAAGAGAATATGGTGGAATATTTTCCATACCATCTTGTGTTGCTTGTTTCATTGTAAGGTTATGCTTCCAAATTTCCTTTGTAATGTTTTCCATTTCCATGTAAGTTTCTTTTTTGTATCTTTATGTTCTTAATCAACTTCATTAACTTATATATTTTACATTTATTTTATTAAAACATTATTATCCCAAAGTATAGTGATATCTCTGTGTTGTTGTGAATTAGTTCACACATAGGTGTGAATTTCATTCACACACACGGAGGAGTGCTCGTTATTTCCGCGATTTTAATTTTTTCAATCCAATTCTTGTTAGCCATCTTCCGCCCACCATTGAGAGTATACCATCAATGGAGGGCTAAACCCTTAATGGGATGATCTTAGGAGGATACAAAGGCTGGATTGAATGTTATTTTTTGAACGAATTGTTGTTAATTGGATAATTAATTTAAGACATCCATTCTTCAATTTTTTCTACTCTTCATCTTTACTATGTTTGAGAAAACTAAATTCAATTACTAAATGACCATATACCTCGGGGAGATCATGAATTTGGTTCTCTATGTGTATACGGGATTATTAATTGTGTTTAGTAAGCACCAATCCAGAAAATGATGAATGTAATGTTATTTTTGAAGAATGGATTCATCAAAAATTAATAAAACCAAAATTGTCTAATGAAGTAAAATTCATTCAATACACCCCGAGAATAATCCTAAGATCAACCCATTTCCATTTAATTGAATTCACTTAGGTTTATTAGTGTTCTTTAAAAACCATCCAAAATCAAATCCAAAGTTGGTTACTTCATAGCCCATCCTTCACACAATCATAGCGTCTCAAGGTTACTTCTTCGGTCCCTGTGGATTCGACCCCTACATGTACTACATCGATCGCTTTTACCAGTAGGGTAAATTTGGGTGCAACCAGTTATGTATCTACATCATCTGTGACTTTATTTTGATTTTTTTGTGGGAATAGAATAATCCTTTCCCTTTTGAAAAACTTTCTCGACATTATTTGAGTAATAAACATAATCTTTTCTCTAACGACCATGGATTTGGTTCCTGTGTTGAAATGTATCATAATTTCTTCAATCATCTTTCTTATCAATGTTAGAAAAATAATAATCTCAGATTTTATTGAATAGGATTTGATATTATTGAGTTTTAAAATAATAAAAACCGTCTAAATTTTCTTCTTCATGTTTACCAAGTAACCCAAAATGAAGACATCTGATACTTTCAAATTATCTCTATCTACAACTATCTGGATTAGAAACCCTTGCATAAAAAAAAAATTAATCCATGACCATGAATGAGTTAAGTAAAATTTATTAGTTCATCATATGAGAAATTTTAAAAAAATTAATTTTTGGCTCTTTATTTGTTAAACATACCCATAGTAATAGGTTTTTTATGTGAAGGGAAAAGGAATATCCTTATGCCAAAATACCTGGACAACGTACAAATACACTATATGTCAATATGTAAATTTTATCATAGATCCGGAATGAAAACATCTCTTTTCAATCTTAATCAAAAAACTTTATGGAGGCATAAAAAAATATAACCAGATCCAAGTACAAGAAATTGTAAAATAGATTGTTTTTTTCAACACATAATAAATTCAAACCATGGAAATCTATTAACCTCCTTAAAGAAAAATCATACTTATTATAAGAAGCTTTCACTACTAAAAATTATCTGAAAACATACTATTGATTTCATTCCTTCACATGTTACATCATATTGGGACTTGATACTGACGATTCAGTCATGAAGAATAAATTGGAATGGGAGACATAAATGAGGAAGTACTTCGAGAAGAAATACATGAGATAATTGAAGTGGTATATAGGGGTTTTTCACCTTATATAGGAATTTGAGGCAATTATTAATATCCTAAAAACAAATTGACAGTTAATATTTGATCCAAGTGATTTGATGGTTGAGAAATTATACTAAGAATGACTTTTAAAGAATTTAAACTCTTGAGGTTTTATAAAACCGTTTTATTGTATTTGGTGAATACGATTGGGGAAATCCAAACATGCAAAATTTTTATAATAACAACAGATAAGTACAAAACTAATCCTAATGGAATAGTTTCAAAGTATAAAATAAAAAAATAATTCCTTTTGGAGTGGGATCATCAGTATTATAATTTTTACTTTTTGATTTTAAAAAATAATAGATTATGATATTTAAAATAATTAAATAAAATACACAATTGAGTAAAATAGTTTTAGAATTTAAAATAGAAAGTTTAATAAAAAAAATTTAATAAATAATTTTATTAGAAAAAATATTGAAAATAAAATCCGAATATTGATTAATTTTCAAATTTGATTTGAAGAAAACACGAGTTCAAAAAAATTTAAACAATTCCTGAGTTTGAAAAAATATGTGATTATGGAAAACATAATTCAATTAAGATTTTGGAAAACATAAAAAAATATAAATCTTAAGATTTTTTGAAAAATAAAGTTTGAAAAACTAAATATTTTTAAAAACAACAATCATATGTAATCCCCCTTTGAAAATGAGTAACTTAATGTAAGGATATAGTCTAAAGAATAAGTAGATATGAATGATTAAGTTATGGTGATCATTCCTAGCTTCTATTTAATGTGTTCAAATCTATTAGAGGGTAATGATTTTGTGAAAATTTCAGCAAGTTATTCATACGTTCTGATGAATTATAAAATTATATCTCCTTTAAGAGTGTGATATTTAATAAATTGATTCCTAATATCTATGTGTTATTAATGAGGGTGATATGTAGGGTTTTTAATTATGGAAATGGAACTAGTATTATCACATAATATTTGAGTTTTTTAAATCTTATTTGGTATGAATTGAGTGTGTGTTTCATCAATAACACTTGAGCATAATAACATCCAATTTCTAAATATTCACCTTCAGTAATGGAAATTTATATCAAGTGTTTCTTCTTACAAGAACAAGAAACTTATGAATCTATTAACAAATTACTTGTTATAGATGTACTTTTTATACCCATAATATAACAACAAAATTTAGAATCTGGAAAACAATTTAATTCATAATAATTTCCTGAAAAATAAATGGTTCTAAATCCATGGTTCCCTTTAGATAATGAAAAATTTACATAACTGATTTTAAATGGGATTTCATTAGATTAGCTTGATACATTGCACATAAGCATGCAGAAAACATTAAGCCTGGTCGACTAGTTGTTATGTTTAGTAAACGTCCTACCATACCTCTAAAAATTATTTTATCAACTAGTTGACCAACATCATAATTTTTAAAGAAATGAAACTCTACATCCATTTGATTTGTTTTGAAAATGAAGAATACTATAAAGGCTATAAGAATATTAATATATTTATTTCCTATTACTAGTGCATAGGTTTATTTATAGTCTATGACTTCTTGTTAATTGTAAAATTTTGAAAATATTTATTTATTTCTAAATATTATGCCATTTTCATCATATTTACTTCTGAAAATGAATTTTTCTACAATTATGAAAGTTTCTTTAGGCATTTCAACCAATTTATAGAGTTTTTTCCTCTCAAATTTGTTTATCTCATCTTACATAACCTTAACCCAATCTTCATCACCTAGATCCTCATCATGATTTTTGGGTCCAAATTGGTAAATAAAAGAATGATTTTCTTTTTCATTCGTCAAGGAACTTCTAGTACTAACAGGGTTATTAACATCATGAATGATACTATCACTAGGATGATTTCTAAAAAGCAACTTACATGGATTTTTTAAAATCTATTCATCAACATAAGGTAAAAAATTTTCTTAAGTAAATATTTTAGAAACTATATTTTGAGTATTTTCCATATTAAAGGAATCATCCAACAAATGTTGAGAACCAGTTTTTGGAAAACACATATGAGGATGATGGTTGGTTTATTTAAAAACCAAAGGGTCGATTTCTTAAAATTTAACAAGTACTATTTCCATAATAGTATATGAATTTTTTTTAAAAACTATATATGCCTCAAAAGTAGGGGAATAACCTAAAAATATACCTTCATCAGATTTGGGTGTGATTTTTTTTAAGTTTTTTTTATATTTAAGATGAATAATTTTCATCCAAATACTCAAAGTAAGAAACTTTTTGTTTTTGGCCTATCCAAAACTAATAAAGAGTTTTATTAATAAAAGGAATAATTAAAACTTGAATTACTGTATAAAAAGTATTACTGACCACTTTATGCCAAAAAATATTTAGTAATTGAGTATTCACTCAACATGGTTCGTTTATTTCTTGAATAATACAATTTATTCTTTCAAGAACACCCTTTTTTTGGGGATTTTTATGATCTAAAAAGTTATGTGTAATTCCCTTTTTTCTACAAAAAGTTTCAAAATCATAATTTAAAAATTCTTTACCATAATCACAAAGAATAGTTATCAAGGGATGGTTTTTCTCAGTTTTAACTTTGGCTAAAAAAGTTTTGAAATAAAAAAGGCTCCCGGTTTATTTGTTAGAAAATAGACCCATGTGTATCTAGTGTAATCTTCTACTAAAAAAACAAAAAATATTTTCCTCCAATATTTCCCATTTTTGTAGGACTGAATAAATACATGTGCACTAACTATTAATTATTATAAGTTATGACTTCACTAATTGATTTATATCTTGACTTAGGTTTCTTACCATAGGGATAAGAGTCATAGAATTTTGAAGAATCAAACCGTAGCTACAGTAAAACCTTAACAACTCTTTTCTTTGTTAAATTACATAAATTTGCAAGGTTATAGTGTCCTAATGTTTTATATCATAACCAAGATTGATCTTCCATTGCACTAAGGCAAGGAAAGTATTTCCTTTTAAGGTATTATATATTTTGTATGTATATATTCTCCTTCAGTTGGGCTGAAAGAATGAATTCATCATTATGATTTTGTACTTGGCATTTATAATTTCTAAAATTCACAAGGTAACCATCATAAAAAATTGAATTATACATATAAGGTTCTTCTTAAGAAATTTAAAAAATAAATAATTTGAAATTAAATATTTTATGAGAAGAACAATATTACATATATCGATAATCTCTACTTGATCATTATATTTGAAGTTAACTATTACACATTTCATCTTGATAATATTTTCAAAAACAAATGTTACCACCCATAAGCCAAGAAAAATCACTATATTTGTACCATGTATTCTTGCTGTTTTTTACTTCCTTTTATTTCCTAAAAATAAAAAAATTAGGCTTTTAGAAACAAAAAATACTAGGTCTAAAAATGTTTGAATTTTTTAAAGATCCCACATTTTATTTGAAAAATGGGATTTGTGGATCCCTAAGGATTTAATTTTATTAATGGTGTAACTCCCCGACCCCAGCTACCCAGAGTCGGTGCATTACTTCGTAACATTGGCATGATCACAAAAGATCAAGTCTCGAAAGACCGATTAGTTTAGTAGCCTTGGAAACACTAGATACATTCATAATTCATTCATTACATCAAAAATTAAACAAACTACAATAACATGGTCTTCATAGTCCACACTCATATCCTCACTGACTATTCTTGCAAGTCAGTCATAATACTCTTCTTCACATCCTGGAAAATATTAAAACATTGAAAGGGGTGAGCTCAGATGCTCAGTAAGGATAACAATATTGCGGAAGCTTTTATAAGAAAACATAAGCATTTAAGGAAATGTATAACTAAAACAAAAGCCTTTTAAACTTGAACATCAACATAATATGGCAAAAGTAAAATGAAATAATGCCATATACTCATTCACATGGATATTCTACTAATCGAATAATCACATGCAAAATCACTAACCACTTTCATAATGTTGGAATGCATAATGCCAAACTATCATAACCACATAGCCAAGGCCTCGTGCCAAGACTACAAATAATATTTTGTCAAGGCCTTGTGCCAAGACACTAGTTTGTCTCATGAGACCTACTGATGCATCAAGGAGCTATAGCGGGCTCCACCCGTCACATATTAAGTCCAATGCATTCCCATATGAAAAGTTTTAAACATAACATAAACATTCGTATTAAAACTAGCATACAAAATGTCAATAATTTCACCATAAACTATGAATGGTATAAAATAACACATCCACAGTCAAACATATCACAAAACCTTCAATACAATATAGAAGTTTTGTATTATAATAAATCAACTTCAAATAAGCGTAAAATCCATCAAAGGATGTTGACATAGATGAAATCAAAACACTTTTTAGAGAAATATCACTTTCTATTTTTGAAATCATTTAAGAGCCATATAAAACAAAACATTTTCTTGAAAATATTCTTATAAGATTGTAAGGAAAGCTTTGAAGATTTTATAACGGCGGAAAGATTCCTCTTATAAAAGTCGAAAAGGGTATAAATGACTTTAACCCATATTCTTGTAAATAATAAAAATGTTTTGAAATACATTTTGAAGAAACATGGATGTGGATGATAACGAGGTCCCAGTAGATAATTATGTATAAACAACCTTGGATAATGAAGAGGTTGTGAAGTAAACCCTTACCTTGTACTTTTCCTTGGTTGGGGTAGGTTAACCTCCTGTATAATGGTGAAATAATTGTTATTAAATTATACAAGAATCATATACATTCATATGATATCATATATGATCTTTTAACATTGCTTTGTTAACAATATCTTAGATTTATCGTTGTTTCGGGTGTTAACTTACTCGTTTTCTTTTATATGTTTTGTTACGTAAGTCGTGTTTTTCATGGATAGGTTGTATCTTATTAATATCCAGAATGATATCATGTACTTAAAAATTATTTTTAAATCATCAAATGATAATTATACTTGAATGGATACGACGGAGAATGAATCTCATCGCGTTCGTGGAGACGGTAGTCCGTACGTACGCACGAGCGACAATATCATTATTTTGATATTTAAATAATATATAATTGGATAGTATATCATATATACAGAATCATAATCATGTTATATTTATTATTTACATGAATTAAATATCATTATTATACCCATCTAAATAATAATATATTGAATAACAATTACACCACGACGTGGAGACGGTAAGCCGTACGTACGCACGTATGGTGACATGTCATTCAAATGATGGGTAGAATACTGAATATGGTTGTTCCATATTTATAATAACATCACAGTAAATAGAAGATACTGGAGTTATAATTTCAGAATTGAAATAATAAACAAAGAGGGAGTGGAAGAAGAAAGAAACTTGAAAGAGGGTGATGAAAATGTTACCTCTTCTTCAGCTTCTTCCTTTTGATTTGATCAAAAGGACTCCTTAGGATGACTTTCTGAATAACGTAAAGCTTCTAGGATTAAGGGAGAGAAGTTGGGAGAGTATTTGGGCAGGGGTTGGCCGAACCAAAAGGCTTGGAAGTGTGAATAAGGTGGTAGAGGTGGGGGCCTTTTATAAGAGGAGAGGAGGGGCACTTTTGGAAAGATTGAAATGTTACATTATTTCACAATGCTTTTCGGATTCCAAAGGTCCCACACTTATATAATTCGAGGCTAAGGTGATAAGGTTTCTAAATCTCCTCATCCAATAGGCTTTGGACAAGTGTAAGCCTTGGAATTTGCATTATCTTCTCATTTTATTTAAATCGTTAAATAATGAGGTCATCGCTGCGTCATAATTATGTCATAAATAATTTAATTTATTTAATGTCTAAAAATTATAAACAAAATACTATGATGTAGAAAATCTTTTTAGCTTTATAATGAATATTTATAGTCAAAATTTTGACTTGTTTAACCCCACTTAAAAACTGTTTTAGTAAAACAACTCATGTTTGTGTCAATTTAATTTTAACATTAAATAAATGTATATTAATGTCATTTTCCAACTAAAGTGGATCCATGGGGTCCCCAAGTTGACCCATGGGTTGTCTTGGTCGGCCATGACTCATCCAATTGGAGTAGGACAAGTGTCATGCTCATCTCATATTATTAAAACATTATTTGTACCTTAAACTACACTAATTACCTCTAATCACGATTAAGAACTTAAAAGTTACTATTCACCAAAAAATTATTTTAATCTCATTGAACCACATTTTACTTATTAATGACAACCGTGTATGTCGGATTTTTGAAAATCAAATCACAGAAGTGGTAATATTTCATTTTAACGAAAAATCAGTTTTTAACAACCACTTAGTGGTTTCACTATTCATCCAAAATTGAAGTTTTTCAGAATAAGGCCAAAATTTCACCCTAAGCTATAATTGATATTCCGAATTCAAAAATGATGTCTATTTTACAAAATTCCAAACATATAAGTTTTATTAATTAATTTTATAATTAATTCCCGCTGTTACAACAAATAGCATGTTTTTAAGAAACAATTTATATCAAAAGTTTGGCAATTGTTTATGTCCAATTTCAATGTTAAATTAATTCTAATGACCACCATTGGATAAAATGGTAAAAATATATTCTAATTATACTTTAAAACCACTAAATATTATAATTTATCACTATAAATTATTTTGATTAAAAAAGTTGTTTTTAAGTATTTTTCACTATTCATAAAAATTTAGAAGTTCTCAGAAAAATACCAAAAATTCAACATAGGCTAATTTCAATATTCCGAATCCAATAATGAAGTCCATTTTGATAAATAAAATTTATAATATTTCAAAAAGTAGGTATTACTATTCACAACGGCTAGTTTAATTAGTTTTGGTGTGTTTTAGGGCTCGAGGTTGCGTACAACACACGCTATTGCATTATTCGAAGGGAAACGTACAGTGGAAGCTTGGGGTGTTACATTCTCCCCTCCTTCAAATAATTGCGTCCTCGCAATTTCTAGGGTATTACTGCATAAAAAGACTCAGGTGGTTTTTCATCATAAATTCCTCAGGTTCCCACGTTGCCTCTTCCATTTTATGATTTCTCCACAAAACCTTCACCAGACGAGTCGTCCGGTTTCTCAGCACCTGCTCCCTCACATCAAGAATCCTGAAGGGATCTTCACAATAGGAAAGATCGGGTTCCAGTTCTAATTCATCATAGGTGAGTACATGAGTTGGGTCAGGCATGTATTTCCTCAATAGAGATACGTGGAAAACATCGTGAACTTTGGAGAGATTTGGCGGCATCGCCAAACGATAAGCTACAGCCCCAATACGATCTAGAATTTCGAAAGGTCCGATGTATCTGGGACTCAACTTACCCTTCTTACCAAAACGTATAACTCCCTTCCATGGAGATACCTTTAGGAAAACATGATCTCCCACCTGAAATTCCAAAACCTTTCTTCTGTTATCGGCATAGCTCTTCTGCCTACTTTGAGCTGATTTGATGTGGTTTTGGATTACCTTCACCTTTTCCATTGTTTCTTCCACCAGTTCTGGTCCCACAAGTTTTCTTTCACCAACGTCATCCCAACAGGTTGGTGTACGACATCTCTTTCCGTATAACGCTTCATAAGGTGCCATCTGAATTCTTGAATGGAAGCTATTGTTATAGGAAAATTCTACCAGTGGTAAATATTGATCCCACATACCCTGAAAGTCAAGAGAGCATGATCTCAACATGTCTTCTAAGGTTTGAATAGTCCGTTCTGATTGTCCATCTGTTTGAGGGTGATAGGCAGTGCTCAAACGAAGTTCAGTATCCAAGGCCTTTTGAAGACTTTTCTAGAATCTTGAAGTAAAACGAGGATCACGATCAGAAACAATCGATAGGGGTACTCCATGAAGTCTTACAACTTCATTAATATATAGTCTTGCTAGACGTTCAAGTGGTAGATCCTCCCGTATAGCCAGAAAATGTGCTGACTTAGTAAGTCGATCAACAATGACCCATATTGCATCATTCCTTCTAGGAGTCTTTGGTAGTCCCATGACAAAGTCCATCGTAATATTATCCCATTTCCACTCAGGTATGGGAAGAGGTTGCAATACTCCACCAGGATGTTTCCTTCCAGCTTTCACTTGTTGACAAACCATACACCTCGACACAAAATCAGCAATCTCCCTCTTCATATTGTCTCACCAAAAATGTTCCTTCAAATCTCTATACATTTTGGTGCTCTCAGGGTGTATAGAGAAGTTGGAACTATGAGCATCATCTAGCAATTCCCTTTTTAGATCAGGTATATCGGGAACACAAAGTCTCTTCCCGAATTTCAAAATTCCATCCTTATACACAAAGTCCCTCAATCTTCCATCATTCACACCTTTAATCTTCTTCTGAAATTCTTCATCATTGGTCTGAGAGCTCTTAATCCTTTCTAGTAATGATGGTTTCACAACCATTTGAAAAAGCATTGATGTTTCACCTTCCCTAGTTATTCCCATGTCCATCTTCACTAGATCCAAGAAAATTGGATCTCTTTCAATTCTCATCACATTCAAAACTCCATGGTCTTTTCTACTCAAAGCATCTTCCACCTTGTTTGCCTTCCCCGGGTGGTAATGTATCGTGCAATCATAATCCTTTAGTAGTTCAAGCCATCTCCTTTGCCTCATGTTGAGTTCTTTTTGTGTGAAAATATACTTCAAACTCTTGTGATCAGTATAAATCTCACATTTTTCACCATAGAGGTAATGTCTCCATATCTTTAAAGCAAATATCACAGCTGCTAAATCAAGATCATGAGTAGGATAGTTTTTCTCATGAATTTTTAGCTGTCGTGATGCATAGGCAATGACCTTATCATTCTGCATAAGGACACAACCGAGTCCTTTCTTCAATGCATCACTATAAATAACAAACCCATCATTCCCCGATGGTAGAGTCAATACAGGGGCATTGACTAATCTTCTCTTTAGTTCTTAAAAACATTCTTCACACTCTTTTGTCCAGACAAATTTAATCCCTTTACGTGTGAGCTTTGTCAATGGGTTAGCCAGTCTGGCAAAATTCTGGACGAAACGTCGATAATAACCTGCTAAACCAATAAAACTGCGTACCTCAGTTATACTTGTTGGTGCTGGTCATTCTTGGATTGCCTTGGTTTTAGAAGGATCAACGGAAATTCCATCCTTAGAGACAATATGGCCAAGAAAAGAAATCTCATGAAGCCAGAATTCACACTTGCTAAATTTCCCATATAATTCATGTCTTCTAAGAGTCTTCAGGATAATGCGTAAGTGATTTTCATGATCTTCGTGGCTTTTGGAGTATACCAAGATATCATCAATAAATACCACTAAAAAGTCATCAAGATATTCCTTGAAAACTCTATTCATTAGATCCATGAAAACAGAGGGTGCATTAGTCAATCCAAAAGGCATTACTGTAAACTCGTAATGCCCGTACCTTGTTCGAAATGCTGTCTTTGGAACGTCTTCCTTCTTCACACACAACTGATGGTATCCAGACCGAAGGTCAATCTTTGAAAAGTATTGAGCTCCATGCAGTTGGTCAAACAAATCATCAATGCGAGGTAGGGGATACTTATTCTTTATTGTTATAGCATTGATCTTCCTATAATCAATGCACAACCTCATAGATCCATCTTTCTTCTTAACAAAAAGAACAGGGGCTCCCCAAGGAGAAACACTAGGGCGAATAAATCCCTTATTACTCAATTCCTCTAGTTGTTTCTTTAGTTCAACTAATTCCACAGTGGCCATTCTATAAGGGGTCTTCGATATGGGTCTTGATCCAGGAATTAAATCAATGGAAAACTCAACTTCTCGTTCTGAAGGATGTCCAGGTAAATCTTCCAGAAACACATCAACATATTCTCTCACAATAGGTACATCCTCTATTTGAATATTCCTTTCCTCATCCTCAGTAATTTCCTTCTCTTCCTCCCCAATAATTGAATTTAGTTGAGCTACTGGGGGTGGATCTAGATAAGAATTATGTGGTGACGATTCAGCTCTAAAGATAAGGTGTTCCTTATCATCATCATCACGAATCGTAACCTCTTTCCTCTTACAATAAATTTTTGCATCATGGTCCGAAAGCCAATCCATACCGAGGATTATATCAAATTCAATCATGGGTATGACGATGAGATCAGCAGGTAAAGAACATTTAGGTGCTCTAATGGGAACTAATCGACAAAACTTTGTTGCAACAATACTTCCCTTAGGGGTTTTGACCGACAACTCCCTTGTTAAATCAAATTGGAAATATCTAATTTTCTTAGCAAACTGGGAAGATATGAAGCAATGCGATGATCCAGAATCAAATAATGCATTTTCTAAACTTGAGGAAACCATTAAATTACCTGCCACCACGTCTTTCGGAGCTTCTACCTCAGCAGTAGTGATAGCATAAGCCTGGCCTTGATCCCTTGGCCTTTTCTGAGGTAAGTTCTCCTGAATCTTAGGACATTCATTTTCATAATGCCCCATCTCCCTGCAATTGTAGCACCGAACGTTGGTAGCTTCCTTATTCCCCTTGCAATCATGAGCTTGGTGGCATTTTTCACCACACTTGTAACAGACTCCCATTCCCTTCAAGAAAGTACCAGGATGTTTCTTCCCGCATTTTCCACAAGATGGATATTCAACCTTTCCCTTCTTCCCTTTATTTCCATTCCCAGATTGATCAGCAGGTCTCTTCTTCTCTTGCTTTTCTTTAAAGTCATAAGACTTAGAGAATTCCTTTTCCGTCTTGATAGCGCACGCGACAATACCTTCATATGAAGAGAAGGTTTGTGATACTAAAGCTCGACGGAGAAATGGTTTCAACCCATAAAAGAAACGATCAGTCTTACTTCTTGGGTTACGTATGTAATCTGCAGCATACCTTGCTAACCTTGTAAAGTTAGCCTCATACTTTGCGACATTCTCATCCTCCTTCTGCCTCAGACTCAGAAATTGCCTTTCCATATCCGCTCGATGGTCTCGAGGAAAGTATTTTTCTAAGAACAGTTCTTTGAACTCCTGCCATTCCATGTTTGTTAATTCATCCTCTTCCTTTGTGTTTTGAATTAGTGACCACCATTGATCGGCATCTCCAGTGAGGCGGTAAACTGCCATGATAACTTTTTCCCTTTCACTGCTCCCCAAAGCCTGAAATATTTTCTCTAGGGAATTTATCCATTGCTCGGCTACTAATGGATTTGTACTCCCATTGAACATTGGTGGTTGTTGCCTCATGAATCGATCTAACATTGATCCTCCACGCTGTGGATCAGGGTGCTCCATACGGGTAAGGTTATTATTCATAACCTGAGTAAGTTGTCCCAGTATGGTGATTAGCTGATCAGCACCAGTTGCATCACCAGCCCCACTATAATTATCTTGAGCAGGAGGGCAATCCCTACATGGAGTGCGTACATTGATACGGTTTCCATTTCTTCCACTAGGCGCCATTTCTAAACAATGGCATAAACTAGATTAGTTTATGAATCAAAATACATAATCCCATACTTATAAAACACTTAACATAAATTGAACTATTTATGGATATAATCCATAATCATAAAAATGTTTTCTTTGAGGAAGTATATACTCATAAACCCTTCATAATGATTTGTAAAGAAAATGAGAGTCATCCTAAGCATATCCCCAGGGAGTGTCGTAACCAAGAGTGCAGCAAGGCCCGTTGTCGTGCACCAGTTCCCGTTCGAGTCTAGCTCAAAGCGGTGTTTTCGGGTTTTACCCCTAGGAACATCTGTGCCAGAGCCGCCTCTACCTTCTCGTATCCAGACAGGGATGTATTGCTCGGAAAACTCACAAAATCTATACAATACCAAAATTCTAGGAAGTTCTTCTATACTAATCCTCAAAGTTCATCTTAGGTCTATGTGCTCTAATCAGAGTTTATCTAAATCTAGCTTCCAAGGTTTGTACTAAACTTCCTCTGATACCAACTGTAATGCCCCGACCCCAGCTACCCAGAGTCGGTGCATTACTTCGTAACATTGGCATGATCACAAAAGATCAAGTCTCGAAAGACCGATTAGTTTAGTAGCCTTGGAAACACTAGATACATTCATAATTCATTCATTACATCAAAAATTAAACAAACTACAATAACATGGTCTTCATAGTCCACACTCATATCCTCACTGACTATTCTTGCAAGTCAGTCATAATACTCTTCTTCACATCCTGGAAAATATTAAAACATTGAAAGGGGTGAGCTCAGATGCTCAGTAAGGATAACAATATTGCAGAAGCTTTTATAAGAAAACATAAGCATTTAAGGCAATGTATAACTAAAACAAAAGCCTTTTAAACTTGAACATCAACATAATATGGAAAAAGTAAAATGAAATAATGCCATATACTCATTCACATGGATATTCTACTAATCGAATAATCACATGAAAAATCACTAACCACTTTCATAATGTTGGAATGCATAATGCCAGACTATCATAACCACATAGCCAAGGCCTCGTGCCAAGACTACAAATAAGATTTTGTCAAGGCCTTGTGCCAAGACACTAGTTTGTCTCATGAGACCTACCGATGCATCGAGGAGCTATAGCGGGCTCCACCCGTCACATATTAAGTCCAATGCATTCCCATATGAAAAGGTTTAAACATAACATAAACATTCGTATTAAAACTAGCATACAAAATGTCAATAATTTCACCATAAACTATGAATGGTATAAAATAACACATCCACAGTCAAACATATCACAAAACCTTCAATACAATATAGAAGTTTTGTATTATAATAAATCAACTTCAAATAAGCGTAAAATCCATCAAAGGATTTTGACATAGATGAAATCAAAACACTTTTTAGAGAAATATCACTTTCTATTTTTTAAATCATTTAAGAGCCATATAAAACAAAACATTTTCTTGAAAATATTCTTATAAGATTGTAAGGAAAGCTTTGAAGATTTTATAACGGCGGAAAGATTCCTCTTATAAAAGTCGAAAAGGGTATAAATGAATTTAACCCATATTCTTGTAAATAATAAAAATGTTTTGAAATACATTTTGAAGAAACATGGATGTGGATGATAACGAGGTCCCAGTAGATAATTATGTATAAACAACCTTGGATAATGAAGAGGTTGTGAAGTAAACCCTTACCTTGTACTTTTCCTTGGTTGGGGTAGGTTAACCTCCTGTATAATGGTGAAATAATTGTTATTAAATTATACAAGAATCATATACATTCATATGATATCATATATGATCTTTTAACATTGCTTTGTTAAAAATATCTTAGATTTATCGTTGTTTCGGGTGTTAACTTACTCGTTTTCTTTTATATGTTTTGTTACGTAAGTCGTGTTTTTCATGGATAGGTTGTATCTTATTAATATCCAGAATGATATCATGTCCTTAAAAATTATTTTTAAATCATCAAATGATAATTATACTTGAATGGATACGACGGAGAATGAATCTCATCGCGTTCGTGGAGACGGTAGTCCGTACGTACGCACGAGCGACAATATCATTATTTTGATATTTAAATAATATATAATTGGATAGTATATCATATATACAGAATCATTATCATGTTATATTTATTATTTACATGAATTAAATATCATTATTATACCCATCTAAATAATAATATATTGAATAACAATTACACCACGACGTGGAGACGGTAAGCCGTACGTACGCACGTATGGTGACATGTCATTCAAATGATGGGTAGAATACTGAATATGGTTGTTCCATATTTATAATAACATCACAGTATATAGAAGATACTGGAGTTATAATTTCAGAATTGAAATAATAAACAAAGAGGGAGTGGAAGAAGAAAGAAACTTGAAAGAGGGTGATGAAAATGTTACCTCTTCTTCAGCTTCTTCCTTTTGATTTGATCAAAAGGACTCCTTAGGATGGCTTTCTGAATAAATTAAAGCTTCTAGGATTAAGGGAGAGAAGTTTGGAGAGTATTTGGGCAGGGGTTGGCCGAACCAAAAGGCTTGTAAGTGTGAATAAGGTGGTAGAGGTGGGGGCCTTTTATAAGAGGAGAGGAGGGGTACTTTTGGAAAGATTGAAATGTTACATTATTTCACAATGCTTTTCGGATTCCAAAGGTCCCACACTTATATAATTCTAGGATAAGGTGATAAGGTTTCTAAATCTCCTCATCCAATAGGCTTTGGACAAGTGTAAGCCTTGGATTTTGCATTATCTTCTCATTTTATTTAAATCGTTAAATAATGAGGTCATCGCTGCATCATAATTATGTCATAAATAATTTAATTTATTTAATGTCTAAAAA
This sequence comes from Viscum album, assembly GCA_963277665.1. Lineage (NCBI taxonomy): Eukaryota > Viridiplantae > Streptophyta > Magnoliopsida > Santalales > Viscaceae > Viscum > Viscum album. Next base: position 1,897,638,739 of record OY728158.1, on the reverse strand, counting down.
TTATAAAAAAAATATTATGATGTAGGAAATATTTTTAGCTTTCTAATTAATATTTATAGTCAAAATTTGGACTTGTTTAACCCCACTTAAAAACTGTTTTAGTAAAACAACTCATGTTTGTGTCAATTTAATTTTAACATTAAATAAATGTATATTAATGTCATTTTCCAACTAAAGTGGCTCCATGGGGTCCCCAAGTTGACCCATGGGTTGTCTTGGTCGGCCATGACTCATCCAATAGGAGTAGGACAAGTGTCATGCTCATCTCATATTATTAAAACATTATTTGTACCTTAAACTACACTAATTACCTCTAATCGCGATTAAGAACTTAAAAGTTACTATTCACCAAAAAATTATTTTAATCTCATTGAACCACATTTTACTTCTTAATGACAACCGTGTATGTCGGATTTTTGAAAATCAAATCATAGAAGTGGTAATATTTCATTTTAACGAAAAATCAGTTTTTAACAACCACTTAGTGGTTTCACTATTCATCCAAAATTGAAGTTTTTCAGAATAAGGCCAAAATTTCACCCTAAGCTATAATTGATATTCCGAATTCAAAAATGATGTCTATTTTACAAAATTCCAAACATATAAGTTGTATTAATTAATTTTATAATTAATTCCCGCTGTTACAACAAATAGCGTGTTTTTAAGAAACAATTTATATCAAAAGTTTGGCAATTGTTTATGTCCAATTTCAATGTTAAATTAATTCTAATGACCACCATTGAATAAAATGGTAAAAATATATTCTAATTATACTTTAAAACCACTAAATATTACAATTTATCACTATAAATTATTTTGATTAAAAAAGTTGTTTTTAAGTATTTTTCACTATTCATAAAAATTTAGAAGTTCTCAGAAAAATACCAAAAATTCAACATAGGCTAAATTCAATATTCCGAATCCAAAAATGAAGTCCATTTTGATAAATAAAATTTATAATATTTCAAAAAGTAGGTATTACTATTCACAACGACTAGTTTAATTAGTTGTGGTGTGTGTTAGGGCTCGAGGTTGCGTACAACACACGCTATTGCATTATTCGAAGGGAAACGTACAATGGAAGCTTGGGGTGTTACAAATGGAATAATTATGATTCCAATGACCACCACTTTGGAATTTTGTAAAAAAGGGTACAATTTTTAGAAAAAATAATTGTTACTAATTACTATTTTTTTATGTGTTGACCATATTCCAGAACTAGTACAATGAGGCCAGATTTGTTTATACATTTTATCAAAACCATCCTTATGAGAATCAATGTCTATAAAATTTCTTCTTAATGAAAAATTTCATATTTTAGTTTAACAAATAAATTCTTATCCTCCTGAGTAACATTTTCGAAATTGAGTTTTTCCAAACTAGTTTGTAAACTATTATTTTAAAAAATAACTTTTTGTAAATCTTTAGAAATTAAATCCTTTTAAAAAATTGAATTATCTACATCTTTATAAAGATATGATAATTCTTATGTTAAAATATTTATTCTATAATTTACTTTATCAAGTTTTTTACAAACTTTTTAATGTTAATTTTAAAGGAATTTTGAAAAAAATAAACCTATTTATATGATGGGAGAGTATTATCTTATCCTAAATACAATTATTCAACTGAAGATTTATAATCCTTCTCAACATGAGAATCAGGATAGTTTTTAACTAAGAAGAAATTGTTAAGATTCTCAGTGGTGCATACCTTAGCTATAAGACAAATATTTTTATTTGGTATTTTTTTAAGAAGTCCAGTGTTCCTATAACCAAAACATTCATTAAAAAAAGAATTTTCTAAAGAGTCTCCTACCCTAGCACTCCAAGAATCATTATATTTTAGGAATTTCTTTCCTTTTAACTTGTAATATTTTTTTTATTCCAATCCTAATTTCATTACTTTATATATTTTTTATTCAACTTAGTATAATCAGATCTAATATGTCCATCTCTATTATATTCATAACAAGTAACTTTAGATTATCTCTTTTCATTACCACCATTATTACATTTTTTACAACAACACTGAAATTATCTCTTTATAGCTATCTTGTTCATCCTCTGAACAAGATTAGCTATCTCATTTTCAGATTGCTCAGAATCACTAGAATCAGATTGGATAACAACCTTTTTCTCTCCAATTGTCCTAAAAACATTTTTTACTGCTACGGATTTAGTAGGAACTCTAGTATTATTGAAAGAAACACCACCATTATTCCTTTTTTCATTCGGAGTATCTATTTTTATTCAACCATCATATTGAAAAAGGGTTCCAAATAATTCATCAGGAGTAAGATTTGTTATCATCCTTGATTTATCAATAACAATTATCTTAGATTCCCATTCATTGGGAATGATATCAATTATATTTTCTACAAGTATTTCATCATATAATCCTTTATCTCCTATAGATTGTAGACTGCTCATAATCTTAATAAACCTTAGATGTTTCTTTTCGATAGATTCACTAGGTAGAAATTCATTTTCTTTATAGTCATCTCTATGAATTGATCTTCTAGTTTCAACAACCATTTAAATATTAAGATGAGTTATCTATATCTTTTTTTAAATACTATTATCTAATTCACAATAATACTGATAACTATATATACTTCTTATAATGGAACCTAATAATGTATTCATTACCATGTAATTCAACTGATGTTCCTACTTTTCTTGAATGGTAAAAGCTCTGAATTACTTGTTAGAAATTTTATAACCTCTATTAGGAATTTAAAAATTATCTACTCATATGCAAATCACCAAAGACTTCATTAAGTCCCTCTAGTATTCATAAACAACATCATAAAAAAAAATTATGATCTAGTGGGATTGAGATTGTCCAAGGATAAAAAAATTAGTCTTTCCATCCTTTAAAATAGACACCAAAATTCTTATCCACAATACACATTATTGTATTAAGTATTTTTAAACAACAATTTTATAAAAAAGTTTAAAAAAATATGTAGTAGTAAAAAATAAAAAGGGTTGGAAAGTATTTAATAAGTGGAATTCTACTCTAATACAAATTATTGGATCATGATGTATATGAATATGGAATTATACAAGAGGGTGGTGAATTTTATGTTAAAAAGCATTAATTTTTAACCGTAAAAGAAACTTATTTTTACAAAGTTAAACAAATTTTATTCAAAAAATATCTTAAGTATTTAAATGATAATCTGACTTGGCCCTTGAGTCTAATAATAAAAATATCTTAATCAAGTAGATATTGATATGTAACTCCACATGTCATAATGAGAAATTGATTCTATCTTAACCATGTATATAATCATAATCAGAAAGGTATGGAAATGTAATCATAGTTTGATTATATCCATAAAAAGAAAATGATTTAATTAGAGTATACAGAATAATATAGTAATCATGAAGGTTATAATATATTAAAATAATATCGTATTTACTTAGTAATATATAGTAAAATAGTTGTATTGTAATCAAAGAAATTATGATAAAAATACAAAATAGAAAAATGAAAATAATATTATAACTTTCTAATTTATGATGTGAAAATAAAAGACTAATAAAACCAGTAATACAAATGAATAAAATTATTTTAACCCAAAGAGTAGGGTATCCCATAACTTTGGATAAAGGTCCCTTGTTTTATACTTACAAGAAATTATATCTTTTCATTAACAGGGTAGTCCCTTGATAAGATGATTGATCATGTATCACTATCCCTATTATCCCTTGATAAGATGATATGATTTTTTGTCTGCCCATCCTCATCATCCCTTAATCAAATGGAATATATTTTTTCTTTCTACCCCAATAAGCCCTCAATCATGTAGATCAAATATTTTTCTTCATATCCTAGAAATCCCTCGAACATATTCACACAATCAGATATAATTATTACAAAACCAAATACATTTTGATTACAACAACTAAGAACAAGATGTTCACTTTCATAATATTCAGACATCTCACATAAGAATAATTTTAAAATGAAATCGATCTGCAACACACTAATAAAAATCTTAAAATGGATAGATATTTATAGGTAAATCCCCAATGATAATATTTTCTTCCCAACAGTCATATTTTTATGAGTTTGTTGCAATGAATTAGACAGGTAGCACACCGTTGGATATATCAAAACAAGAACTCTGAAATTGTTTTGATTTAGATATTTTATTTTTAAAAGATATTCCAATACGATAGAAAATACTTTTCCATATTCATAATTTAGACTATAGTCAATCTGATGGATTTTCTTAGAGAATGTAATTACGATTAATTTTATGTGTTTGAATCTGATTTTTATCGATTCCGATATCATGTATGATTATGAAGAATTTTTTCAGTATGAAGTTATGTAAAAAAGTCTTAAATATGATTTAATAAAGATGGATATGATAATTATCAGTTTCATACTCAATATAATAATTGTAATGAGAAATGATTAGTTTATATTCAAGAATATTTTAGAACTATTTATACATATGGTAAAAGTGTATGTTTTCTACAAATATCATTCTAAAAACACTTTGGACATAAAATAGATAGTAATCAAGTACTTAATATTTATGAAAGAGTTTGTGATTTCCAAAACAGAAGGAATGGAAGCGTCATAAAGAAAAATTTGACTCAAAGTTAACTAACTGTAATACTAATAGTTATTTTCTATCTATTACCAAACATATTTTTCTTGGAAAACCATAATTCCCCCACTAACCTCTAGTAGACACATGAAAAAAAATCATTACTAATTAATGTTCTATGATCTTGTTTCTTACTTTAATCCCAAAGTATATTTGAGTGAATTGAAACCCTTATTTTAATTATATGATGTTACGATCCCTTTATGGTTGTGCTATATAGACACCTTCCATGATTGGTGGTCTTGAAAACTAAAGATCAATAAAATGATCATGGAAATTAGCTATGATTCAAATGTATTTAGGAATAATATCTTGGTATTAACAATCTATCCTTATTGTAACTTAGTTTGTACCATCCATGTATCACCTCACATGAATACGCAAAAAAATATTCATAATAATAATCTCTATGTATATTGATACATGAAATACATTATTTAATTTTAATGGATCTTGGAAATCATATATAATTTCTCTGTACTACTTATTTCTTTGAATTATTATTCTTTATTAATAATGTATCACTAGATGTGTTGAATAATATAAAATTACCATGGTTCCTTCTGTTATAAGAAGTATGTGTCTCTAGAACATTCTATTTCCATTATCTCTTATGTAACTCAATCTTATGGCAACTACTTGTGAATCTATGGAATTAACTAATCTCAATTATATCTTTCTCCCACTATCTTTAGTTGAGATATGCACCAACTTATTGATATTTATTCTATATCATTACTAAAATTTTCTATAATAATGATTTTTATAATATCTTATAAAATGTTTAAGATGATTACTTTAGATGCACATTTTATTTTTCATGGTGAAAGTTTTTTTTATCTTTAACAAGAACTTTGCGTTGAAAAACATGTTGTTATTACATAATGGATATCATACTGTGACTTATATGATATCCATTTTTCATTATAGTTTTCATATTTTTATAGGATAACACCATTATCTAAGATTCAAGTGTTGGAAATAATGGAAGTATATGCAATTCATGTGTTTTGACATAGATGATCCTTTTACTTATATCATGAATCTGATGTGTATTGGGAAATGTGTGTTTTGGAGATTCTTTATGCTATATTTGTTTTGTCAATGTTAACATATGACAATCATCATCGAACATCCATTTTAGTATCATAGATAAGATGTGGCTAAGGTAATGCTATTTTAGGAAATACTCTATGTTACATTATAATGAATGTTTAGAGCATAGTCAAGATATTATTCAACACACTATCCTAAATAATCTTATATCTTCTAACCATGCATTTACCAAAATTCACTTTCTCACTCCTTATTAAACCTTTAGAGAAATTTAATGAAGTATACTTAGCACTAGCTTAACCATATAATATTTCATTATCTCTAGATGAACTAATCCCCAAATATTTATATAATCCCTTTATTTCTAAATATTTACATGCTCGAAAATAAGTATATAAGTGTGTCAATAATACTTATGATCTTTAAATATGATGATTCTAAAACCATACTAGGTATATTATTTATGACCACTTTTATATTTTCTTGAAAAAAAAACCATCTTTACACAATAGGGTAAATAATTATTTCATTTTACATTCATCACATATTTCATATAATTCCAATATTAATGAACTATTGGTTGAGTATTAAACACCAAAAACAACATTAATTCTTGAAATGGAATATGTATCCTTATTTCTAATGGACACAGAGATAAATTGATTTTCTAATAATTAATAAAAGTTCAACAAGAACCATTAACTTGGAAATTAGATGTTGTGTACTTATCACCAAAGACTTAGGAACCAAACATTCTCAGCCTCTTAGAGAACACACCTTAGTTCCTGTAACATTTACATACTTAATTGGTTACTATATTTTGACACATATATATATAATAATATTATGTTATTTAAAACCCAAGAAATATGATTGAAACACCACGTAAAATTGATGAATACACTTAAAGAATAAGAAACTACATTCTTATTCGATTCAATTCATTTAATTTAAACTTCCATATATTTATTTTGTGAAAGGAAAGAAAATAACCCCATATTTAATACCTATTTCTTTAAAGAATGTTACAAAGGTGCCTTTGATTTCACTATTTTCATTGTAATTTTCACCTTTCAATCAACATTTTCTCTATAAAAACTAAATATTAATATTTTGTTAATGTTATTATATCTTGGATAACCTTACCCAAAACATAACAAAGTGTTTTATACAAACTATAATTTTGAAATCATAAGAGAAACTGGAGTAAATGGGTGAAAATGATATGATAAAGGGATCTGTAGAAAGATAGTGATCTATCATTCAATTTACACAAATACAATGTAATCATCACCTATCCATATCAGCAGTTCTCTTTCTCCCCATAAGTTTCTCGAAGATGGAACTACATGTAATATCATCCAAGTCCTGATATAGTATCCATAACTCACACGAGATGTTTGATAATGGAATTATGACATAACCATCATATGAATTATACACAAGTCTCCAATAACTATTTTTCTTACCCACACTTCTTGAGGTGGATCAACAGGTAATGGAGATTCCCACACCTTGAATTTATATTATCATAGTATTATGTGCATGCGCTTGTACTACTCTTTGGAAACTATTCTGTACAGGACGTTGAATTTGACTAATAAATATTAGTTTATGTCTTGTGGTATTACTTATTGTTTTCTACAAAAATAACATATAGTAGATTGTACTTTTATTTTGATTACCAATTTAGACATTATTAATTAATTAATTAAATCATTAAATGACTCTATATATTTTATCAAACTCTATCATCCCTCTATACTAGAATCAAAATTTTTCATTTCATGAGTATTCTAGTAGAAAGAATCATTGATCCTCCCCTAATGGTCTATAAGCTATGGCTATGAAACTACTCAGAGAGTTCAAGGTTGACATTTGACTGGAAAACCATATTAATTCATGGATCCATGATATGTTGAGTGAAGTCCAATATTCTAAAATCATAAAATTAATTTACTCAATGCGTGTATATGAAGTGGTGAAAATATATCTATGTATACTTGTTTACTGCCAACATCAATTAAGTCAACCCATCTCTCTCATAATAACTCCCCAGTAGTAGGAGAAACCCTTAACTATGGTTAATCGAGCACCTTGTACCCCTAGTTTTTTTCAAATTCAAATGACAAATAGAATTTGAGACTTAATATTTCTTTTATGTTTTTTAATATTTTTTCATGGAATGTAATCCATTTCTGTTAATTTTTTCATTCAATTTTTCCACGCTCACAACTAAACAATAACAAAAAAAACATTCATTGTATCTTTATGAATTTTACTATTTATTATTTTATGTGTTTTTGACTATCCTGAAAATCCATAAACTAATAATAAAATTCATAAATGAAATAAAAATATCGGACTTGTATTGGGTATCTAGTATTGGGTGGTACAATTTAACTTAACATATCAACCATGACCTAGGGTGTCATAGTTGAGTTGAGGTTTGACTCATGATAAAGCTTATCCCCATTCATTTCCAATTTTTTATTTGGATTTCACCTCAACTTGGAATTTTTTGTGACTGACACCATCCTCATCGTGGTATAAAAATTCATGCACATAGGCAAGGGGATCTCGAGAGTGAAATATACATATAAAAATACCAATGGATGTACAATCCATTATAGATATTAAACTAGAAATCAATAATGATGAACAAACTGTCTTATTTAATTAAATTTCTCACACACATTAAACTAATTAAATTGAATAAGAAAACAAAAACATAATTGGTCAGTGATTAAGACAAGTCAGTAGGTAAAATAAATGTTTGATAATGTTTAATTACACTAAATTTAAAGTTTGAAGACTTTTAAATAAATCAAATAAAATTTTCAAATTTAAATAATTTATTCAAACAATTTATTTTGTCTTGATATTAATTTAATTATAATTACAAACATTATATTAATTTAATAACATAATTTAATATAAGAATTAAATTAAGTTTTTTTCATAGTATTAAAATATTATCAAACCAAATTTTTTGTTTAATTAATTTAATTTAATAATAAATTTAAATTAATTAACTAGATTAATTTTGAGTATATAAATAATTATCCAGAGCTTGAAACCCCACCCATAACCATTGTGGATCATGTTAAACCCTATTGTGGGGTGGGTTGGGTCAACCTAGAACTAGTGGAGCCTATGACATGGGTTAAATTGCTAGTGAGAGTCCTTGGGACCATTAGACGGTGGGGATATCCTCCGATGTATGTGCGTCACTTGTGAGACTCATGTAAGTATTGAAAGTAGAGGTAGGGAAATGGGGACCAATATTTGGATGAATGATTGGATATGGTGATAATATTGGATGGATTCAGTCGACAGTGTTCATGATGGAGATGGTGATCTGGGAAGTTTGGATAGCACATGCGATCAGCATGGCAGCTTCGGTATGGCAGTGGTCCAGATCTGCGGTGGGAAGTCAACTTAGGTCGAGTAGGTGTCACCTCAGGGGATGTGTGCTGGCTGTGGGGGACTTACAGGTGGTTCCCTCCTCAACAAGTGGCAGCAGAGAGAACATGTTGATCAGAGCACATCCTCGATGAGACAAGGATGGAGGGGCACCAACATTAGCACTTTTTGGATCTTGTTGAGATGGAAGAGGGAAACCATCTTGGGTGGTCACCATAGGAGGAGGAGGAGAAAAACCGGAAGGGGCTCATACTGGTGGAAATGGGACATAGTAGGGTGGGGACCTGTGGGGTGTAATGTTTTCCCCCTGAATAATTTTTTTGTTATATAGTTTGGCGGGTCAAAATTCCCCACCCCACACCCCATTTACTTTTTTATATTTTTCTTTGTTTTCTTGGGAAAAGAACTAGTACTCACCCATGCATTTGATCGACACTATTTATCAATGGTTATTTTCAATAAAACAATACTATTATGAGAAATTATTAATCTATATTAATATTTAAAATGTTTAAACCACAAATAAGTGTTACATAATAGTTGAGAAATTGATAAAATTATTTAGGAATAGAAGTTTAGATTGGGACGTCATAGACTTAGTAGTGAAAAAATTAATAAAATTATTTAAGAATAAAATTTTAGATTGGACATTCCTGATGGATAAATTAAATACATCGATGAAAAAATTATTGAAATGGATAATTCAAATTCTGGAAAAGAAGAAATCAAAGGGATGAATATGGATACGTTTGGGCTTTAAAATGATTTATTGAGGACCTTTAATGGAAATTATGAATAATGTTAGAGGAGGATTATCAAGAAAAAAATTTCATGATGATCACTCCAAAAAACGGTAAAACATACCATGTAAAAAAGAAGGCAAGGAGAAACCAGCTCAAAAAATTACATCTATGAAACATTCTCTTCTGTTTCATTTCATTTATCAATCATGTGGTCTCCTTTAGTACCCCAACTCCAACATCTAGGTATCTAGAAAATAAGAAAGGCTAAATTCTATTCTCATTCCCTTCTACTAATTCAAAAACCTTAATAGATTACTATTTAGCATTATTCTGTTGAAATATATTGTGAAGATTAAAATGAAAACTACATAAAATAAAATATATGATAATGAAATGTAGAAATAAAATCTATGTAAACTAAAATGTATAAATTTGTGGTTACTGAAAATAAAAATTCAAATATGGAATGGAAGATAATAAAAACAATCAATGTTAAATATTACCTTATAGCATCATAAAATGTAATTGATTTTTTCACACTATTTTTAATTATAAATTTGAAGAGGTTTGTGTTCCATTATTATGGTTTGTTCTATCAATGAAGTCTTCACACATTACAATATCACGTTTCACTACATGATAACCGTGAAAAGCATGAAATAAGTTTGTCTCAAAAGAGGATGGGGTTCAAATAATAAAAATAAAATATTAGTCAGTGAATTAGAAATAAAAATGTTGACAATAGGAAATTGAAAAGAATAAATGAAATATATCATATAAACATAGCATATATGGAAATGACAGCAAAAAATGCACATTTTTGAATGGAATTTATTGGATTGTTTATAAAACTTCATTCTAAGAATATAGATATTTTTAAAATGAATTACTGGTTAAATACATGATTACATCCTAGAGAAGTAATTAAATATTACCCATCACATTTAGACATAGTTCATGGTATTGATTACATATTTTAAAAATGACCATGAATATGTATGGAAATAATGAATGTATAATAAAAAGTTTAAAGATTATAAAGATTTAATATGGAATAGAGTTTCGGTCTAATAAATTACATACAGAAGAGAGATCTATTAATTTAATGCAGATGTATTTACTAAAAAACACAGTTTCTATCAAATATATAGTGAAGAATCTCTATTAATTTCAATATATGCATTTCACTATTTTTCACATACATCCTGCAGTATCAATTTGTGCAGTGTATATGAATGTTTTATGTGAAACTAATAATACTATGAAAAAGAACTATTGAAGTAAAACCAATATAAACAGGAATGTATCATATTCTGGTTACTGAAAAAATATCCTCATATTGAATTAAATATAAAGTAATTAATAACAATTCCGTATTAGATTGTTGTAGAATCACAAAATGTCAATCATTTTTTCAGTCATCTTTTTTAACCTTAATTTCATAGAGGGATGAAGTTCATTATCATGGATTGTTGTAGCCGCAGAGTCTCCACAAATTACAATATTTTGTTGCACCACATCATCACTATAAAAAGGACACAACATGTGTTTCTACAAACAAAATTGAGTTATAAGAATAATTAGCTAATATTAGTGATAACTGGAAATAGAGAATCATAAATTATAATGTTAAGAGTACTAAAAAAATGAATAAATGAACTGTAGGTTTAAAACATAGAAAATATGGAAATGGCCAAAATGAATGCATATTTATGATTAGAATTTATGGGATTATATATGCATTTCATGAAAATAATATGGAAATTATAATGTTAAGAGTTATCCAATGAAAATAATAAATGAACTATAGGTTTTAAACATAGAAAATATAAAAATGACAAAAAAATGCATTTTTTAGATTGAAATTTACTGGATTATCTATATATTACATTGAAATAATATGTATAGTTGAAAATGAATTACGATATAAATACATGATTACATAATAGCGAAGTAATTATATACTATTCATCACATTGAGATACAGTTAATGATACAGATTGCATATTTTTAAAATGAGATTGTATATATTTACAAAAAATGCATGTGTAATAAATAGTTTATAGTATACACATATTTAATATAAAATGCAGTTTTTGTAAAAAAAATTACATAAAGAAAAAAAGCACCAGCTATAGAATATTCAGTAGAAAGTAAATAACTAATCATCAATGAAAACAACATCAAAATTGTTTTTAAAAATTAAAGCAATGGATCTACAATATGAGAAAAAATGAGAGGAAACATTGACCTATTAATAAATTCCATACAGATGAGATATCTAATTAATTTAATACAGATTGTATTTTCTGAAAAAAAGACATATTTTCTATCGAATATATAGTGACGAATCTCTATTAATTTCAATATATGCATTTCACTATTTTCACATATATCTCATAGTATCATTTTGTGTAGTGTATATGAAATTTTTAAGCAAAAATAAAAAGCAATGAAAAAACTATTAAAATAAAAACTGTGTAAACATGAATGTATCATATTGTGGTTACTGAAAAAATCCTCATATTGAAATAAGAAAAAGTAATCAATCATAATTCAATATTACCTTGTTGTAGCACCAAAAAATGTCAATAATTTTTTCAGTCTTCCTTTTTAACATTAATTTTATAGAGGGATGTAGTTCATTGGCATGGCTTGTTGTAGCCACGAAGTCTCCACACATTATAATATCTTATTGTACCGCACCATCACTATCAAAATAGCACAACTTGTGTTCCTACAAATAGAATTGAGTTATAAGAATAAATAACTAATATTAGTGATAATCGAAATCATAGAATCAAAAATTATAATGTTAAGAGTAATCAACAAAAAGAATAATTGAACTATAGGTTTTAATCATACAAAATGTTGAAATGACCACAAAAAATGTATATTTATAAATAGAATTTATGATATTATCTATATATTTCATGATAATAATTTAGAAATTATAATATTTAGACCACTCAAATTAAAATAATAACTAAACAGTAGTTTTTAAACATAGAAAATATGGAAATGACCATAAAAAATGCATATTTCTCATTGGAATTTATTGAATTATCTATATATTGAATGCAAAGAATATGGATAGTTGAAAATGAATTACTTTATAAATACATTATTACATCATAGAAAAGTAATTTTATATTTTACATCACATCGAGATATAGTAAATGATATTGATTGCAAATTTGAAAAATGAGATTTCATATATTTACAAATAATATAGGTGTAATAAATATTATATGAATATTTAATATAAATTGTAGTTTCTGTAGAATAAATATCATATAGAAAAAAAGAATCAGCTATGGACATTTTAGTGTAAAGTAAATAACTAATCACCAATGTATATAACATCAACATTATTTTGAAAAATCAAAGCAATGGATCTATAATATGAGAAACAATGCCAGGAAAAATTGACCTATCAATATAAATTTTAAAAATATTCAATGTAAAAAATGTATAAATTTTTTAAATTATAATCACAAATAAATTTACAAAAAAGGAATTTCACAATGAAATGTATCATCCCCTACAATCTCAGATTATTTTAATAAAAAGGAATGAATAAAAATTTTGTAATAGTAAACAATTAAATTATATAATTATCATTACATAAGTTCAAAAAATGTAGATAATGAAATAAAAAATAAAAGAATCAATGAAAATTAAAAATAAAATTAACAAGGGAATCACCTTTTTCATACCTAAAACCAAATAAAAGTTGTTTCTTTTTTTAAAAAAATACTAGGGCTCAAAAAACGTCCCCCTGAACTACCTGAACATGAATTGTTTAATTGTAAAAAGGCTTATAGAAAATAAAAAATATATCAAAGGCAACACAAGTACTATATTAGGGTATGTAAAAAACCCATTTTCCAAACTCTTTATAAAGTGACATGTAATTAATTGTTCAAATCAAGCGAGTAGATAAGAGAATTTAGAAAATCCATAATGAAAAATGAATGCAATGGAAAAGATATCATGCCAAATGTGAGAAGATGATTTAGGGAATAATATATAGTTGAATTGCATGAATTGTATAAGATAATGAAATAACCATTAAAATTATCATTAATATCAGAAGTGGTTGAAATATCTAATCTTGGAAGCACTAAGAAACACATATGAAACATAGTTAAATTAAGAAAAATGAAACTGTAGGAAATGAAGAGAAAACTAACCTTATAAATATGGATACAAAAATATAAAGGACTATATATCCAATAAATATTAACATTAGCTCACATAAATAACATACAAAAATTTAATTCTTGTTAATATGAATAATCATGTAGAATAAAAGAAGAGATATTATAAATATGGATATATAGGTTGAAATGGACTATACAGATGTGAAATAAAAGACCACATGCAGGGAATTCAAAAGTACCACATTAAAAGTTTCAAATCCAATAAATTATAGGGTTATTCTTAGAAAATAAATTGAGGGTATTAACTTGATAAATATAAAAATAACCTCATAGTGGATATCATAGGAAATAGACTGAACATATTTATTAAAGAAAGAAATTACGGTGATACCTCACAGTCGATACTTCCTCGGCTCGATGCGCAAATCCATAGACGCTCCATGAGTTTTCCACCAATGATTTATCCCAATAATAACATCTGAAAAGGATCTTAAATCCATGAAATAGGTTACTCATTGAACGATCGATGGTGTGGGAACCCTAGGTGGAGTGGGGGACCCAAACGTGGAAGAGACAAAGGTCGAGTTTCTGATTGCGGAGGAGCCGAAGGGGGAGGAGTCACTAGTGGAGGAACTGTAGGGGGAGAAGGCAGAGTATGTGGAGAATGTAGAGGATTATCACGTGGAGGCGGAGCTTGCAGAGAACGTGGTGCGACCTGATAGGAGATTCGGGAATTGGAGTAGGATAGGGATGTCAGGGAGGGTAGCAGGAACCCCAGTAGAACCAGACGTAAATCCCGACCGAGGGCCGCATTATACAAGTTTCTTTAGGGTTAAAAGGTAGAATATGAGGTTTTGGGTGACATGGAACTATGGGAATGTGACACATAAGCATGGAAAAACCCAAATTTAGTATATATAATAGATTCCAAACCTGATTCAACAATTCCCCCTCAAGACTTATGCCTTTAGTTTTTCTAAAGGATTTTATAATAGCTTTATTATTAAAATAATTAAAATAATTATATCATTAGAATA
Organism: Viscum album; assembly: GCA_963277665.1. Lineage (NCBI taxonomy): Eukaryota > Viridiplantae > Streptophyta > Magnoliopsida > Santalales > Viscaceae > Viscum > Viscum album. The sequence goes on along the minus strand of OY728158.1, from coordinate 1,897,623,678 downwards.
ATTTAACTATTATAATATTATAATTTCTTTAAAAACCATGGAATAAACTAAAAAAGGAAATAACTCTTACGTCCACCTGAGTTCCTACTAGATAACACATTTCACCAGAAAATGTCACCGACGATACAACCAGGGTAGAATTTTATATATTAATATTTGTTTAAAATTTTAATTACCTAAAAATCACTTACTTCAATACATAATTGTTTTCCTAGTGAACGTAACTTGATCATCTTAACATGGATTGAAACATGGATAAATTTATTAGGAAAAACATTAAAACCTATATTTAATTTAATGTAGATTATTTTTCCTTGGCCCATAAAATTCGTGAGATTCCTTTTATACCAATTAAAGGTATCGTGGTGCACCAAAAATTACGGTGGTTATAAGATTTAAAATTTCGTTTCTCTATAGTGATGGAACTTCTCATATCTATTCTTATGAGTCTTCATAGATGTTCAATGATCTCACATGAATTAAAAAAACCCTGTTAAATAAAACTGAACACACACCTTGTTTGAAATGATGCGTGATTAAATACATCTAGTCAGTAGTGATTATTTCTCAAAGGATTCACTTCTAAACCCCTATAGATCATTCAAAAAATGCTCTAGGAATCTATGAAATCACTATTAAAGGAACTCCAGGATCTTCTAAGGAGTTTAGAAGAATCCTTTATCATTTTAGTGATCATCTCATTCTCATGCCTTTGATCCATCGAACACACCTTGGATCAATCATTCATAGAGATACATTATCACTCTAGATAGATGGAGGTGAGATAGGCACTCATTCCATTGGAATGAACAATGAATGGATTGAGTTCCTCTCTCATAGTTATATATTGGAGGTGTTAAATACAAAAAATGGATTCCCCAGTCCCCAGAAATAAACTTTTCACTAAATAAGAAATAAATAAATAATTATGATGAACTGAAATGCATCATAAATAGCATTTATATTATATCACATAATTATAATATATATTAAATAAATTATATAATAAACTCGAGTCAACAACTCTACTTGAAATTCACACTAATAAAAAATGAACCTTGAATATTAAAATAATATTCGTTTATGTAATATTTTCCTACAATCACTAAATATATCATTAATACTTTCAATAAATAAATTCTACTAAAATTTTCTACACTCAAATAATAATGAATTTATTTATTCATCATGAATCAATTAAGTGGATGACTCTTTGACCTTATGGTGGGGACCACTATGTCCTATATACCTATTCACCAGAATTGGGAAGACGTTTTAATATACTATTGTGTGCGACCCTCTCGAACCTTATATCGATAGAAGTGAATAATATTCACAGACCAAGAGAAAAGTCTAGAAATCCATCAAGGCCCCTATAAAGATAAATAATAATCATAGAAATGAAAACTATCCTATGAACATGAATTTTTTAATATAATATCTCTATCTTTAGATATATTATAAGGAAATATGCACAAAATTTTCAGCTTCCTTTCATTCTTTATTATTTATTGACCTAACTAGAAAAACATTCCATCAACTACCTTTGCCAAGGATATATGAATATACTATCATCCTGATCAACCTGGTATGAAATATTACGGCCTCAACTCAGAAGCAATAAATTCTATATTTACCTTTCAATCGATGCCATGAAACCGATGATGCACACAACACAAGCTACCTCACCAAGACTTCATGATCATGGTTTTTTTCTTGCATCAAAGTACATGATAAAATGAAACACATTAATAATGATGCTTCGGATTCCAGTGACTACTCAGTTGAGGAAGAGGATAAGCCTAGACAAATTAAAGGGTCCTATTTAAAATATTTGTCCAAGAAAGGAAAAAAACCTATGGTGGATGAGGATACATTTATCACTCCAAATCCGAAGAAAGCACGAAGACGTAAAGATTATTTGCATACTGAAAGGACTATTGTGACTAGATCATTGGTTGCTTCTAAGATGGAATCTACCGAAAAAGTCAAAGAAAAACCTTTGATAGTTTCCTTGAGCATTGTTTTATGTTGCTTATCACAGCATTTCACAGACCAAGAGATCCAGGATTTAAACAATCATATGGAAAGGCAACAATAAATTTCCCATCAAGAGCTTCAACAGGATGTGATTTCTTCTGAATAATATCTTAATACAAAACGTTTCATTTTCAACGAAAGGATGAAGATTTCTATCCAATATCCATGATATCAGTGTTGTCCCTTTTCAGTCTGGCTTTTTCATGTTTTTATCTTCAGTTGGCTCCATATTATTTGTTATTTAACCTTTTATTGGCTGATGACACCCTTGATTTGCTGAGAATTTGACGAGGAAAGTGAGGACTAATGAATGCTGGACATGGATGGTTCAAATTCTTAATGGAAGGAAGTTAATATCTTGTTTTTCTATTGATGCGTGTTTATCTTGCACTGTTTGGACCCATGACTGGATTTTTTCTAATCAGGAAGTTCTTCTGTCTGTAGGATGGCGATTCAGTTTTTGGTTGGATTATTAAATCTTGGATTCATATGGCTTGGTGTCCAACCAGGTTGGGTTTCAGCTTCTAGCATGAGGCATGCTCTCTTGGTGAGTTTGTCGACATGTAGGGTCCTCTCTTCCTATGAGAGGGTGATGAATGTGATAATGAAGGTCGCAGAATTGGTTCTCAAAGTATAACACCTACTGGACAGGAATGCGGTTGGTGAGGGAAATATTGAAACAGTGATGGGGCTTGATGTGGTGCCCAACACTACTCTTTATACAGATTGAGGATCATCCCTTGTAGCTGTAATAAGGAGATGTTTACTTGAAGCTGATTTGATGATTCAGTTTGGCAGAGGAGGTTCAAGCCCATGATGCTGGTGTGTTCCTACATTGTTCTTACTTTTCTAGCTTTAAAGTTTGTTTTTTTCTCCGACTCTCTGCTGGTGTAAGGTCATTACACCTCATGTGTTAACTGTAACTCTTGTTTTATTTAATAAACTTAGGGATATGGGCTGGGATACCAACCCATATATCAGTTTCTCTCCAAAAAAATGACCTCATATCAGGGGACCAATAAACATGTTTTTAGATATGAATAACCAATGACACCAAAAGAAAGTGGTATTACCATTGGCGGGTCTTCCCTCATGATCTCACCTACCAGAAATCACCATGTGTGAACTTCGCGACAATAAATCTCCATGATTTTGTGACCCAACACCTAAGAATCAATCATGAACTGTGTCATGTCAGTATGATATATCTATACCATAAGATATATATATATGATAAATGTCACATTATCTTTTGGTTCTCATTATATTCTAGGAAAGTTATAACTTTTTGATATGACAACAAATCCATAGACATTACCATTTAAATTATGGACATGGAAATGTCTACACTATAATGGTAAGTGTACATTATGCATGTATAACTGTATACATGAAATTCTAATAAAAAAAGCACTGTGTAATTGAGTTGTGGGTACCAACTATCACAACAATTACCCGTATCTGATGTGGTTTAATTTATGTAAATGATTTCGTGTAATAGTAATATGAGTTTTACCATAACATGAAGGGTTCACATAAAAGTAAGATATCAGTACCCTTATAGAGTATGTACTCTTTAAGGGTCAACCCTATTAACCCTTACACAGACTATATACGTAAGTGTAGAGAGAGTATACCATTACATAGAATATGGATTCTACATAAGAGTAAACCTAAATTTTTTTAAAAATTGTTTTGAATTTTTAAATGGTTTAAATTTTTTTAGAAATCATTATAAAATAAATTTTGTGAATGTTTAATGTATAAAGAATTTATAAATAAATGAATTAAATCTATGTAGTTTATAATTAATTAAATAAAAGTTTCAAAAAAATTTCTTCTATAATATTAAATGTTAATATTTAAATACCATTTAAAAAAATTACATGGAATAAATTGTGACCTAGAAATAAAAGTTCTCATCTAGAAATGATAATAAATAATTAATAAAGGGTTATAAATTATGATATGAGGTATAAATAAAAAATATATAAATAATAATTTTTCTATAATTAATGTTTTTAAATTTTTTAAAATATAAATTGCACTTATTTGGATATTATTTAAACCACATCAATTTCTTTGATGATAGATAAGATAAATGTTTAAATAATGATCATGTAAATGATATTTATATTATGTAAAATGTTTACATAATAAAAATTGAATTATAAATAGTTTGTAACTCATATAATATCATATATTTAAAAGAAATTCCATTTGATGATTTTGGTGAAAGTGTTCATATTTGAATGAATATAAAATGCTTACATTCAAAATATGGAGTGTTGATAATGATAAATTTGAAATTAAAAAAAGGTTTATATTTATCCTTTATTTATGAAATATTCATGAGTGGTTATATGATGTTTAAATATTTGGATTGTCCTTTTATATAAAAGGTTATTTTTTTTTCTATATTCATGTTTAGTATTTTTTTATGAAATGTGAATATTATATATTCTTTAGTTTAAAACTTTAAACTTATTTTACAACGAGACATTCATTACATTCTAGTTATGATAATGAATTTAATTTTTTTTATTTACCTTAACCTTAGTTTGTAAGATGTTATCAGCTTAAATTAATATATTACCTATAGTTTATATATATTATGTGTTAGAGTTATGACGGATTAGATCCTATTTAATGTTATGTATCCTCGTGTAGAGGGACCTTGGGTTTTACTACTGACCTACCTAGAGGCCAATGAATTTTCTAGGCTAGTGAATGATGTTGTCTATATGTCAATATGGGATTAATCATGTGTAGCTTATCAGTATAATATAATTATAAACATTTACATTATGTGTCAATGTACTATATTCATATGATGCATTCAAATATTTATTAATACACCTGACATCAATTTTTTGGTGAGTAAGAAAATATCGTGGGTTTCTTAAAGATTTAAAAATCAATATGGTTTGAATAGATTAGTTTAGTGGATGGAACAAGATTTAAAACTATACAATTATAAGTATTCATACCCAAAAAAGAATAACATGTGATAAAATGGTGAGATTAAAATCCCCCTCAAATACTAAGTGTGATATTCCTTCAAACGTGACACTTTTCAATACCTCGTTCATTCAAATTGGCATTTTAGAGCTCAGTACGAGTACCACTGGATTATCTTTTGTAAATAAATATAGTTATATGTTTCTTTGTTTTATCTTATTGGTATTTTGGATCTTAGAATGAGTTTCAATTAATTTTAATTTGTTAAACTATTATTGGAGTTTATATTGCGTAACACAAGCTAGTAAGTGCTAACGGTTAGAATAACAGAGGAATAAAGTTGAATATATCCATATTATGGAATGGAAAGTGATTTATCAACTCAAATAACCACTATTTAGATATATATATATATATATATAATATGTTGATCTTCAAGAGCCCTTTATTGAACATATAAATGAAAATCATTTTTTACCAGATATAGTCATGGATTATTTAAGTAATAACCAGTGTAAGCTGTGGGGAAATATTTATTTTGTCCTGATAGTGGATATGATGTTTTTCTAAAAGGAGTCATCTTTTCAGTGGGGGATAATTTAATGAAATTCATTATTAAATGGTTAATAATACATGATAATCATCTGATAAAATATTATTTTGTATATAATAGAATTATGATAATTACACTAAAATTCCTGATCAATCCTTATTAAGGAGAAACTTAATAAGAAACGTTATTAAGAACAATTAGTGTTTTACCAAAATTTCTTAAGGAAAAGTTTATGTGTCAAAGTAATTCCTTCCACATTAACCAAATGTTCAAATTTTTTAGTAAGAAAATATAATTGATTATGGAAGTTTAGAGTGATTCATTCATGTTTTCAAAGGAATTAAAATAAAAATGAACAATATAATCTTAGTCTTCTGTCCTTTACATAGTATTATTGGGAACACTAATGATTTAAGGAGTTTAAGTCTCATATACTCAAAATTATTGGGTATGAAAAATAATATTCAATTTTATTGAAAATGATGATGAATTAAATAGACTAAAAGGATTCCATAAAACATTATTGGATATAAAAAATAATTTATATTATTTTGGTAGATATATGATAACAATTATATGTTTTAAAATGTTTTGTATACATAAAATGGTAAGAGGTTTTGAAATAATTAGGTTTTGAATGTTTAATTTATTTAATGGATCAAAGGAGTTTCTATGTTGATTTCATTAATTATTTAATCATGGATAAACATATAAAAAACATGTTCATTTTTGTCATAAATATCTCTTGAGAAGATCATTTCAAAATTAATTGTTTAAATGAAATGATATGCGTGATTTTAAAAAAAAATGTATTATATTTTTTTAATCCTATATAATGATTTAAGGAGAAACTAAAAATGGAATGTCCAGGTGCATGAATTAATATTATTGTCAACTTTAGAAATTTTCCATTTATAGGATTGAAATAGTTTTTACCAAATATTCTTAGTGTTGGAAATATATATTTATATATAAACTTAGAATATGTTTTCTAGTTTCTAATGTACCATATAGAATGAAAAATTTGGTAAAAGTACAAACCGGAAGAAGAATTGTTGGATGAAAAGTTAAACAATTATGCTTATTAAAACATGGGGTAATTAGAAGGGAAAATTTATAATTTAATATAATTTTATTATCCAAGATATACCTAATGGATATTATAAAAATCCATTTAATTTCCTTGTTAGGTTTGAATTTTATAAAGATTAATTCTTTTTAAGGGTATGTGATACCAAATGTATATTTTTAAAAGTGTTTTAAATAAACAGGAGTTCAAAATCAAATGAATAATTTATTGAGATTATAATTTATATTTATGAGACAAAGTAAATAGTTATTACATAGAGTAATCAGATATAATGGATTTTAATAATATTTAATGGAACTAAGTAAAATATGTGTATCTGTATCTCATTTCTCTATTGTGAAAGAGAATATATTTGATAGAAAATAGTTTTTTAGGAAATATTATGAGATTATTAAATGTATACACATGGTTTATGATTCATTAATTTGTACATTATGACTTGAGAAGAATACTTGGATAGAAGTGTATATCAAGGAAAAAGTTTTTTATCGAGATGTTTATTTAAATATAAGGGAATGTGTTCTCTACATCCATCAATTGTTTAGAAGGAAAGGATACCAACACATAGAATACCATATTTCATATGGAAACAATAGTTTATTTGTTTAATATTCCTAAAGAAAGGAAATAAAATGTTATTTCCTAAAAATAAAGGGTTTTTATATCTTTACAAGATATTCTGAAAGGTATTTAGTGTCTAAGAGACTATTTGGAGTATGTATAGAGTTAAATAAGTTCAAAATAATCAAGTATTGTATAAAACCAATTTTTAGATTAAACTGTTTTATAATTAATAATAAAAAATAATTAGGATATATGAATATGATTGAAAATGTAAAGAGTTAAATTTAGTTATAGTAAAAAAGTACAATACACTATTTCTTGAAAGATTATTCGGATCGAAATGAAAATAATTTCTCACCCTATCCGAAAAGATTTTATGATGTCCAATAAAAAATAATATAAGTTTCTATATTATCTCTAGGAAAATTTTTGATGGAAAAGGGTTTCATGGAATAATATTAAGGTGATCATAGGAATAGTTCTAAGTATACAACACAAATCAACATAATGAAATTGGTGTTGTGAAGTTTAGAGGTAGTAATATGTTTAATTAGTTTAACAACTAGAAATATGATACCTAAGTCTCACCATTACTCAAAATACTATTTGTTCATAGATGTTTATCAATAAAATGTTTATGGGGTGGTTTTTTAGATGGTTATATAGAAACATTAAATGAATTATATATTATTTAATTAATTATCAAAAAATATAAAGTTTAGTAATCATATGGATGATCTAGCTATTCAGCATATAAGATATGATAAAACAAGGATTATAATGGATTTTTTAAATATTATTAAATTTTTTAAGAAGATGAAAATGTATCATATTAGAGTAAACCTCCATTTTTTTTAATTCTATCATGTTGGATAAATAAAGGTACATATAGATATAATTTTTTTACTGTGTACCAATAATTGAACTCTCAAAGTATGACTTTGAGTTTATCCATAGCCAATATTCGTTAAGGAGTATTATAGGTTATGATAAAATTATGTTTTTTAATGAGTAGTATTATTTTATATAGATATATAATATGATCATGAGGCACAAAATAAATAATATGATCCATTATGTGCACCAGATTATGTACTAATTATACCACATGTAGTTTTATATTGATTTATTTAGTAAACTAGGGATGCATGGATCATATTTGAGTATCCACAATCTAAGGTTAGTAGGATACCAAACATAATAGCCATCATACTTTGATACCATACTTCCACAAGTCTACATAATGACATAGCTAATATAGAGGTGGTTCAGTGTGTTACTAATAGTGTCATCAGTCGGTGCTTAACCAAATGAGATTTTCCACTTGTATGACGAGTATGACATATGAGACCTTGACACTAATATACTATGGGATCTGCGGCCACACATAGATATTATGTTTTTATCTAGATAAGGGACATGTTTTGTGATTATCCATAAATTTGATTGAAATATGATTCATTCATAAGTTAGTCCATTTTATACTTTAAGAATATGGAATATATGATTTGGTTATATGGGATTGACATGTTTCGTGTCCTATAGTCACATGATGCCTTAGACAAATCTAAAATACAGAAGTGGACATCTTAATAATAAGTAGGTTAGTGGAAAAAGGTATAGATATATGTGTGTTTGATGAATATCACACAAGATCCCTTAATATATGGATTAGTAATGGTGATTTTCTAGATTCTACACTTTTCCTACAGATATGAATATGAAGATCTATAATTTTTCAAAGATATAAAGTCCCATGGGGTCACTCTTTGTAGTCGAGTGAATTGTGATTTAGTATTACTCAAATAGAGACTCAAAAAATATTTTAGAGTTAATCTAAAAGACTTTTTTCATGGGTATTACTATGGTATCTCATATGATGTGACAGAAGGTGAAATTAATTATAGATTTCCAAAATTGTTTTGAAAGATATCCAAAGGGAGTTTGGGTATGATATAATATTAGGTGAAATGGAATAACTTCTTTAGGCTTAATTGTTAGTGTAATATTCATTGAGATATTTTCTAAATCATTTTATACAGATATAATATCTATAATAAATTTAAAAATGAATGAAAATTTCTATTTTCAAACATGGTTTATCTCTACATGTAACTTTTATCAAAATGATAAATTATTTTCTTGTATTTTTTTCTTTTTACCTAAGATATCATTCATTAATCCATTACATAAGTTGTAATGGATCAATAGTTATACATGTATTGAATTCACGAGTTGGATTAAACAATATTTATTCATGTGTTATTGTTGAATGAATAAATTTAGAATTTGGATATATTATCTTATTTCTTTATATAAATACATCTATGTGATGACTGTAGTGTGTGTTTATTTCATGATGATTATAAGAAACTCCATGGAACTAATAACTCTTTTCATCTCCCTCCTTTGATACCGAGTTACTATCATACTTGGGTGAAACGGTGAATCCCATTCATATAATGGATGATTCATATTAGCCCATCGATACTCATTGATAGAGGATATATTTTGGATGCTCTCATGGTGATCATTATCTAGTATACTAGGTGAAAGATAAATGTTATACACTCTCAATGGAGTATGATTTAATTTATCGTGCTATTAATTCTATTATTATGAAATGTTTCATATTTATTTTCATGGGGGATCCTTGGTTAAGGGTTTTAAATCACTTACAAAACTTATGATGATATTTTTTAGACTATAAAAAAACTCTTAAGATAGTGTTATACACTAAACCTAACTATTCCCCCTAGAAAATAAAATAATTGGCAATAATTCAAAATATTGGGTGGCATGACACACTCGTTAACCCTTCTCGAATCTAAGATGATCTTTTGAAACCATTCACAATTCATCACAACACCATCAAGACAAGTCTCAATAAATAATGGCATCATACAACCAAAATTCATAGTCCCCTAATATTCACTAATAAATACCAATCATCTTATGTCCTCATATACCATAACTAGACCTCAACTAATAGTAATCAAATTTCAATCATAGAACATCCCAAAAAACAATACTAAAATCTATTCCATCATAAGGATAAATATTTCACTTATAACCATCTCTCTGATATGATACTAAGACCACAGTCCCCAACTGATAATTCCACACCCTGACCATCAATCCCTAGCAACATTTAAATACCAACTAAGTCATTCTTCCTATTTTAGGTTACTATATTTAGATAGTAAGAAAAAAACTCAGTCTCAAAACATTAACTCAACCACTCCCAATATGGTCACATAGCTCATGGGACACACACATACTTCTCTCATAGACTAATCCCATATTATAAACCATTATCTAGGTGTCAGGCTCATTAGTCCACTCTATTTGGGCCACCACTTAATATAAAACTAGCCCTGGAGAGGCCTCTTACATTATTTTTCTTAATTATCTCACTACTAACCATCATTTAGAACCTATGTCTTATATGATACAATTACTCACTTTATAACCATATCCACCAATGTGATTAAATCATCAACTTAACATTCCCCTAAAACAATATAACTAAAATTTGTATCATAATGGATGGTTAGATTCCATCCAAGGAATCTTGTGATTCATCTCGTACCCATTCTCCCATTCAAATTTCCCATCTCTCAACTATACAATTGTTCACCGAGAAAACAAAATTTTAATCATTTCAAGATTGTATCTCTAGTAAAAAATCCCTTTATTTTTCTAATAAGATATACCTACTCTATCACAAGATTCTAAATCCTCTTAGTTTTTGTTTGCGCAACCAAGTCCAAATTTCTCATGGAACAGACTATATAATAAAAATAATACAAAATGAATTAAATAATATTTTTGTGAGCCCCTAAATATTTTAATGGTGTTAACCCCTTAAATGAGGCTTATTCATATCCATCCATGACTATAGCTATCAACCTCAAGAATAAACCTCCTAATATTACAAAATACTCACAATTAAATTATCCAAACTATTTATAATGAAATACAACAATCAGTATTATCTATAAAAAATAATTTAGAGGAAACAAAATGCCAAATGTATTGGGAACAACATATTAATGTTCCATGGATTGCTTTAAGTACCCCTCTAAGAAATATCCCCATGATTCATAACCCAATTGATCATAAAGTTATAATAAAAATTGATATAAACTTATGCATAAATCACTTAGTGACTTATATTCATAAAAGAATGACGAGAAATGATGCGAGTTCATCTTTTCCATGTATCATTTAGCTCTTATACATGAAATTACATTCTTTTGGAATGTATTTCACTATTTTATATTAAATTAAAATATTAATCCCAAATCAAGAACTACTCAAAACAGATAATAATAAAGGATAGGAAAGGGAGAGGAAGATGAGATAACCTACCCATTGAGACAAAATAAACTAATCCTAAATTGAGGTGACCTAAGGATAAAAGACATAAATATTATGTAATTCTAGATGGATATTAAATACATTATACAATAATACACACTTGAATACTATAAAGGTTTTGAGTCTTTGGAGACTAGATACACAATCAACTTATTTTATAAAATATATTCAAAATCTCTTATAAGGTTATTCTCACATAGTACCCTTGTTTCAAATTTCTTACTTAATACATTTCTTCATAACCTAGGTAAGAAGGAAACATAAAAAAAGACCAGTTAAAATACTCAGTAAGGGTAAACATAGAAGATATCAATCAATGATCATAAATAACAATAATAATAAGGGCAAGAGAATATGATCATAACCTAATAAAGTCATACCCAATCTTTTAAAGATATTTAATCTTGAACCATTCCCTTAGGTTTTTTAAATTAAAATAAATAAGACATACGATTATAGAATCTTCAATAATCAATCATGATCCATTAGAACATATCATAGGCATATATAGAATATATGTTTGTGGCATACACGTAATAATAGAAAACCATTTCCTTAGTCGAGGATCACTACAAAGGCTATTCTAGTGGATTAGGTTCACTCCCCATTCCATAATTTCCTTAGTTAAGTTTCACTCTAAAGACTATAATAGTGGAAAGAGTCCTTTACTAAATAGGTTTCACTCTCCATTCTATTATTTATTATCTCATGATATATCCTCCTTTACCCAATTTAATGGAGGGCTATATAATTTGAGGACCACCTATCACATAATGAAGACCAAACATATGTGTACCTTAGGATTTTAAAACATTCATCATTTTATCATGGTATAACCAATGGAAAGGAAATAATTTTCATAGTCATTTATTCATTCTTCATAGCATAATCCCTAGAAAAGAAAAATGTTTTATAAAGATTTAATCCTAAATAATGATACATGTAAAAAAACATGTTTCATAGAATAATCCATAAAAAATCCTCATCAAAAGAAATCTAGTGAAATAAAGTGGATGGTATTATAAGATAACATACTTATTGAATCATATAAATCTATAAGAATATAGGCATGTAAAATACCATTAAGTGGTCATTCAAACCGTTCTTTGAAAACACGGGAAATATATCATTTTCTTTTAGTAACATTTTAACTAAAAATTACCAGAATCTCGATAATTGTTTTAGTTGAACATAACCATGAAAAATTATTAATAAATATTTAAAAAAAATAATGTTTCTAATGGTTATAAAATCTGTAAATACCATATACGTTAAAAAGAACATTATTTTTTTTACTTTTCTAAAAATTCAAATTTGATTTATTCAATAACAATTTCTTTTTAAAAAATTTATATTTAAAAATTAAAAAATAAAGTAAAAGTTTAATAAAATGAGTTTTTTAAACATTTATACTATAGGTAAAAAATTCCATAAAACAAATTTTAAGATCATGGACATGGAAGAAAAAGTTCATAGAATAAATTGTAAATAAGGTCATATTTTCATTATTTTTTTCATTTTAATTACCAAATAGTTGAATAAAAATTATATGAATAAATATAGGACAATAGAATATATGGGGTTAAAATGACAAGATCCATAAAATTTACCTTGACTAAAATTTAGGATTTATAATCTTCAAAAAATGAGATTGTAACAGAAATTCATTACCTCCAGTCCCATCTTACTTTGAAAATGTCAAAATATGATATATAATAAATAATTAATTATTATAAATATATCAAAAATCCAAATTCATAAGTACCTTACTTTGTATAATTCCTTTATAACATCTATGTATGATTTTATAAACAATTTTTACATTAAAATGAATATTCAGGCGAAACTCACTCTTTTTCCATACATGTTTAAGTTCACAGGTTCTTATAGTGTCACCTCAACCATGGTTTCATCATCTAGAAAATATTAATCATTATTTAATTATCCTATTTATTCATCATGTACATATTTAAAATCATTCATATAAATCTGTGATGAAGAATGAATTACATCACTTATTGGAGACCGTAGTCTGTACGTATGTATGAGTTATGTTTCAAATTTTCTATGGATGTGATAATTGAAATGTAAAAATTAATTCAACTTTTTATATTTATTATTATATCATAAATAATATATATATTTATTAATTTTATCCTTATTTCCATCCATGAAAATTAAAAATGAAAAATGAATCACATCATTTCGTGGAGGCGGTTGTACGCATGTCCGCACGAGGGATATTATTGTTTTACTACATATATAAATTTAAGATGGTAGATAATTTATTAGAATTATAAAAGCATAATTATGTCATAAATATCATATATAAACATTAAATCCTTTATAACCACCAACCATGACTGATAGTGATGGAAAATCTATATTATTGCTACTTGGAGGTGGTAGTCCACAAACTTTCATTTCGGATTTGACAGAAAGGTGAAAAATTGTTTCCCTATAATCATTATAAGATATAATTTTTTTATTAAAATGTATTTATCATTTTATGATTGGTAACAGAGATTTATAATAATTGAAAGAATATATTAAATTTGAATGAATCGAGAAAATGATTACCACTTCTTTGAGAGACCTTTATTGGATTACACCTTATGCTTTCATATGATGGTCATAGGCTAAGATCAGAAGCATAAGAAAAAGTTTAAGGAATATAAAAATGTATTTGTTTTGGTATTTTGCAATATATAGTACAGAATGTTTTTGAATAAGTGAGAATAATAGGTACCCTTTTATAAGTGAGGTGAAGGACACACATGAAATTACTTAAGAATTTAAATAATATAAAGCCACTTTCTTGTGAAAGAAGTTGAAAATGAAAAATAATTCGATGATATGATTGGATAAGGTCAAAATATATTCAAAAAATATAAAATAGAAATTTTTAAGTTGCATATATACCCTTATCTCTTTGTTTAACCCCCAATAAACCCTTTTTAACCCTGAATACAATAACAAAATTTTCATGCTTTTACAATTCATTATGAAATAATATTCAGTTAAACCTATTGAAATATATTAGTTATGAATATTAAAAATACATAATACATATTGAAAATTTAATTTATTGAATTTATATAAATTCATTTTAAAATAAGTGTTTGAAACAAAAAAATCATTTTTTTAGAAAAAAATAAAACAGAATACTCAGTTTACCATCATTCATTCCCATGAAAAATCTAGTAGATAAATGTACAAAAAAATTAATTGAATATATATTATAGAAATTTATTTTAAATAATTACTAATTTATTTTTTATTTACTTTATTTATATAAAAACACATTGCTAACTCCTAAAACAGTTTTCACAAAAATAATTAATTTAACCTTCAAATAAATTAATTTTAATTTCTAATTAGATGGTAGCCAATTTTTTAAATTTTTGAAAAATTATTTTTCCATAATTTATTATTTCCTATTAAAACCCTCTAATATGATATAAAAATGATAACTCTCACTTAATAATAATTTAATAGTATATAGTAATTATTTTAAACTCGATGTTGCATGTGAAGAAAGATATAATTGAAATTAAATTTATTTAAAGAGAGATTTATCATAAAATATTAGGGTGTTATTTTATAACCCCTTTAAATAATTTCACCGTCAAAATTCCATTACTCTAATTAAAACAATAGAAGAAACATCCACATCATCTCACTCTCATGTTCCCACATAGCTTCCTCAGATTTATGGTTTGACTACAACAGTCTGACCGAGTTAGTGGTCTTGTTTCACATCATTTCCTCTATTTGATGCATAATCTCTACATTTTATTCCCCATTAAAAAGATAATGATTTAATGGTATGATCTGTGAGTTAATTATACAACAATTATCTAGTTTTTACTTCCTTACAAGAGATACATAGAACAAATTGTGAACTTGAGTGTGATTTTATGAATGCACGAAGTCATAAGAAACTAACCCAATTCAATCAATAATTTAGAAGTGTAAAGACCCGTAAAATTCAAGGGAATTTTTTTTCTTAATTTTCTTTGGATTTTTACAAGAGCGCGGTTTCTGACGGCACTTGATTCCGAGGCCCGGTGTGCCCGGAATCAATTTTCGAAGTTTGGATCGGGTACGTTCAGTGAACGAACGAGCGGGAATTTATAACTTTTGAATCGGTGCCCGGAATCGAATTCCGAGGACACCGATGGAATCGTAGCGCCGATAATTGCTTAGGAACTCCTGTTCCGGAGTTGCGTTGTCACGAGTGTGGATGATAAAAATTGTGGAAGTTTATTTTATAATTACACTACAATTTTTATTATTTTACTCTAAGTGTTAGTTCTTGATGGAAGTTGGGTAACCACCCAACCTCCCTTGGGAGGTTATGAGGGTGGTGGGGCCCACACGAACCCCACCCCTTCATATCCTCTAAAACCCTCCTCAACTCCCACTTTAATGTTGATAACTTAAGTTTACTTAACTTATGTTTTTAATATGGTGAGTTACATGTAAGTTTTTGAAATTCAAACAATTGAATTTCAAATGCTTTGTTGTGTTAATAAAATAAGATTAGAACTTATTTTATTAGGGGTTGGTGTTTGGTTGTTTGAGAGATTTTTGGAGAAAAAGCTAAGGAACATCTTCTTCCTCGATGAAGAACGCGAAGAACACCATTCTTCAACGAAGAACTTCTCCGCCGAAGAACACGGTTCTTCTGGGACGCCGTAACCGCGACACGACGTTCTTCTTCCGCATCGTCTCTTCCACGACGGTTTTCCGCGACGAAATCGCCGTCAACCACTTCGAATCCTCGCTTTACGATGTCGATTTCCTTTTCCCGCGACGCCCGACTTCCGCGACGCTCGTCTTCCGTGGATCGATTGACGTGCACCGTTTCTGAACCGAGTTAGGGGATTATTTTATTTAATTATTTCCGTTCATGATTCTAGTTTATCGATTATCGTGGATTTTAGACTAGATGTTATCATTAACGAGAGGGGGGCCGGACCGCACAAACACAGCCGAACCCCCCCCCCCCCCCTCATATGTTCATGTTTGATTTCTTTGCGGATGGAATGGGATGGCGTGGTGACGTCGCATCATGCGTGAATCACACAGCAAGTATTGCGCGGCGCCGTTGCGCCGCGCCATGGAAGGAAATTCAAGGACGCGACGTCGTCGCGCCGCGTCGAAGAAAACCGAAGGCGCTGCGGCCGGAGCGGGGCCGTGGCGGAGGGGCGCGGTGCCGTCGCACCACGCCGGACGAACCGAGCCGCGACCGGTTCCGGGCCGCGGCGGAGCAGGGTGACCGGTGGCCGGCATCGGGCCGCCGGCGTCGGTGCTGGAAGGGGACCGGCCGTCGCCGGGCCCGTGGTGCAGGAACCAGCCGGCCATGGCGGGCCGGCCGGACATGGAGAACCGGGGGAATTAAATTTCCCCGGCCGGCAGCAGCAAGCGGCCCCATTAAAGGGCAGCGGTTTCGAACGAACCGAGGGGGCAGCGCCCCCCCCCCCCCCCCCCACCCCCCCTGCCCCCACCCCCCCACCCCCCCGTGCGCGAGTCGCCAAAACTGCTCAGTTGTTTTGGCCGAGCAGCCGGCCAGCGCGCCCAGCGCGCGGGCCGTCGGGCCGGGCCGGGTCGACCCGGTCGGGCCAACCAGGGGGTCTCGTGCCGGGTCGGTCCGGGCCCGAAACCCCCGTTATCAGACCGTTTGGGTTCGATTGCCCAGAACTCGGGCTACGGACCTCCGATCGACCCACCGTCAGCGGCGATACGATCCTTAGAATGAGACGGTCGTTTCGTTATATCGCACTCAAGGTTTCAGAATACATTGTGTTGGTCCGGGTTGGTTCGTACACGAAACGAACCGGGCCCTCGGAGCGGAAACACTCAAATCTTGAGCTACAGACGTCCGATTGACGTGCCATCGACTTTTTTGAGTTCCTATTAGTGAGATGGATTTTTTGGCATACTCCGCCCAAGGTTTGGATGTAGGTGGAGTACTGTCGGGTTGGTTTTTCCTTAAAAACCAACCGGGCCCCTAGGAAGAAAAAGCCAATAACTCTCAGACCGGACGTCCGATTGACGCACCGTCTGTTGCGTTGAGTTCCTGTTGGCGATACAGAACTTTTGGATACATCAACTCTGGACTATGTGACAGTTGATGTATCAGCCTCTCGGCTCGTGGAGCGAACCCTCCCGAACGAGCTTGCTGTGTGCGGGAACCCTAGTGCTGGCTGCGACTGCTACTGTGACTACGACGACGGCTGTGTAGAGATCCTCAGTGGATTCGACGATGATGACTACAACACTCAGCGATCCTATGTGGATCAGTGCTACCGATCCTGTGTGGGTCCGATCCTGTGTGGTTCAGCACTCAACGGTTCTGTGTGAGCCAGCGCCTACAGATCCTGTGTGGGTCCGATCCTATGTGGGTCTTTGCGGGGGTTAGTTTCCTACTGATCCTGTGTGGGTCTTTGCGGGGGTTAGTACCTATCTATCCTTTGTGGGTCTGAAGACTTAGATGGATTAGTGATCATCTCTATCGTCTTTCGAAGAAGAATACCTGTGTGATCTGAATCCTGTTTGCTTTCCTATGTGGATTGTGTTGTGTTATCCTGTGTGGATTACGTTTGCTTTCCTGTGTGGAATACGTATACTTTCCTGTGTGTACTGGGTTGTACTTGGTCTCGGAGGTGGGAGCGTATTGGAATTGATGACTTAGGTATATGTATGGGCATATACCTAAGCAGTGTCGGTTGTTACTTCGTGATTGTATCTTTCCTTTGTGGTTTATCCTTTGTGGATTTTGGGAGTCCTTCGGGGGTCTCGGGGTCCCTACTGAGTAGCTTATACTCACCCCTGCACGGGCTATGCCCGCACTACGTTGTGTTGGTTGCAGACGACGGACAACGTTGATCGTGGTTGAGGCTTACAGAGCAGGACGGTACCTGGAGGTGGACCACTGGGCAGAACGTACTCGGAGTGGACGGCGGGACCCGAGGAGCAGTGGAGCTATCTGTACCCACCCTTCAGGTGGGATTTCCAGTGGACAGCTCGGTGTAGTGGCTTTACTTTACAATTGATGTTTTCCCCTTTCGAGTTTTACTTTACAGTTGGGCTTGTATTTTCGGCCCCTTTTACATTCCGCACATTCTGTTGTACTCAGTTTTTACTTAGTGTTTACTACTTCCGCTTGTACTCTGTGATGCTTGTTTAATTTACAAAGGCAATGCCTTCCCTTTTTACCGAGATTTACACCTTGGTGCTAGCCGCCAGCCCCTGGCCTATGGAAGGCGGGCTTGGGGTAGTCACGGTACGAGCCCCGAGGACGGGTCGTGACAAATTGGTATCAGAGGAGTTCGGTTCTACCACGGACTCTGATCTTTCTTATATGTGAAACAATAGTATTTAGCGTATTGGGTGTGGTTATCAGTCCAGGGAGTCCAGTGTTGGTGCGGCGGTCAACATATCCGTACACCAGGACCCTGACTTCTGATTTCCGACTTAATGCATGAAAAAATTGATTGCGTGTGTGTTTCAAGTTTTCTTTGTGATTACTTTGTGTCAGCTCAGCAGGTATACTATTCTGACCGTGGCGCACCTGTTTCCTTTACAGGATGTCCCCACGACGGCAGCCAGCTAGGGTTCTGAGAGTCGAGTGTGACGACATCCCACCGAGTGACGAGGCCTCGGTGCAGGGCCCTTTGTCAGTAGTGGAACAGACGGTAGCTCTACCCGCTGAGCCACCGATGCTTCCAGCCCCAGCCGCTGACGATTCACGTCGCCTCAGTGCACTGCATAAGTTCCAGCGCCAGCGACCGCCCAGGTTCCGTGGGGAGACGGACCCCCAGGTAGCCGAGGACTGGCTGGAGGTAGTAGTACGAGTTTTTCGGTTAGTGAGGACACCAACAGACCTCATGGTGATCCCCACAGCGAGCCTACTGCACGCAGCAGCGGGCCGATGGTAGAGATTGATGCTCCAGGTGCACGATGAGGCACCTCTACTTTGGACGGAATTTGAGATCCTCTTCCACTCAGAGTTCGTCCCAACCACCCTCCGTGCGGTGCGCATCCAGGAGCTTCTTCAGCTGCAGCAGGGCAGCATGACGGTCGCCCAGTACTCGATGAGATTTACTGATCTCTTGCGCTACTCGACCGACATGGTACGGGACCCATTCTTCCGGGCCCGAACCTTTGAGCAGGGATTGAGACACAAGATCAGGGCATTTCTGATCTCCCTCAGTATTCCGACTCAGACAGGAGTACTGGAGCGAGCTCTTCTCATCGAGAGTTTTCTAGCTGAGTCTACACCAGCGGCGAGACCTACCACATGGCGACACGTAGCAGAGTCTTCTGTAGCAGGTAGTCGACGGATGCCTCTTGGGTCCAGGCAGACCAGACCCTCAGGCAGACGACCTCAGGACACTGGCTCAGTAGTGTAGGGCACATAGCGCGGAGCCAGTCTTTCGAGTGGAATACAGTGCTATGCATGCGGCGGGCAGGGCCACATGGCTCGTGACTGCCTGACCCGCCATGCAGAGGAGATGCAGACGGTTGAGGGACCACCTAGGCAGAGGCAGAGGTTTGACTGTGGTGGTCTGCAGGGAGCAGGCGGACGAGGCAGAGGAGTAGGCCGAGCAGCTGGTGGTGGGGCGACGCTTTGAGGCTCTACCACCGCCACCACCAGGAGGTCCACCCCGACCTCAGGGGAGATCACAGCTACAGGAAGCTGAAGCTTACGATCATGGAGCTCCGAAAGCGGGTGGGACTAGTGCGGGACTAGCTCCAGGAATAGAGGCCTTTGCCCATAATGCCTCTAGCTCGTAGTTGTGTTGCCTTTTGTCCTTGTACTTTGAGTTGAAGTAATAAAAGAAACTTGCATTGGTGACGTTTTCCTTCTTGTCTTTTGTCTGTTTTTACTAAGAGGTGCTGGTTAAAAACTGTTGACTTGACCCTCACTTGCGAGATTCTTACTGGAGGAGACCCAGTGACCACACACTGATACCGACAGTGTGACTCAACCCTTGGAGGCGAGAGTAATAGTTGGATCTCTTGGTAGCAGCGTCGAGGCCTTACGACGTCATCCATGCCATGGTATAACTAATCATGATGGGATTGACTCTATTAGGAAAGGAACGTGGTTCATCCAGGGGATGAGACCGGATTTCCCTTTTCGAAAAAGGAGAAATATTTGCAGCAGTGGTCTTCGCTCTGAAGACATGGCGACACTATCTGATGGGAGAGCGCTTTACAGTCTTTTCTGACCATCAGAGTCTCAGATACATCTTCTCTCAGGAGGATCTGAATCTGAGTCAGCGACGATGGCTCGAGTTCCTCCAGGACTATGACTTTGAGATAGTCTATACTCCTGGGAAGGGGAACGTGGTAGCCGATGCTCTTAGTAGGAGGAAAGACATTCAGCTACTTGAGGAGGCGATAGAGCGGCTAGACTCTTTGCAGATATCCTTAATGGATAGAAATGGAGCAGCATTCCTTCAGTATCTCACAGTCACTCCTCCACTACTACAGTGGGTCAGAGAGGCACAGCTTGGGAACGCTGACTGTGAGATGCGGCGTGCACATATATCCTCAGGACAGGCACCTGATGGTTTCTCCTTTGGAGAAGAGCATGAAATCCATTACAGAGGACGTACCATGGTACCAGTCGCTTTACGAGTGGAGGTGCTGAGAGAGTTTCACACTTCTCCTTTAGCGGTACATCCTGGAGTGGAGAAGATGTACCGGGATCTCAGACGACAGCACTGGTGGCCAGGCATGAAGAAGGCTGTGGCAGAGTTCGTTTCTCGATGCCTCACCTGCCAGCAGGTGAAGGCTGATCACCAGGTACCAGCAGGCTTAGTACAACCCGTGGAGGTTCCGGAGTGCAAGTGGGATGGCATATCGATGGACTTCGTGACTGGAATTCCACATACTTCCAGAGGTCACGACTCCATTTGGGTGATTGTCGACCGACTCACCAAGTCGTCTCACTTCTTACCCATCAGAGAGCAGGGCTCAGTGGAGAGCTTGGGACGACTTTACGTTCAGGAGATTGTTTGGCTTCACGGTGTGCCATCATCTATCGTTTCCGATCGAGATGCTCGCTTTATTTCCCGACTTTGGAAGGGGTTTTAGGAGGCATTTGGAACGCAGCTACGTCTGAGAACAACCTTTCACCCTCAGACGGATGGTCAGACGGAGAGTACCATTCATACTCTCAAGGACATGCTCCGCGCATGTGTCCTTGACTTTGGTCGTAGCTGGGAGGACCACCTACCCTTGGTGGAGTTTGCGTACAACAACAGCTACCACTCCACCATCGAGATGGCACCGTACGAGGCGTTGTATGGCCGACCTTGCAGATCTCCTTTGTGCTGGACAGACCCTGGGGAGTCAGCACTTGTGGGACCGGAGATGGTCCAGGCCACGACAGAGAAGGTCCAGGTCATCAGGAGCGGATGAGGACAGCTCAGAGCCGGCAGAAGTCATATGCTGACAGGAGGCGGAGGCCACTAGAGTTCGAGGATGGCGACCACGTCTTCTTGCGTGTCTCACCACGACGTGGTTTACGGAGATTTGGCCGAGGCGGAAAGTTGTCTCCACGCTTCATTGGACCGTTCCAGGTCATCAGCAGGATTGGCGAGGTGGCTTATCGTCTGGCTCTACCACCTCAGTTGCACTGGGTGCACGACGTTTTCCACGTATCTCAGCTGAGGAGATACATGCACGACCCGACGCACATCATTGACCATGGGGAGCTTGATGTTGACGATGAGGCGACTTTTACAGAGGTCCCGGTGGAGATCGAGGATCGACAGGAGCGGGTCCTACGTGGATGGTCTATTCCTCTAATGCGCATCAGATGGCAGTACGGGAACCTCCAGGAGAGCACTTGGGAGCGGGAGGCTCAGATGCGTGCTCAGTACCCTCATTTGTTTCCCTAGTTTTGATGTATCTTTACGGGGACGTAAAGCCCTGAGGTGAGAGTAATGTAAAGACCTGTAAAATTCAAGGGAAAATTTTTTCTTAATTTTCTTTGGATTTTTACAAGAGCGCTGTTTCTGACGGCACCTGATTCCGAGGCCCGGTGTGCCCGGAATCAATTTTCGAAGTTTGGCTCAGGTACGTTCAGTGAACGAACGAGCGGGAATTTCTAACTTTTGAACCGGTGCCCAGAATCAAATTCTGAGGACACCAATGGAACCGCAGCGCCGGTAATTGCTTAGGAACTCCTGTTCCGGAGTTGCGTTTTCACGAGTGTGGATGATAAAAATTGTGGAAGTTTATTTTATAATTACACAACAATTTTTATTATTTTACTCTAAGTGTTAGTTCTTGATGGAAGTTGGGTAACCACACAACCTCCCTTGGGAGGTTATGAGGGTGGTGGGGCCCACACGAACCCCACCCCTTCATATCCTCTAAAACCCCCCTCAAATCCCACTTTAATGTTGAGAACTTAAGTTTACTTAACTTATGTTTTTAATATGGTGAGTTACATGTAAGTTTTTGAAATTAAAACAATTGAATTTCAAATGCTTTGTTTTGTTAATAAAATAAGATTAGAACTTATTTTATTAGGGGTTGGTGTTTGGTTGTTTGAGAGCTTTTTGGAGAAAAAGCTAAGGAACATCTTCTTCCTCGACGAAGAACGCGAAGAACTTCTCCGCCGAAGAACACGGTTCTTCCGCGACGCTGTAACCGCGACGCGACGTTCTTCTTCCGCGTCGTCTCTTCCGCGACGGTTTTCCGCGACGAAATCACCGTCAACGACTTCGAATCCTCACTTCGCGATGTCGACGTCCTTTTCCCGCGACGCCCGACTTCCGCGATGCTCATCTTCCGCGGCTCGATTGACGTGCATCGTTTCTGAACCGAGGTAGGGGATTATTTTATTTAATTATTTCCGTTCATGATTCTAGTTTATCGATTATCGTGGATTTTCGACTAGATGTTATCATTAACGAG
Source organism: Viscum album (assembly GCA_963277665.1). Classification (NCBI taxonomy): domain Eukaryota; kingdom Viridiplantae; phylum Streptophyta; class Magnoliopsida; order Santalales; family Viscaceae; genus Viscum; species Viscum album. Next base: position 1,897,600,141 of record OY728158.1, on the reverse strand, counting down.
AGGGGGACCGGACCGCACAAACACATCCGAACCCCCCTCCTATGTTCATGTTTTATTTCTTTGCGGATGGAACGGGATGGCGTAGTGCCGTCGCACCACGCGGGAATCACACGACAAGTATTGCGCGGCGCCGTCGCGCCACGACATGGAAGGAAATTCAAGGACGCGACGCCGTCGCGCCGCGTCGAAGAAAACCAAAGGCGCCGCGGCTAGAGTAGGCCCACAGCGGAGGGGCGCGGTGTCGTCGCACCGCGCTAGACGAACCGAGCCGCGGCCAGTTCCGGGCCGCGGCGGAGCAGGGTGACCGGCGGCCGGCATCGGGCCGCCGACATCGGTGCTGGAAGGGGAACGACCGTCGCCGGTCCCGTGGTGTAGGAACCGGCCGGCCATGGCGGGCCGACCGGACATGGAGAACCGGGGGAATTAAATTCCCCCGGCCGACAGCAGCAAGTGGCCCCATTAAGGGGCCGTGGTTTCGAACGAACCGAGGGGGCAGCGCCCCCCCCGTGCGCGAGCCGCCAAAACGGCTCAACCGTTTTGGCCGAGCAGCCGGCCGGCGCGCCCAGCGCGCGGGCCGCCGGGCCGGGCCGCGCCGGTCCGGGTCAACCCAGACCTGGGCCGGGTTGACCCGGTTTGGGCCAACCAAGGGGTCTCGGGCCGGGTCGGTCCGGGCCCGAAACCCCCGTTATCGGACCGTTTGGGTTCGATTGCCCAGAACTCGGGCTACGGACCTCCGATCGACGCGCTCTCAGCGGCGCTACGATCCTTAGAATGAGACGGTCGTTTCGGTATATCACACTCAAGGTTTTGGAATACTTTGGGTTCGGACGAGTTGGTTCGTACACGAAACCAACCGGGCCCTCGGAGCGGAAACGTTCAAATCTTGAGCTACGGACGTCCGATTGACGTGCCATCGACTTTGTTGAGTTCCTCTTAGTGAGACGGATCTTTTGGCATACTCCGCCCAAGGTTTGGACGCAGGTTGAGTATGGTCAGGTAGGTTTTTCCTTAAAAACCAACCGGGTCCCTGGGACGAAAAAGCCAATAACTCTCAGACCGGGCGTCCGATTGACGCGCCGTCTGTTGCATTGAGTTCCTATTGGGGATACAGAACTTTTGGATACATCAACTCTGAACTATGTGACAGTTGATGTATCAGACTCTCGTCTCGTGGAGCGGACCCTCCCGAACGAGCTTGCTGTGTGCGGGAACCCTAGTGCTGGCTGCGACTGCTACTGTGACTGCGACGATGACTGTGCAGAGATCCTCAGTGGATTCGACGATGATGACTACAGAACTCAGCGATCCTATGTGGAACAGTGCTACCGATCCTGTGTGGGTTCGATCCTGTGTGGGTCAGCGCTCAGCGGTTCTGTGTGAGCCAGCGCCTACAGATCCTGTGTGGGTCCGATCCTGTGTGGGTCTTTGCGGGGGTTAGTTTCCTACCGATCCTGTGTGGGTCTTTGCAGGGGTTAGTACTTATCGATCCTTTGTGGGTCCGACGACTTAGATGGATCAATGATCATCTCTATCGTCTTTCGAAGAAGAATACCTATGTGAGCTGAATCCTATTTGCTTTCCTGTGTGGATTGTGTTGTGCTATCCTGTGTGGATTACGTTTGCTTTCCTGTGTGGAATACGTATACTTTCCTGTGTGGAGTGGGTTGTACTTGGGCTCGGAGGTGGGAGAGTATTGGAATTGATGACTTAGGTATATGTATGGGCATATACCTAAGCAATGTCGGTTGTTACTTCGTGATTGTATATTTCCTTTGTGGTTTATCCTTTGTGGATTTTGGGAGACCTTCGGGGGTCTCGGGGTCCCTACTGAGTAGCTTATACTCACCCCTGCACGGGCTATGCCCGCACTACGTTGTGTTGGTTGCAGACGAAGGACATCATTGATCGTGGTTGAGGCTTGCAGAGCAGGACGGTACCTGGAGGTGGACCACTGGGCGGAACGTACTCGGAGTGGACGGCGGGACCCGAGGAGCAGTGGAGCTATCTGTACCCACCCTTCAGGTGGGATTTCCAGTGGACAGCTCGGTGTAGCAGCTTTACTTTACAGTTGTTGTTTTCCTCTTTCGAGTTGTACTTTACAGTTGGGCTTGTATTTCCGGCCCCTTTTACTTTCCGCACATTCTGTTGTACTCAGTTTTTACTTAGTGTTTACTACTTCCGCTTGTACTCTGTGGTGCTTGTTTACTTTACAAAGGCAATACCTTCCCTTTTTACCAGGATTTACGCCTTGGTGCTAGTCGCCTGCCCCTGGCCTATGGAAGGCGGGCTTGGGGTAGTCACGGCACGAGCCCCAAGGACGGGTCGTGATAAGAAGAGATCGATATATAATGAATAATATTCATTATATATAAATATAATAATATTTTTCCAATGATATTATCATAGTAATAATTTTTCACCAACTTTACACTCTATATTTCTAAAATGATAGTCAGCATCAATTTTCTACAAAATATGTGTTGCTTTGTTGTGCTATTGAATGGATCTGAACATCATAGCCATTTCCCCATCTATCCCAGGTCCCAATTTTGTTCTAACTTAATCCCATAATATTTGATTTATTCAATTCCTTCAATAAAAGGATTCATAAGTAACCATATGAATGATTGAATGAAATAAATTATTGTAAGAAAAATCAACCGAAGAAATGTTTTGATACCCAAACTATTGAAATCCATGTAACATTATCTCAAAATATCTTTTAGGGTTTTCATGGTACTATCATACTAGGAAACCATCGAAGGATGAAATGAAGGTGTAAATTTCAACTCAATATACAAATATAATTGAATAATTTTGAAGAATATGGAGGTAAACCTCTGATCATGATCATATACAATATAATTAATTACTCTAAACAGTGTTATCCCTTCCTTAATGTATATCCTATCAAAATTACCATGAGAAAAAAATTTATATTAAAGAAATGAAATGTATTGATTTCTTAAGGTAATCAAATAAAACCCAAATAGTAGTGTCGCAATTATATGTTTTGGGTATTCTGGTAATGAAATCCATGGAAATGTTTTCCCATTTCTATTATGGTATGAGTAATGGTTATAGAATCCTCTTAGACATCTGTCTATCCTCCATAACTTTCTTATATATTAGGAATTGAGATACATACTCTATAATGACCCTTTTAATGTTATTCCTCTGGAAATACTATTTTAGATCTCTGTATATCTTTTTACATACCAGATGGATTAAGACTAATAAAATATAAGATTCATCCAAAACCCCTTCATGTCTATAATCTGTGATCCACATACTCAGTTATGAAATCTTAACATTCCATCACAATCATAATTTAACTATAGAAAATTACACCCATTTTTTTATAGTTCAACATCTTCTGCATTCCTCACATGAAAGTCTAGATGAAGATTCATATGAGAATTATATGATCTATCCAATTTCCTCATTATTTTAATATATGTCTTCTATAAATCCATAAAAAATTGGATTTCTTTAAATCCTCATCATGTAAAAACTAGAATGGTCTTTCCAACTCAGAGCATCATCCACCTTATTCACCTTACTACAATGGAAATTAATTGAGTAGTCATAATATGTAATAAACTTCAACTATATCATTTGGTTCTTATTTTAATATTTCTATAGGAATATATACTTTTACATTTTATGATCAGTATATATATCACATATTTCAATATAAAGATAATTCATCCATTTTTCTATGGAAAAATTAATACTATCAACTCCATATAAGGATCTAGTTAATTTTTCTTAAAAATTTTAAATTTTCATGAGGCAGAAGCTATAATATATTATTATACATAATGATTCACCTTGATACCTTCTTTAATGAATCACTATAGATCACAAATCCTTCTACATTATTAGTTAGTGTAAGAACAAAAGTGCAGACCAATCTTATTTTTAACTCATTGAAATTATCCTCACATTCATATGTCCAAAGGAATATAGATCCCTTCTAAGTCAACATGGTTATTGGATTAGGTAGCCATGATAAATCCATCACAATGCATTAATAGTATTAATCCTATAAAATAAACTGATATATTTTAGTCACCTTATTTGGTTTTGGGAAAATATTTATTTGTATCCATATTTGAAGGATCCACTAATATACCACCACATTAAATTATATCACCCATGAATGAAACTTTATATAACCAAAATTCACACTTTCTAAATTTAAAATACATATTCTGCTTACTCAGGGTCTTCAACAAAATATTTAAATAATCTCTATGATCATCATTTATCTTGGAATATATTTGAATATCATCTATAAATAATATGAAAAATTGATCAAGGTATTATTTAATGACTCTATTAATTTGATCTATGAAGTTTGTGGGACAATTGGTAAGTCAAAATAGAATCACTATAAATCTATAATGATAATCACTCAACATATCAATGTCTTGGGAATATCCTCCTTCTTTACCATTAATTACTAATATCAAAAATAAATTCCGATATTTCTTCTATATTAATCACTGTGTAGTTGATTAATAAATTCATCAATTTTGGGTATATGATACTTGATCTTGATTTTGATCTTGTTAAGTTCTCAGTAATTAATTAAAGGACAGAATGAACCATCATTCTTCTTAAAAAAAGAAATGGTGCACCCAATGGTGACATACTAGGGAATATAAATCCCTTATCAAAATTCTCAGGGAGTTTTTTCTTCAATTCGGGCAACTGGATCAAGGCCATTCTATATGAAATATTTTTAATAGGTACAACACTGAGTATGTGTTTTAATGAACACTAAACTTCACAACTCAAGGAAGAACTAGGAAAATATATAGGAAATAAATTAAAATAATCTAGAAAATAGTAATATCTTTTATGTTGATTTTCACCATTACTATTGGAGATAAATATTCCACATGGATATGTAGTAAGAACTGTACAATAGAAGTAAATTCCATTAGAATTTGATATTAATCCTTATAGTATAATGTGAATATAATTATTTTTTGAATATAAAATGTGACACATATTCTTGAAAAATTAATATATACTCTATATAAAGAGATTTAATCCATACATGAAATAATATCCAATTCAATTGGAGGGACAATCACAAAATTAATAGAAATCACATTCCAAAAACTTTTATTAGAGGGGAGCTATAGACATGAGACATGATCGTCATACCATTATGATTTTTGCTGTTAACCCAACATCTATTTATTGATGTAATGACATAATCACATATACAATTATTCAAATATATAATATTGGGTGGATCTAAAATCATTTTTAGTTCTAGAGTGGATGGTATGTGTACCATTAAACACTTTTATTTTCTTAACTACTTAAGGAGTTTCGATAATATAAACATTCCATTTTTCTCTTAGTGTAAGTGGTTATTAATGTTAATTTTATTAATTAACACAAAGATTAATACACTAATTGGTGTAATTTATATACTGTAAAGAACCTTAAAATTCAAGGAAATTGTTTTCATAATTTTCTTTGGGATTTTACAAGAACGCGGTTTCTGACAGCACTTGATTCCTAGGCCCGGGGTGCCCGGAATCTTTTTTCCGAAGTTTAGCTTGGGTACGTTCAGTGAACGAATGAGCGGGAATTCCTACCTTTTGAACCAGTGATTAGAATCGAATTCTGAGGGCACCGATGGAACCGCAACACCGGTAATTTCTTAGGAACACCTTTTTCGATGTTCCGTTTTCACGGGTGAAGTTGTTAAAATTTGTAGAAGTTAAAATAAAATTTAAACGACAAATTTTATTTATCTTTCTAAGTGTTTAATCTTTGGGTGGAAGTTGGGTAACCACCCAACTTCCCATAAGAGGTTATAAAGCCGGTGGGGCCCACAAAAACCCCACCCCTTCATATTCTCTAACCCCCCTCAAATAACCATTAATTTTTGACAACTTATGTTAATTAATTAAGTGAGTTAAATATGAATGTTTGAAATTAAAATGCATAGGTTATGTTAATAAAATAAGTGTGGAACTTATTTAATTTTGTTGGAATTCTGGTTGTGGAAGTCTTTGGGAGAAAAAGAGAGGTCTTGAGGATTCTTCGTTCTTCGACGAAGAACGCAAAGAACACACCGCCGCCGACGAAGAACGCCGACCTCCGACGGCGGACGACGGCGAGAGACACCTTCCTCGGAGATCACCTAACTCCAACGGCGTTCCTTCTGCGACGTATCCTTCCATGACGTCTCCTTCCACGATGGTTAATTCCGCGATGAAGTCTCGTTCGATGACGACGCTGAGGTAGGGGTTTTATGTGTTTTTATTTGTGAATTCCTCCGTCATCTATCCTCGTTCATTTGGACCGCTTGATATCGTTTAACGGGAGGGGGCCGGACCACACAAACACGGCCGACCCTCCTCCCTTTTTATTTTTGTTGTCGCGGTTCGAAGGAAAGTGACGCGGTGTCGTCGCACTGCGAGGGAACGAGCGGCAAGGATGCGCGGCGCCGTCGCGCCGCACATTTGAAAATTGAACCAAGTAACGGTGCCGTCACGCCGCGCCGGAAAAAACCGAAGACACCGCGGCCAGGGAGGGGCCGCATCAGAGGGACGCGGTGCCGTCACGCCGCACCGGATAGACCAATTTCATGGCTTAAGACATGGCGGAGTAGGGGAACCGGCGGCCGGAATCGGGCCGCCGGCGACGAAGCAGGGGGGGAGCGGCCTTGCCGGTCCCATGGCGGCAGAAACCGGCCGGCCAGAGTGGGCCAGCCGAACAGGGAAGAACTGGGGGTTCAAAACCCCCGTCTGGCCGGACGTGAGCGGCCCCATTAAGGGGCCGTAGTTACTACAAGCGGGGGGCAGCGCCCCCCCCCCCTCCCCCCCGCATCTGAATGGCTCGGCCGTTCGGCGGAGCCACCTGGCTGGCGCGCCGGACCGCCAGCGCGCCGGGCCGCGCCCAGGCTGGGCCGCGGCCAAACGGGCCGGACCCGGACCCGGTTCAGGCCGACCCTGGGGGTATCGGGCCGGGTTGGACTGGGCCCGAACCCCCTAATACCGAACCTCCTTCGGTCTGTTGCCCATAACTTGAGCTTCAGACCTCCGATTGACGCACCGTCAGCTGAGATGCGATCCTTGGATCGAGATGGTCATTTAGGTATATTAAACTCAAGGTTTCAAAGAACTTTGGGTTCGTCTGGGTTGGTTCGTACACGAAACCAACCGGGCCCTCGGAGCGGAAACGCTTATAAGTTGAGTTCCGGACGTCCGATTGACATGCCGTTGACTTTGTTGGATTCCTATTAATGATAAGGAACTTTTGAATTACTCCGGTCGAGGTTTGGACACAGTTGGAGTATGGTCAGGTTGGTTTTGACTTAAAAACCAATTGGGCCCCTGGGACGAAAAAGCCAAGAACTCTCAGACCGGGCGTCTGATTGACGCACCGTCTGTGACGTTGAGTTCCTATTGACGATATGGAACTTTTGGACACATCAACTCCGGACTATGTGTCAGTTGATGTATCAGCCCTTCGGCTCGTTGAGCAGACCCTCCCGAAAGAGCTTGCTATGTGCGGGAACCTTAGAGCTGGCTGTGACTACGACGACGATGACGACTGTGCAGGAATCCTCCGTGGATTCGACGGTGACGACTACATCACTCAGCGATCCTACGTGGATCAGTGCTACCGATCTTGTGTGGGTCTGATCCTGTGTGGGTCAGCACTCAGCGGTCCTATGTGGGCTAGCACCTACAGATCCTGTGTGGGTCCGATCCTGTGTGGGTAATTTAGGGGGTTAGTTACCTATCGATCCTTTGTGGGTCATTGTGGGGGTTAGTTACCTATCGATCCTTTGTGGGTCATTGCGGGGGTTAGTAACTATCGATCCTTTGTGGGTCCGATGGCTTAGATGAATCAGTGACTATATCTGACCATCTCTATCATATTACGAAGAAGTATACCTGTGTGAGCTGAATCTTGACTTTCAATATTTGTCTTTGATAAGATTGAATTGATATCCTATGTGGATTATGTTATACTTTCCTGTGTGGATTGGGTTGTGATTTCCTATGTTGAACGGGTTACGTTTTTCTGTGTGGAATGGGTTGTACTTGGGCTCGGATGTCGGAGATGAACTGGAATTGATGACTTAGTTTTATGTATGGGCATATACCTAAGCAGTGTCGGATGTTACTTCGTGATTGTATATTTCCTTTTTGGATTATCCTTTGTGGATTCTGGGAGACCATCGGGGGTCTCGGGGTCCCTACTGAGTATCTTATACTCACCCCTGTACGGGCTATGCCCGCACTACATTGTGTTGGTTGCAGAAGACGGACGAAGCTGATCGTGGTAGAGGCACGAGGAGCAGGACGGTACCCGATGGTGGACCACTGGGCGGGGCGTACTCGGAGCGGACGGATGGACCCGAGGAGCTATGGAGCCTATCTGTACCTACCCTTCAGGTGGTACTACCAGTGGATAGCTCGAGGCTTCGGCTTTACTTGCAGTTGTTGTTTTCCCTTTCCAGTTGTACTTTTCTTTCAGTTTGGGTTTGTATACTGGCCCACTTACTTTTCCACACTTACTGTTGTATCCAGTTTTTACTTAGTGTTACTTCTACTTGCTTGCTCTGTGGTGTTTGTTTACTATACAAAGGCAATGCCTTCCCTTTTTACCGGGAATTACGCCTTGGTGCTAGTCTCCAGCCCCTGGCCTATGGAAGGTGGGCTTGGGGTTAGTCACGGCACGTGCCCCGAGGATGGGTCGTGACAAATTGATATCATAGGTGTTCGGTTCTACCGCAGAACTCAGGAATCTGATCTTTTTCTATGTGAAGCAATAGTGTTAAGTGTATTGGGTGTGGTTATCAGTCCAGGGAGTCTAGTGTTGGTGCGGCGGCCGACGTATCCGTACACCAGGACCCTGACTTCTGATTTCCGACTTAATGCACGAAAACATTGATTGCATGTGTGTTTCAAGTTTTCTTTGTGATTACTTTGTGTCAGCTCACTAAGTATATTATTCTCCCCGTGGCGCACCTGTCTCTTTTCAGGATGGCCCCACGATGGCAGCCAGCTAGGCTACCGAGAGTTATGCCTGACGACATCCCACCGAGCGAAGAGGCCTCGGTACAGGGCCCTTTGACAGCCGAGGCACCGGTGGTACCTGTACCCGCCGAGCCATCGATGATTCTAGAACCAGCCGCTGATGATGCATGTCGCCTTAGTGCACTGCATGAGTTTCAGCGTCAGCGACCGCCCAGGTTCTGCGGGGAGACGGACCCTCAGGTAGCCGAGGATTGGCTGGAGGCAATTGTACGAGTTTTCAGGTTAGTGAGGACACCAGCGGACCTCATGGTGATCCTCGCAGCGAGCCTACTACACGCGACAGCAGGCAGATGGTGGAGCTTGATGCTCCAGGTGCATGATGAGGCATATCTCCTTTGGACAGACTTTGAGAGCCTCTTTCGTTCAGAGTTCATCCCAACCACCCTCCGTGCGGTGTGCATCCAGGAGCTTCTTCAGCTGCGACAGGGCAGCTTGACGGTCTCCCAGTACTCGTCGAGATTTACTGATCTCTCATGATACTTGACAGACATGGTACAAGACCCATTCTTCCAGGCCTGGACCTTCGAGCAGGGTTTGAGGTAGGAGATCAGGGCATCACTGATCTCCCTTAGCATTCCGGCGCAGGCAGGAGTACTGGAGCGAGCCCTTTTGATCGAGAGCTTCCTTGCTGAGCCTACTTCAGCAGCGAGACCTACCACAGGGCGACACGTAGCAGAGTCTTCTACAACAGGCAGTCGACGGATGACTCATGGGTCCAGGCAGACCAGACCCTTAGGCAGACGACCTCAGGACACTGGCTCAGCAGTGCGGGGCACACAACATGGAGCCAGTCTTTCGAGAGGTAGACAGTGCTACGCATGCGGCGGGCAGGGCCACATGGCTCATGACTTCCTGAACCTCCATACCGAGGAGCAGCAGACGGTTGAGGGGCCACCCAGGCAGAGGCAGAGGGTCGACCGAGGCGGTCCGCAGGGAGAAGGCAGATGAGTCAGAGGAGCTGTCTGAGTAGTAGGTGGTGGGCTACGCTTTACAGGCTCTACCACCACCACCACCTGGAGGTCCACCCTGACCACATAGAGCTGGCGGGAAGAGACAGGCACAGCTTCAGGCAGCAGAGGCCTACGACCACGGTGCGCCCGAGATGATTCGAGGTACTATCTGTGTCTATTCCACCCTTGATGCAGTTCTTATAGACACAGGAGCGAGTCATTCTTTCATAGACGCTGCCTTTTTTCGGAGCTCGGAGATTCTGATGGAGCCGTTGGCTCGATCCTTACGGCTAGAGACTCCTACGGGAGCAGACTCGACGATTACGCACTGGTGCCGGCAGTGTGAGCTTACTCTAGGAGGTGAGATCTTCAGCTAGGATCTTCTTGTAGCGGCGTCGAGGCCTTACGACATCATCTTGGGCATAGATTGGTTATCTACAGTCTATGATCAGATTGACTGTATTAGGCGCAAGGTGCGATGTGTACGCACCGACGGGAGCAGGTTCACCTTCACCGGCGAGAAGGGAGCCTTCGCAGCACAGGATGGACTCTTGCAGAGGAGAGGACATCCCATCACTCATCAGTTGGCTAGCCTATTCCTAGGAGCAGTTGACGTGCGAAGTCCTAGTTTTCCTGCAGTGGTGGATCAGTATGCAGACGTTTTCCCTAATGACATTCCAGGACTACCTCCTCGCAGAGAGGTAGACTTTTATATTGACCTATACCCCAAGACAGCCCCGATATCCACCCCAGCATATCGGATGTCTCCCGCCGAGCTTCGAGAGCTATGGGTACAGTTGGAGGACTTGCAGGGCAAGGGATTCATCTGACCCAGTGTTTCACCTTGGGATTCCCCGATATTGTTTGCCAAGAAGGCAGACAGGAGCTTGCGACTTTGTGTCGACTATCATCACCTAAACCAGGTGACAGTGAGGAACAAGTATCTGCTACCGAGGATTGACGACCTCTTCGATCAGCTCAAGGGAGCACGGTGGTTCTCGAAGATAGACCTCAGGTCAGGCTATCACTAGCTCAGAGTTCGGGACGAGGACGTGCAGAAGATGACCTTCAGGTGTCGGTACGACCACTATGAGTTCTTGGTTATTCCATTCGGCATAACCAATGCTCCGGAAGTGTTCATGGAACTCATGAATAGGATCTTTCATCCATACCTCGATCGATTTGTCATGGTCTTCATCGATGACATTTTGATTTACTCGACCACTGAGGAGGAGCACGCCTACCACTTACCAGTTGTACTAGACACACTTCGAGAGAACCAGATTTATGGTAATCTCTCGAAGTGTTAGTTCTGGATACGCGAGGTCCACTTCTTGGGAAACGTCATCTCTGAGGTGGGAGTTGTGGTGGATCCTGCGAAGATCGAGGCAGTGCTAGCTTGGGAGCCACCTAGGAGCGTGACGGAGGTGCGGAGTTTCTTGGGACTAGATGGGTACTATTGGAGGTTTGTACCAGACTTCTCCAGAGTTGAGGAACCACTATCAGCTTTGAAGAAGAAGGGGAAACCCTTTGTGCGGTCAGACAGATGTCAGCAGAGCTTCCAGGAGCTGATACAGAGATTTACCATTGCGCCTATCTTGAGGTTGCCGGAGGAGGGAGTAGGGTATGTAGTTTTCTGTGATGCATCAGAGACCGGACTCGGATGTGTCCTGATGCAGGAGTGGGCCGTGATCGCCTATGGATCACGTCAGTTGAGGCAGCATGAGAAGAACTACGCCACCCATGACCTGGAGTTAGCAACAGTGGTCTTCACTCTGAAGACGTGGCGACACTATCTGATGGGCGAGCGCTTTACAGTCCATTCTGACCATCAGAGTCTCAGGTAAATCTTCTCGCAGAAGGACCTGAACCTAAGATAGCGACAATGGCTCGAGATCCTCCAGGACTATGACTTTGAGATAGTCTATACTCCTGGGAAGGGAAACGTAGTAGCCGATGCTCTCAGTAGGAGGACGAGCATCCAACTACTTGGGGAGGCGACAGAGCAGCTAGCTGCCTTGCAGATATCCTTCGTAGATAGTGATGGAGCAGCCTTTCTTCAGTCACTCACAGTCACTCCTCCACTAATGCAGCGGGTCAGAGAGGCATAGCGTGGGGACACCGACTGTGAGACGCGGCGTGCACAGATATCCTCAGGACAGGCACCTGATGGATTCTCCGTGGGAGTAGAGTACGACGTCCTTTTCAGAGGATGTACCTTGGTACCAGTTTCATTATGGGAGGAGGTGCTGAGAGAGTTTCACACTTCCCCTTTGACGTTACATCCTGGAGTGGCGAAGATGTACCAGGATCTCAGACGACAGTACTGGTGGCCGGGCATGAAGAAGGCTGTGGCAGAGTTCGTTTCTCGATGCCTCATCTACCAGCCGGTGAAGGCAGAGCACCAGGTACCAGCATGCTTGGTACAACCCTTGGAGGTCCCAGAGTGGAAGTGGGACGGGATATTTATGGACTTTGTGATTGGACTTCCACACACTTCCAGAGGTCACGACTCCATTTGGGTGATTGTCGACCGACTCACCAAGTCGGCTCACTTCTTACCCATCAGAGAGCAGGGCTCAGTGGAGAGCTTGGGACGTCTCTACATTCAAGAGATTGTACTACTACATGGTGTTCCATCATCTATCGTCTCCAATCGAGATGCTCACTTTACTTCCCGACTTTGTAAGGGGTTGCAGGAGACATTCGGGACGCAACTACGTATGAGCACCGTCTTTCACCCTCAGACGGATGGTCAGACGGAGAGGACCATTCAGACTCTCAAGGACATGCTCCATGCATGTGTCCTCAAATTTGGTTGCAGCTGGGAGGACCACCTACCCTTGGTGGAGTTCGCGTACAACAACAGTTACCACTCCACCATCGGGATGGAACCATACGAGGCATTGTACGGCCGACCTTGCAGGTCACCTCTGTGTTGGACAGACCCTGGGGAGTTAGTACTTGTGGGACCGGAGATGGTTCAGGCCACGACAGAGAAGGATTGGGTCATCCAGGATCAGATGAGGACAGCTCAGAGCCGGCAGAAGTCTTATGCTGACAGGAGGCGGAGGCCACTGGAGTTTGAGGATGGCGACCACGTCTTCTTGCGGGTCTCACCTCAACATGGATTACAGAGATTTGGCCGAGGCGGCAAGTTATCTCCGCGCTTCATCGGACCATTCTACGTCCTCAGCAAGACTGGCGTGGTGGCTTGTTGCCTGTCTCTACCACCTTAGTTGCACCGAGTGCACGACGTCTTCCACGTATCTCAGCTGAGGAGATACGTGCACGACCCGACGCATATCATTGACCATGGGGAGCTGGACGTTGATGATGGAGCGACTTTTGCGGAGGTCCCGGTGGAGATTGAGGATCGACAGGAGCGGGTCCTATGTAGACGGTCTATTCCTCTAGTGAGCATCATATGGCAGCACGAGAACCTCCAGGAGAGCACTTGGGATTGGGAGGCTCAGATGCGTGCTCAGTACCCACTTTTGTTCCCCTAATTTTGATGTATCTTTACGGGGACGTAAAGCCCTGAGGTGGGAGTAATGTAAAGACCCATAAAATTCAAGGAAATGTTTTTCTTAATTTTCTTTGGGATTTTACAAGAACACGGTTTCTGACGGCACTTTATTCCGAGGCCTGGTGTGCCCAGAATCTTTTTTCCGATGTTTAGCTTGGGTACGTTCAGTGAACGAACGAGCGGGAATTCCTAACTTTTGAACCGGTGCTCGAAATCGAATTCCGAGGGCACTGATGGAACCGCAGCACCGGTAATTGCTTAGGAACACCTTTTTCGGAGTTTTGTTTTCACGGGTGAAGTTGTTAAAATTTGTGGAAGTTAAAATAAAATTTAAATGACAAATTTTATTTATCTTTCTAAGTGTTTAATCTTTGGGTGGAAGTTGGGTAACCACCCAACTTCCCATGAGAGGTTATGAAGCTGGTGGGGCCCACACGAACCCCAACCCTTCATATTCTCTAACCCCCCTCAACTCACCATTAATTTTTGACAAGTTATGTTAATTAATTAAGTGATTTAAATATGAATGTTTGAAATTAAAATGCATAGGTTATGTTAATAAAATAAGTGTGGAACTTATTTTATTTTTTTGGAATTCTGGTTGTGGAAGTCTTTGGGAGAAAAAGAGAGGTCTTAATGATTCTTCGTTCTTCAATGAAGAACGCGAAGAACGCACCGCCGCCGATGAAGAATGACGACCTACGATGGCAGATGACGGTGAGAGACACCTTCCTTAGAGATCACCTAACGCTAACAACGTTCCTTCCGCGACGTCTCCTTCCGCGACGTCTCCTTCCGCGACGGTTAATTCTGCGACGAAGTCTCGTTCGACGACGACGTTGAGGTAGGGGTTTTATGTGTTTTTATTTGTGAATTCCTCCCTCATCTATCCTCGTTCATTTGGACCGCTTAATATTGTTTAACGGGAGGGGTCCGAACCGCACAAACATGACCGACCCTCCTCCCTTTTTATTTTTGTTGTTGTGGTTCGAAGGAAAGTGACGCGGTGCCGTCGCACCGCGCGGGAACGAGCGACAAGGATGTGCGGCGCCGTCGCACTGCGCCAGAAAAACCCAAAGACACCATGGCTAGAGCGGAGCCGCTGTGGAGGGACGCGGCGCCGTTGCGCCGCGCCGGACGGAACAAGGCCACGACTTAAGCCACGGCGGATCCGGGGAACCGGCGGCCGGAATCGGGCCGCTGGCGACGGAGCAGGGGGGACCGGCCTTGCGGGTCCTGTGGCGGCAGAAGCCGGTCGGCCAGAGCGGGACGACCAGACAGGGAAGAACCGGGGGTTCAAAACCCCTAGCTGGCCAGACGTGAGCGGCCCCATTAAGGGGCCGCAGTTACTACAAGCGAAGGGCAGCGCCCCCCCCCCCCCCCCGCATCCGAATGGCTCGGCCGTTTGGCCGAGCCACCTGGCCAGCGCGCCGGGCCGCTGAGCCGGGCCGCGCCCAGGACTTTCCGGGCCGCGCCTAGGCCGGGCCGCGCCGCGCCCAAACGGGCCGGACCCTGACCCGGTTCGGGCCGACCCTGGGGGTATCGGGCCGGGCCGGGTCGGACCGAGCCTGAACCCCCTAATACCAAACCTCTTTCGGTCTGTTTCCCATAACTTGAGATGCAGACCTCCGATTGACACACCGTCATCTGAGATGCGATCCTTGGATCGATATGGTCGTTTCGGTATATTACACTCAAGGTTTCAGAGAACTTTGTGTTCGGCCAGGTTGGTTCGTACACGAAACCAACCGGGCCCTCGGAGCAGAAACGCTTATAACTTGGGTTCCGGACGTCTGATTGACGTGCCATCGACTTGTTTGGATTCCTCTTAGTGAGACGGACCTTTTGACTTACTCTGGTCGAGGTTTGGACGCATTTGGCGTATGGTCGGGTTGTTTTTGACTTAAAAACCAACCGGGCCCCTGGGACGAAAAAGCCAATAACTCTCAGACCGGGCGTCTGATTGACGCGTCGTCTGTGACGTTGAGTTCCTATTGACGATACAGAACTTTTGGATACATCAACTAAGGACTATGTGTCAGTTGATGTATCAGCCCTTCGGCTCGTGGAGCGGACCCTCCCGAACGAGCTTGCAATGTTTGGGAACCCTAGAGCTGGCTGCGACTACGACGACGATGACGACTGTGCAGGAATCCTCCGTGGATTCGACGACGACGACTACATCACTCAGAGATCCTACTTGGATCAGTGCTACTGATCCTGTGTGGGTCCGATCCAGTGTGGGTCAGCGCTCAACGGTCCTGTGTGGGCCAGCGCCTACAGATCCTGTGTGGGTCCAATCCTGTGTGGGTCATTGCGGGGGTTAGTTACCTATCGATCCTTTGTGGGTCATTGCGGGGGTTAGTTACCTATCGATCCTTTGTGGGTCATTGCGGGGGTTAGTAACTATCGATCCTTTGTGGGTCCGATGTCTTAGATGAATCAGTGACTACATCTGATCATCTCTATTGTCTTACGAAGAAGTATACCTGTGTGAGCTAAATCTTGACTTTCAATCTTTATCATTGATAATATTGACTTGATATCCTGTTTGGATTATGTTATGCTTTCCTGTGTGGATTGGGTTATGATTTCCTATGTGGAACGGGTTACGTTTTTCTGTGTGAACTGGGTTGTACTTGGGCTCGGATGTTGGAGGTGAACTGGAATTGATGACTTAGGTATATGTATGGGCATATACCTAAGAAGTGTCAGATGTTACTTCGTGATTGTATCTTTCCTTTGTGGATTATCCTTTGTGGATTCTGGGAGACCATCGGGGGTCTCGGGGTCCCTACTGAGTAGCTTAAACTCACCCCTGCACGGGCTATGCCCGCACTATGTTGTGTTGGTTGCAGACGACAGACGACGCTGATCATGGTAGATGTACGAGGAGCAAGACGGTACCCGATGGTGGACCACTGGGCGGGGCGTACTCGGAGTGGACGACTGGACCCGAGGAGCTGTGGAGGCTATTTGTACCCACCCTTCAGGTGGGACTACCAGTGGACGGCTCGAGGTTGCGGGTTTACTTTCAGTTGCTGTTTTCCCTTTACAGTTGTACTTTACTTTCAGTTTGGGTTTATATACTGGCCCACTTACTTTTCCGCACTTACTGTTGTATCCAGTTTTTACTTAGTGTTTACTTATGCTTTCTTGCTCTGTGTTGTTTGTTTACTATACAAAGGCAATGCCTTCCCTTTTTATCGGGAATTACGCCTTGGTGCTAGTCTCCAGCCCCTGGCCTATGGAAGGCGGGCTTGGGGTTAGTCACGACACGGGCCCCGCGGATGGGTCATGACATATACTCATTGAAATTATCTCATTGGAGTGTGGGTGGGACATTCATCTCATCTTTCTCAATGTCTTTTTCATTAACTAGACTCTTTACATCACTTCAAAATTATTTTGCTGAATGACATTTTTTTCCATAGTTAAAAGATTTACTAGACCCCATAAATATATTTCATCCATACTTCCTTTCACACTTATGAAATGAAGGATTATTAATGTTCTTCTCTCTATGGGTTTTATTATAACATCCTTGATATTCAATCTTTCTCATTTTCTCCAAAAAACCTAAATAACACCGAGAGTCTCTAATTCCCATTTTCATCTAGAGTACACATCAAATGATATGTTTATATATATAAAGGTTTATTATATTCAATTCCTTTTGGATACTTGGTCTTATGAAAATAATGAATTATTTAACTTCTGTTTCAGGATCGATGAAGAAATGAGATGAATACATTTCATGTTTTGGTGAAATTTTCCTTACAGGTATTAATGGATTCGACATTTTTCTCCTTTACATGTAGGAATTTCTATTCCATTTTTTTCTGAATAGTTTTTGAAAAATTATTATTCAAATATAACTTTTTAAAATCTTCCCATGTTATATTGTCAATTTCTTCATCTTGACTGGTATTCTTGATATGGGTTCACCATTGATCAGCTTCACCTTCCTAATGATACATGGAAAAAATAACCTTATCATTTTCTGAGAATTGAAGAAAAAAGGGTAATTGTAGATATCATTGATGTATTTATTAGAAATAATTTGATAAATGTATGAATGTAGGGAGGGTTGAAATTTACACATAAAAACTCGATTGTGATTTGTTCCTTCCTTTTTTTATTGGAAGTTCAAAATGATTCATTTCACTATCAACAGCTTGAGATAATTGGGTGAACATAAATTTATGATTTTATATCCCAACTTGAATTTCATTTGGATCATCATGATGATTGTCATTCAATTTCTAATCACATTCTGTGTTAACAGGAATCCTCCCAGTTCCAACCACTGAGTAAAATGAAAATGCCTTGTGTAAGAAATAATAATCAGAATGAGTAATCATGTGGTCATGTAAAATAATTCCTAGGGTGTCTAGATATTGAAAAAATATTTATAATCTAAGAAACCGTAGGATTAACATAGCTTATTCATTATCATTAACTATTCAAATCAATTATAATGGTTTTTAAATAAATTATGAATTAACCCAAGCATATGCACCTTGAGTTTATACCTAAATGCAACTTCATAGGCACACTCATCACGCATCGACAATGGTATCGTTAATACCAAATCCAACTCTTTTATATATTTTTACCAATAAGTGCATATTTTACATAACCACATTCACTTTACAGTATCTAGACAGAGAAATATTATAAAGTAAGATAATACAATCTCTACTTTACTAACTCTTTGGAAATATTTTTCTATACTTAAACTTATCCATAGGGGTTTCAAAAAATATATCTTATACTAATATACATAAATAAATATACCATACTATGATATAAACTAGGGAACCCCAAACATAATATACATAAATATTGCATCATTTTCAATAAATATCCAATACATTTAACAATAATACATTCATGAAGATTATAAATGTTTATATTCATTAGTGTCAAGATTGATTATTTATTTATTTCATAAATAATATTCAATATCATAAGCTTGGTTCTTCTATAATTTTAACCTTATTAAATATTTCTTACATAATATAATTCATAATAATGTGGGGTAGAAGAAAATATAATAAAGGATGAGATCATATACTCAGTAAGGGTAAACATGCAAGATATCAATCAATTATTAAAAGTGATCATAACCATAAGTGTATATTAATATGATCACAACTTATGATATTCATAAAAAATTAGTGAATTATATTTAATCATGAAACATTGAATAATATTGTTTCAATAAAAATATATAATACAAAAGAGTTAAAACCCATCAACAATAAAAAATTAACTGCGAGAATATTTCGTAACTTAAAAACACAACTTTCAATCATACACATAATCATAGAAAATAATTTACTTATCAGTAGGTTTGTTCTTCCCAAAGGTGCAGCGCCATGGAGGATCGAGCAACTTTCTCAGAAATTTTCAAGCATTTGGGGCTTTGACAACTGGAGATGCATATCTTTGGGCCAAGGGTACTTCTATCTTCTCTTCCCTACGGAGGATCTCAAATTTAAGGCCTGGGGATATGGTTCTATCTCATTCAAGCCAGGGGTTTTTCACATTAGCGAATGAGATCGACGCTTCAACCCTCTAGAAATTGGTAAGTCTTCAATAGAAGTCTGGGTTAAAGTTTATAGTCTGAGTTGGATTCCATGGCACCCCCGCATCTGATATGATATAGCTTTAGAAATTAGAATACCTATCAGAATGGATAGGGAAACCGAAATCGCCAGGTATGGACACTTTTCTCATTTTTTAGTTGAGATTGAATTGTCTGCTACACTGACCAATAAGGTTTTCCTATCAACTGAAGAGGATGAATTAGAACTTAGAATTGAATATGTGAATCTACCGAGATTCTGCCCGGACTATAGGATTGTTGGACATGATAAGGATAGCTGTAGAAGAGCCCTAACATGCAGTTTCTATTCAAGGAGGGGGCATGATCACACTTCATGCCATATGAAGCAAGAAACCTCCCCTGTCTTGAAGAATTAGCAGCAACACACAATTCAACATAAACCTGATGTCCACTCTCAAGGCTCCCTGTTGGACAACAAAACTACTACAGGGAAGAAATGATCCTGGGCTAATATTATGGTCAGGGATACCTCAATAGATATCCCCAAATTGTTTTTCATTCACATTATAATGCTGAACCCTCTTGTGTTTATAACAATACTGATACTACATTTGTCTGTGTTGCTAATGGATCTTCAAATTCTAGTACCAATCCACCTATTTTGGTGGACTCCTCCACTTTTTCTGACTTGCAGGACTTGGAATACTCAGATGAACTTGGACATCATTCCAGGAAGAAGAAAGAACATTATAGCATGTATATGCAACCCTATGGATTTAATTCAGAACATGCCACTTCCACTCCAAGGGAAGTGGCGCAACATGACATCCATTCTGCTCTTGGACAGTCAAGAAAAGAGGTGCAGACCTATGAGACTAATCAAGACACTTCCTCTTAGGAAGTGACTCAACAGGTGTAGGACTGTGGGACAAAGGAAGTGGCTAAATAGGATGCTTTACTTTCTGTTGCCTCTGGTGATGCCTCTAGTGCACAAGTAAATAAAAATCCGAAAGAATATGGGCAAGGTGAAGTGGTAGAAATAAACCTTGATCCAGTTAAGGAGGCAAAGCTTGCGGCCAAAGATGTTGCTGCTACACCTGGTTCTAAAGAGACTGAAAATCTGGAAGAGGTGGACAAGGATGAAGGCTCTTGGCAACAAGCAAGAAAAAGAAGCCAAATAAAAGCTGAAGAGAAAATGAAAAAGGAAGAGGAACAGGTTGTAAATTAAGAATCTGATGAAGACGTGGATACATTACTCCAATAGGCCAGGAAGATTGAAGATCACTATGACAGGGGACGAGGTCGCGGTCTCATCAAAATACAACACTGGAATGAATTACGCGAAAAGGAGTGGATAATTGGAGAAAAGCTTAGGAAAAAACTCGTGCCCCCGGGAAGGGGGCTTTGACAAATCTGTTTTTTTGTTGATGTATTGCCTATCTGATTGTACTTTTTTTTAATCAATAAATTGGGGCTTCGTACCCCAACCCTTTAAAAAAATATAAAATAATTTACTTAGTTAAGGATCACTACCAAGGTTGTCATATTATATTAGTTTCACACTAAATTTAATCATTTCCATAGTGATGTTTCACTCCCAAGACTACCATAGTGGATAGAGTCCCTTAATAATGTGGGTTTACTCCCCATTTCTATATTTATTATATCACGAGATAAAATTCTTTACCCAATGAAGTAGAGATATATATAATTAAAATCCCATTCATCAAAAAATGAAAATCATATATATGTGTCCCATAAGATCATAATTTTTCATCATTTCATAATTGAATAACCCATGCAATAGAAATTAGTTTCATAGAAATTTGATCATTCCATTATAACATTACCCAAGGAAAAGAAATAGTTTTCATAAATATTTCATCATAACATAATTAAATCATCTAAAGAACCAAGATTCATAGAATAATCGTTTAATCATCACCATCATAATGCATCTGAAGAAATAAATTGGATGGTATCATAATATCATATCCCTAATTAATCATGAAAATCTTTAAAACATGTTGACATAGATGAATAATACCTTTAAAAGATCATTTTAACATTTCATTGAAAACATGAGGTATAATGTAAGCATGACGTAGACCCATGATCAAATCCTTATGGGTGCAGGTACTATTACAATAGTATGAAGGTGATAATGTAGTTGATGATGCAAGTAGGTGGTGACACATTCATGACGTAGTTAGGCAGTTACATAGGCATGATATAGGAAGGTGGTGTCACATTCATGACATAGTTAGGCAGTGACACAGGAATGATGTGGGCTTGGTGATAGAGGTAAGATGATGCATGCATGACGATGCACTAGGATTTTTGGCCATGTTATGGGCTTTTTCCCACTTGGCCTACATGCCATGTATTAAATAAATAAGGATTGATAGATGGTCTATCCCTAGGGGGATATGGCCTTCCTTTCTGGTTTGTGTGTGTGGTGTGTGTATGTTTTAATGTAATTGTACCCCAAGCACCTAATATATATATTTTTCATTAAAAACATGAGAAAACTAACCTCTTATTTTGGTAAAATTTTATCTAAAAATTCAAAATATATTGATAAAATTATTTTATTCAAAAACAACTATGGAAACATCGAAACAAAGATTCAAATGAAATAAAGGTCACAATGGTAAGAAAATTGATTCATACTATATACATTAAAAGAGAAAATTCTTTTCATGCTCATGTAAAAATTCCAATACATCTTGTTGAAGAAAATTTTATTTAAATTTATTATTTTAAAATAATGTAAATTAATTAAAAGGCATTGAAAATTATTTTTTTATACTTAAATAATAGTTAATTACATCCACAAAATAAATTCTATGAGCACATATATAGATGGAAAAGTTCACCGATCAAAGTGGAAATAGAGTTGGCTTTTATTTAAACACATTTTCTCAGTTATTTTAAGAAAAATGAATATAAAATGGTACTAATACATAAAAAATCTAGGGATAACAATATTGGAGGAATATATATGTGTTTTAATGGATAATATCTTTATAATTTCCCAAAACTGAAATTCTGCATCGACAATCATGAAATAAAATCAGATTGTAACATAAATCCATTACAACATGTCTCATACCCCTTCACACACATTAAAATCACATGTATAATAAATTTATATATATTATACATATTTTATAGAATCAAATTAATACATAAATAACTTTTTATCATTTAGTTATAATTTTAAATTATCAACTTATTAACAATTTCATCATTAAAATGAATATTAAGGGTTAAAAATGGTATGTTTTCCATGAAGGTTTCAGTTTGATGATTCTGATATATTTACCTTTTTCATCCTTTCATATTCTAAAAAATATTTATCCTTACATAAGTTTTATATTTATTCATAATATTCAATTTTATAGTCATTCAAATAAATCAGTGATGAAACCTAAATTAGATAACTTCATGAGGACAGTAGAACATATGTAATCACGAGTAATGTTTCCACTTTTCAATAGATGGAGTGAAATAAAGATAAATAATATTTTCTTTTAAAAAATCATTATTATATAAAAACTATAATATATATTCATTAAATATATCTTTATTACCAGCAAGGTAAATCAGAATAGGAAAATGAATCATATAGCTATGGGAAATCTGTAGTCTACAAATACGCATGTGCGATACATTCATTTCCCATTAGATGAAATGTAGGTGGAATATATTTGGGCAATTATCATAATAACATATATTTATATCTTTTGTTCTTAATTAATCATGGTAGTATGTATACAACATATTTATAAGAAGTAAAATAACTGATGATCTTTGAATGAATCAGGTAAAATGATTACTTCTTCTTTGAGAGACCTCCTTTGGATCAAACCTTAATCCTTATTGGGGAAATATTAGGGTAAGAAAAATATCTGAAGAATGAATTAAAGGAATATAGAATAATTTTTTTTCATGGATTGTCTTATTTAGAGTTCTCAATGTTTGTGAATAATAGAGGAGAAGTGGTTTCCTTTATAAGTGAGGGAAGGGACCCACATGGAATTACATAAAGTATTTATTTAATATAAATTCAATTTATTTTTAACATGGATCCAAATATAAAATACATAAAAGGTTGGATAATATTATGTACAACTACCTTAAAAGTATAAAATTTAAACAATTCTATATTATATTTTGACCCTTATCGCTTAGTTTAACCCTCAGTAAACCCCCTTTAACATTGAAAATTGTAATTGTTTTGCTACTTTTACTACTCATTATGAAAAAAATTAGTTTACCATATAAATTTATATTAATTATTAATATAAAAAATATAAAAAATATAAAAAATATTTTAAAATATTCAATATTTATAAGTGGTTGAAATTAAATTTAAAATATGTCTGTAAAACCCAAGGAATCCCATTTTATAGAAAAGTACACTTTTACATATAAATGAGTTTACATGAATTCCATTCAATTTAAAAACTATTATGTGAATATTAAGATATTATATCTAATATGTATTCTATAAATTTCATTAATAACATGAATCAATAGTTATTTAATTAATTTATTAAGATAAAACCACATTTCCCAGATATAAAAGTAATTGTTTTTTAAAAAATATCTAATTTTAGCATCTAATATTTTTATTTTTATTTCGAAAAAAATTAATAACCAACTAATTCATTTTATAATTTTTTAGAAAATATTTTTTTCATAATTTAGTTAATTTTATTCATACCTATGAATCTGATAACTAGGCTGTATCTGTTATTTAGTAATAATTCAATAGTATATTATAGTTCATTTAAACATGGTGTTTTCTATAAATCAATCTATCATATAAATAATATATATTTAATAAGAAATAAAATATAAAATATTAGGATATTACATAATCCATCCAAGATTATTGGCTAATAAAAAGAGAAAGATGAGTAGAAAGAGAGAAGGCTTCCCCTCTATCTGGAAATTCCAAATCAAAGAAACCTGTAGGGGTATAATAAAATACCATTAGAAAAGTATAAAAATATCCCTTAAAAAATGGGTTTGAGGTACCACATTATAATCCTAATGAATTCCCATCGACATCTTAGTGGGACACTTATATCTCAGTGGTAAGGGACATTTTCCTAATTGGGTTCCTATCCCACCAAAATTCAAGTGGGCTTCATTACAGCCCACCAAATCCTAAACATTTACATGAAACCCAAAATTACAATAAAAGAGTTCTCTGGCTATATTTCTATTAAAGTGGATCCATAAAACGTTAATTAATTATTATTTTATGTTCTAAAAATTACAATATCTAATAATATTTTTTTGGATAATGATAATTTCAGTGTTTATTGAATTTTATTGAAAATAATTTTTTATAATTTATTGTTTTTTATTCATCATTTATTATTAGTATATATATTATTATTATTTTAAATATTTGTGATAAAAAATAAATTTCCTAATGTTTTTCCTCACCCTTTATTATGCAATATTAATTTCTTGTTGCCTTTAAAAATGTTTTATAACCTTGTTTCTACCTTTATTTAAGACATATTTGTTTAATTTTACCCTTACATGAGTTTATCTTACCCTTATACAAATAATAGACATTATATTATACCCATCACAACCTAAATTACCCTAATTTTCCCTTTCTTTGACTGTTACACATCTAAATACAATTCTTAACTTCCTTTACATGAGTTATTTTTTATTCTTATGCAATTTATTCCATTACACTTACACATTGGATGGAAATTGTGTGTTACCCCTATGAAACATATATAAAATAGAAGTTACCCTTACATATTTATTCAAATTACCTTTATCAATCATATATATAATATGCATTACCTTTATGTAGTATATAAAATATTTTATTTACCTTCACACCACATATGAAAAATTTTGTTTACATTTATGCATCATATGAAACATTTTTTTACTATTACATAGCTTATGAAAAACCCTTTTTAACCGTTACACATTTTCAGAACATTTTATTTTACCCTAATCTATGCATGAAAAATCACCATTAAATAGGTATGTAAATATGATGATCTAATTTACCATCATTCCACATATTTCTTGGTTTTTTCATTTTCAATATTTTTGTTTCAAATATTTAAATTATTCTATGGATTTTTTTAAATTCATATTTATTATATATAAACCATGAAAAATGTTTTTTTAATGATTTACATAGATTTATATACATATTAATTTGGTTATTTATTTATGCATAAACTTACTGCATGTGTCTCAAATATTTTTAATTTAATATCATGATTTTATTTCTTTGATTTTATTGGGTTTAATTTCATGTTTGATGTTGATGACATTATTCAATATTGTTTTATAGTTTTTATTGAAATATCTTTAAATTTTGATATTATCGCATGTTTAGTTATGAAAAGATTATTTAAATTCATATTTTGAATTAAACCATGAATATTTTATGTGATCACTTTGATCAAATTTTATGGATTTGTTTTTATTATCTATGATTTTCAATTTCAAATTAGTTTGAATTATTCAAAATGGTTTTAAATTTTGATTTACTATTAGGTGATAATTTTAACAATAATATATATATATATCCAATAATAATTCTATTTTTGATCTTTTTGAATTTAAATTTCCAAATAAATTACTTGAATGTGTTGAATTATTTCTATTTAAAGACATTGGGTAATGAATGGAAGTGAGAGGGTTGAAAAATATAATTACAAACTTACACAATGAGACAATAAAAATTAAAGGAGAGCTTTGACCACATAAACACTACATCCATTTCATGTACTTTAAGAAATAATCAAATGATAATAGATTCATAATTCTTTATCTCTTGCTGACATACATTTCTAGGTCACCTCATCCTCATCATTCAAATTCATTAAAAGGAACAATAAGAACTCTTCTACACAAACATTTATATATAAGACTCTTCAATGGTTCTATAATTATTTTTTATTTTCTTTTGGTATGGGTAGATATTTTTATGAAAAATGTTTTCACAAAATAGGTTAAATCCCCTATAAAATATAGTCATTAGTTATTATCACCTAACTAAAATGAAGACCACATAGGTTGAGGATTATCCTTGTTGAAAAAACCAGGGTTTTTCTACTCACCCTAAAAAGGCTAGTTTGGTTTGGGGATAATACTATATAAAATTACTATGTCTAGGATTGTACCCGTTGAAAATGTCTCTCTCTTTTCAGTGGGATACTTATTCTATAGGTTGTGGTATAAAGATTTGATTAGGTCTATTTTTGATCAAGACACTAAAAATCCCGTATGTACTTCTATTTTTTTTTAAATTCACTCTTCTCTCATCCAATATTTTTAATATTATAATAATGAATTGTATAATATTTTTAATCAAAAAGTGCCACAATTATTTTTTAATTACATGGATAATTTTCATATGTGGAAATTCACCTACTCTTATCTATTGACATCAATCGTCTTCATGACCAAACACTTTGTGTCAGAGCTAACTCTTTAGGATTGTTCTCTTATAAATTATATATAATACAAAACTTTTATTATCAGTGTGTTTATATTATTAAGATATTTTTTATTTTTTATCTTTTTTATTATTCTTTTTTGAGATGACACGTATCCTAGTCCATAAAATGACTAAGGGAAATATCTATTTCTGTGATGGAAAATCTAAAGATTGAATTTTAAATCTGGTGAGACCACCTAATATTAATGGAAGTGATTACAGTCATTAAAAAGAGAGAATAGTGGTATTCACGAGGAATAAATGTGTGTAATATTAGACTATCTTGGATAGAACTTACAAAACAACCCACTGATAAACTTTATACTTTAACTAAAAATAATTCTATAAAATATATCTTGAATTTCAAAGTATTGAATTATCTTTATTTATCTATTTTTATAAGTGTTTATACTCATATATCTTATTGTAAAATTACTGATAACATTTGTAAGACTTTAGAAGTCACTCATCAATAAATTGAAAAATTGTAGAGAACTAAGCTTGGAATTCCCACGGCTGAATTTAAAGTGTTTATAATGTATAATAATGAAAGTGTAAATGATATGTTGAATTGATTCATGAATATTATCAACAATACGGTTTCTTTTCATCAAACTATTAATAATGAAGTATTTATTAAATTAATTCTTCTTGGCTTACTAAATAGATTGCATTCAAATATTGTAGCTATTGAAGAATGAAATCATTTTGAATAATACTCATTTTATGAGCTTATTATATATCTATTTCAATATGGCATTGAATTGAAGAATAATGATCTTGATTAATTTGTAGAATGAAATTTATTTTATTTTAAAACTAAATATGTGTGTCATAACACTTCTAGTGATTCTTTTTATTCATCAGACTCAACGGAGTATAATACCCAAAATCGTGTTACCAAATTCATTCAAGGAATAATAAACAAAAATAATTATATCAAAAAAGATGAAGGGAAAACCAATATATTCAAGAAACTCTTCAAAAAAGGAGGTATAAAATAAAAATTTAATATTTTTTTATTAATATAAGAAACCTGAGCATACCAAATATTAGTTCCTATTATTAAAATATCAAAGAGAAAAAGAGTAGAATATAAAAAATAAAAATAACGATACAATGTATTTTGGTTGGAATTTTTCTGAAAAATTAGACTCAGATGAAGTATCAAGAGGTAAAAAAAGGTTGATAACCTAACTATCATGGTAAAATATATTTAAATAACATATACCTTTGAGGATATATTAGATCTTACTAATATGTATTTAATTTTTTCATCAATTAAAGTTTGTAATGATTCATATTTTGATTATATTTTTAAATCCTCTTCTTGTTATTCTTATGATAGTTCTAATGTTAATGAATGAAATTTTTTCTGATAAATTTCAAGAGGAAATAAAAAATATTGTAAACATATGAACATTTTTCTACAGATTAAAAGAATATTTACCAATAAAAGAAAAATATTATATTAGAAAATGAATGTTTATTGAAATATTTTTTACTTTGATAAATAAATGTATAAAATAATGTTTTTTCAAATTTATTTGTATAAAATATTAAATTAGAATCATATTTTGAATTTTTTTCTTATAGTACTAAGGGAAAATTATATGATTATTTTGAAATTATTCAATTGGAGAATATAAATCTCAAGGTTTACATTATCAGTTTAAAGGAATCATTACTTACATTTAGTTTTGGAAGTAAATCTTTGGATATATTTTTTAGATTGATATATATATATATATATATATATATATATATTAAAATATGATATAAATTGTCTTGGTTATCATAATAGATTTCAGAAAATTTAGAAGAATATATTTATTAATGGTAAAAAATAAGGTATCTCATATTTTTCTTTATATTTGGATTATTTGGTAATTATGATTATGATTTTTCATTATGATTTATCTCATATTTTAGTCATAAAAAATATTTTTTTTTCTAAATTACAGTTTTATGTTTAGAAGGATAATCCATCTATGGTATGGGTTCTTGAAAAAATTAAATTATATTTGAACAAAACTGGACTGGATGCCCAAGTATGTATTTTAAATTTATGGAAAACATGCATATTTATCTTATTTTATTATATGGTATGTTTTATTATACATTAAAATTTATTTTACTTTATCCAGTGATGATGTATTCTTTATTTTATAATTTTATTTACCTCCATTTTCGAAATTATTGTTTTTTTTAAAACGTTTTATCTATATTTTATAATTCTTGTAGTATCATATTATTTTATTTAATTGCACCTTTTAAAATATTTATGAGATTCAATAGTTTAGTGGTAGATTTCAAATTTTTTATAAACTTATTTTATTTAAGGAGTGTTTATTTATATGATGCAATTTTTTTGGTATAAAAATATGTTTGGAAATTTAATAATTTTTCCCTATTTGTTTCAAAATGGGTGGGGGGATTATCATTAAATTTTTTAATATTTTTTATCAACTACAAAATGGGAGAGAAATTTTGAAATTTATATATTTTTTATAATTATTAAAATGGGGATATTGTTTGAGGTAATCCTTTCCACTTTAATTATTTATTATTTTATGTTTTGATAATTTAAATTTCTTTTATTTTTAAATTTACCCTTATACATGATTTAGAATATTATTTTCACCATTGCACAAGTCTTATATGTTACTTATTACACTTACATGATTTTATTTTTACCATTAAAAGATTAATATATGTTTTATTTTACCAGTATGCAACTCAGATTAAACTTAAATAGATTTTTTACCTTTAAGCATCCTATTAAATTAATAAGTATGTTTACATGAGCTATTTTTTACCATTACAAAACCCATTCCTTTACCATTATGAATTTCATGGAAATTAGTTTTTACCCATACAAAACATATATAAAATTTTATTTACCATTTATAATATATTCATCATACCTTTACACATTATATAGAATTTTTTTACAGTTAAACAACATCCAAAATATTTTGTTTACCTTTACAAAATATATGAAATATTTCATTTACCATTACGAAACACATGAAATATTTTTATTATTATTAAGTATAATGTGACCTACTAATTTTACCTTGGCACAATTTTTGAAAATTATGTTTTATCTTTAAAAATGAATTAAAAATGTCCTTTAAATGGGAATGTAAATATAGTTTTCTAGTTTACTCTATTTTCATTTATTCCATTCTATATTCATTTTCCGAATGTTTGTTTCAAATGTTTAAATTGATGTAATGATTATATAAATTCATAATAATCATATAGTACAAATTGATAGTGTTTTTAAAGTTTTTAAAATATATTTATTTATAGATAAATCTTTTTCAGCATTTACACATAAACTTACTTCACGTGTTTCTAATATTTTTAATTTATTATTCTTAGTTGATTTCTTTGATTTTACTATTTCTAAGTTATTGTTTGATATTAATGATGTTAATAAAATATTTTTATAGTTTTAAATGTCATATATTAATTTTTTATATTATAACATGTTTAAATATGAAATTATATATGACTTTGAAATATCAATTGAAATTGTGTGATTTTGATGTGATCTTATTGAATTGATTTTGTGGAGTTGTTTTTAAGAAATTTTATTTTCAATTTATAATTGGATTGAATTTATATTAATCGTTATAAATGTTTATAGAGAGTAGTTTGATAATTTAAATGATATATATATATATATATATATATTTGATAATACTATTTTCTATCAATTTGAATTTGAATTTACCAATGCGTTAGTTCTATGTGTTGACATATTTCTATAAAAGGGGATCGAGGAATGAATGGAAGTGTGATGGTTGAAAAATAAAATTATGAACATACAGTATGATGAAATAAAAATAGAAGGATAAATTCCACGACATGAACTCTATATCATAGTAAAGTATTGTAATAAAATTTAAAAAGTTAAAATATTCATTGTTATTCTCCTCTTAAATAATTACATTTCTATATCACCCAAACTTTAGAATTGAAATAAATTTTAATTCTAAGATGAAATTTTCTACACAAAAAATTCTATCTACAACACTTGAATAGTTCTTTAAGGGTTTTTTGGGATTGGTATAGTTTTTTGGAAATTACCTTTTCACACAATAGGTTATATATCCTATAAAAATATTCTATTGGTAATGATAATCTAATTAAAAGGAAGACCACCAAGGTTGGGGATGCTACTTTTAGAAAATACATGGTTTTCTATGCACCTACAAAAGGTTAGTTAGGAATGGGGATACTCCCATGTTAATATAAAGGTTTGGGACTGTACCCATTGTAAAAGCATCTATGTTATTAGTCAGTACCATACTATCTCATTTGAGGCGTGAAGAGTAGAATAGTTCCCTTTTAGACAAAAACACAATAAAATTTCTTGTGTTCGTCTAATTATTTTTTCTATATTCACTAATCAAAATCTACTATTATTTTTCTTTTTATAATTAATTTTTATTTCTATTTAATTGGTAAATTTTCAAATTTATTTTTTAATAACTTTGATAATTTTAACAAAATAGAATTCAGCCCTCTTGTATATTTCCATATATCATATTCATGATCCAACACATTCCACATTTTAAACCTCTATTTGAACTTCTTAATCACCACCATAACACCCTTCCATTGATCTATATTAAAAAAATTCAAAAACACCATGGTGCGAGTTCCACTAGATTTTAGTTTTAGTCCTGTTCTATGGGAACACATTATTTAGTGTCTTTGAAAAATTACCTCAATATATATTCTCAGACCCATGAATCATCATAGTTAATATCTAGTTAACCACATTAGATAATAAAACTCAATTTATTATTTATATTGAGATGTTTTATTTTGGATATGATACTGCCACAAACACAAAAAATTTAGATGATCTTGTTTTAAAAAAATAAAAATACTATTTATTCAATCCATAACACTCTCATGATTTCTTTAATGACCCATATAACTCTATTTTAGCCTCCATGAAATTGATTTTCGGTGGAAAAAACCTTTTCATACACCAAAATTAAACCTTTAACCATTATCTTACTAGCTCATATAGTTTAGTGCCACTATTTCCACCTAGAAGACATCCATTTCCACACCTGATCACCAATGTCAACCTCTATAATCAATTCCACTGGTCTATGTAATATTGAGTCTTGCCCAGGTTACAATCAAATTTTCTTCCATTCATCCTCAGTCTATATATAACCTCTTTTACGAGGATTGATCTATTATATAATTATTTAGTTTAATAATATTGTCATATTATTCACATTATGTATACCCAGATTCCCAAATAATAGTTCAAACTTGAATCATTTAGTGAAAATAACCACCATTAGTCACCACATATATTGACTCCCCCAACATAAAACCAGTCAATTTCTAAATTTTTTGTATAATTAAGAACAAAATTGGGATTATGTAGTGAACCAACATGAGGTAACTTATCTTGATACCCAAGTAGGAATTTTATAAAGCCTAAAGTTCATTCCCCATCAGTATAGGATAATAATATTTTACAAGGTAATCAATATTTTCCTTTTAGAATAATGTTTCTATTTTTTAAAATAATAACAACTTGGATTCTAACCAGGAAGCTAATAATACTTCTCCATATAATAGGTAAGTCACACCTATAAAATAATTTAATCTAACTATCAGACAAAAATTATCATTCTTCATTGGTTTCCCCACCATTTATGTCTCTTCTAATGCATTTAAATTCAATATTTAATGGTTTATCCTAAAGAGGCGAACACAAAATAGATTGATTAATAATTATTTTTAAATGAAACGTTATCTCACTATCCTATATCATTTCTTAATTAAAATTACAAAAAAGATTATTAATTTCCATTATTCTATATATATATATTTATTTATTTGTATGGAAACATCCTTCTAAAGGCGTCACTGAAAATATTTTTTTTATGAGTATAGGAATGGTTGAAATAAAATATTTTAACATATTCTACCCATAGAATAAAAAAAAAAGGTGTTTCTACATGAAAATAGAGCTTAGAAGCTCATGATTTATAAAGGGAATAAATTTATCATTGAATAGGTAGTGTAACTAACTATTCAAAGAATGTGTAATAATAAAAAATTAAAAATCATATGAATGTAAATTTTTCTTATGTGTCCCTAATTTGTGAGATCCATATTACGGAACATGTTCATTATATATATTCACAAAAAATAATACCATACATGTAGCATGTTATTAAGAAATATAACCTTATTAAGATTAAATTTTTTTTGTACATGATCATGTGTCAAACTTCTTTTAGAATTATAAAATGATTCAAAGAGTTAATTTTTTTTATAAAAATCATTTTTTTGTAAGAGATATCAAATGAAATAAAAACTTCAGGAAATATTTCAAAATCAATCTATAGTATCCTATAAAACCCATGATGTTTTTGATCTCATATATATTTCTCAGAGTCTCCAAAGGAACAAAAAAATCAATCTATTTTTGATTGATCAAATTAATTTAACTAAAAACAACTCCCATTATAACAAGTTCACTAATTACATAATAAATAGTACTTGAATAACATCTAAAACAAATGATGATCTTGAAACATTACTAATATAATTTTTAGGTGATGCTTATGCACTTTTTTTGACATCTAATATACTTAATTTTATTTCTTGAATACAAAAAAATGTCAAGATATTGATGGAAGATATTATTAAAATGATATATGAAGAATAAATGAGTACTAGTCAAACCAATTAACATCATGAGATATTCAAAATGAGTATATTTTCTTTGGAAAAATTTCTAGTGAATTTTGGTAAAAACCAAATGTTTATTGATAATATTTGTTTTCTAAATAAATGTTTCTTGTATAATATTATATAATATTATACACATAAAAATTTTATACACACCGAAAAATAAATTACTTCATTACGAAATACTATTACCTTAATCAGTAGTGAAACCAATTAAAATTACAAACATTACAACTGAAAAATATATATAATATAAAATCTAAAATGGGAAAATATTTATCTCCCTAATATACAAGAATGATTACCCAGACTACGAACGCTACAAAAAAGAAATATATTAGAAAAAGAGGAAAAATTATAGAAAATGGAAATATATAACCTTTGTAGGAATTGATTTGATTAATGAATGAAGGAATGTAGAGGTATTTATATGATGTAATGTGACCATTGAAGTAGTAACCTTGTTTTTAGGAATAGTATCCTACATGTTTTAATAGTAATTTCACATGAAAATAATAAATTATGATATAAATAATATTTATCATGATTATTTTAATTAAATATAAAATTTATAATCCCATTAAATAAATATCATGATTAAACAACTCAAATTAAATATAAGCACATTTTTAATAAACTGTTATTAAATTATTTTGTAAAAATAATTATTTTAATATTAAAAATTAATCTTTCCTATTATATAAATTTATTTAGATAAAATTAATTTCTTTTTAAATATTCACATTTAAATTATCCAAGGGTTATTTTTTGGTAATTTTTTGAAATAAACCAATTTTATCATGAAAAGTAAAAATGTAGTTTTTCACAGAACCAATGTAACTAAAATTACATTATTCATGATGTAATGATGACATAATATTTTTTAGAACATTAATTTAGGTCATGTAAGACTTCATTTAATTAAATTTTTATTAAAATAAAAAAACCCAATATCCAATCCAAAAAAATAACTGTCAGAAACCTAAAGTCAAATCTGATTCTTTAATATAACAATTCTTGTTTCTTTCCGCTTTCCTTTTTAATAAACTAATGAATTAGAATTATAAAAAAGATTTAAATTCTTAAACCCATAATATAATATTTATATGTGATTTATAATTTAAAAAATTCACAATTAAAAGTTTATCCTTTGATATATTATTTTATTAAATATTTTTTTTGTAAAATTACCCCTCTCCTCAAGTATAAATCACCCCTCTCCCACCACATCAAAAAACCACTCCTCCCATTCATTCTAAATCCAAATATCTTACCAAATAATCACAATACATACCCATATTATAATTAGGTACATTCTAGAGCAATCCAACTCCAATCACCCATTAGTTATAATGTCATTCAAGAGAAGCTACATTGAGGATTAAGTTAGTTTTTATCTACTTTTCTATCCATTTTATTTATTATCCATCTTATTATTTTTTTTAAACAAGACCTGTAAGAAAAAAGCCTTAAAATTATTAATTATTTAGTAAGTTAACATTATATAAATAATTTTAAACTAATGTTTGTATCATATTACTATATATATAAATTTTAAACTTTCCTTCCCACTCTCCTGATAATGTCCCTTAAAAGGTTGGTTAACCACCTACGAATACATTATCAAGTCAACATATAAAACAATAATAATGGATGGATATTATAATATATAAAATATATTTCTATGTAATTATATTAATTAAAATTTTTTGTAATTAATTTTTGTAATTTATAAATTACATTTAATAAAATAAAGAAATCAACGAAAAGAGAGAAATGTTTTTTGAAAAACAAGATATAAAAATGATTAAATTTCACCAAAGGAAATTAAGAAATATAATATAATTATTATAATTGATAAATAGATATATGAATTAATATAATTAATATTTTTATAAATGCTTTAACAAAAAATATATTTTTTTATTCAGGAGTCACAAAAGTGACGAAATAAGGCCAGAATTAAGGTTAAGGGATTTTCGAACCCAACATCCTTTCATTGGGTTTTACCTATTTCATGCCAAATTTCTGTATTTATATTCATTTTAATGTTACTTAAATATAATTTGATTGTTATTCCCTCTTATTTTCTAGGATATTCATTTTTCAACTTGGTTTTATTAAAAATGTAATAGTTTTCCCAAAGAACTCTTATTTCCAAAACCCATATTGAATCTTCTTGAGAGTTTTTATTCTTCACTAAAGTTTGATGATTCTTATACCAATTATGTAATATGATTTTTCTTTTAGAAACCCTAAAGTCTATTCATGAATGTATGATATATAAAATTCTTATTAAACCCATTCCTTTTAATTAGAAAAATATGTATCACTCTAATAATAACTCGAGATATCATCAAGAATGGATTCAAGGAAGTCCCAGACCACAAGGTGAATCTCATTCACTAATATACTTTTAATAATATCCTAAAAACATTATTTAAACCAAAATTTTGATTCAATTACTTTTGGATGAGTAGGTCGAACCTAACTTGGACTAGGATCAATGCACCATCATATAAGTTGGAATTTCTTTTAAAGGGAGGAAAATCCCAACTTGTGATGATAAAAATCATTGAAATATTTGAATACCATCATCAAATACATCCCTACTGTGGGATCAATTATGTCTATGTCCAAAATAAGTAAATACAATTCAAATTTCAATTTTTAGATTCTTGTCAAACATCGAGTAATTCTAAACATTCAGTCTTTATTCTTACCCAGAGGAGTAGAAATCCCTGTCACGTGTGACATATGTCATGATAAAATATTTTATAAATAAAAAATCAATTAATGATAAAATAGTGTGGCACGCTATAATATAATAGTGAATTTTCCATAAATAATAAAATTTTAATTGTATCTCTTAATGTGGTTAATCTAGATTCATGATTAGTAAGATATTTCTTATAAATAATTGTATATTAGATTCTAAGTACTTTTGATACTTTCCACTATATTGAGACTAGATTTTCATATCACCCTCACCATGATAAGAATAACCTCTACCATTTTATTAATTAGAATAGGTTTCCACTACCTTAGAATCATTAGATTACATTTGAGATCCACTCATAATTGGATAAACAATACCACTCTTTTACAGAGCATTCAATATATATAATTTTTTGGAAGGTGAACTAGATGGATTTATGAATAGAAATTATTAAAAATATCTTTACATAATGTTTTAGACTATCTACAATCTCCCCAATAATTGAATATGATAGATTTATTTACTATAGTTGGTCGAAGTATGAGATTGGGATGACCATTTTATTAATACTTACACATAATAACCTTTTATTATTCCAATTATTTCTTAAAAAAATATAACAAACCAAGATTTTAAGATATGTAACTTTTAAATAAATTCAATTTCTTCGAAAGATTATGTTACACAGAACACTGAGCATTAAAAAATTATTGAATGTAATTATTTAATTGGGATAGTTATCACCCAGCTATTGGAATGATGGTAAGGAATGAAATGAACTAAATTATGAATATATAGTTTACAATTGTTTATAAAATTAATTCATTAGTTACCAATTAATTATAATTAATAATGACAACCAATTGAACATGAAGGATGTGTTTTTGTAAAAACAAGTATTTTTATGCCAATAATGACATTTTATCTTACGAAATTAAATTCATAACTCTTGTTCAAATATATTAATTAAAATTATATTTAATATATTAAATAATTTTTTAAATTCATTCAACATGTTTGATAAGCTTAGGATAAGAATAAATCCAAATTTAACCATAAAAAGATATTTTTTTATAAAGCCAATTTGTCCACCTTTTTATGGCGCAACTATTTTAAATGTAAATTTTGTAACTTTTATAATTTTTATTTCAAAAAATAATTTTCAATTTCTAAATAGGAATATAAATATTATATTAGGTTTATTTTTTATTATAAGTTTCAATTTTTGATGAAAAGTAAAAAATACTGCATTTTAATTGAAAAATCACTATTCATATAAATAATTTATAATATTAAATTATATTTTAAATCTATTTTAAATTATAATTTGTTAAATTATACATAAATAAATTCAATTTATTTCATTTTAATTAATTCAAAAAATAAATTGGTTATAAAAACATTTAAAACTTTTGAACCTTTTCACTTTAAAACAAGTTTCCCCATTACGTATATGAGATTAATTTTAAATCAAAATTTTCAAATTCTGTGAATTTAATTTAGTAAAATTGATTCCATATTTAGAATAAGAAGGTTAAAATTAGGTTTTAAGATCTTATTTATTTTTAAAAATAAAAAATTTACCGTGGTAGAAAAATTAATTAACACAGTATACGTAAAATAATGAAAAGGGTTAAAGTTAAAATGTATTGGCTTAAACTTCCTAAAAAAGTGAACATATAAATGATTTTTTGTAATATTTATAGAAAATAAACAGAATATACAATATTAATCATTAAAAAAAATTCATGGAAATTAATGCCACCATAATGTGGTTGGCTTTAAAAATAAAATAATCATTTTTTATCATTTAAACCTACCTCCCCTCAGCTATTAATACCACCCTCACCTACTCATTTAGACTCAAAATAATTAAAACCCCTAAATTATTTTCCCTAATATCTACTACCCACTCTCCAAAAAATAAATTTATGCTTGTATCATAAAAATAACGAGTCCAAGGTCCTCAAGGGGTCCTATAAGGATGTAATATTCAAGAGGAAAGTTTCTCAAAATAACACTTTTATTTTAATTTAATCTTATAATTTCTATACACATCCTTTATAAGTCATGGAATGTAACTAAATAATAATTTAAATAATATAATTTTATGTTTATAATTTAATATATTATATATATACCTTTTATTACCTCATATTATTCAAATAAATGAAACTATTGTCCAAGTTATGCCTATTAATCTCCTTAGTGAATAATGTTTTTTAAATTTTCCATTACTAACTTAATGGCTAGTCATTAACCAATAATTATAGATAAATAATATTTTATTAACTATATTGTAAATTATTTCATATTCTGGAACTAATATATAATCCTAATAGTAAATAAAATCAAACTATTTCTGATATTTAGATTAAACCGCCAAAATAAATTAAACAATTATCATTAACATTTTATCAAATGAATAATCATAATAAATAAAATTAAAATGATATATGGGTCCATTTATTATTCTATAATTGTATTAACACTATTTTATTCTACATATTGTGTTGTAATTTCATTTTAAAATAACATCAATAATTTTACAAAAATGAGCCGATCACAAAACAAGGAAACAAATGCACCCGAAACCATGAAAATAATGAAATATTATTAAGGAATGGGTCAAAAGTTGTTATAAAATTATCATATAAGGTATTATAAAAATTAATATTGTTATATTATGTGTTAATGACCCTATATAAACCCTTATAAGATAGTTTAATGTTTGTACTCCTAATGGAAAGTGTGATGTAAGGGATTTTATCGTCTCACTATTACTTTGGTGACATATTTGACTTATATCCCACTTATTTCTTGTGTATGGTGTTTTACACTACCATTTGTTATATCACATCTTGGATATCATCATCTTCATGGAATTAAATGTTTTATTTGATAATTATTACTTTTATGGGGTATTTGATTCAACAGATTATAAGTTGTAAGGGATTCATTAACTCAATTTTTATTTATTGGGTTAAATTTCATTTCTTTGATTATGTCATTATTTGGTTTTCTATGATATTAATTTTGATTATCTACTATTTTATTTTTTATTTTTTTTATTTTTAGTGAAATTTAATACTAATAATATATTCATTTTTAAGGGACTTTGTCTCTATCTACATCTATTATGGAAACTTTTGATGTCCTAGACCCACCATCTATTATGAGGTGTATATATAGACCATTTGATATATCATAAAATGAATCTCATTATCATCATGGCATTTAAATGTTTTAAAGTATTATTGAATACTTTGAATTAAAAAACTCTTTTAAATAATTTATTTGATATACGAGGAATTATTTAGACATTGAAAAAGGGCTGGGGATCATATATAGAGAATCCCCTTGAAGCATCGATAAGCTTATAAGACTAATAATGTGGAAAAATTAAATAGGTTTTACCCATAAAGCTAAAACTTCTTGATAACATTCTTAATAGTAGTGGTCCATCTACTTGATAAATTATGTCCAATAATAAATTATTTCATTGAGAATTCAGTTTTTATTATCCGTAGGATGTTCACAATAAAGAAATAAATGTATACATTTCATTCTCAGTTTTTTGAATGCATGACATGCATGCTCAGTTTTTCACCTCTCCATGGTAACAATGCTCATTGATTCATTACTGATTCTGGTATTTTTACCCTTTATTGAGTATTTGAGCTCACCCATTTCTTAGGTTATATTTCCCCAGGTTTCCAAGATGTTTATTATGACTGATATGCAAGGTTACACTAAGGGATATGATTGTGTTCTGAAAGAAAATATTTTTTTTAATTTTATGCTTAAAATGTAATTTTAATTTCAAACATATATCTAGTTTACAAATACTAGTAAACTTTTCGGTACTATGGGATGTGATTCATTTTCTCAATCCCATTGTAATGAAGTAACACTCTAACTCTAGGATATTGGTGTCGGGGCCTTAATAGTTGGTATTAGTGAATGTTTAGTAGAAACATTGAGAACTAGATGTAGAAAAACAAGATTATGGAATATAACCCTATGGATAAATTTTAAGATAAATGTAATTATATGAAAATATCCTATATATTTGGTAATGACCACAGATAAGCTAGGTTAATCCAAAAACTCATGTATTTAAAAAAACATTTCATTATTTAGACATACTTTTTATAATATTATCTCACTCCGATTAGTTTATTTTAATTATTAAACTTCACTTTTTTGGTTTTAGTCAGTGGTGGAAACTATAATGAACTAGGATAACATTGAATGTTATATAAAATTCATGTTTTGGAAAAAATGAGATGATTAATAGGGTAAATAATATCATGTTTATACCTAATTAATTTTCATGATATGTGATTAACAACATGCACCATCACAAAATATTAGACTCACTAAAGAAGATATGGATATAGATTTATTGAGATATCAAGTTGTGTGTATCATACAAAGATAAGACTTAGTTTCATATATATTGATAACATGAACATGAATCTATTTTGGTAGTGGAAAGAAGGATTCAAAGAAAGTGATTTCTATGGAAAAATGAAAAGTTTTGAATAATAGTCTACCAAATGTATTATAGATGGTTGAATCTTCCAAATGTGGAAAATATGAGAACTATAAAAACCTATTTCAAAGGGGGAAGACTCATGAAGATAATTAGAATGGTTATACAATTAATTATTATATTGGTGATGATGAAGAAAGTAAAAATGGTAAATGAAATGAGTTATTAATTATTAATACAATGAGTCATAGTTAATAGTTTAAGAATATATTAGATTGATTACCATTTTTGTGTTTTTGGATTTGATAATTATTTTATCAATGATTCTATGTTTATAAAAAAAATCATGAGTTGTGTAAGGATTGTACTTTAGAATATCTTATTTAGGGATTTTAGAGCACATTTAGAATCATACCGATAACTAGGAAAATGATTCAGTGGAAAGTTGATCTTTAAAAAAACACATGATTAATTGTAGATAAACCTTAATATATTATTCATTTTGAGATAATAATCACAAAGATATATTTATGGGATAGCATTTTTGAACATGGAAGTGGTTAGTGATTTGATGGTTTAGGTTATCTTTATTAGGTTTACTTCATGTTTGGATTTATGGAATATATTTAACTACCTAATATCTTATTTTTGGAAGCATGATTGTGTTAATTATGGTTTAATGGTGATCAAGGTATTCATATATTTTTTATGTGACAATTAGATCTATATTATGTAAAAAATATGATGATTTTTCAAATTCAGTGACAATCCTTCTAAATTTTTGGCCTTTGAATTTGGATAGACTTATATTGAATGAATCATAAATTTAACTACATATGGAATGGATTATGTAACAACCCATGGGTTTAAAAAAAATTTAAATTCATGGAACATTGTTTTAAGTCGATATATATAATGAGCTTTTAAACATATGTTCGAAGCTTCTAGGTTTTGAATTTCGAAGAACGATCATCTACAATTGTGATCAGTAAGTTATTTGGAGTCTAATGGAATGAACTTTATTTTTGGTGAATATTAAGCTAACCTTATTAAGAGTAATATTAATAGTTATATGACTATAATTAATTGGAAATTTTATTATTATTTTATTTTCCAATGGTTATAAGATAATGAGTTGCTGATTAATTTTTTAAGGTGTTAAAAAATGAGTTATAGATTTAAAATCATTAATTTTTAATTAATTGGGAATTTATTTAGAAATTATTAATAATATTTAGAAAATTATTTTAAAAAAAAATCATTTCATTTTTTAATTCTACACGTTGAAAAATGGTTAGAGAGAATTATTCATATTTTTCGGAAACAGTTGAATTTTCGATGAATAGTAAAAATACAGTTTTGAGTTTTCGATAAGTTAAATTACATCATTAATGATGTAATAATGATTTCATAATTCTGGTAGACTCTTGGTGAAACAAATATGTTATGAGGTGTACCAATTGTCCAATAATAGAGGCAAACCCATGGTTTTTCAAATGCCACTAATGAGGTGTCCCTTTGAAAGTAATAAAATATTTCCTCATTGTTTCAATAAATACCAACCCATTCCTTCATTCCATTCATTAAAAATTCATCCTAAATGAAGATATGGTCTCATTACCTCCCTATTAATCCTCTTAAGGTGTCCTCATGCCTCCAAGGTCTTTACCATAAAGTCTTAGGAGTTACTCTACCAGGTATGAGTTTTCTCAACTTTATCTTTTTTTCCATTCAAGTTCTCTTTTACGTGGTATAACATTAAAGTTTCCATACCATGTTCTTATTTCCATTTTATTCTGTATATATACTATATCATGATTCCCTTATGGATGGGTTACCCATTTCCCCTCTCATTTTAATTTTTTTCAAAACCATGTTGGATAACCATTATTTTGCAAACTTTTCTCTCAAAATCTCTCTCTTTTTAAGCCATATTATTATGTTATTATATTTTAATTTAAATTATATTATGTTGGGATATATCATTACATATCGCATTTACTATCCATTTTATGTAAGAATAATGAGATAGCATTTTCTATCATGGAAATATTTTATTAATTTTTAAGTGACGCCATTAAGCTGCCGAATTTTCGTAAGGGATTTCTCAACTTTTCTTTTATTTTGAGTTTATTTTTTTTCTTATTTCCTCACTTTCCCTTATCCAAGAGGAAAAAATGATCCAGTATCGTTCATATTATTTATTTTACCATGTTTATGGAAGATTCACCATTATAATTCTTCTCCTCTCCCAATTATTCAATAAATTAAAACAACATCTATGATGTGTCGATTTACCGACATCATGGACGATGTGATTTCAATTTCATTTAATTCCTTAAATAATGGTCATTAAATCATTTTTATGGTTTAAACAGATTAATATTTATGTTTTATATATTATATATTGTTCTTTAATCATTTTTAAACATTTTATTTATTTATAAAACAAAATGAGTTCATTATGATCACAAAATAACCAAAATGACCTAAACAAATAGCAATAATGTTTTAACATATAAATCATCCTCATGTCAGAATTCAAAATGCTAAATGGTATAAGTTATGGTTTTTTAAATATTTAAATACCATTCTATTCTCATTCTGGTGTTTCACTTCCAATCAAAAAGAGTATCGATCATGAACTTATCATGGAAACCATGAAAATACCGCACCCGAAACAATGTAAATAACAAAATATTACTAATAAATGTGTCAAATGATATTGTAAAATGATAATATAAGGGGTTTTAAACATGAATATGTTTCATTAAGGTATTAATAACACTATTTTAACCATTATATAGTAGGTTTAATCAAATTGTATGTAATAAAAACCCAAGGTAAGGGAATTCTTAACCCAATTTCATTTCTTTGGGTAAACCTTCTTCTTCATTTATTATGTGGTATTAAGATTATGGGTGTGTTTAATTTTTTTTATAATATGTTTCAATATGTGTATTTATATTTTATACATATATCCATTAAATTCTATTAATTCTCACTCCAATTATATTTTAAGGGACTTTCTATTTTAAAATCCTTCAAAAACTATCTTTAATACATTTTAAAAAGGATTGTTTTTTATATGGAATGAGTG
This sequence comes from Viscum album, assembly GCA_963277665.1. Taxonomy (NCBI): domain Eukaryota; kingdom Viridiplantae; phylum Streptophyta; class Magnoliopsida; order Santalales; family Viscaceae; genus Viscum; species Viscum album. Next base: position 1,897,556,433 of record OY728158.1, on the reverse strand, counting down.
GTTTATACTGATTTAAAGATAATTTATTATCATGATATGTTATTTTGAAATTACATATGTTTCTTTTAACCTATTATATCTCACAATATTTTGGTTTTATTCCATTATAGCTCAAGATATGATGGGTGACCCCATTATAGCACACCAATGCAAAGGGTACTCTAGAGGTTGAATTTGAAAAAATGGTTACTCCAAGTGTAAGGGTGATTATAAGATTGATATAGTAAATATGTACCAAGTAAACTACATGATGTTTCCATTCATGTTAACATGTTTTTATGAAATTTGTTTTATGGGTTTTTATATTATCACTTAACTAACAAATTGATTCATTATATCCCTTACTGAGTTTTCTGTTTTCATCCAAAGTTTGAAAGTGTTTTCAAGTTTATAAGGATGTGAAAGTTGAATAATAAAGAAAATTTTAATTTCATGATGATTTTTTAAAGGAATTATGTTTTATTTGAAAAAATGGATATTTTCTTAATATCATCCACATGTATGGTTATGGGATGTTATGTATGTTCTACATCCTAATTACCTAAAACTCTGAACCTAAAAAGATCCTCATTGTGTAATAATGTATGTTCTTGTATAAAAAAAGTTTATGTAATGTTTTATGTCCATGTCCTTATATTTAGTATCAAATTAAGTTTTACATAACTGTATGGGTTATGATGTTGTTAAAAGAATACCATAAATGATTTTTACTATATGGTAATTTGATATGTTATATAATTTATGATAAAAGAATACCATAAATTATTTTTAATCAATGGTAATTTTAAATGTTATAGAATTTAAGGATTACCATGTTGCTTCATCTAATTTATGTTTATTCAGAATGGTTTTCTACAGTGGAAACAGGGAAGATAAAGTAGGAAGGCACCAAGAGGTTGATGTTTATCCGAATCTACAGCCCAGAATGGTGGGAATTGGAAATGAGCAGTTTGTGACAATAATGGATATTTAAACTCAAGAAAAAATGGGGGTTTTATCCATGATAGAGTGGAACATGATCTACCATGAATAAACACGTATTTTGTAGAGCATTTTGTGAGGCAACATTCTCCAGCATTCAGTGGAACCACAGATCATGTGATAGCTGGAGGATGAATCAATGCTCTAGAAAAGATATTTGATGTCATGGGATTTTCAGAATCTCAAATGGTAATACTATCCATTTATCATTTGGAATGTGAATCTGATCAATTTTGGTCTCTTGTTAATAATATGTGATAAATATAGATCTTGTTAATCTGGAATGGGATGATTGTAAGAGTCTTTTTCTAGGAAACTATTTTCCCAAAACCGTTTAACTCAGAGTGGAGAAAACATTCTTGATTTGAAGAAAAAAGATGATGATTCTATAGAAGTATATGAATCCAATTTCACAAGACTACCCAGGTATGTATTGGATTTTACTCAAGATTTGGATTTTTAAATTAATTGATTTTACTCTGGTTTGAAACAATTTTTGGTGAAGGTCTTTGGCTTCAAAAAAGTTTAAAAGTTATGAGAATTGTTTTTGAAGTGATTAAAAATAAGAGATCAAGTTTTTTGACATGTATGTGCCTTGGTATGACAAGACTAATCAGTATTCAGGTAGGCAGCCTTTCGGAAAGAATTTGTCAATGAAATATAGAGGTCAGAAAATCAAATTCCATTCCTGTGAAAAGTGTTCTAAAAGGAATATTGGTGAATGTCTTATAGATTCTTGGAAATGGTAATAATGTGGAAATTTTTGACACATGTCTCATGAGTGAAAGGAAAATGATCCGAAAATTAATGATAATCCGTTGGTGAGATTCTTTAACTATATGGAATTGGGTTATGTTGCTAATGTTTGTCTGAAGCTAGTCACTCAAGTAGGGAATCATCAATATTTAAAGAAGAAGGGTTTGGTAAAATATTTTTCAACACCTTTAGCAGATGTTGAGCCATTAAATAAGGTTTTATCAGGTACATTCCTTGTTTTTATATATTTCAAAAATGTGTTGTTTGATTCAGGGTCTATACATTCTTTCATTTCTTAGAAATTTTCTGTAAAATTGGGAATTCAAACTCATTAAATGAAGCCAGACCTCAAGGTAAAAACAACTAGAGGAAATATTATAGAAAAAAGAAATTTTAAGAATATACCTATCCTTTTATATGGAAATATTTTACCAGAAAACCTTGTTTTTTTTATGCTAGTAAAAATTGATGTTATTCTAGGCATGGACTCACTTTATTTTTATCATACTAAGATAGATTGCAGAGAAAAAGAATATTTTTTTTAGAAATAATTTGATTTTGTGTACAAGAATAAACCCATACCATTGATAACATATCAAGAATATAAGAAACTATTAAAATATGTAAATGAGTGTCATCTTGCTCATATTTTTGAAGTTAAGGGAAATATCAAGATTAATGATGTACCAATGGTAAATGAATACCTGGATATTTTTTATTAATGATTTGCCTGGTGTTATTCATGATCGATAGGTTGAGTTTATTATTGACTCAGTTCCTGATGGTAATACAATTTCTAAACCCCCTTATTGAATTTCCCAACTGGAACTTCTAGAATTAAAAAAATCAATTTAAAGAATTATTAGATAAATGCTTCGTCCGACCTTGAAATTCACCATGTGGTTCTCCTTTGTTGTTTTTTAATAAGAAATTTAGTTCAATGATACTGTTCATTGATTATAGAGACTTGAATAACATTACTATTAAAAAAATTATCATTTTCCACATATCGATGATTTGTTTGATCAACTCTTGGGAGCATTGTATTTTTCGAAGGATGACCTGAGGTCGGGGTGCCATCAGTTGAAAGTAAAGGATGAAGGCATCCTGAAAACTGTGTTTGATACTTGATATAGTCATTATGAATTTATAGTTATGCCTTTTGGGTTAACCAATGCATCTGTTGTATTCATGGATATTATTAATAGAATATTTCATGAGTTCTTGGATATGTTTCTGGTTGTGTTTATTGATTGCATTCTGGTACATTTTAGAAGCAAATAAGGGCATGAAAAGCATCTAAGGGTTGTTTTTCAAACCTTAAAAGAAAATAAAATTGTATGGAAAATCCAAAAAGTGTGATTTTTGGTTGCAATGGATTTCATTTCTTTGGAACATTGTAAATAAGGATGGTATAAAAGTTGATCCAGCCAAAACAAAAGTGGTTGTTGAATGGACAAGGCCCAAAATTGTTATAGAGATTCAAAGTTTTCTTGAATTAGCAGGTTATTACTGACGATTTGTTAAAAAAATTCATGGTTATATAGAACTCTAACTAAGTTAACAAAAAAAGGTATTAAATTTTTTTGGAAAGAATAATGTGATGTTTGTTTTTAGAAACTGAAGATGAGATTGTTGAATGCTCTAATTTTGGCATTGCCTTCCTGAAATGGTGAGTTTGTCATTTAAATTGATGCTTTATTGAAGGGATGTTGTTGTGTTCTGATGAAGAATGATCAGGAAATTTCATATGCTTCAAGACAACTAAACCCTCATGAGTTAATTTATCCCACAAATGATTTTGAATTGAAAGGTGTGTTTTTTTATTTGAAAATTTATAGGAACTAATTATACAGAGAAAAATATCAAATATATACTGACCATAAAAGTCTGAAGTATATATTCACTCCAAAGGAATTAAACATGAGGTAGAGAAGAGGGATTTAACTGGTAATGGATTTTGATTTCACAATCAATTACCATCCAATAAAAGAAAACAAAATGTTTGATGACTTGAGTCAAAAAAATCATGAATCCTTAACCATTTACATTTGGAATATGATCCCTTGATTAATAATTTGATGAATTTCAGCTTAGAAGTTGTTGGTGGAAAAAATACATCTATTTTGTTTTCGATTTTAGTGTAGTCATCGTTATCAAATAGAATTAAGAAAGTGCATAAGAAATACCGTGAGCTACAAATAAGGTATAATAGTTTAAAATGGGTAAGTTTCTAGAATTTAATCTCCATAAAGATTGTGTTTTATGATTTGGAAAAATGTATTTTGTGCCTTGTGATTCCAAGTTGAAGAACAAATTGCTGTTTGAATCTCAAAGTTATCTATTTTCAGTTTATATTAGAAGTACTAAGATGTATAGAGACCTTCAGCAGTATTACAGGTGGGATGTAATGAAAAGGGATATTATAGAATTTACTAGGAAAAGTTTGACATGTCAACGGGTTAAAGCAGAGTGGCAGTTACCAAAGGAGACAATTCAAAAAATTTCAGTTCCATATTAGAAATGCGAGAATATATCCATAGACATCGTGAGGAGACTACCTAAGACGTTTCTTGGAAATAATGTGATTTATGTTATTGTTGATCAGTTGAAAAAATATGCCCATTTTCTTTTTATTTGAGATATAATGTCATTGGATTATCTTTCTTGACTGTACCTCAAAGATATTGTCAGGTGAGAAGGAGTTCCTCTTTCTATTGTATCTGATCAGGATCCCAAGTTCACTTTTAATTTTTAGAAGGTCCTTCAAATGTCATTGCACCCAGAATTAAATTTCAGTAGAGATTTTCATCCTTAATCATATGTGATTTCAGAACAAATGATTCAGACATTCAAGGATATGCTTCAAGCTTGTTCATAGGACTACCAGGGAAGTTGATGTTATCATCATTCTTTAGTGGATTTTTCTTAAATAATAGTTTTTACTCATGTATATAGATGTCACCTTTTGAGGTATTTTATGGGAAGTGGTGTCGAACTCTAGATTTTTGGGATAAAGTCGTGGAAGGGAAGTTGATGAGACTAGAATTATTAGAGGAAATGGCTGAGAAAGTGAAGAAGATCCAACATGACAAGAGTATAGCTCATAGCAGGAAGAAATGTTATATAGACAATAGGAGTAAAGAATATTTTTTTGAGTTAGGTGATCATATATTTCTTATAATTTCACCATGGATAAGTGTTATGCATTTTGGTAAGAAATGAAAACTAAGTCCACAGTTCATTGGACCTTGTGAAATTTTGGAGAAATATGGACACGTCTCATAGTGAGTACCTTTACCTCTGAGTTTATCTTTGGTACACAATATTTTTCATGTTTTTATATTGAGAAAGTATGTTCCAGATTCCCCTCGTGTATTGAGCCCAAAAGTAGTTAAGCTAGAAGAGAAACTTTATTATAAATAGAAACTAGTTCAGATTTTAGATCGAAGGGAACATGTATTGCAGAATAAGGTAATCCACTAGGTAAAGGTTTTGTGGAGAAACCACATGGTTGAAGAAGCCACATGAGAATCATAAAATTCTATGAGGGAAACATACACTCACTTGTTTAATGAGTAAATAAAATTTTGAGGACACAATTTCCAAAAGTGGGGATAATTTAACAACATAAGTTAAAAAAATGAATTTAAATGCATGAAACTTTTTATTAAGTAGAAATTTATAACTACCCTTTAAACATAATTTTGTGTCTTCTATATTTTAACTTCCAAAAAATGTCCATCAACAATTGTGATTAGTATATTATATGGAGTATAATAGAACCAACATGATTTTTAGTGAATAGTAACCTAGCCTTATGAATAATAATATATCCCTAATTAATATTAAATTTAATTATTAGTTACTTTTATTAAGGTTATAAGATAATGAGTTGTTGATTAATTTTTCATGGTGTTAAAAAATGTGGTACAATTTTAAAGTTGTTATTTTTGAAAAAAGTATGATTTTATTTAAAAAATAAATTATCAATATTTAGAAACTTACTTTCAAAAAATGGAGTTCATTTTGGAGTTATAAATATTGAAATATGGTTCAAGGGAATTTTTGGGATTTTTCTGAAACAGTTGAATTTTCGGTGAATAGTAAAAATACAGTTTTGAGTTTTCGGTAAGTTTAATGACATCATTAATTATATAATAACTATGTAATAATGTTGGTAGACTCTTGAGGAATAAAATATTTTATGAGGTTTCAAAAGTGTCCAATGCCATGGTTAAATACCATGGGCAAACCCATGGTTTTGAAAATACCACTAATGAGGTGTCACTTGGAAATTAATAAAATATCCCCCAATTTTTCTATAAATACCAACCCATTCCATCATTAAATTCATAAAAAATTCCTCCTAAATGAATCTCTGGTCTTCTTACCTCTCTCTTAGTCATCTCAAGGTGTCCTCAAGCCCCCATGGTCCCAACCTTCTTGTCTTAGGAGTTACTCTACAAGGTAAGTGAATTCCCAACTTCTTCTTTTTTTCAATTCAAGTTCCTTTTTTTGTAGTAAAACTTTCAAGATTCAATACAATGTTATTATTTATATTTTATTGTGTCTCTATATAGTATTATGATTAATTTATGGATGGTTTACCCTTGTATCATCTCTTTTTTATGTTTTCAAAAACCATGTTGCATAGCCATTATGCTGCACAATTATCTCTCAAAATCACTCTCTTTTTCAAGCACTCTTATTATGTTATTTAGTTTTAAATTAAATTATGTTATGTTGGAATATTTCATTAAATATCCCCCTTACTATCCATATTATGTGAGAATGAAGATATACCCTTTTTCACTCATCAAAATATTTTATTATTTTTTAATTTATGTTGTTAGGTTGCCGAATTTTTGTAAGAGATTTCTCAACATTTCTTTTATTTCGAGTTCATTTATTTTCTTGTTATTTACTAAACTCTTCTTATCCAAGAGGAATTAAGGATACAGTATCTTACGTAATCTGTATTTAATCATGTTTATGTATGATTCACCATTATACTTCTTCTCTTATCCCACATATTTAAGAAATTAAAACACCGTCTGTGATGTGTTGATTTACCGACATCATGGGTGATGTGATTTCAATTTCTTTTACTTTCATAAAAACTGCTAATGAAACTATTTTTAGGTTGAACCAGATTATAATTTCGGTATTATATCTTATATAATGTTATGGAATCATTTTTTACACATGTGATTAATTTATAAGACAGAATGATTTCATTGCGATCGAAGAATCCCCAAAATAAACTAAAGAAATATCAATAATTTTTAAACTTATGAATCATCCTCATGTTAGAATTAAAAATGTTAAATTATATAATTTTTGATTATTTAAATATGTAAATATCATTCCATTCCAATTCTTTTGTTTCACTTCTAGTAAAAATGAATAGGCATCATGAGCCAATCATGGAAACCATGATAAGAACGCACCAAAAAACAATGTAAATAAGAAAATATTACTACTAAATATATTGAATGATGTTGTAAAATGATAATATATAGTGTTATAAACATGAATATGTTTCATTAAGTTATTAATAACACTATTTTTAAACATTATACATTAGTTTTAAACACATTTTATGTAAGAAGAACCCATGCTAAGGGAATTCATAAAACAATTTCTATTCTTTGGGTTAACCTTAATCTTTATTTATTATGTGGTATTAAGATTATTTGTGTGTTGAATTTTTGTTTATATTATGTTTCAATATGTGTATTTACAGTCTATAAAATTCCATTCCATTGAATTAATTCTTACTCTAATTATATTTTAAGGGACATTCCTTTTAAAATCCGTTTAAAACTCTATTTAATAAATTTTAAAAAGGATTTTTTTTATGTGGCATGAGTGGTTTATCCGGATTTAAAGATACTTTTTTACCATGATATGTTCCTTGTATATTATTTATGTTGGTTTGAGCCCATTATATCTCATCATATATTGGGTTGAGCCCATTATATCTCAATATATGAGGAGTGATCCGCATTACAGCTCTCCAATGCATTGGGTACTCCGGAGGTGGAATTTGACCAAATGGTTATTCCATGTGTAATGGTGATTTTAAGAGTGATATGGTAAATAAGTCCAAATGAAAATACATAATTTTTCCATGCATTTTAACTAGTTTTTATGAAATGGGTTTTATTGTTTTTTTGTTATCACTTAACTAACGAATTCATTCCTTATATCCCTTATTGAGCTTTTTGTGCTCATATTAAATTTTTAAATGTTTTTCACAGGTTATAAGGATGTGTTAGAGAAATAAGCAAGACAATATAAATTTAAAGATGATTCTTAAAAGGAATTATGTTTTATTTGAAAAAAATGGATATTGTTTTAATAGCATCCATATGTATGGTTATTGGGTGTTATATATTTTTTATGTCATAATTACCTAAAACTATAAACCTAAAAAGATCATCATTATGTAAGAATGTATGTTCTTATCTAAAAAATATGGTTATGTAATGTTTTAAGTCCAGGTATATATATATTAAATTGAACATAGAATTTTATTATTTGATTTTGAAGTATGATTTTCTATATTGGATGTCATATTCTAACAATTTTCATTTTTGTAAACATATAAAGGCTGAAGGAATTACTTGTGGATCTTATGATTCATAAATATGATTGAGTCATGGTAAAATCTCATCTTGAACCTTCATTTTTAGGTGTAAGGTATGAATTGAAATAGATTGAAGCACAACGAAATGATGAGATTATATATATGACATCGAAATTAATCAAGTACATTTATTATTATCAAGTGCTTATTTGGATAGTAAAAGAATCCCCAAACAATAAGAAAGGGATTTAGAATGAAAACTATATTTTTTAATTTTCTAATAAAGAAATCAGAATCCACTTTAAACCATCACAAATTCATGTTTTTTATGGTATAATTTCTGATTAGCATGTTATATATAAATCTCCCTCAAAACTTGATAGTATTATTTCTATTCCATGTCCTGGTTTTCACTTCCCACTATGATTATCTGACTCAAAGCCTAATTTTGTGGTATCATTCACATTTCCCTTTCTCTGTTATTAAGGGGTGATTTGTTAACCATATTTCTTATGTGAGTTTTCTATAAAGGAATAATAAAGTAGAAACCTTTAATTTTCAAAGTTCAATTTCAAATTTTGGGGGGTCAATTTATTAGAGGATATGAGAATTTAACAACCAAATATTTTAGGGTATGGATCTATTTAACTAAATTAAATTTCTTTGATAACATACATTTAACAAAATATAGAACTTAACCAAGTGATTAATTATTATTATTTAATTGTGATAGTTATAAACTTCCCATTGGAATGGAGGTAATTAATGATATTAACTAAATTATGAAAATATTATTTACACATGTATAAAAAATTAATTCATTTGTAACCAATTAATTATAAATAAAAATGATAACCAACTGAATATAAAGGATTTATTTTTATAAAAAAATAATTTTTATACTTACAAGGAAATTTTATCTCAGTAAATTAAATGAATCACTGTTAGTGAAATATATTAATAAAACTTATAGGTTATATATTCAATTAATTTTTTTTAATTAATTCAATATTTTTTATAGGATTAATATTAGAATAAATCCTATTTTATGTATAAAATCTATTTTATATCTGAAGGCAATTTCACCGCCTTTTTATAGAACGCCTATTTTAAATCTACATTTTAGAAATCTTATAGGATTTATTTGAAAAAATAATTTTCTTTTTAAAAATAGTAATATCAAAATTATCTTAGATTGATTTGTTTCTGATAAGATTCACTATTTGATGAAAAGTGAAACATGTTATTTTTTAATTGAAAACTGAATTTTCACTTAAATAATTTATAATGATTAATTATATTTTTAATTGGTTTTAAAGTTTAATTAGTTAAATTATACATTAATAAATCAAATTTAGGTAATTTTAATCAATCTCACAATGAAATTGGATATAAAAACATTTCAAATATTTGAACGTTTTCACTTAAGAAACCAATTTTCTCTTTGTGTCTCGATGATTAATTTTAAATATTAATTTTCAAAGTATGTGAATTTTATTTGGTAAAATGGATTCCATATTTTTAATATTAATTTTAAAATTATGTTTTATGGTAATTTTAATTTTTATAAATAAAATTATTTTGTGGTAAAAAAATTATGTATCATAGTATAGGTAAAATAATAGAATGAGTTAAAGTTAAAAGGTAATGGATTAAAATATATAAAAACTACAACATTTAAGGTATTTTTGTGGTTTTTCATGACCTTAAATATCCTATAAAATATTAATTTGTAGAAAAAGTTTATAAAATTATTTCAACCTCAATGTGATTGGATTTAAATTTTAAATAATAATTATTTTAATCACTTAAACCCACCTATATTTAAGTATTGGTAACACCTCCACCACCCCATTTAAACGAACAATACTTGAAGATCCTAAAATGTATGTCCTAAACACTAACCCTCAATATATCCATGTACAAGTACTTCTGATCTCAGAAAAATATGAAATTAAAGGTCCTTAAGGTGTCCACCAAGGAGGTTATATTCAAGAGGTAATTTCATCCAAACAAATTTCTTATTTTCATTTTGTATTATATGTTTTACTCAAAATATTAATCCATAATGTAATTATAACTATGTACTCATTTAAATACTATAATTTTATATTTCTAATTTAATATATTGTATCCATCCCTTTTATTACATCATCTTATTCAATGAAACGAAACTATTGTCCTAGTTATGTTGGTTAATTACCTTAGTGAATAATATTTTTGTTCATTTTACATTACTACCTTCATGTATGGTCATTAAACTATTATCATGGTAATATAATATATTAATAAATATTTTTTAACTTATTTCACATTCTTGAACTAATATATACTCATAATAGTAAATACAATGAAACTAGTTTGTGATATTCGGAATGAACCCCCAAATAAACAAGACATTTATCATTAATATTTTATGAAATGAATCATCCTAATATAAGAAATAAAAATGATATATGGGCCATTTATAATTTTGGAATTCCATTACAACAATTTCATTCCACTTATTTAGTAGTAATCCAATTTTATAAGAACATATATAATTTTACCCAAATAAAATGATTATGAAACCATGAAAGGAATGCCCCTAAAACAACAAAAATAATGAAATATAATTAATTAATGGGTCATAAAATGATATAAAAGAATCATATAAGGTCTTATAAATCTTAATATAGTCTCATAATGTGTTAATAACATTTCTTAAACCATTATAAAGGATGGTAATGTATGCACCACTAAAGGGAAGTATGAAGTACATGTTTTTGTCATCTCACTTTTACTTCTGTGATATATATAACTTATTCACCACTTATTTCTGGTTTTTGATGTATGTATACTACAATTTTATTTGTAATATTATAAATCTAATCATATTTAGGGTATTAAATGTTTTATATGCTAATTATTACTTCTATGCAGAATATGATTTGGCTAATTACAAGTGGTAAGATATTTCTTATCTAATTTTTCATTAATTGGGTTAAACATTTATTTGATTGATTATGTCATGCTATGGTTATGTGTTAAATGAGTTTTGATTATCTCATATTTTATTTCCAATATTTTTCTATGGATTTACAGTGAATAAAACATATTCTATTCATTTTATGGGTATTTTTCTCGATATCCTTTTGTTGAGGCATATTTTGATATTATACACCAACCATATTTTATGAGGTATATATACAACCCCTTTGATATATCATGTCATGAATCTCATTATCTTTATGTTATTCAAACAATTAATAGTGGTATGGTTCACTTTGAATTAATAATATCATTTAATCATATTTTATATATATGATGAATTATTTATACATGAAATAATGGATGGGGAATGTATATAAAAACCCCTTGATAAATCATTGGTATCATGAGAAAAATGATGTGGCCAAATTAAAAAGGTCTTTACCCATAAAGGTTAAACTATAATCTATATGGTATTGGAGGTTTTGGTTCATGTTCTTGATAGATGATGTCAAATAATTAATCATTTCATTAAAACATCAATTATTATTATCCATAGGATTTTCACAATGAACAAAGTCCATCAAAGAATTTAATTCTTATTTTATTGACTAAAATACATTTTTTCTCAGTTATTTACCTTTCCATGTTAACTGTGATAATTTATTCATTATTTTTAATACTATTTTTAACCCTTAATAAAAATTTTATCTCACCCCTTTATTATGTTTTATTTCCCTGGAATTCCAAGAAGTTTATTATGAATGATATGCAGGGTCATTCTAAATGGGATAATGGTGTTCTCAAAGAAAATATATTTTTTTATTATTTGTAAAATGTATTTTTAATTTCAAATGTGTATATAGTTTACCAAAACTACTAATAAATTATGTCCTCTGGGATGTGATTCCTTATTTCTATGCTAATGTAATAAATTAAGGCCTCAAATCCAGGCTACTTGGGTCAGAGTACTATATAATTCATCCTCATTTCCACTAGATACAGAAGAAGCACAACCCATTATTTATAATCATTCCAAATTTGTTTCCACCATGATTTACTTATACAAAAAAAATATATGATGGAAAAAATAAGAAGATATTTAATATAATATCAGTGGGATGGACCATCTAAAAATTCACAAAAAACAAATAAAAATACATTCATTTGTGTTGAGTGTTAGAGTAAAATACACAAGCTCAGTGAAGTAATTTTTATACTCCATAAATATCTGATTTCCCAGATAAAGAAAAAATAACTCCATTGTATTTTCTTAATTCTTGGTATCAAGATTAAAATACAAAGTAAAAGTGTGTTTTAAGTCCTTCCCTCATAGCTTCTCTTATAGTTTGGAATGAAAAATATACTCCCATCTCATTAAACTAGGACCTTTAAACATAAATGTGGTGCACTTAACATTTTAATCATAAATATTTTCAAGAAGATGGAAGATTATTTAAATTTTCTCAAACCATTATTTTTCTCTTAAAGATGCTTATTACCTTTGATCGGTGGGGGACTATGTTTATGGAATTATTTGTCTCAATATTTAGCTCGAACTAGGTTATGATCAATCACCCATTCCATAGATTAGATAGTAAAAATAGATAAATATATCAAAACATTTTCAATAAGAGGATTGGATTACTTAAATTAGTTTTCACTCTATCCTAGGGTTTTACAAGGGCTCTTTTGGGTATCATGAATATATTAATCCAATAAAATAAAGGTAAAACTAATTAGAAAAAAATTTAAATAATATATAATATTGATTTTTTATCTCAATCACATAAATATATCATAATGACTTATAAATTCATTATAAATGAATAATAAATCATAGATGTGGTAGAAATATCATACAAAAGTATGTTTTTTGAATAAAAAATTTGGATTTTAAAAATTCATGGTTGTTGCATCATGAACCCAGTATCGATCATCTAACCATGTAGACACTACTAGAATCAGTATATTTATGTGAATGATCCCATTACATGGTCTAAATACCATGTAGGTTTATCAGAAAACATGTAAAGTCACTCACCTTTAAGTTTAACCCCTAAAGTTTAAGAAATAACATATGAAAACTCAATAGAGACACAAATAATAATGATTTTAATCGAATAAAAATAAAATCATCTGATAAAAAAAGGTGAACAAAAATCACACATACTTAACATTTCTTGGTAACTAAAGGATAATTATGAAAAATTTTGACCCTATTATTACACGCAACCCACCCCTTGAGTTCCATTTATTTTATCTCTTAGGAACATAATTTATGAAATAACATAATAAAACAAGAGTTTTGATACCATTTTGAAATGAGTTAACCTAGGCTACCCTTATGTTAATTCCTATATCAGTCCTCTATATGGCCTAAAGCGCATTCCCCATCACCACATGCTGACAACACTTTCCAAGGTCATTGTTATTTTCCTTCAAGACATTTATTCCTAATGTGAAAATGAAATAAATATTGATTCCAACTAGGAATATTGATTGAATACTCAATACATTGGTTAATACATACCTATAAAATTATGATTTTTAAAATATGTAACACCTAAACAAGGTATTTAACCTAAATTATAAAACTCAAGAATAGTGAAACATAAAATAAAACTATATAAAATGATATAAAATTTATCAACCATAAAATATGAAAAGTTTAAAAAAATTTCACAATTAAAAACATGAATAAAAATAAGGATCAAAGGAAATGGATGTTGAAATGAAAGAAAACATTGGTAGAAAATGACACATAACTAAAACAACCAAAAGATCACACATCTCTATATTAAAAGTAACTTTACCTCACCTATCATCTCTTCTGAAACTGAACCAAACTAATGATCTTATACTATGTCCAAGTGGAGTCTTTCCACTTCTCAAATCATATATAATAAAATTTATAAACACAAAAAAGTGTTGAAGAAGATTGTGAGTAAGAATACTAGTTGGATACCACCATTCATTCTATATAGAACAATTTAATAAAACAAACCATGAAATAATATTTTGGAATATATATATGATATTACGTTTTATTTTTATGATAATATGAAACATTAAGTAAACAAAGCTTGTGGGTGGATTATAAAAATATAGGGTTTTATTTTATCTCATAGAATAAATTATAAATTCAGTGAATTGATCCTCCCATATTAATCTTGAGAGTAGGTATATATAGTTCTGGAATATTTCTGTGTTCTCATTATCATGTACAATTTTGTGTGTTTTTTAGATTGTATTCATCTTTTTAGTTTCATTAATTTTTGTTAAATGTATTTTCTCAGTGGAATTCCCCCACTAAAGATTATTCTTATAATTTCTATTGTCCAAATCACCTAAAATAGACCCAGATCAAGACTCTACAAGAACCAATGAGTGCTCCCGGATCCATATGATTTGATGACTAGTACTGTGAGTCTCATAGTATAGTTGGAGAGATATTTATTTTCATTTATTAGCGAATCATAAAAATAAAACCAATACTACCAAAATTAAATACAATATATATAACATAGTATTAATTACCTAGATAAAAGTAGATGATCCAAAATATGTCTCTAATACACATGGAAAGGTGCTGAACATGATCAACAATCACTAGTATCTACACTAATAATAATTCAACTTGTACCAATAAAATCCATGATTTGTAATAATATATCATCATAATATCTTTAGAAACCTATAAATGCCTATAAAATAGATTATGAGGATGAATTTACCCTTTATTTTACAAATAGGGTGTTTGCATATTATACATAGTTGGTGACCATTAGTGTTACATCATATGTGAAATTCACTATGGATTTTTATTCTAATCAATCTACTCATTTACATTAATATAGTAAAAACATATTTCCATTGATTTTTCAATTAATTAATCATGGTAGTTGATATTGAAGAACTTTATAGATCAGTTTCAACTATTAAACATAAATCCCTATATTACAAAACCCTTCCTTGATATTCCTTCTTCAAGACAACAATTGGAATATGAGATGGAATAGTTAGGGAGACCATAATGTCCATCCTATTGAGCTAAGATCATGACATTTATAACTTTGGATAATTTAGGAATAAAAGTAAATCCCATAGAAAGGGTAAGGTGTAAAAAAGGGAAAGGGATATAGATCACCCCATGGAAATGGGGAAGGGGCATACTCTGTTAAGTTATAATAATTGATCGCATGTGATTTACCTATTTGTAATTTAAAAAATAAAAAATTTCCTTGAGAACAAAACCAATTTTCCAATCACAGTAGTATCAATGCTCAAAGAAAAAAATAAAAAAAATGATCAATATACCAATGAATGAATTCTCGACATATCAAAGTAATAGTAATGTTTGTGAAAAAATTATATCATAATAATGAATACAATAATTAAACTAATAAGTAGACATACTTGTTTTTTCTATAGATTTTATCATTGAATGAGGTGAATTTAAATTTTTTATTATTATAATATAAGCATGTGTAATAAATGTAGATCACATTATGGATCCCAAATAGGTGTAAACCAAGAATACTTATATTGGATATGTTAAAAAACATTATTTTTTTCTCGATATGTTAGTGAAAAGTGATACCATTTCTAATTTTTATGTGTAGAGAAACTTCTTAGTTCACTAATTTATAACCTAATGGTGTCTAAATATATTATAAGAAGTAAATAGGGTGTGTTTGTAAGACACTTGGTGATCAACCAAGCATAGTGTTGGTCAAAATGGACACATACATATTAAATCCTAGATAAAGGGTTTAAGGTGGTGTAAGGTAAAGTTTTCATCATTATAGGTTTTCAAAAATAGAATTTAATTTAATGAAAACATACATTTTATTTTCAGTGTTATATAAAGTTTTTCATTGAACTCTATAATTTTAGAACATGTAATTTATAATATATATTATTTAAAATGATTTAATTTTTGTAATATTTTTTTAAAATTCTATTTAGGAAACCAAGATAAACTCTTGAGATCTATGTAAATGAAAGAAGAAAAGGTTTCCAAAAAAGGTATATTGTGTGGATTATAAACTAATCATTATAACCAATTAAATTTTGATATCACGTTATTCATTTCCACTTAAAATTATCCTAGATTTTATATCACTTCTGTGGAAACTCTTACTCATAGTTGTGTATGGATCGTTGAGTTATAACTCATTCAAGATTAAATTTGAAGTGGTGATCCCATAGATAATATAATTTAAATACATAATAAGGAATATTACTATTAAAAATAGTAATACTACCCATGTTTCACAACTGACTCCACCGATAAGTCTATTCCCATTTTCATTAATAGTCTATAGGGGAATAAGAGGAAAACTCAGAAGTTACGTGTGAAGTTTCAACTTCTTTACAATGTTTATTCATCAACTTTGAGAAAGTAGACTCTTTATACAGGTAGAGGAATAAATAATACTTTCTTAAACATTCCAAATTTTTAAAAGGTTTTTAATTTCAAAAAAAAATATTTATACTTAAGTAAAAATATTGAATTCACTGGATTCTTTCAAATTCAAGTAAACTTAATATTATTAATTATCAATTTATTAAACAATATAAAAGTTATATACCCTAAATTTGAGGATTCAATAATGTGGAATTTGAGGTCATTAATTTCAGACATCAAGCATGCATATCAAGGATAAACATATTAGAATTGATATCCCAAAAAATTATTTCCAAATAATAATTAATTAAATTTTAAGAATTTATCATGTTATCAAAATTAATTTAAACAATAATTTATAAATAAAGAAAATTATTTAAATATTTGATCTAATTATTAATTGATGTCTCAATAGAAAGGTTATTAGATAATATAACAATGTAATTAATTTAAATAATTTATTCATATCCTTCTAAAATAAGTAAAATTATATTTATTAGTTTTAGAATAACAGACTAAAATAACCCCAAAGAAATTATAAATGAATTTCATATGGAATGAAACCACATATTGATGAATTAGTACTGAATAATATTCCATTATATTCCAATAGTATCATATCATCTCCTAACACCCTGAAAATATATCTTATAATAATTTACTTTTCTTTGTCTATAAAAAAAATGATATTTAAAACTAAATCAAAATATACAAGAATTACAAAAAAATTATTACTGTATCTAATCAAAATGAAATACTAATTAAATCATAACTAAACATTACTAAATTGAAACTCTAAATGAAGAAAACTCTATTATAATAACTGCACAACAAGACTCTCCCTAAAATAATATAAAACCACCTTGAAAACACTCATAAGGGACTCATTTAAACCATAGAATAAAGAACCAAGGCATAAAAATATTTTTCATAATGAATTTTGTGAAATACTAAATAATGAGATCTATTTATAGTATATAAATTAGAGAAATATTTCCAAAGACTGAATAGGGGAGGATTATGGAGGCTTACCATGGATTCAACATGAAGAAATCATATTAATAAATAATTCACAAATAGATCTATGTCACGAACTGACCCGGGTCGACTCTGAACCGGTCACCCGAGCCGGTCCGTGACATGGCCCGAGTGGCGTTCCCGATCTTCCCGGGCTGGGAACAAGCGCCGGCCGCATCAACAGTGGCTGTGGGAATTATTTTTCCCAATATAAATAAATAATATTGCAAAGATAATACAAGGAAGCGCAGAAAATATAAACCAAAAAAAGTGACTAAATAGGAATAGGAGAAAAATAAAACTGACAAAACACGACGTCTGAACAAACTCCATGCGACCTCCCGGGTCGCTCTCCGACTCAATGATCAAGCGTGGCCCTAGGCGATCGCACTCATGCTATAGCCTGCACAAACACTAAAAACAGAAAATAACTATAGGCATGAGTATTAAAACTCAGTAGGCTAGCCCGATATCTATTTCCAATGCACTACCTTTAAAATAAAAGAAACATCATTTCAAGTTTGAACTACAATTTATAAAAGTATGTTTTTCTAAATATTCTACTTAAAAACAAAGTACGAACCATTTCCCTTAACCATTTCCAAATTTGGGTTCAATTCATTAGTGTCAATGAAATTTTTGGAAAAGGGAATGTGATGTTTATATTTTCAAATTTGTACAAAGAGGATAAAACAATTTCATTTGAAAACCATTTTTAGAAACCTAATCAAAAGAAATTTACCACCTTCCAAGGAAAACAATACACCAGAAATACACAAGTAATACACACAGCATGGGCAATGTAGGTATACATATGAGCATCATAATCACTACTACAAGCAACAAAAACTGAATAGACATGGGTGAAACTAGGAGATCGAGAATAAACCAGAAGACACCAATACATGAGAAATCATCCTTATAAACATGTCATGATGAAATCAAAATGCACAATACACTCAACCATCCTCTCTCAGGTAGGTCGAGGACAAATCCCATAGTAATAAACCCAATATATCCACCTACTATGGGCCACTGGTCAGAACCATAACCTACCAGTGCAGCAATCATTCTTAGAATATTCTCTCAATATACCAGATTCACATGTCTCACGTGTTTAAAAAGGGGGTGAGCCAACCAATGCCAACTAAGCATCCAATCAGATATATCTATATATAAAGTACAACATGCATCACCCCGAGCCACTCCATGGGAAAACCTCTTGCCTTTAACTACTCAAGTACCTGGGAGCCTCTAAGCACGACCTCCCAAACAATAAATTGCAACCAAGGCATGAGAGTCATCCTAAGAGGGTTTTTATCAAAACATTTTCATCACTTTCCATAAAGTGCCAAACGGGAATTAAATACATTTCATAATCACTACTTAAAAAAATTACAACTTCTTTGTAAGACCAAACCCAGTTTAAAACTATTTAAAGAACCCCCAAAACACTACTTCACAGGCTGACAATATTTTTATAAACCAAACCAAACCAAACCATTTTATTTTTCCAAATAAACTTTAAGAGCCAACTAGACAGCTTCTCAAAAGAACCAAATTACTTGTTCACGCTTCAAAGGAAATCATTTCTCATTAACCAGAACTCTATCTTACATTCCGAGAATTATGATTAAAAGACAAACAAGAATTCTTTTATTATTGGGTGTCGGCTCGTCAACAAAATATTCCAAGCGTCCTGTATAAAATAAATGATTATTTTTACACTAAATAATCATTTAAAGATTAACTGTATTATATTAAAAATTAATTATCATATATTATCTCACATTATTTAGAATTAATAAAATATTTATTTTGAACAATTAGTGTGTGCAAACAGCAGGAAATAATGTAACTAAAATTTTAAAAGCAGTGCAAAGGGGACCTACCTCATATACACGACGCGATGAAACTACACACGTTCGAAAATGCGTGGCAAATTCCAACGCCCTACATACTAAATATGAAGGACTCAAAACACATCCAAAAACTCGCTAGAGCATGCGAAACCAAGCGTCGTGGAGAAACGCTCACCTCGAAACTGAAGAGCGACGACGACGCAAACTCGGAATCGCTCCGTGCAGGTTCTAAAACAATAATCTGACAAAAAAAAACATAAGTTGATAAAACCCCCTGACAAAAGCAAAGGCGAAAGCAAGAGTAATAATATTGGTAATAATAGTAATAATTATAACAACAATAATAATAATAACAAAAACAACAACAACAAAAATAAGAATAGTAGGAATAATAATAATAAATAATAATAATAATAATAACAATAATAATAAAAATAATTAAAATAAATAATAATAATAATAATAATGATAATAATAATAGTATTAATAATAATAAAAATGATAATGATAATCAAAGTAAAAATAAATAAATGAATAAATAAAATAAAATAAAACTTTGGGGTATGCAGGCTGGCCGGGAGGGTTGCGGGTCAGCCGGAAAGGAGGCGGGCAGGGTACGGGTGATCCGGGCTAGAGGCCGGAAATGCGCGGGGTTGACTGGGCGAGGCTGATGGATGAAGAGGAACCACGCCGAAAATGTTTGGCTAGCAGGAGGCGCACCGTGCTGGAGGTGGTGGATAAGGTTGCAAGGGAAGTCGGGCCTGTTTGCGCCACTCACATGGGAAGGGGGGGCGCGTTGTATAGGAGTTACGGCAGGTGCTGCGACGAGGCGGCCAGTGGAAGGAGCAGGCGGTGATGGGTAGCGGGAGAGCAGGCTCTGCGGAGTAGTGCACCGGGCAGGAGGGGAGAGCTGCATCCGGGGGGGGATGGGAGCTGTGCAGGTGCTGCGATAGGGGAGGCTGAGGCCGGAGGCTGCTATCGGGAAGAGGGAGGGTGCCGGTGGTAGGCGAGCAGGAGGTCAAGGCAGACAGGGGAAAGGCTGGTGCTGCGGACAGGATGTGGAAAGGCGGAGGGATAAGGGAGGCACGCTGGGTGAAGGGGAGGTCACGCAGATGGCCGAGGCAGGCAGGAGGTGGGCTGGGTGCGCTGCAGGAGGGAGGTGTGGGGAAAGCAGCAAGGCATCACTGCTATGAGAAGAAGAAGAAAAAAACAAATAAAAAGGGAGGGTGGCGGCGCTTACTAGGCCAAGAGGAGGAGAAAAAAAACGGGGGAAGGTCTAGGGTTACAAGGGAAAAGGAAATATTAATAATAATAAATAAAATAAAGAGAAAACTAAAATAAAATAAAAATATAACCAAACAAATAAAATAAAACAAACATTAATCCCTAATAATAGTAATAAAATAAAAATAAAAATTTATAATTAGAATAATAATAATAATTATTATAATCATAATACACAAGTAAATAACAATAATAATAATAAAAAAAATTTAAACTATAATAATAATAACACTCAAAATAATAATAATAATAATAATAATAATAATAGTAGCCACTAATCATAAAATGATAATAATAAAATAAATTCATATCATTTTAATAATAATAAAATTAATGAAAGGGCCATGCAGTTGAATGGGCGAAGCCGTGCGATGTCGCGCTCCACCTGTGCGTCCTATGATGTTGAATCCAAATGTGCACTTTTTATCAAAGACTCATAAATTTAGTTCGGGACTTACCTCGGACCCTAGAAAAATAATTTAATGTCAAAGAAATCATAAAATAAAATGAACTCACGGGTCGGGGTGTGACAATTCTCCCCACCATAACGCTTTCCGCCCCCAGAAAGCCACAACATTACCCAGCCGATCGATCAATGCCTAAGAATTTCACACAAAACGATCCAACCTCTTAACCAAAGGACATTCCATCGACCATCTACGAGACTTGACCTCATTTCCCGAAACAGTCCAACAGTATAGGGGAGGCATGAATGGACTCCCCACCATAAGGACTCCTCTAGCACCCCATAACGACTTAAGAGAAAACTCAAAAAGACTCATGGTGGGTATCCCCACCATAAATAACTAACCTACTAGATCCCAACCAGAAAACCAACTTAGACCTACACCAGGCCTTATTCAAGCTAGAAAGAGCACAACAAAAACATTTAAACCACTCACTCCCGTCCGAAAGGGACAAGAGTTAGTTTGAAAAGTCTGCACAAACCAAAAACCCTTACCGCATGGGTGGGGAGGGTGGTCCTAAGGATCACATCACTGAAACTATGACAGATGACTACTCACAACCCATCACTTGGTGATAAACACAACCCAAAGTCGCAACTGATTCACATGGGTTGTCCACGCAAGACCACCAATTGACACATCACATCCAAACAAAAAGACACAATTATCGACATTGTGCGAGGGTTAAGTCCATCACACACTTTGTGACAAGAGAAAAACTACAACGACCGAGAAAACAGAGCAGCAACACCAGAACTATCTCACCACGATGATAGAGGTACGACTTTAACCAGACTCCTTAAAATTCCCCCGGGGGTTCCTGACTATGCGCCGACTTCACTCCGAGGCCTTTTGGCTGGAGCTCTGATGGGTGAAGCATCTCCTGCCTCCCAGTCAGGTTCTGATAATCCCAACAAGAAACATACATCTTTTGATTTGACAGATCGAAGGAAAATATTTTAAAATAAAAATCATAATGGCTTTGATAACCGGAGTTCATCAAAAGACCCATGCCATCCCATACATGTCAAAACCCAAAACACCATCTGTACACTGCAATAATAAAATATCACTTACACTAAAAGGAAACTTACACCAGAGACTTTTAACAAAAACCCAAAAACACATCACTTTTGAGAACTTCCTCTGTGACGCTTTCTAGCAACGCCCTGACAAAATCGCCGCATGTGACCCAAGCGTCCACATGCCTAGAAGGGCTTCGGAGTGCTTGGGCATGATGGCTTATTGTGACCCCGCTTGCCACACTGATAACACACAATAATCTCTCGCTCCGAAGAGGATGATGAAAGATCCAAAGGCCTCTTGATTCCATGACCTGATCCATCCACTTCCATTTGATTACTCATTTCCTTTCCAGAATCTTCACCACTTCTCATAGGGATCGAAGGAGGGAGAACTACTTCGAGCACTCCTGCCATCGCGACTTCAACATGAAAATCTTGTCTTGCCACATTGACAAAAGAAGTTAGGTTGGACTCTGACACCTTCGACTGTAGATCAGGGCGAAGACCTGCCTCTAAGCGTCGAGCCTTCATGGGTTCATTCGTGGAATACTCTGAATCATAAGGGACTAGCTCCACAAAGCGATGGAAATATTCTAACACGGATCCGTCGCCCTGCTATAGACAACACATCTTCATCCCCTTTTTCACCCTTTCTTCCTCAGAGAAATACTGGAGAATGAACAAAGCCTTGAAGAACTCCCAAGTAATCTCTTGACGGGGCTTGTTCTGAGACACTGACTTCCACCACATCCACGGTGAACCTTCAAGCATGATGGTCACAAACTTGACCTTCAATGACTCGGGAAACTCAATGAGGTTAAATTCACTTTCAATCTTCCGCATCCACTCCTCTTCCATGGAAGTTTCTGCTTGACCATAAAAGAGAGGTGGATCCAACTTCAAAAAATCAAGCATAAAATCCTTAGGTTGATCAACCGCACTATGATCACCCACCAAAGCTTCAAAAGGATAACTGCTGGACAAGGAAAAGTAAAAAACCCAATCAAGGACAACTCAATGAGTGAATAAAAACCTAAAAATCAAACAATGCATAGGTGATAAGTTCAAAACACAAGGAAGACATTTATCATAACATCAAAACTTTTCTCTTTGAAAACATGTTTAATTTAAAACATGCTTAGTGGGTTAAACCCTCTCCACTGGTATCCGTTTGAGTCTCACTCACATGCATGTATTTGTACCCACCGGGCATCCATCCACCGTACCAAAAATCCATCCACATTTCCAACAAACTAGAATGCATGTGATCACTCATCGGAACACCAATTTCAAAACAAAGCAACTTCATTTTCCAAAAACAATTCATTCATACCACTTCTTTTAAAAAAATCTAAAAATTAAACATGTCATTTCAAACAAACATTTTTTTAAAACCATCTTTTCTAATTCAAACCACTTTCAGAAATCAAGGGAAACCCAAAACAACTCGAACAGGGGACTAGTGTCAGTGGGTGACTTGACCATATGGTTGGCGGCCATATGCCAAACATGTCACTGACACAGAGAGCCTTCTTGGACCATGCCCCTAGCTCTGCAGGGCTTTCCAGGCCGTGCGGGTTAGGAGGACTAGTGGCCCAAACTCCCTTTTTCATATCCCAATCACAGAACATTTCCATAAAAACCAAAAAAAATAAAATAAACTGGACTTCCCCTGGAAACTTGAGGATCAGAACGAGCAAGAGTTCGTGACGCTCTTCTCGCACCTACCCATCAAGTCCCGACAATCCTACTCCATCTACCTTGACATCCCAAATAACAAAGGGCGCTCTGAAAAGTGAGGTCTTCTAAGAGCTGACCCCTCTGATAACATTTTTTCATGAACCGACCCGGGTCGACTCTGAACCGGTCACCCGATCAGGTCCGCGACATGGCCCGAGAGGCGTTCTCGATCCTCCCGGGCTGGCGACAAGCGCCAGCCGCATCAACAGAGGCTGTGGGAATGATTTCGCCTAATATAAATAAATAAGACTGCAAAGATAATACAGAGCAGCGTAGAAAAGATAAACCAAACGAAGTGACTAAATGGGAATAGGAGAAAAATAAAACTGACCAAACATGATGTCCGAACAAACTCCGTGAGACCTCGCGGGTCGCTCTCCGACTCAACGATCAAGCGTCACCCTAGGTGAGCGCACACAAGCTATAGCCTACACAAACACTAAAAACAAAAAAGAACTATAGGTGTGAGTATTAAAACTCAGTAGGCTAGCCCGATATCTATTCCCAATGCACTACCTTTAAAATAAAAGAAACATCATTTCAATTTTGAAATACAATTTATAAAAGTATGTTTTTCTAAATATTCTACATAAAAACAAAGTACGAACCATTGACCTTAACCATTTCCAAATTTGGGTTCAATTCATTAGTGTCAATGACATTTTAGGAAAAGGGAAAGTGATGTTTATATTTTCAAATTTTTACAAAGAGGATTAAACACTTTCATTTGAAAACCATTTTTCAAAACCTAATTAAAAGAAATTTACCACATTCCAAGGAAAACAATACACTAGAAATGCACAAGTAATACACATAGAAAGGGCAATGTTGGTATACATATGAGCATCATAATCAATACTACAAGCAACAAAAGCTGAATAGACATGGGTGAACCGAAGAGATCGAGAATAAAATAGAAGACACCAATACATGAGAAATAATCCTTATCGACATGTCATGATGAAATCAAAACACACAATATGCTCAACCATCCTCTCTCAGGCAGGTCGAGGGCAAATCTCATAGTAATAAACCCAATATATCCACCTACTACGGGACACTGGTCAGAACCATAACCTACCAGTGCAGCAATCATTCTTAGAATATGCTCTCAATATGCCAGATTCTCATGTCTCAAGTGTTTAAAAAGGGGGTGAGCCAACCGATGCCAACCGAGCATCCAATCAGATATATCTATATATAAATCACAACATGCAACACCACGAGCCACTCCATGGGACAACCTATTGCCTATAACTACTCAAGTACCCAGGATCCTCTAAGCGCGGCCTCCCAAACAATCAATTGCAACCAAGGAATGAGATTCATCCTAAGAGGGTTTTTATCAAAACATTTTCATCACTTTCCATAAAGTGCCAAATGGGCATTAAATACATTTCACAATCACTACTCAAAAAAAGTACAACTTCTTTATAAGACCAAAACTAGTTTAAAACCATTTAAAGAACCCCAAAACACTACTTCACAGGCTGATAATATTTTTATAAACCAAACCAAAGAAAAACATTTTATTTTTCCAAATAAACTTTAAGAGACAACCAGAAAACTTATCAAAAGAACCAAAGTACTTGTTCACGCTTCAAAAGAAATCATTTATCATTAAACAGAACTCTATTTTACATTCTGAGAATTATGTTTAAAATCCAAACATGTATTCTTTCATTATTGGGTGTCCGCTCGTCAAAAAAATATTCCAAGCGTCCTGTATAAAATAAACGGCTCTTTTTACACTAAATAATAATTTACAGATTAACTATCTTATATTAAAAATTACTTATCATATATTATTTCACATTAGTTAGAATTAATAAAATATTTATTTTGAACAATTAGTGTGCGCAAACAGCAGGAAATAATGTAACTTAAATTTTAAAAGTAGTGCAAAAAGAACCTACCTCAGATACAAGACGTGATGAAACTACGCACGTTCGAAAATGCGTGGCAAAGTCCAAAGCCCTACATACTAAATATCAAGGAATCAAAACACATCAAAAAACTCACTAGATCATGCGAAACCAAGCGTCGGGGAGAAATGATCACCACGAAACTGAAGCGTGATGACGATGCAAACTTGGAATTTCTCCGCACGGGTTCTAAAACAATACTCCTACAAAAAAACATAAGTTGATAAAACCCCCTAACAAAAGCAAAGACGAAAGCAAGAGTAATAATAATGGTAATAATAGTAATAATTATAACAACAACAATAATAATAATAATAATAACAACAACAATAATAAGAATAGTAATAATAATAATAATAATAAAAATAATAATAACAATAATAATAATAATAATAATAATAATAATAACAATAATGATAATAATAATAGTATTAATAATAATAAAAATGATAATGAAAATCAAAGTAAAAATAAATAAATGAATAAATAAAATAAAATAAAACCTTGGGGTATGCGGGCTGGCCGGGAGGGTTGCGGGTCAGCCGGAAAGGAGGCGGGCAGGGTACAGGTGAGCCGGGCAAGAGGCCGGAAAGGCGCGGGGCTGGTTGGGGGAGGCCGGCGGACGAAGGGGAACCATGCCGGAAATGTTTGGCTAGAAGGAGGTGCACCATGTTGGAGGTGGTGGAGAGAGCTGCAAGGTAAGTTGGGCCTGTTTGCGCCACTCACACGGGAAGGGGGGCGCGATGTATAGGAGTCACAACAGGTGCTGCGACGAGGCGGCCGACAGAAGGAGTAGGCGGTGATGGGTAGCAGGAGAGCAGGCTCTGCAGAATGGTACACCGAACAGGAGGGGAGAGATGCATTCGGGGGGGGGGGGGGGGCGTATGGGAGCTGCGCAGCTGCTACGATAGGGGAGGTTGAGGCCGGAGGCTGCTACCGGGAATAGGGAGGGCGCCGGCGGTAGGCGAGCAGGAGGTCGAGGTGGACAGGGGAAAGGCCAGTGCTACGGACAGGGTGCGACAAGGTGGAGGGATAAGGGAGGTGCACTAGGTGAAGGGGAGGTCACGTGGATGGCCGATGCAGGCAGAAGGTGGGCTGGGTGCACTGCAGGAGAGTTTTTTTTCATTTTTTCAAAAAAAAAAAATTAAAAAATACAACCAGGTTTAAAATATATTTTTTTACATCCCAAAGGCGGCACACCATGTGCCGCCTTTCGGGCATTTCAGCGCTGAAGAAAGGCGGAACCTGGTGTGCTGCCTTTTCCCATAATTAAAGAACAAAGGCGGCACACCAGGTGCCGCCTTTGGACAAAAAAAAATTAATAAAATTTAAAATTTTATCTTAGTCCTTCTAACTTTGTCGTA
This sequence comes from Viscum album, assembly GCA_963277665.1. NCBI lineage: Eukaryota > Viridiplantae > Streptophyta > Magnoliopsida > Santalales > Viscaceae > Viscum > Viscum album. The sequence continues at coordinate 1,897,529,034 of OY728158.1, read as the reverse complement.
GCATTCAGATGCATTCCAATAATGAAAACCTCAACCAGCTTATGTGCTTTACACATAATAGAAACATATTTGCAATTTTTTCATGCCCCTGAGTATAAATCAACCTCAAAAGCTCTAGATAATTTTTCTTGGTAAGGTGAGATGAGAAGGGAGGTATTATACCATCAGGAAGAGAGATTCTAGAAATGTGCAATGCTATGACAAACCTTTAGATGAAATGTGTCAGTTCCCCACTAGATGTGCATGTTCCTTCATAATTTTCAGGCTGGAGATAATCCACCTTAAGTTCCACATAGCCTTATGCCTTCCATGGATTAGTGTCAAACACTTCATCCCATTTGTTTACTTTATGGGGAAGTAAAACCTCATTCCTTTGAATATTCACATTACCATGAACATATAAAATCAGCATTTTGCAAGAAAAACTACTAATCTCATGTTCACTGAAATACCCCTTAACGTAAGAATGATACAAATAGTATAAGTACCCAATAGAAAGATTCCAATCCATTTTGACTGGGCTATGTGGAATCATTAGTGTTTTGATCTGATTAATAATTTAAAAGGTTTCAAAACCACCTTTATGAAACTAAAAAATGTTTCAAGTAAGTGACTTTGAATGCCTATAAAATATAAACCATAAGATCTATTGAAATGAAACTTAAAACATGGATTAAACATATAATAAGTAATTGAAAATAAAAACCATTTCTTAAAAATTGTTGATGAAATTCAATTATAATCTTTCAAAAACACTTCTTGCAACTCAAAAATATTTCAGACATTAGACTTTGAAAGCCTGTAAAATATAAACTTAAAGACTCATATAAATGAAACTTAGAACATAGATTAAACATATAAGAAGTAGTAGAAAAGTAATTAGTTAATTCTAGTGAGGGGGAAAACTGTTAGACCCTATAATTGAATGATAATGAGGATGACAAGGAAACATCAACCCCCACGCCCACCCCTTCCACCCATTCAACCAACTTCGGTAACTCTAATAGAAGTAGCTTTTCAAAAAAATGAAATGTCACACCACCACAGCTTCCTATATCCATATTAACCCCCCAATTCAGTTTCATTAAATGTGGACAACCCCCATTTTTACCAAAGTCAATGATGTACTATTAAACCATCACTTTTCAACCCCCGCCTCAATAATACAAAATGGTTTAAGGGATGAGAAATGATTCGGGGGTTGAAAAGTGATGGTTTAATAGTACATCATTGATTTTGGTAAAAATGGGGGTTGTCCACATTTAATGAAACTGAATTGGGAGGTTAATATAGATGTAGGAAGCTGTGGTGGTGTGACATTTCATTTTTTTGAAAAGCTACTTCTATAGGAGTTATCGAAGTTGGTTGAATGGGTGGAAGGGGTGGGCGTGGGGGTTGATGTTTCCTTGTCATCCTCATTATCCTTCAATTACAGGGTCTAACAGTTTGTCCCCTCACCAGAATTAACTAATTACTTTTCTACTACTTCTTATATGTCTAATCTATGTTCTAAGTTTCATTTATATGAGTCTTTAAGTTTATATTTTATAGGATTTCAAAGTCTCATATCTGAAATATTTGTGAGTTGCAAGAAGTGTTTTTGAAAGATTATAATTGTATTTCATCAACAATTTTTGAGAAATGGTTTTTATATTCAATTACTTATTATATGTTTAATCAATGTTTTAAGTTTCATTTCAATAGATCTTATGGTTTATATTTTATAGGCTTTCAAAGTCACTTACTTGAAACATTTTTGAGTTTCAGAAAGGTGGTTCTGAAACCTTTTAAATTATTAATCAGATAAAAACACCAATGATTTCACATAGCCCAGTCAAAATGTTTTGGAAGCTTGCTATTGGGTACTTACACTATTTGTATCATTCTTATGTTAAGGGGTATTTCAGTGAATATCAGATTAGTAGTTTTTCTTGCAAAATGCTGATTGTATATGTTCATGGTAATGTGCATATTCAAAGGAATGACTTTTACTTCCCCATAAAGTAAACAAATGGGATTAAGTGTTTGACATTAATCCATGGAAGGCATAAGGCTATGTGGAACTTAAGCTGGATTATCTACAGCCTGAAAATTTTGGAGGAAAATGCACATCTAGTGGGGAACTAACACATTTCATCTAAAGGTTTGTCATAGCATTGCACATTCAAATTCACTTACTTGAAACATTTTTGAGTTTTAGGAAGGTGGTTTTGAAACCTTTTAAATAATTTATCATCTAAATTTCTTAAGAAATTCATTTTGTTTTCAACTATCTCCTATATGTTTAATTCATATTTTAATTTTCATTCATATCGGTCTTATAGTTTATATTTTATAAGCTTTCAAAGTCACGTACTTTAACCATTATGAAGTTTCACATAGGTGTTTTTGAAAGCTTGTAAATTATGTGTGATCGATAATTTTTAAGAAATTCTTTTAGAGTAAAAGTAATGCACTCTTTTTAATAAATAGAAAACATTTACATGAAGAAGTAATGTCAGTGTCTATGGTGAGGATCTGTCCCACAAGGTGGTGTGCGAACGGTATGTCCATATCGAGAGCGACGTTTTCCATGCTGGGATGGAGTATGATGACCTGGAGAGGGATGATCTCCGGGCACTAGAACATCAATCACGGGATCCTCTGTCATAGTCTGCATGGAAGGAGGTGTCGGAGGGATGTCATCATGTGCACGAGATCCTTCTCCCACTACGTAAGTAGAAGGGACTGTCATCATACCCTCAGGAAACCATATAGGCTATGAAGGATCTGGTATGAAAGATGGCAGCATAGGAGATGACCCCTGATAAATCCCTGGAAAATAAATATCTGGCGAATACTGTGGATATCAGGTCAAAAAAGATGGATCCTATGCTGCATCCTGCTGCACAAACCCAGACGGGTCAGGCTGGACTGATAGAGCACCGACCTGTGCCTCTGGAACAGGTGAGGGCTCACGTGCGGCAGGATGTGGTCTCCGTCGCCGTTGTCTTCGCTGGGGAATAGCACCAGCTGCTGCTGCAGGTTCCTGAGTAGGACCCTCATCTCCTGGGATAGGAGCATCATGTTCCTGAGCATGAACATCTTGTCTCTGGGGTCTAGGATGGATGATACTATCATGAATAGATCGACAAATCAACATCATCTCCTCCAAAGCAGCATGGATCACAGATAAACTAACAACTTCCTCCTCCTCTGGATCAGTCATGCGACATAATTGTCGTAGTCTGGTATGCTGTATAGAGATTCAAAATGAATTATAAAATAGCATAATAAATATATTATGTGAAATTTATTGACTTACCAGATCCTGAATCCCTCTCCCATGCTGAGTCAGATACAATATATAATTCACTCTATACCATGGCTCATACTCTACCTGATCTGATAGATAGAATCACATCATACGTACACTGGTGATACGATGCTCTACTCGATTGTCCCAGATGGCGACATACTGGGCATGTCATCGTCGCCAATTGACATGCTGTCTCCCCGTGAGCTTCAAGCCATGAAGCGCTGGTAACTGTCGTGGTGTAGGTGGAATCAGCTGAACACAGCAAAACTGACGCATAAATCTATAGGGCTGGTGCCACTCAATAATATGAAAGTGAATGAGTGGCACTACAGCCATAACCTCATGAAGTCTAGCAGTACATTATGTAGTTAAGTCTTGAACCAGACTCCAGTATGGCATCCAATGAATCTGTAATGACATGTGACATTTAATCAGAGAAATTTGTTAACAAAAAACAAAAATGATGATATATACTTACGCTGTCAGGTAGTAAATTGTCCGACATGAGACGATATGTAGCCAAATTGTGGGTCGGAGCATCGAAAAAGTGATGTTCCTGACTCCACCTATCAAATACAACATTGAAAGTGATAAATAATCAGAAATTAAATATAATAAATCATAATACAATCAGAAATAACTAAATATGACGGATCATACCATCGTCTACGTGGAGCATCCTGTAGCACATCTATAGGAAGCCTATGACCAACAGTAACAGGGGCAAGGACAGGGATGCGCTCCCATGCCCACAACTCTATAAGGACAACACATGCTCCGAGATCTGTGTGATTTGAGCGGCATGTCTTACATAATGCTCTATAAGTGTAGGCCAAACATGCAGATCCCCAACTGTATCTCCCGATCCGATCAAAGTCCTCCAGTAAACTAAGATACATCATGTTCACATGCACACCCGAGTGATCTGAACACAATGTACCTCCAATAAGTCGTAAGATATATGCCCGAGCATAACACATGATGGTCTTCTCATCAGCATCAGCAGGTAAATGTGCAAACTGCAAATCAAGCCAAGGCATAGATATGGACCCACCATCTGTAGTAGTATGATCAGCCAAAATATCGACACCTAATAATCTATGTGCCAGCTTAGCCCAATCCCCACTGGTGGGTCCAATAACTGCATCTCCCTGAATAGGAAGACCGAGTAGCACTGCCACATCCTCTAAGGTGATAGTCATCTCTCCCTCTGGCAAGTGGAATGTGTGAGTCTCTGATCTACATCTCTTGACCAAGGCAGCAAGAAGGGGATGATCAGTGTAAGTGAAATCAGAAACGGCAATTCCATAGAAGCCAGCACGACATAAGTATGGTATAATAGTAGTTGGAGGCGCCATGTGTCAAAAATGGTGTGCTCGCCGCACCCTAATCTGTCGAACATCCCAACCCTCTATCACATCACGAGAAACATGCCTATGCTGCTCGGTGAGGAGTGGAATATCATCCATCTGGAATCCAGAAAATGAAATTACTCTTCACTATAAAATGTAAATATAATGTTAAATTTAATATAACGTTATGATTGGTATAATTAACGATATGTGATGTTTTTTTAGAAAAATTTAAGGGAATGTCGTCATATTTTGGAGGACATTTATCTATCATGTCTTTATATATGTTTTACCATGAAAATTAAGTTTTTTAAGATATGGTGTCATGCATTTATATATATAAACATTTTATCCCAGTTATGTATGATTTATGAAGATCCTTTATGATAAATGTTTTAATAATTTTTTGTATTCGATGACAAATAACCTTTTTTTAATAATGTTTTGGTTCTCTAAGATTACGTTCATATTAATGGATTTAAAAGTATTGAATACAGAGGTTCATTATTGGAAGGATAGAAGTTTCTTATTGGAAATGTGAAACAATTCTTAAAAAGTTCATCTCTGATATTAACAACATATAACTGACTACATGAAAAGATCATGTTGGATACAACAAATCATTGTGGCTGAGTGTGTGAACTCGATCCAGAAATGTTAGGACATCGTTTCCGGTTATGCCCTTCTTGATGACATAGACGACATCTCAACCTTTTCCCTTGTTCTTGAGGCCAATCCATCTCATTTCATATCCTGTTGGTCTTCGGTCTTCCCCGTGGTCATAATCTACTGATGTCAGGAATCAGTATGGGCTGGTCTTCAGGCACTGTGAAATATGAAAACTCCCCAACAGGCATCCATGGCACAACATAACAGTTAGAAATGGCCTCCAATCGGTATACTGGATCAACATAATCTTCCCATGATACGTTCAAAGACGCACATGCTGCGATGGCATGTGCGCATGGAAACCTTAATGCCTGAAACTTTCCACACTGACATTGTTTTGCTTCTAGAAGTACCACTAATTTTTCACCACTGTTACCTGTAATGGGGTTAAAATACTCTTTAACTTCAAATGCTGAGTCTTCTCGATGGAATATACACACTCGATAACTGGAAGCTTCTTCAATGTTCTTGTCAATATCTCGTTGAAAGTTTTTTCCAAATCTTAGCCCCTGTTGAATCCCATCTGAGGCTAGTTTTTGTCTATCAACGAAGTACTTAACACAACGATAAAATGTCTCCTGAACTAGGGCAGTAATTGGTAGCTTGCAAAGCCCCTTGAAGACGCCATTTATACACTCCACAATGTTTGTGGTCATGTGTCCATACCTCTTCCCCCCGTCATAGGCCAGTGTCCATTTCTCTTTTGGAATCTTCATCATATAATCATACACTTCTTGGTTAGCCTTGCGGATTTCTTCGTAACGCACCTCAAACCTTCATTGATCTGGCTCATATTCTACATAAATATGATCACAGGTCATAGAAAATATATTTTTATTTACATTAAAATAGTAAACATCAATGACGACATTGCTTACCAAGCCTCGTGATTGCATTCTTCATAGCCTCATTATGGAAGGTTTTGCACACGTTACTAGAAATGTGTCTGATGCAGTATCTATGATGTTCATTTGGGGGCCTCCATGAATCAGGATCCGCATTGATTGCCTCATTGATTGACCTATGTCGATCAGATATCAAACAGACACCTCGAATGCGTGTGAAATGGTTGCTAATGCATGCCAAAAACCAGCTCCAAGATTCATAGTTTTCATTATCCACTATTGCAAATGCAAGCGGAAGTGGTGAACGGTTCCCATCTTGGGTTGCGTCAATCAACAATACGCCCTTATACTTTCTAGATAGAAATGTTCCATCAATTTGTATGAACTGTTTACTGAAACAAAATGTGGAAATACATGGGAGGAATGCCCAGAATAACTGATGAAATTGAACACAAGATTTATCCAATCAATTATCTTCAAACACATGTTCCTTCATATTTATATGGTAGACAACTTGGTTTTTGTGGCTCAGCATGGCTAATAATTGCGGCAACACCCGATACGAGTCATCCCAATCACCGTAGACCTTCACAATTTCCTTCTGTATCGCTATCCATGCCTTGTTATAAGAAATCTTATAACTGAAAGTTTGAAGTATCTTCTCTTGCACAAGGGATATAGGAACATCTTGATAGGTCCTAATCATCTCAACGATAACAGTTGACACAAATTCGACATCCAAAGTAGTGTGATCCTGTGTCAAGTTTGGCTGAACACAAGAATGAGCTACCTCAATCTTTGAAATTCTCCATCCACCGAATGCAATGTCTGGAATCGCCCTCAACTGGAATCTATAGTCTTCATCAAACTTATCACACCGTATGACATATTTTTTTCGACATGATGCCTCAACTACATATCTAAAATGCCTCTCAATATGAAATATTTCTAATAAGCTCTTCAACGCATCCTTACTTGGAAAATCCCTTCCATTATATAATGTTTTTTCCAACTCACTAAACCTGTCCACTATAACTCCAGGAAACTCTGTTGCAGGTGTCAGAACATTGTTGTCGAATTCAGGTACACGTTCCATTGCTTCGGACCAAGATTCAAATGGTGGTGGATGATTTAATGTTGGTCGAGAATGTTCTTGAACTACTCTATTTCGAGAAACTACTACCTTATCTTCTACAACTCCCTACCTATCTCCAGCTCCCTCCCCATCATCATTGTCTTCTCCGTCTATTCCATCATGATTAAATTCCTCATCTGAAGAATTATTTATATGTAAATCTGGCAGATCATCTAAGTTTTCCTCCTTCGCAACAGGGCGAACATCCTTAATTTCTTGGGATTAAGCTTCTTCAACAACTATTTGTGCATGTCTACGACTTCGAACATTTTTATATTTTTGTACATTAGAAACTTCAACATATAACTCCATCATTGAACCATCAGACCATTGGGAAAAAAAAGTTCCCGCTTGGACCCAGTGCTTATCAGCTGCCAATGGACAAGCAAGATGCCATAACGTTGCAGGGAATTGCAAATGTCTATAACTAATAGAATTTATCTCTTGATGAGGACCGAGATTTAAGCAACCGTGAATTCTATCTTGAAGATCAGTTATGGTTACACAATCAAATGTGTTAACCATAGATATTGGTTGTATACTATAAGAAGCTCCTTGCTCGGTTTGAATAACCTTTCCATAGCAGTAAACACAAGAAAACATGTATCTCTACATGAATAATGTTTACTAATCACTAAATATGTCAATAATGTTTTGTTACGTGTTAAATAACATTTTTTATCTTCTTAAAGGTATTTTAGTACTTCATGAAGTAAATATCAATCATCTAAAGCATATCCCCCGGGAGTGTCAAACCAGGAGTGCAGAAAGGCCCGTTGTCGTGTACCAGGATACCCTGGGTCAGGCCCAAAACTCATTGTCGGGGCTTTCACCCCTAGGTATAGCTGTGCCAGAGCCACATCCACTTGTAGTATCCATATAGGGATTTAATTTCTTAGACAACGACATAAACTTTCATGACACCAAAATTTTAAAACCTTCCTAAATTAAGCCACTACTGTTTTGTAGAACAATTTTTAACTTTCCAAAAGATATGTTCAATGATCTCTAAAAAATAAGATTCATTATAGTGATGGTTAATCACTACTTAAGTGTCGGTCACTACTTAAGTGCGGGTTAATCACTACTTAAGTGTTGTTTAATCACTACTTAAGTTCTGGTTAATCACTACTTAAGTGCTGGTTAATCAGTTAGGAGTTGGTCATTCACCACTTAATCATCCATTAATCTTTACTTAATGACCCCTTAATTACCCCTTAATCATCCCATAATCATTCCTTAATCATTAGTTAATCACCCCTTAAACATTCCTTAATTAGACCTTAATCATCACGTAAACATTCCTTAATTACCCCTTAACTATCCCCTAATCATTCCTTAATCATTAGTTAATGACCCCTTAATCACCCCTTAATCGTTATTTAATCACCCCTTAATCGTTTGTTAATCACCCCTTAAACATTCCTTAATTACCCCTTAATCATCACTTAATCATTCCTTAATTACCCCTTAATCATCCCCTTAACCCCTTAATAACTCCTTAATTACCCCTTAATCACCCCCTTAATCGTTAGTTAATCACCCCTTAAACATTCCTTAATTACCCATTAATCACCCCTTAAACATTCCTTAATTACCCCTTAATCATCACTTAATCATTTTTTAATTACCCCTTAATCATCCCCTTAACCCCTTAATCACTCCTTAATTACCCCTTCATTCCTTAATTAAACCCTTAATAAGTTAATGACCCCTTAATCACCCCCTTAATCGTTAGTTAATCACCCCTTAAATAATCCTTAATTACCCCTTAATCACCCCTTAAACATTCCTTAATTACCCCTTAACCATCCCCTAATCATTCCTTAATCATTAGTTAATGAAAACTTAATCACCCCATAATCTTTAGTTAATCACCCCTTAATCGTTACTTAATCACCCCTAAAACATTCCTTAATTACCCCTTAATCAACCCTTAATCACTCCTTAATTACCCCTTAATCATCACTTAATCATTCCTTAATTACCCCTTAATAATTAGTTAATCACCCCTTAATCACTCCTTAATTACCCCTTAATCATCAATTAATCATTCCTTAATTACCTTAATGACCCCTTAATCATCACTTAGTCACCCCTTAAACATTCCTTAATTAATAATCCATGGTTAATTACCCCTTTAATCATGACTTCATTATTCCTTAATCATCATTTAATTATTCTATGATTATCTCTAAAATATTAATAAATTATTATTATCCCTAATTATCATTCATTAATAATATTATATTATACATACTTTAATCTAACATTAAATAATTTATCCCTAATCATAATTCATTAAAAATATTAAATTACATATACCTTAATCTAACATTAAATATTAACTAATTAAAACATTAATAATATAACTATTTATTTCTTTTCTTTAAATAACTACTACTACATACTTAAATATTTAAAATTAACTAATTTAAATTAAATAAATAAATAACTTTAAAATAAAAAAATACCTCTAAATGAAGCTTGACACAAAAATCTTGTACTCCTTGCATCTCCGGAAGCACCACGAAGGAAAACTCAACTTAGAGAGAGGAGCTCTTAAAATTTTAGAGAGAAGAGGGATTTGTGAGTGAGGAAGGATGGGTGGGGCGACTCCCTTTTATAGGGATTTTTTGGCGAAGGCGGCCTCTGGGAAGCCGCCTTCGGCCATTTAAAACACGAAAGGCGGCTCTTTTAAAGCCGAATTTCGCAGAAAAAGAATCGAAAGGAAGGCACTGGTGTGCCGCCTTTCGTTTCCCCAAAGGCGCAAGGCGGTTTCTGGTGAACCGCCTTTGGCCCGGCGGAAACTGAACCGAAGGAGGCACATGGTGTGCCGCCTTTGGTATGTAAAAAGATATATTTTAAACCTGGTCGTATTTTTAATTTTTTTTTTGAAAAAATGTAAAAAAAAACTCGCTGCAGGAAGGAGGTGTGAGGAAAGCAGCAAGGCAGCACTGCTACGAGAAGAAGAAGAAAAAAATAAATAAAAAGGGAGGGTGGCGGCACTGCCTAGGCCAAGAGGAGGAGAAAAAAAACGGGGGAAGATCTAGGGTTACGAGGGAAAAGGAAATAATAATAATAACAAATAAAATAAAAAGAAAACTAAAATAAAATAAAAATATAACCAAACAAATAAAATAAAACAAACATTAATCCATAATAATTGTAATAAAATACAAATAAAAATTTAAAATTAGAATAATAATAATAAGAATTGTAATCATAATACACAGGTAAATAACAATAAAAAAAAAATTAAACTATAATAATAATAACACTCAAAATAATAATAATAATAATAATAATAATAGTAACCACTAATCATAAAATGATAATAATAAAATGAATTCATATCATTTTAAAAACAATAAAATTAACAAAAGGGCCATGCAGTTGCATGTGCGAAGCCGCGTGACGTCGCGCTCCACCCGTGCGTCCAATGACGTTGAATCCAAATGTGCACTTTTTATCAAAGAGTCATAAATTTAGTCCGGGACTTACCTCAGACCCCAGAAAAATAATTTAAAGTCAAAGAAATCATAAAATAAAATGAACTCACGGGTCGGGGTGTGACAATCTAGAAGAAAGGAAATTAAAATAGAAAAAAGATACATAGAGTGGATCTTAGATGGTAGATTGGGGAATAGATCAAAGGAAATAAAGAATGGGGATAAATTGGTGTAAAATAAAAAAGAACAAACTTACCTCAAGAAAAATACAACCAAAGATCTACCAGGTACCCCATTTATAAACATAAGGTACTTAGTGGTATCCCAAGGTAGAAATTTTACTACCCTTCACACTTGGTATATAATGTACTCCCAATATGTACCCAATGGAACTTTTAATTTTAATATTTCAGTTACCTCCTCAAAAAAATATCCTAAACTCTTAGAAACATCTCTAAAACTAAAAAAATATCCACATTCCTCTCAACATTGATCCAAAATTACTCAAATTTAAATAGGAATTCAAAAATTAAAAGAAACTCCTTAATTGGAATAAATAATTAAACTAATATTTCACCTTTGACCACTAAAACTTTTAAAAAATATCCTAAATTCAAAAAACATGGATAGAATTCAATATAACCTCCACACTACATAACTTATCATCACTCCAATGTTCCACAGTGATGATTTACTGAACTCATTACCCCAAAGTCACCAAGACACAAACTAGGGTATCCCCTAAGTCAGGATAAACGGTTCAAAAATTATCAAAAATATATTGATCTACAACCAACTCATCTATATATGGCATTAAATACACCTTAAAAACACATTAAATAACCATGACCACATCACCTATATATGACCCAAAACATACCTAAAAATACATACCAATTTATCCATATCACTTATGATACATAACTTCTAAATTTAATCTATATTACTAAAACCTTAAAGTTACTATAAACTATAAGGTATAATTTCAACAAATTTCAACGATTTTTTTTCAAATTACCCATTATTCTTCCACTACAAAACTCTTAAAATGTAATGTAATCCATTTATAATCACAAGGTATCAACACCAAATTCATACCACACCCATAAAATTATATGGATACCACCAACCAGTTAAAAGAAAAACCATGTTATTCCTTTCCATAGGAAATGAATTTTACATTCTTATTATTATCCTCCATTTTATCATTTTATAAAAACAATTCATTTAACAATACTTGGATTAATATTTTATTCCAAAACATGTTTTCCAAAAAAATAAATAAAATATTACCTATAAAATCTATACAAATGAAATAAATTTATCTCTTCAATTTAAAATCATTTTCTTACTTTTATATAAAAAGATTATTAACAAAATAGTTCCATTTATTTCCATTTAAATGAAACAACATGTTCTCATAATTATTCTAGTGAAAACTATTATTGTATCTTAGAAAAAGTTTCAATATAAGTAAATTAGTAAGAGAATAAATTTTAGAATTATAATATTTAAAGATCAACTATAGCAATAAAAATAAAATGAACATAAAGTATTAAGGGGAGGTATATTTAGATCAATAGTAATCACTATAAAAGAAATAATATTTCAATAAAGTAATAAAAATATAATTTTTTCAGTAATAACCTCTAGGATTTTAGTAATACATATCAATAAATTAATATAAACATGTTCATGAATCAATAATACTAGAATAAAAAGAAATAAACATGGAATATAAAGGGAATGTATTATTTGTTTATCAAATTAATGAAACAACATGAGTATGATTTCCATTAAAACACTAATAATAATCTATGTGAGTACCTTAATTAACTATATAAAACCTAATAAGGTATAGAGGAAAACATTATATACACTATTATTTTCTTTCAATTAATTAACATTTCAAATGGATTTATGTATATCCTAAGAATGAATTTCCTTTAATGAGCCTAAATGACTATATATATATGAATATAATAAATAAATCCTAGAATAACCCACTAATTGTTATAGGTTCTAACTATCAGGATGATTAGGCATTCAAATTAATACCCATTATTCCTTGGTGATTCCTACCTAGCAACATGTATGTCGTTTTTAACTTAAGATTCCACCCTAAAGAAGTTCATGATTCATTTTTATGGATTTATTCTCAAGTAATACCTATCCTACATCCTTTTTACAATCAATCCCAAACATCCTAACATATTCAAGTGAGAAGATACATAATTAAATCATTTTATATGATTTTTTAATGACTATGAACTGAATCACACGAATGAGACTCAAATCGGGCCACCAGATGACCCCAAGAGTTCTCTTCTATTTATAGGGGCTAAATAATATCGTATTAGGTCTTAGAGTATAGTTGGGGTGTAATTTACCCACAATTATTGTCAATGATAGATTAATAAAACAAATACTACCTGAATTTAAAAAATATCTACCAACCAAAAAGCACACCCTAGTTTAAAACATACATTAAAAAAATTTCTCTAAGACACATGAGTTATTTCCAAACATGATCTATAATTTCCATCCCCAACAACCAAAAAAACTCAACTCATATCGACAACGACCATGAGTTTCCAAAATTTATCATTCATACATCTTATAGTACATATATGAAACATTAAATTTACAATGGAGATAAATTTTCAACATAGTCCACATGAAGAATATAAGAGTACAATAATAAGTAGGTCACCTCAAAGTTTCCAAAATATGGGAGATACACTTAGATGTGTTCTTCTGTCAAATTTAATCATCTATATTAATATAGTTAAAAATAACAATACATATTTTTAGGAATCAATTAATGGTATAAGTTAATAATGAATAACCTCCTAGATTAATAATAATTACAATTGATAATTCCCTTTAATATTAAGATCTATACATATCATAATATATTATGGATTAGAATATACAATTTCTAATGAAGAGGTCAGGGAAACTTGTTTCTTATCCCACTAAGCTAAGATTACAACATTTCTATGCCTGATTATGTAAAGGGTAAATCCCCATACCATGGAAATATGAATGTTTATACATGATTTGGGACCTCATATCATCTTATTGAAAGGGGGATGAGTATAATTCGTCAAGGATCAACAATCCATCCCATGAGACATACATTATTACAATTTCTGTAGTAGTTAAATACCCATATTAACATGATAATTTTTCTATCAAAGTGGAATCCAGGCTCAATGAATCCACACTATGTATACAAATCAACATGCTCAGTATAATAAATAATGAAACACTCGTCATCTCAAAGAATTAGTTATGTCTAGGAAACAATATGATCATAACAATTCATACAATTATTAAATTTCAAATTAAGCATCATGGCCTATTACAAAGTAATTATCATACAATATATTGAATTTACATTTCACACAGTTATAACATAATGTTTGTGTATTCCATTTATACAACTTTTTTGGATTCCAAATAGGTGTATATACATTTTTCCATAAATAACATAGGTTATAAAACACTATTCATATATTGATACGTTAGATATAGGATATTCCACTTCTTAGTTGTGTGTGGAGAGAATCTTTTAAGTTACCTAATTCATAGACAAACAAGGATCGAACTCTACCATGGCTATTTACTATGCTGCAATAGTATATAGTAGGTGATTGACCAAGAATTGTTTTAGTTATATCCAAAAAATACCCAAATTATACCAGCTAACAAATTAATATAGGTGTAATAATTGAACTTTGGATACCCATTTTAAATTATCATTCTCTTCAATGTAGGTTTTAATACTTGTAAATTAATTTATATAAAACATATATTTACGTTTTAATGTAATCAAAATATTTACATTTAAATTTATTCTTTTAAAAGAGTGTAACTTAAATGATCATTTAAAATAGGAAGTGATTTTTATGAAATCATATTTAGTGGAAAGGTCTTGTATAAAATCAAGAAAAGCACTTAAAATTTATTAACAAAAATAAGTAAAGGTTTTCCAAATTTGGTATCTTGTTTAGGTTGGAGCCCAATTAATATAACAAATTATATTTTGGTATGTTATCCTCCCATTCTATAAGAAATCAACTGATTAATTTTCTCACCACTAATTAAAAACTTAACTAATGTTAAATATGGATTACTTAATTTCATCTTATGTGGGTTTAAGTTGGAAACAATGATCTCATTAATAAGGCATGTTAATGAAATATAAAGGAATCAAACTGTTAAAAATTAGTCACAAAACCTATGTTTCTAAACATAATTCACTATGGAGGTTTTTAACATATTAATAATGGGTTTATAATGGTTCAAGAGGGTAGACCTGATGTTATATAGTATGGTTAAAACTACTAATAAATTTTATTCATTAACCTCATGAAATTAAATTCTTTGGATACATAAATAATTATTTCACAAAATATTATCAAATTTAAAAGGGTTTTAATTTGGTAATAAGCAAATTATACATAACTATAAATATTTAATTCACTAGTTTCATTAAAAATCATTTGAATGTGTTATTATTAATTATCAATTTATTAAATAAAAACAAGTTCTCTACCATTCCATTTGGGATTAAATAATGGGGAATTAAAGGGAATCATTTTCATGCATCAAACAGGTATATCAAGGCCAAATATATTATATATTATGTCAAAATTATTTATTTCAAAATAATTTTTAAATAATATATTAGAAATAATAAATTTATCATAAAACATTTAATACCAAATTTAAAAATAAAGTAAATTTCCAAATTGTTCAGGTATTAAGGGATTTTTTTTATATAAAGGCTATTTGATAACACAACTATGGAATTCATTTATATAGTTAATCAATATATTTATAAAATAAATAATATTTAGATTTACTAGATTATAAAAGTAGTGGAAAATAAATCCAAATAATTTCCTAATAATTTTTATGGAGTTTGGAACCACCTATAGATGAAACAACTTTAATAACCATTCCCTTTAATTCTGACAGCATCATTGCGCCCCCTAAAACCACTAAATCACATACCATAATCATTTATAATAAATTATGTATCAATTTTAAAATTAACATACTGTAAACCTAATAAAATCCTTTCCAAAACCTAGGTAGAATACAAAAAATATTATACTAGTATACAATTAGAATAAAGAACCAATTAAATGAAATCTATGAATACCCAAATCAAAACCCCCAGTATAGAAAACCTTAATATAATACCTTTATAAAAATAAACCACCAAAATAGTGTAAAATGACAAAAAAACACTCATCACGGAGTTTCTTAATCCATACTAGAGTGAACCAAGTAATAAAGATGGTTTTCATCATGAATTTGTTGAAATCCATAAACATGGGGTTAATTTTAAATAAATAAAATTTAGAAATTTAGTAGGTTACAATTAATAATATGAGAATAGATTCTTACCATGGAATTTGCATGATGAAATCCCCTAAATAAACCATGGATCAAAGGATCTATATGAGGGGGAATAAAGGGACCTAGAGAATCCATGTAGAAGATCATAGATAGAAGTAGGGGAATGAATAATATTAAAAAGGTAATGGAGGTAAATAGTTTAAAAATGCAATATTTTAAAAGAAAAATGAACCCATGATTTACCTTATACCTAGTTTGGGGCCATCGTGAACTCGATGGTGTTATCTATAAACTTGAGCCACATTTCATCACATCGAGTACTCGATGTATTCCCACTGGGTACCCAATGCCTCTTATTATCATAAAATTGCATGTACCACCACCTTCTTAACAATATATTCAGAGTTTGAAGATTTATAAAATATCCAATGTAGTATAACAATTAATTCATAATTATTCAAATTCTAATAATTTTTTTGAAGGTAATATAAAACCATCAACCTAAAATAATATTTTGAACAACCTTTCCCCTTCCCTTACCCACTCTTCTCTAAATTACCAAAAATTAAAATAACTAAGACACAAGCCATTACAGTGCCACATTCCTTCCAGTGGTTTCTTACCTTAACCCATAAAACTAGTTTCACTATTAGGGAATCCAATTTATTTTGGGAGGTTCTTTATTATGGTTTCATTTCTATATTAGATCAATAGATATGTGGTTCTATTTATTGATGGTAAAGGAGTCTCTTATCTTCCTTATCAGTGGATAATTCCTGACCGTAATTACTTAGAGGGTTATTCTATGTACTATGTATTGATATTTTTATCTATGATTCTTTTTTAGGGGTTTTTTTATTAGATATTTCATGAATAAGTGTCTATATTTATCTTGAATGTGAAATTATTCTTTTCATTTTCATAGATGATTTTGTTTTGTGCTTTAGATCTTTCAACTTCCTTATGTCTAATTTTAGGCATTTATGTTGGTTTTAAAATTGAATAAAAATCTATCCCATCCATGTATTATTTATCAAGACTCTATCATTGTTTAGTTAAAGAATTTATATTTTTTTGGATTTTATAGATGAATATCAATAGTGAATAGTTTACTATTGAATGTTCTAGTTTTTTGGAGTCATTTTTCTTGTGTTTATTAAATTTCATTTTGTGTTTTTAATTTTTGGTGGTGGGGTTTCGGTGATCAAATAAATACTTCTTCTATGGACTCGACTAATATACATGGGATTTTATGCATGATCAACCATCATTTAGAGATAATATGGTCATTGTTTCCTATATGAATCTTATTTTTTATGATACCTTGGGTGGTGTTTAGTGAATCCCATGTGCAGTGCTTAAACAAGATCATTATTTATAAAATTCAGTATTAGAGGGGAGAATGATATAGAGATAGAGTGGATACCAGCACCTCAATTTTAACTCAAACACGCAAAACATTCTTATAGTATGAATAAATGTTAATATTCAACAAAAATTATTTATTGAGGGTATTTAAATAAGTTTCAATTATAACTTGTTTACTCATTTTTAATATTGATTTATAATGGGATCTTGATTCATAGGGGATGTTGATGGTTTTATACTCAGGGATAGTGATGTATTTTTTATGTTTTTCTAGAGGATTTAGGTTTTAGATTGGATAGTATTTGGCATCATATTCTGATAGAATGATATTACTTATTGATGAAATTTTGTTTTAGATTTTTATAGATTTATTTAAGATTTTTTTGTCAAATAGATTATGATGAAGGATGAGTTGAGAGGTATTTCGTACGTGGATTCTTACTTGGATTTTGGTGATTTCATCCTTGGGTGTTATTATTATAGTTAGAGCATTATAACTAGATTAATTTTTATTTATTATTTATAGAATAAAATAAATATACTATCATATAATGATAATTAAACTATCTAAAACTAACATGATTCCATCCCTAAAATATTCATTTCATTAATATATTATAGAAACACCCTACAATTATGAGAACCTAAAGATTATATGATGATAATTTTAAAATATTTTTTATGTTCTAGATAAAATCATTATATCATGAGACAAATGATATTTGAATATCATGTGATGGGTTCTCACAATACACTGATACATCTTCCCATGAATTTCACACATAGTGTTCCCCAATAAGGGAGAACATGAATACATATCTACCAATAAGAATTCCACAGGTTTTATGTTTAATTGGATATATTTATATGAAATCAGTTTTCTTGGTTATTATATTTGATATTATGCATATGGATGTGTATTGGTGAAAAGTGATATTAGTAAAATTTAACTTCTTCATGTAGAGGATTTACAACAACTTCATTCTGAAAGACGAACTATTTTATAGGAGGGGTGTACAGATGGCTTCGAAATGATGGTGTTGAATGTACTCTCGATCGGAAATGATGTAGAATTTATTTTTTATAGGTGATTGGGCATCAAATGTGTGGAGATGCATAGGTAATATAATTGTTATTGATATTCTGTTTTCAGGTGGTTTTGATTTCCTACACAACGATTCTCTAATAGTGTCCTTGAATGAATATAAGCATAAGGACCATTTTGTGATAATGGTTACAGGCTGTTGGATGTTGTGGAATGAAATAAATTAATCCCAACACGAAGGTAGATAGAGTTCATCACTTTCCATAGAGGTTTATTAAAAGTGTTTGGTGGTGGAGTTGGGATCTCAAATAATACAGTGGAATGATAGTAAAATCTTAAGGATTTTTTTAATTCTACTAGGTCTTCTTCTACTCTGGAATATCAAATGATACATAGGCAAGGAACATGGGTATGATGGAGGCCACCTTTTAGAGGTTTTAAACTTAATGTTGATGGATCATGCACTATGGTTATGATGGGTGGATGGGGAGTGATCAAATATATATCAATGTCTCTATTCTAACTGCTTTTAGAAGATTTTATGGTCATGTAGACTCTATCGAAGTAGTGGAAAGAGATATTATTTAGGGGATTGAAGTATTTTGTGACATCAATTTATCTCCTCCATTGATTGAAACAAACTTTACTGTGTTTTTAATTCCCTATAATGTTAGGCTACTACCCCTGGTCTATTTATTACTTTATTCAAAGGTATATTTGTTACATTATTGATCGCGTGGTTTTCCAACATACATGGTGTGAATTCAATATATTAGATGATTGTTTTAGGCTCCAAGGGTACTCAAAATGAACATAATGTTATTTTCTCGAATATAGTCAGTCTTCATTCAAGATGCATTGATCTTGTTTGGGTGGATTCTCTTGGGTTGCATTATTTTAGAACTCCCTAGTTCTCTATTTTTTTGGTTTCTTACTATATTTTTCCTTTATACTCATGCTACCATGTTTATTAATAAAATAAAAATTATTTTTATTAGGTGTATCATGAATCATATACCATGAAGTATGGATGAAAATTTTAAGGACATTTTCTCATTGTGAGGTTGTAAAAATTTTGGTCTTTATAAGTAATATATAATTAATTAAACAAGTCAATAAAATATTTACCCAATATATATTAATGGAATAATATTTCTCTAACCCATTCATTGAAATTGATTTTTTCTAAAAATATACATGTACATGGTTCTTTAGAGATTATTTTTTTTAGAATATGAATAAAATATAAATCAATAAATTTGGGTAATGACACAAGTATGCATCATTATTGATGATATATAGATTATATTACATAATAAAATTCATAGGAATGTTGAAATAGTTTCTACATTACCAATTTTTTCTATGGGTTCCCCAATGCGTTGCTAGACACTTATGTTTTAATTTAGGCAACTTAATCTATTTTCATTAAGAAAGGGGCCTAGAGGGTCACAAAAAATGTGTATCCTAAAAAAATTAAAATATATTAAATTAAATATTAAGCATACATTTATTCCTCGCCTGTGGAAAATTATTTATTCATGAAAAGACTCATATTAATTCAATCATCAGATATTTTATTTTTGAATATTCCGGTTTACTTTTAGCACTAGTTTAATTGTGCACATGTTAATAACTAAATATATATTTATTCACCTGTTTAGTTAATATATTAATATAAATATTTATTTAGTTATGTTGATATTAAAATATATATTTATTTTAAAGTTTAATAAATATAAATTTTTTTTAGGGGATAAGGATTGTGTTTAATGATTCATTGGAGATGACATATTATATATAATATAATTTAAAAAATATCCTTTTATTTATCTTGGGATTTATATTAATTACTCACTTCTTATGAGTTATAATAAAAACAATATTATTTTAATTATATGAATGTGGGAATAACTCTAATTAAATAATATATAAAGACCTTTAAGAAATTTTAATTACTTAACCACAAGTACATGCTCTAAATTATATCATTTATTTCAATGGTGTGGTTTTAACACCAATGATACACATCCTCTAGAAATATTTCATGACCGAGATTGAAAAAACCTCCCTTCCTTTCTATCACAAACACCCAGAGAACAAGATATATTTTTGTGATTACTAATTAATGAAATGAATAATTTGATTAATATCTTATAATTCCGGGAGTTTCATGAATGACATCCATTTATTTCTGGACAAAATGTGTCAGACAACCAAACCATAACATAAAAACATATTATGTCATTTATTTGAATATTCATTAAATAAAAAAATAAATTACACCCCAGATCCTATAGTTTTAGTGTATATTGAGATTAGATACATAAAAAATTTATTTTCAAATAATGTGAACACATATCTATATTATCAACATACATGGAATCACCTTCTATAAATATCATATTTTGGAATCATCTTCATAAAATGGGAAAGGGAGACACAATAAATGGGTGAGATCAGATGCTTAGTAGGGTTAGATATTGAAGATATAAATCAAAGACCATAAGTGAGAATAAGATGACCATAAATGTACATGAACATATTCAATGTATATGAACATATCATAAGGATATCATTCATAACAACACATTGATTATAAATCATGAATCATAAAATATTAATTTTGGAAAAAATATTAAATGCATCATCAGAATGTGAAAAAATTAGTCAATGATCAGGATCCATGATAACATAAAAAAGGAATGTGGTATTACATATATTTGTATCAAAATAATGTGAAACATACATAAGTATATAAATTCATTTCTCAGGTCAAGACCCACTGCAAAGACCATCATCATATAGTTATCAAGATCCTATCAAAGATTGGATTATGTTCAACATGCATTCCAATCAATTTTTTGATTAGGTTCAATAAAAATTCCCTTAAATGTAATCTCAAGGTAATTCAATATTTACCCATTCTATTTGAGGGATATATAATTGCAGTCCCATTATCACATAATGATAACCTTATATATGTGTTCTATATAAACAAGAAAACATATATGATTTTGTCACATCAGAATTAACCCATGATATTGAAATAAATTTCATAAGAATCATCACAAGGAATATAAAAACCATCCAAATAAATAAATAAGATGATTTTTCTAATACATATCCCAAGTGAAGTGTAAGAAACATTAAATGATATTTATATAGATTAAAATAAATTATAAGAGCATTATAAAATATATTAGAAAATAATAAATAAATATCCGTGTCATTTGGATAACCTTGTTTTTTAAAGAAATTTTTTATAAATCAATATATTTAAAATTATTTTAAAAGTAAACAAAAATTACTTTAAAGTATCATGAAAACTATTAATGTAATCTTTTTGATGAAAATAAAACTCACTAGTGGGGATGTGAAACTGAGATGAAAAATTTAAAAATATTCTTCTCAAATTTTGGAATGAAACTAAAATTAAATATAAAGTTTCCTTAAGAAATAATATACCTAGGGAAAAATATAAATAATGTCACACAAAAAACATGGAAATTTAAGAAAATGATTCCTGACTGAAAAAATGAGATAAGGTTTTCAATACTTAATATCATAATATTTTGTAAAATATAGACCCATGAGAGAGAAAATGGTAAGAATCCATGTCAAAAAAAAACACTATTAAATGAAAATTAAAGGATTTTTATTGAAAAATAACATATAATTTCATGTAATGGTAATTTACACATAAGAAATCTTGACATCAAATTGAGATCTGAAAAGAAACCCTAACCTCATATTTTCACATGGTGAAACATAATATAACTCACTATATAATAAATTTAGTCTTATTATTTATATGTAAGAATAATTCTTATTTTATTTAGTTTAATACAATTAATTTATAAATCATTATTTTCATATATTAATTGTGTTTTTTTAAAATAAATATTTGGGTGTAAATTGTCATGTTATTTTGTGTATTTCTCAGTTTGGTGATTATAGTTATTCTTTCTTCATAATGGGTTAATCACCTAGATAATTTTCATGAAGATAATTTTTTTGACATATCTCCATATTTCCATGGTCATTTAATGATGTTTATGGTGATGGTTTTCTAGGAATTCTTAAAAATACCATTTTTAATCATTAATTATTGAAAAAAAGAATTGAATTTTTTGTGAATATACTTTAAAATATTAAAATTCCATTAATATGTAAAATATGGAATGAATAATTTTTACAATATTTTAATAGTATTTAATTTTTTATAGTCATTCTTGATGTAATGGTTTAACATCATCTATGTTAGTGGAAAAACATACCAAAGTATGAACATAACATACATATGGAATGAGCGGGAATGTATTATTCTATAGTAATAATATAAAATTTATATAAGTTTTAAGAATTAAAAAACATTTTATGAATGTGGTAAATAATTTTTATATAGGGTTGGATAATGGAGATACATAAAGATGATAATCGTGAGGATAAAAAATATATTAATGACGTGAAACTTATATTAGAGAGCCTCTTGGAAATGAGGGATTTAGGAATATATATTAGACTGGAGGTTCCCAAAAATTAGATAGTATTATTTGGGGATATATTTTAGGGATGTAACCATAGGAAACTTAAGGGAATGTGTGGGTTGAAGAGGGTAGATAATGGGTACTTTTATAGGAGTGTATAAGGGGCTTTGTTTTTGCAAATACCCATTCCTTAACATGTAAATAATGAAATTTATCATGGAAGGTTGGTGAATAATGAACAAGTGATGAGTGGAGGTAGATAATTCCCTCATAAAAATATTTATATATTTTTTATATTTTACGTCTTTAAGCCTTATTTTTTCCATTTTACCTTATTTTAACACTCACCACAGTATCTCGCCTTTACCTTGATAACTTTTATTTTTTTAGATAAAATGAAATTAACCTTATTTCATAATTTTTATGAATTTATTCCAAAAACTAAATCAATATTATTAATTTTATTTTCTAAAAGTGATTAAAAATAATTATAAATAAGTAACACAATATATATATTTTTTAAACAAAAACTATATTTTAAACACAATAGTGACTTTATTATTATTTCTTAACAAGTAAAAATCATTAAATATAATTTTATTTACTTTTATTTATAATAAATACATATCATAAAATTTTATACTCAATATATGAGAAACTAATGTGTTAAATAAAAACATATAATATTTAATATGTTTTAAAAACAAAACATTTTTCATTAAATCAGAATCATAAAATTGTAATTCTTTCTAACCTACTATTTATAAAAAAAATTATTTGCTTATTTACAAATGATATCTTTAATTATTTTAAACTATTTTATTAAAATTATTCTAAATAATCCATAAATTTAATTAAAGACACATTACAAAAAAATCAATTTAATTAAATTAATAGATATTTTCTATAATGAATTAGTATCTTTTCAATTTTCACAAAATTATTTATGTTAATTCCTTGAAAAAATATATTTTATATGTAACAAAATATTAACAGCTAAATATACAATACTAAATATCCCAATTGGATATATGTGTACCCAAAGACCACATTTCCATGATCTATATATCCAATGACCATATAACAAAGGATCATATATATAAGGGTTATCTTATATTCATATATATATATATATATCACCTTACACAATTCAATAAAATCATTATTTATATTATCTAATTTTTTTTCATGTTTTTTATAAATTTTATAACATGTTGTATTCTTTATTTATTCATGATTTGGGATAGGATCATCCTGATAGATAAAGATGATAACAATTGTATTCTTGTGGTATTTTCATTTAAACATGATTTTATTCCATTAGTAATTTTACTAACTGTGTTTCATTTATTTATTTGGTATCATATTTCATTTATTATTATAATATTATACCATAATTAAATAAGGAATATTTCATTTTAGTTTGGTGTTCCATGCATCAAAAGCTATTGAACACACATGATTTATTAAGTGTACAAATATTCTAAAATTTTGGGATGTTATATTCTACCCCTTTAAAATATTTTATCTTCAAATTTTTTTCACTCTAATGAAAAAAATTAGGTTAATTTTGAATCAATATATCTTATAGTTCCAAAATTTCTTCCTCAAATTTGGATTCCTCCACAAACATTTAACTGGGTGAATGGTCTTCTTTTGCAGTCCTTTATAACTACAACCCAAGATCTCTACTGGTTTTACATAAAAATAGAGAATATATTCTAGTTTTTAACCACTAATTTCATTAAATGTGTTGTATCAAGTATATACTTCCATGAAAGTGATACATCTAAAACATCATTTACTTGTGAGAAATTTGGTAGAAGAGGTGATAAACAACCACCCCACATGTTTGAGGATATTGAAGTGTAAGATATATGTATGGATCATCATTCCCTTATTATTGAATCTTATTACCATATTATATGATGAAATTCAAAGGATTATCTTTTCTTCAACTTGAAACTCAAAATACCACTAATGATTATCCGTTTATATTCTATGACATGTCTTATGAAAGATATTATACCAACAGCTTCCACTCCTATCTTCATCTTGACATGTTGGAGTTCAGAACCTTTCACCATAATTTCGGACATATAGTTCCTTTAGGATTATAGAATGAAAATTATTAATATTTGAGAACTATACCATAAAAAGGTGTCTTCCTAAACTCATTTCAAATCCATTGATAAGAAACTCAACATATTCTTTAGAGTATGAACAAACTTCTGAGGTGGAACATCGGTTTGTGTACGATAAGTAGTAATAAAGATCAACTCTCTAGTAAATTATTAATAATGACTTCTACATAACATTAATGTAAACCATATATATTGAAAAAATATAATTGGTAGTGGTGCTCCACCTATCCTTATTGCTTACTTTTTATATATATATTGGTATATTGATCGAGTGTGAAATCATTCTAGAAATCAATAAAATGTGAAAACTTATTAAGGATACCAATAACAAACCAAATTTAATTATATCATCTAGATGGTTTAGAAAGTTTTATAATGAAATACATTATGATATTATACAATTTCTATATAGGTATGGGTAATGGTTACATCATCCCCTCATACTTTTGACATCTATACTTGAATTTCTAGCAAACCAAGAATCAATATATATACTCTACAATATCATTCATTATGTGTTATCACCACAGGTTATCCTTGATATATCCATTAATATTTTTCTTTGAATATATATTGAGAATGATGATCTATTTTCATCATCAAAAATAGATTTCAACAATTCAGGTATTAAAGGGAAACATATTTGTTTCCAAAAATTTATAATTCTACTGGTGTGAGGGTTTAACTCTATAATATTCCTTACCTTCATCAACAAATCTGTATCCTCCTTCTACTCCACTTTTATCTCCACATGGATGGATGGTTGTGTAGTTACATAGGAAAGATATGAATTATGTTATTCCATAATGATTTGTAAGTCTATCCTATGATAATCTATGTTTAATAGGTCTCTTTAAAACCTTATCATGGATAAGGTATCATTATCCTTCAAACTAATACCATTAACAACCTTTTTTAGCTTCACATGATAGTAATGTATTTAGGATTTATAGACTTTGATTAACTCTAATAAACCTATTTGGCTCATTTGGAACTCATTAATTGTGAATATATAATTCAAGAACTTGTGATAAATCAATATATCTCAATTTTCACTATAGATATAACACACCAATATATTTATTAAAAATATTAATCTTTCTTGCTTTAAATTATGTGTTGGTTAAATTTTCTCATGAACATTTAATTAACATGAGGCATCATCTATAACATTTTAATTTTACATAGGGACCAATACTAATCCCTTATTTAAAGAATCACTATATATTATTAAACCTTACCCACTACAAGGTAGCGTAAATATAGTTATAGTGGGAAACATTCTCTTAACCACCTTGAAATTATCTTCACATTAATCTCTCCAAAGGTACTTGAATACCTTTTAAGTTAACATGGTTAGTATTTTTTATAGTCATGAGATGTTTCTAACAATCCATTAAAAATATCAAACTAATACAGGAAAACAATGGATATAATTCAAATTGGTCGGTCTTGGAGGTTCCTGAGTCACATGTGTAACATCCTAAAATGGGAGTCACTAATCTGGTTCCCTAATCCGGTTCTCCACATCTCCTCAAGAATTAGTCTTCATACACCAGAGTTTAATAAATAGTAGCATGGGTCTAATGGAATAGTTAGGAAGACTATACCCTCTTTATTAGAGTAATCCAAAAAATATGACAATGGGAAATAAATAAATATTATAACAAATAAACATGCCTCAAAAATCCAATTCCAAAAACAAGGTATAATCCCAACACAAAATAGTAAATATGATATGTCTTGTTATATAATGCTAAGTGTAAGAAAAACCCAAAATAAAGACAAAACATGTGTCCTTAATCCATGCTTAGATCCCTCATCTATGCACTTCATAAGCCCAAATCAACATCTAGTAGAAGGCCCTTTCCCTTTTCCTGACCTGCAACTATGAAGTCTACTCAGGTACCTAATATCCTCATGAGGAGGGTGTGAGTAGAACATAGTAGGACACTAACAATGGTGTTTATAAAATATCATGTCTAAAAAATAGTTTATGTAGGAAAAAATAAATAAAAAGATAACAATGATAAACTATGTGATATGAAATATAATGTCTCACTTTAGCCACTTACATCATTTGTTCCATGGGTTAGCCATTTTCATCAATTACACTTTGGTCAATGTGGGTCATATAAATTTTTCATGGTGGGGAAAAGTTCATGTATCCAACATCACTAGGGGTACATTAAACATAACATTACATAGAATTTACCTAGTAGCCTCAGTCCATATATTCATATCCGATTCATTCATTATAGACATATATCCTCAGCATAACTCTATAACCCCTAAATTATAGGTGTATGGTTTAGAGCCTTAGTGTAACCTAACCCATGGGTTTAGACCCTAAAGTTCATAACCTCACATACCACCAAGACTTGTTTACATGATTCTTTAACCATTAAACACAAATATCATTTACTAATCATAACACATTAAAAACATTCATCATTTTTAACTATTTTTCATTCAATAGATATTCCATCTTCATATCATAACCCATTTATATATTCCCCATTTAAATTACTTATCCCATTTAACACATTTTACTTTTACAATCCTCAACCCATTAATAAATTTTTCATTTACATTCCTTAAACCATTTAATACATATAAGATTTACTTGTCTTAGACTATCAACACATTTACCGTTATACCAAACAACCCATTATGCCATGTCAAAAAATAGATTCACATAGAATTAGTTCCATTTCACAAAACAATTTATCATACTAACATATTTATCATAATATCTATCCCATAACAATTAAATTATACACTTAACTACTCAATTCCATGATAAAGTAAGCGGTACCTCCCATGTGTGGCCCTTACCCCAATGTAATCAATCTAAATGTATCCCATGGTGATCATGAGGTGTTAAATTAATCAATAAACCAATTAATTCATCATTTCAACTACATAAAGCCTAATAGACAACACAAAAACACAACTATACAACCAAATAGACATAATTTTGACCACAAGATTATGGGATATAACTTGTAGACCACCTACCTCGATTCCAAAGAAGAAAGATCACTTAACTATAACCTTTGATTTGAAAACAAGCCACCTTTAAAGCCCCAATCTTGAATCCACTTTAAAAAGAGGTTTTTATATATTTATAAATACAAGAACAATTATATAATCCCAAACCAAGATAAATTTATGAAGATACGTATTAGAATCACCCGAAGCTTCAATATACATCCAACGATGCTCTAAATAGCTTAAAAGTGAGGGAGATCAATACTTGGGAATATTGCAAGGAAGGGTTTGTTACTGTTGGCTATTGTAGGGGAAATGTGTAATATATTAGGGTGGTAAAACATAAATCCCAAGTAAGAAAAATGTTTAATTCCTCATTTTTTTAGAGGGGCGTAGTTTCTCCACTTGGTTGGAAAAACCTTGTATCAACCATGAACCACCCTCTATCCAAGGGGGGCATATGTTTTATATTTTCCTAGGAAGCTGTACAATTTTGAAAAACCACATGGTAGCTATGTAGGATGGATATTTAAAATGATCACATGGTTTCAAGATTCCCCTTGTGTGGTTTCTAAATCTTAAACCTATCTTCCATGGCACGCATGGGTATGGAACACAGTTAATACTCACCGTGTACCGACCATGTAACATGAAATCGATGGTTATTTATTCAATCATTCACATAAAAAACCCTCAAGAAACCCCTTATTTTCTTCAAAAACTCTAGAAACATTTCATTAACCATTTTTAGAGTGATAAGACAAAACATAAGTCACAAAATACCTCATTAGAGGTTTGAGATCGTACAATGTTTGTACCTTATAACATATCATCCTTGATCAACAGTCCCAAATGTCACTAAGTTCCCAAGGTGAAAATAATACGGAACTAGGACCATATATGCACCCCTTTCTCATGTATCTTTTATAATTTTTCCATAATACCAGAACACTTGACCCAATGGTGCAATTTTACCTCATAAAACAGTGTCACTATGGTCCATAATATGAATCATATTCTCCTCAATGGATGCATCACCCTCTAGCTCATCCCCATTAATATATATCATATGTAAATAGTCATGGTGATACTTTCTTAGTCATGACACATGAAAAACATCATGTATTCCACTACACCAATGAAGAATATCCAATTAGTACACCACAAGTCTGATCATGTACAAAATATCAAAAGGTTCCAAGTACCTTGGTGCCAACGCACACTTTTTCCAAATATGATGATTAACCAGTCTTGGTGACAACCAAATGAACAAACAATCACCCACCATAATTTCAAGAGGTTTATGAAATAGATTATAATACAAATTCTACAAATTCTGATCCATAGTAGTACATTTCCAAAAAAACTAAAACTATTTTGACATCTCTAGCACAAGACCCAGTCTTAATAACTCTAATTCTGTAATGTCCTAGTTTGTGGTGCCACCCAAAGGTGCCTTGTACCTGGGTGGTAACATGGCCTCAAGAACATTTCCCCAAATTCCAGAGGCTTCCGACTATCCACAAGGTTCTTAGGTGTGATAGTGGGGAAACTATGCCCTCATTGGTAGAGTATGCACAACAAATTAATAAATAATAAAAGTAGCAGAACAAATAATACCATTCAATAAATAAAAATCAGAAGACTGAAATTAAATAAATAACTGGAGAACATATATTAATGATTTCTTTCACATATATCTAGGAAAATAGCTAAATAAGTAACAATTCTAGAATATAGTACTAAACCAAAGTATGAATGAAGACTAATAAACTCCAATATCATCACAAGCATCCGCTTGGTCCCATTATCTCTATCTCCATAGAAATCAAGTACCTTATGATAAAGGATGCTTGTCCTTATCTATACCCACAACAATATAATTTGTTTGGGTCCAAAATCATGACCCAAATAGGGCATGAGGTGAATCCCAGTAGACAACCACCATAAGATCTATGCCTAATTTTGAGTGAGTATATATAGTAGGTAATAATAGAAATTTAGAAAAGAAATTAGGAGTATAAAAAGTGTAACAAATCCTATAGTTTCCATTTACATTCATTTGCATTTAATGTTCAACATTTAATCAAGTATCACAAATAGGTATCTCAGAGAACTACCTAATAGTACTGAATACAGGCTTGTGCTTTGGCTTGGAAGACACATTAAAAACATTAAATATTTACATTAACCCTCTAGGTAGCTCACATCGTCTAATACCTATAGCCAAGTAATGCAATAAAAAGGTAAAGACACTCTGAGGAAGCACTCACCATTAATTCCCACTATGGTCTCTCTAGAAAAAACTATAGACCCTATGGGGAAGCACTCAACGTTAATTACCCCCGTGGTCTCATAAATTAAACTATAGACACTTCAATGGATCACTCACCGTCAATACCCCATATGGTATAATAGCGTGAAATATAACAGACACTCTGAATTAGCACTCAATGTTAATTCCCCCTATGGTCTAACTTCACCGTGTTCCCACAGCCCTGTGTAATTCAATAATTTTTAAATGATGTCAAGCATCCCAAAGTAATATCTACTAATACATGGCTAAAAAATTACAATGCATATCACAAGGATTTAAAAAGCTATAAGAGTCTAATAGTTCCATCCTATAAAGAAAGGCAAGGAAACAAGGTTTGCCTCATAGGAAACCTGGACAAAATGGCCATAAACATTTAAACAAGGAAAAGCACCCATGGGGTGTTCCTAGAACATGAAATTTCACATAATATCAAAACAGAAACCCTAATTCCAATAATCAATCTAAGAAAGATAAAATAGGGTTCAATTTCCTTAACATGAAATACCCAAAACATGGGTAATCGACACTTTGGCATATAAAACTCAAAGGCAAAAAATGGAAAGCAACACACCACCTACCTCCACAATGTAAGATGATCACTCTTAAACATCAGCTGTTGAATCAACCTATAATGATTTTTATCGACAAAATTGTAAAAAAAATCAACCTTGAATAACTCAAGAAAGAGGATAAATCATGAGGAGAAACTCTATAAGAAGGAAGAAATCACTGGTGGGATTCCAATGCACCCATCAGAGTTCGATTTAGAGAATGAATGGAGGATCGGTGTATTAGAGAAGAATGATTTCTCTCGGCCTCTCCTGGATGAAATGAGGTTATAAGAAGAAATTTCTTAGGATTATATGCAACCCCAATCTGACCTATCAAAAAAAAGTACCTGTCATGTTCATTTAATGTACACACTGTGTATTTTCCTCAATCGTCCCCTGAAATTAGTGGTCTTCCACATCACCCCACATGGCCATGTCTCAAATGTTACACACCCAAGACGCGATTGTACATAGTAACAGGGTATATGATGTGTACTCCTAAGTATATGACGTGTACTTCTAAAATTTTCAAAATCTACATTTTTCCTCAAAAACACATGAAAACAAGATCCATACCTAAAAAGAATATCCAGGTTCGTATAAATTCCCTCATCCTATTTCCAACATAGTAGAGATCTAGATTATCTACCATAGAGTGCCTCAAATGCTTCCATCTTAATTGTTTCGTGGTAACTATTGTAGTAAGATAACTCAACAGGTTCCAAGTGATTCTGCCAGGATCCAAAAATGTCTAAGACACATGGTCTCAATATGAACTCTAGTACCTGGATAGTAGGATTTGACTTCCCTTCTGTATGTTGGTGTAAATTCATACTAAAAAACATCTGGGTACGAAGAAACTTATGTTACCCCATCCATAAGTGTGAAGTAAAACCCATAACATGACCTAAAACTATAGTCGGTGGCACCCCCTATGATCACACTGTCTCCCGAACATACAATTCACCCAACTGGTCAATAGTGAGGGTCTCTAAAATCAGAAATAAATATTTCACCTTGGTTATGTGATCAACAACTACCCATATCACATCATTCTTACTAGAAATCCTCAAACTACTTACCAAAAATTCCCTCATGACATCATCCCACTTCTATGCCAGAATGTGAAATGATAGTAACAAACCACATGGTCAATAATTATCATCCTACACATACTGCTTGGTGTAGTATGACATTATGAAACCAGCAACCACTTTATTCATCCTAGGAAACTAATACTCTCTACAGATATGAGGATACATTTTGCTTAAACAAGGATGCAACACCCACATTGAAGCATAAAACGCATGAATCAACTCTTCCCGCATACATGTAGGCACAAAAACATGGACATGAACATAAATTATCTCATCATCATCAACGTTCCAATCATATTTTGACTCCCCATGTTCAATAATTTCTGTCAAATACATACAATCAGGATTCTCATACTATCTCTCCTTGTTCTGGATCAGAATCAGGGACACAAATACCAAGGATTCCAGGTTCATCTTCCCTTTTCCCTAATGTACCTCTTGATTCATGAAAAAAACACAATAATCATCTAGTAAGAGTTGGATTCTTTAGTCAACCGAGTTTGAGTATTTCAATTGAAAGCATTCAAAAAATTATTCCTCTTTCCCGGCATATATACCATCTCAAAATTAAAGGACAGCATGTACTAAACCCATCTTCAATTATGAATATTAATATCATAGTTGGAGAATATGTAGTTAAGAATTTTATGATGGGTATACACAGTAACCATTATCTCAATAAGTTATACCTCCAACACATTAATCAATAAACCAATGAATCCAACCCAAAATCAAGCATAAGGTAATTTTTTTTCACGAGGACTCAACTAATATGACCTATAATCCACAAACTGATCATCTTTCATGACACTTCCCTAAGACCAACACTAAATGCATAAAAAACATGCTATACTCTTTCCCAACATAGGTAGGATTCAAATAGGTTCTATAGTCAACCAATTTTTCAATTATTAGATGTAATCCTCACATTATTATGTCCACTCAAACTTGAAAACATTCTTGGTTAATTCTATAAGTGGTGATACCAAATGGGATATGTCTTTAATGAAGTATTTATAATATCCCAACAAACCCAAAATTCTTTGGATATCAAAAAAATTCATAGGCTTCTTCCATGAAAAGGCTACATGTACTTTCTCTAGGTCCAATGACACGCCTTCCTTAGAGATGATGTGACCTAAGAAAATGTACCATGTAAATTTGGAAATAACACTTAGATTGATTGATGTATAGACTATTATATCTTATTGTAATAAATAAAATATCAAGAGTTTTGGAATGAATGTCATGAGTCTTGGAGAAAACCATGATTCAGTAAGAAAATAGCTACAAAATAATCCAGGTATGGGTGAATAACATAGTTTATTAGATCGATAATCACTATCGGTGCATGGTTGGACACAAAAATCATTAAAAAAAACTTATATAAGCCAAGAATACTCCTAAAACTAGTCCATATTATATCATAAGGTCTCACCATCAACTCATGAAACCCTAATCTCAAATCAATTTTATATAACCCTAAAGAACCTCTCTATTGATCAAAAATACCATTGTTTCCTTAATGAGGGAATTGATTCATAATTGTTATCTGATTCATCTTTTGATAATCAAAACACAACCACTAAATCCCATCATCCTTCTAATAAAACAATAATAGAGATCCCTAAGGTGATGTACTCAGATGAATAAAAATTTTATTCTCAAATTAATGTGATTTTTTTTGGTTCATGAAGATATACTAGTACCATTCAATATGGAGGAATATAAACGAGTTCTACTCTAGGCAGCAACTCAATTATGAACTCAACATCTATCTTGGGTGGTATCCCAGAGAATTACTTAGGAATCACATCCTGAAACTGATCCAACACTAGAGGAAATAAAATCTTTTCAACTCCTCCACCACTAAGAACTAGACCTGACACTTGGGCTACGATCTCACCCAACTACTAACAAACTAGCCATTAATGGATTTATCTGAAATCTAATTCCCTACAGTGAAAATAATTATCATACTCTAGGGACATGAAAGAAACCATATGGTGGTAACAAGAAATATGGTTCTGATACAACCCCATCCAATCCATCCATAATATCAGATCAAAACCTAAAATCTCAAGCACAAACAAGTCCCATGGGAAATGGTACCCCCAACCTCAAGGGTACACTATTTTCATTACTGGGTGTATTCTACTTGTATCCCTAATGGTGTATCAATTGACATAACCCCACACATATGATCAATTCCTAGACCCAAAACATTTATATACTAATTATATATAAAATATTCTATGGAAAATGTATCAAAACAAACTCTAGAAAGTGTGGGATCTACAAGAATCATACCTCAAATTATCGATGGTCCAACCACACCAACTCTAGGAGTTTGCTGAACTACATGGAGCCGACTTATCCCCATAATTTGGGATCTAGCCTGAGTTCCTAGAGATGCACTACCCAACTAATATGTATGCTCTCATCCCAATGTACCATATCAACCACCCAGACCATTACAACTGATAGATCTCCAACTTCCCACCTTTTATGGGGTAAAAAACCCCTACTTTTGCACTACTTCAGCCTTTATCATCCATCATTTTACATCTATCGAGGGTTAGAAAAAAACCTCTACTCATGACCCATCATGACGCACACTCAACTCTCAACTGGTGTTTTGGGCACTGGCCACGTATGTGTCCCATATTGGCACATTGATAGCAGAAAATGTTATCACTTCCTCGTGACGTCTCTCCCCTTCTCTGAATACTCTATCCACCACCACCATCGTGATAACCCTCTAAATGACCCTTCCTACTATTGTAAGTCTCACCACTAGATTTCCCAACCATAGCAACATATACACCACTAGAATCATCATCGAGGTTCTATTTTAAATTTATATCCTGATCCACCACCTTCAAAAAACTCTTTACATGGAATATATTCACCTAGGAAATGATATCATGTCTGTTTACATCGTGGAATTGTAACACCATAGCTTTATCATCCCATGTCAATTCTAGAACAAAACATTGGAAGTTGGTGATTTAGCCAACATAATCCATCGCTGTCATAGTCCTCTTAGACAACCTCATTAACTCAAAAACCTTCTCCTAACTCAAGATCTCTGGATAGAAATTTTCTAGAAACATTTCTTGGAAATATTTCCATTACATTCCATATTCTTGGTTAGTCTAAAATAGGATATCCTACATGCACTTTTCCGGTCCCCAGAACATATAGGAACACCACTTTAATCTCTTATCAAACGGACTCTCTACGTGATCAAGAATCATCTGGATGGAATCTATATAGAATTTAGTGTCCTTGGTTCCACCCTCTATAGAAAATTTCAGAGGGCGATCAAACTAAAACCCTCTAGTGAGATCAACCATACTCATGGGATCCCTCCTTATGGATCTCTCCATCATCTACATAAAATGGAAAAAGTTCTGATGAAATTTTTCTTCCCCTCTATTACCATAGACCAATGGGGTATTTTTATCCACTACATTAGGTTCATTATCAGTGATATCCTTATGCCACAATACCAAAAAACATCTTTATAGTGGAATCTCTATACAATGACAAGCACACATCTCAAGAAAACATATAATAATTCATTCACCATTTGTGCAAAAGGAGGCTCTCTACTAGCCATAAACAACCCATTTTTCATACAATATCCTGAAATATATTGTCACATCTCTATCACTACACTAAAACATCCCTTCCATGGTTCATGATCAATGTAGGGTAAACCAGTACACATATTAAAAATTCTTTCATTATACACACCTTTTAGCAATTATATCTTCACATAATAAATCATTACAATTTAGGCAATTTTTTCAATACTACTAATCACAACCAAATATTTAAACCACTTATGGATCTTAGTAAGATGCTATTATTTAACCATTACATAACATTATTCCATTTACCTATTTTAATCATCTTTATTTGATACCATAAGGTTCAAATTCCAAGGAAAATGATACACACTCAATCCCACATATGCCACATGTCTTTCCCATACATTCTTACCATGATACATGTCACCTATATCCCTTGGATCCAAAAATGATTCATTTATGAACAACCCAGTTCAATTTCCACTACAACCAAAATACTATAAAATAGTCATATCATGCAACAAGTGCATCAACCAAGGTGAAATTTCATCCAACCATAACAACACACATCAAGAATAACAATCCCACACTGGGTAAGTGGTTCTACCCTCATACAAGGGTAAGATAATTCCATGAACAAACTCATTTCCAAGGCCCAACACATCTTAGTATTATATGTACTATTACCAAATATTAAGGAAATAGAAAATACAAAATCCTCTCATACCACTTTGTAATGTCCCAACCTACGTGCTATTAATATGGTTCCCTGATCTGGTTCACCACATGACCTTAGGCAGGCCTCCCTATATGTTAGAGGCTACCAACTAGTAGTGAGGGTCTAATGAAATATATAGGGATGTTATACCCTATTTATTAGAGTAATCCCAAACAGATAATAATGATAAATAATGGAAAAAATATAACCAATAAACATGAATCACAAATCCAATTCCAAAAATTGGGTACAAGGCCACAACGAGATAGTTAATATGAAATTCCATGTCATGTTGTGCTAATTGTATGGAAATCCAAAAATAAGGAGAACCTAATGAATCCCCAAGGTGGGTATGGAATCTATTCCTAGATCCCCTACCAATGCACATCCTGATACCATGTAAACCATCTAGCATAGGTTCCATTCCCTTGTTCCGACCTACAACCATGAAGTATGCTCGGGATCCCTATGTAGACCCAAGCAGGGTGTGATTAAAAGTCAGTAGGCCACAAATGTCGATGTCTTGAAAGTGTCTAGACTAAAAATATATTGTATGCTTGTATAAAATTAATAACAAGATAAAAAAAGATAAATCGGTCACCATTAATTATCATGGTTTACCTTATCCACTTGCATCATTTGTTCCATAGGTTATCCATTTTCATTAATTACACTTCGTTCTATGACTATCAGATAAACTATGCATAATGGTTGAAATGATCAAGATCCCCACATCAATTGGGGTACATTATACAAAACATTAAATATCACTTATATCAGAGCCCCAATCTAGGTATTCATTTCCCATGAATTAATTCGGGGAATATAGCCTCAGTCTGAATCCCTAACCCATGCATTATAGGGGTGGAGTTTAGAGCCTCAATCTAACATGACCTGTGGGCATAGAGCCTCATGTACAATACCCAAAATACCACCAAGGTATGTGGATGTGCTTATTTAATTATTTAACACAAATTACATTTAAAAACCATAACTCAATAAATACATTCATCATTTAAATCCATAGTTCATTCAACACATAATCCATCATCATGTCTTAACCCATTTACTTATTCCCCATTTACAAGACTTAACCATTCTAATTTTTTTTTTCATTTACATGCCTTAATATATTAACATCTATTTCATTTACATTCCTTAACCCATTTAACATATTTACTATTTTCATGATTAGACCATCAACACATTTACATTTATACGAAAAACTCCTTTATTCCATGTTAACAAATAGACACACATACCATTAGTTCCATTTCATATATCAAGATAACATGTCATCAAATTAATCAAGGGATATATCTTATCACAATTTAATTCTACACTTAACAACACAATTCCATGTTCAAGGAAGTATAACACCCCATGGGTAGACCTTAACCCAGTCTAATCAACCTAAATGCATCCCAAAGGGATCATGAGGGTTTCAATTCATTAATTAACTAATTAATTCATCATTTCAACCATGGGAAACTAAACACACAACACAACCTCCTAACAACACAATCACATACACATAAATTTAACAACAAGACTATGGGATATATACTTCTAGATCTTCTACCTCAATTTCAAAGTTGAAAGATCTATTAACCTTAGCCTTTTATTTAAAAAAAACAAAATTTAAAGCCCCAAACTAGAATCCACTAGAAAAATAGATCTAGTACTTCATAAGTGGAAGAATGATTCCCAAATCTCTAATATAGAAAAAGGAGTGGATGTGAGTTTTAGAATCATCCTGAATCTTCAATCTAAACCCAACGACACTCCAAATGGCATAGAAATGAGGTAGATCGATCCTTGAGAAGTTTGGGATGAATGGTTTATCACACTTGGCTACTATAAGAGAAATGGGGAAGTAATTCGAGTGAGGAAACATAATCGGAGAAGGCGAAAATGGTAAATTCGTCATTTTTAATGGGGAGTAGGGTTTTTCCACATGGTTGTCCAAACCATGCGCAACCATGCACCACCCTTAGTCCAAAAGTGGGTCTGGGTTACATGGTTCCTAGAAAGATGCATAGTTTAATAAACTGTGTGGTACCCATGAGGGATGGATCTTTCTAGGCCCCACATACTGCCAGGATCCACCTTTATTGGTTTGCAATAAATTAACCTATCTTAATAGTCCCACATGGTTATGGTGAAAAATTTCAACTAACCCTGCACCAACCATGAAATACACACCAGATGTTCACTTCTTCTCTCTTTGGCATCCCGAAGACATAGGACACCCCTGAGTCACCTCACAGACTCTAGAAACATTTTATTAACCATTTTAATGGAGTTAAACTAAAACTTAAGCAAGAAAATACCTCATTAGAATTTCGTTATTTTAAAACATTTATCTTTTAATGATCCACATATATGACCTTGGTTGTCATTATATTACTCAAAAATAGGAATTTTTTAGCTAGAATATACATTTTATAATATTATCCTTCAGTTTATCCTTTATAATTTTCTTTTACAAAATCTTAAAGTGTTATTCATTTTTAATTTTTATTGTAATATATAAGAATATCATTTATAAAGGCTACTAAAAATTTATTGAGTTAATCTCTAAGGACTATATTCATTAGGCTCATAATGATAATGAGGGAGTTTGTAAGTCCAAAAAGCATCACTTTGAATTCATAGTGTCCATATCTTATACTAAAGGATATATTGGGAATATCATATTTTTTCAATCTTAATTAATGATATATATATTAATGTTTTATCTTTGGTAAATATTGATCACCTTTTATTTTATTGAACAAGTCATCTATATGGGGTAAGTGATACTTTCTCTTAATCAAGATATTGTTATGATCATGATAATCAATAAAAATATGCATTGATCCATCCTTCTTAGAAACTATATTGGGTAATCCCAGAGTGAATCACTTAGGCATATAAAAAATGTATCTATATTTTCTTATGTTTTCATTCTTAATTCACAATATTAAATTGTGTCTACTCTATAAGGAGTCTTTGATATTAGCATAACACCTAGTATGTGTTCAATTGAAAAATAAAAAACATGATCAAGGGGAAGGCTAAAATAATCTTTTGTATATACATTAAAATATTAATTTATAATTGGAAAATATTTAATATTGACTTTCTCTTAAACTAATTGAGCTAAATACCCTTCTTGATTGGGTATTGAGACCCATATAAGGGAAGTAATTTCCATAGAAAGTTCAATTCAACATTACACTAATAAATAATCAGTTTTTGATTAGTGATATGAAATATGACATCATTATAAAGATAATTGATATGGTTTATATAAAAAAAGAGACAATACATTCCCAAAATCACATGAAATTAAGGAAAATGTAGATTAATAATATTAGTTGGAACCACATTACCACAAACTATAATTGGAGATAAATAGCTCATAGGATGATGAAGATGAAGGTTTTCTATTAGTTTTAAATGAATTAATTAATATTTTATAAATATGCTGAAGGATATTAATGAAATTGAAGTTTCTTGAAGGGGTTTGAGAAGAACAATCATAAGAAGTAAACACTTTGGAGGGTTTCTATCACTAGATGTAATAAAAAATAAAGGTAGCTAATATATGGAGGAATAATTATTGGAAATAATTATATCCAAATGTAATGATAAATATATGGTGATTTTTTACTGAAATTATTAGTTGAAATAATGTCATGTTCACATACATAAAATGCATAAACCTCCACACCCAAGTATTTTTGTTGTCAGAATGTAAAGAAACTCAATGATGTAGAAGGTGGATTTTTCAAGAAAACATGTATAAAATTTGTTTTGTTCTTGTAAATAAGAATAAAAATACATGAGCAAAGATGATGTTTAATTGAGAATTAATATATAAATTCCAGAATAAGTTCATGTACAATTGAGTTCATTTGAAGCATTTTATGAAGTTGAGTGTCAACTTCTATAGGTTATGATATGATCATGAAATGAACATCAAAAGGCACACCTAAATTGTTGTATGAATGACTCTATATAAACTTATTTAATGTGTGTTGTCTAATTAGAAGTGAAGATATACAATAATAATGGATTTTAGAAGAATAAAGTTCATAAATACCTTAATTATGAGGCTATCCGAAGTAAAAAACTATTAAAAGGATTTAATATATGAAAAGAAATTTTCATAAAAAGTGAATATTTACAATAATTATATTACCAGTTGGAGCATTTTTCAAAATAAGATATAATGGAAGATGAGGATTTGGAATGTATAATAAAAATTAGAGCGTTCTAGATTATGTTTTCATTTCACTAAAATATGAAATAGTTCAAGAAGAATGTAGTGGTAGATAAAAAGTATAACACACATTTTCAATAACAAAATATGTTTCTAGTAAATATATATAAAATGAGCTTTCATAATGTTTGAAGTAGAAGACCTTATAATATTTTCTGAATATTTTTTTAGGTGATGGAAATTTACCACTCTTAGTTTTAGTAGATTATGAGTTTAAAAGAAGTATTTATGACCTTTGAAAAAGAATAAATTACATATCAAAATGAATATGTATTTATTGAATATTTGTGTTTTGTGAATAAAATTTACGAGTTCATCAAATGTGGATAGATGACTATTGTAATATAGAATATCTGAACAAAGGTAGAAAAAAATATATTTTTGTTCAAATTTTTTGCAAGAAAATTTAATGGAAGAATATATGCACAACACATAAGGAAACTATAACCCAGCCCGAATGGCCTGAATGCCTTCATTTTTATCGATTTTGATAACCCCCCTTTCAAGGGATGTGGGGGAACCCTTACAAGGCCTGTAGGCTCAGAGATTACATGGCCCGTGGGCTTAGGAGATTACATGACCCGAAGGTCTTAGGGAATTCATCTAGACTATCTACAAGGAACTACCCCTCCCCAGCATCTGCATCAAGATATTAGCTCTCCACCTTCTCATAGCCGTCTGGCTAGGATTCCTGTGCAAGAATAGGATATTCTTGATGGAATAGTTATAACCTCTCATTCTAACAAATCCATTTGGCTCTGCTCTGGTGAGTGCACCTGGTCTGAATCATCTTTTGGGGCTGCTTCTTTTTTGTACTTTGTCTGGGGAAACTTCAGGTGGCCCAAAAACCTTGAGGTGGCCTAAAAGCCCAACTAACCTGAAGGCCTGTGAGGCCTGAAATCCTTAAAGACTCCAATCCTAGACCAGTGTCCCAAGGTGAATAGTTCCAGCTGCTACAGTACCAAAAAGTACCCACTACAATAACTGCTACAGTGCCTACTACAGTACTGTAGAGTGTACATTCTGCTACAGTACCTGTACAGTGTACAGTTCTGCAACAGTACCCACACAATGTATAGCGCCTTCTATAGTCTACTACAGTACCCCAGAAATATTCCTCTACCTGGTTTTGAACCTGGGTCTTGTGGATGCACTTAAGGATACCTCACCAACTGGGATGAGGCTCATGTTCCATAAAGAAACTATAAGTTTTGAAACCAATGCATAATACAAATTCATGTATGAATTCATGTGATATATAAAAATTAAGATAAGTAGAGTGATTATTGGAAAAATAGTGCATTTCTTTATGATTAAATGGAAAATGATTTTTTGAAATGTAGTGAGTTCATAAGAGATGAGATCATATAGAAACATTTATACATACAAACCATGAAATTATCGTGTGAAGCTTCTTTAATTTATATACCAGATGACAAATATTTTAAATATTGGAATAAATATTAATTACCCTTTTAGAAGTTGAGATAATCTACTGAGTTATGTTTTAGATGTAGGAGTTCAAAAGAAGATGTATGAGTAGTGAAATGCATCACAAACCAATTCATGAAATACTCATGAAAATGTTTTTTTTGATTTACTAGACTTTTATCATTTTTGTAAGATGAGTGATAATACCACAATGAATATTAAAAGTAGATGAGATATTTTATTATAAATTTAACTATAAAAAATACAAGAAAAAGAAAATTGGTTTTCATGAAAAATTGAGTTTTTTTCATCATATACTGAAATTATCAACAAATGTATGATGAATTTTGATCATTTATGTATTTATAAGATTGTTTTTAGAGGATTTGAAAACAATATTCAGAAGAATATTAATATAGAATAAATGTTTATGATATATTTGATGATGTTTTCAGATGAAAGTACACTAGAAAAATTTGAGTAACATTTCATTCATTTGAAGTGAAATTATTATAATAATATAAAGCTAGAATTTTAATTTTCAAAAATTGAAGAAATAAATTTTTTAATTCTAGATGTTTTTTGAGCTATAATTTAAATAAATAATTGATTACTATTTTTTTTGAAAATTCAGTTGAATTTCAGTTTAATAAGATTTATTGAAGGCATTCAAAATTTAACATCAATGTTAAAATATTTCAAATCACTAAAATTATTGGGAAGGTTAATACTATATAATGTACTGAACTTGTTTATATAAATATGTTGATGATGAGAGTAAATATTGGAGAGAAAGTTTCCAAATAGAGCATTCAAAAATGATTTAGTTGATTCTATGTTTTTATGATGATTAGAACAATATGTTCTAACTAATGTTGAGAAGTTTAGAACATCAGGTTTTGAGGAAAGTTGAGAAGCCTATAAAAACCAGTTTCAATGTAAGAGAGAGTCCCAAAATTACTTTTACTAGAATCAAAATAAGGCAAGAATGAATTTACTCAATCAGAATAAGCATTTTTAGTATATGACCTATTCAAGTACCGAGAATCATGAAAACTAATAAGATTTAGTATAAGTAGAAGTTAAGAGACTTTAAAATCAATATACATAGGGTGTAGTATTCACATGAAACATTAATGGTGAAATAATCTCAAATTTATTATAATTTACAAAAATAATATTATCAAACAATAAATGACACTATTGGAGTCAACACTCCAAAGTGTACGTTCTCACTTTGAGTTTGAACTTATTTAAAATCCTTGTGTTTTTTATAATTTAAATTATGTTCATAACATTAAGAAAAAGTGGTGAGGGTTATTTATAAATATACATACACCATAATTGTTAATAGATATTTGATCAATAGAAATTTAGAATTAAATTTATGTTGACCTTAATTGGTAAAATCTGGTCATCCCTGATATACCCTACCTCTCTATATGACTGTAAGATACCTTGGGAAGCTAAATTGGTATTAGATCTAGGTTTCTAATATTTGGATCTAAATGTTTTTTTCTCTAAAATATTTACTTGAATTTAATATTTCCATAAATTATGAAAATATTTCTTAAGAAGAAAAGGTTGTTTTTTTCTAAGATGAATTAAA
Organism: Viscum album; assembly: GCA_963277665.1. Taxonomy (NCBI): domain Eukaryota; kingdom Viridiplantae; phylum Streptophyta; class Magnoliopsida; order Santalales; family Viscaceae; genus Viscum; species Viscum album. The sequence goes on along the minus strand of OY728158.1, from coordinate 1,897,485,274 downwards.
TATATGATTCTCTAGTTAGTGAAAGTAGTGAAGTATCAACCAAAAATCATAAGAATTGGAATATAAAGGAAGTGATGATTTTTAAAAATTCATTCTCTATAGATTATTCAAAGTGTGATTCATCAACACCAAAACCTACACTGAGTGGTGGCTGTTATGTTACAAGTGATAGAAAAATTCATTCAGATGAAGAAGAATGTACTAATCATAATGATAATGAATCCATTGAAATTATTAAGGAATTTTTACTATGAAATTATTGAACAAATAAAGGATATTCTCCTTCATTTTTTCTTGTCTATATTTCTTTTTTTTATAATAAAATTATAAAGAAAAATCACAACATGATAAGTAAACATATGTAATATTGTAAGTATTATTTATGAAAGTATATAAGTGTAAATATATTACTAAACCAACAGAAAGAAAGGAATAAATGATATCACAGTCTCAATAAATATTCAACCATATTGAAAAATCAATGAAAAAATGTTTTTTGGGAATTTTTTTTCAAGTTATAGTTATTAAAGAATGATTATATTCACTAAAAGATATGATAAATATTAAGAACACTCAACTATAATTTAGATCATGAAAAATAAAAGAGCATGAAAAATCACAACCGAAAGAGAGTGTGGTGCATGAAGAAAAACTTCACAATGAAAATTATGAATGTGAAGTGAAGTTAACATTTCATGAAAATAAGAACCCTTTAAAATTAATGGTTTAGAGTAATAAATTTGATAAAAAATACACTAAAAATGAATCTTCACATGAAGATGAAAATATAAGATCCACTTCCAAAATTTTAATGGATATTCTTACTCATCAGATGACTCAGTTGAGAAATAATAATAATGTGACAACATTAGAAGATCTATCTTTTGATAAAGTAAATCCATGTTCTAATGAAATTCTATGCACTAATTATAATACTTTTAACATTATAGGTTGCAGTTCAATATGAATATAGGTGAATAAAAATATATAGAAACCCACCACTTCAGTGAAGGTGGAAGAATTAAGTAAATGCATAAGTATTGGACAAGGAGTCTAGAAGAAAGGATTTCAAATAAAAATCTATACATGATAAACTTAAACCTAATGAAAGATGCCAAGGATTATGGGCTATTTTTCTTACCGTTAAAATTTCATACACATTATTATATACTATTGGAATAATATTTCCACATATGGGAAAAAAGAAGGAAAATATTAAGGCGGAGAAAAATAAAAAGTTTGTGAAACTTAGTTATGTAAAACCAACCCTCACAAAAAATAAAAATATAAATACATCCAAAATATTTGAATATCTTGATAATTTATATGGAAGTAATTAAGAAGTGAACATAGTGATAAAATGTGTTGGTTTATTTTGACCAAGAATAACATAAAAACATCAAATGAAATGATGATATAAAAGAAGATTTAAAATTAATGAAAGATAAACTATAATTCTATCATGAGGTGTAAATAAATTAAAGATATAAAAACTAATGAAACAACAATGAAAGTAATAAAATATGTCATGATTAAGAAAATATTATTCTAATATTTAATATATGGACCCTTTATGGATATTTATAAACTCACCATGAATTTACATGATATAAACATAATATTAAGAAATAAAGTGAATCATTCTGAGAAAGACGCATGCATATTGGGATGGTGGAAGACATATATGATGAAATAGTTTAAGTTCACCAATGGTTACCTCAGAAGTGTAAATTGTCTATAGATAATAATCTATGTGTAAGGTGTAACTTGATTGATTAAAATCTTTAAAATTTCATGATAATATTATAAGGATAAATTATTTATGTTTATAAAAGGAGACAATATTTAGAATATATAAATATTGTTGTGGGAAAAAATATCTATTGAAAAAAGAAATTATATAATATTTCAATGGTTTTCATGATTATATATCTAGAAAAATAGAAGGAAGATAGGAAAGTTGAATGGTATAAGAAATAAAGGCTTCCAAAAAATATTAACAATTGGAAATTTAAGGGGGACTGTATAAAGAAAAATAATGTTGATTTGAAAGTAGTTTATGGGATAAGAAAACTGCAATGTCCTTATTTCTCTAAATGAGAATAAAATGAAGATCCCCCTTATTTCGTGATAATTTTTAATGAAGTTCAATGATAAATGGAATTTATGGTGATGAAATTTAGTGGGATTTCTTACATGAAAAGAAATCTTTTGATTCTATAAATTTAATGATGTTGAAATATAGAGGCTAAATATGGACAACCATGTTTTATTAAACTAGATTTTAGAGTCATGATAAAGTTAATTTATTTTTCTATTGAAAATTATCTCTAGATTATGTTGATGAATATTTTGATATAGAAAATTTTATGAAATAATGAATATTTCATCTTGTTTTTTCTTGATATATTTTCATACTCTTGCAGATATATATTGAATTAAAAAAATGGATGTGTTTTTATTTTTTATGATAAAGTGAAAATATTTTGTAAATTATGAGAAAACTATTGTTTTATTATTGAATAGTTTGATCCATTTTTTGAGATGTATACAAGATATTTGTAGATTAATGAAAATATGATAAATTTACCCTTGAAAGAAGATTTTATAAAAGTTGGCAAGGCCTGGAAAATTGTATAGACAAAATTTATGTATGAATTAACCACTATTAATTACTATAATGAGAATTTATCATGTGAAAATATAGTTGGTTGATTCATATCATATTTCTACACAAAAAGTTATATCATCCTCCTCAAAAAATTCAAAGCTAATATTTAATTCAATAGAAGAAAAGGCTATAAGAAGAAAATTTTCAATAAATTTTATTCTCAATGTAATATTTTAGTAGAGGGGATTCCAATTCACATCATTAAGAGTGAAAGAAAACTAATCCATCATAGGATAATATTTGAATATATTGTTAACAAGGGTTAGAGAAATTCATTGACTTTAAATAGGATGTTGGTATTAACAAAATATCGAACATGTGAGATTGATGATCCCATGGGATGATGATTATGAAACATTTGTTTTATTTTTTGGTAATAAATGAAAGAAAAGTAAATGAATATATTAATGGATATTAAGGAAATTAAAATTTTCAATGGGTTTTTATAGGAACATTCATTATAAGTATATGAATTGGAGGGTTTGTATCATTGGTAGTAACAAATAATAAATGATGATGATTGATGGAGGAGGAATTATTGAAAATAATTGTATTTTAAAGTTTTCATAAATACTTGATGATTATTATCACGTTTCTTTGTTCGAAATAATGTTAGGTAAAGATATTTCAAATGAATTGAACTCCATAGAAACTGATTTATGTTATATTAAAGTAGAAACTCTAGAATATATGAATGGTGGTTGTTTCAATATGAAACATAAAATAAATTTTCAAATCATACAATGAAGAATTAAAAAATATAAATAAATATGATGTTTAGTTAAGAATTTTTGTAGATTAAATAAATGTAGTGACTTCATAAGTGAGTTCCTCAAATTTATGTGAAGAAGTTGGGGTTCATATATTATATTTTATCCAATCATATTGAAACAAACATCAGAATCAAAACCAAAATAGTTGTATAAAGAAATTGTATTTAAATTATGGAGTATATAGGGTCATACCATAAGTACACATATAAAACATGTAAGGTTTTCATAAGAAGAATGTTAAAAACATAAGAAAAATGAGGCTTCCCAAATTAATTTTTTTTGAAGGCGTGCATCATAGATAAGCCATCATCATTATAAGTGAAGAGTTTCGATGATGATATTATTGGCTAGTGTAGTGGTTGGAAGAAGATTGGGTGATAACTTAGGATTTTGAATGTATAGTAAAAATTAGATCATTCCATATAATTTTTTGAGTTAACTAGAATATAAAACATTGAATGAGTAATTGTGAGGTATATAAGAAGGCTCCTACTGAGAAACAACTACCAAAATATGACACTGGTTAATATATATAAAATGATATTACATAATTTTTGTAATATTTTCCACAGTGATATGATCCTAAGATTATTATAGGTGATGAAAAGATCTCACCCTGAGGTTTAGATTATTGGGATTTTAAAAGAAATTTATGTTAACTTCATGGAAGTAGTGTTTACATAATGATGTGAAGATGTAATTTCGAAGGAGATGATCTCTGTATGAAAATTTTTGAGTTCATCGAATGTGGATGATATACAATGGGATAACAAAAGATGTGAACAATGTTAGATTAAAATATATAAGTGATTGAGTTTTTAGGGTTGGTAAATTTAATTTAATAAAATAAAAATCATCGAACACCGAAGGAAACAAGAATTTTTTAAAATAATGTATAATATTCATGAAATTAGGAATATTCATCATATTGAAAAATACATAAAATATGATTCATCATTAGAAAAGGTATTGAATTTTTTTTTGATTATAAGAATGAAATGAGTTTTGTAGAAACCCCAACTCTAGTAACCCATAGTTTTTTCCTTATTTATTTAATTAGTATAAAATACAATGGATCTTACCATGCAGGATCAACAAGTTTAGTCGTCTTGAGAAACTAGATACATAAATGATTCCCATTTTCAAATAAAAATATAAAATACATAAGATGATAAATATTTTAATATACTATATGTTATTAATAATAACCTTCTTTGTATCTAGAGGAAATGAAAATAAAACAAGGTGAGCTAAAATACTCTGTAAGAGTTATATACAATGGAAGCTATCATGAATAAATAATACATAAAAAATATAGAAATGTAAATAACTTAAAACACATCATATTTAGTCGATGACTTTGGAAAGAAATTAATCCTTGGAAATATCAATGTAGTAATCTCAGGGAAAATAATAATTGAATTTCCAATAATAAGAATTATTAATTTTAGATGTGTGGATCACAAAAATCATGATATCATCATCATGAAGCCTTGTCCCAAGATAGGTTAATCGATATGTATATATACCCAAAACCATTTTATTATGTCTACCCAACTAATTTTCTTCATGAGACATGTCAATGCATCGAGTGGTTATCTATAACCATCCCAACCCATAAATTCACGCCCAACACATTCGTCATATATTGAATGATCAATTTAATTCAAAAATAATATTCATTATAAAAAATTTATATATTGATTATATTATAGGGGACATAAAAATGTATCAAGTTAATGAAAAAACCATTATAGTAAAACACCATATGAATAAATGTTTTATACATTAGATAATAAACTTTTCCATGATACATATCATATAGATATTTAAGAGATATGTAATGCCCAATGAAATTTTATCATAAGAATGTGACTTATTTAACAAAATTTTAATGACCCTAAAATTAATAGGAGGTAAAATATGACCATCAATTTATCAGAAATATAGGATTTGTAATAAATTCAATTTTTTGGAGAATAAACGAAAATGAAAAAACATTATAAGAAGTTTTCATCAAATTTTTTATTTTTTAAACCATTGAAATATTTTATAAAAAGATAAATATCATAAAGTCATTAAATCATTATGAATGTCTCTTAAAATTGTATACGTTGAAATGAAATATTCCTTTTGACTTATTATAAAGTATTAAATAAAGGAAACATTAAAAAACAAGAAATATTACATTAAAACCCATTAAAAAGTAAGATATAACCTAAAATTTCATTAATACATCATTTTAGAAAATAGAAATATATATTTTAAAATAATTTCAAAAAATATGAAGATGGAATAAAAATATACCTGATTAAAAGAGATATAAGATATATTTATCTTTTAATTTTTTTATAGATTCAAGAGAAAAAGAGAGTAAAAGTTGGATGAAATCATTAAAAATCATTAATTATAAAAATTATATTAATATTTATGGATTTTATAAAGGATATATTATAATATTTTTTTCAATAAAACATATAATCAATCCTAAAAAAATGAGATTGTAAAAAAAATCTTACCTCTTTGGTGACTTTCAAAATGTAACTCCTTAAAAGAGTAAAATTTAAAAAAAACATTAATAATTTTGAATAAATATATACTAATGTTAAATAAATCAAATCGGTAGGACATAAAAAACATAAAAGTAAAGAGGTGAATCATACCAAATATGACTCATTGGAGTTAAAATTGATACAAAATCCCATACGTCGAGTTCAACTTTCCTAATAAGTGATTTTAACCTCATGAATAATAATTTTAGATTTACTATAATTAAATACTAGAACTGTGTTATATCTATTATATCATATATGATCCATTTTTAAAATATGGTCATCCCTTTTTAATAAATTTTATTGTTATCTTTATTTTTGGGGATAAAGGCTTTATTTTTCATGTGATTTTTTGTTTAGTTGTTCAAGTACTTGTACCTAGATATTGATTATTTTATTTTCATAATTAAATCATTATAGGAATATCATATTAATTATATATATTTATATTTATATTTATCCATAAAATGTTGAGATAGAAAAACAAATTACACTATACATGGAGATGGTTCGAAGTACTTTTGCGTAAATTCAATTTTCACTTTTCAATGGATGGAATTAAATAAAGGTAAATAATAACTTTAATTTATATAATAATTATTATATAATATATATTCATTAAATATATCATCATTACAATCCATGTAAATCAGAAATAAAAAATGAATTTCATATCATCAAGGAGGTGGTAGTTCACACGTACACACAGTGATATTATCGTTTAAAAAAATATTTGAAGGTAAAAAGGTAGATATAATATTATAATTTCATATTTATAATAATTAAATATGTAATTTATTTATTCATTATATCCATCTTTATTTCCATCCAAATAAAGCGGTGTTGAAAAATGAATTGCACTGCTTTGTGGAGACTATAAGTCGCATGAATGCACAAGCGGTGCTTTCACTTTTCATTGGATGGAAAATAAATGAATAATGGTTTTTTGAAAATAATAATAACATATCAGAATATTTATGATAATGGCTTTATTATTTTATTATGGGTACAATAGATTTAGAGGAAGTATAAGAAGAAATAAAATTGAATGAGTATATAAAGATGATTACCTCTTCTTTAGTGGAAATCACTTTTCATACCTTCTTTAGGACACTAATAATTGAAAATTAGGAATACCATAACCTATAATTTGTTTTTAGGAAATTTTATAAGATAATTTTAGATGTTTTGGTCAAGATAGATGTCCCAAAGTGCTCTAAAGAAAATAAAGAAGGGGTTTCCATTAATAAGTGAGTGGAGGGGCACTCTTGTATTTTTTTTTTAAAATATTAAAATATAATAAAGTCACATATATAGAAATGTGGTTAAAAAATGTCATTAACTAAAATATAAAATGGTTATATTCCTAATATAATCATCAAACTAAAATTATATGGGTCTACAAATCTTCATAAACCGTATCTTTTTTGTTAACCCTTTTGAAAACCATTCACCCCCTTTACCATGGTAACAACTATTTCAGTATTAAATGGTTTTAATTTTACCTATAGTCTGAATATTGAACCATAAATTGAAAAGGAATTTGTTTGATCATATATTATACACCTTTTCTAGGTTCAAGTTTTTATGATATTTAAATAAAAAAATTAAATAATATTTTCATATAATATCATTATTGTCATTTTTACATTGATTTGACTTTAAAGACATTAATAAAAATATTTAATTTGAATATAAAACATTATGAAATATAGTATATGTTATATTGTTTTAATTAAACTCATTATGAACTATTTATCACTCAAAAAACATTACTTTAAGAGTTTCTCATATCATTTAAATGATTTTCTACTGTTTTCACAAGTATTGTGTCAACGTTGTGTAATCATTTATCATAATTATTCCATTAATAACAATTTAAAATAAAATACCATGATTAGAAAATTAATTAATATTTATAATAACCATTAATAACTAAACATATGTTGTTTCAATCCCAGTCATAAAATCTTTTATACATTAAAAGAAGAAGAGTTATAATTTTTATTTATTCATTACTTAAATATTGTAAAGTTTATACTCAAATATAAATCAATTAATATTATTATGTTTTATAATTTTGGTTGATTATGTATTATATAAACTCATACTATGAAATAAAATAAAGATTTTTTATGATTTTAAGCCTTATCACCATAGTTTTTAATCTTCCACGATTTACCCTTTGCTGAGATGATAAATTTCATCACAATTACTATTTATAATCTCTAAAAACAAAAGGAACCTATTTAAAAAAATTGGAAACATGTAAATAAATATATATAATTAATTTTATTAAATAATTTTTTTGTAATATTTATAAATTAAATAAAAAACCCCGAATAATTCAATAAAGAAATTTTTTTAAATAAAAAAATAAACCTATATCAAAATCAAGTAAAATATTGATCATAATATAAATCAAATGTATCTTATATCACTATAATAAAAAAAATACAAAATATAATGATGATTTCAAATTCCTTTATTTAAAGAAATGAAATAACAGTTTTAAAAATAAATATCTTTCATTATTCAATAAAAAATAATTTTTTTTAAAAGTAATTAACAAATTGTACATAGGATAACACCGACATACTAATTTCGAAAATTATTAAAATTTATCATAATAACATTTCAATAGGTTTTTGTGTTTTTTTAAACACATTATTTCATGTAATGGAAGATATCAAGTAAATTAGATTTATTTAAAGAGGAACATATCATAAAATCACATGGTGTTACATTCTACCACCATATAAGATTTTGAACATCAAGATTTCACTACATAAAAAAATGAGCATAATTTTTCCTTATCACATCCTCTGGTTTCCATGTATCCTCCTTAAACTTATGATTTAACAGAAAAATTTTAAAATTTGAGTGGTATTTTTTTATTGAACTTTCTCTCTATGATCCATAATATAGATAAGTTATTAATTATAATATAGCTCTTTGTCTATTTGTATAACCTCTAAGTCTAGTACATATAATGGATTAGGTAAAAACTTCATTATTATAGATACATGGATGACAATTTGAACTTGAGATATATTTTTTGGAATTTCCAAGGGGAAAGATACTGTTCCGATACAATCAATAATTTTCAACGGACTGATATATCTAGATATCATGTTTCCAGTATTTGAAAATATCATATCCATATTCAAGGTGTTATTAATTGGAATAACTTGTCACTAAATTTAAACTCTAGATCTCATTAATGATTTCAAAAATATTTTTTATTGAATTTGAGTTTCTTTTGTGTACTTATGATTGGATCTATCATTCTCTACCATTTTCTTATCTAGATAATGTTCCAAAAGTTATGTTTCTCAAACTTTATCCCAATATATTATAGCTTTTCACTATATTCCCTAGAGGTATTCATAAAGATCAATATAAATGATCAGCAGAAATATATTGTTTTATGAAAGTTATACCGAATAAAGGTGTTGATCCCAACCATATTTTATGTCTATTGGGATATCTCTTACCATTTTTTATAGTATGAATGGTCCTCTCAGACTAAACATCTATCCAAGGATGATAAGAAGTACTGAAACAAAAATTTATATCTAGATCCTACTGAAGGCTTCTCTTTAATTTTAATGCAAACCTCAAGTCCTGATTATATATAACAAAGAGTGGTACTCCATGAAATATCACAATTTCCCTAGTTTATTACCATGTAAGCTATTTGGGATAGGACTATTCAATAATAGAAATTAAATACCCTAATTTATTGTGGTGATCATCTATAACTCAAATATAAATTTTCCCTTTCAATGTTTTATGGAGTCAAATGATGAAATACATGGTAATCTTTTCCCATTTCCATTTTTGTATGGGTAATAGTTATAACATCCCCATAAACTCCTATCTCTGATCCTTAATATTATAACACACCAGAAATTAGGATACATACTCTGCAATATCCATTTACATGTTATCCCACCATAAATACTCTTTTAGATCTATATATTTCATTTAATTACTAGTATAAATATAGAATGATGAATTCTTATCTTTATATAACATCTATTTCCTCAAGTTTGGTATTGATGGAACCCATAGTTAGTTTTTGAACATTATTATTCTAGCATGATCATAGTTAAACTGAGGAACATTGCTCACCTTATAATTTAATTGAATATCTTCTTTATATACCTTCTTAATCCACTCCTGGATGGATTATTGAACATTCACCTGAGAATGATAATATTTTCCCAATTTTTTATGAATATTTAATCCAACATATTGAAATTTATAAGTAGTAGATCACATTCAATCCTCATCATGGAAAAACTATAATTCTATTACTAGATTAGGGCATCTACCACCTTGTTCTCCTTCCTATGTTTTTAATATATTGACCTTTCATATTCATTAATCAATTATAACCATATTAACTTTCTCATATTCATCCATTTAAATGTAAAAATATACATTAGGCTTCTATTATCAGTATATATATCACTCATAACACCATTCAAATAGTTCATCCATATTTTCAATGCAAAAATTACCTCTACCATCTCCAAATCATGTGTTGGGTAGTTCTTCTCCTGAATTATCAATTTCAAGGAGGCATAAAATATTAATATATCATTAAACATGATGGGATATCCTAGTACATTATTTTATGCATCACTATAGATCAAAAATACTTCTCCACTGTATAGTAGTTTAAGAACATTCATTCTAACCAACCTTGTCTTCAGTTCATTGAAATTTTCTTTACATTAATCTTTCTAGAAGAATATAACCCCATTTTAGTTATCTTAGTGAGTGTATTTTTTAATTATAAGGAATATCTCAAAAATAATTTGTAGTAACCATCCATTACAAGAAAACTATGCATCTCGATTATCGTGGTTGGTATTATCCATTTCTTAGTAACTATTTTATTTGAAAGATCCATGGATATACCCTCAGTTGAGATTATATGATCCAATAATGAAACTTTCTAAAGCCAAAATTAAAACATTGAAAATTTGGAATATAATTATACATCCTCAGATTCATTAATATAATCCAAAAATGTTCTTTATGATATTTATTTATCTTAAAATATATATGAATATCAATTATAAATTCCACTTAAAATAGATCAAGGTATTATTTAAAGACTCTATTCATTAAATCCTTGAAGATAATAGGAACTTTGGATAGTCAAAATTACATTAATATAAATTCATAATGACAATAACTCATATGGAAGGTTGTCTTGGTTATATCCTCCGTTAAATTTAGCTAATGATATCCTATTTGAAGGTCAACAAATGAAAGATATTGATCTCTATTTGGTTGATCAAACAGATCATTGATTTAGGGTATAATCTCTACTTGTTCTTAGTTGTGAGTTTATGAAGATCCCTATAATCAATATAAAGAATCCTTGATAAATTATTATTATTCACAATAATAAGAGGTGTACCCCTTGGTGAATCACTTAGTAGAATTAATCACGCATATATATTCTATTTGAGTTTATTCATCAACTCCTACAACTAAATTAGTTTCATACTATATAGATTCTTTGAAATAGGTGTATCTGTAGGTAAGTGTTCTATTGAAAACTAATATACAAGAATTTGGGGAACAATATGATAACCATTTGTAAATATATTAAAAAAACTATTATAAAATATGAATTTCATCATTATTGAGTTACTCCACAACCATATAAAATAAAAATCTCTCATGAATATGTAGTAAAACCCACATGATGGATGAAATTTCCATTGGGAGTTCAGGTTCATCCTTGCACCGATAGATGATCGTAAGATGATTCAGAATATCGAATGTAAATTTCGTTTGATGATAACTGATATGGACACTATATTGAGAGATCCAATCCATTCCCAATATAAAAATAAAATAAAATAGAGTAAGACTACCACGATTTTCTAGAAGATAGATACCACAAACTTCAATTGGAAAGTATCTATAGACTTGATAAGAAGTCATCAAACCAATAAGAGTTTTCACTACCAACTCAACATGTAATAATTGAGGGGGTGATATGATACACTTGGAAAATTCATTAGATATAATAGAGTTTCTATAACCTAACTAAAATAAAAATATTCAATTATATAGTGTATGATAAGTATAACCTTCACTACATTACTTTTAACTTTCTCTTTAGCTATAATAAACCCATATGTTTGGACTTGTCCCCTTGGATTCTTCTATGGTAAGTTCTCGTGACACATGGGTCACTAGTTTTATTAATTTTTCATCTCTCTATAGTGTATGTACTAGATAAAAATGGATTCATTGTTTTCCTCACTATCATTAACCATATGACCCATATCTCTGTACTTGTAACAAAATCTAATAACCTTATAGAAATTTATATAACATTGGCTTCCATAATTATTACATGATAGAAATTATGCTTTTAACTTCTTATTATTTGGATTATTAGATCGCATATGATCTCTTTTTTTCCTGATTTCACTTAAAGATATAGGATCTAGAAAATTTATTCTCCATGTTATAGAAACGTGATACTAAATCATCTTTTGATGACAATGTTTAATAAAATACTGACCTTTTAAATCTTGTCTTAATCCCATCAATGAAAAGGAAAATATTTATTCCCATATTATGTATATAGTTGAAAAAATACTTGATTAATCTTTTAAGGTTATCCTTATACATTTATACACATATTCATTTTTCTTTAAAGTGGGTAACTTTCTCTCTATATTGGGTTGTTGTGATCTGGGGATTTATTTCTTGAAGAATACAATATTAAACATTCCCCATTCCCTGATTTATATTTCATTAACATCATTAGTGTTTTGGATTAATGAAAATTGGAATCTTCTATCAAGAAATATACACCCAGAATGAACTTTTCAATTTCATTATATCCAAAATATTGGAATATCTTTTTTTATTTACTTAATCATTATTAATATACCAATAGATTAGTATATACAGTAAAAGATTAAGGATTATTTCACATGATGTGATCCAATATATGAAAATCATGCTATGAAACAATATGTTACACATTATGGGAATTATTATTCATCATAACTTGAGTTAGTTTCCCTAACATGTCCATGATCTTCTTAGTTCTAACATCAGTTATATTTTCTTCCTCATTAGTAAAATAACAACATTTTTATAGGAATCCATTCCATTTCTTCTATTATGTATCATCACTAAATAATATCACACATTTATTAAGATTATAATCACCATGAATATTGATACATAAAATTAAAATACCTTTAATAGTAAACATTCTCAAATAATATAAGGTATTATCATAATTCAAATATTTTGTATGTTTATTGAAAACAAATTTACCAGGGTTTTTACTAAACTTGTGTGGATACCAACTATAGAAACCCTAACTCAAGTAAAAAAGTGATGGTGAATAGTTTTTATATTAGTTAAATATACAAGGGACCACACCATGTAGGACCTATCAGTTTCTTAGTCTTGATGAACTATATACATACATGATTATAATATTACATTGGAAATATAAAAAAATACCATAAGAAATATTCTATCTTCTTTGATATAGTTCCTAATATCCTTCTTCATATCATGGATAATGGAATACAAAATACAAGTGAGATAAAATTATTACTAAAGGAGATTTATAGAGGATTTTTCATAAATAAATAAGTTATAATTAATATGGAAATATAAATAACCAAAAAAGCATGTCATTGAATCAATAACTTGAGTCTGAAATGCATCAAAGAAAAATATCTATATAGTAATATCATGGATAATGAAAAATGAGTTCTAAATATTATTAATTATAAATTTTGGACTTCATGATATCAGATATCATGATATCTTACCTTTAAATCCTTGTTCCATGACAATTTAATTGATGGGAAGGTAGACATCAAAAACCCATTTATTAAGGCTAGCCAATTGATTTGTCTCATGATACCTATTGATGAATTGATGGGTCATCTATAACCTAGTCCCAAATACAACTGTATGTATAAATAATTCATCACATATTTAATTATAAATTCTATTAAAAAAATATTCCTTGTCAAAAAACCTCATATTTAGTAAAGATTAAAAATATCATGATTTCCCTAGTCAGTCAAATAAATTTATTGTAAATCACTATATAAATTAATGATCTATATTTTATGGAATAACAATATAAAAAATATAAAAAATAATGATATTTAAGAGAAATAAAATTTATAAAGAAATATAATAACAAGAAAGTGAATATTTTAAGATAAATTTAATGAAATCAAATGCAATAAGAGATAAAAGATGACAGTAAATTCATTTGAAATTTAGGTTTTAGAATAAACTAATTTATTTTAGAGAATAATGGATTTTTGTAACTAAAAATTAAAATAAAATTTCAAAATAAAAATCCTATTTTAAAATCCATTAAAAACTTATAGAATACATTAAATATCGTAAAACTGTTATGGGGGAAGGAAAGTCCGTTAATGATATATACATTAAAAAAAATTCTATTTCGGAATTTTTATAATGAAAGTAAAAAAATATTCTTCTGAAAAAAACACTACCAATATTCCTTTAAATACTATTAAAATTTCCAAACATAATACAATATATATTTAATATGTCATTTAAGTAAATAAAAATAACTTCTTTAATTGTTTTTTAAGAAGGTGTACATGAAAGAAAAATATAATCGATCAAAAGAGAAATAATATCAAATTTTATTTTAAAAAAATTATTCCATTGATTCAAGTTTCAAAGATACTAAAAGTTTTAATAAAATATGGAAACTACTTAAATATATATATGATTAGAAAATTGATGATGTATTTTAAGGATAGATTATAATATTCCATCAATGAAACATATAATAAACTCCAAATGAAATGAGGTTGTGTAATACAATCTTACATATTTGATACATTTTAAATTATAACCCCATGAAAGTGTAAAATTGAATTGAAACATTTATAATATCGATTAAATATATAACAATTTTAATTAAATCAAAGGGTAAGTATATACACCACAAAAAATTAAATAGTCGCATAATACCAAATATGATTAAATAGATTGTAAATTGAAACAAAATCCCTTACCTCATCTTCGAATATCTCCATAAGTGATTTTCAACTATTATATAATAATTTTATATTTAATATATTTAAATAATAGTAATATATCTTATATATAATATCATTTATTACCCATTTATGACATCTCACCCCTCATTTTTTAAATTTTTTTATTATCATCCTTATTTCAAGTGTTAACTACTTCATTTTAATGAGATTTTTGTTCAGTAGTTCTGGTACTTGTACAATTATTATAGTTACATCATCTCAATAATGTTAATCATGATATATATATCAAATGTATTAATTATATATAAGTATATTTATGCATATATTTATAGTTATCCATAAAAGGCATAGGTAGAAAAATGAATTACACCATTCGTGGCGACAGTAGGACATACATATACTATTTTCACTTTTTTAATGAATGAAAAAAAGAAATTTAGATAGTAATATACCATGAAATAATGAAAATTATATCATATATATCATGTATTTTATTTAAATATATCATTATTAACATACATGTAAATCGGAATATAAAAAACAAATCTCAATGCATGGTGGAGGTCGTAGTCCACACGTACGCATGAGTGACACTATATTTTTCCAAAGGATATGTAGGTAAGAAGGTAGACATGATATTATAATTTTAGAATCCTAATTATTTCATAAATTTAATATTTATTTATTTATTGCATATTTATAACAATCAATATAATGTGGTTGTCCACACGTACTCATGGTCGTAGTCCACACGTATGTATGAGTGACACTATAATCAGAGGTGATGGTTGGAACATAGGGTGGAGTTTGTAGTTAGGAATAGAGATGATTTCATGGAATGGTAGGGAAACAATGTTAGGTGATCTCAGTGCATGAAATATGCAATGGAATACCAGCTAGGTCACATGATTTTAGGGCCCCTCGTGATCTGATTCAAGGACTCTGAACTTACCTAATAACCATGTGAGACTACACCGGTTGTAGGGTAGAGACCCTAGGAATAGTTACATTCTTCATGATGGCTTATGTTCTTTTTTTCCTTGGTTTTTTTTTAATTTAAAATAAATCATGGGTTAAAATAAATTCTAAATAATATTCCATACTATTCTCTCATAGGAGTTTCCTATTTAATCTTTCAACTATTGAACTCGGTTATAATAATCATGTGGTATGAGTAGTGGAGGCACAACAGGGTGACCCATTTGACCGACAGAAGGTTCACCCAGTGGGTGAGGATGATCGGTGGCAAAATATGATTTTTTATTTCCAGCGAAATTCTCAAGGAAAGTACGAAGGAAGCATTTTAGATACAGGGATGTAGAGTTGTATTGAGGATTTGATGATCTCTTTTAGCTTGATCTGAGCTCTGAAGTAGTATTGGGTTTCTATGGTGATTCACCAGATGTGGGGTGAAACGCATTAGTGGTGGATGTTCCACTAGGGGGAAAGGATGGAGGCCAATGTTCTGTGGGTTGATATTGAGACGGAATTCCAGGAGGAATTCCTTTCTTCAACCATGAATGGATAGAAGAGGAAATATTAACTCTCTATATAGTAGGGAATTATGTCAGTATAGGAGCTGGGGATCATGTTCAAGGATCTCCTTCACTTTTCTTCAGATCTCATTCTGGATTAGGAGTCTCAGGCGAGATGCTTAGAGGAGGCACTCTTTCCTTCCCTCCAGTACATAGTTACTCCCTTAACCTTGATGACATTGCTAGAGGTCCATAAGAAGTCTGAAGTGGTTAAGATGATGGACTCGAGAGGAGGCCTACTATGAGAGGGGATCCATCAGGGTTCTATGAAGGGAATGACTTCTAGTAGATGGTCTCAGGTGCTAGGGACTTTTTGGTTTCGACTAGTGAATAGTCGAACTCAAAAGTTTTAGTTATGACCTTCTGGTCCTTGTGTATTTACCATAGGCTTGGGGATGAGGTGGTTCACTTGTAGAGGTCACAGGAAACTTTAGAGTTAATTCCCAGTTATAGCTCTATATGCTAGAGGTGGGTAGGTTGAATGCTCACCTTAGCAGTAGTTGCTGGCCAGACTGTTTCAGCAATTGGGATATTAGGATCCTACTCAATCAGAGGGATATAGAGTAGGTATAGGAATACATTTGGGTACTCCTCAAGGATCGTGACCTAGACTTGTTCAAGGTATAGGTCGATATCAGAGAGGTATAGGAGATGGTCATGGTCAGTTTCATGTTTCAAAGGCAGTATTTTCAGCAGGGACAGAGGCCGTTTGAGATACAATCAACTTTTTTAGTACCCTTGTTTGAATCTTGTTTGATTAAGGATCTATGTACTCATTTTCTGCAACTATTCTAGCCCATTTTTTTGGGAATATACATAGAGAGGATTTCTAAGATCCTAGTGTTGAGTACTCTAGTAATTGGTTAGATCAGCATGCTTGATGTTTACAAGGGATCTAGACTGATGTTGGGGATGCATCAGTCCCATGGGGATCTTTTCCTATTATAGATACAACCACAAAATGAAATTTTTATAATTAACTAGTTCTACTCTGTTCATGTTGTTATAGAATTCTACCAAATAAGAGTCATGTTTTCAGACTTGTATGGGAAATGTGTGGCTTTTGATGGAGAGTAGAGTTGTTTGATGGGTGGTCGATGTGTAAAGTATCTTCTTTCTGTGTCGGCCGAGCTATCAGTGGAATTGGTGGATACTTTGATGTATTATGTTCCCATAATTTTTTGGTATATCTTGTATGCCTTACTCGTGGAGTTTTAATGATACCCCTCAACTAAATGTTGAGTTCAGAATATACTTGTTTAATGTTTATTCTCTGATTTCAATGAATTCTTATCAGGTGGCACCTTCCGAGTTATGGGAGATACAGATTCAAATTGAAGGCTTGATAAATAAGGGATTTATTTGGCCTAGTGTGTCTCTATGGGTTGATCTAGTATTTTTCACAAAGAAGGGAAATGGTGGTATGAGTCTATGCATAGACTACTAGAGGTTGAACGCGGTGACGGTCATGAACCATTATGCTCTGCTAAGGATAAACAATATTTTCTACTAGATGAGGGGAGAAAGTTGGTTTTATAAGATCTATCTATACTATGGGCATCACTAGTTGATGGTAAATGAGGGAGATATCCTAAATACTGCTTTTAGATGCATGTATGGGCACTTCAAGTTTGTGGTTATGCCATTTACTATTACGAACGCACTAGGAATGTTTATAAAACTTATGAACTCTTTATTTTGTGAGTTATTGGGATGGTTATTCATCATATTCATTGATGAAATTCTGATATACTCAAAGTCAGATAAGGAGCATATCGATCATCACATGACTATCATAGAAGTCTATTGATGCCACCAGCTCTACAGATTGTTGTCCAACTGAATGTTTTGGACACGGGAGGTCCACATCCTTGGAAATGTGGTGTCTTAGTAGGGTATATAATTATAATCGTCGATGGTCTAAGAAATTTTTTCTTGAGAAGAACCAAATAATGTGGTGGAGGTTTATAGTTTTCTCGGTCTGGTAGGCTATTACCATAGATTTGTATATGATTTTTCAGAAGTAGAAGCTCTGTTGATGGATCTGACCAGAATGAACCAAACCTTTGTGTGGAGTGAGGAGTGTCACGAAGCTTTCAGATACCTGAAGGGGAAGTTGGTCAGTGATCCCATACTCTGGTTTCCAAAGAAATGGGTGATGTTCAATGTGTTTTGAGATACTTCTAGTCTAGGCTTGGGGTGTGTTCTGATGCAACAATGGGGAGTGATCACTTATGGGTCTATGCAGTTATGTCCCCATGAACGTAACTATGCCACCCATTATCGAGTGCTAGTGTAGGTTCTGTTCGTGATGAAGTTATGGAAACATTACCTTATTGGGAAGCACTTTGTAGTCTTCAAAGATCACAATAACTTGAGGTATATCTTTTCCAGTGAGACCTAAACTTGTGGTAGTAGAGGTGGATAGAGTTTCTCCAGGATTACAACTTCAAGATTGCTTACACCTTAGGAAAGGATAATGTGGTAGCTGATGATTTGAGCTGGATGTCACATAATGAGGATGTTCGGTAATCCTATGATGCTTGGAAGGCGATGGAGGAGTTGGTCACCTTGTACATAGATGCAGAAATGGATGACAATAAAGGATGTCTGTTTTAGGTGATGGTGTAGTAACCTCCTAGGTATCTTATGGAGGAGTCTCAGTGGGGAGACTCGGAGGTGGAGGTGATGCGTGATCACATTGAATAGGGTGATGCTCTGCAAGAATGGTCAGAGAATGATCATAATTAGATGACGTTCCCTGGGAAGCAGTTTGTCCCAATAGTGATTCATGTGAATGTTCTTCGTGATTTTCAAAGATCACCGTTAGCATTACACCTAGGAGTATCAAAGATATATCGTGGCTTGATAGAGTAGTTTTGGTGGCTCAAGAACAAGTGGTATGTGGCAGAGTTGGTGGAGAAGTGTTTGGTGTTCTTGTAAGTGAAGGTTGATCACCATGTTCTCAGTGGTTTGTTACATCCCTTATATGTCCCTGAGTGGATGTGGGATGAAATTTAAATGGATTTCATCACAAGATTACACAAGTCTAAGGTAGGATGTGATTGAATCAATATAGTAGTGTATCGACTAATGAAATCTGCTCACTTCTTAGCAATTAAGGATTTGGAAACAATGGATGCCTTAGCGCAGAGGTTTGTGGATAAGGTTGTGTAGTTGCATAGATTTTGGAGATACATTGTCTCAAATCTTGATACATGTTTTACCTTGTAAATATGGAGGGGATTTCAGAATGATTTTAGCACTCTGTTAAGCCTCAACTTTGCTTTCCACCCTCAGACAGATGGTCATACATAACGAACAATCCAGACGTTAGAGGACATGTTTTGGGAATGCATCTTTTTTGGTAGATCCTGAGCGCATCAATTTCCCCTGGTAGAGTTCTATTTCAATAATATCTATCAATGTTCCATGGGTATGTCTCCATTGGAAGATTTTTAGGGAATATTGTGTCGTTCACCCTTGTGCTAGACAGAGGTTGGGTAGATAGCTATTCTTGGTACTAAGGTGGTGCAGAGCATGAAGGAGAAGGTTTAGATCTTTCATGAGAGGATAAAGGTAGCTCCAGACTAGACAAAGTCATATGCCAATCGCAGGATGAGGAAGTTAGAGTTCGAGGTGAAAGACCTTGTGTTCTTGTAGGTTTCCCCTAAACAAGGGCAAAAAATGTTTGGTAAGGGGATAAAGTTGTCATGACCTGGACCAATAGGGCTTGAACCATGACTCCCCAAGTCTGCCTCCATAGGCTTGGGGCTGGCGTCTAGTTCTGATTTGGTTCACCCACAAGGTGGCATTCGCCTAAAGTACCTATACAGACACACCCACATACACCTCGATGCAATAAATTAGAGATATATACAAATACTGAAACTAAAATTCTTGCATAAATCTATCAAAAACTAGAGTACATTAAAAGTAAAAAAGGAAAAAAAATAAGGCCCACCAAAATAAAACTACTAAAGAATCCATCTTGTTTTGAAGGAGGGGATCACTGTCAAACACCTATCGGTAAGCTCCTCATCCAAACTCTAGTGAAAACCATGGTCAATCCAGCTACTAAGTTGTACTTGCTCTGGGTCCAACTAGGACTCCATAAAAGGATATGTGGTCTGCATTGGACACAAGACATGTGCGAGTAAAGCCCATGCAGGGGTGAGTATAAAAATACTCAGTAGGCATCCCAAAATCTCAAACAAAAATGGTAGAAACTAATAGATGTCAGTTAACTTGACCCTACCTGAGGGAACCCAAATGAGAGAGAATCACCAACTCGAGACCATCCTAGGAAAAACCCGACTAGTCCTCTCGATTTCCCTAACATGTCCACAAAATGACACATGCCCCAAGG
Organism: Viscum album; assembly: GCA_963277665.1. NCBI lineage: Eukaryota > Viridiplantae > Streptophyta > Magnoliopsida > Santalales > Viscaceae > Viscum > Viscum album. The sequence continues at coordinate 1,897,464,309 of OY728158.1, read as the reverse complement.
ACTCCTAGAACATATACAGATATACTTTGCACCATCACCAAGCCTCATGGTCCTGATCATAGACTAACCACAGTGAACAAATCAAGGTTCCAATGCAACAATCACAACGATCTCATGAGGTCCCGACCTCATATACACCAACAAGATCCAAGCCATCCCTAATAGATCACAAAATGAAATGGGTAATGAATAAACAGCTCGAAGTTGATGATCCAACCACACCATCCTAGATGGAACTCTACCTATAGATGCCACTCTATCGATAAAACGAACAAATGACACACCTCACCAACCCTTGTGATACCTGTCTGCGAGGTCACGCTCGATGGGAATCACCACAGAAAAAGTCACCCAGTGACTAAAATACCACTAACTCCTCAGGTATGGCATCCCACCTTGGATCTATTGGGAGAAACTAAAACCCAAGATAGAAAACCAAACACAAAAATGGGGCATTTCACAACAACCTGAATCTGATACAACTTGTCTCATAGAGGATCAGCACCCACGTATCATTGCTTCCGCTGATATCAAGAACTCCTCCGAGGAAAATGTCACAATATAGATCTGAAACCTTGGAGATCATATCACTTAGATAGGGGATCATCGTCTATATACTACAAGTTACAATGATACCACAAATCCCACACGGTAACTTGAGGAAATGCACCACATAACAGTTATCGATATGCAATTATAGGGTCAGCTCCTAGGGATCCCTGGGGCTCCACCCCCTATTAGAACCTCCTAGGTAAAGGATTGAGGCCCTCATAAGTATTGGTGACATTGGTTCTGTGAACTCTTCCAGGGAAACATGAAGGGATGTGAGGATCGTGTCGGGCCTCCCAGGGAAATACGTGCTCCAATTCCACTGACTCTGTAGTCGAAGAAGACTGAGAAAGCTCAGTTTAGATAGTGGAAACATGAGCCTGCTCCCTAGCACGATAGGGGAGCACCACTACATAAAACATGAACATGCTCCCTAACATGGTAGGGGAGCACCACTACAATGCACGTATGAAAAACAATCGAGAAGAGTTCACAGTCTGGTAAAGGGGGAATTATACTGAAACCTTTGATTTAAGAGGACCAGGGGGACCCACTCAACCCGGCTAGTCGTAACGCCGCAATATGATACTTGGTGGAACCACTCAACCCAGCTAGTTGTAACATCATCAAAGAGGCCAGGGGTCTCACCCAACTCTGTTGGCCAGCTTCGCTAACCGAAGTGACCTACAAAACATTGCTGACACACGACGTCTCCTAGGCCCAAACTGTGGAAACCGTCACGTTCTACCTAAAAAACATGCAGTATTGGATATTTACATACCCTAAATAGAAAACAGGTGAAAATGGTACTATTTACTATGACAAGCCTGAACGAGTCATCATCGGGACCATGCCTCAATCCCAAATCACATTAAATGGATCAAACTATTGCGATCCTCATGGAAAAACACACGGTATTGATGACTCATTCGTCCAAAAGGGACACCCAATAAAAAAGTTACTTTTCACAGCAAATGCCCAAAACGGGCCTCATGGGACCCACGCCATGATTTCGATTTTCATGACCAATCCTTATATATAAATGTCTTCATTACCATCAGGGTCTCAATGCCGCTGAGGGTGTGTCAATAAAATTCTTCACGAAGAATTTATGGCAGGTTGAAGTCAAATAATAATAATATATTATTATTATTTCAACGTTGTGTGGCCCTAGTCCACGAACATGATTATTTAAATTCCTGAAATGGCCTCAACGGGTCCTTCTAAATGTGAGAGTCACATCTCCATAGATGGTTCATAAAATCATACACTCGGTTTTCATTTTAAGGGGCTTTAATGAACCCCTTGAAATTACTGGTAGGACTGCCACCACTGCCTTCTGTACCGCCGCCGACTCACCAGAAACCGCCGCTGCCTAGTCAGAAACAATGGCCAACAGATATTTCCTTCTACCAAAAAACCTTACAATAACAACTGGGATCACCCCGGTGCTCCAAAAAGTGTTCCGAGACTAGATCTATATCCTCATATTGCGCTCTTCAGAGACCCTACCTCCACTCAATGATCTATCGCAGTTTTGATGTGATGAAATGTTGGTGGATATTCTGATCACATTTAGACCTCCTATGGTACTTGAAACTCAAAACAACCATTTATTCAAAACCCATAGATCACAACCTTCAAATATCCATGCTCCACTCGATGTTTGGACATCGTTTTGTCGAATCAAAAAGTAAAGGACGATTAATGGACGAATAACACAAAGAACACTTAATTAAAAAATCAATCTGATGATGGCCTCGATTTTATTGGAATTTGAGAGAGACAATAAATGTATTAGAAATAGAAAAATATAAAAAACAAAAAAAAAATTTTAATGGGGTGAATCAAAATCTTAAAGAATGAGCCTACCTGGATTCTGGATCCGTCGTTGCATTTGATGCGCCCTGATTTGATAGGATATGAAGTTTCATCTAAATTCCTCAGGAATCCAACATTGAAATGATGAACAAAAGGATAGGTGGAGTTTCATCAGCCACAAAATAAAATGATCCAAACCCTTGCCCATATTCTCAAGCACTTATTTATAGAAAAACAACAAAAATAGCTGCCAACAGTCATGGGATCTGAACCTCTTGTACCCTCTAATTTTATGTCACACCTTGGTAAAACACCATGCTACAAACCCAAAATTGGTCTCAAATTTCTAATTTCAGCCTCTATATAGAATTTATTCAAAATGTTTTCATGAAGAAATAAATTTAGTTATTTATTTTATTTATGGTTTCTCCCTCCATGGCCTTTTCTACAGAAGCTTCGTGCTAAGAAAACTTACACCCTGACTAGGGTAAACGGCTCACCCTAGAATCAATTGTGCCCTATGATTTTTTATCCAAGATACAGTTTGAGAGATACCCCATTTAAACCATTTTCATATTATAAAAATACTGAATATTTTTATAAAATTTAATTCAGGCACAACGGGCCTTGGAATCGCACACTGTCTCCACACATAGATCTTGAATTATTAATAGTAATATTCCAAATTCTGACAGGTAAAAACCCAAGTCGATATATCCTACACACCTTTAGCCTTTTCATCCCTAAAACTAAAAGGCCTAGGAATAGGGGAAAGGAAATAATCTATTTAGTGGGACTCCCACACCAACAAGCATAGTAGAGGTTCTCGTGCTGTAAAAAACATGCACCAAAAAAAACCTCAACACCCACACGCTGCCAAGGAAAAGACCAATGAAACACCCCGTCTTGCCACAAGACTTGTTCCAATTCCAAACCACAAAATGTTGATGTACTACCCACCTTAAGGAAACCTTATCACCCACTAGATTTCCCATCAGGTGACAACTCTCAAAAAACTACAACACCTCAAGAAAAACATCTCTTCAACCAAGAGAACAAATAGGGTCGCCCAAGTGTAGACACTGGGTCATACAAGCCATTTCTATACCACCACCAACACACGGAACCAATCTCAAACTCAAAAGTTGAAGGAACTCATATTATACACATCAAAACTATTCTCTTTGGTTGGCACTAACTCGCTCTCACAGGTTTGGATCATGTCTGAAGGATGTATCTTAGTGGGGGAAGTGTCAATACTTCCTAAAAATTCGAAGCCACAACAAACCACACCATAACCTCTTAGAGAATCCCATGTAAAAGAAGATGTTGAGCATGCGAGGGTGATAGAAAATAACAAAGGCCTTCCCACACTCTTACCCTTGGTCTTGTCGGGCCTCAGCTACCAACACACTACAAAGCCTTAATTACACAATTCAAAGGGACTCAACCACCGCACCTCGATACTATCCTCTTTGGGTGGCACTGACTCGCCCACACGATTTCCATCACGTCACACAAAATACTTCTCGGTGGGGTATGGAAACATCTTCCTTAGATAGTAAAATATAAATTTGACAACACTAACACCAGCAAAACCATCCATGGCTGGGTCTGAGAGACTGCATCCACATGAACCCTTAGAGGTGGGTCAACGTGCTGATCGACAGTTGGTGGCTCCACCATCTTCACAACTAGAAGAGAAACTAACTCATGAAAAAGCCCTTTCCGGGCTACCTCATCACTCATTGGGTCATACACTAAAACCCACTTGTGGAACCCTCTAATTATACCATCATGGAAACATCTTGAAAAAATTCCAGATACACCATTGTAAAAGAGTATATCTGGGGAGTAGACTCAAGAAGGACAGGAAAAACCCAAAACCCAATCCTATATGATTCATGTACCAATATTTTCCTACGACCAATATACCAATGTACTATGTTTAAAGACAAGTTATAAGAGTCATGTTGTTTGGAAATGTCAACCACCACACCAACACTTGAGTCCCCGGCTTGAAAGGCAAACTCGAAACAACCTAACACTACCGCTATGAAACCCAAACCAATCTCATAGCTGGACTAGCTACACTCTGAGGTCCCAAAGGTGGAACATCCTATGATACCACTCTATCATTACTTGAACCAATAGGTTTAGATCCATTTCTCCCCAATCCTATTTCCATTGTCCAGGTACTGACATCTAATGCCGAGTAGGATCACACACAAGGAGGCCTTTGCATAAAGTACCTACACACACACACACACCTCCATGCAATGTAGATATATATAAAATAACTAAAACTGAAATTCATGAATACATATATTGAAAACTAGAGTACATCAGAGGTACAAAAGTTAAAAAACAAGGAACACTAAAAGAAAACTTTTAAATCATCCATAATAGCTAATAAAATGAAATGGGGTAAGCAACAACAGATTGAAATCGATGAGCCAGCCACACCATCCCAGATGGATATTTACTAAGATATTCCACTCCATCAGTAAAATGAAAAAATAGTACACCCATCCAACCCTCATGATACCTTTCTGCGATGGAATACTCGACAGAAAATGCCAAAAAAGAAGTCACCTAGTGATTAAACTACAACTAACTCCTCGGGTATGGGATCCCACCAAGGATCAACTAAGAGACACTAAAACCCCAGCTGAAAACCGTACATAGAAAATGGGTATTGTACAACAACATAAATCTAGTACAACTCATCTCATAGAGAAGCATCAACCATGTTGTGTTGGTATTAGAGATATCGAGAATTCCATTGAGGAAAATTTCACGATCTCGATCTGACAGCCTAGAGATCATATATCTCATATAGGGTATCGTCACTTGTATAGTTTTGGTCATAAAGATACCAAAAACCCCACCTGTTAATTCATGAAAACACACCACAGAAGGCCAAAAGAACATATATCGATACACTACTAGAGGTTCAGCTCATAGGGCTCACTAGGGCTTTATCCCCTTCCGGAACTTCCTGGGTAGATAATCGATTCCCACGTAAGTATTGGTCACAATGATTCTGAGAACTCCACCACATAGACACTAAGGGACATGGGGATCAAGCTAGGCCTCTTAGGGTGATATTTTCCCTATGTCCACTAAGTCTGTAGTCGAAGAAGACTGAGGAAACTCAATATAGAAAGTGGAAGCGTGAGCCTGCCCCCTAAAACAGTAAGGGAGCACCACTCCATGAAATGTGAACTTGATTCATAACATGGTAGGGGAGTACAACTACGTTGCACGCACACAAAACAACCAAATATGGGTCATAGTATGGTGAATGAGACATGATACCAAAACCCTCATAGTGAAAGGACCATGGGGACCCACTCTACCCATATAGTCCTAATGTCACCATCCGAGACTAGGAGGAACCACTCAACCAATCTAGTAGTAACGTCGTCAATGAGACCAGAGGGTCCCACATAGCCCTTATGGTCAGTATTACTAATCCAAGCGACCTACACAACATAACCTACACATCACATCACTTATTCCCTAATTGTGTCCACCATCATGTTCTATGTGAAAAAACATACAAGATAGGCTATTTAATTTCCCAAAAAGGAAAACATGTGAAAAGGGTGTAGTTCACCGTAACATGCCCAAACTGGTCCTCGTGGGCCCCATGCCTAGATCCTAGAACTCATAGATGGATCACGCTATTTCTATCCCCATGGAAATAAACATGGGATCGATTACTCATTCATCAAAAAATGGGCACCCAATAAAAAATTCACATTTCGCCGCAAACAACCAAACCGGACCTTGTGGGGCCCACACCATGATTTTGGATTATGTGCCCATTATTTATATAGAAACATCCACCTTACCTTTAGGGTCACAGCACCATAGACAATACATCAATCAGATGCTTCGAACATATGTTATGGTGGGTTGAAGTTGAATAATAATAAAATATTTTCATTTTTTCAACATTTTGGGCCTCTAGGCCACGAACATGATTATTTAAATTCTAGAAATAGAATCAATGAGTCTAACTCAATGCAAGAGTCATTTATCCATATATGATTGACAAATTAGACACCTGGTATTCATTTTACAGGGGTTTATGTTACCCCTGAACATTTCGGGTCGGACGACCCTCACCACCTGCCAGACCGTCATCACCTCATTGGAAACTGTCGCTGCCTTGATGGAAACAATCGTCACCTTGCCATAGACCACCTACGGAGCCACCCTTCCACAAGAAGACCTTCCAAGGACCACTAGGAGCACCCCATTTCTCAAAAAAGTGATCTGAGACCAGATCTGGTATCCTTGAGATGCGCTCTAATAGACCCTACCTCCACTCGATGATTTGTTAATATTTTTACATGAGAAAAAGTTGGAAGATCATATGCTCACTGTTGTGCCTCATCCAATGCTATAAAAATAAAACTGTTATAGATCTAAATCCCTTGGATCATGAACTTCATAGATCCATGCTCCCCTCAATGTTTGGACATTGTTTTGTCGAATCAAAAAGTAAATGATGACGAATGGAAAAGAATGGATGAAGAAAAAAAAGAACATGCATTTAAGAAATCAATCTGATGATGGACTTTGTGAGTTTGTCCATCGATAGGGACCATCAAAGTTGTAGAAATGGAAATGAAACAAAAATGACAACAAAAAATTGATCAGGGAGAAATAGAATCAGAAAGAAGGAGCCAACCTTGATTCTGAATTCATTGTTACATCCACTATGCTATGATCTGCAAGGTTCTGGAGTTTCATTATGATCCTTTAAGAATCCAACAACAAAGAGTTGAACAGAAGGATAAGAGGAGTTCTTCCAACTATAGGATAAAATGATTCAAACCCTTTCTCATCTTCTCAAACTCTTATTTATAGAAAAACAACAAAAACGACAACCAATAGGCATGGGATCCAAACCTCCTAGGCCCTCGTACTTTAGGTTGAACCTAGGTAAAACAACCCACTATGAACCCAAATGTGGTATCAGATTTACAATCTATGTTATCATTAAAACGTTATTCAAAAATGTAAATGAGATAAAATAAATAAATTTATTTATTTTATTTGTGGTTTCACCCTCTGTGGCCTTTTTTGAAGAAGGTTTTCACGCAACTAAACATACACCACAATTACGGTAAACGACTCACTCCGAACTCAACCATGCACTTAGATTTCTGATCCCAACTACTATTTGAGTGATAACCTGTTTTCATCATGTGCATAGTATAAAAATTCTTTCAATTTTTATAAAATTTATTTTGGGCACACCAGGCCTCATAATCGCACATCGTCTCCATGCCTCTCTCTTGAATTCACCATAGTAATATTCCAAATTCTGACAGGGAAAAACCATAGTCACTACACGAGCTTTATCCTAGGTTTTTATGACCTTTTGAGGTATTGGGATGAGTTGATGAGGTGCCATACCAACTAGAATTTTCACCATAGTTGGATAGGATCCATGACGTCTTTCATATCTCACAGCTTTGTCAGTATCTTCACGATGGATCCCATATCATTGATTGGGGAGATTTGGATATTGAGGAAGACACAATGTTTATGGAGTGGTGAATGGATATCTTGGATTGTTGGGAGAAGGTTCTATGTGGATGGACTATTCCCTTGGTTCATGTGTTGTGTAAGCATGGTGACCTATAAGAGAGTACTTGGAACCAAGAAGTGCAGATGTGTGCCCAATGCCCGAAGTTGTTTTGAGTTTTTCTTGTGTGTTTTTATATGTGATATAATGATTGAACCATGTTTTCTATTAAATGATATCATTTTTGTTCTCTAGACTATGATAGATTCCTGAGATAGGGAGTGGGGAGGACTGTATTCTTAATCTAGAAGCATTAATGCAAAGGTGATTAAACCCTTAAGGGAGAGTCAGTGCCACCCAAAGCGAAAGATATCTTGACATCGAAGAAGGAATTTCATGATTCACATGTCCGGATAGTGTGGTTTTGTTGCTTGTGTGGTTTTTTTGGGGTATTAGATGATGGATAACGTGTTCTTGTATATTTAGGTTTCACTCCACCTTTCAAACAACACAAGGTATTTTATCATTGAACTTTGATGATGGTACTGGTGTTTCAAGTGAAAAAGAACCTTGAAAGGTATCTTACAAGGTGTTTATTTAGACCCATATTTTTTTGGGATTGGTTTTAAATTATCTAGCATGAGAATAGTTTTATAGGTATCCTATATAATGGCCCAGACCCATCCAGTCCATTTTTATTCAAAATATAGTGTTTGGGGTGTTCTGGGAGGCAATGGTAGATCATTTCTCGATTTTTCCAAAATTCCATTTTTTCCATTGGTATATCAATCGTGAGTAGGTTAGGCATCGGTATGTCAAAATTCCATAGGTCAGGTTTCAGTGAATCAACATCGGTAGGATGTGCATTGGTGAATCGTCATCGGTAGGTCACCTCGGTGACTCATATTGGTAGGTTGAGTCACTAACTCATTGTCGGTAGCTCAGTATCGGATGGCCGCGTCGATGACTCGTGTTTGTAGGTCATTTAGGTGACTTGTTGTTAGCTACTCAGCATTGGTAGCTCATGTCAGTGACTCGCTATCGGTAGGTCAACATTCGTAGCTCACTATAGGTGGCTCAAAGTTGGTGGATCAGCGTTAGTAGCTCACTGTCAGCATCTCAGCATTAGTTCCACATCCATCAGTGACTCATTTTGATAGTTATCCAAAATTTACAGTTCTCTTCTATTATTCCAGTTTCATCCCTTTAACATTTTATTTGACGTAAATCAAGTTTAAAACCTTTTTTGAGTGTTTCTAAAGTCATTTAAAAGGATATGAATTATATTTTAAATCTCAACACTCTTGAGACCTTGAAATAGTCAAGACGTGTGGTCTTGACCATGATCCAACATTAATGGACCACAAAATTGTTTCCTTCCATTGATATATGATCGTTATTTTTCTAAAGACAACATTCTCTCTTCCTTGAACCCTTTTTTTTCTCTTGGTACACCCATAACATTTCTTCCCTGTGGAGTTTTGTGTTGTTCTATGGACATCAGATCCAGTTTTTCCTTAGAGTCATTCCTACTACTTGTGCACCCCTATTCTTTTAATAAGGCAGAGTTTATGATCATCTGTTCTTAGATGTAGGAATTCCATCATCTCTATTGTATTTGTGTATCATGCATGGTGGGTAAGATAATGTCCCTTTTTGATTGTACTTGAATCCTAGCTTTTAAATTAAGGCTATTATGAAGATAATATAACCCGTTATAATTAAAATCAGACTTTTTATGATATAGGGTTTTGTTATATTAGTAATAAATGATGGATTGGGAAGAAGATTATGATGATAATTTGTTTTATCTATTATCTTTTATCCATGTTGGGAATTTTATGCCTTCTGAAAATCATGGTTGTTGGTGGTCCTTGATGGCACATGGGTGATTCTCTAATTGTTATTAACGCACTGTCAAATGGATGCTAATATGAAAACCCCAAAATCACAAATACCTGGTTAAATCAATGGATTCCCCATGATTGAATTGTTCTTTATTCACCCCTAAATTGAGAAAGTGAAATTAAAGAATGTTTTTTGATTAAATCTGAATACACCAAACATTTGTTTTGGGTGTGGATGTGTGTTGTGTGTGGTTCTGTTGGGCCTGATGTCTTGTGTGGGTTTTGTGGTTCTGTGGATCGAAGCACAACTATGGGTACAAGGGTGGAGATCTAGTTAGTTATGTGGGTGTGGTGTGACAAGTTTGTACAAAACAACTGTGGTTTTTGTGGTGTGGGTATGTTCTAAGTGTATGCGGTGGTGTATGTGGTGTAGTAAAATCTCAGATGGAGAAATTTATTTACTGTGTAATGAATTAACTTGATGAATAGTGGGTCTACATTTGGGTTGTGTTGTGGTTGTTGATCATGGTTTGTTTGTGTAGAGGGACTACACCATGGTTGAGTTTTGTTGTTCTGCTGGATTTGGTACTTTTCATGCAGCGGGGCCACAAAGGATGGTTTTGGAGGAATAATTTTGAAAAAGGATGGTGTTACCATTTGTGTGAGTTTCTCTTGGAGTTTCCAGATACTGGTATATTATGAACGGGTGTTAGGGTGGATTCTTTTACCCTGATCGTTCTTTCTCTATTTGGATTTGGTAGTGGTTGGTATGGTTGCTTTGCCTTATAACATGTGCTACGTTTGGTAGTTTCTTGGGTAATGGTGGAATTGAAAATTTTGGATTCTTAAATCATGAATGATTATTGGATAAATGAATTGGATAGGGTTATGAATTATGTGTGTTGATGGCTATGTGGATATACATTCTAGGTGGAATAAAGGGAAGTTTTGTGTTTTTTGATTGTTTGTTTTAAAAACACATGGGTTTGGTTGATTGTTTGGTACCTATATATATACATGTATTTCATTGTGATTTTATATAGGCACCCCAACTGTGTTGAGCACAACGTGATGAAAACCCCCATTTTTATGGGTGAGGGTGCCCTTTACCAACATTTTAGTGGGATGATGGATGGATGATTATTGGGTCATCTCGTCACCCTCTTCTAAGAATTGGTAGCCCAAGACTCTTTGGGATGGTTGTCATACGAATTTGTGGCCCATGTGTATGCAGATGAGGTGTGCTTTCCCAAGTGTCTTCTGGAAGAGGTTGTGGTGTTGTGGCCGAGGTATCTACGATTAGGATGTGATATGGTTATGGCCTAAGTGTTTGCAGGTGGGATGTGGTAGGTTCCCCAGGTGTGTGAGGGTTGGTTGTGGCAAAGGGGATCATGGAGGTGTGTGGTTTCTTTAGGAAATTCACCATTAGGGATGAGTAGTTAACTAGTGTAAAGTGGTGTGGGTACCCAAATATCAATGTTCTTAATATATTACTTTACTTGACATGAATTATTTGGTAATAATGCCTTTGGTATGGTTGGGGTGGATAGTATACCTTGTTAGGTGTTTTGGTTTCCGTTGTTTCTTACATGGTCATTAGTATGCTTCTCCTACTTGTGCATGAGTGACATTGAATTTTTTTTATAGAGTATAATTGTATGATCACCCTATGTATATTAAACTATTTTTAGGTTTCTAGGGAGATTACGCAGACCTTGGAAGACCTCACTAGCTCGGGCATTTGGATTGTTTCTATGTCGCTGTTCTTTGTTGTTTGGGTATTTAAATTTTAGTTTTTCATTGTATTTATATTAGTCTTCTCCAAAAATTCATGTGGGATGGAATTTGGATTCTTTTATATATATATATATGTATTGGAGTTTTTTTAGGTTCATACATCTTATCTCTCGATATTGGTTAATTTAAAAAGGGTAATGCCTCCCATTTTGTATGATTTGTATACCATTGGTGTTGGTCACCTCCCTGGGGCCTACGAGAGGCAGTACTCATGGGACATTATCTATTTTTCATCTTGAAGAAGGAAGATCATGACAATTTTCAATCCTTTCCCTCAACTTGATAAAGGAGAGTCATGACATGTCCAGTTATAAATATATATTTGAATTATTAATTAATTTTTTACAATGATAGTTTATTTTTATTTTTTAGTGATTGAGTAACTACCTTAAAAAATTACACAACACCAACACCTTAATATTATATTAATAGAAAAACAAGTTTAATATGTTTAAAAATATTAAAAGTATTACAATTTGTTTAAATTATTGGGTCCCATTATATTTTTAGAAAAATATAACTTTATAGTTATATTTTGAAAGTTTATATTAAAATTAAATTGTTATCTTAGTGGCATTAAATTCAAATTAGATAAATAGTTCAAAAATGAAATTAATGATATTTTATAAATACAAATTTCTTATCAAATTATTTGAAATGTATAAAAACATAATATTTTTCCAAGATAATGGGATATGGTCTAAAATATCATATAGGTTATATTTATGGGTCAAATTTCATGGCACATTAACATTCATTACCCTAACAGATTAAAAGACATTGACATTGTGGTAATTGTCCACAGGGTAGATAAGAGGTTACAACAAATAGTTATTTGTGATAAATTACCTAAATTATAGAAATTTTCATTGGATGGGTGGATTTAGACTAGTGATAATTATATATTTGAAATATAAAAATTCTTTTCCACATTTTTATGAAAATTAATTTAATAATTTAAGTAATTAAAAGAGTGATATCCTCACACTTATAAAAGGTATCCTCTTTTCCTATCTTATTAATACCTTTTAAGACTAATAGAGCAGAACAGACCTAACAAAATACCTTCCAATATTCATTTATCATGACCTACATCTTCAGTTACTACCAAAATACCATCCTTTCAAGTATTAAGATGTAATCCAATAGAGTTTTCTCCACAAAGAGATATATCTCTTAACCAGGTAATTTCAATTTTATTTTTTATTCTTCCTCCTAAAAATTTATGGTATCCATTTTAAAAAATTAATTATCTAAAATATAATGAATTTATATTATGATGATGGAACTATTATTACCCACATCCTTTCCATTATATGGGAAAAAAATATCACTCGTGCATACGTATAGATTAATACCTCCATAAAGTGATATATTGTTTTCACCACCACTTCAAATTGAGGGTTATAATGAAAAACATTATGATTATATATGATATATATGATATTATTTTGGTTTTTTAAAGGTGTAGTATTATATACCTTTCTTATGTTCCATTCATCAAAAAATGTAAGCATTTCTATTGCGTACAAACAGACAACCATCTCCACAAAGTGATATAATTCATTTTTATCCCCTATTTATATGAATATTCATAAAAGTGTATATAATTGTTAAATTATGACACTCACGACATGATTAAAGTTCTATATATGATTCTACCATGATCAAATTATAATTCCTTGGAATTCTAAACCAATACATATAGGAAAAAAGAAGTGATTATCACCTAGAACAATGATTTTAATAAAGTATCATTAATAAAAGAGTGATAATATGATATAAGTTAGTAATATATAGTATGGTATATATTATTATGTTTCTATAATATATTTCAAATAAATATATATTTATTATACAAGATCTTAGAACATTTATGAATAAAGATGAGACTTATGGTAAGGGATTTAGTTTCTAATCCCATTTTTATCGGGATTCTTTATGCTTGAATTTTCATTGAGGAAATTATATGATAATTTTTTGAAAAACCATTGTTATTTTAATTCGCCTCTAGTAAATTTTTGAACTTTTTTAGCACCATTTTCTCCACATTGGAACAAAATATGGTTCAGAAAATGTTTTTTAGTAAAATCCACTTTATATCCACTTTCGTTATGAATTTTTTTATTTCATATTATTTTTAATTTTTTTTGAATAATATTTTTTTATATATTTAAATGATTGATTAGATATTTATTTAATGTTTTATTTTTTATTAATATTTTTCAAATGAATATTCATGTTGTTTTCTGAATGGGATACATTTTATTTTGTAATAAAAATGTGAATGGAATCTTCAATTTAACCTAAAAGACATGAACATAATATCCCTCCATCATGAACACAAAGTGATTTAGATATTTCTTTACAATTTTTCATGGTTCTTTTAAAAGAATATTTTTTCATTAATATTTTAAAAATATTTTCATTTTAGATAAGTGATTTCAAAATGATAAAAAAATATTTTCCTCATGAATTATTTCAGTTATTTATAAAGTAATTTTCATCTTTCATAATATCAACTGATGTTATATATGGTTTACTAGGGATTTTATCCAATGATACCATCCTTATTTGTTATTTTAATGGTTCATGATTATGAATATGAGAGTTTTTTGAACCCATAAATTTTTATCTGGTTATGTTGTGATAAAATGAATAAATGTTTATGAAACCATTTCCTTTCCATTAGTTAAGTTATAATGAAATGATGAATTTTTTATGATCTTATTTCACACACCATTTCACCAAATTATTTGAATAGAATAGGCTGACAGATTATAATCCAATTATTTTTTCATTGGAGTATTTTTAACATTAGGTTCACCTTTTTATTTTCTCCAAAATTCAATAATATGTGCCCATGCGTGAAATGGTCCTATGGGGATGTGTAAATATATCCTTTTTATATTATTAAATAGTTACCTTATTCTGGTTTCTTATACTAGCATACCATTTTTTTCGTTGAAGGCATTTTTTGAGCTTGAATGGTAGATTTCATGGGGCTGAATGTTGTGAAATCACTAATGTTGGATACAAGGTCTTCATACGGTCTCCCGTGGGTTTTGTTAATGGAGCTTGAAACACCCAACATCTCTTATATCCTTGATTCATGGACCTAAATTCCAAAGGAAGATGCTCATTGGGTAAGTTGTACAATGGAACTTAAGAACTCATATTAGTAAATAGGATGGGAAGTCAAACTCATCACACCCTTTTGGGGGGAACTATTACATGTTCCATGACTCTATTATAGATTTATGTCATTTTTATATGTTCTCAGATCCTTAGTTCAATCCAAAGCATGGGTCCAAAATTTACCCCTAGGTCATTAATGATCATGAATATACATGGGTTCTGAATCATCCGTATGTATCTAATGTTCTGCATTAATAAGGGTATCTTTATGTATTTGAGTTTCTCTAACAATTTTACCCTTTATTGAAAAAATATGAGATACCTTTATCATTTTTGGTGATGATGATGGTCTTAATACATATGATGGGGAACTCTAGAGTTTCTCGTTATCCTGGGGGAAAAGTTATTTTGATGTTTGGATCGAGCCCATGAAATAGGCATCCTACATATCCTCATGAAATGAATCATAACCCACATAGTTCGATGCTTCTCAATTAGAAACATCACCTTTTTAGGTCCCGTGACAAGGACCCATCCATGCAGTTTAAATTCATACAGTGAGATTTCCCAAGCAAAGGGTGCCTTGTCAAGGATGGTATGGGACTTATGTCAATGTGGCCCGAGAGACCTGTATGAGAGGTGGTCTCTTGAGATGGATGTTACTCAAATAGGAATATGGCCTAGATAACATTAGGGAGGATTTCAGTGTCGCGTTTCGACCTACGAGAGGCTTCATACATATCATTGTTTTTTGGGATTCAAAGATCATGTAGTTTGTAACAATGGGGATTATACCCTAAAGGAGGCCCAAAAGGGGTAATGATTGGGGATTACATGTAGAAACCTTCATCATGGTGCTACATCATTGGAAATAAGGCCCTTTTAAGGTTGAAGTATGGTTTCAAGGATTATACCATGTAAAAGGTAATTTGATGTATAAGATCACGCATATTTCATTTTTCCTCTCATCTCTAATCCCACATGAGTTATGGTTGGTGTGAGAAAGAAGAGGAAAAAGTGGATATGATGATCACATGATATTACCATATCCACTAATGTATGGTGATGGAGGCTAAAGGGAAAGAGAGAGAGGAATTTTAGTGTGCCCATATCCTCTTATATTTTGGTAAATAATATTTCTTGGTTTGGTGACCTATCCAACTATGTCCTGGGATGAGATGAAGAGAATGAGTAAGTGCCACCTCCCATAAGAAAGGCTAAGGGATTTCTTAAGTAGGAGTGCCATGATATTAGTTCTAGTATAGGAGGGTGTATTTTACATTATCCCTTATCAAAGTGAAAGGAAAATGGTTCCTCTCAATCCTTATAATCGTGAGAATCACATGGGTGTCCTGAGGTTATAACTCACATTACATTGGGAATGTAAACATGGAGGCCCTACAAGATTAATCTTGAAAAATATTTCCGATGTGACTCCACTTACCATGGGTAAGTGAACTCAAAATAGCACGTTGATGTTCCCACTGCTTTTATCTTAAAGGTATGGTCTCATTTAAGAGGCCCTAACATGATTCCATTGGACTGGTTCACATAGAGGCCATAATAGGACATATTGATAAGACATAATGGAATGATTGGAGCAAAAGAGTGTAACAACCTAGGATTTCGAATTTCACATAGCTTGTTCTTAAATGAGATGGGATTCTCTCCACATAGTTTGGGGCATCATGGGTAAGGGGTCATTCACATACCATTGTTGTATTCAGACCTATGTTTGGTCTGTATATCACTTCAGAATGCGGGGCTTGTTTTCATCTGCATAACATGGTGCTATATGGGATAAAGTTCCTCTTGTGTAGTGATTTTATATGTGGGGTAGTGTTCCTGCCACAAGGCATGGTGAACCATAGGATTATGTTCCTCCCCATTAGTTATTTTCAATGTGATTCAGTGTTCCACCCACATAGATTTTTCCTACATGGGACACCTGATTTTAAAGGGGGAATTCGGTCTGAATTTCCTATGAAGTATACCCATAAAAGATGTGGAGTTCATAGATAACCAATGATTATATTTTTATCCTATATATTTCTATGAAGTGGTTTTTAACAGTTGGAAATCATTGAAGGATTCCATATTTTGCAGAGCTGTTGATCTATCCTTCTGTCGATCCGTCCATTCCATGATTGGTTGATTCCTCAATTGGTCAATTCCTCGATCTATCAATTCCTATATCTCCCATTTGGTTCCCCCCAAGTTCTATTTATAGTGAAGCATATGAACTAGATATCGGTTTTTCAAGTCATTTGTGATGAGGTCGTGAGCCCTTTGTTGTGGAATCCCATGAGAGATACCCACCCATGAACGAATTAGTTATTAGGGGAATATGTTCATAATTTTCAGGACAAAAATCATCACCTCCATCCCACGAATTAATTCATTTAAATTAAGGGGAGTCAAAGAAACTAATTTACCCATGAACCATTTTTAGTTCACTAGAGTGCATTTTTTTCAAGGTGAATATCTTCAGCGTCTTCCAGCATCTGATTTTGTTTCATCTACGGGAAGTGGCATCGTCATATCCTTATAGTGAACTTCTTAGTTCGAGGACACATCACGAAGCGCAGTGCCATGCGGAGCAGCAATTTATAAATAATTTATAATTCATGGCCTACTTCTTACTTTTCCATTTAATATCCTTAAAAAAATTTTTTATTCATTCTTCCATTATTTATTTTTCCTTCCTTTTGAAAATTGTAAGGGATTACTTCTATTTCCTTTGATATTTTTTCTGGACACAAAACATTCCCTCCAACAGAATGAGTTTTGATCGGGATGAAGAGGATTCTATTTCAATGTATAAAGCATTCTAGGTTTTATCTGGTTTGCGGTATAAGAGTGGACCTATTGAAGGAGACCATTCCTATATAGGGGGCCCAAATAGATTGTTCTTCACCATATTTTTTCGTTAATTTAGTGCTCCCGTGAATCCATGATAGTGTACAATTTCAGTGTAATGCATCCTTTGAGGACACATTCACCCAAGAATGGGGAATTTTTCACCTAAAAACTAAACTACTTCAATAGAAATGGGTGATCTCCATCTTTCACATAATAGTAAATACATCATAGAAGATTCATTCCATGAACTGCTACTTTTCTGGCCAATTCTTCTTAGGCCAGTGCTTCAATAAACTAATGGTTTTTGGGATGATATCTTTTTTAGATCATCTATATGTAGACCAATATTTTTGTGCACTGTTGATTTTTTAGAAACTAACTTCAGCTAATCCATTGGATGAATAATAATGGGTCTCCATCTTACTTCAATGAATGCAATCAGAATAAGGGAGAACATGTTCCATATTATTGAAGATGATCTATGTTGTTGTGTTATTCATTAGCAGAGTACTCTGAAACATCCATATCTAACATAAATTATGACCTACCCACTATATATTTGATTTCCATTTTATAAATTTGGACTCCAAGATGATGCTTCTCTACCACCGGCTGACTGGAAGAGCTTTACTATTTGTCTGGGGATGTATCACGAGGGCAATTGGGAAAACGTTTCTACCATGGGGGAGATCATATTTGATTTGGTTCAAGAATAAATTTTCATCCTAAATTGATCCATGTGAAAAAAAATTAATCTACCTAGCCATAATACATCCTATGAATCTGTCATTAATAATTTTCCATCCACTTTCAATCCTTCATGAGGTAATCCCAATGGAGGGTGAGGCTCTAAAATGGGATCTACGATCTAGAGGGTGCTTCTCTGATGAATGTGCTTAGGAATTCTAAACAATTGGAGGATGTTAACCTATACCAGGAAGCATGGGTTTCTCATTTTTCAATTTATTCACCTTGTGGGATACTGCATGAACTACTTATTCATAGGTTTTTAAGAACTAACACCTTTCACTTCTCATATAGTAAATTAGGGATTGAAATTAGGTATATCTACTAGCTAGGAGGACTTCCCCTCATTAGTAATATGTAAGAAAAATTATTACCAATGGGAAATATTTGGGAGAATTTAGAGAAAGTGTCCCCATTTGTGTGATATTTTCTGGTCAAAACTGAGATATTTCTTGCTCAACCCCTCCATGATTTCTTCCTCATTCAATTTGAAGATATTATAAAGAGGTTTTTGTAGGTGGACAGACCTAGACAGAGAGTTCACTGTATATGGATGCATACAACAAAACAATCATGATTCCTTTTAGGCTCATACTATGCTACCCTTGAGGTAGGACAATAAACCTCATGGGGTTATAGGGTTTATTCAAATGTATTATCTTAGCTTATACAAGAGGGTTTCTTCACCATCTTCCTTTGTGGATAGCTTCTCCCCTCCCATGATATTTATATTGGTGTCAAAGTTTTCACCTTTATGATGGATTCTAAATTTTAAGAAGGACAACCTATTAATTTAGCCTCCCCCACGCTTACCCATTTTTATGAATTACTAGAGAAAATACAGGAATTAAGATCTCCAAATCATCTTAGCATGTCATTTAAAGTATTTTTTTGGCTGGATGGAAGATAATTTCTTTTCTATGAGTATCGGCATACCCTGATGGTTCCTTATTCTGATTTTCATCTTTCCATACTCGTAATTACAACTTTTCATCCCACATCTTTGAGTGTTGACAACATGATTGAATCACCAAGTGATTTTATCATTTTTCTTTTGTGCCTCAACAACACCACATGGTGTAGTGGTAGATGATGGGAGGAGATCTTTTTTATGCACATTCATATGTTATTGTGATATGAGATGTAATCGTGACCACTCACATAGATAAAATAAAAATTTGTGAACCTTATATTCTTTATATATTTCCTAGGAAATTCAAATTCTTGTATACGGTTACATTTCTCCTAGTTACTAAGATTAAACGGGACTCTAATCAAGTAATCATTTTCCAATTATGGTTTTTGATGATCTATGAAGACTCGGGTATGAAAGTCCTTGCCCCCATACTACAGCTTCAACATACTTATTGTGGGAGTATGATAAAATATAGGTGTATTTATATCTCGATGGAGCACTGGAAATGTTAGACCGATGAATTCAAAGACCGCTGGATGCTACCAGTTTAGTTCCAACTGCACCATCTTCCTCCATTTCTTTTATAAGTTGGAGTTCTTTTCTTAATCGCATGCATTCCTGTGGGAATTCGTCTGTGCATTCTATATCACCAGGGAGTGACATGAACCTCATATATTTGACAACATCACCAGCAGTCCAACCAAGGTTGGACCAAGTGGAACATCATCGGGAATCTTGAAATCGCATCCAACCCTCTGCACTTAGCCTTTGAAATTTAACCACCAACAGAGATGGAAGGTTTCCCTGCTTGGGTAACTCAATAAATGGTGACTCCATCAAGTTTGATTTCACTTCTTGATTATATACCTATTGTGGTGGAGGATAAAAACCCAGGTTATGATGCTGTTAGGGAATACTAGGATACGTGTAGATGAGCATGGCATAAAATGTGTACTATCATCTAATAAAGTCCCCTAGAATAATTTTCTGATGAGGATGATACCCTTTGGTGGGTTTTCATTTATTTGGGATTAGGTGGATTTTATATATCTAAATTTTCACCTTATCATGTACCAAATTGTCATATCTTAAGAGGATCTAGCTGCTCATGAAGGAGACATTGTTCAGTTCAATGCCTCTTGTCATCAATTAGAGGCCTTCTGGGATATTACTGGGGATTTTCACCCCCTAGTTCCTAATTAAGAAAATTCTTACGACCAAATTATTACCCAAATAGAAGATCTACAGGAGTGCAGGGATCATGTGGCCAAGTTTAAAGAACAAATTTCATCAAGAAGTTCTAATTTTGAGGCCATTAAATAGAAAGGATGAGATATCATGTCCATTGTTAAACAAGTGCATCATGTAGTTGAATCCAAAGATGAAAATAGGGATGATTTAGAAGAAACCCTTGATGGACCACATCAGATGGTGGTCAATTTTCTAGCCCAAGTAAGTCGAGTTTCATTGTAATAATTTTAGCATGTCGTATGCCTCCCTCTAATTTTTTAGCATTAGGGGAGGCTCTAGGATGTGGATACTCTTTCATTCTTAAATAATTGAATGAAAATTTTCTTGCAATCCCGTTCTTGTTTCTTAACTTCCCCTGCAATGAAAATTAATTATAATTTATTTCTCTTTGAATGATAATATTCACTGAATATTTATTTACGTCATGATCCATGATAATTAAATTGAAATGATCAAATCATTCTCTAATTTTGGGCTAAGTCAAGGGACTCACTGAGCATATTTTTACTATTTCAAGGGTTTTATGAAAAATCCTACAAACATTATGTCTTTTCCATTATTACCAAAAAAAATTCATAAACCCAATTTGGCGTGGGTTTAGTGGGTATAAAATAACTTTTTCTTAAGATGTCATGTGCATGTTTTCTACCAAACTGGTTTTGTGTGTCTTTTATTTTTGAAATCTCAATATTTCAGCTAAACAATAGAAAGTTTAGGTCTTGCAGGATGATATTAAACTTTAACCTAGGGTTCGCTTTGTAGGTTTTTATCCTGGATAATTTTTTGTCTCTTTTAATTTGTAAATTAATGTCTTCCAAACCCAGATGACCATTACTGATGTTTTAGGTCAAACATATTTGACAATTACTGATGTTTTAGGTCGAACAGCTTTAACCATAAATTATAAGGGAAGGGCCCTAGTAGGGTTTACTTATTAAGAATTTCCTAATATTTTCTAGACATGAATAAAGTATTATTTATTGACCCTAGTTAATAACATAAGGTTGAGATATTTAATATGGGGCATGCAAGCCATTGGCAGGTACAAATAGAGGAAAATCCTCTCTTGAAAATGAATTTGTCTCTAGTTGACATGCCTTTTATGTTGGAAAATTTTTTAGAACCACTAGGGAATATTATTTATAGTAAAAAAAGGTGTCCCTAGGAAACTATACCTTTATCTCCGATGGACATGTAATTTTATGGGAGGTTCAGATTTTGGTTGTTTTTTTAAATAGCACAAAAGGTGGCTCAGGAGTGATGTCTGAAAACTATGTGGGCATTTGTATCGGATTGGGATGGGGGAATACTCTGAAAGAGATTTTAATTGAGTGAAGATGTTTTGAAGCATAATGAAGTTTATTATCATGCAATTAGGACATTGGTGGTGCAGTTTTATAAGGCCCCGGCCTTAAACCTTACTTAATATTGAATTAAATGAATAATTCACGTTGAGGATCTTTTCAGGTTTAGAGTTTTAGAGAATTAGAACATAACTATTACATCTCAAAATATTATAAAGTAGTCACTTATACTAAGTTTCCATAATAAAAAAAACTCTTGAAAAAACATGTCTAGTTCCTTGTTTTATATAGCATGACATTCCCTTGATCCCATCCTTGACCTTATTCCTCATTAAGTCCTGTGAAACAAATTTCAAAAAAACTTGGGGTGAGCATAAAAAGCTCAGTATGGGTTATAAAAATATGGAAAGGAAACATGGGTACATATGTACATAAGGATGAGATCATACTTTACCCATAAAACATAAGCACTTTAACATACCTCATCAAATCATGAATAAATCATAGAAATCATAAGACATAAAGGTAACTTGAGGCATTCATAACATTCTTACGTAGGGAGTAACCCTCTTGGTTACATTTGGAATACCCATAACAATATATTCCCTAAATCTCTTCGTAGAAACCTTAACGTTTCACTCCTTTGCGTTACCCAATGCATTGGAGAGCTATAACGGGCTCACCCGCCCTTAGTTTATCACGGAACCACCCATCTTCATAATAATTCCCAAGAACCATAACATAATCATATCACATAAAACATGCATAAAGGAAACATAACATTTCCACATTTCAATCACGAGATATAAATAAAACACATTGATATAATAAAAACATTATTAAAACCATTTTCAATACAAAAGTAAAACATGGTATTTATTTTTCGTTTTAAAAAAAAGTATGGCTTGTAGAGGAAGCCGGAACTCAAATAACGATCACGACGGCGGAGAAGTCGTTGTCGCCGCATACGTACGACAAAAACATTCCCTTTTGTCATTTAGTAAACGCTTCGTATAAAAATATGCCTTTTGAATAAACATAAAAGTCAAAGGGGTTTATACACCGTATAAAAAAAGTTGTGTATAAAATAAAATATGCTTCAATGAAAGGAGATTGAGACGAAGTCCCATACCTCGGGTCTGACTTGAATCGACCGTTATTTATTCTCCTGAATAATAAACTTGAGTTAATATCTACTTGCTTAAGAAAATTTTTCAAGTTCATTATTCCTTTTATACCATGTTATGAACATCATATAATCATTTAAGTTAATAATGTTCATTTTGTCGGTATTTGGTTCTTAAGTCAAAAATAGACTTCTTACACTTACATGTTGTTAATTTGGTCAAAGGTTCATTATATCCAGAATGATATTAATGATTTGGATAACATATATATCATATATATTCATCATATACATGTATTTATAATATTACATCACATTTAGAGGTAAGAAATGAAATGCACCGTTCATGGAGACGGTAAGCCGTACATACGCATGAACGGTACTTCCATTTCTATTTCGTATTTTCTGGAAAGGAATCATAATGATATAAGAGTATATTATAATTGCAGTATAATAACATTTATAATATCATTAACTTTATCCTTTACACATCCCACATATGGTATTAACGAATCAAATCACTTTCAGGGGGCGGTAGTCCGCACTTCCTAAAATGAAGATATCGTGTTTACCCATAATGGGAACCATAAAGGTATGCCCAAAATGAAAAAAACAGAATCTTAAAGAAAACATAAACATATTATATATCATATATAAAAATAGTGACATCATAATGTCCACCTTTGAAGGTGTTAAATGAGTATTGAACAATCATCGTTTCGGGAGGCAGAATTTCGCCATCCACAGAAACCGTATGTTCTTTAACCATTTGATGTAGTTGTGTGAGAGTGTAGCTCAAATAAATCTTATAACAACATCCTAGTATATTTAAGATACTGGTTTTGTTATATAAGAAGTAAATAAAAAGAGTTTAGGGGGTTGGAGAAACAAAATAAAACAAATGAACATGAGAGAATGAATTACCTTTAAAAGTGTAACTCCTTTTGATTTGATCCTAAAGGCTTCCTTTGAAAGGATTCTGCCCAAAGGTAATCCTATAAGATTAGTAGAGGGATGTGGAGAGAGTAAATGGCCAGGGGTTGGCCGAGCCAAAGGCTTTAGGAGTGTGTGAAATGAGGTAGAGGTGGGGGCCTTTTATAAGAGGAGAGGAGGGGCACTTTTGGAAAGTAAAGAAATATTACTTTATTTGAAAATGTGTTTCGGTTTTAAAAGGTCCCACATTGATATAAGTCGTGGATAAGGTGATAAGGGTTCGAACTCAACTCATCCAATTGGTTTTGGACATGTTTAGTTTATAGAGTTTACATTATCTTTCCATTTTATTTAAATCGTTAAATAATGAGGTCATCGCTGCATCATCATGATGTCATACATAATTTAATTTATTTAATGTCTAAAAATTATAAAAAAAATACTATGATGTAGGAAATCTCTTTATCTTTCCAACCACTATTTATAATCAAAAATCTGATCTTTATAACCCCATGTAAAAATTCTTTTTGTAAGATATATTATGTTTGTGTCATTTTTACTTTAACATTTAATAAAAAGGTATTTATGTCATTTCCCAACCAAAGTGTCTCCATGGAGTCCCCAAGTTGACCCATGGCTTGTCTTGGTCGGTCATGACACAACCAATAATGTTGGTACATGTGTCTAGGTCATTTCATATTATTAAAGCCTTATTTATACCTTAAACTACCCTAATTACCACTAATCGCGATTAAGAACTTAATAAGTTACTATTCACCAAAAAATTATTTTAATCTCATTGAACCAAATTTTACTTGTTAATGACAACCATGTATGTCGGATTTGTGAAATTCAAAACACAATGATGGCAAAATTTCATTTAAACGGAAAATCAGTTTTTATAAGTACCACTTAGTGGTTTCACTATTCATCAAAAATTGAAGTTTTTCAGAAAATTACCAAAAATTCACCCTAAGCTATATTTGATATTCCGAATTCAAAAATGAATTCTATTTTACAAAATTCAAAACATATAAGTCACATTAATTAATTTAATAATTAATTCCCGCTGTCAGAGCAAATAGCGTGTTTTTATGAAACAATAAGTATCAAAAGATTGACACTAGTTTAAGTCCAATTTCAAAGTGAAATTGATTCCAATGACCACCATTGGATTAAATAGTAAAAATATATTCATATTACACATTAATACAAATTCAAAAGATAATCTAATCATATAAATAAATTAGATTAAAAAGCAGTTTTGATGTAAAATGCAGTATTTACCACTATTCATTAAAAAATGAACATTGTCAGAAAAATACCAAAAATTCACACAAAGTAAATTTTGATATCCCAATCATAAATAATAATTTTATTTTGACAAACATAGCTTATAAAATTGTCAAAAGATAGATTTAAAAAGGGTTTTCCATCATAAGGAAGTAAAACAATCTTTTAAGAATATTAGTGTATTCCATGCATAAGATTGTATTTATTTTCATTTTAAGCCTCTAAAACACTATCTTAATCATTAATAGACATAGATAAAAATATCTATTATTCATTACTTACTTGGGATGTTACATCCTTCCCCCCTTTAGAAAATTGCGTCCCCGCAATTTATTTACTTATCGAATAAATGGGGTTACTTATCCCTCATTGCATTTTCAGATTCCCATGTTGCCTCTTCAATCATGTGGTTTTTCCACAAAACCTTTACCTGGTGAATCACCTTATTCCGTAACACTTGCTCCCTGTGGTCAAGAATCTGGACCGGTTGTTCCTCATAAGATAGGTTCTCTTCCAGCTGAACTACCTCTGGACTCAAAACATGAGATGGATCTAGCATATACTTTCTCAACATCGAAACGTGAAAAACATTGTGTACCTCAGATAAACTTGGAGGTAAAGCCACTCGGTATGCAACTGATCCAAATCTCTCTAGAATTTCATATGGTCCAATGAACCTTGGACTCAACTTTCATTTCTTACCAAATCTCATCACACTTTTCCAAGGAGAAACCTTGAGAAAAACATGATCACCTACCTCGAAAGATAGATCCTTCCTCCGGTTATCCGCATAACTCTTCTGCCTCCTCTGAGCTGTTCTCATGTGTTTCTGAATCATCTGAACTTTTTCTGCCATCTCTTCTACCAATTATGGTCCCATCAACTTCCTTTCACCCACTTCATCCCAGAAAGCTGGAGTTCGACACCGCTTCCCATATAATGCCTCAAATGGTGCCATCTGTATACTGGAATGAAAACTGTTATTATAAGAAAACTCAACCAAAGAAATTTGTTGGTCCCAACTTCCCTGATAATCCATAGAACAAGCTCGTAGCATATCCTCCAATGTCAGGATTGTTCGTTCTGACTGCCCATCTGATTGAGGATGAAAGGCTGTACTAAAATTTAATTCAGTACCCAACGACTTCTGAAGGCCTTTCCAAAAGTTAGAAGTAAACCTGGGATCACAATCCGATAAAATGGAGAGAGGAACTCCATGTAACCTGACTATCTCTTTAAGATACAAACGGGAAAGTTGATCAAGAGAGAAAGTATCTCGTATAGAAAGGAAATGATCAGATTTGGTCAAGCAATCAACAATAACCCAGATTACATTATTACCTCGAGATTTCTTCGGTAATCCAACAACAATGTCCATGGATATATTCTCCCATTTCCACTCTGGCACTGGTAAAGGCTGAAGCATCCCTTTCGGTAACTGCCGCTCTGCTTTAACCTGTTGACAAGTCAAACACTTCACAGTAAAATCAGCAATGTCTCTTTTCATTCCATCCCACCAATAATACTCCCGCAGATCTCTATACATCTTAGTACTGCTAGGATGAACTGAAAACGGAGAACTATGAGCTTCACATAACAACTCTCTCTTCAACTGTGAATCACAAGGCACACATAACCTCTTCTCAAATCTCAAAACATAATCATTATCAATGTTGAATTCAGGCAACTTACCTTTCTGAACCAGCTCTACCTTTTTCTGCAACTCACTGTCTTGCTTCTGTGCTTTCTTGATTCTATCTGATAGAGAAGATCTCACTGATACCTGAAATAAAACAGAAGGACTTCCTGCACCAATAACTTCTATGCCAAAGTTCATCAAATCCTTAACCAAAGGATCATGTTCCAAATGCAACATTGTTAATGAAGCATTACTTTTTCGACTCAAAGCATCAGCCACTTTATTTTCTTTTCCTGGATGGTAATGAATTGTATAATCATAATCCTTGATTAATTCTAGCCATCTCCTTTGTCTCATGTTTAACTCTTTCTGAGTGAATATATACTTTAAACTTTTGTGATCGGTATATATTTCACACTTTACTCCATACAAATGATGCCTCCAATTTTTTAAAGCAAAAACAACAGTAGCTAATTCCAAATCATGTGAAGGGTAATTTACCTCATGAGTTTTCAACTGTCCTGAAGCATAAGCAATTACCTGATCATTCTGTATTAGGATGCAACCAAGTCCTTTCAATGAAGCATCACTGTATATAACAAACTCACCATTCCTGGAAGGTAGTGCCAAAACAGGAGCATTCACCAATCTTCTTTTCAATTCCTAAAAACAATCATCACATTCTTATGTCCAGATAAACTTAACACCCTTCCGAGTTAGCTTAGTCATTGGACTAGATAACCGTGAAAAATTTCTAACAAACCTTCAGTAATAGCCCGCCAAACCAAGGAAGCTACGAATCTCGGTTACATTTGTGGGTCTTGGCCATTCTTCCACAACTTTTGTTTTTGCAGGATCAACAATTATTCCATCTTTAGAAACAATGTGACCAAGGAAAGAAATTTATTGCAACCAAAACTCACACTTGCTAAATTTCCCATACAATTTCTTTTCTTTTAAGGTTTGCAAGATAACCCTTAAATGTCTTTAATGCTCCTCTTTACTTTTAGAAAACACCAAAATATCATCAATGAAAACCACCACAACCTTATCCAAGAACTCATGGAAAATTCTATTCATTAAGTCCATGAATACAGCAGGTGCATTGGTTAGCCCAAAAGGCATTACTACAAATTCATAATGGCCATATCTAGTATGGAACGCAGTATTTGGAACGTCTGGTTATTTTACTTTCAACTGATGGTACCCTGACCTCAAGTCAATCTTCGAAAAATACTGAGCTCCCTGGAGCTGATACCACTTCATTCGATGGCCCAACATTTGCTGAAGTTTTTGCAAAGGATTTCACCACCCCTTTCTGCTTGTAGTCTGGCTGCATTCCCCCAGTTGAGTTCTTCGTTGGACACTCGTTTGCATAATGACCCATTTCATTACACTTAAAACATCTTACCGTTGGCTTTTCATTTCCTGCTTGATCATCTTCCTTACAGTTACGAGCAATATGACCAGACTTACCACACCGAAAGCACTTACCAGACTTGGATAAACATTCTCCAGGATGCATTTTACCACACTTCTCACAGGATGGATATTTGGTTTTCTTACCTCCTTGCTTCTTCGATGAATTCTTCCCCTTTGCCTGCCAACTAGACCTCTTATTCTGTTGTTTTTCATAGAACACCTGATCATCCGCAAACTCCATTTCCACCTTCTCCGCACATCGAACAAGTTTTTCATAACTTTTGAACTCACGAGAAGCTAAAACCCTTCGATACTTTAGCTTTAACCCTGAGTAAAAACGGTTTATTTTACTATCAAGATCTCGTATGAAGTTTGGAGCATACCTTTCCAATCGAGTGAACTTTTCTTCATAGGCAGCCACTGAGTCTTCCTCTTGCCTCAATTCCAAGAATTGCTTTTCCATCCTAAGTTGAACAGACTTAGGAAAATACTTCTCAAGAAACATACCTTTTAATTCATCCCAGTCAAGAGAATCAATCTCATCGGCGTCCCTGATATTTTTAACCATAGACCACCACTGATCTGCTTCACCCTCCAAACGGTAAAAAGAAAGACTAACCTTTTGATTGTCTGAACACCCCATGACATCAAAAATCTTCTCCAGTGCTTTAATCCACCCTTCAGCTAGAACAGGGTCAGATGATCCTCTGAATGATGGGGGATGTTGCCTCATGAAATGTTCCACCACTGACATGTTCCTCTGCGGTTGGTCTGGCTGATCTCGCGCATGGATACCACCACCATTTATAGCCTGAGTCAACTGCGCCATTACTGCAACAAACTGTTCAGTTCCAATTCCAACCATTTCTGGATGCTGATTCAGAAGGTTATTTCCTTCTGTATGCCTTCCTATCACTGCTTCCCTGTTTCCTCTGTGGAAAACCATTCTGAACAAACATGTCTTAGATGAAGCAACATGGTAATATTCAAATGCTATATCATTTCAAAAAAAAAAAATTGGATAATTATTTAATAGAATTCTAACTCCTAAAGTTATCTAAAACGACCTCTGATACCAACTATAAGGCCTCGGCCTTAAACCTTACTTAATATTGAATTAAATGAATAATTCACGTTGAGGATTTTTTCAGGTTTAGAGTTTTAGAGAATTAGAACATAACTATTACATCTCAAAAGATTACAATGTAGTCACTTATACTAAGTTTCCATAATAAAAAAACTCTTGAAAGAAACATGTCTAGTTCCCTGTTTTATATAGCATGACATTCCCTTGATCCCATCCATGATCTTATTCCACATTAAGTCCTATGAAAAACATTTCAAAAAAACTTGGGGTGAGAATAAAAAGCTCAGTATGGGTTATAAAAATATGGAAAGGAAACATGGGTACATATGTACATAAGGATGAGATCATACTTTACCCATAAAACATAAGCACTTTAACATACCTCATCAAATCATGAATAAATCATAGAAATCATAAGACATAAAGGTAACTTGAGGCATTCATAACATTCTTACGTAGGGATTAACCCTCTTGGTTACATTTGGAATACCCATCACAGTATATTCCCTAAATCTCTTCGGAGAAACCTTAACGTTTCACTCCTTCGCATTACCCAATGCATTGGAGAGCTATAACGGGCCCACCCGCCCTTAGTTTATAACGGAACCACCCGTCTTCATAATAATTCCCAAGAACCATAACATAATCATATCACATAAAACATGCATAAAGGAAACATAACATTTCCACATTTTAATCACGAGATATCAATACAACACATTGATATAATAAAAACATTATTAAAACCATTTTCAATACCAAAGTAAAACATGGTATTTATTTTTCGTTTTAAAAAAAGTATGGCTTGTAGAGGAATCCGAAACTCAAATAACGATCACGACGACGGAGAAGTCGTTGTCGCCGCATCCGTACGACAAAAACATTCCCTTTTGTCGTTTAGTAAACGATCCGTATAAAAATATTCCTTTTGAATAAACATAAAAGCCAAAGGGGTTTATACACCGTATAAAAGAAAGTTGTGTATAAAATAAAATATGCCTCAATGAAAGGAGATTGAGACGAAGTCCCATACCTCGGGTCCGACTTGACTCGACCGTTCTTTAATCTCCTGAATAATAAACTTGAGTTAATATCTACTTGATTAAGAACCTTTTTCAAGTTCATTATTCCTTTTATACCATTTTATGAACATCATATAATCATTTAAGTTAATAATGTTCATTTTTTCGGTATTTGGTTCTTAAGTCAAAAATAGACTTCTTACACTTACATGTTGTTAATTTGGTCAAAGGTTCATTATATCCAGAATTATATTAATGATTTGGATAAAATATATATCATATATATTCATCATATACATGTATTTATAATATTACATCACATTTAGAGGTAAGAAATGAAATGCACCGTTCATGGAGATGGCAAGCCGTACGTACGCATGAACGCTACTTCCATTTCTATTTCGTATTTTCTGGAATGGAATCATAATGATATAATAGTATATTATAATTCCAGTATAATAACATATATAATATCATTAACATTATCCTTTACACATCCCACATATGGTATTAACGAATCAAATCACTTTCAGGGGGCGGTAGTCCGCACTTCCTAAAATGAAGATATCGTGTTTACCCATAATGGGAACCATAAAGGTATGCCCAAAATGAAAAAAAAAGATGCTTAAGGAAAACCTAAACATATTATATATCATATATAAAAATAGTGACATCATAATGTCCACCTTTGAAGGTGTTAAATGAGTATTGAACAATCATCGTTTCGGGAGGCAGAATTTCGCCATCCACGGAAACCGTATGTTCTTTAACCATTTGATGTAGTTGTGTGAGAGTGTAGCTCAAATAAATCTTATAACAACATCCTAGTATATTTAATATACTGGTTTTGTTACATAAGAAGTTAATAAAAAGAGTTTAGGTGGTTGTATAAACAAAATAAAACAAATGAACACGAGAGAATGAATTACCTTTAAAAGTGTAACTCCTTTTGATTTGATCCTAAAGGCTTCCTTTGAAAGGATTCTACCCAAAGGTAATCCTCTAGGATTAGGAGAGGTATGTGGAGAGAGTAAATGGGCAGGGGTTGGCTGAGCCAAAGGCTTGAGGAGTGTGTGAAATGAGGTAGAGGTGGGGGCCTTTTATAAGAGGAGAGGAGGGGCACTTTTGGAAAGTAAAGAAATATTACTTTATTTGAAAATGTGTTTCGGTTTTAAAAGGTCCCACATTGATATAAGTCGTGGATAAGGTGATAAGGGTTCGAAATCCACTCATCCAATTGGTTCTGGACATGTTTAGTTCATAGATTTTACATTATCTTTCCATTTTATTTAAATCGTTAAATAATGAGGTTATCGCTGCATCATCATGATGTCATAAATAATTTAATTTATTTAATGTCTAAAAATTATAAAAAAAATACTATGATGTAGGAACTATTTTTAGCTTTCCAATTACTATTTATAATCAAAAATCTGATCTTTATAACCCCATGTAAAAATTCTTTTCGTAAGACATATTATGTTTGTGTCATTTTTACTTTAACATTTAATAAAAGGTTATTTATGTCATTTCCCAACCAAAGTGTCTCCATGGGGTCCCCATGTTGACTCATGGCTTGTCTTGGTCGGCCATGACACAACCAATAAAGTTGGGACATGTGTCTAGGTCATTTCATATTATTAAAGCCTTATTTATACCTTAAACTACCCTAATTACCACTAATTGCGATTAAGAACTTAATAAGTTACTATTCACCAAAAAATTATTTTAATCTCATTGAACCACATTTTACTTCTTAATGACAACCATGTATGTCGGATTTTTGAAATTCAAAACACAATGATGGCAAAATTTCATTTAAACGGAAAATCAGTTTTTATAAGTACCACTTAGTGGTTTCACTATTCATCAAAAATTGAAGTTTTTCAGAAAATTACCAAAAATTCACCCTAAGCTATATTTGATATTCCGAATTCAAAAATGAAGTATATTTTACGAAATTCAAAACATATAAGTCACATTAATTAATTTAATAATTAATTCACGCTGTCAGAGCAAATAGCGTGTTTTTATGAAACAATAAGTATCAAAAGATTGACACTAGTTTAAGTCCAATTTCAAAGTGAAATTGATTCCAATGAACACCATTGTATTAAATAGTAAAAATATATTCATATTAAAAATTAAGACAAATTCAAAAGATAATCTTATCATATAAATAAATTAGATTAAAAAGCAGTTTTGATGTAAAATGCAGTATTTACCACTATTCATTAAAAAATGAACATTGTCAGAAAAATACCAAAAATTCACACAAAGTAAATTTTGATGTCCCAATCATAAATAATAATTTTATTTTGACAAAAATAGCTTAAAATTGTCAAAATATAGATTTAAAAAGGGTTTTCCATCATAAGGAAGTAAAACAATCTTTTAAGAATATTAGTGTATTCCATGCATAAGATTGTATTTATTTTCATTTTAAGCCTCTAAAACACTATCTTAATCATTAATAGACATAGAAAAAAATATCTATTATTCATTACTTACTTGGGATGTTACAAGTTTAATGTCTGACTACTTAGACTTTTGAAATTTAGCACTTTACTATGAAAACATGGTTAATCAATTCAACCCTTTTATGGTAATATAACTAAAAATGTTCTATCATATTTAGGAATGAAGGGAAATAAAGGGTGTAAACTATCATCAGGGGAGTTTCTGAATACAAGGATTGATGTGGGACATAAATTTCATATTCGATTATGGAGGTAGTAAGAGCCTCTCATTAGGATGATATTTTTGATGGTTGCCAATCCTTTTTTGTAAGAAACATATACAGTGCCACTGGGGAATAATGTGAATATTGAAACAGTGGTGTCACCCAAACACTGGACCTCTATATCTAATAGATTGGGAAGGTTATAGGGATTCTGAAATTTCTAGACCCAGAGTTTCATATATGAAAAGAGGGTTCTTGAGATTGAAAGGGGAATTTCAAGTCACAATTTTCTTGGAAAGGGATAAAGATATTTCCTTTATGCAGGTGCGGGGGGTTTCATATACAGGTCTAGCCCATATATAGGGAATAGTAATTATCCATGTAGTTAAATGGAATACAATGAGGAAATTTACATAGGAAGATTTATTTCATTAGTAGGAACATGGGAGGGATTATTTTTTGTGTCAAGAAATTTCCCATGTAGGTATGGCCCATTCAATGGAAAGGATCATTTTGTGATGTAGAATAATGGTTGAATGATGTTGGGGGAAATGTAATCTAAGATGATGGAATTGTGGTGGTACCACGTAGTTTGTCGCCGTACAACTAGAATGGTGGTAGCACAATTTATCATCATGTAGTGACGAAAAAGGGAAAGTGTTCTAATGGGATGTTCATGGTTCATCCTCTAGGACCTGACTTGAATGAGTACATTAGAGGCCCCAAATCATACCGCACATTATTATGTGAAACCACAGGGTTGAATGGATTTGTGTTTGGTCTCAAATATCAAATGTCTCAATGTTTCTACATATCTCATATGTGTGGGAATAAATCCATATGTAATAATGAGAATGATTACCTTCATGAGTTTGGTCTATATGTAGGAAGAGGGGAATTTTTAATTCGATAGGTTCTAGGACACGAGGTAGAATATGGGCATCACTACGTATCCCGGGTTGATAGGAATCAAACCATACATAGTTCTTGAGGAATCATATTGTTTAACATAATGTGGTAAGGATGTTTTATCATGCATTTTAATTTCATGCAATTTGGACAATTTATATGAAATTTACCATCTTGTAGTTATAATGTTTTCTTGAAGGAATTATGAATGAACTGTAGTCCAAAAAATCAAAGATGTTCTTACATAGTTTGGATGTGAATAAAGATATGGTTTAAACCATGACCCTAGGGATTCTTGTATCAGTAGTAATGGTATGGTGCATGGAAGCCATTGGGGGAATATGGAGGTAGGAAAAGCCTCTCTTAAAGATGAATTCTCCTTTGATTGGTGGGCATTTTTTATTGGAAACTTATGCAGAGCCTTCAGGACATATTATGGAAAGTCATGAAAAGGCTTCCTCAGGAGACCGACCTTCCATCGCTGATGGTCGGGGAGGATTACAGCGATCCAAAATTATATGGTGAACATATTTTGATGAATGTAAAGGATTTATTTGAATAATTAAGATACATAAAATGTATGGTTGACTATGAAGCATGGATTTTCCTACATAGGTCTGAATCATACGTAGGGGGAATTCAAATTTTTTAACAGATCCAAAATGAAGAGTATAAAATTGAAACATTATGAAAAGATATATATTTTACATACCAAGGATGGGGGGATATATTTTTATTTATAGTGTCTGGGACCAGGTTGTTTGATATGTATGTCGTTATGTAGCATGTTGAAATGAGGATCAAGCCACATATAGTTCTCAAGGACTCCCTTGTGGAGATTTGATTCATACACTGGGGGGATATATATATCATTGCAGCTGGAACTATTTTTGGAGATTCATGAAACATTATGCATCCTGCAATGATAGTAATCAAGCCATACATAGTTATAGAAGTTACATTCACCAATCTGAACCATTTACAGAGGGAAGGAGGCATTATTAACTATTATTTTGAGGTGGCAGGACTAGGATGTAGAATTTAAAAAACAAAATTTTATTGAATATTTTTTCATAATAATTGATATAATTTCCCCACAATATGATAAATATGTTCAATTATGGAATATTTTGGATTAGATCATTCATTTTCAAATTTGATGAAAATTCCAGTTTTACTCTATTAAACTACACTGTAGTATTCTGGGAATAAATATTGTTATGTATATTATTTTGACTTAAAATTTTGTAAATTTGTTCCTAACTTAATTGGATACTAATTATATTTTAGACATTATAGATGGATCATGAATTTGAGTGGAGTAAATGGGCCATGAAGAAAACGTTGGACTGAACTATCCATACTGGACATTACTTCACTATTTGGACCGTAACTTCTTCATCTGTACTTGGATTAGGCCCAAATTTGGAGGGAAGCTTGGGTACATGATTATGAACAAATAATAATCGTATAAGTCTTGATAAATATCTCTTTTTGGAGGTCAAATATGCGGTGAAAGTGGGATTAAACAATATGTCCGAATTTTATTTTCACATTTAATTTTTTTTGTAACTCTAGCCCTCACCATATATATTTAAAGGTTGTTTTAGCTCTTTGAGAGGGCTGGTATATGCATGGGTAATGTGTTTCAGAATTGTTTTATCTTGGGATCCCCTAAAATCTCTTGAAATAAGTAAGGCCTTGTGCAAACATCTCTTCCAAAATGTCTCTCCTCTCCCACCTCTTCTTTGTATTTCTTTCCTTTCATACTTGTATCATGAATTTTTATTCAAAAAATATTATGTGTTTTTCCCTTTTTTTTCATTACTCATCCTATTTGGGTTAGAATTAAGTGTGGAGATGATATTGGGTTCTACCCTTTCAAACCTTTTCTCATGTGAAACGTCTCCATGATGACCACACAACCCATGGAAGAGTAGTTTTCTAAGTGGTTGATCTATCTTTTACCCTCTTAATTTAATTATTTTGGATAATTGATCTACATTAATTAACTTAATATTATCACAAAATTGATTTTTTAAATTAGAATAAACTATGCATGCAATTTAACAATTAACACAAAAACACGTGCGGTCGTGTATTGTGTGAATTGTGGGAGCGCGATCTTAATCGGTAATACAAGACCACATAGAATAAATTTGTAGAGTTAAAATATAATATATAAACACAATTAAATATCATTTATATAAGGGATATGTGACCTAATTTACCACTGACCATAATCTATATTTATAACATCAATCCAAGAAGGTTGTTATGATTTCATGTTCCGAAGCTCGCCTATGGTTTAAGTAATTTCATCTTTGTGGTTAAGTTAACCCTTGTAGGGTTCAAAGGTTAAAAAATTAGGGGATAAAAATTAGGTGTATATTAATTTAAATGATAATGATTAATAAGTAAATGAAGTGGTATAGTTAGATCGATTACTCCTTTTAAAATATTTTCTAAAAAAACATCTTCTTGTTGCGTCGAATTTCATTTCAAAATTAAAAACAAATAAAATGAAATCTTCTACTAGAAAACTTCTTATAGATTTATAAATGATACAAAACCCTCCATCCTTTCAATTAGTGTTTTTATTCCCTTTTATTTTATTTTTATAATATATTTAAGAAGTTTTTTTAATTTACTTCCTCCTTTGAGAGACGACCTTGGTCAGCCACTCTGCTGCACCTAAGTAACCTGAGACCAAATATAATTTGAAAGTGCTCATGAACATGCGTTTTAAGAATCCATGTGTTGCTACATATCCTCTCATACAAAGTTCTTGAAAAAGAGGATTCTTATGTGGATATATCTCTTACATAGGAGCAGTGTCATTATATTCTTCCACAATATAGATCTGGATCATGTGTGGGAAATTATTGATTAAATCAATGATCACCATGAAGATTAAGATCATGAACCTAGGATGATTTATGATAAAACTTTATGTCATCGAATCAGGATTATTTTCATAAAGTTTATCCTCTTATAGTTTTTATTTTTCTATACATGTAGTTTAACATTATGTGGTAATAAAATTTCCTCCTACGGGTTAATGTTTTGATATAAGGAAATCTTCCAGCCTTCAGGTAAATGAAATAACTCTTCAAGAACCTTGAATTTAGAAAACCTGTATTGAGCTGTCAATCCATGGAAATTAAGGATTATGCACCATTGAAATATAATTTTTTTATGAAATACAATCCTTCACATTTTGGAGGTTTTCATTCCAAGTATCATTAGTGTATTAAGAACAAACACCATTTCTCCTTTGAGGAATGAATAGAGGTGAACATTTTTTTAAAGGATAATTCAATCCAATTCTGATAAATATCAAAAATGATGCAAGGTATGAAATATCTTTTCATCAAGTTTCATTGGCTTATCCAGCCATTTCTGGGATTTCTCATCCTTGGATAGTTGATCACATATGAAAACCTGGAGTGAGGGAAATTGATCTTTTATGGGTATAACAGCCTATATGATTTATACAAATGAGTATGGGGTTTCCTTGGTGGTGGTGTAGGTCATGGTTCTGTAGGACCATAGAGTATAGAGTTGATTTTTTAGCAATTATTTTTTATCCTTATCCACCATATTTTAGAGTAAATTGGATTGGCTCTTGTTGAAGGACTCTATCTACCTGTTATCCACTACGTGATAGTGGGGTGAATGGTTGGTCTTGATACCATACTAATGGTATAATTTCTCCAATTCTGTATAAGAAAAATTGGTGTCATTTTCCATCAGTATGGTGTGAGGGACACAAAAATAGTGATTATGTTTTATTTCAAAAATATGACAATGTTTCTTACACCAACCAATTTGATAGGTACAAAATCAACCCATTTGTAAAAGTGGTTTGTTGCTATAGGAGTATATGTGAACTGGTTTTCCATAGTGGGAGGATTTACTCCCATTAAATTCATTCCCCATATGGAGAGTGGGAAAGATTACTTGGATGTGTGAAGTAACTCTTGGGGCTAGTGGATGAAATTATCATGAACTTGACATGAATGACACTTCATGGTGAATTCAATACAGTCTTACATCAGAGTGGGCCAAAAGTATCCCAGACATCAAATTTTATGGGAAATATTGGATCCTAATAGATGAAAAATACAAGATCAAGTGTATATTTATTTCATGATGGTAGTGGTCTCTTCTCCACCAAGTCACCTAATATGGATCCCATCAATGATCCACTTATAGAGCACCTTTTTCTGATTTGTTCTGTCACACAAAACAAAATTAATCACTCTTCTATGGGGTTTATAACACTTTAATCTATCGGGTGGGAGATATCTATTTTGAAGATAGTCCATAATGGGAGTCATATAGCTAGTGGGAAGACTATATTGTTTACTACTGGTGCTAATCTCACTGATTTTATTCATGGTGGACTGAATCAATGACGAGACCATTTGACGATGTGTGATGCTAATGACCATTTTATCCCAGTCTGAATCATCTAGAGCTATATCTAAATTTTCTAATGAATATGCATGAGCATTCTATTATTGGGGGACATGATTCAATGTTAGTTATTAAGGGAATTCTATCATTATTCATCGATCTTGGTCTAGTAGGGGGACCAGTTCTTCTTTTTTGAAGGCATAATCTCAATCGACCTGTTTGAATAATAGTTTTGAATCTCCTTTTTTCAAAAACTGTTTAATTTGTACTTGAAGTGATAGATCTAGCCCTGAAATAAGATATTGGTATTCTTCTCCATTATTTGTGCTCCCCTATGATTGTAGGAATGAGTAATACGAATCCCAACCCAACTTTTTTGATCCTAGGGTCTTCCATCCATTTCCTTATTAGGATTTTAGATGCACCTTCAAAATTAATCTCACAGTCTTCAAGATCTTTCGTTACATAGAAAACATCTTCATTAGGTAATTCAGTATCCGATGAAGTTAATTCTTTTGAGTTGTTACTGACCAATAAATCTTCTAATTCCTAGCCTTGGATGGATTTATGAGGCAAAAACGTGATGTAAAACTATTATAGGATAACTTCACCCTAGGATAGAGGTCCAATCAACATTGGATGGCTGAGAATATACTTTATCAAGTTCCTATGAGAGATCAAATGAACCTCGTGATTCTAAAGTTAGTGCCTCGATTTATATACTGTAAATATAAATTCAATAAAACTCTTCTCAATACTTGAGTAACGAGTCTTGGTGTCAATAATGGTTTAGAAGAGACAATAAAGGCTGTTTTTGTTGTCAATGTTATTCTTCTATGTTAGGAAGAAACCCACGAATCATTATAGGGAATTCAATTATAAAATGACTGGTCTTCCTTCTACAGGAGACATTAGCACTTACAAACTTAAGATATATTTCTTGATAATGTAAGATTCTTTATAAAAATCATTAGACCATTGATATTCAACCCCGTTTTTATCAACCTAGTAAATGTAAAACATTTTCTGGCAAGGTTTTCTTTGAAGCATCGAATATAGGTAATGTTTCCTTGATGTCCTCTCAACTGAATGAGGCTGTGAATAGGTGATATTCCAAGGATATCCATTTTATTTTCTGGATAAACTTCGATTCCACAATGGCGTACAAAAAAACTGAGGAATTTCTCTGATATAACACCAAAAGAACATTTTAAGGGGTTTATTCTCATACATATTAATTTCAATTTTTTGAAAACTGTTTCAAGGTCTGATAGGTAGTCTGATCATTGTCACAATTTATATCACCATGTCATCAGCATATCATTCGATGAATTTTCCTAGGATGGGATTGAAGATGTGATGCATCACATATTGATTTGTGGAAAATACATTCTCCAAACAAAAGGGCATTACTATATAGAAAAATACTATTTGGGGCCCCCTAAATATAACGACTTATTCATATTCTTAGGCCATTCAAATTTTATTGTATTCTGAAAATACTACCATTAATGAGAGATTCAGATATCCAATTATTCCACTGTTTAGTTGTTCCATAATCTGGACGGGGAAAACATCTTCAGAAAGTATTGGTTGAGGTCTCTAAAATAAATTCAAACTCTTATTTTTCCATTTTTATTTTTGATGGGGATGATATTCGCTAGCCAGATAGGATATCGAACCTCCCTAATGAAGTTGTCTCTTATGGGTTTGTCAACCTTATCCTCGACTTTGGAAGCTTGTGTCTGGTCAGTCCTTTTGAATTATTATTTATAGCTCTAATTATCTATTTGAAAGCCTATATGGTGAGTGGCCATATCAGGATTGAGGCTTGGAATTTTTTGTAGTTTTATGAAAATAAAACTCAATGTTTCTTTAGGAATAAAGTATATACCTCTTTCTCTTTAGAAGTCGTTGTTGCACTAATCAGGGTGGGCGGTATAAATTCTTCTGTACCTTGAATTATTTCCCTGTCTTCATCAATGATGGTAGGTAAACCATCCTTGAATGCCTGAGAGGAATCCTTAAGTTACTCCACCTCCTCTTCATTTGATTCATCTTCTACTTCTTGTTCTAATATAGAAACAATTTTTTATATGACCTGTTCAGAATTGGGAGGCGAGTCAATATCTTAGTATTTAGAAGGTGAAGTAGCTTCTTATACCATAGATAAAAGTGTGGAACTTTTTGGAGAGGATGGTGTGAGAGATAGAGGGATGTATTCTTCCTCTCTTACATCAATGAGCAGGGAATGGATTTTTTTGTAGATCTTTATATGGATCAAGGGGATTTCCATTTGAGAATTCATCATTATCTTGAGGTCCAAAGAATTTTTAAACCCTTTT
Organism: Viscum album; assembly: GCA_963277665.1. NCBI lineage: Eukaryota > Viridiplantae > Streptophyta > Magnoliopsida > Santalales > Viscaceae > Viscum > Viscum album. The sequence continues at coordinate 1,897,423,648 of OY728158.1, read as the reverse complement.
ACACTCATTGTCCATGACTGAGACAATGAAGTCCTTTGAGTATGCATCTGGGACAGGGATTACACTCCAAACCTGGTTTATGGGAAGTACGTATTCTTCACCAACCTATTTTAAGGGTTCATCTTGGAACGTCCCCAAACTATTTGGGGAAGTGACTGAATTAATACCATCGAACAAGGGTTGCTTCCCTTTATGCTCATAGAATATTGAATCGATATAATGTGAATTACATGATTCAAATAGGTACTAATCATTATATAACATCCCATTCTATAAATTGGTGCAATATTTGACCCAATGGTGTTATGATAAAGGAATTTATGCATTCTGATGCAACCAAGGACTTCCTAGAAAAATGTTGAAGGACTCGTTTTTCCAAACCACAAAAAATTATGAGTCAACTATGAGGTCCCAAAAATGTTTTTTGGGATTTATTTAGCTCAATAGTTCCTGTTCACTTTTGTCATTGCCCGGTAGGGTAGTGTTAAAGGGTGTTAGGTTCTCCTCATTGTAGCTCAGTGGAAGAAGTGTTCATATTGGGTTAATATTAACTCTTGACCCATTTTCAATGAAGGCGTTTCGAATATCAATACCATTTATCATGTCAGACACATATAAAGTTTTGATGTGTCCTTTCATAATGGAATCTTCATATTAATTTGTGAAGGAGATAATCACATGAAATTCTATAAGGTTGGTCTCTGTATGACAGATTTCGGAGGCGACCACTTCAGTTTGAAACTCCCAGGGGCCTATAAAAGATTCTATGAGCACTTCAATGGGGTCTATTGACTATTTCAGGGCATTCATGATTGTTATCCTCGCTAGGACCAAGGATAACTATTTCAGGATTTCATACTTCTGGTCTAAAGGCTAGTGCTTCCCAGAATGGGGATGCTTTTTCCACATACGCTTTAGGGGCTTGAGCTTTGGATGTTGACAGGAAGGAGCCCAAGATAGGATCTAGAATTGATTTTGTTCTTTTTTATTAGGCCATCCTGGTCTTCTTACACATTGATAGAGGTTATAAATCTACTCCTCTTCTGATGGATATTCAATAATTATCAGTCTAGAGTGGACTCATGCAGATGCAGGGGTATTTTCAAGTTCATTTTGGGTTCACTAAAGGGATACTTAGTGAGATTATACAAAATTGATGGTTTGATAATTAGTGTGACCATAGGCTTGGTTTCTTCCATGGATTCATCTTTCTTGTTATCCCTAGGCTGTGCAAACTCTTCCTCTGATTCATCAATCAGCTATGAGGAACTTAGGTTCATAGACATATTCATCATTGGATAAGGATTCCATTAAGTGAATGACATTAATATAGATGAAAATAAACTCTTCTTCTTCTGATGAATCTACATGAATGACTAATACTGGTGGAGATGGATTATGGGGTGGTGCCTATTCATTTAGATTTGATGGAATAAAATGAAGGAGGGTCAAATATAATTTTATCCTTGGCATAATTCCATCTTCCTAAACATGGTCAAACTAATTTATAGAGGATTGTGGGGCAGATTATGTCAGTTGTTTTGATGTAGGAGTAGTGTGGGGCACAGTTGGTTACTTCAACTGTGCTTGGAGAATACCATGCGCTCAGTTGAATGTTTTTCAAGTCATTTAACTATCTAAATTCTGACCCATTATTTTAACAATTTCATTCTAAATATCTACTTAATTAGGCTCAGCGGTAGAATAATATTCCACTTGTGATTACAATGATCCTAATTTAACCTCCCAGGAATATATTATTCTTTGCAGGATGTACTTGATGATGAAACATTCCATAATGGTGTGTCCCACTAGCCAGTGAAAGGGATAATAATTTGGTTGATCATAAAGAACAACTTCTTCAGCTCTCTTCATATATGGTAGATGGAGTATATTTCAGTTTATATCAGCTGAAAGATATCCCCAGACTTGATCATCTCAGAATGAGTAAGTTTTATTCCATCGTTCATTGGTCTTATTTCTCTTAAGTCCCATCAACTCATCTTGTGAGGGTGGAGCTTTCTTTTGGAGCCTAGGGGGAATTATATGACATTTGTTAGGCCTCATAACTAGAGAAAGTATAAGGGGTGGATTAAGGATGAAAGAGGCCACTTCATCTTTTCCTAATCTTTTTCCCGGGGCCAGTGGGACTACACGGGACTTGAGCTTAGTTTTTTGTAAGCAATCCTCAATTATTTATGCAATAACAGAGAAATGATGAAATCCACTTATTTATTTTTTTGGGATAAGCTTCGTTCATAGATCTTTGTGGAGGTTATCAATTCACATAACCATAATCTCATCCAAGGGGAGGGTCTAGTTCAAAGAGTAGGTCTTCCCTTTCCATCAGGAAATGAAGTATGAGATTGTCTCATTCTCATGCAATTTGCAGTTCATGAGGTTTCTAACTTTTGTATTTAGAAGCATTGAACTAAACTAGAAATTGAACTACCACCAAAGATCCTACCATCTTGTTATTGACTAAGCTAGAAAAGTCATGTACCATACAAAGGATGAACCTTTTAGAGTTCAGATGAAGCATATGTGTCTCACTGCTTTTTGTTTTCTCTGAGGTTCCCATCATGGGATCTCAATATCATGCATAATTTCTTATTTGTTGTTATAGGTCACTTGATCCATTGAAAATTAGGAACATTGGGTTCTAAAAATATTGGGGTTGTGGAGTATTACTCACCCTGTCAGGGTGAGGTCTCTATTCTGACTATATCAGAGAAAACCATCCATCGATGACATCCACTAGAGTTTCCAATGACTCGATGGTATTAATCAGCCATTGGTGCACATCTTGTTGAACTTGAGAATGGGAAGGAATAGTAGGGGGAATGACCTAACATGAAAGGTATGTAGGTAATTGATGCAGATACCCGACCGAGGGCATCCTTTGGGGATATTTCTAAACCAGTTCCAATTTCTTCCTTAATTTTGGGAAAGCTCGATACCCATTTGGGATCATATTTAGGTATATTAATGGTCATGACACCATGTTGAACAAACATCCTGGACTTTCATATTTTGTTAGGATACACCCTTTTGGATGAGGTGCAACATTTATAAGTGTACTTTCATGCTCTTCCTATGGAGCATATTCGATAGGAAAGTTTTTTTTGGAGAAACTCAACAATGATTCACCACTAATATTTCATTTCTTCTTCATGTTGAGTGAATATCTTTTCAAACATAAGGGGATATTTCTCATTAGGATAATTATTTGGTTCTCATATGACATGGTATTTTTTCTTATCATTGTGAGGGAATCACGAAGGTGGTGGGAGATTTTTTGGGGGAATACCCAAATTTTAGAAGACCTTTTTTTTCTTGGTGAGCACACCTTCAGTTTTAGTATGGATCAGATTATGGGTGGAACCATCATCTCCATTCTCTTCTATATTTTCAGCATTTTTGGTGCGGTCAATAGGATTGACGCCCATAACATTTACTGATGCATAATGAAGTGTGGGTGGAATACCATATGCCAAATGGTAAGGTCATTTTAATCCTACATCGGATCTTAAACATCCATTATGATATACTATATAGGTTTCCTATAAAAGGGTGACCCAGAGGGAAATTTTATGTGACTGTGTTTCATTCCTCCATTATAGGTGTAATGAGTCACGAGATGATACTGAATGGGGGACCTCCCTATTTTTCATCCTCCCTAAATGGGAAAAGACTTATCTTTGTTAGGCACGTGGTTGAGGTAAAACCCCCCCATCCCTATGGGATTGGGTTTCTCCCATTACCTTATTATTATGCCTCAATTAGTATTTGTTGTAATTATAGGGGAATTTTGATTTTAAAATTACCCAAGCCCTAGAGTCTAGGGCTAATCCGGTATCGCATTTGTTGCTGCTTCAGTTTCCACTTTCTTGATCTCACTCATTCCCATTTGGGTGTGAGATGAACATGGTAAAGGGTCTCCATGTGAATTATTTTATCTTAAGAACATTAGAAATGATTTTTTATTATCCTTCTCTAGGAGAGAATCCTTATTAATGTTCTCTATTTCCTAGCTCATAAGTTTGTCAATGGATCGCTATCTTCAGGCCTGACACTTCTGAGACTTAATCAAGGAAGATTCTTGTAAAGAATAATACATTTTTGAATAGATATTCTATTTTATAACCTTATACAGATAATTGAATCTCATGATTCAATTTTCAATGGGTTCTGCTTAACGTTAAGTAGAGTAAAGTAAAAAAATCCATTCTCTCCCTATCCCTAAATATGAACAGTAAATGGCACGTCACCAATAAGATGCTGTAATTTGTGCAGAACATAGAGGAATGTTAGTTGAAGATTTTTGTTACACATTTAGGATTGTGGTCACCACACAAATGGAAGGGCTTCCCGGTCAATTTGGCGATGAATCTCTTCCAATATTTTGACATGGTCTGCATACCCATCGTAGGGAAAGATTTTTTTTTCAATTGGTGAAGAGATTTTTAGATAATGAGATGAATGTTATGCATGAATTATTTTGACAACTCTCATGGTATGTCAAAATGAGAAGTGGTTTTGTGCTAGACAATAACTGGAATGTCATCCTTGGCTAGTTGTTTTCTCATGAGAAAAAAATCATTTTTTTCTTCTTATAGGGACTCCTTAACTTGATCTTCCCAACTTCAATTCTTCTTGATGATTTTGTCAAAATTAGTGTGGCTGGTAGGGGACTCTTTGATAGCTGAATGTCCTAGAGGTGGTTCAAAATATGTGAATTCCCCCGATCCATCTCTTGGTTGAGAAAAGATTTCACTTTTTATTGATAGGGTGTCTAACATACTTGACCCCATCCTTCCAAGAACCTCAGAATATGAGGCATTTATTTCATTTGATTTGGTTGGGGGGACTTCCTTCTGATATGGAACATAATTCTGGGGAGTGACTTCATTGCTGGCACTTTAATGATGAGGAATACAATCCTAGTTTGATGTCCAACTATTGGCAGATTTTTTACAACACAAACCCTAAGGAGCACATCAAGGAAGATATCTGCAAGGGGATTTCCTCCTTACTAAATTGAGACATCACTAGAGGGAGTACCTTCACAGTTGATACTATCGTGGCAAGAACTACCATCATAGTTTTATTTCTAACTACATGGATAATATTTGTAGCGTATACCATGGGGAGGACCATCAGGGTGGATGAAAGAAAGGGGATTACCTTTTTTGTGTTTGATCTTCTTTTCATGAGGAGGGATTTTGTTACCCACATCAAGAGATAGACACTAATGATCGATCATTCACTCCCCATGATGTAATCCATCATGGTGTGTTCTCTGAAACACACATTTATAACTACAAGTAATAATAATACAGGGAGGACTGTCATAACTTCTACTACCACATCCCTAATTTTGAAATGTATTGGTAAGATCTTGATCTTCCAGGGATAAGTATTTGATGGGTGCAAGAATTATGGCTTCCAAAAGAATATGGTCTTGAACTTGTTCTTCATTTTCTAGGTTCCTTTGGTGCAATTTATTTTTTTTCACTATCTTGTCGGAAACTAGGACCGATTAATGTGGGTGATGACCTTAATACGCATGCTCCTATTTGAGTGACTCTCATGGTGCTTTTGAGTTACATAAACGAACATCCTAAGTTCTGATAGGAATATATGTCTACCCTAGAGTGTCCACTATGGTGGACTGGTGTCCCCGAGTTGGAATGGGTGTTTGTGCCTGATCTGACTTTCCATTTATAATGGAATAAGGCCTATGACCCTCTTGGGTGGGAACATGGATGAAAGTCTTCTCGGAAGTGTCCATCCTATTTGGTGGATGATTCAACCCACTCAGGGAGGTGGTATTGTGGGCTTGAATATTTTTAATGGCCACAGATGTGATCACATCTTGACATGTTTACAAGATGTGGTTAGGAATTAATGCCTTATCATCCATCATTTACAGGATGTGTTGAGATACTTCGTTGGATGGAACGCGAATATATGCCAATTATGATGTTGGTGCATGAGCTTGGGCCTACTCTATTACTCTGTATTATTCCAATGGGTAGTAATAGTTCTCCCTTGAGTGGGTAGGGGAATGAGTCTGCCCCTAGTTTATAGTTTGGATACAACATCTGTTTCCTCTGGTTTCAATTTTATTAGACTGGATAGATTCTTATTCATGAGAAGGGATTTTCATCTACTCATTTTCAACTATATTTATTTAATAGGATTTATATGCATCTACAAGAATTTGATTAGTTTTATATTTTTGTTACATCGTATTTGACTAATGGGCTTCATTTTTGCGAGTTTGGATTTTCATCTACAAGTTTACCACCCTATTTTGATGATGGGATTCATATGTGGAATTAATAATTTGTACCATTTCATAGCTAGTTACTTTACTATTTGGTTTATGCGATTCATAAGCATTGGTAGGGATTTTCATTAGCTTGTAATTTTACACCCTATTTGTATGGGGATTCTAGAAATAATTAGTGGCAATTTTTCCTCCCATAGTGCTCCACTATATTTACATGGGGGGATTCAGATGAGGGGGTGAGAATATACATCTTCAAGTAGTGTGCTTCGCTATTTTTACAACGGATCTCTTCCTACAGAACCAGGGTGATGACCTATTACTGATTATATGTTCCTCGACTTTAGCAGGCTGCTTGAGGGATCTGGATCTACTAGACTTTAATAGGATCCCTTTGGGTGATATCCACTACAGGGTGAGGATATTGGGGTGCATAGTGCTGGTGGTGATGGTTTTCAGCATGGTTTATTAGGCGAGACCCTTGTGCTGTATGGATGAAATCATTGGTGATGACTTCATTAGCCTCTATAAGGTAATACAGTCCCTCACTTTTAGGTTTCGAGGATAGAATCCATAAATAGTTGGTGATTTCCAATGGATCTACCTTGTTCTAGGATGCTGACTATCCCTCGTTGGACAACTGATGTGGATTCATGGCCTGGAGGGCTTGCTTTACTACCTCTATGACGGGAAGAGTAACATTTTGATGGTACTCCCTCACCAGTGCATTTGAAACCTTATTTTGAAGACTCTAGGTGGGATATGGAGTCATATGATTCATCGAGGACACAACGTCCTATCCAGTCACTGATGTGCATGTATGAGAATACTATCGAGATTCTATTGGATTGAAGGAAGCTTTGTGAATTTCCTGTGATATGTGTGATAAATTCTGACAAAAAACCTTTATTAAAGTATAATATCATGATCATATATGTAACTGGTGATGTTATCTATGCCTCTTCCATTTTGGATGTGAAAGGGTTCTGATTCTAGGTAATAAGTCCACCTTGGTTAAGGATTCATGTCGGGTTTTCCATTTTTTGTTTCACTCGAAGAAGCGAACAGAATGTGATGATGGATTATAACCCAAATATTTTTTCACTATAGTCTTTTCATGTTTGTTTCAACATTTTTATTTTATCAGAATGAATTAATCTGAGGTTAGGAGTGAAATGGTATGATGGGAACTGGGAAATATATACTTTTTATGTTATAAAGTACTTTATTTAGTCTCTTTGCTTACATCATGTTACCAATTATTCAATGAAGGAATTCTTGTGTTCTAAATGTATGATTAGAGGGGGTTTAATGGTGTGAAATCACTTACATCATATACAAGGTCTTTGTAATGTCTCCAACTACTTTTTTTGATGGAGTTGAAAACGTCCAATGGATCTTATATCTAGGATTTAGGGACTTACATTTCAATGGGAGGATATCATTGGGTAACATGGCCAAAAAAACTTAATAACTCACATTGGATAATAGGATGGGGTGTTTGGATCATCAAACCCTTTTGGGGGAACTATTACATGTTCCAAGCCTCACTTATAGATTTAATTCATGCACATATGTTCACAATTCCCTAGTTCATTCCCAAGAATTTTTCTGCAGATTATCCCTAGGTCGTGACTGATCATGAATACACATGGGATCAGAATCATCTGAATATATATTAGGTTTTTCGTCGATATAGGTATCATTATTTATTTAAGGTTCTCTATCAATGTTACCATTTAGTGTAAAAATATGATAATCCTTGGTCGTATGTGGGGACAATGATGTTCTTAAGAGATATGATGGGTCACTATAGAGTTTTTTTTCATCCATTGTGGATATAAGTCATTTCAATGTTGGGATATAACTCATGAAATAGGCTTTCTACATATCCTATCGAGAGAAATTAGAATCCATGTAGTTCGGTGCTATTCAACTAGAAAAATTTCCTTTTAAGGTCGTGTGATAAGGACCCATCCATGCAGTTTAACATCATATGGTGAGGATGCTCAGGCATATGGTGTTTTTTCAAGGTTGATATAGGACCTATGATGAGGTCTCCTAAGGGATCAGGAAGAGAGCTGGTCTCCTGAGATGGATGTGACCCTACTGATAATATGGATCAGAGAACGTTATAGTGGATTTTGGTGTCGTGTTTGGACCATAGAGAGACTTCCTACTTATCCATATTAGTTGGGAATCCAGGACCATGTTGTTCATAACATTGGTTATTATACTATAGAGGAGGCCCAAAATGGAGCATGACTGATGATTAAGTGTAAAAATAACCAACTTGGTGCTACATCATTCAAAATCTGGCCCTTTTAAGGTTGAAGTATGGTTTCAAGGATTATACCTTATAAGAGGTCCTTTTAAAGGCTGAGATCATGCATATTTCATTATCACCACTAAACTATAAGTCCACATGAGTCTTTCATGGTGTGAGAAATATGAGGAACCAGTGGATCTGATGATCACATGATCTTACCCTTTACACTGATGGATGGCGATGGAGCCTAAAGGGTAAGAGGGAGAATGATTTGAGTGTTCCTATCTCCTCTTCTATTTTGGTAACTAGGATAGTCATGTTTGATGATATATCCAACTAATTCTTGTTTAGAGAAAAATAGCAGTAGGAAGTTCCACCTCCTGCATGAATCGATAGGGGTTACCTAAAGAGGAGTTCCCTAAAATTGGTTCTAGGAGAGGATGAGGAATTGAAAATTATCCTTTATCAAAGGGAAAGGCTAACACTTCCTCTAAATTTATATAATGGTGAGGTTCATGTGAGTGTTATGTTGTTATAACTCCCATTATCATGGGAATTTAAACATAGAGTAATTTTGATAGTCCACTGGGAAAATATTTCCCACACAACTCCACTTTCCATGGGTATGTAAAATCAACAGGGAATGCTAATGTTCCTACTTATTTTATCATAAATATCTTGTGGATTTGGAAGAGGACTTGTCTTGATTCCATTGGACTTGTTCATAGAGGATACATCATAGGTGCTGATGATACAATGGAAGGGAGTGATTGGATTCTGAGACTGGAAGGCCCTAGGATACCCCATTATGTATAGCATGTTCTTAAATGGGATATGATTCCCTCCACATAGAGTGGTTCTTCACGGGTAAGGGGGCCTTCCACATATCATTGTGGTATGTGGACCTGAGTTTTGTTTTCAAAGAACTTCCCTATATGGGGATAGGTTCCATCCAAAAGCTTGGATCTATGCAGGATCGAGTTCTCATATAGTGATTTTCTATGTGGGGCAGTGTTCTATCCAGGTGGTATGGTTCCATGGGGGATCGAGTTCTTCCCAAATAGTGTTTTTTTATGCAGGGTAGGGTTCCACCAGTATAGAATTTTTCTATGTGGGCCTCCTAATTAAAAAGGGGCCCTTTGTTATGCACCTTATGGGAATTATGCCCACAAAGGATGTTGATTTTTGGGAAATGACATTGATTTTATTTGTATCATTATAAATTCTATTAGGTGGGTTTTACCAATGTGAAATCATCAGAGGAATCTATATTTTTTGAATGTATCTAAATGTCCTTCTATTGATCCATTAATTACTCAATATTTCGATTACTCAATCTTTCGATTCCTCAATCTATAAATACGTCAATTTTTCGATTCATCAATATTTAAATTCCTAAATCTACCATTTTTTTCCCTAGGGTTCTATTTATAGAGAATAAGTGTAAGTGGATATCGACACGGCCGATCATCTATGATTATCCCATGGTCTACCTTTTTTAGAATCCAATATGAGATACCCAGCTCGTGGACCACTTAGTCGGTCGGGTCATGAGGTCATCATTTGAGGGACAAAAAAACCACCTCTTCCTAAGAATTTCTTCATTTCATTCATAGGGAGTCGAAGGTAATTCCTTCCCATAAAACAATTTTTATTTTGTGAGAGAGCATCATTTGCATCGAAAACATCTTTTCCTTCTTTCTGGAGAAGATTTTGTTTCGTCTGTGGGGACCGAAACCTCTGTATCCTTCCGACTATCTTCTTAGTTTGCAGATGCCTCATGAAGAAGATAACCATGCAAATAAGTGATCTAAAAGGGATTTATACATTTCAAAAATACTTCTTGATTTACCATTTTCAATCCTTCCAACATTTTTTTCCTCAATCTTCCCCCAATTTTTTTCATTCCATTGACAATTTGGAATATATTACTTCCCTTTCCTTTAAATTTTTTTGAGGAAACAACACTCATATTTATGGTTTTTATTATGTGAATGGAGAGCCCCAAATTATATTTCCCTCCAATGCATTGGGTAAATATTTATATCTCATGATATAAATATGGTATACTATTTGATGTGATCAGTTCACTATGGTAAATAGGTAGAGATGCACAATACCATTGGGAAAATAGGTGGTAATTCTTAATCCATTAAGATATGGGAAATAGATGTTGATTCATGGTCCATATATGGTTTTTCATAGATGCATATTGGGATAATAATAATGAAAAAAGGTGGTCAATTATATCTCACTCATCATTCTATAGCACAATGAGTGTTCCCTTACTATACTACTGGTTTGAAACTCCTTGGGGATATTCTTGGGTTAATTTACATTTTATTTATAATCTATTATGTTGGATTTGAATAGATAATGTTCATGAATAACATATGTAAAACTAATTGTTACATATATTGGAATAAGGAGCCAATATTTAGGAGTTCTATGATAGTTCTTTTATGAATTTATGATTGATCACTATGACTAATAATTCATAATGGTTGTGTAAACCTTTATGGTTTTATGTAGGGATTTTAGACTGAATGATGATGTTAAGGTGGTTAATAGTGCACTCAAATGTTGATGTTTCACTAAAATATTGATGTTTCTCATTTGATATTAGTCATATGAATTCTTTTATATCATGAAAAATATCCAGGGACGTTCATTCAGGTCTATAAAAAAATATTTTATGTATTCATTGAAAAATAAAAATGGAATAACTATTCTATATAAGGTTTAGATATCATATCTGATAGAAGTTTGTGGGAATTTTCTTCTTGAAAATCTTATGATTCCAACTCTATTTGAATTTGATGTGTTTTTAATCATGGATTCTATTTATTTATACGAAGACCATATAAATTTACATGTATGAGAAGTCAAATTTCATATTCAAAATAAACCTATGATAATTTATTGGTGTGAGGGTGAGTACAAGATTCAAATTGAAATTACTTCAATCCCATGCATCTTAAATCATATACATTAAGTTTATTTTTATCAAATGGTTTGGGAGAAATTGAAAAATTAGGATTTTCTTAAAGTATGGAAGTTTTAATTTTTATTTATAGAAGAGTTTCTTAGTCTTCCTCCAAATTAGGAAGTTGATTTTCCAATAGAACCCATACTTGTTGGAATTGAAGAAGAAACTCCTAGAGAATCTTGAAAATGGATACCCACACCCTCTGCATCACCTTAGGTAAAACCTATTATTTTTTTAAAATGAAATATAGGTTAATGTTCCATTTCATTAATTTTTGTGAACTTAACCTGATCAATATCCAGAACAAGTATTCTATCCCGCATATCAATGAATTATTTGATCAAATACCAAGAGACCAATTGTATTGTAAGATTAAACATTACTTAAGATATCATCAATTGAAGGTTAATACGGTATATATACCCATGAAAACATTATGTTTGTGTTATGGAAACTTTAAATTTATAGTGATTCCATTTTTTCTTACTAATGACTCTATTTCATTCTTGGATTGAATGAATAGAGTATTTTGAATTTACCTTAATCAGTTTGTGATATTATTTGTAAATCATATTCTTATATATTACTAGGGAAAAGAAGAGCATGATGATCAATTTAATATTTTGATAATTACCCTAATAAATTATAAGCAGTATGAAAAATTTAAAAAGTGTGAATTTTGGTTTCAAAAAGATAAATTTTTGGGTCATATTATATCATGTGAGGGTACTTTAGTTGATCCTTCAAAGATGTATGTCAATAAGAAATGGACTATACCAACTAAGTTTATTAATCTCTATAGTTTTAATGGGTTTGAAATATATTTCCGATGCCTTGTGTGATTTTTCTCACAACTACATAATCTAGTAACTAAGTTGACTTAGAAGGATATTAAGTTCTTATAGATATATGAATATGAAGAGAGTTTCAAGTAGTTGAATAAAACATTAATTACTACAATTGTGATCACATTTTATTTTAGTGGAGAAGGGTTTTTGATATATAGTGATTTATTAAATAAGGGGATAGAATGTGAATGCCTAAAAAATGATATGGTGTTAACATATGTATCACACTAATTGAAAATAAAGGAGGAATATTACTTAACTAAGGAATTATACATGTAGACATTAACATTTAAATTGATGATATGCATGCATTATACTTATGGTGAAAGGTTTGGCATATATATGGAGCACAAACATTTGGAGAATATGTTCACATACAAAGAGTTGAATATGTTTTAGAGAAGATGGTTTGGGCTTCATAAATATTATTACTTCACAATACATTATCACCCTTGGAAGGAGAACAAGGTGGCTGATGCCATGAATTGGAAGGACCATTTTTGTTTATATATTATTAGGATTGAAAGAGATTTAACACATACAGATTTTAAAAAAAATAGAATGTTTAGTCCTAACAAAGGGAGAAATATCCCATATTTCTCAAATGAATATTAGACCATCTATCCATGTGGGGATTAAAGAGCTACATTTGGAAGATGAAGTATAATAGAGGAATGTAATAAATGCTCCTGAGTTCAAACACAATTATGATGAAATTGTAATGTTTAGGAATATAGTATGTGTCCAATAAATACCACAATTAATGACGTAAATGTTATATGAATCTCACAGTTCATCATTCTCTATTTATCTAGGAAGCATAAATATGTATGTTGATTTGAAAGAATATTTCTAGAGGGTCAACATAGAAGGGGATATTTCAAATTATGTATCTCTATGAAAGTTATGTAAGAATGTTAAGGCTAAGAGAAATAAGTCTAAGGGGTTGTTACAACCATTTTCTATACAAGAATTGAAATAGGAAACCATTACCAGTGATATCATTGTCAGAATCCCAAAACAGCTAAAGGTCACAATGCTACTTGAGTTTCATTCAACAACCTTATGAAGTAAAAACACATCATTTACATTGTATAATATTTCAACCTTGATCATTTCTCAAGGATATATATTAAGGAAGTGGTGAGATTTCATGGAGTACCATAATAAATTATATATTATCTTGATCATAGATTTAACTTGATGTTTTGGAGAATCCTTTAGTGGGATTTGGATACAGAGTTAAGTGTGAGTACTTTTTATCATTCATTGGAAGATGTTATTTCTAAGAGCGACATGAAAATTATCTAAACTATAATTAGATAATTTTCTAAATATATCAATAGTGGTTGACGGTATAACCTTCCTTTGGTGGAATGTTCATAAAAAATATTTTATTCACTCAGACATTTAAATTGATCCATATGACGTTATCTATGGAAGGAAGTGAATAACTTCAATGTGATGGGATAGAGTTATAGAGATAAATCAATTGTTAACTAAGATATCAAAGGAGATAGAAGAGATAGTTAGAGAAATAATAAAATATATAAGGGTGGCTCATATTTGATAGAAAAGTTATGGTGAAAATCATTATTGTGATCTAGAGTTCAAATTTGATGATATGGTATTCCTATGAATATATATTTGGAAAATGGTAATGTGATTTTGGAAATAAGGGAAAGCTGAGTGCTAGATATAATGGTCCCTTTGAGATTCATTACTGCATCGAAACAATAGTTTAACATTGGTCACTTCCACTGAATCTCTCTTTTGTTCATGATGTGTTCCATGTATCTCTCTAGAGGAAGTACTTACCTGGTCCTTCCTAAACTCATAGGTCATATAGTTAGAGAAAGATATCTTATATGAGGAAAAAATCATGAAGATTATGGATCATAGAGAGAAATTTCTATAAAACGAGACCACTCACCTGGATAAAGTATTGTAGAAACCCCATAAATGAGAAAAAGCTATGTGGGATCTCGGGGATGTGATGAGGAATAAGTATCCTTAGTTGTTTATATTAGAGTGATGGAATTTCTATGTAAAATTTATTATATGGTGGTATAATTTATCACCCCAATATTTTATAATATATTTTTTCTATGTATATTTTATTTCTTTGGTATCTATATTTACACACAAAGCCATGTTTAAATGAACTACTATATACAATTGAAATATTATTATTTAATGTGAAAACCATCACATAACATTTGGATTTTTGGGTAAGAATTGGGATAAAATAATTATGATTTTTTTATGAAATAAATTAATTTTTTAGAAATTAAAATAAATGAATTTGAAGGCAAATGCTGTGGTTTTTATGAATAAAATATTTTATGTGAACTTATTGTAAAATGAATTTATACTACTCTTAAAAACAACACTACTTAACATCAAAATCATTTATTTTAATTTCAAACCAATCAATTTATTTTATTTATCATTTGATAATTTTTTTATTTTTTATCTCAAAGTAACAGAAATCGTTATTAATTAGATAGAATCTATGTAATTACACTTCAATCATAATTATACCTAATTTTGATATAAGTTCATTTTTTGGTTAAAGAACACATTTTTCTAAAAATGGTTTTCCATTTTATTGTAAGATATTATATTGTATTTGATTCAAGAAACTTATAGGAATTGAATTTTGAAAAATAGATCCCATATTTGGAATTAGGAGGTTCATATTTGGTAAATACCCCCCTTATATTTTTATTCTTTAGGAATAATGACCATGGTAAATATTTTTTACCTTAGTAAGGGTAAAATTGGTTGAATAGGATCAAAACTAGGGGATAAGGGTTTCCAATTTCTCTAAAACATTCCATTATCTTGTCAGATAAGTGGAGTTATTCTATTCTCTTGCCTGTTATGATAATAAGTCCACTAGTTTCCATTTTATTTTATTATGTCCTTTATAGTATTTTAAGAAGAGGATGATTACAAAATGTCACTCTCTGGACTTTAATATATCTAATATTTTTTTCTTAAGGGAAAAAAGTAAGTTTATGTATTTAAATATTTATTTGAAATTGGAGTTAAGATTTGATGGTATTTTTTTTAATTTTCATTTGTTCAATGATTACATTAACGTTTTACGCAACTCCAACACGATATTTATTCAATTAATAGAGAAATAAAATAAAAGTTTCCAAAAATATCAATAATAATACAATTTTTTTGAATAATTATGTTACATGATTTTTCAGGTAAATATTACAAAATAGTGATTTTTAGAAGTTTATATTTGAATTATATTATTATCTTGATGAAATTAAAATTAAATTAAATTACTATTTCAAAAAATGACTTTAATAATATTTCATAATATTTTTTTATAAATTAATTAAAATTTAAAAAAACTATTTTAGGCCTAATGAATGGGATATTATTGATAATTAAAACAATGGTGTATATATGGTTCAGTTTACGTCTTATGGTAACAATATTAACCATTAAATAGTAAAAACGTAGATATTGCGATAGTTTTCAAAATGGGTAATGAGGGGTTAAAACCAAGATATATGGGTTAAAATGTCACCAAAAATTGTAAAAATGTAATTATACTATAGGATTTAGACTCATAATAATAATATATTTGAAATATATTAATTTTCTCCCACTATTTGATGAAAAATAAAATATACTAATTTAATAATTTATGTAATTCGAAGATTGCCCCTCCCATCACTTATAAATGGGTACCTATTATCCTTTCTTCCTCACATGTTTTGAGACTACCATAACAAACAATCCCTAACATAATCTTTCTTAGATTCATTCCCCAAATCCTAAATATTATGTTTATTCCTAAAGACCATCCTTTCGATTATTAACGTGTTATCCAAAATATAATTCTCACCAAAGAGGTATAACTCTTAAACAAGTACTTTAAATTTTGTATATTATATACCACCTATATAATTTATGGTATCCATTATAAATAACTACTACAGTGTCTCCAATATATAGAATTTTTATTCTAGTTAGGTAACATCTATTATCCAAGTCCTTCAAATCATATGGAAAATGAAAACATCGCTCGTGTGTATGTATGGATGACCACCTCTATGAAGTGATGTGTTTCGTTTTTCATCAATACTTTAAATTGATGGTTATAATAAAAAAAATTCTGAATGAATATGATATATATGATATTATTATATTTATTTATATTTGAATTATTATTTACCTTTCTTTCATTTAATCCATCAAAAAATAGAAACATCACTCATGTGAACATATAGACTACAGTCTCTCTGAAGTGATGTAACTCATTTTTCATAAATGATTAATAAGAATAGTAATAAATGGGTATATAATGATGTAATATGAAACTAATAAAATGATTAAATTTATGGATATTATGGAACCATGAACCAAGTTTAAGGACCAGGACTACCAAACCAAACCATGCGTGAAAAACAAAACAATTATCGCAGGGAAGAACGAAATTTATAAATAATTGATAATAAACATGTGATAATATATTATAAGTAAAACATATATAGAATTATATATATGATTATGGTTATTGTAACATCCCAGGTAATTAAAGAATAAATAATTTTCATATTTATTAATATTAGAGAATTAAATATGAATTTTAATTAAAAGGGGTTGCTATGTTCGATAGCGTACCCAATACGCAACGATGAGTTTCTTTGAAACTTACGTAGCACACTAGTAATATAATAATATTATGTTAGTTAACAAGTAGCCGTTGTACTGGCGGGAATTGATAGAAATAACTAAAATATTATTATATATGTTTTTAAATGTTTATACATTTACCCAATAAAAGATAAAGGCTTAAAATACGGAAAGAGTTCAATTTTAGGCATATATACTTTAATTTTCACTAAAGGTTCACTAATCACCTTTTAATGGTGAACCATCATTAAATAATGTTTTGATCACTCTTATACATTCTTTTGGACCAAATAAAACTCTTATTAAGAATCGGGACATCAAATTTTACTTTGTGTAATTTTTTGGTATTTTTCCGATAAAGTTCATTTTTTAATGAATAGTGTAAAATGTTGTATTTTAATTCAAAACCACTTTTTAATCTAATTTATTTATATGATTAGATAATATTTTGAATTGGTTTTAAAGTGAAATTAGAAAATATTTTTACCATTAAATCCAATAGTGGTCATTGGAATTAATTTCACTTTGAAATCGGACTTAAACTAGTGTCAATCTTTTGATACTTATTGTTTTATAAAAACACGCTATTTGCTCTGGCAGCGGGAATTAATTATTAAATTAATTAATGTGACTTATATGATTTGAATTTTGTAAAATGGACTTCATTTTTGAATTCGGAATATCAAATATAGCTTAGGGTGAATTTTTGGGATTTTTCTGAAAAACTTCAATTTTTGATGAATAGTGAAACCACTAAGTGGTAATCAAGCAAACTGATTTTTCAGTTAAATGAAAGTTTACCACTAATGTGTATTGAATTTTGAAAATCCGACATACATGGTTGTCATTAAGAAGTAAAATGTGGTTCAATGAGATTAAAATAATTTTTTGGTGAATAGTAACTTATTAAGTTTTTAATCGCGATTAGTGGTAATTAGTGTAGTTTAAGGAATAAATAATACTTTAATAATATAAAATGACCTAGACACATGTCCCAACATCATTGGTTGTGTCATGGCCGACCAAGACAAGCCATGGCCAAACTTGGGGACCCCATGGATCCACTTTTGTTGGGAAATGACATAAATTACTTTTTATTTAATGTTAAAGTGAAAATGACACAAACATAATATGTTTTACGAAAACAATTTTTAAGTGGGGTTATACAAGTCCAAATTTTGATTATAAATATTCAATGGAAAGCTAAAACGATTTCCTACATCATAGTAATTTGTTTATAATTTTTAGACATTAAATAAATTTAATTATTTATGACATAATAATGATGCAGCGATGACATCATTATTTGACGATTTAAATAAAATGGAAAGATATTATAAAATCTATGAACTAAACATGTCCAAAACCAATTGGATGAATGGATTTCGATGCCTTATCACCTTAACCACGAATTCTATCAATGTGGGACCTTTTAAAACCGAAACACATTTTCAAATAATGTAATGTTCCTTTACTTTCCAAAAGTGCCCCTCCTCTCCCCTTATAAAAGGCCCCCACCTCTACCTCATTTCACACACTCTTCAAGCCATTGGCTCGGCCAACCCCTGCCCATTTTCTCTCTCCACATCCCTCTCCTCATCCTAGAGGATTCCCTTTGGGCAGAATCCTTTCAAAGGAAGCCTTTAGGCTCAACTCACAAGGAGTTACACTTTTAAAGGTAATTCATTCTCTCATGTTCATTCGTTTTATTTTGCTTCTCCAACCCCCTAAAATCTTTTTATTTACTTCTTTTGTAACAACACCAGTATATTCAATATACTAGGATGTTGTTATAAGATATATTTGAGCTACACTCTCACACAACTACATCAAATGGTTAAAGAACATACGGTTTCCGTGGATGGCGAAATTCTGCCTCCCGAAACGATGATTGTTCAACACTCATTAAACACCTTCAAAGGTGGCCATTATTATGTCACTATTTTTATATATGATATATAATATGTTTATGTTTTCCTTAAGCTTCTGTTTTTTTCATTTTGGGCATACCTTTATGGTTTCCATTATGGGTAAAACACGATATCTTCATTTTAGGATGTGCGGACTACCGCCCCCTAAAAGTGATTTGATTCGTTAATACCATATGTGGGATGTGTAAAGGATAAAGTTAATGATATTATATATGTTATTATACTGGAATTATAATATACTCTTATATCATTATGATTCCATTCCATAAAATATGAAATAGAAATGTAAGTAGCGTTCATGCGTACGTACGGCTTACCGTCTCCATGAACGGTGCATTTCATTTCTTACCTCTAAATGTGATGTAAGATTATAAATGAATGTATTTACTGGATATACATGACATATATGATATCTACATCATGAATACCATTCTGGATATAATGAACCTTTGACCAAATTAACAACATGTAAGTATAAGAAGTCTATTTTTGGCTTAAGAACCAAATACCGACAAAATGAACATTATTAACTTAAATGATTACATGATGTTCATAACATGGTATAAAAGGAATAATGAACTTGAAAAAGATTCATAAGCAAGTAGATATTAACTCAAGTTTATTATTCAGGAGTTTAAAGAACGGTCGGGTCAAGTCAGATACGAGGTATGGGAACTTCTTAACCCAATTTCCATTCTTTGGGTTAATCTCCTACTTTCAAATTATGTCATTATATTATTATGTCGTATCTTGTATTTGTACTTTATTTATGTGTACTTATAGTGAATACACATAATGTATCTATTTTATTTTAAAAATTATCTTTGTATGGGACTTCGTCTCAATCTCCTTTCGTTGAGGCATATTTTATTTTATACACAACTTTCTTTTATGCGGTGTATAAACCCCTTTGACTTTTACGTTTATTCAAAAGGAATCTTTTTTATACGAAACGTTTACTAAACGACAAAAGGGAATGTTTTTGTCGTACGTATGCGGCGACAACGGCTTCTCCACCGTCGTGACCGTTATTTGAGTTTCGGCTTCCTCTACAAGCTATACCTTCTTTTTAAAAGAAAAATAAATACCATGTTTTACTTTGGTATTGAAAATGGTTTTCATAATGTTTTTATTATATCAATGTGTTGTATTGATATCTCGTGATTGAAATGTGGAAATGTTATGTTTCCTTTATGCATGTTTTATGTGATATGATTATGTTATGGTCCTTGGGCATTATTATGAAGACGGGTGGTTCCGTGATAAACTAAGGGCGGGTGAGCCCGTTATAGCTCTCCAATGCATTTGGTAACGCGAAGGAGTGAAAAGTTAAGGTTTCCCCGAAGAGATTTTAGGGAATATACTGTGATGGGTATTCCAAACGTAACCAAGAGGGTTACTCCCTACATAAGAATGTTATGAATGCCTCAAGTTACCTTTACATATTATGATTTCTATGATTTATTCATGATTTTATGAGGTATGTTAAAGTGCCTATGTTTTATGGGTAAAGTATGATTTCATTCTTATGTATATATGAACTCATGTTTCCTTTCCATGTTTTTTTTATAACCCATACTGAGTTTTTATGCTCATCCCAAGTTTTTGAAATGTTTTTCACAGGTCAAGGGAAAGGTACATGATAAGATGATAGAGTCAAGGATGTGTCAAGAAATAATCCATGTTTTATTTTAAATATGTTTCCATTGATGGGAATGAAGAATACTATCTTTATGTAACCACTTTGTTTATATGTGGAATGTAATCCAAGTTTTATGATCTAATTCACTAAAACTCTAAACCCGAAAAGATCCTCAACGTGTAATCTTGTAATAACTCAAGATTAAGTAAGGTTTAAGGCTGGGGCCTTATAGTTGGTATCAGAGGTCGGTTTAGATAACTTTAGGAGTTATAATTCTATTAAATGATTATCTAAAAATATTTTTTTTTTGAAATGATATAGCATTTATGGATTACCATGTTGCTTCGCCTAAGATATTTCGGTGTTCAGAATGGTTTTCCGCAGAGGAAACAAAGCATCTATGTTGGGACGACATCAGGAGGAAGACAACCTTCCAAATCAGCAACCTGAGATGGTCGGAATAGGAACTGAACAGTTTGTTGCAGTGATGGCACAGTTGACTCAGGCTATAAATGGTGGTGGTATCCATGCACGAGATCAGCCAGATCAACCGCAGAGGAACATGTCAGTGGTGGAACATTTCATGAGGCAACATCCCCCATCATTCAGAGGATCATCTGACCCTGTGCAAGCTGAAGGGTGGATTAAAGCACTGGAGAAGATTTTCGATGTCATGGGGTGTTCAGACAATCAAAAGGTTAGTCTTGCTATTTATCGTCTGGAAGGTGAAGCAGATCAGTGGTGGTCCATGGTTAAAAATATCAGGGACGCCGATGAGATTGATGCTCTTGACTGGGATGAATTCAAAGGTATGTTTCTTGAGAAGTATTTTCCTAAGGCTGTTCGACTTAGGATGGAAAATCAATTCTTGGAATTGAGGCAAGAGGAAGACTCAGTGGCTGCCTATGAAGAAAGGTTCACTCGATTGGCAAGGTATGCTCCAAATTTTATCCGGGACCTTGATAGTAAAATCAATCGTTTTTACTCAGGATTAAAGCCAAAATATCGAAGGGCATTAGCTTCTCGTGAGTTTAAAAGTTATGAAAAGCTTGTTCGATGTGCTGAGAAGGTGGAAATGGAGTTTGCCGATGACCAAGTTTTCTATAACAACCAGCAGAAGAAGAGACCGAGGTGGCAGGAGAAAGGTAAGAATTCTTCAAAAAAGTCTGATGGTAAGAAAACTAAGTTTCCAGTTTGTGATAAATGTGGAAAAAGGCATGCTGGGGAATGTCTTCTGAATTCTGGAAAGTGCTACCGATGTGGTAAGATGGGACATAAGGCTCGTGATTGCACTGAAAAGGATCAAGCTGAAGGTAAGAACAAATTTGATTTACAGTTAGTGAAATGTTATAAGTGCAATGAGATGGGTCACTATGCAAACGAGTGTCCGACAAGGAGCTTGAGTGATGGGAAGCAGCTAGACTACAAGCAGAAAGGGGTGGTAAAATCATTTGCAACAACTTCAGTAGATGTTGGGCCATCGAATGAAGTGGTATCAGCTCCAGGGAGATCAGTATTTTTCGAAGATTGACTAGAGGTCAGGGTACCATCAGTTGAAAGTAAAAGAAGCAGACGACTACGTTCCGTACTAGATATGGCCATTATGAATTTGTAGTTATGCCTTTTGGGTTAACCAATGCACCTGCTGTATTCATGGACCTTATGAATAAAATTTTCCATGAGTTCTTGGATAAGTTTGTGTTTGTGTTTTGAGGTTTGTGAAGAGGTTATGTGTGCCTTGTGATTCACATTTGAAGAGAGAGTTGTTATGTGAAGCTCATAGTTCTCCGTTTTCAGTTCATCCGGGCAGTACTAAGATGTATAGAGATCTGCGGGAGTATTACTGGTGGGATGGAATGAAAAGTGATATTGCTGATTTTACTGTGAAGTGTTTGACTTGTCAACAGTTTAAAGCAGAGCGGCAGTTACCGAAAGGGATGCTTCAGCCTTTACCAGTTCCAGAGTGGGAATGGGAGAATATATCCATGGACTTTGTTGTTGGATTACCGAAGACATCTCGAGGTAATAATGCAATCTGGGTTATTGTTGATTGCTTCACCAAATCTGCTCATTTCCTTTCTATACGAGATACTTTCAATCTAGATCAACTTTCCCATTTGTATCTTAAAGAGATAGTCAGGTTACATGGAGTTCCTCTCTCCATTGTATCGGATCGTGATCCCAGGTTTACTTCTGTCTTTTGGAAAGGCCTTCAGAAGTCGTTGGGTACTGAATTAAATTTTAGTACAGCTTTTCATCCTCAATCAGATGGGCAGTCAGAACGAACAATTCAGACATTGGAGGATATGCTACGAGCTTGTTCTATGGATTATCATGGAAGTTGGGACCAACATCTTTCTTTGGTTGAGTTTTCATATAATAACAGTTTTCATTCTAGTATACAGATGGCACCATTTCAGGCATTATATGGGAAGCGGTGTCGAACTCCAACTTTCTGGGATGAAGTGGGTGAAAGGAAGTTGATGGGACCAGAATTGGTAGAAGAGATGGCAGAAAAAGTTCAGCTGATTCAGAAGCACATGAGAACAGCTCAGATCATGCAGAAGAGTTATGCGGATAACCGGAGGAAGGATCTATCTTTCGAGGTAGGTGATCATGTTTTTCTCAAGGTTTCACCATGGAAAGTGTGATGAGATTTGGTAAGAAAGGAAAGTTGAGTCCAAGGTTCATTGGACCATACGAAATTCTGGAAAGAGTTGGATCAGTTGCATACCGAGTGGCTTTACCTCAGAGTTTATCTCAGGTACACAATGTTTTTCACGTTTCGATGTTGAGAAAGTATATGCCAGATCCATCTCATGTTTTGAGTCCAGAGGTAGTTCAGCTGGAAGAGAACCTATCTTATGAGGAACAACCGGTCCAGATTCTTGACCATAAGGAGCAAGTGTTACGGAATAAGGTGATTCATCAGGTAAAGGTTTTTTGGAAAAACCATGTGATTGAAGAGGCAACGTGAGAATCTGAAAATGCTATGAGGGATAAATACCCCCACTTATTTTGATAAGTGAATAAAATTGCGAGGACGCAATTCCCAAAAGGGGGGAAGGATGTAACATCCCAGGTAATTAAAGAATAAATAATTTTCATATTTATTAATATTAGAGAATTAAATATGAATTTTAATTAAAAGGGGTTGCTATGTTCGATAGCGTACCCAATACGCAACGATGAGTTTCTTTGAAACTTACGTAGCACACTAGTAATATAATAATATTATGTTAGTTAACAAGTAGCCATTGTACTGGCGGGAATTGATAGAAATAACTAAAATATGATTATATATGTTTTTAAATGTTTATACATTTACCCAATAAAAGATAAAGGCTTAAAATACGGAAAGAGTTCAATTTTAGGCATATATACTTTAATTTTCACTAAAGGTTCACTAATCACCTTTTAATGGTGAACCATCATTAAATAATGTTTTGATCACTCTTATACATTCTTTTGGACCAAATAAAACTCTTATTAAGAATCGGGACATCAAATTTTACTTCGTGTAATTTTTTGGTATTTTTCCGATAAAGTTCATTTTTTAATGAATAGTGTAAAATGTTGTATTTTAATTCAAAACCACTTTTTAATCTAATTTATTTATATGATTAGATAATATTTTGAATTTGTTTTAAAGTGAAATTAGAAAATATTTTTACCATTAAATCCAATAGTGGTCATTGGAATTAATTTCACTTTGAAATCGGACTTAAACTAGTGTCAATCTTTTGATACTTATTGTTTTATAAAAACACGCTATTTGCTCTGGCAGCGGGAATTAATTATTAAATTAATTAATGTGACTTATATGATTTAAATTTTGTAAAATGGACTTCATTTTTGAATTCGGAATATCAAATATAGCTTAGGGTGAATTTTTGGGATTTTTCTGAAAAACTTCAATTTTTGATGAATAGTGAAACCACTAAGTGGTAATCAAGCAAACTGATTTTTCAGTTAAATGAAAGTTTACCACTAATGTGTATTGAATTTTGAAAATCCGACATAAATGGTTGTCATTAAGAAGTAAAATGTGGTTCAATGAGATTAAAATAATTTTTTGGTGAATAGTAACTTATTAAGTTTTTAATCGCGATTAGTGGTAATTAGTGTAGTTTAAGGAATAAATAATACTTTAATAATATAAAATGACCTAGAAACATGTCCCAACATCATTGGTTGTGTCATGGCAGACCAAGACAAGCCATGGCCAAACTTGGGGACCCCATGGATCCACTTTTGTTGGGAAATGACATAAATTACTTTTTATTTAATGTTAAAGTGAAAATGACACAAACATAATATGTTTTACGAAAACAATTTTTAAGTGGGGTTATACAAGTCCAAATTTTGATTATAAATATTCAATGGAAATCTAAAAAGATTTCCTACATCATAGTAATTTGTTTATAATTTTTAGACATTAAATAAATTTAATTATATATGACATAATAATGATGCAGCGATGACATCATTATTTGACGATTTAAATAAAATGGAAAGATAATATAAAATCTATGAACTACACATGTCCAAAACCAATTGGATGAATGGATTTCGATGCCTTATCACCTTAGCCACGAATTATATCAATGTGGGACCTTTTAAAACCGAAACACATTTTCAAATAATGTAATGTTCCTTTACTTTCCAAAAGTGCCCCTCCTCTCCCCTTATAAAAGGCCCCCACCTCTACCTCATTTCACACACTCTTCAAGCCATTGGCTCGGCCAACCCCTGCCCATTTGCTCTCTCCACATCCCTCTCCTCATCCTAGAGGATTCCCTTTGGGCATAATCCTTTCAAAGGAAGCCTTTAGGCTCAACTCACAAGGAGTTACACTTTTAAAGGTAATTCATTATCTCATGTTCATTCATTTTATTTTGCTTCTCCAACCCCCTAAAATCTTTTTATTTACTTCTTTTGTAACAAAACCAGTATCTTCAATATACTAGGATGTTGTTATAAGATATATTTGAGCTACACTCTCACACAACTACATCAAATGGTTAAAGAACATACGGTTTCCGTGGATGGCGAAATTCTGCCTCCCGAAACGATGATTGTTCAACACTCATTAAACACCTTCAAAGGTGGCCATTATTATGTCACTATTTTTATATATGATATATAATATGTTTATGTTTTCCTTAAGCTTCTGTTTTTTTCATTTTGGGCATACCTTTATGGTTTCCATTATGGGTAAAACACGATATCTTCATTTTAGGATGTGCGGACTACCGCCCCCTAAAAGTGATTTGATTCGTTAATACCATATGTGGGATGTGTAAAGGATAAAGTTAATGATATTATATATGTTATTATACTGGAATTATAATATACTCTTATATCATTATGATTCCATTCCAGAAAATATGAAATAGAAATGTAAGTAGCATTCATGCGTACGTACGGCTTACCGTCTCCATGAACGGTGCATTTCATTTCTTACCTCTAAATGTGATGTAAGATTATAAATGAATGTATTTACTGGATATAAATGACATATATGATATCTACATCATGAATACCATTCTGGATATAATGAACCTTTGACCAAATTAACAACATGTAAGTATAAGAAGTCTATTTTTGGCTTAAGAACCAAATACCGACAAAATGAACATTATTAACTTAAATGATTACATGATGTTCATAACATGGTATAAAAGGAATAATGAACTTGAAAAAGATTCATAAGAAAGTAGAGATTAACTCAAGTTTATTATTCAGGAGTTTAAAGAACGGTCGGGTCAAGTCAGAAACGAGGTATGGGAACTTCTTAACCCAATTTCCATTCTTTGGGTTAATCTCCTACTTTCAAATTATGTCATTATATTATTATGTCGTATCTTGTATTTGTACTTTATTTATGTGTACTTATAGTGAATACACATAATGTATCTATTTTATTTTAAAAATTATCTTTGTATGGGACTTCGTCTCAATCTCCTTTCGTTGAGACATATTTTATTTTATACACAACTTTCTTTTATGCGGTGTATAAACCCCTTTGACTTTTACGTTTATTCAAAAGGAATCTTTTTTATACGAAACGTTTACTAAACGAGAAAAGGGAATGTTTTTGTCGTACGTATGCGGCGACAACGGCTTCTCCACCGTCGTGACCGTTATTTGAGTTTCGACTTCCTCTACAAGCCATACCTTCTTTTTAAAAGAAAAATAAATACCATGTTTTACTTTGGTATTGAAAATGGTTTTCATAATGTTTTTATTATATCAATGTGTTGTATTGATATCTCGTGATTGAAATGTGGAAATGTTATGTTTCCTTTATGTATGTTTTATGTGATATGATTATGTTATGGTCCTTGGGCATTATTATGAAGACGGGTGGTTCCGTGATAAACTAAGGGCGGGTGAGCCCGTTATAGCTCTCCAATGCATTGGGTAACGCGAAGGAGTGAAACGTTAAGGTTTCTCCGAAGAGATTTTAGGGAATATACTGTGATGGGTATTCCAAACGTAACCAAGAGGGTTACTCCCTACATAAGAATGTTATGAATGCCTCAAGTTACCTTTACATATTATGATTTCTATGATTTATTCATGATTTTATGAGGTATGTTAAAGTGCCTATGTTTTATGGGTAAAGTATGATTTCATTCTTATGTATATATGAACTCATGTTTCCTTTCCATGTTTTTTTTATAACCCATACTGAGTTTTTATGCTCATCCCAAGTTTTTGAAATGTTTTTCACAGGTCAAGGGAAAGGTACATGATAAGATGATAGAGTCAAGGATGTGTCAAGAAATAATCCATGTTTTATTTTAAATATGTTTCCATTGATGGGAATGAAGAATACTATCTTTATGTAACCACTTTGTTTATATGTGGAATGTAATCCAAGTTTTATGATCTAATTCACTAAAACTCTAAACCCAAAAAGATCCTCAACGTGTAATCTTGTAATAACTCAAGATTAAGTAAGGTTTAAGGCTGGGGCCTTATAGTTATGCAATAAATTTATAATAAAACTATATTTATCATATAGGAGGTTTGAACATGTAAGAATCATAATGATATTTGAGGTAAGTAATTTATATTCCAATTCCATTTCAATCACGATTGTTTATACATGAATTTCAATTGGGGAAATTATATGATCCATATTAAATAAAAACATTTAATTTTTATTATAATTTTTTTATTTCTTGATATTTTAATTTTTTTAATTCGTTTCTCTCTATTTGATACCTAGAAATATCAAGAAAATATTTCTATGAAAAACTAACTTTATATCCACTTAGGTCTAGAAACTTTTTTCTTCTAAATTATCTTTCAATTGTTTAAAAAAAATATTTTTTCTATTATCCAAGGATTTATTAAATAATTTTTTACCTATGATTAAATTTTTATAAAATCATTTCAATGGAATCTTCCTATTGTTTCTTGAAAATAATAATTTTGATTTTATATAGAAAATGTTAATGAAATATTCATTTTAAAATATATAAAAATAACAAGATTTATCACCATCATAACCACTCAATGATTTAATGTAACATTATAGTTCTTTATGGATTTTTTAAAGTAAAATATTATCCTTAATAATTTATACATATATGGATTTTAAATAAGTGATTTAAAATTTAAAAGGGTATTTTCGACCAAAAATATTTCATTGATATTTTAATGTTATTTACATCATTGATAATATTATTTGATGTTAATTATGATTTAATAAGGATATGAATTAGTTATTGAATCCCTATTATTTTTCCCGATGTTTTATGATTTTTATGATGAGATTTTTATGAAACATATTTATTTTTTATACGATATTCTATGATGAAGTGATAAAATGTTTATGGAATAAGCTTACTTTTGATGGGTTATGTTATGATGATACAATGAACGTTTTATGCTCTTGTTGCACATATATTTATGGTTTTCAATATGTTATGTATGGTCCTATAAATATATAGCCCTCAATTTCATTACGAATATATTTATATTTCCTGAGATAATTTTTTGAAACAATTTTATGTGTTTGATACAGTATGATAAGCAAGTAGGGATAATCCATACCCTATGAGAAACATGTATTTATTCTTGATCCGTTATCATATATGAAGATTGGGTTTATGCATATTCCACAATGATTTTATGGTATCAATAGTTATCCGTGACATTTGAAATAGTTTTTATGCCTATAATGGTACCACACTTTTATAAAAAGTTTGTATGCTCATGATTTGAACTCAAGGATCATGATTGATTAGTGATAATTTCTCAATATTATAATTAATGTATCTAATATTTTAAATATATATTCCATGATTCATGATTATGATCCATAAATTTATTTTGGTCACTATATGTTATGATAAAAATCTCAAACCATTGTGTATATCTTATTATTTTATATGATCATTTATTAATATCAACCACATTTTCCCTTACCGAGAATATGGGATCAGCCTTTATTATGTTTTCATTCCCTTAGTTATGAAGAAAGGGATTAAGTATAGTATTTCTAGAAGGGTATAAAATGGGATTAACTTTATGAGAAATGATGATGAATGTTCCTAAATACAATGCTTATGTATATAGTCTCCAAATATACTAAAGCTTTATGTGATTTTAATAGATATTAATGTTATATATTGACTATTAATCCAATAAGAAGATATTATCTATGTACAAAATGATTGGGTCACCCCAAAAATCGTTCATGTATCAGAAGATGGAGTGGTTGCCTTTTTAGAAGGTGAGACATGTTTTTGGGATATGTTCTTGAAGGAGGTTATTGAAATAAGATTGATGAGTAGTGAAATGAGTTAGAATAAGTTTCATGAATACTCATGAAATGATTTTCAGGATGTATCATGCTTAGATTATTACATAGTGATGATTGAGAATACTACAATGAATATCAGAAAAAGATGTGATATGGGTTTTTAAGTTCACCAAAAAATTTAACAGATAGAGAAAATGAGTTTCCATAAAATTTGGAGTTTTTTTGCTCGTCTAATTAAATTATTATCACATGGATTATTAATTTTGAGCACTGAAGTATAATGAGTTTTGGTAAAGTGAAGTCAGATGAAATTCTAGACGAATATTATTTTAGGATAAATTATTATGATATATTTTTTGGAGTTTTTAGATGCAATTACTCTAGATAATGTTGTGGAACTATGAATTCACAAAAATAAAAATTATTTTTATGATTATGAGGTATAATTTAAGCATCCAGATTCATAAAATAAAATTCCTTGGATTTTAGCCAATTTTTTAGAAATAATTTTGAAGAATTATTTGATTCCTGATTTTGTGGAGATTTGAGTTTGCTCTATGTTTTTAGGTGAATTGTTAAAGGTGTTAAAAATTGAACATTGATGTTTATATATTTTAAATAACAAAAACTATCATGAAGTATTATCTAATAAAAAGGGTAGAGAACATTAAAATAATATGTTGATGAGGATAAAAAATAATGGATAAGATATTGTTGAATAATTAATTCCATAATGATTTAGTTGTGTTGAGATTTTTGAGAAGATCAAAACATTAGGTTTCAAGTAAAGTTTATAAGTTAGGAAATCATGTTATGAGAAACGTTTATATGTTTAGAACATCTAGTTCTATTGAAAGTTGGAGCTCAAGAATAAAATTTACTAGAATTAGATCAAGGTTGGCATATATGTATTCCAGTAGAAGAAAATTTTATTATTGAAGAACTATTCATGTTTGGAAATAATCTAACACTAAAAAGTGTAAATATAATCTTAATTTGTGAGAATTATAAATTTTTAGAGACGTATTGTATGGGATTACATTTTAGATTAATGAAAAACAATTCCCACACAAATTTTAATTGATTGTATGTTATTAGTGTAAAATAAATGATATGATGAGAGTTGATATGAAAAATAGTCAGTTCTATCATTGAGTTCATACCTTGTAACAATCACTTTGTATGGTAAAAACATTCCAACATGTTCATTATATGATCACTTATAAATTTTGAATTATGTATCTTATGTTTACCCTTGATGGGTGTTTTAATTCACCCATTTTTTATGTTTCCATTTCACCAGTTCTTTATAAGAGTATAACTTGTTATATTGTTTTTTGAAGGAGTCATGTATGGTAAAAACATTTATAAATGTATAATTTGTTGTACAACATGTTATATACCAATGTATGTACTATGATTTTTCTTAAACACATAAAATACTCTCTTCATTATAATATGTGGAGTTAATGGAAAATATTTATCAAAAATTAATTTCTTAAACTCCTCTAATTTTGTGGTGTCTATTTCTACCTATTTATTCTTATTATTAACTATATTCTACCATTGAATAGATTTACCATCGAAGAGATAGGAAACTAAAGTAGCATTTTCAAACACTAAACATTAGAGAAAACAAAATTCACTTTCTATTGTGTTGATACATTACTTGATAATGAGTGGATCAAAAGATCTAATAATAGAGGGTGGTTGTTTTTTCTTGAATAACCTAGTTGGGATTTTTCCCTCCCTTATGTGTTTGAGATTTAAACATGGTTCGTGTTAATTTCATAGATATAGAATGATGGATGAACTTCACCATTATATTTTTCAATTTATCTACTATATTATTGTAGTACTCATTAAGGTTTTCATTACATTTCCCATAACACTTATTATTCAGTTGTTCCATCCTCGTACCTTCCATTGATAAAACAAATTTAGTGTTAATATTAATAAATAATAACTAGACTAATTAATCATATAATAAGGAAAATACTACCTATGATTTCATAAATTACAACACAATCATTTAAGCCTATGATATTTTAGGATCAATCGAGATAAATTTTGTTTCAAATAGGTTTTTTTTAATTTCTATCCTCTTATTATTTATAACTTACTCCCCAAAATTAAATAAACCAAACATTGATAACAACTGATATGATCTAATCATGAAATACATACATATTGCATGATTTTTCATGAATTTCCATTATATCTCAAAGTAACTCACACCATAGATACTATTGGTTTAATGTCTTTTGAGATTATATACATAAAAGACTTATTTTGAAACACAGTATACATTTATCCATGTTTTTACCATTCATGAACCCCTTATATAAATATAACATGCTATACTCTTCTAAGTATTCAGTGACATGGAAACATAAACACCCAGTAAGGTTAAACATAAGAGAAATCATTCAAAGATTATAAGTTAGTATATGATGAATATGTTGGCATGAAAACATAATAAAGGTACATGTACATATCATAATAAAATAATATACAATAATAAATGGTTCATTAATTAGGAATCATAACATATTACTTTTCACATTATATAAAAAGTGCATCATCAAAGGGTGAAAAAACAAGTCAACAATCATGATCCAAGAAACAAACATTGATGTAATTTATAACATACAAATGTATTATACAAACAAGGTGCATATATAAGAATATAAAATCATTTCTTGTATCAAGGCTCACCTCCTAGACCATCATCACATATTGGATAGAGTCCCATAATATATTGGATTGGGTTAACTCCAAATTCTAATAAATATAGTTCTTTGGGTTCACTCTGTAGTCACTTACATGTTATCTCATGAGATATAAGGATTTACCTTATTCCTTGGAGGGATATATAATTTTGGTTCAACCCATCACATAACGATAACAATACATATGTGTTCCACATGAACATGAAAACATTCATAATATCATTAGAGCCTAATTAACCTATAAGAATGAAATGTGTTTTCATTAACATCATTAGAAGGCATAAAAAACCATAAAAATAAATTAATTGGATGATTCTATTGAAATATATCTTCATTTAATCATAAGTAAAAATATAGGATATTAAAATAGATGAAAAATACATTATAATAGCATTAGAAGATTTAATAGAAAATTAGAATAAATATATGTTACATTTGGTTAACATTTTTTTTAATATTTTCTAAATTAATAAAATATTATATGAAATTTTGGGAATCTAAATAGTAATTAGTTTTAATAATCACAAAAACATGGAAAAAGAAGCATTGTAAATAAAACTAATGAAAATAATAGGAGAAAGAGACCATGTAGAAAATAAAAAAGAATATTTGTTTCAAAAGTTTTTAAAATAAAGTCAATGTCAATAAAAAAACACATTATGTAATAATATATACAAGGATAAGTATTTATATAATATTATTTTAAAACATAGTTAGGGAAGAAAAATATTCATGATTGAAAAGAATAGAAATCGCCGAGTAAACTAAGAAACAATATTTTTAGTGAATTAATAATGAGTGGACGGGGAAATGGTGAGAGAATATGTAATATCTTAAAAAATAAATAATATAGATATATATTTATATATAAAGAACATTTAATTTATCTATAAGGGAATTTAGGTATAGAAATTTTCAATTTCAAATTGAGATTGAAAAAAGTAACCATTACATTGGATTGGCACTTGGTCATACATGATCTCACTCCTTGTTTAATAAATTTTGGTTTATAATTAATATATATATAATAATCCTATTAATATTTATTTTACTTAATAATATTCACTTATAATACACCATTATCCATTAATTAATATTTTATTGTTATTAATATTCATTTGTTAGTTGTCTGGGGTTTCCAAACCTGATTCAGTTTGACGGCGATGGTACTTGCTCCTTGATCATGGGTTCATCAACTATATAATGATCATGAATATGTAATATAGGTGTTTTATATATATATTTGGAGTCCTAATGTCATTTTTAATAATTCATGGGGATGTTTCATAATGAATGCTTAAAAATATATTTTTCAAGGATTATTAAATTAATTAAAGAATATAATTTATTGTTGAATATACATTAACATATTAGTATTATAGAATTATGAGAAAACAATCAATTAATTTTTAATATAAAACATTTTTAGTATTTTAGTTTTATTATTCATTAATATTGTAATGTTTATATCACCATTCATGTAGTTGGTAAAAACCACCCAAACAAGAGCATGATATAATGATTGAATAAGTAAGAAAACATTATTATGAATTAATAATATCAATTTTACAGAAGTTTAATGACTTAAAAAATATGTTTTTAAAGTGATAAAATATATTTAGTAATAGGTGGATAAATAATATAAAGAATTATGATTAAGGATAGGATAACACGTATATTTAATACTCATAAGAAAATATTTACTTCTAATTATAAAATACCAATATACATATTGGATACTTATATTACCAACAAAAAAAATTCCAACAACAATATTTATAATGACCATATAAAAAACTATACAAATAATTATCATATATATAATTTCCATATCACCTTCCTATATAAATTCTTACATACTTTTTTAAAATCATTCACAACATTCACTAATTTTTTATCAAGATGTTTATCAGATTTCAAATGATTTGTATTATTTATATAGTTTCCATAAGTGATATGATAGTATTGCTAGATCATAATTGTGGTAAATTCGTCCCTTTATTATTTTTATATATGTGTGGTTTATTTTATTTAGAAATTTTACTAATTAATATTCATTCATTTATCATGTAATGTATTTATTTCTTTGTTGTAGTGCTTCACCATAATGAAATATGGCATTGTTAATTTTGGTATGAAATTTTAGGATTCATAAACTATTGAACACATATCATTTATTTATTAAGAAATACATAATATTTTTTTCATATTATAATGTCTTTATGTCTAGGGGGAATCCCTATAGGGATTCTCCACTACATCGAACAATGTAACTAGAGAAGCATCAAAAATCGGTCGAGCAGAATAACATAGATTAGGTAATTATTATTTAAATTAATTATAAGTTAAATTTGTATAATACAATTGGGATATTATGGGGATTTTTCATCTTGTTAATTATAATTCATCCATTAATATCGATGAAAAACCAAAATTAGTCCACTACCCAACACATCTGCTATTCCATGAAATATTCAATTGGCATGAGAGTTGTCAAATTATAACCTATTATAATTTATAATTTATTTTATAAATTTATGGGTTAGTTTTTTAGTAATCTAGTTTAGTTTTTTAATTATTTCAACCATTGATATGGTGGATTAATATGAGTTTATTTGGCCAGAAACATGAGGAAATATGTGAATAAAGCTCAATGATTCCATACAAAGACACCAACGAAGTTGGGAATATGATACAATTACAAGACATGAGATAGTAAATTATGCACCATGTACCTATGGTTAACATGCATAGGGGAAATGATATATAATTCACAACAAGTTATGTTGGTCGATAGGTGGTCTCATTAGACACCGCATATGGGATACATTTTTAGTATGTGGTTTGATTGAAATTAATTGGTGTTTCATTGACTTGTACCTGATGTGTAACCCCGTATGAATTAAACACAATATTATCTATGGAAAGACATGTGGTTTAGTACATGACAACATTACATGCCATGTCTTGACTCATAACTAATAAATACATAGAGAAACTAACTTCATGGCATGTATCTTCCTATACACATCACCTGACACAAATCAATATACACCAGGTGTACCCTAATTGATATTTGATGTGTTGTTTGGGTCAAAAAAGGATAATAGTTAATTATGAACAAACCATTCCATTAAATTATTTGCAACAATCATCATATATGTTGGGTACTTTACATGGTTTTCCAACAGCACACATCGTGCATATTTATGGGTTTTTTGGTGTTCAATAAAAGACTACACAATCTAACCATAATAAATTATACATCATGCATATCATGACATGAAATATATATACACAGTACACGACATGGAACATACACAACTTCTATAACACGATATGTTGACTAATAGTACACAATCAAAAAATATTAAATTCTAGAAATAGGTTTTAGTTTGACATTTTATGTACATGTCGTGTGGCCTGCAAAGTACACGCGGTGCTCTTAAATTATATTAAAGCAAAATAAATTGTATTAAATTTATTTCTATAATAAATTATGAGATTCTTATAATCTCTCAAGTATTGTGTGTAGGATAAAATTCCAGATAAATAATTAATTGATTTATTTATTTATAGATTCTTGTAAATGTTTCTTAAATATAATGATTTGAAATAACTTTTATTAATAATAAATGAATTTTCCATTACATGTTGTGGAGGATAAGGTTGTTTGACTGTCCTTTGTATATTTTTTGGTTTATTTACTTAATTTAATTATTTATTTCATGGATTATATGGTTTTTATTATTAAATTAAATATTATAATATATAAATCATTTATCCATCATTTATTATGTATGGTCTTATGTGTCCATGTATTATTAAATGTAACCAAGAAACATCAATTCCCCTCACTTACATGTGAGTATATATTTGTTAAGGATAGTCTTCCTAGATTGAGGATATAGTTGTATACTAGAGATGAGATGAATCCAACCAAGAAAATACACATGAGAATGGTGATTGTTTCAACTTGAGATAAGATAAGGATCAATGAGTAATTTCCAATTGGTTTAAGGTTGGTTTATCATAATCTAATAAACCAACATGGAGATGAAATATTAGGACCATATCACAATTTTATTTTATTTATTTTATGTGCGATTAATTAATTATTTATGCGATGGATGGATCATTTATATGATTAAACATGATCACATAATGTATATAAATTAACCATAATTCATAGTTAAATTAAAATAGAATGTACAACATATATTTTATTTGGTATAATTATTTATTTTTATAATTTACAGATAAAATTAACTAGCATGTGAAGAAAAAAATATAGTATATTTTTTTATAACTCCAAAAAATACCTCAAATAAGCCGTAATAATTATTCCTATCGCATTATTTAGAATAAAAATATGTTTAAAAGTGATTTTATATCCCCTAATAGGGTACGTAAAATTATTGAATACTCTTATAGAATTATTGGATCAAATTAATAATGTAACAATCAAGGGTTGATTAACTTATCAAGACTCGATGTAACTTTGAGACAAGTGTTGAGAAAATCAATGTTTAGAATTTCAGGATTGGGGAGTCAACTCAAAAATTAAAATAACTATGAGTTAGTGTAGTTTGAAATAGTATGACTATATAAATAAATTTCATTAATTTTTTAATCCCTTTTATGGGTTATTTTAAGGGAAATATGGCTTCATTCCACTAAAATATATGAGATACTGGATATTCTGAATCCATTGTGTATGTATTTTGGGATTTGATTAAATAATGGAAATATTAACTAAAATAATAAATATATACTAACCAATAATTAATAAAAATTAATAAAAATGATTTTATTTATTGTAGATAATGGTAAGAAAAACCATAGAATCATTGGGATCATTCTTGGACAGAGTAAGTGTCCTTACCCAAAAAAAATCCAAGAGTAGTACTTTTTGTTATATATTTATGTACTATGAAAAACAATTATGTCATAGAGTTTACTAAACCTAATGAACCACCTTAGGGAGTGAGTGAGAGTGACACTGATTCACAAATGAGGCACAATTAGGATTCATCAGGTCTCTATTACATCATGTTTGTAGCTATTTCCATGGAGATAAAGAAGTAACATACAAGAATGGATTCAAACACAATGTGTAATTTTCTCTCAAAATTAGAAAGTGTGGAAAAAGATAAATGATATTATCATTACACTATGCAAGTATAATCCAGAATATGGACACCTAACTAGTTATCACAGACTCAAAATGATGAATTATATCCATCAATTTTTTATGTTTAATTTTTGTATAAATAAATAATTATACATTAATATAATTGATATATCAATACTGGATATATTCTACATGTTTATTAAATATAATAAAACTAATAGTATAAAGAAGCTACTCAATAATTTATTGACTATGATTTTACAAGTTGATAACTATTGGTTGGAATTTAGTTCGTTATCCCTTTTGGTGAAAAAATGATAAAATAGGTTGAAAAACTATGAAAATTTCAATGTAAATGGTGAATTTAAAATACACTTTAATGAAACAAAAGATTCATAGCGAGATAAATTAATTGGAGTCTATCTGCTTACCAGGTGAAAAGAGAAGTAATTAGTTAGGAAATTGTGATGAATTCCGGATTAGGTAAGCAAAAACTTCAACTTCATCTATATTCATCATTACACAAAATATTTATATTTTCTCTATCAGGAATAAAATGAAATATTAAAATCACATATCTATATCCCAATATTGGAATTAAGGAAGGTAAAAGGAATTAAAATAAGTTACATGAACCTTCAATTACATAATGGAAATTGATTCCTAAGTCATATAAGTGAATAACCAAAACATCATATTTCTATGTGGAACTATTAATGTAAAACTATTGTTTCGTAATGGATATTTTAAAAATCGTTATATTAGTGACTAGTTTTAGACATGATGATATATTTTTAAATTTTTTAATTAATTTTTTTTGTTATATCATACTTAATTAATAGCTTAATTATACAATACTCCCCAAGGTCAAATGTCAACAATTCATGGTGCATATAAAAACATTAGGCTCAAATAACAACATGTTGTGAAAGGATAATTCAGAGTCTTGTAAAAATGAAATTAATTTTCAAGAATATACCTAGAAGGGTTTTTATACTCTTTAGTGTGGAAAGATTTAGGTATTTGGCATACTTACTTATTAATTTTGATGACCATGAATATTTTTACACTAGAAAGTGTTATTAGAATGAACCTTCTAGAATAAGTTTAGTAAGATACATGTTAACTATTATAAGTAAAATATTGATGTAAAATCATCCAATTTATGTGATTTCATTAAGATATTTTTTGTATATTAAATTAATTATAGAATGCTATTGGTAAAAGATAAAGAGAAGATTTGAGTGTGTAAGTTCTAAAATATCTTAACCAAAAATTCACTAATCATTGAATTTTAGAGAGGATTTATTCCTGAACTCATATCACCTTTTACATCTCAATGTGATAGTTTTATTAAAATGAGGATCGATGATGACTCATATACATATTTCAATTCTTAAATTACTCTTTTGAAGAAATAATTTTCAAATGGAATCACTAAAAACACAAACATATTCTATCTATAATTACTATTATATATCATATAAGTTAAAATATGAAATAATTCCACAATTTAAGAAACTCATGCAATTATTTTATGAATATTTTATTGAAATATAATTTTTTCTACAAAATTACGTCCATAAATAGGAAAAGAGAATCATATTTATTTATACTAGGTTACTAAAGAAATAAACATTCATATTCTAGAAAATTACTAGTAAAGTTAATGACTGTGTTTATATAAAAGTTAAGAAAATATAAATTTCAGATAGTTGGAGAATGCTTGAATAGAACGAATTCAAGGAT
Source organism: Viscum album (assembly GCA_963277665.1). Classification (NCBI taxonomy): domain Eukaryota; kingdom Viridiplantae; phylum Streptophyta; class Magnoliopsida; order Santalales; family Viscaceae; genus Viscum; species Viscum album. The sequence goes on along the minus strand of OY728158.1, from coordinate 1,897,384,609 downwards.
CCAGATGCACATGAGTTGGAATGGGGACATTATAACATACATGAACCCGCACTCCTAGATCTGGTAAAAAACATAATATTTACAATTCTATCTTTGATTCCAATAATCATGACCACATTCTAGTCACACAAAACATAAAACATCATCAAGAAATATTGGATCACTTATATATAGAAGAAAATTTTATTTTAATAGTTTATTTTTAATTAGGAAAAACACTCACATAAAAATTCCCATGTTTTTAATTGATAATTGTTTTCACTATACCCATTGTTTCTGATGGAGAAATAGTTGGATTGATAGTTGATTTCAGGTGGTTGAGTTTCATCCAATCATTCTTGTGGGGTTCACTATTTTTTAATGGTTTCCAATGGGTTTACTCATGGAGACAGAAACACCCAATAGTTCTATATCTATGGGGACATACTTAACAATTGATGGTGGTCATTGGGGGGTTTTTGACAATGATTCTTAAGAGCTCACAATGGTCGAGAGGAAGGGAGGTCGAGCTCATCACACACTTTTGGGGGTAATTTCTTCTTACTACATAACTATCTTGTATATTTAAGATATGTTCATGATTCCTTCAGTAATTCCGAAGTATGGAATGTATCACACAAGAATTTACAATCCATTATTAGCATGTATGGAGCATTGAATCATATGTATTTATATGAGTATCTTCTTGAAATGATATATCTATTTTTATTTGAGGTTCTCCATCAATGTTATAATCTTATGTCTTGATTAGATATTATTTGGTCGTTATTATGATGAACCTAGTTTTTAGCCACATATTGGGGTGATCGGGAGTGTATTATCATCCCAAGAGATGAGATTTATTTTTATGTTGGTATCGGACCCAAGGATGGGATTCATATATATACTTGTGAAATGAATCAGAACACATATAGTTTGATGCCACTTAATGGGATACATTATACCTTTTAAGGTCATGTGGTGAGGACCTACCCATAAATTTTAACATCATGTTGCATAGAAGTCTAGGTAGAAGGTTCATTGTCATGGCTTAGTGTGGGAAATATGCCAAAGTGGCTTGGGGAACCTCTACAGGATATGGATTTCCATGCTGAATGAGGCCCCACTAGGGGTGTGTCCCAGAGAGAGTATGGTAGATTTAGGATGTTGGGTTTAGACCTCAGGAAGGCTTCGTATTTTTAAAGTGGGTGCCCTAGACCCAACGTGTATTGTACTTTGATTACCACTAAATGTATGTAGTTTGTTATAATAAATGTGTTTATCTTTCCATAATAGTGTAGATATTTCTGCATCCACCTTGTTTACGACAATGTCCTTAAATTACATGTTGTATCAAATGGTTATACCAGATCCCAGGCTATAATGAGAACCCTGAGATGCCATGACATTAATATTAAACTAATGTCATATGGTCCAGTTACATCATTCTGAAAGGACACAGATTATGTTTGACCATCAAGTGTTGGGGGCCCATAAGCATTGAGACTTCTTCTCATGAAGTTCAAACCTCATGATATCTTGTAGTTGAGATCATGAGGACATACCTGCATAATAGTAACACTATATGTTTCCGTTTTTATTGGTCATTCCTCTCTATCGACATGTTTAATGGTCTTCAGACTTGAGATCATCATCAATGGTTGTCATTTAATTACAAAATTTGATGAAAGCTGAAAACCATGGTGATAAAGTCATGGTGAGGTTTTTTGTGTTGGGTACATCATTGGTGACATGGTATTGATTGAATGATAAATATAGGATTTGTCACTTCTGAATTTAGGAAGAGATGTCTCGGGGCTAGTTGATTAGGATGGTCGCACCTTCATTAAATCCATGGCCATGGTAGTGGAAGGTAAGATTTTCTGGAAAAAAAACAACAAATAAAATAATGCTAGATAAAGAATTATGACACTAGTGTGAATTTTTCTTTATTGAGATATCTGTGACGAAGAGAATATATTACATAGACCATGTTCATAGGATGGCAGTGGTTGCTTTGAGTTTACAGTATCTCTATAGGGGCCTCGATGGGTTGCTAGACACTGCTCTTGGTCAGTGGATATTATTCGATCCTATTGAGGTAAGGGCCTAGAGGGTCACACACAATTGTGCTTTGAGAATATTCCCTATTCTGGGAATAGAAATATAAAACCTGTTGGGCCCCACCAAAGGGTTCGAGTACTATCCAATTTATATTGATCTCTAAGGAATAAATAAATTCTTTAATTATTAAATCATGGAATAATTTGTTGAATTTATTTATGACATCTATTTACAAGTCATTAAGTAAATACAAAGATAAAATATTGTTCAAATGGGTTTAAATATCCAGGGTTCGTTTAATATTTTCAGGAGAAGTGAGTTGAGTTATAGACTCAAGTTTATCACACAATATATATATATTTAATATATATTGCAGTTAGTGATAAAATTATAAATATTATTTATGGAATAATTTTATTTGAAATAAATAAATATTTATAATACTTATACAAATAATATCTATTACATAGGGGTTGGGAACCCATACAAGGTATTTTAGATATCCCCTATATAAGTAAGAGAGAGGCTCTCTCCAGGTAACTATTCATGTGTCAAATTTGAGAGCATCTCTCTCTTCCTGGATTCTAGAGTGATATCCTCTCAAGCAAGGAAAAACATCATGATCATCCTTCTTGGATCAAAGTTTCTTGCCTTGCGGTGATCACTATTGTGTCAAAGAGATCATTGGTGCACCACACTAGCACCTGGATTCCAATGAATGATGCGCATGCATATTCCAAAGGCGTGTGTGGAAAATATAGAGGACATCAACATCGGAGTCTTCAAGAAATGGTATCTGAAAACCTACGACACCCTTGTGCACGTAAGATCCTAATAAGATACTTGTTTTTTTATTTTTTGTGCTCTTCCAAATCCACACATTGTCCTCAGACCATACCAGGATAGCTCACCATAGTTGACGTCGTAACATTATTCTAGTGATGCAAAAAAATTAATTTCCCAGCCCATCGGCTTCCGATGCCCATCCCAGTATGTAATAGTGGTATCAAAGGTACATGTGTTTTTTATAGTCAAAAGAAAAATTATATTGCATTAAATTTATATACAGGGAAATAAATCGGTTCCAATGGATCTGACTGCACATCAATCCGTTTCTGAGTGGACAGGTTATGGTCAGTTGAAAATCTTAATTGGATCAACTCGTTGGTTTAAAATCTTAAGATTCAAATTTAATGAAGAACACATTTTAATTTTATTAATGTGTTCTTCAAAAACACCAAAATCCGGCCACGCTATGACCGGAATACGGTCGCCAGAATATTTCCGGTGGTTTTTTATTTTTGAGCTAAATAAAAATAATATGAAATAATATTATTTTATTCTTATTAAAGTTAAAAATAAAAAAGGGGAGAAGACCCAAATATTACTTATTCCTTACGTGGCACATAGCCCCCTTAACCCTAGCCTCATGGGGTAACCGACCACCTCCCCTCCCCTCTGCATGGTCACACACCGCCCTTGTCCCTATCACCGACATCGCCTTCCTCCCCACGGCCAAGTCCCGGTCACACCATCCAACTATACCTCGTATAGACAAGGCCAGCTCGCCCCACGCTCTCCCAGAGGACTTGAGCAGCCCCTCTACCCTGGCTGTCAGTCTTCCTCACATCGCACCTCGCCGGAGCGCTACTGGATGGACCCCTGCCACACCGCTCACCCCGCCTCCATCTCGCATCGCTAGACCATGACGGGCCGGAACTTGCCATTGACAGACCAGACATCACCGGATTGGGACGCCGCCGTCTGCGGCCTACCGGACCAATGGGTTTCCACCACGTGTGGCAGGCCAGAGCGATGTCTTCCGCCTTTGGACCTCACCGGAAGTCGCTACCGCCGCAGTAGTTGTTGGACCAAGCGGTCAGGCCACAGTTACATCACGGTTATGCCATGGTCCCAATGTGTTTACACCACGATCATACCACGGTAATGTCGCGATCACACCACGATTACACCATGATTCGCCTCTTCTCCAATAACACTCCCTCACAGCGGTTCACAGTCATGTCAGACTCCTCCTGGCTAGAGGTAACCTTGTTTATTTAACTTCAATTAATTTATTTTTTAAAATAAAATCAATTATAATTAGATTTGGGTTTAAAATTAATTTAATCTAATACATTAATTTAATTAGAATTAAAATTAAAATAATAGTTTAATTTAATTTTATAATTAAAATTAAATTGATGTTTTAATTTAATTTTTTGAATTAAAATTAAATTAAATAGTTGGAATTAATAAAAATAAATTAATTGTATTTATTTAAATTCATTTAATTTATAAGAGCGCCTCCATACTATTAAAAATTCATTGAAGTTTAATTTTCATCATGCTTTATTTAAACCAACTGGTCTTGAGTAGGCGACCAAACCATACATGTCTGGTTTATTTATTTATTTAATTATTTAATAAATGCTTGCGATTATTGTAATAATTAATTAACTAAACGATGGTCTGTGAATCATCTTATAATTCAAATATGTATAAGGGAATGTGTGTCCAATTTTTTACCCCGAGATCCCCTCACCTATGTGCGAGTATATTTTTAATTAATCAAGGGTGTTCCGAGTTGCATACCCCACCAGGTCGAGGCGGTAATCCAGATGGGAGCCGAGTGCATTGCACTGGGGCTAGCTTCGACGTGATTCAAGTGTCGACTAAGGTATGAATGTCCCTAGGTTAAGATTGATCAGTTATGGATCGATCTTTATAGAATTCTCAAGACCAGTCAGATCGCATGATTTACCTTTATGCATTGTCTATTATTTTATGCGAGTTCATGATTATTTCTTGATCACATAGAATAGTAAAAAAGATAAAAAATGTGTAAAGAAGTGAAAAATATATTTCTATTTCATGCTTAGTTTTGAGCCCGAAAATAAAATTTGAACATATAGATAGAAAAAGGATTATTCGTTAAAAAATAATAAAATCCCTCAAAGATATATTATGTCCGCAAGCCTTCCATTTCTCACATCTAAACAAAACAGGGTGTTTGGGGTTCTCTTCAGCCATAGTTGGGAGTGCCTCTTACTAACGAGGAGTTTTCATGAGAGAACTGGGTCGACTTAGCTAAAGTGAGTAGTCAAGGATAAGACATAGCTATGTTGTTATCACTTTAGAGGTGAGATGTTGAGGGAATCTTTTTCGGATTCCAAAAGCTGGTACTTTACTCAACAACACAAGGAACCACAAGTCAAGTGGTTGGTTTGCCTAGTTCCTACCTTGAAACCCTCTGAGTAGTGGAATATAAATAGCTAGTAAACTATGAGGGAGGTTTCGAGTATCTTTTCCACTAGATTACTCAAGTGACAGAGTATTCCGAATCTTATAAGGAGGGATATTAGGGTTTACTAAAATAGTGGGAGACATTAAAATGATATAGTAATTTATTAATCATTAATGTGAAAAGGTTATCAAGACAATGTACTAACTGTTAAATGTTTATCTGATGTAGATTTAAAATTGAAATCACCAACACCACATGTAATTTATCATTATGATCGATTATGGATAAAGAAAATATTCTGACTGGAAATAACTTCCAGGAGTGGTACAGGCACTTGCACGTAGTACTACGCCAAGAAAGGAAGTTATATGTCCTAGAATCCCCAATTCCTACTGAGCATCCTCAGGGAGCAGGCAAGGTAGAAAAATATAAATGGAGAAATCATGTAGACGATTCATTTGATTTACAATGCATTATGTTGTCATCTATGTCCATCCAATTGCAAAAAAATGCATTAGGATAGAGACGCCTAAAAGATGCTTTCACATATCTATGAATTATATCAGGAGAGGGACATGAAGGAATGGTATGAGATATCTAGTTCCCTTTATAAGTGTAGGGTAGCATAAGGGCATCAAGCTAGTCCTCAAATACTTAAGATGACTGGGTATATTGAGAGGCTTGAAGCCCTTGGGTTCAAATTGAACCAAGAACTAGTAGTGGATCTCATTATTTCCTCTTTACCGTAAAGATTCTCGACTTTTGTTGTCAATTATAACATGGATGATATGAAAAATTTGATCCCAGACCTTTTGTCTTTAGTTCTACAGCTAATGAAGATATGAAAAATACCAATTCATCTGTTCTTATGGTGAATAAGAGAAACAAGGGAATGGAAAATGTGACAAAGGCCCAGTCAAGGCCAAAGACACCAACACATCATCCTACAAAGAAGCCAGTTATTTAGAGGCAATGTAATGAGCAGGAAGCTATCTTATTTGGATGTCGCAAGAAAGGCCACTGGAAGAAAAATTACAAAGCTGGGAAGAAGAAGCAAACTGATTCTTCTACTTCAGGTATTCTTTTCATTGAATTTAATATATCTTTATCTACATGTTGGTTATAGGATATAGCATGTGGATCACACATTTGTATCCATATACATGAACCAAGTAGGTTCAAGAAGATTCCAAATGGTCAAATGGATCTCTGAGATTCAAATGGTGCATGACTGGCATCCTTGGCAGTGGGAGAATATCACTTAACCTTGCCAACTATTTTGGTTCTATTTTTAATCAATTACTATTATGTACCCTCTGTTACCAAAAACATAATCTTTATGCCATGTTTATACACTATGGGTTTTTATTTCATGTTTAGAAAAAAAATGTTTTCTCATAATAGGGAAAACATATGTTATGGTATAGTACATCTTAACAATGGTTTATATATGCTGGAACTCAAGAACCCCATAATGGAAATCGATGAAAACAACAGCCAACATGACTCATATATCGCCTTCCTAGGGAACTTTAGGCTTGGTCATGTAAATGAGATTTTATTATGAAGATTACAGAAAGAAGGGTATTTAGACTCAGTAAAGTTAGAAACCTTGGACGTATATCAAGCTTGTTTTCAAGGGAATATTACCAAAGCACCTTTCTCAAGAAAGGGAGAAAGAGCCACTGTAGTACTGGAATTAATACATACTGATATATGTGGTCCATTTACAGTAGATCTAAGGGGTGGGTTTTCATAATTCATTACTTTTACCAATTACTATAGTAGGTATGTCTATATCTACTTAATTTGTTATAAGTATGATTCCTTTTTAATTTTAAAAGCATACCAAAATGAAGTAGAAAATCAACTTGGTAAAAAGATAAAATCACTCCGCTTAGACCGAGGAAGATAATATCTTAACCAAGATTTCATTGATCACTTAAAGGAGTGTGGGATAATATACCTACTCACTCATCATTATACACCACAATGGGATGGTGTTAGTGAAAGGAGGAATATGACCTTTCTTGACATGGTCAGATCAATGATGAGTCATGCAACTCTTCCATTCTTATTTTTGGGATACTCTTTGTATGCAGCAACATATACCCTTAATTGAGTACCAACTAAATCCATATATTGGATTCCATATGAGTTATGGAGTGGAATGAAACCTTGTCTGACACACATACGTGTATGGGGTTGCGATGCATTTTTCAAGACCTTACCAAGTGAAAATTTAGCATCTAGAAGCACCAAGTGCATATTTATAGGTTATACTAAGAAAACTAGAGGATATTACCTATATAAACCTTTAGATATAAAAGTTATTATGGAAATATATGCCATATTTCTTGAAAGGGAACATATTTCTATTAGAAATATTGGGAGGAAGATTGACATCAATGAAGTTATTGCTCAAGAAGCACAAGAGATGGTAGAGGAACAATCTCCCAAGGGAAAGTGGAATAAGTAGTTATTCCTAACACCCAAATACTGTGTAGATCTATATGAGAGGTTAGAGAACCAAAGAGTTATGGTTTTCTTGTCACTGAGTTTGGTGAAACATTAGTCGTTTAGGATGATGAACCTCTAACCTACAAGGAAGCAGTTGAAGGCCAAGAAGTTGCTAAATGGTAAGAATCCATGAATTATGAGATGGATTCCATGTACCAAAATAACGTTTGGATTTTGGAAGACCCTCCAACTAAAGTAAATCCCATTAGATGCAAACAGTTATTCATGAAAAAGATGGAAATGGATGGTGAGGTTAATAACATTAAAGCAAGATTGATTGAAAAGGGTTTTAGGCAATGTCAAGGAATTGAATATGATGAAACCTTCTCACCAGTAGAAATGCATAAATGCATCAGAATATTACATTCAATATAAGCCTTTCAAGATTAGGAAATTTAGAAAATGGATGTCAAAACTGCTTTTCTAAATGGGAAGTTGGTTGAAGACATCTATATGACTCAACCTGAAGGGTTTGTCTAGTAAAATAACTCCAATAAGTTGTACAATATGTAGAGATCCATTTAAGGGTTGAAGTAGACATCACGATCATGGAATGTTCATTTTGATGAGGCCACAAGAGATTTTTGTTTTGTAAAAAATGAAAGTGAGCCTTGTGTCTATAAAAAGGTTGAAGGGAATGTCATAATTTTCATAGTGTTATATGTTGATGACATATTGATTATGGGAAACGAGGTATAAGTCTTACGATCAGTTAAGACTTGGTTAAATGAATGCTTGTCCATGAAAGTCTTAGGTAAAGTATCCTGCATTCTAGGGATAAAGATATATTGAGATAGATCTCAAAGGCTGCTTGGGCTAAGTCAAAGTACATATATTGACAAGGTACTCAAAAGGTATAGTATGGAAAAATCCAAGATTGGATTGTTACCTATGTCACGTGGTATAAATCTCTCCAAGAAAATGTGTCCATAAACATAGGAGGAGATTGACAGAATGAGTAGAGTCCCTTATGCCTTGGCAGTGGGTTCTATCATGTATGACATGCTATGTACTAGGTTTGATGTCACATTTTCTTTAAGCATGATGGGTAGATATCAATCCAATATAGGAGAGCAACATTGGGAAGCTGTTAAAACTATCCTAAAGTACTTGAGGCGTACTAAGGATATTTTCTTGGTATATAGATGAAATGGGGAACTAGTAAGTGAGGGGATACATTGATGTTAGTTTCCAGACATATCATGATGATATGAAATCATAGTTAGGCTACTTATTTTTCTTGAATGGTGGTGCAGTGAGCTGGAAAAGCACAAAGAAAGCTTTGGTTTCCAATTCTACAGAAGAATCTGAATATATTGCAGCTTCCAATGCAACAAAGGAAGCAGTCTGGATACGCATATTTATCTCAGACATCAGTGTTGTGCCTAGAAATGCATACCCTATTTCAGTATATTGTGATAATACTACTACAGTGGTGCTTGCTAAGGAGCCCAGATCTCACCAGAGGACAAAACATATTATTCATAAGTTTCATCTCTTGAGGGATTTTACTCAAAGAGGTGAAGTGAAAGTTAGTAGAGTTTCCATAGTGGATAATGAGGCAGACCCCCTAACTAAATCCCTTTCTCTGTAGAAGCATTATTCTAATGTGAGTGCTAGTCGATTGAAACCTATTAGCAGTTGGCACTAGTGAAATTGGGAGTGTTGAAAGTAGGTTCCCTATACCCAACTTGTATTGTACTTTGATTACCACTACATGTATTCAGTTTCTTATAATACATGTGTTTATCTTTCCAAATAGTGTATATACTTCTGTGTCCATTTTTTTTATGTCAATGTCCTTAGATTAAATGTTATATCAAAGAGTTATAGCAGATCCCAGGCTATAATGAGAATCCCTAGATGCCATGAATGTAATTGTAATGTAATGTCCTATGGTCTAGTTACATCATTATTAAAGGACACATATAATATGTTACCATCAGGTGTTGGGGGCTCATAAGCATTGAGACTTATTCTCATGAATTTTTCACCTCATGATCTCTAGTAGTTGAGATCAAGAGGATAGACCCGCATAATAGGAACACCACATGTTTTATGTGTCATTGGTCATTCTTATATATGGACATGTGTAATGGTCTTCAGACTTGATATCTTTATCAATGGATGTCATTTAATTGCATGCTTTGATGCTAGGAAAATCCATGTTGATAAAGTTGTGGGGAGGTAGTTTGTGTTGGGTACATCATTGGTGAAATGGCATTGATTACATGATCAAGATAGGATTTATCAATTCCGAGTTTAGGAAGAGATATCTCCAGCCTGGTTGATTAGGATGGTTGCACCTTCAACAAATCCATGGTCGTGGTAATGGAAGGTAAGACCGTCCAAAAAAAATCAACAAATAAAATAAAGCAATAAAAAGGATGAGGACACTAGTGTGCATTCATCTTTATTAATATATCAATGATAAAGAGATTATATTACACATACCATATTCATAGGAAAGGATTGATTTCTTTGAATTTACCATATCTCTATAGGGGCCTCGATGGGTTGCTAGACCCCGCTCTTGGTTGGTGGATATTATTTGCTGCTATTAAGGTAAGGTCCTAGAGGGCCACACACAATAGCGCTTTGAGAATATTCCCTATTTTGGGGATAGGAATATAGAACTTGGTGGGACCTGTCAAAGGGTCCTAGTACTATCCAAGTTCTACAGATCACCAAGGAATAAATAAATTCATTAATTATTCAATCTTGGAATAATATGTTGAATTTATTTATAACCTGTTTTTACAAGTCATTAATTAAATACAAAGATAAAATAATATTCGAATGGATTTAAATATCTAGGGTTCATTTAATATTTTTAGGAGAAGTGATTTGATTTATAGAATCAAGTTTATCACAAAATATATATTTAATATATATTACAATTAGTGATTAAATTATAAATATTATTTATGGAAAAATTTTATTTGACATAAATAAAAATTTATAATATTTATATAGATAATATTGATTACACGGGGGCTGAGAACCCATACCAGGTAGTTTAGATATCCCCTATATAAGTAAGATAGAGGCTCTCTCTAGGTAACTATTCATGTGTCCAATTTGAGAGCCTCTCTCTCCTCCTAGATTCAAGAGAGAGATCCTCTCAAGCAAGGAATAACTTCCAAATCATCCTTCTTGTATCAATGTTTCTTACCTTGCGATGATCACTGTTGTGTCAAAGAGATCGCTGGTGCACCGCGCTAGCACCAATATTTCAAAGAACAATGTACATACAGATTTGAAAGGAATGTGTGGATGATCTATAGGAATTCGACGTCAGAGTATTCAAGAAATGGTAGACAACAACTTGCAACACACTTTCACACGTCAGATCTGAACAAGGTACTTGTTCGACTTATATTTTGTTCTCTGTCAAATCCACATGTGGTCCTCAAACCATACCCGGATAGCTCACCGAATTCGATGTCGTAAAGTTTCTTCGGTGATGCAAAAAAATTTAATTTACCAGCCCATCATCTTCTTCTTTCTATCCCAGTACCTAACATCATACGTATCCCATTTGGATGGGAATCAAAAACCACATAGTTTTGTTATGTGGACCCATGCTGAAGGAGGTAATCTGGTTTGTCTCACAGGGGAGTATGGCCTTTGAGAGGATTATGTTTGGGTTTATTCCTTAAAAGGATTCCCTATAAGGGGCCACGAGGGATGTATCAAATCCAGGTGTTTTGAATTCTTTTTTGGGGATTACACATTAGGAGATGGCTTGTGTATGAGTATTGTGATATGGTATGGGCTTATAATAGGTATGAGGCCTAAAGATTAGATTTTAGGGCCTCCTCCTAAGGTGGATTCCCTATGGTTTGGTTATGAGTATGGATTATAACAAATTGGATGCCCATTCATGAGTTGGGACATTTACTAACAATGATGCCTAATAGGATTAGAGATCATGTGGATGTCACTACCACCGTCAAACTCTAAGAACCTGTGATTCATTATTAGTGTGAGAAACAAGAGGAAACATATAATTCATGAAACCACCCAATCCTCTTTTCCCTGATATTGGATACATGACCTTGAGGACCCGCACATATGGAGGTGCTCTGAAGTAAGGTGAGAGAAATATTTGGGAGAAGATCCTCTGGTTAAACATGCATCTAACAGGGTGGATGTCTTGATCATGGCTATGCCCTAAGACCATATGATTCAGGATGAGTCATTAGTAATGTGAGAAACAAGAGGAAGTAGAATATTTGGAAACCCACACATTCCATCTACCACTGATCGAAGTGGATGGGGAAATGGTACATCCCTCCAATAATTGTACCCTAGATGCAAAGAGATAGAGAATGGTATTTGAAAATCCCCATCTCCCCTCCCATTTTGGTATATGGGATAGAGGGAATAAGGAATGAAGTATATGTGGTCCTGCAAAAAAGGATATGTCTTTACTCCATGGTGGATTCCCTTTCATTTTTTTCCATAGGAAGAGAGGAGGATCTCATTACATTTTGAATGGAAAGTCAATCATGATCCTCACCCTCCCAACATAGAACTGAATTATCTAATTCTTAGAGATAAATGTGGAAGAACATAGTCCTAGCCCCTGTATCTGAGGATGAGAGTTCCCTGACACCACCCCCAAGTATGGGGTCCTTATGACCCTGGGAATTCACAAACACATGCAAAATTTGGACCCTAACTGTCATGTAGGACAAGTGATAGAATCCTATGGTTGTAGAAGTGAATATTCAAATGGGAGAGATCTTATAACTCCCCGAACCTATTTACCCAAATTCAGTGAATTGTTACATAACATTGGCATGATTACAAGGGATCATGTCCAGAAGGATTGATCAGTTAAGCAGTTGTATAAAATAGATTACATACATGAACTTCACATTACAATTTCAAATATAAAATACAACATAGATAATCCTTTGATAATGCCATTATTCTCTTAGCTTAAAACTACATATAAATCATAACAAACTTCTTGGAATCCTGGGAAAATATAACATAATAAAGGGGTAAGCTTAGATTCTTATTAAGGATTAACAATATAGCGGAAGCTATCATAAATAATCATAAACTTTTATGGAAAGGTATAAAATTGAAACTCAAGCCCTTTAAACATAAACTTCAGCATTATATGGAAAAGATAAATGAAATAATTCGATTTTATTATTCACATGGATATTCTACTAGTAAAATAATCACATGTAACGTCAACAACTAATCTCAAAATGATGGAATTCGTAATGCCATACATCTTAACCACAAAGTCAGGGTCTCATTCCAAGACCATAAATATAAATTTTGTCAAGGCCTTGTTCCAAGACACTTGTTTATATCATGAGACCTACCGATGCATCAGGGGGATATAGCGGGCATCGCCCATCACTTACTATGTTCAATGCATTCGTCATATGAAATGGTTGAAACATAACATAAAAATTCGTATTAAAACTAGAATATGACATGTCAATACTTTAACCATAAACCATGAATGGTATAAAAATAGCACATCCACTATAAAACCTATAATAACTCATTGAATACAATTTATAATATTTTATTATAATAAATCAACCTCAATCAAGAATAATATTCAGTAAAGGATGTTGAAACAGTTGAAAGTGATTAGTAAAACTCTTTGAGAGAAATATCCATTTTTTAGGAAATCATTTAAAAGTCATAAAATTTATAAAGGAATCCGTTTAAAAGAGATTGTTGAATAAAAGTGTCCTATAACACCTTGAATATTTTTAACGGAATTATAATTTAAAAACAATCAAGTCTATTTAAATAAATCCTTAATAGCATTTTGAAAACATGGACATTAATTAAGTAGATTTAGAAAGATAATTCTTTATATAATTTAAAATGATGATATAGTTAAAGGTTCCCTTACATGAAATCTTAAAAAATTCATTTTGAAAATATTTTTAAGAAACATGGACAAGGATGATAAAAGTGCCACAATAAATACTTACACATAATCAATTTTGGATAATAATGAGATTGAGGAATTAACCCTTACCTTGTACTTTCCATTAGTATAGGGTATGTTTATCCTCATGTATAAAGACCATAGTATGTTATTAAATTATAACAGAACCATATTCATATTTATGATATCATATATGATTCATTTATGACATTATACTACCAATTTAAAAATAATTTCTTTGTTATAGTAACATTTCGGGTAGTAATCACTTTCTTTATCGTACGTGTTTTAACTTGTTATTCTTGACCGTATCACCTAGATATTTATTTACATACTTCCAGAATATATTTTTTTTTATATATCATATATATTCAGAATATAAATATGTATAATATATAGAAATATGAAATGGAATACACCATTTATGGAGATGGTAGGTCGTACGTATGTATAAATGTTGTTTCTGATTTCATATCATATTGATTGGAAGTAAGTGAATGAGATATATGTTAATATTTATATATATGTATAATAACATCATTTTGTCATATATTAAATACTTATTAAGAATATATATTTTTATAATCATTATTGAATGGTGAACATGGAAATGAATCTCATCGTGTCGCGGAGATAGTAAGCTGTACATACGCATGAGCGATGATATCATTTCTTTAATGATAAAATAGTATAAAATTTGATGGTATATTAATTATAAAAAAATAATATAATGTTTTTTTCATTATTTATATACAGAATAATAATCATTATATCCATCCAAATAACATAATGTTGAATAACAAATTACACCACAACGTGGAGACTGTAAGTCGTACGTACGCACACATGGTGACATCGTTATTCATAAGATATATATAAATAAGGAATATGGTTTAACAATAATTGTAATAACATATTTGAATGTATAAGGTACTGGATTTTTTATTTCAGTATGGAAACAATAGAGAAAAAGAAATTAGAAGAAGAAAATCCTATTGAAAGAGGTGATAAAATAATTACCTCTTCTTCAGGTGTTTCCTTTTGATTTTAACAAAAGGTATCCTTATGTTTGATTTATGATCAAATTAAGGTATCTAGGTTGAATTTAGGGTAGTAGGGAAGATATTTGGGCTGGGTTTTTTGAATCCAAATGGCTTCGCAGGTGTTGATTAAAAAGAAAGGGAGATTCCCTTTTATAAGAGAGGTGAGGGGTACATTAGGAAAAATATTGAAATATTAATTTATTATAAAATTATTTTCAGTTTATAATATCTCCAAATTGATATATTTAAAGAATAAGATGATTATGGGTCTAAATACTCTCAAAAAATAGCTTTTAGACATGTTTAGGGCATAAAAGTACCCTTATCTTTTTTGATTAATAGTTAGTTAAACAGTTTAACTCCTACCATGTCTTCTTGTATTTTTATTCAATAGGGTTAATTAGTTACTATAAAATGCAAAGGTAACCTCAAGTATATCATTAATGACATTGGTATCATTATCTAAGTCATTTGACCGAATAATATATTTTTAGTATTTTTATATCCTTTAATAAAATAGTATTTGTTTTAAAAACTCATTTATTTCAATTTTGACACTATTGAGTAATTGATTTTTGTTAAAGTGATAATAACCTGATTCCCTTGAACGAAAGGTATTAAATCATTTTTAATATGTCAATGTCCTCCAAAAAATTCGTGGATGGAATAAAAATGTAAAATTTTCAATTATTTCAATATTTATAATATCATTTATTTTAATCATTCGTTAATAAGATAATTACTGCATCATTATTATGTTATAAATAAATTTAATTATTTGATGACTAAAATTTATAAATAAAATATCCTGATATATGAAATAGTTTTATATTTATAATGAATATTTATTGTAGAATTTATTCTATGTACAACCCAATATTAAAAATGGTTCAGTTATTAAATTTCGAATTTAACACTTTTAACTATTATTTAATAAAAATATAAAAAATGTCTTAATCTTACCAAAGTGGATCAAAGAGGATCATATTTTTTTATAAGGTTTATTTTGGTTAAGGAAAACTTATCTAATATAATTTTGACATGTGTTGCGGTATGTTTGTATTATTATAATATTATTTTTACCTTTAATTACCCAATTTACTTTTAATCGTGGTAAATAAAATTCAAAAGTTAATTTTCACAAAAAAAATATTTTCATCATATTTAAGAAAATTTTACATAATAATAACAACGATGTCTATTTTAATTTTTAAATTCAATTCACAGAGTAGTAAAATTACATTTTATGCAAATTTGCAATTGTGCCTAGAAGGTGGGTAAAAGACGTTAAAAACTTCATTAAAATTTTATATATATAATATTATTATAAAATGATGCAATTGATTTACATTGGACTAGTATATTTATTTTGTATCTATTTGGACATTAAGATAATTTTAATTAGAAATAATTATTTAAATGAAAAAGTTTGTTTTTATGTACTATGCAATATTTTACACTATTTATAAAAAATTGAATGTTTTCAGAAAAAATTAAAAAATTCGCCCTATGCTCATTTTGATATTCCAAATTCAAAAATAAAGTCTATTTTAACAAATTTTATTTTTAGAGCTGTCTAAAATTAATTTTATTATTGTTCACAAATAGACAGAAAAAGTAGTTCATTTAAGAAAATAGTTTTTCTAAATATATACCAATTTTAAAAAAAACTTATATATTTCATTATAAATATGTTTTATTTATGTGAAAAAATTAAAAATAACATTTCAAAATTATTTTTTACTATTCATATTACAATATTTAATTAATAAATAAATATATCATTGAAATAATTATAACTATAATGTGTTGTTTCCAAGAAACTCAATCTTGTGTATAACACAAGCCAAGTCGATGTTGTGTGGAATATAAGCTATTAAATTACATTAAAGAGATAATATAATATGAAATATTGGGGTGTAACATTCTCCCCTCCTTTAATAAATTGCATCCTCACAATTTGAAATTATTCTTCAAAAATAAAAGGTTGAAAATAGAAAATACCTTTGTGGAAAACCCATATTGGAAATAGGGTTAATAAAATTTAGTCTTAATTAGAGGTAAAGGGAAACTAAAAATTCACCACCAAATTAGGATTTTGAATAGGAGAACATTGGTGGAAATTAGAGACACATAATTGGGGGGGATGTAAATATTTATAGGGAGTGATTGAGGTCATCAATCATAAACAAGTGAACAATAAATGGTAAATTGAGGGACTCATAAACATAAATATATGATGATTTAAAGTATCATCGGTTCAACAAAACATATGGTATTAGGATAACACATTTTTTAGGAACTTTTTTTAAGAGGAGCGATTAATTTACTATCAAGATAAGAACTCAAGAAAACATACTTGATTTCATTACCTATCATAATCAAAATATCATCATTTGTTTGTGCTTCGATCTATTTTCACATCATCCCTTACACTAGGAAATGAATGTTAAAAAATGATTTTTTGTACACCTCAAAGGCATTTGATAAATCATATGGTCCAAAAGTATTTCTTTAGTCCTCTATATGTTTACTGAAATCCAAAAGGATTGGTCAAAGTGTCCAATAAATTATACTTTAATCTCAAAAAAATATCAAGTGCTCAACTTACTCTATTCCAACCTAGATAATTATCCAAAATACTTGTGTCCAAACTCACATTCTAAAAGTTTATATGGGAGGTAAACATAATAATGACATCTTTTAGCCTTATAATAACATGTTAATACCTTCATAATCTGTTCTCTTAAATCATGGTGATACCCTGAATTACCATAAAACCTTATTGAATACATTCATGCTACCTTATTCCTTATTGAATACTAGATATACTCCTTATATATCCAAAACAGTTTTAAACTCAATGAATGATGGAATAAACAAACAATTAATTAGTTCCATGGTGGTCAAGAATATCCAATATAATCAATCATATCCAATATAATCAATCATATCTTATTCCAAAATCACTACCTCAGTATTATGACCATATTAAGGTTTATCTTTCCTTCAACCATGTATTTTCAAAAAAGATTATATTTCTTTTGAGTCACTTTTCTTAGTATTATACAATCTCAAATCCTCAATAAAATAGCACTATGGTACAATCCTTGTTTATTTACATAATTCATATAACCAGTACATCATTGATACAACAATCAAATGTCATAATTATTCAATCCAGAAACACAATTAAATAAATTATTCCATGTCAACTCTAGTACCAACTTATGCTTGAACATGATCCCTTTGATACTTAAAAGCTATATTTCCTTGATTCTTAAGACATTTATTCTCATAATGACCCATTTCACTATAGTATAAAAACTGAATATTAGTCTTTTATTTGTTCCCTTTGGATTATTTTTCTTGATGACCCTTTTCTACACAATTATAAAGAAAACCCAGTCCTTTCAAGCACTTCCCAGGGTGATTCTTTCCACAATTATTACATATGGGGAAATCCTTCTTTCCCTTATTACCTTTATTTATCTTTCTCTCTGCCATCATCTTCTTCTCTGGCTTCCCTTCAAATCCATAGGACTCTTAAAATTCTTTACATATATTATTAAAAAATAATATTATTTTTTCATATGATGAGAATACATGGGAGGTTATTTCCCTTCTAAATGTTAGCTTAAGACCATGAAAAAAGGATCCCACTTACTCTTTGGCACATGTGAATTGGTGGGGTAGTCATTCTTCATACTATGTGACATTTCTAAAGAATTTCATACACTAGATTAGGTTATGAATCATAATTTATGATTCTAAAATAGTGAAATAAATAACATAAATTGAAAAAAATTATTAATATCTAATATCATAATGATAAATATGGTTCCTTTGAGGACATATTTAATCATAAATCCTTCATAATGTTTTGTAAAGAAAATATGAATTATCCCAAGAATATCCCTTGGGAGTGTCAAACCAGGTGCGTAGTAAGGCATGTTGTCATGTACTAGGTTACTCCGAGTCAAGCTCGGAACACCTTATCGGAGTTGTTACACCTAGGTACATCTGTGGAAAAACCACAACAACTTGTAGTATCTTGACAAATATGTATTTCTTGGAAAAATCACAAAGTCTCAACATTACCAAAATTCTAGGAAGATCTTCTATACTAATTCTCAAAGTCTATCTTAGGGTAATGTTCTATAATCAATGTTTTTTTAAATCCAGTTCCCAAGGTTATTGCTAAACATATTCTGATATCAACGATAAGGTCCCAAACCCAGTTACCTAGAGTTGGTGCATTATTCCATAACATTGGCATTATTACAAGTAATCAAGTCCCAAATTACCGATCAGTTTTGTAGTCTTGGAAAATAGATTGCATACATGAACTTATCATTACAATTTCAATCTTAAACTAAAACATAGATAATACTTTGATAATCCAATTATTCTACTAGCTTAAACCTATATATAAATCATAATAAAATTCTTAGAATCCTAGGAAAATAACACAAAAGATAGGGGTGAGCTCAGATGTTCAGTAAGGATAAACAATATAGTAGAAGCTATCATAAATCATCATACCCTTTTATGGAAAGGTATAAAATTGTAACACAAGTAATTTATACATATCTAAAACATAATATGGAAAAGATAAATAAAATATTTCCATTTACTTATTCACAAGGATATTCTACTAGTAAAATAATCACTTGTAACATCAATAATTGTTATCATAATGATGGAAATCATATTTCCTGACATCTTAACCACAAATTCAAGGCATCATGAAAATACCCTAAATATAAATATTGTTAGGACTTTGTGCCAAGAATATAGTTTGTCTCATTAGACCAACATATACATCGGGGGTATATAGAGGGCCATTTCCGTCACATACGAAGTCTAATGAATTTCTCATATGAAAAGGTTTAAATATAACATAAACATTCGTATTAAAACTAGAATACGAAATATCAATAATTTAACCATAAACCATGAAAGGTATAAAAATAGAACATCCACAGTCAAACATATCATAACTCATTCAATAAAATATAGAATACTTTATTATAATAAATGAACCTCAATCAAGAATAATATCCCTTAAAGGATGTTGACATAGTTGAAAATGATCATTACAACTCTTTGAGATAAATATCCCCTTTTCATGAAATCGTTTAAAAGTCACAAACCTTATAAAGGAAGTCATCTAAAAGGTAATTTTTTATCAGATTTTAATGTACCACCTTGAATATTTTGAAAGTAATTATCATTTTAAAACAATCTGGTCCATATAAATAAATCCTTAAAATCATTTAGAAAACATGGACATTAAATAAATAGATTTAGAAAAATAAATTATTAAAACATTTTAAATGATGATCTAGTTAAAGAGTCCCTTCCACAAAATATTAAAATATTCCTTTTGAAAACATTTTTATGAAACATGGAAATTGATTATAAAAATGTCCCAATAAATACTTACACATAAACAATCTTGGATAATAATGAGATTGTGGAATTAACCCTTACCTTGTACTTTCCATTAGTCAAGGGTATGTTTAACCTCCTATATGATGACTATAGTATGTTATTAAATTATAAAAGAACCATATTTATATTTAAAATATCATATATTATTCAATTATGACTTTATAATACCCATTTAATAATAATTTCCATGTAAAAGTAACATTTCGGGTAATAATCGATTTCATTATCGTATGTGTTTTAAGTTGTTATTCTTGATTGTATCACTTAGATCAGGATTTACGCACATTAAAAATATAAAATTGTATTTATATATCATATATATTTAGAATATAAATATGTATAATATATAGATATATGAAATGGAATGCGCCATTTATGGAGATGGTAGGTCGTACGTATGCGTAAACGTTGTTTCAATTTTCATATCGTATTGAGTGGAAGTAAGTGAATTGGATATATGTATATATATATATATTTATTTATAGTAGAATTATTATGTCAAATATTACATACTTATTAACAATATATATATTTATAATCATCGTTGAATGGTGAACGTGGAAATTAATCTCATTACATCATGGAGATGGTAAGTCGTTCGTACGCACAAGAGACGATATCAGTTACTTAATGATAAAATGGGGTAAAATTTTATGGTATATTATTTATATAAAACTATTATAATTTTATGTTCGTTATTTATAAATATAATACTCATAATTATATCCATCCAAATAACATATTGTTGAATTAATAATTACACCACAACATGGAGACGGTAAGCCGTGCATACGCACACATGGTGACATCGTTATTCATAGGATATATAGAATAAGGAATATGGTTGTACAAATATTATAATAAAATATAATAATGTATAAGGTATTGGATTTATTATTTTATTAAGGAAACAACAAAGAAATAATAAGTAGATAAAGAAAAGAACATTGAAAGAGGCGATAAAATAAATACCTCTTATTTGGGTGTTTCGTTTTGATTTGAACAAAAGAGATAATTAGGTTGGATTTATACTCAAATTAAGGACTCCAAGTTGAATTGAGGATAGTTGGGAGGAGATTTGGCCTAGGGTTTTCAGACCCAAATGTATTTTGAGGTGTGAATTAAAAAGAAAGGGAGATTCCCTTTTATAAGAAAGGTGAGGGGAACTTTAAGAAAAATGTTGAAATATTAATTTATTATAAAATGGTTTTCAGTTTGTAATAGCTCTAAATTAATTTATTTAGATACTAAAATGATTATGTTTCTAAATACTCTCAAAAAATAGGTTTTATAGATGTTGAGGTCATAAAATTACCCTTATCGTTTGAGATTAACCCTTAGATAAATAGTTTAACTATTATCAAGTCTTCTTGTATTTTTAAAATATACAGTTAATTTATTTACTATAAAATGCCAATGGAAGCACAAGTAGATCATTAATGTCATCAGTATCATTATCTAAGTCATTTGGCCTAATATTATATTTTTCTGATTTTTATATCATTTAATAATATAGTATTTATTTTAAAAACACATTTATGTCTATTTTGACACTATTTAGTAATTGATTTTTTTAAAGTAACAAAAAACTGATTCCTTCGAACAAAAGGTATTAAATAATACATAATATTTCAATTCCTTCCATAAAATTCTTGTATGGTATAAAAATGTTCAAATTACATTTATTTTAATATTTATTATATCATTTATTTTAATCATTCATTAATAAGGTAATTACTACATCATCATTGAGTCATAAATAAATTTCATTATTTAATGTCTAAATTTTTCAAATAAAATACCATGATGTAGGAAATATATTTATCTTTATGAGTAATATTTATAGTAGAATTTATTTTATGTATAATCATATATTTAAATTAGTTTACTTATTAAAATTTGAATTTAACAATTTTAACAATTCTTTAAATAAAATATAATAAATTTCATATTCTAAGACAAGTGGATTCAAGAAGATAATATTTTTCCCAAGGGTTATTTTGGTCTAAAAACACTTATATAATAGAATTAGGACATGTTTTGGGGTAATTTTATATTATTATAATATTATTTTTACCTGTAATTACCCTATTTTATTTTAACGTTTAAAATAAAATTCAACATTTTCGATTAAAAACAAATTATTTTCATCCTATTAAAGAAAATTTTACTTACTTATAATAACAGTGTCTATCATATATATTAAATTTAATTCACAGAAGTTTTAAAATTACATTTTATGCAAATTTTCAAATATTCTCAGAAGGTGGGTAAAATATGTTAAAATGTCCAATTAAATTTTATATATCTAATCTTATTATAAAATGAATCAACTAAATTAAATTGGAATAATATATTTACTGTGTATCTATTTTTACATTAAGATAAATTTTAATTAATAATAATTATTTAAATTAAAAGAGTCGGTTTTTATGTACTATGAAGTATTTTTCACTATTCATTAAAAATTGAATGTTTTCATAAAAAGCCAAGAATTCCACATAAGATAATTTTGATATTCTAAATTAAAAAATTATGTCTATTTTCCAAATATAATTTTTAGTAGTGTCTAAAATTAATTTTATTATTGTTCAAAAAGGGCATAAAAAGTAGTTCTTTTATGAAAATATATTTTCTAAATATATAACTATTTAAAAAAAAACTTATAAATTTCATTATAAATATGTTTTATTTATGTGAAAACATTATAAATAACATTTAAAATTTATATGTTACTATTTATATTACAATATTTAATTGAAAAATAAATATATCATTCAAATAATGATAATACTAATGTGTTGTGTCACAAAAACTCAATCTTGCATGTAACAAAAGCCATGTTGGGGTTACGCGCAATATAAGATATTAAATTAATTTAAAGAGATAATGTACTATGAAATATTGGGGTGTTACATATGTCATTGTACCTCTTCCTATGAGTTTTCAAATTGATAGGATGTAGTAGATATTTCAACTCGATCCACATTTGATGGGGGTACAAAGGAATAGGAGAACTGCAATATGTGGCTCAGAAGGGGGTCGGGGGGGGGGGGGGGGCTCACGAAGGTCCTATCTAAAATAGAAGTGTTTCTTCACACAGGTTCTATGAGGAAATGTAGGATATTCACTCATCAGGTATAATATTGAATTGTTTGGATATGATTTAGAATGTGGACAACCTGGGAAAAAATACTTAGGCAAGTATTTATCCAAGGCACAATGGGTCTCCTCATGTGTTCTTGGATGAGGCTCACACACGTCCTTAGTTAGGGAAGGGACCTCATTCCAGTGTTAATCCACTAGGGATAGATGGGTTCATCATGAAGTTTTCTTATGTTTCAGACCTTGAAAGGACATTTATATCACTAATCCCCCTTAATTGTTTCTTGTCTTGGGTCTTAGATAGCTACTGAAGAAATTTTTGGAGACCTTGGTGAAGGTACTATGTGATCAGAGCTTGGGGGATTCTTATGATTTTACAGTTCTAAAAATGAGGTCTACAGGAGTTCTATTCATATAAAAATAGGGGACCCTGGTCCACAGAGGATTCCTGTATAGGTATCAGGCATTGGTTCTTGGTTTAGGTGTCCCGCACAGGGTGTCCTGCCTTTCGGTGCTATACAGAGGTCTGTGTGGGCCTCTTGATGGATATGGGTGTGCATGTAGGATGGTTTGGTAGTCCTTTTTTTGTGATATCCACCTATTTAATATGATTAGTTTTCTCTTTATAATCTTTTCATCCCCCATGAATAATAGTGTATCAATAAAATCCACCCAAAATGGATTAGATCTGATTGAAAGAATGGGGTCTTGTACTAAGGTAAAATGGAGAAATGATTATGAGGGGGTGATGGTAAACCACATAGGTCACCGGTTCTGGTCAATATCATAGGACCATTGCAGAATTATAGGTCATAGGTCAATGACACAACTCCACAAAAAAGGTTTGGTGTAAAGGCCAATGACATATATGAATACCGCTGGAATCTTTTCCATTTTTCTTGCATTCCACTTTAGAATCTTTTTCTATCACCTCATAAGTTATTGTTCCACCTATTCTATGATTTTCTTTTTGTGGAGGTCTCCCAAATAATTCCCTATAGAAGAGACATTTGATCTATGGCACTACAAAAAAAACCTTATCGAGGATTCCATGTAAAATTATATTGTTGAGTAACCCTATGTGAGTGACCTGACCGAAGCACCTACACGGGAGACCTAACCGAGGGTCCTACACAAAGGCATTGATATTCCAATTTTTTTATTATTCTATGTAATTATTTTTACTCTTATATATCAATTTTTTAACTTAATGGAATAACATGATTCTTTCTTGAGGGTTTTCATTGGATACTTTGATGAATTGTATAAAAAACATGCTACAAATTCTCTGAGATGATCAATTCTATTGGGCTATATTATTGAAACGTGGTTCATCCCTTATTTCAAGATATATAAAGGTATTTGGAAAATTAAAAACATTGGTACCAATGAAACAATAACATTCCTTTGTATGAGGATAAACTTTTGAGGGATCCATTATAATTTTGGTTTAGAACAACTTCCAAAAGTTTGAGTTTTTGAAGCACACCAACTTCCATTCCATGATAATTTCCTTCATGGTGTTTATATTAAGAAAAAAATAGTTCCCACTGGATCTTTTATGTATCACAATAGAAACACATAGGATTTGAAGCCACTTATCCCAAAATAGAAGCCTCATTATTATGACTCCACTTCCTACACTTCATAGACAGAGTAGAAGAAATCATGGAAGTGGGACTTGGATTTTCACTCTATAGGGGGAGTTAGGCATGAGAGGATGTGGGAAAACTCGGTGCTCCAGACATGTGAAGAATTAAAAAATAAAATACAAGACAACCATGTATATATGTGACTTTTTCATAATTCAAAAAACAAATACAAGATATCAATGTCTATAGGTATGTTTTTGTAGGGAAAACCTATGTTTACAAGAACTCCGATATTATTCACAAACTAATAAGTTAATAGTGTACTGAAAAAAATTATTTCCATTTGACACATGGTGAGGTTGAAATTATCTTGTAGGTTGTATAATTAATTTATTTATTCCTCATTCTTTCGTAAATATATGATTTGTTCATCCTACTAAATAAAACACGGGATGATGCTGAATAAACACTACCCTTGGCTCGTGAGCTGTTCAATGTGAAGAAGAAATTGCATTACAAATATCCTCACCCCAAATGTGTCACCCATTATGAAATATGGGAGAATGATTTTATAGAACTAGCCAGAGAATGTCCCACTTATAGGAGCCCTACTGGATTCCCCACTATAGAGAATCAGAGTGCTTTTAACACATTTGGTCCTACACAGGGGAAGGAAAAAATACCTGTTGGGGATATAAGTCCAATTCCAAGGTTTATTCTAAGACTCACCTGGATAGATTCTTTTCTATGTGGATAAAAATTTATCTATTTATATTATTTGAATCCAATTGCAGTGTGAGGGAAGGGACTTCTATTATCATAGACACACTAACAGAGGGAATGAATATGGGGTTGTATTCCCTTTTCCAAGTGATAATTTACCAGTACATACTACATAAGTACAATAGAAATGATTTGTTTAAATTTTAGAGCCATTTTAAGTTCTTTGGTGATGTATTGAGGAAAAAAATCCCATATGTGGTGTTGATTCCCGTTACAATACTCGACAATTAGTTCCACCAATTTGTTTAGGCTATCTCTAGAATCTAACCTATAAACCTGATGTATGATGATGTTTTGAGGATGATAAATGTATCAATAGAGTTTAACTTCATTCTATATGGTAACACACCAACAAGGATGTCTATCTATGTTGGAGAGGAAAACAATTACAAACTAGGTTAATACATGATAGAATCTAGGTACAATGTACACGGGGCTCATGTTGAGAACAATATCATCTATGAGGCTTATTCTCGACATCAATTTTATCCCTAGTTTACATGTATTCAAAAATCTAGAAACTTTCCCCCTATAAATGTCAGGCTTGAGAAACATATGATGGTAGCCTAACAGTTTTCATTCCTCATAGCCATGGAGGTTTTCAAAATTACAATCACTCTACCTCCATCATATGCATTAGTCGGGATGGAGGCTAGGTATGCCAAGGAGTGGATCTCTTCAAACCCTCATGAGGTATCAATGAAAGATATTTATTGGCACAAGCCTAGGATTACTACTGTTGTTTTTATGCATGGTGAAAATGCTCAAGATGACGATGATGACACTGAATCTTTGAAGCCTTCGAAGTGATCTCTAGAAAAGACCACAAAGTAGGCTATGGTTGAGAAAACCATGCCCCTTCTTCCAAGGTGGTATGGTAGCCACCATCAGAAGGTGAATCATGTTCCATTTTCTCATCATTAATAAAGAAAGAGGTTTCTGAGAGATAATTCCAAGTCTAAAGGTGCCAGGTCTTCCTCACAACCATCCACATCAGAGCCAAATTATATGAGACCCTTATAAAACCGAGCATGGATGGTCATAAATCATGATTTCAGGTATGCTTGTGTTATTCTCCAAGATGAAATGCACATTCCATTCATGGGTGAAATTAGAGTCCCGTGATTTCCACCCTGATAGTGATTTGGCTGACATGTGTAGGTGTATTCAAGATTTGGAGGTTTCAATATATGCATTAGAAAATTACATAATAATCCAAAATTGAGTGTCTAACAAGAGTTCCTGAGGGGGTGAGAAGTCATAATGGGAAAGAATTAGACAATTACCTTAACCCATATGATGTATTTCTATTTTCCCCCTTCCCTTTTCTTTTGTTTTATCCACTGTTAATAATATTTAAGGGGTTTATTTTTCATCTTGGAGGAGAATAATAAGAAGAAGGAGAAAAAGGAGTAGCAAAAGAGGTGTTTGAGATTCCATGATATTGACCTACATGCACCCCCATTGTAACACCCCGAGATTTTATGAAAAATATTCTTTTCATTAATGTCTTGTGTTGTACGATACACCAAAAGGAGCTTGCACAACACGCATCCTTGACTTGCCTTGCATTACACACAATCACTACCTTCCTCGATAGCGTGTGTAGTACGCAATACCGAGTCTCACTAAATAACGATATGCTATTAAAATATTATTAAAACTAGCCGTTATGAATAGTAATATCATTTTTGAATTCATAATATCAAATATAGCTTAGGCCTAATTTTTTGTATTTTTCTGGAAACGTTCATTTTTTGATGAATAGTGAAACCACTAAGTGGTAGTTAAAAAACTGAATTTTTCATAAAACATAATTTTACTGCTTCTGTGAGTGGAATTTCGAAACTTCGAGAGACACGGTTAATATCAAGGACTAAAATGTGGTTCAATGAGATGAAAATAATTTTTTGTGAATAGTAACTTTTGACTTTTTTTTACCACGGTTAAAAGTAAATAGAGTAATTAAGGGTAAAAATGATATTATTACTACCCTAACACATGTCCTAATTCTATTGGATAAGTGTAATTCGACCAAAAACAACCTTAGGAATGAAATATGACCATTTAAGCCCACTTGGATTAGATTAGGACATTTATTATTAATTTATTTAAAGAAGGGTTGAAATAGTTAAAATCAAAGTTTAATAAGTAAATAATTTTTAATATAGGGGTATACATAAGATAAATTCGACTATAAATATTCATTAGAAAGCTAAGAAGAGTTCCTACATAATGATATTTTATTTTTAATTTTTAGACATTAAATAAGTTAATTTATTTGTGACACAACGATGATGTAGTAATTATCTTATTAATGAAATATTGACATAATTGATGTTATAAATACCCAAATAAATGTAATTTGAGACTTTTTATGAATTCCACTAATTTTATAGGTTCATATGACATGTTAGTGTTGATTTTATTAACTTTTTTAGAACTAATAATTATGTTATTAGTTTTACAAAAATCAATTACCAAATAGTGTCAAAATTGACATAAAATAGTTTTTAAAACAAATATTATATTATTAATTGTTATTTTATTCCTAAAAATATATGGTTCAGCCAAATGACTTATATAAGGTTATATATATATTAATAATAAACAACTTGGGGTTATTTTGGCTTGATATAGTAAGTTTATTAACCTTATAGTGTAAGAAAACAAGAAGACACGGTAAAAGTAAAATTATTTAACTTAATGTTAAAACTAAATGATAAGGTTAAAATAGGAAACTAAACTTGTCTAAATTATATTTGATGAAATTATTTCGACCCATCCCCACCTTAGATTCTAAATAAATCAATTTGGAGCTATTTAAAACCGAATTTGGCTTTATAATAAAATAATAGTTTTAGTTATTCCAAAGGTGCCCCTCTCCTCCCTTATAAAAGGGCACTTCCTCCCTCTCTTCCTCACACCACTTTGAGCCTTAAAGCTCGGCCAAACCCTGACAATTTCTTCTCTCCACTTCCCTAGAAACATCCTAGAGGTTCTGGTATTCTTCAAAGACCTATTTTAGTGCCCTAAAAGGAGGTCTCAAAGAAGCACTTCAAAGAAGAGGTAATGTCCGTTACCGATTCTTTCATCTTTATTTCTTCTTCCACTTCTTCTTCTTTAGTTGTTTAATTATGAAGTAATAACATCAGTATCACTGACATATTGATATGTTATTATAATTATGAAACAACCATATTTCACCATCTATCCATCCTACGGAAAAAGAAATCACCGCACGTGCGTATGTACGGAATACCGTCTCCACGCCGTGGTGTAATCTATTTTCCACCACCACCTTACTTGGATGGGTATAATGGTGTAAATAATGACTATATATGACTATTATAAAGTGATATTTATTCTGAAATATTATACATACACTCCAATACAATTCCACGATCATAGGAACGATATCATCACTCGTGCGTACGTACGGAATACCGTCTCCACGATGTGATGCGACTCGTTCTACATGATTTTCATTTCATAATGATTATATAAATGGATTTAATGAATGAATATGATATATATTAAACTAATAAAATTCTATAAATGAGGTATCTATAACCTAAAGAGAAGAATAAGAATTTATTCGACAAAACACGCATAAGAACAAAAAGTTATAAACACCCGAATAACAAGTGGCAATGAAATATTACTACTAAGAAGCTAAGTATATGACCATATATGATATCATAACAATAATTATGATTCTGGAATAAGTCAATAACATTATTTGAATCATTATACAGGAGGTTCGGACACTTTCGAAGAAAATCGGACCTAAGGTAAGGGAAATATCACAATCTCATTTTTATCCGAGATTGTTTATACTTTGGTATTTACTGGGGTGTATTTTATCATCCACATCCATGTTTCCTCAATATGTAATATTTATATCCTTCTATAATAGTTTATATCCAATTTTACCCTTCGGTGAGT
Source organism: Viscum album (assembly GCA_963277665.1). Taxonomy (NCBI): domain Eukaryota; kingdom Viridiplantae; phylum Streptophyta; class Magnoliopsida; order Santalales; family Viscaceae; genus Viscum; species Viscum album. The sequence goes on along the minus strand of OY728158.1, from coordinate 1,897,354,933 downwards.
TTTTAGTAAAAGATACGAAAGGAATCTTTTGTCGTTTTTCGTACAAGGTACTTTTGGACTTTTCCGACAAAAGTACGAGAAGAATGTTTTTTTAACTTATACGACGTGAATGGATTTTGAAAACATTATTTCCAAGAATATTCCTTTACAAGTTTTCATGTTTATTTTTAATCAACTTCTTTTAGTTTAGAAGTTTATGACATGTTAAGAAAGGAAAAGTGTTTTTGAAGTAGAAAGGATATTTTCCTCAAGAATAGAGTTCAAGTGTTTTATAAATATTATTTTCAATCTAAGATAATATAGGGTTCTGTTTCTATCCCTATTATTACATTGATTTGATTCTGTTGTGATGGAATTATTTTTATGAATTCTTTTATTTTATATGAATTATTTTATGATGTCATGTTGTTTAAGAATCCCATTTTTATTACATGGGTTATGCAATGATGTATGATTTATGATTTTGTGGCACACATAAGAATGGTATCATTATGAAATGGGTGGGACCTATATCTCCCTCCAATTAATTGGGTAAAGATTTTATATCTCATGAGATAGACATGGCTAGAATGGTAGGTTATACCGGTTCAGTGAAACAGGACTGAAACGAGGAATGAACTCGGTTCAGAAAGGGACTTTGTCCACTAAGATAGTCTTTGAAATGAGTCTTGACTAATAAGAAATGATTCTCTATGATTATGTGTGTATGCCATAAAGTTTCATGTTTTAAGTTATGATTATTGGGATTACATTTCACTACTATGATTTATCCCATGTTATGAAATTATGATATCTTTTGCAGGTTAAGATTTCCAAAAGATATGTTCTTATGAATATGATGTGATTGATATTTCTTTTGTTTACCCTTACTGAGCATTTGAGCTCACCCTTTTATGTTTTCTTTTCTCTATGATATAAAGAAAGGTTTTAGGTAAGAAAAAAAGGAAGATCTTTAGGGGATATGTTGAATATCTTTCACCATGATTAGAAGATTACGTTCCGAGTTTCCAAAGAAACTAAACTATTACGGTCCTCGTGTGTGTGTTTTTGTTATGTACTAAGTATTCTAAAAAAGTAATGTAATGTCCATGTATGTCAAGCTTTGGGTCTCTACAGTTGGTATCAGAGGAAAGGTTTAGTCAACCTTTGGAAACTAGGATGTGAGAACTTTAGTGAGATCCCTAGAGATATTTCTAAGGTATGTCTAGGGATGTCCCTATGGTTAAGTATACGTATAGGTTATAGTTCTAGAATTACGCTAATGATCATATAATTAAACCTAAGATGTTAGATATTGAAGGTACTCCCCCTTTATTATGTTGTTTTCCCTAGAATTATTTTTGCCTCTCACACTATTCTTTTTGGGTTTTAGACGATGGCTGGAACCCGAAGGAACCATGTTGAACAATGCAATGGACAATGCAATGATTTTCCTCCTGAACAAATGAATTTTATGGGAGATGGAGTGCAAAATCTTATCGCTATACTTACACAAGCTATGAATCATTATGGACTTCTAAATGAGCAGAGAAGGGAACAATATTCTATTGAGGCAACATCCACCTTCTTTCTGTGGGCCTTCTGATCCACTTGTTACTGAACAATGGATCAGTACCACTGAAAATATATTTTCAGTTCTTCAATGTTCAGAACATGATAAAGTCATCTTAGCAGTATATCGTTTGGAAGGTGAAGCTGATCAATGGTGGAATATTATCAAGAATACGAGGCCAAGAGATGAAATTGAGTCCATGGAATGGGACGAGTTCAAGAACTTATTTTTCAATAAGTACTTCCCTCGTATTCTTTGAACAAATATGGAGAAGAAGTTTCTTGAACTAAAGCAAAAGGATGATGAATCTGTTGGTATATACGATGCAAATTTTACAAGGCTTGCAAGGTATGCATCTAGATTTATCATCCAACCTAAAAGTAAAGTTGATCGATTCTTCAGTGGCTTAAAACCAAGTCTTCGAAGGGAATTAGCTATAAGAGACTTCAGTAGCTATGAAGAAATTGTGCATTGTGCTATCAAGGTAGAAATAGAAGTTGGTGTTACTTATCCATCTCATAGTTTTGACAAGAAATGAAAGATGGATTTCAAGGAGAAATCTCATAATAATGGTGAAAGAAGATGAATGTTTCCTTATGCTCAAAGTGTGGAAAGAAGCGTGGTGGAGATTGTCTTAAAGGGACAAGTAAATGTTTCAAATGTGGAAAGGAAGGTCAACGGGCATTTGAATGCCGCAATGATGGGAATAAGATGTCTAATGATGCAAAAAAAAGGAAGGGATACACAGAATGAACCTACTACACTTCAATGTTTCAAGTGCAAGGAGATGGGACATTATGCCAATAAATGCCCTAATCCAAGGGTTAGTGATGATCGACATGAGCAACCACTTAAGGCAAAGGACAAAGGGAAGTCACATGCAATCACCATTGGCGATGTTGAATATGACAATGATGTGGTGGAATGATTAAGTGTTTATGTAATGGGATTCCAAAATAATGTTGAGTATTGGAATATTTATGTATTGGTATATTGTGGTCTTCAATAATTTTATGGTACCGGTAACCATGGAATGTGATTGAGATATTTTTGGAAAAAAGCTGATATGTGCATAATGAAGGGAAAACGAGAAAATGACATATTTTACAGTATTCATGAGCTCATGATTGATATAAGGACTAAGTGATATCATGGTTTGAGTATATAGAATTTTGAGGATTTTGGTATGTGGAAAGTGTTAACTTTTAACTGCATTCATGTTTTCACTAAGGTTCAATGGGTATTCAAGAAAACACATGATTAAGGCCCTTGAATGTCTGGAATGTGACCAACAAGACATATCTTATGATATATGGGGATCAATGATGGTATTAAATCTCTGGTAATCGTTTTCACTATATTATGAGAGTGGACTGCAGTATTATGGATAAGCCTAAAGATTGGAATGGACTATGTTGGACATAAGTTAGTATTGTTTAAGGATAAAAGTTTTTTTTTGATATTATTGATGGGATGTTATAGTAATATAGTTTTAGAAAAAGGAAAACCTGCAGGACGGGCGACAACCCATCGCGTCGGACAAGGCCGTGGGAATCGAACCCACAACCGAAGTGCGACTGGCCTTTATCGCCTACCACTGGCCTACAAGAATTCCCTGTTTAGTAGAAACTAGTTTTATTATATTAGGTAGTATGATATATGAAGTATAAGTCCATTTTAGGAACCATATATGATTAATCTCACTATAGATGGACTTATGTATTTTTTGATAACTTTTCTAACCTTTTGTTTGAGACAGATGGAATGACCCATCATTCTATCACATGATCTACTATCACATCACGAATGAAAAATTCAACTTCATTTATTTAAGAGATGAAGTGGAAATTGTCCAAAGAACGACCAACGGTGAGACTATACCGAAATCACGAAAGTATTTCTTCTAATTCCAATTTCATCAACTTTCGGGAAACGATCTTGAAAACCAAAAATGTTGTCCTAGTGCTCTTATATCTGATGAATCAGATGGTACCTTAGATCGTCACAAATTTATGGCTTTCTGATTGCTGGATTTTCCATAGCCATGTTCTCTACCACTCTCCATCAGAACATGATGGTTAGATTTCTCTTCCATATCCATATTTTCACCTATGTGGAAACGCAGTGATTAGTTTATTTGGGTAACCGTTACATTTCATACTTTTGTTTTTAAAGATTGGTTTTGGTATTCCTTTTTACGATGTGGGTTTCTATCAATGAAACTTTCAAATAGTAAACCATTTATAACCTCGACGAATTTCGAGGGCGAAATTCATTTTAAGGGGGGTAGAATGTAACACCCCGAAATTTTATGAAAAATATTCTTTTCATTAATGTCTTGTGTTGTACGCTACACCAAAAGGATCTTGCACAACACGCATCCTTGACTTTCCTTGCATTACACGCAATCGTGACCTTCCTCGATAGCGTGTGTAGTACGCAATACCAAGTTTCACTAAACAATGATATGCTATTAAAATATTATTAAAACTAGTCGTTATGAATAGTAATAACCACTTTTTGAAATTTTGTAAATTTTATTTTTCAAAATGGACTTCATTTTTGGATTCATAATATCGAAATTAGCTTAGGGTGAAATTTTGGTACTTTTCAGATAACTTTCATATTCTGATGAATAGTGAAAATTACTAAATTTTAATTAAAAACAACTTTTTTAATAGAAATAATTAATAGTGATAAATTATTAATTTGAGTGGTTTTAAAGTATATTTAGAATATGTTTTTACAATTTAATACAATGTTGTTCATGGGTGTAATTTCACATTTAAACCAGACATAAACAAGTGTCAATCTTTTAATAGTTATTATCTCTTAAAAACACGCTATTTGTTTTGACGACGGGAATTAATTTTTAAAGTAATTAACGTAACTGATATGTTTTGAATTTGGTAAAATAGACATCATTTTTTAATTCATAATATCAAATATAGCTTAGGCCTAATTGTTTGTATTTTTCTGGAAACGTTCATTTTTTGATGAATAGTAAAACCACTAAGTGGTAGTTAAAAAACTGAATTTTTCATAAAACTTAATTTTACCGCTTCTGTGAGTGGAATTTCGAAAATCTGAGAGACACGGATAATATCAAGGACTAAAATGTTGTTCAATGAGATGAAAATATTTTTTGGTGAATAGTAACTTTTGACTTTTTTTTACCGCGGTTAAAAGTAAATAGGGTAATTAAGGGTAAAAATGATATTATTACTACCCTAACACATGTCCTAATTCTATTGGATAAGTGTAATTCGACCAAAAACAACCTTAGGAATAAAATATGACCATTTAACACCACTTGGATTAGATTAGGACATTTATTATTAATTTATTTAAAGAAGGGTTAAAATAGTTAAAATCAAAGTTTAATAAGTACATCATTTTTAATATAGGGTTATACATAAGATAAATTCAACTATAAATATTCATTATAAATCTAAAAATATTTCCTACATAATGATATTTTATTTTTAATTTTTATACATTAAATAATTTAATTTATTTGTGACACAACGATGATGTAGTAATTATCTTATTAATGAAATATTGACATAATTGATGTTATAAATACCCAAATAAATGTAATTTGAGACTTTTTATGAATTCCACTAATTTTATAGGTTAATATGACATGTTATTATTGATTTTATTAACTTTTTTAGAACTAATAATTCTGTTATGAGTTTTAAAAAAATCAATTACTAAATAGTGTCAAAATTGACATAAAATAGTTTTTAAAACAAATATTATATTATTAATTGTTATTTTATTCCTACAAATCTATGGTTCGGCCAAATGACTTAGATAAGGTTATATATATATTAATAATAAAAAACTTGGGGTTCGTTTGGCTTGATATAATAAGTTTATTAACCTTATAGTGTAAGAACACAAGAAGACACTGTAAAAGTAAAATTATTTAACCTAATGTTAAAACTAAATGATAAGGATAAAATAGGAACCTAAACTTGTCTAAATTCTATTGGATGAGAGGGGTTAGACCCATCCCCACCTTAGCTTCTAAATAAATCAATTTGGAGCTATTTAAAACCGAATTTGGCTTTATAATAAAATATTATTTTTAGTTATTCCCAAGGTGCCCCTCTCCTCCCTTATAAAAGGGCACTTCCTCCCTCTCTTCCTCACACCACTTTGAGCCTTAAGGCTCGGCCAACCCCTGCCAAATTCTTCTCTCCACTTCCCTAGAAACATCCTAGAGGTTCTGGTCTTCTTAAAAGACCTATTTTAGTGCCCTAAAAGGACGTCTTAAAGAAGCACTTCAAAGAAGAGGTAATGTCCGTTACCGATTCTTTCATCTTTATTTCTTATTCCACTTCTTCTTCTTTAGTTGTTTAATTATGAAGTAATAACATCAGTATCACTCACATATTGATATGTTATTATAAGTATGAAACAACCTTATTTCACCATCTATCCATCCTACGGAAAAATAAATCACCGCACGTGCGTACGTACGGAATACTATCTCCACGCCGTGGTGTAATCTATTTTCCACCACCACCTTACTTGGATGGGTATAATGGTGTAAATAATGACTATATATGACTATTATAAAGTGATATTGATTCTGAAATAGTATACATATACTCGAATACAATTCCACGATCATAGGAATGATATCATCACTCGTGCGTACGTACGGAATACCGTCTCCACGATGTGATGCGACTCGTTCTACATGATCTTCATTTCATAATGATTATATAAATGAATTTAATGAATGAATATGATATATATTACACTAATAACATTCTGGAAATGAGTTTTCTATAACCTAAAGAGAAGAATAAGAATTTATTCGACAAAACACGCATAAGAACAAAAAGTTATAAACACCCGAATAACAAGTGGCAATGAAATATTACTACTAAGAAGATAAGAATATGACCATATATGATATCATAACAATAATTATGATTCTGTAATAAGTCAATAACATTATTTGAATCATTATACAGGAGTTTCAGACACTTTCGAAGCAAATCGGACCTAAGGTAAGGGAAATATCACAATCTCATTTTTATCCGAGATTGTTTATACTTTGGTATTTAATGGGGTGTATTTTATCATCCACATCCATGTTTCCTCAATATGTAATATTTATATCCTTCTACAATAGTTTATATCAAATTTTACCCTTCGGTGAGTTTTTAGTAAAAGATACGAAAGGAATCTTTTGTCGTTTTTCATACGAGGTACTTTTTGACTTTTCCGACAAAAGTACGAGAAAAATGTTTTTTTAACTTATACGGCGTGAATGGATTTTGAAAACATTATTTCCAAGAAGCTTCCTTTACAAGTTTTCAAGTTTATTTTAAATCAACTTCTTTTAGTTTAGAATTTTATGACATGTTAAGAAAGGAAAAGTGTTTTTGAAGTAGAAAGGATATTTTCCTCAAGAATGGAGTTCAAGTGTTTTATCAAAATTATTTTCCATCTAAGATAATATAGGGTTCTGTTTCTATCCCTATTATTACATTTATTTTATTATGTTGTGATGGAATTATTTTTATGAATTCCTTTATTTTATATGAATTATTTTATGATGTCATGTTGTTTAAGAATCCCATTTTTATTACATGGGTTATGCAATGATGTATGATTTATGATTTTGTGGCACACATAAGAATGGTATAATTATGAGATGGGTGGGACCTATATCTCTCTCCAATGAATTGGGTAAATATTTTATATCTCATGAGATAGACATGGCTGGAATGGTAGGTTATACCAGTTCAGTGAAACAGGACTGAAACGAGGAATGAACTCGGTTCAGAAAGGGAATTTGTCCACTAAGATAGTCTTGGAAATGAATCTTAACTAATAAGAAATGATTTTCTATGATTATGTGTGTATGCCACAAAGTGTCATGTTTTAATTTATGATTATTGGGATTACATTTCATTACAATGATTTATCCCATGTTATGAAATTATGATCTCTTTTGCAGGTTAAGATTTCCAAAAGATATGTTCTTATGAATATGATGTGATTGATATTTCTTTTGTTTACCCTTACTGAGCATTTGAGCTCACCCTTTTATGTTTTCTTTTCCCCAGGATATAAATAAAGGTTTTAGGTAAGGAAAAAAAGGAATATCTTTATGGGAGATGTTGAAGATCTTTGACCATGATTAGAATATTACGTTCCAAGTTTCCAAAGACACTAAACTATTACGGTCCTCGTGTGTGTGTTTTTGTTATGTACTAAGTATTACGCAAAAGTAATGTAATGTCCATGTACGTCAAGCTTCGGGTGTCTACACCCATCATGGATTTGGATAAGGTCTTTTAACCTCTGAAACTATCCATGAGTTAGAGGACTATGATGGAGGAAATGGAAGTAGGAGTTTCTTGAACATCACCACATGTCACTTTTTCTAAGAGGATTGAGATTGGACCTTCTCCAACTCTAGAGATTAATAAAAAGTGGGAAATAATTTTGGAACATCTCATGAGTCTTATAAATACTTTTTTCTATCATTCAATATCAGGACTTGATTGACATAATCTTCTGAACACGCTTTTGTTTTAGAGAATCTATTTCACTTCCCTCCCTTAAGGGATCTATCACACGTTCATAAAGGATTGAGCAGGGTCCCTGTGACAGTAAGATATCCATGTTGATGAATCCATTATATTGAAATATGAAGCAATAAGGGATATATCCATTTCCTCAAACTTTCCTACATAGAGGGGTTGTGTCCATAGTAATATAAGATGCACTCTTTTAGGTGTTTTTCTCTGTTTCTAGATTTCCTATTCTCGTGATATTTCATATCCTCTAACTACATATAATGACCTTTTAGTTTTCATTGTTGTCCCCATTATCACCCAGGAAGGAGATGGTGGAGATTTGGAATAGTTCTATATAGGTACTAATGCCTAACCTTACCCCGTAAGGCCTAGTGATGTTGTGGTTGTTGAGAAGTCTATAGAGGGGATCAACCACATAGCCAATTTGGGTCCTGAGTAAAAAATCATGGATACACCATTTGGAGAGGATTTTTTTTTGAGACTTGATGCCATATATAATAAAATGATGGACCAAATTAAGCCATACATCGATATTATAGGTTCCTTTAAGGATTTTTGGTATTTCCATAAGGAATTGTACAGATGTGAGTTTTATTATTCCTTCATTTTTCAAAAACAATTGCCTTTCTTTCACCTGATGATTCACAATAAAACCCAAGACGTGTAGAGTAATCTTCCTAGAATTCCACTAAAGAACTTCACAAACAAGGAACCTGAGTCCTCCCTTCTCCCCATGCCGAGAGAGTGATATTTGAAAATCCCGATGTGGGGGATTCTAGATAGCCTCTGATTGTTGTTGCTAAGAAAACTCATGGGGATGTTCCTTATAAAGAGGATATTTATTTGGTATTTAAGTTCATGAGTATCGCGGAGGTACCAATCCCAAAAATTGACACATGAAAATGTGAGTGTTATCAACTATTTTGACCACTTCACTACCTTTTCTATTTTTTGACCTTCTGATGTGGATGAGAAGTCTCGCAATCTATTTAGTGCCATTATATTTGGAAATTGGTACTATGTGGGATTCTTCTATGACAATTCAACCAATATAAGTAGGTGAGGTTTAGGTTGTTTTGGGATGGATTAGAACTATGTGGATGATTAGGTTACCTGATCAAAAATTATTTCCCTCCCTCCAAGATTGGCTTTGTGTTTGATTTGGAGAAGTAAGAGGCTTTTCTCTCAACATGCCATTTAGTCTGGTGGGATACCTGGAAGATAATCAGGAGATGCCTCTTGTGGTCATGCCTTCACAATTTTGAAAAATTATATTCAAGCCTCACATTCAATGATATGTCAGATTAAATTACTTTGATATCCATGATGTGTTGAAATCTATCATCAGACAAAGGGGAGAGGGGCAGAGATTGAAGAAAAATGAGTAAAATATTACATGTCCTTTTTAAGGAACCCAGAGCTTCCATAATCCAATATGAGGTTAGACACTCCAAAAAGGAATATGAGTACCATGTTAACCATGATGATAAGTATCTCAAAATAATTTACCTAGAAGAAGAATTAAATCTTGTTATGCAAAAGGTTGTCCAACTCCACCGATCCCTAGTAGGGGCTTCAACATAGTAAAGTGATGCCATTTGCCTCAAGCAGGAGAAGTTCTATTAATCTTTGGCAGCTGATGCTACACTGGACCATATCAAAGGGAAATTCTAATGGCTACTCTCAATCCTTATAAATGGGAGGATCATATAGGTATCATGTGGTTATAACTCATGTTATATTGGGTATATAAACATGGAGGCATTCCAAGATTCAGCTCGGAAAAATTTCCCATGTGACTCTACATAACACATGTATTCAAAATAAAAAGGGGACATTGATGTTCCCAGTGATTTTATCATAAATGTATGGTGGCTTTAAAAGATTCCTTGGCTTGATGCCATTGGATTGGTTCACAGAGTGGCCATAATAGGAGATGATGTAATGTTGTAAGGGAATAATTGAATCCTGGGAGTGGAATGACCTATAATACCCCATTCTGAATAGCATGTTCTTAAATGAGATGGGCTTCCTTCCGTGTAGCATGGTTATTCGCATATAAGAGACCGTCCACATACCATTAGGGTATATGGACCTATGTTTGGAATGTGTAGAAATTCACAATGTAGGACTTCGTTCCATATGTATAGCATGGGACTAAACAAGATCGTGTTCCTACTATGTAGTGTTTTTTTAAATAGAATTGGGTTTCAACCACATGGGATGGTGACACATAAGATCATGTTCTTACTCTATAGTTATTTTCTATGCGGGGTAGTTTTCCACCCACATATCATTTTACTATGCTGTCCACCTAGTTGCAAAGGGGCCACTAGGTTTATGTCTCATGGGAAGTATTCCAACAAAGGATGTTGAGTTAGAGGGATGTTAATTGATTATATGTTCATCCTCCTTAATTATATGTATAGGGTTTTTCCAATAGAAAATCATCAAAGGAGTCTATATTTTGCAAATCTTTCGATCTATCATTCTGTTGATCCGTCGATTCCTCAATCTTTCGATTCATTGATTGGTCAATTCCTCAATATTTCAATTCTTCAAACTCTCATTTGGTTCTCCTTCGCTAATATTTATAGAGAAGTGTAGGAACTAGATACCAGTGTGAAAATTATTCTTTTATGATTCCACGATCCCTCTTTTGTGGAAGCCCATGGGAGATACCCGACCCATGAATGACTTAGTCAATAGGGGAAGAATGTCGTCATTTTTGGGATGTCAATCACCACCTCCATCCCATGGATGACTTCATTTCATTCATGGGGAGTATTTGGTAATTCAGTCCCCATGAACAATTTTAATTTTGTGAGAGAGCATTGTTTTTGGGTGGATATATTCATCATCTTCCCTTAAATGATTTTATTTCATCTATAGGGGCTGAAATAACTTTCTCTATCCAGTGAACTGATTAGTTCACAGACATCTCAGGAAGCACAGTGCTATACGGAGTGAAGATCCATAAATGATTTATACTTCACGGCCTCACTTATTCTTTTTCTATTTTCGATCCTAAAATAATTTTGTTCTTAAATATTCCTTTCATTTATTTTCCTTCTTTTTCAAAATTTTAAGGAATTACTTTGATTTCCTTTATAAATTTCCCAAGACCCAAAAAATTCCTCCCTTCAGAATGGGTTATGATCAAGATGAATAGAATGCTATTTCTATATAGAAACCAATCCTAATTTGATCTGGTTAGCAGTATACGAGTGGACCTCTAAGAGGGGACCACACCTATTTATTTGGTACCAACTCAATTGTTTTTTCACATGTTTTCTAATAAATTTTGTACTCCCATGAGTCCCTGATAGTGTATGATTTCGATGTACTGGATCCATTATGGAAACCATCACCCGAAAATGGGGACTCTTTCACCTGTGAACTAAAATACTTCATCCCAAAAATGGAGATCTTCATATTTTGCATAACCGGAAATGCTTCACAGATGAATCATTCCACGAACTATTGCTTTACTGACCCAAGCTTTGAGGGCCAGTGCTTCCAAAAAGTGATGGTTTATGGGATGATATCTTTCATAAACCATCTATATTGGACCAATATATTAGTCCTTTTCTAATTTTTTTAGAAACTAACATTAGCATATCCATTGGAAAAATGATAATGTATCTCCTTCTTAATTTAACGAATGTGATCAGAAGAAGGACGACCATGGTCTAGAATGTTGAAGATGGTCTCTATTATTGTGTTACACCTTAGGAGAGAACTCAAAAATATATCCTTTAACCATAATTTTTTTTTATTGTGCATGTTTTTATTTTGTTTGATTACATATGATTTTACGTTTGTTTTTAATCGTTAATAATTTTGTTTGATTATATGTAATTTTCTTCTAAAAACATTTCTTTATTTTGATGATATATCAATTCAAAATGATTAGATTTGTGTGATTATTATCACATTGTATAGAAAAGAGTTGTTTCAAAATTTCATTATTTTATGAGGAAGTATGAAAATTCATTTCTAGTACTCTAAAATTTCAATGAAGTTGATGTTGCAGTTTTAGAAACTCTACAACAAACAGTTTTGACAATATAATGTATTTATTTTATGAAAACTTCAACATATATAAGACTTTATCAAAATATTATTTTCTAGAAAGAAAACATGCTTATATTGATTTTATTAGTTTATATTAATGTCTAAAAAGATCATTTGGATGCTGAATAAATTGTTTTAAGTTCTGATTTGATTTTTCAGAACTACAGTTTTTTCCAGAATGTTGTAATTTATGTTCTTTGATGATATTTAGCATTGCAAATATCTGATTTATTTTATTCTTGATTAGTTGGAAAGATAAAAACTTGTTTTAAAACTATGACTTTTTGACCAAAGTCTAAATCTATTGTTTGGATCCCTTGAATATTCATTGATGTTTGTTAATGTATGTTGTCCATCTTTTCTCAAAGTATGGGAAAACCTAATTTAATGAATATTGAATAGTATGGTTCAACAACCCTACATTACAGTTCATACCCTATGTTACGTTACAGTTCTTTTTTGAAAAGTATGGTTCAACAACACTACATTATTGTTCAATCCATACGCTTTGTAACTATTCATTTCCATAAAGTTTGGTTTGGAAATACTACTTCACTGTTCATTTTTTCAATGTATGGTATGGCAATGCTACATTACTCTTTATTAATTATGCTATGTTACTATTTTTTCCCTATGCAACATTATTGTTCATTACCTATGCTACATTGCTATTCATTCCCTACGCAACGTTACTGCTCATTTATGTAAAGTATGGTTCAACAACCCTACATTATTTTTCATGCCCTACATTACATTACTGTTCATTTATGAAAAGTATGGTTCAAAAACCCTACATTACTATTCATACCCTACATTATATTACTGTTTATTTCCAAAAAGTAGGGTTCAACAACCCTACGTTATTTTTTATTCTCAATGCTACATTACTATTCATTCTCTATGCTACATTATTATTCATACCCTATTCTATGTTACTATTTATACCATACCTTACTATTCAATATGTTCTTTTCTATTTACAATTGAGTTACCGCATATATATGGATTATTTTCCATGGTTTTTCTAATGGATAAATTCATATTTAATATAAGGATTATTATTGAAGTGTTTTTAATGTTTTTAGTGAAATAATTAAAGGGAAAAATTGATAAATTATTTCAACATCTTTTTCCAATAAATCTGGTTGTTTCAAGTTTATTTAAATTCAAATATTTGAATTTAATTTCAATTTTTGCTTCTTGTTTTCTGGAACTGTTTTGACTAAATTTAAAAAAAAAATCAATGGTTTCAAACAGGTGATATAAATCATTTAACACTTAATTATTGTATAGATTTTATTGGATGTCTTATTCAAATTAATTTTTAATGCTTTTATTAGAGATTTATTATCCAAGAATGAAGAGGAAATAATGAAACAATTTTTATTGAGATATTTATGATATCTCTTAAGCCAATTTATTTTAAATATTTTAAGGAAGGAGACATGATAAAACTAAAAAATATTATATATATATATATATCATTCTTTCATTCATATGATACAACAACAATAGATATATGAAAAAGACACGAGCTAACATAGTTGATACTCTGTTTTTTCAAAAAGAAAGTGTTATGAACTTTGAACCTATTGTGCTTTTGCAATGTCTTGTGACATTTTGTTTCATCATATACACATTCGTTCAAGTGTTAGATTACTTTATCTTTGACTAAAATTTCCTTGAAAATACTTTCTAATCCAAATATGAAGAACTAATACTAGTGTTTTCATTAATTATCATATCTTGTTAGGTTCGGAGTCTGTAACTCTTTTTCCCATATCTCACACACAATCTATTTTTTTGTTTATACTTTTAAACAAAAATGAAAAAAATTATTATTTTTCATCTGGTTTTCACTCCAATGGTCTAAAGTCTATATCTAAGGGTTGTGACTCCCTATATCTAATTTTTGAAATGTTTGGGTTGTGACACCCTTTATCCAAAGTCAGGTTATAAGGGTTGTGACTCCCCATAAAAAGTTAATGTCATGATTATCCCTCCACAGGAAAAAGGATTTCAAAATTGGGTTATGATTCCCCCAGAGAAATAATTTTTAGTACACACATATCTCTTGCCGAGTAGAGAGGTATAAGAGTAGAATTTGGCTAACCTTGGACCAAACTACTATAAAAAATCATTTTGTTATTTAATTTTTCTACTACTTATTAACATTGATAATTAATTTCATCAATCAATTTATTTTTCTAAATTTTCTAATCTGGTCTATTCACACCCCTCAAGACCATTTTCTATTACCAAATTCGACCTAGAAATTGGTAGTAGTGGGTAATACTTTTTATATTTTATTTGATCCATTATTCACTTTCTGATACATAATAATTTGCATACAGGGGAAGTCCTTTTTATAATTGATTTTATTTATTATTCTCTTTATGATACCTTTTAATTTGTATCAAAATATTGTTACTTTTGGAATTATTAAATCCCTATCTATAGTTTTCTTTGATTTTATTTGTGCTAAAATTTTCCCAGACCTCATATTGTAAGGACAAGATATTATAATATGGAAGGATTGAATCGAAATGATGCTTGGATTCCTAAAAAGACACCACTCTTCAATGGTAATGATTATGGAAATTGGGGATCTAGAATGCAAGCTTACCTCAGACAAATGATTTTTGAGAACTAGTATATCATGTCAAAACAGTACACACTCCCTGAAGTTGACCTATATACTCTTTCCAGAATTGATGCTACTAGATATGTTTTAAATTATAAAGTTATAAATATTTTATATTCTGCTATTAACAGAAGTTTTTTTTATTAATGTGTCTTATTGAAAGACAACTCATGAAATATCTAAGATTCTACAAGTTACTCATCTTTTCCCTAGAATATAGTAAACCAAATGTTCCACATATTCATAAGCATTGTGAATGGAATGAATTCACTTGGAGAAGATCTGGAAAACCCAGTACTTATTTACAGAGTCCTACAATCCTTACTAAAGAAATATAATTCCAAGAAGGTTTCCATTGATGAAAGAAATAACTTCAAAGAGTACACCCTGGATTAATTGATTGGATCACTCATTCAGTATGAACTCGAGCTGAAGAACATAGCTGATGATGGGACCCCAAAAATAAAACATGTATCTTTAGAATCAGTGCATGTTGTTTTTAATGAATCTTCTTATTCTGATCAATAGGGTTTTGAAAAAGAAGATATGGATCAGATTGTAATTTGAGATTACAAAATAATGAAAAAAAGAAAGGATTCAAGAACCAGTTTAGAAGAAACCATCAAAAAAAATATAAGGGATATAAGAAAGGGGATATGAATTATAATGCTTTAGACGTAACTTATTATGTGTGCCAAAATAAAGGGCATATCAAACCTGATTTTCCTAAACTAACAAATAACTAAAAATACAAAAAGAAGGAAATTGAAGGCGTTTACCACTAGTTGGAGTTTTACAGAGGAATATGATTCTAGTGAACAATCTGAAAATGAAAAATAAAGTGTTAACTTGTGATTCATGGACTAACTGGATAAGGTTTGTAATTCTTGTTTTTTATTTTAGATGTTCTAATTATGACTAAAATTGTAAAAATCTAGAAGTTTTTGAATTAAATAAATAAATTGAAAGATTAAGAAAGGATATTTTCCAAGATTCTAATTTATATAATAATATTAAAAAAACAATGAGAAACTTATTTCTAAAAATAAAATACTATTGTAGAACATTGAAAAAATAAGTAACAAGGGTTCTTCTTCTCATTAAAATTTTTATGAAAATATGAAATCTTTTCATGATTTGAATAAAAAATTTAAAAAGGAAGTTGAATGTCTTCAACTATGTTAATCTGATTTTATTCAAGGTCGTGAGAAATATCATGTGATTATGTATTTGAAACAAACTAATAAAAATATATATAGGTCTTTCAATGACATGATATTACCCTTAATGTATAAATATCATTATGTTAAAAGAAAAAATGGTTGTACTTCTACTATTACTTCTCTTAAATGAGGCCTGAAAGGTCACTATACAATTGATTTTTCTCTTATATTCAAAAAATCGTTGGGTTTTACAAAAATGAATATTTATAAATCTTTATTAACTATAGTATCTTACAATACATGTTTAAATTCTTTATTGGTACCTAACAGTTTTATAAATAATCCCTTTGGACCCTAAGTAGCTTAGGTACCAAAATTGTTAAGTAATTTATTTTTATAGGAAAAATGACTTGGAAGTCTCAAGAAATAAATATGGTACATGGATAGTGGATGGCCAGACATATGACAAGAGACCCATTAATTCTTACCCCTTAAAACTAATCTTATGGAGGTACTTTTACTTTTAGAGACAATTCCAAAGGCAATGTAAAATGATTTTTTAAAGTTGGTATTTAAAATTATAATTTTTTTATAAATATTTATATGTTGAAAGTTTAAAACATAATTTAATTAGTATATTGTAATTATGTGATGATGGAATGGAAGTTAAATAACAAAATGAGAAATTTTTAGTTTTTAGTGATAATTCAATATTAATTTTTTTCTAATAGAAATGATATTATTTATACTATTGATTTTATTGAATTAACTATTCAACATGTAAAATGTTTGAATGATGTATATAATGAAAAAAAAAATTGGTATATAAATTTAAGTCATGTCAATTTCAAAATGATTCACAAGCTCTCAAAACATGAGAATGCATTACAACTTCCATACTTAAAGAAATAACATATCCATTTATGTGATGCTTGTTTGAAAGGGAAGAAAGAAAAAATTTATTTTAGAACAATCAATTAGATAAGTGCTAATAAACCTTTACAGTTAGTAAATATTGATTTATTTGGTCCTACTCAAATATCAAGCCTTAGTGGAAGTAAATATAACATAGATTTTGTGGATGATTAGAGTATATTTACTTGGGTATAATTTCTTGCTCATAAAAAAGATACTTTTTATAGATTTACTACCTTTTGTAAATTAGATCAAAAATAAAAATATTGTATGATAATTTATTTTTGTGGTGATAAAGGAGGTGAATTTTACAATTTATATTTTTAATTTTTTTTGAAATTAATGGATATTCTCGTAACTTTTCTTCTCCTAAAACACCACAAAAAAATGATGTTTTAGAACAGAAAAGAAGAACCCTTATTGAAATGCATAAAACTATATTAATTGAATACAATTTTCCTAAATATTTTTGTGATGATTGAATTTTTTATGTAGGTTATATTTCAAATAGAATTATTATCATAAAATTATTTCAGAAAATTCCTAATTAATTATTCAAAAATAAAAATCCTAAAGTTGGTTACTTTAGAGTTTTTGGTTGTAAAGTGTTTATTTTAACTTCAATAGATAGTTTAAATAAATTTGATTCTAATAGTGGTGAAGGTGTTTTTATTGGATATTCTAATATTAAAAGATATTATAATGTTTATAATAAAAGAACTATGATTATTGAAAAATCTGTTAATGTTATGTTTGATGAAAATGATGTTAAATTAAATTCTGATTCTAATTTTTTTTATGACGAGTTTATTGATTTTAATTTTTCGTGAAGAAAATATTCAAGATAAGAATGAATCAATTGGGGGGAGCATACTCGTTCTCAACAAGATCAAAAATAATATAAGATTCAAAAAGATCATCCTGTTGAAAATGCTATTGTAAATGTAGATTTTAGTGTTAAAACTGGAATTTATATTTTAATTTTGTACCAATTCTACTTTTCATTATAATTGTTTCCCGTTTAATTTTAATGATTCTTTAAAAGTTTTAAATTATATTTTTTCAATTCAAGGTGAATTAAATAAATTTTTTAGAAATAAGTTTTGGACT
Organism: Viscum album; assembly: GCA_963277665.1. NCBI lineage: Eukaryota > Viridiplantae > Streptophyta > Magnoliopsida > Santalales > Viscaceae > Viscum > Viscum album. Next base: position 1,897,336,900 of record OY728158.1, on the reverse strand, counting down.
TTAGTAGAAATGCCTATGTATAAACAGGTGATTGGAACTAAGTTGACTTTTAGAGACAAGATGGATGAATCTGGAAAAACTATTAAAAATAAAGCCAGAATTATTGCGTAAGGATACTATCAAGAAGAAGGTATCGAAATTGAAGATTCTTTTTCACCTGTTTCCAGGTTAGAGGAAATTATAATTTTAATATATTTTTCTTTGTTTTCAATGTTTTAAATTATATCAAATTGATAGAAAAAGTTATTTCTTAAATGGTTTTATAAAAAAATATCTTTATGTTTCTCAACACCCTTATTTTTAAAGTGAAAATTTTCTTAACCATGTTTTTAAATTTTATAAATCTTTGTATAGTCTTGAGAAATCACCTCATGCTAGGTATGAAAGGACCTCATTGTTTTTATAATGTAATGGTTTCAAGAAATGAAATGTTGACCCTTCAATTTTTATTAAACTAAATTTGGATTATATTGATTCTTATAAATATATGAAAACTCTTATGGGTAATAATTGAAAACTAGATATTGATACATCTAGTAAATATTTTTATTTAAGGTTTATATAGGCATGATAGACATCTTTATATATTTAACTGTATCTAGACCTAAAATCATTTTTAGTGTTTTTAATGAGAAATAGTCAAGGAAATCCTAAAGAATGTCATATTAATTTTTTCAAATGAATAATTAGATATGTTAAAGGAACTGTGGTTTCTAGTTTGTTTTATCCAAAATATAACCTTTTTGAATTAACAACTTATTCTATCATTGATTTTGGAGGATGTAGAATTGATTGAAAAAGAACATCAGGTATGTGACATTTTGTGGGATAAATTTAAATTTCCCTGTCTTTAAAAACAAATATTAGTTACTTAATCTATTGAAAAAGTTGAGTGTATCTCTACTACTAGTATTTGTGCTAAAATTTAATGGATTGATCAAACTTTGTGTGATTTTGGTGTTTATATTTATAAATTTCTGATTTATTATGATGATACTTCTATAATTTCTATTTCTAAAAACCCCTTATAACATTCCTGAACAAATCATATTGATCTTATATTTCACTTTATTAGAGATAATATGAAAAAGGGTGATATGTTTTAGAATTTATTCCTTATGAAAATAAGAGAGTTGATATTTTTACAATGCCTTTAGACTCTACTCAGTTTGATAAAATTAAATTTGATCTTGGTATACTGGAATTTAGAATTTTTATTACTCCATTTATTTTGGTGGATTATTTTTTCCTTTTTATTTATTTAAAAATTTGGTAGAAATAAGTTGGTTTTAAATGTTTCAAAATATTATTTTTTGGGAGAAATAACATGTTTTATTGTTTTAAAAAATGTTTTTGGGGAGAAATAAATTGTTTTTAATTATTCTAGAAAATTAGTTTTGAATTTTTTAAATGACTGGGTTTTATAACAAGAAAAGATGGATATTTTTTCCTTGTTCATGTTTTTATTTTGTTTGCTTACATATGATTTTACATTTGTTTTTTTAACCCTTTAGGATTTTGTTTGATTACATGTAATTTTATTTTAGAAAAAGTTCTGTATTTTGATGATATCTCAATCCACCATGTTTATGTTTTTGTGGTATTTATCATGTTGTATATATATGCTATTTATATAAATTAAATAGTTTTTGAGGAAGTCTAAAATTTATTTTCTAGTAAATTAAGAATTCAATGAAGTTGATGTTTTAATTTTAGAAATTCTATAACAATTTTTTGAAAATCTAAAGTAGTTAAATTATTAAAAATTATATATTCTATGTCAGATTTTCTCAAAACTTGATTTTATTGAAATAGAAAACGTTTATCTTGATTTATTCAGTTTATATAAAATTATATAAAGGGTGTTTGGATGGTGAATAAATTATCTAATGTTTTTCATTGATTTTTGAGAACTATAGTTTTTTCAGAATGTAGTTTCTTCTACAGTTTGATGATATTTAGAGCAGTAAATATCTGACTAATTTGATTATTTATTATTTTTAAAGTTAATAAGTTCTTCCAAAAATTTGTTTTTTTACCAAAGTCTTAATATGATTTTCAGAGCACTTAAAATTTTGTTGATGTTTGTTAAAATATGTTGTCTATTTTTTCACAAAGCATGGGAAACCCTACTTTCACGAATAGTGAAAAGTATGGTTCTACAACCCTATGTTACTATTCATTCCTTATGCTACATTTCTATTCATTTATGCAAATTATGGTTTAAAAACCATATGTTACTGTTCATTTACACAAAGTATAGTTCAGAAACCCTACGTTACTATTCATACCCTACGTTATGTTACTATTCATTTCTGCAAAGTATGGTTCAACAAACCTAAGATACTATTCATTCCCAATTCGACATTATTTTTCATTCCCTATGATACATTTACATTCATACTTTATTCTATGTCACTGTTCATACCCTATGTTACTGTTTATTCCATTCTTTTATGTTGAAAATTTATTGTTTTTGTATAAATAGATTTTTTTGAATGGTTTTTCTACTATATAAATTCACATTAAATATAAGGATTATAATCAAATGGGTTTTAGTTTTTTTAGTGGAATATTAAAAGGGAAAATTAATAAATTATTGCAACATATTTTTACTATAAATATGGTGGTTTCATGTATATTTAAATTAAAATATTTTATATTACTTTCAATTTTTTTTTAGTTTTCAGGAACTGTTTTGACTAAATTTAAAAACCATTGAATGGATTTAAATAGGGGTTTTTAATCATTGAAAAATTATATTATTTAAGATATTTGTTTGGAGGTATTATTCAAATTATTTTTTAATGATTTTATTAGATATTTATTCTGTAGTAATAAAGAGGCAACAATGCTACGATTTTTATAGAGATATTTATGATTGATCTTGACACAATTTATTTTGAATATTTGAAGGAAGAAGAGCTGATGAAACTTCTAAATATTATATATATATACATATGTATCATTCTTTCTTTATGGTGATATAACAATAAAAACTATACAAAAAAGACACAGGATAACATATTTGATAGTCTATTTTTCAAAAAGAAAGTGTTGTGAACTTTGAACCTGATTTTCTTTGGCAACATCTAGCAAAATTATGTTTCATTATATGAACATTATCTTAACTGTCAAATTACTTCTTATTCGAATATAATTACCTTGACAAGACGTGATAATCCAAATATAAATATCCAGAACTAGAGTTTTCATTGTTAATCTTCTATTGTCTGGTTCTGAGTCTGTAACACTTTTTTCCCATCTCTCTCACACACTCTAATTTTCTATTTATTCTATTGAACTCCAAATAATATTTTGTTATTTTTTATTTTGGGTTGTGACTCCTAGATTCTAATGTTATGATCTAAGGGTTGTGACACCCTATATCTAAAGATTGGAATGTTCAGGTTTTGACTCTCATTATCAAAATTCCAGTTGTTAGGGTTGCGAGTCCCCATAAAAAAGTTAGTGTTGTGGTTATCCCTCCACATGAAAATGATTTTGTAATTAGGTTATAATTCCCCCATAAAAATTATTTTTATTGTACACATATCTCTTTCTATATTGATAGGTATAAGAGTATAAGTAGTCCCACTTTGGACCAAGCTACTACGAAAACATCCCTGTGTTATTTAATTTTTCCAATTCTAATTATCCTTAACAATTAACTTTGATAATTAATTTAATTAATTAATTAATTTTCTTAAAATTTCTTATCTTTTTTATTCACACTATCTAGACCATCTTCCATTTACATATCTTTGCTAACAAACTTATGGACTACCCTCTGTATATTCAATTTCCATTTTATAACTTTGAACTCCAAGGTGACACTCCTCTGCCACTGGTTGACTGGAATAGATTTACTATTCATCTCAAGATGTCTCATGGGTGAAACTAATCTAATGTTTCTTCCCTAGGGTAGATCATATTTGATTTGGGTCAAGAAAACATGTTAATCTTAAATAGATCCCTATGTACTAAATGTAATCGACCTAGACATAATAAAAACTTGGAATATGTCATTACTTATTATCCATCCATTTTAGATCTTTTATTAAGTAATCCTAGTGGAGGGTGTAGGTCCAAAATGGTATCTTTGGTCTAGAGGGTACTTCTCTGATTAATTTTATTGATAATTATGGGTACCCCAAAACTGCTTGGAAATTCCAAAACCATTAGAGGCTATTAACTGCACCAGGTAGTGTGCGTTTCTCATTTTTAAATTTCTCCACCATGTGAGATAATTCCTGAATTACATAGTAATTGATGTTCAAGAACTATCACCTTCCACTTGTCGCATGGTGAAGTAAGGATTTTCTGGTGGGATATCTACCAGCTAATAGGACCTCCCATCATCAGTAATATATATGAAAGATTATTACTAGTGTAAAATTCTTGGGAGAATTTTGAGAAAGTGTCCCCATATTTTCATTATTTGGTGGTCACAACCGAGATATTTCTCGGTCAACCCCTCCATGATTTCTCGCACATTCCATTTGATGATTGGATATAGAAGTTTTAGAAGGTGAACAGACCAAGACTGAGAGTTCACCATAACTAGATGAATCCAACCCAAAAATCCTGATGCCTTTTAGGCTCATATTTTGCTACAATTGAGGCAGGACAATACACCTCTTGTGGTTATGGGGTTTGATTATATGAATCATATGATCTTAGAATAATTTTTTTTCACCATGTTTCTGAGCGGATTGATTTTCCCCTCATATGAAATTTATATTGGTGTTAGAGTTTTCACCATGATTGTGGAGGCTACATTAAAAGATTGAAAACCTATCAATTTTCTCAACCCACACATGCCCATATTTATTAATTACTATGGAAAATATAGGAAGGTAGATCTCTAAATCATCTTAACGGGTCAGTTTGATTTTTGTATGGTTGGATGAAAGAGAATTTTTCTTGCTATGAGTATCAGTATACCAAAATGGTTCCTCATTCTGATTTTCATATGGCCATTATCTAAATTGACATTTTCATCTCACATCATTGAGTTTTAACAATATGATTGAATAGTTGAGTGATTTTCTCATTTTTCATTTCTGCCTCTCCCCACATCTCATGGAGTAGTGGTAGATGATGGGTGGGGATATTTTGAAAAACATTCATATTTTATTACGCTATGAGAGAAAATCATGATCCATAACATAGATAGAATAACCATTTTTGAACCTTCTACTCATTATAGATTTTCTAGGCAATTTAGATTCCTACAGAAGGTCACATTTCTCCCAGTTAATCAGGTTAAAAGGGAATCTCTTCCAATAATCCTTAACCAACTATGGTTTATGATGATGCATGAAGACCTTTCTATGCACGTCCTTATCCCCCTAATAGTGACATAAACTTACTTATCATGGAATTATGATCAAATTTGGGTGTCTTTCTACCCTATCGGAGCACTGGAATGGTTAGTTTGATGAGTTTAAAGACCATTGGATACTACCAGTCTTGTTCCAGCTGCACCATCTTCCTCCATTCCTGCAATAAGATATAATTATATTCACCATCACATGAGTTCTTAGGGGACTTTTTCTTCACATTCTATATTAGGGGCAAGGGACTCATACCCCATGTCTTTGACTAACATCATCAATGGTCCTGCCGATCTTGGACCAATTAGAACATCACCAAACATTCTTGAAATCATAGCCAACACTATATTCCAAAATTGAACCACCCAAAGGGAAGGATGTTTTCTCTACTTGGGTAACTCAATATAGGTTGACTCCATCTATTGTGATTTCACTTCTATATTATATAACTATTGTGTAGGAGGAGAATAACCAAGGTTCTGATGCTGTTAGAGATCACTAGGATGTGCAGAGATAGGCATGACATCAAATCTGTAATATCATCACAGAAATTCCCCTAGCATACTTTAATGGGTAGGAGGACACCCCTTGGTGGTTATTCATTTATCTATGATTTGGTGTATTTAATTATCAGCATTTTTACCTTCTCATATACCAATCAGCATAGCTCGAGAGGATCAAGCTACTCGTAAAGGCTACCTTGCTTAGTTAACTGCCTTACATCATCAAGTGGAGGCCTTCTGGGAAATTACGGAGGAGGTTCACCACCAGGTGGATAACTAAGAAAATGATTATTAGAATATTATTTCTGAAAAAGAAGATCTTCGGGAGTTGGAGGCTCATGCGGCCAGGATGAAGGCACAATTTTCAACACCAAGTGCCAATTTGGAGGCCATTAATAAGAAAGGATGAGATCAAAGGTCCATTGTTTAACAAGTGCATCCAGTAGTCAAAGACGAAGGTGAAAAATGGGATTATTTAGAATAAAACATTGATGTACTACATCATATGGTGGTCAATTTTCTATCCCATGTGAGGAGAGCTTCATTATAATCATTTTAGCTTCTTCAATTCCTCCCTATCCTTTTTTTTCATCTGGGCAAGGCTCCAAGATGTGGATGATCCTTCATTATTAATTAATAGAATGAAAATTTTTATTCCCTACACTATTTTTATTTTTATATTCCCCTACAATAACAATTAATTATAATTAACCACTCTTTGGAGGATAATCTTCACCAAATATTTATTTATGTCATGATCAGTGATAATTAAATTGAAATGATCAAATCATGCTCTAATATTTGACTAAGTCGAGGGAATTATTGAGCATAGTTTGAATATTTCTAGGGTTAAATGAAAAACCCTACAAACTTTGGTTCTTTTATGTCGTTACCCTAATTTTTTCATAAACCAAATTTGGAGAGGTTTTAGCGGGTATAAGCTGCCCTGTGCGATTTTTCAACCAGACAAGTTTTGTGTCTCTATGATTTTTGATTTCTCAATTTTATGGCTAAACAATACAATGTTTAGGTCTAGCTAGCTGATATTCGAATTTCACATAGGGTTCCCTTATCATGTTTTCACCCTAGAGAGTTTTTTGTCTCTTTCATTTGTAGTTTAAGGACTTGAAAACTTGAATGACGATTACTGATATTATAGGTGGAACATATTTGGTGATTACTGGTTTTTTTGGTCGAATAGCTTTAAACATAAATAATGAGGCAAGGCCCCCAGTAGGGTTTACTTTATTATAATTTCCCAATTTTTTATACACAGAAATGATGTGTTTTTATTTACCATGATTCATAAATTAATTATGAGAGATATAATATGGGGGCATGGAATCCATTGGGGGTGTATAGAGGTAGGAAAAAACTCTCTGGAAAATGAATTTGTTTCCGGTTGACATTCCTTTTTTTGGGAAACTTATGCAGATCCACCGAGGCATATTATGCATAGTCATAAAATGGTGTCTTCAATACACTGGCCTTCTATCTCTGATGGCCATGTGATTTTATTGGAGGTTCATATTTTTGTTTTTTTAAGACAAAAAAAGGTGGATCAAGAGTGATGTCTGAAAACAATATGAGAATTTGTATTGACTTTGGATGCGGGAACACTCTAGAACAAATTTGAATTTTTTATATGAGTTTTGAAGCATAATATAGTTTATTATCATGAAATTAGGACATTGGTGTTTCAGTTTAATGTCTCACTATAAGGAAATTCATAATTTTCCACTCTACTCTGAAGAAAAGGATAAACTATTCATCCCATTAAATGTAATCTAAGCAGGAATGTTCTATCAAATTTGAGAATGAAGGGGAATGATGGTTGTAAACTATAACCAAGGATGTTTTTGAATACAAGGATTGATATGGGATGTATACATCATAGGGAGTATGAAGGTAAAAAGAGCTAATCACGAGGATGAGTTTGTCATTGGATGACAAGAATTTTTTTTGAAGGGAAACTTATACAGATCCACCTTGGCATATTGTGCATATTGAAATAGTGGGGTCCCCAGATCATTGTCCCTCCATCTTCAATTGACGGGGATAGTTATGGGGATTCTGAACTTTCCATACAAAGAGTTTGGTCTATGCAAGGAGGGTTCCTAAGCATAAAAGTGGCATTTGAAGTCACAATTTTTCAGGAAAGGGATACATACATTTCCCTTTCACTGGGGTGAGGGGGTTTTGTACGTATGTCCAGCCCATGTCCAATGAAGATAAATTATCCATGTAGTTTAAGGGATTATAATGATGAAATTGTCTTGTGTTGATTTATTTCATTAATAAAAACATGGTGGAGAATTATTTGTGGTGTCGAGAAATGTTTCGTGTAGGTATTCCCAAATAGACATTTCCCTTTTGCCACTATGAGGGGGTTTTCTATGTAAGTCTGACCAATGTACGATGAATATAAATTATCCATGTGGTTTAAGGGCTTACGGTAAGGAAATTTTCTTGTGTAGATTTATTTAATTAATAGATACATGGGGGGACATTATTTGTTGTGTCTAGAAATTTTTTAGGTCTTCCCATACACCCGGAAGACTCATTTTTGGACACAGTATGGTTTATTGAAGATTCTGGGGGAAATTTCCTCTCATGTGATTGTATCAGGATGGTACCATGTAGTTTATTTTCACACAACTAGGATTGTGGTAGCATAGTTTATTGTTATGTTGCAAGGACAGTGTGAAAGTGTTCCAATGGGAAGTTCATGGTGCATATGATATGACCTAACATGAATGGGAACCATAGAGGCCCAACATCATACCATACATTATTATGTGAAACCCATTCCAAGAGGCCAAAGTTCGAATAGATTTTTTGTTGGGCCAAAAGATTAAATGTCTAGGAATTTCTACATATCCCATATGGGTGGGAATCAATCCAAATGTAATTCTTGGGAAATTCCCTACATTATTGTGGTCAATAAATAGGTAGAGGGGAATATTTAAGTGGGTGGTGGCTGGACCAATATATAGAATATGGGGGTTATTACGTATCTTGTGTAGAAAGAAATCAAGTCATAGGTAGTTCTTTAGAAAATGTATTGTTTAACGTCATGTCGTAAGGACACTTTAACATCCAGTTTAATCTCATGCAGTTTTGACACTTTCCATTTAGTTTACCATATTTCATTTATGGATTTTTATTGAAGGAATCATGAATTAAGTATAATATAAACAAGCTAGGATTTTCTGACATGGTCCGGATGTGAAGGGGGAATATGGAGTAAACCATGACCCTAGGGATCCTTAGATCAGGAGAAATGGTATGGGGCATGGAATCCATTTGGGAATACATAGGTATAAAATGCCTCCTTTGAAGATGAGTTTTCTTTTGGTTGATTGACATTTTTCGTGGGAAACTTATGCAGAGCCATCGGGGCATATGATGCATAGTCATGAAAAGTTTTCCTCAGGACACCAATCTTCCATCACCAATGGTTGGGGAGGATTGTGATGATCAAAAATTACTTGGGCATATATTTTGATGAATGTAAATAATGAATTCTAATATGTAAGATACATCCAAACTATGGTTTTCCACGAAGAATGAATTTACTTACATAGACCAGACTCATACGTAGGGGGAATTATAATTTCTTGACAGATTATGAATGTGGAATCAAAACATGAAACCTTCTGAATAGATTCAGTATTTTACATATAGTTGATGGGGTATTTTTTTATTTACAACAGTTGGGCCTTGGATATTGGATTTGTGAGTCACTACGCACCAATTTGTAATGAGGATCAAGATGCATGTAGTTCTCAGGGACTCCCTTGTGAAGATATAATTCATGAAAATGGGGAATATATATATATATATATATATATATATATATATATCTAGATCTGTGTTTGTGTAATTGGGCTTCACTACTTATCCTGCATTGATAGGAATCAAGCCACACATAGTTCTAAAAGTTCCCTACAGCTATTTAAACAATGTACATATGGAAGAATATATTATTAACCATTTTGTTGGGGTGTCTGGACTAGGGTGTATAATCCAGGCATCACTATGTATCCTACAATAATAGGAATCTTTTCTTACATTCCTCTTTAAAAATAAGATTTCTACGTGGATCTGGAACTTATTCCTAAGTGATTGAATTTTAGTATTATACTACAGATATCTGTCTCATGTGCATGAAATTTTTAATTGATGTAATGATCACCATGCAATTTAACATCATGCTACTAGGATGATTTATGATGAAGCTTACTATCATGGGATCATGATGATTTTCATGGAGTTTAACATCTTTCTGTAAGGATGATGTTGGCCGTTTGGTTTAACATCGTGCGGTAACAAAATTTCATCAAGACGTTTAATGTCTTGAGTTGGGGAAATCATCTAGCCTTTGTAAACAAGAAATATTTCTTCAATAACCTTGAATTTCTATGAGATGTAATGAGTTTCCATCCACAAAAAATAAAGGAATATGCACCATTGGAGTAGACATTCTATATCAAATACAATCCTTGAAATTTTGGTTCCAATTTTGGAAGTTTTATTCCATGTATCATTAGTGTCTTGAGAACCAACACCATTTCTCCATTAAGGAATGACCATAGGTGTACCATTTTTTAAAGGCACATGCAATCCGATTCTGATAAATATCCAAATGATGCAAGGTATGCAGTCTCATTTCGTCGAGTTTCTCTAGCTTATCCAATATTTTGTGATTTCTCATCTATGTATTATTAATCATATATGGAAACATGGAGTGAGAGAAATTTAACTTTTATTTGTAGAACCCCATCTATCATGTATACTAATGAGTATGGGGTATCCTGGGTGATGGTTGGGGTCAAGAATTGACAGGCCCATAGAGCACAGAAGAGTTTTTTTCAACCATGATTTCTTATCCTTATCTGACATATTTTGAATTATAATAGATAAGGAATTGTTGAAGGACTCTATATGAATGTTAGCCACTTCATGATAGTGGGATAAATGGTTGGTTTCGATACCATACTCATGGTATAGTTTCTCAAACTCAGCATAAAAGAAATTGGTTTCATTTTCTATCAGTATGGTGTGACAGACACCAAATCTAGTTATTATATTGGATTTCACAATGATGACAATGTTTCTTATTCCAACCAATTTAAAGAGTAAAAATTTAACCCATTTTAAATAGAAGTCAGTTGTTGTAAGAATACACTTGAATTGTTTGGTCATAGCAGGGGGATTTATTCCCACAACATCCATTCCCCATATGGAGAAGGGGCAGGAGTACTTTACAGTGTGAACTAACTCTGGGGGGTTAGTGGATGAAATTATCATGAACTTGAAAAGAATGAAACTTCTTGATGAATTTAGTGCAGTCTTGTGTCAGAGTCATCCATTAGTGTCCAAGCCTTAAAATTTGATGGGAAAGCATGGATCTTGATTGATGTGCACTCTAGGATCTAGTGTCTACTTCATTCATGATGGAGGTGGTCTCTTCTCAATCAATGCACCTAAGAAGGATCCCATCAAGGATCCACTTATAGATTACCTTTTTTATTTGTTCCATTATACAGAAGAAAATTAATAACTAATCTCTAGGTTTTTTCCTTGTCGTCTCAAGCTGGTTGAAGCTCTCCCTTTATAGACAGTCCATAATGGGAGTCTTCCAGTTATTGGCAAGACCATATGGTTCAGTGGAGTTGCTAATATCATTGACTTCCTACATATTGCCTAGAGTGAATGGTGAGACCACTCAGCAATATGCGATGATGATGACCATTTCACCTCATTATGGATCAACTGGAGCTATGGCTGTGTTTTTAAATGAATCATATCAATTAGTATGCGACTAGGGGACATGATTCAATGTTGGTTCTGAAGGGAATTCAATCATTAGTCCTCAGTAATGGTCTATCATGGGGATCAATTCTTTCTTTTTTGTGACATAATCTAGGTTGACCTTATTGATGAATAGTTTTGAATAACCATTTCTCATCAAGTGTTTAACTTTTACTTGAAGTTTCAGATCTATAACTACAATAAAAGGTTGGTATTATTATTCATTATTCATTCACCCCTACAATATTTGGAAGGAGTAAGATAGGAATACATTTGCTGGAGATATGATTACAAATCCTAACCTCGCATTATTAAGCCTGAGTTATTTCATTCTTCTCCTAGTTGGGATTCTAGATGCATAGTCAACATTCTTCTCACAAACACAAGAATCTTTTTTTACATTGAATCCCTCCTCATCGAGTAACTCAGTATCCCATGATGTTATTTCTTCTAAGGGGATCCCTGCTACGAAATCTAATAGTGCATGGCCTTTGATGGATTTATAATGAAAAAACTGTAATTTAAACTATTATAGGATAACAACCTCATTATAGATGTCCAATCATCATTGCATTGCTGAGAATATACTTTAGAATGTTTCTATGATATGTTAAATAAACCTTGTCATTCTATAGGTATTGGCACAATTTCTAGACTAAAAATATAAATACCAGACAACTCTTTTCAATACTCGAGTAACAAGTCTCATTGCCAATCATGGTTCAACTAACATAATAAAGGTTTTTTTCATAGCTAATTCTGATCTTCTATATGTGGAAGGCACCCATGAATCATTATAGGACAGTCAAATATAAAATGAGTGGTCTTCCTTTGATTTCTTTCATTAGTAATGTTATACTTAAGATATATTTCTTGAGAATACTAAATGATTCCTAACAATCATTAGTCCATTCATATTTAACCCCCTTTTTCATCAACCTAGTGAAGGGAAAATAATTTTTTTCAGGGTTGTCTTTGAAGCATAGAGTATTAGGAATGTTTCCTTGAAGTTCTATCAACTCTATAAGGTTATGAGGAAGTGACATGCCCAAGATAGCCATAGTCATTTTGAGATCAACTTCAATACCATGATAGCATATGAAAAAGCTAATGATTTTCCTAGAGGTAACCCTGAAAGAACATTTTAAGGGGTTTATTTTCATACTATGTTGTCTTAATTTGTTGAAAACTGTCTCATGGTCTGGTAGGTGGTTTTAGCATTGTCTCAATTTAATCACCTGGTCATCAACATAGCATTTGTTTAACCTTCCTTGGAAGGGATTGAAGATGCGATACATGGAACATTGATATGTGGTGCAGACATTCTTTAAACCAAAGGGAATTACTCGATAGAAAAATTATATTTGTGGGGCCTTGAAGGTGGTGAATTATTTATCTTCTTGGGCCATTCAGATATGGTTGTATCTTTAATATCCTTTCATGAAGGCGAAAGTATAATATTTCTCTGTTGAATATATTAGTAGTTCTATAATCGTGACTGAGAAATCATCTTTCAAAGAGTGTCGGTTGAGGTCTCTAAAATCAATGAAAGCATTAATTTGATTTTTTTTATTTTTAATGGGGAAGATATTGGCCATACAGACAGGATATTGGACCTCCTGAATGAAGTTGTCTCTGGTGAGTTTTTTAATATTTTCCTTAACTTAGGAAGCATGTGTCAGGTGCGCCCATCTGGCTACTTGTTTATAGCTCTGATTGTCTTCTAGAAATACTAGGTGGTGAGTAGAAACCTCATGATCAAGGCTTGGAATTTCTATTTAGTTATAGGAAAATACGTCTTGATGTTTCCATAGGAACAATGTATATCCCTCTTACTATTTAGAAGACATGGCTTCACTTCAGGATGGGCCATGGATGATGAAGTAGCTTCTTCTACCCTAGATAAAAGTGGGGAATTTTTTGGAGAGGATGGAGTGAGAGGCATAGGGATGTATTCTTACTCTTCTTCCTAAAGGAGAGGGTGATTGGTTTCCTGGAGCTCTGAGGGTGGATCAAGGTTATTTCCATTCGGGAATTCATCATTATATTGAGGGTCAACAGTTTTTTCTACACTTTTGGACTCTGTGGCCATGACTGAGACCATGAATACCATTGAGTATGCATCTAGGATTGGGATCATACACCAAACCTAGTTGATGGTTTGTACATATTCATCACAGAACATTTATAATTTGTTAGCTGGTACAATCACCAAACTGTTTGGGGTAGTGGCCTAATTAATACCATCAACAACTGGATGCTTCCCTTTCTTCTCATAGAATCCTGAATCATTATAATGTGACTCTTATGATTCAAATAGGAACTTATCGTCACATAACATCACATTCTTTCCATTCATGAAATATTTAACACACTGGAAGTAGGATAAAGGAATTGTTGCATGCTGATGCAACCAAGGAATTCCTAGAAGGATATTGAAGGTTGTGTGTTTTTGAACGAAAAACAAATTATGAGTCGGTTATGATGTCCCCAAACTGAGTCTTGAGCTTTATTTGGCCCAATTATTCCTGTTCATTTTTTCATAGCCTAGCGGGGTAGTTTTAGCGGGTGTCATATTATCCCCATTATAGCCCAGTCAAAGAAGTGTTCATACTAGGATGAGATTAACTCTATATCCATTGTCAATGAGTCTTTCTAAACATCAATACCATTTATTTTTTCTGACACATATAATGGTTCGATGTGTCCCTACAAAATGGAATCTTTATCTTGATACATAAAGGATATAACTACATGGAATTATATAGGGTTGGTCTCTATCAGATAAAGTTTGGTGGTGGTCACTTCGGATTGAAACTCCTGTTCACTTAGAAAATATCTTATGAGCACTTCCATGATGTTTTTCGACTGATTTATGCCATCTAAGGTTGATATCTTGGTAGGGACCGAGTATAACTACATCATGATTTCATACTTCTGGTCTAAAGGATGCTTCTTCACAATACAGGGATACTCTTTCACATTTTATTTAGGAGCTTGAGCTTTGGATGTGAACAACCCCCCCCCCAGATATAGGATTTGAAAGTTCATATGATTTTTTCAGATTGGATCAGGTAGGTCTTCCTACACACCGAGGTAGATTAGAAAACTACTCCTCTTCTGATGTATATTCTGGAATGATCAGGCTAGAGATAATTCTCACTGATGTATAGTAATTTTCATGCTTATGTTAGGTCTACTGAAGGGATACTCTACGACTTTTAGCAACATTGATGGTTTTATTAGGAGTAAGACCATAATATTGGTTTCATCCACTATTGAATCTTCTTTATTATCCCCAGCTTATGCGGTCTCCTCCTTCGATTCCTTGATAGAGTGCTGGGAAATCAAGATCATAACCATATTTATCGTTAGAGATGGGATCCATTATGTCAATGAAATTAATGGAGTTGGAAATAAACTCTTCTTCTAATGAAGAATCTGTATTAATGTCTACTAGTGGTGGTGCTGGTTGACAGGGTAGTTTCTATTCTTTCAGATCTGATGGCAGAAAGTATGATAGGGTCAAATCAAGTTTTTTCATTATAACAAGTCCACCTTCATATGCTTGTTCAAAATACTTTTTGGAGGATTTTGTGGTGGAGGATCTCTGTTTTGTTGAAGTTGGAGCAGTTAGTGGTATATTTAGTTTCATCAATTGTGCTTAGATAACATCACGAGATAAGTTGAATGTCTTTCGTATCATTTTACTATCTGTATTATAACCCATTCTGTTAATAAAATATTTTCACGTCTCTCCTTCATCAAGGTCTATGGTGGAAGAATATGCCACTTCTGATGGTAGTGGTCATAATTTTACCTCCCCAAAATCTATTATTATTTGTGGGAGGTCCTTGAAGATGAAACTTTCTAGAAATGTGTGTCCCACTATCAGGTGAAAGGGACAATAATTTTTATGGCCGTCAACACCAACTTCTTCAGCTCTCTTCAACTCTAGTTGATGAAGTAAATTTTAGTTCATAGAGGCTATGAAATAACCATGGACTTGATCATCTTCGAACAAGTATGTTTTATTTATTCAATCCTCAAACTGATTTCTCTTAGGTCCCCTACACTCTTCTTTGCAAGTCTGATTTTGTCACCCAGGGTTCCCTATAAAATATGGTGGAGGCCTCAATGCTTGGGAAGGAGGATGGGATGGATTAAGCATCACAGAGGCCACTTCTACTTTTTCTAGCAATTTTTTAGGTCGGTAGGGCTACACGGGACTTGAGATTAGTCCATTGTAAGGAATCCGCAATTAATTGTGCAATAGTGGGACAATTATGAAGTTTGCTTTTGTATTTTAGAAGGATAAGTTGTGTTCATATCCCATCATGGAGGTCATCGAATCACATAACAAGCATATTGTCCTGAGGGTGTGGCTGGTTCAAAGAGTAGGTCAGCCCTTTCCATCTATAAAAGAGTTCTAAGACTCTCATTATACCACTAATTTCAGTTCATGATGTTTTATACTTTTATCTTTGGAAGTGTTGAATTGAACTAGAAAAGGAACTATTTCCAAATATCCTCCCATCCCATTATGGAATGAGCAAGAAAACAGGTGTACCATACAAAGGATAAACCTTGAAGAGTTCACAAAAAGCATCTGATTTTCATTGAATCTTGTTTCTCTGGGGTTCCCATCATGGGATATCAATAAGACTCATAATGCATCAGATTTTGTTCTGGGTCACCTGAGCCATTGAAAATTTGTAACATGGGTTTCTCAAAATTTTGTGCTGGTGGTGTATTTCTTAGCCATTCAGGGTAAGGTCTCTGTTATGGCTATATCAGAGCACATCCTCCTTCCATGGACTCCAATTCAGTTTCAAATGAATCAATGGTATTAATCTCCCATTTATGTGCATCTTGTTGAAACTGATAATGGGTGTCCATAACAGTGGCTAGACCGAATGTGCTGGTTCTGGTGGTACTTAAAGAAGACACCTGACTGCGTGAATCCCTTGGGTCTTTCTCTGAACCAATTCCAATTGTTTCCTTAATGGGGAAATCTGGATACCCATATGGGAGAATATTTAGGTATATTGAAGGTCCCAATTCCATGTTGATGAACATCCTTTCATTTAACCATTTTCTAGGATACACCCTTTTAGATGAGGTAAAACTATTGGAAGTGTACTTTGGGGATCTTCCTAGGGATCATAATCAATAGGAAAACATTCTTGGAGAAACTCAGAATAGATTCACCATAAATATTTTCATTCTTCTTCCTACTAAGCGAATCTATCCTCAAACATAAGGGCTCGTTCTCATTAAGAGGAGGAGGTGGGTTGTATGTGACCTGGTTTTTTGTTCTTATCACTGTGAGGGACTCACGAAGGTGGTGGGAGATTAATTCAGGGAATAACCAAATTATGGATGACCCATTGGTTTTGGGTGAGCACACCTTTAGTTTATGTGTGGGTTAGATTTTGGGAAGAACCATTATCTTGTTTCTCTTATGTATTTACATTGTTTCTAGTGTGGTCCATAGGAATGTAATCCACAACATTCACCGATGAATAATTCAGTGTGGGTGGCATACAAGATGTTGAATGGTAAGGTCATTTTCATATTTTATTATATCTTCTCCTTCTATTATGAGATCCTCTTTGGTCTTCTTAGTGATGAGTCACTCGAAGGGAACCTTTATATGACCATGTTGTATGCCTCCCTTATGGGTGAAATGAGTCACGAGATGGGATAGAATGGGGGACCAGTCTATTCACTATCCCCCCTAAATAGGAAAATACTCATCTCCTCTATGAGGGTGGTTGAGCTAAATATTCACCCATCCCTATGGGCTGAGGATTCTACCATTACCTTGATATTATCCCTCAACCAGGATTTGTTGGTCTTATGGGGAAATGTTTTGTTAAAACAAATTCCAGAACTCTTGGATGGGCCTGATCCCATATCAAATTAGTTTCTATTGTTGTAACAAATTTCTTGATCTTGTTCATGTTTGAGACGAACATGGTGCATGGTATTCACAGGAATTATTTTATCCTGGTGACATTAGTGATGCTTGTTTACTAGCCTCCCTTAAGTGGGAAGCCTTATGAATGATCTCTATTTCCTGACTCAAAAGTTGTTCAATAGATCTCTATCTTCGGCCCTGATGGTTTTGAGACTAACTCAAGGATGGTTCTTTTCAATAATACTTCCTTTCCTGAATAGAGATTCCATTTTATATCATTGTTGGTATAATTGAATCACAAGATGAAATCTACAGTGGGTTATGTTGAACGGGAAGTGTGGTAAAGTGAAAATCTCTATGCTCTCCCAATCTATGGATATGAACACCAAATGGGGATTCGATGATAAGACGTCATAAGTTTTTTTATAATATGAATCCAAGTTGAGTAATGATCTTTCCTCCACCTCTCTGATTGTGGTCACCAAACAAACATTTGGGCTTCTAGGTCACTTTGGCGATGAAGCTCTTATAATGTTTTTACATGGTCTGTGTACCAATCATAGGGAATGTATTTTTATTTCAACTGGTGGAGTGTTTTTATAACAACCCTAGTCTTTATTACACCCTTAAACATGATTTATTACATAAAAATGCACTTAAGACAACTCCGATGATCGAGAGGTCTAGTGTCTTAATAAAGAAAATTACATAACGACATAAACTATAAAACAAAACAACTTTATTGAAAACTTATTTTATATGACCACAACATTGCTTTATACCTAGAATTTTATGGGATAACCTGAGGACATACATAAGAAAAGGGTGAGCTATAAAGACCATTAGGGAAGTAAATATGGAATAACATGAAGAATACAGTACATGTTAAGCAATAGGCATATCAATGGAGAACAAGAGAAAAATGAACATCAATCCATGATATATCATGATTTTTAGGGCATGGAAATGTGGAAATGACATACAAAAAGATATTATCATCATCCAAGGCTCATTGCACATGGATTATCATGAGTAAACCCTCATTGCACTTGAATTAGCATGATTAAACCCTCATTGCACAAGAATTAGCATGAGTAAACCCTAATTTCACTTTAATAATCATTATTAAAACCTCATTGCACAAGGCATGTCATGATACTAAACATTAACCATTGGATTGGAGCACTATCAGGGTGAACCCTTCACAAAAATTTCATTTCTTGCATAAGTGTGCCACGTGGTTCATATAACATAGAATCATTCAACATCATAAGTTATTCCACAATTACGGAATGTGGAATAAATACATGTATGTACCTTTCAATAAGTATATATATATAAAAGGTAATACCATGTACAGGGAAATGGGTATGGTATTCACTACACGATGATTTTGTATTGGAAAATCGCGGTGCAAATTCGGTAACCTAACAACGTGACATAAAAATTCATAAAAAATAGATGATGAGGGATAAAGGGTTTTATCATCATATATACATGAAATTTATAGTAAGGGGGTCATTTTACATAATATCCCAACATATCAAATGGAATTTAGAAGCATAATATGGGTGAAATACTTGGATGGAAATAAGAAGTGAGAAATCCCTTACAGAATTTTTCCATAGTAATGGGTGTACACAGAAGGAATTAATGAGAGATAAAGTGTTATCTCATCATTAAAACATAATGAGGGATGAATGGGGGAGGTGAGAAATCATACCCCCAACATTTTTAATTGAAATTAAAACTGTATTACAACATAAATAAACTTGGATAAAAATGACAAGGGTAGGAATCCATTACGAAAATCCGGCATAGTAACGGATTGGGTATGGGTCCAAATGAGGAAGGATAAATGATCCATCATTGAAATAAAATAAAATGCATAGTATTGAATCTATTATAAAATGATGAAAATATAACCAATTGAAATTACAAGAACTACATTCAAATAATATGTTTGAATTTGGAAGGAGGAGAGGAAAGTAAGGATCCTTTACTTGGAAGTATGATCCCAAAGGCGTGGGAGAGAATTTATAAAGGCTTCGTGGGAGCTTTGAGGAGAATTTTTAGGATTTTAGGAATTATGGGTCAGATACTTTTCAACCTCCAAATGGTTTGATGGAAGAGGAATGGGAGGTTTGGTGGGTTTGGTGGGTTTTTATAGGAAAATAGGGATAATTTTCTATTATTTAGGTTTTGGACACTACACATAAAACTAATAAAAACCACAAACCATCCCATGGTTTTTCCCATGGTTTCTTCCAAAGGGTATTGTAATAAAATATTTCGTAATTCCATGGTCCGTACATATTAAAATATTTGGCTGGCTTATGTGTATATGAGTCATACTCTCATGGAAATCATTTTAAAATGTTAAATATATTATAAGTCTTGGAAGGTCCACTAAGGAAATATAAAATTAATCAAAAAAATCTAAAATAAAATTATTTTAAAGTTCAAAAATATATTGGCTGAATATCCCTTTTATAGTATTTTATTACATCACTATTGGGACATTATTATGTCATAAACCACAATATATATTTACTCAGTGTTTAATTTTTAACCAAAAATTCGACTGTCTCATAAAATTATGAAAAACTAACCATTGGTTAATTTTGATATCCTCACTCAAAAAAATATATTTATTTTATGTAAATAATTTTCTAAATATGTGAATTTTCACATTAAAAATAAAAACCGACATTTACTGAAATTTGACGGGTTTTGAAATTAAACAATTTTTAACATTAATAAAAATTACATTTGACTTCATAAAAATTATATAATCATTTATTATTAATAAAATTAATTTGATAATAATATTTTATTTAAATATTCAATATTTCAAAAAATCATTAATTCATCAATATAAATTTTTTAAATAAAAAAATAATTTCTATTTTATCATACAAAAATATAATTATTATCAAACTGAATACTTAATCTTTTATAGAGTAAAAAAATATAATCATCATTTATAATAAAAAATATTATTCTTATAACACTATTACAGTACAATTATTAATAAAAACATATTTTAATATATTAATTTATATATTTCTGAAATGTACCCTTATACCCAAAGATTCAATTTATCTAATTCATTATACTTTTAAGAAAACTATTTTTGTAAAGGAATTGATGGAATAAGAATTTTATTTATAAAATATATTACACAAAAATAAATTAATACCTTGTTAGATAACCCCTTATAACACCATTATAATACCTAAGGGTATGGTGTGTCATGGTGACATACACTTGGGGCGGCTCAGATAACATCACTCTGTTGGTAATCTCTTTTAGCATCCACTTATCCCATAGGCAATTCTGTTCAAGATTAACGTGTGGAATCTCGACTTGGGCTTGGTCAAGAGAAAAGACTAGTGATGCTACCACCTTTCTGAGCTCCGAAAAATGAGCTTCATATGGATCCAGTCTATAGGATGAGGTGATCCTCTCCTCTTGTTTGTTTCGAAAAAAAATCTTTTATAAAAACCATAAATTTATACTATTCATGTGGTCACTATTGAAAGGCTATATTATCAATTGTAATAATACTAAATGGTCATTTAAACCCAATTGGATAAAATAAAAAAGTACATGTGTTTTCTATATCCTTAATACATTTAATAAAAGAAACGGAATTTTATTCATGAATGATCGATTCGTTACAGTTTTTCAAGGATTGATATGAATGTTATGTATGAATTCTTCTAAGGACTATATGGGTATGTGAAACTGAGAATTTTTAGTGAGCCACAACATTACTATTATTTCATCCTTTGGAAATTTTTTTCTCATGATAAAAAAAATCATTTTTTTATTTCTCTAGGGACTCCTCCACTTGATCTGCTAAACTTGAATGTTTCATGATGATTTTATCACAAGCAGTGTGGATGGTAGGGGTATCATTGATATGTGAACGGTATGGAGGTGTATCAAAAGATGATCATCACCTCGGCCCATCTCCTGGTTGAGAAAAGTTTCCATTTTTATTAATAGGGTATCTGACATATTTGACCCCATACTTCCAAGAATCTCAACATATGAGGGATTTCTTACATTTAATTCGACAGGGGGGCTTCTTGCTCATATAGAACTAGACTACAGGGAAGAACTTCGCTACGATGATGAGGAATAAAGTCATAGTTTGGTGTATGACTACCGAGAGATTTTATTCAGCGTATATGCTGGGAAGGACCATTAGTGAATATCTCAGTAAGAGGAGTACCTTCACAAGATCTACTTCCACTTCCGTAATTTGGTATTGGATTGATAGGATATTAATCCTCTAAAGACAAGTGTTTTTTGGAATAAATAATTCTATATTTCAGTGGAGAAGGGTCTAGAATATATTATTCATTTTCTATCAACCTTTGGTGCAATTTAATTTTTGGTGCTCACTTGAGGGAAACTATGGCCACTTACTATGGATGACAACATTAATATGTGTGAGCCTGTTCAAGTTCCTCCTATGGAGCTGTTGGGATATGCTGATGAACTTATTGAGTTCTGATATGGATATATGTCTACCCTAGAGTGGAAACCATGGTGGATGGGTGTCCTTGAGTTGCAATGTGGTTTTTTCCCAACTGATTGTCCATTTATAATAGAATATGGCCAACGATCATCTTGGGTGGGATAAGGGGTGCATGAATTTTCAAAAGCGACCATCCTATTGTGTGGATTAGTCACCCCACTTAGGTATGTGGGATTATGGGATCTAATCCTTTATATAGCCATAGATATGATTAAATATTGACAAGTTTATAGGATGTGATTAGGAATTGATGTCTAATCCATCATCATTAAAAAGATGGGTTGAGAGACTTCATTGGATGGAACATGAATATATTACCATTCTGATGTCTGATTAGGAGATTGTTCCTTCTCTGGTCCTCCATATTCATCAAGTGGGTACTAACAGTTCTCCCGTATGGGAGAAGAAGAAGGAGTCTCCCCTAGTTTATATTTTTGATATGCCATCTATTTCCTCTGGTTGCTAACATATTTGACTGGATGGATTCATATTCATGAGAAGAGATTTTTTTCCTCATTTTCTATAGTATTTATCTGAAAGGATTTTTATGGAACCATTGGAATTTGACTATGCTTATATTTGGGTGCAATCGTATTAGACTAATGAGATTCATATTCACAAGTAGGGATTTTCAAATACTCATTTTACACCCTATTATGATGGATGGATTTATATGCGGAAGTATGATTTTTTTCCTTTTCGTAGCCAATCTTCTTCCTATTTGGCTAATGAGCTTCATAAGCATTGGCAAGGATTTTAATCAGCATGATATTTTGAACCCTATTTTTATGGAGAGTCTAGAGAGTATTTGTGGTAATTTTTTCTTTCTCATAGTGTGTCATTGCATTTTCTTGGTGGGATGTAGAAGAGGGATGGGAATATACAACTTTCTATAGTGTTTTTCCGTATTTGTTCGATGGATCTCCTCTTCTAGAACTAGAGTGATGGCCTATTCTTGATTATATGTTATTTACCTTTGGTAGGCCGCTCGAGGGATCCAAATATTTTGGAATTCAACCTGATCCCTTGGGGTGATATCCTATACAAGTTGAGGATATCAAGCCACATAATGGTGGTGGAGATGATTTTTGGCAGGGGACTTTAGGATAGACCCCTATACTGTAGGAATTAAATATTTGGTGATGACTTCATTATACGTCCTAAGGTATGGGAGTCACTCATTGTCAGGTTTTAGGGAAAGACTCCAGAAGTGATTGGAGACTGCCAATGGATCCACCTTTTTATGGTACGAAGACCATCGCTGGGTGGATAAATGATGGGTCTTCATGGCCTATAGGACTTTCTTTGTTACCTTCAGGGTGGGGAGGGTACCATTTTTATGGTACTCCATAACTAGTGCATTTCAAACCAATCTTTGAAGATGCTAGGTGGTAGATGGAGTCCTTTTATTCATCAAGGACATAGATTCTTGTACAGTCACTGACGTACGTGTTTGAGAGAACTTTTTATATTCCATTGGATTGAAGGAGGCTTTGAGAATTTTAGGAAATACATGTTATATGTACTAGAAAAAAACACTTTTCAATGTACCATCTCATGATCACTTGTGTGACTGATGATCATATCTATCTCTCTTCCACTTTGGATGTGAAAGGGTTCTGATGATATGTAATACCACATCCTTGGTCAAGGATTCACGTCAGGGCTCTATTTTTGTTTCACCTGAAGAAGTGAACTGAAAGGGCTGATGGATTATAACCCAACTATTTTTTCACTTGAGTCTTTTCACATTGTTTTTTCCATTTTTTTCTCTAAAAATCATTAATTCGAGTTCATGACTGAAACGGTCTGATGAGAACTAGGAAAAACATCATTTTTATGTTATGCATGAGGATATTTAGTAATGTTCCTTACACCAAGTTACCATTATTTTCACTGAAGCCTTTTTTGTGCGGCTTGAATGGTTGATTACAGTGGGTTTAATGGTGGGAAATCATTGACACTAGTTACTAGGTCTTAATAAAGTTTCCATCAAGTTTTTATCATGGAGTTGTAAATGTCCAATGAATCTTATATTCTGGATTCATAGACCTAATTTCCAAAGGTAGGTTCTCGTTTGGTGACTGGACAACAACACTTAAGAACTCATATTGGTCTAGAGGATAGGATGTAGGGATCATCGCACTCTTTTAGAGGGAACTGTTACCACTTCTAGGACTCCCTTATAGATTTAATTCATGTTCATATGTTCATGATTCAATAGTTCATTCCAAAGAATGTGTCTGCGGATTACCCCTATATCACGACTAATCATGAATATAGATGGGTTCAGAATAATCTATATGTATATGAGGTTATCCGTCAATAGAGGGATCTTTACATATCCGAGGTTCTCCATCAATGTTACCATTTAGTGGAAAAATATGATATTCCTTAGTCATATATGGGGAAAACACTGGTCTTAATCAGTGAAATGGGTCACTCTGGATTGTATTATCATCATGGTG
Source organism: Viscum album (assembly GCA_963277665.1). Lineage (NCBI taxonomy): Eukaryota > Viridiplantae > Streptophyta > Magnoliopsida > Santalales > Viscaceae > Viscum > Viscum album. Next base: position 1,897,312,298 of record OY728158.1, on the reverse strand, counting down.
GGATTGAAGTCATTTTTATATTGGGATCTAACCCTTGAAATTGGATTCCAACATATCCTCGTGAGGGTAATCAAAACCGACATGTTTCAATGCCTCTCAACTGAACATATCACCTTTTGAGGCCATGTGACAAGGACCCATCCAGGCAGTTTAACATCATAGGGTGAGGGCACTTGAGTGATGGGAGCTTGGTCAAGGTTGATATGGTACTGATACCGAGGTGGCCTAAGGGACCTGAAAGAGAGGTGGTCTCCCGAGATGGATGTGACCCTTCTGAGAATATGTCCCGAAAAAGGTTGTGGTGGATTTGAGTGTCCAGTTTGGACCATAGAGAGGATTCCTACATATTCTTATTAGCTGGGAATCAAAGACCACAATGTTTGTAAAATTTGGTATTATACCCTAGAAGCGGCCCAAAAGGGGGCATGATTGGCTCTTACATATAGAAACTGCAAGATTGGAGCTACTTAATTCAGAATATGGCCCTTTAAAGGTTGAAGTATGGTTTCAAGGGTTATACCTTGTAGGAGGCCCTTTTGAAGCCTAATATCATGCAGATGTCATGATGACCACTGACCTCTAATCCCATGCAAGTCTTGCTTGGTTTGAGAAATAAGAAGCGGTGGATATGATGATCACACGATCTTACCCTATCAACTGAGGGATGGTGTTGGAGCCCAAGGGTAAATATGGAGAGTTATTTGAGTGTGCTTGTTGATTTTTCATAAATGTTTGGTGTCTCTGGAAGAGTCCTTGTATTGATCTCATAGGACTGGTTCACATAGTAGCCATCACGGGAGCTGGTGATATTATGGGAGGGACCCATATACGACCTGAGTGGTATGAAGACCTGAGTGTGGTCCACATAGGACTTCGCTACATGGGGAACGGTTCCATCAAAATAGCATGGTGATATGTGGGATCGAGTTCCCACATTGTGATTTTATGTGTGGGGTAATGTTCTACCCATATGGCATGGTTCCATGCAGGATCGAGTTCGGCCTGTATAGTGATTTTCTATGTGGGGAAGGGTTCCACCCGTATAGTTTTTTCTATGCCGGCCGCCTAGTTGTAAAGGGTAAATTTGTCTACCCCTCGCGAGAAGTATGCCCGCAAAGGATGTTGATTTCATGAACTGCCAATTGATTATATTTTTATCCTTAATAATTATATGCGGTGGATTTTACTAATCAGAAATTTTCGAAGGAGTCTGTCTTTTGTGGAGCTATCGATCTCTCCTTCTGTTGATCCATCGATTCCTCAATCGGTCAATTACTCAATCTATCGATTCATTGATCTGTCAATTCCTCGATCTATTGATTACTATATTTTATGATTCCTCTATCTTAAGATTCCTCAATCTACCATTTGGTTTCTCGTGGGTTCTATTTACAGAGATGTGGAGTAACGGGATACAGACAGAACCAGTCATCTGTGATGAGGCAGCGAGCCCTTTTTTGCAGAATCCCATAGAAGATATCCATCCCACGGATGACATGGTCAGCAGGGGAACGAGTTCATCGTCTGAGCGACAACGATCACCACCTATATCCTATGAATGACGTCATTTCATTTTCAAGTATTGAAAGGATCGCATCGCAATGAACGGTGCATCGATAAGAGGTCTGTAATCCATGATATTGGCAAAAGAACGAACATGTCCGATTTTTGAGGGTTTTGGGCCCGGACCGACCCGGCCCGAGATCCCCTGGGTCGGCCCAAACCGGGTCTGGGTCCGGATCATTAAGGCGCGGCCCGGCCCGGCCTGGGGGTCGGTTGGCCTGGCGCGCGCGCGCGGCCCGCGTGGCCAGCTCAGCCAGTGCCGAGCTGAGCAGAAGGGGGGGGGGGGGCTGCCCCCCCTTGATTGGAACCGCGACCCCCACGTGGGGGACGCTCCTGCCAACAGACGCGGCGCTGGGCACCGCATCTCCCCCGGGTCCCGCGCGGCCGTGGGACCGGTCGCCTGCCGCCGCGGCTTCACCCGCGGCGGTCCATCCTGGCGGCGTGTCGGCCTCCGCCGCCTCCTGGCGGCCGGCCGGTGCCAGTCGCTGCCTCCGGCCGCCGTCGCTGCCGTGCTGGCGTGGCGCACCAGCAGGGTCTTCCGCGGACCGCCGAACGCACTCCGATGGTCTGTTTTGCCATCCGTCTTCGCCAGTGGTCTTCCCGGGACCTACTCTTCACTAAGAAGTCTTCAAATCGACTCTACGGCCTGTTCCGTCATCTCCCTTCGATCCGCACATCAATAAACAAACTGCGGAATCTTTGAATCGCCTCTGTGACCCCGACTCCAACCACGGTTTCGTTTGGCCTCAACGGCGCGACGCGACGGCGCCGCGCTTCTCCACCGTGTTCCTTCCTGATTCCGCGTGGTGTCGTTGCACCGTGCCACCTTCGTTCGAGCCACAACGAAAACAACATCGAAGGGGGAGGAGGGTGGGCCGTGTTCGTGCGGTCCGACCTCCTCCCGTTATTACGATAACAGGCGGCCCAAATAGAAGTCGATGAACAGAAAAGAATTCACGAACAAATAAATAACCCCTACCTCAAGGTGTCGTCGAATGAGGATCGTCGCGGGAAAAGACGTTGCGGGAGATGGCGTCGTGGAAGAGGATCGTGGGCATCGTGGTACACGACATCACGAGGAAGAGGACTGTCGGTGTCACGGTACACAACGTCGTGTCATCGATCTCCGAGGAATTATCGTTATTCTTCGTCCTTCATCGGAGGTCGGCGTTCTTCGTCGGTGACGGTCTGTTTTTCACTTTTTTCAAAGAGGAATAAGATATTCCTCAAGAGCGCAAGAGTCCTCCCTTCCTTTCGCACAACGAATCAACCCCTAATAAAATAAGTATTGTCTTATTTTATTAATACACACGCAAGCCATTAATTTGAAAATCAAACAGATCTTATTCAATTAATTGAATTAATTGAGGAGCGTTTAATATTCAAATTAATTTTCAGGGTTGACTTGCCATTAATTCGGGGTGCGGGTGAGTTACCAAATTAAATGCACGTGTGAGGTAAAAAGGAAAATAAAGGGGGTGGGGCTCGTGTGGGCCCCACCTCACTAATATCCTACCTAGAAGTTAGGATATTAGTAGGTCCCACTCCAACCACCATGCCTAGGTTATCATTACTTAGAATAAAAATAAAATTGTAACACAATATTTTATTTTTATTCTTTAGTTAATCCAATTAATTAATAACCTCACCCGAGCAAACGCAACTCCAGAAAAGGTGTTCTTAAGAAATTACCTGTGCTGCGATTCAATCGGTGCCCTTGGAATTTGATTCCGATCACCGGTTCAAAAGTTAGGAAAACCCGCTCGTTCGTTCACTGAACGTACCCGAGCTAAACTTTGGAAGTTGATTCCAGGCACACCGGGCCTCGGAATCAGGTGTCGTCAGAAACTGCGTTCTTGTAAAATCCCAAATAAAATTAATAAAAAAAACTTCCCTTGAATTTTACGGGTCTTTAAATTACTCCCACCTCAGGGATTTACATCCATGTAACGATACATCACAACTAGGGGAACAAATGAGGGTACTGAGTACGTATCTGAGCCTCCTGCTCCCAAGTGCTCTCCCGGAGGTTCCTGTGCTGCCATCTGATGCGCACTAAAGGAATTGACCTCCCACGTAGGACCTGCTCATGTCGATCCTCGATCTCCACCATGACCTCCGCAAAAGTCGCCCCATCTTCAAGGTCTAGCTCCCCATGGTCGATGATATGTGTCGGGTCGTGCATGTATCTCCTCATCTAAGATACGTGGAAGACGTCGTGCACCCGGTGCAACTGAGGTGGTAGAGCCAGCTGATAAGCCACCTCGCCTATCCTGCTGAGAACCTGGAATGGTCTGATGAATCGTGGAGATAACTTTCCGCCCCAGCCAAATCTCTGTAATCCACGTCGAGGTGAGACCCGCAAGAAGACATGGTCACCATCCTTGAACTCCAGTGGCCTCCGCCTCCTGTCAGTACAAGACTTCTTCCGGCTCTGAGCTGTCCTCATCCGCTCCTGGATGACCTGGACCTTCTCTGTCGTGGCCTGGACCATCTCCAGTCCCACAAGTGCTGACTCCCCAGGGTCTGTCCAGCACATATGTGATCTTCAAGGTCGGTCGTACAATGCCTCGTATGGTGCCATCCCAATGGTGGAGTGGTAGCTGTTGTTGTACGCGAACTCCACCAAGGGTAGGTGGTCCTCCCAACTGCGACCAAAGTTGAGGACACATGCACGGAGCATGTCCTCGAGAGTCTGAATGGTCCTCTCCGTCTCACCATCTGTCTGAGGGTGAAAGGCGGTGCTCAGACGTAGTTGCGTCCCGAATGCCTCCTGCAACCCCTTCCAAAGCTGGGAAGTAAAGCGAGCATCTCGATCGGAGATGATAGATGATGGCACACCATGAAGCCGTACAATATTCTGAACGTAGATATGTCCTAAGCTCTCTACTGAGCCCTGCTCTCTGATGGGTAAGATGTGAGCCGAATTGGTGAGTCGGTCGACAATCACCCAAATGGAGTCGTGACCTCTGGAAGTACGTGGAAGTCCAGTAACGAAATCCATAGATACCCCGTCCCACATCCACTCCGGGACCTCCAAAGGTTGTACCAAGCCTGCTGGTACCTGGTGCTCTGCCTTCACCTACTGGCCGGTGAGGCATCGAGAAATGAACTCTGCCACAGCCTTCTTCATACCTGGCCACCAGTGCTATCATCTGAGATCCTGGTACATCTTTTCCACTCCTGGATGTACCGCTAAAGGGAAAGTGTGAAACTCTCTCAGCACCTCCTCCTATAAGGCAACTCGTACCATTGTACGTCCTCTAAAAAGGACGTCGTGCTCTCCTCCTATAGAGAATTCCTCAGGTGCCTGTCCTGAGGATATCTGCGCACGCCGCGTCTCACAGTCAGCATCCCCACACTGTGCCTCTCTGACCCACTGTAGTAATGGAGGAGTGACTGTGAGTGACTGAAGAAAGGCTGCTCCATCTCTATCCACGAAGGATATCTGCAAAGAGGCTAGTTGCTTCGTCGCCTCCCCGAGTAGTTGGATGCCTGTCCTCCTGCTGAGAGCATCGGCTATTATGTTCCCCTTTCCAGGAGTATAGACTATCTCAAAGTCATAGTCTGGGAGGAACTCAAGCCATCTCCGCTGTCTCAGATTCAGGTCCTTTTGTGAGAAGATGTACCTGGGACTATGGTGGTCAGAGTAGACTGTAAAGCGCTCACCCATCAGATAGTGTCACCACATCTTCAGAGCGAAGACCACTACTGCTAACTCCAGGTCATGGGTAGCGTAGTTCTGCTAATGTTGCCTCAACTGAAGTGATCTATAGGCGATCACTGCCCGCTCCTGCATCAGGAAACATCCGAGTCCGGTCCCTGATGCATCGCAGTAGACTACGTACCCTACTCCCTCCTCCGGTAGCCTCAAGATAAGTTCACTGGTCAATATCCGTCTCAGCTCCTAGAATATCTGCTGACATCTGTCTGACCACACAAAGGGTTTCCCCTTATTCATCAAAGCTGAGAGTGGTGCCACAACTCTGGAAAAGTCTGGCACAAATCATTGTTAGTACCCATCTAGACCCAAGAAACTCTGCACCTCCGTCACGCTCCTGGGTATCTCCCAAGCTAGGAATGCCTCGATCTTTGCAGGATCCACCGCAAATCCCACCTCAGAGATGACGTGTCCTAAGAAGTGGACCTCACGTAACCAGAACTGACACTTCGAGATCTTTCCATAAATCTAGTGCTCTCAGAGTGTGTCTAGTACAACCTGCAAGTGGTAGGCGTGCTCCTCGTCAGTGGTTGAGTATATCAAAATGTCGTCAATGAAGACCACGACAAATAGATCGACGTATGGTTGAAAGATCCTGTTTATGAGACCCATGAACACTGCTGGAGTGTTGGTTACACCTAAAGGCATAACCAAGAACTCATAGTGGCCATACCGACATCTTAAGACCGTCTTCTGCATGTCCTCATCTCAAACTCTGAGCTAATGATAGCCTGACCTGAGGTCTATCTTCGAGAACCACCATGCTCCCTTGAGCTGATTGAAGAGGTCGTCAATCCTCGGTAGCAGATACTTGTTTCTCATGGTCACCTGGTTCAGGTGACGATAGTCTACACAAATTCGCAAGCTCCCGTCCGCCTTCTTGGCGAACAAAATGGGGAATCCTAGGGTGAAACACAGGTTCAGATGAATCCCTTGCCCTGCAAGTCTTCCAACTGTACTCGTAGCTCTCGAAGCTCAGCGGGGGCCATCTGATATACTGGGGTGGATATCAGGGTTATCCCGGGGTACAGGTCAATATAAAAGTCTACCTCTCTGCGAGGAGGTAGTCCTGGAACGTCGTCAGGGAAAACGTCCGTATACTGATCCACCACTACAGGAAAAATAGGACTCTGCACGTCAACTGCTCCTAGGATGAGGCTAGACAACTGATGAGTGATGGTTTGTCCTCTCCTCTGCGTGAGTCCATCCTATGCTGTAAAGGTCCCCTTCTCGTCGGTGAAGGTGAACCTGCTCCCGTCGGTGCGTACACACCATACCTTGCACCTAAAACAGTCGATCTGTGCATGGACTATAGATAACCAATCCATTCCCAAGATGACGTCGTAAGGCCTCAAAGCCACTAAAAAAAGATCTCGGCCAAATATCTCGCCTCCTAGAGTAAGCTCACACTGCCGGAACCAGTGTGTAATCGTCGAGTCTGCTCCTGTCGGAGTCTCTAGCCGTAATGATCGAGCCAACGGCTCTGTCAGAATCTCTGAGCTCCGAACAAGGGAAGGGACAATAAAAGAATGACTCGCTCCTGTGTCTATAAGAACTGCAGCAAGGGTGGAGTAGACACAGATAGTACCTCGAATCATCTCTGGCGTGCCGTGGTCGTAGGCCTCTGCTGCCTGAAGCTGAGCATGTCTCTACCCGCTAGCTCCCAATGGTCGGGGTGGACCTCCTGGTGGTGGTGGTGGTAAAGCCTCAAAGCGTCGCCCACCACCTACTGCTCGGCCAGCTCCCCTGCCGCGTCTGCCTGCTCTCAGCGGACCGCCACGGTCGACCCTCTACCTCTGCCTGGGTGGCCCCTCAACCATCTGATGCTCCTCTGCACGGCGGGTCGGGCAGTCATGAGCCATGTGGCCCTGCCCGCCGCATGCGTAGCATTGCCTGCACCTCGGAAGGCTAGCTCTGCGCCGAGTGCCCCACACCTCTGATCCAGTGTCCTGATATAAGGCCCCAGCCTTAAACCTTACTTAATCTTGAGTTATTACAAGATTACACGTTGAGGATCTTTTCGGGTTTAGAGTTTTAGAGAATTAGATCATAAGACTTGCATTACATTCCACATATAAACAAAGTGGTTACATAAAGATAGTATTCTTCATTCCCATCAATGGAACACACATTTAAAATAAAACATGGATTAATTCTTGACACATCCTTGACTCTATCATCTTATCATGTACCTTTCCCTTGACCTGTGAAAAACATTTCAAAAACTTGGGATGAGCATAAAAACTCAGTATGGGTTATAAAAAAAACATGGAAAGGAAACATGAGTTCATATATACATAAGAATGAAATCATACTTTACCCATAAAACATAGGCACTTTAACATGCCTCATAAAATCATGAATAAATCATAGAAACCATAAGACATAAAGGTAACTTGAGGCATTCATAACATTCTTACATAGGGAGTAACCCTCTTGGTTACGTTTGGAATACCCATCACAGTATATTCCCTAAAATCTCTTCGGAGAAACCTTAACGTTTCACTCCTTCGCGTTACCCAATGCATTGGAGAGCTATAACGGGCTCACCCGCCCTTAGTTTATCACGGAACCACCCGTCTTCATAATAATGCCCAAGAACCATAACATAATCATATCACATAAAACATACATAAAGGAAACATAAAATTTCCACCATTCAATCACAAGATATCAATACCACACATTGATATAAAAAATATTATGAAAACCATTTTCAATACCAAAATAAAAGAAAAGTAAAACATGGTATTTATTTTTCTTTTAAAAAGAAGGAATGGCTTGTAGAAGAAGCCGAAACTCAAATAACGGTTACGACGGCGGAGAAGTCGTTGTCGCCGCATACGTACGACAAAAACATTCCCTTTTGTCGTTTGGTAAACGCTTCGTATAAAAAGATTCCTTTTGAATAAACGTAAAAGTCAAAGGGGTTTATACACCGTATAAAAGAAGGTTGTGTATAAAACAAAATATGCCTCAACGAAAGGAGATTGAGACGAAATCCCATACAAAGATAATTTTTAAAATAAAATAGATACATTATGTGTATTTACTATAAGTACACATAAATAAAGTACCAATACAAGATACGACATAATAACATAATGACATAATTTGAAAGTAGGAGATTAACCCAAAGAATGGAAATTGGGTTAAGAAGTTCCCATACCTCGTATCTGACTTGACCCGACCGTTCTTTAAACTCCTGAATAATAAACTTTAGTTAATCTCTACTTGATTATGAATCTTTTCCAAGTTCATTATTTCTTTTATACCATGTTATGAACATCATGAAATCATTTAAGTTAATAATGTTCATTTTGTCGGTATTTGGTTCTTAAGTCAAAAATAGACTTCTTACACTTACATGTTGTTAATTTGGTCAATGTTTCATTATATCCAGAATGGTATTCATGATGTAGATATCATATATTTCATATATATCCAGTACATACATGTATTTAAAATATTACATAATCATTTAGAGGTAAGAAATGAAATGCACCGTTCATGGAGACGGTAAGCCGTACGTACGCATGAACGCTACTTTCATTTCTTTGTCATATTAACGGAATTAAAACTAAATGAGACTTATGTATATTTTAATTCCAGAATTATATTCATCATTTAGATATATCATTAATTTTATATATCCATTATATACATGTACTTTTAATAGTACATTACATTTGGGGATAAGAAATGAAATGCACCGTTCATGGAGACGGTAGTCCGTACGTACGCATGAACGCTACTTTCATTTCTATCTCATACTTTAATGGAAATAAATGATAATGATATATATAGGTATATTATAATTCCAGTATAACATCATATATAATAACTTTAAATCCATCCTTTACACGTCCCACATATGGCATTAACGAATCACATCACTTTGAGGGGGCGGTAGTCCGCACTTCCTTAAGTGAAGATATCGCGTATACCCATAATGGAAGCCATAAAGGTAAGACACAAATGAAAAATACAGAAGCATAAGTAAAAAATAAACATATTACATATCATATATAAAAATAGTGACATCATAATGGCCACCTTTGAAGGTGTTAAATGAGTATTGAACAATCATCGTTTCGGGAGGCAGAATTTCGCCATCCACGGAAACCGTATGTTCTTTAACCATTTGATGTAGTTGTGTGAGAGTGTAGCTCAAATAAATCTTATAACAACATCCTAGTATATTGAAGATACTGGTGTTGTTACAAAAGAAGTAAATAAAAAGAGTTTAGGGGGTTGGAGAAGCAAAATAAAACAAATGAACATGAGAGAATGAATTACCTTAAAAAGTGTAACTCCTTTTGAGTTGAGCCTAAAGGCTTCTTTTGAAAGGATTCTGCCCAAAGGGAATCCTCTAGGATGAGGAGAGGAATGTGGAGAGAGCAAATGGGCAGGGGTTGGCCGAGCCAAAGGCTTGAAGAGTGTGTGAAATGGGGTAGAGGTGGGGGCCTTTTATAAGAGGAGAGGAGGGGCACTTTTGGAAAGTAAAGAAATATAACTTTGTTTGAAAATGTGTTTCGGTTTTAAAAGGTCCCACATTGATAGAATTCGTGGATAAGGTGATAAGGATTCGAAATCCACTCATCCAATTGGTTTTGGCCATGTGTAGGTTTTAGATTTTACATTATCTTTCCATTTTATTTTAATCGTTAAATAATGATGTCATCACTGCATCATTATTATGTCGTAAATAATTTAATTTATTTAATGTCTCAAAATTATAAAAAAAATACTATGATATAGGAAATCTTTTTAGCTTTCCAATGACTATTTATAATCAAAATTTGGGCTTGTATAACCCCACTTAAAAATTGTTTTCGCAAAACATATTATGTTTGTGTCACTTTCACTTTAACATTAAATAAAAATATATTATTGTCATTTTCCAACTAAAGTGGATACATGGGGTCCCCAAGTTAGGCCATGGCTTGTCTTGGTCGGCCATGACACAACCAATGAGGTTGGGACATGTGTCTAGGTCATTTTATATTATTAAAGTATTATTTATACCATAAACTACACTAATTACCACTAATCGCGATTAAAAACTTAATAAGTTACTATTCACCAAAAAATTATTATAATCTCATTGAACCACATTTTACTTCTTAATGACAACCATGTATGTCGGATTTTCAAAATTCAATACACATTAGTGGTAAACTTTCATTTAACTGAAAAATCAGTTTGCTTGATTACCACTTAGTGGTTTCACTATTCATCAAAAATTGAAGTTTTTCAGAAAATTACCAAAAATTCACCCTAAGCTATATTTGATATTCCGAATTCAAAAATGAAGTCTATTTTACAAAATTCAAATCATATAAGTCACATTAATTAATTTAATAATTAATTCCCGCTGCCAGAGCAAATAGCGTGTTTTTACAAAACAATAAGTATCAAAAGATTGACACCAGTTTAAGTCTAATTTCAAATCGAAATTGATTCCAATGACCACCATTGGATAAAATTGTAAAAATATATTCTAATTTCACTTTAAAACCAATTCAAAAGATAATCTAATCATATAAATAAATTAGATCAAAAAGAGGTTTTGAATTAAAATGCAACATTTTACACTATTCATAAAAAAAAATGAACTTTATCAGAAAGGTACCAAAAATTACACAAAGTAAAATTTGATATCCCGATTCTTAATAAAAGTTTTATTTGGTCCAAAAGAATGTATAAGAGTGATCAAAACTATATTTAATGACGGTTCACCATTAAAAGGTGATAAGTGAACCTTTAGTGAAAATTAGAGTATAAAAGCCTAAAATTGAACTCTTTCCGTATTTTAAGCCTTTGTCTTTTATTGGGTAAATGTAAAAACATCTAAAAACATATCTATTCATATTTTAGTTATTTCTATTCATTCCCGCCAGTACAACGGCTACTTGTTAACTAACATTTAAAATAATATTATTATATTACTAGTGTGCTACGTAAGTTTCAAAGAAACTCATCGTTGTGTATCGGGTACGCTATCGAACATAGCAACCCCTTTTAATTAAAATTCATATTTAATTCTCAAATATTAATAAATATGAAAATTATTTATTCTTTAATTACCTGGGATGTTACATCCTTCCCCCCTTTTGGGAATTGCGTCCTCGCAATTTTATTCACTTATCAAAATAAGTGGGGGTATTTATCCCTCATAGCATTTTCAGATTCCCATGTTGCCTCTTCAATCATGTGGTTTTTCCACAAAACCTTTACCTGGTGAATCACCTTATTCCGTAACACTTGCTCCCTGTGGTCAAGAATCTGGACCGGTTGTTCCTCATAAGATAGGTTCTCTTCCAGCTAAACTACCTCTGGACTCAAAACATGAGATGGATCTGGCATATTCTTTCTCAACATCGAAACGTGAAAAACATTGTGTACCTCGAAAGATAGATCCTTCCTCTGGTTATCTGCATAACTCTTCTGCCTACTCTGAGCTATTCTCATGTGTTTCTGAATCAACTGAACTTTTTCTGCCATCTCTTCTACCAATTCTGGTCCCATCAACTTTCTTTCACCCACTTCATCCCAGAAAGCTGGAGTTCGACACCGCTTCCCATATAATGCCTGAAATGGTGCCATCTGTATACTCGAATGGAAACTATTATTATATGAAAACTCAACCAAAGAAAGATGTTGGTCCCAACTTCCCTGATAATCCATAGAACAAGCTCGTAGCATATCCTCCAATGTCTGAATTGTTCGTTCTGACTGCCCATCTGATTGAGGATGAAAAGCTGTACTAAAATTTAATTCAGTACCCAACGACTTCTGAAGGCCTTTCCAAAAGTTAGAGGTAAACCTGGGATCACGATCTGATACAATGGAGAGAGGAACTCCATGTAACCTGACTATCTCCTTAAGATACAAACGGGAAATTTGATCTAGATAGAAAGTATCTCGTATAGAAAGGAAATGAGCAGATTTAGTCAAGCGATCAACAATAACCCAAATTGCATTATTACCTCGAGATGTCTTTGGTAATCCAACAACAAAGTCCATGGATATATTCTCCCATTACCACTCTGGCACCGGTAAAGGCTGAAGCATCCCTTTCGGTAACTGCCGCTCTGCTTTAACCCGCTGACAAGTCAAACACTTCACAGTAAAATCAGCAATATCTCTTTTCATTCCATCCCACCAGTAATACTCCCGCAGATCTCTATACATCTTAGTACTGCCCGGATGAACTGAAAACGGAGAACTATGAGCTTCACATAACAACTCTCTCTTCAACTGTGAATCACAAGGCACACATAACCTCTTCACAAACCTCAAAACACAAACACAAACTTATCCAAGAACTCATGGAAAATTTTATTCATAAGGTCCATGAATACAGTAGGTGCATTTGTTAACCCCAAAGGCATAACTACAAATTCATAATGGCCATATCTCGTACGGAATGCGGTCTTCGGAACATCTGCTTCTTTTACTTTCAACTGATGGTACCCCGACCTCAAGTCAATCTTCGAAAAATACTGAGCTCCCTGGAGCTGACACCACTTCATTCGATGGCCCAACATCTGCTGAAGTTGTTGCAAATGATTTTACCACCCCTTTCTGCTTGTAGTCTAGCTGCTTCCCATCACTCAAGCTCCTTGTCGGACACTCGTTTGCATAGTGACCCATCTCATTGCACTTATAACATTTCACTAACTGTAAATCAAATTTATTCTTACCTTCACCTTGATCCTTTTCAGTGCAATCACGAGCCTTATGTCCCATCTTACCACATCGGTAGCACTTCCCAGAATTCAAAAGACATTCCCCAGCATGCCTTTTGCCACATTTATCACAAATTGGAAACTTAGTTATCTTACCATCAGACCTTTTTGAAGAATTCTTACCATTCTCCTGCAACCTCGGTCTCTTCTTCTGCTGGTTGTTATAGGACACTTGGTCATCGGCAAACTCCATTTCCACCTTCTCAGCACATCGAACAAGCTTTTCATAACTTTTAAACTCACGAGAAGCCAATGCCCTTCGATACTTTGGCTTTAATCCTGAGTAAAAACGATTGATTTTACTATCAAGGTCCCGGATAAAATTTGGAGCATACCTTGCCAATCGAGTGAACCTTTCTTCATAGGCAGCCACTGAGTCTTCCTCTTGCCTCAATTCCAAGAATTGCTTTTCCATCCTAAGTCGAACAGCCTTAGGAAAATACTTCTCAAGAAACATACCTTTGAATTCATCCCAGTCAAGAGCATCAATCTCATCGGCATCCCTGATATTTTTAACCATAGACCACCACTGATCTGCTTCACCCTCCAGACGATAAATAGAAAGACTAACCTTTTGATTGTCTGAACACCCCATGACATCAAAAATCTTCTCCAGTGCTTTAATCCACCCTTCAGCTTGCACAGGGTCAGATGATCCTCTGAATGATGGGGGATGTTGCCTCATGAAATGTTCCACCATTGACATGTTCCTATGCGGTTGATCTGGCTGATCTCGTGCATGGATACCACCACCATTTATAGCCTGAGTCAACTGTGCCATCACTGCAACAAACTGTTCAGTTCCGATTCCAACCATCTCAGGTTGCTGATTTGGAAGGTTGTCTTCCTCCTGATGTCGTCCCAACATAGCTGCTTTGTTTCCCCTACGGAAAACCATTCTGAACATGGAAATATCTTAGGCGAAGCAACATGGTAATCCGTAAATGCTATATCATTTCAATCATATTATAATTTAACACTTTTCTAACTCCTAAAGTTGTCTAAACCGACCTTTGATACCAACTATAAGGCCCCAGCCTTAAACCTTACTTAATCTTGAGTTATTACAAGATTACACGTTGAGGATCTTTTCGGGTTTAGAGTTTTAGAGAATTAGATCATAAGACTTGCATTACATTCCACATATAAACAAAGTGGTTACATAAAGATAGTATTCTTCATTCCCATCAATGGAACACACATTTAAAATAAAACATGGATTAATTCTTGACACATCCTTGACTCTATCATCTTATCATGTACCTTTCCCTTGACCTGTGAAAAACATTTCAAAAACTTGGGATGAGCATAAAAACTCAGTATGGGTTATAAAAAAAAACATGGAAAGGAAACATGAGTTCATATATACATAAGAATGAAATCATACTTTACCCATAAAACATAGGCACTTTAACATGCCTCATAAAATCATGAATAAATCATAGAAACCATAAGACATAAAGGTAACTTGAGGCATTCATAACATTCTTACATAGGGAGTAACCCTCTTGGTTACGTTTGGAATACCCATCACAGTATATTCCCTAAAATCTCTTCGGAGAAACCTTAACGTTTCACTCCTTCGCGTTACCCAATGCATTGGAGAGCTATAACGGGCTCACCCGCCCTTAGTTTATCACGGAACCACCCGTCTTCATAATAATGCCCAAGAACCATAACATAATCATATCACATAAAACATACATAAAGGAAACATAAAATTTCCACCATTAAATCACAAGATATCAATACCACACATTGATATAAAAAATATTATGAAAACCATTTTCAATACCAAAATAAAAGAAAAGTAAAACATGGTATTTATTTTTCTTTTAAAAAGAAGGAATGGCTTGTAGAAGAAGCCGAAACTCAAATAACGGTTACGACGGCGGAGAAGTCGTTGTCGCCGCATACGTACGACAAAAACATTCCCTTTTGTCGTTTGGTAAACGCTTCGTATAAAAAGATTCCTTTTGAATAAACGTAAAAGTCAAAGGGGTTTATACACCGTATAAAAGAAGGTTGTGTATAAAACAAAATATGCCTCAACGAAAGGAGATTGAGACGAAATCCCATACAAAGATAATTTTTAAAATAAAATAGATACATTATGTGTATTTACTATAAGTACACATAAATAAAGTACCAATACAAGATACGACATAATAACATAATGACATAATTTGAAAGTAGGAGATTAACCCAAAGAATGGAAATTGGGTTAAGAAGTTCCCATACCTCGTATCTGACTTGACCCGACCGTTCTTTAAACTCCTGAATAATAAACTTTAGTTAATCTCTACTTGATTATGAATCTTTTCCAAGTTCATTATTTCTTTTATACCATGTTATGAACATCATGAAATCATTTAAGTTAATAATGTTCATTTTGTCGGTATTTGGTTCTTAAGTCAAAAATAGACTTCTTACACTTACATGTTGTTAATTTGGTCAATGTTTCATTATATCCAGAATGGTATTCATGATGTAGATATCATATATTTCATATATATCCAGTACATACATGTATTTAAAATATTACATAATCATTTAGAGGTAAGAAATGAAATGCACCGTTCATGGAGACGGTAAGCCGTACGTACGCATGAACGCTACTTTCATTTCTTTGTCATATTAACGGAATTAAAACTAAATGAGACTTATGTATATTTTAATTCCAGAATTATATTCATCATTTAGATATATCATTAATTTTATATATCCATTATATACATGTACTTTTAATAGTACATTACATTTGGGGATAAGAAATGAAATGCACCGTTCATGGAGACGGTAGTCCGTACGTACGCATGAACGCTACTTTCATTTCTATCTCATACTTTAATGGAAATAAATGATAATGATATATATAGGTATATTATAATTCCAGTATAACATCATATATAATAACTTTAAATCCATCCTTTACACGTCCCACATATGGCATTAACGAATCACATCACTTTGAGGGGGCGGTAGTCCGCACTTCCTTAAGTGAAGATATCGCGTATACCCATAATGGAAGCCATAAAGGTAAGACACAAATGAAAAATACAGAAGCATAAGTAAAACATAAACATATTACATATCATATATAAAAATAGTGACATCATAATGGCCACCTTTGAAGGTGTTAAATGAGTATTGAACAATCATCGTTTCGGGAGGCAGAATTTCGCCATCCACGGAAACCGTATGTTCTTTAACCATTTGATGTAGTTGTGTGAGAGTGTAGCTCAAATAAATCTTATAACAACATCCTAGTATATTGAAGATACTGGTGTTGTTACAAAAGAAGTAAATAAAAAGAGTTTAGGGGGTTGGAGAAGCAAAATAAAACAAATGAACATGAGAGAATGAATTACCTTAAAAAGTGTAACTCCTTTTGAGTTGAGCCTAAAGGCTTCTTTTGAAAGGATTCTGCCCAAAGGTAATCCTCTAGGATGAGGAGAGGAATGTGGAGAGAGCAAATGGGCAGGGGTTGGCCGAGCCAAAGGCTTGAAGAGTGTGTGAAATGGGGTAGAGGTGGGGGCCTTTTATAAGAGGAGAGGAGGGGCACTTTTGGAAAGTAAAGAAATATAACTTTGTTTGAAAATGTGTTTCGGTTTTAAAAGGTCCCACATTGATAGAATTCGTGGATAAGGTGATAAGGATTCGAAATCCACTCATCCAATTGGTTTTGGCCATGTGTAGGTTTTAGATTTTACATTATCTTTCCATTTTATTTTAATCGTTAAATAATGATGTCATCACTGCATCATTATTATGTCGTAAATAATTTAATTTATTTAATGTCTAAAAATTATAAAAAAAATACTATGATATAGGAAATCTTTTTAGCTTTCCAATGACTATTTATAATCAAAATTTGGGCTTGTATAACCCCACTTAAAAATTGTTTTCGCAAAACATATTATGTTTGTGTCACTTTCACTTTAACATTAAATAAAAATATATTATTGTCATTTTCCAACTAAAGTGGATACATGGGGTCCCCAAGTTAGGCCATGGCTTGTCTTGGTCGGCCATGACATAACCAATGAGGTTGGGACATGTGTCTAGGTCATTTTATATTATTAAAGTATTATTTATACCATAAACTACACTAATTACCACTAATCGCGATTAAAAACTTAATAAGTTACTATTCACCAAAAAATTATTATAATCTCATTGAACCACATTTTACTTCTTAATGACAACCATGTATGTCGGATTTTCAAAATTCAATACACATTAGTGGTAAACTTTCATTTAACTGAAAAATCAGTTTGCTTGATTACCACTTAGTGGTTTCACTATTCATCAAAAATTGAAGTTTTTCAGAAAATTACCAAAAATTCACCCTAAGCTATATTTGATATTCCGAATTCAAAAATGAAGTCTATTTTACAAAATTCAAATCATATAAGTCACATTAATTAATTTAATAATTAATTCCCGCTGCCAGAGCAAATAGCGTGTTTTTACAAAACAATAAGTATCAAAAGATTGACACCAGTTTAAGTCTAATTTCAAATCGAAATTGATTCCAATGACCACCATTGGATAAAATTGTAAAAATATATTCTAATTTCACTTTAAAACCAATTCAAAAGATAATCTAATCATATAAATAAATTAGATCAAAAAGAGGTTTTGAATTAAAATTCAACATTTTACACTATTCATAAAAAAAAATGAACTTTATCAGAAAGGTACCAAAAATTACACAAAGTAAAATTTGATATCCCGATTCTTAATAAAAGTTTTATTTGGTCCAAAAGAATGTATAAGAGTGATCAAAACTATATTTAATGACGGTTCACCATTAAAAGGTGATAAGTGAACCTTTAGTGAAAATTAGAGTATAAAAGCCTAAAATTGAACTCTTTCCGTATTTTAAGCCTTTGTCTTTTATTGGGTAAATGTAAAAACATCTAAAAACATATCTATTCATATTTTAGTTATTTCTATTCATTCCCGCCAGTACAACGGCTACTTGTTAACTAACATTTAAAATAATATTATTATATTACTAGTGTGCTACGTAAGTTTCAAAGAAACTCATCGTTGTGTATCGGGTACGCTATCGAACATAGCAACCCCTTTTAATTAAAATTCATATTTAATTCTCAAATATTAATAAATATGAAAATTATTTATTCTTTAATTACCTGGGATGTTACACCTGAGGTCGTCTGCCTGATGGTCCGGTCCGCCTGGACCCTGGTGACATCCGTCGACTTCCAGCTGTAGACGACTCTTCTATGTGCCACCCTGCGGTAGGTCTCGTTGCTGGCGTAGGCTCCGCAAGAAAGCTCTCTATGAGAAGAGCTCTCTCCAGCACCCCTGACTGTGTCGGAATGATGAGGGAGATCATCGATGCCCTGATATCATACCTTAGTCCCTGCTCGAAGGTCCAGGCCTGGATGAATGGTTCCTATAACATGTCCATCGAATAGTGCGAGAGATCGGTAAATCTCGCCGATTATTGGGTGACCGTCATGCTGCCCTGCCGCAGCTGTAGAATCTCTTGGATGCACACTGCACGGAGGGTGGCTGGGACGAACTCTGAGTGGAAGAGGCTCTCAAAGTCTGTCCAGAGGAGTGATGCCTCATCGTGCACTTGGAGCATCAAGCTCCTCCATCTGCCTGCTGCCGCGTGCAGGAGGCTCACTGCAAGGATCACCATGAGGTCAGCTGGTGTCCCCACTAACCTGAAAACTCGAACAACCGCCTCTAGCCAATCCTCGGCTGCCTGAGGGTCCGTCTCCCCGCGAAACCTGGGCGGTCTCTGTCACTGAAACTCGTGTAGTGCACTAAGGCGACGTGCACTATCAGCGGCTGGGGCTGGTAGCATCGGTGGCTCGGTAGGTAGAGGTACCGTGGGTGCCTCTGCTGAAAAAGGGCCCCGCACTGAGGCCTCGTCGCTCGGTGGGCTGTCGGCTCGTACAAAACTCAGAACCCTAGCTGGCTGCCGTCGTGGGGAAATCTTGAAAAGAAACAGGTGTGCCACGGTCAAACAGTATACCTGGTGAGCTAACACAAAGTAATCACAAATAAAACTTTTGAAACACACATGCAATCAATGTTTTTGTGCATTGAGTCGGAAATCAGAAGTTGGGGTCCTAGTGTACGGATACGTCGGCCGCCGCACCACCACTGAACTCCCTGGACTGATAACCACACTCAATACCCTTAACACTATTGCTTCACATAAAAGAAAGATCAGAGTCCTGAGTTCTACGGTAGAACCGAACTCCACTGATACCAATTTGTCACGACCCGTCCTTGGGACCCATGCCGTGACTACCCTAAGCCCGCCTCCCATAGGCTAGGGGCTGGAGACTAGCTCCAAGGCATAAATCCCGACAAAAGGGGAATGCATTGCCTTTATAAAGTAAACAAACACCATAGAGTACGCAAGTAGAAGTAAACACTAAGTAAAACTGGGTACAAAAGTAGTGCGGAAAAGTAAGTGGGCCAGAATACAAACCCAAACTGAAAGTAAAGTACAACTGGAAAGAAAGTACATCAATTGAAAGTAAAGTAGCAACGTCGAGTCATCCACTGGAAGTCCCACCTGAAGGGTGGGTACAAATAGCCTCCTCAGCCCCTTGGGTCCAGCCGTCTACTCCGTGTACGTCCCGCCCAGTGATCAACCTCCAGGTACCGACTTTCTCCACAAGCCTCGACCACGATCAGTGTTGTACGTCGTCTGCATCCAACACAACGTAGTGCGGGCATAGCCCGTGCAGGGGTGAGTACACCCTACTCAGTAGGGACCCCGAGACCCCCGAAGGTCTCCCAGAATCCACAAAGGAAAGATACAATCACGAAGTAACATCCAACACTACTTAGGCATATGCCCATACATATACCTAAGTCATTAATTCTGGTTCGGCTCCAACATCCGAGCCCAAGTTCGATCACATCCACACAGGATAGTACAACCCAATCCACATAGGATAACACAACCCAATCCACATAGGAAGTAAGTCAATCATATCGAAGATATTGATTGAAAGTCAAGACTCAACTCACACAGGTATACTTCTTCGTAAGGTGATAGAGATGATCAGATATAGCCACTGATTCATCTATGCTGGGACCCACGTAGGATACTAAACCAGCTAAGCTATCGGACCCACATTGGGTACAGACTAGATACTCTTCCAGACCCACGTAGGATAGCAAGAACAGATTCAAACACTGCCAGACCCACGTAGGATACAAGAACAGTAGTCATCGCTGTCAAACCCACAGAGGATTTCAGTACGGTCTTCATCACTACCGAACCCACGTAGGATTTCAGTTCAGTCTTCATAACCATCGAACCCATAGAGGATTTAAGTACGGTCTTCATCACTGCCGAACCCACGTAGGATTTCAGTGAAGTCTTCATCGCCGTCGAACCCATAGAGGATTTCAGTACGGTCTTCATCACAGTCGCAGTCGCATCAAACTCTAGGGTTCCCGCACACAGCATACTCGATTCCTGGAGGGTCCACTCCATGAGACAAGGGTTCGATACATCAACTGACATGTAGTCTAGAGTTGATGTATCTCAAAGTTCCATCTCGACAAGAGGAACTCAACGTGACAGACGACGCGTCAATCGGACGCCCGGTCTGAGAGTTATTGGCTTTTTCGTTCCAGGGGCCCGGTTGGTTTTTAAGTCAAAACCAACCCGAATGCACTCCAACTGTGTCCAAACCTTGAGCGGAGTAATCCAAAAGGTCATTCTCACTAAGAGGAATCCAACAAAGTCGACAGCACGTCAATCAGACGTTCGGAGCTCAAGTTATAAGCGTTTCCGCTCTGAGGGCCCGGTTGGTTTCGTGTTCGAACCAACCCGGCCATATCCAAAGTTCTACGAAACCTTGGGTGTAATATACCGAAACGACCGTCTCGATCCAAGGATCGCATCACAACTAACGGTGCGTCAATCGGAGGTCTGTAGCCCATGATATTGGGAAAAGAACGAACCTATCTTGTTTTAGGGGGTTTTGGGCCCGGACCGACCCAGCCCGAGACCCCATAGGTCGGCCCGAACCGGGTCGACCCGAATCGGGTCTGGGTATGGCCCATTAGGGCGCGGTGCGGCCCTGCCCGATGGGCGCGGCCCGACCCCACCTAGGGGCCGGTTGGCCTGGCCCGCGCGCGCGGCCCGCGTGGCCAGCTTGGCCGGTGCCGAGCTGAGCAGAAAGCGAGGGGGGGGGGGGGTGCCCCCCCATGATTGGAACCGCGACCCCCACGTGGGGGCCGCTGCTTGCCAGCGGACGCGACACTGGGCGCCGCGTCTCCCCCGGGTCCCACGCAGCCGCGGGACCAGTCGCCTGCCGCCGCGGCATTAGCCACGGTGGTCCCTCCTGGCGGTGCACCGGA
Organism: Viscum album; assembly: GCA_963277665.1. NCBI lineage: Eukaryota > Viridiplantae > Streptophyta > Magnoliopsida > Santalales > Viscaceae > Viscum > Viscum album. The sequence goes on along the minus strand of OY728158.1, from coordinate 1,897,290,884 downwards.
CGCCGCCTCTGGCCGCCAGCACCGCCGTGCCGGCGCGGCGCGCCGACAGGGTCTTCCGCGGACCACCGGACGCGCTGTGGTGGTCCGTTTTGCCTGCCGTCTTCTCCAGTGGTCCTCCCGGGACCTTCTCTTCACTACTAAGTCTTCAAATCGACTCTGCGGCCCGTCCCATCATCGCCCGTCAATCTGCACGTCAATAAAAAAACTACAGAGTCTTTGAATCGCCTCTGCGACCCCAACTCCGACCACGGTTTTGTTCGGCCTCAACGGCGTGGCGCAACGGCGCCACGCTTCTTCTCCGTGTTCCTTTCTGATTCTGCGCGGTTCCGTTTCACCGTGCTTCCTTCATTCGAGCAGCAACCAAAACAACATCGAAGGGGGAGGAGGGTCGGTCGTGTTCATGCGGTCCGACCTCCTCCCGTTGTTACGATAACAGGCGGCCCAAATAGAAGTCGATGAATGGAAAAGAATTCACGAACAAATAAATAACCCCTACCTCAAGGTGTCGTCGAACGAGGATCATCACGGGAAAAGACATTGTGGGAGACGGTGTGAGGAAGAGTATCGTGGGCATCACAGTACACGGCATCGCAGGGAAGAGGACTGTCGGCGTCGTGGTACACGGCGTCGCATCGTCGATCTCTGAGGAATCAGCGTTATTTGTCTCCCTTCATCGGAGGTCGGCGTTCTTCGTCGATGATGGTGTGTTCTTCACGTTCTTCAAGGAGGAAGAAGATATTCCACAATAGCGCAAGAGTCCTCCCTTCCTTTCGCACAATGAATCAACCCCTAATAAAATAAGTCTTGTCTTATTTTATTAATACACACGCAAGCAATTAATTTGAAAATCAAACAGATCTCATTCAATTAATTGAATTAATTGAGGAGCGTCTAATATTCAAATTATGTTTTAGGGTTGACTTGCCATTAATTCGGGGTGCGGGTGAGTTACCAAATTAAATGCACGTGGGAGGTAAAAAGGAAAATAAAGGGGGTGGGGCTTGTGTGGGCCCCACCTCACTAATATCCTTCCTAGAAGTAAGGGTATTAGTCGGTCCCACTCCAACCACCATGCCTAAGTTATCATTACTTAGAATAAAAATAAAATTGTAGCACAATATTTTATTTTTATTCTTTAGTTAACCCAATTAATTAATAACCTCACCCGAGAAAACACAACTCCGGAAAATGTGTTCTTAAGCAATTACCAGTGCTGTGATTCAATCGGTTTCTTTGGAATTCAATTTCGAGCACCAATTCAAAAGTTTGGAAAACCTGCTCGTTCGTTCACTGAACGTACCCGAGCTAAACTTTGGAAGTTGATTCCAGGCACACCGGGCCTCATAATCAAGTGTCGTCAGAAACTGTGTTCTTATAAAATCCCAAATAAAATTAAGAAAAAGAAATTTCCCTTGAATTTTACAGGTCTTTTCAAATAGTATATATAAGAACAAGAGTATTGGGTACCCCACACCATTTCCCACTAGTTAGCTGCTCTTCCTAACGGCGAAGGTCCTGACGCTACCACACTCTTCCCGCCTGAAAACACCTGGGCCTCATCCCGAAGATTCTTGGGAACAATAATAGTAATAGAACTCTTGCCCGACGACACCTGGGCCTCATCCCGAAGATTCTTGGGAAAACAAACATGTCCGATGAGTCTTGGGCTAAAACCACCCCAATCGAAACCTACCCTAAGAGTCTTGGGTGTAAGGTCACCTCAATCCATCACATCCTATGGAAGAAGGAGCAGGAAACAGATAGTAACTAGGGGGAAAACACCCTCTCCCATGAAATGGGAGTATTCGGCACTAAGTGCTCAAAATGGGTGGGGTGCGAAAAAACACAAAGATACAAATACATATATGTATACCAAACACACAGCCCAACCTAGGGCTTCTAAATAGAGAAATTGAGCACGTGCCTCAGCACTGCTACTGCGAAGCTTGCATAAAACAAACAAACCCAACCCCATTTAGGTTTTCATGTTTCAACAATATTGGTTAATTAGTTCTTTAACTACTGGGCAATTATCAATTCAGATCAAGCGTTTGGTAGAACGAAACCCTGTCAACCACAAATGAAGTTAGATAAAACACAAGCAACAAAAAAACAACCTTTTTATGATCAACTGATCCCCATTGATTGTTCCCACATTTAATTCATTATCGTTTCCCCACAGTTCATTTATCAACTTTCCACTTTCTTTTAATATCACAACCCATCACTGCAGCCTTGCTTCCATTATTACCACATCTCCACAACCGTATCACAAAACAAGGCTCGTGACACATCATTTCCCCTTTAATATCATTTACCGCAACCCCGCTGCCCATCCTAATCGTAACAACCCAGGATTCACCCCCCCCCCCCCCCCCTTTACACACCACGTACCAAGCCAGTGCCCACATGTTCATTATTCCATTTTATTCAACCGGGGTGATCACTCAAGGGTTCCAGATTTAACCAGCCAACTTTACGTGATAAACCAATTTCCACAATGTTTCCATCCAAAAAACTGTCTAGAAAGATAGGGCAACATTTAATTTCACAAGTAAAGGCCCCCAACGACTGTGATTTTTAGTAGGCATAAGCCTATTCAATTCACAACATAACATAGGATAAACAAAGATAAACATAGTAACTTCCCCATCCTCATTCTTAAACTAGTTATTATCTTTAATTATTGGTTCAACCGTTTCTCACGAAAACAAGAGGACACCCATCCCTCATGTTGCAAAAATCAGAGAGACGAAGGTAAAATCCCTACCTCAACAGGTTCTAATCACAACTCTCCCCTGGATCAACTTTAGAAGACGTCCGTCGGCATCCGTCGATTCTAACAAAGCCCTGAACAACCTCCTCGGGTCGAATCTAGGAAGGAAAGGCCGAAGTGAAAGTAACAGATCCAAGCTCATAAGTTCCCGCCTTGTCGTTACGATCTCGTGGCCGCTGACGGATCATAAATCGGAGCTCGGACGAAGAAGTTATGGAAGAAGGGGAGCCTTGGAGTCTCTCGGGAGAGCTTTGCTCGAAGGAATGGGGAGGAGAGGAGTGATTTGAAAAGGAGGAGAGGCCCACTCCTTGTATAAGCGAGAAAAACGAAAGTACAACGGCATGTACTAGGCCATTTTACACGGTCGCCATGCGGCTTCCAACAAGGCATTCAACGAGGCACACGGTCGTTGATTGGTCAACACACGGTTTGAGGGTAACCCATACGTGGGGAGGAACTACACGACGTGTAGTATTTTCTACACGGCGTGTACTCATTTATTTCACGTGGAAAGGACACGCCTTCAACACGAGGTATACCTGGCAAGGTGGTACATGACGTGTACTCACACTACACGACATGTAGTTTAAAAAAAAACTGAAAAGTGTGGGAGAAGTCCATTCTACCCTCCAGAACACTTTATGACCTTCTTTTGACAAAGGAATGGGCGGAGAGGTCTGGGCCATTATATCAGATACCTATTAAAACATTCTCGTCTCTGAGAATTCAAAACCAACCCAGAGGAACCCAACAAGATACCTCTTAGGGATCTCATTATAACAGGAATCCAACCAAAAACCCTAATCATATGTTTTAGGAATTCCTTCTCCTATGTCGAGATATTATCCGCTTTAGGAGACACTGACTCACCTACACGGGTTTAATCGCATCCACATTAATGCGTCTTGATTAAGAATTGGTTCTTATCACTTCCATATATTAGGATTTTTTCAACTTACACTGCCCCCAACACCGTACAACCAACACACTGTCCGAACACATGGCTTGGGGAATTCCTTCTCCCATGTCGAGATATTATCCGCTTTAGGCGACACTAACTCACCTGCATGGATTTAATCGCATCTGCATTAATGCGTCTTGATTAAGGATCTGGTTTTCCCTTTCCCCACACATCTGGACACGTTACACACTTCTAGAGAACAATGAAACAAAATGTCTCACAACCAACAAGCCAAGAATTCCATATATCAAAGGTACGATGTATAACATCAAAACAAAGCCCAGAAGAACAAAGCAAAACACAAGTCAAAACAACTCCGGGTACTGAGCGTGCATCTGGGTCTCCCACTCCTAAGTGCTCTATTCAAGTCTGCCATGCCTCCACAACACACGAACTAAGGCGATGGTTGATCCACAGAGCACCTTCTCTTTACGATCCTCGATTCTGACTGGTCATTCCTCGGAGGTCGCGTCGTCTCCCATATCTAACTCTCCCCAGTCGATAATGTGAGAGTCGTTGTGTAAGTGAAAACGAAGCTGGGAGACGTGGAAGACGTCATGAACCTTCTCCAACTGAGGTGGCAGGGCCAGCTGATATTCCACCTCACTGACTCACCTTAGCACCTCGAAAGGTCCGATGAACCTAGGGGAGAGCTTACTCCCCTTCCCAAACCTCCACTTCCCACGTCGAGGGGAAACCATCAAGAACACATGATCTCCCACCTCGAACTCCAAGGGCCTCCTCTGACGATCAACATAATATTTTTGTCGGTCCTGAGCCGCTTTCATCCTCTCACGCACAAGCTGAACTTTCTTTGTGGTGCTCTGTACTAACTTTGGACCAAGAGCACCTGTCTCACCAACCTCTACCCAGAAAATGGGTGAACGACATGGTCTCCATACCGAGCCTCAAATGGTGCCATGCAAATAGTAGAGTGGAAGCTGTTGTTGTAGGAAAACTCTACTCAAGGAAAGTGTCACACCCATGATCCTACGAAATCCATAACGCATGCTCGCAGCATGTCCTCCAACGTCTGGATAGTCCGCTCTATCTGCCCATCGGTTTGGGGGTGGAAAGAAGTGCTAAGTCATAGCTGGGTGCCAAAAGCATGCTGTAACCCCTTCTAGACTCGTGAGGTAAACTGAGTATCCCGATCTGAGATGATAGTATTCGGAACTCCATGCAAACATACCACCTCGTCTACATACCTCTGTGTTAAGGTACTCACCGGGCCCGACTCCTTAATTGCTAAGAAGTGAGCTGATTTCGTCAGCCGATCCACCACTATCCAGATAGCATCATAACCAACCTGAGCTCTGGGTAGTCCTGTGATGAAGTCCATTGAGATGATATCCCATTTCCACTCAGGGACATCTAAAGGATGCAACAAACCACTGGGAACACAGTGTTTAGCCTTTACTTTCTGACACACTAGGCACTTAGCCACAAACTCTGCCACTGCCCGCTTCACCCTGGGCCACCAAAACTGTTCCCTCGAGCCTCAGTACATTTTTGAAACTCCCAGATGCACCACCAAGGCTGAGCTATGGAACTCACGAAGAACTCCCTCACGCATCGCCTCCAGAACAAACAACCTTTCATGAAAAAGCATCTGATGTCACCTGTCCTCTGACCATCCTTCTGGAGCATTTCCCTAATCGACACGATCCCACATTACTTCCACCTCGGAGTCTCCCCACTGAGACTCTTCCACCTGCTGCAACAAGGAGGATTGCACCGTCATCTGAAACAAATTTCCTCTAACACCCTCTACCCTTGCATCTAAGTGCAAGTCAACCAACTCTTTCGTCGCTTTCCAAGTATCAGCGGATTCCTGAACCACTTTCTTATGCGACTTCCTACTCAGGGCATCATCCACAATGTTTCCCTTACCTTCAGTGTAAGAGATCTCGAAGTCATAGTCTTGGAGAAACTTGACCCATCTCTGCTGCCGTAAGTTCATGTCATGCTGGGCAATGATATAACGAAAGCTCTTGTGATCTGAGAAGACCATAAAGCGATCCCCAAAGAGTTAATGTCGCCACAACTTCAGTGCAAACACTACTGCTGCAAGCTCTAGGTCATGGGTGGTATAGTTACGCTCGTGGGGCGCAACTACCTAGACCCATAACAAATCACACCCTTCTTCTCCATCAACACGCACCCCAGACCAAGGCCAGAAGCATCACAAAACACCTCATACAACAATTCTTCCTCTAGTAACCTGATTACTGGAGCACTGACCAACTTCTCCTTCAGGTAGTCAAAATCTTTCTGGCACTACTCGCTCCATAAGAAGACCCGGTTCTTCCTAGTCAAAGCTTTCAATAGAGCAACAACTCGAGAGAAGTCCGAGATGAACCTCCGATAATAACCTTCCAACCCCAGGAAACTATGAAATTCTGCCACGCTCTTGGGTGCCGCCCAAGAAACAACCTCCTCCACCTTCGACGGGTCCACTGACACTCCTTGTTGAGACACCACGTGCCCATGGAAGTGTACTTCTTGTGTCAAGAACTTACACTTCGACAATTTCCCATAAAGTTGGTGGTGTCAAAGGACTTCTAAGACTGCCCTGAGATTCTCAACATGCTCCTCCTCTGATCTTGAGTAGATCAGGATGTCATCGATAAACACAACGGCGAACCAGTCCACGAACTCTCGGAAGACAAAATTCATAAGTCCCATGAACACAGCTGGTGCATTCGTAACTCCAAATGGCATCACTACAAACTCGAAGTGCCCATACCTGCACCTAAAAGTCGTCTTCGAGATGTCACTGTCGTTTACCCTCAACTGATGATATCCAGACCGTAGATCAATCTTAGAAAACCAACCTCCTCCCCTCAGCTAGTCAAAGAGATCATCTATACTTGGAAGGGGGTAATGGTTCTTGACCGTTACCTGATTCCTCCTTCGTTAGTTTATGCATAGCCTGAGACCACCATCTTCCTTCTTCACAAAAAAAACTGGAGCACCCCATGGAGACACGCTGGATTGAAGAAAAAATTTCTCCATCAGATCATCAATCTGAATCCGCAAATCCCGCAACTCCGAAGGTGTCATCCGATAAGGGGCCATCGAAATCGGATGGGCACCAGGCTGTAAGTCTATCCCGAACTTAACGTCACATCAGGGGGGTAGAGTCACAACCTCATCAAGAAAAACATCAAGGAACTCCAAAACAACCTCTGGAACATCCATCATCTATGTATCATCTGAAACCACTAATAAACCGCCTAATAAGGAAACAAGAGGCTTCACATGCTGGCTTCCCGCCTGATAGCTCCTCTCACCAACAAAAGATACACGCTGCCCATCCACGTCGGAAAACACGACTCTTCTTCGGAAGCATTCAATAACGGAACTAATAGAAAATAGCCAGTCAATGCCTAGGATGACATCGTATGGCTGCATCTGTAGTAAAATAAGATCCCCACTAGATCGATGCAGTCCCAATGTCAGCCCACATCCCCGGCAAACACAAGATACGCTGGTCTAACCTCCAACTAGTGTACTCAGCACCAGGGGTATGGAAAGTCTCTCTACATCTAGACCCAAAGCATGGGCTAGACCGGGTGCAACAAAGAAGTGAGAAGCTCCCGAATCGAAAAAAGAAGAAACAAGAGTGCTGAACAAACAAATCGTACCTCATACCACCTCTGGTCATGCTGGAGCGGCCAACTCTACTGCGTGCAAATGTCCATGCCCAGATCCTCTACCTCTCTGATGTCGACCACCTCCCCGACCATGCCCTGGTCGAGGTCCTCGAGGAGCACCCTGAGGTCGACCTCCTCCTACAAAGTCTTCCCTTGGAGGAGTAGGGTCCTGCTGTTGCTGGAAGGGTCTCACCAGAAACTGGTGCTACTGAGGCGGGTGCTGAACCTGCCCACCTCTGCCGTACTGAGCTCGAGTCAGGTACCGACTCTAAATGTGCCTGAAACCTCCACAACAGAAACACTTTGGTCCTGGGCTCGTTAAAAAGGGACGAGGACCCGAAGATCTGAACTAGAACTACTGGGGCCTTCTCCCTACTGGCCTGAATCTGGAAGGTCCTGTCGCAGGAGACCTACTGCTAACTGCATTCCCCTTCGACAAACCTGGCTGGATCCCCTCTCACGGTGCACCTCCCTACGAGTGCATCCTCTCAACAACCTCTACCTTCTTCTGTAATTCCAAGTACGTCGGAAGGGTGAAGGGGGTGACATCATACTGGAGCGAAGGACGAAGTGCCTCCTCCAAACGTCTCGCCCGAGACTCCTCATCCAGAAAGAGATCTGAAGAAAAGTGTAGGAGATCCTTGAACTTGATCCCCAATTCCCATATCGACATACTCCCATGTTTGAGGGAGAGTAACTCCTACCGCTTCTCCGCCTTGATCATGGAAGAATGGAATTTCTCCCGGAACGCCTTCTCAAAGTCAGCCCACAGAACCTCTGCCTCTGACCTCTCTCTGAGGTAGAGCATCCACCACTGACGCGCCGCACCTCTCAGCTAACTGACTGCTAGGGGAACCCAGTACGACTTCAGAGCACATATCAAATTAAAAGCGATCCCTAGCTCCTCAATCCACCATTATGTCTCCATATTCGAAGTATTACCCTCATACTTCTTGAGGGTTTGCCGCTGGAAAGAATGGAGAGTCTTTTTCCATTGATCATCTTCCTCCTCTCAGTCAATCCTCAACTGATCGACCACCAGAATCTGCTGGGCCTCGGCTATCTGAGCCACACGGGGATGACGTCCAGGTGCCATAACTGTAAGGTAAACAAAGATCGCCTAAGCCCAAGTAGCAAGGAAATTTCTCAAGGTTTCATTTTATTACTTTATTTATTCTTTCCCAGAACACCCAAATCAAGTAAAACACAAACATGATGATGCATGTACCTTCCCTAGGGTCTCTACCCTACAATCAATGTAGTCTCACTTGGTCATTCGGTAGGCTCAGAGTCCTTTCATCGGATCACGGGGAGCCCTAAAAGCCCGTGTCCTAGCCGGTCTTCCCTGGCCTATGTCAGGCACCAAGATCAGACAACAATGTCGCCCTACTATCCCATACAATCCACACTATGCCTAACTCCAGAATACATCTTATCTCTCAACCATCACCTCTGATACCATTCTGTCATGACCCCCTCCACCCAAAGATGCCCCTCCTGAGCTGGCAATGATGGAAGGGAGATAATGACCCCCGATTCCCACCTCCAGTAGGCCCTGGAGTGGAAACTAACACCAAGGGTATAAGTTTTTTCACATATATGGGAGGAATTACCCTTTCTATTAATTTAAGATAAGGAAATAGGATGAGTCAAACACCAAGAAGAAGAAAAGGAACAAGTATAGAAATACCCCAAAACCAATACCATATGCATGTTTAATCAATTATGAAACAAAGTACAAGTATAAGAAATCTCAAAGTAAAATACCAAAAGAAACAATAGTACAAAAAACTGAAATAACTCTAACTGTCCCGACTAGTAGGGTCCCGCACATCCCTGGTAGTCCTCCTAGAAACCTGAAAGTAAACGTAGGGTGAGAATACAAGTATACTCAATAGGAAAACCTAAAGCTCTCATGCAAAGGTGGGGAGACATCCTAATTTCCCATGAGAACAATTGAAGAAACCAAAACCTAGACATGAATTCTATCCACCCAACCTCACCAGCCACGCTCACCAAAAACACAAAACAATAGGTAATAGTATATATAAGAATAAGAGTATTGAGTACCCCGCACTGTTTCCCACTAGTTAGCTGCTCTTCCTAACGGCGAACGTCCTGATGCTACCACACTCTTCCCGCACGCACACACCTAGGCCTCACAACCACATATCCCGCCCGCACACACCGGGGCCTCACAACCACATCTCCCACCCCCACACACCTGGGCCTCACAATCCAAAAACACATCCCCTCCCGAACACACCTGGGCCTTACAAACCACAAACACATCCCCGCCTGAACACACCAGGGCCTCATCCCGAAGATTCTTGGGAACAGTAATAGTAACCAAACTCTCGCCCGAAGACACCTGGGCCTCATCCCAAAGATTCATGGGAAAAAAACGTGCCTGAAGAGTCTTGGGCTAAAACTACCCCAATCGAAACCTACCCGAAGAGTCTTGGGTGTAAGGCCACCTCAAGCCATCAAAACCTATAGAAGAAGGAGTCGGAAGGAGCTAGTAACTAAGGGGAAAACACCCTCTCCCATGAAATGGGAGTGTTTGGCACTAAGTGCTCAACATGGGTGGGGTGAAACAAAACACAAAGATACAAATACATATATGTATACCAAACACACAACCCATCCTATGGCTTCTAAACTGAGAAACTGATCACGTGCCTCGGCACTGCTACCGTGAAGCATGCATACCACAAACAAACCCAACCCCATTTAGGTTTTCATGTTTCAATAGTATTGGTTAATTAATTCTTTAACTATTGGGAAATTATCAATTCAAATCAAGTGTTTCGTAGAATGAAACCCTGCCAACCACAAATCAAGTTAGATAAAACACAAGAAACAGAAAACCAACCTTTTTATCATCAACCGATCTCCATTTATTATTCCTGCATTTAATTCATTATCGTTTCCCCACAGTTCATTTATCAACTTTCCACTTTCTTTTAATATCAAAACCCATCACTGCAGCCCTGCTGCCATTATAACCACATCTCCACAATCGTATCACAAAACAAGCCTCATGCCACATCATTGTCCCTTTAATATCATTTACCACAGCCCCACTGCCCATCCTATTCGTAAAAACCCAGGATTCACCCCCCCTTTCACACACCACGTAACCAAGCCAACACCCACATGTTCATTATTCCATTTTTTTCAACCGGGGTGATCACTCAAGGGTTCTAGATTTTAATCATCCAACTTTATGTGATTAACCAATTACCACAAAGCTTCCATCCATAAAACGGTCTAGAAAGATAGGGCAACATTTAATTTCACAAGCAAAGTCCCCCAACGACCGTGATTTTCAGTAGGCATAAGCCTATTCAATTCACAACATAACAATAGGATAAAAAAAGATAATCATAACAACTTCCCCATCCCCGTTCTTAAACCAGTTATTATCTTTATTTATTAATTCAAAAATTTCTCACGAAAACAAGAGGACAACCATACCACATGATGCCCAAATTAGAGAGATGAAGGTAAAATCCCCACCTCAATAGGTTCTGATCACAACGCTCCCCTGGATCGACTTTAGAAGACGTCCGACGGCGTCTGTCGCTTCTAACAAAGGCCGGAAAAACCTCCTCGGGTAGAAGCTATGAAGGAAAGGCTGAAGGGAATGAAATAGATCCAAGATCATAAGTTCCACCTCGTTGTTATGATCTCGTGGCCGCTGATGGATCATAAATCGGATCTCAAACGAAGAAGTTTTGGATGAAGGGATCCTTGGAGTCTCTCGGGAGAGCTATTCTCGAAGGAATGGGGAGGATAGGAGTGATTTGAAAAGGAGGAGATGCCACATCCTTTTATAGGTGAGAAAAAAGAAAGTACACGGCATGTACTTCCTAGTACACGGTGTGTACTAGGCCATTTCACACGATCTCCACGCGGCTTCCAACATGGCATTCAACGCGGCACACGACCATTGACTGGTCAACACACAGTTTGAGGGTAACGCGTACGTGGGGAGGAACTACACGGAGTATAATATTTTCAACACGGCGTGTACTCATTTATTTCATGTGGCAAGGACACGCCTTCAACATGGTGTATACTCGGCGAGGTGGTAAATGAAATGTACTCACACTCCACGGTGTGTAGTTTTAAAAAAACTGAAAGGTGTGGGAAAAGTCCATTTTACCCTCCAGAACACTTTATGACCTTTTTTGACAATGGAATGTGTCGGATAGGTCCTGGATATTACATAATTATTCTTCCATTACCCATGTAATGATGAGTTTTTTTAATTAGGGTCTTTAAAGATGGTTAAAATTGATTATAGATTTATGGGAAAGGATGAAAAATATACCAAGATAATATGTTCATGTATATAGCCTCCAAATACATTAAACATTTACAATCCTAACATATATCATAATTAAATGTATTGAAAACTTGTCTAATAATATATACTATTTATATATTAAATGTACCAAGATAATTTGTTCATGTATACCATTATGGTTTTATTTTGGTATTGAAAACTAAAATATGATGTTTATGTAGAGATTATTGCACTAAAATGTTGATGTTCCAATAAAATATTCATGTTTCTTATTTGAGATTAGTAATATTAATTCCATTATATCCTGAAAAGTATCTAGGGATGTTCATTGATGTCTATAAGAATTATATTTCGATTATTCATTAAAAAATACATATTGAATAACAATTCCATCTAAGGTTTAAAGATCCTATCTGATAGAAGTTTGTGGGAATTTTTTTCTTGAAAATCTAACGATTCCTATTCTATTTGAATTTGATATATTTATAAGTATGGATTAGAATTATTTATATGAATCCCATATAAATTTACATGGTACTGAAGTGACATTTCATATTCTAAATAAACTTATGATCATTTATTATTGTGAGGATGAATACAATATTCAAATAGAAATTACTTCTGTCTTGTGGGTCTAAATTCCTATATATTGAGTTTTTTTATCAAATGTTTTTGAAGAAATTGAACATTGATGATTTTCATGTTTTATGGAAGTTTGATTTTGTCTTTATAGATGATTTTCTTATCCTCCCTCCTAATCATGAAGTTTAATTTTCAATATAACCCCATATATGGTGGGATTGAAGACGAAACTCTTGGAGAATCTTGAAAAGGGATTCACACAACATATTAATCAGATAAGGTTGAACATATTATTTTTCTTAAGATGGAAGATATTATAATATGTATTTTAATTTATATTTGGGATCTTAACATGATCAATATTAAGAAAAATTATCCTATACTCCATATCAATTATTATTTTTATCAACTACAAGGAGATCTATAATTTTACAAGATTAACCTTAACTTAAGTTATAATAAAACAATGCTTAGTAATGTAGATATACCCCTAGAAACATTAGTTTTTGTGGTGTGTACACTATAAATATATATTGATTCTATGTTTTTTATTAATGACTCTGTTATCTTCATGGATTCAATGAATAGAGTCTTTGGACTTTAACTAGATTAGTTTCTGGTATTATTTTTATATGACATTCTTATATATTCCTAGACTAAGTAAGAGTATTACGATCAATTTATAATTTTAATAATTACACTTATGAAGTATATGATGTATAAAAAATTTAAAATGTGAATTTTGGCTTCGAAAAGTTACATTTTTCGTCATATTATATCAACTGAGGGTATCTCAGTTGATCCTTAAATGTTGCATCTTATTGAGAAATGTCCCAGACTTGCCATGTTTACTGAGCTCTGTATTTTTCTTGGGTTGGAAATATATTCCTAATACCTTTAGTTATATTTCTTAAAACTACCTAATATAGTCAGTAAGTTAACTTAGAAGGATACTAAGTTCTTGTGGATAGATGAATATGAAGAGTGTTTCATGGAGTTGAATAAAATGTTAATAGCTGCGCTTATGCTCACATTACCTTATAGTTGAGAATGGGTTGTGATATATATTGATTTATTAAATAAGGGGTTTGGATTATATGCATACAAAATGATATGGTTTTAACATATGTATCACACTAATTGAAAATACACGAGGAACATTACGTGACTAATGATTTAGACATGAAAACATTAACTTTTGAATTGATGATATGGAGGCATTATATTTATGGTGAAAGGTGTAAAATATATATGGATCACAAAATTTTGATAATATATTCACATACAAAGATTCAAATATATTTCGGATAAGATGTTTTGAATTTATTAAATATTACGACATCATGATACATTATCGCCCTTGGAAGTAGAACAAGGTGGCCGATGCTATGAGTTGGAAGGATAATTCTTTTTTATACATGACTATGATTTAAATATATTCAAAACATATGTATTTTACAAAAAAAATGAATGTGAAGTCCCATGTAATGGGGAGAGATCCCATCTTTCTTAAATGAATGTTCGACAATCTATCCATGAGAGGATTAAAGAGGTGCATTGGGAAGATGTGGTACAATAAAGCAATTTCAGAAATGTTCCCGAGTTCAAAAACCATTGTGATGAAATTATAATGATTAGGAATATATTATGTTTCTTATAAATACTTAATTTTATGATGTAAATGTTATATTAATTTCACAGTTCATCCTTCTCTATTCATCCTAGAAGTATGAAGATATATATTGATTTGAAAGAATATTTCTAGTGTGTTAACATGGAAAGTGGAATTGAAAATAATGTATCTCTATTAAGGGTAAGTAATATTGTTAATGAAAATAGAAATAAGTCAAAGGTGATGTTACAACAATTTCCTATACTAGAATCAAAATGGGAAACCATTACCTAGGATATCATTGTTAAAATCCCTAAACATCTAAAGGTCACAATGCTATTTGAGATATATTAAACCCCATTATGAAGTCAAAACACATCATTTCCATTAGATATTATTTCTATATTGTATTTTTTGAAAGAATATACATTAACGTAGGGGTGAGAATTCATGGAGCACCACTATTAATTGTATATGATTATGATCATAGATTTACCTTGATGTTCTGGAGAATCCTTCACCAGGATATGGATACAGTGTTGAGTGTCATTACTTCTTATCATTAATTGATATATGTCCTATCTTAAAGAGGCATTGATGTTCTATAAGACCTAATGATATAATTTTATAATGATATCAATAGTGTTTGAGGTTAGAACCATCCCTTGGGTGAAATTTCTTATAAAAAATTTCATTCAATATTGAATTCAAATGGATCCATACGAAGTTCCCTATAGAAGGAAGTGAATAACTCCGAGGTGCTAGGATAGAGTTGGAGAGATATTAATATTGGAAACTAATCTAGCTGGGGAGATATAAGATATAGTTACATCCATTCTAAAATATATAAAGGTGGATCATATTTTATAGAAAGGTTATTATGACAATCATTCATGAGATCAAGAGTTAAAAGATGTTGGTAAGGTATTCCTACGAATATCTCCTTGGAAAATGTTTATGAGATTTGGAAAGAAGGTAAAGCTGAGTGCTAGATATAATGGTCTCATTGAACATGTTTATCGCTTAGATACAATATTTTATCATTTGGAACTTCCACTAAATCTATCTTAAGTTACTAATGTGTTCTATGTATCTCTCCTAAGGAAGTACTTACCTGACCCTTCCTAAACTCATAAGTAATATGGATTAAAAAATATATCTTATATACAGAACAAATCGTGAAGATTATGAATCATATAGAGAAATTTCTATGAAACAAGACCACTCACTGGGTTATATATTTATTTCAAAACCAAAAATTAGAGGAAGCATGATGGGAACCCAAGTATGTGATGAGGCATACGTATCCTGAATTGTTTATATTGGATTGATGGAATTTCATGTTAAAATTTAGTATAATGTGGTAGAATGTAACACCCCAATATTTTATGACATTTGTCTCTAAATAAATTTTATTTCTTTGATATATTTCTTTACATGCAACACCAATTATAAATGAACCTCCATAAATAGTTGAAATATTATTATTTTAAGTGACAGTTATTGCATAGCCATTGGATTGGTGGGTATTAATTGGTATAAAAAATTATGAAAAAATATTTCTAAAATACATTAATTGGTTAGAAATGAAAAAAATGCATTAAAAGGTAAATAAATTTTTATTTATAAAGATATGTTTTTATGTGCAGTTATTCTTAAATGAGTTTATACTACTTATAAAAACTTATTTTGATAAAATTGTGATATTATTTTATGTCAAATTAACATAAGTCTTCCTTAATTAGATAAAATATAATTAATTACATTCTATTCATAATTATAAATATGTTTGGTATAGGTTCTTTTTTGGGTTAAAGAACCCATTTTTCTAAAAATGTTTTTTCCCTTCATTTTATGACATTATATTAATCTAGATATATGAAACATGTTGGAATAGAATTTTGAAAAATGGATACCATATTTTGAATTTTGAGGTCCATATTTGGTAAATAGGTTCCTTATATTTTTATTCTTTAGTAATATTAACCTTGGTAAATATGTTTTTCCTTAGTAAGGGTAAAATTCGTTAAATAGATTCAATACTTTGGGATAGGGTCTGAAATTTCTCTACAACATCCCCTTATACCATCAGATAAGTAAAATTCATTCATTTTAATATGTGTTATGATAATAAGTCCAAAATTTTCCATTTCATTAATTATTACCTTTATATTATGTTAAGAAATTGATTAATAAAAAATGAAACTCTCTTGAATTCAATATATCTTATATTTTTTCCTAATGACAAAAAAGTTAATGTTTGGTTTTAAATATTTATTTTAAATATTAATTATTTTTTATAGGTAAATTGTTTTCATTTTCCGTGATTCTATAATTACCTTAATATTTTACGCAACCACAACAAGATATTTATTCAATTAATAAAAAAATAAAATAAGAGTTTTTAAAAATAATAATAGTAATACAATTTTATTTAATTAATTTTTTACATGAATTTTTTAGATAAATATAACTCAATAGATATTTTTGGAAGTCTATATTTAAATTTAATTGTTATCTTGATGACATTAAAGTAAAATTAGCATATTATTTCCAAAAAATGATTTTAATAATATTTAATAATAAAGAATATATTTTAAAATTACTTAAAATTAAAAATATATATATTATTCAAAGTGAATGGGATATTATTTGTAATATCAATCATGGTCTATATATGGGTCACTTTTTTATGGTAATAATATTAACCCTTCAAGAGTAAAAATTTAGATATTGTTGTAATTATCAATAAAATAACCTAAAATTTCCCAAATTTTATTATAAAAGAGTATTTAGACTCATTATCATAATATATTTCAAATATATTTCTTTTATCCCACTATTCCATGAAAAATAAAATATTTTAATTTAATAATTTATGGCATTCTAAGAATTCCCCTCCTCTCACTTATAAAAGGGTGCCTATTATCCTATCTTCCTCATGCGTTTTGAGGCTACCATAACAAAAAAATCCCAAACATAATCCTTCTTAGCTTCCTTCCCCACATCCTATAGATTTGGGTTATTTCTAAAGACTGTCATTTCAACAATAATGGTGTAATCCAAAAGAGGATACTCACCAAAGAGGTATAACTCTTAATTGAGTAATCTAAATTTTAGTTTATTCTTATACCACCTATGAAATTTATGGTATCCATTATAAATAATAATTATTTTGTCTCCAATATAAATTATTTTTATTATAATTACATAACATCCATTTTTAACCTCATTCTAATCATATGGAAAATGAAAACATCGCTTGTGCGTATGTATGGATAACCACATGTATGACGCGATCTGTTTTATTTTTCATCACTAATTCACATTAATGGTTATAATAAAAACAACTATTGAATACATATGATATATATTTTATTATTATGACTATTTAAATGTATATTATTGTCTACCATTATTTCATTCAGTCCATTCAAAAATAGAAACATCACAAGAGTGAACATATGAACTACAGTCTCTAGAAATTCTTGTAATTCATTTTTCATCACTACTAAAAAAGAATCATAATAGAAGGGTATATAATGATTTAATATGGTACTCATAAAATGATTAAAATTATGGGTATTATAGAACAATGATACATGTTTAAGTACCAGGACTACTGAACCAAAACATGAATGAAAAATGAAACAATTATCGCATGGAACAATGAATTTAATAAAGAATCATTAATAAATAGGTGATAAGATGTTATAATTAAAACATATATGTAATGATATATATTATATTGGTTATGGAATACATTTATTATGAATATATATTTATTATATATTATGTTTGAACATGTATGATTCCTAATGAGACATGATGTAAGGAATTTATATTCCGATTCAATTTGAATCGAGATTGTTTATACCTGAGTTCTAATTGAGGAAATTATATAATCCTTATTTGATAAAACCATTGAATTTATATTATCCTATTTTAATATCATTAATTTTTAAATTTTTTAATTCATTTTCTTTTATTTGATACCATGGAATATCAAGAAATGTTTTTCATGAAAGACGGACATTATATCCCCATAGTTTTTGAATCATTTTCTTCTACATTTTCTTTAAATTTTTCTAATGAATGTTTTTGGTATTATCCAATGATTGATAAAATTAATTTTTACCCATGTTTGAATTTATATAAAAATATTTAAATGTAATCTTCTAATTGTTTCCTGAAAAGGATAATTTTGACCTTATATAGAAAATCTGAACATAATCTTCATTTAAACATACATGACATGAATAGGATTTCTCACAGTCATAACCAATCATTTATTTAATGTTTACTTTATATGTTTTCAAGTATTTTTTACATTAAAATATTAACCTTAATATTTTATAAATATATGTGTTTTAAATAAGTGATTAGAAATTTAAAAGGGTATTAATATTTCTGTGATATTTTAAGGTTATTTCCATCATTGATAATATTATTTTATGATAATTATGATTTACTAAGGATATAACCTATTGATACCAACCTTATTATTGTTCTTGATGTTTTATGATTTTTATGATGACATATTTATGAAACCAATTTATTTTCTATAATATATGACATGATGAAGTGATAAAATGTTTATGGAACAAGTTTCGTTTCGATGGGTTATGTTATGATGATACAATGAACATTTTATTCTCTTTTTCAGACATATGTATGGTTTTTAATATGTGATAGATGGTATTATAAATATATAGCCCTAAATTTCATTAGGAAATTTTTTTTATCTCATAATATAAATTTTGGAAATGATTTGATGTAGTTAATCGACTATGGGAAGTTGGTAGGGATTCTAAATCCACTATGAGTGTGTTGATTCTTGATCTGTTATCAGATAATAAAGTTTGGATGATGCCTATTACACTGTGATATGATGGTCTCGATACTTATTGATGAAATTTTAAATTGTTTTTATTCCTATAATTGTACCAAACTTTTATGAAAAGTTTTTATGATCATGATTTAAACTCGAGGATCAAGATTGATTAGTGATGATTTATCACTATTATAATACATGTATATAAAATACTAAATATCTATTCCATGATTCATGATTATGATCCATGAAAATATTTTATGGTGGTTTTATATTATGATCCAAATATCACATCTTTGTACTTATCTTATTATTTAATATGATCATTGATTGATATCTACCATATTTACCCTTACCGACAATATGGGATCACCCTTTATCATGTTTCCATTCCCTTAGTTATAAATGAAGGATTTTATTAGGTTATGTTAAGAAGGGTACAAAATGGGAAGAACGTTATGATAAATGATGATTAATGTTCCTAAATAATATTTTAATGTGTCTACTCTCTAATGATACTAAATATTTAAGTGTTTGGAATAGATCTAAATCTTATGTATTAAATATTCATCCAACAAGATGTATTATCTATGTATGAAATGATTAGGTTGACCTAAAGATAATTCAAGTATCATAAGTGTGAGTGGTTAACTTTATAGAAGTTTAGACATGTTATTGGGTTATGTTCTTCAAGTAGGTGTTTGAAATAAGATTTATGAGTAGTGAAATGAGTTAGAATAAGTTTTATGAAATACACATGATGTGATTTTCAGGATGTAACATGCTTGGATTATTACATAGTGATTACTAAGAATACTAGAATGAATATCAGAAGAATATGAGATATCTGTTTTTAAGTTCACAAATAAATTTTACATATAGAGAAAATGAGTTTCCATAAATTCTGGAGTTTTTTTTGATCATCTAGTAAAATTATTATCACATGCATTAGGAATTTTGATCATTCAAGTATAATGATTTTTGGTAAAGGGGAGGCAAAAGAAATGTTTAGATGAATCTTATTTTAGGATAAATGATTATGATATATTTTTTGGATTTTGTAGATGCAAGTACTCCAAATAATGTTGTGGAACACTCCATTCATGAAAATCCAAAATATTATGATGGTGATGAGATAAAATTTCAACATTTAAATAATTACAATAAAAAGTTCATGATTCAATACAATTTACGAGAAATAAATTTGAAAAAGTAAATTATGACTTATTTTGTTGAAGTTTGAGTTGGCTCTGAGTTTTTAAGTGATTTATTGAATGTGTTAAAAATTGATTCTTGATGTTTATTTATTTCAAATAACAAAATATATATTGAAGGATTTTATAAGAGATCATTAAGAAAATGATGCTGATGAGGAGAATAAATAGTGGATAAGATATTATTGAATAAATAATTATTGATAGATTTATTTTAGTTGAGTTTTTTAGAATATCAAAACATCCGATTTCAAGGAAAGTAGAGAAGTTAGGAACATCATGGTATGAGGAATATTTAGATGTTTGGAACCTCAAGTTTCATGGAAATCAGGGTCTCAAGAATTAAATTTACTGGAAGTAGATCAAGGATAATATATTAGTATTCCATCAGAAGAACAAGATATAGTTGAATACCTATTCATGTTTTGAGATTCTATGAGACCGAAAAGAGTCTAACTAATATGAATTTTAGAGACTTATTAATGTTGAGATACATAGTGTGTGGGATTACACTACAGATTAATGATAAAAAAATTTCCCACGTAAATTTTAATTAATTATAAAATATTAGGGGAAAATCCCCGATATGATGGGAGTTAACTTGACAAATAGTATGTTCTCTCACTGAGGACTTATCTTGTAACAATCCCTTTGTGTTGTTTACATTACATTTTTTTCATAATAATGGGGAAAAGTGAGGAGGGTCATTAATAAATATCTATACATACTCACCAATAATAGAGGTTTTATAAACAAAAAATGAGAGATAAATTTATATTGAACCTAATCAGTAAATATTGGTGACCCCTGATTCACCCCCCCAAATAGGGCGACCACATGATCCACTAGGAATATCAGGATAAGAGCTATAGACTTGTTTTAAAATCATCACACAATTATATTCTTTCACAAATAAATTTATATTCTATCATTTGGATGATAAACTAATTCTTTGAGAAATCCTTCTATATATAAAGGAGTGATTTAATCTAAAATTTGATGGAAATTTTCCATTATTGAGTGGATTATGTGTGTAATTTTCACAAAATAATTTTTATAAACCAATAAAATAGTTTTTATTTCATAGCCCTTCCCATTTTCCGATCATCATTAGAGGTTATTGAAATTTATTGTCAACATTAACCATTGGATTGGTTCACCAATGAGGAAAATGTTCATTTTCCTTACAATTGTAACATTGGAATGCTTGTGGTGTATTAGGTTGAAATTTATTCTTATTCATTTCATTTGATGAAATCTTTCTATATATTTCATATTCTTTTCGTGATTAATTTATTTCCTACACTTATGGAATTTACCAATTCATTTTTGATAATTCTCTATATAATTCTACATATATTTTTGACATGTAATAATGTGGATATTCTTTAATCCATGATTTTTATCATTTGATTTTCCATAAAACATTATTTTCCCATTCTTTTCCCCAAAACCATGAGAATATTGAGATCCCCTAATTTTCACTTTCATGTTGACAACACATTGATCAATTCTTTCATATCTACTAAAGTCTTTTATACCTAACTATTATCTGAGACTTGATTTTAATCTACTACAAAAATGATCAATTTTTAATTCAAATAAAAAGATAAAACCATAATAATTCCATTCAATAATTGTAAAATTTAATTATATGTACCAATGGATTTATAATCATTTTTCTTAAATTCACAAAGCGCACTCTTAATTTTAATCCGCAGAGTTAATGGAAACCTTTTGTAAAAAATCACATTCTTAAACACCTACCATTTCATGGTGTCTATTTCTACCTTTTGACTATTATTATTATCTATATTATTCGATTGAATAGATTCTTCATTGAAGTGAAAGGAAACTAAATTATCATTTTCATACACTAAACATTGGATAAAAGAAAATTTTCTTTCTATTATCTTAATCCATTAATTTATATTGAGTGGATGAAAATATCTACTAATGGATGTCGGTTGTTTTTTCTTGATGGATATAGTGGAAATTTTTCCCTCCTTTACAAGTTTGGGAGTTCAACATGTTTTGTGTTATTTTTATAGATTGATAATGTTGGGTGAACATCACCATGATATTTTTCACTTTATCGAATATCTTACTTAGGTCCTCATTTAGTTTTCCATTACATTTCCTATTACACTTATTGTTTAGTTGTTCCCACCGGGTACCGTCCATTGAAAAGAAAATTGTGAATATTAATAAATAATGACTATATTAATTAATCATATGATAAGGAAAATATGTCCTCATATTTCATAAATTACAACACTATCATTTCAACCTATGATATTTTAGGATCAATCTATATAATTTTTTTCCATATAAGTTTGGTTTTAATTTCTATCATCTAATTATTTATAACCTACACCCCAAATTTAAATAAACAAAACATTGATACCAATTGATATGATCCAATCATGAAATACTGACACATTACATCAATTTTTAGGAATTCCCAATATATCTCATAGTAACTCAAAGCCTAGAAATTTTATTTTTAGTAGATTTTGAGACTAGATACATAAAAGACATATTTTACAACACAATATACATTTATCCATGTTTTTAACATACATTACCCCTTATTGAAATATAATATGTTGAACTCATCTAAATATCCAGTGAAATGGAAATATAATAAATGAGTGAATTCACACACCCTGTAAGGGTAAACATAAGATACATCATTCAAAGATTAAAAGTGACCACATGATGAACATCTTGGCATGATAAAATAATCAAGGTACATGTACATATATTAATTAAATAAAATAAAATAAAAAATGTTTTATAAATCATGAATCATAACTTATTACTTTTGGAATTACATAAAAAATGAGTAATCAGAGGGTGAAAACATGAGTGAATGATCATGAACCATGAAAAAAAATTCTATAAGTTATAACATTGCGATTTATTATACAAACTCGGTAAATATATAAAAATAAAAAATCATTTCTTATATCAAGGATCACTTCCAAGACCATCATCACATACTGGATAGAGTCCCCTAACATATTGGATTGGGTTTACTCCCTATTCCCCTAAATATAGTCACTTCAGTTCACTCTGATGTGACTTACATGTTATCTCATGAGATATAATTATTTAACTAATTCCTTACAAGGTTATATAATTATGGTCCCACCCATCACATACTGATAATGATATATATGTGTTCCACATGAATGTGAAAAAATTCATAATATCATCAAACCCTAATTAACATATAAGAACGAATAATGTTTTCATGAAATTCATGATAAGGCATAAAAATTGAACATAAAAAGAAATAAATTGGATTATTCTATTGAAAAATAACTTTACTGAATTATAAGTTACATTATACAATATTATAAAATTTATTATAAATTTAGAATAACTATCATTTAAATTTTGATAGCATTTTTTTAAAAAAATTCTATATTAATATTTTTTTATAAAATATCAGGAGACTAAATAGATGTTAGTTTTAAGAATAATGAAAATATTGAAAAGGAAACATGGTAAATAAAACTAACAAAAATAGCAGGATAAAGTGACCATATTGAAAATATTAAAGAATAATTATATCAAATTTTTTAAAGGAAAGTAAAATTAAATAAAAAAGACATTATGTAATCATAAATGTAAGGTTAAGGATTTCTATAATAGTATATTAAAAGATGGATATGGATGAAAAAGAGTCATCATTGAAAAGAATGGATATCGTTGAGTTTACTAACTATCAATATTTTATGTATATAATAAAACAGTATATAAGTAAATGATGAGAATATATGTAAAATATAAAAATGAAATAAAATAGATGGATATTTATATATAAATAAAATTTAATTTATCATGAATAGATTTTATACATAGACACTTTCAGTTTCAAAGTGAGATTGAAAAAGAAATTGTTAGATTGGATTTTCACTTGCTCAGATATGATCTTACTCCATGTATAATAAATTTATGTTTATTATTCATATATATAATAAAATTATTAATATTTATTTTACTAAATACCATTCATTTATAATATGTTATTACCCATTAATTAATATTTTATTTTTATTAATATTCATGTGTTAATTGTCTAGTTTTTTAAAACCCGATTCAGTTCGATGATGATGGTCCTTGTTCCTTGATCATGAGGTCATCATATATATAATGATCCTGAATGTTTAGTATATTTTTTTGATATAAATTTAGAGTTCTAATTTCATTTTGAATTATTTAGGGCGATGGTTCAGAAGAAACGCTTAAAAATATCACTTTCGAGGATTATTAAATTAACGAAAGAATAAAATTTATTGTTTAATATACATTAACACATTAGCATTATAGAATCAATAAAAACAAATAAATTAATTTCTAATATAAAATATTATCAGTATTTTATTTTTATTATTCATTCATCTTGTAAATTTTACATCACTATTTATGTGGTGGGTAAAAACAACCCAAATGAGACCATACTAAAATGATTGAATAAGTAAGAAAACATTATTGTTAAGTAATAATGTAAAATTTATAGATGTTTAATGATTTAAAAATATGTTGTAGAAGTAATAAAATATATTGAAAAGTAGTTTGATGAAGAATATAAAATAGAATTATTAATGAGAGGATAACACACATATTAAATACTCATAAGAAAATATTAGCTTCTAACTATAAAATACAAATATACCTATTGAATACATGTATTACCAACAACCATATTTCCATAAAAATACTTCTAATGAAAATATATAAAACAAATATATAAACAATTATCATATACATAATTTCCATATTACCTTACAATATATATCCTTACATACTCCTTAAAAATCAGTCCTAATATTATTTAATTTTTGATCAAGATGTTTATCAAATTTCTAATGATTTTTATTATTTATATAGTTTCCATAAGTGATTTGATATTATTTTTAGATCATGATTTTTGGAATTTCACACTAGTGGTATTTTTATTTAGATGTGGTTTAATTTATTTAGTAATTTTACTAATTTTGTTTCACTCATTTATCTTGTAATGTATTTATGTATTTATTGGAGTGATCTACTATAATGAAATTTGGAACTGTTCATTTTGGTCTATTTTTTATGTATCATAAACTATTGAACATTTATAAATTATTTATTAAGAAATAAATAGTATTTTTTGGGTATTATAATGTCATTATGGGTAGGGGAATCTCTATTTGGATTCTCCACTGTATCGAGTATTATAATAAAAGAAGAATAAAAAATTAGTTGAGAAGATTAATATAGATGAGGTAATTATTATTTAAATTAATTATAATTTTAGTGTGTAAGATCCTATTGGCATATTATGGGATTTTTTCATCATGTTATTTAGAATTCATCCATTTATATTGATGAAAACCCTAAATTATCTCTCCACCAAACACCTCTAACTTTCCTTTAAATCATTAATTAGCATCATAGTTTTCAAATTATAATTTATTATAATGTATAATTTATTATATATTTTATGGGTTGGTTTTTTAGTATTCAAGATTATATTTATTATTATTATTTCAATGGTTGATATTGTGGATTAATTTGAGTTTATTTGTCCATAAAGATGTCGAAAGATGTGAAAAAGATGAATGATTCCATTCAAAGACACCAAGGAAGCTGGATGTATGATAGAATTACAAGACACGCAATGGTAAATTGTGGACCACGTTCCTGTGGTTAACATGCATAAGGGACACTCTACATATATCACAACATGTTATGTGGGTCGATACGTTTCCTTGTTAGACACTGCATATGGGATTCCTTTTCAGTATGAGGTTTGATTTACATTAAACGGCATGTCATTGACATATACATTATGTGTAACCCCACATTAATTACACACTATATTATCTATGGAGAGTCAGGTGGGTCTGTTCATGACATCATTACATTCCATGTATTGACTCATATCTATGAAATACATAGAGAAACTAACTGCATGGCTTGCATCTTCCTATATATATCATGGGAAACACATCACTACACACAAGGTGTACCCCAAGTGACGTTGGATGTGCTTTTTGGGCCAATAAACAAAAATAAGTAATTCTATAAAACATCATCCATTACTTGATGTGTAATGGTCATCATAGATGATGTGTACTTTACATGCTCTTCCAGCAACACACACCATGCATATTTATGGATATTTTTTGTGTTCATAACAATAATACAGACAGCATAGTCTTATTAAAAGAAAATATACATCATGCATATCATGACATGACATGTATGTACACAGTACATGATATGAAACATACAAAAAATATGTGACACAACTTGTTTGGTGATAGAAAAATCCTAAAAAATATTAAATTCTAGAAATAATGTTTAATTTTACATTTGAAGTACAAATCTTATGGCCTCCAAAGTACACATGGTGAAATTAAATAATATTAAATAAAAATTAAATTGTATTAAATTTATTTCAATAAACAATTTTGTGGTTCTTATTATCTCTCAAGTACTGTATGTTGGAAAAAATTCAAGATAAATAATAAATAGATTAATTAATTTATTTATTTATAAATTCATGTAATTTTTTTTAAATATAATGATTTGAAATGAAATCTTTAAATAGTAAATTTAAGTTTCCTTACATGTTGTGAAGGATCATGATTTTTGACCGACCTGTGTATGTTCTTGGTTTATTTATTTAATCTAACTATTCATTTCATGGATTATATGGTATTTATTATTAAAATAAATATGATTATCTATAAATAATATCTCCATAATTTATTATATATGGTGTTATGTGTCCACAGATTATTTAATTGAACCCAGAAACCTAAATTCCACTTACATGCATGTGATTATATGATTGTAAAGGATTGTGTTCTTGGAATGAGGATATAGTTTTAGAATCATGCTGATATGAATCCAACTATGTAAATATACATGAGAATAGAAAATGTTTCAACTCAAGGTAAACTTAGGAGAAATGAGTTATTTACCAGGGGGTAAGGTTGGTCTATCACCATTTGATAAACAAAAATATAGATAAAATCTCATTATCAAATCACACGTTTATTTTATTTATTAATTATGTGATTATTTATTTGTTTATGGGATGGATGGATCATTTATATGATTAAACATGATCACATAATATAAAGAAATTATATTAAATTCTCAGTTATATTGAAATAGAATGTATAAGATATATTTTATTAGGTATAATTAATTATTTTTGTAAATTTTTACATAAATGTAATAGAAAAATATATAAAGTATAAAACAAGAAAATTTATACAGTTGAAATTTATATAGCTAAATTATTTTATCATAAAATGATTAATTGTTTATATAATTTCCCTATAAAATAAACTAGCATGTGAAGAAAAAAAGGATAATTATGTATAACTCTAAAAAATACATCAAATAATCCCTAAAAATTTCTTCCATCACATGATTTAGAATAAAAACTTAGTTTAAAGATATTTTATGGCCCCTAACAGGGTACTTAAAATTATTGAATACTTCTAATTAATTATTGGATCAATTTAATAATTTTATAATGAAGGGTTGATTACCTTATCAAGACTCAATGTAATATTGAGGCATGTGTTGAGAAAATCAATGTTTAGAATTTCAAGATTAGGGAGTCCCCTAAACAAGTCTAGTAACTCTGTGTTAATATAGTTTGTAATAAAATGAAAGTGTAAATACATTTGAATAATTTATTAATCCCTTTTTATTGGTTATTTAAAAGGAAATATAGATGCTTTCCACTAAAATATTTGAGATATTTGTTATTCTAAATCCAATCTCTAAGGATGTTGGGATTTGATAAAATAGTGGGAAGATTAATAAAATTATTAAATATATCATAAATAGTAATAAATAAAAATTAATAAAAATTATTTTATTTTTTGTATATAATGGTAAGAAAAACCACAGAATCACTATGATCATTTTTGGACAGAGTAAGTGTCGTCACCCATAAAACATTCAAAGCGTAATACTTGTTATTTCAAATTGAACTACTATAGAAAAAAAATATGTCCTAAATTTATTTAAGCATAATAAATAACCTTAGGGAGTGAGTGAGAGTGGTAATAATTATCAAATGAGACACAATGAGGATGTATCAGGTGTTTGTTGCATGAGGTTTATAGCTATGTCTATATAGATAATGAAGTAACATAAAAGAATAGATTCAAACAACATGTGTAATTATCTCTCAAAATTAAAAAGAGTGGAAAAAGATAAATGATATTATCAATACACAATATATGTTTAAACCATAATATAGACATCATACTAGTGATCACATTCTAAAAATGATGAATTATATCAATCAATTTTTTATGTTGAGTTTTCATATATATATAAAATTATGCATTAATATAATTACTATATCCTTACTAGTTATATTCTCTATATTCATCAAATATAATAAAATTAATAGTATAGATAATACACTAATGAATTTATTGACCACGGTTTTCCATTTTGAAAATTATTATTTGGAATTTAGTTTGTTATCCCTTTTGGTGAAAAAACTAATGAAAAAGGTTGAAAGGTGTGCGAAAATTTCAATGTAAATGATGCCTTTAAAATATAATTTAATAAAATAAAAGATTCATAGGGGGTATATTAATTTGATTATATCTTCTTCACAAGTGGAATGAAATACCATTAGAAGATAAATTGAAATGAATTAAATATGAGGTAAGTAGAAGCTTCAACTTCATGTATATTCATCATTACATGTAATATTTCTATTTTTACTATTCGGTATTAAATAAAATATATAAATCACATAGCTATCCCCCAATATTATAATTAAGGAAGATAAAAGTTATTAATATAAGTAACATAAACCTTGAATTAGATAATGTATCTTGATTCCCTAGTCATATAAGTGAAGAAAAAAACATCAAATTTCCATGGGGTACTATTCTTGTAAAACTATTTTTTTGTAATGTATATTATGAAACAAAAATTCACAGTGACTAGTTTTAGACATGATGACACATTATTACATGTTCAAAATAATTATTTTTAATATATCTCACTTAATTAATTGGTTAATTATACATTACTCACAAATTTATAATATCATAAATTAATGATGCAGACAAAAACATTAACAAAAATTATAACCTACTATGGAAATATAATTCTTCATCTTGTAAAAATGAAATTAATTTTTAACAATACAACTAGAAGGGTGTTTAGACTCATTATTATGTAACTAATTAGGTATTTGGCATACTGAATTATTAATTTTTATGAAAATGAATTTTTTTACACTCAAAAGTGTTATTGGAACGAACTTTCTAGAATCAATTTAGTAAGATACCTGTTAACTATTATAAGTAAACGAAATTGGTAAAATCATTAACTTCATTTGATTTTCTTAAGGTATTTTTTGAATATTAAATTAATTATATAATGCACTTAGTAAAAGATAAAGAGATTATTTGAGTGGGAAAGTTGAATAATATCCTAACTAACCATTCACATATCATTAAAATGTTGAAATGATTTATTCCTAAACTGATATCACCTTTTACATATCAATGTGATAGTTTTAGTAAAAGGAAGATCAATGATGAGTCACATACGTATTTAAATTCTACAATTACTCTTTTCAATAGATCATTTTCCAATAGCACCACCAAAAACATAAACATATGATACCTATAATGACTATTGTATGTCATATAATTTAAAATACTTAATAATTCCGCCCTTTATGAAACTCATGTGATTTCTTATGAATTATTTGTTAAAATGTAATTTTTTTCTACAAAATTACATCAATAAATAGATAAAAAGTGAATCATAGTAATATATACTATGTTACTAAGGAAATAACTATTCATCTTATAGAAAAGTTATAGTCAAGTGAATGACTTTGTCTATATAAAAGTTAAGAAAATATAAATTTATGATAGTGGGAGAAATCCTGAATTCAATGAATTCAAGGATCCAGATTCACATGAGTTGGCATGGGGATATTATAACATCCCTGAACCCACACTCCCAAATCTAGTAAAAACATAATATTTAAATTTCTATCTTTGATACCAATAATCCTGACAATATTTAGTCACCCAAAACATAAAACATCATCAGGAAATATTAGATCACTTAAATATAGAGGAAACTTTTATATTTATAATATTTGTGAATTATGAAAAACTCTCGCATAACAATACCCATGTTTTTAATTGATAAAGTTTCCCACTATACCTATTGTTTCTAAAGAAGAATCAGTTGTCCCAAAGGTTGACTTTATTGGGTTGAGTTTCATGCAATCATTCACACCGGGTTCACTATTATCAATTGGTTTCGAATTGGTTTATTAATTGAACTTGAAACAAAAAATAGTTCTATATCTAAGTGGATCTAATTTACAATAGAAGGTGCTCATTGGGGTTTTGTTCCAATAATGCTTAAGAGCTGAAAATGGTTGAGAGGAAGGGAGGTCGGGCTCATCATAAACTTTTGGGGGGAATTTTTTACTACTTTATGACTC
Source organism: Viscum album (assembly GCA_963277665.1). Classification (NCBI taxonomy): domain Eukaryota; kingdom Viridiplantae; phylum Streptophyta; class Magnoliopsida; order Santalales; family Viscaceae; genus Viscum; species Viscum album. Next base: position 1,897,260,412 of record OY728158.1, on the reverse strand, counting down.
TATTGTATATTTAATATAGGTTCTTGAATCCCTCATTAATTCAAAAGTATGACATGGATCACCCATTAATTATCAATCCATTTTTATCACTTATGGAGATTTGAATCATTTGTATGTATCTGAGGCTCTTCATCAATAGAGATATCTACATTTATATGAAGTTCTCCATAAATGGTATCCTCTTATGTACTGATTAAAGATTATTTGGTTATTATTATGATGATTATGATATTTATCCACATAGTGGGTTCATCTAGAGTGTATCATCATCTTAAGAGACAAGAGTTGTTTTGATATTGGTATTTGACAAATGGATGGGACTCCTACATATTATTGTGAAAGGAATTAGAACCCACAATTTTTGATGGCTCTTAATGGGGTGAATCATACTTTTTAATTCATTTTTTGAGGACCTAATGGTAAAATTTAATGTTATGTGGCATATTAGTCTAGGTAGAAGTTGCATTTTCATGGCTTCGTGAGGGACCTACGCCAAAGTGGATTGCGGAACCTAGAAGGGATATGGATTCCCAATTTGAATGAGACCCCACTAAGGGTCCAGGCTAAGGAAAATATGGTATATTTAGGGTGTTGGGTTTGGACCTCAGTAAGGATTCTTATGTATCCCATTTTTATGGGAATCAAATCCCGCATAGTTCTAGTATGCGGACCCACACAAAATGAGGTACTTAGGTTTTTCTCACATAGTAGTATAGCCCTTTGAGAGGATTAAGTTGGGGTTTCTTCCAAAAATTGAATCCCTATAAGGGGCCATGAAGGATATATCAACTCATAGTGTTTTGAATTATTTTTTGGGGATTACAGCTAAGGAGGTGTCCCATGGATGAATATGGTGATATGGTTGGGGCTTATAATAGGTAGTAGGCCCAAAGTATAAATTTCGAGGCTTCCTCCTAAGAAGGATTCTCTATGGTTTGGTTATGATTAGAGATTATACCAAATAAGAGGCCCACTGATGAGTTAGGAATTATAATTGTAATTATGCCTATGAGGCTTAGATATCATGTGGATGTTATCACCAATTTCAAAATTTAAGCACCTGTGGTTCATTGTTATTGTGTGAAACAAGAGGAAGTAGAAAATCTGAGAAACTACACGATCCTTTTTTCCTTGAGATTGGATATATAACCTTGAGGACCCATTCCTATGGAGGTTCTCTAAAGGAAGGTGAGACAAAGATTCTGGATAGGATCCTATGGAGAAAAATGTATCTAACTAGGTAGATTTTGAGATCATGGATATCCATTAATCCCATACAATTCACGATGAGTCATTATTGATTGTGAGAAACAAGAGGTAGTATAATATTTTTCAAACCACACAAACCATCTTATACTGGTCAAAAAGGAAGGGGTGTAGGTACATCCCTCCAATCATTGTAAATTGTACCCAAAGGGAGCGAGAAAAGGATTTTAAAATCCCCTTCTCTCCTACCATTTTGGTAAACTAAATAGATGGAGGAAGTAATAAAGTATAAGTGGTTCTAAAAAATTATATTGTATTACTCTATGGGGGATTCCCTAAATTTTGATTGTGAGAAGGGAGGGGGATCTTGGTAAATTTTGAATGGAAAATAAATCATGACCTTTACCCTACATTCTAGGAACCGAAGGCACTCGTTCGTAGAGTTGAATGTTGAAGAACATGGTCCTAGCCTTAGTATCTTAGGTCGAGAGTTCACTAAAAATTTCCCCAAGTATGTGTTCCTCGTGACCATGGGAATTCAAAAACACATGTACTCGGTGGAACTTGACTGTAAGGTAGGACAAGTGACAAAATCCTATTATGGTAGGAATTCATATTCAAATGGGAGAGATATTTGTGTGCCTCTTACTATGGTTTTGAAAATCCAGAGGCTTTGGTGGTAGTTTCAACTCAATCCATATCTGAATAGGGATACAAAGGAGAAAGGTAACTAAAATTGGTGTCTTGAAAGAGGGTTCAATGGGGGGGGGGGGGTCATGTAGTTCCAAGCTTAAAGGGAATAGGTGACTTGCTCTAGGCCTGGGAGGAACTAGAGGTGCTTCATGCATGGTGTATAGGCCTAATTAGGATGTATATTTCTGGGAAAATGGACCACCTTGGAAACAATACTTGGGAAAGAATTTATCTTATCCACTATGGGTCTCCTTAGGAGTCCTTGGATGGGGCTCACATAGGTCTTTAGTTTGGAGAGATCCCTCATACTAGTGGTTATCCACTAGGAGAGAAGGAGTCATCATGAAGGTGTCTTGTGTTTGAAACCCTAAATGGACTTAGATCTTACTAATCCCTCTTAATTGTGTCTTGTCTCGGGTTTTGGAGAGATACTGAAGGAATTATTTCTAAAGACCCGTAAATTTCAAGGAAATTTTTTTTTTCTTAATTTTTTTTTGTAATTTTACAAGAACGCAGTTTCTGACGGCACCTGATTCTGAGGCCCGGTGTGCCCGGAATCATGTTCTGAAGTTTGGCTCGGGTACGTTCAGTGAACGAACGAGCCCGTTTTTCTAACTTTTGAATCGGTTCTCGAAATTGAATTCTGAGGGCACTGATGGAATCACAGTGCCGGTAATGCTTAGAAACTCCTCTTCCGGAGTTGCGTTTGCTCGGGTGTGGTTTTTAATTTTTGGGCTTTAAGTTAAGAAATAAAATAATGTGGTGCGACAAACTTTATTTTATTTCACTTAAAGCCGCTTAAAGCCACTTAAAGCTACTTAAGATGAGTTAAAGAGAATAGGGTGAAATTCAAAATATCCTACCCTCTTGGTAGGATATTTGTTAGGTGGGGCCCGCACGAGCCCCACCGTTTCTTTTCCCCTAAGTAACGCACCCGCAACCCCGCTCTTAAATGAAAGTCAACTGAGGCATTTCCTTAAACTCTTAAACGCTCCTATTAATTGGGTAGTTTATTCGTTGAAATTAATTCTATGAATTAATTTTGTTCCTTTCTTAACACGTTTTCAATTTTTTGGCATGTTAATAAAATAAGGCCAACACACCTTCTTCTTGAATGTTGTGTTAAACCTTTGGAGAATCTCTAAAGATCTTCCTCCTCCTTCGCGAAGAATGTGAAGAATGCGAAGAACGCAAAGAATGCGAAGAACGCCGACCTCCGATGAAGGGCGATGAAGAATACCAGGCCCCCCCGAGATCGACGACGTGACGTTGGCGATTCTCCCTCCGCGACGCTTCTTCCGCGACAAATCTTCGATCGTCCGTTGAGGTAAGAGATTGCGGTCCTTTTAATTCCTTTGTGGTTTTTATCCTCAACATGGATTTAATTGTTATAATTAAATCCGTGTGTTTCTTTAACCCTCGAATATCATTGATGCGACGCCCTTCCGTGACGACGCGACACCCTTCCACGATGACGCGACGCCCTTCCGCGACGCGACAATCACCTCCTACCGCGACGGTCAATTCCGCGACGTACTCGCACTCGTCTGACGACAGCTACGAGGTAGGGGTCGTTTTGAAAATGTTTTACCCATGTTTGTTTTCCTCCAAGGCAGGAACGCGGACCAACCAATTAACAAGTTGGTCCGAGGATTATTATTGCGGGATGTGGTTTATCAATTTCTGGGATTTTATAGTGTTGTTTCCAATAGCTAACGCGGTGGGTGCGGATCAACGAACAAGTCCGAACCCACCGCCCTTTGTTCTTGGTGTGCAGAACGGTGGACGATGAAAAAACGGGTCGCAGAGATGATTTGTTAATTCTGCAGTGAAGAACGGGACCCGGGAGGATCTACGGCGCAGACGGAAATGGAATCGGACCACCAGAGCAACTCTGGTGGCCCGCGGACTCCATCGACGGCGCGACGGCGCTAGCAGCCGGATGGAGCCACCAGGGATGAAGCCGCGGCGATGGCGGCTGACCAGACCCACGACCGCGCGGGTCCGGTGAGACACGGGACGTGGCTTCGCCGCGTCCACTGACCAAGCGCGGCCCCACGCGGGGCCGCGGCTCCTCTTCCCGCGGGGACAGCACGCCCCGCGGCTTCCCTTTCTCGGCCACTCGGCCGAGCCGAGGCAAGCCGACCCGCCGGCCGGGTCGCGCCCTGGCCGGGCCGGGCCGCCCTGGCCAGGCCGGGTCATGCCCAACCAGGCCGGACCCGGACCCGGGTCGGGCCGAACCGGGGGGGAGGGGGGGGGGGGGTCGGACCGGGTCGGTCCGGGCCCAGACCCCCCCCCCCCCCCCCCCCGTTTCTAGACCTTTTTGGTCTTTTGCTCATAACTTGAACTATGGGCCTCCGAACGACGCTCCGTTAGCGGAAATGCGATCCTTGGATCGAGACGGTCGTTTCGGTATATCACACTCAAGGTTTTGGAATACTTTGGGTTCAACCAGGTTGGTTGGTACACGAAACCAATCGGGACCTCGGAGCGGAAACGCTCATATCTTGACCTTCAGACGTCCGATTGACGTGCCGTAGACTTTTTTGTTTTCCTCTAAGTGAGACGGATCTTTTAGATTAATCCCCCCGAGGTTTGGATGCAGGTGGAGTAAGGTCGGGTTGGTTTTTTCTTAAAAATCAACCAGTCCCCTGGGACGAAAAAACCAATAACTCTCAGACCGGGCGTCCGATTGACGCGCCGTCTATGACATTGAGTTCATGATGACGATACAGAACTTTTGGATACATAAACTCTGGACTATGTGTCAGTTGATGTATCAGCCTCTCGGCTCGTGGAGCGGACCCTCCCGAACAAGCTTGCTATGTGCGGGAACCCTAGAGTTGGCTGTGACTGCTACTGTGAGGACGACGATTGTGCAGAGATCCTTAGTGGATTCGACGGAGATGACTACAACACTCAGCGATCCTTTGTGGGTCAGTTCTACAGATCCTGTGTGGGTCTGATCCTGTGTGGGTCAGCACTCAGCGGTCCTGTGTGGGCCAGCGCCTATAGATCCTATATGGGTCTGATCCTGTGTGGGTCTTTTCGGGGTTTAGTTACCTATCGATCCTTTGTGGGTCCAATCCTTTGTGGGTCATTGCGGGGGTTAGTACCTATCGATCCTTTGTGGGTCCGACGACTTAGATGGATCAGTGATCATCTCTATAGTCATTCGAAGAAATATACCCGTGTGAGCTGAAACCCTGTTTTGCTTTCCTTTGTTGATTGTGTTGTGCTATCCTGTGTGGATTTACATTTTGCTTTCCTTTGTGGATTTTTTTGTGCTATCCTGTGTGGATTTACGTTTTTCTTTCCTGTGTGGACTGGGTTGTACTTGGGCTCGGATGTTTGAGTCGAACGGAAATTGATGACTTAGGTATATGTATGGGCATATACCTAAGCAGTGTCAGACGTTACTTCGTGATTGTATCTTTCCTTTGTGGATTATCCTTTGTGGATTCTGGGAGACGTTCGGGGGTCTCAGGGTCCCTACTGAGTAGCTTATACTCACCCCTGAACGGGCCATGCCCGCACTACGTTGTGTTGGTTGCAGACGGCGGATAGCGCTGATTGTGGTGGAGGCTTGCGGAGCAGGTCGTTACTTGGAGGTGGACCACTGAGTGGGACGTACTCCGAGCGGTCAGCTGGACTTGAGGAGCAGTGGAGGCTATCTGTACCCGCCCTTCAGGTGGGACTTCCAGTGGACGGCTCGACATTGCGGCTTTACTTTTCAGTTGTTGTTTTCCCTTTCGAGTTGTACTTTACTTTCAGTTTGGGTTTGTATTCTGGCCCACTTGCTTTCCGCACTTACTGTTTTACTAGTTTTTACTTAGTGTTTACTTCTTCCGCTTTCTTACTCTGTGGTACTTTTTTACTTTACAAAGGCAATGCCTTCCATTTTTAGCGGGATTTACGCCTTGGTGCTAGTCGCTAGCCCCTGGCCTATGGAAGGCGGGCTTGGGGTAGTCACGGCACGGGCCCCGAGGACGGGTCGTGACAAATTGGTATCAGAGGAGTTCGGTTCTACTGTAGACTCTGATATTTCTTCTATGTGAAGCAATAGTGTTTAGCGTATTGGGTGTGGTTATCAGTCCAGGGAGTCCAGTGTTGGTGCGGCGGCTGACGAATCCGTACACCAGGACCCTGACTTCTGATTTCCGACTTAATGCAAGAAAACATTGATTGCATGTGTGTTACAAGTTTTCTTTGTGATTACTTTATGTTAGCTCACCAGGTATAATGTTCTGACCGTGGCGCACCTGTTTCTTTTCAGGATGACCCCACGATGGCAGCCAGATAGGGTTTTGAGAGTTGAGCGTGATGACAGCCCGCCGAGTGATGAGGTCTCGGTACGGGGCCCTTTGACAGCTGAGGCACCGGCGGTACCTTTACCCGCCGAGCCACCAATGCTTCCAGCCCCAGTCGCTGACGATGCACGTTGCCTTAGTGCACTGCATGAGTTCCAGTGCCAGCGACCGCCCAGGTTCCGCGGGGAGATGGACCCCCAGGCAGTTGAGGACTGGCAGGAGGCAGTTGTACGAGTTTTCAGGCTAGTGAGGACACCATCAGACCTCATGGTGATCCTCGCAGCGAGCCTACTGCACGCAGCAGCGGGCCGATGGTGGAGCTTGATGCTCCAGGTGCACGATGAGGAATCTCTCCTCTGGAAAGACTTTGAGGGCCTCTTCCGCTCAGAGTTCGTCTCGGCCACCCTCCGTGTGGTGCGCATCCAGGAGCTTCTTCAGTTGCGGCAGGCCAGCTTGACGGTCGCCCAGTACTCGGCGAAATTTACCGATCTCTCTCGCTACTCTACAGACATGGTACGGGACCCGTTCTTCCAGGCCCGGACCTTTGAGAAGGGTTTGAGACACGAGATCAGGGCATCACTGATCTCCCTCAGCATCCCGACTCAGGCAGGAGTACTGGAGCGAGCCCTTTTGATCAAGAGATTCCTTGCTGAGCCTTCATCAGCAGCGAGACCTACCGCAGGGCGGTAGGTAGCAGAGTCTTCCGCAGCAGGCAGCCGACAGATGACTCAGGGGTCCAGGCAGACCAGACCCTCACGCAGACGACCTCAGGACACTAGCTCAGCAGTTCGGGGCACACAGTGCAGAGCCAGTCTTTCGAGAGGCAGGCAGTGCTACACATGCGGTAGACAGGGTCACATGGCTCATGACTGCCCAACCCACCGTGTCGAGGAGCAGCAGACGGTTGAGGGGCCACCCAGGAAGAGGCAGAGGGTCGACCGTGGTGGTCCGCAGGGAGGAGGCGGACGAGGCAGAGGAGCTAGCCGAGCAGCAGGTGGTGGGCGACCCTTTGAGGCTCTACCACCACCACCAGGAGGTCCACCCCAATAACAAAGAGCTGGCGGGCAGAGACAGGCACAGCTCCAGGCAGCGGAGACCTACGACCATGGAGCACCTGAGATGATTCGAGGTACGATCACTGTCTATTCCACCCTTGTTGCATTCCTTATAGACATAGGAGCGAGTCACTCTTTCATAGCCACTGCCCTTGTTCGGAGCTCAGAGATTCTGACAGAGCCGTTGGCTCGATCCTTACGGCTATAGAATCCTACGAGAGCAGACTTGACGATTATGCACTGGTGCCGGCAGTGTGAGCTTACTCTAGGAGGCGATAGCTTCGGTTGGGATCTTCTTGTAGCGTCGTCGAGGAATTACGACGTCATCCTGGGCATGGATTTGTTATCTACAGTCCATGCACAGATTGACTGTATTAGGCGCAAGGTGTGATGTGTATGCACCGACGGGAGCAGGTTCACCTTCACCGGCGATAAGGGAGCCTTCGCAGCACAGGATGGACTTCCACAGAGGAGAGGATAGCCCATCACTCATCAGTTGGATAGCCTCATCCTAGGAGTTGTTGACGTGTGGAGTCCTAGTTTTCCTACAGTGGTGGATCAGTATGAGGACGTCTTTCCCGACAACGTTCCAGGGCTACCTCCTCGCAGAGAGGTAGACTTTTATATTGATCAGTACCCCAGGAAAGCCCCGATATCCACTCCAGCATATCGGATGGCCCCCTCTGAGCTTTGAGAGCTACATGTAAAGTTGGAGGACATTCAGGGTAAGGGATTCATCCGACCCAGTGTTTCACCCTGGGCTTCCCCGATACTGTTCGCCAAGAAGGCGTACGTGATCTTGCGACTGTGTGTCGACTATCGTCGCCTGAACCAGGTGACAGTGAGGAACAAGTATCCGCTACTGAGGATTGATGACCTCTTAGATCAGCTCAAGGGAGCACGGTGGTTCTCGAAGATAGACCTCAGGTCAGGCTATCATCAGCTCAGAATTCGGGACGAGGACATGCAGAAGACGGCCTTCAGATGTCGGTATGGCCACTATGAGTTCTTGGTTATGCCATTCGGTGTAACCAACGCTCCAGCAGTGTTCATGTGCCTCATGAACAGGATCTTTCAGCCATACCTCGATCAATTTGTCGTGGTCTTCATCGACGACATTTTGATTTACTCGACGACTAAGGAGGAGCACGCCTACCACTTACGGCTTGTACTGGACACACTCCGAGAGCACCAGCTTAATGGAAAACTCTCGAAGTGTCAGTTCTGGATACGTGAGGTCCACTTCTTGGGACACATCATCTCTGAGGAGGGAGTTGCAGTGGACCCTACAAAGATCGAGGCAGTGCTAGCTTGGGAGCCACCCAAGAGCGTGACAAAGGTGCGGAGTTTCTTGGGACTAGCTGGATACTATCGGAGATTTGTGCCAGACTTCTCCAGAGTTGCAGCACCACTCTCAGCTTTGACGAAGAAGGGGAAACCATTTGTGTGGTCATACAGATGTCAGCAGAGCTTTCAGGAGATGAAACAGAGATTGAACAACGCCCCTATCTTGAGGTTGCCTGAGGAGGGAGTAGGGTACGTAGTCTACTGCGATGCATCAGGGGATGGACTCGGATGTGTCCTGATGAAGGAGTGGGAAATGATCGCCTATGGATCACGTCAGTTGAGACCTCATGAGCAGAACTACGCTACCCATGACCTAGAGTTAGCAGTAGTGGTCTTCGCTCTGAAGACATGGCGACACTATCTGATGGGCGAGCGCTTTACAGTCTTTTCTGACGATCAGAGTCTCAGGTACATCTTCTCTCAGAAGGACCTGAACCAGAGACAACGGCGATGGCTCGAGTTCCTCCAGGACTATGACTTTGAGATAGTCTATACTCCTGGGAAGGGGAACGTAGTAGCCGATGCTCTCAGTAGGAGGACGAGCATTCAACTACTTGAGGAGGCGACAGAGCAGCTAGCCGCTTTGTAGATATCCTTCATGGATAGAGATTGAGCAGCCTTCCTTCAGTCTCTCACAGTCTCTCCTCCACTACTACAGCGGGTCAGAGAGGCACAACATGAGGACACTGACTGTGAGACGCAGTGTGCACAGATATCCTCAGGACAGGCACCTGATGGCTTCTCCTTTGGAGCAGAGCACGACATCCTTTTCAGAGGACGTACCTTGGTACCAGTCGCTTTACGAGAGGAGGTGCTGAGAGAGTTTCACACTTCTCCTTTGGAGGTATATCCTGGAGTGGTGAAGATGTACCAGGACCTCAGACGACAGCACTGGTGGCCGAGGATGAAGAAAGTTGTGGCAGAGTTCGTTTCTCAATGCCTCACCTTCCAGCAGGTGAAGGCAGAGCATCAGGTACCAGCAGGCTTGGTACAGCCCTTGGAGGTCCCGGAGTGGAAGTGGTATGGGATATCTACGGACTTCGTGACTGGACTTCCACGCACTTCCAGAGGTCACAACTCCATCTGGGTGATTGTCGACCGACTCACCAAGTCGGATCACTTCTTACCCATCAGAGAGCAGGGCTCAGTGGAGATCTTGGGGCGTCTCTACGTTCAGGAGATTGTACGACTTCACGGTGTTCCATCATCTATCGTCTCCGATCGAGATTATCTCTTTACTTCCCGGCTTTTTAAGGGGTTGCAGGAGGTGTTCGGGATGCAGCTACGTCTGAGCGCCGCCTTTCACCCTCAGACGGATGGTCAGACGGAGAGGACCATTCAGAATCTCGAGGACATGCTCCACGCATGTCTCCTCGACTTTGGTCGCAGCTGGGAGGACCACCTACCCTTGGTGGAGTTTTCATACAACAACAGCTACCACTCCACCATCGGGATGGCACAGTACGAGGCGTTGTACGGTAAACCTTGCAGATCTCCTTTGTGCTGGACAGACCCTAGGGAGTCAACACTTGTGCGACCAGAGATGGTCCGGGCCACGACAGAGAAGGTCCAGGTCATCCAGGAGTGGATGAGGACAGCTCGGAGCTAGTATAAGTCTTATGCTGACAGGAGGCGGAGGCCACTAGAGTTCGAGGATGGTGACCACGTCTTCTTGCGTGTCTCACCTCGACGTGGATTACGGAGATTTGGCCGAGGTAGCAAGTTGTCTCCACGCTTCATCAGACCTTTCCAGGCCCTCAGCAGGATTGGCGAGGTGGCTTATCGCCTGGCTCTACCACCTCAGTTACACCGGGTGCATGACGTCTTCCACGTATCCCAGCTGAGGAGATACGTGCACGACCCGACGCACATCATTGACCATGGGGAGCTAGACGTTGATGATGGGGCGACTTTTGCGGAGGTCCTGGTGGAGATCGAGGATCGACAGGAGCGGGTCCTACATGGATGGTCGATTCCTCTAGTGCGCATCAGATGGCAGCACGAGAACCTCCAAGAGAGCACTTGGGAGCGGGAGGCTCAGATGCGTACTCAGTACCCACATTTGTTTCCCTAGCTTATGATGTATCTTTACGGGGATGTAAAGCCCTGAGGTGGTAGTGATGTAAATACCCGTAAATTTCAAAGAAATTTTTTTTCTTAATTTTCTTTGGAATTTTACAAGAACGCAGTTTCTGACGGCACCTGATTCCGAGGCCCGGTGTGCCCAGAATCATGTTCCGAAGTTTGGCTCAGGTACGTTCAGTGAACGAACGAGCGGGTTTTTCTAAATTTTGAACCGGTGCATGGAATTGAATTCTGAGGGCACCGATAGAATCGCATCACCGGTAATTTCTTAGAAACACCTCTTCCGGAGTTGCGTTTGATCGGGTGTGGTTTTTAATTTTTGGGCTTTAAGTTAAGAAATAAAATAATGTGGTGCGACAAACTTTATTTTATTTCACTTAAAGTCACTTAAAGCCACTTAAAGCTGCTTAAGCTGAGTTAAAGTGGATAGGGTGAAATTCAAAATATCCTACCCTCTTGGTAGGATATTTGTGAGGTGGGGCCCGCACAATCCCCACCTTTTCTTTTCCCCTAAGTAACGCACCCGCAACCCCCCTCTTAAATGAAAGTCAACTGGGGCGTTTCCTTAAACTCTTAAACGCTCCTATTAATTGGGCGGTTTATTTGTTGAAATTAATTCTATGAATTAATTTTGTTCGTTTCTTAACACGTTTTCAATTTGTTGGCATGTTAATAAAATAAGGTCAACACACCTTCTTCTTGAATGTTGTGTTAAACCTTTGGAGAATCTCTAAAGATCTTCCTCCTCCTTCGCGAAGAACGTGAAGAACGCGAAGAACGTGAAGAACGAGAAGAACGCCGGCCTCCGAAGAAGGGAGACGAAGAATGCCAGGCCCCCAGGAGATCGACGACGTGATGCCGACGATTCTCCCTCCGCGATGCTTCTTCCGTGACAAATCCTCGATCATCCATTGAGGTAAGAGATTGCGGTCCTTTTAATTCCTTTGTGGTTTTTATCCTCAAAATGGATTTAATTGTTATAATTAAATCTATGTGTTTCTTTAACCCTCGAATATCGTCGACGCGACGCCCTTCCACGACGACGCGACGCCCTTCCACGACGCGACGATCACCTCCTACCGCGACGGTCAATTCCCTGACGTACTCGCACTCGTCTGACAACAGCTACGAGGTAGGGGTCATTTTGAAAATGTTTTACCCATGTTTGTTTTCCTCCAAGGCAAGAACGCGGACCAACCAATTAATAGGTTGGTACGCGGATTATTATTGCGGTACGTGGTTTATCAATTGTAGGGATTTTATGGTGTTGTTTCAAACCGCTAACGCGGTGGGTGCGGACCAACGAACAAGTCCGAACCCACCGCCCTTTGTTCTTGGTGTGCGGAACAGAAGACGACGACAAAACGGGTCACAGAGACGATTTGTTAATTCCGCAGTGAAGAACGGGACCCGGGAGGAGCTACAGCGCAGACGGAAATAGAATAGGACCACAGGAGCAACTCTGGTGGCCCGCGGACTCCACCAGCGGCGCAGCGGTGCCGGCCGCCGGATGGAGCCACCACGGATGAAGCCGCGACGGCGGCGGCCGACCAGACATGCGACCGCATGGGTCCGGCGAGACACAGGACACGGATTCGCCACGTCCGCTGACCAAGTGCGGCCCCACGCGGGGTCGCAGATCCTCTTCCCGCGGGGACAACACGCCCTACGGCTTCCCTCGCTCGGCCGCTCGGCCGAGCCGAGCCGAGCCGACCCGCCGGCCGGGTCGCGCCCAGGCCGGGCCGGGCCACCCCGGTCGGGCCGGGTCGTGCCCAACCAGGTCGGACCTGGACCCGGGTCGAGCCGCCCTGGGGGGGGGGGTGGGGGTCGGGCCGGGTCGGTCCGGGCCCAGACCCCCCTTTTCCGGACCTTTTTGGTATTTTGCTCATAACTTGAGCTACGGGCCTCCGAACGATGCGCCATCAGAGGAAATGCGATCCTTGGATCGAGACGGTCGTTTCGGTATATTACACTCAAGGTTTTGGAATACTTTGGGTTCGGCCGGGTTGTTTCGTACATGAAACCAACCGGGCCCTCGTAGCGGAAACACTCATATCTTGAGTTTCGGACGTCCGATTGACGTGCCATCGACTTTGTTGTTTTCCTCTAAGTGAGACGGATAGTTTGGTTTACTCCGTTCGAGGTTTGGATGCAGGTGGAGTACAGTCGGGTTGGTTTTTCGTTTAAAATCAACCGGGCCCCTGGGATGAAAAATCCAATAACTCTCAGACCGGACGTCCGATTGACGCGTCGTCTGCGACGTTGAGTTCCTATTAACGATCCAGTGTGGGTAAGCGCTCATCGGTCCTGTGTGGGCCAGCGCCTACAGATCTTGTGTGGGTCTGATCCTGTGTGGGTCTTTGCGGGGGTTAGTTACCTATCGATCCTTTGTGGGTCATTGCGGGGGTTAGTACCTATCGATCCTTTTTGGGTCCGACGACTTAGATGGATCAGTGATCATCTCTATCATCATTCGAAAAAGTATACCTGTGTGAGCTGAAACCCTATTTTGCTTTGCTTTGTTGATTATGTTGTGCTATCCTGTGTGGATTTATGTTTTTCTTTCCTTTGTGGATTGTGTTGTGCTATCCTGTGTGGATTTACATTTTGCTTTCCTGTGTGGACTGGGTTGTACTTGGGCTCAGATGTTGGAGCCAAACGGAAATTGATGACTTAGGTATATGTATGGGCATATACCTAAGCAGTGTCAGATGTTACTTCGTGATTGTATCTTTCCTTTGTGGATTATCCTTTGTGGATTCTGGGAGACCTTCAGGGGTCTCGGGGTCCCTACTGAGTAGCTTATACTCATCCCTGCACGGGCTATGCCCATACTACGTTGTGTTGGTTGTAGACGAGGGATAACACTGATCGTGGTGGAGGCTTGCGGAGTAGGACAGTACCTGGGGGTGGACCACTGAGTGGGACGTACTCGGAGCGGTCGGCTGGACCTGAGGAGAAGTGGAGGCTATCTGTACCCGCCCTTCAGGCGGGACTTCCAGTGGACGGCTCGATGTTGCAGCTTTACTTTTTAGTTGTTGTTTTCCCTTTCGAGTTGTACTTTACTTTCAGTTTGGGTTTGTATTCTGGCCCACTTGCTTTCTGCACTTGCTGTTGTACTAGTTTTTACTTAGTGTTTACTTTTTCCGCTTGCTTACTCTGTGGTGCTTGTTTACTTTACAAAGTCAATGCCTTCCCTTTTTACCGGGATTTACGTCTTGGTGCTAGTCGCCAGCCCCTGGCCTATGGAAGGCGGGTTTGGGGTAGTCACGGCACGGGCCCCGAGGATGGGTCGTGACATTATTGGAGACCTGGGTGAAGGGGATGTGTGAACAGAGCTTGGGGGCTTCTTCTAATTTTACTATTGTGAAAATGAGGTTCCGAAGGGTCCAATTTATAGGAAATTAGGGGACCTTGGTCCATGTAGGTTTCCTATACAGGTCCTGGGTGTAGGTTCTCATAACATGTGTCCAGTGTAGGGTGTCTTACCTTTTGATACTATGTCGGGGGCTATGATGGCCTTCCAATGGATATGGGTGTGCACATAGGCTAGTTTGGGAATCTCCCTTGGATTTTTTAGGATCTCCACCATTTTAGCATGCTTAGGATTCTGTGGATAATCCTTTTATCACCAGATGAGTGAATATGCACCCTGCCAGATTTTGAAATGACTAAATCAAATAAGGGTGGAAACTCACCTCCTTAAAGGATATGTAAGGGGTGGGAAGACATAGAAAGAACATCCTCTCTCTAGCCCTGTTCTCCTTCCAAAAATTAATATCTTCTTTCCTAGTAATCCACTATGTTGATTCATGAAGATTCACCAGATGAGTGAATATGCACCCTGCCAGGTAGGAGAGTCTTGAACCTCAATTTTCCCTAACCTCCCAGTGGTCATATTACTAGGTTTTGATGAAGGAATCCCAAATAGGATCCCCTACAATAATATCCCAAGCAATCCACACATGCATTCCCTACATGGATTGAGTCATGGAATATAACCCCACACTACCCTCTTCAACTAGCTACTCAAAACGATTCTAGGAGTCCCAATGGTAATGGCCCGTTTGATTGTCATACCAAAGAAATTCTATAATAATTTTATCCATATCCAAAATAGTCCTCTTAGGAGGTTTGATAATCGATAACATATGCATCGAGATAGATGAAAATACACTTATGATCAAAGAAACTCTCCCTACAAATGAAATAAAATTGTTTTTCCAGTTATATATTCTCCAAAAAATATATATTAATGATGTTTTCAAAGAATTGATTCTCAATAAAGCCACAAGAGATTGGAGTTCCAAGGTAAATCATAGAAAACTATTTCCTTTGGTAGACCGGGATATTTTAGTGCTCCAGACATTTACATAATTCAAAAATGAGATACAAGACATACATATCTATAAGGATGTTTGGCCCGGGGAAACATGTGTTTATAAGAACTCTATTATTATCCAAAATCTAAGGAGCTGATGGAGCACTTATACAAAATATTTCTATTTTACACGTGGTGAGGATGGAATTATCTCGTGGGATGTCTAAAATGTTTTTGTACTCTCCATTATTTGGTAATATAGGATGAGTTCATCCCACTAAATTCAACATGGTATGATGATGAATAGACACCGCCCTTGGCCTATGAGCTTTTCAATGAGAAGAAGAAATTGAATAACAAAGATCATTACCCAAAATGTGTCACCCATTCTGAAAAATAGATAAATGGTTTTCTAGAACAAGTAGGATAATTTCCCACTTATAGGAGCCCAACTGGATGCCCCACTACAGAGAATCAGGGTGATCCTGACACATTATTTCCTACATTGGTTATGGATGATATACCTATTAGGGATATAAGGTAAATCCTAAGTTTGATTCCATGACTCGCCTGGATGATTCCTTACTATGTGGATAACAATTTACCTACTTCTGTTTTGTGAATCCAATGGTATTGTGAAGCCATAAACTTCTGTTAACGTGGCCAGACTACTGGAGGGGAGGAATATAGGGTTGTATACCCATGTAATTTTGATAATTTATAAGTTCATACTGCATAAGTATAACATTAATACATTGTTTAAAATTTCAAGGATTCTTCAAGTGCTTTGGGGATGGATTGCAGCAAAATTTTTCACATAAGTGGTTTTGAGTCCAGTTAAAATACCTGACAACCAATTCCACCCATTTGTTCAGGATGTCTCTAGAATCTAACTTATGAACCTGATGTGTGATGATTTTTTTAGGATCATAAATATATCTATATAGTTCAACTTCATTTTGTATGGTAATCCACCAATAGGGACATTTATCGATGTTGGAATAGAAAATAATTATGAATGGAGATCGTACATGATAGAATTCTGAGACAACATTCCGGTGGCTCACATTGACAACAATATCATTTGTGAGGCTTATTCTCAATATAAATTTTCTCACCAGTTTACATGTATACAATATTTTAGAATTTCCCCCCTTATACATGTATTGCATGATAAACATCTGATGGTATCTTGATAGTTCTAGGTCTTTATGGCCATGGTGGTATCCAAATTTTTAATCATGTTGCCTCCATGTAATGCATTAATTGGGCTGAAGGCTGGGTATTACAAGGTGAAGATCTCTTCAAAACCTCCTGAGGTATTGATTAAAGTAATTTAATGGTACAAGTATGCTATGACTACTGTTTTTTTATACATTGTAAAAAGTCTCAATCCTAAGAAGCTGATGCTAATGTTGCGAATCCTTGAAGGAGATCTCTGGTAAAGACCACCGAGCATGCTAGGGTTGAGAAAAACATTCCCCTTATGAAAATCTGGTTTGGTAGTCACCATCATGAGGTGAATCATGTTCCATATGCTCATCATTACATGAGATATGGGTGTCTTGAAGAGAAATCCAAGTTGAAAGGTGTTGGGTCTACCTCACATCCATCCACATCATAGCCAAATTATGTGAGACCCTCAGTGATCTGAGCTTGTTAGGGCATAAATTGTGATATAAGGGATTCTTTTGTGCCTCTCTAGGATGACATGAACATTCATATGATGTTAAATATTATATAAAATTATGATATTCACTTTGATAATGATTTGTCGAAATTGGGACTTATATTCATGATTTGGGGGATTCAATATATGCAATTGATGATTAGATCATAGTCACAAAGTGAGTTTTTGAAATTCTGGACAAAGCAGCGCTTGATGGGGTAACAAGTCATACTAGAAAGGAATGGGTCAATAACTTTAACCTTATTTATGTACTTATCTTTTCCCCCTTCACTTTTCAAATTGTTCTTCCACCATTAATAATCTTGAGGTGATTTATTTTTCATTCCAGAGGAGATGATGAAAAAGAAGGATAAAAAGGAGTAGCAATATTGGAACATGAGTCACCAATAAATAGTCATATAGGAACCACCATAGAAGAAGGGAATGAGGCCCTTGAAACTATGAAACAATCTCTCTGTCAGAGGACTACGATGGAGGAAATGGTGGGAGGAGTTCCTCAACAGTCACCTCATCTCTCTATTTCCAAAGTACTGAGAGGGTCCCCATTCCATTTAGAGAGAGGCATCAAAATCAAGAAATAATGTTGGAAATTCACATGAATATTATAAATCATTATAGATATCATTCAATATCACAACTTTCTTGAAATAATCTTTTGACCATGATTTTGTTTTGGAGATTCTATATCAATTTCTTCCCTTAAGGGATCTGACATATGTCCTTAATGGATTGAGAAGGATACCCCTAGGAGGTAGAGATCTATTCAAATTAATTTTTAAATGTCAATGATAAAGAATTAAGAGATTCATCCTTGCCTACCCCCTTTTCTGTAGAGAGGTGATACGGCCATGGTAATATGAGATGCTCTCCTTTTGGTGTTATGTGATGTTTCTAACTTTCCACTTTTCATGATTTTCAGATACATTTCCTACACTTGAGGACCATATAGCAATAAATATTCATCCCATTGTCACTTTGAAAGGGGATGATGGGGATTTTGGATGGTTTGATGAATGTGATGATGCTGACCCTAAATCCATAGGGATTGATGATTACATGCCTGTTGTGAAGTCGGCATAGGGGATTGACCACCAAGCCAATATGGGTCATGAGTAACACATCAAGGATACACCAATTGGTAAGGATGTTGCGAGACTTGATTCCATATATCATGAAAATGATTGAAAAAATAAATCCATAAATTGGTATTGTAGGTTCTTTTAAGGAGTTTGGGGATTTCCATAAGGAATTGTACAGATGTGAGTTTTATCATTAATTAATTTTTCAAAAGTAGATGACTTTATTTCACCCGATACTTCAAATAAAATCTCAACACATGTAGCTTCATATGCATATATTGTTTCAAAGTAACTTCTCGAACAAGGCATCAGAGTCCACCATAATCATCTGGATGAGAGAGTGACAGTTGAGAATCCCTTTTGGGGGGATTCTAGATAACCTATGATTGTAGTTTCCAAGAAAACTGTTGAGGTTTTTCTTTATCATGAGATTATTGATTTTGTAATTGACATTGGGATTATCATGGAGGTATCAATTCCAATGATTGACCCAACAAAAGGTGAGTGTTATCAATTGTTTTGTTCACTTCACTACCTTTTATACTTTTAACCTCATAAGGATGATAAGAAGTGTCAACTGCTATTCTATTCCATCATCTTTGGAAACTAGGGCTGAGATGGATTCTTCCATGCTAATTCCACCAATATCAGTAGGTGGGGATGAGTTTGTTTTGGGATAGAGTGGAACATGGAAGATCATTAAGTGCACTAATTTTGAATTATATCCCTCACTCCAAGAGTGTATTTGAGCCTAATCTAGATGTGTTGGAGTCTTTCCTCTATAAATTCATTTTAATTTGGTGGGATTTCTTGAAGATAATTGAGGGGAAAACTCCTATGGTCATGCCTTAAAATTTTCCCCAAATTCTGTTCAATCCTTCCTTTATCAGATATGTTAGATTTAATTACCATGATAACCCTGATGTGTTGAATTCTACTATTAGAAAAATATAAGATGAGCAGGGATTGATGAAAAATGAGTCACAACTCATAGGTCCATTTAAGGAACCTAGAGCTACCATAATCCAATCTGAGGTTAGCTACTTCAAGAAGGTGGATGAGTACCAAGGTAACATTGATGAGAAGGGTCTCAAAATACATCACCTAGAAGAAGAATTAAACTTTGTAAAGAAATAGGATTTCCAACTCCACTTATTATTTGTAGGGGATTCAACCTAAAGAAGTGATTTTATTTACATCGAGTAGGAGAAGATCTATTAATAATAATAAGCTACTACTATAGTAATGGATGAGATTCAGGATGTTGTGGAAACTTCATGAGGTATAGTTCAACCTCTTAATGCCTATGATGATGATAAATTGTAAACTTTGGTAGAGAGGATTCAGCATGTGGAAGATCCCCATGATTTTGAATCATACATAAAAAAGGATTGTGGTTCCTAGTAACCTGTTATTGAATTACTATCCTTACCATAATCATAATCGAACACTGAAAATTAATTTATTTGAATTAATTTTGTCATGCTATAATTATAAATATCAGGATAAGAGAGAACTCTTATTTTTTTCTAATCCTTTGGGGCCTAGTGATCATAGTTCCACTGTTTCTAAGGTTATATTAACAAACCTTACAAAACTTGTGTATTTTTAGGTCAAAAACCTAATTTTATTTGACTATATCAAATATAAGGAAGGCTTAGTGAGCCAGAAATATCTTTTTCTTAGACCACCCTTTTTGGGGTTTTAGCCTAACAGGTGGTGAGATGATTTTTTTCATTGATCAATTTTTTTTCATAAACCACATGGAGTTTGGATCAAGTGAGGTGAGAATAAACTTTTGTACATATTTACTTTTGAAGGTTTCAAACATTGTGATAATTGTCTCCTTTGTTGGATGTTTGAATTCATTCAATCCAGACTAATGAGACTGGAGTTTTAGGTAGAAAAAATTTGACCAATTTTTTTTGAAATGATGACCCAAATAAGGCTTGTGGGATGAGAATGTTTTTAAATTATTTATATACATGATTGGGAATATTGATTCATGATTTTTTTGTTCTTGAATTTAAAACATGATATTTCAGATTTGAGGAGGTCTCTCTTGGGGGTGAATTTACCACCATTTAACAACCTGTTCTGTAGGGTACTTCATACAAAGATCAATAGATTGTATCATTTAATATTTATGTAGTTTAATACTTAGGTTGACGTGAAATTTTGTGGGTGACTTATGAAAATGAAACCAGGGAATTTTATAACATAGTTAGGTAAAAAATTTCTTATGAATTATGAAATTTTATTACTGATGGATGAAGGAAATTTATGTAGATTTTGATTTCTGAAGACCATGATGAGTTGTTTTACAAAAGGATATTTTCTGATCATGAATAGATAATCTTATTGGCATTGTTCGTGAATATGAAAATTGACCTACATAAATTTGGTTTTTGTAAAGGAGGTTAAATTTTGTTAAATGATCAATGTGAGGGGGTAGTTCTCCTTTCTAAAAAGGGTTGAAGCATAAGGCAGTTTAATGTCTTGTGATTAGGACATTGACCATGTAGTTTAACATATTACAGCAAGGAAATTTTTGTATAGTTTAACACACTGTAACTAGGATTATATGTTAATCAATTTAATGTTATACATCATGTAAATTATTCTATATATTTTAAATTCATACAGTAAGGACATTAGTAAGGATATAATTTAAGGTGTTTATATTTTACTTAAAGGTTAATGATTCTAAATTTTGATGGAAATCTATATAAGAATGCACTTTCACTTTCAGGTATGAGGGTGTGAATATTGTGAGATGTAATATGAGGATCTATAGATCTAAATAATGATATGGGTAAATAGATTATGGTAATATTGGATTTCTATCCTAATGAAATAATTACCACTGGCTGAAAAAATAATTTTGTGGGCTTCATTAGGAAAATACAAATGGGCAGTGCAACTGCATAGTAAAATTGTGGAGATTTATTCAAAGACAACTACATCATGTTACAACATAGTCAGGAAAAGAAGTTATCAGGATTTCTGACATTCTATTTAGGTTGGACGAAATAATTTTATGGAGGTTTGGGTTTGCACAGACATATATTTTGGTTTTCCATAAGTAAAGTACCCAAATACGAAAGAATTATTTCAAGTCAAAATTATGAAATAATTTGGGGAATAGGATACCTACACATTCCTAACAAAATAACTAGAATTATTATGTCTTTAGTTTTAGGTAATATGACTATGACCATAGAACTATGGAAATGATATGAGATATATAGCCTATCAGACCAAGGAAATTCCAATATAAATCATACATAAGGGGGATATTGTAAACCATAGTCTCGAGGGTTCTCATATTGGGAAAAAGGATATGGAAAAACATGAAAGGGATGACCCTGAACTGATTTGAATCCCATGTTCTAACATAAATTCTTTAAAGATTACAAAGACAAAAGAGGTTTCTCCTGAGGAAAAAGTTATGATAGGTTGAAAAACCTGTTTTGTGGGTTACTTTATGCCAATCCATCTGGGAAATGTTATAGAATAGAAAAATAGTGGCATCTTTTGGCTGATATGCTTGTTTCATGTGAGACTTGTGTAAAGACAACTCTAGTGTTTTACAACATAGTTAGGAAAAGGATTCCCCAAGTATTATACATTCTGTCACCTAATGTTCATGAAATATTATGAAGATATTAATGTCTCCATGATTACGAGTATGGAGTGTTTAAGGGTTATTCCCTTGTATGAAGGACGTGTTGGGATTGATATTGTGCATGAACTGTAAATTCCCTTACATGTATCTTACCCTCATGTAGAAAGGGGACATCTTTATTTCATTGGGGGATCCCTTGATGAGGAGACCCGAATTAAAAAATCAAGTATAGATCCTTGTTTTTAAAAAAGACAGGGGATATTTTTATTTACCATGTGGATAAGAATAATACATGAGGCCTAGGAGTCATCAAGTATCTCATTAGAATTATAATGAATCAAAACATAGTTCTTATGGTACCAGGAAGTTTAATGTCATGCATCCTAGATAGTTGTCATGCAATTTATCATCATGTGATACAGAAATCTAGGTATAAGGATACTTGTTGTGATTGTGGATGGACCATGGTATAGAATCCATGCATCACAATGTTCTTGTTATAACAATAATCAAACCATATGTATTTTTAAAACATACTCCCCATAATGATTGAAATCATGTATGGATTAAAAGGGGGTTAAAATATGGGCTCAAACATGGGGTGAGGCACCATACTGAATTCTATTACATAGATCAAACCCATATATAGGAGAGTGGTATTATTTTTCATATTATGTTGTAGCTGGGTATGAGATTAAAGATATGGACATCACATCATATCCCATTGGATTGAGAATCAATCCAGATGTTTCCCTTGATGAATCGTGCATTTTAATGTCTTAAAAAAAGGATGTAGGATTCCTGGCATGAAAAGGTGTATTGTAGATGGACTAGGGGATATGACAGGGGTGTCAGTATGTTTATTTTCAAATAAATAATTAATCCACATGTAGTTTATGTAAAAGGATACTTTTTCGGGTCTAACCTGTACACAAGTTGTGGGTGATTCTTTTTTTGTGTTGTTGTTGTAGCTGAATATGAGATTGGGGATCCAATAATCAAAATATATCACATTTGAAAAAGTATAAATCCACATGTATTTCTGAAAAGATCTTTCCATTTATCTTCATGTAATGGGGATGTTGACCGTACAGTTTAACGTCTTATAGAAAGGACGTGAGTCACCTAATGTGAAAGAAATATTTCTGCTAGACCAAGATATATGACTTTGGCATCACTATGTATCTTGCTGTAGCAGGAATCAAGCCACACAATGTTATTGAAAATTATTCCCCACATCAATCATGTACTAACATGGGGAAATGGGGATTTAATATTTTCCAATATGATGACTCGTTCTAAGACATGAGGTCTATGCCTCATGATGTGTGCCATTGGAATGAGAATCAAGCCAAGTGTTCTACAAAATTTCCCTATGTTGGTCTGATTTGTACAGATGGTAATGATCAATTTTATTTTTCTTTATTGCGTCTAGACACCAGATGTGATGTCTGGGCATCACTTTGTTTCTCATTAGAATGAGATTCAATCCACACATAGTTCTTGAAAATATCATGAAATTTGTCATCATACAACGAGGACATAAACGACATAGTTTTATGTAATACGATAAGGATATGATAATGTAGAGTATTAAACCTATAAATGGGAACCAAGATCCACTAAAAATTATCTATGATGATAGTGGGGATTCTTAGGGGATATGACCCACCATTTCATCCTCTCTTTTTTTAGCCAAGAGGGAATCTATAACTGCTGAGGGGTTAGAGGAATGTGTTTGGGGGGTACACCTGATGGAGGTCCATATTTAAGGGACCATGAGGAGTTTCTGAGCTCATGGTATTTCAGGTGTTTATTAATGTTTAATGAGAGGTATGTCAACTGTACAGTTTAATGTCATGCAGTGAGGAAGAATAGTGTTTTTCAGTTTTAGGTCATATGACTAGGAAATAATGTCATGTAGTTTATCATCATAGGAAAAGGATGATGATTACACATAGTTTAATTTCATGAAACATAAACATTATTTCATTCCTTTTATGGTCATTCGACATAGACCAACTACACAGTTTAGCATATTATAGATGAGACGTGTGTCATGTGGTTACATACAATATTTCTTTAATAATTTTGCTTATTTAGGATCATAATCATCTCCCCATCCATTTAGATTAAGGAATAAGCTCTGTTAGAGTTCAACTTATGTTTGGAGTAATGTCCCTCCCACATTGGTTATATCCATTGTGGATTCTTTCCTAGTATCATCAAAATTATAAGGACCAATACAATTCTCCTTAGATAAATGAGCTGAGGAAAACCTTATTGTTAAAGGCTCACACTATAAAATTTTGATAGACTTATAAATGATTTCAGGTGTTCAATATTTTATAATCAAGCCACTCCAATTCACCTAGTCACTTATGGAATTTCTCATCTCTGGACAGTTTATACCGATGGAAACATGGATGTATCGAATTTGGACCTAAATGGGCAGGACAACTTTTGTTCAATATATGATTGAGTATGGGGTCACTCGTGTGGTAGTATGGGTTGTAGTATGATATATCCATAATTCATTCCAAATCTTGTTAGGCCAATAATTTTTATCTTTATACACAATATTTTAGAGTATGTTTTAAAGGGTCTTATTGAAGGCATATGTCGATCCATTTTCAGCTAGATGATATTGGGAAGAATAGTTGGATTTGATATTGAACTTCTTATATAGCTTTTCCACCCTAAAAAGAGAAATATGTGTTGTCTTAAATCATTATTGTATGAAGGATAGTAAATCTGGTAATGATTTTGGATTTCATGAATATGAAAATGATCTCCCCCCCACTTCCTTGAGGGATATTTCCTTGGACTATTTGAAGAAGATTTCGATAGCAGATATGATCTATTTCAACTATATGGAAGTAGATAGAGGGTATGGACTCACAACATCCATTAACTATATGGAGAATGGAAAGAAGTATTTTTTTTAATGTAGAAACTTTAGGGGCTGATGGGAGAAATTGGTGAGAACTTAGTGAGAACATGGAAGGAATGAAATTTCATGGTGAATTCTATGCAATCCTACTTCATAGTGTTCCAGTAGTATTCAAGCATTCGGAATTGGTGGGAAATCATGATCCCTAGCTGGTGGGCACCACAGGATCAGACTTTTAATTCATTCATGATAATAGGAGGCTCGTCTCCATCAATACATCTAATAAGGAATCTATTAAAGCCTCGATTATAGAGTAATTTCTATTGATTTGGGGAATCATAAAGAGTGAAGATGGATTCTCAGCATCAAATTTTCTATTTCCACACTCTATCTAGTGAGAGTGCTCTATCATGAAGGTATTTCATTATGGGAATCATTTACCTAGTGGAAGGAACATTTCTTTTAGGGATGATAATGAATTCATTAATATATTATATTTTTTTCTTGTATAAACAGTCATACCATTCAATTATGGGAAATTCTAATTATTGTTTCATTTCAGTAAGGATCATCCAAATCTATAGTTTCATTCATCAACACATCTTTTTAGTAATTCTAGAGTCATAGGACATTAGTCAATTTCATATCCAAGGGTAATTCTTCTATTAACCCTCAAACACAGTCAAGAAGGGGGATTAACTATTCTTACCTAATTAAATAATACCCATTGATATGTTTTTTACCAACTATGTGTCTTCTTTCACATCCAGATGATCCACCACTATTGGGAGTGCCTATTCCAAGAATGCAATGAGGGCCTAATATTCCACTTAATTATTAGTATAAAATTCTGAAAGAGGAAGGAGTAGAGTAAAACTTTCTTTTCTACAGAGATAAGAACGATCCCAAACCTAAATTTATTGAGTATAGGGACATTCAATCTTTTACCTATTGGGATACTAGATGCACCTTCAAAATACATTTCCCAAATTTGGGGTCCTCCTTGAATAGATAATATCCCCTCATTTGTAAATTTAGTATTTAATGATGTTGTTTTTATAGAGGGGTGCTTTGCAAGGAATTCTTCCAAGGTATGGCCTTTAACTAAGTATTAGGCATAGATCATATATCAAAATTTTATATAATAAAATCCCACTATTATAGATAGAATGTTAACATAGGATAAATGAGGATATCATTGAGGGAGTTATTACTAGAGACTAATTAGTCCTTATGGTGCTATAGGTGGTGCCTTTGTTTATGAACAATGAAGATTAACACCGTTAAGATCTTACATATATCTGAATATTGAGTCCCATTATTGATCATGGTTTGAATAAGATAATAAATGATCTATTCATTCTAATCATAATTATTTTTCAAAAGGAAGGATCTTAGTGATCACTCTAGGATAGTCATGTATAGAATGAGCGATATTCCCTAAAAAATCTCCTTAAAACAGGTGGGATGAAGAGGTATTTCTTAAGGTTTTGAAATTATTCTTGATAGTAACTAGTCTAGTAATATGGTTTCCCCTTATTCATTGGTTTGGTTAAGGGAAAAAACATACCTATAAGATTGAATATTAATATCGAGATGTTTTCCAAGATTCCTTGAAGTCCTCTGAACTATTTCAGATTTTAAGGTGGTGAGATGCTAAGGATAGATTTTGTTTTCCTAGGACCTACTTCAATATCATGATGGAATATGAAGAAGCCAAGAAACATTCTCGAGGTTACCTCGAAAGAAGATTTTAATGGGTTCATATTTAGGCTATGTTGTTGTATCTTTTTTATGAAATCCTCCAAGTCAACTAGGAGGTCGGACCATTTTCAAGACTAAACCAGTAGGTCATCACTGTTACTTTCTAAAAAATTCCCCTAGAATGGTTTGAAAATGCAATGTGTGGCACATTGGTATGTTGTAACAATGTTATTTAAGACAAAGGGAATTACCCAATTATAGAATACTATATAGGGGCCCTAAAGTTAGTGTATGTTTTATATTTTGGGGCCATCCAAAATTTATTATACCCTAAATAGTAATCCATGAGGGGGGGTGACAACAAGCCATTGCATTGATCAAGAGTTTAGTGTTTGGAATCAGGAAGTCATCTTTTATAGAGTTCCATTTGGGATCTCTAATGTCGATTCAAACCTTGATTTTCCCATTTTTCCTTTTTACCAGGACAGTATTGGCTAGCCATTCTGGACAATTCACTTTCCAGATGATGTTGGCCTTGATGAACTTATCCACTTTAGCCACAATTTTAGATGCGTGAGACAGAGGAGTCCTTCTAGCTTCCTGTTTGTATACCCGATGATATTTTGGAAAAAACAATTGATGGGTGGCCACCTCAGGATCGGGTTATGGAATCTATTTTTAATTATAATATAACATTTCTCGATGTTTCTTCAGGATAGAAGTTTATACTTCTTGTTCTTCAGTAGTCATGGTCACACTAATCAATATGGATCATGGGTCTTCATCAATACAAATATTTATCTATTTTATCTTCTCAATATTGGTGGATACACCTACCTCAAATTATAGATGTGATTCCTTGAGGTCTTCCACTTCTTCCTCTCCCTCACACTTTACCTATTCTACTATTTCCAGATAAGCAGAAGATGAAGAAATATTCTTAGAGCTAGGGGTGGGGTTGAAATTTTGATATCTAGAAGATGAGGCAACCATTTCTGGCTTAATTGATTACATGAGGCATTTTTGGAGCTCCAAAGTGGATATGAGGGAACAAGAATGAGGATATTCATTTTATAACATTGACATGTCAAATTATTCCTATCTTGCTTATGGGAGATGAATTTTTGGATTCTCATGGGATGAAATGAAGGAATGTTCATCCAGGATTTCATCACTCTACAGAGAGTTGAAAAATTATCTAGTTACATTGGGATTATTTATCATGATAAACAACATATAATTTGTTCAATGCATGCCCAAATTTGGGCCCACTAATTAGATTTTATTTATGGGAAGCACAAACTCGATGATTAGATATTTGAAAGGGTTAACTAGAATCATCTCTAGACTATTTGAGGCATTGATGTGAGTGAAATCGTCATCTATCGACTGTGTTCCTTCATTATATTAGAATAATGTATCAATGTACAGTGATTCATAGGATTTTAATGAGTCTTTATCACCATATAATATCCCAATTTTACCATTGAAACAATATTTGAGACATTTGTGGAATGAATAAGGGATAACCACATGATGGTGTAGCCAAGGTCTCCCTAGAATATCATTGAAGGTTGTATCATGCCTAACAACCATGAATTCTGAGTCATACATGAGTTATCCAAACTGAGTTTTGAGTTTGATTTTATCGAGAGGATTATGATCATTATTTTCATAACTCTATAACATTTAAATGGAGTGGGGGGGTATTGAGATTCATTGAAACCCAGTTGATGGAGTGTTCAGATTAGAAAGAGGTTTAATCCTAATCCATTTTCAATGAAGGTTCATCATATATCAATGTAATTTATCCTTCCAGATATATACAAGGGTCTAACACACCCCTATATGATGACATGCTAATCCTGGAATATGAAAGAGATGTAATTTCAAGATTCTACATGATTATACTCCACACAATACAATTCGACATCATCAACCTCATCTTTAAATTCCTAAGGGCTCAATAATGCCTCTACGAGTACTCCCTGAATGTATTTTGATGGACTCAAGGCATCATAGATTTATAACTTAGCCAGTTCTAGGGATATTATCTTTAAAATATCATACATATGGTCTAAATTAATATTTTTCCCAACATAGGGATTTTCTTTTTCAGGTGCTTTAAGAGTTATGTACTTATTGTGGATGGATCTAGACTTGGAATAGGCGATGAAGGTGATTCTACTCTTGTGGATGAGGTTGAATATGTATTCTTATACACTGATGTTGATGGGGTAATATCATATCTCCTGGATGATCTTTTAGGATGACATTGTCAAGGTATAACCAATTAGGAGTGGTGGAGTTTTCTTTATTTCCTCCAAACATTTTGGAGAACCTCCCACAAGTTTTTGATAAGTAGAGAGTTATAGCAAGAGCGAAGTTAAAGCAGTGACTCCCAGCACAACAACATCATCCCATATATCCTCAACTCCAAAATCATATTCTATCAGTTCCACAATAAGGTATATATAATTTAGTGTAATATCAATTATCATAATCTGATGACGTATCTATTAAGTGAATAACAATAACAGAACAGAAGATAATCTCCTCATCTGATGGAGATTCTTCCCAGTGGGTTGACACTTTTTTTATCATTTTGTAGGGAAGCTCCCATGACTCTTGGAATATAGGAATAAAGTAAACTAAAGATAATTATAGCTTCAGATTTGGTAGATGATCATCTTCTTGATTTTTCTTATTACTCTTCTAGCCATGTCGCTTTTTGGAAGACTGGATTTTAGAGGACTAAGCTATTAATAAAGTTGTTTGAGTTGTAGTCAAATAGGTTTAATGAAAAAATGGATGATTCAATTGTGTTATGAATATTGAATGAGTTTGTTTGACCATATTTTTTACCAAACCATTACTAAAATTTTGAAAACCCTTTTTTTTTAACTTCTTTAAATTCATTATCATCCTCCAGATCAGTGGAAGAAACACATTCTAAATGAGAAGGTGGACTTCCAAACTTAACTTTCACTATGTACACTATATTTTTAAGGTTTTATATGAAAAAAAATCATGGATGTTGTTCCCCAGTACTTGATGGAAGGGGATATAGTTTGGGAGATCTTCATCACCATATTTTCCAAAATTCGCAGGCTTTTGTAAAATTTTCCAAGTTGTTTTCCTATATGGAGATGAAGTAGTAGGGGACATGGTCATCTCAAAACGAATAAACCTCATTTTTAATATCCCCATACATTTTTTACTATGTACCATTTAATCATATTTAAGGTTTATATGTTGTTTCTTACACTCAGGAGGTGGTGCCACATGATATTATCTATGATTTGGAGTGGGAGCAGGTATAGAGGTCTGTTTAAGTATAACAATGGTGGAGTCATATTTCCTCATTTTTATTCCTTGAGTTGATGAAATTTCTATAGACTTATATTTGGTTTCCCGGATATGGTCTTCCTCTCTTAGAAAATATATAGAAGTTCCCAAAACCCACTTTTATATTTTATTGGGACAAGTGGTGTGTGTAAGTCATAGAGAAGATTCTATATGCATATGGGAAACAAGTCTACTTAAGGGAGAGATAGTTTTAAGGATTATGTAAATCTTTTCCACTAAGATAAAGTATGAGACCCTTTCATTCTACTATATCTTTCTGTTTGAATGGTCATGGAAAAACGTGTTCGGTATCATCGAGATGAACTAGTAGAGAAACACTTGATGGAGGTCTTCCCACCCTGTAGTTGACTGATCCGACAAGCTAGTATACCATACAAAAGCTGGTGCATGATAATATTATGTAAATAAATGAGGTTCACTACATCTTTTTGTTCAAGGGTCAACATAATTTAGTTACATCAAGAGAAAAATTTCATCAAATTCAACTTCGGTGTACCATGCCATTAAACTTTGGAAATATAATATTCTGAAAGTTTGGCGGGGGATGACTCTGATATACCCATTTAGGGAAATGATTATTTCTGGTTTTATCAATGTGCTTCATTCATCTATGGCTTTTAATTGAGCTTTGAGTGGATCAATTGTGTTTATAAGCCCTTAAGTAATGTCTGGATGAGACAGATCTTGAACAAGTGTAGTGATTAGTAGGTCCATCTATGGTCGCACCACTAGTATTTTCCACGGGGAGCCTATAGGGGCCTGCTAGAAAGGATGAAACTCGATATATTCTAGATATTCACTAAATGGACAGAAATCCGGATACATTTTCATGGGATCCAAATATATTGGTCTTTGTTATTGTGAATTGAGAGGATGTTTCAGATCCATTACAGTTGTTGAGACAAACCCTCTTTACTGAGGTATGCCTACTGAGAGTGTGAGTTGAGGATCTTTTTGTAGGGTATATATAGTAGGAAGGATGCCTATGAGTAGTTCTTAATTGAGTCTCCTCAATTATTTCATCTCTTCCCACTGATAAAATCTTTCTTGAAGTGTAAGGGAATTAACCTCTCTGAGAGGGATGTGAGGAACAACTTGAACCTTACCCTTTTCCTTATAGGATGACTTTAGAGGTGGTAATGATGAATTATTTTAGGGAATAACCAAATTAAGGGAAAACCTCTAATTTTGCTTATGAAACCCTCCTTCATTTGTTTCATTATGGGCCAGATATTGAACAAGAACATCTTCATCTTATTCCTCTTATGAATTAGCCTCATGATCTATTGAATCTGAAATGGAAGAATTGATGAAATTTACTAATGTTTAATGAGTTACAAGAATTCTATTAGTGTCTTTATGAGACTACCTATTTTATGCCCTCCTTGAGGTATTTTCCTATCTTGCTATGATTCTCTAAGATCCATTAGGTGGATAGTAATTTGATGTGAATATCTAGATAGTTAGGTCATATGTGTCCCTAGTGAGGGTACCAAATCATG
The DNA here is from genome assembly GCA_963277665.1 of Viscum album. Lineage (NCBI taxonomy): Eukaryota > Viridiplantae > Streptophyta > Magnoliopsida > Santalales > Viscaceae > Viscum > Viscum album. The sequence goes on along the minus strand of OY728158.1, from coordinate 1,897,229,530 downwards.
AGATGGGATGAACATAGAGGATCTATTCTATGAAATTTCCATTAATCCAAAGAAGATTTATATCCACTAAGGAGGAGGTTATTGAGTTGAAAAATCCCTTATCATTGACATAAGGGGATGTTCTAATTCCAACTTTACAACCATAAGTCTTGGTTTACTGACCTCTAGGGTTGGGTGAAAATAGACCCCAGTCCCACGGGCTAGGGTTGCTCCTAGGTTATCATGGCTACTTCTACCATTACTTCCCTCATGATTATATGAAGTTTTTTCTGAATATGGTTTGGGTTCATTATTAGGTTTGAACCTGAATTATATGTTTCAAATGATCATTGTTCTATTTCTGATATCTACACTATACAATGACTTACTTCCCCTTAGCATGAGGCTTTCTGAATATTTTTAGATGCTTGATGAAAAATGTCTCTTGATATCCCCCTCTCTCCTAGCCCGATGTTAATGAGAATTCATTAAGGCCTATTTTTTGAGAAAATATTTGGTTTCTAATTGGGTCTATTTGTTGAAGCCGGATCAAACCTATGACATTATGAAATACCATTTTCAGCAGGCTTTGATAGTTGGGGAGAATAGTTAAATGTAATGCTCAGTGTTCGCCACATATTCTGATATGAACACTATTTGGGGTATTTGAAATTAGTTTGCATTGTCTTGTTAATATGCTCAGGCATGTGAATTAAAGGGAACCTTGGTTCTTTACCAATTTTTTATGCTGTGAATCGAGGAAAGTTGCCTTGTCAACTTTTTGTTATATCCCTTCCATTACCTTGATGTGAAAATGATACTCATCATAAGGTGACACTTTATATCTCAAGTGATAAAGATTTTTCCATATATTGAGGTAGATTTCAGGAACATAATATTCCAAAAATAACTCTGGAATGCTATATTGATGGGTGGATAAAGCCCATAACATGACTGGTATATTATCTTTATCTAGATGTTTCCTCATGCTTATGACATCTTATTTATTTTCACAAGATGTTCCTCTACTTGGTCTGAACAGATTTGTTGATTTACTTCCACATTATGAGATGTTTTGATATTGGCGAGGAATTACACTACTGTGTGGGATGAAGAACCAGTGGAGATTCGAATAATTAATTTCACTTTTCTGTAGCAAGGCATCAGACATGACTACCCATGTTTTCCCAAGTGCCTCATGATATGAGGGATTAATCATCACTATATTGCCAAGGGGATGACCCTCTTGATGATGTGAAATACTATTATAGAGAGAACTTTTTCATCCAACACCATAAATGGGAAGACTACTATGGTGGATTATAATAAGAGAAAGAACCTCCTTATTTTTTATCTTTTGGCCACGTCAAGGGTTTTTTTGAATCTCATTAGGATATAGGCTCTTGATATCGATCATATTGAGGCCAAGAAATAGGCCTTAATGGTGAAGTGTCTATGTAGGAGCTTCATAATTACTTCTACCACCTCCATAATTTGATAACATGAGGGTATGATATTGGGTTTCCATAGATAAGTGTATGAGGCCTTCAAGACCTTCAACATTAGGTAGAGTGGGATCATAAATCGGTGCTTCAATTTCTAGGGGTTTCTAGGGAGCCTTATTTTTTGGATGCCTTCCTTCAATTGAATGGGGACACTTTCTAGGGGGAAGTGGTTTTTAGGCAGGGAATGATATTTGATTGGATCTTGTGTTGTTGATGGAATTTTTTAGTAGGCTTATGGAATTTCAGTAGGGGTTTTTTCTTACCTCAGAGTGGCCATTAGAATGGCCTGATTATCTATTATTTTATCATGTTTATATTGCCAATCCGATTTTCGATGTATCATGGGATGTTGTTTTTATGACCCTACTAGATGGAATCATAGTTTTATGTCTTCTTTGAGGTGATATGATGATGAGCCACCCCATTTTTGGGGATGAAGTTGGGTGTCCATCCCTCTAGTATTAATGTTATCATCGCTATGATATCCATGAGGATTATTGGATGTGGGAAGCAATTTTTATATAACCTTTCACAATTGTTAGTTTATTCGAGGTGACTTCTTTGACTGGGATGAGGATAAATTACCATTATGTTTCTGAATACGGGGTGTTTTCCTACTCATATAACCCCTTTACTACTAATCGATACCGACTATACTCATGTGTGGGGGAAGAGAGTTTATTTTTCTTCCTATTCATTATTGGTACATTTCAATTGACTTATCTTGGTGATTCCAGACTAAAATGGTGGTAGGATTCAGAATTTTAGGTAGGTGATTTACCAAAATTGGCTAACATGATTCTTTGAACACAAATAGGTGTTGTTTCTAGTAGGTCTGTAGGATGTGCGAAGGGATTCAAATCTTCCCATATGTTTCCACCAAAATTTATTGGAGGGATTTCTCGGTGTGTGTAGGTTCTTGTTCTTACTCACTGTGTGATTCCATATTTGTTTTTTAGGGTTCCTTGGATGATTCTAGGAAAGCCTACTATCTAGATGAATTAAGGTAGGATGGTGTATGTTCTGTTCAAAAAATTCCACACAATTTGATTGGTGGGCTTCTTTAGAGGGGAGAGGCTTGTGGAAATTCACATTGTTGTCCAATCTCTTCCACTCGGTGGGCCTTCCTGCACCCCATGGTCTAGATAACATGATAAAACAACCCAATACCAGACCCTCATCATGTTGAGTGATCACTGTAGTGTGGCATTGGTTGTGGCGATATCTAGAAGTATCCATTTGGAAAGACCCCAATGCTCTTTGGATGAGTCCTTCACTAGCCTCTAGATCCACCTCCCTAAGATATAGAAGGGACTGGTAGTCATGTTCTGGCGATAAGATCCTGAAATGGTTAAAGTTAGTTGTTGGTTTTATTTTCTTCTCAACCACCATACTCCAGTGATTGGGTGATCAGTGGGGATATGTGTGCTTGAGGTCTTGTTATGTGGCATCCAGTGTCAGTATTGAGCCATTATAATGGTATAAAATTTAATTCAATACCCATTGTTGAAGACGCTAGGTTGGTTCTAACATCCTCTACATAGACGAAGACCTAACATGAATAGTAGTCAGGTCATAAATTGGTGAAATCCATAAGGGTGTCATGGGATTGAAGGGAGTCATGATTAAAAGTGTCTGAATAAATATGAAAAACACAATAAAGAAAACACCATCATGGTAGCATCTCATTTTACCAAACACATGCATGATATTTTTTGGGACCCTTTTATTCTGAGAGTGAAAGGGGAATGACATTTAACAACCCAAACCTTTTTTAATGAAAATTCCTCTAGATTTGATTAAATGTATTATTATATAAAATGGTTATATAAAACATATTAACATCATTGGTTTTATGTTTTTGGATTTTAAAATACCATTAATAATTCTTATCGTTGCTAATATAGTCGTTGAACAATGATCACATGATTAGTATAAATATAGGGCTATAAAAAACAAAATTTACTTAGAGAAAGGGAGTGACAACCTCATCCAGTAGAATGGCTCCATAAGAATCCCATTTTCCAGATCCTAGAAAGGAGGTGGAGTCACTGGGATTTGATCTTAACCAGGCCCAATCCGAGATTCAACACGTTAATCTTGAATGGAACCGCCTTCGGAAGAAGTGGAAGTTAATAGAGACTACCACCATATCGATCATATCCAAGCCACCCCAAGAGTCTGTCACCATCGTACACCTTACCCTTAGGTCATAGGCGTATGTTATAATGGGTTATGTAACAAGACCCTAGCACTATGATTATGTGCATTATTCATTTATAAATAATTTGCATGCATTTTATCATTATTACTTTGTAAGTGATTTTTAAAGCACAAATAATATTTTTTGGTAATATTCAAATTCAATTGAGAAATTAATTTTGATGGATTAATGAATTTTTGAATTAAATTATATTTTCATAAAATATTATTACTAAATTAGGTTTTACTAAATATAAATTATTATATAATTTTTAGGAATTCAATTGTAATTTTTATTATGTTTTGAAAACTATTCATGTCAAAACCCATGAATTTTCAATAAATGTCGGTTTTTATTTTAAAACTAAAAATTCACATATTTAGAAAATTATTTCGATAAAATTAATATCATTTTTTGATTCAGGACATCAAAACTATCTAAGGGTGAATTTTTCATAATTTTCTAAGACAGTCAAATATTTGGGTAAAAATTAAATACCTTCTAAATATATAATGTGTTTTATGACATCAAAATGACCTAATAGTGATGTAATAAAATACTATAAAATGCATTTTAGGCCAATATATGTTGTAACTATAAAATAAAATGATTTTAGATTTTTTTTAATTTTATGGTGCCATAGTGGACCCTCCAAGACTTGTAAAATATGTTAACTTTATAAAATGATTTCCTTATGGGTGTGACTCACCTCCACCTAAGAAAGCCTAATATTTTAATAATTTCTCGCATTGGCCTTATAAAATAATTTTTTACACTCTCCTTTGGAAAAAAACCATTGGCAAAAACCATGGGTTGGTTTGTGGTTTTAATTAGTTTAATGTGCGGTGTCCAAAACCTAAATAGCAAAGAATTCCCCCTCTTATCCTATATAAACCCACTCATGCTCCCACTTCTCTTAAATAAAAACTTTTGGAGCTCTACCAACATCTACCCTCCTCCATCTAGAATCCTCCCAGGTCTCCCCAATCTCCCAAGAATCCCCTTTCAAGCCTTTCCCAAGCCTTTGGGACCACACATCCAAGTAAGGGATTTCTTCCTTTCTCATTTTCTCCAAATTTATTTATGTTTTTATTCCCTTTTATTTTCAATTAAAAATATTGGGGTAATATTTCTCACATCTCCTATACTTCTCTCCTTATTTTATATTGATTATATACCCCATTCTCTGTCATTAATGCCTCCCATTTACACCTGTTACCATGACGAAATTATGTAAGAGATTTCTCTCTCCTCATTTACATTCAAGAAATTATTTTATATTATGCATATAAATTCCATTACATATGTTGGTACATATATCTATTTGACCCAATTAATTTCCATTTTATGTACATATTAATATATACCTGTTTCCCTCTCATCAACCATTTTTATGAATTCTTATTTCACGATGTTATGCTACTGAAATTGCACCGCAATTCTTCAAGCCAAAGTTAATGTTCTGTGAATACCATGCCCATTTCTCTATCAAGGGTATTAAACATTATGAAAATTTACTTATTGATTAATAAGTTTCATGTTTTAATTCCACATTATTTTATCAGGGAATACATTATTATGTTTAATTAATCCATGTTGTAAGATCTATGTGGCATACTTATGCATGAAATGAATTGATTAAGAATAGTGTGCCCCGATAGCACTCCAATGCATTGGGTAAAGATTAGTATCCTGATATGTCAAGTGAAATTAGGGTTTACTCAATGTAATTCAAGTTAAATTAGGGTTTACTCATGCTACATGTGAAATGATCCTTGGATCATGCTAATGCCATGTTAAATTTTGTTGCCACATTTCCATGTTATGATAATCATGCTATATATTGCCTTTATGTTCATGTTTCTCTTATTCTACATTGATATGACTATTTTCTAACATGTACTAAATTCTTCATGTTATTATTGTATAGTCCCTTACTGGGATTTATATCTCACCCTTTTCTTATGCATATCCTCATGTTATACTATGTAATGCTAAGTATGAAAAAATGTTGTGGTCATGTAAAATAAGTTTTCAATAAAGTTATTGTGTTTTATAATCTAAGTTGTTATATAATGTTCCTAATTTTCCAATACACTGTACCTCTTGATCCTCAGATTTGTATTAAGTTCATGATTATATATTAAATCATGTTTAAGAGTGTAATAATGAGAAGGGTTGTTATAGTTGGTATCAAAGGGTAGGTTTAGTTTTTTGGGGATTAGGATCATAAATCCCTAGTGAAAGCCTTAGGGGTAATAATAAGTATAATAAAAACATCCCTAAATTTTTGTGAGTATTTAGTGAGTGGTTTATCAAGAAACTACATAAATGTTTGGATATGAGTAGGTAGAGGCGGCTCTAGCACAGACGTATCTAGGGGTAAAACCTAAAAACACTGCTTTGAGCTAGACTCGAACGGGAAGTGGTACAAAACAATGGGCCTTGTTGCACTCTTGGTTATTACCCTATCAGGGGATATACTTTGGTAAATTCATAATCATAGTATGAACCATTATTAATGGATTTAAAAAAATTCACCTATGAATATATGTTGGGAAGTTTATCATGGATAACACATATAAGTTAATGAAATAAATTTAATTTATAAGATATCCCTTTTTGTCATTCGATTCCCCTTTATGTGTTAACCCTAATTTTACTTTTATTCCAGCCAATGGAAGGTAATAGGAGGACTCAGGCTAACAATCGATGTGAAGATCAATGTGATGTTTGTTCTAATGAGATTCCCAATTCGATGGGAGCAGGAATCACAAACTTTGTCATGATACTCTCTTAGTTAACAAATTTTTTGAATATAAACATGGGTCAAGATGAATGTTTAACCCCAACCCCCCCCCCTCCCCAAGAAAGAAAAATCTTAAATTGAGAGCTTTATGCGATAAAAGCCTCTTATATTTAACGAATCATATGATCCCCTAATCTTCAAACAATGGATAAACTATATTGAAAATATCTTCTCCATCCTTCAATGTTTTTGAACAAGAGAAGGTACTTCTGGATGCTTATCATATGGAGGGTGAAGATGAACAATGGTGGACAATTATAAAAAATTTGAAGCCTGAGTAGAATATTGAGGCGTTGTAATACAAGGATTTTCAAAAAATGTTTTTCAAAAAATATTTTCCTTGAACCCTCTATCTTAAGATGGAAAGGGACTTCCTTGCCTTCAAGAAAAAAGACAATGAATCGATAAAAGAGTATGAGGAAATTTCCCAAGGCATTCATTATACACCTTCATATTTTTCATTACCAACGAATGAAAGGTTGACCACTTCATTGGTGGGATAAAACCTAGCCTACGGAATTCCATAGTGATCCGTGACTTAGAGAGCTATGAGGAAATTATCTGATGTTCCTTTAATGTCGATATGGAGATCAAAAAATCTCAGGGGTATCATGGGGATAAGAATAATAAGGTGGACTTTAATTCTAGTGGTCCAATGGATAAATCCAATGGTGCTAAGAAATTTAAGAACCCCAATTTCCAAAGGTGCGAAAAGAAGCACCCCAGAAATTTCCTGAAGTGGATGAGGAAATGCTTTAGGTGTAGAAGAGAAGGGAACCTAGATATTAACTATCATAAAGAAAAACGTACTACTATGATAGAGGAGAGGAATTCTCCATTCGATCCTCAACGCATTGTTCATATATTTAACTGCATAGAACCAGGACACTTTGCAAACCAGTTCCCTAAGACAAGGGTTTTTGGAGGCAACCAACAACATCCAAAGCAGCCAGGGCAATATTTTTCTATCACTACCACCAGAGAGAACCCCGAAAATGAAATGGTGAATGGTACACTATTTATTCATTCAATAATAGTGAACATAATTTTTTTTATAGTTCTACGCATTCTTTAATACCCCCAAAGATTAGTAGAACAATCCCAACACCACCAAAAATCATGGTAGTAAAGATGTTAGTGAGAATAAAAAATGGGGAAATCATTGAAACCCATGAATCTAACTCATCCCCTATCAATATCTGTGGATTGAAATTCCCGTTTAACCTCGTCATACTTCCTCAAGTGGATTTTTATGTAATTATTGGCATGGATTGGATTTCCCTGTATAGATCCAACATAAATTTTATTGAGCGGGAAAGCACTCTTCATTTGGCGAATTGACCCTCGATTCTGTATAAGTGCAGGGAGGAGGATAAATATTCTTTAGCACCATCATATCAAGAGTGGATATTACTTCCCTATGAGAATGCATATCTTGCTCAAATTATTGAGTCTAAGGAAGTAACTATCCTTGAAGACATGCTTATTCTGAGGGAATTCGCAGATGTGTTTCCCAAAGAATTACATGGTCTTTCTCTTAGAGTAAATGTTGAATTATAAATTGATTATATACCTGGGGTGTTGCCAATATACAAGACTCTATATAAAATAGATATTGTAGAGATTAAGGATCTAAAAACACAAATATAGGATAATCTGGATAAAGGGTTTATATGCCCAAGTGCTTCACCATGGGGTTCACCAGTCCTCTTCGTCAAGAAAAAGGATTGGTCAATGTGCCTTTTCATTGATTATCGTGAGCTCAAAAAAATCTTGATATATATCAAGTATCCTATACCCAAGAATTTTGACTTGTTCGATCTACTACGTGGAGCACAATACTTCTCTAAGGTAGATATACGATTGAGATATTACCAGGTAAGGATGAAGAAGTAGTATATCGCCAAGACTGCTTTTCGTACAAGGTACGAGCACTTTGAATTCATAGTAATGCCTTTCAGACTGACTAATGCTCCAAAAATATTCATGGACATGATGAATACAATCTTTAGAGATTACCTGAACAAATTTTTGGTAGTCTTTATAGAAGATATTCTAATATAATCCAAAACCAAGGAGGTGCATGAGGAGCCTCTAAGCACTATACTAGAGACCTTGTGAAAGGAGAAGCTCTATGAAAAGTACCGAAAGTGTGAGTTATGGTTGAAGGAAGTATCATTTTTGGTTCCTATAATCTCATGAAATGGGATATTTGTGGATCCCTCCAAGACAGGTTCAATTGAGGGATGGCCAAAGCCAACATCCATGGTAAATACCCATAGCTTATTAGGGTTATCAAGATATTATTGTCAATTTTTGAGAATATTATAATGGTTTTTGAACCCTCTTACCAAGCTAACATAGAAGGGAGTCAGGTTTTCTTGGATTGATGAGTGTGAAAAGAGATTCAAGGAGTTGAAAATGAAGCTTATCACTATGCTCGTGCTCAGATTACCCACAAGTGGAGAACTTTTTATGGTATTCAGTGATGCTTTGATGAAGGTCATGGGCTATGTATTGATGCAAAATGAAAAATTCATTGCCGATGCTTCAAGAAAATTGAAAGTTCATTAGAAAAACTATCCAACACATGATCTGGTGTTCACTATAGTAATATTTTATTTAAAAAATTGGTGACATTACCTCTTTGGGGAGAATTTTCAAATATACACGGATCACAAAAGTTTCAAGTATATATTCACACAGAAAGAGTTGAACATGCGCCAAAAAGGATGGATTGAGCTGATCAAATACTATGTCTTCTCAATCCATTACCACCCTAGGAAAGAGAACAAGGTTGAAGATTATCTAAGTAGAAAGGGTCCAACAACTCTTTCATTGATGAGAATTCAAGAGGATCCAATCTTATTTGATTTGATGAAGATGGACATGGGAATCATAAAGAAAGGAAAACCATCAATCCCTTCACAAATTATTACTCAACCATATCTTTTGGAAAGGTTAAACGATGCTTGAAAGGATGATGTTGGAATTATGAAGACAATGGAAAATATCATAAAAAGGAAATCCTTATAGTTCAATGTTAACGAAGAAGAAATTGTGAGATTTGGTACAAGACTATGTGTTCTATATCATCCAGAGTTAAATAATGAATATTTTGATGATGAAAATAGTTCAAATTTATCCATTCACCCAGGGAATAGAAACATGTATCGAGATCACCGAGACCATTAGTGGTGGGATAACATGATGAAAGTGATCACTAAGTATAAATCAAAGTGCCTTGTATGTCAGCAAGTGAAGGTTGAGAGCCATAAGTATAAGGGGGTGATGCAACCATTACCCATACTAACATGGAAATGGGAGAACATCGCTATGGACTTTGTCATGAAAATTCCTATGACATCCAAAGGAAATAATGCTATCTAGGTTTTTGTGGGTCATCTTATAAAGACTGCACACTTCATTTCAATTTGAGAGGATTTCTCATTGGATTAACTGGAATAGATATATATCAGTGAAGTGGTAATGGTGCATGGAGTAGCACAATCTATTAAATCTGATCGAGATCCAAGATTCACCTCTATGTGTTGTAGGAATCTTCAACATTCTCTGAATACTGATCAGAACTTTAGTACGACTTATCTTCCTCAAACTGATGGAAAATCTAAGTGGACTTTCCAAGCACTTGAGGAAATGTTGAGAGCTTTATCAATGGACTTAAAAGGAGGATGGGATCAATATCTTCCTCTTTTTGAGTTCTATTAAAAGAAATGTTTTCAATAAAGCATCCAAATGGCTCCTTATGAAGCCCTGCATGGGAAGAGGTGTATAACACTGGCATGTTGGGATGAAGTTGGAGGGAGAAAACTCCTAGGTACAGAAATGGTCGAATAAATTATGGAGAAGGTTAAGACCATCCAAAAACACATTAAAGATGCTCATAGTTGACAAAAGAGATATGCTGATAATCATATACGAGACCTAGAGTTTGATGTTGGATACATGGAATTCCTCTTCATATCACCGTGGAAGAGAGTTATGAAATTGGGAATAAGGGAAAGCTTAGTCCTAAGAACATCAGTTATTTAGAGATCCTTGATCGCATTAGAGATGTGGCATATCGATTAGAACTCCCACCGAGCTTATCTCAAGTACATGATGTCTTTCATGTATCACTCTTGAAGAAATTACATACCTAACGCATTGCATGTACTAAATCTAGAGGTTGTACCATTGGAGAATGACCTCTCCTATGAAGAGAAGCTACTGAAGATCTTAGATCTTAGAGAAAACATTCTACAAAATAAAATAATTCCCCTCTTCAAGGTGTTGTGGTGAAACCACATGTTTAAAGAAGCAATGTGGAAATGGAAGGAAGAAATAAAGTAGAGTTACCCTCATATATTCTAGTGTGGGGAAAGGAAATTTCTAGGGTGAAATTTTTTAAGGGGGGAAGATTGTAACGACCCAAACTTTTATTAATAAAAATTCCTATTGATCTGATTAAATGTATTATTATGTAAAATTGTAATATAAAATATATTCACTTCATTGGTTTTATGGTTTTTTATTTTAAAATACTTTTAATAATTATTACCATTTTTAATATATTCATTGAACAGTGATCACAAGATTAGTATAAATATTGGGATTTTACAAACCCAATTTACTCACACAAAGGAAGTGATGACCTTATCTAGTAGAATTACTCCGTACGAATCCAATTTTCTAGATCTTGGAAAGGAGGTGGTGTCACTGGGCTTCTCTATTGACTAGGTCCATCTCACACCTTACCCTTAAGTCTTATGCAGGTGTTATAAGGGGTTATGAAATAAAACCCTAGCACTATGATTATTTTCATTTTTTTGTATAAAGAATATACATACATTTTATCATCCTTAATTTGTAAGTGATTTTTAAAGAACAAATAGTATTTTTAAGTGATATTCAAATTCAATTGAAAAATCTATTTTGATGAATTAATTTATTTTTTAATTAAATAATATTTTAATAAAATATTATTAATAAATTAGTTTTTACTAAATATAAATTATCAATTAATTTTTATGAATACAATTGTAATTTTTATTAAGGTTTTAAACTGTTTTTGTCAAAACCCATGAATATTAAATAAATGTCTGTTTTCATATTAAAAGTAGAAATTTAAATTTTTATAAAATTATTTAGATAAACTAAATATCATTTTTGGGTTCAGGATGTAGAAATTATCTAATGGTGAATGTTTTATAATTTTCTAAGACAATCAAATTGTTGGGTAAAAAATAAATAACATTTAAATATATAATGCATTTGTTGAAATCATAATGACCTAATAATGATGTAATAAAATACTGTAAAATGATTTTCTTCCAATATTGTTTTATATTTAAAGTAACATGATTTTAGAATAGTTTTTTTTAATTTTATGGTGCCTTAGTTGACCATCCAAGACTTATACATTTTTTTAACTTTTTAAAATGTTTTACTTGAGGGTGTGACTCATATCCACATAAGCAAGCATAATATTTTAATAAGTTCGGCCATTGGCCTTATAAAAAAATGATTTACGATCTCCTTTGGAGAAAACCATGGGAAGAAACCATGGATTGGTTTGGGGTTTTGATTAGTTTAATTTGTGGTTTCCAAAACCTAAATAATAAAGAATTCCCTCTCCTTTCCAATATAAACACACTCAAACTCCCACTTCTCTCCACTCAAAACCTTTGGAACTTTACCAACCTCTTCCCACCTCTCTCTATAATCCTCCCAAGGCGCCCAAGCTCCCACACAGCCCCAATCAAGCCTCTCCCAAGGATTTGGGATCACACTTCTAAGTAAGGGATTTCTTCCATTCTCATTTTGTCAAAATTTATTTATATTGTTATGCCCTTTTATTTTATATTAAAAATATTTGGGAATGATTTCACTCCTCCCCTATACTTCTCAATTTTTTTTAATTATGATAAACCCCTTTATTTCTCATTAATTCCTCCCAAGTACACCTATTACCATGCCTGAATTCCGTAAGAGATTTCTCTCTCCTCATTTACATTCATGAAATTCTTTTAGATTATTCATCTAAAATACATTACATATGTAGGTAAATGTATCAATATTTACCCCTTAATTTAAATTATATGTACATATGATGAGATACCCCTTTCTCTCTAATTATCCATTTTTATGAATTCCTATGTCACGCTGTTATGCTGTCGAAATTGCACCACGATTCTCCAAGCCAAAGTCATTGTGTTATGAATACCATGACCAATTCTCTATTAATGGTATCCAACTATATGCATATTTACTTATTGATTAAATATTTTCATGTATGAATTCCAAATTCTCTTATCTTGGAATAAATAATGATGTTTAATGAATCAATTTAGTATGATCTATGTGGCACACTTATGCATGAAATGAAATGATTAAGAAGGGTGCGCCCTGATAGTGCTCCAATACATTGGGTAAAGATTAATATCATGATACATAAAGTGAAATGGAGGTTTAATCATGCTAATTCAAGTGAAATGATGTTCAACTCATGATCTATGTGAAATGAGCCTTGGATCATGCTAATATCATGATAAATGTTGTTGCCACATTTCCATGTTATGATAATCATGCTATATCACGACTTTATGTTCATGTTTCTCTTCTACTCTATTGATATGACTATTTCCTAACATGGACTACATTTTTCATTTTATTCATTGTTTACTCCCTTTATGGTCTTTATATCTCACCATTTTCTTTTACATGCCCTCAAGTTATCACATGAAATGTTATGTACGAAGAACTGTTTTCTTCATGTAAAAGAAGTTTTCAATAATGTTGTTGTTTTTTATGTTCTTAGTTCTTATGTAATGTTTCTAATGTCCCAAGACACTAGAACTCTTGATACATAGATTTTTCATAAGTTAATTTTTATGTATTATATCATGTTTAAGTGTGTAATAAATTTAAGGGTTGTTATAGTCGGTATCAAATTATAGGTTAATTATTTTTGGGATTAGGATTAGAAAACCCCAGTTAAATCCTTAGGGATAAGACAAAGTATAATAAAAAATCAATAACTTTTGTGGAGTATTGAGTAAGTGGTTTATCAAAAAAAAAATACATCCCTAATAGGATACGAGCAGGTATAGCCGGCTCTGGAACATATGTATCTAGTGGTAAATCCCAAAACACCACTTTGAGCTAGACTCAAATGGAAACTGATGCACAAAAATGGGCCTTCATACACTCTTATTTACGACACTACCAAGGTATATTATTTGGTAAATTCATAAGATTGTTATGAATTATTATAAAAGAATTTAAAAAAATTCCCCTAAGAATATATGTTAGGAAGTAGATCATGGATAACATTGATAAGTTATGGAAATAAATGTAATTTATAAGATACCCCTTTTTCCATTGGATTCCCATTTATGTGTTACCCCTATGTTTCCTTTTATTCCATCCAATGGATAGTAATAGGAGGACTCGTGCTAATAACTGATGTAAAGATCAATGTGATGAATGTTATAATGAGATTACCAAACTGATGGGAGAGGGAATCACAAACTTTGTCATGATAATCTCTTAGTTCAATCATGTTTTGAATTAAAACATTAGTCAAGAGGAATGCTCAACCCCCCCCCCCCCCCCCAAATAAAGAACAAGACGTAATAGAGAGCTTCATGCAATAATGGCCTCCTACTTTTAATGGATCATCTGATCCCTCAATCACCGAACAATGAATCAACTTCATTTAAAAGATCATCTACATCCTTAAATGTTCTATATAAGAGAAGGTACTTCTGGATGCTTATCATATGGAGGGTGAAGTTGATCAATGGTGGAAATTGCAAAAAAATACGAAGCCTGAGGAAGATATCGTGGCATTGAAATGGAAGGATTTTGGGAAAATGTTTTTCAATAAATATTTTCCTCGTACCCTCCGAATTAAAATGGAAAGGGACTTCCTAGACCCCAAGAAAAATATGATGAATCCACTAGAGTGTATAAGGAAAATGTGACAATGCTTGCATGATACGCCTTCATCTTTATCGTTACCCTTAAATGCAAGGTTGACTACATCTTTGGTGGGATAAAACCTAGCCTATGGAAATCCTTAGCAATCCGTGACTTCGATAGCTATGATGAAATTGTCTGATGTTCCATCAAAGTCGAGATGGAGATCGATTAATATCAGGGGTATCATGGGTATAAGAAGTGTAAGGTGGACTTTAATTCTAGCATTCTGATTTATAAATCCAATAGTGCTAATATATTCTAGCACCCCACTTTCCAAAGGTGTGAAAGAAGCACCTTAGAAATTGCTTAAAGGGGATGAGGAAATGATTTATGTGTAGAAGAGAAGGGAACCTTGATATTAACTATTGGAAAGAAAAACCCACTACTTCCACAGAGGAGAGGAACACTACATTCAACCCTCAATGCATTGTGCATTGCTTCAATTTCAAAGAACCAGGGAACTTTTCAAACCAATTCCCTAAGCCAAGGGTTTTAAGAGGCAAACAAATACCTCCAAGGTAGAAAGGGTGATCGTTTTCCATCACTACTGCAAAAGAGAACCCTAAAAATGATGTTGTGAAAGGTATTCTAGTTATTAATTCAAGAATATAGAACACACTTTTTGATTTTGGTTCTATGCATTCTTTTATATCCCAAAAGTTTAGTAGATCAATCCCAACACCACAAATATCATGGAAGTAAAGATGTTGGTGGGAATGGAAAATGGGGCAATCATTGCAACCCATGAATGTAACTCCTCCCCTATTACAATTTGTGGATTGAAAGTCCTGGAGAACCTCATCATAATCACTTTGGTGAAATTTTATGCAATTCATGGAATGTATTTCTTACCCTATATAGAGACAACCTAAATTTCCATGATAGGGAAATAACTCTCCATATGGCGAATCGACCCCCCCGATTCTATACAAGTTAAAGTAGGATGATGATTCTTCTTTAGAACCATCATCTCAAGAGTAGATATTACAGCCCTATGAGAAATCATATCTTTCTTAGATTATTGAGTCTAAGGAAGAAAACATCCATGAAGACATGCCTATTGTGAGGGAATCTGTTGAAGTGTTTCCCAAGGAATTACCTGGTCTTCCTCCAAGAATAGATGTTTAATTCTCAATTGATCTTATGCCTGGGGTGTTGCTATTATCGATGAATCAATATAGAATAATTTTGTGGATCCTTAAGAGCTGATGAAACAACTATAGGATAATCTGGATAAAGGGTTTATACTCCCAAGTGCTTCACCATGGGGTGAACCATTCCTCTTCATCAATAATAAGAATAGGGGAATGCGCATTTTCATCAATTATCGTGAGCTCAAAAAAATAATGATAAAGAAAAAGTATCCACTTCCCTAAATTGATGAATGTTTCAATCAGCTACATGGAGAACAATACTTCTCCAAGGTGGATATGCGGTCAATATATTACCATGTAAGGGTAAAGAAGGAGGTTCTCCCCAAGACTACTTTTTGTACAAGGTACGGGAACTATGAATTCATATTAATGCCTTTCAGACTCACTAATTCTCCATCAATCTTCATAGACCTGATGAATACAGTCTTTATAGATTACCTCAACAAATTTGTTGATGTCTATATAGATGATATTATAATATACTCCAAAACCAAGGACAAAAATTGGGAGCATCTAAGCACTATACAAGAGACCTTGTGAAAGGAGAAGTTCTATGTAAAGTACATCAAGTGTGAGTTCTAGTTAAAGTAAGTCTCATTCATGGGTCATATCATCTTAAGCAATGTGATATCTATGGATCCCTCTTGGACAACTAAAATTGATGGATGGCCAAGGCCAACAACGATGATGAATATCCATAGATTCCTTTGGTAAGATGGATATTATCTCTGATTTGTGAGAGATTTATCACATTTGTGAAACCCTTTTACAAAGATAATTCTGAAGGGAGTCAAGTTTTCTAGGAGTGATGTGTTTGAACAGAGATTCAAGGATTTGAAAAAGGAGGCTTATCACTGTTCCCGTGATCACATTTCCCTTGAGTGTAGAACTTTTTATGGTATTCAGCGATGCTTCATAGATGGTCTTGGGCTTTGTGTTGATGGAAAATGCAAAAGTCATTGCCTATGCATTAAGAAAATTGAAAATTCATGAGAAAAACTATCCAAAACATGATTTGGAGTAGGCTGTAGTAATATTCACTTTAAACATTTGGTGACATTACCTCTTTGGGGAGAAGTGTGAAATATACCTGGATCACAAAATCCTCAAGTATATATTCACATAAAAGATTTGAACATTCTCTAATGAAGATGGTAAGTGCTGATCAAAGAATATAACTGCTCAATCCATTAGCACCTTGGGAAAGCGAACAAGGTGGCAGATGCACTAAGTAGAAAGGATCCAGCAACTATTTCATTTATGATAATTGAAAAGGAAACAATCTTCTTAGATTTTATGAAGATGGACATGGGAATCATAAAGAAGGGAACATCATCAATCCTTTCATAGATTATTGCTAAACCATTTCTTTTGGAAAGGTTAAAAGATGCTCCAAAGGATAATGTGGGGATTCATAATAAAGTGTAAACTATTAGAAGAGGAAAATCTTGAGTGTTCAATGTTAATGATGAAGGAATTGTGAGATTTGGGATAAGACTATGTGTTCCATCAAATCTAAAGTTAAAGAATAAACTTTTAGATGATGAAAATATTTTGAATTTGTCCATTCACCTTGGGAACAAAAACATGTATCGAGATCTCTAAGAGAATTATTGGTGGGATAACAAGAAGAAGGAGATCACTGATTATACATCAAAGTTCCTGGTTTGTCAGAAAGTGAAAGTTGAGAGGGAGAATTCTAATGGGATGATTCAGGCTTTACCCATACCAACATGTAAATGGGATAACATCACCATGGAATTTGTCATCGGATATCTGAAGACATCCAAAGGAAACAATGCTATCTGGGATGTTGTGGATCGTCTTACAAAGACTGCAAACTTTATTCTAATTTGAGAGGATTTCTCATTGGATCAATTGGAACAGATATATATCAGATAAGTGGTAAGGGTTCATGGAGTACCACTATCTATTGTATCCGATCGAGATATAAGATTCCTCACTTTGTTCTGGAAGAGTCTAGAAGAGTCTTCAACATGCTCTGAATACTGAGTTGAACTTCAGTACGACTTATCATCCTCATATTGATGGAAAATTTGAACGGACTATCCAAACACTTGAGCACATGTTGAGAGCATGCTCAATAGACTTCAAAGGAGGATATGATCAACATCTTCCGTTTTTTGAGTTCCCAAACAATAAAAATATCCACTCAAGCATCCAAATGGCTCTTTATGCATCCCTGTATGCGAAGAGGTGATGAACACTGACATGTTGAGATGAAGTTAGGGAGTAAAAAATCCTAGGCCCAGAAATGGTTGAAGAAATTATGGAGAAGGTTAAGACCATCCAACAGTACATTAAAGATTCTTAGATTCGACAAAAGAGCAATGTTGATAAATGTTGATGAGACCTATAATTTGATGTTCGATACATGGTATTCATTCGCATATCACTATGGAAGAGGGTGATGAGATTTGGGAAGAAGGGAAAGCTTATTCAATGGTACATCGGCCATTTTGAGATCCTCTATCACATTGGAGTTGTGGCATATCAACTAGCACTCCCACCGAACCAATCTCTAGTACATTATATATTCCATATATCACTCTTAAGGAATTATATACCTAACCCATCACATGTACTCAATATAAAGGTGGTACCATTTCAGAATGACCTCTCTTATTAAGAGAATCCGGTGAAGATATTAGATCGTAGAAAAAAATCTCTACGAAATAAGACAATTCCCCTCATCAAGGTGTTTTGGAAAAACCACAAGTTTAAAGAATCACCCTCGGAATCATAGGAAGTGATGAAGGAAGTGATGACCAAATCCAATAGAATTTCTTCATACAAATCCCATTTTTCAAAGCATGGTAAGGAGTTGGTGTCACTGGGCTTTTCTCTTGACCAGGCCCATGCCGAGCTTCAAAATGTTAAGCTTTAACGGAATCACTTATGGGATATGTGTAAGTTAAGAGAGACTACCACCAGAGTAATGTTATCTGAGCCACCCCAAGAGTTTGTCACCATCGCACACATTACCCTTAGGACTTATGAGGGTGTTATAAGGGTTAATGTAAAAATAACCTAGCACTACGATTATTATCATTATTTTGGTATAAATAATATACATTCATTTTATTATTGTTACTTTGTAAGTGATTTTTAAAGAATAGATAATATTTTTAGGTAATATTCAAATTCAATTGATAAATCTATTTTGATGAATTAATGGATTTTTGATTAAAATAATATTTTAAAAAAATATTATTCGGAAATTAGTTTTTACTAAACATAAATGATTGTATAATTTTTATGTATACAATTGTAATTTTTATTAAGGATTGAAAACTGTTTTTGTGAAATCCCATTAATTTTCAATAAATGTCTGTTTTTATTTTAAAAGTGAAAATGCACATATTTATAAAATTATTTAGATAAAATGAATATAATTTTTGGATTTTGTATGTCAAAATTATCTAATGGTGAATTTTTCATAATTTTCTGGGACAGTCAAATTTTTTGGTAAACATTAAATACCGTTTAAATATATAATTCCATTTAGGACATTATAATGACATAATAGTATTGTAATAAATTACTATAAAAATTATTTTTGTTCAATATATGTTTTATCTTTAAAATAACTTGATTTTATATTTTTTTTTAATTTTAGGGAGCCTTAGTTTACCCTCCAAGACTTATAAAATATTTTAACTTTTTAAAGTAATTTCCTTGAGGGTGTGACTCACCTCCACATAAGCAAGCCTAACATTTTTATAAGTTTGTCCATTGACCTTATAAAATATTTTTTTACACTCCCCTTTTTCAAAAACCATGGGTTGGTTAATGGTTTTGATTAGTTTAATGTATGGTGTTCAGAACCAAAATAATAAAGAATTCCCTCACCTTTCCTATATAAACCCACTCAATCTCCCACTTCTCTTCACTAAAAACCATTTGAGCTCAACCAACATTTACCCTCATCTCTCTAGAATCATCCCAAAGCGCCCCAAGCTCCCAATAATCCCCTCTCAAGCGTCTTCTAAGCCATTGGGATCACACTTCCAAGTAGTGGATTTCCTCCCTTCTCATTTTGTCCAAATTTATTTATGTTGTTATGCCTTTTTATTTTCAATTAACAATTTTGGGGGTATTATTTATCACCTCTCCTATAATTCCTCACATATTTTTTAATGATGAGATACCCCTTTATCTCTCATAAATCCCCCCCATGTACACCCCTTACCAAGCCGAAATTCCGTATTGGATTTCTCTCTCCTCATTTACATTCTAGAAATTCTTTTATATTAGGAATATAAATTCCATTACATATGTTGGGAAATGTATCTATATGACCCCCTTACTATCCATTTCATGTTCATATGATGAGATACGAATTTCTATCTCATCAACCATTTTTATGAATTCTTATGTCACGTCGTTATACTGCTGAAATTGCACCATGATTCTCCAAGAAAAAGTCATTGTGTAGTGAATACCATACCCATTTATATATCAAGTGCATTCACCTTTATTTACATTTACATATTTATTAAAGAGTTTCATGTATGATTTATACATTACTTTATCATGGAATTAATTATCATGTTTAATGAATCCATGTTGTATGATCTATGTGGCACACTTATGCATGAAATGAAATAATTAAGAAGGGTGCACTCTGATAGCACTCCAATACATTGGGTAAATATTAGTATCATGATATTTCAAGTTTAATGGGGATTTAATAATTATAATTCAAGTGAAATGAGGGTTTACTCATGCTCCATGTGCAATGATAATTTCCTCATGCTAATATCATCTTTACTATTTTTTTTCACATTTCCATTCTATGATAATCATGATATATCATTCATTTATGTTCATGTTTCTCTTGGGATCCATTGATATTTCTATTTCCTAACATGTACTATATTCTTCATGTTATGACTTTTTTACTCCCTTATTGGGATTTATAGCTCACCCATTTTCTTATTTATTTCCTCAGGTTATCCCATGCAATGCTAGGTATGAAGGAATGTTGTGGTCAATTAAAAGAAGCTTTCAATAAAGTTGTTGTGTTTTATATTCTATGTTGTTATGTAATATTCCTAACTTTCCAAGACACTAGACCTCTTGATCGATCGAGTTATGTTAAGTGCATGACTATGTATTAAATCATGTTTAAGTGAGTAATAAAAAGTAGTGTTGTTATATTAAAGTTTTGTGAAACTATCATTTTGGTTGAAGATTCACATTGGATCATCATTTTTTTTATAAACAAGAATTAGTTGGCCAGATGATCGATTGTAGGGGTTGAGTTTTATGCAATCATTCACTCCATGTTGACTATTTCCAAATTATTTCCAATGGGTTAGTTCTTTAAACTATAAACACCCAAGTGTTTTATATCTATGGGGACCCCCTTTCCAAAGGTAGGCACTCATTGGGGGGGTTTGGAAAACGATGCTTAAGAGTTCACATTGCATGAGAGGATGGGAGGTCAGCCTTCTCATAACATTTTGGGGGAAATTTTCATATATTCAAGGACCCTCTTATAGATTTAAGATATGTTTAAGAATTCTTCATTAATTCCATAGTATGACATAGATCACACTTGATTTAATAGAAAATTATTAGCATGTATAGAGCTTATAATCATCTCTATGCATCAGATGTTCTTCATCAACATAGATATCTAAATATTTTCATGGTTATCCATCAATTGTATCCTCATATGTAGTGATTATATATTCTTTATTCATTATTATTATGATGTAGGTTTTCATCCACAAAGTAGATTCCTTTAAATTACATAATAATCTATGAAGACATGAGTTGTTTTTATTTTGGGATCATACCCATGGATGAGCTTCTTATATATCCATCTAAAAGGAATTAGAACCCATATATTTTGGAACCATTTCATGGGGTAAATAATACCTTTTAAGGTCATGTAATGAGGACCTAAAATTATAGTTTAATGTCATGTGGAATGGATGTTTAAGCAGAAGGTTCATAGTCAACGTTTGGTGTGGGACCTATTCCGATGTAGCCTAGGGAACCTAGAAGGGATATGTATTCCCTGGTTTAATGAGACCCCAGTGTGGGTGTGTCCCAAAAATAATAGGGTTGATTTAGAGTGTTGGGTTTAGACCGTATGGAGGCTTACTATGTATCCCATTTGTATGGGAATCAAATATGATATAGTTTAGTAACGAGTACCCACACTGATGGAGGTACTCATGTTTTTCTTATATGGGAGAATAACCCTTTTAGAGGATTAATATGAGGCTTATTCTTGAAAAGGAGGCCTTGTTGGGGGCCATTAAGGATGTCTTTATTCATGGTGTTTTCAAGCGTGTTTGAGGCTTACACCTAAGGTGGAAGCCTAAGGATGAGTATGCTGATGGGGTTGGGGATTACACAAGGTAGGAGGCCAAATGTTTATATTTCTGGGATTACTCAATAGTTGGTTACACTAAGGTTTTGTTATTATTGGGTCTTATACCACATAGGGGCCCACTGATGAGTTGTGTTGTACACTAGGAATGATGCCCACTGGGTTTGGGGATCATGTGTATATCATGAACACTATCAAACAGTAATCCCATGAGAGTCATGATCGGTCATATAAAATAGGGAAAAACAATTTGAGAAACAATTTTTATTTTCTTTTCCCTATGATTGGATACATGGCAGTGAGGACCCATGCTTATAGAGACACTATGAAGGAAGTTGAGAGAATTACTCAGGAAAAGATACTTTGACGAAACATACATATGACTGGGTGGATTTCATTATCTTGTCTATCCCCTAATCCCACATGAGTCATGATTAATAATACTTGAATGTGAGAAACAAGAGGAAGTGGAAGGTCTGGAAAATCCAACGATACCTCTTTCGATAGTGTAAGAGACTAGATCAATGATACATCCCTCATGTCATCATACAACAGACACAAATTGAGAGACAAATGGGTTTTAAAATTCAAATAACCTGCCCCATTTTTGTAACATGGATAGATGAAGTAAGGAACAACATAGAATATGTCCTGCAAGAAATACCAGGAGCTTACTCCTAGGGGGATGCCCTAAAAATGGTTCCACATGAAGGGAGGTGGATCTCATTCTAAGTGGAATCAAAAATAAATTGTGATCATCATCCCCCCTTCTAGAACTGGAGGCACCAGGTCTTGGAGATGACTAGGGTAGAACATCACCATAACCTTAGTATCTGAAATTGGGAGCTCCCTAAAATCAGCCCTTGGGTCAGGGCATTGGTACCATGGGAATTCATATTCAAATACATCCTAAGGACCCAAACTATTAGGTAAGAAAATTGTGGTAAACCTCCCACCATATGAATACGTATCCAAATTGGAGACATACTGGTCTGCCTCTTCCCATTGTTTTTAAATTCCATACAATTCATTGAAAGTTTCAACTCAATCTCTCTCTAAAAAGGGTCCTAAAGGAAGAGGTGACCTACCATTGGTGTCTTGGAAGATGGATCAATGGAGGGATTGCACATGTCCAAGCTTAGATAGTAGAAGTTCCTCTAGTAGAGACTTGGAGGAGCTATTGGTGATTTGAGTAAGGGGGTATAGGCCTATGCGGGTAAGATATTCCATCGAAAATGGACCACTTGGGCAACAATACTTAGGAATGGATTTAGCCTAGGAACAACAGGTCTCCTCAATTGTTCCTGGATGAGTCTCACACAGGTCCTAGTTTAGAAAGGGACCTCGCATAGGTGGTTGTCCACTAATGGAGAAGGGGTCCTCATGCAGGTGTCTTGTGTTTCAGACCTTAGAGGGAATTTGACGTCACTTATCCTACTTAATTATCTCTTCTCTCTAGTTTTGGAGAGATACATAAGGAGTTTTTGAAGTCTTATTTGAAGGGGTTGTGTGAATATATCTTGGAGGATTCTCACTATTTTCAAGATGTACAAATGAGGATCCCAACTCTCATATTTATAGGAAAATTTGGGACCTTGGTTGAAGGAGTTTTCTGGATCAGGTCCTAGGTATAGATGCTCGATGCATGTCTCCCACATAGGGTAGACCATCTTTCTATGCCAAGCATGGGGGGCTGGGCAGGCCTTCTAATACATAGGGGTTTCCACGTAGGTCAGTTTGGGAAACTCAATTTGATTCATTTTGGGGCGCTTCACTAATAAAATATGCTTTAGGTGATCTTTATAATCTTTTAACCACCTTGAAAAAATAGAGTGTCAACACACATATTTTCATATTCCACATTATGTTTTCATCATCACCCACATAAAACCCTTCAATTCATATCATATATAACATCTTAATTTATAGCCAAGTGAAAATATACCAAAGAAGGGTGAGATTAAATGACCAGTAAATGTAAAATTAGGAATTAACAATTGAATATATTTGGTTATAACAAGATGAGAATAATGGTATGAGAACATATTCATTTTTTCATATGCATAATATAATATAATTATTACCCAAAAAACCAGTATTATTAAACATGTGACATGTCATAAAGCTTTTAAAATGTTTATATTAATAAGAATCAATAATAACGAGCCATATGATTCCAATAACAATCAATAGAAACATTATAAACATAGACATAGAGAAAGAATATTGGTATCTTGGAAAAATATCTTCATCACCCATGTTCAATCATGTCATAAATAATCAAATCCTAGTTAAATATATAAGAGAAACCTCCCTAATTAACTACATCATTCATTTCTTTAAAGACAAGGAATATTACATAATGCATTAGAGTGATATATCAGGATCACCCATCATAAAAGATAGATCTGGATCAATCGTTATCATAAAAAAATTCCAAGTACACAACATGAATTTAACACATGGATGCTTTCATTTTCATCATCAATCTTTTAAAAAAACTTTAAATATTTTAATGCGTGATTTAGGTAGGTAAAAGAAATGAGATTCATGATAATACATGTAATAAAATCATCATATTACATCTAGAGAAAAAATATGGATGGATCCATAAGATTATATTCCAAGTGATGTAGAGGAATCATTGATTTTTTTTTGAAATTGGATGAAAATACAATTAAAATAATATTTAAATATTTGTTTTTGAAAATATGGGAGAATACCATCTTCATTGGGTACCTTTTAAAACTAAACATTCAAAAAATATTAAGAAATGTATTTTATTTAAAACTGACAATGTAATCTTGTAAATTAAGAATCAAATAAATGAATATTCAAGATTAGTGGAAAATTTATTCATGCATTATATATTGAAATAAAGATTATATTCACACCTTTATTAAAATGTTCCTTGTTTGGAAACTGATGAGAATATTATTTTTAAAAATTTTATAAATTGAAAAACATTTATTACAGTGAATATAGTTAATCATGAGAAAATACCAAAAAAAATCATGAAGATATATTAATTAAAACATGGACATATAAGAAAAATATTCTAAACCGAATAGAAAAAAACTTGATTTTCCATTCAATCATTTATGAATTTTGAGTAGATAGATAAAGAATAATATATTTAATAATTTTAATTTACTTAAATTAAAAATATATATATAAATAAATAAAATTTAAAATTTATAGATCATTAAAGTTCATTAGGGGGAATCGATGCATAAACAAACCTGATAAAAATGTGAGTTTTAATATAAAACCATAACATATTTAGTATCTTTTCTATCATAACCCCCATGAAAGAAATTTTTTTGAATGATAAATTGAATACCATTATTATAGATATTTTAATTATATAACTTGTTGAAGGTACAATATAGAAACCACATGAAATAAAAATGTGAGGAATATAAAATATGTCTCATAGAAAAAATAGTGAAACAAGAAACCCTTACCACATTGTTAATTTTGAATCAAATTAAATTAGAGACAACAATGAATTATTTCAGAATAAACCCATGATCTTCCTGAATTATAAGTTCAGAATTCATTAATGGGTAATTCTAAAAATATATCATCCTCTAGGGCCTGAAACATGTCTCAAGAAAATTTGATTTAGGAAAATAAAACCCTTACAAATATCGTAACATTTGAAGTAATAATTAATCGATAAAGTGATTATATTAATAGATGTAAATAAAAATACAACTATTATGAATACATCATTGAAAAATACATAGCCTAATTTACACATAATCATGGAATAATAATGTCAATGAAGAAGTGTCAATACCCAATGAAAGAAAATTAAGTTAAGAATCCCCTTACCTCAAGTCTCAATCTCTTATGAATTTCCTTTTACCCCAATATAAAAAATATAATTTTTTTTTTTACTTCTATAAGGATGATTTTCAGAATTTTTTTTTTATCATTATATCATTTAGTGCATTTATTATAGTGACATATTTAATTACTTAATCGGTAAAATTCACAATATGTGATTTGAGGATATTCAGTTCATAATTGACAAATTAATTTTTTAGTCTGAACACGGTCAAAGAGTTCATTATTACATAATATTAAGAATAATAAAAATGAAATAATTATAAATTTTATACACTACATACATATTATAATAATCCATGAATGGTGTATATAAAAAACAAATCATATCGCTTTATAGAGGTGGTATTAAACATGTTCGTATGAGTGACATTATCAATTTTTAATGAGTGGAAGGGTTTGTAGGTAAGTAAGATATTATATTTACATAATAGTAATTTTTTAATTAATATGTGACATATTAATTCAATACTTCATAATAGCCATCCTTGTGAGGTTGTGATGAAAAACAAAACACATAGCTTCATGAAGGTGGAAATCCATACATATGTACGAATGATGTTTTCATTCCTCATTTGATGAATAATGAGATGAAAATGGTTATGATATTAAGATAATAACATTTAAATATATTTTAGATACTTAATCTAATATATTTTAATTGTTATAATAGAATTTCATGAGTTATAAGAAGAAGTAAAATGAAAATTATTAGCTTAGATGATCACATCCTCTTTAGAGAACATCCTTTGATATCTCCTTAAGGACCATTAGGATAGTATTTCAATAAGAAAAACACCCCTAGATTTTATATTAAGAAGTTAAAAAGAGATTTTAACTTGTTTTTTCAGATATATTTTTCATTATAATTATTATTATGAGAGGACATGTGGTGTCATTATTTAAGATAGGAGAGGGGAAGCCTTGGAAATACTTAAAGTAATAAATTAATATAAATTATTTTTAATATTTATGTGGAGTAAAATTAATATAATTAGAATATTGGATGATTATAATTTAAAAACATATCATTAAATAATATTTATACAATTTAATGGTATTCTTTAACCCTCATCTCTTAAATTTTACATTAATTTATACCTTTTAATGATTACCGTGATTACAATGTTTTTTAGTCTTCATGGGTCAAAAAAGTTACAGTAAAGGATAATTGACTAATAAATGGAAAAAATATAAATGATCAAGGATTTTCCATCAAATTGGGAAATGATATGTTTTTTTATAAATTTTAAATCATTTAATAATATATTATTTAATATAAACTACCATTAAAGTAAATTTTTGGACTATTCTCATTGTTAACTTAAAAAAATATAAAGACTGTAATTTAATTCAAAAATAATATTTTTTCACATTAATAATAAATTATATTTATTGAAAATTTATTTTTACACAATAAATTTCCAAAAAACATTACATGTATTGTATCATTTACTTTATTTTCAACTTCCCTCACAAGCATTGTATGAGCACAACGTTAGAATTTAATGTAATTATTCAATATCAAAAAGTAAAAAATAAATTAGTATCATAATATAAAATTTTTATTATTCAAAATAAGCTTTTATATCTATTAATATATTTTTTTATTATTTTTAAAAAATATTATAGATATTAAAGGTAAAAAAGGATATATTATAGAATTAACCTTTAATTAAAATTATATAAATGCCTTTTCCAAATTAAAATGTTTCCAATATTCTATATTTTATACTATTTGATGAATTTAGTCTAATATCACTCATAAAATTAAATATAAACATGTTTATGGAATATTTTTAATCCATGTTTCATAGTTTTAACCATGTTATACCCAATTCACTTTTACCATGGTGACAATATTTTTAATGAATATTACAATTAATAATGAAAAAAATATTGTGTTCTATTTTAAAAAAAATGGGATATGATAATTCTAAATGTGTAATCCATTTTATCAAATTTAATCCCAAAAATTGGTATTAATTATATTTAAAATAAACCCTAAAAATGTGATGAAAAATAGTTCTGAAAAATGTATTTTTAATTATAAAAATATTTTCATACCAATATTAAGAATAATTTTGATTACGATGGTATTAGATTTATTATGTATTTTTATAAATTTATTAATTTAATTTTTAAATAAATTCAAAACAAACGGTACTGCCCTTTTTCATTAACCACTAAAATAATATTTTAACAGATCACTTGATGCACAAAAATTTTGAATTTATTCCTATTGAATTTAATAATTAATCAAAACCAATATGATAATAAAAAGTTAGAATAATATAAAAAATGAATAAACCATCAGATGAAGAAATAATATTATTAACTCCAATGTTTCTATTATAATACCGAAGGTTCAACCTAGATCATTATATATATAAGTAACCATATATCACAATTGAATGTAATAACCTCTACATTAGATATTGTTTAATCCTAAATGGTTGTCTCTTACCTTTCAAATTAAATACACAATAATTTAATAGTATTATTATAAAATAATCCATTATGTTAATCTTAAGAGTTACATACACCTCAACCTAATAAAATATTTCCCAAAATACCATAATAAACTTTAAATATCATCAATTATGACATCAAAAGGGGTTTATTTTCCTTTGAAAATATGATCAATATTAAACTTATAAACCCATGATGGTATCCATGATTCCTATCTTAACCTCTCAAAAAAATATCCTAATATACAATGTTATCTAAACCCTGATATGGTATCAACTATGATAGCCACAAACCCACACTCCTGGATCTGATCCCAAAAAACTAATGATTACATTTTTTTGCTTTGATTCCAATAATTATGACACAATTTTAGTCACCCTAAACATACAACACCATTAGATAATATTGGATCACTTACATACCAAAGAACCATTTAGTTTTAGAGTTTTAGTAAATCGGGATGAAATATTATATAACAATACCCTATCTTTTTGTTTATTTTTTTCCAATATACCAATATTTGTTTATTATACATTAATTATTATTTATCACCCACATAAAATTCTTTAAGAAATATATAAAATAAAATAATTATTTATATCATGATCAAAAGAAACATAAGGAGAGTGAGATCAAATCAGTAATGGTAAACTTATGAATTAACAATTGAATATATTTAATGATCACAAGAAAAGAATAAGGGTATGATAACATAATCAAGGTGAATTAGAATTACATAAGATAATTCATACCCATAAAAACCCATATTATTTGACACATGACATGGAATAAATATTTTATAAAGGAATGAGTCATAATAATTTATATTCATGATCCATATGATGTCACTCTTGATAAATGGAATCATTATAATCTCAAGCATAAAACATTGTGTTTTTATATTCTAATAGTATCCTCATAACCTGTATTTACTCAAGTAAAAAATAATCAGATCCAAGTTGAATCCTAATGAGAAACCTCCCTGGTTAACTCCCTCTTTCTTTCCTTTAATATTAAGGAACATTACCCAATGCATTGGAGAGAAATGTTGTGTTCACTCTTCATATAAGCTATATAAATGGTACTCATCATCATCAATGATGTAAAAAATATACATATGAATTTAACAAATGAAAGCTTTCATTTTAATCCTCATTTTTTTTTAAATAAACTTTAATTCCTGTAAACCATGTTTTCTAGTGTAAAATAAAGTTTTTCATGATAATATCTTCAATGTAATAATAGTAAGTCGTATAAATAAATAATATTTATTTTATAATAAGATCATATTCCTTATGATGTAGAGGAATTATTAATTTATGTTGAAATGGATGAAAATGAATTTAAAATAATATTTATGTGATTTTATTTAAAAGATAAGAAAATACTTTTTTAATTATATACCTTTAAAAAAATTCATAAAACATTGAGAAAAAGTATTTTAATTGAAAATAACTGTAGAATACTATAATGGAATATTTAAATCCTATAATAGTTATGATGGATAGAAAATACCTTCATACAGTATATGTTAAAATTAATATTTCATTCACATATTTAGTAAAAGGTACATAATTATTACAATATAAAAATAACTTACGGTGAATGGAAAGAAATATTTATCAAGAAAATGAAATTGATACAAATAAAACCAATGAAAATATCATAACCTTTGAATTCATAATTAATGCATGAAGTGATTATGTGATTATATTTAAATCCATATAAAACATGTAAATAAAAAATAAAATTACATATATAGTAATTTTTACATAATCATGGCATAAGAAAGTCAATGAATAAGTATTAGAACCTATTGAAAGAAAGCTGAGTTAAGAAACACTCGACCTCGAGTCCCCAATTTCTAAGTATGTCCTTTAACTTTTGTATAATAAAATTATATTAATTACTTAATTGATTAAGAAAATTTTTCAAGGTTTATTAGTTTATCATTAAACCATTCATTTCATTAATTTCATTGACATATTTGATTAATTTGTCAGAATAAGGTCACTTAAGGTGTTATGAGGATGTTAATTTTATAATTTTGAAATTACATTATTTTATTGACCATAGTAAAGTGGGTATTTATTATATCATATCCAGCATAATAATAGAGAAACTATTAATTTATTATTCATTATTTTTTTATAACTATCCTTGAATTGTAGTGTAACAACAGAGAATTTTATCAATGGAATCTACCTTATTATAATTATTCCATATAGTATAAATCACATAAAATCACATAGAGGACACAATGAAAACTTAATAAATGAAGAATGAATGAAATAAGAGGCATTTCTAGAAGTTAAGGAACCTATACAAATAGAATAATAACTTGACCTTTAGAATAGTAATGAGACCATTAAGAATAGTAATAAATCCAATAGAATAGTATCCTAATATATGAAAGTATAAATAAAATTATGGAATCATAAATATAACAATCTGATATAATTATATCATGGTAAAATTAAATAATTTTTTTAAAATTTATTATTAAAGTGTTGGTATTTTTATAAAACATAAATTTTTATTTACAATTGTATATTTAATATAACTATTTAAAATAAAATTTATTTTCATAAAATATATTCATAAATAATTTTTTTTGTCCTCTAATTATAAGATAATTATTAGAGACCTTAACTAAATTTTCAAAGTGTTATAAAATCTGTTATAATTTCAAAATCAATATCTTCCATGTAAATGATGTTTTTAATTAAAAATTAACATCATCATATTCAAAAAATTATTTTCAGAAAATGGAGTCCATATTTTAATTTTACATGTTGAGAAATGGTTAGTTATATTTTTTTGGGATTTTTCTAAATTAGTAGAATTTTTGGTGAATAGTAAATTACGATAATTTACTATAAATGATAAATACATGATTTTTTGAGTCGTTGTTGATGTAAGGCTGATGTAAGCCCAAAATATCACACTCTCCTTAAATATTTTAATATATTTAGTTATAATGTTTAAACTATTCATATTATTTCTCCAAAATAATAAACTAATGAATATAATAATAAAAAACACCCCTCTCCTCCCCTATAAATACCACCCCTCACCACCTCTTCTCCACACACCTTCCAAGCCATAAATCTTGTTGATTTTTTTTCTAATCCTCTTTCCAAGACCTGAAACATTTCTAGGATACTTTTTCACAAAAAAATTAATATATCAAACCCCCTATGTAGGTTCTCAAGGAGGAGAATTCAAGAGGTAAAATCCTCTTTATTTTCATTTAATTTCTTTTCAATTTATTTTATTTTGTTATTATCTTTTCATCTATAATTTTCAGAGTTTAATGATAACTATATTATATTAAATTTAATTTAATTTAATTATTTTAATGTAATGATCATTCATTAATCCAATTATTCTATCTCTTATATTCTAAAATGAAAACATCATATATGGTGTGTCGATTTACCACCATCGTGGATGATTAACTTTCATTTTACAATACCACCATCAAGGATGATCATAAAACCATTTTAATGGTTGAAACATATCATAAAATATATGTTTTAAATTCTTTTATGTTTTTTAACTAACATATATTAAAAATATTAAATAATAAAACAAAATGAGTTCATTGTGATCGAAATCTGTCAAAATTAATCTAAATGATTTTCATTAACATTATATCAAATATTCATTCTTATATATGAAACAAACAATACATAACCCCATTTAGAATTATGGAAGATCATTAATAATATATAGACTCCATTTTGGGAAATTATATTCATTTGAAACAAACATCAATACATGTGTAGAATCGAACTGATCATGAAAACTAAGAAAATGAACACTCCCAAATGATGAACATGACATCTAAAACTCATAAAATGGACATACATGAACTTAATAAAGTTATAATGAATAAAATAAAAGTATAAGAGGTTCTATATTTATTAATTAATAAATAAAAGTATCTTATCTAGAATATTATAGTGATTAAAGCATTCATACATAAGTTAATGGGATTCTCGAACCCAATTTCATTTTTTTGGGTTATTCCTCTTTCATGAAAAATTTCATTATGGCTTTTTTTTATTATTCCAAAAATGTCATTTAATTATCATTCAATTTTTATTTCAGTGATATACATGCTTCTAATATGATTTATTGAAAAATTCAATGATTTTTTCAAAAGAAATATTCTTTTATAAAATACATCTTTTAGTTGTCTTGAGATTGTTTCTTCTTCACCCAATTTTGATGATTATTATTCCAAGTATGTTATTCACTATTTATTTCAGGAACCACAATATTTATTCATGAATGTATGGTTTCTAGAATTCTCAAGAAACCAATTTCCTTTTTGTGGTTCACTTTATGTCCAAGATTGATATACATTCTATTTTGCATGCTTGATTACATAAATGTTATGATGTGAAGAGTGAACCTAGAATTATATAGAAATATAATGCATTGGTTAATGTGATGTATATAATTATACAAGGTAAAATATGTTCGTACATTATTCAACATTTTTTCACAATGATGATAATATGATTATTCACATATGTTATGTGTGAACATGATGCTATATTTGTTCAAAACTATGTGTTGTAGTTGACCACAAAGACATGATATTTCACTTTTATGCATTTACACATTCCATTCCATTATCTAATGCTTCATCTCATGATTATGATAATCATCCTATAATTATTATATGATGATAATGATTATGCTCACCCCATGTTATACTACTTTATGTTATTATCTATCCTCTTATTGGGATTTCAACTCACCCATTTCATTAATGTATATCCTCAGGTGGCTAAATTTCTAATGAGAAAATGCGGGACACTAAGAATCTAGAGAGGAATAAATTAAATAATGTTTTTTATTATGTAAAATTTATGCATGATCCTCGTTTCTTTAAGATACTAAACCATTTGATCTAAAAATTATAATGCAATTATATTTTTTATATTTAAAATGATGTAATAGTCATGTAAGAAAAAGTAGGGCCACTATAAGTAGACATGAAAAAATGAATGAAATCACGTGTTGGAGGTGGTATTCCACCATTACGCAAGAGAAACATTATCATATTTTGATTAATATAAGGTTAATATTTTAAGTAAATATTTCTAGAATAATAATTATTTCATAAATATCATATAGATTTATTAAATCTATCATAATAACTAGTCTTGTGTGGTGGTGATGAAAAAGAAATCACATCGCTTTGTAGAGGTGGTAGTCCACACGTATGCACGAACAATGTTTTAATTCACCATATAATAGAAAAAGAGTTGAATAATGTTATGATATTAACATAATAAAATCTCATTATATTTTAGATTATAATGTTTTTATATTGTAATTTTTTGGATAGAATTTAAAGGGGTAGCATAAAAAGTCAAATTAAAACGCTTGGTTTAGACGATTACCTCCTCCTTGAAGACCTTCCTTAGGATCTCTACTTAAGGGCCCTGGGTATGGTATTTTAAAAAGGAAAAAACTCTAGAATAAGTTGTTTTTTAAAGGTTTTTTAAATATAATTGTATCAATTAGTGTGATTAATATAGGAGAGGTGGTGTCCTTATATAAGAGATGAGAGGGGAAAAATTAGAATTACATAAATTAATAAAGTAATATAAATTAATTTTCATGTTCAGGTAAAAAAATGATATATTTAAAATATATGGGGAATATATGTAACAATAATATCATATAATAATATTTAGACATGTTTATTCTATGTTTTAACCCTTATTGATTAGTTTTAACATCATGTTATCCCTTTTAATGATTACCATAATAATAATGTTTTTAAATATTTTAGATTGAAGAAAGTTACTATTATAGGAAAATTAATGAATAAAGGTAAAATGGTATATATTATTTAAAACATATCATTCAATTATACAATGATAATATTTTTTATGATTTTTTTTTCATTTAGTGAAATATTATTTATTATAAAATACCAATATATTCATTTTGAGAACTATTCACATAGTTGAATTAAAATATATACAGATAGTAATGTAATTTGAATATAAATACATATCACATTAATAATAAATTATATTTATCTAAAAAATTCACGGGATATTATAACTGAGAAAAAAATATTACTATTAATGTTTTTAAATTCACATACATAGCTTTTCTACAAGTTTCCATAAGAAATGTGTTAGTGTTGTATAAATATTTAAGGTAATTTTATCACCAATAAAAATTAAAAACAATTTACCATAACAAAATATTTTTATTTACCTTCAAAATAAAAATTTATTACTGTTCTGGTTAGGTTTTGATCCCTA
This sequence comes from Viscum album, assembly GCA_963277665.1. NCBI lineage: Eukaryota > Viridiplantae > Streptophyta > Magnoliopsida > Santalales > Viscaceae > Viscum > Viscum album. The sequence continues at coordinate 1,897,194,895 of OY728158.1, read as the reverse complement.
TCAAAAGAAATTATATATATTAAAGCATGAAATAGACATTTGGTAAATTTCTTTTACTTAAAATAATATAATGATATTTAACACTGAAAAATGGAACCAGAATTCAATATTTTAGAATTATTTAGTGGTTGGGTTTAATTAAATCTATCCAATTAAATATGTTCATGTTAATTGATGATTTTGAATTTTTATTTCACAGTTTTAAACCTTCTTACTCTTTTAGTGGTGAATTTTGTTTACCAAGGTTAAAAATCATTATGGAAAAAAATAAGCCTAAACTATGTCCTAAATTTGGACTTGATAATTCCCAATATTGAATATATTTTTTATAATTTAATCCCAATAAGTGTAAATAATAACGTTTAAAAAAATCCCACAACACGCAAATGAAAACTATTTTGTAGAAAAATAGATTTTTCAGTATAAAATGTCATTATATAAATATTAACCATAAAGTAAATTAAAATTAAATTAATTGGATTGTATTTAAAAATAATGAAATCATAATTAGAAAAAATGGGACTTTGAAAATACTTTAATGTAAACAAAAAAATCTATAAATCAGTATTTTTACCTATTCATTGAAAAGTCTATATTTTCAGAAAACTCCCAATTTTTTACCCTATAATAATTTTGATATGATAATTTAAAACTTATATTTTTTTATTATATAATTTTATAATTGATAGAATTTTTTTATAATATTCAATTCCAAAAAATCAATAAAAACCATTTTTGAGGAAAACATATTTTTGAAGCATAAAATGAGTTTTTTAGAAAACGATTCCATATATCTCAGTCATTAATAAATGAGTTTGTATTGTCAATTAATTATATATATATATATATATTTCATACTTTAATTAATAAAACTCTTACCTTCCAATTCGATGTCTAGGTTATATGTGCCATATTAAATAATAATATTTGATGTTTATTTCTGCTCGATGTTGTGTGTCCTATAAGCTTTCGAACATTGTGTTATTTTTGAAATCTTAAGGTATTACAAGTATTAACCCATAAGAAATAACCGGTGAAATTATTCTTAAGACACATATAATGTATCAAAGGAAAAACCAAAAAGAAATGGGTTTTCTATGAGTCATGGGATATATAATTCTATGAGAATATTTAATACATATATTAAAAGACAAATGAAAATGAAAATATGATAAAATTAGAATATTCATATGAAAATAGAAATGGATTCCTTGTACCAAAATTCATCTCGTTATTTTAGTGTTTTCTCAAGTTGACATAAATCCTATTTCTGTTATTCAAGAAGAAATTCAACATGGATGGTAATGTTAGTGCATATTTGGAATTATTGATTGAATAAATGTTTTAGACAATATCTTGGCATAAAAACCCTTTTCAACCAAGTGTGATGCAAAAAAAAATTAGAATTACACTTTCCATAACATCATTCAAGGGTTATAAAATTTCAAAAATTGATTCGATGATCACTTTTATTAATGTAAACTTTGTCTAAAATGTCTCTATGACATAACAGGAAGGGTTCATGATACCCAAGGATTCCATCTACTTAGTCAAGTTGTAGGGACCTATTTTTTGGTGGAAATAAACATGAAGATAACACAATAATTATTTTGATGATATCATTAAACAGGTTAGCATTACTAAGAATGAATACATACCCTAGGTCTATAAGAGGTCTGTTAGAGAACCATATTTTTCCATGTCATACATATTAATTTTATTTTTAAGCTAAATAGTATCCTTATAGTTAGTTATGATTAATTTGAAAAAAAACACAATGAATGAATTTTAATTAATGACCCACGTTATAGAGAACATGATACACTAATAATGATATATTAGGTTTCTTAAATTATAAAACATTATATATATTGATTGGGAATTGAAATATACATGATCAAAAAAATCTAGTGTTAATTCTTATGTATGGTTCATGGAATAAATATCTATAAAAAGATGTGATATGATTCAATAAGTGATTAATATCCCAACTAAAAAATAATTTTTATTTTGAATGGGGCCTATCAAAAATTAAATTATTTGTACTCAGTTTTTATGGTTCTTATATTAAGATCACATTTGTAAAACATCAACCAAATGAATCATTGTTTCATGAAACAATATTTAGAACTATCCAAAAATACTTGATAAAGTATGAATGATATGTTCCTAGTCCTTTGAGAAGTTGGAATGCTAGTTATCAAGGGGGTAAAAAATACCCTTAATTTAGATCAATTAGATATTATATTATGGATAGGAAAATGACATTAGAAATATAATCTTATTGAAGTAATTGGTTACTATATCTTCAAATACCATGTATCTTGTATCTTATAATGTAGCTACATAAATTGTATAAAAACAAGGGATGATTTTTTCTAGATCATATAATTATATAAAGAATAGTATTGTGAAAATGTATATTATGATAGTCTAATGATTATTTTATTATCCCAGATGTATTGTTTCTAATAGATGAATAAAGATACATACTTAGGGATATTACATCTTAAGAGTTTTACTAAAAGTGGTAAATTTCTAGTAAGTTGTGTGACTTGTATGTGGATTATTATGTTGTGCTTTTGAAATGATTATTTACACGAAGCACTAAATATAACTCTCAATATTGTTATCAAAATATACATTACCATGGAACACTCAATTTGCTAATTCTGGTGGGGTTATTAATAATCATTCAGTAGAATCTGTAACACCCGAGATTTTTATGAGTAATATTTTGTTTTTATATATCATCAAAGAAATCTTTCACTACATACTAGCTTGGCTTACTTTACACGCAATCGCGACCTTCCTCGATAGCTTGTGTTGTACGCAATACCGGGTTTCACTAAACAACAATATGCTATTAAAACTAGCCGTTATGAATAGTAATAACAACTTTTTGAAATTTTATAAATTTTATTTTTCAAAATGGACTTCATTTTTGGATTCGGAATACCGAAATTAGCCTAGGGTGAAATTTTGGTATTTTTCTTAAAACTTTCAATTTTTGATGAATAGTGAAACCACTAAGTGGTAGGTTAAAAACTGAATTTTTGCATAAAACTTAATTTTACCGCTTCTGTGAATGGAATTTCAAAAATCTGACAGACACGGTTGATATCAGTAAGTAAAATGTGGTTCAATGAGATAAAAATAATTTTTTGGTGAATAGTAACTTTTTACTTTTTTTACCGCGGTTAATAGTAAATAGGGTAACTAAGGGTAAATATGATTTTACTATTACCCTAACACATGTCCTAATTCTATTGGACAAGTTTAATTCGACCAAAAACAAACTTAGGAATAAAATATGACCATTTAGGCCCACTTGGATTAGATTAGGACATTTATTATTAATTTATTTAATGAATAGTTAAAATAGTTAAAATCAAAGTTTAATAACTAAAACATTTTTAATATGGGGTTATACATAAGATAAATTCGTCTATAAATATTCATTAGAAAGATAAAAATATTTCCTACATAATGGAATTTTATTTGTAATTTTTAGACATTAAATAATTTAATTTATTTATGACACAATGATGATGCAGTAATTATCTTATTAATGAAATATTGACATAATTGATGTTATAAACACCAAAATAAATGTAATTTGAGTCTTTTTATGAATTCCACTAATTTTATAGGTTACTATGATATATTAGTGTTGATTTAATCAACTTGGTTCGAACATATAATTCTGTTATGACTTTCACAAAAATCATATATCAAATAGTGTCAAAATTGACACAAAATAGTTTTTAAATCAAATATTATATTACTAATTGTTATTTTATTCCTAAAAATCTAAGGTTCTGCCAAATGACTTAGATACGGATATATATATTAATAATAAACAATTTGGGGTTCGTTTGGCATGTTATAGTAAGTGTATTAACCATATAATGAAAGAAAACAAAAAGACACGGTAAAAGTTAAATTATTTAACTTAGAGTTAAATCTAATTGATAAGGTTAAAATAATACCCTAAACTTGTCTAAATCTTATTGGTTGATAGTATTTAGACCCATCCCCACTTTACCTTCGAAATAAGACCCTTTGGAACCATTATAAACCGATTTTAAATTTAATATAAAATAATATTTTGAGGTATTCCTAAGGTGCCCCTCTCCTCCCTTATAAAAGGGCACCTCCTCCCCCTCCTCCTCACACCAATTTGAGCACTCAAGCTCGGCAAACCCCTGCCATTTTCTCCTCTCCACTTCCCTAGAATAATCCTAGAGGTCCTGGTCTTCTTCAAAGACCAATCTTAGTTCCCTAAGTGGAGGATTCAAAGAGGCGTTCCAAAGAAGAGGTAATATCCATTACCGATCTTTTCAATTTCTTTCTTCTTCAACTTCTTCTTCTTTAGTTGTTTCATGATAAATTAATAACATAAGTATTACTTACATACTGATATGTTATTATAAATATGAAACAACCCTAATTCACCTTCTATCCATCCTACGGAAAAATGAAATCACCACGCGTGCGTACGTACGGAATACCGTCTACATGTCGTGGTGTAATCTATTTTCCACCATCACCTTACAAGGATGGGTATTATGGTGTAATGAGTAACTATTTATGATTATTATAAAGTAATATTGATACTGAAATAATATACATATAATCCAATACAATTCCACGATCATAGGAATGATATCATCACTCGTGCGTACGTACGGAATACCGTCTCCACGATGTGATGCGACTTGTTCTACATGATCATCATTACATAGTAATTATATAAATGAATTTAATGAATAAATATGATATATGTTACACTAATACCATTCTGGATATAAGGTATCTATATCCTTAAAATAAGAATAAGAATTTATTTGGCAAAACACGCATAAGAACAAAAGGCAATAAAGACCCGAGTAACAAGTAACAATGAAATATTACTAACAAGAAGCTAAGAATATGACCATATATGATATCATATCAATATATATGATTCTAGAATAAGTCAATAACATTATTTAAACCATTATACAGGAGCTTCGGACACGTACAAAGCAAATCAGACCTAAGGTAAGGGAAATATCACCATCTCATTTTTATCAGAGATTGTTTATTCGTAAGTATTTACTGGGGTGTATTTTATCATCCACGTCCATGTTCCATCAATATGTAATATTGTTTCCATCGACTTACAATAGTTTAAATACAATTTTACCCTTCGGTGAGTTTTTAGTAAAGAATATGAAAGGAATCTTTTGTCGTTTTTTCGTACGAGGTACTTTTTGACTTTTCCGATAAAAGTACGAAGAATGTTTTTTTAACTTATACGGCATGAATGGATTATTAAAACATTATTTCCAAGAAGCTTCCTTTACAAGTTTTCAAGTTTATTTTTAATCAACATCTTTTATTTTAAAGTCGTATGACATGTTATGAAAGGAAAAAAATTTTGAAGTAGAAAGGATATTTTCCTCAAGAATGGAGTTCAAGTATTTTATCAAAATTATTTTCCATCTAAGATAATAAAAGGGTTCTGTTTTTATCCCTTTATTACATGGATTTTATTATGTTGTGATGGAAATATTTTTATGAATTCCTTTATCTTATATGGATTGTTTTATGATGTCATGTTGTTTAAGAATCCCATTTTTATTACATGGGTTACACTATGATGTATGGTTTATGATTATGTGGCACACATAAGAATGGATTCATTATAAGATGGGTGGGACCTATATCTCCCTCCAATGCATTGGGTAAAGATTTTATATCTCATGAGATAGACATGGCTGGAATGGTAGGTTATACCGGTTCAGTGAAACAGGACTGGAACGAGGGTGACTCGGTTCAGAAAGGGACTTTGTCCACTAAGATTGTCTTGGCAATGAGTCATGACTAACAAGAAATGATTTTCCATGATTATGTGTGCATGACACAAAGTTTCAAGTTTCATCTTATGATTATGGGGATCTCATTTTCACTTCTATGATTTGTTCCATGTTAAGATTTTATGATCTCTTTTGCAGGTTATGATTTTCAAAAAGATATGATATGATTTTTATTTCCTTTATTTGCCCTTGATGAGAATTTGAGCTCACCCTTTTATGTTTTCTTTTCCCAAGGTCAGGAAGATGGATATTAGGTAGAATATGCTAAAAGGTACCCTAGATATGATGAAATAAATGGGAGACACTGTAGAAGATTTATGAACCAGTTGTTTATGTTTCCCAGTTTCTAAAGACACTATACCTATACAGTCCTTTGTGGTTTTGTCATATGTTGTAATAAGTGTGCTTCAATTTTGAAGTATTAACAATGTATGTAAAGTATGGGTCGTTATAGAATCACCCCATTTTTAGGTATGTAGCATTGTTTTTGATGTTTGTGGATAAACTGTAATGTTTTAGTTTATGGATAGGTATCCGGTTGGAGATAGAAGAGTATATGTAGGTCATTTTCAATGAAAAATATTCATTTTAAGATTTTCCAAAGTTGGGGTTTTAAATGTATTTTTAAATTACTATTAATGTGTTGGATAGTGTGCAAGTTTTTTATTGTTATATAATATATTATGTATTTGATGCCTATTTTGGAAATCCTTCAAGATTTTATTTATTTTGTATTAATGTATCACTTATATTTTTTACTTTATTTTTATCCTATAATTTTTTATCCTTCTTGGATATATAGTTTATGTCTAAATGTTTTGGGGGTTTTTATTAAATGGATGGTTCTTGTAAAGTTTTTTATATATTCTAGAATGATACATAGTATTTATTTTAAGGAAATATATTATCCTTTCTAATATTAAATAACCTATGAAATATAGTTATAATCACCCATTAAATTTTTGTTCCTCATAGTCATGTTTCATTCTGGTGATTCAATATTGTGTATTAAAAGGTTGTACTAAAGTGTGTATTTGATTTGTAATATTTTTGTTAGAGGTTGATGTAAGATTTCAGGGTTTGGGAGTTTTGATCAGGAGAATGTTTGGCTAGCATGGATTTAGTGTAAACCCAATTTACCAAGGGATATCTATTTTTCTTGTTCAAGAACATTATATATGAGTTAGGTGTTGGAATAATTATCCTAATAAATGATATATAAGACATATTATGCATTTTAGATCTATGCTGGGAGCGATTGTGTTGTTCATGTATCATGGGTACAAGATTCTTAGCATATGAAAATTCACTTATGGTAGTATTTTTTGGATTTTTTCTCCCAAGAATCCAATATTAATTAAATAAATATAAAAATAGTTTTATTTTATCAAATACAATATAATGGGTATTTAGATTAATGTTAATCCAAGGGGCTCATTTGATTTTTTATTCCTTTTAGTCATTATACGATAACGATTTTTGGGGGTTTATAAGATTTAGAAAACCTTGTTTTGAAATGAAAATACATATTCTGGCACGATGCATGAGTAAAACGGATTTGTAATTTTGTAATTTAATACATATGAGGAATTGTATTTCATTTTTTTTTTGGAAAATATGTTGTAAAAATTTAATAATTTTTTAATGAAAATTCCAACTATGATAAAGATTTTGGGATTTTTATTTTCTTGGTTTAAATCCCTTAGATGTTAAAGGACTACTTTTTAAAAAATGTGACTGTGTTGTTATCCATAAAATAATATGTATTTATTTTTAAATAATAAACTAATATAGTAGAAAAAAATTTCTCTAGGAGTGAACCAATATTTCATTTTCAGGAATTTGATTTGTATATTATGGTTTTCGAAATGGGTTGATGTTTGATGGGATTTATAATAAGTTTTTTTGTTTAATTGTAAAATATAAATATATGAGATCAAAGTTTTTTGTAGATTTTATTACATGAAATTTGCTATCAATATATGATTTCTATGATGGGAAGAACCATTAGTTGGAATTGTGTATCTATATGGGGAAATTATAGGGGAGTGAACCATAATCTCATGTTTTGATTGTTCATTTTTGGTGTGTTTTGGGTTGTACAAGTGTATTCATTCACAACCTATACCTTTGGGTGATGTTTATGATTAGTGGCCTCGGATGATCAATTTTTGGGACCTAGAAGAATTTATATTTATATTGGTGTCAAGTGGAAAAATTGAGGTAATTCGTACCATTGAATGTTTGGTACGAAGTCCCAGAGTTCAAATAATGTGGATCTAGTTAATAGTTTGCTAGGGTTTTGGACACTCTCATCTAGAACATGATTGATGTTTAAATATAATAAAATGTGTTATCAATTGATTGATGATTGTAGGGGGGTTGGATTTATTATCTAAGGAGCTCCATAACTTATTTAGTATGAGAATCAAAAGAGTGAAATGTTTGTAATGAACCATGAATTTTAGTATCATTGGGATGGAGGGAGGACTAGACTACCATAAATTTGGTGGATGATTAAATTTTTATATTTTGATTCAAATCAAATAAAGGATATTCATACTATATTTGTTTTTTTGTTTTTTGTTTCAATAGAAGTTTAATTTTGGTTTTAAAAACATTTTTCATGTTATCATATTGGTGGATGAAAACTAAGTGGTTTTGATAGCTGTTTACTATTAGGTACAGTATTTCACATCACCAATCACTCAGATAAGTTCTAGGTGCTAGGGTACCCTTGGCTAGGCCATTGGCTAGCCAATTATATTCACTGGGTACCTGGTGGAGTTACTAGCTTCCTAGTAGTGGAAGACAGAGTACCCAATTGGGGTATACCACCTTATTTTTCTAGAAGGGATATAACTATCATTTGATGATAAAACCACTTTTTTTAATAAAATGGGCCAATATGTGAGGCTATTTGGCTAGGTTACCCCACCCTTATTTCCCATCCTTTGACCCCATTAAGTTTCCCATCAATTAATTATAGATCCGGATTTATTTCTCATGGATATTTGATTGAATAAGGTCATATGAATTCCTTTTTTTCTTGTAATATTATACACAGATTATGGTGGCATGGTGAGGGATTTATCTTGTGATTCCACTAGAACATGGAATAATTACTTCAATAAGATGGGGATCTTATGTGTGGAATGTAGTAGAGTTGTGTGTATAGTGAGTTTTTTCTATTACACATTAGTTTAAAACTACAAAACTCAATGTATTATTTATGAATTTGAATTCTATTTTATAAAAATTGAAATCGATTTGGGTTTTTTTTATTGGATATTTTTCAAGGATTATTCTTCGGTGTATGTTAGGAGAAGACCACATCACATTAGTTGTAGTTTTGGATCTGCAGATTCCCCTGATAATCTTGGAATCAATTATTCAAATATATTATTTCATTTTTGAATGTAGTTTTGATAAAAAAAATTAGTGTTAATAGATATAATATTTTATCATAGGCTGATTGGTGGTTGATATGATATTTGGATTGAAAATGTATCACTAGTTTATGTGGGTGGAATTAAAATTATTAAGTGTATTATATATTAGATTATATTATGTTTTGTGATCATTTTTATTATAATTGTCATTGGAAAAGATTATGTGTGTTATTCCTCAAATTGGGAAGGTATTGCATTGTATTAGTTGTCTAAATGTACTGCATAACTTTCTAAATCATTCATTGGTGGTGTCTTGGAATAATGAGTTCCAGTTACCTATTTTATGGTGGTTTTAGCGGTCTTAATTACATTTCACAGTGAATATTTTTTCCTTTTTTATGTAATTTAGATGGTTTAGTTTGATTAAAGAGAATGTTCGAATAAAATTTTTTCATTAAGGATATGGATTTGAAATGTTATTTCCAAAAGGTAGGGTTCTTCGAGAGGATTTTCATGGGTTTTAGAGTTATTACTAATCATTAGAAAAGATTATATATAATTTTTTATCAGGGTTTTGAATTTTATATTAAAGTAAATCTAAAAGTAACTATATTAAGAATTTTTTTTCTTATTAAAATTTAATTGGAGACACCCTATATTCCAAAGCCTGTATGTAGGTGTAAGGTATTTGTATATTTTAATACCCAATTACATGAATTAATATGGATCATGTGATAAATATTACCTTTTTTGATTGATTGGTTATGTTACATTAAGGTTTTAGCTTTGTATTATTTTTGTATAGGTCCATATAAACCCTGATATACCATAGGTATGGGTGTGATCCCATGATATTTACTAACTGATGGGTGTTTTGTTCATCGCTGGACATTATTTTTTTTTTCTTTATTATGATTATTATTTACCTTTCTTAACTCTTTATAAGTGATCCTTGTCATTGACCAATGTTGTTGAGGTGGGAGTTAGTGATAATGTTTTTCAATTGATATGTTATGATAGACTAAATATTAATGGCTCTAGTTATGTGATTATTTTTGGTATAGATCTATAGATGAGATAAGATATATGTGCTGCATCTTTGTACTTTTCATAGAGGGATAGTGGGTCCCCTTTGAACTGATATTGTATTATACTATCTTGGTAAAGAGACTAGTCACATAAACTTGGATATATCATGATTTTTTATATCCCCCTAGGTATATTATCAATATATATAGGATATTATTTTCAGGATCAATATTTTGATAAATTTAAAACTCAAGGATAATATTCTATTTTGGGATTTCAGGACTAGTACATTGTTTTTTTTCTAATACGGTAATGACTTATCGTAGATATGAACTAAAATACGAGAATTCAAATTTTGGGAGAAGATTTATGAGACACTAGTCATGATATTGGGTGTCCCTTGGGACAGATAAAAAGAATCTTGAAATACACCTTACCGATGTGTTTCCAAGTACCCATCTAATGTAAAAAAATGGAAATGTTTTGTTATTTATAATGATGATGATGTTTTATAATGGTTTTAGTGATCACGGTGTAGTAATGGAGCTATATCATCATGTAATGGGAGACATCCATTGTGATAGTGTGTGATATATGGGTCTGTTAGTGTATTTCCCTATAGGTAGTCTACTAGATATATGCAGTGAGGACAGTTTTAATGACATGAATAAGAGTATGAGAAAAAGAATTATTTTTATACCAGGAAAGAGAAGTCAGAGGCAAAACCTCTGACCATTTATTAAAATAAACGAAAAGTATAGTAAGAAAATACCACGAGCCAGAAAAGACAACTACATATCCTAGAAATCACACCTGTCTCCACATCCATGATAGATTGCTTCCTCCGTGTCAACAAAATCCCACTATGATCTTTCATAGAGCTTTAAAATCTTCACATATTTCCATCTAAGATTAAATTTCTCCAAAGATATAAATTCCATATAAGATTGTGCACCCTTTTTCAAACCAGAGACTGCCCCGCCTTCCTTCCTGATAGAATATCTAGTAGACACCAGCTTTGGCATATAGGAATAGTCTTTCCTTGGCCTTCATATCGAGGCAGTCATAACTTCATCATTCTTGGACACCTTCTTCTTCACACCCTGAAAAATCTCACTATAGGAAGGTCTGACCATGTCACTATAAGTTTCCTTGTCACTATCAGAGATATACCCCCATTTAGGTCCTTTTTGATTCCATACTTATTTTTTTGTTAAATTTATTTAATGGATTTTTTGCCAATTTTTTATATTCTTGGTTTGATTATTTTTTCATAATATATGAGGGTTATATTTTTTATGGACTAGTAAATTAAGTATTTATCAGTAATGAATCTATTGGGAGAGTCATTATGGATATAGTTATACCTCTTTAGATATCATTATAATGAGATTAGAGTGGTTTTAATTATTTCTAATTGGTTTATGAGGGTATAAAAGTTATTGATAAAACAAAAGTTAGTTGATTCTTGATTTGGTTAGTTTAGTGTGAGTTTATGGGGGTGAATGTGAATTTTAGACATGTGGTAAAATATATCACATTTTTTTCATGCTCATTCTATGTTTTTTGGGTGGGTGAGTTCTAATAAGTACAAACAAATTCTGTCATCCATAATATGAATTCACATTTACATGGTCACTATAACTTAGTTTTATATGGTGAGTATTAGATTTATATTAGGTTATTAGACCCACCCCTACCCTCTCACATGACATGTATTTAGATTTACATGGTTAGATATTCCTATTTTATTTTAGAGACACGTATATATTGAGGATGTACATGTGGTTTAGGTCTAGCCAGGTATATTAATGGTAATTTATTAGTAAGAGTTTCATTATGAGTTACTCTAGAGTCCATTGTAGGATTATTATTTAGTTTTATTATACATGTATCACCCAGGGTGGTAGTTTCATATGTTTATTCATTTTATTATATATCAGGTGAATTTGTAAGATATTTTTATGGTGATTCCCTATTTTTTTAAGTATAAAATAGATATTTTTACTCTAATTTTATTTTTGACTATGAGGGACCTCAAAAATCTGTGTTTTATATCTATATTTTTTTAGATTTTAGTTATACTAATGGGTAATATTATTCTTTATAGTTTCATGAATGATCCATGGTATTGAATTTGAAGACATATTCTTACAATGACTTGTTTAGTCTCTTACTACATGTAGGCATCCTATGGAATATGAAGAGGTATTCATGTGGTATTATAGTCCCCCCTTAATATGTTTCATCTTGGAAATAAAAACTCGCAAATTAAAATTGTCAGTGACCGCTAATGAGTACCTAGTGTACTTTAGTTCCAAAATTTATAAATACTGATTCAACACTGTGTACTTAGTGAGATGATATCAATATTAAAAATAGTCTTTACATAAAAAGGATCACCAATTTTTTTATTACCTATTAATATTATATAAAATTTATTAATAAATTTATAAAACTCCCTCAAATACTTGTACTAATATATAAATGATCTATGGAATGTTGTACGTCACATATTAACAAAAAGGTGGACATAAAGTGATCAAGATAAAATGAAGCTAAATAATTTGGGAACATTATATTTTTTTACATTAAAAAATGGATATAGAATAGTCTCTTACATTATAAAAATATTGAATTTTATTTATTCAATTATTTTTTCTTAATTAACATCATAAAATGTACATAAATTTTCAACATTTGAATTTTTTTAGTAATACTTAGAAAATCCATATCATCTTTTAATAGTCTTAAAATAGAAATATTATAAATTTATTTATTCCTCAATAACCTAATTTTTATATTAAGAGCAATTTTATGAAGCATTATTGAATTAAATGACATATACTAAACAAGGACATTTCTTTATTACGAAAATATGTTATAATCACATATAATATTCCCACAACATCCATTTTGTTGAATTTATAACATTCTAAATTAATTTTTTTAATGAAAACTCAACCTGTATTCTATGATATAAATTTTTATTTAGGATTATTCTCTAATTTCAAAAAAAATCATAAATAAATTGATGAAATTGGTGAGTAATATTGATACCCTATCCTATAAGTGTTGTTGGAAGAACTCAAATTTTAATCTAATATCAATTAAATATCTCTTTGGAAAATGGTTTTGTAAAAACATATGCCACATATTCGTTTTTTTAATAAACTCAAATGAAATATTCCCAAACCAACATTTTCTTTAGAAAATTTATATTTCATAAAACCTTGTTTTGAGTTATAATATTTAATTATATTCATTGAAATGTTAAAAAAACAAAAGTTCAAAAATAAATTTAAACATTACTTCAATGATTTGGTTTTATAATTTGGTTTTATTAACAATATTCATCTTGTCCCTTAAATTTATAGAAAAAAATAAAACCATTAATTCAGTTAAATTTGATGAATTATACATCTTATAATTCCATTCTATTCATATATTTCCCAAAAATGAAAACCCTACTTGATTTATATTTTCATTCATAACTGTATATATATTGTTTTACAAAAAATAAATACTACAGTAGATTTGATACTGAGTAAAAAAACAAATTTCACCTTTTCTATACCTGAGAATTTTATTCACCAATAATACTATTTACTCATTTGATGACATTAGAAATGGGTAAAAAAATTTATAACATTTGTAATTTCAATACTTGAAGCATTTAGATATATAATAGATTTATAATGATTCTTTGAAATTAGATTTTATTCACTATATTGGATTTATTATCTTTTAAATGATTTAAATTGAAATCTGTTTGATAAGAAACTTCTTTATATTATTTCATTAAAAACATCATTATATGTTTTGGATTATGAATTTATTATCATTGAATGATGCATTTATCGTAATGAGTTTTTAAGAAAGTAGAAATCAATTTTTGAAAATACCATTAATATTTTGGGAAAACACATTAATAAAATTAGATTCATTTCTAATAAATTAATGATATGTAAATTTTCACACATTTTTTATGTATTCATACATGTTACCACTTCCTTTCTGGAAATATAAATTTATAAAAAATATTTTGGATTGGAAAATGACGTTTTTAAGTTGTTATTCAAAGTATATAATTATTTATTAAATTTAAATTACTTTTTTCTAATTACATAATAAATAAATCCTTTCATTTATTCTATAAATTCCAATTCTCATAGATCACTATTTAATAACACTAACATTAAATAAATTTTATAATTTTTACATCATAGTTAATTCTCTATATAAATAACGTATCTAATTAACTTGAATATTGTAATTAGTGAAAAAAAATTCATTTAAATAAACACCATACACCTAAGAATATCATTTATATACTAATACCACTTTATTTATATATATCATGATTTATTATTCAACTTGTTTTGAAACGTGAAATTTTAAGAAATGAGATTTTTATATATGGTATTACAAAAAAAATAGAGCACATAATATTTATTGATATGACATAATTATTTATTCATTGATTCTAACCACTATGTTTTTCTTTATTGGATATTATATATTTTTTAGTTACATTTTAAATGAAATAATATCATAGTTGTTTATTGAAATTAAATCATATAGTAAACCATTTTTTATAATATTAGACGATACTATTTTCTTCAATATTTGTTTTTTGACAGAAATATTCTATTAGACTGTTTTTTTCTACTTGAATCACCACTTTTTAATACAAATCAACATTTATTTCACAACATGATCATCATATTCTTAATTTTCTAAATATTCATTTTGTTATCTAAAGTTTAACTAAATTCAAAATTCATCTTCATCAATTTTAAAAGAATCTAATAATTATTTGATTATTAAATATCACCTTCAAGAACTTAAATATCAAATATATCATTAATTATATTGATATTTTAATTAATAAATCAATAATTTCTTCTATTTAGTTCCAATTCATTGAAAAATATTCTTTGTTCATTTAATTATTCTTAACACACTATTACCATATTTTTTATGAAATAATTAATTTAAAACACAATAAATTTTGTGATATTATACTATTATTACTTCCAACTTTCTGACGGTTTCATATAAAATTGAGTTCTATTGTGACATGATTCTCAGTATAGATGTTTAAAGATAGTAATTCAAACTAATAAAATATTTATTTATTGTATTTTTATACAACCACCCTTCCCATGTCAAACATAATCTTATTATTTCTTTTAGAGGATGTTTTTATATTGTTAGGTATAATCCACATTTAGTTCACATTGAATAAAATTTATATTTACATATTCATTAAATTAGTGACTTGAAAATTTCGAAAATATAATTTTTATAGTTTCTTGAAATGAATTTCAATTTTAAATATGAATTTTTTTATCTTATATGTGTATCAGACAATGATGAATTTTCATTATCTATTAATTGATATTATAAATAAACTACATGCACCACATAAAATGAAAAATATTTTATTTATTTAATATGGAATATTAGTAATGAAGTAAAAATACATTACTTGTAATTAATACAAGTATTGTCAGGAAATGAAAATATTCAAATAATATTGATGAAATTTTGTGATATGATGGGGTTTTCTCATTGAAATTCAACTACTGAAGACACCATTGTAATATAGAAACATGAAATTATAAAAAAATTCATAAATTAGACAACATTTTGAAAATATTAGGTGAATGAAATTTATAATATTTAAGGTTTATCAAGATGATTTTTAGTGGATATATCACTATCGTAATGTCCAAGGAAATAATTTAAATATTTAAATGAGAATATGTAAATAATAGTTTTAATAATAAATTTAACATTGTGGGAAACTATTAAATAACAATATAATTAAATATATACATATTTTTTAATATAGAAATTTTATAAAAATAAATATATTTATAAAAAAAAAATTATGAATCTTTATTTGTGACAAAAAAATTATAGAACCTCGTGGGGGCTTGAACCTCGTGGAGGCTTACTACATACCATGCCTTAGCATGGATCAATGTCCCCGTAGTTTGGGATTTTTGGGGATTACGCTCTTAGACGGCCCATGGTGGTGGGTTTGAACCTCGTGGAGGCTTCCTATGTACCATGCCTAAGCACGGATTAAAGTCCCCATAGTTCGGGATGGTTGGGGATTACACTCTGATATGGCCCAAGGTGGTTGGGATTGAACCTCGTGGAGGCTTCCTACGTTCCATCCCTTAGCATGGATCAAATTCCCCATATTTCGGGATGGTTGGGGCTTACGCTCAAAGGCAGCCCAATGTGGTGGGGCTTGAACCGTGTGGAGGCTTCCTACGCACCATTCCTTAGCACAGATCAAAGTCCCCATAGTTTGGGATGGTTGTGGCTTATGCTTTGAGATGGCCCAAGGTGGCGGGGCATGAACCTCATGGAGGCTTCCTATGTACCTTGCCTTACCACAGACCAAAGTCTCCGTAGTTCGGGATGGTTGGGGCTTACACTCTGAGACGGCCCAAGGTGGTGGGGCTTGAACCTCATGGAGACTTCCTACGAACCATGACTTAGCACGGATCAAAGTCCCCATAGTTCGGGATGGTTGGGGATTATGCTCAGAGGTAGCCCAAGGTGGTGGGGCTTGAACCTCGTGGAGGCTTCCTACATACCATGCCTTAACACAGATCAAAGTCCTCGTAGTTCTGGATGGTTGGGGCTTATGCTCTGAGATGGCCCAAGGTGGTGGGGCTTGAACCATGTAGAGGATTCCTACATACCATGCCTTAGCACAGATCAAAGTCCACGTAGTTCAGGATGGTTTGGGTTTACATTCTAAGATGACCCATGGTGTCGGGACTTACTCTAGGTTGGAGGCTCGAGGGAGACAAAGTGCAACGGGAGAGGGATTTGGAACCCAGGAAGAGAGGAGGGGCCTTCTTCCTTATCACATCCTCTACTGGCCTTGGGGACCGAAGATAAAAGGAGGGAGCACTGTTCCCCACCATGTCCTTGGCTGGCTTTGGCACTGAGGAAGTGAGGAGGAGTAGGGGCGCTGACTCCTGGAAGGAAGACTAGGGGCTTACACCAAGGTGTTTTCCCTTCCCTGCGGGAAAACACCACTCCAATAAATCACCCCCTGTGAGGGATGATCCCATCCCCATAGAGATGAGTGGTCATGGAGAATATCTAAGGTGGGGGGATCCGATGTGCAAGGCACAGGGTGAGGTCACAGTTTAACGTCATGTGTTGAGGATGAGGTGCTTGGAAGTTTAATGTCCTGCAGCTCGGATGAGGTGGGATTTCTCCACCCCCATAGGACCAACATAACTGGTGCCCTCTATCCCTTGTGGGAGGGAAGGAATCGTCAAGGCCATGGCAAGGGGGTGTCGTAGGGTGAACAATCGAGGGGTCCACGTTAGCGTTGCTATGAGAAGAGGAAATAATTTTTAGCGTGCCTATGTGAAGAAGCATGAGGCAGAGCAACGCAATGGGAAGGATTTTCCAAGGAACTGTAAAGTTACTTCGTATAATCCTAGAAGGTCGTATGGGAAAACCATATATGATGTGGTTGCCCAGGGTGCACAAGACACCTGAGAATGGCACCCACAAGGAGGGCATTGAGCGTTCGCGTAAGGGGGGACCCAGGGAGCACCGAGGTGAAGGACGTCATGAGATTGCATGCAACCCTTGGGGATTGTGTGAAATTAAGGGGGCCAGCGCGAAAAAAACCCCGAGCTGGCGTGAAATCAGTGTTTCTTGCATGAAATACGGGTGTGATGCTTTTACGCGCGACTCGAAGGGATTTCACACAAAGGAAGGGATTGTGCACCAAAGAAGGAGGATTGTGCGCAAAGGAAGGAATTGCATGAAAAATAAGGAGGATTTCGCATAAAGGAAGGACCCCAAAGGGGTTGGAGTTTATTATAATCCGTGGGGACCTCACGCGAAGGTGGATCTCGGGGCAACTTGGCATGAAAAAGAACATTACCTGAAAGTAATATTACGCGCGTGTGGATTGCCAATTACACGCATGATAGGCGGTTCGAATTCTTCAGCCCTAAAAAGGAAGGGCATCACCTTCTATTTATAGGAATTCGGCGGTGAAGAATTTAGGGTTGCATGAAATATTTTCGTGACGGAGGCGGCGGTGCGAAAAGCTAACCACGCGGGGCGCGTGTGCGAAATTATTTCGCGCCATCGCCGTGACTCTTCAGGAATCCCAGTACTTTTCGTGCTGGACAAATTTTTTCGTGCACTTCATCCTTTTTCCACACAACAATTCCAGGCCCTCTGGACCGGGTCTCTGGGCCCGAATATGACTTTGATTTTTCGTTTCGGAACTATCTCCAGCACTTAAGCACTTTTCAGCGTCTACATGGTGATATCTGTATCTCAAATAAATTTTTGAGAATAGTCAAGCTCCTCAATGATGATCAAATAGTTCATTTATCTACAACATGTGATACATGTTTTTAATCATTTTCTTCTTTAGTTTATTATAATATTCACATGAACTAAGGGTACCATCCACCTTTATCACAAAAAAAAGAATCTTAGAACCCCTTGTAGAAGTACTAGGTCTAATGAACCCCTTTACATCCAAATCATCTACCCACATCTTGAGCTTATGAAACTCTATCATAGCCATCCTATATGGAGTAATAGATACCAATGAATCTTCTAGAACTAGATCGATGGAGAAATCCACATCTCTCTCAAGAAGTAAACCATAAAATTCATCTAGGAACACATCCATTAAATGATCAACCATTGGATGAATTTTTTTCTAACGTGTTCCCTAATAATATTGATAAAATATAGTGATTTTGGGTATCATCTGACCCAGTAAATGATGTTCCATTCCAACAAGACTTTCCTAGAAATATCATTCACTATTGTGAGAATAAACCGCACCCTCTAGTGATGTGAAAGTCGCCCTGTGATGATAATAGTACATGTAATCTTGATAAGTTACTGGCTTGCCCATCCCAAGTATGAAGTACAACATTATCATCAGGAGGACATAAAGATTATTTAAAAAGTGACATCTACTCTCATCATGGGGACACTCCCTACACTAGTGTAAATCATCAGTTCTACTTCCCAATGGATTTTCAAGGAAAATAATACCCTCCAAAAATTGGACCACATTCCTAGGGATTTACACTACATGAACTAATATGAAACAATGTGAGGAATTTGTATTAAAATGATAAAATGAAATACTAGAGGCTAATAATTTCATACCTCGCATCGTAGATAGTCTAGAACCCTACCCCTTGATGGTAGGATAGATATAATAGATCTAGAATGTACTATGAATCATTGACAGAACCTCAATTCCCATAGTAGGCCCACTCTAATGTCTCGGTGTATCTGGAATTTGGTTTCCTCATCCATGATCACCAAAAAATCATCCTGATCGAACAAAACTACTCCAAATATCAACCTGATGTGGAGTTGAGAAACATTACCCTGAACAAGGAATCAAAGCTAACCCCCTACAACTCATAGTTGGAGGAAGGGTCCTGCAAAAATGTTGCACGTGGCCCATCCAGTAACAAGCACGACACTCTAATGGGTTGTGCTTATAATGATTCTTCTTGTGTTCCCATCTACCACTGTGATGATAGAAAATGGAGCTAACAATATTCAAATACTGACTGGTACTCAATTCACATGATGACTCAAAATGGTCCTTCATTAATGTTCATTCTCAACCATTATGTTGAGAGAGTGAACTTCACTATACTACACCCCCAACATCCTTCAGGTTCTGCTATGTAATCATCACCTGATTTATAATTTTAGTAATTTGGGTGAATCAAAACATATTTACCTAAGATATGATAGAATGTCAGAGTCCTTCCTCTTAGTGTATCACCCTTGATATCTCATCAGTAATGTATGTAAGTGAAAAATTATTCAACTATGTAAAGCATGTTTAATACTCCATAACCATCATAAAACCATTCTCTAAACACATGAAATAACTAGCCTGATGTTCCCTCCAATCCGTGGGGGTGAAATAGTTGTAGAACCTGGTTTGTAACTCAACCCAAACCATATTTCACATCCTGTGAGTCTGGTTTAGAACCTCCTTCCAGCACTTTCTTTCTCTACAATGCATGTAACTCGTAAGCTTCACTCTCCACTCAGAAGGTTTCCCAGGGTAATTGAATGTTGACAAAGTAGTCTCTAGTCACATATCAACAGCCTATAGACTACCATTCCCCAAGAATGTGGGGGGATAATTCTTCTTGAACACATGTTTCATCTCAAACATTGGAAAGGCAGGTTGCAGCGCTCCCGGAAAAGTCTTCATTAAGTGAATGAACCCTTCACAGAACTGTGCTACAGCACCGATTCTTAAAACAATAGCTAATGTTTAATTCGGTACTAAAGGAGGATCCACTGGTATCCCATGGCCCACCACCTCTAATAAATGATCATCTCCACCCTCATAGAAAAAGACACGGGGCTATCATGGTGTAATTACTTTAAAATTCCCAAAACACTCCTCAAAAAAGAATAATAACAAAGTTCACAACTCAAAATCATAGGACACGTAAAAACCCTCCTAAAACCAGGTTATACGACACATCTTTCTCCTAAATCCAGGACTATAAAAAGAATATTCATCACAAACCATTGTAAACACTACCTATTTCACAATCAAAATTTGGTTGTTGGACAAGTCTCTATTTTCTTGTTCACCTTTCCATTTCATTTCATTAAATATTCATTTAAATTATATCACAATTAAATTCCAA
The DNA here is from genome assembly GCA_963277665.1 of Viscum album. Classification (NCBI taxonomy): domain Eukaryota; kingdom Viridiplantae; phylum Streptophyta; class Magnoliopsida; order Santalales; family Viscaceae; genus Viscum; species Viscum album. The sequence goes on along the minus strand of OY728158.1, from coordinate 1,897,173,886 downwards.
GGTTAAACTGTATTGTTCTCCAAATTCCAACCCATGAGGTTCAATACTCCTCATAAACAACATCATAACATCCACCTAATTTATACCATGACACATTCTATAAATTATATCACAACAATAGTTATATATATCACAATACATAACACAACACCATGCAACATGTAATGAATCCTAAATGGCATGGCATTATGTATGGAATGTCATTCCTATAAAGTTTATAATGATGCATGAGAAAGAATACCCACATCTCATCAAGTTGCAATAGAATAGAACCCTCAATTATATCAATAATAACATAACAAATCATGTGAATCATTCATTGGAGGAATAAAATAAAATTTAATTGTCAAAATTCAGAAAACAATAATTCCATTCGAGGTAATTTGGATTTTTTCTATATGTGGGTTAGCTACACCCAATAACTGCTCATTAACAAATTCTAATAACTTTTCATCCCACTCTATTGTTTACAAAAATTATGTCAAACCAAAAAAAATAATGATATAATTCCAAATTATAGTTTCTCATGCCCGGATTCCACTCAATAGTTCCCCGAGCTCAGTTGGCCACATGGCCTCAAGCACATATCCATGAATGTCAAAGGATGTTGACTAGGATCAAGAGCCTAGTGTGTCTTTGTAGAGACTATTCCATATTACTAGAGTTTAATAGAATATAATATCAATAAAAGTCAATAATATAATTATTATGATACTCATACAATAAATAGCACCAGGAATGGATAAAAATTTCCAGAAGTGTCGCATATACAATGATAATGATACATGTCTATAAAATTAATCCAAAATAGGTACATTATGGTACATTACAATACACATATTTCCAAAATACCAAAATGACCAAAAATGATATCTTCAAATATCATCATGACCCTTATCTCAATCCTATACTCCCCTGCTCCTAAGCATGGCACAAAATCAACCATAAAACTGTGCATGCTTTCCACGATCCCTACCTATATCCAAATAGTCATTTTGGGTATCTAAAGGTAGCCCAAATAGGGTGTGAGATAAAATCCCAGTAGTTAACCACCCAATGATCTATACAAGTCCTTTTTATTCTTCATAACAAACTAAATAGTGTCCAGGTAAATAGGAATGTAGTAAATGAAAGTAAATAATCCCATGGGAGGTAACTACTAAACTAGTGACACTAAAATAGCCTCTCAAGGCTCCCTAGAAAAGATGGCTAGGCTGCTCTAGTAAGGAAGATATAGGTAAAAGAGAATAAGCATTATGGAATCTCCGTAAACACCATAAAACCATATCTACCATTACCTTTCCATATAACCAAAATAGTCAATACATACATGGTTGATTCATATAAACAATAATGTCACGTTTACCATGGTCATGTCATATACAAGAAGTGTTAGATCATAGAGGGCCAGATCCAAGTTGAAGAAGACTGGTGCATCCTTATCGAGTCCTATGAGATTCTTGATTGAAACTTAGTTAGGAATTGGTTGGATTCCTGGGATTATATTAACTGAATATTTCCTATGTGAGTCCAAGAAATCCAAATACATTGGGTATCAAGGCCTGAGGGATCCCACAGAATCAATACCTAAGGAGCATGATTTATCCAAGGAACCCCTTACCTCATTCAAGATAAAAATAGAATCTTCCAAGGAATCTATGGAATCAATCCCCATTTCATAACATTTACCATTTCATACCATTTTTCATTTCATAAAATATGGTTCTACCGACTCATATAACCATTCTAATCCAAATACAAACAATGAGTATACCCACTAATAAATCCATTTACATTTAAAGGCAATAAATAAATGAGTATTCCCACTGATTTAATCAAAACCAAATATAACCATTTTATCAGTTCAACAATTAAACAGTTTAATAGGTCAATATCTTGTCCCACATGGCAAGGATTTAGACCATCTGTTAGGCATGAAATCCAATCTCATTTAATTAAAATTACACTTTCTGTAGCTAGGAAATCATAAGAACACATCCCATTGATGGATTAACAAGTCACAAACACGGTAAATTAGTAAGTAATGCCTCATGGGTGGACATAGTTGGGGAAACAACCTCCCAATACATAGAAAGGAACCTACGGAAATTATTAACATGTTCAATTTCATTTAATTTAATAAATCTATTAAATTTCAGAGCCGATCCAAATAGTTTGGAAGGAAGAACAATAAAAACTAGGTCTATAAAGCACCCAAACCGATGGTAAAAGTATAAAACACCCACTGCATATTGGTAGTAGAGTTTTCATCGAGTATTAACTCTTGAATCGTTAGATATTGGGACAAAAATAAAGAATGGGCGAGGAAACTAAAATTATGATAAACTATCTTGCACCTAATTAGAATAATTAATACCAAAACAAACCATTAATAACTCAAAATAAATCGATTAATCAATGATAGGGATCCAACAAGACATTTTGCGCTTGAATTGGAGATTAGATAGATGAGGATGATCAATTCCAAAATTAGCCACCAAAGAGAGATTTGAAAAGGGGGAGTTTTTGTGCATGATAGAAAGAGTAAATTTATGTTAAAAAATAGATTTCAAATATAATTAAAATTATAAAATTAATCCAAAAAATTGGGTCATACAGTTTGAGTGCATGGTTTGAAAATTCATGTGCCAACCATACATGGTCAGATGTAAAAGAAAGTCACCAGTATGGTTACCTCGCACAGTATGACTAACTATGTGGAAACCGCGAAAAAAAAAACCCACTTAAAAAATTATAGAGATTATCGAAATGCCATGTGCTACAAGTGGACGTGTTTTTCCTCACCATGAGGCCTCCTCCTTCTCTATTCACATACCTCTCATGGTTTATCTAACTGAGTATCATGCCATGCATATTTGGAACTAACCGCACACTAGAACATTTTTACCACAAAACATAGGCATCAGGCTCCGAACAATCCCATACACCCCTCTACATCCATGAAATCAAAGTTATTTCACATTAGATGACATATAAAAATTAAAACTAAAAATATAGGGATAATTTACAAATTCGAAAACCCCGATTCTCACAGGTTCTGTCCCCAGGTCATCATATCATTAGTCAAGGCTCACTCCCAATACTATATTTGTGGATAGAGTCCCTTGCTAAACTCATTTCACTCTGCATTCCATTTCTTATTATGTCCTTAGATATCTATCAGAACCCAATGCATTAGAGTTTTATTTATTTTTGAGACCACAAATCCCATAATGAAAACTGTATATATGTGTTCTATGAGAGAATAAAAATTCATTATATAATCATATAATACCTTGTTTCAAGGAAATGGGTTTCATAAGCATTTATTCAATTCATTAAAGAATATCACATAGAAAATAGTTGGATTTTGTAAAAATCTCATTATCACAATATTAAACCATCCATAGAAAGAATAAAGATTGTATTATTGAATTATACCCCCGGTAAATATTAATTAACACTCAAGGATATTATCAATAATTAAAATTTTCAATAAATGATCATTAGAATATTTTTTGAGGAAAATACGCTTTTTCGTTATTAAGTCACTTTTTTAAAATCCTAATATTTCCAAAATATTAAGGGATTTTTTTTTAAAATGTAACAATATAGACTTAAAAATTAATCATTAAATAATTGAGCAGTCATGATATGGGGAAATTCTGTTCATGTCATAATTGTTAAAATAATGATTCTATTCACACCATCATTCAAAAATAACTTGTTCTGAAAATGAAAAGAAAAATATTTTTAAACCTTTCTATAAAAATTAAAAAATTTGTTAAAATGAAATTACAAAAATTGATTAATATTCAAACGAATTATTAAAAACATTCTATAAATCATTGATATGGAATAAAAAGTTTTTCCAGTAAAATGAGGAGAAATATGTTCGAATTTTATTGAAAAAAATTAACCATTTTTAGTACCAAATAGAGAAAAATGTTACTTAAAATAATAAATTATAAAAACTGACATAGGTTATAAAAATGTAATGTTATTGTCAAATAAGTAATATATAATTTATTTAATGTAAATTCATGCATAAACAATCCTAATTAAAACACTATTATAAAATAAACCACTTACCTATTGTCATGTATTTCTTCATAGATTTTGAAATATCCTTTATAATAAATATAGATTTATTATTCATATATTCTATGACAATGTTTAGTCATATCACACCATATATGTGTAGCTTCTAGGAGTATCATAAGTGATGTATCAGGCATTCCAAACTCTGTATTTTTTCATAATTAATGATTAATATGAGATGCACATCAATGATTAAAACTGTGAATAATAGAGTTTATTCAAAGAGTAGTAGATGATTGAATTCTAGAACTAAAGGGAATAATCATAACATATTATTTATCATTAATTTAAATAATTAAATAATTACCTTATAATAAAATATTTCTTCATTGATGAATATGAATAAGTATTTACATCATATGATTATTTCATAGGTATAATCTAAGTATATTCCTTTTAGTACTTATTCACAGATTCTTCAAGATCCATAGAACATTTCTGTAGGAATATCTGAGTTCTATAATAACAGATCTTGAAAATTGTTTCTTTCTTCTTTGATCTCCCTAAGAATCACTTGAAAGTAAATTATATGGGATTTCTCTAAAGTCTCTAGTAGTGGAGGAGGATGATTTATCTCCATTTTTTATATTTATCTTATAGAAAAGATCTTTATAGGTCCCTATGAGGATTTTAATGATGTTTTTATATACAAAAAAACAAACAGAAACACACTAATAAATAATATAATGGGGTTTATATACCACTAGGTTTATAAAATAATAATTACATGTGGGCCCTTATTATTTTTCTTAATCCATTTGGAACCCCATTTCAAAGACAATAATAATAATAATATTTCTTAACATTATCCAAACAAACAAATTGAGTATATATTATTTACTCAAATAAAATTATGTATATATTATTTATCACCTGACTAATAAACACGATACACCATTCCTCCACAATATTTATTAGAAATTGAATAATGAATTTTTTTTAATAAATAAATATCACTCCATTACATTCAAATAAATAAATAAAAATTATATACACTATGTATAAATTAAATATTTTATAAATTTTCTTCTCATAAAATAATCTCTCAAGTATCCATCTAATGGATATATCCATTCCAGAAAACAAGAAGAATTGTTAATCCATGTCTGGGAATAATATTTACTCAACATGTCAACAAATAAATAATATTATTATTTAACTTATATTCTTGATTAATATATTGTGTGACCCTATATGACTCTTTATTCATGGAATTAGGCTAAATAACCCTATATCCAAGGTTATCATTTTGAAACATTCCAAGGAACCCAAAGAGAAAAATATTATTCTCCAAATTATATAAAACCACGTACGAATGCTTTTAGTGTGATATAAACTCATTATCAAAATATCTCTTATCAATAAAGTTTAATGTTGGCACTATCAATATATGTTCTCAATGTCCCATTCTTTGATATTCCAAAATTTTAAATTTCTAATAGAACACCATGGCTATGTATTTTTTATTATTATGTAATTCCCATAAAAGGTAATATGATTTTAACTTCTTTTAATTAATGGAAAAATATTTTCTCACATTATTCATTATTGAAACACTACTCATGGCACACCCAACGTATCTTAATTCTCTATGAACATAGTCATCACAATTTTAATGAATACATAACAATACATGAATCATGAAATCCATTAACAATAATATTATCTTCTAAATAAATATACACGCATCTATAGAATGGAACATCCATTGACACATATAAATATTGATTTACTAATGATATGTATAGTTCTCATAATCTCCTACATTGAAAATTTCCAATGGTTTACACCATGACAATGATCCCCAAAGTCTTATTATTCTCCACCATTTATAGCTTGAATCATTTGTGTCTATAAAATTATTTTCTTCTTCTATATAACATTTATTTATAAATACTATTGTGGATCTTTTCAGTTCTCATCATAGTGAGGAACTACTAAAAGATGCCAACTTGTATAACAGTGTATATGTTGGTTCTAGGGTATCAACTTTAAAAAGTATCATTTCATACAAGATTTGTCTCAAAGGGTTGTTTTTATATTAAATAGAATTTCCCTAGAAGAAAACATGTAAAACCCATTAACTAACACATTATCTCATCATAAGAATGAGTATCATGTGCTAGCTAGTGTACTAAAGGTTTTCAGCAATTAGCACTTATGAAAGTTGGCGTCTTTTGGAGTTGATAACCTAGAACAAACATATACACTCTTTATGATTAGAACCGAAAAGATCCATAATATTATTTATAAATTAAAGTTATTTGGTTGAATCATAATCCTCTATATACTCAAAATCCATAGTATAATCAATGAAAATTGGATATATTGAACTCTTCTAGCTCACAGCTCCCCCATTGAGACTAAAAACGTGGCCTGACTATGAATTCATATCATTTTGATTAGTTTTATAACTAGATTGAGTGTAACCAAGGATGGGTAACTCCTCGTATCATTTAGACACTAGGAACACATCCTTATTTCTTCACAAATACATAAGGATACCCTTAATAGAGAAATAGTTTTTTTAAACTATATCATCTTGATATCTTATAATCCTAATGAATACATAGGAAACATAAACTTTATTAGATATTATGTAAGGAATGATTGATCAATTCAGTGATTTATATTTTATATTACATATTAGGTCTTTATATATTTGGTAGTAATGACACATTTTCATAGAATAACATTTACAATGTGATAATAGAACCAATCCCCTTTGTATTGTTCCATAATAAATCTCTTCAGTATCTGGTAATTATATGTACATTGAATTAGTCCATTAACCACTTGGATATATCTCAAATGATCTTGATACCTTTAATATAGGTGTCTTCACCTATTTCTTTCATAGGGAAGTTTTTATATATATTCTATAAAATAATTAAGGACTGTTAAGTCATTTTTAATAAGTAACCTTTCATCAATATACGTAACTATGATAATGACTGCATTACCTCTATACTTCATGTAACAACATGTCTCATATTCAATATTAATTAAACCAAATTATTATATAGCTTCATTGAATCAAATTATGCATGTAATAGAATCTTTCTTCAATCTAAAAAGAGATATTTTTAAATTTCATATCATTTTCACATCACTTTTAATCATAAAATCTTTTGGAAGCTTCATATAAATATCTTCCAAAAGGTCCCCATTATAGAAAGTGTTTTTTGTATCCTTCATGAAAATTTCATAGTTATGGAAATATATTATAGAAATTATAATTATGATGGATTTAAACAAGGAAACTGGATAAAATGATTCATCGTAGCAAATGATATGATGCTGGTTAAATCACATAGCCACTAGTCTTTCATTATAGGTACTTACAATACCTTCCAAGTTTATTTTTCTCTTGAATACCCATTTCCACTGAATAGGATTTATATTAACTGGTGAATCATCCAGAACCCCAGCCTGGTTAGGATTCATACTATCTATTTTAAAATTCATGGATTCACTTAATTATGCAACTTATATGATCTTTACTACCTTTTATAATATGGAGGTTAATTATTTTCATCCAATAACGATATACCATATTAATTGACTAGAAAACCATATCTATCTGGTTCTCTTACGTCTCAAGAGGTCCAATATAGTACATATGTTTTGGAAATAACTTCTTTTATTAGAACCCATGGAATTGATTCCTATACCAACTATTATATATCATGGGAATCAACTTCATCAAATTTAATCTTACTCTTACTATCCATATTAAGTATGTTCCCGCACTCAATAAATAATTTTTTTTAAAATAATAACCTTCTTGTATGAGGTTTTGTATAGGTAGTATCACCTTATTTCCTTAGGATTTCATATAAAGATACATTTTGTGCCATGTGGTGATAGGTTTCTTCTTGATAATGAATTAAAAAATTCCTATAAAACTCATACATGTGTATGTGACAAAACATGTATCTTACCGATCTATAACTCAAAGGGAGTTCCATTTTCTACATTAGTTGGTACTCAAATTAGTGTGTATGTCACAATTTATATTAGATATCCCCAAAAGGACAATAAATAATCTACATTAATAAACATAAAATTTACCATATATAACATGTGACAGTTCCACACCTCACTAACACCATTACACATGCATTTTTATGGTGGAGTGAGTTGAGAATGAATCTGAAATACTTGTAGAAAGTTGATAAAATCTTGGTTAAGATATAATCTATCTTGATCTGATCAATCCATCTTCATCTTTTTTCAATATTGGTTCCATAATTCATTCTTTAATTAGTTGAATTTCTAAACGAACTCGGAATTATACCTTATCTAGTAGATATAACTATATATACTCAAGTCATCAGCAAATGTTATGATATATGAACAATATTTTTTATCAATTTATAATACTTAGTTATTTTAATATAATTCATTAAAAATGTTATTAAAATATGAAATACTATAAAATATGTTGTATTAATAAAAGAAACAGTTTTTACTTCTATACTTGAAAAAACTCTATTATTATTTAGGTAGGATAAAAATTTATTTTTGGGTAACTGTAAGTATATAAAAAAATTCTTTAAACTAGTATCATTCCTCTTGGAAACAAAAGGCTGTAGTCTTCAATTTATAAAGTAGATAACCTTACACCATTGTAATCCCACAAATTCTAATCTCCAATAAAAATATTTTAGAATCTACTTGGTTCTTAGATTTGGATATAGATATGATCATCATAGGTTGTATATAATACCCAAATTAGAGAAATTGACATATTACACTTGATAAAAAAATTAACTTTTATCATCCCCTTGATATTTTGTGTAGTTACTCATTTAGTTTCCATCCTAAAAACATAAAAACATATTACTTCATTTTTAATTCTAATATTCTAAATCTTCCATTTCATAGAAGGACAGTTATGAGGAGTTTATGATTTTTTTATTCTTGGGGTCCTTTTTTATTCATCAAGATCTTATTCAATATAAGTAGAAAGTTTTTCCCATATCACATGAACTTGTCGACATGGAGAATAAATTATAGATTTTTTGAAAGAATCTTCTTGTAATAGATCAGGATATAATTTATAATAATACTAAAGAAGGTCATGGATAGTGAGGAAGGAGTTATATATATGAAAAAAATAATTTGGGAATTTAATCCCCAAGATGTTTAACCATTCAATATAGCTAATACGATTGAAAAAATGAGTCCCATTTCACACTGACTATCCAAATATAAAAGATAATAAGGTAATTATGATCTCATATTTATCGTGTCTCACCTTCTATTGATAGATATCATGATAGAGAGACATCATGTTAAACATATCCATTTACTATTATTACTTTAGAAGGTCATTGGTAATGGGTAATATAATGAAACCTTAAACATCATTAGAATCATTAAAATGTTTCCGATAGAGATATATCCCTTACTCACTAGCCTCTTTACCATGTTCTTTAGTAATAAGTTCTTCTAGAACATTCAATTTCATTTCATGGGGTTTGATAAAACCTAAGTGCCTTTTTTACTCTAGGAATTTAGTGCCTATCTTAAGGATATCCTCTTCAAGAATAGGTCATCGTGATTTTTTTCAAGTCATTTTCATTTATAATTCAAAAAATAACAATTGTAATATATTAATACTATATATGATAAAAAAGATAATAAATATTATATTTTTTTTAATCTTATGCTATTTTATCAAACCCCCATATCCATCACCATTGGATTCAAAACATGTCATTTCTTTTGAAATTTTAATGGATGTAACCCATATTCTAGTTAACATCTTTTTGAGTTTGGTACGTTAAGTGATATAAAGGGTTTTATATTGGAATTATAAATAAAAAAATGCATTATCTAACACTTGATATGTTGAGTGGACCCCTCAATCCTGAAATCCTTAAATAATATTTTCTCAACCATTATAACATAGTTACACCATGTACAACTTTGAGAATCAACCCTTGATGTGAACTATGTCATGTCCACCAAAAAATTCAAATTATAATTCCCTTATAATAAAAATCACCCTAACTTTGTCTAGTCAAGAACATTTAATTATGGATCCATTTTAACATAAGTGTTTGATGGAATACTAAATTAATTTATATAATTTATTGTTTTTTATATTTAATACATAAATTTGACATTTTATCATTATTCCATGCATGTAAATATTACGGTTGTTTACATAATTGATTAAAAATTTAGTAGATAAATTGTATGTATAAATTTTTATTTTATTTCTGTCATTCATGCCTATTAATTCACTAATTCCTTTGATTATAAGTAAAAAACCATAATGAAATTTACAATGATCTTAAAAGAAATAAAATATTAAATTTATATGATCATAATATTTATTAATGGTTAATTTATAGTTTGATAAACTAACCATCTACCCAAGGGAAACACTCCTTGAATCAATAATTGATTCATGTTACAACTTTCCAATTGTCAAAACATGAAATCTTTGATTGGTTTCATATTATCTCAAAACTAGAATTGCCTCTACTAGCCTCAGAGATCCATCCATTATAGATCATTTTAGTCACACACAGTTTCGGGGAATATAAGGATTGGTTAAAAGTTTGATATAAACTAAAAGAAGATCTTTCATTACCTTGCATAATGAGAGAAGGGATTATGCCCATTCCATTAATTTAATTTTATAATTTATAAAATTAAACAAATCACATACAAAGGACTGGCCTGTTCTCATGACCATCCATACACATGAAATTAATTATTCAATTAATAAAATATCATATCATATTAATAATTATTATTTAAGATAAATCATGCTCAAATTGATAAAATATCTTCCTTAATTAATAAAATATTTTACATTTATTTTCATCAAAAAAATCATGAGATTATCAGAGTCCAAAAATATTAACAAAATTGAATTTATTTATAAGTAACATTGTAGAAAAAAAATTCCTTGGTGGAAACACGGTGAGTATGCTTCCATACTATCAAATGGGTATTATATTCATATACCTTTTACTCTTGTGGAATGTGGATTACACAACATATCATGTAATTTAATGGCATGTACATAGTCAAATAAATGAAACATGAAACACATGGTATTTATGTTGTCTATTATCTTTGAATGTATATATGGTATTAATTGTACTAAGATTTATACACAATATGTAGTTCATAAAATTATAAAGAAAATAATTATAAATTATATATATATATAACCCATCGCATGGAATGTACATATTAAAATACAAGACACATGGAACACTTTTAGACAAGGTTAACCAGAACGATTAATTGATTTTTAACTCTGTGTAATTTGATAATACGCACGACATGTACTTTCCAGCTACATGTCCTGTATATTTTATCATTGTGTATATGTGGTGCATGCCTAGGGACTTAGTGTATAATCATGATACAAAACATAATGGAATACCTAAAAGGTACACCAGATACAAGGAATTTAGTCTTTGAGTTACATGGTTACTAGTCATTTAGGTCATGTAAGAGAATGCATGGCTCGTCTTTGACTAATGGACTACATGTTGTGTATGAATGTTACTTTTTGTGTAGGCTGACTATCCACCCACCAAACTAACCTGACCAAAATGCATTGTATTTAAATATACCTCACATCTAACAAATGAGAAAACATGGAATTAATTCCAAATTAATTCATTGTTTATTAACCATGGGTACATGATGTATACCAATGGGCTACGTGATATATAATCTTATACTATCTAGCTAGAGTGCTCAAAAACTCTATATGAGTTCTTGGAAAGTAATTTGTTCAAAAAACTAATTAATTTAATTATTTTTTCAACAATTAATAGGAAGAATTGAAGATATCATGATTCAGATTAAAGAATGATAATAGTAGATTTGAAAATTAATTATAAATGCGTAAATAAATCAATATATTATAAATAATTTTAAAAAATTATGTGATCCCTCTGATTCCACTTGTATGTTTCACAAACAACAAAAGCATTGGATGGAGTATGATCAACTCATATTTTTGTCGTAATCGATGACTAATTTGAGATTTACATAGATGATAAGTGTCATGACCAAAAAAATTGAATCATATATTAATTGATGATTAAATGTATGAACCAAAACCCAGGATCATTTCATATTGTTTTTAATTAATTTAAACAATTAAAAAAATTTGCAATAAATCCGTTATTCATTAATGAATATAACATCTCTAAATCATGTCAATGGTGCATCATAGGAATCACATTGATCTGTGCAATTTCCATGATCTAGCGAATGCCATCATAAGAATCGGTGGGTTTTAGCCTAAAATTTCCCAGTGATTTCATCATTCACCTTTGATTGCCCCAAAAATCACCTCAAGAAGGATTCTCTGGGATCATTCTAGAGTCAATGGAGCTAGTGTAGGAGGATCTCTCTCCATTATTGAGAGAGTTCTTAGAGAATGGAGATCACCATTCCTTTGATAGGATTATCTAGATCTTTTTGTGTAATGAAAAATTAATGGAAACTCACTAAGAAATAATTTAATTGGTTTTATATAACAATAGGGTTTGAAAATATTAATTTCAAATGGGGCCTTTTTATTTATATTAATCCATGAAAAACCTCATGTATATAATAATCCTAATAATATTATTTATTAAAATGTCTTAAACTCGTGAATTTAATAAATATTATTTATCCAAATAATATTAAATATATATTATTTCTCCCATGACCATGAAACTCAGTGAACCATTCCTATATAATATTTATCAGACTTTTAATAATTGACATTCATTTAAAAATAAATATAAATAAATTATTATACAACAAAATAATAAATATATTATTCACTAAATATCAAATAAATATTTATTAAATATTCTGATAAAAAATATTTCCTTGAATAACCAAGGATAAAAAATATGCTATCAAGAAAAAATGAATAATTATAAACCACTTACAGAAAAATTATTCACACAAAATGTTAAATAATAAATATTATTATTATTTAACTGATACTCTAGATACACTTAGAGTGTGACCCTCTAAGCCCATTTTCTAGTGGATTTAGAAAAAGTAGACCAGTGTCTGGGGTTAGAATTTAGAAACATTCCAAGGAATACATAGAGAATGAAGTTAATGTAAAAATGACATAAAACCACATATGGATTATTTTTTCCTAATATAACCCCTTAATCATAATATCTATAAAAAAGAAGGTTGCATGTTATTTCGATTAACCTTTGTCATCAAACACTCTTTCTTTGACATTCTAGAAATTAAACTTTTCTATATAATAACATGTCCATGGATTTATATTGTGTATATCATTTCCATAAAAGGACTTTAGATATTAACATCTATTAAAGAATAAAAAATCCTTTCTTTTATTATTCATTAATTAAATACCACCCATGACTCACCCAGTATATCCAACTTCTCCACGGACATATGTCATTATAATATTCATCAATTTAAAAAATCAAGTGAATCATAACATGTATTAGTAATAATAATAATAAATTATAAAGAACAATACACACATATTTGGATAGGAACATGTAATTACACATATAACTGGGGATTTCTTTCTAACGAGTATTCTTTACATAATCTCAAACACTAGATATTATAGAGTGTGTTGACCACGAAAAGGTGTTTCAAATTCTTATGAGTTCTACCCCTATTATATCATATCATTTGATTCCATAAAATTATTTATCCAAGCTATAGAACATATATTTAACAATAATTTCATTCCACTTTTGGATTCTCATCATAGTGGTGAATTGATAAGACCTTTTTTGTGACACTAGTCTTATGAAATTATCACATAATATGTCATGCAGAAGATCAATCGTGAGGTGATAAGAAGTTTATTAATAATAAAAACTATGGTTATATATATTATTGATGTACAAAAAAATTATTTATAGGTCACAATATCTAACAATATTAACATCTTACCACGAGTTTGTAAAAGTTTATTAATTAAAATCAATATTATTGTAGATGATACCTTCATTTTTCATGTATCTTTCAGTTCGATGTTTCCTATATATACTACTGAAACATAGTTCAATCATATCCAAAATATTAATCTTGATATGAGTGTAATATTTATTATTAATATACAATTTTTTATTAATAAATATAAAGTGGTGATGAAAAATGAATTACATCGCTTTATGGAGATTGTAGTCCATACATATTTGTGAGTGATGTTTAAACTTTTCAATAGTTAGAATGGAATAATATTAAATAATAATTCACCTTTCTCAAAACATTATTATACCATAAATATAATATATATTCATTAAATCTAAACGTTTTACCATCTATGTAGAGTGATATAAAAAATGAATCACATTGATTCTTCGAGGTGGTAGTCCACGCGTATGTATAAGAGACATTATCATTTTTCAACAGATGGAAACGTAAGAAGGTTTATGAAGATATTTTAATTATCGAAGTATACAAATCTCATGTATATCATATAAAAAAGTAAAGCCATCATAATATAATACCAAGAATTATGGTTTACTAGATTGAATCATGTCGCTACATGGAGGTGGTAGTCCACATATATACATGAGCGATACTCATTTCCCATTTTATGGAAAGGATGTGTAAAATGGTTGAACAATCATCATAATAACAAATAAGTATGTTTAAGATACATAATTATTTATTTTAATATTTATAACATAAATTTAGAGGTGGTATAAGATTAAATAAATTTAAAGAGGCTAGGTAAGATGATTACCACTTTTTAAGCAGAACTCTTTTAGTTCCATTATTAAGGTCTGTCAGAATATATTTTTAAGATAAACAGAAACTATATTTTTTGGATAGGGATGTATTGAGCAGAATTTGTCAAATTTTTTCCAAGATAGGTGGATCAAAGTTTTATAAATAAGTGATATGTTTGGTTTCCTTTTTTAAGTTGGTGGAGGAACACACCATGAATATTTTTAAATGTATTAAAATATTATTAAGTAGTATTTTTGGAAACTGTCCCATAAACAATTAATTTTTTGGACTAAGGTGATAATATTGGAATTCCATTAATCTATTAAGAATTAAGAGGAAATATTTTCACCGTATCACTTAGTTTAAACATAATTTACCTGTTTTACCGTTTTTTTATGTAGATATATTTTTCCAGCAGTTACTATTAAAAATGAATATAAATGACATTGGATAGACTGAAAAATTTAGAAATTATAATTCAAAAATGGAATCCATTTTTGAAGATTCAATCTCTATAAATGGAACAAAATTATTTAATATAAAAAAACAAAAAATGGAAAACATTTTCTAAAATTTTACTTTTTAACTTACAAAGTATTATTATACTAAGATAAATTATAATGTTTATTCAAAAGGTATAAACTGATTTTTTTAACAATAAAAAAAATAAGATTATAAAACCCCTAGAAAAAATTGGAGTTTTAAAAATACTAGAAAATAAAATACATACTTCTTTAAAAAAGTAAAAGATATCATTATTAACCAAAAAAATGTTTTATAAAATTCATCATAAGGTATTTTTGATATTATGATTTCAAATATGAAGTTCATTTTTCAAAATAATATTTCTAAAAATGGAAGAAATTATTTATAATTTCCAAGTATAAAATGAAATAAAAACCATTTTTGAATGAAAACATATTTTTGATGTTTTTAGTTTTGATACTAAAACGTTTATTTATTAATATATGTTCAATATATAAAACATTTAAACATATTTTCATCAATTTATTTATTCAAATTCACATTGCCAATTTAACTTTTAGGTCATAATTATATATTATATTACACTGCATTTCGACTTAGAGTGGCATGAATGGAAAGTTATCAATGAAATTAAGTTTATTTAAATATAAATATATCATAAAATAATGGAGTGTTACATACATTAAAAAAATATATCAAAATTATATTATATTATATAAATACTTTCCCATGAAAATCATTAAGTTTCCATTTAAATGACTTGAACACCATAACATTTTATAAATTATTAATACGCGGTTTCACTTCCCCTTTTAATCGAATAAATGAATCAATTGTCTTAATAAAATGGGTATTAAATCATGGAATTATGTCTCTTATCATCACATAAGTAAAAAATATATTTTTAACATTTTCAATTTATATGAAATATTAGTTTTCTTCAACTATTATGATGTTTTAGATTATTCAAATATACATCAAACCTAATTATTTCAAATTTTCCCTTTATAATTCATTATATATATATATATTAACTTAATTAGTTATCATGAACTTATAAGCAACCAGTATTATTTATTGTGATTGTTCATGAAAAAACCAATATAACAATATTGTTTTCTTGAAAAATAATGGCTAAACAATTATTATAACACCTTTAAATTCACATCATGTACATGACATAAACTCTCTAAAATTCCTCAACAATATTGAAAATCCAAAAAAATTATATAATCATCATGAAATGGTTTTCTTTGTTGACTATATATATAATATTTATATTTTTCAAATATTATTTACAATGTTTTTATAAATTAATCATATTCGGTGTTTTCTGTCAACACTATTTTTTTTAACTTTTTCCAATCACCTCCATATATATCAGCCACTTTTAAATAATTTATAAATTATTAGATAAATTTTATTATTAAAAATTCAACAATAAAATGTAAATTGAAAACACATAATTAAATTTTATAATAAAAAATTCTCACATTTCGGTTTTCTTGAAAAACCTCAAAATACATTAACAAATATAGAAAAAATTAAAAAAATAAAAGAAAAATTATAACCTTAAATTTTATAATTATTGAAGAAATAAAATTCATAATCTAAATTAATACATGATCTACGATCAATGTGGTAAAAGTTTTGATTATATAAAATTCAATAACATAAGTGTATTCATAATATTTTAATTAAAAATCTGTGATAATTTTAGGAAATTCACACCCTCTATTGATATATCATCTTTACACTATTTTTTTATTTAGTTATAACATTAATAAATTTATTTCCAAAATTTAAATTATTTAATATACACTCTCTCTTTACTATACAATTTTCTAACCCATTTATATACTTTTTAATTCTATTTTTACTATTACTATAAATAATGTTTTTCTTCTATAATAAATATACACATTAAAAAATAATTATTCAAATATGTAATTTGGAAGGATTTCCTTTATCTCCATTCCATCATGTTTAAGGATATGTTTTAACCCCATATAAATTATATAAGAATAATTAAAGATAACATATATATATTTTATATAATTCACATAGATTTTTAATACATTTCAAAAATAAATCACAGTCTTAGAACATAAAGGTTTAGTGTCTATTGAGATTAGATTTGTATTGAACATATTTCCTTAAAATATTCTTTAGAAATGATTCCCATAAATCATACATTATATTGTTTTTAAATTTCCTCTGAAAAGAGAATAATGGGATATAGGTGATGTCAAATTCACAGTATGGGTAAAATCATATCAATACATCCAAGAGAACATGTAGTTATATCGTAAACATGAGGTAAATATGAAAAAGGGATAAAAAAATTGAATTAGAGAATATGATATTGGATTCAAAATAAGTAATAATGAGGCATACTTATAGAATAAGGGATTGGAATATAGAACCAAAAAATATTTATGATGAAAACATAAATTATACTATAGAATGAGAATATAGAGTGAATAATCATAACCCATGGAAAAACTTAGGAATGTGGCACAATAATAACAATAAAAATCAAATAATATGTCATAGAGAAATTCAAATACTATTATAACATGATGGGTTAGTCATTACATCCCACATCCCATAAATAGTTGATCATGAATCACTACCCATTTCCCATAAAGTAGTGTATCCAATATCATGACCCACATCTCATATAATATTGGATCAAGAATCAACACTCATGTCCAGTAGTATATAATGATATAGAAAGCATTAATAAATGAATTATGGGATATATAATTCCAAGAGAACCTTTAAATAATGAAAAACCATATATATATGTGATGCATATTTTATTTCATGATTAACCCATGAAAAGAACTTGGATTATAAATTTTTGCATAAGGTATAACACAAAGATAAATTAAGTATTATATAAGATTATTACCAAACATCAATCAACCAAAACAAACATATCAAAAGGCCATATAGAATGATAAATAAGAATTATATATCCATATTTGATAGATATTTTAGAGATAGTGAGGAAAATAAATGATAAATCAGAAAACATGTCATATTTATGTTTTTGTGATGTTGTCATAATATCAATGATTTAACTGACTTTGAAAATCATTTTAAAAAGGTTAAAAATAATTTAAAGAAATAATTTTATTATTGATAATCCTAATAAAGAACCCTGAATATAAATAAATTTAATATAGATTAAATATGAAGTTAATGATATAAAATATTTTAATATTTGAATGAAATATTTTATAACCATTTTTTATAGTTTTAAAGTGACCCACATTAAAAAAGGGATATATAATTTGTTGAAAAAATAGAATAAAATTGATTTAAAAAAATTCATAGAAGAAGAAAAAAATTATACATTAAAAATAATAATAATGTAGAATTTCTTTAAGAAGTAATATAAAGATCAAAAAAAATACCTAATATATTAGTTGAAAATTTTCCATTACATCATAATATTTTTATAAAATAAGAAAATCATTAAAAATTATTTTAATAAAAAGAATTATTTTCTATTGAATGTATGAAAAAAAACTATTTGATATATAAATATAAGGGATATATTATCTCACACATAAAATAAAATACTCAAAGAAAAAAAGTTTTTTACTCAATAAAAGGAGAATGAGTTAATAAAATCACTAATGTGTTTTGAAATTTGTGATGAAATGATGTTTTTGTGTAGGTAATTCAGGTCTAATTTTGGTTATTCCATTTTTATTTAGACCCTATTAGTGTTTTTAAAGTTTTATAAGAACATAGGATTCAATATTTTTTGAATTTATTCTATGAAACTGTATACCCTTGCTCATGGATCAATCGCTAAAACCATATTATTTATATACGATCATTCAAAATAATGTAAGTGAACCATACATAGTCTTCCATAATAAAAATATCATTTTCTAATAATTTGAAAACTACAAAACCCAAAGCTTATAGGTTTAGTGTTTTAGATATTTAGGGAAAATATTAACTAACAAAACCCATTTCTTTTTTATATGGACATTATTTTCAAAAAAAAACCAATGATTCTTTATTTTATAACATGTTTTTAAAATATCCCCCAATATTATCTACACAAGATACGCATAAAGACAAATAAAAAATAATAATTTTATTTTTTTCCTTATGAATGAAAACATAAGAATGGGTAATCTCAAATTATTCGTAAGGTTTTATGTATACCACAAGTTATAAAATAATAATTAGGGAAATATTAATATGGAAAGAATAAACAAGATTCACATAAATCAATATTTATAATATGATCAGTATGAAATATATCCATAGATAGAATACAAATATAAATAATCAATTAGAAAATAATATCTTGGTTTCTATTATTTAAATGTATATTGTTTGACATTTTAATCTTAACATCAGTTCGTCAGGAAAATACCTCATAACAGAAATATTTAAGGCATATGCCAAAAATCCTAGCTAGTGTATATCATGAAAGTAATAGATTCATCTCGGGGAAATATATTTCTTAGACCCGCCAATTAATAATTATTAAAAATTCATTAATCATATGATATATTGAATAAAAAATACAATACATAAATAATATTTCTTAGTAGTTAATAATTAAATATATTGAAATAAAAATTTAATTGAATGTACATATTTCCCTTGATAATAAATAGAATAATATTATTACAAAAAACCCTTTATACAAGAATTTTACAAAAAAATAAGTATATTATTATGTAAACAATAGAGAAAAAATAGAAATATTAGAATTGATATTTAATATTTCAATGAAATTAAAGAACATGGAAATGAGGAATAAAACATAAAATCAAGTGGGAGACTTAAAATAATTTTCATAATAATTTTTAACCTGGTTTTAAAAACATTCATATAATTTACTTCAAAAAGGATTTTCAAGGGGATAAAAGTGGTAATTTTGATACTCTTTTTTAAAATATATACAAATATTTTAAACATGATTAGATGAAAAATAAAAGAGATTCAGAGAAAAATATAATAGAATGACTTAGTGGAATTAAATCAGTTTATTTATACTTATAAAATTATAATATTTATTTATTTTTATAAAAATAAAAAAATTATCAATAATTAAAATTAATTAATAAAATAAAGAAAACATGAAGAATAATATTCATTATGAAATATGGTAGCAACTACGGGAAAATTCACTCATGCAGTAAATATTATAAAATATATTATTTCCACATCTTTGTATGGAATGTAAAAAACAACCCTATTATAAAATGTTAAGAATAATCCATTTAAATCATTTTAATTAAATTAAATGATTTTGGAAAATTTCCACAAATAATATTTGAACTTCATCGATTAAAATTCTTAAAACATTATAAAACATATGGAAATAGGGGAGAAAGATTCCGAACTAAAAATAAAATAAAATATCATCTTTACTTACTAAATATAGTTTGGTTAAATTGTGAAAAAAGTGAATTTAGATGGTAAAAAGTTATTTAAACCCATTTTAAACTCCTGTGAGGACAAAATATATAGGTTTTAAGAGAAAAATATCATTAAAAAATCCATATATGGAAACTATTTCATAATCGTGAGTTCAAGTGTGATTGGAAAACAATCTCAAATGAACAAAGAAATTAATGAACTATAAGTCCATAAGGAATGTATTTAGATAATTAATTATTATAAAATGTAGAAAAATTAGAAATTCAAACATTAAATAACATGTTTTTTAGTTATAGAATTGAAAATATTGAATAAAAGGAAAACACTTGAGTTGGGTAGAGACTTGGAAATGAATCCATTATAAAGAGTGTAACATGTGACATAATAATATATCAATAAAGATATTGTATGAATGAAATTACTATAATAATAAATAAAATTTAAATATAACATAAAATATATTTTTTTATAGTCTAAATGATCTTAGAATAAAAAAATCAATGAACGAATGATATAACTCAATGAAAGAAAATTAAGTTACAAATTCACTTATGGGTTTGGTAATGAATAAAAAGAGCATGGAATGATAACACGAGATATGATTTTCAAAAATTTGGGATAAGGTGATTTATGATAAAATTATTCAATGTGAAATAGTTACATCATGCAAAAGAAGAATTGCAGCATAATTTGAAAATTTTCTACACAAATGTAAATTCATGAAAATAAAACTTACTTGAAGTACACATTTTCTTGGTACATGCATATACCCTTTAAAATAACCAAAATAATTTTATTTAATACATTATTCTTAAATTTTTTTAATGTATATTAGTATTTTTAAGGCCCATTTATTCTCATATTCTATTCAATTATTATATTATTTTTTGTTTCATCAGTAACTTGGGGTTATTATGATAATTACTTCATAAGTATTTTTCCCTATTGATCTTTATTGAAGGGGTTAGAAATTATTTTTCTTAAACTCCATAATTTTAGAGAGATATTTTATTTTTAATTTTAAATGGATATAACTTTAATAGATAAATAGGTTTTCAAAAAGATATTCAAAACAATAAAATTGTCTTAGTATGCCTGATTTAGGTATATAAATTTAAAATAACCATTATTTAATAATATTAATAATATAATTCCTAATATATATTTACATAATCTCAATAATTGATTAAGTTTCATAATTATTCATCAAATATAATTTTAATACTATACATGTAAGTTGGTGATGATAAAATGAAATACTTCTTTCATGGAGGTTGTGAACCCATCATATCATGAGTGAAATGTTCATTTAATAATGGATTTGAGGACAGTATTTAAAGGTTATTACATAAATTTAATAGCATTTGAGTATAAAAATGATACTAATTTAATATATTATAATGGGAATAATATATTTTTGGGATTTAGAAGAAGAAATAAACTTAAAAGAACATGGTCAAAACAATTAACTCTTCCTTGGATATCCTCCTTTATACAAATCCTTAAGACTTATTAGTGTTTTTGTAGAAATAATAACCTATAGGATATGGGAATGCATGTTTTAGTGTGTTTTTGGTATTTTCTTAGATCTCGGAAGCCATAAGTGTGAGTATAATGGGGCAGGTAAGTGGTATTTTTATAGGTGAGAGGGGATCATTTTTGTAACTGTAAATTTCTTAAAATAAAAAATAGATTTCATATTCAAGGAAATAATATCCATAATTTATAATAAGGGATTAAAATATAGTTTATGGTCTATAATTACCACATATATCCATATATATAAGATTTTCTATGATACATAATGACCCTACTTCTTTATTTAATATGTTTACCTCATTTTGACCTTTACTATAGTGACTAACTGTTACCTTGATATCTTACTATTATAACCTAAAATTAAATGGGAAATATTAACTAATTTTTAATATGATAATTCTAAACATTAAATCCATTTTATTTAATTCAATTTATTATGGTCAATAATTAATTTCAATATAAGTATGTATAACAAAATAAAAAATATATATTATTCACTAAAAGAAAATATTTTTGAGAAAAATATCCAAAAATTAAAAATAAGATAATTTTGACTAAATTAGATAAAAAAATTAGTTTAATTTATTCATTATTAAATAATTTCTGAATTTAAATTCTAGATAAAAATATAAAATGTAATGATAATATATTTTTATAGGAATAATACTTTTTAAATATAATCTCTTCTTGATATTATTTCATATCAATTATCAGTTAAATGTGTGTTGGTATTTTTTCACATTAATTTATTTTATAAAAATAATTTAATTTTTTTTGAATTTAATAAATTTATATCACAATACATAATATATATATATAACAATTCTTTTAATATTAGGCCTTTTAACAGTAAATGATTTTAATCGCATCCGATTATTTTAATTATTTTTTATAAACATTAAATTTACTCATTAAATTATTAAATAATTCTAACTAAAATATATTAGGAATAAAAATAAATCATTATAAATAAATTTTTATTTACTTGAGTTTTTACTCTTCTTCTAATTTTCTCAATGGCAATTTTGACTCAAACTTTAGGTAAATTGAGGGGATTTAAAGAAACGGTTTAAGAATCCCATGAGCACAAGAATCCTTTTCTAATTGAGGAGACTAAGGAAGTTTATATGGGTTTACCAGATCATGTCTAGATTTATGATGTAGGGATATATAGGATCCATGATATAGATGAATTTGATCCAACACCTTTGTGGGATTTTCTTCTTCACTCTAAGGACAACAAGGTAGGAATAGATTTCCACATCGAATCACTTGGGGATCATATTAAGAGGACATATATAAATAAAAACTAAGCTGTATTCAATAATGAAAACAAAATATAGTGGTGATGTATTCATGCTCACATAATGTTAAGTGGTTTTACAAATAGGGACATTTTTTAAAGGAAACCAAAGCACAATTGTTATATAAAAAAGGTGGGGATTACAGGAGTCTGAAATAAAGAATCATTTTATAGTCATTTTCGTGTAAGTTTATAAGATCAGCAGGGAGGTTATAGGACCAGGTAATATTTTGATTAAGCCCATGATTTCCAGTCCATCTTCAACCGTGTTCACTTTGTGATTAACATGCATGATGAAAAAGTTGAGATCTTTAAGCGAACGGGTGTAATCCATCCAACGGGTAGTGGTAGGCCAAGAAATATGAGTTATGCCATTCCAAATCGCTTGAACGATGGTCTTAAAGTAACTTTCAACCTAGAGTTTGTTCCATCCAAGGTGGTTAGAGAATCCAATAACATGAATTAAACTCCACATCTTGGCTTCAAGAGAGTTTGAAAAGCCACAGCTACCCATGAAGCATCCAAGGATTTGACCGAGGTGATTTCTGCAGATAGTGCGACATCCCGCGGGACTCGAATTTCCTTTGGAGGTGCCATAAATATTAATTTTGACCAATCTAGAAAGTGTATCTCTCTAAAAAATCTCTATAGTGTGTAGGGGTTGACTGAAATTGTGAATGATTTAAAGACATCACAGAATTCCAAAGTCATGCACAGTGTTGTGACAATACCCCTTTTGAATCGAAGTATCTTCATGTATGGAAATAAGGATCCAAATACGACCTACATTTTGATTGGGTGAGTAATTGTAATGAAAAATAGCATTCCGATCATACCAAATCACATGATGCATCTCAGCAACTGCAGTTAAGAAAAGATTATTTATTTGTTGTGAGCCTTCTATTTCAGTACATTTCTTTAGTTGAGTATTGAAGGAGTCAAGAATCAACCATCTCTAATAAAAAATATAAATAATATGGTTCCAAAGAATAGAAGAAGTATCACAAGAGATAAAGAGATGGTTATCATATTCTCGGTGTTAGTTACAGATTTTACACTTAGAGAATAGTAGGATTCCAAACGATTGAAGGAAAGTCTCAGTGTGAACTCTATTGTGAACAAGATGCCATATGATATTTAATCATGAAGTTTTAATCCAAGGTTTTTTGAAATGTTTTATCCAACTATACTCACCCTTAGAGTTATGAAAATAATGATTATATAAATTTTTTGAATTAATTATCCCATTGTGTGATGGTTTCCAAATTAAGAAATCATTAGTGTTAGTGAAGCAGTAGTTATCAATGACATTTAGAATGATATAAGGGAGTAGATCATTTTGATAGTTGATAATTTATCTAATAGAGCAGTTGGTGTCCTCATGGGATTGATCAGGAGATATCATAGAAATTAAGGATGTTCCAGTCTAGTTGTCCAACCAGAATTTCATGGAGGAATCTCTCAAGACCATCCAGCTGGAATTATTCATAATATTGGAAAATGATTTTTTGATGGATGGCCAAATATATGAGTTCATGAAATTCAAATTTCCAATCTTAAGTTTATCAAGAACACAATCATTGAGGAAATTAATAGCTTCTGTAGTATTGTGAAAAGGTTCCAAGTGAGACGAGCTTATAGGGATTCATTAAAGAATTTTATATTTTTTAAATTGATTCCACCTTTTCCAATAGGTTTGCAACAGTTTGACCAGGGGATAGTCACAAAATATTTTTCTAGAGTACTTCAGGTCTAAATGAAATTCTTTATAGTGGTTTTTATTTTTTTGATAAGACCATCATCCCATTTGTAAACCATTATGGAGTAGACTATTTTGGAGACAATAGTGGATTTAACAAGGCAGGTCCTACCTGCCATAGAGAAATGTTTACCTTTCCAAGATGAGATATGGTTTAGAATTTGGTCAACAATAGATGAAAAATGGATAGCCTTTGGTCTTTCCCAAAAAATGGTAAGACCAAGATAAGTGAAAGGTAGAGTGCCTTCTTTCAGAACAAGGTCATTGATGATGTTATATTTTCTATTAGGAGGAAAATTCTTCCTAAAGAAGATGCAGGATTTGTTCTAACTAATAGTTTTCCCAAAAACAACTTCATATCGAGAGAGCATTGTTTTAAGATTAAGAATGTTTCTTTTATCTGCTTGAAGTAAAAGGATGATATCATCAGCATGAAAAAGGTGGGTGGGAGCATTCATGTTCCTAGAAACATGGATGGGCTTCATCTTATTTTGGATCACCAAACAGGTGATCAGGTGTCTTAGATAGTCTTCCGCTATCAAAAAGAGAATTCCAGAAAGGGGATCACATTTCTTAACACCTTTTGAGTATTTAAAATATCCCTTGGGAGATCCATTGACCAAAATGAAGATAAACACCAAATTTAAAATAGTTCTGATGCATTGATAAATGAGACATTAAAACCAACACCTTGAATAACCTTGAAGATAATGTTGCAGTCCATGGTGTCAAAAGCTTTTCTGATGTCAAGTTTGATAGCAATTTTTCCACCTCTATTAGGTTTATTTAAATTATTGACACACTCAGAGGCAAGACAGATGCAATCTTGAATGGATCTACCCTTGATAAAACCCAATTGATTCTTGCCAACAATTTTGTCTGTGATAGTTGAAAGTCTTTTTGCAATGATTTTATTGATGATTTTATAAAGGGATTTAATGAGAGAAATAGGTATAAAATTAGTGAATTTCATAACAATTTTACACTTTTAGGATCATGGTGAGAAACTAAGCATTAAGAGAATGAGGATGCACACCTTTAAAAATGAATTAACAAGATTAAAAACATAAACATGAATCACATCCCAATAATGTTGGATGAAACCATTATTGGAACCATCAGGAACTGGAGCTCTGTCAGGATTAAAACTAAAGACAGTATCTTTTATTTCATGCTCCAATGGGGTGGCAAGAAGGAATGGGTTTTCCTTATCAGTGATCATATTATGAGTAACATCAGGGAGGATATCTATGTTGATATCAGGACCATTGAAGAGGGATTCATAGTAGGAGACTATTTGGTGAGCAATGTCATCTTCTTTTTCAAGAATCTTATCAACATAATTTAGAACGATTAAAATCCTGCAATACTTCTTGATTCTTTGAGTAGAGTTATATAAAATGTTATTTATGTCACCATCTGATATCTATTTAACTTTAAATGCTTGGTTCCCCCAATTTTCTTTAAAAGTGAGCAAAGAACTATGATTAACCGCAATATTTATTTCTTGAGTAGGATCAGAACTGAGGTTAGAAATAGTATTATTATTTTGATGGGAATTTATTTCTTCCTCAAGATGAAGGATTTCATTGTTAATTTGTTTTTATTTGAAGATAAACTCACTTTTTAGAGTATGTTTGAGATGTTTAAATTTGATAGTACATGAAAAGGCATCATTGGTGTGCGACATAGATGACCAAAAGTTTTGGATGGCCTTAATGAAATCTACATCAGACAACCACACATTATTAAATCTGAAAGGGACCTGGGGTTGCATGTCTTTGGTGGATATATTGAGAAAAAAGGGGTGATGATCATAGTTCAGCTTATAAAGAGTGGCGCTTGAGAGAGTGTCCCACTTATCAATATTATGGACATTCATGAAATATCTATCTAACTTGGAGGAAACCACATGATTGTAATTTCTTCTATACCAAGTTTATTTTTCACCAGTGAGGTTAATTTTGATATTTTTTTTGGTTAATCAGGGATTTAAATTATCTCAAAGATATAGAAGCATGAGATGGTCCAATTTTTTCACTATCATTGAGAATGGCATTAAAGTATCCAATGATAAACCAAGTGGAATTAATATTATTTCCTAGATATAAAAGGTCATTCCATAGAGTTCTCCATTATTTATATCTATTATTAGCATAAAAAAGAGAAAAATATTTTTTGGGACATCAGTATTAAAATTTCAACTAAATATCTGATCAGAGACATTGAAAATACAAATATTCTCTAAAGAATAATGCAAAAATATCCATAGAGATTCTATATTGGAGATGTTTTTGATTGAACTAGTTAAAGTATAATTATGTTGAAATAAATTAGAGTATTTATAATAGAAGTCAATTTTTGGTTCAGTAATAAAAAACAACATAGGATGGTGTGTGTTAACCATTCTTTTTAGAATAGTAAAATTGTTAGAGTTAGTAATACCCTAACAATTCCAAAAAAAATAATCTTCATTTGAATTTGAGCTTGGAGTTAGAACTCCCCTTTTTATTTTTACCGGAACCATTATTTCTAGAATACCTAATAATGTTTTGAGAATTATTATTATTAGTGGTTTGTTCCTATTAATTTGTGGATTTGGTAGGGGTTGTTTGTATTTTTTACCATAACATTCTCTTTAGTAGGGTTGTTTAATGAGGCATTTAGATCTAAGTCCACACAGCTCTTATTTCACAGCATCGAAGAACTGTTATTTTGATTAGATAGTAAGTTTCCATAGTTCTCTAGATTATCAGCACTGGATATAGTTTGAGAACTAACAGGAAGTGAGTTTGTAGAAGAAGGAATAGGTGTACCTATATCATTTGGTGTCGTTATGTCCTTTTGTTGTACCTAAACATCCTTTGGACTGGTATGCAGATTCCTAGATGTTACAGCAGTGGTATTCAGCTTATTATAAATAGGTTTAGAGGTACCAAGATTCTTTGAGATAGCTGAATCCTACTGTAGGACAGTGGAAGTAATTGGAGGATTTTCATGAGTCTTATCCACACCACTGACCTCCATGATAGAAGAGGTTTGGATAGTGTCCATTTCAGGTGGTAATAGCTATTTCATTTAGTGGAGACATTGTAATTATTCATTTCTATATGGTCTTGTACCAAGTGTGTCTTCCCCTTAACAGATTTTATAGATTCCAGGATCCTGGAAACATTTTCATTAGCCTTAGTAGTGCTCTCCTGTTCCAGTGTATGAACAGCCCTCAGGCTAGAATACAATCCAGTGATATCCATACATTTAGAGTTACGAACCAAAATGGTGTTATCAGAGGGAAAAGAGTCTATGTCATTTTATTTACTTTTGATCTCATTATTCATCCCTATAGTAGCAGTATCCTTTAAAGACAGTGGTTCCTGGAACTGTCTAGTACCCAAATATGGGGAGGTGTGTTCCACAATTTTCACAGAGATTTAGGTAGGGAAATTCGATATGTATAAATTTATAGTGCATATCTTGCATTCATTGCATTGTTGTTGTTCATTTGGAGGTATTGTGTACCTCCTCTCTAGTGTGTGTATAGAATTAATGGAAAAATTAGAGCACAAAACCTATTCAGGTTGACAGGTACTCAGGTCTGCTTTCTCAAGTTCATAATTGGAAAGCATAATAATATCTAAAACCATATTCGTTATTTCTTTAACGAGGATTTGTTCTTTTTTAGAGTTATCTTCCTCTTCAGCAACATATATCCAGATTATACCTGAATTATCCTCTATGTGAACTAAGTTGTGTGATTTTTTCACCCATACTTCAGATTTCTTCTTGGGAGGTTCAGGTATATCTAAAATGGGAGCTTTATCCTCCCTATTTTTTCTTATTTCACTCCAATAATTTTCAATTGGCTGATTTTATTTCTTCCTCACCACCCTAAAATTGGAGATTATGTGACCGATGATCTTGCAAAGTTCACAAAAGGGATATTTTATTTTATATTCAATACTAATTTCAGTTTTGTAGTCATTAGCATTGAAATAGATTTTATTAGGAAGCTTTGAGTCTAAGTTAATTTCCACAATTACTCTCACAAAGAGGGCAAGGTCCATATTTAAGGTTTGTTGATCAATTTTGAGAGGAGATCCAATACAAGATACAATATCATTTGATATTTTTAGATACTAGAAGAACTAACTCAGGCCATGTATCTTGACCTAGACTTTTTCCATGGTATTTCTATATTTGTGCAGGTTGAAAGCATAGTCTCAATCATATAATCTAAGGAATACCAGTTTTAGATTAAGGTTTGCTATCTTCCAAACCTTCTCTATATCCTCCTATGATTTCAGTAGAATGTGAAAATAGCCTTTACCTATTGGATTCAATTTCCACTTCGAAGTATTCCAGCAATGTGCAATACAAAAATGTTAATCAAGTAAAGTCTAGGGGTGGTCACCTTTAAGATAAGTGATATGGCCCATGATAGTGTATTTTCAGAGATCTAAGTGTTGTTTAAGATCATCTAAGTCTAATTTAATGAGAAAACCACCATCATCAAGTCTCTTGAAGAGGGGAGGCTTCATCGTGATGCTTTTTCCCAAATCTATACTCCTCCAGGCGTCAAGGAACGAAATCCCTTTCGTTCTACCAGAGAATGAATGAGTGTGAAAAATTCCATCACAAAAAATGTCTTAGATTTCCCACCACGAAAGCATGCACATTAGTTGTCTATTTTGTTCGAGGAGTTTCAAAATGGTTAGATTAAAATCTCTCCGGCATGAAAAAATCATCCATGCGGATGAAGATCCAAGAAAATGGGAAGAGAACCCCCAAGCACAGGAAAATTCTAGAGATAATGGTCTCCCATATCTCTAAACTCCCCCTACTGAATGGAACATTATTATTGATAAATAAAACAAATTGTTTTACAATATGGATTCATACTTCGAGGATCTCTCCCATGACGAGAAAAAATGGAAACATTATTTTATTTATTGGTGAATATATAGATACCATAACTCCAACTAGTTATGGTTTTTTAGAGAATATTAAAGGTTATACATTCTGATGCATTCTCCTTTATTATGTTCACATTTTTTTAGTTCCCATTTAACCCTTAAAATTCACTCTAATGAAAATTTAAAAAAAGAGTTTACGATTCTGAATGATATTTAACATTTTACCAAGATGATTTATTAATTTTTACATTGCATTTTTAAATATAACATAGTTACTTTTAGTTTTGTCTTTCTGTGATAAAAATTATTAAATATTTTATTTATTTAATGAAAAACATGTACTAATATATGAGGGTGTTACATTTGACCCCTATAAAATATATTATCCTATCATAATTTTAATTCCTCTCAATTATGAGAATACATGATGGTTTTTTTAATATAGTTATGAATAAATATATAAAAATTTATTAAAATCCTTTATAATGGTTTATAATTTTCTCATAAATCATCCAAATAATATTCCTTGGATGTTTCTATTAGGGTGTGTAGTTAGGCCTTCTTATTGTAGATCGAGTGAAAATCGAGTTGATATCCAACTTTCATTTTCTAATTTTATTACCCCTATGTTCATCAGAGTTAGAGATTTCAACAATATATAGTATCCACAAATGGATTTTATTTATATAAAACCACACACTCTTTGTATTACCGTTATTTTAGGATATTTTTAAATCTTTAGATTTATCCTTACAGTTTCAACAAATGGATCCTAATACTAATCTCTAATAATAATTGATCCTAAATTTATCATGATATTTAATACTAAATTTCAAACCTAGCATTCTTGGAAACATATGCTTCTAAAAATCAACATTCAATTTAATCCCCCAATAATATCAAATCTAATGTTAATAAAAATTTACATTAAACAAATGTACTTCTAAAAATATATTAATCATTTCCCAAAATAAAATTAATTTCCTTTAAATTAGATGAAATATCAATGCTAAGGGTTTTGTATACCCCGATCTGGAACTCTAACTAAATCCCAATAAATTCTTCTCAAAATTTTATTAATCACCTTAAAATTGAATCACATAATAACTAAAAAGTGTATACATTCCATTAGAATTATGAAAAACCTGAAACTTATTAACCCATAAAGTATTCATATACATTAAATTATCCCCATAAGAAAAATTTATATCCTATAACAATATCTAATCTATTCTATAATACCAACTGATATTCCCCAGAACCGTACTCCCAAATATAGTAATAAAAAAATTTATTTACATAATGGATTTAAAAACAACTTAAGAAATCTAAACATAAAAATCTATAACTATAATATCAATAAGAAATATTAGGTCAATTACATAAAAAATTCAATTTTAAAATTTTTGGGATTTAGGAAATTCCTTTAAATGAAAAAACCAATAACTTTTTAAAATAACCATTTTCCTATTAAATCAAGGATTCCTTAGTTTATAATAAGGATAAATAATCATGAAAAATATTCTCCAAACATGATACCCTTATCAACAAATTCAACATGAAATTCTTCTTAATTTACCTAGATAATCAAAACATAAGAAAGGGTGATCTAAATTTCTTAGTAAGATTTAATGTACATCAGATGATATCAAAAATAAATAATGCATGAACAATATCACATGGATACACAAAAATAATAATATCATTCTATTAATATTATGGCTATAAAATTTATCAATATACAGAATAAAAATATAAATACCCTAATTTAAAATAATAACTAATTTCATAGTTATGATATTCATAATGTAGTACATCTTAATCTATCCATTGAGGCCTCATGGGAATAAATTATTCCTGAAAAGGTAAGGAAAATGGAAAATAACTCAGCTAATTTGTATCATAAGGAAAATAAATGAAACATGGGGATATAAAATCTCAAACATCAATAATCACAAATTATGTTCAATGAATTCATCCCATTAATAAAAATATAAACAATAAAGTATAATCCCAAATTCTTGATAAATCAATAAAAATATGTACTAAAATTATAAGTATATGTAATATCAATATTTTCCTAGTCAATAAATATAATAACATTCATAATAAGCACACTTAAACCTAACACTATATAGTTTAATTTTATGTGTTTATGTAGATACTAGAAATAAAAATATAGATAGAGTCTATGTGATATTCAATATATTAATAAAATAAACGAACATGATAATGAAGTTGAAAAAATAAATTGAAGAGAGAGATGAAGAGTGATAGAGATCATAAACCCTTAAAAAAGGTTATGTACGAACTATAAATTCATAAGAAAATATAGAAGTTAATACCAGAAACATAACTCTAAATAATTAATATAAGTAAAAATTTGAGAGGAAAATTGAAGAAAATATATAAAATAATTTTTATAAATCTTTTCTAGCATGGATTTAAAAATGAACCTATAAGTTACTTCAAAAATTCTTTATAGGGAAATTTAAAAAAGAAATTAAAAACCTTAATTTTAAAATAAATAAAAATTATTGAGAAAATTAATACAAATTAAGTTAATGATATCAAATGTTTAGTGTAAAATAAATAAATACATATGTGAAATGAAATCCCTTTTTATCCTTTAATACATTAACAATTATTTTTAAAATAAAAATTTAACCAGATATAAGGAATAAAAATTACTTTAAAAAACTATGAAAACATTAATTATATTATTCATTAAGAAAAAAATCTATAAAATAGGGAAATGGTACCCATGTGTAAAATGTTAAAAATGATATTATATTTACACTTTTATAAGGAAAATAAAAAACTACCCATGTAGAAAATGGTAAAAAGATCCCTTCAAGAAAATTTTAAAAAATAATATATAATTTAAATATGAATTTAAAAATTATTGATGATTATATATGAATATTATTGAAACATTATAAATAAAATATACATTGAGGAAAAATATTAAAAATTAAAATGAAATGACAATGTCGGTTTTACTTACGACCAATCTTTTTGATTAATTGTCAATCAAAGCAAATTGAAATAATAAGAATACACATAAAGCCTAAGAAAAACAAATATAGGAGAAATTAAATGTATTTTATGTATGAAATATCATAAAAATTCCCTATATGGAAACTTTTTCATAATCTTGAATTGAAGTGTGATTGGAAAGAAATATTATATGAGCAATGTAAGGTCTGAACTAAAAATAAATAAGGAGGTATTGGGGACTATAAATTAAACATAAATGAATTTAAAACAATATATTAACCAATAATGAACATTAATTTGAGTCATATAATATAAAATAAAGTATTTAATTAATACACATTAAATGAGTGGAGGCTTATAGAGGAAACACATATCAAGAGGTAAACATGTAAAATTTTAATATATCAATAAAGAAATTATGTAAATAAAATGTATATCCCTAAAAAATAGTTAAATTAAAAAATAAAAAAATAAATTTTTATATTTCTCACAACCATGGAGTTGAAAATCATTGATGGAAGGATATAACAAAATGAAAATAAATTGGGCTAAAAATAACCATTCTAATATAATAATGAATCAAAATCATGTTGAAAGGGAACATGATTATTTCCCATGAAATAGTTTGATTTATAATTAAATTATTTAATTTGTAGTAAGTATATAATTTATATAATGGATATTTTCATGGTTTTAAATTTTCTATAAGAAATTTAAATTGAGACAAAACCCCTTACCTCATGTTTTGACCACCCTCTTAAATAACCAAATTAATGATATTAAATAATTTATTTAGAACCCTTTAGGTATATTTCTTTTTTATGGCCCATTAATTTTCATATGCCATTCATTTTTAGTATTTTTTTTTATCAGCCACTTGGAGTTGTTCTGACAATTACTTGAAAACTTCTTCAGTATGTTGGCCATGGACAAAGGAATTGTAAAATAGCTTCGTTATACCTATAATTTTAAAAATATATTTAATTTATCATTTTATTAACACAATATTTATACAGTACAATATGTTTTCAAAAATAAATAAAAATTATGAAAAGGGTCCTAGTATGCTCATTTCAGGCGGTTAAATTTATAATGAAAATTTTACTATAAATATTATTAATATAATTCATAATTTTTATTTTGAAAATTTTATTTTTTATATTATATAATATTTATTCATTAAATTTACTTATATTACTATATATTTTATAAGGTGATGAAAAAATGAAATATGTTGTTCATAGAGGCAGTGAACCAACCATCATATTTATGGCATTATCATTTCTATTCAGGGAAGGAATATAGATAATGATTATTGAAAAACATAATAAAATTATAGTATACTAATTTTAAGTATTTAAATATATATTATAATTGGTATAATATATTTAGAGGATGTGGAAGTGAAAAAAAACATCAATGAACTTGGTTAAAACAATTACCTCTTCCTTTGATTGCATCCTATAGACACCTCCTTATGACTTCCTAGATTTTTATTTTGGTGAACCTAGAACCTCTACCACTTTGTGAAGTTTTTGGGGATGAGTTTTAGAATTTTTTTCAATCTATGAATAATTATGTGTGATAAAAATTTGTGTGGTGAGGGGTCCTTTTATATGTTATAGGGGTGGAAGTTTTAGGAATAATAAATTCTTAATATAAAAATAGATGTCATATTCATGTAAAGTGGATAAGAAATGTATAATTAAATTTGAATAGATTGGGTATGGCCTAGAATTTCCTTATACAAAAATTTATAGATGAATTTTTTATATTTTGAGACCATACCTCTTTATTTAGTATTTTTACCTCATTTTAACCATTACCATGGGGATTAATTTTTACCCTGGTACTATATTTTTTTACCATAAAATCAAATTCAATTTATTACATAATGTATAATATTCTAATTCAAAATATGAAATAAATTTTATTGATTTCCATTTCTAATGGTAATAAAAATTAACTTCAATATAAGTATGTATAACACAATAAAAACAACAATTTAATTATTCACAAAAAATAACCCAACATTTTTATAAAATAAAAAAATCACGATAAACTAATTTTGACATATTGAGTCCAAAAATGATTTTTTTTAAATAAAAAATTGAAAAGTTTGGAATTAAGTATTTTAAAAAATATAAAATATAATGAAAATTTTATTTTATTAGAAAAAATATTTTAAAACATTGATTGTTATTAATATTATTTCATATACACCCTAGAAGTATCAATCTACATTCATACGTTTCGAGAGACTAAATCACAGATCAAAACTCAAAGAATCCAAAGGAGTAGGAATGGGACGAAATTAATGGCCTTCAATTGTTCTCCAGTTTTTTGGGTGGTAACTTTTCCCAACTCTACACAAATGATCATTCTAAGAGGAACCATCATCCATGTCTCAGCCTCATATGGATCCATCACAGATAGTCTGAAGCTTTGCAGGCACTCTTTCATCACGTGAATCTCCCTTTCTAAAGTTACAAAACCTGGGAAAGTCTTTGATTTGGTCTATTGACTAGCTACGATTTGGGGGTTTGTTGATTTCGAATGTTTCTCAATTGGTAATGGGTTTTTTAATCTGATTTTTCCTTTTACTGAACTAAAAGGAAAGGCATAGGGTTTCGGATCTCTCAATATCCATCGAGGGATTATGAAAATTCAAAACTGGTCTTTGATTTTTAATTTACATTATTTTAAATACACTTGTACTCATGTATGGATTAATATTAATGGGTTGAATTGGGTACTTTGGCACCTTGAGATACTCTATGAAATTTTCTATGCCATTGGAATTCCAGTAAGAATGGATTCTGCTATATAAATGGTATTTTATTTCCAGTTTTCACAGATCTTAGTAGAACTAGATTAGAGTTCTTCTTTAATAGAAAAAGTAGTGCTCTCTACACCACAAGATAGATTCTTCTTGAACATTGAATATAAAAAGATTACACCTTTTTCTGAGACTTGTGGTATAATTGGGAACAAGAATTCTTCTTATAGAAGATAGATTGTATGTACTAACTTTAAAATGAATATACATGACATACTACAATGTCATGGAATTAAAAAGGACCCATCTATAAAGTGTTATGATGACCAAAGTAAGG
Source organism: Viscum album (assembly GCA_963277665.1). Taxonomy (NCBI): domain Eukaryota; kingdom Viridiplantae; phylum Streptophyta; class Magnoliopsida; order Santalales; family Viscaceae; genus Viscum; species Viscum album. Next base: position 1,897,137,520 of record OY728158.1, on the reverse strand, counting down.
ATGTTTTTATTAAACCTCTCCCCTCTTTAGAGCTGTTACAATCTCAAATAGACCCCCCCCCCCTCTATAAGAGAATTCTAAAACCCCTTATGAATCCTTACACAGAGAAGAAGAAGTTGTTTAGTCTAATAATTCGAAAATTATTTCAATGACCAAATTAACTTGGGTTGATTCTCTTAATGAGGAGCAGGTGCCTCTTGTAATGGTGTATTTTAAAGATGCTCTTCGTAAGGGACTAGTGGATAAAAATTTAGATGCATCTTTTTCTAACAGTCATGATCACATGGAGTCTTCAATTCACAATGAGGTTGATTTTAACTTGTGGTAGGAAGGAAATATGATTACCTCAATAAAAGGGAAGTCTAAAATTGAAGTGGTCACTTAAATGAAAGATAAAAATTACGGTTCATATTCTCTAATGAATAACATTAAGTACAATATTAATAGTGAAAACTGGTGTTATCTGCTAAAGCTTTAAATATTAGTGGCAGGGTTGAAAAATAATCTGAAATTACTATATCCCATGGATCTATAGGGCTGTGGATATTCTTATTTATGCCAACATGAAATCTCGGATAAATAATACTTTTGATTGCTCAAATCAGGTTCATTAAGGATATTTTTCAACTTATTCAACTAGTGTTGCTGCTATCCATTTGGATGGGGTCTGAAAACACACTTCTACTACTTCTAGTGAGGCTATTTTTAAAGTCACTAAAAAACGTAATTTTCTGGTTGCAAAGGCAAACTTGATTGTCGCTTCTCACAAGGATGGTTTTGGAGGTGCGAAAAACAAGAATTTTCTAGTTTCAAATGCACACCTGGTTGGTGAGGTTGTTGCTATAATAGATGGTCATCCGTCTTCTTCTATTGTTATTAGTGATCTAACTACAAGAAAAATTAGTAATATTATTGTTGATAACTCTACTAGGGAGATTATTGCACCCCTCTTTAAATCCACTCAGAGAAAGACAATCCTTGAAATGGATTCTAAATCACCTAAAGGTATGAAGTTTTCATATACATTTGAAAAATTGCATTTGTTTATAGGTATAGGAAGCATGAAAGGTTCTGGAAAATCCTTAATTGTAACACCCCAAGCTTCTACGGTACATTTCCCTTTGAATAATGCAATGGCGTGCATTGTACGCAACTTCGAGATTCTAACACACCACAACCAATCAAACTAGCCATTATGAATAGTATTACCTACTTTTTAAAATTTTATAAATTTTATCTTTCGAAATGGACTTCATTTTTGGATTCGTAATATCGAAATTAGCTTAGGGTGAAATTTTGGTACTTTTTGGATAACTTTCATATTTGTGATGAATAGTGAAAATTACTAAATTTTAATTAAAAACAAATTTTTTAATCGAAATAATTAATACTGATAAATTATTAATTTGATTGGTTTTAAAGTATATTTAGAATATATTTCTTCCATTTAATACAATGTTGGTCATTGGATGTAATTTCACATTTAAACCATACATAAACAAGTGTTAATCTTTTGATAGTTATTATCTCTTAAAAACATGCTATTTGTTTTGACGACGAGAATTAATTTTTAAATTAATTAATGCAACTGATATGTTTTGTATTTGGTAAAATAGACATCATTTTTGAATTCATAATGTCAAATATAGCTTAGGCCTAATTATTGTTATTTTTCTGGAAACGTTCATTTTTTTTATGAATAGTGAAACCACTAAGTGGTAGTTAAAAAACTGAATTTTTCATAAAACTTAATTTTACCGCTTTTGTGAGTGGAATTTCAAAAATCCGAGAGACACGGTTAATATGAAGGAGAAAAATATGGTTCAATGAGATGAAAATAATTTCTGGTGAATAGTAACTTTTTACTTTTATTTACCATGGTTAAAAGTAAATAGAGTAAGTGTAAAAATGATATTAATATTACTCTAACACATGTCCTAATTCTATTGGACAAGTGTATCTCGACCAAAAAAAACCTTAGGAGTAAAATATTATCATTTAGGTCCACTTGTATTAGATTAGGACATTTATTATTATTTAATTCAAAGAAGAGTTAAAAGAGTTGAAACAAAGTTTATTTACTAAAACATTTTTAATATAGGGTTATACATAAGATATATTTTATTGTAAATATTCATTATAACTCTAAAACGATTTCCTACATAATGGTATTTTATTTATAATTTTTAGACATTAAATAATTTAATTTATTTATGACACAATGGTGATGCAGTAATTACCTAATTAATGAAATATTAAAATAATTGATATTATAAATATCAAAATAAATGTAATTTGAGGCTTTTTATGAATTACACTAATTTTATAGGTTAATATGACATATTGGGATTGATTTTATAAATTTTTTTCGAAGTAATAATTCTGTTATGAATTTATCAAAAACAAAATACCCAATAATGTCAAAATTGACATAAAAGAATTTTTAAAACAAATATTATATTATTAATTGATATTAAATTCCTAAAAATCTATGGTTTGGCCAAGAGACTTATATCATGATAGTTGTATCATTAATGGACCACTTGGGGGTCTCTTGGATGTATATATTATGTTTTTTAACAATAAAATATAAAAATACAAAGAGACATTGTAAAAGTGAAACTAATTAACTAAGAGTTAATACTTAGAGATAAGGTTAATATAATGACTCAAAACTATCTAAATTCTATTGGTTGAGTGGTTTTAGACCCATCCCCACCTTAACCTTTAAATAATCCACTTTGGAGCCATTAGAAACCGAATATGAATTTATTATAAAATAATATTTTTAGATTTTCCAAAGGTGCCCCTCACCCCTCTTATAAAAGGGCACTCCCCCTTCTAACTAATTCACACATTCAAAGCATTTTGGCTCATCCAAAACCTGCCCAAATACTCTCTCAACTTCCCTCACTACAACCTATAGGCCTTATTTTTATCAGAAAACCAACCTAAGGAGCCATTTTGATCAAATCAAAAGGAAGAACCTGTAGAAGAGGTAATGTTTTCACCACCCTCTTTCAAGTTCCTTTCATCTTCAACTTATTATTTATTTTCTATTTCTATTCTAAAATAATAAATCCAGTACCTTTTATATGATGTGATGTTATTATAAATATGGTACAACCATATTCAGTATTCTATCCATCCTTTGAATGGCATGTCACCATACGTGCGTACGTACGGCTTACCGTCTCAACGTCGTGGTGTAATTGTTATTCAATATATTATTATTTTGATGGGTATAATAATGATTTTTAATTCATGTAAATAATAAATATAACATGATAATGATTCTGTCTATATGATATAACATCCAATTATATATTATTTTAATATCAAAAGAATGATATTGTTGCTCGTGCATACGTACGGACTACCGTCTCCACGAACGTGATGAGATTCATTCCCCATCGTATCTATTCAAGTCTAATTCGCATTTGATGATTAAAAATAATTTTTAGAGACATGATATGATTATGGATATGAATAAGATACATCCCATCCATAAAAAATACGGCTCGCATAACAAATAATATAAATGAAAACGAATCCGTTAACACTTGAAAAGATGATAATACTAAGATATTATTAACAAATAATTGTTAAAAGATCACATATGATATCATATTAATGTAAATGATTTTTGTATAACTCAATAATAATTATTTAACCATTATACAGGAGGTTAACCTACCATATACCAAGGAAAAAGTACAAAGTAAGGGGTTTCTTATCTCACTTTTAATTCCGTGAGATTTCCATTGTTCACCACTTATTTATTGCATGTGGTGTGTGTACTGCCCATGATTGTATTCATTGTGTAATATACTCTAATTTATGGATATTTACATCATCATTATATTATCCTTATTTCATGGGTGCATGTTTCGTAAGTTACCAAATTCATAAGGGAATTTGAAAGTTCAATTTCCACTCATTCGGATTTATGCATACTTTATTGATTATTTTACTCCAAGATTATATGTGGACTCACTATTCCATTTCTTATGTCATAATTTCCACTCCCCTTTCTGTGGATATACTTTTGATACACATAATCACTCCATTAATAAATGCTCAAGTGATTGGTATGAACTTGATAAGAGTAATTTTTAACCCAATCTCTATTTGTTGAGTTAAATATCCAATTCATTGGTGCTGTTTTTACAAGAATATGTGTGAATGTCCTCTGATTTAATTACATTGAATATCCAATCATATTGAGTGTATTTATATTTTTCACACATAATTATGTCGTTGATTTATCCTTAACCTAAGGATACGGTCTTCATGAGAAATTTCATCTCAATTTATATTCCATTGAGACTTCTTTGTTGTTATACGCCAATTCACTTTTATATGGTGTATATATTGTACTTTGACATAGTATATCATGAATCCTTGTATTATCATGATATTACAATGTTTTTATTACCTCAATTATTTGTAGTCAAGTTTCTATCTTTTGGTTAGGAACTCTAACTAAAATATCATTTTAAATGTTTTAAATATTTATTATTCCAAATCCTTCTCATTAATGTCCATGTTTTAAAAATAGTTTTAAGGATTTATTTATATGGACATTAAAGTTTTCAAATCAAAATTCATTTTAAAATTTTCAAAGTGGTATGGGAAACTTTGATTCAAAAATCTATTTTTAAATGGCTTCTTGACAAATAGTGTGACTTTTAAATGATTTCAAGAAAAAAAGGATATTTCTCTCTAATAGTTTTGATGATTATTTTCATCTATGTCAATATCCTTCATTACTCTCGATTGAGGTTAATATGATACAATACAATCTTCCATATTGTATCAAATGAGTTATGTTCGACTATGGATGTTCTATTTTTATACCATTCATGGTTTGGGGTTAAAGTATTGACATTTAGTATGCCAGTTTTAATACGAATGTTTTTGTTATGTTTAAACCTATTCATATAAGGAATTCATTGGACTTAGTAAGTGACGGGTGGAGCCTGCTATAGCTTCTCGATGCATCGGTAGGTCTCATGAGACAATCTAGTGTCTTGGCACGAGGCCTTGACAAAATATTATTTGTAGTCTTGGCACGAGGCATTGGCTACGTGGTTATGATAGTCTGACATTATGCATTCTGTTATTATGAAAGTGGTTATTAATATTTTCATGTGATTATTCGACTATTAGAATATCCATGTGAATAATTAAATGTCATTATTTTATTTTATCCTTGCCATATTATGCTGAATTTAAAGTTTAAAAGGCTTTTGTTTTAGTTATACATTGCCTTAAATTTTTATGTTTATTTATGAAAGTTTCTGTTATATTGTTATCCTTACTGAGAATCTGAGATCACCCCTTTCAATGTTTTATTTTTCCCAGGATGTGAAGAACTATTTTATGAATGACCTGTAGGAATATTATGAGGGGATATGAAGACAATATGTTGTTGTAGTTTTTCACTTCTTGATGTAATGTAAACTTTATGAATATATATAATGTTTCCAAGGCTACTAAACTAATCGGTCTTTCAAGACTTGATATTTTTTGTGATCAATCCAATATTATGTAATATGCACCGACTCTGGGTAACTGGGGTCGGGGCATTACAGTTGGTATCAGAGGAAGTTTAGTACAAACCTTGGAAGCTAGATTTAGATAAACTCTGATTAGATCACGTAGACCTAAGATGAACTTTGAGGATTAGTATAGAAGAACTTACTAGAATTTTGGTATTGTAGAGATTTTGTGAGTTTTCCGAGAAATACATCCCTGTCTAGATACAAGCAGGTAGAGGTGGCTCTGGCACAGATGTGCCTAGGGGTAAAACCCAAAAACACCACTTTGAACTAGACTCGAATGGGAACTGGTGCATGACAACGGGTCTTGCTGCACTCTTGGTTACGACACTCCCAAGGGATATGTTTAGGATAATTTACATTTTCTTTACAAACCGATTTGAAGTATTATATTTAAAAGATGAGAGTAAATGACCTTGGTTAATCCTAATGTGTTTCAAATTGAGAATATGGTGACATGTTAATCTCTAAATGATTTTATGACTACTGTTACTCACACAATGCTTTCTGGTTTTAGTCAATTGCTGGATTCCAATGAAGTCATAGTGACTTTGAGAATGATGTACAAGGTGGGAATGGTGGTGGAAATGAGAAAAAAATGGAATTTTGATAGGCGTAAAATATATCATCTTTATGCCAAATCAATTTTCCAAAAATATGATCAACAATATATATATTAACCAATTCCACGACTCAACAAAGAAGAGAAAGGTGATGAATGATAAGAGCTCCAGCAGTGGAGACCATGGAGAAAGGAATCCTCAGTTTTTATCATGCAGGAAATGTGGAAGGAGACACCCAGGAAAGTGTCTCAATGGGATAAAGAAATTCTTTACGTGTGGGAATTAAGGACATAAAGTGAATAATTGCCAAAGAAAAATGAAGAGTATTATGGAAGAAGATAAAAATGGTCCCAAGAATCCATTTACAGTCATTTTCCATAAATGTAGGAGACCTGGCCATTACCCGAGTGAATGCCCTATTTTATAGGATATTTTCCTTATCAAAGAAGAAGCTATGTGGAAATAAATGGTTGGAGAAATGTTTAAAAATTATTAGTGCTCCTTGTTGATGGGTTTACTTTAGAATAATTTTCTCTTTTATTTTGAACCCTACAGTTTTCCATGTGAGAATGATATTTGAGGAAGAATTATCTTTTCTCTTGTGGATATAGTTATAAATAACCATTTGGTTTTATATGATCGTTGGGTTTGAGGAAATTATAAGTTATTATAATTTGGGATGAAAATTCAAGGTATGAGATAAGATTTGTGGTTAAATTATGTTATGGTTATTTCGAGGAATTTATCTCATTTTGGTAATGTTATAAAAGATAGTTTTTGAAAAAGGACAACACGCAGACCGTGTGACAACATGTCGCGTCGGACAAAGCTGTGGGAATCGAACCCACAAGAAAAGTGTGATTGGGATTTATCACCTACCACTGGACTACGTGGAGTCCCTAGTTAGTGTGACTATTATTTTTAGTTAATTGATTTTATTGATCAATAATAATTTTATTTGGGAACTTATGTCTTATCAAATGAATACCCTTAGTATTGGAAAATGATTTGGTGATTAATTGATAAATGTTATTTTGGAAGTTGTTCGCTTTGTTGTGAACACTATATGCCCAAGGAAAATAGAATAGTATGAGATTTCATTTGAGGAGTAATGGTGGATTTTTATCTATATTTTTATTGTGGATTTATAGTGATTTGGGTTATTTATGGAAATGATTAACCTATAATAAAGAATATGTGATTAGGTTAATTACTTTTAAGTATGTAACTTTAAGAGTAGTTGATGTCATTTAGAGATACAATTTAACGTGGAAGACTACATAACCAAATTCTTATAAGTTTTGGGTTTCAATATTAGTTTGGATTATATTGAAGTATTTTAAGGACAATTGATTATTGAATGATATTTATTTAACTTTGGTGTATTGTTGGTTTAATTTTAGAAATTAAGATTAGTTTGTTTTCTCTAATGGAATATCCATTTGGGGGATCATCAAATCTTATACTAACAGTTTTGGTTTTGATTAATCTCTAATGAAAAGGTAAATATATAGTTTACCCTATGTGGATCATGTTATTCTATAGAATTTTATTCTAGCTCTTCCAATGTGACCAAGTCTTCTTGAATACTCATTGTTCGAAAAAAATGAGTTAGTGGTAGAAATTAATTAAATAATGAAACTCTACTTAAAAGTAAGTATATCTCTTTATGTTCTTAGTCAATATCATAAATGAATTCTTCATCTTTATGTAATGTAACTTAAAACAAAAACAATGTTGTCCGTTTAATTTTCCTACTGGGAAACTAATGATCGTTTGTCCCATCACAAGTTTTTGGTTTTCTTATTTTTAACTGTCTCCTGATTATGTTCTCTATCTGTCTCCATCATAACTTGAAACTTAGTTTATCATCCATATCAATGTTTTTTTACATGGAATCCTAGTATAGGTTATCTCAGGTGACCTTTGTACTTCTCTTTCTTTCTTTTAAAGTGATAGTTTTATTAACTCTTTTTCCGATGTGGGACTTTCCATTATATTCCCAAGCCCAATTTTAAAAATTGCAAGGATTAAATTTATTGAAGGAGGGGAGAATGTAACACCCCAAGCTTCCACGGTACGTTTCCCTTTAAACAATGCAATGGCGTTCATTGTACACAACTTCGAGATTCTAACACACCACAACCAATCAAACTAGCCGTTATGAATAGTAATACCTAATTTTTGAAATTTTATAAATTTTATCTTTCGAAATGGACTTCATTTTTGGATTCGTAATATCGAAATTATCTTAGGGTGAAATTTTTTTACTTTTCGGATTACTTTCATATTTTGATGAATAGTGAAAATTACTAAATTTTAATTAAAAACAACTTTTTTAATCGAAATAATTAATAGTGATAAATTATTAATTGGAGTGGTTTAAAAGTATATTTAGAATATATTTTTACCATTTAATACAATGTTGGTTATTGGATGTAATTTCATATTTAAACCAGACATAAACAAGTGTCAATCTTTTGATAGTTATTATCTCTTAAAAACACGCTATTTGTTTTGACGACGGAAATTAATTTTTAAATTAATTAATGCAACTGATATGTTTTGAATTTGGAAAAATAGACATCATTTTTGAATTCATAATATCAAATATATCTTAGGCCTAATTATTGGTATTTTTCTGAAAACTTTCATTTTTTTATCAATAGTGAAACCATTAAGTGGTAGTTAAAAAACTGAATTTTTCATAAAACTTAATTTTACCGCTTATGTGAGTGGAATTTCAAAAATCCAAGAGAAACAGTTAATATCAAGGAGTAAAATTTGGTTCAATGAGATAAAAATAATTTTTTGGTGAATAGTAACTTCTTACTTTTATTTACCACGGTTAAATGTAAATAGGGTAATTAAGGGTAAAAATGATATTAGTATTACCTTACACATGTCCTAATTCTATTGGACAAGTGTATCTCAACCAAAAACAACCTTAGGACTAAAATATTATCATTTAGGTCCACTTGTATTAGATTAGGACATTTATTATTATTTAATTCAAAGAAGAGTTAAAAGAGTTAAAATCAAAGTTTATTTACTAAAACATTTTTAATATAGGGTTATACATAAGATAAATTCGATTGTAAATATTCATTAGAAATATAAAAATATTTCCTACATAATGGTATTTTATTTATAATTTTTAGACATTAAATAATTTACTTTATTTATGACACAATGGTGATGCAGTAATTAACTAATTAATGAAATATTAAAATAATTGATATTATAAATATCAAAATAAATGTAATTTGAGACTTTTTATGAATTCCACGAATTTTATAGGTTAATATGACATATTAGGATTGATTATATAAATTATTTTCTAAGTAATAATGCTGTTATGAATTTATCAAAAACAAAATACCCAATAATGTCAAAAATGACATAAAAGTGTTTTTAAAAGGAATATTATATTATTAATTGATATTAAATTCCTAAAAATCTATGGTTCGGCCAAGAGACTTATATCATGAAAGGTGAATCATTAATGTACCACTTGGGGGGTCTCTTGGATGTATATAGTAATTTTATTAACCATATAATATAAAAATACAAAGATACATTGTAAAAGTGAAACTAATTATCTAAGAGTTAATAGTTAAAGATAAGGTTAATATAACGACCCAAACCTGTATAAATTATATTGGTTGAGTGGTTTTCGACCCATCCCCACATTAAAATTTAAATAATCCACTTTTGATCCATTAGAAACTGAATATAAATTTATTGTAAAATAATATTTTTAGTTTTTCCAAAGGTGCCCCTCACCCCTCTTATAAAAGGGAACTCCCCCTTCTCACTAATTCACACATTCAAAGCCTTTTGGATCAGCCAAACCCTACCCAAATACTCTCTAAAATCCCCTAAATACATCCTAGAGGCCTTATTTTGATCATAAAGATACCCTAAGGATCCCTTTTGATCAAATAAAAAGGAAGAACCCGGATAAGAGGTAATGTTTTCACCACCCTCTTTCAAGTTCCTTTCATCTTCAACTTCTTCATTCTTTGTTATTTCTATTCTAAAATAATAAATCCAGTATATTCTATATATTGTGATGTTATTATAAATATGGTACAACCATATTCAGTATTCTATCCATCCTTTGAATGGCATGTCACCATATGTGCGTACGTACGGCTTACCGTCTCCACGTCGTGGTGTAATTGTTATTCAATATATTATTATTTGGATGGATATAAAAATGATGTTTAATTCATGTAAATATTAAATATAACATGATAATGATTCTGTCTATATTATATAGCATCCAATTGTAGGATCGAAATAATGATGTAGATGCTCAATTTACAAGAGGGGGGTGAATTGTATACTTTAAAAATTCCTTTGGAACCTTTAAAGTTAGTTATGAATAAATATGTATTCCTTAAGTAAAGGAAAGGGCTAGGTTTAACAAAGTTAAACTTAAGAAAATTCACAACACCTCTAATACCAAATGAAAACTTGGAAAGTGATTCCGAAAGTAGGTTCCAGAAATATGGTTCCAGAAATTGAAACTTAACAAAAGATTACAATATGAGATTCTACCTTAAAGCGTATAGAATCTAAATGAAACAGAGTACAAGTAAGGAAGTATAAGAATGTTATACTTTCCTTATAATACAAAATGCAGCGGAAATAAACAAGTAGTAAAACTACAAGTAACAAGATATAAGTCTTTTATCCCAAAGAGAAGGGTATCCAACAACCTTGGATAAAGGTCCCTTGATTTATACTTTCAAGCAAGTCTGTCTTACCCACACCAGGTTAAGCCCTCGATACGAAGACTAGAGTGTCTCTGTCTTGCTATCCCCGCAAGCCCTCAACTTCATGGTAGTTGGAAACTTTTGTCTTCCTCAGCAAGGAAGCCCTCGAACTTCAAGGTAGTGGACACCTCTGTCTTCCTATCCCCGGAAGCCCTCAAATGTAATCACCAACCTTCGGAGTCGCACGAAGCTTTGAGAGTTAATAAGAGTCTCTCTCTCTAGAAATCACATCAACATCATGTATGCACAATAACCAAGTTGTTCATCCATCCGTCAGTTCTGGGCACTTTCAAATGAGCTCCTATTTATAGGTAAGGTTGGCCTCCTTCCCAACGGTCATAATTTCCTTAATAATCGGAGGGACTTGTACACGTGTCACTTAGTCAACGGTTAGTTTATAACAAAATAGACGACATCGTTTTATAACAAAACAAGTGTAACAGAATGTACGACACCGTTTAAAATCTAACTCAAAAATATTCGGAGTGAATAAAACAAAGATGATTAGATTCTGTTTAAAAGGAGAATTCAGAATGAGAATTCAGAATGGGAATTCGTCATCAGAATTCGTTATGAGAATTCATCATCAGAATTCGTAATGATAATTCTTCATCAGAATTCGTAATAAGAATTCGTTATCAGAATTCGTAATGAGAATTCCTGATCAAAATTCGTAATGAGAATTCCTCATCAGAATTTGTAATGAGACTTCCTCATCAGAATTCGTAATGAGAATTCGTTGTCAAACTTCATAAGGATTCGTATCCTAGATCTGGAGTAAAACTGTATCTGGAATTCGGAATGAAACTTTATCATAGATCTCATTCTGGATTTCGGAGTGAAACTTTATCGCAGTGCTTATCCATAATTCGGATCCTAATAACAGAATACCTCATATCAAAGTTTCAAACAATTCTGAGAATATAGAAATGAATCTGAATCTTATACTTAAGAAAAATATGGATGAAAATATGATAAGGATAATTTTTCTTACAAAATAAATTTTCCTTATAAAGCGATTTTCCTTATAAAAGCAATTTTCCTTAAAAAAGCGATTTTCCTTATAAAAGTGATTTTCCTTATAAAAGCGTTTTTCTTAAAGATAAGTTGTTTGTGATTTTCAAAACAATAAGGAATGGAAAAGTCATAAGGAAAACCTTATTGACTCAACAATCTCCCCCTTTTTGGAAAGCACAAACATCCTTATGAAAAAGAAATTCTAAGAAGAAAGAAAAACATTAAGGCTTATCTCCCTTTTCTTTAAGGATATTGATGAATACGACTAACTCCCCCTTAGGCTTTGAAACTCTAAGGATCGTATTCTAGATTTCCGGAGTGACATTTCATTACAAAAAAGAAAGTATTCTTTAATGAAAGACTCCACCTTAGATAAACTCTTATTAGAGTTTGTTTTTCTTAAGTATCTTTTCCTTCTCCCCCTTTGTGATTTTCAAAAAGAATTCGAGGGAATGGAAAAAAATAACAAAGTACTTGAAAGATTAGTAGTAACAACAAAAAGAAACGAGCAAGCACAAATTTTTCATTAAGTTTGAAAAATTTCAACAAAAAAAGAGTTAAAGTACAACAAAAGATCGGATCTGTCTATTTGGGATCTTTCTCCTTCGCCGTGAGACCCTTTAGAATAGTCTTTATCTTCTTTAAGTCTTTATGATCTTCTTCAGCTTGTTTCTCTAAGACCACTATTCTTGCAGATTGGGATTCAATATTTTCTTCCTGAGATTTGATATTTTCTTCCTGAGCCTTCAATTTCTCTTGAAACTCAATCCGATTATCTCTTTCAAACTTCTAGTTTTGAGAGACAGAATTTAGCTTCCCATTCAGATCTCTGACTTCTTGAACCTGAAATTTCTTTTCATCTGTCAGCTTCTCTTCATAGGAAGAAGTCAGCTCATTTATCTTCCTGTCCTCAGTCTCAAAAGTGTCTTTAACATTGTCTTGAAATTCATCGAATAGCCTCATCTCTTCTACAGTCTTCTTCGACCATTTTTTCATCCTCTTTCAAGATTTTCTATGAGCTTCGTATCCAACAAAAAAGGTTTTGAACTGAGCGTCAATCTCAATGCACTTGTCCATAACCATAGACACGGAGTCTGTTTTCTGATTCAAAGCATGTTGGAGCATCTGGCATCTTGAGTCAATACTTGAGAAGGTCGGAATGGTTCCCACCAACTTTTTCAAAGACTGAACAACAAAGTCATGCCCCAACGAAGATGACTCCGAATCTGAAAGTTTGCTTGGAGAATTTTCTTCTTCAACAAGGTCAAGCTTTCTCTTTGAAGAACTACCAACTTCTTTTCTCTTCACCACTACTGAACTTGGAGTATCAGCAAGAATTTTCTTTCCCTTGTCTTTTTTCGGAAAAGAATCTTGTTCCGGAGTTTTCTTTTCACTATCAGAGACTTAGACAACATTATCTTCTTCATCAGCAACTTCCTGAACACCAACTTCTATGATTTCCATCTGAGCAATATCATGTAAAAGTTATTCTTCTTCTCCATGATAAGCTACTTCATATTCTCCTTTCTCTTCTTCCATTGCTGGAGTAACTAGCTTCGATGATTCAGCTTCTGAAGTTCGAAGCGATAAGTGTTCTGAAGGCGTCCCCTTATAATCATCTACTTGTTTCAACACATCTCATGTTTCACCACTTCTTTCAGCAACATCTTCTTCTTCTTCCACTTTCTCAACTTGCTCACCTTGTTCAACTTGCTTAGCCACTGCCTCTTTCGGAGCAACAAACTCTCTTCCTGGAGTCTCAGGTAGAGATTCCAATGAAAAGGATCTCGGAACAGGAATGTTCGCAGGGACCATCTCATTGAATTTTAAAAAATCCTGAGCTACCTCAGCCTCATACATCTTCTTCTTGAGCTTCTTTTCTTTTTCTTGTTTTTCTAGCTCATCCGCAGTTTTTTCCTTCAAGGCTTTAGCCTCTGCAGGGTCCAGGACAAACTGAGGCTCCCCTTGCATTCTCTTTTCTTTCATCTCCCTCCATTTAGCAACAACCTCATATGGGTAAGATTTCTTCTTCTTTAGTTTTGGAGGTGCGGAATGAACTTCCTTAGACATGAGATCCCCGGCTTCTACTTCCACTTCCTTCAGCTTTCTCTTCCTTACCGGCTTAGAGGATTCCGGATCAGTAGCTTTCGGAACTGATTCTTTTTGAGCAGGTAGATCAATAAACTGTCCAAACTCCTTTTCAAAAGCTACATCCATTCTTTTGAGTGTACCATCACTCACCAGCATAATCTTGCAAACTCTTGGCTTAGATTTGCAAGCCTCCTTGAAAGACTCAAGGCACCGAACTATCAACTTGGAGAGGATTGCTGGATACATAATAATCTGAGCTCTCAGATTTCTTTTCTTCAAATTCTCAAGAGTGATAAGAATGTGCTTCATCAAATTAAACTTCCTCAGATTTATTAGAAAATCTAGGATGTATATCTCACTCTTATTCAAGCTATCTTTGTCACCTTTCCTCGGTACGATAAGACCATGTACCCATAACTCTAGAATCCGGAAATTTGTAGATAAACTAGCAATATTTGGAGCCTTGTCATCAGCCAGTCCGAGAGTTTCTAAGGATTTTTCCTTGTCGAAGCTACCCTTAGAATCTGGAAACACATGAGAAAAAAACTCAGATTCACCTTCATTCTTTAGCCCTACCAAGCTGGCTGCCTTAGAATATGAAAGTTTATAAGTCTTACCATAAGACTTAAAAGATAATTTCTCCTTTCCATCTTCATTAAGAAAAGAAACTGTTTCATATAATTCAACAAGTAAGTCTGAATACACTTCATCTTAGTTCCCGGGTTTTGACACCGCAACGTCTTCCCAACCATTAAGCTTGATATTTTTGGAAATAAGAGAGTCGTACTTGTTGAAGAAATCCATATGGACAAACCTCTCTCTATATACTAACCACTTTGAAATTGTCTTAGAAGACGACATGTCTTGAGAAGCTTCTTCCACATACATTTGGATCTGAAGACCTCTGAGAAGTTCATAACTGAAAAAACTGAAGTTCGGAATGGTCTTAAAATAGAGAGGCAGAGCTTCGAGACGCTGGAGCTTGAAAACCGATGTGGGACAACGTTTGGGGTCCCCTTTATATAGGAGACGAAAAAACAGTTCAACTTCCACGGTTGATCAAACGGTTGTGATAATCTGAGATCAGATCTGACGGTCAAAAACCAATTCTCTTGAATCCGATCTTTTGAGGTTTTTATTAAAACATAGAATTAAGAAAATTATAATCCGAAAACAAAATATAAGAAAATGCCAGCAAGTAAAATATGATTACGAAAACTTGGGTAAGGAAATAATACCTTTCGGATTGGCTTAGGAGGATTATTCGTAATGGGTAATATTCTTATGAAAACTAAAAAAAACTTTTTTACGAAAAGACAAAATTCAAAAAACTCATTACAAAAAACAAACTCAGTAAGAAAAACTCAGTACAAAAAAGTTATTATAAAATTTTGAAAACGAAAAACTTATTATGAAAGATTTGGTACGAAAATCCCGTTATGAAAATACCAGTACGAAATTTTTCATTCCGGATGTTTTCAATATGAACACTTCCATTTCAGAAGTATTTTGTATGACAATATTCATTATGGAAAGTTTTAGTTCCGGAAATTCCATTCCGTAAGTTTAGTTCCGAAGAGTTTAAAAACAAATTTTGGAAAATTTTGTTAATCTAACAATCAAATGTACTCCCCCTATGAAAAGGAGTTTATTGCTGTAAGGAGACTTTTTCAACAGAAAGTTAATTAAGGAGGATTACCTTATGGTTATCATTCCTAAATTCTGTTTAATGTATTCAAATCTATCAGAAGGCAAAGATTTTGTGAAAATATCAGCAAGTTGATCTTGCGTTCCGATAAACTGAAGAATAATATCTCCTTTCAGTGTGTGATCCCTAAGAAAGTGATGCCTAATATCTATGTGTTTTGCACGGGAGTGATGTGCAGGGTTTTTACTAAGGGCAATGGCACTTGTGTTATCACACAAAATTTGAGTTTTAGTAAAACTCAAGCCATAATCTATGAGTGTGTGTTGCATCCACAACACTTGAGCACAACAACTTCCAGTTGCTAAATATTCAGCTTCAGCAGTGGAGAGTGCTACAGAATGTTGCTTTTTGCAGGACCACGAAACTAATGAATCTCCTAAGAAATAACAAGTTCCGGATGTACTTTTTCTATCCATTCTACATCCACCAAAGTCAGCATCAGAAAATATTTTTAGGATAAAATCATTTCTAGAAGTATAAAATAATCCTAGATCCATGGTTCCCTTAAGGTAGCGAAAAATTCTTTTTACTGCCTTTAAGTGAGATTCCTTAGGATTGGATTGATATCTTGCACATAAGCATACTAAAAACATTAAGTCTGGTCGACTAGCTGTTAAGTATAGTAGACTTCCTATCATACCTCTAAAAGATGTTTGATCTACTAGTTTCCCAGCTTCATCAAGATCTAAAGAGTTTGAGTTACCAATAGGAGTACTTATACTCTTAGTATTATCATAACCATACTTTTTAAGAAGATCTTTAATATACTTATGTTGAGATATGTAGGTTCCTTCTAGTTTTTGAGAAATTTGAAAACCAAGGAAAAATGTTAACTCACCCATCATACTCATTTCAAACTCAGATTTCATTAGACTTGCAAAAGATTCGGTCAAAGATTGTTGTGTTGAACCAAATATGATGTCATCAACATAAATTTGAACAATCAAAACATTTTTCTTGTCTTTCTTTATAAAAAGGGTTGGATCTTCATTTCCCTTAACATAGTTATTTTGAAGCAAAAATCCAGTAAGTCTATAATACCATGCTCATGGGGCTTGTTTAAGTCTATACAGAGCTTTGGTAAGTCTAAAAACATAATCAGGATGTTTTGTATCTTCAAATCCAGGAGGTTGTTCAACAAAAACTTCCTCTTGAACATAACCGTTAAGAAAAGCACATTTCACATCCATTTGGAAAAGTTTGAAATTAAATAATGCTGCAAAGACAAGTAGAATACGGATAGATTCAAGTCTAGCTACTGGAGCATAGGTTTCTTCATAGTCTATTCCCTCCTGTTTATTATAGCCTTTAGCAACAAGTCTAGCTTTATCTCTTACTATAACTCCATTTTCATCACATTTATTTCTGAAAACCCATTTGACTCCAATAATAGAAGTTTCCTTAGGTCTTTCAACCAAGGTCCAGACTTTATTCCTTTCGAATTCATTTAGTTCATCTTGCATGGCTTTAATCCAATCATCATCACCTAAAGCTCCATCAGTGCTTTTAGGTTCTAATTGGGAAAGAAATGATAGATGTTTTGCTTCATTTATTAAGGAACTTCTAGTCCTTACAGGTTGATTTACATCACCAATGACACTATCACTAGAATGATTCTTAAGAAACGCCTGATTTGGGTTTTGAAAATCATGTTCATAAACATAGGATAGAAAGTCTTCTGGGGTAAATGTTTCAGAAATATCTTCTTGAACATTATCGTTATCAGAAGGTTCTTCTATCAAGGGTTGATAATCAGTTTTTGAAAACACATCCGAGGATGTAGGCTGAGATGTTTTAAAAAAAAAGGATTTGACTCATCAAATTTTACATGTACTGTTTCTTCAACAGTACAAGTGTTTTTATTAAAAACTCTATAAGCCTTAGATGTTGCGGAATAACCTAAGAAAATTCCTTCATCAGATTTTGGTGTGAATTTATGTAAGTTATCTTTAGTATTCAAAATGAATACTTTGCAACCAAAAACCTTGAAGTAGGATAGTCTTGGTTTTCTACCATTCCATAACTCATAAGGAGTTTTGTTAATAAAAGGTCTAATCAAAACTCGATTTATAGTATAGCAAGCAGTACTTACGGCTTCAGACCAGAAATGTCTAGCTATAGAATATTCACTCAACATGGTTCTAGTTAATTCTTGAAGAATTATATTTCTTCTTTCAACAACACCATTTTGTTGAGGAGTTCTAGGTGCTGAAAAATTGTGAGTAATACCTTTTTTACTACAAAAAGTTTCAAAATCAGAATTTTGAAATTATCCACCATGATCACTATGAATAGTTTTCAATGGAAGGTTTTTCTCATTTTTAACTTGAGCTATAAAACTTTTGAAATAAGAAAAAGCTTTAGATTTATTTGCTAGAAAATAAACCCAAGTAAATCTAGTGTAATCATCAACTATAACAAACACATAGTATTTTCCTCCAATACTTCCAGTTTATGTTGGACCAAAAAGATCCATGTGCACTAACTGTAATGCATCAGTTGTTGAGACTTCACCAATTGATTTAAAACTAGATTTATGTTTCTTGCCATATTGACAAGGATCACAAACTTTAGAAGAATCAAATCTAAGCTCCGGTAGATCCTTAACTAGTTTCTTCTTAGAGAGTTTACATAGATTCCTAAGATTACAGTGACCTAGTCTTCTATGCCATAACCAGGAATGATCTTCCATTGCACTAAGGCAAGGTAAATCTTGGCTTCTAAGATCTTCTAAGTTTAAGGTGTAAACATTCTCTTGCCTATTGGATGAGAGAATAAATTCTTACTTGGAATTGTGAACTAAGCACTTATCATTCCTAAAATTCACAAGGTAACCTTCATCACATAACTGACTTCTGCTAATGAGGTTGTGCTTAAGACCCTTAACAAAAAGAACATTTGAAATCAAAGTTTTACCAAGAAAAACAATATTGCCAATACCAACAATCTCACCCTTAGCATTATCTCCGAAAGTTACTTTTCCTCCTTTCGTTTTGATAATCTTTTCAAAATAGCTTTTGTTACCAGTCATGTGCCGGGAACATCCACTATCCATGTACCATGTATTATTGCTGGTACTCTCTTTATTTTCCTGAAATCAAGAAGAAAATTAGACTTTCGGAATCCAAATTTGTTTGGATCTGAGATTTCTAGATAAAAAAATTTTAGGTACCCACATATTCTTAGAGAAATAAGCTTTGTGAAATCCTAGAGATTGGGTTTTTTTTAAGGAACAATCCTTTTCCCAGTGACCACCACATTGACACTTGGTACAAAATGGGGCACTTTTAGGAACAAAATAATTGTTACTGAAAATTGGTTTTGCATGGGTATAACCAAATCCGGATGTATTTCTTAAATGTCGTATTTGGGAATACATTTTATCAAAATTTTCTTTCCCATGGGTAAAGTTTGATAAACACTTCTTTAAGGAAAAAATTTCGGACTTGAGTTTTACAACCAAGTTTTTATCCTCAAAATCATTAGTTTTAGAACCAGATCTAGGCTCGAAAACATTTTTCTTAGAAATTACTTTTTCTAATTCTTTAGAAAGTTTGTTCTTCTCAGAACTTACTCCCTCAAGATTTTT
Organism: Viscum album; assembly: GCA_963277665.1. NCBI lineage: Eukaryota > Viridiplantae > Streptophyta > Magnoliopsida > Santalales > Viscaceae > Viscum > Viscum album. Next base: position 1,897,118,204 of record OY728158.1, on the reverse strand, counting down.
TAAAATAATTTCAAAATCATCATTTTTCTTATCAAGATCTTTAGAAAGATCTGATATCTCTTTTGTAAGAATAGAATTCCTAGAGTTTTCCTTATCAAGTTTTTTATTGAGTTTAGAATTCTCAATCTCAAGAAGTTCAGCAAACCTAGAGACTTATTCATAAGTAGGTAATGTATTTTCTTCATCAGAAGAAGATTCTTCATCAGAAGAGTCATAATACTTACTAACATTAGAATTTAAAGAAACATTGGTCAGTGATTCGGCATTTCGTACCTTAGCCATAAAAAAATGATTATCAATAGGTAATCTGGCTATAAGAGCAATATTCTTCTGTCCTGAAGATTCATAATCAGAATATTCATCTAAAGAGTCACCACCACTGGAACTCCAGGTGTCATTAGCTTTTATAACTTTCTTAGCTTTTGCTTTATAATACTTCTTTCTGTTCCTGTCTGAATGTCTTTCTTTCCTTTCTTTCTTTTTGAGCATAGGGCATTCTGGTCTTATATGTCCAGCTCCCTTGCATTCATAACAAGTAACTTCTCCATCTTTCTTATCTTTCCTTTCCTTTTTCTTATACTTGTATTGGAAATTTCTCTGGCCAGCTATCTTGTTCATCCTTCGAGCAAGATTTTCTAATTCATTTTCGGAGATTTCACTCTCACTAGAATCTGATTGAACTATCATCTTCTTAGACTTGGATCTGGTTACTCTATCAGGAGTCTTAGCTTTCATATGATTTAATATTGTTGTAAAAGCAACAGTACCATTTCCATTTTTCTTTTTGATGTTGTCAGCATCTCTCTTCATTCTGGTTTCATGTTGGAGAAGAGTTCCAAATAACTCATCAAGAGAAATCTGAGTCACTTTCCTTTTCTCATCTATAGCTGTTATTTTGGATTCCCACTCATTGGGCATGATATCAATTATCTTATACACAAGAGATTCATCATCTAAACCTTTCTCTCCCATAGACTGTAGGCTATTGACGATAGTCATAAATCTCTGTTGTACTTTACAGATTGGTTCTCCATAAGGAAAATTAAATCCATGATATTCAGCTCTAAGCATAGCTCTCCTAGTCTCAATCACCTTAGAAGTTCCAATGTGTGTAACTTCTAACTTCTTCCAGATACAATTAGCTGCTTCACAAGAAGAAATTTAGCTATATATATTTCTAGTCATTGAACATAGTAGAGTATTGCTTACCTTATAGTTGAGTTGATATTATTTCTTTTCCTGGTTAGTAAAAGTTCTAACTTCCTTGTCAGGAATTTTATAATCACCAGTAAGCATAACAAAATTGTCTACTCTAGTATTGATAACAAAAGTCTTCATTCGATCTCTCCATTACTCATAATCATTACCATCAAAGATTGGTGGTCTAGTAGGATTTAGATTATCAATCGAACCAACATTAATTCCTATCATACTAAAAATAACCTTCGGCACACAAACTTGTTAGTAGAAAAGATTCGTAATAACAAAGTTCGAAATGGAAAAATTCGGAATGGAAAAGTGAGCAAGAAAAACTTATACGTGAGTACAAGTATCTCAGAGACCTCCTTTGATACCAATTGTAGGATCGAAATAATGATGTAGATGCTCAATTTACAAGAGGGGGGGTGAATTGTATACTTTAAAAATTCCTTTGGAACCTATAAAGTTAGTTATGAATAACTATGTTTTCCTTAAGTAAAGGAAAGGGCTAGGTTTAACAAAGTTAAACTTAAGCAAATTCAAAACACCTCTAATACCAAATGAAAACATGGAAAGTTATTCCGAAAGTAGGTTTCGGAAATATGGTTCCGGAAATTGAAACTTAACAAAAGATTACAATATGAGATTCTACCTTAAATCGTATAGAATCTAAATGAAACAGAGTACAAGTAAGGAAGTATATTAAAGTTATACTTTCCTTATAATACAAAATGCAGCGGAAATAAACAAGTAGTAAAACTAAAAGTAACAAAATATAAGTCTTTTATCCCAAAGAGAAGGGTATCCAACAACCGTGGATAAAGGTCCCTTGATTTAAACTTTCAAGCAAGTCTGTCTTACCCACACCAGGGTAAGCCCTCGATACGAAGATCGGAGTGTATCTGTCTTGCTATCCCCGCAAGCCCTCAACTTCAAGGTAGTTGGAAGCCTCTGTCTTACTCAGCAAGGAAGCCCTCAAACTTCAAGGTAGTCGACACCTCTGTCTTCCTATCCCCGGAATCCCTCAAATGTAATCACCAACATTCGGAGTCGCATGAAGCTTTGAGAGTTAATAAGAGCCTCTCTCTCTAGAAATCACATCAACAGCATGTATGCACAATAACCAAGTTGTTCATCCATCCGTCAGTTATGGGAACTTTCAAATGAGCTCCTATTTATAGGTAAGGTTGGCCTCCTTCCCAACGGTCATAATTTCCTTAAAAATCGGAGAGACCTGTACACGTGTCACTTAGTCAACAGTTAGTTTATAAAAAAATATACGACATCGTTTTATAACAAAACAAGTGTAACAGAATGTACGACACTATTTAAAATCTAACTCAAAAAGATTCAGAGTGAATAAAACAAAGATGATCAGATTCTGTTTAAAAGGTGAATTCGGAATGAGAATTCGGAATGGGAATTCGTCATCAGAATTCGTTATGAGAATTCATCATCAGAATTCGTAATGAGAATTCTTCATCAGAATTCGTAATGAGAATTCTTTATCAGAATTCGTAATGAGAATTCCTTATCAGAATTTGTAATGAGAATTCCTCATCAGAATTCATAATGAGAATTCCTCATCAGAATTTGTAATGAGAATTCGTTGTCGAACTTCATAAGGATTCGTATCCTGAATCTGGAGAAAACTGTATCTGGAATTCGGAATGAAACTTTATCATAGATCTCATTCTGGATTTCGGAGTGAAACTTTATCGCAGTGCTTATCCAGAATTCAGATCCTAAAAACAGAATACCTCATATCAAAGTTTCAAACAATTCCTAGAATATAGAAATGAATCCGAATCTTATACTTCAGAAAAATATGGATGAAAATATGATAAGGATAATTTTTCTTACCAAATCAATTTTCCTTATAAAGTGATTTTCCTTATAAAATCATTTTTCTTAAAGATAAAGTGTTTGTGATTTTCAAAACAAGAAGGAATGGAAAATTCATAAGGAAAACCTTATTGACTCAACACCAATTATATATTATTTTAATATCAAAAGAATGATATTGTCGCTCGTGCATACGTACAGACTACCGTCTCCACGAACGCGATGAGATTCATTCCCCAACGTATCCATTCAAGTATAATTTGCATTTGATGATTAAAAATAATTTTAGAGACATGATATGATTATGGATATGAATAAGATACATCCCATCCATAAAAAATACGGCTTGCAGAACAAATAATATAAATGAAAACGAATCTATTAACAATTGAAAAGACGATAATACTAAGATATTATTAACAAATCAATGTTAAAAGACCACATATTATATCATATTAATGGAAATTATTTTTTTATAACTCAATAACAATTATTTAACCATTATACAGGAGGTTAAACTACCATATACCAAGGAAAAAGTACAAAGTAAGGTGTTTCCTATCTCACTTTTAATTCCGGGAGATTTCCATTGTTCACCACTTATTTATTGCATGTGTTGTGTGTAATGCCCATGATTGTATTAATTGTGTAATATACTCTAATTTATTGATATTTACATCATCATTGTATTATCCTTATTTTATGGGTGCATATTTCGTAAGTTACAAAACTGATAAGGGAATTTGAAATTTCAATTTCCACTCATTCGGCTTTATGCATACTTCATTGATTATTTTACTCCAAGATTATATGTGGACTCACTATTCCATTTATTATGTAATAATTTCCACTCCCCTTTATGTGGATATACTTTTGATACACATAATCACTCCATTGATAAATTCTCAAGTGATCGGTATGAACTTGATAAGAGTAATTTTTAACCCAATCTCTATTTGTTAAGTTAAATATCCAATTCATTGGTGTTGTTTTTACAAGATTATGTGTGAATGTCCTATGATTGAATTACACTGAATATCCAATCATATTGATTTTATTTATATTTGTCACACATAATTATGTCTTTGATTTATCTTTAACCTAAGGATATGGTCTTTACAAGAAATTTCATCTCAATTTATATTCCATTGAGACTTCTTTGTTGTTATACGCCAATTCACTTTTATATGGTGTATATATTGTACTTTGACATAGTATATCATGAATACCTGTATTATAATGATATTACAATGTTTTCATTACCTCAATTATTTGTATTCAAGTGTCTATCGTTTGGTTAGGAACTCTAACTAAAATATCATTTTAAATGTTTTAAATATTTATTATTCCAAATCTTTCTCATTAATGTCCATGTTTGAAAAATAGTTATAAGGATTTATTTATATTGACATTAATGTTTTCAAATAAAAATTCCTTTTAAAAGTTTCAAAGTGTTATGGGAAACTTTGATTCAAAAAACTATTTTTAAATAGCTTCTTGACAAATAGTGTGACTTTTAAATGATTTCAAGAAAAAAAGGAATATTTCTCTCTAATAGTTTTGATGATTATTTTCATCTATGTCAATATCATTCATTACTCTCGATTGAGGTTAATATGACACAATACAATCTTCCATATTGTATCAAATGAGTTATGTTCGACTATGGATGTGCTATTTTTATACCATTCATGGTTTGGGGTTAAAGTATTGACATTTTGTATGCTAATTTTAATATGAATGTTTATGTTATATTTAAACTTGTTCATATAAGGAATGCATTGGACTTAGTAAGTGACGGGTGGAGCCTGATATAGATCCTCGATGCATCGATAGGTCTCATGAGACAATCTAGTGTCTTGGCACGAGTCCTTGACCAAATATTATTTGTAGTCTTGGCACGAGGCCTTGGCTACGTGGTTATGATAGTCTGACATTATGCATTCTGTCATTATGAAAGTGGTTATTAATATTTTCAAGTGATTATTCGACTAGTAGAATATCCATGTGAATAATTAAATGTCATTATTTCATTTTATCCTTTCCATATTATGCTGAAGTTCAAGTTTCAAAGGATTTTTTTAGTTATACATTGCCTTAAATTTTTATATTTATTTATGAAAGTTTCCGCTATATTGTTATCCTTACTGAGCATCTGAGCTCACCCCTTTCAATGTTTTATTTTTCCAAGGATGTGAAGAAGTATTTTATGAATGACATTTAGGGATTGTATGAGGGGATATGAAGACAATATGTTGTTGTAGTTTTTCACTTATTGATGTAATGTAAACTTTATGATTATATATAGTGCTTCCAAGGCTACTAAACTAATCGATCTTTAGAGACTTGATCTTTTTTGTGATCAATCCAATGTTATGTAATATGCACCGACTCTGGGTAACTGGGTTCGGGGCGTTACAGTTGGTATAAGAGGAAGTTTAGTACAAACCTTGGAAGCTAGATTTAGATAAACTCTGATTAGATCACGTAGACCTAAGATGAACTTTGAGGATTAGTATATAAGAACTTCCTAGAATTTTGGTATTGTAGAGATTTTGTGAGTTTTCCGAGCAATACATCCATGTCTGGATACGAGCAGGTAGAGGCGGCTCTGGCACAGATGTACCTAGGGGTAAAACCCGAAAACACCGCTTTGAGCTAGACTCGAACGGGAACTGGTGCACGACAACGGGCCTTTCTGCACTCTTGGTTATGACACTCCTAGGGGATATGCTTAGGATAATTTACATTTTCTTTACAAAATGATTTGAAGTATTATATATATAAGATGAGAGTAAATGACCTTGGTTAATCCTAATGTGTTTCAAATTGAGAATATGGTGACATGTTAATATCTAAATGATTTTATGACTACTGTTACTCACATAATGCTTTCTGGTTTTAGTCAATGGCTAGATTCCAAGGAAGTCATAATGACTTTGAGAATGATGTACAAGGTGGGAACGGTGGTGGAAATGAGAAACAAAATGGAATGTTGATAGGCGTAAAATATATCATCTTTATGCCAAATCAATTTTCCAAAAATATGATGAACAATATATATATTAACCAATTCCTGGACTCAACAAAGAAGAGAAAGGTGATTAATGATAAGAGCTCCAGCAGTGGGGACCATGGAGAAAGGAATCCCCAGTTTCCATCATGCAGGAAATGTGGAAGGAGACACCCAGGAAATTGTCTCAATGGGACAAAGAAATGATTTACGTGCGGGAAGGAAGGACATAAAGTGAAGAATTGCCGAAGAAAAATGAAGATTACTATAGAAGAAGATAAAAATGGTCACAAGAATCCATTTACAATCATTTTCCATAAATGTAGGAGACCTGGCCATTACCCGAGTGAATTCCCTATTCTATAGGATATTTTCTTTATCAAAGAAGAAGCTATGTGGAAATAAATGGTAGGAGAAATGTTTAAAAAGTATTAGTGCTCCTTGTTGATGGGTTTACTTTGGAATAATTTTCTCTTGTATTTTGAACCCTACAGTTTTCCATGTGAGAATGATATTTGAGGAAGAATTATCTTTTCTCCTATGGATATAGTTATAAATAACCCTTTGGTTTTATATGATCGTTGGGTTTGAGGCAATTATAAGTTATTATAATTTGGGATGAAAATGAAAGGGATGAGAAAAGATTTGTGGTTAAATTATGTTATGGTTATTTTGAAAAATTTATCTCATTTTGGTAATGTTATAAAATATAGTTTTTGAAAAAGGACAACATGTAGGCCGTGTGACAACACGTCGCGTCAGACAAAGCTGTGGGAATCGAACCCACAACCAAAGTGCAATTGGGATTTATCGCCTACCACTAGACTACGTGAAGTCCCTAGTTAGTGTGACTATTATTTTTAGTTAAATGATTTTTTTGATCGATAATAATTTGATTTGGGAACTTTTGTCTTATCAAATGAATACCCTTAGTATAGGAAAATGATTTGGTGATTAAGTGATAAATGTTATTTTGGAAGTTGTTTGCTTTGTTGTGAACACTATATACCCAAGGAAAATAGAATAGTGTGGGATTTCATTTGAGGGGTAATGGTGGATTTTTATCTACATTTTTATTGTGGATTTATAGTGATTTGGGTTATTTATGGAAATGATTAACCTATAATAAAGAATATGTGATTAGGTTAATTACTTTTAAGTATGTTACTTTAAGAGTAGTTGATGTCATTTCGAGATACAATTAAACGTGGAAGACTACATAACCAAATTCTTATATGTTTTGGGTTTCAATATTAGTTTGGATTATATTGAAGGATTTTAAGGACAATTGATTATTGAATGATATTTATTTAACTTTGGGGTATTGTTGGTTTAATTTTAGAAATTAAGATTAGTTTTTTTTCTTTAATGGAATATCCATTTGGGGGATCATCAGATCTTAGACTAACGGTTTTGGTTTTGATTAGTCTCTAAAGACAAGGTAAATATATAGTTTACCCTATGTGGATCATGTTATTCTATAGAATTTAATTCTTGCTCTTCCTATGTGACCAAGTCTTCTTGAATACTCATTGTTAAAAAAATGAGTTAGTGGTAGAAATTAATTAAAGAATGAAACTCTACTTAAAAATTAAGTATATCTCTTTATGTTCTTAGTCAATATCATAAATTAATTCCTCATATTTATGTAATGTAACTTAAAACAAAAAAAATGTTGTCTGTTTAATTTTCCTACAGGGAAACTAATGCTCGTTTGTCCCATCACAAGTTTGTGGTTTTCTTATTTTTAAATTTCTCCTGATCATGTTCTCTATCCCTCTCCATCATAACTTGAAACTTAGTTTATCATCCATATCCATGTTTTTCTACATGAAATTCTAGTATAGGTTATCTCAGGTGACCTTTGTACTTCTCTTTCTTTCTTTTAAAGTGATAGTTTTATTGACTCTTTTTCCAATGTGGGACTTTCCATTATATTCCCAAGCCCAATTTTAAAAATTGGGAGGATGCAATTTATTGAAGGAGGGGAGAATGTAACACCCCAAGCTTCTACGGTACGTTTCCCTTGGAATAATGCAATGGCGTTCACTGTACGCAACTTCGAGATTCTAAAACACCACAACCAATCAAACTAGCCATAATGAATAGTAATACCTACTTTTTGAAATTTTATAAATTTTATATTTCTAAATGGATTTCATTTTTGCATTCATAATATCTAAATTAGATTAGGGTGAAATTTTGGTACTTTTCGGATAACTTTCATATTTTGATGAATAGTGAAAATTACTAAATTTTAATTAAAAACAACTTTTTTAATCGAAATAATTAATAGTGATAAATTATTAATTTGAGTGGTTTTAAAGTATATTTAGAATATATTTTTACCATTTAATACAATGTTGTTTATTTTATGTAATTTCACATTTAAACCATACATAAAAAAGTGTCAATCTTTTGATAGTTATTATCTCTTAAAAACACGCTATTTGTTTTGACGATGAAAATTAATTTTTAAATTAATTAATGAAACTGATATGTTTTGAATTTGGTAAAATAGACATCATTTTTTAATTCATAATATCAAATATATCTTAGGCCTAATTATTTGTATTTTTCTGCAAACATTCATTTTTTTATGAATAGTGAAACCACTAAGTGGTAGTTAAAAAACTGAATTTTTCATAAAACTTAATTTTACCGCTTCTGTGAGTAGAATTTCGAAAATACAAGAGACATGGTTAATATCAAGGAGTAAAATGTGGTTCAATGAGTTGAAAATAATTTTTGGTGAATAGTAACTTTTTACTTTTATTTACCACGGTTAAATGTAAATAGGGTAATGAAGGGTAAAAATGATATTAATATTACCCTAAACATGTCCTAACTCTATTGGAAAAGTGTATCTCGACCAAAAACAACCTTAGGACTAAAATATTATCATTTAGGTCCACTTGTATTAGATTAGAACATTTATTATTATTTAATTCAAAGTAGAGTTAAAAGAGTTAAAATCAAAGTTTATTTACTAAAACATTTTTAATATAGGGTTATACATAAGATAAATTTGATTGTAAATATTCATTAGAAATCTCAAAAGCTTTCCTACATAATGGTATTTTGTTTATAATTTTTATACATTAAATAATTTACTTTATTTATGACACAATGGTGATGCAGTAATTACCTAATTAATGAAATATTAAAATAATTGATATTATAAATATCAAAATAAATGTAATTTGAGACTTTTTATGAATTACACTAATTTTATAGGTTAATATGACATATTAGGATTGATTATATAAAATATTTTCGAAGTAATAATGTTGTTATGAATTTATCAAAAACAAAATACCCAATAATGTCAAAATTGACATAAAAGAGTATTTAAGACAAATATTATATTATTAATTGATATTAAATTCCTAAAAATATATGGTTCGGCCAAGAGACTTATATCATGAAAGTTGTATCATTAATGGACCACTTGAGGGTCACTTGGATGTATATAGTAAGTTTATTAACCATATAATATAAAAATACAAAGAGACATTGTAAAAGTGAAACTAATTAACTAAGATTTAATACTTAAAGATAAGGTTAATATAATGCCCCAAACCTGTCTAAATTCTATTGGTTGAGTGGTTTTCGACCCATCCCCACCTTAACCTATAAATAATCCACTTTTGAGCCATTAGAAACCGAATATGAATTTATTATAAAATAATATTTTTTGCTTTTCCAAAGGTGCCCCTCACCCCTCTTATAAAAGGGCACTCCCCCTTCTCACTAATTCACACATTCAAAGCCTTTTGGCTCGGCCAAAACCAGCCCAAATACTCTCTCAAATTTCCTAACTACAACCTAGAGGCATTATTTTGATCATAAAGCCACCCTAAGGAGCCCTTTTGATCAAATAAAATGGAAGAACCCGGAGAATAGGTAATGTTTTCACCACCCTCTTTCAAGTTCCTTTCATCTTCAACTTCTTCTTTCTTTGTTATTTCTATTCTAAAATAATAAATCAAGTATCTTCTATATACTTTTATGTTATTATAAATATGTTACAACCATATTGAGTATTCTATGCATCCTTTGAATGGCATGTCACCATACATGCGTATGTGCGGCTTACCGTCTCCACGTCGTGGTGTAATTGTTATTCAATATATTATTATTTGGATGGGTTTAATAATGATATTTAATTCATTTAAATAATAAATATAACATGATAATTATTCTTTCTATATGATATAACATCCAATTATATATTATTTTAATATCAAAAGAATGATATTGTCGCTCGTGCGTACGTACAGACTACCGTCTCCACGAAGGCGATGAGATTCATTCCCCATCGTATTCATTCAAGTCTAATTCACATTTGATGATTAAAAATAATTTTTAGAGACATTATATGATTATGGATATGAATAAGATATATCCCATCCATAAAAAATAAGGCTCTCATAACAAATAATATAAATGAAAACGAATCTGTTAACACTTGAAAAGACAATAATACTAAGATATTATTAAAAAATCAATGTTAAAAGATCACATATGATATAATATTAATGTAAATGATATTTGTATAAATAAATAACAATTATTTAACCATTATACAGGAGTTTAACCTACCATATACCAAGGAAAAAGTATAAAGTAAGGGGTTTCTTATCTCACTTTTAATTCCGTGAGATTTCCATTGTTCACCACTTATTTATTGCATGTGGTGTGTGTAATGCCCATGATTGTATTCATTGTGTAATATACTCTAATTTATGTATATTTACATCATCATTGTATTATCCTTCTTTCATGGTTGCATGTTTCGTAAGTTACGAAATTGATAAGGGAATTTGAAATTTCAATTTCCACTCATTCGGCTTTATGCATACTTCATTGATTATTTTACTCCAAGATTATATGTGGACTCACTATTCCTTTTCTTATGTAACAATTTACACTCCCCTTTCTGTGGATATACTTTTTATACACATAATCACTCCATTGATAAATTCTCAAGTGATCGGTATGAACTTGATAAGAATAATTTTTAACCCAATATCTATTTGTTGAGTTAAATATCCAATTCATTGGTGTTGTTTTTACAAGAATATGTGTGAATGTACTCTGATTGAATTACACTGAATATCCAATCATATTGAGTGTATTTATATTTGTCACACATAATTATTTCATTGATTTATCCTTAACCTATGTATACGGTCTTTATAAGAAATTTCATCTAAATTTATATTCCATTGAGACTTCTTTGTTGTTATACGCCAATTCACTTTTATATGGTGTATATATTATACTTTGACATAGTATATCATGAATCCCTGTATTATAATGATATTACAATGTTTTTATTACCTCAATTATTTGTATTCAAGTGTCTATCTTTTGGTTAGGAACTCTAACTAAAATATCATTTTAAATGTTTTAAATATTTATTATTCCAAATATTTCACATTAATGTCCATCTTTTAAAAATAGTTTTAAGGATTTATTTATATGAAAATTAAAGTTTTCAAATCAAAATTCCTTTTAAAAGTTTTATGGTATGGGAAACTTTGATTCAAAAATCTATTTTTAAATGGCTTCTTGAAAAAAAGTGTGACTTTTAAATGATTTCAAGAAAAAAAAGGATATTTCTCTCTACTAGTTTTGATGATTATTTTCATCTATGTCAATATCCTTCATTACTCTCGATTGAGGTTAATATGATACAATACAATCTTCCATATTGTATAAAATGATTTATGTTCGACTATAGATTTGCTATTTTTACCATTCATGGTTTGGGGTTAAAGTATTGACATTTTGTATGCTAGTTTTAATACGAATGTTTATGTTATGTTTAAACCTGTTCATATAAGGAATGCATTGGACATAGTAAGTGACGGGTGGAGACCGCTATAGCTCCTCGATGCATCGGTAGGTCTCATGAGACAATCCAGTGTCTTGGAATGAGGCCTTGACAAAATCTTATTTGTAGTCTTGGCACGAGGCCTTGGCTACGTGGTTATGATAGTATGAAATTATGCATTCTGTCATTATGAAAGTGGTTATTAATATTTTCATGTGATTATTTGACTAGTATAATATCCATGTGAATAATTAAATTTCATTATTTCATTTTATCCTTGCCATATTATGCTGAGTTTCAAGTTTAAAAGGCCTTTGTTGTAGTTATACATTGCCTTAAATTTTTATGTTTATTTTTGAAAGTTTACGCTATATTGTTATCCTTACTGAGCATCTGAGCTCACCCCTTTCAATGTTTTATTTTTCCTAGGATGTGAAGAAGTATTTTATGAATGACCTATAGGAATAGTATGAGGGGATATGAAGACAATATGTTGTTGTAGTTTTCACTTATTCATGTAATGTAAACATTATGAATATATCTGGTGTTTCCAAGGATACTAAACCAATCGGTCTTTCGAGACTTGATCTTTTTTTGTGATCAAGCCAATGTTATGTAATATGCACTGACTCTGGGTAACTAGGGTCGGGGCATTACAGTTGGTATCAGAGAAAGTTTAGTACAAACCTTGGAAGCTAGATTAAGATAAACTATGATTAGATCACGTAGACCTAAGATGAACTTTGAGAATTAGTATAGAAGAACTTCCGATAATTTTGGTATTGTAGATATTTTGTGAGTTTTCTGAGCAAAGCATCCCTGTCTGGATACGAGCAGGTAGAGGAGGCTCTGGCACAGATATATCTAGGGGTAAAACCTGAAAACACTGCTTTGAGCTAGACTCAAACGGGAACTGGTGCACAACAACGGGCCTTGTTGCACTCTTGGTTACGACACTCCCGGGGGATATGCTTAGGATAATTTACATTTTCTTTACAAACTGATTTGAAGTATTATATATATAAGATGAGAGTAAATGACCTTGGTTAATCCTAATGTGTTTCAAATTTATAATATGGTGACATGTTAATATCTAAATGATTTTGTGACTACTGTTACTCACACAATGCTTTCTGGTTTTAGTCAATGGCTGGATTCCAAGGAATTCATAGTGACATTAAGAATGATGTAAAAGGTGAGAACGGTGGTGGAAATGAGCAACAAAATGGAATGTTGATAGGCATAAAATATATCATCCTTATGCCAAATCAATTTTCCAAAAATATGATCAACAATATATATATTAACCAATTCCCATACTCAAAAAAGAAGAGAAAGGTGATGAATGATAAGAGCTCTAGCTGTGGAGACCATGGAGAAAGGAATCCTCAGTTTCCATCAGGCAGGAAATGTGGATGGAGACACCCAAGAAAGTGTCTCAATGGGACAAACAAATGCTTTACATGCGGGAAGGAAGGACATAATGTGAAGAATTGCAAAAGACAAATGAAGAGTACTATGGAAGAAGATAAAAATGGTCCAAATAATCCATTTACAGTCATTTTCCATAAATGTAGGAGACCTGGCGATTACCCGAGTGAATGCCCTATTCAAGAGGATTTTTTCTTTATCAAAGAAGAAGATATGTGGAAATAAATGGTTGGAGAAATCTTTAAAAAGTATTAGTGCTCCTTGTTGATGGGTTTACTTTGGAATAATTTTCTCTTGTATTTTGAACCCTATAGTTTTCCAGGTGAGAATGATATTTGAGGAATAATTATCTTTTCTCTTGTGGATATAGTTACAAATAACCATTTAGTTTTATATGATCGTTGGGTTTGAGGCAATTATAAGTTATTATAATTTGGGATGAAAATGAAAGGTATGAGATAAGATTTGTGGTTAAATTATGTTATGGTTATTTTGAGGAATTTATCTCATTTTGGTAATGTTATAAAAGATAGTTTTTGAAAAAGGACAACACGCAGGCCGTGTGACAACAGGTCGCGTCGGACAAAGCTGTGGGAATCGAACCCACAACCAAAGTGCGATTGGGATTTATCGCATACCACTGGACTACGTGATGTCCCTGGTTAGTGTGACTATTATTTTTAGTGAAATGATTTTATTGATCAATAATAATTTGATTTGGGAACTTTTGTCTTATCAAATGAATACCCTTAGTATAGGAAAATGATTTAGTGATTAAGTGATAAATGTTATTTTGGAAGTTGTTCGCTTTGTTGTGAACACTATATACCCATGGAAAATAGAATATTATGGGATTTCATTTGAGGAGTAATGGTGGATTTGGATCTACGTTTTTATTGTGGATTTATAGTGATTTGGGTTATTTATGGAAATGATTAACCTATAATAAAGAATATGTGATTAGGTTAATTACATTTAAGTATGTTACTTTAAGAGTAGTTGATGTCATTTAGAGATACAATTTAACGTGGAAGACTAAATAACAAAATTCTTATAAGTTTTGGGTTTCAATATTAGTTTGGATTATATTAAAGGATTTTAAGGACAATTGATTATTGGATGATATTTATTTAACTTTGGGGTATTGTTGGTTTAATTTTAGAAATTAAGATTAGTTTTTTTCTCTAATGAAATATCCATTTGGGGGATCATCAGATCTTATACTAATGGTTTTGGTTTTGATTAGTCTCTAAAGACAAGGTAAATATATAGTTTACCCTATGTGGATCATGTTATTCTATAGAATTTAATTCTTGCTCTTCCTGTGTGACCAAGTCTTCTTGAATACTCATTGTTAAAAAAATGAGTTAGTGGTAGAAATTAATTAAAGAATGAAACTCTACTTAAAAATTAAGTATATCTCTTTATGTTCTTAGTCAATATCATAATTTAATTCCTCATCTTTATGTAATGTAACTTAAAACAAAAAAAATGTTGTCTGTTTAATTTTCCTACAGGGAAACTAATGACCGTTTGTCCCATCACAAGTTTGTGGTTTTCTTATTTTTAACTTTCTCCTGATCATTTTCTCTATCCCTCTCCATCATAACTTGAAACTTATTTTATCATCCATATCCATGTTTTTTTACATTGAATCCTAGTATAGTTTATCTCAGGTGACCTTTGTACTTATCTTTCTTTCTTTTAAAGTGATAGTTTTATTGACTCTTTTTCCGATGTGGGACTTTCCATTATATTCCCAAGCCCAATTTTAAAAATTGCGAGGATGAAATTTATTGAAGGAGGGGAGAATGTAACACCCCAAGCTTCCACGGTACGTTTCCCTTTGAATAATGCAATGGCGTTCATTGTACGCAACTTCAAGATTCTAACACACCACAACCAATCAAACTAGTCATTATGAATAGTAATACCTACTTTTTGAAATTTTATAAATTTTATCTTTCGAAATGGGATTCATTTTTGTATTTTTAATATCTAAATTAGCTTAGGGTGAAATTTTGGTACTTTTCAGATAACTTTCATATTTTGATGAATAGTGAAAATTACTAAATTTTAATTAAAAACAACTTTTTAAATCGAAATAATTGATAGCGATAAATTATTAATTTGAGTGGTTTTAAAGTATATTTAGAATATATTTTTATCATTTAATACTATGTTGGTTATTGTATGTAATTTCACATTTAAACCAGACATAAACAAGTGTCAATCTTTTGATAGTTATTATCTCTTAAAAACACGCTATTTGTTTTGATGACGGGAATTAATTTTTAAATTAATTAATGCAACTGATATGTTTTGAATTTGGTAAAATAGACATCATTTTTGAATTCATAATATCAAATATTGGTTAGGCCTAATTATTGGTATTTTTTTGTAAACTTTCATTTTTTTATGAATAGTGAAACCACTAAGTGGTAGTTAAAAAACTGAATTTTTCATAAAACATAATTTTACCACTTCTGTGAGTGGAATTTCAAAAATCCGAGAGACACAATTAATATCAAGGAGTAAAATGTGGTTCAATGAGATGAAAATAATTTTTGGTGAATAGTAACCTTTTACTTTTATTTACCACGGTTAAATGTAAATAGGGTAATTAAGGGTAAAAATGATATTAATATTACCCTACACATGTCCTAATTCTATTGGACAAGTGTATCTCGACCAAAAACAACCTTAGGACTAAAATATTATCATTTAGGTCCACTTGTATTAGATTAGAATAATTATTATTATTTAATTCAAAGAAGAGTTAAAAGAGTTAAAATCAAAGTTTATTTACTAAAACATTTTTAATATAGGGTTATACATAAGATAAATTCGATTGTAAATATTCATTAGAAATCTAAAAATATTTACTAAATATTGGTATTTTATTTATAATTTTTAGACATTGAATAATTTACTTTATTTATGACACAATGGTGATGCAGTAATTACCTAATTAATGAAATATTAAAATAATTGATATTATAAATATCAAAATAAATGTAATTTGAGACTTTTTATGAATTACACTAATCTTATTGGTCAATATGACATATTATAATTGATTATATAATTTTTTTTTTGAAGTAATAATGCTGTTATGAATTTATCAAAAACAAAATACCCAATAATGTCAAAATTGACAGAAAAGAGTTTTTAAAACAAAAATTATATTATTAATTGATATTAAATTCCTAAAAATATATGGTTAGGCCAAGAGACTTATATCATGAAATGTGTATCATTAATGGACCCCTTGGGGGTCGCTTGGATGTATATAGTAAGTTTATTAACCATATAATATAAAAATACAAAGAGACATTGTAAAAGTGAAACTAATTATCTAAAAGTTAATACTTAAAGATAAGGTTAATATAATGACCCAAACCTGTCTAAATTCTATTGGTTGAGTGTTTTTAGACCCATACCCACCTTAAAATTTAAATAATCCACTTTTGAGCCATTAGAAACTAAATATAAATTTATTATAAAATAATATTTTTTGCTTTTCCAAAGGTGCCCCTCACCCCTCTTATAAAAGGGCACTACCCCTTCTCAATAATTCACACATTAAAAGACTTTTGGCTTATCCAAACCCTGCCCAAATACTCTCTCAAATTCCCTAAATACAACCTAGAGGCCGTATTTTGATCAGAAAGCCACCCTAAGGAGCCCTTTTGATCAAATCAAAAGGAAGAACCCGGAGAAGAGGTAATGTTTTCACCACCCTCTTTCAAGTTCCTTTCATCTTAAACTTCTTCTTTCTTTGTTATTTATATTCTAAAATAATAAATCCAGTATCTTCTATATAATGTGATGTTATTATAAATATGGTACAACCATATTCAGTATTCTATCCATCCTTTGAATGGCATGTCACTATACGTGTGTATGTACGGCTTACCGTCTCCACGTCGTGGTGTAATTGTTATTCAATATATTATTATTTGGATGGGTATAATAATAATGTTTAATTCATGTAAATAATAAATATAACATAATAATGATTCTGTATATATGATATAACACCCAATTATATATTATTTTAATATCAAAATAATGATATTGTCGGTCGTGCGTACGTACGGACTACCGTCTCCACGAACATGACGAGATTCATTCCACATCGTATCCATTCAAGTCTAATTCGCATTTTATGATTAAAAATAATTTTTAGAGACATGATATGATTATGGATATGGATAAGATACATCCCATCCATAACAAATACGGCTCTCATAACAAATAATATAAAGGAAAACGAATCCGTTAACACTCGAAAAGACGATAATACTAAGATATTATTAACAAATCAATGTTAAAAGATCACATATGATATCATATTAATGTAAATGATTTTTTTATAACTCAATAACAATTATTTCACCATTATACAGGAGTTTAACCTACTGTCTAGCAAGGAAAAAGCACAAAGTAAGGGGTTTCTTATCTCACTTTTAATTCCATGAGATTTCCATTGTTCACCACTTATTTATTGCATGTGGTGTGTGTACTTCCCATGATTGTATTCATTGTGTAATATACTCTAATTTATGTATATTTACATCATCATTTTATTATCCTTCTTTCATGGGTTCATGTTTCGTAAGTTACCAAATTGATAAGGGAATTTGAAATTTCAATTTCCACTCATTCGGCTTTATTCATACTTCATTGATTATTTTACTCCAAGTTTATTTGTGGAATCACTATTCCTTTACTTATGTCATAATATCCACTCCCCTTTCTGTTTATATACTTTTGATACACATAATCACTCCATTGATAAATTCTCAGGTGATTGGTATGAACTTTATAGGAGTAATTTTTAACCCAATCTCTATTTGTTGAGTTAAATATCCAATTCATTGATGTTGTTTTTACAAGAATATGTGTGAATGTCCTCTGATTGAATTACACTGAATATCCAATCATATTGAGTGTATTTATATTTTTCACACATAATTATTTCGTTTGTTTATCCTTTACCTAAGGATACGCTCTTTATAAGAAATTTCATCTCAATTTACATTCCATTGAGACTTCTTTGTTGTTATACGCCGATTCACTTTTATATGTTGTATATATTGTACTTTGAAATAGTATATCATGAATCCCTGTATTATCATGATATTAAAATGTTTTTATTACCTCAATTATTTTTATGCAAGTGTTTATGTTTTGGTTAGGAGCTCTAACTATAATATCATTTTAAATGTTTTAAATATTTATTATTCCAAATCTTTCTCATTAATGTCCATGTTTTAAAAATAGTTTTAAGGATTTATTTATATGGAAATTAAAGTTTTCAAATCAAAATTCCTTTTAAAAGTTTCAAAGTGGTATGGGACACTTTGATTCAAAAATCTATTTTTAAATGGCTTCTTGACAAATAGTGTGACTTTTAAATGATTTCAAGAAAAAAAGGGATATTTCTCTCAAATAGTTTTGATGATTATTTTCATCTATGTCAATATCCTTCATTACTCTTGATTGAGGTTAATATGATACAATACAATCTTCCATATTGTATCAAATGAGTTATTTTCGAATATGGATGTGCTATTTTTATACCATTCATGGTTTGGGGTTAAAGTATTGACATTTCATATGCTAGTTTTAATATGAATGTTTATGTTATGTTTAAACCTGTTCATATGAGGAATGAATTGGTCTTAGTAAGTGACGGGTGGAGCCTGCTATAGCTCCTCGATTCATCGGTAGGTCTCATGAGACAATCTAGTGTCTTGGCATGAGGCCTTGTCAAAATCTTATTTGTAGTCTTGGCACGAGGCCTTGGCTACGTGGTTATGATAGTCTGGCATTATGCATTCTGTCATTATGAAAGTGGTTATTAATATTTTCATGTGATTATATGACTAGTAGAATGTCCATGTGAATAAGTAAATGGAATTATTTCATTTTATCCTTTCCATATTATGCTGAAGTTCAAGTTTAAAAGGCTTTTGTTTTATTTATAAATTGCCTTAAATTTTTATGTTTATTTATGAAAGTTTCCGCTATATTGTTATCCTTACTGATCATCTGAGCTCACCCCATTTAATGTTTTTTTTTCAGAATGTGAAGAATTATTTTATGAATGACCTGTAGGGATAGTATGAGGGGATATGAATACAATATGTTTTTGTAGTTTTTCACTTATTGATGTAATGTAAACTTTATGAATATATCTAGTGTTTCTAAGGCTACTAAACTAATAAGTCTTTTGAGACTTGATCTTTTTTGTGATCATCCCAATTTTATGTAATATGCACCGAATCTAGGTAACTGGGGTCGGGGCGTTACATTACTTATCATTTCTCACATGAAAACATCCTCAAATGTAAGCACAAAAAATTCATTTGATCTACTTGCCTCCAGAATAAGTGAAGGAGAAGCAGTAGGTGAGGATGGTGGACTTGTTGTTAAAAAAAATTGGTGATCAGTGATGAGAAACCATCCAATGATGGAACTGGACCATGGATGCAGGTCAAAACCTAGAAAATTGGATGACATCCTCATGGTATAGGAGGATGGGTTGCTCATCATAACATGAATACTAGATCTAGGGAAAATTGATTTCAACTAACAAGTTTGTCGAGCATCAATGTGTTTTTACCCCTCCCCTTTCTTTACTTTTCATTTAATAAATGTACCTCTGCACCTTCATCTTTTGAAAAAAAATATTATTTCATATCAATTATCATTTAAACCGATGTTATATATTTCTTATTACATTGAATCATTTTTTTATAATAATCCTACAATGTTGTCTAATTTAAATTATTATGCAAAAAAAATTTAATATATTGAAGAAAAAAAAATTCAAAAAATTGGTTTATTTAAAACTAAACAATTTTGATCACATACCATTTAATTTAATTATTTATCATCTAACCATTAATTTTATTCAATCCACTAGTATAAAATTATAATGATAATATATGAGGAATTAAAATTAAAAACTTTTACAATATTTCTAATTACTTGAGGTTTTAATATTCTTGTATATTTCTTAATAATATTTCACATTTTATTTTCATAATTTATTAATGTTTATCTTATATTTTAAAATATAATAGGTTTTGTTTTACTTTCATATTTCGTGTGATACAAGATATTCAAAAAAATGTTTATTTAAAGAAAAACATGTATTGAAATATTTGGGTGCAATATAGTCCTTGAATAAGGGAACTATCATTAATGATAGATATCATAGAATACCAGGTGGTCTATATTTAACACCCAGTGGAATAATTAACTTAGTATTTAGCCTGTGGATAACCACCTTGTGGTCAGTGGCCCTAGGAAATGTACCCGTTAAGGTACAGTGTATATGGAGGATGTTTACTGGGTACCTGGGATGTTTTTTAAAAAATTAATTAATTAATTTAGATTCTTATTATGTTTTATGAAAATAGTTTCTTTCTAATTTCATCTATGGAAGCTAATAGGACCCTTCCCACTCTATCTCTCATTACCTTCTCTTCAAGGGGGGGGGGGGGTTCTCCTCTTTTTCTGATCCAATTTTCTTACCATCGGTCTTATGTGATCATCAAAAGTATATCTATCCATACTATTTTTACTATTTTCATTTTCCCTCTCTAACACATTATTTTCAATCAAATTTATATATGTTCATATCACATTCATGATTTTTTATAATTTTTATTTATTGGAGTAGAGTTATATGGTGATATTTAATAGGTATATTTTGTAACTATCGAGTTGGTGTTATTTAAAATTATTTCATTGTTATATGTGTGTATATTTTATCTATTTGAAATTTATGTTTTAATAGTCCTTGAGTGTATTTGTGGTATTATATTGAATAAAAGATGCCTCATTGTTTTTTTAGGCTTTCATGAGTCACCCTTTTTGATTGTATATTGGAAAATTAGGTGTTTAGGATGGGAAATGGAGTTTCATTATTATATAGGAATGGGCTAAATCATAAGATGAAACATAATTCAATCCATGGGGGTATCGAGAGTTGGTGGTGGCCATAATTTGGTTTTTGTGGACATGGGTGACAGTTATGGGAGAATGGGATCATGGTAATGGATTGTAATTATAGCAACTCAGGCTTATCATAAATTAATATTAAATTATTTTTTGATTAATATTCATTACATTACACAAACACATGCATAGAGACTGTAATAGTTTAGTGCCTTTTGAAACAATAAAACTTGAAAAATTTGTTCATAGGTAAGATACATCATCTCCCATTAAGTTCTTCATATGTGGCACCCTTCTTAGATAAATCATATATAATACATATATTCATATCCTAGGGAGATAAAACATAAGAAATGGTGAGCTCCGATGCTCAGAAAAGATAAACAAGGGTGATATGTAATCATATCATAAACATAAAGGTATAAGAATATGAGTATAACATATGAAACTGATACCCTAGATATCAAAGATCATGATGTTGATTCATTGGATAACTATTGGAAGTAAATATGAAATTAATCATAAGGAAATAAAATAAAATGATCCATGAGAGAAAAACATTGACATAAGATGTAAATGTTTAGTATACGCATAACCATTTAAAATCTTATGTCAAGGATACCCAACAAGACATTTATAAAATTTTAGTCTTTGTCTAACCACCCATGTACCTACTTCAGGCTTGGGATGACCTCCCATGTACCCATATTCAGGCTTTTAATAACAAATCATATACCCTAGTTTATGGGGTTGGTCTAAACACATGTGTATCCTTATATCCTATAGAACATTTGGTATTAGACAATGCATTAGAGGGAGATATAGGTCCCACCTGTCACATAATTAAAATCATAAACACATGTGCCAAAAGTTTTTAAAACATTCATTATATAATAACCCATCAAATTAATTGGGTTTTATAAAAATTCCATCATATCATATCCTATGAAAAAGTGTTAGGTTTTATAATAATTTCATCATTTAATCATAGCATAACCCATGAAAATGAATAGGGTTTCATAATAAGTTTATCATTCTATAAACCATGGAATATAAATGGGTTTCATAAACAACATGTAGTCATTAAGCATTCAGATAGAGAATAATAATTGTATCCTTGGTTCATATCCCATGAAAAGAATAATTTACATCAAAGCTTAGATGTAGAATTATTTCAGAAGATTACATGGTACATTTCTTGAGGAAAATATCCTTACCACATTTAGAAACACTTTTTTAAAACATAATATTTTTTTTAAATATATTTTCTTTGAAAATAAATTTGAAATTTTATAAATAATGATTCAATGAAAATAATTTTCATGAAGATGATAAGATTTTTTCATTCTATACAAGTTAAAAAAATTGGTTCACATTTTAAGTAAAATAGTAATGGAAATTGATTTGATAATGACTTGAAGATTCAATTCAATAAAAATTTTGAAAATTAAAAAAAAATGAGTAAAAACCCATTTAATAAGTAAATTGTATAATGTTTACAAAACTTTGAAAATACTTTTACAAAACTTGATTTGGAATAAAAAGTGGTTTTCGACCAAAATTAGGAAATAATGACAATTTTTGTTAACAACATTATTTTTAACTATTGATTACATAAAGAGATTATAATAAAGGGAATGAATGTATTCTCATGAAAAAACTAGAGGATAAGAAAATTCATGAGTTTCTTGAGATATGGATTATATAATTTTATCATCAGAAACTCAATCTTATGAAATATTAATAAATGAAGAGATTGTAACATAAAATCCTTACCACTTATATAACTTTAAAACTAATACCAAATAAGGGTTATAAATAAATGAAAATATAAATATGATGAAGATAAATAAATTCGATATATTATATGTCAATTGGGATATATATAAACCTTGTAAAATAATATTGGTGCATAATATAATCATGTGTCTTGAAGAAGGAAAATTGAGAAAAAATTCATTTACTGCATTGGTAACGTCTAAACCTTATACCCCGTGAAAGAGATATCATAAAATGTATATTTAAATCCAAATAATTTTCATTAGAATCATCCTAAAAACATTAATGGGTAGTATGTAGAATGCATATAAAACATTTGTGGGGAATATGGCTAAAATCTCATAGAAACAAAAGCGAGATGATAATAAAGACATAGATATGATATTTATACACCAATTAAACTTTAAATGACAATCATGAAACATGTATTTGAGAAATGAAGTAGGTTTCTTTCATGTAAATGGTAGGTTGTACGTACGAATGAGTAACGTTTCCATTTTTCAATGATCATTATGAAAATTATATAAGTAATATTTTATATTTCCAAAATAGACATAAAATAATAAATAATATATTATTTATCTAAATACACATATAAATATAATCCATGTGGTTTTATGGTGAATGTATATAGAGTCAAATCGCTTCACAAATGTGGTAATTCACACATTCAATAATGGTGTTATCATCTTTCAGTGAGTGAAAAGGTAAGAAATATAATGATATATTATCTTTTAATAATGACAAATATGTTATTAATATTATAAATAATTCATTATATAATATATATTTATTAAATTTATCCTTGTTATATTCCATGTAAATAATTAGTGAAAATGAACTATAGGGCTTTGTGAGGCGGCAATCTGTTGTACAAACGAGTGATGTTATCGTTTCCCCAGGAAATCGAAAGTAAAGTAGGTAAATATGATATACTGAATCAAGAGGTATAATTATTTGATAAAAACTATATATATACATTACATGCATCATCATACCCAACCATGATAAGTGGTATTGGAAAAACAAAAGACAACGATTCACACGGTGGTAGTCCCCCATACACACGAATGTTGTTTTTGTAACACATTTGATGGAAAAGGTGATGGTTATAGATAATTAAATTAACATAAAAATATATTATTATATGTAATATATTTATGTTATTTTATAATCATTATTTTATAATAAATGAAATATTTTTAGGAAGATAAAAAATAAAAACACCCATTGATGAACGTTACCTTTTCTTCGGGTAACCTCATTAGGTTTTCACCAAAAGACTTACCAGTTTGGATTTATTCCCAAAATAATGTTTTGTATATTAGAGTATGGATGCAGGGATGTTATATATTCTTTTATTTTCTGAAGAAAAAAATATGGTTTGAATAATAGAGAAATGTCGGTGGGCTTTTATAAGTGAGGTGAGTGGTGTACATGTAAGTTTTTGAAATAAAAAGGTGTTCTCACATTTTTATCATTTAAAAAGGATAAAAATGAATTATAATATATATAATAAGGTATATAGTTGAATAAAAACTATAAAATTTGTTTTGGACAATTTTTGTGTCATTTTTCACCTTTATCATTTTTGTTTAACCCATGGTAAATCAATTTTAAGGTTAACCATGATAAATACTTTTTACTCTTTTCATTATTCATTTTGGTAAAAATAATTTATGAAAATATTAGATAACATAAATTAATATTATTCCAAATATTTAATGCATTTTCCAAATTGAAATTCACCTAATTGAGAAATTTAATTTAAAATTAATCCACCAGACACGTTGAGAAAGTGGGTTTTTAAAGAAAAAAAGATCAAAAAATTAAAAATTTTATATATCAAAATTTAATATTAAAAATTATAAAGATATATAATGGATTAATTAATTTATAATCGAACTAATTTTACTTTAATACTATTTTAAAATATTTTTTAACATTATAAATTATATAAATGAAATGGTAATATTCAAATAAAAATGCAGTATTTTTCACTATTCATCAAAAAATTAATCATTTCAAAAAATTATCAAACTGAACCACCATAATATAATTTAAAAATAATGATTTAAAAAAGGAATTTTATTTTTTCAAATTAATTTTAAAAATTTTTGAAAATTTAAATTTAAAATAAGTTCAAAAATGGAGAAAGCATTTTATTTAGAAGAATAATTATTTTATAAATATAAAATTAGATTTATTATTATGTCTTCTCTAAAAAACATAATATTAATTTTAAATAGTTATTGGAATATATAATATATACATTTGTTAAAATAATTAACCAAAATCGGTTTTTTAAATTTATTTAAGAAAAAAGAATTTGTTTTCATAAAAAGAATTTCCGAACAAACATCCCCTTTATTTCTAAATAGTTATTATTTATACTTATAATTAATTGTTCATCAAATAATTAATTACCTGTACATGTGTAAACCATATTTTAATTATTTATTTAATCCAATTTATACTTTCCATCTAATCGACTATGTGATAACTAATATTTTGAATAAAAATATTTAGGTATTAAGTTATATTTTGTTTAAACATGGTGTTATAAGTAATGCTAGCTACAATTAATGTTACAATAAATACGTGATAAACTCAATTATGATCAAAATATCTAATTGATAAAATTAATTTAAAAAAATATTTCTCAAAAATCTCTTCTTATTACATTCTACCCCATTATAATGAATTTCTACCTAGTAATTCATCTCAATCATCAAAGATTTAACATTTTTAAATTAATTCATAGAAACCCACATCATACAAATGAATAAAAAAACTTCCCTTTGAGTGGGAAAGGTGGAAACACAAGGTTTACCTAAATTAACTCATAACTAGGGTTCTATATATGAGAGCATAGGTGGGAAGTGAATATTTGGAAATGGAATAAAAAAGAATATAGTTATATACAGTGATATAGATAATTGATGATAGTTAAGTGGGTGATCTAGAAAGGGTAAAATACCAAAAAAACATAAACCAAAGTGGCATGAAAAAATAACATTTAAATCATCTAAAATAATGACAACATGCGTTTTTTTCCAAATCCATTTATAAAATTTGAAAAAATATCATAATAATATATACTTACCTAATTTAATTCCATTTTTTAAGAAACATATCATCCTTTGGTTGTTCCTTGATCAATTTTCACTTCATATTGTACTATATGAAATAAAGGTTAATTTGTTGTCCCTAAATCACTATTGTGTCATAATATCCATAAATAGAATGATAAGTCATTCCATTTATCTCTAATTATCATCACAACAAAATGGATAGTATAGGTTATCTAATATTTATAAATCATTATATACATTAATCTCTAAAACCTTAAACCATTTCATAAATGGTTTACCATATAACCCTTCCAAAATTCAAACTTTTTATATAAGGTCCCTAAAGTAATAAAAATCAGCATAACCTTAATCTGTCATATATCATAAAAAGGATTTTCATTATCAAATAAAAATCATGTGAACACCTTCATTCTGTAATGTATTGGAACATGTAAATAACCTTAATTACCATAAAACCATATTTATAATGTACATAATTCTTCATTACTTACATAAAATAAATATTACTGGATATATTCCTTAAATCCAAAAAAAACTATAAACTCTAGCAGTGATAGATAATCTACTTTTTCAACAAATCATCAATCATTTCAATGGTAATAAATAATATCTAATTATATTTATCCATATTAATAATCTATTTATCCAAACTCACCACTATTCCCTCAAAATAAAGAACATATTAAGGGTTATCTTCCCTTAATTAAAATATAACCTTGTCATTAAATCACTTTTCTAGGTTTTCGATACCATTAAATATATTCATTCAACTCCTTAGTGAAAAACTATGGTGGAATAACCCATTAATGTTTCATGATTTTAATAACAAAAATTTCACTAATAAAAATATAATTATTTAAATCATGGTACATAAATACATCAATTATTCCATTTTCATAAATCACTATTAAGTAATATTTGACATATGAAACCTTATCACTATATTCATTTAATAGGTTATTTGTAGTATCTTCATAATCAACAATATACCCATAACTTATACACCCATGATAATTATCTTAATGAGATTTCCCTTTAGGACATCAATTTTCCTAATTCCCATACTTTCCACATTCTAAACGTTGAACTATTGATGACATCTTAGGGAGCCCATTATTCTTTTCCCTTTCATTAACCAAACAATTTATTTTTCCTCACCAATTACTTGATTTGTGTCTTTATTTTCCACACTCAATAGATCATCTCGTTCATCAGAGAAATTTGATATAGTGATTCTACCCACATCCTTGACATATATGAACCTGAATATTCTTTCATGTATTGTCTCTATTATCTGAAGTCTTAATGAACTCTATCCTACTATTATTTAGTGAGTCTATGATTTATTTAATGTGTGTATTGTTAATTATATTCCATAATAACTAATTTGTAATAATCATAGTATCCTTCACTAAAATCATTATATCATTTCATTACACATCAACAAAATATCTATCACATTAAATGTTGATATAGCTCTTTATAGTTCCTTTTATTTACTAAACCCAAAAAGTATATTGTGACCAACACTAATCATAGTAGAAAACAAAATATGCATAAAAACAAATCACTTATAGGATGTATACATCATGAAACCTTCTTTTTAATCCATGACACCATAGGTTTATTCAAGGTCATTCATATTTATCGTCTATTTAAATCCTTTAATGATGATTTATAAAGATTTTTAAAATTTACAAATCATATACTATGGGATTATCAAACAAAGTGTGGAGAAAGGCCCATTATTTTTCACCAAGTGATGAAAGAGTTCATCATAATGTTCCCTTTTTTAAATTACTTCACTTAGGTACCTCTATGCTAGATCCACCTGCACCTGTAGTATCTGTACATGAATATAATTTCATGGAAACCACTTTTCCTAACCATTACAACAATTTTAGGAAATTTTCCTCTAATTGGACTCAGCCTTAGGATTATCTTTAGAGATATACATATACATATCCTTGGAAATATCCCTAGGGATCTCAAAAAAGATTTTCCATCCTTGTTTAAAATTTTTATCTAAACCCTTCCTATGATATCAACTATAGAGACTCTGGATTATCATACATAGATATTAAATAATTATTTATTAATATTAATTACATTACCTAAAGACCTCCCTGATGACCATAATATTTTATTTCCTTCAAAAACATGGGATCATAATCAATTTTGTTATAGGTCATCTACATCATCTATCACTAAGTTATTCATATATAACACCCTTATTAGAAAAATAATATACAAAACTTGTCTTCATAACGTAGGGAAAGGAAACATAATAAATAGTGAGCTCAGATCCTTAGTAAGGATAAACAAGAGACATATGTAATCATACCATGAACATAAGGGTATGATAACATGATTATAACATATAAAACCCATACCCTACATATAAAAGATTATAATATTGAGTCATGGAATAAATATTTGTAGTTTATAAGACCTAACTAATAAGGAAATAAAATAACCTGATCCATGAACGCATAACATTTTTTAATTCATCGATAGGAGGCATACACATGTTCATAAAAAAATTTATGTCAAGGCTACCCACTAAGACATTGATAACATTTTAGGATTAGGATAACAACCCATGAACCTACATTGGTGTTGGGATGACCTCCCTCAAACAATCATTCATGGTTGGGCTGACCACCCATCAAACATCCTTTTTTTCTTGGGATAACCACTCGTGTACCCTTTGAACTCATAGAACATTTTTCAATACCCAATTCATTAGTGGTAGATAAAGGTATCACCCATCACATGATGAAAATCATACATATGTGTTCATAATATCATAAACAATTTATCATACAAGAACCCATGAAATTAAATGGGTTTTATAAACATTTCATCATATCACGAACTACATAAAAGATAACAGTTTCATAATCATTTCAATATTTTATCATAGTATAACCCATGAAAAAAAGTGGGTTTCAAAAGAAATGTATTATGGTATAACCCATGGAAGAGAAACGGGTTTCATAAACATCTTGTAATTATAAACCTTTTAGATATAGAATAAGAATGGTATCCTTGGTAAATATCCCCATAAAATAATAAGTTACATTAAAGGATATAATCTTATATGGATAATGATTTCATAATATTGAATGGGACATTTTTGATGAAAATATACTTTCCACTTCTAAAAACACTTTTAAAACATAATTTTTTTTAAATTATTTATTTTTATTATAAAATTGAAACATATAAACTAATACTCAAATAAAATAGTTTTATTGAAAATAAGAATTATTCTTCATATCATACGTGTTATAACAATGATTCCTTTCACATTTTTGGTAAAATCCAAACATGTATTGTTTAGAAAATGACATGAATATTAATTTCAACTATTTTTTAAAAACTTAAAAAAAATGTATTCAATAAATCATTTTATATTGTTTAAAACATTTTTTAAACACTTTTAGAAAGCATGGTTTTGGAAGAAAAGTGGGGTTTTATCAAAGAGATAAATTTATAAAAATTTTCTTAAGAATATTATTTTGAACCGTTGAGTACATAAAGAAAGGAACATGAAGTTAAAACATGTATTCTAATCAAGTAACCATAGTATAAGAAAATTAATGATTTTTTTATATTTGGATCATATGAATTTTTCATTGGTAACATAATCATAAACAATCTTGATAAACGATGTTATTGTAACATAAAATCATTACCACTTTGGTAACATTAAAACATAAGTCCCATGAAGGTATATCATTAAATGAAACATAAAATATCATTTATATAAATAAATCAATGATAATATATATAATGGGTTTTTATATACACTTCATAAAATAAGATAGGTTCATAACATAATCATATGTATCAAAGAATGAAAATTGAGATATCAATCCATTACTAATTTGGAAAATTTGGAACCATAAACCCCAAGAAAGAGATATCCTAAAATGGATATTTAAATAATTATAATTTTATATATAAGAATCATAAAATAAATTCAAGAGTATAATATACATCATATGTAAAAAATAAGTGTTTAATATGGCATAAATCCCACAAAAATAAAAGTGAGACTAGAAAACCCTTACAGTAAGTTAAACATGCTTCATACATGTTCAAAACTCAAGTCTAAGGAATTTAAGTTTATTATAAACCTATTAATGAACCGTGATTTTACACATATCATAACAATATTATTTACTTATGTCTTTTTATTACCTATTTATTAACAATTCCTTGTCAAAGTCAGGATTCATGTCATAACTACTTCATTTTTCATATATGATTTTATTTTTTGTCTTCAATCCTCTTAATTTGAGCATGTTTCCATAATTTATAGAATAATGACCATGAAATATTTATGATATTTATTTTCTAAATAAAATTTTTTGATTTAAAATTAAATATGGTTTTGAGAAATGAAGCATGTTATGATCATGGAGACGTTAGGTCATACGTAAAGATGAGTAACATTCCCAATTTTAAATGATCATTTTGGAAAGGTGGTGAGTAATATTTTATCATTAATTATTTATAATAATATAATAAAAATCATATTATATTTTTAAATATACTTATAGATATAATCCATGAGGTTTGGTGATGAAAAGAGATAGAGTGACATCGCTCCGTGAAGGTGGTAGTCCACATTTACACGAACATCGGTATCATCATCGAGTGAGTGAAAATAAAAGAAATAAAATGATATATTATCTTTTAATAGTGATACATATTTCATGAATATCATAATTATGTAATTTATATAATATATATTTATTAAATTTACCCTTTTTGTCTTGCATTTAAAGCATTAGTGAAAACTGGTCACATCACTTCATGAAGCGTTAGTATGTTGTACATAGAAGCGACATTATCATATACCCTAAAAAATGGTTATTAAAAATGTATTTATGGTATAATGAAACTATAAGAATAATTATTTTATTAATATCATATATATATATATACTTTAATTCTGACACCACACTCAACCTTGGGAGGTGGTAATGGAAAAAATGAATGACTTCGGTTAGTAGGGGTAGTCTGTTGTACACACGAACGATGATTTTATAACCCATTTTTAGAATATCGGATGGTTATGGGTCATGAACATAACATGAAAAATATTATAAAATTTCCTATAATAAGTTTATTATATCAACTTGGTTTAATAATAAATGAAGGTGGTAGATGAAGATATAAAATAAAAACTCATATTGATTAATGTCACCTCTTCTTCGGGTAACCAACTTATGTTTTCACCAAAATAATTCCTATTTTGGAATTATGTACAAAATAAGGATAATAGAATGATAGAAGTGAATTATTTGATTAATTTGGGTAGGTCTTGGATGATCCAAAATACATTGATGGTTTTAAAAATATAGAAGAGGGTGGCCTTTTAAAAGTGAGTTGAGTGGCACATTTGTAACTTTTTTAAAGAAATAGGTGTACCCACATTTTGATCATTAATAAATAATAAAAATGTATTATTATATAAAATATTTGTTATATTGTATAAATAGTATCATAAAATAACATTTGAGGAAGTGTTTTGTTATTTTTCCCTTTATCTTTTTAGTTGAAGCACAGTAAATCCGTTTTTACCTTAACTCTGGTATATAATTTTTACTGTATTCCCTATTCATTATCATAAAGAATTAAGTTCAACTTGTTAGATAATATAAATTATTATGATCCCAAATATTGGATCCATTTTTCTAAATTTAGTTCAAATAATTGGTTATAATTAATTTAAAATTAATTTGGTAGAGGTGATGAGAGAGCAACCTTTAAAATGTAAACATATTAAAAAGTTTTTATATCAAAATTCATTATTAAAAAGAATAAAATGACTTAAATGGGATTAATATATTTATAGTTAAATTATTTTTACTTTAAAATTTTTTTAAAATATAATTAAACTTTATAAATAATTTAATCATAAATGTAGTTTTGAATTAAAATTCAGTATTTTTCACTATTCATCACATATTTAACAATTCCAAAAAAATTATAAACAATTAAAACTTAGAAGATGTTGAAATGGTGATTTAAAAAATGAATTAAATTTTATAAAATTATTTTTTAAAAAATATAAAAAATTAATCTTATAACAAGTGTTCCAAATGAGACAAAACTGTTATTTATAAAAATAATGCTTTTCAGAATAAAATTGGATTTATTATTGTCTATTTTCTAGACATCACATAAGATGAATTTTAAACAATTTATTGGATATATAATATATACAGTTTTTAAAATACTATACCAAAATTATTTTTTTTAATTTATTGAAGTAAAACATTTTTGTTTTCATAAAAATAGTTTTTCATGAAAAAGTAACACTTATTTTCAAATAGTTTTTATTTTTATTTATCAATAATTAATTACTAAATAATTCATTAAATATAAATTTGTAAAGCATGTTTTCATGATTTAGTTAATCATATTCATACTCTTCATTCGATTGACTATGTGATAAATTTTATATAAAATAATAATATTTCAGAAGTACATTGTGTTTCATTTAAACATGGTGATTTTTAATTCAAACTATACTTAGTATTGCATGCAACGTAAATTAAAATCATTTTTGAAAAAAATATCAAAACTATTAAATTTATTTGAATAAAATTCATGATTTTGGAAGCTTTATTTTTTTTTGTGAGAAAGATTAGGGTGACAGGGGTACTCAAGCTGGCATGCACTTATATTTTTTTATACGAAGTCTATGGAATGTGTTTTAGAATTATAAAGGGGGTTGGGAAGTTTTAAAATAGAAGGGGATGTTTCTATTTAATTTTTGTAATCATTCTGTGGTGTATATGTAGTGAAATATATTTTTTATTTCATGGTTATAGAATTATGATTGGATTATATTTTGGATAACATTGAGATCACCAGGACATGATGATTTTTATACTATGATTATATAGTAAATTATTCCATGGTCATTGGGTGGTGATTATTTATTATGGATACTCCCGATGATGATGATCATAGGATGGAATATTATGATTATTTTCCATTGTTGGTTTTCAGTTTCTTAGTGACACCACTCGATATTGGGTTAACGGTCATCCTAAATTTTTAAAGAAATAGGGGTAGTTTTAAAAGAAAAATATTGGTGGGATATTTTGTAGTTATATATTATCAGGTTGCCATAATGATAATCAAATTGATGAATAGATTCATCATTAATATTTTATTAGTCGTCTTATGTGGATATAATGATTCCCTATTTATGGTTATATAAAGAAATCATTATTGTGATGTAGTATAGTAGGAGGAAATGTGGTATTCCGGGTGTGTTAAAGCAAAAAAATTATCATCCCAATCTATCAATTGATGAATCGTGTAGGTTGATTCGGGACAGTGATGGTATGGTATCCCATATATCAAGAAGTTCTAGGTAAAAGTATTTGGATTTTCATTTTATGTTATGCATACACCCATATAATATTTTATTTTTTTAAGGAAATATTAGTTATTCCATTATATGTTTTATACTAACACATGTTGGTCAGAGTGGAATACTCGAGAGGAGGTGAATTCAGTTTCTAAATAAAAAATTATATTCAAAATATTTAAAAAAAATACCTCGATTTATAAAATAATCATTGTTAACATAATAGTAGAAATATTACATATAATATTTCCAAAAAATTCTAAATATTTTCTCTATAAATTAGGTAAAAAATAAGTGTAAGAATTTTTTATTACTTTTAAACTAATTTTCTTGTATGAAAACCAGTATATAACACACTTGTTAAATCCAACTATCAATGAAATGTTTTTTTGTTTATGTTATTATCGAAACAATATTTTTATCAAATAAAAATGAAAATAATACTTGAAATGAGATAGTATAAATTAAAAAAGGGATTCAGTTTTAAGCCAAGACCTAATTCCCCCCACTTTCTAATCACCTGCTACTAAAAAGTTAATTACTGAATAATCTGACCCAAAACTACTATCAGATTTTAAATAGAATTGAACTAAATAAAATACATGATAAAAATCACATTCTATGGTTCTACATGATAGAAAAATATTATAGGTCACACATGAACTATTCCCTAGTAATACATGGAAGTAATAATGAAAAGAGTTAAAATAGAGTGTCATGCACTCCCGTGTTAAGTATAGGAGGCTGTGCTTATAGTTAAACATAGTAAAATAAAACATAGATAAGAATAACAGCTAAAACAGATAACACGATATATAAGAGATGTGAAAATGGGGTGCATCTCAATATAATCATATTCATTTGTTCATACGACTTTGAATTTCTCCTTGAAAATCAACAACTAAGTTTTCAATGTATGTTTAGAAAATTAAAGTATCATGATGTGTTCTTAATGTTTATTTAGTGTTACAAATGTGAACTTATATTTTCCTATTTTATTCTATATAAAATTATGTGTATCCACTCTTGTTCACAAATTATTATTTGTCTTTAAAGTAACTCCATCTCAATGTATCCATTGGAGAACAATCAATGAGGCCTTAATTTCACTAAATCGTTAATTAATGCTTCAAAAACTATCATTGTGAAATTGTAAAAAGTTCCACTTATATGTCATACATGATAGTTTTTATACACATAAAACAAGGTTACATTTTCTCATGGTTGTTTTGAATGGTTAATTATCATGGAAACAGGTCATGGTTACTTTATTCCTTCATGAAATATGTCCATTTTTTGTGATGTTGGATTATAAAGTCATGAAATCACATGAAATGTTCTTGAATTAGGATTATTACATCTCATGGTCACATATTCTTTACTCATAGTTGGTAAATTTATTTATGAGGTAAGTAGTTTTTCTTATGGTTACTAAATATATACATGTGTGTGTGTGTTTGTGTGTGTGTGTTCAGAAAAAGTCTTAGTGAAAATTTTCATTCCTATCACTTGGTTGGTTTTCTATTCATATAGTCAGTATACCTTCAACCCATGGTTGGTTCATCAACATTGGGTAGCTAGATGTTATTTAAATTTTCAGTTTATTAATTGGAAAAAATTGCATATGATGTTTGGTAGGTAGTTTGGTTATGTTGTTAGTTGAAGTACAACATGTGGTATATTCCACATGGTCACTTGACCTTCATGTTATGTTAAAATTCTTCACAAAATAACTATATTAAAAATGTGTTAGGTTTTATTGGTAAGTTCTAGACATATCCATTTTCACATATTTTTCCAAAAAACATTTATAAAAATAAAACATTATATTCTTTCATATCATTATAAAAATTATTTCAGATCATTAAAATAAAGTGGTCATTGTCTAAGACAACAATATACCCCATTTTAAATATCTCAAATCTTGTATTTAAATTTTTTTGAATTTAATACAACAAAAATATATTGACAATATATTGAAATAAATATTTCTCAACTACATGAAGGTTTATCAAGTCCCATAAGATTAATTTTTTAATTAAAATTATTTAATTTGATGTCACTTAATTACTCTCTTAATAATATTATCAAAAACTGATTTACAAAGAAAATAAACTAGTAATAAGAAAATATACAAATTAAAATAGACGTATTATCCCATTAATATGTCAAATGGTATTATAAAAACTTTTACAAGTATTCCTTATCAAGATTTATACTATGAATCAAAATATAGATTATCCCAAATATGTATAGGAAGGATATACTCATTTCTATTAGAAGTAATGTCAGGGGTAGTATAAGAGGTGGTATGAGGTGCATAGGTGGACACAAGGTCTCCAATGATTATAGATTTGGATATGGTAACAATATGTTGGAGTTCTTGACTGGAATTCATGTGAAAGGTATTGATGGTATAAGAGGTAATTGTTAAGGATGTGGAAATTTGAATGGATGAGGGAGCTAACAGAACATTATGAATAATGTATAAGAAGGGTTCTATTAGCCGAGTAAAATGACTCACTACTAGAGACCCATGCACTAAATCTTGAAGAAAGTCTTCCAATGATTTCCATAAAAGCATCCAAAATTGGGGTTCACACCTTGAGTTTCTCTACTTGGGAATTAAAATATTGGGTTAAAGGAGGCATATTGAAATCCAATGGAAGTGTTTTAATCATATGTTTTAAATTTAAATTTTTAGAGAGAGGGTTATGTATAAATAAATAGCCATTATGACTGTTTCTCTATCTATCCAAGATTTAATGACATCTTTCCATGCTTTGGTTTTGGAAGCATGTGTTTAAATACTATCTAACACAGCTTCCCTGGTCTATTTAAACTCATCAAACACAAAATTTATCTATATATTATGTGTTTTATAATCATATTCTCACCAAAATTAGGCTGAATAAGAGAAGTAAGAGAAGGCATATGAGTGGGAACATAAGATGTAGAATCTTGAAATGCTAAAATCATGTACCTCTAGTCTTGCTATACCGCCATATAAAATATTTCTTTATATAGAGTACATAATTGTATCTTTATATATATAATCTCATTTCTCAACAAAGTTATCTCAAGAAAAAAAATTATGATAAGAAATCACTATCATCACAGTTTGACTAATATATTCTTCCTGAGCATGATATAAATAATTTAAAAACCCATGAAATAAATCATTGAAAAAACCCATAAAAACTAATTTCAATTCATTCAAATGTAATTTTTAATATATTATTTAGAATTAATACAACTAGATGGATTATAAGAATGATGCCTTCCATCTAACTCAAATAAATTATCCACTAATCTAGCTCTATCAAACTGACCTTCAACTTTAACAATAGCATCAACTTCTTAATCATAAACAAATAGGATCTCTAATCTCAACATCTTGATTATGAGATATACTTATCTCATATAATTCACCATATTTGGTTGGAGTAGGAAAACGTATATCTTTGAGAGTTTGGTCAACTAAAGGTCTCACATGACATACCTCATGTCTTTATTGAGAATCTATATAAACAATGAGAGATCCATCTATCATTATCTAAGTAGAATGGATGGAAGTTATACCATCTACTTGTGGTCTTCCCCCATTATCGTCATCATATTATAAATAATCAAATCCTAAATCAACATATCCAGATGACTTTTCCCCCTTTGAGGATGCATCAAGTTCAGGTTGACTGGAAGTAATTATAATAACTGGATTTCTATCTGATCCATATTCATCCTTGTCAGATTCATCAGACTCATCCCGCATAGGCCTATAGCCACTATATGATACCTCTATTTTAGAAATATCATCATACTGATGCAATTATTAAAATTATGGTATAAGTAAAGAAGATTTGGGTGGTTTACAAGACATGACATCTATGAATGGCATGTCATCCTCAAGACATACATCAGCTTCTTCATCAAGATCCACTATCTCATCCTCTTATTCTTCATCATCTATATATTTTTATTGATCTCTCTCAACTTATACTTCTTCCATATCAACACACACATAATCATTATAATAATAACTAACCTTATCATTTCAAATATATGGATTCACAAGATCCCTTTTCCTAACAAGGTAATTCACTGGATCAAACCTCTCAAAAAGCATCCTAGGTCATCCAGCCATTCCCTTTTTCCATAGGTTTCAGTTTACATTAATATTCTTAAAAATATTCTATTAAAGAAATAAAATATCTAAATAATTTATTACCTCCATGAATAACTAATCCTTTATAATACAACAAGCCTGAAATTAGCTTTGTGTAAGATAAAGAACTAAACATTGAAGTAATATTTAAAAATTCATATATATGTCTCATGACATATCTTCAAAGGATGATCTAAAATATGTTTTCCATTAAAAATAATCAAAATAGATATTGGTTCCTTAGGATATTAAAATATTCATTTATTTGATAGAATATGTGTTTTTTGAATTTCACATGCAACATATATTCTTCACTAAGTTAATCTAAAGTTCCTCTTATGGGAATTCCATTCATAGTTATATCTTCTAATATACATTGAAACTGAAATATAGTACGTGTTATTGGATATGAACTCTAATAATCCACACATTCTCATTTATATATCCCTCCTAAGAACTTTTTCCCAATTTTTTAAATATAACTCCAAAATTTCTCCAATTATTATCACCATAATGATATCTCTCATACCTCTCTGGGTAAATTACATGTTCCCAAAAAACTTCTTAAAAAGTATTGAGCATGATATTTTACCATTATTTTAAAACCAATCATGTCATCCTTAATTCTGAATATAATTCAAAAAAAGTTATTTTCCTGATTGAGTCTATTGTGAATCGACTTCTGTTTCATTAAAAAGTTGATGATCAATTAGATATGGATTTTTAGGCTTCACTAATGTGCTCGAGATAGATTTTAATTTCATTGAATTATTTGAATTAGGTTAGTGAATATGTAATTATGCTTCTAACAAACACTTCATCCCTAACATTTTAGATTCGAATCAATTTATTAAAGGATTTTCTTTAAGAGATAAAGGGTTTGAGAAAGGAAGGTTTCAATTTTAATGGACGGTTTTGAAGGGAAGGAAGCAAATTTAAAGAAAAGTCATGTGAGTATTTTTATTCTAATTTGAATCTCATTTGAACTATCTTGGGATTAAAAAATGTAAGAAAAATCCCACTAAAATATTTTTATTAAAAAATTCTCAATATTGAATAGTCATTGTAGGTATAATAAACGTGAATTAGTTATAGAAACAGTACAGTAAGATGGTTTTTAGTACCAATGAATTCAAATATTATATCAAATTTTCAAAAATGGTATCTTAATATAGTGACATCTTATATCAATCTGTTTCATATTAGAATGGGATACAATATTCTAATAAATATTTATTGCACTTGTATTATAAAAATTTATCGATGCATGTCAAAATTGATATCCATATCCTAGTAAAGTATGTTTTAACTATAAAATCTATAAAAAAAATAGCTTGCAACTGTATAATCGTCTTCAGTATTATATAATGAAATATTGTTTGTATTTTTACTACACCAAATACCAATGACATAACTAAAATCTGACTTTTTAAAGAAGTGATTTTCCAATCTTACATACTGCCAAAAAATATGTATCTAAATGACTAACTAAATAAAAATTTTATCTGTTAGAGTAAAATAGTCTTGAGTTGGTTTTAATTTTGAGGAGTTTAAAATATATTTGTATATGAGTAAATATGATTTCATTGGATTTGACTAAAAATGAGAAATCATACACAAATTAAAAATAATATTCATTTGGTTAAAATGGAAGTATAGTAAGTGTACATTCATACCTCTCTAAGATGTTTGATAAAATGGTTTCCCAATAACATCATGACTAATTTAGAATCTTGTACTCCTTTTTGTATCACTATCCTTTGTATTATCCATACCAAAACCTTTTAAAATATCATTACTGTATATTATATTATTTAATATAATTACTTACTTATTTTTAAAAATCTAAAATAAAATTTAGAATTTTAACTCACCCATCAAACTCATTTCAAATTTATTTTTCATTATTTTTGAAAATATGTACAAAAACTATTTTTGGATGATCCAAAAAAATATCATAAACATAGATTTGTACTTCTAAAAAATATTTTAAATTTATT
This sequence comes from Viscum album, assembly GCA_963277665.1. Taxonomy (NCBI): domain Eukaryota; kingdom Viridiplantae; phylum Streptophyta; class Magnoliopsida; order Santalales; family Viscaceae; genus Viscum; species Viscum album. The sequence goes on along the minus strand of OY728158.1, from coordinate 1,897,078,455 downwards.
TTAATAAATAATGCAGAGTTAACAATTCATTTTTTCAATAAATTAGAAATCAAAAATGAGTTCATCATATAATTATAGTATCTATTAGCTTCTTTTAAACAATATTGATATTTTTTCATTTAAAAACATGTTTTTAAATTTGAGGTTTTGATATCTAGGGGTTATTATATAAAAATACATTATATAACCATTTAAGAATTATCTCTTCACATTAATTTGATATAATTTTCAATTTAAATGATATTCATACGAAAGAAATATTATGATAGCTTCATGTCATGAAACTGGTAAAAATTATTGCTCATAGTAAACACCTTCATCTTGATTATACCATTGTGAAAATAGCCATTATTTATTTCTAATTATAGTTCTTGAATCATATGCTTTTTTGTAAACACCAATTTAGTGCTAATGGTCATATATTCTATACGTCTCTCAACTAATTATCATACATTATTTTTTAGAAACTTGTTTTTCTATTATTTCTATACCATTACCTAGAATCCATTATTAATTTATTCTATGATATTCTTAGGATCAATCTCTGAAAATAAATCATGATGTTCAAAATGTTTTTCTAATATAATCTATAGTTTGTGTTCCTATATTAATTTCTTCTACAATAGAATCTATAGGGTGGTCTCGGTTAGTCTTAATAGATCTAGGGATATATATATTTGAAACATCATTCTATTCTATAGGTTTAGGTTCATATAGTTCCTCCAGAGTGGGAGATTTTTCAAGAATCGGTTTTTAAGAAATGTTACTAGATTTGGAATTAATATTTAAATTAAAAAGTTTATCCAAAATATTTTATAATAAATTATTAAGTCCATGTGTATTTGTCTCATCATATTTGATATGTATAGATTCTTCAAAAAACATGGTCTATTTATTCAATACCATGTATGATAAACTAGATATAAAATATACAATGGAAATTCCTTCATCACATTTGGATTCAAATTTTTATAAATTCTTTTCTTATTGAGTATAAAATAATTACAACCAAAAAATCTAAAGTAATTAAATTTTGGTTTTATAATATTCTGTAACTCATATGGGGTAGTATTAAAAGTTATCTAATTCCAATACTATTAAAAATATAGAAATTATATTCATAGATTCTATCCAAAAATAATGAGGTAAATTATACTAATTGATCGTGGTTCAGGTAATTTCATAAAGGGTTAAATTTTTCTTTATACTAAACCTTTATTTTGTGGGGTCCTAAGAGTATAAATTCTTTATTATCTCCATGTTGAGAGTACAGTGATTTAAAATCGTGATTTCTAAATGCAAATCAATGATCACTTCATAAAGGTTTAATTCTATGTCCACTATGATTCTCTATAGATGTTTCAAATATGCAATAATAATAGAGATGTTCACTTTTATGGTTTTTAAAGAATACACCAATGTATTTACAAAATCTGTCTATTAGAATATAAGAATATTTCTTCCCATTTAAGAATGAAACTATATAAGGACCAAAAAATTCTATGTGAACCGAATCTAGTGGTTGATATTTTGACACATCATTCTGTGGTTCGAATGTTATTTTATGCAATTTTAAATTTTTTATACGGGTTATGTATATTTTATTTAGATAATAATAGTTTTGGCATATACTTGGATAATAATTTCCTAGTTAGACTTATATTTGAGTGTATGTTGTAATGGACTAGTCTCCTATTCCAATGCTATGACTCTTTCTGAAAAGTTGTTAAGCAATTAATATTTTTAATAAGACAATGATTTTAAATCAACAACATAAACATTATCATTTTACATAGTATTAAATACTAAAACATTCTTAGAATCATAAATTTTATAGGAATTATCCTCACATTTTACATGGTAACAATCACCACATAATTTTGAGATTCGAAAAATATTGTACTTGAATACGTCTACAAATATTTGTTATGAAATTAAAATAGTTATGGAGTTAAGGATTTGACAGAGTCGAATTATTTCTCATTGGAATTGACATAAAGAGTGACATGGCCATCATTAACTTTGATAATATTATTGAATTTTGAGTATTACCCACTCATATTTCTACAAAATATAATATATAGATAAATTTTTTGCTTATTGATACTCTTCATATAGGTTTCCTATAACAAATTTTTAAATAACAAATGATTTTTGTACCAATATTTTATCAGGTCTATATATTTTAATAACAAGAGATTTAGGAATATAAAATTATTTAATTGGTTTCATATCAAAAATATAAATATTTAGAGATAAATAAATTGATAGTTCTATAAGAATATGAACTACAAGAAGACTTTTCAAAGCTAGATCTAGGAACAAATTTGTTTTTTTATCATCCTCTATACAGACTGGTAACATATTTGAGTTATGTTATTTTAAGTGGTTCATTTAATAAGAATATATATTATAGTTCCTATACAAGTTTTAAATATTTCCATATCCTTATTTTGTTTCTCTTTAGAAATTTTATGTTCTTTTTCTTCCTTAAATAGTTGATAATTTTCCTCTTTTCTACAACAAAATCATATTTAATGTTACCAAAAAAGCATGCTTCTTTTTTAGAAAATTTTATTTATCTATAAATTCATTAAAGGATTATTCCAAGATATTATAGTATTCAAATATATCATCATTAAACATATATTATTCATCATTTTCATTATCAATAAGATTATAAGTATGTTTAGGATATATTGGAATAATTTCTAGTACCACATATGTGTAATCTATTAAAAACATATTAGCTCGGTCATTTTTATCTTCTCTACTTGATCTCAAATCAGATGAGCTATCATCTGAGCCACTCTAAGTGGATTTCATATACTTTTTATATCTTTAATTTTTTTCTCGCTCTTTTTCTTATATGTTATCTTGGTATAGTGTACTATAATGAGTCCTATTGTTTTACATTTATACAATATTACCTAATTATTAGAATCATCATTTTTTAACTTTTTTCTCCAATTCCCATTATTATCATACATTCCACATTAATTTTATTTATTGAATAATTCATTCTTATAGTAGAATTAATGAATCAACTAGATAGGTTAGACATTTCCTCATTACTATTAGAAAGTGACTCAACATCACTGGATATTTCAGCTATAATATTGAAATTTAATTTAGATTAAGATGTCTTCAAGGATAATTACATCCTATTCGATTCTCTATAATCTTTGTTTACTTTTGATTCATCTTCATACATTATAATATTTTTAATGTGTTACTTTACTGTTAGTGAAATTATTTCATATGATTCTTTTATCATAAGGGATATTCCTCTATACGTATTAGGTGGATATCATAGTAGTCAAATCACTTTATATTTTTATGAATTTTATTTGTATCTGCATGAATGGTGTTCATGATATCAATAAACCTGATATAAATAACATAAATGGATTCAAAAGGCTTTATGTTGAATTTATGTTATTTAATAGTATTTTTATTTAAATTTATTTCTTAAAAAAAATTTGTTCCCTCATTATATATAGAAAGATTATCCCACGTCCCTAAATGAGTTAATAAGGTATATATTATATTGAATTATTCTTCTCCTAAAAAATTATATTGAATTCATATCTTTATGTTTGGATTCATAAGAATCCTTTGTGACATAACTCCAATCAACTCCAACAACTTTGGGTTCTTCATATTTATCTTCAGTAATAATCCAAATATAAAATCCCACACTTCCTAAATTAATTTTCATTTTGATCATCCGTTGATAATAGTTTGTTCAATTAAAATAAGGAGGTCTTTATTTGGTAATTTCTTATTTTCTATGATTATTCATAAAGTCTGATATTTATATTTAAAATAAATTTAAGTTCTATATATACAACTCAATGATTGTAAAAGTTCATTAGACAAAACATTGATATATAATGTTGGTTAAAGTGGAACACTAAATAGAGGGGTGAATTGAGTTTCAAAAATAAAAATTCCTATTAAAGTTATTTAAATATAAAATCACCACATTTATAAATTAGATACATTTAACAAAAAGAGCTGAAAATATTATTTGATCTATCAAAAAGGCTCTAAATAATTTGGTCAAAACTCAGTTAAATAATTTTAAAAACTCTTCATAATTTTGAAACAACGTTACTAGTATCAATCATAGTATATAACAAATTTTTTAATAATAAAAATAAAATTAATTTTTTATTTTAATTTTTAAAACAGATATATAATTTTTATTTAAAACAACTGAAAACAAAACATTAAACAACAAGGAAGAAATTTAAACAAGGGGTTCATTCTTATTCCAAGAACTAATACCTCCTACATAGAAATAAACCACTAAAAAAATTTCATAATTAAATAAACTGATGAAAAACCCATGTCATGTTTTAAAAAAATTGTACTATGATAGTCTAAGTTAAAATCATATTTCACATTTTTACATGGGATAAAAATATTCTAGATCACACAAGAACCCTTCTACAGTTATATATGGGATTATAAATGAAAACTATGAGATAATATTAATCTCCAATTAAGTATAAAAGGAATATGTTTATAGATAAATAGAGTAAACTAAAACATATCTCAAAAAATAGCTAAAATAGAAGAGTAAGATATGAGATATGTGAATGAGGGTTAAATCGATCTGATTAGCTTTGGTTGTTTATATGTATTTTAATGTATCCATTAAAATATTTAAATAATTTTTCATAGAAGTTGTAGAAACATTTATTGATGTAAATTGTTTTCAAAAATTCCACAGTGTATCACTGGTTCAAATGTATGTTCCTCTGCTTTTCTTGGTAAGAGTATGTACAACCTATCTTTTCCACAAGAACTTCATTGTCCTAAAAAACTACATATCAAAGTATATGTTGTAGAACAATCAATGATAAATTAATTTCATAGGATCTGCAATTAATTATTCAAAAACTATTCATTAGAGAACAATAATACACCTTTGCTATATTACATTTTATATTTAAGGAGTTGTTTTTAATATTCTATTTGAACTTATGAATTTGTTTATCCTATTGTTTTCATTTTTTATATACTAATAATATTGTGGGTATAGTCTCCCGATATTCATATTACACACCATATACAAGTTGGTAGCCTATTGTATGTGTGGAGTCATATATGAGTTCTTATAAAACTAACCAAATCCAAACTATTAGGGTGAACTGAGAAAAGGGATGTTATAAAGTGGTATCAAAGTATGTTGTTTTATGTTATATATAATATGGTAGATTGAAATCTGGGGATATTTGAGGACATTTAATATATGTAATATTATGTGTAATAGTACAGGTTTTCACAATGAAATGCCTTTTCATAAACTATAAATTAATCATTTTTAGTGTTATTTGATTCGTTCACACCCCTTTGAATTTAAATGAAGTTTTATAGTGGATTTATTTATGACTGAAATAATGTTTTCTATAAAAATATAAATTCTTTATTAAAAATATTAAATTTCCCTTAAATATATTATCGTGTTGTGAAACAAAATGTGTAATCAATCATAGATTGGGGTATTTAACCTATAATATAATTCTAATAATTTTTTTCATGACTAATATTGTGTACAATGATGATGATGAATTTTTTATGGATTATTAAAATAATAAATACTACAATTATTATGGAGTGTACTATATCATGTTATATATAGTTATATATTATAGGAATTTAGTGGGAATCTATGGTTTATAGATACTTGGTCTCCTATTGAGGATCAAGACTAAGGGAAAATTCAACCTAGAGATGTATATATTTTTATAAATATTTATGGTTTAATATGTTAAATAATGCTTATTTTTTGTAATTATTTTTCTTCTAATTTATTAGATTAAAGCTTGAATCATCCTTAAAATTTAAAAATATTCATAATAATTTCAAGATAAACCAACTAATCTTTGAAATATATAAAAATTATGCATTTATTCCACATAATTATGGGGAGAAGTGTTTGGGTTATGAATTGCACACTTAAATTTAAAGTATATATTGTTCAAATACTAACTAATTTTAATAATTTTTTATAGTGAATAGAAAAATTAATTTCAACATGATACATTGAAATCCATATCAGGGGTTTTGTTATAAGTATGAGAGAATTTTGTAGGTTTATTTTATAAATAAAAAAGTCTTTTATATGTTTTATTCATGAGACATAACATAAATATTTCAGTTAGGACCATTCCATAAAATATTTTCCAAGGGTGTATGGAATTTATTAGTGAAAATTACATGGTTTACCAACTGATATGATCATATATTTTATTTATATTCAGGTAATCCTTGACCTAGGTTTCATAGAAAACTACATAGACATAATTAAACCTTCTAAACTGATTGATTGATTGAATATAAGTGATATATAGTTGATAATCCATATAAGAAACTTGAAAGAAACTTGGTTGTATAATACATTTATTAGACTTTCATGTTTGATCAAGGTTTAGTGTAGTCACAAGAAAATGTTTAGGGTGTTAGTGGGTTCCATTTGTTAACCACTATTGGAAGAAACATCCTATCGTGTGTGTGGGCATGTAGAAGGCCCAATTTGAAAATCAGTTTTTATACTCATCTTGATATTTTATTACTAATATAACCTTGTTTGGGGAATTTTGAGATGGATTGTATATTGAATTGAAGTGATTTTAATAAAATGACACCAATAACCCAGAGATTTTGGTAATTTTATTAATCGGTATTGAATTTGTAGGATCATGATACCCATGATAAAAATGTTTAATAGTATTAGGTAACTAGATATATACATGCACGTTACAATACATTGGAATGTTAAAATTTATTATGAAAATACATGAAACAATACAATATCTTTTTTTCTTATCCTTAACCCACACAATTTGTACTTAATAGTTTCCTAGAAAAATGGGAAATAATAAGAATGGGTAAGATAGAATACTCAGTACATGGTAGAGTACTGTAAAGTAAATCATTATTAAAAAATAAATACATAATATGGGAGGAAAATTAAAAAATTAAGTCAATATAATTTATAACATAAGAATAAATTATAAATGGTTAATATAAATATAGAAATGAATAATCATAAGGATAATATTAACTAATCTCATAGTAATGGAATGCATAATCACATACATCGTAAGAATAACATCAAGGCCTTAGATAAGACGTCTTGTATAATTTTGTATAAATACACCAAATACCAAAGATATTCTGTCTCCTAAACCCTACTAAATCATTAAGGGTTAATATAATTTTGGGCCCAATATTTACATAAAAATCCAATTAATTAATAATATTAATAGAATAGATAGACAATATATATCCTAATGTTCTAAATGGTTCTCCATATATAATAAAGATAACTATTTAATGGTTATCTATATTGAAATAATGGATATATTAATTATCAATATTTCCCCATTAAATAGAATAATATGGTTATCTATATAAATATATGTTAAGTATATTAGAAACTGTAGGGCATAATAAATGAAATTCAAAGTACAAAATTCACCTTGTATATTGTGTGATATTATTTTTTTTATTTATTTCTAATGAATTATGAGGAATTCAATGTATGATTATATATAATTGGGTGATGTACCCATTATATGAAGAAAATTATTATTATGTTTAATGGGTGAAGAATATTGATGTGGTTACCATTGGATTTAAGAACAATTGAAGGAACATTCATGTATTGGCAGTGCATAATGGAAATCCATTGTACTACCCATGATGATAATGAATGATAGCTTATAGTTTGTATATATAAATCCAAATGATTTTTTAACTCAATATCGTATTAAATAAATATTCTAAAGTATGTGAATATTCATCCTACAATTGTCCCACCGGTAGTATAGTGCTAGATAGGTGAATTGCTTATTGAATATGTGACTTTTAGAGATAAATCTAGCTCAAATATTGAGATAAATTTTAAATGTATTGAATATTACATCCTACTGTATTAATTACATTTAATACTAAAATTAGTCGTAAAAAACTCTTATAATGTTTTAAAAATGTTGGAGTGAAGCTGAGGATGATGATGGTACCAGAGATCCTAAAAACAAGTCAAGGGTGAGTATATATTCTACTAGAAACTTATAAATTGATTTAATGAATTATCAATTTATTCTTAAAACATCCATTTCAATTGAATATATTTGAATGTATTTTTAAAGAGATGATTCTCTAAATTGTTTATTTATTTAGAAAACATGAATGAAATGAGGGGTCTATATTAAAGTTGATGAAATCTATCTCAAATAGAGTTTGAAGGGATATTCATCCTCCAAATTCATATTTTTGTATTTTTGTAAAGCCGCGTTAAGGTTAGTGGTAACCATACATTCCAAAATCCACAACGACACATAACCAAAATAAAATTCATAATTCAACCTCTAATCAGTCGAAACCCCAAATTCAAAATTTTAAAACCAAACCGAACACTACACCACCAAAAATCCTCGAGCCATAAAATTTGAACCACTGGACACCTTGATTCTCACACCCTAACCCACTGTCAACTTTGTGGTATCACAGACATCCACTTTGCCAAACTACACATGCCATAGAAACCCAAAACAAACAACCACAAAGAAAACTAAGTAGATAACCTTGATTCCTCCCCACCCCCATCACCATCCACAACACCAAGAACCTCCCAAGAAGGGATATTCATGAATTTATGGATTATGATTTTACATGGTTTAAGATTAGAGAAACCATCCTTGTTTTTTTGATGTAAGGTTTACTTAAATAGGTGTATATATGACTTGGATGAATATTTGTAAGGATTGATGAATCCCAAGAGAATGATGAATTGATTTATTATTGAAATTAAAACCTATGTCAAGGTAAGTTTCACTTGTGTGAGTGTAGATTTTCAATTTTGTTATCTATATAAAGGTAGGCCAACCTTCTAAGTAAAGGTGTATTTATTTTCTTCTACATAAAGGCAACTAAATACCTATATAAGTGAAATATGATGTTTTTGACAACTACATAAAGGTATCTATAAGTTATATAGGGGAAATTCTTGTTTTTTAATACCTTTAAAAGGTAAAATTCATTCACCTATTTAAATTTCATCTCATTATTTCTATTAACTAAAAAATGTAACTATTCTGTTAAAGAGTTAAATATAGGTAATTAAGGACATATGTAATGGTAACATTTATGAATTAAGAGAAACAAAAAGGTAATGATTTATTGATAATATAATATTTAAAAAATGTTCATTATAAATAATTATGAATTTATAAAATTATTCACTAGGAATAAAATATTAAATTACCAGATGATTTTTATAGATATTCAAGGTTCAAGTAGATATGTTTCTGAAAGAAATGAAGAACATGAAAAGGTAATACTTTTGTTTTTTACCATACCTTATATCTTTGTGCAACATCATATGTCTAAGAATTCAGATCTTATATATTTAATTCACAATCATTTTAAATAATATTCATGTCATGTATGTCAGATATTATCCACATAGTATAAATAGATATAATGTCGCGAGAATAAATAAAATGAAAACAACCATTCAATAGTGAATTTAAGGTGTCCATTTTTCTGTACCGTTCTAAAAATAAATTTAACTATGATAAATAACCAATCATAACATGTCATATGGGAATTCATTGTTTCATGATTTGAAGGATGGAGATTGAAATTTCATTGTTTATTATGTAATAATTTCATAGAGACCACTTTGAGAAACCCTAAAAAATAAATATGTGGATCTCAAATCCATAAAGAGGAATGTTATGCCACAGTATAAAGTGTTATTTTATGATTTATCTATATATGGGTTGAATGATTAATTTTGTATTTCATTGGTAATATTTTTATATGAAGTAGTTTTTGAAGAGCCTCGAGCTTAGTGAATGACACTATAAAGGATTATTTTTTACAATAATAAAATATGAATGAATAAAAGTGAAATCATATTATTCTATAGGATATATCCATTAAGAGTAAAGGTAAATAGTGATATCTTTTGGGAAAACAATTATATAAAAACTAATAATGTGAAAATGGAGATCCTGGGCACCAATTATAAGAATGAGATATTATATTTGTATAGTATAGAAATTATTTTTTAGTGACCTATATATTAAATGTAAATAGATGGAAACAAAATAATATGAGGTTAGGGAATCTAAGAGTTGTAGTGTTCTTTGAAATATTAAATCAGACTATTGATGTTGAAGAACAAGAATTAAATACTAATTTAAAGTTGAAAATATTATCTAGGTATCAAAGATAATGGTTTTAGAAGTATTCAACCAACATTAAATGATTATATAAATGAGTTTTAGATAAGAAGAATAAAAATTATAGAAGAATAATAAGTTTAGGGATAGAATTATAGTGCTTCTATTTATATCTAAAACACCATGACTCTAGTAACCAAGATATAGTGTTTATCTAACTATATTTCTATAAGAGACAAGCGATCTCTTCCTAGTGGATTAAATAGTTTAGTAGTATTTGGTTAATATATACATATATGATTCTAACATTACATTTTAAAACATGATATAATACATAAAATTATACTGATAAATTAATTATTTCCTCTAGTATATTCATGTAATCATTCATAAATCCCTACATGTTGTTTTTGGGAAAGGAAAACCAAATTAAGGGTGAGGTCAAATTCTCAGTTAAGGTAAACATAGGATATATCAATAAATGATCATATGAAAGAAAAATCAAAAGGTTATAACAACTTGATCACAACCTGAGAAAGTCATACCCAATCAACTGAATAATTTTAATCATGAATAATTTGATAAGGTTTGTTCATAAAATACATAAGAAATAAGATTGAGGAATCATCAATGATGATTCGTGAAAATATTTCATAATCATAAGACATAAGTTTGTAACATACACATAACTAGAGAAAAAAATTTCCCTATTCAAGTATCACTACAAAAAACTACCATATTGTATTGGGTTCAATACTCATTTAATAATTTATTTATTCATTTTTTACTCTCAAAATTTTCATAGTCGATAGAGTCCCTTACTAAACTAGGTTCACTCCTCATTGAAGTCCTTCTTATCTCATGAGATATCATTTTTAACCAATGTTTTGGAGGGGTATAACAAACCCAACCATGTTGGGTTTATAATGGAACCACTTACCCTTTCCTTATAATCTAACCACCTACCACATAATAAAAACTATAGATATGTATGCCACTAGATTCTGAAACTTTAATTATATCATCATAACATAAAAAATGGAAAATAAATGGGTTTTTAACTATACATTCTTTATAATAAAAAACCATCTAGTGAATGAATAAATATGGTGTCATGGGATTATATCATGAAGAAATCATATGTATCATCAAAGTATATTATCATAGATGAAAATTACATTAAAATATCACCGGAATATTTCTTGAGGAAGATACCAATATCATTTTGAAATAATATATATATAATCTAAAAATTTAAAAAAATATGGGGGAAAACATTTTTTTTCGAAAATTACCATGGAATCATTTAAACAAAGCTACAAATCAAAGAATGGACATGATATTAGAAAAATCCTTTTATACCATTTTAATTAAAGAGAACATTTTAACACTTTTGATTAAAGTGAAAAAAAATGTCTCATTAAAATAATTCTATTTAAAAATTTGTAAATAATTTAAAAGATAATGAAAATTAAAATTTCAAACTATTTCAAGTATAGTTTCAAACATCAAATTAAATTATGAATAGCTTATACATAGAAGATAAATTTCATCGAACAAAGTGGAAACAAGGGAATTTTTTCTTTAAAACATTTTCATGGTCATTTTTAGTATCATAAAGTTAAAAATTGTACTAATACATTATAATTACATGAATAAATTAATAATAAGAAAATATATTTGGTTTAATGAATAATATTCATATAATTTATCTTAGTAAAAATTTAGCATAGTCAATCTTGAAAATAAATGAGATTATAACATAAACATGTACTACTTCAAAAATCGTTGAAAAAAAATAACATTGAATAGATAACCTCATATATAGTAATAAATAACCATAATTTTCTTGATAATCACAATAAATTAAATTCTTGGGATTTATATTCTTTATAAAAAAAAATTGGAAAAATGTAATATATCTTAAATAAATGAAAGGGATATGAGAAATCCTAACCACTTTTTGAACATTCAAATAAAAATCCATTAGATGAAATAATTATAATTTCAATTTAAATTACCATTAATTTATAAGTATCCATTATATAAAATGTAAAATGGGAGGTATATACACTTCAAAAATAAAAATAGTTGCATAATATAAAATATGTCTCAACGAAACAATATTTTGATTAAGAACCCTTACCTTAATTGTTTTTTTCAAAATAATTAAAAAATACTATATAATAAATATAAATTTATTATAAATATATTGAGGATTCATATTCCAAAATATCATATTTTTTTATTATTTACTTATAACATCTTGTCACCCATTTATTGATAATTATTTATTTAAATCTTTGTTCTGTGTGATAACAATTTCATTTTAAATGAGTATTTTGGTTCAGCAATTCTAGTATTTTAATATGGTTCAAGCTTCCATTATCTCTATAATATTAATCATTTTTTTATTATCATATTTAATTACTATATACAATTTTATAAATACTTAATAAAAGGTAGTGATGAAAAATTAATTACATCACCTTATGGATATGGTAATCTTTATTAAAACATGAGTGATGTTTCCAATTTTTTAAGGATGGAATGAAATATAGGTAAATAATAATTCAAATATATAAAATAATTATCATATCATAAATATTATATATATTAACTAAATTTATTATGAAAACCGATGTTTTTTACTTTATTTAATAAAATAATACATAATGATACACATAATACAATCACAAATGATCATGATTCCAAAACTCTTTCAAAAATTAGGTACACAACATAATAAATTGAAAAATAAATAAAATGAAGTTATATAATGTGCTATGAATCCTAGTAAGATAATAATGAAAGCATACGGTAATGTAAACTAGTGCATGTGATCCATGAGGCTTATCAAGGTAACATAAGAGCAGGAGGCTAATAATATTGAACAATGTGGCATAATATAACATAATAACATGAAGGAAACATGGGAATGTGGAAATAGAGTAGACCATTAAATCATAAACATAATTCATGGATAAATGAAAATAAAACATAACATGGTGTTCTTAAGGTATCATCCCATATACCATACATTACATATTATGATATTAAAATAACACACAAAGCATTTAAAGGCTATAATATTATAAGACCACCAATCACTTTCACATTATATACATGCATAATTGTGTCACATAGATCATATAACATAAGCATGTATTTAATAAATTTTAATATTATGATTATGAATTGTGATATACATACAAGTAAGTACCTAATAAATCATTATTAGGTAAATATAGTTGATCAAAATTGATTGGAAATGGGTATTGGTATTCTCACAACATTTTCTTGGAATAAAAAATCAAAAGCTAATTTCAGCAGTATAACATTATTATATAATGATTAATTAAATGGATTAATTATATTGAAATTGGTGTCTCTTAAAATTAAAATCACTAGGATAGTATGATGGATATGTAGTAACATAATCTACTTTGATCAAATGGGAATTAAAAGGCGTAAGACAAAGAAGGATATTGAATAAAAAGGAGAATGAGATAATCCTTTACCATGAGAAGATAATTCTAACATATTATAATGAGATTCTTAAGACCATCGGGTAAGCTTGGGGGACTATAGAGTGGTAAGGGTAGATTAATGTAATTATCCAAGGGTTTTACTAAAGTGGATTTGAATTTTTGTTGGTTTTTATAGAAAAATATAGTAGAATGATTTATTAATTTCTAAACATAGGTTTTTCACTGTATATGATAAATTAATAAAAAAACATTTCCATTGTTTTTTACCATAGTTTATACCAATTTTAATTGGATGTTATATTTTCATAATTTTAATAATTTATCTTAGTAAAATAATACCACCCATGATGTGGAAGTGATTCATGTTTATAAAGAATTGATTTTAAGACATTAAAATATAATATTGTTTTTCGATTATTCATTAAGGGTTTATAAAATTAATAAAATAATTCGAAAAACATTTTATTTTCAACAATAAATATAATTTTTTTCATGTATAAATTTATTTTCATATGATACATCACTTTTGGGTTATTATGATGTTATAATATATACAATATATTTTTATCAAAGTTAATTTTTACCTGAAAGTTTGATAGTTTTAGAAAATTGTGAAAAATTTCCCATTGGATAATTTCAACATTCATATTTAAAAAATAATATTAATTTTATCAAAAATAATTCTTTATATATTAAAATATAATCTTTAAAATATAAATATAAATTTATTGAACAATGGTGTTTTTTTTACAATAACAATTTTCATACCATGATAATAATTACATTTGACATTATAAAAATATATATTGATTTATATTTAAAAATAATAATTTTTAAAAATATATTTTATTAAAGTATAATTTTTTAAAAAGTTATTAAATTCTTCAAAACAAGTGTCTTGATTAGACCTATATATTTTACAAAAAAATAGTCTTTTTGTTTCATCATATTAGAATCAAATTTTAATAAAACTCTTTATTTTATTATTTAAAAATTAATTCTAAAATGGTTAAATATAATAATTTTTTGATTAAATTAAAATATAAAAATTCATACTGTTAGGGTCTGGATACGTAGAACTTTATTACAGAAGTGAATTCTCTAAGGGTAAGGTGTGTGATGGTGATATATTTTTGGGGTGGTTAGATATACATGGTTTCAGTTGTGAACTGAATGAGCATGAACTTATACCATAAATGGTTTCATTATTTCATTATATATTTTATCTCATCTTAATAATTGTCAAGTGAAAAGCCTATTGATTCTAACTTCCTTATATTCTTTGATAAGTGGTCTTCATAGGGTATGATCCTACTAGTCATGGCCATCAGTTCTTCCATCAATGTCAATTGTACTTTATCATATACCATTATATATGATACAAATACAATCAATATCGAATGGCTATATTATTAATAGTTATGATGTTAAATGTGATTTTAAATCTTATAATATATAACATTCCAAAATAATCTAAGTAGTTTATGTGTTTTACATATGTTCATTACTTGGTAATTAAATTATTCATTCAAAAAGAGGGAACATAATTTATAAAATTTTGGTTCGTTACATTATTCCACCCTTAAGAAATTTTACCCTTGAAATTTTATTTTCATACACACAAAAAATATTGGGTACTTATGTTTCACTACCTCTTTTGGTTCGCATGTCTCTTCCTAGAAATTTTTGTTCCTCCATAACACATTGACTAGGTGACTTCTATTATTTCATAGAACCTTGTTTCTAAAATCCATGATATTCACTAGATGATCCTCATTTTAAATATCACTATACAATGATACCACCTCTAGATTCCTTACATGTGATAGGTTTACTATGCACTTCCTCGAGATGGATACATGTAACCCATCATTTACTTAATATTTGTTAGGGGAAGTTCATTTAGATAAGCAACCACTCCGATGTATCTAGGACTACGATTTCCCTTCTTAACAAACCTCATGAAATTCCTTCATGATAGTATATAAAGGAACACATTATATCCATCCCAAAACTCTTGGTCTCATTTATGATTTTCTTCATATATTTTCTATTTACTTTTGTGATTATTTCATAAGAAATTTAATTATTTGAACCTTATTTCTCATCTATTTAATAAAATAATGTCCCATTAGCTTCCTCTCCCCACCTTCATCCAAAAATATTCTATTCTAACACTACATCCCATGAAGAGACTCCTGAGGTTCCTTTTGAATGATATAATGGAAAATGATGTTATATGAGGACTCTAATAGGGTAAGAAGATTCCACAACATCCATTGGAATCCATTGAACATGATCTCAATATATCCTCTAGATTTTGAGTTTTTTGTTCAGACTGACAATTGGACTGAGTGTGATACACTGTGTTGAAGCTTGGGCCTATATCCAATGCTTGTTGAAGCCTTCAACAAAACCATAAGGTAAACTTTATATCTCAATCAGATTAAATAGAGTGTGTACCTATATACGTTATGACCACTTCACTTATGTATATCTTGGTGTATTTGTTAACATTGAAATCATCCATAATAGCAATGAAATGTCCCAACTTTGTAAGGATATTAACTACAAGTGGGATTTTGTTATTGTCATTATGTGTTGTCAGGATTTTAATAATTAAATCCATGATTTTGTTCCATTTAAACACTAGTATGAGACATTTTTTCATCATACCAATACGCATCTTTCATTATGGCTTGACTTTTTGGTATTCCAAGCATCTAGATACAAACTCTACAATCTCCATCATCATATTATCCCATTATAATTTTTACTTAAAATGTATCTACATCTTAGTGGTTCCTACATGAATAGAGAATGATAAGGTATTTTCATCATCTCGAAGTTCTTTCTTAACTTATGGTTTTGATGGGATATATATCCTAGTTCTAAACCATATAACTCTATCTTCAACAAATTTTAACTATGAAATATTCACTAACTTATACTATAGATAATCATCAACTTTTTTATCCTCCTTAATCCACTAAAGAATAATGGTTGGGAAGATGTTTTAGAAAGGTATGATTAAGAACCTATTATTATTCCATATCCATCCTTTTCATGTCCATTAAGATTGAATCTATTTGAATCCTAATCATACATAGAGTTTTGGGATCATTTTTAATCAAATAATCTACCGCTTTTGGTGCTATCCATTGATGGTAATTGATTGAACAATCATAATCCTAATAATTTCTAACCACAATCATTCGTGCATCTTAAGATCCTTTTGTTGAAATATATATATGATCCTTTTATGATCTACATATATTTCAACCATTTATCTGTAGAGGTAATGTCACCATATATTAAATTTAATGAGCGTTGTAGACAATTATAGATCACAAGTATGGTAGTTATTCTCATGCACATTAAATTGGTAGGATGAATAGGCTATCAGTTTTTCAACTTACATGAGTACACAAACCAATCCCATTTTGATTCCTAATTATAGATAACAAATCCTTCCCAACTATTGGGTAATTTTAATATAGGTTCATCGATTACTCTCTTATTTATCCCTTTAATTTTTTTTTCATTCATCATATGAGAAAAATATGACTCCCTTATAAGTAATCTTGGTTAGTGGGATTGAATTTCAGAAGAAATTTCTCAAAAATAAATTATAATACCCATATAATCTAAGGAAGCTATGGATTTTCATCAAATATGTTGGTCTAGGATATCCTTTGATTACATTTGTTATTGGAGGATCCAATGATATCCTCTTATTGGTGATAAAATTCTCCAATAAAGTTAATTTCTCAAACAAAAACTCAAAATTATCTATAATTTTCATATATTATTTCTTTCCTCAAGGTATTTAGTATAGTATTTAAAATCTCCTTGTGTTATTACTTTATTTTTTTAGTATATAAGAATATCATCTATAAAGAGTGATGCAAATTTTTATATGTAATAACTATTGATTATATTCATCAAGTCTATAAAGATAGCTAGGGTATTTGTGAGCCCAATTTAAATCACTATGAACTCGTAGTGCATGTACATTGTATGAAAAGAAATCTTATGGATATCCTCCTTAATCTCCAATACTTCATAATATCATGATCGAAGATATTCCATATATAAGTACTAGGATACACTCATCTAGTTGAATAAGTAATCAATTTTTGGAAGAGGATACTTGTTCTTTATCATGATCTTTCTTATCTCATTATAATTAATGTATAGTCACATTTTCCCATCTTTTATCTTAACAAATAGGACTTGTGAACCCCGTAGAGAAGAACTTGGGTGTATGAACCCTTTATCTACATTCTCTTGTAATTTTTTTTTAGCTCCTCAATTTCAAAAATAGTCATTATATACGTAGTCTTGGAAATTGGAAAAGCATCAGGTATAAGATTGATTGGTATTTCCACATCAAAACTAGAGAGAAGACTTGGAACTTATTTTGGAAACACATTAATGAATTCTCTTTAAATTGGTATGTCATCAAGGATGATATTTTCTTTAGTATTAATTATTTGAGCTAGATATGTTTTCTATCAATGAAATAATATCCATTCTTGAGATATTGGTACCAATGAAGATTTATCATCCTCCATGAACTTGTATAGAATTAAAGGTTGATTCAGGATATAGATTGTGATTTCATTCTCTCGGTGATTTATGATGGATCTATATAGGGAAAACCAATACATGTCTAGAATTGCATCAAACTATGATAAATAGAGTAAGACATGGTTTTAAAGTAAATTTATCTTGAAAACATGGATATGAGATGAATTATATTATTGGGATACAATAAATGACCCTATCAATGTCATCATATATACCTCAAATTTCATGTTTTGAGGTGGTGTTTGAATAGTTCTTCTAAAAATTTATGATATGAGATAATATATAGAACTCGAATGAAAAATCATATTTTCTATTATTGAATAGATAATTATAATACTTAATACAACTTCCTTATTAGGATATACCTCACCAGTTGTGATTATATAATCTTTTCCTTTATCACTTGGGCATAAAGGTTATTGTCATCAGTTATCGTTGACAAACCTAGGTATAGAGAATTTTTTCACATAATTTCCTTATTCTATGTGGTTTAAACATTTTATAATGGGTTGATGGTTTATATGAGAATTTTTTTCTTCCCTCACAATGGTGGGTTTTCATTTTCTTCATTCACTAGTTTGGTTCCCTTCCATCCAATATAAAAAGCATTTCCTCATCACATTTAGGTAATTTCATGTATTCCTCTCCCCATTTTTTTGATATGCGGGGTTACGGACTTTCTTATACCTGTAATATGTTTCCATCGCATTTCAAAAATTAAAATCCATTCTCCACTTCTTGTCTCCATTCCCAATGCACCCATTTGATTCAATAGTCACTATTTAAACATTGATGGCATATAAAAAAAATTCTTAATAGCTATCAATGTATTGAATAGTTAATTATTTTTGATAAATTTATGTTTATACCTCAAAATAATAGGTCCAAATTACTTTCAAGAAAAACAGAAAATCCTGAGACCTATCAGGAAAGTCATTTCATGTTTATAGAAAACACCATGATATATTTTTCATTTATTTTCTTGTGGATAAAAAATTACCTCTATATTTTTATTCATACAGTCCTTGGAAAATATTTACTGAAATAAAAATTCTATAATTACTTCAACACTATCATTTAGATATCCTCCTCATTTTTTTCAATTTTGATCACTATACACTATTTATCTGTTTCTACCTCTATATAATAACAATCTATCATGACTTTCTCTTAATAAAAGTATTGAAGAATGGATAAGATCCTTTTAAAGGGTTTGTTCCATTTACCCATGATTAATTGATTGGAAGATTTGAAAAAATTCATAGTCCTTTGCCACATAAAGTTCTCAAATACAACATCAACTTTATTTTTGGGATTTGGGCGTTCCTCCATATTTAGGTTCCAATTTAAAAAATGATCTATTTAATAAATTTTTATCACAATGTTCATGATTCTTACTCCCATTGAGTTGGAAATTTCATCTGGGTAGTCATTAAATTTTTTTACATTTGTTAATGACTCGGTTCCTCTTATTCCCAACTATTGACTAAAAATAATTGGAAAATTATGGATGTTTATTTTTAAAATAGTAAACACATGAATAGGAAGCCATTAACATTTAATGGATATATCATAAATTGTGTGTATTATTTAACCTATAAATTACTATGATTCAATATATAGTATCAATGATCTATTTCCAAACCTAAATTATTATGGAAATTTTTTATTCCCTCAATAATGTTTCATAAGGATTTTTCTAATTTACCAAAGAATATACCACAAGAGTGTCCAACCCAGTGTGAAATAATAATCATTTTCATGAACCATGTAACAATCATGTATAACTTAATGTTTCTTTTTCAGGGTAATTTCCCCAATGTACATCAATGCCTAAGCCACATCTACTTTTAGTATCTAGGTAGTGAATTATTTTCTTGTAAAACACTTACTCTATAATTTTACCAAATTTAGGGATGTACTTCTATGTTTTTCCTTATCCATAAGGCTTTTACTACAACTTTCTAATCCTAATCCCAAAAATAATAATACATTGGTTTAATTCCAACTATGACCAACCATATCTTAACATGATTTATTTCATGAATTAATAAATATAGATACACATAGTTCAATCCCAAAATATCATTAAGCCTTGTGTATTTGTGAAATTACAGACATAGATTAAAAACTTTAATCAGGAATAAAATGATATTATTGAAATCATCCATAACATTTTCCTAAAACTCGATCATTCTTAGAAAACTTCATGGGATAATATTGGTATGTTCTTAAGAAATTGGTGATATATATATGCAAGTAAGGTAATAAATAAAAAAATAGAATATGGTAAATTAGTACATGTGATAAAATAAGAAAATAAAGTAACATAAAATGGTTTAGAATCATAATCTTTAACAATAGTGCATAATATAACTTGATAGCATTAAGAAAACTTAAGAATGTGGAATCAACATAAAGCATATAATCACAAACACAAGTCATAAATAAACACCAAGAAAACATAAAATAGTGTGATTATGATATCCTCCCATGAACCATAAATTTCATCTTATGAGATTAAAATATAACCCAATCAATTTGAGGGATATGTAATTTTGGGTCCAATGGTCACTTTTATATCATGTACATGCATATGTATGCCAAATAGATCATATAACATAATGGTTTATTTAATTATTTTTAATCCCATGATTATATAGTTTGAGATACATAAATTTATTTACTCAAAAAATGAATTATAGGAACATTTTGGTAAATATAATTTTGTGTAAATGGGGATGGGTTTTTACTACACAATTATTTGTCCTAAAAAATCATAGGATAATTTCAGCAGCATTACTTCGGTATATAAAGATTTGTATAAGAGGTTAATGAGATTAAAGGGGCTCTATAACCACGTGAAAATAATATGAACAAAAATAGATATATTTAATAACAATATTCAACATGAAAAATTAGGAATTAAATGGAATATGACAAAGAAGGTGCATGAATAGAGAGTAGAACTAAATAGCCCATTACATTGAGATGATGATTCTAAAGTATTGGGAGGAGATTCCTAAGAACATGGAGACACATTTAGATGAATATAGAGAGTTAAGGGTGGATTAATTTCCTAATACAAGGGTTTTTAGTGGAGATCAATGAGAGTTTGGGTGTGTTTTATAACAAAAGAGAGGATAATTATTTATTAATTCCCAATATTAGTTTTTGGACTCAATGTGGTAATGTAATAAAAAAAACATTAAAAAATTTCTCCAAGGTTTATAAAAGAGATGAGTTTTTTTTCATTATTTTAAATTTTTTTAAAAATGGTATCATATAAATTATACCCTTAGGGATGTGATAGTGAGTCTTGTTTACAAATAATTGTTTTAAAAAATATAAAATAAAACATAAATTTGGGAGGATTCATTAAAGGTTTATAAAATTACTAAAATAATTTTAAAAAATATTATCTTAAAGGGTAAATATTTATTTTTTCCTTTATACCTTTTATTTCATATATTAAATCACTTTTTGGACAATATGATGTTGTAATACATACTGTATAATTATACCATTATAAATTTTTACCATAAAATTCTATTATATCTAAAATTATGAAAGAAATAACCATTTCATAATTGTGATATACTGATTACAAAAATTATATTTATTTTAAAAAAATCATTAAATATGATAATTTAAACTTTTAACCCAAATTAACCATTTATTGAAAAATACAATTTTTTTACAATAATAGGTTTCTAAACCTTTTAACAATTAAATTTGACACACTAAAATCATATTGTATTTTATATTTAATAAAAAGTATTTAATAATAGTATTCCAGTAAAATATAATTTATTTAAAACATTATTATATTCTTAAAAAACTGTGTCTTGATTGAAACTATATATTCACCAAAAATACTATCTGTTTCATAGTATCAGAATATAATTTTTATCAAAATAATAAGTTAATGGTTAAAAAATTAATATTAAAAATGGATTAATATTATAATTGTTTATTAAATGAAAAAAAATTATTCATGTTTTAGGGTCTATACATATTACCATTTAATACACCAGTGAATTCCCTATGGTTAAGGTGTTTGATTGTGAGATTTTCCTGTTGTGGTTTGACATATATGGTTTGGGTCATGATCTCGATGGGCATGAAGTTAACCTATAAATGTTTTTCTTTATGATATAGTTTTTAATATCTCTATGGTATTAACCAAGTTAAAATCCCTATTTTTCAGTATCCCTAGGAATCTCTAACAAATGGGCATCATAGGGTATGATTCTATTGGTTGAGGTCATCGCTTCTTATGTTTCAATCAATTGGAATTTATCATGACCCTTTATATATACTAATGTTATGATCAATAAAAATTGGTTATATTATCAATTATTATGATCCTTAATGGTATTTTAAATCTAATAGGATATAAAATTATAGAATAACCAAAGTATTTCATGTTTTCTCTATAGCTTCATTACTTGATAATGTATTTATTCGTTAAAAAATATGTCATTTCACTTAAAAAATTCTGGTTCATTTCATCTATCCTTATATCATCCATATATATAGGGAATGAAAAACGAATCATAACCCTTCTTGGAGGTGATAGTCCATAGGTACGCATGAGAAACACTATCATTACCCAATGGATGTGAATGAGGTTAAATGTAGTAATCCCATAATCCAAATAAGATATCAGTATATTTATGATAATGGATTCATAATGATAGGATGGATACTTTATATTTTGAGTATATATAAGAATAAATAGTATTTGAAAGAGTCAGGTAATATGATTACCTCTTCTTTGAGTGATCTCATTTCTTATTCATTGTATTCCTTCATAAGATGGTATTTGGGGAATTAAAGAAGCTCTATTATTAAGGGGTGAAATATAGGAAGTTATAAGGGTAGGTAATGTCTAGTCAGTAGTGATGAAACTTTGTGAATAAATAATTAGAGAAGAATCACATTTATAAGTTAGATAAAGGACCCACATGTAATTACTTAGGAGTTTTAAGTATGATATCTATCATATTCATGAAACATGGAACCTAATTTCCATAATTTTGAAGTTAAGAAATAATAAGTTCTAAATATGTTCATTCAATAAAATTTAGATATGATTAAGTAACATTTTAATCCTTAGCTTTTTGGTTGACCCCCTCATTAATGTTTTTTAAACTTAATTGTGGTAAAAAAAATATTTTAGCATTTAAGGGGAAACCTTTTAGTTTTAAGGCTGAATGTTTCTTAAAAATGGTCCATGGATGATAGATAGATCATTGGAAATAATTATATGTTCTAAATGTGTCATAAATATGAGAATCACTCTCTGACAGACAACAATTTGATTGATGATAGATCATTTGAATCGATGAAAAATATTTCTACCCAATAAATTTTCATGAAGGGTAACATCACTCATTTGGTTGAAAATCTTGATTTTATTTTGAAATGAAATTAATCGTTAAAATATTTTATTATTTCATGGTTTTTGATTCTTGTTTTTGAAAATACATGGGCATTTTATGAATTATCCAGAAGATTCTTAATAGTGTAGGGGATGTATAAATATAATATGACATTGATTGTATGAATCTTCATTCAAATAATCTTTCCATTAGAATATATAATGATGAGATAATGGTGATGCATCATAGTTATACTAAAATAATGTATGATCTTGATTCAAGAAGGAAATAAATTCTTTAATCTATTTGAAGCATATAACATAGTTTCACAAGTTTGGGAGAAAATTTTAGGACAATGTGGGTTTTACTAGCTACCTATAATTCCAATGGGGTCATATGGTTGAAAAAATTAATTAAAATTTTGAATTTAATTTCAGTGCACTTATATGGGCCCCCAGTTTCTAGGGGTGTCTTTGGAAGTTATATATATATATTTATGTTGAATGGTTTTTCCCCTTAGTTTTTTTAATCATTGTATATATTTTATGGATTTCTGTTTAAGGTGGATACTACCAAGTGTTTGTGATATTTTTTCTATTCAAAGTCTATAAGATTTTATCGTATTGCATGTCTTTAACATTTCAACAACATAGTTTTTCTAGAAGGTTTTGTTGATAATGGAAAATTTAAAGGTATATTTGAGTTCTGTTTGAATATTTTTTTGTATTAGAAGTGGTTGAATGGTCTTGTATGATAGAATGTATGCCACAATTGGTAGGTTATATATATATATATATTTTTTTATTTTTTCCCTTATGTAGTCCAATGATGTAGTAGGAAAATGTTTACATGATGATGATTGGAATTTCTGAAGTCGCTGGTCAGTTACTGCATGGTTTTGGGGGTTTATAACATGTCATCTTATGCTTATATGATGATGGGGAGGACTGGAATGAATAATATTGGTTAGTTTTTGTCTTTTATAATTTGTAGGGGCATGTCTACCCTATTTTAGTCTTTTTTTGGGTACTATGTTCTTTATATCCCTGAAAATTTTTCATTTTGATTCTTTTTAAAATATATTTTTCTTGTTCCGCGGTTTTTGTTTTCATGTTTCATGGATAAAGTTATTTGGAATTTATATTTGGAAATTTCATTTAATTCATTTTTTAGACTATTCATTTAATTTAACATAAAATACATCGATCCTACAATGGAATTAAAATATAAATAAATTTACTAGAATTTATATAATATAATTACTTATTAAATTTTTTACATTCCTTAATTCAACAAATATATATATTTTATATTAATTTTAAAATAATATATGTAGACATTTTTACTACCTTCACAAGAATTGAATCTATATTGCGTAAGAATTTCTAGTAATTATATGTCACGAACCAACATGGTTCAACCATGAACCAATCACCCATGTCAGGCCACGACAAGGCCCGAAGGGAATTCCTAATCCCCATAGGCTAGAAACTAGTTTTGAGCATCAAAATAAAGTAGGTGGGAATGACTGATCCCAGAAAAGACATATAAACAAAGGAAAATAAATTGAAAAAACTAGTATTGGGAATAAAAATAAACTAAGTAGTGAAACATACCTCAACTGACCTCTTGGGTCACAATGGAACTTAAAACCACACTCGCTCTAAGAGCGATCCAAACTAGGGGAAATTAAATCTAAAAAATAGAGTTGGAATGCCCACCAAGATGATCAGTAGGAATGTAATATATAACTATGTAATCCATATATCTTTAATTTCCCAAAAACATTCTATTAATTCTACTTTGAAAATAAAATTATAAAAATAAGTTTTCAACGTTTTACTAAATAAACCTATATTTCCCGTTTTAAAATCCAAACAATACCACATTTCATTTCCAAAATAGACTACCATTTTGATACCAAAAACTAAACCAAATAACTTATCTAAATAATACATGTCTATGCTAAAAAAAAAAAATCACTAAATAAATAAGTAAAAAAGAACATTTCAACAACTAAAGGCAACAGAAATTAAACCAGAAGATGTAGAGAGTAACCATGGGTGATCATAAACATCCCTAGAAAACCCCTAGACATACTCGGTTCTGAACCACCTGTCGATGTATGGTGAAATCCCTAAGTCTATAAACAACTGGCCACCCTCAACAAGACAATCTTGTGGCATATCTTACCTGGCCTATCAGCGATCCAGGTGGTACCAACCCATCTAATTGAGGTTGGTCAAAAACAGTTACTCAATCCCCTAAAATACACCCATAAACCCATGGTAATAGTAAACAGTGTAAGTGGAAGGACCTCACATGTGTGACTCATCTTACCTTATGCCACCCCACTTGCCTACCCCAAACAAGGACATCACCTATACGATAACCCATAAAGGGAAATCCTATATTAGGGTGCACAATATATATATATATACATATACATATATATATATATAACAACATACAGAGTGACAACTGGGCCATCACATCATATGAATACCAAATCTATTTTATGAAACACTTTAAAATTGTCAACCGGGCATTCATACATGCCAAACTAAACACTTGTCTAAAATCAACACAAAACCCAACCTTTAAATGAACAACTCCAAACATGACCTCAATATTAACACACCTTAAATACATTTAAAAAAATTTCTAAAACCATGTGAAACACCACTTTCCCATGAACTTGACAACAAGTATTTACAAACTTTAGTAAAAACATGTGATTTTATAAAACATGCCAAACATGCCATTTATTCCAAGTCTAAAATTATTTCAAAACAATATAAACCCCTTCAATGCACATAATGATACCAAATAGGATTCTCATATAGAAAATTATCCATCACATTGAAAACCATACTTGAAACCTATTTTTTTTAAATACCACCCAAAGGAACCAACACAACAATTGATAAACTAGGGTTCATAGTAAACACAACATTGAGGTGCCATCATCATTTGAGTGCACATCCATGTGTACACCTTGTGCACCCATGGATGTTCCATCATAAAACATCACTCCATAAATTTCTCATTAAATCACCATCAAACCATTTATAAAATTACCACTCACTTCTTAAACCAAAAACCCAACCCTTCAAAAAAAATTACCATGACCATCAACTAAAGAGGAATCCAAATTGTACATTAAAAAGGCATAAATTAAAACTAAGTTTCTAAAATAAGTCAAAGGGGCAACCATCAGAAATATTCTTGATTCCATATTAAGAAAACAATAGACATTTGAGCAATCACATTAAGTTCACACACACATAGAAATAATTTTGGAATCGCCTCAAAACCTTTTTTATTAAATTGAACTACCATGAAAACACCACAATGAGATAACAATAGGTACTACCATGGTCTGAATCATATTTAAAAAATTATTGAAACAAATTTATTTATTTTATCAAAACTTTTAGCATATACACATATAGGTATAAACCAAGAATCACATCAAAAATTATTTTAAAAATTTTATATTAATTTTAAAATACCATAATTTGTTAACCAAGGGTATTACGGGTATGAAAAACATGTATAAAAATTAATTGAAACTATCCAAGAATTAAAATATTTCTTTAAGAAGGAAATTAATGAAAAAACCTACATTATCAGTGTGCAAACACAATGAAACTCTCATAGAAGTGAGAGAAAACCCCAAACACCAATCTACACAACCAAAACATTGAGAAAAACACACTGACATGAACCCCACCCATTAGGTATTGGGAAGGATTTAGAAGAAAATAAAAAAACGGCAATAAAACCACACTAGAGGAGGAGGGTGCTGGTGAGGGAGGCATTACCGGATATGGTGCTTGCAAGATGAGGCATTGTCGAAGCGAAGTCATAACAGATAAAGGACGTGTGACCAAACTGGAGTCTCTTTGGAGAGATGGGTGGCACGAGGCGGAATGGTGGTATGAGGAGGATAGGGACATTAGAGAGAGGGGTCTTGCCGGAGAAGTGCACTGCATGGGAGGTGGTGCGTTCTAGTCAAAGGAATGAGGGGTTTGTGCCATGGGAGAGAAAGCGAAAAGAGGGACTCCATGCTATGGTATAAAAAAATGAGAAAAAGAGAAAAAACAAGAACTAATATAATAATAATACCATTAATAAAAATATTATTATTATTCATTTCATTTTTAATAATAATTTTATTGATATTTTTATTACTAAGACATTATTTAAATTTTATTTTGATAATATTGTATTTATTTAAAAAAAAATCTGCAACTGCATGGTCTCCTGGGTCGACTGCACGGTTGCTACTAAATGTGCGGTTCCCGTACATCGGCCTAAAACCCATCAAAATTACTAAATATCAAAACATCAAACCATCATATAACCCGAACTTTAATGAGAATATGTAAATGTAGAAAATAATAAAATAAAATAATTCTTGAGGTTATGGTGTGACAATTCTGTCCACCAAAAAACATTTCTTCCCCTAGAAAGTCCCCAAGCCAAAAGCTAATCAAAAATTGGGTCCATGCCCAACCACACTGTGAAGAAACAAGGAATTCTAGGGTGACTATTTATTCCTCAAGTCACACACAACCGATCTAGATGAAACCACAACCCAAAACAAGGGGATAAGATGAGAGGTTTCTCCCCACCACAAGGATTCTGCTAGTACGGATTCTAAAACCCAAACACTCCACCCCGAGGACGGAAAATGTGGGAACTCCCAACCCAAAACCAATCCAAATAATTGTTTAACACATTCAAAGAAGAATGAACAATTCATAAATCCATATTAAAATGGACATAATTACTTGGATTACAATAGAACATGTACATCATATGTTCAAAAAAGAAATGATGAACATATAATGGCGACAAAACATTAACAATAGAAAATCAAGAATAGAAAGACTTTATATCTTCCAATCCCAACACAAAACACAAAACCCACACCATGGGTTCATACCCCTAGAAACTCCTGAATGTACACGATATTCACCCTAAGACCTATGTTTGGGGCATGGATTTATAAAAAAATCAATGTCCTCATAGTTTGGCACTTGAATCCTCTAGTCACGAAGTCTTCTTTATGTGACACTTCCTACAAATCTTCTTTAGATGTCCTAGATAGCTGCAATGATGGAACGTATTTGGAGGGATGCGACAAGATAGCTTCGAGTGCCCGAACCTACCACATTAGTGGCACACGCAAGGATGATCTGATAAACCAAAAACTAGAACCATTGGAGGATACTCCTTAGAAGCAGGTTCCTTATGATTATACTTCTCACCAGATGGGGAACCTTTATGAGTTGTAATAGATTCCATATTTCTAATAACCTATGCCATGGAAACCAACTTAGTGAGGAATGATTTATCTACCAGCTTCTCGAAACAATGTTCCTTAGAATAGAGGACATGCTCCTTGATCTGTATATGAGGACCCCCAATGAAGAGAGATATCTTCTTGAAATTCTGGAAAACTACCTCTAGGGAAAAGGAAACTAGTTCCTTAATGTGTTCAATGTATGCCTTCACCAAGTATGAGCTTTGTTGAATACCCACAAGCTATTCCCTTTTCTTCATATTCAATTACTTAGGTATGAACCATCGGATGGAGATAGACTTTAAAACATCCCACTTCATCCCAACTTACAATGATGGTGGGGAAAAAAACTCTCATTTTTTCTATGTTGAACCTTCGAATAGACCCAATATAGAACACACTCTGATAGATTTGGGAGTTCCCAATTCCCTAAAGACACACTCAACATCTTTAGGCCACCTCACTACCTCTAATAGACCTCAATCACTACAAAGGAAAGGTAACATTTAAGAAGAATCATAAACTGGTCCTAACTCCTTAGAAATCATGGAATCCTTTCTAGATGGCATTTTCAGAATGGCAGGACACAAACCAAAATCGACATCAAAACAAATTACAATCAAAAGAAACCTCCTAATCCAAAAAGATCATCTCAAACCCAAAAATAATACAATCACAACCAAAAATGTTTCTTTCAAAAGAAACCATTTTTATTTAAATTTTAAAACTTCCTTCTTCTAAGACCACCTTTCCAAATTCCCAAAAAAACCGTTTTAAACCAAATTTCACTTTACAAAATCATTTCCCTTTTCAAAATCACTTTATTCTGTGGCTATTTTCACTACATGAAGCCATATTTCACCAAAAAATCCACTCATTAAGGAGAAACCAAGTTTCAAAAACCCTTAAATTTCAAAAACTCACCCATGGAATCATATGAACCTCAAATACATGTCCACATATTTCCATCTATGCATGCCAACACAGACTTACCACACATACTCACACACATAAAAAAGCTCCTAAAAATATCCCAAGGAATTTATATACCAATTCCAAACAGGGACCAAATTTTCAAACCAATTTTATTTCAATTTTAAAACCAACTTTAACAATTTAAATCCATTAGAAAGAAGTATTTATGTTTCAAAACTATTTTCATCTTCAAAAGCGTACTTACACCAACCAAAACCATAACAAAGCACTACTTACATAAAACTATAGGAATGAGGGACTATAATCTATTCCTAACTCAGTGACATGGTAATGGGTCATGCCCCTAGTAGGTCATAATTCTAATAGGGAATTGAACTGTGCACTTAGAATCTACATGGGTCACTACTCCATATGTGATCACAATGTGACACCGGATCACATCTTTCATCGTCCCTCAATCCAAAACCAAGAAAAAAGCACAATTACCAGACTACCGCTGGCAACTCAAGGTTTAAAAGGAGCAAGGGTTGATGCCACCCTTCCTGTATGAACCTCCTAGGTCCCGAAAGTCCTAATCTCTAAATACCGAACATATAAAATAACAAGGGTCTCCTCTGATACCATTTTTTCATGAACCAACCAAGGTCAACCCTGAACCGGTCACCTAAGTCGTTCTGCGATAAGGATGGAAGGGATTTCCTGGTCCCCATGGACTGGAAACTAGCATCAGGCATTAAAATAAAATACTTGGGAACAGTTTATCAAAGAAAAGAAAGATGATAAATGAAAAGAAACTGAACAAACTGGCGGTGGGAATAAAAATAAACTAAGAAACAAAACATACCTCAAGTGACCTTGTTGGTCACAAAGGAACATAAAACCACATTCTCTCCAAGAGTGATCCAAACTATAGGAACCTAGAATTGAAAAATAGAGTAGGCATGGGCACTGATATGCTTAGTAGGAATTCCAAATATAACCATGAAATCCATGTATTTTCCATTCCCGAAAAAATTCCATAATGCTAGTGTTAAAATATAAATATAAAAATACATTTTTGTTCACATTTTATTAAACAAACCAAGATTTATATTTTAAAATCCAACCCATGCCACCTTTTATTTTCAAAATATACTATCCTTCTGACACCAAAAACTAAACCAAATACTTAATAAAAAATTATCAGGATGTGCCGAAAATAAATAAATAACTAAATATATAAGTAAATAGAGAATGTCAAAAACTAAACGATATGGAAAGTAATCAAGAAGATAGAGATAGTAACCATAGTTGATCATAAACATCCCTAGAATAACCTTATACATACTTAGTTCTGAACCACCTGCTGGTATTTGGTGAAGCCCCTATGTCTATAACCAACTGGCCGCCCTCAACAAGCCAATCTGGTGGCACATCCCAACTAGCCGATCAGTTATCCTGGGGGTACAAACTCGGATAATCAGGGATGGTTAGCAACCATCACTCGATAATTTGGAGGACTCTTAGTATCCCTTAGTAATAGTAAACAATATAAGTAGGAGTTCCTCGCACACGTGACTCACCTTACATGCTACCACCACACATGCTTACCCCAAACACGTACATCACCTATATGATAAACCATAAAAGGAAGTCCTAGATAGGGTTTACCACTATATATATATATGTATGTATGTATGTATGTATATATCACAACATAAAAAGTTCTTACCAGGATGTCAAGTCATGTAAATATCTAACAAAATTATTAAACACTTTGAAATTTCCAACTGGGCATTCACACTTGCCAAACTGCACTCTTTTCTAAAATCAACCCAAAGCACCATAATTAAATGAACAATGTAAAATAAGCCCTAAATATTCACACATTACAAATAAATTTACCAAATAAATTTACAAAACATTTATAAAACCATGTGAAACACCACTTTCCAAGGAACTTTCCAATTGATCATTTCCAAATTTAATTAAAAACATGCAATTTTAAAGAAACATGCTAAATATGACCTTTATTCCAAGTCCCACTTTTTTTCAAAATAAGATAAAAAAACACAACACACTTAATAAATTTATATGGGCTTATGTTTCACCCAAAAATCCATCACAATGATAACCACACCAGAAACTTCTCTTTTAAAAAAACCCCAAAAAGGAACCAACACACCATTTTATACACCAATATTCAAAGTAAACACCACTTTGAGGTTCTATTGTCATTTGAGTGCACATATTTGTGTGCAACTTGTGCACCCATGGATGCAATATCTTCCAAAAACACCCTATAAATCCCCCATGAAATCACCCCAAAACCATTTATAAAACCCCCACTCACATTTTAAACAAAAACCCAACCCTTACAAAAATATTTTATCATGTTCATCAACTAAAGATGCATCCAAAATGTAAATTAACACAAATTAATCAAATAAAACTAAGTTTAAAATATAATTCTAAGGTCCAATCATCACAACTAGTCTTGATTCCAACTTAATAAAAAGATATTCATTTGATCAAGAACTTTATATGCCCCTAAAAATCAGAATAATTAGGGAATCACCTCAAAAATTGTTTTTAGTAAATTCATATATCATGAAAATTCCCTAATGAGCTAAAAATAGAAACTACCCAGGTTAAAATCTTATATAAAAATTTATTAAAACAAAATTTGGAATTTTATAAACACTTTTATCATAATAATATGCTAACCAAGAGTATTATGGGAATGGAAAACATGTATAAATATTAATTGAAAATATACAGGCATTAATAGATTTCTTCGGAAAGGAAATAAATTGAAACAACTACCTCGCTAGAGTTCGAACATGAAAAAACTCTTGAAGGAGGGAGAGAACACCCCAAAGACCAATCTACATACCCAAAACTTTTAGAAAAATGCACCGAAATGAACCCCATACATAAGGGTTTTTTTAAGATAAATAAAACCCCTAAAAATTTAAATAAAACTACAACGGAGGAGGAGGGGGATGGCGGGGGAGGTGTGAAAAGAGATGGCGCTGGAGAGGTAGGTGTAGTTGGAGATGGCGTCAGCAAGAGGAGGTGCAGTTGAAGCAGAGTCACACCGGAAAAATGAGGCATAGATAGAGGGGAGTTGCACCAACTCGAACCCCACCAAAATCACCAAACATCAAAAATATTAAACCAGCATTCAACCTGAATTCCAATGATAATATCCAAAGGAGACAAATAATAAAATAAAATAATTTTAAAGGTCACGGTGCGACATTATATTTTCCATAAAAATAAAAATGAATTAATATTATAAAAAAATTATTATTTATGTTAAAAATAACCATTTTTATTCATTCATGACATCTTTTTATTCATATGAAAACATATATGAGAAATTAAAATTAATAAAGTAACATTTAATATTTATCCATTTTTTAAAATAATATAAATTTTTTAATCATTTGAAATATTAATTAAATTTTCATATTTCCATATATATAATGGATTTAGTCAAAAACCCCTCAACCAATTGGATGATGGAATGTGTTTGGTGGATTTTTGGATTTATGTTATGGTTTTAACCTTGTTTTACCCATATGAAGGTGATAAGTATATTCGGTGATTACAATTTATAATGATTAAAATTAAAAGTAGAATATTTATGAAACATAAACCTCCTATTTTTAATAATTGAATCCATTTATCAAAATTTAATTTCTTTAAAATATATTAATTAATTTTGATGTGAATAGGTAAAATGAAATCCAAAACTGTTTTTAGATAATTTTGTTTTAAGTATAAAAATGAACTCATAGAAAAAATAAATATACATAGATTCCTATAATGTTATTTAGATTATATATAATATGATGAATAATATTATACTTTAAAAAATCAAAAATATAATGTTTATTTTATGTTTCTATATTTAATTAAAAAATTACAGTTTTATAAAAACATTTATTTTTCACTATATACTGAAAAATAAATATTTTCGAAAAAATACCAAAAATAAAAATAAGATAATATTAATAAAATTATATAAAAAATTATAATCATTAACAAAATAGAACTTCAAAAAATGGAATAAATTAATTATAATATTCTGGAAAATATATAATAAAACTCATTTTTAAAGAAAACATATATTTAGGAAAAATGACTTAACTGAAAATTAAGTAAATTTTTATTATGGATTAATAAACACATTTTAATAATATGAAAAAATTATATAAATTTTTTATAATATAACTAATCATATTCATATCACCAATTTTATGGATAGGTTATAGTATTCACATTTTAATAATAATATGTTTATATATAGTGTATCAAAATTCACTAAAAGCATGGTGTAGCGTGTTAAGAAAGTTATAAAAAATTGTATTCTTTTAAAATAAATAATAATTTTAATAAACTATACATCATTATCTAAAATGAAACCTTGAAATTTTTATCTCATTAATAAATGGTTTAATATTTGAAAAAATCTTTGTTGAAGAATCACGTCAAACAAAATCATAATGACTTCCAATGAAAAGAAAAAGTGGGAAACATAAATTTTATCTAAGATAAATTATAATTTTTTTCCCATATAAGGGGAACATTAACATGAAGTGAAAATATGTTCATATAGGATAGAAATAGGGTTTTAGGAATGATATAGTGTGATATATAACATAATAATGAGAAAGTTAATTTCCACAAAACCATTAATATGTAAGGGATAAATATGACTATCGGTTCATCAAAAATAAATGTGAAAAATAACATATTTATTTCAAGATAATTTTCATATAGATGATGGATTATTTTTCAATCTGTATATAGAACATGAGAAAATATACCTAATTGATTTATTTCCATTTCATATGGTCAATTTCATCTTTTTGTTATGAATCACTCAATTTCCAGTTCTATCCAATCTCTAACTCTAGGAAATGAATATTCAAGATGAATTTTTCATTACTGATGCACTAAAATTAACTTTTAATGTTTTAAAAATTTTCTAAAAGAATAAAAATTTATACCTTATCACTCTATATATTTAAAAAACCAAAATTTTATCATAAGTTATCCAATATATAAACATCTTCTTGTGATGAAATAATAAATTAATATAGAAAACCAAAATATTAAAACCAAAAGGTAAACTACACCAATTAAATAAATATTTAACAGAAAAATTACTATAAAATATGCCTAAAAATTTAAAACCTAAGAATCTAAAATATGTTATAATATATTTTTTCCCTTGAAAAACTATAAGATTTATCCATAAAAACAAAAAAGTATATCATAATTTCACATATCAAACACATAAATATCATGATTATATATTATTTTAAAACATAGTAATCATTTCCCAAAATAACAAGAATATCAATAAAACTAAAAAAAAATTATATATTCTTCCACTAATTAACTAAATATTTACTTCTAAAATTATTTTTAGCTTAATAATATAATTTTCTCATTATTTTTCATCAAAAAAATATTAATCACTTAGTCACCAGTTATATTTTTATCCCACTATTATATATATGATAAAACATATGTCCCTAAAATATGATAATCCTTTTATCCAAATTAAAAATATCAACATCAATGATAATATTAAACCTAATTTTTTTAATAAAATTGAAACTTATAAAAACAAAATATAAAATCATTCTTTTTCGGATAACCTATTCACTACAACCCATACTAAACCAAGGGTTTTTATTCCAATAATTTTCTCCCAAAATATGCTTAATCATCTTAAACTCTGAGATGGTAAAATACAAAAATGTGTATCAATGACTTTAAAAATATGATCAACCTTAGAATCCTCAACCCATGAATCATTAGGTTTATCCCATATCACTATGGTATATCTTAGGTTGATGTAGGTTATTTCCTCACATTCATCGTAATGGTTCTTTAGAAAAATGATAATTAACCCATGTATATCCCCTAAGAGTGGCTATCTAGGTGTATAGTCTTAGGATCACTCATCACACAGTGGTGATGATTGAGTTAATACCCAATCTACCACATTTAGACTTATTAACCCTAGGTGGATCTATTCCACAACCGTATCCACATTATAGTGTCCTGATATAGATTTATTTTCTAGAAAACACAAAAAATATATAAATTTATAAACTCTAATGATGTCATCCTATTCATGGACTTATCCCTAGAATCCATGATAGAGTTATGTTCTCTAATCTCTGTATTCATAAATGTAGTTTCCAAGGGTGATATTCAACTTTCGATGATTAAAACTCAAAAACCCTGACTCGAGTAACCCGAAGATGGTTGTTATCTTACTAAACTAACACAAACTACAAGATATATGATCCTAAAGAATGGAATGGTTTTTCAATCTTGGGAGACAATATACATACATGATTCTCACCTTAAATATTATTACATATAATATAACCTAAAATTTCCATGAAAAAAATATTATTTCTTTTAGAATATAACTAGAATCATTCATATATCCCTTTTTAGTATATTTTTTAAACATAAATAGAATAATTACAAATCTTAGATGATCAATAAGGGTAATCATAAGAGATATCAAACAATGATTATAACTATGAATAAGCATAATTGTATGATAAAATGCAATTATCATGAGAAATTTATACCCAATTAGTAAAATATATATTATCATGAGTCATTTAATAAGGTTTCAACATAAATGAAAAATGATATAAGAGTGTGTAATCACCAATAAAAAATCATGAGACAAGAAAATAGATCAAAAATAGATGAAATAATTTTTTGGCACACATATTAGCATTGAAAATCATTTCTTTTATCAATGATCACCGTCAAAACTACCATAATGAATTGGGATCACTCTCTATTTCCGAATTTCCTTATTCATGGTCCACTCCCTATATTATCATAGTGGATAGAGTCCCTTACTGAACCGATTTTACTCTCCATTGCAGAATTTATTATCTAATGAGTTATTTTTCTATACCTAATTCATTATAGGGAAATAAATTAACCACCAATATATGGATTATAATTTATCCACCCATTATTGGTTTATAATGATACCATCCATAATTAGTTTATAATATAACCACCAATCCATGTTTTAGAACATAACCTCTCGATAGATAATGAAAACAATACATATGTGTGCGAAAAATCATAAATCATTCATCTTTTGATCATATCGCAGCCCATGGATAATAAATGGGTTTAATAAACAACTCATAATAATAATCATAAACCATTCATAGAAATAATAAATATGATATCAGCATATCATATACCCTGTAAATCATAAGTAACAACAAAGGATGTAATCATAGATTAAATTTATATTAAAACATCACTAGAATATTTCCATAGGAAAATACCATTTTATGTTTGATATCAATTATTTAACATCTAAAACCTCCAAAATATTAACAAAAATAATTTTGTTCAAAAATAACTATTGTAATTTAATGTAATATTCAATAAAAATAATAGATATAATGGTGATAAATTTAGTTCATATCATATAAATTAAAATATGAAATTATTATCACACTTTTTTAAAAATTCAAAAATGACTTTTTTAGAATTTTTTTATTTAAAATTATTCCTTTTAAACATTGGTAAATAAAGTAAACAGTAACTAAAATAATATTTTTAAGATATTTCACAAATAGGTAAACACTTCCATAAAAAAATTAAAATGACGTGTATGGAATATAATATTTTTTTAAAAAGTAAATTAAGGTTTGGTTTTCCTTAAAAACAGATTGTTAGTCATTTTATGTACCAATGTGAGGGAAATGGTACTAATACATAAATTTTTTAGGAAAACCTATTTTAAAAGGCAGTTTTACCTCCTTTTAATAGAAAATCTATTTTAAAAATAAAATTTTTCACTTCTATAAATTTTATTTTATAAAATAATAATCATTTTTGAAATTGGAATATCAAAATTATCTTAGGGTGAATTTTCTCATTTTTAAGAGATGCTTCATTTTTGATGAATAGTTAAAATACTAAATTTTAATTGAAAATTGAATTTCCTTCTAATTTATTTATATAGTAAAATTATATTGATTTTAATGTATTATTAGATCAATTATACATTAGAAAATATAAGTTATTTCAATAAAATAAATTTCACCATGAAATTAAAAATAAAAACATTTCAAACATTTCAAAAAATTTACTTTAAAACCCCACTTTCTTGTTGCCTTTGTGGGGTTAATTTTAAATCTAATTGTGCCAATTATATAAATTTAATTTGTTAAAATGGATTCCATGTTTGGAATCATAAGGTTCATGTTTATTTTAAATTTACATTTTTAGTCGTAAAAAAATTACTATGGGAGAAACAGATTTACCATAGTATGGGTATAATAATGAAACGGGTTAATGTTAAAAGGTAATTGCATAAAATACCAAAAAACTATAAAATTTATTTGTTATTTAAGTTATTTATAAACCATAACAATATTTTAAAACATTAATTATAA
The DNA here is from genome assembly GCA_963277665.1 of Viscum album. Taxonomy (NCBI): domain Eukaryota; kingdom Viridiplantae; phylum Streptophyta; class Magnoliopsida; order Santalales; family Viscaceae; genus Viscum; species Viscum album. The sequence goes on along the minus strand of OY728158.1, from coordinate 1,897,040,067 downwards.
TCTAAATTCAATTAAATTAATGTCACTTCAATATGGTCGGCTTTAAATATAAAATTATCATTATTTAGTCACTTAAAACCTCATGTCCTAGAGTATAAATACCACCCCTCACCACCCCATTTCTCCAAAAAATAAATTAATCTTATCAAATATCTCCCAAATATTATCCTCCACACCCTCACCATGTATAATTGAATTTTTACTCAATAAAATTTCAATTCAAATGTCTTAAGTTAACCTTCAAGGAGATGATATTCAAGAGGTAATTTTTTAGAGAACCTCTCTTAATTTAATTCTTCTTCTACATTATATTAAAAAATCATAAATAATAGAATTATGAATAAATAATAATTTATATAATTTATTTTAATTTTTATAATGGAAAATCTCATATCCATTTCATTTCTGATGTACCAAATTCAAAGAAATGAATCTGTTATTCAAATTATATCAGTTAATTATCTTTGTGAATTGTATTTTTTCCATTATTGCCTTCATGTATGGTCATAAAATTATCATTATGGTTAAATAATATTTTAATTATTAAATTATATCCTATTTAATTTTCAATAACTAATATTTAAAAATAATTTGAAATAAAATGAAACTAGTTCGTGGTCTTTGTAAACATCCCCCAAATTAAAGTAAACATTTATCATTAATATTTTATCAAATAAATCATCATCATGTAAGAAATAAAGGTAATTTAGGAAAAATTATAATTATAAAAGTTGATTAATACCATTTTATTCCAATTTCATATTTATATTTACAATTCACAAGAAGATTCATAATTTTAGAAAAATAAACCAATGATGAAACAATGAAATGAATGCACCTGAAACAATAAAGATAATAAAATATTATTAATAAAAGGGTGGTAAAGTGTAATAATAATATAATATATGGTATTATAAATATAAATATAGTTCATTAAGGAATTAATAACATTATTTAAACGTTTATACAAGAGTTTAAAGTATATAAAACTAAAGAGAAGTGTGAGGTAAGGGTTTCTCATCTCACATTTTCTTCTATCAGATATATGACTTAATCACCACTTATTTATTATTTGTGGTGTATATAATACCCATTAATATATAATATCTTGAATACCATTATCTTAATTTTATTCAAATTTTAATTTGATAAATATTAATTTTATGGTGCATACGATTCGACTGATTACAAAGTGGTAAGGGAATTCATAACCCAATTTCCATTCTTTGCGTTAACCAATTACTTCATTGATTACATAATGATATTATTATGTATAGGATGGATTTTGATTATATTATGTTTCATTTATAATTTATTTACATGGATATATATATAATATGAAAAATCAATTAATTTTGTTAATTCTCAATTCAATGATCTGATATTTATAATGGATTTTATTCTATAAAAATTATTCTCAAACAATTTCTCATAAAACCTTTGTTTTTCTTCCATTCCGTTGTTTCCGAAAATTTCTTCGGGAATTTTTTTACTATTATATTATGATTTTTTAAATTCATTTTTACTTGTGTATGAATTTTTACAAAAATAGTTTCATGGAATTTTTCTTTTTCTAAATAAGTTTCTGTGTGACTTTTCTGACAAAATATGGAACAAATGTTTTTTTTACTTATATAGAATGAGTAGTTTTTCCCAAAATCATGAATCCATAATACCTTTAGGATTACCTTATATGATTACATGGTTATTTTAAAATAATAATTTTTCTTTTATAAGTGTGTGATATTTTAAACAAATTGTTTTCAAAATAAAAAAGATATTTTCCTCAAGAATTATTTTATCCGATCATTAAAACTTATATTAATTCTTGGATAACATTATTTGATGTTACTTATGATTTAGTTTGGATATTATTCAATAATAAAGACCATATTCTTTATGTTTTTTTAATTTTTATAATGGAATTATATTTTTGAAACGTATTTCTTTTTCATTATTATGTTTATAATGACAATGATTATGAAACTTGCTTATTTACATGGGTTCAAATGTGATTAATGATTTGTGTTATAGTGGAAAACATATGTATTATTTTTATTGTGTTATGGTTTGGATTTATATCTTCCATTAACTCATTGGGTAATGATAAATGTTCTATGAGCTTAAAGGTTACACGGTTGGTCATCCCATGCACTTAACAAAAGGTTACACAGGTGGTCAGCCCAAGACCACAACAAAAGGGAACATCATTGGTCATCACAAGCATGAAAAAAATGATATAGGGGCAGTAATACCAAGTCCACAACAAAAGGGTACATGGGTGGTCAACCCAATCCTGCAACAAAAGGGTATATGGGTTGACAATCCAACCACACAATAAGAGGGTACACAAGAGGTCATCCTAAGGCCTAAACTAGAGTGTACAACAGATATCATCTAAAGACTAAATTAGGTATATGGGTGAATATCCCAAGACTAAAATTTTATTAATGACTTGTTTGGTATTATTAAAATAAGATTTTCAAGGCTTATGTGTGCCACAAAAGCAATGTCTTATTCCATTATTGTACTCTCATAGCCCATGTTCTTTGATGCTATTATGATTTATGTCTTATGAACTTTTAGGATTTATTCGATGAATTTAGATTATTATCTTTGATATGAAGGGTATAATTTTTAAATTATATGTTCATGTTATTATTCCCTTTATATTTTTTTATGATTGATGTCTTCCTTGTTTACCCTTACTGAGTATTTGATATCACCCTTTCTTATGTTCCCTTTCCCCATGTTATGAATAAATGATTTAAGTGGGTGTACTAAAGGGGAAATTCTTTATGGGAAATTTTGATGATATTTCACTAAATTAGATGAATGTGTTCCGTATTTCTCAAGTTAGAAAACCCATATGGTCTTAAGGCTAGTTTCAGTATATTTCAACAAATATTCATATAAAAAGATGTAATATCCATGAATAAGAAGCCTGTGTTATTATAGTTGGTATCACATAAAGGTTAACTTAACCTTCATAAACTAGGATGATACATGTTTATTGATATCCCTATGGACATTTCTAGGGATATGTCTAGGTATGTCTCTAATGATAAGTCAAGTATTATGAAAATGTTCTGAAATTTTGGTACACGATTGAGATAAGTTTTTCCAATAAGTTTCATCTCATCTAGAAACTATATGTGGATGTGGATCTTCCAAAAATGTACACAGTGGTAACAACATCGAAAACACCACATTGAGATAAACTCGATCAAGAACCGGTGAAAGACAATGGCCCTTGGTGCATGCCAAATTTGACACTCCCAGTGGATATGATTTGTAAATTCACACTCATTACAAACCATCATGAAATATTTATATAGATTATTATTGTGAATGAACTAGGATAAACCTAATGTTTCATAGATTAAAAACAAGGTATCAATATTTAGACATACTGTATTTTAATTTTAATTATTATATGGTTCCCCATAAATATAAATTTTTCTCACACTATTCATTTGGTTTTAGTTTATTGTTGGAACCCTATAAAGGTGTGTTAATGCCAAGTACAATAGATATTGAAATGATTACCCTCAGGAGCAACCAATGGATATGGGAGAAGGAATTAAAAATATTACTAATATTATCAAACAACTTTATCAATCTATGAATCATGTTGAACTAAAAAATCATAAAAGGGGGAAACAATTTTTTATTTAGTCCTTCATGAGGCAACTTACACCTACGTTTAGTAGTTCTAAGGACCCACTAGTTGATAGGTAATGGATCAATACAAATAAAAAGAAATTTTATTTTCTTCATCATTTATATCATGAAAAAATCATTTTGGTTATTTATCATATGTATGGTTAATCATATTGGTTGTGTAATCTTATACATAACATAATAAAAAAAGAAGAAATTAGATCTACAGAATGGAAAGATTTTAGGGTTATATTTTTCACTAAGTACTTCCCAGATATTCTATGAACAAATATGAAGAATAAATTCCTTGATATTAGAAAATGATTATTAATCTATTGGTACATATGAAGATAATTTTACGAGACTTACATGGTACACTTCTAGGTTAATCCTAAGTCTTGAAAAAAAATCGATCAATTATTTTCTGTTCTGATACTAATTCTTCAAAAGGATAATGATATAAGATACATTAGTAGCTATAAATAATTAATTCCATTTGAGTTTAAGGTATAAATATAAATTTTATATTCCAACTATTCCATTAATTTTGATAATTAATGGAAGATAAATTCTCATTAAAACATAAATTGTGGAAGGAAATCTCATGTATATATAAGCCCAAAATGTTGGAAGAAGCACTTTGGTGAAATACCAAAAGTGAAGAGAGGGTATTGTAATTGTTTAATGGAAGTTGATCGAGTGGGTGAATGACTAAATTATGGAAAGATGTTATATAATGATTCAAATAAGGAATAATTTCCATAAATTACATCTCTCACACATCAGTGGCTCAATTGTTATGAGTTTGGTAATAACACTAATAATTTCCCCAATACAAAGACTAATGTGGATGAAAATCTACAAAAACCCCTGATTAAAAAGGATAAAGGGAAAGCTTATGATATCATAATGGATAAATTTAACCATGATAATTAGGGAATATTTATCATTTTCTCCTTAGTTTGGAATTTTGTGTTTGATTTTGAATGAATGAACCCTATGGAAATATTATTATTCATCCATTAATGGAATTTCATGTGATTATATACTTGTATTATGGAATAATTAAATCAAAAATTATTTTTGGACAAGAATAACCCAATATTACAATGATAATGTCATTTTATAATAAAAGATCGTATATAATGAATGAATAATCATGTGTGTATTCAATATGGTTTTATAGTAATTCAGGTTGTTACCTTGTTTCACGAAAATATATGATAATGATCTTCACATGTTTGGTTTATGAAAATTAATATATTCATTTACTTTTTTAGGGGATTAACGATAAGTTTATTTTGAAAATTTAGTGACCATCATTTGAATGCTTTATTCATTAAAAATTTCATAACAGTAACCATTTGTGAAATTATTTATATTGAACTCCGGATGAGATTTTGGAGAATAAGGTATTACATAAGCATATTAATATTTATGCATATTGGATAATATGTGTAAATCATTTTTATATGATTACTAAGAATAGAAGGAATAAATTTTCATCATATTATGGAATTTATGATCCACTAGTTCTTTAGAAATTAAAATTTCATCTTCATATAGTGGAGTAAGAAATGAATAGATGATTGTTCAAGGAAAAACCAATGAATGAGAGTGTAATTTTAACATTAAATCAAGTAAGTATATCTACTCAATAATTATGAAATTAAATTTTATCCTATTTTTATAATTTATCGTGATATTAATTACATTTTTCATAAAAAAAATTAAGTGGTTTTGTGTTTATTATCCTTCTAATAACCATGTTCTCTATCATTATTCAAAAAAATATTATAGTTATAATTCTCATACATGTTAATATTTTCACCTTTAGCAAATATTCTCTTATTCAGAATCCTAGTTATATGGTGATATTCACCATTTACATTCCCAGTTTTTAAAAGGAATTTTTATCGACCCATTTTAAAATGTGTGTTTCCCACAATAGAATTTTCAAATATCATTATTTTAATTTTTTTGTGCAATTTCAAATTTTCAAGGATGTAATTTCTTGAAATTCATGATCATATCACGATAGTGGTTTATCGATAGGCACTTACACTAAATCTATCCCAACTAAATGATGTGTTAAATATAACCCTCCTAATGATGTGAATTCCTGATCCTTCACATGTATTGAACATAAAAATTCATACCACTTTAAAATTATATTTCATATGAGGAATAGACAGTAGAGATTCCTGATCGAACATAAACATTTCTATGAACAAGATCACTCACCTGGTCATTGTTTAGTGGAAAGACCTCTACCTTAAGTAATCTTTGTGGGAACATGAATATTTGATTATGTAAATTTATCCTTATATTTTTTATATTATTGAAAAATTTTCTAGGGATAAATTTATTAAGGGGGTAAAATGTAACACTCCAAGATTTTATGTTATGACTTTTTAAAAAAACATTAATCTCTTTAATAGCTTAGAAATAACAAAAAACCAAACATAAAAACATCAATTATAATATAGAAATAAAATTGGAGGAATTAATGAGATTAAATATATTATGAATATATATTTTACACATTTTAATAAAATGAATTCATAGGATACAGATAAATTATAATCCAATTTATCAAGAAGGATTTGTTTTGATAAGAAACTATTTTTATAACCACAATGTAATTTTATCTTAATAAAATAAATTAATCACTATTAATGAAATATAATAATAAAATTTATATTTCAAATATTTTAAAAAAAAAATTAAATTCATCAAATTAGTTTTATGGTATTTGGATATGAATAAATCTATTTATAAGTATAAATAGCAATATTTTTCTCAAAGGAAATTTGTCATCCTTTTAATAGAGCACATATTTTAAAAATAAATTTTGAACATTTAAAGATATTATTTTAAAAAATAAAAAACATTTTTGAAATCTTAAAATCTAATTTATACTAGGGTGAAATTTAGTAAGTTTTCATATATTTTTTGTTTTTTGGTGAATAGTGAAAAAAACTAAATTTTAATTGATAACTACATTTTAAAATAATTTATTTATGTAGTTAAATTATATTAGTTTTAAATTATATTTATTTAAATTATCATTCAAACAATGCAATTTAGTTCATTGTAATCAATTTCACATTGAAATTGGATATGAAAACATTTCTAACTTTTGAACTTTTGAACTTTAAAAACTCTCTTTACTGTTGCATATATGGGGTTAATGTTAAATCTATTTTTTCTAATTATTTGAATTTAATTTGGTAAAATGGATTCTATATTTTAAATAATAATTTCTTAATTATTTTTTAATTTCATTTTACTATTTATACATAAAAAATTTATCGTGTTAAGAAAAATATTCACCACATTACATGTAAAATATTGAACCGGGTTAATGTCAAAAGGTAAAGGCTTAAAATAACTAAAAAATAAAAAACGTAATGGGTGGTTGATGTACTTTTAAACCATTACGATCATTTAAAAGTTAATTATCATCCAAATTCATGTAAATTAATGCTACCACAATATGGTTGGATTTAAATATTAAATCATTATTATTTAACCAATTAAAACCACCCCTCCCCAAGTATAAATAACAGCCATCACCACCACATTTCTACTCAAAAGCCATTAATCTCCATAAATATCATAAAAATATTCTTATCTAGACTCTAACTACTTAAAAGTGTTGATTTCTTAATAAAAAAAATTCTAATTTCTTTAAGGGATCCCTCATTGAGGTCAAATTCAAGAGGTAATTTTCTTAATGAACCTCTCTTTCTGTATTTTTGTACTTTCTACTCGCCTCCATATTCCATTAAGGAATGATGAACCTATAATCATGTATATATTTTATATTTATGTTTCTAATTTACTATATCATTTCCATTTCATTTCTCATCTCCCCTTATTCAGATAAATGAAACTATTGTCTAAATTTTTTCGGTTAATCATCACTGTGAAAAATGATTTTTTGTTTTCCATTACCTCCTTCATGGATGGTTATAATTTTATAATTATATTTCAATTAAATTTTAATAAGTATATTATATTATATTTAATGTTTTGTAACTAATATATACTCATAATATTAAATAAAACAAAACTAGTTCATGGTGTTCAGAAAAAAACTGCCAAAATAAACTAAACATTTATATTTTATATTTAATCAAATAAATCATCCTCATGTAAGAAAGAAAAATAAATTATTGAAAATTTTATAAAAATATTTTTTAATTAGTACCATATCATTCCATTTATGGTGATTTATTTCTCTTTGATAATAGAATTCATAATTTTCCTATAATAAACCAATAATGAAACAAAGAAATGAATGATCCTGAAACAATAATAATAATGAAATATTACTAATTAATTTGTGGTAAGATTTTATAAAAATAAAATATATTGAATTATAAATATGAATATGATTCTGGTATTAATTAATCAAATTATTTTAACCTCTTACAAATGAGGTTAAAGTACATAAAACATAAGAGTAACGTGAGTTAAGGGTTTCACGCTTCACTTTTTCTTCTGTGAGATATATGCATTATTCACCACTTATTTATTATGTGTGTTGTATATAATACCATTTGAAATATTATATCATGAATCTCATTATATTAATTTTATTTAGTGTTTAATTTGATAATTATTACTTTTATGGAGAATACGATTCAACTTATAACAAATTCATAAGGGAGTTCTTAACCCAATTTCCATTCCTTTGGTTAACATGCTACTTCATTGATTTTTTAGTTCTATGATTATATGTGGGAAGGAATTTGATTATATTTTGTTGAATTTATTATATTTTATGTGTATTTATATAAAATACACATAATATTTTAATTTTATTAATTCTCACTTCAATGATATGATAATAATAAGTGATTTTCTTTTAAAAAATATATCTTTTTAAATTTTCTATTAAAAATATATTTTTATTCACTGTCCTTGATTTATAAAATTACATCCAAAAATTTTTATAGTATTCTATTATAATTTGTTAATTTCATTTGTACTCATGTATAAATATTTACAAAATGGTTTAAAAGGATTCTTTTTGTCGTTTTATAAATATGTTTATTTGTGACTTTTCTAATAAAATACGGAATGAATGTTTTTTCACTTATATGGAATGATTGGATTTTCCTATAGTCATGAAACATTAATACTTTTAATCTTACATTAAAAGATTAAAAGTCTATTTTTAAAGAAAATTCCTTCTTTTATAATGTCACAAAATTAAAAAAAAATCCAAACAAAAAGGATATTTTCCTTACGAATTATAGCAAGCAATCATTAAAAATTATTTTTCATCATAGATAACATTATTGGATGTTACATATGCTTTAATGGGGATATTATTCAAGAATAAAACCCTCCTTTTTTAGTGTTGGTTTATGTTTATGATGGAATGATATTTATGAAATCTATTGCTTTTCCATGATTTATTTTATGATGAAATATTTATGAATCTCATTTATTCACATGGGTAATGATGTGATAAATGATTTATGTTCATACACAACTAACATTTATTATTTTATTTTTTTATGGGAGGAACCTATATATCCCCCAAATGCATTGGGTAATTATTAATGTTATATGAGCTTAAAGGGTACTTGGGTGGTCATCCCACGCCCACAAAAAAGGTTAAATGGGTGGTCATCCGAATCCTAGGACAAAATAGTACTTGGGTGGTCAACCCTTTACTATAACAAAAGGGTATTCATATGGTCAACTGAAGCCTGTAATAAAAGTTTACATAAGACGTAACCCTAATCCCAAAACTAGAGGGTACATGGGAGGTCTTCCCTATACTGAGGTTGGTATATGGGAGAATAGTCCAAGCCTAGCATGTTATGAATGTCATGGTATGTATCCTTGAAAAAAATATTCTAAGATTCTGTATGCTACAAATTTCGTGTATTATGAAATTTTTATACTCTCATGAATCTGGTTATTTGATGATTTTATGATTCTTGTCTTATGAACATATATAATTTATTCCATGGGTAAGTATTATTATCTTTGATATGTATGGTATAATTATAAAATGTTATGTTCATGTTCTTATGCCCTTATTCTTATGTGATGATTTATGTCTCCCTGGTGTACCCTTACTGGGCATGTGAGATCGCCCTTTCTTATATTTCCTATCCCTAGGATATTATGAAAGGATTTAAGTAGGTGTACTAAAGGGAAATATATTTATGGGATATCTTGATTATAATTCAACAAATTAAAAAAATGTGTTACATCATTCCATAGGCACTAAATTCATATGGTCCTAAAATCATTTTGTTACAATGTCATAATTATTCATCTAAAAAGATGGAATATCTATGTATGAGAAGTCTGGGTCAGTACACTAGCCATTTAATATGAGGGTATGAATAGGATTAAAATCATTTTTAAATTTATATATATATATATATATATATATATATATATATAATTTCCTACTCAATACAAATGTATACATTAATTCTTAAGAAATAAGTACATAATTTTTAGTAATGTCATATTATTCTTAAAAGATATTTTTTTCCTCAAAACTGATTTTTATTGCTTACTTTCAGAGAACATTAAAATTATTTTCTATAGATTTTATAAATATTATTTCAAAAATATATAATTTTTGAATTAAGTAAATTAAAATTAAAATAGTTTTAAATTTTGGGAATTTTCTTAAAACATTGATTTTACAATAAATAGTAATACGTGTTTTTATTGGAAAATATAATTTTCGAAAGAATTAAAGCAAGATTAATTTTATTTGAAAATGGTTTCAAAGTAAAATTAGATCTATTATATTTTGTTTAATCTAATTATTTTAATTCTAATTATTTTTATGTTTGAATTTATTATAAAAAAATTATACCTAAAAGTCTATTTTTTAAAAATATTTTTTTAGTTTTGTGTTTTTATTAAATTATTTTCTTAAACTTTTATAAATTTTATATTTAAAAATTAATACCATATTTTAAATTATAAGTTTCATATTTGGTAAATATTTACCTTCTTTTAGTCATTATGAATTGCAAATGTGGTACATATTTGTCATCCTAATAATAGTAAAATGTGTATAAAATGGCTAAAACCATGAAATAAGGTCTCAAAATCATCCGAACACTTTTCTTAACAACATTCTGTGTAAATATTGGACCATGTTTTAAAAAAATTATAATATATGGAATTTGTTTCCATTTACCCTTCATGATGACTTTTATATTATTTTAAGTAAAGAAATTCCAAATATTTCACTCTTTTTAATTTAATGTCACTAAAAATGTTTCATAAGGATTAAAATATGATAACTTTATTTTTAAATTATTATTTAAAATATTAATTAATTTTTTTACTAAGGTAATTTATTTTTAATTTTTATTGATGAAATAATTTTCTTAAATACTTACATAACCCAGATAGTGTGCTTATGTAATTTGTATAAAAATAGTGTAAATAATTTTAAAAACAACATAATTGTAATTCATTGAGCTACATATCATGACCCATGAATTTTATAGATTATTATAACTTATCAGTCATTTTTAAAGGTTTATATTCTAATTCAATTACATTCATTATAACATCAAAGTCAAATTAAATGGATAGTGTCAAAAATAATTTTACTCTATTTTATGAAAAGTTATATTTAATTAAATTATTTACAATTCATGAAAACTATTAAATAGGAAAATTATAATGAGAATTTTATAAAATTATATACTTTCATTTATTATTTAATTATACCAAAATAAATAAAATTATAACCCTTTAACATTGAAAAATTCATTATCGCAATTGGGGTTAAATTTTATTAATAAAGGGGTTAAAAATAATAATGTTTAATAAGACACCAAAACCTATATAAATTTAAATTTATGATGGTATTTTTACCATATAATCTATTTATTATAATTTATTTCTATTTTTAAGAATCATACTTGAGAAATACATTAATTACATTAAAATATTTTTTGTAATTCCATGGACCCCTTTCGTCTCTTATAAAATGATACCCCTTATCTCTTCTCTTTAAACCAATTTAAGAAATTCAGATCAACCACATTGTGAATGTTTTTATTCTAAAATTAATAATCCTTTGATTATAGGTATTTTATTTAAAAATTCCCTTGTAAAGATCTTTAATATGTGATCTAAATGAGGGCTACTGAAGGAGAGGTAACCAACTTACCTAACCTCTATGAATTTATTTATTTTTATACATTTTCTAAATAATTTTTTGTCCTCATAAATCAATAAATTCAGTATCTTAAATATACCTAAATTATATTATGATTATGGAACTACAGTTATACAACCATTTTCCTATCAAATGGGAAGAGAAAAACTGCCAGTGCGCACGTATAGTCTACCGCCTCCATATTGAAATAGAATTTATTTTTCATCTCCATATTTTAAAGATGTGTATTATTATATGTCAAATGTTTATAGATAATATTTATATTATTATTATCTAATTATAATATCATATCTACCTTATTACATACCAATCTCATGGAAAATGATAGCATCGCTTATGTGTATGTGTGCACCTCCACCTCCACGAAGCGATGTGATTTTTTATTAAATTAAACATTAATTAGATGTTAACAAGGATATATTTAATAGCTATATATTATATGTTGGTAATTTTTAATTTTAACTATAATTTCACTTTTATTTTCTTCCATCCGTCGAAATGTGAAAATAACATTCATGCGTACGTGTGACCTACGGTCACCTTGAATGATGTAATTAATTGTTCTATCTCAACCTTATATAGATAAATCTCTCTATATATATAATGAATATATATATATAATAAATATATATTATAATTATATCATGATTAAAATTTTAAATATAGTGGAATGATGAACAATATGGAAAGATCGGAACTAACAAACTGAAATTCTAATGAAAAATTAAATTGTTAAAACTCAAAAACAATGATTTTAATAATAAATTAATAATAAATTGGTGATTAAATGTTATCAGTGGATCATATATTAATTTATAAGTATGTAAATTATTCATTTATATAGGTTTAATAGATTTAAATTTATAATAAATGAGGTTAGAACATTTTTTTCAAATTTGAACTCGATGTAAGGGATTTATTTTTTCAATTTCATTGTTTTTTTTAGATTTTTTATAATTATGTTTTCTATGATTATATTTTATGATATAACTCTAAATAAATAAATTAAGTTTCTTTACCTATGGTTATTTATGTATATTACATGTTTTCTATTCATTTTCCTTTCTTTAATAACTCATGAGATTAATTATATGTTTTTAAAGAAAATTGACTTTATTTCTCTCTTTGTTCAAATATCCTTTTTCTTCTATATACATGTTTTCTGAAAATGTTTTAATAAATGTTCTTAATATTATCATCTTATTGAATAATGTAATTTTTATCCATGATTTAAATTTTAAAATGTAGTTTAAAAGTAATCTTATCATCTTTTTCTAAACAGGAAACATTTTACTTTTTTATAAAAAATATAAAAGTAATATTTTTTTAACATAAATGGAACAAATAGAATTTATCATCATCAAGATCACTTAGTGTATTGATGATTCCTTTAAAATTTTAAATTTATCATTTCATACAAAATATTTTCCTTAATATTTGGGAAAAATAAAATTTTTAATGAAGTCATTTCAAAATTAAAAGGGTATTTTCATCTAGAAATATTCCATGTGATCTTTAACATGAATTTTCATCTAATAAAACATAACTTTATGTTACATATGATTTAATAGAGATATAATCAAATGGTATTATTGTTATTATTTATCTATATGGGTTATTATTTTAATGATAAAAAGTTTATGAAATTAATTTATTTTACAAGGTTTATAATATGATGAAATTTTAAAATGTTTTTAAAAAACATTACCTTTATACGTGTTTTGATATATGATGAATTATTTATGATCTTATGGAACAAAAATTATTGGATAATAATTATAATATGACCCATACTAGAATTAAATATACCTCCAATTCATTGGTCAGAAATGGACATCTCTTGATGAAATGAGAACTGGAATATGGAGTGATCCAAGTTCAGTATAAGACATTATCCACAACAATAGTCTTGTGAGTGAACCTTCACTACACATATCATGGAATGGTGAGTGTACCATATCCACTATGATAGTCTTTCTTGTGATATTTTAATAAGGATATTAATTGATATACATATTTATATTACACAAACATATGTGTTATGGAAACGTTATACTATCATTTTTCATGTTCTTTGATTCCTTTGTAATTCAACACTTATGAACTATCATGAATTATTCCATGATGGAAGATTATGATATATGGTAAATAGGGTATGGTTTTAAAATTTTAATTCCCATTTTTTATATACTTATCAGAATTTTATATTTAATAGATCATTGATATCTCACTTATTTAACCATACTGAGCATCTTAGTTGACTCTTTCTTATGTTTCCCTTCCCTGAGATATGAAGAAATATATTTTGTATGGTATGTTTAATAAGGGATATAATTGTTAAGAATTAAGTATGGGATGATATATATACCATAGGAAAAATTTGTTTTTGTATCCATTTATTAATGAAAATTGATCTATATGATTCTGGAATGGATAGAAATGTTATGACTTGAATATTATTATAATAATATATAATTATTTTCTACAAATGTTATGGGCGTCTATAGTTGGTATTAGAGAAGGTTATAGTTAGTATTTGGATATTAGTAATAGATAAACTTTGTGAAAATCTTTGGGTTAACCCTATATAAATAATAATATCATACATTTATAGTAATATTGTGATTATGCGGTGTTCCTAACAAGGAATCCATGTCATAAAACATTAAGTGATTTTGGTTTTTTTAGAGATGAATCTAGGTAATGTAATAATGAAAATAGTCAGTTGATGTATATCTCATCCATAATTATGGTGCAGAGTGAGTTTTCTATTTCTATGCACCAAATTTAACACTCCAGGGATATATTATTGGGTTAACACATTTTTTTATTTTTTATTTTGAACTATTATAAAGGATTTGAATAGATGATAACCAAGAATATATTAGTTTAAACGTATTGATTCGTAGATTTTATAGAAGTTGTTATGATTTATACATCCTATGAATGGTTTTTAATAACTATATGATTTATCACTATGATTATTGTTGCTCACACTAAATATTTTTTTAGTAAATGGGTGGAACTAAGAGGATTTATGTTAATGATTAATGTGAAGGATAATGGAATGATTGTCCTCATGAGGTACCAAATGAAATTGGAACTAAAAGGAATAACATTTTGATTATTCCTAATAACACATCTCATTATATGATTGAAAATATCAATATGGATGAGTTTCCAAACACACCTAATAAGTAAAATTAGAGTTAATGAAGACTATTTAGGGAATCAGATTAACCTTAATACATCTCAGGTATATGGGAAGAAGAACTCAATAAAATGTATCAAAGGAACAATACCATGTTTTTTATTAGGAAAAGAATGGCATGAAGTATGTGAATTACAAGGAAAATTAAAAATTAAATGGTGGGATATGAATTTCATCCTAATGTACCATTTATATTTTAATATCATATATATGGGGAATATGGACATTATCGAATTAAATTCTATAATCCATATGTTAACTCATATAATAAGAAAGGACTTATGCTTTGTCAACCATTGAAGTGAAAAATTTGAAATGTTTATATATTGGGATTTAGAATTATATTGTAAAAATTTTATATAAGTATTATTCTAGATATAATAATCATTTAAAATCTATGGATTATTACACATTAGTTTTTATTTATGTATTTGAAAGCATATATTGAAAGGTATAGAAAACCCAAAAAAATTATTTAGTGGTTTAGTGACAATGATTAGATGGGATAAAGAGATGATCGATGTTGATGAATTAAATAGGATCTTATTTGTAACCTTGAAATTGTTTAGTGATTTACATAATATTTGATAATTTTAATATCATTTTTAAATTTATGGAATATATTCAATAGCTTGTGGTTTTATTTGGGTAATAAGGATTGTGTTAATTTTTGGAAGAGTATATTTTTTATTGAGGGATTTACTTTATGTACATGGATTCCATCATGGTTTTATATATTTAAAGTTCATTATATGTTCAAATACATAGATACAATTTTTTGTTATATTAGATTGTATTTTTAGGTTATTTTGGATATAGGGTAATTCATGAAACAATCTAAGTGAAACCTTCGTAATTACTATGGAAATTGTAGAGTTAAATGTATTATTTCATCATAGTAAGGTTAATAAATTTTTGGATATTATCTTACCTTTTTCTAATCATTAATTTCTGTTAAATATTAATAGTTAAGAAGAATATCTTGTTATTATTTTATGGATTATGATTTTGATTTTAAAGCTTTATGAATGATGAATTCATCTTGAATACTAATCATTCGGAGAAAAAGTTGATATTGTGGTATAAATTGATTAAAGGATGAAATTATACTTGTAAGGTAATTAATTTCGTTATTTTATTATTATATATGGTAAAATAATTCCTCAATACAATGAAATGGATCTCAAAAAATATATTTTATTATATTCATTTCTTATGAATCAATGGCCTTTTCACAAATCACTGTTTAATGATTTGGTAGTCATTAACATTGTAATGATCATTAAATTTCTTATGATCAATGTTATATACCACTCTTTATAATTATTATTCCATTTATTTTTTCCATGATGTCCATATTTTCAATCTACACTAATTCTCTCATATTTAGAAACCAAGTTATCTATTATTCAAGATGACCTTCATATTTCTATTTCCCTCAATTTAAGATAACATTATTTTAACACTTTTTATGATGTAGGTTTTTTTAAAAAGTAATTTACAAATTTATCACACTTGATTACAGATATAGAATTAAAATTAAAATTGTAAAATTTAAAAATTGACAGAATGTAAAACCCTGCGATTTTAAAATAATGTTTAATAGCAGCTCCAATATGTAACACCAAGCTTAAACGGACCATATATTATTAATATTATCATTATAAACGAGCCATTGAATTATTGACTATGAATAGAAATAACATCATTTTAAAATATATTATAGGTTCAAACTCAATACAAATCAATTTGTTAATTATTATTAAATAATTAGTAAATTTTTATTAATGTCATTTAATTCTTCAAAAATACATTTTCTTCAAAAATGTTTTTTTATTTATTTTTATAAGGGTATATTATAATTAATTATTTATAATTATAGAAATTTTAAAGGATAAAATTAATATAAAATATGAAATCATAATATTTGAATTATCTTATAGTGAAATATTCTATTTTTCTGAAAATATTGATTTTCCAATGAATGGTGAAAAATACTAATTTTTATGGAAAACTATATTTTTGTTCAAGAATTTACAAAGTTATATTTTGTTTTAAATGTTTTAAAAGTAATATATGTTCTCCAACATTTTTATAATAAAATTATTCTCATTAGAATTTATTTTATGGTTGAATTCAGTTTAAAAATATGTTTATACATAAAAAATAAAATTTACAAAAAATGGTTTACAATTTGTTTTCTATTTAATCATAAATTAATCTGTGCTAATTATAGAAATTAAATCATGAAAAATTAATAAAATATTTGAAATTATGAGGATTAACTTCGGTATATATATCCCTTTTATTTTTTATTATTATGCATGATAACCATGGTTAATATTACTCACCCTAGTAAGGGTAAAATGGTTAAAACTAGGTTAATACCATGAAATAAGGTCTCAAAATCAACCAAAACCTTACCTTAATTTTATTTTTTGGATGAAAGTAGACCATATACATCCACATTTCTAATATATGGTATTTTTTGAAATTTTTTCTAGATAATGACTTATATTACTTTATGTGTATAAATTTCGAAAACATTTCTCTCATGACTTTAATATCTCTAAACATTTTACATAAGGATACAAATAGGATAAGATCAATTATAAACATATTTTGTAAAAAATAAAATTAGTTATATTTTATGTAAAATAATATTTTATTAAATAATTAAAAATCATAACATTTTTAAAATTATAAAATAAGGGTGTAAAATGGTCTATGTTTAATCTCTAGGAAATTTAAGAGATAATTATTTCCTCATAAGAAAAATTATAACCCTTTAATACTGAAAAATTCATTACCATAGTTATGGTTAAAATCAATTAATTAAGGGGTTGAACAAAAGGATAAGATTTATAATGACACTAAGACCCATCTAAATTTAATTGTATGCTTATATTTCGACCATATCTTATATTTAATAAAATATGTGTATATTTTGAAGCACCACACTTTATAAATACATTAATTATATTTAAATATTTTTTGTAATTCCAACAATGTACTTTCACTCCCTTATAAATAGAAATACATTATCTATTATATTTACACTAAATTGAGCCAACTAACTCTACTTAACCCTACATAATTCTATTATAAATATCATTAACCATGACTTGGAGGTTGTGTCCCTCTTAAAGGATCATTCTAATTCTTCTTAATAAGGGATCTAAAATATGCCTACCGAAGAAGAGGTTATCTTCCTGCATGACCTCTTTCAATTTATTTCTTCTTATACCTCCTATAAATATGTGGTAGTCATCATAAAATGACAAATTAAGTATACTAAAAATAATTTATTATCATTATGATTATGGAATAACCATTATCCAACTTTTTTACTGACTAATGGTAAGTTAAAGTATCGCTCGCACGTACGTGTGGACAACCACCTCCATATAGAAATACAATTAATTAATCATCACCATATTTAATAGATGGGTATTATTAAGGTTTTAGTGTTTAAATATGATATTTAGAACATTATTATGATTTTATAATTAAATTATCTTATTTACCTTAATTATATCCAGTTTATATGGAAGTGATAATGTCGCACATATGTATTTGTGGACTACCACATCCATGAAGTGATGTGATCTTTTTTCATTTCCTTTTTAATTAGATAGTAATGTGTAAACATATAATTAATATAGATGTTATATGTGATAAAATATTGATTCTGAAATGGTGAATTATTATTTACCTTTATTTTCTTCAATCCTTTGAAAAGTGAAAACAACATTCATTTATACATTCGGTCGACCATCTCCCTGAGTAGTGTAATTAATTTTTATATCGCTAGATTTTATGGATTATAATATCTCTATATATATGGAATATATATGATATTTATATCAAAATTAAATTATGCTAATTATTGAACCATGATCAAAGTACAGGTACCAGAAGAACTAAAAATAAATTCTCATGAAAAAATAAATAGTTAACACCAAAAAACGATGATATTGATAATGAATTATTAATAAATGGGTATTGAAATGTTATAAATGGATAAAATATGATATTATAACTTTGTAAATTTTTGAATTATAATTATAATAAATTAAAATTTATTATACGTGAGGTGATATCACTTTCAAAGAAATCTATACTTGAGGTAGAGGATTAATGTTACAATCTAATTGTCTATGGGGGTTGATTATTATTAGGTTTCTAATGATGAAATTTTATTATCTACCCCAAAATAAACTCTATAAATTTATTTACCTCTTGTTATTTATATAGATTAAAATTTTTCTATTCATTTTCCTCTCTTTAAGAACTAAACGGACCAAATGAATATTTTTAAAGAAAATAGACTTTATTTTTCCCTTCATTCGAAAATAATTTTTCTTCCATATCCATGTTTTATAAAAATTATTTCAATAATGTGTTTAATATTAACCTATAATTTTAGAAATATATTTTTACATACGATTTTTTTTACAAATGGATTAAATGGAATCTTTTGTTGTTTTTGAAATGAGGTACTATTGAATTTTTATAGAAAATGTTACTTGATTGGTTGTTTTAATGTACATTCCCTGAACAAAAAATCACAATATCATTTCCACTAATTGATTTTAAATTTACTTTATAAGCTTCAATACTTCATTTCAAAGAAAATATATTCTTTAATATTTGAGAAATTTTTATATTTTAATAATTCATTTCAAAATGAAAAGGGTATTTTCCTCAAGAAATATTCTACATGATATTTTAATGGAATTTTAATCTAAGATGGAATCCTTTGATGTTAATTATGATTTATTGGGGATATTATCCAACAATGTCATCCTTTTCATTTCTATTGATAGTTAATGTGATGATTATGAAACCCATTTATCTTGAATGGGTTATTCTATGATAAAATATTAAAATGATTATGAAAAACGTTTCCATTCAATGAGTTATGATATATGATGATTGAATTATGATATTATGGTACATAAATAAATAGATTATGATTATATGGTTGGTGGGCCCAAAATTTTATATCCCTCTAAATCATTAGCTTCTGGTTCATCCGTTGCTCTCCCTATTGATCTGCTACGGTGGCTTCTTAGAGGCTTTGGGATATGCGGGTTGTTTGGTTGTCAATTTTCTAGGAGGATCATATAAGTGGGCTTTCTTACTAGATGTTTTGGTCCTCAATTGATTCTTGTTGTGTGTGATGAATTGAGGGTTCTGAGCTTCGGATCGTCGATGACTCCAACACTACTAGTTGGCCACTCCTTCCCCTGCCCTGATGTCATGTTCCTTTGTGCCTCTTCTATTTGGAGCTAGGGTGGTGGTAATAAGAAGTTTTGGGATGTGTGGGTTGGCGATCATCGGGATTCCGGGCACGAACGGAGTCAGGATGGTTCTGTTACATGGAATATTCGACAATGTGGTGTTATATGAGACGATGATGAGTTATCTTCTAGGCGTTTCTTCCTTGAATCCATCCGTGAAGGTTTGTTATGGTTTGTATGTGAATGCTAGTGTTCTGGCTGTGATTATTTCTGTTTGGTTTTCATTACTCTGATTATCGGCTCTGGCGGTTTGTGGATGCCGAGTCGACACTGGAGTACCATGTTGATGATGGCGAATGGCAGTGACATGACTCCTGCTAATGCGGTGACTCTTGGATCGAATCCTCCCCGGGTTTTACGTTGGTTTTGAATTTCAAATTTCGTTTGAGAATCTTGTATTTGGATTCCCTCTTGATGTATTTGGTTCTTGCTTTCCCTTAAAGCTAATATCTTGAAAATAAAAAATAGAATTTTCGGAACTGTGAAAAAGTATATTATGGAATGGGGTGTACTAGTCCACTATCATAGTAATGGAAGTGATTCCTAAAAAAGAAATTATTTTCTATGCTTATATTTCTAATACAAACTTATGAATTATTCCAATTTTATGCTCTCAGTGCTCATGTTATTTGATTACATTATTCATTATGTATTTGGAACTACCAATATTTATTCCATGATTCAATAATATAATCTGGGATATTTAGGGTATGGTTTTCAAATGTTATCTTCAGGTTCTTATATCCTAATACTGATGTCATGATTAAGGGATCATTTATATCTCAATTTTTTACCATTACTGGCCATATGATCTCACCCTTTCTTATGATTCCATTCCCATGGATATGGATAAATATTTTATGTATGATATGTAATAGAAGGGTTGTTGTTGGGATGAACTAGGTACAAGATGATTTATATCACATAAACAGGTTATTTTTGTATCCATGTTTCTAAAGAAACTATACCAATATGATTATGGCATGAATAAAAATTTTATATATTTAATATTCATCTAATGAGATTAAATATTTATTTATGAAATTTATGGCTCACTATAAATATTTCATGTCTCTCACAAATAAAATTGATAAGAGAAACCCTATCTGCATAGTTAACTTTTGAATCAAAGGAACCTGGATGAAAAAAAAAATAATTAAAACATTAAATTTCATGAATTAATAAGGATATAGTATATACCATTTCAAAGGGAAGTATATATACCTTATAAAAATAAATTTGTGTATAACATCAAACATGTCTCAATGATACAATATTGAGATGAAGAACCCTTACCTCAAGTATCATATTATTTTGTATGAGTTAAAACCTATTGTATAATGAATATAGATTTATTATAAATAAATTAAATAACCATATTAATATTAATAACACTATATATGATATACATATAACATCTAATCACCCTTTTAGTAATGAATATTTATTAAAATAATTATTCCTGTAAAAATTGTTTTGTTTTTCATAAATTTTTATATTCATTAGTTTCGGTCATTGAACATTAATCATCATCCCATCATCTACAAAATGTTAATTATTAATAATTATTACATATAATAATTATATAAACTGATATAAATACTCATATAAAATTTTAATGACAAATGAATTGAATCACTTCATATAGGTGGTAATCTATTTTTATACATGATTGATGTTTCTATAGTCCAATGAATACAATAAAAGATATGTAAGTAATAATGATCTTTTATAGAATAAGTATAATAACTTAAAAATCATATATATTCATTTAATGTAAATTTTTTACAATCCATGTAAATATTAAATGAAAAAAAATTGACTGCTCTGTGGAGGTTTAGTACATACATATGCATGAAATACATTATCATTTTCTAACAAATGCAAGAGGTGAATAATGGAATTATAATAATCATAATAAATTATCATTATATTGATAATAATAGTTTCATCATTTTTGTATTGACATCAATGATTTATATGAATTTTTATAAGAATTAAACTTTGAAAGACTCGGGTAAGGCTCAGATTACACCTTAAGCTTTATTATGATGATTAGAGGGGAGTACCAGCTAATATTGTATTTAGGTAAAGAGAATAAAATATATTTTTATGGGTTTTATCCATGATTTTTTGATCCAATATTGTGAATAAATGATAATAATAGGTTCCCTTTTATAAGTTAAGGAATGGACACATTTGTAAGTACTTATTAAATTAAAATAAAATATATATCATAACCATGTCATGTGGAACCAAATGGAAAAAAATTGGATGTTTTGAGATGATAGGGTTGAAATACCTTCAACCAATAAAATATATACATGCTTATGTAACATTTTAAACCTTATATTTTTATCTAACCCCCTCTTTAACCCCTTTTATTATTAATCTTGGAAACATATATTTTAGACTTTAAGTGTTATAAATTTACTTTTATGGTGAGAATTATCTAAAACATGTTCAATTGATGAAATGTATACCCTTTATCATCCTACTTTACTTCATTAGATATATTCCAATTTTAAATCATTTAATAAAATATTGATTATCATTAAATTTCATTAAAGAGGTTTTTTGGACCATTAATTTAATTTGACTTCAAATAAATAAATACAGAATAGAAGTTGGATATATACACATTTAAAATCATTTATAAATTATAATAACTAATTAAATTCATGTAACACAATAATTAACTAGAAAAATATGATTTTAATTATTTTTAAAATCATTTACGGTGATTTTTATACTATATTCACAAACACTATATTATTGTGTCATAAGAATTTAAGGTATGTATATCATCTATAAAGATTAAAAATAATTTAATATAATAAAAAATAATAAATTTATGTTCAAAAATACATTTTATAATCATTTTTAACTTATTTTTATACCTAAAAAACATATTAGAATAATTAAAATAACAAAATTGACATTTTGTTTTTATAATTTTCTTAAAATAATATAAGGGGTAAAATTAATTTAAATTGGAAATAAATTACCATATTTCTATATATTGGATGGATATTATTGAACTCCACTCATCCAAAAGGATAAATTCAAGTGTTAGTGTTATTTATAGGCCTTATCTAATAGTTTTAACCTTATTTTACCTATTTTACCATTACCAAGGTGGAAAATATTTAGCACGATTTATATTCATACCAACTAACAATAAAACTAAAATATTTAAAAAAATCTTAACATTTTTATTCAAAATATATAATCCATTTTTAGGATTCAATATCTCTAAGCTATAGAAATAAATATTAATAAAAATAAGTAAAACACAATAAAAATATGTTTTTGAAAATTATTTTTTAAGTATAAAAATGATCATAATACAAATTAATAAATAATTTCAATCTTATGAGATTTTTAAA
This sequence comes from Viscum album, assembly GCA_963277665.1. Classification (NCBI taxonomy): domain Eukaryota; kingdom Viridiplantae; phylum Streptophyta; class Magnoliopsida; order Santalales; family Viscaceae; genus Viscum; species Viscum album. The sequence goes on along the minus strand of OY728158.1, from coordinate 1,897,016,307 downwards.
TTACTTTATTTAAATTTAAGAAATGATAGTTTTACCAAAAAAATATTTTTCTCTGTTCACTAAAAAATAAACCTTTTTAGAAAAATACCAATAATTCACTTAATGCTAATATTAACATGTTGACTTCATAACTAATATTAATTCCACTAAATAAAATTTCTATAAAATTTAAAAAATTAATTATAATATCTAAAAACAAAATATAATAAAATCTATTTTTGAGGAAAACATATTTTTAAAATATAAAATGTCTTTATTTAAAATTGATTAAATATTTATAATGCATTAACAAATACATTTTCATTATATAAAAACTATATATATATAATTTAAATTTTATTTATTCTAATTCATACCTCCAATTTAATTACTAGGTTTTAATGGTCACATTTAATTAATAATATATTTATAGTATATCACATCTAACTTAATAATCAATATTTCATGTTAAGAAAAATATCGAGAATAATTTTTTTTATAAACCTAAATTTCAAGGTTCTATAATTTTAGTTTTTTTGGGACTCTAAATTAATTTAATAATAAGAGATATAGAATAAGAAATGTTAATAGAGATTGTGTGAGATGATAAGATGAGAATATTATTTAGAATCCTATGAAGATGGTCTGTATGTGGGAAATGAGTTACATTTCATGACATGAAGAACTGAAGGCATTAAATGATTTTATATTGAGGAAAAATAACATATAGTATAATTGATTTTAGATGTATCCTATGAAGAATTGGTAATCAAATACAACAAGGTATAAAATGAAACACTTTCATATACATTTTGTGAATCCATAAAACATGTGTGACTCATTGTATATATGGAGATCATAGTGTGATTATGTGACTATAGTTATAATTTTGTGAATGAAGTAATATGAGAGGAAGATAATTGTATACACTATGAGGTTCAGTGTAGGATTTGGAAACATCAACCATTAAAGTCAATATTTTATTATAATGGTGTTTTCCTGATTGGGAATAGTAATTAATCATGGAATTAAATAGGCCTTTTGAATAAACATTGTAAAAAAACACCTACCATTTATCTAATTTATTTGAATGGATGTGGTTCTTAATATTGTGGAAAACATTAAACATATTCATATGAATTACTAGGAAAATGGGTTAAATTTCTAATGGGTTAAAAGATTTCAATAATGTTTTTAATTTCATATAAAAAATATGCAACACCTGATTCAACCCCACCCCCCCACATCCCTGTCAAATATTTTCACTGATATAGTTAGACATATATATATTTTTATCATAGAAATGTTATCATATGAATGGATTATTTTCTTTAAATACCCACTGTATTTAATTTTATTCAATAAAATATTATATTCTTGTTTATTTTGGTAGAAGTCCATATAGATAAATCTATTTCTATTCTTGTCAGTGAATAAATGGATGTCTACTTAATGGAATTGAAAAAAAAGAACAAAAATGTCATGAAACTGAGAAAAGACTCAAGGATGAAAGTGGATCAAAAATTATACAAAGCCACACCTAATGATAAGATCATTGATAAATTTTATGATCTTAATCCTTCTTACAAAACAATTTCATGTTATAATGAATATGAATAATAGTTTCATGAAAACTCACATAGAGGTTTTTACTGTAAAATGAAGTGTTATTTTGATATTGTTCTAATTGGAGTGACTATTTACATGCTTACATATATTAAGGGACTTTATGATAAAAAATCACATCTAGTGTAATAGGTTGATACCCTTGACATTGTGTTGGCTTAAAAGGTTAGAATATGTAACACCCTCACAAAATGGGTAAAATCCAAGGGTTAAACATCCTCACTATACAATGATAACATATAATTTATTAATAACAACATATAGAGAATATTTATTGAGAAATAAATTTTTATGTATATTTTGATACAGGTATTTCATTCATTAGAAAATATACACAATGTAATTATGAATGGTAAGGATTAATAGTTTAATATAAAATCTTAAAGGGTGTAAGAGATTGATAATTCACTTCAATAGTTAATAAATATCCATGATGGATATGTTCAGAATATTCATGGGGAATAGGATAACAGGATTAGTTCAATTGAGGTTGAAGAAAATTCACTCATTATAAAATTCAAAGAATATGGAGAAATGTTGAGAAATCTTGAAACTACTGAACCTATAATATCTAATGAATCTTATAAAAATAATGATTTCACTCATGTTTTATAAAATTATTTTTCCCTAAAAATAGACTAATTATAATTGTGAATAGATACCTCTAATTATTAGGGAATAATCCACATCAATCATGTAGATTAGGATCACCTGTGGTCCTAAAAGATATATATGCACTGAAGTTTTATTATCAAATAGATCTATATAAAATATAAGTTATTTGAATTTTTGGGTAAATAAAAATTCTGAGAATTTCACTACATCATCAATGGTAGATATAAGAAGGTTTTCAAGAGTTAGTTCTACCCAATTGATCTAAACAAATTAGTTTCAATTAAAAATTGTAAGCAGTAAAATATGCATAGATTCCACCTATAAGAAATGGAAAGAAGTTTTTTTTTGTATTATTTTTGATACATAAAATTTTGGAAGATAGCCATAAATTATTGGAACAACATATCAAAACATTAAAGTCAAATAATTCCTATTAATATAGTATAAGTGTTTAATAAATTGAAAAAAATTGGTCAGATCCATCATGTATAGAAGTTTAAAATTATGTCTTAGAAGAATATATATTATTAACTTGAGAATTTATAATATTGTTTATATATTAGTGGTTTCACATATGATTGGTACGTTACAACCGTCCAAAACTATTATGATTATGAGAATAATTAGAAAATAATATAAAGTGCATAATAAAAATAAAAATAATATTATTTCTACCTTTGATGAGTGAACAAGTAATGAAATTTTAAGAGAAACTGAATCCTTATAAGTATGTGTTGAATGAAATGAAATACATCACATCTTCGAGGAAAATATTCTTTTTTGTGGTAGAATAGGCCACTTATTAATCCTTGAAGTGTGTAAAATTTATTCCCAATCCCTCTCCCAAACCTATCCTCCATGTTCTAGTCTTGCTGGTCTCACCCTAAAGACATTCCAACGTCCCTTAAAAAGGTTTTCAGTGAGAGGAATTGAAGAGGTAAAATCCCTTTTCACTCTTTTATTTTCTTTTCAATTCCATTTCTTTATTTATACTTCCCTTACCTCCTCTATCAAAAAATTAATGATAAATCTAGTATATTATATATTCTATAATTTTATTTTGATAATGTAGAATCCATCATCAATCCCATTCTCATATCCCTTTTATTATAAAAATGAAAATATCAAATGTGATGTACTGATTTACCGCCATCATGGATGATATGGTTTCATTTTCCATTAATAGCTTCAAGTCTAGTAATAAAACCATTATTATGTTTAAATAATATTTTATTAACATATTATAAGTCATATAATGTTATTTAACCAATTCATATACATAAAATTAATTAATACAATAATTGAAAATTCACAAAAATAAACTAACATTCATAATTAGCATTTAACCTAATGAATCATCCTCATATATGGAAAAATAATATATAGGACTATATACTCTTCTGGAAGTTCATTAATAACATATAATTTCAATTCTATATAATTAATCCCATTTTAAATGAACTTTCATACATATATACAAGTGACCCACTCATGAAAACCAAGGAAATGAACACTCTAGAATGAAAAGGTTGAATCTTATAACTCATCAAAAATTCCATAAATAACCTTAATAAATTTATAATAAATTAAATAAATATTTTATAGGTTATTAAATAAATTATTAATAAATCTAATTTCATTATCTAGGACATTAAGTTCAAGTGAATTACACTTTCGAACAAAAGGTAATGGATTCTTTTCAAACCTCTATTTCTCATTCGGGTTATGATTTCTCTATCACTAACCCAATTTAATTATTAATAAATCTTATTTAATCATCTTATATTCTATATTTATGTTCCATGTGTATATTCCTATATCAATTATTCTTTCTCTCTAGGGAAATACATGTTTTTATAAGGTTCTCTTCCCAATTATTCCTGATAAGCAAGCCCGATCAAAGGTAACTTCTTGATTTGTTTCCCATTTACAATTATGCTCCATAATCTTTTTTAAGACACCATTTTATTTCTAAAATCACTCATTATATCATCAATTACTATCATGGTTTATTTTTTTGTTTTATAAAAAAATTATATTATTTCAGTTTTAAAGAATCATTAACATTTTCCTTAAACCGCACTAAAATGTTTTATTTTTAATGTCTCATAATCACTTTTTTACATGTTATCACCTCAATAAGACATAATTTATCTTTATTTATGATTTTTTTCCCTAATGATTTTTTTTTATTTTTAAGAATGTGGTTCCTTGGTCAAATACCAAAGCACAAAAATTATTATTAAAAAAAAGGTATTACATGAGTCTAAAAGATGGTATTCTTTCACAATATCTATCATAAAGGGGAAGTAAATCAACAAGGGGGTCATCCAACTAGGTGGTGACATGGTTGACTCCTATATTTTCATGACCATCTACTACCGTGTTCACTTCATGAAAGCCATTCTTAATAATATAGTTGAAATCCATGAGCGAATAAAGAAAGTTCATAAAGCGTGTTGTAAGAGGCCAAGAGAGGTGCATCACATCATTCCAAATAGCTTGAATGATTTTAGTCGAGTCCCTTTCAATCCAAATATTGTTCCAACCCTGTTTCTTGGAAAAGGAGATAGTGGATATCACACTCATCATTTCGGCCTCCAGAGCTGAGGAGATGACATAAGTGCCATAGAAACATCCAGGAATCTTCCAGAAGTGATTTCTAAAAATAGTGCCACAACCTAAAGGGCCCAGGTTACCTTTAGAAGAACTGTCAACATTAACTTTAATCCATCCTGGGAGTGGAATGTTCTAGAACACTTCAAAAGTGCTTCTAGGTTGAGGATAAATACCATTAACCCTAAGCCGATGCAGAATATCAAAGTCATTCACTGCACTGTTGCAAAATCCCTTTTGAATCGAAGTAGCTTACTGAATGGAAATGAGGATCCGCATCAGACCTTCATTTAAACTAAGTGTACATTTGTTTTGAATAATATCATTCCTATCATACAATATCACATGAAGAAGTTTAGTAATGGCAGTTATGAAAAGGCTCTTGATTTTTTGAGAGGATTCAATATCCACACAACGTTGAAGTTGAGAGTTGATTGAGTCATTAAGTAACCATCTTCACTCAAAAATATCAAGCACATAATTCCACAGATCAATAGCAGTAACACAAGAAAGAAAATAATGGTTCATCTCTTCGTAATTCTGGTTAAAATATGTCATTTACAGAAAAGATGGATCCCAAAAGACTGAAGATAAGATTCAGTGGGAATCCAGTTGTGAGAAATACACCAAATCAGAGTGAATCTCGAAGGTTTTAACCATAATTTATCGAAAAATTTAATCCAACTAAAATTATTTTCAGAATTAATAAATCCATGGTTATAAAAAAAATTAAGTCTATAATTCCCTTATGAGCAGGTTCCCAAATTAAAAAATCATTAGTGTCGGAAAAAGGGTATCCTTCAATGACTTAATTGACGTTGTCATAAAAATAAAGGTTTTGAGAGATAACAACATACTTTATAGTATAGTTAGTGTGATCAAGAAGTTGATTAGGGTAAATCATAGATATGAGAGGAGCATCAGTTCATTCGTCGAGCCAAAAATTCATAGAAGAGTCTTTACTCACCATCCATCTAGAGTTAGACAAGATGTTGGAAAAATAATTCTTAATGGAAATCCAAATGGAAGAGCTCATGTAATTCATATTTCCCTTCTTCAATTTGTTAAGAAATCTGTTTTTAAGGAAAGAAATGGAGTTAGAGTTTTTATAAATAAGGTTCCAAGTGAGTTTGGATTGTACAAAATCATTAAAGAGTTTGATATTTTTATACCAAGGCCACCCTTATACAAATATTTTCAACAAGTAGACCAAGAAACAGTCACCAGTTTACTTTCAATCATGCTTCTTCTCCAAACAAAGTTTTTGATGGCTACGTTAATTATTTTTAGAAGACTAGAAGTCCATTTATAAATCATCAAATAATATACCATTTTAGATACAGTCATATATTTGACAAGAAAAATCCATCCAGCCATAGAGAGGGATTTTCCTTTCCAAGATGAATATTGTTGGAGGATGTAGTCAACAGTTTTATAAAAGTAACAAGCTTTTGGTATACCCTAGAAAATGGGAACACAAAGATAGGTGAAGGGAAGGGATCCTTTTTTAATACCTAAATCAGCAATAATATTGGATTTTATATTGGCAGGAAACCTTTTCCCAAAAAAGGTAAAGGATTTTTTGCAACTAATGATTTCACCAGAAATCCCTTCATTGTGGGAGAGGTCATATTTGTGATTTTGGATATTTCGTTAATCCCCTTGTAAAAAAGGGATGATATCATCCACATATAATAGCTACATTGGAATATTCAAATTCCTAGAATCCTTAATCGGCTTAATCTTTTTTCCCCGATAAGGCGAGTGGTCAATCTACTTAAGTAATCTTCCAAAATCATGAAAATAATGGTATAGATAGGTTCACCATGTCTGACACCTTTGGTGCATTTAAAATTACCCTCTGGAGATCCATTAACAAGGACGGATATGCTAGGAAGGTTAAAAAGATTTTAAATTATACTGATAAAGGAATCATTAAACCCGAGGTTCCAAAGGACCTTGAAAATAAAACTCCAATCTATGGTATCAAAGGGCTTTTGAATATCAAGCTTAATAGAAATATTTTCACCCTTATTAGTTCTATTTAATAAGTTAGTACATTCAAAGGCATGACAAATACAATATTGAATGGACCTGCCTTTAACGAAGCCAAATTGATTCCATGAAACTAATTTATTGATAATATAATAAATTCTATTGGCCAAAAGTTTGGTGATTATTTTATAAAGGGTATTGATTAGAAAAATGGGTCAAAATTAGTGAATTTATGAGGCATTATCCACTTTGGGGATCAAGGAGAGAAACTAGGTATTCAACCCATGAGGGAGCATACCATTAGAAAACCAATCCATAACTATCCTACAAACATTAGTTTGAATAAAATCCCAAAATTGTTGATAGAATATATTATTGAAACCATCAGGTCCTGGAGCACTATTAGGATTTAAACTAAATACAGTGTCTCTGATCTCATGATCAAGAGGGATGCTAGTAAGAAAAGAGGTATCCTCATCATTGACCAAAACTGGGATGACATCAGGAAGAAGTTCCTTGTTAGTGGTGGTTCCATTTAAGATATTTTAAAAATAAGATACTACATGATTGGAAATTCTATTTTCAGTATCAAAGAGGTTGTCCCCATCTCTCATGAAGGCAAGAGTTCTATTATCTTTCCTGATTCTTTGAAGGGAGTTTTAGAATTTAGTATTTATGTCACCATCTATGAACCATTTGGTTTTGAAAAAAAAAATTCACATGTTATCTTTAATGGATAGCAAGGAGACAAGTTTTGTAGTAATAATGATTTCATGTTGCGGATCAGTGAAAAAATTATTTCTAGTAGTGGTGTTTAGAAGTTGGGTAAGTCTTTCTTCCAAATGAAGAATGTCTTTATCAATTTTTTATATTTGATACTAAACCAACCTTTAAGGATCTATTTGGGATTTTTTAATTTAGTTATACAAGAAAAATAATCATTGCATTGATGCATGGAAGACCAACAATATTTAATAATGTTAACACAATCGGGGTTAGAAGACCAAGTGTTGTTAAATTTGAAGGGAAGAATAGGATTATGGTGTTTGATATAGATATTTACCAGGATAAGATGGTGATCAGAATTAAGTTTAGGGAGGGTTATGATAGAAATAGTTCCCCACTTATCCATAGTTATATCATCTGTAAAAGATCTGCCCAATTTTCTATCCACGACCCTATTATAGTGTCTTCTGTATCACGTATACTTGACACAAGTAAGGTTAATTTCAACAAGGTTGTTAGAATAAATAGATGATTTAAACTCCCTTAATGATATAGTGGAGTTATTTGGTCCCTTTTTCTCACTTGGGGGCATGGATAGCATTAAAGAAACCAACTACAAACTAAGGTTCATGAAAGCCATTTCCTATGTATGAAAGGTCATTCCAAAGATGTATCATGTCCCAGTATCTATTATTTGCATATATAAAAGAAAAGTAATTATGTGAGTGGTCAATAGTAAAATCACAAGTAAACTCCTACTTCAAAATATGGAAAAATATTAACATTCTGAAGAGTAGAGTGAGTAAATATCAAAAGGGTTCACATGAAGAATAGTTTTTACAAGCACCTAAGAAGTTATATCCAGACCGAAAAAGATGAGAAAAAAGGGAGGAGAAATAGATCTTAGGTTCATCAATTGCAAAAACTTTAGGATTATGGGTATTAATAAATATTTTTTAAACAATAAAAGTGTCATCGTTCACAATGACTTGACAATTCCAAAACAAAATATTCACTAAAACCTGTTTTTGGGGTTAGAACCCCCTTTCTCTTATTCGTTGAACCCTTCCACATGGATAATATTCTAGGGGTTTTTCTAATATTGGATAAGACTTCTTTCCCTGCATAATTCTAGTAGAAACATGATAAATGTTATTAGTATCTATATTAGCCTCAGCATTTAAAGAATCCTACAAATTAGATTCTAAGGGAGAAATCAATTTCCTATTATTTAAAATAGTCAATGATCTCTCAATATGAACTATAGTAAAGTCCTTAAAAGGTAGATAAATGTCTGAGATCGAATTTAAATGGGTTAATTCATGGGAATCAGTGGTATTTTTGTAACTACATGCACCTAAAATCGAATTAATGGGGCTGCACTTGACCTCGGGAGAAGCAAGAATATTTCCATGTTTAGTCTGAATAGTGGGATGAAGCTCCAAATCAGTAGAATTTATAGTGTTTTAATCATTAACATGCAAGGTAGAATGGGTTATATGGACCTTAGAAAGAGCAGTGTCACTAATTCCCCCTCCCCCATTAGTTGTGTGCAGTGGGATACCAGCACACTGGTCACCCAAATCACTAAAAGGGAGATCATTTGCCTCGGTTGTTTCCTTTATATGGTCAGAAGGTGTGTTTGAAGAGTTGGGGGACTGCTTGGGGGAGTTATTAGTCTTCATGTGTGACTCAGTCAATATAGGTTCTGGCTCAAGTTGATACTGTTTAATAATATCCACAATAACATATTCTAATTCCTTAACAAAATAGTGTTCTTCAACTTCATGATCATCCTCATCGACTAATTGTTCCCAAGATTTCCCTACATCATCGCCATTGATATTCAAAGTCATTGAATATTTTACCCATTTTTCATTTTTCTTCTTGGATGGATCTAGTTTATCAAGGGTAGGTCCTTTTTTCTTCTTTTATTTTCTGATTTCAGTCTATTCTATGTCAAATGGTTGGGTGACTTGTTTCTCCACTACTCTATAGTTTAAAATAGAATGCCATGTGATCTTACAAAGATCACAAAATGGGGTCTTACACTCATATTCAATTATAAATTTTGTTCTATATTCATTCTCATTGAAGGTGATACTCTAAAGGAGCTTAGATTCTACATTCACTTCTATCATAACTCTAGAAAAGAGGCCTAGCTCACCATTCAATGTTTGCTGGTCAATCTTAAGGGGCATTCCTATGTAAGAGGATATGTCATTTAAAATCTTCCGGTGCAAAAAGTACTAATTAAGACCAGGAAATATAACCTATATCTTGGAAGTAGTGTTTCTATGGGTGTGAAGATTGAAAGCATAATCCCAATTAGAAATACGAAGTAGACTAGGTTTGAGTTGAGTACTTCCTATCTTCTAGAATAGATGTAATTCATCCTGGGAGGTAATCAGTGTATGAAAATATCCCATCCCTATAGGTACCAGCTTCCAGTTTGAAAAACCCCAACAATGAGCAATGTGATGTTTATGATCAGATTAAGACCAGGGTTTATCACTTTTTATGTAAGAGATGTGTCCCATAATCGATAATTGAATCTATGTATAAAGAATTGTTTGGAATTGTAGTGATGGTAGGGTCCCAGTTGTTGATATCGCCTTGATGCATCATCATGTATCAAGAGAGAAAATAGTTGGCGACAAACCCTTCGTGGTTGTTTCCAAACATAATCATATGGGCTTTACCAATAGACATAATAAATATTGATGGTATAATGGTTCATGTTTCATATAGATGACATCCGATAAATAATTATTTTCTTCATTCATCATTCATATTTTACTTTCCATGAGGTTTTCACCATGAGTTTTTTAGATTATTTACCTTGATGTAATGTATATATCTTATTGAATTTTATTAATTTATTATTGTATCATATAATAATTACTAATCATTTTATCTCACCCTTTTATTTATTTTTCTTCCCCAGGTTGTGAATATTAATTGTTTGAATAAGTAACAAGTAGTATTTTATTTTATTTTGTAATGTTTAAATACCAATGTAATAATGGTACCATATATGTATCTATTTATTCAAGACTACCAAACTGGTTGATCCTTGGTGATGTGATATCTATTATCTATGCCATTGTAATAAAATTACTACTTACTCTAGGATAGTGGCATCAGGGTTGTTAGAGTTTGTATCAGAGTATGTTTAGTATAAACCATGGGAACCAGATGTTAAATAAACATAAGAATTATAGGAATTACTTATATTAAATTTTTGGATCAATAATAATAAATATTATGAGAAAATTTAGTTTATCACATTATTTAGTGATGGTTCCTTATGGGAGAAGATGAATGAATACCCACAGGAAATTTTGGGATTTCCCCAATGAGAAAGTCAACATAGTTGGTGTTTGAGCTAATTATATCATGACCATATTCAGATAGCTTACTCGGTTTATAGAATATCAACTTAATTTAACTTCTGATCTTATCATAACACGCATGTGAGCCTTAGCCCGGTTGGTAAGGACTCCGTAAGTGCATCCAAGCGACTAGGGATCAAATCTCGGTGGAGGCAGAATTTCTGAGGTACTATAGCAGTACTATAGTGGGAACTGTGCAGTACTGTAGTAGGTACTGTAGTGGGGACTGTAGCAGTCACTGTTTGGCACTGTAGCAGCCAGGAATATGCCCCTGTTTGGGCCTTTGGGCCACCGATTTGGTCCCTGAGTCCTTTAAGGCCTTCGGGCCACCCAGGAATTCGGGTCAGTAAGGCCTTAGGGCCACCTCAAGGCCTTTGGGCCACCTTTAAGTGTAGATGCAAACCGGACAACCTATAAAGAACAAGCTATACAAGGAGGATGAGCAAGGAGCTTTAACCACAGCATAAGCTAAACGGATTGAAAGAATGAGAGGCTATGGCACCTGCCATCGGGACAAGCCTGTGCATGCACGGGAATGCCTAGCCGAACAGCCATGCGAAAGTGGAGACCTGATTTCACGATGAAGATGCTGGGGATGAGAAGTTCCAAGTATTTAGTCTAGGTTGTATGTAATGTTTGAAGCCTACGGGCAATGAATTCCTATAAGGCCTACGGGCCATGTAATACTTACGCATACGAGCCTTATAAGGGTTCTACCTCACCCATTGAAAGGTGGATTATAAAAAATCAATAATAAAATGAAGGCCTTCGAGCCATTGGATCTTATCATAACACCTATGGTTGACTTTCATATAATCCTTGGTATGGACTGGATTTCAAAATATGATGTGATAATTTATTTCTGGAATAAGGAAATTATGATTTGTGAGGAAGATGTAGAATCTATTATTTTTAGAGAAGAGACTTCATCATCTGATTCTTATATTGATCCACCCCCATTATCTATATTGAATGAAATTATAGTGGAGTAAGAGAAAACAACATATATGGATGAGGAAATGCATCTTCAAATTGAGGATGTACCAATTGTTCAAGGATAAATTGATGTATTTCCTAAGTAATTACCTTGTTACCCCCCAGAGCGTGAAGTTGAATTTACCATTGATATAATCTCAGATGCAAGACCAATATCAAATACTCCTTATAGAAAAACAACTTTAGAATTAGTGGATCTGATAAGTTAATTAGATTATTTGAGTAATAAGGTATTTATTCACCCATATAATTTCTCCATGGGGATCCCATGTTCTATTTTTTAAGAAGAAATATGGATACTTGAGGTTGTGTATTGACTATAGAGAAATAAATGATACTACAATAAAGAACAGGTATCCTCTTCCTCACATTGATGACTTATTATATCAATATCATGAAGCTAAATACTTCTCAAAGATTGAAATTTATTTTGAGTATAATCATTTTATAGTAAAGAAGGAAGATATTTAGAATACATCATTTAGGAAGAGGTGTGTACATTTTAATTTAATAGGAATTCCATTTGGATTGACTAATTAACCCTCTATTTTCATGGATCTAATGAATATATTGTTCAAGAAATATCTTGATGATTTTTTTAAAGTATTCATTAATGATATTATGTTATATTCTAGTAGATATAATAACCATGAGAATCACATGTGAATTATTAATGCGAATCTCATAAGGAAATAATTATATTGTAAATTTAGAAATGTGTATTATTACTTTAGGAAATTTATTTTCTTGGCCATATTATCTCTAAGGATGGAATCCCATTTGATCCAATGAAGACAAAGGCAATCCAATAATTTTCTATGCCAACGAACATAAACAAGATTTGTAGTTTCGTAGATTTAGTAGGTTAAAATTAGTGTTTTGTTCATAATTTTGACCGATTGGCTAACCCGTTAACCAATATCCCATTTAAAGGCTTTATGCTCATATAGAAAAAAATAATGTGAAAAATTCTTTGATGAATTTAATAGAAGAGTAGACAATGCTCTGATTTTGACTCTACCATTAGGAAATGATGGTTTTGTGATATACATGGATGAATCAAGTAATGAATTGGTTGTTTCCCAGTGAAAAATGATAAATTTATTTCATATGAATTAAGGAAGTTGAACACACATGAAAAAAGTATCCAACTATGGATCTTGAGTTTGCAGCCGTAATCTTTTATCAAAAGATATAAAGACATTATCTATATGTTGAACTATTTTAGATATATTTGGATCACAAGAGACTGAAATACATCTTTACATAGAATTAAATCGACATCAAGAAAAGAAGATGCATCAAATTACTTAATGATTATGATTTATCAAAACAATACTATCCAAGAAAATTAAATAAGGTAGAAAATTCATTAAAAAGAAATATCATGGACTTCTTACCCAAATGAGGATAGATAAAGATCCTATATTAAAGGATTTATTAAAGATGTATATGGGTATTTTTAGTAAAAGGGAAACATCACACTATTTTAAAATGAATGTTAAAACATCTTTACAAGAGAAGATAAGAATATATCAATCAGATGAAGATAATTTTTAAATGAAAATTAAATACATTAAGGATTTTAAATTGGCATAATTTGTGTATGGGGATGGAATTATGAAATATGGAAATAGGTTATGTATTCTATAAATACCTAGGATAAAAAATGAAACTATTAGATGACTCTTAAAGATTAAATTTGTCTATACACCCTTGTAGAACCAAGTTGTATAGAGATCTAAATAATTGTTTTTACTGGGATAATATGAAGTACAAAATTAATGACTATGTTTCAAGGTGTAGAGTTTCTCAACAAGTTAAAGATGAGAGATAGAATCCTAATGGAGTCATGAAACCCTTCCATATTCCCATGTGTAAGAGGGATGATATTACAATGGACTTTGTCACCAGACTACTAAAGAAACCTATAATGAATGATTGAATATGGGTTATTGTTTATCTTCGTAGAAAAATGACACATTTTCTTACTATTAGAGAAGATTTACCTCTAGAGAACCTAAAATGACTCTATATTAGTTGTGTTGTAAGACATAATGGTACACCTCTATCAATTGTGTCTGATTGAAATCCACAATTTACATAAAATATATAGAAGAGTCTTTAAAAGTATTTGGATACTGGTATTTATTTGAGTACTACTTATCACCATCAAACTGAAAGACAATCTGAAAGGACTATTTAAACATTGGAAGACAAGTTGTGATCATTCTCACCTAACTTTCATGGTATGTAGGATCTGTATTTACCTTTAGTTAAATTTTTGTACAATAATATTTTGCATTCTAGTATTCAAATGTTACCATATGAAGTATTATGTTATAAGAGATGTCGAACTCCAATTTGTTGGGATGGATTTAGTGAGTGGAAACCTATATACCCAAAACTTCTTGATGAAACAACAACAAAGGTAAAGACTATTCAGACTAATATTAAAGCATCTTAAAGTAGTTAAAAGATTTATACTGACAACCGAAGAATGGATCTGTAATTTCAAGTGGGAGATCAAGTATTTTTGAAATTATATCTATGCAAAGGTGTCATAAGGTTCGGTATGAAAGGGAAACTAAGCCAAAGGTACATTGGACCATTTGAAATTATGAAAATAATTGGATTTGTAGGGTACTAATTATAAATTTCTACCAAGTGTATTGAAATTTCATGATGTGTTCCACATATTAGTATTACATAAGTATATGTCAGACCCAACACAAGTACTCACCTATAATAAAATAGAACTGGAACCTGATTTTTCTTTCTATGAAGAGCCTATTGAGATTTTTATCAAATGAGACAAAGTATTGAGAAATATGATGACTTGAATAGTAGGGTTTCTTTAGAGAAACCATAAAATGGGTTAATTAACTTTCAAAAATAATGATGTTATTAAGAAGAACCACCCACATCTTTTTAGAGAGAAACATTCATGAAAAAAAATTGGACAAAATTTCTAAAGGAGGGAAGAATATAACACCCAAAGATTTTATGGTCTGTTTACTTTTAAATAAATTCAATTAATTTTATAGTTTACATTGCACACAATATTATTTCATGTAGTATATATCTTATAAAATCACATAGAGAACAGAAAAAAATGTTATAAATTAATAATGAATGAAATAAGAGCCTTTTTATAGAAATTAAGGAACATATAAAAATGAAATTATAACTTGGACTTTGTAATAGTAATATGACCCTTAGGAATAGTAATTCAACCAGTAGAATTGTAAAATATCCTATGAATATATAAATAAAATTTAGTTATCTTATAAATGAAAATATGATTTAATTATATCATTTTATAAGTAAATAGATATTTTGAAAATGATAAATTTTGTGTTGATATTTTTATAAAACATAAATATTTATTTATAATTTTAAAATTAATATAATGATTTAATATAAATTTTATTTTCATAAAATATATTTATAAATTAATATTTTGTTTTATTATTATAATTATATAATTTTATGACACATTAATTAATTTTTAAAAGTGTTATCTAATCAGTTATACTTTTAAAATTGGTATTTTTTGAGTAAATTATGATTTCAATTACAAATTAAATTTTTCATATTTAACAAATTATTTTCATAAAATGGATTTCATTTTTGAATACAACACATCGAAGAAGTGTTAGGGTGGATGTTTGTGATTTTTCTAAAATATTTTAATTTTTATTGAATAATGAAATACGGTAATTTACTGTATATGTTAAATACATGAATTATTGAGTCATATATGATTTATGACTGATGTAATCCCATAATATTGAAGTCCCCAACATTATTTTAATATATATGGTGATTATTCTCAGACTATTTGAAGTCTTGAGGAAAAATAGTAAACTAGTTAATAAAATAATAATAAAACCCCTCTCATCTACTATAAATACCACCCCTCACTATATCTTCTCCTCACACCACTTAAGCCTTAATGATTTCCCAATTTATGCACAATAACTCTCCCAAACCTCTCACCCAATTTATGGTCTTTTTATTCTCACCCAAAATTCCATTTCAATGGTCTTTAAAGAGGTTCTCATGGATTTGAATTCAAGAGGTAATATCCCCTTTCACTCTTTTATTTTATTTTCAATTTCATTTATTTTATTATCCTTTCCTAACATACTCTACCAAAACATGCATTATAACTCCAATATATTATATATACTATAATTTTATTTTATTAAAGGAAAATTCATTATCAATCCCATTCTTTTGTCCCATTTATTCTGCAAATGAAAATATCATCAGGGATGTGCCGAATTAACACCATTGTGGATGATGTGTTTTCATTTTAATTTACCACCTTCAGGGATTGTAATAAAACCATTATTATAGTTAAAAAATAATTTATTATACATATTATGGTTCATGTAATTTTCTATAACTATTCTATATATATACTATTAATTAATAAAGCAAAACTAGTTCGTGATAATCGAAAATGAACCAAAATAGGCTCATATTCATCACTAACATTGTATCTAATGAATCATCCTAATATTTAAAAAAAATGACATATAATACCATATAATATTCTAAGATTTCACTAATAACATATAATTTCAATTATGGAGAATTAATCCTATTTTACATTAACTTACATTCATATATTCAAGTGAACCAATCATGAAAACCAAGGAAAGGAACACTCCTGAATGAAAAGGTTGATTATTATAACTCATAAAAAGGAAAAAAAGGTAATTAATAAAATTATACTAAATAAAATAAATGTTTAAGTGGTTATTAATTAAATTATTAATAAAACTAATTTCATTATCCCTAACATTAATTTCAAGTGCAAAACACTTTCAAATATAAGGTGAGGGATCTTTTCGAACCTCAATTTTTCCTTAGGTTTGTGATTTCTCTCTATTTAACCCATTTTAATTATTAATTACTATTATGTATTCGTTATAAATTATGTATGTATTTTCTAATTGTATTTTCCTATCACAATTCTTATTTATTTGATGTGAAAATAAATTTTTTCATAAGGTTCCAATCTCAATTCTTTTTGATAAGCAAGACTGATCAAAGGGAACTTTCCAATTTATTACCCATTTTAAAGTGCACTCCATTATATGTTTTAATCCTCCATTATTTTAATAAAATAAATAATTTTATCATGAATTACTATCTTAGTTCCTTTATGGTTTTATAAAAACAATTATTTCTTTTTAGTTATAAATAATCTTTAATATTTTCTTAAAACCGTGCTTAAATGTTTTATTTCTAATGTTTCTTAAACACTATTTTTACATGTTTTCACATCATTTTCAAAAATATTATCATTATATATGCCTATTTTATCTTATGAATGTATATGTATGATTTTAATCCATTATTTCATGGAAACCATTTTGATATTCCCTTTGACCACTTATTCTGTTTGTGTGGTGTATGTATATTTCCATTTTATTAATGATCATCATTCATTAAATATCAATATTTTATGTATCATAGATATGATGATTATATTAGACATATATAATTTTTACATATGGTTTTTTATTGAATATAATATATTTATAAATAATTATTTTGACTTGTAGTGACGGTTGGCATCGAGTTATAGATATCCCCTCAATGCATCGACAGGTCTAATGAGACAAAACAAATTGGCGACAAACCCTTCATGTTTATTTCAAAATAGAATCAGGAATGTTTTTACTCAGAGACTAAAATTATCTTCGTAGAATAATTTAAGATTTTATAAATACATAAAGTCTAATAAATAATCATTTTATTCATTCTTTATTCAATTATTACTTTCCATGAGGTTTTCACAATGACAATATCTATGGATTTATTTTCTTTCTCAATTTATTATTGGCGTGTTCCTTTCATATTATTTTCCTTTCTATAATGTCTATTATTTATTAACTTTGGTTAATTTATTAATGTCTCATGTATCCCATACTGATCATTTTATCTCACCATTTTATTTGTTTACCTTCCCCATGTTGTGAAGATAAAATCGTTAAAAAAGTAACATAAAGAGTTTTATTTTCTTTTGTTATGTTTAATTAACAATGTAATAAGGGAAACATGTTTTCATCTAGTTCATTAAGACTACTAAATGGATTTATCTTTGGTTATTTTATATATTGTATCTTTGGCATTATAATAAAATGACCACTGACTCTGGGTTATTAGGGTTAGATTTGTTACAATTACTTGCCTGAGGACCATAATAGTTAAGTATCTTTTGAAACATGGAACAAAATATTATAACATGGTGAAAGATCTTATATGTTTCCCATAAATAGATTCCACTTTATTAATTTTACTTAAAATATTTATTAATAACCTAGGGAAAGGAAACATAAGAAAGGGTGATATCATATGCACAGTAAGGGTAAATAAAGGATATGTGTAAGCATAACATGAGAAAAAGGGTATGAGAACATGAGAATATATTTAAGATCATACCTTTCATACCAAATATCATATACATGATACATTTCAGAAATATGGGTAATTCATAAGCCATGAATCATAAAGGAATCACGTTCATAATCCATAAGAGAATGACATAGGAATAAGACATAGTATTTGTGGGATACACATAAACATGTAATATCATTCCATATAAGACAAGGAAAATTGGAAAAACATATCAGGGCTCTTCATGCGCACTGCACCTATAGGGTAGGACACAATCCCATCCCTAGTTATAGTCATTTCCATATAAGGGACTAGGTTTCCCCTTATTCCCATTGTGGATCAAGTCGTTGAACTTGTTTCCCATAATTATCTCATGAGATATAAATATTTAAAAAATTAATTAGAGAGAGATATAGTTCCCAATATAAACATAGTAAAATCATACATATATGTACTATAAGAAAATAAAACTATCATCATACCATGACCCATAAAAATAGAAGGGTTTCATAAACATCATATCATCACCCATGAAATAAAATTGCTATCATAGACATGTTATCAAATCATAACCTATAGAAAAAAGGCATATTTTATAATCCTATCATCCAGGAATAACCTATTTAAAATAGGCATGTTTTAAAAGATTTTATCATGGTATAACCCCATTAGGGGAAAAATAATTCATAAACAACATGTCATTAAAATCATAAACATTCATAGAAAGAATATTAATTGTTTCCTTGGATCATATCCCTAATAAATCATAAATTATATAAAAGGATGTCATTTTATATGGAAAGGTATTTTGAAATATCACTTAGAGTGTATCTTATGGAAATTGAATTTTCTATGAAAACACCTTTCATAAAACCTTTTCGACAATCCTTTTATTATAATGTATTCTTTGAAATTTCATATAAAACATTTCATGGGGAAAATATCTTTTCCTATTAGAAACAAATATTTTAAAAACATAATGAATTTTTTAAAAAATTTCTTTTTATAATAGAATTGAAACTTATGAAGGTAGTGTGAAAGCATCTTGAAAACATTTTTCTTTAAAAAATTAAAAAAAATATAACGACTCCTTGAAAATGTTTTTCAAACCTTTTTCTTTTAAAGTACATTGAATAATTATAATAGAATAATGAAATTATTTCGAAATCCTTTTTTCAAAAAAAATACTTTAAAAACTTATAAATGAATCTTTAAAACATTTTAAAAACCTTTTATTTGGAAATATATTTTAAAACTTATATAATAATCTTAAAATATTCTTAAAATCCTTTTTTCTTAATAACATTAAAAGGAAACGTGAAAATAATTTAAAAAACACTTAAAATGTTACACCCTTTTGAAAACATTTTCCTTTGAAAATAACATTAAAACAATTCATAGAATATTAATAAATGCATTTTTCTTAAAACTTTGACCTTATAAATTTTTATAGTAAGATTGAAATAAATGACGGTCATGATGGCAGGTAAATTTTTATATGCTGAACATTCCTTTTCCATCATAAAAAATTCGAAAAAGTGCCTTGATCAGAAAATGATAAGGAGATTCCTCTTAAAACCAGTTTTTATTAAAAAGGTAAAACATTGGAAAAAAATTGTTTTAAAATTTATAGAAAAATATTTTATAAAACATTTTCAGAAAACATGGTTTTGTGAATAACATGAATTTCCAACATAAGAGATAAATAATGTCAGATTTTCATAAAAAACACTTTCTTAATTATCTGAAGTATCATAGAGTGTAAAAATGGTACCAATAGATGGATATATCATTTATAACTAGAGTATAAGAAAATTCATGAGTTTTAATTAGATATGGATCATAATATTTCATCAGTGGAAGTATAGTCATAAACAATCCTGATAAACAATGATATTGTATCAATAAACTATTTTCACTTTGGTGAATTCGAATCGTAATACCCTTGAAATAATAACATTACATGATGATTAAAATATCATTAAAATAATTATATTAATGATATAACATTTAATATGGCATTATATACACCTCATAGACAAATATAGGATCCTAACATGGCATGTATCTCAAAGAAAATGAATTGAGACAAAATTACCTTACTAATTTGTTAACATTAAAACCATAGGAACCATGAAAGAAATATCATAAATTGAATATGTAAGTACCCATAAATTTAAGTATAATAATCAGATAATAAATTCATGGGTAGTATATACACAAACAAAATTAATGAGTGGGGAATAAGGTATAAGTCTCAAATAAACAAAAGTGAGGCAAGAAAACCCTCACTATAAGTCTTGAATATCTTAATACATGTTCAAACATTCTATATAATAAATATAATTTTATCAAAAATATATTCCATAACAAAATTATTATATATAATAACATATACTATTAGATTATGACTTTATATTTCCCATATATTAACAATTCCAAGTCAATATTATGATTAGGGTAATTTCTACTTTGTTTTCGTATAATTTTTGACTTTTTATTCTTGATCCTCTTACATAGATATTGATTTACATATTTAAATAATGTAAAAAGTGATATGAATATCATATATATTCATTATATAAATACTTATAATAATCTATAAAATATATAAATATGAATTAGAATACACCTTTCAAAGAGATGATAGGTCGTATGTACTCATGAAAGATGTTTTAATTTTATTTTCATATTGGATGAAAGAAAATAAATTACATATATGTATATAAATATATATATATATATTAATTCTAGTATAATTATTATTCTATATATATCATATATGATTATTAAACTCATCCTTAATACATTCCATGTAAAGTGTGAACAAATCACATTTCTTTGAGGAGGCGATAGTCCACACTTCCATAAACGAATTTATCATATTTCACAAAATATAAATCCTGAAGGTATGTGTTATTTAATAATTCAAAATTCATAAATGAATCATATATATCATATTAAAATCTAATTTAAATCATTATTTCCATCCTTAAAATGTGAAAATGGAATAACGAACGACGTCAGTTCGCGAGATGGTAGCCCTTCGTACACACAAACAATGAATGTGTAGCCCACCTGATGGAGGTGTGTTTTATTTTAGGTCTAAATATTCACATAAAAATATCAGTATATTTATTAAATGGATTTTATTATATAATTATGGAAAAATTAGAGCTTAGGGTTGGATAATGAAAATAAATAAAAAGATCTTGTGGAAGGATTTTACCTCTTCTTTGGGTAGCTCCTTTTGGTTTTCCCCAAAGTTCTTACATGGATGGATTTATGAAAAAAGTGAGGCATCTATAATTAGGGTTGGGATTTTGTGATTTGATTTTTTCATGGTTTGGACAAGAAAAAATGGAATGAGATGTGTTATTATAGGAGGAGGAGAGTAGGCCTTTTATAATTGGGGAAAATGACACA
Source organism: Viscum album (assembly GCA_963277665.1). Classification (NCBI taxonomy): domain Eukaryota; kingdom Viridiplantae; phylum Streptophyta; class Magnoliopsida; order Santalales; family Viscaceae; genus Viscum; species Viscum album. The sequence continues at coordinate 1,896,994,516 of OY728158.1, read as the reverse complement.
CTAGGTATTCTTTAAAATATTGGAGTATTCCCCAAGTTTTAATTGTCCCCCATGGTTTCAAAATGTACCATTAAAGATAAATAGAGGTTTAATAGTCTAAATATTTCCTTCTAATATTTTTAGTCAAGTTTAGGGTCATTTATACACCTTATATTCTAAGTTTATTAATTAAGTAATCCTGGTTTACCATAGTTACTGCAATTAATTTTAGTTCCATTCGCTAAACGTTTTTCTCAAAAACTAATTTTACCTAAATATAAAATATAAATTATTTATATTAGAAACATGGAAACCATTTTTCCATGTTCAAATGATATAACTACCAAAAATTAATTTAAAATTAATCTTGTAGATGGAACGAGCCAACATGTTTTTAAAGTGAATAAAATGTTCAAATGTTTGATATGTTTTTATATAAAAAATGAATATAAAAAAGAACCAAATGAACATAATTAGATTAATATATTTAAAAATTAACTAATTATACTTAAAACCCAATTCAAAACATAATTTTACAATATAAATAAACTAGACGAAAAAAAAAATTTTAATTAAATACTCGTATAGCTCATTGTTCATTAAAACATGAAACTTCTCTTAAAAATACCAAAAAACATGAAAAGAAAATTCTGAAATAACTCTTTCAAATACAAATTTTATTTTTTCATAAAAAAATTACAAAAGTGTCAGAATTAGATTTAAAATGGGATCTTTTTTAAAAGGAGGTAAAATTTCCCATTTGAAAAAATATATTTTTTTATTCATATAATGGGATTTAATCTTACATTATTCCTCTAAAATCTATAGTATGAGTTTCATAAAATTTGATTTAATATTTAATATATAAATTTTATTAGAAACATTCATCAAAATTGGTTTGTTTAATTTTTTGAGATAAAATGGTGTTTGTATGTAGAAAAATTGTTTTCTTAGAAATGGAATTTCTTTATTCTCACATAGTTATTACTTTCATTTATAACTAATTGATAGATAAATGATTAAAATATATACATGTGTAAATAAATATTTCACACTTTAGTTAATATTATTCATAACTTCCATTCCAAAAGCTAGGTGGTGTCTATAATAATATTTTAATAACAGTATAGATAATATATCGTAGTTCCGTAAAACTCGGATTTTTGTGTAACACAATCTATCAAAGGAATTAATAATTTTGTATAACACAACACAAACATAGAGTTGTGTTTATTGAAATATAATATAATTATTGTATATATTTAATTTTTAACATGTTGTTGCGTGTAACACAATAAAAACATAGTTCTTTCATATAACATAATCTATATTTAGTGTTGCATGAAAGTAAAAATATTCAAATGTTTAAATTAATTTAAAAAATATATCTTAAAATATATCAGGGTGATATAGGTTGTAATGGTTCTCATGAATGGATATTTTAGCCACTTGTACCATCAATAGATTCCATGTCCTGAGATTCACACTTGAAATACTTTGACATTGTTTCCCTAATCCCAACCAAATCCTTGTAAGCAGACTACTTTAAACATCATCCCAAGGAATGAACTACTCAGAGACTAATCTATCACAAGAAAAAACTTAGCAGGGCTCTATCCACAACTACCCCAATCCCACATTCATAGTCCAGGGGTGGTGATAATCATCCAAAGTCATATCCTAAATTGGAGGCCTTTTTTCTTATGTACTTATACGCACACACATGACTCTCTCAATTAATAAGTGCACAGGAATAATAGTAAAAATATAAAATATCTAAAAATTAAAGCAAGCATTAGAAACCTCTATGGTTTACAAGATTATGACATTTTATGCTGAAAAATAATAGAGAAAAATAAATACACAACTATAAATGTGTCCCAACCGGAAAAAACTGGAAAGTAAACTGCTGAGAGAGCCCAACTTCTCATCTCAGATCTATGACCTCCATACTTGATCCAAAGAACCAAGTATCCCTAAGCTACTCTAAAGTCACTGTATACTTTTCCATCATCTGCATAATACATGACATGTGTGATAAAATCCCGTGTAGGGTGAGTATATACATACCTTGTAGGACACCGAAACAATTGAAGGGGGAGAAATAAGAGATAAAATAGGAATAGAAAGATAGTAGATAGAAAACATGATGCATCTCAATCTAGAGAGATAGATTAAATTCATCCAAGAAGAGGGGGATCAACATGTTGTATATATTAACTGCACATCAATTCTTTTCCATCTATAGAAAAAGAGTAAACACACCCAACCATGAGAAGTTAATCACGGAAATTACATGGCATACTCTGCACGTCTTCACAACCCATGGGTAGAGAGTATACAAATACAAAGGTATGGATACAAATGTATACATATATATATATATATTCATTGAAAAATAATCCCAAATGTGAGTGAAAGGGGATCTCCATCTCATATCTTAGATCAAGAAAAGAGTCTACAACAGTTCCAGAAGTCCATCAATGATACCCAGCATCTCATGATTCTTCTCAAAAGAAACTGTGTCACGACCCACACCTCACAAATATTCACATATAAAAGTGGGAATGAACTCTAAGTAGATGAATAATTAACTAGTTTTTTTAGTGGTATTTACTATGTATGTATCCATAGAGGACCTACACCCATGCTATTGGGGTATTCCACTCTATATCTAACTGTAGATGACTCGCTCTCGTACTTATGGGGGTTACACTCTAGTTTCCTAAGTAACTATGCCCTATTATATTGGGGGTCCCACTCAGTAGGCAAAGGACCCATGCCTATGATGTAGGGGGTTACAATCTATATGTCAAGGGTCCGCACCATAGTATGACAGGGGGTTACACTATAGTCATTGAGGAACTGCGCCATATCTAATTGGGGGTTACACTTGGTCGGTAAAGGAACTATGCCCAAGATGATTGGGGGTTCCACTATAGTTATTAATGACCCATGACCTATCTGATAGGGGGTTCCCCTTGGTATGTAGAGGACTCATGCCCAATATTATTGAGGGTCTACTGTATAGGTTGAGGTCCTACACCCTAGTACGACGAGGGGGTCCAACTCGGATCATCGAGGAACCACACTCTATCAATCAGTGTGTTACACATGGTAGGTAGAGGACCCATTACCTTACTAGAAGGAGGGTTCCACTCTAGTAATTAAGTACCCATAACCAACCCAGTTGGAGGTTTACACTTGGAATTCCTCTAGTTAACCTACACGGTCTCTATTGTCTCTAAGCATTGCCTAAACAGGATCTATGTTAGGAAAAATCTCACATCATATACCAAAATACAACAATGAGGGAACTACCTCATTTAATAAAGAAAAACAATTAGGATAGGCTACACATAATCCCAAATACTTGTTTAAAAGAAGTATATACAAGAGATTAATGCTTCCCAAAAAGGAAACAAGGGGTACAAAGCATGTAGGGGACCCACACAGCGAGTGGTCCGACTCTTTCATTTGGAAGTGACCCTAGAGGTACACATATCTCCAACTTTTTAGGTACACACAACATGTACAGTAACTACATGGAATGACCATGCTACTCGGTGTCCCACCCATGTTCCTAGCTATGTTTGTGTATCCATCTCGTGTCTGTGTACTTTACCCCATGTTTGTGTAATCTGGTACAGGTCTGTGTGCCGAACCATGTAATCCCTGCACATGGAATTTCTTGTGTGCTATGAAATATAGATCTCCTTTCTATGGATGTGGTACTTGTTACGTAGAAGGGATACATTTTGTGTTATCGTTAAAATTTTTAATTCCCTATTCGCAACAACATAGGGCCCAACACACCGTGTGTTCTTCAAACTACAAGGTGTGTAGTTGGTATTTTTTTTAAGAATCTATTATCCATTCTCGGTGTGAAAGAAATAGTATAAAACCTTTATATACTAGTTTATTTCATCCAGAATTAGTGTATCTAGTCACCATTTGTCATTTTCCACCAACTGATGGCCTGAAATCTAATCCATTTTACCTGTGGGGTTTTGTTGTACATCCCACAAGACTCCATTCATTCTGTCGGTGACGATTTGTCTACCAATAGTTGAAGCAATCTCCTATAATCCTAAATATACTTAGATATGTATCTAATTCATCAATAAGCCTATCACACATGATTTCATCATGATTCTGAGAGTTTGATCGAGTTTAGTATCACTTGAAAATGTTGAACTATGACCATGGGGTCCAACCAGTGAAGAATGTGAAGAAATTGAGGAGAAAGGCACAATAATAAATGATTAACCATATTTTTACAAGAATTATCTACCAATGATTAAGAATTGGTATATCCGAGTAAGAAAACAAGAATAACCAATTAACATTCTAATACACAGGTGAATGCTTAGGCAAAAATTGGTGCAAATCAAATACGAGGATTGCTCTGATCAATAAATTTAATTAAAATAGGCGTAATCCAAAAACTAATGATTCCTATGAGGATATCAGATTTTTCATCATCGAAAAATGTACCTATAAATGGTTGATATAATTAGTTGTGTTCACTCCATGTCTATTTTCTCTGATCCATAGTTTCATCGTTGTCAAATGTGATTTTTCAGTGAAAGGAGAAGGGAAAGAGACTATCGACGATCCCAGGATTATAAGGCTAACCCTGGGTGATTCTTCCGGACAATATATTTATTGAAAAATAAGCTAGGTTAAATTAATTAATTAAATAATGAAATAAATTTATTAATCAACTGAATGTATTACCAATGGGTGAGATATCCAAACACCCCGTGTAGACCTATTTGAAGTCACTCATATGGTAACAATTGCATTCTGGAGTCAAAGTGGTATCATATTTTGGATACTAGCCTCTATGTAACAGTTGTTCCATTTTCATTAACAAAAATCATGTGTGTAATATAAAATATATAAAATATTTTTATAAAATTAATTTTTGGTACACAGGGCCTCAGAATTTCACATCGTCTTAGTGCCTAGAAATGGAAATATATATATAGAAGTATTTCGAAGACTTACAAGGAAAAATTCAGGTATCCATATACTAAATCTATAATAAAGAGGAGTGGTAGAATGGCTAGGTATTTATAGAAAATTAGTTAGAATTGTTTTTTAAATTGTGGAATTAGACTTTGGAAATTTGGGTTGTGAAAATGTATAACCATTGGAATGAAAATGATTTTAAACAGGAATTTTTTATATTTATTACATGGTTTCTATCATATTTTTCTTTTCAGAACTAAAATCCAGTTTTTAACCACCATAATTTTTTTGATTTTATAAATTAAGATCACTTTAAGGGTAAGTGAAAACCAATAAAGATCCTAAAGAAGGCCAGCCGAGGAACCCAGTCCTAGACAGACCCGCCCAAAAACGATAATCAAAAACCATAATTGAGCCGGTAAAGGAACCCTATCCAAGACTGACCCGCTCATAAAACACACACTGAACCCTCAACCATGTCGACCTGTTATTCTTCCCTACACTGCCTCGGGCCATCCTTTTCATGATAGATCACTCAAAATTTCCTTGGGCTACACACAGCAGTCGCCCACCTTCACTGTCCCACCATCATCGGACATCCAGTTTTTAACATTACATTGGGGATTGAATTAACTTTGATTCATAAAGATTTTTTTTTAAATCCTTATTTTTCATTTTAGAATTTTGAAAGTACATTATAGGTTTAGAAATTAATTTCAATACATAATGATGCATTATTTTAATGAATCGACATATTATTTGTTAATGATTTACATATATTAATTAATTCATCATTCATAATTCATAATTACTTTATAATACATAACATTTATACATAACATAATATACTATTTACATGAAAATGTAACTATCTCAGAAAAGCATGAATTATTCAATGATGGATAATTATAATTACCATGTCCAAAATTTATAGTCCTTTTTTTGAAAATAATTTTCTATATATGATATAATTAATTATTAAATAATAATCTCAGTTTAATTAAAAATCATGTTTTTTTTAAACAAAAAAAATATTTTTTAATAATTATTTCAATGACATATCTGTGTTATTAAATTACTATTATTGGATCAATATAATTTATTATAATTATTAATTATATTAATTATTTTTTTATTTATTTAATTGGAAACTTGTATTCATAACAGTTAAATTATTATTACAATGGTTATATAATAATGTAATTGTACCTATAATCACATTCCCCTTCTACTGGTCATAATACCCCTCATATATATACATCATTAAAATAACTAAAATCATTAATATTTTTCCTTTAGTTCTTATACCATTTATATTCATTTTCTTACTATTTTTTCACAAAAAAAATGTATCTTTTATATTTTTATTTATTTTAATAATATAATACTACATAGTTCAATACTATTGTGTTTCCTAGTATTTTTTATGTGTTCTATATCACTAGTAACAAAAATTATGGTGAATATATTTTTCATCTTTCTTGTATTGTACAATTTTAATGTAATCAAAAGTATTTTATTATGTGATTGAAATTTTAATAAGATATATATTCATTGTAGTCTAATCTCATATCTTACAATCTCTCCTCCATAAATAAATTTCCAAAAAAAATTACATACATCATTCTAGGAAAAAATGAAAGTATTTATTCCTCTTTTCTTCCTCATTATACCATGTCACCTATACCATGTTTTTATTTATCTAAATTATTGTCACCATCTGGTTTTTCTAATTTTAAAATACATTTTATATTATTTCATAAATTTAGACAGATTGTTCCATTTAGTGTAAGTATGAATTCGGCATAATTTATTTAATCATGATTAAATATGTTGGTTCTAGAATGTACTTTATCTGTAGTTAGACATGTAAGACACAATTACCTTGAGAGGTATTGGGTGGAAAATCAAAATGGTAAGCCACAATTCCAATTCTCTCAAAAATCATTAAAGGAAAAATGTTCCATGGACCTAGCTTCACCTTCTTCGAAACCAAATAACTCGCTTCAATGTTACACATTCATTAAAACATGGTATATTTTATGAAATTCCATGTACCTCCTCTAATTTTGAGCACATATTCTCTATTTTATATTATATTTGATAATATAAGTATAGATAGCACACACATTGATAGATGTCTCTTAAACATCTTCTAGACCTACTAGGTTCCTTTCTTAAACTTCATCCCAGTAGGTTGGTGTATGAAATCTTTTCCTATACAAGTCATTATATAGTTTGATTTTTATACTAATGAAGGAAGTTTTTGTTTCATAAACATTCAAGTAGATATAGATACATGTCTCACTTTCCTAGGAAAATGACTGAGAAAAACCTTGACATATACTCTAATTTTTAGATAGTTATTTCATAATTCCCATCAAATTAAGGATGATAGGTGGTTCTTAATTTAATCTCAATGTTTTGAACTTTCTAAATACTCCACAAAAATTGTGTTGTGAATGACATTCAATGTCAAATCCAATTTATAAAGGTGCACCATAAAGTCATAATTCATCATTGATATAGATCAATTCAATAATCTCAAATAGTAGATCATCCATTTTAGTGAGGGAGTGCACAGATATTATATGTTTATCCACAATAAACTATATTTCATGATTCCTATTAGATGTATTTTTTGACCCAATATTAATATCCATTTTTCTTTTTTACTACTTTAATTTTTGTATATAGAGAGGTTTCATGGAAGTATTTGGAAGTTAGCACTCATCCTTTAACTTTTTACATTCCAAGCCAATAGATATATAACAAAAAATTTCCCAATTCATTTTTTCCTACAAGATATATTATCTTAAATACATATACTTAATGTGGATAATAATGTGAATATAGATATTTCAGCTATGAGATTCATCTATAAATACCCTATTTAGATCAAGTATTGACAGTAAAAATTATTTTTTTGAAAAACTCAATACATCATCTTCGTAAATAAATTATATTAATTTACCATCTTATTTTTTATTAATATTATTGTTAATACATTCTCATCTTATTAAGACATGTTTATATTCTATAATAAATATATTTGGGATAATATTTTGAAAATGAATGATATTTACACTTCTATAGTAATTTTCAAGTCTAACTTTTCTAAATCCATGATCATTGGATCATATTATATCGTCATAATAGATAGAACTCCATGATCCTTACCAATCAATGTGTCTTTCACCAGGGTTTCTTTCAGATGGTGGTAGTCTATTAGAAATTCATTATCCCGACTAGTTTTAGTAGTCTCTTTTTTCTTATATTGAACTCTTTCAATGAGAATATATACTTCAAACTTTTTTTATTCATTTATATGATGTATCATTTACTATAAAGATAGTGACTCCATGTCATTAAGGAAAATGTTGCAGTTCCCTTTATTTATTTTTTGTATGATAGTTTTTAATTATAAATTATATATATTCATAGAAAATAACATTATAGATTTTCTTAATGATACACCGTAGTCCATTTTAATGAGTCATTATATATCACAAATACTTCCTTTCTAGATGGTAAGGTAAATACTAGTGAATTGATTAACATACTCTTTAGTTCCTAAAGTATTTATTTACTTTACATTAACCATGAGAATTTGAACCCCGCTACTTGAAATATACCTATAAACATCTATTTTTATTCTTTTAATGATAGTTAAATAGAGATATTATTATATTTGACATTAAAATTATTTTTTAATATTTATTATTTAAAAATGATGATAATTTTTTTCAAAATATATTTTAATAAAATCTTATACTGACACCCCAGTAAATATTTATATATCATATAGTTTAAATGTGATATTTTACAAAAAAATGATATTGAAATACCAACTAGAAACATTCAATGTTAGTTTTAATAAAAATATATATTGAATGTTTCTATTAATATAATTTTTTTAAAATGATATTTTTATGACATTTAATGTCAGTTTTAAAAATAATCAACATTGAAAACTATTTATTTTAAAAAAAAATATAATATTAAATACAATATATTATGACTTGTAATAAGAATTTTGGATGCAGAAAAGATCTGAAAGAAGCCAATTCAAACATTACTTCAATATCCATTACAAAAAATAAAAATAAAAAATAAAACATTTATATATAAAACATCAAATTAATCACACATAAAAAAATGATAATAATTTACCATGAATGTGGTTCATGTATTTTGAAAACTATGAAAAAATTTCATCAAGATCCCTTAAAATAAGAAATTTTTAAAATTAATAGAAAAATATATTGGTTTAAAACCCAAGTGTTGTAATGGAATTAACCTTTAGACATTTTTCTATCATTCTTGATGTGATAATATAAAAATGATTGATAAAAAATAATAAACACATTCAACATTTACACATTTATAGTGAAACTATAGTTTTAAGACAACATTTTAAAAATAAAAAACCCTATATATCTAATGAAAATTAACTATTAACTAATTTTAATGTTATATACATGTATATTCACATTATTAATTTTATTTGGATTCTTTAATGATAGCTTAGCATTATTCAAAAAAATTATATCCCTTTTTATTTTAATATATAAACTCAAAAAACATATTTAACAAGAAAACAATATGATTAATAAAAAATAACATAATAGATTAAAATATAAAAATTCCATAATTCATGAAATTTTATAGGAACTGCACGAAGTAAAAGCATAAAAAATATGTCATGCATTCATATTGACAAAATTTCAATAACATCCAATGTATAATAAAGTATAATAAAGTTAAAATTAATGGAATTATAATTAATAATAGTTATTAATTAAAAATGTATTCTTTTTTATTAATGAATGAAAGAAAGAAACACTTAATCACTATATTTATAATTCTATTAGATATATCTTAAAATATAAAAATATTTTTAAGGCATTTAATAGTTTTTTATATGTATTCTAGAACCATAGAACCATTTATGAAAATTATCTCCTATTTTAATCTAATGGTGTGTTGATAAATAATAAGTCATTAAAAGTTATATTTTTTAATGGAAGGGAAACTAAAATTGAAATTTACTAAATGGAAAAATATTATAATATAGGTATCAAGAGATCTTCACCAATAATAGAATACATGATGTATTTTATAGATATTCTCAATGGATAAACTATCCCACAAAAATAAAAAAACATCATAAGCTAATAATAACTCTCCAATATAACAGAATTTAGTTATAATTTTGTTAGGACATCAGAAACATTAGAAGTATCTGAAGGTATCTATGACAGAAAATTTTCATTCTTTTGTAATTAATCCAATGACTTTAGATAATCCCATATTAGGTAATTGTTATAAAATTTTACAAGTAGTTTAAAAAAATATTAATAAAAATTTAAAAAACACATTACTCATTTCTAAACTGATAAATAAGTTTGGATGGCTAAAGTGAAAAATGACACATACTCCCTCCAACTCAGCAAACCTCCTTGGTATGAAACTTTATTAGAGTATTTGGGTCAATAATTCATGTACCTAAAGTCTTACCAAATCTAAATGAATAACATTTATATGTATATAATCCCCTAAATTATTAATAGTTTTTTAAGATACAATACCTAAATGATGATCCCAAATAACCAACTCACAGTACACAATCTAGTCTAAATTAAGAGCTGGAGGATTTGGGTAGGCAGGTTTCATATGTCTCTCCCTTTCTATAAACATAGTCTATACATATGATTCAATTTGATCATATATTGACTAATTAATATCTCATAGATCATCCATAAAGTAATAAATTTCTCCATTATATACTTCCACCCTTTATATCATTCTAGGATAACCAAAAAAAATTCTAATACTAACACACTCTATATATCATCTTACTCAGAGAAGGTTTTCTTATATTCCTAAACCAAAAACAACAATAATAATCCTACCCACGTAGATAAATGTCCTTTTTTCCACAAGAACCCAAAAATGTGCATGAAATCATACTTTAAAATTTAATATTATAGAGTTGAATTTAAAAAATATTAATATTCATGAAAAATAATAATAAATTTCTGAAAAACATATTAGATAATTCTTTTGATAGATTGTTTAAAAATATTTACAATTTTTATACATTCCCTTTTATATTTTTCATAGTGATGGTGGGCTGGGGGATGGAGAGGTGAATTGAACCTATTTAGATCAACTACTAGATTTAGCTCTTAATTCATCAAAATTTTCAATAATAATTCTTTACCCTTATAAAGGATACTAAAGACATGAAAAATTATAATGGTATAAATTTTTTGACTAGTTTTAGTGGTGATCTCTTCTAGTGGAATTTTAAATAAGAATAAATAAATAACTCAACATGTACTTCAAAATTAATTATAAAATGGAATTTATAACCCAGATTTACCATACCAGAAAGGCCTTCTCTCAGCGAATGGAAACAAACTACACCCAGGTCTCTATATCTAAAAATAATACTTGATTCATAGATTCTTTTTTTTGTATTCCTATAAATAAAAAAGGTAGACATTTTTTACATAAAATCTCATCATCTAATTACTGAAAAATACTTCCATATCTTATTCATTTCTTTGGTATCATGAAAGTCCAATATTATCTTTAATTGTATATATTACATATTAGTCATATGAAATATATAATATTTTAATAATTATAAAAAATCAGTTGAGATGTTTTATAATTATAGATTCCTACAATTGGTATTTCATTATATAATCAATACAAAATAAGGAAATTATGATTTGAGTGGTGGTTGTTTACAAGTGATTCTGAAAACCATAATTAAATGATTCCTTTCAGTTTTTTAATGATTGTTTAACAAAACTCCTATTAATTTTAAGGTGTTTATTAAAACAATTTCCATAAAATATCAACAGTTTTAAAAATCACTAAATCCAAAAAAAATATTTACAGTTAAAAAACACAATGAAATTTATAATAGTTATTATTATTATTATTAATTATAATTATAATTCCTTGTTAATAATTTAAAATAATAAAAAAATTATTTCTTATTTCTTAATTTATATATATTATTTTTTATTTATATATATATTTATTATTTATAGTTTTTTTTGTAATATTGTAGTATTTAAAAATGTTTTTATTGATATATATATATCATGTTTTATTGAAAAAGATTTATATAATAATAAATATCTATTTACACTTAATATATATAATAATTAGTGAAAATGATTTATAAAATAATTATAAATTAATATTAATTAAATAATTACATATTATTATTTAATAATATAAATTTAATATAAATTTTTGTGGTCGAAAAAATTAATATATTAAGTAATATATTTCCTTGAAATGAAATTTAAACGACCATAACTTTTTATCCGGGTGTCTATTTGCGAACCTCATGATGTTAAATTAAATCATGTGAAGATAGTTGCACCATTTAATTAAGGGGATCCTTTGTGACTATTTTTTCCTAGTAAAAAAGAGCCTAGAAAGTCCCATTACTTGAGTTTTTAGTTGATATGCCCAAATGTTTGAACATTTGGTGGAAATTAACTGTCCTTTAAGGGAGAATTCATATCTTTTTTAGTGGAGGATAAATTTATTCTCAAGAATTGTATTCATATGGATATTATAGTTTTCATCGTTTATCATTTTTTATATTTTATTATTATTTATAATTAAATATTCACATATATTTATATGCACATTTTTATATATTTATATATACAAATTTCATAGTATTAATTAGTATTTAAATTCATAAATAATTATTATGTTGGTGTGTGTATATATATATATATATATATCTATGTAAGTGTATTTATGTTTCTTTTTATGTAGTTTTATATGTTTGTACAAGTATATTTATATCTATATATAATTATATACATCTATGTGTGTATTTATAAATATTTATGTATAGTTATTTATAATTATATGAATATGTATATAAAAAATATGTATTTATGTTTATTTATGTATATCTATATGTAGTTATAATTATATTTTTTTTATATATTTATTTATTAGTATTTATAAATAATTATATGTATTTTTTTATATATATTATGTGGATATATAAATTTATATGTCTTAATGAATATATTTATGTTTATATATATAGTTTCATTTATAAATTTATATATAAATATATTATGTATTTATTTGGGCCCTCATGGCCATGTTTTGTTGGTTCATTCTGCCTCTCGGTCTATGGGACATGTAATTGGTTCTTCGCTACTCTGAATTAAAAAAAGGTTTTCCTTTATTTAATAAAAAAAGAGGCTCCATCCCCAACGTTAAAAATAAATTATATATATATATAATGTATATATATATTTGTGAAATTTATATTTATATTTATATTTATTTATAATTATTTATATGTGTATATTTATATTTTAAATTATTTATATATATATTTATATTTGTTTATATTTGTTAAAATTTATTCTATTTATATGAAATTATAAACATTTATATATATATATATATATGAATATTTATATGTAACTATATTTTTATATGCATGTATTTAGAAATTATAAATAAATATATGTATTTTACTATATTGATCTCTGTGTATATATATATATATACACACACACACACACACACATGTATATATATATATATATTAATGTATGTATAGTAATCACATGATGAAATTCATGGAGTGGTAAAGGCTTTGCAAAATAACAAAAATGTAAGGGATTCAAATATAAACACACACACACAGATATATATATATATATATATGATTAATTTTACCTGGGTTTTTTTTTGGGCTATAGAATTATGGAAATAAAAATTAGGAACTAATAATAATAATAATAATAAATATTAGAAAAATATTTTTAAAAAATAATAATGAAAAAGATATAAAATTTTAAAAAACCCCATTGTTAGATATTTAATGATGATTTTTAAAATGATGAAGAAACTAATTTTTGGTGATCTTTTAAAAGTGTCATGTAATGATTCATGAAACCACAATACACATCAATTTTGAACAGCCATCGCATTAAACCTTCTATATGCCAAAAAACTACTACTAGATGTTGTTTTTGACATAGTGTCGCTCCTCTAATCAGAATATAAAATGATAATCATATAATGGATATACATGGAAATGTAACTGCTAAAATACATGGAATTTGTGCTAACCAAGTTGTTTTTATCATCAAATTCAATTAACTACTTCTTCTTCCCATGAGAAAGTGAAACTTTTGGTAAATTTGTAATCATAATTCTACAATATTTATGTATCATCTTCTATAATGAGGAGAAATAGTTTCAAAAATTTCAAAAAAACTATAATTAATTTAACAAAAATATATAATTAGTATAGAGATATTTACATGAAGAAATGAATTCATTCCTCAGTACCAATACCTTTTTTCTCGTCATATAAATATATGTATGCTACTTAATGAAACTTTTTTTTACCAATATTTGATTAAAATTAAATTATTGTTATAAGTAAACAAAAAACATATATAAATATATTTATATATTAAAACATACAAATTTAAAAAAATATTAAACCAAATTAACATTTAGACATTTATATTAATAGATAAATTTAAAACATACAAACATATAAATTAATAAATACATAAACTAACATAAATATATCAACATATATTTACTTCAAAACATATAAATATATTTATAAACATATAAAAATATATATCTATATTTAATTTGGTTTATATATAAATCAAGGAATAAACCTAAATAAAACCTATCATAAATACAAAAAACATTATAAATATTAAAAATTATAATTTAAAACATACTAAAAAAAATATATTCATCCAATAGATCGTGGCTGATAAAGGAGGAAGGAGATGAAATGTAGTGGAATGTGAAAGAATTCATTGAACATGTAAGGGGCATTAGAAAAATGATGAGGGGTGAAAAAACGTTAATGGAGGTAAAACATGGTATATGAAGACATTTCATAGCCAAATAAATCTGAATAGGGTGGTGGAATATGACTGAATGAGGAGAATAGAGTTCTCTTGTGAGTCGGAGAGGATAAGATTGCAGAAAATCAAATATCAACAATTTAAGAAGAAATTAAGGAATAATGTATTTATTATATTAGATGTTTCTTAAAAATTCCTATATAATAACCAATTTGAAAAACCTTCCCAACAAGATTTCCACACCAGTTATACTAATAAAATATGTGAAAAGCCTAACTGATGGGCTTTTAATGTTGGTTATTAGTGTAACCAATCTGAAATGGTTATCAGTTATATTTTTCACATCAGTTATACTAGTAACCGACCTAGAAATCCCATTGACTAGGGTTTTCTTAAATAAAAATAATAACTAGTGTTAAATCACCCATGTGAAATATACTTTTTCAACCAATTCACTTTGCATGTCCTCTTGGTTAACAGGTTACCTAATCAAATGATGTTTTCAAAAAAAAGTTATGTTATCAAGATAAACCAAGGAAACTATAAATCTCAGTTATATTCATTGATGTGGGGTATTATTTAACATCCTTGATCATTAAAGGGTCAAAATATATTTAATTATTACAGATAATATATCTAGGAAGAGAAACTAGTTAAAGCCATGAATTACACTTATTTAATTTCACATATAAATAATTTTCTATGATAGTCTCTAAACTAATTAATAAATGTTCCTCGTGTTCTTCATATATGTTAACATATATCATGTTATCATTAATTAATACAAAAAAACATTTTATCAAGATAATCATTTAGTCATTAATTCATCTAATCCAAAAACACATATGGTGTACTTTTTAATCACTAAGGCATTACCACATAGTTTAAATTTCCATACATAATATCAAAATATTGATTTGGAATATCATTCTTCTTGAATTATAATTGATGATAACCAGAATAGAGATAAGTCTTTGAGAAGTATTGATATCCATGAAGTTGATCAGATAGATCAATAATACAAGGAATAATGTACTTGTTCTCAAGTGTAATGACATTAATTTCCTAATAATTTATTCACAACCTCAAAGATTCATCCATAAACTTCATAATTTGGATAGGTTCCCCTCATGGTAAGACATTAGGGAAAATGAATCCCTTATTATACAACTCATGTTGTTTATTTTTTAATTCATCTAATTATACTAGATCTATTATATATAGAGGATTATATATGGGTATTTCATCAGGGATATTGTAAATAGTTAATTCCAATTCAAGATTATTTGGATATCCAAGTAATTACTCAATAAATAAATCAATATAATCTTTAATAAGTGATTCTTCCATTATTCTTAAGATATATTTTTCATTCACTGATTTAACTTCTATATGAATTTGACAAAGATGATCCATCATAGGTGGTTCTATAAAAACTTCTGGTAATGAAGTATCTCCTCTAAAAATAATGGTTTCTAATCCAACCTAAAAAAATTTAATCTTATTCTCTAAATAGTAAACTTATATATTATTATTTATAATTGAATCCATTCCAAGAGTTTTATACTAGACAAAATTAATGAAATTTAATAGACTCAACCCAATATATGTTTGTTTTTATAGGATTTCCATTCAGATTTTTTTACTAATAATTCTTTCTTAAATGAATCAAGGTAAAATAGAATGTTTATATAAATCATGTAAGTTATAAGTGACTTCCTAAATCTGAAGTCAAGTAACATATTAAATAACTTTTATTTTACGATCTAATTTCAAACTATGGAATCATTTTGGACCCCAAATTCCATCATTTTGATCGTACAATCTAATAAATGCTCCATCAAACTCTTCTAGGGTATAATTCCTTGATATATGGGAACTGATTTGAATACTGCTTCATTTAATTTTAATTAAATCATTGAAAATTATTTATTTCTCTCTTTACTGTTCACTCATGAGATTAATAACCATTTTCTCCACAATTTAAGTAAACTCTCAATTCCTTTAAGCATTTTTTTTCCAAAAGGTTGGGGCCGAAGCCCCATTTATTATTAAATGAAAGAAAAGACCTTTTTTAATAGGGTAGAGGGAGACCCATTACATAGCCCGAAGGCTGAGTGGGCATTTATCCCATTACATGGCTCGTAGACCCATTTTTTTGGCCCGAAGCCCATTCTGTGAATAGTACTGCTACAGTACCTGCACTGCTACAGTCCTGCACAGTACCCACCACCGCTACAGTACTCTGCCGCCACTATAGTTCCCTACCGCCGCTACAGTGCTCACCGTTGCTACAGTACGCCGCTGCTACAGTGCGCTACAGTACTGCTACAGCAACCTGTGCCCAATGGGTTTTGAATAATTATTACTTGTTAGATATTCTACCATTTATTTTTCCTCATTTAAAATATTATCTTTCATATATAGTTCAATTTTCCTTCTTTTTATAATAGCCATATATTTTAAAATATGTATTCCATTAAGAACTAATATGTTCGATAGCATGTGATACATGCATCATCGAACCATAATGAATTGTGGAAAAATAAATAATAGTTAAAATGTTTCCATATAATTGGAGATTAAAAATATATTTATCTAAATTATGAAATATATTTTTAAACACAAAATTAAGGTTATTATCAATTCTATGGAATATATAAATTAAAATAGTTTATCTAAACAACTAATAAGATTAATTTATTCTTTAAAAGGAAATATTTATAAAAAAATATTTTATATCTGCTTTTTAGGAAAGTAAATAAATTTTTGATAAAATATATTTTTTATATTAATATTATATTAGCACATATTTGATTATTAATTTATATAAGATATTAATAAAAAAGGTTAATATTTAAAAAAATGTCATTTTTTTTAAAACAGTTTTTATTATATTTTAGTGTTTTATTTAAAATTTAAAATTATGTAATTTTAATTTGATAAAATGTTGTTAATTTATATATTAATAATGTTAATATTCTATTAATACTAATTTTTGGTATTTTTCATGAAATAATTGATTTTTAAGGGAATAGTGAAAAATATAGTTTTTAACAAAACTATACATTTAAGAACATTTTCATTATCAATAAAAGACCTAGAAGTTTATAAATCCCATTAATTGATAAAATGTGAATTTAAGAAGTAATAATATATATTTTTCATTACCATTATATATTTATATGACCTTTTTTAATATTTTATTAACTAAATAATATTTTCAACATTTTTTTGGGATTTTCTTTTCATTAAATAATATTTTTCTATAATTTGTTTTGGAATGAAATTATTGAAACATAACATTAAATTTTTTATAATAAAGTAATTTGAATCATGAAAACTAAATTCATTGATAATGTTATCCTACACATAAATTTTAAGCATAAAATAATCATGTTCTAAAAACAGATGTTTACATGTTACAGGCTCTAATGTATCTGTAGGTATAAATTATTTCATAAGGTCCATTTTTAATTCATTGAAATTAAATTACTTAGGTATAAACTAATTCCCACATTAAAATAAAAAAATGGTAAAAGTAAAAATTCCAAGACTAAAGGACTTAAAATACATATATTCAAAACATGTGTGTAAATTAATAGTTGAGGGATAAATGATATTATCTCATAGCACACTAAATTATTTTTCCTTTTTTGAGCCACATGAAATATGAAACTTGTTCTCTATTTATATTAATTTGATATTTTTACATAAATGTCATTCTACTGACTTATAAATGGGATCTCTCATAACCTCTTTAATACCACACAAATATTTAGTTTTATGTTGAAAGAATTCATTTCTTCTTAACAATATCATATACTTTCAACTTATTCATTTTAGGTCAATAGTTATTATCCTAATACCACCCTTCCCAAGGTGTCCTCCATGGGAATTCCCAAGTCCTCAATGTGAGTACTAGTTTTCCATAATTTCTTTTTTATTACATTTAAAATATATAATTCTCATTACTATATAATTTAAGAAATATTTTTTTATAATTTATCATAATATGATAATATAAATATTATTAACTACCTTTCACATTTTTTCCTGTCAAGAAAAATAGTAGTGTATTTCATGTATTGTGTAGACCACCACCACTATGTAGGGACAACATTTGTTTTTCACCCCCACCTCTCTTAGTAATGTAGAAGGGTGAAATTGAAGAATAAATGTGGAATATAAATTATAATTATTAATATTAATTTAAAAATTATATTATATATTATTTCCCTATTATTCTTTGAGAAATTAAAACATTAATCATGCATTATGAAGGTTACCACCTCCACTAAGTGACATATCTCATTTTTCATTCAGTTTATATAATAAAAATTAAAGCCTATTAAAATATGATTCACCACCTTATAAGAATGTAAATAGTATATGTATTATTTTTTAATAGTGATATTATTCCTTAATGAATCTATTTTCATAACCCTAATCGTTCATCAGTTAGGATATGTTCATGTTTGGGTCGGTCTAAACACTTACATGAACAATGTTATAAAAAATGTCATGGATGACTATGATAACTTCATTAATAATAATATTTGATATAAATAAAAAAATTAATGATTTACTTTTTGTTTTAAAATTGTAACATTAATTTGAAACTCATTAATTAATATACCAAGGTCCATTCATTCAAAATCACTAAAACATGCTCGTTATTGATTTCATCTCTTAGAATAATAACCAAAACATAAATAGAATGCAATTATAAATATTAAGATATTTATAAAACATCAATCCTATTGCCTTTTATGATCTAAAATAGATTAAAATTGAGATAAGAGTGAACAATAATACATCTATTATGAAACTAGTTCAAAAAGATCATGATTACTCACACCTAATATCGAAAATAGATAAAAAATAACTAATTTAAATATAGTGAATGATTATAAATATAAGGACTCCACCTTAAAACAATACATAATCTTAATTTTTAGAATATAAATTTCATTACAACACATTTATGATCTTTTTAGGTTTAGATTTTTAGAGAATTAACACATAAAACATACATAATATCCCATAATCATACAAGAGGATACTACTAAAATAGTATCTACCTATTCAAAAATATAAAACTTTTCAAATAAAAGATAATTTTTTTGAAACTCTTTATAACATTTAAATTTTCTTCCTTACATCTCTTACACATCCTTATAACCTATTAAAAACATTAAAAAAGTTTAGATAAATAGAAATAGCTCAGTAAGGGATATAATGAAATTGTTAGTCAAGTGATAACATAAAAACCAAAAAAAACCATTTCATAAAACTCATTAACATGCATAGAAAAATTATATAGTTTCCTTGGGACATATTTACCATATTTTTCATATCACTCATTAACAAGGAATAACCATTTGGTAAAATTCCACCACCGAAGTACCAAATGTATTAGAGAGCTATAATGGGGCTCACCCGTCATAGCTTGAGCTATAATGGTCTCAACCCAACATAACTTGACCTATAATGGGCTCAACCCAACAACTATTGAGCTATAATGGTCTCAACCCAACATATCATGAGCTATAATAAGATAAAACCAACATAACTATGTCCAAGGAACATCTCATTGTAATAAAGCATCATTAAATCAGGAGAAACAATTCATGCCATATATAAAAAAACAATCTTTCTGAATACCATTAAAGAGTCTTTTAAAATTATTTTAAAAGGAAATTCCCTTGAAAATATAATTGGAGGGATAATTAATGGAATGGAATTGATATTTTTATGTGTATACTCTGTAAATACACATAAATCTAGATAATATAAACAAAAAATCATCACACAGATAATCTCAACACCACATAATATGTAACACCCTAATATTTTATGAGAAGTATTTTTTTATTATTTTATACGCAAAGGAATCTTTCACTGCACACAACACTATCTTGGCTTACGTTACACGCAATCGCGACCTTCCTCGATAGCGTGTGTAGTACGCAATACCGAGTTTCACTAAACAATGATATATTATTATATTATAAACTAGCTGTTATGAATAGTATCAACTGAATTTTTAATTTTAAAACATTATAATTCATCTTACACATTTTCTATAATGACGTATGAAAACAAAATCAGTTTTATGGATAAAAGAAGTATTTTTTAAAAAATGCAGTTTTACCGCCTTTTGATGGAGCACCCATTTTAAATCTAGTTTTTGACATGTTTATAAGTCCAATTTGACAAAATAAAATTCTTCTTTGGAATCATGATATAAAAATTTACTTTGGATAAAATTTTCATATTATTCTGGTAACTTTCATATTTTGATGAATAGTAAAAACACGCTATATTTTAATTAAAAACAACATTTTTCATCACAATAATTTATATGGTTAAATTATAATATTTAATGGTTTTAAGGTATAAATAGAATATATTTTTACCATTTAATATAATTTATGTCATTAGCATTAATTTTACATTGAATTCATAGGTAAAAACAACTCAATCTTTGGCTATGTTTTAACTTTTAAAACTCGTTTGCTTAAAAACAGGATTAATTTTAAATTAATTACTACAACTTCTATGTTTTTAATTTTCAAAAATTAATTCCATATTTGGAATCAGTGGGTCCAAATTATGTTAATAGTTTACTTTTTTTGATATTATGAATAGTAACTACGTTAATTTTTATTTACTGCAGTTAAAGGTAAATAGGGTAATTAAGGTTAAAAGAATATTATAATAATTCAAAATTACCTTTAAACTTGTCATAAACTTATTGGATGAGTAGTGTCCGACCATGGGCATCCTTGGGTCGATTTTGGGACCCCATTCAGCCACTTGGTAGTGATAATGACAATTTGGATTAATTAATTTAATGTAAAGACAAAATTGACATTAACAAAAATATTTTAGTAATTAATTTTTATAAGGGGTTATATAAATTATATTTTCAACTATAAATATTAATTGGAAATCTAAAAATATTTACTACATGATGATATTTTTTTTATAATTTTTAGACACCAAACAAATTAAATTATTTATGACCCAATAATGATGAAGTATTTACCTCATTAATAAATGATCTAAATAAATAAGATTATAATGATTAAAATATTTTTCAAAACATGTCCAATTCTGATTGGATGATTTTATTTCGACCATGAGTCATCTTATATTCATCTTTAATTATTTTTGGACCTTTTGAAACCGAATATAAGTTTATAATAAAATAATATTTTCACACCTTCCAAAGGTGCCCCTCTCCTCCCTTATAAAAGGGCACCTCCTCCCTCTCCTCCTCATATCACTTTGAGACTTAAATCTCGGCCAACCCTACCAATTTATCTTCTTCACTTCCCTAGAAACATCCTAGAGGTCTTGGTCTACTTCAAAGACCAATATTAGTGCCCTGAGAGGAGGTTTCAAAGAGGCGTGTCGAAGAAGAGGTAATATCTGTTACCAATTCTTTCAAATTTATTTCTTCTTCTACTTATTATTATTTAATTGTTTCATTATGAAGTAATAACATCGGTATCACTCATATACTGATATTTTATTATAAATATGAAACAACCCTATTTCACCTTCTATACATCCTACAGAAAATGAAATCACCACGCGTGCGTATGTACGGAATACCGTCTCCACGTCGTGGTGTAATCTGTTTTCCACCACCACCTTACTTGGATGGGTATAATAGTGTAAATAATAACTACATATGATTATTGTAAAGTGATATTGATTCTGAAATAGTATACATACACTTCAATATAATTCCACGATCATGGGAACGATATCATCGCTTGTGCGTACGTACGGCCTACTGTCTCCACGATGTGATGCAACTCGTTCTACATGATCTCCATTGAATAATGATTATATAAATGAATTTAATGAATAAATATGATATATATTACACTAATACCATTTTATAAATGAGGTATCTATAACCTAAAAATAAGAATAAGAATTTATTCGACAAAACACACATAAGAACATAAAGCAATAAACACCCGAATAACAAGTAGCAATGAAATATTACTAATAAGAATCTAAGAATATGGCCATATATGATATCATAACAATGATTATGATTCTGGAATAAGTCAATGACATTATTTAAATCATTATACATGAGTTTCAGACATGTACAAAGCATATCGGACCTAAGGTAAGGGAAAATCTCACAGTCTCATTTTTATCCGAGATTGTTTATACTTCAGAATTTACTGGGGAATATTTATCATCCGCATCCATGTTTCCTCAATATGTAATTATTATTTCTATCCTAATACAATTGTTTAAATCCAATTTTACCCTTCGGTGAGTTTTTAGTAAAAGATATGAAAGGAATCCTTTTTCATTTTTTGTACGAGGTACTTTTTGACTTTTCCGGCCAAAGTACAAGATGAATGTTCTTTTTTTAACTTATATGGCATGAATGGATTTTTAGAACATTATTTCCAAGAAGATTCCTTTACAAGTTATCAAGTTTATTTTTAATCAACTTCTTTTTTTAAAAAATTTTATGACATGTTAAGAAAGGAAAAATGTTTTTGAAGTAGAAAGGATATTTTCCTCAAGAATGGAGTTCAGGTGTTTTATCAAAATTATTTTCCATCAAAGATAAAATAGGGTTCTATTTTTATCCCTATTATTACATTGATTTGATTATGTTGTGATGGAATTATTTTGATGAATTCCTTTATCTTATATGAATTGTTTTATGATGTCACGATGTTTAAGAATCCCATTTTTTTTATTACATAGGTTATGCTATGATGTATGATTTATGATTTTGTGGAACACATAAGAATGGTTTCATTATGAGATGGGTGGGACCTATATCTCCCTTCAATGCATTGGGTAAATATTTATATCTCATCAGGTAGACATGGCTGGAATGGCAAGTTAAACTGGTTCAGTGATACCGGACTAGAACGAGGACTGAACTCGGGTCAGTAATGGACATTGTCCTCTATGATGGTCTTGGCAATGAGCCTTGAATAATATGAAATGATTTTCTATTATTATGTGTGTATGCCACAAAGTTTCATGTTTTAAGTTATGATTATTTGGGATTACTTTTCATTACTATGATTTATCCCATGACATGATATTATGACCTCTTTTGCAGGTTACGATTTTCAAAATGTTATCTTCTTAGGAATATGATATGACTGATATTTCTTTTGTTTACCCTTACTGAGCATTTGAGATCACCCTTTTGTATGTTTTCTTTTCCCCAGGTCAAGAAGAAGGATATTAAGTAGGATATTCCAAAAAGGGACTCTAGATATGATGAAATAAACGGGAGACAATGTAGTTGATTTTATGAACTAGTTGTTTATGTTTCCCAGTTTCTAAAGACACTATACATATACGATCTTTTTATGGTTTTGTTATATGTTGTAATAAGTATGCTTAAACTCTGAAGTAATAATAATGTATGTAAAGTATGGGTCACTATAGTTGGTATCAGAGGAAAGGTATAGTCAACCTTTGGAAACTAGGATTTGAAAGCCCTAGTAAGAACCCTAAGGATATGTCTAAGCATAAAACACAATATTAGTGTTTTAGAAATAGCCATGAACAAACTATTATAATACCTTAAGTGTGAAATTTTATTCTTGATTACATGGTTTTCCTATTATGATTAGTGTTTCTCACACTATGCTTCTTGGTTTTAGTCAATGGCTGGAACCAGAAGGAACCATGTGAATGCTGAATGTGATGGGCAATGCAATGATTGTCCCCCTGAGCAACCAAACATTATGGGAGCTAGAATAAAAAATCTTGTAGCCATGCTCACCCAACTTTCTCAAGCTATGAACCATGCAGGACTTCCAAACGAGCAAAGGAAGGAGCAACATTCTGTTTAATCCTTCATGAGGCAGCGTCCACCTTCATTCAGCGGGTCTTCTGATCCATTAGTAGCTGAACAATGGATTAGTATCACTGAAAAGATATTTTCAGTTCTACAATGTTCTGAACATGACAAAGTCATCTTAGTAGTGTATCGTTTGGAAGGTGATGCTGATCAATGGTGGAATCTTATCAGGAATATGAGGCAAAGAGATGAAATTGAGTCCATGGGATGGGACGAGTTCAAGAACATATTTTTCAATAAGTACTTCACTCGTATTCTTCGAACAAAGATGGAGAATTATTTTATTGAACTGAAGCAAAAGGATGATGAATCAGTTGGTACCTATGAAGCTAATTTTACAGGACTTTCAAGGTACGCTTCAGGAATTTTTATCCAACCTGAGAGTAAAATCGATCGATTCTTTAGTGGCTTAAAACCAAGTCTTTGAAGGTTGTTATCCATAACGGACTTCAATAGATATGAGGAAATTGTTCGATGTGCTCTCAAGGTTGAGATGGAGATTGGAGTAACCCATTAGTCATATGGGTTTGATAAGAAGAGGAAAATGAAATTCAAAGGAAAATCTAAATATCACACTGAAAAGAAGATGAGTTTTCCTTTATTATCAAATTGTCTAAAGAAACATGGAGGGAATTGTCTTAAAGGGACAAGAAAATGTTTTAAGTGTGGAAAATAAGGTCATCGGGCAGTTGAATATTGAAATAATGGGAAGAAGATTTCTAATGATGCGAACAAAGAAAGGGATACACAGAATGCACCTCTTACACTTCAATGTTTCAAGTACAAGTAGATGGGGCATTATGCCAATCAATGCCCAAATCCAAGGTTTTATGATGATGATCGACGTCAACAAACTCTTAAGGCCAAATAAAAAGGAAAGTCACATGCAATTACTATCAGCAATGTGGAGTACGATAACGAAGTGGTGAAACGTACACATACCATCCACTCTAAAGTAGCAAATGTTTTATTTGATTCTGGATCCACCAACTTTTTTATTTCTGAAGAATTTTATAAGGTTATCGTCGTATTACCTCAACAATTAGATGTTGAGTTAGTTGTGACAAATCCTAATGGAACAACGGTCGCATCAAAAGTTTATAATTCTTCTCCGATTGAAGTTTGTGGGAAATTTCTTCCTGCAAATCTTGTGATCCTTCCTATAGTGGAATTTGATGTGATTATTGGCATGGATTGTCTTTATTTATACAAATCTCATATCAATTTCCAAATAAGGGAAATCACATTTAATATTCCAGATCAATCTATGATCGTCTATTGGTGCAAGGATGAATATAACCTTCCAGAGGAAAATTCTTCCATCTTATGGGTCTTGATTCCAATAAATGAAGGTTATTTATCTCAAATGGTTGGAGAGAAAATCACGACTAAGAATACACCCATTTTACCGGAGTTTGATGCTGTATTTCTGGAGGAATTGCCAGGTCTTCCACCAAATAATGAAGTTGAGTTTTCAATATAACTCATACCGGGTGTTATTCCCATTTAAAAGACACCTTATAGAATGGCCCCAATTCAGTTGAAGGAATTGAAGAAGAAACTCCAAGAGAATCTTGATAAAGGATTCATACGCCCTAGTGAGTCACCTTGGGGAGCACATGTTCTATTTGTTAAGAAGAAAGATGGATCAGTGAGACTCGGCATTGATTATAGAGAACTTAACAAGATCACTATCAAGAACAAATATCCTCTCCCACGCATTGATGACTTATTTGATCAACTACGTGGAGCTAAATACTTTTCCAAGATTGATCTTCATTCAGGGTATCATCAATTAAGGGTAAAAAGGGAGGATATACCAAAGACAGCATTCCGTACAAGGTAGGGACACTATGAATTTATAGTGATGCCATTTGGTCTTACTAATTCCCCTGCTATCTTCATGGATCTGATGAATAGAGTCTTTAGAGACTATCTTGATCAGTTTGTGGTAGTCTTTATAGACGATATTCTTATATATTCAGAGAGAAAGGAAGAGCATGAAGATCACTTGAGAATTATATTGAAGACCCTCAGAAAGGAGAAGCTTTATGCCAAATTTACCGAGTGTGAATTCTGGCTTCAAAAAGTTGCATTTTTGGGTCACATAATCTCAAAAGAGGGGATATCTGTGGATCCAGCAAAAATAGAGGTTATCAAAAGATGTTCGAGACCAACAACAATAACTGAGATCTGATGTTTTCTTGGTTTGGCTGGATATTATCGACGTTTTGTGAAAGATTTTTCACAATTATCTAATCCACTCACTAGGTTTACTCAAAAAAGAGTTAAGTTCATGTGGACGGAGGAGTGTGAAGAGAATTTCAAGGAGTTGAAAAGAAGGTTATCCAGTGCACCTGTGCTCACACTGCCTTGTAGTAGAGAAAGGTTTGTGATCTAAAGTGATGCATACAAGAAGGTATTGGGGTGTGTTCTCATGCAAAACGATATGGTGATAGCTTATGCCTCATGACATTTGAAAATCCAGGAGCAAAATTACCCAACTCATGATTTGGATTCAGCTGCGGTAATCTTTGCATTAAACATTTGAAGGCATTATCTTTATGGTGAAAGGTGTGATATTTATACTGATCATAAAAGTTTAAAGTATATTTTCACACAAAAGGATCTGAATATACGCCAAAGAAGATGGTTGGAGCTGATTAAGGATTATGACTGCTCAATTCATTATCACCCTGGGAAAACAAACAAGGTGGAAGACGCATTAAGTCGACAAGACCATGCTAGCTTATCCATGATGAGGATCACAAAAGATCCAATATTTATGGATTTACAATGGATGGATCTTGGAATTATAATGGAAGGGGGAAAATCTTATCTTTCTCAAATGAATGTTAAACCATCTATACATGTGTAGATTAAATAGGCACAAAAAGAAGATGTAGAGTTACAAAAGAAGGTGATAAATGTTCCTGAATTCAACCTTGATTTTGATGGGGTAATAAGGTTCAGGAATCGGTTTTGTGTTCCTCCAATCCCCGAATTAAATAAGGAGCTACTGGATGAGGCTCATAGTTCTTAATTCTCTATTCATCCTTAAAGCATGAATATGTATAGGGACTTGAAAGAGTACTTATGGTGTGATGGCATGAAAAGAGATGTTGCTGAATATGTCTCTCGATTCTTGGTTTGTCAGCAAGTTAAAGATGAGAGACAGAAGTCTAAAGGGATGTTAAAACCATTACCCATACCATAATGGAAATGGGAAAACATCACTATGGACTTTGTCACTGGACTTCCTAAAACATCCAAAAGCAATAATGCTATCTGGGTTATAGTTGATCGTCCTGCGAAGTTGGCACACTTCATTGCTATTAGGGAAGATTTCTCTCTGGATCAGCTTTCCAGGATATATGTAAAGGAAGTGGTAAGATTGCATGAAGTACCACTTTCCATTGTATCTGATCGGGATCTAAGGTTTACCTCGAAGTTCTGGCGAAGTCTTCAGCATACTCTAGATACAAAGTGGAGTTTCAGCACTGCTTATCATCCTTAAACAGAAGGTCAGTCTGAGAGAACAATTCAAACTCTAGAAGACATGTTAAGACCTTGCTCTATGGATTTCAAAGGTGGTTGGGATCAACACCTACCTTTGGTGGAATTTTCCTATAATAATAGCTTTCACTCCAGTATTCAGATGGCTTCTTATGAAGCTCTCTATGGAAAGAAATACAGGACTCCAACTTGCTGGGTTAATGTTGGGGAAAGAAATATATTAGGACCTAATCTTGATGATGAGATGGTAGAAAAGGTCAGATCTATTCAACAACACATAAGATCATCTCAGAGTCGAAAAAAAATTATGCCGACAACTGAAGAAAAGGCCTAGAGTTTGAAGTGGGTGACAAAGTGTTCTTACGAATATCTCCTTGGAAGAGAGTAATGAGATTTGGAAAGAAGGGAAAGCTGAGCCCTAGGTATATTGGTCCTTTTGAAATACTGGATCGTGTTGGGAAGGTATCTTACCGATTGGCGCTTCCACCGGATCTCTCTCAAGTTCACGATGTGTTCCATGTATCTCTCCTGAGAAAGTACATACCTGATCCTCCACATGTACTCAGCTCAAAAGTTGTACCGTTGGAGCAAGAACTTTCTTATGAAGAACAACCGATAGAGATTCTAGATCGTAACGACAAAGTCCTACGGAACAAGACCACTCACTTGGTGAAATATTTATGGAGGAACCACCAATTAGAAGAAGCTACATGGGAGCTTAAGGATATGATGAGGGAGAGGTATCCTCATCTGTTTTTTAGGAAGTGACGAATTTCAAGGGAGAAATTCATTTTAAGGGGGGTAGAATGTAACACCCTGTTATTTTATGAGAAGTATTTTTTTATATTATGTTATACTCAAATGAATCTTTCACTGCACAAAACACTAGCTTGGCTTGTGTTACACGCAATCGCAACCTTCCTCGATAGCGTGTGTAGTACGCAATACTGAGTTTCACTAATCAACGATATATTATTATATTATAAACTAGTTGTTATAAATAGTATTAACTGAATTTTTAATTTTATAACATTATAATTCATCTTACACATTTTCTAGAATGAGGTATGAAAACAAAATCAGTTTTTCGGATAAAAGAAGTATTTTTCAAGAAATGTAGTTTTACCGCCTTTTGTTGGTGCACCCATTTTAAATACAGTTTTTGACATGTTTATAAGTTCAATTTGATAAAATAAATTCTTCTTTGGAATCAAGATATAAAAATTTACTTTGGATAAATTTTTCATATTATTCTGGTAACTTTCATATTTTGATAAATAGTAAAAACACGCTATATTTTAATTAAAAACAACATTTTTCATCACAATAATTTATATGGTTAAATTATAATATTGAATGGTTTTAAAGTATAAATATAATATATTTTTACCATTTAATATAATTTATGTCATTATCATTAATTTTACATTGAATTCATAGGTAAAAACATTTCAATCTTTGACAATGTTTTAACTTTTAAAACCTGTTTGCTTAACAACAAGATTAATTTTAAATTAATTAATGCATCTTCTGTGTTTCGAATTTTGAAAAATGGATTCCATATTTGGAATCAATGGGTCCAAATTATGTTAATAGGTTACTTTTATTTTATTTTTGATATTATGAATAGTAACTACGGTAATTTTTATTTATTGCGGTTAAAGGAAAATAGGGTAATTCAATGTTAAAAAAATATTATAATAATTCAAAATTACCTTGACACTTGTCCTAACCTTATTGGATTAGTATTGGTTGACCATGGTCATCCTTGGGTCGATTTTGGGACCCCATTGAGCCACTTGGTATTGATAATGACAATTTGGATTAATTAATTTAATGTAAAGACAAAATTGACATTAACAAAAATCTTTTAGTAATTAATTTTTATAAGGGGTTATATAAATTATATATTAGACTATAAATATTCATTGGAAATATAAAATTATTTCCTACATGATGATATATTTTTTATAATTTTTATACACCAAATAAATTAAATTATTTATGACACAATAATGATGAAGTATTTACCTCATTAATAAATGATTTAAATAAATAAGATTATAATGATTAAAATATTTTCCAAAACATGTCCAATTATGATTGGATGATTTTATTTAGACCATGAGTCAACTTATCTTCATTTTTAATAATTTTTGGACTTTTGAAACAAAATATAAGTTTATAATAAAATAATATTTTCACACTTTCCAAAGGTGCCACTCTCCTCCCTTATAAAAGGGCACCTCCTACCTCTCCTCCTCACACCACTTTTAGCCTTCAAGCTCGTCCAACCCCAGCCAATGTATCTTCTTAACTTCCCTAGAAACATCCTAGAGGTCCTGGTCTACTTCAAAGACCAATCTTAGTGCCCTAAGAGGAGGTTTCAAAGAGGCGTATCGAAGAAGAGGTAATATATGTTACCAATTCTTTCAAATTTATTTCTTATTCTACTTCTTCTTCTTTATTTGTTTCATTATGAAGTAATAACATCAGTATCACTCATATACTGATATGTTATTATAAATATGAAACAACCCTATTTCACCTTCTATCCATCCTACGGAAAATGAAATCATCGCGCGTCCATACGTACGGAATACGGTCTCCATGCCGTGGTGTAATCTGTTTTCCACCACCACCTTACTTGGATGGGTATAATGGTGTAAAGAATAACTATATATGATTATTTTAAATTGATATTTATTCTGAAATAGTATACATACACTTCAATACAATTCCACGATCATGAGAACGATATCATCGCTCGTGCATACGTATGGCCTACCGTCTCCACGATGTGATGCGACTCGTTCTACATGATCTCCATTGCATAATGATTATATAAATGGATTTAATGAATAAATATGATATATATTACACAAATACCATTCTGGAAATGAGGTATCTATAACCTAAAAATAAGAATAAGAATTTATTCGACAAAACACACATAAGAACATAAAGCAATAAACACCTGAATAACAAGTAGAAATGAAATATTACTAATAAGAAGCTAAGAATATGGCCATATATGATATCATAACAATGATTATGATTCTTTAATAAGCCAATGAAATTATTTAAATCATTATACATGAGGTTCGGACAGGTACAAAGCATATCGGACCTAAGGTAAGGGAAAATCTCGCAATCTCATTTTTATCCGAGATTGTTTATACTTCAGAATTTACTGGGGAATATTTATCATCCACATCCATGTTTCCTCAATATGTAACATTATTTCTATCCTACTAAAATTGTTTAAATAAAATTTTACCCTTCGGTGAGTTTTTAGTAAAATATATGAAAGGAATCTTTTGTCATTTTTCGTACAAGGTAATTTTTGACTTTTCCGACCAAAGTATGAGAAGAATGTTCTTTTTTTTAACTTATACGGCATGAATGGATTTTTAGAACATTATTTCCAAGAAGATTACTTTACAAGTTTTCATGTTTATTTTTAATCAACTTCTTTTAGTTTAAAATTGTATGACATGTTAAGAAAGGAAAACAAAAATTGAAATAGAAAGGATATTTTCCTCAAGAATGGAGTTCAAGTGTTTTATCAAAATTATTTTACATATAAGATAAAATAGGGTTCTATTTCTATCCCTATTATTACATTGGTTTTATTATGTTGTGATGGAATTATTTTTATGAATTCTTTTATCTTATATGAATTGTTTTATGATGTCACGATGTTTAAGAATCCCATTTTTTTATTACATGGGTTATGCTATGATGTATGATTTATGATTTTGTGGCACACATAAGAATGGTTTAATTATGAGATGGGTGGGACCTATATCTCCCTCCAATTAATTGGGTAAAGATTTATATCTCATGAAGTAGACATGTCTAGAACGACAAGTTAAACCGGTTTAGTGATACAGGACTGGAATGGTGAGTGAACTCGGTTCAGTAATGGACTTTGTCCTCTATGATGGTCTTAGAAATGAGCCTTGACTAATATGAAATGATTTTATATGATTATGTGTGTATGACACAAAGTTTCATGTTTTGAGTTATGATTATTTGAGATTACTTTTCATTACTATGATTTATCCCATGACATGATATTATAACCTCTTTTGCAGGTTATGATTTTCAAAATGTTATGTTCTTATGAATATGATATGACTGATATTTATTTTTTTTACCCTTACTGAGCATTTGAGATCACCCTTTTGTATGTTTTATTTTCCCCAGGTCAAGAAGAAGGATATTAAGTAGGATATGCCAAAAAGGGACTCTAGATATGATGAAATAAATGGGAGACAATGTAGTTGATTTTATGGACCAGTTGTTTATGTTTCCCAGTTTCTAAAGACACTATACCTACACGGTCCTTTCATGGTTTTGTTATATGTTGTAATAATTATGCTTCAACTCTGAATTAATAACAATGTATGTAAAGTACGGGTCGTTATATAATAAATAAATTAAAAGGTTAACCCAAATAATGGAAATTGGGTTAAGAATTCCCTTACCTCGGGTTCATCTTATTTCAAACGTGTTTGAGCCTCTTTTATAATGGTTAAAATAGTGTTATTAATAGTTTACAGAAACATATCCATTTCTATAACAACTTATATGATCATTTTATGAAATCATTCAACCCATTAATTAGTAATATTTTTTTATTTACATTGTTTTTGGGTGTGTTCTTTACATGGTTTCCATGGTGCGTTTGTAAAGGATTTCCATTTCAAATGGAAGAGAAACTACAGAAGTGAAATGAGGTGGTATTTAAAAGTTTCCATTATGATAAATTATTTCATTTATAATTTTTATTTTCTGATATGAGGATTATTTATTAGTTAAAAAATTAATGATATTTGTTTACATAATTTTGGCAGTTCTTCGATAACTAGGAACTTGTTTCATGATATAATTTTAATATTATACATATAAGTTAATTCCAGAACATAAGATAGGTCATATAATATGCAATAAAATCTTTTTGATCCATTAAAATGGTTTTACAACTAGTTTTGAGGGAATTAAAATAAATTGAAGACACATCGTCCACGATGTTGGTAAATCGACACATCAAGGACATCGTTTTTATTTTTAGAATAAGTGGGATAGGAGAATAATCATGATGATGAAATTTTTTATAAACAAGATAAAAATCCATTATATATAAGAAAATGGATCTTCTATGACTCTTGAATAAGGGTAGGTGAAGGGAGTTTAGAAAAATAAAATAATTGAAATGAAATTAAAAGGAAATGAAAGAGGGTTTTATCTCTTGATCTCTTCTCCTTGAGATCCTGATTAAGGCCTTTGGTTTTTGGTTTTTTGTGAGACCAATAGGTCTTGGACGTGGGGAAGAGCCTTGGGAATGGTATTGGATAGAATCTAGACAATTCTCAAATCTTGAGAGTTGTGTGAGGAAGAGGGGGTGAGGTTCGTATTTATAGTGGAGGAGAGGAGTGGTTTTAGATTATTTTAATCATTAGTTTAATATATTTTCTCAAGACTATGGATTTTCATGACTATTTTGACCAAAAATAGAAATAAGTGCATGTGAGTTTGAAACAATTTCAATTTACATCATCCATGGCTTAAGGATGATGCATGAATTCATTTATTTAGCACATTTCATAAATTATAGAATTTCAATATTCACTAAAAATACAAGAATTTAATAAAAATTCCAAAAATTCACCCAAACCATTTTTAAATGTGAAGAATTCAAAAAATGAACTCTATTTTTTCAAAATAAATTTCTAAATATGAGAAATTTATTTTTTAAATGAAATAATAATTTATTCGATAAAAAATAATTTTAAAACTATAACTGATTTTATAACACCTTGAAAAATTAATCAAGGTCTCATTAAATTTTATTATAACTATAAGACAATAAAATAATAATTTACAACTACATTTTATGAAAATAAATTTTCATGAGATTTTTAATTTAATGCCAAAAATTTAATTTATGAATTACCAAAATACCAACACGTATATTATGTTCTTATTGTTACTTATATGATGCCTTCTTCTTATAAATTCATTGGTGAGGTCACTATTCATTTGGCTGATTTAGTATTCATAAGGGTCATTCTACTATTCATAAGGGTAGGTTACTATTCATAAGGGTATGTTACTATTCGCAAAAAATTAAGTTTGCCCTATTAGAATCCAAATAACTTACTGATTGCAACTGTGTATGTCATATTTTCAAAATTCAAAACACAGAAATGGAAAATTTATGTTTAATGGATAGTTTATAACTATCTTTATAAAACAAAGTGTTTCTTTATAGAGACTTAGTGTTTAATTAATTATTTATAAAACCTTGGGTTGTTACATTCTCTTCACCTTTTGGAAATTGTGTCCTCAAAATTTTTATTTACTTATTAAATAAGTTAGGGTACCTTTCACTCATAGCATTTTCAGATTCTCATGTTGCTTCTTCAACCATGTGATATCTCCACAAAACCTTTATGAAGTGGATTACCTTATTCTAAAATACTTTCTCTCTACGATCAAGAATATGAATAGGTCTCTCTTCATAAGAAAGATTATCTTTTATCTAAAATACTTCTCAGCTCAAACATGAGATGAATATGTCACATACTTTATCAACATCGAAACATGAAAAACATTATGTGAGATAAACTTGGAGGCAAAGAAACTTGGTGGGTGACTGGAACAACTTTATCTAGGAATTCATAAGGTCTAATGAACCGTGGACTTAACTTTCAGTTTTTACTAAAACACATAACAATTTTACAAGGATATATTTTATAGAAAACATGATCACATACCTCAAATGAAATGTCTTTCCTTCTATTATCTGCATAAATTTTCTGCCTCCTCTGAGTTGTCTTCATGATTTGTTGAATCATCTGAACTTTTTCTGCCACTTCCTCTACTAATTCTGGTCCCATCCAGTTCCTTCCCCAAACTTCCTCCTAAAATGCAGGAGTTCGACACTACTTTCCATAAAATGCCTCAAAAGTTGTCATCTATATATTGGAATTAAAACTATTATTATAAGAAAACTCAACTAAAGAAATTTTTTGATCCCAACTCCCCTGGTAGTCTATGGAATACATTCAATTCATATCATCCAATGTCTAGATTGTTCTATAGATCTGTCCATCATATTGAGAATGAAAATTAGTGCTGAAATTAAATTCTATGCCCAATTACTTTTGAAGGACTTTCCAAAAGTTAGAAGTGAACCTAAGATCACAGTCAGATACAGTGGAAAGAGGAAATCCATGTAACCTGAAAATCTCTCTGAGGTATTGTTTAGAAATATGATCCAAATACATATTATCTCAAATTGGAAGGAAATGAGTATATTTAGTTAGTCAGTCAACAATAACCTTGATTTCATTATTACCTAGACATGTCTTCGGTAGTCACAAAACGAAGTCCATGGATATATTTTTTCATTTCCATAGAGGAACTAATAAGGGTTGAAGCATCACCATTAGTATATGCCTATATACTTTAACCTATTGACATGTCAAAAATTTATAGGTATAATCAGAAATACCTCTTTTCATTCCATCCCACCAGTAATACTCTTGAAGATCTCTGTACATCTTTGTGCTGCCTTGATGAACTAAAAACAGAGTACTATGGGATTCACATAGTAATTATACCTTCAATTGAGAATCACAAGTAACACATAATCTCTTCCCAAACTATAAAACACAATCCTTATCAAGGTTAAATTTTGGAAACTTGCCCATTTTAACCAATTTTTCCTTTTTCTGTAACTTGTCATCTTATTTATACTCTTACATAATTCTATCTGAAAAAGATCACTACACTGAAAACTAAAACAAAATAGAGGTATTTCCTGCACCAACAACTTCTAAGACAAAATTCATCAAATCAATAACCAAAGGGTCACATTCCAAATGTATCATGGTTAATGTATCATTATTTTCCTGACTCAAGGCATCAGCCACTTTGTTTTCTTTTCCAGGATGGTAATGGATCGTGCAATCATAATCCTTGATTAGTTACAAACATATTTTCTTTATCATTTCTAATTCCTTCTATGTAAATATATACTTCAAACTTTTATGGTCAGTATATATTTCACATTTTAATCCATACAAATGATGCCTCCAAATTTTTAATACAAAAAACAAAAACAACCAATTCCAAATCATGTGTAGGGAAGTTAAACTCATGAGGTTTAAACTAAAATGAAGCATATGCAATTACCTGATCATTCTGCCTCAGAACACAACCGTGTCCCTTCAAAAAATCATCATTATAGATGAAAAATTCACCACTTATAGAAGGTAGGGTTATAACTATATCATTCACCAATCTTCTATTAAATTACAGAAAATAATAATCACACTCTTTTGTCCATAAACAATTAACCCATTTTCGAGTTATCTTAGTCAGTGGCCTATATAACTATGAAAAGTTTTCAAAAAACCTCCGGTAAAATCCTACCAAACTAAGAAATCTATGAATATCATTTATATGTGTTGTCTTAAAAATTATTCAACAACTTTTGTTTTAGAAGGATAAATAGTTATGCCATCTTTAAAAACAATGTGACCCAGGAAAGAAATTTGTTGCAACAAAAATTCACACTTACTAAATTTTCCATACTATTCATTTTCATTCACGGTCTTCAAAATAACCCTTCAATGTTTTTAAAGTTTCTCTTTACTTTTAGAATATACTATAATTTCATCAATAAACACAGTCACAAACTTATCCAAGGACTCATGAAATATTCTATTTGTATGATCCATGAATACAGTAGGTTCGTTAGTTAACCCAAATGGAATAACAAAAAATTCATATATCCCATATCTAGTACGGAATGAATTCTTCTGTATATCTGCTTCATTTACTTTTAACTGATGGTACCCCAACCTCTGGTCAACCATTGATAAATAGTGTGCTCCCTAGATCTGATCAAACAAATCATCGATATGAGGAAAATGACACTTGTTTTTAACAATGATTTCATTCAAGGATCTATAATCAATGAAAAGTCTCATTAAATCAACTTTATTTTTAACAAACAAGATAGGAGAACCCCATAGTGAAGTACTAGGTTGGATAAATCCTTTATCTAATAATTCTTGAAACTTATTTCTCATTTATAGAAGTTCTAGTTGAGCTATTCTATAAGGGGTTTAGAAATGTTCTTAGAATTAGTAACTAATTCAATAGTAAACTAAACCTCCTGATGATGAATAACACCCTAAAATTAACAGGAAATACATCAAGATACTCATTTACCAATAAAACATCATAAATCTGAGTAGTTCCCTTATTTTCAACAATGTGTGAAAGATAACATTCATTTCCGTCTTTTAACAGTTTCTTAGTTTCCTGATATGTTATCAATGGTATGGTTTCATTATTGTACACAAATTAAAACTCTTTATGAAAAACGACTTCTTTTTTCCTATAATATATCTTAGCATGATAAAAAGAAATCCAATCCATAACTAGAATAACATCAAACTATACAAGAGACAATGAAACACGGTTTTCAGGTAAACTCTTTACAGAGACAAAGTTAGATAAATTATTATAATTTCTTTTTGCCACAATATATCCTCTAGGTGTTTTTATTATGAGTTCTGGTTTCATTTCATGAGGTGGAATTACCAATTGTGCAAAAAAAATCTCAAAAATAAAAGAATGTATAGACCCTGAATCAAACACCACATTTTCAAAATATGTAAAAAAAAGAAATGTAACTGATACCACATCATCTGATAGATAAACATATACTGATTTTCTTGAAAATGATTTTTCAACACCCTTCTGATTCCAATATTGCTGATTTCATGCCGAATTGACTAGTTTCGGATACACATTAGCAAAATTACCCAATAAAGTATAGTTAAAGCATCACACTATAGGATTCTCATTAATTTTCAGATGATTTTCCTTACACTCATGAGACATCTGCCCTAAAATTCCACATTGGTAGTATTTTCCATAAATTACAAAAAAATCTCTAGGATTCCTTTTACCACACTTTTCACAAGAAGGGAAATCGACTTTCTTACCTCTATATTTTTTTGATGAATTCTTCCCCAAATCCTACCAACCTAACCACTTATTATTCTTGTCATCATGAGTAAAATATATATCAGAAGACTCCATCTCAACTTTTTATCACAACGAACAAGTTTATCATATCTTATAAAATCTTATGAAGCCAACAATATTCATAAAAATGGTTTCAAACTAGTGAAAATTTTATTTATTTTACTATAAAAATCCAAAGAAAAATATGTTAAATACTTGGCTAGTCTTGTAAAATTGGAATCATATTCTTCCATAGAAACATCATCTTTCTTCTTCAGTTCCAAGGATATTTTCTCCATTCTGAGTTGAATAGTTTTAGGAAAATACTTTTCCAGAAAAAGAGTCTTAAAAACATCTCATTACAAACTATCAAGATCATCTCTTTCTCTAATATTATTATCCATAGACCACCACTGATAGGATTCACCTTCAAAATGATAAATGGATAGTATTACCTTTTAACGTTCTGAACATCACATGATATAAAATATCTTTTCTAGAGCATTGATCCATCCTTCAGCTATTACTGGATCTGTGGTTCCACTGAATACTGGAGGACTTTTCCTCATAAATTGATCCACAAAAGACATGTTTCTTCACACTAGATCAGGTTATCTCTATCATGGATACCACCCCAATTTATTACCAGATTCAACTATTCCATTTCTCTCACAAAATGCTCGGTTATGATTTCCACCATTCTAGGATGCATATTTAGAGAGATATCAGCCTCTTGGTGCCTTCCTACTTCAACTTCCATATTTTTTCTATGGAAAACCATTATGAACGGACATATCTTAGATGAAGTGACATGGTAATATTTAAATTCTATATCATTTTAAAGTAACCATAAAGTAAAAAATCATTTATGGTATTCTATTAACATCATCCTAACCCCTAAAGTTATCTAAACCATTCTTTGATACCAATTATAAGGACCCATCCTTAAAAGATTACCTAATATTGAGTTTTAGACAAAAACATGCATTCTTACACATTGAGGATATTTTTAGGTTTATAGTTTTAGAGAATTATGACATAATAGCATAAATAACATCCCATAATCATACATGAGGAAACTACTAAAATAGTATCCACTTTTTCAAAAATATAAAACTTTTCAAATAAAAAATAATTTCTTTGATAACTCTTCATAACATCTAAATTGTCTTCCTTCCTTATCTACACATAATTATAACCTTTGAAAAACATTTAAAAACTAAGGATGATAACAAAGATGTCATTAAGGGATATAAAGAAATTTTTAGTCATGTGATAACATAAAAACCAATAAAAACTCATTTCATAAAAACTCATTAACACGCATAGAAACATCATTTAGTTTCCTTGTAACATATTTACCATATAAATCATACAATAACCCTTACACATGGAATAACCATTCGGTAAACTTCCAAATCTGGAGTAACAAATGCATTGGAGAGCTATAATAGGGCTCGCCAATCAAATCTTGAGTTATAATGGGATCAACCCAACATATCTTGAGCTATAATGGGCTCAAACCAACATATCTTGAGCTATAATGGGCTCAACCTAACATATATTAAGATATAATGGGATCCACCCCACATACATATGTCCAAGGAGCATTTCATAGTAATAAAGCATCATGAAATCAGGAGAAACCACTAATGCCATATAAAAAACAATCTTTCTGAATTTTATTAATGAGACTGTTAAAAGGATCTAAAAAGGAAAGTCCCTTGAAAATATAATGGGAACGAGAATTGATAGAATAGAATTTATATGTGTATAATCTGTAAATACACATAATTCAACATAATATAAACAAAACTTTATCACACAAATAATCTTAGCACCACGTAATGAATAAAGTATAAGGTTAACCCAAAGAATGTAAATTTGGTTAATAATTCTCTTACCTCAGGGTAGTCTTACATAAAAAGTTTTTAAACCTCCTATATAATAGTTAAAATAGTGTTATTAATAGTTTATATAAACATATCCATGTTTATAACAACTTATATAAGCATTTTATAACATCACACAACCCATTAATTAGTAATATTTTATTATTTACATTGTTTTGGGTGAGTTCTTTACATGGTTTCCATGGTGGGTTCCTAAAGGATTTCCCTATTGAATGGAAGCGAAACTCTAGAAGTGAAATTAAATGGTATTTAAATTTTTATAAAACCTTAAATTATATCATTAATCATTTTGATTTTCTGATATGAGGATAATTAATTAGTTAAAACATTAATGATATTTCTTTAGATCATTTTGGTGGTTCTTCAATAATCACGAACTAATTTCATTATATACCTTTAATATTATGAAAATCAGTTATTTAAAAAAACATAAGAGTTGTCATATCATACACTTTAAAAAGTTTTACAACCATTAAAATTGTTTTACAACCAATTTTTAAGGAAGTAAATGAAATTGAAGAAACATCATCTATGATATCGATAAATCGACACATCAGAGATGTTGTTTTTATTTTTAGAATAAGAGGGAGAGGAGAAAAGTGTAATGATGAAGGTTTACATAAAAATGATAAAAATAAATTATATATAAGATAATGGGGCTTACATGCCTCTTGGAAAAGTCGAGGTGAAGAGAGTTTATGAAAATAAAATAATTGAAATTAAATTAAAAGGAAATGAAAGAGGATTTTTACCTCTTGATCTCTTCTCCTTGAGTACCTCCTTAAGGCCTTTATTTTTTGCCTTCTAGTGAGACCAGAAATTCTTGGACATAGGAATATCCTTGGGAATGGGCATGGGTAGAATCAAGATAATTCTCAATGCACAAGAGGTGTGTGATGAAAAGGGGGTGAGGGTGGTACATATAGTGGAGGAGAGAAGTGGTTTTACATTATTTTAATCATTGGTTTAAGATTTTTGCTCAAGTCTATGAATAGTTTTGATTACTATGACCAAAAATAGTAATAAGTGCATGTGAGTTCAAAACAATTGTAATTTACATCATCCATGACTCAAACATGATGCATAAATTCATTTATTTAGCACATTTCTTAAATTATCAAATTTCATTATTCAACAAAAATATAAGTATTTCATAAAATACCCATAATTCACCGCAGCCATTTCTCAATGTGTAGAATTAAAAATGAACTCCATTTAATCAAAATAAATTTATAAATATGAGAAATTTAATTTTTAAATGAAATAATAATTTATTTGATAAATAATAATTTTAAAACTATAACTCATTTAATAACACCTTGAAAATTAATCAAGGTCTCATAAAATAATATTATAACCATAAGATAATAAAATAATAATTTACAACTAAATTTTATTAAAATAAATTTTCATTTAAATTATTAAATTAATCATCAAAGTGTAATTAAATATATGAATTTCAAAAATACCAACACTTATACTATGGTCAAATTGTTACTTATAAGATGCCTTAATATTATACATTCATTGGTGAGGTCATTATTCATTTAGATGATTTACAATTCATAAGGCTCGTAATACTATACATAAGGGTATGTTACTATTCATAAGGGTTGGTTACAATTCAACAAAAATTATGTTTGTCCTATCAAAATCCAAATAACGTACTAATATCAAAAGTGTATATTAGATTTTAGAAATTTAAAACATAGAAACAAAAAAATTATATATAATGAAAAGTTTATAACTATCACCTTAAATAAAAGTGTTGATTATTATAGACTTATTATTTCATGAATTATTTGGAAAACCTTGGGGTGTTACAATAAATTAATTGTATAAAAGGTTATAGATATGAAAAAATTTCTTTAATTAGTAATTATGATATTTTTTTTATACTTAAGGTTAGAGAACATTTTAACTAAGTAGGAATTAGTGTAAGGTTTCATGCTAACCCAATTTTCTTCCATTTAATTTCAAACATTCTTATTGAAAATATATTATTCCAATCTAGATTAATTCAACCAAATTAATACTTATTATTTTAATTCTTCCATTTCCTGGGTTCTAAAATTCTACCTTAAAACCTATTTATCAAATAATTATTCCCTCAATGATTATGTTACTTGAATAGGGTTTCTTGGTCTCAATTACTATTTATTAATACATGCTTCTTGATATGAACTAATTTAATTTTATATTTTTTTTATAATAACAATTTTATATACTATATCATGAATTATCTTATAGGGTATTTAATTTTCTTTTTGAAATTACGCACTTTAATGATTTTTTATTTTTTATTTTTTAATGTTGTGAGTTTTATTTGTCTCTATTTTCAATTACATGAGACACATTTTATATTAAACACCATATTTTCTTTCATATAGGGTATTCAATTCCATATTTTCTTTAATTAAAATTAATGTGTTTCAATTTAATGGTATTCCCATCATGTTCTTTTGATTATAATGTTACCATTACAATAACGGGTTTTGTATCACAAATTTACTTCGTTGCGATATGATTTGATTGTATACTAGTTTCATTTTTATAGTGTATATATTAGTCATGTATTACCTTCTAAATCCATTTATATTTTTTATTTTGGGGGCATCAAATTCCTTGAATTCCATAATTTACATTGACTTTCGAAATCATTATCTTTTACAGGAAATTTGTTTCTTCCAATTCCATTTCATTTGGGAA
The DNA here is from genome assembly GCA_963277665.1 of Viscum album. Classification (NCBI taxonomy): domain Eukaryota; kingdom Viridiplantae; phylum Streptophyta; class Magnoliopsida; order Santalales; family Viscaceae; genus Viscum; species Viscum album. The sequence goes on along the minus strand of OY728158.1, from coordinate 1,896,951,578 downwards.
ACTCTATATTTCATTCCTTTGATTGAAGGGTGTTCGATTACATTCCATACTTTGATTGATTTAGAAAATTAACCACATAAAATTATATCCATATATCTGTAAAATGTGAGTTTTATGGATTCATATATATAATTACTTTCTATTTTTATATTTTGGTGATTATTTACTTAATCATAAACCTTTTACTCTATACCGTGTTATTTTGAGGGATGCTTACAATGAAAGAATTTACATTTATTTATTAGAAAAATATTAAAAATTTGTATAATATCTATTATAATATGTATTTTATTTAGTAATATGAAATATTTTTAATTTATTATATAGATTATTTATCCCTTCATATGATGAATGCACAAGACTTGTTTAGAAACTAGTGGTGGAAAGTATAGATTTCCTCTTGATGCATCAATATGTCTCATGAGAAAAACTTTCCTGGGTATTTTGTTAATTCATACATAGAATAAAATATTTCCTAGACACATATCCATTTTTGTAAGATAATTATTTCTATGATCATGATATAATAGTATAGGAATAAGAGTTAACTTTCTGGAATTTTTCATTTCACTTCTAGGGAACTAGTTATTTTTTCCATGTGATCTTCTCATTTCCTTTTTGGTCCATAAACATATTATGCCATAATTTTAATTTTTTTGGATTTTTTTTGTTTTATTTATTCCTTCCATATTATGTAATCTCATCATTTTCTCATTTATGATATTTTATTTTTGTCACATATGATTTCCCTTAGGATGTTTTTGATATCTCTAATTTTATGTCTTTGTTTCCCCAAGTTATGCTGAAATATATTAAACTTGATATGTCTCATAGAATAGATTTTCTTTAGAATTATTAAAAGATACTGAAATATCATTATGTATTATATGGTTTCTTATATTGTTTCAGAAATAACCCTTTGAAAATGATGAAATTGTATTTGTTAGTTAATTGTTTTTCTTAATCTCTAAAACTCTTAACAAAAAATCATTAAAAGGTATTTTACTCAATATTTATTGGTTATATTGTAATTATTTTATGTCTAAAATTGTGTTTATTCATTTTATTTAACATTTTTAATTTAATCAAGGTGTTTTTTCACACAACATTTTGGGAGTACAGGATCAGGGCATCACAATTGTTATATGTGGAGTGTTTACATAACATTAGAGGTTAGAAAGATAGCTGAGGAGAATTAAAGGGTTGATAAGTTAAGGATGATCATAGTTTAAAATTTATAGATAACCCTTTAGGTTAGTTGAGGTTATATTAAATATTTTAGGGATTAGGATAAGATAAAATTATTGAACACCCTAGGATATGTCTGAGGGATAAGTCTAACTATAGTATAACATTATGAAGTTTTGGTAAAGTAGATATTCTATTATTATCCTAGGAATTATATACTTGTATAGATATTATATGTTGATGTAGGATCTAGAATAGATTTACTTAGGGGTAAAAATCCCAATAAGGGTAGTTTGGGTACTAACTAGATCACCAATAAGTACAAGAAAATGATGCATAACTGTGCACCTTGTTTGACACTCTTAAATAATATGATTTGGTTAATCAAATTGGATTTATGAATCATTATGAAGGAATTGAGAATGATATTAATTAGTTTGGTTTGAGAATATATATATATATATATATATATATATATATATCCATGAATAACCAGTGATTAAACCGAGAGAGTAATTGGTGGATCCCAACATATCATATGTTAAAAAATAAGGTGAAATAGGGGAATACATATTTGGATTAAGGTTTTAATATTCAAGATTCTAATATTATCATAATGATTCTGTTTTTAGTATTTGGTTGAAACAAGATCATTAAGATGAATCAAATAAAGGTTTATATATATAAACCACTAGGACTTATATCGGAAAAATATTGTACACTTAAATGGTAAAGAATATTAGTGTGTTTCTTTTGGGATGAGAGTTGCCTAGTCTTCCCTCTAGTAGTTTGAATGATATATTAATTGAAACTGAATAATTGTACTCTTATCTATTTTCATTAGTGTGTGGTTTTTATCAATGATATTCTTCTTTTTTATAAAACATATGAGGATTATGTGAAATATCTAAGGATTTTTATTCATCATTTTTTCTTTAATTCTTTAACACATATATTAAATGGAATCAATTAACTTGACATTATATTATTTGACAAGGTTTTATTTTTTTAGATTACTATTAAAGACCAATTTATTGATGGATGGATAACTATTTGGTTTAACATATGCATGATAATGACATAAGAAAGATTTGATTGGTTTTAGAAATTATGTATGACTATTTTGTTAACCTTGGGATTAATAATATTTTCATAGAGTTTCTTGTGAAGTTCATCACATATTTGGTATTGTGGTCTACATTTTATTTTTTGTGATATTATGAGCTAGTGAATAATATTATTTGAGAGTTGATGAAATTGTTAGTCTCTAGAAGAATATATGGTTTCACTCTTACTTAACGTCCAAATGGATAATATGGTTTTGGTAAAGGTATAATTTGGAGAATATATGATTTGGGTATATACATACCATATTAAATAATTTTATGAAATATTTATATTGGTTGAAAAAAATTTAGTAATATAATATGGGATAATATAGTAAGATTGATGTCATATTAGAATTTATATCTATAATGATAAATATATAATGAATACCATATACTAATTTCATCAATGCGTACTAATTAAATGTGTGAGGAAAAAATTTATTTAATATGGGTAGAATGTAACACCCAATGATTTTGAGTTATATATTCCATTAAAGGTAAAAATTCTTCAATAGGGTATGATACATGAAACACTAAGTCATGATGAATAATGTAACAATATATAAAAAATTCATAGAATTATTAGTTGAAATTATTTTCCAATGTAATTATGGAATATATGTTAAATGAAAATAATTTCATTATAGATGTTTTGTCATTGATAAATTAAATTAGTGTAGTTAAAGAAATAATAACACAAATTTATTCATTAAAATGCAATGTTAGTAAAAAATTATTTTTAGATGTTTTTAAAGAAGGTAAGTAATTTATGGATTAAATATTTTTTTATATGAGTAATATAGAAACACCAATTTCATTAGTTGTTGAGATAAAATAAGCATAATCGTTGTTAATAACTTTTAAAAAATATTTTCTTATGAAAGAATCTTTCATTATATGTCTATTATTTTGTTCAAACTTTCAAAATTTATATTTCTAATTTCGTAATAAACCATAATTTTTAGATTCATCATTTAATGATTAAATTGTTATTAGTTTTGTGGATTTTTCTGAAATGAATGATTTTGAAGTAAATAGTGAAACATACAGTTTTTACAAAAACTATAACTTTTATGACTTTATCAATATATAAGCAAGATATAGAAGTTTATAAAAAATAATTTCTAAAATATTTATTAGAAGAGTAATAATATAAATTTATAAATACCATTTTGAATTTATATAATCTATGTTTATCATTTTATGAACATAATTAATAATTTACAATAAAAGAAACTATTTTTGGTATTTTTTTATAAACTGTTATTTTGGTAAAATTAGATTTTCAGATTTCTATGAAATGCAAATAAATTCTATTTATTTTATAATAAACCAATTTTATCCTGAAAACCATATACATTGATAAATTTATCCTATACGTAAATTTTTGTCTTAAAAAATACACTTTAATTAAAAATGGGTTTTTATGCATTACATGTACTAGTATCAAAATTTATTCCTCTTACACAGTAACTTTTTATATTAAAAAATGGATTCGATATTTGGAATAATTATGTAAAAATTATTTAATAAGGCCCATTTTATTTTTATATTATAAAATTAAATTTCCTAGGTAAAAACTAGTTACAACTGTAAAACAAAAAATAGTAAAACTGGAAATTATAATAGTAAATTAATTAATAAAATGTTTAACAAATTTTTAGAAATGAATGTGTGAGGGATGATCAGAATTTTATCACCCCCCATAAAATAATGTTACTTTTTAGAGCCACGTGACATATGAAAAAGGTTCTCTATTTGTATAAATATTAAATAAAAAAATACCTTCATACCACATATAAAAGGTACCTCTAACCACCCCTTAAATACCAAAAAAATATTTGTTTTCATATAGAAACAATAACCTTATTCATTCTTATATATTACTATTTCATCCTAATAATCTATGGGTGACTAGATATTATCATAATCCCTCCATTTCAAATGATTCAATGATGGAAAATATCATGTCCTCATCATGAGTTTAATTTTTCCCTAATTTATTTATTTTCTAAATTAATTTTTAAAATATAATATTCTAATTACTAAATAATTACAAAATTATTTTTACAATAAATGTTATTATACTGAGGTAATAAATATTTACCACCTTTCCCATGTTCATTTATAAAAAAATCAAATCATCATTTGGGATTTATACGGGCAACCACCTCTACAAAGCAACACATTTCATTATTCACCACCACCTACCATAGTTAGTTAAAAGGGGGAGATTGAATAATAAATGTAACTTATATAATTTAATTTCAAATTTTAAGTGAAAAAATATAATCCACTTTATTTCCCAATAATTCTTCTAGAAATGAAAACATTAACTTTATGTTATGCGGGCTACAACCTCAATGAAGTAACTTATCTCCTTTTTCATTAAGTTACTTATTAATCCCTATTAAAATAAGATTCAAACCCCTAAAAGTATGTAAATAATATCATTATTATTTTTTAATAATGATATTATGTGAAAAATAATCCATTTTCAGAATCATAATCATTCATTAATTATAATGTGTTTATGTTTGTGTTGGTCTAACTACCTACTTGAAAAATGAAATAAAAAAATATCATGGATGACTAAAAGAAAATTCTTATAGATAATACAAGATAAAAATAATAAAATAAGGATTTTTTGTTTTTGAATGGAAAATTTAATTTTAAACTTATTAATTAATATAACAATGTGCATTCATGAAAAATCATTGATACACTCTGATCACCAATATTATCATTAAGGGCCATAAACCAAACTCTCATAGAATTAAAATGTAACATTTTAAATAATTATAAAAAAAATTCCAATACATTTTATGATCTTGATATGACAAACTATGGGATATAAATTAATAATAACTCCTCTCTTACAAATTCACTTTTTTAAGATCAAGATTACTCACACCCGATATCAAAAATAGATAATAAATGACTAATATAAATCTAGAGAATAATTATAAATCAAGTTCATAAATGGTTATAGATATGAAAATGTTTATTAAATGGATGATTAAGTTATTTATTTTTTTAATCAAGTGATTAGAGAGCATCTTGACATTGTTGTAATTAATGAATGGGTTTGAGCTAACTCTATTTTGTTCGTTTGAATTTCAAACATTCTTATTGAAAATCAGTTGTTCAAAGATTTATTTATTATACGTAATTAATACTTTTTATTTTATTTCCTCATTTTCTCAGGTTCTATAATTATTCATTGTAACCTTGTTGTCAAATTATTCATGCCTCAATGATTATGTTACTTCAAAGGAGTTTCATAGTCTCAATTCTATTTCATGATGCATAATTCTTATTATACACCAATTTACTATTATATAGTGTGTGAATTTCCTATGATTTATATTATATCCTTAATTTTGTTTTATAGTATTTAATGTTCTAGTTTAAATTCTATCCTTCAAGGGGTTTTTGATTCGAATGTTTCTAATGTCGTAATTATAATTTTTCTCAATACTCAACATTATAAAAAAAATTAATATTGCACACAATATTTTATTGTATATTGTGTATTCAATTCCCAATTAAATTTTATAAAAATTAATATTTTTAATTTCATGGTATCCCACTTATGTTCTTTTGATTCTTACAATACCATTACTCTATGGTTTTTTTCTATATCAATTATGTTTCATTGATATATGATTCATATTGAAAACTTGTTTCCTTTTTTTGGTTTTTATATTTTTCATAATTTATCTTCTAAATAATTTCATTCTATTTTAATTTAGGGGTTTAATATCATGAAAATCCATCACTTCCTTTCTCTTCAAAATTATCCATTATTACGTGAATAATTTATCCCCTAATGCCTTTTCTTTGTGGACACTCTAAATCTCCTTCGATTGATTGAAGGGTGTTCACATATATGACATGCATTTATTGATTGAGGAAATTTTTGACTTAACCATATACCCCATTTAAATATATTTTTAGTTTGAGAGATACTTACAATCATGGATATTCAATTTATAGATTAGGGATATTATTGAGTTTTCTATATACCTCATACTCTATACTATGTTAGTTTGATGGGTGGTTACATAAAAATCTATTTCATTTTTTCATTTGAGATATATTTCAAATACATGTATTCGTTATTCTAATACTACTACTAAATTTAAATTTTTATTACAAGGGAACTTTTAAGGAAAAGTGGGAAAATAGAAATTCCAATATTAATATTTGTTAACCATAGAATGAGTTCACAACATTATTTCAAACAAAACTATGATTATTATAATTATTCAACCTATATAATACCCATTGTAGAAAAGTCACATAAATCTCTTGTTTTTACATGATAAGATCTTCAAAATGGTTGTCCACCTTGTCCCAAATCTAGATATATTCATCTAAATTAATTATCCCCTCATTGATTCCACGTTAAAATATCATGTCGTGTTTGTTGATCCACTCGGATTGGTATTCATTAAGAGAAACTTTGATCAATCATTCATACATTCTTTCAGAATCCACCTTTGAAATGATTATGTTGAAATCTTTGTCTAACATATCTTACTACGAATGAAATAGAAGAACCAATCCAACATTTTCATTACAAAGAGAACTTGTTGTCACCCCATATAGTACCACATCTCTAAACCTCCGATGGGTCAGGTCTAGCATCTGTCTCCATTATCTTTATTTCTAATTTTATCTGGTGTTAATAGGCTTCAGAAGGTTAGAGTAGAATTTGTGTTTCTTGTATTTCTTATTTTTACTAGAAAAAAAGTTTTCAGGTTCATTTCCTTGATTTCCACTTCTATAATCTCACCCATAAATCATCAATGTATGATTATATTTCCACTCCAAATTAGATTTAGAGTCTACTTATTTATCCATCAAAGGGTGTTGAACATCGTAGACTAAGTCCTCAAGTACCAATTTTCCTCACTTAAATGAATTGTCCTTCTTATTCCTTTTAGACTTAAATTATTCCCACCCTTCAATATCTAACATCCCTGATCCTTGATCTCATAATAATAGAAACCTATTGTGAACATTTACTCTATTTATCACCTTCTTCATGGGACCAGCAACACCTTCTTGAATCATGATTCCCACTAACACATTGTTTTCAATTTGAACGGATCCAAAAATATATTAATGAAAGGATTTGGATCACCCTTGCTATGGATCTCCAACAACTGAGGAAATATCAGTTCCTAGAAGTGATGTATGGAATGGAATCTACACCCCCACTTCCATGGATGATAATATAGGATCCTCCCCATCCCTTGACTTGTGCTAAGGATGTGTGGGATTCTTTCACACACAAAGTACGGACCTCCTTCACGTATCAAGTGGTACATGGTTCTATTAATTCGTGGGATATCCTCTTTGTAGAACCAAAACAATATGTGGAAATTTTTCCTCATGAACCATAATGGTTCACGATAACTCTATTCAAAAACATATGATAGTTCACATGTCTCATGTCTTTCATACTGAAGTGGTACCAGGTTCGTTGCTTCACGAACCCAAAGGGTACATGAGACCTTCTCTTCATGTACCAGAAGTGGTTCTCGGTTCTTCTTCTTTGCGAACCAAATTGGTATGTGGTTCTCTTCTTCACAAACCATATAAGTACACGGAAAACTCTTCATGAACCTAGAACGGTTCAGGGTTCATGCATGCCCCTTCTTTAACTTTAAATATAGAATAAACTCTATTTTTCAGAACATGAGATCTCTAAAGGTTTGGAAGTAATATCCCCTTCTCAAATCGGTGAGCCTCTTCATATAATAAGGGATCAGATCTTTCTGAGTCCAAAATCCTCGAGATATTTCACAAAGATCACGGTTTTTAAATCTTCAAATCACACCTGTAAAATACACCAAGTTTCCCAATTGTTTATGATTTCACATTGTAATCCTCCTCTTGTATATGTAAAGAGGTATGCATGTAGATCTCCTCTGCTTGAGCACTCAACACAGAACGACCTTTGGTAATATTGTTTTCCTCGGCCAACGCTCATTCTTCCTTACTTAGATGCATGCATGCAAACATAGTTGCATGCATGGTATCGTGTTTCTCAGACGATGCTCATGCAGTGGGTTTTCCCTTCTATAATGGTCGAAGACTCGATCATGGAGGTTCGGTGGCTTCTTTGATGCATTGGTTCAAATTGTGTGTCTAGAGGTTGAAGAAGACCCTCGATCAAATATCGAACAGTTCTGATTCAACCACACGCAGCGCGGGGACGATGAGAAGCTTGGATTATATCCCTGGTTCACTGGTTGAACACCGTGCAGCTCCTACATGCTTATACACGGCCCGCGCACACACTTCCTCATACGGGGATGGACTTGAGGGCATCACTCGAGCACGGTTGACCCCTCGGGTCCCGTATGTGCTTGAGGTGAGGACCTTAGCTGGCCTCCATGTATGGCCCCTACCTTTTTGTTAAAGGAAAAAATAATTACTTAGTATAAAACTATGTGTTTAAAAAATTAAAATCACAAACCTCCTCCTCAAACTCTTCTTCTCATTTTCTTTTACTCTATCCAAAAATCACATAAACCATCCTTAATTTTTGTATCCAATGCATCACTCCTAATACACATATATGAAACTCAGGATCAAGATCAACCAACATCTAATTTTCATTATCCATTTTACTTAGGAGAGTTTCTTCTTCATGTTGATCAACATTGACATCCATTGACACTCATTGACAAAAAATACAATATTCATATACAAAGTGGTCCCAAAAGTCTTCCCCTTTGTGTTTGTTGTCAATACTTCAATGTTCTCTAACATGAGCATGTCAATTTCAAAATGAGAGTCTTCTATCTGCTCTTTCCCTTTCACTTTTCAACATTCATTTCATTTCACTTTATCTCCCCCTTATTGAAAATAAATACAAAGTTTATGGTAGAGAGTGTATCAGTCCATACTTAAGCAATTGTTCCATCAAAAATTTCACTCTAAATCTACTTGAGCAATGCTCGATGTATAAAACAAGAGGATTTGATCTAGAAAACAAAGTTGTCCATTATCCACTTATCATGAAACATCGTAGTGATGAGAACTCATGTTCTTGTATTCAAGACCCTTTCCGCTTTCATTCTAGGATGAGGATAATAAATGTGATATGAGATTATCAACTTGAAACTCCTACGCTCACTTCAACAAACAGATCAAAAACATTCAAGTGCAATGAGTAGGATAAGTGGCCTTGGGGCACTTCCATTCTCCCTATGTCATTGATTAACATTGTTACTCCCCCATTGTAAAATAATTTTATTTTGAGTAACCAAGTTTGAGAGATGAAATACCATTTCCAATGACATGATCTTCATATAATCTTCAGAGTAATTTAATTTCATACCAACTAAAGTTGATACTAATTGAAATAATAACTCTGGAAACTTCTTGATGTGTATCCCTCTCAAGGGAATACTACTCAAGTTCTCCCCCTGAGTTCTTACTTCACCTTCAATTACCTATAAGATTAGTACAATACACAAAGTGTTAAGGGAATAAGGTGGATCCACTTTTATTCTTTAATATGAGCTGGAAGGTTGAGATAATTTTCTCAACCAAGATGCTCCATTTTCTCCACTCCTCACACTTTCACATTTGATTTTCAGTTCTGAATTTGTTTGTGTGGATCTCAATATTTCTTCCATTTCTTTGTGTGTGAATCTTCTTTATTCAATTGATTTCAAAGCACTAGAATCTTCTAGTGAAAATTTCATCTTCTTGAGGAATTATTCTTGGGATGGAATAAATGCATCGTAATTCTTAACAGTGTGACCAGCCTTGTTGCACCTCACACACAGGACTTTTCTATCATCAAATGGAATATTATTATTTCCTATTACACTAGCCTTAGCATGTGAATATCCTTTCACTATAATTATTTCCATTTCTTCAATACAAATAACCAATATGTCTCTGGGAACAATGGAAATAAGTTTGGGTTTTCCACATGGACTCTTCAGAGTGTCATCATTTTTAGAAATTCTTTTTGATGTACCACTCTTAAACTTCTGGGATTTTGAATCCAAGTACTTCTCACCTTTCCTTCTTGGATTTTTCTTGGCAGGATTTTCTTTTGCATTATTCTTTTGATTTCTTCCCAAGGTAGCTTCTTCTCTATTAGCTGGATTTTATTGTCTTCTAATCTTATCATCTCTGGATATGTGTTGAGATAAGTATGTTGCATTTTTTTCCCACTCCAATAACATTGAATTGAGAAAGAAAATATGGGTAATATTGGGCATAGAGTATAGGCAAGGCGCCACTTTTGGTGGAGTGAGGGAATTGTGGAAGAGAATAAATGAAGTTGGAGAGAGGGAAGAATTATAAGGTAATAGCGGGAATAAAATTAAATGATAAATAAATGATAAATAGGATATTTGGTGAATGATTCTATCATTAAAGGGATTTCAAATCGTGATTGATTTTGGATTTATAAAAATAAATAAATAAGTAATTAATAATAATAATAATAAAGTATTGTTAATATTAATTTTGTTGATAAAACATTGTTTTCACTATAACTTCTTCGTGCGACCTCAGTTTTACGAACCGCCAGCAGCAGCGTAACCCTGAAATTATGACGGTCATTTTAAGACCAATAATGAATACCTTTTTATGACTCATGTCTTGGGTCAATAAAACACCTATTATTAATTGAAGTTATTATTATCATTAAACGCATGGAAACTGTGTGACGCGTCATGTGTTGATCAATCAAACAACGTAAAAGTTGTATGGTCACATTATGTATTCATTAATACACATTGTGTACCATTTTCCCTTTTTGTTGCCTATATAAGAGAGGGTCACGGATTATTTACGAACCCCTCTTCTTCTCCGCACGACGATGCTCCCGAATGACCCAGAAGCCTTCCTCTTATCTTCTTCATCCGGACTCCGATCGTTGATCTGTCAGTGGCTGCAGGATCATGTAGACGAGGCAAACATCGTGAACCTCATTACTTTCCCTCTTCTTTGACTTCCTCTTCGCAATTTTCTACATAGTATATTTCTGATATTTTATGGGAGCGACACTCTTCAACGAACGTCATATTAATGGTACGTTCTACCCCGTTCTTATTCCTTCCTTGATCTTATCTTTCCATTACTCCTTGCCATGATATGACAAGTGACACCTTAAACCATAATGGAGTCTCTCTTGGTTGTTAGTGCGGTTGTGCCACAACATCCATAGGAGGACGTAGTCGTCGGGAGGAGTGATCAAAATCCTCGTAGTGGTTGTTCTCGTAGAAGGATGTCAAAACATGTTCAAGTAGGTATCTTACCTTCGCCTCTCTCTCTTTTTTGAATCATGCGGGGAGGGTATCCTCTTGTTTTCATGAGATACGGTTGAACCAGTAAATAAAGATAATAACTGGTTAAAGAATGGGTTTGGGGAAATTTGGTTTATATTTTTGTTTTATTTCCATCAATTATTATCCTTTGATTATGTTGTGAATTGAATAGGCTTATACCTACTGAAAATCACGGTCGTTGGGGGCCTTTTCTTGCACAATTAAATGTTGCCCTATTTTTTGGATTTTTTTGTGGATGGAATTTCATTGAATGTGGAAATTGGTTAATCATGTAAAGTTGGCTAATTAAATGAATATCTGGAACCCTTGTATGATCACCCCAGTTAAACTAAATGAAAGAATGAATTTTGTAAGTGATGATTGGGGTTTAATTATGTGAAGGGGTGTTTCGTGTGTTGTTGTGGAACAGGTGAGCAGTGGGGCTATGGTTGGCTTGGTTGTGGGTTGGCGTGTATGATATGGTTGTGATGGGCAGTGGAGCTACAGTAAATGGTATCAAAGGGATGATGATGTGGTATGGGTATTGTCTCTGATGTGTTTGTGGTTATGGTGGTTGGCATTATGGCTTCAGGGATGGGTTGTGCATATGAATAAAAGTGGGAGAGTTAACTAATGAATTGTGGGGCATGGTAGTTTATTAAATACTGAAAATAAATGGAATTGATTGGATGATAAAAGAAAATGGTATTGTGATTCTTGTGTTTTCCATAACTTTATTTGTGGTTGGTAGGGATATGTTTTACGAATTATTAACCTGGTTTAGTTTTTGTTAGTTGGTCAGTAGTTAAGGAACTGATAAACTAAAATTGTTGGAACTTGAAAAGCTTAATGGGGTTTGGGGATGTTTATTGTGTGCATACTTTCGAGGTAGCAGTGTCGAGGCATGTGCTCAGATCTTTTGTGCAGAAGCCTTAAGATGGGATGAGTGGTTGATATAATTATATAAATCTGTACATTTTATGTTTCTTTACGCACCCTGACCATGTTGAGAACTACGTACCAAACACCCGTGGGACGGGGGGTGAGATTCTCAAACATCTAAAGGATGGCTGGTTACTGTTCTTCCCTGTGCTCCCTCTTCCAGGTTCTATAGCCCATGATCTTTCGGGTAGGTTATGACAGATGTTTCCCAAGAGTCTTCAGGATGAGGATGTGGTATGTTCCCAGGTGTCTTTGGGATGAGATGTGATGTGGTTACCAGGTGTCTTCGAGATGAGATGTGGTTATGGATGAGGATTGAGTGTCAGCGGGATACTATGATCTTGGTATGGCCAAGTTGCGGCACTAGCTCAAGCTTTGTATGGCCAGGTTGCGGCACTAGCTCAGGAAGAGGGGGAAGCATCAGAGCGTTAGGCGTGAGGGATTGAGCAGTATTCAGTGGGAAGGTGGTGCGGGGTACCCATACTTTGATAATATTACTATACTACTCTATTGAATTACGATATTTGGTGAGTTTGGCTTGTAAGGTTGGGTGGATAGATTCCTTTCTAGGCTTTGGTTCCTCCTGTTTTCTGAAAGGGCATTAGGATGTCTCCCCACCTGTGCACGAGAGCTTTAGGTTTTCCTACTGAGTATACTTGTATGCTCACCCTACGTTTACTTTCAGGTTTTCAGGAGGACTTCAAGGACCGTGTGGAACCTTTCTAGTTGGGCGTTGGAGTTTTGCTGATTATAGTTTTTTCTTTCTTTTTTTGGTATTGTACTTTGGAGCTTTTCTTGTACTTGTACTTTTTTTTCAGTAATGTATAAAACATGCATATGGTTTTGGTTTTGGGTTTATTCCTTTTTCTTTTGGTGTTTGATTCATCCTAATTCCCGATCTTAAATAATAAAAAGGGTAATGCCTCCCATATTTGTGAAAACTCATACCCTTGGTGCTAGTCGCCACTCCGGGGCCTACCGGAGGCGGGACTCAGGGGTCATTATCTCCATTTCACCATTGTCATCTCAGGATGGGCATCATTGGTGGGAGGTGGTCGTGACAGCACCAACAATGGTCCACAAATATTTTCTTTTGGATGTCTTTGATATAATGTTTTTGGGCCTTTTTCTTAATGTGTTGTGCTCTACCAGGGTAACCATCTTCTATCCTCTTCTTCCTTTCCACCCTATCCATGGTGGTGGGTTTCTTCTCTTCACCTTTCCTTATCCATACTTGTTTATAATTTTTCTTCCAACCTGCACTTTTAGAATAAATATATTTAGAAACAATAGTACAAGTTGGTATGGATGGTACCTTCAATTTCTCAGCTACTTGTGATAGATCATTGAGTGAAGTCGTGATCTTTTTATCACATGTTGGAGGTCTTTTGGATTTAGAATCCTCCAGTGAGAATTGAATACCAACAACAACTATTTTATTCTTTTGTTAAGTCTCAATATGTGTCTCCTCAAGATTGATCAACTAGGCTTCCAATTTTAGACATTCCATATTGAGGATGATCTTCTAATCTTCAATCATGAACATCTTCTCATCATAATCCTTTTTCAATCTTTCTACCCCATCTTCATGAAACTTGAATTTGGTTTGTAACAATGAGTCAACTTCCTTATATTTCTTGTAAGTTTATTCCAAATCTATAACCTTGACTTAGGTGCCCTTTTTCAGCTCATCTTTAAATGCATGGATCTTTTCTTATAGAGTCTTATTGTCTCCCTCTTTCTCTTCAAGGGAATCAATCCATATGGAAAGATTATAACATTCTGATACTTTCTTTAACAGGCCCTCCTCTATATTATCAACTTCTCTTCCATTTCAGGTGATTTCATAATGCATACATTGAAATATTATACAAATAGAAGCAACTCTTTCTTCAAGAATATCATACATATAGGTTCTTAATTCCTCATGATCACCTGAAAATGAGATAGAAGTTTCTTCCTTTTCTCTAGTTCAAACCTGAGCCACCTGCTCTTTACTTCCCAAGCCTTATAGTTCATTATTATTGGAAGGGCATGGTGAACCAGACACTACATCTTCTTTGGACATGAGAGACTTCTTCAACTGCTTCTTATCTTTCTTTTTCATGTTCATCATGGTCTTGTTGGGTGTAGATTTCTACTCAGAGATAACTAAACTTTCATCAAGACTGCTCTTCATTGTTGAATCAGGAAAGAAACTCAAATCCTCTTCTGAATAGAATTACTATAAAGTATCCAACATACGTAAAACCCTTTCCTCTAATACTAATTGAAGGACCCTAGGTCACTCTGATAGGGGTTGAATCAGGGTGTCAACTTTTTCTCCAATTTATTGGATCTTGTTCCCATGTTGGTAGGAACTTAATAAAACCTGTATAATGGATATGTGTAGTAATTAAAACATTAACATGAAGAAGGACAACACAACACTTTTACTTGGTTCACCACTAAGTGCTACGTCCAAGGAGCATACGCCGACAGATTTTCAGTCATACCTAATTCCACTAACCTTCACAAGTTGTGGATTACAAGGTTCGGGTATAGTCACTATGTCCCAGGATCATCGCCTTTACAAAATTTTAGGGATAGCTCACTACTTCCCTCAGATCACTTCTGAAGACTCCCCTGACTCACTACTCTAGGTAAAGTCACACTCAGTTTATAGACGTGAAGTTCCTTTCATTAGATAGGCATGAAAGTCTTTGTCTCCTATTCAGCATGATACTTTTCTTGAATCGAGGTCCAGAGTTTATGCTCTTTAACTTTCAATCTTCTTCTCTGGTGAAACAACCAAATGTACTAAGACTTCTTATTCTTCTTAGCTAGAATCACAAATTCTTTTGTGATTTTTCAAACACTGAAACACAGATCATGAGGCATCATCAGAATCAACTCTTCTTATTCCATGTATGCATGTGACAATATAGTTATTCTCTTCCTCTTCAATTCTTCAGATAGTGCACCCTCGGTTTAGGATGATTTTCTTCAAAGCATTCTCATATGCATGTTCTTGAATGAATGTATGTCCTTCTTATTTCTTCTTTCTTATGTGAATCCCCAACTGAATATAGTTATGTTAAGCACACATGTGTCTTTCTTTCCCCTTATCTTTCTTTTCTTTTTTCACCACTTGGTTCGGATGTGCTTATGCATTATGTATGTACTTCTTCAAATCATGCATAAGAATATATACATCCTCTTCCCATCACCATGCACAATCTTCCTTCTCCCTTTCTCAACACACATTTTCAATTTGATTTTCTTATATTTATATGTATTTGATTTTATTCAAACATTAATGTGTTCATTTCGGTTTGGCATGAAGTTATTGTTTTCCTTTTACACACCATAGGTATAGAGTTCACTTTTGCACATAGTGTGCTTGTCTCTTCCATGAACCAGGATGATTTGTGGATCATCCTTATGTTAAGGATGTGTGGGATTCCTTCTCACACGAAGTGAGGACCTCCTTTTCATACCAATTAGTATGCAGTTTTGTTGGTTCACAGGACCTCCTCTTCACAGAACCAAAATAGTATGTGGTACCACTTCCTCGCGAACTAGAATAGTTTACAATAACTCTCTTCACGAACCTAGGATAGTTCATGGGTCTCATGTCTTTCATACCGAAGAGGTACGTGGTTCGTTGCTTCGCAAACCCAAAGGTTACACGATACCTTCTCTTCACGAACCAGAAGTGGTTCATGGTTCTTCTTCTTCGTGAACCAAAGTGGTAGGCGGTTCTCTTCTTCGTGAACAAGATCGGTATGCAGAAAACTCTTCATGAACTAAGAACAGTTCATGGTTCATGCATGCCCCTTATTGATCTTTAAATATAGAAGAAAATATGTTTTCTAGAACATGATCTCTCAAAAGGTTTGGAAGCATCATCCCCTTCTCGAATCGGTGAGTCTCTTCTTATAAGAAGGGATCAGATCTTTCCGTGTCAAAAATACTTGAGATATTACTCGAAGATCACGGTTTTGAAATCTTCAAATCACAGGCGTGAAATACGCTGCATTTCTCAGCTGTTTCTGATTTCATGTTGTAATAATCCTCATGTATATGTCAAGAGGTATGCATGAAGATCTTCTCTCCTTGAGCACTCGACATGGAACGACCTTTGGCTACTTCGTTTACCTTGGAAAATTATCGTTCTTTCTTATTTCGATTCATGCATGAAAATGTAGTTTCATGGATGGTATCATGTTTCTCAGATGATGCTTATGTCATGGGTTTTCTCTTCTTTCATGGTCGGAGACTCGATCATGGAGGTTCGGTGGCTTTTATGATGCATCGGTTTGCATTGGGTGGCCATAGGTTGAAGACGAACCTCGATCGAAGAACGGACAGCTCTGATTCAACCACATACGGTGCGGGGATGATGACTTGATCGGATTGTATGCCTGGATGCTAGATGTGATGTGTAGTTGAGATCTTCACCAAGAGCAGATGAATGGTCAGGATTGCATCCGCATTTTTAAAACCTTGTCCCATGTCAAAATAAATACATAGGTTAGCCGCAGTTTATCAATCAATGTGCTCCTCTATACACTCAGAATTTCCCTCCCCTCTCCACGGTACTGCCCCGTACCGTGTTCTGCCTGCTGGAATGCTCTTAGCACCCACTCTACTCCTCGGGCACGCACCTAGCACCCACACTGCATGGGTTCACCATCGTGCGGCTCCTGCAAGCTTATATGTGGCCTGCGCACACCCTGCCTCATGTGGGGCTTCCCTTGAGGGCTTCCCTCGTGTGCGGTTGACCCCTCAGGTCCTGCATGTCCTTGAGGTGAGGACCTCTACTGGCCTCCATGGATGGCCCCTACCTTTTTGGTAAAGGCATAAAATAATTACTTAGTGTAAAACTAAGTGTTTACAAATGTAAAATTCCAAACCTCATCCTCAACCTCTTCTTCTCTTTTTCTTTTACTCCTTCTAAAAATCACTTCAACCATCCTTAATTGTTGTATCCAATGCATCACTCCTAATACACAAATATGAAACTCAGGATCAAGCTCAACCAACGCCAAATTTCCATTCTCCATTTTACTTAGGAGAGTTCCTTCTTCATGTTGATCTTCATTGACATCCATAGACACTCGTTGATAAAAAATACAATATTCATATACAAAGTGGTCCCAACAACACCAACATTCTCAAATTTCTTAAATAAATCCTTCGTAGAATTTTTTTTGAGAGGTTTGAATCCCCTTAAACTTTTCCTTCTGTAATTTGTGGAATAGTTGTAATGTTGTTGACTAAACAAACACATATTTTTTGTGTTCTCGAATCCACCAAAATACCATTAATATCCATATAAATAATATTTATCTCTATAACTTTCAAACTATATGGAGTTTTGAGAATGTTTCTATACAATCTTATTTTCTTTAACATTGGAACTTTGTTCAGTCCCATATTTTTTGTTCTCAACCAGAACCTTCTTCTTTAGATTAGTTTTCTTTTTATCCTTAATGGAACCAGAAATTGTAGGAACTTTTTTGGACTTAGAATGTTAAGATTATTCTATATTATTCACATTTTTTATTTTGGACTTGTACATAAATTTCCCAACTTTCTTATTATTGGTTACAATTTCAAATTTATTTCCAACATTTGAAGGTAAAATGTTTTTGATCATTCTCAGTTTTATCCTTCCCAACTATTTCAACCACTTTATAAATAGATTTTTTGAAACATGAAACTTGTAACTCTTTGCTCGGCTTTAGAAAGTTTTTACTGAATAGGTTCCAATTCTTGTTCTTTTTCTTTCAGTTAAACTTTCATATGTTCATTCTAATTATTTTATTTCTAAATATATTTATTCATGTCATCAATATCTTCCAAAATCTTAACTTTCTCATCTGGAAAACACTCTTTATTGTTTATTGAGGAACTATAATTTTTCAATTTCTGGATTTCTTTCTCAAGCCTTCCAATATTTCTCTAAAATTCATTCGATTCTTATTTCAGATGAAAATCTAATCGAGTATCTTCTTCTTCAAAACTTCTTCTTCTGAACTCTTCATTGTTTACTGTTAAAATGAAATTATTCTCTCTAGAATTATCAGTAGGGTTTTTGAATTTATCTTCATTATCTTATTCTTTATCATCTTTAGAAAAACAACTTCTCCTTATCACCTTGTTTCTTCCATGATCTTCACTACCTTATATCATCTTCATCGTTGTTTTATTCATTCTTTCTTTGTGTAAAATTATCCAAAAAGTGCCTAATGGCTCCTTATTCAAAAACTATTAAGGGATGATTCCATATATACTTTCCTATACCACTTTCTCATTTTTAGAAAATAAGGATGAAAATTCATCAAGATTTTTACAAACCTTATTTTCAAAATTAGAATGTCCAACTTCTTCTACTTCAAGAATATTCCTCTAATTTTATTTCTTGGTATCCATGAAAGAAATTTATCTATCTAATTTTTTCCCTTTCATAAATTTCTCCCTTATAATTTTTTAAGTGATGATTTTACTATGAATATAATCTATATATAATGTTTCAAGAACTCTATCTTCCAACGTTTAAATTTTGGCATCAAACTTGTCAAGAAGAATTCTCAAGATCTTTTCAACAATAGTAGAATCTTCCAAATTTCACCAAGACATATAATAGTTCTAACAATGTAATTCACCATGATAAATAAGTTACCAAAAGATTCATACCAACCCATATTGAGATCCTCATACTTCAATATCAATATATCAAAACTTTACCTTCTTTACTTTTGTGTTTCCTTCATAAATGTTCTTCATCTTATCCCAGATACCTTTGGTAGTAAAAAAACCTAACACCCTTAAGAATTCTCTTTTAGAAAGTGATAAGAGTAAATAATAATTATTTCTTCCTTCATTCTCATGATTATTCTTATCCACAGATGTGATAGGCAATTTTTCATCAATAGGAGGAAATCCATCTATAGCTACTTCCAGAATATCATACCCTAGAGACATAAGATAAGGAAACATTCTAACTTTCTAGATGTGATAGATCTTACCATCAAATACCAGAATCACCTAGCTATTCACACAATTCAGATTCTATATAACAACTTCTATTAAAATACTTCAGAAAATAGTAAATGATCAGAACATTCCCTCTAATACCAACTGAAATCACCCATCCAAGATCAATGTATCACTAAGAAAGGGAGGGGTTGAATCAGTGATATATTTTTATTTTCAGTTTCCTTTATTTTGAAACAAATTTTTTCTCCTATTAAAGATTTATCTCAATGATGAAAACAAAGAAATAACACATCTATAAGAACATATGTGTTTATAAGGTACACCACTCAATAAGAGTATCTACATCCTTAGTATGGTTTGGAAAAATTCTAACACCAAAAAATCCACTACAAAAAATAATTTTAATATATACAAACAAGTAAGATATACCCTTACACTTTTGTATCACTATGATCAATACAATAGTGAATCATCTTCTTCTAGAACAAATGATATAATACAAGTTTGTGTAACAAGTTAATAAACTTTCATCATTTTCTTCTAAACATGTTACTATTTTCCCTTATAAAGTTTCACTTTTGATAACCTTCAAAACAATTCTTCACTTTCTTACCCAGCAGTAGGTAATAACATCACTGGACTTCATAATGATACTTGTTCTGATATCCCAGTCTGATTCCTTAGTTTGATAGCTCAGTCTATAAATGTAAATCTTCCAAAATACTACTGAAATAATTATGAACTACTTCTACCTTAGTTTGGAAATCTCAGTCTGATTTCCTCGTCTGATGACCCATTCCGATTTGATAACCACTGAATATGATCTTCCTTCTTCTTCTTATTCTTCTTTATGGAAAACTTCATCAGAAATGCACTATCCAAAAACCTCTTCTCTACAAATTCAGAACTTCTCTCTCTTTGTACGCACATGAATAGTGTTCTTATCTGTTGGAAATTACAATGTAATCTCTTCCTTTTATAGGCACACCAAAAGTGGTTTAAGCAGGAATCTTAAAAGTTTTTCCTCTTAACAAAATTTAACAAAACTTTAATTTCACCTTTATTTTGGCTCCATCTTTGACTTATTATTTTCTTTCATACTATTATCAATTCCTTTTGAAACTTATTGAATCTTCTCAAAGCTTTAGCCTGCTTCAGAATTTCAGACCATTCTGGAGTCTACTTCCAATATTTATTCTAATTTATTCATTACAATGAGTTCATATGTATGATAGTATATAATGATGGTCCATAGCAATTGATCAAGTGAAAAGAAAATGAATTCTCATTACAATGCTCGGTACCAACTGAAAACAAACTACTCATTCTGATGCTCTAAAGAAATTGATAATTATAAAACTTTGAAGCTATTATTCCATAAACATAGCTATAACATATAAATATATAATGTAACACCCCAAGATTTCATAGTGCGTTATTTTTTCAAAATAATTCAATAACATGCACTACACGCAACACCGAGTTCAAGCGCACCATGACTTACCAAACTAGCCCTTCAAAAGAGGTTATGAATAGTATTAACTGAATTTTGAACATTATATAATCCTTATAATTTTAGAATCCATATTATGAGTTTCTTATACATAATGTAAGAACAAATTCATTTTTTCAGATAAAAGGAGTATTTTTCAAAAATGCACTTTTACCGACATTTAATGGTGAACCCTTTTTAAATCCAATATTTTATGACTTTTATATATTCAATTTGACTAAATAAATGTATTCTTTAGAATGGGGACATCAAAAATTTACAATTTAACACCCCAATATTCCTCGGTATGCTTCTCTTTGAATAATACAGTAGCATGTGTTGTACGCAACTTCGAGTTCTAACACACAACACAACAAATCAAACTAGACGTTATGAATAGTAATACCTACTTTTTGAAATTTTATAAATTTTATCTCTCAAAATGGACTTTATTTTTGGATTCAGAATATCAAATTTAGCCTAGGGTGAAATTTTGGTACTTTTTGGATAACTTTTATATTTTGATGAATAGTGAAAATTACTAAATTTTTATTAAAAATAACTTTTTTAATCAAAATAAATCATGGTGATAAATTATGAATTTTATGGGTTTTAAAGTATATTTAGAATATATTTTCACCATTTAATACAATTTTTGTCATTGGAAATATTTTCACAATTAAACCGGACATAAACAAGTATCAATCTTTTGATAGTTATTATATCTTAAAAACACGCTTTTTGTTTTGACAGTGGGAATTAATTTTAAATTAATTTCTGTAACTTCTGTGTTTTGAATTTGGAAAAATGGATACCATATTTGGAATCATGATGTCCAAATTGTTTAAATAGGTAACTTTTATTTTTAGACATTTTGAATAATTACATCAGCAAATATTTTATTTACCATGGTTAAATGGTAAATCCGGTAAATAAGGGTTAAAAAATAATATTATAATAATAAAAAATTACCCTAAAACGTGTCCTAACCTTATTTGTGGATACATGTCCGACCATGGGCATATTTGGGTAGATTTTGGGACCCCATGGAGCCACTTCTAGGTGATAGGGACACTTTATATTAATTAAGTTAAAATAAATACAAAAATGACATAAGCATATATCTTTTAGAAAATCAATTTTTACATAGGGTTATATATGTTTGATTTTAGACTATAAATATTAATTAGAATGCTAAAAATATTTCATACATAATGGTAGTTTATTTATAATTTTTAGACATTGAAAAAGTAAAAATATATATGACACAATAATGATGCAGTATTTTCCTTATTAATGAAAGAATCAAATAATTCGTATTATAAATGTTAAAATAAATATAATTTGAATGTTTTGATGAAATAAACGAATTTCATAGGTTAATATGATACGTTATAATTGATTAAATGAATTATTTTCTATGTAATAATGTTTTTAAGACTTTTTTCAAAAATCAATTATTAAATATTGTCAAAATTGACATAAAAGAGTTTTTAAAAAAAATATTATATTATTAATTGATATTCAATTCCTAAAAATCCAAGGTTCGGCCAAGAGACTTATATAATGATATTTTTATCATAAATGGACCAATTTTGGGTCGTTTGGATGTATATGGTAAGTTTATTAACTATATAATATAAAAATACAAAGTGACATGGTAAATGTCAATTTAATTAACTAATAGTTTAAACTAAAAGATAAGGTTAATATAATGACCAAAACCTCTCTAAAATCTATTGTCTGAGTGGTTTTAGACCTATACTCACCTTAAACTTTAAATAATCCAATTTTTAGCCATTAGAAACCGAATATGAATTTATTATAAAATAATATTTCTACATTTTCCTAAAGATCCCCTCACCCCTCTTATAAAAGGTCACTCCCCCTTCTCATTAATTCACACCATAAAAGCCTTTTGGTTCGGCAAACCCCTACCAAAATACTCTCTCAACTTTCCTAACTTAATCCTAGAGGCCTTAGTTTGATCAGAAATCCAACCTAAGGATCCCTTTTGATCAAGTCAAAAGGAAGAACCCGAAGAAGAGGTAACGCCTTCACCACACCCTGTAAAGTTCCTTTCTTCTTCAACTTCTTCTTTCCATGTTATTTACATCATAAAATAATAACTCTAGTATCTTCTATATACTGTGATGTTATTATAATTATGGAACAAACAAATTCATTATTCTATCCATCCCTTGAATTACATGTCACCATACGTGCGTGCGTACGGCCTACCGTCTCCACGTTGTGGTGTAATTATTATTCAATATATTATTATTTATATGGGTATAATAATTATGTATAATTCATGTAAATAATAAATATAACATGATAATTATTCTGTATATATGATATACCATCTAATTATATATTATTTTAATATCAAAAGAATGATATTGCCGCGCGTGCGTACGTACGGACTACAGTCTCCACGAATGCGATGAGATTCATTCCCCATTGTATTCATTCAAGAATGATTTTCATTTGATGGTTAAAAATTAATTTTTAAAGACTTAATATCATTCTTTACATGAATATGATACAACATATCCATAAAAAACATGGCTTATATAAAATAAAATGAGTAAGTTAACACCCAAAACGACGATAATACTAAGATTTTATTAACAAATCAATGTTAAAAGATCATATATGATATCATATTAATATATATGATTATTGTATAATTAAATAAAAATTATTTAACCATTATACAGAAGGTTAACCTACCATCAACCAAGGAAAATTACAATGTAAGGGTTTATTTCACAAACTCTTCATTATTCGAGGTTTTTTATACGTAGTTATCTACTAGGACCTCTTTATCATCTACATCCATGTTTCTCAAAAATGTATTTCAAAATATTCTTACTATTTAACATAATATGGGTAAAAGTCATTTATACCCTTTTTTTGAATTTTTATAAGAAGTTTATAAAGGAATATTTCCGCTGTTTTCCAAACAAGGTCCTTTTTAACCTTTTCGACAGAATTAAGGTATGAATGTCTTTCTTTAACTTATACGGTGGGTGCGTCTATTTTCTGTCGTTATAAGATTGTCAAAGCTTCTCTTACAAGCTTATAAGGATATTTTAAATGTAAAAGTTTTATTTTATAATTTTGTGACCTTTAAATGATTTCAAAAATAAAGATATTTCTCTCAAATAGTTTTGATTTCATCAATGTCAACATCCTTTGATGGATTTTAAGTTTATTTGATGTTGATTTATTATGATACAAAACTTTCATATTGTAATGAAGTTTTTGTGATATGTTTGACTGTGGATGTGCTATTATTATACCATTCATGGTTTATGGTTAAATTATTGACATTTTGTAATCTAGTTTTAATACGAATGTTTATGATATGTTTAAACCTTTTCATATGAGGAATGTATTGGACTTAGTAAGTGACAGGTGGAGCCCGCTATAGCTCCTCGATGCATAGGTAGGTCTCATGAGACAACTAGACATGGAATTGTCTAAGGCCCTTTCCCAATTTGATTTATGGTTTTGGCCGAGGCCTTAATCATTTTAGACGTCTTGGCTGAGGCCTTGACAAAATGTTTCAGAATGTCTGGCATTATACATTCCCTCGTTATGGAAATAATATTGATGGTTCATGTGGTCATTCGACTAGTAGAATATCCATGTGAATAAGTAAATGGCATTATTTCATTTTATCTTTTCCATATTATACTGAAGTTAAAGTTTAAAAGACTTTTGTTTTAGTTATACATTGCCTTAAATGTTTATGTTTATTTATGAAAGTTTCCGCTATATTGTTATCCTTACTGAGCATCTAAGCTCACCCCTTTCAATGTTTTATTTTTTCCAGGATGTGAAGAAGTAATTTATGAATGACCTGCAGGGATAATATGTGGGGGTTTGAGTGTGGAAAATGGAGAATATGTTGTTGTAGTTTTCATTTTTATGATTTAATGTAAGACTTATGAATATATCTAGTGTTTCCAAGGCTACTAAACTAATCGATCTTTCGAGATTTGATCTTTCTTGTGATCATGCCAATGTTATGTAATAATGCACCGCCTATGGGTAACTTGGGTCGGGGCATTATAGTTGGTATCAGAGGGAAGTTTAGTACAAACCTTGGAAGCTAGATTTAGATAAACTCTAATTAGAGCACATATACCTAAGATGGACTTTGAGGATTAGTATAGAAGAACTTCCTAGAACTTTGGTATTGTAGATATTTTTTGAGTTTTCTAAGAAATACATCCCTGTCTGGATATGAGCAGGTAGATGTTGCTCTGCATAGATGTACCTAGGGGTAAAACTCGAAAACACCGCTTTAAGCTAGACTCGAACGGGAACTGGTGCACGACAACGGGCCATGCTGCACTCTTGGTTACGACACTCCCAGGGGATATGCTTAGGATAATTCTCATTTTTATTACAAACCATTATGAAGGTTTTATGAGTACATACTTACTCAAAGAATACATTTTTATTATTATGGATTATATCCATAAACTGTTTAATTTATGTTAAGTATTTCACAAGTTTGGGATTAGGTATTGTTATTCATAAACTAATTTGGTGTATGCCATTGTTTAGAAATGGTGCCCAGTAGAAGGAATGAGAACTCCAGTAATATGCATGATCCAATGAGTAAGAACGATCATATATTTCATGGTATTAATGCATTATTTATAAGGGAAATAGTCTCCCACGTATTATCATCATATGAAGAAATAGTATCATGTGCTGATAAGATAAGTAAAGAGTTCTCTGAGTCCTATGGATTTGAAGGGAAGAAAGAGAATAAAAGGATGGAAGAGAGAAAGATGGATAAAGGGAAGAGGGAAAAGAAGAAATTTCCCATATGTGATAATTGTGGGAAGAAACACCCTGGAACTTGCCTGAAGGGAATGGGAGTTTGTTATAAGTGTCGAGAAAAAGGAAACCTTATACGTGACTGCAAGGGTAATAAAAAGGTTTCAAATGTACAATGCTTCATATATAAGGAGTTGGGACACTACTCAAACCAATGTCCCAGTCATCAAACTATGCCACAAATGATGCTATTGGATAATAACCAAGTTATGATACTACCACAGATGAAGAGGAATGACTAGTGTTCATATGTTGTTGTTTTATAATTATTTCATTGAAGTGTTGTATCAATGATGTACTGGAAATAAATAAGGATTGTACTGTAGTACTATTTCATTAAAGACTTGAGATTGTGTGGAACAAAGAAAAGTGACTCAATAGAAGGTTAAATTTTTTGAAAATATATGATTGATAGAAAGATAAACCATAATATGGTTCTGATACCGAGGTAGTAATTTTGGAATAATACATGATTGATTTGGATAAATTATATTGGATATTCTTGACTACCTTGAAACTGATTAATGATTTGTATTTTCCATCATTGTTGGAGTTTACAAAATTTTTGGATAGAATGAGTATATCCAGTATTCTATAAGTAATAAGGGATCATGAACGTAATCAATAAGGTTTTATGGTATTTCAGGATGTTGCAGTGTTTCAAAAGAATACATGATGAAGGTGTTCACATGCTATTACGTGGAAAAAAAGGATCTTCATTGTGTTTACCTGCCTTATAAATTTTGGATTGTGAGTTTGGACAGAACTATTTTGGATAAGTCCAGTTTGAGATTATTTTTGGATTTCCATAAAAAAGAGACAAGCCGGAGGTCGGACGACAACCTGTCGCGTCCGGTAAGGCTGTGAGACTTGAACCCACAACCGAAGGGCGACAAGGGTGTATCACCTACCACTGACCCATGTGATGTCCTGGATTGAATAATGTCGTTTTTTAATGGTTCTTCTAGATGAATTATAAATTCATTTTTTTAACCCTATATGAATAGGATAAATAGAATATTATTTTTGAGTTCTATTATCTTTTAGAGTGAAAGATGAGTTTGTGGTAGAACTTAGTTAAATGATGAGACTCTACTTGTCAAGTATATATTTTTCTTCTTCTCTTATTCAATGAATAAATTAATTCTTATACTTTAGTGAAGGTATCTTAAAACAAAAAATGTTTTATCCTAATACCATATGTTTTGTTGAACCGATGGTATTTTAAATCATCATAGATTGATGAATTTAAGGCCCTCAATTTTACACTTGTTTTTTATTGATGAACTCAATCACTACCTATAAATATTTACATTTTTCCTCCAATTATATGTCTCTAATTGCCACCAATGTTCTCCTAATCTAGATCATAATTTGGTGGTGACCCTTTCATTTCTCTTTTCCTCATATTAAGACTAAATTTTATTAACCCAATTACCGATGTGGGTTTTCCCACAAAGATATTTTCTATTTTCAACCTTTTATTTTCGAAGAACAGTTTCAAATTGCGAGGACTCAATTTATTTAAGGAGGGGAGAATGTAACACCCCATGATTTCATAGTGCGTTATTTCTTCAAAATAATTCATTAACTTGCACTACACACAACACCGAGTTCAAGCACACCATGACTTACCAAACTAGTCGTTCAAAAGAGGTTATGAATATTATTAACTGAATTTTAAACATTATATAATCCTTATAATTTTAGAATCCATATTATGAGTTTCTTAGACATAATGTGAGAACAAATTCATTTTTTCAGATAAAAGGAGTATTTTTCAAAAATGCACTTTTACCGACTTTTAATGGTGAACCCTTTTTAAATCCAATATTTTAAAACTTTTATATATTCAATTTGACTAAATAAATTTATTCTTTAGAATGGGGACATCAAAAATTTACAATGTAACACCCCAAAATTCCTCGGTACGCTTCTCTTTGAATAATTCAGTAGCGTGTGTTGTACGCAGCTTTGAGTTTAAGTATTGTACAAAAACTATCAAAATTGTAGTAGTGAAATATATATATTCAAATTTATCAAGGGAATTAACAATGATAATTCACATCTTGAAGAATAAGTTGATGTAATAGAAGAATCAGTAGTAAAGATGATGGATAGCTACAACATTGTCTCAAAGATTGTGAAGGAAAAAGGATAATATGTCCTACTTTGTAATAGAAAAATATTAATTGATGAAAAACTATAGATATTTTAATGTGATAAATAATTTTAAAAAAAATTGTAAAGGAAGTGTTCCATACATTATTGAATCTTTAAAAAGTATATGCAGATATCAAATCAGGCCATTTGGAAGCTAAAGTGGCAAGAGGGAAAGAGTTGTATAACTCTCATATTGTGATAAATAAAATACATGAGGAAAATATCAAAATATAAAAAAAATTAATGGGAATAAATATTGAACTAAATTATGGTTGAAGAGAATACTCTCATTTTTAAGTGTTTAGAGATGGAATTAAAGCTGAGAAATTTGAAATCTATGAAAGTAGAGTCATCCTAAATAGTTGAGAAAATAAGTGTTTAAACAAAAAAATATAAGTTATGCCTACACAAATTATGTATCATAATAGTGGATCAAATATCTTTAGAACATGTGTAGAATCATCCATCAATATATACTAACATAAGTTAACCTTCAGGGACGAAAAAGTGTCTTTCACTAATTCTAGAATTTCTAGAAGTGTAGAATAAATAAATAATTTGGTACATATGTAGAAAATTAAAAATGTTATAAATGATATCAATATGTCAAAGATAGAAGTTATCATGTCCAATAATATATATTCTACACAATGATCCTAAAAGGTTTAGGTTCCAGCCGAAAAATCAGTAAGTAGTTATGGATAGACTCCACTTGCAAGTAAAATATCAAGATTAATTAGTAGATATTGTTGATGTTAGAGGTTTGGGCACTGGTAAACTTATTTATGGAATAAAACTTCAGTATGAAAAATTTATATAGGTCCTACATATAGGGGAGAAAATATAAATAAAATAATAAATCTAATGTAATGATGAACATAATGTAGATGAAGAATAATCTCTCCACAAGGAATAGATTTGATATCTTTGAGAACTTTTGTGATTTGTGAATGATTGGTGGTCATTTTTATAATGAATTATAATATAATAAATTCAGGTATCATCCAATTATTTATGAAAATAAAGAACCATAATGGTTTGACAATCAGTTAAATAAAGTGAATATTCCTTGAGTGATAACTAGAAGAAATCAACAAAGAGAAGTTATCCCAATAAGGCAATGAAGAAAGGAAACTAAGAGGTTCAACCTGTAAGGAAAATAGTTCTTTTATTGTTGTAATAGTGTCTGCATCATGGACCATTTCAATATGTACATAAATGATAAGAAATAAGTAATAAATCTAAATACTAGAAGATAGTCCATCCAGGATAAAGATGGCCAGATTAGATTAGTGGTTTACACTCCGTGTGAAGTAGAGAGGCTTCCCAAGAAGGTAAAATATAAACTTGGTGTAGAGGGTGTGTGGAAGTTGTATGAAGGATGGTAATAGTGTTTCCAAATGTATGACATATATTCCTAAATAATAATAACTATTGAATAATAAGGAGAGAGAACTTATGTGATCAAGTTCTTGAACTATTACTACTCAAAAGGAATCTAAATCTAATAAAAAGGATATACATGTGCACAAAGGTTGTATAACCATATGCACATATTAGTTATCTTAGACTAGAAATCTATAGAAATTTGAAAATAAATCACATGCTCTATTTTCACAAGTTATAAATTCCAATCCAACTTAGAATAAGAGTGTTGAAGAGAAGAAAACCATGACACTCAAAGGAAAACAAAGATATAAAGTAGAGGGTAAAGAAAGTATAAAGTGGTATAGATACTTCAGGCATACAAGAAAATAAGTTCTTAAATTGATAAATAAATCTCATCCATGTTTCTCAAATTGAGAAACTTTTGTAAGATCCCCCATACCCTTAAATTTTTTATGACTCTTAAATGATGGGAAGGGGATATGATGATGGTAAGAGAGTGTATCTTAGGGGTAAGTCCAAAAATATGTTCGAAGCTTCTAGAGGTTTATACTTACTATTAATTCTAGAAATATGGACATCCCCTTAAAATATGAATGATGAGGTATGATTTCATTCTCCCATAACTTGTTTAACAAGTATATATTATGTTTATCAGGGGGATTTTATAATGAGTGTGGAATACCTGAAACTTAAAATCTTTTCATATATTATTTCAAGTGAGTATAGGTCCCTAAAATTTCTTAAAAATATTTGTGTGTTACCCACAATGTGAGAAAGACAAAACTAGTGTCACATGTAAAAATTAAGAAATTTTTTTCTAAACTTGTCACTCTTGTTTTCTATGAAGGGTTATCCAATGTAGACTTAGAGATGATTTGTTGATGGCACATTGAAGAGAAAAATGTGATGTCAAGTTATATCAGATGATGTTGTACCATCCATATGTTCCTACAATCACTTGAAATTAATTAGTGATTCTTATTTAATCCCTTGTCTTAAATGGGAGTTGATTAGACCTCTTAAAATGAGAGAGAAATAATTTGTATAGAATATATTGGTGAAAACCTCCCAGTTGAAAATAAAAATAGATAGAGTAATTTTAAGAAGATCATTCCCTTAAATATCTAGTGGAATCATATTTCAAGTGATATCAATTGAAATTAGTATCAGGTATTAAAGGGTAGAATAAATTTAAATAATTAAATATTCTATATTAAAAAGGGAAAGACTGTCTTACCCCTTTACATTTATTTTTTAGTTTGGGGGAGAAAAATTACATTGACCAATGTATGAAATTTTAAATTGAAAATAATCACAAAGGGGGGGATTGAAGTACCTAAAGGTGTTAGATAGTATTTTTTTCAATTAGTATTTGTTTCTAGTATAAAGAATATATATCAGGTGAATAAGTGATTATCCACCTATGAAATAAGTGTTTCTTCCATGGGAAATAAAAGGAAAAGATTAAGATCATAGGTCCTTGGAATAGCTGACTAAAAATATTCCATATAACCAATGTTTGGAGAAACCATATGATAAATATAAATTAATTTGGTTGCTATAATTAATTTTTATACACTATTGGATGACAGATGTCGATGAAGAAATATGTCTTGGGATTTATTTAAGAAGGTCTCACCTGAGATGGTAGAGTGGTTCATTAAAATAATCGTATTTGAGTATTATTTATGGTGAAACGCCTTTGAAATGTTTTTGAGGGAGTTTTTAATTATTCTAAAAATTATAACAATTATTTGAAGAAGTTATAAGATTATTTTAAGAGTTTGGATAATCTTGAGAAGTAATTGGACATTTTTTGAAGATACCTATAGAAACGTAGTTTTTGGAGTTCATGAAAAATTGATAAGTCCTGATCATTGGGCTTTATCTATTGATCATAAGACTACACTCTAAATATAAGACATCAAGTGCTGAATTTAAGACTTTTTTAAATCATATGAATTCATCTTAAGGCTTTGAATTCTATTGGAATTTGAAAATTTCATTGATCATAAGTCTTCTTCCACTTTTCATAATTCTTTAAAGTCCCCAATGTAAATATTTATCAAAGAATAAATATTAAACACTTGAAAAAATTAAAAAATATTCTAGATGAAAATAATTACCCATAGTATAGTTTAATCCTTCATTATAAATATTTGTGAATGTAATTTTTGAATTCCCCAGAACAACTCTTCAATACATAGAAAAATCTTGGAAGTTCTACTGGATGAAAAATTTTGCTTCTACATTTTGAATCTAATGAAGATGAAATTATTAGGATGATGTGAGAGATATTAGTTCATGATATAAAAATCACAAAATCCAATAAAGTTTTATGATTCAAGCACGATAAGAAAGAGATGTTTATCTTCATACATGGAAATAGAAGATCAAATCACAATGACAAATGGAATTTCCAGAATTAGTTAATTGTGAGGAAATTAAATCCAATGATGTTGAATTTATAATTTTGAGTTTATAACATCCTGAATCTTAGAGAATACATAATCTAATTTTGATTTATTTACCTTTAATTAGAGAGTTAATAAGATCAAAATTAATATAAGTACTACATGTATGTATTGAAGATAAAATTTATTTTATCAGGTTTTCAATAATAATTCATATGAAGAATCATTAAACTTATTTTTTATGATATCTTACATAATTTAGATATGAGTATTTTTAAGTGTTCATTAGTAACTTATAAGGAAATCTTGGAATATTCACAAGACTTGAGAAATGATATGGACTCCATATTTTATAAATCTAGTAAAGAAATATGACTTTCATACCACAGATATGTTTACTATGTATAGATGATAGGGATTTGAATATTTTTAGTGCGAGTTTTGTGGTTTCCTTTGAGAAGAAATAGTCACACCTACTAAATAATAAATAATATTTTATTCAGTTTCATTTCAAAAATGATAAGCATTTAATAAGTGTATTTTTTGAATACTCCTTGAGTTGAAAAATGTGAGCATGATAATACATGGAGACCTATATAGGGTATTCTATAATTGTGATTTTATGCTAGTAGATGTTTTTTATTCTCAATAGACCATTTATGGTATTTATAAAATAATTAATGAATTTAATTTAACTACATATTCATATAAGAAGTTAAGAAGATCAAGGAGAAGAAAAGAGAAAAGAAAGTTTCTACTGAAAAATAGAGAGTGTGTGATCTGTGAGTATTAGATTGAAATGAATCCCTAAAATAAGAAGATGAATCTATTTTATATTGTATCAAAGAAGAATAATAACAGTTATTCTATCAATCCAATGAAACCTAGTGGGTCTTATATAAATTTTGATTTGATTCTCCATCTAAATAATCTGTGAAGAAATGGAAGTTATGTAGTTTCAGAAACTGAGTTGCATGTGATGAGTTTGAAGATATCTTGGTAGTTAAAGTTCTTTGATTTATAGAACAATTACATCTTTGTGGGTGTTGTGACATCCCTGGATATACTAGATTGATCAGATTCAGAAGGATGAAGGAATAAAAGAACCATAAGGGGATGAATACCATTGAAGCAGTATAAAGACCCCTTAACTTGTGTCATAGAGTTGAGTCTTGTCACCTATGTAATATGGTGACTAAACATGCATAATATTATTTGAAAAAGGTTTTATGGTAGTCTTTATACATACATTTTAATAGTTGGATTGAATATATTGGAGAATATATGACTCAATGGGAGTTAACACAGCAAGGAATAGGTTACACAGACTAGGGTCGACCCTTGTAAATATACATGTGTAATTTTTACTTTTAACATCTTCATTGAATATATGTATGTGGAAGGATAAAATGAACGATATTAATTAACATTCTAATAGGTGACAAAGGTTAAAACCCAAATGGGGTTTGAAAATAAAAGAAGAATTGTTTTTTGGTAAAATTATTCTACACTTGATTCACCCCCCCCCCCCCCCCCCCTCAGGCATGTCTTCATGGTCCTAAGGGAATATCACATGTTTTTACCCAAAAAAAATTATGTGGAGGATTAAATTAGAGAGTTATATCATATAAAATCTTAATAGTTATGGAGTATATTCATTTTTATTTTATTTTTTATGATTTGAAGATATGATACTCATGGGAATTGTTTTGGGTATCCTATACTATTACCTTGTATCCCTATCGATTTGATTGCATTAACATTTTGATATCTATGAGTTGGAATATGATGATGAAGTGAATGATAAAATTATGGATTGTTTTCATGGATTGTTTTTTGAGAATAGAATTATGTGAGTTATTACCCTTTTTATGTTGATGTTATTTTAGTGTTCCCTTATGGTGAGGGTTTTCTCATGTGTATCATGAATTCCAATTATTAAAAAAGATGACTAGAGGGACAATATAACATATCATATCTTACTCCATTTGTTTGGGTTGATTTTATATATGAATTACTTATTTGTGATATATATGTGGTGTGGTTATGATAGATGGTTAGTACTAGGATGTTAGGCCCCAGTGATGTGTGTACTAGTTAGTGGGAGTTGTTCTATATCAATGATTTCTATATTTGATGGAATATATTTAGTGGAGTATGATTTGTGATGTGAATTATCGAATATTACCTAGAACATCTGGACTCTGAGTATTTTATAATAGATTTATAGGTTGAGGTGTTCTATCAGTTGATGATTTTGACCTAGTTTACAAATAATTGGTAGTGAAAAGTAAAATCACGACTATATATTATAATTTTATAGATTAAAATATTATGTGTACATGATATTTATTTTTTTATCTATTATTGGGATATCATATAGGGTTTTGTTGTACTAACCCATTTACAAGAACATGTGTGGTAATTTACTGATGGTTGTGTCGATGTATGCCTTTTTATAAAACTATAAGATTGTATTTGTTAAGGTGTCAAGAAGAATTTAATCAGTGATCAAGGGGACCTTCATAAATGGTTTTAATTTTATATATATATATCATTGACATATATTGGAATTTTTCTTTTACATATATTTATTTTGGGGGTTCCAAGATTTTTTTATGGTTTTAGGTATCATTCATTTTATGATGTTGTATGAAATTAATTCATTTATCATATTGATCACTTCTGGAATTAGGTATATCTATTTTTCATGGTTTTAGGTATTTATTTTCCTTTATATACTTTAATTATGTTTTATAGAGAGTAATTCCTTCTATTTGTGTGTTAAAAACCCTGAACATTGGTCATTAACCCCTGGATTATTGAAGGGAAAATTGGGCTAACACTTTTATTCTAATCGCTAACCCAAGGAGGGGTTCCGGTGGTGATAGGTCATTTGATAGTGGTATCAAAGAATTTTTTTGAGATATATGTTGGAGTTTAGAGATATCTATATATTTAGATTTTAGTTTTGGAAACTAAAAGAAAAATTTTAGGAGTATTAGAATTTGGTCTATTAAGAAATGGAACTATAAGATCATGTCTTTTTTCAGGTATGTCCCTCTTTTAGTTTTTTGTTTGAGACTTGGTGGTCAATTATTGTTCGAATATGGAGATCCTTTTTTCGGTAAAATGACTTAAAGTTCATTTATATATGGTTTTTTGAATAAACGTAGAGTTGGGTTGCACGGAAACTTTATAACATCAAAGAGGGTCCATGTAAGGACCAGTTTGGGGATTCTTTTTTAATTAATTGAGTCTTTTTATAAATTTTTCAAGTGTTAAAAGGGTTTCTTGGTAAATTGAGATTCCTTAAATGGGGTTCGGGTTATTTTAATTTAATTGGGCTGAAAAAATGCCAATAGAACAGTTACACACCGTGTATCTATAATACACGTCGTGTAATTATTTCCAGACACATGTCGTGAATGGTTACAGGTCATGAATTGATTCATGACATGAAGAGAGTACACATAATATAATTATATTACACATTGTGTAATACTTGATCATAATAAACAATAATCTGTGGTGATGTGTTTTTTCTTTGTATCCCTCTAAAAAGAAATACACTACGTGTAACTATATTGCATGCTATGTAATTTCCCATGAAGAAAATTTAAAGGGTGTCATATAGAGAATTTTATATTCACATTATGTGAAAATCTTTTCTATTCACCATAGGGAATCTTCCAAGAAATTTTGAAGTGATCCTCTTGATTCCGGATGTCTCGATCATGCATCAGATCCCTGGATCCTTCTTGAAATCATCTTCGCATTCGTTCTTGTTGGTGAATCCTATTCGAAGAATTGGTTTATCATTGGTTAAAGGTAAATGTCTAAACCTTAACCCTTTGGTTTGATAATTTTCATGTATGTTAAATATTTCAATTGTGTCAACATACGTCCACATGAATTAATTAAATGATAAATTGAATTTTTTGGAGACCCTTTGGATCCAATTGGTTATTGAATCATCTTGTGGCTAGCGTTCAGGTGAAATAACCCTTGATTATACATGACATGTTTAATGGATTAAAGTGTGTTTATCATGACATGTGACTTGGGTGATTTATTTGTAAATTTACCTCAGATTCTCTTGATTATTGAAGTGACTATAATATTGTTGGTTTAAGACCAAAGGATTAAAATAAATATGAAATTTAAAGATAAATGGTAATTTTCTTAATTAACCATTGATGATGTGATATTGTGATATCCTTGTTGTTATAACATGTGTTTTGATAAATTCTATAATTATTTTATGGGGCATTGGCCTCATTGAAATGTTAAAATGCTTATATAGCGGGATATTCCCAGTGACACATACTGAAATGATTATATACCGAGATCAACCCTAATAAATGATGAAATACTTATATATTGGTCTTGGACCTGATAAATAGTAAAATTATTATATATCGGGCTTGGTCCTAATAAATACTGAAATTCTTATATACCATACTCATCCCTGATTCATTGCTGAAATTATTATATAGTGGGTTTTGAACCAAACTTTTTTGTGATTTATACCTTGATTATATGGTTATGTTTTACCATGGTTATATGGTTGAGGTTTTCATGGTTGTGAGACATGCTTAGATACATTGTGTCATGGAATCGAGGTGGGTTATGTTTTAACTTAGTTATATGACTATGGTTAGATTGGTTGTGAAACATGCTTAGATATATTCCAACATCAAGACAAAGTAGTTTGATGTGGTATTAATTTAATTTCTTTATTAATTAATACACTTGGTTATTTGATTATAGCATAAACTTATACTCACACCCAATTCGGGATTTTTTTAGTACTTGAGCAGATTTTGTGGATACACATTTCAAAAAAGGAAAAGGACCTTGTTATTGATTGTCTATACAGGATGGGATAGATTTTGGAGATGGCACCAACATGGGTTTCAGGACTGGTGACTTTGAGTCTTTATTTGATTTTGGTAGTCTTTTATTTGTATTATTTATATCATAACATTTAGTTATATTCTAGGATGTCATTACATTATTCCCTTATTATTTATTGGATTATTTAGTTGTATTTTATTGTTGGTGCTCCATTTTATTATATTGTTTCCATTATTTCCACACAATGATATTTATTATTTGGATTGGGTTGTTCCACTATGTTTTAACTTTGTAACCAGGGGTATAGTATCCCCACTATACATATAACACCCCCACTGCTAGTCTGCAACATCTTGTGTATAGGGATCCATTCTTGAGGTCGTGTAACCAACCCATATAGACCACATGAGATAGTGTTGGATCGGGGGGCATTACAAAGTTGTATCAAAAGATAGGTTCTTATTTTCTATTTCATTACTATTTTGTGAAGGTAGAAAAGAGACTAGGATGTGTCGGTACTTGGTAATGAGATTGTTCATGGGAGTAGCTAACCCATATATAGGGTAAAGTCCAAGTGCCCTGGGTGGATTGTTTTTTATACTATTTTCTTGTTATAGTTGATGTTATTTCACCCTGAGTGATTCACAAATTTTGTGAGGTTATTGTTTTATGATGATATTGGTTCTTGAGATTTATATTCATATCCCAGTATAGCACGGAATGAATATGCATGCATAATAATAGGCACATAGAGAAATGGATTGAATTTCATTGTTCATGATAAGGAAATATGTATTTTCATGTGATACATACTTTCCTATTAAACTATGATATGAGATACATATTATATCTGATAAATGAAATAAATGAATTGATATATAATGCTAAAACACTTTTAATCCATTTTTAGAGAGACCAAGAGTCATAGGTTCTCTATTCTTTTCACCTTTTTAGGTTTACCCTATTGTTATAGATAGTGTTATAAGGAGTGTGTTTATATTTTAGAGAAAATGCCTCCTCCTCCTCGTCGATTTGAGCATCAGGATAGTGGAAATCAGCACACTCCTAATGCATCTGAACAAGAGCTTCTTGTAGTTCCTAAGGATCATATGGATGCTCAGCTTCGTGATATCTTCTTAAGGGTCATATGATTCATGGAAAGATATACTGTTTGCATCATGCCTTCAATATCTAAGTTGATAAGAGAGTTCCATATATAACATACACCTATTTTCAAAGGTAAGTGAGGCCCCCAAATAGCCAACTTCTATATCGACTTACTCTGGATGATCTTTAACAATCTTAAGACACCCACAGATAGGAGGGTGAATCTTTCTGCTTATATACTTCTTGGACTAGCCAAGCGTTGGTGGGACATTCTGGAGAAAGCAAGGAAGTGGGATGAGATATCTTCTAAGGACATTAAGATAAGGTTCTTGATCCATTTCTATCCCAATATATTGAGGTATGAGAAGGATTATGAGTTCATGAACCTGAAATAGGAGGGCGTGTTAGTAATGGAATATGCTAAACATTTCAATGACCTACAACACTTTGTGCCATCTTTGGTAGCTAATGAGATCTCTAAGGAGAGATAATTTCAAGATTGTCTTTGATATGAGATCAAATCATAGGTGAATGTGTACTCATAATGGAAGGGAATCTAGGAGAGGCCTTGAGTAGTGTCCAGAATATTTCATAAAGGAAAACTATGAACACTTTTTCTGGTGGAAAAAAATAATTATTATGATAGTTTTCTCCAAGGCAGCAGTGGTTGGAGTGGTCAGGGTAGGTGGAAGCCATCTTAGGATCATGTTCCATTGTAGTGATATCAGTTTGGAAATAGCCTCAGTGTCCACACCCTGATTTAGAGTGTCAAAATTGTGGAAGGATGGGACACCTGTAGAGGTTTTGTAGGGGCATGCAATAGCAAAGCAGTGGCAGGGGAACATGACAGGTACTAGATTCTGGGAAGGAGTTAGTTACTCCTTAGCCGAAAGGTTACTAGAGTTCCATAGAACATTCTAGTCGAGTATGGGGATGTGATACCCCAATGAAAGAATTTTATTACTAGTAAGAGGGTATAGATCAAGGGAGTTAGGCTAGAGACTAGTGTAGAGGGTCTGGTGAGCTACATGTTATACCAACTACTCTAGTTAGTGTGGATGCAGGACCATCTACTGTCAGAGGTACGATTCTTGTATCATCTGCCCTTTGTTGTGTTTTATTTGATATAGGAGCATCACATTCCTTTTTAGATTTTATTTTTGTAAATGGTTTGGGCTTGGATATGAAAATATTGGATGGTGTTTTGATCATCAACACACTATTGGAAGTTCAGTCAAAGAATATCAAATGTTGAAAATCATTTTCTCTATAGATTGGTGGTTACTGTTTATTTTGGGAACCATTTGTTCTAGAAATGATAGGTTTTGATTTGATTATTAGTATGGATTTGTTCATTCTATATCACGATCATAGCAACTGTTACTGGAGGAGAATTACCTTTCTATCTCTAGAAGGAGGCAACTATTATCCCCAGGGTGAGTGGGATCTTCAGATTTGTCATGCAAGACCAATTTAGTTTATATTAGATTGTCTCGCAAATCAGATAGTTAGTCTTTCTCTAGATGATGGTCGAATGTAGTGGGATTATTTTCCTCCAGTGGTAGACCATTTTTAGGATGTATTTCTTGATGAGTTCTGCATCTTATCACCTAAGAAAAAGATTGAGTTTACAATCGAGTTGATGCTAGGAGAAAATCTAGTTTCTATCACATCTTATAGAATGGAAAAAAGAAGTGCTTCAAGAGTTAAAATTTTAGTTTGAAGATATATAATATAAAGGTTTAATATAGCCTCGTACATCTCCTTGGGTACTCCAGTTCTCTTTTACTAAGAAGGTTGATGGGTCTTTTCACTTATGTATGGATTATCGAATATTGAACCAGATGACAGTCAAGAACCGGTATCCCCTTCCATGAATATATTATACTTTAAATTAGTTGATAGGTGTTAATATTTTCTCCATTATTTATTTGATATCAAGATACCATCATTTGAGTTTGATACCATCAAACATATCTTGGAATACTTTTAGGAGAAGGTATAACTTGTATTACTTAGTAGTGATGTCATTTGATTTGACCGATTCACTCACTCCAAAAAATTTTTTTTTTTCATTTTCGAAAATAAACCACTTTTTGGGTGAGTGGGAACCTTAAACACTGAAAACAAGATTGAAGCACCTCCCTCTTAAAACAGCATTACGCATCTTCCACCATTATGAAAACCACATTTAAAATTGAAAATTCAAATTCAAAAAGTGGGCAAACAAACCGCCTGTGCAAAACGAGAGACACCATTTTACCGTCATAGCCATCATCACCTCGCTGACATTATCATCTCGTCACAGCCACTACCTTCACATCGAATCATCACAATCACTACCATCCAGTCACCTTCATCATATCGCTTCTTGAAACCACAACCATCGACGCCACTGCAATGTCACCGAAGCCGAATCCTCGTCCGGTCGCCGCCAATCATTCCAACCCACAATCACTGCATCACCGTGTAAGAACCTCAATGCAATTGTCATTTCCGGAGAAAAAATGAGCACCATCAAAGACCGAGGAAACCACAAACTAGGGACGCAAACACCAGAATAACACCTGAACAAATCAAACCTCAGAAACGACCTCCTCGAATACCCTTGCTGATTCGACCTTCATCACCGGCCCCAAGACATAGAACCGACGGCGCACTCTAGTCGGAATCCACCGAGACCCTCCAACACCGTGAGACGAACTCCCAAAACTCCTCCAGAAAGAACGCATTCCACAAAACAGAGCTATCGAAAAATCCAGATCGAGGAAGAACTTGACCAGACGCTAACCTATCAATGCTTCACCTTCTCCGCTGTCATCCTTGGTGCAACTCAAACTCGCCCATGTCGTCACCATATCGCAAAGAAAATCCATCGTCGAATCAGAAAAACCCAAAATAGAAAACACCCAACCCACCGAGAGAGAGGAAGAAGGAATGGGGTTGGAACCCTAATCGAATCCCAGAAAAAAATCATAAAAAGAAAGATGAAAGACAACCGAAGATCACAACAGTGAGGGGATCAATCCCTAAAAAGTAACAGGGGGCTGAAACCCTAGAAGAGGAAACAAAGAGACGCCGAGAGGGCCCTCGACCACCAAATCGCTATCCCAAAGCCTTGGTGTGTCCATACCTCCAGATCTGACCTGGAGCGGAGCTGTGGAACACGAGGCCAGAGCGCAGGATAGCGGCCGGAGAGAGGCCTTCACGGAGCTGGGGAGAGGAGATCAAAAACCAGCGAGAGAGGGAGGAATCGAAGCAGAAAACGGCGACATGGAGAAAACAAACCCTAGGAGAAATATGCCCAGTCAAGGCAAGAGCCTGAGAGAACCCCTGGAGAATGCGGCGCCATATATTAGTCGGCCAATTGACTACCCTTTGACCAATTCACTGATAGTATACATGGACATGATGAATAGGATCTTTCATCCTTTTTTGTACCAACTTGTGGTGGTTTTTATCGAATATATCTTAGTGTACTCCCAATCAGTACATGATCATGCCCAACATCTTGAAATCATCCTGGGTACCTTGAGAGAGAATTTTCTTTATGCCAAGATAACCAAATATAATTTCTAGTTTGATAAAATGTACTTTGTGTGTCATGTCATCTTAGAGGTAGGAGTGTTAGTGGACCCAAATAAAGTGGCATCTATGGTATCTTGGGTGTAGCCCAATAATATCTTCAATATTTGGAGTTTTTTGGGATTAATAGGTGATTATTAGAGCCTTTTTCTAGGACTTTTCTAGTTTTGCAGCACTGGTGTCTGGGATGACCAAGAAGGGGTGAATTTTATTTGGTATGGTGCTTATGAGAGTTCTTTTCAGGATCTGAAAGGTAGGATGACCTTGCACCTATTCTCACTTTACCCGTGTTGGGTAAAGCATATACAATGTATTGTGGCACATTTGAAGTTGGACTCGGAGTAGTTCGGATGGAGGAGGATCAATTGGTTTCTCATAACTCTAGACAGTTGAGACTACATGAGAATATTATCTTACTCATGATCTAGAGTTAGAATTAGTGGTACATGCCCATATATGTTGGAGACATTATCTCATTGGTGAGAGGTTTATGGTATACATAGACCACAAGAGCTTAAAGAATATACAATGTACTATGGAACATCCGAAGTTGGACTCAGAGTAGTTTTGATAGAGGAGGATCAATTTTTTGCTTATGACTCTAGACAATTGAGACTACATAAGAAGATTATCTTACTTGTGGTCTGGAGTTAGAAGTAGTGGTACATGCCCATCGATGTTGGAGACATTATCTCATGGGTGAGAGGTTTGTGGTATACACAGACCACAAGAGCCTCAGGTTCATCTTTTCTCAGTGGTACCAGAACTGCCAAAAGAGGAGGTGGTTGAGTATCATTAGCATTTCAACATCAAGTTAGATTATACACTGGGTAGGGGAAACATCATTGCCGATCCATTGAGATAGAAGATACATATATAGGTAGTACATAAATATTTTGATGAGTGGTGGTTAATGTACCTATTTGCATACATGCATTTAGAAGTTCATGAGCCTTAGGGAGGAGTAGTTATGACTTCAACATCTATTATACCTATTCTATTAGACCAAATCAAGACCGATTAGTTATTTAATCTAGAGTTCTTATTTCTGAGAGAAATATTATATGGTATGGAGACACCATCATGATGGTTTCTTGGTAGTGGAAATTCTCTTATTTTTGTGGTTGAGTATGGGTTCTTACAGGCTTGCGTAAGAAGATTATAATAGAGTTTCATTCTTCTAGATGGGTTGTACATCTTGGTTTGACAAAGATGTATCGTGATCTCCATAGAAAATACTGGTGGGCAAGAATAAAGAAGAAGGTAGTGTGGTTTGTGGTGAGATGTTTCACTTTTCAAAATGTGGAAGCTGATCATTAGAGGCCAGCCAATATTTTGCATCTGTTTCCCATTCTTGAGTGAAAATGAGATGATTTTACTATGGATTTTATGAAAAATTTACCCAGGGAAACCCATAAAAATTACACGATATGGGTGATTTTGGAATGACTGATGAAGGTATCCCACTTTTTACCTTTTAGGGGTGTATTCATAGTTAATGATCCAAGCAGGCTTTATGTGTATGAGGTAGTTCAATGGCATGATGTTCTGAGGAGTATCTTTTTATACATAGATCATTGTTTCACATTGTGTTCTTGGAAGGTTCTTTAGAAGGATCTAGGATAACAGGTTATTTTGAGTACGTCCAATCATGCTCAAACTGACAATCAATCTGAGCGGATTATTCAGGTTCTGAAGGATATGTTACGAGCCTGTGTTTTAGATTTCAGTGGTTCATGGTATTAGAATATAGAAATTATGGGGTTTGAATATAATAACATATTCCAAGCATCAATCTAGATGGAAAATTTCTATGATTTTTACGAAAGGTTATGAAATTGACCTATTTGTTGGTTGGAGTCAGGTGAGTGAGTGCTTGTTGAGTCTAGTATCATGTAGAAGATGTTTGATCAAGTTTAGTTTATTAGGGAATGGTTGGTGACTGTACAGAGTGGGAAGAAATATTGTATTGACCATCAGATATGGCCTCTAGAATTTGAGTATGGTCATTGTGTTTTCCTTCGAGTGTATCCTAGTTTAGGGAAATTCCATATCAGGAAACAGGCTAAGTTATCACCTGGGCTTGTCAGGTCATTTGAGAAAGTGTATAGGGTTGGTCCAATGGCATACCGATTAGCCATTCTATAGCATTATAGTTCCATGAATGACATGTTTCATGTTTCATAACTTCAAATATATTATTTAGAACCTTATCATGTGATATAAATAGCAATCATCAAGCTTAGTGATGATGTTTCCTTTGAGGATCATTTGATGCAGATTGTAGTCTGTAGTGATAAGTATCTCTAGGGTAGGGTGATTCCTTTGGTTCAAGTGTAGTGGTAGCATGGGTTATTTTAGGAGAAGTCCTGGGTGAGGGAGTCTAATATGTGATCATAATGTTCATAATTTTTTTTGAGACCCTGCATTGATGCTTGGATCATCTCAGGGGTGACTTTTTATATGGTGGGGAGGTTGTAAGATCCGCCTTTTTCAGGTTTGTCTCTATTTTAGTTTTTTATTTGAGACTTAGTGTTTGAGTCTTGTTCAAATACAGAGATACTTTATTGGGTAAAATGACTTAAAGTTTGTGGATTTATGGTTTTTTGAATAAACATAGACTTAGGTTTTGTGGAAACTTCAGAATACCAGAGAGGATCCATGTAGGAACAAGTTCAAAGATTCTGATTGAATTAACAGATTCTTGGTATAAATGGGTCAAGTGTTACCAAGGGTTCTTGGTAAGTTGAGAATCCTTAAAGGGGGTTCAGGTTTTTATAAGGAAATTAGGTTGAAAAACTATCTATATAAAATCTACACACTATGTAACTGTAATACACATCATGTAATTTTTTCCAGACACATTTTTTGAATGG
The DNA here is from genome assembly GCA_963277665.1 of Viscum album. Taxonomy (NCBI): domain Eukaryota; kingdom Viridiplantae; phylum Streptophyta; class Magnoliopsida; order Santalales; family Viscaceae; genus Viscum; species Viscum album. The sequence goes on along the minus strand of OY728158.1, from coordinate 1,896,907,292 downwards.
TTATTGGTCTTGAACAGATTCACTATATGAAGAGATTACACATCATGTAATATTTGACTGGAATAAATAATAATTCAATGTGATGTGTTTTTTCAGGATATGCCTCTAAAAATAAATACACTATTTGTAAACATATTACATTCAATGTAATTTTCTGAGCATAAATTTTAAAGGGTACCTTGCGGCTGATTTTCCATTCACCTCATGTGAAACTCTTTCCTCTCGACTATATAGCATCTTCCAGGAAATTTTGGAGTGCCTCTCTTGATTTCAAACATCCCTATCACCTATTATATCCCTAGATCCTTCTTATGATCATCTACACCTTTGTTCTTATTGGTGAATCCTGGTGGTAGCATTGGTTGGTCATTAGTTAAAGGTAGGGGTCTAAACCTTAACCTTACAGTTCGATAATTGTAGAGTATGTGTAATATTTCAACTATGCCAACATATGTGTACCTGAATTAATTAAATTATAAATTTAATTGTTCTTTTAGTCCCTTTGGATCCAATTGGTTTTTGACATGGCATGTGGATATCGTTCGGGTGATAAAAACCTTGATTATAAATGAATTTTTTAATGAATTAAAGTGTGTTTAACATGTAATGTGATTTGGGTGATTACTTGATATATATTCACCTTAGCTTGGCCTGATTATTGAAGTGACTGACATGTTTTTGGTTTAAGACCAAAGGATTAAATTAAATATGAAATTCAAATATAAATGGTAATTTTCATAATTAACCATTGATGATGTGATATTGTGATATCCTTGTTGTTATGACATGTGTTGTGATAAATGATGTAATTATTACATGGGTTGTTGGCCCAGTTGACATGATGAAATGCTTATATAGAGTGTTATGCCTAGTGACACATGAGGAAATGATTATATACCAAGATAAACCCTGATAAATGTTTAAATGCTTATATATAGGGCTTGGACCTAATAAATTCTAAAATGTTTATATATTGGGCTCAGCCCTGATAAATGCTAAAATGATTATATATCAAGATTGACCCTGATTGATTACTGGAATGTCAATATAGTAGGTTTTGACATAGATTTGTGTGATTTATACCTTGGTTATATGGTTATGTTTTACCATGGTTATATAGTTGAGGTTGGCATGGTTTTTAGACATGCTCAGAGACACTCCGTCATGGCACCAATTCAAGTTATGTTTTACCATGGTTATATGATTATGATTAGCATGGCTGCAAGACATGCGCAAAGACATTCTGGCATGGAGTCGAAGTAGGTTGATGTGGTATTAATTTAATTTCTTGATTAATTAATATGTTTATTTATTTCATTATTTCATACACTTCTTATCATACTAGTTATGTTTAGAAATGGTGGTGTCAACCTAGTGAGTTATACTAACACCCTATTCGGGCCGCTATTTGGTACCCAAGAAGATTACATGGATATAGTTTTAGACAAGGGAAAAGGACCTTGTTGATGATTTTCATTAATGAATGGGCTGGAGTTTGGAGACTGGACCAACATGGGGTTCGTGACTAGGTACTTTGAGTCTTTATTTGTGTCTACTATTCCGTTATTTTTATTATTTCTATCATGGAATTTAGTTTCATTTCAACACGCCATTACATTATTCCCTTATTATTTATTGAATTATTTAGTTGGATTTTATTGTTGGTATAATGCTATATTATATTTTTTCTATTATTTATACACTTTGATATTTTTTATTAGGATTGGGTTATTCCATTGTGTTATAACTCTGTAACTAGGGGTATAGTCTTCCCACTTTACATATCACACCCCTGCAGCTATTTGGAAGCCTCTGGTGTAAGGGGATGCGTGCTTGAGGTCTCGTAACCAACCCATTTCATCCACATGAGAGTGTCAAATCGGGGGGACGTTACATGAACCATGTTAGAGGGTGTGGTAGTGGAAATATTCTTATACGAGGACTATAATTACCTGCTGACTTAATCGACTTCTTAGAGAGTTATTTTAGGGTACAATTTATTTGAAAATTCATCATTTAGTATTTGGGACATAATCTATATGCAGGATTTCTTTTGACAGGGAAAATGTTCTGGGGTGTAAAGTCAAGAAATTTCAATGATATATTTAAAAATTATCTCTTTGTTTCACTAAGAACTAATTGTTATTTTTTGATTATTTTAATGTGGTATCGTACGTTGTATAAACTTTAATGTGAATACATGAGTTAAGAATGAGTGAGTCCACACATACTAGAGTTTTCTTCATGATTAATCATAATGATGTTGAGGATTCATCAAGGGACTCAAGTACAATGCACCTGAACCTACTTTCACACCAAGTATTGGTCTCAATATATAGTTTGGGACAACTTTTGTTGATAAGGATTTTTATGATACTCAACACTTGATAAAACCTATATAATTGGGTGAGCCTGATTTAAGGTAGTTGTCACACCCCGACCGTAGATGTCCTTATTTTCACTTCTTTCATGGTCCTGGTTTACATTTTTTTTCAATGTTTAATTATGTTGGAAGGTTTCGCATCGGTGCGTGGTTACCGCATCGTTAGCGGTGACCGTGCGTTCGGCCTGGGTAACCGTGTGTCCACCCGGCGTTTTAAATATTAAATTTTTATGTTGATATTTTCTTATTATTACTTTTAAAATTGTTGTTGTTATTTTTGAAGTTATTTTTTTTATTGTATATATGTCTACATACATGTTTATATATGTGTATATATATATGTGTGTATATATATATGTGTGTATATATATGTATATATATATGTGTTTATATGCATTTATATAAAAGTGTACATGTTTATATGTGTATATATATATATATATGTTTGTATATGTTTAAATATATGTATATATGTCTATATGTGTGTGTGTGTGCGCGCGCGCGCGCGCACACACGTTTATTTTCAAATGGTTTTAATATTCTAAATTTTTGATTAAAAATAATTATTATTATAATTTGCTATTTATTACTATTATTATTATTATTATTATTTTTATAAAGTTTTATTTCTATGTTGTTTTATTTTTATTATTAAGGTTTGATTTTTATTTATTTACTTATTCAATCTTATTATTATTATTATTATTATTATTATTATTATGTTGTTGTTGTTGTTATATATGTATATATATATATATATATATATATATATTTTACCAAAACCCTACCCCCTACCCAGCCGCCGCACCCCTCCCCTTCCCCGCACACTCCCTCTCCCTTTCTCCCTCCCTCTGCGCACCAGCACACCCCGGCGGCCCCCCGCTCCATCCCGGCCCCGGCTTCCCGCCGCCTTGCCCCTGCCTCCTCTGCCAGCCCGACCGCCGACCTCCCCTCCCTCCGGCACCGTTCCCTCGCGCAGCACCCTCGGACCCCCGCTGAACCCGGCCTCCGCGCGACCTCCGGACACCGCCTCGGGTGACCGCGGCCCGCTCCCGGCCTTGCGCGACCACCGACGCCGACCCCGCTCCCGACAGCCCCTCCGGCTCCCGCGCCGGCGTCCGGTGCCCCCTCCCGTACCCCCTGCCTCTGCCGCGTCCGACCCCCCCCTGTCCCGGCGGCGACACCCCCTGTCCAGCGACCTCCTGTCCGGCGGCGACCCCCCTGTCCGGTGGACCTTCCCCTTCAGACGAACCCCTCCGGCAGCTTCCCCCTCCGTCCAGCCCGGCTCCCTCCGGCCTTGTTCCAGCCTTCCACACCTTCGGTGACCCCGCTCCCGCTGGCCGCACTCTCCGGTGATCCCCCGCTCCGGCTAGCGGCCTCCAGCCTCCCCGTCGTTGTTCCCCAACCCTGCCGGCACCCCACTCTGCTTTGGTACCGCCCTTTCGGCGTCCCCCGACCCTTTTTGGTGCTCTGGTCGGCTCCGCCGCACCTTCATCCAGCCGCATACCGGATTTCCGCGGCCCGACTAGCCGCCTCCGCCTTGCGATGGACTGCGGCGCACCCGGTAATCGGTGCGCGACCCCCGACGGTCTCCCTACAAGAGTTATCCGCCTCTTTTGACTAGCACGCGACCCCGTGTGTCGAGCACGTCTCTGCGCTAAGGTAAGTTTTGTGTCGTTTTTTTATTTATTTATTATTTATGTTATTTTTATATCGTGTTTGGCTATTTGGGTTGTGTGGTGTTGTTGCAGCATGTTGGTGGAATAATTCCGCAACACTGAGGTTTTAATCTTGTGTGCGCGTATGCGCCTACGTGAGTTGTTTTGCATCGTCGAGTTCGGTTTTCGAATCGAGGTGAGGTTTGTTTTGTTTCTTACATAAATTATTTTATATCAACGTTTATATATATATGTATATATATATATACGTTGTCTTTTGCATTCTCTTTCTTTTGAACTATTTTGAATTGGTGTTTACGTGTTTTAGTCATTCTACTCTTGTTGCAGCGTGTCGCGAGGTATTTTCGCGTTATCAAATTTTCCCGCTTGCGTTTTCTAGTGTGCAAGTGTGAGGTGTTTCGTGTCATCGCCAACTAGCTGCAAGTCAAGGTAGGTCTCCCACTGCACTCGCCTTTAAATTTAGAAATTTATTTATTCCTTGTCATTTCATTGTCTTTCAGTAAATTTAAAGTAGTATTAGATAATTATTACTAGAATATTGAATTACTGAAATTGGAGACTGTTTATTCCTGCATCGCACTGAAAATATCTTTCTTGGATTTAATTGTGTGGTTTTCTTGTATTGTTGCTGAATGAGTACTTTATGAAATGTGCAAGTCATACTGAACTGTGTTGTGAAATGATTTTGGTGTGTGTGAAATAGCAGGTGTATCGTTTATAAAAGTGGTGATCTCTTGAAAACATGGATAGATGAAAAGATGTTTGTCCTTTAAACTGGATTTTGGAATTTTTCAATGGTGGTTTGGTTTTCCTTAAATGAGTTTCTAAGTATGTTTTTCTGGTTTTCAATGTGATGGCGTGTGTCATATCTTTTGGAAACTCTTTGATATTAAATGGTTTAAATTTAAATAATATGGCGGCCTGGTTGTCACTCTATTGATTGTGAACTGACTACATATAAATATATGTACTTATGGGGCATCTCTAAAGAGGGACTTCCCTTCGAGGGTTGTTGTGTAGCGGTGTCCGTGTGAGGGGTTGGCAAGTGCGGTGAGATGAGTCATGCGTGTGAGGGCCTCCAACTTACACAGTATTATTAAAACTATCGTGGGTTCCTGGGCGACTTTTAGATAATCGAGTGACGGTTGCTGGCTAACCCCGATTAGACGGGTTAGTCCCCCCTTGGTAGGTAAGGCCTTGTGGGGCGTGCCACTGGTTGGCTGTTAGGGCGGCCAGTTGGTTATTGACTATGGAGTACCATGTCGGCAGGTAGTCTGAACCTGAGTATGTCCAGGGGTTTTCTAGGGATGTTTAGGACCACCCATGGTTGCTTGATTTTCCCTGCTTGTTTACTTTCAGTTGTTCTTTATAGCTCATACTAGTTACTTTGTGAAAATGGCTTTCAAATAAAAATGTGTTATTCTCTTTGGGTAAAATTTGAAAATGTAAATCTTCTTTCTCTTTTAGAATGAATTTGGCACTAATGAAAAGAAATTCAACTTTTGAAAAAGAATAAGGGTAATGTCTCGTGTTTTGATTTTCAGGGGAAACATTGTGAAATATTACTTTAGTACATTGTAGTTCAAACCTGGAATTTGTAGATTCTTTATTTACTAGCAGTGATTTGGGACTTGTTGTTGGGCTCACCAATTGAGTACCTTTTTGTGCTTACGCCTATCTTTTATCATTCCAGTTGCAGGTTCCTTGTGTTCAGGTTTTCCTGGTTTGAGTCGCTCAGTGATGGAGTGATGCTGGTGTTTAGTTGGGTGGTGACCGCGAGGTCACGTGGAGGTATGGTTGTTGTGCAGTTTTGTTTCGGTTGTTAGTGTTGTCTGTTTTTCTCTTACAGATCCTAGTTTGTTTGGGCTAAATTGTTCCCAATGATTAAATCTTGATGCCCGACACTAGTTGCCATCCCGGGGGGATCGGGAACGCCCCTCGTGACTTGTCGTAGACCGGCTCGTGTGACCGGTTCAGGGTTGACCCGGGCTGGTTCGTGACAAAATGGTATCAGAGCAGGTTCTTGTTATTTGGGTTGTCCGGTAGGTGGATATTTGGACTGTCGGGACTTGAGAGGTATGTACGGGAAGGACGTCATGAACCCTCGCCCATTCCGCACCTCGAGTCGCCAAGGGTAGTCCGATAATTGTGTCCTTGTCTCTTTCTGGTTTGTCTTGGATTGAGAGATGACAACGGAGGCAAGCCGATGTTACATTGTGATTTCACATGGAGTAGTGACCCATGTGGAACCAGAGTGCAAGGTTTGAATTCCTCCTAGTAGTCGACGCTTACTTGGGACATGGCTCACTACCATGTCTCCAAGTTGAGCATGACTACTAGTCCCTCACTCCAGTGGTTGATACAAATTTGGGTGCCGCTTTTCATTTTGGTCGGTGTAAGTACATTGTTGGAAATGAAAAGTGGTTTTTGAAAAAAAAATTGGACTTGTTTCTTTTAAAAGACTTTAAATGTATGAAATGGGTTTTAAAACTTAAATCTCTTGAATTTCAAATTCTTTATTGCTTGGAATTTTTTAAGAATGGTTTGGAGTTGAAACCTCAGGTCCTCTTTACGAACATTTGCACATGTGTGAGAATGCATGGAAAGTGCGTGTTGGTGCGAGTATGAATGGAAAGTGGATGAAGACATGTGCAACGGTTCATGGGATTACCTGGGTGTGTATTTTAAATTAAAGGCTTGACCTTGTTTTCTAAAATGGATTTAAAGGGGAAATGGTTTTGGAAAGTTTTTGGGGTGAAAGTGGATTGGTATTTGGAAAGTGGTCTTGAAAAGGTTGGTTTTGAAATCTAAAATAAAAAGGGGTTTTTGAAAAGGGAAATTTGGGTAGTGTTTGAAATTGTTTAGTTCTGAGCTGGTTGTTTTGGACCAGGATGTTACTTTTAATCATGCTCTGATTTGATATTGGTCTTGGCCTTGTGTTATATATGTCGCTCAGGAAATTCCACCCAGAAAAGTCTCTGAGGATTCTGATAAGTCATGCCCAGTTTTTGGTCCTCCCCGGACTTTTCCTATTCTCCATGGTGATCGGGGTCCGTTAGAGGCAGTGGAATGGCTCGAGGAAGTGGTTTGTATCTTTAGAACGTTGGGAACTCCCGATAATGTTAAGGTTCATGCATTTATGGAGTTGTTTGAGGGTCCACCTCTGGACCAATGGAAGAGGGTTAACCCATCTTCAACGCAAGTTGGAATGACGTGGGATGTCTTTAAAATCGTTTTCATCCAATGGTTTGTACCTGAGGAAGTGAAGCTGGAGAAAAAGAGAGAGCTTGTGCATATTCAACAAGGCCAACGCACGGTGAAGGCATATGTTGACCATTTCAGGGAACTGATTTCCTTTTCTCCAGAGGTAGCGTCGTATGAGCTCATGAAGGCCTCTCTTTTCACTGGGGGTCTTCGTCCAGAGATCAAGGAGCGAGTCCTCCCTTCTAAAGACCATTGTTTCGAGAAGCTGGTGGAGGAAACATTTTTTGCTGAGTTGGTTTCCGGAACACAGTTGGTTAGTACTCCAGCATCCCTGGTTGTTCGTAAGAGTTCCCCCTATGGTGTGGAAAATACGCCAGAGATACCTGTTCCTAAGGAGTTATCCCCTTTGGTCTTAGCTTCTAGTTCATCAGATCATTCAATGGTATGCTATCAGTGTGGTCGTTTTGGACATTTAAAGTCGTCTTGTCGCAACCCTCCAAAGACGTGTCATCGCTGCGGCTGTCTGGGTCATCTGGAGAAGTTTTGCAGGAAGCGTCGCTTGAAGAGGACGCTGTGATTGGAGAATGTCAGTACCTGACTGTGAGGCAGGAGAAGCTTCAGCCATCAGAGCCCTAGCCACAGGTCTTGGGGTGAAGCTCGCGCACAGTCAGGAGTTCCCAGGGTTGTGAAGCTTTGGTCCAGGTTTTTTGTTCCTTGTTGACGGTGGAACAATTAAGAAATTTTCATATTTGTTTCTTTGTTATTAAAGTGTTAACATCATTTTAAGCGCATTGTTTTTTTCTATAAAGTAATGATGGACTTTTCCAATTATAATCCAACCAGTCTGGTTTGTGTGGATGTGACTTTCTGAATTGTGTGTCTTTCTTAAAAGTGTGTTTGACCCTTCAGTGAGTTGACCTTGGTTTAGCAATGCTCGTCAGGTGTGGTTTTGTTTCGTGGATTTTAGTGGGTCATGTTTCCGACTCGATGTCTGGGTTAAGTCTTTTCGTGGGTTTCCCCTAGTATTAAAGGTTGTTGGCTTTGGTCGAGGGTTCAATGTTTCGATGGAAGTGTTGTTTTAACCGTGCTATAAGAGTTGGTTTTAACCGGTTGGGAGTTCCCGCGTCGCCCCCCCCCCCATCCTATAGTTTTCTATTTAAATGGTTAATTTTTCTGCACAAGTTGAGTTCTTGTGGTGGGGAGAACCCCTTCGTGTTCTCCCCTCAACCTCGGACTTCAGTTTCCTCATGAATCGGTCGGGTGTGACCTGTGTAGAGTAAGTTCATCCCGAGATTCTTAGTTCTCTTCGGTTCCTTTAGTTCCATTTGGGCATGGACTTTAATCTTGACTAACTTTTGGCTTGGTGACTTTCTGGGGGCAAAAAGTGTCTGTGGTGGGGAGAATTGTCACACCCCGACCGTAAATGTCCTTATTTTCACTTCTTTCATGGTCCTGGTTTAATTTTTTTTTTCAATGTTTAATTATGTTGGCAGGTTTCGCATCGGTGCGCAGTTACCGCATCGTTAGTGGTGACCGTGCGTTCGGCCCGGGTAACCGTGTGTCTGCCCGGTGTTTTAAATATTAAATTTTTATGTTGATATTTTATTATTATTACTTTTTAAATTGTTGTTGTTATTTTTGAAGTTATTTTTGTTTATTGTATATATGTCTACATACATGTTTATATATGTATATATATATATATATGTGTATATATATATGTGTGTATATATATGTATATATATATATATATGTTTATACGCATTTATATAGAAGTGTACATGTTTATATGTGTATATATATATATATATGTTTGTATATGTTTAAATATATGTATATATGTCTATATGTGTGTGTGTGTACGCGCGCGCGCGCGCATGTTTATTTTCAAATGGTTTTAATATTCTAAATTTTTGATTAAAAATAATTATTATTATAATTTGCTAATTATTACTATTATTATTATTATTATTTTTATAAAGTTTTATTTCTATGATGTTTTATTTTTATTATTAAGGTTTGATTTTTATTTATTTACTTATTCAATCTTATTATTATTATTATTATTGTTATTATTATTATTATTATTATGTTGTTGTTATTATATATGTATATATATATATATATATATTTACCAAAACCCTACCCCCTACCCAGCCGCCGCACCCCTCCCCTTCCTCGTACTCTCCCTCTCCCTTTCTCCCTCCCTCTGCGCACCAGCACACCCCAGCGGCCCCCCGCTCCGTCCCAGCCCCGGCTTCCCGCCACCTTGCCCATGCCTCCTCCGCCAGCCCAACCGCCGGCCTCCCCTCTCTCCGGCGCCGTTCCCTCGCGCAGCACCCCCGGACCCCCGCTGAACCCGGCCTCCGTGCGACCTCCGGACACCGCCTCCGGCAACTGCGGCATGCTCCCGGCCTTGCGCGACCACCAGCGCCGACCCCGCTCCCGACCGCCCCTCCCGCTCCCGCGCCGGCATCCGGTGCCCACTCCCGTACCCCCCTGCCTCTGCCGCGTCCGACCCCCCCTGTCCCGGCGGTGACACCCCTTGTCCGGCGACCTCCAGTCCGGTGGCGACCCCCCCCCCCCCCATCCGGCGGCGACCCCCCTGTCCGGCGACCTGTCCGGCGGACCTTCCCCTTCAGACGAGCCCCTCCGGCAGCTTCCCCCTCCATCCAGCCCGGCTCCCTCCAGCCTTGTTCCAGCCTTCCACAACTCCGGTGACCCCGCTCCCGCTGGACGCACTCTCCGGTGATCCCCCGCTCCAGCCAGCGGCCTCCGGCCTCCCCGTCGGTGTTCCCCAGCCCTATCGGCACGCCACTCCGCTCCGGTACTGCCCTGTCAGCATCCCCCGACCCTTTCCGGTGCTCTGGTCGGCTCCGCCGCACCTTCGTCCAGCCGCATACCGGATTTCAGTGGCCCGACTAGCTGTCGCCGCCTTGCGACTGCCTGCGGCGCACCCGGTAATCGGTGCGTGACCCCCGACGGTCTCCCTGCAAGTGTTAGCCACCTCTTTTGACTGGCACGCAACCCCGTGTGTCGAGCGCTTCTCTGCGCCAAGGTAAGTTTTGTGTCGTTTTTTTATTTATTTATTATTTATGTTATTTTTATATCATGTTTAGCTGTTTGGGTTGTGTGGTGTTGTTGCAGCACGTTGGCGGAATAATTCCGCAACGCTGAGGTTTTCATCTTGTGTGCACGTATGCGCTTGCGTGAGTTGTTTTGCGTCGTCGAGTTCGGTTTGCGAATCGAGGTGAGGTTTGCTTTGTTTCTTACATAAATTATTTTATATCAACGTTTATATAAATATGTATATATATATATATGCGTTGTCTTTTGCGTTCTCTTTCTTTTGAATTATTTTGAATCGGTGTTTACGTGTTTTAGTCATTCTACTCTTGTTGCAGCGTGTCGCGAGGTATTTTCACGTTATCGAATTTTCCCGCTTGCGTTTTCTAGTGCGCAAGTGTGAGGCGTGTCGTGTCATCGCAAACTAGCTGCAAGTCAAGGTAGGTCTCCCACTGCACTCGCCTTTAAATTTAGAAATTTATTTATTCCTTGTCATTTCATTGTCTTTTAGTAAATTTAAAGTAGTATTAGATAATTATTACTAGAATAGAGACTTGCTGAAATTGGAGACTGTTTATTCCTACATCGCACTGAAAATATCTTTCTTGGATTTAATTGTGTGGTTTTCTTGTGTTGTTGATGAATGAGTACTTTATGAAATGTGCAAGTCATACTGAACTGTGTTGTGAAATGATTTTGGTGTGTGTGAAATAGCAGGTGTATCGTTTATAAAAGTGGTGATCTCTTGAAAACATGGATAGATGAAAAGTCGTTTGTCCTTTAAACTGGATTTTGGAATTTTTCAGTGGTGGTTTGGTTTTCCTTAAATGAGTTTCTAAGTATGTTTTTCTGGTTTTCAATGTGATGGCGTGTGTCATATGTTTTGGAAATGCTTTGATATTAAATGGTTTAAATTTAAATGATGTGGCGGCCCGGTTGGCACTTTATTGATTGTGAACTGACTACATATAAATATGCGTACTTATGGGGCATCTCTACAGAGGGACTTCCCTTCGAGGGTTGTCGTGTAGTGGTGTCCATGTGAGGGGTTGGAAAGTGCGGTGAGATGAGTCATGCGTGGGAGGGCCTCCCACTTACACAGTATTATTAAAACTACCGTGGGTTCCTGGACGTCTTTTAGATAATCGAGTGACGGTTGCTGGCTAACCCCGATTAGACGGGTTAGTCCCCCCTTGGTAGGTAAGGCCTTGTGGGGCGTGCCAATGTTTGGCTGTTAGGGTGGCCAGTTGGTTATTGACTATGGAGTACCATGTCGGCAGGTAGTTTGAACCCGAGTACGTCCAGGGGTTTTCTAGGGATGTTTAGGACCACCCATGGTTACTTGATTTTCCCTACTTGTTTACTTTCAGTTGTTCTTTATATCTTATACTGGTTACTTTGTGTAAAATTTGAAAATGTAACGCTTATTTATCTTTTAGAATTAATTTGGAACCAATGAAAAGAAATTAAACTTGTGAAAAAGAATAAGGGTAATGTATCATGTTTTGATTTTCAGGGGAAACATTGTGAAATCTTACTTTAGTACATTGTAGTTCAAACCTAGAATTTGTAGATTCTTTATTTACTGGCAGTGCTGTGGGACTTGTTGTTGGGATCACCTATTGAGTAACTTTTTGTGCTCACGCCTATCTTTTACCATTCCAGTTGCAGGTTCCTTGTGTTCAGGATTTCCTGGTTTGAGTCGCTCAGTGATGGAGTGACGCTGGTGTTTAGTTGGGTGGTGACCGCGAGGTCAAGTGGAGGTATGGTTGTTGTGCAGTTTTGTTTGGGTTGTTAGTGTTGTCTGTTTTTCTCTTACAGATCCAGGTTTTTTTGGGATAAATCGTTCCCAACGATTAAAACTTGATGCCCGACACTAGTTGCCATCCCGGGGGGATCGGGAATGCCCCTCAGGACTTGCCGCAGACTGGCTCGGGTGACCAGTTCAGGGTCGACCAGGGCTGGTTCTTGAAAAAATGGTATCAGAGCAGGTTCTTGTTATTTGGGTTGTCCGGTAGGTGGATATTTGGACTGTCGGGACTCAAGAGGTAGGTACGGGAAGGACGTCATGAACCCTCTCCCATTCTGCACCTCGAGTCGCCAGGGGTAGTCTGGGAATTGTGTCCTTGTCTCTTTCTGGTTTGTCTTGGATTGAGAGATGACAACGGAGGCAAGCCGACGTTACGTTGTGATTTCACATGGAGTAGTGACCCATGTGGAACCTGAGTGCACGGTTTTAATTCCTCATAGTGGTCGACGCTTATTTGGGACATGGCTCACTACCATGTCGCCAAGTTGAGCGTGACTACTAGTCCCTCACTCCAGTGGTTGATACAAATTTTGGTGTCGCTTTTCGTTTTGGTCGGTGTAAGTACGTTGTTGGAAATGAAAAAGGGTTTTTGAAAAAAAAAATTGGACTGGTTTCTTTTAAAAGACTTTAAATGTATGAAATGGGTTTTAAAACTGAAATCTCTTGAATTTCAAATTCGTTATTGATTGGAATTGGTTAAGAATGGTTTGGAGTTGAAACCTCAGGTCCTCTTTATGAACATTTTCACATGTGTGATAATGCATGGAAAGTGCGTGTTGGTGCGAGTATGAATGGAAAGTGGATGAATACATGTGCAATGGTTCATGGAATTACCTAGGTGTGTATTTGAAATTAAATTCTTTACATTGTTTTCTAAAATGTTTTTAAAGGGGAAATGGTTTTGGAAAGTTTTTGGTGTGAAAGTGGATTGGTATTTGGAAAGTGGTCTGGAAAAGGGTGGTTTTGAAATCTAAAATAAAAAGGGGTTTTTGAAAAGGGAAATTTGGGTAGTGTTTGAAATTGTTTAGTTCTGAGCTGGTTGTTTTGGACCAAGATGTTACTTTTAATCATGCTCTGATTTGATATTGGTCTTGGCCTTGTGTTATATATGTCGCTCAGGAAATGCCGCCCAGAAAAGTCTGAGAATTCTGATAAGTCATGCCCAGTTTTTGGTCCTCCCCAGACTTTTCCTATTATCCATGGTGATCGGGGTCCGTTAGAGGCAGTGGAATGGCTCGAGGAAGTGGTGTGTATCTTTAGAACGTTGGGAACTCCCGATAATGTTAAGGTTCGTGCAATTATGGAGTTGTTTGAGGGTCCAGCTATGGACCGGTGGAAGAGGGTTACCCCATCGTCAACACAAGTTGGAATGACGTGGGATGTCTTTAAAATCGTTTTCATCCAATGGTTTTTACCTGAGGAAGTGAAGTTGGAGAAAAAGAGAGAGCTTGTGCATATTCAACAAGGCCAACGCACGGTGAAGGCATATGTTGACCATTTCAGGGAACTGGTTTCGTTTTCTCCAGAGGTAGCATCTCATGACCTCATAAAGGCCTCTCTTTTCACTGGGGGTCTTCGTCCAGAGATCAAGGAGTGAGTATTCCCTTATAAAGACCATTGTTTCGAGAAGCTGGTGGAGGAAGCATTTTTGGCTGAGTTGGTTTCCGTAACACAATTGGTTAGTACTCCAGCATCCTCGGTTGTTCGTAAGAGTTCCCTCTCTGGTGTGGAAAATACGCCAGAGATACCTGTTCCTAAGGAGTTATCCCCTTTGGTCTCAACTTCTAGTTCACCAGATCATTCAATGGTATGCTATCATTGTGGTCGTTTCAGACATTTAAAGCCGTCTTGTCGCAACCCTCCAAAGACGTGTCATCGTTGTGGCTGTCTGGGTCATCTGGAGAAGTTTTGTAGGAAGCGTCTCTTGAAGAGGACGTTGTGATTAGAGAATGTCAGTACCTGACTGTGAGGCAGGAGAAGCTTCAGCCATCAGATCCCCAGCCACAGGTCTTGGGGTGAAGTTCGCGCACAGTCAGGAGTTCCCAGGGCTGTGAAGCTTTGGTCCAGGTTTTTTGTTCCTTGTTGACGGTGGAACAATTAAGAAATTTTCATATTTGTTTCTTTGTTATTAAAGTGTTAACATCATTTTAAGTGCATTGTTTTTTTCTATAAAGTAATGATGGACTTGTCCAATTATAATCCAACCAGTCTGGTTTGTGTGGATGTGATTTTCTGAATCGTGTGTCTTTCTTAAAAGTGTGCTTGACCCTTTAGTGAGTTGACCTTGGTTTAGAAATGCTCGTCAGATGTGGTTTTGTTTCAAGGATTTCAGTGGGTCATGTTTCCGACTCGATGTCTGGGTTAAGTCTTTTCGTGGGTTTCCCCTAGTATTGAAGGTTGTTGGCTTTGGTCGAGGGTTCAATGTTTCGACGGAAGTGTTGTTTTAACGGTGCTATAAGAGTTGGTTTTAACCGGTTGGGAGTTCCCGTGTCGACCCCCCCCCCCCCATCCTAGAGTTGTCTATTTATATGGTTAATTTTTCTGCACAAGTTGAGTTCTTGTGGTGGGGAGAATTCCTTCGTGTTCTCCCCTCAACCTAGGACTTTAGTTTCCTCGTGAATCGGTCGGGTGTGACCTGTGTAGAGTAAGGTCATCCCGAGATTCTTAGTTCTCTTCAGTTCCTTTAGTTCCGTTTGGGCATGGACTTGAATCTTGACTGACTTTTGGCTTGGTGACTTTCTGGGGGCAGAAAGTGTCTGTGGTGGGGAGAATTGTCACACCCCAACCGTAGATGTCCTTATTTTCACTTCTTTCATGGTCCCGGTTTAATTTTTTTTCAATGTTTAATTATGTTGGCAGGTTTCACATCGGTGTGCGGTTACCGCATCGTTAGCGGTGACCGTGCGTTCAGCCCGGGTAACCGTGTGTCCGCCCGACATTTTAAATATTAAATTTTTATGTTGATATTTTATTATTATTACTTTTTAAATTGTTGTTGTTATTTTTGAAAATATTTTTGTTTATTGTATATATGTCTACATACATGTTTATATATGTGTGTATATATATATGTGTATATATATATGTGTGTATATATATGTATATATATATATGTTTATATGTGTTTATATAGAAGTGTACATGTTTATATGTGTGTATATATATATATATGTTTGTATATGTTTAAATATATGTATATATGTCTATATGTGTGTGTGTGTGTGTGCACACGCACGCGCGCACACGTTTATTTTCAAATGGTTCTAATATTCTAAATTTTTGATTAAAAATAATAATAATTATTATTTGCTAATTATTACTATTATTATTATTATTTTTTTATAATTTTTTATTTCTATGATGTTTTATTTTTATTATTAAGGTTTTATTTTTATTTATTTACTTATTCAATATTATTATTATTATTATTATTACTATTATTATATCTTTGAGACTTGTTTTCATAATGATCTTGTTTCACAGTTGGCTAGAGGGTGGTGGATGATGATCATTTGGAGAGATTTGTGGCTTAACAAGGTGATATATGTTATAATTCTTTCATATAAAGTTAGTTTTTCATTTTCATGATGGATATACTTTCCAATCTATTAAATTTTTGACATGTTACTTGATAGATATAGAGAAAACCTTTAAATTTTATAGGTTTTTCAATTTTTGTGAGTTGTCAAGTGATGATATTAATAAAACTAGTTGACATGAGCACATGTTGCTAGAGGTGATTGGGAAATGATATCACCTTTTAGCAAACTTTGAGATGTTATTATAGATGGTAGGGACTAAGTTCATTTCAATGGTGTAATTCCCCATCCGGATTTCCTGAATGGCACCCGATCGCTACAGGAAAATTAATTTTTTGTGATGGATTCAAATTCCCTCATAAATAATCCTGTGGAAAATATTTTTTACGATGGATAAGAGATTACATAGTACAAAATATTTTTTTTTCATAAGAGATTACATGGTACAAAATATTTTTTTGCAACGATTTATTGCAATGGAATACCTATTCCACCATAAAAGATGTTGGTGTGGATGTACACACAATGAAAAAAATTATTTATTTGTGACAGATTTGAAAATTCATCTCAAATAGTTCTTGTGGAGAAATTTTTTACATTCGATCGATCGCAAATAACCTGATGGTAGGTTTATTTGAACCAGATCCGTCATAAATAATAAGTTGGCACAATTATTTGTGACGGATCGCCCAACGCAAATAGTTTTGGATATGGGTGAAATATTATTTTAGCAGTGATTTTTTCTAATAAATCGTTATTCTATCATAAAAAACTATCCTAAATACACAGTTGATCACAAATATCTATAACAAGAAGTATTTTTTTAATGGAGCATTCGTCACAAAAAGATCATCACAAAAAAATATAAATAGGCCTCTTCCCCACTCATTCTTTCATTCTCTCTCATGCTCTTCGATTCTCTTATTTTCTTCAAGCATCTTCTAGTGTTTAGATTTTCAACACAATAATTTTGAAGTATTTTTTTACTTTATTTAATTATTATTAGTTTTTTGTGTTTAATTTTTTTAGGTAAATTTTTAATAAGTTCAATTTGTTTTAAAAGTCGTATAAGTTAATTAATATTAGTCTAAATTACTAAAAAATAATAAAAATTATTAAAAATTTGTATAACTTTTTTTATTAATTAGTATAATTAACAAAAAAATAGTATAAATGAGTATAAATTAATTAAAAATATTAAATATTAACTAAAATTAGTATAAATTAATAAAAATCAGTATAAATTAATAAAAATTAGTATAAATTTATTAAAATTAGTTTTTATTAATAAAAAGATTTATACATTAATAAAACATAGTTTAAATTATTATAAATTATTATAATTTAATAAACATTGGCATAAATTAGTGTTAATTTAAAACAAAATTAGTATTAATTAATAGATATTATTAAAAATTAGTGCAAATCTATCAATAATTAGTATAATAAATAAAAAAAATTGTATAATTGGGTTTAAATTAATTAAAAAATTTATATTAAGTCAAATTAGTATAAATTAATAAGAATTATTTTAAATTTAATAAAATTATTTTAAATATTTTTAAAAATTAGTATAAATATATCTCTAATTATTATAATTAATAAAAGATTAGTTTAGATTACTATAAATTAGTACAAATTAATATAAATTTTTCATGAAGTCGTCATTAATTAGTATAAATTATCAAAAATTTGTAAATTTTTTGTAAATTTATATAATTTACTATTACATGATATGGATTAATATAAATTAGTATAAATGGGTATAAATTAATAAAAAATAATATAATTTAGTATAAATGAGTATAAATAATCTCAAATTACTAAAAAATTATAAATTGATATAATTTACAATAAATTGATATATATTAGTATAAATTATTAAAAAGATAGTATAGATAGATAATAGTGACTATAAGTGAAAATAAATTTATAAAAATTAATATAATTTGGTATAAGTTAGTATAAATTAAAACAAATTATAAAAAAATTATAAATTCATATATTTGATAATAAATTAACATAAATTAGTAAAAATTATTAGAAAATAGTATAAATTAGGATAAATAAATAACAATGAGTAGAAATTAGTATAAATTAATAATGTTTAGTAAAAATTAGTAAAAATTATCACAAATTACAAAAACAATATAAGTTGATATAATTATAAATAAGTATAAATTACTAAAAATTCTGATAAATTAGTGTAAAATAATAACAATGAGTATAATTTAGTATAAATTAATAAAAAATAATATAATTTATTATAAATTAATATAAAAAATAAAAAATTTCAAAAAAATTATAATTTGATATAATTTAAAATAGATGGATATAAATTAGTATAAATTAGTAAAAATTATTATAAAATAGTATAAATAATTAATTGATTGTATAAATTAGAATAAATAAATAAAATTAATATAATTTAGTATAAATTATTATAAATTATCAAAAAACACTAAAAAATTATAAATTGATATCATTTACAATAAATTCATATAAATAAGTGTAAATTATTAAAAATTAGTAAAAAATACTATAAATTAGTAACAATGGGTATGGATTAGTTTAAATTAATAAAAATTAATATAATTTAGTATAAATTATTATAAATTATCAAAAATTAGTAAAAAATATAAATTGATATAATTTATAATAAATTGATATAAATTAGAATAAATTATTTACAATTAGTATAAATTAGTATAAATTAATAACAATGAGTATAAATGAGTATATATTTTAGGAAATATAATTAAGAAAAAAATTTCATTAATTAATAACAATGAGAATAAATTAGTATAAATTAACAATAAGTTGTATAATTTAGTATATATTAGAATAAATTTTCACATATCACTAAAAAATTATAAATTTATATAACATACAATAAATCTATATAAATTAGTATAAATTATTACAAATTAATATAAATTAATAATAATTTGTATAAATTTGTATAAATTAACAAAAACTTTATAAATTATTATAAATTATTAAAAATTAATGTAAATTAGTATAAATTAGTTTAAAATATTAAAAATTTCTAAAAAATTAGAAATTGATATAATTTACAACAAATTGATATGAATTAGTATAAATTTTTAATAATTAATAGGATTTAGTATAAATAAAGAAAATTATATAAATTAATAAAAATTAGTATAAATTACTATAAATTAAAAAAAATTAATATAAATTAGAATAAATTATCCTAAATCTTTCGCTAATTAGTAAAATTAATAAAATATTAGTATATATGATTATAAGTGAATTTAAATTATTATATATTAAGTAAAATTAGTATAAATTAATATAAATTATTATAAATTTATAAAATTAAATGGATAATTATGTATAATTATTTTAGATAATTATATACCCAGGAAATAAACAATATTTTTTTTACAAGATCATGATTGGATAAATCATTTGAAAAATCCAAATGCTTTCAGTATGAATCCTATCTACATTGGGGGTGTCTAAGTATTTATATATTTTGAAATTTCAAACTAAGAGTTTGTTTTAAAAGAAACAATTATGTTCCCATATAATAAGTGTGATCTCAAAATATATGAAACACTTTATAATGTTGCAGTTCATATTTTTCGGTTTTGTTTTTTAAGTGATTATGTATTTTGGTATCAATATGGTGAACAAAATTTAAAAAGGAAATAAAAAATTTTAGGTTCTGGAAACATCACAATTTTAAATTTTAATACATGATGATGTTGGCTCATATTTCAAAACAGAAACTCAAAATGAAAATTTGAATCCTGAATCCAACCAATTTAGATTTTGTGATTTATTGAAATCAATATAGAAAACTTTATATCATGGATGTAGGATAATAAAATTTAAAGTTTCAAGTACTAAAGGTAAATAGAAGATGGTCTAGAGGGGGTAGACCTGATTAAAAATTCTTAAATAGATAGATTAATTATATGAATTAATTATGAAAGTTAATATGCATCATAAATAAAAGAATGAGCACAAGTATGTTTTTAATAGTAGTTTGGTCCAAATAGGACCTGAAAAAATCTTATACCTCTCTACTCAGTGAGACATATGTTGTGAACTAATCAAATTTTTTATGGTAATCATAACTTGATTACGGAATATTTTTCTATAGAATGGAGGGATAACCACACCAACACACTGACTTTTTTATGGTGAGTTACAACCTAAATAAAAAACAAAATTTGGAAAATTAGACTCACAATATAAATGGTATTAAAGTAATAATTTTGGAGTAATAATCTAAGTAAGTGAATAATAAAATATTTTTTATGGAAAAGAATAAACAGAAAAAATAAGTGTGTATGGAAGATATGAAGAAGTGTTACAGACATAAGAAAGCAGGATGAATTAGAAGATAGAATGAAGGAAGAATGGGTATTTGTTCTTGATAAATTTATCAGGATGGCTTTTCAAGGTAGTATTAGTTATAGAGTGTTTTTTTCAGTGCTTGATAGCATGTATAGAAGATAAAAACTTCATTTCACAGGACATGGTTTGTACATCTCTTCAAAGTTCAGTGTAAATCAATTTTGATTCTCAAAAATTTGAGTTCTCATAATTTTTATGTCTATGTTTTGAAAGTGTCTCAAATACTTTAAATTGGATCTATAAAAACTAACAAACCAATCTCCAACCAGGTAAAGCAATTCTATAAAATTATTCATGAGAAATAAAATTATTGTTCAGAATAATCCTAAAATAATTATTTTAATTCTAAATATAAAGATCATTTCTAAACAATTTTAATTACTCATTAAATAATTCATGTATACTCTATAATAATAGGTCAAAGCTATCCCATAAATATCATAAGATAATTTTACTATTTAAATTCAAATCTTTAAAGTCACTAATACAACATGTAATAAAAAATTAAATTATACTATAGTAAATCATGAAAAAAAATATTCAATAATTTTCATGTTATTAAATATTAATTTAGAAAATAATAACTCAAATAAATCAAATTAAAAATTAAAAAATTAAATATTATAAAAACATGATGTATGTGTTTGCATGAATAATAAACAAATTAATGAATATTTTAAGACTAATTAAAATAATTTAAAAGTAATTTTCATGGCTTATATATAATATATATGAATTTAAAAATCAATAAATCACTTAAAATAATTAATAGAACCGTGTAGTTAAATAAAGAGTGAAAAATAATGAAAACAATGTATTCTAAAAATTTCAGATTTAAATTTAAAATAGCCTTATATTGAAGGAACGCTACTTTTGAAGGAACCCCAGTTTTTTAAAAAATTATGGTTAAGGAACCCAATTTTTTATTAAGTATGGTTGAGGAACCCCACTTTTGAAGGATCCTTACTTCTGATTAAAAGTATGGTTCATGTACCTTATACTGAAAACAATTTTCACGTTAGGTATATTAATACATGCGGTCACTTTGGAAAGATTCATGGTAGGTTGAAACAAAGGTTCATGGTAGGTTGAAACAAGGGTTCGTGGTAGGTTTCAAAATGGTTTCATGGTAAGTGCGCAAAATGGTTTCATGGTAGGTATGAAAAATGGAGACAGAAACCGAAATAGCTTGATATCCCAAAATTTAACTGATATAAAAAATATAATTATCCAATGTTACAGTATACTTTAATGTATAAAATATTATGATATTTACAATAGATTATACAACTCTTATATTTGAAATCTATATAAGAATATATCATCAAAAAACCATTGAATATAAAAACTAAAAGTTGTAGGAAAGTACTAAAATTATAACAGATATTCTGCCATTTTTAAGGTATATAAACATTATTTTCATCCTTTCATGAAGTTTAATGAAATTTATAAAAACTTATTATCTTTCCAAATCAAAAAATAGTTTCTGATTCTGATGTATATCAATTGAGTTATTAAATAAATATAGAATAAATTTATTTCTAGATATTCTATAATTCTATAACAGTTAAAGATACTTAGAAAAAAATTTAGACTTCCACTTAGTTTAATGAAATGTAAAAAAATTATTGTCTATACAAAAGAAAATTCGCACGAATACCTAAGAAATATAACTCAAGTTAGAATAAAATAACTGAAGAAAGATTTAAACCCCCATAAACTGAAAATTACTGTTGAAACAAAAAACATCAAACAAATTTTAATAAAAATCAGAACATTATAGAGATTTAATTAGACATATTTTTAGTTGAATAAAAGTTATATAGAATTATTATATTTAATATTTTATTGGAATTATAAAACACCAATCACAATAACTCAAGATATAATAAAAATAATGAGAGTTAATAAAAATTTATTTCCACATAAAATAATGATAGGGTTTGGGAAAGGTTTTCAATATTCAAAAACATAAAATATAAACCAAAAACAAAAAAATCCAACATAAATATGTTACAAAATTTGTGGATATTAAATATGATTTTTTAATTTCAAATACTTTTTTTGATTAAATATTTTCTTTGAAAAAATCATTATTTCCCGAAAGAAATACATTGGATATAAATTTATATGAGAAAATAATTGGTTCATAATTTGAAACTTGGTTATAAAATGATTCATGAAAGTTAAAATGATTACATCTAATATTATGGTAAATATTAATCATTGGTTAATTTTCTAATATGTGGAAAATCGAGGTATCAAGAGGAATGACAAGGAAAGTCTAGATTTATTCATGTTAAATAGTTGAGATATATTCCAATTACATTTAGATTGCAATGTATATTTATGTCTTGCAACATATTTTCATTAATAACATGTCATAAATCTAATGTTTCTATTGATAAAATTATAAATTTTCATTGTTATGGTGATTCATAGAAATATTTTGATAAAGTGAATCCATATTTTAATTTATAACTTCATAAAATATAGTTAGGTCTTTCTATTGATAGTTTCTATCCATTTGGTTCTTATAATAGCCAGTATTTTTGTTGTCCTATTTTCATAACACTATAGATATTTCCTTCTGGGATATTTATGAAAGAACCATCTATATATCTATAATTATTAATTCCAATACATCCAAAGAAGAATATAGATGTTTATTTTAATCCACTGATTGATGAGTTGATTTTATTATGTAATGATGTTGTCTATATATATGACGTAGTTGAAAATCATAATTTGTTATGTAAAGATGAAAATAATGAGTTTATTCTTATTAATAGAATAAATCCATGTTTCTTTACTGTCATAAAAAATTCTTCATATAGATCACCCATTTCAATGAAATAGAAATAATTTTACAAAATTTCAAATTGAAAGAGATAAACCTCTAACAGTGCTCTCATGTATTTAGATCAAATATATTTTAACTTCATTACCTCCCATTAATTTTGTACAAACTATAAAATAATTGAAAAATTGGTGGTTTCTCTAGAGATCACAATTGGATAAAATTAATCATTTTTTTGGAGCCTCTATATTGGTTTTATTTATTCATTCCTCGTATGTTAAATGTAATGAATATTGAAAATAACGTTTTTAATAACATAGTTTATACCATGTTAGGCAAACCTGTAAATACCTAAGATACTAAAAAGGAGTCATTAGATCATGAAAATTTTTATAGGTGACCCGAACATGAGTTATTTAAAAATAAAATATCACAAAATTTAATGTGGACAAAATTAATTTAGGCACTTTATATTGAAATTCGTTTGTAATTCTATCAGTAGATTAGAGATTTTAGGTTATCATATGGATTTTCCACCAATTTGTCTTATTATGTCAGAAATTTTCATATATCTGGGTTAAAAAGACATGAAATTTACATCATAATGAAAATATTACTTCCTCTTATCCCTATATATGTTAGGACCAGGAAGTTTAGAGGTGTTTTAAAGATGCTAGAAATTTTTTTAGAAGATGTAAATAAAGTTTCATCCTTTACTGTTCCAACATAAGTCATATTAATTTGTTAAGATTTAAAATAATTGGTGAATAGATGAAGAATATAAAATAGAGTTTTTCATTTAAAGTCTATTGGATGGAAAAATCCAGACTAATATGTTCTTACAAAGTATTTATGTTGAATTTTTATCATTTATTGAATAAAATTTCCTTAGAAAGAGTTTTGATGAAGTATACTATGGTGATCCTTTTTTTCACAAATGTTTATAAAAATCATGAGTTAAGAAGTATATCATGATCCAAGAATAAGAATAGTTGTAAATAATTTTTTTTATGTACAAAATTGAAACTATGAAATTCAGAGAAAGATTTATAAAGTTCACCAGACATGATATCGGATAGAGGTTTGGATGAGGAAAGTGTGTGTTCAAAGTTTTTTAAGATTTTCGATCAGAGAAAATTTTCTAAAGTATAAAAGGGGAATCTGATGAATTTCATTAGATGATTTCTTAATTAGATGAATTCCTTCTGGATAAATTCCCAATAGATGAAGTTCCAATGAACAAAGTCCAATCGGGTTATCTCTGTTTACAATGTATATGAGATAAATATGTATGAATTTGGGAAGATGAGGTTGCTTTAGGATCATCTATAATGACTCTATTTTTTCCTCATAAAAAAAATAGAACATTTCAAGGAATATTTTCTATGTCAGACACTAAGTCGGCATGATATTTAGGGACCCAAAGAGCCTTGTTGTGGTGATATTGAAATATTAAATATATTATACCACACACATTAAGTTTTTATGAATTAATGTAATAACTCCAAAATGGTTCTTCTAATGAGAAATATGAGACTACCATTAAATCTAGAATGTGTTTTTTACCCTAGGTGAGACATAACCTTTATCGGTATAGGGTGTTTGGTTAAAAAGTGTTCAGGGGAGGATTAGTTAATTTATTTATTTATTTTCCATAACCTAAATCTCCTCTCTATTTAAACATTATTATGGAAAATATATAGGTTTAGTTTCATAACCCTAAGAGATTAGAGATGAGGAGATATTTTTTCATTGACATATTGAGGAGAACCAAGATACAGATGATGAATGCAGCAGGATCTTTATCTTCATCACTAGCAGGTACGTCCTTCACTAATGATCGATCCAAAATGAGGTAGGATGTTGTTTTGTGAATTTTATTCCCATTGGTTTATCCCATTTCAAATGTGACTTATTCCTTTTAATAAGGTTTATTTATAGATTGATGATTAATTTTCATGTTTTTAATTATCTTCCTATGATTAGGAATTGAGGATATTTTATTATTGATTATTAATTATTGATCCTTTGATCATCATTCTAATGAAAACGATTCGAGTTCATCCCAAAAAATATCCTAGGGTTATTATCTTGTTTTTATTATGAATTTATTCCCCAATTTTTCATATTTTCATCACTATAATTTTCTTTGGTTAGTGGTTTAACTAATACATGGTGGACAATCATTATGTGGTCATTATTTGGCACAATGGATCATCACCATGAGTTCAAGTTCACAATTAACAGAGTGATTGAGGTGTGATGATAATAATGGATGTTTGATGAAGGATAGAGATTATATTAGGTGTTTATGTTTCATGGATTGGGCATCTCATAATAGTGGTGTGATGGGAATGCTTCACGATGGGATTTGGGTGGCTAGAATTGAGCCACTGGTGATCGAAGGGCTTAGCCGAAATGAGATTTTTGATTAACGGTGACTCTCACAATGAAATCAATGGTGGAGGTGGTGTAGAATATATCCAAAGAATTTTCTATATTTTATATGAAAATACCAACTCTATAGCGTGTAGTTTAGGAACACACATCTTGTAGTATTTTTTTTGGTGACTAGGTTTTTTGTGTGGAGATAAATATCACATATTCTATGGTGGGTTCATACACTGTGTGACCCTTATCAGGATGGATCAATGTGTACAGGGAGTATATGCCCATTAATTCATGTAGAGATACATGTAATGTGTGCAGAGTCACACACCATGTAACCCTTAATGAATGGATCAGAGTGTACCGGGAGTACACACTCGAGCCTAAGTGGCCCCACACTCCATGTATGGTGGGTAACATGTTGTGTACTTCATAAGGTACATGGGTATGGGTAGATGTCACACGTCGAGAACTTGTCCATCCCCCAAAGCATTGTGTGGTGTGGGGAACATTTCATGTACATTGAAAAGTAATCAGACATGGACAGAGTATATGGGAACTCCTCGAGTAAATGGGAATCGGTCATTATACACGGGATGAAATGAATGACACACTGAGTTCTAGACAACCTCTACACATCATGTACCCCTAGTGGACACGCCGTGTATTTTGAAGAAGACATGTCATGTGAGATAGTTATAAAAGGACAATTCCAAAATCATATATACATGTCGTGTACCCCATAGTACACATCATGTACTCTTTCACGGAAAGTTGGATCCCTTGATCTTCCACCTTGTGTATCTCCTTCTTTGATACTCTAATTTAGGCTGGTGAGCAACATATCCTGAGTATTTTTCTACGTACAATGTGATGGTGTCATTCATTTCATCATCAAATATACAAAGTGAGGTAATTCAATCAATATGATTCTATCAGTGATGCTTAGAGGGTGGTAGTGATTGAGTGTGATCATTGGAGTGTTACCAAGGTTGGAAAACCCAATGCTACACCAGAGTGTGGGTTCCTCGTACTCTTTAAATAGGTAGGGTTAAAAACCCCCATACTAAAATGGGAATAATTCCTCTATCTATAGAGTGTTACTCCCCATATTCGAGCTCCAGCGAGGAGCGGGTCCTCCAATGGAGTCAGAACTTCCTCAGCTATGTAGAGTAGTGGCGAGGTGCGGTCCATCCACCCTAATTCTTCTGAGGTTTCATGAGACACTTTTCTAGATTTAGTGATCCCTTTACTATAGAGTACAGTGGTGAGGTATAGGCCTCCCCACACAGATTATCATATGATTGTTCATGATGCTGGGAATCAAAGAAAAACCTTTAGAACTGCTAGCTGTCTCATTGTTCTTAGATGGGATGTAGAGATGGATATCCTATTTCTCTATTCATTTGGACTTATTATTGATCATGTATGGGTTATGGATGTTTTGTTTATTGTGGTTTTTTCTCATATTCTGATTGACATGCCTTCTTGGTGTTGAGATGAATACTCTCTCTTGATACTTCATGTTTGGTGATTTTGGGGTGTCCTACTGGGTATGTTTATACTCACACCTGCATGGGATCTTCCCACACATACCATATATTATGAATATTACAAGCCATTTGTTTGAGTCCTATGTGAACCAGGATTGTGTGGATCTTAGTTTGAGATTATTTATTCTATACAGACCTCAGATGGATCCAAGAGTTGTATTTTGGTAGTTTTCCCCATGTTATCAATGGGTTGGGATTTGTTTTCTAGTTTTTGTGGGAATTTATTTGGACCTTTACACTTTTTACTATACTTACTTTTGTACTCTAATGTGGGATAGATTCCATGCATGAATTTATAGTATCATTTTTTACCTTTCTATATTGTACTAGTGTATGGAGATGTGTGCATCTGTGTAGGTGTTTTAGGATAAGGCCTCTTGTGTGTGTGATATGCCTACACAATGCTATTCTCTAACTCCTGATCTATTACATGTGGGATTTAGGTTTCACACCTGGATTACCTCTATCTAGGTGGGACCTAGTGGTTTGGGTATTGATACAGTGGTATCAGGGGAAGTTTTTCTTAGAAAAAATGTCATGAAATTTTCTATCTATGAGGATTAGTTTTGGAACTAGGTAAGAATGTTAGAGTGTCTTGAGTTTGGATTTTAGGCTAGGGAATCCAGTTTTGGTGTGGTGGTTGATGTATCTATTCACCAGGACTCTAATAACCTGCTTATTATCTTGGAACATGTAGGTACTGGTTGTAGGGAAAACATTAGTGAATGCGTCATATAGGAATGGGTTGTGGATTCCATGTCCATATTTAGTCATATCCCCAAATATTCTCTTTGATCGTGGTGCATCTTGATAATTTTCAAGATTCATTCATGATGAATACCATATCATATTTCAAGACAGTGTCATGAAAATGACTATTTGAGAAATGAGGCCTCAGTTAAGGGACCCATTCATGAAGTGTTTCCTCTAGGTGGGCACCAAGTAGTGATACCACATGATGATTAGTCCGTGGACCCACCTCTAATGGTCTAGGTGGATGATAGTTTATGTGATGAGAATATGATGGTTCTAGAATGAAAGGATGATAGTACACATAGTCTTAGAACATTTAATGGGTCCTAGAGATAAAGGCCAATCAGGTTTTATGATGAGTGATATCCTTATGCAATGTAGGATTGGATTGAGGTGGTGATTTGGGTTTTTCATCTTGTGTTGACCCCAACTGACCAGATGGTTGTACTCGCAACCAGCCTTATTCATGGAGTATCAGTTGGTTTTGGTGGTACTAATAGATGATGTAACTATTTTTATTTCACATAATGGGTTCCAGAGACAGTGGTTGTCTAGGTTCATGGTAATCCATACCCCTTCTCAGATGGTATAGGACTAGCATGAGCATGTGGTGCGAAATTCCCTCTTCGATAATACCCCTATTGATGGTGGTCCTAGTAGTGAGACTTCTCTAGGCTGACATGGGGAATCAGTAGATCCCTATGTTGGTGATGTTTGACATGGATTCAAACACACAATGAAGAGGTACACTCCCCCACCATGATGTGACTTTGTGATGCGATCTAAAATCGTGAGGGATAGTCAGTGCCACCCAAAGTGGACAGCGTTGAGGTATGGTTGATGAGTTCCTATTAATTTTCTGTTTGAGGTTGTTTTGATGTGCTATGGTTTCGGAACAAGCCATGGTTATGGTTAATAGGAGGCCAAGGTAAATTATCGATTTAGGTGATATGATCATGTTACCTGAAGGCTTCAAGTGTGGTTTGAGGTGTGACATGTGTCTTCACTATTCTAGTTTCAGTTTTAGTACATGATCACAAGCCATATTTCTTTAGATGTAACCCCTGTTTGGGGCCTAGAGATTCTAGAGGAGAATTTATAGCTTGAAACTTTTGATGGAGGCTCCTTTAGAGAGGATCAGTGATCTCACGCTTCTATTAATGGTGTGACCTAAATCTAGAAGGAGAGAGAGTTTCATGTGGAATATTTCCATAGTGGAAGTGGGACCCGGTGATGTTTTCCTCATTATGGATTGGTTGACTACCATCCATTATTATTTGACTATTACTAATGAGGGTTACAGTTTTTCTATATTGTGGGATGGTTTTTTCTTTCTTTGGTAAACATAAATACCATGTAGAGTAGGATGATATCATGTGTAGGAGGATACATCTGATTCCCTATTTGTTGGCTAGTATAACCCTTGGATTAGCAGATGTTATGTTCTTACTATTTCTTATGATTTTGGAGGAGTATAAGTATATCTTCCATGAGGAAGTTTCATACTTACCTTACCATTGAAATTTTTTACCAGTATAATCCTACACTTAGGGATGGCTTGATATATGTGCTAGCATATCAGATAACCCCATGTGGCTATGAAATCAGATGGTGTGATTGGATAAATCTGTAGATCATGGGGTTTTTTAGACCTAGTGTGTCCACCTGGGTAGACCCATTTTGTTTACCTAGGAGGTGGAAAAGGTCTTGAGGTTAGGTGTGGATTGATGTCACTTGAACCACATGATTGTCAGGGAGTAGTATCCACCCCTAATAATCAACAACTTCTTAGACTAGTGGGCATCTATGAATTTGCTTTTAGAGTTTGACCTCAGGATTGGTTATCACCAACTCTGGGTTCAAGTGGAGGGTATAACAATGGTGGATTTTTTTAAAGCCTCTATGGGTTCTTTTAGCTCATGGTGATACCTTTCAGTGTTTTTAATGCCCCATCCATGTTTGTGAGACTTATAAACTAGGTCCTTCAACATTTCTTTGATTGGTTCATGATAGTATTCTTCGATGGCACCCTCATGTACTCAGTATCAATGGTGGAGCATGAGAGACACTTGAGGATGGTTCTAGACATACTATGAGAGTAAAATATTTATGGGAGTCTCTCTAGATATCAATTATGGATTTAGAAGGTCCACTTATTGGGATATGTCTTCTTAGACATGGGAGCTATGGTAGAACTAATAATGGTTGGCTTACTACTAGATTGATATCCACCTAGGTGTGTGGTCATGGTAGCAGATGCACATAATGATGTTTTTCTATCTGTTGTGGTTGAACAAGGTGACAGGGTAGTTTCCCTCTTTATAGTTGACCCTTTAGGATTAGGATGGTGCAGCATATATCCAATCAATAGTTTTTATCCCTTCTCTTATTTAGAGAGCTAGGGAGGTATATCACGGGGATATCTAATGTGATGTCTTACATAACAAGATTACCAATGGACATGTTCTTGATGGATTTTCTAAATGTGGGGAGTAAACCATATTTCCAAGGATTGATGATAACACCTATCACACTATGAGAGGAGGTTTTGGGGAGGGTTTTTTCCTTAGTAATATATCCAAGATAGGTGCAGTTGTACTAACTAATATCCTTTTACATTGGGTTTGGGGGCCAAGGATGTTTTAGCTTGTCATTGAGTTTAACTCTTGATTCATCTCTTGCCTATAAGTGGAGGCCTAGGTGCCCTAATTGAAGTAGAAATGGGGTGGTATCTTGGTGGTTTTTTTGATGGGGACTCCCATGACCAATGAGAGGTCATGATGCAATATGAGTGGTCATAGACTAATACCAAGTTGGAACACTTCCTAACCATTTGAGAGTATAGTTTAGTAGAGATTTGGGGACACATATGCATACATTAGGTAGTATGGATTCATAGAATCCCCTCTCTGATCATTATATATTGATATTTTCTATTCACGTCATGATTATGGATAGGATTCAAGAGTCTTTGGTACTCAGTTGTAGTTGATCATGGATTTTCTACCATGGACAGATGGACGATAACATCTTGTTACCAAATTTCAGGTGCTTTGGGTCCTTTGTTTCCCTATTTTATGTATCTTGATTTGGGTTGTTATTGGATTAATATAGTGATTTTTAAATTTTTATTGTCTTGTGCATGGTTGGTGAATGGTTAAAGAACACTATTTGGTTTGGACCAGCAAATCGTGCACCCTGGGATGATGCTCTTGAGGGTGGTGCAAACCTTTTCTAAAATTGGATGCCTTACCCTTCAAATCATTCAACCTCAAATAGTGGGATTATGCATGGTTGGTGAACAGTTAAACTAACCGGGTAGCCTAACTATGAACCCCATCTAGAAACCTAGTAAGGGCGCATGGTTAGTAGTAACCATGCAGCCTAACCTAGAAAACCACGTGATGGGATTTTAATGCCCTAAAATTCTTAATTTAAATCTAAAGACCCCACTTTTTACTCAAAAATTATCACACTAAAACCTAATTAGATCCTT
Source organism: Viscum album (assembly GCA_963277665.1). Lineage (NCBI taxonomy): Eukaryota > Viridiplantae > Streptophyta > Magnoliopsida > Santalales > Viscaceae > Viscum > Viscum album. Next base: position 1,896,876,229 of record OY728158.1, on the reverse strand, counting down.
TCTGTTTTGGGATCTCTCTAGATTAAGTTTTTCCCTCACAACCTCATATCCTGGTAAATCAAAGCGGTGATCCTCTTTCAATAAGTTCTTCTACTATCCGCCTTTGATTTCTCTTCTTCTTTTGATTCATTATTCCTTTAGGTTATGATGGACTTGTATTCCATTAGATCATGGTTGGTTGATGTAGAATTTTTTATCTATTATCTCTTCTCACTTCTATCGAGATCCCTCTTCCTAGATTTGATGATCTCCATCAAAGGTGAAATATCTTTTGTCTATTGCAGTTGGATTCTTGATTTTCCAAGTAGGTGTTTCTAGGATTTTACTTTTTTAATTCATTACTTCTTGAGAATTTATATATGTATGCCTCCTTCTAACACATTCTCTATAATTTTTTATCTTTAATTTACTTTTAAAATCCACTTTTATCCACTTTTAAATAAATCGATCATGGCATGGGTTCCTTCTCATGGTTTTATAAATTAATGAATACTATATTGATTTTAATTTAATTTCGAATAGTTTTTAAAGGTTAAATTGTAGATAGTGATGGATTATTCCTAGTTTTGATTTATAAAGTGAAATTATTTGATTTTTATGAAATGGGTTGAAATATGTGATGATTTCTATAGATTTTTTATTTCTTGGATTTATGAAATGGCCAACATCCCTCTTTGAATGATTTTACCATTGTTTTAAAATGGGTGATCTTGGGTTACTTTAAATGATTGATTTATTCACATGGAAAGAGGGTTCAAACCCATGTTTTTAAATAACTTTAAGCCTTTTTAAATTTTGAAACTTCCTTGAATTCCTCTCAGCTGTTTTGAAATAAATTCTTATTTTAAAGGCATGATTGGAATTATGATGATGGCTGTGAATGTAATAGGGTATGTTTATCCTTTTTAAATGTTGAATTTGAAAAAATGTTTTGAATTGAATTGATGATGTTTTACGACTCAATTGGAACTTTATAGTGATCCTCTATTATAATAATCCATTAATGTAACTTTCTTGATTCTTGTACTTCCTATTGATGGGTGTTGAAAAGGGGATTATTTACTTCAAGGGAGCTCAAGAGTGATAGTGATATGTGATTTGATTTCATGTTCCCATGATTAAAATGTTGAGGGCATGAGCTCATGATTGATATTGATAAGGATCCTTATTTTAATCCTTTTAACTTGATTATCTCACTCACATCTTTTGACTGATCATGGGAACCTTGGTAGTTATATTAGATTACCTAGATTTATTCTTTGATATAATAATCAAACCCAATATAGTGGATCCATAGAGAACATAAAAGGTTTATATTATGCACATGTGGCCCGAGAATCGGGTGTATCTGGAACTATTTTTCTTGATACTATTGAGACTATATGTAAGCCTAATGACCATCCATGATGTATTTTAATTATCTTGACTATGGTGGACTCGCTATCATATCTAGTTTGTACCCATGAAATCCATATACATGATACTTGATACATGAAAATGTTCACTATCACTACTTGGCACTAGAGTTACCTCACTTTATTGATTATTTCAATTAATTGATCTATTTACTGCTATGATGTACATTGATTCTATTGTATTGACTCTTTTGAAACTCTTGATATCATGTGCATGTTCTCACTTTTATTGATTGATATAACTCTATCTTGTGAAATGTTTTTCAAAGCATTTAAATAAAAGATTTGGTTTTAAAATAATGAAATATAATTTTTTAAAACTTTATTTTAGTAAATTATTTTTAAATACTTAAACTTATATTTTAAATACAACTATATTATAAAATTATTTCTATAGATTTAAATGTAAATTGTTATACTCACTTTATTTTAATCGTCTTTTAGAATATTTTAATTTCTTTATGAAGTTACTATATATACTATTTAGTGGAATTATAATATTCCCTATATCTCACCCCTTGTACCATTTGGTGTTTTTAGCCTTTATGAACTTATAACAATTTCTCATGCTCTCATCTTCCTTTATAGGTTTATGCTTGATTAATTGAGGTTGGGTGACTTGGTACATGGTGGGTTGTTATGGACTGCCAGGAGATTGTTTTTGGTTGTTTTGTTCCACTTTAAGTTTTTATAGCATCTCTCTATACTCTGATATGTTTATTTATTTATATGATGTTTTTTGGTGGTGTACTTTGATTATTGTTTTCTATTATGGGTGAAATATTTCCCAAAAGTTAATTCCAGATTCCTATATTCTTTTTGTTAGCCCATGGATATTAGGAAATCTCTTCAAGTTAGAAGAAAATTGACTTAGATGTCGTTTTAGATGGAATTTCAAGTTGTTTCATTAAAAATGGTACCATATGAGTTTTTTCCTTGAAAGTAAGTACATCTCCTCGAAATCCCTTGCATTATTTTGGGTGATTCATGGTAGAAATGATATTAAGGACGTTTTGAGACTCAAGAGGTAGTCCATGAATCAATGCTTGACCACCACCTCTTTATGATGAGACTTGAGTTACCATGGAAAGTGTGGATTTGAGTCTTTCTTTTGAGTTATTGGTTTTCTGATGATGATTGAGATTTAGATTCCTGATGAGATTATCTTTGATTTTGGGAAACACTTATGAGTTTTAGGTCAGAACTGATAAATGACATGAGTTTAACTATGCCTTCATGATCTAGTAAACTATGAAGAATTAGTGTGACTGTTCTAGAAGTGAATCCATGAGGTATTGTGAGGTTGGTGTATGGTTTACTGGCCCATGAAACCAATTCTTTTATAGTTATAACTTAACTCTAAATTTGGTGCCATGTATGTTTGATTCCAAAATAACCCCACTCATGTGATGTTGGTTTAGTGTGTTCTTATTTTGGATGGACATATTGGGTGTTTCGTATCTCATGTTCTTGTGTGATTTTTTTCAACTTTAATTACTTTGTGGTTGATATTAGATCCTTTTTGAAAACTAAATTTTTGGCCTAAAACAAGTTTTCTTGAGTACTTTAAAAACTATTTTCAATTACCAAAAGGTGTGGTCTTATAAAATTATTGGTTTAGAAAAGATGATTTTCAAATAATCTTTTGTGAAGTGATAAATAATTTTTTTAAGAATAAATTTTGGGTTTTAATGGATTTAAAATGATATTGGTTTTGGAAACTAGAAAATGGGATTAATGTTTTTGAAACCATGGAAGATTTTCCATTAGATGGTATAATATTTTTGAAAATTGTGATGGATTTATATCAATATTTATTGTTTTGAAAGAAAATATTACTGTTTTATAAATGGTAAAATCTTTTGTGCTTTGAAATCAATGATTCTATTATAAAGTGGTCCATGAATTTTTTGAATGATTTTGGTTTTCTTGTATTTTGTTATTGGTTTTTTATGCCTAATTTGATGAATCGTTATTTCATAATTACCATAAATGTATCTTATGAGGTTTTCTATTAAATATAAAAAGTTCATTCATTATTTTAGTTTTTGGAGTAGTCCTTCACATTTTCTAGAAGTGGTGTCTTTTATTGATGAATCTACCGAGACTCTATATTGAGTGGTAGAAATGGAAACTTTCTAGCCTTTAAACCCCATCTAGGACTTCTTGAATTGGAATACAACTTCCTATAAAGGTTAATGAGGTTCTCTTGTAAAGTGTCTTGAAAAAATTGATGGGATATTTGATTCTCTCATGACTCATAATTCTCTTAAGGCCAGGTTTATCAACTCCCTATTTGAGGGACTAGGCTAGGAGTGGTGGGAAGTTATGATTCCCTCTTGTTTGTATGAAAGAATTTATTGTTAATTATTCAAGTCAATCTTCATTCAATTGAGTATCCTGAGAAAATGAATAAGGAAAAAATTTCTTATTTCTTGGGTATTAGTAAAGATGAGTGATTGGTGGCAGATTATGCTAAGAATTTCCATTTTTTGTTATGTTTCTCACCTAGGGTTGTTGGTAATGACTTCAATAAGGCTATCTATTTTAGAAAATTTATTCACCTAAACCTTGTAAATTCCATTCTTGTGGTCTGGTTGGCCTCTTATTTGGATATACTTAAAAGGTCATTTTCAACAGAAGTGGAGCTATACAAACAACATTAATGGGAGAATTCCTCATTTCTGGTTGAGGGAGGATATTATTCTAGAGGAAATAAGAGGCATGGTATGTGCTTCTAGTGTAGAGAACTTGTTCATCCTAAGAAGTTGTGTTTGAAAGCTCTGAGAGTTTGTAAATGGTGTGGTTGTTTGGGTCACATTAAGAGGTTCTATAAGTTGGAATACTATAAAGGTATGTTTCGGTTAGGGATCATAAACTCCTTAATATATAGAAGTAAATACTTCAATATAATAAGGCTCCATTTATAGGCCTTAGAGTGAATCTTTTAACATAATGGGGGGAGTTAATGGTGGTGGTTGATGTTGATCCATCTTATTGTTTCTAATGTCGGAGTGGAAACTACTTGAGTTTTTCCTTGTTGTGGATTATCTATTTTTGGAAACACATTGTTTTATAGAACTTGGGGTATTATTTTCATATCTTTTTTTATGATATCTTTTGACCTTGGTTGTGACCATGTGGATGGTTTCATTTTCTTAAGACCTTTATGGTTGTGCCCTATGGATGTTCACTCTTGAATACTTAACATTATTTTTTGGAATTACTTTAGTTCCATAATTTTCATTGGGATCCTAGTAATAGAGTGGAATCTTGTGCTGATAAACCTTGAGATTTTTTGGGGTTGTTCTTAAAAATTCCTTATGTTTCCTTCCACGGATGTCTTCTTATGGTTGATGTTAGATACCATTCATGTTGTTTGTTATTCCTTAGTATACTATTGTTTTACATTGTTGGTTAGATCTTAATTTTGAAGTGATGAACTATCTCCCTTGTGAGAGTGTAGTGCCCTATTTTGCACAAAACTTGATGTTTGAGCTCTTTTGGTATGGACTTGGATAGACCTTGGAAATGTACTTGGGTAACTAGGATGATGTGATTCCTTGATAGACTATACACTTTGAGTTTTTGGAGTGTGATTTAATGAGACCATCGAGGGATGAGTCTTGGTGTTGAAAAGTTACCATTGAGTACTTTTCCAAGGTAGAAATCCTTGTTGGTCTCATGCCTTTCATGTGTATGTTTGATCGTAGGTGCATCTTAGACAATTGTCTCTTTCGGTATCACTGAGGTGTTTTTTTTATGTTGTTCCCTTAAGAGTTTGGTTTTGGATCCTAGATTTTTATCCTTAGTGAGTGTTTGAAATCTATTTTTCAGGATTTAAGGGATGTTGTTTTATCATGTTACACCATTTTTGGGAAATATTTATTGGTGGGGAGACCAATTCTAGGTCTCCAGTTCTTCTCGGTTTTTTCTAGTTCCTCTCAGTGATGTGGAGATTTTTTATAGATAAAATTACCTTGAGTGATCCTTTATTATACTTTGAGTACTATCCACCTCACAAGATGAGTGAGAAAGTTCTTTTTATCTCATTTTCTTCTATATTTTGGATTGTAAGCTTCATGGGGATAGAAAGTATTTATGGTGGGTATAATTTCACGTCTCATTACTATCTTTAATGTTCTTTTGATAATCTTATTATTACCCTATGTGTGGATCTTATTTTAAGTTTTTTTGGATGAAGATGGTGTTTTTTGAATTTTTTTTAGCCTGTTCATGGTTGGGATGTGGTTAGGGAAAACCATGTGGTTTATCCCACTAAACCAGGAACCCTAGGATGGTGATCTAGAGAGAGGCACATGATTTTTCCAAACCATGTAGGCTAACCCTATAAACCATATGGCCTCAGATATTGTACATATGCATGGTTGATGCATGGTTAGACTAACCATATAGACTAACCATGAATCCTATCAAAAAACCCAGTAAGGTAGCATGGTCAGTGCATGGTTACTGCTAACTATGCAGCCTAATCCAAAAAATCTTGTGATGGGATTTTAATGTACTGATATTCTTAATTTAAATCTTGATATCCTCCCTTTTTAACCCCAAACTTCTCCCACTAAAACCTAATTAAAGGATTTTTTATTTTGGTATCCCTCTAGAGGATTTTACCCCCCATAACCTCATCTCTTGGTGGATTGAAGTGTCAATCTAAGTGGTGATCCTCTTATGGTAAGTTATTATCCTCGTATCCTTCGATCTCTCTTATTATTTTGATTCATTCATCTTAGAGTTTATGATGGCCTTGTGTTCCATTATATCATGGTCATTTGATGTGGAATTATATATATAGTATCTCTTCTCACTTCTATTGAGATCCCTCTTCTTAGATTAGGTGATATCCATCAAAGGTGACACATATTAGATTCATTGTGGTGGGATTTATGATTTTCCAAGATTATTCTTATATGATTTTACTTCATTTTTTAATTCATTGTTTCTTGATAATTTATATATATATTCCCCCTTCTAATACATGTTCTATCATTGTTGGTCATGAATTTCCTTTTTAAATCCACTTTAATCCTATTTTGAATAAATCTAACAAGGAATGGGTTCCTTCTCACATTTTTATAAATTGATTAATGCTATGTTGATTTTAATTCCTTTTCAAAACAAATTCAAGGTTACCTTGTATAAATTGAGGTATTATGCTCAGTTTTTATTTCTAAAGTGAAATTATTTAACTTGTATAAAATGGGTAGAAATATGTGCTGATTTCCATAGATTTTTTATTTATTATATTTATGAAATGAACAAGAGACCTATTTTAATGATTTTACCCCTGTCTTGAAATGCTAATTATTAGGTTATTTGAAATTATTTATTTATTCACATGGAAAGATGGAGTAAATCCATGTTTTAAAATGACCTTATTCCATTTTAAATCGTGAAATTTACTTAAATTCCTTTGATTTATTTTGAAATAAATGATTGTTTTAAAGGCTCATTGGATTTATGATTATGGTTATGAAGGGAATTGGGTATTTTTAAACTTTTTAAAGGTTTAATTGAATAAAATTTTTTGAATTGATTTTATGATGTTTGAAGGCCATGGTTGCAACTTTATGATGATCCTCTCTTGTAAAAATCCCTTAATGTAACATTCTTGATTCTTGTAATTCCCAATGATGGGTATTGAAAAATGGATTATTTAATTCAAGGTATCTTTGGGGGTGAGATTGATATGTTATTTGAGTTCATGTTCCCATGATTAAAATGTTGAGGGCATGATCCAATTATTGATATTGATAAGGAACCCTATTGTTATCCTCATAGATTGATTATCTCACTAACCTATTTTGACTAGTCAAATTCTTGGATTGGAATGATGAGTTTAGATGCTCAAATACAAGAGGGGGTGAATTGTATACTTTAAAAATCCCTTTATAACTTTTAAAGTTAAGTTTAATAAGGTTAAACAAACATTCACAAAACCTCTTAAAAAACCTTTTCCTAAAAGAAATATTATACCTTAAAGTGAATAGAATTTGTAATATAATCTGAGTAACGGAATTAGAAAGTATAAGAAAGTTATACTTTCTATATTTAACAAATTTAAGATTACAGTGGAAGTAAAACAACTTTAAATTGAAAACATATAACAATAATATTCTTTTACCCTAAAGAGAAGTGTAACCAATAACCTTGGATAAACATACCTTAATTTATACTTTCAAAAAAGTCTGTCTTACCCAAACCTATGTTATCCCTCAATCCGAATATTGGTATCTGTCTTGCTATCCCCGCATGCCCTCAATTTAGAAGGAAATCAGAACCTCTGTCTTCCAAGCCCAGAATCCCACGATCAGCATGATTGGAGTCTGCACAAAGAATTCTAAACAAGTTGTTCACACCCGAACAAGTTATTCACAACTTTTTCACGAATCAATGAGAGTTAAAAGAGCCTCTCTCTCTAGAAAACACTTCACATCTTTTTCACATGAGTCAAGTTCATTCACTCTCTACACATTCACCACATTTTCATTATTCAAATGAAATTGTATTTATAGGCAAAGCTTCTCAACGGTCGGCTCCACTCCAATAGTCATATTTTCCTTAAATTTCAGAGGGACCTGGACACGTATCAAACATACAATGGTTAGTTTTTAACAGATTGTATGACATCTTTTCAAGTAACAGAAACTATGTTAAGTTAAAGATTAGTGTTAAGTATAAGAAATTTTATAATTCGATAATATTGGAATGATACATTTGAACAACTCTAACATTATCAAGAAATTAGATTCTTAATGGAAAACATTATCAAGAAAATGGATTCATAAGGAAAATTAAATCGGATTGTGAAACTGGTGTCTCATTTTTTCTAGAATCAGAATCATAAAATCGGAATAACTTTTTCATCGGATTCAGAATCATAAAACAGAATCACTTTTGCACTGGAATCGGTATGATAAAGATGGTATCACATATACACCGGGTTTGGTATCACAAAGACGGTATCACATATACACCGGATTCAGTATCACAAAGATGGTATCACATATACACCAGATTCAGTATCACAAATATGGTATCACATATACACTGGATTCAGTATCACAAAGAAGGTATGAAAAATATATAAATCTAGTCAGAATAGAAAATCGTAATGATACATCTGTAAGTATAACAGAATGAAAAATCATAATGTAACATCTGTAAGTATAATAGGATAAAAAATCATAATGAAACATTTGTAATTATAATATAATGGTAATTCAAGATCTTAAGAAAAAAATAGAACATAATAAAAAGACAGAACTCAAGAAAACGTGTTTGTGATTTTCAAAACATAAAACCATAAAGAATGGAGAAGTCATAAGATATCCTTATTGACTCAACAATCTCCCCCTTTTCTGGAAAGCACAAAAACATTTCTAAGGAAGAATATATTTACTTAGATAAACAAATATGAAAAAATTATCTCCCCCTTTGAATGAAATTTCTGATGAATATGACTAATTCCCCTTTGAATGAAATTTCTGATGAATACGAATAACTCCCCCTTAGGTTATGTTTCCCAAGGATTGTATTCATGATCTTTAGTATTTGTTTTTCTTTCATAAGAAGAAATATCCCCCTTATATTAACATATCTTCTTAACAGAAAACTCCCCCTTACTCGGTCATTGTCCTTTCTTACCATACTCTCCCTTAATAGATTCTCCTTTTTTGATATCTTCATTAAATTCTTCCTTTGAATAAATTCTCCCCCTTTTTGATTTTCAAAAAGAGGGAAAGGAATCAAGAAGTATAAGATGTACTTTTAAGGTTAAGAAATCATACATTCGAAAACAAAAGAAAGATATAAAAAAAGATTCTTAAGAAAATTTTGGAAATAAGGTTTATATTACAACAAAACATTGGAATGTAAGGAAAAATCGTACATCCTTCTTTTTCTCAGACAACATCTTCTTTATCAAGGCTTTGAATTTCTTCACATACTTATGATCTTCTTTGAACTTCTTCAATAAGATCTTATGATTGTGATTATTCTTTTCTAATGACAAGATCCTTTCTTCTTGAGCATCCACCTTTCTCTCTAATTCAGCTCTGACTTCCTTCTCACTGGTAACAGATCGGGAAACAGAATTGAGTTGACTAACTTTCTCAGAGATTGATGCCTTGACCTTGTTGAACTTAGTTTCAAAAGTATTAAAAGCTCCATTTGTTGAATCCATGAAGTCACTGAACTGTCTTAGCTCTTCATTGATAGTTTTGGTATGGTTAAAGACTTTTTTATAAGTCACCTTTTGGGATTTATAATCAATAAAAACATTAATGAAGTCTGATTCTTGCTTGACCACCATATCCATGAGAATATTGGTTGATTTCTTCTTTTGATTTAGATTTTCTCACATCATTTGACTTCAGGCATATATATTTGCAAGAACTAGAATAGTGCTGACCAAATTTCTTAAGGATAGCTTGCCAAAGTCATGTTCAACAGATGATGAGGATTCAGAACCTGGAACATCATTTCTTTTCTGAGCTCCTCTTAGAGTTATGGAAACTGATTTTTCTATTCTCTTGAAAGACTTCTGAGGTGTTTCTTTTCCAGATGAGGCAACCAAGATACTTTTTCCTTTGAAAAAATTTTGAATTGGAGATTGTTCATCTGAAACTTGGATAACATTTAGATCTCTCTGTTCATATTCTTTCTCTTGAAACTCTTTTTCTTCACCACCTTGATGATCAACCTCTTCTTTCTCTTCTTCTTCCACTTCAGTTTCTACTTGTTCTTCTTCTTCAACTTCTACTTATTCCTCAACTTCTACCTCTTCCTCAACTTTTTCTTCAACTTGTTCTTGGAATTTTTCTTTTGAAACAGATTTAGAGACTGAACTCAAAGGAGTTCCAATGTAGTCTTCCACTTCCCTTAAAACATCATCATAGCCTCCTTGAACTATCTGATCTTCTATTTCTTGAACAGATTATGATAAAGATAGAAAATTATTGTCTTTCTATATTTTTAGAGTGACAACCAGTTTCTTATGAACAAATTCAGATACCTATACTTATTGATACTTCTTTTCTACAGCTTTTAGAAGAGACTGAAAAACATGTGCTTCCAAGGATTTCTTCTTTAACTTCTTCTCCTTCTTTTCTTTCTCAATATTTTTAGCTATCTTTATTTTTAAGGCCTTAGCTTCTATAGGATTTAAGCAAAAGGAAGTATATTCTTCCTTTCTGGTAGCTTCCATCTCTCTCCACTTTGCAACTGTTGCATTAGAATACGCTTTCGGTTTCTTTATAGGAGGAGGTGCTGATACCGGGATTTCAGAAACTGGTACTGGCAATCTTGCTTCATTAGGTTTCCTTCTTATAGGGGACTGTATATGTCTTATCATAACATTTGAAATTAAATAGATCCTTTCAATCCTTTTGGAAGAAAGTAACAGATTCATAGAACTAAATGACCAGGTCAGGATAAACCGGATCCTGATTTTTCTCCTTATCCACATAGATACTTTCCCATCCATTAATTCTTATCACCTTAGAAATAAAGGAGTAATATTTTTCAAAGAATTTAGGGAAAACCAACCTTTCCCTAAAGATTTACCAATCCTTTATTTCCTTGCTAATCGGCATCTGGTCTTCTGAGGATTCAGGAGTCATTCAGGGTGATAGAGACAAAAAAATCAAAATGAAAGCTTTGATGGAAACAGAACTTCGACACAGATATCAGTAAGGATGGTGTAGCGCTTATAAATGAGGCACCCCTTATATAGACGAGGCTATGACCTTTCAACTTCCATAATATAATCAAATGAATTAAAGAAAAACAAATCTGATCTGATGGTTGAAGACAGATATATAAAATATGAATTCTGATCTTTTGTAGTAATGTAAACCGAAACTGAAAAATTTTGAAATACCAACAATTGAAACTTAATAAAAGAAAATAAAGAGTGGGAAAATTTACCTTTTGGAATACTCTGAGGATTTTGTCGGTATTATAAGAATTTTCTTGGAAGTCTAAGATTCCAGGATATCAATACCGATATTTCCAATACCGATATTGTCAATACCAAAATTTTCAATACCGAAATTCCCAATATCAAAATTTCCAATACCAAAATTTCCAATACCAAAATTTCTAATACCGAAATTTCAAATACCAAAATTTATAATACTTAAATTTCAAATATTGAAATTTCCAATACCAAAAAAAATTTAGAGGAATAAATTAAAAAAAAACTTTAAGAAAAGAATAAAAAACAAGCAAGCACATGTACTCCCCCTGAAATAAGGAGTAATTTAATGTTAGGAGATTATTTAAAGAAGAAGTAGATATGAATGATTACCTTACATAGATCATTCCTAGATTCTGTTTAATATATTCAAATCTATCAGAAGATAATGGCTTTGTAAAAATATCAGCAAGTTGTTCTTGTGTTCCGATGAATTTAAGAATAATATCTCCTTTAGAGTTTTATCCAAAGGTTACTTTTCCACCTTTAGACTTTAAAATATTTTTGAAATATTTTTTGTTTCCTATAATGTTCTGGGAACATCCACTATCTATGTACCATATATTGTTGGTACTTCCTTCATTGACCTGAAAAAGAAGAGTTAGGTTTTCAGATTCCAAACTTTCTTGGATTTGGAATAGTTAGATATTAAAATTTTGGGTATCCACATTTATTTAGAAAAGTAAGATTTATGAAACCCAAGGGATTTAACATTTTTTAAAGAACAGTTCTTCTTCTAATGCCCACCCCTTTAACATTTAGTAGAAAAACGGGCTCTTGGTGGAATAAAATAACTATTTCTAAAAATAGTTTTTTCATGAGTATAACCTAATTCCTGATTATTACCATGAGGTTGCATCTGAGAATACACCTTTTCAAAATTTTCCTTACCAGAATTAAAATTTTCAAGGAGTTTCTTCAATGAAAATATTTCACACTTTAGTCTTAGGACTAAATTCTTATCCTCAAGAATAATAGATTTAGATTTTAGTTTATCCTCTAAAACATCCTTTTCTAAAAATATATTCTTAAGATTCTTAGAAGGTTTATCCTTCTAAGAATTAACTTCCTCAAGTTTCTTAGAAAGATTTTATAAAACATCATTTTTTCTTATCAAGAACTTTGGAAATATCCGAAATTTATTTTGTTAAAATAAATTCTCTAGAATTTGTTTTTTCAAGTTTCTTAGAAACCTTACAATTTCTTATCTCAAGAAACTTAGAAAACCTAGAAAATTTCTCATAGGAAGGAAAATCATTATCATTATCTGATGAAGAAGATTCTTCATCTGAAGAAAAAACTTTATCAGGAAAATTTTCACTCAAAGACTTGTTGGTTAAGGATTCAGCAATTTGTACCTTAGCCATAAGACATTGATTTTGAAATGGAGCTCGGGCTATTAAAACAATATTCTTTTTCTCAGAAGATTCATAATCTGAAGAATCGTTAGAAGAATCTCCACCACTAGAACTCCAAGTGTCATTGGCTTTTAGGACTTATATATAACTTCTTCTTGTTTCTCTCGGAATTCATATCCTTCTTGTCTCTTTTCTTTAGTAAGGGACAATCAGGTCTGATATGACCAGTTCTTCTATATTCAGAGCATGTCACTTCTCCATATTTATTATATTTTCCATCTTTCTTCTTATATCTATATTGAAAGTTCTTCTACCCAACAATCTTGTTCATCCTTCGAGCAAGATTGGCTAACTCGTTTTCTGAAGTTTCACTTTCACTAGATTCATATTGAACAAAAACCTTCTTAGATTTAGATCTTGTAAATATCTTAGGATTATTGGCTTTCATGTGATTTGATGTAGTTGTAAAAGCAACACTTCCATTTTCATTCTTCTTCTTAATATTATCAGCATCTCTCTTCATTCTTGTTTCATGTTGTAGAAGAGTTCCAAACAGTTCATCAAGAGAAATCTGTGTAACTTTTATATTTTTATCTATAGCAGTTCTCTTGGATTCCCATTCGTTAGGCATGATGTCTATAATCTTTTCTACAAGAGCTTCATCATCTAAGCCTTTCTCACCCATTGATTTTAAGTTTTTGACAATAGTCATGAATCTTTGTTGTACTTTACATACGGCTTCTCCATAAGGAAAGCAGAAACCATGATACTCAACTCTGAGCATAGCTCTTCTAGTTTCGATAACTTTGGAAGTTCCAAAGTGACTTACTTCAAGCTTCTTACAAATACTATTTGCAGCTTCATAGGATGAAATTTGTCTATATATATTTCTAGTCATGGAACAAAGTAAAGTATTACAAACCTTAAAGTTAATTCGGTATTCCACCTTTTCTGGATTAGTAAAGGTTCTAAGTTCCTTATCAGGAGTCTTATAATCTCCAGTTAACATAATATAGTTGTCCACACATGTGTTTATCAAAAATTTCTTCATTCTGTATCTCTAATACTCATAGTCATTTCCATCGAAGATTGGTGGTCTGGTAGGATTGAGATTATCTAGAGATCCAACATGAATGCTTACCATACTAAAAGGAATTTCTTTCCACATAACTTATTAGTAGTAAAAGTTTATAATCAAATAAGAAAAAGAAAAACTTGAGGAAGTAAACTTATATGTGGATATAATTATTTCAAAGACCTCCTTTGATACCAATTGTATGATCAAAATAATGAATGTAGATGCTCAAATACAAGAGGGGGTGAATTTTATACTTTAAAAATTCCTTTGGAACCTTTGAAGTTAAGTTTAACAAGGTTAAACAAACATTCACAAAAACTATTAAAGAAACATTTTCTTAAAATAAATATTCTACCTTAAAGCGAATAGAATCTGTAATATAATCAGAGTAACAGAATTAGAAATTATAAGAAAGTTATACTTTCTATCTTTAACAAAGTTAAGATTACAGTGGAAGTAAAACAACTTTAAATTGAAAAAATGTAACAATAATATTTTTTTAACCCAAAGATAAGGGTATCCAACAACCTTGGATAAAGGTTCCTTGATTTATAATTTCAAGAAATTCTGTCTTACCCAAACCCAGGTAAGCCCTCAATCCAAAGATTGGTATCTTTCTTGATATCCCCGTAAGCCCTCAATTTAGAAGTAAATCGGAACCTCGATCTTCCAAACTCGGAATCCCACTATCAGCATGATCGGAGTCTACAAAAAGCAAGTCTAAACAAGTTGTTCATACTCGAACAAGTTGTTCACGACATCTTCATGAAGCACTGAGAGTTGAAAGAGCCACTCTCTCTAGAAAACACTTCATAGATTTTTCACATTTGTCAAGTTCATTCACTCTCTACACATTCACCACATTTGAATCATTCAAATGAACTTCTATTTATAGGCAAAGCTTCCCAACGGTTGGTTCCACTCCAATGGTCATATTTTCCTCAAATTTTGGAAGGACCTGGACACGTGCCAAATATACAATGATTAGTTTCTAACAGATTTTATGACGTTGTTTTAAGTAACAGAAATGATGTTAAGTTAAAGATTATTGTTAAGTATAAGAAATCTTAAAATCTGATAATATTTGAATGATACACTTGAAAAGATCTAACATTATCATAAAATCAGATTCTTAAGGGAAAAATTATCAAGAAAATGGATTCATAAGGAAAAGTAAATCGGATTGTGAAACTAGTATCTCATTTGTTCCGGAATCGGAATCATAAAATCAGAATGACTTTTTTACCAAATTCAGAATCATAAAACAGAATCACTTTTTCACCGAAATCGCTATCATAAAGACGATATCACTTATACACTGGATTTTGTATCACAAAGATGGTATCACATATACACCAGATTCGGTATCACAAAGATGGTATCACATATACACTGGATTCAGTATCACAAATACGGTATCACATATACACTGAATTTAGTATCACAAAGACGGTATGAAAAATCAGTAAATCTAGTCAGAATACAAAATCATAATGATACATCTGTAAGTATAACATAATTAAAAATCATAATGAAACATTTGTAATTATAACAGAATAAAAAATTGTAATGAAACATCTATAAGTATAACAGAATGGTAATTCCGGATCTTAAGAAAAAAACAAAACTTAAGAAAAAGACAGAACTAAAGAAAATGTGTTTGTGATTTTCAAAACATAAAACCATAAGGAATGGAGAAGTCATAAGATATCCTTATTGACTCAATAATAGGAACTATGGTATTTAGATGAGTTTACCTAAATATGTTCTTTTATAGTGGAATCAAACCCCTTTTAGTGGATCCATAGAGAACATGAAAGGTTTAGGATATGGACATGCATCCTGGAAAGCGGTTGTGCATGGAACAGGTTTTCTTGAGACCTATGAGACTAGATATAATCAAAATGATCAGTTAGTATGTATTTTTATTCTCTTTAATATGGTGGAATCACTATCATATTTAGTTTTTACCCATGAAATATATATATATATAATACTTGATACATGAAAGGTGTTTTTTCACTACTTGGCACTACAGTTGCCTCACTTGATTGGTTATTTCTCTTTATTGATCTATTTATTAAGATGGTGCATCTTGAATCTTGTATAGATATTAATATAATGTTCATGTTCTTAATTTTCTTTAATTATATGATTCTATATTTTCAAATAGATTTAAAATATTTTCAAGAAAAAGTTTGGTTTTCAAATGATAAAATTTCATGTTTTCCAAATTTGGTTTGGTAATTGGTTTTGAAATGTTAAAACCTCTATTTTAAACCCAAAAATATTGTAAAATAATTTATATGGATTTATTTTTTTCCTTCATAAAATGTAAATCCTTACACTTACTTTAGTATACTTCGATTTCAATATATTTTAATTACATTATAAATCAAATTCATAGACTCTTCAGTGGAATCCTAATGAGCTATATAGATCACACCCTATTTGTACCATTTAGTGTTTGCAGCCTTTATGATCTTATATCATGTGAACATACTTTCATATTCTTTATTGGTTAATACTTGGGTGATATAGGTAAGGTTACTTGGTACATGGTTGATGATTATGGGAAACCATGAGATGATTTTTGGTTATTATGTTCGACTTTCACTTTTTGTAGAATCTATTTCTAATTTGAGATATATGTATTGATTTGTTTATATGAAATTATTTCCATAGTTTACTTTGATTATTGTTTTATCTTAGGGGATAAATAATTCCCAATGGTTAATTTTAGATTCCAAGGTACTTATCATCAGCTCATGGAAATCTAGACACTCTACATGTTAGTAGTGAGTTGACTTGGATGTATTTTTAGATGGTATTCCAGGTTTGTTCATTACATGGCTAGGAAAAGTGGACCCTTCATATTTTGGAGAACATGATTTGGGGTTTCATGTTATATTTGGTCCATATCTAGTAGGATCATATAACATTGATGTAGTTTGTGTGTCACACTAGTTACCACTCCAACATTGGTGTAGCACCATTTGAGGCCTTGTAAGGAAAACCCTATAGGTCACCATTGTAATGGTTAGAACTAGTGGGAGACAACACTTGTGGGCCTAGATTTTGTTCTATAAATGGTTTTAAAGGGTGGAATTCATCTAGGGTGGATGTGGACCACCTAAAAATTTTAGGGGTCCTTTGTGGACTAATGATGGTAGCCTTTATAGTTCAACGAAGAGATCATATATTCTAAGAGATCTTCATTCATTGAGGATTATGGAAATTTTTACTAGGTAGAAATTTATCTCCAAGGTTCATAGGCCCTTTATCAATTACTATATTGGGTTTATGAGGTGGTGTAATTCTTGGCCATATGATCACATTTACACCAAGTTCTTGGTGTTTTCTATGTTTCGTAGATGAGGATACATGTGCACAACTTGTTCCATGATGTCAAACAATGTGATGTAGACATTGAGGGTGGAGATACCTTTTAGAGGATCTCAGTGGAATTTCAGAACTGACTAGATAAGACCCTATATGGTAATGTTTTCCCTTGGGTGTGTGTTTGTTGACAACATAGGATCCTTTATCAAAGTTTGTGGGAGTAGGAAACCCAGTTGAGATCTTAGTATACTCACTCATGAGTAGGTTTTCGCTTTTAATGAAAAAAATCCTTGAAGGTGGGGAAAATGTGATGATTATTTCTTTCCTCATAAGACTTTAGAATATTTCAAGGAATATTTTCAATGTTAAATGCTAAGTCAACGCAATATCCCAAGGCTCAGAGAGCCTTGGCGCAATGATATTAAAAATATTAAAAAAATTATATTATGTGCACACTATTTTTCAGAATTAATATAATAAATCCATGATGATATCTTGGATGGGAAATATAATAATGACATTGAATTTGTAATTTGGGGTTTACCCTATTAATGACATAACCTTTGTCTATGTCGGGTGTTTGGTTAAAATGTGGTTGTGGGTGGATTAATAAATAAATTAATTAATTTTCCATGACCAGACCCCTTCTCTATTTAAATGCTATTATGGAAAATCTACAGGTTTATCTTTATAACCCTAGGATATTTTAAGGGGTAGATTCTTGTCATTGGAAGATTGAAGTGAACTAAGAGATGGATGGAGAACACAGTGGGATCTTCGTCTTCATCACTAGAAGAGCTTTTCATCACCAAATATTGATCTAACTTGAGGTAGGATGTTGTTTTTTAGATTTTATCCACACTGGTTTATCCCATGTCTAATGTGAGTCAATCCTTCTAATAAGATTGATTCATGTATTGATGGTTGATTTGTGGGTTTTGATTTATCTTCATATGGTTAGGAATTGAGAGTATCTGATTAGTGATTATTGGTCCTTTTTTTTCATTCGAATGATAAAGAATCGAGGACAACCCAAACAATGTATGAGTTTCTTACTCATATTGTGATTGTTCAATTCTTCCCCAATCCCTTTCATTTTCATCGGCATAATTTTCTTTGGTTAGTGGTTTGACCAATACTTGGCGGATGATCGCTGCATGGTTATTCTTTGAAAAATGGATCATCACTAAGAGTTTAGGATCATGATCAAAAGAGTGATAAAGGTGTAAAAAATGGTGGATGATCAATGATGTATAAAGACCATATCAGGAGATTACATTCCATGGTTTGGGAATCTTGGCATGGCAGTGTAATGGGAGATGCTTTGTGAGGGATTCAAGTGGCCAAAATCTAGCCACTAGTGATGGACAGGCTCAGTTGGACTGAGATCCACGATTAATGTTGAGTCTTATGGTAAAGTTTGTGGTATTAGAGGTGCAGACAAGATTCATAGAATAGTATAGATATTTTTTTTTGTGAAAATATCAACTACACATACTGTATTTTAGGAACACATGTTGTGTCGTCCTCTCTATGTGGAAGCTAGGTTTTCCACATCACATAAAATGGTGGTTCCACACACCTTGTGACTATTAATCATCCATCTTGATGTGTATAGGGAGTACACATCCAAGAATTCATGCGGAGATACATACCTTGTGTGTTGAGTCACAAACCATGTAACCCTTGGGAAATTGATTGGTGTGTATAGAGACTACATTCCTAGGGTTCCATATATCCCCACACACCATTTATGGTGAGGAACACATCATGTACTTCATATGGTACATGGGAATAGGAATAAGGTACATTCTAAGAATTGACCTAGTACCATACATATCGTGTGATGTAGGGGACATTCCATGTACTTATAAAAGTACTCAGACATGGCCAGAGTACACAAGAATGACTTGAGTACACAAGAATGCTACATTGTACATGGGCTAAACTAGATGACACATTGAGTTATATCTTGACCTATAAAGTTCATGTACCCCTAGTGGGCACATTGTATATCTAGAGGAAGATATACTGTCTAATATGGAGATAAAAAGTCAATTCTAGACTCAGAGAGACATGTCATGTACCACATGGTACACACCATATACTCCTTTAGAGCAATTTTAAGCCCTTGATCTTCCACCTTACAAATGTTCTTGTTCATTACTCAAATTTGGTCATGTGACTAGCCCATCCTGAGTAGTTTTATGTATACGAAATGATGGTGGCCTTAATTATGATTCCAAATATATGACACTAGGTGATGCTAGTAGGATTACTCTCTTAGTGATTCTTAGAGGATGGCAGTGATTGACTATGATCATCGGAGTGTTATTGGGGTGGGAGTCCCCCTGTCACACCAGGTCACAAGGCCCCCATACTCTTTACACAAGTAGTTTTGGAAACCCCCATACTATACAAGGCATGTTTCATATATCTATGGAGTAGTAATCCCTCATCTTCAAGCTCTGGCAGGGATTGGATCCCCCACTAGAGTTAGTTCTCCCTCTATTGTGGATATTAGTGGTAATGTTTGGGCTCTGCACCTTGATTCTGGTGACATTACATGGTACACTTGACTAGAGTTAGTGCTACCTCAGATATGGATCATAGTGGTTAGGTGAATGTCACTCCATATATATTCTCATATGGTTGTGCATGATGTCGGGAATCGATGATGGACCTCTAGAGCTGCTGGATAAATAACCCTTCTTAGATGAGCTATGGATATGGATACCACCTTTATCTCTTCATTTTGGATTCATATTGATAATATATAGTTTATGGTTATTTTAGTTATTATGGTTTTTGTCTCATATTCTGATTAGAATTCCTTTATATAGTTGAGCTGACTACTCTCTCTTGATACTTTGTGTTTGGTGATTTCAAGGTATTATACTAGGTATGTTTATACTCACCCATACATGGGATCTAACTACACATTTCCTGTATTATATACATGAATGGAGGTTTTTTTGAGTTCTATATAGACCAAGAGTAGGTGGATCTTAGTTGGAACATAGTTATGCTAGACAGACCTCAAATGGATCCAGGAGTTTCATTTGGGTAGTTGTCTTTATGTTGTCAGTAGGTTATGATTTGTTTTCCAGTTTTGGTGGGATTATATTTCCATTTCTATTTTTTTGTTTTACTTATTTTTTAATCTTATATGGGATAGATTTTATGCATGCATGTATAATATGAGATGTTTAACTTTAAACATTGTAATGTTGTGTGTAGATGCATGTGTGTATACATGTACTTTAGGATAAGGCCTCCCATGTGTATGATATAACTACTCAGTGCTAGTCATTATCCCCTAGTCTATCGGAGGGAGGGTTGGGGTGTCACATTCGACTTATTTATAGATAGTTAGGCCTAATTATGTTGGGTTCAGATATGATTAGACTGATGTTTTATGTGAATATCATCAGACAGAGGTTGGTGTATGAAGACAATGGATAGAGAGTTCTGATATAATTCATAAAATAGAGGAAGTGTCCATGAAATATATTTTATAAGATTCTAAAAAGTTTTTATATGAACAATATTAGATAATATAAATGGATTGAATATTTTATACAAAGTTATTACTAGAAAAATAAGTTGTATAATTTTTATAATCAAGTAGTACTGGTTCAAACTTCTTTATAAAGTTTTTATAAAGATATATTTGTGACTATACAAAGATAAATTGTAAGTGTTACAAACATCACAAAATGAAAATCTATTATTTTCACTAATTTATATAGAAGTTTTTTAAAGTTAGTGGATTCTAGAATTTACGATAAGTTTCATGAATTCTCTAGAAACTCTTAGAAGAATAGGAGTGAATTTTTTTGAGTGGGGGTTTTGAATTTTGAATTTTTTTGAGTGGTAAAATAAATTATAGTTCATACATTTTCTCATTAAAGTGGTACTATATAAAGGGAGTTTTTATACAACCTAATGTGATGTGAATTGTTCACATGTGTAAAAGATGAAGTGCTACAGAAATAGTTTTGGACAGAGTTATCAGATGAAATTATGAGAGGTAAAATTTGACCAGGAAGTTTCCAACCAAGGAATCTCTTGGTTGAGGAAAAAGAAGAAGATGTTAAAAAATATAGAGGAGTTATAATCATAGGAAATAGATATAGGACATCAAATAAAGTTTCATATTAGGTGTAATAAACAAACTACATGCAGATGTGAATGTATGGATAGTCTGTAAGAAAGTTGCTTTGGTTATCAGAAGGCACCAGATGGAGTTTTTTAAATGGATGACTGGAAATAGAATCCAAAAAATATATATAATGGATAAAAATTTTATATATAAGTATAATGAGGAATTTCTTTCACTCCTCTAGGAAATAAAGTGATTAAGAATTATTTCTAATATGTTTAAGTGTGAAGAAGTACAATCAACATAGTTAAAACAAATTGGACCTATTAGTAATGGTTTCTAAACTTTGTTATTGAAATAAACTATACTAATTTATATTTTTGGAGACCACATGTGTTTTTGTTTTTATTATAGTGTTATGAAAGTGTAAGGATATCCCTTGATTACTTTAACCACATAAAATTATTTTTTTCTAGTGGATGGTGTTTTGTTCTATTATTTCGAAACCATGAAACGTGCTAGCTACTATTGTTGATTAGTGAACCTTGAAAATTATTATATTTATATTGAATGATCTTATGATATTTATTTCATAAAATTTAAAACTCTTTAATATTACATGATAGTTTTTTAATAAGTAAGAAAATATAAAAATAAAAAAGATCACCAATTCACCCCTTCCCCCTCTTATTGATCACCCAAATCATGATTGGTCCTTTCAAGTTGTATCAGATAATGGTTCCCTTCATTGAAACTTTTAGTTTGAAGAAAAGTGAAGTTTACATGGGTAATTTTAATTCTATGAACAATAAGTGGATTCTTGTTTTAGATGGAATTAACTATCATATTTGGAAATATATAACGTTGTCTTATCTTATGCCCCTTGGTTATGATGTTCTTGAATATGCTATAGAAGTTTTACCACCTAGTGTTGAGGGATTCCCCCTTATAACTACTAATAAAATGAATTTTGATAATGATGGGAAATCCAAAAAAACTTTTCTTTCCTCACTCTATAAAAGAGATTTTATTAGATTTAAAGGAGTTAAAATAGCTAAAGTCATCTAGGAGAAGATGAAAAACATCTTTGAAGTAAATATAAAAGTAAATAAGGATAAGTTAAAAATCTATTGACTAAAGTATGAATATATAAACATGGGTGATTATGAATTTTTTAGTGATTTAATTACAAGGGTTAATTAAATTTTAATCATCATAATATGTATTAGTGAGAAGTTGGAAGAATCAACCTTTATTGAAAATATCTTGTAGATTCTTCCTGAAAATTTTGATGAAAAAGTTTCATCATTGAAAGATTGACATATTGAAAATAGATCTTTGGTTGGTCTATATATCACGCTCATAACTTATTAAATGAGAATAGAAAGTGTAATTAAAAGTAAAGAACATACTAAGTGATAAATTTCCTTCAAAATTGTTAAAAAAGGACAATTTAATAAATTTATTGAAGAATAAGAAGTTTCTAAATCTTACACTGAAGAGGAGGTTAGTATGAATTTTGATACATTTATGTATTTGTTTTCTAATAATGTGAAAAGTAAAACTGGGATATATAAAGGAAAGATTCCACTGAAATGTTTTGGTTATGGAGTTTTTGGACATTTGTTTTTGTAAATTTTCCATGAATAAAGGAAGTTGAAAAAACTGATGAATATGATAGAAATTCAAGTGTATCCCTTAAGAAGAAAGATGAAAAATCAAAATCCTATTATAAGGGAAAGGACAAGAATTTATCTAAATACAAAAGGAGAAGATACTTGTTTAAGTGTGAGAAAAATTATTATAGTGAATTAGAGGTTGATAATTTCAGTGATGATTCTACTAAAAAAATTCTTATCAAAAAACTGAATAATGAAAAAATCACAAGTGATAAAAGAAGTAGTTTAGAAGAAGAATAAACTCAGATGGATTTTATTTTATTTTTTAAAGGTTGTGGTCGAAGCCTCATTTATTATTAAAGCAAAGCAAAGACCTCTTTAACTGGGTAGAGGGAGACCCATTACATATCCCGAAGGCCCAGTGGGCATTTAGCCCATTACATGGCCCGTGGGCCCATTTTTTTGGCCCAAAGTCCATTCTGTAAATAGTACTGCTACAGTACCCGCGCTACTGCAGTGCTGTACAGTACCCGCCGCCGTTATAGTACTCTTCCACCGCTACAATGACCTGTCACTGCTACAGTGACCGTCTTTGCTACAGTTACCTGCCGCCGCTACAGTGCGCTACAGTACTACTACAGTCCTGTTCCCAATGGGTTTTGAACCCCCATTTTCCATGTAGAATTAAGGGGTGCTTACCACTAAGCCAAACTTGTTAAAATGAGAAATAAAATATTTCCTCAAACAATCAAGAATCTTGTCATGAACATAAATCTATGTTACTAAAATAAATTGATGATATAAAGAATTTTATTAAAGAAAAGAAAAATATAAATTTCAAGATTTAATAAAAGTTGAAGTTTAACGAGGAAGAGTTAGAAATTTTTGAATAAAAACATGTTAAAATGAGAAACGAGTTACAAATTTCCAAAACTTAGTTAAAAAAGTTGGTAAAAGTTCTAAAAAATGTAAACCTAAGAAGGATCAACAAAAGTTATCCTAAATGGTTGAAAATAAGCATGAAGTTTTGGAGTTGGTTTCCTAGGACCAACTGTTTGTACTTTTATTACATGTATATTCAATGTATTAAATATTAATAAAAATTATTATTATATATTGGTTTTTGTTCTTCATGAATCCAACGTATTATTTTCCTAGAGTATACTTCACATTGATAAGGTCATAGTAGTTCCCTGCAATGATGAGATCCTTTATGTGTTATGATGATATTCTCAAGTACTGTTCTGTGGTTGGATAACATGAAATGATGGGACACATAATACATATACTGTTAGGTGTGATTAATCATAACTAGATGAGGCTTCTTCTCATGAAGTTCTCACTTGGTAATCTCCAAGACAATAGATTATGAGAACAGACCCTCCAGTAGGAATTCCATATGTTTTGGTGTCATCAGATATTCCTATCTATGATCATATGTGATGGTTCTTAGACTTTAAGATTATTATTAATTCATGTTACAACTCGCAAAATTATATGTATTTTGTAAACCATAATGATAATAGTTCAGGGAGAAGTTGGATACATTGGGTGTGTCACAAGTGACATGTCTCTAATGAATAAGTTGAGGAAGAATTTTCCCCTTCCATATTTATGGAAGCTGATATATCGACCCTTTTATTGGAACATAACCATCACATTAAATTCCATGGTCATGGTCTAACAATGTGTTTATATCATATTTTCAAAGAAATACACATTGAGTATATAGGTTGGTGACACATATGTGAAACCTTCTTAATGAGATATTGTGACAAAGGGATTATATTACATATTGAGTGTTCGTATTTGGTTTTTGAAATTGTAGTATTATATTCTTTCTCTTGGGTGCCTTAACCCATTGCTAGATAGTAATCTTGGACTTTAGGAAAGCCTGCCTAATGCCAATTAGAAAGAATCCCAGAGGGTCACAAAATAATTTTTTCCATTTATCTCAATTAAATTATATTTTAGTTTAATTTATAGATTAAATATTATTCTCAAGTCTGTTGAATGATTTTATTCAAGTTATATTGATTCCATAAATTAAATAAATATTTACTAGTTGGTTTGTGAATAAAATATTTATTTTATTTATTGAATATTTTAATAAATATTTATTCTCTATATTGTGAATAAAATATTTATTAATGAAAAATATATTTATTCAGTTGTTCAATAAATTCTAGAGGAGTTCAAATAGACCAAGACTGAGTCTGGTGACAAATGTTAATTAATAAGCCCATTATATAATATTTGTTATTGCGCAAGTTGGTTCACACCATAAAATAATAATTATATAATTATTATTATGTTTTATGGGATTTATTGAAGTTAATAAATGTTATATAATGTCATGTATGAAATTAAATAATATTTTAACATAAATCCCAACTCTATAAAGAGGCAGATATGTCTATTGTGTAGAGCATCCAAAAAATTGATAATAAATCATTATTACGCACAAATAATTCTCTCTCAACTACTTCTTCTCTATCCCTCTCAAGAAAAATAAGTGTGATAGATATTTCTTTAATATCAAAGAATGAGTGATCAAGAATGAATAACTTATGACATTCTACTCACTATGCTAGCACCCAGAGATTGAGTGGTGATGCTCTGAGAACATAGGAGCACATTTGGATCATCGCTAGAGGGGTTCTATCCTTAGATCCTCATAGTGAAATGAAGGTAATATAAAAGGGTCTTTTATAATGATCAACATTCATCAATTAAGAAAGTTCCTAATCCTGGGTATTTATTTTTCAAATATTAAATAAATTAATTATAAATTTGACATGCAATATCCTTACTCTTGGTTTCAAGAAATGATTATTAAAAAAAATTAATCTATATTCCACCTCCACATGCTTCCACTGCACCCATAACTATAATGAAGATAATCAGAATAAAAAGGAAGTGAGGAAGATAATTTTTATATCCAAAAAAAATTAATGTTTAAAAACATGAAGTTTTAATGGTTACAAAGTCTGAACTAGAAATTTACACTTCAGGAGGATCTATTAAGGATAAAAAAATCTAATATGAATAAAAATATATCTTGAGGTAAAATATTTGGTGAACAATGAAATTTCAAAGTATAATGTAATAAATTTGATGAAAATAAAAAATGGAACTATGGGGAGTTTGTAAATTATAGTGAAAAATATGATTTCTATGGTAACTACTAGTATTGTGGAGGATTTGGGCATAAAAAATATATGTATTGGTTTAATCACCAATGTTACAGTGAATCCAGGAGAAACTACAGGCAAAGTTTGAGGGGGATTCAACCCTCTCAAAGATTGTAACCTGAGAAAGTCATTTTTAAGGTTTAAAATAGATTCCAACCTTTGGAAACTATTTTTGAAATATATGATCAACCTGGACATATTGAAAATTATATCTAACCATTATTTTGAAACAATAAAGTTTGTACAAAAACTTTAAAATCCACATGAGAAGAAATAAAAGGGAAAAGAAAAATATTTAGTTTCTTAAACTTATCTCAAATATAAAAACAAATAGAACAATTTTGGATATTGGATAGTGGTTGTTATTCACAACGATAGTATATTTGAAGTTTTTGAAGAATTTAAAAGACTTTAAATAAGGAATGGTGACTTTTGGCAATGATGGGTCACTTTGAATTAAAGGCATTTGATTTTATATCATTGGGGAATAAAAGTTAAAACCCAAAAGATCCTTTTTTGTTGATGGGATGAAACAAAATTTATTAAGTGTTTAAAAAAAATTAATGAATGTAATAAAGTTTTTTTTTTAATTTGTATTTTTTTCAAGAGGGTGGAAGGTGAGAAAGTTGTAACAAAAGGCCAATAAACAAAGGAAAACTTGATCCAAGTTGGTGATTCACAAAATTCATTCTATCTGATCATGATGTAGTAAAATCAGTTTTGGAATAAAAGGATGGGGAACATGTGTCAGAGGAATATGAGAAATATAAAAAATAGATAAATTATTGATGATATTTTTGATATTATAATAAGAGACTTATGTTGTTCCATTTTATATAAAGGGAAGATTGAAAACATAGAAAATAAGTTGCATATGTTCAAATCATCCCTTGGTGATAATATATTCTGATATTTGTGGGCCCATGAGTAAATAATTAACACATGAAGATAAGTACTTTATTTTTTTCATTGATTTCTCTACTCGCATTACATGTATTATTTTTTTGAAATATAAATCAGAGACTCTAAAATACTTTAGTAGTTTTAGTAGAAGTGTGTAAAATAATTTTTATATTATCTGAAAAAGATTCGTATTGATAATGGTGGAGAATATAAATGGTATAATTTTAGATATTATCTTTAAAAACATGCTATTCATCATGAGTTTAGTGTTCCATAAACACCACACTAAAAATGTGTTGTTTAAAGAAGAAATAGAAGTTTGGTTAAGATGACATGGACAATGTTGATCAAAAATGATACTCATTATTTTTTGAGGCAAGCTATCAGAGAAATAATTTCTATTCAGAATAAATATTTCTATATTTCAAACTCTGATATTACTCATAATGAGATTTATTACAAAGAAACACCAATTTTAAAGAACCTAAGGGTGTTTGTATGTTCCTGTATTATAAAATTTAAGGGTGAAAATATTAGGACGTTTGATCAGAGTGGTGTTGATGGAATCTTTCTTAGCTACCCTCATAGTGGTAGAGGATATAGGTGTTATAATTAAGAAATGGGAAGTATGGTTAACATGTAAGTTGTGCAATTTTTTGAATATGATGAGAATAATGTTACAAAAAAATAGTTATAGATATGGAATAGAGGGAAGATTATGTGATTTTAGTTGAACAATGTGAAAATTTTATTAATGATAATAAAATTTTTGAATATACTTTAGATGAAGACTCAGAATCATCTATATCTAGTGATGGGGAAAAATTATATACATCTCATCCTAAGCTGATGAATAAATTGGAAGTTTATAGCATCATTTAATATCAATTAAAAAAGGTTCAAACCAAAAAAATCATCAAATTTAGTTTCACATACTCCCTTAAATTCACAGGTTTATCCAAAAGATGTTGTTGAAGATATGTCATATCAATAGTGTATTCATGACACGAATGAAGAACTAGATCATATTGAGAAGAATGATACTTGGGAACGTGTTCCCAAACCAATTAACAAGAATGTGATTCTTATAAATTGGGTGTTCCAAAACAATTTAAATGAGAAATGAGAAGTGTTAAAAAATAAGGCATGTCTGGTTTGAAAAGGATTCTCAAAAATTGAAGTCATTGACTTTGATGAGACTTTTTCTCCAGAAGAAATGTTAAAAACTATCAGAATATTTCTTACTATTACTACATAATGAAGATAAAAAATATATTTCATATGGGAATCAAGTCATCATTTCTTAATGGAGAGCTAGATGAAGAATTTTATATTAAAAAATCATGTGGCTTCATTCTTGGGAAAGAATAAATTTATGTGTGAACATTGAAAAAGTATTTTTATGGGTTGAAGAAAGCTCTGAGATCTTGGTATTCCAATTTGGATACTTTCTAAAGTTAAACATTATGAAATAAAATTTTGATAGTATTATCTATAAAAAATAAAATCAATAGGTATTACTCATTGTGATTTTTTACATTGATGACATCATATTCATAGATAATGGTGAAGAAAATTGTGAGAATTTTACTAAGGAGATGAAGAAGACTTTTTAAATTTCTATACTGGGAGGAATGAAATACTTTCTTATCTTACAAATCTCACAGAAGAATAAATATATTTTTCTATATCAAGTGAAATATGATAATAAAAAATTAATGAATTTTGGAATGGCATATTAAAAGGTAGTTTCCACACCAATTTCAGTGTGAACAAATTTGTCAAAATATGGTGAATAAAAGGATGTATATCCCAAAGAGTTCATAAATTTAGTTGGATTTTTATTATATATAACGGATTCAAGGCTAAATATAATGTATATAATTACACTTTGTTATACTGTGACAAAATAATCTAATCTCATGGATATAAATTTAATTCTATGATACATCAAAAGTAACAACTGATTTTAGGTTGAAATATAAGAGCATAAGAAATATTAATCTATTTTGGATATACAGATGCAGATTGGGAAGGAAGTGTATATGATAGAAAATACACTTCTAGTGGGTTATTTTTCTTGGTTGAAATATGTGTTAAATATAATACAAGGAAATATAATTCAATGAATCTTGTTATGAAAAAATATGAGTATGTTTATGCCACTCAAGGTGTAACAAAATTTATGTGGATAAATATACGGTTAGAATTCTTTTTGTTGATATGAATTTTTCACTTATCTTCGGTTATGATAATCAAAGTACTATAAATTTCACTAAAAATCTAGTGAAACATTATAATTATAAGAATATTGATATCAAATATAACTTCATTAAAGAGTATGTGAATAAAAATTAACTAAAGTTTGATTTTATTCCTACAATGGAGCAAGTTGCTAATATTTTTAAAAATCCATAACTGAATGAAACATTTCATAATATGAGGATAATAATTGGTGTAAAATATCAAACTCATCAAGGATAGGGTGTGAAAATCCATCCCCTCTTTATCCTGTATTTGGATAGTGCTGAGAAAAATTTTGTAACATAAATCTATCCATTGGTATGTGTTTTACCTTTCAAGGGAAATCTTGTACTTTGGGGAAGTTCTTAGAAGGTGTAAGTTGTAATTTCATCATGTGTTAACTTTTTAAAAAAAATTGAAGTGGATATAGGAAAATTTGTTCTTATAGGTTGATGACGTTTTCTTAAATAATTTTTTAAGTGGAAGAAGAAGTTTCACTTAAGGTGTATGAAAAAGTTTCTTAAGTCATTGCTTATGTAAAACACATTATTTTTGTTCAATGATTCTTGTTTCCTACTTCGAGTTTTCTCAAATATGATTAGAATTATTGGATAAGTAATTAATTTCTAAAGTTAAAAATTTTAGTGATTTATGTTCCTTGATTGAAAACAAAATCTAAAGGAGGATATTGTTGGGACCAAGAAGTTTGGAGGTGTTTTGAGGATGCTGGAATTTTATTTTGAAGGTGTTACAAAATTTTTGTCTTTTTCTATTCCAATATAAATCATATTAATTTTTTAATATTTCTAAAAATTATTTAATGGATGGAGAATACTATAAAGAGTTTTCTAGATGAATTCTATTAGGTGGACCATTCCAGACAAATATGTCTGGATATAGTTTTTTTTTCAAATGCTTATCTTTTATTGATTATAAGTTTAATTAGATAGAGTTTCAGTGAAGTCTAATTGGGTTATTCTTTTTTGTTCTAAAATGTTTCTAAAATCATGTGTTAAGTAATATCTCATGAAAAATGAATAATAATAACTATTATGAAATTTTTTTATATGTATAAAATTCATACTATGAAATTTAATGAATGTTATGTAGAGTTCACTAGACAGACGATATTGGACATAGGTTTCGATGAGGAAATTGTGTGTTAAAAGTTTTTGAATTTTTCCAATTAGAGAGAAGTTTCTAAATTCTAAAAGAATTTTTTGAGGAATTTCATTGAACAAAGTCCTAATTAGATTAAGTCCTTCCAAAAAAAGTTCCAAAGGATGAATTTTCAATGGAAGAAGTCTAATCTGATAAAGTCAAATAAAACAACATAAAATCAAATGATATTTTTGTACAATGTATATTGGATATAAATGTATTAATTTATGAATATTAAGTTTCTTTGGGATGATGGGACTGCTTTTTTTATGAATATCAACAAACATAGGTTGGTGTATAGAGGATATGGGAAATGAGTTATGATGAAAGTCGTCGAACTGAGGAAGTGTCTAGGAAAGAATTTTGAGAAGTTCCTATAAATTTTATATAGGAACAAATAGATAGAATATCAATAGGTGAAATATTATTTACAAAGTTATTATCAGAAAAATAAGTGGTATAATGTTTGTAATAGAGTAGTATTAGTTCAAAGTTATTTACAAATATTTTGTAAATATATATTCATGACGATGGAAAAATGATATGTAAGTGTTCTAAATGTCATGGAAGGAAAATCTATTATTCTCAATGTGTTACAAAGAATTTTTTTAAAGGTTTTGGATGAAAGTTTTTATGAAAATTTTCTAAAATAGTCTAGTAGCTTCGAAAAGAATATGAGAAAAAAATTGATTGGGAGTTTTTAATTTTGAATTTTTTTTAGTGGGAAAATAAATAGTAGTTCCTGCCTTTCCAAATTCATGTGGTACTATATAAAGTGGTTGTCCATACACCCATGGTGATGTGAAATGTTCAAACATGTAAAATTTGAAGTGATTTAGAAATATATTCTGATAGAGTTATCATATGAAATTATGAGAGCCAAAATTTGAGCAGGAAGTTTCCAACCAATGAATCTCTTAGTTGAGGAAGAAGAAGAAGAAGTTGAAAAAAGATAGAGGAGTTATAATAAAAGGTAACAAACAAAGAACATCATAATAATTTTCATATCAGGTGTAATTGATAGACTACATATAGAGTTTAATGGATGGTCAAAGTGTAAGAAAGTTACTTCGATTATAAAAAGGCACCAGATGGAGTTTTCTGGATGGATGACCAAATAAAAAATCTATACAAATAGAAAAAATATAGAAGTTTTATAAAAAATTATAAGGAGGAAGTTTTTTCATGATTCTAGGTATTAAATTGAAGAATAAGTATTTGAAAGAAGCGCAAGTGTAAAGAAGTACAAGAAGCACAGTGAAAAAAAAATAAACCTTTCGGTGAAGTTTTTTAAATTTTTTTATGAAAATAATTATTACATATTTATCTGTGTGGGGAGAACATGAACTGTTGTTTTTATTATAGTTCAGTGCAAGTGTCATTATATTCTCTACTTGTTGTAACTGTATAAAATGATTGTTTTCCAGGGGATTGTGTGGTATTGGATTATTTCCAAACCATACCAAGTACTAGTTACTCTTTTTGAGTAGTGAACCTTATAAATCTTTATATTCTTGTGGAATGTTATTGTGTACTTTATTTCATAAATTTTATAACTCTTTAACAAGAGGTAATTTTTTTTTCATAAATATGAAAATATAAAAAGAAAATGATCATTGATTTACCCCCTCCCCCTCTCAATAATCACACATATCCTGATTTTTTTTCAAGAGAGTTGTTGATTATTAGATATGGGATGTGTTGACTAAAATATCATATTTCTAATAATATATTTGTGTAACAAAAAATAATTATGAAACATTAGATACACTATAAAAATTTTTTGTTATAATTTTATGTAAATTAGAAAAAATATTTATACCAACCTTCTTTGACTCAATGAAATTGAAGGGTCAATTGTTAAAGTGCACTTATATGAGGAAATTTCTAGTTTGTTCTCTTATTATTTTCAATCTAAATATATCTCAAAACATAATCGAATGTTTCATAATGAGGGAAAAGCTGATGATTCTATATAACATTGATTATCATTATTTAATCACCCTGAATTTGGTTTTGGTGGTAATCATGAATGATATCTTTTAGGGGAAAACTTTAAAGAGCTCATACATGTGTTCTACTCAATTATGAAGAAATGACATGATTTGTGTAGTAAGTAATATTTTTATTCTTACATTTTTTAATATAATTATTAAATATTTATATGAAATTTTTTGTAGATTATATGTTGATCATATAAAAAATCACACATATTACCCTAACTATTCTTTAAGAACATCAGCAGCGTAATTCTTCTAACTAGCTTCAAATATTTTTAAGTTAAATTATTTCTGATCAAACTTAAGAATTAAATTTTTTATTTTATATATATTTATTCATTTTTTTATTTATTATTGTATCATAGTGTGGATATAAATCTGATAGTCGATTATTTTCACTGAGTAATCCTCCATCCAAATTGGTCAAATCTTATAATTATTATGTGGTAAATGGATTTTGATTTCATACCTAGGAATATGGTGAGTCAAAAAAATCAATGAAAACTAGTTTTTTAAGAGTGTATCATCATTAAGAAAGTTAAGTTGACTTTTATGGAATGTTGGATGAAATTATTGAGTTATATTATCTAGGTTTAGATTTTGTAACAATGTTTAAATTTCATTGGTTTGATACTATTCAAGAGTTATGTGTTCATCCACGGCATGGAATCATTTATATTTAATAAAAAAACTATTCTTGCAGCAAATGAACCATTTCTATTGGCATATCAATCACATAAATTTTATTATGAAAAATATTTTTCCACCTTAAGTGATTTAAATGACTGGTGGGTTTTAATAAAAATGAAATCCCTTGAAAATAATTTTAATGAATATAAAAGTTCTTCTATTGAAGTGAAAGATCTGGAATTTGTTTAAGAAAAATCAATGAATATATCTCTTAATCAAAGAGATACAGATCTTGATGATGAGACCCCATAGTTAAGGGGTAATGGTGTTGATAATGTTAATGATTTAACCAATGAATTTTATATTACAATAGATGATTAAATTTAGGATCATATGGAAGTTGATGATGATAATGAGGAAGGTGAAGATGTTGACACTGATGAAACTAAAACTAAAGATAAAGATGAAGATGAAGAATATGAATGATGTATTATTTGTTTTTAATAAATATTTATTCGTTTTTTATATTTGATATATGTATTAAAAATTATTTATAGGTAACACATTTATAGGAAGTTAATTTAAAAAATGTTTTATAATTTTTAAATTTCTTATATTTTTTAGAATTAAATTTTTTTTATTAATTTTTGTATATGTTTATGATGGATCAAAACTATGATGAATGTATTATTTCCTTGACTAAGGATATATTACCTAATGATGAGAATCTTACTTCAATATATAAGTGTACCGATGTGATAACACCTACTAGAAGGGGTTGGGGGCCTTTGAGATTAATGATTCTAGATCTTTTTCAAGAGTAACATCTATCATTTGAATTAGATCCTCATTAGAGGAAGTATGTTCAAATAATATTTTTATTTAGTTTCCATTTAATTTAATTTATGTATTATTTATGTTACTTTTATTCTTATTTTCATTTTTTTTCACATATAGTTATTGGTTATGCTAGCATTATTTTGAGAAACTATTTTTCCACTCGATTGGTTTCATGGGTTCAGGTTCCTATAGAGTTACATCTCTATATGTTCGATCACTAGTTAGTATGTAAAAAAATGTATAATAATTTAAATTTATAAATTTTATAGTTGAATATATACATAAATATTTGAAGAGTTTATAATCTCCTATTGATGAGATCATGAGGCTCACTATTTGGGATGTATGGGAAGCTTGCATGAATAATCATTTCCATCAAATTTTACATAGTCTTTGGAGGAGAACTGTGTAGAGAGAATATGCGACTATATTTGACATGTCATGTAGGCCTCATCGACCTAATTATGTCCCTGTGTAGGCTTTTGAGGGACTATAAACATACTAGATTTGAGAGACTTTCTAAAGGAGGTCCAGCACTGGTCTCCATAATCAAGGGAGACAGGATGTCACACAAAGAGCTTGGAGTCATACTTTCAGTATACAACATCATCATTTGGTATGTAATGTTATGTAATAATTTTATATATTTATATTTATATTTATATTTGTATTTATATTTATATTTATATTTATATTTATATTTATATTTATATTTATATTTATATTTATATTTATATTTATATTTATATTTATATTTATATTTATATTTATATTTATATTTATATTTATATTTATATTTATATTTATATTTATATTTATATTTATATTTATATTTATATTTATATTTATATTTATATTTATATTTATATTTATATTTATATTTATATTTATATTTATATTTATATTTATATTTATATTTATATTTATATTTAT
The DNA here is from genome assembly GCA_963277665.1 of Viscum album. Classification (NCBI taxonomy): domain Eukaryota; kingdom Viridiplantae; phylum Streptophyta; class Magnoliopsida; order Santalales; family Viscaceae; genus Viscum; species Viscum album. The sequence goes on along the minus strand of OY728158.1, from coordinate 1,896,841,407 downwards.
ATTTATATTTATATTTATATTTATATTTATATTTAATGCTAAATGTATTTTAAAATTTTATTTATCCTACAACTGATCCAAACATTACTAAGTTTGGTGTGTACATGAATTTTTAAAATGATAGTAATGTATAGGTTATTTGAGAGATACATCAGCATATTGTGGAGAGTGTTTTTTACTAGTTTTTTCAATTAACATAATATATTTTTTATATTCTTAATTTATATTCATGTGGTTGTAAGATACATATGAGACAGAGGTTTCTCGCATGCACGAGAGTCAGGTCGAGACATATAGTGTTGATTAGGTATCATGCATGTCCTATTTTAGTGAGGTGGTTTGGATGTGGATGATAATAAGTGTCCTTCGGAATTTCCATGTGATCAATATTGGTTCATGATCGACCCCGACAAGTTTTTATGGAACTGAAGTGTGTTATAATATCGATCAAAGGGAGTATCATCATCAATGTCATTTTTTCCATGGATTATTTGGAGATGCTTCAAGCTCAGGATAAGGTCATACAAAGATTAACAAGAGAGTATGAAGAGCAGTGATGATGGTGAGATCAAAAGAATGATGTGATGAGGGAGTATATGTGACAACTCCCACATGGTTTAGAGATGGAGTTCCCTCTACCATCCAGACCTGATTTATCACACCTAGTTGGACCTGATTTCCCACCCCTACTAACATTTTATGATGTATTTTATATGAAATTATTTATATATTATATTTTAGTTTTAATTTTATAAGTAATTTGTTTTATTTTTAATTTTATTATTTACCAAAGTTTTCTATTATTTATGGTAGAATAATATTTCCATCATAAATAGTAATATTTTTGATAAAATTATCCACTACGGCCTATTTGCGATGGATTTCCATCACCAAAACATTTTCACGATGGAAATCTGTCATAAAAAAAGGTGAATTTTTGTAGTGGATTAAGGATGCTGTAAAACCTCATATGTGACTCCCCATACACCATAGGCTATTGAAAGAACAAAAAATGGCCTAAAATAGTCATGAGGAGACTATTCCCTCAAAATTAAATCCCTAGGATCATACCCAAGTCTACACAAAATTTGGCATGACCCATCTGTATTAAGAACATCCTAAAAAACTATAAAAAATAAGGAGGGCCCCAATATTTCCCTTATTTTTAAAAATAGAAAAGTTGTAAAACACTTCATGATGGATCATATCATAACATTGTTGTAGTAGATACAAATGAAAAGTATCATATAAATAAACATGTTAGAACAATAGCCGGTATAAGTGCAGGACTTAAACTAGAAAGTAAACAACATGGCCTTTGAACCGACCCACATAATCATCCATATTGAATCCTTATCTATCATAACTTTCTAGAACTAAACTATATTTCCATCTCTAATAAATACCTATACCTGAGAGAAAACCTGAAGTTTTACCCAAGTACACCAAAACCCATGTTGTGTACATGGGTTGGGGTGAGTCCAATGACCCATTAGTAATCCCCATTACCTAAATACACTTAATTTCTTTTGTAATCACATAAATTTTCATAGGAATGTAATTTTTGATCATGAAATACACCCATGTGGAAACATATATAACATAAAATGCACATATAAAAAATGTGTTAGGTCATCATGTGCCAACCAGACCACCATGACACCTGACCCCACCTACCTCATTCCATTCTAGTAATACATCTATCAAATCCACATTATAATAAATACCATCATGTAAAATGAATCTCAAAATATTGTCCTAGGTATACAGAAAACCAATTAGGAAAAGATATTATAATATCCAGTCTTGATATATAAGAAACACAATATATACCACAAGTGATATGAGGAGCACATCTTGGTAGGAAATCTCTTGCACAGTTCAGACCATACCCTTGGGTTAAGTCCCCATGGTCATGTATAATATATATAGGTCAACATACCACAAGTGATCTAAGGATTAGATCCTAATAGTCAGCCTCTTTTACAAGCTAAACTATACAAACATGTGGTAGGTCACGTGAATATTGTATATTTAAACATATTAGAAAGTGATATGGGAATGGAATCACAATAAAAAACCTCTCACACAAGTTGAAACATCCACTAAGGGTAATACCCCATTGAATCAGACAAACCACCCCATCACTAAGTGGATCCCATGGCTAATTATATATCCAAAACTCATAAAATGAGCAATCAGAGGAGGGAACTACAATAGATAACCTCTCTCACAAATCATACCACTCCCCTTAGGGAATACCCAGGACATAAGTCAAACCACACCATCACTAGTACTCGTGTATGATAACATGATTTCCACAACCACACCCTCTCACCTAGGGTTATATCTCATACACATGACACAAAAAACAATAATAGAAATTAGTTAAGTAGTGGAAATGAGCCAACATTATCACATTTATAAAAATACCACATAAATAACCCTTGGTTTTTCTTTACCAACCTCTTAATGTTACTCACATTCAACTATTTTCATGTTTCCTACATCTTCACAATTTAATTATTTATCATCCAAAACCATATGTCATGCCACTAGGACACCAAAGACTCACTTTTTCTTGAATATCTCACATTAGGCCCAATTTACCCAAGAGGACAGACCTACCTCGCTTCATGGTGTTAGGAATTATTCCATAAAACCTAATCCATTTTACATATGTCTACACTCTAATGGGTTAATTACCTAAATTTTGACCCACCCAACAACTTTGATATGAAAATCATAACATTATCGAGCCAATTCACAGACATGTATACATTATAGACCATAAAAACACATATAAATGCCATTATATGGTAATTAGTTCCTATATAATCATGCATGAACACAAAATAATAATAACACACCAAAAAATCATAATCAAGAAGAAAACCAAGAATACAGGATTTAGAATATAGGGTGTTTCCCGAATGAGGTTAACTAGTCCAAAAAAATATTAAACACAACCTCCAAGATTTCATTTAAAAACCAAGACAAATAACCTTTATCAACCATTAGGGAAAATGAGTCACATTTCATATTTAATCTTATTAGGTATTTAGACAAAATCCCAATGAAAATTTTATTTATAAAACTCCACATTTTTTTGAAATACTATTTCAACCCATCACCTAAAATCACCCCCATTCACCTTATAATTTCATTTTAAACCATTTTCTAGGAATCTATTTTTCATAAAAAACCCTTTATAAATCCATCTTTTAAAAAGAAATCCATTTTCTTTGATGATCCAAATCATCCTACCAAACAATCCATTAAGAGTCCCACCATGACTCATTCGATCAAGGAATTTTCAATAAACTATTTCACAAGATATGCAGTCCTTGTTAACTATTAAATAGATGTAATCCCATTCCAATTTATAGGTAGAGATAAAATTAATCATTAAAATATGTTAGTAATAATCATAGTGATATCACACAAGTATAAAATCACTAAATGAGTAAGAGACTCAGTAATAAAAATTCCACATTCCTCATTTGAAGATAAAAAGACCCTGATCACTAAGAAACCCTATAAAATCTATCTATGTTCATAACAAATATGTTAATATGAAGAAATAAATCCATAATTTATGGGTAAATTGATAGAAAACAATCAAAAAATGATACAAACTATAAATAGATACTCTAGGGTGGTTAACCTTACTCACAGTTACTCGCTATAAAAGAAAAAATGATACTTGGAAACAATCGGTGAAGATATCCCTTTAGGGTGAAGAGAATAATGAGGGGAGATCTTGCTCATGTTCACTGTATTATGGTCAAAAGATCCTAAATTCTCTTTTATATTTCATTTAAAAAATTATCAAAATTTTATAAAATCTTTTCAAAACTCATAATATTTTATTTTTGGTAAAAATTAGGACCCTTATGTATCATGGAAATGACCCTTATATACCACCCATTTTTTCATGAATAACCCTTACATATCACCCCTTGAGGTCCCTTATGTATTGAACCTTGGTATTTACAAAGTCTATAACCATTATATTGGACCCTCTATGATAATGTAGTTTTCATAATCACAAATAATTTCAATATATAGATTCTACTCTTTCATGCCATTTTAATATCTCTAAGTAAATCAATTATGTCATTCATAAAATATACTTAAATAAGTAAATAACCTATATTCATGAATAAATATGTTTAAAAGTGTATTTATACATGTACTTTTGGATAACACTTAGTCTTGTAATGATTTTTGTAAGACAGACACTTCGTAACCTTTTTAAATTCTGTGACACCGATGTTCAACACACCGAATATTGACAGACCGAAGATTGAGAAACAAAAGTCGACACACCGAATTCGACACACTAAAGTAGACACACCAATGTTCGACACACCTAAGATTGAAATACCGAAGTCGACACACCAAAGTTGACACACCGAAGTTGATAGACTGATGTTCGACACACCAAAGTCGACACACCGAATATGACACACCAAAGTTGATACACCGAAGATGACACACCGAAGTCAACACACCGAAGATGACACACTGAAGTCGACACACCGAAGATGACACACCGAAGTTGACACACCAAAGATGACAGACTAAAGTCGACACACCGAAGTTGACAGACCGATGTTACCAAACCAAAGACAATAGACCAAAGATGACTCAGCAATAGTCATAAATAACTGTTTCAATTTTATTAATTAAAATTTATTTCTAACGGTCATATTTAGGAAAATTAATATTTCTGACATTATTTAATGTTGTCTGTAGGACTATCCGTAGACAGTATGAGGTACATGAACGTGTAGAGATCTTTATGCCTAGTAGACCTTGAAATATAAAAGGACTTTAATTAGAGCTCAATAAGAGATGGAGACACAGAGATATACAGATACACATAGATCTTGGAGAACACGCTGAAATAAAGACTGTGAGAATTCCGAATATTGAAAAAGAGAAAAAATAGAATCTTGGGATCACCTAGAAACTACCTACTAGAGCTTTATGAACATCATCACAAAGAAGAGATGAACACTTCCATAAGAAACTACGACATTCTATTCTGAAGACAACTTTCAGAAGAAGACTCAAATAACATTTCCTCAACATCTATTGAATCCAAAGCGTTACTGCACAACACATAGAGAACTCTAAACCCTATTCTCATTCATAACTCTATTGTGTTCTTATCATTACTATTTTGAGTAGTGTGTATATCTATTTGAATATCACACACTTTCTCCTGAGCTAAACTGGAGGATAAAAAAATATCCTCACTCTCAATCTCTAGTTACACTTGTATCCCACATATAACTGTGGAAGAGATCTTGTGAGATGTTTTTATTTTTTTTCCCACGAATAATTGTGGTAGAGGTCAAGTGTGACCTAGAAATCCTGTGTGCTATTGTGAACCCCGATCTAGGGTGTGGATCAAAATTTTATTAATATAAACTGCTTTGTGTCGATCGATCACCAAGTGGAGAGGACTAAGTCTCTGCTTGAGAATAAACCTCTTGTTTTATCCATTGTGCTGTTATTTTTTATCTGTTATGTATTTCTGGAATTAAGATAAACTGAACTTTGATAGTTAGATTGGAAAGTGTTTATATATGTTTTGAATCAGTAGTTTTGTTTCAAAAGTTTTACTAATCATTAGATTGGGAAACCTGATAACTTATCAATCTTCAAAGAACAAAATTGAACCATCAAGACTTTTATAAATTCACTAAAAACTGACTTTTTGTTTATTCTCATAGGGGATATTATTTTTTAAAGAACCCTTTTTAACAAAAAATTTTATAGATACTCAATTCACCCCCCTCTTGAGTAATCTAGTTTGACCAACATTTAGTATCAGGTCGATTTTGAAAATTACTATTAGTTTTTTAAATCGTGTCAACTGTGATTATAGTTGTGTTTCAAAGATCTTCAAATTTCTTTTATTTCTAAATTTTTATCTCTTTAAAATTCTTTTTCAAACTTTATCATGGAAAATAGATTGGAAGGGGCTGCTACTAATCGACCACCTTTATTTAATGGAATTAACTATGCTCAGTGGAAGCTTAAAATGAAAATACATCTAGAAAGTATGGGATTTGAAATCTGTATTACTATTGAAAGTAAATATGCTATTCCTGAAACTACTAGAAACACTTGGGATGAACCTACCAAGACTACCTATAACAATAATTGTAAATCAATGAATGCACTATGTTGTACCCTAAAAGATGAAGAGTTTAATCATATTTCTTCTTGTAAAATTGCACATGAAATTTTGGATACTCTCTTTGTTTCTCATGAAGGAACATCAAATGTTAAATAAATGCTATTGAATACTTATACTATCAAATACGATAAATTTAGAATGAAGCTGTATGAGTCAATTTCTGATATGTATCTCAGGTTCAATGAAATTGTGAATATCATTATTTCTTTATGAAGAGAAGTAACTACCAAAGAGTATATCATGCAGATTCTGTGATGCCTACTAGAAAGATGGAATGGAACATCTGTGTCTATCAGAGAATCGTGCGATATTGATAAAATTCCTATAAAGGAATTTATTGGAAAATTAATGATGTATGAAGAAGAATTAAAGGTAAATCAAGAGGAGTATGAACCAAAACGAAAGTCTGTATCTTTCAAGACAACTTCATCCAAAAGTAAATATAAAGAGACAATTCAATCTGTTATCGAAAGCTCAAGTAGTGATGAAGTTGTTTCAGACAGTGATGAATAAATGGCCCAGTTGGCTATACAATTCAAGAAATTATATAGGAAAAAGTAGTTCTTCAAAAATCCCAGTTACAAAAGAAAGTATGATAATAAGGTCAATTGGAAAAAGGATTGGAAGAAAAATGATAAATCAGAAGATATAATCTGTTATGAATGTAAAAGGAAAGGACTTGTAAAGGCTGACTGCCCAAAGATGAAATACAAGAAAAAGTATGAAAATAAGGATATAAGGTATAAGAAAGCAATAAAGGACACATAGAGTGCCTCCGAGGATAGCTCAAGTGAATCTAGATCTTCTCAAAATGAGAAATATATGGCTAATATGTGTTTTATGACAAACACAAGTGAGGTTACCTTAGACTCTCCTGCACATAATTCTTATTATTCTGAAAGTGAGTCTAAAAATATGACAAATGATGAACTATTCGAATATTGCAACATGTTAGAGGAAACCTATAATGAGTTTAAAGATAAATATAAATATTTGAAGAAATAGAATACTCTTACTGTGAATGCTAAATATAAACTCAAAACTGTGAAGGAGAAAAATGGGCAACTACTCAAAGAGAATAATGAGTTAAAAATGTCCAATGAACAATTGAATAAAGACTTAGAAAAGTTTACTAATGTAAAAAATACTCTCACTCAAATTCTTGGTAAAACAATAACTCCAAAGTATACTTCTGGGATAGGATATCAACCAGGTCAAAGGAATTTATCCAAATCACATTTTTTACCCAAATATGGAAAATTTGATACCTATTTCAAAAACCAGAGTTGTACTGCAAGTTCCAGTTCCACAAATTCATTTACTATATCCAATTATTCAGGACAGAATAGAGTTTATTTTTCAAACACTCTATATTCTGCATATGGTAAACCCATAAGATATTTGTGGGTTCCTAAGTATTATATCACTAATGTATGTGGACCCTGACAAATATGGTTACCAATGTCGTTTCTTGGTTAAACTGTTTTGCAGGTAAATTTCCTAAAGAGTTCCTGTAGAAAGATGTGGTACTTGGACAGGGGGTATTCAAGACATATGACAGGGGATTTTTCAAGCTTTAAAAGTCTTATCAAGATTTATGGAGGATATATCACATTTGGTGACAATGGTAAAGAAAAAATCAATAGCCTAGTCTAGATTGGTAACCCTAACTCTATTTCAATTTCTAATGTACTATGTATTGATAGACTAAAGTATAACCTACTCAGAATATCTCAACTATGTGATGATGGATTTAATGTTAAATTCAAAAACGATTCATTCCATGTTTTTTATGCCAATAATAATTTAGTATTTACTTATTTTAGAAATGATAATGTATATGCTATAAATCTAGACACACTAGCCTCACAGAATGTCTCTTGTCTAAATTACTTTCACAAAGAGTCTTGGATCTGAAATAGAAGGCTAGGACATTGTAATATACACTCTCTTAGGAATTTAACTAGAAAAGGATTAGTTAGAGACTTACCCAAATTAGAGTTTCCAGACAATAAAGTATGTAATCCATGTCAAAAAGGAAAGCAACATAAAATCTCTTTCAAATAAAAGAAAGAAGTAACTACTTCTCAACCTCTTGGGTTGGTTCACATGTAATTTTTTGGACCATCTAGAGTTTCAAGTCTCAATGGGAAGCACTATTTTTATGATCTTGTAGATGATTTCTCTAGCTACACTTGGACATTTTTTATGGCTCATAAAAATGAAGCATGTTCACACTTTACCAAGTATACTAGGATGGTCGAAAATCTAAGTCGATTTAAGATTAAATGCTTAAGAATTGATCATGGTCATGAGTTTTATAATCAAGATTTTGAATCTTGTTGCTCAAAGAATGTCTATAATCATAACTTCTCTGCACCTAGGAAACCTCAACATAATGGTGTGGTATAAAAAAGAAATAAAACCTTACAAGAAATTGATCAGACAATGCTTAATGAATATGATTTACCTATTTATTTTTAGGCTGAAGATATTAATACAGCTTGCTACATAATAAATAGAGTCTTAATTAGACCCATTCTTAAGAAAACTCTTTATGAGTTGTGGAATAATAGGAAACCCAAAGTATGTTATTTTAAAGTGTTTGGGTGTAAAGTCTATATTATGAACACTAAATATAATTTAGATAAATTTTCCTCTAAAAGTGATGAAGGAATATTTCTTGGATATTCTACATCAAGTAAAGCCTATAGAGTCTTTAATAAGAAAACAAAATGTGTGGAGGAATCTGTACATGTCAAGTTTGATGAAGCTGATCCACATGAGCCCAAGACTTCACTAGAAAATTTTCCAGAGGATATGTCCAATATGGACATTAATGATAAAACCTCAAATCATCATGTGAAGGAATCTATGAAAACTTCCAGTTCTATAAATTCTCCACATCCTAACCATAGTAAACCAAATCAACCTGACAAACCTAAAATATCAAGTCCAACTTTCTCTAGACTAACTAGAACCTTCAAGAATCATCCCTTAGATGTTTTAGTTGGAGATTTAGATAGCAGAACACAAACCAGAGCTTCTTTGAGAAACCAGGTTGAATATCAAGACTTCTTGTCACAACTTGAACCTAAAAATATCAATGATGCAATCAATGATGAATTCTGGGTAATGGTCATGCCAGAAGAGCTTAATCAGTTTGAAAGAAATAAAGTTTGGAAACTTGTAGATAAACCTAAGGATACTTTGACCATAGGAACCAAATGGGTGTTTAGAAATAAGGTTGATAAAGTTGGAAATATAGTTATAATTAAAGCTAGACTAGTTTCACAAGGATATAATCAAGAATATGGAATTGATTGTGAAGAGACTTTTTCAACAGTATCTAGACTTGAGGCAATTAGGATCTTACTTGCCTATGCAGCACACCTGGATTTTAAACATTATCAAATGGATGTCAAAAGTGCATTCCTAAATGGTTATATAATTGAGGATGTTTTTGTTGAACAACCCACAGGTTTTACAAATCCACATTTTCCAAATCATGTGTTCAAATTATCAAAATCTTTATATGGTTTGAAACAAGTTCCAAGAGCTTGGTATGAAAGGTTAAGTAACTTTCTTATTTCTAAAGGTTTTACAAAACGACTCGCAAATCCTACTTTATTTATAAAAAGAGTTTCCAAAGAAGTTTTAATAGACCAAATATATATAGATGATATTATCTTTGGATCTTCTAAAAATTCTTTATGTAATTATTTTTCAAACATAATGAAAAGTGAGTTTGAAATGAGTTTAATGGGTGAACATAAATATTTTCTTGGATTTAAAATATTTTAAAATAAAGAAGGTATTATATTAAATAAAAGTAAGTACACAAAAGATCTTTTGAAAAGATATGTCTTTGATAGAATTAAGAGTAGTGAAACCCCTATGAGTTCTACATGTAAGTTAGATCTTGATGAAAATGGAAAATCAGTTGATCAAACTGCTTACAGAGGAATGATTGGGAGTTTTTTGTACTTAACTGCTAGTAGGCCAAATATTATGTTTAGTGTGTGTATGTGTGTGAGATTTCAATCAAACCCAAAAGAGTCACATTTAAATTCTGTTAAAAGAATTTTTAAATACCTTAAACATACAACTAATTTAGGATTGTTCTATCTTAAAGGACAACCTGATGATTTAGTTATCTATTCAGATGCTGATTTTGGTGGATATAAGTTAGATAGAAAGAGTATATCTAGAACATGTCACTTTTTGGGAAATTCAATAATATCATGGTGTAGTAAAAATCAAAATTCAATTTCATTATCAACTACTGAATCATAATACATTTTTGCAGGTAGTTGTTGTGCACAAATTTTGTGGATGAAACACAACTTATTAGACTATGGATTTAAATTCAGACATATCCCCATAAACTATGATAAAAAAATTGATATTAACATTTCTAAGAATCCAATTTCTCATTCTAGAACAAAGAATATTGATTTAATACATCACTTTTTGAGAGATCATTATCAAAAAGGTGATATAACTCTTGAGTTTATTGGGACTGAACATCAACTTGCTGATATATTCACTAAACCCTTAAATTCTAAGAGAATAATTTAAATCATACATGAAATATAAATGATAAATCAGTAGACAGTCCTTGAAATCAATCTCATGAAACTGATCCTTAAAACCAATCTCATGAAACCGATCCTTGAAATCAATTATTAAAACTGATCTCATAAAACTGATCTCATAAAACTGATCCTTGAGATCGATTCTTAAAACTGATCTCTTAAAACGGATTCTTAAAAATGATCTCATGAAACTAATCTCTTGAAACTGATCTCATGAAACCAATCTATTGAAACTGATATCATGAAAATGATCTCATGAAACTGGTCTTCTTGAAACCGATCTCATAAAACCGATCTCATGAAACCTATCCTTGAAACCGTTACTTAAAACCGATCTCATAAAACTGATCCTTGAAACTGATTCTTAAAACTGATCTCCTGAAACCGATATCTTGAAATTGATCTCATGAAACCAATCATCTTGAAACCGATCTCTTGAAACAGATCTCTTGAAACCGATCTCCTTGAAACCGATCTTTTTTAAATTTATTTTCTTGAAACTGATCTTATGAAACTGATCCCTAAAATAGATTCATTGACACTGATGTATTTAAGGATTGTTTTGTAAATTCTGCCTGTTTTAAATAAAACGATGCTATTTTGTATTCTTATTTTTTTCATCTTTAAATTTTTATGATTTAAGATTTACAATTAATAAATCGTATATTTATTTCAATCCATCCTGACCTTTCACCTTCCCCTCGGCCGAAAATCTTTCTACCTTTTTGTCACACTCCCTCTTGACTCTCAACCTCTCAACATTGTTTAAATCTGAAGCCTTGTCATGGAAAGGACAAAGTTTACAATGGAAGATCCTAGAAAATCTCCTTCTGATAATCTTTATAAAGGTGAGTCCAGTGGGACTGCGAAACTGAGCTTGGAAAGTCGAGTGGTTACGGCTGAAATGGAGGTTTCTGCTGAGTGGCTTCTATCAAGAAAACCCTTTTTGTTGAAAGTACTTGAATCTCAAGGATGGCTCGGTCAGTTTGACAATAATGAAAGACCATATTATCCCCATCTATTGCATGAGTTCTATCAACATTTGAGGATATACCTGGATGAAGCTAAGGCAGAAAAGATGAAGTTTATGGTAAAGGTAAAGGAGATAGCTTTCTCATCTAAGGAATGGGCTGAATGATTAGAAATTCCTCATGAAGGTGTCTATACTGACTAACCTAGTAATATTCCACCTTCCTCAAATTTGTTCTCTTATAAAGATGCTCTGAAGGAGATGACTAGAAATGGAGAATCCAGGAAGACTGTTGCAAATGAATTTGAAGGAGAAGTAAGACTAGTTTTTAAGTTCATACAACATCAAATATGCCTAAGGAAGGTAGATTTCTCTATTGTGAAGTATCAGGATGTTTTCTTGATCTTTTCGTTGAAACATGGGATAAAAGTAAACCTATGTAGGTATCTAATGGTGCATATCTCTGATTTGATTAATCCATCAAAGAAGGCAACCTTCTTGTACTATCCGAGGATGATTTCTGCCATGTTGAAAAGGTTATGTTGTGTGGAAGATAGAGATGAAGTGATAAGTGCCTGTAGTGGTTTTTGTCTTCAAAAAGGCATTTTTAAGAGGATGAAAATCTTCTGGAACCCCTGGAAGAGATGTTGGGTAGGAGATGAGGAGAGGCTATATGAGGATTTCAATCCAGTTGACCACCCTTCTAGACCAAAGCACCAAGTTGATCTAGGTCTCAAACCAGATAAGGTTCTAGTTTATTCTGATGAGGAAGCTGAGCCTAAAGTGCCAAGGGAAGAAGGATCTCCTTTTTATGGTAGGATTGATCATGATATTGCTGAAAGTCCCAAAGATATGTCTTATGGACCTGCTAGTCCACCTTTAGACTTGCCCTCAATAGAATCTTTATTAGGTGAGGAGGATGAGGAAGAAACTGAAGTTACTAGAGTTAAAGGCTATGTTTATAAATCTGATGAGGAATCAGATGATGATGATGGTGGTGGTGGTGGTGGTGGTGATAATGGAGGAAATGATGATCATGTGAGTGAATATCTAATAATGGGACAACAACTGGTTGATAGATCTAGTGAGGAATCTGTACATGAAGCTAGTGAGGGTGTTGAGCATGTTGAACAACATGTTGTTGGTCATCGAGATGCTGAACATGAGGACAAGTCACCCCTTTCTAATGATGAAAATAAAGAGATCATTCAGGAATTGAATGATCTTATGGCTGCTGGCCAAGAGGAAGAAGATGTGGTTCCAGTGCCTCAAATTGGGAAAGTACCTGGTGAATCTGAAGTAGCTGGAGCACAAGAAGAACCTAAAGTTCGGTTGGTTCCTATTCCCAGACAAGTTATTATGACCCGAAACCAGAATAAAGAAGTTTATGTTGATGATTTTGTTCTTGGGCCTCAGGGAAGAACGATCAGAATTGATATTTTTGAGCCAAGAGACTGGACCTATGCTAGATAGTGGAATAATGATCCAGGATACATTATTTTTAGTTTAGAGTATGACTCAGATGAAGAGAGGGTACCTCCTCCTTCTGCTCCACAATTCTAGGCTGAAAAATAACATATTGTACCTGTTCCACCAACTGCACCTCCACCATTAGAACCTGTAGCTCAGTCGGTGCCCAGTGACTATGTCACTATGATTGATTTGGAGATATTCAAAAATTATATATGTGAGTCTATGATAGCTTCAGTGGGATCCAGAAGTTCAGCCTTCACCTCTATAGGTATCTCAGATGCTGATTCAGTAAAGATTTCAAGAATAGTGATCCAGAAGATTCAACCGAATCTCATTACTATATCAGAAACCATTATTAGACACAATACCTTGCTGAGAGAAGAAGTAATAAATACCAGCAATGAGTTAAATTATTTAAACTCAGACTTCAAGACCTCCTTTAGTGGTGTTCTAGAAGTTCTTAGGAACTTGGTGACTCATCTACTCAGTGTAGATCTAAAAAAGTTGAAAGAAGAGCTTGGAAAAAATTTTGACTGGACCATCTAATTTCAAGAGTGAGAAAAGTGTTATTTCTGATTTGGAGTCTCTCAAGGTTGTGATGTGAGAGGAGCTTCAAAAACTTTAGAGTGTTTCAGATAAATAAAACCTTGAAAAAGTAGATCGAAATATAGATCTTGTGTACAATATGGTCAGACAGTGCACAAATGAAGCCTTTGTAGCTTAGGAAGAAATTCAGGAAAAGGTGGATAAGTATTTCACAAATATTTATACCAAGCATGATCTCATCAATAGCTTCAAGTTTATCACAGAAATTCTTAGAATTCATCCAGTCACATAAGAATTCAAGAAACAATCCATTTAATTGAAGGAGTTTACACTATTGCTGAGTAAATTTATGGAAAATAAGGATGACTTTGAGAATGTCATGCAATATGGTGGTGAAATCATTAATGACTTCATCAACCTGATCAAACCTTATCTGCATGTTCAGGCCAAGGCTATTGCGGTCCCTCTAACTGCTTCAATTTGTACTGCCTCTTGGCCTCCTACTCCAATGACTATCTCTCAGGACCTTTCCCAGATTTGACTGATCATCACGGAGCAAACTCCAAGTCGAGTGTTGTCAGAAATGTGGCCCACCCTTACAGCTACTGTTCCTACAGGTGTTTCCCTACCTAGTGTTATCTTTAGACCACATCTTCCCTCTGCCTCTCCCAAAACTTATCCTTCTCCCTCGGATCCTTCTAAAAAGGAAAATCTCCTCAGCAACCTAACCCTTAGTGATGGATTGTTTCTTTTTGATAGGGATTTGTTCTTTTTCTTTATCTTTTAATTTTATGCCTATTAATGGAAATCTTTATGGTGTCTTTCTTTTGTGTTATTTCTCATTTTTTATTTTCTTTTTTCTAATCCCAACAGGGGGAGAAAATAAGGCATACATTATTTATCTAAGGGAAAGATTTTCTGGTTTATGAAACATGGCATGTACTCACCTTAATCCATTTACTGAGGGGGGGCTTTGTTTTTAAAAGTTCAAGCAAGGAAAAACTTTAGTTATATTTTAAAATTACATTCAGTGCAGTATGTTATGTCAAGCAATATTTATTCTATATATTTTTTCATGTATTCCATAATTTGTGATTATCAAAAAGGGTGATATTTTTGGACCCTCTATGATAATGTAGTTTTCATAATCACAAATAATTTCAATATACAGATTCTACTCTTTCATTCCATTTTAATATATCTAAGTAAATCAATTATGTCACATAGAAAAATATAATTAAATAATTCAATAACCTATATTCATGAATAAATTTGTTTACAACTATATTTATACATGTAATTTTGGGTAACACTTATTCTTGTAATGATTTGTGTAATACAGACACTTAGTAACCTTTTTAAATTCCCTGACACCGATGTTCGACACACTGAATATTGACAGATCGAAGATTGACAGACCGAAGTCGACACACCAAAGTCGACACACTGAAGTTGACACACCGATGTTCGACACACCGAATATTGACAGACCGAATTCAACACACCGAAGTCGACACACTGAAGTTGACAGACCGATGTTCGACACACCGAAGTCAACACACCGAAGATGACACACTAAAGTCAACACACTGAAGATGACACACTGAAGTCGACACACCGAATATGACACAATGAAGTCGACGCACCAAAGATGAAACACCGAATTCGATACACCAAATATGACAGACCGAAGTCGACACACCGAAGTTGACAGACCGATGTTACCAAACCGAAGACAATAGACCAAAGATGGCTCACTGATAGTCATAAATAATTGTTTCGATTTTATTAATTCAAATTTATTTCTAACAGTCATATTTAGACAAATTAATATTTCTGACATTATTTAATGTTTTCTGTAGGACTATCCATAGACGGTATGAGGTACATGCATGTACGGAGATCTTTATGCCTCGTAGACCTTGAAGTATGAAAGGACTTCAATCAGAGCTCAATAATAGACGGAGACACAGAGATATATAGATACACATAGAGCTTAGAAAACACACTGAAATAAAGACTGTGTGAACTCAGAACATTGAAAAAGAGAAAAACTAAAAGCTTGGGATCACCTAGAAACTACCAACTGGAGCTTTCTGAACATCCTCACAAAGAAGAACTGAACACTTTTACAAGAAACTGTGACAGTCTGTTCTGAAGCCAACTTTCAGAAGAGAACTCAAATAACATTTCCTCAACATCTGTTGAATCTAGAGCATTACTGCACAACACACAGAGAACTCTAAACCCTATTCTCTTTCATAACTCTGTTGTGTTCTTATCATTACTATTTTGAGTAGTGTGTATATTTGTTTGAATATCACACACTGTCTCCTGAGATAAACTAGAGGATAAAAAAATATCCTCACTCTCAATATCTAGTTACACTTGTATCCCATGTAGAACTGTGGAAGAGATCCTGTGATATCTGTTTATTTTTTTTCCCACGAATAACTGTGGTAAAGGTCAAGTGTGACCTAGACAGCCTGTGTGCTATTGTGAACCCCGATTCAGGGTGTGGATCAAAAGTTTATTAATATAAACTTCTTGGTGATGGTAGATCACCAAGTGGAGAGGACTAAGTCTCTTCTTGAGACTGAACCTCTTGTTTTATCTGATGTACTGTTATTTTTTATCTATTGTGTATTTCTGGCATTAAGATAAACTAAACTTTGATAGTTAATTTAGAAAGTTTTTATATTTGTTTTGAATCATTAGGTTTCTTTCAAAAGTTTTACTAATCATTATATTGGGAAAGCTGAGAACTAATCAATCTTTAGAGAACCAAATTGAACCTTCAATACTTTTATAAATTCACTATAAAATAACTTTGTGTTTATTTTCATTGGGGGATATTATTTTTTAAATAACCCTTTTTAACATAAATTTTTATAGATACTCAATTCGCCCCCTCTTTAGTCATCTACTCCGACCAACACATTACATATGGGAACCCTTATGCATCATCAATCAAAACTCACTAAATTTGGAACCCTTATGTGTCATGGAAATGACCCTTATATATCATAAGGTATCTCTAGGACTTAGCCAAATTTCACTACCTGAGGACCCTTACATATCACAATGTGAATCTATATGTAACCATTTTTAATGATCATATCTGAAGGAGATTTATGTATTTAAAAGTTACTCTTACATATCTCAACATAAAACCCATAAATTCTAAGTATTTTTTATTTTCATACCCTTGAATATCAGGAGTTACTCATATATATTAACGAAATATACTTTTATGTATCATAGGGTTTTGATTTTCTTTTATGCATCACATGCGGATCCAACACTTAGTTGATTTTCTATCACAGAATAAAACTTATGCATCAAGAAGTTACTATTATGTATTTCCTTTACATAGAGTTAATTTTACATATCCTAGTGGAATTCCATAATGAATCTTGTATATCATCTAGGTTGCCTTTTTATATCATCCCTCCTATATCAAAACTTTACCGTTCTCTCCAAAATTTTCATGGATGAGTCTTATGTATAAAGATCCTTACATATACAGGTCTTATCCAATTTTATCCAAACACCTGGATTTTTATACATGGTTTACTCATATATAAGAGTAACCTGTTCCAATAATAACTCTAATGTATGGGGACTTAACAAATATTTCAACCCAAAAACTATAGTTCCTCAAATTAATATTAGCCTATGACTCCAACCAATTGTGTAATGCCCTTCACATCTCACTCTATATTAACTAGACCATAGACCCACATGACCTCTAACATGCCTTCCCATATTCCAGAGGTTTCTAACTAACAACAAGGGTCTTGTTTAAATCTATGGGAAGAATATAACCTCATATCAGAGTAATGAAATAATAGTAGAAATAATAAAAATAATAGTTGTCATCTATATAAAAAGCAAAATCATCATAGTAAAGTGTCAAAAAACAAACATATGTACCCATGTCATATAAAAATAATTTTTTTTCATTTAATACAAGTCATACAGATCCAATTAATATCCCATGTCGGTGGATCATATATATCAAAACCAAAAATAAAAAAAACTGATAAAAGATAAAAATTGGTCTTAGGTCCTATCCCAATCCCATATCCTAGTCTTCATCCTCACTATTGAGAACAAAAATTGGTCAGAGGGACCTTTCCATTATCTTGTTCTATAACTATGAAGTCTTCTAGGGTACCCATGGCAGCCCCAACAGTGTGTGAGTACAACTTAGTAGACCACCACCAATAGTTTCCATAAATATATCTAGTATAAATAAATTTTATATCATTGTTATATAATTAATAAATAAAATCATGCATAAATAAACCATCATAGATCCTCGGGTTATAATATTAAATTTAGTGTTGACCATACCTACTTCAATCAGTGTCATATCCCTATTAATAGGATAAACATATGACTATTAAGGGGGAAAATGCCCCACCTTAGAATCATCTCATCATAATACCTCATGGGGGAATGGAGACCCACCCTACTTTGACTCATTCATATGAATATGGGGGGGGGGGGAATAGCTCACCACCCCACTTCATCTCACCATAATAATTATCATGGGGGATATTTCCCCACCAATATCTAGCTCACCCATATAAATATCATGGGGGATGGTGCCTCACCCTACTCTAACTCACCATAATAAATATCAAGGGGGAATGGCTCCACGCCCTAGAATTAACTCATAGACATTTACTGATTATCATAATTTATTAATAATAATTTTTAGGTGATATACTAACCATGTATCTCATCCTAAGGTATTTATATTCACTTATTTAGTTATCATTTAGTTTAGGTCACTTTTTAGGCCACCTACTTAAATTTCTATTTTTCTCAGAAAAATAAGGATTTCCTTACTTGGTGTTCAAAGGTTGGGATATTCCCTTATTTATATACTACTCATGGCCAGAATATCAGGATGTTTTTATAAAATGGAAACATATATCAATAAATCAAGACTTTGGTCTAGTGTATGTTAGGTCAATGTATCCACACATCACACGCACATAAAACTGATACAAGAATTTTGGTATAACTTAGGGACCATTTAACTTATGCTGTAAAGAGGCTACTCATTGGATGCCAGTATCTAATCTAAGATTAAATGGAAGAAACTATATATTCTAACAAAAACCCTAAAATAGAGAATAAAAATTAATAACTATCATATTCCCCTAAAACAATGAGAGAAAATGAGGGAGAATCGGTGTGGGGTAATAGATTTACCTTTGGTTATCACCGAGAATGAATAGTGATTGAATCCATTGATGAATTAAATATATCTCACATGCAGATGAAAATACGAATTATATATCTATTTAAGGTGATATTCCTATATTCTAGTCACAAAACAACCTAATTCTCTATTAATATATGTTGTTAACTTTTTAGTAATATTCTTGAAATTTATTTGAAAATTCATCAAAATCATATTTTGACTAAATCCATAAATCTTAAGTGGAACTCGACCCATACGCTTGATACCACCAAAACTTTCTAAGTTAGGGACCTATATGCATGGATTTACCCTTATATAACTTCCTATATGACTCTTACACACCCTAGAGAAGGTCCCAACACTTTTCAAAAATTATGACCCTTGCTTATATACGACTCTTATAAATCATGGAAAATGGCTCTTACATGTCATAATTTAGCATATAAAGACCCTTATATACTAGTTAGATACTCTTACACATCACCGTTAACCAAATATTAATTCTTACTCATACATGGTGACTCCAAAGTTACCCTTACATATACATTTAGCCATTTTCCAATACAGGAAGGACCCTCACACATGCCTTTTTTGATTCTTTACTCTTACGTATATAATGTCCCTTCAGGATAACTCTTACATATATTCAGAGTTACTCTTACATATTGATATTTACTCTTATACATCATACATTCTCTTAGAGAGGACCCTTACATATACAGTATTTTCAAAACCAAGTAAAATTTATAATCACACGGGAGGTTAATATTACGTATGGGGTACCCATACGTAACAGTAACTTCTCATAGGTTTTTCTTCTAGATTTAAATGAATTTTTCCAACCCTTTACTTAGTTACATTTGTGAATAGAGTCACTTACTCCTATGTATGAGTCATAGACTTTTCCATTTTTTTGAAAATTATATACATAAGAGCCATCTACCCCATGCTTAAAGGTCATCCTAGACTTATCTATATTTTCCAAAATTCATTACCACATAAAAATAAAATCCAAATTCATTTTAAATCACTTATATAACCTACATCCCCTCTCCAAAACTACAGTATCTAAGAATATTTTTGTATAGATAGACCCAATCTTGGCCAAGTCTTAAGACTCAATTCCCAACCTATTATAAAAACTCTAACACCTCTGTAGGGTCCCAATACACATCATCAAACAAAAATATGACCCAAAACACTATTATTGGATATGTATATATAGATAACATCCTAAAAACATTTAAAAACATATTTTATAAAAATATAAATAGGTTTGGGTTTTTGGGAAAAATCAAATAATATCATATCTAAACCAGACTAAGATATTACAACTGCTCTGCCATATAGTTTCTTGTCCTTGCTCTATATCCCTAAACATTATCAGGACTATTTGGTGATAAACTTTTGACACTGTATTTATATTTTATACTCCCACTCCCATGTATCCTTTGTATATTCCCATTTTATTACTGCACTCATACTAGAGGAATCATCTTTCCATGTAGAGTCTTCTCTCTTTTATCCACTATCCAAACCAGATGATCCTCAAATGATGTTTCAACCTCAAGCTTTATGTCATTAGTATTAATCACAAGGAAAGGGTTGGGATGATATCTCTAAAGTATTGATACGTGACATATGTTGTGTAAATATCTGAAACATTGAGGGAGATCTAGTCTTTATGCCACCATACCAATCCTCTCCATAATCTTAAATGGACCCACATATCAGGGTGAAAACTTCCCTTTCCTTTGAATATGAAAATGTTATAATCTTGATGACACTCATAATAATTTTTGGATACCCAAAGGATAACGTAACCAATTATTATATGACCTATTTTGGCTATGAGTGATCATAAACCACTTCTTAATCAATTAGATATGCTCTAGTATATCTATCTCAAGACATTAATATAACATATATTGAATCCTCGTCCTATGGACAACCTAACAGGGGTTGACATAGACTACTATATAATGTCTTGAAATATCCAATTTGAATCGATTTCCGACAGCTATTATTGTAGGAAAATTACTCTCATTCTATATGTCCCTCCCATGAAACTCCAAAATCTAGAACACATGCTCACAACATGTCCTCTGATATTTGAATATTGTTTCTCAAAATTTCCCTTGTATGTGGGTGGTACTTAGTGCTCAAATACATCTGCATAAAAATATCCTTCTATAATAGTATACATAAGTGAAAATAAAATTGGGCATCCTAACAATTATCTATAGAAATCCATGCAATCCCATTATCTCATGGTCATATAGATTTCACTACTCATTAATAGAAAATGTATCTCAGGGAAACAAGAAATGAGTGACCTAAGTTAATCAATACAAAATCACCCACACTACAATAATACCTCAGGGATTCCTTTACAAACCCATCATGAATTTCATCATCATTTCATCCCACTTCCAATAAAGAATGTGTGGTGATTAAATAAGACTAGTGAGTTTCTAGTATTTAACCTTCACTTTTTGATAAGTGTGGCATCGTGCAAAAAAACTTGAAATATCCCTCTTTATCCCAAGACACCAATATTTCATTCATATATCACGATACATCATGGTTAAACCAAAATGTACAACCCACCTGGAGGTGTGTGAGTCCCTCATCGGCTCCTCACGCAAGCTCATAGGGACCACAAAAAAACCTCATATATAAATAATATCATCAATATAGAGAGACTAGTTTTGTGGGGTATTTCCATGATAAATGTTTTCCCTCATGACTAGATAGTTAAAATATGATATATGATTCATCTTCACCCTAATATGTAATGAAGAGGTGATAGATAAGTGAATAAGGGTTTCTCAGCCCTGATAATCCTATGCATCAATATATAACTCATAAAAAAGAGTCAGTGTCTATCACTCGATGCTCGACTCTTACACCACCTATGCTTGAGTTGCCTACTTGGTGCATCAGTAACAATATTACCCTTTATGGGGGTATATATCAGCTCAAAATAAAAATACTATAGATACTTAACCCACCTTCACTAGAAAATATTTTGGTCCTACTATGAGAAAATATACTCCAATCTCCTATAGTTAGTGTATATTACAAATCTCTCACCCAAAAGTTAATATTTTCAACATCTCAAGGAATTAAACACTACTAATAAACCAAGGTAATGTATCGAGTAGTTACACTCATAAGGTTGAAATTCCTGGACCCATAAGAAACTATATTAAAACTTATCCAAGTGTAACTCCTAATGAATCAAAGTATAAGGTATGTTTCTTAACTAAATCAGGTAAGGTTAGGATTAGTGTTTTTATCAAACTCCCTTTAATATATTGAAAATAACTCTCATAATCATCTAACCAAACAAACTTCATCCCCTTCTTGGTCAGGAATGTCATCGACATAGCCAAGCAGAAGAATTCCTAAATAAAACTTTGGTAATAACCATCTAGTCCCAAAAATTTATGGATATTTAAAAGGTTCTTAGGCCTCTTACAAAAACAACTACCTTGACCATATCAGGTTCCATTAAAGCATCATCCTTTGATATCATATACACCAAGAAGAATACAAGATCGATCCATAACTAATATATTGAGTGCTAGGAATAAACCCAATGCTCCCGAAGTGTTCTCAAAACAATCTCTAGATTTTAGGTGTGATCCTCCCTCAACCTAGAATATATTAGGATATCATTAAAAAATAAAATTTCAAAAGTATTAAAATAAGGATGGGATACATAATTTATTAGGGCCATAGACCTTGTTCTTATGTTAATCAAGATGAATGGAATCACTAAGTACTCATATAGATCATACTTGCTTCTGAATGTGGTGTGAGATATATTGGAAAGTCTAATCATCAACTGATGATTGATTGATCTCAATTAAATATTGAAGAATTCTTAATATCCTATATGTTGATCAAATAGTTCATCAATATGTAGGATTTTATAACAATTTTTTATTATCACTTGGTTTAACTTCTGATAATTCACATAGTCTTAAGAAACCATCTACCTTCTTAGCAATAAAAATTAGAGTCGCCCAAGGGGACATATTTGGTTGTATAAAACCCTTCACATACCAGTAATTTAGTTGAGCCTTTAACTATCATATCACCATAGGATCCATCCTATAAGAATACATAGATATGGGATTTATGCCTGGCATGATCTCAATAGTGAACCTGATCTCATACTTGAGTGGTAACCCAGGAAAATTCTTAAGAAAATCATCATGAAATTAGTCCACCACTGGAGGAAATATTCTCATATTCATCTCCTCATAATCTAAAACAATAATAGAGACCTGGGATAAAATTCCACCTGACTTTTGATGGCTAGGTCCTGCATGACCTACCAACATGTCCTTCCCTCCAACATAGACATAATTTCCAACCTCATCAAATGTAAAAAACGCCTATTGGTGATAAAATTCAATATGGTCTTGATACTGACCAATCTAATACAACATGGGAATCATGTAAAAACTTCTCATCTCTAGCATAAATAAATCCCAAAGAAATATGTAGCCTCCAATCACTATAGAACAATCCCAACATCTACAAATTCCATCATATCACACCCCAAAAGTTGTGTAAATAGACATCACCCCATAAAAATACTCAATGTCTAGACCTATTCCATCAATAAAAAGATTAGATATAAAATAATTGGATGCACTCATGTCAAATAATGTAGATGAAAAATTGGAGGACACAAAAATCATACCTTTGATGGTATATGTTCCATCATATTGATCAGTATGGATAGGCTTGATGAGATCAACTAGATAAATCTTTGGTAATGTGCTCTAACCTAAATCCCTTGGAATTTAATCCCCTAAAGGCACTATGGTATTTATCCTTAGGCATCATATACTTCACCATAATATGATCAACTAGATGAACTCCAACTACTAGTCTATTGTGGTGTTTCTAATCCAACTTTTAAACATTGAGTCTAATTAGATCCCCTTCTAATAAATACTTTCTAAACATCCATAAAAACTCTTTACATGTGACCCAATATTACCATAGTATTTTCACTTGAATGGATATCACTAACACTAAGTACAAAGGTGACCAGGACTACTACACTAATAACATACTATAGAACCTTGACTCTAGGCAAATGAGCTAATCTACCACCCTGATTACATTTTCCATCAACTCTCCAAATTGATCTATCAAATCAATAATACTTGTAATTTTAGGATCCACCATTGTTCACCTCAGTAGAAGAAATATTTCCCAATCCAATTCACTCATTTAGGTTATTCTCTCTGATGAATGTCCAATTCAAGACCTGTAAAAAGGTAGTAAGGTGGAAAATATACACTTGTACTCATACTGCATACTTGATACCATCCTCAAAATGTGTCTCTCAAGATATCTAATCCCCTAGATAGCATCAGGAAAAAGCATTGTAACTCTATAAAGAACATATAATAGTCCATGAATGATGTCCCTCCCTGAGTTAGGTGCATAAACTATTGGGACTTGTTTTCCCTCAGAGTCTCAAGGAATAAGTGATCGAAGAAATAGGTCTAGAAGTCCCTCTATGATAACCCTAAGTGTTGGTACTCCTAGACCAAAATCTCCCACCAATTCATGGGTGATCCTCATATCATATAAACTAAAAAATTCCCCCTCCACCTAGGGAGTGTCTCGATGTGGTCAAATATAGACAGAATAGACTCCACCCAAAGCTCATCTCCTTAGGGGACACCCTCCCTAGTAAATAATAGTGGATACTATATATATAACTCTTGGTTCATCTTTGACATAAAATATTAGACCTACAGGGTCTCCCTCTCCATAAACTGAACCAGCCATAGTAATTTCTCATCGATATGATCATCCATAATTGTTCCTGGTACAATAGAACACTATTACCCAACTACCATAGGGTTTTGGTCATTCCCTCACTCCTAGAACTCCACTAGAGGCTATTTTGGAGTAATTTATCTCTGAATACAAACATGAAACCTAGAACACATTTCCGCCATAGTTATCAATATTATAATTTATGGAAAGTTGTAACAGATAAATATTCTTTCTACTCTATACACCCCATATCATAGAAGTCTCATATCTTGGGCACTCTTTCTAGACCCATCTACCCAAACATGGGTCACCATCATATGCATATAGTATCTATATTATTAAATTTCCTTTATTAATTTCTTTCCTTTATTAAGGATGTCACATTCAAGTTTTGGTTAAATGAAATTCCATTCAAAAAAATTAGATGAAAACATTTTACAAGTTGTTATTGGAATTTTCATTTAGTCAATACCATCCATAAATAGGTTATTTTATCATTGGTAATAATAAGAAAACTATTTAAAAAATTAGTTAGATAATATTCCAGTATCAAGTTATATGGAAAAACATCATATAATTTGTTTTTGACACTTTAATAATTGGATCTTATTTCATAATAAAGGTAACCAATCATAAAAAATCAAAAAAATGGAATATTAATCCTACATACCTAATATGATTCATGAACACCTTCCTTATTTCTATTCCAGGACATGATACAAATATCAAAAATCATAAATCCAAAATCAAAGTGCATCACACTAGTTGAAGTAACTCAATAATAAAAGTGGAAATAAATAACAATAATTACATCCCAAGTAACATAGACTTCCCTCATAAGTGGGTTAGCTAATCCCATGTAAAAAAATCCATGACATGTTTTTTCAAAATCCTATCTTATGTCTACATTTCCTAAATAGTAAGACAATGAAAAGGAAACAATTATTTAATACCACTTTGTAACACCCCATCTTGTCTCACTTTGTGATAACTATATTAGAGATCAACATGACCTTGAGTGAAACTCCCCATATTCTGGAGGTTATCAATTATCAGTGAGAGTATGAATTAAAACTATGGGGAGACTATACCCTCATATTATAGTAAGGAAAACATAGTGAAAATAGTGAGAATAATAACAGTGATCCAGTTAATAAGCACAATCATCACTAAAAATTTTCAATAAATAAGAATTTATACCTGTGTTATATCTAAATGAATGTTTTCCATGTCATACAAGTAATGAATACCCAATAAAGATTATTTTAGGTAAAATCATATACATCAAAACCAACAATATAAAAAAAGTATAAAAAAATGGGGAAATGCATAAAACCAGTTATGGGTCCTAGAAAAGTCCCAATATCCCATGCTCTATCCTAGATAGTCTGATCAACCATCAATCATAAGGACCTTATACATATCCTATCTTACAACCATGAAGTCTACTCAGGTACTCATGGTATTTTGAGTGGGGAATGAGTAAAACTCAATTGGCCACCACCAACGGCATCCATAAATATATAAAGTCTAAATAATGTAAATTTTTATATGTCATAATGAATAAATGAAAGCATACATAAATAAATAACCATTGATCCTCAGGTTTTAAGGTGACACCCAAGATCAACCATACATTCCTTACCTAATACTGGATATTTCTAAACAAGATGCACATACCATCAAGGGATAATAGTTCCCTAGCCTATAATCACACCATAGAAACATTAAGGGAGGAATGGAAACTCATCTTGTCATCATTCCATCATAATAACTTAGGGGGGAATGGCACCCCACCTGGCTCCAGTGCATCCATATAAATATCAACTGGGAATGGTGCCCTGCCCTAATATATCACACTATAATAAATATAAATGGGAATGACACCCCACCCTACTCTATCTTACCCATATAAATATCATGTGGGGATAGTTCTCTGCCCTCCTCTAACTCACCATAATACATATTAGGGGAATAGTGACCCACCTTGGAATTAACTCATAAGCATTTACCTATTATCACACCTTATTAATAACAATTTCTATTTCCTATACTGATCATGGTTCTCATTCTAGGAATCATTCTATGGTATTTATATTTACTTATTAGGTTATCATTTTAGCTTAGGGAGTCCTGCAGGTCACCTACTTAAATTCTTATTTTATAAAAAAACAATTCACACCTTACCTGGTGGCCAAATGTTAGTCTCTAAACTTATTCATGGACCACTTGAGGCCCAAATAACATAGAGTTTTTATGAAATGGAAGCATATATCATTAAATCGGGATTTATTCTAGTTCATGCTAGTTTATGGTGGACACAAATTACACACACATGAAAGTGAGCAAAGACAGTAGGGATAACTTAGGTACCAACTTCATTATTCTTGAAGGAAGATACTCATTTAATATATATATCTAATCCAATATTAAATAAAAGATAAAAAATATTATGAAAAAAACCCAAAAATAGGGTATAAACTTCCATAACTAGTGTAAACCCATGAAAAAAGATATATAAATGAGGAATAATGTATAAAAAGTGATAGATTTACCTTTATCTATCACCTAGAATAGACAACACTTGAATACATTAAGGAATGAAAGGGATCTCACTTGGAGATTAAAATAAGAACATGAGAACTATTTAGGGTGTGCTTCATGTATTCTGGTCACAAAACACCCTAATTCCCATTTAATATACTTTTTTAACATTTTATTAATATTATAAAAAATTATAGAAAAAAATCATCAACAATATTTCGATAGACTTCCTAAAACATTTATAGGTACCCTAGAACTTACGCATAATCCTTCTAAAATTCACTAATTTAGGGACCCTTACACTTGGAGTTTCCCTTGTGAAACTTACCAGATGACTCTTATGCACCAGAGGGAAGGTCCCAACACTTTTCCAAAATTATAATCCTTGTATATAGATGAATCTTAAACACTAAAAAAATGACCCTTTCGCATCATACATTACCACAGAAATACCATTACATACTAG
The DNA here is from genome assembly GCA_963277665.1 of Viscum album. Lineage (NCBI taxonomy): Eukaryota > Viridiplantae > Streptophyta > Magnoliopsida > Santalales > Viscaceae > Viscum > Viscum album. Next base: position 1,896,813,555 of record OY728158.1, on the reverse strand, counting down.
GGAACTACTCTTATATATCACCCTTATCCAAATATTGACTCTTACTCATATAGGGTTAATTCCTAGTTACCCTTATCTATACACTTATCCATTTTTCAAGAGAGTAATGACTTGTAATCATGATTTTATTGATGGTTTATACAGTTTTTCTCTAGGATAACTCTTATGTATCTTCTAAGTTACTCTTATGTATTACGAATTTCTCTTATACATAATAATTATCCATAGAGAAAACCCTTACATATATAGGGTTTTCCACACTTAATATAATTTCCAATCACAATGGGGGGTTAATCTTATGTATGGGGTACCCATATATATGATTGAATTATCACAAGGTGTTCCTTTAGACTTATATATATTTTATCAACCCTTCACAGGGTTACCTTTATGCATGGAGGAACTTACTCATATGTATGAGTCATAGAATTTTAAAGATTTTTAGAAAAATATATACTTAAGTATCATATTCCCCCTATGTGAAAAATTCATTATAGACTTATCCATTTTTTCCAAAATTCATTGAAACCTAAAAAATAAAATATAAATTCATTTTAAAACACTTCTACACCTGCATCCCCTCTCCAAAACTACAATAGATGATAAATGTTTGTAAAGGATAGACTTAGGCCTATCCAAGTCTCAAGACTCAATTTTCAATATATTATAAAACCTAAAACACCTCTATAGGGTCCCAATATACCTGATTGAACCAAAATCATACCCAAAATACCATTCATAAATATACATCCATATATAACATCCTAAAAACATTTGAAAATTTAGATTTCAAAAAAATCTATACTGGTTTAGATTTTGGGTAAAAATAAAATAAGTTCATAATTAAAATAGTCTAGGATGTTATAAGTTATACCCTATGATTCAAAACACAGAATTTATAGAATACCTCAGACTTATATAAAATCATATAAACTTTTAATTATAAAAATTTCACATAAAAAATACTTCCAACCTTCATCCAAAAATAGAATTTTAGCCTTGAGGATAGGATAAATCCTGAGACTCAATTTTCTACCTACACCAATTCCCCAGACACTCATATGAACACTTGAGGCACCTGTATATTCTTTGAAAACATCTAAAGATAACTCTTAAAGATGTTACAACTCTAAAAATTATGATCTGAATCTCAATTCTCAAAATATCCCCTACCCTGGGACCAAAATTTTAAATTTCCCTATAAAAAAAAACCGTAATTTTAAAAGTCATTAAAAACTCTTCGTTATATAGTTTATCATCCCAAGATGCACTTGAAAACATTTATTGATTTTATATCTATAAATTGGAATCTAATAACTCATTATATTGTCAATTTCAAACTAGAATGGACATGGATCAACTACCCATGCACCTAAACTAGATACACTATCCTTTTCCCCAATATTCTCATTTGATCCCTAAAACATATCAGACATATCCTGTACAATGATCTCGATGTGGTTTCCACCTAACTACATCTAATTATATTCAATGAAACTATTTATTCCTTATTAAAAAACCTTTCCCAAAAACACTTGACCTCACCTACTGACGCATCTTAACATCCCTCAATCATGATGTCTTAATTCTTGGATACATCATAGAATCATTCAACACCCACAATAGAGTTTGAACCTGAAACTTAGTTTAATTACATGGTTAGACCCTCAACCAACCAAAGCCATCATCATACTCCACCCACAGGTACTGGCATGTCTTCAATCCAACTCACTCTCAGATTATACAAAATTACACCCTGAGACTAATGCTGACACATGGGATCCATATGACACTACATCAAATATATAAATCTAAAATTCACTAAGTAATTAGATAATTAGATTTATCTTCTCACTGGTTTTTTGGTTCCATAATCACTATTTTCTAATTGGTTTCACCATATCCATGAACCTTATAATATGAGGGTTATACTTTCATAATCAATTTGATGCTCCACGCTATAGGATTATCCTTATCAATGTATTTCTAAACCAAAACATCTAATCTCTATAGACCACATCTTGTCCATTACTGAGGATAATGACTGGATGTGTCCATTCTACTAATACCTGAGAACCAATATAAAACATTGATTGTTAATCATAACCAACTTAATTGGAATTCCATCATCAAAATTTAACAGAATTCATCCACAACTAGGTTCACTCCCTCCAAAAGACAATAGAAGACTCTCCACTATATATCTATCCTAATTCCCTTAGACTTTTCCATGAGTTATGCTATTAACTCTCTAAACTCAACTGCTTCCATGTGATAAAAAGTAATTGATGTGGGATATATTCCAAGCATAATATAAATAATGAAATTAATATTCCTTTCAATAGGTTTTTATAAAAAAATCAACAAGGTAGATATCCTAAAAATGGTCCAATGCTAGAGGAAAAGTATATGGAACCTTCACTTGATCCTCTACAAGAACCATACCCACTGCCTTTATTATAATGGCGCCTATATGAAAAAAATACAGGTCTTGATCTACCTGCCTCATATCCTAATCTCCTAAAAAATTCAATCATATCCCTTAAGGGAGATAAAATTCACTCACCTATGGTAGTAATTGATATAATTTTGTAATCATTACAATGAATCTATCCTAAAAATTACATCAAACCTCATCATATATAGAATAAGTAAATCCCAAAAATTATCATAGCCCCTAAAAACTATGACACATGTTATTCACATATGAGTATGATCAAAATAATTTATGATGGGTTCATCAAGATCTAACATTCTAGGGAAAAACTCCATGTACAACCTCAACCCATATACAACCCAGGTATAAATAAAATAACTAGATACCCTAGTATCAAAAAAAGTAACTGAAATCATCAAATCATCTAGAACCGTACCTATGATGGTAGAAGGATCCTTCACTCCATTAGATAGAACCTATTTCAAGGTTTATACACTACCTGAATCATGACCATATACCTATCCCAACGATCCTAGGTTCACCTGAATTATTGACCCCTAAGGTTCCAATGGAAGGTGTTTCCAATAATACCCTCATCCATCTCTATGGCCCGACCTCTTAAACAAGAACCTAGAGGTCCCCCCAAAAAAGACCTTGAAGCCTATGTCTACCCTAAACCTCTTCCTAAACCTGAATAATATATCCTTGAATAGAACCACTAGAGATTCCCCATCATGAAATATGAATGGTACTCCCTCGGTTGGCTAGTACATGAACTACTGTAATGTCTTAGATTCCCATTCTAAAAAAACAAGGAGGAAGATCCTAATAATGGGAGATGTGATAAATCTCTTCACTTACTAGACTGCCTCTCAACACCATGGTGAATTCTATTAGGTATCCTATATTAAAGGATTCACTAATAGATCCACTAGAATGTCCACCACTCATCCTACTAAAGATTGGAGGAAATCATGTTACACTATCCATCACCAATCCCTTCTCAACAGTGAGGTACTTACGAACAAAATCTATGTATAATGATAGGTTGAACATACTAACATGGATAATCCCTATTTTTAATGACAATATCAAATATACAGGTATTCTGGTCCTCATTGGTAATGTACAACAGCTCAATAAAGTGAGTAGCATAGTCTGTCAGAGATGTTGTCCCCTATTGTAGCTCTATAAAATCATGTGATTGGTATATCCTTATAAACTCAGGGAATAACTCCTCAATAAATAGTCCATTTATTCCTCCTAGGATAGTCCCTCATGTATCATGGCTTTTAATATGATGACCCACCATCTCTTGGTGGGTCATTGGAGTATATAGACCATCAGCTTCACTCACCAGTCATCGAGTGTCTCAACTAAATCAAAGACACCCTAAATCACCTCAATATAGTCTTCAATGTCTTAAGGACCTCTCATTCCGTATAAATCTAATGAATTCTACATCTATAATTATTTATAGAAATCCACCATGGTAGGTCCACCCTGATGTGTAACTCCACCTCCCATTGGTACTATATGAAATACCTACCTAAAGAGGTTCTACTTCCTGAACCATTGGAAAAACCACAAGATAATGATAACCCCCACCCACCTGGAAATCCAGAGGTATAATGGGATCATTCCCTACCTTGATAACATCTTCAACTTAATCCCCAGGTGGTGCTGTGGGAATTTATTAAGGTATAATTTTCTGAATTTCTAAGATTGAGTATTATAAACACCATTAATAGCATAAATATTTAACAAAATCAAACCAATCAATAGACAAAACATATACAAAAACCCTAGAAGGAATGATATAAGGGCATACCTAAATCCACTAATGTAACAACCCACCCCTAACCCATTTTCTTGAGGAGTTACTATAGACCTTAAGTGACATCCTTCAAGCACCAAAGGCTAGCAATAAATTCCAAGGGCTTACAAGATCATTAGGGGATAATTTTCCCTATAATATAAATAACCTATAAGAGAAAATAATATAAAAACCCATGATAATATATTATACATGAGAGTAAACCCAATTACTAAATATCCAAGACAAATAAATAAATTAGAGTAACAGTATAATTAAAGGTATAATATATATAAAAAATGAAAAAAAATATTGACACATTGAAACCAATGTGGAATCACTCCAAACATCCTGAACAAATCTAAGCTCCACCCATCATCACCAATACCATAGAATCATGATTCTTCTATAGAAAAATATGAAACCTCCCCCTTACCTATATAATGATAAACAAGGTCTGCATACACACAAAAGTGCATATATGTGGGGTGAGTATATAACCCAAAAATCAAAACCAAATACTTCCTAACACACACCACTAGAATAAGAACAAGTTATCTCAAATTTATAAAACAAATCAGGAAAAATGATATCAAGATAGTTTATATCAAAGGTAAAATTTATCAATCATTACATTATCAAACATATTCATAAAATAAGAATTTTATAAGTAATGTATCCATTATTTCCTTTTTAAATACCCATTCCACATACTCACACACACATTAATTCATAAAATATTAAAATCCTAATACTCGCGAGTGGTAACTAGTATTCCATACAAATTTATCACTTGGTCATGCACCCATGATACCCAATTGGCATAGGAAACCAAGTCTAAATCCAACAAGACCCCTTATAATGAAATCATGAACACACACTAACCCATGTATTCAATGTTCTCTTTCAAACATTCCTTTAGAAAACATTGTTCATTTAAGAATTTTATCAAACCCTTAGTGAGAATTAACCAAAAATAATTATTTTAAAGACATTAAATAAATGTGTTTAACCAATAGGTATTTAAATAGATTTTCTATTTAAAACTAAAAGAAATTAATTTTAAAAATGAAATCCTTAAAATTATAGAAAATTTTGAGAGAGTGAGAAGCCATCTACCTTAAATAGATTCCATTTATGAAGTAATTAACTCTGAACTTGGTAGATCTAGATTCCTTATCTATTTACTTTAATGAATATAAATAAATTCTCATAAAAACATGTTCTCATCCTTAGCTCCATCCATGATCAAAAAAATATGAGTTTCTTCCCAAAAGAAGATGATAAGATAATGAAAGATAATAGAGAGATGGATAATTAATGTTGATTCATATATCCAACACACCAAGATCTATTAAAATTATCCTCAAGAAGTAATAATATCACTAAAGTATCATAGAGGATGGTAGAAACCTATGAATAAGGAGGAATAATGATAGTTTCAAGGAATGTTTTGAATTAAAAATCCAATTTTTTGATTTAATTACTTCTACTGGATGGTTTACCAAACCATGCACTAACTGTGAAGGTGCCTCTACCTCAAAACTCTTAACCTTCATAGTTTTTCCACATGGTTTGGAAAAAATAAAACAACCTTTAAAAAAACCTTTGTCCTATGTTACACAATTACCTAAGTAATCTGCATGGTTTCTCTTAATTGTGCACCTCCTCCTTGATTTCCTCATCCTGTCACATGGTTACCTAGGGAATTCACATATTTTCCTCCCATTATATGATAATGTTTTACCTTATAAACTTCTTCCAAACTCACAAAAATATTCTAGAAAATTCCTAATACTAATTCAAAAAAAAACATATCTAAAAACACATTAAATAGTAGCACATATCTCAAATTGAGGGTATTACATTATCCCCATCATTGGGAATTCCATCCTCAGAAATCTAGAGAAAGATGGTTCTTTAGAAAATATCTATTGATTTATCTAGTATTAAATCCTATAATTCCCACATCTCCTCTTGAATCGTGCTTCCATAACACTAAAACCAAAGGAATACTCTTCCCATGTGAGAGTTTTTCTCACCTATCCTGAATACATATAGGTACATGGATAAATGTTGCATCCATATCAAGATCAACATGATCCCATCAAAACACATGATCAATTTTAGGATGGTACTTCTTAAGTTGAGATATATAAAACACATTATGAATCAAGATGGACCTTAGTGGTAAAGATAATTGATAATTCATTTCACTAATCTATTAAATTATCTCAAAAGTTCAAATATACTAGGGATATAGTTTTTCTTATTTTCTCAAATAATGTACCCCCAACCTTATAGAGAACCTAAAAAACATAGTCCCATATTATAAATGATAACAACTAATGGTGATGATCTATATAATATTTCTAATGACTCCAGGATATTTTAATTCTTTTTCTAATCATATGAAACTTATAAATTGTCTCATGAATAAGGCTAGGTATAATTAGTGGAGTTTCTATTGTCTTTACCCAATAAAGTATAAGGGGATAAGTATGAACATACAACACTTTCAATGGATCCATATGTATCATTTCTTTATAACTGTTGTTATATAATAACTCCACTGAAGATAAATAATCCTCCCATTAGCCACTAAAATCCATTACATAAGTTCTAAGCATGTATTAAAAGTTATTCATCATTTGTTCCAACTACCCATCCATTTGAAGAATATATATCATTCTCATGGTCAGATGTGTCCCAAAGTATTGTTGCAAAGATCTCAAAAACTAATAGGTAACCTTTGGTCTTGATCGTATACAATCAAAATTGGTACACCATGCAACATTTCTACTCCCCATATATAAATATTTTCTAGTTTATCTACCATATTGGATTCATGGATTTAAATAAAGTGGGATGACTTTGTGAGTCAGTCTATAATCACTCATATTTCATCATTCTTCTAAATCATTCTCGATAAATTGATCGCATAGTGAATTTTCATTCATTTCTACCCATATACCACTGTATTAAACTAATTTTGTATTGTAAATTCCAAATATAATTATAAATTTCACTTAAAATTTAGTTAATTAATTAATTTTTATCATTTTATAAAATTTTTATACTAGTTTTGATTTTTAAATTATAGTTTGAGGTTATTTGGAGATCCCATGATGAAATTCAAGCAAAATGGGCCAAGCTTTGCAAGATCCCAAGCACACATGTGGACTAAAATTTTCACTATAGATAGTTCATTCATCTAATTGGGCTTAAAATTTGTAGTTTGATGCAAAATAATTTGGTATAAATGTATATGGAATACTAGGGATCCTAATTTATCCTTTTTGAAGCCCGAAATGTATCATTATTAGAGATAATCTTCACTGTTCACAATCTTGTGGTCATTTTTGTAATTCAGCCATATCTTAAGATATAGACCTCCAAATGATAGCAAATTTTCAGTGGATATGGTAAGGATATGGGGAAACAAATTTTTAGTTTTTAAAAAAATTATATAATACTTAATTATTTCCCATATCCATCAAAAAATTGGTTTTATAAATTCAGGGTTCCCAATACCACCTTCCACATTGCATATAAATTGGAACCCTGGGCACCCCAATTGAAATTTTTACTAGGGGAAAAACTTCTGAAAATATAGAGATTATAAGGGGTCTTATCACCCATTTATAGGTTTTTTAGTTCCATATCCTCATAAGAAGTGAAAGATAGATTCGTAGTTCCACTTGAGCTTTCTCCTCCACTCGATATCAGGCTAAACTGTGGGTGATAATTGTGAGGGATATAAACACTTGAAGAGGGATTTATGGAACAAAATTATCTACTTTTTTGGTGTATATAATGGTTTGAAATTATTATTTTATATCTATAATAACTTGTATTGATGAATTTAATTGAATCTATTTTTATTTTATAGTCGATTGGTATGTAGTTTTTAGTGCATGACTTGTGTTGTTCTAATTGGACAATATAATAATCCTATTCTTTCCCAAAAATTTGAGATTTTAATGTTCTCTGACAAACCTTAAATCATGATTATATACTATATCTTCACTACATGGTTTTTATGTCAAGTTTTAGTCCTATTTTAATCATTTTAGAGGCTTTGTGGGTAACCAAGATCTTGGTTAACCATCAACTAAAGGATTACACCAAAACTTAAGAATCAATTAAGAATAAGGAAATTTTCAAGTGGTGTGGTAAATTAGAAATGATCACATAATTACCATATATTTTTTAAAATCCAATTTCATTATAAACTATTAAACTCTTTAAATTAATTTATTTTATTTTGTATCATCATTTAACATAACCATCCCACCAATTGTTTTCTATTTCGTTTTTGAAAAGCTAATTGAAAATTCACACAATAAACTAATCAAATCTCTAAGATATAAAATCTAGGGTCTTCTCTAGACTATATTTAAACTTATAAATCCTATTCAATTTAACATGTCATGACAACACGGTCAAATTTGATCATCATTTTTAGGTAGAGCTTCAATTTTTAGTGTGTTTTTTTATAAGATATTTGTGAATTTTGTAAATATTTGTTTTGTTTTATCTTCCACCTTTAAATATATTTTTGTATTATAATTTATTTATTGTGTAGGTTCTATATATGATGATATCTTCTCTATGAGATCTATCTCCTTTCAAACCTAAACTGGAGAGGATAATACATCATCGACACTGAGACACACAAAGAATTCCTTTGAAGGAGGACACACAGCCCATCAACAACACACTTTTAAATCATCCTTATTCTTGTGAAACAAAAATTGAGACTATAATTAATGAGAACAATATGGATGAAAATGAACAGAAATTAAAATAACTAACATCACATGATGTATAAATCCAACAAGTATACATTAAAATAAAAAGTGAAGCACCTAATATTGAATTGAAATCTAGAATCATTCACTTATTACCAAAATTTAATGGACTATCTAGAGTGGAAAACATAATAATTTAAATTAATTTCAAACTATATGTTCAACATTAAAACCTAGTAATTTGGATGAATAATTGTTTAGGCTTAGGGAATCCCCTTTCTCATTAGAAGACACTGTAAAATATTGGTTATATTACATTAGTTCCCTAATTAGTGGTTGGGTGAATATGAAATGTATTTTCCTAGAAAAATACATCCCATCCTCTCAAACATTAATAATAAGGAAATAAATTTTTTGAATAAGACAATAATAATGGGGGAAATCATGAATATTGGGAATGATTTAAGAGCCTATGTTTAATTTTTCCATGCCACCAAATAAGTGATCAACATTTATTACATTGTTTTTATAAAGGTTTAATTAGAATTGATCATAACATGATTGATGATGTTGTAGGTGTTTCACTAGTTGAGAAGAACCAAATAGCTACGAGGACCCTCATTGAAAACATGTCACAAAACATGCAAAAAATTAGTTCAAGGTCTAAAATACCCATCAGAGTTGTCCATGAGGTGAAAAGTAACAAATTTTAGAAGGTGGATATGATGTTTGAAGAGGTAACTACCCTACTCCAACAAATTTCCCTTTACCAAGGGAAACTTCAACCTCCTCCACCAATTCATTGTGGTATCTGTGCTACTGACACCCACTATTATAACCAATTCCCTCAAATATGAGAACCTTCTAAGAGTTATGATACAATCTTTCTAAGACAATCCTATAACCAACCCATTAATCAAGAACCATAATATTCATCTAAATATGGATGTAAATATAACCAATACTATAGGCAAGGGGGTATTATAACTGGCCTCAATAGTCCTAGAACCACTAGGGGTAGGGTAGACAACTCCAACCACCACCCAAAAATCCTTAATTACCACAATTATATTTCAAATAGGCCCATATAAAATGAGAGCATTTCCTTGGGGACATGATTAAATAAATGACTATAAATAATATCTAATTCCAAAAATACCACCCAAGCATCCATAAAAGACCAAAAATATCATTTAGGCCAACTCACCAGCTTGGTGGGTGAAATCCAAAGTCAATGGTTAGGTAAACTTCCTTCTCAACCACTAGTAAACCATAGGTATAAGGTAAATTTTAGTGGAATCACCCTTCAGAGTGGAACGAAACATAAAATAAAAATGACCCCTCCATTATAGGAATCCCCTCTTAAGTCAACAACCATTACAACCATAAAAATGATGCAGATGATAAAAACCATAATCCCAAGATAAAACTCAACAAAGGAAAGGGAGTATATTTTGAGGAGAAACTTATCCCAACCATTCCTCTTCCATTACCCCAAATTGATACCCAACTAATTAAATAAAAATAATCCTATCTTGATAAATAAATATTTGAAGAATCCAAAAAAAATAGTTTGACATTCCCCTTATTGATGTCATGAAGAAAATTTCTCAATATTCCAAGTTCCTAAATGGGATATGTACACACCAATGTGAATTTGAGGTAATGAAAGGTAAATATTAGGGAGTAGCATCTAAACATTGATAGATTCATCACTTCCCACCAAATGAAAAAACCCTAGAATATTCTCAATTTCATACACCATAGATATGTATTTCTTTTCTGATGTTATTCTTGATTTGGGAGATTCTATAAATGTTATGCCTCACTCCATTTTTTCTTCATTTCTAGTTGAAGAACTAAATCACATAGTAATAGTTGTTAAATTTTAAAACTATAGTATCACACACCCCATGTATGTATTAGAGGATGTTCTTTTTAGGGTTAAAATTTTAATTTTTCCTGTTGGTTTTTATGTGCTTAAAATGGAAGATGATATGATGAATGGACGTGCCCAAATTATATTGGGGAAAACATTCCCGAAAACTAATAAAACCATAATTAATGTATAAAATGGTATATTATAAATGGATTCTATTTGGTACATTCTCCACTTTATCATCCTTTATTCCATGAAGCACCCCTCATAAGAGCATTCTTATCCCTCTGTTAATTTAATTTATATACTCACTTCCCCTAAAACAAAACCTCTTTTATTTACCCTATTCCACTTTATGATTTTTTATTATTGATATATATTATAGGTAGTAATTATCATGTTGAATATTTTAATGGTTTATAAAAAAATCATGTATGTTCCTTAATTGATGATTTCTTGATCATTGAGGACATAATGACCATCAATGATACTACTCATATTATAAAATATTACTACTCCTATGAGGATGTTACCATTGAGAAGTTATATGAGATCATTGACCACTCACTTTCAAATTCACTCCCATCAATTCAAAATCCCTAAGATTTTTTACTTTAACCACTACCTCAAAATTTAAAATATTCATATCTTGAGAGTTGAAACAATTTTCTTTCCATCACTATTCATTCACTCCCATCAGAACATGAATTTTGATTACTTAACATTTTTATGGAGTATAAAAAACATTGGGATGGACACTTGCTGACATTTAAGGTATTATCCCATCAATTTTCATGCATTTTATATTGTCAAATGATGAGGCTAAATAGGTGAGGCATGCACAATGCTGACTGAATCCAAACTTCTTGGATATTGTTTAAAATGAGGTAACCAAATTATTATTTATTGGAATAATTCACCCCCATATCTGATAGCTTGTATATTTTCAAATCGATATTTCCCCCAAGTATCATGAAAATAAAGCCTTTATTTTCCCCTTTGGTACGTTTTCATATTTGAGTATTCCATTTGTTCAATGAATACTTCAGGTACATTCCAAATATTCATGGTTAGTATTTTTTTCAAACTACCTATAGAATTGAATGGAAGATTTCATGAATGATTTCACTATTTATGGTTTCTCTTTTGATGGTTATTTTATTATTCATGTCTATTTCCTTCATCATTATATTGAAAATAATCTTGTATTAAATTTTGAGAAATTCCATTTCATGGTGTGACAAGGTATAGTACTTATACATGTCATTTACAGGGATGGTATCCTAGTATATAAATCAAAAATTGATATCATTTATTCCCTACCATTCACTAAAAATGTGTAGGATGTGTGGTATTTATTAGTTTATGTTATATTTTATTGTCATTTCATTCATAACATTGTTAATATTTCACTCCCCCTATTATAATTACACCAAAAAAAGAATTTTCGTCTGATAAAAACTAAGAGTATGGTTTTAAAAAATTGAAATGAAGTCTCACATCACCCCTAGTGATCCAACCACCTTAATTGGATTTACCATTTGAGCTAAATTTTGATGCCTCTAACTATGTAGTTGAGGCAGTCTTATCACAATGGGTTGATTAAGATCTAAATTTCATTCTTTATTCCTCATACACATTGGATCTAAACCTAGTAAACTACACTACAACTTAAAATTAGTTCCTTACCATTGTGTTTTACTTGGATAAATTCAGGTCATTCCTTTTAGGGTAAAAAGTATTTGTGTTCTCTGGCCATACAACCCTATGGTATCTTCTTAAGAAACCATAATCCAAACCACATCTCATTAATTGGATACTCTTTAAGGAATTTAATTTATAAATTAGGGATAAAAAGTTGTAGATAATTTGGTGAATAAACATATCATTATGATCCATCCATCCTTAGACATTGACCCATACCCTTGTATTCCCATAAATTACATGTTTCCAAATGATAAATTATATCGAGTGTAGGATGATATTCCTTAATATGTTGACATTATAAATTATTTGGTAGTAGTTTATATTTATATTGATTTTAATAAAAACCAAGAGAATCGTCTAAAACATGAGCCTCGTTTGTATATTTGGGATGACCCCTACCTTTAATACACATGGAGTGGTCAAGTACTTAGGCATTGTGTTCTTGATAGTGAGTTTCAATCTATCTTTAGGTTCTATCACACCCTTGCATATGGGGGCCACTTCAGTCCCCAATAGACTACTCTCAAGGTCCTCGATTCTGATCTATTTTTTCCAACACTATTCTAGGATTCCCATGATTTTTATAAATCTTTATCTCATTTTCAAAGTTCAAGGAATGTATCCAAAATGGGTGAAATTCCACAATAACCCTTTATTTTTTATGAAAATTTTTATGTTCAGTGAATTGAATTTATGGGGAAATTTTCTAATGTATTCGATAACTTGTACATTCTTATGGTAGTATATTATGTATCAAAATGGGTAGAGGAATAAGTTAAAAATACTTATGATTCAAATATAGTAGTGAAATTTTTTAGTACCTAAATTTTTTATAGGTTTGGATTTCCTAGGTTCATCATCAGTGAACTGGGTAATCATTTCTTCATCCAAAAAAAATCACTTTTCTTCTATATGGGGTTAGGCATAAAGTTTCCATTTTATATCACCCCCAAACCAATGGTCAATCCAAGGTATAAAATAGAGAGTTCAAACAAATTCTTAAAAAAATATTTTAACCCAATAGAAAATATTGGAGTCTTGGACTCAATGATTCATTGTGGGAATATCGTACTACCTTTAAAACTCCAATTGTCATGTGAACTTATCAGATAGTTTTCAGGAATATTTATAACCTCCCTATTGAGATAGAGCATTGGACCTACTGGGCCATTCAAAAATTTAATTATGATCTTTTTAGAGAAGGTGCTAAAATAACGTTACAGATTCATGAACTAGAGTAAATGATAAGAGACTCATATGATAACTCTTGTATATATAAATAGAGAACCAAGGCTTCCAATGATCACATCATCCTTCATTAGCAATTCTACATTGGGAATAAGGTCCTCATTTTCAATGCATGACTAAAGTTTCACCCATGTAATCTTCCTTCCCACTAGTTTATAACATACATTGTTACTAATTTTTATTCATTTAGTACTATGTATGTTCAAAATGACAAAATAAAACAAACATTCACTATCAATGGGCAGCATTTGAAGCACTTTCATGAAACCATTATGGAGTCCCCAGTGGTGTAACTCCACCTACAAGAAGAAACCTACTAGTGATTCCCATCAGGTTTTATCCTTCCTTCCCATATTATCTTTTATTATAGTGAGGAAACTAAAAACTCTATGTGTGGTAAGGTGGGTACATTCTTTGGTTAGTTTTAATTTTTATTATTTTTATTATTTTTCTCTTTTTCATTTTTTTCATGCTATTTTTACTCCCCCCCCATATTATTTTTTTTTCACTTTTTTTACATAATACTCATTTTTTATACCCACCTAATCATGAAAATTATTGAAAATTCATGATTAATTTCCCTATTTCATGTTTTTTTAACATTTAAAGAAAATTTATTTCACTAATGGCATGTGAGTTTGGACATGGAATTAACATTTAGGGATTTATTTTAAGTAAAAGTGGTTATTTTTAGATAATATAAATGATTGTATCTTAATAAAACCTTTGAGATATTGTTACCTTCTATGTGAGTTTTTTATGGGTTAATTATTTCATTTAACATCTATACACATAATTTCACTTAACCATGAAGTGTAAATATTTATTAATTAATTTAAGGTAAATATAAGTTAGTTTAATGTTTCTCAGCTTTCCAAAATTATTTTTCCATATGTTTTCCCTTATTCGATGTGTTTCATTACTATACCAGATTGACCTATGTGTGTGTGTATTCCTGTTATCCGAATGTTGTAAACACTTAAAAGAAAAAAAATTAAAAAACAATAATAACAAAAATAAATAATGAGGGGAGTGATGGGATGTTTAACATATGGGGATATATAGGTTAGGATATTAAGGTTTGACTTCTACGAAATCTTAATTGAGTGGGTATTAAAATTTGATTGCAAAGGATATATGGAATGTTTGGGGGAAAGAATCAGGTAAGAATAAAAATTTTAAAATAACTTATATTTATTGGATAAAAAGTAGAAAGAATAACAATAACTGGTTATAACACACACACATGGAATTTAGTAACATGTTTTACTTCTTAATTCCATGGTAGGACTAGTATCATATATCTTCCTAGCTTTTGTTCTGATAGAATTTACAAGATACTCATTTCCATGCTTATTAAGGTTATATATTTGGTGTGATCCTTACTTTGATCACTATGCTATCTTGAAATGAATTTACTATAAATTTTAAATATTCATAATCTAGTTAAAATATTCATGAACCATTTTTTAAAATTTAACTTTTCTTGAAAGTGAAATTGTTTCGGTGTGGGGTGTGACCGCATAGTAATTCACTATTCATTTCCACCCTTATTCTAATATGTTAAGAAAATTTTGTATTGTAAATTCCAAAAATAATAACAAATATTAATTCACATTTGGTTCAATTAGTTAATATTTATAACTATTGAAAAGGTAAATTTCACTTTTTTTAATGTTTACATTGTTTGTGGATGTGATTTGGAGAGCCCGCTATGAAATTCAAGCAAAACAAGGCAACTATTTATGTAGATGAAAACTATTACTTAATCTAATTAATGAAAAATATTTCTATTAAAATTAGTGTTCATATGAAAAACCATGTGGTATGTATTTATATAGAATACCATGGATCCCAATTCGTTTATTTTGAGACCCAAAATTTGTCATCATTGTAGAGAATATTCATTGTTCAATGTCTTAAGGTCACTTCTGTAATTCATCCATATCTTAGGCTATAGTCCTCTAAATGATGTAAAAAATTATGGATATATTCAATATGTGGAGAAAAAACTTTGTATTTTTTTCAAAGGATATTATATTGTATCCCAATCCATGATCCAATTGGTTTTTGAAATTCAGGGTGCGCAAAACCACCTTCCACATTGCCTATAAATTGGCACCTTATGAACCCCACTTGAAAATTTGACTAGGAGAAGGGTTATACAAATTTGGAGATTATGAGGTTTTTTCCAAATCATTTGGTGGTTATGGAGTTCCCCATACTCATAGGGATAGAAAAATTGAAGTCTGAGTTCCACATGAGCTTCCTCCCCCTCTCGATGGTTGGATAAATGGTGGGTGATCATTTCATGGGAGTTTTAGAACATAATTATCTACCAATTTGGTATATATTTTGGTTTAGAATTATTTTTTTAGATGTATATTAACTTTTTTTATTCATTTAATTGAAACACGTTTTATTACATTACTGATAAATTCATAATTTTAAGTGTGTGGCTTGTATTGTTCCTATTAGAAAACATAATATTCCTCTTATTTCCAAAAAAATTAAGATTTCAGTTTTATTTGAAAAATCTTAAAGCATTATTATAGGTTTTAACTTGACTATATGATTTTTTATGTCAATTTTTATTCCTATGTTCATTATTTTAGAGGTATTGTGGGTAACCAAGATCTTGTTTAATCCTTAACCAAAGTATTAAACCAAACCTAATAATTAATTATGAACAAGGAATGTTTCAAGTGTTGTAGTAATTTAGGAATGATCACATAATTACCATATATTTTTTAAAATCCTCTTGTGTTATAAACTATTAAACTCTTTAAATTAAATTGTTTTTTTAATCTTCATTTAATACCCCCTTTCTACTTTGTTTTTGAAAAACTTTTTTAAAATTCACACTCTAAAATCATCAATGTTCCTTAAGAGATATTCTAGGGTCTTCTCTAGACTAAATTTAACCTTATAAAACCTATTCGATTTGGTGTGTCATGAATATGTGGTTATAAACCCATGAAAAGTTCTATAGTGATTTGGTCCCACTTCTATACAAACATAGTCAAGGATTTCAACATACCAGTTGGTCATTGATTTTCAACCTTAAACTACTAACAAGTGAGGAATTTTGAAACAAACTCATCCACTCTTCACTTTATACCCAACCACCAAAAATGGTTCCTCGGTTATTTGTACATATTTTGGATACCAAGATGAATAGACCATTTTGACTAATGATAAAAATAAAGAAGTTATTCCTGATAAAATGTAGGAAATATTATCTGATATTAAAAACACAATATTGGGTTCCCATATTTGATTAATCTATAAATGGTATCCTCGCTATTGATTTTTTACCTCGTGGTAAGATAATTAGGGCCAAATCATTGAGCATTCTTGACCTTCTTAACTAAATCAAGAACAGGAATCACCAGAAATAAAACTGCAACACTATCCTGTTCGGTGAAATACAAATGCATATCTATAATCATCATCATCAACTACCACTGATCATAAGTTTTTTTTAAACTGGTTATATAAATTTTGACTTAATTAATTAGCTATTAAATTCCATTTACGAGTTATATACACTATGTCATAGTTGAACATATGAAGATATCTCATCCATCACTATTATCTAAGGTACTAATATATTTATTAAAATATGTGTTTAAAACTTTTATGGTTAGTAAACATAGTTAACCTTTCACCAAATAGATAATGAATCCAAGTTTTCAAAGAATTTACTTCCATAGATATCTCTAGATCATTCATTGATTAATACTTTTCATGCACCCATAATTATCATGAATTATAAGCTAACACATGATCTCTTTGTTTGAAAACACATACCAAAAAAATCCATATGTATCACAATTTACAAAATAACCCTTACCCGATCCTAGAAAGGTAAATATAGGTGATAATGTGAGAATGTGTTTAAGATCCCAGTAGTATTTTTGACACTTTTTACTCCATTAGAATGAAATAACTTTCCTCATTAAAATTTTCATTAGAGAGGTGAGATGTGAAAAATTATAAACAAAGTGACAATAATAACCTATTAATCTAAGAAAACTATGTATCTAAAAGATATTCCTAGGTGGTTTCCAATAGATAATAGAATCTATATTTTCAGGATCTACCAATATACCATTATCAAAAATCATATGGCCAAGGAAGCATACTTATTATATCCAGAAGTCACACTTATATAATTTAGCATAAATGTATTTTTACCATGGGATTCTCAATACAATATGAAAGTGTTTTTTATGTTCAATTTTATTCCTATAATACACTAGGATATCATCAAAAAAATACCAAAAAAATAGTTAAGTTACCTATGAAAGATATTATTTATCAATTCTATGAAAACTTCTTGTGCATTCATAAGAACAAAGAGCATTAAAAGGTATTCATAATGACCATAATGACTTCTAAAATATATCTTCAAAATATTATTCTTCTAAAATTAGATTTGATGATAACTCAATCATAAATAAATTTTAGATAACCATTTGGATCTATTTAATTGATCAAATATATCATCAATTCATGGAAGAGGGCAAAGATTATTTATTACAACCTAATTTAACATAAGATAATCAATGATAAGTCCAAGAGGATTGTATACCTTCTTCACAAAGAGAGTTAGAGTATCTCGAGGTGACATAATTGGTCTTATGAAACCTTTACTTTCCAAATATTCTAACTAGATATTAAATTACCTCAATTATTTTGGTTCCATCCTGTAAGTTGAAATTAAAATTGGATTTTTCCATGGTAATAGATCAATCAAAAAAAATTAACTTTTATTTTAGGTGGAAATCCATAGAAATTTTCAAGGAAAACATTATGATATAAATTTATTATGGATATAAAATATCTTTTATTGATTACATCAATAGTTTATAAAGTTACTGATACCAACTAATAAGATATAGTACCAATTATCAATACTAAAGGTCATACTCTACCAGCATTTAGATCTCAGTCTCCCTTAAAGAGATGTACCATAATATCAGAGTATATAAAAATATTTATTCAAGAATAAAAATAAATATTATCCTTAAAATATGTTAACCAATCCATTTTTAGTATTAGATCAAAGATATATATCTATAAAACATAAAAATACTACACAATATAGACCTCATTAATTTTTATAAAACATGTTTCACATTTCAACCCTCTACACTCTCATTGCCTAAGAGGCATCTAAATTTTCAAAATATGAGGAATCATTTCCATATTTAGTCCCATATTAATTATGACATGAGAATCAATAAAAGAGTGTGATGGACTTGTATAAAAAAAACTTTCATAAGAGTTGAGTTCAGAAAGATGGTACCTCAAACCATCAAAGAACCTAATTGATCCTTTGTGACCATTTTCTCTGCACCATACAACTACTTACTAGGTCATCCTGAATAATCTTTTATTCCTTGTTTTTGTGTAATCAGTTATAGTTTTGGGGTGTTCCTAGAAACACCTCAAATCGTTGAGTTCTAGGTTCTAGAACTATTCTTAAGAGACTGACCCATCTAAACATAGTTTTCTTGCAATAAATCGGATCCATTCCCACTAGTTTTACTTGGGGTGCTAGTAAAATAATGTTTTAGGTGTCCCATTTCACTAAATGTGACACTTCTCGGATAGTGTCATACAATACCTTTTCTTGTGGTGTAACTATCCACATTGAAAATAACCTTATGTGGTACTACAATATGGAGGAAAAGAAATCAATCTGGTTGATTGGTTTTATAATGCATTGCTTCCTTGATAATAGGTTTCTTTTTCCACTTGTTTCCATTATTAGAGTTCCCACTTATACCCATATAGATAAAACTATTCCCCACATGATAGTTTCCTATGATGTCTTTTTATTCCATATCCACTCTATTGGCCATCTCTTTATAATCATCGTTACATAAGATGAAAGCTTTAGAGTGAATGTATGGTCACAACCCTACCTCAAAGATGTATGATTTCAGGTACTCTCAAGCAGAGACCTCAGGAGAAAATTTAACTAGCTTCATGAACATAGTTTCATACTCTATGATAGATAAATTTTATTTCTTGAGAGTAAATAAATATTTTATCTTTATGATCTTAAAGGTATATTGGTAGAATTTTTTATTAAACAATTCCTTGAACCCTTTCTAAGTAAGGTCCTGGTATTTCTTAGTTTGAAAAACTACATCCCAACATTTTCTTACAAGATATTCAATCATGTATATCATTATATTTACCTTGATATTGGTCAGAGTTTCTAGAAAATTGAAGATTCTGTTAATTCGACAAATCTATGCCTCTGTATTTTATAGTTCTAAATACCTTTGAAATATTAATGGATTCTACTTCTATAATTACAATAAAGGATTATCATTTCATTTTTCCTGAATCCAATTTCACTTATCAACTTCTTAGAAGGATTAAACTATACTATAGATAAGTTTTTTATTTACTTTTTCTTTCAGTTAAACCATATTCTCAGCCATGTCATCCTATTATTTTTTCAGTCATCTCATTGGTTACATTTTTTCTATAAACATAAAAGATAACAACATGAAAACACTATATAATAACCAAAATTAAGTCTTAGTATATTCAAGATCATAACAAACCAAATCATCACAACAAGACTCCAATAGTCATCAAATATAACATGGATGATGAAATCCTAGTGGGAATTCTCTCTAAAAATGAATGATACTCTATACTCATCATATAAACCCACAACAATGAGGTGATAACACTTCTAAATTTTTGTGTGAACACCTTTTGTACCTTAACCACCCCGATAATTTTAAGTTCATTATAAAGAGGTTATTTTTTACTTTTTATTCTCTATATTTCAAGTTCTGACATGTAATGAACCATCCTGATCCACTACTAGAGCTGATGTCTGAATATATCCTCCACTAACCTAAATGGAATCCTTGATCCCCCTAATTTGAAAAAAAGTGACAAGGGTGTCAAACATAATTTTTGTGGATGGTTTCATCCTTAGTAACCCAAAAAAATAATCTAAACAAGGAATAACTAAAGTGTAATAAAACAAATATAATAGATCAAAACATACTTATACAAATCTTTTAAAATAACCTTCAAATGAAACTAAAAAAACTTAAAGGATGGGGAGGCTGACACCCAACACAAACCACCAACTCCTTGTGACTCTCAAATCACCACCATGAACCAACATCTGCACCTACCTTATATAAGAGAGCAGTTCCCAAAAATCTAGAAATCCAATTCTTGAGAAACCTATATAATACATGAAGACTACATACCCACTAAAGTTAGTATGTAGGGTGTGAGAAAAATGCTAGTAGGATACCACCGTGAATAAATTTCATTAATTTTATAAAAGAAACCATGATTAATATTTTGAAAATAAATAAAAACTAATAGTTTTTCATTTTATTTTCATGGTTTGAAAGAAAGTAACACTTAATATGCTCGCTTTGAAATTATTTCCTTGGAAACCCAAAACCAAATATTTTCTTTACCATGTCAAAAAAAATCACTATTAAAAAAAACTCCATTTCCCTTACTTTAAAACCATATCACAACACCTGAAATAAATAAGAAGCAAAGTAAAATAATATAACACAATTCTCAACCATAAATAGCCAACATATCAAATAAACACAAATAAAATGGGTAAGAAGCACACTTAATAAATTATCAATAAATAAAACATAACATATGATACATATCATGAGGCAACATGCTAGGGACTAATGAGATGATACATGATGTAAATAGGAAGAACCCCTAGACTATAGGTCTTATAGTCATCACTGAGTCTCTCTCGACTAGCCACATTAGGAACACATCACTTAGCAAGAGGAATATCAACTAAGAGTTTCTATCTTGGTATAATCTCAAATAGAATAGATCTCCCACATAGTATCCAAAGGTTACTCATGTAATAAATAAATTGGTCCACTTTCAACCAATTTCACATGAATGAAAACACTAAATCCCAAAGGCTAACATCGCAATCATATCCTTACCCCCTCCTAGATTACCCTTAACAAAAGACTCAATCACATAATCACATCATGAATCACAATTCAAACATCCATCACATAGATATACATAAACATCATCAATATATATAATGCGACTAAATAAGGGAAAAACCAACCAATTAATCAAAAATCACTTCACAAATTACCAATTGGGACGTTCACTTGTCACTTATAAAATATACATATAGAAATCCCTTTACAAAACTATTTGTAATCCAAACACAATCCAAGGGAAATCAAAATTAACACTGAATCCCAAATCAAAATCAAATCAATAAAATCCCCATATCATTTAATAAAACAACTCAACCCATTTAAACCACAAAAATCATTTTAAATAAAAGGTAACCCCACTTTATAAATTTATTTTGATCTAAAACATAATAAAAATCATTTTTATTCAATGAAATCCTCATTGGAATTTTATCAAACACTTTGAATGCATAAAATATTATTTGAAAACAAAATGCCTTTGAATCATACAACTCACCCAATTTTTCAATGGAAAAACAAAAAAATCATGGAAAACATTTTACAACATGGTGTTGGATATCAAATAATTCATTATTAAAATTTCATAAAACATTTAAAGACATCGATTAACCATGGAAATATCAAATAAAATCTTGTTAATGGAAATACCTAACTCTAGTAATGAAACCATATTGCTTTCAATATAATCCACCAAAATATGCCTTAATAAGTGCCTCACAACCCTTAAAAACAAAAACCCCCAATTATAACAACACCATACAACAAAATTGGCCACACATGGCCACTAGAGTATGATAATATTAAAGAAAAAGTGAGGGAAAGTGATAAAAAGAATATATAAGAATATATTGATGAAGAAATCATAAATAATCGCTTATCTTTAGTAATAAATTTAAAAAATAAAACTATCCCGAAAAAAGTAGAATGAAATGGGGAAGATCCCTAGTCAATTATCAACTAAGAGAAGGGAAATAGGAGGTGTAATCACACAAATCATATTTATAAAATAAAAATTTATTTGGGTTTTAATGTGATGCATGGTTTTGTTGGATGGTTTAGTGATAAGCCTAAATGTTATAAATATATTTCTATCACTTTTCCATTGTTTTTCATTCATTTACTTGATAATTCACATTGTAGATGTCCAATATTGCAGGAAATAGGGCTTCAAAATATTCCAAAGAATAAAGGAATAAAAGGTATAAAAATTTCCAAGTACACATCATGATGGCCAAGTTCGCATCATGTACTTGATGATCACAGCCTGCATCAAGATCAGAGAAATTTCCAGTTCACGTCATGAATCCCTCCTACACGTCATGACTCAAGTCAAACCAGATGTTGAGAAAGTCTTGAGGATTCAATGAAAAAATCCATCTAGCCATGGGGTACATGTCATGAACCACCTATACATGACATGACCATGGTCAAACTTTATTAATTAGAAAAATATTTACATGCCACGTTGGAGATCCTAGTCGAATTAACATGGATTAAGGGTTCACGACGTGATGATTAAGTACACATAATGGCCATTTCTGCCTATTTAAGGAGCAGATCGGTAGCACATTTGAGAAGGATTGGATTAGATCTCTCTCCCTTTTAGAATCCCTTTATAATTTAATTCTCTTTTCCCTCTTAAAACACTTTAGTTCTTTGTAATTCCTTTACATTTTAAATCAAAGAGGCATGGATTCATTTTCTTTAACTCCTTTAATTCATGTGTCATTTCATTTCTATTTCATTACTTTCAAGTATGGTTGTATTTAAAGTATTCTTGAATGTTTATTTCATATCGTCACTTGTTTATTCAATTCAATCCCATTAGCGTAGTTATTATGATTTTCGCTATCCCTTTTATTGCTTTAATTACCATCATGAGTAGCTAAACGCATCAGGGGTAGGGATCAAGATTTGATGTATCTATACTCTTAATTAGACATATAGTTCTAAACATAGAAAACCTAATTAGATTGGTAATTAGGATATAAAACAATGATCAAACCCCATTTTTGTGAATGTACTGTGACCATCAGACAGTCAAACAAATGACCCTATTCTAATTGAAGTAAACTAAGAATATAACCATTAACTTAGGAAAATTTCTGCAATATAAGCTAAACTTAATGCATCTAGGACTATAACTAGCCTCCTAACTATAGAATATTTGCATCCTAGTTAGAACTAGAAGACTGGACCAAGGTTAACTAGTGACTACTTCTTGATTCATAGACTAAGTAGTTAGGACCTTCCCAAGATTAGAATTAGGATCACCTTTATCTAGGTACTCGTACTTGATCTTGACCCCTGTTTAATCAATTTGAGTAAAACCCAAAAATAGTTATAAAACTCCACAACTTTAGTCAATCTAGTACAGACTCCTGCAAAGGATTCAAGACCAGATTTCTTCTCCCCATAGAACAGCATCCTCCTTGTGGGATCGACCTCAGACTTCTACTATACTATGCCCTAGTAGTTAGTAAAGTTTGGGACACATATAAATTTCTAATCTAACCTGCCCTTATGGAAACAAATTACCTGCATGGCTCACACCCATCAAATTTTGGCATCTTTTCCAGGGGAAGTTTCATTTCTTTATGTTAGGACTCTGGTCTAGATCTAGGATTACCTTTCCCTCACCCCCTTTCCTTCATTTTTAGATTCTCTTGTGTCTCTTATCTTTTCCCCTTTCATGTACCAAGGTCCCTTGACTCATTCAAGGAATCTTGAAGTACATTCCCCTTTGTCCTTTGATCTCGATATCTAAAGGAATCTCTATTCTCTTCGCCGGTTATCGATGGCCGAGCAATTACACCATACGGGACCAAACCCGTCAAACCACAACTATCAAGTCATTCAAGGAGAACACCCAATAATGAACCAAGAGAATAAAATCATGGATTATGGCTTTCCATCAATCCATGGTATGTTTTCTAGAATTTTTCAACCCCTACCCAAGACCATACTTTCAAAATAAAACCTAGACTCATTCATATGATCCAGAACATGGGGTAATTTAGCAGCCTTCCAAGTGAAGATCAGCACGAACATATTGCCAACTTCCTTTAGGTTTGCGATACCTTTCACAACCAGAGAGTTTCTTCTGATGAAATAAGACTTTGTTTCTTCCCATTCTTATTACAAGACAAATCCAAGGACTGGATAAAGAGTCAAGCTCCCGAGTCAATTACGACTTGGGACAAACTAGCCAAGAAGTTTTTGGACAAGTACTTTCCACCCATCTGGACTTGGTAGCTTCAGATGGACATTCAAAATTTCAACCAAATTGATGGAGAGTCTTCTTGGGAAGCATGGGATGGCTTTTAATAATTAATGAGGAAGTTTCCAAATCATGGACTTGATATGTGGATACAACTCCAAACCTTATATCAAGGACTCCAGCCAGTGGCACATAATGTTGTCGATGCATCTGCTGATGGAGGTCTCATGTTCAAAACTCTCGAAGCAAGAAGATCTATTATTGATGAAGTCTATCAAAATGAAAATCTATGGTAGAGAAATCATGGACCACCACGGAATGGAGTCCACTAGATTGATGATACCACGAGGCTAGTAGCACAAGTGGAAGCACTCACTAAAAAGTTAGAAGCATTTCAAATACCAACTACTCAACCCCTCCTACCCCTGTAATGGAATTGCAATCATGCGAGATGTGCGGTGGCCCGCATCTATATCAAGACTATAAATCTATATATGAAGAACCACAACAAAATTGTAATTACATCAATTACAATCAGCAAAACCTTCCATTCTAGCAACAATAGTATTATCAGCAGAGACCAGCTCAGTAGCAACCTCAAAACAATCAGGGTTATTTTCAACCGAGAGGTGGAGATAACCAATGCAAGGCTCAAGGACCACCAGGTTATCCTCCTATGAACCTTTTACCAAGACCAAAAGATAAAAAACAAACCTTACCTCAAAGATCACAAAAATTTCAACCACCTCAGCCAGGACCTCAGTAAGAACCTATGCAAAGAAATCTGGAAAACCTCCTAGAATCATTTGTTCAAAAGTATGATCAAATAATGACAACCCATGAGATAGATATGAAAAACCAGAAAGTTTCTCTAAGGAACCTTGAAGTGCAAATGGGTCAAATCTCAAAGACCTTATCTGAGAGATTACTAGGTAATCTACCTGGTAACACTGAAACATACCCACGAGAGGAATCTAAGGTAGTAATGCTGAGGAGAGAAAAGATTATGGACTTCCAACAACCCAAAAAAGAAAGATGATAAGAAGAATATATGAGAAAACAACCAGTACCTAATGTAAAATTTGATGAAGTAACTACCACCTTACATCATGAAGAAGTACCAGCTGAGAAGGAACATATAACTGAGCAATAGAAGGAACCTGTGTATGTTTCCCCACCTCCATACTATCCACCTATTCCCTATTCGGAAAGCATGAGACAAATTAGGTAGGAGGAATAATACAATAAGTTCCTAGATATGTTCAATCAATTACATATCAATATCCATTTTGCTGAAGTTATTACCCAGATTCCTATTTATGCCTATTTATGCCAAGTTCCTAAAAAACTGTTATCAAAAAAAGGAAAATAGAAGACTTAGGAGTCATCTCTCTAAATGAAGAATGATCTTCTGTAGTACAACATATAATTCCACCAAATACGAGAGACCCTAGCAGCTTCTCAATCCCTTGTGAGATAGGCACATGAAAATTTGGTAGATCACTCTGTGATCTTGGAGTAAGCATTAACCTTATTCCAATTAGTAGTTTTCAAAATATTATACTCAAAGAGATCAAAGAAAAAAAGGTATCTTTACAATTAGATGATCTCTTGGTCAATTACCCTAGAGGCATTCTATAAGATATTTTGGTAAAAGTTAGAAAGTTTATATTCCCAGCTGATTTCCTAGTATTAGACATGGAAGAAGATGGAGATGTTCCTATTATCCTTGGGATACCTTTCCTAGAAACCATAAAGGCACTGATCAATGTGAACCAAGGAAGTCTCATATTCAGAGTGGGAGAAGAACAAGTTATGTTCAACCTGATTAGAGTTGTGAAACACTCAAATGACAACAAGGACTATAATGTCATATCTCTTACCCAGAATGAAGAAGATTTCATGGATAACAAGGAATAAAGTGATGACTCTTTTACAAAAAAGAAGGATGTTATGACTTCAAGGAATTCAACTTTATTAAACCACCCACCAAAGATGTTGTGCCTTTATTAATCCCATCCATTATTTAGCCCAGTACTTTAAAAACTCATTTCTAGGGGAATCTTCCTCCTTACCCATTATTGTCAACTCTGATTTATACACAGATAGATCACCATAAAAAATACATGATCATGAATTGAAGATTCTTCATGAACCATTCCACGAGAACTATATCATCAAATAACCCTTAATGAAGTCAAGCTCTCGAATTTAAAGGAAGCACTTTATGGGAGGCAACCCATAGTTGTTTTTGAGTTTTGTTTTGAGTCTTGGATTTTTCAGTGTTTTATTGTAGTACTTTTTACAAACTTTCATTCAATAAATAAAATTGTTACTGTTATCTCTTACTTTTTCACTTGCCTGTTTTCCACCTATTCAAATATTTACACCTATGAATTAACATTTTTTCTATAGTGCATGATTTTTCTACTAACATATTTTTCAGGTGAATAAAACATCATTTTTAAGATAGCTCAAACACCCCCATGGCATACCACTCCATCTTAGGGAGCTCTTGATTCCCTATTTTTAAATTCAGTCATCACTACCAAGTCAATTCAATTACTAAAATTCACTGTCACCCCACTCCCATCCATAATTTCATAGACAATGGGGACACTGTCTCCTTTTAAGTGTGGGGGTTTTCTCATGATTTCACTAGTGATACACTTGATTTTTTTCTATTCACACTGTTCTATGAGATATTTTTCAAATTGATAAGTATACTACAAATTTGAAAACCATTATGACCATGTAAATTAAGAATAAAGTTAAAAAATATTAAGAACCATGTTTCACCCCTTCTTAGAATTTTAGAATGATTGTTGAGTTTAGAAGTTTAATTAAAATTTAAAATATTTTAAATTATGATTAATTGACTCACTACATAGGATTTATGCCCTTTATAATTGCTATTTTTTATTTTATTCCCATTACCCGAGAAGATTATAAGCCTTTAATCGCAGTTTCTTTTCTGAGCATATTTCTTAAGAGATACCTAGGACATGTAAACCTACTAGAAATTACAATGAGATCTTATTAAAATGATGACTTAACAAGTGTAATTTTAAAATGATTGAGTTATACTTTGATATCCATTTTACCTGGGACCCACATAACATATATCCTTCGTTTAGCCCATAGTTTTCATGAATGACTTATTAGAAGAAAATATATTTCAAGTCTATTTCTCTTCCTACCCTGATCCTTGAAAAATACTTGAAGATTATTTTTGAACAAGTGTGGGGGTGGAATTCAGACAGCATAGGGTGCTTTCACTTTCAAAGATGTACGGTGCGCCCACCTGACTAATAGGTAGTGATCCATATACCATTTTTGTTGTATCTCATTCGTATTCTGTTCCTTTACAAAATTTAAAATTAAAGAAAAAATTTGATATGGGTTCTGTTCTAGGAGGGTCAAAATCACTATTTCCAGACCAGTGAATCCCTTGAAGGATCATATTTGGTTAGGTGGTGGATGTGAGATCTATCCTAGGCATAACTTTTTAAAAATAAAAATGAAAAATAAAAAAGGAAAGGAATATAATCATTTATTTATCTACTTACTTGACATACATATGGATCCAATCTAAGATGATGGAGTTTGGAACTGACTCTCCTGATGGAGGAATTTTTTCACACTTATCTTGTTGAATTTGAATTGTACTTTAGATCTTACCCTTCTTTTGAGCTTGATTTTCACATTTTACCTACCTACCTACCGCCTTAGAGTCATCAGAACCTTGTTTCTAAAAGTCCTAAAGATTATTTTTATACTTTTCTTTACACAATAGAGATGATAAAACTAGTTCAAGCCAATGGTTAGGAACATGGACTCAAGGTATGAGCATACCATACTTACATTTTACCTTAAGTGATGAGAGAAAATTATGGTGAGGTAAATTACAACTGGGCATATAGAATAAGGAATAGTTAAAAGATTATGATTAAAAGAATAGAATTTGTTTTGAAAATCTGAACTATGAGGCATGAATAATTTACTAGGTAGGATTAAAACTGGAACTCAACTACTTTTCTTCTTACACTTAATTTAATTGCATAAACATAACGTACGTTTCTTAATTTAAAAATTTCTTATCCTTTTTAAAATCTTTGTTGATATATTTTCTCGAGGACAAGTAATGATTCAAGTGTGGGGGTATTTGATAAGCCTAAATGTTATATATATTTTTCTGTCACTTTTCCATTTTTTTCATTCATTTACTAGATAATTCACATGGTAGATATCCAATATTGTAGGAAATAAGGATTCACAAGATTCTAAAGAAGAAAGGTAGAAAAGATACAAAAATGGCCAAGTACATGTTGTTATGGAAAAATTCATGTCGTGTACTTGATGATCACATACTGTATCAATATCATAAAAATTTCAAAGTTTACATCATGAATCCATCCTACACGTCGTGACTCAAGTCAAACCAAAAGCTGAGAAAGATGTGAGGATTTAATGAAAAAATCCAGCTGGCCATGGGGTACACGTCGTGAACCACCTATAACCGACGTGACCATGGTCAAACTTCATTAATCCATAGAATATATGCATGGCACGCTAGAGATCCTGGTCGAAGTAACGTGAATTAAGGTTTCATGACCTGACGATTAAGTACACATCGTGACCATTTCCACCAATTTAAGGAGCATCTCGGTAGCACATTTGAGAAGGATTATATTATCTATCTCTCCCTTTTAGACTCCCTTTAGAATTTCCTTCTCTTTTTCCTCTTAAAACACTTTAGTTCTTTTTAATTCCTTTAATTTTTATATCAAAGATCCATGGATTCATTTACTTCAACGCCTTCAATTCCCACGTCGTTTCATTTCCATTTCATTCCTTTCAAGTGAGTTTTTATTTAAAGTATTATTGAATTTTTATTTCATATCATCACATGTTTATTCAATTCAATCCCATTAGTATAGTTATTATGATTTCCTGTATCCCTTTTATTACTTTGATTACCATCATGAGTAGCTAAATGCATCAGGGGTAGGGATCAAGATTTAATGAATCTACACGCTTAATTAGACCTCTAGTTATGAATTCGGAAAACATAATTGGATTAGTAATTAGGATATAAACCAATGATCAAACCCTATTTGTGTGATTGTACCGTGACCATCGAGCAGTTAAACAAATGACCCTATCCTAATTGGATTAAACTAAGACTATAACCATTACATTAGGTAACTTTTTGAAATAGAAGTTGAACTTAATTCATCTAGGACTATAACTAGCCTCTTGACAATTTAATAGTTACATCCTATATAGAACTAGAAGATTCGACCAAGGTTAACTAGCAACTACTGATTGCTTCGTAGACTAAGCAGTTAGGACCTTGCCAAGATTAAAATTAGGATCACCTTTATCTAGAGACTCGGACTTGATCCCGACCCCTCTTTAATCAATTGAATTAAAACCCAAAAATCGTTAGAAAACTCCCAAACTTTAGTCAATCTAGTAAGGAATCCTATAAAGGATTCAAGGCCAGATTTCTTCTCCCCACAAAACAGCATCCTCCTCATGGGATCGACCCTAGAATTCTACTATACTACACCCTAGTAGTTAGTAAAGTTTGGGACACATATAAATTTCTAATATGATGTTCTTGTGCAGAAACAAACAACCCACACAGCTAATTCCTGTCATTTAGTAAACTGTTCACAAACCATATGAATACTACTATAAACAAATTTCTAACTTGCATGTGAGTTTCGCGTCATTTGGGAAAATTGTGATGAAACCATGTGACCAAAAAAATCATAAAAACCCAAAAAACACCCCAAAGACTTTGTGAATTATTCCAATGATCAATGAATGAATTATACATAATTTAGTGACACTGTGGGTGCCACAATTCTCCCCATCATGCCACTTTCTACACCCAAAAAGTCATAGAAAACTTAAAACAAGTAATAATTCCAAAACCAAATCACTTATAACAAGGATTTGATCACCATATAACTTTACAAACAAAGGACATAGACAATAAAAACCCAATCCTCAATATAATTGTTACTGAATGAAAACAAAGGGAAAATGAAACAATATGTTAAAATAACCACTCCTCGGGTCTTCTTTGAATTCAGGGATATCAAAATACACACCATCACTCACAATATTATCCTATATTCTAATAAATCCACATACCAACTAAAATAACTCTGGAAGATGTACATAAATAACAAAGAGAACATATGGAGACCTAGAAAAGGTCTCCCCACCATTTAGAATTTATCTAAAATAGAGAAACATCATATAAGTATATCGAAATGAATGATCATCACCAAAGATACATGATTCCACTAACCACAACCAACTATATTGAAACACTACTAGATATCACATCCTAAAGAAAAATTAAAAGGTCACTAGACCCGATCACTAAGAAAATTCACTCCTTAAAAAAGAAGAAACATCCTAAACACAAACATGTCTTAATAAGGAATGGAATTGTTTTGAACTAGGGTCACAAAAGTACATGAAGGGTAACTTGGGGGGTGAAACTCGTGAAATATACACTCACAGTGGTACTAAAAAGAATATACCAAACTAGTATCTCTCTTAGTCTAATTGGAAACCTACAAATCATTCCCATTTCCCTAACCCATACCCAAGGTATCCCCATGTCATCTATTAAGAAAACCTAAACTTGTTGTCCAAACCTGTTATAAAATACAAAAAACATCAAGAATTAAAGTGGCATGAACATATCAAAAGATTCAAAAATGGGTGCAAAATATCCTTAATACATTACGCATGAAGATAGTAGTATTTAAAAGAGATGGGAAAAGTCCCAAGAAAAAAATAAAGTTTTCAAAATAAGAATCCACAAAAAAATGATTAACCTCTAACTCTCCCATGGAGGTAGTATCATAGACTAACACCCTGATTTAAACTAGTTTTGAGACTTCTTCTGATGCACATTCATCTTATGACACCTTTTAAGGTGACCAAGACAGTCACATAGATGATAGGACCTTAGAGATATCGAATAAAAGGGCTTAGGATGCCCAAACTTCCCAAAATGAAAGAATACCAATTTCATTTTATTTCTTGAAATAGGAGGAATAGGTTGAGGAGGCATATTCTCATCATCATCACCATCCTAATTCCATTTCTTAATGGACAGATCACCCTCACTAACACTAGATGGGGTTAGAGCATCACTTTTCATAGATTTATGATGTGGCTCGATTTTTGCATAGTTTTGCCACAACTTTTTACTTAATTTTTAATTATTTAATTAATTATTTATGCTCTTTATACTAAATAATTGTATTTTTTATTTATATAATTAATTTGGTCAATTAATCAATTTTTATAATTAATCGCGTATTTTAATGTTTAAAATAATTAATTTATTTTATTAATTTAATTTAATATTTTAATTACTTTTTATTTAGTTTAGTATCTTTGTCTGCATATTTAATGATTTAACATTTATTATTCAATTAATTAGTTTGCTTCCGCACATAAATTATTTACTCTTAATCTAACATTGCATGTATTAAAAATTAAATAATATAACCTAATTAATAGATTTATTTTAATAATTCATTAATTAAAATAAAATATTATAGACCTACTTCAATTATTAAGTCTTTCATTTAAAATTTCATTAATTAACATAATGGTTTAATAATATAATAATTATCTATCTACCTTAAATTAATTTAATTTGATACAGTAACTATTTTAAACAATTTAACTTTGTCTTATAAATGTTTAAATTTTATAATAACTTTTAATAAGTTAATTGCTTTTTAATTTTAGTTTCATTTTTGTAGCAATTTAAGTTTTATAAAGTCAAGTTAATAATATTTTAACTCTAGTTTATTTGGTTTTGTAAGTTTATTTAAATTTATGAGTATATTTATTTTCATTTGTTTTAATTAATTTGTAGTTATTAATTCTTTTATTCAGGGTTATTTAAGTTTGAATTTATTTTGTTTGTGTGTTTGTTTTGCAGTGTCACGGTGCCATACCAACCGTTGCCTGTCACGATGCCACCACGCACCGCTTCCCCATTCTTTCACAGTCTCACCGCTTTACGGTGGCACCGTGTCATTTCTTACCTTTACTTTCTCGTTGTCACTGTATTCCCCTTTACGGTCCCTCTTTCCATTGTAACCTCTCCACGCACCGTTTCTTCAGACACCGTTTTTGGCATCACGGTTCCTTGCTCACGGACTCACAGCTACTGTGACTTTCCTCACACCGCAAGCACCAGCCACCGTTTTTTTTAACCGGTGCCACCATCAATTCTGTTTCACTGTCTTATGATTTCTCTATCTCCTTGCACCATGAATTCATATTACTGTCTCACATTATACAGCCACTGTATCATCCTTCATTGTAACCCACTGTGCCACATAAATTTCATGAATCACATTTTTGAAAACTTCATCACACCGCACTTCGTCACAGTTTCATATTCCATAGTAACTATTCTTGCTCTGTTTCCACTTGTAGCATATCATCTCCTTCCCACATCTTCTTCCCTTTCTCACTGATTTTTTAGCCTACATCGCTGCGTATCTGAAGCATATTGTAGTGGAAAGCTTCTCCACTGGAGCTGAATGAACCAGGATAGCCGATGCACACCGCCATACATCTTTGCAAAACCATCCACATCCAGTGAAGAAAGAACACCTGCACCGTTGCTGTGAAGAACCTTTTGTCGCAGTCGCACCGCCTGTCGTTGTTGTGCAGGAGAAGTCTGGTGCTGAGGAAGGAACTTCGCCACCACTGGAGGGGAGTTATGTCATCGCCACAAGCTGGCGCTTTACAATAAGGCAGATCTGATCCACCGTCGATCGTTGAGCATAGCCAGAGAGACGCGTCGCAGATGAAGTTTCCAGAAGAGTCCCCCGCCTTAAAGGGCGCTACCGAAGAAGATTGGGGGGGGGACAAAGTTAAAAAAATAATAATAATAAAAGATAAAGAAATATTAATAATACAAGTAAATTAATAATAATTTAATAAAATAAATAGCTAAGTAATTACATAAATTAATTTGTTGAACTTATTAATTAAATTAATATAAAAATTAAATACTTTAATGAATATAATAATTATAAATAAACTTCTTTTTGAATAAAATAATTATAAAATATAGTTACATTATACAAATTTTATATATTGTAATAATTAAAATAAAACTACTTATTTTGATAAACTTAGAGTAATAATATTAAGAACTTAAATCTTCAAAAAAAACTAAATACTAATATTATTTAATTTAATGATTTAATAAATAATAAAATTTAAATTTGATCTAATTATTAATTAATCACCTTCATAATTAAATAAATTAAATAAATAATAACATATAACAAAATTAAATTAAGAAAATTAATTAAGAAATGATAATTAAAATAATATTTAATA
The DNA here is from genome assembly GCA_963277665.1 of Viscum album. Lineage (NCBI taxonomy): Eukaryota > Viridiplantae > Streptophyta > Magnoliopsida > Santalales > Viscaceae > Viscum > Viscum album. The sequence continues at coordinate 1,896,779,083 of OY728158.1, read as the reverse complement.
AATATTTAATTTTACATTTTACATTTGTTTATAAAAGTATTTTTTTAACGTTGAATTATTTAGTTATTTTTATGTTCTAATTTTTCAGGTTCATTTAAGAGATGGGAATACGTCCAGATTAGCTTAACTAACTCACCTGGAGTTAGTTAGGTGAGAAAAAACTAGTGCGACGTGCTAGTCGTGAAAAACGCACGCATGCGGTGCTTAAGTGAAGGACTTTTTGGAGTCGGTGGAAGCAGGCGGTGACATGCAGTAGATGAAGAAGGATATAAAAACAGAGTTGCAACAGAATTTTTAAGAAAGAGGAATTCATTCTATCATTATTCACTTGGGAGCAGAGCGAGAACCTAGAGGCGAACCTTGGAGCACTTCTCGAAGAGCCATACTCTGGAGATACGAGGGTCTAGAGCAGCGGTAATTCAAGCGAGCATAGGTAGTTTTCTTCCTCTGTTTTCTTTAAATTCTATTATTTTGTAATAGAATGATATTAGTTTATGTAGTTGAGACAATGTTAGGCTAAATACTTCCAGTTTGGGGTTAAAATCGAGTCTAATGGTTAATCTTCCTTCTTCCTTCTCTTTTTCATTTAAAATGTGATCGGCATTGATTGGCGAGATCACTTCTAATTACATTCAATTGAAACATAACACCAGCACTTAATCTTGGTATTCCACATTCATTCAGTGAGTTTGATTGTGGAATAATTTCATTAATCATTGGAATTGAAATTAAAACTACAGATATTACGGTGAGTTTTGTTCTGTAAACCTTTTCAGACCTGATTGCTCAAGTTGATTAATCTAGGAGTGGAGAACTCTAAAATCAATCGGCTTGTGTGATTTATCTCCTAGAAGGGTAATAAATCACTCTTTTTAGTGGTATTAGTTGTAATCACTATCATGAGAAGGAATGTTTTCAAAACCAATATAATTGAAATTTTTCCCTGAGCATTTTACTAGATTGTTCGTTTATCAATGTTTTTATATCTCTGTTCCCCTTTGTTTTCAACTATTTCTCACTTCAACGTAGTTTAGTTACAAGATTTGTAATGTTATATCACTTCACTGCTTAATAAAGAATATTAAAGAAAGCAAAAAAAGAAAGTAGAAAATCTACCCCACTCCTGACAATAGTGGGGTCTTTTTTAAAAAAATTATTAGATTAGTGGCCAAAATTGCCTTCTTTGTGGGTTCAACCCTGCTTGCCACATATACTGTGGTTAGTAGGATTATAAATTTTAAACATTGACCGGTTTCAATGATGATTTAGGTCAAGTTTTTGGCGCCGTTTCTGGGGAAGGCACGAGCCATTACTCTAAAAGAATTAAAAAAACACATTTATAAAAATATTTAAAAAAATAGAAAAAATTGAAAATTAAAAAAAAACCTGTTTCACTTCTTACTGAATTGTTACTACTGAGAACTGCCTCTTTCTATTTGTATGAGCACAAGACACTATTCTGTCAGATTAGATCCACTGAACTTGGAAATAGAAAAATATCTCACTACTCTAAGAAAGAAGAACAAAACTGAAATGGAAAACTTAGATAATATAGTTCCAGCACCTAAAAACTATCAAAATCAACCAGAACTCTTAGATCAAAATGAAAGGGCTAGGATTATGTAATTCCAACTCCCTCAAGTTTCAAGTAATCCATATTCCATTAGACTTAGTCCTAGAGCCAGAAATTATGAACTTAAACAGTCACACATTTCACTAATGCATGCATTTAATGGACTCTCTAATGAGGACTCTTTAGCCTTCATTAGAGATTTACATAATACAGTGCAACAATTACCTCTTCTAGGACTCACAGAAAATAAACTTAGAATGAGAGTCTTTCCCTTTTTCCTTAAAGGGAATTCTAGGAACTGGTTTCTGAGTCTAGATGAGAATATTTTCAAAAACTGGGATCAAGTGTATAACTCTTTTATTATGAAATTTTATCCCCAAAGACTTAAAGGTGAACTAAGAACAAAGATAACTGGTTTTTATCAAGAGGATGGAGAATCTTTTCATGAATCTTGGGATATATTTAGAGATCTTTTTAGGCAGTGTCCCCATCATCAACTCCCATCTCACCTTCTCATGGATACGTTCTATGAAGGGTTGTCCTCCTCTGGACAGAATCTAGTTGACCAAGCTACTGGGGGTAATTACAATGATAAAACAGATGAATAACTTAGAAAAAAATTTAATAATCATACTCTGAATTCACAACATAAAAATTCAAGAAGAAAAAGAGTCAATAGAAATGTTAACCCAAACACTGGTTCAATAAAAGAAACTCAAGCTCAACTTACTGAAATCACCAACCAACTTCAATATTTAATGAACCAAAATTCAAAACAGACTGTTAACCAACTTGGGTATCAAAATACCAACCAACCATTAAGGGAACAGTGTGTCTAGTGTTCCATGTTTGGGCATACTGAAAACTCCTATCCTAATTTTTCTATACCGGCCCAACAACAAGAAAACTCAAACTTTGTCAACTATGGTCGTAGAATGCATCCTAAATAAGATCCATTTTAAAATAATTACAATCAAGGCTATAGGAACCACCCTAATATGTCCTGGAAATATCAAGGCCTAATTAAACAATCCACTGCCCCTAATTACTCTAATCAATCAAGACTAAATTTTCAGAATCAACATAGGGGTGAGTCATCAAATGAACAAGGAAAAAATGATAATAAAATGTCTTCTAAGCTTGATGTAATCTTGACTCAGCTAACCAAACATCAAAATCAATATGAGTCAGATAAAATGCAAATTGATCTTAGAATGCAGAATACGGAAACACAACTTGGTCAACTTGCTGGGGATTTTTCATTTAGGGATAAAGGTAGACTTCCAAGTACCACTGAGCTTAACCCTAGAGATAATTCCATTGAAATAGTAACTAGAAGTGGGATAAATACTCATATTGTAGCTGAAAAAGACCATGAAAATGTCCAAAATGAAAATCTTCTTCAATCTGGAAATAAAAATCTACTCTGTTCACATGCTGGAAATTCATAGAAAATTTATGAAAATGATCTAAATCTGAATTTATCACCTGAAAATCAAGCTAAAAACTCATCTAAAAATAAAAAGAAAAAAGGAAAAGAAAAATTTGAGGAAGAGGTGAGGGATATACCTACTATTCTGAAAAAAAAAATCCACAATCATCCCTTTCCCTGAGAAGTTAAAACCACAAAGTAACACTAGGGTTGAAGTTCTTCAGTTCCTTGGTCTCCTTTCCAATCTTCAAGTAAACATTCCATTCATTAAAGCCTTAATTAAAATCCCATCTTACTTGAAATATCTTAAGAAAATTGTTTCAAACAAAAAAACTCTGGAAGAATTTTCTACTTACAGCCTCACTGAAGAGTGCAGTGTTGTACTCCAAAAGAAAATCCCACCTAAACTGAAAGACCCAGGCAGTGTTTTCAAACCTTGACACTAAGAAACTCTGATCATCTTAACTATTTGTGTGATTTAGGTGCTAGCATTAATCGTCTCCCATACTCACTATTTCAACAGTTGAGGTTGGGTGATATTCAACCCACCATAGTGATACTACAGTTAGATGATAGATATTTCACTCATCCTATGGGTAGGGTAGATGATTTTCTAGTTGGGGTTGGGAAGCTATTTTTACCTACAGACTTTTTAGTCATAGATATAGAGTGTGATCAAGAGGTGCCCATCATCTTGGGTAGGACCTTATTAGATACAAGAGGTGTTGTAATTAATGTTTCTAAGGGTCAATTAATTTTTAAAATTTGAGAACAACAAGAATATTTCAATGTGTTTAAAAATGTTAAAGGACCAATGTTTTCTGAAAACTGTTCAATGCTAGAGTCTTTAGAAGATGAGAACTCAACTAAAAATATTGAAAAATCTGAAAATAAAACCTCTATTGAAGAAAATAATTGTGAAGATAAAAATCATGTTGAATCTGTTTTAAAAGTTGAAAATTCTGCTCAAACATCAAATCTGTAAAATATTCCAGAACTATACAACTGTTCATTTTCTGTTGTAGAAGAGTCCTCTGTTTTTGAACTTAAGAGCTTTTTGAGTGGATTTGAGGGTGTTTCTTTTAACACAAACCTTGATGAACACTTTAATGATATTGAGGGATAACTTATAAGACAACTTGATGATTCTTCTTTGATAAATTTGTTGAATTCTGATCTGGAAAATTTGGACAGTGTGCTACCCACTTTGGACAGCAACACTGTTACTTCTGAATCTAAACATGAAATTGAAAATATTTCATCATTTCAAACTCCTTACAAGAGATATGTTGAATATATTAGACCTCCTAGGCTTAAGAGTCTTCCTTCGAGTGTATAACCACCCACTCTTGAGCTAAAACCAATTCCTGGTCATCTTAAATATTAATTTCTGGGTGAGAACTTCACTTTTCCTATAATAATTTCTGTTGAACTGAATGAAAACCAAGAGGAAATATTGTTAAATGTTTTGAATAATTTTAAATATACCATAGACTTGATCATAGCTGATATCAAGGGTATTAGTCCCTCATTTTGTATGCATAAAATACATATGGAGCCTGACCATAAGCCTAGGGTAGAGTGTTAAAGATAATTAAATCCAAACATGAAAGAAGTTGTAAGAGAGGAAGTGATCAAATTGCTGGACAGTGGAATGATATATCCCATTTCTGATAGTTCTTGGGTCATCCCTATTAAGGTTGTCCCCAAGAAGGGAGGTTTCACTGTAGTCAAAAATGAAAAAAATGAAGAAGTCCGAGTTAGGAAATCCACAAAATGGAGAGTCTGTATAGATTATAGGAAGCTTAATACAGTCACTAGGAAGGACCATTTTCCAATTCCCTTCTTGGACCAAATTCTTGATAGGCTTACTGGAAATTATTTTTTTTTTTTTTGGATGGGTATTATGGATACAACCATATTCCTATTGCTCTAGAGGATTAAGAAAAGACCACTTTCACATTCCCCTTTGGAATATTTGCCTATAGGAGAATGCCCTTTAGGTTGTGTGGAGCTCCAGCCACCTTTCAAAGGTGTATGATGGCTATATTTTATGATATGATTGAGAGAATTATTGAGGTTTTCATTGATGATTTCTTCATTGTGGGTAGTACTTTTGATACTTGTCTTGGAAATCATGAGTTAGTCTTGGAGAGATGCATTGAAACCAACCTTGTTCTTAATTGGGAAAAGTGCCAATTCATGGTCATAGAAGGTATTGTGCTTAGTCATAATGTGTCCAAAAGAGGTCTAGAAGTTGATACTGCTAAGATTGATGTTATTCAAAAACTTCCACCTCCTGTAAATGTAAAAGGTGTTAGAATTTTTTTAGGGAATTCCAGTTTCTACTGGAGATTCATAAAATAATTTTCCAAAATAACTTAGCCCTTATGTTCCTTGCTGGTCAAGGATGTACCTTTCAATTTTGATGAAAACTGTTTGAAATCATTTAATCTGGTTAAATAGAAACTCACTACATCACATATTATCATTGCACCTGATTGGAAGCTACCTTTTGAAATTATGTGTGATGCTAGTTATATGGTTGTAGGTGTTGTCCTTGGATAAAGGAAATATATGAAACCGCATTTGGTGTATTATGCTATTAGACTGCTAGATAATACCCAAAAGAATTATACCACTGTTGAAAAAGAATTGTTAGTTGTTGTGTTTGCTTTGGAGAAGTTTAGACAATACTTGTTAGGTTCAAAAGTTATTATTTTCACTAATCATTATTCCTTAAATTGCTTTTTGTCTAAAAAATAAACTAAACCTAGGCTTATTAGATGGATTTTTTTGCTACAAGAGTTTGATTTAGAGATTAGGGATAAGCAGGGAGCTGAGAATTTAGTTGTTGACCACTTATCTAGGCTTTCTCTTACTCAACCTGAAGATCCTAGGGAAATAAAATCTTCCTTTCTATATGAGAAGCTACTTACTGTGTCAATCAGGCAATCTTCATGGTTTGCATATTTTTTCAACTTCCTGGCAGTAGGTGTCTTTCCCAAAAATATATCCAACAACCAAAGAAATAAATTCATTTCTGAACTTAAATACTACCTTTGGGATGATCCCCTGCTGTTTAGGAGGTGTGATGATGGTATTCTTAGGAGATATGTACTTGAGGAAGAGATATTTCATGTCTTAAAGAGTTTTCACTCCTCACCTTGGGGAGGTCACCATGGTGGTGAAAGAACTGCTCAAAAAGTTTTACAATCTAGTTTCTGTTGGCCTACTCTTTTTAAGGATGCTAGGAGATTTGTGGTTGGTTGTAATAGATGTCAGAGGTTAGGAAATGTTGGTAGGAAGCAAGAGTTACTCCAAAAAGGAATTCTGGAAGTTGAGATTTTTGATGTCTAGGATTTAGATTTCATGGGTCCATTTCCATCATCTCATGGGAATGAATATATTCTTATTGCTGTAGATTATGTTTCAAAATGGGTTGAGGCAGTGGCACTGCCCAACAATCAAGCCAATTCTGTAATTAAGTTTTTCAAAAAGAACGTCTTTACAAGATTTGGAGTCCCAAGAGCTTTTATCATTAATAATGGAACACATTTTAAGAACTGTAAATTTAATGCTTTGATGTAAAAATATGGTTGTGTTCATAAAACCGGTACTCCTTATCATCCACAGTCCAGTGGACAGGTGGAAATCTCAAACAAGGAACTGAAACAAATACTTGAGAAAACTGTGTCAAACTCTAGGAAAGAATGGTCTCTTAAATTGGATGAAGCTTTATTGGCATATAGAACTGATTTCAAGACCCCAATAGGTATGTCTCCTTACAGATTTTTTTTTGGGAAATGATATCATTTACCTATGGATTTGCAACATAAATCTTATTGGGCAGTTAAGGCTATGAACTTTGATTTTAAGAGTGTTGGTGAGAGGAGATTACTTGAGCTGAGTGAACTTGATGATATTAGGAGAGAGTAATTCAAGAATTTATAAAGAGAGGACTAAAATATTTCATGATTCTATCATTCAAACCAAAGAATTCAAACCTGGACAGAAGGTCCTTCTTTTTAATTCTAGACTCAAGCTCTTTCATGGGAAGTTGAAGTCCAAGGGGTATGGACCTTTTAAAGTTGTAAGAGTTATGAAAAATGGAGCTGTTGAAATTGTAGGTGAAGAGAATAAACCCATGTTAGTTAATAGGCATAGAGTGAAACTTTATTTTGAGGGACAGCCAAAGGGCTTGGCTACCTTCACTGTGCTGGAAAACTGATCTTGAATTAAGTTTGGCTGGGGACTTTAAATCTAGCGCTGCATGGGAGGAAACCCATGGTTTTTTGTTGTGTTAATAAATAAATAAAAAATTGTAATTAAATAAATACGAACTGAAGACTTTAAATTCAGTGCTTCATGGGAGTCAACTCATGTTCTTTTATTTGTGTTTACTATTGTTTCTATTCTTGTTTTACTTGGGATAAAGTGCTTTCGTGTTGCCTTCTGTATGCACTATCTATGTTGATTATTTGTCTATGGTTTACATGCACTGTGTTTTTAGGATGTTTCTTCTCTCATATAAGGAATGGAATTCCCATGATCATTTTTGGACAAGAACTTAGTCGGGAAATTACTTCAACTTTTCTACATTTATTTCTGCTCTTGTTTTTGCTAATAAAATTCTACTCACTGAAAAATTATTCTTGTATTAGAAATTTCTGCTACATGTGTACTGAGAATTCTGTTGCATGACTTGAACTGTATTAAATTATGCTTCATATCTAGCTACTGAAGTAAAAATTCTTCATGTGCCTCTTGCTGAAAATCTTAATTCATTGATAAATATTTAAATAATCTCTCACTGTATGAAATTAAGTGTGGGGGGTACATTTTTGCTGGTTGTTTTGTCTTTTTGTTGAATGTGATTTGCTAAGGGGTGTTAAGAATGCTTTCCTTATGTGTTATTGAACATCTAATTGAATCATATTTTCTGAAATTCCTTACACATAACTCTCTCTTCACTCACAAGTTACATGCTTGGTTTGAACTTTAATGGAAAATCTTTGTCACTGGATTAAATGGTAATGTATGTACTTGCTAATGAACCTGCTGATAAGTTATTCATTGTGGGAAAAACATATTTGAACTTTAATGTGACCTTTATACATGTCATATATCAACTAAATTGAAAATCTATTTTGAACCTTAATTGTTTAATTGTTCTTCACCACTTTAGAAGTCAACTTTGGGGACAAAGTTGGATTTTAAGTGTGGGGGAAGGGGTTAATTCTTGACTATGCTAAACTGTGCTTAATTGAAATCCCATCAATTCCCACTGTAACTCAAAATTTCTTGTAAAAATCGATTAAGGACATTGCCTTGCTGGTAGTCAAGAACTACTTTGATTCTGAAATTTTTATGGATGGATGATTGATGAGTGGTCTTGCTTAGTGGTATAATGATATCTTGGTTTAGGACTACTTCTGAGAGTGATATGGGTGAAATTTTAGTGGAGTTATGATCATAAACCCTATAACTGGAAGTTTGAATTGATCCTAAGGGGTTCATTTTTCTTTAATTTATTAAATTATTATTTTATTGAGACAATTTAAATGATTTTTCATAGAAATATTTTGAAACTGAAGTAGTTTGGGCATCTGGGATCCCATGGTGAGTCTCTGAGACCCTAGATGCGGGGTTCATTTCTGTTTACTATAAGCCCTATGTACACCTTGAATAAGTGCATATGCACAGTGCTTAGCACATGATACATAGCTTGGGAAAAATAAAATAAAGTGTTTAGGGTCAAAAATGAGTTCGTTAAGGTTAGGGGAATGATGAACACCGGATAAAGAAGGGGTCAATTGGTTTATATGGGAGTCATTTAGGTTGTATCAATAAGGTGATTTACAAAAAATTTATTTTTATTTTTGGAACCTAGTTGAAAAGTCAAAGTACAAAGTTCATTGGTAAGGTCTCAATTCCATTGATATTTTACCTCATGTCACTTTTAGACTTAGAACCTGATCCTGGATTGAAATGAGTCACTAATCAGTATCACATATGAGGCATGACATCTTCGTTTCTTGATGATTCATAGTTTTCAAGATTACCCTTTGAGTATTTGTTCTAGGCAAGATTCATATGAGCAATTCATTTTTTAAAAGCCTACTGTTATGTTTTGTCCTCTGTTTTTGAGTGCTGGACATGTTACAGTCTAAGCTAAATAATAAAAACTTTATTGTTTTTCAAAGAAAATAAAACATGGGATTGTTTGAGGACAAACAATGCTTAAGTGCGGGGGAATTTGATGTGGTTCTATTTTTGCATAGTTTTTCCACTTATTTTTACATAATTTTTAATGATTTAATTAATTATTTATAAACTTTATACTAAATAATTGTATTTTTTGTATTTATATAATTAATTTTGTCAATTAATCAATTTTTATAATTAATCATGTATTTTAAGCCTTAAAATAATTAATTTATTTCTTACTTTATTTTAATAGTATAATTACTTTTTATTTAGTTTGGTATCTTTGTCTGTATATTTAATGATTTAACATTATTATTAAATTAATTAGTTTGCTTCCGCACATAAATTATTTACTCTTAATCTAACATTTCATGTATTAAAAATTAAATAATATAACCTAATTAATATATGTCTTTTAATAATTCATTAATTAAAATAAAAGATTATAGACCTACATCAATTATTAAGTCTTTTATTTAAAATTTCATTAATTAACATAATGATTTAATAATATAATAATTATCTGTCTGCCTTAAATTAATTTAATTTGATATAGTATCTATTTTAAACAATTTAAATTTTTCTTATAAATGTTTAAATTTTATGTTAACTTTTAATAAGTTACTTTCTTTTTAATTTTAGTTTTACTTTTATTGCAATTTAAGTTTTATAAAGTGAAGTTAATAATATTTTAACTCTAGTTTATTTGCTTTTATAAGTTTGTTTAAATTTATGAGTATCTTTATTTTTATTTTTTTTAATTAATTTTTAGTTTTAATTAATTATTTTATTCAATTTTATTTAAGTTTCAATTTATTTTGTTTGTCTATTTGTTTTGCAGTGTCATGGTGCCACAACAACCATTGCCTATCACGGTGCCACCATTCACCACTTCCCCATTCTTTCACGGTCTCACCGCTTTATAGGGACACCATGTCATTTCTTACCTTTACTGTCTCACCATCACCGTATTCCCCTTTATGGTCCCTCTTTCCACAGTAACCTCTCCGGGCACCGTTTCTTTAGACACCTGTTTTGGCATCATGGTTCCTTCCTCACTGACTCACACCTATTGTGACTTTACTCGCACCGCAAGCACCAGCCACCGTTTTTTTTAACCGGTGCCACCATCAATTCTATTTCATTGTCTTACCGTTTCTCTATCTCCTTGCACCGTGAATTCATCTTACTGTCTCACCTTATACAGACAGTGTATCATCTTTCACTATAACCCATGGTGCCACATAAATTTCACGCATCGCATTTTTGAAAACTTCAGCACACCACACTTCGTCACGGTTCCATCTTCCATAGCAACTGTTCTTGCTCCATTTCCACTTGTAGCATATCATCTCCTTCCCACATCTTCTTCCCTTTCTCATTGATTTTTCAGCCTACATCGTTGCGTATCTGAAGCATATTGTATTGGAAAGCTTCGCCACTAGAGCCGAAGGAACCAGGATAGCCGATGCACAGCACCATACATCTTTGCAAAACCATATACATCCAAAAAGTCACATTTATCGGAAAAAATCACAACCCCTAAAATCCACCTTTTCCAAAACTGAAACACAGATCTCAAATTAAGTTATTCCACTGTTTTTTTTTTTTTTTTGATTCATTCGTGGCTGTTGAAGAAGGATTCACTGCAGATGTCGAAACCTGAATCCCCAACTGCAAAGAGGGTTGAGTACCGCCACTGGTTTCGAGCAGCCGCACCGCAGATCCGAGGAGGGGCAGGATGATCTTGTTGCTACTCGTTGCACCCAAACATAGGTTGTGTCATCTGAAACTGGAGCTGGTGTCGCGTTTCGGTGAAGAAAGAACACATGCACCGTTGCTGTGAAGAACCTTTTGTCGCAGCTGCATCGCCTGTCGTTGCTGTGCAGGAGAAGTATGGTGCTAAGGAAGGAACTTCACCACCGCTGGAGGGGAGTCACGCCATCGCCACAAGCCAGTGCTGCGCAATGAGGCAGAGCCAATCCACCGTCGAGAGAGACGCGTTGCAGCTGAAGTTTCTAGAAGAGTCCCCCCCCCCCCCATGCAGCGTGCTACCGAAGAAGATTGGGGGGGGATGAAATTAAAAAAATAAATAATAATAATAAAAGATAAAGAAATAATAATAATACGAGTAAATTAATAATAATTGAATAAAATAAATAGCTAAGTAATTACATAAATTAATTTGTTGAACTTATTAATTAAATTAATATAATAATTATAAATTAACTTCCTTTTGAATAAAATAATTATAAAATATAGTTACATTATACAAATTTTATATATTGTAATAATTAAAATAAAATTACTTATTTTTCTAAAATTAGAGTAATAATATTAAGAACTTAAATCTTCAAAAAAACTAAATACTAATATTATTTAATTTAATGATTTAATAAATACTAAAATTTAAATTTGATCTAATTATTAATTAATCACCTTCATAAATAAATAAATTAAATAAATAATAACATATAACAAAATTAAATTAATAAAATTAATTAAAAAATGATAATTAAAATAATATTTAATAAATATTTAATTTTACATTTTACATTTGTTTATAAAAGTATTTTTTTAACGTTGAATTATTTAGTTATTTTTCTGTTCTAATTTTTCAGGTTCATTCGAGAGATGAAAATACATCCAGATTAGCTTAACTAACTCACCCGGAGTTAGTTACGTGAGAAAAAACTTGTGCGACATGCTAGTCGCAAAAAAACACACGTGTGCGGTGCTTAAGTGAAGGAATTTTTGGAGTCTGTGGAAGCAAGCGATGACATGAAGTAGATGACGGAGGATATAAAAATAGAGTTGCAACAGAATTTTTGAGAAAGAGGAATTCATTCGATCATTATTCACTCGGGAGTAGAGCGAGAACCTGGAGGCGAACCTTGGAGCACTTCTCGGAGAGCCATACTCTAGGGATCCGAGGGTCTGGAGCAACGACAATTCAAGCTAGAAGAGGGAGGTTTCTTCCTATTTTTTCTTTGAATTCTCTTATTTTGTAATTGAATGATATTATTTTACATAGTTAAGACAATTTTAGGCTAAATACTTCCATTTCTGGGTTAAAATTGAGTCTACTGGTTAATCTTCCTTCTTCCTTCTCTTTTTCATTTAAAATGTGATCGGAATTGATTGGTGAGATCAGTTCTGATTGCATTCAATTGTAACATAACACCATCACTTAATATTGGTATTCCACATTCATTGGGTGAGTTTTATTGTGGAATAATTTCTTTAATCATTGGAATTGAAATTAAAAATACAGATATTACGGTTAGTTTGATTGTGATAACATGAATGCTTAAGTTGATTAATCTAGGAGTGGCGAACTCTAAAATTGATCGGCTTGTGTAATTTATCTCTTATTAAGGGAAATAAATCACTCTTTTTAGTGGTATTAGTTTTAATCACTATCGTGAGAATGAATGTTTTTCAAACCAGTAGAATTGAAATTTTTCCCTGAGCGTTTTACTAGATTGTTCGTTTATCAGTGTTTTTATATCTCTGTTCCCCTTTGTTTTCAATTGTTTCTCACTTCAGCATAGTTTAGTTATAATATTTTTAGTGTTCTGTCACTTCACTGATTAATAAAGAATATTAAAGAAAGTAAAAAAATAATGTAAAAAATCTACCCCAATTTTAACAACAGTGGGGTCTTTTTTTAAAAAATTAGAAGATTAGTGTCCAAAATTGCCTTCTCTGTGGGATCGACCTTGCTTGTCACATATACTGTAGTAAGTAGGATTATAAATTTTAAACTTTGACCGGCTTCAACAATGTTTTAGGTCAATTTCCTTACTAATATTACCTCAATGATAATGGATTTACATACCACTTCTGTATAGGTAGTTAGGCAAAAATTAAAAACTAATAAATGAAACTTTATAAGAATTTCTTTAGTAAAGAACTATTACTTCTTCAAATCATCCAAATAAAACTATGGAGATAAATTTACTAAGCTAGTTAAATGTTCCACATAATTCTTCACTAAGTGATCACCCAAAATAACACCCAATGATTCCATCACCATTAAATTTCTCACTTCCTTGTGATAAAACTTTTGGATAAGGGAGCCTTGATATATTCCCAAGACATGACCTCAAATTGTTGGGTGTGAGAAGTGAGATTCCACTATTACAAACCTAATCCTTTGAATAAGGTAACAATGCACCTATCTCTAGGGGATTATGATGTTTTTAGTGAATCAAATATCCCTTCAGTATTAGTTGGCCACTCTATCACCTCATGGGATCCTTAATATCTATAAAAAATTGGAGGATTCCTATTCATAAACTCTTGAGCATGATCAATGATCAGACAATAACATGCCCCTCCTAAATCATCAAGAGTCTATGAAGAGTCAGATAATGGAAGGAAAACTCTTAGATCATTAGAACAACTACCTGACACATTCCCTTCTTCAATTGTAAACTTCTTTCTAGGGGTCACATTCTAAAATTTTACAAAATAAAACATTTAATAAAACCATCTAAAAACCCACTGCAAGGGACACATAGGCACAAAATAAATGAAAAAATATTAAAAAATGTCTTTTGAAAATACCATTTCACAAATTATTAATAAGGACTTATTTCTATTTAAAATTCCATATAGGTTCTTAAAAATCACCCTTTGAGATTTCATTTCAAAATCCATAAATGATTTTGAACAAATCAATAAAATAAAACCCCTACTTAAAAACAAATTTTAAATTTTAAATCACACATTCCAAAATTATTTACCCTTATAAAAAATAATTTCTCCTTATAAAATTTACACAACTCCAAATTCATTTTACTCAAATCATTTTTTACCATGTTCAAAAAAATTCATAAATAAATTTCAAACATCCAAATAATTTTTTTAAACAATATCAATCACTAATGCATAAAAAATTTCTCTAAAAATAGATTTCCTAATATCACAATCCATAAAATTACCCCTAAATAGTCATAAACAAACTCCATCAAATAAAGAAGAATCTAAAATTATCAATGGAGTGGAAGAAATAAAATTTCCAAATAAATCTCCACTATGCAAGGTTTGGCCATATGGTTTGTCAGACCATGCGCTAATTGTGTGAGTCCATTGAAATTTTTCCAAAAACAGTTTACACGGCCTATGCATGGTTTGATAGACCACATGCCTTAACTGTGCACCACTTAAATTTCTTCAACTTTCACTCTAAAACTAGGAATTTCTTGAGAAGTCTCCTGAGGTCTTCCTATAACTTAGATTAATATAAAAAAACATCAAAATATCTCAAATATAAATAGCAATAAATCCTAAACTCAAGATAAAACTCCCGAACACCCATAGAATATTGAGGTCTAGCATAAGAAAGAGTTATAAAATAATCCATCCACACTCACCATTAAAACCACTATGGTCCTAAATCCTTTCTAATTTTTTCCCAAATAATAAGAGCCTTTGATAACATTTATAATGAACCTTCCCAGACCCCTGACCAAACTGGTTCTCGAATCGATCTTCTATAGACCTGAGGGGCATCCCTGATCCCCCCAAGTTTATGACAAGAATCAAGGGTGTTAAACATAATATTTGGATATGGTTTCACCCTTAAGAACCCAAAAAATCATTCAAACAAGGAATAACCAAAGATGATCAAAAACAAAATAGTATATAAAAACATTATTATACAAAGATCTTAAAAGAAACTACAAACCAAAAATAAATCAAAATATAAAGTCCAGGGAGGTTGATACCCAAAATGAACAACCAACTTCATGTGACTATCAATCCACCACCATGAACCAACATCTTCACCCATCTTCCATAAGAGAGTGATTCCCAACAATCCAAAAATCCAAGAGCTAATAACCCTGCATAAGACATGAATACTAAATACACACAAACATAAGTATATAGGGTGTGATATAAACTCTAACAAGGTACCAATATGATTTCATTCCATTAATTTTATAAAATAAAACAAGTTTACTAGTTTGAAACAAAATAAAAAAAATATGTTTACATTTCATTTTCATGGTTTTAAAAAAAACCACACTTAACATGCTCATTTTGAAATTATTTCCTTTGAAACATAAAACTAAATATTTTCTTTCCTATTTCAAGAAAATTCACTTTAGTAAATAACTCTCTTTACTTTACTTTAAAAACATGGCATAACCACCCATAATAAATAATAATTAAAGGGAACCCATATAACATGATGCTCAACCATAAATAGCCAACACATCAAATAGGCACAAATAAAAAGGGTAAGAAACACACATGTTAAGTAATCAATAAATAAAACATAACATAATATATATATATATATATATATATATATATATATCATGTGGAAACACATTATTGAATAATACGATGATACACAATATACATAGGATGAACCTCTATCCTATAGGCCTTATAGTTAAACACTCATCACTAGAATCTCTCTCAGCTAGACTCGTAGGGGATATGTCCCTTAGCTAGATGGATATCAACTAATGGTTTCTAGATAGCACATAATATAAAATATAAAAGCACTATCCATTGATCTCCCACTTATTATCCTATGGTTTCTCAATCAATAAATAAAAGGATGTGGTCCACTTTTAACTAATGTTACATGCATGAAAACAACAAATCCCAAAGCATAACATCACAACCATATCCTTACCACCTCTTACGTTCTCCTTAATAAGATCCATAATACCATAAGTTCCACATGAATCAAAATTCAAACATCTATCACATGGATATACATAAACATCTTCAACAAATACAGCGTGGCTTAATAAGGGAAAAACAAACCAATCAATCAAACATCACTCCAAAAAGTGCCAATTGGGACTTTCACTTATCACTTATAAAAAATACATTTGTAAATACCTTTACAAAACTATTTATAATCCTAACATGGTCTAAGGGAAATTATAATTAACACCAAATCCCAAATAATAATCAACTCAATGAAATCGCTATTTCATTTCATAAAACAACTTAACCCCTTTAAACCATGAAAATACTTTTAAAAAAGGTAATCCCATTTTATAAATCATTTTTTATTTAAAACATCACAAATGATCATTTTTCTTCAAGAAAAATCTAATTTTAATTTTATAAAACACCTTTAATGCATAAAACACCATTTAAAAATGCCTTTAAACCATAAAAATCACCCTATATTTCAATGAAAATGCCAAAAAAATCATGAAAAACCTTTGACAACAAGTTTCTAGATATAAAATACTTCATTAATGTAACTTAAAAAATCATTTCAATTAATAAATAAACCATGAAAATATCAAATAAAAGTGAATGAATGTAAACACATATCTCCAAATGATGAACCCATGTTGCCTTTGAAAAAATCTAATAGAATAGGCATCAAGAATTTGATTTCAACCCTTAGAAACGAAAACCTAAAATTATAACAACCATGGACAAAAAAACAACCACCTTAGCTACTTAGGTTTAAGAGGATTGAATAAAATATAGGAAAAAGGTATAACAAGAATATAGGAGAAGATATAGATGAATAAATCCATAAGAGTCACTAACCATTAGTAAACAATCCCCAAACAATTGGACCAAGATGAAGAATAACTAAGGGGGGATAAACCTTGGTCAATACTAAACTAAGAGGGGGTAAAATGGGAGATGGAACCACTTAAATAGGGTTTATAAAATAAATTTTATTTAGGTCTTAATGCATTGCACAGTTTTGTTGCATGCTTTAGTAAACCATGAGAATACTACTAGAAACATATTTCTAACTTGTAGGTGAGTGTATCATAGTTTAGGAAAACTATTCTTAAACCATGTGACTAGAAAAAATTTCAAATACCAAAAAAACACCCCAAACACTTGGTTAAGTCAACCAATGATCAATGAATGAGTTATAAAAAAATGTAGTGACATTGTGGGAGTCACACAACAGGCCCTACCTCCAAAACTACCATCCTAATAGACAGACAATACAAAACTGATACCATTTGTAACATACTACCCCTCATCAATTAGCTTAGTCAAATGAGAAAGTGATGTCAACCTTAGGTGAAATACCTCATACACCAAAGGCTGATAATAAATTCCAAGGTCTTACAAGATTTTTGGGGTATGATTTTCCATTGAACACACATAACTTTTAATAAATAAAAATATAAAAAACCATGATACTATATGATTCATGAGAGTGAAACAAGCAAATTAATATCTAAGAAAAATAAATAAATTAAAGCAGTAGAATAACAAAATTATAATTTCTCTAAAATCCAAAAATACATCTTAACACATTGACACCAATGTGGAATCACTTCAAACATAAAAATTGAACATCTCCAAGCTCCACCTATCATCACCAAGACCATATCATCATGATAATCTGCTAAAAAAATATGTAACTTTCCCATTAACTATATCATGATAAAAAAAATGTTTACGTACACACCAAATTTCATTTGCATGGGGTGAGTATAAAACTTAGTAGGCATACCCTAATACTTCCAAACACATCTCACTATGACAAGAACAAGTTAGCTCATAGTTTATATAAAAATAGGAAAAGTGTTTTAAATAGTTTATATCAAAATCATAATTTTTTAATAATTCCATTATCATACAGATTCATGAAATAACAATTTTTATAAATAGAATATATTTTTTTCACTTGTAATACCCATTCCACATACTCACACACATATAAATGCATCCAAGAAGATATCCCCAATACTCATGAGTGGTAAATCATCTTATGTACTAAGTCGTCACTTGATCATGAACCTATATTCCTTAATTGGTATGGGTGACCAAGTGTGAATCCAATAAGGCCCCTCATAATGTAATCATGAACACAAGACAACCCATGTATGAAAATTTATATTTTAAAAAATCTTTTATAAACCATTGTTCTTTCAAGCATTTTATCAAACACTTGGTGAGAATAAACCAAAAAACATTATTTTAAAGACAATAAACATAGGGGTTCCACCAATATAGATTTAACAATATTTTACATTGAAAATTTAAATAAACTAATTTTATAAATCCAAGCCTTAAATTTATTGAAAAAGTGAAGAGAGATAGAGAGAGAGTACACTTACCTCCAACGAAATCCGTTTATGATGCAACATGTTGTGATCTTGGTATATCTAAATTCCATCTCTCTTTAATTCAACATATCCAAAATAAATCTCATAAAAACATGTTATTAACCTTATATCCATCCATGAAAGATTCAATCATAGGTTTTTTCCATGAGAAGATGAGAAGATCATGAAGGATAACTAAGAGATGTATACTTACCTCCAATTCATAGATCCAACACACAAAGATCCATTGAAATTAGCCTTCTTAAGGAATAAGGTCTCCAAAATAACCAAGAGGAGGGTTAAGAATTTATAGACTATGAAAAGAGAGTAATAATGAGGTTTTTAAGGAAATTTCATGTTAAAAATCTAATTTTTAGATTTAATTAATTCCATCGCATGGTTAGGACACACTGTTTACCAAACCATGCACCAATTGTACAGGAGACACTTCCTAAAAACTACCAGTTCACATAGTTTTATTGAATGATATGGGAAACCATGTTCCAACAGTGTGGTATTTCTTTGTACTATGTCACACAATTTCCCCAAACCATGAACCTTCTCCTTTATTTCCTCAACCTACCACACGGTTACCTATGGTAAATGTATGATTTCTTCTAACTATACACCAACATTTCACCTTCTAATATCCTTCAAAAAATCACTAGAATCTATTAGAAAATTCCTAATACTAAACCCAACCATTCCATATATCAAAATACATAACATAGAAGTGAATAAAACAAACAAAGGGTGTTTCAACTAAGTATAACCACCCACTACTCGCCTAAGGCCTAAGATTGTACCACTTGTACATGTAAATTAGTCATAGTTAAATAAAACATATTTATAAACATTCCCATGATAAATTAATTATATGTCATAAAAAATGTATTTAGGAAAACATAAAATATAATATTGTTTTAATTTAATAAATTTAAATATCTATTAATCATAGTCAATCAAGAGTGTGACATGTGAAACTGTGTGTGTATCCATGATCCATGAATTCACCCACTCTCATCGCCTGGGGAGAGAGAAAATTTACATAAACCACAACTAAAAAATAAAACTTGAATAATTATATGAAATATTAATAAAAATTCCAATAACGACAATCCCACTACCCTAGTAACTCAAATATCCAATATACAGGTGTTATTCAGACATACGCATAGCTTCCCAATCAAATCTCGACCATTCTATCTATGTTATACCAAGACCAAAATAATAAAAAAACAAAAGGGGGATCAAATACCATTTTTATCACCCTAGATTAGTTCACCAAGACTGAGATGGTGTTCCACATGACCTTATGTGTGCTTCCTCATACTCAAGAGGCTTCCGACAAGAAGCAAGGTCCTAAGCCATGAAACAGAGAGACTATGCCTACGATAACAGGTAACCATCAATAATAAACATATAAGAATAAGTAATAAGTAAATATCTAGTTCAAATAAAGATAGAGAGATCTAAAAAATAATAACATCACATGAAATATCAAATGAGATATAACCAAGTCAAAAGGATCCCCACATGGGGTGGATTAATACAGGTCATAAACAAAAGAACAAAAAAACATCTAAGAAAAAATAATAGAAGAAACACATAGTAAATCTTTCAATCACCTCAAATCCTCAAACAGATAAACCTAGATAGTAGCCTATCATAGGGACCTTTACTTTAGTCAGATCTCTAATAAAAAAACTACACGCACATCGGGTTACCCATACAAGGTGTGAGTAATAAACCGAGTAGAACAATGCAAATGTGTCCTTAGTATAAATACAATAGATATATGTGATTTCATGTAATGAAGAAAATAAATAAAAAAAATAAATCATAGGAAAATATACACCCAAATTGGTTCATCATATTCTGACTAGGAAATCACAAATCATGACCATACCTAAGGCGATTGATGATAGGAAGGTGTCACCCTATACCAGGAACCCATCTCTTGAAATCAAAGAGCGATCTAAAGAGGGAATCAAAATATCCAACCTATTATGTGAGAAAAAACTTCCCTGGGTTAATTTACCATTGTTGAGTTCCATATCCACTAACCATAATTGATGTGTTTTGATAAAGTTGTTATAATAGGTAAACTCTCACACAGGTCAAACTATCCCCTTAGGGTAAGGTCCCATGGATACACCTCATGTATCTAACCTCAAGGAAGCAGTATGAGTAAAGAATCAGAATATCTAAATTCCAAAAAAATTCAAACCATACCCTAGGGTTTATTTTCCATGGACACATCACATATAATCCATCCCACACAATAGGAAGTAAGTCATCAATATCAAAACTAGACTAACACAGGTCACCTATTCTCTAACTAGTCATCCTCTATCATGAGATAATGAAAAGTCCCTATGGACTTCCCTTAACAAATTCCTCATAGTTTCCTATAATATGCACACATAATCACCAATTACATTTAACATAATATGTATTCACCACCCAACCTTATATGCTAAGCTGCAAGGTCTTTTAATCCCCTACCGAGCTAAGAAAACTAACAATGGTCCCAACAAACCAAATGGACAGCCTTACCTCCATCATCCAAACAATGTATGGATGTGTCGCAGATATATTGTTTTACTAATATCTAACCTCCAAGGATTCATTAAAATCGTTAAATAGATACTTTGATATTTAGATACCAAAAGAAAAACATTACATGGTCAACTCATGCAATTGCATGCTGGTCAAACCATGTAACCACAAATGAATGTCATAACATGTCAAAGACTTGATACCTCAATCTTAATAGAGAAAAATTTCTAAATTGAACTCTTTGATTCATTCCCAATCCACTAAAAACCCTAAAATATCCCCAAACCCTCATAATTAGGTATTTGATGTGGAAAATAAGGAAATAATGAAAGAAAAAAGGTACCTCAGGTATGGATGGAATTATACATAACAAGAGAAAGTTTTTATAATGAAGCAAAATTAAAATGGAAAAGAATTGATAAATATGTATCAAGAAGGAAGAATAGATGATAGAGATAAAATATAATTAGGTCATGCTCACTGTATTTTAGGATAAAATGGAGAAACACCCCTTTTAAATAAAATTTAATTAATTATTTTAAATAAAACTATCCCTAGAATATCACAGTGTGACCCATCCTTCATGTAATGATTACCCATCTAGAAAAATACCAACACATCACCACATATCTCATAAATTAAAAAGTTATTTTATCCATTTATATAAATATAGTCAAATTTTTCTATGAATGAAACCCTTATGTGTCTGGGTTATTCAATTATGCGACTTATGATTGATAATACCCGTATCAATTATAAAATATGATTAATTCTAGAAATAAATATTTTCAATTCTATGAAAAAAAGATGTGTCTTATGTATTCAAGTTCTACTATTACATATTACAGTGAAGAATATAACATAAGAAAAATAAAAAAAATATTAACACATATATCCCTTTAGAATTCATGCATAAGGTATGTCTCAAAATCATAGCATTTGAAAATATAATTTTCACACTATGATATATAATATAATTCTTGAATATGTAATATAATTCCTTTAGATAAAGATTCATCATGTAATATATTCTTCCCATGTCTAATAATAATAATTTCTTGACATGTGTGATGCATAAAGAATATAAATAAATATCATTTATACTATTTGGACCATTAAACATGGTTCACTTTCCCTCGTCAACATTTATCAATCCTCAAATAATGTTTATTTAATTAAATAAATGTCACTTAATTATTTTACAATAAATATTATATTTTAAAACCTTGAAAATTAATATTTATTATTATTATTTAACTCGATTATTGTTTTGAATAACTTGTGATTAAATCATGGTGATCAAATAAATCCAAATAAATATTATTTATTCCAACTTGTTAAATTCAATAATAGAATTTAACTGAGATTGTAGATGCACTTAATATTTAACCCTCTAGGCCTATTTCTCAATGGAATTAGTCATAACCGCCTAAATTTCAAGGTTAGCATCTAGAAACATTCCAATACTTCCATAGAGAAAGAAGTTAATGTTGTAATGACATCCAACCTCCAATGAACTTTTATTGTGTAATATAATCCTTTTAAGACAATATCTCAAATAAAGAAGGTTGCATGACAGTGCTATCAGCCTATCTGCTTGATGTATCTTTATATGACTTTCTGGAAATGAACTCACCCATAAAACACTATGTTCATAGATTTATTAAGACTATTCCATCCCCATCAAAGGGTGTGAGATATTAACTTTTTTTAAGAGAAAAAAAGGATAAATTATTTCTTTCATTATCCATTAATGTTGTATCATTCTTGATGCACCCAACATAACCTACTTCTCTATATACATATTTTATCATAGTTTTCATCAATACATCAAAGTACATGAGTTGTGATATCCATTAATGATAATATTAAAGTCTAAAGATCGATACACACATCCTCAAATAAGAACATCCAATGACACATGGAAATATGGATTTCCTATTAATGGGATTGTTCTTATAACCTCCTATATTAGATATTACCAAGGGTGAACACCATGAGAATGTGTCTCAATGTATTATTAGCCCCCTACCCCTAATATCCTATTTTTTCTATGTCCCATTAGAAAATATCATATGTATATAGAACAAGGTTAAAGAATAATGTTGTGGAACCTCTAGGTTCTCATCATAGTTGGGAACTACTATGACCTTTCAGTGAAAAATATATTCTAAGGACATTATCACATAAAAATATCTTGTAAAAGAATAACAAGATGTGAAAAGAAAACTTATTTAATTAATAAAAACATGTAATCACGTACTAAATAAGTTTTTTTCTAGGTAACCAACTCCAATAGACTCTCACTTTCACTAGACCAACTGAAAATAGCTTTAAGTCCACTAGATCTCACATAATACTCATGTTTTTCCACATTTTCCTCTGTGGATACTCCGATCACCGAAACTTCACCTCATTGAGAAAAATAATTCAAGAGATGAAACTTCTGAATTATGTTCATTTTCATTTGGTGTGAGCTTGGATCCTTAGATAGATCCACCACTACAGTGTTATCACAGTAAACTGTGATAGGGTATTTACTGCTGGGAACCACATACAACTCTTAGATAAATTTTTGAATCCATAATAATTACTTGTCTATATCAAAAACCATAATTTACTCAATATCCACTATATAATTGGAAATAACTATCTATTTTGAACTCTTTAAACTCACAGTTCCTCCATTGATAGAAAAGATATATCCTGACTATGACTTCTAATCATTTTGATCTATCTGAAAACAAGTATCTATATAAACCCTAATTACTAGTTCATCATCTCCTCTATACACCAAGAACATATCCTTCGTATGACTTAAATACTTAATGATAGCCTTCATAAGATTCTAATGTTTTTCACCAGGATCTTATTAATATTTTCCTACCATTATCAAATAATATGCAACATCGAGACTTATACATAGCATGGAATACAAGATAGATCCTATCACAAAAGCATATGGGATCTTACTCATTATCTCTATTTCTTATTGTGTTTGGGGGCACATTTTCTTAGAAATATTTATACTAGTTGACACTAGAACCAATCCTCTCTTGGATTGTTCCATACTGAATTTATTTAGTATCTAGTTAATTTAGATACTTTAACTTAGTCTGAGAAGCCTCTTGGATCTATCATTCATGATCTCAATCCCTAGAATTTAGGTTGATTCACCTAGGTCCTTTATGGATAAGCACTTTATTAACCATGATATAACTACTTGTAAGGCCGTTATATCCTTTATAATTAGTAATATGTCATCAATATACACAAATATGAAAACAACTATACTATCACTAAATTATTTGCAAATGCACGGCTAACATTCATTCTTAAAGAAGCCGAATTATTTTATGGCTTCATTGGACCGAATTTTCCATGGAATGGATGCGTTATTTAACCCATAAATGGATCTCTAAAACTTTCATACCTTTTTGAAATTTCATGGAGTCACAAACCCTTCTATTTCTGTTATATACACATCCTATTGAAGGTTCCCATTAAGGAAATTAGTTTTTAAATATATTTTCCAAAAATCATAGTCATGGTAAACTGTTATGGAAAGCAATATTATGGTGTATTTAAACATGTAAACTATATGGAATGTTTTTTTATTCAATTAATTAACATTTTCTAAAACCTTTATCCACTAGTCATGATTTATAGGTATTCACTTTACCTTTTATTTCTATCTTTATCTTGAATACTCATTTGCACCTAATAGGTTTTACATTAAATAATGAATAAATCAAAACCCAAACTTGGTTTGGATACATGGAATCCATCTCATAATTGATGTTTTTTCCATCATGTAGCCTTTCAGCTCTCTACTACCTCCTTATAGGAGTGCGGATGATCATTGTTAACCAATAATGAGTCACCATCATCAGTGACCAGAAAACCACATCTCTCTAGTTCTATTACCTCCCTTTCACTCCTATATAGTACTTGTGTTTCAAGAAGAACATATTCCATGGGGACCTATGGAATTGGTTCATGTACCAACACTTGAGTATCTTGATCATCAACTTCATTAAAGTCAATCTTTCTCCCACTATCCTCATTGGTGATGTGCTCCCTTTCAAGAAATATGGCCTTTCTTATGATAGCTACCTTCTTTTCTGAAGGGTTATATAGATAGTATACCCTTATTTCCTTGGGATACCCTATAAAGATACACCTCATGCCTCAGGGTTCTAGTTTGTTTCTTGAGATAACCTTAAAAAACACCTCACAACCCCATGCATGAACATGTGATAAAAAGTTTTATTTCTACACCATAACTCAAAGGGAATACCATTTTCAACATTATTCAATACTCGGTTTAGTAAGTATAATTCTATCTATAATTAATATCACCAAAAGGATAATGTAAGACTTGTGTGACTCATAATCGACCTTACCATGTCTAACAAGGTATAGTTCCTCCTTTCACTAACACCATTCTACTATAGTATATAAGGTGGAGTGAGTTGTGATAAAATCTCATACTCTCATAAAAAATAAATAAAGTATTGGTTAATATATTCATTACCTCAATCCAATTCAAGTTTTTTTATCTTCCTTCTAATCTGATCCTCAACCTCATTCTTGAACTCTTTGAACTTCTCAAAGGATTAATATTTATACCTCATCAAGTAGATATAACCATATGTGATCAAATAATTATTAAAAGTAATTAAGTATGAGTATCCACCACTGGATTCTACTTGAAAGGGTCCACACACATCAGTGTGTACTAATTCTAGAAGATCTCTAGCCCTTTCACCTTGACCACCAACTGGTGGTTTGGTCATTTTTTCTTGTAAACAAGAATGACATCTTTCAAGTGGAATTACCGCAAAAGAGTTTAAATAACCATCTTGATAGAGCTTCATCAAATTCTTCTCATTTACATGACTAAGATGGAAATTCCACAATTGGGTGTCTTATGAGTCTCACGTATTAGTTTCATTATCAATTTCCAATATTTTTTTTTCATAATTTAATACATAAAGACCATTATTTATCTATTCCATACCATAATATATGATATTTTTATAAAATTAGTGACCTTTATTTCCAAATAAGAAAATAAATATATCCATATCTAAGAAATAAATAGAAATAATGTTCTTGGTAACACTATGGACATAATAAAAGTTCTTTAAAACCAAAATCAATCATGTTGGAAATGTGAGATAGTAGTCTCCAATGGATAGAGAAGCCAGCCTCACTCTATTGGAAACCCATAGATCTACCTCACCTATTTCAACATTTTTAAATCTAATTGTTTTCTATATTTGGATACAAATGTGAGCACCACATGTAGTATATAACATCCAACTTATAGATCTATAAATATTACACTTGATAATGAACACACCTAAAGTTTCACCTTTCTTCTTTGGTTGGGTTTAATTTCTATTCTAGTGGCCCTACTTTCCACATGAAAAACATACCTCATCCTATTCTTTTTATTGCCTATGGATCTTATTCTTCATAGAGGTATGGTTCTCCATATCCTTATACTTTGAATGAGTCTCCAACCCCTTTTCCTTATTCCTCTTATTCTTATTTACCAAGGACAACAAGTTTGTCACACCCCATATATTTATCAACTTGGTGGATAAGAGTAATTTTTTTTGATAGTGTCTTATATCTATTTCTCATTTTATAATTCACAATAAAACTAGATATGACTTTGAGTAGTGAGGATATAATGAGATCTATGTGTATCTCATCAAGGATTTTAATACCCAATATTTATAGGTGCTCGATGTAGCCGCTAATCTTAACTATATGTTCCCCATCTGGTGTCAACTCTCCAATCTTTCATGTAAAGAGTGAATTAGAGATATCATATCTTTCTAATCTTTAATTCTCTTGATAGAGACCCCAAAGGTGAGAAACTATGATATATGCATCCATATCCTCATATTTCTTTAAAATATCATTGTAAATGGTAGATAACATAAAACATTGGACATCCATTCCATCATCCACATGCTTCAGATAAAGATATATCTCTTCCACACTAGCCTCTTTGGAAATTAACTCAGAGAGTGAGGTTTCTAGCATATACAAGTTCTTTTCATGGTGTAGTATAATGCACAAGCACCTATACCATTCCTAGAAATTTTCACTGTTAATAATGTTATCCTTCTCTAGTATGGATCGCATTGATATTATCAATTTCGTTTGATTTTCCATTTCTACAATTTAAGTGAAGATAATTAGTACTTGTTTTGATTATAAAATATATTAATAAATTTAAAATTAATTAAATTATTATTAATCTCCCACTATTTTTCATAATCTAATAGCCCTCACCCTTAGTTTCAAGATATCTTGTCACTTAGATGTTCTAGTGAAAGGGATCCATATTCCCTTATCATAACCCATACTTAGTCCTAACAAGATATTTAAAGGTTTTTGTGTAGGTGTAACTTGATAACTACATTAACTCATAGTTCCTTGATTTATTGAGTGTACTTCTCAATCCTGAAATCTTATTTTAAAATCTCCTCAACCTTAGCCTCTTAGTTACACAAAGTCCTGCTTAGGCATTCAAACCTTGATCTAAACTAAGTTAAATCAACCCAAAACTTCAAGCTAAAATTTTCATGATAATTTAAATCAACCCAACTTGGGTTGGTCATGTACTTTGAATGATGAGATTGATTCTAACTTAAGTATTAGAAGGCTAATTCAACTTAATATTTTATTCGAGTTGTTTTATCCTTATGTGTAAGGCCCATTTTACCCTTTTACATGCCTCATTAATATTAAGTGGATTTTACTTAAGTGATTAACCATGTCTGATAAAACATTTAAACATAAATTAATTATATTTTATTTCATCTTACTTGATTTTTAATTCATTTATTATGAAATAATTCAATATTCACAAACATAAGTAATTAATGATGCAACTAATATAAATAAAATATAAGTTGAATGATCATGATATTTTTCTAGTGGTTAGTTTTTCCATCACATGATAAAATAACCCTTGACCCTAGTGTAAAACACCTTAAACAATAGCATGTTTCATGTTGCAATATTCCACCTTGGCTCCTATACATCACCTTGATTGGTTTCACCTCATCTCTATGACTCAAACTTCCTCCACTCACTTTGGAACTCTATCCTTATATAAGCTTTTATTCACATGAAGGTGATGGGATCTAATGGATTTGGATAAAGGGTGTTTACATAAAAGAAACAATGGGAATTCCTGACCTTGTATAATAAGGAGGGATGACACACACACCATAAATAATAACTTAACCATAATAAATTAAAATAAACCATTCACACATAAGGGTAGGTCTAATATCATGATCATCCACACATCAAGCAATGAACATACATTTTCAATATTATTATCAATTACTTTGATTTTTTCTTTAATTGTGATAATTTTCCATGAATTAATCCAATTTATTCAATTCATCCTAATTCTATCCGAACATCCTTAACTTATCACTATCTATAATTTAAAAACAATAAAATTAATGTAGTACACAAGTGTATTTGGAGGAAACCTCATGTGTCCAAAATTTTAACATGAAAATTAATTTAATATATAATTTTTAATCTTATAAAATGGAATGTACTATCGAATGAATGAAACAAATAACACATAATCAATAGGTTTTAATTATGCATTTAATTCTTTTTTCTATTAGAATTTGAAAACACTACTGACAGTAGACTACACGACGTGTACTTGTTTTCTTACAATGTCTACATCACGTGCCTTAGATCTGGCCATGTTGCATTCTATGGATGTGTTTGAGGTACACAGCATGTACTAGGAATACATAGCATGTAGCCTCAGATTTCACAGCATGTATATCCCTGTGTCATGTATCCAATACATGGATTTCTAGTACACCTCGTGTTCTCGGCCATAAGAAGACAGGGACTACATGGTGTGTAACCTACTTAAATGAAATTTAGTTCTACATGTTATGTTCCATTCTATCTGAATCCACATGTGAATACAATCTATCCAGATATTAGATATAATTTTGTCAGATCTGACCCGATGGATCAAGTTACAGATGCAAAAAAAACTACACAGCATGTACTCTAGGAGTACATGGCATGTACTTTGTTTTTCTCCAGGCATAGCCTTTGGAACCTCTCAATGGAAATTTCTATATGATTCTTAATTTTAAATTATTAATTGGTTGTTGGTTGTGTTATTCATAATTAAGAAAATAATATTCGATGATTTTGTATTTTTAAAATGAATCTTTTTAGATAAAAGAAAATGCAAACACAGGTAATCATTCAATTAATAATAAATAATTATAAATTAAACATGTGAACTTTCTGATACCACTTATATGTTTCAAGAATATAAGAATCATCCTTTTAATATATGAACAACTAGTATTATAGTCTTAAATCATGTGTAATCATTGCATTACATGATCATGAGATCATGTCCAATGGAAACATTTGATTAATAGACTACATTAATACATTGGAACCATAGGGAGAGGATCTTTACATGTAATTTATAATTAATTTATGAGAAAATATAGAATTATCTCAACTTTTTTTAAAGGTGGGTGGTAGAGGACCCTTTTTATTGAATCAAAAAATCAAAGAGAAATTAAGATAGTAGCGAGTAGTTAAAACAGTTCATCAAATCCCCCATCACGAGGACCCAAGTTTTTTCCTAATATTATTGGTGATCCTTCATTATTTATCCTGTAAAGCTCTCTAGTCCATTCTAAAGATGCGACCATGCCCATGGCCCCTTAAGTGAAGAGCTTCCAAATCTTGTGCTTGCTTAAGAAGACTTTTAATGTCCATGTCATCCAAGTCTGAGACCTCATATAGCACCTCATATTTCCTTAATGCCAGTTTAATCCTTCCACATCCCCTCCCTCAACTTCTAGCATGTTTTCCACACTTCCAAGAGTTATATTACTGTCAATAATTATAAAAATCATCATCTTATGTAGTGGGGTAGTGGTTTTTCTCTATTGGAGTGATATGATCTGTCGCATGTGGATCACTACACTACTAGCACGACTGATCCTAATTGCTTTTTTTGTTCACGGTTGATCGTAGTAGTTATTTTATTGAAGGATTAAGAACCCATGGTGTTATCTCAAAATATTGAGAGATGAGGAGGAGAGGACGTACTCTAGGGCTTGATCAAATATCTCCTTATCAGTTGTTCTTACAAAAAAATGAATTATGAAATTGGTATAATTAGATATTTATTATATCTGATTTAGGGTTGGAAAATCACACACAAGCCCCTAAACATATTTAATATTATTAAATGAACCTATTTATAATGAAAATAATAATATTATTATTATTAGCTTCTTGACATATGTGGTGTTGGGTTTTGGGGCCCGCAGAAGAAGCCGGTGGGCTGGGGATTTTAAAATTTTCATCGGCGGGATAACGGAACTTGTCCTCACCGACGATCTGAGCCCCAGAGAGGTCCAAAGACCTCGCATAAATTATTAAGAGCACAAAACTAAAATGAAAACATACCCATTTCAAATCCAAAGTTGTGGTCTACTACAACTAGTCGATGGTGATCGTCACTTAAAGGATCCAAAGTAGGATCCCTCTAGATCGTCCACACGTGCTCCAAAAATCCACTAGAACATCGATCATCGAATTCCGGGTGCTAGCGCGGTGATCCGATGAAGCTTTCGACGTCCTGGTGATCACCACATCGAGATCTCTTTGATGCTTGAGGAAGAACGTGATCCGAACTCTTGGATCATCATTTTCTCTCTCTAGGAAGTGGGAGGAGAGAGAGGATCTCAATTTTCATTACATGAAAATGAATGAATAGTGAATTGCACAACATAAGAGAGAGCCTCCTCTTATATTTATAGTGGACTTGAGAAATACCTGATTGGGTTCCCTGGGCCCCATTTATTTCAATTTCCACTAAATAAATAATTTTGACAAACTAAACTGCGCCAATATTATTTATTATTTTATCACATACTTGTAGTATATATATATATATAATACATTACGTGATAAAACTGAGTCATTTAACTAGACTCTCTATCCCGCTTAATATTATAAGAACCTTGAATATTAAAATAATATTCATTCGATTAATATTTTCTTTTATTTACTGAACTCATAAATACATTAAATAAATTCAATCCCAAATATTCATAACTTGAATATTAATGAATTTATTTAATTCACCATTGATCGATAACTTGGACAATGCTTGGACCCCATGGCAGGTCCCACTATGTCCATATACCTATTCAACTAAATAGGGCGGATTCTTGAATACACTATTGTGTGTGACCCTCTAGGCCCTTACCTCGATAGTAGTGAATAAAATCCACAGACCAAGAGCGGAGTCTAGAAACCCATCATGGCCCCTAAAGAGATAAGGATAGTCATAGAAACTACTACCATCCTACGAACATTGACTGTGTACTATAATCTCTTTGTCATTAAATATCTCATAAAGCAGGACAAACTCTTGTGTCATCGTCCTTATCTTGATTTATTATTTGTTGATCTATCCAGATGAATTTTCCTTTCTACTGCTTTTCCAAAGACTTATAAAGGTGGTACCATCCTGATAAACTAGGCCTAAGATATACGACTTCCTGAAATTGGAAGTGACAAATCCTTTCTTGACCATTCAGCCAATGCCATACCACTAATGATGCACCCAAAACAAACTACCTCGCCACGACATCACTGCCATGGTTTTCATCTTTCATCAAAGTACGTAATAAAATTATATACATGGGTAATGGTCTCAATTCAATAGACCAATACACATGTTTATAGATAGGAACAACCAATAACACCCAAAACATGTGGTGTTCCTATTTGAGGTTCTGTCCTCATGATCTCACTACTAGAGATCACCAAGTGCGAACTTCATGAGAATAATTCTTAATTCTTATGAGCCACCAACACGTGATAGTCATACATCGACTGTGTCTAGTCAGTAAGATGTATCTAGACTATATAACATGTCACAAACTAGGTCGGGACGTCATCCGACCTGGCTCCTGACCCGGTCCATGACATGGCCCGAAGGGCGTTCTCGATCCCCACGGGCTGGAAACTAGTGTTGGGCATCAAAATAAACCAGTTGTGAACAATTTTGGCCCATAACAAGGATGACTAAACATAAACTAAATAAGAAGATAAATAAAGGAAAAAAACTAAACAACTCGGCAGCGGAAAAAGGAATTAAAGAAGCAACTTGACATACCTCAAGTGACCTCATGGGTCAACGCAGAACGTAAACCACACTCACTCCCAAAAGCGACCCAAGGCTGAAACCTGCAATGGAAAAGTAAAGTAGGCATGAGAACCAAGATTCTCAGTAGGAATGCCAAAATATAACCACGTCCTATGCCCCTCCTTTAGTAAGAAATCCAATTATTCCAGTTTTAAAATAAGATATAATAAAATAATGTTTCTCCTTTTCAAATTTAAGTAATGAGTTTTCATTTTCAGGTAAATCATTTTACTCCAACTACATTTTCAAAATAGGTTTCAAACATGCATTAACATTTCAAAATGAAAAGAAACCAGTTTGGATTAAAATATGGTTTTCACAAACAAGACATCGAGTATGAAACAACTAAAAAGAAAGTTACATCTCTAGAAGCATGTCACAAATGAGCACCATGGGTGATCCCTATAGGTAGCTAGAACAAGTGGGAACCTAGAGACCTCGTACCTCGGTGAAACGTGGCTTAGAAGACCACGACCCTCAAAAATTCATACGTTTAGTTAGTGTTGTTGCATAAATCCTGCTAGACAAATCGGGATGAACCCCTTCCATGTAATCTAGCGTACTAGTCCTGGTCACCCACCTAGATACCCTGGTCTCCCATTGTGCTCTATTTCAAGTGGTGGTGAGTTTTTCTTTATCATGCAAACATATACGAACATAACATTTTCTTTATCAAAAACTCATTCAACCACTCACCACCGTTCTCCCTCCTTAAGTGCATTCCCCCTCTTTCACGTCACACAATGAATAAACTTCAACATTAGGCACATCATAACACTTTCAACATACAAATCATTTTCTAAAACCAAGGGGGTGTTCCTCAAGAGAGGTTTTTCTTTTTCATAAAACATTCTTAAGGTTACAAACGGTCTTTATTGCATAAAGGGAATACTTTTTACAATTAACTGGCCAAAAGGCCAAGCACCTTTGGAAATACACATTACCAATTCAAAACCACTTAGGAAATCAATTTTCAAGAAAAGGTCACTTAAGACAGATAGCATTAAAAATACATTTCAATTTCCAAAGCAAAGGCATAATCGTTTCTAGCAACCGTAACCTGATTTCATAGCATGTGTATATAGCGTAAATGTAAAATGTATTTTTAAAACAAGAAAGCAATTATGAATCTCAAATTAAAGGCATAGGCATAGAGAACCTACCTCAAACTTGTCGCTATTTATCGATGGCCACACTAATCGACACTTGGCGCATACACACACATGCATTTATACATATATATATCCACACCCCTAGCTACATTGAACATATTCCCTGCACCATGAGGGAATATGTAGAAAGAGGGCATATATATATATATGCCTTACCCTATGCATGTACATGTAGGATGCCTCGACACGCGCGACCCAAAACCAACGAAGCAAGGCCCAATGCACTACACATATAATTTAATAAAACAATTAATCAATTTATTAAACACTTCAAAGTTAGCGCTAAAAAAATAATCACACCAAAAACACTCTTTAAACCCAAAACGTACACTAAACCATTTGAAAATACATTTCACACTACTTGTATAACTCATAAAAGTCATTTAAAATAATAAAATAAAAGCACATAATCAATTTAACCATTCCCAAATCCCTTTTCAAATCATCACATAAACCGGAACCAATTCTAAAACATGTATTCCATTGTTTAAACCATTTAAAATTTACATTTAGAAATACAAGACAACTCAAATATTCCAAATTATTCATTTCTCTTTAAAAACCTAAACCCAAATCCATTTGCACCATAAGTTCTCTTGAAAATGTGATTCACACCACTTGAAAAACTAAATAAACCATTTGTACAATTTATAAAACACCTAAAAGAGGCGCAACAAGATTTTACATGAAATGTACACCCAAATTCACATTAAGAAACCAATTTAAACTCACGCATATCAAATTCATTCAAAAACTATATTTGCATCACTTTCACAATGAAATAAGTCATTTTCTTAATTTATAAAACATCACCAAGGTTCACACCAAAACAATATCCAAACATGCTTCACATACTTTATAAGTTTTAATAAACAACTTAATAATTTTTTAAACTTTAAGAAACCAAAAGACTCAAATATAAATATAAATAACCGTGACCACAATATGTTGGGTCAGGGTGTGACAATTCTCCCCACCACAAAAACTTTTTGCCCCCAAAAAGTCACCCAGCCAAATAAGGAATCAAACTTGAGTTCCAAACTGAACGAGGCCAACAAAAACATGAACTCGGTGTGACTTTTCACTCCATTAGTCACACTTTACCAACTCTAAGGGAAAACGCAACAAGAAAATCCATGAAGAAATGGGAAGGGTTCTCCCCACCACAAGAACCCGACTAGCATGTCCAACATTGAGATTCTCAGAACGAGATAACACTGGAACTGCTAACTTGATCCAAAGAGGAAACTACCAAAATAGATCAAAAATCCACCACAAACTAACTTTCAGAGAAGGCACGACAAGATCCATGGTGGGTCTTCCCACCATCTAAGAACCGGCCAGCTTAAGCCAACTAGCATAGACTGACATAAGAATTCCCAACCCAAACCACAAACCACTGACACATGAGAAAACCCACAAAATAATTCTACCAAATAGTGAACTTAACCATGACTCATCATTTCCACAAGATTTGAGCATTTCCAAAATGAGCATGTACTAAAACAAAACGGGTCACACTTGAGGAAGCGCAACTACTGGAATTACAAAAGGAAGAGATCACCATGCCTTCTTACAACGACAGTGGGGTGTTCAAAGAAGAAATACCATAATGAGAAAAAGAGACCTTTATGCCTCTTACAGCAAAATAGAACCTCCAAAGATGGGAGAGATACAACAGGGAAATTCATACTGTCCCCATTTCAGCATTGGAGAAAAAAATTAGACCAAGGTGCCCCACACCCAACAATTCCTGACTGGATGAATGGATTCACTCCGAGACCTGTGGCTGGAGCTCTGATGTCTTGAAGCATCTACTTCCCCACAGTTAGGAGCTAACATCTGTTCGTCAAGACTCTTTCTGACATTGCCGCTAGTAGAACCTCTCTAAGTTCCCCAAACAGCCACACCGATGGCAATTCTTCAATGGATGATGATGAGGTGACTTAAAGTACTCAAACCGGCCACACAAGAAGTGAACAAGAGAGTGGTATGAATAATAGAAGATGGAATTGACAAGAAAACTTATCTGAGATGGGTTCCTCCATCTCTCTCTCACAGAATGGGGAACCATCCAAAACACCAAAGGGAATCGGTCCTTGAACAATAGACGAAGATCCCACACAAGAGAAACTTTAACTAATTCCACGATGTTATCTTTGGATAAAAGGGAACCAACTCCTTGAGATTCCCAACATAGGCCCTCACTATTTGTTGTCCTTGATGGACACTCACGATCCTTGCCGCTTCCCTCACCTTCACTTCCACAAATATAAACCATCAAATGAGAGTGGTCCTAAACACCTTCCAAGACATACCATCATGCAACGATGCTGGGATTATCTCCTCCACCAATCCCAAGTTACACCTCCAAATGGACCCGAACCAACACAGAATATCTTAGCTTTGGGAGTTTCCAATAACCTGAAAACACCAATGATTTCACCAAGCCAGTCTACTACCTTCGATAGATCACGATCACCATGGAATATGAACAACAACCGAAAATAATTCAATTCTACCACTGCGCTAAGAGTCTGGGTAGAACCAACAACTAGAAGAGACTCACTAGAAACCTCTAGGACTTTTTTGGGTACCATACTCAAAAACAAGAGGCACAAATCTGAATCAAAACTCATCATAAATCAAAATTCCACACCTCAATCACAAATGAAAGCTCAAACTCAATCACCATTCCAACCAAAATTCAGTATGTCAAAACCAAGAACCCACAAAAAAGAATACCCAACACGAAAAGAGAGTGCTAAACAATTTCTCACTCACTTTTCTAAACATTTGAAAAACCCTTTTTGAAAACCATTTTTCAGCAAACAAAACAACTTAAATATCCACCATTGGTATCCCATGAAGTCTCACACATACATATCCATGTGCTAGCTCAAGCACCCATCCACTCACATCACCAATTTCCCCACTTTCCACATGCGCACCTCAATGTATGTGATCACTCATAGGAATACCAAGGGTCAATTCAAGGCACTTCACATTTCTAAAACAGACCATTAAGCACAAAGCACAAATTCCCAACCAATTTGAGAAAGTCACTTATCATTAAAGAAACACATTTCAAAATTCCAAAACGTTTTCCATTTCAAAAACCATTTTCCACTCCAACAACCATATTCCCTTTTGAAAACCCCTTCACAAAAATCCATTTTCATTTTTGAGATCTACTCACACCAACCAAAATAAAGGTCAAACATAACTCACATCAAAATTTCCAAAAATAAGGGACTAGTGGCTATGTCAACCCGGTAACATGGCTTAGAAGACCATGATCCGAGCATCATCCACCATAGGAAGTATCTTGAACCGTGCAATCGGGCTGTACATGGGTCGCTACTCCATGCAGGCTCGTCGTTTAACACCAGATCACTTCCCTTGTCATCTCTCATCCACACAGGCCAAGCAAAAGAAAAACTCAAATCCTATACTACCCCTGGAAACTCGAGTCTCGGGATGGGAAAGGGTTAATGACGTCCTTCCCACGCCTACCTCTTGAGTCCTGACACACCTAATCACCAAGCTAATTGACACCCCAAATAACAAGGTCCCCTCTAATACCATTTTTTCATGAACTAGGATGGGTCGTCATCCGACCCGGCGCCCGACCCGGTCCGCGACATGGCCCGAAGGGCATTCCCGATCCCAACAGGTTGGAAACTAGTGTAGGGCATCAAAATAAACCAGTTGGGAATGATTTTGGCCCATAACAAGGATTAATAAACATAAAATAAACAAGAAGATAAATAAAGGGAAAAAACCAAACAACTTGGAATCGGAAAAAGGAATTAAAGAAGCAACGTGACATACCTCAAGTGACCCCGTGGGTCAACACGGAACGTAAACCACACTCGCTTCCAAAAGAGACCCAAGGCTGAAACCTGCAACTGAAAATTAAAGTAGGCATGAGCACCAAAATTCTCAGTAGGAATTCCAAAATATAACCACGTCCTATTCCCCCACCTTTAGTAAGAAATCCAATTATGCCAGTTTGAAAATAATATATAATAAAATAATGTTTCTCCTTTTAAAATTCAAGTAATGATTTTTCATTTTTAGGTAAATCATTTTACTCCCACTACATTTTCAAAATAGGTTTCAATCATGCATTAACATTTCAAAATGAAAAGAAACCAGTTTGGATTAAAATATGGTTTTTACAAACAAGACATCAAGTATGAAACAACTGAAAAGAAAGTTACATCACTAGAAGCATGTCACAAATGAGCACCATGGGTAATCCCTAGAGGTAGCTAGAACAATTGTGAACCTAGATACATCATACCTCGGTGAAACGTGGATTAGAATACCACATACCTCAAAAAATGTGGCTTAGAAGACCACGACCCTCAGAAAACGTGGCTTAGAAAACCACGACCCTCAGAAATTCATATGTTTAGTTAGTGTTGTTGCATCAATCCTGCTAAAAAACCGGGACGAACCCCTATTGTGTCATCTAGCATACTAGTCCTGGTCACCCACCTAGATACCCGAGTTTCCCATTGTGCTCTATTTCAAGTGGTGGTGAGTTTTTCTTTATCATGAAAACATATATGAACATAACATTTTATTTATCGAAAAGTCATTCAACCTCTCACCACTGTTCTCCCTCCTTAAGATCATTCCCCCTATTTCACGTCACACAATGCATAAAATTCAACATTAGTCACATCATAACACTTTCAACATACAAATCATTTTCTAAAACCAAGGGGGTGTTCCTCAAGAGAGGTTTTTATTTTTCATAAAACATTCTTAAGGTTCCAAATGGGATTTATTGCATAAAGGGAATACTTTTTACAATTAATCATCCAAAAGTCCAAACACCTTTGGAAATACACATTACCAATTCAAAACCACTTAGGAAATCAATTTTTCAAGAAAAGGTCACTTAAGACCGATAGCATTAAAAATACATTTCAATTTCCAAAGCAAAGGCATAATCATTTCTAGCAACCGTAACCTGATTTCATAGCATGTGTATATATCATAAATGTAAAACATATTTTTAAAACAAGCAAGAAATTATGAATCTCAAATTAAAGGCATAGGCATAGAGAACCTACCTCAAACTTGTCACTATTTGTCGATGTCCACACGAACCGACACTTGGAGCATACACGCACATGCATCTATACATATATATATACACACCCCTAGTTTCATTGCACATATTCCCCATGCCATGAGGGAATATGTACAAAGAGGCCATATATATATATGCCTTACCCTATGCATGTACATGTAGGATGCCTCGACATGTGTGTCCCAAAACCAACGAAGTAAGGCCCAGCATGCTACACATATAATTTAATAAAACAATTAAGCAATTCATTAAACACTTCAAAGTTAGCACTAAAAAAATAATCACACCAAAAACACTCTTTAAACCCCAAACGTACACTAAACTACTTGAAAATACATTTCACACTACTTGTATAACTCATAAAACTCATTTAAAATAATAAAAGAAAAGCACATAATCAATTTAACCATTCCCAAATCCCTTTTCAAATCGTCACATAAACAAGAACCAATTCCAAAACATTTATTCCATTGTTTAAACCATTTAAAATTTACATTTAGAAATACAAGACAACTCAAACATTCTAAATTATGCATTTCTCTTTAAAAACCTACACCCAAATCCATTTGCACCATAAGTTCCCTTGAAAACGTGATTCACACCACTTGAAAAACTAAATAAACCATTTGTAAAATTTATAAAACACCTAAAAGAGGCGCAACAATATTTTACATGAAAAGTACACCCAAATTCACATTAAGAAACCAATTTCAACTCACGCATATCAAATTCATTCAAAAAGTAGTTTTTCATCACTTGCACAGTGAAATAAGTCATTTTCTTAATTTATAAAACATCACCAAGGTTCACACCAAAACAATATCAAAATGTGCTTCACATACTTCACAAGTTTTAATAAACCACTTAATAATTTTTTAAACTTTAAGAAACCAAAAGACTCAAATATAAATATAAATAATTGCGACCACAATATGTCGTGTCGGGGTGTGACAGAACATATATTTAAGATCAATGTCATTGTATCTCGAGGTTCTCATTATAGAATGGGATCTTTTATAACCTCTCAATATGACAATTAACCTTTGTATATTACCATTATTATAGTGGACGTAGAAAATTATACACTATAATTTTGAGATAACATCATGCATATATAACTGTACACATGATATAGTAATCAAAAGTACTACATAGTTGGGTCTAGGGCACCCACTATTTCAACACTCCCACTTTCACTAGAGCCAACTTTCTAACTAAACTTGTTATTTACTCACATGATAAATACCATGCTTCTACTGAGTAATGGATTTAACTGTTGGGCCTTCCGCGTTTTCGCTGCATGGCATATCTAATATATGCAACCTCATAGGCTTGAGTAAAACTTCTCAAGATAAGGTATCTCTGAGTATATTACTTTTGTCCATTGTCAAAACTTTACAACTTGGCTAAAATAATATCATAATTCTTATTATGATAATACTTTTATCACTAGGTGAGAATACATGAATTGGAACAAATCATTGCGATTTATAACTACTTCTTAACTGCCTTAGAAGCTGCAATGTACTTGGTATTTGTATGTATGGCTACCAATAGCTTTTATGAGCTTGACCCGCTCATTGACATTTCCTAACTACGAAACTAGATCAAATTGATCTAAGGATTACTAGTTTGTGTCCCACCATAACTATTATACCTTCTTCTCCATTTTCCAGGTACATATCATTTGTACTTGACAAATTACAAGATGATAGTTCTGACTGTATCACTTGCAGTGATCCTGGAAATAATTGATATCTTCCTACAATAAAGTATATCCTGGAAATATCGATTATTTTACATAATATGGAATATGTGATTGATACATCACTAAAGCGTATGGTATCAATTCAAAACATTAATCTCTACTCATTCTTCGAACATGTTAACCTGAAGAGATTAAGCCATGTGACATTGGCAACAATTCTGAACTTGAATTGTTCCAACTTGTATTTTTTCAATACAATGTCACTATATGCATGATTGACTAGGACCAATCAACCTTTGGATCTACCTCAGTGGATCATGTTCCATAGAACTGAGGTTTCTACTTTAAGTCAATCATTGGAGATTTTCCTTTATTCTAATCTTATCTAACTATAAGATCAAGATCTGTTTTCCATATGTTTCCGAACATATTTCACTTGGAAAACATTGACGCTCCCACTAACCTTTGGTAGAAACAAGGAAAATATTCATTTATAATTAATTCTCTAAGATCTTGTTGCTTAATTTAATCTAGAACTGGATTTCAGTAACTTGAAACCTTAATTGGAATCATATGTTGTCATCATCTCTTTCTGGTTGCGTCGTATAGACACCTTCCATGAAAGATGATCTTGACATCTAATGACCAATAGAATGATCTTAGAAGTAAGATATGACAAGTAAAATTCTAATAGATTTAGGTGTACTGACTTGGTATAACCAATCGAGCCTTATTGGTACCATACTTGTACCATCCATGTATCATATAATTTGAATACCCACCGCAGTATTCAATTTATAAGACCCTTTTCAATTTGATACAAGGAATCCATTTTTAGTTGATCTTGTCAATCTTAGCTCATTGCCTTATACTTCTTACTTGTAGGATTTATTATTCTTTAATGAATAATTTTTCACCAGTCATGTTGAATATAAAACCATCACCATGGTTTTATTCTTCCTACGCATTATGTGTCACTGGAACATGCCTATTCCACATGTACTTGTGGAACTTGTTTCTATTTCAACCATTTGTGCATCTCGAGCATTGACTAAGTCCAATTTGATTCAGCTCTCACTATCTCTAATAGAGATATGCGCCCTTATATAGAAATGTAGTCTAATACTTGACTACATCTTTTCTATCTTAGGTATTTATGTAATATCCTAAGAAACTATTAGGATAATTACCTTAGATGCACAACATGTTTAGATTGATGCATGTTTGTTTTTAAAAAAACTGTTTGCATCCTAACACATGATCTATCGCATAATGTATTTTCATCATACTATGAGTTATATGATATCTATTTTTCATTTTAGTTGGCATATTGGTTATGGGTTTATGTCGTTATTTGTAGAGCACATCTTGAAATATAATGGAAGTTTCTATAGGTTGTAACATTGATAAAACTTACATCATAACTTTGTTGTATAAAATGTGCGTTTAGAAATTGCTCCATGATACATTTTGTTGATCAATGTTAATATGTAATACTCGTCATCGATACTCCTTATGAACATCAATACAGTGATTTAGATAAGGTAACATGCATTTATGAATTACCCCACGCTATATTATCATGATCGATGATTGTTTGGTCAAGATATTCTTCGGCATGTCGATCCAAATCAACTCATATCTTCTTACCAAACAAATACTTCACTATTCCTTAATAACATAAAGGAATCTTATGAAGTATCTTTACCTCTTGCTTCCCTTTAAAATA
Source organism: Viscum album (assembly GCA_963277665.1). Taxonomy (NCBI): domain Eukaryota; kingdom Viridiplantae; phylum Streptophyta; class Magnoliopsida; order Santalales; family Viscaceae; genus Viscum; species Viscum album. The sequence continues at coordinate 1,896,737,250 of OY728158.1, read as the reverse complement.
GTTCACATTGCCTTGTTGAACTAACCTCAAAAGCTTTGTGGCATACCTTTATTTCTAAAAGTTTCTTTGTCTAAACTAAGGATGTCAAAAATACCAAAGGTGTTTAGTTGTGTCGAGCCTAAATACCATACTGGTTATATAGTTGACGTCCACTTTTATTTTTACTTAACAAATAATCGTATTTCCACAACTGGGTAGGTATTACAATTTTTATATTCATCATATATTGCCTTTGATTCAAGTAGCAGTAAACTATTTGTTGTGTATGTTACCAAAAACAACATTCATTCAAAAAACATGGAATGATGTCTCATCATGTCCAAATAGGAACATGAGATAAATTTTTTTGGTTATACTCCACAATTTTTTCAATTTGAATCAATCACTTGGAAATTATAAGTTATCTGTTTCTCACTGATGACTTAGGAATCACCCTTTATCAGCTACTTGGAGAAGACACTTTACTTCTAGTAATGTTTCTCTACTCACTTGGTTACTGTATACATATATGTGAAAATTATATTGTATTCAATACCCAAGAAGTATGTGAGAAACAATACTTTTATTTTATGAATATTAACTGAAGGAGAAGCGGGTACTTGCTTCTAGTATTTTAGTTTATTGCGTTTTTAAACTTCCACAAATTTATTTCATTATGTGATGAAAATAACCTTCTGTTAAATAACCAACCATTTTTCTTTGAAGGACATGATGAAGGAGCCTTTGTCATAACTTTCCATAGGCCTTTCCGCCTTGTCTTTCAATTTATTCACTATAAGAATAAAAGATGGCATTATCTCCAATATTATTATTACTTGGTGGATGTTACCATAAAGGTAATGAAGTGCTTACTCTATATCATTCGTTTGAACCCTTAAACGAAACTAGAGTAATTGGGTGTAAAAGGTATAATAATGGGATGAAATGAAAGATTATGAACTATCTTTCACTTTACACAAATTGAGTGTTATCACCACATTCATATATTGCTTCGCTTTATCCTCAAAATTTGTTGGATATGAGACTACATGTGATCATCATCCAAGTCATGATGTAGCGACCGCGACTAACATCAAAATTTGATGATAGCATTATGACAGATCCATCATATGCTTTGTTCATGAGTCTTCTATAAGCAATTTTACACCCTTGCTTCCTAATGTGATTTAACAGGTTTGGACACAAGCACCTTGAATTTCCTTTATGGTAGTAATGTGCACAAGCACCTATACTACACTTGGAATTTCGTGATTGTTTGGTCATTAAATATTTCCAATGTTTATCACAGTTTTTATTATGGTATTACTTACCATTATCTACAAATAAACTTTAGCAAATTGTACTTTAATGTGATTACCAGTTTAAACATAATTGATTAATTTAATCATTGAATGTCTCCCACTAATTTTTCGAATTTTAGGAGCCATTTCTACTAGAATCCGAATACTCTTGAGTATTCTAGTGGAAAGGATCCCTGAACATCCCTCATAGTCTACAAGCTATGGATACACCACTACTCTGAGGGTCCAAGGTAGGCTTTTGGCTGGCCAACCGCATTAACTTGCAGTTCTTTGATCTGTTGAGTGAAGTCCCAGCTTCAAAAATCATTTACTGATTTACTCAACACTTGCCTCTAAAATTAAAACAAGATGGATATGGTTATTTCTTTGCTGTAATTTTAGTTAAGTCGACCCACTATAAGAATAAGAACTCCCCAGTAGTAAGAGGCACCCTCATCTAAGGCATGACCGGCACCTCGAACACTCGGTTTTGTTCAAAATTGAATGATGGAAGGTTGTTTGTGACTTAATATTTTCTTTGAGGGTTTTATTATTTTTCTCTCTCGACGAATGTAATCCATTTCTATTAAACTTTTTCATTTATGTTGTCATGCTCACAACTGAACTTTGATAGAAAAACACACGCCACTTCTTTATGCATTTTATTATCTATTATTTTATGTATTTTTCCACTATTCTAAAATGTATAAAATAATAAATAAATGCATAAAGGAAAACTACTACCCGACTAGTCTTGAGTATCTAAATGACCTAAGGGCATCATACCTGAGTTGAATTCTTGACTCTTGATGCAGCTTTCTCTGTCATGTATGTCTGCAGGTCTTCTGGAGTATCGTCGCATCTTGGTGGGGTTGATGTCACGTCTTGGAGTATCGCCTCATCTTGGTGGAATCCATGTGTCGTCTTGCACCATCGTGCACCGCCTCATCTTGGCGGGGTCCAAGTCGCTCACCGTCTTTGTTCGAAGTACAAAGATACTCGTGCGATAAAAATTAAAATGAATTAATTAAGTATGAGGGTTATCTAAATTAAATTAAATGAATTTAATAATTCAAATAATTTAATTATTTATCGTTCCACTAATTAATTTAATTTTAATACGAAAATTAAATTAATTAAAATTAATTCAATTTAATTATTAAAATGAATTAATTTTATCAGGGTATTAAAATTTATTTATTTTCAACCAAAATTAATAAATTAATTAATTTAATTTAATTCTATAATTAAATTAATTAATTATATTATTTGAGATTAAAAATGGGGTCCCGAAACACCCGATATGGCCCGTTGCAGGTTGCGTCAAGCTTGCGCAGACCCGTAACGGGCTTGCTGAGTCAGGAAAGTCAACCCAAATTAAAACTGCTTGGGAAGACCCACCTGAGAACTACTTGGGGTGATTCAGGTTTGGGAGTACCTCCTGGTCAAGACTGACCATGTCTCAGTTCGCATGATTGTCTCGGTCTGGCAGGTCTAACCGGTGGCTGGCATGGAGGGAGGCCATGGGCTGGAGATGATGGCTGAAACTAGAATGGGGCGGCTCCACGAGGTGGGATGCGCGACGGTATGGAGGCCCGCACCTATTGCGGGTGTGTGACTGCAGGTGGACCCGGGACTGGGGTGCACCAGGGGGAAGGCGGGCAGCCCGCACTGCCTGATGCAGCCCTGAAGCTAGCGGGAGTCTGCATGGGATGAGCTCGACTATGCGGGGAAGCATGAGGGGTCCGTTGGGCTGCATGAGGAGTCTGAGGTGTGGAGGGTGGCACGCAAGAGCCTGGAGCGGCGTTGAGGCGGGCTGCTCGGCAGGTGAGCCTACGCTGCGGCATGGTTCCGAAGCAGGTTGTGGGGCAGCAAGTTTCCAAGCAGGGTGGGACGACAGCTTGTATTGCCGAGGTAGCAGGTCGGTAAAGCCTGCTGCTGCTACAGGGAGACAAGGGTGGCTGCACGCATCGGTTGAGGAGCTCTCGTGGGGTCGGGAACTGGTGTACATGGAGGTCGTGCTACAGAGGTGGCCCACGGTGTTCCTGGAGTGTGTGACCTCAGGGAGGCGGAACGACGTGGATCCCCCACTGCGGCACTGCATGTATAGCGGGGCGGGACGGCGGGTACGGTGCCTCACTCAGGAGCAGGGTGGGGAGCTTGTTGTGCACCACATGGGGGGCCTGCTAAGGAGGTGAAGTGCGGCCTCCACCGGCTCTACTACGGCGTGCTCCTGCGCTGCGGCTCTGATGCACAACGTGTTGAGGAAGACAGGACAGGGGTCTGTGGACCCCTGGTTTCACCTTTTTTGTCTTTTTTTGGTTTTGCTTTTGCTTGACCCGCACAGCCAGCCTCACCCATTTTTTTATTTTGTTTTTTTTTAACTCCTTCACCTTTTAAAATTCCACACCCCCTTTTTTAATTAGGTCAAGTCTACCCAAAAAAAGTTTCCACACAACATTTTTATTTCTAAAGGCTACTCCATAGCCTTTCAATATAATAATAATAAAATTAATATAATGAAATGATAATTTATTATTATTATTATATTAATATAATAATAAAATTAATTTTATTATATTAATATAATAATAAAATTAATATTATTATAATTATAAAAACTATTATGAAAATTACTAAATTGTAAAATTTAAAATTTACACAATTAAGTTTATTTCAGATGAACCGATTGAAACTTAATCGGTTCACCAAGATTAAATAAAAATACCCGAGATCGAAACACAAATTTCGATCCAATCCAAAAAATTAAATTGGTCTTAACTCGGTCATTTGGTATCAGATCGACGTGCAGTTTGAACTATTGGGACTGACATTGAACCCTCTACTTAATTTTATGCAAATTAATTTTATTTGGCTTAAAAAATTTACGCAATCGTTCTGATACCACTGTTAGGTTCCAGGGCCCGAAGCGGAAGTCGTTGGGCCGGGGATTTTAAAATTTTTGTCAGTCGGATGACGGAACTTATCATCACCAACGATTCGAGCCTCAGAGAGGTCCGAGGACCTCGCGTAAATTATTAAGAGCACAAATTTAAAATTAAAACGTACCCATTTCAAATCTGAAGTCGTGGTTGACTGCAACAAGTCAATGGTGATCATTGCTTGAAGAATCCAAATAAGGATCCCTCTAGATCATCCACACACGCTCCAAAAATCCACTGGAATGTCGATCGTCAAATTCTAGGTTCTATCACGGCAATCCGGTGAAGCTTTCAACGTCCCAATGATCACTGCATCGAGATCTCTTCGATGCTTGAGGAAGAACTTGATCTGAACTCTTGGATCATCAACTTCTCTCTCTAGGAAGTGGGAGGAGAGAGAGGCTCTCAATTTTCATTCCATGCAAATGAATGAATAGTGAATTGCACAACATAAGAGATAGACTCCTCTTATATTTATATTGGACTTAAGAAATACCCGGTTGGGTTCCCTGGCCCCCGTTTAGTTCAACGTCCACTAAATAAATAATTTTGACGAACTAAACTGCGCCAATATTATTTATTATTTTATCACATACTTGTATTATATATATATAATGCATTACGTGATAAAACCAAGTCATTTAACTCAAGTCATTATCCCGATTAATATTATACAAACCTTGAATATTAAAATAATATTCTTTCGATTAATATTTTCTCCTATTTACTAAACTCGTAAATACATTAAATAAATTCAATCCCAAATATTCATAACTTGAATATTAATGAATTTATTTAATTCATAGGTGATCGATAACTTAGACAACGCTCGGACCCCGTGGCGGGGCCCACTATGTTCATATACCTATTCAACTTAATAGGGAGGATTCTTGAATATGCTATTGTGTGTGACCCTCTAGGCCCTTACCTCGATAGCAGTGAATAAAATCCACAGACCAAGAGTGAAGTATAGCAACCCATCATGGCCCCTAAAGAGATAAGGATAGTCATAGCAACGACTACCATCCTATGAACACTGACTGTGTACTATAATCTCTTTGTCACTAAATATCTCATAAAGAAGGACGCACTCTTGTGTCATCATCCTTATCTTGCTCTATTATTTGTTGATCTATCCAGATGGATTTTCCTTTCTACTACTTTGTCCAAAGACTTATGAAGGCAGCACTATCCTGATCAACCAGGACTAAGATATACACCTTCCTGAACTTGGAAGCGAAGAATCCTTTCTTGACCATTTAGCCAATGTCATACCACCAACGACGCACCCAACACAAACTACCTCACCACGACATCACTGCCATGGTTTTTGTCTTGCATCAAAGTACGTAATCAAATGATATACATTGGTAATGGTCTCAAGTCAGGATACCAATACACATTTCCATAGATAGGAATGACCAATGATACCCAAAACATGTGATGTTCCTATTTGCGGGTCTGTCCTCATGATCTCACTACTAGAGATCACCAAGTGCAAACTTCATGAGAAGAACTCTCAATGCTAATGAGCCCCCAGCACCTGATAATTAGACATCTTCTATGTCGAGTCAGTAAGATGTATCTAGATTATAGAACATATATTTAAGATCAATGTCATGTATCTCGAGGTTCTCATTATAGCCTGGGATCTTCTATAACCTCTCGACATGACAATTAACCTTTGGACATTACCATTATTATAGTGTATGCAGAAAAGACTACACTATAATGGTAAGATAACATCATGCATAGATAATTGTACACATGATATGGTAATCAAAAGTACTACATAGTTGGGTCTAGGGAACCCACTATTTCAACATGTGGTGAATCAATAATATAAATAAATATCATTTATATTACTTAGACCATTAAACTCGGACCGCATTCCCTCATCAACATTTATTGATCCTCAAATAATGTATATTTAATTAAATAAATGTCATTGCTGACTGAGTGACTGAAAATTAAATTTTTATTATTTCAAAAACTTTTAAGGGAAAATTGAGAAACCAAATATTCAACCACAAAAGGAGCTGACAGAACCAATAAAATACAATTTAAGTCTACCAGAGTTAATCTCCCTAAACAATTTTCAGGATATATAGGTTACCTGAGTGTTTGGTTTGTCTGTTATTAGATCTTAAAACTCATGGAATAGCTTATCCTAGGACTGGATGTACTCCTCAAGGATGATCTTTCCATTATTGAAGCCCCCAATAAGAATTGGATCCTATTTTTCTATCTAGGTTTATTGCTCCTCATTGAGAGTCACCCGCAGTGACCTCCCCATCATTTTGGAAACTTCCTCCTCAGAGGCATTGAGTAGAAAAACCTATTAGGATACTTCTTCTTCAAAATTCAAGTTCAATTCCAAAGTTTTTTCAACCACACCACCTAACTTCCGCCAGAAAATGGACTCGTTGTCCATCTTCATGGCATTTAACTTCTTAGTTGATTGTGTCTCCATTGGAGGTGGTAAAGAGGAGTAATCCTTCCCTTTGTGGGTCCGCCTCCTATTACCCCTCCAACTCAAAGGATCACCTACAAAAAAATGTTTTCATATTCACTAGAATCCTTCTCTAATACCACATCATTAACCTGTAATAGATCCAATTGATCTTTATTTGATCCTTCCACTTCAAGAACTTCAAGCAAGTTGCATGTTGGTTCCATCAACCTATATGCTCGATGTATCCTTTTATGTATTTTTAGAAATGGAATCACCAATTGAACACCATGGGAATGGATTTATGTAGGCAGTTATATTCCCATAAATGGGACTAAGATATTAACTTTTGTCAAGAAACAAAAGGGATAAATCCTTTCTCACATTATCCATTAATGTTATATCAATCATGATGCACTCAATGTATCCTACTTCACCACGAACATATGTCGCCACAGTTTTCATCAATACATCAAAGTACGTGATTCAAGATATCCATTAATGGTAATATTAAATTCTAAGGATCAATAAACATGTATTTATAAAGGAATGTCCAATGACGCATGGAAATTTGGATTTCCTATTAACGGTGTTTTTCTCATAACCTCAAATCTTAGAGATTACCAAGGATGAACACCATGAGAAGGTTCCTCAATGTCTTATGAGCCTCATACCCTTGAAATACTATATTATTTATGTATAGACTCTAGTTTTTTCATTTAAGTATTTAAAATATTGTTAGGAATATTTTTGGAGCCAGGTGCTGAGACAACATGTGATTATGAGGCCTGGTGATCCCATAATTTATTTTATAAAAATATTAAATATATTTTTATTAAACATGCATAGTTTTACTAAAAAAGTTGAATATATTATAAATGGAGTCTCAGATCAAAAATATAAGACTACGGTTGAATCCAGGACATGGATTTTACCCTAAGAGGGACTTAAAATGGGTCAGTACGGGACGTTCGGGCCCCTCACTCGTTGGCGGTACGTTTAATGAGTTAATTAATTGTTAAATTAATTAATTAATTTTTTTAATCATAAAGTGTAATCTATAAGAGTATATCCAATTATATTTCTCTATGTTTATCCACATAAATCTTGATAGAAATCCAAAGCTCTTCAACCCTCCTTCATTGGCGGATTATGACGAAACTTCATATCAGAGCATAACAAGATGCAATGAATGAAACAGCTCCTCCCAAATCATTGAAAGATGCATTATTCACCAATAATTGATCCATAATAGAGGTAGGTCATGTATTTTATTGGTTTACACCCTATTTTTAATTAATCAAGCCTAAATATTGAATCTTCTTTGATTTCTTGGAAATTGTCAACCTTTGCATGAGCCCCGTAGTTTATTAATTATTTATTATATATCATTGTTTGTTGTTCTAATGGAAATGGATCAAGCCCAATCCAAATAATAGTTGAGGTTCATTAATTAACTTATTTATCATGTTTCTTTACCACCATTCTTCATCCATTCTGCGTTGTTGATTATTTTTGGACGGTTGTTCGATAAATACCCAGAAATAACTTGTTGTGCAATCAATCTTTGGCACAACAATTTTTTTTTCCGCAAATCAAGGTTAGGGATCTAGATTAGATGATTTGTTGAAGTATGATGGAATTAATGACAGATTGATACTCTTTGAGCATGTTTTGACATGCAGAGATGATACGGTTTGATGGGGGAATCAAAAATAGATCTAAGATCGGATTGAGGGTTTCGGCACACGGTTTGGTATAGCCATTGTGCGATGCTTGAATAGAATTTCCTGAGCAGATCATGTGGTTGGGATATGACTAGAGATAATGGATCAAGCGGTGACCAATGGTGCAGGGAGAGATGATGGTGGTCAGGGTTCGACAGTGAGGCAACACCGATGGTGGTCGACAGCAAGGCAGCAACGGTGACAGTCCAACATGGCTGACTCCATTGGTCGATTGTAAGGAATGTGGTCTGTGTGGGTGACTTCTGAAGGATATGTGCATAATTTCAGGGATACTATATGGGGAGGAGTTGTGTTGTGGGGAGCACCCCTACGTGAGAGACAATACCCACATAATAGCCCAGATCTATTTGGGTGGTTTGGTTTGTTAAAATCTGAAATGTGAAAACCATGTTTATTAACAGTTTAAAACATGCAAACTAATAAAAAAATAATGTTTGAATTGTAATTCCATAACATCAAATGAAATATATTTAAAAGGAATTAAATAGTAGTGAACAACACACTGGAAGAGAGTGGCATTTACAACAACATTCAAGAATTGAAATTAATTCTCATTAAACATCAGAAATACAAAATCTGTGCAACATGATGATTCAGTTAAAACAGAATCAAACAATGTGAATTAAATTTTCAGAATCAAAAGTAGCAACAGTAATGACAAAACGAGCCACAAAATAGCTCAAAACAGCTTCTAAAATTAATATAAGAAGCAATGAATGTTCAACACTTATAGGTCAAACTAAATGTGGAAAGAAAATGAAAGTAGTAAAAGGGACACCAAGGATTTACGTGCTTCGGCAATATGGCATGCGTGCATGGGGTAGAATCATCATGGGTTTTTTTACTATGTAAGGAAACAGTTACAAGAGCCAAAAAGAGGTGAGAACATAAAATGGATAGCGAACAAACATAGCACACATAGTAGAACAAATAATTAGGCTACTGAAAGCTTCAAAAAAATGACAAGGTAAAACATATATGGGACCGATACCCCCTTACTAGGGCTCATTCTCACGTTTGTCGTAAAAGAAACCTTTCTACGAGCTGCTAAAATCATGGTTGAGTAATAAAATTATTCAAGATCTCCTCTACTATCCAGGTACACAGTAGCTGTCTAGATCTGTCGTCGACATCCTCCAGGTCCACTGAACCAGGTCTACTATTGTTGTCTGGGTTTGGTGCCACTATCCAACTCCTTTGTAAACCGAACTCCTTAAAACCCCAATGGAGCATGGTCGGCTAGTTCCTTATCATAATGAATAGCCTGCCTCTTCCTTGAAGGGTGCAGATCTTAGGACCCCAAAGTATCCACCAGAAAAATAATTGGGAGATGCGGAGGTACGCTGCTCTCCTCCATACTCTAAAATCCCCAAAACGGAAACCCTTTGTTGGCTTCTCTGCGGAAAACTAGGAACCCACCGACACCGCCCTTCTCTGCCTCCTCAAAGAATCAATGAATACAGGGTTGTGGTCTCCTTCTCCAGGTGTGAACCAGGAGATCCTCTGATCTCTCTCTGGTAAAACTCAGTTCCTCAAAAGCCCTTATTGCACACCTACAGTGAACAAGGATGGTGCCACCCGAGATCCCTCTCCATGACATCTCTCCCTCGTCTAGGTCGAGTTGCATCCATTTCATTGAATACTTCTCTCAAATCCCTGAAACAGAATATGTGCAAAAGAAAACAGAAAATAGGCTGGAGTGGACACGCGTGCGGTGGAGGATGAGTGGGCAGTTCTCCCTAACAAGCAGCGTAACAAATCTCAAAATGACATATTAAAAAAAATAAAATTCATTTTAATTAACAACAAAAAAAGGAATTTCAAAATTCACAAATCTCCACCTTGAAAATTAAAATGCATGAACAAATTTAATATGAAATAACACACACTCCACCTTGGAAAATAAAACTTAACCATGTGATGATTCTACACCACCTAACATCATCAAATTGGGCATATCCTAAATAGGAAACAACCTACGGGGTATGACCCTAATAGTCCCCCAACCATGTATCAACTATGATACATGTTGCCCAAAGTTGAATGATATTGAAAAGATGATAAACATATTCAGAATTAAAAAATTATAAACAACTACATGATAAAGCCATACCTGCACTTACCTGAGTCGCACTCTGAGACGATGCCAACGAGGAAGATGGGACCAGCAAATCTCATGCCAACAGGTCCCCAAACTATCTCACCTGTGCCTACAGAACACAAATAAATACAGCAGTATACATCCTCACACAAAACATGGAAAAACAAAACTCAGAGAAATTCACATGGAATGTAACTCAGTAAAAAATAGTGCAATCATGCAAAACAACATAGTGAGAGAGCAACAAAAGACACAAAGATCAAAAGCAAGCAAATCACTCACTCAACCTGAATCTAAAACCGACTCAAAAAACTCTCCACCTGAGGAGAATACATAGACTAAAACCAAGCCAATAAGGGAGGTTCCTTAAAAAAATGTGGTACCACTGCAAATCCCATGCAGTCCCAGGAATCCTAAGGGAAAACTCTAGACCCAAGAGAACACCAGCGATCCAAGTGCAGCACGCTACCGACCAAGAAAACCCATCTCAGTCTAGCTTCATAACGATATTTAGGAATCACCTAATATCTCTAAAGAGATCCTGACAGAACCGCCATGAAGCTCGATCATCACTGAACCTATTCACATGACATTGTCACTCTAAACACTGCCCATGCCCAATCACCACTCGTAATGGGTCACAACCTAGAGAAACCAGCCCAAAACCATGACACACTAGAGGAACAAACCTATAGCTAATTATCAGCCCACTCTCCTAAGGCTAGAGGTAGAAATAGGAGCAACGTAGAGAGGAGAAGCATGCATAGTAAATTAAACAACCCAAAGAGGTCTCCACCTAAACCCACAAAGACATATTGGACCAAATCCCCAGGAACTGTCAGCTTTAAAAACCAAGACACTCCACCTGAAAACTCTAACAGGAAGACTCTAGATGCAAGGAACTAGAAGATCCTCAATAGATGGATTCAGAATATCCACCATAGGAGATGACCTCCTAAACAAAATCCAAAAGGATACATCCTCATACAAAAGGGAAACTGCAAGGACACATGTAAGTAGTACCAATATCCTAGGACAACTCTAAAACGCGAGAACAAAGACTGGGAGACAGCTAGAAACTAGGGGAAAACAAGCCACTGAAGGGCCACACATCCTATTCTAGACTTACTAACGGCACATGGTTCCTAGGAAACCAAATAAATCCACAAAATAGGGTCAAACAGTAAACAAAGAAGCTTGGTGATCAGCCAAGCGACACTGCACCCACAAGCTACCCAAACCTAAACATCGAACTCACTACAGGACCATACCTGGAGAAAACAATCCTAAAGGATGTGGAGGAACACATCAGAGCTAACATAAGCTCATCTCCTAGGCAAAAGGCAGACACTAGAGACACACGATCCTGTCAAGACCTTACTGCTAACCAGCTCTCAAACATAGGCAAACCTCTCACAGAACTCAATCCTAACCTGAAACCATAGACACACATAGGTAGCAACTACCAAGAGGAATCTTTGAGGTTTAGACAGGAAAAGGAAACAGTGAAATAACGAGGAAACAAACTACCAGAAGTAGAATGAAATTACAGCCATAGAGAGCTAATGACCTAGATGAACAAGACAATCAAAGCATGCTGCAATAGGTAAAATCCACTAACAAATCATTTGAAAGCAATGAAAAAATGATTTCAAATTTTAACAAAGAAAAACTTAAACCCAATTAGGCACTGATACCACTTTGTTACAGGGATCACCCCTACACGAGAGACAATCCCCACATAATAGCCCGGATCTATTTGGGTGTTTTGGTTCGTTAAAATCCAAAACTCAAAAACCATGTTTATTAACAGTTTCAAACATGAAAACCGATAAACAAATAATGTTCAACTTGCAATTCCATAACACCAAATGAAATAAATTTAAAATTAATTCAACAGTAGTGAACAACACACTGGAAGACAATGGAATTTACAACAGCATTCAAGCATTGCAATTAATTCTCATTAAACATCAGAAATAAAAAATCTATGCAACATGATGATTCAGTTAAAACAGAATCAAACAATGTGAATTAAATTTTCATAATCAAAAGTAGCAGCAGTAATGAAAAATCGAGCCACAACATATCTCAAACCATCTTCTAAAATTAACATAAGAAGCAGCGAATGTTCAGCAATTACAGGTCGAATTAAATTCAGAAATAAAATTAAAGAAGTAAAATGGACACCAAGGATTTACGTGCTTCGGCCATATGGCCTACGTGCATGGGGCAGAATCATCGTGGGTTTTTTACTATGCAAGGAAACGGTTACAAGATCCAACAAGAGGTGCGAACATAAAATGTACAGCAAATGAACATAGCACACATAGCAGAAAAAATAATCAGGATACTGAAAGCTTCAAAAAAAGGACAAGGTAAAACACATATGGGGCCGAGACCCCCTTACCAGGGCTCAGTCTCACCTTTTTCGTGGAAGAAACCTTTCTGTGAGCTACTGAAATCTTGGTCAAGGAATAAAATTCTTCAAGATCTCTTCTACTGTCCAGGTACACATCAGCTTTCCAAATCTATCATTGATATCCTCCAGGTCCACTGAACCAGGTCTACTATTTTTGTCTAGGTTTGGTGCCACTGTCCAACTCCTTTGTAAACCAGACTCCTCAAAACCCCAATGGAGCACGGTCGGCTGGTTCTTTATCACGATGAATAGCCTGCCTCTTCCTTGATGGGTGCAGATCTTAGGAACCCAAAGTCTCCACCAGAAAAAAATTGGGAGATGCGGAGGTGCGCTGATCTCCTCCGTCCTCCAAAATCACCAAAACAGAAACCCTTGATCAGCTTCTCTGCGGAAAAAGAAGAACGCACCGATGTCTCCCTTATTCACCTCCTCAAAGAATCAAAAAAATATAGGGTTGTGGTCTCCTTATCCAGGAGTGAATCAGGAGATCCTCTGATCTCTCTACGGCGAAACTCAGTTCCTCAAAATCCCTCACTGCACACCTATAGCGAACAAGGATGGCGCCACTAGAGATCCCTCTCCATGTCGTCTCTCCCTCGGCCAGGATGAGTTGCATCCATTTCATTGAAGACTTATCTCAAATCCCTGAAATAGAATACGTGAAAAAGAAAATAGAAAATAGGCTGGAGTGGACATGTGTGTAGTGGAGGACGAGTGGGAAGCTCTCCCTAACAAGCAGCATAAAAAATCTCTAAATGACATATTAAAAAAATCATTTTAATTAACAACAAAAAAAGGAATTTCAAAATTCACAAGTTGTGTGTGGATGAGGGTGTGTGGTGCTACATGATAGGCTTTGTAGTTTAGGGTTATAGGGGGGGTCATGAAATTGTGAGAATAAGAGAGGATAGAGTGAGAAAAAATAAATAATAATAATAATATGATAAGGATAAAAAAGGGGGAGTAATCAGATTGCGGGAAACCTAATTTTCTATTGTGAAAGAAGTAGGGAGGACTTGGTGTGTCCTCTCCTTTGAATAAAGTTTTTTTAAATATATATATATAATAAATTATTATTTTTATTATCATTGTTGTTGTTAAATATTAATCTGGTCGAAAATTCTTCATGAGATGTCAAATTGACAAACTGTCAGAAGCAGCGTGACCCTGTAATTGAGATGGTTATTTTAAGACCGATGTTGGATACATTTTTTGGACTTGTGTCTTAGGTCAATGAAACAACTAATAATAATAAAATTATTATTGTTGTGGAATCTTGTATCTAACATATCTCCCTCATACGGTGTCAGAATGATGAACTGTCTGCATTGCTGCAAGCCAAAAATTAATTCGGATGTTTCAAGACCAATTTTGAGTATTTAATTAGGACTCATAGATTGGTCCCATGAGACATCATTCAAGAATAATGCGGAGAAATGTGACTTTTTCACCGAGTATCTAATATAGGCAAGTGAATAACATATCTCTAATGTTTTTTCATGAGGATTACAATGGTGTGACCCATTTGGCCATACAAGGCTATTTGAAGAGGAATATTAGTGAAGTTATGTTTTTTCCCTCAGACCGGCAATGATCCTCATGCATTCGTTGGGATTTTGTCTGAGACATGTCATGTGGTACACTTACATGTTTTGTAGTACTACATAGCCTGCAAGTCGTGTGCTGGTAAGAACACAGCCAAGAAGCAGAGTGAGACAACACAACATGTGGGTCCCCAACATTTCAAGTATCTCTTTTTAGGAAACTTAAATCTTCCATATCTCCTTCATTTGAACTCTGATTTTGGCCTGAAAGTATCATATCCTGAGTGTTTTCCCACATATAATGTGACAGTGCCCTCATAAGAGGATTTTAAGATACATTGGGAATTGTTACGGGCTTAGAATGCACTAAGGTGACACATAAAGATGGTAGTAATCATATAGAATCACAAAGTCATTTACTGGGATTACCCTTCGGTAGGGATGGGTAGTAGAGTTCCCTGATGACAGTACTAGGCTTACCCTCCAGCAGGGATGGGCAGTGGAGTTCCCTATTTTAACCCGAGGTGAGAATTTGGGGAGAAGACAAAATGGTATGATGGGAATCATCACTCATATTTTATGGTAGATAGTTTCACGTCGGGTTCAACATTTTTGGTTTGATCAAGGTGACACTTTTTGGGGAATTCAAAATGGTCTGACAGGTGAAAAGCATTTGTCTATTATTATAGAGACTTTTATGTCGCCATTTTTGTTTCGGGCTGATCTATGTCATTATCCTTTAGGGGGGATTGGATTGACCCTACGGGGACTAGGCAGTTTATCTCTTTTTCATTATGGATGTGACATAGTCAAATTGTCCCAATAGGAGATTGCAGGGGGTTAAGTATTTGTGCAATCAGTCCTCCTACGATATGATTTCCTCATATGGTCTCCAATTAGTTTATTCATGGATCCAAAAACACCCAATAGCCCTAGTATCCATGATTCATGGACCTTCTTTCCAAAGGCAGGTGCTTGTTAGATGATGATTTGGCCAACGACGCTTAAGGACTCCATTGTTCAAGAGGATGGGAAGTCGGGATTATCACACCCTTTTGGCTGGAATTATTGCCTACTCCATGACTCTCTTATAGATTTAATCCATGTTCATATGTTTGAGAATACTCATTTTATTCCTAAAGATTTTATCCACGAGCTACCCTTGGGTTTCATGATCATCATAGATATACATAGATTTGATGATATGGAGACAATGCTAACTTAGGCCATGTAATGAGGTGCTCTAGAGTTTATAGTCATCCAGGAGGTATGGAAGATGTTTTGATGTTGGGGTTGGACCCATAAGATGGGATTACTATGTATCCATGGGAGAGGAATTAGAGCCCATGTAGTTTAGATATTAGGACTTACCCCTAGGAGGAATCCCTTTCGAATTCAGGGGAGCATTTTATCAGGATTGACTTCTGAGGATAACGTCCTTTGAGCTCAGGCCTTGGATAGGCATCCTACATATCCCAATTATTATGGGAATTAGAGTTCTCGTGGTTTATTTAGCTTGGGTATTACACCTGGGAGGAGGCCCATTTGTTGGGGGCATAATTAGCTGAACCTTTTGGAAGGGCACCCCTTTGGGCTCAGGCCTTTAAGTAGGTGTCCTATGTATCCTGGTTGGAATAGGAATCAGAGTTCTCATAGTTTATTTGGGGTAGACATTATGCATGTAATCTACCCACATGAAGGGGGCATGATCTCTCATTTCATGGATGATATTATATGGATCTTGGTCCTAGATAAAGGCTTCTTACATATCCTAATTGTGTTGGGAATCAGATTTCTCATAGTTGGAGTTTTTCCAATGTCGTATCATCATAGACCTCTAAGATCACATGAGTCATTATCGGTGTGAGAAACAAGAGGATGTGAAAGATTCAACAAGGGCACATATTCTCCTCTCTGCGGATGCAAAAAGTAGGATGATAACGGTGGAAGAGGTCATGGCTACAAGCTCGAAGGGAGATAGAAAGAGGATCTTTAAGCGTACAACCCTCACCCATGTTGATATCCAGGATAGTCATATCTTGGTGATCTATCTAGACATGTCATGAGCTGAGGTGAATAGGGTGAAGAGTGAAACCTCTCATAGAAGGCTAGGGGATTATCTTAGGAGGAGTTCCCTTATACGGTTTTTGGGAAAGGGGAGGAGAATCATCCCTGGTCAAAAGGGGAAAGAAAGAGTGATTTTTTTGCTTCTCACTAACACTCGTTGAAGGGAAAGTCCAGTGGTTACCCCTAAACCTGAGAACTAGGGGGTTCACATTGGCATCCCAAAGCCATTCCTTAGTTCACCTTGGTAATGTAAAATTAGAGACATTCCAGGGGATCTAAACCATTGTAGGGACAGCCTTTATGAATCTGCTTACCCTAAGTATGTAGATTTAGAAAGGCATGCTGGTGCGCCCGATGATCTGATCATACAGGTCTGGTGGATTTTTAAGAGACTTTGGATTGATGTCAATGGACTGGTTCAAGGAGGAGATATGGGTAACGGGGAAGTAATGGAGGGTCATGATTGGAGCTGGAGGGAAGGACACCTAAAGACACCCCATTCCATGTACTGTTTTTTCATGTGGGATGGGGGCAGTCTCACTGTAACAGCCCAAGATTTTATAAAAAAATATTCTTTTTAATTTTATTAATGTCTTGTGTTGTACGCTACACCAAAAGGAGCTTGCACAACACGCATCCTTGACTTGCCTTGCATTACACGCAATCGCAACCTTCCTCGATAGCGTGTGTGGTACGTAATACTGAGTTTCACAAAACAATGATATGCTATTAAAATATTATTAAAACTAGCCGTTATGAATAGTAATAACCACTTTTTAAATTTTAGAAATTTTAGATCTCAAAATGGACTTCATTTTTGGATTCGGAGTATCGAATTTAGCCTAAGGTGAAATTTTGGTACTTTTCGGATAACTTTCATATTCTGATGAATAGTGAAAATTACTAAATTATAATTAAAAACAACTTTTTTAATCAAAATAATTAATAGTGATAAATTATTAATTTTAGTGGTTTTAAAGTTTATTTAGAATATATTTTTACAATTTAATACAATGTTGGTCATTGGATGTAATTTCACATTTAAACTAGATATAAACAAGTGTCAATCTTTTGATAGATATTGTTTCTTAAAAACACGCTATTTGTTTTAACAGCGGGATTTAATTATAAAACTAATTAATGCAACTTTTATGTTATGAATTTGGTAAAATAGACTTCATTTTTGAATTCGGAATATGAAATATAGCTTGGGATGAAATTTTGGCATTGTTCTGAAAAACATCAATTTTTGATGAATAGTGAAACTACTAAGTGGTAGGTTAAAAAACTGAATTTTGCATAAAACTTAATTTTACCGCTTCTGTGAATGGAATTTCGAAAATCCGAGAGACACGGTTAATATCAAGGACTAAAATGTGGTTCAATGAGATGAAAATAATTTTTTGGTGAATAGTAACTTTTTACTTTTTTTTACCGCGATTAATAGTAAATAGGGTAACTAAGGGTAAATATGATATTAATATTACCCTAACACATGTCCTAATTCTATTGGACAAGTGTAATTCGACCAAAAACAAACTTAGGAATAAAATATGACCATTTAGGCCCACTTGGATTAGATTAGGACATTTATTATTATTTAATTCAAAGAAGAGTTAAAAGAGTTAAAATCAAAGTTTATTTACTAAAACATTTTTAATATGGGGTTATACATAATATAAATTCGATTGTAAATATTCATTAGAAAGCTAAAAAGATTTACTACATGATGGTATTTTATTTGTAATTTTTAGACATCAAATAATTTAATTTATTTATGACACAACAATGATGCAGTAATTATCTTATTAATGAAATATTGACATAATTGATGTTATAAACACCAAAATAAATGTAATTTGAGATTTTTTATGAATCCCACTAATTTTCTAGGTTACTATGATATATTAATGTTGATTTAATTAACTTGGTTTGAACATTTAATTCTGTTATGACTTTCACAAAAATCATATATCAAATAGTGTCAAAATTGACAGAAAATAGTTTGTAAATAAAATATTATATTATTAATTGTTATTTTATTCCTAAAAATCTAAGGTTCGGACAAATGACTTAGATAAGGATATATATATTAATAATAAACAATTTGGGGTTCGTTTGGCATGTTATAATAAGTGTATTAACCATATAGTGAAAGAAAACAAAAAGACACGGTAAAAGTTAAATTATTTAACTTAGAGTTAAATCTAATTGATAAGGTTAAAATAATACCCTAAACTTGTCTAAATCCTATTGGTTGATGGGATTTCGACCCCTCCCCTCCTTATCTTCGAAATAAGACCCTTTGGAACCATTATAAACCGATTTTGACTTTAATATAAAATAATATTTTGAGATATTCCTAAGGTGCCCCTCTCCTCCCTTATAAAAGGACACCTCCTCCCCCTCCTCCTCACGCCAATTTGAGCACTCAAGCTCGGCCAACCCCTGCCAAAATATCTTCTCCACTTCCCTAGCAACATCCTAGAGGTTCTGGTCTTCCTCAAAGACCAATTTTAGTGCCCTAAGAGGAGGTCTCAAAGAGGCACTTCAAAGAAGAGGTAATTACCGTTACCAATTCTTTCATGTTTATTTCTTCTTCCACTTCTTCTTCTTAGGTTGTTTCATTATGAAGTAATAACATCAGTATCACTCATATACTGATATGTTATTATAAGTATGAAACAACCCTATTTCACCATCTATCCATCCTACGGAAAAAGAAATCACCGCGCGTGCGTACGTACGGAATACCGTCTCCACGCCGTGGTGTAATCTATTTTCCACCACCACCTTACATGGATGGGTATAATGGTGTAAAGAATAACTATACATAGTTATTACAACATCATATTGATTCTGATATATTGTATAATACACTCCAATTCAATTCAATATTAATAGAAATGATATCATCGCTCGTGCGTACGTACGGACTACCGTCTCCACGACGCGATGAGATTCATTCTCAATGTTAACCATTTAAGAATGATTATAATGTATATATAAGAAATAATAATGAAATATATGACATTATAAAGCTACTGGATTTATGTATATATATACATATGTATGTCATCTACTTACTTCCATTTCAAGACAATAAGGAAAGAAAAACAGCGTTCATGCGTACGTACGGACTACCGTCTCCATGAATGGTGTTTTTCATTTTATTTATCTATCTATTATATATATATATACTGAATATATATGATATATAAATCATATTTTATATTCTGGAAGTAATTAAATCATGATATAAGTAATAATGATGTCAAGAACAACAAGTCAAAACACCTACGATAAATGAAACGATTTTACCCAAAACGCTTCTTTAACATGGAATTTACAAAAGAACGGGTAATATAATGTCATAAGTGAACCATATATGATATCATAACAATGAACATGATTCTGTAATAAGTCAATGACATTATTTAAATCATTATACAGGAGGTTCGGACACATACGAAGCAAATTGGACCTAAGGTAAGGGAAATATCACAATCTCATTTTTATCCGAGATTGTTTATACTTTGAAATTTACTGGGGTGTATTTTATTATCCACATCCATGTTTCCTCAATATGTAATATTATTTCAATCCACCTACAATTGTTTAAATCCAATTTTACCCTTCGATGAGTTTTTAGTAAAGGATATGAAAGGAATCTTTTTTCGTTTTTCGTACGAGGTACTTTTTGACTTTTCCGACAAAAGTACGAAGAATGTTTTTTTAACTTAAACGGAACGAACGGATTTTTATGGTTTTATAAAGCCTTATTTTCATGAAGCTTCCTCCAAAAGATTTCATGACTATTTTTAATAAAATCTCTTTCTTTTAAAATTGCATGATGTTTTGTGAAAAGAAATTGATTTTGAAGAAGAAAGGATATTTTCCTCAAGAATTCATTTCAAGTGATTTTCAAAATTATTTTCCATCTAAGATAATAAAGGGTTCTGTTTTTATCCCTATTATTACATTGATTTGATCATGTTGTGATGGAATTATTTTTATGAATTCCTTTATCATATATGAATTGATTTATGATGTCATGATGTTTCAAGAATCCCATTTTTATTACATGGGTTATGCGATGATGTATGATTTATGATTATGTGGCACACATAAGAAAGGATTCATTATAAGATGGGTGGGACCTATATCTCCCTCCAATGCATTGGGTAAAGATTTTATATCTCATGAGATAGACATGTCTGGAATGGTAGGTTATACCGGTTCAGTGAAACAGGACTGAAACGAGGGTTACTCGATTCAGAAAGGGACTTTGTCCACTAAGATAGTCGTGACAATGAGTCTTGACTAACAAGAAATGATTCTCTATGATTATGTGTGAATGCCACAAAGTTTCATGTTTTAAGTTATGATTATTGTGATTACATTTCACTGCCATGATTTACCCCATGTTATGAAATTATGATCTCTTTTGCAGGTTAAGATTTTCCAAAAGTTATGTGCTTATGTATATGATGTGATTGATATTTCTTTTGTTTACCCTTACTGAGCATTTGAGCTCACCCTTTTATGTTTTCTTTTCCCCAGGATATAAAGAAAGGTTTTAGGTAAAAAAAAAAGAAAATCTTTATGGGAGATTTTAAAGATCTTTCACCACGATTAGAAGATTATATTCCGAGTTTCCAAAGACACTAAACTATTACGATCCTTGTGTGTGCGTGTTTTTGTTATGTACTAAGTATTCCGCAAAAGTAATGTAAAGTCTATGTACGTCAGGCTACGGGTCTCTACAGTTGGTATCAGAGGAAAGGTTTAGTCAACCTTTGGAAACTAGGACGCGAAAACGTTAGTGAGATCCCTAGAGATATTTCTAAGGTATGTCTAGGGATGTCCCAAAGGATAAGTATACGTATAGGATATAGTCCTATAACTACGGTAACGATCTTAGAATTTAACCTAAGATGTTAGATATTGAGGGTGCTCCCCCTTTACTATATTGTCTTCCCTAGCATGATTTCGCGTCTCACAAAATTCTTTTTGTGTTTTAGTTAATGGAGGGAACCAGAAGGAATTCGGTTAACATTGAATCCAATGGACAAATTGGTGACTATGAGCAACAAAATTGTGTAATGCCTAAAGATAAAGATATTGTGATTATGCCGAATCAGTCATCGCGATATATGATTAACAAGGTGAAATTTAGTGGTATGACTAATTCATCAAAGAAGAGGAAGATAAACTATTATGCATGTTCGCATGTTGAGGAGCATAAAGAAAGGAAGATTGAGATTTCTAAAGAAGGGAAGAAGAACCTTGAGGAATACCTCAAATGGAGGGACCGATGTTATCTGTGTGGAGAAAAGGGTCATAGAGTGACAGATTGTTATGGAGTTCAATGTCTTATTTGTGGAGAACATGGGCATTACCCAACTCAATGCCCTGACCTAAAAAGATACTTCTAAATCAAGGAAGGACTTCTTCCAGGACAGTCATTGATGTGGATGGACTGAAGTGTTTATGTATTGGTATTCAAGAATAATGTTGTTGAGGTACTTTTATGGTGTATTGGAATATTTATGTATTGGTCTAATGTAGTATTCAAAGTGATTGAGATATTTTTGGAAATAAGATTATATGCGCATAATGAAGGGAAAATGAGAAAATGAAATGTTTAACAGTATTCATGAGCTCATGATTGATATAAGGACTAAGTGATATCATGGTTTGAGTATATAGAATTTTGAGGATTTTGGTATGTGGAAAGTGTTAACTTTTAACTGCACTCATGTTTTCACTAAGGTATTCAAGAGAATACACGATTAAGGACTTTGAATGTTTGGAATGTGACCAACAAGACATATCTTATGATATGTAGGGATCAACGACAGTATTAAATCTCTGGTAATCGTTGTCACTATATTATGAGAGTGGACTGCAGTATTATGGATAAGCCTAAAGATTGAAATGGATTATGTTGGACATAAGTGAGTATTGTTTAAGGATATAAGTTTTTTTTGATGTTATTGATGGGATGTTATAGTAATGTAGTTTTAGAAAAAGGACAACCTGCAGGACGGGCGACAGCCCATCGCTTCGGACAAGGATGTGGGAATCGAACCCACAACTGAAGTGCGACTGGCCTTTATCGCCTACCACTGGCCTACAGTAAGTCCCTGTTTAGTAGAAACTAGTTTTATTATATTAAGAAGTATGATATATGAAGTATAAGTCCATTTTAGGAACCATATATGATTAATCTCACTATAGATCGACTTATGTATATAAATTTTGCTAACCTTTTGAGACAGATGGAATGACCCGTCATTCTATCACATGATCTGCTAACACTTCACGAATAACAAATTCAACATCATTTATTTAAAAGATGAAGTGGAAATTGTTAAAGGCACGAACAACAGTGAGATTGTACCAAAATAAAGTAAGTATTTATTCTAATTCAAATTCTTTAACTTTAGGGAAATGATCTTGGAAACCAAAAATGTTGTCCTAGTTCTCTTATACCTGATGAATCAGATGGTACCTTAGATCGTCACAAATTTATGGATTTGTGATTACTGGCTTTTCCATAGGCATGTTCTCTACCACTCTCCATCAGAACATGATGGTTAGATTTCTCTTCCATATCCATATTTTCACCTATGTGGAAACCCAGTGATTATTTTATTTGGGTAATCGTTACATTTCATACTTTAGTTTTTTAAAGCCAAGTTTTGGTATTCCTTTTTACGATGTGGGTTTCTATTAAAGAAACTTTCGAATAGTAAACCATTTATAACCCCGACAAATTTCGAGGGCGAAATTCATTTTAAGGGGGGTAGAATGTAACAGCCCAAGATTTTATAAAAAAATATTCTTTTTAATTTTATTAATGTCTTGTGTTGTACGCTACACCAAAAGGAGCTTGCACAACACGCATCCTTGACTTGCCTTGCATTACACGCAATCGCAACCTTCCTCGATAGCGTGTGTGGTACGTAATACTGAGTTTCACAAAACAATGATATGCTATTAAAATATTATTAAAACTAGCCGTTATGAATAGTAATAACCACTTTTTAAATTTTAGAAATTTTAGATCTCAAAATGGACTTCATTTTTGGATTCGGAGTATCGAATTTAGCCTAAGGTGAAATTTTGGTACTTTTCGGATAACTTTCATATTCTGATGAATAGTGAAAATTACTAAATTATAATTAAAAACAACTTTTTTAATCAAAATAATTAATAGTGATAAATTATTAATTTGAGTGGTTTTAAAGTTTATTTAGAATATATTTTTACAATTTAATACAATGTTGGTCATTGGATGTAATTTCACATTTAAACTAGATATAAACAAGTGTCAATCTTTTGATAGATATTGTTTCTTAAAAACACGCTATTTGTTTTAACAGCGGGATTTAATTATAAAACTAATTAATGCAACTTTTATGTTATGAATTTGGTAAAATAGACTTCATTTTTGAATTCGGAATATGAAATATAGCTTGGGATGAAATTTTGGCATTGTTCTGAAAAACATCAATTTTTGATGAATAGTGAAACTACTAAGTGGTAGGTTAAAAAACTGAATTTTGCATAAAACTTAATTTTACCGCTTCTGTGAATGGAATTTCGAAAATCCGAGAGACACGGTTAATATCAAGGACTAAAATGTGGTTCAATGAGATGAAAATAATTTTTTGGTGAATAGTAACTTTTTACTTTTTTTTACCGCGGTTAATAGTAAATAGGGTAACTAAGGGTAAATATGATATTAATATTACCCTAACACATGTCCTAATTCTATTGGACAAGTGTAATTCGACCAAAAACAAACTTAGGAATAAAATATGACCATTTAGGCCCACTTGGATTAGATTAGGACATTTATTATTATTTAATTCAAAGAAGAGTTAAAAGAGTTAAAATCAAAGTTTATTTACTAAAACATTTTTAATATGGGGTTATACATAATATAAATTCGATTGTAAATATTCATTAGAAAGCTAAAAAGATTTCCTACATGATGGTATTTTATTTGTAATTTTTAGACATCAAATAATTTAATTTACTTATGACACAACGATGATGCAGTAATTATCTTATTAATGAAATATTGACATAATTGATGTTATAAACACCAAAATAAATGTAATTTGAGATTTTTTATAAATCCCACTAATTTTCTAGATTACTATGATATATTAATGTTGATTTAATTAACTTGGTTCGAACATTTAATTCTGTTATGACTTTCACAAAAATCATATATCAAATAGTGTCAAAATTGACACAAAATAGTTTGTAAATAAAATATTATATTATTAATTGTTCTTTTATTCCTAAAAATCTAAGGTTCGGCCAAATGACTTAGATAAGGATATATATATTAATAATAAACAATTTGGGGTTCGTTTGGCATATTATAATAAGTGTATTAACCATATAGTGAAAGAAAACAAAAAGACACGGTAAAAGTTAAATTATTTAACTTAGAGTTAAATCTAATTGATAAGGTTAAAATAATACCCTAAACTTGTCTAAATCCTATTGGTTGATGGTATGTCGACCCCTCCCCTCCTTATCTTCGAAATAAGACCCTTTGGAACCATTATAAACCGATTTTGACTTTAATATAAAATAATATTTTGAGATATTCCTAAGGTGCCCCTCTCCTCCCTTATAAAAGGACACCTCCTCCCCCTCCTCCTCACACCAATTTGAGCACTCAAGCTCGGCCAACCCCTGCCAAAATATCTTCTCCACTTCCCTAGAAACATCCTAGAGGTTCTGGTCTTCCTAAAAGACCAATTTTAGTGCCCTAAGAGGAGGTCTCAAAGAGGCACTTCAAAGAAGAGGTAATTACCGTTACCAATTCTTTCATGTTTATTTCTTCTTCCACTTCTTCTTCTTAGGTTGTTTCATTATGAAGTAATAACATCAGTATCACTCATATACTGATATGTTATTATAAGTATGAAACAACCCTATTTCACCATCTATCCATCCTACGGAAAAAGAAATCACCGCGCGTGCGTACGTACGGAATACCGTCTCCACGCCGTGGTGTAATCTATTTTCCACCACCACCTTACATGGATGGGTATAATGGTGTAAATAATAACTATACATAGTTATTACAACATCATATTGATTCTGATATATTGTATAATACACTCCAATTCAATTCAATATTAATAGAAATGATATCATCGCTCGTGCGTACGTACGGACTACCGTCTCCACGACGCGATGAGATTCATTCTCAATGTTAACCATTTAAGAATGATTATAATGTATATATAAGAAATAATAATGAAATATATGACATTATAAAGCTAATGGATTTATGTATATATATACATATGTATGTCATCTACTTACTTCCATTTCAAGACAATAAGGAAAGAAAAACAGCGTTCATGCGTACGTACAGACTACCGTCTCCATGAACGGTGTTTTTCATTTTATTTATCTATCTATTATATATATATATACTGAATATATATGATATATAAATCATATTTTATATTCTGGAAGTAATTAAATCATGATATAAGTAATAATGATGTCAAGAACAACAAGTCAAAACACCTACGATAAATGAAACGATTTTACCCAAAACGCTTCTTTAACATGGAATTTACAAAAGAACGGGTAATATAATGTCATAAGTGAACCATATATGATATCATAACAATGAATATGATTCTGTAATAAGTCAATGACATTATTTAAATCATTATACAGGAGTTTCGGACACATACGAAGCAAATTGGACCTAAGGTAAGGGAAATATCACAATCTCATTTTTATCCGAGATTGTTTATACTTTGAAATTTACTGGGGTGTATTTTATTATCCACATCCATGTTTCCTCAATATGTAATATTATTTCCATCCACCTACAATTGTTTAAATCCAATTTTACCCTTCGATGAGTTTTTAGTAAAGGATATGAAAGGAATCTTTTTTCGTTTTTCGTACGAGGTACTTTTTGACTTTTCCGACAAAAGTACGAAGAATGTTTTTTTAACTTAAACGGAACGAACGGATTTTTATGGTTTTATAAAGCCTTATTTTCATGAAGCTTCCTCAAAAAGATTTCATGACTATTTTTAATAAAATCTCTTTCTTTTAAAATTGCATGATGTTTTGTGAAAAGAAATTGATTTTGAAGAAGAAAGGATATTTTCCTCAAGAATTCATTTCAAGTGATTTTCAAAATTATTTTCCATCTAAGATAATAAAGGGTTCTGTTTTTATCCCTATTATTACATTGATTTGATCATGTTGTGATGGAATTATTTTTATGAATTCCTTTATCATATATGAATTGATTTATGATGTCATGATGTTTCAAGAATCCCATTTTTATTACATGGGTTATGCGATGATGTATGATTTATGATTATGTGGCACACATAAGAAAGGATTCATTATAATATGGGTGGGACCTATATCTCCCTCCAATGCATTGGGTAAAGATTTTATATCTCATGAGATAGACATGTCTGGAATGGTAGGTTATACCGGTTCAGTGAAACAGGACTGAAACGAGGGTTACTCGATTCAGAAAGGGACTTTGTCCACTAAGATAGTCGTGACAATGAGTCTTGACTAACAAGAAATGAGTCTCTATGATTATGTGTGAATGCCACAAAGTTTCATGTTTTACGTTATGATTATTGTGATTACATTTCACTGCCATGATTTACCCCATGTTATGAAATTATGATCTCTTTTGCAGGTTAAGATTTTCCAAAAGTTATGTGCTTATGTATATGATGTGATTGATATTTCTTTTGTTTACCCTTACTGAGCATTTGAGCTCACCCTTTTATGTTTTCTTTTCCCCAGGATATAAAGAAAGGTTTTAGGTAAAAAAAAAGAAAATCTTTATGGGAGATTTTAAAGATCTTTCACCACGATTAGAAGATTATATTCCGAGTTTCCAAAGACACTAAACTATTACGATCCTTGTGTGTGTGTGTTTTTGTTATGTACTAAGTATTCCGCAAAAGTAATGTAAAGTCTATGTACGTCAGGCTACGGGTCTCTACACTCATGTAGCGTAATGCTATCTGGGTAGAGAGTTTGTCCGCGTAATGAAGAAATATGCAGATGTGGGTATGGACCACCACATACCAAATTAGTACGTGGTCCTGGATGTGGTTCTCTCTGCCTCTTTGGGTTCCATCCACGTACTGATGTAGTACACGGCGTAGGGTTTGATCTACATAGTCATACGCTATGTGGTGTGTCGAATTGGAGAAGGGTCCTGAAGCTTGTGGTTCATGGGGAATTCATCTGTAAGGGATTTATGGTTCGCGATGGCACCAATTAGGTTCGTGGTTCACCAATTATTATTAAGTTCCTTATTTTTGTGGTTTGTGGTGGGTTATACCTATGGAAAAGTAGTTCGTTGTTTTCACTTCATTGATGATTCAAAATCGAATTCGAAATCTTCTCTATATCCAAATTCTCTCTTCTAGCCTCTAGGGTCTCTTTTGTGATCTCTTTAAATCATCTCCCCTCTCCAATTCCTCTTATGCTCCTTTTATAGAGCATTGGGGAAATCATATCTATGGGAATGTAGCACCATTTTCAGGAGCCCATGAAGATATATCTCAACCTATGAAAGACTTAGTCAACCAGGGTTTTTAGATGTTGTGGTTTGCAAGACGTGGTTCACAGAACCTTTCCAGCTTTTTTTGTTCACGAACTGCTTAGTTCATGGGATGGTATAGGGATGGAATTTCTGCATTTGATTTCACCAACAACACGGTTCGCAGTGTCTAAGGTTTTCTAGACATTGCCACGTGGGATAATGCCTTGCAGGTCCTTCTGTATACCGACGGTCCATGGTTCATGTACCCCGTGAACCTTTTCTGGTGATGGTATTCTATACACTAAAAACTCTTTCAAAATTTGATTTCTTCAAGTTTCTTCTCAAATTTACAATCCAATTTGCATCCATTTTATTTTCTGGACCTATATGAATGTTTTATAACCTATTTAAAGTGCTTTTGGGAGTATTTACTTCCCTTTTTGAAGTTTTGAGGACCCTATAAATGCCCCCCATCAGAATGGGGTCTGATTGGAATAAAGAGGAGGCTATTCTGATGTAGAACAGGTAGGTCTGGTAAAACGAGTATGGGTCCATGAAAATTTATAGGGGACCATGTCATTTTTATTTTACCATTTCTCATAGAGAAAAAGAGCACTTGATCTATCCTCAGCTTCCTTTACGTCTGCGTACCAACTCCTTTGCAAAATTTGTATTCATAAACCACTTTGTAGGTTCCGCGAACCAAACTCTTCACAATTTCTTCTGTCTGCGAACCAAATTTTGGGTCTGCGAACTAAATGGTGGAATTTATAACTTAAGTTTGGACCTACACGTAGGATAATGCTACATGGTTTTCATTTTTATCACATTGAAATTTAAACTAGGGAACTGAATTTTAAAATTTTTTAAACCAAACTTAAAATTTCAATCAAGAAACTTTGAATATCTGTATAGCGAGGCCTCCGTTCACAGTTTCTTCATTCCGTGAATGACTTAGTTTGTTGGCCAACACTCCGTGGGCTAGCACCTCACAGGCCTTCTGTATACCGAGGCCATATGTAGGATATAGATTCTGTGTACCGATGCAGTACATGGGAAATGACTTCCACATACCATTTTCAGGGGTAGTAAGTGGATCCCCATGTGAACCCTCTTTTTTAAAGTCATTTGACTATTTTTTTGGTTCTTATCCAAAACAATTCTCATTGAAATAACTTTCTTGTGGCCTTTTGGATCTTTTTTTGAAAACTGCATTGGCTCTTCCATAGACCATTGTCGATTTCGTTGTTCCAGATGAGGTTGTCGCTAATTCCCCTCTTTCTACTACTGATGAAAGATTGAAGAACCTGGAGGACTCTGTTGATGAAAAATTTCTATTTACTCCACTATATCAATCTATGAAAAAAATTCTTATGATGATTCAAATAGAGTATCTGGCTTCAGAAAGGATTCCAACTTATGGTTTTGGTCTACTGTCTGACACGTTGATTCCAGCACCAAATCAGGTTGATCAACCTACTTCCTGGACAACTAACACCTCCATACCAAAGGCCCTGATCTCTTCCATAGGAAGATACCTCCAGAGAGATATCATCATTGATTCCCTACTGATCTATGCACCTCAAACCTTAGGGGAGGTTCAACGGAATCCATAAAATATGTCCCATTATTATCAAAGCATTGTGTGGAAGGCCACAGTGATCGAACAACATAGTTGGTCATACAAGTGGGACCTTTTCTCTAGGGGCTCATTTAGCTTAGACTATGGGTGGCCTTTTTGGGTTCTCCAGAGATGTAAAGAATTTTGGACTGAGCTGTAAGTTGTGGGACTCTATGAGGTATTTTAGGTATCTCAGGCATACACCCATTGACCCAATGCCCTTATTTCACAGATCTTGAGCTAGTGGAGCCCAGACACTAATACCTTTAATTTAACCCATGGGGAAGTCGGAATTAGCCTTTGGGACATCCATCTAATTTTAGAATTCCTTATTTTCATGGACATGTATGATGAACTCCTACCTCCTTCCTCAACTTGGGACAATGAGGAGAGGACTCCTCCTTTGTCCAAGAAATTCATTATTCATGTGAAGGAACTTTTAAAGGAATTTGATCCATGTTCAAAGCAGGAAATTTCTTTTGTTGAGTGGTTTATTGTCTTTGTTAGGAAAAATAGTTTAGAGCCCCACCCATGTAGACTCAGGTCCTTCCCTAACAATGAAACCCGTAGACGGATGGGTACCTATTGGCCCACCTTAGAATAGGGGAAATTTTGTGAATGGGGATGGGAGATCATCCCTGATGTTGAATGATTATTTTGACTAGTGGCCTTCATGTCCATGTTTTTTAGTGGATGGATCTTGCCATTATGGGAATATGGTGGTGTGAGAGTCTTAACTTTCATCCTAGTCACTCATCTAGCCACTGGTAGATGTATCAATCTGGTTATTCCAGTGTTGGCCAAGATTTATCACTTGTTGGGACAGATCGGGGAAGGGAGGCCACCCTACCGGATGATTGGGCCCTTCCAAATCCTTTGGGGATGGATAGGATCTCACATAGGAGGTTATTTCTTTATCAATTACTTATTAATTCCCCATTCTGTTTTCCAACCATACCTTTAGAGCACCAATAGGGTTATGTTGATGGCTTGGGCCTCGCAGGATAAGAAAGAGGAGCATACTGAAAAGAATGAGAAAATACTTAATGGATCATCTCAACATCCACAAATGTTTTTCTTATCATCCTTATGATTTCCCTACCAGTACTATTGTGAATAATTAATCTGAAGACTTTGTTAACTGAGGCTACTTTTTTTCTTTGAGAGAAGGTGTATTGGTTTTCCACATTAGAGGGGTGCTTATCGTTGAGGGGTATGCACCTTGCAGATTTATTCATCAATTTAATTGTGTCCAGAATTTGTGTCCTCCCACTCTCAACAGTGTATGTCAAGAGAAAAATCTAATGATAACATTTCAACTATGGCTAATGTTTACCCAGGAGGACACCCAGTGCCAGGTAAGACTTCCAGATTTTGGGGATTTTGTACCCTTCCTCACTATAAGCTATGCTGAGGCATGGGTTAAATCATATCCAGATAGACAATTAGTTGATTTGATTCCTATCATAACAACTTCCAAGGCATCTAGGGCCAAGGCGAAGGAGAAGAAAAAGGAAGTTTTCAGGAACTCTTGGCCAGGAAAAGTCCTTCTAAATCCTCTGATCTCTCCCTCAAGGAAGGTTGTGAAAGATGGGGTTGTGACTTCATGGATGGCCAAACGAGCTGCCGAAGCTACTACTAGGAGTCAATCATCCATCCCACCTAAGTCTGATTTTCTAGTGTCCTGGAGGTAATGGGACCTTTTGAGAGGCATCCCATCCACTCATGACCAGTCCTCTCGTTCCTTATGGCAGTTCCTCCACACTAGGGAGGTTGCCCTTACCAGCCTTGGTTATGTATCAGCACTTTCTAACATCACTTTATATAATGATCCTGAGAAGGTAGGTAATTACCTTGAGGAAATTGATACCTTGATCCATTCCCAGAGTGGTCGCTTCAAATACTCTCATTGGGTACTTTCCATGATGCGATCAGAAACTGATGAAGAAGAAGATGATGATGTTTTGGGCTCACCCATTGCGGCTACAGTGGGAGAAGCTTCTTACATACACCCAAAGTCCGGTAAGCACTCGACTCCTAAGGGTCCCAAGACTGTATAAGAACCCAGGAATCATTTACGGTTGACAAGACCCTCTCCACTCCCCTATGACAATCCTATAGTACTGGCCAATCCAGTCACAGCTGCATTTCCAGATCTTGGAGGGTCTGGGATGAACTGAGGGAAAACACTTCTAATGAGAAAATTTGGAGACTTCTTCAAGGAGTATGCACTTTTGGGTTTTGGATGATCCAGTTCCCCCCACTTGTATATATTTTGAAGAAGATCCTCATGTGGTGGCTTCTTATTTGAACTAAATGGACAAGTGCCTTCATGCCTCCAAATACAGGCATTAGTGGTCTGACTAAGTAGCATTGATGGAAGTACTCCTACAGTCAATGACCATCGAGGGAGAGTTTGTTCTATTTATGAAAACCAACTTTAATTTCCTCCATTTTGGAGACCCTAAATCCCCCCTACTTTGTATGAACCTGTAGGGTCTCGGGAAACTGTTCTTTAGCAAGTTTATTCCCTCGGGGGCACTGTAGCTTGGGAGTGTACCCTTCCTATTGTGGGTGGTTCTGTGGAAGGATCTCCAAGATCCTAAGAGCATATGTAAGCAGTCATCATAGGCCCTTATTGGTAATTTCATCCTCTAGATCCCATGGGTTCTATTATTTGGGAACCATATCTATATAAAATCAAGAAACGCAAACAAGCATCCCAACTGTCAAGACGCTTTAGGAGGGGAATTACAATTAATTGTCGGTTTACCTGGTGGTCGAACCGAGTGCCCTTATCTTGTTGACTCACTATTATGTGCGTATTTTGATGCAGATCCTATCAGTAACCAGGTGTCAGTTTCTCAAGAATATGCAGCTCATGTTCCATTTATGGCAGAGGAAGATCCGCCGATAATTATGATTGAAAAAAGTAGAGGAACATGATTAACTAAGGAGGTCGGGGGTATTGTCGACCCTTTAGGAAAGCCTACTCCTACTCAAACAAAATTTGCCTCAATTATATAAGAACATCCAGAAGTTGAGGCCTCGATTGAACACATTGATCTTGTTCCCATGGAGAGAGACATGACAACCATTATGGGAGGGGCTAAATCCAGTGAAGAGTCCCAAGCCCCACAGGATGTTGGAGGGACATTAAGTCTTGAGGAACTAATCATTCTTGATCAAATTGATTTTTCCCCTGTAGAGGGAGTCCCTTCAGATATCGATGATCTGCTTTCACATTTCATCTTTACCTCTATATAAGTCACAAACACAAGGGAGGTAATTTTCCCGGCTCTTGAAAACTTGTAGTAGGATATTGTTCTTTTTCTCCAGTTTTGAGAGAAGTCGTGGTCTCAGGCCCCAGAATTTCAAGATCAGTACCATTTTCCAGAATGATCATCCTTGTAGGCCTGATATTTGTGAGCAACCTTCTGGGGGATATCCTGGAGGTTTTTTCTGGTCGGAAATGGTCTCAGGACATTGATTATCTTGAGCGACCATGGGGCGCAACTTCTAATTGAATACATGGTGCCACCTTCACCGAGAAGGGATTTTGCTAGGGAGTTGGGAGGTATTGAAGTATTAGTATATGGAGGTTGGTTATCCAGTCTTTCAATCACAATCTTTTTTGTTTTATGATTTGAGGATATTTACCCATCTTTCCTCTACTTTCAAAATTGTGACCACAAGCATTAGCAATTGTGGTGGACGCTCCCACTTTATCCTCTATTTCAATCATCAGAGGCAAGGTTGCTGAGGGGTAAATTCATGTTGAAGCCACTGAATTGAGTCCCTATCTCATGAAGTTTTTCCCTAACTATATTTCTTCATCATGGAGTGACTCTGAGATAGACCGAGAAGGCTTGGTTGACCTTCATCCCATCCTCAAAAAGTCATGGAGGAATTTTTAGATATTAGTCTCCTATACTCCATTGGATGAGATGTCGGTGAAGTTTTTGAATTTACACTACCAGTTTTTGGTCCTGGGATTTGGCAGATTCAACTATCATGGCATCTATGATATAGTGAGACAAGTGGTTACTACTAGGTAAGATACTGGCACACTTGAATCTCAACTTTCTGTTATAGATTCGATTGATCATCTTGTTGTTTTGAGGAAAATCATCATTGATGAAGCCACCAATCAAGATAGAGTGGTTGTGAGGCTGAAAAATGAGCTCACAAAGCAAGATTCCTTAGTGAAACAACTTGACCAGGAAGTGGAGCATCAAATCTATAAGTTGGAGCGACTTAAGTAGGATTGGTCTCGTGCTACTGTCATCGTTGAGGAGGGGAGATGGTAGATGGAATAAGAATAAGGGACTGTCCTTGAATCTTTGAGGGATGTAGAAACATTGTGGGAACGCACAGAGGCTGAGACCGTGAACTTTTTAAAACTTCTTCAGGCCATTGAGGAGTCATATCAATTGTTGATGAAACTTTGCGACTATGTTGAATGTCTCTTGTAATGATCATTTCCCACCCACAATGAGAGGATCCAGGCTATGGACACCCTATATATCTCTATAGAATATAATGGAACTATTTCACCCTCTGATTTTTCTCTTTTTCCTTTTACCTGTAATGTCAATCAATCATAATCGGCCATATAAACATTATTTCAATCAAGTATTAATTTAAACTGTGATTCGAAATCAGTAAATTGAAATAATAGAATTAGGATATATTTTTTTCTTGATTCATGGGACTCAGAGAGCACAATTATACTATTGTTGGGGTTATATGGAAAACCTCACAAACTTTTGTGCCGTTTCATTATTGCCCTAATTTTTTCTTAATTATCTTTGGTACGAGCTTAGCAGGTATAACTTGAATTTTTCTTAGGCCACCCTTTGTGGGTTTTCGACCCAACAAGATTTATGTCTTTTTTGAATATTTGATTGCTCGAAATTTTCTATTAAATAATACATAATATAGGTTTAACAAGCCAGTACTCAACTTTTATCTAGGGGTGCCCTTTGTGGGTTTTCACTCTGGGAAGTATTGTATCTTTTTCATTAGAGGTTTATAGTATTTCCAATTAGACTTATTACAGATGATTTAGGTTGAACATCTTTGACCAAAATTGATAGGGAAGAGGCCTCAATTTTGGAATCATCAGTTGGGAATGTCCTAATAACTCTTATACATGAATGATGGATTTTTATTGACCCTGACTTTGTAGTCTTTGGAGGTATATGAGGCTTGGGAACTATTTTAGCCATACGGAGGTAGGAAAGGACTCTCTTGAGGACGAATTTGCCTTTTTTTTATGGTTGTTTTGTAGGCGACATGTGTAGAGCCACCAGGGCATGATGTGCATGGTCAAAAAAAGGTGTCTTAAGGACACTAGCCATCCATTTTTGATGGCCCAGGAGATTTATAACAATTTAGATTTGTTTTGAGGTTGGGGACCATAGTGGGTGGCCTATCTGAGGGATGATTTCCAAAAGTATTAGGGACATTTTAATTAGCTTTGAATGGGAAACCACTCCCACACGAATTTCTCTTGTGTAAGGTAGAGCTAGTGAATGGTATAGTTTAACGTCATAAAACTAAGACACTTGAAACTTATTATGGGAGATCATTTTACACTAACTAATAGAGAATAAATGATTCATCAGTTCAACTAGAAATTCTTTTCATCTTTGAACATTTATAAGGGGAAAATTATGTAAATCGTAATCCAGAGGGTTTCCTAATCTGGGGAGTGATATGGGTTATAAATGTCATTCGGGCATAGGAAAATAGGAAAGGACTCTCTTGAGGACAAATTGGCCTTTGGTTGATGGTTGTTTCTTAATACAAATATGTAGAGTCATCAGAGCATGATGTGCATAGTCAAACAAAGGTGTTCGTAGGAAATTGGCCTTCCATCTTAAATGGCCATGAAGTATTATGGGGATTGGGAACTTTCTATACATGGTGTATGTATTATAAAAGGGGTTTCACCTAAAAATTAAAGGGGGGATTTATTTGGTTGAACTTTATTGGGAAAATCGAAAATAGGTGGGGGCATTTTGTTTTTCTTATGTGGATCAACTTCGCACGTATGTATGGGGAATCTTTATTTTATATAATCCTTTAGAGACTAGAGGTGAATCGGCCCAGGATGTTCTGATATATCCAGGACATGGGTAGGAAAGAGAATGTAAACCATGACTTTGAGGGTTCTTGAATCAGGAGGGATGTCACAGGGCTTGGGAGCTGTTAGGTGTGCCGAGGTAGGAGAGGACTCTCCTAAGGATGAATTTTCCTTTGATTTATGGTTGTTTTTTAGGAAACATATACAGATACACTGGGGCATGAATTTCATAGTCAAACAAAGGTGTCTGCAGGACACTAGCCTTCCATCTTCGATGGCCATGGAGGGTTATGGGGATCCAAGATTACTCAAATCATGGAGTTTGATGTGTGGTAGGAGTGTATCCAGGTACATTAGAAACATATGGGTTGTGATTCACCCATGGGATCAAGTAATCCCCTACATATATCTATCTCATACATTGGGTGAGTCATTTGTTCCTTATTTGGAGTACCTTGAAGTTTAACATCGTATGTAAAGGACCTAGGGTTCCTTATTTGGAGTACCTTGAAGTTTAACATCGTATGGAAAGGACCTAGGGTTCCTTATTGGGAAGGAAACCATAATATGCCTTTTAGGGTCATGTTGTTAGGACCAAAATCTTGGACTAGTTTTTCATGAATCCATGGTGGATCTCCTGGTGAGGTCCCTAAGCTCATATGGTCTATGATCCGTGTGAGAAACAAGGGATTACAAGGATTTCAGGTCACCACTTAAGAATGGAATAATCAATGGTAAAGAGAATTTTATGATTAGGCCAACATTGTGTAGTTTAACATCGTGCAGTAAGGACGGATTCCACATAATTTATCATCATGTGGGGTGTATGTAGGGTAATC
Source organism: Viscum album (assembly GCA_963277665.1). NCBI lineage: Eukaryota > Viridiplantae > Streptophyta > Magnoliopsida > Santalales > Viscaceae > Viscum > Viscum album. The sequence goes on along the minus strand of OY728158.1, from coordinate 1,896,700,553 downwards.
CTATCATGAAATAAGGTAAATATGATTATCCTTAAGAATCCCTATAAATAGGACTTGTTTGAGGATTCTCTAATTTGATTCAATTCGTGTGTAGATAAGGGGACATTTCAATACAATATGTGGCTAAGTATGGATCGTAGGATTCGAGTCTACCACCCATTTATCAGGGGGAAATTGGGTTATGCAGGTTTCCCAATGAACATTCCTTGTGAAGTTCTATCCCATAAATAGGAAGGAAAGGCATTTTGTTTGAGGAAGCTGAGCCAAGATAAGAATCTAAGCATTGCCATTGTGAAGTGCAGTTTAATGTTGTGAAGTTGGGACACTTTTGGCCTTTTAGTTTAGCGTTGTGTGGTAAGGATGTTGGCAACACATTTTACCATCATGTTGAGGAGACAAATTATTACAAAGACTATAAATAGATTTTAGTTAATCATGGTTGGTATATTCTGGTATTCCTTATACATGAGTGATGATAGAAGGTATAAACCATAATCACGGGGGGGGGGCTTAGATATGGAGGAATGAAATGAGGCTCAGAAGCCATTAGGAATACGAAAATAGGAAAATCATCTCCTGAGGATGAATTTACCTTTGATTAATAGGTCCATTTTGTAGGCAAAATATGCAGAGCTTCCAGGGCATGATGTGCATAGTCAAACAAAGGTTTCTGCAAGACACTGGTCATCCATTTTCAATGTCCTTGAATGTTTATGGGTACCCAATATTTCTGAGAGTATGGAGTTTTAAAAATGGGAAAGATGTGTCTGGGAACATAATAAATATCCAAATCGTGATTAATTGTGAACTACTGAGGCTTATATATAGAGCTGACTCATATATATGGGGAAGCATGATCTTTTGAATCCTTCTAGGTGTCATAATTCAGACTTGGAATTTCCGTCATCTCTTTGCATCTTTTGTGTAGGGAATTTGGGGCATGTTCGGGATCTCGTAACGTCGAGAATCGGGATACAAATGATTCTTGAGGAAACTTGTAGTTTAATTTCATGTGGTTAGGACCTTTTATGGATTCCTCTATGCAAGTCTAACCTATAAATAGAGGAAGGGGAATTTTTGTTTTTTTAAATGGTAGATGGACCAGAATAGAGGATTCAGGTGTCACTATATATCCTTCAAGGGAAGGAATCAATCCATACATATTCCTACCAATGACCTCCCTATATAGGTCTATTCCATACATAGGGAGGGGGAATTTTTTATCTAGTGTTGATGGATGAGCTAGGATAGATGATCTTAGCATCACTACGTATCCTACAAGGGAAAGAATCAAGCCATACATAGTTCTAAAAGTTCCCTACAGAGGTCTTGTCCATGTGTAGGGAAATAAGAGGGAATTTTTTTGATTGGTGGCTAGGACAAGATGTTAAATCTGGGCATCAATACATATCCTAAAAGGTAAGGAAACAATCCATACATAGTCCTGTAAGAAATATTCTCCTTGTACCGATCTGAATCGAGTGTAGGAGTAGGGTTATTTCAGTTTCATCCTCTACAGGTGTCAGTTCTATCATATTCCTCTATGATTTTTTTTATGAAAGGGAACCCTTTCCACTGATCCTAAGCTCGTATGAGTTATACTCAATGTGAGAAACAAGGAGCAACAAGGATTTCCCTCATAGTATGGGGTGATAGAGGATATAATAGGTTTATTTTTTTCATGTGATGGTTGGGCCAAGATTGAGGGTTGAAGAATCGCTACATATCCCACTAATGAATAGTAATCAATCTATATGTAGTTCTATAATTCCCTTCCTATGTTGGTCTGACCTATGCACAGAAAGGGGGGGTATTGCTATATTTTTCTCACATTAATTTGATATATACACGATGGATTTTTAGCTAGAACACAATACCTACCATGAAATTTAACATCTTTTGGTTGGGGAGAAGATGCTATGCAGTTTAGAATCATGTAGCAAGGATGATTTTGTCCTTGCAGTTTAACATCATGTGATAAGGAAAAAATTGTTTCTATACAGTTTTACATCATATAGCTAGCACGTATGTGTCGCTATTATATGAAGTATTTATTCAGAAACCTTGTATTGGTGGGAGATGTGATGAGTTGTCCATCCATTGATATCAAGTCATATGCTCTATTGAAGTAGTCCTTATATATTACATATGCCCCACCCCCATTTTGGCTCAATATTTGTGGGTTTCTTCTCAAGTATCATCGGGGTTATGAGGACCAACTTCATCTCTCCTTTGAGGAAAGACTGAAGGAAAAACTTTTTGTTAAAGGCTTATGAGATCCAATTTTGGTAGACTTCCTAATGGTGAAAAGTGTGCAACCTTTTCTCATCCAGTCACTCCAACTCATCAAAACATTTCTGAGATTACTCATCCACAAATAGTTGATCACAAATAGCAATGCGAAGTGATGTCACTTGAACTTCTATGGGTAAAACTGCCTTTGTCCTATATACTAGTGAGTATGGGGTTTCCTAGGTGGTAGTGTGGGTCATGGTCCAGTAATACCATAAATTATGGAGGAACTTGTCTAACCATGATTTCTTGTTCTTTTCTACCATCTTCTGGAGTATGTTGGATAGATTCTTGTTGAAAGCCTCTATATGCCCATTAGTCGATGCATGATAGCAGGATGAACGGTTGGATTTTATTACATGATCCTGGTATAACTTGTCCAACTCAGTAGAGCAGAAGTTGTTGCCATTGTTTTTCAGTATTGTATGAGGACACCAAATTTGGTAATGATGCTGGCTTTCAAAAAGCTAACAATGCTTCTTTCCCTAACCTCTTTAAGGGGTATGGCTTCAGCCCATTTGGAGAAGAAGTTGGTTGCTATCGTAGGGAACTTAAATTTTCTAGTTGTGGTGGTAGGATATGGTCCCACGATATTCATCCCCCATATATAAAATGTCTAGGAGTACTTAGCTGTGTGAAGTAGTTTTGGGGGTTGGTGAATGAAATTGGCATGAACTTGGAAGGGATGGAAATTCTTGGTGAATGTGGCACAATCTTGTATCATAGTGGTCCAATAGTATCCAAGCCTTTGAATTTAATTGGAGAGCTTGGCTACTGATTGGTGTGCTCCAAAAGTTCTGGAGTTCACTTCTTTCATGACGGTAGTAGTCTCTTCTCCATCGATGCACCTAAGAAGGACTCTGTTAAGGCCTCATTTGTAGAGAACCTTTTATTGGTGGGTGCCATTGTATAAAAAAATTGATTGCCTACCTTTGGATCTACTCCCTTCTATCCCTATATGGTGGGAGTTCCCCCTCCAAAGGTAATTTGAAATGGGAGTCATCCAGCCGGTGGTGTGACCGTAAGGATCAAGAACGGGGCTAATCTCATTGATTTCTTCTATGTTGTTCTGAATGAACAGTAAGACCATCCAACGATGGGAAACACTAATGACTATTTCATCATGGTCTGGATCAGCCAGGGTTGTGGCTACATTTTCTAGTGCATCGGCTTGATAATTTTGTGACTGGGGGACATAAGTCAGTGTTGTTCTGATGGAAATTCTACCATAATCTCTAGGAAATGGTTCATCAAAGGTACCAATACTTCTTTTTTAATGTCATGGTCACCATTGACATGCTTCATGAATAGCTATGAATCACCTTTTATCTTCAGGTGTTCATATTGTGCATGAAGTTTCATCTTTAGGCCTACAATGAGGGCTTGGTATTTTGCTTCATTATCTGTGCACCCCTCTAAAATAAGGAAGGAGTAAGGAAAGATGGCATTTTCTATAGATATGAGTATAACTCCTAGCCCTACTTTTTTGAGCTTGGGATCCTCCATCCTTTTCCCTATTGGGCTTCTGGAGGCACTATCAAAGTACATTTCCCATGCCTGGGTGCCTTCTTGGGAAGCGAATACTTCTTCATCAGGGAGTTCAGTATCCAATGGGGTCATTTCTTTCAAGGGGTGCTCCACTAGGAAATATGCTAACACCTAGACTTTGATGGATTTATGGGGGACGTACCATATGTCAAACTGCTATAGGATGACTTCCCACCATGATAGGAATTCAGTTAGCATAGTATGTTTGAGGATATACTTGAGCAAGTTGCAGCGGGAGACTAGATGGACCTCATGGTGCTACATATAATTCCTGAGTTTTTGAACTACCATGATCATGGCTAGGAAATTGTTTTTGATTCTTGAATATCGAGTCTCAGCATCGATCATTGTTCGGTTGAGTTAATAGAGACTATTCTCATTGTTGTCATCATTCTTATGTGCAAGGAAAGAACCTAGCGACTGTTCCAAGATGGTTACATACAAAATGAGTGGTCTTCCCTCAGCATGCGGCATCATCACTAGTGGACTTAGGAGATACCTTTTAAGATTTTCGAATGATTCTTCACAATCATTATCCCTCTAGTATTCAACCCTTTTATTCATCAACCTGGTGAAAGGCAAACACTTACCTATAAGGTTGTCTAAGTATCGAATGTAGGCCGAGTTCCCCTGGAGGCCCCTCAACTTAGTGAGGTTGTGAGGTTGAGACATGCCAAGTATTGATTTTGTCTACTCAAGGTTAACTTCGATGCCATGATGGCGTATGATGAAGCCGAGGAATTTCCCAAATGTAGCACTGAAATTACACTTTCGGGGTTCATCTTTAGACTGTGTTGTCATAGTTTATTGAAGATATTTTCAATATTTGTCTGGTGGTTTGAGCACTGTCTTTATTTAACCACTAGGTTATTGACATAGCACTCAATTAATTTTCCTAAGAAGGGATTGAAAATGCGATGCATGGTGTTCTGATATGTAGCACTATCATTTTTCAGACCAAACGGAAACACCTTATAGAAAAATACTCCCTATGGTCCCCAAAATCAGTGGCTTCTTCATCTTCCCAGGCCATTCAAATCTTTTTGTATCCATAATAGCCATCCATGAAAGAGAGGGCCTCATATCCAGTGGTTTCATTGATCAACAATTTTGTGATCAGGATTAGGAAATCATCTTTCGGGCGGTACCTATTAAGGTCCCTGAAGTCAATGTAGACTCTGATCTGTCCATTCATCTTTTTGATAGGGACTATGTTTTCCATCCAGATTAGATATTGGACTTCCCAAATGAATTTATCTTTGATTATTTTTTCAACTTAAGACTCTATTTTGGAAGCATGTGTCAATTGGATCCTTCTAGCAGCCTTCTTATAGCCACAATGGTCTTCTAGCAAACCCAAGTGATGAGTGGAGACCTTGGGATCATGGCCTGATATTTGTATGTAGTTCCAGGAAAAAACACCTCAATTATTCTTTAGGAAGGAGTTATATGCCTCTTACTCTTCAAAAGGAATATTCACACTAATCAGAGTGGGTTTTGGGTTGTTTTTGATGCCCAGATTTATCTCCCTAAGTTCATTGATCATGGTGGAGATGCCTTCTTCAAATGTAGGAGGGGAATCCTTGAGATCTTCTTCTTCTTCTTCTTGATACTATTCATCGTCTTCTTCCTAATATAATAGATAGAGGATTCTTGAGATTAATTTTCCAATGTTGGGAGAGGAATAGAAACTCTAATTTCTAGAAATTGAAATATATCCTTTTGTCACGGCTGACTGCATGGGTTTTTTTTAAGAGGATTGAATGGGGGTGGAGGAGTTTCCTAACTTTTTTTAGTTACAGGACATCATATTCTACCTTAGTGAGTAAGGAAGAAAATGTATGGGGCCCCAAGGATGGGCTGGGAGCATTTTTGTTTGAACCCACACCATCATCTTGGGGGTTAGCATGCTTTTCAACATCCTTGGATTTGGCGGTTATAATGGAATTCATGCATGTGGCTGAGTTTGCATCTGATCTTGAACTTATTCACTCAACCTAGTTGATGGGTAATATGTACTTTTCTACAAGATGTTTTAGGAGATTAGTGGGATCCATTTCCAATCCATTTGGGGTAGTGATCCAACCAACATCATTGGTTAAAGACTGCTTCTCTTTTGGTTCATAGAACCCCGCATAAATGTAATGCGACTCACATGATTTGAATGGGGATTTATCAGTGTGAAATGTCATGTTTTTTCCATTAGTGAAATATTTGATGCATTGATGGTATGATGAGGTAATTGTAGTGTGTTGACGCATCTAGGGCCTCCCCAATAGGATGTTTAAGGTCATACCTTTTTGTGCTACTAGAAACTCAGAATTAGACATGAAGTCACCAATCCAAGTTTTAAGAATGATTCGCCCCAATAGCTTCTAATTGCTTTTGTCATATCCCAGCGGAGTTGTAGTGAAGGGTATCAGACCATACTCAGCATAGCCCAACCAACGAAGTGTTCTTAGTGGTAGGAGTTTAACTTCAGATCCATTGTTGATGAAATTTTTCTATACATCAGTTCCATTTATATTGTTAGATACGTATATGGGTTTGATGTGTCACCACATGATGGTGTCTTCATCCTAATCTGTGAAGGAGATGACAGCGTGGAATTCTGTGGGATTGGTCTTTATCTGATAGACTTCGGTAACTACTACTTCGGCCTCAAATTCCTGAAGACTTAGTAAAGCTTTGATGACCACCTCCCTAAGGTCTGCTGATAGATTCAAGGCATCCAGGATCGATATCTTTGTCGGTACTAAGGCTAGCTGCTTTAGAATATCATATTTATACTCTAAAGGTCAGTTCTTCTTGGCTTGGGGATGCTCTTTCATGGTTGCTTTAGGGTCTTGATCTTTGGGCGTAGATTGTTTGGCCTTTGTGATAGGGATTGATAGTGCTACTGTACTTTTTGAGTTTGGTTGAACTGGTCTACCTACATGCCTTGGGTGATTAGACATCTCCTCTTCCTCCAACGGATACTCCAAGATGATTGGGCTCTAATTTCTTCCAGTAGGGGCAAAGAAACACTCTGGTTCCTGTTGTGTCTATTGGAGGGTCCTTCTATGAGTTTTTCAACATTAACAGTCTGATTTAAGGTGTGGCCAGGAATTTGACTTCTTCCACGATCACACCTTCCTAGAAAACCTTAGCCTCTGCGACCTCTTCCTTCGGCTCTCTGGTTGGACGTGGGGAATTCAGGTTAATGGATATAGTCCCCATCAGAGAAGGGGTCCATAAAATGAATGACATTAATGGATATGAAGATTATTTCTTGATCTGAAAATAATTTTATCTTCCTATTTTCTTCTGATTATGCCATTTGGTGGGGTGGTTCCTGTTGTCCCATTTGGAAAGGCAGTGCGCACTGTCCCATTTAGCAGGGTGGTGCATGTGCTTTCAATTCTGTTGGCATGAAGTCTGAAAGTGTTAAGTCCAGTTTCATCTTTGGTGCCATCTCATCTTCTTTCTCTTGTTTTCTTCCTTTTCAACCCTCAGAGGGTTGTGGGATTGAGGACGATGTTTGTGTTTCATCAAGAGATATTGGGGTCATGGTTGGTTTCTTAAACTATGCATGGAGGATTCCATGAGCTCGGATAACTATTTTCCAAGTCATCCAACTGTCAAATTTTTTCTCCTTTTTTTGGTGATTTTTTTCCACTCCTCTTCCTCTCTTGGGTCTAAATTAGAGACATACACCGCTTTTTCTGGTGGTGGACCTAACTTGACTTGTCCAGAATCCATTATATTTTGCAAGAGATCCTTGAAGACGAAGCACTCCTAGATGGTGTGTCCTAATATCTAGTTATGGGGATAATAATTTGGATGGTATTCGAGACCCAATTCATCAGAACAATTTGGCTCTGGTAGCCAGACCAAGTTGCAATTCATGGCGGCTATGAAGTATCCATGGACTTGGTCATCTCGGAACGAGTAGAATTTATTTATTAGTTCTACGAACTAATTTATTTTGGCACCCCTTTTATCATCTTGCTAAGGTGGGGGTGGTTTTTGGTGTCTAGGGGGGATACATGGTTTGGTGGAGGCCTATAAATTGGATCTAGTGTCAAGGGTGGGTTAAGCATAACAGAATCTTCTTCAACTTTTCCTATTCTTTTTCCTAGGGCTGATGGTACCACTCAACACTTGAGATTGGTCCACTACAAGGAGTCTTCTATCCTTTGGACAATGGCAGAGAAATCTCAGAACCCACTTGTGTACTTCACTGGGATGAGTGGTGTCCTCAATTCATCATGGATATTATCGATGCACATAACGATCATTTCATCCTGGGGGAGTGGCCGGTTTAGGGAGTAAGTTAGGCCTTTCCATCTGGTGATGAAGTTTGAAACTCTTTCATTATCTCACTACTTACAGTTCATGAGACCACTAACTATTGTATTAGGAAATGTCTAACTGAACTGGAAGACAAACTATCATCATAGGTCCTCCTAGCATGTGATTGAGTAGGCTGGAAAACTAGTATACCACATGAAGGTTGAACCCTTCAGAGTTCACATGAAGCACCTGAGTTTCACTTCTTATTGTTGTTATGGGGTGCCCATCATGGGGTCACAGTAAGATACATAGTGCATTAGATGTTGTTTCAAGTCTCCTAAACATTTGAACATTAGGAATACAATGTTCCTAAAGTTTATAAGTGGCGGAACATTGCTCACCCAATCAAGGTAAGGTTTTCATTCTGGTTGTATCGGAGCGCGCCGCCCTTCCATGGCTTCCAGTTAGGCTTTAAATTGATCGAAAGTATTCAAGATCCCTTGATGCATATCCTGTCATACTCGAGCTTGGGTGGGTGCAGCAGGGGGAAAAAATGGATGTGTCAGCATTGCTAGAATTTGGGGTGGATACCTAGCCAAGGGTATCCTTTGTGGGTTCGCCTGAATATATTCTGGAAACTTTCCTAGTGAAGGGAAGTCTTGATGTCTATCCAGGGTTGGATTCAAGTAGACTGATGGTCCCGGTGCTGGATTAGAAGGGTATCCAAGCTTATTTTCATTTACCGGGATGAGTGCATGTGGAATAGGCACCTATTTTGAGAATACCTATTGACATTCCTCTCAAGGAACACATCCGAAAAAGACAGCTTCCTCGACATATCTTGACATTGATTCGCCTGAACTCTTTTATTTATTCCTCATACTTGGTGAATCATTCCTTGAGTTTGAGGGACACATTATCAAGGGGGAGGTGGTTCATAGATGACCTAGGATTTATTCTTCTCCTTTTGGGGGATTTGCGATGGATGTATTAATGGGTTTGCTGAGGGTGTGCCCAAATTTAGGGTAGCTCTCTGATTCTAGGTATGCACACCATTAGGCTCAGTGTGGGACGCCTTCAGAAGGGAACTATATTCTCTTACATCATTTCCTGTGAGATCTATGGGACTTATGTTCATCATGTTCACTGATACATACCGCATTGGGAGTGGTGTACCTAGTGTCGAATGGTAGGAGAGATTTTTTCATCCTTTATTGGACTTTCTCCTTCTATTTTGTGGTATTCTTTTAATTTCTTGGAGAATATTAACCCAAAGAGAGCCCTGATCTAACCTCGTAATATGCCTTTGTCCTGAGGGATATGAACCAGGATAGGGTACTGAACAGGTGACCTTTCTGGTCATCGTTCATCCCAGACTGGAGAAGACAGACATCCGTTGTGCGAGAATTTGACGTAAAAATTCCCCCAGCCCTATGGGTTGTGGTTTCTCCCATTCTTCCATTTATGCACTATGGTCTGGATTAATTGGTATTATAGGGGAATTTTGAGTTAAAAATTCCCCCAGCCCTACGAGTTGGGGTTGTTCCCATATTGTGGCAGTAGCTGCTGTTATTTCCACCTTCTTGATTTAATGCACTCCTGCACAGGTGTGAGCTGGGTATGGCACTGGGTTTTCATGAGATTTATTTTATTTAGAGGACATGATAATTGTTTTTTGGTTGTCTTCCCTTAGTTAGGAAGCCTTATATATGTTCTCGGATGCCTGGCTCAAAATCTTCTCGATGGATTGATCTCATCGGGCCTAACACTTTTGTGACTTACTCAAGGCTGGTTATTGTTGAGCGTTCCACCTTTCCAGAGTAGGGATTTCATTTTATTGCTTCCTTTGGGTAATGGAATTACAATATGTAATTTTTGATGAGGTCTGATGGATGTGATTTGGGGTGAAGTGTAGAGATCCATATTCTCCCCATCCTCGGATATGAACTCCAGACGAGGCTTCACCGATGAGGCAATGCAACTTATGCAGCGTGTGGAGATAGGTCAATTCAAGGTTTTTCTTTCACCTTTATGATCATAGATTCCATGCATATGGGAGGTCTTCTAGGTCGATTAGATGGTGAATCTCTACTAATATGTTGACATGGTCTGTATAACCTTCATAGGGAAAGAATTTTTCTTTTAACTGTTGAAGAGTTGTCCTGATATTGAGGCGAATGTTATTCATACATTCCTCAGACAAATCCCTTGGTATTTTGAATTGAAAAGTGATAAGTGGACTAATACATCACTGGTATATCATCCTTATCTAGTTTTCTTCTCACGAGAAACATGTCATGTTATTGTTCTTCCAGGGATTCCTCTACTTGATATACCCATCTTGACTACTTCTTAATGATTTTTTTCCAAGTATTAGGGTGGGTAGGATCCTCATTGATATGTGAGCGGTGCGGGGGTGGCTTAGAAGATGAGTGTGACCCAAAACCATTTTCAGGTTTATAATGGATATCACTCATCATAGACAAAGTTTATGGCATGTTTCACTCCATCTTTCCAAGCACCTCAGCATAGGAGGTATTTCTCACATTTTTTCCAGTAAGGGGAGGACCTTCTTGCTAGTGTGAATTTTGATTGCGGGGAGGACCTTCGCAATCGGTGCTACAATGGTGAGGGATACCATTGAAACTTGATGCTCAACTGCGAGGAATGCCCCTATGGTGTATACCTTGGGGAGGACCTTAAATGTGGGCTACAGTGATGGGAGGACCATCTTGTTGCTTGATATCACTGAGGGGAGGACCTTCTCAATGACCGTTATGATGAAGAGAACCACTATCACAGCTTTATATCTGGTTGTAGGGAGAAATTATATAGTGTACATCTTGGGGATGGCCTTAAGAATGTACTACAATGAGGGTAGGACCTTCTCATTTCTTGATGTTGCTAAGGGGAGGGCCTTCATAGAAACTTCCATTACGAGGAGGACCTTCGAAATGGTTGTCATCATGGAGAGGACTACCATCATGACTTGATGTTCGGCTATAGGGAGAATCATATCTGCAGCATATACCCTAGGGAGGACCATCAGGGCATATGACAACAAGGGGAGGGACTTATTATTGTCTAATATTCTATTCAAGGGGAGGGATAGCCTAACACGCATCATGAGATAGGATCTCATGATCGATCATTCCTGGACAATAGAGTAATTCCCCATGGGTGCTCTAGGGAGGACCTTCAGAACTGCTGGTAGCAACATTCTGTGGAGGACCTTCACAATTGCTACTACCACTTCCATAATTTGGTAATGGACTGAAAGGGTCTTGAGCCTCTAATGATATATGCTCAAGGGCATCAAGGACTCAAGCTTCCAGCAGAGCAGAATCATATATACACTCTTTATTTTCCAGTTGTCTTTAGTACATTTCATTTTTGGGATCTCTCTTGCAAGTAATTGGGGCCATCTGCTGTTGGTAATGGCCTTCATATACGGGTCCCTATTTTGGTGGTTCTCATGATTCCATCGGGATACACCGATGAACATCTTGATTTTTTGCAGGGATATATGCCTACCCTGGAGTAGCCACCATGTTGGATCGGCATCCCCCGGTTGGAACGGGTATTTGATCCTAATCTAGTTGTCCATGTATCATGGGATATTGTTGTCGACCCTCCTGGACTAGAGAATGGATGTATAACTGCTCTAGAGTGACCAACCCATTTTGCGGGTAAGTCATTTTGTTTGAGGAAACTAGGTCATGGGACTATTTCCTCACCTTTATTGTCGATACAATTATGTCTTGACATGTCTGGAGGATATAGTCTATAATCGATGTATGGTCTTCCATCATTGACAGTATGTGCTAAGATACATCTTTGGCTGGAATGGGTATGAAGGCCCAATCTGATGTTGGAGTAGGAGTTTGTGCCTACTCTAGTCCTCCATAGGTTTCTAGTGGATATTGAATGTTCTCTTATGACAAGATAGAGGAACAAGTCTGATGCTAGTTTTCCTTTCCAGTTCCCATCGTATTTGACTGGTGTGATTCATATTTACAAGAAAGAATTTTCATCTTCTCTCTTTCTGCTATATATGTCTCATGGTATTTGTATGAATCCACAGGAATTTGACTCTACTCATATTTGTTTACCACCCTATTTGGATGGTGGTCTTGATGTGCATCAGCAGGTATTTGTTCTTTCCTGTAGCTGGTCTTCGTCCTATTTGTATAACGGGCTTCTTGCACATCAGTATATATTTGCATCTTCCTATAATTCACCACTCTGTCTACATGGCAGCACTGGTGAGCACTGGCAGGAATGTGCACATGCTCATATTGTGACACCCTATTTCTATGGTAAGCTTGAGTATAGGGGGCAGAGTTGTTTGTTTTCCCGTTGAATGTCACCGCGTTTGTACGGAGGGTTTCCTCCTTAAGAATAAGGGTGATTACCTACTCCTGGTTATATGTCTTCCTCCCTCAGCGAGTGGACCAAGGGGCCCATGTCCTTTGGACTTTAGTAGGTTCCCTCAGTATGAGATCATCTTCAGAGCAAGGATACTTGGTCACCCGGTGTTGGCAGAGACACTCTCCAGTAGGGGCCTGTGAGTAAGACCCCTGTACATCTAGGATGAATTCATCAGCATCGACTTCATCTGCCTCCCTAAGATAAGGGAGATACTTATTATAACATTCTGTGTATAGGGTCCTGAAATGGTTCGAGACGACCACTAAGGTCACCTTGTGTTGGGGTACTGGTTGCGGCTGAGGAGGCGACTGACGAGATTTTTCAGATTGGAGGGCTTATCTTGCAGCCTCCACTATGGGGAGAGTATGATTTTGGCGTTACTCTCTAATCAATGTGTTGGATACCCAGCATTGAAGACATTGGGTTAGTGAGGGGGTATTTCTCTTTATCAAGGCCCCAACTGCCTATGGGATTGTTGAGGTGTGTTTCTGCATTGGTTTTCGGGATTCCATTTGGATTGAAGGTTGCTCTGGAAACCTAAAAAATATATATGACATATATAGAAAACGAAACCTCATCAAAGTATTATCTCTTGATCATATGAATATTTGAAAATTCAGCTTAGCCCCTTACTTTTTATGAGGATAAGGAGTTTGAGTGAGGTAAAACTGCCACCTTGGTTGAGGATTCACATCAAGTTCACCATTTTTGTTTTGACACAATGTGAGAATTTGGGGAGAAGACAAAATTGTTCGATGGGAATCATCGCTCATCTGTTTTGGTAGAGAGTTTCATGTCAGGTTTACCATTTTTTTCAACCAAAGGTGACGTGTTTTGGGGAATGCAAAATGGTCTGACAGGTGATAAGCATTTGTCTGTTATTATAGACTTTCACACCACCATTTTTGTTTTGGCCCGATCCATGTCATTATCCTTTATGGGGAATTGTATCGACCCTATGGGGACTGGGCAGTTTATCCCTTTTGTATTATGAAGGAGGTGGCACAGTCAAATGGTCCCAGTGGGTGATTACAGAGGGTTAAGTATTTGGGCAATCTTTCCTCCTAGGATATGATTTCCTCAGATGGTCTCCAACGGGTTTATTCTTGGAGCCAGAAACACCCAATGGGCCTGGTATCCATGATTTATGGACCTTCTTTCCAAAGGTAGGTTCTCATTAGATGACGATTTGGCTAATGACACTTAAGGACTCTATTGGTTGAGAGAATGGGAGTTCGGTCTCATCAAACCCTTTTGGGGGGAATTATTTACTACTCTGGGAATCTCTTATAGATTTAATTCATGTTCATATGTTTGTTAATCCTTGGTTAATTCCCAAAAGAGTGTATCCATGGGCTACCCCTGGGTTGCAGGATTTTCATGGATACAAATGGATTTGATGCTATAGAGATAGTTCTGACTTAGTCCATGAAATGAAGCATTCTAGAGTTTATCGTCATCCAGGAGGGATAGAAGATGGTTTGATGTTGGGGTTAGACCCATAATATGGGCTTTCTATGTATCCTCGAGAGAGGAATCATAACCCATGTAGTACATTTATTGGGACTTACAACTAAGAGGAAGCCCTTTTGAATTTTGGGGAACATTTTATCGGGACTTACTTCTACGGAGAACATCCTTTGAGCTCGTGCCTTGGACAGGCATCCTACATATCCCAATTATGGTGGGAATCAGAGTTCTTGTAGTTAATTTACCTTGGGAATTACACCTGGGAGGAGGCCCATTTGTTGGGGTCATAATTGGGTGAACCTTTTGGAAGGGAACCCCTTTGAGATCAAGCCTTCAAGAAGGCGTCCTACATATCCTAGCTGGAATAGGAATCAGAGTTCTCATAGTTTATTTGGGGTGGGGCTTATACATGGAAGCTTCCCACTTGAAGGGGGAATGATCTATCATTTCATGGATGAGATTATATGGAGCATGGCCTAGATAAATTCTTCCTATGTATCACAGTTGTGTTGGGAATCAGAGTTCTTGTAGTTCATTTGGAGTTTTTCTAATGTTGTATCATCATAGACCTCTAAGCCCATGTGATTCATGCTTGGTGTGAGAAATAGGAGGATGTGAAAGATCTAACAGGGGAACATATTCTCTTCTCCACTGATGGAAAAGGAAGATGATGAAGGTAGATGAGGCCATGGCTAAAATCCCAATGGGAGAGGGAAAGGGGAGCTTTAATCATGCAACCCTCACCCGTGTTGATATCCAAGATAGTTATATCTTGGTGATCCATCCATACACGTCCCAAGCTGAGGAGAAGATGGTGAAGAGTTACACCTCTCGTAGAAGGCTAGGGACTTACCTCAGGATGAGTAACCTTATATGGGTTTTGGGAAAGGGTAGGAGCATCATTCCTGGTCAAAGGGGAAGTAAAGAGTGACCTATTTTCTTGCCACTAGAACTCATTAAAGGAAAAGGCCAGTGGTTACCCCTAAACCCGAGAATGGGGAGGTTTGCATTGGTATCCCAAATTCGGTCCTCAAGTCACCTTGGGAATATAGACTTAGATACATTATGGGGGTCCAAACCATTATGGGGATAGCCTTCATGAATCCACTTACCTTAGGTATTTAGATTTAGAAAGGAGCATGGGTGCGCCCGATGATATGGTCATACGGGTCTGGTGGATTTCGAGGAGACTTTGTCCGGATGCCAGTGGACCGGTTCACATAGGAGCTATGGAGAACGGGATGGTAATAGAGGGGAATGAAAATCCTATGGGTACTAATAACTAAATTTTGAATAAATTCAATGCTTATTTAGTGGACATCATGTATCTAGCACATGAACCACTACCATCAAGACCTTTCACAAGACGGTTTAATCATTATGGGAAAATCCCCATTTAATTTGGATACATTATTTGTCTCATGAGACTACCAATGCATCGAGGATATTTTATATATATGGTCCCCAAACATTCTTTCATGTCCAAATCAATCATTATATATTGAATAATCTATTTAAAAAGAGATTTATAAATCAAAGTGCCCCATACCACTTTGAAACATTTGATTCATAATCCCTATGAAGGAATAGGATTTTTAAAAAACATTAAATAACATGAGAATGATATGATATGTAAAATTGGATGTATATACACCTTATAAATTAAGTTAGGTGTATGACTTCAAAATATTCCTCAATGAAAGGAGATTGAGACAAAGTCACCTATAAATATCATTTCATTAATCAAATGGGTCGATTATGTGTATTCACTATAAATCCACATAAAACAGGTGGAAATACAATAGGAGATAATAAAAATTAATTTCACACATAAGCTTAGAATTATATAATCAATGAAATTTAATTTTACCCCAAGAATGAAAATTGAGTTAATAAATCCCTTACCACTTGTAATCAATTGAATCATATACCCCATAAAAGTAATACTTATCAAATGAAACGTTGAATACTGTGAAGATAATGAGATTAATGATATGATATATCAAAGGGAAGTACACATACACCATACACAATAATTAAGTGTTGAATAAGTTATATATCTCACAGAAGTAAAAGGACTCTCTTGACCTCATGGAACCATACACTTACTCCCAACGATGCTCTCAAGATTGAATAGATGCAAAAAATGTATATCTCTCAAAAACTACTCAAAGATCCAAATTAAACGCCTCGATCTCTCAAGTTTTTCATCCTTTCTCTCAAATATATCATCCCTAATTGTATTCATAGATTCAAGAGATTTGTGAGCAAGTTTTTAATAGGTTTTCACCAAGAAAACTTCTCTTATCTAATAACCTTTCATCAATGGGTTCTCACTCCATAAAAATGTGGGGTGAGTTACTTGGATACCATCGAAGTGAAATAGAGTTATCAAAAACCAGAATTGTGAGGGAAATATTTCTTGATCACTGCTAAGATCAATGGATTTATACTATTGACCTCTCAATCCAAGGGGTGGAGATATAGGTGCACACATCATGTTATTGTCTAAATCCTTATCAATTGTGCTTGTATTTTATTTACTTTATGAATTTCATAATTTTACATCAATTAATATACTTTTATAAATTTGGTTCAATCATTTCCATGCTTAAGTTAGATCAAATATATCAACTATCACTCAATCAAGTTATCACTTTATAATTTAGAAATAATTTTTTTCTTGGAATTTTCCTTTACCTTCCACTTTAATTTTTAAAAGGGAAATTCACCCCCCCCCCCCCTCTTTTCATATATCTCAGACCAAAAATTGGAATCAAAGGAGTATTTTTTATTTTCATCAAAATTGTGGTTATTTTGTTTTTCAAATATTAAATTATTTCGAAGTTTAATTTTATTATAGAATTTAATTCCTATTTTCATGATCCTATTTTTTATGGAACTGACTATCCCTAATATAAAATCTCATGTCTATATTTCTTAGTATCATAGGTTATCATTTTTATAAAATGGTAATGCATGAGTATGTTCCAAATAAATAATCTGAAGAAAAATGGAATCCCAATGATATTGTAGATTTTGAACTTAATGGAAATTTTTTGAATGGATTACATTGTGGTCTTGATAAAAATTGAGTTTATCTTATTTAAACATCTAAAATAGCTTATGAAATTTAGAAATTATTATAATTCACCCACAAAATCACCACTAAAATAAAGGACACTAGATTGGTTATGTATCATCAAGATTTTTAAAGTTTCTCCATGCATCAAAATGTATCTATTACTAGTATGTTTATAAAATTTACTAAAATTTACAATGGTATAAATTCCCTTGATGATGAATTATCTATAGAAATTCTTGTAAAGAAAATATTATGGGTTTTACCTAACTCTTGATCTCCCAAAGTCATATCTATTTAAGAATCCAACGATGTGAAGAAGATGTTCATTGAGGAACACATGAGATCCTTAATGGAATATAAAATAATAATGAATTGAAAAGTGGAGAAGGAGGCTAATGAAGTCAAAGAAGTTAATAAAACCATCATCTTCAATGATACTAATGATGAACCATCCTAAGGTGAAGATCTAGACTATTTTTTTTAAATGTTGGGGTTGAAGCCTCAATTTATTATTTAAAGTAAAGACCTATTTAGTGTGGGTAGAGGGAGACCCATTACATAGCCCAAAGTTCCAAGGCTAAGTAGCCTGAATACAAGGCTTGAAAGCCCGTTATTTGGCCCAAAGGACCCCACAGTCAACAAAACTACTACAGTAATAGCACTGTTATAGTACTTGCTACAGCGCCTCCACCGCCACAGTGTCACCGCTGCTAAAGTACCACCACTGCTACAGTGCTACTATAGTTCCCGGAATTATGTCCCTGCCCGGATTTGATCATGGGTCTTTTAGATTCCAAGCAGGAGCCTATACCACTTGGGTACAGGCTCATTGGTAGTGAAGATCTAGATTATTCTCTACTTGAAAATAATGTGAGAAATTTATTACAAAAGAATAATTCTCTAACTTTTAAGGGAACAGATACATGTGGATCGACCCTTGGCGTATTTTCTAAGATCGAAGTTCTCGTAGGAGGCTCAGAAGAAGTTTTGAGAAGTTTGGTTAAGTAAAAGCTGGAAAGGGGGGATTACACACTGTGTAATTGTATTACACGATGTGAAATCTTATTTCACAGGTTGTCCTAGAAAGCTTCATGACATGTAAACTTTTACATGATGTAAAAGAGGTATTCACATCATGAAATACTTCGGGGTTTGAAAAATAAAATAAATCATTTAGGCAACATGTTTTTCAGCAAAAATCGACCCTAAGGCATTACATGATGTGAAATGTGAATACACGTCACGTAATTCCCCATTGTTTTATGTTTTTAAAACACTTCATCCACTCGTGTTTTTACAAACCTATGGCTGAAACGCCTCTCCCCCAACTCCAGGAGACTCGACGACCCCTTCTTTTACATTTTAAGGATTCCTTTAACAAGGATAGATCCCTAGCTCCATCCTTTGATATATAGCGATCCTTCTTCAATCTAAGGTATGATATACCTCTATTCTTATGGTTATTCGATCCATTTACTCCCATTTCTCCTTTAAATGTGATGGCGCATGATCTTCATGTTTCTAATGGGGTTTCTTTGGTTATTGTTTGGTGTTGTTGTGTCGCAGTGTCCTCAGGTGGATGCAATTGTTTCAGAAGAGGTGATCATGATCTGTTTATTTGATCCATTTTCATGAGAATAATGACAATTACATTTTGAGGTAGGGGATTATATGCTTCTCTATTTATTTACATGAAATTGTATAGTTAGCATGATTTATCCCCTTGGATCATAATAAAATTGACCTAATTAAATATTTAAACCAGATTAAAGAATTGGTATCGATCACATAACAATGTTGTTACTTTATATTGTGAAAACCATTTTCCTCTTTATTTTCTAGATAGTGTGGTATCTATGCTATTCTTGATTTATCATGTCATTCTTGATGCAATTTGGTAAATAATGTAAATCCAAGATTAATTGATAATTAATTAGCAAAATGGTTAGAGGCATGTTTAATGAATCTGGTTGTTATTTTAATTTGATGTTGATCAAATTGATACAGATATGCATGTATAGTGTAATTGGTTAATGAACCTAAAACATGTTGATGCTTGTTTATAAAAGTATTAAAGGCATGTTAAATTAATTGTTTAATTAATTTGGGATTGATTGAGAAGATTTTTTCTTAGGTTTCCCCTATTTGGAACCTGAATAATGAATCAGTTAGTTAAAGATGGAATAATAACCGGTTGTGTGAATAAAATATAATGCCTTTTTAGGGCTTGATTTTCCCTCTTGCAGTAAAGGAAAAGTTATTTGTGCTTTGGATTCGTGAGAGCATGTTGTGTGTGAAGGTTGAATACCTTACTTTGGGGCCGAGAGCCTATTGATATGTTTTTTTTTCTACTGCTTGTGATGTGTTCAAGATACGAGACTTATGGTATGTGGGGCAGGGAGGCCCGGATGTGATGTGAGCCTAGGATGGCTGAGCCTAGAGGGATATTGTGGTGCATGGGGCAGGGAGGCCTGGTTGATGTGGTAGAATTTGATTCCTAGAGTGAAAAGATGCATCGGTTTATGCATGTGGGTGTCGGGGAGGACACCGGAGATGATGGAATAGGTTGAAGTTGGGCTTACCTGTTGATATGAAATTTGGATGTCAGTTGAATTTGTTGTTTGTTTACCTACTTTACTCTCCCCGCTGATTGAGGCAGATGGTATTTCTTACCCTCCTTCTAAAAGAGATGAAGATTCATAGGGTATTCCATATTCTTTCTGTGTTTATCTTATCAAGGATGGATGGGTCTACACTCCTTCTATAGGGGGTAAAGACTCGACGAGTAGTTCATATACTCACCGTATTGATCCCCTTGTGTTTGGTAGATTAGAAATTTTTTTCTTAGAATACCTAGGAATATGTAAATATAGAAAGTTATGGTGTTTTTTATAAATGAATAAATTCTTAACCCATGGGGTTGGAGCTTTCTTGGATGCAATGTTGAGGTTGTACTTATGAGAAGCCTTGGACTCGGTTTGCTTATGCCTGGAGGGAATGGATATTGGTTGTGATGCTAATGAAATGTAATGTGGAATTTTATAATGGTTAATTAATGGTTAAAGAATTAATTAATGTAAATTACAACTAGTAAAAAGGGATAAAGTAACTTAATATATCTCTTTAAATGGTTGTGTGCTTATAGGATATCTAGTCTTATCAGTGGCATCCAAGAGTCCGAGAGATGTTAAATGCATTTGATTCTAAGACCAGGTTATGCCCATAGTGTAGTTGTGATCTATATTATATCATGTATTTTTTTTTGTTTCAATACACTGCTCCACCCTGTCAGTTAGGTCAACTGATACCCAGGGGATTTTGAGCCCTGGGGGTGTTTTCCCCAATATTCCAATGGGAGGATGGATGGCTGACTACCCCCTTTGACCCTGTACTCTTCTCTTGGTATTTACTTGTTCTGATAAGCACGGCGGTTAGTTTTACCCATATATGTGTGTAGAGGGATGTAATGGATTGTGTTTATTTCACACACATATATTCTAGATATAGTTTTTTATGGACTACTATAGGTGTAACATGTATAAGTTGTGATGGATTGAGGATCCTTACTCAGTGTATGGGTTGTGATGGATTGAGGTATAATACCTAATGTATAATACACGTTAGGCAAACTTTGGTGGATTCAGGAAGCTACCTAATTACTTTTGGTTATGTGGATGCGGTGGTTGTGTTACATGAGGTGCATGTTGTGGTGCTTCGCATAGGTGTCTTCGGGATAGCCTTTTTAGAGAGAGATGATCAAGACATGCAATGTTGGGGAAAAGCGGAAAACCAATGGGGAATTAGTAGTGGGGTACCCTTGACATTCTTTATTACATTATATACTCTTGTATGAGATACTTGGTGACAGTATCCATGGTGAGGCTGGGAACTTAGTATACATATTTAGGTTATAAGTTAGTTTCACTTATTGATCACTATGATTTAGTATTTTTTCTTTACTTTTACATGAGAGGATCTAGGGAGGATCCTATTGAGTATACTATTATAATCACCCTATGTATATATAAATTGTTTTCAGGTTAGTTGGAGTAGGTTGGAAATCGGGTTGGTTACTACTAGCTTGGGGTTTTTCAAGATCTATTTGGGATTTGTGGTCGTTGTTGTTTTACTTTCTTTTGATACTTACAGTTTTTCCTTTCAAATGTAGTAGTTCTTTCATGAAACTACTTATGTGAACTTGGGTTATTTTACTTTGTGGTCTAAATAGGAGTTAGTTGGTGGCTATTTTATCTCTCTCTTTTGCATGTTTTATCTTAGAGGGTAATGCCTCCCATCGGTGTGTTTACTATGCCCTTAGTGTTAGTCGCCAACCCAGGGCCTATTGGAGGTGGGACTCAGGGGTCATTATCTCTCTTCTCACATTGTTGTCTCAAGAGGGGTACACTTTGTGGGGAGGAGGTCGTGATATAGTGGTATCAAAGCTCTGTTTGAGGGATATGATGGATTTTGGAGTTAGGAACAGGTGAGGTTGCATGGGTTGGTAGGGAAACGGTGTCATCTAATTTTAGAAAGTGCTATAAACACATGATACCGACTAAGACATGGGTATTTAGGGCCCCCTTGTGATCATATTTACAAACCTTTAATATTATAGTGTCTACTAAATGAAGTGATACTGGTTGTGAGGTAGAGACCTAGGAAAGGATCATGCATCATTCTTCTTTGCACCTGTGTTTTAATGGGTAGACCTTGGGATTGGTTAACCTAAAATGAATAAAAGAAAACAATTAATTTATGTTAAATTATTCCATATTATAGGTTTAGGGGATCTAACTATTGGTACTTTTGAAGTTATAGATCCAGGTTGACGTCCTCTTCAGGTTCTCATACAAGATGTTCAACAGGTTGTGCTAAAAGATCGTTGCAGAGTAGAGGTTGATGATTATGACACTTAGAGAAAGACACTCATAGAGTTTCAGTACCATAGTCTATAGAAGTATGAGGGATCCATTTCAGGTACAGTCATGAAAGACTGGTTTGAGGATGTTGAGATAGCCTTCATTTTGATTCATGCTTAGAAGGAGCATTGGTTATCATTGGTTGTGATGATACTGCGTGGGTTAGTAAGGAAGTGGTGGTTCTTATTCCAAAAATATTGTGAGGAGTAGACAGTCTTGTGGAAGGAGTTCCAAGACCAGTTCAGAGCTGAGTTTCTTTCTTCGACCACGAAGGTGGCCAGTCTCTAGGAGTTGCTTACCCTTCGGTAAGGAAGCTCCATTGTATGAGAGTTTGGCATCTGTTTTAGGAACATTTTTCGATATGCTACAGAATTGTTTCTAGATGAGGATCCCAAGGTGATTCATTTATAAGAGGATAAGGTGAGGCATTTTGAGGAGGCTTTGTGTCCATAGATCCAGTGTTAGGTCACACTATTTATGCTGAAGACGTATCTCGAGGTGCTAGAAAGAGAAGATTTAATCGAGATAATGTTAGCTAGAACTAGATTGTCATGATATGGGAGTCTTTAGGATTCCTCATGAACTAGAGATGTGGTCTGGGGTTCTCGATTTTTAGGTTAGAAGATTTTTTGCTCGGTCGTGGGTAGGTCCCAGCCCTCAATGTATCATTTCTCTAGGGGCAACGACTCTGAGGTTTATACTAAGGGGTCATGTGATTTTTTTATTATGGAGTCCAAGGTTATTAGTGGTGAGAGTGCCTGGACTTTCTGAGCAGTCAACGTGTGTTTTGTGTTCTACTCTAGGTTCCCCCGTTGAGGCAGTTCCAGCTAAGGAAGTAGCATTAGGTTTCACCAGTTTAGGATCAGTAGAGAGCAGATGGGGTACGCAGAGGATATCCTTGGTATTCTCCCCAACCTCAGAGAGCAGACCATGGTCATGGAGGTGGTCGTCAACATGGTTAGAGAGGTTTTGGAGAAGTTCATGGTCAACTTCATGCATTAGCGCTGCCAGCACCAGGTGAGTCATACATCGTTTGAGGTACGCTTTGCATGTTTTCTACTTGGGTTCATTCCTTGTTTTATTGAGGAGTGACACATTTCTTCATATCACCTACCCTTTTCTATGCCTTGTGACTTGAGGTAAAGAGTCTTCCAGTGCCCTTGGCATTGACTACGCCAGTTTAAGGTCGAGATGACGTGTTTGAAGTATGTAGAGACCATGATCTAGTGTTGGGGTATCACCTCTCTTGGGTAGATTTACTATATTTATGAATATATCCATATTATGTCATCCTCATCATGTATTGATTGTATTTAGTGTAGGATATCATGGATTTATTCCGGAGGTAGGTGGTGTTCTTCAATGCTGATGGAGATCCAGTAGTGTTTGTTGGTGAGCGAGACCCTCTGATGGGTTAGAGGTGTGTACTATCCTTATCATCCTTGATGACTGAGTTGATGCTAAGTTCATCAGAGGTTTAGAAGTTTTTGTTTCCTAGGGTCATAGAAGAGTACCCTAACATATTTCAAGAAAAGGTTTTAGCGTTACCCCCTTGATGATAGATCGAGTTCGGGATCAAACTACATCCAGGTGTGTCTCATATCTCAATGTCTCCATATATAATGACACCTTCTGAGCTGTGATAGATGCATATACAACTCGATGGTCTATTGTAGTGTGGTTTTATTCAGCCAAGCATGTCACTGTGGGGTGGACCAGTTTTTTTTTTGTGAAGAAGTATGACAACAGTTTTTAGTTGTGTATTGATTATCATCACTAAAATAAAGTGATAGTGAAGAACCGCTATCCTATTCCATGGATTGGTGATTTGTTCGATAAAACAAAGGGTGAAAGTTGGTTCTCAAAGATCAATTTACAGTTAGGATTTCATCAGATGCATGTGAAGGATGAGGATATCCCAAAGACTACTTTCTGTTGTCATCATGGGAATTATGAGTTTGTTGTGATGACGTTCAGTGTAAAGAATGCTCTAGCTGTGTTCATGGGGTTAATTAACTATGTGTTCTATGAGTTCTTAGATAATTTCATGGTGGTTTTCATCAATGACATCCTTGTGTACTCAATTTATAAGGAAGAGCATGTAGAGAATGTGTGTACCATTTTGGGAGTTCTCTACCGTGAGAGGTTGTTTGAGAAGTTTTCAAAGTCTGAGTTCTGGGATATATAAGTCTGTTTCTTAGTGCATGTTGTATCCCATCAGGGAGTGGTTGTGGATCCATCGAAGATAGAATTATTTGTGTCTTGTGAAGCCCCCAATATAGTGGTAGAAGTGTGAAGTTTCCTTAGTCTTATAGGCTATTACAGGAGGTTTGTAACTAATTTCTCTCAATTTGCAACTCCTCTGACTACATTAACCAAAAAGGATCGGACATTCATAAAGAATGATCAATGGCAGGTGTCTTTTGAGTATTTGAAGGATAAGTTGGTCAGTGCTTCAGTTCTTTATCTACCAATAGAAGGATTTCATTTTGAGGTTTTTTGTGACGCTTTTCATCTTGGGTTGGGTTTTGTTCTTATATAGAAAATATCAGTTGTTTTTTATGGGTCTTAGCGGTTGCATCCCCATGAACGTAACTATGCCACCCATGATCTCGAGTTGGTGGAATTGGTGTTTTCCCTGAGGTTGTAGATACATTACCTCATCAGTGAGCATTTTGTGGTCTTCACTGATCATAAGAGCCTGAGGTACGTTTTTTTCACAGCATGACTTGAACTTGTGACAACATCGGTATATGGAGTTCTTATAGGATTGTGACTTTAAAATTTCATATACACCTGGAAAGGGGAATGTTTTATCCAATGCGCTAAGTAGGAAGTCACTCATTTATGTAGTGTTGGAATTATGTGATTCATAGAGAGTGATGGAAGAACTTTTAGCATTACATCTTTATATGGGAGAAGTCGGGGCAGAGGTTGTCTTTTTCAGATGATGGTACAGTCATATCTAGTGAATCATGTGGAGGAATTCTAGTTGGGTGATCTTGAGGTGGAGGTCTGGAGAGACTGATTTTTTTGTAGTGAGGCCCCTAATGGTTAGTCTAAGGATGAATAACATTAGGTGTTGTTTCAAGGAAGGCTTTTCATTCCTTTGATGGCATGTGAGATGGTTCTTAGAGAGTTTCATAGTTCACCCTTAGTGGTAAATCCTAGTGTGATAATGATGTATCAAGACTTGAGAGGTTGTTTTTAGTACCCTAGTTTAAATTGTTCAATTGTATAGTTTGTGTCTTGATGTTTGGTCTGCCATAAGGTGAAGGCCAAGAACCATGTTCTGGTTGGTTTGCTCCATCCATTAGATGTTCCCCAATGGAAGTTTGAAGACATCTTGATGGAATTTTTTAATAATTTTCGTAGAGATTAGGTAGTCTATGATGGTATATGGTTGGTATTGGATCAATTGATGAAATCATCCCACTTTATAGCGATCAATGAGTTGAGCTCAGTGGAAGTTTTGTCAAGGAAATATCTAGAGGTGGTTGTGAGACTCCACAGAGTCTTGAGGATGATCATTTTCTATCAAGGTCCTCATTTTACCTCTAGGGTATAAAGTGGTCTCCATCATTATTTTGGTTCTTAGTTATGCCTTAACACTTCCTTTCATCTGCAGATGGACATTTAAAAATATCGGACCATCCAAAATCTTGAAGACATATTGCGTTCTTAGGTCCTAGATTTTGTAGGTTCATGGATGAGGCACCTACCCTTGGTAGAGTTTGCTTACAACAATATTTTTCACTCCACCATCTACATGGTGTCGTTTGAATCCTTGTATGGTCAACCTTGTCATTCTATGTTGTGATGAACTGGGTTTGGAGAGTCAATGATTCTCAGGCCATAACTGGTACAGAATACAATAGAGATGGTTCAGGTGATTCGTGAGAGAGTGAAAGCAGTGCATGATCGTTAGAAATCCTATGTCAATCATAGGAGGAGACCTATGGAGTTCAATGTTGGAGATCATGTGTTCCTAAAGGTGAATCCCCATCGAGGACAGTGAAGGTTTGATCGTGGGAGTAAACATTTTCCCTAGTTTTTTGGGCCTTTTTGATGTGTTAGATCGTGTTGGATTCGTGGCATATCGAGTAGCACTTCCCTCGCAGATGAGATGGATACACAATGTTTTTCACGTGTCACAGCTCTGTCATTATCTTCATGATGACTCTCATGTCATCGATTGGGGTGAGATCTATCTTGAAAATGATGATACCTTCAAGGAGTGGCCTATAGAGATCTAGGACTATAAGGAGAAGGTGTTTCATGGGTGTGTTATACCCTTAGTTCATGTCTTATGGCGGCATAGTGGCATGGAGGAGAGTACTTGGGAATGTGAGTCACAGATACGCACTTAGTACCCTGAGTTGTTTGATGTTTAGCTCTTCTCTTTTAACATTTGTTCATTTTGTGTTTGTATACCCTTTATGTTTATGAGATGTATTTATCATGTTTCTTGTTTTGGATTTCTCTCTTTTGAGAGGTATCTCCCCTGGGAGAGTGTTTAGGAGATAGTTGTGGTTATTACATGGTTTTTTTATTGTTCCCCTAGTGAAGTGGTGAGCTCTTGTGGTGGATAAATCTTTCAAAGGTATCTTACAGGGTGGTTGTTCAGATGACCCCTTTCTATTTCCTCTCTAAGTTGGTTTTGGATTCTCAAGGATGATAATTCTTTGAGTGGTATCTTATGTAAGGTCCCAACTCCACATGGATTGGCCCTTGTCATTTTTTCAAAGATCGAAGTGCTTGTAGGAGGCTTGGAAGAAGTTTAGAGAAGTTTAGGTTAAGTAAAAGTTGGAAATGGGATATTACATGTTGTGTAGCTATATTACACGATATGAAATCCTATTTCACAGGTTGTCCTGGAAATATTCATGACATGAAGACTTTTACATGACATGAAATAGGGATTCACAGCGTAAAATACATCAGGGTCTGAAAAATAAAATAAAGTGTTGAGGTGTTGTGTTTTTTGGAAGAAATCGACCCCAAGGCATTACATGACATCAAAGGGGATTACACGTCATGTAATTTCCTACTGTTGTATGTTTTTAAAACACTTTATCCACTTGGTTTTTCATAAACCTACTGCTAAAGTGGATCTCCCTCAACTCTAGGTGACCCCTTATTTGATATTTTGGGGATTCCTTTGACGAGGATCGATCCCTAGCTTCCTCCTTAGATTCGTAGCGATCCGTATTCAATCTAAGGTATGATCTACCTATGTTATTGTGGTTCTTTGATCTATTTCCTCCCATTTATTCTTTCCATGTAATGCCACATGATCTCTATGTTTTTAATGGAGTTTCTTTGGTTATTGGTTGGTGTGGTTGTGTCTCGATGTCCTCGGGTGGATGCAGTTGTTGCAGGAGAGGTGATCGTGATCCATTGCTTTGATCTATTCTCATGAGAAGAACAACAATGGACTTTTGAGGTAGGGGATTTGATTCTTCTTTATTTATTTATATTCAGTTGTAGATTTAGCATGATTTATCCCCTTGGATCGCAATGAAATTGACCTAATTAAATATTTGAACTAGATTAAAGAATTGGTATCCATCACATAACAATGTTATTGCTTTACACCATGATAACAGTTTGTCTCTTTATTTTCTAGATAGTGTGGTATCTATGATTTTCTTGATTTAGCATGTTTTTCTTGATGGAATTTGGTAAAGAACATAAATCCAGGATTAATTGATAATTAATTGTCTAAATGGTTAGAGGCATGTTTAATAAATCTGATTATTGTTTTAATTTAATTTTGATCAAATCTATGTAGATATGCATGTATAATGGAATTGGTTAATGAACCTTAAGCATGTTTATGATTGTTGATAAACGTATTACAGACATGTTAAATTAATTGTTTAATTAATTCTTGATAGATTGCGAAACTTTTTTCTTAGGTTTCCCATAGTTGGAACCTGAATAATGAATTGGTTAATTCAAGATGGAATAAGAACTATTTGTGTGAATAAAATATAATGCCTTTTTAGGGCCTGAGTTGCCCGCTTATTATAAAGTATAAGTGCCTTTTACTTTGGAGTCATGAAATATTGTTGTGTGTGAAGGATGAATGCCTTACTTTAGGGTCGAGAGCCTGTTGTTATGTTTGTTCCTGCTGCTTGGAATGTTCTTTGGATATGATACTTATGGTATGTAGGGTAGGGAGGCCTGGATGTGATGTGAGCCCGGGATGGCTGAGCCTGAAGGGTTGTTGTGGTATGTAGGGTAGGTAGGACCAGTTTATGTGGCACTAGTTGATGCCTATAGTGGGGAGAAGCATCATTTTATGCATGTGGGTGTCAGGGAGGACATCAGAGATGATGGAATGGGTTGAAGTTGGGCTTACCCATTGATATAAAAGTTGGATGTTTGTTAAATCTGTTGCTAGTTTACCTACATTACTCTCCCCACTGCTTGAGGTAGATATTCTTGCTTACCATCCTTCCAAAAGAGACAAAGACACGTAGGGTATGCCATGTGATTTCCATGTTTAGCTTCTCGAGGATGGATAGATCTACGCTACTACTATAGATGGAAAAGACTCAATGGGTAGTTCATCTACTCGCCATTTTAATCCCCTTGTGTTTGGTAACTTATAATGTTTTCTTAGAATACCTGGGAATATGGAAATATGGAAAGTGATTATTTTTTTGATAAATGAATAAATGTTTAACCCATGGGGTTGGAGCGTGCTTGGATGCAATATTGAGGTTGTACTTCTAAGAAGCCTTGGACTCGGTTTTCTTATGCCTGGAAGGAATGGATCTTGGTTGTGATGCTAATGAAATGTAATGTGGAATTTTATAATGGTTAATTAATGGTTAAATAATTAATTAATGTAAATTACATTTGATAAAAAGGGATAAATTAACTTAATATATCACTTTAAATGGTTGTGTTCTTATAGGATATCTGGTGTTAGCAGTGGCATTCGAGAGTCCGAGAGTTGTTAGATATAGTTGAGTATAAAAATAGGTTATTCCCATAGTGTGGTTGTGAGCTATATTATATCATGTACTTTTTTTTGTTTCTATACACTACTCTACCCTATCGGTTAGGGTATCTGACACCCAGGGGATTATGAGCTCGGGGGGGGGGGGGGGGTTCCCCCAATATTCTGATGGGAGGATGGATGGTTGACTACCCCCTTTGACCCTGCACTCTTCTCTTGGTCATTACTTGTGTTGGTATGCACGGCGGTTAGTTTTCCCCATATATGTGTGTAGATGGATTTAAAGGATTATGCTTATTTCACATACATGTATTCTAGATATAGTTTCTTATGGACTACTATAGGTGTAAAGTGTATAAGTTGTGATGGATTGAGTATCCTTACTCAGTGGATGTGATGTGATGGATTGAGGTATAATACCCAACATATGATACATGTCATGCAAGTTGTGGTAGCTCCTATAATATACCTAGTTACATTTGGTTATGTGGATGTGTTGGTTGTGTTATATGAGGTGCATGTTGTGGTGCTTCGCCTAGATGTCTTTGGACAGGCATTTTTGGTGAGAGATGCTCAGGACGTGCGATGTTGGTGCAAAGAAAAAAACCATTGGAGAAGTGGTAACGAGGTACCCTTGAAATTTTTTATTACATTATATACTCTTGTATGAGATAATTAGTTAGAGTATCCATGGTGAGGCTGGGAACTTAGTATACCTATTTAGGTGATGAGTTAGTTTCACTTGTTGATCACTGTGCTTTAGCATGATTTCTTTACTTTTATATGATAGGCTTAGGGTATGATCCTACTAAGTATATTGTTATACTCACCCTATGTATAGTTGGAGAATGTTGGAGATCAATCTGTTTACTACTAGATTGGGGTTTTTTAGGATCTCTTTGGGTTTTGCGGTCGTTGCCATTTTACTTTCTTTTGGTACTTGCAGTTTTTCCTTTCAATTGTTTTAGTTCTTTCATGATGTTACATATGTGCACTTGGGTTTATTTTACTTTGTGGTCTGAGAAAGAGTTGGTTAGTTCCTATCTTATCTCTCTCTTTCGCATGTTTTCTCTTATAGGGTAATACCTCCCATTGGTGTGTTTATTAAACCCTCAGTGCTAGTCGCCAACCCAGGGTCTACTAGAGGTGGTACTCGGGGATCATTATCTATCTTCTCACATATCCAGCCCAGGAGGGGTACACTTTGTGGGGATGGTTTTGTGAAACCAATTGATCCAAAAAGGTAATACAAAAGGAAATATTGGATATTCCATGCTACATATGTACAAATAAAGGTCACATCAAGTTAGAGTTCCATGTATACAAGAAGAATCTTAAAGAAAATAAACAGAGGAAGAAAAATTTTAAAGTCACAATGTGGATTTCAAGTGATGACTCCCTGGATTTAATGTCCTCATCCACTTCAAATGAACAAAATCCCAAGTTCTTTATGGCACATGTGGATGATGACGTTGAGGTTAATACCCTTCTTATTTCCTCTTTTTCTCATTATTCTCCTACTTCTTCTCCTTTATCTTCTTTTTCTTACTCCTCCAGTCACTTAAATTATGAAGACTTAAAATATTCTCGCAATCAACTTGAAAATTAA
This sequence comes from Viscum album, assembly GCA_963277665.1. NCBI lineage: Eukaryota > Viridiplantae > Streptophyta > Magnoliopsida > Santalales > Viscaceae > Viscum > Viscum album. The sequence continues at coordinate 1,896,669,951 of OY728158.1, read as the reverse complement.
TTTTATCAAATGTATTATTTATATTTAGAACTTGAAAAGAAATCTAATTAGGTGGTTCAATAAAACAAAAATATTCAAAAAGAAAAGGATCTTCTCTTCAATTAAAAATAATATATGTCCATAAAAATCAAGAATAATCCAGATGTAAATAAACTTGAAACATACATTAAAGACCTAAAATGTTCTCTTTCAAAATTCACCTAAGTATAAAATAATTTAAAAAAAAAATTGGGCTATCAAGGACATAGAAAATACTGGGTTGGTCTAGTTTCTCAAATCATGAAATCAACTTTAAGATATCTGGAAAAACTACTTTTATTAAAGGTTACTCACAACATATATTTTTATAACTATTATAAAATAATTTTTCATTTAATTTATGAATGTTATTTCAATAATTCAAGATATTGGAGACCAAAATAAATTCATATTTTATCCAATTTTTCCAAAAAAAACTCATTCCAAAAAAATATTGATTTCTAAATATTTATTAGCTAACATACGAAAACCCAAGTTTATCTGGGTACCAAAACCTTTAGTCATTTAATTTTTTAGGAAAATAATATTTCAAGAAAACCTAAAATAATTTTGGTATCTAGATAGTGTTTTCTCAAGAAACATGTGTGTAAACCTCTCTGGATTCAATCAAATTGATAAACTAGAAGGTTTTCACGTCACTTTCAATGATAATTCTAAGGGTAAGATAATCAGTGAAGGTAACATTGGTTTTTATAACTTAACTTTAATTAATAATGTGTTATTTAAAAAAGGATTGAAAAAAAATTACTAATCCTAAGTCAATTATGTGATATCGGTTCTAAAATTTCTTTCAAAAATGATTTTTGAAAATTTTTAACTCAAAAGGAAAACTTTTATTTAGTGCATCTAAATTTCAAAATGTTTATATAATCAATTTAAAATCTATTTGTAGCTAAAATGTTAAATGTTTGAGTGCATAAGTTAATGAGTCATGGATAAATGTCTCAATTATTTTAGCACACACTCACTCATCAAACTCAACCGTTATCAACTAGTACAATATCTTCCCAAATTAAATTTCAAAGATAGAATTGTTTGTGAAGCATGATAATATGGTAAGTAAAACAAATACTCTTTTAAATATAAAAAGGTATTTCCTCTTAAAAATGTCTTAAATTAATTCATCTTTACCTTTTTGGTTCTTCTAAAATTGAAAGTCTATGAGGAAAATCCTATACTTTTGTAATTGTTAACAACTTTATAAGATTCATATGGGCATATTTCTTATCTCATAAAAGTTAATCTTTCAAATAATTCATCAAGTTTTCTAAAAAGTTTGAAAATGAAAAGGGTTTTAAAATTATTTCAATTTGAAGTGATCATGATATAGAATTCAACAATAAGTAATTTGATGATTTATATTCTTATGAAGGATATAATCATTAATTTTATGATTCTAAAACCCCTCAAAAAATCTAGGTAGTAGATATATGAAATCAAATTATCTAATAAATCCCTCAAACTCTTTTAAATGATTTTAATTTTCAAAAATATTTTTGGGTTGAGGTTATGAATATTGATTTATATATCATTAATCATGTTCTAATAAGATATTTTCTTAAAAATACCACTTATAAACTTTGTAATAATAAAAAACCCATATTCATCTTTAAAAATAATGGTTAAAAATGTTTTATTTTAAAAAATAAAGAAAATCTTGGAAAATGTTATTCTAAATCCAAAGAAGGTATCTTTATTGGGCACTCCAAATCAAGAAAGGTATATTGAGCCTTTAAAAAAAGGACTAAAATGGTGGAAGAATTGACTTGTGTTGTTTTTTATGAAAGTTTTACAAAATTTTCTTTTCAAAATGTTTTTGAAATGATATCTTAAATAAACCTATTTGAACTAAAGAAGTTGAATAAGAATAAGAATATCCTTCAAATTCATTACCTAAAGCTTTCAAAAAATCTAAATATCATACCCTTGAAATTTTTATTGGAGATCCACAAGTGGGAACTCTTACTAAAAGATTGGTCTTAAATGAGGTTGAACTCCTTTCCTTTGTATCTCACCTAGAATCCCAAAACCTTGATGATGCCCTTAAAGTTAAAAATTTGGTAATTTTTATACAAGAAAAACTAAATAAATTCACTCAAAATTATATATATATTCTCATGAAGATAACTAATGATCATCCTGTTACCTACTCAAAATGGTTTTTTCAAAATAAGCTAGACGGTCTTGGTAATATCATTAGAAACAATGTTTGTTTAATTGAAAAGGGTTATAAACAAGAAGAATTAATCAACTATGGTGAAAAAATTTCACTTGTCACTTAGTTAGAATCCACTAGAATCATGTTAGTGTTCACCTCTCATATTAATTTTAAACTATTTTAAATGGATGTCAAAAGAACTTTTCTAAATGGTTTTATTTTCAAAAATGTTTTTAAAGAAAAACCACCTAGTTTTGAAAATCCTCCTTTTCCAAATTCTATTTTGAAATTATCCAAATCTCTTTATGATTTAAAATAATCCCCTAGTAATTGACATGAATATATTTCAAATTATATTTTATCAAATGGTTTTAAAATGGGAAAATTCGATTAAAATATCTTTTTAAAAGACATCTCAAATGATTTTTTACTTGTATAAATCTACATTGATGATGTGATTTTTTGATTTACCAATGAATCGCTTTGTTTTGAACTTTATGATTTAATGAAAAATTAATTTGAGATGAGCTACATTGGTGAATTAAAATTCTTTATTAGTTTTCAAATTTACCAAGAAAATGATGGTATCTTTTAAATCAATGAAAATACACCAATGAACTCTTAAAATTATTTATAATAGATCATGCTAAGTAAATTAGTATACCCATGATTAAAACTTATAAGCTAACATTGGATGAAGCTGGTAAAATAGTTTACAACAAGATTTATAGAAGTGTTATTGGTATTATACTTTATCTTACTATGAAACATCCTGATAACATGTTCAGTGTTTGAATCTATACTCATTTTCAATCAAATCCAAAATTAACTCATCTAAAAACTATAGAAATTATTTTTTTATATAAAAGGAAATTATTTTGAATTAACTTCTTTTTATGATGCTGATTTTGGAGGATTCCAACTAGATAATAAAAGTAAAAGTAGAAATTTCTGCCTAGTTGGAAAATCCATCATCACATGGATTAGTAAGAAATAGAACTTAGTTACTCTTTCTACATCCAAAGTAGAATATATAGTCATCAAGAGTGTTTATGGTCAGATAATTTGGATGAAACGTACTCTATTAGACTTTGGTCCTATATTTGACCCTATCCCTATTAAGTGTGATAACACCAGTGCCATCAATATCTCCTAAAACACTATCCAGCACTCTTTCACTAAATACATTTACCTTTTTCATCATTTATTTAGAGATCACTTCCAAAAAGGTGATATCTTATTGGATTTTGTTCTAATATAATATCAACTCATTTAAATTTTCACTAAACCCATTACCCTTGATCATTTTAAATTCATTAAATATGAATTAGTAATGGTTTTCTTATGACATTCTTTATTTGATCTATGGTTATCTTGAGTTTTCTTTATATTCCAAATTTTATAAAACTTTGATTCCTTGTTTTATTCTTTTTATTTTATCTTGACTATGATCCCTTTATCTTTTATGTGCTGTATTTTGAGGGGGATCCTTATCTTTTTTTTTAATTCTGAAATTTCATTAAGATATACTTTTGTTTTCAAATTACTAATTACTACATTTAAAAATATTATATCTTATTTTAAAATTTTCAAAAAATCATATTTTCTAAAAATAAGTACTTTTATCATAATTGGTTCTTAAAATTTGATTTTTAATTTAAGACCATTTTTAAATTCTACTTTTAAAACTTTTATGAGTAATATGTATGTGATCACTTATTTTTAAATGTTTTTTTATCTATCTTAAATAATATTAGTGATTAGTAAAAAATTATATACTTATCTCTCTAATGATTCATTATTGAGTTGTCTTTGACGAAATTTCAATCAAAAGATGATTTAAAGGTATTATTTAAATTTTAAAGTACCTTCTTACATCGAACTCTATCAATGGTTAACAATTTATCTTTAATGGAATGATCTTATTAGTAAAGGTATGTACCAATTTTATTTTATTATTTTCTACTATTTTTTTCTATATTTTTTATCCTTTTATATTTTTCTTTTTATTTATTCTTTTAAATATTTTTCTCCCCCCCCCCTCATTCTCTCTAATACTCATATTAAATTGTATTTGGAAGTTAAGAGGTGTTTTTAAAAATCTATTTTATTTTCCTATTTTCAAAAATATATTTATCTCTTAAAACTTTCTTAAAAAAATATTTATTTTGATTTTTCAAATATCTCTTGAATTTATATTCAAATTCTTCCTCTTTATTAAAATTTTCTTCTTTCTATCCTTATTTTTTATCTTTTTAATAACTGTAAAGGGGCAGAAAATTTATTTATTTAAAAAGGGGCAGATTTTTATTAGATTAAAAAGTGCGAGAAATTTAATTTTCTAAAATTTTTGAGAAGTTTTTCAAATTTACAATTCTTATTTATTTTTTAAAGGGGTATATTTTAAAATTATATTTATTCTTATTTATGGCATGCTTAATGTGTTAAATACTTGAGCTCATTGAATATCTTATCAATATCTTCTTGATTTTCATTTAATTTATCTTTTCTTAAGTGTATATGATCAACAAAAGGGGTATATTATTGTACCTATCTCTCTCATGGTGTTTTCATTATAAGAAACACTCACCTATTTTTTTGAAATTTTTTTTTAAGTGGGTTTAAATATTTTTATTGAATACAAATTTATGGAATTCGTGGCTCTTAAATATTTTTTTATGACTTATTAAAGGATTTAAAAAATCCATCATCCATCCTTCATGACCTTGGAATCATATTAGAAGTTCCATAGGAGGCTTTAAAAGGAATCTCGAGATGAACCTATTAAATAAATGCAAGTGTAGTCAACACTGGTTGGACGGTGTAGGGAACCTGCCAGCTAGTGAGATGTGTCTAGAACAATGATGTCTAGAAGACCCACTAACTAGGTGGTAAAGTCCCACTAGCCCATTTATGTTAAAGGTACAACTAAGGACTTCCTATAATAATACACCAGATATCTAGTGGAGGTATATCGACTAGTCGGTGCCAATTCTAGAATTGAGAAAGTCTCCAAGTAAACTATCGGCTACCCAGTGGTGGCTACTGGGTATCTTGTGTCATTGATCCAGACATTATGAGCCTATATTTATTATGGTAAAAAAGACCATAATGATGGTCTTCCATGGATTCATGACCCCTAAATATTTATAGTACCTTAATAGTCTTCTTGGAGACTATAAAAGGAATCCCATGGCCTATTGGAACCTTACACTTGCTCCCAACAACGCTCTTAAGTTTGAATCAACACTGAATTTCTAGATCTCTCAAAACCTCTAAAAGAGACAAATTCATCTCCCCAATCTCTCAATTCTCTCATCCTTTGTTTCAAATATATCTTACCCAATTGTATTCATACTTATAATATATTTTTGATTGGATTTATAATAGGTTTTTTCCAATAAAACCTCTCTCCTCTCATGTTTTTCCAATGGATTCTCACTTCGTAAAAGTGAGGGACGGGTTCCTTGGCTACCAGTAAAGCTTAATAGGGTGATCAAAAATCACAATTGTGAGGGAATAGATTATTTATCACTGATAAATCAAGTGATTTATACTATTAACCTCTCTAGTTGAGGGGTGGATACATAGGGGCACACATCATGCATTTCTGAACTCCTTATTAACTATGTTTGTTTTATCTTTACTTTAAACTTTGCATCATTTAACATTGATTCACATGCTTGTATAAATATGGTTCTATCATTTCTACACTTAAATTGCTTTTATATTATCTTTATAAACTCAATTTGAATATATCAGCTATCACTCAAATGATCTATCACTTTATAATTTTGAAATAATTTTGTTTTAAAATTTTATTTTACCTCCCTCTTTAAGTTTTAAATGGTAAGTTTACCCCCTACCATATATCTATGACCAACATATATTAGTATATATTATTATAAATTATCATAAATTGGTCTAAATTAGTTTAAATTAGTTAAAATTGGTATAAATTAGTCTAAACTAATTTAAATTATTATAAATTATTATCTTACGTCAGCCATATTTTTATGCCCATTGTGTTCCGCCACCACCTGCTGCGTCTACATCCCCCTTATGCATGAAGTTAACCTCCCATGTTTGTGTGAGATAAAAATCCCCAAAAAAACTAATATTTGTGAATTTATAAATTTATAATAATATTAAGTCATTTTTATTTTATAAAATACATTATAAAAAATAATCAATTGGCTATTTAGTGAAAATAATTCACGTAATAATTTTTTAACATTTTATATAATAAAATAATTATAGATATTTTTTTATAAAACTATGGAACTAGGAAATATAGAATAGTTTTTATTATGAGATCATGATTAGATAAATCATCACATAAATTAAAATGGTTCTGTTATTAATCATGTCTACATTGATAGTGTTGAAATTTTTATATTATTCACATCATCAAATTAAGAATTTATTTCAGAAGGGGTAATTAAGATTCCATGAAATAAATATGATCTCAAGAGATTTGAAACATTTAATAATGTTAGGGTTCATTTATTAAATATTTGTTTTTAGAAATATTGTGTTTTGTAGTATCAACATGGTGAGTTTCAATTCAAGGGAAGATAAAAAATTTAGTTTTAGACCCATCGTATTAAAATAATAGTGTATGAGGTTATTGGACTGTCTTTTCAAGAAATAGAAACACATATTGATAATTTTAATCCTGAATCAAAACCATCTCCATTTTATGATTTTTTGAAATCTTCTAGGGAGGTCTTATATCCCAGATGCAAGATAAGAAAATTTGAATATTTTTTTTAAAATATATATCTATTTAATTAGATTTTAGAATGTCAAATAGTTATTTTGATCAAATTTTTTTTAGGATAAATCATTGTTTCCTATGGTAAATACGATGCTTTAAAATTTCTATGAAAGTAGAAAGTTAGTCCATAATTTGGTTCATAGTTATCATAATACCCATGTATATCCAAATTATCACATCTTATATTATGGTGAATATGAGTCATTAGTTAATTTTCCAACATGTCGAAAATCAAGGAACAAATAGGTGTAATAAGGAAAGTCTATATTTTTTCTTTCTAAAAAATTGAGGTATTTTTCAATTACTCCTAGATTACAATGTCTATTTATGTATTATAACATAACTGTATTGATGAAATGGAATAAATCCAATATTTTAATCATTAAAAGATTAAATCTTCCTTATGATGATAATTTATGGAAATACTTTTATCAAGTTCATTCACCTTTTTCTTTAAAACCTAGTAATGTGTGGTTAAGTATTTCTACTAATGGTTTATGTCTATTTTATTCTTACAACAGTCAATATTATTATTATCCTATTTTCATAACTTTATAAAAATTATCACCTTGTATGTTGATGAAGGAACCATATATCTATTTAACATTACTAAGTCTAGGATATCCAATGAATAATATCGATATTTATGTGAATCCACTGATTGATGAATTAATTTTATTATGGATTAATTATGAAACAACATATGATATAGTTATATAATAGAATTTTACACTAAAGGATTCATTGATGCATAAAATAAGTGAATTTCCGATGTATGGTATGTTATCTAAATGGAGTACACATGGTCCAAAAATAATTTCCATATGACATGAGTGGAGACAAAGTGTTTATTCTTTTCAATGGAAGAAAACCATGTTTGTTTACAATCATCATAGATTTATTCTTGAAAATAATCCTTTTTTAAGGAATGGAAATAATTTTACAAAAGTTGTAATTAAAAGAGATAGACCTCCAATAATGATCTCAACTATTCAGGTAAAATCTATTGTCTCTTTATTACCTCATATTACCTTTATACCAACTATAAACCAATAAAAGATTTGTGGATTTAGGATAGATCTCAATTGGATAAATAGGTGTGTGTTTTAGGACCTTCCAAATTGGTTTGATTCTTTGGTCTGTCACATGTTATATTTTATGAATATTATGAATAATTATTTTAGAAACATATTTTATACCATGTTCGACACACCTGACAAGACTAAAGAAACTTTAAAGGCATGGTTAGAACTTAGACAATTTTGCAAGAATCCTAAACTTTAGTTATTTGAAAATGATATATCATAAAATTTAATAAATCTGGAATCATATTACACACTTTCTAAAGAAATTAATTTATTATTCTATTAGTGGATTATATATTTGAGGTTATTGGGCGGTTATGCCTCTAATTTGTCTGATTGTTTCAAAAGTGATCATATTACTGAACTAAAAAGTCATGATCATCATGTCATGATGGAAATATTACTACCTATTGGCCTTATAGGGTTGTTGAATTCATCAATTTGGGATGTGTTTACTAAAATATCATTTTTTAGACATTTTTGCAGCAACAATAAACTATGATGCACTGGGTATGATAAAAAAAGATGTTGTTTTAATATTAATTAAATTGGAAAACATATTTCCACCAATCATGTATAATTAAATGGAACATTTAATATTATATATATTTTATGGAGTGAAATTTTTAGAGTTAGTACATTTATTATGGATGTACCCGTATGATATATGCATGCAAAAAATTGAAGAAGATGGTATATAATATAACATTCCTTGATATGAGACCACCCATCAGGGTTTAGTCAATGTTTTCACATGACCTTAGGCATGCCTCCCCATACGCTAAAGTCTTGTGACTAGTGGTGAGGGTCTATGGGTGATAGTGGGGATACTAAATCCTCTAATTAAAATAATAATAATATAAACTCAATGAATAACAATAGAAAAATAAACAAAAAATATACATATGGTTATCTCATTAAACATTTACCATGTCATATAAGCCATACAAGAGTAAAAAGGATCTTCCTTGGGATGATCACATATATACAGGTGCATAATAACAAAAAATAACAATCATCTTGACACTAAGGAACCACTCGAGTAGTATGAAAAATCATACAACTAAAACATACTCTATCTTTATATCCCTATACACTAGGTTCTATATGTTAAACCTTTTCTTTTACCTACATTAAGAACCATGAAGTATGTACACATCTCGAAGGGCCCATGTAGGGTCTGATTATGAACTCAATAGGCTATCACCAATAGTGTACCTAACTAATATCCCTAAATATACCAATATATACAAAAATGAAATAAATAAAATCCCAACACATCACGTAAAACCCACCCACTCATACCCAACCAGCCCCGAGTGAGCATTTACCTGCTTTAACCAGTGTCAGAGTGGAATTTTTTATCCATAGTCTATTATATTATAAGATCCCACCACATTCCCAAGGAACCAAAAATACATGGGTTATACTCACCACATTTACAAGGAACTAAACCTTGAAAAACAACACCAACAATTGGTGACATCACACCAAATAATCCATGAAACCACACAACCAAGTGACCATTCCATACCAGACCCAAACCCATCATTTACCACATAATTTCATCCCTTACTACCTCTTATAAACAACAAAATATTCACATGGTTTCATATCTGGTCACACACTAAAGACCCAACCCATGCCTATTTATTAATTTATGTATAACACATGTATAAATAGTAAAAAACTAGGGATCACCTACCTAGAGTTAGTAAGACCCCATTTTCTAAGAAATTATAGTCAATTCAGCTTTAGTTGAAATATTTATCAAAATGTGAAAAACCCCTAGAATTATGGTTTTTCTATGAGGGGTGGATAAATAGTAAGGAATATATAAAAAATATGCATATGGATAGTTATTCTTACCTGTAGTGTCTCACTACCTCATATCACACAATATTTTGGTAAGAGTTGAAGGAGAACTCCCTCAAATAATAATGGAGTGAAATCATGGCTTAAAACATTATGTACAATTCAAAATGCCCCATCTTCACCTTTTTATAGTCATTTTCTATGTTAAATAATAATTTTAAACATTTTTTAAAAAATCTAGAAAAATCATCATAGAAAAAATTTGGAAAACACTAGGACCCTTACTCGCTGAAAAATGATCCTTACTTAAAACAGAATGATCCTTACTCACCTAGAATTATCCATTTTTTCACCATAAAAATAATCCTTACTAAAACTAGAATGATCCTTACTCAAAAAAATTATCCTTACTTAAAAAACAATCTTTACTCACCCATACATATCCATTTTACACTATAAAAATGATCCTTACTCAAAACAGAATGATCCTTCCTCAAAATAGAATGATACTTACTCACCTAAACTTAACCATTTTCACTATAAAAATGTTTCTTACTCAAAAAAATGATCATTACTCAAAAAAATGATCCGTACTCACCTAGACTAATCCATTTTTCACTTGAAAAATTATCCTTACTTAAAATAAAATATCCATTAATAAAAACAGAATGATTCTTACTCCCATAGACTTAGCCATTTTTTGTTAGAAAAATGATACTTACTCAAAAAAGAATGATCCTTTCATTTTTTTCCTTTACCAAATTTTTAAAAATATACTTCAAGTCCCAAAAACCCAAAAAAACTCTAAAAATTCCTTACAAACATGAACAAACCCTTAAATAATAGTAAATTCATTCTAGAAACACTTACAAAAACATTTTAATAAAAATTAAACCCTTGAATCACTATTCCAAATGTCTGGGACCATAAAAAATCCCCACTATATGATATCTCATCCCTAATCTATCTCAACCACTTATATACAAAATCTTACCAATAGTCGATCATCCTACTATACACATTCTCACAACGTCAAGATAATATCAAATCCATATATTTCCTCCCCACAAACCCGTACATCCCTGGCTACCCAACATAAAAAATTGATTCCTTCCATGGACACTCCCTACCATAGGAATCACCTACTTGGTCCCGTATCGATCCAACTAACTGACATGATGGCATCACACTCATTCATCCTACACACATTGACAATCTATGTAGCCATCAGTCACTATTCATCATCACCTCACATCATCCTGATGCCTACAACTTATCATACACCATACCCAATGCCAAATTTTATCTTGTATCATATCTAATGTATTCTATTATACCTAATTCTAACAAATCCCATATTTACCATGCATCATATCCAATTTTAACCCATTAACCAACACCTGGTTAATCCATTTATTATATACACACCTCATGCAATGATATTCATTATAAAAAAACCAAAAAACATATTCACACACTCATGACATACCTCTAACTATATTCGACTCTCCAGCATGCTCAGATTATGTCATCCTAACTACATGTTGTTTTCCTAAAGCCTTATTTCCCAATTATTATCCTCCTTGTAGATTTTTACTCACTGATGACCATCGTCCCCACCATTGGGTATCTATCTCACTACCACATCCTATGTATATAGTCATATCCCATCTACCATCTTCCAAGAACACTCCTGGTCCTACCTTGAAGGCCTAAGTCATCCCTAATCCATAGCTTCTAGCTATCTATGAGGTCCCCTAACAAAAATTCTCTAGATGCCTCATCTGGAAACATGTTTGACACTCCTTTAGTGATCTATCACACTAATATTAAGAATTTCATTCCTACCCACATTGAAAATATTTTGTTAATGATCTGATCTATAGTGGAATCATCTCACCTCAACTCTGACTACCCGATTATGTCCCCCTATAACCTTTCTTTTAGAAACCTATAGCTCCACTTCATATCTCACCTAACTCAATTATCTGGATTGGTATAGTCCCATTTATTATGTTCTACTCTACTATCAATGTCTGATTCACTTCCTCTAAGAATAATTCTAACATAAAGATGATTATTTGCACCCTGAAAGAGTTTTGTTAATAATACCCAAACTATCTCACTATGGTCATCTCATCTCCTTCCATCATCGGTGAAAATCACAATAGATCTAAGAACCTCCTAGTGTAATCCATAACTAAGTTATCTCTCTTTTTTAAGTTCATAAACACATGTTATTGATCCACCCTTAATGTCTCAGGAAATAAGTTCTTGAAAAACATATCCATGAAATCCTTTCATGTCAACCCCTCATGTTTGTTTTCCAGTAGCTATACATCCCCAAAATGTTTTTCTATCCCTATGATAATATATGTGGCCAACTTCACCCACCACTATGGGGGTGTCTCAATCTATTTAGATATCATATGCATAAACTCAATCAATTCTTACAGTCTCTTGGTTCTACCCTCTCCCTGAAACAAGTGAAGGTGTTGTGAATAGAACTCTTGAATCAAGTATGTCATAGATGGATTAGTTTTCCAGGATCTTTGATCAATACTTTGAATAACCCACACCAGGATCACTCTGAGATTCTCATCCAACCACTTACCTAGTTCCTATACCTATTATGGTTTTCCAACCAACCTCAGAGCCTCCAATTATGGATTATGTTCACCCTCAACCTTAGGGCCCTCATCTCGTGCCTTGGTGGTACAACATCTCAGCCCTCCTAATGGTCCAATGAAAACCATTTAGGTGGCATCTCGATGAGAACCAAACACTATCATCAAAAAAATATAACATCTCAAATATTGAAAATAGTGAAAGTTTTAAAAGGTAGTGTGACCTATTATCCCTTACACTTCCCTAACACACCCAATTCATGTATCATTCATCCTTTCATCCCTAACATACCCATTATAGGGTTAGGAACCACACACACTATACACATGCATGATCACATACCTGGGCTAGATTAGTATAATTCCATAAAGAATCTATACTAGAAAATGTTATATATGTTATTTTTAACACTTTAAATAGTTGAATCCCTTCTCATTCATAGAACCTCTTACCTTCCTAGGTTGTTTGAGTAAAATTCCACCAAAAGACTATGCATGAGTTTTTTAGGCCTTTGTTGACACGTTAAATATTCAAAACCTTCCTTTTTATTCCATATTCCAAATAAAAATCACAAGCAACACACATATGGCATGTTATCCCTACGTGTCTCTTATGATGCATGAGTACTCCCTCTTATCTATCAGGGCCAAGAGTCCAAAACAAAAATCAATAATATCAAACACATTTTAATTCATTGTAAATAAACCAATGATAACCATGAAAACCAAAAAACAATCCTAGTTTCCCTAATAACTTAGACTTTATCTCATGCAATTTATGACACACAACACAACATATATCCCAAGTTCTATAACATTCCTAAATTTTATGTCTACCACAACCCAAATAACAACCCAATTTATAATTCTTAACTTTAACATCACTTTGTAATATCCCCCAGTCCAAGACCACCCATCAGTGTTCAGACTCAGGTGACATGTGACCTTAGGCATACATCCCCCCATACTAAAGAATATCAATTAGTAGTGAGGTTCTATGGATGATAATGGGGAGACTATACCCTCTGATAATAATAATAATATTAACTCAATAAATAATAGTTTAATTAGTTTAAATAATAGTAAAAAATAACCCAAAATATATATACGGTCATCACATTAAACATCTACCATGTCATGCCAGTCATACAAGAGTAAATAGGATTTCCCATTGGCTAATCACATATATACAAGTACATAATAACCAAAAAAGAACAACCAACTCAACATTGAGGAACCAAATTACCCATCTGAAAAAATTTATATCTAGCCCATGAACAATATACACATCCCTTTCCAATAGGTTCTAGATGTCAAATCATTTCCCTTTCCAACACCAAGAACTATGAAGCATGAACACATCCCAGAGGGCCCATGATGGATGTGAATATGAACTCAGTAAACCACCATAAATGGTGTCCTTAACTAATATCCATACATAACCTAGTGTATGTAAAAATGTAATAAATAATAAGTTAACATGTCTCACACAACCCACCCACTCATTCCTAACCAGCCCTGAGTAAGCCTTTACCTACTTCAACCAGTGTTGGGGTGGAATAGTACATCTATAATCTTTCATACCATAATAACCCTCGACCTTAAAACCAATACCATATTACCCAAGGTCATATCCCAACATAACTATATAACCATTTTGAGTCATCACGGTGCCCTAAAGGCACATACATAGACCCTGTCACAAGACCTATGGTCTTCTAAATCCATTTTACAAATACTAGATGAATATCCTAATGAACTCAAGGTACGGAGATACCCATACTCTTAAAACTGGACTATAAAACTCAGCATTTACAATGAGCCCCATGCCCTCATCTATTGGTCTCACACACCACCAATTGTGGGAAGTTATGGTATGTCCCTTCCACCATACTGATGGTGAACACCATCAACCTATGTCTCTTAATATATAGAGGTCACGCCCACAATGAGTGGTCAATAACATCTCATGGATCTAATCCATTATCTACACATCCCTGATAGCCTCATCTACCATGGTGAGCAGCATCACCAACATCCTATGGAAACACCAAAATAAACCATTTCTGCCACCTATGGTGATGGTCAACACCATCTGTATCATATTTTCAACCTCATTACCCCATTCTCAATGATCAAAACCACCCAAAAAACCATAGATCACACTCACTGCATTCCCAATGGACCACATCTTAAAAAGCAACACCAATAACCAGCACCATCACACTCAATAATCCATAAAACCACACAATCAATCGACCATGCCATACTAAGACCAAACCCATAATTTACCACATGAGACCATCCCTGAGTATCTCTTAAAAATAATAGGAACCCCATATGGTTCATTTTCTGTTCACACACCCATGACCTAACCCACAACTATTTATTACATGATGTATACCACATGTATAAACATGAAATAACTAGGGAACACCTATCTAGAGTTAGAAGGAATAAAATTTCCAAGAAACCATAGTCAATTTTTCTTTAATCAAAAGATTTACCAAAATATTAAAAATTCGTGAAATTAGGTTTTTCAGTGAGGGACAAAAAAAATAGTGATAAATTTGGAAAATGGAGACATAGGGATAGCTAGGCTTTCCCTTAGTTTCCCCTACCTCAGACCACTCAAGATTATGGTAAGAACCAAGGTAGAACCCCCTTAGAGAATAAAGGAATGAAATTAGGGCTTAAAACACTATGTACACATCTAAATTCATGTCACCCATTTTATAGTCATTTTCCACATTAAATAAATATTTTAAACATTTTTTGAAAAATCTGGAAAAAAATAATCATAGACAAAATTTAGAAAACATTGGAATCCTTACTCACTTGAAAATGGTCCTTACTCAAAAAATTAAATTATCCTTAATTACTCAAACTTATCCATTTTTCATCATAAGAATTATCCTTACTCAAAACGTAATGATCCTTACTCAAAATAGAATTATTATTCACCCAAACATATCCATTTTTTCACCATAAAAATGATCCTTTCTCAAAACAGAATGATCCGTACACAAAATAAATTAATTCTTACTCACCATGACTTGACTTTTTTTCTAGAAAAAATATCCTTGATCAAAAAATAATGATACTTACTCAAAAAAGTGATCCTTACTTTCTAGAATTTAAGCTTACTCAAAAGAAAATGATCCTTATGTTTTTTCCTTTGCCAAATTTTTATAAATTTTGTGCAAGTACCAAAACCATCCAAAACTCCAAAAATTCATTTCAACACTTTTAAAAATGTACAGAACCTTAAATAATGGAAGAAAACTACTAGAAAAACCTACAAAAAAATTTTAATAAAAAATAAACTCATGAGATCATCCAAACCCTAAGGCTCATTCCTTGGGATATATCAACACCCCTGACACCTCTATAGGGTCAAAAGCCACACAGTCAATCCAATACCCGAATCGAATCATTATTCCAAATACATAGAACCTTACATGTAATAAATCATCGGTTGAAGGTTCAATGGCAGAAGAATACTTGTCAGAGGAGATTGAAAATTTATGCTCTTATTATTTTTAATCTGAATATACTTCAAAATATAGTTGAATGGGATGCAATAAGGGAAATTTTGATGATATCATAGAAAATTGATTATTAGTATTTAATAAGTCTAAGTTTGGTTTTGGTGGTGATCATGAATGCTGGATTTTAGATAATGAAAAACACAGAGCTCATACATATGTTCTACTCAATTATGAAAAAATGACATGACTCATTCAATAAGTGCTAATTTTACCTATTTTTTAAAATATTTTTTAAAATTAAATTTATAGTAATTTTTTTGTAGATTATATAATGATCATATCAAAAAAATAATACAAATTTCCCTTATTACTCTTGAAGAACATCGACAACATAATTTTCCCTACTAGTTTCAAAGATAAGTAAGTTAAATTATTTATAGTCGAACATATGAAATAAATTTGTTATTATATATATTATTATTTGTTTTTTATTTTTTAGGTATCACAACATGGAAATAATATTGATATTCTATTATGTGTACTGAGTAATCCACTGTAAAAATTAGTTAAATATTATAATTCAAGTGTGGTTAATGGATTTAAATTTCATACACACACATATGGTGAATCAAAAAAAATAAATGAACAGTGGTGTTTGTTTAAAAGGATGTCATAACAAAGAAAGTAAAGTTGAATTTTATGGCATAGTGTATGAAATAATTGACTTATTATCTAGGATATAATTATATAATAATGTTTAAATATCATTAGTTTTATATTGATCGAGGGTTGTGCATTCAACCATGACATAGAATCACTGACATTAAATATAAAATTCTTATTAAATAAAATGAACCAATTATGTTTGAACATAAATAATATCAAGTTTATTATCCAAATTATCATGCTACTTTAATAGATTTAAATAACTATTGGAGCGTAATAAAAATGAAATCCCATGATAATCGGTTTATGGAAAATGAAAGTGGTTTTCTGGAAGTGAAAAATATTGAAATTTTACAACAAACATTGCCAAATACATCTCATATTTGAAAAGATACAAATATCGATGATGAGACCCTGAAATTAATGGTCGATGGTGTTGATAATTTCAATGATGTAACCAATGAATTTTAAATAACAAGGGATGATGAAATTGAAGCTTTATGGAAATTGATGGTGTTTAGGAGGAAGATGAAGACATTAACACTAGTGAATATGAAGTTAAAGATATAGAATGATGTATTATTTATTTTTAGTAAATACTTATTATATTTTTATATTTGATATTGTGTTAACAATTATTCATAATTAGCATTATTTTCCCTCAATTTATTTAAAAAAGTTTCAATGATGTTAAAATTATTTATATTTTTATATAGAATAAATAATTTGGTATAAAATTAATTATATATTTCAAATATATCGATATAAATTTAATGATCAAGATTAATTATATATTTTTTCACATCTATTTATTAGTTATACTGGTGTTATTTTGAGGAACTATTTTTTTACTCAGTGGGTGTCATGAGATCAGGTTCTTACCTACCTGTATCATCTCATATTCAATTAAATAAAAAAATATTTTATTTTAAATTTATATAATTTATAATTTCCTATATTATTAAATATTTATAAGGTTTATGGTATCCTATTAGTGAGAGTATGAGACCCTCTATTTTGGAAACATGGGAGGCTTACACGCGTGATCTTTTCTATCATATTTTATATAACCATTATAGGAGAGATATAGAGAGAGAATCAATGACTATATTTGATGAGTCTTATGTGGATCATCGACCTAATTATATCCACATTAGGCATGGGAGGGATTATAAAATTACTAGATAAGGGAAGATTTTGGGAGGAAGTCAACTTTCAGTCGACAGAATCGAGGGAGATAAAATGTCACATAGAGAGATGAAATTCATACTTTCAGTATAAATCATCAACAATTGGTAAGTGATATTATTTTATAATTTATATCTATTTATTTTTAATAATAAATGTATATGATAAAATTATACAGTTGTGGTTCATCCAATCATTACAGATTTTGATGTGTATAAGAGGATGCACACTGATAGTAATACTAGGCAGATTACAGGTGAGTGACAGCGATAGATTGTGCTTAGTATTTTTTTAATTTTTTAAATTAACATAATAAATATATTTTTATCCTTTTAATTTCAATATATAAGGTTTTAGGATATATATGATATAGACATTTCTTGAATGCGTGAGAGTTGTGTTGGAACCAAGGTTTTTCTTTGCTAGGAAATGGAGTATAGTTTGTGTTTGTTGTCAATCCACATTGAGTTGATAAAGGGGTTTAAAATCCAGGTGATATTATAGTACAGGATGAAGTAAGTGTTTAAGGTGGCATAGTTTCCTAGTGTTTGCCAAATTTTTAGGCCTCAAAATCGAGATTTTATCTTTTTGGAAAAGGAAGGTTTTAGGTAAAGGAGTACACAAAGCATGGTTTTTGGACCGTGAAACATAGTTCACAGACCGCTAAGGGAGGTACGTGGAATGGGATTTTTGCATAGAAGCACAGTACATAGACTGTGATCAAAAAATGGTTCACAGGATGAATATGGTTCGTGGGACGCTCATTGTTCACGGAAGGCAAATGGTTCATGGGATAATTCATCATTAGAGAAAATGAGGTGGAGTTTTGAGAATCCGTGAAGGGTTACATTTATGGAAACAAGGTGATATTTGTGTCGTATCATAGGTATAATGGCGGTATGCGGACTGTATAGGGAGAATGGTTCATGGGAGCATGGTACGTGGTGAAGATTTGAAAAATCTCATATTAGCGGATTTTACAGATCTATTTTACTATATAAGAAGCACCAATCCCTTCATTAAGGCATGACATTGAGATTAAAAATACAAGAGGAATTCAGTGAAGTCTAGAGTGGTTCGCAGGAAGATAAACCCATGAAGGAGACTTTGATTAGAAATCTGGGTAGAATTGCAGTGAAGTCCAGAACAGTTCGCAGAAGACAATTCATGGAAGATGGTTTGTGGAAGATGGTTTGCAGAAGAGAGTTCGTAGAGGAGTTGTTCATCAATAGAGAATAAGGAAGTACATAGTCATGATTTTTGGAGGTAGTATGCAAATATGTGGTTCATGAAGCACTCATAGTATGCAGTGTAGTGTGGTATGTGAAGAAGGCCAGTTCACAGAGGACAAGTTCACGAACAAATAGTACACAGAAAAGTATATTACATCTACAGGGGAAATGAGACTTCAATATAGAATCTATCTATAGTTGAGGATTCATGATTTAATTTCATCCCATTGAAGTGACCTTTAAGTCAATAAACTGAGTTTAGATTCTTCCCAATGCAGTGATTAGGTTGGATTCAACAAAAGTGATCTAAGGGACATAGTGTGTTATCCCTAAAACCTTATAAAGGTAGTGTGCCTGACATAGAGTGACTCTGCTAAATTTTTGTAATCCACAAATACTGAAGATTAGTGGACTTTGGTATGATTGATAACCTATCAGCCTATTCTCCTTAGACTAACCCATAGTGGTGAACCAAATAAAATTTTTGTGTTGTCCTTATGCATGTGAATGTTTAAATTACTACACATTACCGAAAAAATAGATTTAACAAGTTCCTACCAACTTGGGAACAAGATCTGTCACTTTAAAATAAAAAGTTGACACCCTGATTCACCCCTCACCTATTAGGTTGTTCTGGGGTCCTTCAAGTTGGGCCGAGACAGGTGGTGAGGATGAGACCTCATGTGTGTCACATTTTGATGAGGTTCCTTGGTTTCGGGCAAAGACAAGTGGTATTTAGAAATACTGAGTTATTGGTATTATTTCATGATCAACTTCGGCTAGTTATTATAGTACTAAAGTGATGTCATTATTTTTCTTGAAGGGAGAACATGTCAGATCATTTTCCTTTGCTGCTTTAGAATATGAGGCAAGGTTTCAAGCTTAGAATAAAATTATATAGATATTGAATAGAAATAAGGAAGAGTAGTGATGAAAGAATAAGTAGAAATGTTAACAATATGTGAGTCGCCCCAAATGTGCACTCTCAAGTCCAGTGCTAAAAATGAATTATTTACTCATAGTATTTGATGAAAAGCGATATGAGTCAAGATAAACTTTCATATATTTCACATTAACATTACAACTCACAATAATCTCACAAAAATGCCAAGAATCATAAATGTTTAATTTATTTGAGGAATAGATACATAAGTAACCTATTTTAAAATACTTGTGAATATTTCTCCATAATCACACCATACTATTTCCCCTTCTAGAAATCTCCTAGGTTATACTCAACTTCATAACCTAGAAAATGAAAACATAAGAAAGAGGTAAGTTCAAATGTTCAGTAAGGGAAAACTCATCAACTTTTCATCAAGGATTAGATCATAAGAATATGAGAAAACATGATCATGGAAGAAATATATTATTAAAAAGAACATGGAACTATAATATTTTTCATAAGTCATGAAAGAAGGACATGAAATATACAATAACAAAAATGTACCATGGAATGAGAGAGTGATATAACGAAAATGATCCATGAAGCATATTTCTAGGAATATGACATAGAAATGTAATATTCCCTTGAAACATGTTTCTAACACTTTCTGCCAGGGCACTCCTGATGTACGTGTGTTGATGCATCTGATGATAGACATATTATACCCCACATTCCCACTTTCTAAAGGTGGGTAGAATCCATTGCCTCTTCAGTGATGTTTTCTCCTTGATCTAAATTTGATGATCAGATGGTGGTTCCTCATTTTGTGGATTCCTCCTCGAAACTCATTTCATAATCTGGGTATCCCTCATAGATTAATAAATTGTTCATGAAACTCATTCTTGGTACCATATCTTTACAGATGCTGGTTAATTATGTTACTTCCACCAGGATATTCCAAGGGGTCAAGTCAGGGTACCAACCTTCAGTCAGGAGAGTAGTCACACTAAGGAATATGTGGCATGTCTTGATGATAGAACATTGTAACACCTATATTCTTCCTCGTTAGATGGATTCTCAAGGTCTAAGAACCCTGAGTATTACTACAATTATCATGGTGTATCTTATGCCAGAGGCATGTCTCCGAGGTTTTCCTCAACTTCATATGCTTAACATGGGGTATGTCGCGAGTTTAACGTCTAGCGGAGAAGGATCGGACTGATCAGAACACTGAAAAGAGTGGACCAGATGGGTACATACCTAGGATGAATCACCTGGAGGGTTTACCAGATGGATGGATCAAAGCACCCAATGAGGGAGGACCTTGGGTGGAATGTCCCAAAGAGGGAAGATTTCACACCGTGAAGGATGGTCTGAACACCATTGAGGGTGGATCAAGGAGGTGGATCCTAATGATGGGGACACCATTGGATAGTATTGAACCTCATGGAGTCTTCCTACATATCCTCATGGCAGGGAATAAAAACTCATTTAGTTCTAATAGATGATTTGGGGCTTACACACTAAGACTGCTCAGGTGCTGCTAGAATCAGCATTCGTATGGGTGAATGGGGATTACGCACTAAGACGGCCCATGGAAAAACATGACCCCACCGTGATAAGGGTGGGGTGATGGAGTAGATGGTCAGGGCCTATTCATGGTTAGTTTCCCATATTAATGGCTTGATCCCACCAGGATGTGGTGGGACAGGTAAGAATTTAGGATGGATGATGGACGATCTAATGAAGTGTATGAGATGAATGGGCTGAAACCGACATGAAGATGATGTTGTTGGGCTTGAACCATAGGGAGGTTTCCTATGTACCCTACCTGGGAGGTAGGGATCAAAGTAAACATAGTTATGAGATGGGTGATGAGTCACCTATGGAAGAATCTCTTGAGAATGGATGCATGGATGGGACCCAAACGAAATGGAACCTTTGTTTGAGGAATGATCTTCCCAAAACACTGGGGTCCAAGGGAGAGACCAGGATGAGACATGAATGATGGGATTGAACCTTAGGGATTCTTCCTACATATCCTCGTGGTAGGGAATCAAATTCCACATAGTTCAAGATGGGTCATAGAATTAGGGTGTACACAAAGGACAGCTACTCAGAGACATTCTGGGGTTTATGCATGGTTAGAAACCCATCGCAAGAGGGATACTCTTGGTTGGAGGAGTATGGATCGAGTGTGTGGGGATTATGTATGGTTATCTTCTTAGGGGGATCAGAACATATCAAAGTATGGATTCAAGGGATGTTTCCCAAAGAGTTAAGACATCACATTATGAGGGTTCATCCCTATGAGGGAGCACCAGAGTTTACCATTTGATCGGTGTTGAACCTCAAGGAGGCTTCCTACATACCCTATATATAAGACAGCAATCAAACCCCATATAGTTCAATAATATAGTTTAACATCATTAAAGGAAAAGGTGAACTGACGTGAAATGTCCGAGAGATATGGGTGATGGGCTTGAACCTTAAGGAGGCTTCCTACGTACCCTGCCTAGGAGGCAGGGATGAAAGTCAACGTAGTTCAGTGGTTAGGGGATCATGTATGGTTGGCTTCCCATAGAGGATTTCATGGTCAACACTTTCCCTAATCCCACATGAGTCATGATTAGTGTAAAAAACAAGAGGTAGAATCAGACCTGATGATCGTGTCATGATAGGCACAGCCATGAGTGGTATTTTGTGGGGCTTATGCACTAAGGCGGCCCAAGGAGATAGAGATTGGGACTTAATCCTAGAGGGAAGCCTGAGGAGGGTGTCCAAATGTATGTGGAGGATAAGGCCATCGCATCAGGAGCACCCTATCAAGGTGTTTGTTAGGGCTTATGTGGAGATTTCCCAAGGCACACATGGTGAAAAAACCTAACAAGAGAGAGAAGGTGGATTGAAAAGGTGGGAAGTAAATAGCTCCCAATCCCATCCTTTCTCTGATCCACTCAGGCCTTCCATGCATATAGAAAATTAGAGTTTAATGTCATGTGTTAGGGATGAAGGTGTTTGGAATTTTAACGTCTTACAGCTCAGACGATGAGGACAAACTTCTCACCCTTAGGACATACATAACTTGTACCAACCCACACTTGGGTAAGGGAAGGCACAAGCAATGCCTGACGGGAGTGAGGTGGAGGAGTGGTCAATCTAGGGGTCCAATTTAGCATGGCTATATGAAGATGCAATAGTAGTTAGTGTACCTATGCAAAGAAGCATGAGGCAGGGCAACATTGTATGAAACAAAACTCAAGGAACCATGAAATCACTCTGTACGAGCCTAGAGGGCTATATGGGAGAAGGGTTTGAGAAGAAAAAGGCTTCATAGAGATGGGATTTGTGAAGGAAGGGTGCCTCATGAAGTAAGGGTTCCTCATGAAGGAGAGTATTGGGTGGAATAGAGCTTCGCTTTAGCAAAGGGATCTAAATTTGGAAAGTTTTATTTGAAGACTTCATGCTTCACGAAGCCTCGAGCAACCTAAGGGGGATCCCTCCTTTGATAAGGGTGAAGGCCTTCACAAAGGGAATCCCCACCATAGGTAGGGGATATAAAGAAGCAAAGGGGGTGCATCTCGCATAAACTAAGTACCTTAGGTTATCCATCTTTGGGTTCAAGAAGAGCTTCACGAAACAAGAGTTAGGAAGGAGAAAGGTCAGAGTAAAAATGGTTTGGGGAAGGGGTGAGCCTTCTATTTATATGTAGTAGAGGTTGGTGGGTTTCACAGGGTTGTCCACGGAGAACAATCAGGTGTCATGAAGAAAAATTTACGCCACAAAGGACATACATCTGCAGTTAGATCGAGAAGGAAAAGTGACGTCATGAAGTACATGTGTTTGTGATCTGGTCTGCGAAGGGAGTTAGACATCACGAAAGAGATCTATTTGTGAGCTAGTCCATGAAGGGAGTTGGATTCTGCGAAGGAGATCCATTTGCGAGCTAGTCCACAGAGAATATTTATAGAGTATATTTTCAAAACATTCCCCTTTGATGATTTTAACCAAAATTCAAGGCCACTCAGGTCTTCATTTGGCTTTGAAACGGCCGTGACTTTGTTCATGCCTTCAGGGAAATGACTTTCGCCACCAAAAAATTCCCCCTTAAGAATAGGAGATGAGGAAAAAGAGGGTCTAATTCTGAGGGTAAATCTCTAAAAAAACTCTTGATGAATCGAAAATCTAGATCACAAAGTAGGCAAGGCACTCTTCGTTGAAAATCCATGTTGACTAACAGCCACCTCAAAGCACGAGTGAAAGGTATCCATGAAGGGCACAACGAAAAGTCTCCATGAATGGTGCTGTGAAGGGATAATCAGCTATTGCCTATAAATAGGTACATAGTTCTCTTTTTTTGTACCTAGATCTCTACGAATAACTATGTTGACGCTCTCTGTCTGTGAAGAGATCCACCCCATGAATGTGCATGCACGAACTGGGTTCTATCGTCCAGTTCTCCACTAATTCTTTCCAATGAACTGGTAAATTGAAAACCCTTGATTTTGTGTGACGTGAGCTGAGAGCAAGGCTACTCTGCAATCGGTCTCTGTGAACAGTCTCTGTAAATGATCTCTGCAAATGGAACCTAAAAAATTTCCTAAGTCTCAGGCCAATGGATGCTCAGGAGGTATCTCGAGAAGTTCTCACTGATGTTGCCTGAAGGGGAGAAATGGAAGACAATCTTTAAATAGGACACTACATTTGGAGTACTTCTGATCACGAATCATTAACGACACTCCTATCAAATGGTCGAAAGGAATATCCTCTATGAAAGAGTCTACCACTGTACAACTTTGTCTTGTGGGATGATGTCTTCATTCTTGAGGCAATCTGAGATGAGTCGGTATACTGGTTTAGGTGAATACCAGGACAATATCAGTGGTATAGGGCTGCAGATGGACATGTCAGGAAAGATCATACACATATCACAATGCACTGCCTCTAAAATCATGTCAACAATATAGATGGTGAGTAGTTGGAGGAAGAGACGTCCCCGAATCAGTATAAGATGATCATTAAGGCTGGGGATGGATCAATAGCTGGTATTTGTGCTAGGTAAGAAACTTCACTGATGAGTGGGCCTGGAACTACTGGGCTTGTGCATCCTGTGTTGAGTTCGAGTAAGTGCTGAGGTGAGTAAGCCGGTACGAAATAGAATGGGCTTCCCAATTTCATGTTTCCTAGCCTAAGGAGTTCATACTAGAAATGTTAGGTTGGTGGTCGTTGGATGCCAACACATTACACCTGCATCACAGGGAGGTTCATATCAGCCTCTAGGATCTCCATTAAATCTATGGAATCCTGATTTTGGGAAGGATGTATGATGAGTTCCTCTCTGCCATGAATTTCTGGGAGGATGCGATATAGATACCGACTTTGAAGAACGTATTATTGAAACTGGTTCCGGGAATAGATAATGACAAGAAGAATACCATAGATGTCTACTTCAAGTAGTGGTTTGGCTATTTTCTAAAATTTCCACCTGAGGGAGTGGCAGCGCTGAGGAAACTACCGAAATGGCCCCCTACATGTCTGAGGGGAGCTAAATAGGGAAATAAAGGTTCTTACTGGTGGATCATAGAGGATATCCAATGGAAACTATGGGGTTACAACATCAAATATGGACAACAGCCAATAGTCAGGTTGGTTGGATTCATTTTGGTGATGATCTTTGGGCAGATTCTGCTGGTTAGGGATGCGCACATGGGAGCAGGGCTAATAACATTTAGTATGGTAGTGCAACTAGATTTTGTATAACGCATAAACCTAGTAATACTGGTTCTAGAGAATTTAACACCTCAAGCTTCCACAGTACGTTTCCCTTTGAATAATGCAATGGCGTGCATTGTACGCAACTTCAAGATTCTAACACACCACAACCAATCAAACTAGCCATTATGAATAGTAATACCTACTTTTTAAAATTTTATAAATTTTATCTTTCAAAATGGACTTCATTTTTTGATTTGTAATATCGAAATTAGCTTAGGGTGAAATTTTGGTACTTTTCGGATAACTTTCTTATTTTGATGAATAGTGGAAATTACTAAATTTTAATTAAAAACAAATTTTTTAATCGAAATAATTAATAGTGATAAATTATTAATTTGAGTGGTTTTAAATTATATTTAGAATATATTTTTACCATTTAATACAATGTTGGTCATTGGATGTAATTTCACATTTAAACCAGACATAAACAAGTGTCAATCTTTTGATAGTTATTATCTCTTAAAAACACACTATTTGTTTTGACGACAGGAATTAATTTTTAAATTAATTAATGCAACTGATATGTTTTTAATTTGGTAAAATAGAAATAATTTTTGAATTCATAATATCAAATATATCTTAGGCCTAATTATTGGTATTTTTCTGGAAACTTTCATTTGTTTGATGAATAGTGAAACCACTAAGTGGTAGTTAAAAAACTGAATTTTTCATAAAACTTAATTTTACCGCTTATGTGAGTGGAATTTCAAAAATCCGAGAGACATGGTTAATATCAAGGAGTAAAATTTGGTTCAATGAGATCAAAATAATTTTTGTTGAATAGTAACTTTTCACTTTTATTTACCACGGTTAAAAGTAAATATGGTAATTAAGGGTAAAAATGATATTAATATTACCCTAACACATGTCCTAATTCTATTGGACAAGTTTATCTCGGCTAAAAACAACCTTAGGAGTAAAATATTATAATTTAGGTCCACTTGTATTAGATTAGGACATTTATTATTATTTAATTCAAAGAAGAGTTAAAAGAGTTAAAATCAAAGTTTATTTACTAAAACATTTTTAATATAGGGTTATACATAAGATAAATTAGATTTTAATATTAATTAGAAATCTAAAAGGATTTCCTACATAATGGTATTTTATTTATAATTTTTAGACATTAAATAATTTAATTTATTTATGACACAATGGTGATGCAGTAATTACCTAATTAATGAAATATTAAAATAATTGATATTATAAATATCAAAATAAATTTAATTTGAGACTTTTTATGAATTACACTAATTTTATAGGTTAATATGACATATTATGATTTATTATATAAATTGTTTCGAAGTAATAATGCTGTTATTAATTTATCAAAAACAAAATACCCAATAATGTCAAAATTGACATAAAAGAGTTTTTAAAACAAATATTATATTATTAATTGATATTAAATTCCTAAAAATCTATGGTTCGGAAAAGAGACTTATATCATGATATTTGTATCATTAATGGACCACTTGGAGGTCTCTTGGATGTATATAGTAAGTTTATTAACAATATAATATAAAAATACAAAGAGACATTGTAAAAGTGAAACTAATTAACTAAGAGTTAATACTTAAATATAAGGTTAATATAATGACCCAAACCTGTCTAAATTCCATTGGTTGAGTGGTTTTCGACCCATCCCCACCCTAACCTTTAAATAATACACTTTGGAGCCATTAGAAACCGAATATGAATTTATTATAAAATAATATTTTTAGCTTTTCCAAAGGTGCCCATCACCCCTCTTATAAAAGGGCACTCCCCCTTCTCACTAATTCACACATTCAAAGCCTTTTGGCTTGGCCAAAACCTGCCCAAATACTCTCTCAAATTCCCTCAATACAACCTAGAGGCCTTAGTTTGATCAGAAAGCCAACCTAAGGATCCCTTTTGATCAAATCAAAAGGAATAACCCGAAGAAGAGGTAATGTTTTCACCACCCTCTTTCAAGTTCCTTTCATCTTCAACTTCTTATTTATTTGTTATTTCTATTCTAAAATAATAATTCCAGTATCTTATATATACTGTGATGTTATTATAAATATGATACAACCATATTCAGTATTCTATCCATCCTTTGAATGGCATGTCACCATATGTGCGTACGTACGGCTTACCGTCTCCACGTCGTGGTGTAATTGTTATTCAATATATTATTATTTGGATGGGTATAATAATGATGTTTAATTCATGTAAATAATAAATATAACATGATAATTATTCTTTCTATATGATATAACATCCAATTATATATTATTTTAATATCAAAATAATGATATTGTCGCTCGTGCGTACGTACGGACTACAGTCTCCATAAACGCGATGAGATTCATTCCCCATCGTATCCATTCAAGTCTAATTCGCATTTGATGATTAAAAATAATTTTTAGAGACATGATATGATTATTTATATGAATAAGAAACATCCCATCCATAACAAATACGGCTCACATAACAAATAATATAAAGGAAAACGAATCTGTTAACACTCGAAAAGACAATAATACTAAGATATTATTAACAAATCAATGTTAAAAGATAACATATGATATCATATTAATGTAAATGATTTTTTTATAACTCAATAACAATTATTTCACCATTATACAGGAGGTTAACCTACCATCTACCAAGGAAAAATTACAAAGTAAGGGGTTTCTTATCTCACTTTTAATTCTATGATATTTCCATTGTTCACCACTTATTTATTGCATGTGGTGTGTGTACTACCCATGATTGTATTCATTGTGTAATATACTCTAATTTATGGATATTTACATCATCATTGTATTATACTTCTTTCATGGGTGCATGTTTCGTAAGTTACCAAATTGATAAGGGAATTTGAAATTTCAATTTCCACTCATTCGGCTTTATGCATACTTCATTGATTATTTTACTCCAAGATTATGTGTGGAATCACTATTCCTTTTCTTATGTCATAATTTCCAATCCCATTTATGTGTATATACTTTTGATACACATAATCACTCCATTGATAAATTCTCAAGTGATCGGTATGAACTTGATAAGAGTAATTTTTAACCCAATCTCTATTTGTTGAGTTAAATATCCAATTCATTGGTGTTGTTTTTACAAAAATATGTGTGAATGTACTCTGATTGAATTACACTAAATATCCAATCATATTGAGTGTATTTATATTTTTCACACATAATTATTTCGTTGATTTATCCTTAACCTAAGGATAAGGTCTTTATAAGAAATTTCATCTCAATTTACATTCCATTGAGACTTCTTTGTTGTTATACGCCAATTCACTTTTATATGGTGTATATATTGTACTTTGACATAGTATATCATGAATCCCTGTATTATCATGATATTACAATGTTTTTATTACCTCAATTATTTGTATTCAAGTGTCTATCTTTTGGTTAGGAACTCTAACTAAAATATCATTTTAAATGTTTTAAATATTTATTATTCCAAATCTTTCTCATTAATGTCCATGTTTTAAAAATAGTTTTAAGGATTTATTTATATGGACATTAAAGTTTTCAAATCAAAATTAATTTTAAAAGTTTCAAAGTGGTATGGGACACTTTTATTCAAAAATCTATTTTTAAATGGCTTTTTGACAAATATTGTGACTTTTAAATGATTTCAAGAAAAAAATGGATATTTCTCGCTAATATTTTTTATGATTATTTTCATCTATGTCAATATCCTTCATTACTCTCGATTGAGGTTAATATAATACAATACAATCTTTCATATTGTATCAAATGAGTTATGTTCGACTGTGGATGTGCTATTTTTATACCATTCATGGTTTGGGGTTAAAGTATTGACATTTCGTATGCTAGTTTTAATACGAATGTTTATGTTATGTTTAAACCTGTTCATATGAGGAATGCATTGGACTTAGTAAGTGACGGGTGGAGCCCGCTATAGCTCCTCGATGCATCGATAGGTCTCATGAGATAATCTAGTGTCTTGGAACGAGGCCTTGACAAAATCTTATTTGTAGTCTTGGCACGAGGCCTTGGCTACGTGGTTATGATAGTCTGGAATTATGCATTTTTTCATTATGAAAGTGGTTATTAATATTTTCATGTGATTATTATACTAGTAGAATATCCATGTGAATAAGTAAATGGAATTATTTCATTTTATCCTTGCCATATTATGCTGAAGTTCAAGTTTAAAAGGATTTTGTTTTAGTTATACATTGCCTTAAATTTTTATGTTTATTTATGAAAGTTTCTGCTATATTGTTATCCTTACTGAGCATCTGAGCTCACCCCTTTCAATGTTTTATTTTTCCCAGGATGTGAAGAAGTATTTTATGAATGACCTACAGGGATAGTATGAGGGGATATGAAGATAATATGTTGTTGTAGTTTTTCACTTATTGATGTAATTTAAACTTTATGAATATATCTAGTGTTTCCAAGGCTACTAAACTAATCGGTATTTCGAGACTTGATATTTTTTGTGATCATTCCAATGTTATGTAATATGCACTGACTCTGGGTAACTGGGGTCGGGGCATTACAGAGAAGTTATATCATTTACTCTGACACATCAGTGAGGGAAAGAGGTTGTTATGTGTGTGTGGTCCATTCCATTTCCTATACAGATGGATCAATGTGCACATGGGAGGTTAAAAATACCTCAATCCCATTACTCTACTTGGGATAAACTCTCAATCATCGATTATGAATATCATAGGGATCCCCCTACTCAATCTTGGCATGGCAGTTGTACTGATCAAAATTACACAATCCAATCAATTCATCTTCCACCCATTTCCCCTATCGACCGTAGAATTCACCGATGATGGAACAAACACTATAGAGAAGTGGTCGTATCGGTTTTCCTTCTATGGCAGTGTGTTGGTCATTCAGGTGGACTGTGAACCCATATGTGAACCATATACTTCACACTAGTTCACAAGACAATTCATGTGTATGTAGAGGCAGACTCCAAAAGTGTACTTGGGAGGCATCATGAGAACCACCCATGTGTAATGAGACAAATGTGATTGATGTTCACACAGGAGGATGGAAAGATGTGGAATGAGCTGCTACCACCTACCACTGCATTCAAATTGATTCACGAATATAGGTTGAGTTGGGAAGATGCTTACCCAGGTGAGATGTTGAAGATGCCAACAATTCAGGAAAGTAAAGAGGTGGTTTCCACAGCTCAAAGTCGAGGTTGAGCAGCCACAAGGGGACATCATGAGGGTGGTGCCGACAGAGGTTATGGTGACGAGGTGGTGGAAGTAAGGGCAGCGGGCCACGAACCAACATCAGTTGAAGGTGAGGCAAGGGAGGCGGCAGTTCCAGAATTAGTGGATCCAACTGGGATGAACCAAGAGAGAGGATAATCATCGAGGGGGTTCTACAAGGAGTCCCATCAGGCTCCCAGGAAGCACGTGCATCAAGTGGTGATTCTTCCTACCGTTTTCTATCCAGATTCCTGGAAAGACTGGGAATTCTGTAAATAATTCCTCGATGTCAATGACATCTAGACGAACCTGAATAATCATGGGATACAGTTGGGGGAAATTGGATTTTCCAAAGCTGGATACAAGGCATCCCCAGCTGTGGGAATGAATTAGTAAATGAACTAGAGGAACTAGTATACTCCTGAGGCACTGCACGGTCATTGACAAGATGATTAAGGGTGTTGTTGAACAAGATGATCCCCCTAATATCATCAGCATCTCAACTAGCATAGATATTTCCTTTTTCTGACTTAGAGAGTTCCTGGGTAAGAATGGGCGCATCTCTGGAACCTGTAGAACCTTCCATCATGTATGAGGGACAACACTCTGGAATTCTAGTAATGACAAGCTAGAGTTGAGACCAGGAGTTTGACCATCATAAGTCTCCTACTCTTTATAGCCACACCTATTGTTTTGCTCAATAAAAATGTCTAGAACAACCCTTGTTTGAGTAGTTCTTATAATGGTGGGCACCCTACTGGTATAGATAGTTGGAGGACCCAGGGCCCCTTTACCAAGGGGGTGATAGTCTTCATAGAATCAAACACCCAAGATGTCCAAGCTACAATTCCTGGTGAACAATCAATCATGGAGATAGGTGAAGCCATTGGTGGATCAGAACTTAGAGATGGTCAGGATGACATCATCGAGGTAGAATCAAGTGATGAGGACCAACCAGAAAAACTTGAACCTGATTCTTTGGGTACGATGCCCGGGGAAGATCATGTTGTTGAGATCTAGGATGCATTTTCTGAATATGAACTGGATGATCCCTTAGATCTAAACAAATTCAATTCTAACACAACTAAAGATAGTCAAAAGGCTTGGTGCCAAGCATGGAATCTAATCAAACGCTTCATCAATGTGGTTCCATAACCTTAGTGGATAGGTAGAATGTGATCACTTCACACATAGTTGTGAGATATATGTGTTGGAGGGGTAGATTCACATCATCTACACACATTGGTATGGGACTACCTTGTTAAGAGGATGTGGGCGAGTAGTCAACACCTAGATGCAGAATGGTGCTGGAAAAAGTCCAAAAATATCCATAAACTCCAAGAGGCCAATAAAGTGATCCAAAAAATCAATGTTAATATGAGTTATCATTTCACATTCATCTCTAAGAAGATAGGGATCTCTGAATGACTAAAATACCAACTAGTGGAGGCCCAGAAGCAATTAACGCAGGTGAACCATCAAGTAACAGAACTCCAAGGCAAATGGGACCGAACGTAGATCAAGGCTGATGAGATTCAATCTACAAATGTTGATGAGAAAAAGGATCTTGGGAAGTGGTAGGTTAAACTGTAATCCATGTTCCAAAGAGTAGCATAATGAAATCATTCCATTAAGGGAGTATATCTGTAAGGGTCGTGTTTTGGCCAAACTAAGATATATTTTCTTTGCCCACTTTCTTACTTAAAATGTGTGAATGGAAATATTTATTGCTTTTTTTATTACTATATTTTAATCATATCCATGAAAAAACTAACAATCAATCCCTAAGCTCACATGGGTCATGCCTGTTGTGATAAATAAGGGAAAATCACATAACCGCTCACTTGGAATATGAGAGCACTGGCCAGTAACTGAACACTCAGGGTCTAACTGACAGCCTGGAGTTTCAAAATGAGAGAGGGGGTATGAATTAGGGAGTAAGGTTTTTAGAGTCACCAAAACACCTTTATCAACATGCTTTGGTGAATGAGTGGGATAACTCTAGGGGTGTTGGAATCAATCTGAAAAAATGGGAATGAGAAGAGTGAATAACGATGCCCAAAATTTGGAACACAATAAGGATTGCATGATGATGGAGGATAACTGTTGACTATGTTCACAACACAGTATCTATATCGTTTTATCCAGAAATAGGGAAAAACAAATAGGGGCCAACTACTGAACATGTTCACAACACGGGGCCAAACTCAAAGTGTTGTCTGATGTCTTCTGGAACGTTGGCCAAAATGGTAGGTAAGATGAAGTGGCATGGGACCAGGCTGTTAGGGGGTACTTTAAACATGGAATATAATGGGAATCCAAATAGAGGGGAATGTGAAGCATAAAGATTGAGTGATGGGATGTTCAAGTGGAGTCCAACACTCTTGAAATTACACCATCGTGATGAAAGTACATTGGGTGAGCATGTCAGTTTGAATTGAGATCAAACCTACTTCTAGAAATGACCTCTCTATTGAGGGCCTAGGATGGCTTGCGGTTTTATGTCATGTGAATTGGAACGACAAGCATGCGATTAGCACCATACAGTGAGGATGATACATGGAATAGTTTAACACCATATGACTAGGATTTTGCACATAGTTTAAGGTCATACTTCATGGACCCTGGCCAACAGTTTAAAGTAATTTTATGTGGACTAAGGGCTTCTAGTTTAAGGTCATAGAGTTTGGAACGTGATAGGGGCCAAAGGGCCTATGAGGTTAATGAATCTGAGGCTGGGTCCAAAGAGAAAAATTTTAGGGTGTTTATATTTATCCTACAGGGGCAGGAATCAAGCCAAATGTAGTTCTTGAGCTGGCATGGCAGGCAGCCAATAACAAAAAGGGGTTGATATTCTCTTAAGTGAGAAAAATTGAGGTTGTTACGCAGTTTAATGTCATGTGAACTTGAACACTGAAAATTTTTGTTTAAAGTCATAGTGTTCAGACTGTGGGAATGAGATATGCAATGCGGAGTCAAAAATCAACCTAATTTGAATGAGGAACAAAGAGGTCCACACCGTATTACAAATTCTCAAGAGAACATACACACAATTTAAAGTCATGATGCTTAGACTTGGGGACCAGAACTATTAGTTTAAGGTCATAGAGTTTGGACCATGGAGGTGTGTGGATTTCCATGCAGTTATAAACTATCAAAACCTCTAAGATCACATGATCAATGCTCGGTGTGGGAAATAAGGGGCATAAAAGATCTTTATAATGCATAAAAACACACAATAAGGGAATAGAGGTGTAGGGACCAAGGATAACCCCATGATGTTCGTTCACCTAATCAACATACAAAGGTGTAAGGAGGAATGATGCTGAGGGTATTAAAATTCCATCTGGACATAAGGATGAAAGAGAACATGAGCCTCAGCCCGGTTGGTGAGGACTCGGTAGGTGCATCCAAGAGACCCGAGATCAAATTTGAGTAGAGGTGTATTTTTGGTACTGGAGCAGTACTATAGCAGACATTGTAGAAGTACTGTATCAGGAACTATAGTAGGTATTGTTCAGTACTATAGCTTCTAGAACTATTCATCCATCTGGGCCTTTGGGCCACCGGTTTGGTCCTTAGGTCCTGAAAGGATTTTGGGCCACCCAAGGCCTTCAGGCCACCTTAAGGCCTTAGGGGCACCCCAAGGCCTTCGGGCCACATGAATGAAGATGTACCGGTCAGACTAAAAGGGATAAGGCTTCATATGAGGATTCAGTGTAGGCTCATTCACTAGAGCAGAGCTAACTGGAATTAGAATAATGAGAGGGTATGGATTTTCCATTAGTACCAGGCCTATGCAGCTTTTCATAGGACAGCTAGTTGACTAGCCCTATGAAGGTGGAGTGCTGGTATCATGAAATATGCTGGGGAGGATCAATTCCAATTTTTCTTCTATGGGTGATTTCCTCTAAGACCTACAGGTCATGTAATTGTATCTAAGCCTTAGGGACTTGTAAGGGTTCCACCTTACCACATGAAAGTTGGATTATCAAAATAATAAAAAAAAATGAAGGACTTCAGACCATTCTGACCATAAGGATGTGAGAAGGAATGTGAATCATGAGACCAACATTTGGGACATGACCGAGTGGGCGATAATGATGGAGGATAATTGTTGACCATGTTCGCAACACAGTATCCATATCATGTGACATAGAATGGGAACAAACAATTGAGGATCAGCCACTGACCATGTTCACAGCACATGACTAGTATCAAATTGTCATTTGAGATCCTTCAGGATGTTGTCCCAAAACGGTAGGTGAGACAAGGTGGCATGAGACCAGGTCGTCTAGGGGTCCTTTTGGATGTGAAAGGTGATGGATACCCAAAGGGAATTCGTGAATCATGGTGATGGGATGAGATAATTTCCATGCATAATCCAACACTCTATGCCCCATAACATGGTGCATCTGAGCATGTTGATGTGGCATGACAGAGGTCCAGGGGTTCAACTAGGAAGATGACTCGAAAGGACGTGTAAGGAAAAGGGGAAAATGGGTTGATCAACATAGGTCTAGACCCGAAGACAATATGTATGGGTTTTCCTATGTATCCCATAAGGATGAAAATCAAGCCACACAAAGTTCTTGATATTCCATGCAGTTTAATTTCATGCATTAAGGATAAAATGGAGAATAAGGTCCCGAAGAAGGGGTGTGCATGGTGCGATAAACCAAACCCGATGTGAATGAATACCAAAGAGGCCTCACACTGCACCATGAATAATACCAGGAGGGAACTCAAGCCAAGGGTCCAAATGAAATAGAAGGTTTCTGGAACCTGGGGATGGGCCCAAAGACAAAACGTCTAGGCATTACTATGTATCCTACAAAGGTAGGAATAAAGCTATACATAGTTCTTGAAATTCCATATAGTTTAAACATCATGCAGTAAAGACATAAGAATAGGCAGGTTCTCCTAAGAGGGCACATGGAATGGCTATTGTATACCCGATGTGAATGAGGTTGAAAGAAGCCCACACCACACCACGTACTCCTTAGAGAATCCCTAGGTCGAGAGACTGAAGATGGAGGAACTTGGGGCCAAACCCAAAGACAAAATGTTTGTGCATTCCTATGTATCCTGTGAGGGTAGGAATTGGTCCATATGTAGTTCTTTAAATTCTATGCAGTTTAACATCATTCGAAAAGGATGGAAGATATCTTGGTTTAAGGTCATAGAGTTCGGACCATAGGGTACATTTACCATTTTCAATTTATCGTCATATAGGATGATGAAGCTGGATATTTTTTACATCCTTTAGCCCAGATGGATCATTCATTTTAACATAATGTGGTAAGCATAAAGATCTTCTTAAGTGGAATACCTCTTAAGGAATTTGGAATTTGTGGGAGGGTAATGCACTCACTATCCATGGTGACTAGAGAGTACGCACCGTTGGGGTAAACCTTGTGGATGATATAAGGTCCCTCCCATTTGGGCTCCAACATTGGTGGATTCATTTAGGGTATCATTGGCTTCCTTAGGGATAAAACCATCTCACCTTAAAGGAAAGAGTGAATATGAACTTTCTTATTGAAAGCTCTAGCTATTTTATTCAGGTGACTCTAGATTGTGTAAAGCTCGGAGCTTGTTCTCATTGAGGGCTTCTAGTTCAGCTAGGAAAACTTATGCTACTTTTTCTGGTGTCTTCTGATTGTAGACAGCTATGTGGAGTGATAGAAACTAAATCTCAATGGGAAGGACTACCTCTATTCTGCACACCAAGGAATATGGGGTCACCTAGGTAGAATTACGAGTCATCGTCCGATAAGCCTAGAGAGCGTTGGGGAAATTTTATGGCCAACTTTTCTTATTTCAACCAACCATATTCTACAAAATGTTGGAGAGGTGTTTTTTTAATTCCTTAATCTGTCCATTTTCTTGTGAATGATAGTGATAAGTATGGTTGGACCAGATACTGTACTTGGCATACAATTTCTTCAGTTCAGATGCCCGAAAGTTGGTTTCATTATCAGTGAGAATGATGTGAGGGACTCTAAATTGATGAATAATGTTGGATCTCATGAATTCAATGATAGAACAGGCCTTGACTTCCTTGAGCAGAATCGCCTCTTCCCACTTAGAGAAGAAATCTGTGGCAGTTATAATGAACCTGCACTAGCAATTTGTAGTTGGTGGATATGGTCTCAGGATATCGAGTCCCCAGATTGCAAAGGGCTAAGAGTACTTGGTAGTATAGAGAGGATCTGGTGGTTGATGTCACACCCCGACTGCGGATGTACGTATTTTTTTCCCTACTTGGTCCCGGTTTAAATTTTTTTCAAAGTTTAATTGTGTTGGCAGTGTCGCGCCGGTGCACGGTCACCGCATCGTTAGCGGTGACCGTGCGTTCATCCCGGGTGACAGTATGTTCACCCGGCGTTTTAAATATTATAATTTTTATGTTGATATTTTATTATTATTACTTTTTAAAATTTGTGTTGTTATTTTTGAAGTTATTTTTGTTTATTGTACATATGTCTACATAAATGTTTATATATGTGTATATATATATATGTGTGTATATATATATGTTTAGATGCAGTTAT
The DNA here is from genome assembly GCA_963277665.1 of Viscum album. Lineage (NCBI taxonomy): Eukaryota > Viridiplantae > Streptophyta > Magnoliopsida > Santalales > Viscaceae > Viscum > Viscum album. Next base: position 1,896,632,446 of record OY728158.1, on the reverse strand, counting down.
ATGGAACTGTACATGTTATATGTGTATAGATATATATATATATATGTTGTATATGTTTAAATATATGTATATATGTTTATATATATATGCGGGTGTGCACGCGCGCGCACGCGCGCGCACATTTATTTTCAAATGGTTTTAATATTTTAAATCTTTTGATTAAAAATAATTATTATTATAAGTTTTATTATTAACATTATAATTTTTATCATTATTGTCATAAAGTTTCATTATTATTATTATAAAGTTTTATTAATATTATTATTATAAATTTTATTATTATTAAGATTAGTTTTATTCTTTTATTTAGTCCTTTGTTATTATTATTATTGTTATCATTATTATTATTATAAAGTTTTAATATTATTATAACATTTTATTATTATTAATATTATAAGGTTTTATTATTATTATTATACATGTTATTATTATTATTATTATAATGTTATTATTTTTATTATTATTATTTTTATTATTATTATTTTTATCACACATATATATATAAACCTAAAACTAACCCTAACCCTACCCCTACTCCCGCAGCCGCCACCCTATTCTCCCCCCTCTCTCTCTCTTCCCCGTTTTTCTTCTTTTCTTTTCTCCCCGCTGGTTCGGCCGGCCGCGCCGCCTCCATCTCCCCTCCTGCGCGCACCGTCTGCCTGCTCCGGCCTCTGCCTCGGCCTCATACCGGCACCCGACTCCCCTCCCACTCTGGTGCTCCTCCGCCCGTGCGGCCTCCGGCATCCGCAACCGGTCCCTCCGGCGACCTCCCCGACCTCCAGCGCCCGGCTTCCGCCGCATCCCCATGTGCCGACCGCCGCGCCCGCGGCCCCCCTATCCCGGCCTCCTCTGCGCGCCCCGGCCTTGCCCTCGTCGAAGCCAGCGCCCTCTGCCGGACCGCACCCCCCTGCACCTCGCTGCTCCCGGCCCTCCGCACTGTCCCATCCCAGCACCGCTGTCACCCTCCTCTGCCTTGACCTTCGGCTTGCCCTCGCGCAACCGCGCCGCGCCCAGCGGCCGTCTCCGCTGCACCCCGTCCCGCGCGCCGCGCCCGGCCACCCTCTCCCCTGCTCTCCCTCCCGTTCCGCCTCTCCTTCACTGCACCGTTGCCGCGCCCGCTTCCCGCCGCCAGCTCCCTCTCCCCCTGTCCCGACTCCCTCTCCCCCGTCCCGGCCCCGGCTTTCCGCTGTTGTGGCGACCCGGCCTCCTCCCTCACCCCTTCATGTGAGTTTCTTTTTTTTATTTTTATCTTTCGTTTTATTATAAATATTATTATTATGTTACCATTATTATTATTATACTATTATTATTATTGCTATTATTATGTTAATATTATTATTAATATTACTATACCATTTTTATAATTATTATTATGTTATTATTATTAATACTATATTATTATCATTATTATTATTATTAATATATTTATTATTATTTTAATTATTATCATAGTATTATTATTATTATTATTATTATTATTATTATGTTTGAGTTATTATTATTACATTAGCATTATTATTTTTAATATGTTAATGTATTTAATATTATTATATTATTATTATTGTGATTACATTATTGTTATATTATTATTATGTTAATATTATTCTATTAGTATTATTATTGTATTATTATTATATTATTATCATCATTATTATATTATGTTATTATTATATTATTATTATTATTATTAATATTATTATGGTTATCATTAATTTATTGGGTATGCTATCATTATTATTATTATATTAATATTGTTATTACTATTATATTATTATTATGCTAAATTATTATTGTTATTATTATTATATTATTATTATTATCATTATTATATTATGTCATTATTATTATTATTGTATGTTATTGTCATTATTAATCTTGTTATTATTATTATTATTTTATCACTATTGTTATTATTATTATTATTATTATAATAATTATTACTATTATGTTATTATTATTAATGTTGAACCTGTTCAACGGTCTTTTGTTTTAGGACCCGTTTGACGGCACAATGCGGTGCGACCATTACGCAACGGGAGTTTTGCGTCGTGTCGTTTTTCGTTCCGAGCTGCGTCTTTAGGTAGGTCTCCCTTTGCACTCGCCTTTAAATTTAGAATTTATTTATCCTTGACTTTTTATTAAGTTTCAGTAAATTTAAAAGTATTATTAAGTAGTTATTTATAGTGTGTTGATCTGCTGATGATTTAAGTTGTTTTAATTCTAGCGTTTCATTAAAAGAGTTTTCTTGGATTTAATTGTGTGCTTCCATGGGGGCGTTGCTAGATGGTTCTTCCTGAATAATGAAAGACATGTTGAATTGGGTTTTGAAATGTTTTTGGCGTGTGTAAATTAGTAGATGTATTGTTTATGGAAAATGGTGTTTTTCTTAGAACCTTGATTAGAGGAAATGTCGTATGACCTTTGAACTTGTTTTCAAAAACTTTATGTGTGGTTCTTGGTTGATGAAAGATGTTTTCCTGTGTCGCGTGGACAAAAGTTTGGATTTCATTTGGGAAATGGTGTTCCTTCAAAAAAAAAGTGATTAAAGGCCCATTTGGCTCTTGATAAAAGTGGGGTGCGTTTGGTTGTTGGAAAGTGACTCTACTTGTGAAACAAATGTGTTCCAGGTTTAAGATGTTGATTTGAGTTTCTTAAATAAAGTTCTAAGTGCGTTTCTGGTTTTCAATGAAATGGCGTGTGTCATATCTCTTTAAAAATGCTTTAGTATTAAATGATCAAAATGTAAGTGATATGATGGCCCGGTTGGCACTTTAATAAATGTGAAGTGATTATACATATATATATATACGTACTTGTGAGGGCATCTCTACAGGGGGACTTCCCTTCGAGGGTTGTCGTGTAGCGATGTCCGTGTAAGGGGTTGGCAAGTGCGGTGAAATGAGTCACGCGTACGTGGGCCTCCCACTTACACAGTGTTACTAAAACCACCATGGGTTCCTGGGCGTCTTGTAGATTATCGAGTGACGGTTGCTTTCTAACCCTGATTAAACGGGTTAATACCCCCTGTAGTTGTGGACAGGCCAGGAGGGATGTGCCACTGGTTGGCTATTAGGGCAGCCAGTTGGTTATTGACTATGGAGTACCACACCGGCAGGTAGTCTGAACCCAAGTACGTCCAGGGGTTTTCTAGGGATGTTCAGGATCGCCCATGGTTATTTCTGATAACTTATGGTTTATTTTTACTTGCACTTGGTTTTCCTTGGTTGTTTACCTATACTTGCACTTGTTTTCCTTGCTTGTTTACTTTCAGTCATCCTTCACAGCCTGTACTATTAGACTTTGGGAAAATGGTTTTCAAATGAAAATGTTTTATTATCTTTGGGTAAGATTTGAATTTGTAACACTTTGTTTTTTAGAAAGAGTTTAAAACTGATGAAAGGGAACTAACTTTCAAAAGAATAAGGGAAATGTCTTGTGTTTGATTTTTCAAGTAAAGCATTATAAAAACTTACTTTTTTTACATCATAGTTCAAACCTGGATTATGTAGATTCTTTATTTACTAGCAGTGCATTGGGTTTTGTTGTGGGGCTCACCTACTGAGTACTTTTGTGCTCACGCCTATCTTTTACCATTTCAGTTGCAGGTTTCTTGTGTTCAGGTTTTTCTGGATTGAGTCGCTCAGTGAGGGAGCGACGTTGGTTATAGTTGGGTGGTGACCCGCGAGGTCACGTAGAGGTATGTCATGGTGTAGTTTTGTTTATGTTTTTAGTGTTTGTCTGTTTGTTTGGTTTATTTTTTTTGTTCTTTTGATCCTGTTTTTAGTTTGGGATGAAATCTTTCCCAACGATTGAAATTTTTAATGCCCGGCACTTGTTGCCATCCCGGGGGGATCGGGAACGCCCCTTGGGACTTGCCGCGGATCGGCTCGGGTGATCGGTTCAGGGTCGACCCGGGCTGGTTCGTGACAAAATGGTATCAGAGGGAGGTTCTTATTATTTGGGTTGTCTGGTAGGTGGAGATTAGGACTGTCGGGACTTGAGAGGTAGGTACGGGAAGGACGTCATGAACCATCACCCGTTCCGCACCTCGAGTCGCCAGGGGTAGTCCGGGAATTGTGTCTTTGTATCTTTCTAGTTTGTCTTGGATTAAGAGATGACAATGGAGGCAAGCCGACGTTACGTCGTGATTTCACATGGAGTAGTGACCCATGTGGAGTCTGAGTACACGGTTTGAATTCCTCCTAGTGGTCGACGCTGACTTGGGACATGACCCACTACCATGTCGCCAGGTTGAGCGTGACTACTATTCCCTCACTCCAGTGGTTGATGCAAATTTGGATGCTGCTTTTGTTTTGGGTCTGTGTAAGTACGTTGTTGGAAATGAAAATGGTTTTTGGAAAAACAAATGGACTGGTTTCTTTTAAAAGACTTTAAATGTATGAAATGGGTTTTAAAACTGAAATCTCTTGATTTGGAAATCTGTTGTTTGCTTGGAATTGGATAAGAATGATTTGGGGTGAAACCTCAGGTCCTCTTTAGGAACGTTGGCACATGTATGAGAATGTGTGGAAGGTGCATGTTGGTGTGAGTATGACTGGAAAGTGGATGAAGACATGTGCAACAGTTCATGAGAATACCTGAGTGAGTATCTGTAATTAAAGGCTTGACCTTGTTTTCTAAATTGGTTTTAAAGGGGAAACGGTTTTGGAAAGTTTTTGATTTGAAAATGGATTGGTTTTGGAAAGAAGTATTGAAAGAGGGTGGTTTTAAAGTCTAAAATAAAAAGGGGATTTTAAAAAGAAGATTTTATTTTGGGTTGTGTTCGCATTTGTTCGGTCTTTGTGCTGACTGTTTTTGATGGAGGCTCTTTTATTGAAGTTGTTTTGGTTGATATTGGTTTTGGCTTTGTGTTTTTTATGTTGCTCAGGAAATGCTGCCCAGAAAGGTCTCTAAGGATTCAGATAAGTCATGCCCAGTTTTTGGTCCTTCTCAGACTTTGCCTATTCTCCATGGTGATCAAGGTCCGTTAGAGGCAGTGAAATGGCTCGAGGGAGTGGAGCGTGTCTTTAGAACGTTGGGAACTCCCGGTAGTGTTAAGGTTCGTGCAATTATGGAGTTGTTTGAGGGTCCAGCTCTGGACCAGTGGAAGATGGTTACCCCACCGTCAATTCAAGTTGAAATGACGTGGGATGTCTTTAAAACAGTTTTCATCCAATGGTTTGTACCTGAGGAAGTGAAATTGGAGAAAAAGAGAGAGCTTGTGCATATTCAACAAGGCCAACGGACGGTGAAGGCATATGTTGACCATTTCAAGGAACTGATTTCCTTTTCTCCATAGGTAGCGTCGCATGAGCTCATGAAGGCCTCTCTTTTCACCGGAGGTCTTCGTCTAGAGATCAAGGAGCGAGTCCTCCCTTCTAAAGACCTTTGTTTTGAGAAGCTGGTGGAGGAAGCTTTCTTGGCTGAGTTGGTTTTCGGTGTACGGGTGATTAATACTTCAGCATCCCCTGTTGTTCGTAAGAGTTCCCCCTCTGGTGAGGAAAAGGCGCCAGAGATACCTGTTCCTAAGGAGTTATCTCCCTTGGTCCTAGCTTCCAGTTCATCAGACCGTTCGATGGTATGCTATCAGTGTGGTCGTTTCGGGCATTTAAAGTCGTCTTGTCACAACCCTCCGAAGACGTGTCATCGATGCGGTTGTCTGGGTCATCTGGAAAAGTTTTGCAGGAAGCGTCGCTTGAAGAGGACATTGTGATGGGAGAATGTCAGTACTTGACTGTGAGGAAGGAGATGCTTCAGCCATCAGAGCTCCAGCCACAGGTCTTGGGGTGAAGCTCGCGCACAGTCAGGAGTTCCCAGGGTTGTGAAGCCTTGGTCCAGGTTCTGTTTTCTGTATTGATGATGGGATAACTAAAAACCATTTTTATATTTTTTTCCCTGCTATTAAAGTCCCAACAACGTTGTAAATGCGTTGTTTTTCTATAAAGTGATGATGGACTTGTTCTATGATAATCTGAGCAGACTTGTTGTGTGGACGTGGTATTCTGATTCGTGTGTCTTTCATAAAATTGTGTTTGACCCTTGTGTGGGTTTACCTCGGTTGAGTTATGCTTGTCGGATGTGGTTATGTTTCGTGGATTTCAATGGGTCATGTTTCTGATTCGATGTCCGGTTAAGTCGTTTATGTGGGTTCTTCCTAGTGTTGAAGTTGTTGACTCTAGTCATGTGTTCAGCGTTTCGACGGGAGTGTTGTTTTGATTGTGTTATAGGAGTCGGTTTGGATCGGTTATGAGTTCCCGCATTGGACCCGCCTTCTTGTGATAGTATGTGTTGGGTGTTAAGTTTTCGAACTAGTCTAGTTCTTGTGGTGGGGAGAACCCCTTCGTGTTCTCCCCTCAATCTCGGACCTCAGTTTTCTCTTGAATCGGTCGGGTGTGACCTGTGCAGAGTAAGGTCATCCCCGAGATTCTCAGTTCTCTCTGGTTCCTTTAGTTCCGTTGGGGCATGGACTTAAATCTTGACCGACTTTTGGCCTGGTGACTTTCTGGGGGCAGAAAGCGTCTGTGGTGGGGAGAATTGTCACACCCCGACCGCGGATGTACGTATTTTTTTTCCCTCCTTGGTCCCGGTTTAATTTTTTTTCGAAGTTTAATTGCGTTGGCAGTGTCGCGCCGGTGCGCGGTCACTGCATCGTTAGCGGTGACCGTGCGTTCAGCCCGGGTGACAGTATGTTCACCTGGCGTTTTAAATATTATAATTTTTATGTTGATATTTTATTATTATTACTTTTTAAAATTTGTGTTGTTATTTTTGAAGTTATTTTTGTTTATTGTACATATGTCTACATAAATGTTTATATATGTGTATATATATATATGTGTGTGTGTGTATATATGTTTAGATGCAGTTATATGGAAGTGTACATGTTATATGTGTATAGATATATATATATATATGTTGTATATGTTTAAATATACGTATATATGTTTATATATATATGCGGGTGTGCACGCGCGCGCGCACGCGCACACATTTATTTTCAAATGGTTTTAATATTTTAAATATTTTGATTAAAAATAATTATTATTATAAGTTTTATTATTAACATTATAAGTTTTATCATTATTGTCATAAAGCTTCATTATTATTATTATAAAGTTTTATTAATATTATTATTATAAATTTTATTATTATTAAGATTAGTTTTATTCTTTTATTTAGTCCTTTGTTATTATTATTATTGTTATCATTATTATTATTATAAAGTTTTAATACTATTATAATATTTTATTATTATTAATATTATAAGGTTTTATTATTATTATTATACATGTTATTATTATTATTATTATTATGTTATTATTTTTATTATTTTTATTTTTATTATTATTATTTTTATCACACATATATATATAAACCTAAAACTAACCCTAACCCTACCCCTACTCCCACAGCCGCCACCCTATTCTCCCCCCTCTCTCTCTCTTCCCCGTTTCTCTTCTTTTCTTTTCTCCCCGCTGGTTCGGCCGGCCGCGCTGCCTCCAGCTCCCCTCCTGCGCGCACCATCCGCCTACTCCGGCCTCTGCCTCGGCCTCCTACCGGCGCCCGACTCCCCTCCCGCTCTGGTGCTCCTCCGCCCGTGCGGCCTCCGGCATCCGCAACCGATCCCTCCGGCGACCTCCCCGACCTCCGGCGCCCGGCTTCCGCCGCATCCCCTCGTGCCGACCACCGCGCCCGCGGCCCCCTGTCCCGGCCTCCTCTGCGCGCCCCGGCCTTGCCCTCGCCGGAGCCAGCGCCCTTTGCCGGACCACACCCCCCTGCACCTCGCTGCTCCCGGCCCTCCGCACTGTCCCGTCCCAGCACCGCTATCACCCTCCTCCGCCTTGACCTCCGGCTTTCCCTCGCGCGACCGCGTCGCGCCCAGCGGTCGTCTCCGCGGCTCCCCGTCCCGCGCGCCGCGCCCGGCCACCCTCTCCCCTGCTCTCCCTCCCGTCCCGCGCGCCGCACCCGGCCACCCTCTCCCATGCTCTCCCTCCCGTTCCGCCTCTCCTTCACTGCACCGCTGTCGTGCCCGCTTCCCACCGTCAGCTCCCTCTCCCCCTGTCCCGGCTCCCTCTCCCCCGTCCCGGCCCCGGCTTTCCGCTGCTGTGGCGACCCGGCCTCCTCCCTCACCCCTGCATGTGAGTTTCTTTTTTTTATTTTTATGTTTCTTTTTATTATAATTATTATTATTATGTTACCATTATTATTATTATACTATTATTATTATTGTTATTATTATGTTAATATTATTATTAATATTACTATACCATTATTATAATTATTATTATGTTATTATTATTAATACTATATTATTATCATTATTATTATTAATATTAATATATTTATTATTATTTTAATTATTATCATAGTATTATTATTATTATTATTATTATTATTATTATTATTATTATTATGTTTGAGTTATTATTATTACATTAGCATTATTATTTTTAATATGTTAATGTATTTAATATTATTATATTATTATTATTGTGATTACATTATTGTTATATTATTATTATGTTAATATTATTCTATTAGTATTATTATTGTATTATTATTATATTATTATCATCATTATTATATTATGTTATTATTATTATATTATTATTATTATTAATATTATTATGGTTATCATTTATTTATTGGGTATGCTATCATTATTATTATTATATTAATATTGTTATTACTATTATATTATTATTGTGCTAAATTATTATTGTTATTATTATTATATTATTATTATTATCATTATTATATTATGTCATTATTATTATTATTGTATGTTATTGTCATAAGTAATCTTGTTATTATTATTATTATTTTATCACTATTGTTATTATTATTATTATTATTATTATTATAATTATTACTATTATGTTATTATTATTAATGTTGAACCTGTTCAACGGTCTTTTGTTTTAGTACCCGTTTGACGGCACAATGCGGTGCGACCATTACGCAACGGGAGTTTTGTGCCGTGTCGTTTTTCGTTCCGAGCTGCGTCTTGAGGTAGGTCTCCCTTTGCACTCGCCTTTAAATTTAGAATTTATTTATCCTTGACTTTTTATTAAGTTTCAGTAAATTTAAAAGTATTATTAAGTAGCTATTTATAGTGTGGTGATCTTCTGATGATTTAAGTTGTTTTAATTCTAGCGTTTCATTAAAAGCGTTTTCTTGGATTTAATTGTGTGCTTCCATGGTGGTGTTGCTAGATGGTTCTTCCTGAATAATGAAAGACATGTTGAATTGGGTTTTGAAATGTTTTTGGTGTGTGTAAATTAGTAGATGTATTGTTTATGGAAAATGGTGTTTTTCTTAGAACCTTGATTAGAGGAAACGTCGTATGACCTTTGAACTTGTTTTTGAAAACTTTATGTGTGGTTCTTGGTTGATGAAAGATGTTTTCCTGTGTCACGTGGACAAAAGTTTGGATTTCATTTTGGAAATGGTGTTGCTTCAAAAAAAAGTGATTAAAGGCCCGTTTGGCTCTTGATAAAAGTGGGGTGCGTTTGGTTGTTGGAAAGTGACTCTACTTGTGAAACAAATGTGTTCCACATTTAAGATGCTGATTTGAGTTTCTTAAATAAAGTTCTAAGTGCGTTTCTGGTTTTCAATGAAATGGCGTGTGTCATATCTCTTTAAAAATGCTTTAGTATTAAATGATCAAAATGTAAGTGATATGACGGCCCGGTGGGCACTTTAATAAATGTGAAGTGATTATACATATATATATATATATATGTACTTGTGAGGGCATCTCTACAAGGGGACTTCCCTTCGAGGGTTGTCGTGTAGCGATGTCCGTGTAAGGGGTTGGCAAGTGCGGTGAGATGAGTCACGCGTGCGTGGGCCTCCCACTTACACAGTGTTACTAAAACCACCATGGGTTCCTGGGCGTCTTGTAGATTATCGAGTGACGGTTGCTTGCTAACCCTGATTAGACGGGTTAGTACCCCCTGGATTTGTGGACAGGCCAGGAGGGATGTGCCACTGGTTGGCCATTAGGGTGGCCAGTTGGTTATTGACTATGGAGTACCACGCCGACAGGTAGTCTGAACCCGAGTACGTCCAGGGGTTTTCTAGGGATGTTCAGGATCGCCCATGGTTATTTCTGATAACTTCTGGTTTATTTTTACTTGCACTTGGTTTTCCTTGGTTGTTTACCTATACTTGCACTTGTTTTCCTTGCTTGTTTACTTTCAGTCATCCTTCATAGCCTGTACTATTAGACTTTGGGAAAATGGTTTTCAAATGAAAATGTTTTATTCTCTTTGGGTAAGATTTAAATTTGTAACACTTTGTTTTTTAGAAAGAGTTTAAAACTGATGAAAGGGAACTAACTTTCAAAAGAATAAGGGAAATGTCTTGTGTTTGATTTTTCAAGTAAAGCATTATGAAAACTTACTTTTTTTACATCATAGTTCAAACCTGGATTATGTAGATTCTTTATTTACTGGCAGTGCATTGGGTTTTGTTGTGGGGCTCACCTACTGAGTACTTTTGTGGTCACGCCTATCTTTTACCATTTCAGTTGCAGGTTTCTTGTGTTCAGGTTTTCCTTGCTTGAGTCGCTCAGTGAGGGAGCGACGTTGGTTATAGTTGGGTGGTGACCCGTGAGGTCACGTGGAGGTATGTCGTGGTGTAGTTTTGTTTATGTTTTTAGTGTTTGTCTGTTTGTTTGGTTTATTTTTTTTTCTTTTGATCCTGTTTTTAGTTTGGGCTGAAATCTTTCCCAACGATTGAAATTTTTAATGCCCGGCACTTGTTTCCATCCCGGGGGGATCGGGAACGCCCCTCGGGACTTGTCGTGGACCGGCTCGGGTGACCGGTTCAGGGTTGACCCGGGCTGGTTCGTGACAGTTGATGCACAAAATTAGCATGAATATATCATGTGTGACACCTCTTGGTGAACTCGGTACAGTAATGGACTATGGTGGGATAGAAGTAGCCCAGCCTTCGAATCTGATGATAGATTTTTGACCCAGCCTGATGAGCTCTACAAGAAATAGCATGGACTTCTTGCATAACCTAACGAATTTCATATACTTGAATGAAATAGAGGAGGACTCCATAAAATCCACACCATTAGAGGATCTTCTTGAGGCTAGGACTGCTCTGGAGAGTAAACTACATTGTACGTTGATGGGTTCACTCATGTTCGGCTCTGTCTGTCAGGAGAAGACCATGTTGGAGATACTCAAGGAAGGGATTCATCCAATCAGGGATCTCTTCTGCTATGGTAGAGGGACCTGGAGGTCCTAATGTGGAGGCACTAGAAACAAGATGGCTCACTCTATGTCCATCGACATTGTTTGGGGTAATGGGTGCGATGACTCTTCAATGCGCCACATAGATGATCAAATCGTCACGTTCAGGCTCTACAAGATAAGTGTCAAGGCTAGCCAAGGCATTGGATCAACTAGTCTATGACTGAGGAACATGAATGACCTCATTCTGAGAAGGGAATTGGGTCATTAGCTAGCGAGTGTGCTATAACAAGGGTACAAGATCTAGCTTTCTAACGATATAATCACCATTAATTTTCTTGATGACTAGCTCAGAGTCCCCCTTCACGTTTAGGTGGGGAACATCAATCTTGAGGGCCATATCGAGACCAATGATGAGGGATTGATACTCTATCTCATTGTTGGTACAACCTTTTAACAGAAAGAATTAGTATGGAATGATAGCTTGTATAGGCGTGATGAAGATAATACTCAAGCTTACTCTATTGAGCCTGGGGTCATTGATCCTTCTACTAGTTGGAATCTGAGAAGCACCATCGAAGTGAATCTTCCAACATGGCACAGCTTGATCCACTGAGAGGATAGACTCATATGGGAATTCAAGATCCAAGGACTGCATTATGGGGGCTGGATGGGTGGAAAGTTAGTCTTCCAGTGCCTGACCCTTGACAACTTTCTATAGTATGAACCTAATGTCGAACTACTGAAGGATCACTACCCACTGAGCAAGATGGCTTGTCAACATGGGGAGGTTTAGAATATACTTCAATGGGTCTACCTGGGACACTAGTTGTATCTCGTGATGTTGCAGATAATGCCACAACTTCTGCACTGAAAAAACCAGTGTGAGGCAACTCTTCTAAATAGAGTTATATCTGGAATTGATGTCGAGGAGCATACGGCTGAGGTAGTATAAACGGTTCTCTATTCCTTAGTTTTTCTTCTAAGTGAGAAGGGTGCTTAGTGATCATTCTAGGGTGGTCACATAAAGGACCAACTTCTTATCAAAAATGGGAGGCATCAAGACTTGAGGATGGAGTAGTTACTACTTAATATCCTCAAAAGTGGTCTGGAACTATTCATCCCATTAATAGATGGAACCTTTTTTGGGAAAATGGCCTATACTTTTTAGCCAAATTCATAATGAATCATTGTATATAGGCCAAGTGGCCTTGAAAGACTTAGATCTATCAAAGGTTACTCAGAGGAGGCATCTAACTGATAGCCTTGATCTTCTCTAGATTGATCTCAATGCCTTTATATCTGATGAAGAAGCTGAGGAACTTTCCAAAGGTAACCCCAAAGTCACACTTCAAAATGTTCATCTTCATATGGTAGGAGTGAAGGAATCCAAAAAATTTCTATAGATCTATAATATGGTCTTAACACTGGCGGGATTTGACCACCAGATTTTCCACGTAGAATTCTACCAATGTCCTAAGGATTGGATTGAATATGTGGTGCATGGAATGCTGATAAGTGGATCTTTCATTTTTTATACTGAAAGGAATTACCTTGTAACATAAAGTACCTTGTGGTCTGAAGGTAGTATAATATTTATCCTCAGGGTTCATTTGGATGTGTTTGTATTTGGAATACCCATACATGAAAAATAGAGCTTGTAATCCAGTAGTGGCATCAATCAACAGCTCTGTCATGGGAAGGGGAAATTCATCCTTTGGACAGTGATGATTGAGATCCTGGAAGTTGATAAATACTTTGATCTATTTTTTCTTATTTCTAATAGGCATGATATTGGCTAACCATCTAGGGTACTAAAGTTCCTTGAAAAAAATTTCCTTGATAATTTTATCAACCTCAACCTCGACCATGGCACCATGAGAATGGTGTATTTTTCTAGGAGGCTACTTGAACCCATAATGAATTACTGGAAGATTGAGACGGTGGATGGAAATCTAAGGATCTAGTCCTAGAATCTCTTCATATCTCCAGGCAAATACATCTCGATGATGCTTTAGGAAATCCACATACTATTGTTGCTCCTTTGTGGGCATGGCTACACTGATTATCACAGGCCTCAGGTTTACCTCAGTACCAAGGTTCACTTGCACCAATTCATCGATAGTGGTTGATACACCTTCCTCAAATGTGGGAGGAGCACCCTCAAAATCCTTTCCATCCTATATAGTGAGAGGATCATTGGAAGGGGGAAATTATTCCAAGATAGATAACCCTAACAGAATGCTAGGGTCGACCTAAGTGGTAGTGGAACCTTCATTGGGAGATTACCACACTGCTGAAACCATGGAAACTAAGGTTGTCAATCCAATCCCACCAGGACTTTGACCCAAGGGGCCACGCTTAATAATATAAAATAAGTAGTGGTATGTTTTCTTAAGTTGATTCATCCCATCTTGATGAAACAAACAAGTATGGAATATTGTTGTTTCGATGGGGCAAACATATCGATATCTTACAGGAGTAAGGGGCTATGGAATTACTCGAGAATGATTTGTGTAGGTGTACAAAGTGATCTTCCAGTGCTCCTTATATTTAGAAATATACTTTACCCTTGTCCCATGGACAAAAAAATAATGTCCCACCTCCGGGGTCATGGCTTCCAACCGATGGATCGGGAGGATGAAGGCATTATCCAAGTCTGTCCACGGGTCGACCATAGTGACAACATGTTCTACCTCATTAGACTAAGCCTACTTTCCCTTGCACTTGTAATAGTCATCATCTAGTTAGTGATCTTCATAAGAGGAAAAGGGAGATGCATCACCCTGGAGTATGCCCACTCAACCATTAAAAAATTATTTTAGGCACTTGTGATACGAGGAGGGAACTGCTACATGCAAGTGGAGCTAGGGTCTACCCATTAATGCGTTGTAAGAAGTATCCTACGAGACAACCATGAACTCAGTGCTAGAGAACATGCCACCAAATTGGGTCTTCAGATGGATTTTTCCAACCTACGTCTGCTTTATCCTATCATAACCTTGAATCTTCATGTCAGATGGATTCATGTCTACTTCAGACAACCCCAGATTGTGGAGCATCCTGGTCAGGATGAGATTAATCCTCGATCATGTGTCAACAAGACAGTGGTGGAATTCCATGCCATTAAACTGGCCATTGATATACAATGAGTGGATGTTCCCCTAAACGGTAGAACCTTTATCTTCTCCAAAGAATGAAATTATGGCATGAATTTATTCATGCTTGACTTCCTCAGCATGGAAGGATTCTGTAGCCGCTACCTTTGTTTCAAACCGAATGGGGATTCTTAAAGACTCTATGAGGGATTTACACATATCTTCGGATAGTTAGAGATCCTTGAGAATCAGGAGCTTTGTAGGAATGATAGGGAGGTGCTTAAGTACATCGTACTTCTGTGCCATGCACACATTTCTATTGAATGGAGGTCACTCTGTGGCAGGGGGATGAAGGGAACTCCTAGTCAAACTAGAGGATTATGGATGGGGTTAGGGGTATCCTGCTACTCACTACTCAAACTATGTAAAATGACTACCGCCTGATGGATGGATGACTAAGGTCTTTCCACAAATGAATGTGGCTGGTCATAGTATGGTTGTGTCAACTTAGCATGATCGATCAATACAGACAGAGGTGGGGGTGAATCTAATGGAAAAAATGAGAGGGATGTGCATGCCAAAATCTACATTGAGCCTATTGTCTAGTCTAAGTGGAATTCATGGCTTGTTCGGAAGCACTGGTTGATGCATTCTGGAAATTCACATATCCACGATTTTGTTGATGATGCCACCGACTGGGG
The DNA here is from genome assembly GCA_963277665.1 of Viscum album. Classification (NCBI taxonomy): domain Eukaryota; kingdom Viridiplantae; phylum Streptophyta; class Magnoliopsida; order Santalales; family Viscaceae; genus Viscum; species Viscum album. Next base: position 1,896,617,437 of record OY728158.1, on the reverse strand, counting down.
ATATTAGGAGGATTTTCATGGTGTTCCTCATTGTTGGGAACCATGTAAGGGTCCACCAACTCGACAGTGTTTACCGAGGCATACTTATGGCCATCACTTGAAAAATATTCCATTACTGGTAGATTTTGTGGGAAATTCCCATCTCTAGGGTCATGAAGTCACTGAGTGCACGGGGCAAATTTGGCACTAGAGGAGGGCTTTACTTTCCCTTGCACTGTTGGTGCCTGACCTTTCGGGAGGGTGAAGGCTAAGATGTGGATGCAGTATCAGAATCTAGGGAAGGTGTGTCAATAAGTGAGATCAGCCTCTTCGAGCTTCCTACATGTTGGAAACCTCATAATTCCATAATCCAAGGCACTCCAAAAGTAGTCGGGGACCTAAGCCTCTTAAAATGAGTATATTTGGTTCCTCCTGTCTGGTAAAGGGACTCTGGGAACTTGGCCCTGACAAGGGGTTGGATTCTGGCGAGGAGGTGGAACCTAATAATCTCTCTTTGGCAGCAGTGGCTGATGGGGTGGTGCCTGCCGATTCTGAGGTGGGTGCTAATGACCCTGAGGTTGATTCTGAGGAAGAATCCTTTGATGAGGTTGTGGAGGAATCTCTACCGGAAACAATTACAGTGGACCGGGGGCCTCAACTTTCACAATGGATATTGTATTTACCTTGGCTCCCCTTCTTTCAGGAGCTACGAGAAGCAACGGACATACTCGTATGGCTTGATTCAAGGCTTCCTCTAAGAGCTGAGCCTTGTTAGAGAAATACTAGAATCTAATAAGTAAATTATGAGTGATAAGGGAAGGAACCAATTCAGTCTTCACATTCCCCATTCACATCATTAGAAACTTCTCCTGAGTCAGCGGCATGTCGAGTGAATATGTGAGGCCCTTCCACCTAGCGACAGAGTATGTGACGCACTCATTTAGCCTTTTCTTACACTTGAATAGGTCGGAATTACTTGTCTTGCAGGTAGTGGATTTGAATTGATACAAGAATTGACTATGGAGATCCTCTCAACCATCTATGGACCCAATGGGTAACTAGTTGTACAAGACAAACAGAGTCCCTTCCAGTGTCTATACAAAGCACCAGAGCTTGGTGGCCTCCTACTGCACTGGGGTCCCTAGAATAGGTCCATATCTTGAGATGAAGTTGGTCAGGTGTTGTAATGGATCACTCATCCCATTGAAAGGGGAGAATGTAGGGTTCTCTAAATTTGGGGGTGCCGGTATATCATCAACCCATGCCGGATATGGCTTTCCATCAGGTGGTATTACCACCTATCGGGTCTCAAGATCCTCAATATGGGCAATGAGATTGGTCATCGGATCACCCTAATGAGGATTCTTATCCTGATGAGGATTCCTAATCACCAATGTGTTGGCAAGCTCTTCAACATGATAAGCAGGCCCAGCAACCCATGGAGCGACTGGTGGAATAATGTGGGGGTTGTTCGAGGGTTGAATTGTGAAGCATCTGGAGGAAAAACCTATAGAGCCTCCTGAGGGGCTGCTGGGGGAACAACATGTAGAGTCGGATCCTAGAGGAGGGTCTCACACAACTTAAGAGGATTCGGTGATGCATATCTTGCTTTCTTGTAATAGGATCTGGCATCCACCCTATCTAGATGGGTAGGGTTGTCCAGATCTCTAGGAGGCAACTTACCAAGAAGGAGATATACCTGCCCTTGCTGCCTTGATCAAGGATCGACATAATCCAGACGTATCTCTATGGCACATTTGAAAAGGATCTCATCAAAAATCCTTTTCTGCTTCATGAGATATTGTAACAACATGTAATTTTCAATATCATCTTCCATATTCAGTACTAAACTAGATGGGTTGGAGGGTTTAACATCTCTGGGTGGGCCTTTGCCCTTATTGGGGTATCGACCAAAAGGTAATGACTCAGTGGGATATATAAGGCTGATAAAATGTCTCTATTGATGAGTAAAAATTCCTAAGGGACCCAAAATATGTGGTATTGTCCCAAGGGGTAGGTTATCTTCAAGTATCCCCATCTCAATTTCCTTCTTAGGGAGCTCATCTATGTTGACTGTGATTGTGCCTAATGGAATATCCTCGATATCATCGAGTGATTCGGGTTGTTTCAAAATTGAGATGAAGTGAAGGGATACATAATATCCCCAAAAATGGATCTTCACATGTGGGGACACCTCGACTATAACTTTGCGGAGCATAATGAGGCTTTGAACACATCATTTCTAAATAATCTGGTGATAATCTGATGATGCTCGGTGTTGGTCCACGGGAAGTGTGGCCAACTCGACCAGGAGGAATTGCTGGATGATATCGTCATAGTGCTATTAGCTCCTTGAATAAGATAGATAATAATGGTGGATATGGAAATGTGTCATTCCCAAGGTTCTATGCAGACACACAACTTCTTCCTAGTCAAGGGACTCTAGGATGCATAATTTTGGCATTGCAATTGGTCAGAACATCTCAGGGAAGTGATCCACATTGAGAATGTCCCATAGACTCCTTCGTTTAGAAGCAAGATCTAGTGTTTTATTACCTCATTCATCAACCAGGTTTGTCTGGTGTAACACCCCCAAGCTTCCATGGTACGCTTCCATTTTAAATAATTCAATAGCGTGCGATGTACGCAACACCGAGTTCAAGCACACCATGACCTATCAAAATAGTCATTTAAAAAGATATTATGAATATTATTAAACAAATTTTAAATTTTATATATCCCATATAATTTTAACATTCATATTTTTTGTTTCTTAGACATAATATGAGGACAAATTCAATTTTTTAGATAAAAGAAGTATTTTTCAAAAAATGCAATTTTTCTGCCTTTTAATGGTGAAACCTTTTTAAATCCAATATTTGAAACTTATATATTTAATTTAATGAAATTAAATTATTTTTTAGAATTGGGACATAAAAATTTAGTTTGGATAAATTTTTGGTACTTTTCTCATAACTTTCATATTTTGATGAATAGTGAAAAATACTAAATTTTAATTGAAAACAACTTTTTTTAATCGAAATAATTTATAGTGTTAAATTATATATTTGAGTAGTTTTAAAGTATAATTAGATTATATTTTTATCATTTAATATAATTTAGGTCATTGGAAGTAATTTTACATTTAATTTGGACATAAACACATGTCAATCTTTTAGTAGTTTTTACTTCTTAAAAACCCGCTTTCTAGTTTTGACAATAGGAATTAATTTTAAATTAATTTCTGCCAACTCTGTGTTTTGAATTTGGAAAAATGGATTCCATATTTAGAATCATAAGGTCCAAATTTTTTAAATATTTACCTTCTATTTTTTGACATTATGAATAGTAACTTCAGTAATTATTTTTATTTATCATGGTTAAAGGGTAAATCGGGTAAATAAGGGTAAAAAATAATATTATAATAATATTGAACTACCCTAAAACATGTCCTAATTATATTTTATGAGATATGTTCGACCATGGAAATCCTTATAACTATTTTAGGTCTTCATGGGACCACTTGGTGTGATAATGACATGTTATAAGAATTAATTTAAAGTAAAGATAATTATAACATAAACATACATCTTTTACTAAATCGATTTTACTATAGGGTTATATAATTGATCTCTATGTATATAAATAGTCATTAGAAATATAAAAATATTTCATACATCATGGTATTTTATTTATAATTTTTATACATTAGATAAATATATTAATTTTTGACACAATTATGATGCAGTTATTACCTCATTAATGAAAGATTCAAATAAATAAATTTATAAATATTAAAATAAAGGTAATTTGAACATTTTTATGTCATACATGAATTTTTTGGATGAAATTTACATATTAGAAATGACTTAATGACTTTATTTTAAATTAATCAAGTTTTTATGACTTTTAACAAAAATCAATTACTAAATAGTGTCAAAATTGACATAAATGAGTTTTTAAAAAAAATACTATTTTATTAAATGATATAAAAATCCTAAAAATCTAAATTTCGTAAAAATAACTTTTATAGTGATAAAAATGTCATAAATTATCCACTTTAGGTTCTCTTGAAATTTTATATTAAATATATAAACTATGTAGTATAAAAATACAAGAGGACATGGTAAGAGTTAACTTATTTTACAAAGGGTTAAATCTAAAAGATAAGGTTAATTTTATGACCTAAACATGTCTAAAACATATTTTTTTGAGATTATTTAGACTAATCCTCATATTATAATAGAAATAAATCAATTTGTATCTATTAAAAACCGAAAATATGTTTATAATAAATTAATATTTCAAGATTTTTCCTAAAGTGCCACTGACCTCTCTTATAAAATGGAACCTCCCTTTCTCTTTAACTCACACCTATAAAGCATTTTGGTTTATCCAAAACATATAAATGTATCCTCCAAACCTCCCTCAATTAATCCTATAGGCCTAAATTTGGTTATATAGCCATTCTAAGGAGCCCTTTTCTTCAAATCAAAAGGAAACACCTGAAAAAGAGGTAATAGTTTTATCCCTTCTTTTAAAGTTATTTTCTTATTATACTTCTTCTTTCTATATCATTTCCATACAAAAGTATTAAATCCAATGTCATCCATATAATGAGATGTTAATATAATCATGGGAAAATTATATTCATCATTTTATCCATCCTATGAATAATAATATCACCATGTGTGCATACATACAGCTTACCATCTTCATGCCATGGTGTAATTTGTTATTCCACATTACTTTATTTGGATAGGTATGATTATGAGTATAATATACATAAATAATGAATATTAAATGATTATTATTCTTTATAATTAATATATCATCCATTTACATATCATTTAATCATTAAAGTAATGATATCGTCGCTCGTGCGAACGTACAGCCTACCGTCTCCACAACGCGATGAGATTCATTCTTCAATTTAACCATACAAGAATGATTATAAAAAATATATATTATTCATAATTATAAAATATATTAAATAATAAGTCTATTTTAATTATTTTTGTGTGTGTTTGTACATATATGTTATTCAATTACTTCTATTCAATGCGATATGAAAATGGAAACAGCGTTCATGCGTACGTACGGCCTACCATCTCCATGAACGGTGTATTCCATTTTATAGATATATCTATTATATATATTTATATTATGAATATATATGATATATAAATCATATTATACATTCTTTAAGTAATTAAATCATGATCTAAGTAATATTATCAAGAATAACAAGTCAAAACATGTACGATAAACAAAGCGATATTACCTGAAATGTTGCATTAACTTGGAATTGTTAATAAATGGGTAATATAAAGTCATAAAAGAATCATATATGATATAATAAATATTATTATGATTCTTATATAAGTTAATAATATGTTTAAAAACATTATACAGGATTTTTTAGACACGTGCGGAGAGTATCAGACCTAAGGTAAGGGTTAATTTCTCAATCTCATTATTATCTGAGATTGTTTATGTGTAAGTATTTACTGGGATATATTTATCATCCATGTCCATGTTTCATAAAATGTTTTCAAAAGGAATATTTTATGGTTTTATGGAAGGGACTTTTTAACTAGATCATCATTTTAAATGTTTTAAATATTTATTTTTCTAAATCTTTTTAATTAATGTCCATATTTTCAAAATGATTTTAAGGATTTATTTATATGGACATGATTGTTTTAAAATGTTAATTCCTTTCAAAATTTTCAAATTGGTATGGGATAATTTTATTCAAAAACCTCTTTTAAATTAATTCATTTATAAATTGTGCGACTTTTAAATGATTTCATGAAAAGAGGATATTTCTCTCAAAGAGTTTTATTGATTATTTTCAACTATGTCAACATCCTTTATTGGATATTATTCTTTATTGAGGTTGATTTATTATAATAAAATATTCCATATTATATTGAATGAGTTATGATATGTTTTAATTTGGATGTGTTATTTTTATACCATTCATGGTTTATGGTTAAAGTATTGACATTTTTTATGCTAGTTTTAATACAAATGCTTATGTTGTATTTCACCCTATTCATATGAGGAATGCATTGGACTTAGTAAGTGACGGGTGGGGCCCTCTATATCCCCTCGATTAATCGATAGGTCTCATGAGACAAACTAGTGTCTTTTAACAAGGCCTTGATAGAATATTTGTGAATGGTCTTGGTACAAGTCCTTGATGTAGTAGTTATTATGTCTGGCATTATGCATTATCTCATCATGAAATTAGTTATTACCTATAATTATTCAGCTAGTAGAATATCCATGTGCATGTTTATATGGTAATGTTTGATTTATTTTTTCCATATTATGTTCAATTTTATGTTTAAAAGGTTGATATTTTTATTTTACATCTTGGCTTAAAAGTTTATAGATTCTGCTGAATTATTTACCCTTACTAAGCATCTGAGCTCACCCATTTTTATGTTTTATTTTCCCAAGATTCCAAGAAGTGTTTTATGATTGATATGTATGGTTATGCTATGGGAATAATTTAATTCTCAAAGGGTTATCTATGTTGTGTTTTATGTTATATATTGTAATGTAAAGTCCATGTATGTGATCTATTTTCCGAGACTTCTAAACTGATCAGTCCTTCGGTACTTGATTCCTTGTAATCATGTCAATGTATTAAAATAATGCACCGACTCTGGGAAACTGGGGTCGGGGTGTTACAATTGGTATTAGAGGAAGTTTAGTAACAACCTTGGAAATATATTTAGAAAACACAGATTTGGGGTCATAACCCTAAGATATACTTTGATGATCAGTATAGAAGAATCCCCTGGAATCTTGGTAAAGTAGGGATTATGTGTATATTCCAAGAAGTACATCCTTTTCTGGATAATACATGTGGATGTGGTTCTGGAACAGATATATCTTGGGGTGAATACTCTGACAAGGTGTTTTGGGCTTGACTCGGGGTAACCTGGTACATGACAATGGGCCTTACTGCACACCTGGTTTGACACTCTTGGGGGATATACTTAGGATAATTCATATTTTCTTTACAAACCATTATGAAGGATTTTTGAGTAAATATGTCCTCAAAGGAACCACATGTATGATTATGGATTAGATATTCATAAAATTTTCAATTTATGTTAAGTATTTTACTGGTTTTGATTTATGAATTATGATTCGTAACCTAATCTAGTGTATACCATTATTTATAAATGATTCCTAGTGGAAGGAATGGAAATCATATCAATAAACGTAATCTGTGTAGGGATTTCCTTCCTATGAAAGATAATGATAGTGGAGCTGGTGACACAACTGGTGCTGAATAGCTTATAACCATACTGGGACAGATGAATCATGTTATGAATAATAACCTTACCCGTATGGAGCATCCTAATCCACAACACGGAGGATCAATGTTAGATCACTTCATGAGACAACAACCTCTAACATTAAATTGGACTACAAATCCATTTGTGGCTGATTAATTGATAAGTTACTTAGAGAAAATATTTCTTTCTTTGGGAATTAATGAAAGGGAAAAGGTTTTCATGGTAGTTTATCATCTCTCGGGAGATGCGTATCAATGGTGGTCATTAATTTAAAACAAGAATGAGGATAAATAAGTACCAAATATGGAATGGAGGGAATTTAAAGAACTTTTCCTAGAGAAATACTTTCCTCGTGAACAGCGAGCTGATATGAAAAGGAAATTTCTGAGCCTGAGGAAAAAGGAGGATGATAATTTTGCAAAATATGATGATAAATTCACAAGGTTAGAAAGTCATTCTATATACTACATATGTAACCCAAGAAGTAATATTGATAAATTATTTGATGGGTTAAAACATTTTCTTTGACGGGCATTGGTCTCACAATCTTTCTTATCATACGAAGATATAGTCTTGTGTGCTATCAAGAAGGAAAAGGAATTATCCAAGTATTATAACATTAAAGTAAAGCAATAGAAGAAGATAAAATTGAAGAAAGAGACAGATAAAGGGAAAAAGGGAAAGAATGATTTCCCCTTATGTAATAATTATAGGAAGAAACACCCTGGTACTTGCCTAAAAGGAATGGGATTTTGTTACAAATGTGGAGGAAAAGGTCACCAGGCTCATAATTGTAAGGGAAATAAAGAAGTTGTGCAATGTTATAATTTTAAAGATATGGTATATTATGAAAACAATAGTGCAAAGTGTCAAGGAAATATATCTCAGAATAATAAAATGGATCAAGGTCAAGATTATGATGTTACTACGGTCGAAGTGGAATAATTAATGTATTTGTATTTTTTTGGATTCAAAAATTATATTCCAGTTATAAGAGGAATGTAATATATATTTTACTACATTACTTTTTGTTTTCATTAATGTTTTAATATGATGAAGTTAATCATATATTCATTATGTGAAAATAAGATAAACATTACATTGTTTGGGGAATTTAATGTTACAATTGATTTTGGAAATTTAGAGACCTTTTAGAGAGAGTTTGGACATAAGTATTTTGGATAACTCTAAAAGTTGGAATGGATTAATTTGAACTTTAGATAGTATTGTTTAAGGTTAAAACATTTCTTAAGATTATTTTTGGAATGTTATAATACTATCGTTTTAGAAAAAGGACAACCTGCAAGTAGAGAGATAACCTATCGCGTTGGACAAGGCTGCAGGAATCAAACCCACAACTGAAGTGCGACAAGGATTTATCACCTACCATTGGCCTACAATAATTCCCTGGTTAGTATAACATTGTTTTATTCATTTAAATGGTATAATTTTATATTTGTAACCTTATATGTTTAAGATAAATAAAATATTTTTTTGAGTTTTATTATCTTTTAAAGAGAAATATGAGTTTGTGGTAGGAATCAGTTAATGGATGAAACTTTACATGTAAAATAAGTATGCTTCCTTGTGTTCATATTCTATGAAGTAATTATTCAACTCTAGTGAAAATATCATAAATTTTTTCCTAGTAGTTTCTTTTTGCAATGAATCAAATAGTCCTTTGGATCATCGTAGATTTATGGTTTTCATATTGTTAAATTTCTCCTAATAATATTCTATATCACTCTTCACCATAACTTGATCGTTAGTTTTCTCTCCAATATCTGTTTTTTCTTATATGGAACCCTAGTATGTGTTATTTCTGGTAACATTCATACCTACCTTTATTTTAAAATAGAGGTCTCATTAATCCATTTTTCGATATGAGATTTCAAATAAGATATTTTCAATTATCAAACACCTAGTTTTCAATCCTGAGTTTAAATTGTTATTATACAATTTATTTAAGGAGAGGATAATGTAACACCCTAAGCTTCCATGGTATGCTTCCTTTTTAAATAATTCAATAGCGTGCGATGTACGCAACATCGAGTTCAAGCGCACCACAATCTATCAAACTAGCCGTTTAAAAATATATTATGAATTGTATTAACCACATTTTAAATTTTATGTATCCCATATAATTTTAACATTCATATTTTATGTTTCTCAAACATAATATGAGGACAAATTCAATTTTTCATATAAAAGAAGTATTTTTCAAAAAATGTAGTTTTTCCACCTTTTAATGGAGAACCCTTTTTAAATATAATATTTGACACTTTTATATATTAAATTTAATGAAATTAAATTCTTATTTATAAGAGGGATATAAAAAATTAGTTTGGAAAAAATTTTGGTACTTTTCTCATAACTTTCATATTTTAATGAATAGTGAAAAATACTAAATTTTAATTGAAAACAACTTTTTTTAATCGAAATAATTTATAGTGTTAAATTATACATTTGAGTGGTTTTAAATTATAATTAGATTATATTTTTATCATTTAATATAATTTAGATCATTGGAAATAATTTCACAATTAATTTGGACATAAACACATGTCAATCTTTTGATAGTTTTTACTTCTTAAAAACTCGCTTTCTATTTTTGACAACGAGAATTAATTTTAAATTAATTCATGCCAACTTTGTGTGTTTAATTTTGAAAAATAGATTCCATATTTGGAATAATAAGGTCCAAATTCTGTAAATATGTACCTTTTATTTTTTGACATTATGAATATTAACTTCCGTAATTATTTTTATTTACCATGCTTAAAGGGTAAATCAGGTAAATAAGGGTAAAAAATAATATTATAATAATATTAAACTACCCTAACACATGTCCTAATCCTATTGGATGAGATATTTCTGACCATTTTCATCCTTAGGATGATTTTAGGTCCTCATGGGACCACTTGGGTGTGATAATGACATGTTATAAGAATTAATTTAAAGTAAAGATAACTATAACATAAACATATATCTTTTAATAAATCGATTTTAATATAGGGTTATATAACTGATATATATGTATATAAATTTTAATTATAAATATAAAATTATTTCCTACATTATGGTATTTTATTTATAATTTTTAGAAATTATATAAATATATTTATTTATAACACAATTATGATGCAGTGATTACCTCATTAATGAAAGATTCAAATAAATAAATTTATAAATATTAAAATAAATGTAATTTGAAAATTTTGATGTCATCCACGAATTTTTTAGATTAAATTAACATATTATTGATGATTTAATGCCTTTTTTAATTAATCAAGTTGTTATGACTTTAAAAAAACAATTACTAAATAGTGTCAAAATTGACATAAATGAGTTTTTAAAACAAATACTATTTTATTAAATGATATAAAAATACTAAAAATATAAATTTCAGGCAAATAAATTATATAGAGATAAAAATGTCATAAATTATCCAATTTTGGTTCTCTTGTCATTTTATAGTAAAGATATCAACCATGTAGTATAAAAATACAAGAGAACATGGTAAGAGTTAACTTATTTTATAAAGGGTTAAATCTAAAAGATAAGGTTAATTTTATGAACTAAACATGTATAAAACCTATTGGTTGAGTGTATTTAGATCAATATTCATCTTATATTATAAATAAATTAATATTTAACTATTAGAAACAGAAAATTGTTTTAAAATAAATTAATATTTTAAGATTTTTTCTAAAGTGCCCCTCACCTCTCTTATAAAAGGGCTCCTCCCTTTCTCTTTAACTCACACATCTAAAGTATTTTGGTTCATCAAAACCCTTCCCATTTATCCTCCCAACCTCCATCAATTAATCCTAGAGGCCTAACTTTTGGAAAACACACATCCTAAGAATCCCTTTTGTTCAAATCAAAAGGAAATACCCGAAGAAGAGGTAATCGTTTTATCCCTTCTTTCAAAGTTCTTTTCTTATTATACTTCTTCTTTCTATATTGTTTCCATACCAAAGTATTAAATCCAGTATCATCCATATACTTATATGTTAATATAATCATGGGACAATTATATTCATCATTTTATCCATCCTATGAATAATAATATCACCATGCATGCGTACGTACGGCTTACCTTCTCCACGTCGTGGTGTAATTTATTATTCCACATTACTTTATTTAGATAGGTATAATGATGAGTATGATAGACATAAATAATAAATATTACACGATTATTATTCTTTATAATTAATTTTCCATCTATTTCCATATCATTTAATCATTAAAGGAACAATATCATCGCTCGTGCATACGTACAACCTACCGTCTCCATGACACGATGAGATTTATTCTCCACTTTAACCATATAAGAATGATTATAAAAAATATATATATTATTCATAATTATGAAATATATGAAATAATAAGTCTACTGTAATGGTATATGTGTGTGTGTGTGTGCATATATTTCATTTACTTACTTCTATTCAATACGATATGAAAACCAAAACAACATTTCTGCATACGTACGACCTACCGTCTACATGAACAGTGTATTCTATTATATATATATATATCTATTATATATATTTATATTATGAATATATATGATATATAAATCATATTATACATTCTAGAAGTATGAAAATCATGATCTAAGTAATATGATCAAGAATAACAAGTCAAAACACGTACGATAAATAAAGAGATATTACCCGAAATGTTGCATTAACTTAGAATTGTTAATAAATGGGTAATATAAATTCATAAAAAAATCATATATGATATCATAAATATTATTATGATTTTGATATAAGTTAATAATATGTTTAAAAACATTATATAGGAGTTTCAGACACGTATGGAGAGTATCGGACCTAAGGTAAGGGTTAATTCTTCAATCTCATTATTATCTGAGATTGTTTATGTGTAGGTATTTACTGGGAAATATTTATCATCCATGTACATGTTTCATAAAAATGTTTTCAAAATGAATATTTTATGGTTTTATGGAAGGTACTTTTAACTATATCATCATTTTAAATGTTTTAAATATTAATTTTTATAAATATTTTTTAATTAATGTCCATGTTTTCAAAATGATTTTAAGGATTTATTTATATGTACATGATTGTTTTAAAATTTTAATTCCTTTAAAAAGTTTCAAAGTGGTATGGAACATTTTGATTAAAAAACCTCTTTTAAATGACTTTATTTATAAATTGTGCAACTTTAAAATGATTTCATGAAAAAGGGATATTTCTCTCAAAGAGTTTTACTGATTATTTTCAACCATGTCAACATCCTTTATTGGATATTATTCTTTGTTGAGGTTGATTTATTATAATACAATATTCTATATTTTATTGAATGAGTTATGATATGTTTGACTATGGATGTGCTATTTGTATACCATTCATGGTTTGTGGTTAAATTATTGACATTTAGTATGCTAGTTTTAATACAAATGTTTATGTTGTATTTCACCCTTTTCATATGAGGAATGCATTGGACTTAGTAAGTGATGGGTGGGGCCCTCTATAGCCCCTCGATGCATCGGTAGGTCTCATGAGACAAACTAGTGTCTTGGAACAAGTCCTTAACAGGATATTTGTGAATGGTCTTGGCAAAAGGCCTTGACGTAGTAGTCATTATGTCTGGAATTATGCATTCCCTTGTTATGAAATTAGTTATTACATGTGATTATTTGACTAGTATAATATCCATGTGTATATTTATATGGTAATTTTTGATTTATTTTTTACATATTATGTTCAAGTTTATGTTTAAAATGTTGTTGTTTTTATTATACATCTTTACTTAAAATTTTATAGCTTATGCTGAATTATTTACCCTTACTGAGCATCTGAGATCACCCTTTTTTATGTTTTATTTTCCCAGTATGCCAAGAAGTGTTTTATTATTGATATGAAAGGTTATGATAGGTGATTAATGTAATTATCAAAAGATTATCTATGATATGTTTTATGTTAGAAATTGTAATGTAAATTTTATGTATGTAATCTATTTTCCAAGACTACTAAACTGATTGGTCCTTCAAGACTTGATTCCTTGTAATCATACCAATGTATTAAAATAATTCACCGGATCTGGGCAATTGGGGTCAGGGCATTATAGCTGGGGAACCAATAATGACACTAATATAGATCGTTTTGATATTGGACTAATCAGTGGGGAGTACGGTGTATGAGCTGACAATCAACTACATACAGGGAAGTCTTCTGGGGACTGTACTAACTGCATCACCACATCCCTATAGGATAGGGTGTTGACCAATGCTTCTTGCGCAAGGGTGGAGGTCATGGGTAGTGGATCAGGTTGGTGTTCATTATTTTCCAAACCCCAAGATTATTCTTCATGATCTTGTGTGGAGGTAGAGAGTGAATCGGGAAACGGTAGAGAATACTGCACAGTGAGACCCTAGAAAGGATCCAAATCCTCCTCCTTATATATGTATCTATGGAGTGATTATGGGATCTGGTATATCTCTCTTTATGTCAAGAAAAAGTTGACATGTCAAGTTACTACCTCGGTCCCTGATATAGAGGATCAAGGTGAAGGCTCCATCATCGAGTCATACTCCACTTCAAAATCTAAAAAGTGGGTGGGATGAATGATAATCTGGAACTTCTCGAGGACGTTCCTTTAGTGGTGAAGATTTGACCTCCTACCCCATAATGATTCCTCAAGGAAAAGGAGATCTTCAACATGGGTAGGGGCCCCGCACAGGTTGGTGTTGGAGAAAGGAGGACCTCTGCCTAAGTTGGTTGTGATGTGAGGAGGACCTTCACATATATTGTCTTTAGAGTGGGTAGGACCTCCACACTGGTGGGTCGGGGCATGAGGAGTACCCAGGCATATATCGAATGGAGTGTGAGGAGGACCTCCATGTCTATTACCTAGTGCATGGGTAGGGCCTCCATGGTAGGGAGTACTGGAGTAGGGAGGGTCTTCTATAGAGCTAGTGAGAACATGGGGAGGACCTCCATGATAATAGGTGACAGAGCAGAGATAACCTTTTCTTTTATTGAAGCTGTCGTTGGGAGGACCTCTTCTTGAGATGATAATGATGTGGGGAGGAACCTCACGTTGATGACCTGAAATATGGGAAAAACTTCCATACCTAGGATCATGGGAACATGGAGTACCTTTGGGCTGGGTGTTGACAAGACAGGGAGGACCTCTTCTTAGGAAAATGATGGTATGGGGAGGGCCTCCATACTAAACGCCATCATCACGTTCTGGCCCATGATTACTGCTTCTTGCACTAATGATTGGAAGAGTCAATCCAGAATGCCCAATGGGTGGTTGGGGCCTCAATCCTGATTGGGAATAGAAGTGTCCCTACCCTGTAGTAAGGGGGGATATATAGTGTGCATCGGTGGTGGCATGGGCTACTAAAGTTGTGGAAGATGATGCCCCCTGATGGGCGTCCTCCTAAGCATGCCCCCAATATTAATGCTAGTTTAGCTAAACTAGGGTCGGCTGGGCAAGGGTGTGGACCACCTGCTTCTTGGTATGTGGGACTGAATGGAGGCATTGACGTTGCCTGGTGGGAGCCCTCCTTGGAAGCTCCCTTGCTAAAGTTTCCTCCAAGTTGACTCTAGAGTACCTTACTTCATTGGCGTAAGGGAGAAAATCATAAGAGCATTCTGAGGAGAGGCTCTTGAAATGGTTGAATGTCAGAGTGGGGAGTAGTGGATCTCTTCACGGCCCTTGGGGGCGGTGGATACGTTGAGGTATAGAGGCCTCCAGATCTTGGTGGGTCATTTCCCTAGTCGGGATGACCCCCTTCTGTTCATATTGATGAACCATAGTGTTGATCACCCACCTCTGAATGAACTCTGAGGGTGAGATGGGTCCTGGGTGCCTAGAAGTTATGGTGGTGTATGATTTTGTAGTATAGGTGGATTCGTGCTGACTTTCCACATTGGCGTCGCCCATGGCTCTGCATCTATGAGCGGGAAGTGACTGGTTTCCTATGGCTGCAACTTGGGTCCTACAAAGTAGGAAGATTCAACCATCAGTACAGATATTCAGAAAACAATGCCCAATGGCCCAACATCTTTCATTCCTCCACAGTTGGAGATATATATCCACATTGATGATGCCACAGACCAGAATTCCCAATGGTTAACTATCCAAAATTCTGGTGAGTTCTACGCTAGGCCTGCTATTTTCTAGGTGAGACCTGGTGCTAGATATCTGAATCTAGTGATACGCTCATCTTTTTATATCTCAAATGATACTAATCTCCACTTTGAGTATAAGAGTTTCACATCAGGTTCACCAATTCTATTTCTGACGCTTTCCACTAGGGAACACCCACCATGAATGTGTTGACACGTTCGATGATGGTTGCACTGTACCCCACATTCCGGATTTCCAAAGGTGGGCATCATCCATCGCCTCTTCGGTGATGTTTTCTCATTGATCGAAATGGGATGATGGGATGTCGGTTCCTCCTTCTGTGGATTCCTCCTTGAAACTCATTACATAATCCAGGTCTCCCTCATAGATTAAGACATTGTTTGTGAAACTCATTCTCGGTACCATCTCTTTGTGGACGTCGATTAATTATGTTGCTTCCGCCAGGACATTCCAAGGGGTCAAGTTGGGGTAGAAACCTTCAGTCAGGAGAGTAGTCACGTTGAGGCACTTGTGGCATGTCTTGATGATGGAGCATTGTAACACCTATATTCTTCCTCATCAGAGGGCTTCTCAAGGGAGTGGAAACCCAAGGCTTCCCAGAGAAATCATGGGGTATCTTATCCCATAGGCATGTCTTCAAGGTTTTCCTTAGCTTCCCATTTTTAACACAGAGTATGTTGTGAGTTTAATGTCTAGAATAGATAGATCATACTGGTCATAACACTGAAAAGAGTGGACCAGATGGATACGTCCCTAGGAGGGAGCACCTGGAGGGTTTACTAGATGGATGGATCAAAGCACCCAATGAGGACAGACCTTGGGTGGTGTGTCCCAAAGAGGGAATATTTTAAACTATGAAGGCTAATTTGAGCACCATTGAGGGTGGACCAAGGAGGTGGATCCCAATGAGGAGGACACCATGGTTTACCATTGGCTGGGATTGAACCTTGTGGGGGCTTCCTATGTATTCTCATGGCAGGGAATCAAAACCCACGTAGTTCGAATGGATGATTTGGGGCTTACGTACTGAGATTGCCCATGTGATTATATAAGAAGCAATTGTATGGGTGAATGGGGCTTACGTACTGAGACGGCCCATGGAATGATGTGACACCACCGTGATAAGGGTGGGGTGATGGAGTAGATAGTCGGGGCCTATGCATGGTTATCTTCCTGTATGAATGGTGTGATCCCACTGAGATGTAGTGGACCATGTAATAATTCTGGATGAATAATGGATGATCTAATGAAGTGGATGAGATGAATGGGATTAAACTGATGTGAATATGGTGGTGTTGGGCTTGAACCTCAGGGAGATTTCCTACATACCCTGCCTGGGAGGTAGAGATAAAAGTCATTGTAGTTATGATATGGGTGATGAGTCACCTGAGGAGGTGTCTTGTGAGAATGGACGTATGGATTTTACCTGAAGGAAATGGAACCTTGGTTTGAGGCATGATCTTCCTGAAACATAGGGGTTCAAGAGAGAGACTTGGATGAGACATGAATGATGGGCTTGAACCTCGGGGAGGCTTCCTACGTATCCCCATGGTAGGTAATCAAATCCCACATAGTTCAGAATGGGGCATAGAATCGAGGTGTACATAAAGGGTAGTGACCTGGAGACATGTTGGGGCTTACGCATGGTTAGCATCCCATCGCAGTATGGATACTCTTGGCTGGAAGAGTATGTATCGAGTGTGTAGGGCTTATGCATGGTTAGCTACCTAGGAGATCAGAACATCTCAAAGGATGGATCTGAGGGATATGTACCAAAGAGGGAAGACATCACATCAGGAGGGTGCATCCCTAGGAGGGAGCACCAGAGTTTGCCATTTGATCAGGGTTGAACCTCAAGGAGGCTTCTTACATACCCTATATAGAAGAAAGAGATCAAAACTCATGTAGTTCAAGAATACAATTTAACATCATGCAGGGTGAGGGTGAACCGATGTGAAATGGCTGAGATAGATGGGTGATGGGATTGAACTTCAAGGAGGCTTCCTACGTACCCTACCTAAGAGGCAGGGA
Source organism: Viscum album (assembly GCA_963277665.1). Classification (NCBI taxonomy): domain Eukaryota; kingdom Viridiplantae; phylum Streptophyta; class Magnoliopsida; order Santalales; family Viscaceae; genus Viscum; species Viscum album. The sequence goes on along the minus strand of OY728158.1, from coordinate 1,896,599,966 downwards.
TAAAAGTCAACGTAGTTAGGTGGTTTAGGGATCATGCATAGTTGGATGCCCATAGGGGATTTCATGGTTGATACTTTCTCTAAGCCCACGTGAGTCATGCTCAGTGTGAGAAATAAAAGGTAAAATCAAACCTGATGATCGTGTTGTGAGAGGCACGACCATGAGGGATATTGTGTGGGGCTTACGCACTGAGGCGACCCAAGGAGATAGAGATTGGGACTTACTCTTGGAGGGAATCTTGAGGATGGTTTTCAGATGTATGAGGAGGATATGGCCATCGCATTGGGATCACCATATCAAGGTGTGTGTCAGGGCTTACATGGAGACTGCCCGAGGCGCACATGGTAACAAAACCCAATGGGAGAGAGAAGTTGGATTGTAAAGGTGGGAAGCAAACAGCTCCCAGTCCCATCCTCTCTCTGATCCATTTAGGCCTTCCACGTATACAACAACTCATAGTTTAACATCATGTGTTGGGAACCAAGCTTCTTGGTAGTTTAATATCCTATAGCTCAGAAGATAAGGACACACTCCTCACCCCTAAGACTTACGTAACTTGTACCAACCCACACTTGGTGAAGGGAAGGTAGAAGAAATTCTCAACGGGAGTGAAGTGGAGGAGTGGTCAATTGATGGGTCCATATTAGCATGGCTATGGGAAGATGCAATAGGCATTAGCGTGCCTATGTGAAGAAACATGAGGCAGGGAAATTCTGTATGAAAAACTGCTTGGGGAACCATGAAATCACTCTATACAATCATAAAGGTTTGCATGGGAGAAGGGTTCACAAAGAAAAAGGCTTCATATAGATGGGATTTTCAAATTAGAGGGGCTTTGCGAAGTAAGGGTGCCTCGTGAAGGAATGGTGCCTCTCAAAGGAGAGGCTTGGGTGGAACAGATCTTTGCTTTAGCAAAGAGCTCTTAATTTGGAGAGTGCTCTATGAAGGCTTAATGCTTCGTGGAGCCTCGAGCAACCCAAGGAGGATCCCTATTTTGATAAGGGAGAATGACTTTGCAAAGGGAATCCCCACCATAGGTGGGGTCAATAAATAACCAAAGGAGGAACATATCACACAGCCAAAGTACCTTAGGCGATCCATCATTGGGTTCACGAAGAGCTTCATGAAATGAGAGCTGGGAAGACGAAAGGTCAGAGTAACAATGGTTTGGGGAGGGGGTGAGACTTCTATTTATATGAAGCAGAGGTCGGGGGGTTTTGTAGGGCTGGCTGTGGAGAACAATTTGGCACCATGAAGAAAAAGTGATGTCATGAAGGACATACATATGTGGTCAGATCGCAAAGGAAAAGTGATGTTGTGAAGGACATACGTTTGCGAGCTGGTCCGCGAAGGGAGCTAGCCATTGTGGAGGATATCCATTTATAAGATGGTCCACAAAGGGAGTTGGACACCATGGAGGAGATCCATTTGTGAGGTGTTTTGTGAAGCATCTTTGTAGATGAGCTTTGAAAAACAGACCCCTTTGATTATTTTATCCAAAATTCAAGGCCACTCAGGTCTGTATTTGGATTTGATCCAGCCGTGACTCTGTTCATGAATTCGAGGGTATGAATTTCAGTTCCAAAAAACCCATAGCATAAAATAGAACTTTGGAACCAACATAATTATAGGGAACATCACCTTCATGGGTCACTACTCACACCAATGCCTTTACGAGTCGCTACTCATACCCACGCTTGTGAGAAAACTTAATTGCACATACATATATAGGTCTCATGAGATATAAACTTTTACACAATGCATTGTAGGTGGGTTTATGACCCCACCTGTCATCATCTATACATATGTGTTTCATTGGATATTAATCATTTGTTGTATTATAAAAACCCATGAGAGGAAAATGAGTTTCATATCATTTCCAAATGGTATCACATAACATGATATCAAAATTCAATCAGTTGATCCAAAAATTTCAATCACTCAAAATGATTATTTCATTAAGGTATTTATAAGGTGGTTTATAAAACATAACTTCATAGAAGATAGATATTTAAAGAGTAAAATTTAAGCGAAGATATGAAAATGAGCTTTGAGAAAACATTGCTTAACATCTTCACATATATATGAAATTAAAATCACTTTCAAAAATCATTTTCTAGAATATAACATGAAAATATTTTTAAAATAATACTTTAAAATAAATCCAAATAATTGATCCTTGAAAAATAAAAAATATTTTCCATAGGAAATATGGAGTGGAAGATAAAAATAATAACTTGAATGATAAATACTTTTTAATTTTTTGAAATACCTTTATTGAAACTCACATATTAATGAGAATGATAAATATTTCATTTTAAAATAGGAAAAGATAAATTTTAAGATTATTATAAATAAAACATATTTAGATTTCAAAATAATAAATGAGAACATTGGTGGGAATAATGAATATGGATATGGAAGAAAAAGAGGTCATTTAGAGAGAATGAGAATTATTATTAACATCATCAAGGTTTATGGAGAAAGAAATATATCAATGTAGTTCCCAATAAATGAAGGATTAAAATTATTATAATATCATCATAGAATAGAATAAAATCATTTTAAAAATTCATAGTCAAATAATAATCATTATGACTTAAGAAAAGATGTTGAATTAAAAAACCCCTTAAAAATTTGGTAACACTTAAATCAAAAGGATTAGAAGGATGGATTCATGAAAATACTCAAAAATACCATGAAATAAAAATTAATAATAATAATAATATAATAAAATAGGTTAAAAAGTACATAATATAAAATAATAATATGTGAACAATATGGAAACATGCCTCGATGAATGGAAATTGAGATGGAAACTCTTACAAACATCATATTTGTAAGAATTGTTTTAAAGGGATTTTATAAGAAAAATAAATAAACACATAGAAAATAATTAATTAATACACTTTCATTGAATCATATGATAGAATATAATCATTATATAATAATTAAGTTTAATAAGAAGTATTATAACTCAATGAGATAGTATTGAGTTAACAAGCACCTTTACCTTTACTCATAACTTCCGAAAAATAACTTTAATATCATGTATCATAAATATAACAATCTTAATCACCTATTTAAAAACCTTATTAATTTATATTACCACTTATAATATTTAATTAAAATAATTAATTATACATTTATTACTTAGTTATCGTTTATTTTCATCATCATATGTTTGCAATTTTGAATTTTTTTGTGTGTGATTTAAAGTATCGAGGATGACTCCCTTTCTTTGATAAAAAGTTCATAATTCCTAAATTATCCAAGGAACTATAATATATGAATTATAATTATTATAAAATCTCTAATTCCATTCCATGATAGTTTTATTCATGGTTCTTTAAGACAAAATCGGTGAGGAGCTTGTTTCGTTAATTTTTTATGAACAAAATTTGGTCGGTTAATAACGTGTTAAATATTAATATAAACCTTAAAAAAACTTAAAATTTCCATAAACATAATTTTAATTCATTATATAAATTCTTATAATAATTCAAGTTTGATGGTGATGAAAAATAAATATGTCGTTCCATGGAGGCAGTAGTCAGCACTTAAACACAAGCGACGTTTTCATTTTCTATATAATAGGAGAAAGGTAGAAAATAATTTATATTTTTCAGAATCATAAACATGTTATAAATATAAAATTTATTCATTAAATTCTATTTTATAACTACCCATATAAATTGGTTATGAAAAACGAAATGTGTTGCTTCGTGGAGGTGGTATTTCGCACGTACTCACGAATAACATCCTCTTTTTTCTAAGGGAAAAGAGAAAAGGTGGATAATAAGTATTCCTTTAATATAATAAAATTTAGTTACCAATAGTTATTATTTAATTATTTAATAATGGTAAAATTATATTTGGAATAGAAATATATAAAATAAAAGAGGTTGAGGAAAGATTATTACTCACATTGAGAACTTGAGCTTTCCTTTGGAGGACTTCTTAGAAATGAAGTACTTAGGGATTTTACTTGGATAAAGGGGATATAAAAATTGGGATAGGAATCTAAGTAAAAAATGGTAGATTTTCAAGAGTAATTTTAAATTATAGTTTCCTTTAAGGGGTGGTGGAATTATCCTTTTATAAGTGAGGAGAGTAACATTTTTGTAATAGTATAAAAGGTAAAGTCACTATTCAAAGGTAAAATGGATCCAATAATGGAAAATAATAGAGTGGAAGAAAGGTTAAGGTTGATAAATCCTCAAACATACATTTTAAAACATGTTTTTAATAAATTTTTTAAGTTATTTAATCTTATATTTTTCACTTTTACTATTTTTGATTCTTACCTGGTAACTACTTTTTACCTAAGTAGTTTACTTTTAATGCCTAAAAATAAAATTATCCTTATTAAATAATTTGTATCTAATGATTATAAACATGAAATATATTTTTATAAATAAAATTTCTAAGTGTGATAAAAATTAATTTTAATATTATCACACATAACATGTCAAAACCATTTTTAGAAAAAAGTGTATTTTTATGATTAATGGTTATGATTAAGATAAAATTGTCAATTTGGTTCATTTATATGACATTAATTAGTTTATTATTAAAAAAATAAAAGTTATGTGTCTTTAATATTAATCCAAAATAGAATTACACCTTTTGGATACTTAATTAAAAGGAATATACCAAAAATAGTTTTTATTAATGTAAATATTACTTCAAGTTTCAAAGTGTTAAACATGGGTTTTCTAAATTAAAAAAAAAAGTATTATTTTTAAATGAATAATGTTATTCCTTAAATATTTTCTTGTTCATAGAAATTTTTTTATAAAATTTTTAAGTCATTGTTAGATCATGATAAAGTCAAAAACTCTATGGTATTAATAAAAATTGTATTTTTAACTATTCACCTAAAAACAATCTTTTCATAATGATCCCAAAAAGTTTAACCTAAGATAATTTTGACTTGATGAACTAAAAAAAGTTCATTTCATCAAATTTAAATTATAAAATTTATAAATTTATCTTTTAAATGAAAATATAAAATATGAAGAAAATGTATTTTTTAGAAAAATAAACTTTTAAACGTCAAATTTTTTTAATATTATTTCATATTAATTTATAATTAAATTAATGTTAATATATTAGTTTTAAATATTAATTATTATTATAATAATCTTTTAAAATTGATCAATTTAATTTATTATGTAAAATACACATCACTTTAAAAATAGTTCTTTAGAAAATATCCCTTTTTAACATTTAATAGTTTTAATCACATTTCATTACTTATTTATCTTATAGCCCTTAAATTTAATAAGTACATAAATCATAATAATAATATGTAAGGAATATATTTTAATAATAAATCAATTTATTATATTTATATTTAATCAAGGTTTTTTTTATTATTATATTTTTCTTATCGATGTTTCACATCATATTTCATTAATTTAATAAGGTGTCTTGTAATCTGTTTTGGTTTGGTGTTGCATGTGAATCAATCTATAAAACACATTAGATTTATTTAGGGAATATATATAATAAAATCTTATGGCATTACAACAGGAGCAATAACACGGGTTAATCATGGGGTATATATTGTAACTTGCATGCGATCTAGGGATGGAGTTCCTAAAGATTCTAGAGGGTGAAACTAAAGCAGGTCAGGCCTGTGAATAATGATATTTTCATCAACTTACTCCAAAATTACATGAAGATCTAGATGGATGTGCACAAAAACTTTTCAAGAGAGTATATTTTCACATATTATTTATAATTAATTTGTAACGCCCCGACCCCAGTTACCCAGAGTTGGTGCATTATTTTAATACATTGGCATAATCACAAGGAAATCATGTCCCAAAAGACCGATCAGTTTAGCAATCTTGGAAAATAGATTACATACATTAACATTACATTACAATTTCAAACATAAAACGCAGCATAAATAGTTCTTTGAGAACACCATCATTCCCTTTAACTTAACCCTACATATCAATCATAATACACTTTTTGGAATCCTGGGGAAAATTAAAACAAGGAAAGGGGTGATCTCAAACGCTTAGTAAGGGTAAGCAATACAGCGGAAGATAACAAAAATCTTAAGCATGGAGAATAATTGAAACCACATGCCTTTACCAATAATAAACATGAATACTTTTATGGAAAGAATATGAGTAGAGTAAATAAAGCCATAATAAAACATAATCATGGGTATTCTACTAGTCGAATGACCACATGAACCATTAATATTATTTCCATAATGAGGGAATGTATAATTCCGGACATTCTGAAACATTTTGTCAAGGCCTCGGCCAAGACGTCTAAAAATGATTAAGGCCTCGGCCAAAACCATAACTCAAATTGGGAAAGGGCCTCGGCCAATTCCATATCTAGTTGTATCATGAGACCTACCGATGCATTGAGGAGCTATAGCAGGCTCCACCCACCACTTACTAAGTCCAATACATTCCTCATATGAAAAGGTTTAAACATATCATAAACATTCGTATTAAAACTAGCATACAAAATGTCAATACTTTATCCATAAACCATGAATGGTATAAAAATAACACATCCATAGTCAAATATATCACAAAACCTTCAATACTATATAGAACTTTTGTATCATAATAAATCAACTTCAAATAAGCTTAAAATCCATCAAAAGATGTTGACATAGATGGAATAAAAACTATTTGAGAGAAATATCTCTTTTTTAGAAATCGTTTAAAAGTCACATAATTATAAAATAAAACATTTACTTTGAAAATATTCTTATAAGATTGTAAGGGAATCTTCGACAATTTTATAACGGTGTAAAACAGCTCCACCCGCCGTATAAGTTAGAAAAGACATTCTTACCTTAATTTTGTCGAAAAGGTTAAAAAGTACCTTGTTTGGAAAATGACAGAAAGATTCCTTTAAAAACGCATAAGGGTATAAATGAATTTAACACATTTTATAATAAATATTAAAAATGTTTTGAAATATATTTTTAAGAAACATTGATGTGGATGATAAAGAGGTCCCAGTAGATAATTATGTATAAACAACATCGGATAATGAAGAGATTGTGGAATTAACCCTTACCTTGTACTTTTCCTTGGTCGAGGGTAAGTTAACCTTCTGTATAATGGTTAAATAACTATTATTAAATTATACAATAATCATATACATTAATATTATATCATATATGATCTTTTAACATTGCTTTGTTAATAATATCTTAGTATTATCGTCATTTCGGGTGTTAACTTACTCATTTTATTTTATATGTTTTGTTACATAATCCGTATTTGTTATGGATAGGTTGTATCTTATTCATATCCATAATGATATCAAGTCCTTAAAAATTATTTTTAATCATCAAATGAGAATTAGACTTGAATGGATATGATGGGGAATGAATCTCATCGTGTTCGTGGAGACGGTAATCCGTACGTATGCACGAACGATAATATCATTCTTTTGATATTAAAATAATATATAATTGGATATTATATCATATATAAAGAATAATAATCATGTTATACTAATTATTTACATAAATTACACATCATTATCATACCCATCCAAATAATAATGTTTTGAATAACAATTACACCATGACGTGGAGACGGTAAGTCGTACGTACACATGTATGGTGACATGTCATTGAAAGGATGGATATAATACTGAATATGGTTGTAACATATTTATAATAACATCATAGTATATAGAATATACTGGATTTATTATTTTATAATTTAAATAACAAATAAATAAGAAGTGGAAGAAGAAAGGAACTTGAAAGATGTGGTGAGATTTTTACCTCTTCTTCGGGTTCTTCCTTTTGATTTGATCAAAAGGGATCCTTAAGTTGGATTTCTGAATAAATTAAGGCCTCTAAGATGAATTGAGGAAAGTTTAGAGGATATTTGGGCAGGGTTTGGAAGAACCAAAAGGCTTTGAGGGTATGAATTTTAGATAAGGGGGAGTGCCCTTTTATAAGAGGGGTGAGGGGCACCTTAGGAAAAGCTAGAAATATTATTTTATAATAAATTCATATTCAGTTTCTAATGGCTCCAAAGTGAATTATTTAAATTATAAGGTGGGTATAGGTCGAAATAAAACTCAACCAATAGGTTTTATACAGGTTTGGGTCACTTTATTAACCTTATCTTTTAGTTTTAACTCTTAGTTAATTAGTTTGACATTTACCATGTCACTTTGTATTTTTATATTATATGGTTAATAAACTTAATATATACTTATAAGAGACCCCCAAGTGGTCCATTAATGATACACCTATCATTATATAAGTCTTTTGGCATAACCTTATATTTTTAGGAATAGAATATCAATTAATAATATAATATTTTTTTTAAAAACTCATTTATGTCAATTTTGACACTATTCAATAATTGATTTTTGTTAAAGTCTTAAAAACTTTATTAATTCGAACCAAATTCATTTAAGAAATACTAACATGTCATATTAACCAATAAAATTTGTTTATGGCATCAAAACTTTCAAATTGTATTTATTTTAACATTTGTAATAACAATTATTTGATTCTTTCATTAATAAGGAAAATATTGCATCATTATTGTGTCATAAATAAATTTAATTATTCAATGTCCTAAAATTATAAATAAAATATCATTATGTAGGAAATATTTTTAGACTTATAATGAATATTTATAGTCTAAAATATAACATATATAACCCTATGTAAAAAAAAATTTCTAAAAGATATATGCTTATGTCATTTTTGTATTTACTTTAACTTAATTAATATAAAGTGTCATTATCACTTACAAGTGGCTCCATGGGGTCCCCAAATCGACCCAAATATTTCCATGGTTGGAAATGTATCATCCAATAGGATTAGAACATATTTTATGGTAATTTTATATTATTATAATATTATTTGTTTACCCTTATTTACTGGATTTACCCTTTAACCATGGTAAATAAAATATTTACCGAAGTAATTATTCAAAATGTATAAAAATAATAGTTACATATTTACACAATTTATAAATCCTGATTCCAAATATGGAATCCATTTTTCCAAATTCAAAACACAGAAGTGGCAGAAATTAATTTAAAATTAATTCCCGCTGTCAAAACAAAAAGCGTGTTTTTAAGAAATAATAACTATCAAAAGATTGACACTTGTTTATGTTTGTTTTAAATGTGAAATTATGTCCAATGACCAAAATTGTATTAAATGGTAAAAATATATTCTAAATATACTTTATAACCACTCAAATTCATAATTTATCACTATTAATTATTTTGATTAAAAAAGTTGTTTTAATTAAAGTTTAGTAATTTTCACTATTCATCAAAATATGAAAGTTATCAGAAAAGTACCAAAAATTCACCCTAATATAATTTCGGTATTTTGAATCCAAAAATGAAGTCCATTTTGAAATATAAAATGTATAGATTTTCAAAAGGTGGGTATTACTATTCATAACGGCTAGTTTGATTGGTTGTGGTGTGTATTAGAACTCGAAGTTGCGTACAACACATGCTATTGTATTATTCAAAGAGAAGTGTACCGTGGAAGATTGGGTTGTTACATTCTCCCCTCATTCAATAAATTTTTTCCTCACAATTTATGCTCGGTATTGGAAACTTGGGGTTAAAATTTCAAAATATCTTAGTTGAAATCCCACATCGAAAAATGGATTAATGAGGCCTCTATTTAAAATAAAGAGTGGTAAGTATGAAGGTTACCAAAAATAACACATATTATGGTTCCATGTAGGAAAACATGGATATGGAAGAGAAATATAGCCATTAATATCTGATGGAGAGTGTTAGAGAACATGGCTATGAAAAATCCAACAATCACAAAGCCATAAAATTGTGATGATCTAAGGTACCATCTAGGACAACATTTTTGTTCTAAGTTAATTTTATTAATTTTGAGGAATTTATTTATGAGATTTTCTAAGATCATAAGGAGATATACTTACTTTATAATTATAGTTTTATTCATTAATAAATTTCTACCACAAACTCATCTTTCACTCCAAAACATAGTACAACTCAAAAATGCTCTATTTATCCTAATTGTATAGGGTTCCAAATATAAAAATATACCATTTAAATGATGAAAAATATTTTGTAACATCCAGGTACTTCCTGTAGGCTAGTGGTAGGTAATAAAGTCATGTCACACCATGATTGTGGGTTCGATTCCTACAGCTTTTTCTGACACGATGGGTTATCGCCCGACCCGCAGGTTATCCTTTTCCCAAGACTATAGTATTATAATATTCCAAAAATAATCATAAGAAATGTTTTAACCTTAAACAATACTATCCAAAGTTCATCTTAATCTATTACAAACATTATAGTTATCCAAAATACCTCTTTTCAGACTCTCTGTAAATGGTATCTAAATTCCAAAATCAATTGTAACATCAGATTCCCTAAACAAATTAAAGTTTCTCTTATTGTCACATACTGAAAATATGATTACCTTAGTCATATTAAAACTTTAATGAAAACAACAAGTATTGTAGTACAATCCTTATATATATCACATTATTCTTATAACCAGAATATAGTTCTTGAATCCAAAAACAAAAATACAATAATTATTCAACTTCAACTGTAGTAACAGCATAATCTTGGCCTTGATCCCTTTCCCTTTTCTGAGGTAATTTTCCTTGACGCTTAGGAAATTCATTTGCATAATGCCCCATTTCTCTACAACTATAGCATTCCATGTTGACATCAAATTTCTTTCCCTTGCAATCATGAGCTTGGTGGCATTTTTCACCACACTTGTAACAGACTCCCATTCCTTTTAGGAAAGTACCAGGGTATTTCTTCCCACAATTATCACATAATGGAAAATCCTTCTTTCCCTTTTTCCCATTACCTATCTCTTTCTCCACCATTCTCTTTTTCTCTTGCTTTACTTTATTGTCATAAGATTTAGAGAATTCCTTTTCTATCTTGATAGAACATGAGACAATATATTCGTATGACGAGAAGGATTGAGATACTAAAGCTCGACAAAGAAATGGTTTTAACCCATCAAAGAAACAATCAATATTAATTCTTGGGTTATGTATATAATTTGCATCATGCCTCGCTAACCTTGTAAGTTAGCCTCATACTTTGTGACATTCTCATCCTCCTTTTTCCTCAAACTCAGAAATTGTCTTTCCATATCCGCTCGATGGTCATGAGGAAAGTATTTTTCTAATAAAATTCCTTTAAAATCCCTCCATTACATATTTTATAATTCATCATCTTCCTTTTTGTTTTGAATCAATGACCACCATTGATCAGCATCTCCAGTGAGGTGGTAAACTGCCATGGCAACTTTTTCCCTTTCATTACTCCCCAAAGTGTGGAATATTTTCTCTAAGTAATTTATCCATTTCCTAGCCACTGATGGATTTGTAATCCCATTTAATTTCGGTGGTTGTTGCCTCATGAAGTGATCCAACATTGATCCTCCGCGTTATGGATCAGGGTGCTCCATACGGGTAAGATTATTATTCATAACCTGAGTGAGTTGTCCCAGTATGGTGATAAGCTGATCAGCACCAGTTGTATCACCAGCTCCACTATAATTTTCTTGAGTAGGAGGGAAATCCCTACATGGAGTACGTGCGTTGATACGATTTCAATTCCTTCTACTAGGTTCCATTTATAAACAATGCCATAAACTAGATTAGTTTATGAATCGAAATACATAATTCCAAACTTGTAAAATACCTAACATAAATTGAACAGTTTATAGATATAATTCATAATCATAAAAATGTTTTCTTTGAGTAATTATATACTCATAATACCTTCATAATGGTTTGTAAAGAAAATTAGAATTATCCTAAGCATATACCCCGGGAGTTTCGTAACCAAGAGTGCAGCAAGGCCCGTTGTCATGCACCGGTTCCCTTTCGAGTCTAGATCAAAGCGATGTTTTCGGGTTTTACCCCTAGGTACATCTGTTCCAGAGCCGCCTCTACTTTCTCGTATCCAGTTAGGGATGTATTGCTTGGAAAACTCACAAAATCTCTACAATACCAAAATTCTAGGAAATTCTTCTATACTAATCCTCAAAGTCTATCTTAGGGCTATGTGTTCTAATCAGAGTTTATCTAAATCTAGTTTCCAAGGTTTGTACTAAACTTCCTCTGATATCAACTATAATGCCCCGACCCCAGTTACCTAGAGTAGGTTCATTATTTTAATACATTGGCATGATCACAAGGAAATCATTTCCCAAAAGACCGATCAGTTTAGCAGTCTTGGAAAATAGATTACATACATTAACATTACATTACAATTTCAAACATAAAACAAAACATAAATAGTTCTTTGAGAACGCCATAATTCCCTTTATCTTAACTCTGCATATCAATCATAATACACTTCTTGGAATCCTGGGGAAAATTAAAACATGTAAAGGGGTGAGATCAAATGCTCAGTAAGGGTATGAAATATAGCAGAAGATAACAAAAATATTAAGCATGGAGAATAATTGAAACCGCATGCCTTTACCAATAATAAACAGTAATACTTTTATGGAAATAATATGAGCTGAGTAAATAAAGACATAATAAAACATAATCATGGGTATTCTACTAGTCTAATGACCACATGAACCATCAATATTATTTCCATAATGAGGGAATGTATAATTCCAGACATTCTGAAACATTTTTTCAAGGCCTGGGCTAAGACGTCTAAAAATGATTAAGGCCTCGGCTAAAACCATAACTCAAATTGGGAAAGGGCCTCATCCAATTCTACATCTAGTTGTCTCATTAGACCTACCAATGCATCTAGGAGCTATATCGGGATCCACCTGTCACTTACTAAGTCTAAAACATTACTCATATGAAAAGGTTTAAATATATCATAAATATTCATATTAAAACTAGCATATGAAATGTCAATACTTTATCCATAAACCATGAATGGTATAAAAATAACACATCCACAGTCAAACATATCACAAAACCTTCAATACTATATGGAAGTTTTGTATTATAATAAATCAACTTCAAATAAGATTAAAATCCATCAAAGGATGTTGACATAGATGAAATCAAAACTATTTGAGAGAAATATCTCTTTTTTTGAAATCATTTAAAAGTCACATAATTATAAAATAAAACATTTACTTTGAAAATATTCTTATAATCTTTTAAGGGAATCTTTGATGATTTTATAACTATGGAAAACAACCGCATCCATCGTATAAGTTAAAAAAGACATTATTACCTTAATTTTTTTGAAAAGGTTAAAAAGTACCTTATTTAGAAAATGACGAAAAGATTACTTTCAAAACACATAAGGGTATAAATGATTTTAACACACTATCTATTAAATAGTAAAAATGTTTTAAAATACATTTTTAAGAAACATGGATGTGGATGATAAAGAGGTCCCAGTAGATAATTACGTATAAACGACCTCGGATAATGAAGAGATTGTGGAATTAACCCTTACCTTGTAATTTTCCCTGGTCGAGGGTAGGTTAACCTCATTTATAATGGTTAAATAAGTGTTATTAAATTATAAAAGAATCATATACATTGATATTATATCATATATTATCTTTTAACATTGCTTTGTTAATAATATCTTAGTATTATCGTCGTTTCGGCTGTTAACTTACTCATTTTCTTTTATATGTTTTGTTACATAAGTCGTGTTTGTTATGGATAGGTTGTATATTATTCATATCCAGAATGATATCAAGTCCTTAAACATTATTTTTAATCATCAAATGAGAATTATACTTGAATGGATATGATGGGGAATGAATCTCATTGCGTTCGTGGAGACGGTAATCCGTATGTACGCGCGAACAATAATATCATTCTTTTGATATTAAAATAATATATAATTGGATATTATATCATATATACAGAATCATAATCATGTTATAATCATTATTTATATCAATTACACATCATTATCATACCCATACAAATGATAATGTTTTGAATAACAATTACACCGTGACGTGGAGACGGTAAGCCGTACGTACACACGTATGGTGACATGTCATTCAAATGATGGATATAATACTGAATATGGTTGTACCATATTTATAATAACATCACAATATATAGAAGATACTGGAGTTATTATTTTAGAATTTAAATAACAAAGAAAGAAGGAGTGGAAGAAGAAAGGAACTTGAAAGAGGTGGTGAGATTTTTACCTCTTCTTCGGGTTCTTCCTTTTGATTTGATCAAAAGGGCTCCTTAAGTTGGCTTTCTGACTAAAGGAAGGCCTCTAGGATGAAGTGAGGGAAGTTGATAGGATATTTGGGCAGGTTTTGGCCGAACCAAAATGCTTTTAGGGTATGAATTTGAGATAAGGGGGAGTGCCCTTTTATAAGAGGGGTGAGGGGCACGTTAGGAAAAGTTAGAAATATTATTTTATAATAAATTCATATTCAGTTTCTAATGGCTAAAAAGTTGATTATTTAAATTATAAGGTGTGGATAGATCGAAAAAAGTCAAATAATAGGTTTTAGACAGATTTGGGTCACTTTATTAACTTTATCTTTTAGTTTTAACTCTTAGATAATTAGTTTGACATTTACCATGTCACTTTGTATTTTTATATTATATGGCTAATAAACTTACTATATACTTCCAAGAGAGCCCCAAGTGGTCCATTAATGATAAAACTATCATTATATAAGTATTTTTTCTGAACCTTATATATTTAGGAATATAATATCAATTAATAATATAATATTTTTTTTAAAAACTCATTTATGTCAATTTTGACACTATTCAATAATTGATTTTTTTAAAAGTCTTAAAAACTTTATAAATTCAAACCAAATTCATTTAAGCAATAATAACATGTCATATTAACCAATAAAATTCTTTTATGGCATCAAAACTTTAAAATTATATTTATTTTAACATTTATAATACCAATTATTTGATTCCTTCATTAATAAGGAAAATACTGCATCATTATTGTGTCATAAATAAATTTAATTATTAAATGTACTAAAATTATAAATAAAATATAATTATGTAGGAAATAATTTTATCTTTATAATTAATATTTATATTTAAAAATGTAAAATATATTACCCTATGTAAAAAAATTCTAAAAGATATATGCTTATGTCATTTTTGTATTTACTTTAACTTAATTAATATTAATTGTCATTATCATTACAAGTGGCTCCATGGGGTCCCCAAATTGACCCAAAGATGCCCATGGATGGAAATGTATCATCCAATAGGGTTAGGACACATTTTAGGGTAATTTTATATTATTATAATATTATTTTTTTACCATTATTTACCGGATTTACCCTTTAACCATGGTAAATAAAATATTCACCGAAGTAATTATTCAAAATGTATAAAAATAAGAGTTACCTATTTACACCATCTGGAAATCCTGATTCCAAATATGGAATCCATTTTTTCAAATTCAAAACACATAAGTGGAAGAAATTAATTTAAAATTAATTTATGTTGTCTAAACAAAAAAGCGTGTTTTTAGGAAATAATAACTATCAAAAGATTGCCACTTGTTTATGTTCGGTTTAAATTTAAAATTATGTCAAATGACAAAAATTGTATTAAATGGTAAAAATATATTCTAAATATACTTTAAAACCACTCAAATTCATAATTTATCACTATTAATTATTTCGATTAAAAAAGTTATTTTTAATTAAAGTTTAGTAATTTTCATTATTCATCAAAATATGAAAGTTATCAGAAAAGTACCAAAAATTCACTCTAAGATAATTTCGATATTTTGAATCCAAAAATGAAGTCCATTTTGAAAGATAAAATGGATAAATTTTCAAAAATTTGATATTACTATTCATAACGGCTAGTTTGATTGGTTGTGGTGTATGTTAGAACTCGAAGTTGCGTACAACACATGCTATTGTATTATTCAAAGAGAAGCATACCATGGAAGCTTGGGTGTTACATAATTTATAATAGAATAGAATTATTTGAATTTTAATTTTTTATTTAATGTCAAATCAGTAGAAACCTTCTTGGTGTACAGTAGTTGTGTTAGAGGAATCAAGGGTATAATCCCTCTAGCAGTGATCTTCACGTGTTCTACGAACCTCTGATCATAATCGTAGAATCCTTTGGGTGCTAGTGCATACAGTTCTATCACATGTGTCAATTTATTATTGATCACAATAGAATATTTCAATGTGAGAAAGAATCGCTCTGGTGGAGGAGGAGAATTGTTTTGTTTTCTTTAGAGCATTCTAGAGAGGAGCTCTCGAGGGCTTGAGAAAATCCTCTCTATAAATCATTGTGCTCAATTATTATAATGTGGCTCTAGTTTCAAAAGATATAATAATACGGTGTAAATAGAACTAGGGTTAGAAAATAATAATTTCATAAAGGCCCTTATTATTTTATTAATCTCTTACAAACCCCATGTCTAAATAATAATATAATTATTATTATTTACTTGAAATTCACTAAACTCATGGATAAAATAAATATTATTTTCTTGAATAGATAAACTAATAGTTATTAAAATAGTAATTAATGTGACATTTCTCATCAAACCATTAAACTCGGTATGTCAATCCACCTCAATATTTATCAAACCTTAAATAATGACTATTCATTTAATTAAATAAACACTACTACACTATTCTCCAATAAATAAATAAATATTATATTCATGAAACTAGTGAATAAATATATATTAAATATTCACATAACAAAATAAATATTTGTTATTTTTGCGAATAAACCAGAATAAATAAATATTATATATTCATATAATTTAATAAATAATTACCTGGTGAATAAATAATTATTAAATATTTGACTCACATATATATTATCTCAAATAATTGGTTAATGAATATTTGTGATCAAAATAACATGAATAATTATTTGACCATGTATGGGAATTATATTTATCCAATATGTTAAATTCATATAGAATTTAACTGAGGTTTTGAATACACATAATGCGTGACCCTCTAGGATCCTTTCTCGGTGGCATTAGGCTATACCACTTAAAGTCTAGGGTTAGAATCTAACAACAAGCCAAAGCTCCTATAGAGAAAGAAGTTTATGTCAAAACAACATATAACCTCATATAAACACATTGTGAAATATAGTCTCTTTATATCAATATCTTCAATCAAGAATGTTGCATGACAGTGTCATCAACCTATGTGCTCGATGTCACTTTCTTTAACATTCTGAAAATGAACTTTCCAACATGATGTCATGGTCATGGACTTAATAAAAAATTTCCATTTTCATCAAAGGATCTGAGATATCAAATTCCATTAAAGAATATAAGAGAAAATTCTTTCTTTCATTATTCATTAATGCATATAATGAGTGACACACCCAACATACCCTACTTCCCAAGAACACATGTCATCACAGTTTTGGTTGGTGCATTAATGTACATGACTCGTAATATGCATTAATAATAATCTTAAAGTCTAAGGACCATTACATATGCTTGAAGATATAAGCATCCAATGACACATATAAATGTTGGTTTCTTATTGGTGGTTCATGTTCTCATAATATCATGTACTATAGATTACTAAGGGTGTACAACATGAGAAAGTTCCCCAAAGTTCTATTACATCCATCCCTAATAGCTTGTATCATTTGTGTACCATCAAATGACATCATCCTACAATAAAACATATATCTAAGCATATTTTTGTGGAATTTCTATGTTTATGCTATAGAAGAGAACCGTTATGACCTTTCAATGTGACAATTACCCTTAGGACATTATCACATACTATTTAACATAGAAGAAAACTCAGGATTTGATAAGATATTAATTAATAATCAATACTAAGAATATTCTAGTAATATAATGTATATGGTAGTTAGTTCTAGGGAGGGTACTAACTCCAATAGTTTCCTTCACCTGATAAAGCTGATCACTCCCCCCAATGACCATATTATAATATACATTTTTATGATTTTTTTTGTATTTTATGAGTTTTAATTTTATAATGAATTTATGTTCTTAGTTTTTGGTTTTCAGTGAATTTTAATTATAATTTTTATTTATTTACACTTAATTGTGATAAAAATACACATTTGTCGTAAATTCTATTTTCAATGGAATTAGATTTCCATCATAGATGTAAAATCCTAACCTGGGTTCCACACACTGGTGCCCTGTGCTGGTCAGTCACATGACCTTAGGTGCACCTCCCCATACACCAAAGGTTGCTAACTAGTATTGATGGTCTAATATCGATCATGGGGAAACTATACCCCCTTTATTAGAGTAATACACTAGTAGAAATAAATAAAAAAATAATCAAAGGATATAACCATAACTAGAATAATACCAGTATCACATGATGATTAAAACAAGAAATACAATATCAAAACTGAATAATAAATATGTTATTCTAAAAAAAATTCAAGTGTCAATATGAAAAACCCAAAATAAATAAAGACACTAAAAAATCTCAAGCGGGTCTCAACACTAAGTCTAGTTCCCCCATCCATGATCCATCCCAACTCAACCATCTAACATAGGGCCTTTGATCTTAACCTGTCCTGCAACCATGAAATATATTCAGATACTGATCAGGCAGCCTGAGTAGGGTGTGAGTACAACTCATTAGGCCACCACCCATGACATCTAAAATAATATCTAGTAAAAATAGTGTATTTAGTTGAATAAAGAATAAATAAAATCAATAAAGTAAATAATTTACATTTATTCAATTATTCTTTATTTAACCACATAAACCATTGGGTTCCTAAGGACACCCAAACTATCAATACCTGTTTCGTCCCATGCCGGAGTCTGAAGCATATCACATAACCAATTCACAATTCATTATAACACATGTGATTTCATTATTCATTTTATTTCAATTTATAATGCGTCTAATTGAAACCATGGTCCAATGCCAACATTTTGGGTCTAGGTTTCCATGCCTAGGACCTCGTGGGATTTTGAAGTAATAGTCTATGTCCCACACTCATTTATCAAACAATTTATCACTATGGGCTTTGGAAGTAGTAAACCATGTCCCACACACATTTATCAATCAATTTTATCACTATGGGATTTGGAAGCAGCAAACCATGTTCCACGCATGTTTATCAATCAATTTATCACTATGGGATTTAGAAGTAGTAGACCACGTCCCACACATGAATATCACATGATCAAAAGTATCATAATATCACATGTATCACAATGTCACATTTCACAATCAAAAAATTCCATTAATAAATTAATCTAATTAAACCAATTGAATATTCATAATAATTCCCATTAATTAATTCAAAAATTAATTAATAAAATTCAATTGATTTCATAAGCACAATAATCTCTATTAATAAATTCAATAATTAATTAATCAATTTACAATCCCAAAATCCCAGAATTAATTTAAAAATTAATTATTCAATTCAAAATCCCAATATTCTATAATTAATTCAACAATTAATTATTCAATTTATAAGCTCAATATCCCCAATTTCACAATCCCTTAATTAATTAATTTACTGATTTAATTAATTAAATTTAAGAAACTCAATTGCTAATCATACAATAGAAAGTCTAAAATTACATGCATGTAATTGAAATAATGACTTTGGTATTTGAATAATAGACCCCCTACCTTGAAATTGTTGGCCAATTCTCACCAACAGAAATACCCAATTGAAGCAGAATGATCATGAACATGATGATGAAGAGGATCTAGATCTGAAACCTAGATCCAGAATCAGATGAATCAAGATAGTATAATCCTAGGTCTATATCCAAAAAACCTAGATCTAGATCCTATAAAACTCAATCTAGATCCAACAAAATAGAGAATAACATCCCTCCAAAAGATGATGGAGAGATAAATGGAAAGAAGAAAACCACATGGGATAAGATTCACTTACCGAGAGAGGTGTAGATCTCCAATGTGGATTTTGAATCATGAATAATGGAGGTCATAAGCCCTGGGAATTCATCCAAGAGCCTCCAAAAATGATATATTTTTATTAGGGCCTAGTTGGGGTCAATTTGAGGTTAATACGAAGGTTAGGGTAATTTAAAAAAAATCAGGTTAATTAAAAATTTATGCACGGTTTCCTGGGAAAGGGAACACAATGTTTCAAACTATTCACCTAAATTGTTCACCTCTTCTAAGGGGTGTACATTTTCTCTTAAGATGGAACACAGTTTGAAAAACCATGAACTAGACATGAAATCTCTCTCTGTAATGGGTTTCATGGTTTGTTGGGCTAGGGCACGTGGTTTGGAAAAACCATGCGCCAATTGTTCACTTCCCTTCTTCCATCCAATTTTCTCAAATTTTCACCCTAATTCACCTAAGATAAAACCAAAAAAAATATACTCAAAAAATGAAAAAGAATACCAAAAACAAAGTTCGAGACATCTCCAAAAAAAGGTCAAGATTTTATAATATCTCCACCTTCTAACATCTTATCCTTGAGTTGTACCCCAAAACATCTCTAAGATTCTGAGTCAAAAATATTAGTCCATTGATCTCCCATATCTGCTTCCCTCTCCCAAGTTTCTTCCTACACATGCTCATGTTTCCACAATACACAAATTATCATCACAGTATTTTCCCACAATAATTTATCACTGCAATCCAATACACATATTAGATGCTCCTAAAAGGACACATCGGTCTCAAGCTCAATGTCATCCACATCGATCACATGAGAAGGGTTGGGGTGATACCTCTGAAATTATGACCTATTAAAGACATCATGTATAGCATTGTACCTCTATAGAAGAGCCAATCGGTATGCCACTGGTCTGATTCTATCCATAACCTCAAATGGTCTAATGAACCTGGGTGTCAGATTTCCCTATCTCTATATCTTACAGTGACCAAATCTAGGTGACACCTGAAGGAATACACGATCACCCTCTATAAACTCTAGGGCTCGTTGACGTCTATTAGTATATGACTTATATCTACTCTGAGCTATAGCCATATGCTTCCAAATCAACTGAACTTGCTTCAACGTCTTCTGCATGAGATTTGGTCCCAAGAGCTCAGACTCACCTACCTTCATCCATTATAGAGGTGATTTTCATATCCTACCATAAAGAGCCTCATATGGTGCCATATGTATAGTTTACTAATAACTATTGTTATAGGTGAACTCCACCAAAGCTAAGTGTTTTTTCCAAGATACACTAAAGTCAAGAAAACATGCTCGAATCATATCCTCTAGCACCTGTATAGTATGTTTTGATTGCCCATCTGTTTGTGGGTGAAAATTTGTACTCAGTAAAACCTTTTTACCAAGCGCCTTTTGCAAGACCTACCAGAAGTGCGAAGTAAAATGTGTGTCATGGTATGAAATTATAGTCTATGTCACCCCATATATATAGACTATCTTCTGAACATATAAGTCTCCCAAATTCTCCACTGATAAAGTCTCTTTTATTGGTAAGAAATGTGAAACCTTTATCAAACAGTCTATAATCACCCAAATAACATCATTCTTCTAAGGAATTCTCGGGAGACCCACCAAGAAAGTCTATAGTAAATTCATCCCACTTCCATTCAGAAATGGGCAATGACTGCTATAAACCAATAGGTTTTTTATGCTAATTTTTGACCTATTAGTAGGTGTAACATCTTATCATGAACTCTGATATCTCCTTTTTCATTCTTGGACACCAAAACTATCGTTGTAGCTCATGGTACATTTTGGTCACACCTGGATGCACCACCCACTTTGATACCTGAAACTCACACATAAGATCCTCCCTCATGCTCATAGGCAAAAAAACCTGATTCCTGACATAGATGATCTCTTCCTCATCTATTTTATAATATAAAGGTGCCTCCCCACCTTCAATGCTTTCCCTCAAGGATAATAATTCTAGATCCTGATACTGCCTTTCCCTAATCCAACTCAAAAATATGGACTCTACTAAAACTAATACAAGATTCATCTACTCCTAACTCTCATGAACCACTACATGCATCTCATCCACTAAATTCATTATCTTTCAATCAATACTAGACTCCTGAACTGCCTAAGTTTGAGTTTTACTACTTAAAGCATCAGCAGCACTGTTTCCTTTTCTAAGCATATATGCTAGCTCAAAATCAAAAGACTGTATATACTCAACCCACCTTCGCTACTAGAGTTTCAAATCCCACTTGTAAAATATTTTCTTTAATATCTTGTGATAAGTATACATCGTAAAATTCTCACCTAGAAAATAATGTTTGCAACACTTAAAAGCATAAACAACTGATACCAACTCGAGGTTATGCATAGGGTAGTTCCGTTCATGTGACCTCAACTGTAGAGACCCATATTCCACAACTAAATCTCTCTACATCAACACTACTCCAAGTCCAATCCCATAAGCATCACAAATCACTGTATACTCCTCACCTAGAGTAGGTAGGATCAATATTGGTGTCAATGTCAAGTTCTTATTCAACTCCTGGAAGGAATTATCACATGATTCTATCCATTCAAACTTTACCCCCCTTCTTGGTCAAGCCCAAAAGTGGTTCTACCAAATGGTAAAATTCCTCAATGAACCCTAAATAATATCCATCTAATCCCAAAAATCTACAGATATCAAAAACATTATTGGGATTCTCCTAAGAAACAACTAAATGAACCTTATCTAGGTCCACTAACACACCTACCTCTAAGATAATGTGACCCAAGAAGTGTACCTAATCAATCCAAAATTGAAACTTATCTAGATTGGAGTACATATGATTCTCTCTCAGTGTACTTGAATAATGTCAAGATATTGGGAATTAATTTCATGAGTCTTGGAGTACACCAAGATTTCATCCACAAACACAACAACAAAATGATCCAGGTACGGATGGAATATTATATTCATCAAGACTATAAACACTAATGGAGTGTTCATCAGCCTAAATGGCATCACAATAAGCTCATAAATTCCATACCTACTTCTTAAATTAGTCCTAATTATATCATAAGGTCGAACTCTCAACTGATGATACCCTAATATCAAGTCGATCTTGGAGAAGACACAAGCTCCCCTCGATTGGTCAAATAGGTTAACTATGTGTGGAAGAGGATACCAGTTCTTCACCATCATCCAGTTTAACTTCCATTAATTGACACACAAGCGCAAAATTCTGTTATCCTTCTTTGAAAACATGACTAGAGAACCCCATGGAGATGTACTATGATGGATAAACCCCTTATCCATTAACTCTTACAGCTAAGTGTTAAGTTCCTGAAGCTTTGTTGGTTCCATTCTATAAGGTGGAATAGAAACCGACTCAGCTCCAGGAATAAGATCAATAGTAAACTTCACATCTCTATCAGGTGGAATACCTAAGGATTATTTAATAAATTCATCATAAAACTATTCCACTATGAGTGGAAATACATCTTTTTTTACCCCTCCATCATCCAACAACAAAATAGAAACTCGGGCGGTAAGCTCCCCCAGTTTTCAGTGAACTATACCTACATGGCCTACCTTGATATCCCATTCTCTATGGAGAATATAATTGTCACCCTCAAGAGATATAAAAGTTACTCTCTTATGATAAAAATATATATGGGATTGGTATGTTACTAACCAATTCATACCCATAATTAAATCAAATCCATACATGTCAAGGATGCAAAGATTCCAATTGAAATGATACTCCCCAACCTCAAGAGAACACCCCTTGCACAAACAGATGTCTCTAAACTGTATTCCCAAAGTTGTATCTATCGTTATAACCCCACTCATGAACTCCACCTCCAGGCTCAAACCACTCTAAATTTGTACAAAATAAATTAATTAGATACATTGGTGTCAAATAAGGCACTAACTATCATATAAGATACAAAAAAGGGTACCTCTTAATATTGATGGTCCATCCTTATTATCCAAAAGTGTAGGCTAAATGGAATGTAACTATCCTAACCCTCTTCTATGTGATGCAGTCTGAGTCCCCTAAGCTGCACCACTCTTCTAGTATAGGTGCTCTTTCCTATAAGCTCTATGTCCACTACCTCTACCACCACATCTAGTATAACTCCAACTTCCAGACTGATAAGATATAAAAGATCCCCTTCCTACACTATAGCTCTATCTAGTTGCTCCATCACTACCCATTTGTCACAGGTTCCTGTAGAACCTTTGTAGATGTATCATCCTTCCGTAGCCTCAGCACTCTGTCGATGGTTGGGGGCACTGTCTTCGGAATTATCCCAACCTACCACACTAGTGACAGATCACATGAGCCAGGACCTGTGTAACTAACCCTTACCCCTAGCTACTCTTCTTACTATCACCCTGGATAACATTCTCATAGTGACGCTTCCTACCCCCAAGATTCATACCTCCTAACGATACAACAGGAACTACTTATCCTCCAATAGAATCCTACTTCAGGTTCCTCTCAAATATGATTGCCTGATTTACCACTTCTAAAAACTTCTTTAGCTTAAAGATATTCACCTAGGGCTTAATTTCACATTTAATCCCATCCTGAAACCACTTTGTTTCAGTAGCCTCATCCCCCGCCAATGTTGGAACAAAGCTCTGTAGATATGTAAAGAATCCATCATAGTTCATCATGGACATACTCCCCTGAGTCAACCACATGAACTCATTTTATCTCTCATGCCTGAGTGTCTCAGTATAAAAGTGCTTCAATAACTTCTCCTGAAAGTACTTCTATTCCATATTCTCTAAATTTCCATCCTGATTATGGATGTACCACAAACACATAGCTTAACCACATAACATATAAGCAACTAATTTGACTCTCTTCTCAGTAGAAATCTCTAAGTGGTCAAGTATAGTTTGGATGGACTCAATCAATAACTTTGTTGCCTTAGGTCCACCATCTCTGGTTAAATTAATAGGGTGTTGTAACTAGAAATTTATTATCAGATCAAACATTCTTTTCACAACCCACCCTGGGTATCTTTCCATGAATTCATGAAACAAGAAAATTTCTCTCAGAACAGCTACCTGAATTCCTCACCTGGTACTATCGGTGCCTCAGGTTCCACTGCTAGAGGATCATTTCTATCCATATCCTCCCATATTCCTCTCAATAGAAATCATCATGGAGGAATATCTATATAATTACAAACACACATCATAGGACAGAGAACACAGCATAAACACATTTATGTAAGAGGGATTCAAAATGATCCATAACAAGTCTTTCCCCCAAACCTCGCCACACGGTTAAAACTGAGGTGTTATCACTACCCATAGCCATTATACTTCTAGGTCACGGTTAAAAAATGGTAGACTCATATCATTTATCAAGTTTTTCATTAGACACCCATTTATTAACATCTTGTATCATTTTACAGCTTACAAGTTCATTTTAGGCACTTATTTCATTTAAAACACAGAAGCAAGAAAAAACATTCCAAGTTCAAAAACTTACCCAAAACCTATTTTCCCATGCATGCTTAGAATTATGCATGTGTACTCAACTCTTGTTCCATATTGGGCCACAATTAAATCTCAGAAAATCTCATAATTAATAATCACATTACACAATAAGTTCCTCACCCAAGGTGAAATAACATCCAACTGTAAAAACACACATTAATAAAAACAATCCCACCTTAGTAACTTGGGTTTTTTCCTATACATGGGTTAGATACTCCCATGGATGAGCTCATGACCAAGGACCAACTCTTCCTAGTCTCCTATGAAGAACCCTATGAAGTAATTTATGTTTTTTTATTTGTTGTCAACCTTTAAGTGTGACGATTGTAGATATGGTCTTAATTTTGAAGACATGTTTCAATGTTATTAAGAAATTAGTACATTAATCTTAACAAGTAATTATATGAGGAATAAATTTTATTAATATTGTTTTAGAGGGATAAAATTTATGTTGGTTTGATACTTTATATGTATTTTAGGTGATGGAGGATATTTTTTATGGAACTTTTGAGTAGTTGGTTTTTCAATTCATGGATAAGTGTTTTTATGGTTGGTATATTAAAAAAACCAAACTTATTGGATATCACATGAGGAACTTGCACCACTACTAAGGTGGTAAAGTATTACCTCTCATCTGGGCCAGTACGGTGGCAAGATGATTGCATAGCATGCCTATAGGGGTGCATTGGAGTGATGGAACCACCACCATGTAGGGCAGCATAGAAGTATATGGGGGTACAGGTAAAAGGTGGTTCCAGTGCATCATATATGTTTGGTAAGCAATTATAGATTGTGAAATTCATAGATTATAATATAAAGGAGAGAGAAATGGTGAGTTTTTTCTATGTGGGGTCGAGTTACTGTATCCCCAAAAGAATCACAATCATGTGATTTATTCGATGATCATCATGGTTGTCTGATCATCTTAGTTGAGCTCATATTATTCATTGAGACCATCTAAAAGCACCAGTTCATTAGGCCTCCTCTATGAAATGTTGATAGATGATTGAACTGAGCTACTGGTTGTCAGTTTATCTTCATGATGATCCAAATATGATCAAAATTATTTGTTGTATAATTTTCATGGTTTAACGAGGATCAAATAGTTAAGATGTAGCATGGAGTAAAAAATGTATTTTCAATGACAGTGTTCTTCCCGTGTTGTGAAACAGAGGCAATATATGTGGAGTAAGGTGGTACTCATTGCCTATAAATATCTGAGTTCATCGAGGCTGAGTTTTCGTTGAGTTACTGTGAGAGGTTCTTGCTTCTAGGGAAATATTGAAACCACATTCTCATTCGTGAAATGGAGTGTGTTTCATGAAACCTATAGTTTAATTGAGGAAGAAGGTGTTTTTCTATGGGTCTTCAACAAGTTTCTAACACTCTTGAAGAGCATCATGAAGAATCTGGTTCTGAAAATCCATTCAGAGCATGATATACTTACGTGATCTCCTTAGTTTGCACATACCATGAAGAATCTGTGTTAGCCTATCTTGCACAAGGATTTAGTGAATAGATTGAGTAGTGCATAGTATAGGATATTGAACTCACATAATCAACTATACTTGGTTTGTAAAAAGATTGTTGCATGCATCATGCATACTTTTTTATCGTGAAAAAATTGTTGCACGAAGAACCTTGTTTGAATATCCAAAATATAGTGTGTGCATGTGATGCGAAGAACAATGTATGAAAATGATATGAGAATCAAATTCATTAATTATACTTACATATTGAGGATATACTAAGTTGAGATAGTAAATCGGTAGTGGGAATTTACATGAAGGGAAAAATTGAGCATACTTTGATTTGTGCAAAAAAAAATTATAACATACATATAAGGTTCTTTTGAAAACTTTATTACATGAAGAAAAAACTATATTTTGTTTGTTTAAAGAATCTAAATATTTCTTGATTATGAGTTTTCAGGAATATATCTAGAATAAGTAATAGTTTGAATCAGTTGTGTTCGTCAGTTGTGTGTTGTAGTTTAATGATATTTAGATAGAGGTTTTCTGGAATCAGTGAGAAAGTGCAGTAACATATTATAAAGGCTCAAACGGATAGATAAATTTTGTGTTATAGAAGCATCTTGGAATCATTCTCAGTGTGTTTTTTTTGTTAACTAGTTTGAATAAGTGTAATGATTGTTTACAAGAGACATTGTTTTGGGAAATGGTTGATACCTACCCTCCATGGTTTTAGGGTGATACATAACCAACCCACTTGTAATTTGTGATTATTTTTTAGTAGATAATTTCCATCCCAAATCAACCCAACTATAGTAAGAATGTAGTCACCCTTCTTGGGGGAGAACCTTGTAAAATCTTTTGTGTTGTTGGGATCAGACACTAACAAGTCATCAGAGGTTTATTTCAAAAGAAAATTATAAAACTATAGTACCACTGATTCACCCCCCCCCCAATGGTACAACTATTTCCTAGATACTTCATCCTATATACCTTTACTAAATAGTAATACAAAAGAAAATAAAATAAAATTGGGCTTTGATACCACTTTGTAACATCCTGACCCAGGTGCCACACACCCATTCCCCAGGCCAGTTGGTCACATGACCTCAAGCGTGCCTCCCCATACGCTAGAGGCTTCATACTAGCAATGAGGGTATAATATCGATCATGGGGAGACTATACCCCCTTTATTAGAGTAATACACCAATGGAAATAAATAAACAATAATCAAAGGATATAACCACAAACAAAATAATACTAGTATCACATGATGACTAAAAATAGAAATACAATATCATAACTGAACAATAGATATGCTATTCCAAAGTAAATGTCAAGTGTCAATATGAAAAAACCCAAAACAAATAAAGACATTGAAAACTATAAAGAGGGTCCTGACACTAAGTCTGATCCCCCCATCCATGCTTCTTCCTGAATCAATCATCTGACATAGGGACCTTTCCCTTAACCTATCCTACAACCATGGAATATTTTCAGGTATCAATCAGGAAGCCTGAGTAGGGTGTGAGTACAACTCAGTAGACACCACTAATAGTGTATAGGATAATATCCATCCTAAATAGTGTATGCTATTATATAAAGAATAAATAAAATTAGTAAATTAAATAGTTTATATTTATTCAATTACTCTTTATTTTACCACATAAACCACCGATTTCTTGAGGAAACTTGAACTATCAATACCTGCTTCATCATGTGTCTAAGTCTGAACCATATCACATAACCAATTCAAAATTCATTATAACACATGTGATTTCATTATCCATTTCATTTCAATTTATAATTTTTCTAATTAGAACCATGGTTCAATTCCAACATTTTGGGTCTAGGTCACCATTCCTAGGACCCCGTGGGATTTTGAAGTAGTAGTCTATGCCCCACATTCATTTATAAAAAAATTATAGCTATGGGATTTGGAAGTAGTATACCATGTCCCACACATTTTTATCAATCAATTATATCACTATGAAATTTGGAAGCAGTAGACTATATCACACACATGTTTATCAACCAATTTATCACTATAGGCTTTAGAATAAGATGACCATGTCCCACACACGAATACCACACAATCACAAGTATCGAAATATCACAAGTATCACAATATCACATGTATCAAAATATTACATTTCACAATCACAACATTCCATTAATTGATTCAAAAATTAACTAATCTGATTCAACTAATTAAATATTCAAAACAATTCCCATCAATTAATCCAATTTAATAAATTGCATGAGCACAACAATCTCCATTAATTAATTTAACAATTAATTAATCAATTAAAAATCCCAATATCCCATAATTAATTCAATAATCAACTATTCAATTCACAATCCCAATATTCCATAATTAATTCAACAATTAATTATTCAATTTACAATCTCAATATCCCCAATTTCACAATCCCTTAATTAATTAGTTTATCAATTTAATTAATTCAATTTAAGAAACTCAATTTATAATAATCTAACATAAATTATAAAATTACATACACATAATTTAAATCAATACTTTGGGATTTGAACAATAGACCACCTTCCTAGAAATCATTTACCAACACTCACCAACAGAAATTCCCAATTGAAGCGGAATGATCAAGAACACGATGATGAAAAGAGCCTAGATCTAAAACCTATATCCAAAATCAAATGAATCAAGATCCTAAAATCCTAGATATAGAAACAAAAAACTTAGATCTAGATCTAATAAAATAGAGGATAAAATCCCTCCAGAATATGAGGGAGAGATGGGAGAGAAGAAGTAAACCACGCGCGATAAGATTCACTTATTGAGAGAGGTTTAGATCTCTAATATTCACTTTTAATCACAAAGAACAGAGGATAGGAGCCCTAGGAATTCATCTGGGAGCCTCCAAAAATGATATAATTTGATTAAGACTGATTTGGGGTCGATTTGGGGTTAATAAGGGGGTTTGGGAATTTTAAAACAAATTTCTGGGTTAATTAAAAACTCGTGCACAGTTTCCTGGGTAGGGGTGCATGGTTTCTCCTAAGAGGGAACATGATTTGAAAAACTATGAACTATTCATGCAATCCTTCTCTGTGAGGGGTTTCATGGCTTACTGGGACAGAGCGTATGGTTTGGGAAAATTATGTGCCAACTGTACACTACCCTTCTTCCTTCCAATATTATCAATTTTTCACCCAAATGCACCCAAGATAAAACCCAAACAAAATATACTCAAAACAAGGAAAAATAATACCTAAAATGAAGCTCAAGAAATCTCCAAAAAAAAGTTTGGTATCTTAAAAAAGATGTCATTTGTGACAAATGAGTATATCTATCACAATAAACTATATTCTATAGAAATAGTAATTCCATCGCAAAAAATATATGAAAAAAATATTTATGAAATATTATAAATCAATCCAAAGTAGATTTATTCTCTGGTAAATTGTGATGTTTCATCATAAATAATAGTATTTGTGATGTGATTTTCTATGAATATATATTTGTTATGGATTTTCATCAAAAATAACTTTTTACCATGGAAATCCATTGCAATTAACTCATCACAAAAAAAAGAATTATTTTTGTAGTGGTTGTTTTTTGCCTCTCTAATCAAATTCTTAATGAAGATATCTAAGGAATAACCAAAAAACTCTTCCCCTGAGGTGTATCCATGAGATACACTAAATCACCCAACATTTTGATGAGATCCTTCATAACTTCCAGGGTATGCTAGTACTACTTTGTGGTAAAGGGTGAAAGAAGAAGAGATCTTCAAAAAGAATTGATAGAATAAGAACTCACTTAATTTAATGAAATATCAATAGCTTGGACTTCATATATATCCCTCAGGGATGATCCCCAAATAATCATCCATTTACTCATACATATCATATGAGTAATGCATCAATTGTTCATGCATTTATGATATAAATGCACCATAGATTATCCCGTCTGTTTCATCATATGAAACACTAGTAATCGATGATATTCATGGAAGATTATTCAATCTTTAAAGTTAATGTTTGAATGACTTAATTAATCATAGGATGTTATATTAATCACATAATACAATTATTCATAACATAGTCCTATGAATTACTTATATCATACACTATGATTGGCATAGGAAATGATGATACAATATATCTATATCATAAGAAACAATATACCCCAAAATCATAAAGAAAACTTTTTGCAGCATGCATGTCATACCCTATGAAATACCCATATCATACCATTTGATATAGAATAAACACATCATATAAGCTTATGAATTTAAGATATATCCCCATCACAAATTTGTCACATCGCCCATTATATTTGGTGTCTTTGATTCTATCTGGTCATGCATGTCTTTACCAGTATGGTTGCATGTAGACTAGTTCTATGTTCTGGTTGCATTCATATAAAGATATTGATGTGTACTTTATATTATCTTAAATCATTGCAGAATGTTTTTATTTTTTCTATATGGTTAAAAACTAGTTTTTTTAGGGCGTTCTCCCTATATATGATGGAGACACCCAATATATGGACATATCATGTTGTCCCATTAATGGAACTTGATCATGGATTTTTATATAAAACACAGTGGAAAAATCATTCCCTACTGAATTATCAACACCTAAAATGCTTGTCTCCAACCCCTAAGGCTTATAGAATGCCCTTAAGACCAGTGGTGGAACTAATTCAGGTTCTGTTCGAGAACTTGGGCTAGGGTCATTTCATGATTTTTTAGAGAAATCATAAATATATAAGAGATAAAAGAAAGTTTCATTTATTCAAACCCTCCCCCTCTAAGTGAACTAGACAACATCATGGGATGTTTCAAGAACAATTCATGGTACTTGTTTATATCAATGATACCATACTTGAATTAGGTGAGGTAAAAACATGTTAGCAATTTGAAAGTTTGATGAGATCGAAGCTCAAGATATCAATTATTGGAACACTCATTTACTTTCAAGTAAATCAATGAGCTAAGTATTCATTTTTTTCAAGTGAAGTACATGAATGATTTGTTAAATAAATTCAGAGTGCATGGTAGAAATTTCATTTTGAATCCCACTATGATTGGAACTAAAATTAGAAAGAATGTGGATGAAAAATTATTTGATCCAAAATTATTTCAGAGAATGATTGAAATTTTGTTTTAATTAATGGAAACATGATTAGATATGGTATATGTAACATGTTTGGTGGCTCATTTTCAAAACAATCCAAAGGAAGAACACCTCATGACAATTAAGATGATAATGAGGTGTGTTAAAGGAACTCTTGATTATGCATTATTATATAAGTTAGGGAAGATAAAAATAATTGATGGCCTATAATTAGAGATACCAAAACAGACTCGAAACTATAGGTTTTTTAGGCTATCTCGTAGATTTAGTGTAGGTTGGGCCTGAA
Organism: Viscum album; assembly: GCA_963277665.1. Taxonomy (NCBI): domain Eukaryota; kingdom Viridiplantae; phylum Streptophyta; class Magnoliopsida; order Santalales; family Viscaceae; genus Viscum; species Viscum album. Next base: position 1,896,567,692 of record OY728158.1, on the reverse strand, counting down.
TATTTTTAACCTTTTTTAAAATGATCTAAAAAAACTTGTCGAAAGTGTTAGAGTTGGTTCCCTATAACAAAATTTTAAGTACTTGATGATTACATGTATTAATTTTCTTAAATATTAATGAAGTTTCTCATCACATCAAGATTTTTATTATACATGACATAGTATGTGATAATGTCCTAAGAATATTTATTGCACTGAAAATTCATAATAGTTCTCCTATATGATGAGAACCTGGAGGTTCCATGATAGTATTATTGAATAAATATTCTATAGTAATGTGATATTGGATGTTCTTATTTATGGAAGTGTATTTATAATTAGACTTTAAGGTTTCCATTAATGAATACAATAAATCACATACTTAAATTCATTGATGAAAACTGTGATGACATATGCTCACAGCAACATATGAAACATTGGGTAAGTCATGAGTATTATTGCATTAATGATCATGGTGTTCTATGGGAAAGTTCAATTCTGGAAATTCAAAGAAATAGACATCTAGTATATAGGTTGATGACACCATCATGAAACCATCTTTATGAGATATGTCATGATAAAAGGGGTTATATTACATAGTAAGAATTCATAGGAGTTTTAATGCCATTGTGACATTAACTTCTTTCTCTATGGGTACTTTGGCATATTGCTAGATGTTAACCTTGGGCTTTAGGCATCTCTGCTTATTTCCAGTGAGAAAGAGTCCTATAGGGTCACACATTAAGTGTATCTGTAATCTTTATTAAATTCAACATTGAATTTTAAAAATTAAAATAAATATTATTTATATTTTATGGTTTAATAATTATTCTGGTTTGGTTGATTGTTGAGATTTAATTACAAGTTATTCGAAATAATAAGTGCATTAGATAATAATAATAAATATTTATTTGAAAGGTTTTATGAATATAATATTTATTATATTTATCAATGAATAATGTAGTGATATTTATTTGTTTAATAAGTAGTAATTATTCAAGGTTTGGTAAATGCCGATTAGGATAAGCAGACTAAGATTATTGGTCCAGTTGTAAATGATGTAAATGATATTTATTTATATATTCTTAAGTGATACACATGTCAAGTGGTTAATAATAATATTTTTATTATTATTAGATATGGGTTCAACAAAGAATTGTAGAGTTTTCAAGGGTCCTATGTGCAAATTGTTAACCCTAAACTTGTTATAATAATTATCTAATTATATCACTTTCTATAGACACACTTATTGTGAATAATGGATAAAGAGAAGCACTCTAAAGACCTAAAGAGAGTTATATAGATATATAATGTTCTATCTCTTTATCTTATCAAGATAACACCAATAATTCTTCATCCTTGAAAAGAATATTGCTATGATCAACCGTGAATGATGGAAGCGATTAGGATCTGTCATGATAGAACTTTTCGATTCTATAGTGATGTTAAGTGATTGTGGTGCATGTTTAGATCACCGCTAAAGATATTTTTCACTTAGATCTTTCAATACAATGACAATAGGATGAGATCTATTCAACTGGATCATCAAAGAAGAAAGGATTGTAAGTTCAAGTAATTTTAGATCTTCTTATAAATTAATTATAAATTACATGTGAAGATCCTCCTCTTATGGTTTTTTAATTTAATAAAGTTAAGTAATCTAAGAATTCCATTGTTCATGATATCATTCATTATGTAAAGCTCGAATTATTCATAAAGTAAGACTAAAATTCAAGTTAGTTATGATAAACAGGTGATTATGCTATGTATGAAACCTAAAAGTGGTATTAGAGTGGTCACATGGTTAATTTATAATTGTTTTTTAATTTTTGATTGAATGGTATGTGTTTTCAATTTATTTTACTTTAGATTTATTAGTTATTGAAAATTGAACATCATTTTATCTTCCCTTTCTTTTTTGTTTCTCACATAACCATAAATGGGATAAATTAAAATGAAGAAATATCTAAAAATTACATCTCAAGATACCAATGGTTCTAGATGGATTACACAAGAATACATGATGTATACCCCAAACTACACATCATGTACCCATGTATATCTTATTTATATCACATCGATATCAGATCAGTCTAATAAAATCAAATCAGTGATCCGATAAAATTAAATTAGTGTGTAGATCCTGACCATGACAACATATGATTTTAAGAACCACACATTATGTAGCATGTGTACATAGTGTTTGTTCCTCATGTCTTCATGATGGAGAACACGGGGGGTCCAATTGTGTCTTGTATCTGCTACAAGACACGGGGACTAAAAAACCATGCAACTTCAAGGTCACATGTCATGTAAAAAAGTTTACACGTCATGTACCTCATACGTTTTTGTGGCATGGAAACACACATGGTCCTTAGGCGTGTTACAAACATAGGCAGAAGAGATTTCATGCTATGTAACCCAGTACACATCATGTAGTCTATTGAAAATAGTGTACTCAATATAACACAGAGAGAAGAATTAATTATATAATTAAACCTATTCACATGTATTTTATGTGTCATTTATTTGAAAGTACACACTATATCATAGGATTGTTAATTATATATTAAATTAATTTTTGTTTTAAATTATAAATCTATAAGTTTTTTATGGTCCTTTCTAATATTTTACTCTGCACGTATCAACAACATCACATTCAAAGTAATTCACATGTGTTTCATGTATCATTTTTTTTATAGTACACATAATTTAATTACCTACCATGCATGTATGTTGGATTCCAAGGTAATGCACAAGCATAAGGATTATGACAGATATTTTGGATGAGTATGTGTTTTTTCCTCAAAGTACACTTGTGTACTTTACTGATTTAAAATAAAATTTATTTATTTATTTAAAATTATATATGATGGTAGTTCATAGATGCTTATAAGGAATTAGGATAAATTGAATTAATCTATGGAATTTTATCTTAATTAAAGAATTAATTTAAGTAATTGATAACTAGATTTTAGATGTATATTTGTTGCATGTTGTGTGCATGATCATGATATTGGACCAAACATGTGTATGTGATTGGTTTCTTTTTAATTTATTATTATATTTAAATTAGAATGATAGTTTGCATGCCATATCCTCCTCCTTATAATGTAAGGGAATGAATTCATGTGGTTTATTTTATGAAAACTCACCTTATATAATCCATTGGATCCCCTCACCCATGTGTGAGTAAAATATTATGTAAGGATAGAGCTCCTAGGTGAGAGAAGGTGGTCTGAATCTTGGAGTTGTGGTGAAACTAATCAAGGCGATATATAGGGGCCAAGGTAGAATGTTGTAACATGAACCAAGCTATGGTTTAAGGTGTTTTCCCCTAGGGTCAAGGGTTAGTTTATAATCCTCTAGATAAAGTAAACATAATATAATATCATGATCATACTAGTTATATTTAATTTCTATTAGTTGCATGTTTGATTATTTATGTTTTTGGATGTTACATGATCACTTATTAAATGAATTAACATGTATGTAAGATGGAATAAAATAAAATCTCCCTTACTGCTCGGTGGATGAACACTCTCAACAACCTTATCGAGATCATACACATTGCCACTCATACTTATCGGGAAGCTAATGCAGTTGCTGATGGCCTTGCCAAAAAAGGTGTCAACCTACCCATGACATGGAGTGATTCTCTATTGGTTGAGCTCCTTTCCCATTTTTTTAGATATTTTAATGAGGTTCCATCTTTTCAACTCATGTAATCTTTCTTTCCCTTTTCTCTTTTAATAAAATTTTCTGCTTCCTTTAAAAAAAATGGAATAAAATAAAACCATATTATACATAAAAATTTTCATACATGGTTAATCACTTAAGTAAAATCCACTTAATTTTAACAAGGCATATGATAAGATAAAATTGGGTTTTACACATAAGTATAAAAATCCCTCAACTAAAATATTTTTTTGGTATAACCATTTATTACTTAAGTTAGAGTCAAACTCATAGTTCAAAGTGTTTAACCAACCCAAGTTGAGGTGCTTTCAATTATTGGGTAATTTTTAGCTTGAAGTGTTGGGTTAACTTAACTTGGTTCACATAAAGGGTTCATGCACATGAGCCTCAGCCCAGTTGGTGAGGACTCGTTAGGTGCATCCAAGAGATCCGAGATCAAATCCAGGTGGATGCATATTTTTTGTATTGTAGCAGTATTGTAGAAGTACTGTAGCAGGAACTGTTCGGTACTGTAGCAGCCGGAACTATTCATCTATCTGGGCCTTCGGGCCACCGGTTTGGTCCTCGGGTCCTGCAAGGCTTTTGGGCCACCTTAAGGCCTTAGGGACACCCCAAGGCCTTCGGGCCACATGAATGCAGGCCACAGACACACTACAAAACAGGAGCATCCCCAGAAGAGGATTCAGAGCAGGTGCACTCACCAGAGTAGAGCCAAATGGATTGTCAGAATGAGAGGGTATGTCTATGTCATCGGTACTATCCTGTGATTGCACAGGAAGCCTAGCCAGACAGTCATGCAAAGGTGAAGAGCTATTATCAGGATGCAGATGCTGGGGAGGGGCAGTTCCTTGTAGATAGTCTGGTTGAATTCCCTAAGACCTTCAGGTCATGTAATCTCCTAAGCCTACAGGCCATGTAATATCTAAGCCTACGGGCCTTGTAAGGGTTCCCCCTCATCCCTTGAAAGTTGGGTTATCAAAAATCAATAAAAATGAAGGCCTTCAGGCCATTCAAGCAAGCATAAAGGGTTCATTACCTGAGTAGGACTTGGTGTAACTTAGAGTCAAGGGTTGAGGAAATCTTTATCCAAAATTTCAAGATTGGGGAGTCCACTAAAAAATAAATAAATTACAAGTTAATGTAGTTGGCTTGTTACACATACCTAAAAACATTCAAATAACTTATCAGGACCAATTCTAGATTATGAGAAGGAGAATATGGGTCATTTCCACTAGAATATCTATGCAATAGGTTATTCTAAAACTAATGGTCTAACAAACCTTATCTTTATTCAACATTAATAAATGATTTAATTATATAAAATTATACTTAATACAACTTGAAATATGGATAAGTCTAGTGTATTTGGGAATTAGGTACATTTCATTACAACTTTAAACATGAATTACAACATCTTTATTGAAAAATTCTTTAACATGTTGGAGCTTAAAACTATATTGGATAACCTAGGGAAATACATAAGAAAGAGGTGGTCCATAAATCCCGGTAAGGGAATAAACATGGAATAACATGAAGATTATAATACATTTTATACAAGGAATATCAATGAGGCATAAAGGAACATGAATAATAAGTCATGATATATCATGATAATCATAACATGTGAAATGTGGTAACAACTTAAAACATTGCATCATAAACAAAGGTCAAGGCTAAACCACAAAGACTTCATGGTGGACAAAGTCCCATAAAGGAATCAAGTATTCCCTTATCCCAACATGATGTATCATGATACTAAACATTACCCAATGCATTGGAGCACTATATAATTTTGGTAACACTCGTCACTTTCATTCCATTCTCATGCTTAAGTGTTCCACATAGATCATAAAACATGGATTCATTCATCATCATAATTTATTCCACGATTAATGAGTGTGTAATACATACATTTAAGTCCCAAATAAAAAGGTATATGTTCATAAAAGATAACACCCTTGATATTAAATGGATATGATATTCACTACATAGTTGGTTTGACATGGAAAATCGCAGTGAAAATTCGGCAGCATAACAGCGTCACTTAAAAATTCATAAAATGGGTTGATGAGAAACAAATAGGCCTATAATAATTTTTAAATGAAGTGGAAATTAATAGGTACATGTAAGGACATATCCACACATATATAATTAGAAAAATAAGGCACACTATAATAAATAATCTTGAAAAAAAAGGTAAATAATGCTTACAAAAATTCAGCATGATAACAGGTGTACATGGAAGGGATTAATGAGAGATAAAGGAGTCTCTAACAATTTAGAAATAATAAGGTCAGTATGTGGGAGGTGCTAAATCATTCCCCATCATTAGTAATTGAAAATAAAAGGGCATAACAAATTAAAGAAACTTTGATAAATATGAGAAAGGAAAGATCCCTTACTTGAGTACGTGGCTTCAAAAGCTTGAAAAGGGTTTTCTTAAGAGCTTGGGGTGCGTTGGGAGGATTCTAAAGATGGAAGGGAGAAGTAAGTATGTTCTCCAAGTATTTTTAGTGAAGAGAATTTAGATATTGGTGGGTTTATATAGGAAATTATAGGTGAATTATTTAATATTTCACAAACTTATGTTTTAGACTCTATGTAATAGAATATTCAAAACCACAAACCTTCCCATGGTTTTTGCCCATGGTTTTTGAAAAAGTGGATAGTTTTTAATTATTTTATTATGAAAATTGATGAACATATTGAAATATTACTCTTTATTAGGTGGAGTTGATTCACAATTTTAAATAAATGAATTTAAAATCATAAAATATGTTATATCTTTTGGAGGATTCATAAAGGCATTATAAATAGCCAGACGACCATACGAAGGTGGAGAGCTACCATCATGATGCAGATGCTGGGGAGGGGCAGTTCCTTGTAGTTACAGTCTGGTTGAATTTCCTAATACCTTTGGCTCATGTAATGTCTCTTAATCCTATGGTCTGTGTAATCTCTAAGCCTACGGGCCTTATTAGGGTTCCCCCTCATCCCTTGAAAGGGGGGTTATCAAAAATCAATAAAAATGAAGGCCTTCGAGCCATTCGGGCATAAAGGCATTATAAAATTAATCACATAAACATAAAATCAAATTATTTTAATGGGAAAACATATTTTCTTAGGATACCCATTATAGTAATTATTACATCATTTTTGGTTCATTATGATGTCATAAAACACATCATATATTTATACAGTATTTAATTTTTACCCAAAAATTTGACTGTCTTGGAAAATTATGAAAAATTAACCATTGAAAAATTTTGACATTATGATTCCAAAAATAATATTTATTTTATCTAAATAATTTTCTAAATAAGTGTATTTTTACTTTTAAAATAATATTTTACATTTATTGAAAAATGTTGAGTTTTTGACAATAATAGTTTTTGAACCCTTATAAAAAGTACATTTCACTTTATAAAAAGTATATGACCATTTATAATTAATAAACCTTATTTAATAATAAAATTTTATTAAAATAATATTTATTTCAAAGATCCATTAATTCATCAAAATAAATCCCTTAATTGAATTTGAATATTACCTGAAAATACAATTTGTGTTTAATTGAATCAAAATCAAATTAATTTATAAATTAACAATAAAAAATGAAAATAAATTCATTATTCTATACATTATACATATTTATATTATTAAGGTCTTTATACATATTCCTTTATAACACCGGCATGCGCCCTAAGAGTAAGGTGTGTGATGGTGAGACTTTCTTGGGGTCATTCAACAAACCTGGTTTAGGTCATGATCTCGATGAGTTTGAACTTCTCCCATAAACAGTTTTTATCATGCTTAAGTTGTTGGATCTCAGCTTGGTATTGGTTAAGGAAAAATCCCATAGATTCTATCTCCCTCATAATCTCCGATAAATGGCATTCATAGACCAAGATTTTACTGGTTGAGGCCATCACTTCCTTTGTCTGAGTTAATTGGATTTGTTAAAAGCCTTATATTTATACTAATCATGTAATCAATATTTAACAACTATATTATCAATGATAAAGATTATTAACGGTCTTTTTAATCCAATATGATATAACTAAGGAAGTGCATGTGTTTTCTATAACCATATTACTTAATAAGACATTTAATTAAATCAAAAAGGGAAACTTCATTTATGAAAATTTGAGTAGTTAAAATCTTCTCCCCTTAAGAAATTTCACCGTTCAAATTTTCATTTTACCCCCTTAAAATAGATGCGTGTAATTCTGCCTCATCACTTCCTCCAGTTCCCGTGTTGTTTCTTCAAACTTTTGGTTTCTCAATAGCACTTTGACAAGGTGTATTGTCTTATTTCATAGAACTTTGTCTCTACGATCTAAGATATTCACCAGATTCTACTCATAAGAAAGATCATTCTCCAATGGTACCACCTCTAGATTGAGTACATGTGATGGGTCATGTATTTACTTCCTCAAGAGTGATACATGGAATACACCATGAACTTGAGATAGGTTAGGTGGGAGTGAAAATCGATAAGCCACCGCTCTGATGCGATCAAGGATCTCAAAGGGGAAGATGTGTCTTGGAATAATCTTTGCCTTATTTCCAAATCTCATCACTCTATTCCATGTAGATATGTAGAGGAAAACCATTTCTCCAACATAAAACTTTAGGTCTCGTCGATGATTATCGGTATAGATCTTTTTCTGACTCTAACCAGCCTTGATGTGCTGCTGAATGGTCTTAACATTTTCCTCAATTTACTTAACCATTTTAGGAATTATTAGTTTTTGTTCCCCAACTTTATCTCAGTATGTAGGTGTCAATTACCTATTCCCATAAAGGGCTTCATAGGTGGTAATTTGGATGCTCGAGTGGAAACTATTGTTGTAATAGAACTCAACCAAAGAAATATGTTGATCCCATCCTCCTTTGAAGTCTATTGAGCATGATCTCAATATCTCCTCAAGTCTTTGGATAGTCCACTCATATTGACCATCAGTTTGAGGGTGATAGGTCATACTGAAGTTCAACTCATTATTCAGTGTGTGTTGAAGGATTTTCCAAAACTTATAGGTGAATCTTGGATCTTAATTGGATACAATCAATAGTGATGCTCCATGCAGCCTAACCACTTCCCTGATGTATATCTGTACAAGTAGATCTAGTGATAATTCCTCTCATATCATAATGAAGTGTTCAGTATTTGTAAGATGATCCACCATAATCCATATAGCATTATTCCCTCTTTATGTATTTAGAAGATTGGTGACAAAGTACATGGAGATGTTTTCCCATTTCCATGTAGGTATGGGTAATGGTTGCATAAATCCCTTGGATTTTTTCCTTCTTACTTTCACCTGCTGATATACAAGGCATATTAATGTATATTCAATGATATTCTTCTTCATATTGTCCCACCAATAGTGTTCTTAGAGATCTTGGTACATATTTGTGCTTCCTAGGTGGATGGATAAGGTTGAGCTTTGTACATCATCCAATAGCTCCTTCTTTAACTTAGGTTTTAATGGTAAACATAGTCATAACCCAAATCTCACAACACCTTCATCATTAACATTGAACTCTGAGTATTTCCCTTTCATTTATGCTTCCACTTTCTTATAAATTCCCACATCAACTCTTTAAGCATCCTTTAACCTCTCTATAAGAGATGGTTGAACAATTATTTGTGAAAGGATTGATGATGTTCCTTCCTTTATGATTCCCATGTTCATCCTTTCAAATTCTAAGAAGATCGGATCTCTCTCAATTCTCATCAATGACAGAATTATTGGATCCTTTTTTCTTAGAGTGTCTGCCACTTTATTCACTTTCTCAGGATGGTAGTGGATTGAGCATTCATAGTCTTTGATCAGATCTAACCATCTTTATTATCGCATATTCATCTCTTTTTGTGTGAATATATACTTAAGGATTTTGTGATCCGTATATATTTCACACTTCTCCCCAAATAGATAATGCTACAAAATTTTCAAAGAGAATATCATTACATCCAACTCTGTATCATGTGTTGGGTAGTTCTATTTATGAACTTTCAACTTCCTTAAATAATAGGCAATGACTTATTTATTTTTCATCAACACACATCCTAGGCCCTTCTTCGAAGCATCACTGAATACCATGAAAATATTTCCACTTATAGGTAGTGTGAGAACAGGCGCAGTGATAAGCCTCCTTTTCAAATCCTTGAATCTCTCTTCACATTCATCATTATGAGAAAACTTCACACCCTTCTAAGTTATATTGGTAAGAGGGTTTGATAATCATGATAAATTTCTTACAAATTAGTAATAATACCCAGTTAACCCAAGGAAACTATGAATATATGTCATAGATTTTGGCCTTGGACATCCTTTAATTACTTTAGTATTTGAAGGGTCTATAGATATCCCATTATTTGTGATTATATTTGTAAGAACCCAGTTTTTGGCTATAAAAGACTTTGGAATATTCTTGATATTATTCCAGAGTAGCACCTTCCGACGGCGTGTGATTCCGAGTCGCGATGTGGCCGGAATTAAATTTCTAGTGCGTTCAAACTGGACACGCCAAATAAATGGGATAACTCCTAAATGGTGATCCAGATCAGAAATATGAGTGTATGGATGGGTCCAAAATTTGGTTTTTACCCTAGGAACGACATAAGGCATGTCGGCGCGGGACGTTTGGACCCCTCACCCGCTACCGGAACGTTAAACGGATAAATTAATTTATTTATTTATTCGTTTAATGGATTAACTCAAGTATCTCTTAAACGATGGCTTGGATTGGACAACTGAGGGCACTGTTGAGTTTGGAACGTGTCGTTCACCCTAGGATGGGTGTAAGTTTCGCGGGCGTGGGACGCCTGTGAAAAATGGCCCCAGGGGCGTTTTCGTAATTTAGCGGCTTCGGACGTTAAATTTTATAACTTTTGAATGGGGCCTCGGATTAAAATTCTGATTCCTCCATTGTGCTCGGGAGGTGGTGTTTGGCCTAGGGGAGGCTTAATCTCGACCCCGCCGAAAGTTCGAGTTCGGGCCGACGGGCGGGTGGTTAAGTGTGTTTCTATTTAAACACTTAACCCCCCCTCTCTCCCCCTTTGTTCACCCCCCTGGAAGGAGATCTCAAGGAGGAACTCCTCCTCTCCTCCACCTCTCCAGCGAGGTGTGGCAGCTCCGGAGAGGCACGGAAACTCCGGTGGATCGACGGCGAAGCTCCGGGCAACGCCCAAGAGGTAGGATTCATGCGTTTATTATTTTAAACTCACGCACCTTATTTGAACCCATTTATATGTGTCTAATTGCTGTTTAATTTCCTAGGAAATCCCATGGTTTCATATTACATTTTATGATATTTCTGATGCTTGTTTCGGATTGAATTTCTGAGTTCCGAGCCGCCCGCACCGGTCCGGCGAAGTTTGGATGTGTTTTGGGGTTTTCCAGCGGTTCCAGCACTCCAGCGGCGGCGGCGCGCGTCTTCCAGGCGGCGGCAGCCTCAGCTCAGGCGGATGGCGCGGTGGCGGGGCGTTCGGCTTCGGAGGCAGCTTCGGGCGGCCTTCGGCGTGGCAGCGAGCTCCTCAGCCGTGGTGGCTTCGCGCGTCGCAGAGCGAAAGAGCCGGCCAGCTGTGCCGGCCAGTTGACTCGGAGCATCGGGGTCGAGGCGCGCGACCCCGAAGGGGAGACAAGACCCCCCTTCGGTGGGTCTTCACGTGGCAGGACGACTGACCCCATGAGGGTCGGTCGGCGGTGGACCACGGCTCAGCGCTGGGCCGGCCGGCGCGGGCCAGCCCAAGCCGGTCCAGCCCAAGAGGATCTGCCCCCCCACCCCCCTTCGGACGCCCGTAATTTTCATTACGGGTGTCCGTTTTGCATGTCGTATGCGGCAGTGGAACTGTATCGACGAGACAGACTCTTTTAGATTGTCTTGGGAATTTTTAATTGCCGAGACGAGGGGCTCGGGGGTGCGGCATGACCGTTAAGTGGACGGGCGTTTTCTCGGGGGTTCTTGTTTTGTACGGCGCGGACACATCCGATGTCCTTTTTGAGCGCCGTCAGTGGCGTTGCGACCCTGTCGCCGAGCCGGAATTTTCCAGTGTGGTTTCTGGCATTGGAACTGGAGTTTAGTCATGGGACCCACGACCCGTCAGTTGAGCTGTTAGCAGCATTTTGTAACTTTTTCATCGGACGTCCGTTCGGGGCGTGCGAGCAGTCGTTTTTGGGTGTTTTTCTGAGGGGATTGAAATGGTGCAATCCATCTGCTCTAATTTTGCACGCTGGTATGGGCCCTGTGAGGGCCGTTTCGGGAGTTGTCAGTGATTTTTAGCTTTATCACCGGATGTCCGTTTTGGACAAGTGAATAGTCCATCTTGTGTACTTTTTCGAGAGGATCACAATGGTGCGATCCATTCGTTGTGCTTCGGGACCGGGATGCGGGTCCCATGTAGCACTGCTCGTGTGCGGTGCGCCAGAATGCATCTTTTTCTCCGGATATCCGTTCCACTCAAGTGATCAGTCCTTTGGACGTGTTTTCCGAGGGGATCGCAATGGTGCGATGTGCCCGACTGTTTTTGGGGTCGAGGCTCGGGACCACGGGACATCGTTTGGTCGTAAAGCGGTGTTGGTGACTTTTTCGTCGGATATCTGTTTGAGGCGAGTAAGTAGTCGATCTCGCATGTTTTTCTGTGAGGATTACAATGGTGTAATCTGTTCAGGTGATCAGAGCCTCTTACACGATCTTATTAAATGTGGAAGTATGAAAGGTGTACCGGTGGAGGTTCTTCCTGTGGTGTTTGCAGAGGACCCTTGGTGTGTGATCGCGTTCACCCTTGGGAGAGTGAAGTGAATGCTTTAAGAGATGTAGTTGGCCATTCCTGGGCCGATGAGGTGGCAAGTTGGAGTTGTTACGTTACGCCTTCTCATTGACGTTGGGTGTCGTATGCACGATAGTCTTTGGTCTGGAACGTGGTATACTCTGGGAGTATACGGGAACACTTGGAGGTACATGTGGTTGTTTGTACCTAAGAACGTTTGTGCGCTCGGTTGGGGTTGACTTTGGGCCACATGTCGTGTGGTCCCCATGTGCATGCAGTGTTCTTCTTTACGTACTTTTGACCAGTAGGGTTGAGTTTTTCCCTGATTCTGTTCTAGTTTATTGACCGACAGGTTTGAGTTTCCCCCTGGTCTTGTTCACGATGGTTTCGACTAGCAAGGTTGAGTGGTTTTCCTCTGGTTCTGTTCTCGATGGTTTGGCCGGCAGAGGTGCTTTGTGTTCCCTGGTAGAGTTCTTGTGGATTCGTTGTGACCAACACATTACGCGGGCACCGATCCTCTACCCAGGAGGTTGTTTCCAGTTGGGCTGGCCAGTGGGGTACCACCCAGCAGGGGTGGCCAGTTGTACCATCCAGTAAGGATGGACAGTGGGTTACCATCCAGCAGGGATAGCCAGTACAGCGGTGTTCACCGAGCAGTACCATCCAGCCAGGATGGCCAGAGTGGTTTGGGTTTACCTACAGCGGTGCTGGGAAGTGGTCCCTGATGCTGGTTTTACCTCCAGATGGGATGAGAAGTGGTCCCCGATGCTGGGTTTACCTCCAGATGGGCTGGGAAGTGGTCCCCGATGACGGTTTTGAGCCTCCCTCTAGTGGAGTACCCTTTTTACGGGACTGGGCATTAGGACTCATTGACGACTTTAGCCGGGTCGCCCTCTAGTGGATTACCCATTTTACGGGACTGGGCAGTGTGGAACCCGTCGACTCTTGTCGGGTCTCCCTCTAGTGGAAACTCGTCGACTTCCAGGTATTACCCTCCAGCGGGGCTGGGCAGGGGGTCGCCTGTCGACTTTGAGGAGACCTCTCGACTGCGGGGTAGTGACGATGTGTGGCTTGATGTTTCCCCAGAACTCTCAAGTACGAGGGGAGATTTCCCCACCAAGACGCATCCTTGTGATGCGACCTAAAACCGTGCAGGCGAGTCAGTGCCGCCCAAAGTGGATAGTTTCAAGGTGTGGTGATTTGAGCCCCTTGACTTGCAGTTCGAGGCAGATGTGCAGGATGCTAGGCATATATGGTGTTTACTTCTGGGACTGTTTGCTACTCACTTTCTTGGGCAGAGCTACGGGATGGAGATCCTCTTAAGATCTTGTTCGGGTTTCTTGACATAGCATATATATATGTATACCTTGTTCCGGTACCCACTCCTTGGGTCGTGGCTACTCTCCTTCCAGGAGAGGAGAAGATGTGCGGGGTATGCCACGTGCTTTCCGTGTCTAGATTCTCGTAGTTAGACGAGTATAATCTCCTACTATAGGTAGTGAAGAATCGACAGGAAGTTCATGTTCTCACCATTTCCAGCTCCTTGTGTCTGGATGAGTCTACTTCCTTTATCTTGTTGGGTTGAGCTGGACTCTGTACTATACTCTTTACTGCACTTTTGGTTGTACTCCTTTACTTTCCCCTGTTCGATCTACTTATCATCCTTCGGTACCTCCTTTGTTACTCCCTCGAGCCTTCGGGTTATCCTACTGAGTATTTTTATACTCACCACTACTTGATATTTTCCCGCACTTTGTGTGCCCTTGCAGACGAAAAACAGGTTGGTCGTGACTTCAGCGGAGCTTAGGAGTTCGGGATCTTAGGATTTCGGGAGCTTGGACCGCGTGTGGTGGTCGGAGTCGGGTTCCAGGTGGGGGACCCTTCCAGCTGTTTTTCTTTTGTTTACCTATTGCCGGGTTGTAGCACTTTTTTGGTTGGGCGCGTGTTTTTCCCCTTTTCATTTCAGTTTACCTCGGCACTTTCTTTGTACTGTTTAGAGGTCGATGCACTTTTGTGGTTTATTTATAGCAGTTGGTACTTTGCTTTTCTTTTTACTCTGCACTTTTGCATTGAGTGTGTTGTGTGTGTGAGTGTACAGGTACTTAGGCAAAGGCCTCCCTGAGTTGTTGTGCCTTCAGCGCTAGTCGCCAGCCCCTGGCCTATGGAGGCGGGCTTGGGGTAGTTTCGGCTTGAGCCCAGGTAGGGTCGGGTCGTGAAAAAGTGGTATCAGAGCTGGTTCGTTCCTTGGGACGTTGTTCGGACGTCCCTAAAAAGGAATTGGTTGGGATTTAGGGCAACAGTGTTAACGTGTATCGAGAGCGGCTCTCAGGCCAGGGAGTCCAGTGATGGTGCGGCGGCCGACGTATCAATTCACCAGGACCATGATAACCCGCTTGTCGAATCGGAATGCTGAGACACTCATTGCAGGGAAATTTTTTTTGTGCATTACATAGGATTGAGTCTTTGATTGTCCTTCTTGAGGCAGCTCCCCGTCGTTGTTGTTGTTGTGATATACATATATGCTCATCTGACCGCGGTACTCCTTGATAATATTCAGGATGTCTCCGCGAAGACATCCATCTAGGATACCATCTTTGGTTCGTGACGACGACCCTGTGAGCTACAAGGCCACAGTCCAGGACCCATCATGCGAGCCCCTTTCTCTGGGTGGTTCGGTAGCAGCACCCCCACCTGTTGAGCAGCGGACAGCTTCAGCAAAGCAGATAGGGCTTGAGCATAGGTTGAGCGCTCTCCGTGAGTTCCAGATACAGAGACCGCTGAGGTTCAGTGGTGATTCAGACCCTCAGGCAGCAGAGGTTTGGCTTGAGATAGTGGTTCTCCTTTTCAGTCTTGTGTAGACGTCGAAAGATCTTATGGTGGCTTTGGCCGCCAACCTTTTCCACAGAGCATCTTGGCCTTGGTGGAGTCTGGTGACTCAGTTTCTTGACGACTCGTCTCTTTCATGGGGCGACTTTTAGTTGTTGTTTCGTGAGGAGTTTTTCCTCTCCTGCTTACACTCTTTTCGGATTCAGGAGCTCCTGTAGTTTCAGTAGGGAGGGATGACGGTGGCCAAGTACGCAGCTAGTTTCGCAGACCATGCAGACTTTTACCCGGACTTGGTCCATGACGGCAACTTTCGAGCGCGAAAGTTAGAGCAGGGTATCTGAAAAGAGATTCATGTTGTCATAGTACCCTTGGGCATTCCCACATATGTCGGGGTGCTAGAGCAGGTGCTAGTGATAGAGAGCTTCCTGTCGCGTTCTGCAATTGGTAGTGGCAGAAGGAACAATGGAGCCGAGACGTCTACCACAGCTAGCGGGCATCGGCAAGCAGGACCTCGACATAGGTGGCTTTCTGATAACCAGACTCAGGGGCGTGGTCATACACCACAGTGGCGCCGGAGGGCACCAGTGCAGCCTGGAGATAGTCGGTGTTATGCTTGCGATGGGCGAGGTCACCTGGCACGAGACTGCCCGACCAGGCACGCTGATAATTTCAGGCAGTCAGAAGTCGCGCCACCATGACAGAGGCAGCATCGTGATCAGAGTAGCGCCCAAAGAGGTGGTGCTAGCAGAGGAGCGGGAGAAGTTGGTAGTGGGGGACGGCTTACGAGGTCTTCCCATCACCACTAGGCGGTCCACGTCAGGCTCCGGAAGCTGACAGTTGGGACCATGGACAACTGCGAGCTTTGAATGTCTACGATCCTACAGAGCATGATGTGATAAGAGGCACTCTCTACAGCTCTTCTACTTTTGTAGTATAATTGTTAGACTCTATGTGTGGAATTATCTTCTCCCTGCTTCTTGTTTGAGGTGTTACCAAGGTGATGCAGGGCGTCGGGTGTAACCCTGTGTTGGTATAGTAGAAGGTGTGTAACCTTCCTCTTTAGTCTATGGCATCGAATCCATCACTCTCTGAGTGTGTAAGAGAGTCCTGGTTGAGATACATCGACTGTGAAACCTTGCGCAAATAGATATCCTTGGGTGTTCCACCATATGGATATTCTGAAGGAGGGAATAATCGGGCCTTGTTCTAGGTGCGGGTGGTGATTACAGTCACGGCGTGCGACATAAGGGTTTGGTCGGGGAGGTGAGCTACCCCCGAGATCCTTTGGGCCATTTGAGACCGTGCAAAGGGATGGCGAGGTTCCCTACCGCCTTACCCTAACCCCAAAGTCAGAAGTGGGTGCACGACGTCTGCCGCGTGACTCACCTAAGGAAATGTGTACGTGCTCCTATGCACATAATCGGCAAGGATAGACCTCACGTTAATAGATTAAATCCTTTGGTTTGTGTGTGATGGCGCAGAGCTGTGCAAGAGTTCTTCTGGGTAGGGGAGAGCCAGGTGCGAGCTTAGTACCCTGATTTGTTCCCTGGTTTTGCTTTTCGGGGATGAAAAGCTTGAAGGAGTGGATGATTTAAGAACCCATTTTTTGGCTGTAAAAGACTTTGGAATATTCTTTATATTATTCCAGAGCAGCGCCTTCCGACGGCGTGCGATTCCGAGTCCCGGTGTGGCCGGAATTAAATTTTCAGTGCGTTCACACTGGACACGCCAAATAAATGGGATAACTCCTAAATGGTGATCCGGATCAGAAATCTGAGTGTACGGATAGGTCTGAAATGGGGTGTTTACCCTAGGAACAACATAAGTCATATTGGCAAGGGACGTTTGGACCCCTCGCCCAATACCGGAACGTTAAACGGATAAATTAATTAATTAATTAATTCGTTTAACAGATTAACTCAAGTATCTCTTAAACAGTGGCTCGGATTAGAAAAATGAGGGCACTGTTGAGTTCTGAACGTTCCATTTACCCTATTAGGGGTGCAAGTTTCGCGGGTGCGGGCCGTCTGTGAAAAATGGCCCCAGGGGCGTTTTCATAATTTAGCGGCTTCAGACATTAAATTTTATAACTTTTGAACAGGGCCTAGGATTAAAATTCTGAGACCATATTTGTGCTCGGGAGGTGGCGTTTGGCCTAGTGAAGGCTTAATCTCGACCCCGTCGGAAGTTCGGGTTCGGGCTGACGGGCGAGTGGTTAAGTGTGTTTCTATTTAAACACTTAACCCCCCTCTCTCCCTCATTGTTCACCCCCCTGGTAGGAGCTCTCAAGGAGGAACTCCTCCTCTCCTCCACCTCTCTAGCGAGTTGCGGCAGTTCCGGAGAGGCGCGGCAACTCCGGCGGATCGACGGCGAAGCTCCGGGCAACACCCAAGAGGTAGGATTCGTGCGTTTATTATTTAAAACTCCCGCACCTTCTTTGAACCCATTTATATGTGTTGAATTGCTATTTAATTTCTGAGAAAACCCACGGTTGCGTAGTACTTTTTATGATCTTTCTGACACTTGTTTCGGATTGAATTTCTGAGTTCCGAGCCGCCCGCACCGGTCCGGCGAAGTTTGGATGTGTTTTGGGGTTTTCCGGTGGTTCTGGCACTCCACAAGCGGCGGCGAGCTCCAGCGGCGGCGGCAGCCTCTGCTCAGGCGGATGGCGTGGCGGCAGGGAGTTCAGCTTCGGCGGTGGCTCCATGTGGCCTTCGGCGTGGCAGCGAGCTCCTCAGCCGCGGTGGCTTTGCGCGGCGCGGAGCGGAAGAGCCGACCGGCTGTGCCGGCCGATTGACTCAGAGCATCGGGGTCGCAGCGCGCGACCCACGCGGGGGAGACAAGACCCGACTTCGGCGGGTCTTCACGCAGCGGGACGACTGACCCCACAAGGTTCGGTCGGCGGTGGACCGAAGCTAAGCGCCTGGCCGGCCGGCGCGGGCCGGCCCAAGTCGGACGGACCGGCCGACCCAGGCCGGTCCAGCCCAAGGGGATCCCCCCCCCCCTTCGGACGCCCGTAATTTTCATTACGGGTGTCTGTTTTGCATGCCGTCTACGGCAGTGGAACTGTATCGACAAGATGGACTTTTTTATATGGTCTTGGGAATTTTTAATTCCTGATACGAGGGGCTTGGGGGCGCGGCACGATCGTTAAGTGGACGGGCGTTTTCTCAGGGGTTCTTGTTTTGGACGGCGCGGACACATCTGATGTTCGTTTTGAGCATCGTCAGTGGCGTTGCGACCCTGGCATCGAGCCGGATTTTTCTAGTGTGGTTTCAAGCGTTGGAACTAGAGTTGAGGTGTGGGCCCCACGGCTCGTCTGTTGAGCTGTTAGCAGCGTTTTGTAACTTTTTCATCGGACGTCCGTTCGAGGCATGCGAGCAGTCGTTTTTGGGTGTTTTTTCAAGGGGATTGCAATGGTGCAATCCTCCCACTCTAATTCTGCACGCTGGTGCGGGCCCCGCGAGGGACGTTTCGGGAGTTGTTAGTGATTTCTAACTTTATCACCGGGTGTCCGTTTTGGACATGTGAATAGTCCATCTTGTGTACTTTTTCGAGAGGATTGCAACGGTGCAATCTGTTCGTTGTGCTTAGGGATCGGGATGCGGGTCCCACGTAGCACCGCTCGTGTGTGGTGCTCCGGAATGCATCTTTTTCTCCGGATATCCGTTCCACTCAAGTGAGCAGTCCTTTTGATGTGTTATTTCGAGGGGATCGCAACGGGTCGATGTGTCTGACTGTTTTTGGGGCCGAGGCTCGGGACCACGGGACGTCGTTCGGGCGTAAAGCGGTGTTGGATACTTTTTTGTCGGATATCCGTTTGAGGCAAGTTAGTAGTCGATATCACATTTTTTCCGCAAGGATTACGACGGTGTAATCTGTTCAGGCGAGCGGAGCCTCTTATGCGATCTTATTAAATGTGGAAGTATGAAAGGTGTACCGGTGGAGGTTCTTCCTGCGGTGTTTGCAGATAACCCTTGGCGTGTGATCGTGGTCACCCTTGGGAGAGTGAAGTGAATGCTTGAAGAGATGTAGTTGGTCATGCCTGGGCCGATGAGGTGGCAAGTTGGAGTTGTTACGTTACGCCTTCGCATTGACGTTGGGTGTCATGTGCACGACAGCCTTTGGGATGGAACGTGGTATACTCTAGGAGTATACAGGAACACTTGGAGGTACATGTGGTTGTTTGTACCAGAGAACGTTTGTGTACTCGATTGGGGTTGACTTGGGGCCACATGTCGTGTGGGCCCCATGTGCGTGTTGTGTTCTGCTTTACGTACTTTTGTTCAGCAGGGTTGAGTTTTTCCCTGGTTCCGTTCTCATTTGTTGATCGGTAGAGTTGAGTTTCCCCCTGGTCTTGTTCATGATGGTTTCGACCAGTAGGGTTGAGTGGTTTTCCTCTGGTTCTATTCTTGATGGTTTGGCTGACAGAGGTGGTTCGTGTTCCCTCGTAGAGTTCTTGTGTATTCGGTGTGACCAACACATTACGTGGGCACCGATCCTCTACACAGGAGGTTGTTTCCAGTAGGGCTGTCCAGGAGGTTGTTTCCAGCAGGGCTGGACAGTGGGGTACCACCCAACAGGGGTGGCCAGTTGTACCATCCAGCAGGGATAGCCAGTGGGTTACCATCCAGTAGGGATGGCTAGTACAGTGGTGTTCACCGAGCAGTACCATCCAACTGGGATGGCCAGAGTGGTTCTGGGTTTACCTCCAGTGGGGCTAGGAAGTGGTCCCCGATGCTATGTTTACCTCCAGCTGGGTTGGGAAGTGGTCCCTGATGACGGTTCTGAGCCTCCCTCCAGTGGAGTACCCTTTTTATGGGACTGGGCATTGGGAATCGTCAACGACTTTAGCCAGGTCGCCCTCTAGTGGATTACCCCTTTTACGAGACTGGACAGTGTGGCACCCGTCGACTCTTGTCGGGTCTCCCTCCAGTGGGAACCTATCGACTTCCAGGGATTACCCTCCAGTGGGGCTGGGCAGGGGGTCGCCTGTCGACTTTGAGGAGACCTCTCGACTGCGGGGCAGTGATGAGGTATGGCTTGAAATTACCCCAGAACTCTCAAGTACGAGGGGAACTTTCCCCACTAAGATGCGTCTTTATGACGTGACCTAAAACCGTGTGGGTGAGTTAGTGCCGCCCAAAGCGGATAGTTTCGAGGTGCGGTGATTTGTGCCCCTTGACTTGCAGTTTGGGGTAGATGTGCAGGATGCTGGGCATCGATGTTGTTTACTTTTGGGACTGTTGGATACTCAATTTCTTGGGATGAGCTATGATAGAGCGCTGTCGTGGGTGCCCTCAAATGATTAATGTGATTTTGGGGTACTTAGGTGCAGCAGAGTGGCTGACCAAGGTCGTCTCTCAAAGGAGGAAGTGAATTTAACAACTTATTAAAGGTATTCTAAAAATAAAATAAAAGAGAATAAAATAAAAACACTACTTTAAAGGATTGGGGTTTTTTTATAGTTTATGAATCTAGAAGAAGTTTGCTGTAAGAATATTGTATATTTTTTTGTTTTTAGTTTTGAAATGAATTTCGATTAGAATGACACAACAAGAAGATGTTTTTTTAGAAATCTATTTTAAAAGGAGTAATTGATCTAACTCTACCTCTTCATTCACTTATTAATAATTATCATTTAAATCAATATCCACTTAATTATGATCCCCTAATTTGTTATCCCTCAAACCCTATGAGAGTTAACTTAACCACAAAGATGAAATTACTTAAACCCTAAGCTAGCTTCGGAACACGCAATCGCAACACCCTGTTTTTATTGTTGTTCTAAGGATAGCTTATGGTCAGTGGTTAATTAGAGCACATATCCATTCTGGAAATGAGGATGAATTTTGTTTAGGGATTATATTTGAACTCTACAAATTTATCCCATGTGGTCTTGTATTACCGATTAAGATTACGCTCTCACAATTTACACAAAATCCCGACCTCGCGTGTTTTTGTGTTAATTGTTCAATTGCTTTCTTAGTTTCTTGTAATTTAAAAACACAATTCATGGATCATATTATGTGAATTACAGTAACTCATTGATTCAAAATAATTAAATGAAGAGGGTAGAAGATAGATCGATTACTAAAAGATTACTCTTCCATGGGTGGCGCAATCATCGTAGAAGCGTTTTGCATGTGCAAAGGTTTATAATAGGTATAACCCAATAACGCTTCTACTCAAGAATTACATATCAAAGAGGAATATTAATAGAAGAATAAATTTAAAAAAAACATAATAAAATAGAAGAAATAAAATAAGAACAAATAAGTTTATTACACAAATGAAAACATTACAAAATGAAGAAGAGAAGGAGGCTTCGATGAGGGGATCCTTGCTTCAAGAGATACCCCTCTTAAAATGGTTGGAGAATTTGGGTGAAACAAATTCTAATCTGCCTCTAATATCCTAATGCACGTTCCAACCCCTCCAAATGAGAAAAACTCCAATTTATATAGTGTAGGGGAGGCTAGGTTTAAAGAGGTTTCAAGTGTGAATGGGAAATCTCGGCCAAATATTTTAATACAACTTGCACCGCCCATTTGACCTCCAAAACGCATGAACCAGCTCTTATTCCATAAGGATGATTTGTGGGAAAATGAATCCCCGAGCTCCTCTCAAAATATGGGCTTAATACAAGACCGGATGAAGAAGATATGTCCCAAATACAGAACCCATGTCCATTCTGCCGAGTCCAGCCCACCATTGGATTAATGTCCCATTTACTCCATCCAAATTCCATTTTTAGCTCTAGTGTCCTGAATGAAAGTTGTATAACATTAAGTTAGAAACACTGTTACAAAATTTCAAATTACAATGATAAATATAAAAATATTTAACTTCGAAATACTACAGTGCACTATAAAGGGTAAAACTGGAATTTTCACCAAATTTTCAAATGAATGATCAAATCCCAAATATTTTATAAATAAACATATTTAGCACAATGTGGGGAAATTATATCATTTATTATCAATAAAATATTCAAAAAAATATTGTTTTATCAACTCCCCCACACTTACCCTTTTGCACTCCTGAGCAAAATCTCATATTAAGTAAACATCAATATCAAATCAAAACCAATTTTAAAACACATATCCTTGAGATCAATCAATTTCACACCAAGAATCAAAAGATATCATGCCTCATAAAAAACCTTATTTCAAGTTCTCCATTTATATCATTCAATATATTTCCACTTCATTTATCCTCCCATGCACAAAACACTTATCTCGCTTGAATTTTCTCTCATCACTCAAATATCAATTTTTTTTTTTGCAATGTCTTTCTCATCCAAACTCATACAAGGGTCACCATAGGCTTGATAAATTCCTACATCGCCACCCTATGTGATTCAAGGACATATGTTTATCATGAGGACTTTTCAGGGTTGTTCTGTGGATTTCGGTTGGTAGGATTAAGATGTGAAAAATTCTGAGGCTGAATGAGGAGGGCTTGACTCTTTTTGAAGTAAAATTGCATTAATCTAATTTTCACTTAAATATGGTCTTCTCCTCAATCCACATAGTATCAATTCAGCTCCATCATCATGAAAAGTCATGAAAGGTTTACACCATTCATCATTAGAGCATCCAAAATTTCAATCTTCTCAAACATGATTTTCTTGAAAGCTCCAGATGGGCACAGCTTTCCACCTCAATTAAAAGCTCCAGAAAAGGCACAGCTTCACTTGTCATGAAAGCTCCAGAAAAGGCACAGATTTCAATATAATGGCTTTCTTCAGTAGAAAACACATCTCTTCAGAATTTAATTTTCCACCCAAAGTATCACAGAATGTGGTGGCACAACACAAGACAGCTTCCCCCACACTTAAGCTCAACTAGATTATGCAATTTCACTTCAAGGGTTGGATGGATAGGGAAAATTGGCTTGTAATGTGGCTAACCAAACAGGCTGTGCATGGATTCTAAGGGATACAAGGATTAAATATTCAAGGTAGGCCATTATAAAAAAGGATTCTTTGAAATAGGGGCTTTAATACCAAACAAATGCCTCAATCATTTAAACATATGTACCTCAAACCCTCAAGTTTTGACAGGAATGGATCAAATTCTGGTTAAATAAAGCATGGTTTGGTTCTCTCAAGAAGTGAGGTGAATGTAAATAATATGAAAATAATGGTTCAGAAGCCTCACAGGAAAGTGATTTCAAATATAAAGACAGTGAGATGTGGCATGGGATTCAAAATTCAATGTACTTTTCATGAAATTACTAAATATTTGAACTTGAAACAAAGTCATTTCAGCATTCATTTAAGATTTGTTTCAAGGGATAAATCATTTCACTCATTGATATGCATTTAAAAATTGTGATGAGAATCATTTCAGCTCAAAAATTTCAAAAACACAAAGAAAATTGAAAAATAAACACACAAAATTTGAAAAACACACAAAAAAAAATGGTTTTTTTAAAATAGGAAAACAATTTAAATTACTAAACTAAAAGGTTCCCTCTCCCACACTTAAAATATTGCATTGTCATCAATGTGAAACCATGAGATGATATATGCACATGAAATGCAGAATTTTTAAATTGGACAAATAATATAAAAGTGAAAGGGTTAGGAACATCGTGATGTGCTCAAGTGATGATGGGGTCATGCAGTGTGATAAAATCCACTACATCAGTAGGAAGTCCCTCAATGTATCTCTTCAATCGTTGTCCATTGACTGTAAAGCTCCTTCCAGTTTCCTCTTGTGTGATCTCCACTACACCATAAGGAAAAACATTAGATACAATATAAGGACCTAACCATCTGGAACGCAACTTACCAGGCATCAGCTTCAGTCGTGAACTGTAGAGAAGGACTTTCTCTCCAACATGAAACTCCCTTTGTTGGATCATTTTGTCATGAGATGCTTTTGATCTTTCCTTGTAGAGCCTTGAGTTCTCATATGATGACAGTCGAATCTCCTCAAGCTCTTGAATTTTCAACTTTCTTTGAATTCCAGCTTGGGCCAAATCCATGTTGCGTTTCTTTATAGCCCAATATGCCCGATGCCCGACTTCCATTGGGAGATGACATGCTTTCCCAAAAACAATCCTAAATGGGTACATACCAATGGGTGTCTTGTATGTTGTCCTATAAGCCCACAATGTATCATCCAAGCGCTTTCTCCAATCCTTCCTATTTGGCTGCACTGTTTTCTCCAATATTTGTTTCAACTCACGATTTGAAACCTCAACCTGGCCATTTGTTTGGGGGTGGTATGGTGTTGATGTTTTATGTGTCACCCCATACTTTATAAGGAGGGAAGCAAAATTCCTATTGCAAAAGTGTGTCCCTTGGTCACTGATGATGGCCTTTGGTACTCCAAACCTGCAAAAAATCTGTGCTTTGACAAAGTCCACAACAACATGAGAATCGTCAGTCCTGGTGGCCTTGTCCTCCACCCATTTACTCACATAATCAACAGAAACCAAAATATACAAAAATCCAAATGAACTAGGAAAAGGACCCATAAAATCAATGCCCCATACATCAAAAATCTCACAGAATAGTATGGGTTGTTGGGGCATCTCATGTCTCCTAGAAATATTCCCAGTGTGTTGGAAACGAGAGCATGACTTAAAAAACACATGGGCATCATGGAACAAGCTAGGCCAATATAATCCAGAGTCCAAAACCTTCATAGCTGTCCTTTGGGGTCCAAAGTGTCCACCACAAGCAAGTGTATGATAGAAATGCAAAACAGACTCAAACTCATGATCGGGAACACACCTCCTAATTACTTGGTCACTACACATGCGCCAGAGGTAAGGATCATCCCACACATAATACCTAAAATCACTTTTTAATTTTTGGACTTGATATTTCTTTAAATTTGTAGGGATTTCAGAGGCAACAATGTAGTTCACTAAATCAGCATACCAAGGATGCGTACCTGAGATGGAATAAAGATGCTCATCAGGAAAAGTGTCCCGAAGTGGTACCTGGTCCAAGGTGTCATCCTCTAGTGTGTGAGTAAGCCTACTCATGTGGTCCACCACCAAATTATCTAACCTCATCTTGTCCTTTATCTCAAGGTCAAACTCTTGAAGAAGGAGCATCCAACGGATAAGTCGTGGCTTTGCATCTGGCTTCTTCAGTAGGTACCTCAAAGCTGCATGGTCAGAAAAAACAACTACTTTAGAGCCCAATAAATATGAACGAAATTTATCTAAAGCAAATATGACAGCAAGAAACTCCTTTTATGTGGTTGTGTAGTTTGATTGGGCTGAATCCAATGTCCTTGATGCATAGGAAATCACATGTGAACGTCCTTCCACCCTCTGAGATAAGACTGCTCCAACCGCGAAGTTGGAGGCGTCACACATAAGCTCAAATGGAAGGTCCCACCGTGGGGGTTGTATGATCGGTGGAGTGGTCAGACGCTTCTTTAGATCATCAAATGATACCCTGCATGAATCATCAAAATTGAATTCAATATCTTTTTGAAGCAATCGAGATAAGGGTAGAGCGATCTTACTAAAATCTCTAATGAAGCGTCGATAAAATCCAGCATGTCCAAGGAATGATCGAACATCACGCACACATGTAAAATATGGAAGGGATGAAATAATGTCTACCTTAGATTTATCAACTTCAATTCCATGTTGTGAGACTATATGACCTAAGACAATTCCCTTTTCGACCATGAAATGACATTTTTCAAAATTTAAGACCAAATTCTTCTCAATACAACGATGCAACACATCACTCAAACTAGAGAGACAATCATCAAATGAGGATCCATAAACTGTAAAATCATCCATAAATACCTCCATGTAGGTCTCAATGAAATCTGAGAAAATACTCACCATGCATCTCTGGAAGGTACCTGGGGCATTGAAAATTCCAAATGGCATCCTTCTGTAAGCAAAGGTACCGAATGGGTAGGTGAATGTCGTCTTCTCCTGGTCCTCTGCTACAATGGGAACCTGAAAATAGCCAGAGAAACCATCCAAGAAGCAATAATGCATCCTACCTGCAAGTCTCTCAAGCATTTGGTCAATGAATGTAAGTGGGAAATGGTCCTTACGAGTGTATTGATTCAGTTTCCTATAATCAATACACACTCACCAACTATTTTGAACTCTCACATGAACTAACTCATCATTTTAATTTTTTAAAACAGTGAAACCAGTTTTCTTAGGCACAACCTGAATTGGACTTACCCAGTGAGAATCTGAAATAGGATAGATTATACCTTCCTCGAGCAATTTTGCAACTTCTTTTTTAACAACCTCCAAAAGTGTTGGATTGAGTCTCCTTTGTGGTTGCCTCACCGGTTTAGCCCCGTCCTCCAAGAGAATCTTATGCATGCAAATGGAGGGGCTAATACCTGATATGTCTGCCAATGTCCAACCAATTGCCCTAATGTTATCTCTCAATAGATTCAAAAGTTTTTCTTCATGTTCAAAAGAGATATTGTTAGAAATAATAACAGGTAATCTATCACCACTCATCAAGTATGCATATTTAATATTTGGGGGCAATGGCTTGAGTTCCAATGTAGGGGGGTGATGTATGGATGGAGAAATTGATGCAACAGACATATCTGCACAATGAACATCAGTATCAGAATAAAAATCATCATAATCAGAGAATAAAGCATCAAATCCATCAGCATACTCAACATCCATGTCATAATCAGAGTGAACATGATCAAAATCAGAATATGAATCCACATCAAAATCAAATCCAAGAAAGGATTGTGTATCATCAACATGTGTGGAAGTGCTCTTAGACATCAAACTCGAACCATACTCATAATCTCCCTAAGCATAGGACAATCAAATTCTATGGAGTTTTTATTTGGTGGTTCAAAATGGGAGATAACAAAAGCAGAATGGTCCTATGAGGGGTACTTCATGGAATCCATAACATTAAATATCACAACTTTATCTCCCAAATTCCATGGAAAGTGTACCCCTCATTGACATTTATGATAGTTTTTGCAGTTTTGAGGAAGGGCCTACCTAAGAAAATGGGGGCATGAGAACTTACCTGATCATCCTCCATGTTAAGCACATAGAAGTCTGCTGGAAATATCATGTCTCTTACCCAGACAAGTACATTCTAAAGGACTCCGCTGGATATGCCGTAGCTCTATTCGCCAATTGCACTACTACTCTTGTTGTCTTCAACTCGCCAACCTGCAAGGAAGAGAATACAGAGTGCGGCATCACATTTATTGAAGCTCCTAAATTACAAAGATCATCAGAGAAGTGCAACTCCCCTATGGTACATGGGATGGTGAATGTCTCGGGATCCTTGCACTTTGTTGGCATTGCTAGAGTTGGTGTAATGAGTGCCGAGACATTCCTTACAAGGTTGATCCTCTCATTTCCCTTGAGCCCTCTTTGATTGGTGCAGAGTTCTTTTAAGAATTTGGCATACCTTGGAATTTTCTTATGTCTTCAAGTAGAGGAATGTTGATCTCCACACGTCTGAATGTGTCCAAAACCTCCTTTTGCATTGCTTCTTCAGCCATCTTCTTGGTTTGAACAACCCTGTTTGGAAAAGGAAGGGTTTAGGAGGAACATCATCAATCTTTTTCTTACCTTTATCTTTCTCCTTGGATTGCTCATCAGTTGGTATGGAATGCGGATTCTCTGGAGTTGAGGTGAATCCCGGTGGAATGGTAGGTACAGATGTATCGTTAATTTGCTTCCCACTTCTCAATGTGATGGAACTAACATTCCCCTTTGGATTGGAGTGGGTTGGGAAGGTAGATTTCTGGACTTCTTACTTACAAGTTCATGGAGGGCGGTGGCAATATGGCTCATTTGAGTCTTCAACTCCCTCAGCTCTGAACCTTGACTCTTTAGTTCATTCTGTTGATTAAGAAAAATTTGCTTCAAAAGGTCATCAGTGTTAGAATCTACCTTGGGTGGGTGATTCCTTGTTGTTGGCTTGTTGATGTTTGAGCTTCAAATCTCCTTTGGGTTGTTGGAAACCCTACTGGTAAGGCGGAGGGCTGCTGGAAGTTTGGTTGAAAAGGGGGCCTTTGGTTGTTGTCCAGAGCCATACCTCATGTCCGACTGATCTTTCCACCCTTGGTTGTATGCTGGATCAAACTTCTTTTGGGGATATGGTTGTTTTTGTTGCTGCTGATATGGTCTCCCAGGAACACTGCTGCACAATCTTCTGTTTCTTGGAGTTGTGGGCAACAGTCAGTTGGGTGGCTTGTCTCAGTGCAAATACCACAAGGACTTGAAAGAGGGGGTAGAGATTTCTTTTGTTCCAAAGCAATTTTCCTCACCACAGTGGTCAATTCTTCCAACTTGGTATCAATCAAATGACTTTCAAGAGAGGAAGGACTTACCTGATGTACTCCCCTGACATGTGGTGTACCTCTATCGCCAAATTGTTGGGAGTTTTGGGACATCTTGTCGATCAACGCACGTGCAGCTACTGGTGTCTTGTCCACCAATGCTCCTCCAGCCGCAGCATCCACCATACTCCTCTCCATGGGTGTGAGTCCTTCATAGAAGTACTGAATGAGGAGTTTCTCACTGATTTGGTGATGCGGACAGCTTGCACACAACTTCTTGAATCGCTCCCAGTACTCATACATTGACTCCCCTTGTGCTTGCTTGATCCCCGATATCTCCTTTCGAATGGAATTGGTCCTTGATGCTGGAAAAAACCTCTACAAGAAAAGACGTTTCAAATCGTTCCAACAAGTTACATCTTCGGGTTGTAAATAATACATCCAGTCTTTTGCAGCTCCATCAAGTGAGAATGGGAATGCTCTTAATTTGATTTGATCTTCAGAAACATTTCTTGGTTTAAGGGTTGAGAAAAACACATTAAATTCTTTCAAATGTTTATTTGGATCCTCACCAGAGAGGCCATGAAACTTTGGAAGTAAGTGAATTAACCCAGATTTTAGTTCAAAGTCTGATTCGAGATTTGGGTATGCAATACAATTTGGTTGATAGTTAATATCAGGTACAGCCAATTCTCGAATGGTTCTATTAAGTTCATTTCCATTGTTTTTCAGACATTGTTTCTTCTTTTATGTTTGAATTTGAATTGCTTCCAATTTCAATGTTTCCAGAAGATAGGAATTCACCAACTGGTTGAATATTGAAACTTCCCGTGGATTGAGAATGTCTGATTCGTGCCCTAAGGCTACGTTCAATCTCAGGGTCAAGATCTAAGAGATCTTCGGGATTAGTTCGTGTCATAGATCAAATAAAAATGAAAAGAAAGAAATTGGACCATAGTAAAATAAAAATGAGAAGTTTGAGTTGATGGTCCAAAAAAAAGTAGAAGAAAATAAAAGAAGAGGAAGAAAAATCAGATTGGGTAAAAGAAGGAAGAAAGAAGAGAGGAAGAGAATAAAATGTAAAATAAAATAAATACTCTAATTGGTTGAAATAATTACTTGCCTCCCCGAAAATGGCGCCAATTTGATAGAGCGCTGTCGTGGGATCCCTCAAATGATTAATGTGATTTTGGGGTACTTAGGTGCAGCACGAGTGGCTGACCAAGGTCATCTCTCAAAGGAGGAAGTGAATTTAACAACTTATTAAAGGTATTCTAAAAATAAAATAAAAGAGAATAAAATAAAAACACTAATTTAAAGGATTGGTGTTTTTTTATAGTTTATTAATCTAGAAGAAGTTTGTTGGAAGAAGATTGTATATTTTTTTGTTTTTTGTTTTGAAATGAATTTCGATTAGAATGACACAACAAGAAGATGTTTTTTTAGAAATCTATTTTAAAAGGCCTAATCGATATAACTCTACCTATTCATTCACTTATTAATCATTATCATTTAAATCAATATCTACTTAATTATGATCCCTTAATTTGTTATCCCTCGAACCCTACGAGAGTTAACTTAACCACAAAGATGAAATTACTTAAACCCTAGGCTAGCTTCGGAACACGCAATCGCAGCACCCTACTTTGATTGTTGTTCTAAGGATAGCTTATGGTCAGTGGTTAATTATAGAAAATATCCATTATAGAAATGAGGATGAATTGTTTTTAGGTATTATATTTTAACTCTACAAATTTATCCCATGTGGTCTTGTTTTACCGATTAAGATTACGCTCTCACAATTTACACAAAATCCCGACCTTGAGTGTTTTTGTGTTAATTGTTCAATTGCTTGCTTAGTTTCTTGTAATTTAAAACACAATTCATGGATCATATTATGTGAATTACATTAGCTCATTTATTCAAAATAATTAAATGAAGAGGGTAGAAGATAGATCGATTACTAAAAGACTACTCTTCCATGGGTGGCGTAATCATCGTAGAAGCGTTTTGCATGTGCAAAAGTTTATAATGGGTATAACCCAATAACGCTTCTACTCAAGAATTCCAGACCAAAGAGTAAGATTAATAGAAGAATAAATTTAAACAAAATAGAATAAAAGAGAATAAATAAAAGAAGAACAAAGAAGTTTATTACACAAATGAAAACATTACAAAATGAAGAAGAGAAGGAGGCTTCGATGAGGGGATCCTTGCTTCAAGAGCTACACATCTTACAATGGTTGTATAATTTGGGTGAAACAAATTCTCCTCTTCCTCCAATCTCCTAATTCACTTTACAACCCCTCCAAATGAGAAAACTCCAATTTATAGAGTGGAGGGGAGGCTAGGTTTAAAGAGGTTTCAAGTGTGAATGGGAAATCTCGGCCAAATATTTTAATACAACTTTCACCGCCCATTTGACCTCCAAAACGCATGAACCATCTCTTCTTCCAGAAGGATTATTTGTGGGAAAATGAATCCCCGAGCTCCTCTCAAAATATGGTCTTAATACAAGACCGGATGAAGAATATATGTCCCAAATACATAACCCATGTCCATTCTGCCGAGTCCAGCCCACCATTGTATTAATGTCTCATTTACTCCATCCAAATTCCCTTTTTAGCTCTAGTTTCCTGAATGAAAGTTGTATAACATTAAGTTAGGAACACTTTTACAAAATTTCAAATTACAATGATAAATATAAAAATATTTATCTTCGAAATACTTCAGTGCACTATAAAGGGTAAAACTGGAATTTTCACCAAATTTTCAAATGAATGATCAAATCCCAAATATTTTATAAATAAACATATTTAGCACAATGTGGGGAAATTATATCATTTATTATCAATAAAATATTCAACAAAATAGTGTTTTATCAAGCTACGGGACGGAGATCCCCTTATGATCTTGTTCGGGTTTCTTGATAGAGAATATATATATGTATACCTTGTTCTAGTACCCACTCCTTGGGTTATGGCTACTCTCCTTCCAGGAGAGGTGAAGACACGCAGGGTATACCACGTGATTTCCGTGTCTAGATTCTCATGGTTGGAAAAGTCTACTCTCCTGCTGTAGGTAGAGAATACTCGACGGGAAGTTCATCTTCTCACTGTTTCCAGCTTCTTGTGTCTGGACATGTCTACTTACTTTATCTTGTTGGGTTGAGTTGGACTCTCTATCGTACTCTTTACTACACTTTCGGTTGTAATCCTTTACTTTCCCCTGTTTGATCTACTTATCGCCCTTCGGTGCCTCCTTTGTTGCTCCCTCGAGCCTTCGGGGTATCCTACTGAGTATTTTTATACTCACTCGTGTTTGGGCTTTGCCCGCACTTGGTGTGCCCTTTCAGATGATGGACAGGTTGGTCATGAATTCAGCGGAGCTTAGGAGTCTGGGAGCTTGGACCGCGTGTGGTGGTTGGAGTCGGGTTCCAGGTGGGGGACCCTTCCAGCTGTTTTTCTTTTGTTTACCTATTTCCGGGTTGTGGCACTTTTCTGGTTGGGCGTGTGTTTTTTCCCTTTTCTTTTTAGTTTACCTCAGCACTTTCTTTGTACTATTTAGAGGTCTATGCACTTTTGTGGTTTATTTATAGTAATTGGTACTTTGCTTTTCTTTTTACTCTGCATTTTTTCATTGAGTGTGATGCATGTGTGTGTACAGGTACTTAGGCAAAGGCCTCCCCGAGTTGTTGTGCCTTCGGCGTTGGTCGCCATCCCCTGGCCTATGGAGACGGGCTTGGGGTAGTTGAGGCTCGAGCTCGGGTAGGGTTGGGTCGTGACAATATTCCCTAATAATGGTACTTCCGTCAACCAGAACTCACATGTTCTGTACTTTTCATAAATCTTCTCCTTTCTTAAGGTATTTATCATAATGTTCAAATGATTCTCATGCTCCTCCTTTATTTTAGAGTATATTAGAATATCATCTATAAATACTACCACAAATTTGTTGAGGTAATCCCTAAAGACTCTATTAATCAATTCCATGAAGATTGATGGAGCATTAGTGAGTCCTAAAGGCATCACTATGAACTCATAGTACTCGTACCTTGTACGAAAAGCTGCCTTTGGGATATCCTCCTTCTTCACCCTAACTTGGTAATATCCCGACCATAGATCTACCTTGGAGAAGTATTGTGATCCATATAGATGATCAAACAATTCATTAATCTAATACAGAGGATACTTGTTCTTTAGAATGATCTTTTTGAGCTCATGATAATTGATGCAAAGGTGCATTGACTCGTCCTTCTTCTTAATGAAGAGGAATGGCCCACCCCATGGTGAATCACTTGGGTGTAAGAATCCTTTATCCAGATTCTCTTGTAGTTTTTTCTTAAACTCCTCAAGTTCCATGACATCTATCTTATATAGAGTCATGTATAATGGTTACACCCCTAGTATAAGCTTAATTGAAAATTCAACATCTCAACTAGGAGGAAAGCCAAGAAATTCCTCGAGAAACACATTAGTGTATTCCCTTACAATATTCATGTCTTCAAGGATGATATTACCCTTAGACTCAATCATTTGAGCTATATACGCTTACTCATAGGGAAATAATATCCATGCTTGAGATGATGGTGCTAAAGAATTTTCATCCTCCTCCTTGCACTTCTACAGAATCAGGGGTCGATTCGAAATACAGAGAGTTATTTCCTTCTCATAGAAATTTATGTTGGATACATACAGGTAAAGCTAATACATGCCTATAATTGAATCAAATTCCACCAAAGGAATTATGACAAGGTTTTCTGGGAAATTCATCCCACTAACTTTGATAGGGGAGGAGTTATATACTTGGGATGAAATAATTTCCCCATTTTTCATTTTCACTGATAACTTCACTTCTGATCTTTGTGATTGTGTTTGAATAGTTCTACTAAACTTTTGTGATATGAAGGAATTTGTAGAACCAGAATCAAAAAGTATGTCCACTATTCTTGAATGAATAACTAGCATATATGTCACCACTTCATTGTTGGGATTCACTTTGGCAGTTGTAATGGCAAAATCTCACCCTTATTTTTTTAGAAGTTGTTGGATATCTCTGAAAACCCTTGGCTTAGTTCATTGGTTTTAAAAATTCCCATCTTCATTATAGTTGTAGAAATAAACAATACACTAAGGGTTGACTGGATAATTCCTTTCTTCTGTCATAGTAGCGGGTTTTTATGGCTGGAAATCACTGGCTAGGTGACCTTCCTTCCTGCACCTAAAGCATTTCCTTATCCTCTTTAGGCAATTTCTAGGGTGCTTCTTTCCGCACCTTTGGTAAGTGGGATGTTGAAATTTCTTAACACCATTAGATATATCTATTGGACCACTAAAATAGATCTCCACATTTCGTTTCTTATCCCCATGATACCCCTAAGATTCTTTGATCTCCATTTCAACTTTGAGGGCACATCAGACAATTTCATCATAGCTATCAAAGTCACAGATCACCAGGGCTTTCTCTAGGCTAGGTTTTAACCTAAGAAAAAAGAGTTAAAACTTTAACTTGGGGGTAATCACAAATCCGGAGGTGTATCGTGCAAGACTTGTGAAGTTTTCCTCATAATACCTAATAGATTCATCATCTTTTTTCTTGAGATAAAATAAATACCTTTCTATTTTAAGAAGGAGATTGTGAGGAAAATATTTATCAAATTTTTTTTTACAGAAATCCTTCCATATCATCGCCTCAATATCTTCCTTGGGCTTTGTATTTTTGTTCAATGTCCACTATTGATCATATTCACCTTCCATGCAATAAATAGCCAGCAGGAACTTCTCTTGTTTAGAACATTGAAGGATAGAGAAGTTCTTTTCAATGGAGTTGATCCACTATTCCACGATTAAGGGATCAGATAACCCATTAAAAGTCAGAGTCCTTTGTCACATAAAGCTTTCAATTGTGGATTGTTCTCTCTTAGGGGGGTTTGGATTCTCCTAATATAGGTTTCTATTTAGAACTTGATTCAACTAAGAGAGTTTCATTATGAAGTGTGTGATTTCTGCTCCCATCGGGTTGGGCATCTCGTTGGGGGAAATCATCACATTTCTCTTCACAATTATTGTTTACTCGATTCCTACTAATTCTAACCATTGGATAGAATAAAATAAAAATTAAGGATGATTATATTTAACTTTTAAACACATAAATGGGAATTTAATGACATTAAAGGGATAACTTATAACTTACATTTATTTCCATAACTTATGAATTTCTAGGCTTCAGTATATGTTATCCATGATATATTTTCTAACATATGCTCTCATGGGAATTTTTTTACTACCTTAATAGTGGTTTATAATGAGATTATGAATTACTAAATCATATCCCTTGGGATTGTCAAACCAGGTGTGTAGTAAGCCCCATTGTCGTGTACCGGGTTACTCTGAGTCAGGCCTGAAACACCTTGTCAGAGTTGTTACTCCTAAGTACATATATGCCAGAACCATGTCCACTTGTAGTATCCAGAAAGGGATGTATTTTCTTGATAAAACACTTACTTTATACTAACCAAAAGTTAGGGGTGTTTTCTTATAATTAGTCTTATCCCTAAGTCTTTTACTAGAGTTTTCTAATCCTAATCCCAAAAAAAACTAAAATTTTCCTATGATAACAACTATAACAACCCTTATCTTTATTAAACATTAATACATGATTTAATTACATAAAATTACACTTAATACAACCTAAAAGATCAAAAATTCTAGTGTATTTGGGAATTAGGTATATTGCATCACAACTTTAAACATGAATTACAACATCTTTATTGAAAACTTCTTTAACATTATTGAGCTTAAAACTACATTATATAACCTAGGGAAATATATAAGAAAGGGGTGATCCATAAATAATATTAAGTAAATAAGCATGGAATAACATGAAGATAATAATACATATTAGACATGGTGTATCAATGAGGCATAAAGGAACATGAAAAATAAGGCATGATATAGCATGATAAACATAACATGGGAAATGTGGTAACAACTTAAAACATTGCATCATAAACATAGGTCAAGGATAAAATGACAAGAATTCATGGTGGAAAAAGTACCATAAAGGAATCAGGTATACCCCTGTCCTAACATGACGTATCATGATACTAAATATTACCCAATGCATTGGAGTGCTATACAATTTCAGGTGCACCCGTCAGTTTCATTTCATTCTCATTCTTAAGTGTTCCACATAGATCATAAAACATGGATTCATTCATCATAATAATTTATTCCATGATCAAGGAGTGTGGAATAAATAAATTTAAATCCCTAATAAAAAGATATATGTGCATAAAAGTGAAAACTCTTGATAGTAAATGGGTATAGTATTCACTACACAATTGGTTTGGTATGGAAAATCACGGTGAAAATTTGACAGCATAACGACGTCACTTAAAAATTAATAAAATGGGTTGATGAAATTGAAATGGATATATCATTATTTGGAAATGAAGTATACAGTAATAGGGATATGGAATTTCATTTCCACGTATATAGAATTATAAAAATAAGGCACATTGTAATAAATAATCTTGAAAGAAAAGAAAATGGAAATGATGCTTACGAAATTTTGGCATGGTAACAGGTGTACATAGAGGGGATTAATGAGAGAAAAAAGGGTATATCATCATTTATAAATAATAAGGGTAGTATAGGAGAGGTAATAAATCATACCCTATCATTTGAAATTGAAAATAAAATGGCATAACAAGATAAATAAACTTTGATAAAGATGAGAAAGGAAAGTACCATTACTTGAGTGTGTGGATTCAAAAGATTGAAATGGGGTTTATTGAGAGATTAGGGAACCTTGGGGGGATTTTAGAGAGGGTAAGTTAGAGTAAGGATGTGCTAAAAGGATTTTTAGTGAAAAGAAGTGGGATATTTGGTGGGTTTACATAGGAAATGAGAGGGGAGTTCTTTAATATCTCACAAACTTAGGTTTTAGATTATATATAATAGAATATTCAAAACCACAAACCTTATCATGGTTTTTTCCCATGGTTTTTCCCAAAGTGGGTAGGTTTAATTATTTTATTAGGAAAATTTCTGAACAAATTAAAATATTACACTTTCTTATGTGGAGGTGAGTTGCACTTTTAAAGAAATGAATTTAAAATCATAAAATATATTATATCTTTTGGAGGATTCATAAAGTAATTATAAAATTAATCACATAAAATTAAAATCAAATTATTTTAAGGGAAAAAATATTTTTATGAGGATATCCATTATAGTATTTATTAGATCATTTTTGTGTCGTTATGATGTCATAAAACACGCCGTATATTTATATGATATTTAATTTTTACCCGAAAATTTGATTGACTTAGAAAATTATGAAAAATTAATCATTGTATAATTTAAAAATTATGATTCCAAAAATAATATTTATTTTTTATAAATAATTTTCTAAATATGTGAATTCTCACTTTTAAAATAATATTCAATATTTATTGAAAAATGCTGGGTTTTTGGCAATAACAATTTTTGAACCCTTATAAAAAGTACATTTCACTTCATAGAAATTATATGACCATTTATAATTAATAAAACTTATTTAATAATAAAATTTTATTAAAATACTATTTATTTCAAAAATCCATTGGTTCATTAAAACAAATCCCTTAATTGAATTTGAATATTACCTGAAAATACAATTTGTGTTTAATTGAATAAAAATCAAAATCATTTATAAAGTAACAATAAAAAAATGAAAATAAATTCATTATTATATATGATATAAATATTCATATTATTAAGGTCTTGATACATATCCCTTTATTAGACCGGTTTACACCCTAAGAGTAAGGTGTGTGATGGTGAGACTTTCATGGGGTTGTTCAGCGAACATGGTTTGGGTTGTGATATTGATGAGCTTGAACTTCTCCCATAAATGGTTTTGATCATGATTAAGTTATTGGATATCATATTGGTCTTGGTAAAGGAAAATCCCAAAAATTCTATCTCTATCGGAATCTCTGATAAATGGGATTCATAAGGCACGATTCTACTTGTTGAGGTCATCACTTCCTTTGTCTGAGTCAATTGGATTTTTTAAAAGTCCTATATTTATAATAATCATGTGATCATTGTTTAATGGATATATTATCAGTAGTAAAGATTCTTAATGGTCTTTTGAATCCAATAAGATATAACCAAGGAAGTTTGTGTGTTTTATATAACCATATTACATAATAATACATTTAATTAAATCAAAAAGGGAAAATTCATTTATAACAGTTCGGGTTATTACAAATGGTGAGTGTTATTGGGTTTCAAAAAATAGTGGGTGATCAATAAAATTTAATTTAAATTTATTAATATGATTTTTTAATTAATGAAGTACTAATAATCTGATCTTAATTTTGTAAAAATATTAAACCATACATATTCAACAATATCATTGCAATCCATACTAGATAAGGATAAACTTATCATTGGATTGAATTTTCTTGAATAGTATAGGCACTTATGGGTTATAATATTCCATGAATATAAATTATACATGTTTGAAACCCCACTTCTAGGGTCTTTTGCTAAATAGGCTGGTGAGGAAGAATATATCTTTACCTAAAACATGTGGACGATGCAATAGACATCCAATATCCCATGTTATTCTTCATGCCCAAAGAGATTATAAATCAATATGAGTTCATGGGTGCATATAACATCATATCTCATCTTTTTTATCTTTATCAAGAAAAGGAGAGACAAGAGAGATGCGAGAATTCACTGTTCACATGCAATTTTGGAGAGTCAGTGCCAGTTTTGCCTCATGTAGTCAAGATGATTGGCTATATAGACTACTTAGACATATTAGTATTTAATATCCCTGGTGAGTTTCACATGGATCTCATTATTTCCTCACTAACTAAAAACTTCTCCAGTTTCATTGTGAATTATAATATGAACAATAGAGAGAAGAATCTTTCAAAACTTCTTACTCTTATTCACTGAGTTGATAAAGAAATACAACATGACAAAAATATGGTCCTTATAAAGAATAAGAAAAGGAAGAACAAGAAAAAGGGTCTGAAGACTCATTCTAATTTTAAGGTTCCAAATCATCATCCTTTCAAGAAGAAGAAGATTCAACAAAAAGCAAAGGAGCATAATATGATGTGTTTTTCATGTGCCAAGAAAGGCCATCAGAAGAGGTCACTAATGGAAAATCCATCTATTCTAATGGAGATATACCCATGGTTTAGGAAAATTGTGGGTATATAGTTGATGTACAAGACTATAACAGCGGGTTTTTAAAACCATTGGTATAGAGTTTTTGATATTAGAGGCCCTCTTGGGCTCTTACCCCTCTCCTCCTCATTCGAACCCTAAGCCTCCCATGCATCCACATTTCCCCCATCCCCTCGACCGAATTTGGCCTCATAAATACCCTACTCAAGCAGATTCAGTATCCCCCCTCCCCTCCTTAGGTGATTTTGGCCCCCCTTCCCTCCTCAGGTGATTTTGGCATCCCCCTAAGTGACATTTCACCCATTCGATGATGTTCTTGCTCTATTTTTGGGAAAAAATTATTGGGATCTTTGAGAGGTAATATTTCCTTCCCTACTCTTATTTATTCTCTTGTGTTTCTCCATTTTCATGGGTGTGAGTCACTTTTATGAAAATTAATTTGTTTTCACTATAGTTTTTTAATATTTTTCAATTATTTTGGATTACATATGCATGATTTTCCATTTTAGTTTATGTATTTTGTGGAAAAAAAGTTTCACAATGGTTTATTTGATTACTCAATCATAGTTTTCAACCATTGTGGATTAGAAATATAATTGACATATTGAGATAGAATGAAATGAAAATGATTAATTATTTTATAAATATATGTAAGGATATATATCAAAATTAAATAAGACCATTGTATATTTGGTCACTTGATATATGTGCTTAGAAATATGGTCTTTGGGACTA
The DNA here is from genome assembly GCA_963277665.1 of Viscum album. Lineage (NCBI taxonomy): Eukaryota > Viridiplantae > Streptophyta > Magnoliopsida > Santalales > Viscaceae > Viscum > Viscum album. The sequence continues at coordinate 1,896,528,189 of OY728158.1, read as the reverse complement.
AGGTCATTTAATATATGGTCATTGGCTAGGCACATATTGAATAGGTATATTTATGATTTTTATTTTTTAGTAATAAGTCGAAAATAATATAATTCAAAAATGATAATCAATGCAACAAAGATATGGTATTTAACATAATTATTTTATTATATAAATGTTTCATAAAAGTTTAATATTATTATTCTCATTAAAGATCCATTTGATGTATTAAAAAAATAAATTTCATTCCATTTTATGTATTAAACAAGTGGATGAGATAATTAATGACTTTACTTATCCCTATGGAACTATTGGGCCACTTTCATTGAAAATGTCATTCCCTTCACATTAATGAATTTTTATATAGAAAACATCCACCCAACCACTACTAAAAATGTCATATCCACTACCCCTATCAATTCACTCCATTCAATTAAAATTATCATGAATAGAATCACATTTTCAATAATAATATATTTAAATTAAATGGTTATGTAAGGATGTCACAAAAATGGATGACAGTTGTAATATATTCTCTTGTTATTATTAAATTACCTTAAATATGATTGTTTTAGATTTCGTTATTGTAAACTATAATAAAACCTTAAATAAAAAGAGTAGTGGAATGAATATATAATTTAAAGATTATTTTTCCACTAACATTACTAATTTGAAAATTGTGAATATGGTATATTGTAATGAGAACTGATATCATGATTGTTATACACATATTTTCATTAAGTAAACATGATTTATATGTGATTTTATTTCATTACTTTGATTTCATATAATTAAATGGTTGTTTTGATTATATGTTTTTCAAAACAAAATGTCATTTTTTTACTAAAGGTTTTTTTGGATGTTTTATATAATAGTTGGATATATTTAAAAGATAATTATTGTGTTTATATATGATGTCTTTATGTTTTATAATACATTTAATATTTCATTATGTTATTATTCTATGTTTGAATGTTATTTATTTCAAAAAACTTTATTTCATATGTATTAGTGAAAAATATATTAAGTTTTCATCATAGGTTCCCTGATGGGATTATTTTTTTAGTTTTATTTTTATTAATGTGAAATCATTTTAATTATGTAAGTTGATGTCTTTGGAACTTGTTGTTATCCATTGTTTATCAGGAATGAAATTTAATCCTTGTAGTAGATAAGATTGAGTGTAGGGATAGATAGATAGGGTTGGTTTATTAAAACATAAGTGAGTATAAGGTAATAATATGGATTATAGTGCCAAAGTTATTCAATATATCCACCATGATAGTGAATTATTAAATGTAAAGGATACCCACCTTGATTCATTATATGTAGTCATCGCTTATAGCATATTTTAGTTCTCTTATTATTTGTTTTGCTAGATACTAGTATGATTTAATTAATTTCATATTAAAATTGTTTGTAATGAATTTTTTAATTATGGTTTACATTTTTGATTGAAACATAACTTTTTCCTTTATAATAGAATGGATAGAAGCTGGATGTATCATATCGATTGAATTTCAACTGAGTTTTAAAAAAATTGGAAATTTTTTTAGATTTTAAATTTAGAAATGATTCAAATGGAGATTGTATATAGTGTCCATACTATAATTGTGTTAGAAGACCATGGTTAATCCATAAAGAAGTTAGCTACCATATAACGAAAGCTGGATTTTGAACAAACTATTATGTTTGTTATCACCATGGAGAGATGGGAAAATATTCTATTTTTCATGAACAAAAAGAAATAAGTGGTATGGAGAATTTGATATTTAATTGGTTCTATTTTGTGCATCATCGTGAGAGAGATAGTATGATGGTGAAAGAAGGAAATGATTTCAGTACACATAAGAAAAATACTGAACATGATGATGTTGAGAGAGTAAAAATTTTAATGGATGATGCCAGAACTCCAGTATATCAGGAAAGTACTAAAATAACCAAGTTAGAATTTTTAATGCAGTTATATCATGGAAAACCATATATGGAATTTATAATACTGCCATTGATTATATTCTTACCTTTTTAAAGGAATTTCTTCTTGATGGTGCAGATATTCCCTTAAATAATTATAAGGAATGGAAGCTTATATTTTCTACTAATAAAGTTCATGCTTTTCCAAAATATTACAGTTTATTTTCAGAGGAAACAACTGAATGTAATGACTATAAAGAATGTGGTACATCTCAATGAAAGGAAAATGTAGATGGAATACCATCTCATGTTCCATATAAAGTCAAGTGTCACTTTCCATTGATTCCCAGACTTCAAAATATATTCATGTCTACAGAAATCTCATCCAATATGAAATGGCATGATTCTGGGAGAATTAAAGGTAATGATGAGTTGGTTTATCCTATAGATGGATTATCATGGTAGGCATTTGATGCAAAACATCCTAATTTTGCAACTGAGGTTCATAATTCTAGGTTGGGTCTATCTTTTGATGGTTTTAATCTGTTTGGTCAGATGCTTACTGCTCACAGCACGTGACCGGTTTTTATTCATATTTATAATCTTCCTCCATGGATGTGTATGAAAAAACCTTTCACTTTCTTGAGTATACTAATATCTAAACCTCCTGATCCTATCAATGATATAGATATCTACTTGAAGCCTTTAATAAGAGAGTTGAAGCAGATTTGAGATATGGGTGTGCGGACATTTGATGCTTCTTCAAAAAATATATTTCATATTTATGTTTCCCTTATATGGACTATAAATGATTTCTATACTTATGCAATGATGTCTGGTTGGAGGACGAAGGGAAAACTATCATATCCCATATGTATAAAGAATAAACGATTTAGAAGGCTTAAATATCATCGTAATTTCATTTTCATGGGGCATCGATGAGTCTTTCCAATAGATCATCAATACAAGAAGAATTATAGGAGGTTTTATAATACTGTTTACACTAAATAACCACATCAACATATGTTAGGTAGTGATGTGCTTAATAAATTTAAAGATTTCAGTTTTTTATTAGGGAAAGGTCAACTGAAATCTAAAATGGGGAATAATGTTGACATTAAATCCAATTACAATTAAGGGTGTCCATAGTTCGGGTTGGGTTGGGTCACGGATGTTTCGGGACCCAATCCAACCAAAAAAAACTTGGGTCGGGTTGGGTTGGGTCATATGCTTCATGAGCAGCTGACCCGACCAACCCAATCCATTGGGGTTGCGTTACCTGACACATGGACAAAGGACCCAAACCAACCCAACCAGCTATGGGTTGGGTCATTTCAGGTTGGGTTATGTGTGTAAACCCGACCCAACTCGACCCAACCTGACCCTGACCCAACCCGACCCAACCCGACCTAACCCGGTAGACCCAGACCCAGCCCCCCAGACCTAGCCCCCCACCCACCTAGACCACCCCCTCCCCCTCCCCCCTGCACCATCCCCCTACCCCCTGGACTAGGCTCTCCACCACCATCCCTCCTACCCTCTGCACCCCCCCCCCCCCTCGCACCATCCCCTCCCCCTCCCCCTTGCACTGCACCCCCACCAGCCCCCTATCCCCCCTGTTGCACCAGCCCCACCATTAGCCCCTCCCCCTCCCCCATTCCCTACTGCACCATCCCCCCTACCCTGCAAAACCCCTCCCCCTCCCCCCTACTACACCAGCCCCTCCCCCTCCTCATACCCTTGCACCATCCCCTCCCCCAACCTCCTGTTGCACCAGCCCCTCCCCTTCCCTACACCATCCCCCCTGCTATAACAGCCCCTCCCCTTCCCCCACCAGCCCCTACCCCCCCCACCCTGCTACACCAGTCCCTCCCCCTCCCCCTGCTACACCAGCCCCTCCCCCGCACCAACCCATCCTCCCCCCACCACCCCCCCCCCCCCCACTACACCATCCCCTACCCACCTGTTGCACCAGCCCCTCCCCCTCCCCCCCACTTATTGAACCAACCCATCCCCCTCCCCCCTACCCTACACCATCCAGTCCTTCCCCCTCCCCCCTTAACTTGAACTAAACCCTCCCCCTCCCCCCTTCACTTCACCCCCACCAGCCCCCTACCCCCTACTGAACCAGCCCCACCACCAGCCCCTCCCCCTCCCACTTGCCCTACTGCACCAGCCCCTCCCCCTGCACTACACCAGCCCCTCCCCCTGCCCTCCACCAACCAACCCCTCCCCTTCCCCCTTCCCTTGCACCAGCCCCTCCCCCTTCCCTTGCACCATTTCCTCCCCCTACCCCCTACCCTGCACTGCACCAGCCCCTCCCCCTCCCCCTGCTGCACCAGCCTGCACCACTGCACCAGCCAGCCCCTATTTATTACCCTACCTACCTAGTCACTATCTACTACAGTTGACTATAATAGACCAACTACAGAATTACTATACTTCCCCTGATACTAAATACCCCTTTACACAACCCCAATGATCCCATGTTCCTAACAAATTCCTTGGAAATGGCACTAAATTTAATTATGTAAACGTGTTGTAATGAAAAAAAACATTCCCCTACAAGTGGACAGAGTCACCAAAACAAATAATTTGGTGAGTAACCAGGTCAAACCATAGGGTTTGGATTACTATTATTCTTGGTTGAATGTTTAACAAAATCAGTATACATAAATGGTTATGTGAAAATGGAAGATAGGTGGACAAGTAGGAAGAAAAGAACATATCCTTCCTAGAGTTAATAACTACTAACTATGAGGTTTACCTTAACTAGAGTTAAAAATCATTTGTAGGGGAAATGGAAATCGAACAAAATCACCCAAGTATACCTACTGTTCATACAACTGAAATGAGAAACTTTCACCGCCTTCTTGAAATGTGAACACATGAACTCCGATCCGACTCACATAGGTGCATGAAGAAATTACCTGAGGAAGATAATTTGAATAACATGATTAAAAAACTACTTACAGCCAGTGCCACCAGACATAACGCACGATAGGCCAGGGAGGATTGAGCGAGCAGGAGGGATTTCTCTCGATTTCTTGCGAGGGAATCTATCCATCTAGGGAGGAGGTGAGTGAGGAGAAGAGGAGGAAGGGAGTAGAGTATGAGGAAGGAATCCAGTCACTGTTGGTGAGGAAAGGATGAAGAAAGGGGAGTAGGGTTTAGCCATGCATGAGGGAAGTTCAGGGTTAGGGGGGAGGAGGATAGAAGGAGGAGAATCTGTCCGAGTAGGGGCAGAGGCTAGCGAGGAGAGGAGGAGAAGGGAGGCCAGCCAGTCATGTGTGAGGTAAGGTCGGGTAGTGGGAGGAGGAGAGGAGGGAGGAAGAGGCGGGCGAGTGTAAGGGAGGGAGGGAATTAGGGTTTCCAGGCTGGGTCACGATGCTAGGTATGGTTTTTTTCATACACCCTCGGGTCAACAAGTCAGGTTGGGTCGATATGTAGCAAACCCGAGACCCGACCCAACCCATCCACAGGTCAACCTGATACAAACCCGACCCAGACATTTTTTCCCACAACCCAACCCCACCCGGTCGGGTCGGGTCTGGACACCCCTACTTACAATTGGAAAAAGAGAAGAATATTTTTTGAGTTTTAATATTGGTCTACCAATTTGTTACGTCATTGTTTAGACGTAATGAACATTGAGAAAAATATTTGTGAAATGTTACTTTAAAGTCTTCTAAATATTAAGGGGAATACCAAAGATGACTTCTAATCTCATCGGGACTTATTGAATTGGGGTATTTGACCAGAACTACATCCTTTGTGTATTAGTGAAAACAAATGGAAAGATCCTTATGATTCTTATGTGATAACACTTTTAGAGAAAGATCAATTTCTAGCAGTATTGGAGAATATCAAGGTTGTTGATGTCTATTATAGAAACATATATAAATGAGTCAACAGAAGGGATTTGAAACTAAAATCCCTAAAAACTCATGATTACCACATTGTTCTTCATGAATTGATTCCAATAGTAATTCAGTATTTTTTATCCAATAATGTAAGGGTGATAGTGAGTCATTTGAACCATTTTTTTAGAGACCTTTGTGATAAAAGGTTATCCAAGTATTTATTGATAAAAATGTAGTAGGAGGCGCCGTTAATTTTGTGTGAGATGGAAAAAAATCCTCTATCCTTTTTCTCATGCATGCTGCATTTAACAATTCATCTTAAAAACACTTCTTGGGGGACCAGTTTTTTTTTATGGATGTATCCTATTGAAAGAAATATGTGCACAATGAAATCATATGTTCAAAATAATAATTATCCTAAAGGTTCTACTGTGATAGGTTATCTAGCTCAAGAATGTATGGATTTTTGTTCAATGTATTTTTTTGATGTGAGTATAAGACATTACCGGCCAATGAGAAATGAAGATGACTAGTATGGTAAAATTGAGACCTCGTTTCCATATCTTCCCCAAATAGGAGGAATTTTTGGGTCTTATACATTGGCTACATTGAACCTTAAAGAGCGGGATATGGCACATCACACAGTCTTGTTTAACTATGGTTTATTCGATGACTATATCAAGTAATTTGGATATTTATTTGTTATCTCATATTATGAAATTTCACATATACCTTAGACTTTTATTATCATTTTATTTAGGGAACATAAACAAATTATAAGTAGAATTCATCGATCTTTTCCTTTGAGAAAGTGAAAAGCTTTTCATAGCCTAGAGTTTCCTGCTTAGTTGAAATCAAAGGTATGACCATTACTTTAATTATCTTGTATTATTCATATATATTTCAGGTATTTAATTTACCTATTGACTCCATTTCTCAAGAATTAAGAGCATTGGATTTTGGTCCCAATTATTTGGTTCGTGAATGAAAATATTTAATAATCAATGGGTATAAATTTGTTACAACTGATCGAGCAGTGAAAATGAGAACACGACATGATGGTGTTATATTAACTACTACAACATATTGTTATGCTAGTGCATCATATAGTTGGCCTCGATATGAATATGTGCATTATTATAGACTTATTGAGAAAATATTGTTATTGAATTATTGCTCTCAAGGTCAAGTCACTATGATGAAATTTAAATGGTTTGATTCAATAATGTGATAGGGTACATTTATTGATGATTATGGATTAAGGGTTATTTACATGAGTTTATTCATGCATACCGATGAACCATAAATTTTGGAATCAATGGAAAAAAAGTGTTTTATATGAAAGATCATCTGAGACTTTATTATGGTGTCATTAATAAAGTAATCCCAAGACATATTTTTCATGAAGTTGGGGATGAAAGTGACACCATTGATCCCCCATTGGCATTGACAAAATATTACATTTGATGACTCAAATTTTCATATTGTGAGAGTTTATGTTAAGCTTAAATTAGTGGTGGGTAATATATAGAAGCAACCATATATGTTCACTATTCATTCATTTTGCGTTGACATGAGTTTCTAATGTTAATATTACTGTAATTAGTTTTAGTTTGAAGTGATATGTTTGTTTTAGTATTGTATGGTTTCATTTCATTTAATTATATTTATTTCAATTCAGAAAATTGGGTTTAAAACAAGTTTTTAAAAAATGTATAACTTGGTTTTACTAAAAGATTTTATGAAATTTCTTATTCCTTTTTTAACTTCTAAGTTGTATGCATGATTTTTAAAAATTGTTTCTAAAAATATACATTTCATTATTACGTAGATTATGAAAAATACTTCAAGAATTTGAAGTAAGTCACTATTTGATTATGATTGACAGGTGCATGAATGTGTGTTACCACCTTCGCTTCCCTCAGTGAGTATAATAATTGTAATATTTTTCTTTTTCATTACATATAATGTCATGTTAATATTCTTTATCAAAATTTTAGGGAATTTCAGTTCCACCAGAGTTGTACCTCATTCTAATCGCATGGGTCCAAGTGGGGATGCTCCTAGACCTAGATGGGGCACCCTTCATACCCATTCTCACATTGACCCACCAGTAAACACCCTATCTACCACAACTTTTTATCATTCGCTTGAGCCTCTAAGGATGTTCTCACTCATGCCTCCATCATGTCATTTAACCTCTTCTTCCCATACCACATCTATGTTGCCTCCACGAATGTTCACACCTTTAACATATCCATATATGTTGATGTATCCCCCAATATACTACCCATATTCTTCTATATGCCACCTCCATTTCCTACCATCCATTCAACATCTGATGAGTTAGTTCCTTCAGCTTCCACTCCAGTGCATGAATATCACCCAGATAATGCATTGGAATAGACACTTCCTTCAGAGGATATTGAGTAGCCTATTGAGCATCTTGCATCAGTTTTTTTTATTATAAATGTGTCAAATTATATCACTTAATTTTTTGCTTATTATACCGTGACTTAATTCTTTTTTACTCTTATATTATTCAGTGGGATCTTATAGTAGGTGATATTGGAACTCTCATATGCAGGAAGCCTAGAATCACCAGATATAGATAATAGTGGATTATAATAAAGAAAAGTATATGATTGGTAAAAATTTCAGGCAATGTAGAAGTTTCATGGACACTTTAGCCAAGTACCATGATATCATTCCATTGAAACTGGTCTCATGGATACATCTCAGTAATGACATCAAGGACAAATCATGGGTGTATATATGGGTAAGAAAATTTTATAAATTTATATCTATATTATTTTTGTATTTATATGAATTAAAATGTTCATTTTAGAGTCGGTTTAACATTCCCGATGGTGAAGCTGCTAAGCCTACAAGGTTGATGGATCTTGGGGAGTTATGGTGATCATACAATCATGAGTTGTATGTTGGTTGGAAGATCAGAGTTGGTTCTAATTTAGAGGGTGTGACGATATTCCCCGATTTTCCAAAAACTCAATATCAAAAAATGATTGCATATTGGACGAGTGGTAAGTTTAAAGTATTCCCAATCTTTAATGGTTTGCATATAAAATTTAATTCTTATTATTTGTATTGAATTTTTTTAGGAAGCATTGGGGAAAAAAAGAACAAATATTCAATGGCATATCTACACACATTGGGGAACACTACAATGTCCAAGTATGAGAAGCGTTAGGTTCTTTAATTTGAATTGAAATAATGTACTTATTTATATTGTTACTTAGTTAGATTTTTATATTGAATTTTAAGTTTTATTGTCGATAATCCCTTTAATATAAGGCTAAAAATACCCCTTTAAAATGGTCAATTGGCCTATAGGCCTAATGTACGATTGGTCAATTAGTCCTATAGGTTAATCAGCCATTAGGCCTATAGGCCAATTGTCCATTAGGCCTATAGTCCAATTGGCCATTAGGCCTATAGGCCAATTTTCCATTAGGCGTATAGGCCAATTGGCCATTAGGCCTAGAGCCTGAATTGCCATTAGTCCTAAATGATGGTTGTCCATTAGGCCTAGAGGTTGGTTGTCCATTATTCCTAGAGTCTGGTTGGCCATTAGGCCTAGAGGTCAGTCGACCATTAGGCCTAGAGGCCAGTTGGCCATTCGACCTATAGGCCAATTGGCCATTAGACCTATAAGAAAATTGGCCATATAATGAATAATATGGAGTTAATCTTATGAAATGAATATAAAGCATTCATATTCAATATTATTGAATTTTCATAATGAGTACCTAAAATTATAAAGTGTTTATGATTAGCTATTATATATGAATTTGTCATAAATGTTTATCACATTTTTAAATTTATGAATTTTTTATTCATTTAATAGTTATTCCCTTTTATTATTATTCAAGATTATAAAATTTTTACATTGTGAATATGTGTATACTAATCAATATCATTTATAGCAAGTTGTATTGGGGAATCGAAGTTCATGTACCTTGAGCTAAATTATTTTGCTCAAGTAAGAATAAAAATGATGGAAGTGAAATAAATGCACAAACACAAGAAAAGATTGTAAGTTTTTTTATTTATATTTCAAATATTTATACAAAATTAATAATTAAATATCTTATTTATATTTTTAACAGACTTCCCTGGAGGCCCTTGATGATAAATAAGATGACAACTTCAAGCTGAATGATCATTTGAGTCAGCTATTAGGTGATGATCACTAGGGCAGAGTCTGAAGCCGACCAGGGAAAAACATCATCTCCTCTAGGTATTGGTCCTCATTGGGATCCTTTCAAGCCTCTCAAACCCTCGAGCTACAAACTATTCATGTAGAAGTAGATGAGGCAAAAAAAATATCTTTAGAGGAGTGTAAAACAAGTAAACAGGAGTGTGAAAGAAGTAAGATAATCACCAAAAAATTCATGAAAGTTATATCATTTATAATTCAGTCACTTCCATAAGAGTATTATCCTACTATTGATTCATATATGGAATCAATGTGTTCTTTAAATGATGCTTTGAGTGATTAAAATGAGGGTCCTAGTGGAAATCGAGCTGAAGGTGGTGATAATGATATTGTTTCTCCAGATGATGTTGTTGGTGAGGATGTTGCTGATGGTGATGATTATTATTATGATTTATATGTTGTTGAGTATGAGGATGTTGAAGATGGGGGAGATATTGATCTCCTCCATTTTTGACTTAGCAGGAAGGAGACTTGTGCAGTTATGTAATGACTTGAATTGATTTTTTTATGGATGTATATGTATGTTTTAGTATTTTATATGGTTTTAAAACTATTACAAGATGTTGTTTGGATGATAAATGTAGAAAAATTTTATTACATTGAATATATAATGTATGTTTTATTTTATTTTTAGGATATGGAGGAAGAAGTGGTGACGTTGCTTCCAAATGCAAGCAGCTACCTATACCCATAGTTCTAAAAACCATAGGTATAGGGTCTCGGATGGGAAAAATATACCCACGGTTTTTTAAACTGTGGGTATAGATATATATCCAAAATTTTATTAAAATTGTGGGTATGGCATAATCTATGGGACCTATACCCATAGTTTGTATAGAAACCATGGGTATAGGTTTATACCAATGCCTCAACAGGCCATGGTTTTGAAAACCATGGGTATATGTGGCTTTTCCAATAACTGCACCCAACCAAATAAGCAAGGGGAAACTTCATGTACATTCGTTATTGAGTGTAATATTTTCATATCTACAAGTTGGGTATTAGATACTTCATGTTGTGCTAACATTTGTATCCAAATAAAGGAACCAAGTAGATTTTGAAAGGTTGAAAGAGGTGAGGTGGGTCTATGGGCTGCCAATGGAGTGAGGTTGGCTGATCTAGCCATTGGATACTTCCACCTTGCATTGATAACAGTAATGATTTTTGGTTGTAAAGAACTGTTATTATGTGCCTAGTGTTACTAAGAACATCATCACTATTTCTTGTTTATACATGGATAAATATATTTTCAGTTTTGGAAATAAGAGTTGATACTTTTATAAAGATAGAATATGTTATGGTATGACATAATTGAGTAGCAATTTTTATTTATTAAATTATGAAAACCAAATATTTTTAATTGATAACGAATTAAAGTCATGTGATTCATTTCATGCCTATTTGTGGCATCGCTTCCTTGGTCATAAAAATGAAAATCATTTGATGAAGCACTATCAAGAAGGTTACTTATAATCTTTTGATCTTAACCCACTTGAAAGATTCCATGATTTTTTATAAGGCAATATGACCAAACCACCATTTGGTGGTGAAGGTGAAAGAGTTACAGAGCTTCTAGAATTGGTACACATAGATGTGTGCGGACCTTTTCAAGTAGAATCTAGAGGCAGGTTATCATTGTTTATGAATTTTACTGATGACTTGAGTAGGTACAATTACATCTACTTGATGAGGTATAAGTTTTAATCCTTTGAGAATTTTAAAGAGTTCAAGAATGATGTTGAGAATCATCTTGGTAAGAAGATAATGAAACTTCAATCGAATCAAGGTGGTGAATATATTAACCAAGAGTTTGTCAACTTTCTATAAGAGTATAGGATTTTATCTCAACCTACTCATCCTTATACGCCATAATGGAATGATATTAGTGAAAGGTGGAATCGTACTTTGTTATACATTATAAGGTTGATGATGAGTCATGAAATCCTTCCATCATCATTTTGAGCATATTCATTACACACAACAATATATATACTAAAATAAGTACTAACTAAAGAGGAAAATGGTATTAACTTTGAGTTATGGAGTGGAAAGAAACTTTTTTTGTCACATACTCATGCATGGGGGTGAAAAGTGTTTGTTAAATCAAACTCAGACAACAAATTGTCACCATGGTGAATGAAGTGTATCTTTATACACTAGTACAAAAATAGATTTTTTATGTTGGTTTTTATATTTTTAATGTTGGATATTAAGGCAATGTTTTAAAAGGAGGAATTATAAATATATTTTATAACATCACACTACTAGAAATTTGGGCTATAGCCACGGTTCTAAACCGTGGCTGTAGGCCCTTAAACCGTGGATATAGGTAATAGCCACGGTTTGAGAAACCGTGGCTAAGTTTGGCGTGGCTATAGGCCCATCCCTATAGCCACGGTTCCAAACCGTGGCTGTATACCTAATGCCACGGTTTGAACCGTGGCTATACTAAAGGCCGAACATGCTTTATTGCCATGGTATAAAACCGTGGCATTAGGTCTATAGCCACGGTTAAAAACCATAGCAATAAACCAATAGCCACGGTTTAAAACTGTGGTTATAGGGTCTCCAAATCCATAAAAAAATACCCCCCCCCCAACCCCCGCGACACCCCCCTGGACACCCCATGGACACCCCCTGGACACCCCCTGGACACCCCCCTGGACACCTCCTGCACCCCTCCCCTATGCCCTGTAGACCCCCCCCCCTGCCCTCCTCCCAACTGCCTTGCAGACCCCCCCCCTGCTAGACAGCCCTCCCCCTACTGGACAGCCCTCCCCCCTGCTGGACAGCCCTCCCCCCCGCACCGCCTGGATATCCCCCTTGCACCCCCATGCCCCCCCTAGGCAGCCCCCTTGCACCCCCCTGGACAGCCCCCTTGAACACCCCCCCTGCACCTCACTAGACTGCCCCCCCCCCCCCGGACAGCCCCCTTGCACCCCCACAGGACAACAGTAAGGCAAAGAGCTGAATGATTCCAGTTTTGCACGGTCTGAAAAAGAAATTTCAGCGAAGGGTTGACGTGAAGGAACAATATGTCCCTGGGATGCAATTGATTCCACTTGATGATGAAGTGACAATTCAGAACATGCTGCCAGGTACAATTGATTGTCATAGATTGGGGAAGTCTGTCTTACATTCTGCTCTCGATGGCCAAGTCGTACGAACTCTCTCGATGGGGTTGGAGCCTATTAATAAGTCATCACTGGAGCCTAGACCATGTGTTGAAGATTTAGAAATTTGTGGTGCTAGAGTTCAAAGGAAAGGAGATGATTCAGAGGCTGAGTATGGAGACGGACGAGGAAAACCCTTTTTATTTGCAGTAAACATTCCAGAAGTGTGCCTTAGAAGTTTCCAGACTGGTTCTTTTCCTTGGTTAGCAGTTGCATGGCAATTCTATAGAGCTGTTGTTCACTACTTGGTACCTGGCTAGGTGAATGTTGTTGTTCAGCCCTACACCGAACCACAACACCCCCCATGCCCCTGCCCAGTCCCCTCCCCCCTGCTACTTTCCCCCCCTCCCCCTGCTAGTTCCCCCCTCTCCCCTGCCAGTCCTGCCCCTCCCCCCCAAACCCCCCAGGACAGACCCCCCCAGACCCTGGACACCCCCCAACTGTCATCCCCCCCCCCCACCTAGGACAGACCCCCCCCCAGACCCTAGACACCCCCCACCCAACTTCACTCCCCCATGCACCCTTGCACACCAGCATGCCCCCCAACCTTAGCCTGCCCCCTCCCCCCTATTGGACACCCCTCCCCCCTGTTGGACACCCCTCCCCCCTACTAGACAGCCCTCCCCCCTGCTGGACAGCCCCCCCCCCCCCTGCTGGACAACCCCCCCCCCTGCTGGACAACCCTCCCCCCCTGCTGGACAGCCCTCCCCCCCTGCCGGACATCCCCCCCTGCCGGACACCCCTCCCCCCACACCTCCCCCCTGCTGGACAGCCCTCCCCCCTGCTGGACATCCCCCCCTCCCCCCAGCACCCCCTGCACCTACACCCCCCTCCACCCTCCCCCCTGCCCCTGCCCCCTACCCCCTGCACCCTTGCCCCCCTGCACCCCTGCCCCCCCTCCCCCCTTCCCCCCTGCCCCCTTGCACCCCCAACACCCCCCCACCCCCCGCACCCCCCCTGACCTTGCCCCCATCCCCCCTGCCCCCATCCCCCCTGCCCCCTCCCCCCAGCACCCCCTGCACCTGCACCCCCTGCAGTACATATACATGACTGGGGATTTGGCTCCCTCTCACTCAAGCCAGGTGCAGTACATATACATGACTGGGATCAGAAATTCAACCCATATGAAATTGGTAAGACCTCAGTTCAGGTATGGGTTAAAATCTATGGCTTAAACTGGGTTTTATGGCATCCTAGAATTCTATATGACATTGCATTAGCTGTTGGAGTTCCAGTTAAGATGGATCGAGAAACTGGAATAGCTCGATTTGTCCATTATGCTAGATGTCTAATTGAAATAGACCTTTGCTCCACATTATTAGACAGCGTTTGTTTATCTACTGATGAATAGGAGATGGAACTTAGTGGAATTTGAGAACATACCAAAATTTTTCCCAAATTGTAAGGTCATTGATCATGAGGTTAAAAACTGCAGAAGATCTGTTATTTGCACCCTTTGTTCTCAACGAGGACATGATCATAAATCATGTTCCAACCTTGATTTGGAGAGGAAAACAATACAAAGAAATAAATCTTGAACCTCTGGTTCTAACAACCCTGTTAATAGGCAGTTTGCTGAGCCTGTTAATCAAGGGATGGTTGTTTATGACTCTAAGAATGATAATGAGAAGGTCTGTATGCCCAGCCATAAAACATGGGCTGACATTGTGGAAGAAGTTGTGGATCCTGCACCTGTTCTCCCTGTTACTACTACTGTCCATTCCTATGCTCAAGTGGTTTCTCAAAGCAAGGAACCCAGGCCCCCTTCACTGTGTCAATCTGATTCTGCTCAGATTGACACTAGTAAGGAGGTTTCCTCCTTGGATTGTGTGGCCAATGAAAGTCTCATGGCACAAGATTTACTTTCTGCTGCCTCTAGTGATGCCTTTAGTGCACAGGTAAACATAAATCTGAAGGAAGATGGACAAGACACAGTGAAGGAGGCGGATATTGTTAATAAACAAAACCAGCCTGCCTCTGTTTCTCATTTTTTTGAATCTGGGAAAGTGTAGTGTGGGATTACTGCTTCTGCTGACCATTCTGTTGATGCAAAAGCTGCTACACCTGGTTCTGAATAAGTATGTATACTTCTAGGGGATCCTTCTCCTGATCAGACTACTTCTTCTAGTGTGCAGGTGGTGTCAAAATCAAAGATAACAAAAAAGATTGTTGAACAGCCCCGCCCCCTGCCGGACACCCCTCCCCCCTGCCGGATAGCTCGCCCCCCTGCCTGACAGCCCGCCCCCCTGCCGGACAGCCCGCCCCCTGCCGGACAGCCCCGCCCCCTGCCTGGACACCCCTCCCCCCTGCTGGACACCCCCCCCCCTGCTGGAAACCACTCCCCCTGCTGGACAGCCCTCCCCCCTGCTGGACAGCCCTCCCCCTGCTGGACAGCCCCTCCCCCCTGCTAGACAGCCCGCCCCCCTGCCGGACACCCCTCCCCCCTGCCGGACACCCCTCCCCCCTGCTGTACACCCCTCCCCCCTGCTGGACAGCCCTCCCCCCTGCTGGAAAGCCCCTCCCCCTGCCTACACAGCCCCTCCCCCTACACCCAGCCCTATATCCAGCCCTCCCCCCTGCTGGACAGCCCCCTCCCCCCTGCCTGACAGCCCGCCCCCCTGCCGGACAGCCCGCCCCCCCTGCCGGACAGCCTCGCCCCCTTCCTGGACACCCCTCCCCCCTGCTGGACAGCCCTCCCCCTGCTGGACACCCCTCCCCCCTGCTGGACACCCCTCCCCCCTGCTGGACAGCCCTCCCCCCTGCTGGACAGCCCCTCCCCCTGCCGAACAGCCCGCCCCCCCTACCGGACACCCCTCCCCCCTACCGGACACCCCTCCCCCCTGCCGGACACCCCTCCCCCCTACTGGACAGCCCTCCCCCCCTGCGGGACAGCCCCTCCCCCTACCTGCACAGCCCCTCCCCCTGCACCCAGCCCTATATCCAGCCCCCACCCCCTACACCCAGCCCTATATCCAGCCCCCCCCCCACTGGACCCCCTAGACACCCCATGGACAGACCCCCCAGGACAGCCCCCCCCCCCCCCAGACCCTGGACACCCCAGGATAGACCCCCCCCCCCCCCCCACTGGACCCCCTAGACAACGGATGGATGTCATGGGCTATTGCTAAAAGACCGAATCCGGCTGCTGAAATCAGTAGTAAGTAAGAAGAGGTAAATGAAGAAAAATGAATAAAATTTTCCCAATATACTTGGGGGAAAGCATGAAGGAAACTAAGTTGGACTGGATTTTAAGTAGGTTGCTCTTGTTTTTCTGAAGAGGCAGGGTTGATTGGGTCTAAAATAAGTGAGTTAGAACAGGAATTTAGATGAGGGCTTCAAATGTTAAGGGGTCTGGTTTAATTGGTTAGAATTGGGTGAGGTTTGGAATGGTTTTAAAGTGGGATGCCTGGTGGAAAATGTGGGGTTGGTGGCTTAGAAGTTGAGAGGTGGGTAGGCCTGATTGGTGGTCAAGTTGTGGATGGGTTGCCTAGGTGGATTGAAAAATGGTGGGGGACTGGAAAGGAGTTCATAGTGGCTAAATTGAAGTGGGAGCTTGGAATTGTAGTAGGGCTTGAGTTTGGATTTTTTTAGTGAGAGTGGAAATGGCCCTGGAATAGCTGGTTTGATTTTGGTGGGTTGGCCATGGGATTTTTATAGTGCATCGAAAAAGAGTCACTAGCAGGGCTTGGTTTGGTGTGAAATTCATTCAAACGGTTGTGGGAACCATCATGGAAGCAACTACCAAATACAGACCAGATCTAGTCTCCTCTACAGTGAAGACCCTTCATGGAAACTCTTCAAGAAAACCAGGTCTCCAGTTGCATCTTTGTCCATAACAAACAAGCCTTGTTTGCATAGGCCCAAACAGACCTCCCTTTGCCAGCTTGTGGGGGAAATGTGGGAACTCCAGCATGAAATAGGCCCTCAGAATAGAACAGCCTCTTTGGAATTGCATCAAACAGATTGTTTGCAGCCTTTAAAACTCAACTTGGCAGTGATCATCCTCCTCCAATGAGTGCTACATGAGATGAGGGAATTATGGAAGGAATTTCATCTAAAACAGCCAAAAGCAGACATTGAATTTCCATCACAACAGGCTGATCCGGTTCAGATGACATGTGCAGAGGATGAGGATGATCTGGTTCGGAAAACATGTGAAGAGGATGAGGAAAAATAAGAATTACCGAACAAATATTATGTGATACATGTACAATAAAATATGCCAGACAATTCCAAACCAATGTTTTCAGTTGAATTGAGCCTTTGTACCACCTTCTATGCACGTTTTGTGGAAAGATGGATGAGAGGCAGCGCTGAGAGGAGATATAGTTTAGGAATGAGGAAATACGAAAAATTATAGAGCTAACCATTCAATGTTTCTCTAAGGAGGAGTAACCGCCGCAGGGTGTCGTACTGAAGGTTGTTAACATTTGTCTCTAGTGTAAGTGGGAGTTGGTTCCCTAGAACCAGCTTCTAAGTACTTGATGATTGAATGTATTTATTATCTTGAGTACTAAGAAAGTTTCTTATTGTGTCATGATTTTTCCTCTATAAGACATAGTATGTGATAATGTTTTAAGAATATATGTTGCACTAAAAGGTCATAGCAGTTCCCCGCTATAATGAGAACCTGTAGGTTCCATGAAAGTATTCTTGAATAAATATTTTATAGTTGGATGATATTATTTTATAAGACACATATGATACAAGTTATTAGGGGTGGATACTCATAGGACTCTAAGTCACCCTCTCATGGTGTGCACCCTTGGTAATTTCTAGGGTAGGAGATTATGAGAATGAGACCCGCCAGTAGGAAACCCACATTTTTGTGTCATTGGATGCTCCTATATGTGGACATGTATATTGATCCTTAGACTTCAATATTATCATTAATGAATACCATAAGTCATGTAATTTGATATATTAATGAAAATTGTGATGACGTATACTTGTGGAAAAGTATGAAACATTGGGTGTGCCATGAGTAACATTGCATTAATGTATAGTGTGAGAAATGATTTATCCCTTATGTTTATTTACAGAAGTTGATATCTTAGGACCTTTTATGGAAATGGAACTGTCTAGATAAATTCATGGTAATGGTGTTTTGTGATCAAGTTCATTTTCAGAAATTCAAATAAAGAGACATCAAGCACATAGGTTGATGACACCAATATGCAACCTCTTTGATTAGAGATATCATGATTAAGAGATTATATTACACAATAAGCATTCGTGGGAGGTTGAATGTCACTTACATTAACTTATTTATTTATAAGTGTCATACACTACAAAAAAGTAACCACTATAGAAGGGGTTATTTTTGACTTTAGAAGGGGTTATAACCCCTTCTAAAGACATTAGCGTCGGTTATGAGGAACTGTCGCTAATGTGCCTGCCTACTGTTTGTAGAGGCGATTTTGATCAAGCGCTGGTAAATGCGTGATAAATTTAGTGGCGGTTACATTAGAGGGGTTTTAAACCCCCTTTAATGTTGTCCAAAATTTACCAAAAATGTTTTCTATTGGAGGCATTTATAACCGCAACCGCCGCTAATAGAGGCATTAGGAGCGGTTCAAACCGCCCCTAATTGTTGATTGCATCATTAGGGGCGGTTTTACACAACCGCCCCTAATGATTTTTTTTCAAACCTAGGATATGCATGACACCCCTCTTGTCCATCTGGTGGACCCCTGTGCCTGTGTCTTCCCCCATTGTCTGTTGTCTGGTGTCCCAGTGTCTAGGTCTCTCCCAGTCTGGTGTCCCCTGTCTGTCTGGGTCTCCCCCTGTCTGTCCCTATCCTTCTGGTGTCTGTCTGGTGCCTCCCCTAATGCCCTGGTGTCCATCTGGGTCTCCCCTTGTGTCTGTCGTGTCCGTCTCAGTGTCCCGGTGTCGGTTTCTCCCTTGGTGTCTCCCCCGGTCCGTCTGGTGTCTTCCCCCTGTCCTGTCCCTGTCTGTCTGGTGTCTCCCCCGGTCTGTCTCGTGTCTGTCCCAGTGCCCATCTGGGTCTCCCCCTGTCTGTATCGTGTCTGTCCTGGTGTCTCAGTGTCGGTATGGTGGTGTCTATCCTCCGGTCCAGCCCCGCCTCCGGTGTCTCGGTGTCCCCCCGGTCCAGCCCCACCCCCGGTCTACTCACAAATTAGGAGAGATTCCAAAATAATGTTTCGGGCGGATTCGAACAACAACCTCCAAGAGGATCCGCTTGCGCTCAAACCACTACCCCAAGTTTCCCTTTGTTTATATATTACATATATTATTCTATTTATATATATAAATAAGTTTATTAAAATATAAATTATTTGCATAATATATTTAAATACATATAATAAGTTTATTAAAATATGCATATATATTAATAAACATATATATATATTAACAAATTTACACATAATTTTATATATTGTTATATTTATATATATTAATAGTTTTATTAAAATAAACATTATTAAAATAATATATTTAAATACATATAATAAGTTTATTAAAATAAGCATATATATTAATAAACATATATATATTTACAAATTAACACATAATTAATATATTATTGTATTTATATATATTAATAAGTTATTAAAATAAACATTATTTTCATAATATATTCAAATAAATTAAATAAATAACATGTATCTATATTTATATAAATATAAATATATATGTATATATATTTTCTGCACACCTCTATAAATTATATATTTACATATATTTAAATAAAATTATGTATGCATGTATTTATAAATACATTTATATCAAACACACATAAACGCAAATGTGTATTTATATATTTATTTGTAATTGTTTATATTTATTTGAATACATGTATATATATTATATATATTTATATTTATATTCATATTTATATTTTGCACAAATATATTATGCAAATATATATATATACATATTATATTTATACATACACAATTAAATATATATATATATATTATATATTTATATGAATATAATATATTATACATTTTATAAATACATTCATATATGTATACAATATATACTATATATATATTATGAATTTTTTTAAGAAAATAGTAGGAGTTCACAACCCCTCTGATCTTAAATTAGAGGGGGTTCAAGAGGGGGTTTTGAACTCCCACTAATGTCTTACATTAGAGGGGGTTTTGAACCCCCACTAATGTCTTACATTAGAGGGGGTTTTGAACCCCCACTAATGTCTTACATTAGAGGGGGTTGTGAACCCCCACTATTTTCTTCAAAAAAAATTTGTATAACACACACACACAAACACATCACACCTCTAAAATCCAACTGAATATGTGTGTGTGTGTGTCGCACCTCTAACTGAATATATATAGTGCCTGCAACTAAATATATAACGCTACTAATTATTAAAGTAGTGACAGTTTTAACATAACTGTCTCTAAAATCCAACTGAATATATGTGTGTGTGTGTGTAGCACCTCCAACTAAATATATATAGTGCCTGCAACTAAATATATAATGCTACTAATTATTAAAGTAGTTACATTTTTAACATTTGTCTCTAAAATCCAACTACATATTAAAAAATGTTAAAAAATTTAGAGGGGGTTGTGCAGAACCCCCTCTAATGTTACAGAAAATGAATTTAGAGGGGGTTGTGCATAACCCCCTCTAAATAACCCCCTCTAATGTACTTTTTTTTTGAAGTGCATTGTGTGTCGTTAGACGCTAACCTTGGGCTTTAGATGTCTCTACCCATTGCCACTGAGAAAGAGGCCTAAAAGATCACACACTAAGTATATCTGAAATCTTTATTAAATTCAATATTGAATTTAACAATTTAGAACTACTAGAAAACAAAGTTATACCCATGGTTCTCCAAAAAACCATGGGTATAGGTCATCCCTATACTGAGAGGACCAGTTTGGGATATACCTAACACTGAGAGGGGGTTGAATCAGTGTTGGGGACTTTTTTAAACCAATTCCAACTTTTATCCTTATACCTCTTGGCCTGTTAGGATCTTGATTCTCGTATTCTCTTTTCCTTGTCGCATGCAATAATAGAAAGCAGTAAAAATATGCACATGATATTTTTACAAGGTTCACCACTCAATAAGAGTAGTTATGTCCTTGCCATGCACGGATATGACCAGTGCATGGATTCTCCACTATGATGCGATATGCTATTACAGTGGAGTGTCTAGGAAAGCAATCATCTAGCCAGTGTAATTCCCTACACTTTGAAAGGGGGGTAGGAAACAATCCTCTTCACTGGACTGGTGATGACTTAGCCCAACTTACAGCCTCTAGCTGGTTCTTTATACTGCCTATGAAGACAGCCTTCTTCTTTCTTCAAAAGTTATGTTCTGCTCTTGGTCTTCTTTAGTGCTCTTCACTTGATTACTTGCAAAGCAGTAGGAAATAAATTCTTCTTTTTTTCTTTCTCTTCTTCTCTAGTGCATCACCAATTGCACTAGACTTCTTATTTCTTCTTTTTAGTGCAAAAACCAACTTCACTAAAACTTCTTTCTTCTTGGATAGAATCACATACACCAATGTGATTATTCAAGTATTGAAGATCAGTTCACTTGGCATCATATGAATCAAATTGCCCTGAATAATTGTCAGTCTTTATTTGGGAATAATATGTTTTTCTTCTTCTTTTCTTTCTCTTTGACACGGCATAATAAGGAATAGTACTACAATGTATTAATATTTTTCTTCAATTATCAATACTAATACATGAGTGTATCAGTATACTTCCTTCTTCCTTTATGTAGATATGAGTTTAGTTGCACATCTGTCTCCTTGTCACACAAGCAACAACACCCCTACAAACAATGTATATAAATCGTGAAACCAGAGAGTGTTCACCTTCGTGCAAGGAGATAGCTCCACGGGTCTTCTTCATCATGAAGAGGATGTATGATTCTTCTTCACAGAACCATGGATGGTTCGTGGATATATCTTCGCAAAGCACTACAAGGGTGATTATTCACCAGTTGCGTACTCATGGGATCTCCTTCATGAAACACAATGAGGGTTTGAGAAAACCAGTCACTTGTTTGTGGTTTCTTCTTCGCACAGAGGGTGCGGTTCTCCTTTGTCGCAAGACACTTCAAGAGTGCATAACACTTGTTAAAGGCCTACGGTACCCTAAAATTTTTCTCTTACCCTTCTAGGTGGCTTGCGCATAAAATTCAAAACCTTGCGCGTAAAAACACCTTTTGGCGCAAAAAATTTATCCGCGCAACTCTTCTTTTTCATGCAGCACTTTCTTTTTCATGGAGCACTTTTTTTCACACATCACTTCTTTTTAATGCACCACTTTCTTTTTCGTGCAACACTTTCTTTTTCGCGCAGCACTTCCTTTTTTGCACAGCACTTTCTTTTTCGCGCAGCACTTCTTCTTTTCGTGCGCTACTCAATACTTCAATTTTTTCCACACATCAGAGCTTGGGATTTGTCTAAGTGTTGAGCCTTACCAAATTAGAGGGGGTCACCTCTTATTTATAGTCCTTTTAACCCTACATAAAAAACACTAATCCGCATGTAAAACTCTCTTCATGCGCGTAAAAAATCTTTCACGCAACATTATATTTCGCGCAATGCTCCAATTTTTTGTGCACCTCATGCCTTTGCCAATTTTCAAGCTTCTGATCTCAAAACAACTCTTGTGCAAAAAACTCCATTCCTCTATTTAACGCACTACGCCAATATTTTGCGCATTGCTTTATTTTTCGCGCACCACACTAATATTTCGCACAGCCTTTATTTTTTGCGCACTTTGCCCAATTTTCTGTGAACTCCATGCCTTTGCCATTTTTCAATGTTCTGACCTTGAATCATGCCTTGTGCGCAATAATCTAAACCATATTCAATCTTGTGCACAAAATCCATTTCCAAAAACACATTTATTCATATCCCGATTTTTAGGCCCTAAAATTTGGCAAACACTAGAAAACAGTGCCACCTTAAACTGTTCTTTTGTACCACCTCCAGATTGTCCATTCCTTTGTTATTTCTCTCTCCACTGCTTCCCATGTCCATTCTTCAGCTTTTATCATGAACTACACTATAATGATATGTATCCTTTGAAAGACCTGATTTAGCATCGTCAGAGTTACAATGGAAAGTACTGAAACTTCCCTATCTTCCAGCAACATCATTCCTTCCAATCAAAACTGTATATGACTGGCATCATAATTTCTCCCCCTTTCCTTCATAAGGCTTGCATCACAAGTTCTTTTAACTTATGATATTTGTGAAGTTCATATCAGTAAAGTATGATATGGTTTTACTTCATAGAGAATTTCCCAAGTATGACATTCAATTCTATGATTTCATAAAAATTCTCCAAGAATCCTCACTTCAGCTGGTCTCCATTAACTTTGGAGTCCTTCATATCCTTCTTCATTTTGACGAAAATTGACAACTGTTGACAAAAAATAAAATATTCATACACAAAGTGGTCCCAACATATACCCATGGTTTTTGTAAACCATGGGAATAAGTTTCACGGGAAAAAATTTCACAAGAATGACCTATAACCACGGTTTTTGTAAATCATGGGAATAAGTTTCGTGGGAAAAAATTTTGAGGGAAGGACCTATACCGATGGTTCTCTAAAAAATATGGGTATATGTCACCCCTATACCCAAAATTTTTGTAAACCATGGCAATAGGTTGCGTGATAAGAAAAAAATTGTGGGAAGGTTGTGGAAAAACCTATACCCACGGTTTGACCAAACTATGGGTATAGGTTGGCCCATTATTTTTACATAATAATAATAATAATAAATAATTTAATATAAATAAATTTTTATATACATATACATATATATATATATATGAATATAATAAGAAAAAACATGTTGTAGGATAGTGGTAAAGTTATTTGAGTGCAGGCAGAAGGTGTTAGAATCAAATCCCAACAGAGGGTTTTTTTTAATAAGCATACCCATAGTTTGACCAAACTGTGGGCATAGGTTAGACCATTATTTTTACATAATAATAATAATAATAAATAATTTAATATAAATAAGTTTTTATATATATACATATATTTTTTTCAATATAAAAATAAAAAATGTTTTGTGGGATAGTGGTAAAGTCATTGGAGTGTAAGTGGTAGGTGTTGGGATCAAATCCCAATGAAGGTTTTTTTTAATGACCTATACCCATAGTTTGACCAAATTGTGGGTATAGGTTGACCCATTATTTTTTCATAATAATAATAATAATAATAAGTAAATAATTTAATATAAATAATTTGTTATGCATATACATATATATTGTTTGAATATAAGAACAAAAAATGTTTTGTAGGCTAATGGTAAAGTCATTGGAGTGTAAATTGAATGTGCTAGGATTAAATCCCATAGGAGGATTTTTTTTAATAAGGACCTATACCCACGGTTTGGTCAAACCATGGGTATAGATATTTCCATTGAAATTGCCTAAACCGGCAGTTTAAGAACCGTGGGTATAGGTCTATCTCGACATCTTGAGCACCCACGGTTTTATAAATTGTGGGTATAGCCTATACCCACAGTTTTTTGGGTTATACCCACGATTTAACTATGAGTATAGGTAAATATTCTTGTAGTGTATAATAGATGTCATTTCTGTTTTGTGGTTTAATAATTATCCAGGTTTGATTAATCGTTAAGATTTAATCACAAGTTATTCAAAAGAATGAGTGAATTAAATAATAATAATAAATATTTAATTATAAGGTTTGATGGATATAATATTTATTATATTTATCGATGAATAATATAGTGATATTTATTTTTTAAATAGATAGTCATTATTCAAGGTTTGGTAAATGTCAGAGAGGATAAACGAACCAAACTTGGTGGTCCAGTTAGAAATGATGTAAATGGTATTTATTTATATATTATTGAGTGATGCACATGTCAAGTGATTAATAATAATATTTTTATTATTATTAGATATGGGTTCAATAAAGAATTATAAAATTGGAAAGGGTCCTATGTGCAAATTGCTAGCTCTAAACCTGCCATAATAAATATCTAATTATATCTTTTTCCATTGACACGCTTGTTGTGCACAACAGATAGAGAGAAGTTATCTCAAACCATAAAGAGAGTTTTAGAGATCTATAATGTTCTCTCTCCTCTTCTCTCAAACCATTTATATAACACCAAGAATTATTTTTCCTCAAAAATAATTCTATTACGATCAACCATGAATGACGCAAGCGATTGGGATCAACCGTGTTAGCACCTAACGATTCTACGACAACATTCAAAGATTGTGGTTCACAAGTGAATCACCTATAGAGAGATTTTACACTTGGATCCTACAACGCAATGACGATGCGATGAGATACAGTCAACTGGATCATCAATAGAGAAAGAATTACAAGTTCAAGTAATTGTAAATCAAGTTATAAATTAATTATAAATTACTTGTGAAGATCCTCCTCTTCTAGTTCTGACATTTAATAATGTTAAGTAATCTATTAATTTCATTAGTCATGGAATCATTAATTATGTAAAGCTCAAATTATTCTAAATTAAGGCCCCTAGGGGGCGTAGCCTAGTAGTTGCATCTTTGAGGGGTCTCGCAGGAGGTCTCGGGTTCGAGCCTCCCTGAGTACTTATAGGTTCCATAGATTTTATTTGTTTCTTTGTATCTCCCTCCCCCGAACTCTTGTGTATATATATATTAAATTAAGACTAAAATTCAAGTTGTTCATGCCAAACAAATGATTCGGCTACACCCAAAACCTACAAAAAGTAATCAGTGTCGACTTAGACTTGCCCACATGATCATGGGCCAGTCCACGGGCTTGTGATATTTGGTGTTTTTTTACAACCCATATGCCTAACCTAAAATCCCCCTTGATCTGCTCCACACATCCTCAGTGACATTGTCTCATCCTTGATTCCCTCACCCACCTCTTCCCCTCATTGTCTCATCAGTCTATCATTGTGGACCCACCCTCCCCACAAACCCTTCCATGCCCCTTGAATTTATTGGTGGTGGATTGATTAGCGTGATCTCGGACCGGCTCTATCAGGCATAAAAGATGTGCAACACAATCCGATCTCAAGAACCCACATCATGGGTGAGGAATAGCCATAGGCATAGATGGTAGCTCAGGTGGACGATCTTCGTAGACATAGGTGGCAACTTGGGCAAGCAAGGCACAAGCGCAAGTTGATGATCTTCTTTGGAGAGAAAGGCGAGGCACATGCATCGAATTGGCTCATGTGACTCTCGGTCGATGACTTCAGGTGAGTGGGGTTGTGTGGGCTCAGACAGTCGAGCCACAAACACAAGCGGATGATCTTCTCATTCTCAAGCGCAAGCGGCGACTCAAGCATACAAGGCACACACATTGATGTTAATTTTATAAGCGATCACTTCTTACATGACTCATAGGCAGTGAGTTATCTTATGAAATTCTCTCATGGTTCCTTCATAAACATGTAATAAAAAAAGTTAGAAAATATAGTTATACATGTATATAAAATGGGATTCCAGTAGGCTTGTCTGAATCATATAAAAAACAAACCGGGCTTGCGAAATTTGACCCGTATGAATAACACGTCAAAACGAGCAAAGAAGAAACAGGCCTAGGACCATGCAGGCTAGGCCCATTTAGGCTCAACTTTCCTGTTTTTCATGACAAATTATAGTGGCGTGGATTAAGATGGAGATCTCATGGGGAAAAAATCAACAAGTGATAGAACTTTCTATACTGAAAAAAAAATCATTGGGTTGGTTGAGTAAAAAAATATAATACTTCACTTAGTATAATTGAATTGGGGTGTATTTTGGATACAAAAACATGTGACTAACTATTTTGGATAAAAAAATAACTCGATGGTATTAGTGAATAAGTGAAAATTCCAATGACAACTTTGTGTGATAACGAAAGTGCAATTGATATCCAAAGAACCCGGTAGAACACTCATGCATGAAACATCTTGAGATTCAAGACTGTTTCATTAAGGAGAAAGTGGGGAAATAAGTTGAGAATGTGGAGCATATCAGCCCAAATAAACAAGTGTAGAATATTTTCACAAAACCACTAGATACAATGACATATGAGAATCATTATTAGAATCGTGGAGTTTAACTACTCGTTAACCTAAGGAAAATGGGGTGATAAATGGGAGATAATTTCCATTGGTTGGTGAAGTTTGCATATTTGAAAGAGAATTTCCTTTGGAATTATTATGAGGTGGGAAAATAATGACAAATGTGTTCAAAATAGAGAATTATATATGAAGTGATACCCATTTGTGGGAGTTTCATATGGTAATAATTGACTTCCTTTTGACTGGATGAAGGCACATGCTTCCTTTCGACATAATTTTTAAACTGAGTTTTTAAAAAAAAATTAAAAAAAATGGGATAGGGTTGAGGGTATTTTCAAAAATGGGTCTGGAGATGCGTGAACAGATTTAACGCTTCTTGTGTAATTTTTTTGAAGGAAGAGTGAACCCCGTTCACTTTTCCTCCAGAATTTTTTTAATTTCTTTTACTATTTTTATATATTTAAATTTTTTATTTTTGTTTTGTTTGGTTTTGTTTAAATATATATATATATATATATAAATAAACATTTTCAACAGAATTTATCTTCTATTTAATATCTGATAGTATTTTCATTACAGTAGTCTGAATTCTGACAGAAACCCTCACCCAGAACTCCCTTTTATAAGAGGGTTTTCCCTAAAAATCATTTTGTATTTCCGATGTGGGATTCAAGTTTTCCTTTTACTACATAGAATATTCTGCATTTCCAATATGAGATTCATAAATGTTTCAAGTATGTGGCTTTGAAAAATTATAAAATATAAACTATAAGACCAATATAAATGAAACTTAAAACATGGATTAAACATATAAGAGATAGTTGAAAATAAAAAGAATTTCATAAAAAATGTTGATGAAAAATAATGTATAAGCTTTCAAAACCACCAACTTGAAACTTAAAAATGTTTCAAGTATGTGACTTTAAAAGCCTATAAAATATAAAATATAAGACCAATATAAATAAAAATTAAAACATGGATTAAAAATATAATAAATAGTTGAAAATAGAAAGAATTTTGTAAAAAATGTTGATGAAAAATAATTTATAAGCTTTCAAAACCACCTACTTCAAACTTAAAAATGTTTCAAATATGTGGATTGGAAAGACTATAAAATATAAACTTGAAACTTATTACATGGATTAAACATATAAGAAATAGTTGAAAATAAAAATAATTTTGTAAAAAATGTTGATGAAAAATAACTTGTAAGTTTTCAAAACCGCCAAATTGAAACTTAAAAATTCTTCAAGTATGTGACTTTGAAAGCCTATAAAATATAAACTATATGACCAATATAAATGAAAATTAAAACATGGATTAAAACTATAAGAAATAGTTGAAAATAAAAATAATTTCATAAAAAATGTTGATGATAAATAATGTATAATCTTTCAAAACCACCTACTTGAAACTTAAAAAAGTTTCAAGTATGTGGCTTTGAAAAACTATAAAATATAAACTTGAAGACTAATATAAATGAAACTTAAAACATGGATTAAATATATAATAAATAGTTAATAATTAATTAGTTAATTAGTAATATAATTATTAATTAGTTAATTATTAATTATATAATAATTAATTAGTTAATTAGTAATATAATTATTAATTATTAATTACTGATAAACCATAATTACTTAGTTAATTATTAATATAATTATATAATCATTAATTAGTTGATTAGTAATATAATTATTAATTATAATTAGTAATATAATTACTAATTATAATTAGTAATTATTATTCAAAAGGTTCAGGAGGAAAGTTCACATGCTCCTAGAAAATTTATTAAAAAAGAGACAAGTACAGGAAAAGAAAAGATGGTCATGGATAGACAAATACAAACCCTTATCAATCAGAAAAGAAAAATAGCACACCAAGAACATATCAAGCTTGGTCAGGATCCTCAGCAACCTCATCAGTTTCCCATTCCAACTGTGATATTTCTGGAGTGAACAACACAAAGTACTGTTCTTTAAGCTTTTCCTGCTCTGGGGTGAGTTGATGACCTCGTCCACGACCGCGACCACGACCACAGCCCCAAGTATAGTACTTTGATGCATCTGGCTCCATATCACCTGGAAATGAATCCTCTTTCATCGCATCCCATTCAGCACGACCACGCCCTCTTCCATGATTTTTTGGATGGCGTCCCCTCCTCTAGGTCTTAGTTTGTTGTCAGGTCCCTTCCAGCTCATTGACCTGCTCCAGACACCTGACAATCTATCTGAGAAATGGCCTCACCACCTTCCATTTACAATACACCAGATGTCGCCATCCTACCTTGACCAGAGCCCTTCACTGAGTAATCAACCTTGTTCTTTCCTTTCCGACTGCGCGTTGTAATAAATTGCTTCTGCAAACCTTGTTCATCAGTAACATGTTTTGCATCATGTTCATCAAGTGAAACAAAAAGATTCACATATTCAATTTTGAATGGAACCTTAACCAGTTCAGATTTAGAACCAGTTCGCCTTGGGATCTTCTGAAATCCTTCACTGTCCATGGGAACCTTTTTCTTAAGTTTGCTAGGGGATGAGGCTCTTTTCTCATACATGAAAAGCTCATCAGAGTCAGTGGCCTTGATGTTCTGTCTCTCAATTAACTCTAGTCTCTCCATCAAAGGTGCAATCAAAGCAGAATCATGCAAAATATATTCATCCCTCAGGCTGCCTTCACCAACTTTTAAATTGGAATCATCAACTAAGTTCGACCAATGTTTTTTTGAGGCAGAACTCTGCATAGGAGACATAGAATAGGTTGTTTGCACATGCACATCAGCAGTTATCCCATGAACATCAAAATCCTCAGCTTGAACTTGTAGACCACCAACCAGTTGTCTAGCCACACTATCTGCATTAACCATTGGATTGTCATTCCTAGCATCAAGCACATCAACCATTGTATCATCCACAGGGGACAACACCCCTGCCAAAACATCAGTCTCAACACCAAAAAAATTTGGGGTCGGTGCAGCAATAGGAGATCGAGAATCCCCTGCAGGGTCACCCTACACCGTACGGTCAGGCCTTACAGCAGCTGAAGCAGGGTGCCTCTTCACCCCATCCTGAACCTCCTATCTCCTATAGTTCTGAATGTCATGCCCAATGACTTGACAATCCTTTCAGAACAAGGGGACCTTCTCAAATTCAATATGCAATTCAATCTCATCATCATCCAAAGATAGAAATACTTTATCAACTAAAACTGAACTCAAATTATTAATTATATGATAATTAATTAGTTAATTAGTAATATAATTATTAAGTATAATTATTTATTATTTATTATATAATAACTAATTAGTTAATTAATAATATAATTATTAATTATTAATTATTAATTATTAATTATTAATTATTAATTATTAATTATTAATTATTAATTATTAATTATTAATTATTAATTATTAATTACCAATTATAATTATTAATTATTAAGTATATAATAATTAATTAGTTAATTAGTAATATAATTATTAATTATAATTAGTAATTAGTAATTATATAATAATTAATTAGTTAATTAGTAATGTAATTATTAATTATAAGTATTTATTATTTATTATATAATAATTAATTATTTAATTAGTAATATAATTATTAGTTATATAATAATTCATTTGTTAATTAGATGTTTGCACTATGCAACAAGCAGTGTCTTCCGACTGTTTTTGACGATGGCCTTGGTCATTAAGGTGATGAAATTCATCACTATGCTCATTTGTTGGTTTCTAAAACTGATGTAAAGGGAATATCACAGGCCGAAGGTGACGATTTATTGGAGCGTGTTGGCGATGATGATGGATCGGGCCGATGATGGATTTTGAGGCCGGATCTGAACTGACGACGATGGATGGTGAGGGTGACGAAGCCTTACTTCGCCCAACGATGTAGAGATGAAGGCATGACGGTGATCGAAAGCAGGCGACTACGATCGGGAGCAGGTGACTTCGGCTCGACGTTTTCCTGTGATGATTTCATTGATCTTGGGTTCCTCACGTGGATGGGTGCAAGCCAGCGATGATCGGACTGGCATTTTTGGGACCCTGGCGGTCGTGTTCTTCCTGGTGGCAGTGTGGAGACCCGATGGTGGGGCTAGTCGGTGATCATGAGGCAAGGTGGGTTTCTTTTAGATCTGGTGATGTGGGTGACAACCTTGAAATTTAAGCGTGGGATTCGATGACTTTTGGTGCGGATCGAGCACGACGACGACATTGTGGCCCGGTGGGGAGGTTCATTTCGACGAGTTCTGAGATCCTCATGGAATGTGGGCCGAGGAAGACCTCAGGTGGATCACGGCGACCTCGTGCTGCGTGTGGGTTGCCGACTTCTCGGTTGTGGTGTGTGTGTACCGGTGTGACGAATGCACATACTGCTACTCCGGGATGCGAGAGTTGACCTCGGGATTCTGGATCCTTGCAATCAATCTTTTCCAAGCTGGAGGTGTGATGGTGACCTCGACTATTGGGTTGAGGCGACTTCGGGTCACGTGTGTGCTGGTGATAACGATGGGGTTGTTGCAAACAGCTGGTGGCTGTGTTTGGCGAATGAATATGAACACAGAGTGGGGGTTCCTGGTGGAAGTGGCAACTGGATATCACGAGATTGTGAACTTGGGTTGCGGGGGTGGTTTGATGACCCAGGTTGGGCCTTTGCTTGGGCCATCTTTTGTGCTGATTTTCTCAGTCTATTTTATTTTGCTATTTGGTATTTGTTCTAGTTGTCGTGTGATTGGTGTTAACTTTTCATCTTTGTTGAGTCAATAAGGTTTTCATTATGACTTTTCCATTCCTTCATACATGGGGGAGATTGTTAAGTCATTAAGGCTTTCTTTATGACTTCACGATTCCTTCTTGTTTTGAAAATCACAAACACCTTATCTCAAGACAAATTTCCTTTTACCCTATGTTTAACTTCTATAAAGAAAAATTTCCTTCCACAAGAAAATTTATCCTTACCATGTTTTACTTTGTTCTTTATCTTGTCTAAGTATAAAATTCGGTTTGAAAACCAAAACCTCAGAATCCTATAAATACCTAGATATGAAGCATTCTATTTTTGGATCCGAATTCTCAGAATTCTAGTTACGAACTCTTCTGAGTTCTGACTCTGAATTCTGATTACAAATTCTGGATACAAACTTTTCTGAGTTCTCACTCTAGATTCTGATTACGAATTCTGGATATGAACATTCAAGAAGTTTGACTCCGAATTCTGGTTACGAACTCTCATGAAGTTCAACTCTGAATTCTGGATACGAACATTATGAAGATCAACTCCGAATTCTGGATACGAACATTTATGAAGTTCGACTCCGAATTCTGGTTACGAACTCTCATGAAGTTCGACTCCAAATTCTGATTACGAACTTACGTAAAGTTCGACTATGAATTCTGGTTATGAATTATGATTACTAATTCTTATGAATTCTGACTCCGAATTCAGACTATGATTTCCTAGAAAACAGAATCTGAATATCTTTGTATTATAGACTCCGAATTCAATTTTGGTTAGACTCCGAACTTTCATATTTACTCTTATTCCGAATATCAGATTTTTGGTTATGGTTACACTTGTTTTGTTATAAAACGATTTCGTGCTTTCAGTTACTCACTAACCGTTGTTTGAGTGACATGTATACAGGTCCCTCCGAAATTCAAGGAAAAATATGATTGTTAGAGGAGGGAGCTGACCGTTGAAGCCATGACTATAAATAGGGGCTCATTTGAAAGAGCTCACAACTGTTCGATGACTCTAGAGACCACATGTTGTTGAAGTTATTTCTAGAGAGAGACTTTAATTGCTTTGTGTATACTAAACTTCTTGTTCATTTTCGCTTCATGAGAATCTGATTGTTGTTGTGTATAATCGAGGGCTTCCATGGATAGGAAGACAGAGGTGCCGATTACCTTGAAGTTGAGGGCTTCCTTACTGAGGAAGATAGAGGTACCAACTACCTTAAAGTTGAGGGCTTGCGGGGATAGCAAGACAGACTCCGATCTTTGTATCGAGGGTTTACCCTAGTGTGGGTAAGACAGACTTTCTTGAAAGTATAAATCAAGGGACCTTTATCCAAGGTTGTTGGATACCCTTCTATTTGGGTTAAAAGACTTACTATCTGTTACTTGTTTTGTTACAAGTTTTCTGGTGCATTTATATTGTTGAGGAAAGTATAACCATCTTATACTTCCTTATACTTGTACTCTGATTTAGTAAGATTTTATACGCTTTAAGGTATAATCTTCATATTTTTAAACCTTCATTAAGTTTCATTTTCGGAATCCCTTTTCCAGAATTGCTTTCTCGGAATCATATTTCCCGATTCAAGCAAGTTTATAGATCTAGAGGTTTTATGAAATATCTTGTTTAACCTTGTTAAACATAACCATCTTTAAAGTTCCAAAGGAATTTTTAAAGTATACAATTCACCCCCCCCCCCTCTTGTATTTAAGCATCTCATGTTTACATATTCGATCCTACATTTGGTATTATAGAGTATATCATACTCATACATACCATCTCAACAATCTTGTGTTTAGTGGCGCTTGTTCCATGTTTCTGTATCTTTGTCTACTTTACCTTTTTAATAAATTTTTGGGATCAGGTATGCTCGGATCCTGAACTTTCCTAGTAATGAATTATTATATAATTAATAATTATATTACTAATTAACTAATGAATTATTATATAATTAATAATTATATAATTAATAATTATATAATTAATAATTATATAATTAATAATTATATTACTAATTAACTAATCAATTATTAACTATTTCTTATACGTTTAATCCATGTTTTAAGTTTCATTTATATTCGTCTTATAGTTTATATTTTATAATTTTTCAAAGGCACATACTTGAAACATTTTTAAGTTTCATGTAGGTCGGTTTTAAAGCTTATAAATTATTTTTCATCAACATTTTTTACAAAATTATTTTTATTTTCAACTGTTTCTTATATTTTTAATCTATGTTTTAATTTTCATTTATATTGATCTTATAGTTTATATTTTATAGGTTTTCAAAGTCACATACTTGAAACATTTTTAAGTTTCATGTTGGTGGTTTTGAAAGCTTATAAATTATTTTTCATCGACATTTTTTACTTTTTTTTATTTTCAACTATTTTTGTAATGACCCAAACCTTTGTTAATGAAAATCCCTCTTGATCTAATTAAATGTCTTAATATGTGAAATGGTTATACAACATATGCACTTCTTTTGTTTTTGGATTTTAAAATACCATTAAGAATTTTGATCATTGCTTTTGTAGTCGTTGAACAGTGATCACATGATTAGTATAAATATGGGTTTTAACAAATCCAATTTATTCAGACAACGGAAGCGATGGCCTCATCCAGTAGAATTGCTCCATACGAAGCCCATTTTTCAGAGCTAGGAAAAGAGATGGAGTCATCGTGCTTCACTCTTAACTAAGCTCAATCTGAGCTTCAACAGGTTAAACTCAAACGAAACTACCTACGAGAGAAGTGGAAGTTGATAGAGATCACCACGCAAGCAATGTTATCTAAGCCATCCCAAGAGTCTGTCACCATCGCACACCTCACCCTTTGGTCTTATGCGGGTGTTTTAAGTGGTTATTTAACAAGAACCTAGTATTATGGCTATGTACATTATTTTTGGTATATAATAATGAATATACTTTCATTTTATTATTGTTACCTTGTAAATAGTTTTTAAAGCACAAATAGTGTTTTTAGTTAATATTCAACTAAGAAATCAATTTTGATGAATTAATGGATTTTTGTATTAAATAATATTTTAATAAAATATTATTATTATTATTAAATTAATTTTTATTAAATATAAATAATCTTATAATTTTATGAATGCAATTGTAATTTTTATTAAGGTTCAAAAGCCATTTTTGTCAAAACCCTTGAATTTCTGATAAATGTCGATTTTTATTTTAAAAGTGAAAATTGACATATTTAAAAAATTATTTAGATGAAATAAATATTATTTCAGGAATCAGGACGTTGAAATTATCCAATGGTGAATTTTTCATAATTTTATGAGACAGTCAAATTTTTGGGTAAAAATTAAATACCGTTTAAATATATAATGTGTTTTATGACATCATAATGACCCAATAGTGATGTAGTAAAATACTATAAGCTTTATGTTCGGCCAATACATGTTTTACCAATAAAATAATGTGATTTTGGGTATGTTTGACTTATTTTACAAAGCATTAATGGATCCTTCAAGACTTATAAAACATCTTGTCTTTTTAAATTGTTTTCCTTGAGAGTGTGACTCACCTCCACATAAGCAACCCCATTATTTTAAGAAGTTCGGAATTTGATCTTATATAATATATTTTTTCAATTCTATTTTCCAAAAACCATGGGCAAAAACCATGGGCTGTTTTGTGGTTTGGATTAGTTTAATGTGAGGTGTCCCAACCCTAAATAATAAATAATTCTCTCACCTTTCCTATATAAACCCACCCAAGCTTCCACTTCCTCCTCACTCAAAGCCTTTGGAGTTCATCCAACCTATGTCCTCATCTCTCTATAATCCTTTAAAGGTGCCCCAAGCTCCCACGAAGCCTCTCTCAAGCCTCTCTCAAGCCTTTGGAAGCACACTTCCAAGTAAGGTTTTTTCTTCCTTTCTTATTTTTGTACAATATTCTTTAAATTGTTATACCATTTTAATATCAATTATAAATATTGGGGTATGGTTTCGCACCTCCTCCATACTTCCCTCTTTATGTTTTAATGATGGTATACCTCTTTCTCTCTCATTAAATGCCTCTCATGTACACTTGTTACTATGCCAAAATTCTAAAAGGAATTTCTCTCTCCTCACTTACATTCAAGCAATTATTTTGTATCATGAATCTAAACTCCATTAAATTTGTTGGGATATATATATATATATGACCCTCTTACTTTCCATGTCATGTAAATATGATGAGACACTCATTTCTCTCTCATCAACCATTTTTATGAGTTCTTATGTCACGTTGTTATGCTGCCGAAATTGCACCGCGTTTTTACAAGCCAAAGTCATTGTGTAGTGAATATCATGCCCATTTCTATATCAAGGGTATTCACCTTTATGAACATTTACTTATTGTTTAAATAGTTTCATTTATGTATTCCACATTCATTTATCATGGAATAAATGATTATTTTGAATGATTCAATGTTTTATGATCCATGTGGCACACTTATGCATGAAATGAAATGTTTAAGAAGGGTGCGCCCTGATAGCGCTCCAATGCATTGGGTAAAGTATAGTATCATGATACGTTATGTGCAATGGGTGTTGACTAGTGCTAATTCAAGTGCAATGAGGTTTTACTCGTGCTTCATGTGCAATGAGGGTTTACTCATGCTCTATGTGCAATGAGCCTTAGCTCGTGCTAATTCCATGTTAAGAGTTGTTGCCACATTTCCATGTTATGATTATCATGCTTTATCATGCCTTTATTTTTATGCTTATCTTATTCTCTATTGATATGCCTATTGTCTAACATGTATTTTATTTCTCATGTTATTCCATGTTTATTCCCTTACTGGGCTTTATAGCTCACCCTTTTCTTATGCATGTCCTCAGGTTATCCCATGCAATGTTAAGTACAAGGGAATGTAGTGGTCATGTAAAGGAAGTTTTAAATAAAGATGTTGCATGTTTCATGTTTTAAGTTGTTATGTAATGATCCTAAGCCCCAAAGACACTATACCTCTCGATCTTTTATGTTGTATCAAGTGAATTTTGAAGTTCCCAGTCAGGATCCAAGTATCACTGAGAGGGGGAGGGGGTGAATCAGTGATATATTTTTCTTTTTAAGTTTCCCCTTTTTGAAACAAGATTTGCCTCATGTTAAAGAGTTTCTTCCCTACTGAACACACACAACCACAGGAACAAAAGATTTATAAGGTTCACTACTCAAAAAGAGTAGTTGCGTCCTTGGTATGGTACGGAAACAATCCAGTACCACAATATCCACTAGAAAACAATCATTTGATGTGGAATACAACAACTAGGATATACCCTTACACTCGTGTAGAACTTTGAAAACAATCCAATAGTGTGTGTGCTCCCTCTTAGCACAAATAGGGTAATGTAATGATTCTGTTCTTCTTAACGAACTTTCACAAATCAAATCTTTCAAAACAATTCTCCACTTTCCTACCCAGAAGCTGGTAAGAACCTCCTGGTGCAAACAGCTTGCACGCCACTCCCTACTTGTGCGCCTCCCTACTTGAACGCCACCTGTTTGGGTGCCACTCTACTTGCGCGCCACCTGCTTGTGCGCCACTCAGCTTGCACGTCACCTACTTGCGTTCCACAACTTGCGCGCCACAACTTGCGCACTACTATTGTGCACAACTCACAACTTTCGCACCACTTTTGACTTATACACAACACACTTCTTGAAGACACCTCCCTGCTTGCGCGCCTCTGACAACTTTCATGCTAATTTTTCTTGCGTGCCACCACTTGTGTGTCGTCCTAATTGCACGCCTTATAAATAACCCTCAGCTTGCGCACCACTTCTACTTGCGCGTCACTTCAGTTTATAGGCCACTTTCTACTACTTACGTGATCAGAGCTCAAAAATTTTCCTTAAGTGTTGAGCCTTAAAAACTGAGGAGGGTAGTTGTATATTTATAGGCATTTTGGTAACTTGCATGCCACATACACTTTCGCACTGCTCCAGCACTTGCGTGTCGCTCCAGCACTTGCGTGTCGCTCCAGCACTTGCGCGTCGCTCCATCACTTGCGCGCCGCTCCATCACTTGCGCGCCGCTCCATCACTTGCGCGCTGCTCCAGCACTTGTGCGACACTTTATTTCCTTTGTCATATTTTGATATGATGATGTTGAAATATGACTTGCGCACAACATACACTTATGCACCACATATACTTGCCCGCCACACTTGCGCGTCGATTTTGACTTGCGTGCCAATCTTTAACTTGCGTGCCACTTTTGACTTGCACACCGCTTTCTTTCTTTTTCCAAAAACACTTCTTTTACTCTCTTTATCCTTTATAAGGATTGCATTATAAGTTCTCCAAACTTATGATATTTGTGAAATACAAATCAGCAAATCATATTCATATTTTACAAGTCCAAAGTTAATTGATTTAACTTCTTTGACAACAAAGAACAACACTCTGTAATAGCAAACTCTTCTTACTTCCTTATCCATCCAACTTGGTCCCAATAATCTCCCCCTTTGTATTTTTTTGTCAACCAAGATTCATAAATCACTGAACTTTGTAACCTTAAGCAATTGATTACTTATCAACAATTCTAAGACTACGTGAGCTAACTCATTGTAGGAAACAAGAATTATTAATAGCCAAAACCATGTTGTCCAAAAGCAGTGACTATGAAATCGAATGATCGTATCTCCTCGGCCTTCTTCAGAACATCTTTAAATCTTTTACTTCAGTATTTATCACTTCTTAAAATTTACTGGAAAACAAAATTGTTTCCTACAACCACTCCAACAAACAGCTAGAATAGTTCACACACATACATACTGGATTCACAACTTACCCACAACTCCCCCTTTATGCATGCATATATAAGGATAGATTTATGAAACAATTCTACCCCTTGACAACACTATCCAAAGGAAAGATGAGAGTGGAGACAGAAACACATACCTTAACCCTGATGAGAAGGAGGTTGGACACCCATGTTCAACCTTAATTTTGCAAATGGTTCCTTCGGTAAAGGTTTTGTGAATATATCAACCACTTGTTCAGATGTAGGAACGTACTCCAGCCTCAATTCATTCTTCTCCACCTGCTCTTTGATGAAGTGGTACTTTATATCAATGTGTTTTGAACGAGAATGTTGTACTGGATTTCTTGTAAGATTTATTACACTCTGATTATCAGAACCCAAGAGAAATGGTAGCTTTACTTCAACAAGTAGATCTTCCAGCTGAGTCTTCATCCACATTAGTTGAGTTGCAGCTTGAGTAGCAGCAACATATTCAGTTTCATTTGTGCTAAGAGTTACTGAATTCTATTTCTTGGTATGTCAACTAACACAACTTTTCCCCGGAAAGAAAACTCCACCAGATGTGGATCTTCAATCATCAACATTTCCTGTCCAATCAGCATCAGAATACCTGAGTAGATCAATATTTCCTGAGCCATCATACATGATTCCAAAATTTGTTGTGTCTTTGATATATCTGAGAATTATTTTTCCAGAAATCAGATGTGATTCTTTAGGATCACTCTGAAATCTTGCACATAAAGTGACAGCATAAACAATGTCGGGTCTTGAGGCAGTCATATACAATAGACTTCTAATCAGCTTTCAAAACTCTTTTTGATCAACTTCCTTGCCTTCTCCATCTTTAGAAAACTTGGTTCCCACTAAAATTGGTGCGAAAACTGGTTTCAAATTTTCCATGCCAAACTTCTTCAGAAGTTCCTTAGCATACTTTTCTTGAGACAGAAAAACGTGATTCTTCTTCTGTGAAATTTGTAGCCCAAGAAAGTACTTCATTTCTCCCAGCATGGACATCTCAAATAACTTCTTCATCTCCTCAGAAAATTTTTCACATGATCTTTCATCATTTCCAGCAAATATAATATCATCGACATAAATAACAACGATCAATGAAAACTCCTGACATTCCTTGATGTAGAGATTGTTTTCAACTCTCCATTTCTTAAAATTCATCTTCTTTAAGAAAGTATCTAATTTAGAATACCATGCTCTCAGAGCCTGTTTTAGCCCATACAAAGCCTTCTTTAACCTGCACACATAACTTTCATACTTTCCAATAACAAATCCACAAGGTTGATCAATGTATACTTCCTCGTCAAGGTCACCATTCAAAAATGCGGATTTTACATCCATT
Source organism: Viscum album (assembly GCA_963277665.1). NCBI lineage: Eukaryota > Viridiplantae > Streptophyta > Magnoliopsida > Santalales > Viscaceae > Viscum > Viscum album. The sequence goes on along the minus strand of OY728158.1, from coordinate 1,896,488,106 downwards.
TGAAAGATTTTGTAACCTCGTTGTGAAACAATAGCAAGAAATATTCTGATTGTTTCTAATCTTGCCACCGGAGCAAAGGTTTCATCAAAATCAATGTCTTTAATTTGTGAATACCCTTTACAAACCAATATTGCTTTGTTTCTTATTACTTTACCTTCTTCATTCAGCTTGTTCTGGAAAACCCACTTTGTACCAATGATGTTCTTGTTGTCCGACTTGGGTACAAGTTCCCAAGTATCATTCTTCTCTATCTGGTCAAGCTCTTCATTCATTGCATGAACCCATTCTGTATGCTCAAATGCTTCATTTACATTATTCAGTTCAACTTTCGAATAAAGAGATGTATGTGATATAGCATTCATTGTTCTTCTTGTTTGAACCCTCTGATTTTTATCTCCAATAATGTTCTGAGCCTCCACTTGCTTCCTCAACCTAGGATGAGTTGTTTGAACTCCATCTTCATCACTTGAGATTTCTGAGTCGGAATCGTCTTCTTGAGTAGGATTAACATAGTCTGCAGCATTATCAGAATTTTTAACAAAATCTTCTCTATCCTGCTCAACTTCCACATATTGATTTTCTTTCTCAACATTTTCAACAACTTTTACATCTGAAGAATCAATAATTATTCCTATTTCTTTGTTGCGAAATCTATATCCTCTTCCTTCTGGATCATAGCCAAAAAAAATCCATCATCTCCTCTTTGCTCAAACATTCCAAGGTTTCCACCTTTCTACTTTATAATGCATGACCTCCCAAAAACTCTTAAGTATTTCAGACTTGGAGTTTTTCCATAGAACATTTCATAAGGAGTCATATCTGAGTTTGGTCTAAAGAAACATTGGTTTTGAATATACACAACAATGCTCATGGCTTGCCTCCAATAATAATGAGAAAGACTATGCTCAAGCAACATAGTTCTCCCCATTTCCACCAAACTTCGATTCTTTCTTTCAACAACCCCATTTTGTTAAGGTGTGTATGGTGAACTGAACTCATGCTGAATTCCATGATTCTCAAGATAACATTCAAAATCTTTATTTTTATACTCACCACCATTATCAGTTCTCAACTTCTTCACTGAATACTCACATTCCTTTTCTGCTTTCGTCTAGAAACTCTTAAACATTTTCAGAGCATCTGACTTATGTCTCATGTACATAACACAATTAATGCAAGTAAAGTCATAAATGAAAGTAATGAAGTAATTATCTCTATTTGTTGATTGCTTGCTCATTAGTCCACATATATCAGAATGTATAAGTTCCAGGGGTTGTTTTGAATGAATTTCAACTCTCTTATGAAAAGAGTTTGTAATCTTCCATTTTTCACAAATAGTGCAGCACCAATCTATTCTTCTTGATAAATCAGGCATATCTTGGACACTGTCTCGCGTTGATAACTTGCACATATTTCTCTGACACATATGTCCCAGCCTTTTATGCCATAACTGATTTTCATCCACTACACCCATGTAACAATATTTCTGCACTTCACCAACTTGGAACAAACTCCCTCTTGTACGTTGGCCCTTTGTAATTATATTTCCATCATTTTCACTTTTCACAACAAATCCATCTTTTCTGAAGATAAATTTGTTGCCCTCATCACAGAGTTGTGACACACTAAGCAGGTTATGTTTCAGTCCATCAACATATAGTGTTTTCCTGGATTTCATCTTTTCTTTTCCAATGATGGTTGATCCAACACCTTTGATCCTTAGAGATTCATCATTTCCAAATGTCATTGTTCCTTATTTGAAGTCTTTCACGTTCTTCAGCAGCTTTAAGTCTCATATCATATGAGAGTAACATCCACTATCAAGAATCCATGGGCGTTCTCCTTTTGTAGCTTTCAAAGCAGTTTCAACAACAAGAGCTTTTTGTTCTTCCTTTTCCTTCACTTCTTGTTGTGCTTTCTCCAATTTCCTAGCTAAGTCAATGTGTTCTGGCCAGACAACCATGCACTCTTTCTTTTCAGACTTATCATACCTTTCCCTTTTAGCTTTTAAAAACTCTGGCTTTTGAGAATTATTAAGAATCTTTTGTTACTCTGGTAACACAGTAAGGCAGCCCTTGGCAAGATGTCCAGGTCGATCACATCTTTCACAAATAGTTTCCAGTGGTTGGAACCTATTCTCAACTTTCACACTAGTCTTCTCAGATATCTTCTGAAATTTATTTAGAGACTTTTTATTTTGAAAGGGTTGACTCCCCCTCAATCCTTGTCTTTCAAAACTTGTGGAATAGTTGTAATGTTGTTGGTTGAACCAACACATATTTTTCATGTGTCTGAATCCACCACAATACCAGCAGTAACCATAGAAAGAATATTTGCCTCTGAAACTTTTATACTGTCCAGATTTGTGAACATGCTTCTCAACAACCTTCTTAATAGAACTATGTTGACCATCAACCTTCATGTTTTCATTTGTAACTCCCTTTCTCAGTTCAGATTTAACAGCACCATAAGTATTAGAAGTCTTTCTTAACTTGTGATTTTTATGCACTTTTGATTTTTCATCATTGCTGAATTTGACCACATACATGGTATTTTCATCCTTGTTCTTATCAGAACCAATTCTGTCTTTCTTTTCAACCTTTGAAGGTAACTTTTGTGGATCCTTGTTTGGTTCATTCTTACTGAAACATTCACCAACTTCTGAGATAGATTTTTTGAAAATGATGTTCATTTATTTAGCTTTATAAAGTTTCTGTTGGACAAGTTCCAACTCTTCTTCTTTTGCCTTCATCTTTACTTCAAGATGATCATTACGATTCTTTGTATTCTCAAGAGAAATTTTCAGATCATCAATCTCCTTTTCCATCTTTATTTTCTCATCAGTAAAACCTTCTTGATTGTTTAATGTGGAATTTTCATTTATCATCTTGTTGTTTTCCTTCTCAAGCCTTCTGATCTTCCTCAATCATTCTTTCAACTTTTCTTTCAGATGATATTCAAGTTGAGTTTCTTCTTCTTCTGAACTGTTTCTCTCGTACTCTTCATTATTCACTACAGTAATAAAGGTATTCTCTCTAGTTTTTTCAGAAAATAATTTCTCAGATTCATCTTCGTTGTCTTCTTCATCTTCATCTTTAGATAAAAAGCTTCTTCTTTTTTATTTGAAGAACTTTTTATCCTTCCCCTTTGAAAAATATTTATCTTTGTCAGCTTGTTTCTTCCACAACCTTCTTGGCCTTCTGTTATCATCATCACTATCTTCTTCTTTATTCTTTTGAGGACAGTTAGCCGCAAAGTGACCAACGGCTCCACACTCAAAACATTTCAAGGGAAGTTTACCCTTGTATTTCCTTGTTCCTCTTTTCACATTCTTAGAAAACAAAGATAAAATTTCATCAAAATTTTTACATACCTCATCTTCAGAATCAGATTCAACAACATCATCTTCAATAAGAGTCTTCTTTAACTTCTCTCTCTTTGTAGCCTTGAATGACATTTCTCTATCAGCTTTTGTTTTGCCCTTCAAATTCTTCTCCCTTCTCATCTCATAAGTAATGAGAGTGCTATGCAAATCATCCAAATATAATGTTTCAGGGTCTTTATCTTCTAATGAAGACACTTTAGCATCAAACTTGTCGTGTATAATTCTCAAGATCTTTTCGACAACTGTAGAAACCTCCAACATTTCACCAAGACATCTGATTGTACTGACAAAATCATTTATCCTGGTAAAGAAATCCCCAACAGATTCAGATTCTCCCATTTTCAAGTCTTCATACACTACTGGAAAGCTAACATATACCAACAGTTTGGAACCGTTGGTATAGGCCTCCAAACCGTTGGTATAGCCTATACCAACGGTTTGGAGAACCGTTGCCAAGTAAGCCGTTGGGATAGGTCTATACCAATGGTTTTGCAAAAACCGTTGGTATAGACCTATACCAACGGTTTTGGAAACCGTTGGTATAAGTAATATGAAAATCTATACCAACGGTTATGGAACCGTTGGTATATGATTTTCAAAAAAAACATTCGCTGGGATTTGATCCCAGGACCCCTAGTTTATCATTAAACGACTTAACCACTAACCTAACATGACTTTTGTGAACATAATTACATAAATATATATATGTATTGTCATAATTATTTTAAATTTTGATTTATATAATGTTCTCAGTAAGAAGATATGATAAAAAATCTCAGGACCTATACCAACGGTTGTCAAAACCGTTGGTATAGACCTATACCAACGGTTTTGACAACTGTTGGTATAGTTCTTACGGTTTCGGAAAACCATTGGGATAGGTATACCCTTTCCCAACGGTTTGGACAAACCATTGAGAAAGGTTTCTATAAAGTGGACTTTTCCCAACGGTTTGGTCAAACTGTTGGGAAAGGTGGCCACAAAGTGGACTTTTCCCAACGGTTTGGCCAAACCGTTGGAAAAGCCATACCATTTCCCAACGGTTTGCCAAAACTGTTGGGAAAGGTGGCCACAAAGTGGGATTTCCCAAGGGTTTGCCAAAACCGTTGGGAAAGGTGGCCACAAAGTGGGATTTCCCAACAGTTTTTACAAAATGTTGGTATAGAAGCGTTGGGAAAAGTCAGATTTCCAGTAGTGATACTTCGGTCTCCAGATTTGTAGTTTAGCCTTCTTCACTTTTGTATTCCCTTCATAGATGTTTTTCAGTTTGTCTCAGATTCCTTTGGTTGTAGCAACACCTTTCACTCTTAAAAATTCACTCTTAGAAAGAGATGAGAGTAACACATTTTTAGCTCTTCCATCATTCTCAAGATTCTTCTTATCGACAGGAGTAAAAGGAACCTTGTCATCAATTGCAGGAAATTCATCTGTTGTAGTTTCAAGAACTTCATATCCAAGAGACATGAGATAAGGCATCATTCTGTCCTTCCAGATGTGATAGTTCTTTCCATCAAAAATTAGGATCCCCTTACTGTTCACACAATTTAGATTCTCCATCACAACTTATCTTCAACCACTTCAGCAAAGAATAAACGAAGAGAACTTGTCCCTCTAATACCAATTGAAGTTCCCAGTCATGATCCAAGTATCACTGAGAGGGGGAGGGGGTGAATCAGTGATATCTTTTTCTTTTTAAGTTTCCCCTTTTTGAAACAACATTCGCCTCCTGTTAAAGAGTTTCTTTCCTGCTGAACACACACAACCACAAGAACACAAGATTTACAAGGTTCACTACTCAACAAGAGTAGCTACGTCCTTGGTATGATACGAAAACAATCCAATACCACACAATCCACTAGAAAACAATCCTTTGATGTGGAATACAACAACTAGGATATACCATTACACTCGTGTAGCACTTTGAAAACAATCCAATAGTGTGTGTGCTCCCTCTTAGCACAAATAGGGTAATGTAATGATTCTGTGCTTCTTAACGAACTTTCACATATCAAATCTTTCAAAACAATTCTCCACTTTCCTACCCAGAAGCTGGTAAGAACCTCCTAGTGCAAACAGCTTGCGCACCACTCCCTGCGTGCGCGCCTCCCTACTTGCGCGCCACCTGTTTGCGCGCCACTGTGCTTGCGCGCCACCTGCTTACGCGCCACTCAGCTTGCGTGCCACCTACTTGCGTGCCACAACTTGCGCGGCACAACTTGTGTGCCACTATTGTGCACAGCTCACAACTTGCGCATCACCTTTGACTTATACACAACACACTTCTTGAAGACATCTCTATGCTTGCGCGCCTCTGACAACTTTCGCGCCACTTCTGCGTGCGCGCCACCACTTGCGCGTTGTCCTACTTGCGCGTCTTATAAATAACCCTCAGCTTGCGCGTCACTTCTACTTGCACGTCACTTCAGTTTGCAAGCCACTTTCTACTACTTGCGCGATCAGAGCTCAAAATTTTTCCTTGAGTGTTGAGCCTTAAAAACTGAGGAGGCTAGTTGTCTATTTATAGGCATTTTGGTGACTTGCGCACCACGCGCCGCTCCAGCGCTCGCGCACCGCTACATCACTTGCGCGACACTTTCTTTTCTTTGTCGTATTTTGATATGATGATGTTGAAATATGACTTGCGCGCAACATACACTTGCGTGCCACATATACTTGCGCGTCGATTTTGACTTGCGCGTCAATCTTTAACTTGTGCGCCACTTTTGACTTGCGCGCCGCTTTCTTTCCTTTGCCAAAAACACTTCTTTTACTCTCCCTATCCTTCATAAGGCTTGCATAACAAGTTCTCCAAACTTATGATATTTGTGAAATACAAATCACCAAAGCATCGTCATAGTTTACAAGTTCTTTACAAAGCGAATTGATTTAGCTTCTTTTGACAACAAAAAAACAACACTCTGTAACAACAAACTCTTCTTACTTCATTATTCGTCCAACTTAGTCCCATCAAAGTTCATGTAATAAATTATGTTTAATTGTGTAATAAAAAGATCAGGGTTGTCATATTTTTTTTTTTATATTTAATCTATGTTTTAGGTTTTATTCATATTCGTCTTATAATTTATATTCTATAGTCTTTCAAATCCGCGCACTTGAAACATTTCTGAATCCCACATCGGAAATGCAAAAATGTTCTGCGTAGGAAAGGGAAAATCTGAATCCCATATCGAAAATGCAGAATGATTTACAGGGGAAACCCTCTTGTAAAAAGGAGTCTTGGATGATGATTTATGTCAGAATCCAAACTATTGTCATGCCAATACTACCGGATATTAAATAACAGATAAATTCTACTGAAAATTTTGTTTTATTTATATATATATATATATATATATACACACAAACAAAACAAAACGAAATAAAAAAATTAAATATATAAAAATAGTAATTTTTTTTTTTAAAAATTATGGAGGAAGAGTTAACGAGATTCAATATTCCTTCAAAAAAATTGCACAAGAAGCGTGAACGGGGTTCACGCTTCTTTAATCCATTTCGTAAAGGATTCGTGATGCGTCGCGCTCCCCTTTTTAAAAATATTGGGACCCTATTCATTTAAAAAAAAAATTCAAAAACCCATTAAAAAAACAAATCCCTTCCTTTCCCCACCCGCTTTCCCGTGCTGACAACCCGACGGAAACGTCGGCGCAAGGCCAATCCTTTGTTTCCCGTGGCGGCGCCCTGCGAAGGCCATGACTTGCTTGTCTGCTGCTTCAGTCCCTTTCCCATCGTTTACTTTCCCCTCGAAGCTCAGTGCACGGTTGCTGCCTCCAAAACCTAACCTTTTAGGTTTCCGAACTAGTACGTGGCTTTCTCGGACCTCTCTCACGACTCCCCATGCAACCGACGAACCGGGTGTTAGATCGTGGGGCGCTTCAACTCTTCGTGAGCTCTGTGAGGGCCGCGTGCCTGAGCATATCTTGCGCAGGCGAGTATTTACGTTCATTTTTCTTCCATTTTATCAACAACATTTGAGTAACTATGGGATCGTTCGCCTCCTTGGATCTGTTGATCTCTTGGTTTCTGTTGATATTTCCCCTTATTTTGCCGAAAAATTACATAATATACAAGGCAGTCAAAGATCGTTTTTCGCACAACGAAAACTAATGCTAAGAGTTGAAGCCTTTGAGTTTTTATTGTCAGAACTCCCTTGTTTGCTACAGAATGGAGGATATCGGGTACGTTGTTCCCACGGATGTACAACGGCAAGGTCTGCCCGTTTTACTCTCTGGGCATGATTGTGTGCTCCATGCTCAGGTTAATTTCTTAATTAGTACAGATACCTGTTTAAAGTCATCTCTATTCGATATCTTACTGCCTGACCATGGTACCAAATGTGAAGTATAATATGCGTGCGAAGATTCCACCTCAAAATAAATGGATTGAGAGGGGTCCAATCCAATAGGTTATTTGAAGCACTCCAAATGCGACCCGAGACGTTCAGCACCTTTTTAACCGGCAAACATAACATGGGCTTTGCATTACAGAACATTATGTTATAATGTGTCAAACGCAATATGGATTATTCTTTTTAGACTAAATATGAGTCCAACCTCAAAATCAATCGATAATGAGGTAAGTAACTTCCTCAGAAGGTGTTTCAAGTGTTGTAATATATATAATTTCAATTTCATTTTAGACTTTAGCCCTCCTTAAATGCAGGTATAGCATGGGTCATATACTTTCACAATATGAGGTAGCCATGCACAATGGATGGGCCAAGCTTAATCGGGCCTGACTTGAATGGGTCCAGCCCTGTTTAAGCTGTGCCCATTTTTCATAGGGGCCAAAATTGAGAAACCCTGCATGTTTGTAACACGGTTCATGCAAGCCTGTGGGCAAGCTCTCTTTTGTTGAACTTTAAACTTTAAATCTAAAAAATGGTAACTGACCATTGGTTTGGAACTGAGGATAATGATGATTGAGCTGTTAAAGGCCCCTCTCTTTGATGACCGAAGCTTGTGGCTTCACCGACCTGCTGGCTAGCCTGTGACTATCCAGGTTTGACTGTATGGATTTTTGGCCTGCACGGTTTAGCCTGTTTTCAATCATGAAAAAATTAACAAATTTTTACAGACTCAGCCCACATAAGACCTGTGGATTTTCTTGCCGTACCCACAAGCCTAAACCCATGTTTGGAAGTTTACTATGAGGATGTACAGACCAACCATAATACCGGTTATCTATGGGTCAAGCATTTCCTTGGTTCTAATGCCACATCATAATTTTATTTCCAGGCCAATTAGCCAGGAAGAGATTAGTGTAATATGTTATTTCAAATCCAACACTATTTACTCTCGATTCGTCATAAGACTTTCTTTTGGTTTTTCTTACTATGACCATGTTTGTTGTCTTTTTTTTTGTGGATTTGTTGTTTCTTTGAAGTCCTTTAAGCACAGTTATTTAGCAGGGTAACATAAATTTCATTTTTTAATGGGGTTATAGAAAGGGGCCAAGCAACATTTTTGTGAAAAAAGCTACAGATCTCTTGGTTTAGAACTGTTCATGATCAATTGTCGCCATCTTGTTTGCAATCTGATAAATCGGATATCTTGAGTGTAGAATATGAAGTTTTTTAGTTATGGAATGTATATTCTTGCTTCCATTTATATAGTTAAACTTTGTTAATTTTGAGTTATTCATTATAATTAATTTGTGAAACTTTGTTTTAAAACCAGCATAGTTTTCATATATGCAAGAAAACATTTCAAATATGTTATCTATGTGTTAAAATTTAGACAGTTAGAAAACCAGTTTTTTAATGAATTAAAATGATTGCTTGAAGTGAATTTAACATGGCCCAATCGTTGAAGTTAAATGTGGCCTTTAATTCCTATTTTTTTCCTATTATAGTTAACTTAGTCTTTCATTCCCTTTCCACCTCTAATATAGCTTTATCTTGAGTAGTCTCAAAATGACCAATTCTAGGGTCCAAAGCTAAATTTTTTTGTTGTGTGCAAAAACAAAGAAAACAATTGTAAAAAACAAAAACAAATAAGTATAGAGATTTTCCTAATTCGATTAATGTGATTTGCTTCAATGACTAGTGAAAAAATTATTTTGTATAATTTTGGATGCAATGCAAGTTAAAATATACAATTCCAATTTTTTTTTTATATACCGATACCTCAATAACCCTAGAATCACACGGAACTGTACAACCTAAATTTCACCCCCCATGCCCTCCCATGAACTTTGTAGTGAGCTTCGGTCTCGGGCCAAAGCCCCGATCCCTCAGCTTTAATCACCGCCTTCTATTGAAAATCCAAAATTTCAGATCAAACTTCTCATAAATGAAATCGGCTTCAATTTGAATGCAGGTGACTACGATTCAAGGTAATTCACAATTTCAAAAACAGGGTGCATGCATTTGGGAATAGAAAATTATTAATCTTTCAACAATTTAATTGTCATCTAGCAGCTCAGTGCTCAGTGTTTTCCCTAATTTTTCATTCTGGTTCTTTAGACAGGTTCTGGAAAGACTTTAGCGTATCTTTTATCGATATTCATGGTTGTTAATTCTCAAAGGTCTGCGGTGCAAGCGCTGATTGTGGTGCCTACTAGGGAACTTGGCATACAAGTAAGACTACAGTGCAGATATTTTCATATTCTCCAGTGCAAGCCTTGTACGACAAGTAAAAATGCCCAGTTGAAAAATGTAGTGTTGAAAAGTTACCTGGATTCTTCCATGCTTACAGATTTTATTTTGTTAAAAAAGGTTACCAAAGTCACAAGGATGCTGGCTGCTAAACCTGAAGGACATGAAGTGAAGCAAAAGCCATGCACTGTTATGGCCCTTCTAGATGGAGGATTGTTGAGAAGACACAAGAGTTGGCTAAAGGTGCTTTATGTACTTGTTTTTTCATGCAACCTTTATGCCTTTTTTTTGAAATTTTATGGTATCCTGCATTCACTTCACCAGTTGGAGAATCAATGGATTTTGTTAAGCTTCATTGTGTTTCGTTAAGAAAATTTATACATTTGTGATGAAGAATTTATGGTATGTGAAAAATAAACGTAGTAATTTTATGATAAAAATAAACTCAATTGACTATTAAGCCTCCGTTTGGCAACATTTTTTTGTTGAACCCCTGGAGGATGAAACAAACGCATGCACATTAATAGAATAATAGAGCACAGGGGATTTACGTGGTTCAATTTTTTGATCTACATCCAACAGCAGGGAAAAATTTCACCTTGTTCGGTGGCAATTACAAGTGTGTTTCAAAACACTAACCATTACAAATATATATTTGATTTTGGACTGCAAAATAATAAATTAAAAATGGGCCTGGTCGTGATCCGTTCCAATACTTAAAAAATCAAGTCACACAACAACAAATCTTCACCTTGGCTTGAATTTCCTGTATCACCTGAAATCAATAATATATCTCTCACTGCCAAAACTGTCCTGAAGGACCTCAAGCAATGCGGATATTGACAAAGTCCAAGTTGTTTTTGAACTTGTCAATAGGTATTTACTCTGTCAACATATCTGTTGGATTGACCTGTGCAACAACTTTGCTATGACAATTCGATCTTGCTCCAAAATGCTTCCGAATGAAATTCGGCCGAATACCAAAATGCTTCGACCTTTCATGATGCACTGGGTTCTTTGCCAAACTCAAAGCACTCTGACTACCGCGGAATATAACTGCCCTTAGAACCTGCAAACTCAGGCTATCAATAAAGCCGTTTAGCCACATACCTTCTTTTACTTCTTCTGTCAAAGACATGAACTCTCCTTCAGTTGTAGATAAAACAACGGTAGATTGCAACGTTGCTTTCCAACCGATGGCTCTACCATACCGAGTGAAAATAAAGTATGTCAAAGACCTCATTTTCATAAGATCCCTGCCATAATCCGAGTTTGTGTACCTTGCTACACCCATAAACCCAATACAAATCTGCAGTACCACTCAAATACCACACAATCCACTCGACATCCTCTTAGCGAGCCTTCCCAGGATTGCTCGTAAATTTGCTCACCACTTGTGCATTGGCCAAATCTGACCTAGTGCAGACCATGACACTATGAGGCTTCGCTCATGTATCTATTCTCAATATCTGTGTTAGGTAGAGTCAAAATTAAATTTAAAATGAGCTGCTAAGGTTGTACCAACTGGTTTGGACCTTTCCCTCCGGAAAACTTTCAAAACTTTCTCTGCGTGTTTCGTTTGAGAATCATAAAGCCGTCTTGCCTTCCTGCCCCTCCAGATGTCCCTGCCAAGTATTCTCTTTTCCACTCACAAATCTTTCATTTTAAACTCACTGTTCAACTGAGATTTAATTTTATCAATCTCAGTCATGCTCTTTGCTGTAATTAGCACGTTGTTAACATACAACAATAGATAGATAAAAAATCATATCATAATCTCTTATAATAAACATAATTATCAATCTGGTTACAATGAAATTCCCGCGACATCATAAATGAATCAAAATCTTGTCCCACTACCTTGGAGACTGTTTTGACCCATATAAAGATTTTTTCAGCAAACATACATGATCATCCTTTGCCATAAATCTGTTCCAAATTATTGTGAAGAAATGTCGTTTTTACATCAAGCTGCTCCAACTTAAGATCAAATGTACTTACTATTGCCAACTGAACTCTAATGGTTTTATGCTTCACAACAGAGAAAATATCTTATGATAGTCGAACCCCCTAGGTAGTTGTACAACATTTCGGGTATGATTCTTTTCCAATGACTGCATCTCCTCAGTCATAGTCATTGACCAATCAGTCCCCCCTATGCTCTGAACACCCTCCTTATATGATCAAGGCTCCTCAAATTTATTACCATCTGTCACAACCGATGCAAAGGCCACACAATTAGTATCACAAATCCCAACATAATCCGCATACCCCTGACTGGTTGTCTGAGCTGCAGCCTCTCTTTCAACCGCTATGCTGCCATCCTGTGCATCCTGCACCTCCTGAACACCCTCCCTAAATGATCAAGGCTCCTCAAATTTAATACCATCTGTCACAACCAATGTGAAGGCCACACAATTAGTATCACAAATCCCAACATTATCCGCATACCTGACTGGTTGTCTGAGCGGCTTCCAACCGCTATGCTGCCATCCTGTGCATCCTGCACCTCCTGAACCTCTTTGGATTTCTCTCCATGGTCTGAAGAACCTTTGGTAGGAGTTTGAACTTCAAGCCCCACCTTCTGGCTAGCATCTTGATGTGTATTTCATGCATGATCAATAGCCTTATCCTTCTGGCCACAAACAGTAGACTCATCAAAAGTCATATCCCTGCTAACAATAAATTTAAGAGTTCTATTCTGCTCAGCACACCACAATCTGTGCCCCTTTACTTCTGCATACCCTAAAGAGCACGCACTCCATAGTCCGAGAGTTCACCATCATTCACATGAGCATAAGGTGGACTACCAAAAATTCTCAAATCTGAGTAATCAAAAGGCTTACTGTACCATACCTCCTGTGGAGTGCTAAAATCAATTGCAGATGGACTCCTATTTGCCAGATAACAAGTAGTGTTAACTGCCTTAACCCAGAATTGCTTAGGAAATCCTGCATTTACATGCATGCATCTTGCCTTTTGCATAAGTGTCTGGTTCATCCTTCCCGCTACACCGTTTTATTGTGGTGTATGTCGGATAGTGTGGTGCCTCACTATCCCCTCATCTCCATCAAACAATGCAGTGTGGAATTCTAAACTATTTTCAGCTCTAAGAGTTTTAACTTGTTTAGGTGTATGTTTTTACACCAGGGCCTTCCACTGCTTAAGCCAACCAAACATTTTATCTTTAGATTTCAGGAAATAAACCTACGTCTTTCTAGAGAAGCCATCAATAAAAGCGACAAAGTATCTGTGATCTCTATGAGACTCATCGAAGCTAGTTCCATCAAATCTGAATGAATATAATCCAGGATACCTCTAGAAGAGTGTTTGCCGGTGATAAACTTCACCCTGCTTTGCTTGCTCATAACTCAAACCTCATAAAACTTCAATTTGTCAGTAGCAACACTGTCCAACAATCCTCTGTTACTCGGAGTTGCAAACTTTTCATGCGTTCGAGTCTCCGAAATTGCAAGCCCTTTCTCACTCATGTGCTCGAGTCTCCGGCACCACAATTTTGTTTGATCAATCTCATCTAAAGAACATGAAACTACCACGATCCCTGTCATGGAACCACCCATCATATAATGTTCTTCGCTCTACAACTTCCCTTTCGTCACAATGAAGGACCCCTTGGCATGGAGTCACCCATAAAAAATTTACTTCGCTCTGCAACTTCCCTTTCATCACAATGAAGGACCCCTTGGAGATTTTGACCTGCCGACACACTCTAGAGGAGTGATATCTCTTGCTTGTTTGGGATACTCAAAAAAATTAGATTTTTTTGTAATCCAAAGGACATAACAAAAATCAAACAATCTGACCACCCTGTCATACATCCTGGTCTACACCAAGCCACTGCCCTTGACCCTAAGCTCGCCATCCCTGCGAACCTAGCTAGGCACGCTGTCGCCCCTTCTACCACGTCGCTCCCCTACTATGTTTCCTAACCTTAGCCCCCTGTGATGCGTGCACCTCCAGCTACCACTCATTTTACCGCTTGGAGCCCCACGCGCATCGTACTCTAGCCGCCTCGCTCCAGTTGCCATTCGGCCACTACCCATACCTCTATCAAGCTTTATTGCTGCTGCTTGGACCTCCGTCGATCCATTTCACTGCTACCCGACTTTTCTGCACCACCTCTGCTGACGATCAAAATTACTTCTGATCATGTGCTAGAGTTATCGTTACTCGCGCCATATCTTATTGGCTCTGCAAGACAGACGTTGTTCCACTGATCCATTTGGGTCCGCAAGACGGGCGTTGCTCCACCTGACCTTATTGGGTCTGCAAGACGAGCGCCGTTCCACTTGGCCTTATTGGGTGGCATGACGGGCACCCTTCCACTCAGCCTTATTGGGTCCGCAAGATGGGCGCCGTTCCACCCGGCGGTTTGGGTTTGCAAGATGGGCGCCGTTCCACCCAACTCTTTGGGTTCGCAAGATGGGTGCCATTCCATCTGGCTGTTTTGTGGCTGATTGTCGATCGCTGTTTCATATGACATATTCAAGGATTGGTCATCGTTGCCATGGGAGTTCATCAGCGCAACTATTATTTTTACTTCAGTTTGACCTTTTTTAACATGAGGGGGGATAGCTCATGGAGTGGACAAAGTCACACAAGCGAGTGGGATCCATTGGGCGGCGAGCGTCAAATTTATAGTTTTCTAGTTTTTATTTATGTAGCAAGTTGGGTATGTCCACCTTGAGGAGGGAGAGTATTATTAGTAGTGTTTCTATTTTGTTTTCTTTTATTATGTATCCAAGCTAGGTAAACCTAGCTTGAGGGGGATTGTTAAATTATTTGAATATTTTGGGTATTTAGATATTTAATATGAGTCAACGGTCAAAGGTTTGACTGGTCAATGGTTTGACTTATATTTATGCTCTAGCTCGTATCTTTATCTTCTATAAATATAACACCCGAACCTCACTCAGAGGAACAAATTCTAGGAATTCTCCTTCCACAAAGTGTCCTTTCCGTTTGCAGAAATAACATCGCATCCCATTAGACCTCAATTTGGACTGCGACTCCCCCTCTTTGCTTCTTCCCTTGTCAGACCAAAATCAGAAGAATTCTCAGGTTCCAAAACCTTTTTCTTCAATTCCCATGAGTGCATAACATCCTTCACACGGTTAACACTAATTGTTTCCTTACCATGGTTTTGATGAAAGTTTTAAAGGAGCCTAGCAAAGAACATAGGAGAATAATCTTTTGATCTTCTTGCTCCACCTTCACCCAAACTCCCTACAGATCAAGAGTAACTTTGTTAAAATCATCAAGGTGCTCTCGGACTGATATACCTTCTGATATCTTTAGGGTGTACGTGTGTTGTTTCTTATAGGGTCTTTTCGTCAATTTTTTTCTTCTAAATTTTTTCTTCTAATTTTCTTCTCCTTGGGGCGTCACTTAGTCAACGACCTCCTACAATTGTCTCTCTTAGAAACTTGGTTAAATCCTCCAGTGTCAGTGCACAGCCCTGCTGAACCAGAAGTTACCACATCACCACCTTCCATAAAGTGAAATCATTCAACCCATTGAATTTCTCAATGTTGAATTTGTGAGTTGTTGATATCTTCAGTTCTCAGTAATCAGAAACCCTAGATTCAATCTTTAGTTAAAGAGAAAACCAAACTTGGATGCTCTGATACCAATTGTTGAATCCCTGGATGATGAAACACGCACACATGAATAGAAAAATAGAACACAAGAGATTTACGTGGTTCAATCTTGCGATCTACATCCACGGGCAGGAGGGAAAAATTTCACACTATGTTTGGCGAGAATTATAAGTGTGTTTCCAAACCCTAACTGTTACAGATATATATTTGGTTTTGAGCTGTAAAATAATAATGAAAAATAGGCTGAGTTTTGATCCATTCCGGCACACTTAAAAATCAAGTCATTCATCAACACTTGTCGAAACCTGCTTATAGCATGTACCATTTATGATAAATGCTTCTGTATTAGCGCTTTCAGATTGCTTACCGAAAAAGTAATTCTCTGCCACTTATTTAAGTGATTTTTTTTTCCTGAAATTTAAGTGTGTTTTTTTCAGAAACAGAAGTAACACCACTTGTTTTTTCAAACTGCTTATTATAAGCAATCATCGCCATAAGCATTTTTGAATAATTACTGTGAGCGGAGCCTAAAAATCTTATCGTTTGGAGTAACAGGGTCTTCTACGTAGAGGGGCAACCTTATTATTATTTTCATTATATCCATCTATTTTTCTTGTGTACATTATAAAATTTGTAAAAATCCTCTATGAAATTGCCTGCTTTTTCATAGAATTTGATCATTAAACAGTGCCGGCCTTATTATTTAAATTTATATTTAATGACCAATTCATTTTATTGATTTATGCTTCCAACTATTATATTCATTCTAACCATTGAACTACGTGTCATTATATTGTTTAATTGTGGAGTAATACACTTCCTAGAACTTCATAAATTTCTTTCTGGTTCATGAATTCTGTCTTATCATTTAAATTTATTGTTAATCACCAGTTCATTTTAATAATGTATGCTAGCAATTATTATATTTATTCTAACTATTGAACTGCTAGTCATTCTATTGTTTAATTGTGGAGCAATACCATGAGAACTTTATAAATTTGTTTTTTGATCAATATTTCTATCTTTTCATACCTCAAAAATTCATTTTTTGTGTCATCAATGCTTGTTGATATCTTTTTAATTGATGAAATGTGGTTTTATTTTTTTTTCTGCTTACACAAGCCTGGGAAAAAATACTGAGCTTTACATTTATGTTATTAATGAGTTGTGTACAAAATACTATCTCACAATGAGAGGAATTGCACATCCAGTTGACCTGGTTACCAATGTTCTTAATTTTCCAGGCAGAACCCCCAACAATAGTGGTCTCAACTATCAAGTGTTTGTGTGAGATGCTTGGGAAAAGAATTTTTAAACTTGATTCAGTGCACGTTCTGGTGATTGATGAGGTAATTGAATTACATTTTTGAACATTTTTGTTTAACTACTTGATTCTTAAAAGAGGGATCATTTTTTGATTTTCTAGTTTTTCTGGCTTCTTTTTTACGGCGGAGTTCTTGCCAAAGTAGAGCAGTTGTAAATTAGCTGGAAATTAACAATAAAACAGAGATTTCCTTCATAACGAATGCCATCCACTGTCCAATTCCAATCACTATTATATGCAATTTTGTATTTTTTTCAACATAATAGCGGGCGTTCAATCATCTTCTTAATTGTAGCTTTGTGATGGTATTTTGTAAGATCCCAGGGTAGAGACCCCTCTGAAATATTTTCATTTGAGAATTTTGTATTTTTTTAGGTTGACTTCATATTTAATTCTTCAAAACAAGTGAGCCCTCTTCGAAAGCTTTTAACATCATATTCATCAGGCAGTGTTCGCCAAACAATTTTTGCTAGTGCATCCATCCCACAACACAATCATTTCCTACATGA
Organism: Viscum album; assembly: GCA_963277665.1. Classification (NCBI taxonomy): domain Eukaryota; kingdom Viridiplantae; phylum Streptophyta; class Magnoliopsida; order Santalales; family Viscaceae; genus Viscum; species Viscum album. Next base: position 1,896,470,651 of record OY728158.1, on the reverse strand, counting down.
GTGTATACAGCAGAAATGGATGAAGGTTCGTTGATGCTGTCATGTTTCCAATTCGTAGTGTTGGGTTTTAAGACAGTTCTGTTATTATCTTTGGCAGAGGGATGTTGTTCACATCCATGTGAATCCTGTTGAGCCCATGCCTGCACGGCTGCGGCATAGATTTTTGGTAAGCCAACTGTAACTATACTTGTTCTCAGCCTTCTCAGTCTCTCTCAATTTCTTTGTTAATGAAATTAATTCATGTTCATCTCTTGTGGCTTACTTCAGCCTTGCTTTTATGGGTCCCTCAATGACTCATTTCTTTGAATACTTGTATGCTTATGGCTTACTTCAGAGGTCATCGATGTCTAATACTTTATCTTGACCATTCACAGATTTGCAACAAAAAGGAAAGATACCAGAACTTGCTGTCTTTGTTACAATCTGATGAACCTGAGTCTGCAATAATATTTGTCAGTGAGCAGGTTAGTGGGTTGTATGATGAGCTCTCGGAGCCTTGCAGAAAAGGGTAGACTAAGCATTCCGCATAAGCATGAGTTTGCTCTTTGGGGATAGTATTTTTTTTCTCAGTTGTGATTCTTGTTTATCAACTTTGTGTATTATGTTTTATGCAGTCGGAAAAATCAAAGAAGGCTGGAGATGTTCCAACTTCGACTCTTTTAATTGAATTTTTAAAAGCTTCATATGCTAAATTTTTTGATGTCCATCTTCTTGAAGGAGAGATGAATTTCAATTCAAGAGCAGCTTCTTTGACGGTTAGATTATTTTATTTGTTTTTTGGTTGAATGAGATCTTCATTCTTGGATCGATTTTATTAAAGTTACACGGATGATCACATGGATAAACCCAGTCCATTGTAAAAATATCCTGAGTTCTCCCCCTCTCCCCCAATGAATTTGGTTCGCCAAATTTTCCCAACTGAAGGGGCACTGATGATTATAAATCTCACAAATTTTCTTGGTTTTACCAAATTTCGACTACATATGTGCTACACTTTTTGATCTATGCACAACATTGATAAAGACCGAACACCACAGCAGTTGGGACAGCCTGGGAAGCAGTTTTTACATGGGGGCAAAAGAGTAACTACGGGGAGATATTACAGCCTGGAATACAGTGGCCACAGCTGGCCACCGCTTGTCAGGGGTCCCATGCGAGGGGAACAGGGGGAGTGGGGCTGTTATAAGGGTGAGGGGTTGGAGAGAGAGGGGGCGGAGAGAATTTTTTTGTGTTGGGGAAATCAGCTGTGAGGGGACGGCGAGAATATTTTCTGTTGGGGAAATCAGCTGTGTTGAGGGTCCCCTCAAGGCCTCCTTCACCATTATTCTTCTTTTCCTATCTCCTGTGTTTTTTTTTGCTTCTGGTTCACTATATACTAAAGTCGTCTGTTCTAGTGTTTTTACGGGTAACAATTGGTCCGACCTGCCGAACCCGCGCGCATCGTTGGTTTCCATTCAGTGAGGGCACTCACTGTTGGCTTCATCTCAGTGCCGCTATGCACTGCCGGAGCGCACCGGCCGCGTCCCTTCATCTCTGGTATGCACTCTAGGAAGCCTTTGTGATCTTCATTGGCGGAGGAAACAACACCCCCGTGCGCTGCCGGCTTCTGGCCTTAGGAAACACTGTCAACCTGGACGCTGCCAGACACAATGTCAGGAAGAGCCGCGTTCGACTCTACGCAATGCCGATTCTTCTCAGGTGCGTGATTCTTCTCATTTTCATTCTGCTCCTCAAGATGCAACCCCACTAGCAAACATGGGAGCACTGCTGTGATCGGCACTGGAAAGAGGAAGCGGAATTTCGAAAATTCATGTTCGGTTTGGTGCGACCCCAAGAAAAATGCCCGCAATAGGAGGCCGATTTCTGTCGATCTCTGGTGTGTTGCCTGGTGAAACAGCCGCCGCAGGAGGCAACGTCTCCGACGTTGGGCACCGTTGAGTTAGGTATGCACTCTGCAGGCAGGAAACAGAAGCGTCTGCACCTTGGGCAATGCATGCACCAAACGCAACACTTGATCCGTTGCCATACATGAAGCCAGTCGAGCTCCCAATGTTCAGGGACGTTGGGGGGTGTGGCCATACACTGGTTTACTATTATGAAAGAGGTCCATATGGCTTTGATATGGTCACTGTTCAAAGTGGAATTGTTGGAGTGATTTAACAGCTTGGAAATATTGCATCCATATGCGGAGGAGGCAGCGCTGCAGTTGCAGGAAACAACACTGAAATATATTGAGCAATTCAAGAAACGGGCTCCACAACAACTCGAGCAACAATGGATATCAACGGGTATGCCTGAGACGCATCTAATGAAATCTGAAAGAACAGGGCAACACACACTTAAAGGAATTACCTGGGTTCGATGCAAAGTTGATAAGATTCACACACAAGCAGAAAAACTAAACAGAGGAATATATTCCAGAAGTTCAGATCACTGACCTTTACAGCAGGAGAAAATCAGAAATTCCGCAGAATCAAAACAGAAAAGAGAAAAACTTACAGGAGAACCTGCTTCTCCCTCCCAAGCCCCCTGGCCGAACAAACAGAAAGGAGAATATTCCAGACCCCACACTCCCTGCGGGTCCCCCATTTAAACAGCTCCTCTTCTAACTGATTCCCCCCCTGAGAATTCTCTATTCTGCCCTTCCCTTCTGTTTGGACAGCTGGATTTTCCCCAGCTGATTCTCCCTGTGCAGTGGGACCACCCATAACTGATTCTCCCTGTGTATTACCCATATTTCCAGATCTGCCCCTGCGTGTGTAAACTATCCAGGGTCCCGCCGTAACAGAGTGATCTGCATGGCTTGATTACATCCACAGAGCCCTGAAGATGATTCGCCGTGAGGATTTCCATCTGATCTGTCGGCGTCCGCACAAGGCGGAAAACGCGAGTGATTGCCTCTAGTTAGTCCTCAGCCACCTGGGAGGTCGCTGCCTTTGAAGCTCGTGCAACACACTCATTCTGAGTGCATCCTCAGGTGGTACTGCTAGTTCTAGCTGCTGCTCAACGGGTGCTGGTATAACTGGTAAACCACCCGGAGGTGCTATCTCCGGTATAGGCTCCTGTACTGATGCTTCGCCACTAGGCGGATCATCCTCGAGATCATGCAGTGGAATCCTCACTGACTGTCTGCGTGGAGACATCTTGAAATTAAAACAAGATGTACCACAGTCAAAAGAGTATATTTGAGGAGGTGACTCAAGAAGGATGTGGAAAACACAACCATTCCTATATGATGCATGTACCAAAAATTTTCTCTGCAACTAATGTTTACATGTACAGAGTCGAAAGACAGGTGATCAGAGTCCTGGTGTATGGATATGTCGGCCGCCACACCAACACTGGAGTCCCTGGCCTGAAAGCCGAACTCGAAACACTAAACACCGTTCTCCAAACCAAACTCACCTATTCCGGTCCTAAGATAGAATCAACCCGCTCTGATACCACTCTGTCACGACCCGACCCGCCGTGCTCTGACCCGTGACTACCCCAAGTCCGCCTCCAATAGGCCAGAGGATGGCGACCAACACCGAATAGGCATATCCCATAAATGAGAGGCATTAGTTTAAAGTACCTGTACACACACACATCTCCAAACCCACACAATACTGAAATGTAAAACAATTGAAACAATGCATGCATACATCTAAGATCTCACAACAGAGTACGATAGTAAAAATATTGAAAATGAAAAAAGGGGCTAAATAAAAGCCCAACCAAAAACTGTAAAACGCCAACCTGCTCCAACGGTGAAGACTAAGTCAAATGCAAGCTCCTGGTAAAACTCTTCGGTTTGTCAAGCTCTAACTACGCTCCACCCTCTCCCTGTCCTCCCAGGACACCGTCAAAAGGGCCGCCATCTGTATAAGGCACGACACGTGCGGGCAAAGCCTATGCAGGGGTGAGTATAATAATACTTAATAGGACATCCCGAAAACATTAAACATGAAGCACCAAGTATAGTCAATTCAATACAAGATATAACAATCAATGTATAACAGAAACACCCAGATATACTCAGGAAAGACACCACGCCACCAGAAGGTAATAACCAACTGTCAACCACAAGATTTTGCTCGAAACAACGCTCGTTCCAGGAGAATCCACTCCTCAAGCTGTGCTATCATCGGATACGCTCGACGAAGAGGTCTATGTCTTTGGGCCCTGCCCCATGAAAGCCCATAGGTCTTAGAAGACTCTTCGCTACACAGATAGGGGGTCACACCGAGGACCGTTGGGGGACACCACGATCCCAATCTGGATCAACCTGTTGCGTAGGGGATCGTATGCCAACGATTCCACAAACCCTACCGATACGGCCTGCTAAATGGAGGATCGACACCCTGCTCAGGGAGGTCACGCCGATTCCACAAACTCCACCTAGGGAACAAAGGATGACAGAGGATCGTACTCCAGTCTCACGGAGGGACACCACAACTCTATCTGAGACTCGACCTTTAGAGGGGATCACAATCTTGTGATATGGACGTAATGCCGCACTGTACCCTCGAGAGAAAAGACCAAGGGAAGAACACTCCATCTATATTGGTCCAAACTAAGAAAACGAAGAGCCACAAACACTCTTGAAGGGTGTACATGGCGTGTACAACTATCCCCATGTCTGTCGGTGTGGAAGAGCCTTACACGTCATGTAGTCTCCATATATACGACGTGTAGGAGTACACGACGTGTAGAGACACATGGTGTCCTGCCAGTGTTGCCTGGCTGTGTCCATATACGGTAGCCATGTCCGTGTACCGGTCCGTGTACACCAAGCCGTGTTTGTGTACAAGTACACGACGTGCCATCTGGCCGTGTGCTTTTGCCCGTGTCCGTGCACTCTCCAAAGTACACGTCGAGCCACGCAGAAGGGGTCACATGCCTTGTGACAGGGGTCACACGCCGTGTGATTCTTAACTTTGGGTGAAACCCTAGCGCTGCAGCCCGGGGGGCCCACACGACGTGTAACCCGAAGGACATGCCGTGTGGCTTGGGAATTTCCAGAACCCTCGAGTTCTCTTCCGAGTCGATCTGCGCGCTGCCAGAACCTCCGATCTCGCCATAAACTGCAAATCCGGGGTCGACCGGTCCTTGCTGTCGCTGCTAGTCGAGATCTGGGTCCTCTATTCGCTCCAGAAATCATCGATCGAACCATTTGTTCTCGTGCGTCAAAATCGAGAGAAACAGAACCCACGATTCCGATCTGATCCACCACTGATCATCCGCCGCCGTCGTCGAACCTTGATCTTGCCGTCGGTCACGAACCGCACCCACAATATTGATCCGTTGCGCCGAAGAACGGTTGCACAACGATTGAATACCGAGTATTCGTCGAACCGTAGACCAAAAGAAAACGCCCACGATGAACGTGTGAAGAACAGAGAGAGTAATCCATAAGCCATAAAATTGAGGAATGAATCTCGACTGTTGTTCGTTTGGCCTCAATTTGTTATCGTAGAAAGGATGAATGAAGAGGGGTAAATCAACGAACAATTAAACAATTCTATCAAATTAAATCTACCGGCGATGCGCGAATCAATTATGTTCGTGAAATTGATCTGTGTTCGTTTGAGATTGAAGAATGGGATGGAAAATCACAAAGCACAACATCCTACCTGAAGTTGGGATCGATCGTTGATGAAGAACAGTTGTGTTGCCGTCGTTGACGATATACATGGACTTTGTTGGCGCGACGATCCACGATTTGATCCCGATTCATCGTTGTCCGCCAAAGAAAGCTCTCCAACGGGTTGTCTGAATCCCCAGGGTTTAAGGGCCAAGCCTGTGACAAATGACATAACCGTATAAAAGGAGAAAAGGAGGAAGGAGAAAAGGAGGTCACCGTGTCAGAACAAACAAAATATATTAATTATTTAATTTTTTCATTCATTTATGCCCGCGACGGTTTTTTCACAAACGACCCACGCCGACATAGGTTATGTTGCGCCTAGGGTAAAATTCGCATTCTGAACTCAACGATGCCCTCCGATTTCTGGTTTGGATCCCTGTTTGGGAGTTATTTCACCTTTTCAGGAAAACTGCGTCTGCGTGCTATTTAAAATATTTAATATGTTTCAAACATTTATTCCGGGTACACCTGGCCTCAAAATCGTACATCGTCTGGTCTCGAAAATAATCCATATAATATCCAAAAATAATACACGGAAAATCCGAGACATTACACACGCGGTGCATTGAATTTCTTACAACGCATGTTGATCGGGCCAGCCTAACACACGATCAGCTGGAGTACACGCTTTGTAACCCACCTACATGATATGTAGTCCTTTTTAGTCACAGACGGATTGTGTATTTCAATACACGACTTACCTGACTGGTAATCGTGTAACTCGGAGTCCACACGTTGTGTAGCCCTTTGTACACGCCGTGTACTCCAATTTTTCCGAGGCACGGTTTACACGCTGTGTCCCAAGGCATGTGCCTCAGATAGACGGTGAGAGACGTACATGCCATGAAGCTCATTTGTATATGGTGTGTGCTTATATCAAATTACACAGAATTAAAATTAATTTATTATACAGTGTAAACCTTATCGACATATGCTTGCGTGTGGTCATTAAGTTGATAGGACACACAATGTGACGAGTTTTAATATATATATATATATCAATGTTTAATTAATATCCGCGTAATGATCAGATCTGCATATTATGTATGAGTCTGCATATTATGTATGAGTCGTATTTCAGTGATTACTCTACGTGCATTGAAGCGTGACACGTGACAGAAAAATCATGTAATTTGTGTAATCATTAAGTTGATAGTACACGTAATGAAAGTACGTGATAAGTCGTGTATGCCATATGTCACAAGAGTAAACAGTATGCGAGTATAATATATGTTGGGTAGATTCAGACGGGTATTCACCGTGTTGCCTCCAAGATACATTTATGTACACAGTTAATTTTAAATAAATTTATTTAATTTGTTTAAAATTATGATGGATGAGAATCTCAAGAATTAAGATAAAAGAATTGATTAATTAAAGAAGATAATTAATTGATTTGAGGGTGATTTATCTTAAATAAGAACAATTAAGAATTGAATGCTAGTTTTATTAAAATGTAATTCGTTGCATGCATGTGGATGATCATGAGTATAGACCGGACTTTGTATGTGATTGGTTTCGTTTAATTTATTATTAAACTCAGTTGTTGGCTTGCGTGGCTTCTCTCTTCTTATTATGTAAGGGTTTGCGTGCCCATGGTCTCTTTTATGTACCCTTTTCCCTCACCTGTGTTTGAGTAAAAACATATGTAATGGATAGTGATAAGGATGGAGACAGCTGGACTAGGCTGCCTTGGACAGCACAACTGGACAGCCTGGAAAATAATATAATAGGGGAAGATTTCAAGCTGGAATCAGGTTAGCCCATGCCAGACCACAAGTCACAGCTGGAACGGTTAAAAGGAGTATTCTGGAAGGAAGGGAACCAGGGCCCACTGCACAGCTGTTTGCTAACCAAGTGGGGAATATACTAGAGAATAAACTGGGGAGGGGCCCATGACTGTTACTCAAAGGATCTCAAGGGAATATGCCGGGGAATAAACTGGGGAGGGGCCCACGGTTGTTACTCAAAGGATCTTTGAGGAATATGCTGGGGAATAAACTGGGGAGGGGTCATGGCTGTTAAAAGGAGGAAGGCTGGTGAGAAAGAAGGGGGGAGAAAATCTGTTAGGCACGGCTGGAAAGCTTGGGCGGGAGAGCTACGGAGCCTTCCGAGTAGTCTTCTTCTTCTTCTTCTATGTTTTTTCTGCTGTTTCTTCCTCCGTTAAGTTTCTTCTGTAATTCTGCTGCACTTCATCTCTTTAATACAAAGTAGCCCTCCTAGAAAGGGGGTTGTTGGAGTTGGGGTCCCTATTATTTGGTCCGGCCTTCCGGATTATTTCGTCTGCCGCACAGGAGGGGAGTGCTGCTGTATTGCGCTCAATGCAGAGGAGCGCTGCTTGAAAATTTCTCGTATGCTCACTGGATGAACGAAGCTCCAATCTCTGCTGGAACCCCCTAATGTACGAGTGCAATGACGTGGGAGATGCGGCTTGACAAGGTGGACCAACAACTCAGGGATATTGATGCTACGCTGGCATGGATCCGGCTGGAGTGGGTGCAAGCTGGATTCCAGAAAACACTAACTCTTCTGGAGAGTCGTTTGAAAAAAAATGTCGTAGCCGAAGGGGGATGAACTTACGCAGGCGGCATGGATGGTTGAGGTGCACTCAGACGCGGCTGGCAACACAAAAATGACGGGGCAGTACGTGGAAGGCGAACAACCGACGCAAGAAATGGTGGAAACTAGTGCGTGTTCAGGCGGAGACGACGACTTGGAGACACTGCAGCAACAAAAGGACGAGGAGCAGACTTCGTACAGCACAAACGGCAGTTGAAGTGTTGACAATGGAGGTTGGTGAAACTGTTACGCAGGGGTGTGCTGCGATTTTGGAAGGTGAGTTTCCTGCTCTTTGTCCCCTACAGTATATCGCACAATCAACAGTGGTCAGGAAGGAAGTGGATTCGTTTACAACTAAAATTGAAGAAAAGGAGCAACGTGCTCCGCTGGATGACGATCTACCAGCGCCGGTTTCTGAAGAATCAGGAGCGCGACCAGGCGAAACGTTGGCTCGGAACGCGGATCGGTCAGTGAATACAACCAACGTCGTGAGGGATCAGAGTCTGACCACTCGAGTGGAATTGTCAAAATTCAACGAGAAGGGTCCTAGGGGTCGGCTCACAGGCTCGGAACTGTATTTTTGTATCCAGCAAACTTCGAAGGAATCTAAGTTTCCCTTTGATCAGGAATTTAAAACAGCGTTCATGGAGAGATTCGGTGGGATGGAAACTCCAAACGTCCTGACTACGTTTCTTGTTTTATCCTCAGTGTTTCTTGTTTTATCCTCAGTGTCTTCAACTCCAGAAGCAGCGGAGTTTATTTTGCTTCTGATGGAGGAGATAGAGCATGCACATAGGATGATAGAAATACAGCGATGGGCTGAAGGAGATTTGGTTCATGAGGCAGGGAGGAGCATTTGGAAGATCGCATGACACACATGTGCGGCAAGGACACATTGTAGACGACCACAACAACTCAGTTTTCACTCAACGGCTCTGCTCGGTTCTATCCAGAGTAAAAAAACAGAGCGGAATATCTGGGAGATCACGTGGAATGTAGGTGAAGATAATGGGCATCTCAATCAGATTCTACAAGACCACAGGGGCTGGAACCTTTGTGTGGAGCTGTATTTCCAAAGACATGAACAGACAATGATGATGGCGGAATTTTCAGTATGTCAGTTTCGTCTCAGGCGAAAGGTGCAGGCCGACTATGGAGAGGTAAGTTAGCAAACTCCAAGTTCTTCTTCCTCTTGTGAATCTGTTGTGCAGGCACTGGTCTCGCAACTCTGTTTTGGAAGACTCATCCAACATTGGTGCCGACCACATCGGCCTTGGAATGACCGACTCCAGGATGTTGCAAATGAGGAGAAAGACTATAGTCTGGGTATAGAAGCAACTAGGATACTACGACTATATGGATTGCCCGCTGGATCAGTGTTCAACACACGTCGCAAATACGACGATACCACGTACATGGTGGAGACTCATTTCAAAACCAGTTCGCAGTTTGACAGGCAGATGTTAGGATGCCAAGAAACGGCACTTATAACATCGGGTATGACAAGACGGGAAACAGTCACTCTATCCTGTGGCGTGGAAGAAGCTGCTGGTGGCCCCCTGGTTCATCTCTCAGCATAGTCTAGTGAAATTTTCAGCAGACAAGGGGTGTTGACTCCTTTTAAAGTCCCTCTGTACCCAGCAGAGGTGTTCCAACTCCAGAATAAAGGAGTTGCTGCTGAGGAAGCTCTCGCCCTGTCGGTTTGGACACCCACAGTACAGCTGAGGATGCTCGTGATCTTCGGGCAGGATGATGAGCTAGCAACATCAGTTTTCAAAACAAGCGGGAGTGCAGGAGAGCGGTGGAACAAGCTTCGAGCAAAGTTGCGAGATGAGGTCCATGATCGAGGACTAGACGAACTTCACAAGCAAAAAGGGAGTTTGTGGCAGGGGCCCTCTCGGCCCAGTTCACACCAACAAACATGGGCCCTACTTGGAGAAGAAGAGAAGAACTTATGTGAGGAGGAACCCTCACATCAGGCCCGAGAAGAAGGGAGGATCATATGGGAAATTGCGTGGCATTCCTGCGTAGAAAGGGTGTATTTTAAGGGACCATATCAGCACTGTTTTAAATCAGTAGTGTTGTCCTGTTCTAACAAAAAGACAAAATGCAATGAACAAGAATCTCTTTATCCAAACTTCAGTTTAATTTTCTTCAGTTTTGAGGACAAAACTGGATTTCAAGGAGGGCCGAGTGATAAGGATGGAGACAGCTGGACTAGTCTGCCTTGGACAGCACAACTGGACAGCCTGGAAAATAATATAATAGGGGAAGATTTCAAGCTGGGAATCAGGTTAGCCCATGCTAGGCCACAAACCACAACTGGAATGGTTAAAAGGAGTATTCTGCAAGGAAGGGAACCAGGGCCCACTGCACAACTGTTTGCTAACGAAGTGGGGAATATACTAGGGAATAAACTGGGGAGGGGCCCATGACTGTTACTCAAAGGATCTCAGGGGAATATGTTGGGGAATAAACTGGGGAGGGGCCCACGGTTGTTACTCAAAGGATCTCAGGGGAATATGCTAGGGAATAAACTGGGGAGGGGCCCATGGCTGTTAAAAGGAGGAAGGCTGGTGAGAAAGAAGGGGGGAGAAAATCTATTAGGCACGACTAGAAAGCTTGGGCGGGAGAGCTACGGAGCCTTCCGAGTAGTCTTCTTCTTCTTCTTCTTCTCTGTTTTTTCTGCTGTTTCTTCCTCTGTTAAGTTTCTTCTGTAATTCTGCTGCACTTCATCTCTTTAATACAAAGTAGCCCTCCTAGAAAGGGGGTTGTTGGAGTTGGGGTCCCTATTAGATAGAGCTTCCAAGCTGGTGGAGGCCGTTCAAGTTTGGAGCCGAAGTGAAACCAATCCAAGAGAGAAATGTAAGTGGACAGGTGGAAAGCTGTAACACGAGTTTTAATTGGTTCAAGGTGTTTTTCACCTAGCTCAACAGTTAAAGATAAATCCACTTAATATGAACAAGCATGTGATAAAGATAATAATTGACAATTTACGCATAAAAGATAAAATCTCTCAATTATATATGAAGTTGGTGTTGCCTTCCACCACTTCAGTTAAAATCGGACCATAGTTCAAAGTGCTTGATCAATCAAAGTTGGGGTGCTTTCAATTATCGAGGAATTTTAACATAAAGCAGGATTTGGTGTAACCGAGAGACAAGGGTTGGGGAAGTCCAATTTAAGGATTTCAGGATTGATGGGTCCACTATACAGATCAAGAAACTGTGAGTTAATGCAATTGACATTTGGAATGCCTACCTAAAACTATTCAAGTTATTTGACCAACCAAAATTGGGGTAACATGAAGTGGAATATGGATCCTTGCTGGGCTATTGGGTTTCAATAAAATGGCGGGAGATTAATAAATATAATATTTATTTATATGTCTAAATTTTATTAGATAAAGTATTAACTCTTTGCTCATCTTACTTGTGAAACAACAATAAAAATGACATCAAACATATTACTGCGATCCATACTCGAGAAGGATAACCGTCTCACCTGCACAAATTTCTAAGAGTGACAAAGGTGCTTAGGCGTTATCCTGCGCCACGAAAGGAAATTATATGTGTTGGAAGAACCCATCCTAATGTGCCTGATAATGAGGCAAGTGATGAAGAGTTATCAATGATTTCACAAATGTTCAGTGTTTCATGCTATCAGCCATGACCGATGGGTACCTACTCGTGTACCTTAGCCCCACTTGGCGTGTAACATGCCTGAGTACATGACGTGTACCGCTAGTACACGGCGTGTAACCCCACATGGGTACCCGCCCTTGTACCTGGCGATGTACCCCGCCTGGCCATGTACGCCCACAGGGCGTGCACCCCACATGGGCACTGGCCATGTACCCTACACGGCCAAGTACACCTTCACGGGGTGTATGGCTGAGTACTCGGCCCCACCTCGGAAACCGATTACACGGCGTATAGTTCCCAAAAACTTGTCTTCCTCGAAGAGGAAGAACACACATGTGTTCTCTGAACAACACGTTATGCACACGGGTTTCCCTGGATGAAAACCCCTCAAAACGACCCAAAACGCCCGATTTTCTTGCAAAACTCACAGATCAACCCTCTAGGGGTACCAAACAACCCCAAAATGGGGTGAAAACTTTAAAACAACTACGCTATGGGGATTTGTGGCATAAAACGTAAAACGGGCCTACTTCCGGATGGAAACCGCCAAAGCTTCGCACCGATTCGCGATCCGCAACTGTCGCACCATGATTCGGCGTGACCCGAGCTCCATGGCGGTGCCTCCTTTCCCTCTCTTCTCTCCCTCTCTTCTCTCCCTCTCTCGGCCGAAGACCCCAAACGGGAAGCCTCTACGGGCTTACACGACAGAAAATGAAAAGGGGGCCGTGCCCGACCTCGACGCGCGACGCAAAGTTATGTCTCACCTAGTCCAAACCCCCCATTTCAGACTCAACGGCTGAGAAAAAATGTTAACCCGACACCCTGTTTAAAAGAGATGACCGAACTAACACGCGTGAATAAATTAATATTTAATATTTTGTGAAAATTCAAACTGCTTGGATTTCCATCAAACTTCTGTCCTAGGGTAAACACCCTATTCCGGGACCAATGAAGTGGTTAGCAAATTCATTCGAGATCATCTCATAGGAGAAATTAACATTTTGCCCCTGAAACACTTTCAAGAAGAAAAAGTTCAAATTTCTATTGATTTTCACAACCTGTGATGACGCGCGTCGTCACAATACATCTTATGGTGTATATATTCATATAGAAATATGAGTATGTTTGATGGAGATCACACTGAACTCCATAGTAGCTAGAGTAACACTGTTGATTTGCTAGAGACCGCTCTTTGCTTACATATATGGAATAGAGATTTCATATTTGTTGTCAACGTTACTATGGTAGGATCACATAGTTAAACCCTTGGATAAGGATTAAGTTTTGGATAAAGTGTTTGCTTCAAAATGAAGAGTGGTGAAACCGTATCCAATGAGTTTGGATGGATTCACAGAGGTGAAGTTTTGTATAAAGTTCTTATGAAATTTTATTACAACTGAGAGATTGTTGGATGTGCACTAAAATAGGCACCACTACGCCGTAGTGGTGCATGTGAAGTCGTGGTTGACAACCACACTTGGTTTTGGCATGCATTTGATGCATGTGTCTTGCCATGCCCCAAATCAAAGTGTTTGATTTGTTTATGACATGCAAGTTATTCATTGAAGTGTTCAATGAATGAACACTCCAACGAGTGTAACGCTCGGGTATCATGCGATGACACCCGAGGCGTTTCACATAGTCGACGCTCTTCATTTAATGAAGAGCGTCGAAGATGCCTATTAGAGGATGTGATCCTCTCCTGTTTGGTTTGTGTGTGGTTCATGCGACGATTGCATGCTAGCCGAGACTCTCTTCTCTTCCCATGGCTCGTTCCTCGTTTGGTGAAGGTGCTAGCACCTCTTTAAGCGTTCGAGAGTCCTTATGAAGCGTTTGTGGATTCATTGGCCTGTGTTTCCCCTTCAGAGGGAGGAGACATCCGTCCGCTGCTCCTTGTGAAGCACACTTCATCGAAGGAAGAGAATGGAATTTGCTGATATTCGGGCGTTTCAAGTACATTGTTTTATGCTCCGTTTTTCGGATACACTTATGCGTAGATTATTCTTTGTTTGAATTTGTTATGTAAAAATGTGAGAGAGGGAGGAAAGAGAAGAGCAACAATATGTATTGATTGTATTCACCATATAGATCCACCAGAATTTAGAAATACAATAGGGAGGGAGAGTAATACAGGAGCAGATGAAGGCGAAGGAAAGAGAGTGAGGAACCTGTGGAAGACCACTCCACTGATTCCCTACTGGAACGTCCCAACGCACTAGCCGACACAGCAGCAGGGGGTTGGGATGGGTTACGAACTAACAGACAGTTCCTTATATTCCTAACAATTCCCTCCCACCTAAAAATCACCTTGTCCCCAAGGTGAAACAACTCAATCTTTGCTCGGTTGTGCATTGGGGCAGCAGCACCCGGTGACGGCTTAGGTGGAGGCTTCAACATCATTGCATCTTCATTGGAAATCAGCAACACACTCGGGCAAATTAAGATGCCCAGTGCAAGTGGATTGGAAGCCCATTGTTGGTAAGGTAAGCTTCGACCTTACTGCCCAAATGAACCTTGTTTCCAAATCTTTCCCATCCAAAAGCGTGTCTTCAAAATATAAGAGCCCCTGTGACAAAAGCCCCACTGTTTGATCAAAGGGATGCTCAGCATTTAAAGTTTCATTGCTGTTGTTGGAAAAATCTTCCAAAGTGCCTTCTCTCACGGTCTTGGCGTGCTGAGAATATGGTGGCTGCTGGGTAACAATTAAAGCATTTCCTGAGAATATGGTGGCTGCTGTGTATAGTCCTTCCACAAACCACAATTCCCTGTACAGAGTTGATGCCACCTTTTTGGCCAATTTTAATTGGGCCAAACACCAGATTTCTGGAGTAAAAACGGACCTTCCAGTAAAGCAGATTTTTGTCAACATTACTAATGTCTTAATAGAGAATTCCAGGGTACTCAAAAATGGTATTTCCAGCTCTTAAACCATCCATTGCAAGGAAAACAAAAAGTGAAAATCCTAATTCCTTTATAACATCAACTGCTGGAGTACAGTGAAACTTCTTTAGGCATAGGTGGTCAACAACAACTGGTGCCAATGAACATGTTGTTACCCGTCCTTTCAAAACCCTAGCCAGCTAAGCAACAACCGGTGCCAATGAACATGTTGTTACCCGTCCTTTCAAAACCATAGCCAGCCAGGAAAACTGCATCCTGGGAGTAGCTTCGACATCACTGTGGAGGAGTTCATCCAACTCAGGCCCAACCTGCACGTATGTCAACCAACACCATACTCGACACTTGTTTGTCCAGCCTCACTTGAGAACTACAACACAATTTTCAAACTTAACTAAGGCACCTCTAACAAGTTCATTCAGCCCTTCCACTATTGCTCCCCTTGCTGGTCGTTTCATCTTTATAACAAAATTTCTTCTACCAAATCCTGCCGTAGTAGCAAGTGGGATGGGTGAGGGTCTACTACTTATTTGGAGGTCATACTTCAAGACCCAAAAATCAAATTTATCTCTGATAGGATGAGTCACCCCAGCAATTTGAACTTTCTCACTTGCTATAAAATTTGGTAAATGAAATAGCTCCATCTAGAGTGGTGGTGCTAGTACGTGAGCCCTTGTGATGCAAACAGAAGGAACTACTTTTGGCACCACCTCCTTTTTTCCCCCTTCCGTCCAAGCTGAACCGGAGATTATTTTCTCCACTAGATTACTCAAATGTCCCCTTCCTGTCCAGTCCGAAATTCCCCCAAACCTGCTGCTATTTCTTCCATTACGAAGTGGTCGACTTCCTTTTTTTCTCCTGTTCCAATTCTAGACCCGTCCATGCTTTGGTGTATCCGAATTAAATCAACTTTCTCTTGTCCTAAGCACTGAAGAGTCGACATGTCCTCTATGTCTCCCAGAGCCTGCGTGGACTGCTGTTTGCCACATTGTCGTCGTAAAAACTCTTCCTGCTCCTTGCCGAACCCATACTTGTCTAACAGCGCCGGCTTCAGCTGCTCCCATTCTGAACCTGAATTTTTGTTCAGTCAAGACAAAAACCAAAGCAAAACTATGTACTCAAGACTTAACTGCGCATAGTGTATCTTCATATCCTGCTGTATGATTTTTCAAGAAATATGCCTCTGTGTTTGTGATCCAACTAAGTGGTTCCTTACTTGAAAAAATAGGCAGCTCAACTCTTGTTACGATACTGCTCATTCCATCGAATGGCGACAAATTGTCAAGCATATGACTATTCTCTTGTTTCATTCCGAACTCCACTGCCCCAACGTTGCTTCAAATAGAACATGCTGCAACGATTTGGTTTCGGGTTATGGACACAGAACTTTGATCTTCCTGTGACTGCAAATCCTTTATCCGCTTCAGTGTCCTCCCATTTGTCCGCAATTGTACGTGCTCCTTCTCCCACGACCTACGCCTCAACTGTCCAAAAGCACTCCGACACTCTGCCTTTCGATCCTCACTTGTCTCTTAGTAAAATCTTTCAAAAATGATGTTTGTCTCTGTGCCTCCGCAGATTGTCCCTGCATTGTCCAGCTTGCTCACAAAAATATCCTGCTGCAGTGAATCGGTCTGTCCGTCCGTCAACAGCTGTGGTCTCCACTTCAGGGACTAAACTATCTCCAGTTCGCGCGTCCCAACTTCGTAAGTTTCCAACAACGATCACGTCTCTGCGGCGATCCTTTCCTCCCAGTGTTTGCTTACCTCGACCGAGTACTTGGCCAACTCAGTCCGACTTCACAGCTCACGCGTTTCCCTCCTGCGACCGGACTGCACAATTGCAAACGACTCTCTTGCGCGATTGCGAACAAGAAAACGTGTCAGCCTCCCGCTTCTGCAGCAGCGTACGCACCTCCAGTTGGATCTTCGATCGACTCCTGCGATCGCTTGCTCCGATCATTTTTTTTAATATGACCACGTTGGACTTGTTCTACCTCAACTCCCGTACGCGCCTCTCTGCTACGCCGCGTCTCCTGTCTCCTTCGACTGCTTCGGCCAACGCTTGCGTTTCCTTTTTTGAAACGTGAAACCTCAGCGTCGATCGTCCTGCTCTCTTGCGACGCCTCTCCTCTAGTGAGCGTCTATTGTTGCGTTCGACTCTCCTACTGCAAATATTTTCCAGGCGTCCGAGCCTCCCTGCGCAGCAATATATATTGATTGTATTCACCATATAGTTCCAGTAGAATTTAGAAATACAATAGGGAGGGAGAGTAATGCAGGAGCAGAGGAAGGAGAAGGAAAGAGAGTGAGGAACCTGTGGAAGACTATTCCACTGATTCTCTACTGGAACGTCCCAGCGCACCAGTCCACACAACAACCTGCTAAGGAAAACTCTCAGATATGAGTTCGTAACCCATCCCAACCCCCTGCTGCCACTTTAATACCTCACCAGCCCAAAGATACAACAGACACATCAATACAAAATACAATACTGTTCCTAACCAACTAACAAACTCTAACAAACTAACAAACAATAATGGCCAAGCCTCAACATAAACTAATAGGCAGCCTCCTATATTCCTAACAGGGTTCACTTTTGCTTCCAAGGGTCATATGATGATCCAATGAAACCCAACATGGACAACTCAGTCGACATGAAATTAGGTACCAGACCTCCATTACCCCGAGGCAACTCACCCCACCCTGCGCCAGGGCCCTCATTCCACAAAGCGCGCACACACACACATATATTTCACATAAATCACATATACATGGGGGCACATCCTCCCCAGAACCTTATGCCATACCACATACGTACTCGAGGGTACATCCTCCCCGAAACTTCAAGTCAAACCACATGGGTCGACCACTTGCTGAAGTCTCCTAGGCTAGCCTCTT
The DNA here is from genome assembly GCA_963277665.1 of Viscum album. NCBI lineage: Eukaryota > Viridiplantae > Streptophyta > Magnoliopsida > Santalales > Viscaceae > Viscum > Viscum album. The sequence continues at coordinate 1,896,453,021 of OY728158.1, read as the reverse complement.
AAGTAAAGAGGATCACCGTCGATCCTTGGGTTCTAAGGTGACCATGAGACTGGCGTTGTCGACCTTCCTGAACCCCCCTCTCTAGAGTCGACATGATGTTGGGCACCCACTGAGGTCCCCTGGGTCATATCAAAGTCAGGACACCCTTCGTGGGCTCCTCTGTCTCATTCCAATCCCAGGGTTGAACCAATCACTCATAGGACATCCTCTCTCTCACCACTGCCATGACCACATGACAACCTCACTAGCCTCACGGTCACTACCAATCCATCGTCACACCAAAGGGATGGCCTCAATCCCATGTCCCTTCCAAGCTGCTAGGTCGGTCTACTCACCCAACCTGTCATCAATCTACCCGGGGTCTACCACTCGGGTGCTCACATGTCAGTGGAGGAGGAAACACTCACCCCATTCTCTAATCGGTTAGCCCAACGACTCTATGACATCTCACAGTTCTCACATGGCCTATGCAGGCCTATAGTTCCTCGTCCTTCACACATCCTTGCACTAGGGATCTAAGGGCATCTAGCTAGGTCCTCTACGTTCACATAATTCATTTAATTTACTCTCGTACGAGGTCCACGTATCCCAAGGCATACATTTATAATCAAGCCATTGACCATCGGTGGCCGAGACACCAAGTTAAAACCCAAGGGTCCGTAGTGGTCCTTGGCACATACATCCATTTCCAGGCATTTTACTTTAACAAACAATTTATTTAAACAAAAGGGTGGACGCCCTCGGTGGTGAGACCACATATCACATGCAACATATCAAATGCATTTATCAAAAAGGGGAATGCCTAGAGACCACCCACCTCATTCCAAGCCATTTCCTTTAAAGCATAGCCTGAGCACCGCCTGAGCTCGTCCAAGCCTTGCATCACCTCCCGAGGTCCTAACTTGAGCCAAAACCTCCAATTTAATTAATTATAATCGTTTATAATTAATTAAACAATTTTCAATTAATTATTCAATTGAATTTCAATAGGCATAATTTTCTAAATGCTCACCGAGCCATCCCATCGTTTCGAAACCGTGACCAATCGCACCTGAAGGGTCCATGGTGTTCTTCCGACACCACCCCGACAAAAGCCCCAACACATGACACTAATTCATTAGCCAATTTAATTTAATTTAATTTAGGCAAAAAATTAAAGAAAATCCACCGAATGATGTACCTTCGCCGAAATGACATGCGGCAGCGTGAGCTTGTCCTCTCGGGATGTCCTCTAGCCAAGCCAACCCCATCATAACGGGACGATTCCACCATGCTTTGGTGGAATTGTCCCAAGAACCCTGATCCAAACGCTCAAAAAATAGAACAGGGTGAAGAACAAATGAGGGAGAAAAGGCGAAGAGCGGCACCAAAAACACCCCAAATCCGAGGGGAAATAGAGGGAGGGGGAGACCCTCCTGGCCGTTGCGTGCGTGAGAGGCGAGGGGGGAGAGACCTAAAAGCCTGAGGGGGCATTTTTGTCATTTCCCTCCATTTTAGTGAAATTCAGTAGACTGCACGACAAACCGTGCAAAACCCTCAAAAACCCAGATTGCAGGTTTTGCACGGTTGCTCTGCAACCCTGCGCCAAGCCTCAAGCCAAATCCAACCCGCACGGTTTAACTGCATTGGTTCCCCTAACCGTGCACAAAACAAAGCTTCCAAAGTCTTTGAAATTCAACCCAAAGCTCCCGAGACTCGCCCGAGCACTCGAGACCTTTCTCAAGCCTTGATCCATATCCAAAAATATCTACTCGGGCATTCTATCAAATAAAGCACGGTTCATAATTTATGCATCATGAGCAATATAAAAGTAATCAAATATGCACCAGTGGTAGTTTATCTCGGATTGTGGCGCGGCGCGATGAGGTTTTATAGCGAGATAGCGTCAACACGGATTGCGTCGCGACCGTTGTTTTTATCCAATTGCGGGCCAATTAATATAATTTAAATTATATAATTCTGCACACATATATATGTTGAAAAATTAAAAAAAACATAAACAAGTAAAAACAAATCCCAATCTGTCGCCTTCAATGATGAGGGAGAGTGAAGCCTAGTTTGTCGGTTGTAGCAAGGGAGAGTAGGCCTAGTTTGTTCGACGATAACAACAGGTGCTTCGTCCGGTGTAGTGAGGGAGAAAGAGCAACTGCGAAGTGGGTGGTGGGGGGGGGGGCGTGATCGCATGTCTGTGCACAGTCCATGCAGTTGCGATCACGTACCGCGTGTGATTCAACCAACAGGAATGGTGGTGCGCCGCTCCCCTCCACACCAACGCGATTGTGACCACACCACCACTATTTGAAAACAGAGTATGCAACCTCGAATAGACCGAACTATGATCATAATGCCTCTGCAGTGAATTGTCACCCATCTAGATGAATCCATACATGTCGTTCCAACTCGACCATGACTATTTCCAACCATGCCACATGGTTATTTCCAACCATGGAGTTTTTGCTGCCCATGCCTTTAAACCAGTTTCTAAAACAAACTATTTTCTTTCCAAAATGATTTCTCGTGTCAAATTTATCGTTGTCATCATATCTTAAATTCAAATCCAATTTAAGATAAAAACTCATTTTTCATTTACCACAATTCTAGATAAACTATCATTTTATCAAATCAATTTCTCATAAATCATTTGCTAAAATCTTACTTTAATTCAAGCATTTGTAAAACACATCAATCTCAAGCAATAGAATCATAACCAACCGAGGAAGGAATACGAGCCACCTACCTTAGATGTTTTCCTTTGAATTCTCCACAAGTTCCCAAGCCGATGACCTTAATGAGGCAAACACCCTAGCCCTGTCACATCCAAATTCCCCTTGATTCATAGTTCTTAAACCCAAAGAACCAAACTTCCAATTAAAGAGAGGTTGGCATGGCCTGTGCATCTTTGGCACGCCTCCATGCCATATTGGCATGGTCCCCGGGTTTGGAGTCAAGTCCTACATGTTTTGTTAAGTTGAGTCATGCTTTGTTATCTTTATAATTTTCTATAAATAAACTCCAAGGCCTCCCTTTGAAAGGCATCTTGGGTATTGGGTCCACTCTCTATCATTCTACATGATATCAAAGCGGGTTATCTAACCTCATCCCACCCTCCCGTCTTTGTTTTTTTTTTCTCGGCGGACACCTATGTATTTTTCCCGTTGGGGGGCGGCGACCTCAGGCTCTTGGCCACCATCACAACAGCGCCACCCCCTGCCATCTCCCGATGCGCCACACCTTTCCCGCCGGCCCCCTTGCGCACAACCTCCTCTTCGTGCTCGGCCCTCCCTGCGGGGAAAACCCCACCACGACGACCTCCCCTCCCCTCGCCCCTCTCGTATGAGGGCATCTCCAGCACACTGTTAACTCGCTGCTCCTCTTCACGCGGCCCTCCCTGCGGGAAAAACCCCACCACGATGAACTCCCCTCCCGTCGCCCCTCCCATGCTTGGGCATCTCCATCGCACACCCCCTCCCGAGCGACGACACCTACAGCGCGCTGCCTCCCTGCACGACGATTGACAACGGTCCCTTCCGCCTACGCACATCATCGACGACGATTGCTCCTTTCAGCAAACCAGGCGCCTCCTCCATCCAGGTGACCTCCCCTACTCGCCTTCCTCCCGCCCCTTCAACAAAACCAGGCGAGCCACCCTCAACCATCCAGGCGACCCCCTCTGCTCGCCTCTTCTCCTCCGGCAACAATCACTCGACGCACCTCCACCTAGATCAGCGACGACCCTCGAGCCCCTGCGCTACAGCCGTGGGACTCCCTGTGCGTCTGCACCTCCTGTGTGACGCCCCATTCCTGATCGGGTTCTTCAAATCTACTCCTTGCTCGCATACATCCTGCTGCAAAATGAATTCTTTGCCTCTATCAGGTTTTCCATTGCTGCCTACTGCAGACCTTTGATGTCAATCAAAATTTAGGGTCCTCAAAGACGGACGTTGTTTCACCTCGGCATTTTAGGGTCCGCTAGTCTGAAATGTTGAAATGTCCAAGTGCTGGGGTGATTCCTTCACTTGATTCAATATGCTGGAGTGTTGGGACAAATCCATCACCGGATCAGGAGTGTCAGGGCTAGGTCTTTCACTGGATCAGATACCTGCCCAACTTCAACTCACGTAACCTGACTTAGCCTTTGAGGTAACAACCACAAACAATGCACCACAGATATTATGACACCTCAACACCTCAAATCCAGCACGATCACACAGCAAGCACATCACACAACATTTCACCAATTCAAACAAACACATCACCTGGACAGGTCTCAAATTAAGTGCAATTACTTGCAGTTATTTACACACAACCACAACAAGAATTCTCATAATTATAGTAATCACATCAATGGTCATGCTAACCACAACTTAATTATTTACCCCTCAATCACGCTTCCACCATGTTAAGGTTTACCATTAGCCAAAACTCATTAATCACCTAGTCTTCCTTGAAGATTCAATCAAACTAGGTCACCCTAGCCTTCACTGCAACTCCTCGGTACACGCCCCTAAGAGACAAGGCTTGGGAAATTCTACCCACCAGAGGTTTGGGAATGATTTTGGTATGATAAATATAAGGAGTGTTGAAAGGATTAAGTATGGGTTCGGGTCCAAGGCCCATTATCCTTCACGCAACCCTTATCCTATAAATAGATAATGCTCACCACACTTTTGGGGTATGTTTTTTTTTTTGGGATTCCATTCTCTAACAATGATATCACCTTAATCCTTAGGTGAGATGCCGCCAAATCAGCACCATCGATTCCCCCCAATTAATACAGTATTTTTCTTAATTAACACTATAATTATCTTTCCAATGATGATCAAACCTCCCTTGATCACTTTCATGACGGATCTATAATTGATATCATAACTATCTCCATCATTGCAGACCCAGGTATGACAAAATGTGATGACTGTCACAGTCACGTCGCTTTGAATGAATATGAGCATAGCATAGCCGTTTCAGTAAATGACAGAGTGACGCCCCCATCATGACTGTGTTGCCTGTCATCACCACAAACCTGATGTTAGTAGCAAACGCGTCACAACTTGACTAGCTTGTCATGCCTGTAACACCCGTTGTTAGTGGAGTTGCTGTTGGCTGCAGTGACATCATCATGCTGTGATGATACGGTCACAGAGTGACGTCTGTTGTCATTACAGGACTACTTCACCATGTGATAGTATGGAAACACAACTCCTATGATTTCCTTTTTTAGAACTGTGGGTCTCTTCAAAGACAAACTTACATCAGAGAGCTGTTAGCATAATCCAAAATAGGGTTTATTTATGATAGAATCTTGTTTTGTGATAACAAGGAGCGAATGATCTGATGACAAGTCTAAGAAGATTATCAATTTTATTAATTATCTTGAAAAACTAATATCACTTCAATGACATGCTAGTTTTGAGATGGTTTTGCATTTGCTATGATGAGAAGATTCATCATATTATATTTTCATATTGGTTTAATTGGAAACCATATGAAAATAGGGTTTATTTATGATAGAATCTTGTTTTGTGATAACAAGGAGCGAATGATCTGATGACAAGTCTAAGAAGATTATCAATTTTATTAATTATCTTGAAAAACTAATATCACTTCAATGACATGCTAGTTTTGAGATGGTTTTGCATTTGCTATGATGAGAAGATTCATCATATTATATTTTCATATTGGTTTAATTGGAAACCATATGTTTTCTTCTTCTGATTTGTGATGTGCATGCAGGATGTGAGACAAGGAAGTGGTCATCTTCTCGTTTCCACAGACATAGCAGCCCGAGGGGTTGACCTGCCAGAGACCACCCATATTTACAACTTTGATCTCCCAGGAACAGCTGTCAATTATCTCCATCGAGCCGGTCGAACTGGGAGGAAGCCATTCTCTGACACGGAATGCACTGTCACCTGTTTCATTACATCTCAGGAGCGGTTTGTATTGGAGAGGTATGAAAATGAATTGTTCTTTAACTGTGAAGAGATAATTTTAGCAACACATTAATGTGGGCTTGATGAAGCTTCTCTACTATGGGTCTGCCCCAATGTTAAAATGCACTATAAGTTCAAATTCATCATCCTGTCCAATTTTAAGCCCTGAATGAAAAAATCAAATGTTTTACAATATGGAAGGTGGAATTGGGTCTCATATCACAATCCCATCTTTGATCGTCGAGTTTTTCAGTATGATAGTGATTCCTGAACGAATGTAGAATCCCTCCGAATCCCTGTCTGCTTCCTGCACACCCTGCTAGCCGTTCAAAACAGTCATCAGCTTTTTACCCACCAAAATAACAATAGATCACCCTGAACACATTTTTCACTCATTTGCTTTTCAATATCCTTTACCTCCGAGTTTGAAATAGTGACGTTCTTCCCGATTCTTGCATTCTTGTCGATAATGCAGTCCCTGCATGATGCAAGATCAACACCATGCAGAAGGAGAGAGAGTTTTGTTGGGATCAGATCTGTTTGCCTTTACCTGATTTTGCAGTTTTCCCCAATTCCTGTCGGGACTCTTCCCTCAGCCAACAGGGATGCTATTTCTGCATCTGTCTCGTAGTAATCCGCACCAAGCATCACTGCGTCCTGTTTTTGCAGGGCTTCATGCATTTTGAAGGTGAAATTTGTATGACGCTACCAGATGCCAATCTTAGCAAACAAACCTTTAAATGGGCCCCTGAGTTTATTCGGGATCGAATACCAACAACACTGTGCTCTATGGTGCAATCATTCAAGTTGCTTCCATGGGAGATGATAGAATCGATTATCTAGAAGAACACAACAAGAACATGAGTCTTTTTCTGGGTTTTCAGTCAGAAAATTAATCTTCTCTGGGACATGATAATCTACTTCTACTGACCTTGCTATTGTCAATCGCTGAAGGGGGTAACAGTTGCCCGTTTTAGAGAGACGATATGCTAGTTTTTGGTACTTACATGTTAAGTGAGAGCAAGGTTAGCCTCAAAGAAAGATCTGATGGTACCAATATCTTCCCAGTAGTCATTGAAAAGATGAGCCTGCAAAATAAACTCTTGTAGGAACTCCAACAAGGGGCACATGCTGTGTACGTTTTGATTTTACTGACCTTCACTGTATATTCCTTCACTGACGCAGGGATTATCTCTGACCCAAAGTCATTTGCCGTTGGAAAACGCCATCTGACTTAAGAAAATCACGGACACATAATCAATGTTTTAAATGACATGAAATTACATTCACTGGATTGAAAGTACCTCAAGAGATTTAGAAGTATGTCCTTTTTGAAGATGTAGATACCCATGGAAGCAATGTATGGCTTCCTGTGGGCTTCCTCCTTCGACAACCCCAACACCGATGTATCCACTTCCTGAGTTACATTAATATTCAAATCCCAATGTTTTTGATAGATGAAAGCAACTGAGATATTACCATTGTCTTCAAATCTTCTCCCCTAGGCTTTTCATTAAATGAAAGGATCCTTCCATTATTATCTATCTTCATTAGACCATAATCCGAGGCACAACTGCAGAGAAAATTAAAAATAAGAGTTTACAATGCATATTGCAGTAACAATGTTCGGCTAGACTGCACGAAACAACCTACGTTTCATCCATTGGCACGGAAGAAATGGTGATATCTGCGCCACATTGACGATGACTCTAGGAATGAAAGTCTATTAGGAACTCAATTCTTAAAATGATACAAAATGCATGTAAGATGAATATCGTGGCCTACGTGAATGAAGTCCATGTAATCCATTCGATACAAGTGATCTCCTGAGAGAATCAACACATCCTCAATCACTTTACTCCTTGCATCCTAGAGGATTACAAAAGGGTAAAACCTTCTTCAATGGGAAATTAATCTATTTTAGTTGAAACAGCTAAAAACCATGGTATACTACACTCTCCGCAACACAGAGGAGCGAATTTCACATACCTCAAAAAGCCAGTTAAATTGGCGGACTGCATCAGCGGTACCCTGAAACCACTTTTTACCGGCTTCTCCCGGGGTTTGAGTTGCAGCTAACACCTGCAGAATTAAGGAATTGAAGATCTTGCATGCTGGTCTGCCTTAAAAAACACAGTTGCTACATGCAAAATCAACCTAGAGGAGGAAAGGAAGGAAAACACCCAAAGGTGCTACCATACATCAACATAGCCATCTCCATAGGTGTTGCCAAAGCTGTAGGCTCGTGCAAGGTGCCTGTTGAGTGATGTTGAGTTGAACTGAGTGAGGATGTAGACTTTGTTGATCCCACTGTTGATGCAATTGCTCATTGGCACATCAATCAGCCTATAGGCGCCCCCAATTGGGACCTGCATTATATTAAGAGGCCGCAAACAGTCAAACACATGCACAGTTCTATTTTAGATCATCAGAACTCAACAGTATTATTTTAGCAATGCTAATGGGTTCCCTGATTACCGAATGATAGTATTGGATGTTAGGTAGATGGAAGACATTACAGATTGTCGTTCTGCTCAATGATCAATCTGTAGTATTACATGTTGATCGCAAATTTCTTTTAGAATATAACGATATTTTCCAGTGAAGGGGCATTATCATCTAGGCGATGTGATCAACTTGATCAGACATGAGACATGACTCATCTAGATAAGATATTGCCCTTCAGAATAGGTGTAATCCTTGTCCAAGTGAATATCTCAGTATTTAGAATCTCTTCAATTTTTTTTAAGGAAAATGAAGTTCTATGAAAACTTCGGAAGACATTGTGAATGATTTGGATGCTCGGAATATGTTGAAATGGCCCATGGATATTGTAATTCGGTGATTAAGATGTTCATTTGGATAAAGATTGCACATATTCTGGAGGGTTGTATCTTATGCAAAAGAATTGTGTTTGTTGTTTGATCATGTTTGATTAAATCATGATTGTGATCACACTGATTGACTGACGATGCCCCACTTATCAATGATCCAAATCATGCTTGGAATATATTTGAATGATACATGAATATCATTGTTTAGCGATTAAGATGTTCATTTCGATAAAGATTGCACATATTCGGGAGGGTTGTATCTTTTACATAATAATATTGTTTGTTGGATCATGTTGGTTTAATTCAACGATCATGATCACGATCGCATGGTGTGTCATGGGAAGTGCATGTCATGATAAATTTTAAAAATAAATTTCTGCGATTTTATATTTTAAAAAGAAATTATTAAAAAAATTCAACATTATCTTGGGTACGTTTCTCTATATATACTAGAAATGAAAACGAACCGAGAGTCGTATGATTGTGGAGGATAGGGTTTTACAGCAGGCTTGGCACGGCGTTTGGTGAGAGGGAAGAGACGACTACCAGCTCCTCCAAGAATCATGGCGGCCACCGTCCTCGAATCCCTCTTCTCCATGTTCACGTACCCCGTCGCCTGCCACCCACAGCAAAATCTTACTGAATTTTATTTCACTCTACTAACATGAAATTGCCGTATCCTTCTCCGTTCACCTCGGCTTCGGGATCGACGGCAGCAGTGGCGAGTGACATGGAGACGCGGGAGTGATTCGCAGCGAGGTTTCCGTGGGCGCGCTCGGATTGTTGATGATGAGGGGTCAGCTTCCTCCCCATAAAATCACCTCCATTGCGGAAATCCATCAAACTCCGGCGGCCTGTCCTACCGGTCAATCCGCCGGTGCTGCGCGGCATGCGGGACGCCGTGAGGGTCGTCCGCCCGCCGCCCACCGATGATACTTCCATTTCGTTTGCGCGCACGCACTGTAACTGGGAAGACTAGTGCCTGGGTGGAGAAAGATGGAGAGTGGAACGGGAGTGGATGGTCCATGCGCGTATTGTTATATGGATACATCTGACCGTTGGAGGCCTGCGTGTGTCTCGCTATCCACGTTCATTCGCCACCACCGATCCCTCGTCATTTTAGTGATATATAAAACCCCTCGGCCCTCTCTAATTACCAATCATGCCACTACAATCCACGTTTCACTTTGACTAATCTATTTTACTTTTTTTAGTGACTAAACAATATCCAATGACTAAGATTACATCCAGTTGTCTCATTTTTATATGCTAATAAACTATAAAATTAAGGATCCAAATCAATCCTTATTCCATACAGTATCCATTGACTAATATTATTCATAATTAATCCAAAACTATTATTGATGTAATGAATCATTTGATGTCAACCAAATATATTATCGACTTGTCTCATAGTTCATAATCAACTCAACATGATTGGAAGTCATGAAAATGTTTTTTTTATAGAATTCCATAAATTAATAATTCCACTGTGAATAAATATTTAGTTTGAGATCAAGATTTATATATATCAGACAAATATTCAACACCAACATAACCAACCAATTGTAGTTTTGAATTTTTGAAATAAAACAATCCTCGACTAGCATATCATTGAAGGTGTCAAAATATATGTTTGATATTATTCTAATGTCAACGAGAAAGAGAATAAATGCATTTTGACAATAAATTCACTGAAAATGATATATTCGAGATTGTATTATTTGTGAGAGACATTAGTGTTTCTATAAAACTCAGATATGGTACTTAATGTCCAAGGAGTTTTTTGTTATCCACTCGTGATTGAAAATGTTATTCATCTTTTTTTCATCACCCCTCCCCATTACAAGACGTGTTTCCAATTGAGTACGACCTCACAAGGAAGCCTCCCAGCTCGCCATTCGCTCATGCTATTGTGACTAGGTATAATTGCATCCCCACCCACCCCAAACATCGGTACAAAAAAATACCTTTATTGTCGTTTTCTTCCTTAACAATGGTTAAAAAGTGACGTTAATGTAAGCAACAAAAAAAGTTTGGTTTTCGCATTGCTTTTTCTAAATTTCTTTTAAAAAAGGACACATAAGAAGGCTTTCAACGTCGTTTGACATATACGGCGAAACATCATAAAAAATCTACAACATAAAGTGTTATGAATTTAAAAATACAACATATTTTTTTAAATTATAAGTGTTATAATGAAACCAATCTTTTTAAAATTTGTCGTTGTTCTGCTCATGGTGATTTCGTAAATTAATTGTAAAACATAACACGCACATTCAACACCCCTATTTGACGATGAAACTGTGTTTATGAAACAATATTTTAAAATAGAAACACTAGATGTGTAATAAAAAACAAGTACTCACTAATATAAAAGTTATCTACTTGAACTTTCACATATTTAATTTTTTTTGATCCATTGCGGAAAAGTGAGCCCTGTTGAACTCAATCCATGACTTGGTATAATTTCAAATATTAATTATCTAAACAAATGTAAAATTAAATTATTATGATTAAATAACTAAAAGAATAGAATAAGACTTACTGTTTTGAAAACTTTCTAATTTTTTTTGAACACCACTAAATAAAGTGCATAGTCAACATGCCTTACATTCATATGGTCAAAAAATGCATAACATCCAATGTCCACTAAAATATAAAACTTCCAACATTATGAATAATAGAATGAGTAATGGTTCATAATTATATATGTGTTCTTACCTATCAAGGAATGAAAAAAATTGTCACTTGATCTGTTTATTTTTTAATCTTTCAGATATATATTGAATTTTGGCATGTTGGTTCAGGTATTTCACAGTTCTTAAAATGTATTTTGGATCTATAAAACCATAAACAGAAGTGCAATCGTTTTGTATACTAATAGCGCGGAGATACCTGATTAGAAAGTTAATAAATTAAGTCAATATAACATATGTTTACTTAAAATAAATTAATTTTATAATTGAAATTTACTTACATGGAAAATAACTAAAACACGTGTGTAGTGAGCTCCTCACCCTCTACAACTTCAATGATGTTGTTTTTAAATATATTTAACATATAATATCTACCATAAATATCATTAGTCTTTAGAAAAGTATAATAATTCTATAATATAGATGAAATCTGTGTTAACCTTATTATCTAATATAGAACACGAGGAGTATCTGAAGGTGCTAATTCCTAGAATTTTCCTTTCCATTGTAACGATTCCTTAAATTTCTGATACTCCTATATAAGGTAAGTGTAAGAAAAAGTTATAATAAATTTTAATTTAACGCTAAATAATAAATGAAAGACAACACACACCTCATATGTCAACTGACGACAAAGACATATTGACCAAATTTAAAAATGACCAATACTCTGTCCAACAATGGTCACCTCCTCAGTAGGTAACGACACTGAAGCAGTTGGATTAATAATATCATTTACCGCCAGTCTTTCCTAATCCGATTGTATAAACTGATGATGTACATAATCCCCCAAACGATGTAAAATATCGTATGCTACAATATGTACATGGTGATCCCCAACATGCAACTCATAGCACATGATTGGGTCTAAGCGAGGAGGTGGAGGTCTGGGTAGGCAGGTTGTACAGGCTGCGTCTGTCTCATCATTTTCACAAACATATCATGTACAAATGATTTAATTCTACTATATACTGACTCATTCAACTGTCACAACTCAACCTTCAAGGAATCCATTTCCCCTTGTATTCTGCATCCCTCAATGTCGTACTAGGGTAGCAAAAAACCTCACTAATATCGATACCCTCATATCCTTTGATGCGGCCCGTGGGTTCTGGCCTTTCTAAAGCAGTTGTAAGAATATCCATTTTACATTTAGGGATAAAGGTCCCCTATTTCGCTTACTCCTGAATGGTATCCTGAAATAATAGTTCCAAATGTTATATTAGTGGGACGGATTTGTAAAATAGTAATATTGAAAAATAACAATTAATTACTTAATAATCTTATTAGTTACTTCTTTTGTTGGATCGATAATGATTTCCCCCTTTTTGTCATCATCACCCTTTTCCATTTTTCACAATTAGGGGGAGGAGATGGAAGACCGTATTGAACCTCTTCGGAGTCGCTACTTGATGCGGCTCTTAATTCATTAAAATTTTCAGCAATTATTTGCTCCTCTAATAAAGAATACCCACCGCATGACAATGTATTAGAGTATAAATTCTGGGACTATATCTCTTGATGAATACTCATGGAAGCCCACATATGAACAAATGAATAAGTTATAAAGTAATTAAAATTAATTTAACAAATAAATTTTACAAAAAACAATTACATACCATAAAGGCATCCTCCCGTTGATTGGTGACAAACTTCTTTCAGGTATCCATATCTATAAACCCATACTTAAGGCATGTATCTTAATTTTATTTACTTCAAAAAATATAATATGAAGTCAACTTTGTCTTAAAATACCTTCACCAGGTTTCCATAAAAGATAAACACTTTTTTCTTAATTGCTTTCATCTATTGAAATTCAAATGTCATCTATAATTGAATAGATTTAATATCAATCATATGAAATGTACAATATTTGAAGTATTGGAAAACTAAATAAATAAGTTTATAAAATTTTCTATTATGGACTCTTTTAACCAATCTTTCGCCGACTGATCGACGCTCCTCCAATTAGAAAATAAAATACTTATCCTACAACAACTCTTCTTGACCAAGTAACTCCTAAAATGCTTGGTATTGAGCCACCTGGGTAGTCATTATCATCAAACTCAATTATCAACCTTTTCTCTCCACATGCAAGTGAAAGTTTTGATAAATGTGTAACCCCATGCCTGGAAACTTCAGGTATTGTCCTATTTGGAGAAGAATTGTTGCACATAATTTCAAGAAATATAAGTTTAATTTCATTAAATAATTTAATTATTATAGATATATTTATATGAAGAAACGCACATACCTCAGTTCCCCTGTCTCCGCCTCCATCATTTAGAAAGATGTATGATACTTCAACGAAATTTTGTATACCTATATTTGATCAAAATTAAATAATTGTTATAAATAATAACATGGTTATTCATAATAGAAATAAAAACATTGAATGTTAGAATTTTTAACCCAAAAAAATATGTAAATAAAACTAATGAATAAAAAAATTAACAAAAAATGAAAAAAATGATTATCATTTAAAAATGTGCAATTTTATGTACCCATATTTGATTTTAAATAAATAAATGTTATAAGTGAAAATGTTATTGTTCATAATAATAATAAAATTATAAATATAATAGTGTATACCTGAAAATGAAGAACATAAATAAAATAGTCAAAAAAAGATAAAGGAAAACTTTTTCAACCAAAAAACGGATACTCGAATCCAATGAATATAAAAATTATTACAATAATGACAGGAATTCTCAACATCTATATATTTAAATATCAAACTTAAAAGATAATGAAGGTTTTAACTATACAAGTTTCACAAAAAAACATATATTTACCTAATTAATTAGGAGAGTAATGAAATGTTTTCCCATATCCCTTCTGCAAGATCATTTTGTGCTGCATGGACTATGTCATCGCAGTCATTGTTATCCTCAGGTAATCATGTAATAGATGAATAAATCTCACATAAGTCTTCAACATGACCAATATTCTCATCACCCAAATGATTTTTCCCTTACAAAATGACGAAACACTGATCATTCGATGGATCAACAACATAAAATATTTATTTTGCATGCATCAACATGATAAATGATTCCTCTTTCCAACAAATCTTTTCAAATCAATAATTGTAAATCCATGCTCATCATGTTTCACACCACTTTTATTGTCAACCTAGTTACACTTAAACACCAGTACTTGAAATTTAGTATAATCAATCTCCCATATATCCTAAAAAATTCCAAAATATGCTTTTGATATAGAAATTGGGATTTTATCATTGGCACTTGAAAAATGCAGTTCTTCAACAACGACCGTTACTCCACTATTTTGAATGGTATTATTTCCATCATGATTTTTTTGTGTAACATGTGTAACCATTAATATCAAAACTAGACCATGTGACCAGATTAACACTTGGCCCCCTACTAACTAGTTCAATGTTTTTGATGCAGATAAATTAGTGTTGAATTTTTCTTTAAACCATGAAACAAATGTATTTTTATATTCATTCATCAAATACTTTTCATTTCTTTTAGAATACCGTACCTTCAATCCAACAATATGCGATGATAAATATGCTTGAACCTCACCTATATTATTTAAAATGTATAAATGTTTCCACATCACTTTATCATGTGAAATTAACTTTTCCTTTAATCCACATATCCATTTACCTTCACTATCTACTGTAAAATGTCGAGATATAGGAAGACCAAAATACTCTAATTTATATGAATAATCAGTACCAAAATCAATCACCTCTTCTGATATATATTATTGAATAATAGATACATATGGTCGATGTATATTCTTAAAATAGACCTTCAAAATTTTCATATATCTTTCAAAAGGATACATCCAATGTAAATAAATAGGCCTATGTATTCTTATGTATCACTCCAAATGAATCATCAGATGAACCATTATATCAAAAAACAATGGTAGAAAATACATTTCTAGTTAACAAAGTATGAGGATAGATTCATTCTCCAACACATCTAACAAACTTGGATCAATGAATTCGTTGCAAATGGAATTGAAAAAGTAACACAACCTCATGATAAAATCTCTGGAAAGTATCGACAATATGCCACACAATGCAACCAGCAATAATTGTTGCATCAATATATGAAATTCATGAGATTTCACATCTATTAACTTTAATTCCTTCAATGATACTAAATTTTTAATATTTTAATAAAACCCACTAGGTACTTTAATACCATGCATACATTGACAAAAATTTATCTTCTCACTCTTGCTTAATGTGTGGCAATCTGGTGGTAAATATGTTTCATTTCCATTCATAGCGGAAGATAACTCCATACGTATTCCCATGGTTATTAAGTCCAGTCTTGCATACAATCCATCTTTTTTATTTCCTTTTAGGTTTAACAAAGTTTCAATAAAAAATAACATATGTTTTTATCAATATTCATAAAGTCAATTTTATATTTTAACTCAAAAATTTCCAATGAGGTGCTTGAATAAAATGGCCTGTCTCTTCCATGTATTTTTTTGATGACTAGAACTTCATTTCTTTCCAAATGCGACATCAGTGCTTTTAACTTGTCTTAATATTATTCAGATGACAATGGTTGTAGGGAAAAATCATACTCATGCAAACCATTAAATGCATTTTTTAATCTTTGATAAGGATGATCCATTCTTAAAAATATCCGATGTCCCATGTACACTGTCTTTATTCCTTTTTTTAATCGATGATATGAAGTTCCCTCTTCACAAATTGGATGAGCTTTACATCCCTTAATATTGTATCCAGATAAGTTTCCACATGTAAGAAATTTGTTTATAGTGAACATTATCATAACAAACAAAACAAAATACCCTATCTTGTATGCATAAAATTCTGTTACACCTATTTCCTAAAAAAATTTAAAATCATCAATCAATGGTGACAGATAAACATTAATGTCATTTCTAGGATATTTTGTCCAGAAATCATCAATATCATCGTCACATATTTTCTCATCATACATATATGTGGGGAAAATTAATAGACAACCAACATAATAGGCTACACAATATGTTGGCTATCGAGGCTTCGATATGGATTCATTCCATCTGTACATAATCCCATTATGAGATTTATAACTTTATTTCCAAAATCAATAAATTTGTGATCAAATATCTTCCATTATGGTGAATAAACAGGGTGGCGTAGGTTTCTACTAGAGATGCACTCATCTGTATTCAATCTTATCCTCTTTGCATCATTTTAATTTTCAAATAGAATCTTTAAACAGGGAATTATTGGAAGATACCATATTGCTTTAGCGGGAGGTTTGGTGCATGTTCTTGATAATGAATCACGGTTGGATTTTTCATCCATTCTATATCATGATGTCCCATATTTAGGACATTCTGATAAACTTTCATATTCCTTCCTATACAGTGCACAATCATTAGGGCATGCATGTATTATTTTATACCCCAATCCCATTGGGAATAATATTTTTTTTGCCTCATAATTAGAATCTGGAAGTTCGTTGCCTTATGGAAGTTGCTCCTATTATAGTTCAAGAAATTTAGTGAAACTTTTATCATTCCAACCATTTCTTTCTTTCAAGTTATTAATCTCATCACTGTTGATAACACTGTAAATTTAGTGTAACCTAAGAATAATGGTTTCTCAGTATCTCCTTACAATCGTTCAATGTTTGTTTTTTCAATGGTTTTAACACTTACATCATGAATTAATCCTTCAAGATGATACACTATCTCATGATGAACATCTTTATTATCATTAGATTTTGAATTTCTTGTTATTTTACCATGTCAAATCTAGCATGTATAATCATGATTAAAACCACAATAAATCAAATGGTCTTTTATTTCTCCATACCCTAATTTTCTCATATTCAAACACTTCATGCATGGAAAAAATATCTTTGTTTTCAAGATTTAATTTAGCAAAGTCCAAAAAAATGTAAACCCCTTTCTCATATTAATCACTAGTTGGTCATACATTTATCCAATTATGATCCATTATTGACCTAAAATCACCATATAATTAATGAATATATTAAAAAATATAAACATACAAACATATATATAAATAGATAAATTTAAAACATATAAGCATACAAATATATAAAATGCATAAATTTTTAACAAAAAATTTATATATGGAAAATAATTTATAATTGAAAAACAATTTACAACCAGAAAAAAATTTATCACCAAAAGTAATTATAATGAAAAAAAATTATAACTCAAAAAAATTTATGAAAATAAAAACAATTTTAACCACAAAAAACTATAACAACAAAGATTTTATAAATAAAAACAATTATAAATACAAAAATTTAAAACAAAAACAAATTATACCCATAATTTAAAATTAGAAATAATTTATAATCATAAAAAAATTATAACCTTAAAGTAATTATAAGAAAAAAAATTTAAAATTTAAAATGATATACATACAAACAAATGAATGAATGAATACAATTTATAACTAACAATTAATTAATCAATCTTAAAAAAAAAGCTTATAAAATATGGAGGTTGTTGATGGAAAATAGATATTAAAGTCCAAAAAATGCAGTCAAGGGAAGTGGAAGTAGGGCGAATGATGCAAAATTTAGGAGAAAAGTTTGCAAAAATGAAGTAGATTATCAACCGAACAAAAAAGTTGGAGTGCGGTCATTAGCTGAGTGGATTAGGGTTTAAGTGGACCGAATAAAGTTGAGGGTGCTGTAAGAAGGATGAACGATGCAAGATTAAGGAGTGACAAAGCAAAAATAAGAATGAAAATAAAATGAATGATGAAGATCGAGAGTGGGTGGAGTGCGGTCGAGATTTGATAGGATCGGGGTTTTAGAAAGAGGGCATCGAAAAAATGAGGAAAAGCCTCATGTATTAGATTTTTTAACAGATTTTAATGTCGGTTATGCTAAAACTGATGTTAAAAGTTCTTTAGAATGAATTTTAATACTAGTGTGCTATAACTGATGTTAAAATTAATTCTCAAGCACTTTTAATTTTGGTTTTAGAATAACATATGTTAAAAACCTTCTCATGTCACTATTGACATCAATTACGCAACAACCAATGTTAAAACTGCAATTCTAAATCATCTCTTTCTACTAGTGGGGGTTACACAACCATTGATGCACTTAATGAATGTGGATTATCCATATAAAACCTATACAATACATTTTCATTATCTGATAAAAATTTTATCTTCCAAATGATTAATCTACAGTTCAAGGCAACCCTTTGTCTTTTCAAAGTCATTTATTTCAAATTTTTTATTTAAAAGTCATATTTCCTTGGAATGCTCATTGAAATTCCTAATTATATTTAAATTGTTAATATATATTACAATGATTAAAAATTAAAATTGATTCCTATTTTTGAAAATACATGGACAAATTGGATCATTTTTTAAGTCTCTTTCATCAAATACTCACTCACATTATTATACTATATACATATTGACTATATTAATTTATATAATTATTTATTCTATTTAGTGGAATAAATATCTTGATATTCGAAACATGTTACATAAATTTTGAATCCTTCATAGATCTTCATATAACTATCATCATTAATGTTACCACAACATCCATCAGATGCAATTTAAGTTGTTCATGTGTAACCAATGACATGAGATGTCAAAAAGTGATGACATCCATTATCAGAGAATATGATTCATTATAAACAATCTTGGTTTTTTTTGTAAAACACCTTGAGAAAATAACCATGATTCATACCTCATAAATTTATTCTTTTCATATCTCATTCAAAAAATATCCATTTGTAAACAACAGATTTAATTCTTTTTTGTGTTTTCCTAATCAACCCAAAAACCTCATGTTTAGAAGATGAGTTTAATTTGGATTGAATTATAACTTTATATTTTCCCCAATACATTCTATCACAAAATTCATCCATTAACTTAGGTTCTTGATCCTCATCAATGATATCAAGTGTAACGTTATATGAAAATGTGCCATCAACAATAATTTCCATTTGATTCCAACACTGATAAGTATAGTTTTATTAACTATTTTCATAAGTTATTCACTGATATAATCATGCATTATATATATAATTATTGGGAAAATTATTTTTCATATTTTCATGTGATTTTAAGTTAAATTTATATGATTGGAATATAGTTTGATTGAAATTTGAATATCAGTTCTGGTTATATATTTGTTTAATCAAGAAAATTTATGTAAATCATATTTATGTATATTTGAAGTAATTTTTGATAATCATGATTGAATTGAATTCTAATGGTTTAATGTTAATTTGAGTTTCCATCTGCCTAAATTTGATTTTCATTTTAATGATTGTAGGAAATTAGAGATATTGATATTTGTTAGGTTGTAGATATTAAAGATAATAAGAGGGCTGAACTTTACTTTTTTAGGCCTTGTTTATTATACCCCACTAGACCAAATGGGATGCTAGTTTTCTCTTATCTAAACCATTCGATCACTAGTAACCAAACCCCCTTAGTTATTGATCTTTTGAGCCATCAAGTGGAGGTGATCAACAAGTGGATGGGTTCCTGTCTATAGGTCTTTTTCACTTCTTAAGGGTTCTATGGAAACCTAGTGAAGGGTTGTTCATTTATATGTTCATGTGATTTTTGGTCCACTACCATTAAGGCTGATGGATTAGAGTTGGATGTGTTGTGTTCATGTTGGATTCTATTACATATTTGGAAGATGAAAAGGTGCTTGAGAAGAACCATACTTAGGTTTGTGTGGGTTTGTTGGTTTCTCGATGTTGGCATGATGAGATGGTGTCTTCTTTGAGATCTAGATTCTTTTGGTTCATTGTCCACTAGTTTAATGTAAGGTTTAGGTGTTTATTGGTTCAAGATATTGGTTAGGTTTGAGCATAAACACTCACCACTATGAATGTGGCTTTATCAATGCTAGAAATAGATTTTATTAGTGCTAAAACAATGCTATTTTTTGATCACTGATAAAGGTCCACTTTATCAGCACTAAGAAAGTGCTGATAAATGTTTACTTTATCATCACCTTTTTAGCATTGATAAAATTCACATTTATCATAACTATCTATAGCTCTAATAAAAAATATTAGTTTCAGTAGTGTGCTGCTATATTTATAGAACACTACAACAACCCAATAAATAAATCACAACTAAATTTAAAATAAATTTACAATACAATAAATTAAAATTAAAAACTATCGAAATTGGTGCCCTGGAACCAAATTATAAGTACTTTATGATATCTTGTATTTATGAATATGTATATTTATTAAATATCTTATCTCATCATGATTATTCTTCTATGTGACATAGTATGTGATAATATACTAAGTGTATTTGTCACACTGAAAGGTCACATCAGTTCCCCACTATGAAGAGAATATAGAAGTGTCATGATAGTATTCTTAAATATAAGTTCTATAGAAGGATGAAATAATTTGACGAGACACAAATGATACAAGCTATCATGGGTGGAGACTCATAGGACTTTGAGACACTTTCTCATGGTGTACACCCTTAGTAATATTCAATGAAGGAGATTATGAGAACATGAACCGCCGATAGGAAATCCATATTTATATGTGTCATTATATATTCTTATCTATGGATGTGTGTTATGATCATTAAAATTTAATATTATTATTAATACATGTCATGAGTCATGTACTTTGATGTATTGATAAAAACCATGTTGACATATGCTCACGGTGAGGTAAGATATGTTGGGTGCCTCACAAGTGATGTTGTATTAATGAATAATGTAAGAAAGGATTTGTCCCTTATGTTCTTTAATGAAAGTAGATATCTCAGAAACTTTACTAGAAATAAAACAGTCTAATTAATTCCATGAACATGATGATATTCTTAGCAAGTTCATTTCAAGAAATCTAATGAAAAATACATCAAGCATATAGGTAAATGACATTAGCATGCAACCTTCTTGATTAGAGATATTGCGATAAAGAGATTATATTACATGGTGTATGTTCGTAGGAGGTTACATGAAATTGTGATACTATCTTATTTCTTTATGAGAGCCTTAGAATGTTTCCAGATGCTAATCTTGGAATTTAAGCAGTGTATCCTAATTCCATTGATAAAGGGGCCTAAAGGTCCACACACTTACAAAACCTTAGTCAAATTCTATATAAATTTGATAGGTTAGATAAATATTATTCCCGTATACAGTTTAATAATTATTCATGTTTGTTTGATCGCAAATATTCAATCACCAGTTATTCAAGAGAATATATATGTGAGTTTAATATTTAACAAATATTTATTCACTAGGTAATTATTTCTTTAATTATACAAATTCAAAATATTTATTTATTTTGTTTTATTCACAAGGTAATAAAAAATATATTTTTTTTTTATTTTGGTTATGTGAATATTTAATAAATATTTATTCACTAATTTAGTGATATTTATATATATTTATTGGAAAATATTTTATTGATATTTATTTTATTAAATAAATAATCATTATTAAAGGCCCGATAAATATTGAGTTGGATTGAACGTCTAAGTTTCTAATCTAGTGAAAAATGTCATATCAAATATTATTTTCATAAATATTAATTTGTTTATTCAAGAATAATAATATTTATTTTATCCGTGATTTTAGTGTATATCAAGTAAATGAAAATAATAATAATAATATTTTTTATACAAGGGGTTCATCGATAATTAGAAAATTAATTAGGGACCTTGTGTAATTAATTATTTTTTAACCATGGAACTATATAAACCTAGTCATGACATATTGTGCAATAAGGGGTGATAGCCTATTCCATCATTGTGAACAAAAAAATCTAGAGAGAAACTATCAATCCCCAAATATCTCCCTCTCTATAATGCTCTAAAATATCACAAAGTATTCCTCCTCTCCCACTAGAACGAATCTCTTATTTCTTGAAGGATTTGGTTGTGATCGTGCACCAATCATCGCAAGCGATATATTCATCAATGATAGCACCTAGAGAATTATACAACAATGATTTAATGTTTGCAAAGCATGTGTGGATAACCGCAAGATGGAATATACACTTGATTCCTTTGGCGCAACGATGGTATGAAAAGAGTGGTCTACCATTAATCAATGAAGAAAGAATTCAACAAAAGGTAATTTTTAATTAAATAAATTAATTATAAATTATATGTGAAAACTTTTATCTTTATGGATTTTGGGAACACATTTCTATCTATTTCTGAAGATAAATCCAAAGAAGTTGATGAATTTTTTTGGGCATGGGCCCGACCCACTTTCCTTTCTCCCCCAAACCTTCAAGTTGTGTCAAAGAGATCAAATAATAATTTGTAATTATTTATCATTCATTGATCGATTATACAAACATTATTGTTATTTTTTATTTCTAGTTTTTTCATTATTTAATCTAGAGTTTAATTAACATGTTTTCAAAATATTAATCCATTTTGTTCAAGTTTCATATCATCTTAAACAGGTTAATATTAGATAAAGAATGATCAGAGATTCCCTCAGGAGGTTCTTTGGATTCTAGCTGGAAGACTGGGTTACATGACATGCGACCAATGTACATACCATGTACCTAAGTGCACTGCACCTAGACGTGCCATGTGTTACACGGTGCATCAAGTAGTTGCAACACATGATGTATTTATTACACACCGTGTGTTGATTGAGATAGCCTGACAAATGATATATTGGAGTACATAGTGTGTGGCTGGTGTATACGCCATGTAGTCTATATAGTTTGTAAGAGAAATTCACACTAATTGTGTGGTCAAATACGTGACATAACGCCACGTGAGACTAACATACAGAATAATTAATGAGATACATGATGTGTTTCTCGTATACATGCCATGTAACTCATTAATCCCTGTGTTCGAAGAACACTCTAATTCAACTGGTGCATTACAAAAATACACGATAAGCAGAACACACAACGTGTAGCTTGTTAGTACATGTCATGTAATATGACCGAGATACACACTGAGTCCCTAGATATTTATCCTGGGTACACAAAAAGCAAGGAACATGGCATGTAGATTACTAGTACATGCTGTGTAGTCTCCCAATGAAGAATAAAATTAATTTAAATAAAAAATAATTAATTGTAGCATTAAAAACCTAATTACACTGTTCACATTTAATGTGTTGACTATGTAAAATTATTAATTAATTCTATGTAAATATCTATAATTACTGGACAATCCGTTTATTTAACATATCTGCAGGTCTGGAACTCGAAAGAATTGACCAACACATTTTCACTAGATCCCGTCGCACTTGTCCATGAATGAAGGTAGAAAAATAATGGAAAAATATAAAATTTGAATAAACAAACCATCCAATAAAATTCCATTTTTCTTCTCCTGTTCTTCTCGCTTCTATCCTAGGTTCTATACTCTCTGCACTCACACTTTTAATATCATCTACTTTCCAACCTCTATCCCATCGACTTCTTCATTACCATTACACTTGCGATTCCACCCTTTGTTTCTTTTTTCATTTTTTTGTTTGTTCTCTCTTTTACTTGGTATCACACGATACACCTTCTATGAAAGTCCTTCCCTATGAATTGACCCCTAATCACCACTACACCAACCTTAATTAGAGTTTATAAATAATTAATTTGTCTTGATCCTAGTAACGACCTAGGCCTAGCATCCAAATTTTAGTGCCATTACCAAGGAAGGGAATGCATGACCATGTAACAATTTTTTTTTTCTTTTTGAAAATGGAGTGAATGAAAACTAGTCCATCATCTGAAAACCTAGAGGAATTCATCCCTAAAATCAAAAATCATATGAGTGCTTTGAAAATCAAGAAGAAATCTTCAATGAAAGATCTTGAGGAAGATCTAAACAATGAAAACAACTAAAATTTCAACCCGGATGAAAATTTCAACCTTCCACCATTTGGAAATGTGATAATGGATAGAGTGAGGCTTAGGGAATTTCCAGTTCCTATAGTGTCAAATAATCTATCATTCATTAGGCATACCCCAAGATCTAGAAACTATGATATTAAGAAATCCCACCTATCTATACTACTACACTACCATGGATTACCCAAAAAAGACTCACAAGATTTCATCATGGATTTCTATAGAATAGTGAAACAATTTCCACTTAGAGGATTGAGTGAGGAAGAATTGAAATTTAGAGTTTTTCCATTTTACTTGAAAGTAAATAAAAAATTTTGTTTCCAACAAATGGATAAAGATATATTTGATTCATAGGACCGACTATATAATTCTTTTTTCATGAAGTTATACATGAGGAGAATGATTTATGAAATCAGGTATAATATCATTGGATTTTTACAAGATGAAGGTGAATTGTTCCATAAAGATTGAGATAAATTCATAGGTCTACTTAGATAGCGACCCAACCACTGGTGTACACCAAAATTGTTCATGGATACCTTTTATAATAGTATCACACCATACCATAAAATCCTAGTTGAATAGTCATCTAGAGGATATTTTTATGACAAAACAGCTGAAGATCTTAAATATATTTTCAAAAATTTGGTATAGAATTCACAACACAAATATTATAGGAGGACCATTATTATGAATTAAACCACCACCACTCCCTAATATGAAGCATAATATAATAGTTTTTATAATAAAAATTCTCAACACACTCTCAGGGAACAATGTCTTAAATGTGGGATGTTTTTCCATTCATAGTCCTGCTGTCCAAACTTTGATATACCTTCCCAAGTCCTTGAAAATGATAATTTTACCAGGTATGTCCCTAGGATGAATCTGGGAGATGATCCTTTCTCAAATTACTACAAGCAATGCTATTGGAACCACCCGAACCTATTTTGGAAAGAGTAGGGAGTGCTGAGACCTGGTGCCTCCATGCTTTTTGACAGAATAGATAGCAATTACAACTTCAAACAAGGGATAAGATATTGAGTTCCTAAGATAAAGTTAAAGGGATGTTACAACTTCTTATGGGTAGGTTTGATGAACAAAAAGAGAAAAGTTATTTTGATAAGGCACAATAAGAAGTTAGGTTTAAAAATATAGAGTTTCAAGTTGGACAGTTAGTAAAAAATATAGGAGTTAGAGATAAAGGAAAGCCACCCAATACCACCGAGTTAAATCCTCAGGAGAATTCCATGGTAATAAGAACTAAGAGTAGTATCAAAAATCAATAGGAATACAAAAAAGACCCCCCCAATACAACCCCCACAAAAATCTTGATGTATTTGAAGAATAGACTTTGGAAGGTAACCAATCTGGAAATTCAGACAACCCTACTGAAAGTTAGTTAAGGCCTATTTTACCTGATGAAAAATCCTAAGGAGAAAACTTGAAAACTAAGAACAATAAAGGAATGAGAAATAATATAGAGAAATCTGAGGGGGTGCCTAAAACTATGCAGAACTTTTCCCCAATCATTCCCTTTCCTTAGAGAATTAAGAAGAGAAATTAGGATTTTGAACTGTTGAAATTTCTGAGGGTTTCCAAGAAATTGAACATCAATATTCATTTTCTTGAGTCTCTCATTCAAATAAATTCTTCTATTAAATCTACCAATAATATCTTTTTAAAAAATAAAATCTTAGAATATTTTTCCACCTAAATTCTCACAGAAGATTTTAGTGCTGTCCTGCAAAATAGGATACCTACCAAATGTCAAGATCTAGGGAGTTTTTTCATTCCTTTCACTTTTAGTGATAGGGTTTCCCAATTTAATTTTCTCTGTGATCTTAGTGATAGTATCAATTTGATCCCTTTATATTTTCTTCCAAAAATTTACACGAATAAGTTCCACAATCCAATACAATGGTTTTTCATTACAGATTGATCCATTACCCACCCAATCAGTAGGCTGGATGACTTACTAGTTGGAGTGGGTAAGCACTTTCTTCCCATTGATTTTATCATTTTTGATATGAAGTGTTACCAAGTGGACCTTATTATTCTTAGAAGGCCTTTTATTGACACCAGGGGGATTTCATTGATGTTTCAAGGGTTAAAATGTTTTTAACCTTGGTGAGAAGCTAGAAGAATTTAACATGTTCAAAAAAATTAAGGAACCTATCCAAGACAATCTCTTTCCAAGCAATGTGATTTTGCAAGATGGTAAATTTGAAGATTAGGAGGAAGAAGAGTTTTTAAGGATTCTTAAAGAAATCAATGATACACCTAGATTGCCTACATAAAATTGAATGGGGATTAGTTAAACCATGGAAAATGATCCATCAAATAAATTTGAAGGATAATTCCCGGGGCACTTAAATGAATTTTCTATGGAATTTTTTTTGGCCCCACTTAAAAAAGAAGAATGTGAGGAGTTTTTTTGAAGGTAAAAGTGACGGAGAAGAATATTTTTGTACTAAATTCTTTAGGACACAACATGAGACTCTTGGGCCACCCAACCCAAATTTTCCTCCCTCTAGAGAAGTTCCTCCCACCATAGATCTTAAACCTCTTCCAATCCATTTGAAATATGTTTTTAGGAGAAGGCTTAACTTTACCAGTTATCATTTCTAAAAAATTAGAGTAAATCCAAGAGGCTAACTTGATTGATGTTTTGAGTAAGTTTAAATCTGTTATTGTATGGTCTATTACTAATATCAAAGGTATAAGATCATTATTATACATGCACAAAATTACCATGGAACCTAACTGTACACCAAGGGTGGAAGATCCTAGAAGGATCAATACAAACATAAAATAAGTTTTCCATGAATAAGTGATTCGATTTATTGATGCTAGAATAGTATTTCCCATTTCAGAAAACCCATGGGTAAGTTCTGTTCAGGTGGTCCCTAAGAAGAGTAGAGTGATTGTAGTCACCAATGAAAATAATGAACAAATTCAGACTAGAACTGTGAACAAGTGGAATTTATGTATAGACTATAGGAAGCATAAATCTACTACTAGAAAGGATCATTTTCCAATTTTATTTTAGATCAAATGTTAGAAATATTGGTTGGAAATTATTTTTTCCGCATTCTTGATGGGTTTTTTCAGTTATAATCAGATTCCCATTACCCCTAAGGACTAAGAGAAAACCACATTCAGCTGCTTATTTGGTACATTTTCTTACAGATGAATACCCTTTGGTTTATGTGGTTCTCCTTCCACTTTTTAGAGGTGCATGATGTCCATTTTTATGATATTATTGAGAAATTTGTCAAAGTATTCATGGATGAATTTTCTATAGTAGGTTCTGATTTTTATGACTATTTAAAATATATGGTAATTCATCTGTAATAGTGTTCTGAAACAAACCTAGTCCTAAATTGGAAAAAATGTTAGATCATGGTTACTATAGTAATTATGTTAGTTCACAAAGTTTCTATGAATGTATTAGAGGTTGATACTACTAAAATTAGAGTGATACAAAAGCTACCTATGCTTGAAAATGTCAATGGAATTAGAGGCTTCTTAGGATATGTTGGGTTTTATAGGAGATTCATCAAGGAATTTTATAAGATAACCAAACCACTATGTTCTTTACTTGTTAAGGACACACCATTTGTTTTTGGTCAAAAATGATTTAATTAATTTAATTTTATCAATGAAAAACTCATTTATTCACCCATTATCACAACCCCATATTGGGAACTACCTTTTTGAGATTATGTGTGATGCTAGTGGCATTATGGTGGGAGATGTTTAGGCTAAAGGAAATAAATAAAGATGAATGTGGTGTACTTTCTAGAAGACTGCTTGATTAGGCTCAAAGGAGTTACACCACAACAAAGAAGGAACTCTTAGTGGTAGTTTTTTATTTAGAGAAATTCAAGAAGTATTTTATTGGATCTCGAGTCATTGTATTTACAGATCATGAAACCCTTAAATATCTATTTTCTAAGAAAGAAACTAAACTATTATTGATGATATGGGTTTTATTGCTTCAAGAGTTTAGATTAGTTATCAAGGATAAAAATGAGACTAAAAATGTTGTGGATGATCATTTTTCAATAATTCCTAATACCCAAAATGAAGACCCAAGGGAGATAAAATATTCTTTTCAAGATGAAAAGGTTTTTACTATTTCTAATGAGAGAGTTCCCTAGTTTGATGAATTTTTTAAATGTCTTGATGTTGGAATTATAACTAAGGAATTTTCTCACAACTAGAGAAAAAGTGTTTCTCAAAGATTAATTAATTTTATTGGATGATCCTTTATTATTTAAATTTTTTTCTGATGTTATTATGATAAGATGTGTTTCTTAGGAAGAAATTCTACCCATTCTGGAGAGTTTTGATTCATATTTAATAGGAGGACACCATAGTAGTGAGAGAACTGCTCATTTTTTTTTCAATTTGGATTCTATTGGCCCAAATTATTCCAGGATGCTTGAAGCCTAGTTGTCAGGTGTGATAAATGTAATCAACTTGGAAATGTGGGTAGGAAGAAAGATCTTCCTCAAAAGGGTATCTTTGAGGTCAAACATTTTTATGTTTGGGGAATTGAATTCATGGCCCCCTTTCCTTCCTAATGTGAAAATAAATACATTTTGGTTGAAATTGATTATGTATCAAAATGGTTAGAGGTGGTGGAACTTCCAAAAATCCAAGAAGTAGTGTGATCAAGTTCATCAAGAAGAATATCTTTTATAGGTTTTGTGTCCCCAAGGCCTTCATTACTGACAATGACACCCATTTCCAAAATTTAAGGGAGAAATATGGTTGTGTTTACAAAATGAGTATAACCTACCACATGCAAACCAAGAGGCAGGTCAAGGTATCTTATAGAGAGCTAATTTTTTTTGGTAAAGGATATTTATAGATTAAGTAAAGATTGGTCCTTAAAGTTAGATGATGTATTATGGGCTTATCAGGATTCCATTAAAATCCCAATAGGTATGTCACTATATCAACTACTTTTTAGAAAGTCTTTTAATTTGACTGTGGAATTATAGAATAAGTATTTTTGGGTATTAAAGGATTTGAATTTTTATTTTAAGTCCTATGGGGAAATAAGGTTACTTAAATTAAGTTAAATGGATGAAATCAAAAGAGAATCATATTTTAATGCCAGAATATATAAGGAAATGATGAAATATTTTAATGATTATTTAATTCAAAATAGACACTTTAAAGTGGGACATAAGTTGATTCTATTCAATTCTGAGTTGAAAATTTTTCTTGGTAAACTCAGATCAAAGTGGTAAAGTCCATTGATAATTTTGATGGTATTGGTAAATGGGGAAATGGAATTAGATGGACATGTTAACCAACCATTTTTGGTCAATGGGTAGAGAGTGAAACATTATTTTGGGGGTCATCTAAAGGGTTTGAATTCCATATTCCACCTTTAGAATTGAGTACTCTCTATAGTCTGACTAAAGACTGTAAACTCAATGCTTTATGGGAGACAACCCATCTTTCATTTCTTTATTTGTCTTATTTTCTATTATATCATGTTTCCTTTTTCCAAATTTTTACGCATTTATTTTTCTCATCTATTTTTATGGTGTTGACCATGCTAACTAAAGGATAAAAATCAATGGAAAATTGTAGGTTTTTGTGGTTGATATGAAAAGTGAAAAGGTTTTACATCAGGGAAGTATTGGTTCTATTTCTTCCCATCTGTTTCTTTTCACTGCTCAGTTTTAAGTGTGGGGGAATTTCCTCTATTATTTTTCAAAATTTCACCCATATTTTTGTATGGGTGTTAGTTCAATAAAATTGAAAATAAATTTGAGATTAATTTCAATTATACCAATACCCCTTCCATCTAATTGGTTATAATCCAATAGTTCTATTTTTAACAATCATGTAACCCCTCTAAAAATCCATGAACCCATAAACTAGATATTCTATTTGAAATTTAATTTTATGCCACCTTAGGATTCAACATAGGGAAAAATGTTGGGTTTTAAGTATGTGGGAGAGGTAAATTTATGTGCCTTAGCTATTCTTTAATTCTTCCATATCAAAACAGCCCCAATTTTTTTTTCAAAATGCCTCTAATTTTGAGAAATTCACATAGTTTTTGGTTTGTGAAAATAGAATTTTTGGGTGTCTCTTGGTTTAAAAAATAATAGCTCAAAGTGTTTTTCCTAGGGTACAATGTCATATCCTATTTTATGGATTTCACGAAGTCTGATGTTGTTAGGATTGAGTGACTTTTGTGTTTTTTATTCCATTACCTTTATGGAAATATTAATTGAAAAATAGGAAAAGGATGTTTGATAGGTTAGATTATTTTGGAATTGAAACTATAACTTGAGGAAGATTTAACTTGAACTTGAACTTAGCTACTTATCCTGGGTAACATGAAAAACCTCAGGGAGATAACTCATTGGGATCCCATGGTGAGTATCTAAGATAAGATAACTGGGTGCATTTATATAAATAATGCGAAATAAATAAGTGATCTGAACATTTCTATACACAAATTCATGGCTGGGAAAAATTAAAATAAATTTTCCTTATAAAAAATGAGCTCATGAAAGTGAGGATAATATTGAACCCAAATTAACAAGGAGAAAATAAATTTATAAGAAAATACTCTAAGTTATATCAATAAAGTGGGAAGTAAAGTCTTGGTTTAAGAAACCTAGGGGAGAGTGAAATTTTTTGTTCCTTTTTTTATAGATCTAATTACACTTAGACCTATGTTCTTTATTCCTTGAACTATAATTTGAACTTGTATTGAATTGGGTCAGCATACCAAGTTCACATAGGAGGAATGAAATTCCTAGTAGTGTATGGATAATTGATTTTCTTTAATTAGAGCATATTCACTTGAACCTACATTGGATGGCCTTCAATATATCTTCTGAGTTCATGTAAATAAATAATTGAATTTCATTTCCTAGGAGTACAAAGGATTAAGTGTGGTGGAGTTTGATGGGGAACTATTTTTCCACACTTTTCCACATATCTTTTAATGAATTTAATGTGTTTTCACTTCTAAAATGATCTTATAATAGAGAATTGTTGAATTTGGAATAATTATCAGTGACTTTGTTATTCATTGAATTGTATAACAAAAAATTTTATGTTTATGGGTGCTCAATTGATAAAAATTCAGAATGACTATTTTGTTTTCCCACGAATGGTTTGCTATTTCTGATTGGAACTTTTAATGATAGATATTTTTTGTATTTTCAACTACCACAAAAGTAAAAAAGATACAGAGATTCCTATGAAAAAAATGAAAAAAGAGAGGAACAAAAGAACCTGCATTTCCTCCTGCTTCATAGACTGTCATCGTGGTCGACCATATTTTGGTGTTGACCCAGGAAGAATTTTATATTGAATATTAACACCATGAAGTACCTATGAATGTATGTCATCATCAATGTTATCCTCCACCAGATCATACCTAGGGATGCTTGCTGCTTTGATCGATATTGAGAGACCCACTGGTGTGGAAGGTAGTGAAGCCGATGCCACCATGATTGAAGTTAGGATCTCCATTTTAAGACATCCCTTAATTGAATAGAACCATAAGTGAAAAAATTTGAAGCTTCTCCCACCACTGAAACTTTATCTAAGTCACTATTGAAGATTTTTCAGCAATAACCCCATCGAAGATGGATGCTGCACCTCCCATGGCTGTCGAGCATTCCGTTCTTAGATATTTTTGGTGCCGAACAAGTAAAGGATCACACGGGACATGATTTCTAGGATTGATCTAATATTGATCACTCGAGAGGACATCATGTTTAGTACTGTAGTGCCTCTGTCACTTGAAGTTTCAAATTCAGTGGTAGGATAAGTTGGAAATTGTAGAGAAGATTCTAATTGGTCATGTCATCCAATCGTCTATGTTGACTAATCATATATGTTGACCGATTGTCTACGTGGAGATTCAACTACATGAGGGGATTCAGCAATGTAAAATTATTTGGATACATGTATAATTTCCTATGTAGATATTTGGACACATAAATAATATACGATATGTGAGACCAAACGACAATGTAAGACCAAACAACTACTTGAGGGGAAATATATACGTAAAGAGAATCAGCTACGTGGGAATTCTCATACACTGATCATTTGGATAAATTGGAAAAATTGGCTACATAGATTTCTAGGTGGAGGTTAAGTATTATGGATAGAGAGAATACCAAATTTCTAAAATCTCATGTGGCGGCCACACATGAAGGCCTATCAGGCTCAAAATTTCATGACTGAAGGATGGGTATAGAGTTGGTGCATTTCGGTCAAGGAACAAGTTGGGGAGTTCTGAATTGAATTTTTACAAAGATAGAAAAATAGGAAGACACAATAGGGGGTTCTTTTCTATGGGGACATGGATGGGAAGAGAGAGTATCATTGAGAGGATGATACAGAGTATGAGGAATAAAGGATGCTTAATCCCACAACTTCAGAATAAGTTTTTAAATCCCTTATCAGGGGATTTATTATTTATTTTCATTAAACTATTTTATGATCACTTTTTGGATATATTTAATACTTTTATTATGATGGTTGAATAAAATTATAATGTGGAATGAGATTGAGATGGTGAAAATATTTAATCCATTCAATTTTCAAATGTGGTCAGAATCTACCCTTTTCTCATTGATCAAGTAAAATTTATCCTTTAACTTCCTGGACTTAGCGAAAGTGGTTTTGGATTTATTAGTCTATATTAAAATTTCATTTGAAAGTCCATCTGTTAATATGGAATTCCATGAAAGGGTAGGTCACCAGGTTAATTCATTGAGTAGATCAGTGGAATCTATAGTTGTGAAACTTGAGAATCCATTTATATACAGGAGGTCTACCACTCAAAATAACTGGCCAACACCTTTTCACTAGATCTAGCTGCACTTGTCAATGAATGAAATTAGAAAAAGAATGGGAAAATGTATAAAATTTGAATAAAAAAACCATATAATAAAATCCCCATTTTCTTCTCATGTTATTATCCCCTCTAGTTTGGGTTATCAACTCTCTGCACTCACACTTTTTCTATCATATGCTTTCTAACCTACATCCGATCAACTTCTTCACTACCATTGCAATCACCATTCCATCCTTTGTTGCCTATTTCAATTTTTGTTTGTTCACTTTTTTACTTTATCTCACTCAACACACCTAATAAAAAAGTCCTTCTCTATTGATTGACCCCAACTCACCACTACAATATTCTTAAATAGGGTTTATAAATAATTAATTTGTCTTAGGCCAAGTGAAAAACTAGGCGTAGTGGACAAATGATTTGAAGATTGAATACAATTCCTCATCTCCCAATAGAATGAATCAATTATTTCTTGAAGGATTCAGTTATGATCGATCATAGATCATTACAAGTGATAGATTCATCCATGATAAAACACAAATAATTATACGGTGATAATCATAGGTTTTTAAAGCACATGTAGATCACCACTAAAGGGAATCTACACTTGATCCTTGTAATGAAATGATGGTACATAAAGATTGGTATACCAATTCATCAATGGGGAAAGAATTCAAAAAAATGTAATTCTTAAACAAAAAAATTAATTATAAATTACATGTGAAAATATATTCTCTTCATGGATTCCAAGAACACATTTCTATCTAGTTATGGGGAGAAATATGAAGAAGCTGATGAAAAATTTTGTTGGTAGTGGGACCGACTAGTTTCTAATACACCCCAAAACCTTCAAAAATAAATTTATATCATAATAATTTCAATACATTACAATTACATTGATATGTAAAATTTATTACAAACATCACATTTTAAAAAAACAAAAAACAATTTAACATTCCACAGAATGAGGGACACTATTTTCTATTCTTTCCAATAGAGTTTGATCATGCTACTAGTTTCTAAACACATTACCCCCAAATCGAACAAAATTAGAGGGCACCTATAATAAAAGACAATGCTTATTTTATTTACATAGTAAAGAAATAAATAAAACCTAATTATGATATGATAATGTATTAATAAAAATTAAATAAAAAATAGAACATTAATGCTAAATGATAATGTATAAATGAAAAAGATAATACAATACATAAATAAAACATATTGAAAAGAAATACGACATTCACACATGTTTTCTATGTTTTGAGTATGTGACACACTTTTAGTCATACTGGCCATATTGTGTGTTGGATTGACATGATGTTAATCCCTACACATTATAAATAAATTATGAATCTTTATCCTAAAGTATAAATTAATTTTGAGAATGTTTTCTCTATTTTGAGTACCTGATGCTTGTTTTGGATAAAAACATCACATTTAAATAAACATACACACTTTCAGTCATTTTGGCCATATCATTTGTTAGATTAAAGTGTGGTTAATTTATACACATAAAAAATGAATCAATTTTTTTTTCTAAAGTATCATGACATTACGAGTGTGTTTGTTTGGTTTTGAGTGTGCGATGTTCTTTTTGGATAAAAATGTAACTATAAAATGAAAACACACACTTTTAGCCACAACAGTCACATAATATATTGGATTGAAATGAGGTTAATTACTATATTTAAAAATGAATCAAGGATCATTTTCCTAAATTATTAATATAATAAAATCATGTTTTCATGGTTTTGATTATGTGATGCACAATCTAAACTAAAATGTCACTTTTAAATAAAAAACAAACTTTCAGTTATAACAACCATACCATGTGTCGGATTGGCATGCAGTTAATTACTACATTCCACAAATGAATTATGGATAGTTTAACTAAAGGATAAATAAAATATAATGGAGTTTCCTAAATTTTGAGTATGTGGTGCAAGTTTTGGACTAAACTATAACATTTAAATGAAAACACACACTTTGTGAGATGGTGTCTTCTTTGATATATGGATTATTTTGGTTCATTTTCCACTAGTTTAAGGGAAGGTTTAAGTATTAATTGGTTCAAGATATTGGTTAGGTTTGAGCATAAGCACTCACCACTATGAATTTGGATTTATCAACTCTAGAAATATATTTTATCAGTGCTAAAACAACGCTATTTTTTTGATCACTAATAAAGGCCCGCTTTATCAGCGCTAAAAAAGTGCTGATAAATGTTTACTTTATCATCACTTTTTTAGCATTGATAAAATTAAAATTTATCAAAAATATCTATAGATCTAATAAAATATATTAGTTTCAGTAGTGTGCTGCTACATTTATAGAACACCACACCAACCCAATAAATAAATCACAACTTAATTTAAAATAAATTTATATTACAATAAATTAAAATTAAAAAGTGTCGGAATTGGTGCCATGGAACCAAATTATAAGAACTTTATGATATATTTTATTTATGAATCTGAATATTTATTAAATATATTATCTCATCATGATTATTCTTCTATGTGAGATAGTATGTGATAATATCCTAAGTGTACTTGTCACACTGAAAGGTCACATCAACTCCCCACTATGATGATAATCTAGAAGTGTCATGATAGTATTCTTAAATATAAGTTATATAGATGGATAAAATAATTTTATGAGACACAAATGATACAATCTATCATGGGTGGAGACTCATAGGAATTTGAGACACTTTCTCATGGTGTACACCCTTAGTAATATTTAGTGAAGGAGATTATGAGAACATGAACCGCCAATAGGAAATCCATATTTATATGTGTCATTAGATACTCCTATCTATAGATGTGTGTTATGATCATTAAACTTTAATATTATTATTAATACATGTCATGAGTCATATAATTTGATGTATTGATGAAAAACCATGACGAAATATGCTCACAGTGAGGAAAGATATGTTGGGTGCATCACGAGTGATGTTGTATTAATGAATAATGTAAGAAAGGATTTATCCCTTATGTTCTTTAATGAAAGTAGATAACTCAGAAACTTTGCTGGAAATAAAATAGTCTAATTAAGTCCATATCCATGATGGTATTGTTAACAAATTCATTTCCAGGAATCTAATGAAAAATAAATCAAGCATATAGGTTGATGACATTAGCATGCAACCTTCTTGATTAGAGATATTGAGATAAAGAGATTATATTACATGGTGTATGTTCATAGGAGGTTACATGAAATTGAAATACTATCTTATTTATTTTTGAGAGACTTAGAACGTTTCAAGATGTTAATCTTAGAATTTAAGTAGTGTATCCTAATTCCATTGAGAAATGGGCCTAAACGACCACACACTTACAAAACCTTAGTCAAATTCTATATGAATTTGATAGGTTGGATAAATATTATTCCTGTATTCGGTTTAATAATTATTCATGTTTGTTTGATCGCAAATATTCAATCACCAGTTATTTGAGAGAATATATATGTGAGTTTAATATTTAATAAATATTTATTCACTAGGTAATTATTTATTTAATTATACAAATAAAAAATATTTATTTATTCTGTTTTATTCACAAGGTAATAAAATATTTTTTTATTTTGGTTATGTGAATATTTAATAAATATTTATTCACTAATTTAGTGATATTTATATATATTTATTGGATATTAATTTACTTATATTTATTTTATTAAATAAATAGTCATTATTGTAGGCTCGATAAATATTGAGGTGGATTGACTGACCAAGTTTCTGATCTAGTGAAAAAGTTCATATCAAATATTATTTGAATAAATATTAATTTGTTTATTCAAGAAAAATAATATTTATTTTATCCATGAGTTTAGCTTATTTCAAGGAAATGAAAATAATAATAATAATATTTTATGCATGGGGTTCACTGATAATTAGAAAATTAATAAGGGACCTTGTGTAATTATTTATTTTCTAACCATGGAACTATATAAACCCCGTCATGACATATTGTGAAATAAGGGGTGATAGCCTATTCCATCATTGTGCACAAAAAAATCTAGAAAGAACCTATCAATCCCCAAAGATCTCCCTCCCTAGAATGCTCTAAAAGATCGCAAAGCATTCCTCCTCTCCCAATAGAACAAATCTAGTATTTATTGAAGTATTTGGTTGTGATCATGCATCAATCATCGCAAGTGATATATTCATCAATGATAACACCTAGAGAATTATACAATGATGATTGAATGTTTTAAAATCACGTGTGGATTGTAACACCCCGAGATTTTATGAAAAATATTCTTTTTAATTTCACTAATGTCTTGTGTTGTACTCTACACCAAAAGGAGCTTGCACAACACGCATCCTTGATTTTCCTTGCATTACACGCAATCGCGGCCTTCCTCGATAGCGCGTGTAGTACGCAATAACGAGTTTCACTAAACAACAATATGCTATTAAAATATTATTAAAACTAACTGTTATGAATAGTAATAACCACTTTTTGAAATTTTGTAATTTTATTTTTCAAAATGGAATTCATTTTTGGATTCATAATATCTAAATTAGCTTAGGGTGAAATTTTGGTACTTTTCGGATAACTTTTATTTTCTGATGAATAGTGAAAATTACTAAATTTTAATTAAAAACAACTTTTTTAATCGAAATAATTAATAGTGATAAATTATTAATTTGAGTGGTTTTAAAGTATATTTAGAATATATTTTTACAATTCAATACAATGTTGGTCATTGGATGTAATTTCACATTTACACCAGACATAAACAAGTGTTAATCTTTTGATAGTTATTATCTCTTAAAAACACGCTATTTGTTGTGACAGCGGAAATTAATTATAAAATTAATTAATGCAACTTATATGTTGGGAATTTTTTAAAATAGAAATCATTTTTTAATTCGGAATATCAATTATATCTTAGGGTGAAATTTTGGCATTTTTCTGAAAAACTTCAATTTTTGATGAATAGTGAAACTACTAAGTGGTAGTTAAAAAAATTAATTTTTTCATAAATCTTAATTTTACCGCTTCTGTGAATGGAATTTCAAAAATCCGAGAGACACGGTTGATGTCAGTAAGTAAAATGTGGTTCAATGAGATGAAAATAATTTTTGGTGAATAATAACTTTTTACTTTTATTTACCACGGTTAAAAGTAAATAGGGTAATTAAGGGTAAAAATGATATTAATATTACCCTAACACATGTTCTAATCCTATTGGACAAGTGTATCTCGACCAAAAACAACCTTAAGTGTAAAATATTATCATTTAGGCCCACTTGGATTAGATTAGGACATTTATTATTATTTAATTCAAAGAAGAGTTAAAAGAGTTAAAAGAGTTAAAATCAAAGTTTATTTAATAAATGTTTTTTAATATAGGGTTATACATAAGATAAATTCGACTATAAATATTCATTAGAAAGATAAAACTATTTCCTACATAATGGTATTTTATTTGTAATTTTTAGACATTAAATAATTTAATTTATTTATGACACAACGATGATGCAGTAATTATCTTATTAATGAAATATTGACATAATTGATGTTATAAATACTCAAATAAATATAATTTGAGACTTTTTATGAATTACAATAATTTTCTAGGTTAATATGACATGTTAGTATTGATTTAATTAACTTTTTTCGAACTTATCATTCTGTTAGGATTTTCACAAAAATCAATTACTAAATAGTGTCAAAATTGACATAAAATAGTTTTTAAAACAAATATTATATTATTAATTGTTATGTTATTCCTAAAAATCTAAGTTTCGGACAAATGACTTAAATAAGGTTATATATATTAATAATAAACAATTTGGGGTTCGTTTGGCTTCTTATAGTAAGTTTATTAACCTTATAGTGTAAGAACACAAGAAGACACGGTAAAAGTAAAATTATTTAACTTAATGTTAAATATAAATGATAAGGTTAAAATAGGAACCTAAACTTGTCTAAATTCTATTGAATGAGAGTATTTCGACCCATCCTCACCTTAGTCTCGAAATAAATCAATTTGGAGCTATTTAAAACCGAACTTGACTTTATAATAAAATAATATTTTTAGTTATTCCAAAGGTGCCCCTCTCCTCCCTTATAAAAGGGCACCTCCTCCCTCTCTTCCTCACACAACTTTGAGCATTCAAGCTCAGACAACCACTGCCAAATTCTCTTCTCCACTTAACTAGTATCATCCTAGAGGTCCTGGTCTTCTTCAAAGACCATCCTTAGTTCTTTAAGTGGAGGTTAAGAAAAGGCGCGTCAAAAAGAGGTAATATCCATTAACGATCTTTTTCAATTTCTTTCTTCTTCAACTTCTTATTATTTAGTTGTTTCATGATAAATTAATAACAACAGTATTTCTCTTATACTTATATGTTATTATAAATATGAAACAACTCTAATTAACCTTCTATCCATCCTACGGAAAAAGGAAATCACCGCGCGTGCGTACGTACGGAATACCGTCTCCACGCCGTGGTGTAATCTATTTTACGCCACCTCCTTAATTGGATGGGTATAATGGTGTAAGGAGTAACTATATATGATTATTATAGAGTGATATTGATAATGAAATATTATACATACACTTCAACACAATTCCACGACCATGGGAATGATATCATCGCTCGTGCGTACGTACGGACTACCGTCTCCACGACGCGATGAGATTCATTCTCCATGTTAACCATTTAAGAATAATTATAAAGTATATATAAGCAATAATAATGAAATATATGACATTATAAGGCTACTGGATTTATGTATATATGTATGTCATCTACTTACTTCCATTCAAGACAATGAGGAAAGGAAAACAACGTTCATGCGTACGTACGGACTACCGTCTCCATGAATGGTGTGTTTCATTTCATTTATATATTTATTAAATATATATATATACTGAATATATATGATATATAAATCATGTTTTATATTCTGGAATTAAGTAAATCATGATATAAGTAATAATAATGTCAAGAACAACAAGTCCAAACACCTACGATAAATGAAACGATTTTACCCAAAACGCTTCTTTAACATGGAATTTACAAAAGAACGGGTAATATAAAGTCATAAGTGAACCATATATGATATCATAACAATGAATATGATTCTGTAATAAGTTAATGACATTATTTAAATCATTATACAGGAGGTTCGGACACTTACGAAGCAAATCGGACTTAAGGTAAGGGAAATATCACAATCTCATTTTTATCCGAGATTGTTTTTACTTTGGTATTTACTGGGGTGTATTTTATCATCCACATACATGTTCCCTCAATATGTAATATTATTTCCATCCTTCTACAATAGTTTATATCCAATTTTACCCTTCGATAAGTTTTTTGTAAAAGATATGAAAGGAATCTTTTGTCGTTTTTCGTACGAGGTACTTTTTGACTTTTCCGACAAAAGTACGAAGAATGTTTTATTTAACTTATACGGCATGAATGGATTTTTAAAACATTATTTCCAAGAATATTCCTTTAAAAGTTTTCAAGTTTATTTTTAATCAACTTCTTTTAGTTTATAATTGTATGACATATTAAGAAAGGAAAAGTGTTTTTGAATAAGAAAGGATATTTTCCTCAAGAATGGAGTTCAAGTGTTTTATCAAAATTATTTTCCATCTAAGATAATAAAGGGTTCTATTTCTATACCTATCATTACATTGATTTTATTATGTTGTGATGGAATTATTTTTATGATGTCATGATGTTTAAGATTCCCATTTTTATTACATGGGTTATGCTATGATATATGGTTTATGATTTTGTGGCACACATAAGAATGGTATCATTATGAGATGGGTGGGACCTATATCTCCCTAAAATGCATTGGGTAAAGATTTTATATCTCATGAGATAGACATGGCTGGAATGGTAGGTTATACCGGTTCAGTGAAACAGGACTGAAACAAGGGTGACTCGGTTCAGAAAGGGACTTTGTCCACTAAGATAGTCTTGGCAATGAGTCTTGACTAACAAGAAATGATTCTATATGATTATGTGTGTATGCCACAATGTTTCATGTTTTAAGTTATGATTATTGGTATTTCATTTCACTACTATGATTTATCCCATGTTATGAAATTATGCTCTCTTTTGCAGGTTAAGATTTCCAAAAGTTATGTTATTATGAATATGACGTGATTGATTTTTCTTTTGTTTACCCTTACTGAGCATTTGAGATCACCCTTTTATGTTTTCTTTTCCCCAGGATATAAAGAAAGGTTTTAGGTAAAAAAAAGGGAAGATCTTTATGGGATATATTGAAGATCTTTCACCACGATTAGAAGATTACGTTCCGAGTTTCCAAAGACACTAAACTATTACGATCCTTGTGTGTGTGTTTTTTGTTATGTACTAAGTATTCCGAAAAAGTATTTTAATGTTCATGTACGTCAAGCTTCGGGTCTCTACAGTTGGTATCAGAGGGAAGGTTTAGTCAACCTTTGGAAACTAGGATGTGAAAGCGTTAGTGAGATCCCTAGAGATATTTCTAAGGTATGTCTAGGGATGTCCCTAAGGATAAGTATACGTATAAGATA
Organism: Viscum album; assembly: GCA_963277665.1. NCBI lineage: Eukaryota > Viridiplantae > Streptophyta > Magnoliopsida > Santalales > Viscaceae > Viscum > Viscum album. Next base: position 1,896,411,302 of record OY728158.1, on the reverse strand, counting down.
CAGTCCTATAACTACGGTAACAATCATAGAATTTAACCTAAGAAGTTAGATATTGAGGATACTCCCCCTTTATAATGTTGTTTTCCCTAGCATGATTTTTGCCTCTCACACTATTCTTTTTGGGTTTTAGACGATGGCTGGAACCCGAAGGAACCGTGTTGATCAATGCAATGGACAATGCAATGATTGTCCTCCTGAACAAACAAATGTTATGGGAGTTGGAGTGAAAAATCTTATTGCTATACTTACACAAGCTATGAATCATTCCAGACTTCCAAATGAGCAGAGAAGGGAACAATATTCTATTGAGTCCTTCATGAGGCAACGTCCACCTTCTTTCAGTGGGTCTTCCGATCCACTTGTTGCTAAACAATGGATCAGTACCACTGAAAAGATATTTTCAGTTCTTCAATGTTATGAGCATGATAAAGTCATCTTAGCAGTATATCGTTTGGAAGGTGAAGCTGATCAATGGTGGAATATTATCAAGAATACGAGGCTAAGAGATGAAATTGAGTCCATGGAATGGGACGAGTTCAAGAACTTATTTTTCAATAAGTACTTCCCTAGTATTCTTTGAACAAAGATGGAGAAGGAGTTTCTTGAACTAAAGCAAAAGGATGATGAATCTGTTGGTATATACGAAGAGAATTTTACAAGACTTGCAAGGTATGCATCTGGCATTATCATCCAACCTGAAAGTAAAGTTGATCGATTTTTCAGTGGCTTAAAACCAAGTCTTCGAAGGGAATTAGCTATAAGAGACTTCAGTAGCTATGAAGAAATTGTGCGTTGTGCTATCAAGGTAGAAATGGAAGTTGGTGTTACATATCCATCTCATGGTTTTGAAAAGAAACGAAAGATGGAGTTCAAGGAGAAATCTCAGAATAATGGTGAAAAGAAGATGAATGTTTCCTTATGCTCAAAGTGTGGAAAGAAGCATGGTGGATATTGTCTTAAAGGGACTAGAAAATGTTTTAAGTGTGGAAAAGAAGGTCATCGAGCAGCTGAGTGTCGAGGTAATGGAAAAAGGGTTTCTAATGATGTGAATAAAGCAAACACTGCAGAGAACGCACCACTAACACTTCAATGCTTCAAGTGCAAGGAAATGGGGAATTATTCTAATAAATGCCCTAATCCAAGGGTTAGTGATGATCGACATGAGCAACCGCTTAAGGCAAAGGACAAAGGGAAGTCACATGCGATCACTATTGGCGATGTTGAATATGACAACGACGTGGTGGAATGATTAAGTGTTTATGTAATAATGTTGTATCATGGAGTATTGGAATATTTATGTATTGGTCTAATATGGTATTCAAAGTGATTGAGATATTTTTGGAAATAAGATGATATGCGCATAATGAAGAGAAAACGAGAAAATGAAATGTTTAACAGTATTCATGAGCTCATGATTGATATAAGGACTAAGTGATATCAAGGTTTGAGTATATAGAATTTTGAGGATTTTGGTATGTGGAAGGTGTTAACTTTTAACTGCATTCATGTTTTCACTAAGGTTCAATGGGTATTCAAGAGAATACATGATTAAGGACTTTGAATGTTTGGAATGTGACCAACAAAACATATCTTATGATATATGGGGATCAACGATGGTATTAAATATCTGGTAATCGTTTTCACTATGTTATGAGAGTGGACTGCAGTATTATGGATAAGCCTAAAGATTGGAATGGATTATGTTGGACATAAGTTAGTATTGTTTAAGGATAGACGTTTTTTTCGATATTATTGATGGGATGTTATAGTAATATAGTTTTAGAAAAAGGACAACCTGCAGGATGGGCGACATCCCATCGCTTCGGACAAGGCTGTGGGAATCGAACCCACAACCGAAGTGCGACTGGCCTTTATCTCCTACCACTGGCCTACAGGAAGTCCCTGGTTAGTAGAAACTAGTTTTATTTTATTAAGCGGTATGATATATGAAGTATAAGTTCATTTTTGGAACCATATACGATTAACCATAAGATGGACTTATAACTTTTGCTAACCTTTTGTTTGAAAGAGATGGAATGACCCATCATTCTATCACATGATCTGCTAACACATCACGAATGACAAATTCAACTTCATTTCTTTAAGAGATGAAGTGGAAATTGTCCAAAGAACGACAAACGGTGAGACTATACCAAAATCACGAAAGTATTTCTTCTAATTCCAATTTCATCAACTTTAGGGAAATGATCTTGAAAACCAAAAATGTTGTCTTAGTGCTCTTATATCTGATGAATCAGATGTTACCTTAGATCATCACAAATTTATGGCTTTGTGATTGCTAGATTTTCCATAGCCATGTTCTCTACCACTCTCCATCAGAACATGATGGTTAGATTTCTCTTCCATATCCATATTTTCACCTATGTGGAAACCCAGTGATTAGTTTATTTGGGTAACCGTTACATTTCATACTTTTGTTTTTAAAGATTGGTTTTGGTATTCCTTTTTACAATGTGGGTTTCGATTAAAGAAACTTTCGAATAGTAAACCATTTATAACCCCGACGAATTTCGAGGGCGAAATTCATTTTAAGGGGGGTAGAATGTAACACCCCGAGATTTTATGAAAAATATTCTTTTTAATTTCACTAATGTCTTGTGTTGTACGCTACACCAAAAGGAGCTTGCACAACACGCATCCTTGATTTGCCTTGCATTACACGCAATCGCGACCTTCCTCGATAGCGTGTGTAGTACGCAATAACGAGTTTCACTAAACAACAATATGCTATTAAAATATTATTAAAACTAGCCGTTATGAATAGTAATAACCACTTTTTGAAATTTTGAAATTTTATTTTTCAAAATGGAATTCATTTTTGGATTCTTAATATCGAAATTAGCTTAGGGTGAAATTTTGGTACTTTTCGGATAACTTTTATTTTCTGATGAATAGTGAAAATTACTAAATTTTAATTAAAAACAACTTTTTTAATCGAAATAATTAATAGTGATAAATTATTAATTTGAGTGGTTTTAAAGTATATTTAGAATATATTTTTACAATTCAATACAATGTTGGTCATTGGATGTAATTTCACATTTACACCAGACATAAACAAGTGTTAATCTTTTGATAATTATTATCTCTTAAAAACACGCTATTTGTTGTGACAGCGGAAATTAATTATAAAATTAATTAATGCAACTTATATATTGGAAATTTTGTAAAATAGAAATCATTTTTGAATTCGGAATATCAATTATAGCTTAGGTTGAAATTTTGACATTTTTTCTGAAAAACTTCAATTTTTGATGAATAGTGAAACTACTAAGTGGTAGTTAAAAAAATTAATTTTTTCATAAATCTTAATTTTACCGCTTCTGTGAATGGAATTTCAAAAATCCAAGAGACACGGTTGATGTCAGTAAGTAAAATGTGGTTCAATGAGATGAAAATAATTTTTGGTGAATAGTAACTTTTTTACTTTTATTTACCACAGTTAAAAGTAAATAGGGTAATTAAGGGTAAAAATGATATTAATATTACCCTAACACATGTCCTAATCCTATTGGACAAGTGTATCTCGACCAAAAACAACCTTAAGTGTAAAATATTATCATTTAGGCCCACTTGGATTAGATTAGGACATTTATTATTATTTAATTCAAAGAAGAGTTAAAAGAGTTAAAAGAGTTAAAATCAAAGTTTATTTAATAAAACATTTTTAATATAGGGTTATACATAAGATAAATTCGACTATAAATATTCATTAGAAATATAAAAATATTTCCTACATAATGGTATTTTATTTTTAATTTTTAGACATTAAATATTTTAATTTATTTATGACACAACAATGATGCAGTAATTATCTTATTAATGAAATATTGACATAATTGATGTTATACATACTCAAATAAATATAATTTGAGACTTTTTATGAATTCAACTAACTTTCTAGGTTAATATGACATGTTAGTATTGATTTAATTAACTTTGTTTGAACTTATCATTCTGTTACTATTTTCACAAAAATCAATTACTAAATATTGTCAAAATTGACATAAAATAGTTTTTAAAACAAATATTATATTATTAATTGTTATGTTATTCCTAAAAATCTAAGGTTCGGCCAAATGACTTAGATAAGGTTATATATATTAATAATAAATAATTTGGGGTTCGTTTAGCTTCTTATAGTAAGTTTATTTACCTTATAGTGTAAGAACACAAGAAGACACGATAAAAGTAAAATTATTTAACTTAATGTTAAATCTAAATGATAAGGTTAAAATAGGAACCTAAACTTGTCTAAATTATATTGTATGAGAGTATTTCGACCCATCCCCACCTTAGCCTCGAAATAAATCAATTTGGAGCTATTTAAAACCGAACTTGACTTTATAATAAAATAATATTTTTAGTTATTCCAAAGGTGCCCCTCTCCTCCCTTATAAAAGGGCACCTCCTCCCTCTCTTCCTCACACAACTTTGAGCCTTCAAGCTCGGAAAAACCCTGAAAAATTCTCTTCTCCACTTCCCTAGTATCATCCTAGAGGTACTGGTCTTATTCAAAGACCATCCTTAGTTCTTTAAGTGGAGGTTAAGAAAAGGTGCGTCAAAAAGAGGTAATATCCATTACCGATCTTTTTCAATTTCTTTCTTCTTAAACTTCTTCTTCTTTAGTTGTTTAATGATAAATTAATAACATCAGTATTTATTATATACTGATATGTTATTATAAATATGAAACAACTATAATTAACCTTCTATCCATCCTACGGAAAAAGGAAATCACCGCGCGTGCGTACGTACGGAATACCGTCTCCACGCCGTGGTGTAATCTATTTTCCGCCACCTGATTAATTGGATGTGTATAATGGTGTAAGGAGTAACTATATATGATTATTATAGAGTGATATTGATACTGAAATAGTATACATACACTTCAACACAATTCCACGACCATGGTAATGATATCATCGCTCGTGCGTACGTACGGACTACCGTCTCCACGACGCGATGAGATTCATTCTACATGTTAACCATTTAAGAATAATTATAAAGTATATATAAGCAATAATAATGAAATATATGACATTATAAGGCTACTGGATTTATGTATATATGTATTTCATCTACTTTCTTCCATTCAAGACAATGAGGAAAGGAAAACAGCGTTCATGCGTACGTACGGACTACCGTCTCCATGAACGGTGTGTTTCATTTCATTTATATATTTATTAAATATATATATATATACTGAATATATATGATATATAAATCATGTTTTATATTCTGGAAGTAATTAAATCATGATATAAGTAATAATAATGTCAAGAACAACAAGTCCAAACACCTACAATAAATGAAACGATTTTACCCAAAACGCTTCTTTAACATGGAATTTACAAAAGAACGGGTAATATAAAGTCATAAGTGAACCATATATGATATCATAACAATGAATATGATTCTTTAATAAGTTAATGACATTATTTAAATCATTATACAGGAGGTTCGGACACTTACGAAGCAAATCAGACTTAAGGTAAGGGAAATATCACAATCTCATTTTTATCCGAGATTGTTTTTACTTTGGTATTTACTGGGTTGTACTTTATCATCCACATCCATGTTCCCTCAATATGTAATATTATTTCCATCCTTCTAAAATAGTTTATATCCAATTTTACCCTTCGGTAAGTTTTTTGTAAAATATATGAAAGGAATCTTTTGTCGTTTTTCGTACGAGGTACTTTTTGACTTTTCCGACAAAAGTACGAAGAATGTTTTATTTAACTTATACGACATGAATGGATTTTTAAAACATTATTTACAAGAATATTCCTTTAAAAGTTTTCAAGTTTATTTTTAATCTACTTCTTTTATTTTATAATTGTATGACATATTAAGAAAGGAAAAGTGTTTTTGAAGAAGAAAGGATATTTTCCTCAAGAATGGAGTTCAAGTGTTTTATCAAAATTATTTTACATCTAAGATAATAAAGGGTTATATTTCTATACATATTATTACATTGATTTTATTATGTTGTGATGGAATTATTTTTATGAATTCCTTTATCTTATATGAATTGTTTTATGATATCATGATGTTTAAGATTCCCATTTTTATTACATGGGTTATGCTATGATATATGGTTTATGATTTTGTGGCACACATAAGAATGGTATCATTATGAGATGGGTGGGACCTATATCTCCCTCCAATGAATTGGGTAAAGATTTTATATCTCATGAGATAAACATGGCTGGAATGGTAGATTATACCGGTTCAGTGAAACAGGACTGAAACGAGGGTGACTCGGTTCAGAAAGGGACTTTGTCCACTAAGATAGTCTTGACAATGAGTCTTGACTAACAAGAAATTATTCTCTATGATTATGTGTGTATGCCAAAATGTTTCATGTTTTAAGTTATGATTATTGGGATTTCATTTCACTACTATGATTTATCCCATGTTATGAAATTATGCTCTCTTTTGCAGGTTAAGATTTCCAAAAGTTATGTTCTTATGAATATTATGTGATTGATTTTTCTTTTGTTTACCCTTAATGAGCATTTGATCTCACCCTTTTATGTTTTGTTTTCCCCAGGATATAAATAAAGGTTTTAGGTAAAAAAAAGGGAAGATCTTTATGGGAGATATTGAAGATCTTTCACCACGATTAGAAGATTACGTTCCGAGTTTCCAAAGACACTAAACTATTAAGATCCTTGTGTGTGTGTTTTTTGTTATGTACTAAGTATTCTGCAAAAGTAATGTAATGTTCATGTACGTCAAGCTTCGGGTCTCTACATGGATAATCGCTAGAGGGAATATACACTTGATTTTTTTGGTGCAATGATGGTACAACAAGAGTGGTCTACCATTCATCAATGAAGATAGAATTCAACAAAAGGTAATTTTTAATTAAATTAATTAATTATATATTATATGTGAAAAACTCCCCTCTTTGTGGATTTTGGGAACAAATTTCTATCTATTTATGAGTAGAAATACGAAGAAGTTGATAAAAAATTTTGTTGGGCTTGGGCCCGAACCACTTTCCTTTCTCCCCAGAACCTTCAAGTTGTGTCAAAGAGATAAAATAATAATTTGTAATTATCTATCATTCATTAATCGATTATATAAAAATTGTTGTTATTTTTTATTTCTAGTTTTTTCATTATTTAATCTAGAGTTTAATTAACATTTTTTCAACATATTAATCCTATTAGTTCAAGTTTAATATCATCTTAAACAAGTTAAAATGAGATGAAGAATGATCAGATATTCCCTTAGGAGGTGCTTTGGATTCTAGCTGGAAGACTGGGTTACATGACATGTGATCGATGTACATACTGTGTACCTAAGAGCACTGCACCTAGATGTTCCATGGGTTACCTGATGCATCAAGTAGTTACAAAAAATGATGTATTTATTACACACCGCGTGTTTATTGGGCTATCTTGACACATGATATATTAGATTACATGGTGTGTAGATGGTGTACATGCCATGTAGTCTATATGGTTTGGAAGATAAATTCACACTAATTGTGTGGTCAAATACATGACATAACACCGTGTGATATTGACATACAAAATAATTAACGAGATACATGATGTGTTTCTAGTATACACGCCATGTAAATCATTAATCCCCAAGTTTAAATAACACACTAATTCAACTGGTGCATTACACAAACACATGATAAGAAGAATACACAACATGTAGCTTGTTAGTACAAGTCATGTAATATGACCGAGATACACACTGAGTCCCTAGACATTTATCCTGGATTCACGACAATCAAGGAACATGACATGTAGATTACTAGTACATGATATGTAGTCTCCTAATAAATAATAAAATTAAATTACATAAAGATTAATTAATTATAGCATTAAAAACCAAATTACACTGTTCACATTTAATGTGTTGACTATGTAAAATTATCAATTAATTCTATGTAATTATCTATGATTACTGGTCAATAAATTTATTTAACATATCTGCAGGTCTGGAACTCTAAAGAACTAACCAACATCTTTTCACTAGATCCTGTCACACTTGTCCATGAATGAAGGTAGAAAAATAATGGAAAAATATAAAATTTGAATAAACAAACCATATAATAAAATTCCAATTTTCTTCTCCTATTCTTCTCCCTTCTATCCTAGGTTATCTACTCTATACACTCACACTTTTACTGTCATATAATTTCCAACCTTCATCCCATTGACTTATTCATTACCATTACACTTGCAATTCCACCCTTTGTTTCTTTTTTCAATTTTTGTTTGTTATCTCTTTTACTTGGTCTCACACAACACACCTTTTATGAAAGTCCTTCACTATGGATTGAACCCTACTCACCACTACACCAGCCATAATTAGGGTTTATAAATAATTAATTTGTCTTGATCCTAGTGACAACCTAGGCCCAACGTCAAAATTTTGGTGCCATTACCAGGGAAGGGAATGCATGACCAAGTAACCAAAAAAAACTTTCTTTTTGAAAATGGAATGAATGAAAACTAGGCCATCATATGAAAACCTAGAGGAATTCATCCCTAAAATCAAAAAACATATGAGTTATTTGAAAATGAATAAGAAATATTCAATGAAAGATCTTGAGGAAGATCTGAACAATGAAAAAACTAAAATCTCAACCGAGATGAAAATTTCAACCTTCCACCATTTGGAAATGTGATAATGGATAAAGTGAGGCTTAGGGAATTTCTGGTGCCTATAGTGTCAAATAATCCATCATACATTAGGCATACCCCAAGATCTAGAAACTTTGATATTAAGAAATTCCACCTATCTATACTACTACACTACCATGGATTACCCAAAAAAGTCTCACAAGATTTCATCATGGATTTCTATGGAATAGTGAAACAATTTCCACTTAGAGGATTGAGTGAGGAAGAATTGAAATTGATATTTTTTCCAATTTAATTGAAAGTAAATGAAAAATTTTGGTTCCAACAAATGGATGAAGATATATTGGATTCTTGTGACCAACTATATAATGATTTTTTCATGAAGTTATACACAAGGAGAATGATTTATGAAATCAGGTATAAAATCACTATATTTTTACAAGATGAAGGTGAATTTTTCCATTAATATTGAGATATATTCATAGGAATACTTAGATATTGAACCAAACACCAGTGCACATCAAGATTTTTCGTGGATACCTTTTATAATAGTATCACACCATACCGTAAAACCCTAGTTGAATAGTCATCTAAAGTATATTTTTATGACAAAATAGTTGAAGATCTTAAATATATTTTCAAAAATTTGGCATAGAATTCACAACACAAATTTTCTAGAAGGAGGACCATTATTATGAAGTAAAAAACCACCACTCACCAAGATTAAGCATAATCTACTAGTTTTTACAATGAAAATTCTCAACACACTCTCAAGGAATAATGTCTTAAATGTGGGATGTTTGTCTATTCATAGTCCTACTGTCCAAACTTTTATATGCCTTCCCAAGTCCTTGAAAATGATAATTTTACCAGTTATGTCCCTAGGATGCAGATAGGAGATGATACTTTCTCAAATTACTACAACCAATTCTATTGGAACCACCCAAACCTATCTTGGAAAGAGTAGGGAGTGCTGAGGCCTAGCACCTCCATGATTTTTGACAGAATAGATAGCAATTTCAACCTCAACCAAGGGATAAGATATTGAGTTCCTAAGATGAAGTAAAAGGGATTTTCCAACCACTGATGGGTAGGTTTGATGAATAAAATGAGAAAAGTTATTTCTATAAGGCACAATAAGAAGTTAGGTTAAAAAATATAGAGTTTCTAGTTGGACAGTTATTCAAAAATGTCAGAGTTAGAGATAAAGGAAAGCCATCTAATATCACCAAGTCAAATCCTATGGAGAATTCCATGGTAGTCACAACTAGGAGTAGTATCCAAAATCAAGAGGAATCCAAGAAAGACCCCCCAATACAACCCCCAAAAAATCTTGATGTATCTGAAGAATAGACTTTGGAAGCCAAATAATATGGAATTTCAGATAACCCTACTGAAAATCAGTTAAGGAATATTTTACCTGATGAAAAATCCTAAGGAGAAAACTTGAAAACTAAGGACACTAAAGGAATGAGAAATAATATAGATAAATATGAGGGGTACCTAAAACTATGCAAAAATTTTCCCTAATCATTCCCTTTCCTAAAATAATTTAGAAGAAAAATCATAATTTTGAACTGTTGAAATTTCTAAGGGTTTCCAAGAAACTGAACACCAATATTCTTTTTCTTGAGTCTCTATTTCAAAGTCCTTATTCTCTTAAATCTCCCAATAATATTTGTTATAAAAAGAAAAACTTAGAATATGTTTCCACCTAAAATATCACAGAGGATTTTAGTGTTGTCCTACAAAATAGGATACCTCCCAAATGTTAAGATCCAGGGAGTTTTTTCATTCCTTTCACTTTTAGTGATAGGTTTTCCTAGTTCAATTTTTTGTGTGATATTAGTGATAATATAAATTTTATCCCTTTATATTTATTCCAAAAATTGACACTATAAGTTCCACAATCCAATACAATATTTTTTTGTTGCAGATTGATCCATTACCCACCCAGTCGGTAGGGTAGATGACTTGATAGTTAGAGTGGGTAAGCACTTTATTCCCATTGATTTTCTTATTTTTGATATGGAGTGTTACAAAGTTCCCCTATTATTCTTAGAAGTACCTTTATTGAAACCAAGGGAATGTCATTGATGTTTCAAGGGTTAAAAACTATTTTTTAACCTTGGTGAGAAGCTAGAAGAATTTAACGAGTTTAAAAAAATCAAGGAACCTCTCCAAGACCATATCTTTCCAAGCAATGAGATTTTGCAAGATGGTAAATTTTTAGATGAGGAGGAAGAATATTTTTTAAGGATTCATAAAGAAAAATATGATACACCTATATTACCTATATAAACTTGAATGAGGATTAGTTCAACCATGGAAAAGGATCCCTCAAATAAATTTGAAGTATAATTCCTGGGACACTTAGATGAATTTTCTATGGAACAAATTTTGGCCCCAATTAAGGAAAAAGAATGTGAGGAGTTTTTTTGAAGGTAAAAGTGATAGAGAATAATATTTTTACACTAAATTATTTAGGATACAACATGATACTCTTGGGACACCCAACCCAAATTTTCTTCCCTCCAGAGAAGTTCCTCCCACCATGGATCTTAAACCTCTTCCAATCAATTTGAAATATGTTTTTTTAGGATAAGGCTTAACTTTACCAGTTATCATTTCTTAAAAATTAGATAAAAGTCAAGAGGATACCTTGATTGATGTCTTGATTAAGTTTAAATATGTTATTGTATGGTCTATTAGTGATATCAATGGTATAAAATCATTATTCTTCATGCAAAAAATTCCAATGGAACCTAACTGTACGCAAAGGGTGGAAGATCAGAGAAGGATCAATCCAAACATAAAATAAGTTTTCAATGAAGAATTGATTAGATTTATTGATGATGGAATAGTATTTACCATTTCAAACAGCCCATGGGTAAGTTCTATTTAGGTGGTCCCTAAGAAGAGTGGAGTCACTGTGATCACCAGCAAAAAGAATGAAAAAATTCAAACCAGAATTGTGAACAAGTGGAATTTATGTATATAGTATAGTAATAATAACTCTACTACTAGGAAGGATCATTTTCCAATTCTATTTTAGATCAAATGTTAGAAATATTGGTTGGAAATTATTTTTTCCACTTTCTTAATGGTTTTTTGGTTATAATCAGATTCCCATTACCCCTGAGGACTAAGATAAAACCACATTTAGCTGACCATTTGGTATATTTTATTACAGACAAATACCCTTTGGTTTATGTGGCACTCCTTCCACTATTTAGAGGTGCATGATGTCTATTTTTTTGATATGATTGAGAAATTTTTCAAAGTATTCATGGATGAATTTTCTATAATAGGTTCTGATTTTGATGACTATTTGAAACATATGGTAATTTCTCTGTAATAGTGTTCTGAAACAAACCTAGCCCTAAATTGGAAAAAATGTCAGTTCATGGTTACTTAAGTAATTGTGTTAGGTCACAAAGTTTCTAATAATGTATTAGAGGTTTATAATACTAAAATTAGAGTGATGAAAATGATAAATCTCCTTGAAAATGTCAATGGAATTAGAGGCTTCTTAGGACATGATGGGTTTTAAAAGAGATTCATCAAGGAATTTTCTAAGATAACTAAAACACTGTTATTTACTCGTTAAGGACACACCATTTTTTTTGATCATAAATGATTTAATTACTTTAATTTTATCAATGAAAAACTCATTTATTCACCCATTATCACAACCCCATATTGGGAACTCCCTTTTTGAGATTATGTGTGATGGTAGTGGCATTATGGTGGGAGATTTTTAGGCTAAAGGAAAGAAATAAAGTTTCATGTAGTGCACTTGCTAGAAGACTACTTAATTAGGCTCAAAGGAGTTACACCACAATAGAGAAGGAACTCTTATCGATAGTTTTTTCTTTAGAGAAATTCAAGAAGTACTTTATTGGATCATGAGTCATTGTCTTTACAGATCACGAAACCCTTAAATATCTATTTTCTAAGAAAGAACCTAAACTATTGTTGATTATATGAGTTTTATTGCTTCAAGAATTTGGATTAGTTATCAAGGATAAAAATGGGACTAAAAATATTGTGGATTATCATTTGTCAATACTTCCTAATACCCAAAATAAATACCCAAGGGAGATGAACTATTATTTTCTAGATGAAAAGTTTTTTACTATTTCAAATGAGAGTGTTCCCTAGTTTTTTGAATTTTTTAAATTTCTTGATGTTGAAATTATACCTAATGACTTTTATCACAACTAGAGAAAGAAGTTTTTCTTATAGATTAATTAATTTTTCTAGGATGATCCTTTATTATTTAAAATTCGTTCTGATGTTATTATGAGAAGATGTGTTCCTTAGGAAAAAATTATACCCATTATAGATAGTTTTAATTCATCTTTAATAAGAGGACACCATAGTAGTGAGAGAACTACCTAAAAAGTTTTTCAATTTGGATTCTATTAGACCACATTGTTCAAGGATTCTTGAAGCCTAGTTTTCAGGTGTGATAAATGTAAATGACTTGGAAATGTGGGTAGATAGAATGATCTTCCTCAAAAGGGTATCTTTGAGGTTAAATATTTTTATGTTTGGGGAATTGAATTCATGGTCCCCTTTCCTTCATAATGTGAAAATGAATACATTTTGGTTTCAATTGACTATGTATCAAAATGGGTAGAGGTGGTGGCACTTCCAAAAAATCAAGCAAGTAGTGTGATCAAGTTTATCAAGAAGAATATCTTTTATAGGTTTTGTGTTCCCAAGGCCTTCATTACTAACAATGACACCTATTTCAAAAATTTAATGGAGAAATATGGTTGTGTTTACAGAATGGGTATAACCTACCACCTGCAAACCAATGGGTAGGTCAAGGTATCTTATACAGAGCTTAAAAAGATTTTGGTGAAGGCCGTTTCAATATTAAGTAAAGATTGGTCCTTAAAGTTAGATGATGTACTATGGGCTTATTGGGTTGCCATTAAAATCCCAATAGGTATGTCACAATATCAGCTACTTTTTGGAAAGTATTTTCATTTGACTCTGGAATTATAGAATAAGTATTTTTGGGTATTAAAGGCTTTGAATTTTGATTTTAAGTCGACTAGGGAAATATGGTTACTTAAATTAAGTTAAATGAATGAAATCAAAAGAGAATCATATTATAATGCCATAATCTATAAGGAATGGATGAAATATTTTTATGATTATTTAATTCAAAATAGACACTTTCAAGTGGGACATAAGTTGATTTTATTCAATTATCAGTTGAAAATGTTTCATGGTAAACTCATATCAAAGTGGTCAAGGCCATTGATAATTTTTATGGTACTGGTAAATGGGGAAATGGAATTAGTTGGACATGTTGAAAAACCATTTTTGGTCAATGGGTAGAGAGTGAAACATTATTTTAAGGGTCATCTAAAGGGTTTGAATTCCATATTCCACCTTTATAATTGATTAATTTTTTTAGTATGACTGAAGACTGTAAACTCAGTTCTTTTTGGGAGACAACACATCTTTCATTTCTTTATTTTCCTTGTTTTCTATCATCTCATGTTTCTTTTTACAAATTTTTACGCATTTCTTTTTCTCATATAATTTTTTTATAGTGTTGACCATGATACCTAAAGGATACAAATCAAAGGAAAATGGTAGGTTTTTTTGGTTTATCTTACAAGTGAAAATGTTTTACATCAGGGAAGTATTGGTTTTATTTCTTCCCATCCATTTCTTTTCACTGCTCAGTTTTAAGTGTGGGGGAATTTCATCTATTATTTTTCAAATTTTCACCTATATTTTTTGTATGGGTATTAGTTCTAGAAAATTGAAAATAAATTTGAGATTAATTTCAATTCTACCAATACCCCTTCCATCTAATTGGTTATAATCCAATTGTTCTATTTTTAACAATCATGTAACCCCAACAAAAATCTATGAACCAATAAACTGAATTTTCCATTTGAAATTTAATATTTCTCTACCTTAGGATTCAAAATTAGAAACAATGTTGGGTTTTAAGTATGTAGGAGAGAGAACTTTATGTTCCTTAGCTGTGTTTTAATTCTTCCATATCAAAACACCCCCATTTTTTTTCAAAATGCCTCCACTTTTGAGAAATTCAAAAAGTTTTTGGTTTGTAAAAATAGAATTTTTGGGTGTATCTTGGTTTAAAAAATAATAACTCAAAGTGTTTTTCCTATGGAAAAATGTCATAAATTGTTTGATGGATTTAAAAAAGTCTTATGTTGTTAGGATTGAGTGATTTTTGGGTTTTTTATTCCACTATCTTTATGTAAATCTTAATTGAAAACTAGGAAAAGGATGTTTGATAGGTTAGATTCTTATGGAATTAAAACTATAACTCAAGGAAGTTTGAACTTAAAATTGAACTTAGATACTTATCTTGGGTAACATGGAACAACTTAGGGATATAACTCATTGGGATCCCATGGTGAGTATCTAAGATAAGAGAATTGGGTGTGTTTCTGTAAATAATTCAAAATTAATAAGTCATCTTCACATTTCTATACACAAATTCATGGTTGGGAAAAATTAAAATAAATTTTCCTTATAAAAAACGATCTCATGACAGTGAGGGGAATATTAAACCCAAATGAACAAGGAGACAATAAATTTATAATAAAATTCTCTAAGTTATATCAATAAAGTGGGAAGTAAAGTCTTGGTTTAAGAAACCTAGGAGAGAGTGAAATTTTTTGTTCCTTTTGTTATAGATCTAATTAAACTTAGACATATGGTCTTTACTCCTTGAACTATAATTTGAACTTGTATTGAATTGGGTCAGTGTACAAAGCTCACATAGAAGGCATGAAATTACTAACAGTGGATGGATAATTGATTTTCATTAATTCAGGCATATGCACTTGAACCTATGCAGGATTAACTTCATTATATCTTCTGAGTTCATGTAAATAAATGATTTAATTTCATTTCTTAGGAGTAAAAAGGATTATGTGTGGTGGAGTTTTATGGGGAACTATTTTTCCATACTTCTCCACATCTCTTTTAATGAATTTATCGTGTTTTCAGTGCTAAACTAAGCTTATAATAGAGAATTTTTGAATTTGGAATAATTCTCAGTGAATTTTTTATTCATTGAATTGTATAACCAATTTTTTTTTTGTTTATGGGTGCTTAATTGATAAAAATTCATACTGGCTATTTTGTTTTCCCATGAATGGTTTTCTATTTATGATTAGAACTTTTAATGATAGAATCTTTTTTTATTTTCAACTGCCACAAAAGTAAAGAAGATACAGAGATGCCTGTGAAAAAAATGAAAAAAGAGAAAAACAAAATAACCTACATTCCCTCCAGTTTCATAGACAGTCACTGTGGTCAACCATATTTTTTTGTTGACCTAGGAAGAATTTGATATGGAATATTAGTTACATGAAGTACCTATAGATTAATGTCATCATTGATGTTATCCTCCACCAGATCATACCTAGGGATACTTGCTGCTGTGATCGATATTGAGAGACCCCCCAGTGTGGAAGGTAGTGAAGCTGATGCCGCTATGATTGAAGTGAGGCTCTCCATTTTAAGACATCCCTTTACTGAATAGAACCATATGTGAACAAATTTGAAGCTTCTCCCATGAATAAAACTTTATCTAAGTCACTGTTGAAGATTTTGTGGCACCAAATCCATTGAAGATGGATGCTGCACCTCCCATGGCTGTCAGACATTCTGTTCTTGAATATTTGTGGTGCCGAACAAGTAAAGGATTGCATGGGACATGATTTCCATAATTGATCTAATATTTATCACTCTAGAGGTCATCATGTTTAGTATTGTAGTGACTCTATCACTTGAAGTTTCAAATTCATTGGTAGGATAGGTTGGAAATTGTATAGAAGATTCTAATTGGTCATGTTATCCAATCAGCTATGTCGACCAATCATATATGTTGACCTATTGTCTATGTGGGGATTCAACTACATGAGGGTATTCAGATATGTAAAATTATTTGTATACATGAATAATTTCCTATGTTGATATTTTAATACATAAATCAGATACGATATGTGAGACCAAAGTACAATGTGAGATCAAACAACTACTTGAGGGGAAACATATATGTAAAGAGAATCAACTATGTGGGAATTCTCAAACACTGATCATTTGGATAAATTGGAAGAATTGGCTACATCTATTTCTAGGTGGAGGTTAAGTATTATGGATATAGAGAATACCAAATTTCTAAAACCGCATGTCGAAGCCACACATGAATCCCTATCAGGCTCAAAATTTCATGACTGAAGGAGGGGTATAGAGTTGGTGCATTTCTGTCAAGGAGCAAGTTGGGGAGTTCTGAATTGAATTTTTACAAAGAGATAAAAATAGTAATACATAATAGGGGGTTATTTTCTATGGGGAAATGGATGGTAATAGAGCATATCATCGAGAGGATGAGACAGAGTACGAGGCACAGAGGCTGCTTAATCCCACAACTTCAGAATAAGTTTTTAAATCCCTTATCAGGGGATTTCTTATTTATTTTCATTCAACTATTTTGTGATCACTTTTTCTATATATTGAATAATTTTATTATGATGGTTGGATAAAATTATAATATGGAATGAGATTGAGCTAGTGAGGATATTTAATACATTCAAGTGTCGAATGTGGTTAAAATCTACCCTTTTCTCATTGATCAAGTAAAATTTATCCTTTAACTGCTTGAACTTAGTGAAAGTGGTTCTGGATTTATTATTCTATATTAAATTTTCATTTGAAAGTCCATCTGAGAAGATGACAGTCCATGAAAGGGTAGGTCATCAGGTTACTTCATTGAGTAGATCAGTGGAATCTATACTTGTGAAACTGGAGAATCCATTTATCTGCAAGAGTTCTACCACTCAAAAGAACTGGGCAACACCTTTTCACCAGATCCAGTCGCACTTGTCAATGAATGAAAGTAGAAAAAGAATGAGAAAATTATAAAATTTGAATAAACAAACCATCTAATCAAATTCCCCTTTTCTTATCCTGTTCTTATCCCCTCTAGTTTGGGTTCTCCACTCTCTGCACTCACACTTTTTCTATCACATGCTTTCCAACCTACATCCCATCAACTTCTTCACTACCATTACGATCACCATTCCACCCTTTGTTGCTTGTTTCAATTTTCATTTGTTCACTTTTTTACTTTCTCTCACTCAACACACCTTCTACAAAAGTCCTTCTCTATGGATCGACCCCAAATCACCACTACACTAGTCTTAAGCAGGGTTTATAAATAAATAATTTGTCTCGGGCCTAGTGAAGAACTAGTCCTAGTGAAAAAATTCTTTGAATATCATATAGAATTCCTCATCTCCCACTAGAATGAATCAATTATTTCTTGAAGGATTCAGTTTTGATCGAGCATAGATCATTATAAGTGATAGATTCATCTATGGTATCACCCGAAGAATTTTATGGTGATAATCATAGGTTTATAAAGCACATGTAGATCACCACTAAAGGGAATATACACTTGATCCCTATAATGAAATGATGGTACATAAAGAGTGGTCTACCAATTCATCAATGGAGAAAGAATTCAAAAAAAAATGTAATTCTTAATTAAAAAAATTAATTATAAATTACATGTGAAAATATATTCTCTTCATGGATTACAAGAACAAATTTCTATCTAGTTATGAGGAGAAATCTGAAGAAGAAGATGAAAAATTTTGTTGGTAATGGTACCGAATAGTTTCCACTATGCCCCAAAATCTTCAAAAATAAATTTATATTTTAATAATTTCAATACATTACAATTACATTGATATTTACAATTTATTACAAACATCACATTTAAAAAATATCAATTTTTTTTAACATTCAACGAAATGAGTGACACTATTTTTTTTTCTTTCCAATAGAGTCTGATCACACTACTAGTTTCCAAACACATTATCCCCAAATCGAACAAAAGCAGAGTGTACCTGTAATAAAAGACAATGCTTATTTTATTAACATAGTAAATAAATAAATAAAACATAATTATGATATGATAATTTATTAATAAAAATTAAATAAAAAAATAAAACATTAATGCTAAATGATAATGTATAAATTAAAAGGATAAGACAATACATAAATAAAACATATTGAAAAGAAATACAACATTCACACACACTATCTTTTTTGACTATGTGACACACTTTTAGTCATACTAGCCATAATGTGTGTCGAATTGACATGTTGTTAATCCCTACACATCATAAATAAATTATTAATATTTATCCTAAATCATAAAGAAATTTTGATAATGTTTTCTTTATTTTGAGTGTGTGATGCTTGTTTTGGATAAAAATATCACATTTAAATGAAAATACACACTTTCAGTCATAATGGACACATATTTTTTTAGATTAAAGTGTGGTTAATTTATACACATCACAAATGAATCACAATTTGTTTCTAAAGTATCATGACATTATGAGCGTGTTTATTTGGATTTGAGTGTGTGATGTTCTTTTTGGATAAAAATGTAACTATTAAATGAAAACACACACTTTTAGATGTAACAGTCACATAATATATTGGATTGACGTGAGGTTAATTACTATATTTCAAAATGAATCAAGGATCATTTTCAAAAAGTATTAATATAATCCAAGCATGTTTTCATGGTTTTGATTATGTGATGCACAATATAAACTAAAATTCCACTTTTAAATAAAAACACAAACTTTTAGTTATAACAACTATACCATGTATTGGATTGAAATGTAGTTAATTGATACATTCCATAAATGAATCATGGATTGTTTACCTAAAGGATCAAGAAAATATGATGGAGTTTCCTAAATTTTGAGTATGTGGTGCATGTTTTGGACTAAACTATAAATTTTAAATGAAAACACACACTTTGTGTGATATCGGCCACACTGTGTGTTAGATTAACTTATGGATGATTCCTACACATAAAAAATGAATCAATTAACATTTTCTTAAAGTATAAATAAAATAAAATTGATTTTTATCAATTTTGATTATGTGACGTGCATTGTGAAATAAAATGTTACTTTTATATTGAAAACAAGCACTTTGAGTTATACTTGAAACATTGTGTGTTAGATTAACATGTGATTCATTCTTACATGTCCAAAATGAATTAAGGATCATTGTACTAAAGTATCAATATAATTTGATCATGTTTTCTGATGCACTTAGAGGATGTCTTTAAATCCTATATCCATATCAAAATTTGAAATTTATATTAACCCAAACTTCACTAACTAAAAAGTTTTGAATAATAGTAAGATAGAGTCGACCCCATGAGGAAAAGGGTTATTATATATTCAATATATTGGACATTTTCATGATTTTTTAAAATTAAAATCACCTAAACTATCTTGAGAGTTGTGGCGACTAAAAAATAAAAATAAGGATGAAGAGAGGGAGCATGAATTTAGGGATGGTTTTTCTTAACTAAAGAATTAAATCAAATTTAATATCCATGAGAACTCTCAGGGTAACAAGATTTTCTTCTCATTCTCAACTAATACTACCTAAACCAGTCAGATCCTCTCTCAAGGTTATCGATAACCAAATTAGGTGCATGAATTTTAATCTCTTAAATGGAAGGCGAAGTATTGGTTGGCTCCCACTCCCCCACTTCCCTCAATCAAGATGGGTTTATTCCCATAGGAGTTTCACTCTCACTAGACTCATAGATAATTATATTAAGAAGTAACTCACAAGGTAATTCTAAATTGAAATATGAAACTTCAAAAGTAAAAAAAACACTCACTTCATCAAACTCACCCACTCCCATAACTCCTAGACACTCATACCTTATCCCATGAGCATAAATTAATTAGAAACCAAGGTAGGGGGAATATAAAAGTTAGATCTAAAATAAATGTTCCATGTAATAATGAAAATGTACTTACATTACTTTCATAACCAACATATAAATTCAGAGTTGTAAAGAAAAAAGAAAAAGAAAAATAAATTTCTAAATACATTACATCATGGTTCAATATGACCCTTCTCCTCTATCATCACTTCGAATATCAGAAAGAGATATCCCACATGAATCTTACATTATCTTACTAAACTAGAAGTATTCCTCTCCCTCTAGATCAGAGAAATGCTAGGCCCTTTGGCTCTTAGGACCAATTCTCTTTTCATAGTATCCATCCTCATAAATTTACAAGTAGCATCCCCTCCTGAGTGAATTCTGTACAGTTTGAATTTTTATTTTAAATATTGTGTTTTTTCCCAATTTGAATTAGTCAATCATGGGATCCTTTTCAAACATCTACATGAGGGTTTAGCTAATCCTTCTATGCGATAAAAAACATTTTAAATTTGTTTTCTTATTTCAACTTCTACTTCTTGATTTATGATGTTATTCAAACCCCTCAGGTGTAGAAGAGGACCTATATACATGTTCTACCATTCCCCCCACAAATTAGGCCTTATCACATGTGTAGCCCAAGGGTTTCAGGTATTTGAATTGCATATGAAACCCTTCCTATGACATGGACAAACCCTTGCAGTATAACCTACCTTCATGTGGTTAAAATGATTTGTGTAGGGGTAAAGAGATTTACCCTTACACAGGCCATGTAATTCATATAAGGGTAATTAGTTTTACCCTTATATAGGTCACACACCTAGAATAACCCTCATGCATGCTTTATGTGTTGTGTATGGGTAAGGATATTTACCCTTATACATGCCACATCTACCCTTACACAAAATTTTAGATTACCCTTACGTAGCTTCATGCATGGCTATGGCATAACCATAAAACCATGTCCCCATGTCCATAACCTTCTTCATCATCAAACCAATGCTAATTCCATTATGAGAACCTATATAGTGTAGTCACAAGCCTACGTCACAATAGTTTCTTCCACATTTTCTTGGCTCTTCCCTTTCGATCACCATAAAGGCATGGTGAAAAACCCTATGGTGTAGCCATACTCCTTCTTCCTCTAAGCCATTTTTCTTATCTGTATTCTCACAATGTAGCCGCTCCCTTCATTTCAAAGTCTCTTATCGAGAACATCGGCCATGAAACAACACTATCACATCAATAAAACTTCATTTCTCCTTTCTCCCAGCTACAATGGCAGTGGCATAGTAGCAAGACCATAGTATAACGCCTCCTTCATCGTCACATTCTCTAGGGATTCCTCGATGCAAGGGGGCCTATATCATAGTCATTCTTGGATCCCTAGTGGTAGTGGATCTTCATCTAGCCAGGCATGGTGGCTCTTCGATGTAGCAGTGGTGTCCAGCAACATAGCTCATGTTCGAAGGAGATGACATGTGAGCAATCACAAAAACAACACCACTTTGGTAAGTGTACAGTTCCCCACATTAAATCAAATCCCACATTGAAGATTCCATGGGCTTGGCTCTCATTTATAATAGATCCCTTTATATTCATAATGTGAAATTATAAGTAACAATTTAAAAAATGGGTAAAAATAATTTGAAAAAATGTCTTTCATCAATTAAAATTTCAAAAAGTTGCATGCATAATGTGAAGTCATAAAATCCCCCACACTTAAAAATTACTTTTCTTGAAGTATATATATCCAATAATAATTTAAAGACACCCCATGGTACCACTATTTTAAATTTAAAATAAATGAAACTAAAAAATGTTCATAGGTGGAGAGATAATTTTCAAGTCTCATAAAAGAAAAATGAAACAACTCCTCACTATACATAATTTATTTGATTCTTACCATGAAAAATATTGCATCTTATCCTTTTTTTCCCATTAAATACTCTTAATTAATTACTATTAACATGCCAATCATGATCTACATCACCATTTTTTTATTTTCTCATCACTCAAGGTAAAATAAAAATTGAGTTTTCCATATACCTTGAGAACATGTACCTTACTCTTTAACTTGGAAATGACCTACATTCTTCACTTATTAGAGACAAAAATCACGAAAAACCAAAAGGTCTTGAAAATTAGGATCATATGACCCTAAGGTTAAAGGATGATATGTAATTTATTAAAAACAATTTAAGACCAAAAAGGAAGTTTATCTTAATTTATAGTGTATGATAATCAAAGTAATTCCAATGATATTATACTTTTAAAAAAAGTGACAACTCCCACACCCCCAATCTCAAAGTAAGGCCATGAATAATGAAAGCATGAATGTGTCACCCCTTGATATTTTTTTTTCAAATTTTTTCTAATTTTTAGAAAATTGCGTTAATATAGGTCTCACATACATCACCCAACCCCAAATGATGAAAATAATTGGTCAAGTGATGGTGATTTTTGACCCTTTATAACTCAACTATTTTTTTTCCACAGAGGGGTAAACACTAAATATAATAAAAAATGACACAAACCTTTTTCAATACCTAATAGAACACCCAATAATTTTTTCCTATCAATGAAGAACACTCATTTTTCACTATTAATTCCTTATCCCCCATCAATTGAACTTTTAAAATCATGAAAAATATTATAGGCTGGGTAGGAATGGATGAAGTAAGATTGTAATGTGGATAATTCCTATCAAAGTCCATTCATGGTCTCTAAGGTCTAAAAGTAGGATCAATTTTGGGTAGGTATGAAGGATAATGGTTTTATTAATAAGATTTCCTTATTCGATTTTACAGTGAATTGTGCAATCAATATTTTGAAAATATCAAAAACAATTCCTAATAGGTAACATGTCCCAAGTTCTATTAAGAAATTTACTAAGAAAGATTGGAATTTTTTTTGTCTAGAAACCTCTATAGAATGAGAGCATATAAAATTAAATACAATCACTCATGGAATGTGTAATAATAAAACATCAATCAGCATGAATTTTTGAAATTAAGAGCATGAAATATGGAAGGGGAATATTCATCTACATGTAACTAAAAATAAAAAATAATGATTCATTGAATTCTAATTCCTAAGTTACACTCTAACCATTCAATTACCCCATCTTACTTATTCAATTCTATCAAATTAAAAATTAAAATTGAGCGTGATGGGGTTCTTAAAAAAAATTATAAGTATCATTGATAAAAAAATAGTACTAATCTAAGTGTGTGTATGAATTTTTCATTTAATATCAAAATAGATTTTAAAAAAATAGAAGAGTATAAGTGAATGCTAAAATTTAAAGCTAAATCCCCTTGTTATAAAGATTTTTTTTTTATGTTTACCAACTTTATTTTTTATTCATAGAGCTAAAAAGTAAATAAAAAACAATGATAGCACAAGGTTTGTGAAATTAAAGATAAAAAATATGGGAGGTGGAGGTTTCACTACATCCTAAACTACTATCCTAAATAAGTCTTAAGAAAGAAAGTAAATAAAAACTCAAGTTTCCTCCCACAAAGAGCTTTGATTTAGTTCATTAATATCGATATTACCTAATTTGATCATATACTAGGATTAGGGTATAGATCCAACCATCTCATATTAAACCAAGTCTACCTTTAATGTGTATCTGGTGTAGCTCTTCAACTCTTCTTCTTCTTTATGACCAGTTTCTTTAATGGTGGATGGTTCTCAGTGGTGGGAAACCCTAATTATAGGATTAGAAGTTCATTGGTTATCTATTCCTTGTACCACTCTACATGTTCCTTATTTGGTGGCTATATTTCTTTAAATTATATAATTACTTCTATTTTAGTAGCCACTATCTCTTATTCTTCTTATAGGGGCTACTCTATAGTTGATTTTGGAGGGTCTTCTTGTTCATAAGGTTCTGGATTATACTCTTACACCGTGTCAAGCATAATATCCCATAATTCAGGAGCTCCTGTCTCTTCCTCCTCATTTTTATCTTCTTTTTCAACACTGAAGGGTTCCTTTTCTTCTTCCTCCTTAACACTTTGGTAGGTGTCCTTCTTGGAAAATTTAGAACAAGCATCGGAATAAGAACTTACCTCAGATTCATCCTCATATTTGGATGTGTCTCAAAATGGATCTTTAAAATGGGCCACATCCTTGGTTCCTTTTTTAGTTCCTCAACTTCCTTAGCCTTATTCTCCAGGAGTAATAACCCTATTTTGAAATCAAATTCCATTATTTAGATTTTTTCTTCTGGTCTTGGTTATGGTTGTGGTAGTCTTGGTTGATATTAAAGTTCCCATCCTTGGAATTGGTTTTATCTCTTATACTCTTTAATTTTTTGTGAGAGTTTTGAAATTTTGATTTCCAAACAGATGTGTGCCTTCACCGGGATTATTCCTATTATAATAGTGGGTGACCTAGACCTAAATTGAATAGTAATTTTGATTACCATTACACGTATACAGTTTGATATATATATTTGTTTATTTTTACTATAATAGTGTTTATATTTATGTATCCACCATTTACATGGTAATGTCCTTAGATTATGTGTCATATCAAAAGGTTATATCAATTCCCATCTATAATGAGAACCTTGAGATACTATGAAAATAATCTTAAATATATATTTCCCATGGTCTAGATATATCATATTGACAAGACATATACGACGTCTGACTATCAGGTGCTGGGGGATCATAATCATTGAGACTTATTCTCATGAAGATCGCACTTGGTGATCTCTAGTAGTGAGATCATAAGGATATGACAACCAATAGGGACACAACATGTTTCAGGTGTCATTGGTTGTTCCTATCTACAAACATGTGTAATTGTGTCATGACTTGAGATCATTATTAGAGTGTGACATTTGATCGCATACTTTGATGTAAGGTGAAAACCATGATAATGAAATCATGGCAAGGTATTTTGTGTTGGGTGTGTCATTGGTGGTATGGAATTGGATGAATGATCAAGATATAATTTGTCACTTCTGAGATGGGGAAGAGATGTCTTGTGAGCCCAGTTTTACCAGGTTGGTAGTACCTTCATAAATCCATGACCATGTTACAAGAAGGTAATTATATCCAATAAGGTCACAAAATATATAAAGCAAAAAAAGGATGATGACACAAGTGTGCATCCTATTTTATGAGATATCATGAGACAAAGAGATTATATTACACAATTAGTTCTCGTAGGAGGAAGTCATAGCTATGACATTACTTATCTCCTTAGGCTCAATTATAGGTTTATAGACTTTACTCTTAGTCTATGGGATGGAATCACTACTATTAATATAAGGACCTAGAGGGTCACACACTAAGTGTATCCACAAGTTTCACATATTCTAATGAATAGGAGTTTATGAAGAAGTGGGCCCCATGTGTGGGGGTTGGTGAATATCCGAGTATAAATGATCACAAATAAAACTAATTAAATTATATTACTCAAGTTTAGAATAATTAATATTTAATTTATTTATCAAGGTATTCACAAGTTATTTGATCATAAATGTGAAAACGAGAAAAATGTAAATTTTCGAACGAACATAGGATGTTCAAGGTTCGTTAAATTATTTGGAGAGATTACAGGCTGAGTTAATGGTTCTTATTTTATCACATAACATTTTATAGTGTTACAAGTGAGTGATAAAATATATGTGACATTAATGACAATTTTATTAAGCCATAGTTGTGCGCAAAAGTCTAAAATGAAGGTTATTACTTTCCAGGGATGAAAGTTCAATTTTGGAAAGTATAATCAAAGTATAAAATCTCATTTTAGCCTTTTGAAATCTAAAATATACCATTTTAAATAATTTATTGGGAGAATTTCTCCTCTCCTATCCTCTTAAGTTATTAGATAGAAATTTTGAAGGAAGAACAAGGTCAGTTCGATCCCTATTTCTTGATCAAGTTTGTGTTCTTTAGGCAATCGAAGGGATGTCACAAAACTCTTATATTTCCCATGATATCAATAGGGAAACGTGGATTTAATATCATATAATTTTTGAGCATGTGTGGATGATCTAGAGGATGTCTAGTTTGGCTTCTTACATCCACGACACATCGATGATGAACGAATCAAACTGACGAATTCAAACAAATGAGGTACCATTTAAGATTTAATTTGATTTTATTTTTCATGTTTAAATTGAATTACCCATGTTACTTATATAAATATAGTCATGGTTTTAAGTGGATTATATGTTTTTAACTTGAATTCAAACCCAAAATTTTAAATTTCATCTCTTTTATGTTCCCACTACGCCCTGGGTTCCTTCAATTTCCATCAGAGAGAATGTGTAATTATTTAAGTATAAATCTTTGAAATTTCAATTAAATTTTCTATTATTAAGAAATAAAGTTTCAATACGGTCCCAACTTAACTAATAGTGTGTTGATCCAAGTTCGTATCTCCATGATATGGCTGATCTAAGATCAACGAATTTTGTGAAAAAGGTTTCTACGAAAATTAAAGTTTTAATTTTTGGTTAACTTTAATGGAAACTGTTGTGACATATATTTATCTAGATCATGATTTAATCATATTTAATGTTATCCATATTTATTGGAATCTGGTTGGGGAAGACCGTTGGCAATACAATCTTGCCTTGGAAGTTTATTTAATTAAACGGATAAAGCTTCCCTTGAAACTAGTTTAAAGCTTATCATATAATATTGTTTAATTAAATAGATAATTATTACCATCGAAGATAGTTTAAATATTCTCATATAATATTTTTTAATTAAATAGATAATGCTTCCCTTAGAAGCTAGTTTAAAGCTTCTCATAGAATCTTGTTTAATTTAACACATAAATCTTCCCTTGGAAGCTAGTTTAAAGCTTCCCATAGAAGCTTGTTTAATTAAATGAATAAAGATTATCATGGAAGATAGTTTAAAGTTTCTCATGTAATATTATTTAATTAAAATAATAAAGCTTCCCTTGGAAGGTATTTTGAAGTTTCTCAAGAAAGCTTGTGTAATTAAAAGGATACAAGCTTTCCATGGAAGCCAGTTTAATTAAAATAATAAATCTTCCCATAGAAGCTAGTTTATAACTTCTCTTGGAATCTTGTTTAATTAAAATAATAAATATTCTCATGGGAAATTATTTAATTAAAAAGATATATCTTCCCATGGAAGCTAGTTTAAGCTTCTCTTGGAATCTTGTTTAATTAAATGAACAAAGCTTCCCTTGGAAGCTTATTCAAAGATTCCCATGGAAGCTTGATTAAAATATATATAAAAAAGAGACATATATTCCATTGTAAGATTTTTATAATTTTATATTATATATATGTCCTTTTAATGGATACCCCATCTCAAACCGAACCAATTCAGTTTGGGTTCGACCGGTCTGACCCATTTAACCTGTAACTTATCCTAAATTAATTTTCAGGGATATTCTTTAGGTCCAAATATACCTGAAAAATTATAATTTTTTTCTTAAATTAAATTTAGTTGTCTCAAATTTAATAAAATTTTTTATGGTGTTGTGGAATGTATTTATAATTAATTAAAATTATTTTAATGCAAATTTACGCATTAAAAATACCCTCAAGTTGAATTTTATAAAATTTATTTTTTCTTCTATAATATACTTGTATGTTTACTGATCATGATCCGAGACCAACCCCTAGATGTTTGGTTTATTATTTATTTAATTTAATTATTTAATTTAAGTTTTATAAAATGTAATAATTATTTTATTTTGATGATCTGTGCATTGTCCTTCCATATTTAATTTTTATAAGGGTTTTTGTGTCCACATTTTAGTGATAAAATGTAATTTCACACCCCAAGTTCCACTCACATGTGTTTGAGAATACATTGTAATGATTAAAGGAGTTAGTGGAAATGTAGTTCAAGTCGAGAGCCGACGTAGACCA
The DNA here is from genome assembly GCA_963277665.1 of Viscum album. Taxonomy (NCBI): domain Eukaryota; kingdom Viridiplantae; phylum Streptophyta; class Magnoliopsida; order Santalales; family Viscaceae; genus Viscum; species Viscum album. The sequence continues at coordinate 1,896,382,987 of OY728158.1, read as the reverse complement.
AACAAGTGAAGTACATAAGATTTGTGGGTACTGCAGTTCAAGTCAGGTATTGACTTAAAAAATTCCCCTAAGGTCTCATTTAATACATTATTTGCTCAATGGATTAACCAATAATTAACAGATCATGATCACATAATTTTTTTATTTTATCATGTGCATGGTTTATTGTTTTGTGAATGTGTATTTATTAAAAGTGAATACATAGTATATTAATAAATAAGCATGAAAAGATAAAATGAACATGTGTGGTGAATATTTTCTATTTAAAATCATGGTTAAGTTGTGAGTGAGATCACATAGAACAATTATGTTAAATCTAAAGGATTAAATTCAATGATATCAAATTATAAAAACCCTCAAAGAAATATTAAGTCGCAAACTCCTTTCTTCGTTTGAATTTGAACACAACCATGTGTTCAGGGTGCTCATTCAGGCATAATTGAGGGTGCCTCCTACCACTAGAGATTTATTATGAGAATGATGGGTTGAATTAACGAAAGTGGTAGTAAGGATTAACCATATATAACTTGATATCAATTTATAAGAAAAATTTTAATCAATTCAATGTAATTATTTATTCGAGATGAGATTCCACTCAAAAAATTAAGGAGTCACGAGTTAATTTGGTTGGGCAGTCAGACACCTACCTTGGACTCTCCAAGTAGTGGAATAACCATATCTTGTAGATTATTAAGAGAGGTTTATAGATCCTTTCCACTAGAATAATCAAGTGATAGATTATTTTAATTCTAATATAGAGGGTTCCTAGAATTTGATAAAATAGTGGGAGAAATTTAAAATTAATAATTTGAAAATGTCTAATAGTAATCAAGATAAAAGTATAATCTAATAGAATTATTTTTGTAGAAAATTAGAAAGTAATAGAAAAATTACACTGTGATATATAATGGGAAAAGTAAATTTCCTATCCAGTATGAATTTACAAAGAGTAGTACAGGCACTTGTGTAAAGTACCATGACATCAGAAATTCAAGGTACTGGTGTCCCCAATATTTGTTCAACTACCACAGTAAGTGATGGTGTAAAAATGATTACATGATACTCATGTATTATGCATATGATTTTTATGCCATAATTATATCATCAATGTTCTATGTGATTACATGAGACTCATGTATTACGCATATGAAAGGATTCTTTAAATGTTCATCGTAAGTAAAATTACTACATATCATAACCTGAGGACATATAACAAAGGAAAGGGTGAGCAGAAGGCATAGTAAGGAAAACAAGTGAAATAGTTTACATGTGAACTTGAGTGATATCAATAAGAACATGGGGAATATCATAAAGGCATGATAAAGAGGCATATCATAATACTAATAACTTTAATAATAACTTGAAAATGTGTCTATAAAATTTAATTTATACATTCATAAGCATATCACTAAGGTCCATCCCCAAGGTGTCATAAAAATTACCAAGGTTATTCCCCAAGGTATCATAAAACTTATCATATCTAGAGATTAATTCCTTTACCCAATGAATTAGAGATCTATCAGGGCGTACCCTTAATATTTATTTATTTTTATGTCACATAGATCATAATCAAACATTTCATAAATAACCCAAAGAGAATAAAATAAATGGGTTTCATATCAAAATCGTGACGTTTTAAAAAGTGCTTAAAAATAAGATCATTATGTCATTTATAACCCATATAAAGGAGATGAGGGTTTATTTATATCAATTACATAATAAAATATATCATTTTTATTTTTTGGTGAATATCCATGGAAATAAAATAGGTTTGGGTATTCACATAAATAAAATAAGACAATTTCTTGAGAAAAAGGGAGAGATTTTGAGTCGAAAATTCTGTAGCATAACGACTATACAACATGGTTTTAGAAAATATTAAAAAGAGATGGGAAAAAGGTATAACATAAATAAAGGACTCATTTTATAGTATAGGGATAGAATAAAATGAAAATAAGAACATGGTATGGAAACTTGAAAGACATACCACATAAAAGAGAACTTAAAAGGAAAAGAGAAGTGGAGAATTCCCTTACGAAAATTTGGCAGTCTAACGACGTCACTTAAAAATTCATAAAATGAGTTGATGAGAGAAAAAATGGTATATAATAATTAGGACATAAAATGAAAAACAATAAGTATATATAATAACATACCCCAACATATGAAAATGTAAATTAAATGATATAACATAAAAGAAGTCTTTGACTAAAAGAGGAGGGTGAAATGTTCCCTTACCTTGAAGAGTAACTTCAAAAACTCAAAGGTTGGGACCTTGGGGGGATTGAGGGAACCTTGGGAGGACTCCTTGGGAGGTAAAAATACTAGTTCTTCATTGAGGAATAATTTTTAATGAAATGAATAAAGAAATGGGTTGGTATTTATAGCAAAAGTGAGGTAATATTTTATTAATTTATAAGGGACACCTCATTAGTGGTATGTAAAAAACTATGGGCTTGCCCATGGTACTGGACACTTGAGACACCTCATATCATATTTTATTCCTCAAGAGTTGAACAAATTTTTTATAACATTATTACATCATTAATTATGTCCTTAAACTTACAGAAAACTCAAAACTATATTTTTACTATTCACAAAAAATTCAATTGTTTCAGAAAAATCCCAAAAATTCACCCTAACCATTTTTCATCATGTAGATTTAAAAAGTGAACTAAATTTTATAAAAATTAATTTCATTTTAAATTATATTAAATAAATAAAATAATAATACTTAAATAATATTTTCTAAAATATTTATTTAATTATACTATGAAATAATTATATCACATTACCACTTAAGATGGATAAAACATATTTATACTTCATTAGGTAAGGTTACTATTCCATTAGTCAAATTACTATTCATAAGGGTAAAATTACTATTCCAAAGGGTAAAGTTACTATTCACCAAAAAATTATTTTGATCACATTGAACCACATTTTTCACCCTAATTACAACATTATATGTCCAATTTTCAAAAATAATTTCACAAAAAATGTTATTTAATAATAAAATAGTTTTTTATTATTCATAAAAAATTATTCATAAAATACTATTTATCAAATTGAAACTTAGAAAACTTCTAAAAATTCATCATAGGTTAATTTTGACATTTGAAATTCAAAAATGATATTTATTTTACCATAATAATTCTCTATGTATGAGAAATATCTGAAAAGTACAATTTTTACTTCTAAAATCAATTTATAAAATCTTTCTTAATTAAACATATACTTTATTAAGAAAATCTTTTCTTAAAACAGGAATGATGAAAAAAAAATTTTATTTATACCAAGGGATTACACAAAGTAACTAAGGACTCGTTACATAACCCCTTATAATGCCCACATAGGACCTAAGAGTAAGGTGTGCAATGGTGATAGAATCATAGGTTGGCTCAAACAACATTGCCTAAGTGGTGATTTATATCAACTTTAACTTCTCCCATAAGCGATTTCATTCAAGCTTAACATGTTGAAGTTCGGCTTGGGCTTGGTACAGAGTGAAGCCCAGTGACACCACCTCCTTTCCAAGCTCTGACAAATGGGATTCATATGACCCGAGTCTACTAGATGAGGCTATAAACTCTTCTTTCTGCAATAATAATCATTATCATTTCTATTTATAATCATTAATATTAACATTGAGATTATAGTTTTCAATGACCATATTGACCAATAGTCATATAACAGTCGAAACCCAATGGTCTTATTTCAATTATTATCACTTCATTAATAAAGGGATATAATTTTTTTGAGTATAAAAACATACATTTTCATGAAAAAATTATTATTCAAAAAGTTTGGGTCGTTACATTATCCCCCCTTAATAAATTTCGTCCCCAAAATTTCAACTCTTACCCTCAAAAGAGAAAAGGTGTGGGTACTTCTGCCTCATAGACTCCTCTGGTTCCCATGAAGCTTCTTCATATTTTTGGTTCCTCCATAACACTTTAACAAGGTGGGTAGTCTTGTTGCGTAGAACCTTGTCTCTACAATCCAAGATCTCCACCAGCTGCTCTTCATAAGAGAGTTAATGTTCTAGTTGTACCACATCTAGATTTACTACATGTGAAGGGTTAGGTATGTACTTCCTCAAGAGGGATACATGGAAGACATCATGAACTTGTGCTAGATTTGGAGGAAGTGGAAGATGATAGGTCACTGATCCTACAAGATCAAGGATTTCATAGGGGCCAATGTACATAGGGATGATGTTCCCTTTCTTCCCAAACATCATGACTCTCTTCCAAAGTGAAATTCAAAGAAAGAATTTTTCACCAACATCAAACTCCATGTCCCTTCCACGGATGTCGGCATAGCTCTTTCACTGACTATGAGTAGCCTTAATGTGTTTTTGGATGACATGAACCTTTTTTGTCATATCTTACACAAGATCAGGCCCAAGAATATTTCTCTCACCAACTTCATCCCAACAGGTAGGAGTTATACATCGCTTCCCATATAGAGATTCATAAGGCACCATTTGAATGCTCGAGTGGAAGTTTTTTTGTAAGATAACTCAAATAATGGGAGATGTTGATCCCATACACCTTTAAATTCCATTGAGCATATTCTTAGCATGTACTTGAGTGTTTGAATAGTCCTATCAGATTGGCCATCAATTTGGGGGTGATAGGCCGTACTGAAATTCAACTCGGTACTCAAAAAATGTTAAAGACTTCTCTATAATTTTGATGTGAACCTTGGATCATGATCAAATATGATAAAAAGTGAAACTCCATTTAGCCTTACCACTTCCTTCACATAAATCCTGGAAAGTTGATCAAGAGAGAAATCTTCCCGAATAGAGATAAAATAGGCAGTCTTGGTGAGATGGTCCACTATAACCCATATCACATTATTTCCTTTGGTTGTTCTTGGGAGACCTATGAAAAAGTCCATGGTGATATTTTCCCACTTCCATGATGGTATGGGTAGTGGTTGTAATAACCCTTTAGGAAGTTGTTGCTCTGCCTTCACTTGTTAATATACTAGGCACCTTTTAGTGTAGTCAGTAATATCCCTTTTCATATTATCCCACCAGAAAAGATCACGAAGGTCCCTATACATTTTCGTGCTTCTGGGATGTATAGAGAAAGTAGAGCTATGTGCTTCATCCATCAACTCCTTCTTTATTTTCAAAACAGATAGAACACATAGTCTTGTATAAAATTTCAGTACACCTTCTTGATCAATATTGAACTCAGGAAACTTCCCATCCTTCACAACCTCAAACTTGTTCTGTAACAAATAATCTTCTTTTTGATATTTCTTGATCTTTTCTAGTAATTATGGTTGAGAAATAATTTGGGTTAGGGTTGATTATGTCCCTTCCATTATAATTCCCATATCTATATTTACTAGGTAATTGATCAAAGGATCTCTTTGAATCCTTATCATGGACAGAATAACTGGGTATTCCCTACTAAATGAATCAACGAATTTGTTTGTTATTCTGAAATAATAATGAATTAAACAATCCTAGTCTTTAAGAAGTTCCAACCATCTCCTCTGTCTCCTGTTCAATTCCTTTTGTGTGAAAATATACTTCAAAATTTGATGGTCTATGTATATATCACATTTCTCCCCAAAAAGATAGTGCCTCCATATCTTCAGAGAAAAAACAACCACAACCAGCTCAAGATCATGTGTATGATATTTCTACTCATGAGTCTTCAACTGTCAAGATGCATAATAAATCACCTTTTCATTTTGTATAAGGACGCACCCAATACATTTCATAGATGCATCACTAAAAATAAAGAATCCTTCTCTGCTTGAGGGAAGAGTTATCATGGGTGCAATAACCAATCTCTTCTTCAGCTCTTGGAAGATTTCCTCACACTCCTTTTTCTAGATGAACTTGACCCCTTTTCGAGTTAACTTGGTTAATAAATTATAAATTCATGATTTTTTTCAAAAACCACCTATAATATCCCACTAATTCAAGGAAACTATGAATCTCAATTATTGTTGTAGGCTGAGGCAACTCCTCTACAACCTTTGTATTTACAGGGTCAACTATGATTACTTAATTGGTTACAATGTTCCCCAAGAAAGCAACTTGTTGTAACCAAAATTCACATTTTCAAAACTTTCCAAAAAGCCTATCCTTCCATAGAGTTCTCAAAATAACCCTCATATGATTATCATGCTCCTCAAAACTTTTGGAAAATATCATAATATCATCAATAAAAACTACCACAAAGTTATCAAGGTATTCCTTAAATAATCTATTCACCAAATACATAAAAATAGCAGGAGAATTAGTCAATACAAAGGTCATAACAATAAACTCATAATTCCCATATCTTGATCAGAAGGAAGTTTTAGAATAACTTCTTTCTTCAACCTCAATTTATGATAACCAGATCGAAGATCAATCTTATAGTATAATTGAGCCCCGCAAAGTTGGTCAAATAAGTCATCAATTACTAGAAGAGGGTATTTGTTCTTTACTGTGATCCTGTTCAGTTCTTTATAATCAATGCATAGCCGCATTGATCCATCCTTCTTCTTTACAAAGAGAACATGTTCTCCCCAAGGAGACACACTCGGTCGGATAAAACCCTTCTCTGAAAGATCTTGGAGTTGATTATTTAATTACTCTAGCTCCAAATTTTCAATCCTATATGGGTTCTTTGATATTGGATGAGATATAGGTACAATTTCAATGGAGAACTCTGACTCTCTTTCTGAGGGAGGTCTGGGTAACTCCTTAGGAAATACATGAATGTTTTCCTAGATGATGGGGACATTTTATATCATTATACTATCATTTCATTCTTTTTCTTCACCAATAAACTCTATAAAGAAGGATATAGGAGGTTATTCTAGACAAAGATCAGGTTGAGATATCTCTCTTTGGAAGATAACTGTAGGTTTCCCATTCAAGACTACTAAGATTTCCTTGCTTCTGCAATTGATCTTAGCATTATACTTTGCGAGACAATCCATCCCTAGTATAATGTCAAATTCTACCATGGGAATGACTACTATATTTGCAATAAGATTTTTCTCACTAAATTAAATACTAGAGTTTTGAAATACTATTGATTCTTGGATAATCCCACCAAGAGTCTTGACTAATAACTCTACTTTTAGAAATATAGGGTTTGATTCTAAATTCCTTGCAAACTTGGAGGAAATAAAGGAATGTGTAGAACCAGGATCAAAAAAATACTTTCTAGATTTGAGAGAAAAATAAGAATATCTGCCACCACATCATTTGGAGCTTCAAAATCAGTTGTCGTGATAGCAAAAGTATGACCCTTATACCTTGGCCTTTGATTAGGCTGATGGTGATTCCCCTCCACTGCCCTCAGATTTGTAAAGTGATTGGAAAAGTTACTAAGCTGTCCACACTTATAGCATTGAGCTTCAGGTAGGGTCTGTACCATCTTCTATGATCAAAGCTCCTCCCTAAACTTGATTCTATTGATCTATTCTTGTCATTGGATTTATGAGACCACTGTGTCTCACCGAACTTCAATTTTACTTTCACAGCACTCCACAAGATATCTTCATAGCTATCATAGTCTCGGTTGGCTAGATTTTTCCGAAGATGAGGTCTTAGTCTACCAAAGAATCTATCAACCTTTCCATTAGGATCCATGAAAAATCTTAAGGTTTAACGAGAAAGTCTTGTGAAGTTTATCTCATATATTCCAATAGATTCATTCTCATTCTACTTCAGCTAGAAAATCCTTCTCCATTTTTGTTCTCATCAAATGAGTGAAATACTTACTGAAGAAGATCCCTATGAACTCTTCCCACTCTATAGCTTCAACCTCCACTCTTGGCCTCAAGTTTTTAATCAGTCCCCACTACTGATCAACTTCTCCCTCTAAGTGGTAAACAACCAGGGTGTCCTTCTCTTGTTCTGAACAACAGAGCACAAAAAGATATTTTTGATAGAGTAGATCCACTGTTCAGCAATCAATGGGTTGGTAGATCCACTAAATTTTGGTGGTCATTGACACATAAAGGACTCAACATAAATTTTTTCCCTTCATTGTGACATTGGTCTCTCATCTTGATTCAAGTTATTTCCCATAACTTGAGTCTGTTGGTTCATCATTCTCATGAAAGTTTCCATTCCAGATTCCATCAGAGGGCCATCAGTGCACGTTCCATTGAATTCACCATTTGCACGATTCCTCACATTGCCTGTAATTTTCTAAAAGAATAAAACCTTAGTGAGAAACTTATTTCATTTACGAATATTTTATTTGTAAATTATTTTTATGTTTTATAACTTAATTCTTAAACATATTATTCTTTAAAAAAAATTCCATTTTTCTATAAATCCATCATAATGATTCATAAAAATATGGTGATTAACCAAAAATATCCCCCAGTATTTTCAAACCAGGAGTGTAGCAAGGTCTATTTTCATGAACCAGTTCCCATTCGAGTCTAGATCAAAGCGGTGTTTTAGGGTTTTACCCCTAGATACATATGTTACAGAGCCAGATCCACTTGTTCGTATCCAAATAGGGATTTATTTTTTCATAAACCACTTACTTAATATTTCCCCAAAATCTCTTCATTACATTACAAATAGAGGATCTTTAAATTTTAGTGTCTTGTAAAAAAGGTACATAATACATGAAAACATATAAAATTATTTTAATCCTCTTGAAAGAATTCTTGAAATTTTCATCATAAGTAAAATTACTACATCTCATAACCTGGGGACATACATCAAAGGAAAGAGTGAGCAGAAGGCCCAGTAAGGAAAACAAGTGAAACAATTTACATGTGAACTTGAGCGATATCAATAAGAACATGGGGTATATAATAAAGGATTGATAAAGAGGCATATAATAATATTAATAACTTGAAAAATAACTTGAAAATGTAGCTAAAATATTTAATTTGTACATTCATAAGAATATCACCTTGTTCCATCCCCAAGGTGTCATAAAGATTACCAAGGTTATTCACCAAGGTATCATAAAACTTGTCATCTCTAGAGATTAATTTATTTACCCAATGCATTGGAGAGATATCAGGGAAAACCATTAATATGTATTTATTTTCATGTGATCCATATAGATAATAATAAAACATTTCATAAATAACCCAAATAGAATAAAATAAATGGGTTTCATATCAAAATCATGATGTTTTAAAAAGTGCTTAAAAACAAGATCATTGTGTCATTTATAACTCACATAAAGGGGATGAGGGTTTTATGTATCTCAATTCAAGAATAAAATATATAATTTTTATTTATTTTTGAATACATATGGAAATGAAATAGTTTTGGGTATTCACATAAATTAAATAAGAAAATTTCTTGAGAAAAAGAGAGAGATTTTGAGACAAAAATTCTATAGCATAATGACTATGCAACATGGTTTTAGAAAACATTAAAAAGAGATAGGAAAAGGGTATCCCATACATAAATTACTCATTTTAAAGTATAGGTGAATAATAAAATGGAAATAATAATATGGCATGGAAACTTGAAAGAAATACCACATAAAAGAGAACTTGAAAGGAAAAGAGAAGTAGAGAATTCCCTTACGAAAATTCGGTAGCCTAACCGCGTCACTTAAAAATTAAAAAAATGAGTTGATGAGAGAGAAAAGGTTCTCTCATAATTTTTACATAAAATGGAAATAAATAAGGATATAGAAGACCATACCCCAACATATAAAAATGGAAATTAAGTGACATAACATAAAAGAAGTCTTTGACTAAAAGAGGAAGGTGAAAGGTTCCCTTACCTTGAAGAGTAACTTCAAAAACTCAAAGTTTGGGACCTTGGGGGGATTAAGGGAACCTTGGGAGGAATCCTTGGGAGGTAAAAGACCATATATTAATTTAGGAGGAATTTTGAATGAAAGTAATAAATTAATGGGTTGGTATTTATAGAAAAAGTGAGGGAATATTTTATTAACCTCCAAGGGAAACCTCATTAGTGGTATTTGCAAAACCTTGGGCTTGCCCATGGTATTTTCCCATGGTATTGGCCACTTTGGACACCTCATAACATATTTTATTCCTCAATAGTTGACCAGAATTATCATGTCATTATTACATCATTAATGATGTTATTAAACTTACTGAAAACTCAAAACTATATTTTTACCATTCACTGAAAATTCAATTGTTTCAGAAAAATCCCAAAAAATCACCCTAACCATTTTTTGACATGTATATTTCAAAAGTGAACTAAATTTTATAAAAATTAATTTCATTTTAAATTATATTAAAAAAATAAAATACTAATACTTAACTAATATTTTCTAAAATATTTATTTAATTATAATATGATATACTTATATCACATTACCACTTAAGATGAATAAAACATATTTATACTTCCTTAGTTGAGGTTACTATTCCATTTGTCAAATTACCATTCATAAGGGTAGAATTACTATTCCAAAGGGTAAAGTTACTATTCACTAAAAAATTATTTTGATCATATTGAACCACATTTTCACCCTGATTACAACCATGTATGTCCTATTTTTGAAAATTATTTCATAGAAAAAGTTATTTAATAATAATTTTTTTACTATTCATAAAAAAAAATATTTATAAAATACTATTCATAAAATTAAAACTTCTTTGAAAACTTATAAAAATTCATCCTAGGTTAATTTTGACATTTGAAATTCAAAAAAGATGTTTATTTTACCATAATAATTTTCTATGTATGAGAAATCTCTAAAAAGTATAATTTTTCACATCTAAAATCAATTTATAAAATTTATCTTAATTAAGCATATACTTTATTAAGAAAATATACTCTTAAAATAGGAATGATTAAATAAAAATTTTATTTATACTAAGAGATTAGACAAAGTAACTAAGGCCTCATTACATAACCCCTTATAACGCCCACATAGGACATAAGAGTAAGGTGTGCAATAGTGATAGAATCTTGTGGTGGATCAGACAACATTGCTCGAGTGGTGATTTCTATCAACTTGAACTTCTCTCATAATTGATTCCATTCAAGATTAACATGTTGAAGTTTGGCTTGGACTTGGTTCAAAGTGAAGCCCAACGACGCCACCTTCTTACCAAGCTCTGACAAATGGGCTTCATATGACCTGAGTCTACTAGATGAGGCCATAAACTATTCTTTCTACAATAATAACCACTATCATTTCCATTTATAATCATTAATTTTAACGTTAATAGTATAGTTTCCAACAGTCATATTGACCAACGGTCATATAACAGTTAAAATCCAATGGGCTCATTTCAATTATACTCACTTCATTAATAAAGGGATATAGTTTTGTTGAGTACAAAAACATACATTTTCATGAAAAAATTGTTATTCAAAAAGTTCTAGTCATTACAGAGTCCATTTGAAACAAGGATAAATTATTATAGTTTCGTAATGAATGTTGTTTGTGGTGTCAAATACTCAAGTCAAAGTTCAGTGTTACATGAATCATTGGAAATACGTGATAAATAGAAAATGTAAGACTAATATACCTAGTTGTGGAAATAAAATTATTTATAAATAAAAACTAAATAGTTTTAAAAGATATAAACAATATGGTTTTAGAATATTTAGAGTTAAAGACCTTAGATACCATTGGCATACTTATATAATAGTTTTGGACAAAGAAACCTTTATAAATAAAGGTAATCCAGAAATCTTTCATAACTAGTTCAGCTAGAGAGTGTGAACTATTACAAGGGTAATATAGTGGTAACTATATTTCGTAATATTCCTTTAAGTGTTTAGGGAATATTAAAATGAATTATGAAATATGCTTGGTTATAATACATGAGAGGCTTTGTACTAGTCTACCAAAGAATATATTGACCAAGAATTCATCGATCAATATAATATAACATTGATTTATTCCTAAATGCACATTACCTTATACAAATCAAATCTATGATTCTAATAAGGAGAATTGATAATGAGTCTTACATGTTAACATTGATTAATAAAATATATCATGGAGTAATTCCCAAACACACATTTATTTATACATGTTAGAGTCATGATGTAAGTAAAAGGAGAATCAATGTTAAAATTCATGTATTGTAAATACTTCCATTTTTAAATACATGCTTCAAAAATAATGAAGTTATCCCCAAAACATATGAAAAATATCATGAAAAATAGATATCATATGAGTTATAGTATGATGGATATCTATTATGTCATAAGAACACGTGTTTAGATGCAAAGAGTTTGTTAAGATATAAAAAAATTGCATCAAGAAAAAAACAATGTGTATTTATAGTAATCATCACAAATTTTTCTAAGGATATTATAGAATTCCATATGATAGAAAAGATATAGTCAAGTTATAGAATATATTTCTATAAAAGGGTGAAAATATCTATTTAAGATAGTGGGAGAAATATTGACTTGGGTTTATTCAAAGCTAGAGATGCACCAATAGTTGACATAGGAACAAGTTCCACAAGACCTTGTAAAAAAGGAATGTTCTAGACACACATACGGAGTAGGAAGGATAAAACCATGGTGATGGAGATATATTCACCATGGTCTGTGATATATTATTCATTGAGAATAATGATTCATAAAAGTATGTAGTATATGGAAATTAGATAATATTACCAAGATCAATTAAAATTCAATAATGGATTCCATGTATCATAGTATAGGAGGCTTATTAATTAGAATACTGTGGTGGGTATTCAAATGGGGCTATACATGAATGGTAAAAGTTTGGTACCAATAAGGATCTATTGGTTATAACAAGTCATTATTCCCAAATCCATTAGAATTTTACTTATAATATATAATTTCTACGATCATTTTATTGATCATTGGATGTCAAGACCACTAATTATGGAAGACGTCTATACAACACAACCAAAAAGGGATGGTGTCATCATAGAGTTCCAATAAGGGTGAAAGTTACTAAAATCTAGTCTATGATTAAAGTAAGTAACTAGATCATAGAATATTCATTTGGAATGAATCTTTACCATGTGTTTACCAAGGGTTAGTGGGTGCACCATTGTTTTCCAAGTAAGACATATTTGTTAACATATGAAAAACAACTATTAGTCTTATAATTAGTTAAGGCCAATATAAAATAACTCTCCAAAGATTGACTTAAAGTAGAAACTAGTGTTCTAGGGAATGATATTTACTATGGTAGCTCTAAAAGTTGCTTAAACCTAGTCAATCATACATATACTGACATGGTATTGAAAAATAAAATTTGGAACAATTTGAGAGATAATTTTTACTAGTTTCATATGGAATATATCTATTAAGGTAGAAATGTCTAGGATATTAAAGGAGATTAACTTGGTGATTTAAATTCCATATGATTTAACGATGGTTCAATCACATATTCCATGATATGTAGAATAATTGATATTGACAAGATATAATTTATAGTAGGAAAATATTAGTTGTAACCAAGAAAACTATAAGTGAAGTAGTCAGAACTATCTAATTTTACTTGATCATGTTCAAAGGATATATACCTAGTAAGTGGAGAAGAAAGTATACTAGTTTATAGGGGACAAAAACTAGTATTCCTTGGATTAGTGCGATCTAATATCATAGTTAGGCTAAGATAGTGTGCAAGATAATCTCATTCAATCTGGTGGTAGACATATCTACAAATACCAAGTACATTTTGGATTATAAGGAAGCTAAAAAGAATTATAGAATACACAATGTTTTGTTCAAGTTCTTGGAATCACACCTAGAAAGTAATGTATTATCATTATGTAAATTATGATACTCTTACTAGCCAAGATGTCATGTTGAGACAGTGAAAAAAGGTATAGAATTAGGGATTACACCTATTGAGGAGTTTTACTTAAGGAGACGAGGTCACACATAGAAAAATATATAGGTAGTAGAAACATGGAAGACCCCTAACTAAAGCCATATCTCAGCAAAAACATGATCTTATCATGTGAGATCTAACAAGTATGGTTAAAAATTTGGCTCTAGTGTAAGTGGGAGTGTTGTAATAGTGGGTTCCCTAGTCCTAACTTGAACAATACTTTTGATTACCATTACATGTATATAGTTTGATATATACATGTGTTTATTCTTACCATAATAGTGTGGATATTTCTGCATCAACTATTTACATGGTAATGTCCTTAGTCTATGTTCCATATCAAAAGGTTATAGTAGTTCCTAGCTATAATGAGAACCTAGAGATACTATGATAGTAATATTAAATATATATGTCCTATGGTCTAGATACATCATACTAACAGAACACATATGATGACTAAATATCAAGTGCTAGGGGATTATAATCTTTGAGACTTATTCTCATGAAGTTTACACTTGGTGATCTCTAGTAGTGAGATCATGAGGGTAGACCCGCCAATTGGGATACCACATGTTTCAGGTGGCATTGGTTGTTACTATCTACAAACATATGTATTGGTCCCTAGACTTGAGATCATTATCAGTGTGTGCCATTTGATTGTGTAATTTGATTCAAGGAGAAAACCATGATAATTAAATCATTAAAAGGTAGTTTGTTTTGGTTGCATCATTGGTGGTATGGTATTGGTTGAATGATAAAGATATAAGTTGTTGCTTCCAATATGGGAAAGAGAAATCTTATGGGCTTAGGTTGACCAGGATGGTAGTACCTTCATAAATTCATGGCCATGGTACAAGAAGGTAATTCCATCTAGTAAGGTCATGAAATATATAAAACAACAAAAGGATGATGACACAAGTGTGCATCATGCTTTATGAGATATCATGAGACAAAGAGATTATATTACATAGTAAGTGTTTGTATGAGGAAGTCATAGATATGAAATTCCTTATCTCCTTAGGGTCCATGATTAGTTACTAGACTCCACTCTTAGTATGTGGGTTGGACTCACTGCTATTGAGATAAGGACCTAGAGGGCCACACACTAAGTGTATCCACAAGTTCCACCTATTATAATGAATATGAGTTTAGGATCAAGTGGTACCCATACATAGGGGACGGTGAACATCCTAGTATAAACGATCACAAATAAAACTAATTCAATTATATTATTCAATTTTAGAATAATGAGTATTGAATTTATTTCTCAATGTATTCATAAGTTGTTTGATCATAAATCTGAAAATGAGAAAAATATAATTTTTTGAAAAAATATAGGATGTTCAAGGTTCTTTAAATTATTTTGAGATCTTATAAGCCTATTTAATGGTTTTTATTTTATCACGTAACATTTTATAGTGTTAAAAGTGAGTGATAAATTATTTATGACATTAATGACAAGTTTATTAATCCATAGATGTCTAAAAAGTTCTAAAATGGAGGTTATTACTTTCCAAGGACCAAAGTGTACTTATAGAAAGTATAACCTAAGTATAAAAGATCATTTTAGCCTCTTGAATTCTAAGATCCACCATTTTCAAGAATTTGGAGGGATAATTTCCCCTCTACTCTCCTCTAAAGTTCTTATAAAGATATTCTAAAGGAATAACAAGGTCATATAGATCCCTCTTTCTTGATTGAGTCCACATTCTTCAGGCGATCAAAGGGACATCATAAAGCTCTTCAATTTCACTTACTAGCACTTGGGAAGCATAGATCAATGATTCTGGAATTTTGGATCATGTGTGGATGATCTAGAGGATATCAAATTTGGCATATTATAACCACAAAACATTGATGGTGATTGAATCAAAGTGGAGACTTCAAATGAAAGAGGCATCATTTAATATTTTGTTTGATTTTATTTTTCATTATTAAATTGAATTACATGAAATAATTTTAGAAATATGAGGAAATGGTTAAGTGTATTATATTTTTTTAACATGAATTCAAACCCAAAATTTTAAATTGCATCTCTTTCATGCTTCCACTGCACCCTAAGTTCCTTCAAATTTTGATTTAAAAAACCAAAAACACCTAGTGCATAATATATAACAAAAATGAAAAATAATCTAATATAAAATCATAAAATATAAGGGTGTGGGATTAAAGTTTGGTATAACTATTAAATTTATAATCATATTATCCCTAACAATGGTTCTAGAAAGTTGATGTTCTTAGAGGACATCATTAATTCCTCAAGTTTTATCAAATTTATAAATTTATATTAACCTGATATTTAACTACAAAGCATATAATAGTGATAATACTAGGTCAATACCATGAAAAAATGGTTATAATATATTCAATAGATTCAAATTTTTTCATGATTTATTAAAAATAAAATTATCTAAACTTTCATGAGAGTTTTGGTGGTCTAATTCAAAAATCAAAATAACTATGAAGAGAGGGAGAGTGAATTAAAGGATGGTTTTTCTTATCTCATGAAGTAAATCAAATTCACTAGCCATGATAACTATCTAGGCAAATATATTTACTTCTCAGACTCTACTAGAACTTCCTAAACCAGTCAGATCCTCTCTCAAGGTTTCCTATAACCAAATTAGGTGGATGAAGTTTAATCTCTTAAAAGGAAGGGAAAGTAATGGTCAGTTCTCACTCCCCCATATCCCTCATTTACGATGGGTTTATTTCCTTATGAGTTTTACTCTTGCTAGAATCTTAGATAATGATATTAATAATTAACTCACATGGTAACTAAAAATTGAAATATGAAACCCAAAAAGTAAAACAAACATCCCCTTTATCAAAATTACCCCTCCCATAACTCCTAGCCACACATACCCACTCTCACAAAGATGAATTAATTAGAAAATGATGAATGGGAATAGAAAAGTTATATCTAAAATAAATAAACCATGTAAAAATGGAAATGTACTCATATCCCTTTCATAACTAATATATGAATTCAGAGTTACAAAGGAAAAATAAAAATAGAAAATAAATTCCTAACTACGCAGTATCATGGTTAAAGATGACCCTTATCCTACACTCCCAATTTAGATATCATATAGAGATCTGTAAATTGCCTATTATGTTATATTACTAAACTAAAAGCATTCCACCCCCTCTAGATCAGAGAAAATCTGGCCCCTTTAGATATCGGGGTGGGTTCTCTTTTAATAACCACCAACCCCTCAATTTATAGGCATTAACCCCCGAGTGAATTATCTCTATTTTGAATTTTAATTTTCCATCCTATGTTTTCTCACACTTTTAATTGTCCAATCATGGGATACTACTCAAACATATCCATGAGGGTTTTTCAAAGTCTTATCATCTATTAAAAAATATATTTTTAGTTTTTTTCATGTTGGATTCTAATCCTTGATTTATGGTGTGATTAAAACCCATTGGGTGCATGTGAGGCCCCATGTATCTATTATCCCATTCCCCATAAACTTAGTCCCAACACATGTGTAACCCAAGGGTTTTTTGTATTTGAATTGTAGATAAAACCCTTCCTATGTAATGGATAAACCCTTACAAAACAACCTACCTTCACATGGATAAAATAGTCTGAATAAGGGTAAGAATATTTACCCTTACACATTCCATACACCTAGACTTACCCTTATGAATCCTTTAGGTTTCACAAAATGGTAATGAGATTTAGTATTATGCAATCCACATTTACCCTTACATATATTTGTTGATTACCCTTACGCAACTTCATGCATGGCTATGATATAGTTGTCTAAAATCAACCAAAACCTTCTTATTCATCAAACTGGAACTAAATCCATTCTGATAACCTCCATGGAGTAGTCCCAAGTCTATGAAACAACAACAACATCCTCATTTTCTTAGATTTTCCCTTTTGATCACTGCTACAACATGGTGGAAAAAGCTATGGTGCAACCATAATACTTTTTCCTATGAGCCATTTTCCTTCTTTGTATTCCCACAATGCAGCTAAACCCTCTATGTTGTAACCTATTCTCAATAACATCAACCATGGAACAACATTCACACACTAAAATATCTTCATTTTTCCTTCCTCTGAGCTACATTCATAGTTGTAGGACCACAATGTAGTACCACCTTCATCTTCCCATTATTCAAGGCTTCCATGATACAAGGATAGCCTGGAACATGGTGGTGCTCAAATATCCACTGGAGGTGGATATTCATATGGCTGGACATGGTAGATTTGTGGTGCAGTAGCAGTGTCTTTCGACATAGATCCTGTCTGAGAGAGATAATGCAGGAGTGATGGCCAAAACGACACTACTTTGGTAAGCACACAATGCCCCATATTAAACCATGTACAATATCAAAGATTCCATGGATATAACTCTCCTTTATAATAGATCCCACAATGGTATTTGATCAATGAAGTCGGATTGAGGCTAGAGGACCTCTACTGCTAGTGTTCACCACCCTGTATCGGTAAATCACTCCTCCCACTACCACATGGACCTGACCCCCACGTGTCTATGTTATCCACTCTAATTCACTCTATGGAAGACCTTTGTATCCCCTACACCACATGTGATGACCTTCTCTATGGATGACTTGGCCGGCGGGCCCTCATGGGGATGTTAAGTGGATTGCCTCTATGGTTTGAGGCCTAGTTCATTCTAGCTAATTTTTTTACCTAATACACATAAAAATACTTAAAAGAACATTGAGACTTATAAAATGTGTATTTAAATTCTTTTTATTTATTTTTTAAAAATTTCATCCTAAACTATAAAATAACCACAAATGATAAATGAAAATTAATAAATGGTTAAAAGCAATTAAAAAAACTACATTTATGAATTAAAATTTCAAACATTGTATACATAATGTGAACTCATAATTTTATTAGTTTTGAATATGTAAAACATGTTTTGAACTAAAATGTCACTTTTAAATAAAAACATACACTTTTAGTCATTACGACCACACCATGTGTCTGATTGGATTATAATTAATTTATACAGGTCAAAAATTAACCATGAATCATTTTCCTAAAGTATCAAGAAAATACGAGTGTTTTTTTTAGTTTTTGAGTATGCGACACATGTTTTAGAGTAAAATGATACTTTTAAATGAAAACACACACTTTGAGTCATATCAACTACATCATGCGTCAGATTGATGCATGATTGATTCATATAATCCAAAAAATAAATCATAGATCATTTTTATAAAGTATCAAGATAATCCAAGCATGTTTTCTTAGTTTTTAGTATGTGATGTGTGTTGTGAACTAAAATGCTACTTTTAGACTAAAAACACTCACTTTGAGTCATACTGGACACACTATTTGTTGGATTGATGTTCGGTTCATTCCTATATGTCATAAATGAATAAAATTCGATTGGACCGTAAGGGGCGCTCTGTAGCTAGGGTTCCCCCCATCACCGCCTTCCTCCCTTTTTCCTTGGGATGGCTTGGTCCTCCTCAGCGCTTGATCGGTTTGCTCGTAGTGGCTTATTTATTTCTATGGAGGCATCGTGTGACTTTGCGGGCTCGGCCGCGTTGCTGTTTTTCTCCATTGCTGGTCTGATTTCACCTCACTCCATCTACTCCATATAGGGCTTCAAGGCGGTGCAGTGATGGTCCAGTGGCCGAGAACCAGTCTCTGCGTCTAAGGGTTGTGGGCGCGTATCCTATGAGAGCGTTGAGTTGTCTGTTGCGGTCACTGAGTGCATCTTGGAGGGCGGCAATGGGATTTGGGTGTGGGATTTTTATGAGGTCTGGCGAGCCACGGATCGGGTTGTCATGGTTACAGTGATGGCTTCTTTTTCTTTGTCTCTTGACTTCGCTTTTAGGTTTCGGATATGGATATACGATCGGGTGTTCCCGACTTCTCCATTTGGTTTTATTCACCTTGGTTTGGTTGATTCTGTGTTTTTCTGTTGATTTATTGGATTATCGTGAAGTTTCTTGATGGTAGAGGCACTAATTTTTGGTTTCTCTGCAATTGAGGATGTGCAACCTTCAATTTTGTTGATGTTGCTTTGGATTTTTCTATTCATGATGAGGTCGGGCTTCAGCATGGTTCATTCCAGCGGCAGTGTTCCTTGTCTTCTTTGGATTATTTCTTTTTACGATGCTAGTTTGGATGTATACGATGCTGGTTTGGATGATTCTGAGTTTTTCTATCTGGACATATTTGGATATGAATTTTGATAAGTTTAATGGCAACGACGGTTCCTGGATTTCTTTTTGGATTTTGGATGTGGATTACCTATTGACTATGGATGTATTTAAACCATCACACTACATGGGTCTGCTTCAGATGAGGTCCAGAGTAGAAAAATTTCACCTTGCATGCCATTCGGATTCGTAAGTTCGAGAGGGTATGGCTCTGCAATCAGTACCGGGCCTGTGCACTCCTGCATGGGACAACTTGCCAGGTGGTCATGTGATGGATAATTATTGTCGACACAATGTAATAGCTGGGAAGGGGTAGATCCGGTAGTCTTGACTTGGGTTTTCATATTTAATGGTTTTATGTGCTTGTAATGTTTGAACTTTATGGTTTCTCACTTTTTCCTCAAAAGTGTTTATAATAAAAAATTTAATTTTCAGTCATAAATGAATCAAAAATAATTTTTCTTAATTATAAAGACAAATTGAATGCATTTTCTTAGTTTTGACTATGTGATGTGTGTTTTAAACTAAAATGTCACTTTTAAATAAAACCATATGATTTCATCCATAACAACAATAACATGTGTCAGATTGGTGTGCAGTTAACTACTACAAAAAAAATCACATATCATTATCCTAAAGTATCAAGAAAGTATGAGAGTGTTTTCTTAGTTTTGAGTTTATGATGTTCATTTTAGACTAAAGTGCAACTTTTAAATGAAAACATGCACTTTGAGTCATATAATACACACCATGTGTCATATTGACATGCAATTGATCCTTACACATAAAAAATGAATCAAGGATAATTTTCCTAATGTTTCAAGATAATAGAATCACTTTCAATTGGTTTTTAGTATGTGATGTGCATTCTAAACTAAAATGTCACTTTGATGGGGTTGAATAGAATCAGATAAAGTTATATAATTATGAATGGATTAAGAAGAAATGTATAAAATTACCCTAAAGGGAGTAATTAGAAATGTATACAAGTGATAGTTTCATGCCCAAATCACCCATTTTAGTAAATTCAGTAACTTTATTTTTTATCAGTAAATCAAAAACTTGTCTCACTAGAATGTTATTAAAAGGGTTTGGATGCAAAATATAATGCATTTCATCACCACTAAACATAAATAAATGAAATAAATAAAAAATAGATCCATAAATAGAACATTAAATAGTACATTATTACATCATCCTTGTCAAAACCTTCATCAAGAATTGATTTTCTCTAGGCATTTTGTGCCTATAAAGATCAAAAAAGGATTCTATACAGAGTTCAAGGACCTTATTGAAGGATAAAATAATTTCTCCTTTAGAATCTTACTTTATGTAAACTATATTAGTTTAGAATCCATTATTTTTGCTCTTCACTCTTGGATCACTAAAGTTATCATCAATATAAAGAATGAAGACATACCGAGGAACTCTTTGAATTCCTTTTATTGACAATATATTTTGTGATCCAAGAGTGAATCACACCAATGATGAATTAAAAATTAATAGAGTTTATAAAAGTTATATTCTGAAGGGGGAAATTATTTTAGCCTTAAAAACATAAAAAAAATTGATAAGGTGTCTATTACAATATTTTATAAATCAATAAAGATATAATTTAAAATGATAATAAAATTAACTAAATAATTAGTAAATAAATAAAATCTTCATGATCTATATGAATTTTTTTACAAATGTAATAGGAAATAACCTCTTAATAATGTATGCAAACATTTTGACACCATGTAAGTTACCCACTCATTTCTAAAAAAATATACTTATTTTTTCAAATACATGGATTTTTTAAAGTCTTGGGAGTATAAGAAAAATATTTATAAACAAACTATTAATAAATATTTTAAAAGAAATTATAATTATCTTCAAAAATACCTCTTCAGGGATGATAGTTTTTTGATGGAATATGATATCTTTCATAAATTTAAAAATTTAATAACCATAATCATTATCATTACTTTATTTCAGAAACTACATAAAAAATAAGAAAAATAAGTAATATGTTTAGATATATGTTTTTATAGTGAAATATTATTATATATACCTTAATACTTATATAGTTTTATAAATACATAGGTTTCTTGTGATCATTATCCATCTACATACCATAATTTTAATGATAAATAAACAACTCCCAATCATAAAAAATTTGTGTTAAAACATAATATAAAACTTATAATTTGAAGTATATTTGTAAAATGTTGAATGTGGTGTATTACAAACTGATAAAAGTCATCATGCATGGTCTATTTGTTGGATTTCAATGATTGGGATCCAAAAAATAAATATTAGGAGTTTTTAAATTGATTGAAATGAGAACCCAATGTTTCTTAAAAAAATGAATTAGTAATTAAAAAATGAAAATATATTTTATATTATTAAATTATATAGTTTTACCTCTACATTTTAGGTATTAAGAAGATTCCATCATCTATTAGTATATATTAAAACGTTGTGGCTACTTTCTTTATTGTTAATAAAATTTCATTTTATTCTAATGATTGTTTTGTATAGAAGTTTCATAAGGAATAATAAGTTCAAATTTTTATTCATAGGGTTTTAACTTTACATAGTAGTGATATATATTATCATATAAAATTTTAATATTATTTAACTATAATTGAAATAGTATTTTAACTATTGAAAAAACAAATTATGAAAATGTACCTCATGTATACATTCACAAATGAGGCTCCCAACCAATTATTCTTGAGAATTTCATTTAAATTATCAATAATAATCATGCCTATAATAGAATCTCTATACATTTGTTCTTAAAATTTACTATAGGTCATATTTTGATCTTTGGACTTTGTATCTTCATGAACTTGTAATGTTAGTAAATTCAGTAGTTAAATTGGTGGGATAAAGGTACTTTCGGAAGGTCCTTTTGATTTATTTGTTGATCCTATTGATTTTTTTGATTCAACCTTATATTTCCCCTTATTTTTCTCTATATATAATAACATTCATCATATTAGAAAGTTTTTCATTAATTGTTAATTTTTTTTCATATAAAACAAATTGTAAAGGATATACCTCATTATATTCACATATATTTATAAAATTAAATATAAAATCTACAAAAGTTTTAATAAAAAGTTCAACCATGTGAACATTCATATCATCAAAGAGAACAAGTAGCTAGATGTTCAAATTGTGATCTATTTGAATCCTAACTCTCATGTGATATTTTGGATGTTTTTTATTATGAAAAATATATCCTTGGATATTTTACATTGTACCCATTGCAAAAAGGAAATTGGTGGGTGTTGATAGATATAAATCACAATAAATTTCAATCAGAAAAATTTTAGTACATGAAAGGTATAAATAGTTTTTTGATTCACATTTAGAAGAAAATGTTATGAAAATATCAATTACCTTAGTTAATGAAGGCCTTTGAGGGAAATGGATATCTTAAAAGATGGGGGAGGGGGTTGGATCTTCATGTAGTGGTTGTTGGTGTGTTGTTTTTTCATTGATCCCTTTGCATAAAGTGGTCTATCAAACCAGACTAATTTTGGAGTATTTACATGATTTTGAAACCATTTTTAAGATAACAGAACTAGACCAATAAAAGAAGAAAATTTAGAGGCTGAACTTTAAAAAACCTAATGGTGTAGCTTGAATGAAAAAAAACAAGTTTGGATGAACAAAAGTTGGTCATACCAAATTTAGTACCAGTTGATCTTATCAAAAGTAAAATCCTTATAAGATGTTCACTGGAGGAAGTGTGGGAAAATATGAGGAATCATGAGATCTATGGAAGCTACCACTGTTCACTGGGTGGGAAGGTTGAGTGTAAAGACCACAACCCTAGTAACTGAGAGCTGATGGTCACTTTATTACATTGTAACAAGATATACAGAATCACATCCTGAAGGGTCAAATAGTTTATTAGTCTTGGTAAAATAGATACATACTCGAATCTCACATTACATTTGAAAACATAAAATACAAAACATAGGGAAAGTAAATATTCTCCATCATTAAACTCATTCAAAGATTCAATTTTCATATCTGGGGGAAATAAAATAAAATAAGGGTGAGCTTGGATGCTCAGTAAGGGTTACATACAATGAAATTTATCATCAGTAAATAAGGAATAATCAATATGAAATGGTAAATAATTTAAACACGTTTAATTTTATCAACAACTTGGTCATGGAGAATAATATGGCAGGAGTAAATGAAGATAAAATTATGCCATATAAATAATCATCTGAGTTTGAAACTTATGCATGTATATTATTCAAAATAATCAAATATACATCAATGAATAATTTAATAATAATTGAATGAATAATGAAGTATGTTTGAAACTTACCATTGAGGCCCTGTTCCAAGACAGTTTAAACTATGGGTAGGTATACACTAAAAACCCATTTAATAAGGCTAGCTGATTGGGTTGTCTCATGAGACCTCCCGATGCATTGAGGGGATATTTACTTCTAGGACCCACTCACCACTTAGTAAGTATAATGCATTAATTATATGAATAAACAATAAAACTTAATCAATATGCCTTAAAAATCAATAACTATCCATATTGGAAGAACTAGCATATGGAATGTCAATACTTTTCCCAAAAAATATAAACATAAGACATCCATAAAAATATGGTGAATAGTTTCTTTGGAGTATATCCTCTATAAATAATATGATTCAATAAAGGATTTTGATATAGATGAACATACTGTAAAAATATCACTAGAGAATTTATTGAGGAAAATACCCCTTTTCATTTTGAAATCACTTATTTAAAATAAAATTTTTCCCCAAGTATCAATGAAAAAGTTTTATTTTAAAAAAACCTTGTAATCATGTAAATTAAGATTCAAAAAATTGATTAGTTATGATGGATAGAAATTAAATTCATTCCATATAAGTTAAAAAAACATTCCTTTCACAATTTTATAAGAAAAGTAAAAATTTACCTCATTTGGAAAATGATAATAAGATTCCTTTTAAATAATTTTGTAAAAGTCAAAAATGAGTAAAAATGTATTTAATAAATAATTAGAGAATATTAAAAATATTATTTAAGAAATTTTATGTAAAATATTCATATGGAATAAAAATGTTCCCGACCGAGTAGAAAAAGAATTTGATTTTACTTAAAAACATTATTTCAGTATCTTGAGTACTTAAAGAGTGGAAAATGAAAGGAAAACTTGAAAATTTTATAAATAAACAGAGGATAAGAAAATATATCAGGTTTAAGATAGAAATACCAAATAATTCCCCTAGAATATTCTTTAACATAAAAAATTCTGAATAATGATGAGATTGTGAAATAAACCCTTGCCCCTTTGGTAAATTTTGAATTATAACCCTCATGAAAGGAATAACTTCAAATGAAACTTTAAATACCATGAATATAAGGGGAATAATGATATATTATATAAAATGGTAATTATATAAAACACATGAAATATATAAGTGGTGAATATAGAATATGTATAATTTAAACAAAAGTAAGATGATAAACTCTTACCTCAGGTCCAACTACCTTCATATGTGTTTGAACCTTCACTTCTTCAAAAGGGATCTTTTAGATCTTAATTATCTTAAGGGACCTAGGGTTGTTCTTTTTTCAATATTAGAACCTCTATAACTTATATAAGTATTTTTAGAAGATAAATTCCCAATGCTTGGTTAAGCTAGTTTTATCAAGGTGGGGTAAAGAAGAGAGGGAAGTAGTGTGCTTTTATAAGTGTAGGGAGGTAATTTTTTGGAATTTTATAAAAGATTAAAAATATAATAAGTCCATTATCATTTCAAATGCTTCCAAATGGAAAAATATTTGAATATAAGGTAGGATATGGTTGAAATAACATCAACCAATAAAAATTGGTAAGTCTTAAGTGGTATTTTAAACCTTATCTTTTGGTTCAACCCCTTAGTTAATCTATTTTAAATTTAACCATGGTAACACATTTTTCACTCTTAAAGGGTTATAATTATAATTATAAGGTAAAAATTAGCCCATAAATGGCCTTAGGATGAAATTTTTGACCATATATTATCCCCATTTTCCTCTTTTAAAATTTTTATGATTTTTAAATAATTTAATAAAATATTATTTCATAAAATTTCAGTAATGTCATTTTTGACACTATTCATTTAATTTGAATTTAAAGACATCAAGGAAAATATGTAATTTGAATCTATAATTTTTTAAACATCTCTAATATGTCATATATATCTATAAAATTCATATTCCATTGTAACTCACTCAAAAAATAATTTATTTTATATTTCTATTAATTAAATAAATACTATATCAGTGTTACATAAGCATTTAAGGTAATTATTTAATAACTAAAAAATTATAAATAAATTACCATTATGAAAAAATTAGTTTATATTTCAAATAAACATTTATAACAAGACTTTCCCTGTTTTAATTCTTATAATAAAAATCTAGACTTATTAAAGTCAAGAGAGTAACATTTTGTATTTATTCTTTTCTTAAATTAATATAATGGTCCTAATCAATGAAATATGGAACCAATTGGACATATATTTGGGATTTTTGGATAAAGTTACAAAATACACCCATTAAATAGGATAAATGAATGTTTTGGGTTGATTTTGAGACCTTATCTCATGATCTTAACCCTATTTATCCATTTAACCTTTACTGAGGTGACAAAAATTTACCAAGGTTACTATTCATAGTGGAAAAAAATAAAAGGGTTATATTTAAAAAATTTATATATCATGATTAAAAATATGGAATAAATTATTCAAGATTAAATTTTTATAAGTGGAAGAAATTAATTTAAAATAAAAACACAAAACGCAATGAAAAACAGTTTTTTTTTTCTAAATAATGCCTTTTTAAGTATAAAAATGTTTTTATACCAAATTTGTAGTGACCTGAACCTATAAATCACAGAGCTATAATTGTGCTACCATTACATTGTCATAGTATATAATTAAATCATTTCCCAAAATACTGAAAAATTTATTAGTCTCGATAAACCAGATACATACATGAGTCTTGTTTTACAAATTAATACACTAATTACAACATTTTTTTCAAGGATAATAACTTTATTTCATATAGAGTATCCTTGTATATATTTCATAGTACACTTCAAGTAATCCGTAGTAAAGGAAACATAATAAGAGTGATCTCAAATTCTCTGTAAGGGTAAATACAATGAAATAAATAATGAATTAATAAGAATAAATCAACATGGTAAGGTAAATAACTAAGAACACATGCCATTCAAATAACTGGATAAGGAATAATCAATATAGAAGGGTAATAAACTAAAAACACATTCCATTAAATCAATAATCTTAGAATGAGATTAATCCATATATTTTATCATATGAAAATATCATGGATAATAACGATAATAACTAAAATATCTATGAAGGAAATGCTTAATTATTGGACATCATGGATAAAGCACATGAAAAACTATACTATCAAGACCTTTCAAATGATAGTTTAAAACTATATGCAGAAACTCATTTAATTTGGCTAACTTATTTGTCTAATGATAACCTGTCGATACATCGAGGGGCTATATAAATTCTAGACCCCACCTGTCATTTCCTATCCAAAGCATTCCTTATATTGAGCAATCAATTTAATTAATAAACAATATGCCTTATAAAATATCCTTATTGAATAAAAGATACATATTTATAAATAATTCCTCAGTGGAGGATAAGTAACAACAATGGTTGTTTATGTTGATGAATATAAGTACCATTGAAATATCATTAAAACATTTTTGAGGAACATAATCTTTAAACACTCCAAAGTGTCTCATACCACTTTGAAACATTTGAATCATAATCGACATGAATTAATAAGATTTAATGAAACTTATAATATCATGTGAATAATAATATTCATGATATAACATGTCAAAGGTCATTATATACACCATATAAAAGTTAATTAGTGCATAACAACAAATAAGCCTCAATGGAATGTAAATTAAGACGAAATCCCTTACCTTGAGTCTGAATTGTCATGTGTGTCTTTATATTCAAGAATAATAAAATTATGTTAATTATTTACCTGATTTATAACCTTTTTAATCTTTATCATTACTTTTATTTCACTCATAATTTTTTTTAAATAACTACTTAAATAGTTAAGTTTACATCGGGTGTTTTGACAATATTCAGTTTATGTGTCAAAAATGAATTTGGTAGGTCAAATTATGGTCAAAGGGGTCATTATATAAACATATATAGAATAATAATCTGGAAATAATGATAATATTTATACATAAATTATACTTTTAAAACCAATTATGAAATATGGTTATGAAAAATGAACTAACATTAAAATCATGGAGATGGTAGGCCGTACGTACGCTTGAGTAGCATTCCTATTTTTCAATGATCATTATATAAAGAAGGTAAGAAACACTATATATTTATATAATGATAATTATATATTAAATATAATTTTATTTAATCATATATACTTATATATATAATTTTTTTGATGTTAAAGGATTCACATCGCATCGAGGAGGCGGCAGTCCACACGTCCACGAATGACATTATCACTTTTTTAGTGTGTGAAAAGGGTAATAAATAAAATGATATATTATATTTCCAAAAATATAATTATTTCATGAATATAATATATATTTCATTTATGTCACATATTTTTAATTAAAATTATGCTTAATATATTTCATGTAATGTGTGAACGTATCACATTGCTTTGAGGAGGCGATAGTCCACACTTCCACAAACGATATTATCGTATTCCCAAAAAATGGAAAGAATAAAGGTATATATTATATGGAAATTACAGAATAATAAAGAAATTATAAATATAATGTATAAAATATATGAAAATTATGTCCATCATAATTCCCAACCATGAGAGGTGGTAAAGGAAAAACGAACAATCATCGTTTTGCGAGGCGGTAGTTTGCTGTACAAGAACGGTAAGTTCGTTACAAATTAGTGTGTATAAGTGTAGGTAAAACCATTATAATAAAAAAATATCAGTATATAAATTATACTGAGGTTATTATATAATCATGGTATAAATATAATTTAATTAGTGGAGAAAGAAATAAAACAAAAGAGCATAAGGAAGGATGTTACCTCTTTTTCAGGTAACTCATCCCGGTTTTCTCCAAAGGGATTCCTTGGATGTATTTATGCAAAAGGGAGGTTTCTAGGACAAGTTTATATGTGTTAGGAGATTATTTTATCATATATTGGTCAATAAAAAGTTCTTGATAAGTGTGAATAAGTGGGAGGGGTGAGTGCCCTTTTTATAGTGGAGGAGGTGTAACATTCTTATAAATTTTTGGAAAAGGAATTATACCCATGTTTTTCCTATGAAAAGTGGATCCAATAATGAAAAAATTAGATCCAATGGAGTATAGGGTATAAATATGTTCATATAATTTATTTTGGACAATTTTTTAGGTCATTTTGTCTCTTAAGTTTCAGGTTTAGTCCCTTGTTAAGCTAATTTTTTCTTCTTAATTGCTGTAATTAATTTTAATCGTTTTCAATAATATTTTTTTGTAAAAAACTAAGTTAAACTTATTATAAATAATAAATTATTATTATTCCAAATATTAAATATATCTTTCCAAATTCCAATCACAAAGTGGCAGAAATTAATTTAAATTTAATCACACAGGCAGGATGAAAAAACGAGTTTTGAAGTAAAAATGTTTATAAGTTTGCTAAGTTTTTATATACAATTTAAAAGTGAAATTGATTGAAATGACCTATATTGTATTAATTTATAAATAATTTATATAATTTTACCTTAAAACTAATTTTTAAATATAATTTAACCTTATAAATAAATTAGACGAAAAAGAAGTTTTGAATTCAAATTCAGTATTTTTCATTATTCATTAAAAAATAAAACTTCTTAGAATTTTTTTAAAAATTAACCCTAACATGATTTTTATGTTATGATTTAAAATATAAATTTTATTTTGATATATAAAATAAATAAAATTTCCACAAATTGGATTTAAAATAGGTTCTCCATTAAAATGTGGTAAAACTACCTTTATAAAAATATAGGTTTTTATGCATAAAATTGGGTTTGTTCTTATCTCATGCCTATAAAATATATTGGATGAGTATAAACAATATTTTATTGAATATATAAAATATATATCTCATTAATATAATTCAATAATTGTAACTAATTTAATTTATTAATAAAAAATTCCTTTGGGAACATAAAAATAAAAATATTTCTTTTATATTCAGTTGGTTTATATTTTCATTTCTAATTAATTGGTAACCAATAAATTTATCTTATATTTTTATAAACCATATATTTTCATAAGTTATTAGATATTATTCTTAATCTCCAATATAATTTCTAGGTTATATCTTATTATATTAAATAATAATATTTTAACAATATATTATTGTTCGGTAAAACTTGGTCTTGGGTGTTATGCAAGCCATCATGGAAAGTTAGTCTTGTGTGTAATACAAGATAACCTAGGTGTTCCATGTAGATAAATCTTAAATTTATGTTGTGTGTAACATAAAAATAACTTGGTATTTCGTATAAAGTAATCTAGGAACAAAAATTAAATTTATTATAGAATGAAAATATTGTCAAGTCTTGGGGTGTTACATTATCCCCACCTTAAATAAATTGTGTTCTCACAATTTAGACTTAATCTCAGTAATCAAGAGATTGATATTTGAAAATAAAATATTATTTAAAAACCCACATCGTGAATAGGGTTAATAACACATCTTCTTAATAAGAGATAAAGGAAAATGCAAAGGTCCCCACAAAACTAGGCATTCAAATAGGGGAAAATTAGTGAAAACATGGTCATGGAAGAAAAATATAACCATCAAGTTCTGATGAATAATGATAGAGAACATGTTCATGAAAGTGTTGCTGACTAAAAATTCATAAACCATAGGTGTGGAAAAGGTCATTAATATCATAAAAAATAATGATAATAGGATAATTTTTTTATTTCAAGACCATTTTTCCTAGAGTCGAGGAATTATTTCACTCTCTAAGAATAAAAGTAAATATGAATTTCTATTTAATAAACATAATATTATCCTTTTGATGTGAATTGAACTACTTCTATATTACTTATTATATGGTTAAGTAATACAACAATCTCTAAAACCTTGTCCGAAGATCGACTTAAACCATTTCACAAATGGTAAAATTTTCCAAAATATTATGATAAAAAACTTTAAATGTAAGGTCACTGAATTTAAAAAACGAACCTATCATTATCCTTAAATCAATATTAAACAACTCTTAATTTTTACATTCCAAACATGTAAATACCTTCATCATGTATTCTCCTGAAACATTGTAATAACATTAATTACCATTAAAATTTATTAGAAACATGTATTATTCCCTATTTATTAAGTAAAAAACATGTTATTAGATATATTACATAAATATAAAAGTGTTTTTAATTCCATTAATTATAACATAAACCAAATTGTCAATAAACCATTAATCAATTCTAAGGTATTTATCACTTATCCAATTTACATTATACAAATCAATCACATCTTTATACAAATGTCATTACCTTAACATTAAGAGTATATGAAGGAATATCTTTCCCTCTACCATGTATTTTATAAAAATTTTAACTTTATACTGAATCAATTTTATTAGTAACATTCAATATATAATCTCTAATATTTAACAAAAAATCATTGCAGTATAATCCTAATATATTCCATAATTCTTATAACCAGTACATCAGAGATAAAATACTCAAATGACATAATTCTTGAATCTAAAAATAAGCACATTAATCATTCCTCTTCATTTGTGGTAGTAGCATAATATTGACGATGATCTATTAGCCTCTTTTGGAGTATATCCCTTTGATGTATGAGGCATTGATTTGTGTAGTTTCCCATATTCTTATAGTGGAATCATTACACATTGGAATTTTCTTTATTTCCCTTGAAATAAAAAACTTTATAAGAAAAAATACTTAAACAATACATAATCTATTAAATTCTTTTATAATTAAATTTCTTACATTCCCAAATATCTTTTTGGTTTATAGTTTTATAGAACTAGGAAATAATCCATATATATCAACCCATAAGCATACAAAGTGGGTACTACTAAAACAATTTCCATTTATTACATAATACAATTTTTTTTAATAAAACATGAAATCTTTTCATGAAAAATATTCACAACATTCAATTTGGATTATTCTTTTCTCTTACCCATCCTTAAACCTTGTGAAAAATATTTTAAAGCTTCGGATAAGAAAAAAAGACCAGTAAGGGACATAAAAAGAAGGAAAGAAAGCATTAATTCATGAATACTTATAAACATATGAAATAATTATAAAAAAGACTTAATTTTTACCCATAAAGCATCATATACTTAATTTGTGAAAATAATATAATTCCATAAAACATATAAAACATAAATAAAATCATAAAGGTAACTTATGGAATTACTTACCTAAGATTATAACCCTTGTGGCTACCATATGATTTGTAACCCTCACAACTACCTTATGATGTAACGATTATAGTTACACTTGGAATAAAAATTATGGTCAGCTTCCAAAATAAACATAAATAATGCATTGGAGGAATATATAGGTCCCACCATTCATCATAAAAAATTCACAAGAACCAGAACATAATCATAAAACATGAATACTTGCATCGTAAAAACATTCATTTTGAATTCTGTAAAAATAGAAATTTAAAAGATGATTTTTTAAAGAAAAGTACCTTACATTGGGTTTGACTTCCTTAAAACGTGTTCAAAACTTATATATAATAGTTTAAAGAGTGTTATTAATTTTTTATAAAATTATATTTATATTTATAATACCTTATATGATATTTTTATAACTCCTTTCCACCCATTTATTGATAATATTTTTTTTATTTTATTATTTAGGGTGAATTTATTTTAGGGTTTTCATGGTTGATTCATTATGAGTTTTTTTATTGAATAGAAGAAAAACTACATAAGTGAAAAAATGTTATTAATATGTTTCCATAATTTTAAATGATACCATATATCATTTTGTTTTCTGATACGAGGATGATTCGTTAGATAAAACATTAATGAAAATGATTTAATTTATTTTGATAGTTTTTATGACCATCATGAAATTATATCATCTTATTTAATATCGTGTTTATATATTGGTTCAAAAAAATTATATATATTAGGTCGGTTACATCCACCATTGCGGAACACAATGCAAGGAAGAAAACTGCAGTAAATCGCAGACCCAAGGACTTGACCCCGCGACCTTCCCCTCACCCCAGTTCCAAAAAATTATATAAATTATAATTTTTATAATAAAATAAAATTTTACCATAATAATGGATTTATGAACAGACTTGAAGGTGGTAAAAGAAAATGAAAACATATCATTCACATTAACGGTAAATCAACATATCACGGATAATGCTTTCATTTTTTAGAATAAGAGGAGAATATGTGAGGTTTGGTGATGGATATTACATTAACACAATAAAATTATAGTATATGTAAGATACTAGAGTTATCATGTCACTTTTATGAGGGTATGTTAGGAGATAATAATAAAATAAAATAAATTGAAAATAAATTTAGAGGAAAACAAAAGAGGATTTTACCTCTTGAACTTCTTCTCTATGAGAACTTCCTCAAGGCTCATGGTTTTGGCCTTTTGGTGAGACCAGAAGGTCTTTGACATAGGGAATAGTATTTTAAAGGGAATTATGAAAAAGATAAACAAGATACTAGGCTTTGGAGGTGTGAGTAGAAGAGGTGGTGAGGGGTGGTATTTATAGTGGAGGAGAGGAGTGTTTTTTGAATATTTTATTCATTAGTTTATTATTTTGGCTCAAGAATATGAATAGATTGATAATTATCACAAAATATATTAAAATAATTAATGGGAGTTTGTGATTATGGTGATTACATCATCAATAAATCAAGGAATAGTGTATTTAACTTATAATTTATATATATAATAAATTATTGTATTTCATTATTCACAAAAAATTCAACTATTTTAGAAAAATCCCAAAAATTCACCCTATCCATTTTACAATTTTTATAATTCAAAATTAAACTCTATTTTTTAAAAATAATTTTATAAATATGATAAATTTAATTTTTAATTAAAATAATCATTTATTTGAAAAATACCGATTTTAATATTATAACTGATTTTATGACACTTTAAAAAATTAATTAATGTATCATAAAATTATCTTATAATCAAAAGAAAAAATATATTAATTTATGAATCAATTTTATGATGATAAATTTTCTTTTAAATCATTATATTAATTATAAAATTGTATATAAACATTTATGTTTCTTAAAAATACCAACACTTAATTTATCATTTTAAAAACATTTATTTACTTATTCCATGATATAAATATATCATATTTTCACTTATAAGATACATAAATTTTATTTATACTCTCATAGGCGATGTTACTATTATATTAATATATATTCCTTAATTTCTATAAATACCAATTATTTCATTATACATTTATAAAGAATTTAACTATTTAATTAAAAATGAAAACAAATTATTTCATAAGTACATCAGTTGTTACATTATCCCCCTTATGGAAATTATGTCCTCAAAATTTTTATTTACTTATTAAACAAGTGAGGATACGTTTCCCTTATATAATTTTCAGGTTACCATGTTTCTTCTTCAACCATGCGGTTTCTCCACAAAACCTTAACCCGGTGAATTACCTTATTTCACAATACTTACTCTCTACAATCAAGAATCTGAATAATATTTTCCTCATAAGAAAGGTTATATTCCAACTGAACTACTTCTGGGCTCAAAACACGAGATGAATTTGGCACATACTTTCTTAACATCAAAACATGAAAAACATTGTGTACCGGAGATAAAATCGAAGGCAATGCTACTCGATAGGAAACTGGTCCAACTTCATCTTGGATTTCATAAGGTCCAATGAACCATGGAATTATACTTCCTTTATTAACAAAATGCATAATTTTTTTTGAGGATATATTTTAAGGAAAACATGGCCACCTACCTCGAAAGAAAACTATTTCCTTTTATTATCTACATAAATTTTCTACCCGCTCTGACCTGTACTCATGTGTTTCTAGATCATATTCACTTTCTCATCCATTTTATCTACTAATTCTAGTCCCATAAATTTCCTTCATCAACTTCATCCCAAAATAATAGAGTTCAACATCGATTTCCATATAATGACTCAAAATGTGCCATCTGTATATTAGAATGAAAAGTATTATTATAATAAAACTTAACTAATGAAATATATTGATCCCAACTTCCATAGTAATCCATTGAACAAAAACATAACATGTATTCCAATGTATAAATTGTTTGCTTGGTCTATCCATCAGATCGAGGATAAAATGATTTGCTAAAATTCAATTCAATTCCCAATGAATTCTGATGGCCTATCAAAAAGTTAAAAGTGAACCTGGGATCATGGTCTGATACAATGGAGAGAGGAACTCTGTGTAACCTGAAATCTCATTGAGGTGTATTTGAGAAATCTGATCTAGATAAGGAGTGTCTCGAATAAGAAGAAAATGTGCAGATTTAGTCATCCAGTCAATAATGACCTAAATCACATTATTACCTCAAGAAGTATTTGGTAGTCCCACCACAAAATCTATGGATATATTTTCCCATTTTCAGTCTGGAACCATCTAAGGCTGAATCATCCAATTTGGTAG
The DNA here is from genome assembly GCA_963277665.1 of Viscum album. NCBI lineage: Eukaryota > Viridiplantae > Streptophyta > Magnoliopsida > Santalales > Viscaceae > Viscum > Viscum album. The sequence goes on along the minus strand of OY728158.1, from coordinate 1,896,347,287 downwards.
ATATTACTATGATTTAACCAATAGACAAGTCAAACACTTCATTTTAAAATCAATAATATCTCTTTTCATTTCATCCCACCAATAATACTTGTGAAGGTCTCTATATATCTTAGTCCTACTAGGTTGAACTGAAAATGGATAACTATGAGCTTCACTTGACAACTCATTCTTAAACTGTGAATTACAAGGCACACACAATCTCTTCCAAAATATAAAAACACAGTATTTATCAATGTTAAATTCTAGAAACTTACCCTTTTAAACCAATTCTACCTTTTTCTATAACTCATGGTCTTCCTTCTTCGCTTGATTAATTCTTTCTAAGAGAGACGACTACACTGACATGTAAAACAAAATAAAAGAATTCCCTACACCAACAACTTCCAACCCAAAATTCATAAAATCATAAACCAAGGGGTCATATTCAAAACCTAACATAGTTAATGGTGCATGATGTTTTTGACTCAAGGAATCCATCACTTTGTTTTCTTTTCCTGGATGGTAATTGATCGTGCAATCACAATCCTTTATCAGTTCTAGTCATATACTATGCCTCATGTTTAATTCCTTCTGAGTAAATATATAATTCAAAATTTTATGGTTAGTATATATTTCACATTTGGATTCATATAAATTATGTATATAAATTTTTAATTTGAAAACCATAAATGATAATTTCAAATCATGTTTGGGATAATTTAACTCATGAGGTTTCTGTTGTCTTGAATCATAAACAATTACAAGATCATTCTACATCAGAACACAACCAAGTCCCTTCAATGAATCTTTAATCTAGATAAAAAAGTCTCTATTTCTATAAGGTAGAGCCAAAACTAGAGCATTCACCAATCTTCTTTTCAGTTCCTGAAAAAAAAATCACAGTCTTCTATCTAAATAAATTTAACTCCATTTTGTGAAGTGGGTAAATAACCATGCAATTTTTTTAACAAACCATCAATAAGAAACTACTAATCCAAGAAAACTATAAGTCTATATAACTTTTTTAGGTCTTATTTATTCATAAACCACTTTTTTATGGTAGGATCAACTGTTATTCCATCCTTATTTACAATGTTCCCAAGAAAAGAAATATGCTGTAACCAAAAATAACATTTTCAAACTTTACCATAAAACTAATTTTCCTTAAGTGTTTCTAGAAAAATACTTATATGTTTTTCATGATACTAATAACTTTTTGAATAAACCAAAATATCATCAATAAAAACAACAACAAACTTATCCAAATATTAACATAAAATTCTATTAATAAGATCCATGAATACAACATGAGCATTTGTCAAACCAAAGGGAATAAAAAAACTCATAATGCCCATATCTAGTATGAAAATATATTTTTGGGATTTCATCCTACTTCAAATTTAGATGATGGTACCTAGATATCAAGTCAATCTTGAAAAAATATTGAGCTCCCTAGAGCTGATTAAACAACTCATCGATATAAGGTAGTTGATACTTATTCTTAATATTAATGTTATTCAAAGCTCTATAATCAATAAAATGTCTCATAGAACCATATTTATTTTTAATGAAAAAATAGGACCACCCAATGGTGAAGTTCTAGGAAAAATAAATCCTTTATTAAGAAACTCCTATAATTGGTTTTTCAATTCAAGAAGTCCCACTTGATCCAGTTGATAAAGGGGTTTCTAAATTGTCTTAGCATCAGGAACTAAGTTGTAAATTCAACTTTCTGATTAGGTATAACACTAGACAATTCATTAGAAAAAAAATTCATGTATTCATTTACCACCAAAAAATCATTAATATGAATATTTCACTTTTTTTCAACAATATGTTCAAGATAACTTTCATTTCCATCTTTTAATTGTTTCTCCGCTTCCTAATATGTTATTAATAGTATGGGTTCATTCTTTTATAAAAACTAAAACTCTTTCTGAAAAACAACTTCTTTAGCTCTATAATAAATCTTAACATGATAAACAGAAATCCAATCCATACCTAGAATAACATCAAACTCTAATAAAGAAAAACAACAAGGTTTATAGACAATTTCTTTCCACAAACAACAATAGGAAGATTCTATAATTCCTTTTTTTGCTTTAATATTTTCCCTGGTGTTTTAACCATAAGTTCTAGTTTTATTTATTGAGGTGAAATTTCCAATTTAATAGAAAATTTATAAGAAATAAAGGATTGTGTAGCCCCATATCAAATGAGGCATTAGAAAAATATGATTAAAAAAATATTGTACATGATAACATTTCATTGGATGACCTAACATCTGCTGACATTGTAACACCCTGATATTTTGTGATTTTTTTGAATTAATTTAATATTTTTGACATCTTTCACTTTATGAAACATTGAATATATATATATTTTTTAGATTACATCATACGAAACACCAAGTTAATATTGTGCTACACGCAACATCTACTTGTCATATGTTACACACAACATCGAGTTTCCACGAAACATCATTTCATTGTTATAATTATTTAAATAAGATGGTTATGAACTAGCCATTAAATATAGTAATATGAATAATAATAACTACTTTTGAAATATTATTTATAATGGTTTTATATAATAAAACATATTTATAATGAAAAACATAATTTTTTTGGTAAATTCTATTTGTTTATAATTACTATTTTCTCAAACGAGCTGCTTTTCACGTCCTTTTATGAAAAACAATGAAATTAATTTTGGGCACTATTAGAAATTTAATTTGACAAAATAAACATAATTTTTTAAATTTTAATGTAAAAATTAACTTAGGGTTAATTTTTAGTATTTTTTTGAGAAGTTTCATTTTTTGATGAATAGTGAAAAATACTGCATTGTAGTTAAAAACTGCCCTTTTCATTTAAATAATTATCATACAATAAATTGATTTTTAAAGTAAAAATAGATCAATTATAAATATATTAATACAATTTAGGTTATTGAAATAATTTTTATGATTAAATTAGATATAAAAACTTATTTAACTTTTGAACGTTCTTTTAACCCACCTTCTAGCCACGTCTGCGGTATTAACGTTAAACTTAATTCTTCTACTTTTGTGAATTGAATTTTGAAAAACATAAATACATGGTTGTAATCATTATTATATTTATATTCTAATAGGATCAAATTAATATTTTGGATATTATTAATAATAACTTTAGTAATTTTTATTTACCATAGTTAAGGGTAAATTGGATAATTAAAGGTAAAAATAATATTATAATTTTATAAAATTACCCTAAAAATTGTCCTAATTTCATTGGATAAGTGATATTGAACTAAAATAAAACTTATTCCAAAATTATAACCTTTTTAATCCACTTGGGTAAGAATATGACATTTATTTTATTTTATTTAAAGATAAGTTAAAAATGTCATACACATATTTTTAATAATTATAACATTTTTAATATAGGGTTATATAGAAGATAAATTTAACTATAAATATTTATTTTAAATATAAAATATTTATATACATCTTGATAATTTATTTATAATTTTTAGTGATAAAATAATTAACTTAAATGGGAACACGATGATGATGTAGTAATTGTTTAATTAATAAAAGGATCAAATAAATGATATTAAAAATATTAAAATAAATATAATTTTAATTAATTAAGGTGATACATGAATTTTACAAGTGAATATGACATGATAGGAGTGTCTTAAATGGTTTTTGGAAATTATCTTACTATTTGGATTTTATTTAAAGATAAAGTTGTGAATAGTGTCAAAATTGACACTAATGATATTTTATAGCAATAATATTTTATTAATTTCATTAAAAATCATAAAAAACATTAAAAAATACAAAGAGATTATTATAAGGTCTAAAATATCATAAAGTTTCCATTTATAGAAAATTGACCCCATATAATTAATAATTTATATCCTCTTAATATTTAAAATGTTGTTAAAACAATTAAAATTATAATAGATTAATTAAGGGTTAATCAAAATGATAAGGTTTAAAATAAAACCAAAAATTGTCCAAAAAATACTGTATGAAGTGGATTCAACCCTATCATCCTAAGATCGAGTTGGAGTTATTTAATGAACAATTTCCAATGAAAATAATTTATATATTATTTAAAGTCAAGGATAGTTATGAAATATCACTCTCTTTTATTTAATATCTTTTATGTGTACATATAGGAAAAAAATCAAACTATGGATGAATTTAAATATCTATTTTGATCATAATGAAATTAATTTCATTATAGATTTTTTTAATTTTTAGAAATTATATAATTACCATAAATTCTTTTTCTATGTTAAAACAACATTTATTTAATTAATATAAAAATAAAATAATTAATTTTAATAGTATTAATTTTAATATATTTGGTATTAAATAAAGTGTCTAATGAATTTTATAGATCTATAAGGTATATTAGAGATGTATAAAACCATTAGATTCGAATTCCTAATTTGTCTTGATGCATTTAAAGTCAAATTAAATGAATAATATAAAATTTGAAAATAATGATATTTTCTTGAATTAATATATATATATATAGACACACATACACACACATGTCATTTACCTTATTCCATTTAGTATGATAATGGAAACAATGTTCATGCGTACGTATGGCTTACCGTCTCCATGAATAGTGTATTCAATTTCATATATCTATCTTATATATATATATATATATATATTTACTAAATATATATGATATATAAATCATGTTTTATATTATAGAAGTATGTAAATCATGATCTATGTAATAGGATCAAGAATAACAAGTCAAAACATGTATGATAAACAAATCGGTTATTACCTGAAATGTTGCCTTAACATGGAATTGTTAATAAATGAGTAATATAAAGTCATAAATGAATCATATATGATATCATAAATATTATCATGATTCTTTTATAAGTTAATAATATGTTTAAAACCACTATACAATAGTTTCAAACACATATGAAGGGAATATGACCTAAGGTAAGGGATTTTTTTCTCACTTTTACTTATGTGAGACACATACAACATACACTACTTATTTCTTCTATATGGTGTATATACTACCCATAAATGTCTTTTAAGAGTCTTAACCTTAATATCATGGTATTTTAATATCAATATAATTTCCTTTATTTCATTGGGCATATGATTATATTTATTATAAAGTTTTAAGGTTTAATTCAACAATCTCATTGTTATCAAGATTGTTTATATGTAAGTATCTGCTGAGAAATATTTATCTTTAATGTACATGTTTCTTAGAAATGTGTCCCAAAATATTTTTAATATTATTATACAATTGTTCAAAGTCATTTTTACCCATGTATTAATTTTTATTAAATGGTTTGAAAGGAATATTTTATCATTTTTCTAATAAGGAACTTTTTGACTTTTTTGGAAAAAGTATGAGAAGAATGTTTTTTTAAAATTATAAGACATGAACATATTTTTATTATTTCATGGAGAATTATTACCTTCAATATTAACTTACAATATTAAAATGTCATTTTCAAATATTTTTTTTATTTTAAAATTGCATGACATTTTAAGTAAAGAAAATGTTTTCAAATAAAAAAAGACATTTTATTCAAGAATTGTTTTCAAGAGTTCTCTCAAAATTATTTTCCATCTAAGATAAAATTGTTTGATGTTACTTTTGTTTTAATGGGGACATGATTCAATGTTTCCATTATTATTCATTCTATTAATGATTTATGTTTATAATGAAGTGATATTTATAAAACCCATTTCTTTTATATGGATTATGTTCTGATTGCATGATGTTTATGAAACTCATTCCATTCCATGGGTTCTGATATGATAAATGATTTATTTTCTTGTGGAAAACATATGTATGATTTAATTATGAGATGGGTGGGACTTATATCTCCCTCTAATCCATTGGGTGAAGATTTATATCTCATGATATATTCATAAAGTACCTTGTCTACTAAGATAGTCTGGGGAGTGAACCTTGACTACTAAGATAGTTTTGGGAGTGAACCATGTATACTAAGATGGTTATGGGAGGGAACCATGACTACCAAGATAGTATGGTGAGTGAACACATACTACTAAGATGTCCTTATAAGTGATTCCTTGACTACCATGGAAATCATTTTAGATACTTATGCACCTGCCAAAAATTCCATGTCTTATTCCTATGTTATGATTTCATGGTTTTTTTCTTTATTTCCTTATGATTCATGTCTTATTAACTATCTATTTTTAGGTTATGATTCCTCTTCATGATCATGGATATGAATGGTATGATCTTATATTTTCATGATCATGTTATCATTCCCTTATGCTCATTATTATGTTTACATGTCTTCCTTGTTTACCCTTACTGATCATCTGAGCTCACCCTTTTTCTTATGTTTTATTTTCTCTAGGTTATAAAGAAAGTTTTTAGTTAGGGGTTACTAAAGGGTAAGATATTTATGAGTGATATTGAAGATATTTCACCAGAATATAAGTTTATTTCTAATTTTACAAAGGCACTAAACTAATATAATATTAGGGCATGTGTTTTAGTAATGTATTATTTTTTACAAAAAAGTGATGTAATGTGTATATATGAAAATATGAGTTCATTATAGTTGGTATCAGAGAAAAGGTTTAGTCAAACTTTGGAAACTAGGATGAAAAAACTTTAGTGAAATACCTAGGAATATTTTTAATGATATGTCTAGCTATGTCTCTAAGGATAAGATTAAGGATGGAGAAAAGTATAAGAAATTGTCTTGGAATTTTGGTAAAGGATAGAGTAAGTGGTTTCCTAAAAATATATCCCTGTTTGGATACTACAATTGGATGTAGCTCTGGAATAGATTTTCCTAGGGGTAAAAAATTTGACAAGGTGCATTGGGCTTGACTCAATCATATCCTAGTACACAATAAAGGGCCTTACTGAACACATGGTTTGACACTTCTAGGGGATATGATTTAGAAGTTTAGAAACTCTTCATGGACCATTTTGAAGGATTTAATTAGAATTTGGATTTTAATAACCTAGGATAAACCTATTGTTTCATATATTAAAGAATTATGTGTCATGATTTAGATATCCTATAAGTGATTTTCATGATTATGTGGTTTCCATTTTGATAAATGTTTCTTACACTATGATTTGTGGTTTTAGTCAATGTAGGGAACCAAAAGGAATTGGGTTATCATTGAATCTGATGAAAAAATTGGTGACTATGAGAAACAAAATTTGGTAATGAAAAGAGATAAAGATATTGTGATTATGCTGAATTATCTATCGTGATATATGATTAACAAGGTGAAATTTATTGGTATTCCTAATACATAAAATAAGAGGAAGATGAAATTTTATGCATGTTCACATGGTGAGGAACATAGAGGAAAGAAGATTTATCTTTCTGAATGTTAAGAGGAATAGAAGAATAACCTTGAGGAATACCTCAAATGGAGGGGAATATGTTATCTATGCAGGAAAAAGGGTCATATAGTGATGAATTGTCATGGAGTTCAATGTATTATCTATGGAGAACATGGGAATTACCCAACTCAATGCCCTGACCAAAGAATTTACTTCTAAACCAAGGAAGGAACTATTCCATGCCAATCATTGAAGATGAAATATTGAAGTGTTTATGTATTTGGATTTAAGAATTATGAAATATATAAGGATTTTTTAGTTTATGTGTTTTCACTAAGGATTTACACGAATATATTGAATGGTTATGATGGACTAGATAAGTTATGGTGACATTTTGATTAAGGGAAAGATAACCCTTAATATGTTCATTTTGTTAAGATAATGATGTTTGGATAAATATACATTGGATGTGAATAAGTAAATTTGAAAATACTGGTTATTTAATGATTTTTTGACAAGTGGGTTATGCTATCATGGATGAAGTAAATGTTTGGGACTTAAGGAATATATCCAATAAACTCAGGAATAATAAAACATGCTGATGAAGATCAAATTTTCATATATTTTATATTGTAAATAATTGTTTATAATACCACCATAGTGTTATTGTATGGGTAATTGTAACATTTTTAGGTTTTAGTGGTAATTTTAACTTAAATGCAAAATGCGGTCAAATCTTAATTTTTGACAGATTTTTATCATAAGGGTATTTTGGTCATAAAATTTACATTTGGACTCCAAAATGTGTGATTATTTTTTTAAATTATTGATTTATTTACTAAATTTTTTTCTTCCGGATTAAAGGCTAATTTGAACATCTATAAGTCTTACAAAATCAATGAAGTTGAATACATTTTTCGGGAGGACACCGTGGACCCCACCATCGTAACAAAAGTCTAACTCAGCGAACACACCTCCAAATGAATTTATTACAGCTGGAAATGAACTAATATTAAATAAGTCACGTCCATGATGAATTTTAAGTCAAAATACCCACAATAAGGCATTATTTTAATGCTCAAAACACGTGGAAGATGAAACGTCTCACCAGACAAAAACGGTTCGATTGGGTAATTAATTCCTAAAATCGTGACCATGCCTAAACAATGGATAATATTTTGTGGAGGGACGAGAAATTACATGTGGAACAAAATTTATTAAGGATGTAAGGAGTGAATAGATAGGTTGAAAAGTCATAATGGTCAGGGAAGTTGAATAATTTGAATTTGGCTAGTCAAGTGGACATATTAAATGTCTCAGATTACATCAGCCACAACTCTTACATCTGATGGCCAATAAAGATTAAATTTTGAGGGTGAACATAAGCAGAATTATGGAACAAATTTTAATAAAAAACCTATTACAAATTAGCCCATTTAATAATAAATCCATGCGGAATCATTCAGAGGATGATTTTGGAGAGAATTATTTCACCTCATCTCCCTATAAATATGTACCCTCACCCCTTCTCAAAATAATTTGCACTTCTGTGTGGCCATTTTCTATTTTTTTGTAGTTTCTTTACATTTTAATAGTATTATGAATTTTTAATATTCTTTTCTATTCTTATTTATCTCATTATCATATTATTTTATCTTTTTTTTCTACCTCATTCTTCTCCACTATGATCTTTTATACTCGTGATCATGAGTAACTAACTTGAGGAAGTTCCCAGGGGATCAATCCAGTGTTGAACCCAAGTAATTGGACATTAATGTTTATTGTTTCTTATTTTATTAGAGTTAGGTTAAGTGGGATATTAGTGGGTAAGTCACCTTTGTGTCTCCACTTTCCACCCGAGGCTTAACTTTCTCTTTTATAATATTTTCCCTCGATCGAGGAGGTGGATGTGCGGTCTCTCAACGATTATTGAGAGCACTGTATATTCACAACCAAATATAGAAGAGGATATTCACACATACAGTGGAGTGTGTTTATTAATTAAATTTTAATCTAATAATCAGACGATGAAGGTTCAATCTGGGTGATTCTCTCGGGAATATCTCCTTTCTGTCTAACATTATTTTGTTTGCATTCATTCTATCTGCATTATGCATTACATGTTTAATTTCCTTTATCTTGAATTATAATTTATCAAACAACAATTTCATTTAGTTTTGTCTTATAAATAATAAAATTATAAAAAAATTGAATTAGAAGTAGTGATTGATTGACCACAAAAGCTCCTCAAGAGAACGACCTAGGTCATCCCCTGTGCTGCATTTAGTTATAAATATTTTTGAGAATGCACAGGACATGACTTAATCAAATTGGCGCTATTTCTGGGAATCCAAGTGGTTTTAAATGACTATTTTAATTCAAATTTTTGTAAATAAATTTTATTTTATTTAAAAAAGCACAAAAAAATCATACATTTCAAAAAAACTTAAAAAGGTATTCTTTGTTCATGATGTATTCAAATTGTGATTATTATGCATAAACTGACCAATATTAAGTGGAATAAAATGTTTACAATGAACTTGATGCTCAATTTAATAGTATTAGTGATAAAGTTAAAAACCTAGAGAGCAAAATAAAATGGATTTTTAAATATGTACGCACATCCCAGGAGAAACCCGAACCTGAGCTCGAACCTGAACTAGAACGAGTGGTGGAAGTGATTTCACCAATAATTATTTATGTTAAAGAACCTGAGGTGGGTGAGAAAGATATTATAATGGAACTAATTACATCATCTCACACTCTACCATTACTCGAGGAGGTCCCATAAGTATACATTCTAGATGATGCACTAATGGGAGACCAACATTTTTTGAAAGAATCCTAGAATAGCTTTATTGAAGATAACTTGAAACATGATCTTCCCATCCTTGATAATGAAACATCAGACACTTTCTACCTCTCTCTTCATTTGGAAGATAAGAAAGACTAAGAACCTTCTGAGATTGCGTTTCCAATATTCATGCCTGAAGAGATGAATTACCAAGATGAATTACTTGAAAGAGAAGATTTGTATATTAATTACTCATGTTTTAATCATATTAAAGCTGAATTGTTTTCTGAATTATCTTTCTCTGAAATTCTTAATACAACACAATTGGAGAAGGCCTTGGATGTTAAATAAGAGAACACTAAAGTGGTGGTGATTGAATAAGAAGAGCTAGAGAATATAGTAATGTGACTACCTCCTCAACAAAAAATTTCATACCATATGGTGGAGGAAAACACAAAAGTCAATAGGGATCACCCCTATATTCTATTCTCTACCACTTCAATCCTCAAATTTCATATTTATTCTTTCTTGGGGGTTTGGAACTTTCTTATCTTATTTGGGGTTCTCTAATTTCATTGTTTACTCATGGACATTTCAAAAAGTCACATGTGGTGGTTCATCTCAAATAAAGCACACCCACCATCTGATTGGGGATAATCCACTAAAACTACCTGACTAGGGGCAGTGAAATCCTAGCACCCACATGGGGGTCCAAACCATGTTCTATCATATTTTCTCTTTCTTTTTTTAATTTATTTTTCTTACGCTTTATTTTATTTCATTTTTTATTGGTCTATTGGAAGTAACTAAGAGCATAACTAAAGGCATACACTTCAAAAATAATACCAGGTTGTATATTTCCTTCCCTTTTATTTTCTACCTTTAAATTTATATTTTGTTGAGTTTAAATGAGGGGTAGTAAAATTTAAGTGTGGGGAGTGTCAACCTGCTTAGTTCTTCTTGTGTTCTTTTCATTTTTTTATCATATTTTTGGGATTTTTGAGCTTTATTGAGTATTCTTATCACTTTTCACACATCAATTTATTTTGAAAGAGTTGAAATGATTTTTGAAATAATGGATTTTAAATTATTGTTGATGTGAATTCTTTTTCCTTGAATTGGATTTTCAATCATTTTTATGAGTTTGACTGATTTTTGAAATCTATGCCCATGAAAAACTGACTCAAAATATTTTTCTAATCCTGTGAGATATTCTAAACTACTTTTACATATTCATCATAATACCCATACTTTCTTGAGAGAAACTTGTATTTTGTGCGAGAACCAGAATTTGTAACATTTCTATTTCAAAGATTTGGATTTAATGAAATATTTTTGATATGATTGAGGCATCTATTTGGCTAGCCACATTTTATCTTAAGACCCGACTTTAAATTTATCCTTCGTAAGCCCTTATATTCCATGACTTTCCTTATAGGTTTAAGCCACATTACAAGCCTATTTTCTTTACCTACCCCACACTTTTAGTATTTTTGCATGGATATTTCAAGTTTGAGTGTGGGAAAGAGACTTTTTTGTGCATTAATTGGGATGTGTATCATTTATGGGTGTTGTGAGGTGTGTGTCAATACTTTGGGTAGTGGATAATAAGATAATTGGTCATGTGTTGTCATTTCAATTTTTTTTCATCCATTTCTCCTTAAAAAAATGAAAAAATAGAGATAATCTTGAATTCCTCATTGTAAATTCTTTTATGACTCATGTCCCTCTCAAAAATCAAGGTCATTAATTTTCATTCATTAATTGTATTCAATTTTCAGCTCATTATCCATGAAAAAGAAAATGAAAAAAAGAAAAAAAATGAAAACAAAGCTTTTCCTTTCTGGAGATTTGCAAAAAAGGGAGAACTTAGATGATATCATTCATTATAATCATTGATTGGATCATGTTCCATGTAATAAATAAATTGTGTGGTGTTGTGTTTTACATTATCAAGGGGATTTTAGTGAGGTTCATCCTGTGTTTTCACTTGATTATTAATGCATTGTACTTAAGAGTCCAGCCTCCTCTTTTCAACTTTAATTTTTTTCAATAATTTCCCCACAAACCCTAAGACACATAATCATTTGAACCATTAATTAAATCCATCATTATTGAATTCATTTTCATGTTTCACGCTATGTAGAAATGATAATTTTCACAATCCTATGGTGATACATGCGATTTCCAAGTATGAGAATAACTCTAGATTCAATTTCTATTGAGTGAAGAGTGACATAAAATTCAATGTGAGGTAGGTTGTGATTAGGCCATGTATTGATTTATGAGGTTGACCAAATTTTAATGATTGAAATGAAAATTGGATAGAATTATTTTTCATAGATGATACATGATAGAATTTTATTTTTGATAAGATTGTTGATATTTTCTCATTTTTGATTGTTGTGTGGATTTTGATTTGGATGTAAGATGATTGCCCAAGAGTGCAATATTTAAGTGTGGGGTAGTGATGTAGATCAAATTTTCATATATTTTATACTATAAATCATTTTTTATAATCCCAACATAGTGTTATTTTATGGGTAATTGTCACATTTTAAGGTTTTAGTGGTAATTTGAGATTAAATGCAAAAAGCGGTCAAATCTGAATTTTTGATAGATTTTTATCATAAGGGTATTTTAGTCATAAAATTTACATTTGGACTCCAAACTGTGTGATTTTTTTAAATTCTTGATTTATTTACTAAAAATTTTTCTTCAGAAGGAAAGGCTTATTCGAACATCTAGAAGGCTTAAAAAATCAATAAAGTTGAAGACGTTTTTCAGGCGGATAGTGTGGACCCCGCCACCGTAACGAAAGTATAAATATGTGCATACACCTCCAAATTCATTAATTATATCTTTAAATTAAATAGGATTCAATAATTCGTGTCCATGATGAATTTAAAGTCAAAATACCCTCATTAAGGCATTATATGAATGCTCAAAACATGTGGAAGATGAAACGTCTCACCAGAAAAAAAAAGTTCCATTGGGTAATTAATTCTTAAAATTGTGACCATGCATAAAAAATAGCTCATATTTTGTGGATTAATGATAAATTACATTCGAAACAACATTTATTAAGGATGGAAGGAGTTAATCGACAGTTTTAAAAGTCATAATGGCCAGGGAAGTTGAATAATTTGAATATGGCCAGTCAAATGGAAAGATTAAATATCTCGGATTACATCGGCCATAACTCCTACATATGATAGACGATAAAGCTAAAAGTTTGATGGTGAACGGAGGAGGAATTATGGAACATAGTTTATGAAGAAAACTATTACAAATTCGTCCATTTAATGAGACATACACGTGGAAACATTCTAAGGATGATTTTGGAGAGAATTCTTTCACCTCCTCTCCCTATAAATATGTATCCTCACCCCTTCTCAAAAGCATTGGAACTTCTATGCGACCATTTTTTGTTTTTTAGTAGTTTCATTCCATTTTAATAGTATTATGAATTTTTAATATTCTTTTCTCTTCTTATTTATCTCATTATCATATTTTTTTGTTTTTCCACCTCATTCTTCTCCACTGTGATCTTTTATACTCGTGATCATGAGTAACTGACCCGAAGAAGTTCCTGGGGGATCAATCCAGTGTTGAAACCAAGTCATTGTACATTAATTTTTATTGTTTATTATTTTATTAGAGTTAGGTAAAGGGGGATATTAGTGGGTAAGGATCCTTTGTGTCTTCACTTTCCACCCGAGGCTTAACTTTCTCTTTTATAATATTTTCCCTCGATCGAGGAGGTAGATGTGCGGTCTCTCCACGATCGTTGAGAGAACTATATATTCACAACCACATATAGAAGAGGATATTAAAACATAATATGGAGTGTGTTTATTAATTAAATTTTAATCTAATATTGAGACTATGAAGGTTTAATCTGGGTGATTTTCTCGGGAATATCTTTTTTCTGTTTAACATCATTTTGTCTGCATTCATTCTGTCTGAATTATACATTGCATGTTTACTTTCCTTTATCTTGAATTATCATTTCTAAAACCACAATTTAATTTAGTTTTGTATTATAAATAATAAAAATATAAAAAATTTAATTAGAAGTAGTGATTTATTGACCACAAAAGCTCCTCAAGAGAATGACCTAGGTCGGCCCCTGTGCTGCATTTAGTTATAAATATTTTTGAGAGCGCACACAACAACGCTTCATCACATGCATGTTTTCAATAAGTATGTATGGTAATTCAAGTTATTTCAATGTTTCAAGAGAATATATGATAAAGGAATTCACATGTTTGTAATATGACAACCAAGAGATACCTTATGATTTATGATAGATAAATGTTAAGCTAATTTAGTGACCTTCATTCTTAAGTTTTATATTTTAATCTTTTAAAAAGTTTATAAGGTTAACCATTGATAGAAATTTTACATTAAAGTTTGTGAGATTAAATTATTATCTCACCATATTAGAATTTATGTATATTATATAGCCTATTCTAATAAATTTTTGTTGATGGTAACTGATGACAGATGAGATGGATTATCATAGATCTCATGATCTGTTAGTTCTTTAGGAATGAAAAATTCACCTTCCTTTTTTAGAGAAATAGATGAGGTGGAAATTTATCAAGTCACAACCAAGGGTGCGATTGTACTGAATCAATTAAGTATATCTTCTCATGAAAATTCTTTAACTCTAGGGAAAGGATCTTGAAACCAAAAAGTTTATCCTAGTACCTTCTTTTTTGATGAATCTAATGGTACCATAGATCATTAATGATTTATGGCCATGTTATTGTTAACTTTATCCTAACTATGTTATCTATCACCCTCCATCTTAACATGATAGTTAGATTTCTCTTCCATGTCCATGTTTTCACTTGCCACTTATATTCTCCTGTATGGAAACTCAGTTATGAGTTACTCTGGGTAACTGTTAAGTTTTTAACTTTCCCTTTTTAAAAGGAAGTTTTAGTATTTGTTTTTACGATGTGGGTTTATATTAAAGGAAATTTAAAGTATTAAACCTTTGATAAACTAGATTAATTTCAAGGGTGAAATTCATTTCAAGGGGGGTAGAATGTAACTGCTCAAGATTTTGTGAATTTATTTTTTTTGAATTAATTTAATCTTTTTGATATTTTTCACTTTAAAAAATACTGAATATTTTTTTTGGATTATGTTATATGAAACACCAATTTAATCTTGCACAACACACAACACCGACTTGGCGTACGTTAAACACAACATCGAGTTTCCATGAAACATCATTTTATTATTATTATTATTTAAATAAGATGGTTATGACATAACCCTTAAACTTATTAATATAAATAGTAATAACTACTTTTAAAATATTATTTATAATGTTTTTATATAAATAAGAAATATTGATAATGAAAAAAATAATTTTTTGGTAAAGTCTTTATTTGTTTAAAAATACTATTTCCTCAAATGAATTGCATTTCATGTCCTTCTATGAAAAAAATGAAATTAATTTTAGGAAATATTATAAATTGAATTTGATAAAATAAAAATTATTTTTGAATTTGTAATTTCAAAATTAATTGAGGATGAATTTTTAGTATTTTTATGAGAAGTTTCATTTTTTGATGAATAGTGAAAAATACTGAATTGTAGTTAAAAATTACCTTTATCATTTAAATAATTATTATAATTTAAATTGATTTTTAAAGTCACAATAAATCAATTATAAATATATTAATATAATTTAAGTCATCAAAATCATTTTTATATTTAAATTAGATATAAAAACTTATTGAACTTTTGAACGTTCTTTTTACCCGCCTTCTCACCGCATTTACGGGATTAACGTTAAGTTTAATTTTTCTGCTTCTGTAAATTGAATTTTGAAAAATTGAAATACATGGTTGTAATAAGTATAATTTTTAGAGTCTAATAGGATCAACTTAATATTTTGGATATTATGAATTGTAACACTTGTCCTAATTTCATTAGATAAGTGGGATTTGACTAAAATCAACCTTAGTATGAAATTATAACCTTTTAAAACAATTGGGTAATAATATGAAATTTATTATATTTTATTTATAGATAAGTTAAAAATGTCATACTAATATTTTTAATAAATATAACATTTTAAATATAGGGTTATACAGAAGATAAATTCGAATATAAATAGTAATTTTAAAGATAAACTTTTTATCTACAACATGATAATTTATTTATAATTTTCAGGGAAAAAATAATTAACTTAAATAGTGAAATAATGATGATGTAGTAATTGTTTAATTAATAAAAGGATCAAATAAATGATATTAAGAATACTAATTTAAATATAATTTGAATTAATTAAGGTGATCCAAGAATTTTATAAGTGACCATGACATGTTATAAGTGTCATAAATGGTTTGGTTAGAAATTATCTTGCTGTTTAGATTTTATTTAAAGAAAAAGTTGTGAATTGTTTCAAAATTGACATTAATGATATTTTATAGAAATAATATGTTATTAAATTAATTAAAAATCATAAAAATATTTAAAAAATACAAAGAGATTATTATAACTTCTATAATGTCAAAAAGTTTCAATTTATGCACAATTGAACCCATATAAGTAATAATTTAGAACCTCTTAATATTTAAAATGTTGTTACCACAATTAAAATTATAGTAGATTAATTAAGGGTAAATCAAAATGATATGGTTTAAAATAAAATAAAAACTTGTCAAAAAATTATTGAATGAATAGGATTAAACCCTAATCACCCTAATATCTAATTGGAGTTGTTTAATGGACATTAGTCCATGAAAGTAACTTATATATTATATAAAGTCAAGGATAGTTACATAATATCACTCTCTTATATTTAATATCTTTTATGTGTTAACATAAATAACAAAATCAATCTATGAATGAATTTAAATATCTATTTTGATCATAATGAAATTATTTTCTTTATAAAATTTTATTTTTAAATTTTAGAAATTATATAATTACCTAAAATGCTTATTTAATGTTAAAAAATATTTATTTAATTAAAAAAATAAATAAAATAATTGATTTTAATAATATTAATTTTGATATATATAGGATAAATTAAAGGCTATAATTAATTTTATAGATCTATAAGGTATATTAGAGTTGTATGAAAGCATTAGATTCGAATTCCCACTTTTTCTTGATGCATTTAAAGTCAACTTAAATAAATAGTATCAAATTTGGCAGTAATGATATTTTATTGAATTAATATATATATATATATATATATATTTATATATATACAGACATATATTTCATTTACATTCTTCCATTCAATATGATAAGAAAACAGAAATAATATTCATGAGTATGTATGACTTACCGTCTCCATAAACAATGTATTCCATTTCATATATCTATCTTATATATATATATTTATATACTAAATATATATTATATATAAATCATGTTTTACATTATGGAAGTAAGTAAATCATGATACAAGTAATAGGATCAAGAATAACAAGTCAAAACATGTATGATAAACAAAGCAGTATTACCCAAAACATTGGTTTAATGTGGAATTGTTAATAAATAGGAAATTTAAAGTCATAAATGAATCATATATGATATAATAAATATTATTATGATTGTTTTATAAGTTAATAATATGTTTAAAATCACTATATAGTAGTTTCAGACACGTATGGAGGGAATTATACATAAGGTAAGGGATTTTTGTCACACCTTTACTTCTGTGAGATACATGCCTCATACACTACTTGTTTCTATAAGATGTCCATGAATGTCTTTTATGAGTCTTAAAAATAACATTATGATATTTTAATATCCATATAATTTCCTTTATTTCATGGGGTATACGATTCTACTGATATATAAAGTTGTAAGGGTTAATTCCACAATCTCATTATTATTAGGGTTGTTTATACGTAAGTATTTACTGGGAAATATTTATCTCCCATGTCCATATTTATTAAAATTGTATCCCAAAAATATTTTTATTATTATTATACAATTGTTTAAATTCATTTTTACCCATGTTTTACTTTTATTAAATGGTTTGAAATGAATCTTTTTTTATTTTTCTTACGAGGTACTTTTGACTTTTTCGGAAAAAGTATGAGAAGAATGTTTTTTTAATTACACAACCTAAATGGGTTTTTACGATTTCATGATGCCTTATTAACTTTAATCTTACCTTATAATATTACAAGGTTATTTTAAAAGAAAAATTTTTCTTTTAAAATTGCGTTGAATTTCAAGAAAAAGAAATTTTTTCAAAGTAGAAAGGATATTTTCCTCAAGAATTGTTTTCAAGAGTTCTCTCAAAATTATTTTCCATCTAAGATAAACTTTTTTGATGTGACTTATGTATTAATGGGGATATTATTTAATGTTTCCTTTTATATTATTTATATTAATGGTTTATGTTTATGATGAAATTATATTTATGAAACCCATTTCTTTTCCATGGGTTATGTTATGACTTCATGATGTTTATGAAACCCATTTCATTCCATGAGTTCTAACATGATAAATGATTTATGTTCTTATAGAAAATATATGTATAATTTTATTATGAGAGGGGTGGGACATATATCTCTCTCCAATTCATTGGGTAAATATTTATATCTCCTGATATATACATAAAGGACCTTGTCTGCTAAGATGGTCTTTGGAGTGAACCTTGACGACCAATATAGTTATGAGAGTGAACCATGACTACCAAGATGGTTATGTGAGTGAAACATGACTACAATGATAGTACAAGGAGTGAAACCATACTACTAATATGGCCTTGGAAGTGATGCCTTGATTACTATGGAAATATTTTTATATACTTATGCGTCTACCAAAAATTCCATGTCTTATTCCTATGTTATGATTTCATGGATTTTGTTCTTTATTTCATTATGATTCATGTCTTATGAAATACCAATATTTATCCTATGATTACTATTTATGATAATGGATATGTAGGGTATGATATTCTATTTTCATGATCATGTTATCATTACCTTATGATCATAATTATGTTTACATGTTTCCCTTATTTACCCTTACTGAGCATCTGAGCTAACCCTTTTTCTTATGTTTTTCCACAGGTTATAAAGAAAGGTTTTAGTTAGGGTTACTGAAGGGTAAGATCTTTATGGGATATATTGAAGATCTTTCACCAGACTATAAGTTTGTGTTCCAAGTTTCCAAAGGCACTAAACTAACATGGTCTTTGGGTGCATGTTTGAGTAATGTATTAAGTTTTACACAAAATTTATGTAATGTATATGTATGAAAATATTGGTTCATTATAGATGTGGTCGGAAATGATTTCACTACACCTTTCTGGTTATAATCTAATTTTTTACATCATTCATATATTTATTTGGGAAGACATTTTCATAATGACCCATCTCACCACTTTTAAAACACTTTATAGTTTTCTTATTATAATTAAACTTAGTATCATTTTCATTGAAATCTCAGGCCATAGGTCCAAACTTACCACATCAGAAACACTTACTATATTTTTTAAGGAATTCCCCAGGGTGATTTTTACAACACTTCAAACAAACTAAAAATAGGACTTTATTATCTTCAGATTTATTTGATTGATTCTTTCCCATTACCTACCATCTGGACCTTTTATTTTTCTTGTTTTCAAAGTAAAATCAATCATAAAAAACTCCATTTTAACCCTCTCAACACAATAGATAAGTTTCTCATAACTTTTTAATTCATGGGAGGTCAATTACCTTCAATATATTGGCTTCAATCCTAAGTAAAAATGATTGATTTTACTATCAAGACCCTGAATAAGATTGAGAGAATACCTTGCCAATCGAGTGAAGTTTTATTCATAGACAACCACTGGATATTCCTCTTTTTTTTTCAATTTTAGAAATTTATTTTCCATCCTAAGTAGAACCTCCTTAGGAAAATATTTTTCAAGGAATACATTCTTAAATTCATCCCATTCCAAGGCATCAATCTACTCGCTATCCTTGATATTCTTGAACATTGAGCACTTTTGGTCGACTTCACTTTAAAAATGATAAATAAAAAGACTAAAATTTTGATTATATGAACACCGCATGAAATCATATATCTTTTCAAGGGATTTAATCCACCCTTTATATACCACTGGTCAAAAGATCCACTCAAAGTTGGAGGGTGTTGCCTCATAAAATGTTCCACTATAATCATGTTACTTTGTGGTAGATATAGATTCTCTCTTACATGGATGGAACCACCATTTATATCCTGATTATACTAATCCATTACTATCACAAACTAATCAGTTCCAATTCCCACCATTCCAAGTTACAGATTCATAAAGATTTTATCATCTCGATGCCTTCCTACTTTAGCTTCCCCGTTTCATCTGTGGTAAACCACTTTGAACAGATATATATTAGATAAAGAAACATAGTAATCATTAAATTTTATATCATTTAAAATTAACCATATGGTAAAAATAATTTATGGTATTCTATTAACATCACCCTAAACCCTAAAGTTATCTAAACTGTGCTATGGTACCAACTATAAATACTTAGCCTTAAACATTACAAAATCTAGTAAATTATTTTAGAATTAACTTTTTTAAATTACCAAAGATCTTTTAAATTTAGAGTTTTAGATAATTATGAAATAATTCACACATATCAACCCACAATCATACAATGTGGGTACTACTAAAACAATATCCATTTCTTCCATAATACAAAAGTTTTTAATAAAACATGAAATATTTTTATGAAAAATATTCACAACATTCATCTTGGCTTCTTATTTTCTCTTACACATCCTTAAACCCTACGAAAAACATTTTAAAACTTGGGATGAGAAAAAAAATCTTAGTAAGGGATATAAAAATAAGGAAATAAACCATTAGTTCATGAATACTTATAAACATATGAAATCATTCTCACAAAGACATACTTATCATTCATAAAGTATCATATACTTACTTTGTGAAAACAAGATATTTCCATAAAGCATAGAAAAGATAAATAAAATCATAAAGGTAACTTGGATAATTAATTAATCAATATTTTAACCCTCATAACTACCATATGTTTTTTAACCCTCACAGTTACCTTACAATTTAACCCTCATGGATACTATTTTATGTAACCATCACAATTACACTTAGAATAACCATTATGGCCAACTTCCAACATAAACATACACAATGAATTGGAGGGATATATAGGTGACAACCTTCATCATAAAAAATTTCCAAAAACCATAGAATAATCATAAAACATGAATACTTTAATCATAAAAGCATTCCTTTTGAATTTTGTAAAAATACAAATTTAAAATAGAATTTTTAAAGAATAGTCCCTTACCTTGGGTTTTAATTCCTTCAAACATGTTCAAAAAACATGTATAATGGTTTAAATAGTGTCATTAATTTATTAAAGAACTATATTCATATTTATAATACCTTATATGATCTTTTTATAACATATTTCCTCCCATTTATTGATAATATTTTGTTATTTTATTTTTTCGGGTGTGTTTATTTCATGATTTCCATGGTTAGTTCTTTATGGGTTTTCTTGTCGAATAGATGAAAAAATAAATAAGTGGAAAGAAATGGGATTAATATGTTTATATAATTTTAAATTACATCATATATAATTTTGTTTTCTGATATGAGGATGATTCATTAGATAAAATATCAATGAAAATGATTTAATTTATTTTGGTGGTTTTTATGACCATCAAAAAACTATATAATTTTATTTAATATCATGTTTATATATTGGTTACATAACATGATATAACTTATAATATGTATATTAAAATCTCATTTAACCATAATAATGGTTTTATGACTAGCTTTGAAGGCAGTAAAAGGAAATGAAAACACATCGTCTATGCTGACGGTAAATCAACACATTACGGTCAATATTTTCATTTTTTAGAATAATAGAAGAAGAGGAGAGGTTTGATGATGGATATTACATTAAAAATAAAATAAAATTATAGTGTATGTAATATACTGAAGTTATCATTTCATTTGGATGATGGGATGTGAGGAGAGAATAATAAAATAAAAGAATTTGACTATAAATTTAAAAGAAAATAAAAGAGGATTTTACCTCTTAAACTTCTTCTCCTTGAGAACCCACTTAATGAACTTGGTTTTGGACTTTTAGTGAGAAAAATAGGTATCAGACATGGGTAAGAGTATTGGTAAGGAAATTGGGTATAAATTAAAAATAATACAAGGCTTTGGAGGTGTGAGGAGAAGATGTGGTGATGAGTGGTATTTGTAGTGGAGGAGAGGGGTGTTTTTTGAATATTTTATTCATTAGTTCATTATTTTGGATTGAGACTATGAATAGATTGAGAATTATCACCAAATATATTAAAATAATGAATTTATGTTTGAGATTATGGTGATTACATCATAAATGACTCAAGAAATAGTGTATTTAACTTTCATAAATTACCATATTTCACTTTTCACAAAAACTTCAACTATTTGAGAAAAATACCAAAAATTAACCCCAACCATTTTTTATGTGTAGAATTAAAAAATGGACTCCATTTTTTGAAAATAATTTTCTAAATATGATAAATTTATTTTTTAATTAAAATAATCATTTATTCGATAAATACTGATTTTAATATTATAACTGATTTTATGAAACTTTGAAAAATTAATTAAGGTATAATAAAATTATATTATAATCATAATAAAGCAAAATATTAATATATGAATCTATTTAATGAATATAAATTTTCTTTTAAAACATTATATCAATTATAAAATTGTAAATAAACATTTATGTTTCAAGAAAATACCAACACTTAATTTATCATTTTCGAAACATTTATTTACTTATTCCATGATATAAATATATCATATTTTCACTTATAAGATACATAAATTTTATTTATACTCTCATAGGTGTGGTTACTATTATATTAGTATAGATTTATTAATTTTTAAAAATATCACTTATTTCATTATACATTTATAAAGAATTTAAATATTTAATTCCAAAGTGAAAAAAAATTATTTTATAAGCACCTGGGTTATTAAAAACTTAGTGACCTTTTTATTCATACATATAAAAATCTCCCATTCCCTTTAATAAAGTACCAGGGCGTTTCTTTCCACAATTATCACATGTAGAAAAATACTTCTTTCCCTTCTTCTCTAATTGAAAATTAAATTTTTATTATTCAAACACTTTTGAGGAAAAAGTGAGAAACTATACAAGACTTCACGAATTAAAACAACCAAAACACCATGGTGCAAAAGTCTAAGGTCCAAACAGCATCAAGACACCACAAAAGAGACCCAACCCAGCATAAAAAACAATGAGATTAGTTTCCTTCTACTCCTCGCTGTCAGCAAGCTGTCCCATTCAAAGATGCATGGACCTGGAACCGATGACAAAGTTATACCCTCTCAAACATCCAAATCCGGAGCGAAGATCAGAAGAAAACCCTCTGCTCTAAACCTCATCTGGAGCAAACTCTTGTGTGACAGATGCAGCGACACGCAAAATTCAAACCACAAGGCCACAAGGATTCACAATACCAAAAAACCATTACACCAAATCGACACAACCAACCAACAGGTACACAGTTGCAACTCCTCTATTAAACTGCAAAAAATCGCAAAACCATCCATCATGCTCCACCATTGTCATAACACATCGCCGCCACAATACCAGAATAGTCCAATCGCAAACCATTAATCCAGATTCAAACCATAAACCAACAACATCCAGAATCAACCAAGCATAAACCCTGCAGAAAATACACAACAACAAGATCAAAAACCTCCCCCCTCCAGAACTGCAGATCGACGTTGCGCCCCACGGAAACCCGCCAGAACCACTCGAGGCGACGCCAGGATGTGATGGAAGATCCGAGATGGAACACATTCATCACCGGAGGACGATTCGATAGATCTGAGCGAATCACCATAGAGACTTTGTAGAACACGTCGTCGTCGGAAGGCACGATCACACCGAGCCGCACGCCGAAACACCACCGATCTAGTGACACCGGGAGCGGGAGCCAGGTAAGTGACCCTCAGAACCCAGACGCGTCACACATGAATCTCATGCCAAGCCGGGGGCCGAAGGAGCCGAGCTGATCTAGGATGGAGGGGTAAGGGGGAAAGGAGAGGAGGTGGAACCCTAGCCATCGCGGGATATCGGGAAGACGCCGCTCAGAGGCATCCGGTTCAGTCCTTCTTTCCCTTTTTCTCTTTATACATATTTTGACCTTCCATCCTCTCCTTTTCTTTCTTCAATTTGAAGCCACATGACTTGAATAATTATTTACTAATATCATTATCACATGATACTATGTACTTATATGATGAGAATTCTTGGGAGATTATTTTACTTCCAAATATTGGCCTAAGGCCATAAAAGATATGATCCTTATTACTCTTTGGATCATGTACATTGGTGAGGTTCATATTCCTTCTGCCAGACATCATTTATAAATGATTACATACACAAAATTAGTTCATATCATTATAAAACATAATCTATAATTCCAAAACTAGTAAAATATAAATTAAAAAAAATTTATTCTTAGCTAATCTAATAATCATAAACATGGTTTTTTGGGGACATTTTTACTTTTAAATCCTTTCAAATGGTTTATAAGTAAAATGTGAATTATCTTAATCATATCCCCTAGGAGTGTCAAACCAGGTGTGCAGTAAGTCTCGTTGTCATGTACCGGGTTACGCTGAGTCATACCCGACACACCTTATCAAAGTTGTTACCCCCCAGTTACATCTATGACAAAACCACATCCACTTGTAGTATATAGATAGGGATGTATTTCTAGGAATACCCACATAATATATACCTTACCAAAATTATATGATTTTATTCTATACTTATCCTCAAAGTATATCTTAGAGTTATATTCCATAATCCAAGTTTTCTAAATCTACTTTCCAAGGTTTCTACTAAACCTGTTCTGATACCAACTATAGTGAACCGACCCTAGAAAGCCCAGATTCAACATCATGATACCATTACTTTGGCATAAGATACAAGTAAATTGCATCTTAAAGGACTTAATAGTTTATTATTCTTGATAAACCAAATATATACACGACTCTTGTTTTATAAATGAATACACTAATTACAAAATAATTTATTTTAGAGGATAATAACTTTATTACATCTAGAATATCCTTTCATATCTTTCTTAGTACACTTCAGGGAATCATAGGTAAAGTAAACATAATAAGGATGAGATCAAATACTTAGTATGAGTAAATACAACATAAAAAATAATGAATCAATAAGAATAAATCAACATGGAAAGTTCAATAACTGAGAACACGTTCCATTCAAATAACTGGATAAGAAATAATCACTATGGCATGGTAAGAAACTAAAAGAGCATGCCATTGAATAAATAAACTAAGAATTAAATGCATCCATATATTTTATTATATGAAAATATCATGGATAATAACAATAATAACTGAAATATCTATAAAGTAAATGCTTAAATATTGGACGTCATGTATGAGGCACGTAAAAACCTATACCATCAAGACCTTTCAAAATATGGTTTAAAAATACAGGTCAAAAACCATTTAATTTTGATAACTTATTTGTCTCATGAGAACCTCTCAATGTATTTAGGGACTATATAAAGTTTGGGGTCCACTAGTCATTTCCTATCCAAAGCATTCCTCATATCAAGTAATATATTTAATTAATAAAAAACATGTATTATCAAATATCTGAATTGAATAAAATATATATATTTATCAATAATTTCTTAGTGTATGATAAGTAACAAAAAGTTTTGTTGACATTGATGAACGGAAGTACCATTGAAATATCATTAAAACATTCTCGAGGAAAATAATCTTTAAAAACTCCAAAGTGTCTCATACCAATTTGAAACATTTGAATCATAATACCCATGAATGAATAACATTAAGTGAAACTTATAATATCATTAGAATAAGGATATTAATGATATAACATATTAAAGGGCACTATATAAACCATATAAAAGTGAATTAGTGTATAACAACAAATAAGTCTCAATGGAATGTAAATAAAGACAAAATCCATTACCTTGAGTCTTACATGTCATGTGTGTCTTTATCTTCCTAAATAATAAACTTATGTTAATTATTTACTTGACTCAGAAACTTTTTCATGTTTATCATTACTTTTATTTCAATTATAAAAATTATGCAGACAACTACTTAAGAAATTAAGTTTACATTGGGTGTTTTGACCATATTCGGTTTATGTGTCAAAAATGACTTTGGTAGGTCAACTTATGGTCAAAGGTGTCATTATATAAAAATATCCAAAATAATAATCATGAAATAATTATCATATTTATACATAATTTATTCTTTTAAAACCAATTATGAAATATATTTATGAAAAATGAGCCAACGTTACAATCATGGAGACAGTAGACCATACGTACACATGAGTAACGTTCCCATTTTTTAATGATCCTTATAAAAAGAAGGAAAGTAACATTATATATTTAAATAATGATAATTATATCATAAATAACAGTTTATTTATTCATATATACTTATATATGTAATTTTTTTAATGTATAATGATTCACATCATATCGAGGTGGTGGTAGTCTACACGTCCACGAACGACATTATCACTTTTTAGTGTGTTAAAAGGGTAATAAATAAAATGATATGTTATAATTAAAAAAATGTAATAATATCATGAATATAATATATATGTAATTTATGTAATATATTTTTAATTTAAACCATTCTTAATACATTCTATATAATGTGTGAATGTATCACATTGCTTTGAGGAGGTGGTAGTCAACACTTCCACAAACAATGTTATCGTATTCCCACAAAATGGAAATCATAAAGGTAGATGTTATATAGAAATTATAGTATAATAAAGAAATTATAAATATTATATATATCATATATGAACAATTTTTCCATCATAATTCTCAAATATGAGAGGTGTTAAAAGAAAAAACGAACAATCATCGTTTCATGAGGCGGTAGTTCACCGTACCCGAATGGTAAGTTCATTACCCATTAGATGGATGTGTGTGTATGTGTAGATAGAAACCTTAGAAAAAAAATATAAGTAAATTTAGGATAATGAGTTTATTATAAAATCATGGAATAAAGATAATTTAAGGAGTGGATAAAGAAATAAAACTAAAGAGCTTGAGGAAGGATATTACCTCTTTTTCAGGTAACTCCTCTTGGTTTGAACCAAATGGATTCCTTGGATAGATTTATACCAAAATAGAGGATTATATGATGAGAGTCGGAGTTTTGGGAGCTTATTTTATCATATTTTGGATGATACAAATGGATTTATAGGTGTGAATAAGGGGGAGGGGTGAGTACCCTTTTTATAGTGGAGGATGAGTGATATTCTTATAAAATTTTGGATAGGGAATTCCACCCATGTTCTTCCTATGAAAAGTGGATCCAATAATTATAAAAATTATATATAATGGAGTATAGGGTCTAAATATTTCCATCCAATGGATTGTGTAAATGTTTCTAGGTCAATTTGTCTCTTAATTTTCAGGTTTAGTCCCTTGTTAAGCTAATTTTTCTCTTAATAGCTATAATTAATTTTAATCACTTTCACTAATATTTTTTTTTGTAAAAAACTAAGTTGAACTTATTAGAAATTAGAAATTATTATTATTGAAAATATTCAATCCATTTTTAAAAATTACAATCACAAAAGTGGCATAAATTAATTTAAATTTAATCCCACAGACAGGACGAGAAAGTGAGTTTTAAAGTAAAAATGTTGAAAAGTTTGCTAAGTTTTTATATCCAATTTCAAAGTGAAATTGATTAAAATGACTTATATTTGATTAATTTATAAATAATTGACATAATTTTACCTTAAAATAATTTAAAATATAATTTAAAATTATAAATAAATTAGATTATAAAGAAGTTTTGAATTAAAATTCAGTATTTTTCATCATTCATTAAAGAATGAAAATTATCAGAAAAATTACAAAAATTCACCCTAATATAATTTTTAAATTCAAATTTAAAATATGAAGTTTATTTATACATATAAAATCAATAAAAGTTCCAAAAATTGGATTTAAAATAGGCTCACCATTAAAAGGCGATAAAAACCACCTTTATAAAAATATAGATTTTTATGCACAAAATTGGATTTGTTCTTATCTTATGACTATAAAATCTATTGGATGAGTATAAAAAATATTTTAATGAATATATAAAAAATATATTTAATTAATATCATTCACTAGTTTTAATAATTTAATTTATTAATACAAAACTACTTTGGGAACATAAAAATAAAAATATTTTCTTTATATTCAATTGGTTTATATTTTCATTTATAATTAATTTGTAATCAATAAATTCATATTATTTTTTTATAAACCATATATTTTCCAATGTTCTTAGATATTATTCATAACTTCCAATATAATGGATAGGTTATATTTCTTATATTAAATAATAATATTTTCATAACATATTATTGTTTGGAAGCACATGAGCCTCAACCCAGTTGGTGAGGTATCCTTAAGTGAATCCACAAGACCTAGGTTAAAAACTAGGAAGAGGCATATTTTCAGGTTACTGCAGCAGTACTGTAGCAATCACTATAGCAGGCACTATAACAGTTACTATTCGGTACTGTAGTAGCAAGAACTATTCACCTTGGGCCACTGGTTTGGGCTTGGAGTCCTTAAGGCCTTCAGGCCACCCAAGACTTCAGGTAAGTAGGGATTTCGGGCCACCTTTATGGCCTTCGGGCTACCTCAAGGCCTTCGGGCCACATGTAGTTGCCCCAAACAGACTCTACAAAGAAAAAACAGCCATAGAGGAGGATTCAGAGCAGACACACTCACAAGAGCAGAGCCAATGGATTTGGAAGAATGAGAGGGTATGGATACACCATCGGGACCAGACTATTCTTGCATATAAAGCTTATCTAGACGACCATGTGAAGGTAGAGAGCTGCCATCACGATGCAGATGCTGGGGAGGGGTAGTTCCTTACAGTTATAATTTGGTTGAATTCCCTAAGACCTTCAGAGTAATGTAATGTCTCTTAAGCCTATGAGCCATGTAATCACTAATTATATGGGCCTTGTAAGGGTTCCTCATCATCCCTTGAAAGGGGGGTTATCAAAAATAAATAAAAAATGAAGGCCTTCGGGCTATTCAGGCATATTTTTCGGTAAAAATCGATCTTGCATGTTACGCAATCCATCTAGGAAAGTCGGTCTTACCTGTAGCGTAAGATAAAATAGGTGTTACATTTAAATAAAGATAAACTTTATATAGTGTGTAACATAATATGAACATGGTATTTTGTATAAATAAATCTAGGACAAAAATTAAATTTATTCTAAAAGGAAAAAAATTGTAAAGTCTTGGGGTGTTACAAAATTCTACAATAAAATTGATTCCAATGAAATTAATTGGATTATTAATAATATATGAGAACTAATTTTACTTTTAAACCATTTTAAAATAAAATTTAACCTTTTAAATTATTGAAACAAAAATGAAATTTTCAATAAAAAATAGTATTTTCACTATTCACCAGAAAATAAATCTTTTCAAAAAAATACCAAAAATTCACTCTAAGATAATTTTTACATGATTATTAAAAAATAAAATCATTTTTATCAAATAATATTTCTAAAATTTAGAGAAATTATTTATAATATTTTTTTTCAAAAAAACAAATAAAAATCATTTTTGAATAAAATGTATTTTGAAGAATAAAATGTCTTTATTAAATATTGAGTGCTTATTTCCTAAGAATTAATGAACAAATATATATTTATTAGGTCATATATATATATATTTTTTTTTATAATGTGTTTAATCCTATTCATACTTGTAAATTCAACAACTAGTTTATAACAGTTATATTTAAATTTTTATATTTCATGGTTCGTTCAAGCTCGATGTTGTGTATTGTATACACTATGAAACATGATTTTATTTTAAAATATTTGGGTGTCACATCATATACCCTATAATGTATTGTTCCCTAAAAATTTGAAATTGTTATTGGTAATCAAGGGTTTTACATTCAATAATATATTTTTTGAAAACCCTCATCATAAAAAAGGTTAATAAAATATCCTCTTAAAAATAGGGAAATGGAAATATGGAGGCCATATGTAATAACAAAAAAATAGGTTTATAAATCATGGAAAATTGGTGGTAAGTGAAAATAGAGACATATAGGATAAAATTAATTCCCAAGGACTAATAGATAGTGATAGAGAACATGGTGATGATAATGTTAATGACCACAAAATAAAAAAATTTCAATGAGTGAAAATACCATTGATTCATCATAAATGATTGCAATAGGACAAATTTTTTGTTTCAATATCCTTTTCCTAGAGTTAATAAATTCTTTTTCCATATAAACTAAGAACATAAGAAAATATACTTACTTGATAAGTATAAATTTATCCTTTAATTAATTTCCACCATAATCTCATCCTTTCTCTAAATAATGAGTATTTAGGATGAATTTTTCATTCCTGAAGAACTAAAATAAACTTATAATGGATCACATAATACAAAAAAGGATAACAAGACATTCCTAACATCTTTAAATTTTAACCAAAACTGAAATGGTTACCATAAGGTAATATAATATCCAAAATGTATAAAAATTCATATGAATAAATTATACATTTCACTTCAAAATTTATACAATAGCACCAATGGTTAAACTTAGATTATTACACAAATAAATAACCCTACATAGTAATTAAACTCAATAACCTCATCATTAAATGATTTTTTAACATTAAAGGTGATCTCATAGATTTTAACTTAAATTACCAAAATTTAATTTCATTCTTTCCAAATAATCTTTCATGTTAAACCCCATGTTATACCTAAAAGTTATATATACTTTAACCCAATGAATTATCCTAAAAACATCATTAATTATCATTATAAATCACTATATAATCTTATAATATAGTGAACTTCTCCAAAATATCATGAATAAAATTAATTTTCTAACCTAAGAGGAAATCCTTATCTTGAATATAAATATCTCCAAAAATATCACCTTGTCAATGGATTACTTTTTAACCATCAGTATTATCTCTATCCCATTATCCAATAGACCATAAATCCTAGAAATGGGTATCTATGCCTTTGAATTTATGTAAACCTTTAACTTATAAACCCATGATGATATCTATAACTCTTAAGTTATCCCCACATTAAAACATATATTCTTACAAAATACTTATTACTCAAATAAAATCACAGACTATTTCCATAAATCCAAAAATGAAATAAACTTCATCAAAGATGACCTAAATCACTTTGTAATAAAATCACTAACTGATTTCAAGGTCACCAAAACTATCCCATTTACTTAATCAATGTCAAAAATATCTTTATTCCAATACATAATCACTGAAATCCTTACACTTGAACTATTTTCATAACATAGGTGCTTCCTTGTTCTAGGATTTGACCCTCAGATTAGGGTATTATCTTGGATAGTTCCCATATTACCCACAAATAATAAATTGAACTATAAATGGTACTTTAGGATGAACTTAATATCCATCCATCAAAATCATCATTTTTTCTTGATTTTTTTGATATATTACCTTATTTTCTACACATAATAATTTTTACCATTTCTTTGAGACATTCTTTGGGGTGTCTCTTTCTACATTTTTGACATGAAGGAAATTAAGATTTATTTTCTCCATAGTCTCCCCACCCAAGATCTAAGAAAAATATATTCTTCTCTTATTTGGTGAATCCAATATTTGGTTAAGGTGTAGGGTATTAATAATATATCATGATAATTGATTTGGTATAATCATAATATATTTCAATCTAGTCCAATTTTGTTGCTCATAATCACTACATTGCCCATCACATTCAATGTTAACATGATTCCTCTTGGTTCCATCCATTGATTAAAACCAAAAAGTATAGTATAAGAAATAATAATCATAGTGGAAAACAAAATAATCTATACCTTAAAATAAGTTTAGTATTTTATCCTATACTTATACTTATCCTCAATGTTAGTTATAGGGTAATTTTCCTTAATATGTGTTTTCTAAAATCTATTTTCTAAGGTTTCTACTAAAATTACTCTAATACCAACTATAAATACAACAGACCTTGTAGACCAGAGACGATGGTTACTTTATTACATTAGAACTAGATACAAGGAATCAAATCCCAAAGGGCCAAATAGTTTAGTAGTCTTGGTAAGATAAATACATACTTTAATCTCACATTATATTTGAAAATATAAAATACAAAACATAGTAAAAGTAAATATCCCTAGAAATCACTCAAGGATTCATTCTTCATATCATATAGAAAGGAAAAAAATAAGAGTGAGATTAGATGTTAAGTAAGAATTATGTAAAATAGAAATTATTATCAGTAAATACGACATAATAAATATGGAAAGGTAAATAACTGAAATACATGCCATTTTTTTAATAACTCGAGCATGATGAATAATATGGCATGAGTAAATGAAGATCAAACAATGTCTTATAAATAATCACATGATATTCAAAATTATCCTTGGATATTTTTAAAAATAATAACATATAAATCAATAACTTATTTCATAATAATGGAATGCATAATATAATACATATGAAACTTATTGTTAAGGCCTTATGCCAAGATTGCTTAAACTATGGGTAGGTATATACCAAAAACCCATTTAATAAGGCTAGACAACTGGTTTTTTCTCATGATACCGAATGATGTATCAATGGTATATGTAATTAAAATACCCACACATCACTTAATAAGCATAATTAATTAATCATATTAATAAACAATACAACTTAATCAATATGGATTAAAAAACAATAACTGCCCATATTGGAAGAACTAACATATGGAATATCAATACATTCCCTAGAAAAGTTGAACTTAGACCATCCATAAAAATATGGTGGATGGTATCTTCAGAGTATATCCTCAATAAATCAGAATATTAAATAAATTATATTGACATAAATGAAAATTATTTTAAAATATCACTAGATAATTTCTTGAGAAAAATACCCTTTTCAGTTTGAAATCACTTACTTAAAATCAAGAAATTTACCAAATATTAAGTAAAACATTTTCTTTGAAATGAAAATTTTAAAATTATAAAGTAATATTAAAAAAATTGAGAGGTTATGATGGTGAGAAATTCCATTCATGCCTTAAAAGTTAAAAAACATTCTTTTCACACTTTGATAAGAAAAGTCAAAAAGTACCTCATTTGAAAAACAATAGAAAGAATCCTTTAAAACCATTTTTTAAAATTCAAACATGGGTATTAATGTTTTTAATAAATAATTATATAATATTAAAAATATTATTTAAAAATAATTAAGTAAAATATGGATATGGTAGAAAAATATTCCCGATCGAGTAGAAAAACAAATCCAGTTTTCCTTAAAAACATGATTTTGGTATCTTGAGTACTTAAAGAGTGGAAAATGAAAGGAAAGATTTTAAATTATAGAAATAAATAAATGAGAAGAAAATATATTGGGTTTAAGATATAAATATCAAATAATTCTCCCAATTGATACTTTAACATAAACAATTCTGAATAATGATGATATGTGAAATAAAACCTTACAGCTTTGGTAACTTTTGAATCATAATACCCATGAAATGAATAACTTAAAATGAAATATTAAATACCATGAATATAAAGGGTATAATTATATATCATATAAAAGGGTAATTATATACACCACGTGAAATAAATAATTGGTGAATATTACATATGTATCAAATAATCAAAAGTGAGACGAGAAACCATTACCTTAGGTCTGACTTCTTTCGTATGTGTTCGAACCTCCTCTTCTTCTAAAGATATCCTTTAGATCTTATCTTAAGGGACCTAGGATTGGTATTTTGGGAATAACTACACCTAAATAACATGGATAATGTTGTTTATAAGAGAAATTGGTAGGGTTTGGTTGATCTAGGTTGCTCAATGTGGTGTAAATAAGAGAGGGAAGGGGTGTCCTTTTATAAGTGAGGGGAGGTGAATTTTTGGAATTCCATAAAAGATTAAAAATATAATAAAGAAATTATTAATAAAAATGATTCTAAATGAAAATATATTATAATATAAGTTAGGATATATCTAAAATATCATCAAACAATAAAATTTGGACAGGTTTAAGTTGTATTTTAAACCTTATCTTTTGGTGTAACTTCTTAGTTAACCTATTTTAACATTAACCATGGTAAAACCTTTTTCTATCTTAAAGGGATATAATTTTACTTATAAGGTAACAATTGGAACATAAATGGACTATATATGAAATTTTAGACCATATTTTACCCCTTTGTAATATTTCAATATTTTTATGATTTTTAAATGATTTAATAAAATAGTATTTTCATAAAATATGATTAACGTAATTTTTGAAACTATTCATTTAATCTGACTTTAAAGACATAAATAAAAATGTGTTATTAGAATATATACTTTTAAAACATGTCTAATATTTCATATATATCTATAAAATTTTTAGGTTACCCTAACTCACTCAAAAAATGTTACTTTTAGAGTTTTAAAATATTTAATTTTAATTTTTATAGTAATTGAATAAATACTCTATCAACATTTCCTAAGAATTTAAGGTAATTATTTAATCACTAAAACATTATAAATAAATTAACGTGATGAAAAAAATATTTTATCTCTAAAATAAACATTTATAACCGAAATTTCCCTATTTTTATCCTTATAATAAAAAATTAATGTTATTAAAGTCAAGAGAGTGAAATTTTGTATTTATTATTTTCTTAAATTAATATAAAGTTCATAATAAAATAAATATGGTACCAAGTGGACATATATTATATAATTAGAGATAAATGGATGAAATACACCCATCCAATAGGATATAAACAAGTGTTGGGTTGATTTTGAGACCTTATATCATGGTTTTAACCATATTTTACCCATTTTACCTTTACTCTGGTGAGAAAAATTTACCAAGGTTACTATTCACAATGAAAAAAATAAAAGGTACCTATTTACCAAATTTTTACCTCCTAATTAAAAACATGGAATCCATTTTTCAAGATTCAATTTTTAGAAGTGTTAGATAAAAATAAAAAACATGACGAAAAACAATTCTTCAAAAAAATCCCTTTTTAAGTATAAAAATGTTTTATACCAAATTCAAAGATAAAATTGATTCTAATGAACTTAATTGGATTATTAATAATATACGAGAACTAATTTTACTTTTAAACCATTTTAAAATAAAATTTAACTTTGTAAATTCTTGAAACAAGTATACAATTTTCAATAAAAAATAGTACTTTCCACTATTCCTTAGAAAATCAATATTTTTAGAAAAATACAAAAAATTTACTTTAATATAATTTTGAAGTTATGATTAAAAAAACTATATCCTTTTTATCAAATAAAATTTATAAAAGTTATAGAAATTAATTAAAATATTTTCTCATAAAGATCGTTAAAAATCATTTTTGAAGAAAATGTATTAGGAAGAATAAAATGTATTTACTAAAAATTGAGTGCTTATTTCCTAAGAACTAATTAATAAATTTTTATTGAGTAGGTAATTTATATTTATATTTCATAATGTTTTTAATCCTATTTATACCCTCAAATTCAATGGCTAGATTATAACAGTTATATTTAAATATTAATATTTCATGGTTCATTTAAGATGGTTATTGCTTGTTGTATACACTATCAAACATAATGTTCATTTAAATTATCAAGGTTTCACATTAAGATATTTTAGATACTTTACCAAATGTAGGATCGACCATCATGTTCAGTTGAGGTGTACTTCATCCCATAGAAACTAGATGGTGGTGATAACCGGAATCATCGACCGGTCACTTCTATATATAGAAGGGTTGATAACTTTGTATTATAACTATTAAAGTTTTGTAATCATCCTCTATTTCTCTGAATAAAAGTAAATCAACATTTCCCCATGGATTAGTTTGCAAGCCTGAACTACATAATCTCATGTGTTGTACATTGCCTTAGGTTTTTTCCTTATATCATTATTTATATTGGTCTTGTTTGCATTATTCAGAATGAGGGTGTAACAACATAGTGATTTGGGAGTAGTTAATATATCAAGTTCTAGACATTAGTACATCGGTTCATTATAGAAATTTATTACACTTTCATAGGTTCTGATGGAGTAATATCAGGTGGTTGTATCAAAAGAAGGTCTATTAGGACCAATAAGTGGTATCAAATATCAAGGTTGGAGAGATCCGGATGACTAGTCTCTAATTACGGTGTTTCATTTCTCAGTTTAGTGGAAACATTATGACCTCAGTCTTGTAGGATAACCACGGTAAATAGTTCTTGATATTTTTCCATTATGTTCTTTGAAAGTTTAGGGGAGTTTATAACTTCCAAAAGAATGGTGTCAGATGAGAGTAAAGTACCATTAGAGTAGTTTTACGGGATGAATTTTGAATTCTAGAAAATGAAATTATAGGATAATCTATTGTAGAAGGATCACGATCTTCTATTGACTAGAGATAAAATAGAAGTGATGAAAAAGGTGGAATTTAATATTCTCTATAATAATGATCATGGTATGATGTGAATGTCACTTTAAAAGAATGTGGATTAAAACATTAGAGAAGTGAAAATAACATCAGATCTTATGGATACCTTAATTAGAATATATAGGAATCCAATAATGATGAATAAAGTGTTCTTTCTAAGGAAAATTTTTAGTATGAGAATGTTGGAAAAAAGGTCTATATACGATCATATCATTAACTTTGATATTATTTATAGTTGGTTGGAGTTAGTGGAGGTAACCTTTAAGGACCCAATTTGGGCGCTATTATTACTTTCTTTGCTTATAGAATCATGGGATGTGATGGTGACTGATGTGAGTAACTTTAGAATAAAGGATAGATTTAAATTAATTAATGTTCATGAATTGGTATTGGATAAATAAATTCAATGGAAGGATATCCATACATCTTCTAAAAACATGTATAACATAGAAATAAGAGGAAGATCCATAACACATAAAAGTCATTGGAAGGGGAAAGGTAGGAGGAACTCCAACAAATGTAGATCAATGTATTATGCTCATGTATGTTGGAATTATGAGAATAAATGATACCTAAAGAAAGATTATAGTGAGTATATGAATAATTATAAAAATCATACTTTCAGAAGTGGGTCTCCAAAACATGTATCGGAGGATAAGAGTGGATTACTCTTAAGTGATGCTACTTCATTGGGGTCTTGGGTTATAGATTTCATAGATTCATTCCACTTAACATTCGATAGGGGTAGTATAAGAAATTATACTTCTTTAATACTTGTAAAGTTTCATCTTGTGAATAACAAGGCTCTCAAGATTATAAGGAAAAATTATCTTTCGATCTAGACAAGGAATGAAAGAATTATAGAGCTAAAGGATGTGTGGCATGATCCATAAATTTGGAAGAACCTTATTTCCAATGAGAAACTATATGATGAAGTACTTTACACTTTTCTTATGGATGGAGTGTGAAATATTTTACACTAGTCTGTGGTTTTTGAGAATGGATTGAAGGATGAAACTTTCTACCTTATAGGATCATAAAAAGGTGACAATTATGCCAAGGAAATAACTTCTTCTAAGTTGTGGCATGACCATCTGGGGAATCTCAGTGAGAAAGGGATAAATATCCTTGTTTCTATAGGATTTATTAAGTTCACAAGTACAAAGTTTGAAATGTGTTAGGATTTCATCTTTGTAAAGTATTGAAAAGTTTCTTTCCAAATAGAATGTAAAACACCAAAGCACTGAATGTTGGAGTTGGTCCACATTGATTTATTGGGACTGACTCTAGTGCACTCTCAGGAAGGTTCAATTTTCTATTTGACCTTCATGAAAGGTTACATATGAAAAGTGTGGATATAATTTATAAGTCATACAGATGTGGTGTTTGAAAATTTCATCTATGTAGGTCCATGGTTGAAAAGTATACTAGAAGAAAGTTGAAGTGATTATGGTTAGATAATGGTGTTGAGTATAGAAGTAGGGTATTTCAAAGGTTTTGCAGGTAGAATAAGGTTCAGTTTGATAAAAACATGCCAAGTACTTAGAAATATAATGGAGTTACAAAGAGAATTATTTAAAAATTGGTATAGAAATCTAGGATCATGTTGATTGATGCAGTGTAGAAAACCAACCCAAGTAGACCTAACTTGTCACCCGAACTGGGCCACCATAGGGCCCGAAACGCATTCCCGATCACCATGGGATAGAGACAATCACCAAGGAATCCTATATAACCAATTTAAAATGGTTTTCAACCTTATAAATTTGGCATGAATCATCCATTAATTATATGACCACACCGACCAACTACACAAACAATAATAAATATAAGCATGCAACAGAGTAAACACAATAATTAAGAAAAACGATTATAACATTATCACATCAAAAGTCATATACAAGACATAAAAATATGATATTCATAGTCAAATATAAAAATAAGGAATAAATACCCAAAGTACAATACATAACATCCAATGATACAAAATCCCAATATTTCTCTACATGATCCAACTCCTTGAGACTACATCCCCACCATCCTAACTAACTAAGGATGTGGGTAATCAAGAGGATCCAAAAAATAACACGGTTCCCTTTCCTTTTTCTACGTCCTTCAAAACATGGTTTTCATACACCCAAATGCATATGTAGAGTATGAGGTAAATATCTCAATAGGATACCACCATGAATCTATGTAAGAACTTTACCCATGAAAACCATTAAGTCTAGTTTGAAAACCTATTTTTTGAAAACCAAGTCCAATTTTAAAAGAAAACTCACTTGAAAAAAATACTTTAGAAATACCTTTGTTTTTTTAAAAACAAGCCATATTTTAAAAACCATGGTAAACAATACTCAAATAAAGAACATAAATCTACCCAACATAAGCATGCTCAACTAACCCACACATTGCATAACGTGAGAATAAACATGTACACCATCATATAGCCAAATAAAGTAAAATGGGAATAAGCAAAAAATCTATCACAATCAATAAGGAACTAGTATGAAGCACAAAATATATGAAAACTAACTGGGCACAAGTAATATTTACCATGGGATATAACTAATAGGGGTTTGTGTGACTTAGTCTAAAAAATGTTTTTATATCTGAATAAGAAAATATAACTAGTTTAGAAGCTATATCCATATTATCTAGGCCCAACCATAATCTCATGGGCAATCTCAGTCCACAGGGCCACATTTCAAAATCTCCCATGGTCTTCCTCCCAAATTCTCCCTTGGTCCCTTGGATAACACTATCTTTGTCTGTGTTATGCACACACACACACACACCTAAGGTCTCCTATGTGATAATAAATTACAAATTACAAAATATCAATAAGTTCCTATCACATAATCCATTTAAAAATATAATTTAATAAAATTTCTTGCCCATTTAAAGTCAAAAATATAATACCATGAAATACCCCTTTAAAACCCCTTTAAAAAACTCACTATTTTAACAAACACATAAGGTGCATCAAGCCAACTCTATTTTCAAAGACACTTTAAACCATTAAGTTTCTAAACCATTTAAAAAATCACAAAAATAATGGATACACCATCACTAATAACTTAAATGAGGGGAAACTTAATAAATAATAACCTTAGGAAAAAAATTCAATGGAAATCCATAGAAAATCTCCCTTAAATAGCGACAACTACCAGAAACCAAACTGAAACTTTCCAACTTTGATGAAAATCACATGAATCAATAAAGATAGATCCTCATAAACTTAAAAAAAATAAAGAAACCAAAAACACCATTAACAACCCTAGGTTTTATTGTAGAAACATCGAGAATAACAAGCTCCAAATGATTCACAGAAGAAGAGTAAAATGGAAAAAAATAATGTGAAGAAGATCACAAGACACAATGATTTATGTGGTTTTAGAAATGATCCATACATCCAAAGAGAGGAAGGAAACTTCACTATTTTTTTAGAATAATTACACAGTACAATCTCAGAGCATGAAACCCTAGCTTGAAATGAGCTCATAAAAAAGATGATGCAACTTTGCTACCAACTGCGTAATAATTCCATTATGCTATAATAATTGGTGGTTGGAAGTTCATGGAGATATAGTGGACTATCAATGTATCCAATAACATGAGGTTACAGTGCCATGTTAAATTCCCTAATGCTTCAGTGTCCTATCACATGATGCTACAATAATTCTTCACTGTAATAGTTCTCTATCGGCGTAGTATCTAGTTTAGGCTGCTAGCAACCAACCTAACTTCATCCAAAGGATTGGGATACACCATTACAACAAGTTCAACCAAATTAAAATCTAGGGTTTCCAACTTTATTGAAATGTAAGAAAAATTAAATATAAGGTTGAAATAAATAAAAACATTGAATACAATGAGCTTACCTCAATCCATAATACCGAATATCCAAGAATAATCGACCAAAAAATAGAGGGAAGAATCTACAAGGTGTGGGGAGAGGGATCCACATGAGTGGGGAGAGAAATGAGGGTTAAAACCATAAAAATAAAAATGGTAAAATGGTCAAAACCTAATTTTTTAATGACATGGAAAAATTTCATGGTTTGGATGCATGGTCAAACAAACCGTGTGTCAACTGTGCGGGAGCCACTACCACCCCAAAACAATACTTTAATAGTTTCTAAGGAATTCCACATGGTTAGAAAAAACATACTCAAACCATAAAAAATATCATTATCCCAAATCACCATCCTCACATAGTTAACCACAAAGTTATACAAACCTTGCTCTGACTATGCACTATGGTCTATTTTCTCAAAAACTAAGGTTCTAGACCCCCAATTCCTGAAAAATCCTAAAGTAAATAAGTAA
The DNA here is from genome assembly GCA_963277665.1 of Viscum album. NCBI lineage: Eukaryota > Viridiplantae > Streptophyta > Magnoliopsida > Santalales > Viscaceae > Viscum > Viscum album. The sequence continues at coordinate 1,896,306,253 of OY728158.1, read as the reverse complement.
AAAAATAAAAATGAAAATAATACATACCAGTGACTAGGAGGGTTACACAATTGTCACCAACATTCCAATCTACCCCCACAAAGCACTCAAGGAACCTTAAAAGAAAATATGTGAGGTCACAGCTCCCTCATCAACACTTCCTGATCCCAAGTCTCATGGATATTTCCACCATGCTTCCAAAGCACATGGATTATTGTGTTTTAATTACCCCAAAGCACATCGTTATGATAATCCAAGATACAAATAGGTTTCTATGAAATGGTGGTGTTAGGATATAACTCTAAATACTCTCATTCTATCACATGAGATGGGTCTAGATGTTACTTCTTCAATTGGGATATGTGGAACACATCATGAATTGAGCAAAAATTTAAAGGAAATTCCCACCAATATGATACCTTCCCAAGATTCACCACAATTTTAAATGACCTGACATAAAGTGGTACCAACTTCCCCTACTTTATCAATCAATGATACTCCAGTTGAATAGATACCCAGAGAAACACTTTATCACCAACCTCAAACTCCAATGGTTTATGAAGATAATAGGCATATGATTTTGGAGACTCTATCTATCACTAAAATCTTTAGGATCAATTGTAATTTCTTCTTTATCTCCTATACGAGACTTGATCCGAACAAGGAACACTCACCCAACTCAGACCAACATGATGGGGACCAACATAGACACCCATAAAACAACTCAAAAGGGTCCATATTAATCAATTCTAAATAACTATTGTTTTATAAAAACTCAACCAATGATAGATACCTCTCCCACAAACCCCCAAAGTCAAGTACACATGCATGAAGCCTATCCTCAGGAATTTTGATAGACTGATCTATTTGACCATCCATCTACGGGTGATAATCCATGCTTAAATTAAACCAAGTTCGCATTTTTTCCTAGAGACTCTTCCAAAACTGAGAAGTAAAATGGGTATCCCAGACAGAAACTATCACTAAACAAACCCCATGAATCTTAATGATCTCTCGAACATATAGGTGCCTAAAATCCTCTACCTTCATCAACCCCATAATGGAAATAAAATGATTTTACTTAGTTAACTAATATATAATCACCTAAATAGAATATTTCCCAGTAGGATCACAAGTTAGATTGATCCCAAATTCCATAGAGATATCATCCCATTTCTACACTATAATAGAAATAGGATAAAGAAACCTGGCCAACCTCTAGTTCTCCACTTTGATCCTATGGTAGGTAAAACATCATGATAAAAAATATACAATTGATCATATCATCTTAGGCCACAAAAACCAACTCCCTAGTGTATAAAAAATATTGGTATCCATTAGGTGAATGTACCAACTAAAACAACCCCCCTTGTGCATCACCTCTTTCCTCATGGTTAAGGGAACTACTAGAGCCTCTTTATGGGGTTCAAGTTCCTTTGGGTGAAGATATATTTTAGGCTCTTATGAATAAAATAAACTATAAAACACTCCTTGAATAGGTAACAAAGCTCACTTTCAAACAATTACATTATAGTTTACAACTCTAAGTCATGGGTGGGGTAATTAATATCATGTAGTAATAACTGAAAAGAGTCTTAAACTACCGCATGATCCTCTTACATCAGCACACACCCCAATTACACATCTTAGGAATAAAAATACACTATATATCCTTTATCAGGACTAAGAAGAATCAAGACCAAATATGATGTAAAATGAACCAGAAACTCCTTAGAAGAACATTATCACTTCTCACTCAACTCAAACTTCACCACTTTCCAAGTCAATGTTATTAAGGGTGAAGATAACCTAGAGAGGTCCTTAAAAAAGAACATGTAATACCAATCCAATACTAAGATCATGATCTCAAACACACTATTGTTCCACTCCCAATACATAACCACTTGGATATTCTCAGGGTCCATATAAACCCCTTTATCAAAGATCACATGGTCTAAAAACATTACCTCTTGAATCTAGAACTGAAACTTGAAAAACTTGTAATACAAATGATGCTCTCTCAAGGTTCCCAAAAAAACTCTCACATGATCACTATAGTCCTCCTCCATTTTATAATACCCCAAGATTTCATTAATAAACATGACTATGAAGGAGTTTAAAAAATAGATGAATGATCTAGTTCATTAATTTCATAAATACTATAGGAGAATTAGTAAGGAATAATGGAATAATCAGACACTTAAAGTGACCATACCGGCTCCTAGAGGTAGTCTTAGTAATACCCTCTTCCCACACCCTCAACTGATGATATCCTGACCTTAGTTTGATCCTTAAAAACAACAAGTCTCCCATTAGTTGATAAAAAATATTATCAATTTCAGTCAATAAGTATTTATTCTTAATGGTCAACTGATTCATCTGACGATAGCCCATGTAAATTTAGACATTCATGTCTTCCTTCTTTACAAAAATAATTGGAAATTCCCACTGTGACATGTTGTGATGGATAAATACCTTACTTTAAAGGTACTTTAATAAAACCTTTAACTCTTTTAACATAGCAAGAGAAATATGATATGTTGGTAAACAAATGGGGCTCACCACAGGGAGTAGATAAATAGTGAACTCACTTTCTCATTAGGGAATATTCACATAAAAATAATTCAAAAACACCTCAGATTACTATTCTATGACCACCAGAAGACAACCATATGATCCCACCTATAAAGACTCAAAGAAGAACTTGGAAAACTATAACGATATCAATCCCAAATCTAGAGCAATGATCCATATCCTCCATTCCTTGCTAAATCCACCTCAGCTATAACCACTTTATCCACCAACTTGTAATAAATCAATAGGAAAAGGAGAATAATAATTGATCTAAGCTCAAACTTATGGACCATTTCAAAACATCTTATATTGAGATAGTCATTCATGAAAAGATCAAGAGACAAATCCACTAACTCTGCAAACTGAGTAGCATACTTCATCACTGAATGATATCATTGCTCCAAAGCAAGAACTCATGGGCCTTTACCACCTTCAATGTATCAGGATGAAAATTTTAATTAAAAACTTTTTAAAGGTAGGCCAAGTGATATCTTCCTACCTTCTATCTTACACCAAGTAGTCCCACCATTTCTTACTTAGTTCTTCTAACATGTAACTAGTGAAGCCTACTTTTGGGGTCTTAGGGTTATTCAGAAAGTAAAAAATATGCTCAATAATTTTGATTGATTTATTAAGCTCATGGGTAAATATGTCACCATAGAATATATGTTGATTCTATATAGTGAACTTATGAGCATGGTCCATAGTCCATGCCTGACCTATTTCTTGTTCCTAGCCTAGAGATTGGATGGTATGGATCACCAATTTTGCCAAAATGGGATTAACTGGAGGGTTATCCTGTGGTAAATGCTTCATAGCTCCCTTCCTATGCCTAGAAGATGACCTTATGGGAGGAATTTTCTACAAAACACAAGGCACAACTTATTAAATACACAATTAAATCTTAAAAAATATCAAATAAATCATAAGAAACCCCTATAATAGATCTCAAAAAAAAAACATTAATATAAAACACACTTTCAAATAGAGTAGGGGTGAAATGTAAATTTTTTAATTTTTTTCCTATCGTACATGGTTTCGCCATATGATAAAAAAATCATGCACTGACTATGAAAAACAATACTGGAAGATTACAGAGCAATTCACATGGTATTTTCACGACTACTTATAACTATGATCTTAAATCATGCACCTATTATTTCCATCCTTATTTCACCCTAAAATTCAATATACCTCAAAGTCACTCATGGAGTGTTCCCAAAACCCCTATACAATAATGAAAAGCATCAAATCACATAAAAAACCCAAAACCAGGTTCAAATTATAAACACAATTACTGATCTCCCATGGAAACCCAAGGTTTATTATGAGGAAGAGCAGTCCATACACTCCTCCTCACCCAACTCTTTACTATCTATGGTTTTATCTCCTATATAAAACTGACAGACAAATAAAAACTTGGATCTGATACCATTTTGTAGTTAATCACCCTGAGTCGACTCGACCCGTCACCTAAACTGGCCCGCCATAGTGCCCAAAGTGTGTTCCTGACTTCCATGGGATAGAGACAATCACGAAGAATTCATAAATAAAATTTTTAATTATTTCACCCTTGGTAATATTTCATGACCCATAAATTAATTATATATACACACAACAACCAAATTAGAAACATCAACATATATAAGCATGCAACAAAGTAGATACAACAATGAAAAAAAGAAGATATCAGAACACCATTACATCAAAAGTCATATACAATATATAAACATATGATATACATAGTCAACTATAAAAATATGGAATAAAGATCAAAAGTACAATACATAACATCACAATGATACAAAATACCAAAATTTCTCCACATGAGGCAACTCCGTGAGACCACATCTCTACCATCCCAACAAACCAAGGAATTGGGTAATCAAGAGGATCCATCAAATTACACGGTGCCCTTACCTTTTAACGTGTCATAAAAAAATAAGGTTTTCATACGCCTAAAGGAATATAAAGAGTATGAGGTACAAATCCCAATAGGATACCACCATGAATCTATGTAAGGCCTTTACCCATAAAAACCATTAAGTATAGTATGAAAACTCATTATTTTCACAACCAAGTTCAATTTTAAAAGCATGTTCACTTGAAAAAATATGGTAAAAAAGGCTCAAAAAAAGGAAATAAATCCACCCAACATAAGTGTGATCAACTCAACCACACATTGTATAACATGATCATAAACATGAAAACTATCATATAGAAAAATAAAGGGAAATGGAAATAAGCACAAAATATTTCACAATCAACAAGGCACTATCATTAAGAATAAATCATATAAAAATTAACTGGTCATAAGTAATATGCACTATGGTCTCTAACCAATAGGGTCTAGTGTGACTTAGTCTAAACAAGGTTTTTCTAGCCGGCTAAGAAAGTATAAAATGTTTGCAAGATCTCTCCATCTTTATCAGGCCCAACCATAATCCCATGGGAAATCTCGATCCCCATGGAAAAATTTTAGAAGCTCCCATTGGTCTTCCTCCCAAAGGCTACCTTGGTCCCTTAGATAAAACTCTCTTTGTATAAGTAATGAATGCACACACACACCCAATGTATCCCATGTGTTACTCAATAAAAAATGTAAAAAACATCAACAAGTTATAATCACATAATCCATTTCAAAAGAAAATTTAATAAGACTTTGGGGCTATTTCAAGTAAATCATCTTACACTATGCATTATTTCTTTAAAAACCCTTTTAAAAACCCATTTAAGGCATAAAATCTCTTTGATCCATTTTAACGAACACACATAGTGAATTAAGAAAAATCTATTTAAAAAGATATTTTAAATCATTAAATTACCAAAAAAATTAAAAAATAACAATAATTATGGATACACCACCATCAATAATAACTCAAATCAGGTGAAACATAATAAAAAAACTAAGGGAAAACATGATTCAATAGAAAGCCATAGAAAACACCATTAAACAGAGACACCTACCAGAAACCAAACCAGAACTTATAACCTTCAATGATAAACAATTGAATCAAGAAAGAGAGGTCCTCGCACACATAAACCACAAAAAAACAAAACAAAATCCCCATAAATAACCCTAGGTTCATCCAAATTTCAAGATAGGGTTTTCACCTTCCATGTAATGGAAGAACATGGCAAGGTAAGGGGGAAAGAAAGAAAAATCATGAAGAAAACAAGCTTACCTCAAGATAGAACACTAAATATCTGATCATAATCCACTAAAAAAAGAGGGAATAAGTTTTAAGGTTTTATAAGAGGGATTTTCATGATTAGGGAGAGAAATGAGGGTGAAACCCTTAAAAATAAAAAAAGGAAAAAATAGTCAAAACCCATTTTTTAATGATCTGCACAAACCACATGATTTGACCACATGATCAGACAAACCATGAACTAACTATGCAGGAGACACTAGATCCCCAAAACACATCTCATATAATTTCTAGTAAATTTTACATGGTTATAAAAAACATGATAAAACCGTGTAAAATCCCATAGTCCCTAAAACACATCCCTCACATGGTTAACCACATAGTTAGAAAAATCATGCGCTGACTATGTGCCAGTGACTATTTCCTAAAACACTGATTCTCTCAACATCCAATGCTAGAAAAATCCTAAAATAAAAATAAAAAATTATTTAAATATCAAAATAAAACATACTAGTGACCCAACGAGTGTTAAATGTGGGGTTTCCCAAAAGCTTTTGAAAAAAAGGAGTGAACTATGCTACCTACTTGATCAACAAGAGTCCATATTCACTAATTCAAATAAAATAACCATAATAATATAAATCCAAAAATAATATTTATTTGAATAAAATTAAATTATTTTTCATGATATATCATTTATATCTTGATTCTAAGGAGCAAGACAAGATGAAGACTAAGTCTTGAGCATGTTGCATTGTGGGTTTTGAGAGTGAAGAGTTTGGTGTTTGACTATAAGATAATTATATTTAGAAGGTTTAATAAGTTAGAATGAGATCTTAAATAATGAGATTCTATAAAAGTATTGAAAATAGTTAGGAAATTTTAGTGAGAGTGAAGTATCATCAGTAGTTGAGGTTCACATGGATGGATGTCTGAAAGATACAAATGTTCTGAAGAGTCTTGGAAGCATGACTATTATGAAAGCATTAGACCAGTGGGAGGAAGTTCATGAAGGATATCAAATTCCACTATTTTTTACTGGGTTAGAAGTGATAGATATTTCAAGGACTATATAATCTGAAGCATCGAAATTTCACACTCCAGAATTTTCTGTCTTGAAAGGAGCCCAGTCATAGAGAAAATTGTGGAGTTCTATCAGGGAAAGTCACCAAGTTCGAAGGTATAAAAGTATTTTTCATTATTTTCATCTAATAAATGATGTAAAATTTGATATCCTAGAAAATGAAATAATTTCTGAAGGTTGTAAGCAGTGGGAGTTAATTATGAGGGATGAACTTGATTCCCTATATACGACCAGAAAATGAGATCCAATGAGAAGACTTGATGAGAATAAATTCTTGAGAAACAAGTGGGTTTTTCGATTGAATGAGGATGAATATGGTATTCAGAGTTACAAGGTTAGGCTAGTGGTGATGTTTTTTAATAAATTTATGTATTATATTTCTTGAATATTTTTCTTCGGTAGTTGACATCCCCATAGGGCATCGTTAATTCCCTAGGGTACTATGCAAAAACAAATTTATAAAACTCAAAATATTATAACCAATTAATTAAAATGTAGTATAATAAGAGTTTGGGGTCTAACCCATAGAGACAATGTGTATGTTTTAAATTAATTAAGGAAACAAAAATTGAAATTGTTTAATTCGTTTGGAAAGAATGATAAATAACGACAGTGATGATTGGGTTTAAATTCAATATGGGAAACATGCTAGGTTCAGTGATTTTGGGTTCGTGTGCTAGGGATTCAATTTCTAAGGGTTGATTCATGTTTGGTGTTGGAATTAGATCACAAGGGATCCTTGGTCTTGGTATCCCACTTTACTCCTATGATTGCACCTTTGGAATGGTCATTTACTTGGTTAAATCACAGAAATAGGCTACCCAAAACCATATTTAAACATAACTGACCTAGATTTCATAATGTTTATACACAAACTAAGACTATTAATTGATTAAACAAAATAATACTCTTTAAATCAAAAGCAATGGCCATGTAATTTAAAAAAGAATAAGATTAGAATTGATAAACGACATTCACAAAAATACAAAACATGAATAATAAAATGAAACAATCCCTAATCATAACATCCCCCTATAATCACATCACTTGACACAAATGGGACTACTATCTTGTCATGGGATCAGGTAGAATGGGTACCCAAAGGAGAAATAGTTGCAAATAATGGCTTCATATCATCACCCCATTGTCTGGCGAATGTTCCTTGGTGTTGCTTGGCTTCTAATGGTCCCAGAGTGTCTTGGAAGGGTGACCGAAGGCCTATTTTTATATCCAAATTCTCAAGTGTGGCTTGAAGCATTGGTTTTATTTTTCACGTGTCTACATCATCATGAAATGTACTCATGTTACACTTCACACAATCCCTCATGTTTTCATCCGTGTATTTCAAATCTCGCACAATTCTTATTTGAAACTTTGAATTCCATCACGACGTGAACTCCTGACCCATGACGTGTACTTGTCTTTCATAGTGTGTCTTCATGTCAAAAATTATACAGTGTGAAAATTTAATTTTAACATGTCATGGAATTTAATGATATTACATGTCATGTAATACAAAAAATTTTAATTTTAGGGTTTTTAAAATATTTAATTTTATTTTCTATTAATTGAATAAATACTCTATCAGCATTTCCTAAGCATTTAAGGTAATTATTTAATACCTAAAATATTAGAAATAGATTTCCATGATGAAAAAATTAGTTTATCTCTAAAATAAACATTTATAACTGAAATTTTCCTATTTTTATCCTTATAATAGAAAATTAATGTTATTAAAGTCAAGAGAGTGACATTTTGTATTTACTATTCTCTTAAATTAATATAAAGGTCATAATCAAATAAATATGGTACCAAGTGGACATATATTCTAGAATTATATATAAATGGATTAAATAAACCCATCCAATAGGATAAAAATAAGTGTTGGGTTGATTTGGATACCTTATCTCATGGTTTTAACCCTATTTTCCCATTTTACCTTTACTGAGGTGATAAACATTTACTAAGGTTACTATTCATAATGAAAATAATAAAAGGGGCATATTTTAATTTTTTTTACCTCTTGATTCAAAATATGGAATCCATTTTTCAATATTCAATTTGTAGAAGTTTTAGATAAAAATAAAAAACATGACGAAAAACAATTCTTTAGAAAAATTCCTTTTTAAGTATAAAAATGTTTTTACACCAAATTTAAACATAAAATTGATTATAATGAACTTAATTGTATTATTAATAATATATAATAACTAATTTTACTTTTACACCCTTTTAAAATAAAAATTAACTTTGTAAATGCTTGAAATAAAAATACAATTTTCAATAAAAAATAGTATTTTCACTATTCCTTAGAAAATCTATACTTTCAGAAAAATCCCAAAAATTTAATTTAAGATAATTTTGAAGTTATTATTACAAAAACCATATCCTTTTTATAAAAAAAAATTCTAAAATTTAGAGAAATTAATTATAATATTTTCTCATAAAGATCGTTAAAAATCATTTTTGAAGAAAATGTGTTAGGAAGAATAAAACAACTTTACTAAAAATTGATTGATTATTTCCTAAGAATTAATTAATAATTTTTATTGAGTAGGTAATTTATATTTATATTTTATAATGTTTTTAATCCCATTAATACCCTCAAATTTAACGGATAGATTATAATAGTTATTTTTAAATATTAATACTTCATGGTTCATTTAAGATGAGTATTGCATGTTGTATACACTATCAAGCATAATGTTCATTTAAAATCTCAGAGTTTCACATTGATGTATTTTAGATACTTTACTGAATAGAGGACCGACCATGATGTTCAGTTGAGGTGTAATTCATCCCATATAAATCAGATTATGGTGATAACTGGAAGCATCGACTGGTCACTCCTATATATAGAAGGGTTGATAACTTGTGATTATAACTATTAAAGTTTTGCAATTATCCTTTATTTCTCTGAAAAAAAGTAAATAAACATTTCCCCATGGATTAAGTTGAAATCCTGAAAAACATAATATCTTGTGTTGTCATTGCCTTATGTTTTTTACTTCTATCATTATTTCTATTGGTCTTGTTTACATTGTTCAGAACGAGGGTGTAACAACATAGTGATTTGTGAGTAGTTCATCTCTCAAGTTCTATAAATTGATTCATAGGTTAATTATAGAAATTTATTCCACTTTCATAAGTTTTTATGGAGTAATATTAGGTGGTTGTATCAAAATAAGGTCCCTTGGGACCAATAATTGGTATCAAATATCAAGGATGGAGTGATCTGAATGACTAGTCTCTGATTAAGGTGTTTCATTTCTCAGTTCAATGGAAACATTCTGACCTCAGTCTTATAGGATAACCTTGGTAAATAGTTTCTAATATTTTTACGTTATGTTTTTCAAAAGATTAGGGTAGTTCCTAACTTCCAAAAGAATGGTGTTGGATGAGAGTAAAGTCTGGTAAAAGTAGTTTTAAGGGATGAATTTTGAATTCTAGAAAATGAAATTATAGGATAATCTATTATAGAAGGATCATAATTTTATATTAACTAAAGCTAAAATTGAAGCTATGGAAAAGGAGGAATTTAATATTCTTTATAATATTGATCATGGTATGATGTGAATGTCACTTTAAAAGAATGTGGATTACAACATTCGAGAAGTGAAAATAACATCAGATCTTATGAAAACCTTAATTAGAATGTATAAGAATCCAATAATGATGAATAAGGTGTTCTTGCTAAGTATACTTTTTAGTATTATAATATTGGAATTAAGGTTTTTAGAAGATCATATCATTAACTTTGATGTTATTTAGAGTCAGTTAGAATTAGTGAAGGTAACCTTTAAGGACCCAATTTGGGTGCTATTATTATTTTCTTTGATTATAGAATCATAGGATGTGATGGTGACTGATGTGAGTAAATTTAGAAGAAAGGATAACTTTACATTAATTAATGTTCATGAATTGGTCTTGGATAAATAAATTCAATGGAAGGAGATCCATACATCTTCTAAAAACATGTATAACACAAAAATAAGAGGAAGATCCATAATCCATAAAAGTAATTGGAAGGGGAAAGGTAGGAGGAGCTCCAACAAGAGTAGATCAGTGGATTATGATCATGTATCTTGGAATTATGAGAATATATGACACCTAAATAAGTATTGTAGTGATAGATGAAGAATTATAAAAAGTATACTTTCATAAGTGGGTTTGCAAAACCTATATCTAAGGATAAGAGTGGATTACTCTTAAGTGATTCTACTTCATTGGGGTCTTGGGCTATAGATTTCAGAGATTTATTTTACTTAACATTTGATAGGGTAAGTATGTGAAATTATACTTATTGAATACTTGTAAAGTTTCATCTTGCGAATGAAAAAGATCTCAAGATTATAAGGAAAAATTATGTTTCGATCTAGACAAGGAATAAAATCACGATAGAGATAAATGATTTGTGGCATGTTTTAGAAATTTAGAAGAACCTTATTTCCATTGGGAAACTATATGATGAAGGATTCTACAATTTTCTTGTGTATGGAGTGTGAAATATTTCACACTACTCTCTGGTTGTTGAGAATGTAGTGAAGTATGAAACTTTGTACCTTATAGAAGCATCAAAAGGTGATAATTATGCCATAGAAATAACTTCTTCTAAGTTATGGCATAACCATATGGGGAATCTCAGTGAGAAAGTGATAAAGATCCTCGTTTCCATAGGATTGATTAAATTCATAAGTACAAAGTTTGAAATGTGTTAGGATTTCATCTTTGGAAAGCAGTGAAAATTTTCTTTCCAAATGGAATGTAAAACACCGAAGCACTAGAAGTTGGACTTGGTCCACATTGATGTATTGAGACTGAAACTAGTGTGCTCTCATGAAGGTTAAATTTTCTATGTGACATTAATGAAATATTACATATGAAAATTGTGGGTGTAATTTATAAGGAATACATATGTGGTGTTCAAGAATTTCATCCATGTAGGTCCATGGTTGAAAAGTATATTAGAAGAAAGCTAAAGTGCTTATAGTCAGATAATGGTGGTGAGTATAGAAGTAGGGTGATTCAAAGGTTTTGCTGGTATAAGAGAATTCAATTTGAGAAAACCATGCCAAGGACTTAGAAACAGAATGGAGTTACAAAAATAATTAATTAGAAATTGGTATATAAATCTAGGAGCATGTTGATTCATGCAGTGTAGCAAACTTGGCCAAGTAGACCTAACTTGTCACCCGAACTGGGCCACCATTGGGCCTGAAACGCATTCCCGATCACCACAGGCTAGAGACAAGCACCAGGGAATCCTAGACAACCAATTTAAAATGTTTTTCAACTATATAAATCTATAATGAATCATCCATTAATTATATGACCACACCAACCAACTACACAAACATCAATAAATATAAGCATGCAACATAGTAAACACAATAATGAGAAAAAACATTATAACATAATCACATCAAAATTCATATACAAGATATAAAAATATGATATTCATAGTCAAATATAAAAATAAGTAATAAATACCCAAAGTAAAATAAATAATATCCCAACGATACAAAATCCCAATATTGCTCTACATGAACCAACTCCTTGAGACCACGTCCCCACCATCCCAACTAACTAAGGATGTGGGTAATCAAGATGATCCAAAAAACTAAACGGTTACCTTTCCTTTATCCATGTCCTTCAAAAAAGGTTTTTATACACCCAAAGGCATATGTAGAGAGTGATGTACAAATATTAATAGGATAACACCAGGAATCTATGTAAGGCTTTACACATGAAAACCATTAAGTCTAGTTTGAAAACTCATTTTTTGAAAACTAAGTCCACTTTTAAAAGAAAAATCACATGAAAAAAATACTTTATAAATCCCTTTGGTTTTTCTAAAAAACAAGCCATGTTTTAAAAATCATGGTAAACAATCTCAAATAAAGGACATAAATCTACCCAACATAATCATGCTCAACTAACCCACACATTGCATAACATGATCATAAACATGTACACCATCATATAACCAAATAAAGGAAAATGGAAATAAGCAAAAAATCTATCACAATAAACAAGGAATTAGTATCAAGCATACAACATATGAAAACTAACTGGGCACAAGTAATATTTACCATTGGGTCTAACTAATAGGGTATGGTGCGACTTAATCTAAAAAAGTTTTTTATAGCCGAGTAATAAAATATAACAAGTTTGGAAGCTATATATATCTTCTCCAGGACTAACCATAATATCAAGATCACTCTTAGTCCATAGGGCCACATTTCAAAAGATCCCATGGTCTTCCTCCCAAATTCTCCCTTGGTCCCTTGGACAACACTATATTTTTCTACATTATGCACACACACACACACCTAATGTCTCCCATGTGATACTCAATTCCAAAATAAAAAATATCCACAAGTTCCCATCATATAATCCATTTAAAAATTAAATTTAATAAACTTTATTCCCATTTCAAGTCAAACATATAATACCATTCAATACCCTTTTAAAAACCCATTAAAAACTCACTATTTTAACAAACACATGAGGTGCATCAAGTCAACCCTCTTTACAAAGACACTTTAAACCATTAAATTTCCAATACATTTAAAAAATCACAAAAATAAATGATACACCATCACTAATAACTAAAATTAGGGTAAACTTAATAAACAATATCCTAGGGAACTAAATTCAATGGAAATCTAGGGGAAAGCTCCCTTAAATAGTGACATCTACTGAAAACCAAACTGAAACTTTTCACCTTTGATGAAAATTACATGAATCAAGAAAGATATATCCTCAAAAACCTAAAAAACAAATAAAGAAATAAAAAACCCCATTAACAACCCTAGGTTTTATTGTAGAAACATCAATAATAACAATATATAAATGATTAATAGAAGAAGAATAAAATGAAAAAACCAAATAATTTGAAGAAGATCACAAGAGAAAACAATTTATGTGGTTTGAGAAATGATCTCCACATCCATAGATAGGAAGAAAAATTCCCTATTTTTGAAAATAATTACAGGGTACAATCTTAGAGTATAAAACCCTAGCTTGAAATGAGCTCATAAAGAAGATGATGTAACTATGGTACCAACTACGGAATAATTCCATTGTGCTATAATAACTGGTGGCTAGAAGTTCATGTAGATATAGTGGCCTGTTAATGTCTCCAGTAACATGATGATATAGTGCCACGTTAAAGTCCATAGTGCTTCAGTGTCCTATCACATGATGCTATAGTAATTCTGCATTGCTATAGTTCTCTATCGATGTAGTGTCCAGACGAGACTGCTAGAAATCGACCCAACTTTATCCAAAGGATTGGGATACAACATTCCAACAAGTTCAACCAAATCAGAAGCTATTTTCTCCACCTTTATGGAAATAGAATAAAAAGGAAAGATAAGGTTGAAATAAAGAAAAAAATGAATACAATGAGCTTACCTCAAGCTAGAATACCAAATATCCAAGAATAATCCACCAAAAATAGTGGGAAGAATCTACAAGGTGTGGGGAGAGGGATATAGATGAGTGGGTAGATAAATGAGGGTGAAAAAATTAAAAATATAAATGGTAAAATGGTCAAAACCTAATTTTTTAATGATGTGGAAAAATTTCATGGTTTCGATGAACAGTCAAAAAAACTGTGTGCCAACTGTGTGTGAACCACTACCACCCCAAAAAAAGCACTTGAATAGTTTCTAGGGAATTACACATGGTTAGAAAAACCATAATCAAACCATACAAAATATAATTATCCCAAAATCACCACCCTCACACATTTATCCACAATGTTATACAAACCATGCTCTAACCATGCACTAGGGTCTATTTCCTCAAAAAATATGGTTCTCGTCCCCCAACTCCTGAAAACTCTCGACGTAAATAAGTAAAAAAAATAAAAAAGAAATTAAGACATACCAGTGACTAGGAGGGTGCCAAAATTATCCCCAGTATGCCTATCTACCCCTCCTCCCCAAACACACTGAAGGGACCTTAAAATAAAATATGTGAGGTCATTGCTCCCTCACCGACACTTCCTACTCCCAAGTCTCATGGATATTTTCACCATGTTTCCAAAGCACATAGATTATTAGGTTTGAATTACCAAATAGCACCTCGTTATGATAATCCAAGATAAAAAAATGTTTCTCCACATTGGTGGTGTTAGGATCTAACTCCAAATACTCTCGTTCTATCACATGAGATGGGTCTGGATGGTACTTCTTCAATTGGGATATGTGGAACACATCATGAATCGAGGATAGATTTGAAGGAAATTCCAACCAATAGGATACCTTCCCATGATTCACCACAATTTTAAATGACCTGACATAATGTGGTGCCAACTTCCCCTACTTTTACAATCGATGATACCCTAGTTGAACAAATAACGAGAGAAGCACTTTATAACCAACCTCAAACTCCAACGGTTGATGAAGATAATCAACATATGATTTTAGAGACTATCTATCACTAACCTCTTTAGGATCAATTGTACTATCTTCATCATCTCCTAGATGAGACTCAATACCAATAAGGAACACTCACCCAACTCAACCCAACATGATGTGGACCAACATAGAAATCCATAAAACACCTCAAAAGGTTCCATCTTAATCGATTCTCAATAACTATTGTTTTATGAAAACTCAACCAATGATAGAAACCTCTCCCACAAACCCCCAAAGTCAAGTACACATGCATTAATCCTATCCTAAAGAATTCGGATGGACCTATTTATTTGACCATCCATCTATGGGTGATAATACAAGATTAAATTAAACCAGGTTCCCATTTTTCCCTAGATACTCTTCAAAAACTAAGAAGTAAAATGGGTATCCCAGTCAGAAACTATCACAAAATGAACCCCATGAATCTTAATGATCTCTCAAATATATAGGTGCCCAAAATCCTCTACCTTCATCGACCCCCTGATGGAAAGAAAATTATCTTAATTAGTAAACTAATATATAATCACCCAAATAGAATATTTACTAGTAGGATCAAATGTTATATTGATAAAAAATTCCATAGAGATCTCATCCCATTTCTACACAGTAATAGAAAGAGGATAAAGAAACCTGACCAACCTCTGGTTCTCCACTTTGATCCTATGGTAGGTAAAACATCAAGATAAAAAATATACAATTGATCATATCATCCTAAGCCACCAAAACCAATTCCCTAGTGTATAAAAAATCTTGGTATCCATTAGGTTAATGTCCCAACTAAAACAATTCCCCTTGTGCATCACCTCTTGCCTCATGGTCAAGAGAACTACTAGCATCTCTTTTTGAGGTTCAAGTTCCTATTGGTGAAGATATAATTTAGGCTCTTATGAATCAAATAAACTGTAAACCACTTCTCGAATAGGTAACAAAGCTAATTTTTCATCAATTACATCCTAGTTTGCAACTCTAAGTCATGGGTGGGGTAATTAATCTAATGTGGGAATAACTGAAAAGAGTTGTAAACTACCGCATGATCCTCCTACATCAGCACACACCCCAATTCCACATCTTAAGAATAAAAATACACTACATATACTTTATTAGGATCAGGAAGAATCAAGACAAAATATGATGTAAAATGAACCTGAAACTCCTTAGAAGAACATTATAACTTCTCACTCAACTCAAACTTCACCACTTTCCAAGTCAATTCTATCAAGGGTGAAGATAGCCTAAAGAGGTCCTAAAAAAGAACCTATAATACCCATCCAATCCTAAAAATATCATGATATCAAACACATTATTTTTATACTTCCAATACATAAGTGCTTGGATCTTCTCAGGGTCCATAGAAACCCCTTTCTCAAAGATCACATGGTAAAAAAACATTACCTCTTGGATCTTGAACTAGAACTTGAACAACTTGACATACAAATGATGCTCTCTCATGGTTCCCAAAAAAACTCTTACATGATCACCATAGTCCTCCTAGATATTATAATACACCAAGATTTCATTAATAAACATGACTATGAAAGAGTATAAAAATATATGAATGATCTAGTTCATTAATTTCATAAATAACATAGGAAAATTAGTAAGAAAAAATGGAATAACTAGACACTTAATGTTCCCATACCAGATCCTAGAGGTAGTCTTAGAAATATCCTATTACCACACCCACAACTGATGATATCTTGACCTTAGTTCAATCTTTAAAAACAACAAGGCTCCCATTAGTTGATAAAAAATATTATCAATTTGAGTCAATAAGTATTTATTCTTAATGGTCAACCGATTCATCTGATGATGGCCAATGTAAATTTATACATTCACTTCTTCCTTCTTTACAAAAAGAATTGGAAATTCTCATAATGACATGTTGCGATGGATAAATACCTTACTTTAAAGGTACTTTAACCGAACCTTTAACTCTTTTAACATAGCAAGATAAATATGATATGATGGTAAACAAATGGGGCTCACCCCAAGGAGTAGATAAATAGTTAATTCAAATTCTCATTAGGGAAGATTCCCATAAAAATAATTCCAAAACACCTTATATTGCTATTCTATGACCACCAAAAGACAACCATATGATCCCATCTCTATAGGCTCAAAGAAGAACCTGGAAAACTGTCATGATATCGATCTCACATCTAGAGTAATGAGCCATATCCCCCATTCCCTGCTAAATCCACATCAGCGATAACCACTTTATCCACCACCTTGTAATAAATCAATAGGAAAAGGAGAATAATAATTGATATGATCATAGACTTATGGACCATTTAAAAACATATTGCATTCAGATAGTCATTCATGAGGAGATCAAGAGACAAATAAACTAACTTAGAAAACTATGTAGCATACTTTATTACTAAATGACATCCTTGCTCCAAAATAAAGAACCCACAAACTATTATTTTAAAACTTTTTAAAGGTATCCCAAGTGAGATCTTAATTCCTTCTCTCTTTCACTAAGTACTCCCACCATTTCCTACCTAGTTCTTCCAACTTGTAACTGGTAATGCCTAATTTTTGGGTCTCAAGGTTCTTCAGAAAGTAAAACATATGCTCAATACTTTTGATTGATTCAACAAGCTCATGGGTAAATATGTCACCATATAAGATCAGTTGATTCTATATAGTGAACTTATGAGCATGGTTCATTGTCCATGCATGAAATATTTCTTGTTCATATCCTAGAGATCAGATGGTATGGATAATCAATTCCACCAAAATGGGATTAACTGGAGGGTTCTCCTGTGGTACATGCTTAGTAGCTCCCTTCCTATGCTTAGAAGAGGACCTTATGGGAGGAATTTTCTACAAAACACAAGTCTCAACTTATTAAGTACAAAATTAAATCTTAAAAAAACATCAAATAAATCATAATAAACCCTTAAAATAAATTTCGAACAAAAAACACTAATATAAAAAACACTTTCAAATAGAGAAGGGGTGAAATTTAAAAATTTTAATTTTTTTTCTATCATACATGGTTTGGCCATACGATAAAAAAAATATGAACTGACCATGAAAAACAATACTGGAATATTACAGAGCTATTCACATGGGATTTTCATGACTACTTATAACCACAAGCCTAAATCATGCACCTATTATTTACACCCTTGTTTCACCCTGAAATCCAGAATACCTCAAAGTCACTCATGGAGTGTTCCCAAAACCCCTATGAAACAATGAAAAGCATCAAATCTCATAAAAAAACCCAAAACCAGGTTTAAATTATAAACACAATTCCCGATCACCCATGGAAACTCAAGGTTTAGTATGAAGAAGAGCAGTACATACACTCCTCCACACCCACCTCTTGACCATATATGGTCCTATCTTCTATCCACAACTATCCCCCAAATAAAAACTTGGATCTGATACCATTTTGTAGCGAATCACCCCGAGTCGACTCAACCCGTCACCCGAACTGGCCCACCATAGTGCCCAAATCATGTTCCCGACCACCATGGGATATAGGCAAGCATAAAAAATTAATAAATAACCATTTGGAATGATTTCACCCATGAAAATATTTAATTACCCATAAATTAATTATATAGACACACCAACCAACTAAGAAACATCAACATATATAAGCATGAAACATAGCAAATACAATATTGAAAAAAAGTAGATATCATAATACCATTACATCAAAAGTCATATAAAATATATAAAAATATGATATATATAATCAAATATCAAAATAGGGAATAAAGACCAAAATTCCAATACATAACATCATAATGATATAAAATACCAAAATTGCTCCACATGAGCCAACTCTGTGGGACCCCGTCTCTACCATCCCAACCAACTAAGGACTTGGGTAATCAAGAGGATCCATAAAATTTCATGGTACCCTTACCTTTACATGTGTTATAAAAAACAAGTTTTTCATACAACCAAATAAATATAAAGAGTGTGAAGAACAAATCCCAATAGGATACCACCATGAATCTATGTAAGGCCTTTACCCACACAAACCATTAATTATAGTATGAAAACTCAATATTTTCACAACCAAGTTCACTTTTAAAATCTTGTTCACTTGAAAAAAATACTTTATAAATCAATTTGGGTTTTCTTAAAAAACAAACTATATTTTCAAAAATATTGTAAACAATGTTCAAATAAATTAAATAAATCCACCCAACATAAGTGTTCTCAACTCACACACACATTGTATAACATGGGAATAAACATGAAAACTATCATATAGAAAATTAAAGGGAAATAGAAATAAGCATAAAAATATTTCACAATCAACAAGGCACTTTCATTTGGAATAAATCATATAAAAATTAACTGGTCATAAGTAATATACACCATGGTCTCTAACCAATAGGGTCTAGTGTGACTTAGTCTAAACAAGGTGTTTCTAGATGGCTAAGCAAGTATAAAAATTTTAGAATATCTCTTCCTCTTCCTCGTGCCTGACCATAATCCCATGGGAAATCTCAATCCATGAGGAATCATTTCACAATATCCCATTGGTATTCCTCCCAAAGTTTACCTTGGTCCCTCAAATAACACTCTCTTTGTCTAAGTCATGAATGCACACACACACCCAATGTCTCCCATGCGTTACTCAATAAAAAATGTACAAAACATCAACAAGTTCCTATCACATAATCCATTTCAAAAGAAAAATTAATAAAAATTCTGGTACATTTAAAGTAAAGCATCTTACACTATGCATGATTTATTTAAAAACCCTTTCAAAAACCCATTTCAAGGCATAAAATATCTTTGAGCCATTTTAATTAACACATGGAGTGAATTAAGAGAAATCCCTTTAAAAAGATATTTTAAATTATTAAATTACCAAAAAAAAATAAAAGATAACAATAAGTATAGATACACCATCAATAATAACTCAAATCAGGTTCAACTTAATAAACAAAAACCAAGGGAAAAATGATTCCATTAAAAGCCATAGAAAACAACCTTAAATAGACACACCTACCAGAAACTAAACTAGAACTTATCACCTTCAATGATCACCGATTGAATCAAGAAAGAGAGGTCCTCACACACATAAACCACAAAGAAACAAACCAAAATCCCCATCAATAACCCTAGGTTCATCCAAATTGCAAGATGATATTTTTACCTTCCATGTAATGGAAGAACATGGTAAGGAAAGGGAAAAAGAAAGAAAAATCATGAAGAAAACAAGATTACCTCAATCTAGAACACTAAATATCCAATAATAATACACTAAAAAGGATAGGTAGTAAGTTTTAATGTTTGGGTAGAGGGATGCACATGATTAGGGAGATAAATGAGGGTAAAACCTTAAAAATAAAAAGGGAAAAAATGGTCAAAACCCATTTTTTAACGATCTATACAAACCACATGATCAAACAAACCATGCACCAACTGTGCATGAGACACTATATCCCCAAAAAACATCTCATATGATTTATAGGAAATTATTCATGGTTATACAAAACATGATAAAACTGTGTAAAATCCCACAATACCTAAAATATATCCCTCACATGATTAACCACATGGTTAGAAAAATTTTGCGCTAACTGTGTGCTAGGGACTGTTTCCTAAAAAACTGATGATCTCAAAATCCAACACTAGAAACATAATAAAATAAAAAAAATATTGAAAAATAAAAATTAAACATACTAGTAACCCAATGGGTGTTAAATGCGAGGTTTCCTAAAAGCAGTTGGAAAAAAACAGTGAACTGTACTGCCTACCTGATCAACCAGAGTCCACATTCATCAATTCAAATACAACAATCAAAATCATATCAATCCAAAAGGAAGATTTATTTGAAAAAAATCTAATTATTTTTCATGATATATCATTTCCATGTTGATTATAAGGAATAAGACA
The DNA here is from genome assembly GCA_963277665.1 of Viscum album. Lineage (NCBI taxonomy): Eukaryota > Viridiplantae > Streptophyta > Magnoliopsida > Santalales > Viscaceae > Viscum > Viscum album. The sequence goes on along the minus strand of OY728158.1, from coordinate 1,896,285,155 downwards.
AGATGAAGACTAAGTCTCGATCATGTTACATTATGGGTTTCTACAGTGAAGAGTTTGATTTTTGACTATTGGATAATGATATTTAAAAGGTTTTAATAAGTTGGAATTCGATATTAAACAATGAGATTCTATAAAATAACTAAAAATAGTTAGGAAATTTTAGTGAGAGTGAAGTATCATAAGAAGTTGAGGTTCACATGGATGGATGTATGAAAGATACAAATGTTCCGAAAAGTCTTGGAAGCATAACTATTCTGAAAGAACTAGACTAGTGGAAGGAATTTCGTGAAGGATATAAGATTACACTAGTTTTTACAAGGTTAAAAGTGATAGAATTTTCAAGGAATATATAATCTTGAGAATTGAATTTTCACACTTCATAATTTTCAGTCTTGAAATGATCTCAGTCACAAAGCAAATTGTGGAGGTTTATTGGGGAAAGGCACCAAGTTCAAAGGTATAAAATTATTTTTCATTATTTTCTTCTAATAAATTATAGAGAATTTGAGATCCTATAAAATGAAATCATTTTTGAAGTTTGGAAGTAGTGGGAGTTAATTATGAGGGATGAACTTGATTCCCTCTATGTGACTAGAATATTGGAGCCGATGAGAAGACTTGATGGGAATAAATTCTTGCAAAACAAGTGGGGTTTTTTTGAAGGAGGATGAATATGGTAGTCGGAGGTACAAGGTTGGGCTATTGGTGAATTTTTTCTAATAAATGGATAGATTTTATTTATTGAATATCTTTCTTTGGTAGTTGATAGCCCCTTAGGGTATCACTAATTCACTACGGTACTATGAAAAAACAAATTTATTAAAATCAAACTATACTAATCAATTAATTAAAATGTAGTATAAGAAAATTTCGGGGTTGAACCTGTAGAGACAGTCTGTATGTCTTAAATTAATTAAGGAAACAGAAATTGAAATTGTGTAATTTGTTTATAAATAATGAGAAATAACATGAGTGATTATTGGGTTGAAATTCAAAATGGGAGACATGCTAGGTTCAGTGATTTTGGGTTCGTGTTCTAGGGATTCAATTTATATGGGTTAATTTAGGTTTAGTGTTTGGATTTGGTCAGTAGGGATCCTTGGTCTTGGTATCCTACTCTAATCCAATAATTGCACCTTTGTAATGATAATATAATTGGTTCAATCACAGAAATAGGTGACCCAAAACCATATTTAAACATAACTCGGCTAGATTTCATAATGTTCATACACAAACTAAGACTGTTATTTGATGAAAAAATAATACTATTCAAATCACAAGCAATGGTCATGTAATTTCAAAAATAAGGAGATTGGAATTGATAAACGGTGTTCGCAAAAGTCCAAAACATGAATAATAAAGTAAAATAATACCTATGCATCACATTCCCCTATAATCACACCACCCGACACAAATGGGACTACTCTCTCATGATGGGAGAAATAATCATGGGTACCCGAAGGAGAAATATCGAAGAAGAATGGATTTAGATCGTCACCCCATTTTCTGGTGGATGTTCCTTGGTGTTTCTTGGCCTCCACTGGTCCCAGAGTGTCTTGGAAGGGTGGCCAAAGGCCTATTTTATATCCAAATTCATCAGTGTGGCTTGAAGAATTTTTTTTATTTTTTATGTGTCGCTGTTATCACGACATGTTCTTGGGTTACACGTCATGAAATCCCTCATATTTTCCTCCGCGTATTTCAAGTCTTTCACTATTCTCATTTGAAACTTTGAATTCCATCACGACGTGTACTCCTAACCCACGAGGTGTAATTTTCTTTCGCAATGTGTCTTCATTTCACGAATTTTCTAGTGTGACAATTTACTTTTAACATGTCATGACATGTAATGAGATTACACATCATGTAATCCATTTTTCTTCAGTTTCTAGATTTTATTCTCTCCCAAAAATACGATACCTTTTTGTTCATGTGATCCATTTTTCTTCATGTAATAAATTTATCTTCATGTCACAAAGTGTCTTTTGGATCATATTCCCATACCTTTTTGTTCCTTTTCAAAATACTTTTCATTTCCTGTCATAAAACATAAAACAAGTAAATACATTCCAAATTTGAAAGATTATTCAATTAAATACACAATTAAATAAATTAAAATACCCTAAAAAATATTCATGAAATAGACTTATAAATACCCCCACACTTGAATTCAGCCTTTTCCTCAAGGATGGAATCTCACCGTACTACAAAGGATGTTAACCTTACCATGATTCAAATTCAATTTCAATATAAAAAATTGATTAAATGGAAGATTAAATTTTCAATCATCACATGTAGAAAATTTATCAATGCCTCATTTTTCAAAGAAACAAATCAACCATGTATTTTATGTTTTCCCTTTGAAATATCCAAGTTTCTTCAATCATATATCTTCATTTTTCAATTAATTATTAGTACACATGCCACTTGTAATTTAACTCACAAGAATTTTTCTACTCATCATCAGGGTATAAATGTAAATAGAATTCAGCACATACCACAAGAACATGTAACTTACCATAGCCTTACAAGACATCTAACATATCCACTGCACAAAGAAAAAATCACAATTAATCATGATGGATTCATAATTTAGGATCAAATTTCTCTGAGGTTTCAAGGTTGGTAGGTAAATGATGTAAAAAATAGTTCTAAAAAAGGAGGTTCAACTATAAATTACTTTTCATGATAACCAAAAACAGCTCAATGATTGTCTCCCTTTACAAATTTCATTTTTCTCTTACCCTAAAAATCTCAAAGTAGTCTCATGATACATGTATGTAAAATGATAGAATCATCCTATCTTTCTCTTTTTATATATATATTTTTTCCTTTTCAAAATCTATGCTTAGGAAAAATCTAACATCCATCACCTAACCACATATGATTAAATGGTCATTAGTCTAGAAAATGGTGATTTTTGATCCTCCCAAGTCACAACCCATTTTTTTCAAAGGTTTTTTGGAAAGAGAGGTGAATAATGAATTATAATGAATGATGTTATGGACTTCCCCATATCATAATAAAAATCCCCACAATAAAATATCCACAATGAATTACATCTCGGTACAACTAATAAAGTTCCTCCCCCACACTTATTCTGATATATCATGAAAAACATTTAGAGGAAGGTAAGAATGGATAAAATAGGCTTGTAACACAGCTCATTTCCTAACAAGGCGATTCATGGATTCTATGGGTTTAAAAAGGATTAATTCCAAGAGGGTCTTGGGATAAGGGCTAACATAAATTATACCCCAATCATTCTAAAATTGATTGTGTTTAGTCATATATTTGATAAGATGTAGAGAAAGTTATAAAATAAAACATGCTCGAGTTTCTCAAGAAATATACTATAGAAAGAATTGGAAATATTGGGTCAGTGGATTTCTAGGGAATGAGATGATTGGTTGGTTCAATCACTCATGGAAATGCATGTGAATAATTAAATCAATGAATTCAAACATTATGAATTCAAAATATGTCAAAATATTAGAAAATTTTCATTTACAATGATCAAAATGCTTCCCTAAATCATGATTTGTCAATTCCTAATCGACATTATTATCTCTAGTAAATATTTTTTCCATTTTTATCATTAAATTTTATTGAAAAAGAAATTTAAATACATGGAATGATATTTTTCTAGGTAGTTTATGTCTCCTAGATCATTTGAGTAAAGATTGAATCTAGTGTGGGGTATGCAATTGACAATTAAAGCTCTAAAAAATTAAAATATATGGGGACTATAGTTGAATAATACATAATTAAAACTCTTACTCCCCTTGAAAATTGATGCTTAAACATGGGATGTACAGGTTCTTCCTAAACCCTTTCATGATGTTTAGTTTTCCCTCATGACAGGTAATTTATATGAATCTTCTTATACTTCCTTGATGTCATTGCAAAAATAAAATAACAAGTTAAAGAACATGCCATAATAATGAAATTTTAAAAATATTTGGGGATGAGTGTTTTTTTCTTAAAAAAATAAATAAAATACTAAAAACTCGATTTAACTCCCGGAATCACTTTTTTTACCATAATTGGATCGACCTTATGTTCTTTAGCTTAGTTGAATTAAAGTAGGAAATAGGTTACCTGATCAGAATCTACAAAATGTTGAAGCCTTGATTCATCTGTGTAGATTGGTCCTCTCCCTTTTTCTGAAACTAATTTCACTCTTCTGTTGTGGAAAACTTTTTCTATCTCCATGGGCCCAATCCATTAGTTCTTTTCCCTTCTCGAATAGTTAAATGAAACTTCAATAACTACCCAAACTTTCTCTCCAACTTTGAATTCTTCTTAAATGAATGTCTCTCTACTATCTTCAGTTTTGTCCATAACTTTCTTTTCTTTATTCCTCTTGTCTTCACTTTCCACAATAGAAAATTCAACTCTTTTTCCTTAGAAAAATATGCCCTCTTCTTTCATCAATTTCTCTAAAAAATTATCAACTAGTTCATATGATTTTTTCACCACCCAGTGAAAATTGAATTTTAGCTATGATCCTCCAACTCTCAAACTCAACTCTCTATTGTGAGCATCAATCAGTTCCATTCCTGCAGCTAGGAACGGTCTTCCCAATATTATTGGGTGCTTCTCTTCATCCATTTACATCACTATAAAATCCATCAGAAAATAGAACTAATCTACTTTGATGATGAAATATTCAATTATTCTCATAGACATCTCACTGTTGTATAAGCTAGTTGAAGCATAACTCGAGTTGGTTGCATCTCCTTCAATCCTAGGCTCTTGAATATTACATATGACATGATATTTACACTGGCAACTAAATCACAAAAATATCTACCAAAATCATTAGTACCAATGATAATTGGAATGGAAAAAATACATGGATCACACTATTTCTTTGGTAAAATTCTTGAAACTACTACTGATCTTTCTCCTACCAATGGAATGGTGGATAAATCTTCAAGCTTTTTTTTATTTGTCACTAACTACTTCATAAACTTTTCATAGATAGGAATGTTCATAATTACCTCAACGAATGGGATGTTGATGTGAATATTTTTTAACATCTCTAAAAACTTATTCTTTTTCACATCAATCTTCACATTCTTCGCCCAATATGGAAATGATAGTGGCAGTTGGTATGGAGGTGGTGCTTCTTTTTCAGTATTCTCCTCATCTTCTCTATTATTTTCCTAACTTTCTTTGACCTATTCTTGTTCTTTATATCCTCAAAATTCTATGCCATTCCCTTGTGTATTCTTTACACTTCTAAGCAATATGGATTTCACATTTGCATGAGGGTGTTGCTCTGGACATCCTGAAAGCTCTCCTATTTGTCTTTCTCTAAGTGTCTCGACAATCTGACCAACTTGAACTTCTAAGTTTATCATTAGAGATTGTTGATTTTGTGGCCTTTTTTTTTCAGTTCCATGATTTCATTTCCATGATCTCCTGAGTATGTAGTCAACTCTTTAAGTGTATCTCATGTGGTTGTCATAAATTATACAAGGGTCTCCTCTAGTGAATGAACTTGACTGGTCAGTGAGGGCCCTTGGTGTTGAGGTTGAAAACCATGTTGTCTCGATTGAAATCCTTGGCCTTAATTCTAATATTTCTTTTGTGGTTGTTGTGGACTTCATCCCTACAATTAATTTTGATGATTATAATCTAAATAATATGCATCTTCATAATACACACCTTGGGGATTCTGATTGGCCACCATTGCATCCATCTTCTTTGTCATAGACTCCATCTGGGTAGCCATCCATCCATTGCCCACCATATGTATTCCTTGTGTTCTTCCTTCTTTTGGATACCACTAAAAACTATTGCCGGACATCTCGTCCAACAACTCATAACTCTCCTTAGGTGACTTTCGCATAAGCGATCCTCCTGTAGTAGCATCTACAATAGAATGATTTCCCTACGAAAATCCTTTATAAAAAGTTTGAATTAAAAGCCACATTTCTATGCCATGATGTGAACACCATCTTATCAAACCTTTAAAATTCTCCCATGAACTATATAGACTTTTTATTTAATTTCTCAAAATTTAAAATGCTTACCCGTAGATCCATAGACTTTGAAGGCGGAAAAAACCTTGTCAAAAATTTCCTTACCAGATCTTCCCATGTTGTGATTAAATGCGGATGCAGACTTTGGATCCACTCCTGTGCTTTATCTTTTAGTGAGAATCTAAACAGCCTCAATCTTACAACATCATTTGTGACATTTTGAAACTGGAATGTTTCATAAATTTATAGGAAACTTTCAATGTACAAATTTGGGTCTTCATGAGGTAGCCCGATGAATTGTAGAGAATGCATGCTTATTTGGATGACTGCCGACTTTATCTCAAAATGTTGTGCAGCGACGGGGGTATTAAAATACTTGGATTGAATCCCATGTTTGAGGGTCATCCGTAGTTGATTAGTGCTTGTCCTCTTGATTTCTTCCTTGAATTTTTTTGTCCTGCTGGTTGACCCATCACATGATCGACTCCTTCAAATTGGCCTACACCAGCCATGATATTTCATTCTTTGTTGGCTTGCACTTATTTTCTTTGTAGGAATATGGTATTTTCCAACTTGGGGTTGAAAACTCGATCTTTTATTTTATCTTTCCAATTAGTGGAGTATTCGTGCAACATATTCTTACCTGAAACAACAACACGACAAGACCAAGCGTAAAACAAAGAATTATTATAAAAATAACTATCTAAATTTTTAATTAACTTATTCATAATGACAACCATCCCCGACAACGACGCCAATTTGATAGCCCCGTAGGGCATCATTAATTCCCTACGGTACTATGCAATTTTTTTATAAAATCCAGACTATGATACTCAATTAATTAAAATGTAGTATGAGGAAAGTTTGGGGTCAAACCCACAAAGACAGTGTGTATGTTTTAAATTAATTAAGGAAATAGAAACTGAAATTATTTAATTCGTCTGGAAAGAATGAGAAATAACAATAGTGATGATTGGGTTGAAATTCAATATGGTAGACATGCTAGGTTAAGTGATTTTGGGTTAGTGTGCTAGGGATTTAATTACTATCACTACGGGAAGAATGACCATTTGCGATGGGTCAGGGGCCCGTCGCAAATAACCCATTCGAGGAGGTTATTTGCGATGGGTGGGTAAGGATCCATCACAAAAGGTTTGGTAGGAAATGCACGCCAAAGTACAGAAAGGGCATTTGCGACGGGTTCCCTATTTCCGTCACAAATGCCCAGCGGCGGTTTTTACTATTTGCGATGGGAAAATTATATCGTTGCAAATAGTATGTCGGCAGATAACCATTTGCGACGGGACCCGTCGCAAATAATTTTTTTGACCGGCAGCGATTAATGCGGGTGGTGGGAATTTGCGACGGGCTTACCGTCACAAATAAGCTCGTCGCAAATAATCTAACCTATATATACCCCCATTCGTTTTTCCTCTTATTCTACTTCTTTCTCAACTTCTCTCCTTATCTTTTCTGAAAAATTTTCTTCTAAAATTTTTCATTGTTTAAACTATTAAATCGGAGCATAATCCGCAGCTTTTATGCTCTGAAAGTTCCAGTTTCAAGCTATTTATCTATTTTTTTTATTGTTTAGTTATTTTATTTTATTTGAAATTATTTATAATTTTTGTTAGTTAGATGTAATTAAATTCAATTAGAATTAGATATTTGTTTTTTCAGTATTTATTTTTATGAATAATCATGTCTAAGTGTTAATTATAAATAATTAGTAATAAACTGTAATAATTAGTAATAAATTGTTATAATTAGCAATAAATTTTAATAATTAGTAATAAATTGCAATAATTAGTAATACATTGTAATAATCAGTAATAATCTGTTATAATTAGAAATATTTAGTAATAATTAGTAATAATTACCAATACTTAGGATTAATAAGAAAATAATAAAGATTAATTAGAAATAATTAGGATTAATTAGTAATAATTCTCAATAATTATTAATAAATTGTAATAAAAAGTAATAAATTTTAATAATTAGCAACAAATTGTAATAATTAGTAATAAATTGTAATAATTAGTAATAAATTATAAAAATTAGTAATAATTAGTTATAATTATTAATAATTAGTTATAATTAGTAATAATTAGTAATAAATGGTAATAAATGGTAATAATTAGTAATAAATGGTAATAATTAGTAATAAATTGAAATGACTAGTAATAATTAGTAATAATTAATAATAGTTAGTAATAAATTGTAATAATTAGTAATAAACTGTAATAATTAGTAATAATTATTAATAATTAGTAATAATTAGTAATAATTAGTAATAATTAGTAATAAATGGTAATAATTAGTAATAAATGGTAATAAATTATAATAATTAGTAATAAATTATAATAATTAGTAATAAATTGTAATAATTAGTAAAAATTAGGAATAATTAGTAATAAATGGTAATAATTACAAATAATTTGTAATAATTAGTAATACATTGTAATAATTAGTAATAATTTGTAATAATTAGAAATAATTTGTAATAATTTGTAATAATTTGTAATAATTTGTAATAATTAGAAATAATTTGTTATAATTAGAAATAATTTGTAATAATTAGAAATATTTAGTAATATTTAGTAATAATTATCAATAATTAGGATTAATTTGTAATAATTAAGATTAATTTGAAGTAATTAGGATTAATTAGTAATAATTATCAATAATTATTAATAAATTGTAATAATTACTAACAATGAGTAAAAAATTATAATAATTAATAATAATTTGTAATAATTAGAATTAATTAGTAATAATTAGTTAGGATTAATTAATAATAATTAGGATTAATTAGTAAAAATTAGGATTAATTAGTAATAATTAAGATTAATTAATAATATTTAGGATTAATTAGTAATAATTAGGATTAATTAGTAATAATTAGGAATAATTAGGATTAATTTGTTATAATTAGGAATAATTATTAATAATTAGGATTAATTTGTAATAATTCGGATTAATTATTGACAATTAGTAACAATTAGTAACAATTAGTAACAATTTGTAACAATTTGTAAGAATTTGGATAAATTAGAAACAATTAGTAATAATTAGTAATAATTAGTAAAAATTAGTAATAATTAGTAATAATTGGTAATAATTAGTAACAAATTGTAATAATTTGTAATAATTTGTAATAATTTGTAATAATTTGTAATAATTTGTAATAATTTGTAATAATTAGTAATAATTAGTAATAAATTGTATTAATTATCAATAAATTGTAATAATTAGTAATAATTTGCAATAATTTGTAATAATTAGAATTAATTTGAAATAATTAGTAATAATTAGTAATAATTAGTAATAATTTGTAATAATTAGAAATATTTAGTAAGAATTAGTAATAATTATCAATAATTAGGATTAATTTGTAATAATTAGGATTAATTAGAAATGATTAGGATTAATTATTAATAATTATCAATAATTAGTAATAAATTGTAATAATTTGTAATAAAGAGTAAGAAATTGTAATAATTAGTAACAATTTGTAACAATTTGTAATAATTAGGATTAATTAGTAATAATTAGCAATAATTAGGATTAATTAGTAATAATTAGTAATAATTAGGATTAATTAATAATAATTAGAATTCATTAGTAACAATTAGGATTAATTAGTAATAATTAGTAATAATTAGTAATAATTAGGATTAATTAATAATAATTAGGATTAATTTGTAATAATTTGTAATAATTAGTAATAATTAGGGTTAATTAATAATAATTAGGATTAATTAGTAATAATTAGGATTAATTAGTAATAATTAGGATTAATTAGTAATAATTAGGATTAATTAGTAATTATTAGTAATAATTAGGATTAATTATTAATAATTAGGAATAATTAGTAATAATTAGGATTAATTTGTAATAATTAGGAATAATTAGTAATAATTAAGATTAATTTGTAATAATTAGGATTAATTAGGATTAGTTATGATTAATTAGTAGCAATTAGTATCAATTAATAACAATTAGTAGTAATTAGTAAGAATTAGGATAAATTAGTAACAATTAGTAAGAATGAGTAACACTTAGTAATAATTAGGATTAACTTATAATAATTAGGATTAATTAGTAATAAATTGGAATAAATTTGAGTACATTGATAAACTGGCACAATTTCTAGAATATTGGTGGAATTCTTTTTGATCAAAACCTCAACTCCTTGCAACTTTATCCCACTGAAATTAGTATGAAAAATCTTCTCAAACGTATATCAAAACAAATTTTTCATAGTGATTTAAGTGAGATAAAGTTGCAAGAAGGTGAGTCATCAGACAAAAGAGGCTCTTTTGGATAATGACACATCTCTTTGGAACTTATCTGACTGAAATCACTATGAAATTTATGCTCCAACATATAGATATCCATTTTCGTATGCGTAAACATGGAGAGCAGCGTAATGAGGCCTCCCTGTTCTCCATCCTCGTGCATACAAAAATGGATATTCGTACGTCAAAGCAGACTTTTCATAGTGATTTTAGTCAGAGAAAGTTGTAAGGGGATGATTTGTCAGGCAAAAGAGATACTACCAATCCATTGGAAATTGTGCTGCCAGTAATTAAAAATAATTAGTACAAAATACCTATAATTAATAACAATTAGCGGTAATTAATAATTTTTTTATAAATTACTGTTGATTAGTATAAAATCTTAAAAAATAGTATAAATAACTATAAAATAATAGAAATTATTATAAATTGCTAGAAAAGAGAATTTAATCGCCTTATATTTTTTGTATAGTGTTTATTTTATATCTACTTATAAAAAATAACTAATTATTTCATAGTTTTTAGAAAAATATGGAACAAGGAAGTTGACAATAATCATTATTAGATGATTGTTCTTAGATAAATCAGTACAAGAATCCAAATGGTTCTGGTTTAAATCTTGTATATATTGAGGGTGTTTAAGATTTATTATCATTTGCATCATCATAACCAAAATTTGTTTCAGAAGGGACAATTAAGTGTCCTTGTAAAAAATGTTCTTTGAGGACGTATGACACATTTGAAAATGTTGGAGGTCATTTATTGCATTTTTCTTTTCAACCAGATTATGTTTTTTGGAATCAACATAGTAAAGACGGTTCTGAGGAAGATACTAATAATTTGGTTCTAGATCCAGCATGGTTTCAAAATTTAGTACATGATGTGGTAGGTCTGTCTTTTCAAAAAACTAAAACTCAGAATGATATTGATTTAACTCCTAAGTTGGAACCATCTCATTTATATGAGTTTTTGAGGTCCGCTAAGGATTCCTTATATCCTGGTTGCAAGATAAAAAATTTTGAAGCATTTTTTAAATTTATGGATATTAAATCAGATAATGGAATGTAAAATAGTTGTTTTGATAAGATATTCTATTTTTTAAAAACAATACTACCTAAAGAAAATGTGTTGTTTGAAAATTTATATGATAACAAGATGATGGTTCATAATCCGAGTCTTGGTTATCAGAAGATTCATGCATGTTCAAATGACTTCATCTTATATTATGGTGAAAATGAGTCATTGGATAGTTTTCCTACATGTGGAAAATCAAGGTATAAAGAAGCTCTACCAGGGAAGTTTGGATTTGTTCCTGTAAACCAATTGAGATATTTCCCACTCACATCTATATTGTAGTATTTATTTATGTATCAAAACACAGTATCATTGATGTCATGGCACAAAACCAATATTTTAACCAGTAAAATATTAAATCATCCCTCTAATGGTGATTCATGGAAACATTTTGATCAAGTGAATCCGTCTCTTCCTTTAAAAGACCTAAATGTGCGATTGACACTTTCTACTGACAGTTTATGTCCATTGGGTTATTACGGTTGTCAGTATTCATGTTTCCTGTCTTTATAAATCCATATAATTTACCACCATAGATATTGATAAAGGATCCACATATATTTTTGAACTTATTAATTCAAGGTCATCCGAAAAAGAATATCGATGTTTATTTGAAACCATTGATTGATGAGTTAAATTCCCTGTGGAAAAATGGTGTCAGTACATATGATGTTTCTATGAAAAAAAACTTCCTACTGAAATATGTATTGATGTGGACAATTAGTGACTTCCCAGCATATGACATATTATTTGGCTGGAGTACACATGGTCCAAAATCATGTCTGTACTGTATGAGAGACAACAAAGTATTTATGCTCATCAATGAAAAAAACATTTTTTTTTCGACTGTCATCACAGATTTCTTCCAACCGATCATCCTTTTTGAAGAAACAAATATCATTTTAGAAAAGGAACAATTAAAAAAGATGGTCCTCCAATAATGATATCAGGTATAGAGTTAAAATCAATTGTCTCTTAATTCCCTCCCATCACACTTGGACCAACAATAAACCAACAGAAAATTGATGGGTTTGGAAAAGAGCATAATTGGATAAAATGGAGCATTTTTTGGGATTTTCTATATTGGTCTGATTTGTTGGTCCATCACATGTTAGATGTAATGCATATTGAGAAGAAATATTTTGATAATTTATTTCATACAGTTTTTGATACACCAGGTGAGACCAAAGATAATGTAAACGCATGATTAGGTCTTACCCAAATTTTCAAGTGACCAAAACTTGAACTGTTTGAAAATGTCAGATCATAGAAGTTAATAAAGACAAAAGAAACTTATACACTATCCAAAGATATTCAATTATTATTTTGTGTGTGTATTGCTAATTTGAGACTTCTAGATGGTTATGCTTTCAATTTGGGTAGATGTGTCAGAAATGATCATATTACCAGATTGAAAAGTCACAACTGTCATGTTTTAATGGAAAGAATTATTCCAATTAGATTAAGTGGTTTGTTAAATCCTATGATTTGGGATGCGCTAACAGACATATCATATTTTTTCAAGACATTTGTGCATTGAAAAAAAACTACGACGCCATAAGAAAACTGCACGAAGATGTTGTTTTAATTTTATGTAAACTGGAAACAATATTCATGATAGGTTTGTTTGACTCAATGAAACATTTGATATTATATTTTCTATATGAAATAAAATGTGGAGGTCTGGTATAGTTTCGATGGATGTACCCATTTGAGAGATTCATGTAGAAATTGAAAAAAAGTACGTAACAAAGCATAAGTTGAAGGCTCAATTGCAGAAGCTTATTTACAAGAGGAAATTTATTTTTTTATGCTCTCATTACTTTCAATCTGAGTATCCCTCAAAACACAACCACATGATCCATAATGAGGGAAATGTTGATGATGAAATGAGAAATAAATTATCAATTTTCAATCAGGCTAAACTTTTATTTTGTAGAGTTAATGAATGATGGATTTTAAATGATGAACATCACAGAGTTCATACATATATTCTACTCAATTGTGAAGAAATTACACCATTTGTACTATGAGTTCTCCTATCACTTATTCTATAATTTTTATAACAGTAAATTAATCTTATTTTATTTGTTGGTTATATGATAATCATATCAAGAAATAGTTTCCACAAATTACAACAACTGCTCTTAAAGAACATTGTTAAAAAGTTTTTTCCTACTGGTTTCAAAAACTAGTAACATAAATTATTTTTTATTTCATATAAATAATCAATTTAATACTTTTTATAGTGATAATTGTTTTAAAAATTTTCAGGTATCTCAACATGCTGATAAAATTGATAATTGATTGTCTGTATTGAGTAACCCACCATCCAAAATGGTTAAATCTTATAATGAATATGTGGTGAATGGTTTTTTATTTCATACACATGCATATAGGGAATAAAAAAACAATTAATAGTGGTGTTTTCTTGAAAGGATCTCATTATAGAGAAACTGAAGATGACTTTTACAACATACTGGAAGAAATCATTGAACTGTGTTATCTGGGACAACATTACAAAATGATGTATAAATATTAGTAGTTGGATACTGAGAGAGGATTGTGTGCTCATCTGATCCATGTAATTTTTGATATTAAATATAAAATTATTCTTGAAGTAAATGAACTATTTTTATTGGCACATCAAGCACATCAAATTTATTATGAAAATGGATGTGCTACTTTAAGGGAGTTGGGTGATTAGTGAAGCATAATAAAAATTAAATATCAAGAGAATCAGTTTACTGAAAGTGAATGTGGTTCCGTTGAAATGCAAGGAATTGAATTATTTTAGGAGACTGCTCCAAATCCATCTTTTACATGAAGAGACACAAATATCATTGATGAAACACCAAAGTTAAGGGCTGATGGTGCTGATGATATTATTGATGTTTCAACTAATTTTGAAATGAAAATAGATGATGAAACTGAAACTAATATAGAAATTGATGATGTTGAGGGGGAAGATGAATACATTAACATAAAAAGTTATGAAGATTAGGATGAATATGGACATACACATAGTTAAATGCTGGTTATAATCATATATAATATATATCTATATATGATAGTAGTTTTCAACTATTTTATAACAAGAATCATTTCGTGTTTCATATTGGAGAGGATCTGTATCGTTTGTTAGAGGAGGTTGATCTACCTTTGGATGAGTAGGAGGTTAGATCATCAAACCCTCAGACTGTTGGTGGTTCAGGGGGCACTCAGATGGGGTGTGGTCTTGACCAACTAATGATTCCCGACCCTATCCCTGAGTGACGTCCACATCTTGGGTTCAATCCACACACGCAGAGTTATGTTTACCTATTTATTTTAGTTAGTTTTCATAAAATTATTTATATTCCAATTTTTTGGTTAATTGTTCTTTTTTTATAGCTTTACACATATAGCTATTGGACAGGGGAGCGCTATATTGAGAAATTATTTTTATGATGTACGAGTGTCATTGGATCAGATTCCCATTGATGTACAACACCTCATGTTCAAACATTGGCTGGTACATAAATAAATAATATTTATCTTGAAATTAATTTAATTAATAACTTGATATAATAAATTATTTTTAGGGTTTATGGTATCCCATTAATGAGAGCATGCATGAGGCTATTTGGAAGGCATGACAGGGAGCTATGCATCCGTATTACACTTAGTTTTTACATAATTTGAAAAGGAAAGGAATGGAGAAAGGATTGAAGAAGTTTGACAAGACTTGTCGCATCCACCGACTTGATTATATTTCATCTTAGGTTTGGGATGGATTATATACACACTGGTTGAGTAGGTGGTTTCAGAGTAGATCATCAGTAGGTTAGAAAAATTGGGGTAGACAGGAGGTGACACATTAAGATGGTAGTCGTACTTTCAGTATGCATAAGGAGCATATGGTAAGTAACTTTTTTTTAAAATATTGTATATAACTTTAAATGTAAATAGTTTATTTTATATTCATATAGGCAGTCGCACAACCTGATATTACAAATTACGCCATTTATAGGAGGATGAATAGTGACTCAGCCATTAGAGAGATTAGAGGTGCTCACCAGTGTCAGATTGTGGTCAGTATAATTTCTTTTTGAGTTTTAAAATTAAATACAAATTATATTTTAACTATTTTAATTTTAAATTGAAATTGAAGGAGTCATATGAGGCTGCGATGTCTCAGACACATATTGAGAGTCAGTCCGAGACCGATGGTCAGACTAGTGCCCCCCGATTTGATGAGGCAGCATGGATGCAAGCGACCTAGTATGAATTTGAGAAAGGCTGAGTTGTTGGTATCGAATCTCGATTGACCACTAGGGGTTTTTATGGAACCTCTGTGATGTCGTTGTCCTGCTCGAGAGGAGATCATGAAGAGTCATCATCATCTAATGCACAGTATGAGGAGCAGCTGCGAGCTCAGAGCGAGCTTATAGAGACTATGTGTTAGGGAGAAAAAGAAGACGTGTCAGTGGAAACATCAACAGTAGGAAGAGTTCCTACGACGATAGCAACAACAACAGTAGGAGATGCAGGATGATGTGTGTCAATGGCGGCATCAATAAGAGCAAGAACAGATGGATTATATGCGACATCTGACTCATAGTTTAGAGATGTAGTTCCCTCCACCATCTCTTCCAGCTCCTCCAGATGACCTTCCCCCTCAGAGATGTATTTTTATTTTATAATGAAACATTTGAATGTATTTTTTTTTGAAATATTAACCATTTAAAGTTTATATAGTTTGTTTTTTATATTGTCTCGAATATTATAGTTTTATTATTTTATTATTTTATTATTATATTTATTATTTTATTAATTAATATATTTTTATATTTTTGTGAATACTTATGTTTTTATTATATTAATAATATTAATATTATTATTTCATTAATATTAATAATAATATAATAATATTATTTAATTATTTTATAATTAATTTTATTTTATGAATATGAATATGAATATGAATATGAATATGAATATTATTTATAAATAATTTTATTGTATTAATATTAATATTATAAATTAATTTATATGAATATTATATTATTATTAATATTATACTATTTTTTATTTTTTATTTTTTCAACTATTTGCGACGGGCTTGTTGCAAAAGGGTTTATTTTTTTTTATATTTTCAGCAGTATTTGCGACGATCCATCGCAAATACTAATTGCGACGATCTATCGCAAAAAAGGTAAAAACTATTTGCGATGGGTGGCCGACCCTCCACAATAGAGTTTTTAAAAAATCGATGATTTTTTTTGCGATGGTGTTGTTTCCCATCGCAAATAATAACTTTTTGCGACGGTCCTTCACAAAAGGTAATATTTTCGATGCCATTTTCTACAACGGGTCATTTGTGATGGGACCCTATCACAAATGATCCATAGCAATAAGCTATTTTCTAGTAGTGTATGGGTTGATTTAGGTTTGGTGTTGGAATTGGGTTGGATGGGGTCTTTAGTCTTGGTATCCCACTCTACTCCTATGATTTCACCTTTGGAATCGTCATCTACTTGGTTCAATCACAAAAATAGGCGACCCAAAACCATATTTAAACATAACCATCCTAGATTGCATAATGGTCATACAAAAACTAAGACTGTTAATTGATACAATGAAATAATAATCTTCAAATCACAACCAATGATCATGCAATTGAAAAAAGAAGGAGATTGGAATTGATAAACAGTTTTCACAACAATATAAAACATGAATAATAAGTGAAACAATTCCTAAGAATCACATCTCCCTATAAACACATCACCCGACACAAATGGGAATACTCGGTCATGATGGGAGTAAGCAGCATGGGTACACGAAGAAGAAATGGCAGTGAAGAATGACTTCAGATCGACACCCCATTTTCTGGAAAATCTTCCTTGGTGTTGCTTGGCCTCCACTGGTTCTAGAGTGTCTTGGAAGGTTGGCTGGAGGCCTCTTTTATAGAAAAATTCATTAGCGTGGATTGTAACATCAGTTTTATTTTTCACGCGTTGCTATCATCATGATGTGTACTTAGGTTATACATTGTGTAATCCCTCATGTTTTTCTCTATCTATTTTGAATCTCACATGATTCTCATTTGAAACTTTGACTTCCATCATGATGTGTACTCCTGACTCACGGCGTGTACTTGTCTTTCACCGCATGTCTTCATGTCACGACTTTTCTAGCACGAAAATTTCCTTTTAACATGTCATGACGTTTAATGAGATTACTCGTCATGTAATCCATTTTTATTCAGTTTCCAATCTTTCTTCTCTCTCAAAAATATGATGTCACACCATGAGAAAATCTCGTGGCATGAAGTGTCTTTTGGATCATAATCCCATCCCTTTTTGTTCATTTTCTAAATATTCATCATTTCCTTCCATAAAACATAAAACAAGTAAATAAATTTCAAATTGGAAAGATTATTCAATTAAATACACAATTCAATACATTAAAATACCCTAAAAAGTATGCATGAAATAGAATTATCAGTAGTTAAGAACACAACTATCCAAATGGTGTTAATCTTGGTTTCCTTCAAAAGATTGCACCTGGAGGAGATGGATGTGATGAAAACATTTTCTAATGGAGACTTAGAAGAATAAATATTTATGAAACAACTAAAGGGTTTCAAAAAACATTGGAATAAAAATATTTTGTGCAAGATAATTCATAAATTTTATGGCCTAATGTAAGCACCAAGGATTTGGAATCAAAAGTTATACAATTTCATGATTGAACAAAAGTTTTTTGGAGAAATACTGATCATTTCTGTTACTGTAAGGTGTTTGATGATAAAATTTTCACAATATTAATACTATATGTAGATGATATAATAATATAGGGTCTGGTGAAATAAAGGATCGATAAGATAAAGGAAGAGTTATCTGAAAGCTTTGAGATGAGGAAAAATATTATATATTAAAAAATATTTAACATTTTTATTGAACTCTCTTTTTTTCTTTAAAGTTTGAAGGAATATATCCCCTGTATCATGTTTTCAAATCCCCTCCTCATATTACCCTCTTATATACAAGACACCATCTACATTATGACCATCACACAATGATTATGACATCCCAATAATAGACACATCTTCAATGGAATTTTAATTTGGCCCTATAGTTGTTTTAGTCAATAAAACAATAATTAACCAAGTTCTGAGGATAATGATATAAAATACTTCTTCTTCATGTAATTCCATTATTAATGGTTTTACCTTGTACTCTTCCTTACTAAAATTCACTTTCACTAATCCCATTTCATTGTCTATAACTTCACTCCTTTTATCAACACATTTTCGTAAAAAAATCAACACTTATAATGTTTTATAATCCAAGTCCCATATTTGTTCAATTATAATAAAGTATGAAGTATTTTCATAAATTGGATTTCATTCCTTAGTAAAAGATATATGCATCACTTACATCACAAGAGTAACTCCAATTTTTTTTATCATATCACATTTATTATATTCCTTTGTATTGAAAGTATAACCTTTAATTACATAACCATTATAATTTAATACATGTAAACTTTTCCCTCTGGATAGCCATTGAAGTCACTTTGAAATTTAATTTATATTTTTAGACAAATCTTTAAAAATATGATATCAGAACCATCCTATAAACCATTTATTATGTGTATATAATTCAATGGTTTCCTCAATAATATATCATTCAGAAATACAACCTTCTGGAAAACTTCGATTTTTTGACACACCCTTTCAAAGTCTTCATATACCATTAAATGAGGTACATCCATTTATAGTTTACATGATCTCATAGTTGAATTTATCCATCTAAGTGAGCCATTATACTAAAGAATAATGATGATAAGAATATCTCCAATTTACTTAATGTGATAAAAATTCATTTTTTTCCATTATTGGAAACATCACCAGGTTTATAACTTTACTGCATATAGCTTTGAAATAAAAGAAACTCTTGGTTAAAGTGTGTCAGAAATTTTTAAATAAAATGAAAAATAAATCCACATACATTAAATATTTCATGAAAATATGATATTCATGTGATTTTAGTCTATTTAACTTAAAATCATCCATCAAGACAATATTTTTGATATTTTATGAATACCCCTCTAGAACCTTTACACTATTGAAGAAGTTGAAAAACTGATATATATCTTATGTAGAAAGAGTTAAAGCTGATAGAGGAAGAAAATTATGCCTTTCACCCTTCACTAGTGCCCAATTTTAGCATTTCCCCACGTCAACCATGTCCAACCTAGCCTTAATTCCACCATTTATTTTTCTAGGTTCACTTAGTAACTTTCCAATGACACTATCATATAATTTTTTTTCTATGTGAATGAAATAAAATAAATAATTAACATATAAATAATTATCTTATGGTAATTTAAGAATAATTTTTCACTTTTTCCAACTAGTTTTCACAAGGTTTTTGATTTTTTTACCCAAGACAATGAAAACATCATTTACTTTATCAAATTTTTGATTAGTTATTAGTGGATGAAATGATTTATATTCTTATGAATTCCCATCAAATGATGTTATCTAGGATTAATATTTATGTCCCTAAGGTAATTTTTTTTGATGTCATAGAAACACACTCTTCGAAGAATGATTCAATCTAATAGAGTGTGCATCTTATTCACAAACGGGACACCCTAAAATTCCTTTAATGCTATATCCTCACAAATTTCCATGAACATGAGAGTTATTTATCTTCTTAAACAACATGGATCATAACATGTAATCTTCATTTCTATGAGAATCATGCGATATAACACCTGAATCCCATATCAATTTCCGATCTTCAATCAATGAAACCAAATAAATATCAATACTATTACCCAGTTGTTTTGTCCTTGATATAATTAGAGGCAATATAATGCATTTTCACTTCATGCATAGCCACAATGAAAAGCTATAATTAAGAAACATAACATCCAATGTGTTGTGAGTGTTACTTTACACACCAAATTGATTCATCCCATATATAGATAATGCAAGACATAGGTTTCTTAGATCCTTTCTAAATTCAAGATATTCATGATCAATTTTATTTCACTAAGGAGTGTCTTTTGAGTGATAAAGTTTTCCATATTGAATTATTGTATCTGAATGCCACATCAATTTACTTACAATCTCCTCACTTCCATATATGAATTTAAACCTTGGAATGATTATAAAATACAATACAACTTTTTGAATTACTTTATTCATCTCTCTTGTATTCAGATGCACCACACTTGATAAGTAATATATAATCATTTTCACATGCATGTATTATTTTTGAAATTATACCCATTGACCGTACCATTCATTTAGAATCATATTTTTGACATGGAAGCTCATTATCTTCCGGTATCATATTATTCAAGAGAGAAAGTAGTTCTATAAAGTTAGTGTTTCTCTATTTTTTTCTAGATTTCAAATTATATAACTTTAGTATGATTGAAAATGTTATATACTTAGTACAAACATTATAAAATGTTGTCTTTTTAAATTTTATTGACTTCTTAAACAACTCTAGACAATCATGAAGGTCATCTTCAAATGTTATTTTAATTTTCTTAGCATGACTGCAATCATTTTCTTCATTTGTAATCATATCAGATTATCTATAAAACAATGTGATATCCTAGTTACTAGATATATTTAGTTATTCCTCATGTTTAGTCCAATATTTATAACTTTGACACATTTCATTAAAATCAAGTGTTCTTATGAATCCTTTGGAAAAATTCATCTTGAGTAACAACAACATAAACAAAAAAAAAATATTTGAGAAGGGTCATATGCAAGATCTGTTGAAAACTTGATAAAATATTTAACCTCATCCTCATAATTTTTTTATATGGTTGAAATAAATTCATTTTTTGATTCATATCCATCATATTTGGTTTGAAAATATTCATATTTTATAATAAATAAATAAATACACACAAGGTATGCATATAATGTATCATAATTATAAATTTTAAAAATATAATTATAAATTATAATACATACATATATAGAGTATATAAAATAATAAATATAAATTCTATGTTTTTATAATATAATGAAAAATATATTCATATAATAAATCCTATGTTTTGGAAAGAATTAAGTCTTCTCTCTTAATGAAGACCTTTTTCCTAATGTGAGGTAAGTAACTTCATGAATTCATTGGTTTTTAATTAAGTGATTTGATATGAATTGTGTGTTCCACTAATGGTTTAATTATTCTTGTGAGTTAAGTGACATGAAAAATTATTTGTAACATTATAGAATGTTTTTTCATGAAATGATATGTGATGTGAAAACATTATAGATGTGCTTAAACACTAAAATTATAGAACTTCATGCATAATGTTATGGTATAATGAGGAAAATAAAGTAACTTCCGAATATGATGTAATCATTATTGGTGAAATAAATGACGTGAATGTGATTGTTATAATTTTTTTTGTTATTAAATTGATAGGTTAATTCATTTTTCAATACTACATAAATTAATTTCATGAGTGAATTGTTTTGGTTTAATTTATTGACATTGGGAGTGTTTTGGTTTCAATTAGGTATTGTAATAAATATATCATTTAGTGGAACTACATGTGTATAATAGAAAATAACATCTAATGAACTTAAAGCATTAGCTATGAGTTTATAATACTTTTCATCATGGAGATAAAAGGATTTAAAGTTGTTATTTCTTATTGGAAATTGTATTTCTAATGAGGTAATGTGGAAATAAATCGGGAAATAATTGCTTAATGATATTTTTATTGAGGAATTAGTTAAAGTGGATTAAAATGGGATTTTTTATATAAATTTTTCTTATTGAAAATAGAATAATGAATCCTAAAATTATGTTAAGAATTAATGGACGTTTTCACGTGTTTTTGTGAATAAGATGTATTATTCTTGTTGGATGACTCATGATTGAATGATAATGTGTTCTAAAAATAAAGATATGTTAGATATATATAAATAGAAATAAATATTAAATGTAAAATAAATTTATTTTTGGTTTATATAAATAGAAATAATACATATTTGGATCATGTTTTTAGTATATATAATATATATATAAATAGAAAAATAAACACTAAATATAATATAAACTAATATTTATATATAAATATATAAAATTATATATATATTTATACACACAAACACACACAAAGATATATAAATACAAAAACACACATAATAAAAAACATATATACACACAAATATATATATATATATATATATATAATATACAAAAACAAAACACACACAGATGTATATATATGTGTGTGTGTATATATATACACAAAAATGATTGTGTGAAGAATAACCAAAATAGGGATAAAATTAATCATACTATCCATATATAAATTTATATATACAAATAGAAAGAACAACCAAAAAATAACAAAAAACATGCAAGATCGGTGAACAAAGAACAACCAAAATGGGATCATGTTACAAATGGGGAAAGAACAACAACAAATCTTGAAAAAATCATGCATGATCAATTGGAAAATCCTTAAAAACAACTTTAGAATACCATTCCTTTAGTTTTGGAGGTTGATTCATCCAAAAATATTCCACAAAAGTTGGTAGTAAGATTTGAGTTCTGTGAAAGTTTGATCGGTGAGGAGGTGTGACACAATAACTAGGGTTCTTTTAAAAATAGGGAAATAGTTTTATCAGTATTGATAAAAGTACCATTTATTAGTGCTCAAATGAAAAGTTCTAATAAAGAATAATTTTATCAATGCTAATGTTAGTGTTGATAAAGGCTTAACTTTATCATCACTAAAAAAGCATTGATAAATCCCAGACTTTATCAACGTTGACTGATAGCATTGATAAAAGTTATATTTAGCAGTGTTAACATTATCAATGAATAGTAGTGAATATTAAAAATTAAAAATTAAAAATTATATTTAAAAGTTTCAATAAATTAATAATCATACTACAACTAATATTAAAAATTAAAAATTATTAATAAATGTATTAATATTATGATAAATATATTATTAATATTACAATAAATTTATTAATATTATAATAAATGTTTTATTAATAAATTTATTAATATTATAATAAATATTAGGAATAAATATATTAATATTATAAAAAATTTAAAATTAAAAAATTTATTTATAATAAGAATGAATAAATTTTGAAAATGAATAAACCTAATTAATTTTTAATCATATTTATTTTTTTAAATTATAATTAAAAATATTACTATTTATATAAATTCATAAATATTTTAAAAAATACATCAATAATAAATGTAAAAATGGTAATATTATGTAAAAATGTTTTTCACAATATATTATTAATTATAAAACTATAAGCTTAAAAGTAAGAATTTTAATATTTATATTTAAATAGATTTACAATTGATAATATATAGATATATTATTATTACTAATTAATTATATAGATGTATATATTGTATTTATTGTATATAACACATCTAATTAATTAATAACTATATTTAAAATCTTTAGTTATAGTGAAAAATATTATTATTTAAATAAATATATAAATATTGTGTGTGTGTGTGTGATATATAGGTGAACCAACACATACCTCTATGTATCCAACCACACAAACACACATGCACAAACACACACACGCACACACACACTATAACTTCCCATTGCCTTTATGTCATGTATGTTATAATCCTTGATTTTGATGTCTTTTTTTTGTTGGGTGGGTATTACCGACCATGAAATTGGGATAATACCTTTAATGTTGAAGTCAAAAATTTGTTGAAAATTTCAGTATAAAACCCGGGTTTTTTGCTACTCCCTAGGCACCAGCACACTGTATAAGTTAAGTACATGTCGTGTAATGGATGTTGGGAAGAATCTATGAATTGGGTGAATGGTGTGAAAGTTTTACACACCATGTAATAGGTACACACCGTGTATATATAAAAATATGGTTTTAAATAAAAATGCGATAGGTTTTTTTAGAATATAAAGACCTTGAGGATTACATGATGTGTGAATGGGTTACACGCAGTGTAAATGTCATGATGTTGGTTTTTAGAGATCTGAACGAGTGACATGTTTCATTTATTTTTGGTGAAGTCCTCTTATATTGATCCAGAGTTCTCCATAGGAAATTTTGGGTGACTTTTTTTCGTCTGGATCACTTCATTCAGCAATTGGTTTCCATTGTGGTTGGATTGTTTCGTACTGGGTAAGCATTCCTTCTAATTCTTCTTAGGGTTTGGCTGCAGTTTTTTGAGTTGATAGTATTTTATATCAATCCTTTTTAGTCTCTTGTCATTCCTTGTCTTCTGAAGGTAAATCTTATGGTTTCAAATCCCTATTTTCAAAGTTAGATAGGTTTTATATGTCCTTTAGGTAAGTGGATCTGTCCAAGAATTCTAATATCTTGAATTTTTTGTTGCTATAATTGTTTCCTTGATATTTAAAATGGAATTATATGTTTATAAATTAAAAAGGGCACTGGTTCATGTTTAAATTTTTTTTATTTAAAAAAATAATTAAATTGATTTGGAAAGAAATAGATTTTTTAACCCTAAAGTAGGTTGTCATAGCTTTGAAATGGTTTTATAAAAAGACATGAGCATGGTTTTTAAAACAACAATTGACAAAAATTACATAGAAAAAACCTTGGGTACATCAGGAAAGAGAAATAAGTAGCCTTAGTGTGTGTCACACCACTAGGATGTAACCTATTTCATATTGATAGACTGTGGAAGGACTCGATATTAGTTTAATTCAACCTTATACCTTTTTGTCTTGTGAGTGTCTAGTATGTATTGTACCATAGGTTAGAGCTCAACCGAAAAGTGATTTTTTTTTTCTGGTTGTTTATTGCATGATAGATTATTTCATGGATGTTGGATCACATGTGTATCTATATTTAGCATGTTTACTTGCCTTTTTATATGGATGGCATGTTTCCGGATTTGGAAAACATGGTATTCATTTTTTTGGAAAACACAAAGAATGTTTGAGAATTTTTTTTAAATTGTTTTAATATAAATATCTTTGTAAAACTATTTTGTTTTAAAGATAGAACTTTTGCATTCTTGATAGTAGAACCTGTATAGATTCTTTGGTGGTTACCTACTGGGCTCTGTTGGTCACACCCTACTTCTGCATTTGGGTGGATGTAGAACTTGTTTTGTAGGATATAAGTAAAGGAAAGGGAATTATTTAGCCTGAAGTATCCTCTTTACATCGCTACTTTGGTTTGGAGGTGACAGTTGGTCACATGGATAATTTTTGGAATAGACTTATCATTATTTTTGGTTTAGACGGTTTAGATTAGTTGTATCTCTCCTTGTTTCTTCTATGTAGTCTGGTTGTATTTCATGTTTTGATTATATTCAAGACTTGTTTAGTTATCTTTGTTTTACCTCACCCCGTAATGGGATGACTTGGGTAACTGGTCTGTTAGACCCGGGTTGGTCTGTTACACACACACACACACATGTTCGCACGCGTGTGCACACACACACACATGCATATATGCTTACACTTCCACTACAACATAAACATACATACACATACATGTACATACATACACATGCATAAAGATACACATACACATACAAACATACAAAAACATATACTTGCACATACACATACACATACACATATATACACATACACGTACACACACACATGCATATAGATATGCATTCACATATATACACATATAAATACATAAACATACAAATTCATTAACATACATACACATACACATACACATACATACATACATACATGAACATACATAGACATATATACACATACATGAAAGTGCATACACAAGCATACACATACATGCACATTCATACACATTCGTACACATTTATATACATGCATACACATACACATAGACATAGACACACACACACACACACACACATAAATACAAACACACACACACACACACATATTTTATACACACACATGTATTAACCGCCCATTATTTTTCACTTTTTTTTCTTTTGTCGCACTATGAGATTTTCATAACCACATCAAGCATTTGTGTCACAAAACGAAAAATTATATTAATATAATTTTATATTTATTCATTTATATAATATGTAAATAGAATTAATTAAATACATGTTGATTTATATGTTTATATAATTATTTAATTAAAATTTCAATATATTACATTTACATATACATTATTAATGTATTTAAATAAATTATTAAATATTCTTATTGATTAATATAAATTTGATAATTTTATATATATAAATTATAAATTTAAGATTGATAATATATTTTTTATTTTAATATGAATCATCTTTCTAAATAATAATTTTATATGTATATTTACATTTAAATATATTCATATATTTATTTATATATAACCATGTATATATATATAAATATATATAGAACAAACACACACACAATTATAAATATACTTATATTGTAAGTATATATGTATATTATAAATTATATAATATGAATACAAATATATAATATATTTAAATACCAAATATATTTAATGAATTTATATATTTATTTATATATTCCATATGAAATTTTATAATATATATATATATAATTATCAATAAATATATAAAATTATAAATAAGTATAAAATATTGAAAAATATATGGATTGTATTTATATAAATATATACATTTATTGATATATAAACCATATTTAATAATATATAAATATTTATATAAAAATATATTATGGAGGGTACCATTCATTAGTTTTTTTAGTGCTAATAAAATTATACCGTTTATTATCATTAATAAATGAAAATTTTTACCAGTGATAAAAAAACACTGATAAAGGTTGAACTTTTATGTGCGCTGATGCAAGTAACCTTTATTAGTGATTTTATCTAGTACTAATAAAGGTAAAAAATTTATTAGTTATTTTTTCTAGCACTGATAAAGACTAATTCTTTATATATTGAAATTTTTAGCAGTGGCAGATCCAAATTTAAGAATCATGGGAGTTGGGTGATGTTGCTGAAATAAGCCAGACTAGAGTTGTAAGTATCACTGTACCATACTGTCCGAGTCAAGACCATAGAAGATTTAGTTAATAAGTGATTAAAACAAGACTGTAATAAAATATAAGAGTAACCAATATTGATATGAGTTGAAATCTGGAGTCAGTTTGAAGGGATTCACTCGGTTTGAAGGTTCTGGAGCACAACAAAATCAGTGTCCAGAATACCAACTTTTATTTTTCATGGGTTACAACGTATAATATCAAAAGATCATGATGGGTTAAAATCTACAATATTTTTGATAATATATTTCACATTTAATTTATAATTAATTTAAAATAAGAATTACCTCGAACATGATAATTCTTCATGATCATTTGTAATGTCTCTCTTGTTGTGTTATTATGGTGAAGGATCCAAGTTAGGATTATTTTAGTTGTGTCCACACATTCTCCATGAATCTCCGAGAAATGATCTTGGTATTTTTTTGATAGCATGGAGGAAATTAGTGCTTCATGTTGTTCATAGTTGATTAAAAAGAGAGGATTCTCTTGTTCACTCTTGTTCTTGAGAGGTTATCCATTGTTTATAACCACTTTCTCAACCTAAATTAATATATATTGGAATATATACTTAGGGTTAATATTTGATAATTGTTCCATGTCCCTTTATAAAATATTATTTCTATGTTATTCCCCATGTCTAATAATAATAATAATAATATTATTGTTGTTGTCATTTCTATGACATGCGTTAATTTAAATATCATTTAAATAATGAAATATTTATTTAAATGATATTAAATAAAATATATCATTTCTATCAGGCCCTTGACTCTACTTGTCAATAATCCCGAGTATTTATCAAACCATTTAATAATAAAATATTTATTCAAATAAATATTATTCATTCAATGAATAAATAAAGATTATATTTAATAAAATTGTGAATAAATATTTATTTTAATATTCATATAACTAAATAAATATTTATATTAATATATTCACTAAATTGGTTAATAAATAAATTTTTATTTATTATCATGTGAATAATAAATATGAGATAAAATTCAACTCACATATTCTAAAATTTAATATATGGTGATTGAATTTATGCATTCAACTTAACTTGAATTATTATTATTCCACAAGTTGAGAATAATATTTATTATTAATATTAAATTTAATAAAATTTAATGAGATTCCAGATACACTTAGCAAGTGAAAATTTTAGCCTCTTTCTCAGTGGAATTTAGTTAACTCGCTTAAAGTCCAAGATCAACATCTAGAAATACTCAAGGTACCCATAAATAAAGAAGTTAATTTCATAATGAAAAAACCTTCCTAGGAATTCTACTATGTAATATAAACCTTTTTTATTGATATCTCATCAAACATAATGCCTACTTGTGTCATCACCCTATATACTTACTTTATATTTCTTTGACATTATAAAATAAATTCGTTGATGAAATACCATGTCCATGAGTTTAATTAGATAGTTCTATTTCAATCAAAGGGCCAAAAATATCTTCTTCCATTAACTCAAAAGGGAAAAATACTTTCTTGAATTATTCAATTAACTTTATATCATTTATGATTCACCCAATATATAATACTTATCCATGGGAATATTTCATCACAACTTTCATCCATACATCAATGTATGATATTCATGATATATATTAATAATAACCTCAATTATAAGTACCAATACACACATTCATAGATAGAAATATCCAATGAAACATAAACATGTGGAATTTCTATTGGAGAGTCTTTCCTCATAACCTCACTTCTTAAATATTTCAAGTGTGAAATTCATGATAAAAAAAATTAAATGTCTTATGAGCCTCTAACAACTAATAGTCAAACACCATAACATGGGAGGCATAACATTATATCATAAATAGAATTATCATAAGCATGGAATCAAGGAATAAGGAAATGAAACCATAAGAGAACAAAGTAAACATTTTCATATCATAAGAGCATGAAATAATAAGAAATGTGGAAACTATATAAAACATGAAATCATAATAATAATTCAAGTCTCCCTACCTCCTTATCATAACATAGTTGGTAAGGAAAACATCCCATACACTATATTTGGCTTGGCTCACTACCCACACACTATGATATCTCATGATATGCAAGCATTACCCAATGCATTAGAGGGTTATATAATTATAGGCCTACCCATCACATAATTTATATCATATATATTTGTTCTACATAAGGAAAACAAACCATAAATAATTTTCATACATGGTAAAAACCCATGAGAAAGAATCAGGTTTTAGGAAATTTTCTCAAGGAATATCTAAAAGCTTTTAAGGATTCCCAAGAGAAGAAAAAATTAAATTGATTTGTAAATTAAAATATAAAAGGAAAATAATTATTTATCAAGGATTTTCATCATATAAATATGAATTATAAGGTTTTAATAAGTAAGAAATAAAAAAATGAACAACTTTGGTGATGTTTTTTTGAAATAAGAAAAAGATATTTTAGAGAAATGGGATAATAATTTTCATTTAAAATTAGAATTGAAACTGAAGGGTCATACAGAAATAAAATAGGTATTTTAAAATATATTCATGGTTTAAATTTTTTTAAGGGGATGATGGTTGATGTGTAATAAGAATTTTAAAACCCCCTTAAACCAGGATTCCTTAAAAGTTGGTATTTTGAAGTAAAATTAAAACATGTATAACCCAAGAAATTGAAGGGATAATAAAATAGGTATATATGTAAGGAAAATATATATAAAAATATAATAATTTCATGAGAATAATTTTTCATAAATGGGAGAAAAATAAAGATAAATCATAACCAGAAAATTACGAGGGGAGTATGGAAGATCTATTACCTTTATGTCCCAAAGTGTGCTACACTTATACTTAACTTACTATATAATTAAATTAATTTAATAAAAAAATTAATAATAAACTTATTCATATATCATTAGTTTCCTAGGGTATATTTTTTATAAGTTTTTTAATTAAATATTTTATGCTCTTTTCGTTTACCTGAGGTGGTTTAATTGGTTTTTACGTGATTTGCTTGACATGTTGACCATTATTAAGTTTATCTTAAAAATAAATTCAAAAAATAAATAATATCAATATATTTATAAATATAAGGTCATCTATGTTAGGCAACAATATATAATAGAATGTGTCGATGACATGGAGATGGTAGTCTGCATGTACACATGGATAACGCTTTCCTTTTCCATAAGATGGGAGGGAGGTGGAAAAAAGATTAACCATTTAAGAGTTATAATTGATACATAAAAAAAATATTTATTCATCATATTATTCCTTGGTACTAACAATTAAATGTGGCAATGAAAAAAAACAAAGTGCATCGTTTTGTAGAGGTAGTAGTTTGCACAACTGCACAATCGATGCTTATGTTTTTTAGTGGATACATGGGGATAGATAATTATTGTTAAATAAATATAATTAAACTTCATTATATAAATAATATTTAATCCATTATATTAATGGGATTGGGTAAGATAATGATAAGAAAAATTATTAAAAATAAATACTAAGAAGTGGAAACACTCATGTAAGAGACTTAGATTTTCCTTGGAATTATTCTAGAAAATGAAAGGATTAAGCTAACTAAAGAAGGAAAAAGAATTATTTTTGTGGGGGAATTTTATAGGAGAAGTAAATGGGAAGAGGTTTTACCATGAAACTAAATAAAATTTTTTACCTTGAAGAAGTGGCAGTTCTCCCTTTCATAAATGTAGAAAGGGGCACTTTCCCTGGAAAATAATGTTAAGTAAGGGGTAAGAATGGAATGACATGAAATTTAGGTGACGTAAGTGAGGGAAGGTTGTTAAGACATGTAGTTAAGACTTTATAACCTAAAAAATGACTTCTACAAGGTCTACAGGTCATGTAAAATGAGGAAAACTCGTGCCACATTAGATTAATCTATTAAACACCAATTAATCTTAAATAAATATTAATCATGGTAATCAATTTATTAATAAAACTATAAGAGGAAACTTCCCAGCAAAATTTTATGTGATGAATCCAAATTTTGACTCAATTTAATTTAATTATATTTTTAAATAAGATAAAATTTAATTTTAAATTAAAACATATAATATATCAAAAGGAAACTTTTATAATAAAATAGCACTTATGTTCAAAAAAAGTTAATGATGGGTTTTAAACATGATATTTTTAATATATATATATAATTGTTAAGGAAAGGGGTTGTATAAACATTTAAGGTATTATCATGTTTTTATAATATCATAAATAGAGATTAAATTTTCTAAGACCGATATTTTTCACTATTCAAAAAAAATATATTTTAGAAAAAATAAAAAAAATCACACTAAGATGATTTTGGTAATATTAATTTAACTATAAAGTTAATTTTATTTAATTTGAATTCTAAAAACTAACTTTTAATAGAGAATACAAAATTTAAACCAATAAAAAAACCTTATTAGACATTAATTGTTTCCAACATTATTTCATAAAAATTTTCTAATTTAAAGAATCATGATATTTTATATCATATATAGATATATTATATGTTAACATAATAATCTTTTAAAGATGATTAATTTAATTTAATAATGTATCTTTAATTTCTTTTTAGTACATGAAAAGAAAGATATCACACTCAAAATTTCTTAAAGGAAAACATATATATACTGGAATCATAGGATGTTACATTCTTCCCCATTAAGAAATTTCACCCTTTAAATTTCATTGCATATAATAAGGTGAAGAAATGAGGGTACTTATATTTCATGATCTCTTCAGGTTCCCATGTTTCCTCTTTATACATTTTCTTTCTCCAAATTACTTTGACAAGGTGAATTGTCTTGTTGTACATAACTTTGTCTCTGTGGTCCAAGATCTTCACTGACTACTCTTTATAAGAGAGATCACCCTCTAGTTGTACCACCTCTAGATTCAATACATGTAATGGGTCTAGTATATACTTCCTTAATAGGTATACATGGAACACATCATATACTTTGGTTAGGTTTGAAGGGAGCACTATTTGATATACTATGAATATGATGTGATCAAGGTCTCATAGGGGATAATGTATTTCAGACTTATCTTCCATTTCTTCTCAAACCCCATGAATATATTACATCGTGATATTCATAGAAACAATTTATCACCAACCTCAAACTCTAGGTCTCATCAACAGTTATCACTATTACTCTTCCATAGACTCTACGCTAGTTTGATGTTATGTTTAATGGTCATTAAAATTTATACCATTTATTTAACCATATCAGGTGTTAGAAACTTTGTTTCACCTACTTTATCCCAGCACACATGTGTTCTAAAAATCTCCCCATAGAGGGATTTATATGGTGCCATTTGAATTCTAGAGTGAAAAAAACTGTTTTATGAGAACTTGACTAGAGGAAGATACCGATCCCAACCTACTTTGAAGTCTATAGAGGAACCCCTGAACATATACTCAAGTTTCTAAATAGTCCATTCTGATTTTCCATCATTTTGGGGATGATAGGATATATTGATTTTCAATTATTTGTTTATAACATACTTAAGACTCTTCCATAACTTTGAGGTGAACCTCAAAACTCAATTAGATATAATCAATAGTGGTGTCCTATGCTGCCTCACTACTTATATAATGAATATCTTTATAAGGTGATTGAGTAAGAAATCATCTCAAATGAAAATGAAGTGACTAGACATTATAAGACGATCCACCACAACCCATACAACATTTTTCCATTTTGATATCTTTGGAAGATCCATGACAAAATCTATAGTGATATTTTCCCATTTCTATGAAGGTATGGACAATTGTTGCATCATCCATTTGGAAGTTTTCCTCCCATCCTTAACTTGCTGACACACTAGAAAGTTTGATGCATATTTTTCAATATCCTTCATATTTTACCACTAATAGTTCTCTTAGAGATCTTTATACATCTTCATGATTCCTAGGTTGATGGAGAATGTTGAGCTATGACCATAATTTAATAACTCCTTCAAATATGGATTAGAGGGTACACATATCTATTTCCAAAATCTAAAAACTCCCCTATCATCAACATTAAACACAGAGGTTTTTCCATTTCTCATAGCATCCGCCTTCTTCTATATCTTTACATCATCCTTTTGAGATTTCTTAATCTTATCAAGTTGAAATTGATGTGAAATAATTTGAGAAAGGTAGGATGATCTTCCATTCTTAATGATTACCATTTACATCATTTTAATTTCCAAGAAGATAAGATCCTTTCCATTCCTCATCATAGATAAGGTTGCAATATTACTTAAGTATCTTCCTATAATGACCCAAGATTAACATACCTGGACATTACATTTATTTTGTAGAATAATTAATATATTACAAAAAATATATTCCCAGAGACCGTATTAGTTTAGTGTCTTTGGAAACTTGGAATATAATCTTTTTACTTGGTGAAAGATCTTCAACATATCCCATAAAGATCTTCCCCCTTTTTTTTCCCACCTAAAACCTTTCTTTATATCCTGGGGAAAAGAAAACATAAAAAGAGTGAGATCAAATTCTCAGTAAGGGTAAACATGGAGAACATAAAACAAACCATAAAAATTTGAATGTAAAAACATGAACATAAAGTTTAAACATAAAAATATTGAGTCATGAAATAAATCTTGAAAGTACATAAGTTATATATCATAAAGGAACATTAACCATGATAAAATATCATTGGCATAAAAAATAGAATTATGGATAACAATTAAGCACATAATATGATTTCCATAGTAGCCATGAAATTGTTTCCAATACCATCATAGTGTAAAAAGTAAATTACTGAACCAGGTTTGCATGCTATTCTATCCATGTTTTACTGAACCAGATTTACTTTCTGTCCTAGCCCTGTATTACTAAACCAGATTTACTTACCATTCCAGTCATGTTTATCTCATGATATATAAATCTTTACCCAATGCATTCTAGGGAGATATAGGTCCCACAAATCTCATAATTAGACCATTCTTACATGTTCCACAAAATCATAAATCATTCATCATATCATAACCCATGAAATAAAATTGGTTTCTTAAACATCATTCATTCATAATCCATATAAAATAAATGTATTTCATGATAACATTCCATCATAAACACAATAAAATAAAAGTAATAATAAGGATAGAAACATAACCCAATATCTTCTTATATGGAAACTAATTTTGATAAAACAATTGAACTTATTTCTTGAGAAAAATATCCTTTCCTCTTCAAAAACGTTTTCTTTTCTCAAAATGCAATGCAGTTTTAAAAGAAAAGAATTTAGTTAAAAATAAACTTGAAATATTGTAAAGGAAGCTTCGTGGAAATAAGGCATCAGGAAACCGTAAAAACCCATTCATGCTGTATAAGTTAAAAAAAAATTCTCTTCATACTTTTGTCAGAAAAGTCAAAAAGTTACTCGTATGGTAAACAAAAGAAAGATTACTTTAATACCATGCAGTAAAAGTAAAAAATGGGTAAAAATGAATCTAAACATACATAGAATAATAGTAAACATTTTATGATTTTTTTAGAAAACATGGACATGGATTATAAATATATCCCTAGTAAATACTTACGTATAAAAAATCTTGAATAACAAATGAGATTGCAAAATTATCCCTTACCTTGTACTTTTTGTTAGTTGAGGGTGTGGTCACCTCCTCTTCTTCGTTGGACTTCCTTTGGATCTCTTCTTAGGGACACTAGGGATGGAATTTTTGGAAAATAAAGACCTCTATAAGTTAAATAATAATGTTGATAAGATAATTGGGTAGGGGTTGGTCGAGATAGAAGGCTCAAGGAGGTGTGAGGAAATGTGGAAGGAGATTCCTTTTTATAAGAGAGGAGAGAGGCACTTTAGGAAACTCTCAAAATATTAAAATATAATAAGACTATTCTAGATCTAAATAATTAAAAATGGACCATAAATGAAATTTATAATACATGTTATACCATATCTTATCCCATTGTGATTATTTAACATTGTTGTGATTTTTAAATAATTTTATAATAAATTAATTCAGCAAGATATAATTATATCCAAATTTAATACTATTCATTTATTTTGACTTAAAATACAATAAGACAAAGTGGGAATTTGAATATAATGATTTCAAACATCTATAATATATCTTATAGATTTTTGAAATTTGTTAGACACATTAAATAATACATAATATAAAAAAATTAGTATTATTAAAATCATTTATTCTATTTTTATGTTAATTGAATAAATGATGTTTTAGAATTAGAGAGACTTTTAAGGTAATTATATACCTTATAAAAATTCAAAATAAATTCATATAATGAAAATAGTTTCATTTATATCAAAATAGACATTTATATTCATTCATAGTTTGATTTTAGACCTATGTGGACACATAAAAGATATTAAAATACAAGATAATGTTATTTTGTAACCATCTTTGATTTAAATAATATACAATTTATTTTCATGTAAAATTTTCAATTAAACAACTAAAAATACATCATATTGTGATAATTATTGAATATTATTCATCCAATACTTTTTAGACAGGTTTTGGTTTTATTTTAAACCTTATAATTTTGATTTACCCTTAATTAATTCCTTTAATTCTTACCATGGAAACATGTCGTTTTATTTACTAAGGGTTAACATAGTCACTCTAAAATTCCAAAGGAGCCATAAATGGACCATTTGTGACATATTTAACTTCATACTAGTTATTTTGGACAAAGGGTATATTTTTACGAATTTTATATAATTTAATAAATATTATTTATTTAAAATATCAATAGTGTCAATTTTGACACTATTCATCAGTTGACTTTTTAGAAATATCATAACATAGATATATGTTATAAAAAAATCCTATAAACCATACATAACATGTCAAAGTAATCCATAAAATTAGTGGATGACATTCGTTCACTAAAATTATATTTAGTTTAATATCTATAATATCATTTATTTGATATTTCTATTAATAAAAGAATTTCTGCATCACTATTGAGTTATCATTATTTATAATTATTTAATATCTAAAAATTATAAATAAATTTATATGATGTAGGTAATTCTATTAGATTTCCAGATACTACCTATAGTTGACTTTATTCTCTAGTGATCCCTAAATTAAAATTAATATACTTATATAAAACGAGAGTGACATTTTTTCACATTCATTATTTTTTTATATTCATATAATATTCACAGGTAAGTGTCCACTAAGTTATTAAATTTTAAAAAATAAATGATAAGGGTTTAATTTATTCATCCAATAGAATTTTTAAAAGTTTTAAGGTAATTTTATAATATTATTTTTACCTTTAATTACCCGATTTACCTTAAACCATGGTAATAAAAATAATTATCAAAGTTACTATTCATAAGGACCAAAATAAAAGTATCCTATTAAAATAATTTGAACCTAATTATTCCTAATATGGAACCCATTTTTAAAAATTCGAAATACATAATTTTGAGCAATTAATTTTAAATTAATCCCGTTGTCAGAAAAAAAACCAGGTTTTTTTGTTTAAAAGTTAAAATGTTGCAAAAGATTGAAATGTTTTTACATATGAATTCAATGTAAAATTAATGACAATGACTTAAATTTTATTAAAATATAAAAAATATTTTCTAATTATACTTTAAAACCATTCAATAATATATTTTAACGATATAAATTATTTCAATGAAAAAAGTTGTTTTCAATTAAAATTTAGCATATTTTTACTATTCATAAAAATATGAAAGTAATTAGAAAAATATAAAAAAATCATCCAAAGTAAAATTTTATATCCCAATTAAAAATAAGTAGTTTATTTTTTCAAATTGAACTTATAAACGTGTC
Source organism: Viscum album (assembly GCA_963277665.1). Lineage (NCBI taxonomy): Eukaryota > Viridiplantae > Streptophyta > Magnoliopsida > Santalales > Viscaceae > Viscum > Viscum album. Next base: position 1,896,247,958 of record OY728158.1, on the reverse strand, counting down.
AAAAACTAGATTTAAATTGGGTGCGCCATCAAAAGGCAGCAAAACTGCATTCTTTGAAAAATACTTCTTTTATCTGAAAAAATGAACTTGTTCATATATCATTCTATAAAATACATAATATGAATGTTTATGTTATATAAAATTAAAAATTTGGTTAATAATATACATAATGGCTAGTTTATATCCTATAATAATATTTTAACAATATATCATTGTTTAGTGAAACTCGGTAAGACGTACAACACAAGCTATCGAGGAAGGTCGCTCTTGCGTGTAATGTAAGTCAAGAATAGTGTTGCGTATAATGAAAGCTAATATAGTGTTGCATATAGTTAAATCTAATATTGGTGTAACTTAAAACACAATACATCTAAGAAAATAAAAAGAATATATCCCATAAAATCTCAGGGTGTTATATTCTACCCCCTTTAAAGTGAATTCATCCTCAAAATTTGTCAGGGTTATAAATGGTATACTACTTGAAATTTTATTTCATGGAAACCCACATCATAAAAAGGAACACTAAAACTTAATTTTAAAAAGAAAATTTAGAAACATAATGGTTACCCAAAGTAACTCATCACTGGGTTTCCACATAGGAGAACATAGGTGGGAAGTGAAAACATGGATATGGAAGAGGAATCTAACCATAAATTTCTGATGGATAGTGATTGAGAATAAGGTTTGGAGAAAGTTAACTACCTAAAATCCATAAATCTATGATGATTTAAGGTACTATATGATTCATCGGATAAGAAGGTACTAGGATAACATTTTTTGGTTTCAAGATCTTTTTCTTAAAGTTGATGAATTTTTACATGAGGAGAAATACTTTCTTGACTTTAGTACAATCTCAACATTGGTCGTTTCCCTAAACAATTTCCACTTCATATCTTATTTAAATAAATGAAGTTGAATTTTTCATTATTGAAGTGTTAGCAGATCATGCGATAGAATGATAGGTCCTTCCATCCGTCTCTATCACAAAAAGGTTAGCACAAGTTATAAGTCTATCTAAGGTGAGATTAATCATATATGGTTCTAAAAATGGACTTATAATTCATCTATCATACTGCTTAAATAAAATAAAAATAATTTATACTAACCAGGGACTTCCTGTAGGCCAGTGGTAGCTGATAAATCCTATTTCACTTCGGTTGTGGGTTCGATTCCCACAGCCTTGTCCGATGAGATGGGTTATCACCCATCCTGTGGATTGTCCTTTTTCTAAAACTATACTGTTATAACATCCTTGAAATAATATTAAATTTTTTTATCCTGAAACAATACTATCTAATATCCAACTTAATCCATTCCAACCTTTAGGATTTTCCAAAATACTTTTGTCCAAAATCACAATAAAAAAAACAATTACAAGAAAGTTCATATAACAAGCATGTGAATACCATAATTTATCCCCTATATATCATAAGATATATCTTGTTGGTCACATTCCAAATATGTGAATACCTTAATCATGTATTCTCTTAAAACATTATAATAATATGAATTACCATAGAACTTTAGTAAAAACATGCATTTTGTCAAGATTAACTCTTTCCGAACACCAAAAATTCAAAAAATTCTATATATTCAAACCATGATATCACTTTTTCCTTATATTAGTCCTAAGTTCATTAATACTTTCAAATAACTCATTATCTCATTATCCCATAATTATTCACATATCATGTGTTTTTCAATAATATTTGAATAGATTTTCATGGTTACTAGCACCATTCAACATATACTTTCAAATACTTAAGGAAAAACAATATTGTAATAATAATTAGATGTTTCTTCGTTCCATAGTACCATAAAATTAATTATACAACATTATTCTTTATAAACATGCAATTATTCCACTGTCTTCTTAAACCATTTATCGAGCTTTATCGTTTTATTCCTCAACACTTCTTTCATATCATATATCATTTTTAGTCTCTTCATCATCATCAATATAAATACTACTCATACGACCATGCTGATTCTCTTCATGAGATTTTCCCTTAGGGCATCAATTTGCATAATGCCCATACATTCCACATTTAAAACATTTAACCGTTGTTGATGTCTTAGCAATACTATTATCCTTATCTATTGTGTTAACTGAACCTTTTCCTTTGTAATTACAGGCTTTGTGTCCTTCTTTTCCACACCCAAAGAATCTTCCAGTTCCTTTGAAACATTCTCCTTGATGCCTCTTCTCACATGATTTACATGAGGAAAATTGAACTTTCTTTTCTATATGATCACCATGAAACTCCATCTTTCTCTTATTAGATGGGCCAAGAAACTCACCAAAATTGATATTATTGATCATATTTTGAGATTTCTGATTAGGCATAATAATGATTTTCACCTTCCAACTCCCATTTCATTTGGTTTCTTAAGAATAATATCATTCCATTGTCTATAATATTCTCCATTAACATGAATACTCCTATTTCCATCCATTTTCTAAACCCAAAAAGAATAATGTGAGAGGAAAAAATCATACTAAGAAAACAACATAATCAAGGGGGAGTAATTTAAATCACTAACATCATAGGTTTAATCCTAGGTTATTCATGATCATTACCATAATTCTAGGAATAAAACCTATAGTTATACATAACCTTAGGGACATCCCTAGACATACCTTAGAAATATCTCTAGGGATCTCCCCAAAGTTTTCACATCCTAGTTTCCAAAGGTTGAATAAACCTTCTCTATGATACCAACTATAACGACCCAATATTGATGTACATGGACATTACATTTATTTTGAATAATACTTAATAGATTACACAAAATATATTCCCAAAGTCTGTATTAGTTTAGTGTCTTTAAAAACTTAGAACATAATATTCTAACTTGGGGAAAGATATTCAAAATCTCCCATAAAGATCTTCCCATTTTATTTTCCTACCTAGAACCTTTATTTATATCCTCGGGAAAAGAGAACATAAAAAGGGTGAGCTCAAATGCTCAGTAAGGGTAAACATAGAGAACATAAAACAAACCATAAAAATTTGAACGTAAAAACATGAACATAATGTTTAAACATAAAAATATTGAGTCATGAAATAAATCCTGGCAGTACGTAAGGCATATATCATAAAGTAATATTAACTATGATGAAATATCATTGGAATAAAACATAGAATTATAGCAAACAATTAATCACATAATATTATTTCCATAGTAGCCAAGGAATTGTTTCCAAGACCATCATAGTGGACAAAGTTCATTACTGAACCGGGTTTGCATGCCGTTCTAGCCATGTATTATTGAACCGAATTTACTTTCCGTTCTAGCCCTGTATTACTAAACCATATTTACTTACCGTTCCAGTCATGTATATCTCATGAGATATAAATCTTTACCCAATGCATTGTAGGGAGATATAGTTCCCACCCATCTCATAATGAATTCATTCTTATAGGTTTCAAAAAAACATAAATCATTCATCATAGCATAACTCATGAAATAAAATGGGTTTCTTAAACATCATTCCATCATAATCCATATAAAATAAATGGATTTCATAACAATAATTCCATTATAAACACAATAAAATCAAAGTAATAACAGGGATAGAAACATAACCCTATGTAATCTTAGATGGAAAATAATTTTGATAAAACACTTGAACTTAGTTCTAGAGAAAAATATCATTTCTTCTTCAAAAATGCTTTCTTTTCTCAAAATGCTATGCAAATTTTTAAAAAAATAATTTAGTTTAAAATAAACTTGAAAAATTGTAGAGGAACCTTCATGGAAATAAGGCATCATGAATCCCTAAAAATCTATTCATGCTGTATAAGTTAAAAAAATATTCTTCTTGTACTTTTGTTGGAAAAGTCAAAAAAGTACCTCATATGGTAAAAAAAAGAAATATTCCTTCCATACCATGTAGTAAAAGTAAAAAATGGGTAAAAATGAATCTAAACATATATAGAATAATAGAAATCATTTTATGAATTTTTTTTAGGAAACATGGACATGGATGATAAATATATCCCCAGTAAATAATTATGTATAAAAAATATCAAATAAAAAAAACGAGATTTCAAAATTATCCCTTACCATGTACTTTTCTTTAGTCGAGGGTTTGTTTACCTCCTCTTCTTCATTGGACTTACTTTGGATCTCTTCTTAGGGACACTAGGGATGGACTTTTTGGAAAACTAAGAACAATATAAGTTAACTAATAATGTTGATAGGATAATTGGGCAGGGTTTGGTCAAGCTAGAAGGCTCAAGGAGGTTTAAGGAAATGTGGGAGGAGATGCCTTTTTATAAGAGAGAAGAGGGGCACTTTAGAAAACTCTCTAAATATTAAAATATAATAAGACTATTCTAGATCTAAATAATTAAAAATTGACCATAAATAAAATTTATAATACATTTTCGACCATATCTTATCCCACTGTGATTATTTAACATTTTTTTTATTTTTAAATAATTTAATAATAAATTAATTCAATAAGATATTATTATTTCCAAATTTATTACTATTCATTTAATTTGACTTAAAATACAATAAGAAAAAGTGGGAATTAGAATATATTTCTTTCAAACATCTATAATATATCTTATAGATCTTGGAAATTTGTTAAACACATTAACTAATCCATAATATAACAAAATAAATATTATTAAAATCATTTATTCTATTTTTACGTTAATTGAATAAATGTAGTTTTAGAATTGGAGAGATTTTTAAGGTAATTATATAACTTCTAAAAATTCAAAATAAATTCATATAATGAAAATATTTTCATTTATATAAAAATAGACATTTATATTCGTTAATATCTTGATTTTGGCCCTATGTGGACACCTAAAAGATATTAAAACACAAGATAGTGATATTTTGAAACTATCTTTGATTTAAATAATATACAACTTATTTTTTTGTACATGTGTCAATTAAACAACTCAAAATAGATCATATTGTGATAATTATTGAATATTATTCATCCAATACTTTTTTTGGACATTTTTGGGTTTTATTTTAAAACTTATAATTTTGATTCACCCTTAATTAATTATTATGATAATTACCTTGACAACAAGTCTTTTTATTTACTAAGGGTTGATATAGTCACTAAAAAATGCCAAAGTAACCATAAATGGACCATTGGTGACATATTTAACTTCATCCCAATTAGTTTGGACAATGTTTATATTTTTATGAATTTTATATAATTTAATAAAATATTATTTATTTAAAATATCAATAGTTTCAATTTTGACACTATTCATTAGTTGACTTTTTTAGAAATATCATAACATAGAGCTATGTTCGAAAAAACTCCTTTAAACCACACATAACCTGAAAAATTCATCCATAAAATTATTGGATGACATTAATTCACTCAAATTATATTTATTTTAATATTTATAATATCATTTATTTGATATTTCTATTAATAAAATAATTTCTGCATCACTATTGAGTCATCATTAATGATAATTATCTAATCTCTAAAAATTATAAATAAATTTCTATGATATAGGTAATTATATTAGATTTCCAAAGACTACCTATAGTTGACTTTATTCCCTAGTAATCCCTAAATTAAAATTAATATACTTATATAAAATGAGAGTCTGACATTTTTTCACATTCATTAATGTTTTATATATTCATGTCATATTCATAGTTAAGTGGTCATTAAGTTATTCAATTTAGAAAAATAAATGATAAGAGTTGAATTTAGTCATCCAATAGTATTTTTACAAGTTTTAAGGTAATTTTATAATATTATTTTTACCTTTAATTACGTGATTTACCTTTAACCATGGTAATAAAAATAATTACCAAAGTTACTATTCATAAGGCCCAAAATAAAAGTAACCTATTAACATAATTTTAACCTAATGATTCCTAATATGGAATCCATTTTTTAAAATTCAAAATATTGAAGTTGTAGTAATTAATTTAAAATTAATCCCATTGTCGAAAAAACGGGTTTTTTAAAAGTTAAAACGTTGCAAAAGATTGAAATGTTTTACGTATGAATTCACTATAAAATTAATGAAAATGAATTAAATAGTATTAAAATATAAAAATATATTCTATTTATACTTTAAAACCATTAAAAAATATATTTTAACCATATAAATTATTTCGATGAAAAAAGTTGTTTTCAATTAAAATTAGCGTATTTTTACTATTCATCAGAATATGAAAGTTATCAGAAAAATATCAAAATCCAAAGTACAATTTTACATCCTGCTTCCAAATAAGTAGTTTATTTTTCAAAATTGAAATTACAAATGTTTCAAAAAGTATATTTAAAATGGGTGTGCCATCAAAAGGCAGTAAAACTACATTTTTTGAAAAATACTTCTTTTATCTGAAAAAATGAACTTCTTCTTATATCATATATAGAAAATAAATAAGATGAATGTTAATTTTATATAAATTAAAAATGTGTTTAATACTATTCATAATGAATAGTTTTATCCTATCATAATAATTTAACAATATATCATTGTTTAGTGAAACTTGGTATGGCATACAAAGCAAGCTATCAAGGAAGGTCACTCGTGCGTGTAACACAAGCCAAGAATAGTATTGCGTATACTGCAAGCTAATACAGTGTTGCATATAGCACAAGATAATATGGGTTTAGCGTACAACACAAGACATCAAAGAAAATAAGAAGAACCTATCCCATAAAATCTCAGGGTGTTACACTTGCACTTTATTTTCCTTTACCGAATGGTAGTGGACTGAGAAATCATAGTCTCTAATCTTCTTTAACCATGTTAACTAGTACATATTAATATTATTTTATGTGAATATACATTTAAGGCTCTTATGATCCATATATATTTTAATTTTTTCCCTATAAATATAATGTTTCAAAATATTCAATGTGAAGATCACTGTAGCCAGCTTCAGATCATGTGTTGGAGTGTTCTACTCATCCACTTTCAACTACATTGAGGAAATTACTATCACTTGATCATTTTTCATCAATAAACAACCTATTTCCTTATTTGAAGCATCACTGTATACTGTGAAAAGTTCTACACTTGTAGATAGTGTAATTACTGGTGCAGTAATAAGCCTATTTTTCAATTCATTTAAGATCTCTTCACATTCATTGGTCTAAAATAACTTTAATCCCTTTAGATACATCTTGGTTAGAAAGTTTGAAAATCATGAGATGTTTTTCACAAATAATAAATAATACCCAACTTATCTAAAGAAAATAATAATATCTATTATATATGATGGTATGGGACATTCCTCAATTTCCTTTATCTTAGAAGGGCCTAGAGATATACCTTTTCTGGTGATAACATTGAACAAGATTTCCATTTTCCCCATAAAAAACTCACATTTATTTTACTTGGTATATAACTTATCTTTACTTAATTTCTTAATAATAATACTAAAATGCTCCTCATTTTCCTCATTACTTTCAGAGTATATAAAAATATAATCTATAAAGACCACAAAAAATTTATCAAGGTAACCTATAAAGACTCTATTCACTAAGTCCATGAATATTTCTAGATAATACTTGTGTATGAATGAAATTACTATAAACTCATAGTGACCATACATTTTATGAAAATTGGTCTTAGTAATGTCCTCTTTATTTACCTTTAACTAATGATATCCTGATTGAATGTACACTTTAGTGAAATATTGATATCTATGAAACTGATCTAATAACTCATCAATCCATAATAATAAATATTTATTCTTTATCATGATATTTTTTAGTTCATGATAATCAATACAAAGAAACATCAACCCATACTTCTTATAGAAAAAGAGAATTAGTGATCCCCATGGTGAATCAATTGGGAACATGAAACCCATGTAAATATGTTTTTTGTAATTACTTATTCCATTATTATAGTTTAATGGGGGTCATTCTATATGAAGTCTTGGATATTATTATAGATCTAGGTACAAGTTAAATTGATTAATCAAACTCTCAATCAATATGAAGACCAGGAAACTCTTTAGGAAATACATTAAAATAACCCCTTATAATGATAATATCTTTAAGAGAATCCCTATTCCTTGATTCAATCATTTTCAATAGATAATATTGCTCATAATGAAAAAATATGTATGCCTCTGGAGAATATTTCAAAGATAACTCACCCTCATCCTTACACTTATATATAATTAAAGTATAATTAGGGATATGGAATGTGATTTCCTTTTCCCTATGGTTGGTATGAGCTCTATATAATGTTATTTATCCCATTAATAGTATAACATGAAATTATACTAAAGGAATTATGACAAGGTCTGCTAGGAGATTAATCCCATATATAACCATTGAAAAAGATTTATGTACTTGAGATACAATTATAACTCCATTAGCAGTTTTTATAGATAATTTAACCTCCACATTTTGCGGTGATTTTTGAATAGTTACTACTAAACTTTCATGATATAAAAGAATGATTAGAATGAGAATCAAAGATCATTTTCACTATTATTGAATGAATAACTTGCATACCTATCACCACCTCATTGTACTTCTCAACCTCTATAGTAGTGATAGAGTAATCCAACTCTTTCTCTCTTAGAATTGGTGGTTATTTTTTATTGTTATCTTTGAAAACCCCTATCTTAGTGAATTTATTTACATAATATATATGTTCCTTGAAATTGAAACACTAGACAATAGGATGAGGTTTGATCTGAACATTTTTGTCTTAGATCACATTAGTGGGATTTTTCCTCTTACTTCGACATGCGTTAGTCACATGCCCATCCTTTACAAACTTGAAGCACCTCTTGGTCCCCTTGAGATAGTTTCTAGGGTGTTTCTTCCCACACATTCAATAGTTAGAATGTTGGAACTTCTTATAATCATGGGTTTTATAAAATTATTCCCTAGGGTCAATATCCATCATCCTTTTATTATCTCTAATCCCATGAGAATCACCCATTTCCATCTCCCCTTTGAGGGATCATTGGAAACTTTATTCATAACCTTCAAATTCCCAAAATGCTAATGCTTGTAGAAGTATAAGATTCAAACCACTATATAAATGCCCAATTTTTATTATAGGTCTCATGATAGGGCTAAAATCATACCGTGACTATCTCATGAATTTCACCTCATAATACCTAGCAGATTCATCTTCCTTTTTCTTGAGTATAAGAAACTCCCTCTCCATTTTAAGATGGAGAGTACATGGGAAATACTTATTGATAAAAATCAGCTTGAAATATCCCAATCCATAGATTCTATGTCCTACCTAATCTTTTTATTCATGAGCAGTGTCAACCACTGATCATATTCTCACATAAGGTGATAAATAAAAAGTATAACCTTGTATTATTTATATATTTTAAAGAAAAAATAATATATTTTCAATAGATTTAACAATTGTTTTTCAATTATGGGATCAACAGATTCACAGAATACTATGGGACTCTGTCACATAAAGTAGTCAAATATAACTTTCTCTCTTATATGGAATCCCACGTGATTCATGTTATTATTCACAACATTAGTCAGTAGTTATAGTACAACCATTAAGTTCTCAACTCGTATTCACATCATGTTTGGAATTTCATCAGGAAAATCATCAAATTTCCTATTAAACATATTGATAACATGATTACTCCTATGTACAACCATTTTATAAAATTATGTAAAGTTAGGGATGAGAATACTTAGATTAATAAATGTTTACAAGGTAAAATAGAAACTTAGAATTGGTAACTCATAATTTATGGGAAAATACTAACTTATTAATCTATAAGTTTCAATTTAGGTTATCTATAGATATCTTCTAATTAGGCTATCTAACCCCAAAAACTTATTAAATTATATAAAATATGTTAAAATCATTCAAAATGGTTTATAAAGTTAATATAAATTAACTGAAGCATATCCTTTGGGAGTGTGAAAATAGGTGTGCTGTAAGGGACAATTCACCATACACCAGAATGATGGAAAATATATACTCAACCAACTCTTTTTAGGGACATTACCCTTAGATACATCTATTCGAAAATTACATTCACTTATAGTATCCAAATAGGTATGTGTTTCTAGGAATACCATATAATATCTTCCTTACCAAGAATTCATGATTATATCCTATGATTAGGATTATCCATAGGGATTTCACTAATATTCTCTAATCATAATCTCTAAAAATAAATATACCTTGATCTAATAACAAAAAAAGTTACCCAAACCTTAAAATCATATTATTTCATAACTTTTAAAATAGATTACAACAAATTCAATCCAAGGATCTAGGGTCTAGTTTATTTGGAGTACTAGACACATAAATAAAATATCATAAAACATAACATAATTATATTTATTTAATATCCTTTGATGATAATAACTCATATAGTTATTATTAATACTATATAAGATAACCTAGTGAAATAAATAAGGAAAAGGGTGAGCTATAAGTCCAAGTTAGGGAATAAACATGATAAAGAATCATAACATGGGAGGCATAAAATGACATCATAAAGAGAATGATCATAATCATGGAATAAAGGTATAAGGAAATTTAAACATAAGAGAATGAATTAAACATGAAAATTTTATAAGATCATGAAATATGACATCATAAGAATTAGTTAAGGCTCCCTACCTAATTAACATAACATATTTGGCTAGGCCAACTGCTCACACACCATAGTTGGCTAGGATCACTACCCACAGACCATGATATCTCATGAGATGGAAACATTATGCAATGAATTGATGGAATATATAATTATAGGTCCAACCATAATATAATTAATATCATATATATGTATTCCATATGAGGAAAATGAACCACACATAAGTAGCATACATGGTAAAAACCCATGAGAAATATCTGGGTTTTATGATCTTGTCTCAAGGAATATCTAAAAGACATAACATAAGGTTTCTAAAGAGAAGAAGGAATTAAAATTATTTGTAAATTAAAATATAAAAGGAACATTATTCTTGATCATATATTCCCATGGTATAATAATATGATGTTCAAATAAGTAAGAAATAAAAAAACAGACCACTTTGTGGTACTTTTTTGAAATTAGCAAAGGATATTTTAGAGAAATGGGTCATAGTTTTATTTTAAAATTATAATTGTGCATGAAGGTTTATATATGAATTAAATATTAATTTTAAATTCTATTCTTAGTTTAATTTTTTTAAAGGGATGATAGTTGATGTGAAATAAGAATTTTGAAAATCCCCATAATTCGGGTTTCTTTAAAAGTGGGTATTTTTAAGGAAAATTAAAACATATATAACCATATAAATGGAAGGGATATTAAAATTGGTATATATCTAAGGAACATATATACAAAAATAGAATAATTACATGAGAATAAGTTAATATAAATCGGAGAAAAATAAAGAAAAATCATAACTGTAAATTTATGCAGGGAGTACAGAAGATCCCTTACATTTATGTCCAAAAGCATTCTACACTTATACTAAAATTCCTATATAATTAAATTATATTAATTAAAAACATTAATAATAACATTATTCAACTATAATTAGTTTTTATGCTCTATTTATTATCATAATTTTTTCAATTATTAAATCTTTTCCACCCTTTTCAGTCACATGAGGTGGTTTGATCGATTTTACACGATTATCTTAACATGTTGAACATGATTAATTTTATCTTAAAAATAAATTCACAAAATAAATAATATCAATATAATTATAAATATAATTTTTATAAATCATTTTTTTAAAATTCATCCATGTTATACGAAAATGGAAAACAACATGTGTCATTGATGTGGAGGCGGTAGTTTGCACGTACACATAAACAACAATTTCCTTTTGCATAAAATGAGAGTGAGGTATAAAAAATTGATTAATCACTTAAGAGTTATAATTGTGAAATAAACAAAATATTTATTAATCATGTTCATCTTTAGTACCATCCATGAAAGGCAGTGATAAAAAAACCGCATCGTTTTGTGGATGCGGTAGTCCGCACAAAAGCACGATTGATGCTTATGTTTTTCTTAGCGAATGCATGTGGGTGAATAATTTTTGTTAAATTAATATAATGAAACTTAAGTATATAAATTATAATAAATACATTATATTAATTAGGTCATGGAAGATATTTATAAGAAATAAAATTAAAAAGAAAGACTAAGAAGAAGAAACACTCACGTCACTGACTTATATTTTCCTTGGAATTATCCTTGAATATGAAAGTCTTAAGATAAATAAAGGAGTACTAAGGCATAGGTTCATGGGATATTTTTCTAGGATTAAATGGGAAGAGTTTTTGTTAGTAAAATGGAGGAAATTGTGTATCTTGAAGGGGTGGTAATACTTCCTTTTATAAGTGAAGAAAAGTCACTTTCCATGAAAAAGAATGTTAAGTAAGGGGAAATAGTGGAATGAAATGAAATTTAGGTGAGGTAGGTGAGGGAATGTTGGTAATACATGTAGGAAAGACTTTAAAACCTAACAAAATTACTTCTATAAGGTATATAGGTCATAAAAAATTAAGAAAATTCACACCACAATAAATTACTCTCTTAAACACTAATTATTATTGATTAAATATTAATCATGTTAGTTAATTTATTACAAAAATATAAGATGAAAATTCACACCAAAAATTGATGTGATGAATCCAAATTTGTCTTACATTTAATCTAATTCCATTTTTAAATAATAAGAAATTTAATTTTATATTAAAACATATAATATATTGAAAAAAAGTATAATAAAATACAACTTATATTCAAAAAAAGTTAATCATGGGTTTGCAAACATGATATATTAAATAAATATATATAATTTTATAGAAAATGGTTTTTATAAATATTTAATTAATTCTTATGTTATGATAATATCTTAATTAGAAATAAAATCATCCAAGATCAGTATCTTTCACTATTAAAAAATAAAATATTTCAAAAAAAAAAACACATAAATTAATACTAAGTTAATTTTGGTAATATAAATTAAAATATGCCATTAATTTTATACAATTAAAATTCTAAAAATCAAAATTTAAAAGAGATTAAAAAATATAAATCGCTAAAATATAACCTTCTTAAATATTATATTTTTCTAATATTATTTCATACCAATTTTAAAATTCAAATAATTTTAATATTTTATATCATAGATGAATATATTATATGTTATAAAAATGATATTTTAAATATTATTAATTTAATTTTATAATGTATCATGACCTTCATTTTAGATCATGTTACGAAAGATATCTCAATGAGAATTATTTAAAGAAATATATATATTTATATACTAGAATCTTAGGATGTTACAATAACAGTCTTTATGGCCAAACAATGTTTCTCTCTTGGGTATTATTGATATCTTCCAACCATTCTCAACGAATATACAACATCATGTCTGGTATATAACATGAAGTATATGATAGATAATATCACATAATCATAAGGGATTTTACTAATTTTCTCTCTCTCTACACTTGTGTCGGAGGGAACATTTTTTAGAGAGATTTATACCATATAAAATTGAAAAAAAATATTCTCTTGGATTGATACATATTGGATATAAAAAATAATTTTTCAATGTATATACATTGAATTAGTCTAAAAAAACTCTAAGATAATTCTCTATGGATATTGTTCTCTATAATATAGGGTGTTTCGCCTAAGTCTTTCACTGAGAAGGATTTGTTTAACCATGCCTTTACTGACTGTAAGACTGGTATCTCATTTCCCATTATTAATATATCATCAATATATACTACTAGGAAAACTTATGCACTCCCACTAAACCTCCTATAGACATATAACTCACATATATTCTTTATGAAACTAGTTTCTCTTATGGATTCATCAAAATGATTATACCATGATCTTGATACTTTATTTTACCCATAAATGTATCTCTATATTGGAATCATTTTTTGTCATAAAACCTTTTGATTGTGTCATATATAATTCTTCCACAAGGTTTCCATTAAGGAAATATGTCTTGACACCAATTTTCCAAATCTCATAATCATGTTAAACTGCTATGGAAAGTAAAATTGTAATTTATTTTAGTATAAAAAATAGTGAAAATGTTTCATCATAATCTATGACTTGATGTTTCTTAAACCCTTTAGAAACCAATCATGATTTATAGGTACTAAATTTACTATATATGTTTAGTTTCTTTTTAATACCCATTTTCACCCAAAAAAATTTACATCAACTAGAGGATATACCAAAACCCAAACTTGGTTCCCATACATGGAATCCATTTCATAATTCATGGATTCCTGATAATTTTTAACTTCTTAGTAATTTATTTCTTCCTTATAGGAAACATGTTGCTTATTCCCAATTAATAACATTTTACCTTCTTTAGTGATTAGAAAACCATATCTCTCCTATTCTATAACCTTTATGGTGATTCTATGTAGTACTTGCGTCTCTTGAATAACTTCTTCCACCAGGTCTTATAGAACTTATTCATGTGAAAAATATTATATTTCTTGAACCTTGAATTCATTAAAGTCTATATTTCTACCACTATCTACTTTGAATATATGTTCCTTTTTTAAAAACATGGCATGTATTTTTACATTTAACTTTTTCTATGGGGGATCATATAGATAATATTTCCTTGTTTATTTGGGATATCCCATAAATATAAACTTCATGGATTGTGGTTAAATTTTTTTGCTAGAATTATCCTTAATAAACATTTCATATCCTCAAACATATAAATTTTACATAAATAATTTCTTACTATACTACAACTCATATGAGATTTTACTTTCCACTTTTATTGTAACTTAGTTTAGTGTGTGTTCTGTTGTATAAAATGCATATCCCCAAAAGTATCAAGAACCAACCCTCCGAGGTTCATCCCATGACTACCCCAAGCCCGCCTCCAATAGGATAGGGGATGGAAACCAATAATGAGAAGACATATCCCACAAATATAAGGAATTATCTTAAAGTACCTATAAAAATACACACATCTCCAATCCCACACAATGATGAATTATAAAACAATTGAAACAATGCACACATACATCTAAGATCCCACAATAGAGTATGAAAGTAAATTACTAAAAAAGGAGAAATGGGCCAAATACAAGACAAACAAAAAACTATAAAGATTCGAACATTATACAAGGTCAAGGACTAAATTCAAATGAAATATCCAGATAGCCAGATCGGTCTGACAAGCTTAAGATATGCTTCACCCACTCCTTGTCCAACCAGGACACCGTCAAAAGGGCCATCGTCTGCATAAGACATGACACATGCAGGTAAATACCATGAAGGAGTGAGTATAAAAATACTCAATAGGACAACATGAAAACATTAAAAAAAATAACCAAGTATAGTTAGATAAATATAATATATAAAAATAAATGTATAACAGAAACACCCAAGTATACTCAGGAAAGACGCCACACCACCAGGTAGTCATAACCAACAGCCTACCACGAGATTCTTTTTAAAGAAACACTCATTTTGGGAGATTCAACTCCATGAGATATTATATCAATGAAGACACTCGACAAAGAGGTCTAGATCATTGGTCCACACCCAATAAATCGCACTGGTTTAAGAAAACCCTGATACTCAGATAAAGGGCCATGACCATATCTTTTTGGGGATACCACAAACCCAATCTAGATCAACATACTATGTAAGGGATAATATATCAATTATACCACAAAACTTACCAATATGACCTACTAGATATAGGTTCAATAACTTGCTCAAGGAGGTCACGTCGATTCCATGGACCCCATCTAGGGAACAAGGATGATAGAGGATCATAATTCAGTCTCATGGAGGGACACACCAACTCTATCCAAGGATTAGCCTCTAGAGGGGACCAAAATCCTAAGATATGGATGTAATGTCATATTGTACCCTGAATGGAAAAGACCATGAGAACACACTCAACCCATATTGGTCTAAACTAAAGAAACAAAGAGCTACAAACACTCTTGAAGGGGGTACACATCATGTCTAACTATCCCCAATTCTGATCATGTGGAATATCTTCACACGACATGTAAGTCTCCACATAGAAGATGTTTAGAGGAAGTATATGGCATGTAGAGACACATTAAATCCTACCCATTTTGCTTGTACATGTCCATGTACGATGGCTGTGTACATGTACTAGACCGTGTACACTAGGCCTTGTCCATGTCCAAGTACACGGCGTGCCACTGGCCATAAATTTTTTCCTGTGTCTGTGTACTTCTCAAAGTACATGCTGAGCCTCACGAAAGGGTAACATGGTTGAGGCCAAGTTACATGACATTTTATACTTAACTCAAACCAAAACACTGACACCATAGATTGGGGGGGGGGGACATGGCGTGTAACATTGGGTTATACACCGTGTTGATCAGGAATTTCTAAACCTGTCAAATCTTTCTTCACACTCTCCATTGCATCATTGGATCCACCAATGTTTTTCAAACTTTTAGATTTGTGGTCAAATGGTCCTTGCCATCACCTCTATTCAGGATTTGGTTCCTCGATCTGCTTAGAAAACCATCCATTGAGTTGTTTTCCCTCATGCATCAAAATCGAGGAGAACATAACCCACCAAATCGATCTGATCCACCTCTGACCATCCACCGCTATCGTCACACCTTTTTCATACCATCAATAATGAACTGAACCCATGATATCGATCTTTTACACTGGATAATGGCCACGTAATGATAAAATATTGGGTATTATTTGAACCACAGGCCAAAAGAAAATGTCCAGGATAAATTGTGCGAAGAATGAGGGATGAAATCCAAAATCTAAAAAATGTGATAAATGAACCTAGACTATTGTTCATTTTTCCTCAATCTGTTTTCATATAAGGAGATGAACGAAGAGGGATAAATCAAAATTAACAAATAAATAATTCCATCAATTTATTTATATAGATGACGCATGTATCAATTTTGTTTGTGTAATTGATCCTTGTTTGTTCAGGATTAAAGAACGGGATGAAAACTACAAACTAAAAAAACATACCTAGAGTTTGTATTGATCATTGATGAATAAAATCTATATTTATTTCATTGAAAAGATCCATAGACTCTATTTGATAGAAGATCCATGATCTGATCTTGATCCATCATTGTACACCGAGAAAGATCTCTAATGGTTTTCTGAATCTCCAGGTTTTGAGCATCCAACCCTAAGGAAATCCTATAACTATATACTTAAAGAGTAATCATATCACTATGTCACGAAAATTAAATAAAATTCTTTAATTAATTTATTTTATTAATTTCATTCCCGCGATAACTTTTTCACAAATGGCTTGTGCTGACAAATATTATGTCAATCCTAGGGAAAAACTTGTGTTATGAACTCAATGGTTCCCTCATATTTCTGATTCGCGCCCCTGTTGGGGAGTTATTATACTTTTTTAGGAAATCTATGAATGAATGCCTTTTAATGTATTTAATATATTTCGAACATTTATTCTGAGCACAATGGATCTCAAAATTACACACTGTCTCTATTTCTAGTCTTGAAAATAGTCTATAAAATTTCAAAAAATAATACAAAGAAAATATGAGTCATTAAATTCTCCCCACCTTGGGGATTTTCATCCCAAAAAGAGAAAACCTACTCAAAAAAGGTGAGTGTACTAGAATCACATCTGGGTCTCTTGATCCCAGGTTCTCCCCTAAATATTCCCATGCTACCACCAGACATGCACAAGGGGAATTAATCGTCCATGAAGGATCATTTCCTGCTGATCCTTGACCTCCAATAGGTACTCAACAAATGTATCTTTATACTCGATGTCCATCTCATCCCAATTGATAACGTGTGATGGGTCATACATGTATCTCCTCAGTTGTGACATGTGGAAGACATCATATACCTGGTCCAACTGTGGTGGTAGAGCTAAGAGGTATTCCACCTCACCAACTCTACACAGTATCTAGAAGGGTCTAATGAATCTTGAATATAACCTACCACCGTGACAAAATATCCTCAATCCACAACAAGGTGAGACCCTTAGGGGCATGTTGTCTCCCTTATTGAACTCCAGAGGTCTTATTAGTAGGAATGCATAATAATTTTGATGGATTTTCATAGTCCTCATTTTTTCCTTGATGATATCAACCTTCTCTATAGTAGCTCACACCAACTTTAGGGCCATGAGTGATGAATCTCCTGAATTAATCCAACATAGTGGTCAACCACAGGGTCACCTATACAATGCCTCAAATGGTGACATACCAATGGTAGAATAATAGCTGTTGTTTTATGAAAAATTCTCCAATGGTAGGCGATCCTCCCAACTATGGCCAAAGTCCAACATGCAAGCTCTAAGCATTTCCTCCAAGACCTTGATGGTTCACTCTATATGGATATTATTTTGGGGGTGAAACGTTGTGTTTAAATGAAACTAAGTCCCAAAATCCTCCTAAAATTCCATCCATAACCAATATGTGAAGAAATAATCATGATTATAGATGATTATTGAGGTAACCACATGGAGTCATACTATCTCTTGCATATAGATGTGCCCCAAACTATCTACTGATCTCTAATCTCAAATGGCTATAAAGTGGGCTGACTTGGTGAGTTAATATATGATCACCCAGATGACATCGTGTCCCATGGAAATATGTGGTAATAACATCATGAATTCCATGGATATTCATGCCCAATTCCACTCTGGAACCTCTAGGGGTTGAGCTAAACTTGTTGGAACCTGGTGCTTAGCCTTCACCTACTGAAAAGTGAGGCATTGAGAGACAAACTTTTCAACTACCTTATTCATTCATGGACACCAAAACTAATGTTAGAAATATGGGTACATATTTTCCACACCTGGACGTACCAAAAAAAGGTATGTATGTAACTCCCACATCATGTATTCCCACAATGTGAAAGGTATCATTGTCAATCCTCTAAAAGGATAACATGCTCCCCACCTTCAGAATATCCATCAAAAGCATGTAAAATGGATGTATGAGTATGTAAGGTATCATAGTCGGTATCTCCTCAATGAGTATCCTTGAAACACTGTAAAATCTGTGGGGTAACAACCATCAAATTAATATATGAAGCACTAACCTTCTCCATGAAGGAAAACAACAATGAGGATGACTACTCTAACATCTCATCCAACAATTGAGAACAAGATCTACTGATGAGAGCATATACTACCACATTACCCTTCCTAGGAGTATAAAAATCTCGAATTCATAGTCTGGAGGAACTCTATCCATCAAATCTTTCTCAAGTTATGATCCTTTTGCAAGAAGAAATACTTGAGACTGTTGTGGTTAGAGAAAATGATAAACCTCTCTCCCATCAGGTAGTGTCTATAAATCTTTGATGTGAAGACTACTAATTCTAAATCGAGATCGTGGTTCACATAGTTTTGATCATGTGGTCTCAAATGGCATGACCCATAGACAATAACCATCTACCTCTTTAAGAAAACACAACAAAGTATGGTCCCTGATGCATCACAAAACACTGCGTACTCTACACCCTCCTTTGGAAATCTCAAGATGGGAGCACTCTTTAACCTCTATATAGGCTCCTACAAGAACTATTTTCACCTTTAAATCAAAAAAGGCTTCCATATCCGAGTCAAATCTATCAATGGTGATTCCACTTTGGAGAAGTCAGGTACAAACCACTGATAATACCCTAACAAACCAAGGAAACTCTACACCTAAGTAACACTCTTGGGTGGCTCCTAAGAAAGCATTGCCTGAAACTTTTCCAGGTCCACGGCTACTCTAGCCTATGAGATGACATGGCCCAGAAAGTGGACCTCTTGAATCCAAAATTTACACTTTGAGAGATTCTCGTAAAGTTAATGATTTTGGATTGTGTCCAAGACCATCCTTAAGTCTCTTGTGTACTCTACCTTGAACACCGAATACACCAGGATTTCATAAATAAAGACTACCATGAACTAGTCTAAGAAGGGATGGAAGAGCTTTTTCATGATTCCCATGAACACTGATGGGGAGGTATTCATATCGAACGAAATCACCGAGTACTCACAATGATTGTAGCGAAATTTGAATGTCGTCTTTAGTATATCCTCATCCAGAACTCATAGCTGGTGATAGCATAATCTGAGGTCAATCTTTGAGAACCATAAAAACCCTATCAACTAATAAAATAGGTTGTTGATCCTTGTAAGTGTATAATTATTCTTCACAGTTACCTGATTCAAGCACTGATAATCCACATATAACTTCAATCTCCCATCCACCTTCTTGGAGAACAACACTGGGGATGCCTAAGGGGAAACGCTGGGTATTATAAATACCTTATCCTTCAAGTCCTCCAAATTCACCCTCATATCTTGAAGATATATGGTATCCATATGATATTATGGTATAGATATCCATGCCACCCTAGTATTCAAGTCATTTTAGAAGTCTAGATCTCGACAAGAAAGTAAACCTAGTGCATCCTCAGGAAAGACACCCTCATACTCCACCACCACCATAAGAAAATAATAGCCCAAAGTATCCACTTATCCAAGATTCATGCTAGATAATTGGTGAGTAATCGACTATACCTTCCTATGTATGATATCATCATACTTCGCCAATGTATCCTTTTCACCTAAAAAGGAAAAACTCATTCCATCACTGTGGGAACACCACATAATCCTCCTAAAATAGTCAATATGGACATGAACTGTGGATAGCTGGTCCATACCTAAGATGACAATGTAATGCCTCATTACTGAAATTAAGAGATCCCATAAAAATATCTCACCTCTAAGTATTCGATAAAACTATTGTAAAAAGTGCACAATTACTGAGTCACCAACTGTCAGAGTCTCCAATTGCAAGGGTCGAGCTAGTGGCTCAACCAGAATCTCTTACTCTCAAACTAGAGAAGTGGAAAGGAAGGAATTATTTGAACATGTGTCTATAGATACAAAAAATAAAGTATAAAAGCCATATATTATACCTCATATCACCCCTGGAGCCTTAGGTTCATAGGCCTCCATAATTTTCATTTGGCCTCATCCTTATCCACCAACTCCCTAAGCCCGGTGCAGACCACTGGGTGGTGGTGGTGGTAATGGGTCAAACCTCTGACCACCTATTGATGCCCTAATAACCCCTCTACCACATCATCTTCCCTATGGAACACCCTGATCTTTCCTTTTCCTCTATCTTAATGGTCCCTAAACTATCTCATAATTAATAGTCCGGTGGTCCAAATAATCCTGAGACAGATATTGTTGACTGTCATAGGAGAAACACCACCTCTCCCTTGACTGATTCGATCCACCCTAAGAGACGTTCACCACCGAAACTATGTCCTAGGATTTATTCCTAAAGAAAATGACACACTGAGATCCCTTTGACTATGATAGAATACATTCTACTGAGGTATCATTAATTGGATTCCCACTACTAGATCCCACTAATGGTGCCTGCTCTACAAAAAATATCTCCACCACAAAGGCTTGCTAAAGGACCCTATCATAGGTGGGAATGAAAAGGGATACTACTGAATCTCTGACTTCTTGGCATATTCCCTTCTCAAAGATATGATATTTGAAGAACCAATCTCACACCATATCCAAGGAGTAACGTGAGAGATCAATAAATCTCGTTGAGTACTATTCCAGGATCATAATACCCTACTATAGATTCATAAGCTCTTATATGAATACCGATCATAACGTGGCTAGATAAAACTTATCTTGAAAAATATTCTCAAAGTATAACCAACAGATAGCTATCTCATCCTGTCACTAAGTCACTAAGATCCACCATCAATCAGCAGATCCCTAAAGAAGAATCACCTTGATGAACTTCATTTGATCTATAGGCATCCTCACAAGTTAGAAAATGTGGGTAACTTCCTCTGGACAGTCCTTGGACACCTAGGGGTGTATCTCACCCTACAACCAGGGAGGTCACTACCTCTAAAACTTGTACATCACACTCAACCTTCATGCATCCTTAGCTGGTACTGCCAGTGCTAGATACTACTCAACGGGTGGTGGTATAGATGGAAAAACACCCTAAGGTGCTATCTCTAGTACATTTCTTTGTAACGATGACTCATAATTAGGTGGATCATCCTTGTGACCACGTAGTGGAATCCTGGATGGAAGTTTACATGGAGACATCTTAAAATAACACAAGATGTACCATTATCAAAAGAGTATATCTGGGGACATATATAAAGGACATGGAAAACACAACCAGTCCTATATGATGCATGTGCCAAATTTTTTTCCTGCAACCAATGTTTACATGTTACTAGTAAAAAGGCATGTGATTAGAGTCTTGGTGTATGGATACATTAGCCGCCACACCAACAATGGATTCCCTGACCTAAAATCCGAACTAAAAAAACTAAACACTATTTCCCCAAAACTAACTCACCAAATTCAGTCACAAAGTAGAATTGACTACTCTGACACCACTCTATCATGACCCAAGCTGCTGATGTCTGACCCATGACTACCCCAAGCCCACCACCAATAGGATAGAAGCTGGTGACCAACATCAAGTAGTCATATCCCACGAATGGGAGGCATTATCTTAAAGTACCTGTACACATGCTGTAAAATCCCGGTTCTAGAAGCCACCTAGAGGCTCCCCATACCCGGTTGGTCACATGGCCTCAAACACATTTTACTGAATGCCAAAGTCTACCGACTAGCAACGAGGGCCTTGGGTGTGATAGTGGGGAAACTATGCCCTCATTGGCAGAGTACACAGTGGAAGAGAACAACAATAAACAATAAACAATAGCAGAAGCAGTAAACAATCCATACACAAGAGAACATTGGAAGACTAAATATGATAAACAACATAAGCACATATATATATGATGCATGATATATATGTCTAGGAAAGCAGCCAAACAAGTCACAATGCTGGAAATACAAATAATACTAGAAACAAGTACAAAAGAAAGATAAGAAACTCCTCAGCATCGCAAGCCTAAGCTTGGTCCTATGATCCCCATCTCTACAGAAAGTCAAGTTCCTGAAGTCGAAGGGCGCTTTCCTTTGTCTATACCTGCAACAATATAGTCTTTTTGGGACCAAAAGCATGACCCAAACATGGTGTGAGACTAAATCGCAGTAGGAAACCACCTAAAGATCTGTGCCTAATAGTCAGTGAGTATATGGTAGGTAAAAGTACAGTAAACAGTAAACAGTAAACAGTAAACAGTAAACAGGAAAGTACTCAGCAGTAAACAATCCATAGGTTAATCAAGAAATAGTGAAGCAAACAGCTAACCACAACAGGTAACCCTATGGGAAGTACTCACAGACACCCCCTCTGGTCTTACCTAACAAGTACCAATAACCCTCTGGGAAGTACACTCAGCCTAACCCCTCTGGTTTGGTCATAAAAATATTTTAAAGACTCTCTGAGGAAGCACACACAGTCAACTCACCTTATAGTCTAGGGTAGTCAGGAACTCTCTGAGGAAGCTCCATAGTCAATTGCCCTTATAGCCCTAAGGTCAAGGACTCTCTGAGGAAGCACGCTCGGTCAATTCCCCTTATATCCTAGGTTATTCATAGACTCTCTGAGGAATCTCAAACAGTCAATCCCTCCTATAGCCTATGAAAATTAGGTGATTCAAACAAATAGAATAGAGAATCTCTAAGGAAGCTCACACGGTCTATCCCCGTATAGTCTAAAACAGTCAAGGAATCTCTGAGGAAGCTATCACGGTCTATCCCCTTATAGAGCAAAGTAATCCTAGGCTCTCTGAGGATGATCACTCAGTCAATCCCCTTATAGCCTAAAGCTCAAAGACTCTTTGAGGAAGCTCACTTGGTCTATCCCCTTATAGTCTACTACTGTCCAAAGACTCTCTGAGGAAGCTCACTCGGTCTATCCTATTTTAGTCTATAACACCAGGTTCTCACAGCCCCGGGTAGGTCAATGCATAATAATGCTATAAGGCCAAAGTAACGCTACAAAACTACTTGGATAATCAGTCTACAACATCTCAAGAATGTCAAAAAACAACACTCCATCCTACGATCACAAGGCATGGAAAACAGGTAAACGACCAATCAGATAAACAAGACCAAACAATCTTAAATAGAACAAGGCATGAGTGGAACATCCAAGGTATAACAATCAACCCAAAACATGTCCAATTTACCTCTACACAGGTATACAAGAATGATAGGAAAACAACATGGGTAATATGGTAAACACATAATACCCCATTCAAGGGTATTGGTGGAATTTTCACATAATACTCAAAGACTTTGAACGGAAAGGCACAAACCACCTACCTTGGGGTTAGGAGATCAATATAATTGAACCACGAGGCTTGAATCTCCTTATAACATCATAGATCAACAAAAATGTACAAAATGTTCAACCCACGATAACTTGAAAAAGAGGAGGAATTGGAGAAAGATGATCTAGAAGAATGAAGAGCTTACCGATGCAGTTCCAATGCAATCGACGACAGTAAATTTGGAGAATAGATGGAGGCTCTGGGGATCAGAGAAGATCTGCGGCCGTACGGTTTCTCCCAGTTGAACGAGACATAGAAGAAGACACCTCTAGAGATTAGACGTGAGCCTGATGTGTTTAATGAAAAAAAAGAAAGTACACAGCATGTACTTTTGGAGTACACAGTGTGTACTCACCTTTTCCGTACTCCTCTTTAGGTGGCCTCCATGTCACCCCTATATGGCCGTGTTTGTGTCCATGACATGGCCAAAATAGGGCTTCATGCGGGAACGAAGTACACAGTGTGTACTCATAAAGTACATGGTGTGTACTTAAAAAATTTCCAGAAAACTCCTCTTTTCTCAAAAAGTACAGAAAATGAAAAACAGACCTAAAAAGATGGCCCATGTTCTTATAAACTTCCCCCCTTAAAGAAATTCATCCTCTAATTTCCCTAGCGAGGCGTGGAAGAAGAAACCGCGAACAGCTCCGGCCACTGCGATCATACATCGGCCTCCCTCTCCCAAGTCTTGTCCTGTACTCGCCCGTGCTGCCATAGCACCTGTACCAGAGGAACAGATAGGCCACGGAGAACCTTCGTACTATGATCGACAATCCAGATAGGATTCTCCTCAAATGATGCATCCACTTCGAGCTCAACCTCCTCAGGTTGAAAGACATGAGATGGGTCTGAAAAGTTACGTCGAATTTGAGAAACATGGAAGATGTCATTGATAGCCCATTACATCTGAGGTAACAACAACTGATAGGAAACCGGCCCAACTCTTTCCAACACCTCAAACGGAATGACGTACCTCAGTGAAAGCTTACCATATCTCTGAATCCTCTTGTGTCCCAACCTCAATGCGACACAAAGGAAAACCTGATCCCCGACCTCGAACTCCAGAGGTTGTCTCCGATGATCAACATAAGACTTCTAACAAGACTACACCAAATCCATCCTCTTCTGAATCAACTCTATTTTCTCAGAGGTCTCCTGAACAAGACAAGGTCCCAATAAAGCTTCCTCTCCTACCTCCAGCCAACATAAAGGTGATCGGCATGGCCTACCGTAAAAAGCCTCGTAAGGTGCCATCTGAATAGTTACTTGAAAACTATTATTGTAGGAAAACTCCACAAGAGGTATATTCTTCTCCCAAGAACCACCAAATTCCAGAATGCAAGCTCGGATCATATCCTCTAGCACATGAATCGTTCGCTCGGACTGGACATCTGTCTAGGGATGGTAAGCTGTACCCAAAAGTACCTATGTACCCAAAGCCTTATAAAGCCCCTTCCAGAACTAAGAATTAAAATGCGCATCCCTATCTGAAACAATGGAGTGTAGAACTCCATGTAGAGATACAATCTCTCGGATGTACAGCTGTCCCATCTCATCAAAACTAGTCTTTCCCCATTAAAAACTTGAATATCAACCTCACCTATGGTAATATTTTAAAATCTGATTGGTTACTATATTTAGGTATAAATATGAGAACCAAAAGATATATCTAAAACCAAATTTATATAAATGTATATATTATAATACATATTTAATTTATTTGATTCTTATCATTGCTTCTTTATTGAGGAATAATTATTCCTCTTATTTCCTTTATTTGCATAATCTAAAAACACTTCATCCTTCACCTTAGCCTCTCTTCAGATATTTATCCTTTTTGAAGGGTAGTGAAAAGGTGTCTTAAAATGGAATTTTTCTCAGACCTTTTATCCTTTCCTTTAACCACCATAAGTATAGCATGTTTTTCATGATTCTTGCATTTATCCACTTGGAAAATCAGATTCAAGAGACCTAGGAGGATGATCTCTATATTGTTCATGTTCATGTTCACAATGAAACTTGATAAGATTAGAGGAGTGAGGTTAGTATGAGATCTGTACACAATTCTTTGGGTATATTGAATCCTAGAATTTAATAACTCTTAATGTAGCTAATCATATTAACTCATGAGGCCTAGTTGGAACTCCTTCTATAAGTTTTCTTGTAAAGAGTACCTTAAAAGATTTCATACCTCTATTGTCCTACTTTCTCCTTATAGAGATCACATAGATGAGGCAACATGGAGTATGTACCCATTCCTTCATGATTATTATGGATATCACTAGTCATGGATGATAACATGAGGCATTGTACATACAATTAATCTTCCATGTATTTCTAGATGTTTTTTATACCTTCTCACTTGACTCCTTAGAAAAATCAGTAGGAATTGAAAACTCCCATATATAAAATTTCCGATCTTGGCATAATATAATACACAAGTTCCTATACCACTTTTGGAAGTTAGCATCAGTCTGGGGATTATCTTACTTTAGATGGAACATAGGGATAATGACATGGTTAAATGGATTTCCATTTTTCTACAACAAATTGAATAAAGTTTTTAGTACTTTTTCTTGATTACTAGTTATGATATAATTAATTAATTTTATTAGTCTCCTACTATTTTATCAAATCACAACAAACCTCACCATTGGATAAATAATATCATATCACTTGAATATTCTAGTGGAAAATATCTATATTTTCCTTTAAATAATCTATATGGGGATGAAAAATTATTCAAAAGTATATAGGTATGATTTGGTTTCCAAATTCATTAACTCATAGTTCCTTAATCTATTGAGTAGGCTCCCCAATCCTATAATCCTATACTTGTATTCCTTCAACACTTACCTCCAAGTTACACCAAGTCTTACATGGGAAACTACTCTTGATGCTATCTTGGTTAAGCTAACCCAAGAATTTCTTTAGAACTACCTGATAAATGAAAGTATCTCAATGATGGCCTGACCAATACTTTGATCTGTGATTGAATTATAACTCAACTAATTTAAATATTCTTTATTTTATTATTCACATTCTTTTTAATATTATGTAAATTTTATATAATTAATCAATGATGTCTAATAAAATAATTTATGCATAATAATTTTAATTTATTTCTTCTTAGCATGATTGTTAATTTATATACTTTATGTGATTCCATTTAATCATCCGAATAAACTATACATGACATAAATAAATAAATAACCATATAATAAAAAATGAAATATATATGTTATATGATCACGAGATTTTATCAACAAGTTGGTGTATAGAGATTAGATAATCTAACCTTGAACCAAGGGGAAAAACTTCTTGGGTTAATTCTTAGATACAGTTGTAGCATTCCTCCATTAACTTGTTTATCTCCTTGGTGAGTTTTCACTAATATCAGGTCTTAAACCATATAATCTTATTAGGAGCTCCATCCTTTATAAATATTTACTCCCTTAAATTTGAGGGATACTTGAGTTTAGGGTTACATAAAATAAACCTTGGACATGCAGACCTGTATATAATAAAGGAGGTAGAGATGATTACAGGTCATTATATTTAATTTGATAATAAATTTACCTCATAAAACACATACAAAAACAATTAAATTAAATAAACTCAACATATACACAAGTTAGTAAAGATCATGGTGAATCCAAATTTTTAATGACTAAAAATTTAAAATTGCCAGAATTCATTTCAATTTGTTCTTATGGAGATTAATTTACTCGAACAACTAAATTAGTATATTAATTAATTTATTAATTCTTTATCTTAATATCCGATCCAAATAGTCCTTAAGATTAACATCTTAAAGTATTTTAAATAAATTCCGTTATTTTAATTTAAAATAATTAAGTACACAATGCGTATAGAAAAGGACACATGGTGTATAGATTTTCATGTAAGATTAAATTAATTATTGGAATTTAATATATATAAATCATGTACTTTGGCACTGACTCAGCATGTACCTTATACTTACATGACATTTAATATCACTCAACATGTCATATAACTCATTTTGTGCATGGTCCTTATCGTGTACTGTATATTTACATGACATATATTCCCACACAATGTTTTATGATACACATGATGCATTGTTTTGTGGGTTAAGACATGTAGTCTATATGACATGCATGACCACATGGTATGCTATAAATATATATAACATGTACTTATTTCAATGTGCATGAAGTACATGATGTGTATGACTACCATCACACACCATGTAGTAAAAAATTTATGATAATAATAATCATTAAGAATTTATATCCACATGAAACTATAGAAATTACTTAGAATATACCTGGTGTGGAGTGAAACTTATCACATAGTGTGTACAACCTATTACACATTGTGCCGTTTATGTCTCACTTTGATTATCCATGTGTTTAACCGCACAAAACATCTATCTCAATGTGTACCTTGTATGAGTTGTTTCATGTTACATGGTGTGTATATCTAACTACACACCATATAATCATATTTTGGCCACCCATATAACACGATTAAAGTATTAGTATGTATCACATCAAAATTTCCACATGTTACATGAAATGTACAACTAGATACATGCTGTGTAATTCATGTTTTCTACATCACTTGGCTGGTAGTCAATAAATGATGTGCAACGATGCTATGTAGTTGGCCACAAAACATGCTAATATTTACGTAATGTTAAAACCATATGGGGTTACATGACATGTACAATAGCTACACATCGTTTAATCCTTATCCCATCATGTTATACACTAGAAGCTAATAAGGGGTGTGTAATGAAACTGTGTAATGATCCACACAACATGCTATGATTATCACATATCATGTATTTTTTGCTTGAACATAGGTCCATGATATATAATTTATAGTTACACTCCATTTATTTGTGTCATGCATCTGAAATCCTGTACACATCTAAATGTGATCTTTTATCATTATTCATGTGTTATTGGCCTATTCGCAATCATAAAAATTTGAATGAATTTATTATCTTGACTTTTGGATTAAGAACTAAAATGTCAAAATGAAAAAAGGAAAAAAATCCAGAAATTTATCAAATAAATAATAAATAATTATAAATTATAATGTTACTACTTTGATACCACTTAAATGTTTGGGGGCATAGAGAAAGTGGTGGGCCAGAGAATAATTTTTTTTAGTTTCAGTGGATAATATCAGAATAAATTAATTAGGGAAACCCTAAAATATTCTAGAGAGAATCTTTCACATTTAATTTATAATTATTTTAAAATAAGAATTACCTTAAACAAAATAATTCTTCTTGATCAATTATAATTATTCTCTTTTTGTGTCATTGTTTCCATGGAGAATCCAAGTGAGGATTCTTCTAGTAGTATCCAAATATTCTCCATGAATGTCTGAAAGATGCTCTTGGTATTCTAGGTGCTAGTATAGAGGAACTTGGTGCTTCACATTGTACATTATTTATCGAAATTATGGGATTCTCCTTTTCTCTCTTTTTCTTGAGAAGGGGGGGGGGGAGGGGGAATTATTTTTAGGAATTGAGATTATTTCTTGAGTGGGTATCTATTATACAAAACAACTCTCTTAACCTAAAATGATATAAGTTGGAATATATAGTTATGGTTAATATTTGATAATTGTGCTAAGGCCCTTTATAAAATATTATTTCTAATTTAATCCCATTTTTTAATAATAATATTTTGATGAAATGCGTTAATTTAAATATAATTTATTAAATAAATAAGTAAATATTTATTTAAATAATATTAAATAAAATATATCATTTTTTTCATGTCCTTAACTCATCCTGTCAATCCTCTTAGGTATTTTTCAAACCTTTTAATAATAAAATATTTATTCGAATAAATATCATTCATTCAATAAATAAAAAAAATATTATAATCACTAAATTAAAGAATAAATATTTATTTTAATATTCATGTAACTAAATAAATATTTATATTAATCTATTCACTAAACTGGTGAATAAAAAATAATATATTTATTAACTTATTTATTTTAATTTATAAAATGAAATTTTCAATGAACTACCTTGCCCATGGATTTAATAAAAAAGTTCCATTTCAATAAAAGGTAAAAAAATATCTTTTTTTATTAATTAAGAAGGGAAAAAATTGCTTTTTAACTTATTCAATTAATGACATGTCACTTATGATGCACCCAACATATTCTACCTCTCCATGAGAATATATCGTTATAGTTTTTATCCATACATTAATTTATATGATATATAGTATACATTAATGATAATCTCAAGTCTAAGGACCAATACTCATGTTCATAAATAGGAATATCATATGACACATAAAAATGTGGAATTCATATTGAATAGGTTTTCCTCATAACCCCATTTCTTGGAGATTAACAAGTGAGGAATTCATAAGAATAAGTTTAAATGTCTTATGAGCCTCTATCATGAGATAGTAAAACATCATATATATCCCTTAAGTCATATTTTATCTAGATAATAATACATATGTTTAATAATATCTTCATATCATTTCTAGGTTCTCATTATTTCATAGAACCGTTATAACCTTTCAATGTTCAAATACTCTACGAACATTATCACATTAATGTTAGATTAAAGAAAAATCATACTGTGTTAAGATATTTATTAATATTTTGATAATAAATAAGTAACAATTTATTTAGTTCTAGGCCACTAACTCCAACACAAGTAACCTATGTTGACTGTCTAGGAGTGAAGCCCAAGACTGTGAGCTACTGCATGAACCAATCAAATTATTTAGAGAGGTAAATTCCATTTGTTTCTTATTTTTTTAAATAGGATGATGAGATAAAATGTATAAAATATTCCCACTTTAGAACTACCTTATTCTTTATTTTCTCTATTTATTACTATTTATTTATTCTATTAAAAGTGTTGTGTTATGCTATGGTGCTACCTCTCTCTATCTCTCTCACACATAATATGATATTTTAATATCCATGATAATGGATAATAAACTTTTTTTCAACCATGGGAGGTATACAATAAATGATTTTTTATTTATACAATTTATTCTCATTTTTTTCTTATTATGAGAATTCAGTATGAAGTTAAAGTGATATTAACATGCGATCATTATGATGTCTATGTTGTTGTTTTATTTCAATTATGTTCACATTTTCTACTTCACTTCAATATCATAGTCCAATATATGATGGAAATATATTATGATATTATTGATTATGATGATATAATTATAGAACCACATCTTCTATTAGGTTTTCCTACATGTTGATATCTCAGTATAAGATTACTATCATTAAATCAGGTTAGGTGAATAGTAAATTATAGTGATATATTCACGGAGTGAGGATGATGTGATTGATTCTTTTATATTGAACAATTATTAGTTACCAACTATAAACAGCTGAGGGAAGAATAATTTTGATAATTCCATTTTATATTTTTCATTTCTTTCATTGTATTTTTCATTGAATTCATAAACATATACACTATAACTATGTTTTTATAGACCCTAATATTGGGTAATTAATATTTTTTAGCTAATAAATAAATAAAACAGACATAGAAAAATAAGTATTTATTAGTTAAGACAAAATATCAATCTAGGGTGTGACATTAGGGTTTATTTTAGTTAAATAAAAATTTAATTAAAAGAGAAAAATGATAAAACTCTACCATCAATTTGGATCCATTTTAGAGGAAGTACATAATCTTTATAAACCATTTTTTTAAATATATTTATTATCATTAAATTTTAAAACTAAGAAAATAGAGCTTCATGATATATAATTCTATGTAATTGTCTTGTGAACTTGTTGTTTAATATATATTTTTATATTTGTTTAATCACTGTTGGTGTGTAATTTTATGGAAACTTTATTTCTTATTGTGTTCTAGTAGTGTTTTTTATAATTTGGAATATTTTTATTACTATTGGTACACTAATTTGTATGAAATCTATTTTTTCACTATATTTATCCTATTTAGAAACATAAACTACTATTCTTTTAGTTTAAATAAATTCAACACAAGAAGTATCCAAAGAAAAAAACCTCAGGCACACAACTTGAACCAATTTGAAAGTAACCACAATAATAAGTTTTATAGGTCATTTAATTTTCAATATCAAAAATAGTTTTTAAAATTGAAATGTTTTTCAAAATAAAAATAATTTTCAAAACCAAAACTAGATTAAAAAATATTTATAATGGCCTTACAACTCACAAATTAAACTCTAGTAAGGAGGAGTATTGTAGTTACCTATAAATGAATGAGTCTAATAATGAAAATTCCTTAATACAATAAGAATTTTAAAAACTTAGAGAAATTTAATAAACAAAAATATGGATGATAAACATTACCACTCCCATTCAAGGGTTTAGAAATCATATTTTGTAAGATTCACAATTATAATATGAAAATGAATATGAACTTATTCCACCCACATTCTTTATTAAAAG
This sequence comes from Viscum album, assembly GCA_963277665.1. Taxonomy (NCBI): domain Eukaryota; kingdom Viridiplantae; phylum Streptophyta; class Magnoliopsida; order Santalales; family Viscaceae; genus Viscum; species Viscum album. Next base: position 1,896,215,258 of record OY728158.1, on the reverse strand, counting down.
AGACATTTTAAAGGTCAATGAAAAACTTTAGAATCATATATGGAATTTCACTATTGATTTTCCAAAATATAAGTTCAAGGAAGCCATATAAGATGATAAATATTTGATAGTTTATTTTTTTGTTAAATTTTAGGCATATTCTATTAAAGATGAAATTCCATGAGAAACTCATTTGGGAGATGAAAAATCAGAACCCTTGTATCTTACTTTAGACAAATATGAAGATACACTCAAGGTGATATTTTTTGAAGATAACTTGGAGGAGGTTGATCTATTACCCCCATCATTTAAACAGTTCAAAAGTTTGTACAAATACAAAAAGTGATTCAAAATGAGATAAATAAGGGATAAAACTCATCTTTAAAATAATTTTAATTGAATTTACTTGAAGATGAATTGAATTATTTTCTTCCCTTTAATGAATATTTTTATAAATTATTAATTGAGAGTATTATATTATATTATTAATTAATTTTTGATGATTTTTTGATGAAAAATTAATGGTAAATGAAGAAACAAATATTGAACTTGAAATTTAGTTTTTTTCCTAGATTTTATATTTCATTGGAAGATAAACTGAGTTATTTTGAGTCAAAATCTATATGTTTATTCTTTGATGAAAGTGATGTTTTTATTGTTGAAATTAACTTTTAAAATATTTATCTTCTCTCATTAACTAAATTTTTTTATAGAGTGTATTAATTTAATGATAAAATAAATTATTTTAATCATTTAAAATTATAAAATCACCTAACTTTTGATATTTTACTTACGAAATTGATTTTTTTTAAACCAAAATGGCAATAAAAAATTTTATTTTCATTTTGGTTTTAATAATATTTTTATCTTGACTAACAATTTTTTTTATAATTATTCTTTATATGGGTTGAAATAAATTAAGTGTGATAATTTGAAATTTGTTTGAAAATGAAAAATATTTCCTTGTTAGTGTAGAGAAAATTTAGTTTGAATGAACCTTTTACACTAGCATAACATTTTATCCTCTAGAAGATGAATGTTTCTTAGTTATTAATGTTAACATAAGTTCTATTTTATAATGTTTTCCTTTTTAAGAACACATGAACCTCACTTATGAGGCTAAGTTTGAAAGTTTTGAGTGAAAAAATGGTGGGATGACATGTCATGATTTCTTTGTCAATGAATATTCTTTGAATTTTAATTTAAACTTTGAAATTGTTAACTTCATAAAACCTCCATTACATAAAAAATTTGAAATTTTTAAAACTAAAAATTATTTCTTTGGAAAAATAATAACGATGTTTTATAAAAAAATATTTTTTTATGAAAAATATTAAAATTATTCTTAATTATCACCATTTAACTTGATATCTAATTGTTTTTCCATTGTATCATTAACTATGGTTGTATTATCTAGAAAAAATGGGGATCTATCACTATGGATTACTCATATTTCTTTGGGGAAGGTAATTATTTTCAAGTGGAAGCTCATGCAATTAAAACTGGAATCAATATTTTCATCTCAAACACCATCAAGCCCTTTGTGACTGAATATTATTCATAATTGTTGGTCAATTATTTGTTAGGAATATCTCATATCCACTATAGTGTTACCTATATCACCATTTCAGTTATAATTCCACTTCAATATGACATGGATATATTACAAACCTGGCATGAGAAAAATATGGTGGTTGATATTATTACTTCCAAAGGAGACTAGGCATATGTGTTGGTTACTTACATGAATTTCATCTCTTTACCCCCAAATATTTTTAGCATTATCCAATGGGATGCCATTAGGATTCACCATTTACATCCTCCATGAACATTTTTTTATTTTCCCTTCACTTTATCTACCTTTCTTCTTTTATAATAAAAATATTCAATTTTTGGTTAGTCTAATTATTTGTCTAGTGGAGTTGTAAAGTATTATATAGTATATCCACTAGGTAATTGAAAAGAAAACTTCAAACTACATGTTGAGACTTCTATATGTTTTCACCATTCCTTTTTATACTCTCTATATATTAATTATCATGAGAAAGAAGTGGAGGTAAATGTTTATATAATTTGAAGGAGCCTTGGTAAAATAAGGTGTAAGTTTCTAATTGTCCTGTTTCTTTTGTTATATAGTCCATTGAAAATAAGAATATGTGGTGGTTTATGCTTCCCTATCCATACTATAAACTATATTGGGGTTGAAATTCTAGTATTATACATGACTTGGATAGTGTTAGGCTTGGGGTTGTTGTGAAGTATATTTTCAAACTGACATTCTAGAAGGGGGATCCTGAATCAGAAAAAATAAGAAAACTGGGACCATGATGATTTAGAATGGAGGAGTCCCAAAGTGGAAGGATTTATTGTATAAATTAAGGCTTTATTAATATAATGATTCAATATTTTGGTGAAGAAGTGATTTTTTAGAGGTTTCTTTGGTCGATGCAATGGTGGTGAAAAAATATCAAATAGAAGTGTAATTGAATACACTACCTGGACTCTTCTATAAGTAGATGGGTGGAGACACAAGGATGGTAATGTTTTTGTGATCAATATTGTTACTATATCAGAGCATTGTGAGTGTTGAGTACTTCTTTCCACTTGAATAGCGTTATGGATTTGGGAATTTTTAACCCAAATATACTTTCTATTCTTAATGTTTTCTTAATAAAAATATTGTTGTGTTCCTCCCATGAATTAGGGAAAGATCTAAACCATGAAAATGCATGTTATTTTATATTGTTGTGACTAATTCCATATTATTCCTTTTACCATTCCACTTCAGAGCATGTTTTTGAGTAAGTGAGAAAAGGAAATTGAAAGTTAGAATTTAGAGATTGGTTTCTTTCTCCAGATACAATTACATTGGGAGTAATTCATTCCAAATATTTTTAACCTTGTTTAAAAATTTTATCTTCTGAAAGGTGGATTCTGGATTGAGAATTTCATTACAATAATTGGTATTATATCCCTTTTTAGAGTTTAGAAAGATCATAAGAAAACTATTGAAAAATATTTTCCCATTTTTTTTTATATTTTTCATTCACTAAAAGTATTATTAAGAAGGAATGGAATTGGAAAAGGGAATGGTACAAATTGACAACTTCAATGGGTTAGATTTCAGATTATGAAGGATAAAAAATATCTACTCTAAATTTATTTTAACTTTTTTATATGAGTCAAGTGAAAATCTATCGAAAAAGAGAAATGGGAAAAACTATATTGGAAATCACTTAGTTTTATTTAAAACATACTATTATAAAACTTTAACTTCAATATATTAAAGGTTAAAGTAAATTATAATCTAATTTCTATATTAGTGAACATATATAAGAATCCCACAAAAATGAAAAATGTGTTTCTAATGCATATAATATTTATCTAGATGATGAATAAGGGAAAGTATGAGTTGACCATTTCAATGATCTAAATATTATTTTGAATTAGTTGGATTTAGTTTTCATGAATTTAGAAGGGAAAACATGGGATTTTCTACTTCTATCATCACTAATAGATTAATGGGATGTGATGGTCACCTTGATGATCAACTTGAGTAGTAATATTGAATTAGTGTTTGAGGATTTTTTTAATCACTTTATGAATAAATAGATTAGGTTAAAGGAATTACTGGGAACTACTATAAAAACTTTTATTGTTGTGGGTATGTTTCATTCAAAATGTGTGTTCTCATTAGGAATCACTATTTCTGAACAGTTTCCAATGGATTTATTTATGGAATCGGAAACACCCAATGGTTCTATATCTAAAGGGACCTGCCTTCCAAAGGTAGGTGTTCATTATGTTTTTTGACTTACGATACTTAAGAACTCACATTGGTCAAGAGGATGGGAGGCCAGGCTCATTACATCCTTTTGGGGGGAATTATTGCCTACCCTAAGACTCTTTTATAGATTTAATATATTTTTCATGAATACTTATTAATTTACCAAGGATAATGCAGGTTTCCCTAGAAATTTTCAATCAATTTTTAGTATATATGGAAATAAGAATCATCCGTATGTATTTGAGGTTCTTCATCAATGGAGATATCTATATTTATTCTAGGTTCTCCATCAATTTTATCCTCTAATATACTATTTAGAGATTATTTGGCTGTTATTATGACAATGTTGGGTTTTAAGACACTCAGTGGGGCACTCTGGAATTTATGGTCATCCGGGTAGATAAAAATCGCTATGGTGTTTATTATCATTCAGAGGATGGACGTTTTTTTGATGTTGGGATCGAACCCATAAATGGTATACCTATGTATCTTCGTGAAAGGAATTAGAACACTTTTATTTTAGCACCACATAATGGGACACATCATACCTTTTAAGTTCATGTGATAAGGACCTAACCATACAATTTAATGTTATGTGGTAAGGACATTTAGGAAGAAGGTGCCTAGTCAAATCTTGGTGTAGGACTTATACCTAAGCAGCCCAAAGAACTTGGAAGGGATATAAGTTTACAAGTTGGATTAGACCCTGCTAGGAATGTGACCTAGAGAAAACATGGTTGATTTGAGATGTTGGGTTTGAACCTCAAGGAGGCTTCCTACGTATCTCATTTGGATGGGAATCAAATCCCACACAGTTTGGTAAGTCTTGTAGGGGATTATGTCCCTTTGAGAAAAATATGTTGGGGCTTAATCCTAAATAGGATTACCTGATAATAGGGTCCACAAGAGATATCTAAACTCATGGATATTTATGGGGGTTTAATTCAGGGCCCATTACTAAGGAGGACGCATGGATTATGGGAATTAGGGTTGGAATCCCAAGGATGATGTCTATTTAGCTCAGGAATTAGGTGAAGGCTTCCTACGTATCCCAATTATGGTGGGAATCAGAGTTATCATAGTTCATTCATTCAGGTGTATTGTGAGGTTATTTCAATCATTACAAACTTTTAATCCCACATGAGTCATTCTCAGTGTGAGAAACAAGATGATGTGAAATATTCAACAAACCACACATGATTTCTCCTCTACTAATGGAAGAGGCAGGTCTTATAGCGGAAGAGGCCATGACAATAGTGGATGAGGTCATAGAGCAATGAACTTTTCAATGTGAAATGAAGGTGATGGTCATTAGGTCATTACTAAAAGGATAAGGGCTTATTCCAAGAGGGTTTCCCTTAAATTGGGCACTTAGCAAGGGAAGATCTAATCCCATATGGAAGGGAAAAGAAAGTATGATCCTTATCCACCCTGCTAGGAACCTGAGGCTCCAGATCTCAGAGATGAAAGAGGAAAAAAATAATCCCATCTCCATAATATGAAATAAGGAACACCACAACACTGTCCCTAGGGTATGGGTATATGTGAAAATGGATATCGAGATCCATAGACACTCTGAGGATCCTTAACCTCTGGTAATATGAGTGTGGAAAACCCCTGAACATTGATATCCAAATCCAAATGGGAGACACATTGATGTGGCGTTCCCAGAGGTCTGATAAATCAGGAGGTCCTGATGTAGGTTTCAACTTGGTCCCTTTCAGAAAAGGGATCAAAAGAAGGAGAATCCCTACCATGAGTGGTTTAAAATATGGCTTAAATGATAGCTCACATAGGTGGTCCATTCATTTATGTCGTGCATGTATACCGCATAGGTATAATATGTAGGTATACCACATAGGCCCTATAAGGAACTGAAAATTATCAAAACAGGAAGGATAAGCCTATGAAAGCTTGATATGCCTTGGGAAATGGACTACCAGGATAACAACACGTTGGTGAGTTTTTAAATTAATCACCATGGGTGTCCCTTGATGTCCTTGGAAGAATCTTTCACAGGTCTTTGATTAAGGATATGACCTTGCGTAGGTGAATTCTTCTTATGGAATGAGAATACTCAAATAAGTATCTTATATTTTAGACCCTGAAGGGACTTTAATCTTGTTTATCCCTTTCAATTATATCTTCTCTCTTGTTTTAGAGAGCTACTTGAGAAAATTTGTGGGACCTAGGTGAAGGAGTTTCACAATGAGATCTTCAAGAGTTATTTTGACTTTTTTAGTTATTGAAATAGGGAGCCCAAGGGTTCTATTTATAGGTAAATAGGGGACCTAGTCGAAGGAAGTTTGTCAACATAGGTCATGGGTGTATCTCCTCATCCTATATCCCTCGTGAAGGGGTGTAAAACATATACAACTATATAGGTCCCCTAGTGTAGGTCCTCTGTGTAGGTCTTCAGTGTAGGGGCTACACCTTTTAACTGTATTGGTAGGAGTTGTGCTGGCCTTGTTACGTGTAGGTCCCTTTAACCAGATTTCTTTGCTTCCTTTAAATTTAATTAATACTTTAAGATATCCAAAGTGATCTTTATAATCTTTTTACCTTCCTTTTTTAAAAATGGAGTGTCAATAAAAGCCCCCCCCCTCAGGATTGGATCTAACTGAAAAGAGGGTCTAGTCCTGAGGTAAGATTATGGGCAAAATATTATGGAGAATTCATGCTGAATCATGCATGTACATTTCATAAATATGTCACATAAGGCATATGAATAGTTCATTTAGCACAAGTTGGCGGCCTAGGCCAATGGTTCCTATAAATACCCTCATTAATTTTCCATTCTCTTCACCTACATTTCTGATTTTTTCTCTCATTGCATAGATCATTCATCCAGCTCTATTGTGTTGTGCTCTCGCGAAGGTCCTTTGAAAATTTCTAAAGGTATAGCCACATGATAAACAGAGCTATGTAGAGTTATTTTATCAAAGTAACTGTATATAAAGACCTCATAAAAGGGCCTGCGTTGTGTACCCCATCGAACGACCTACGTGGGTGACCTCATCAAAGGAGTTGCATGGGGATTCTCCTTTTCCGAATTATTGAATTCATTTAAGTTAAAATTTGAATTTTTTTAATTCAATATTCCAACTTAATGAGAAAAATTTGGTGATTCTCTTGCATGAAATGGTCTGCTTGATGACTTCAACTGAGGAAGCTAAAATTCACCAAACCGAAATGATGAAAGCTGTTGGACTGGACTATTATGACAATGTTGAGAGTACCCTTCCTAAGTTAGATAAGGGCTTGATTTCACATCAATGCAAATATCTGTGAAGAAACAATCTGCCTCTATACGGGAATGGGATTCTACAAGATGCCCACATTCCATTATATAATATTTTTTTTTCCAAAGACTTGGTTTGTAAAACACCTCAACTTTCATTGTATGGATATTACTACAAGGGGTGTCCCTGTTCATGAGGGAACAATACTTATTAGATGCATCGTACATCACAATGGCTATACTCATGATACGAAGGATCATGTTGTAGATCCAAGGCCGCATTTCTATGATTCAACCTTTTGTGCATCAAAATTAGATCAATATAATGTATGTAAAAAAGATTAGGATTGTCATTCTGGAGGAGGATTAAATCCTGAATGGATGTGGGTATTTTGGGTGTGCCAGAATTGTGCTGAGTTTAGGAAAGAGCTGCATGGAGTTCAAATTTATGAAGCTATCTAGGTAGGATAAACTTATGTTAACAAAAAAAAAAACATTCCTAAATTACTGAGATGATGGAGTCCACACACAAATTCTTTCTATTTGACGGATGGTGAGGTTGGAATCTGTTTGTGGGATGTCTACCAAATATACAGGGCTCCCATTATCGGGGAGATGTATGATGAATTCATTCCACCAACCACAACATGGGATAATGCTAAGAGGATTCCACCGTTGGCACATAAAATATTCAAAATAGCAAAGAATTTTCATAAGGAAAAGAAATATCTTTATCCTAGGGCTGATGTTCATGAAAAACTGTGAATGGAAGATTTTTTAGAACCAGTGAAAGAGAAGGGTCCTACTTGCGGATGCCCTAGAATTTTCCAAATTGCTAAAATAATTAGGTTACTTAAGGAACATTATGGACCAAATTGGAGAGGGGTGATTACAAGCATTGTGGTTATAAGGTTAGTCCCATGATTGATGGAAAGGTATGCTTATCTAGCTCCCTTTCCATGTGGATAAGCATTTATTTGCTCCCAATCCATGATTTTAGTGGTGGTGTAATGCCATAGACTTTTGTTATTGTAGGAAAGTTGGTAGGAGGGAAATATATCAAGTTTCCACCCTTGTATTAGCATGAATATATCTATTCCTATTGTATTTATATAATGGAAAGGCTCCATTTAGACTCACAGGACCATTTCAAGTGTTATGGGGATGGATTATAGCACATTTCTTTTAATATTCAGTGTTGAATTTAGTTAGAGTCCCCAATGGTCATTTTAACCCATTTGTGTGTAAGGTTTACAGGATTCAGACTTTGAACCTAAAGACTGACTAGGTGTTGAGGACACTAAATGTATTGGGAGAATTCAACTTCTTTCCTTTTGGTAACCCACAAACTGAAACATTTGTTGATGATGGTAAGGAAAAAATTACAAGTTAAGGTCATACATGATTGAATTCAAGGATAGTATATTATCAACTAGGGTTGATGGAGAAATCATCTGTGAGGATCATGTCCCTTATAGGTTTTCTCACCAGTTAAAATTTTACCAACAATTGAGCACCTTTCCTCCCACATATGTTAGGCATGAGAAGCACCCAATGGTAACCCAAAAATTCTAGATTATTATGGCTTTGGAGACATCCAAAATGTTGATTATACTACCTCTATTAGATGCATCAATTGGATTAGAGGTTGGATATGCTAAAGATTAGGTTTCTTCATACCGTTATGGGGATTTAAAAAAATGAATACATCAAGTAGATTCCATGAAAACTATCGTTCATGAAAATAGTGGGAAAAAATATAAAATCAAAGATGATGTGGAGGCTTTAAAGGATTCATAACCTTCAAAACGTTCTCACAGAAAATCCACCAAGAAGGCTAAGGTTAGGGATATAGAACCTCCAACACCGAGGTGATCTAGTCACCATTATCAAAAAGAGGATTCCATCTCATCTTTTGATTCTTCTTAAGAGGAAGGGAGTCTTGAAGAGGCCTTACAATCCGAGGGCTTTGAGTTTTCCCCATAGCCAACCACATCAAATCCAAACTATGTGTGACCTTTAATAATCAAGTAGTGGTATATCACAACTCATGATCTTAGGGATGCATGGGTGTTTCTCTAATATGGACCTTGAATATTATATTTGGGTGATATTAGAGAACCCTTAGATTTTCATCCAGATAGAAATTTGGATGAGGTGAAAAAGTATATGAAGGAGTTAGATATTTTTATATATACAACTAATGACCAGGTCTCAACCTCAAAACAAGTATCCGATATACTAGATTGAGGAATACGTGAAGGGGTAATTGTTCACCATGAGGATGAATGAGACATTTATGTTAATATTAAGAATGTATTTGTCTTTTATTTTATTTCATTTCTACTCCATAATCCACTATCACTAATCTTGATGGGATTTCATTTTGCATCTTGAAATCAGAGATGAAGAAACACTAGGAAAGGTGCCTAAGTCACCAAAGTACGAGCCTATGGGAACACTTATCAATACATTGGATGAAACAATTGGGTATCTAGAACTTTATCTAGATGGGAGAACCATGATGGAGGTAATGGTGACAAAAAGAACCTCAGCCATTACCTTAGTTTTTTTGTGGCCAAGAAAATTAGTACAATATCTTCCTTATCTTATGAAAAGAAATGAACAAGAGAATTGAATTTGGTCCAAAAAGTACTCTAACGTGAGTATTTGCGCAATAATTTGGTATTAAAACCTACTTGACATACTTTTTTGATCATGTTTTCTTTTTTTTATAGGATCTAAATTACTTTTTCTCTTAAGGGATGTGATAATGGTCCCTCAAGGACTGATAAGAAAACCCCATGAGAAGTACAGATTCGTGCTGATGAATTTGTTACTTTAACAGATGAAGTGTCAAGGGATGTAGCTGCATATGATCTTATTTCTACAGAGAGAGAGAGAGGAGGGTCATGGTAATGTCTGATGCATTTATTTTGGGTATTATATGTTTTTTAACATTATTTTCTCCATAATATTTCAAATATGTTTCCTGTTATGACGGATTCTATTACTATCGATATTGATACTCTTATTTCTCTAAAAAGAAGAAGAGAGGATCCAGAGAAGTCTTAGGTAGGTTCTAGTGCTGATCCTGATATAGTAAGGCTTGATGAAATTGCACCAGTTGAAGAGTTGGCAGAAGAGAATGTTGGCAGAGCCAATTTTGGCATCGATCAACGTTTGTTGGATACCTTAAATGGTGAGAGTGATATGATATACAAATAAATATACACTAAAATGATAGATTCTATTAATGTAAACACTGATATTACAGGTTCCATCAAGGAGTTTGGGGGATTCAATGAGGATTTGAGAGGATGTAAGTTCTCGTTCATGCATTTACCACACATAATTGTTCTTGTATTTGATATTTCACATCAAAGCTCAATTTATGCAGCCTTGTTTGAAAAGAACATTACAAAGGACCTTTAAGAATAGGGAATCCATATCCATCCTAATTTTGTTGTTAGAGGAGTACTGAATAAGAATCCGACATTAGGAGATGCTCCAGAGCCTTTGGTTATAGCGACTGGGCAAGCTCAAGAGAATACCCCTCCCCAAGAAGTACTTGATCAAAATACTGAAGTTGAGAATACTAGGGAAGAATCTACTCAAGAAGACGACTTATTACTGGGTAAATGTCATCGACTATCTTGATCATGATTTGTTCTTGCTACAATTTTGGAGCTAACAATCATTATAATTTACCATTTAGGGATATTGGCTCTCACATATAGGTCAAAAGGTGAAACCTCTATGTTGGTTCAATTAGTAATGGAAGATGAAGCATCCGCTACTTAAAAAGAATCATATCCAAACACCTAATTGAGTGATCTGATTCCAGAATATATTCCACCTCATGGCAGTGATTCTGATTCATATTTTTAGCTATAGGTTTCTCTTCGTATCATGTGTAACAAGACATGATGAAATATTTTTAAGATAATCTATGATAAGACTTTGTATGAGCCTAACTCACATTTTGGTCAAATTCCAACACTGTTTAGCATACAAGAATTTTATGGATTTTATTATCCTCCAATTTATAATGCAGTGAAAGAGACCGTTTGACGGCAGGAGAAATAACATATACTGTAGAAATATTTTGTTAAGTCCAAACTACTCACCAACATTGAGGGTTTTAGAGCTACAATAGCCAAGGTGGAATCCAATAATAGAAAAACATTGATGGAATTCAATCAAAAAATTAAAGATATAATGAAGGAAATGTTGCATCTTTAGAAACAAATGGATTCTGTTCAAAATATACTTGAGAAATTGAATCAATCATTGGGAGAAGTCCTACCAGAAGGGATAACTACCATTTCAACTACCAAATACTTACTTTTTCTGGTTGAGGAGGCTGAATCTACTCAACTGAATAAGCTTTAGCAAGCAGTTGATAGGGATTAGGAGGCTGTTTAACATATGAAGTGTCGTGCTGAAATATTCTTGTAATATATGACAGAGAGACTCCATTCTGTGGATGTTCCTATGATTTTTGTCATAATAGGGTATTTATTGAGGGTTTAATTACTTCATTTAATAAAAAAAATAAAAAATCTATTTGTTTATTTTAATTAAATGTACCCACCAATGGCTGCCTCATCTGAATGTCTCATGCAGACCAACTTTAGGCTCTGCAAAAGGTAAATTCATTGTTCCAGATTCAATCATGGTTACAAATTTCCAATTTGAGACTTTTTTTGGAGATATTAAACTCTTTTTGGAATACTGTGTGTTCTTGATATAAAATATATTTAATATTTTCATAAAATTAATTTTAGGCTCACTAGACCTTGGAATCGCGCACCGTCTTAGCGTCTAGCTCCAAAAATATTTCTAAGAATATTTCAAAGTCTTACACAGAAAAACTATAGTCTCTTGCCTTACTCAAATATTTTTATACTCAAAATTCAAAAATTATACAAAAAGGTGGGGATAATGAGTTTGTATCTGGCTCTCACACTCCTTACACCGGGATGTATAGCCAAATAATAAGTGTGAAACTCCTTGATCACCTCTTCTCATAATGTGACCGGAACCACTGTCTGTCTCTAGAAGAAGGATGATGTGATTACCTTATTTAGATAATCCATTAGGAATGTATCTAGTGGATATCTGATCTCACAAGATCTTCCAGTCGATATCCCCAAGTTGTGCCTCTCTAATTCTTTGAGGAAGCAAAAGGGTAACAACTATCAACTTGGGGTACACTACACCATCCTCACCCACAAGGGTCAACTATAAAGAGGTTAACCGCTTTATCAACTCTCTTGAAAACAATGGATGGAAAACCTAACTTTGAGTATCTTATTCCACAACCACACCTTGAATGTCCTTCAAGCTCATGTCATTTCAACCTTTTTGGGGTCCACTTTCACTCCCATGTTTGAGAAAACATATCTTTAGAAGTGATCCTTCAAATACAGAACTAAATATATAAGAGATTTCATACGAATTACACTCTCAAAGAATGTCTAGAACCATCCTCCTATTTCCCGTATGCTCCAACCATAACACTGAGGAAAAAAGGGATCCAATTTAGAGGACTACCACAAACTAATCCAAGAAGGGTTAAGGATCTAGTTCATAAGTCTTGAGAACTCAGCCGGTGTGTTCAACATTCCAAAGGGTATCACCAAGAACTTAAAGAAAACATAGTTTTTATAGGAAGCCATACCTGGTACATCCACCTCTCGAACTAGGAGCTAGTGATAACCCATTTTGAGGCCAACCTCTAAGATCCACTTTTCCCCAAACCACTAGTCAAAAAACTCAATGATTCTCTGGGGTGGATACTCTTCCTCACATCACGTGGTTCAAGTGAAACTAATCCAAACCTAACCTCAAGCTCTCATATAACTATTATTTGAATAAAATAGGGATACCCAGGTGAACATACTGAGTATTACGAAGCCCTACCTATATTGACTCTTCCAACCGCACTACCAGCTCTCCCAGCCCCATAGGGTCATCTGGCATGCTAGCACAAACATCAGGCCATCCCTGGCACAAGTCTATGAAAAGGCCTATCTCATGATGGGGAGGTAAACCCAAAAATTCTTTAGGAAATACATCATTAGTCCCCACCATTTTTTAGTAACTAGAGAGCTAATAATATCCACTACTCTAAGGGAAATACTATCCAACTTATAAGGAAGTGGTTGCAACCTCCTACAAATGAGTTCATCCTGACCAACCTAGGGATCACTCATCATCAAGGAGGAAAAATACTTTCCATAACCTGGAATAACTACTATAATATCTGTTATAAATCATATGAGCATTAATGTCAAATGACCGGTCCATACTGAGGAAAACATCACAGGGTCTCCCTGCCTCTACAGAAAGATTTCATGTGAGGCTCCCTCTCCTCACAGATTAAGGCCATCCCATCAACTGAAAAGGGTGATCACTAATACTCTATGCATGATCCCCCAACACAAGGATATAAAAAATGTCCTCCACTAGTATATATATGTCTTTAATAAGGTCTATATACATGGAAATGTGGATTTGGATTCTGTACTAACAACTACAACTAGATTAGTAGTGACATAGGTCATACCCTGAACCACACTCAAGCCTCCTCGAAATAATTCCCATATATAGAGAGCTTGTACTTTCCTTTTCCTACATGTTCTAATCAAATAGGTCCTTATATAACACCCCATAACATCCACTCACCCCAAAAATGCAATCCAAAGGGACTCATCCACCACACCTTGAAATTATCCAATTTAGGTGACACTGACTCACCCTCATAGTTTTAAATCACATCACAAGAACGTATATTTATGGGGAAAGTTTCCCTCTTCCTTGCACATACAAATCCATGCAAAAAATCCCCATTATATAACTATAATGACACTCATCATTTTCCTAGAGATGTCTCACAGTGAGGACCACCATCGAAAGGGGTCCTATCCGGGCGAGATATCCATACCACATGATTAGGCCTGACCTCAAACACCTGAGAAGGGAGTTTGGGTAAAAAAATAACAATAAATATATATTATCAAAACCTATTATGTGCACTCAATATAGGTGTGTCATCTACTGGTACCATTGGAATTGACTACTACTCTATGAAGAGCACTGGTTGTGAGTGCAACTATCTGATCGATCAGGATCCACACAAACTTTAAAACTTAGATCAAAAACTCCATCCAATCCTCCACTACCTGGGGATCTGGATCATTGTAGAACCTCAAAGGCCTTTAGTGCTGGAACTCACAGAGTGCGCTAAGCCTAAGTGAATCCTTAACCTAATATGTTGGTACCAACTACTGCTTGACATGTGGTGGTGCTTCTACCCACCCACCAAGAGGAAAAGATCTCAGGGGACAGAACTTGAACTGAGGACTCATCGCTCATTGAATCATTGCCATGATATAGAAATCAATAACATGTTTGGTTGTGTTTATGGAGGTATCTCAAAAGTGATTAATACATACAATGGTCAAATGAGAATATACATATACAATAATGGGGACGTGACTCAATAAGGATAATAAAAAAATCAATCCTATATGATGAATATACCATTGATCTCTGCAACTAATGTCTCGGTATGACGAGTCAAAAAGAAGGTAGTCATGGTCATGGTGAATGGATATTTTAGCTACCTTTACCAACACCGGGTTTCCTGGTCTGAGAGATGTACTTGAGACACTTTTACACTATTTCACCAATCCCAACCAAATCCTCATAAGGGGAATTCTCCAAAAAACTTCCCAATGAATGAAATACTTTGATACCAATTTTTCATGATCCAACCCTAATTGGGGTTTGAGCCACAATTACCCCAAGCCTGCCTCAATAGGCTAGGGGATGAATATAAATTCTGAAGGCATAACTAACATATGGAGTCTTTCTTCTAAGAACCTGTATGCACATCCAAAAAAATCTCAATAATGAAATGTCGAAGAAAAAGAGTAAAATATGAAAAATACTAGGGGAAACAACCATGCATGTGAAAAATCTAGACCATATTAGAGTAAAATATTATAAACTAAAAATTAAAGGGAAAAAATACACTCCAAACCATAAATATGTCCCAACCTGATAAATATGGAAAGTAAAATGCTAAGAGTGCCTAGATCCCAATCTCTAAGCTATGACCACCATACGAAGTCTAAAGTACTAGGTATTTATAAGCTCATTTTAAGTCACCACTGAACTATCTATCATCTGTATAAGACATAAAACATTTGGGAAAAGCCCATGCATGGGTAAATATACCCAGTAGGATGCCTTGAAAGAAGAATCGGGAGTATTAAGAGATACAATAGGAATAAAAAGGATGTAGATAGAAAAAATGATGTAGATCAACCCAAGTAAGAGAAAGAGTAACCTCATCCAAGAATAAGGGGATGAACATGGTGTGTATATGAACTATACGTCGAGTATTTTTTACCCATAGTAAGAGATTGAACTCATCTAACCGTGAGAAGCTAAGAACAAAAAGTATGTGAAATAACCTATGCATATTAAAAACCCATGGAAGGAGAGTAACCAAATCCAAGTTTTGGATATTGATATATATACATGATCAGTTAAAATCTTCCCAAACAAGATAGAAATGAGATCTCCATATAATAGCCTATCCTAGGAAAAGAGTCTCCATTAGTTCCAGAAGGTCTATCAATGATGCCCATCATCTCATGTGTCTATACAAAAGTATCTGAGTAGAGGGACCACACCTATCCACTATGCTTCAAAGTCAAGGGGGAAAAATATTCAATTAGAGGACCCACAACCTGTACTGATAGGTGGATTGCACTGTGCGTTTGTACAAAAAGTACGGAGAACCCATGATTTGGTATGACGGGGGAGTACCATCTCCATTGATAGAGGACCCATGCCCTGGTGCCATAGGGGAGTACTATATCTATTTTCATAATGAGTATAGAGGAATCATTCCCTAATGCGATAGGGGAGTACCGTCTCCATAGATAGAGGACCCACACCCTAGTTCCACAGGGGAGTAATGTCTCTATCTTCACAATGAGTATGGAGGAACTTCACCATGATACGACATTGGAGTACCATCTCTATGGATAGAATAAATGCACACTAATACCAAAGTGGAGTATTGTATCTACCTTAATATGTAATGTGAAGGACCTACACATTGATATGACAGCAGATTAACATCTCTACTTGAACTCTTTAATGATCCTACTCGATCACTACCACCGTTAAGCTTCACTTAAAGAAGCGTCATGATCAGAACATCTTGCATCATCTCTAAAAATCCACTATAGAGGACACCATTGTGTTATATGCCGAAAAACACTTAGTATAGGCTACTCATAGACCAAAATCTGAGTCCAAATAAAGGAGACACGAGTGTTTGAAGTTTCTTTAAAAACATACTACCATTTTTATTAATTAATTTAATTAAAATCATTTAATTAAAATCATTTTTCTTTATTAAATCAAAATCATTTAATTTAATCAACCACATATCTTATGCCACCATTATTATTATTTAATATAATAATAATAACAAATCATACTTTAATAATAATAATAATAATAATAATATTATTATTAATGTCCACCACGTTGACCACGTCTAACCACCTCGTTAGATATCTGAGTCCGATCGTCATCATGCCTACACCGAGAAACCTCCACCATGAGACCCAACATATGAACTCTACTTAGAATAGATATCGTCACACCACACATCATCATCACGTGTCAACCAAAAAAATGGGGATCCATGATCTGATCCTGAACCACCTCTGATCATAAACGCACACCTGCAGTACCAATATGATCTATTCACAAAACTCCACTATCCTCTTTTTTTTCAATCCATCCCAAAACTATTGATATTTGTTTCATTTGTGCGACATCAATGAATATGAAGGTTTTATCTCACTCAAATCTACCTTGGGAATGTCTAATAGTGAACCCATGGTCCAATGAAGAATAATGCGAAAAACGGTGGGGGAAATTACAAATAACAAAGGTGATAAGAATCATTGGCCAAATGTTCTTGGAAATTATTTCATAGTGGGGAAACCATGGTGAGAAACGTGGAATTAAAAATAAATAAATTAAAAGAATAGTTTATTTTGATACATGGGATCATGTGAATGTTCATTTAAATGCAGATCAAGAAAAAAGACTTGACTGTGCATAATATTTTAATCAATAGGGAGAAAACTGCAAATGATAAATACTACCTCAATTATGGATTTTTCCTTGGTGGATAGCACGTCCTCTAGCAATGAAGATGATCCAATATAACTACTATCTTTCGATTCAACTTGATCTAATAACCAGTTGTCATATGATCTCAATCCGCCAATGATGAATGCCCTCCTCATCCTCTTAGATCTTGACAGGGTTATGAGGCTAACCCTTGACAATCTGTTAAAAGTGGGTATTTATAGATAGTTTAATTAGATAATTTAATAAAAAAAATAATTTATTTATTTATTTCAATTAAATGTACGCGACAACAACTGGCTCATCCAAACATCCTACACCAACCAACTTTAGGTCACTCCTAAGGTAAATCCCACGTTCAGATTCAACTGTGGTATCATATTTTCAATCCCAGACTTCATTTAGGAGATATAACACCTTTTTAGAAAAAAATTACAAACTTGGTATAAAATATATTTAATATTTTTATAAAATTAATTATGGGGTCACCTTTCCTTTGATTCGTGCATAGTCTTAGTGTCTATCTCCAAAAATATTCCTAAGAATATTTTAAAGTCTTACATGAAAAAAACAGAGTCTCTATAGTAATTTCTCACCAAGAATAAGTATCAGGACATTAGTATCGGAAATATATGATATTAAGGAGAAATTTATGTCATGAATATGGATATGTAAGTGTGACACAAAAAAATAAATTATTATTATAAATTTACTTGTTATTACCGATAAATTACCCGAAACATGATTTTCATGGATTTTATTCTCATAAACCATACCTATAATTTCCATAAAATGAACTAGGGGAAAGATGAATTATGAGAACATAATGATTTCACTACCTTGAAAATTTTTGGAATGAATAACTTGGTATCTTAGAATATTGATCGACATCGTAATCACAAAACTTGTATGAAACAATCAAAATCACTAGCATCTGATGGTGAAAATAAACAATAACTAACTAATATATATGTAGTTAATGATTATAATTGAAGAGTAAAAAAAGTAATATATATTAATATAGTTCTTAAATAAGTGATTAAAATATTTTTGTTTATCATATTGGAGGTTAAATAATTTTGATGGAAGTCAGGAGTAATGGTAAGAGTTTCTTTTCCAATCTCTTTTTCAAATCAGGATTTCTTATGAATAAAATTACATCAAGGAAAATTTTATATTATTTCTCTATAAAATCCATTTATATTATTATAATATATTTATTATTTTTTTTACATGTCTTCTTATCATTTATTATTCATTTGGTTTATAAATTAACCAAAAGGTTACTTGTAAGTGTACCCAACCCTATCGCTTCTTTTCAATAATAAATCTTTCTCCTCCATGTCTATATTCTTTATATTGTTTTATAGAATATCATTTTCTATAATTAAATTATTTATTAATGTTATTTTTTAAAATATTTACTTTATTCACAAAATTTTTAAAAAATATTTTTTAACATTTTCCACATGATTCATTTCCTATTAACTTTGACTCTCTTTACAAAAGTGTGAAAAGAATATTTTTAACATTTTATAGATGAAAAAATTTTTATATAGTCTTCATCAATTTTCTATATGAACCTTATTTTGATGTTTTCATAGTGTTCCAAAAATAATTTTTATTCTCCCTTTTTATAAAATATTTTCTTTTAAAGAAAATGTTATAAGTAAGAAACATATATTTATTCTTATTTTTAAATTAAAATTTTCTAATAATCTTATAAAATATTTATCATATATATCAAAATACTTTAATACTTATTATTATCCAATTTCTTCATGAATTAATTTTTCTATCCACCTTCTTCCTATGGATGACTTATGATCATGTTTTGTGGAATTCTTTAGGAAACCCATTTCTTTCCCATGGGTTAATTAAGATATGATGGGATTATGAATGATATCTTGTTAATGTGGCAATATTATGTATGGTTTTTAATTATGTGATGGGTTGACTTGAAATTATACATCCCTCCAATGAATAGTAAAAATTTATATCTAATGAGATGACTCAGAGTGGAGAGTGAACCTAAAATCATATGGGACTCTATTCACTAAGTGAAAAGTGAGCTTATAATTATATAGCTCTACAATGCATTGGGTAAAGGATTATATCACATGATATGACATTTTAGGGATTGGAGAGTAAACCTAATCCATTAAGTGTCTCTATACACTATGTTCTTATGGTCTTTGTGGAAGGCTTTACATAAGGAATGATTTTCTCTACTTATGCATATGGAAGATTCTTATGCCTATATTTTTTTTGTGACTCATAATTATTGACTCATGTTTCCACACTACTATTAATCTTTTATTATGATATAAAAAATCCTTATTACATGAACTATGATTTATGATATAACATTTACTGGGTATGATTCTCTTATGTTATTTCTATGAACCTTGATTATGTTCTCATACCCACATGTGTATCTTATGATCACTTATAATCTTCCATTATTGTCTATCATGTTTAAACATATTGATTATATGAGCTCAATTTTATTTTATTTATATTTACCCATATTATAGAGTGTATTATTAGGTATTATATGTTTATAAGTGTATCATGTGTATAGAATATTAGGGGGAGATTTTAGATAATGTTTGTAAAATATGTAGATTATATATCTAGTCTCTAAAGACACTAAATATATAAGTTATAGGGTGTAATATATTGTAAGATAGAGTTAATATTCATATAAAATTATGCAATATATATGTATATTATGCTTATGTTTCCTCAGGAAAAGTCATGCAAGTGATGACCAGTTTGGGATTACTACAATCAGGCTGGAGTGATGGTATTCAATTTCAGTGGGCCTCGAAATACATGAGATAAAGCTAGGTATTATGGCATACCATACTTTAGAGAAATGTGGGGTTTATTTTAGTGGATAATATCTGATCTTGATTCTAACTAGATCAACTTAGAAGTTAGATAAACATCTAGTGTGTGTTTATCAAATCTAGTTTTGTTAGTTGAAGTTTTCTTGGTTTGAGACTTCGAACAATGTTAAACTGTTTGAAATCAATATGGTGATTCATGATAGAATGAGTGAGATATGGTTGGATCTTAATGTTGGATTGGTTTTAATACTAATGAAGCATGAACTGAAGTTGCAAAGGGATTTGATCAGGCATGGTAGGACAAGAATGCTTTGATTCTCAGACTTGGATAAATGTAGGGAGAAACCAAAGCAAGACGAATCTGATTTATCATAGGTAAAATGTGTGAAATTGAGTGGTAGCTAAACATATTCTCATAGAACCAACCCATTTGGGATCAAGGAAAGACCATCTAAAATGGAAATCAGTTTAGTGTGATCTGTACTAAAAGAAGAGGACTGTAAAGGGGCTAGGGTTGTGTATATTGGGTCTGACTGAGTGAATTCTTGGGGAAAGCTGCAATAGAAGATCCATGAGGGAAAATCTATCCTAGTGTAGGATACTACTGAAAAGGCACTTAGGATACACTACAGGTGTTGGGATCATGGTTTCTTTGATTTACAATTGGAATAATGAAGCCTATGTTTGGGGAGAAAGGGTATATTTGTGTGTAGGGGTGCATGGATGATGCATTAAGGCCATATATAGTGAGGGTGAGGTTCATATCAAGATTTCATATTCATATACAAGGTTTTGATCACTACACTGGATCTATTGGGTGAGATTAATATTCATTTCTTATAGTGAGGAGAACTATGAGTATAGTGATTTGTTGTGATTCAGTATAGGGATGGGAATAGGTGTATAAATCAGGTTCTTTGGTGGAATGAATTCTATTCTTTGACTTATGCACCCTTTAACCCACACTATTTACACTTACATAAATCTTTTCCAAGATTTTAATATTATACAAAAGGCTGGTTGTGCATTTTATAATTCAATAAAACTCATTATTCTTACACATGATCTCTCTCATATATAAATTTTCCTCCATCAGTTATAAAAACATAAAAAACACAATTAAGAGGTATGTACATCATTTAAGTGGAAAATGAAATTATAATCACAAAAAGAGTCTTTTTGAAAATATTTAATGTAAATTACAAAAGACACTAAATAACTAAATATATTGTAATTTAACTTTTAATATTAAATTAATAAGGGTGAATTAAAGGAATAACTCGATAATATTATGGAATTTCATGTTTCATCCCTCCCCTACACTTAAACATTTCACTTTAAGAAAATTCAACATCATTGAATTTCTATGTTGAATAGGGCAACCCTATTGAAATTATATTTGCAGGAACAATTCATCTTACCAATTCAGACTTTATACATTTATAATACCCTAGAAAACATCATGTGACCCAACCAGGATTTAAAGAGTTATAATTAAAAAACCAAAATCTAAATGTGGATTTTCAGTTTTTATAAGAATTCCTGAAAAATAGATAATAAGTTTTTATTTCAAACATAGTCAAGGAACATTTTCGTTTAGGCCAATACCAATCCATTTTGATGTATTGTGTCCCCACTTTTCAAATAGATTCAGATCATGATTCCCAAATTGACTTAAATAGTTCAAAAATTTCCAAATTTAGTATTCCTTTAAACTTCTATAAATCATCTAGAAACATCACATAAAAACATGTTCATGTACATATCACAATATATTTAAGCCTCTAACAATTTATAATGCATTACTTTTTTTTTCAAAATAAAAGTTAATATTTCATTGAGTATTTTCTGTTTCAGGAAAAAATATAGACTCATTCAAGTATTTAAAGAGTTTTAAAATATAACCAAATAAATAGATCTAATTAGACAAATGAATCCATATTCACATATGTTTTTCAGCAAACAGGTTTCTTGCATCAAAAGAAAGTAAAGGTTAATGCTTAATCAAGTATAAAAACATATTAAAAAAATTAAATACTTATAATTTTTAGTCTATATTTAAAATATATTCAATTTTAAAATGAAATTTAAAACAAATTATAACAATTTATGATTCCATCTAAACGACTTGACAATTCTGTTTTCAAAATTTGAATAAAAATCCCAATAAAATCTCTGTCAAAATATAAATTCATCTTCTTTAAGACACATAAAAACTATTAAATGAAATATTTACAACTCAAAAAAACATATATTAGTCTAAATTATCATAGTTTCAATGATAAATATATTCTAATAGACTCAGCTCAAACAATTTTATTATAAAATTCAATCAATGTTTTCAGTTCTTCCCACTGAAAATTTCATCATGCTTCATATATGTATTTAATTCTAAAGGAATGAAGTTCTTATATCCATGTGAAATTTAACCTTCAATATCCATTCAAAACCATTTCACAACCCACATAATTAACTTAGAATTCAATGTTTCTTATCACTCAATATAATGTATTTATATGTAGTTATGTTCACACTTAGAAAATAAATGTTTACCAAAGTAATTAAAATCTCATATCTACACATTGTGAGATATGAAAATGCAACCAATCTTTAGATCCTAAAATGGTTGTTCAGTGGATTAAGGTTGATGGGAAATTGTTTAAAAATACCATTTATAAAGAGAAATATTTTTCTATTTAAATACAATTCCTGATCAATCATGTTAATCAATTAAGATCCCCTACACTCTATTCCCCTAATAAGATGGGACTATCACATCCACATTTTTACCTTTTCATGCCATGAGTTATGAAAATAAACCTAGTGAATGAATTCATACTTATTCTACCTACTTTTTTGATATTTTTTTATATATTATTTTTTACATGGAGGATGAGAATAAAATTAATGTAATGAATGAATTTTGATTCATGACCTTTTCTTAATTTGGTCAATTAGTTATGTAATTGAGTTTAATGAATGATTCGATCTCATCTCTATTTTTTTCTTTTTTGTAAACCTTTTTAGGAGAATTGGATGATTAAAATTTAGTAAAATTTATTATTATGATTTATTCCCACATATCTCTTTCAAATTCCCTAAAAGGATGGTTCAAACCTCTCATATTACACTATACATGAAAATCCTCTTAAATAAAACCAAATAGAATCCCCTAAATCACACTTGATCATGAATTAACCATACAAAATATATTTTAGAGTGAGGTTAGGTAAGGGATAATTAGGTTTTCAATGCATTTTAAATATATAAATCCATTCATAATAAGGGTCAATGTTCAAGATAGGTCTCAAGGATAGATGTGGGGTGAACTAATTGAAAGACAAAATCATATTGAAAACATAACATGAACTCCACAACTTTGAAATATAAGAAATAAAAGTTCTAGTTTATAAAAAAATTCCCTTATTCTATGAATAAGTTTGATTATAATGAAGATAATGTCAAATCATTTTAGTATACAACTTAGGATAAGGATTTTCATATTACTAAATCATTAGTGGACTTGGATTTCAATTTCTATTTAAAGATTATGAAAATACTTAAAAATCAAAGACTAAGGAAATAAATACACATCAATATTCATATAAGATTTTGAGCATCAATAAAACAATTAAATTCTCTATCATCAACTTAGAGATTGAAAATGATTTAGAGTTTTCAAATCAACTTAAAAAAAGTTTAAAAAACACATAAAAAGAATATAAATAGCTTTTTATATTTTTAAAAAATAGTGTAGATTTTTTATGTTTAAAAAAACACTAAAAACATAAAGAAAATAATAATAATAAAGAAAACAAATCATTGTTCAGTTATCCCTACCCAATAATCAATTTCCATTATATCCACTATTTTATTCATCAAGTATCATGTAATTTTCAAATTTTTTTTTAAAAGGATAGAGTGAGAAAAATGAGTTACATAGAATGAGTTCATAAGGATACAATTGTTCCTTGAATTTGGATAGATTTGAAATGATTTTATTCCCACTTTATTAGCTTTAAATTATCTCTAAGAAGGTCCAGTTTCTATTGTGTAACATGCATCATGCACATAAAAACTAAAACTATTAATTTATTTATAACAAATATATCATTACAACTAAAAATAAAATAAAAGTCAAGGAAAGAGAAGATATATTTTGAGTAAACCCCCCCAAGTGGTGCAATACTTTATTCTATCAATATCCAAAAATCCTTGAGATCATCCCCAATCATGTGGTGGATGGATATTCTTTAATTTGAACTAAAACATTCTATTTTACCCATTTTTCTTCACAAATTTCTTATTGAGGTACCCTTTATGTGTGTATTGGGTATCCACTCCATGTCAAATGAAATAAAATATAGGATATGGGATTGGTAGAATATAATAGGCCTCCATGACTTCTTCAATACAAGGAGTGGTGTATGCTAGTTAGTTTATTTTTACTCAAGGATGTGACTTGTATCCTGGTTTGGTTTCAACAACTGAATATTTAGTGGCGTTTAATATTGTGATATAATCCTCATATTTTGTGGTGTTTTATGTGGTTATTTGTTTTTTTATATTTAGTGACTTATAAAAATGAAAACAACAAACATAATGAATTAGAAATAAGAGTATATAGTCATTTAGTGAATTCTAATGAGTTCTGCCATTAATTTCCACTTATTCTAAGTCACGTAACTTAATAATAAGAATTAATCTCATTCATATACTTAACCCTCACTATTTATAAAGTATTAGAATAAAAGTATAGTCAAGGGTCCTTAATAACACCAGTAACTCACTTATCCTCCTCAGTGAGTGGGAAAGGGAAATCCTCAAATGATAAAGTAAACCTACCACTATCAGAAAGATACCTATTAAAATTGGTTTTTTTAATTTTTACTATAGATTAAAAGTGATGTCAAAACTATTTTCATAGAATAGGTTTTTGAAACTGATTTTAAAAGTAAATTAGATGTATATTTTTATGAAAACCAAAGTTTAAACTCTAATAAATATTTATATTTAATAGAGTTTTAACATATATTTTCATAAAAACTGAAATTGAAAGTATCTTTCAACATAAATTGGTTAAAAAAATAATGTTTAAATAACAACTAAGAATATTTCAATGTGAGTTTTAATAAAAACCCAATTTTTAAACCTAAAGATATATTTTTAAAATATTTTTAAATATAATAACCCATGGCCTATAACAAGAATTCTCGTAGCAGCAAACAAAAACAAAATCAATGCAAACTTTTCTTAAACACCATTTACAAAAGAATACACATATATAAAACTTTTATATATACAAATACAAATTAATAAAACCTAAAAAATATTATGCAAATATACCTCAAATGTGGTTAAATTATTTTGAATAATATGATGAAGTATCATAAAAAACCTATAAAATAATAAATTTTATAAAATTAATAATACAAAATATTGGTTTAAATCAAAAGTGTTGTAATTAAATTAACGTTTTGAAATTATTTTATCATTTTGGTCTTGATAATCTCAAAAATAAATTCTAAAACCTAATATATATATTCAAAATTTAATCTTTAAAGATGAAACAATAGTTACAAAAACAAAATTTTGAATTTAAAAAATGCTATATATGTAATAAAAAAACCATTAACTAATATAAATCTTACGTACCTATACTTTCACATATTTAGTTTTATTTTTATTATTTATCACCATATGATCCTTATTAAAATCCATCCACAACCTATTTTATTTTCATATATTTACTTAAAAAACGTATGTAACATGAAAAATTTAAGATTAAAAAACTATTAGAATATAATAAAACTTAAAAATTCAAAAAAACATAATTTTTTTACAAACTTCACCTAATAATGTGCATAACCAGTATGCCATCCATTCATGTGGAAAAAAATACTCATATCATTCAATGTCTAATAAAATATATAAATTTTATCATTAATGACATTATAATAAATAATAGTTGATAATTATACAAGTCTTCTCACCCATTAAGGAATTAAATAAACCAATACTTAATATTTGTCTTCTTAAATATTTTAGTTATATATATTCAACTCTAGAATCATTTTTCAAGTATTGCACAATAATTGAAATGTATTCTAGATCTATAAAACCATAAATTATTTTTTATCATATTGTATGAAAGGAGCATGGAGATACCTAATTATATAATTAATAAATTAATTTACTAAAATGTTTATTTATTTGATGGAATGAAAATTGAAATTAAAATTTAGTTATATGGAAAACAAATATATCATGGGATTCTATAGATAATCATTAATAACAAAATCTATGATACCTTTTTTAATATTTTTAATGGATAATATGTCCCACATACATCAATAGTCATTGGGAACTCTTAATAACTCTTCAAAATAAAATATTTCAATGCTAATTTATTCAGGACATCAAAAACTAGAGAAGTATCTAAAGGTGTTGGTGCCTTAAACTTTTGTTTCTTTTGCAACGATTTCTTATATTTTAGATACTCTTACATAAGGTAAATATAATAAAACTTTACAAGAAATTTGAAATTAAAAGTAAATAAAAATTAAAAAACATCACATACCTCATATATCAACTGATGAATAAGGATAGATGGATAGAGTAAAAAATGACCAATACTCTCTCCAAATTTGGCCACCTCCTTGACATGAAATTCCACTAGATCAATTGGATCAATAATATCAAATTATTATACTCTAACCTAATTTTGTTTGAAAAAAATAATGATGTATATAATTCTACAAATTATGTATGGTTCTGTATGATACAATATGTAAATTTGGATCCCCAACATTCAACTCACAGAATATAATCAGGTTTGAAGGAGGAGGTGGAGGATTTGGGTAGAAAACCTGCATATGTATCTCCCTTTACGTAAACATATCATATACATATGATTTCATTTATCCATAGGCACATTGATTCATTTATCATATATCAACTTTCAAGGAATCTATTTTCACCTTGTATATTACCTCCCTTGATGTTGTATTTGGATGAACAAATTTTTTTAACACTTACACTTACCCCATATCCTCTTACACATCCCAGATGTTATTTATTTTCTAAACAAGTTTTAATATTATACATCCTAACCTAAATAATAAAGGTTGTCTATACCTATTACTCCTAAAAGGTATCCTGAAATGATATTTTCCAATGTTATAGTGTGATAAATTAATAAAATATTAATATTCATGAAAAATAATAATTAATTTCTTTTAATATTATTAGATACTCATTTTAATGATTTGGTTAGAAGCATTCCTTTTTTTCATCTTTACCCCTTTTTTTAGGGAGAGTGGTGGGATATAGAGGGATGAACTGAGGCTCTTCAGAGATGCTACTAGATTTAGCTCTTAATTTATCAAAATTTTTAACAATTATTTTCTTCTCTAGTAAATGATTCCCTCCATGTAATAATTTATGAAGGTGTAAATTATATGATAAGATCTCTAGATAAACTATCGTGGAGTCCAGTTATAAAAGAATAAATGAAAAATTCATAACGTAACTAATAAATAATTATAAATTAGATATTATAAACACAAATTACCATACTAGAATGGATTCCTCCCACAAATTAACAAAAAACTTATCACATGTCTCTATATCTAAAAAATATATTTGAGGCATGCATTTTCATTCTATTTATTTCAATAAATATAAAATAATGTTATTTTTTTCTTAAAAATCCCTCCATCTCATTTCCAAAAAAGATAACCACCCCTTCTAAATTTCTTTGGTATCATGAAATTAGAATGTTATATGAAATTTAATAGATTAAATATTATTCATATGAAATATATAATATTTTAAAAATTGAAAAAAATTAATTGATATATTTTACCCATATGGACTCATACAACAGTCTTTTCCCTATTGGGTTGATGCTCATCCAATAAAAATATAAAATGATAATCTAAAAATGGATCACCATGGGAATGTAACTCCTAAACTACTTTTAATTTGAACCAATTAGGTAATTATTATCCTCAAATTAAATTACAAACATTTTCTCCCCTTTAGAAAGTGACTTTTTTGGAAAATGTGAAATCCATTATCTAGAAACTTTAGGTTTCACCTTATTGGGAGAAGAATAAGGTTTGAAAATATTTTTGATATATATATAAGTTTAATTTAATTAAATTATTTAATTATTTTAGATATATTTATATGAAAACATTTACACATACCTTGGAATCTACGCCTTTATGTTTTTCATATAAATAGATGTATTTTACTGTAGTTAAATATTTTACACATTTATTTTTATTAATATTAAATGATTGTTAGAAGTAAAAAATTTGATTTTTTATATTAGGGAGACAAAATGATTTCTTACTTTTTTAATCGAAAAAATTTATAACTGAAATTGATCATTATAAAAATTAATACAAAAATTATAGAAATGATCGAAATTTAAGATTGTGTAATTATATATACATGTATTTTATTAAAATTAGATGATTTCAATAAGTAAAAATATTGATTTTTAATAATATAGAACAAATTATATATACTCTTCTAACTAATAAAGTTGTAAAAATACATACAAAAATGATTAATACAAAGAAATAATCATAAAAAAACAATGATTTAATCCTTATTAAACAAAACAATATGTAATTAAAAATATTTATTATATAAATTAAATAAAAAATGACAGAAAATGATCAAAATTTATAAAGGTGTGATTTTTTGTTCTTGTATTTGATTATAATAATCGATTTTTATAAGTAAAAAGTTAATTTTTCATAATAAGAAGAAAATTATAAATATGTTTTTAAGTAATGCAGTTGAATAAAAGTGCATACCTAAAAACAACACATAAAAATAAATAGTCATAGAAAAATGATGATGAAATACTTCTTCAAAAAAAAATGTGCCATAAACTAATAAATATAAAAAATATTACAAAAAAAGTAAAAATCATCAACATATATAGATTGAAATATTTAAGTTAAATAAATTAATTTTTACATGTGTATGTTTTGAAAAATAAAAATATAAAAATCAATATTTACCTAAATAATTAGGATGGTAACTGAGTGTTTTCTCACATCCATTTTATTTCGTTAGTTTGTATAGCATGAAATATGTCTATATTTAAGTCATTGTTATCCCCAAGTAATTATATAATAGATTTAAAAATATATCATAAGTATATAATGTCATCAACATCCTAATAACTCAAATAAAATTTTCCCTTTCAAAATGATAGAACACTGATCATTTGATGAGTCAATGATATAAAATATCTTCTTTTTATGTGTCACCATTATAAATAGTTCATATTTGATACTAAATATTTTCAAATAAACAAGTGTAAATATATAATAATCATATTTCTTACCAATATTACTATAAAACTAATAGGAGGGATGTGTCATGAATCCCTTATCAAAATTTTTTTTTTACCTAAGCATGTAATATAGTAAAAACCCTAGGGCGATCACCCAAGGAGTATACTCACACAAACTATTCTACTATTGTTACTATTTATAAACTAATTAATATACTAATAATTATATAATAATATAGTTGGTGTTTTAAAATGAATTTGATAAATATATATTAAAATTCAAACCACACATAAAATAAGATGCAAATAAGTTAGTGGATAAGAAATAAGTCATTGTTCTCAGGAGTTGACAACAATACTATAATTATTCTATAAAATATTAATTATCAATATTATAATAAATGTTTAGATCAACCCTATCACTGAAGATCCTCCCATTTAATTTTTTTATCCCACACCGACCCTTTACATGTGGTACAATACTCCTTCACATTATCACCATAATGATACTCCTTTATGTATGCAACATTATGACGATGAAGAAGAGGAATAAAAAATAAATAGGTTGTAGAGATAAATAGTATAGAAATAAGGGTAAAACCATAAATAAAAATGGTTTCACCATTACAATAATTATTATAATAAAATAAAGTAAAAATTTAAGTTTAATGAACCCAATAATCTATAGATACTTTCATTCAAAGAAGCACCAAAGTGAGTTCTCCATTTCATGGAGATAGAAAGGCATAGTGGAGGAAAAAAGAGAAAAGTTAAGGGGAAGAGAAATAAAGGAATAAAACCAAAGTAATATATATTAAACATATAAAATAAAATCATAGTAGAAAAACACACACTTATCCCATGAAATGGATAACTCATTGACATGGAAGTGGACATGAAAATTAATAGGAAAAAGTACGATCAAATTTCACTCCCAAAATATCCTTAGAAATATTTTTTATTTAGGACACGTAATTGAAAAAATCTAGGAATAATTTAAATTTTATTTTTTTTCCAAATTCCCATACTCATGCACTCACAAAATTGTACATGAATTGGATTGATGTATCTAATATTATGACAACATTACTTTCCAAATAGTTTCTAGCTTGGAGACTGTTTGAATTCAACAATTATAAATTATAATGATTTTTAGCCATTATATATGATGAATATGTAGTTAAAAAATTGAAGAAAAATTTCACCATCATCTTATAGATCACCATGTAAAATTTCATCTCATTTGGGCTGCCCATTTGTGAGATATGGGTCCATCTTAAAAAATTGTTCAATATGGGAAAAAATTACAAGGTACGAATTGAGTGCTCATCTTTGGATTCATAATGTTGTATTAAGCTTTGGAACTAGTTAAATTAAAATCATCACATAATGTTTTTAATCCTAAAAAAATTAATTTAATTATTTGGATTAGTATATAATAATTTATGGCCTAAATACAGATCTGATATAAAAATATAGAAATTAAAAAAATAAACCTGTTATCAAAATGAATCTCAAATTATTAAAAAGACAAAAAATTATAAAATTTACCCCTAAAATATGAAATTTTTGGGATTAAAAAATTTAATTATAGAATAATATATGTGAAATTATTAGTTTCATAAATCCTCCACACTTAATCATTTCACTCTTGGGAAATCATCAAATATCTAAATAAAAATCCATATAAAAAAGTGATAAAATTTACAATATCTTTTCCAAAATAGAATATTATAATTTATAATATATGTAAAGCAATTATATTTTATTTTTATCTATCAGATTTAAATTTATTCAACCTAAAAAATCCATCCATGACCCAATTACACCTACCTTACATTGATATTATGATCACTCTCTACTCAAGAGAAGTTAAATATAGATTTATGATCATACTTGGAAAGTTCATATGTCACCATAGTCTTGTGAAAATTATCATATTTTCACATTATGTGACATAAAAGTATTTTCAATCATTAGGATTTTTTCAAGGTGAATGCTATGGTGGGTAAAACACTTAAAAAACTCAAGGCTAAAAAGATGAGGTTGAACTCCTAAATACTAATGCATGAATATTCATGTGAAAGTAATGGAAATATATCTCAATAAATTCCCCTTAACAGAATTCACAACACACCCTTTGACATGTTCCATGAGTCAAAAAGTGAATATAGTGAATGATTTCATCATACTTCTCCCCTTTTCAGTTTTTTTATTTTATCATTTTCATTTTCAACTTTTCAATTTCTTTTCATGGAGGATGAGATGAAAATAAAATACAATGAAGTAATTAATATAATTTCCTCAGTTTTTTATATATACATGAGTCATAAAACTAAGTACAATGAATGATTTAATCTTATCTCCATTTTTCTTCATTTTTTTACTATTTTTATATTTTTGGGAGAACTGGATTATTGAAGTGAAACACAATGAATGAAATAACTCATTCCTATTCTTCAAATTCCCAAGATCTTAAAACCAACCTAAAAATACCATATAATGCAATATATCCTATATAACACAAAAAAAATACCCTTTCACCACACTCAAACATGAAATATTCATTTAAAAATATTAATATTGAAGGTAGGTAAGGAAAATTCATCTTGTAATATGGCTTAAACCTTTGAGGGAATTCATGGATTCTAAGGTATAAAAAATGGTAAATGTAAATATGGGTCTCAAGTTGAAATATTTATCACTAAAATAATTCCCCATTCAAATAATAAAATTTTCATGAACTCCAAATATTTGAAAGAGAATAATCACAAGTTTTGATTTTCACACAAAATTAAAATTTCTTTCAAGAAAGTGAGGGTATTAATAATATATCAAAAAGGGTTAAAAATACCACAAAATATTAGAAAAATAATTTGAGTTAGTTTTTATTGGGAATAGATTTCAAAAATCAATCAAACTTATAATTTTTTTTAAAATCAAATTTTAGGAAAAATTTTCTACATCAACAATCAATTAAAATCTATTTATTAAAAAATCAAGAAAAATATATCAAAATCAATTCAAGTTTGAAAAATGAAAAATTATATTTATTGAAGCTCTATGTTAATGAAAATAAATAATAAAAACAAAAACACACAAATAAATCTATACAGTTTTACACTCCCCCACACATAAATTCCACTACAGTTCATTTAAGCTCAAAAAATGGTAAGTGGAAAAAAACCAAAGAGAAGGAAAGATAAAAATTGAATTTATTTTCTAGAAATAGATTTAATTTAATTATTTAAATGATATAACTTAGACCAATAAATCAATAAAGGAAAAGAACATAAGAAAAATAATGAAAAATGAATAGAAAATAAAAAAGATATAACATGGTTTGATCCCAAGTGGGTGCTAGGTTTTTATTACACCTAGTTATAAAGTCGTAACAGTTTATCCCCAATACTAGGATTGGTGTGGTTTATATGATTTTAAACAACAATTTTTTTCGTTCCAATATCAATTCATTCACATTGAAAATGGAAGAACCAATGGATAGAGTGTAATGGATCCATCCACTTTACAATGTAGTATAACATTCAAGGTTGGGGAAGGAAAAAGAATGGGTCCTACCTTTGTTTGGACACATATTATTTTACCTCTTCAACTTCAACATCCAGAGCCTTCTCATGTGATGATATTTTATGAATTTTAGAAAAGTGAATTCAGGAAATAATTCAACTTGAATATTACTAAAGCATAAATAATCAATAAATACATATTCCCCTTTAAGTAGGTCAGCTTGAAACCTGATCTCTTCCGAAAAGGCCTCCGATAACTGAGTCTCAACAAGTGTATCATCTTCATCATCATCAACATCTAGGGAATTTAAAGTATTGGTAGATTATAAAAATGTAAATTAGTGGGAAGTAATACTCAATTAAATTTTAATAAAATAAGAATAAAATGAGTTCAAGAAAATATTATCCCTCTAAGTAAGCACACCTTTTAATTATTCTTCATTGAATAATTCTATTTGGAGTAGGTTTATTATAGATGAAGGCATGTATCCAATATCATCCAATTTTTCTTAAAATTCCACCTCTCAAGTGGTGTCTTCTTCCAAAAATATAGATAGGTATATAAGTAATTATTTTTCATTGAAATATATGGGATAATAACTTACCTTTGCAGCTTCTATAAAATCAGGTGAATATTTATCAAAATAATATTGATCTCCTATATATAAATTAGTTGGAAAGTCTTCCTCTTCATTCTACTTTACTAATGATATGGGAATTTTTGAGACTAGTTCCTTTATAATTTCTTCTTCACATAGTTATTTAATTGAAAATTTTTGAAAAAAGTTTTGATTCCTCATTTTATTGAGCCTCTTTTTAGCTTCTAATTTCTCCAAGGATGAGGAAATAATTTCCATTTGATTTATTAACTCTTCAATAATTTTTTCATTTTGTTAAAATTTAATACTCAGTAATTCTTCCCTATCAGAATCATAAAATTTTTATAAAGGATAATCATATAAAAAATTACTTTTTAAATTCCATAATAAAATAAGGATGTACAATGAAGTTCTATTTTTTGGTTTTTTTAAATAAATTATATTATTGATTTTTTTAGAAAATAGTGCACACAATCACTTGGAATCCCCAAAACTTGTAATAAATTGATAGGAAGGATTTTTCATAGATCCATTATCGATAATTTCTTTTTTACCTTAGAATTTAGTATAGTACATACATAGGGTCGATCTCTCGAGGAGGCTGCTCATGCACACTATTCTCATATTATCACTATTTTTAAACTGACTAATATAATTATAAATATATAATAATATAGTGGGGTTTCTCAAATATATATGATAAATATATATTATAATAAAAAAATAAAATAAGACACAAAGAATTTAGTGAAGTGGAAAGAAGTTTTTGTTCTATAGAGTTCCCAACAATGCTATCATTATTCATTAAAATGTTAATTATCAACAATCTACTCAATTTTGAGGTAAAACATTCACCCAAAAATCTCCCATTAAATTTTTATTATCCCACACTGACCCTATTCATGTGGGACAATATTCCCTCAGATCATCACAACAATCTACTTCTCCTCATATGGAGCATTATGATGAATGAGATAAATAAAAAATAAATGGAAATAAGAACTAAATAAGAGTGAAAATTAGGCAAACCATTTAAAAAAATGGCTTCATTACTATTGAAATTCTCAAAATAAAATAAAGAGAAACATTTAAGTGTAATTAACTCATGCATCTAATACTACTTTCCTTCTAAAAATTACTAAACATAGTTCTCTATTTTCATGGGGATAGAAATGAAAAATGGAGGAAAAAATGATAAAAATGAATGAGAATAAAAATAGAGGAATAAAAACTATATAATATATATTAAACATATAAAGGGAAATTATATTAAAAAAACCACACACTTAACCCATGAAATGGACAACTTGTTGACATAGAGGTGGAGGTGTAAATTTATAGGAAAAGGTATGGAGTGATTTCCCTCCCAAACAATCCTATAAAAGATTTATTTTTTATATGAAATATAAGAATCTAGGAAAGTTGTAAACTATAATTTTTTTATGAATTTTCATTCAAATGCATTTAAAAAATTGTATCTAATTTTGATATGTGTATCCTATGCTATTAAATTATTACTATAAAAATATTTTTTGGAATGGGGAATGTTTTAATTCTAAAGTGTCAACTTACCATATATTTATGGTCATTTAGAAGGATGAATATCTATTTTACACAGTTAAAGAAAAAGTTTCCCCATCATCTTCTAGGTATCTATGTGATGTTTAAGCTACTTTGGGCTACCTATTTGTGAGATATAGTCCAATATTCAAAATTCATTCAGTCTAGAAATAGATTCCAAAGCCTAAATTACATGCTCATTTGTGGTTTTATAATTTCAAATTCATCTTTGGGTCTAGTTAATTGAAATTTATCCCATAATTTTGGGAATCCTAAAGAAATGGATTTCATGATTTGGATTAGTGTAGAAGACGTTATGGTCGAAATACCAATCTGATATAAAAATATATAAATTCTAAAATCAAGACATTATAAAAATTAATCTCAAATTATTAATAAAACAAAAAAACATGGAAATTAACCTTAAAATAGGAAATTGGTGTGATTAAAAAATTGAATTACATAATAATATATGTAAAATTTTGAGTTTACTCAAAAACCAGTTACACTTAAACTTTGGTACTTGAAATTTAGTATAATCAATTTCCTATATATCTTCAATAACTCTAAAATATGTTATTAATGTATAAATTGGGATTTTATCTTTTTTCACTCAAAAATGCATTTATTTAGTGACAACCATTATTCCACTATTTTTAACAATAATCATATTTTTCTAATTGTTTGTGTAAATTTGTAAATATTAATTTCACAATCACATTGTGTGATCACATTAAAATATAGTCCCCTAGATAACCACTTTAAAAGTTCTGATGTAGATTAATAAGCGATGAATTTATCCTCAAACAATAATATATGTATATATATATATTATTCTCATTCATCAGTCATTTTTTATTTATTTTTAGATATTTCACCTTCAATCCAACAATATGTAATGATATATATGGTTTAACCTTACTCTTTCTGTTCAAAATGCATAAATGTTCCTATATCACTACATCACATGAAATTAACTTTAATTTTAATCCAAGGATCCTCTTAACTTCCACACCAACTTCCAAATGATGAGATATAGGGAGACCAAAATTCTCTACTCTATCTAAGTAGTCAGTACAAAACTCAATAGCCTCCTTTGATATATATTTTTGAGAAATAGATGCCTCTATTCACTGTTTTAATATATATCTTTATAATTTAAATATATTGTTCAAAAAAATACATCTAAATTATATATATAATCCCATTTATCCTTATCTCTCACTCCAAATAAATCACCAAATGAACCATTATTTCAAAAAATAATGGTGGAAAATACATCTCTAGTTGAAAAGGTATGAGGAAAACTTCATTCTATAATGCATATAATAAATTTTGATCCAAGATTACGATACAAATGGAATTTAAAAAGTATCACAACCTGAAGATAGAGTTTCTAACATACATTGACAATATGCCATTTCATTCAACCAATAATAGCTATTACACCAATACATGACAATCATGAGATTTCATGTCTATTAATTTCAAATCTTTCAATGACATTAAAATTTTCACATTTAAAGAATAACCACTAGGTACTTTAATTCCATTCATACATTGAACAAAATTATATTTTCACTCTTACTTAATGTGTGACATTAAAAAGGTAAATATGATTTTTTTCCTTTCATAGTTGGAGTTAACTCCAAACTTATTTCCATATATATTAAGTCCAATATGGAATTCAATACATAATTTTTCTTTCCTTTTATTTTAAAACAATTTCCAATCAAACTATCAAATATGTTTTTTCTAAACATTCATAACATCAATGTTATCTTTTCTTCACCAAGAATATCCAATAAGATATATCAAATAAGATGCAGAATTTCTTTTATTTACTTGTTTGGTGACACAAAATTTCAATCTTACCAAATGTGACATAAATGTCTTTAACCTTATTGTAATATTCTATAGTTGATTTTTTTGGGGAAAAATAAAATTCTTATGAAATATTAAATTCCATTTTAAATCTTTGATAAGGGTGACCCATTTGAAAAAATATTTAATTTCCCATATACACTCTCTTTCTCATATTCTGTAACAGATGATATGAAGTCCCATATTCACAAATTGGACAAGATTTTTCCTTAACACTGTTTTCAAAAACGTTTCCTTATGAAGAAAGTTTTTAATAGTGAATATTAACATAACACATAACATAAAATAATATTTCTTGTATACATGAAATTTTTTAAAACCTTCATCCCCTAAAAATTCAAATCATTAATCAATGGTGATAGATAAACATCAATATCATTTCTAGGATATATTGGTATAGAAACCATCAATATCATCATAATATATTTACTTATTCATATATATCCATGGGGATAATTTGAAAACTACAAAAAATAATAGGCCATGGACTATATTGGCTACTGAGGCTTTGATATGGATTCATTACATCTATTCATAGTTTCATTTTTATATTTCTAACATTATTTTTAAAATCAAGAAATTATTGATCAAATATATTCCATTGTGATGAATTATAAGGGTGGTGTAGGTTTCCTTTGAAAATTCATTTACCTGTATTCCCTCTTAACCTCTTTCTATTATTTGAATTTACCTATAAAGCATTCAAATGAGGAATTATTAGAAGATACTATTATACCTTTACAGGAATTTTATTGTCTGACCTTGGCTGTGAATCACAGTTGGATATTTTATCCATTTTATATATTTAATCTATTTTGATACACTTTTCCACTCCATTTAATAGAAAACAAAATCATTAGGGAAAACATGTATTTTATTACCCTCAGTCCCATCAATTAATATTCTTTTTTTTTTCATTATAGTTGGAATCTAGAAGCCCTTTACCTTCTATAAGTAACACTTTCAAAAGTTAAAATAATTATATAAAACTTTTATCACTATAAATATTTCTTTATTTTAAGTTATTCAATATCGGCACTGTTTATAGCACTATAAATTTAATATAAACTATAAAAAATGTTTTTCAGCATATCCACACAATAATTTAATACATATTGTTTTTAAATAGTTTAGCACAAACATTATGATTTAATTCATCAAGAAGACCCCCTATCTCCTACTAAACATATTTATCAATTTGAGATATTGATTTTTTATTATTTCTCCATGCCATATCTAGCATGTATAACTGTGATTATAATTATAAAAAATTAGATGATATTTTATTTATTTTGACCATAATTTTCTCATATTCCACTACTTAAAACATGGACAAAAAATCATGTATTTGTTTTCATGATTTCATTTAAAAAATTCAAAGAAATCGCAAACCCAATTCTTATATTCATTTATAGTTCTTCATGCATTTATCCAATTATAAAATCTTAATTACCTAAAATCACAATATATTATGTGAATATACACACACATATTTGTTAATAGATAAATTTAAAACACAATAACACATAAAAATATGAATAGATAAACATATTTAAATATATAAACATATAATTATTTCCACATATATAAATATATTTATAAACTTATAAAAATATATATAAATATTTAATCATGTATTAATATCAATAATCAATTATACCAAAATAAAATCTATCATAAATATAATAATTCCTTCTAAATAATAAAAATAATAATTTAAAACTTATAAAAAATATATATTTTAGTAGTAGATCATGACTGATGAAGGAGGAAAGGGATCGAAGGTGGTGGAACAAGAAAGAGCATGATGAATGTGAAAGAGGGTGGTGGAATGAAGTTGAATTAGGAAACACACAATGAAGGGAGGTAGAACATGGAATAGGGAGGATTAACATGACAAAAAAAATATTAATATAGTGTAGGAATATAAATAAAGTAAGAAAATAGAATTCTCTTGAGAGTTTTAGGGGTTAGGGTTTCAGAAAATCAAGAATTGACAATTTGAGGAGAAAAGTAATAAGTGCATGTTTTAATTTTTTTAAAGGGTTTTAATGTCAATTATATAATAATAAATATTTAAAATAAATTTTAATACCAGTTATATGATAAATGGTGACCAAGGTTTTTGGAATAAGTGATTATCTTATATGACATTAAAAAACCTATCAATGGTACTTTAATAATGGTTATACTAATAACCAACATGAAAATCATATTTGGAAATTTATCTAGTGTAGGCCGTCTTTGAATTTCTTGAGGAAATCCCTTGAATCAATTGGATTCTCAGGTTTCATTATTGATTTATTAAACTCTTCCAACATCGTTATTCACCTTTACTTAGAAGATGATTATTATAGACTTTGGGAGAGATGTTCATGGTCCTTTGGGGATTGTTCCTAAAAAATTATTAAATGGACCCCTGACTTTGATCCTTGCATCAAGTCCCCTATTTCCCCAGTCAAGATAGGATTCCCTAGTCCACTAATTCGATTATTCATAAACATTTCCTTGTTTCCCATCTCTTGTGTTATTGGAAACCCTTTTAAGTTGAACTATGTGATGGGTAACATATCAAAACCTTCAGTTATAGTATTTTTGTAGAGATTGATGTTTCACAAGTCCTTTCTTCCCAGATTTGGATCCAAAATTAGAAATTCAAGTTTTTTTAGAAAGTGATTTATGAACACATCCCAGTTTATTTCAGTGTTTTCCTCAAGCAAGGACACTCCTTGATGGACTATAGAATTAGTAATGATTAACCTCCACCTCAAAAATTGACATGGGTTGAAAAGGAAAAACAAAAATCTGATCTTGAAAAGTTATTTGACATAGTTGTTCCTGGACCTTATGGAGTCCAATATTCTTTTGAGGAGATAACATTGTAGTTGAGAAGACTATTTAGGTTATGAATCATGTTGTAGAAAATATCCAGACTAAAAAATATGAGAGTCACACACTTGTGGTTAATGATCTTTTAGTTTTTGTGGATGTTGTTTAGGGGGTTCTAGGTGCCACCTCTGATTCCCTCACCTGGGTGGGAGATCAAGTGGAACCTAGTAAATCTCATGATGTATCCCAAGAAGAGGATAAAATGAGTGTAAACTATGATTTCAATGATATATATCATGATGGGTGTGATCAATCCTATCAGATTGAGGAGGGTTACTTGAAATTATGCTATAGGAAAGGAAAATAACTAATCATTGACCCAGAAGGTTTTATCACCCCTAATCCCAAGAAGACTCAGAAATTAAGGTAATATTCTAATCTTGAGAGAACTACCGTTACTAGATCTATAGAGGCTTATATGATGATGACTACTACATTACCTCCACATTATGAGGTTGCTGAAAATTATTATTCATCTTCTAGTGAAGATAATTCATGTGAAACTAATGATAATGAAGTCTCTGACTTGGCTATGAGGGATGATTATTAATATGAATAGGATGTGTTGGAAGAACTAGAATCTTGTATGGATGATCAAGACACAATATTATTCCAAAGATACAGGAATTGTGAAATCACTACAAAGCTCTACCTTAAATTCAGAAAAATAATGTTCATCAAATTAGTAGAGGAGTTTAAACTTAAACCTCACTTTAATTTTAGAGAAATTTCATGGTAATAACTCGTTCATTTTCCCATTTTTGAGGACATAATTTTTGGTTTTCAATGATGTTTAAAGGACCCCCAGTTTGGATGTTTGGTTTTTTTTCAATCTTATAATGTTTTCTTATGTAACTATTTCTGTATTTTTGGAGAGAGGATTTTGTTTGACATTTTTCGATTTTGAAAATTTTTCCTTTATCTTTCACCCAAGCCTATGATAGATACTTTCAGATAGGTTTCCTGTTTAAATCCTTTACATGGATCAAAAACTATTGAGGTTTATTCTCTTTATGAATTTTTGTGCTTGAATCTGCGATGAAGGTTTGATAGTTTATTTTTCATATATCAACTTTTATGGTTATTTTACCTTTCTATTTGGTTTTGATTTAGATTTGGTTTTCCCTTTTTTGGGTTAAATGATTTTTTGTGAGATTGTACATATTCTTGTATTGGATCTGTTATTGAATGAGAAGTGGGACTTGTCAGCCTTTTGGAATCATGTTTCATTTATAAAAGGACATTATCATGGAATACTTATGTTAATGCGTATATGATCGAATTATTGAATGTTTATGGTTCATATAATCATGCTCAGTTGATTTTGTATCTGAATAACTTGGATAGTAGCCTGGACAATGCTTATTCTCTTGATTTTCTATCTGGTCTAAGAAGAATATGGGTTTTTTTTGATTAAGTGATACTATGATGAATATGGAACATTGGAAAAGTGGTGACTTATTTATGACTTTCTTCTTGGATATTTGTTGCGATTCCTATCTCAAATAGTGCCTCCTTTTCCTATTTATATGATGTTTTTTTATAAGTCGTGTTTGTATCCTCCTTCAACTTTTGAATGGTGAAAGATCATTTCACCTCATGTATTCACTATATTTTGAACCTTCTTTAATATTTTTTGGGGTATGGGTTTTTAAACCAATTCATATATTAATCTCTCCAAAGAAAATGGAGTTTAAATCACCAATTCCACTCTCCACCCCCACTAGATCACTATAATCCTGAGATTATAATTGAAATCAATCATATAAATTCAATAACCACACAGAGATTCCCCTTTATACCTCCCATTATGGGTTAAACCATCATGATCATTAATAAATAGGTCATGGTTATATTGCAGTGATTGATAATCTCAAAAGAAAAAAAAAGAGAAGTAGAGAGCAATACCTTATAAGTTTAAATGATAAGTATTTCACTTCAAATAAAACTTAATATAATGATATATTAGAAGAAGTAAACTAGTCCTCAAGAACAACCATGTAAGGTAATTACTAATTCTTTCTCTACCTACATGTTTTATAAATACTAAATACCCTCCCCTTTTTCTTAACAGAAAAATAATAAAATGTATTTTTTTGAAAAATTATCCCATGATCTATATTTATACTCATTCAAGAAGAATTAGACATGGATGCAATTGATTGTTTTGTGGAGTGGAAATTGAAACTACAAGACTTGTGTGAGGAGGAGTTGGGGAAAGGTGGTTCAAGCATTATCTAGTTTAGACATACTAAAATCTAGATGGAGTGATGGGATTCAATATAATTGGGACATAAAATACTTATTCTAAAGCATGATATTATGATCTTTAGTGGTTTATATACATTGGTGGTTTTTTTGTGGCTAAAGATATAATATATAATTTTCCAAGATTATCATGACATTCTGGAATATTTATGGGGTACATTGATAGAGTTAGTTTCGAAATGGTTAAGTTTTCTTAGCTATGGACTTCGATCGGTGTTTAAATTCTTGAAATTAAGGTGGAGCTTCACATTTTAATGTTTAATATGCAATTGGGTCTTTCTGTTGGATTAGTTTTAAGGGTATTGATAGAACCATATTTTCATGATTATTTTGATAATAAAATGAATTTTTTTTGAAATTTAAATGATTAAACCTTTAAATATTTAATTGTATTTTTTATTTATGGTAAGATACAACAATTGATTGTAAAATGAATATAAACTATGAATTAATCATGCTGAGGACACATTTTGTCCCGACATGAAGTGGAACGACATGACACTGGAATATAAAGATGATGTCCAGGGACATGCGACAAGTCAAGGACCAAATCTAGAGCTTAGAAATGAAGAACCAGAGAAAAAATAGCTGGAAAATAAAATTTCACATCATTTAAGTCATTTGTGACATATAAAATGAAATAATACATAATATGAAAAATATTCACAGCCCCACACATTACACTTTGTGAATCAATTACATGAGGTGAAACTCTTGAACATATCCCAAAATGGTGACATTTTATCATTTTTTTGTGTTCACGATGCTTTTATGAACCTAGGACAATCCATGAATAATTTTACCCATTCAATGGTCTATTTATGGCATCATGAGTGGAATATATTTCTATAAATAAGAGGCTTAGGGGGATTGAAAGAGGACTGATTAGTAAGGGAAGCTTTGGATGATTGACTATTGTAGACTTCTTTACCTACTTTCCTTTTGTTTTACTTTATTTTTATTCCTATTATGTATCCCTCCCTTGAATAAACTTGAATTCACCATCCATATAGGTGTATTCTTTGTGATTGATTAGAAAAGGGGGAGGTTGGACCAATTTCTATGTTTTAGTTTCTATGCTTAAATAAATAAAATTCATTCTTTCTTCTGCCAACCAGTTTCTATTACTATTTAAAAATTTAATTCCGAATGTGGCTATGTTAGGGTTAGATATTTTTAATTTTAGTTTTCTTGATCAATGATCCATATCTCCCTCTACCCAAGTCCTATCTATTTTCTATAGAATAGATTAAGGTTGGGTGGTGAGTGCTTGATGATCACCATAACATTCACAAGATTGTGGTATGAAATACTGATTATTAGGGAATAGAAATACCCAATTTGGTATTACACTAATTTTTCAAATTAACCACTACAATTATTTACAAAAAGTAAGGAGGATATATTTATTGAGACTTTTATTAGGTATACCCCCACCTTAAGTATATGGACAAGCGAGAGAGATGAATTAATAGGGGAATCTCTCTCTTACCAACTAGTAGAAGAATAATTGGTAAAAATTGAAAATAATTATAGCATACAATCAGGTCTAGCCAAAATGTTTTATGGTAACCATCTTCCATCAATTATTTTTAATTAATAAACTAAGTTTCAAAACTCTCAATTTCTAAAATTCAATTAAAATTGAATTTGACTCAAATCACTTAAAAGCGAAAAACCTATTTTGTGTGCACTCTTATTTGAGATAATTCCTTGGTTAAATAATATAATATAATAGATAATAATATTTTCCATACCTCATGATATAAATTAATGATCTACCTAAGAATGAACAAAATTTGTAATGGGATTCGATTGGGCATGGTAGTACCAACATGCTTTGAGACATTGACTTGGATAGATGTGAGGAGGAGGTGGGGTGTGGTGAAAATTATTTTTACTAGATGAAAGTTGAAATATTGGGTGGTATCTTGACATTATTTTAGATAATAAATCTACTTTGGACTAGGTATAGGTTATTTATAAGGGAAATTGGTTCGATGTGATTTGTATTGGAGTAAGACAACCAAAAAGGGGTTGGGGATATGTATATCAATCCCGATTGAGTAATTTCTAAGACTAATCTTCCCTAGAGGATCTGTGAGGGACAACATTTAACTAGTGTATTTTGGTTTATGAAATTTTCTAGGGTTTCACTATAGGTGTTCAGATTAGGGATTCTTCAGTTTGGAAGTGGAATAGTGAAGTCTTTGGTTTGGGAGAAAAGGGAGATCTATGTAGAGGGGTTCATGACTGATGCATTGAGGTATTGTGTGGTGAGGGTGAAGTTATTCTAAAGATTTTTTTTCTATATAATAGGGTTTGAGAAATTCACTATATTTCTTGGTAGAGCTATAGATTTAGGTGTTGGAGTGAGAAGCCCTGCAGTCATAATGTTTTTTTTGTTTTTTAGAATAGGTTTGGAAAGAGGTGTGTGAACCTGGTTCTATGGTGGAATGCCTTAAGTTCTTTGAACTTTATTCTTACATACCCATTCTCTTACACTATTTACACTTAAATAAGTGTTTTCAAGATTTTACTCTTATGAATAATGTTGGCAATGCATTTCATAATTCAATCAAACTTTTCATTCTTATATATGATCCCT
Source organism: Viscum album (assembly GCA_963277665.1). Taxonomy (NCBI): domain Eukaryota; kingdom Viridiplantae; phylum Streptophyta; class Magnoliopsida; order Santalales; family Viscaceae; genus Viscum; species Viscum album. The sequence goes on along the minus strand of OY728158.1, from coordinate 1,896,170,545 downwards.
CGCATATACAATAATAACTCTATCACATACAAAGACATAAAAAAATACAATTAAGAGGTATGACCATTATTTAAGTGTAGAATAAAATTATAATCACCAAAAATAACATTTTAGGCTATATTTAAAATAAATTACAAAACACACCTAAAAACTAAATATATTACAATTTCCCTTTAATTATTAAATTAATGAGGGTATATCAGGGAATAAATACAATAAAATTATGAAATTTAATGTTTCATAAATATTTTGATATAGAATTTGGTGGAGATATGGGAATATAGAATAGTACCATTTGATTTGTGTTTACCTTTAGAGGAATGAAATTAAGTTGTATGACTAGGATATATCTAATAATTACACTTTCTACTACAAAAGATGAGTGTGTATCCTTATGAAAGTATAAAAGGTGTTGGTCTGGATTAAGTGTATGTTTTAGAAACTCAGAAGGAGGTAAGAAAATGGAATTTTATTCACTGATAGTCAGTGCACAATCCACCTTACAAAGAATTTAGTGTTTGAATCATGAAAAAAACACATTCAACTGAAGTATCACTTGATGTATAATCTTCTATAAGGTGATGTGTTGAATTATGGAAGGTTGGAGAAAGCTTGGATTTGATAGAAATGATTAAAAGGGACATATCATATGAAAATATAGGGCGGTTTTGTGCCTTAGTCAGGATTGGATGATTGGTAACAAGGAATCAGGGATCCATTGTTTGGTTCTAAAGAAGAAGTAAGTGGATCAATTCTATATTGTTAGGTGGAAAACTTAAAAGATATATTTATATTGGAGATTTTTTCGATTTCCTATGTGATTTTATTAATATTTTGTAACTTTTCATTTTGGAAATATAGAATCTAGAACATAGTTTATGAAATATTAAATAATTTCATGTTAATGGAGATTGGAAGAAGTGACAGATAGAGAATACATTGTTTAGAAGGGTGTAATGAAGAGTTCTTGAAGTTAAATCATTGTTAACGAAAAGTTAAAAGATTTTGGTTTAGTCAGTGAGAAATTGGAGGTAGAATTCGATGATGTGTATGGTGGAGCACAAGTTTTAGATGGTGGTGGGACCTGGATAGCTGGTAGGGCTCAATTTTAAATAGTTGTGTGGGGTCACTTTGAATTTTTTTTTTGGTTTCACTATTTATTATAAATAATTTTCCCCATCTATTTTTCTTAGGAAGTTTTTGAGTACATAGGGTACTTGTAACTAGGGGTTTTCTCTTATTATTCTATTTCTAATAAAAGTAGTAGTGTTTCTCTCATACAATTGTGAAATTACCACCATATGTTAACTATTATATTTATCATTCCATGTGAGTGTGTTTTTTGGTTGTTCTATTCTTAAAAGTTACACTTGTATCAAGTTTAGTAATTCAACATGTTTCTAGGGTTCTTGGTCTTCTTAGTTATGGATAGAACATTTTAATTGTCTCTATGTTTTAGGAGTTTTGGAATTTTCTTCATGCATGAATTTTTAGTAGTTTTCTTTTGGATTGTAGTTTTTTAGTGAATAAAGTTTTGTCAGATATTATGGTTCAACAAGTATCATTGAACATAGTTTTAGAAGTATACACTTTTGGTAGTGCCTCTTATCTTGAATATTTTCATTCAGTGGAAGTTATATTTGGAAGGAATAACATTGGTAGAATAAAAGGATTGAATTTAAAAGTTTGAAAGGATACATTTTAGATGTTGGATGCTGTATATTTAAGAATATATATTCTTGAGATATATAGAGATTTAATTAAAGGGGGTTAAACCAAAATAAATAGATAATTTATAATGGGAAATTCTTTCCTCAAAGGCACTAGTAGTTGTTCATATGATGTTGGAATAAAATATCACCTTCAACATTTGAGAAGTGAATACCACTATGGAGATGACTAAAATTGTAGTCTATATCCATATGAAAAGGAAAATTCTATGAAAAAAGTGTTTCTGATATGGATACTATTCAACATGAAAATTTCAGAAGGAAAATATATGGATGATTATGTCAATGAATTTAACATAATTCAAATTTAGTATGAATTGGTAGGAGTGAAGTTCATAGGGCTAGTATAGGATCTAATTTTTCTTTCATCACTCTTAGAATCATGGGATGATATGGTTACCATTATAAGTAACTCTAATAGCAATATTGAATTAATGTTTAAGGGAATTCATGATCTCATTTTGAATGATAAGTTCATGCTAAAAGAAGTCAAAGAACCTACTCAAAACTTGTCCAATGTATAAGGTAGAGGGTTTTCCATTTAATGGAAAATTCAAAGAATAGTTAAGAGAAAATGTAAATAATTCAAGATAAATTGACATCTATTGAAACCATACGCTAGAATTATAGGAAGGATGGGCACTAAAATAAGGATTTTTGGGATTAAAGGGTTAATTGTAAAATATTTTCATCCATAATACCATAGTTGAGAAGTAAAATAGTTTACTAATAGGAGTCAAAATTACATTATAATGGGGATTATTGATTTTGGGGATTAATATCTCTCTTATTTTGACTAAGGATTCCTAAAAAACTATATTTCTATAGAGTTTAGAAAAGTGCATATTTTAGAGGATGAATCTATTGTGATCATGGTAAAGGGTAATGTTTTAGTCCAAATTTCGAAAGGAGGATTTCTAGAATTTTAAGGAGTTTTGGAACATACTATGTTTATGGAAGAAACTAATATCAATAGGTTAATTGGATGGAGTAGGTTTTGGTATAAATTTTTATATGGATTATATAAAATCACATAAAGATCCATAGTGGTGTCTGATGGTGTTAAAAATGAAACCTTGGATCTAATACTAAAGTAATATGGAGAAATTATCATCAGAAAATAAACTTCCAAAATTATGGGGGTTTTTATTTCTATCTTTGGTCACATGATTGATAAGAACATATGATTCTTGGCATCTTAGTGAGTACTAAATCTTATTCACATGGAGTATAGAACATGTTAGAGTTGTATACTTAGGGCACATAAGATGTTAGTGTTTGTTACAAATAGAAGGACACCAAAGACATTTAAGTTATAGTTCATTCACATGAATGTTTATGGGTCTACTATAATTCATTCCCATATAGGGCCACTGTACTATATTACTATCATTAATGACGCAACATGAAAAGTATGGGTGTTTTCACTTAAGCACCAAACCAATGTTTTTAGAACATTAATCTTATGGAGATTTCTAGTTGAAAAGGAGACTAGAATGAAGTTAAAACACTTGAGGTCTAATAATAGAGACACATATGAAAGAAAAAATATTCCTAGTTTTTTATGGAAGAAAGGAATCTGAATGGGAATATTTTACTTGGGATACTAGATAAAAAAAGTGCGGTAGAACCGATGAATATGACAATAAATTATGAAACTCAGAGTATGAAGTTACATTCCATTTCTTAAAGTATTTTTGTGATGAATTTCTCTACTATTCTACTTATCTTGTGAATCAGAGTCCTTATGCACCACTAGGGAATGATCACTTTGAAGAGCACTTTTATGGAAGAATGGTTGATGTTTCCCACCTAAAAATTTCTATAAGTATTGTGTATATTAATTTTTATTCTAGATAAAGTAATAAACTTAAAGAAAAACCCTGATTATGTTTTTTATAATACACGATGATGAAATTTTTTATATTTAACCTGTAATATAATGATCAATTTAATGTTATCAAAATTATAAATATTATATTCAATGATAAAATCATGTATTATGATCAAAACATAGTGGAAGATGTATTTAAGATCAAATAATCAACTGATAATGTATAAGTTAATATGAATAGAATAATGAAAGTTCTAGAAATTTTAGGGAGCATTGAAGTTCTAGAAGGTCCATCATGGTTGGAAGTACATGAATTCTGTATGATGATGGAATTTTGGGGAAACATTTTCAATGATGCACCTTTGAAAGGAGTAGAACCTCAAGTTGAATTGAGAAGGTCCACTAAGATCAAAATAATGGTGAAAAGGTTAAAAATCCATCTATATCATGTTCTTCTAATGGATAGTGATAAACCTAAAATCATACTATATGTGGAAAGTATCAATAACATAGATTAGTGGGAGTTATCAATGAAGGAGGAAATGGACACATTTCATGTCAACAGAACATGAGAGATGATAGAACTACCACTAGGGAAGAATACTTTGTAGAAAAAATGGGTATATCGATTGAAGTTGGAAGGGAATAGTATGAAATGGTACATTTTTTGTTTGGTTGCGAAAATATTTCGATAAATAGAAGATGGATTTCTTGGAAATATTTTCTCTGGTTGTTAAGAACATAAAAATTCATATGGCGCTCATCCAGTTTTCTTTGGAAGGATTATATATTGGATAATTATATGTGAAAATAAAATTACTTAATGGTTATTTTTAGGTATAAATCTTTATGAAGCAGCCAGAAGGTTTCATGGGAAGAAAAATGGAAGGGTTTGTATGCAACAGACCAACATTTTCCTTAATAAAATAAATCATATTTCGAAATGACTACTTTATTATGTTTTATAATAGAATCATATATAAATACTATCAAATTTAATAAGAACATTACATATCATGAATTAATATTAACAATAATAGCTAGAAACAATATAGGGAGATAAAAAAAGAACAATTCACACACCAACATAAACTCTATAGGATTTAATTCTCCAATAAGAAACGATCATACAATAAAAATATTAAAAATAAATAAAAGAGTTAGGAATATGATAAAAATTATCAAGGGAAGTGTAGAACCTTTATTTGTGAAGGAATGTTAAGGTATGCAGATGATAAAGTATATATAAATTATAAAGGGTAAAGTGACCATTAATATCTTACTATTACTTGACCATTGGTCAATATGAACGATAAGAATTACAACCATTTTTAATAATGTTACCACTAGAAATAGTGTATACTAAGGGCAGTGACAAAATATAATTCATGTGTAATGGAGAAATGATAGCCTTAACTAGTAATATCATGCATTTTGAAGCCCATTTATCAGAACTTGGGAGATAGGCAGTGTCACTAAGGTTTTCCCTTAACCAATCTCAATCATAGAATCAATAAGTAAGGCTGAAGTGGAATTGACTACTATAGAAGTTTAGGTTAATAAATACCACCACTAGATCAATGTTAGCTGAGTCACCCCATGAAATTACCACTATCTCACACCTTACCCTTAGGGAATATGTTTGTGTAGTAAGGTGTTATGTATCTAGAAATTAATATTATAAAAGAATAATTTTCATTTTATAAATTAAATAGTGGTTCCTCCAATCCCATTTTCAATATTATTTTATTTATTAAAATAAGAATGAACATAAGATGGATATGATAAATAGAATATTGGTTACAAATAAAATATTTTTGTATTTTTAGAAAATATATAATAAAAAATACCCTTTTATGATAAATTTTGGTATTATAAATAAAATATATTTTCATTAAATAGTCTTATAAAAAAATATTTATTTAAATATAAATGATAATATAATTTTATATGTCCTGGGTAATTTTTTTATGGGTCATAAAGCTGAATATGTCGTAAAAATTATTATTTTTCAAAAAATAAGTATTTTTATTTAAAAGTTTAAATTAACATATTTAAAAAATTATTTTGGTACAATAAATATTATATTTGAAATCATCACATAGAAATTAGGTTAGGGCGAAATTTTATAATTTTCTAAAATACTTTTTTTCCATTGACTAGTTCAAATACAATTATGTGTTTTCATATTGTTTTATAAATTCAATAATATGTAATAATGATTTAATAATTAATAAAACTGAATCCATGAAAAAAATAAGTTATTTTATTAATATATTTTTTGGAACCAAAATATGCGTTCCATGAGAATAGTTGAGGAAGGCATAACCGGTTCGAAGTGAATCTGAGCTCAAATGAACCAAAATCCATATAAGGAGTTTGTTTCAGGAAACCTCAATCCTTTGAGAATGGATAGAGTTCACAAAGATCCATGGAAACATACTTCCTTTATGAACACATGATGGTTTTATGGTAAACCTCTTTGAAACGATCTTCAGAGTCACTGAGTGCTTCACGAATGCACGAACGGTTGACGTTGTCTTCATGAGTTCAATAGAGCTGTGCCCATTTGCGAAGCCTTCAATTTATTCACAAAATGCCTCCAGGATTTGAAAAACCCATTGCTTATAAATACCCCCATAATTCTTGATATTTTAGATATGGTTACTCGACCTTTATACTTCCAAATTTCTTCCCATTCACGAACCTCTAGAGTATCGTGAACCAAAGAGAAATGGATCACCCAAGGTATCCAGGATTTGCGAAACCCCCTTCCATATGTTCTTGAAAGCTTACACCCTAGGTGGATATTCCTTTAACGAAGGACTACACCATTCACAAAGGAATAAGGCCCCATGGGGAACTTGAGGTTTCACAAATCATTTAACCATTGTGAAGCACTCCTTTATCCACTATGGAATTTCTTACAAGGTAGGGTTACCATGCTTCACAACGTCTACTCCTTTTTGAAGTCCCTGACCTCTATGAAGTACATGAGCTTCGTGAAGCACCTCTCCATGAGGCCCCGGACCCTACGAAACCCATCTCTTGAGCCTCTTCATAGTTCCTACCTTTTTTTGACCCTGCTTCATGAAGGTTGAGTGCCCAGGGCCCCCACGCCCCATCCAGGACCAGTCCAGTTATACCTTAAGTCCCTATGTGACATGTGCCACCCACTTCTATATCCTTCCACTCCACTCAGAGTGTTGACCAATCCTTCTACATACCTTTTTATTCTTAATATATGTACCAGAAACCATATTAATTATCATCATATGGACTATAATGTGGACCTCATGATTGAACACTCCTCTCACACCTCACGTCATTGTACCCTAGAAATGCGAAATCCACACCCTGCCTAAAGGTTCATGAGTGATGGTCGCATAATCCCAAGGGGTGAGGAGTGAGTCCACCCATGTCCAAGCTACATTATGTAAAACTTCCTAGCTCCACATCCTAGTCATACAACATTAAATTACACAACAACATCCTCATCACATTACATTAAACTATAGCCTCACTCTGTGGGATGAAAATAGGATTCCCCATGTACAATCATCATGGGAAACCACCTCCTTTTCCTAGGGAACACAAATCCTCCATATTGGGAATCTTCCATGCATAATCCCTATATACCCTATTCCCCTATAATAGGATTCTCTATGCATGAATCACATGGAATGAGATCCTCCTCAGGAATATTTCATGTATAAGCCACACACCATCCCAAAAAAGAGAAATCCTCTTGCAAAGGGAAGTTTCCACACATAATTGCCACACCATCCCTGAGAATGCTCTTTTCGAAGGACAAACATCAGATCTACTAATTCCTCTTGTTTCTCACACTGATCATGAATCTCATGGGCTTAGAGGTTAGTGGTGATCATGACATCAGCATGATCCCAAACCTTCTGGGAATCTTTCCAAGTATAGGCCCCAACCATTACAAACTACATGAGATTTGATTCCAAAATAACTAGGATATCTAAGAAGACTCCCTAAGGTCTAAAAACAAAATCCAAATTAACCCTAATCTTCTTTGGCCATATTCTTAATAGGATCACATCCAACTTAGAGGGTCATATTCCCCCTGTTCCACTTTTATCACCATCCTTATTGGGTCATATTCCTAGTTAGATCATGCCCCCACATGGGATACCACATCTCTTCTAGGACCCTTGGGCTGGCTCAGTGTAAGTCCTATACCAAACCTTGACCATGCCTCTTCTACCTAAGTGTCCTTACCACATGACATTAAACTGTATGGATAATCATATCACATGAACTTAAACTACAATATCTAACTACTTGGGTTTTTATCATTTTTTTCTAAATAGGGTATGTAGGATGCCTCTATGAGGTTCGATCCCAACCAATGGTAAACTTAGGTACTCCTTCCTTGGGACACAACTCCCGGATCCGCTTCCAAAGGGAATTTTGATCCATCTATTAGTAAAATTTCACAGTGTGAAATCTTATCCTTATGAGGAACACCTCCCTTAATCACCTCCATATGGCGTTATAATCCATCCATCAGTAAAATTTCATGGTGTGATATCTTCCCTTTATAGGACATAACTCCCATATCTGCCTCCATAGGGCATTCTGATCTATCCATCGGTAAACCATCATGGTGTGACATCTTCCATTTATGGGACACAACTCATTGATCTACCTCAAGGGGTATTCTAATCAATCTCATCCTGTCTCCACAAGACACTAAACTCGTTCTTTGATTTGTCTCAACCCGACATTCTGATCTATCTTCAAAAGATGTTAAACTTGTGATGTGACCGAAAATGCATACCTCATTCAATAAATGAGATGATTGAGGTAAAAATCCTTGAATAACTTATTCCCTTGGTGTTTCTACCTTGTTATCAATATTATATTCCTTGGGTTATGTTCCTAATATGCCTCACTGAGATTCCCTCCCTAGAGGAATAATATAGGTGACCAATGTTCCCAATGTGCAGACATGCCGGTGATTCCCAAAGTGACTACTCTTCTTACCGAATGTTTCTTCCCTTTCAAGATGGAATCAAAATGTGCAGACATAAGCATTGTAATTAACTAACGTCCACAAAGATATGGAATTGAGAATGAGTTCCACAAACATGAATTAACTCTATGAGAGAGACATAGACTAGGTGATGGGTTCCAAGGAGGAATCCATGGATGGGGGAACAGACATCCCATCATCCCATTTCGATCAAGGAGCAGACATCATTGTTGAAAGTGATGAAATTCAACTACCTTTGGAAAATGTGAATTCAGGGAAAAAAAGAAGCCAACACATGCAGACCATGTGTGGATGTGCAGGTGTGCCCCAACAAAAGATTAAGAAACAAAAATAGTGAACTTGATGTGAAACTCTTCTCCTCAAAAAGGGTTCTAGTAGCATTTGAGACATTAACAGTTTGTAATTCCACCAAATTCATACATCTAGAACTTGGTCCCACCAAGAAAATAGTGGGCCCAACATGGAACTCACCAGAAATTGGGGTAGTTAATGTTGGGAATTCCTCAGTTTGTGACATTATCACTACAGATCTCTCTCTATCTTTAGAAGATTGGATGATGTTGTAGAATTGGAAATCAATTTACTTGTACATGTACTGACAGTTGAATCGATATGCATTTTAGGACTCAATCCATAGTAAATCAGAATCTCAATGTCCACTAGCATAGGGGTATGAAAAATGTTAATGTAGTAATCCAGTATGACACCACATACGCCATGAATTCTGCCACAACTTCAACCAATGGGTTCCCAAACCCCATCTCACCCTCTGAAATCATCTAGAGGATGGCGATGGACACTCTTGTACATCGATACAAATAGAAAGGGGTCATTACTATAAGGTAAATGGACCTCCTGGACCCGGAGGCTTCAGCGCCTCATAGAATTTATCGTACCATGGGCTATAGAAGGAGAAACTTCTCCTAATTCCCATGGTAATCTGCTTCGGGAGCCTATCACCATAGCAATACTATGGATTTATCCACAACAATGAGGAGGTGGGGGATTCCCTAGTCACACCATCCATGACTACTTCCTAGGATCCACCAAGTAGGGATCCCACTAGGACACATCAGTACTAGAAACAACCGATCTTTTAGGATGAAGAATATGTGTACTTTACCCCTACTCCACTGGCCCAAGTCTGAACCAACCGATGCTAATTTAGAGGAAATTCCTAGAAGAATTCCTAAAAAGTGGCATCACCTTATATAGATCCCATAACCCCTACCACCAATGAAGTATTCTACTAGATCCCTACCACCAATGAGAATGGATACATCTTTATTTGGGTGGAATCAAGACCTCAACTGCCTCATAGGGAGTCCAGTTTGACTATATCAATCATTGGTTCCATCGATTGCTGTTACGGGCCAACCCATGATGATGCGTTTCAGTGCGGAGGTCCTACCTACACCATAAAAAACCTTAGAATAGGTCCTCCCCACTCTCACAATGAGTGAAAATGTCCCCCTCATGTCATTACCAACTCAAGTAAACGTCCTTCCCACTCCAGTACTAGTCAAGGAAGAGTTCTTCCTAGCTTCACTGAAATCCAGTATAGAGGTCCTCCCCATTCTATCACCACTATACAAGATGGTGGTACTCCCCATGTTGTATCCAAATAGAGTGGAGGACTCCCAAACTCCTTTAACAATCAATATGGAGGTTCTCTCCATGTTCCCACCAACTAAAGCGGAGGTCATACCCATGATGTTAGTAACCAGTATGGAGGTCATCTCCGTATTCCTTTTCCATAACACGAATGTCCTCCATGTGTACATGTAAACTATTACTAAGGTCCTACTCATCCCATTCCCAGCTCATGTAGAGATCCTCCCCACTCTAGAACCAACAAAGGTGGAGGTCCTCCCTAATTCGCCGATAATTAGTATGAAGGTCCTCCCCATGCTCATGTGTCCCAACACAAAGGTCATCCCCATGTCGCTGTAACAATATAGACTTTTTAAAATTATATTTTTATTAATAAAATGTGTGTTATATTAAATTATACACAACAAAACCATATCTATTTATTAATAAAGTGATATTTATAGAGTATAAAGGGAAATGTGACCATCAAGATTTGACCATTATAGGACTATTGGTCAAATATGACCGTTAGTAAATATGACTATTGTAAAATTTGACAATTGAAATATATACCCATTAATTAGTGTTTATAATTATTAATGAAAATGGATAATTAATTTTGAAAGGATAATCGATGACCTTAACCAGTTGAGTCATGTCATATGTAGCCAATTTTTTAGAACTTAGGAGCGATGTAGTGTAATTGGGGTTTAAACTTTACCAAGACCAAGACATGCTTCAACAAGTGAATCTTGAACAAAATCACATATGGGAGAATTTCAAGTTAGTGGAAATTATCACTTGGTTGATGTTATCTTATCTACCCCATGAATCTATCACCATCACACACCTTAACCTTAGGCCAAACAAGAGTGTTATAAGGGGTAATGTTTCTAGGAATTAGTTACTTAAAGTGTAATTCATTTTTATAAATAAATTTTTATTCCATCAATTATTTTTTAAGAATATATTTTCTTAAGAAAATATATATTTAGTTGAGACTAATTTTATAAAGTGATTTTATAAATACAAACTATACTTTTTAGAAAAGATATAAATTTTAATAATAAACTAAGGAATTATAAATAATATTTATTTCAATAAAACATTATTTTAAAAAATATCTTATTTAACTATAAATGATCAAATAGTTTTATAATGTCATAGGAAATTTTTTAAGTGTCAAAAATTTGACTATGCCTTACAACCTGCTATTTTTTTAATAAATAAGGGTTTTTATATTTAAAAGTTAAAATTATCATATTCAGAGAATTATTATGATAAAATAAAAAACGTTTTTTAAATCATCATGTTGAAATTAGTTTAGAGTGAATTTATAAGAATTTTCTAAAATACTTTATTTTTTCTGTGAATAGTAGAAATATAGTTTTGGTTTTTCAATATGTTTAATGACTTAATAATTATTTAATAATGTTTTAATAATTAATTAACCATAATACAAAACATAAAATATGTTATTTTATTAATATAAAGTATTTTAATTGGTTTTAATATATTTTATTAAACAATAAGTGATTTTCCAAAGTCTAAAATGGAAAATTTGATTTTAAGACCATTACTTTGTAGAAAATTTAATTATACATGAAAAAATAAGTAATAAAAAGTGATGATCAGTTATTATGGGTTAAAATAACATAAAATTTGACCCAAATGTTCAAAACCATGGGAAAAACCATGGTTAAGCCAATGGTTTTTCTTTTTCCCCACCCCAAATTTCTAAGGCTTATATTTAGAAATTATTAGACAAAACCTCCACTTCTGAAATAAATACCCACCCATTTGTCCATTTACTTTCAATCCTAATACATAATACAAAATTTCTAGTTGTTATGCCTCCCAAGGATTCTCTTGAAGGTTTATTGAATCCTATATGGTTCCATTCCTCAAGATTTAGGAGTAACTCTTTAAGGTAATGGAATTATCAGTCTTTTCTCTTCAATTTAAGAAAATCTTTTTCTATATGTATTCTAAATGTTATGGTAAATCTCTTTTATTACCTTTTTGATCATACCCTTACTTACAAATTATGTTTTATTAATGTTTTAACCTTGTCCCCTATCATTTTACCCTTTTATAAAACCCTGTTTTATACCCATCATGCTGTTGAATTTACTTCTCAAATTTCTCTCTCTACATCAAAAATTCTCTTTTATTTTATTTTTGTGAATACCCAAAACGCTTTATTTTCTAGGGGAATTCACTTATATGTAAAAATTATTTATTTCATTTAGGTATTAACATACATGAAATATACATTCCCTTTTATGGGTTAAAAATGATATAATGATCATGTCTTTAAGCACTTTTGTACGCCATGATTTTGATAAGATACACATTATTTATTCTCTACGAGTTATTAATGAAATGATTGATTATGATCTATTTGGATCATATTAATTAATAAATATGAATTTTGAAACCTGATATAACTCTAATTCATTGGTTAAATAATTTAATCTCTAGAGATTACATGTTTTATGATACCATAGTGAATAAACTTGGTAATTTTCAATTATGACAGCTTGGTGGAAAGCCTTATTTATATGATATGAATGCCTCATTTAAATGTTTTAGACACATTTACATGTTATGATTCATGTTAGTTTTATTATTATATTCCACATGTTCTCTTTATCATTCCATAATGATATTCCCCATGTTCTTATTGATATTCCTCATGATTACATGTAAACTATTTCCTTTTCTTATTCCCTTACAGGGCCTCACAATGACCCCTTTCCTTTGATGTATCTCCCTAGGTCATGAGATATATAAAATGTAACTTAGTATTAACCCATTAATAATCCTTTAAAGTATATTATAAGAATATTTTATGTTTTCATGCATTATGTTATTGATTTACATGAAACTAAACATTAAAAGATCCTCTATTTTTTTCCATGTAATGAAAAGTTTGTAACAAAATGGTGGGATAACATAGTCAGTATCAAAGTATGGTTTAGTTATTTGTGGTAATTATTAATATAAATCCTTATTATTAACCCTATAGAAAGTTTAAATATAAGAAAATACCTTGATATTTTGGTGATGTATTAGGTAAGTGGTTTATGAGGAAAGAAATCCCTATCTGGATATGAAAAAGTGGATGTGGCTCTAGAACAGATGTATCTAGGGGTAACACTTGAAAACATTTCATTGAGATAGACTCATTCAGAAACTGGTGCATGATAATGGGAATTACTACAGTCTTGGTTTTACAATACCAAGGGATATGTTTGGTTAATCATAAGATTTTTATGAATAGTTATAAAGGATATATAGAAAATGTAATTGTTGTCAAAGAATAATATATTTAATCATTATGTTTTAATATATAAAATTCCTTTATAATTATAATATTTTTAAATGAAACCCAATTTTCAATAAGGTTTTCTTATTTTATAAAATGACATGATATATAAGGAACCACATAAATGATGAGCATAATAGATGATTCCTTGATGGCACTCTAATGATATCTTGAATGGAAAAATTTATGATAGTGATGAATTAAGTATCTCAAGTCATGAATAATAACTTGAATCAAGTTGAGTGGAAAAATTCACCTCAAAGGGAACAAATTTCCACTAGATCATTCGTGCATTAATGAGCACCTTCTTTTAGTAGATTTATTAGCCCATTGATTTCTGAACAATGGATAATCTCTATAGAAAAGATATTTTTTGTACTCCATTGTTTGGAATAAGAGATAGTCACCCTAGTAGTATACTACTTAGAATGAGAAGATGATCAATAGTGTAAACAGATTAAAAACACAAATCCAAGAAGGGTGATTAATTCTATATAGTGGGAAGAGTTCAAGGGAATATTTTTCAATAAATATTTCCCCTATTTTATGTGAACAAAAATGGATAAAGAATTTATAGAAATGAACCAGAAGGAAAATGAATTGGTGGGAAGATATGAGATTAACTTTACAAGACTTTCTCATTACACCTCTAGCTTTGTTATAGATCCAAACAAAAAGATTGATAGATTCTTCAGTGGATTGCGACCTGATATACTGAGGAATCTATAAAATCAAGACTATAAAATTTACAAGGAGATAGTGTGGTTTTCTATAAAGGATGAATTGGAGTTTGGAGAAACACAATGGTCACATAGGTAAAATGAAAATAAGAGTGGTATGGATCCAAACTCATGGACAAACTTTGATCATGGAATAGGAGGAAAGAAAGTGAAACTTCCCATGTGTAATAAATGTGTGAATAATAATTCAGGGAAATAATTTCTTGGGAGAGAAAAATACTAAAAATTTGGAAGAGATAAACTTATAGCTTGGAACTGTCATGGTGAGGTGAGGCCTCAGATTCTCAACGCTAATGAAAAAGGGAAATGGTGTAGGCTAAGCTTGAAGTTCAATGCTTCAAACGTGTAAATATTTAGAAATTTTACAAATCAATATCCCAATATGAAGATAGTGTAATAAAATCACCATCAAAATTATCATAAGACAAGGGATAAAGGTCATGAATTTTCTATCATGATGACTAAAGTAGAGGATCCAAATAATATGGTGGAAAGTAATCTCATTTTTTCTTCAAAGATAGGAAATACTTTGTTTGATTCTGGTTTTACACATTCCTTTATTTCATCAAAGTTTTCAAAGAATATAGAATCAATCCCTAAGATGATAGAAGTATGGCTATCAGTCAAGACTCTTGGAGGGATTATACCTGAATCAAAATTGTATAAAAACTATAGTATTGACTTTGGAGAGTAAAACATCATAAAAAATATATTAGTCATTCACATGGTGGAATTCAACATTGTATTAGGGATGAACTGGGTCTCAAATTATAATTCTATGGTCAACTACATAAGAAAGAAAATCACAGTAGTCTTGAATGGAAAACCTGTAGTTATTTTCATAGGAGATATATCCCAACTTGAGTTTTGTTTATAAGCACATCCCATAACCTTATTTATGGTTATGATAGATGAAGAGGAATAAGGAAATTAAAGTACAAGAATAGAAAATCCCCCCATCATTCAGAAATACATTTATGTATTTCCTGAGGAGTTACTTGGACCTCCCCCAGAAAGAGAGGTAGAGTTATCCATTGAACTCATGCCCAAATCAAAGATGATATCAAATACCCTGTATAGAATGGAAAATGTGTAGCTTGAGGAATTAAAGAAACAACTTCAATATCTTTTGGAGAAGGAATTTTTCCAACAAACTGTGTATCCTTATGGATCATCTATTCTATTTGTTAAGAAAAAAATGGATTAATGTGGATGTGCATTGATTATGGAGAAATTAATGGGATCACAATGAATAGAATTATGAGTTTTTTGTTATGACCTCCAGCTTGACTAACGATCCTAGTATATTTACAGATTTTATGAATAGAGTATTTAAGGTCTACCTTGATAAATTTTTAGTAGTTTCTATCAATAATATTCTGATTTTTTTCAAAATTCATGAAGAGTATGAGGATCATCTAATAATTATATTTCAAACTTTATAGAAGGATAAGATATTTGGAAAATTTATAAAATGTGATTTTTTTTACAACAAGATGCTTTCTTAGGGAACATTGTAACCAATGAAGGAATATCAGTTTACCATACCAAGAAAAAGGTTGTAGAGGAGTGGCCTCATCCTATAATAATAAATGAGATTCATAGTTTCCTTTGTTTATTAAGATATTATAGGATGTTTGTGAAAAAAATTTAATGAATTTCTTTCCACTAACCAAGTTTACTTGAAAAGTTGCTAAGTTCATTTGAACTAAGAAGTGTGAAGAAAGTTTCCAAGAACCGAAGAAGAGATTGGTTACTGCATCTGTATTTACTCTACCCTCTATCAAAGAAAGATTAATTTTTTATAGCGATGCATATATAAAAGTTATTGGGTGAATCCTCATGAAAAATGAAAAGGTGACTGCTTATACATCTCATTAGTTAAAGCCTCATGAACATAATTATCATATGCATGACCTGGTGGTAGCTGTTGTTATTTTTACTATAAAAATATGGAGGCACTATATTTTTGGGGAGAAATTTGATATATACACATACCATCAAATTTTGAAGTAAATATTCACATAAAAGATATTTAACATGAGAAAAAGGAGATGTTTGGAACTTCTTAAAGACTATGACTGTTCAATTCATTATCACCCTAGAAGAGCAAACAAAGTCACTAATGCATTAAGTGGGAAAGACTTTGTTGTGTTGAAAATGATGAGTATTTAAAGAGATCCATTGATCAAGGGACTAGTAAGGTTTGACATGTGAATCATGAGGGAAGGGACATCATTAATCCTAGACCAAAGTATTTCTCAACCATCATTACTAGTTAACATCAAGAAATATCAAAGATAATATCCTTTGATACAAAATAATATAGAGTATGTAAAGAATGGGAAGTTTTATAAGTTTAATATTTATCAAGAAGGATTATTTAATTTTATTACAAGGCTATGTGTTCCATATATTCCATACATAAAGAAAGAGCTGATGGATAAATCTCATAGATCTATATTCTCTAACATCCCAAAAGCACTAAAACGTATAGGTACCTTCATGATCGTTATTTGTGGTATAATATGAAAAGAGAGATTTCCAAGTACACTAAAAGGTGATTTGTATGTTAGAAAGTGAAGGTGAAGTGATATATTTGTAAATGGGTATTATGACCACTACCCATACCAACATGTAAGTGGGAAAATATCACTATAGACTTTGTCATTGGTCTCCCATGAAAATCCGAAGGAAATAATGAAATATGGGTTATAATGGACCGACTCACCAAGAACACCCATTTTATCACTACCTGAGAAGATTTATCTCTTGAACAAATTCCAAATATATGAATAAAGAAAGTGGTGAGGTAGTATGGGGTGCCACTTTATATAATTTGTGATCATAATCCAAGGTTTACATCTAAATTATAGAGAAGTATTCAATGTGATTTGAATACTGAATTGAATTTCAGTATGTCCTATCACCCCAAAACTGATGGCCAATCTGAAAGGACTATTAAAACACTCAAGGAAATTATAGGAACATGCTCATTTGAATTTAAAGGTAGATGGGACCAACACCTCCCATTAGTTTAGTTCTCATATAACAACAGCTTCCACTCAAGTATTCAAATGGAAATATATGAAGCACCATATGAGAAGTGATGTCGAAATCTGACATGTTGGTATGAAGTTGGTTATAAAAAAATTCTTAGGTATGATATTATGGAAGAGATGACTAAAAATGTTCATTACATCCAATAACACATAAAATATGCTCAAATTTATCATAAGATCTATGTTGAAAACCATCAAAGGGAATTGGAGTTTGATGTTGGTGATAAAGTTTTCCTTAGAATATCACAATGTAATAGAGTCATGTTGTTTGGGAATAAAGGGAATCTTAGACCCATGTACATTGGCCACTATGAAATCCTTGATCATATAGGAGCAGTGGACTATCGACTGAACATCCACCAAATTTAGCTCATGTTCATGATGTATTCCACGTATATCTCTTGATGAAGTACATAACTGATCCCTCACTTGTAACAAATCTAGGGTTGGTACAATTGGAACATGAATTCTCTTACGAGTAGAAATTGGTGGAGATATTTGACTGTTGAGACAAGGTTCTATGAAACAAGACTACCCACCTTGTCAAATTGTTGTGGTGGAAAAATAAGTTTGAAGAGGCAACATGGAAACTAGAGGAAATAGTTAATCAGAAGTACCCTCACCTTTTCTCAATTGAGAGAATGAGTTGAACATTTTGTGACTCAATTTATTAAGGGGGAGGAACGTAATGACCTAGACATTTTAAGTGATATTTTTTCCTAATAAAATGTTTGTTATATTATAATATACACAAAAAAACCATATCTCTATATTAATGAAGTGGTATTTATAGAGTATAAAGAAAAATGTGTCAATCATGATTTTACCATTATAGGATAGTTGGTCAAATATGACTGTTAGTCAATATAAACATGGGAAAATTTCACCATTGTGAACTATACCCATTGGTAAAAATTCTAATGTTATAATTAGTGTTTATGAGTAGTAACAAAAAAGGATAATTAATGTTGAAAGGAGAAGTGATGAACACAACTAGTAGAGTCTCGCCGTATGAAGCCCAATTTATAGAACATGGGAGGGAGGTGGCATCACTAGGGTTCTCCCTTGACCAAGACTAATCCAAGCATCAACAAGTGAAGCTTGAATGAAACCACCTATGGAAAAAGTTCAAGTTAGATGAAATTACCACTCAGGCGATGTTAGCTGAGCCACCCCATGAATCTATCACCATCACACACCTTACCCTTAGGTAGTAAATGGGTGTTATAAAGGGTTACATGTCTAGGAATTAGTTACTTAAAGTGTAATTCATTTGTATAAATAAAATATTTATTCCATAAATTTATTTTTAAGAATATTTTTTATTAATAAAATATATTTTTAATTAAGATGAATTTGATAAATTGAATTTGGAGACACAAATTATAGTTTTTAGAAAAGATATAAATTTTTATAATAAATTAAGGTATTCAGAATAATATTTATTTTAATTAAATAATAAGTTAAAAACACTATTATTTAAATATAAATGATAAATAAAAATTATTATATCATAAGAAATTTTTAAGTGTCATAAATTTGACTATGCATTACAACCCTCTATTTTTTTAATAAATAAGTTTTTTTATATTTAATAGTTAAAAATTATCATATTTAGAGAATTATTCTGATAAAATAAATATAAATTTTGAAATTATCACATATAAATTGGGTTTGGGTTTATTTATTATAATTTTCTAAAATAATTTATTTTTCCTATGAATAGTAAAATACTATTTGGTTTTTTGATATGTTTAATGGCTTAATTATTATGTAATAATGATTTAATAATTAATTAACCATAATAAATGAGCTAAATTATTTTATTTTATTAATACCAATTATTTTAATGGATTTTAGTCAATTTCCAAAACCTATAAGTGACTTTCCAATGTCTATAATAGAAACTTTGATTTTAAAAAACTTACTTTGTGGAAACATTAATTTTACATGCCAAAAGAAGTAATAAAAAATTATTCTTGGTTCTTGTGGGTTAAAATAACTTAAAATTTGACCCAAATTTCCAAAACTATAGGTAATCCAATGGTTTTTCTTTTTCAATAACCCAGATTCCCAAGGCCTATATTTGGAAACAATTAAACGAAACCTCAACTTTTGCTAAAAATATCCACCAATTTCTCCATTTAGTGTCAATACCAATCCATTTATAGTATTTTTTCCTCCCAATTATCCCCCTACAGAATTAATTAAGCCCCCAAGGTTCCATTCCTCAATATTTATGAGTAAATCCTCAAATTAAGTGAATTATCCTTTTTTCTTTTCAATTGAAGAACCTCTTTTTGTATATTTATTCTAAATTTTGTGGTTAATATCTTTTAGTACCCTTTTTATCATACCCATACATCCAAATTACATTTTATCATTAGGTTACCCTCGTACCATATCATTTTACCCTTCTCTAAAACCACGTTTTATACTTGTCTTGTTGCTGAATTTACTCCTCAAATATTTCTCTCTACTTAAGAAATTCAATTTTATTTTATTTTTATGAAAACCTAAACCTTTTTATTCTCAAGGGGTATTCACCTAGATATAAAAATGATATATTTTATTTGGGTATTAACATATATGAAATCTGCATCCCTTTTTGTGGGTTAAAAATGACATAATGATCATGTTTTTAAGCACTTTTGTACGCCAAGATTTTGACATGATACCCGTTATTTATTCTCCATGGGTTATTAAAGAAGTGATTTATTATGGTATATGTGGATAAAATTAATTAATACATTTGAAGTTTGTACCCTTATATCACTCTAATTCATAGGTAAAATGATTTTTTCTCTTTAGATGACATTTTTTATGATACCTTGGTGAATAAACATGGTAATTTACAATTATGACACCTTAGTGAAAAGACTTGGTGATATGCTTATAAATGTATCATTTAAATGTTGTAGCCACATTTATATGTTATTTTTATTTTTATTATTATTATTATATGCCTCATGTTCTCTTTCTCATGTCATAATGATATTCCTCATGTTCTTATTGATATTCCTCATGTTTACATATAAACTGTTTCCATTTCTTATTCCCTTACTGGGCCTCATGATCACCCCGTTCCTTTGATTTATATTCCTAGGCTATGAGATATAGTAAATATAACTTTGGATAAACCCTTGAATAATCCTTTTAAGTGGATTACAATAATTTATCGTGTTTTCATATATTATGCTTATGATATCCAAGAAAATAAACTTTAAAAGATCCTATATTTTTTTCCTTGTAATGAAACATTTATCTAATAAAGAGGTCAGATTCCATAGTCACAAACCATCATAGTGCAGTTCTTCCACACTAATTTAAAAATCAACATGAAGGTTTTCCCCATGTTCCCACAAACCATAACAGAGGTCCTCCCAACTTCATCGATAACCAAAGCAGAGGCCCTCCCCGTGTTACCACCCACCTGCATGAAGGTCCTCCCCATGTCAAAGACATACCCTACCATGAAAACTATCCTAGGGTAGAAGGGTGAACAACAACTACATTCATAATTTAAACACTTATAAACACCAGGTCATCATTTACCTTGTTGATCTTTCGGATTTTGATGTGGAAGAAGACTCAATAATAGATTTTCTACTCTAGATATCAGAGTTTGGGGAAGGAGCTCAACATGTGAAGTCTACCAACCCAATAGGTGAAATACCTAGGATACCTAGATCATTGTGAAGATATAAATAGGTTTATTAAGTTTTGTATCCCTTTTATAGGCTTATGGTGTAGCTTTCCCAATCATCAGTAGTTTCCCACTCTAACACTACCCAAGATAAGGGAGAGTTGTTCTGGTCTGGGCTGAATCCTTCAAACAATGTGTAACGACTCAAAATTTTATCAATGGAATTTCACCCTTATTATAATAATTTAATATATTATAAATCACATAAAATCACATATATAACATAATAAAAACTCTATAAATTATTAATGAAGTAAATAAGATGTATTTATAGAAATTAAGGAACCTTTACCGATGGAATGTTAACTTCAAATTTGGAATAGTAACATGACCCTTAAGAATAGTAATATCTCCAATAGAATATTAAATTAAAATTTGGAACTAAAAATAAAATTTAGGAAGCTTATGAATGAAAATATGATATATTTATATCACATCATGAGTAAATAAATGTTTTAAAAATGATAAATTAAGTGTTTATATTTTTATAAGTTATAAGTATTTAATTAAAATTTTATGACTAATTTAATAACCTAAAAGAAAATATATTTTCTTAAAATTTATTCATAAATTAATAATTTTCTGTATTATGATTATAAGATAATTTTATGAAACCTTAATTAATTTTTCACGTGTTAGAAAATAAGTTTTAATTTTAAAATCTGTATTTTTTGAGTAAATGATGATTTTAATTAAAAATTAAATATACCATATTGATAAAATTATTTTCATAAAATTGAGTTCATTTTTTTAATTCTACACATCTATAAATTTTTAGGGTTAATTTTTGGGATTTTTCTAAAATACTTGAATTTTTGTTAATAGTGAAATATGGTAATTTACGGTATATATACATTATAAGTTAAATATACTATTACTTGAGTCATCACTGATGAACGCACTATAATATTTAACTTCCCTTCATTATTTTAATATATTTATTTATAATTCTCAAAACATCCATTTCATTGATCCAAAATGATAAACTAATGAATATAATAATGAGAAAATAGCTCTCTCCTCCACTATAAATACCACCCTTCACCACCTATTTTCCTCACACATATCATGATTTTATCCTTTACAAAATACTAATAAATTATCTTTCCAAGACCCTCCCCCACATCCAGGAGCCCTTGGTCTCATCAAATGGTCAAAACAATTTCCCTAAGGAGATTTTCAAGGAAGAGAGATTTGAGAGGTAAAATTCTCTTACTCTATCTTTTAATTTCTTTTTCATTTCTTATTCTATCCTCACCCAATTTATCAAAATGTTCATGATAACTCCAATATATTTTATATACTGTAATTATATAATGTTAATGGAATATCCATCATTAAACTTCTCTCTCTCTCTCTCTCTCTCTTTTATTCTAAAAATGAAATCATCACCTGAGATGTGTCAATTTATTGATATTATGGACAATGCATTATTATTTTCCTTTAACACCTCAATTATATTCATAAAACCAATATAATTTTTGTATAATAAATTAAAATATATTTTATAACCCTTTTTATGTTTTAGAACTAAAAAATTTACATAATACTAAATGATAAAACAAATCATGTTTGTTGTGATTGAAAACCAGCAAAATTAACCCAAATGATTATCATTAACTATTTATATAATGATTCATCCTCATTCCATTTAACCAAATAGTATATATAAACATTTAAAATTATTTATTTTTATTAATAATGTATATTTTCAATTCTGTAGAATTATACCCATTCTACATAAACTTCCACACTCATATTCAAGTAAACTGATCATGAAAACCAAGAAAACGAACACTCTAGAACGATGAAATTAAAATATATAACTCATCAAAAAGACCATAAATTAACTTAATAAAATTATAATGAATACAATTTACATATTAATGTTATTTAGTTGTTAATTAAGGAATTTATGTTTATTATACATGATATTAAAGTGAAGAAATGATTCTAACATAAGGTAAGGGGAATTCTTGAACGCAACCCTCTTTCGTTGGGTTTTCCCAATTTTACCCCATTTTCAGTATTGATATTCCTTTAATGTTACATAAATATAATTTATTCATCATTATATTTTATTATTTGGGATGTAAATGATACCAATCTATCTTTATGACAAATGCAAAGATTTTTTCAAAAAGAACTCTTCTTTCTGAAAACACATCTTTTACTTCTCATGAGATTGTTTTTTATTCACTCAAAATTGATGATTATTATACAATTTATGTTATTCCATATTTATTTTTGGGAACAAAAAAGTTTATTAATGAATTTATTATTTATGAAATTAAACCCATTTCTTTCCATGGGTTATTTTATGTCCAATATTGAAATACATTCTACGTGGCATGCATGAAAATGTAAATGTTATGATGTGATGGGTGAATCATGAATTATATAGAACATGTGAATGATATGATGTGATAGTTTTACCTAGAATTATATAGTTCTCTAATTAATTGGATAATGTGATGTATCTCATGAGATAAAGTGATGTTTGTATGGTAGTTGACCACTAAGACACGATGTTTCATTTGTATGCATTTCCACATTCCAAGACATTATTTAATGCTTCCGCTCATGATTATGATCATATTCATATGTTATGATGATTATGATTATCCTCACCCCATATTATATTGGATTTATGTTCTCATATATCCTATTACTATGTTTTTATCTCACCCCTTTATTTGAATTATATCCATAGGTGATTACATGTATAAGGAGAACACAAGGGACACTAAGATAATAGAGAAAAAGGAATTAAATAAATGGTCATGTTTTATTTTGTAAATGTTATGTATGTTATTAATTTTCCCAAGACACTAAACCTTTGGACCCTAGGTTTGTAATAATTTTATTTAGTTTATCTTTATAATTATGTAATATCTATGTAAGAAAAAGATGGGTCGCTATAGTTGGTATCATAGCACAGTGTAGTTAATTTTGGAATTAGTATTAGAGAATCTTAGAGAAAACCCTTAGTATGAGACTAATTATATGTAAGAACCCAAGAAGATTTATTTTAGAAAATTCTAAACATAGGGATCCCACAAGATATGCATTTAGGCTTAATCTAAAAAAGGAATAAATTATTTATTCATGCCTTATTGACTTATATTTTGTTCTAACATAATATATTTTAGAAAATAGTGGGAAATAAGAGAAAATAGGCCAAAAACCCATGTGAGGGACAATGTAGTGATTTCTCAAACAACATCCCCAATGTCTTGGGAGGTGGAGTTCAAAATTTCATGGAGATTCTTACCCAACTATATTTGGTATGAACAATAACCTGAATAATGTGGAACATATGCCTTCACATAAGAGGAAGAAACTAGCTATCAAGTTTTTTATGTGACAATGACCAATTATGTTTAGTGGATCTTTCGATCCAATAGTCATATAATGGTGGGTCAACTCAATAGAGAAGATCTTTTCTTTGCTTCACTGTTTTGAGATGGAGAAGGTGACTCTATCCATTTACTATTTATATGGAGAGGTCGATCAATGGTGGGATTTGATTAAGAATACCAAAGTGAAGGAAAAAATTATAGATATAGATAAGGAAGACTTTAAGCTAAATTTTCATTAAAATTATTCCCCTCAAACTCTTCATAAAAATATGGAGGGATAATTCATAGAGCTGAATAAAAATGAAGGTGAATCTATCATGAAATATGAAGCAAATTTCACAAGGCCTGCCAGGTATGCTTTGGGTTTTGTTATAAAAACGATAACATAATTGATTGATTCTTTAATATATTAAAACCACACATTTTAAAGGCTCTAGAAATTCGAGACTTTGGGAGTTATGAAAAAGGTTTTCAATGTGATATCAAAGTGGAGATGGATTTTCAAGAATGGTACCATGGCTATGGTGATAATAAATGAAAGATGAAGTTTCAAACTAGGGGATATAATGAAAAAGGTGAAAATAAATCCAAACACCCACATGTAAAAAATGTGGGAATAATATTAATGGGAACTACCTCAAAGGGTTGGGGAAATGCTATATGTGTGATAGATAAGTCCACCAATCCCATTAATGTCAAAGAGACTTGAAGCTGGCCGATACAATTTAGGAAAGAAGAGAACCACCCATGGTCCAATGCTACAACTGTAGAGAGAAATGGAAGTATGAAAGATAGTGCACTAAACCACAAGTCCTCAAGGGTAATTAGTGTCATCATACACCTAAGAAAAAAGAACAATGGAAGATCTATGCTATCACTAATGATGTAGTGGACCAAGAAAATGAAGTCAAATAAGGTACACTTCCTATTCACTCAATAATAAAAAAAGTATTATTTGATTCTGGTTCTACACATTCCTTTATATCTTGAAAGTTTTCTATAACTATTGAATCAAATCCTTATAACCTTGAAGTAAATATACCAGTAAAAACACCTAGTGGTGTGATCATTGGAACCCATCTATTGGACTCTTCTCCTATTGGAGTATGTGGGAATATTCTGCCATAAAATCTCATGATAATTCCCTTAGTGTCTATACTGGGGATGGATTTCCTCTCTTTATATAGAGAAAACATAAAATATCAATAAAAAGAAATATATTTTCATATTATGATCCATCACATGATCCTCTACAAATTCATGGAATATTATTAATGTATTTTGGAAAACCCTCAAATGGTGTGTGTGATGATTCCCTATGAAGAAGCATACCTCACTCAAATATTTGAGTCAAAGGAAGGTATCAACCTATGGTAAATTCCTATTGTTAGGGAATAAAGTGATGTATTTCCAAAATAGTTACCCAAACTTCCCCCAGTTCATGAGGTATATTTCTCAATAGCACTCATACCCAGAGCTACCCCCATCTCAAAATTCTCCTACAGGATGGTCCCAATAAAATTGGAGCAGTTAAAGAAGCATCTTCCATATCATTTGGAAGAAGGATTCATATGCTCTAGTGCATCACCTTATGGTGAACCCGTGCTCTTTGTAAAGAAAAATGACGGATCAGTGTGGCTATGTATCGAATATTGAGAGCTCAACAAGATCACCATAAATAATAAGTATACTCTTTCAAGGATTGATGACTTGTTCAATCAGCTACAAGGATCTCAGTACTTCTCAAAATTGGATCTCCATTCTGGATATCATCAGCTAAAGGTAAAGAAGGAAGATATTTACAAGACTGCCTTCCGTACAAGGTATGGGAACTATGAGTTTCTGGTGGTTCCGTTTGGACTTACTAATGAACCTATAATCTTCATATATTTTATGAATATAGTCTTTAGACATTAGCTCGACAACTTTTTGGTAGTGTTTATTGATGATTTTCTCATTTAATATAAGGGAAAGTAGGAACATGAAGAATATACAAGGCTTGTGTTCGCGGCATTAATTAAAGAGAAGTTCTATAAAAAGTTCAACAAGTGTGAATTTTGGATGTAGAAAGTCACATTGTTGGGACATGTTATCACAAGTGAGGGAATTTTTCTGGGCCTTTAAAAAACAAAGGTAATTTAGGAATGGCCCAGACCCTTTATTGTCAATGAAATCTATAGTTTTCTTATATTAGTGGGGTACTATCCAAATTTTGCAAGAAATTTCTCATGTTTGTCAAGCCTTCTAACTAAGATAACTAGGAAAGGGGTAAAGTATTTCTGGATGGAATAATGTGAGGAAAAATTCACGGAGCTAAAGAAAAGGCTAATCACTACACCTGTACTCACATCAATAAAAAGTGTAGAAATTATTTCAATATACAAAGATGCTTAAAATAAAATATTGGGTTTTATACTCATGCAAAATGATAAAGTGATATCATATGCCTCATAATAGTTAAATATTCATGAGAATAACTACCCGACACATGATCTGGAGTTAGCAGCTGTGATTTTTTCCTTGAAAATCTGGAGGCACTAACTCTATGGTGAGAAGTGTGGCATATTTACTGATAACAAGAGAATAAAGTATATATTAACACAAAAGGATCTCAACATTCATCAATGGAGATGGTTAGAGATAATCAAAGTCTACGATTTCTCTATTCACTATCATCCTGGTAAGGTGAACAAGGTAGCTGATGCTCTTAGTAGAAATGAACCTACTACTCTATCCTTGTTGTAGATTGAGAAAGAACCTATCTTATTGCACATGAAAAGGATGGATTTGGAAATCATAATGGTAGGGAATACATCCTAACTTTCCTAAATGATTTCCCTACCATATATCCAATAGAAGATTAAGGAGGCATAAAGGGATGGTCCGAAGTTACAATAGAAGGTGAATGCAGTAAAGGAAGGGAAGATGTAAGAGTTCTATATCGATGATATTGGTGTGATTCGGTTTAGAACAAGGTTTTGTGTGCCTTAATTACCCGAGATAAAGAGGGTTATATTTGATAATGCACATATCTCACCTTTCTCCATTCATCCTGATAGTACCAAGATGTACCGTGATCTTCAAAAACACTTTTTGTGAGACAACATGAAGAAGGAATTTCAGAATATATTTCATGGTGCTTGATATGTCATAAAATTAATGTAGATCAATATATGTCCAAAGGGATGATGAAACCATTACCTATACCCATGTGGAAATGGGATAATGTCACCATGGACTTCATCACTGGTATCTTGAAGACATCCAAATGAAACAATACAATATGGGTTGTGGTGGACTGACTCACCAAGACTACCCACTTTATTTCAATACTGTAAGATTTCCCATTCAAAAAACTTGCCAAGATATATGTGGAAAAAGTGGCGAGGTTGCATGGGGAACCACTTTCAATTGTCTCTGATCACGATCCATGGTTTAAATCTAAATTCTTGACTATTATTTAACATGATTTGATTACTGAATTGAATTTCAGCACAACCTATCACCCCTAAACTGATGGCCAATCTGAAAAGACTATCCATACACTCAAAGATATTCTAAGAGCTTTATCAATGGAATTCAAAGGTGGATGGGATCAACATCTTTCATTGGTTGAGTTTTCATACAATAATAAACTCCACTAGAGTATTCATATGGATCTATATGAAGCTCTGTATGGAAAGCGATGTAGAACTCCAACTTATTGGGATGAAGTTGGAGAACAAAAGATAATTGACCTGATATTGTTCAAGATATATCTGAGAAGGTTCAAGCAATATAGAAACATACCAAAGCTATTTAGAGTTGGAAAAGAGCTATTCTGACAACCATCAAAGGGACTTGAAGTTTACTACTGGAGATAAAGTATTCCTTCAAATATCACAATGGAAGAGAGTCATATAGTTTGGAAAGAAAGGGAAGCTTAACCCATGGTACATTGTCCTCTTTGATATCCTTGATCGAATAGGAGCAGTGGACTATCAACTTTCACTTTCACCAAGTATGGCTCAAATTCTCTCATAATAAAGTACATACCATATCCCTCACATGTACTAAAATCAGAGGTGGTACAGCTGGAAGATGATCTCTATTATGAGGAGCAGCCGGTAAAGATTTTGGACCAGAGAGACAAGGTTCTACATAGCAAGGCAACCCACCATTTTAAAGTGTTGTGGAGAAACTATAAGTATAAAGAAGTGACTTGGGAACCATAGGAGGTGATAATGGAGATGTACCCTCACCTATTTATGTAAAATGAAATTTCGAGGGTAAAATCTCCGAAGGGGGGAAGACTGTGATGACTCAAAATTTTATCAATAGAATTTCACCCTTCTTATAATAGTTTCATACAGTATAAACCTCATAAAATCACATGGAGAACACAATACGGACTTTATAAATCATGAATGAATGAAATAATATGTATTTCTAGAAATTAAGGAACCCATACTGAAGGAATAGTAACTTGACCTTTGGAATAATAACATGACCTTTAAGAATAGTAATATATCCAATAGAATAGTAACTTAACCTTTGAAATTAAAAATAAAATTTAGGGATCTTATAAATGAAAATATGATATATTTATGTCTTGGAATTAGTAAATAATTTTTTGAAAAATGATAGATTAAGTGTTGGTATTTTTGTAAGTCATAAATATTTAATTACAATTTTATAATTAATTTAATAACTTAAAATAAAATATATTTTCATAAAATGTATTCATAAATTAATAATTTTTTGTCTTATTATTAAAAGATAATTTAATGTTAACTTAATTAAATTTTCAATGTGTTAGAAAACAATTTTAATTTAAAAATATGAAATTTTCGAGTAAATGACGAGTTTAATTAAAAATTAAATATCTTATATTTAGAAAATTATTTTCATTAAATTGAGTTCATTTTTTAATTCTACACATCTAAAAATGTTTAGGGTGGATTTTTGGGATTTTTCTAAAATACTTAAATTTTTGGTGAATAGTGAAATTGAGTAATTTATGGTATATATACATTATAAGTTTAATACACTATTAATTGAGTCATCTATGATGTAAGAACAATAATATAAAACTTACCTTCATTATTATAATATATTTAGTTATAATTATAAAAATATTCATATTCTTGATCCAAAGTAATAAACTAATGAATATAATAATGAAAAAACACCCCTCTCCTCCATTATAAATACTGCCTCTCACCACCTCTTTTCCTCACAGCTCTAAATATTTGAGCCTTTTCCAAATCCTACTAAAGTATCTTCCTAATAACCCCATGTTTATGATACCTTTGTACCATCAAAATACTAAAAAAAGTTCCCTAAGGAGGTTCTCAATGAGGAGATATTTAAGAGGTAAAATCCTCTACCTTTTTTTTATTTTAATTTATTTTTCATTTCTTATTCTCTCCTCACCTACTCTATCCAAAATGTTCATTATAACTCCATTATATTTTATATACTATAATTATATTGTTTTAATTTAATATCCATCATCAAAATATTTTTTCTCTCTCTCTATCTCTTATTATGAAAATGAAATCATCGCCTGTGATGTGTCAATTTACCAACATCATGGACGATGCATTTTTATTTTCCTTTAACACATTAAATTATGAACATAAAACCACTATAATTGTTATTATATAATGACAAATATATGTTATATCTCTTTTTTATGTTCTGGAACTAAAATATTTGCATAATTATAAATGATAAAACAAATCGAGGTTGTTGTGATCGAAAACCGCCAAAATTAACGCAAACGATTATAATTAACTATTTATATAATGATTCATCCTCATTGAATTTAAAAAAATTATATATATAACCATTTAACATCTATATGTTCATTAATAACATATATTTTCAATTTAGAGTAAATATAACCATTCTACATAAACTTCCACACTCATATTCTAGTAATCCGATCATGAAAACAAAGAAAACGAACACTCCCGAACAAAGAAATTAAACTATATAACTCATTGAAAATAACAAAAATTAACTTAATAAAACTTTAATGGATCAAATGTATGTATAAAGGTTCCTGATTTTTTATTTAATTATTTTAATTTTATTATTTATGATAATAATGTGAAGAAGTCATTGGGACATAAAGTAAGGGGAATTCTCAAACCCAACTCTATTTCTTGGGGGTTTCCCTCTTTCAACCCATTTTCAATATGGATATTCCTATAATGTTCCATAAAAATCATTTATTCATCATTATGTTATCTTTTCTGGAATATAAATGTTACCTATATGGTTTTATTACAAATGAAAATATTTTTTCCTAAATAAATATTTTTTCTAAAAACAAATCTTTTACTTATCATGAGATTGTTTCTTCTTCACTCAAAATTGATGATACTTATACCAAGTATGCTATTACATATTTATTTCAGGAACCCAAAATTTTACTCATTAATGTATTCTTTATGAAATGAAACCTATTTCTTTCCATGGGTTATTTTATGTCCAATATTGATATACATTATATGTGGCATGAATGATAACGTAAATGTTATGATGTGACTGGTGCACCCATAATTATATAGTCCATGTGAATGATATGATGTAACATGTGCACAAAAAATTACATATAACTCCAATTCATTATGTAATGTGATGTACCTCATGAGAAAAAGTGGTGTATGCATGGTAGTTGACCACTAAGACATGATGTTTCATTTTTATGTATTTCAACATTCCAAGCATTTATTTAATGCTTCCTCTCAAGATTATGATCTTATTCCTATGTTATGATGATAATGATTATTCTAACCCCAAGTTATATTGGATTCATGTCCTCATCTATTATCTTATTGGACTTTTATCTCACCACTTTCTTTGATGTATATCCTCAAGTGATTACATGTAGTAAGGAGAAAACAAGGGACACTAAGAAGCTAGAGATAAAAGAATTAAATAAATTCTTATGTTTTATTTTGTAAATATTATGTATGGTCTTAATTTTCACAAGACACTAAACCTTTTTATATTAGTTTAGTAATTATTTTATGTTGTTTATCTTTAAAATTATGTAATAACTATTTAAGGAAAAGTTGGGTCGCTATATGGTTAGCTTCCCAAAGACCAACCAATGAGTGCTTCCACCCTTGCACATGAAGCTGTAATAAACACACAGTCCTATAAGGACATAATGATGAGGTTGGTGCCACCTGTAAGGGACATATCAGTGTGAAAAAAGTTTAACTCACAAAGTAGATCCTCTACCATCCAAACAGCCGCCACATCGATCCATGTTAGTGTTGCCAATAATCTCTTAGACAACACGGATCAAAGATTGTACTTACCAAGGATAGGGCCCTGCTTCTAAGAAGGAAAGCCTATGGGAGATCCTAGAATCCAATCAGTTTTCAGTGGTGTTTTGTCCAAATGAAACCTCCAACTTTGATGTCATAGTGTCCCCCACTAAGGTCTAGGCTGTGTGTTTCAACCAAATCATCTGAGCAATGATTCTCCACCTTCTTGGTCATAAGTTGGCCTATCCAGGAAGCCAAAGACAATTTTTTTTATCGATTAGTAGTGCCAATGGGTTGTGTTGGCCACACTCAGAGTGGATTATCACCTTGGATCTCCCAGATACTTCCAAACCCTCCAATAGATATGTGTCAAGAGCCTCATAGTGAACCGTCGATTTATTAAAGAGGAATATCCATATGTGTAGATCAGTGGTTGGGGATAGTATAATATTATCCAATTCAGTCCTATCCTATGAAAACCTAACCTACCCATTGATATATATGATTTACCTTTGGGTGTAGTTATAGAAAACATGGGTGTTCCTTAGTTTTCTAAGGATGTGGTGATGTGCTCACACAAATTGTTTAATTCACTCAAGATGCACTCAGAGTAGATTTATTGTTTCTGAAACTACACTTGCTATTAAGGTGTGGTATAATAATAATATGGTGTCAGTCCCACGATGATTGAATTGGCTGGTAATAACTATGGCTTTAAACCATATGTGTAGAGTCCTCACAAGTTGATTGAGTATGGGAATAATCTAATGCAAAGGGAATTGTGAATTAAGACCAAGGAGAGAGAAGGGATCATGATCAAGTTCGGGGTTCAAGTAAAAAAATAATCTTAATCCTAACTTGGTATGGTCATAATGTTTGGCTGCAAAGTAATCAAGGGTCACTAGTTGATCATGGTCAAACCAACTAGATCTATTTAAGATGCAACTATTCCTTTATCTGGAGATAGTTACAACCTAGATGCATTAATCCTAGTTTCTAAGGCATAAAGTATCATAGGATATTGGTCATAACCTATTTTATTCCAATTAGGTTAGGGTCGTTCATTCAAACTCCCTATGCCTAAGGTTGGTTAAATGAATTAGATTAAGAATATTTATTTAACCTAATTACCATACTTAGGGTTACCAAGTTGATAATTCAAAGATTCATTAAATTTAAACACCCCTACCCTCGACCCCTAACCTAGGTGGTTTAGCCACTCATGGTACTATTGATCAAGAGAGGGTAAAGGATTGAATACATAATCAATATACCAATAAAAATTGAGATCAAGAAATTAAATATAACACATTCAATAATAAGTAATTAATAACTTAAATCAATCACAACTTCAACCAAACACTTACTTGAAACAAGAATAGGGAGGAACATAACAAGAATTTGTCGTCAATAAATGATTGAGAAAAATAATAGACATAACTTTCCTTGGAGATGTAAAATAATGAAGAACACTTTGAAAATTTTAAAAAATGGTGCTTAAATAGATGTAAAAAAGTAAAAGGAATGGATGAAATTTTATATTAGATAGAATGAAGAAGAAATAATGAGAGAAAAACAAGAGAATTCAAAGAAGTGTTGAACATTATGTCTGCTTCATGACTGTTGGAGGTAAATAATCAAGATATTACATGACTTGTAAAAAAGATAACGTTGTGTAACTCTATTCCAAGATTTTCTCCTTGAATTTCGAATCCGGCGTGAATCTAACGTGAATCACATCATGGATATTTTAGATTTGGAAGTTTAATCTTTTAATGATGTGTAATGGGTCTTCATGATGTGTATCTTCCTTCATTTTGGATCTTGAAATGTGGAATTTAAATTAAAACATTACATTATGTGACTTGGTGAATCACTTTGTGTAATCTCTTCATGGATTTAATTATTTCACGACTTGCTTCACGACTTTTCATTGTTAGAACCAAGGATTTTATTAACTAGAAATGGAGTCTTTTTGTGTTTATTTTGATAAAAACTTGTATGATCCAGGAGTTTTCAAGAAAAGTGGTCTTATAGTACAAACTGACTATAGTATTGAAGGTGTCATCAGTTCACAATGTTCTCCAAAGTTTTGGGCTCAAAATATTAAGGAAGAGGCTAGCATCGTGAAAGGTTGTTTTATAGAATAAATTATTCATAAAAATCATAATGGAATGGGTTTATCAAATACTAGGTTTTGAGAAGGTGATATTGGAGAATGCTCGATGAGTTGACAATGTTCGTTGTGAGTATGAGAAGTGGATCATCACGAATTATCGATGTATTTTCGGTGATCTCCATGACTAAAAAAATCTCACCAGAGCTTCACAAATGGAGGAGGTTCAAAAATATGTTTTTTAAGGATAAAAGAAAATGTGATTGAGTCATGGGAGCTTCATGAAGGGATTAGCCTATATATATGAAGCTATAATACTTCATTTGACATGAAAATAATAACAGAAAATTTGGAATTTCTATGATTTCATGAAGGTTGGTAGCTCCGTGAATCTGGATTTCTATATGAGCTTGAGCATCAAGAAAATACTTGTTAGTTTTTGACCAATTCCAATGATTATGAGTAATGGGTGATTCATGATGACTAGGAATTCCATGGTGACATCGTGAACTTTGAGAAGGTAGTTTTCTCTATGAAGGAAGTCTGCTTCATGAAGGTTGTGAGATTAGGAAAGGAGATTTGCGAATAGTGGTTTCGAACATCATGTCTAAGTAAAACATGTTTTTAAATTGCATAAAATAAGATATATTATGAAATTAGAGTCTCTTACTAGACAGGATAAAATATTTAAACTCCAATCCAATAAAGTGAACTTCAAGTCGATAAACTAAGTAAAGCTTATCCCAGAGAAGTGATCTAGGGGGAGTCGATGGAAGTGTTCCAAGGGACATAGTGTTATATCCTTAAACTCTTGTAAAGGTAGTGTTCCTAGTAAAGAGTGACTATATGTTAAAATCTATATTCCACAACCAGTGAAGATTAACAAATTTAGGTATGACCACCACACTGTCGATGTATGCTCCTTGGAACATCCTTTAATGGTTAACTAAGTAAAATTATTGTGTTATCTTTTTGCATATGATTGGTTGTTTTTCACATGTTTCCATCAGATAGGTTTGACAGGTTCCTACCAAAATGGGACCAAGATACATCACTTTATAAGAAAAATCTTACACCCCATTTCACCCTCCCCTCTCAGGGTGTTTTGGGGTCCTTCATTAATATATTGTGAAATATGACTACATGTCTTGTAATTGAGTTTCATGATGTGTAATGATTTTTTTACCTTTCTCCATAAATTACTTAAAAACCTTAGAAATTTATTTACTAAAATAATAAACACATATTTGGTGCATTATCACATAGAAAATGGAAAATATTTAATCAAATGAAAAAAATAATGTATATATACATTCAATTTATCAAATTCCCCCACACTTGAAAAATTAATTGTCCTTAATAAAAAATCATATCAATTGGGATTTCAAAAGGTAAGAAAATTTTAAAACAGAAAACATTCGTTATAATTAGGAAAATAAAACTAGTGTGTGTAGAAAGATCCAGTATCCAAAATCATCCCCATGTAGAAAATCAATCATGCAACATTTTTTAGTTCTTTAAACAAATTATCATTATTTTGGTTACAACTTATTAGCAATTACTTAATTTATATACCCATTTCCAATTTTCCTGACAATTAAATTTCTCTCATCACTTAGGGTAAAATAAAACTAGTGTTCTTATCATACCCTAAATACATGTTCCTAACCATATGCTTGCATTGGTTTTATCATATCCACTTTACAAAGAAAAATAAAAAATTAATCATAAGGACATTAGCAAAAAGGTTAAAATGAATATAAGTCTATAAGAAGGTGGGTAGATAGTGAAAATAATAAGATTAAAAAGGGGGTAATCTCTGAAGTCTAATGCATGAATATTGTGAATAGTGTAATGAAATAACTCCTCTCATAACCAATGAAGTCCATGATCCTATCATCTCAAGGTGGATCCATGAATATGTCAACTGAGTCCAAAAGGTATCATGTTCCTTTATTTTTATTTTCATGTTATTTTATTTTTCAAAAGTCAAGTATAATACATATCTCACATCCATCCCCTAACCACATATGATCCTTCATAGGATTCATTGGTCTGGAAATTGTGATTTTTGACTTTCTTAATAGAAAACCAAATCATTTTTTGTTTTTATTCTATATTTTCAAAGGAAAAGGATAGGAATAAAATAACAATAATTACACATGGATGAAAATAGAATAATCTAGTAAGAACCATAATACATCTCCTCGGTAAAATCTTCCTGTGTCCAATGGCTAAAAAACATTCCCCACACTTGTTCAAAGTGAAGTCATGAATAATAAAAAGATCAGGGTAGGAAGGGATAATAGGCTTGTAATATCTACATCCTATTAAGTTAATTCACGAAAACTATATGATAAATGAAGGAAATATGTAAGGTGGGTCTCAAAAAGTACTATCTTAACAAATATTTCCTCAATAATATTAAAATTTTATTCATTAAATCACAGCCTCAATAAGATCTCAATGAATGTTATGATAAGTTTACATGTCCTAAGTGTCACTCAATAAACATGATTATAAAATAATATGAAATCATAAGCCCACAATTCTCTTGGTAATGGGAGTAAATATAGAAATATGGAAATCACTTAGGGTATAAAATCATGTAACAAGTTAATTAATAGAAATTTCAAAAATTTAGAATTTTAATTGAATTACTAGACTCACCAGTCATTCTAAAAATATAATTAAGATAAAAACATGGATTTATAACAATTTCCAACTTAAATTTTTCTTCATTTAAATGGGTGTAATGATTTTTGGGTTTGAATCATGCTTCCAATAAAAAATGTCTCATAGATAAATGAAAACAATCAATAATTCAAGTGTATCAAAATTGAAACTCAAGAAAGATTCCCACACATTGAAAATGAGACAGTGTCTGCACTGTCTATGAAAGTACAATGAGATAGGTTTGATAGATAATGTGTATATTATGGAAATTGACATTTTAAAAATTTAGTATAAAGTAATTGAGAGCTCCTTGTAATGAATGTCATCCCATAGGGAAACCTGTGCAATTTTGATTTTTTATTTGGGTTACCAACATATTTGGTGATAAATAAAAATCATTCCCTGGACAAACAATTATTCTAGAGGGTTGAAACATTTTGTAATCATTAAAACAGGTCGGTTCACATGGTGAATAACAATGAAGGACATTTTATGTAAATATAGGTATGAGTATAAAAAAATCTCAAAGTGACTCATGAATAAAAAGAGAAAGATTCAAAAGGACTAAAAAAATAAAGTATAAGTAAAACTATTAGGAAAACAAATGAAATAGGGGTTGCCTCCCATAAAGCGATAATAATGATATCATTAACCAGATGGATGAACGAAAGTATCAGTCAATATTATTCATCATCTCAGATCTTCTCCATCTTCTGTAGGCGGAGGTATCCTCTATCTATCATGGTTGTTTTTTAGGATTAATAACTTCAGGAGGATAATAATCATGGATCTGGTGTGTTAGAAATGTATCTATGCTTGTGGTGATGATGGCTTCTAAGCATAGATCTCTAGTGATAGCTCTTAAGGTTGGCTCTCGACATCAGCCGAATGCTGATCCATAAAATAAGGGAAGATGGTGGTGACATAGGTGTTTTGATGACCATATAGGAAGCATAGGATCTATCCATGCATACTATACCAGTGTAATGAATTTAAAAATAAGCCATGTAAAATACAGTGAAAATAGTATCCAATATAAATAGAAGTTCAATGATATAAAAATAAAAGTGAATACATATAGTATGAAAATGATAACGCTATAAGCATATAAAAATAGGGTAGGGGATTGTGGTAAACTATGAGAAATAAATATCATCAAGTAGCTCATCTATAGTCCACTCTTGAACAGAGTGTGGCTATAGCTTCCCTGCCTGGTCAATGGTTGTATTGGTAGAAGGGGATGGATGATCAGATGTGTAAGGTGGTGCCTCACTGCTGACACCTATCTCAGCAGTGAGTGGTGGTTAAGTACCAATATATAGTGTGTCCTTGAGTCTGGAATTTGGATTAATGAAATCCACCTCAACAGATGTGGTGGCTACTGGTCTCTTTACCCTCTGTTCCTGCTTTATTAGATACTCATACTGGAAAAGAGGGTATGTCATCTTTGATGGTAGGTCAACCTGGGTTGTGTCTGGGAAAGGTGTGGTAGATGATAAAGGGCCAATAAAGAATGGTGGTGAATGAGAATCTACCTAGGATGATAGTGTTGTAGGGGTAGTTAAATGAGATAACTCTATAAAAGGGATATGTAGGTGCTGGGAGATCCGATGTTGATTATACAGGATGCATAGGTTCATAGCCTAGATATCTACTGGATATGATGGGGTGGGTGGAGTGGTAGGGTAGGTGGTGGTGGTAGATGTATAAAAATGGGTGTAGTCAGGGGTTTGAATGGAAGATGTAGGGGATGGCTTGGAGCGGTAGCTGTAGATGGTGCAGGGTTAGCTGCATGATCATAGGGTGCATCATCAGCAGCCTTAAGGACTCATAGAACCCACTGGTAGGTGTCACTATCCTTGGTTATTAACTGCATCTTGTGCAGAGGTAATGAGTCAATGAACTCCACTGGACTGAGGGAGGTGAGTGGAAGGGTGGTGTTAAATATATCGATATAAAAGGATAAATGGGTGATGAAAGATCAACCCATCAATGTGCACCATGTTTTCTATGCATGATCTTTGTAGTTGAAAGAAAACTGAAAGGCCATGTTGATGGTATGTCTTCCCATCACAGTAATGAGGATAATGAATTCCATCTAGCTAATATTTTCTTGATATTCAACAAGAACATTCTATACATCCATCAATTCACTATGAAAGATACAAAGTGATGGACCTTAGAGTTGGGTGGAATTTGTAATCCTAGGATCGTGCTCAGTGTGAGAATCCTAGGAAATCATCTGCTAGATCCTCTTTGAATATAACTTTGATGGATCTTACTACAAGGTGGTGAATACCTCATATGTACAGAAGTCATTAGTATAAATAATGTGGGCTATACCTAACTTGTCAAAATAAATATTGTGAGTTCGTCCACCCAATCTGAAGAGGAGGCTGTCAACTGCGACCCCAAAACTAGCCAAAAACTTGAGAAATAGCTCCTGGTATGTTTCCTGATTCACATCGATGACATAGGAGATATGAAAGCATTCAATGAGCTGGTGAACCTCCTGTCTAATCTGGAGGAATGTGAGGACGTCCATATTGAGAGTTTTTTTGGTCCTTACTGGTTTTTCCTGAATCCAGTTGAGTGCAAAATGGTGTTTGGGGTATCAAAGATATAGGATGGGGTGCAAGTGTGGGTTATCATCCTCAAAAAACACTCTAAAGGTGGATTCAGAGTCCTTCAGAATAGTTGAATCTTTAAGTATGGTAGAGGAAGTGGAGGAATAAGATGCACAAGGTGTAGGAGGTGAGACACTTTGTCAGGGCTTCACCGGTGGCAGATCATCTCGGTCAGGCATATGATCGACAATAGGAGTTCTCATGGTCTTTTTTCATACCATTTCAGAGGTAGTGTTATCTGTAGTGATGTGAATATGAAGGAATATGGGGGAGGATGTGGGAGGCTCGAGCGACGAGTGTCAGGAGGGGGATGTGTCAGGGGTGTGGTGAAAGCAGTGAGAGGAAGGGGGGGGGGGAGGATCAAGAGTCAAGAATTGAAGGGAGGGGGGTCGCATTTCCTGAACCCTAGGTTAAAAAATTAAAAATATTGGGAAATTACACAACATGTATTTGAGTTACACAATGTGTAGTTTTGGATTTTCACAATTTCTTGTTGAGAAAAGTACACATCATGAATGATGGTTACACAATGTGTAATTGTTTCTTTTTCCCAGTTTAGAACTTTATATGAATCCTTTTCTCTCCGTATTCCCAACTACATCCTAAAGCTTATTCTAAACTAGTCTATCCTAAGGTGACCTGACCTAGGTTTCTTCCCAATCGTCACTTTTTTTGACATCGAGATCTTGACTCTTCAATGTTCACATGAATTTAAAGCTGATGACACACCCCTCATGGAAGGGTTATTGACATATTTTCAATCTTTGACCATTGATACTAAATGGTGGCCCACATTCCTTTTGAATCTTGATGGTCTGGTAAAGCAATACTTGTATGGCCACAAAGGATCTTGGCCATCTAGATTTCAGCTTCCCAGGGAATAATTTTAATCTTGAGTTGAACAATAAGACCTTATTCCCAAGGAAAAAATGTGTTTAACAATTCATTAATCATGAAATTTTGTTTTTTTTCTTTAAAAATATTTTAATTTTCATAAGAATAATTTATTATTTCTTCAAACTCATCTAATTGCAGTATCCTAGCTTCCCCATCCTTTTGAAAATTCATATTGATCTTTTTCATTGCTCAATATGAGCGATGATCTAGTTATATTGATAAATAACATGGATTCTTATATATCAATATGAAAGGGGTGGTACCAATGGGTGTTTCTTACATAATGTGTTACAACCATAATGCATCATCTAACTTTATAATCCAATCCCTTCGACCTGTGTTCACTATTTTTCTAGGATTTGTTTTTGATTTCGCTATTTAATAATTCAACTTTCCCGCTTGTTTACGAGTGGTATGGAGTTCCTATTTTATACTCGATTTCATATTTTTCCAATATAAATTTAACATATTGGTTGGTAAAATGTGTTCCCTATCACTAATTAGTATTATGAGAAATCCAAATATTAAAAACACATTATTCTTACAAAAATTAATGACCAATTTTTTTGTTTCATGTTTTGTAGCTTCAACTTATACCCATTTAAAAATGTAGTCCATTAAAACAAGGATATGAAACTTTCTATGAAAGTTTAAAAATGGTCCCATGAATTCTATTCCCCATATGTCAAAGATTTATACTTCCATTATTTAGTTTTAGGGAATTTTATTCCTTTTTCCAATGGTACCAGTTCATTGGAACCGATCAATGATTTGACAATAATCCCATGCATCTTGGTGGAGTGTGAGCCAGAAAAGTACACTCCACAATTTTTTTTATACTTTTCATTATGGTCCATGATTTCCTCCATTTGATGAATTATGACACATGTCTAACACACTTGGTATTTCATCCTTCAGGATGAAACGTTGTAATAATCCATCAACACAGTGCTTAAAAAAGACTTCTTCATCCCAGTTGTATCATACAACTTAAACTAAAAATATTATTCTTTACTGGTGGGAGATGTATGGGTGTAAAAATCCCATGCCGACATAGTTTGAAATATCTGAAAACCACGATTTTTCTATTATGATGAAGAGAGTTTCATCAGATAAGTTGAATTCTATGTATGGAACGTCATCGTCCTTTATAAGTGGCAGTGGAAGTCAGGATAAATGGGTAGTGATTTTTTTCCATTCCTTTAGTATCCTTGATTATAATTTCAAACTCTTATAGAAATAGGATCCACCTTATTAGTATAGTCTTTTAATACTTTTTATTCATTAAATATCATATAACAACATGGTTAGTGTACATAATGAATTTGAAAAAAACCAAATAGGAGGAAATTTATCGAAAGAAAATACAAATGATAAGATTACACCCTATATAGTTGTATAGTTCATTTAAGATTCATTTTGTGTGTCACTGGAATAGTAGATGGGAAAAAATATGTGACGACACATTGTTCGAGTATAACACCAACAACGAAGTTGCTGTCATCACACTTCAATTCAAACACTTTTCACCAATATGGTGAAATGATTACAAGAGCGGCTACCAGGATTTTATTTAAAGATTTAAATTACCACTAACATTAATTAGTGATTTTAAATAGAGTTTACTTTGATAATAAGTGTGTTAGAGGGTGGGATAGTTTCATAAAATCTTTCCCAAATCAACGATAGAATCTGAAATGGCCCCGAAATCTCTTTATGCCTTTGACTGTTGAGGGATTAGGAAAATATTTAATCAATTTTATTTTATCAGGGTCTACTTTCATGCCATCATTGGAATTTTTTTTCCAAGGACTATAAATTCTTGAACCATAAAGTGACATTTTCCCAGTTAAAAACTAGTCACTTATCTTCATAGTGTTGCAGGTCTAACACAAGATTGCTTAGAAAAGACTCAAAAGTTATTCCATAAACTGAAAATTCATCCATGAAAATTTCTATTAATTCCTTTTCCATATCATGGAATATATGTTTTATTCACCTTTGAAAGGTTTCTAGTTCATTACACATACCGAATGACATGTGCATGTAGGAAAAGGTACCAAATGGACATGTTAATGTTGATTTAGAATAATGACATGGATTGGCAGCAATCAGATTGCATCCTGAATATCCATCGAGGAAACAATATAATTTATATCTTTCTAGTCTCTCAACATTTGATCCCTGAATGGAAAGGGGAAATGATCTTTCTAGGTTTCCATATTAAGAATTTTTTAGTCCACGAATACTCGACATCCAATGATGGTGTGAGTCAAGATCATTTCATCTTCATCATTTTTTTCAATTGTGAGATAACATTTATTTTTTATGATTAGTAGAGAGCTCACCCACTCACTATTATATATTGAAAAAATTGCTCCAGTATTTATAAATTTTAGTAATTCTTTCTTAGAAAACTCCATCATTAGTGGGGTGATTCACCATTGGGGTTGTCTTTTAGGTTTGACACCTTCCTCTAGGAAAATTATATGGGTTGAAATAGCAGGATTTAGTACCTTGATATCAGTCACCCTAGGAAATTGAATTCTTATGTCTTTTTAGTACTTCAATAAATTTTTCCTATTGTGACTATGTTAGTTCCAAGTTAATGATGACTGGTAACATAGAAACAATATCCAAAAAGGAATACTTGAGTGTACTAAGAGGGGTTTTAGTTCGTGTTTTGGTGGATGAATGACCAAGGGTATAAAAGGTGGGATGTTTCCAATTATAAGTGGTTTTATGTAGTTCACTTCCTCAAGGCCATATTAATTCACCTCATCAGGGGGTATTTTTTCATAGTCTTCTTCAATGTCTAAGTAGTCATCTCTTATACCTGTGAGAAAGATGGATTAGCAGTCAAAAGAATCATCTATTTTTCCACTTTCACCAAGTCAAACACAAATTGTTCATCACCTACTTGTAATATGAGACTTTCTTGATTTATATTAGTCAATTTTTTCCTAGTGGCTAGGAATGGTTGACTAATAATGATTAAATCATATCCTTCCTCTTCCATGTCCAAAATGAGGAGTTCTTCTCGGAAAAAGAACTTTCCAACTTTTCCAAAGATACTCTTGAGATGTCTTTGAGCATAATTTACTGATCAGTTGGCTAATTGGAGTGTTACTCTAGTTGGTTTGATTTC
Organism: Viscum album; assembly: GCA_963277665.1. Classification (NCBI taxonomy): domain Eukaryota; kingdom Viridiplantae; phylum Streptophyta; class Magnoliopsida; order Santalales; family Viscaceae; genus Viscum; species Viscum album. Next base: position 1,896,127,429 of record OY728158.1, on the reverse strand, counting down.
CTCGAGTTCCAGTTTGTAGAATACACTCATAGGTTTGAGGTTAAAGTTGTCTCCTAAATCAGACAAGGGTATTCTGAATTTACATTATCCTATTGTACATGGTATTGAGAAACTTCCTAGGTATCTCATTTTTAGTGTAATTTTTGATTGAACAACAAGAGAGAAATATTTATTTAGTGAGATGACTACTAGGTCTTCCTTTTTTGTTTTTTTATAAATTAGTTCATTAAGAAATTTTTATAGGTATGCATTTGAGATATTACTTCAGAAAATGGAATGTTGATGTGAAATTTCTTGAACATATCCAAAAATTTCTTGTATTTACATTTAACCCTTCCATGACTTATTCTTTCTAGAAAAGGGAGATGTAGTTTATAAAGTGGTGGAACAATGTTTGAATCTTCTTTGGATTATTATGGAATTGGATCTTTTTCATAAGGTGGTTCTTCTTGATGTATCTCTTGAGTAGTTTTAGGTGTTTTTTCATCATTATTTTATTCTATGACCATTTTATGCTTTTTGGTTTCCTTATCTTGTTTTTCTTCTCCTCCATATGCTTTCTAAAAATCCAAAACTTTTCTACTCCTTAGAACCACTTACTTTTCCCCTTCCCTTGGTCATGTCCTCATATTACCAGGTAGAGTATTTAGAAATCTCTCTAAAAAGGTCTTTGAGATCAAATTATTTTGATGCTCATTGTTACAAAGATCTACCCTCTGAATATTTATTTCTCTCTCTTGAGGAAAATATATTTTCTAGATTTTTTTTGAAAAGTAATGACTTGTTGTGTAAATATTGGTGGAGCTAATTGAAATTGTTTTTGTGATCTAAGAGGGAAAGGTTGTTGTGTTGCTTATTGAACTGGTCTAGGAACTAGATTTATTTAATAATATAATTATGGCCCTTTGTTTTGGAATGTTGTCTAACCACTTCTTTTTTGATAATTCCCTTGACTACTTTGTTTCGGCTATTGAATTGGCCTCTATTGATAAAACTATTGCAGTTGCTAAAATTTATAATTTTGATGATTGTAATTAATGTAATTAAAATCTTGGATTTATTATTCCTCAACACCTTTTGTGTAGTCTTGATATAGGTGTGATCCACCACACATTTCATAGTATTGGATCTCCATGATAGGAGTTGGAGAGGTAGGTGGTGTAGTAGTTAGCTAAAAGGATTCCATCTTTTTGGTTAAGACATCTACTTATACATCTATTCAATTATTTTCTTCAACTTGGTGGATTCCATGATGGGGTGGTACATGATCGCTTTTTCATAGAATAGAATTATTTAATACTTCATCTAAAATATTTGGACCCACCTTGAGTGTTTGAAATATTATTCCTCCATTAGCAGCAATATCAACTACTATGCGAGTAGCTAGTTGGAGGCCTTGATAAAATGTTAGGATTTGTATCCACATATCAAGTACATGATGTGGGAACTTATGAGTGAGTTCCTTGAAATGATCTCAAGATTCCCATGATGATTCTTCGTTAGTTTGATTGAAATTTTGGTTGTCATTATGTAAATTCCAAGTGTGGATATGTGGAAAGTACTTGTCCAGGAATTTGTTGGCTAGATCACCCCAAGTCGTGATGGACTCTTGAGCTTGAATTTTAAACCAGTCCTTGGCTCGGTCTTATAGGTAGAATGGAAATACTATTAGTATTTAGCATAAAAAGATATTCCCTGGTTTTGAAAGGTATCACAGACTTCTAGGAATTTAGAGATATGTTTATGCGGATCTTCACTTTAAAGTTTACTAAACTGGACAATATTCTAGACCATACGAATGATTCCACTTTTGATCTCAAATGTGTGCACTTGAATAGGAGGGAATACAATTCTGGGTATAACACTATGGATTTATGGTAATCCATAATATATAATCATGCATTGTTAATGCATATAATACTCTCCCTATAGTAAAGGTTGCATTTTTTTCATGTTTGGTGGGTTCAGACCTGCAATATTTTTACAGTCAGCCATTTTTAAATAGAGGTATACAAATATGTGCCTTTAAATTTATGGTTCGATTAAAATATATTCTTGTCTGTCAAGGCTCCTTGAACAAGTTAAAGGTACTTGATTCATGCACTAATCCACTAGGATAAGGACATAAGGGAATCTGAAAATAAAACATAAAAGAAAATAAAAGAGAAATGGGAAATGGGTGAGGTAATCCTACTTTCGTGCCATAGGTTTCCAGGCCAAAGCACAAATTTTGACTCCCTGAAAATGACTCCAAAATTTGACACTCCTTCATAAATTGTTTAATTCGTGTGGGATATGGAAATGTTATATTTATTATTTTCCAAACTACACTTTCTAATAAGGAGTAGTATAGTGACAGTATGAGGTCAGTCCCACAAGGTTTGAAATTACTGGAAGGAACTAAGGCTTTGAACCCTATGTGTAGGATTCCTCAAAAGTTGATTGAGTTTTGGAATAAAATAATGATAATGGAATTAAAATTAATATCAGAGAGATATAATGGATCATGATCAATTTTGGGGTTTAGGTAAAAGTATGACCTTAATCCTAAATTGGTATGGTCCTAAGGTTTAAGAAGTGAAGTATGAAAGGGTCACTAGTTGAACATGGTCTAATAAAATAGATCTATCTAAGAGGAAACTATTCCTTGATCTAGAGATTGCTACAACCTATATCAATTAAGAATATATTCTAAGGTAGAAATTATCATAAGCTATTGGTCATAACCTACTCTACTCCAATCAGGTTAGGGTCGTTCATTCAAACTCTCTATAGTTAGGGTTTCTTAAATGAATTATATTATTTTTTTACCTGATTAATATCTGTAGGGTTAAAAATTTTAGAATTAAAGATTCATTAAATTTAGACACCATTACTCTTGACCCCTACCCTAGGTGGTTTATCCACTCATAATAGAATTGATCAAGAGGTTATAAAGGACTGAAAACATAATCAAAATTTCATTAACAATTGAGATAAATAAATTAATGATCATGCATTAAATAATAATAAATTTAAAACTTCAATCAATAAAAACGTCAACCAAACACTTGAAACAAGAACATAGAAGAACACAATAAGGATTTATCATCGATGGACGATTGAGATGAAGAACACACTTAACTCTGCTTGGCGATGTAAAAGAACGAATAATGCTATAAAATTTTAATCAATAGTGACTAAATAGATGTAAAATAGTAAAAGTAATGGATGAAAGTTGATTTTAGAGAGAATGAAGAAGAAATAATGAGATAAAAATGAGAAAAAACGATAGAATCTGAAGAAGTGTCAAACATTCTATCCACTGTGCACTTGTTGGAGGTAAATAATCTGGATATTTCACAACATGTAAAAAATTTCAGATCATGAAATTATTATCCAATATTTTATCCATGAATTTTGAATCGTGTGTGAATCTTATGCAAATATCATCCTGGATCTTTGAGATTTGGATGTTGACTCCTTTCACGATGTGTAACGGGTCTTCATGACGTATATCTTTATTCGGTCTGGATCTTTAAAGCATGAATTGAAATTCGAACATTACACAATGTGTATAAGTGAATCACATTATGTAATCTCTTCATGGATTGTAATTATTTCATGACATTCTTCACAACTTGTCATATTTTGTGAAAGATGATGATATGCCATGTAAGTGAGTTTCACAATGTGTAATGATCCTATTTTTTCTTTTTCTCCCTATTTTCCTTTGAAACCATGGAAAAATATTTTCTATAATAATCAACACATAACCTATTCATTATCATGTAAAACCTGGATAATCCTTAATCAAATGACAACAGAATGTATATATAATTTCATCTTATCAGAGGGACTTCAACACTAGGTCTAACAGGAAAAATCCTACCCTCAGAGCAGCATAGAACCAAGTAGACCCTCATCTAGGTATCCACACCCAAAAGAAGAGGCAGTTTCTTAGTCTCATAGATCCCTCTAAGACATTACCCTCTGGGAAAATCCTCAAAAAGTTTAAAGATTAGGTTGGGTCATCCAATCCTTCTTACCTGTCTGAGATTGCACCAAAAACAGAGGCTAATCCTAGGGTTTCCGCATTGCTCTAGTAAGTCACAGTGTAGAGGAGGATCATCGATGATCTTATTTCTAAGTGTGATGGGATCTTATTTCTTCTACAATGGGAACATATATTCTTCTTGGCCAGTTTCTCCCAGTCGAGTTGGGAAATCCCACTCAACCAGACATAGCAGAGGAAGGAGGGTATGATGAGCAACCAAGATATGCATTTCCAAACCCTCATGATCATCATGATCATTTTCCTCAGGACCCAGATCAAGCCGCTCTATGGGTAGTTGAGCATTATTATAGAGTTTATGGTCTTATCAACACATTAGCGGTTAGGAATCCTTATTAAGACATATATCCCCACCAAGATGATTTGATAGCAGCTCTCACCACTCACCTTGAATCCCATGAGATTTAATAGGTGGTGATCCCACCACACAAAAATATTTACCTGACATGGGTAGATGAAATGCAAGAACCCTCATATTTTGGAAACCCCATCTTTTTCCTGTTCAATGGGATGGACGAACCACTACAACATTTGGTCCACTCCATCTAGAGGTGTGGGACCATGTTGGGACCCCCCCGAGTAGTAGGAGGCTGCCAATCTATGATGTTTCATCTACACATTGTAAGGAACTACGTTATTCTATTATAGAAAGTTTCCCATCAAGACCATTACTGGGTGGTAATACCTTCGTAGGAAATTACTCAACCAGTTCAGGTACACCATATGCAAGAAAATCATTGCATACCTCTTCATGTGAAATAAACTGCTTGTTGAGTGATTTGTAGATTTTTTTTCCAGGTGGAAAGGCCTCATGTAGTCACTTTACATGTCGTTGAATCAAGATCAGATACTAACAATGCAAATTTGAATGTTTGGACTTAACTTGTCACTACCCTTATCACTCAAAACAACCCAGAAAGGTTCCATGATTTTTTTGACAAGGCCCAACATTTATATAATCACTATAGTAGGCTATGAAAGCACATTTCATTCCTCCTACAGATCTCATGTAATGAACTAAAAAAAGATATACTACCTCCACAATATAGTTAGAGGCCCCTGGTCCATTGGAGTTTTCTCCCTTTTCCAATAGAGCCTTTCTGAGTGTATAATCCAATCAAGATCATCTTTAACCAGTACATAATCAGAATGTACCACCTCGCCAAGCACAACCAACTTGGAAAGAGAATATTACTCTGACCCCTCTTCAGGATCCATCCCCTATTTAGGGATATTTCCCTAGAGTACCCTTCCCAAAACATAAGGAACATGACCTATTTTTTCAAATACGCGCAAGTTCCCGACTATTTCCTCAGAGCCCTGGAGTAGGGAATTCTGAAGCTGCCAATGTGTAAGAGGCTCCATGAAGTTGAACACATTGACCTACCCAGTCACTACCCTTACCACATGATCCTTGGACATACCATCAAGGAATACTATGTGTTCAATGATTTTATACAACACCATGTGGATAAAAGTTTGTTCAAGTAGGGAAACAATGTGGAACAGGTGGCACATATCTCCACCAAGCCTAACAGTGACAGTGAGGGTTTAGGTGAATGAAACTGGGTTTCCAACTATGAGACTTAGAAGTATGATGAATAGTTGGCTCACAAGGCAATTTCCCTTGCCCATGGCCTCATTCATGATTTCTCAGGTAGGCTCTAACCTCTTGCAGTCACCACTCCTTCCCCAGTTGAAGCCTCTTCTTCTACTTCAAAAATCACCAAATATCAAAATTGTAGGTGCTCATAGTGAAAGGGAAAACAAATCACACAATTAGTATTGCGAAGAGATCAGTTAGAATGGTCCTCTTAGGCTGATCTATCAGATACACCACCACAACTGATCGTGGTAACTAAACGATAAAAACATCCATGATTGCATCATGACCATACATGCCCACCTTGAGATAATCCATAGTCAGCCGACAATCAGTTAATAATGGTTATAGTAAATTTATTCAGTTAGGAGAAGTATATTTCTAGTTCCATCTAGAATCCATTGGTTTATCCAACAACATTCATCGCTCCCCTATATAAGGTGCTACCCTCTACAGGGATGAACATTAATTTGGCATGGATGTACGACATGATAAAGCACATAGACAGTATACCTATAAGGTTTTTTATCCTTGAGGCCCTCATTTTTTCTAAGTAATTATGAGATGATCTCACAGAGGCCTTGAAAACCCCCTTCAGTTTGAAGCATAAGTAGCGGTCGCAGAGACCTACCATATATAGGAGGTTGAGCAAGATGAATGAAAATACATCATTTCATTCTATGGAGATGATGATACCTACCTCATGAAGTGTCACATATGTTTGATGTATATCACATGACAATTAAATGGTGTGTAAATACACTAATTTCTATTGGATACATGTTTTGAGATTAATATCATCTTGCCCTGGACATTCCATATGTTGGGAAGGACCGCAACAGTCTTGAGTCCCTCTGATCTGAAGATTCAGAGCTATTAAAGGACTGAGTAGAGGACATGTGATAGGATTTAGTTGAATACCCAATTCATAGGCTTGATAACAAGCACTTAATTCATGGTAGTCTCACATGATACCTCCTAAAATGTGCTGTTGTGTAGGCCCTAGATTCATATGCATGCAGAAATTTCTTCTGTGTATCACCATCGTCCCAATTAATCCCTCAACAGTCAAGTAGGTGTTCTTCAAGGTGATGCGTCCCACATAAACTATTGTGAATCCCACTATTTAGACACTTACTATTACAAGAGATAGGGGAATAAAGTTCTTACTATTGAGGTTGAGCACACAACCATTACAACCAACTCATGGATAGACCTGTATGATGCTTTCATTCTCTTGATTTAGCATTTGGAGGCCATGACCCCAGACTTTAGAAGTTTCTTTGTCATTTCCAAGAGAAAAATGGGTTGTGTACCTAAATGGAAGGAGCATCCAAAGATTGAATCATACTCCTACAAAAGAAAAAACATGGTGATACCATAAGTACCTACCCCTATGAAGTACCAAGAAGTTTTCCCCATTGTCAACATTCCAGGACACTCTTTCATGTTCCACAAAGTAAGGTTTCATTATTGGAATATGACTCACCACCATTTCTTTGATATCAAGATTGTACCCTGTAGTCCAAAGCCTTATAAAATCGGATCTAATGCCTCTATTTCCTTGGTTTCAGCAGAGTAGGTGTCCCCTAATGAGGATTTCACATCCACCTAAGAAGGTAGAAGTGTTCCCCCTAAATCAGAGGTTCTGGATGATCCTACACCTACTGATTCCTTTGGCTCGTATGATGAGGAGTATTTGGAAGACTCTCCTCCCTCATTCAAAGAGGGAATATCAAACATAATTGATGATTTGATTCAGGTGAACCTTGGTACCAAGAAAAATTAGAGGCCAATTCTAATCAGTGCATCCATACCTATGGAGGAGAAACATCAATATGTGGCTTTCTGAAAGCAATATTTCAATGTATTATCCTAGAGATATGATGAAATAATAGGCTTGTATCCTCAATCCACCATCCACAATCTTGGTATCCTAGTGAGTCATCGTGTGTTCAAGCAATATATGAGAAAAATTCACCATTATCATGGTTCCATGGATAAGGATAAGGTTGATAAGAATATCAAATAAAAATTCATCATGAAATAAGATCAGATAGATCAGAGTCAATATTGACTTCAGGGATCTCAACTGTCGTTTTCTATAGGATGATTTTCCCATTCTAGCACGAGATCTATTGATCGAAACTACAACCGGGTTCCAAGATCCCTCTTTCATGGATTGATACTCTAGATACAACCATATCTAGATGGAACCTGAGGATGAAGAGTCTACCAACTTTAGGGAATCACAAAGGACCTTTTTTTATCTGGTGATGCCCTTCATCCTAAAGAATTCTGGAGTCACTTATCAGAGGTCCATGCATCACATTTTCAAACTGATCATTAGGATGCTAGTAGAATGTTACACGGATGATTTAGTGGTTAAATCCCAATAACTTCAAGACTACCTCAGATATCTTGAGAAAGTGTTCAACTTCTTCATCTCCCAAAACATGAAGATGAACCCCTTGAAGTTTTCCTTCGGGGTTACCTCTTGGAAGTTTCTCGACATAGTCTTCAAATATAGAGGTATCAAAACCAACCTATAGAAGATCAAATCCATCATCCAGATTCTTCACCCAAGAAACCTCTAGGACTTATGAGTACTTCAAGGCCACTTATCCTACTTATTTCGGTTAATTAAAAACCTAGACCGAAAGTGTAATCCCTTTTATAGGATCATGAGGAAATATATTATTTAACAGTGGGATGAGAATTTACAGACCACCTTCAAGGATATGTATCCCATTTGATATAGTGTTAAATAAAGATCAGATGGATGAAGATCACATATATATATTCTCTATATATCTGTAAAGCACCAAAATTTATAGAGATGAGAGAGATCATTATTGGTGGGATAACATGAAAAGGGATATTATTGATTATACTACAAGATGTTTACTATTCCAGTAAGTGACGGTTTAGTGATAACTACCCAAAGGAGTGTTGAAACCACTACCCATACCTATATAGAAGTGGGATAACATCACTATATATTTTTTTACTGGCCATCTAAAGACATCCAAAATAAAAAATTCTATGTGGGTAATCATTGATAAATTTAAATAATTTGATCATTGTAACACCATATTATAGGACTTCTCTATTGAGATTATTTCTCATCTAAATATTCAAGATGTGGTGAAACTTTATGGTCCATGATCCATGTTTTACTTCTAAGTTATATAGGATACTTCAAAAGGTTATTAATACTAAAGTAAACTTTATCAAAACATATCATCCCCAAACTGATTGGCAGACTGATCAAACTATTCAAACATTGGAAGAAATGTTGCAAGATAGCTCAATTGATTTTAATGGGAGTTGGGATCAACATCTTCTACTTATTGAATTCATTTATGAAAATAGTTTTCACTCTAGAATTCAATTGGATCCTTATGAAGTTCTTTATGGGAAAAGTTTTACAACTCTAACAAGTTGGGATAAAGTTATAGAAAGAAAACTGTTAGAACCATACATTATGAAAGACACTATAGAAAAGATAAAATTGATCTAAAATTATATCAAGGTAGCGAAAAGTTTATAAATGTTTTATTCTGAAAATTAAAGTAAGGTCATAGAGTTTCATATAAGGGATAATTTATTCCTCAAAATATCACCACGGAAAGGGGTAATGAGGTTTAGAAATAAGGGAAAACTAAATCTAAGGTATAATGGGCCATTTTAGATTTTGGAGTGTGTTGGAGTAGTTTCCTACCAGGTAACACTACCTCCAAATATTTCCAATTTCTATGAAATATTCCACAAGTCTATTTTAAGATAGTATATGTTAGATAAAACACATATTCTAGACACAAATGGTATATAATAGGAACCTAACCATCATATAATGAAGAACTAATCGAAATTCATAATAAAAGGGAACAAATGTTGAGGAACAAGGTAGACCAACTCATGAATGTCATTTAGAGAAATTTAAAGTTTTAAGAGTACACCAAGGATCTTGAACAAATGATGAAGGAAAAATACCCCCATTTTTTAGAGGTAGGACACAAATTTTGAGGACATAATTTCATAAGGGGTGATAATGTAATAACACAAAATTTTCCTTACTAAAATAAACCATATTTAAAAATGACTATTTTATTATGATTTATATTAAAACTACATAAAAGACTATTTAATTTACTAAGAACATTACATATCTAAATTAATTTCAACTATAACATCTATAAATAATATATGGGAATAAACAAAAAACAACAATTCCCACACTAATGTAAACTCCATATGATCAGATTCTCCAATGAATATCACTACTACTATAAAAATATTAAAGAGATATATAAAAGATAGGATTATGATATAAATTATCAAGGGTAGTATAGATCCTTTGTAAGAGAATGAATGAATGTTAAAGTATGATAATTTTAACATCCCACCTTTCCCCATTAGCTTAAGGAGTTGGTGGAATGTTAATTAGCCTTAATAGATATCCCCAAGGTGCCAAAGTATGGAAATAAATTCCAAGGGATTAAATACAATTGGGGGATGATTTTACATTTGATAAATAAAGAAAACTATCCAAAAATACCATAAAAATAGAAAACTACATGATGCATGATAACAATGTAAAAAAAACACAAAGTAATCCCATTAATATCAAAATAAAACTAAAACTAAGCACCATACCGAAAGACTATTGAGATCAAAGTACAAAGTAGAAGAAAAAACTAAACAAACCCAAATACTCCAAATACATAGCTCCATAGATCTGTATCTCCATAGCTCTAAACAAGATCTATGCTCCAACACCACAAAAAAACTCAAGTATCATGAAGCATCATAAAGAAATGCGTTACTTTCCTTTTACCAATGTCTCGATAAACAATATCTGTAAAAGAACCAAAGTGACAAAGAAGGGGTGAGTAATGAAACTCCGTAGGATTTATACAAATGAATTACCTACTACTGACACTAGGATAGAAAAAGTTAGAATATTTATATAAAAAATATATAAAACAATTGAAAATAGTTTATATTGGAATATGAAATAATTGCCATAGAAAAACAGTTCCTTTAAAACAAAACCAATTTCCAAGGAAGGAAATCAAACAAGTCATTTAATAATTTCTAAAATCCCTTTTTCTCATAAACCAATCCATTTCATATAACCCCCACACAAACATTTTCAACCAGATAATCCTTTTGTTATCATTGATGGTGTAACTTCACATCCATAACCCATCCCTTTGATTGTGGTACTTCACGACCAATATCTATCCGATTCAACTCAAGCTTAATCAATCAAGCCAACCACATGCCAATGACAAATTTTCCAAAACATTTAAATAAAACAATATATTTATTCAAAACACTTTTCCATGCATCACAACCAAAATAACACTTTAAAATAATCATCTTAAAATCATGTTTCCATTTTCACTTTCCACCAAAACACCCAATTCACACAATACCATAAATCATCACCAAAGAAGGTTCCCATAAAGATTTTTACAAAAATTTCATAATTAATTTCAAACAAAACAATAAATTTGAAACTAATCCTTAAAATTATAATAATATGATTCAAGAGTGAAGCCACCTATCTTATGAATTATGGAGGAAATGAGGAATGGTATGAAAACACCAACAAAATCAAGTTGAATCTCCAAAAACCCACTATAAATATCTTTCTCTAACATCAGCACAAAAATATTTCATCATTATTTTCATAAAAAACCATATATCTATCCAAATATAACTATATATAAGAATTATATAGAGGTAAGAGAAGTTTATATAAGGAAAACTACCAAAAAAAGACTTAGCAAGGGAATTAGGCTTCAACACCCTAAGAATTTCTTCTAGATGGATTCTAGTTCAAAGGGGAGAGACTCCAAAGCCTTTGGGAGGAAGAAAAATGACTTTTTGTAGAAATAGGTGAAAAAATAAGATTATTGTAGGTGAAAAAGAACGAGATACACTTTTTTAGGATATCACTTTTAAATCATTCACAATTAGTCACACGGTTAGAAAAATCATGCGCTAACTGTGCACCGGCCTATGCCTTAAGGAGAACCTCACATGGTTGGACTATGTGGTTTGAAAAACTGTGCACAAATCATGAAAAATTCCTCTATCCCACATTTCATAGTTTCTCTTGGGTGGATGCTCAGTCTGTCCAGAACCATGTTCCTAACCGTTTTCCCACCTAGAAGCTTCTAGTTCACCTTGCACGATTTACTATAGGATTTTCATGGTTCAAAGTAACTATTCCCAGACTGTTCACATTTATTTTAGCCCAAAAATCATTCCAAAAGTTTTCCGAAACCTTCCAAATTTTACCCAAAAACTTGACATACTTAAAAATCGCAATGAAAATGCTGCTTACATGAAACCAGGGGTGGTGCATTCTCACTACCATCGGTCTTTATGTACCTATAAAGTAGAAAAAAAATCATTTTACAGAAATATTTCATGCAATTTATAGATCATATCCTTCTCCCATTCCCAAGTCTCTTCCTGAATCCAACCATGTTTCCACAAAACCTGCACTAGACTGATACTTTTCCCACACAAGACTTTCTCTTTCCTATCCATAATCCGTATTGCTCCATGCACCAACGAATCGTCCAGATCTAGGTAAACATAATCCCATCAAATCACATGGTCAGGATCAGGCTGATACATTTTCAATTTATATAAATGAAACACAATATGCACTGCATGGAACCATGGGGATAAATCCAACGGATATGCCAACTCACCAAAACATTCAAGTATCTCAAAAGCACCTATGTATCAAGTAGAAAGTTTTACCTACTTCTTGAAATGATGATGTTCAATCCTTGGAAATATCCTAAAAAACATTATCACTCACATCGAATGATAATTAACATCAACGATGATACACATATGATTTATGACAACTCTGAACTGTATCCATCAGTTTCCGGATCAACTGAATCTTCTCTATTGTCTCTTGGAAAAGGATCAGTCCAATTAGTTATGTCTCACATACTTCCACCCAATAAAGTAGGGAACGACAAGGATGAACATAGAATTCTTCAAATGGATCCAAATTTATTATATATTGATAACTATTATTGTATGCAAACTCCAATAATGGTATATGCTCTTCCCATGAGCCACAAAAATTCATTACACAATCCCACAACATGTCTTCCAAAATTTTTATAATCCATTCAGATTGTCTATCTATCTGAGGATGATATGCATACTCATATATAATTGATTCCTGATGGATTACTGTAAGGACTTCTAAAAAAGAGACATAAAAATTAGTTCTCAGTCTGATACTATCAAAACTAGTATTCCATGACTATTTACCACTTATTGGATATTGATTTTAGACAAGTCCTCCACCATCTAATATTGAAAAATAGAGATGAAATCGGACAACCTTTTGATCCAATCCACTATCACCCAAAGGAAATTATGTTTCCAAACCATTCTAGGAATATATATCACAAATCCATGGCTATCCTCTCCCATTTCTATACAGGAATAGGTAAAGACTACAACATACTTTCTGGTCACTGATGCTTTTCCTCAACCTACAAACAAGTTAAGCATCTCAAAACAAACTCAGCTTCCTCCCTTTTCATACCAACCCACCAAAGCTTTGATTTCTATAGCTTATAAATCTTTGATATTACAGGATGAACATCCCATCTAGAATGGTGGCAAGTGTGTAGAATTTTTTCATTAAAATTCATAGGTAGTATCATATGATTTTTGAACCACAAAAATGAAATCCCATCTAGCACCCATCCATCAATGGTCTCCCTACCATTGAGTTTTGACCTAATAGAAACACATTATGAATTGGATACCTATGTCTATTTAACTATCTCAACCAAAATAGGAACCAAAGAAGCTGGAAAGAAAACTGAAACTTCAACTTGGTCTTCACATTACTATTTCATTTCTTCTATCACCTGCATAAACTGCCATTGTTCAGATGCCTCTTTTTCCAATTGAGCATATAAATTTATACTTACTGCACCTTCCACCAAATTTCATTTACCCAGTGTATACATAAAGTCAAATTCACACATTTAGAGATACTCCATCCATCTTCTTTGTCTTAGATTCAAGTCCCATTGTGAGAAAATATTTTTCATGATCTTATGATCTATAAACACTAAAAATATATCACTAAAGAGGTAATGAAACCAAGTCTTAAAATAATGGACTATGATAGATAACCCCAAATAATGTTTTGGTAAATTATTGTCATGCAACCATAACTTTCTTGAACCACAAGCAACAACATGGTCTCCCTTCATGAGAACACATCCCTACCCAGATCCTAAATCATCATAATACACCACGTACCCTTGTACTGTTTCTAGAAATATCAAGATTGGTACTAATGAAAGGAGAACTTTAATCTCTTGAAAATACATTAAAATTACTCATTCCATTAGAATTGAACATTTTTACTTGTTAAAGATGACATATGAAATGATATTCATGAGAAATAATGATCAAAACATCGGTAGTAACCATCCAATCTAAGGAAACTGCATATCTCAGAGACATTATTTATTGATTTCTAAGAGATAATAGATTATGTCATTTCTAGATCCATAGAAAAAACTTTTTCAGAGATTACATGGCTAAGGAAACATACCTATTGTATCCAAAAATCACACTTTGATAATTTGGCATACTCACGACAATCTTGAAAGATTACCAACATTGTCTCTATGTATTGATCATGCTCATCCCTTGTCCTTGAATAGAACAATATGTCATCTATAGACACTACCACAAAAGAATCTAGATACCTATGAAATATTCGTTTCATCAATTCCATAAATACTGATGGTGCATTCGTTATACAGAAAGTGTAACATCCCATTACCATTTTATTAGGTACTCCCTTAACCTCATCATGGTTTTCCCATCCTTTGAGATTGGGAGGATGCCTATAATGGTGAAGTCAAATATTTTTTGGACTTTCACATTTAACCATACCTTTCTGTAGGATTTAGAAGGGTTTCACGCTGGGTAACTGGGTTACACACAATGTAATTATTATTGGGAACAAACTTTGAAAGGGGATTCATGCTGTGAAATATTACATTTTTTGAATGGCTGTTTAACTTCATGACCTCTTTAAAAAACAGATTTTTAATCCGAGGTGATGTTTTTTTCAGCATATTTGTATACTGTGGATTTCATGGCATGTAACTACATTACACATCATGAAATGGATCATTTCTAGTTTTCAAACATGAACTTGGATGCTTTTCTCAGTCCTTTCTTTCCAGAATCCTTCACCCTTAACCCAGTGTCTCTCCTAGTCATTTTCCAGAGACAATGCTCCTCCTAGATCGATCCGATCAGTGTTGGATCTTCATTGTGGATATTGTGTGTCTCTCTAGGTAATAAACCTTTCCACTTCTTTATTAGATCACGTTTTATCTTTTTCGTGGTGTATTTGGTTCTATTGGGTTATGATGGTATTTCATCTAGATCCATTGTGAAACCTCACTCCAGAGGCCTATTACTTTTTCAGTCATGGTGATCCAAGAATTTGTTCTTGAGGGATATAGGTTTCTTCCATTCCACTGACCCCTTGTTTTTATATATGGATCAACCATGTGATGTGGATTGCATCCCAGGGCCTTTGTTGTCATATTTGGGTTTTTGTTGTTGGTGGATCCCATTGTGGGTGTCTGCAACTCAAGATTTGAGTTAGGTGGTTCTGTCTCTAGCCTATGATAATCGATCTTGTTGTTTTTATTTACACACTAATTAAAAATTAAATATTATCATGATTGTTTTGTGTGTTTTGAGAAGAGTTTTCAATGAAAAATGGTTTTTTCCTAATTTTTGATAAATGGAATGAAAAATTGATATTTTCGAAGCATTGAAAAGAACTTTGAAATGGTTTTGAAATGGGTTTCAAAGCAATGAAATGAATTGTGAAAAAGAGAACATGGGTTACCTTGGGTAATTAGGTGGAAGGTTTAGCTTGGGGATATCTTCCATTATTTTTTGATTATCAAGGAGGTTTGTCTTGTGGATTTCATCTATTTCCTAGGCCCATTGTTTTAGAGGACTGATATTGAAATTGTTGGGGGGGGGGTTACTAATGGAGTATACCTTTACTTCCTAGGATCATTATTCTAGGAACTAATTTGTGAACTTGATTATTATGTTACGAGTAGTCTGCAGCCTATACCTATAGTTTTCCTTGGTGTTGTGATACGTGTGATTCTATTTTTTATTGCTTGGCTTTCTGAGTTAGCCTTGATATTCATGTTTATGCCTATGAAAAATTATATAGAAAATGTGAATTTGAAATTGATATACCTACTTTTCTTTAGAACTATGAAAAAGGGAAATGTTTACCATGTTTTATATAAAATTTATTTACTTCTTATCATTCCATGTTTTTACTTAAAATTATCATACGTGAATTGTTATACAGTTGATTTTTATGGAAAACGTGGATATGATCCTATTGAGCCTGTTAGATCACACCCTATGCACCTCTTCAGTGGTGTGTAGACCTTTATTTGTCTTCTAGTGCAGGGAAAGGCAAGATTCCATAGTGAGGTAGTGAGGTTCATGTTAGTTGGTTGGGTATAATGTGGTGAGATAGTGGTAGTTTTTCTATTCCCTCATTTGGATTAGCCATTTGGTTTGGGTCCTTTATAGTTGGACTTATCCTTTGGAGTTTTTAGAAACTTTTTTTGTTGTCTGTTTCCATTTTTTTACAGTTATGGAATATATATACTTTTCATCTTTCACTATTCTGTTTTTAGTATATATATGCCATGTGGTTGTTTAGGTTGGGTGAAATCATTCCCCCTACTTCATTGTTTGATTCATGGGTGCTTGTCGCCAGCTTGTGGGGATCAGGATCACCCTTCGGGTATGTGACATATTGGGTTGGGTGAAAGGTTTGAAGGTAACATAGGTCAGTATGTTACAAATTGGTATCAGAGCTAGTGCCTATTTGGTGTTAAAATGAGGATTTTGGGCCCTTCTAGGGGGTGGATTATGGAAATCCCACATCAAAGGAGGAGGATCATGAAACACCCCTTCATGAGGTGGTGTGGATACCTCTCCCTTCATGGGGCCTTTTCCTGGGGATACCTGAGGGCCATAGCCTAGTGAAATAAAAACCATGCGGTCTAGGTCCAAAGTGGAAAATATTATGATTGTGGGCTGGACTGGGCTATCAGAAATGGTATCAAATCCAATGTCCATTTGATGTGCCTGTGAGGATTCTAGGCCCTTCTAGGGGGTGGATTATAGAAATCCCACATTGAAAGAGGATGATCATGAAGAACCCCTTTATAAAGTGGTGTGGATACCTCTCCCATCACGAGGCCTTTTAACCACAAGGTCTAGGACTAAAGTAGACAATATCATGATTGTGGGATGGATTGGGTTGTCATAAAAATGTCTTACCGCATACTCTTAATGGACATATCTACTCCTAAAATCTATCTTTGTAAATTCATCCTTATAAACTTGAAATTTCTGACATCCTAATCAAAAGTTATTTTTATAAAACCACTAGGATCCCCTCAATTGATTTAATAGATCATCAATGTGTGGAAGTGGATATTGATTCATTATCGTAACTTGGTTATGTTTTTAATAATCGACACATAACCTTTGAGTTCCATATGCCTTTTTGAAAATCAAGACTGGTGGTTCCCATAGAGATGTTCTAGAATGAATAAAACCTTTGATTTATAGCTCTTCTAACTTCAATTTTAGTTCCATTATTATTTTTGGTTCCATCTGATAAGAAAGAAGTGAAATAGGACTTGTCCCAGGAAAGAGATCAATCATAAACTCCACTTATCTTGTGGGTGGAAACCATGATAATTTCTAAGAAAATACATCCATAAACTAATCAAAAGTATCTATAAAACTTCTATTATCATTATATTCCATCAATTCCAAAGTAAAATATTCCAACTGATATGAGATCATTCTAACTTCTGGTTCTAACAATCCCGTTTCACATGCCTTCTGGTCTCCTCTTAAGAGATGCTCAACACCATCCTCAATCATAAAACTATCCCTTTGGGTATAAAATATGATAAGAGTCTTGAACATTTTCAACCAATCCATACCCAATATTATGTAATAGAAACTCATCTCAAGAACTAATAAATCATATATCAACTCAACTTCATCGACAGTTATCAAACATGCTTTACACATAAAGGATCAACATTCTATTTGACCGAGAAGAGTCTGTGGTTTCTGAATATAAGCAACATCACAACATTTAAACCCAAAATATAAACAAAAAGGGAAGTAATAAATTAATGGGATGCACCCATATCAAACAAAGATTTCATAAGAGTAGAATTCAAAAGAATTGTACCTATGACAATTGATGGTCCAAACTGATCATCCAAAATAACTTGTTCAGTTCCATATAACTTCTTACTTACCGCACTCTATTCTTTATTGTCTTATCATGATTTACTTTTTTGAGGAGTCATGGTATTTCTATAATCACCATGTATAAATCTATTATGGTGATGAGATTGATTCTGCTACCCTCTTCCCATTAAAGAATATAACTTCTGCGACACATGAGAAGTTTCCTGAACACTTGAACTCAAAGCACGATGATAATAGTGATGAAGATTACCCATCTGATTGAAATTTTGGAGTGCTCTAGGTGGAATCGTACAATCTCAATTAATGTGGTCCAAATAACCACATTGGAAACATCATATCTTGCTTTTGGGTCTTGGAGAAATATTTACCAATCCAATCATCTAATTCTAAACCATTCCACTACTTTGGAAGTAGGTGTCCCTCTTCCACTTTCTCACAACATTATAGTTCCCACTATTTCCCATAGGTATCAAAATTCTCCCTCCTCCTATAGCTCCTGATATGTCCCCTTCTTCCACCATTTCTCTATTGAACATATCTATATAATTTATTATACAAAGAGCATCAATCATCAAGTGAATCTCCTAACTTAGCAGTAATTAAAAATTCATTCCTTCAATGATGCACTTGTATCAACTTCAGGTGAAAAGAAAAATAAATTCATAAATTTATCCATGTACTCTATCACCAATACATTCTCCTTCTTTATAATGAAAAATTCGATTTTTCTTTCAATCCTGAACGTGTGAGGATAGAATTTTTTATTGAACAATTCTTAAAAATCCTACCATACAAGGACTTATTCTTATTTTTCATGAACTACTAAATCCCACAATTGGAATTCAATATCCTCCAACATATACATCACCAAATTGACATTAAAATCTGTTGGTGTGATAAGGAAATCGAAGATATGATTCTTACTATTTATCTACACCTATTCCATCTCTGGTTCCAAATCACCCCGAAATATGGGTGGATTCTACTTTTAGAACTGAATGGAATGATTCACTTGCCTTGGTTTATCCCAATAATTTCCTCTATCCACAACCTGAAAATCCTGGAAAATATTTTGAACCCACTATTGGTTCACTTGTGGATCAGGTGAAATCACATTCTTAGCATCTTCTTCGAGTTGGTTTAATTATGCCTATTGGGTTCCATTTCTATAACCAAAAGGAAACACCATAAGTCTCACTCTCTAGAAACTAAAGTCTAAACAATTTAAAATTCTACCACATCACACATTTCACTACAATGTTTTCATGAAATTCCATATTTTTCTTATTCAACCATTTTTTAAAATTCCACCATACTTTCAAAAATAAATCAATTTTCAAAATACCTATATCACGCCTTCTTCAAAATATCACATTTGAAAATAATTTAAACACTTTCACATAATAATAAATCACTAATCGAAATGAAATATGCACTCAAAGTGGGAATTCATTTATAACATGCATGTCATGCTCGTCTCATTGGCTAAACCCATGAAAATGAGATTACAATTCCTATAAGTTTCTATAAAACACTTATATAACCAACTCAATAGTAACTTTAAGTTCATCGTAAAATGTTTAGCTACATATTTTAATGCTCTACATTTGAAGTCCCTACAATCCTACTCCTTTCTACCATCAAAACTCCAAGACTATATAGAATGAATTTCAACTCCAAGACAAAAAAACCCATACCATTTCCCCCAAAATATATAAAGACTAACCAAGACTAATACCAATTTCCATTAAATGAAAAAACAAGCCGATACCACTTGTAACATCCTGACCCTCCTCATTGTCTTGAAGAGGTGGTGGAACATTACTTGGCCTTAAATGAAATCCCTAAGGTGCTAAAGTGTGGCAATAAATTCCAAGTGATTCAACACAATTGGGGGATGATTTTCCATTTGAAAAATAAAGAAACCCAACCAAATATTACATAACAAATAGACCACAACATGAAGCATCATAACAATGTAAAACAACTCAAATCAATCCCATTAATATCAAAACCAAACTGCAACATAACACCACAACAGAAGCGTACTAACATAAAAGTACAAAGTGTAAGAAAAAAACAACTAAATACAAAGACTCTAAAGATATAGATCCATAGCTCAAAACATGATCCAAGATCCAAAACTACAAAACAACTCATGTATCACAAATCATCACAAAATAAATGTGTTACTTTCCCTTTACTTGTGTCTCGATAAACAACATATACCAAAACACTAAAGTCAAAAAGTATGGGCGGTTAATGAAACTCTATAGGATTTCCCCAAATGACTTCCCTGATAATTCCAATAGGATAGTACATGTTATAAAATTTATATAAAATAATTTATATAAAACAATTGAGAACAATTTATATTTAAATGTAAAAAAAATCCATAGAAAAATAGTTCTATAAAAAAACCAATTTCCAAGGAAAGAAACCAAACAAGTAATTTAACCATTTCTCAAATTAATTTTTTGTCATAACCCAGTACATTTCACAATATCCAAAGAAAAATTCAACCACATAATCATGGTGTCACTATTGATAGTGTAGCTTCACATCCCTAGCCCATCCATTTGATGATGGTACTTCCTGACCAACACCCATCCCATCCAACTCACGCTTAATCAATTAAGCCAACCACATGCCAAAACCATATTTTCCAAACCATTTAAATAAAACTATAAATTTATTGAAACCAATTTTACATCCATAATAACATAAAAACCTTTTTATAATCATTATTTTAAAATCATGTTCCCTCTTTCACTTTCCACAGAAGCACCCAATTTCCACAATTCCATAAACCTTCACCAAGAAGGTTTCTATAAATAATTTCAAAACAATTTCACAATTAATTTCAAGAAAAAAATCAATTTGAAACAATGAATTCAATTTACAATATTATGATTCAAGGTGAAACCACCTACCTCAGGAATTATGGTGGAAATGAAGAACGATACTAAAACGCCAACAAAACCGGGTTGAATCTCAAAAACCCACCTTAGATATCTTTATATAAAATCAACATAGTCATATATCATCAAGATTGGAATAAAAAATATATATCTATCCATAGAGGAATATATCTAATAATTTGAGAGTGGGAAGAGAAGTATATCTAAAGAAAACTACCAAAAATGAAGACTTACCATGGGAATTGGGCTTTAATGAACCATGAATTGCCTACATATTCTTCTAGTTTGAAGGGGAGAGACTCCGCAACCTTTGGGGGGAATAAAAACCGACTTAGTGTCAAAATAGTTTCCAAAACAAGAAGTTTGGAGGTGAAAACATATGAGATCCAATTTCTAGGATCTCACTTTTAAACCATGCATGATTAGTCAAACAGTTAGGAAAACCATGAACCAACCTCTACCTCAAGGAGTGCCTTGTATGGTTGGCCCACATGGTTAGAAAAAATGTGTACCAGCTGTCTAAAATCCCTCTATCACACTTTTTATGATTTCTCTTGGGTGGCCGCATGGTCTGAAAAAATAGTGTGCCTAACTATACACTAACCTAGAATCCTCTGTTTCACCTTGAACATTTTCCTATAGGATTTGCACGGTTTCCACTGTAGGTTCCGGGCGCAGCGGAAGCGCGTTGGAGGGTTTTCCCAACTTAATTTTTCGTTAAACAATGTTCAATCCGAGATCCGTCACGATATAAAATGCCGAATCTTTAGAATATAACGAAGAACGAAAAGAAAAGATGAGTCCCAGAACCCTTGAGGAGGATCATCATATGTTGATTATAATTAATTTAATTAATGCATAAGAATTACCTCGTTGTAATTATTTCTTCGTTGATGTGTCCGGTCACGATTTGGTGATCCGTCGTTGCGTCGTAGAATCCAAGTTTAGGATTCCTATAGCGGTGATCCACATGTGTGTCACGTATCTCCAGACATCGCTGAAGAGATCTCTGGGTGCTAGCGCGGAAGAACCTTCGCTTGCGATGTTCTCCTTCGACCGCCTTGATCCGGTGGAGGATCTTGCTCTCGTAACTTGAGGGTGTTCTTGGAGGAAAGGGAATTCTTTCTTGGTTTGAGAGTATTTCCAAATCCGTTGTGAACAAAAATGGCTCTCCAAAAAATGTTGGGGTTGCGAGGATATTTATAATCAGGTTTGAGGTTAATAGAGTTATGACAATAAATAAACGCGTTACGCGTTTTATTTATTTCATTAACTCTTATTGAAAACCCCCATGTCGAATTATTAATTCCTTGACATGCGCCCACGCTGATTATAATAAATATCATTTAATAAAACAATATTAAATCCTCAAAATCCCAATCAGAAAACCTACACGGCATGTAATAATTAATACACGGCATGTACTTGTTTTCCATAAAACTACACAGCGTGTATATTTAATATACACGGTGTGTATATTTATTTTCCATTTTTATCCACCACATTTATTAGACCTTGAGTAATGACTATTTATTTCTAAAATAAATGTAACTGCATTACTCGCTAATAAATATATTATTTTATCCACAGTATATTCTCTCAAATAACTAGTGTCAAAATAAATGCGATCAGACATCCTTAAATAATTATTAAACCACAGTCGGGAATAATATTTATTTAACTTGTTAAATTAATATTTAACTGAGATACATGGACACACTTAGTGTGTGACCCTCTAGGCCTCTTTCTCAATGGCATTAGGCTGAGCCTGCCTAAAGTCCAAGGTTAGCGTCTAGCAACACGCCAAGGAACCCATAGAGAAAGAAGTTAACGCCGCAATGACGTGTCACCTCCTACGAACGCTTACCATGTAATATAATCCCTTTATCTCAATATCTCCAATCAAGCAGGTTGCATGCTAGTGCCATCAACCCATGTGCTTGATTATTCGTTCTTTGACTTCCCGGAATTGAACTTGCCCATACCTTGCCATGGCCATGGATTTATTTAGTCTATATCAATTCCATCAAAGGGCCTGAGATATCTACTTCCGTTATGGAACGGAAGGAACAAATCCTTTCTCGCATTATCTATTAATGTGGTATTACTCGTGACACACCCAATGTATCCTACCTCGCTGTGAACAGTGTGTCGTCACAGTTTTCATCAATACATCTAAGTGCGCGAGTTGTAATACCCATTAATAATAATCTTAAAGTCTAAGGATCAATACTCACGTCCGTAGATAGGAACATCCAATGACACTATGAAATGTGGATTTCCTACTGGCGGGTCTCGTTCTCATAATATCCTCCTGGATATTACCAAGGGCACACACCATGAGAAGGTGCTTCAAAGTTTTATGAGTCCTCACCCCTAATGACCTGTATTATTTGTGTCCCTCAAATAATATCATCCGGCCATAGAACATACATTCAAGAACAATGTTATGGCACTTTCGGGTACTCATCATAGTAGGGATCTGCTATGACCCTTTAATGCAACAGCTGTCCTTAGGACATTATCACATGACATGTCACACAGAAGAACAATCAAGATGTGATAAGGCTTTTATTTAATGAATAAAGTACAAAGTAGTTGGTTCTAGACCACCAACTCCAACAGACTCCCACTTGGACTAGAGCCAACTGCTAACAACCTTTAACCCGCTAGCTCTCACATGATATTCATGCTTCTGCTGAGACAGGCCTTTAGTCATTGGGTACACCACGTTTTCTTCCGTGAACTCTCTGCTCACTACAACTTCACCCCTTTGATAGAAATCCCTCAAGAGGTGATACTTCTGGAGTATGTTCTTTGTCCGTTGATGTGACCTTGGTTCTTTTGCAAGAGCCACCACTGCAGTATTATCACAATACAATGTAATGGGATCTTTACTACTAAGCACCACATCAAGCTCCTGGATAAAGTTCCGAATCCAAATGGCTTCTTTGGCTGCATCAGAAGCCGCTATATACTCGGACTCCGTTGTAGAATCGGCGAAAACTGGATGCTTTGAACTCTTCCAGCTCATAGCTCCTCCATTGAGACAGAAAACATATCCAGATTGCGACTTCAGATCATTCTGATCTGTTTGAAAACCAGCATCAGCATACCCTCTGATGACAAGCTCCTCGTCTCCTCCATACACCAGGAACATATCCTTATTTCTTCTCAGATACTTAAGGATAGTCTTAACAGCAGTCCAATGCTGTTCTCCTGGATCTGCTTGATATCTGCCTACCATGCTCAGTGCATAGGTAACATCAAGCTTGGTACATAACATGGCATACATGATGGATCCTATAGCCGAAGCGTATGGGATCTTTCTCATCCTATCTTTCTCCTGTTGTGAATGGGGACACATTTTCTTAGAAAGATGTAAGCCATGTGACACTGGGACCAATACCCTCTTCGATTTTTTCATACTAAATCTCTTTAGTATCTGGTCAATGTATGTACCCTGACTTAGTCCAAGCAGCCTCTGGGATCTATCATGAATGATCTTGATCCCTAGAATGTAGGCTGCTTCTACTAAGTCCTTCATGGAGAAACACTTGTTCAACCAGTCCTTAACTGACTGTAAGGCTGGTACGTCATTTCCAATAAGTAATATGTCATCAACATATACCACTAGGATGACGACCGCATTCCCATTAAACCGCTTATAAACACATGGCTCACATTCGTTCTTAATGAAACCAAATTCCTTTATGGCTTCATAAAATAGAATTTTCCATGACCTGGATGCTTGATTTAATCCATATATGGATTTCTGCAACTTGCAAACCCGTTTGGCTTCACCTGGTGTCACAAACCCTTCTGGTTGTGTCATATAGACATCTTCCTGAAGGTTCCCGTTAAGGAATGTTGTTTTGACATCCATCTGCCAAATCTCGTAGTCATGGTAAGCTTCCATGGCAAGTATGATTCTTATGGATTTAAACATGGAAACTGGCGAGAAGGTTTCATCATAGTCAATTCCTTGACGCTGTCTGAATCCTTTAGCCACTATCCTTGCTTTATAGGTGCTAACTTGACCTTCCATGTCCAGCTTTCTTTTGAATACCCATTTTCATCCAACAGGCTTTAGATCAACTGGCTCATCGACCAGAACCCAAACTTGGTTCTGATACATGGAATCCATCTCAGAATTCATAGCTTCTAGCCATCTTGCAGCTTCTGAGCTTTCTACTGCTTCCTTGTAGGAGAGAGGTTCATCATTATCCAACAATAATGATTCACCATCCTCGGTGACTAGGAAACCAAATCTCTCTGGTTCCCTTACCTCTCTCGAGCTCCTACGTAGTACTTGTGTTTCTGGAACCTCTTCCACGGGGACCTGTGGAACTTGTTCCTGTACCAACTCCTGTGTATCTTGAGCATCAACTTCGTCGAAGTCAATCTTGCTCCCACTATCCTTCTTAAGGATGTGCTCCCTCTCAAGAAAGAAGGCTTGTCTGGCGACAATCACTTTCTTGTCTTGGGGGTTATATAGGTAATATCCTTTTGTTTCATTGGGATATCCTATAAAGATACACTTCGTGCCCCGGGGTGCTAGTTTGTTGCCTGAGAAGGCCTTAACAAACGCCTCGCATCCCCATACACGTATGTGTGACAAAGTGGGTTTCCTTCCATTCCATAACTCAGATGGAATTCTATTTTCCGCCTTAGTTGGTACTCGGTTTAATCTGTATGCTGCAGTTTATAATGCGTATCCCCAAAAGGATAATGGAAGATCCGCATGACTCATCATCGACCTCACCATGTCCAACAAGGTGCGGTTCCTCCATTCACTAACACCATTCCACTGTGGTGTATAAAGAGGAGTGAGCTGAGATAGAATTCCAGACTCCCGTAGAAGATCGATGAACTCTTGGTTCAGATATTCTCCACCTCGATCCGATCGAAGCTTATTTATCTTCATACCAAGTTGATTCTCTACTTCATTCTTGAATTCCTTAAATTTCTCTAAGGACCCTGAATTATACCTCATTAAGTAGACATAGCCATATCTACTCAAATCATCAGTAAAAGTAATAAATTAAGAATATACACCTCTAGCTTCTACTGGAAATTGTCCACACACATCTGTGTGTACCAATCCTAGAAGCTCTGTGGCCCTTTCACCTTGTCCACCAAAAGGCGGCTTGGTCATTTTTCCTTGTAAACAAGCGTGACATCTATCAAGTGGTTTTAGCTCAGTAGAGTCTAAATAGCCATCTTGGTAGAGCTTTGTCAAGCGCTTCTCGTTCACATGACCAAGGCGGTGATGCCATAACTGGGTGATGTATGAGTCATGTGAGTTTGTTTCGTTATCGATTGCCAACACTTGGTTTTCGTAATTTAATACATATAAACCATTATTCAAATGTGCCATACCATAACATACGTTGTTCTTATAAAAGAGACAACCCTTATTTCCAAACTTGAAAATAAATCCATCCATATCCAAACAAGATACAAAAATTATGTTCTTGGTAACACTAGGCACAAAATAACAGTTTTGTAAAACCAAAATCATGCCAGTTGGCAATGAAAGGTGATAGTCGCCAATAGCCAACGCAGCCAGCCTTGCGCCATTGGCAGCTCGAAGATCCACCTCTCCTCTGGCGATCTTTCTAAATCTACTTGGTTCCTGAATTTGAATACATATGTGAGCCCCACAAGCTGTATCTAATACCCAAGGTGTAGAAATAGAAAGATTGCACTCGATAACGAATGCACCTTTAGCGTCCCCATGCTTCTGGGTGCAGTTCCTCTTCCAGTGGCCCTGCTTTCCACATGCAAAACACACTGCTTCCCGTTCCTTGCCCTGCATCTGGATCTTCCCCTTCTTGGAGGGACGGTGCTCGGGGGCTTCAGACCGTTTATAAGTCTTTGGCCCCTTTTCCTTGTCCTTACTTTTCTTGTTCACCATAAGGACCGCGGGTTTGTCACGCCCCATGTCCTTATCTACCTGGTGAATCAAGGTCAGAAGCTCCGATAGACTCTTCTCATTTCCGCTCATGTTATAGTTTAAAATGAAGCTAGAGAAGGTCTTGGGAAATGATGATAGGATGGGATTTGTACGCAACTCATATGGGAATTTAATCCCTAAGATGTCCAAGCGTTCAATGTAGCCAATAAGCTTGACCACATGAGGCCCAGCTGGCGCAGACTCTCCAAGCTTCATGGTAAAAAAAGCATTGGAGATCTCATACCTCTCCTGTCTCGCCTTCTCTTGGTAGAGATATTTAAGGTGAGACATCATGCTATACGCATCCATGTTTTCATGTTGCTTCAAGATCTCATTAGACATGGTCGATAGCATGAAACACTTGACATCAGTGGTATCATCCATGTGTTTCATGTAGAGAGATAATTCATCATCACTATCCTCTTTCCCAGGCGCAACTGGAATAGGCTCTTCCAG
The DNA here is from genome assembly GCA_963277665.1 of Viscum album. Lineage (NCBI taxonomy): Eukaryota > Viridiplantae > Streptophyta > Magnoliopsida > Santalales > Viscaceae > Viscum > Viscum album. The sequence continues at coordinate 1,896,100,052 of OY728158.1, read as the reverse complement.
CACATATAATTTCCTTTCGTGGGGAAGGACGACATGTAAACGCCTCTGCCACTCTTGGAAATTGGTGCCGGTGAGAAGGTTTTCTTTTTCGAGTATGGTGCACAATGATATGTTTGAAGTCATTTTCTTGCCGTTTCTACAATTTAAGATGAGCAAAGGTTTAGTACTTTATTATAAAAATTGAGACAAATAAATAAATTAATACTTATTAGTCTCCCACTATTTTATCGAAATCCAATAGCCCACACCATTGACTTTGGAATATTATATTGCATGAATATTCTAGTGGCAAGGATCCATATTGCCCTTCGAATTAACCCAACTAGGGTTGGTCAAGCAACTTGAAGGGTTTTAGGTAGGCATTCCAAATGCCAACTGCATTAACTCGCAGTTCCTTGATCCGCTGAGTGGACTCCCCAATCCTGAAATCCTTTTTAGATTTCCTCAACCTTTGCCTCTTGGTCACACCAAGTCCTACTGTGGCAGTCAACCCTTGATGCGAACCAAGTCAAGTCAACCCAAAACCTTGAATTAGAATTCCCCGATAATTGAAAGCACCCCAACTAGGGTTGGTCAAGCACTTTGAACTATGGTTCGATTCTAACCAAGATTATGGAAGGCTATGCCGACTTAATATTTATTTTGAGGGATTTTATCCTTATACGTAAATTTCCATTTTATTATCTTTGATTACATGCTTGTTAATATTAAGTGGGATATACTTAAGTGATTAACCATGTCTAAGATAATATTTATGTATAAGCCAATTTTATTTTAGTTCCATCTTGAATGCTCGTTTAATTCATTAATTGTGTGATCATGAAAACACACCCACAATAAATAAACCATGAAACTGACAGAAATAAAATAAATGGTATGATCATGATCTTTTCTATTGGTTAGTTTATCTAGCGGTTGATAAACTAACCAAAGACCTAGGGGAGAAACACCTTGAACCTTTCGGGTTCGTGTTTACAGCTTTCCACATGTCCACCTTTGTATCTCCTTGGATTGGTTTCATCTTGGCTCCTAACTTGAGCCACCTCCACTAGCTTGGGAGCTCCATCAATTACATATGCATTTGTCTCACACGCAGGTGAGGGGAAAAAGGGGTTTTTACATAAAAGAATCCTTGGGCACGCATGCCCTACATATTAATGAGGAGATGACTCGCATACCAACAAATTTAATTTAAATAAATAAATTAAAAGAAACCATTCACATAAAAAGGTCTCGGTCTAGCTCATGATCATCCATACATGCAACAATATTTACGCATAAATAAAACTAGCATTCAATTCTTTAATCATTCTTGTTTAAGATAAATCACGCTCGAATCAATTAATTATCTTTAATTAATAAATCCTTTTATCTTAAATCCCTTTTCTGAATTTCCTTGAGATTCTCATCCATCATAATTTTAAACAAATAAATTCATTTAAAATTATCCTTGTACACAACTTTTACCTTGGTGGAAACCCGGCGAATTCCCATATATTACGCAGATGTTAAATTAAAAACATATATATAAAACACCTATCATGTGTTGTGCCTCAGCTTTACGCCTGCATCATGGTACACGTCTCAAGGGTTTGTATAATATAATAATAAATTTTAATAAATCTGCGTAATTTGGGTGAGTACACGGCGTGTAGTTCCGACTACACGACGTGTACTTTTTATTCACCGTCCATCCGAAGTACACGCCCGGGGATAGGGCATGTTAATGTACTTCGGAAATTTTCAGAGTACACGGCGTGTACAGTGGGACACATGCCGTGTAGTTCCCGCGTTACATGGTTTCCAGCTGGGAAGGCTATGTACAGAGTACACAACCCAACCCTAACCCGAAGGGACTACACGCCGTGTTCATTGGACCACACGACATGTATTCCGGAAACCGTGTGCCACCTATTTCTGGTAAACACACGGTGTCTTAAATTCTTAGAAAGAATCCAATACATGACCTGATTTGGAGGATCAGTCAATGAATTGAACCTAGACTACACGGTGTGTGCTTCCGAATACATACCTTATATTCTGGTGTTATACGGCCAGAAACATTTGGCTCCTCCGAATGAGTTCCTCTATTTTATTTTAATCAAAATTAAAAGAAAAATCTGTTTCTGTGAGGTGAACGAGAAACGAGAGAGGAGGAACAGATCTCGATATTCAGATTTCCAAAAGTATTAAACATGAATTGAAATAACTAAATTATTAAATGCGTAAATCACCAAAAAAAAAACTAAATAATTATAACCAACGATATGACCCGCTCTGATACCACTTGTAGTTTCCGGGCACAGTGGAAGCGCGTTGGAGGGTTTGCCCAACTTAATTTTTCGTTAAACAATGTTCAATCCGAGATCCGTCATGATATAAAACGCCGAATCTTCGGAATAGAATGAAGAACGAAAAGAAAATATGAGTCCTGAAACCCTTGAAGAGGATCATCATATGTTGATTATAATTAATTTAATTAATTCATAAGAATTACCTCGTTGGAATTCTTTCTTCGTTGATGTGTCCGGTCATGATTCGGTGATCCATCGTTGCGTCGTAGAATCCAAGTGTAGGATTCCTCTAGCGGTGATCCACACGTGTGTCACGTATCTCCGGACGTCGCCGAAGAGATCTCCGAGTGCTAGCGTGGAAGAACCTTCGCTTGCGATGTCCGCCTTCGACCGCCTTGATCCGATGGAGGATCTTTCTCTCGTAACTTGAGGGCGTTCTTGGTGGAAAGGGAATTCTCTCTTGGCTTGAGAGTATCTCCAAATCCATTGTGCACAACAATGGATCTCCAAAAAATGTTGGGGTTGTGAGGATATTTATAATCAGGTTTGAGGTTAATAGAGTTATGACAATAAATAAACGCGTTACGCATTTTATTTATTTCATTAACTCTTATTGAAAACCCCCATGTCGAATTATTAATTCCTTGACATGCGCCTACACTGATTATAATAAATATCATTTAATAAAACAATATTAAATCCTCAAAATCCCAATTGGAAAAACTACACGGCGTGTAATAATTAATACACGGCGTGTACTTGATTTCCATAAAACTACACAGCGTGTATATTTAATATACATGGCGTGTACTTTTATTTTCCATTTTTCTCCACCACATTTATTAGACCTTGAGTAGTGACTATTTATTTCTTAAATAAATGTAACTGCATTACTCGGTAATAAATATATTATTTTATCCACAGTATATTCTCTCGAATAACTAGTGTCAAAATAAATGCGACCAGACATCCTTAAATAATTATGAAACCACAGTCGGGAATAATATTTATTTAACTTGTTAAATTAATATTTAACTGAGATACATGGACACACTTAGTGTGTGACCCTCTAGGCCTTTTTCTCAGTGGCATTAGGCTGAGCCTGCCTAAAGTCCAAGGTTAGTGTCTAGCAACACGCCAAGGCACCCATAGAGAAAGAAGTTAACGCCGCAATGATGTGTCACCTCCTACGAATGCTTACCGTGTAATATAATCCCTTTGTCTCGATATCTCTAATCGAGCGGGTTGCATGCTAGTGCCATCAACCCATGTGATTGATTATTCTTTCTTTGACTTCCCGGAATTGAACTTGCCCATACCTTACCATGGCCATGGATTTATTTAGGCTATATCAATTCCATCAAAGGGCCTGAGATATCTACTTCCGTTATGGAACGGAAGGGACAAATCCTTTCTCGCATTATCTATTAATGTGGTACTACTCATGATGCACCCAACGTATCCTACCTCGTTGCGAACAGTGTGTCGTCACAGTTTTCATCAATACATCTAAGTGCGCGAGTTGTAATAGCCATTAATAATAATCTTAAATTCTAAGGATCAATACACATGTCCGTAGATAGGAACATCCAATGACACTATGAAATGTGGATTTCCTACTGGCGGGTCTCGTTCTCATAATATCCTCCTGGATATTACCAAGGGCGCACACCATGATAAGGTGCCTCAAAGTTTTATGATTCCTCACCCCTAATGACCTGTATTATTTGTGTCCCTCAAATAATATCATCCGGCCATAGAACATACATTCAAGAACAGTGTTATGGCACTTTCGGGTTCTCATCATAGCAGGGATCCGCTACGACCCTTTAATGCAACAACTGTCCTTAGGACATTATCACATGACATGTCACGCAAGAAGAAAAATCAAGATGTGATAAGGCTTTTATTTAATGAATAAAGTACAAAGTAGTTGGTTCTAGACCACCAACTCCATCATCCAATAACCATTCCCAAACCATGCACCTTTATAAAATCCCCAAAAGAATTCCAAAATACTTCAAAACCCTCCCAAACTTCACAAAAAAACATTAAATACTTAAAAAGTATAAATAAAGGGTTACTTACTTGAAATAGAGGGTTCTATAAGAATTCTAAAGTATATGTAGGGTATAAAATGAAAACTGACCATTAGTATCTGACCATTACTTGACCATTGGTCAATATGACCATTAGGGAATATGAATGTTGGTCAATATGACCATTGGAAATTATGACCATTTGTAATAATGTTACCATTTGAAATAGTGTATATAAAGGGTAATGAAAAATATAATTGATGAATAAGGTAGAAACGATGGCCTCAACCAGTAGGATAATTCTCTTTGATGCCCATTTATTAGAACTTGGGGGGATGTAGCATCACTAGGGTTCTCCATTGGCCAAGCCCAATTAGTAGTATAAATTGGGGATTTAATGTTGCAAATATGACATATATTTCTTATAAACTGACAGAAAATATGTTTTTAGAGAGTTTTTTGGTGTTGTTTTCGTTTAAAAACGAGCCCAAAGAGAATTTAAATTGGTTTTTGGTGTCATTTTTAAAGAAATTGATGCCAAAAAGTTTTATTTTTTTTATTTTTAAAAAAACCAATGCCAAAAATTAAAGAAACATTCTACTATGTTTTAGATCATTTTATATTCTTAGATTGGACTAATCATGGAGCTTAAACAGAGATACAGATCAAAAGTTGTGATAATTAGAAGTTGAACATTATGAGACTTTTAAAATTGGTTTTTTTCAAGGACTGAATTCAAAAGCCACTTTTGATGTCAGTTTTTTAAAAAACTGATTCTAAAAATGTTTACCAAGTTTTTTTATTTTCTAATCTTCGATTTCTCTAGTCCTGGAGATCAAATAGAGTTACAGATCAAAAGTTATATCCTTTTGAAGTTGGAATTTTTTATTACTTCACTAAGAGAATTTAAACTTTTTAGATTCATAACTTTTGATCCATAACTTCATTTTAGTTTGACGACCAGTTAAATATAATATTAGGAAATTATCTAAAACCTATAAATAATGTTTTTTAATTATTAGAATTGGTTTTTTTTTCAAACCAACACCAAAAATATTTTTTTATCTTTTTTGGAATTGGTTATGCAAAAAATGATACTGATGGGTATTTTTGGCATTGGATTTGTAAGAAAATGACAAAAAAACTAATGTAAATTCTTTTTGGTGCCAGTTTCTTTAAAACATGACACCAAAAATTATTCTCAAATACACATGATTAGTATTTAAATTTTTTTCATAACACGCATTTCACTTTTTACAATACCACATAATTTTTAATACAACAATGTTGAAAATAATTTTTTTACTATATATAAATCTATTTTATATTTTTTTAATCATTTTCAAACACTTCAATTCAATGAAACCTTCAACGTGGCTTTAATTAATGATTTTAACATGATGTCTATTCTAATAATTTAATTTCATTATTATTATTTTCATTCATTGATAAACATATCGATAATATTCATTATAATGATGATTGATTTTTATGATGAAGATATGAATATAAAAAATTTGGATAAGATTTACCAACTGAGGTGAAAAATTCATTATCAATCACCCTTTTCCTTGACACATGATTTCTACCCTAAAACTAAGAGATATATTGATAAACAACATATCATTTTGATGGAAACTCCTAAAATAATTGAAATATGTTTGAAGGATTAAGTTTATTTTATTTCATTTGGTGTATGTAAATTTCATTCATGTTTCTCATGTTTTATTTGAAATGAGTTGTATCTATTGAAACTTTTAGAAGTCCAACTTCGGACGACCATAACTTTTGATCCGTAACTCCATTTTAGCTTCATGAATAGTAAAATCATATCTTAGTAAATGATATCAAACATAGTAAACATTTTCATTAATTATTGGTATCAGTTTTTTTACAAATCAATTCCAAAAATAATTTTTTTGACATTTTGACATCAATTTTTTTTAAAAAATGATGTAAAAAATGATATCTATGGGTATTGTTAGTGCTAGTTTTGTAAAAAACCGACACCAAAAAATGAATTTAAATAATATTTTTCATCGGTTTTAAACAAAAATTATATAGAAAGGTAACAATTTTAACTTTTGACATCGATTTATAAAAAATGACATCAAAATTCATATTTTTTTTACATCAAAGACTTCAACATCGGTTAAGAAACGATGTTAAAATAAAAAAACAATATTAAAGACCATTTTTGTACTAGTGAATAAGATATTCAACAAGTAAGGGTTGATCTGAATTGACTATGGGAGAAGCTTAATTTAGGGGAGATCACCAGTAGATCAATGTTAGTTGAGACACCCCATTATAGTACCACCCTCACACACCTTACCCTTAAGGCGTATTCTGGTGTAATAAGGGGATATGTATATAGACCTTAGTATTATAATAGTATAATTATAACTTTAGAAATTATATAGTTGTTTCTCCAATCCCATTTTAATTTTCATTTTATTTAATAAAATACACATACATATAATATAGATATGATAAATAGATTTTTGGATACAAATAAAACCTAATTTTATTTTTAGAAATTATATAATTAAAATGCACTTTTATGTTAAATTTAGGTGTTATAAATAAAATATGTTTTCATGAAATACTCCTATAAAAACTATTTATTTAAATATAAATGATAATATAGTTTTAAAATGTCCAACATAATTTTGATAGGGGTAAGAAAGTTAATAATGTCATAAAAACTATTATTCTTCAACAAATATGGATTTTTATTTAAATGTTTTAATTATCCTATTTTGAAAATTATTTTGATAAAAAAACATTATATTTGAAATAATTATATAAAAATTAAGTTAGGGTATAATTTTTTTTGTTGGCTCATAGGATACCATTATTAATCCTCTCTAGTATTTGTAGTTTTAATAATCACAAATAATGCCAACTCATATTAATCATGTCTAAACATTTAAATCATAATTATTTAAATTTCAATATGTTCAATTATATCTATATACGATCTCGCATAAATTTGGTAAATTATGTTTAAATTTATATTGTAAGACAGTTTGGACAAAAATATAATCCAAGTAAAACAGACTGACACTGACACAAGGGATGAGATACCAACAGTTCTGAGGACCTACCAATGCAAATAACTCACCGACGCAGACGACCTAATGATGAAAATGAACTAAATTCTGTAAAAATGACCTACTGATGCAAATTAATAACCGACACAGATGAACTACTGATGAAAATGACATACATTCAGTACAAACGACCTACCAATGCATGGTAATACCGATGCAAGGACTCACCCACAGTTAAAATGAGTCACCGACATATGGAAAGACCGAAAGAATGAAATACCGATGGGATGAGTCACCGACCGAAGTAGATACTGACCGAGGAATCACCAATAGACTATTTCAAATTTCTTCATTTTTAAAATTATTTATAACTTTCATATTTTGTGTGTTTTAATGCGACTGATTAATTTAATGCCTTTTTGTAGACATCGTAAATGAGGATGTCAGAAATACGAGGTACTGTGTCTACCTAAAATATGCATATTATCAGGCTATAATAATATATATATTCAAATTAGAGAGCATGAAATAAGACCAACATATAGACTCATGTAGACTCATATATAGAAGAGAATACAAGAAGACCTACTATGAGCATCATACCAAAGAAGAAGAACGCATGAGGTATTCTTCATTCTTGGTTGTTGTGAACTAGAGAGCTACCAATCTTCAAATTTCCATCATCTCAACAACATCCAAAAAAACCAAAGAAGAATAATGTCTCACCGTCCTGGAAGACATAACATAGTTCTCTAGGAAACTCTATTTTTTTTGTCTATTTCCAGAAGAGGACTCAAGCTTCAACTCTGATACATTAGAGAGTAAAAATCTGAATTGAATCACACTCAAAGCATCTCTAATCCCTCCTTAATATATTCTGCTATGTTGTATAACATTTAACTAAAATTTTGAGATGTGTGTGTGTGTGTCAGTACTAACACACACACTATATTCTGTGCTAAAATAAATGATACTATATATCCTCAAACATCTATATTCTTATACTTTTTTGTCCCACATAGAATTGTGGAAGATGTATTGGGACCTGTACATTCTTGTGTACTATTATTAACCCTGATCAAGGGTGTGGATAAAAGACTTATATATATATATATATATATATATATCTTGGTGGTAGGTGATCACCAAGTGGAGTGGATTAGGTCTCATCTTGAAACTGAACCACTTGTTTATCCACTGTGTTTTCAATTGAGTCTTTCACTGTTTTAACTTTTATTTCAGAAAACTAAATTTTACTTTGATATTTTGTCTTAGATAATAGTTATAACTATTTTCCCTTATTAGAGTATTTTAAAAAGTCATATCAATATCTAATATTGTTATAAATAACAATTAATCAATCTTATGAGAAACTATTTGAATAGTCAGACTACTATAATTTTACTACCTTGATTGACTGGACAGTTTTATATTAATTGGGGGAATCTTTTTTAAATAAAATATTTAACATAATTTTTTATAGGAACTCAATTCACCCCCTCTTAAGTGTCTCACTCTAAACAACATTTGGTATCATAGGAGTTCTCAAAACCCCTAGTTTAAATTTTTTAATATATTTTTCAACTATGATTTTAATTGAGTTTTAAATATCTTAAAATTTCTGTTAGTACTAAATTTTTAGTTCTTTAAAAATTATACACTTTATTCTTTATTATGGACAATAGATTGGAAGGTTCTACTACAAATATAACTTTATTATTTAATAGAATAAATTATACAAAATTGAAAATTAAAATGAAAATGCACTTAGAAAGTATGGGTTTTGAAATTTGGTCTTCAATTATAGATGAATATAACATTAATGCTATTGATAGACACACTTGGGATTACCCAACTAAGGATTCATATAATAATAATTTCAAACCCATGAATTCCTTATACTATTCTTTAGAAGATTAAGAGTTTAACAGAATTTATGTATGTAAAATAACCCATAAAATTTGGGACACTTTATCCATTTCACATGGAGGAACCTCTGGTGTTAAAGAAATGAGACTTAACACATATACTATAAAATATGATAACTTTAAAATGAATATTTATGAGCTTATTTCTGACATGCATCTCAGGTTTAATGAAATTATGAATAAAATGATCTCTCTGGGAAGAGATGTTACACCCAAGGAGCAAATCACAAGAATACTCAAATTCTTACAAGATAGATGGAGATGAACTTCTGTGTTAATTAGAGAATCTCATGACATCATAAAGTTACAAGTAAAGTAGTTGATAAGAAAGTTTATGATATATGAAGAAGAAATAAAATTAAAAAAATAAGAGGATGATGAACCTAAAATAAAATATGTTTCTTTCAAATCTACCGCTTTTAAGAAGAAGGAAAAAGTTCAAGATGAAACTGAAAGTTCATGTGATGAACAATAATCAGTAGAAAGTGATGAGGATATTAATCAAATAGCCATAAGGTTCAATAAATTTTATATAAAGAAGAAATTATTTAGGAATCCTAACTACAAAGGTAAATATGATCATAAGGGACACTGGAGGAAGGATTGGAAAAGAAGTGAAAAATATGATGAAATAGTCTACTATGAATGAAAAAGAAAAGGACATGTAAAGGATGATTATCCTAAGTTAAAATACAAGAAGAAATATTAGGAGAAGGATAAAAATTATAAAAAGTCCAGGAAGGAAACTTGGATTGCTTATGAGGAAATCTCCAATTACTCAGAATTCTTTCATGAAAATTCTGATAAAGAAAATATGTGTTTTATGACAAACACATCTGAGGTAACACTAAATTCTCTCGAACATAATTCATATTATTCTAGATATGAATCTGACAATGAGGAAAACATGACTAGTGAATAATTATTTTAATACTTTAAGATTCATGAAGACAATTTTAATGAATTAAAAGGAAAATATAAATCCTTGAAGAAACAATACACTCTTACTTCTCTTGTTAAATCTGAGATTACTATAGAGAAAGAGAAAAATGCTCAATTAATCAAGGATAATAATGAAATAAAGTTATCTAATTAATAATTGAAAAAGTACCTAGAGAAATATACCAATGGAAAAAATAATCTTACACAAATTCTTGGTAAAAAAATTGTGCCTAGATACACTACTGGTATAGGACACCAAACTTGGAAAATAAATCTCACAAAAAACAAGTCTGTAACTAAAAATGGAAAATATGTTTTTCAACCAAAAAGTGAAAATTCTACTACTTGTTCAAGTTCTGGAAAATATTTTACTACCTTTAGTTTTTCTAGAAAAAATAATGTATATTTTTTAAATATGTTACATATTGCTTATAAGAAACCCATAAAGTCGATGTGGGTTTTTAAATCACTGATTACTAATGTTACTGGACCCAAACAAATCAGGGTACCAAAATCTATTTTTTCTTGATTATTCAATAGGAAAGCTGCTTGAAAATATCCTATAAAATATTATGGTACATGTATAGTTGATGTTTAAAAAACATGACAGGAGATTACTCAGGCTTCAAGAATTTTAAAAGGATTGATGGTGGGCATGTCACTTTTTGTGACAATGCAAAAGGGAAAATAATTGGCCTCGGCCATATTGGTAACTCTAACTCAGTTTTAATTTATAAAGTACTTTTTATGAATTAAAATACAGTATACTTAGTATCTATCAGGTATGTGATGATGGATTTCATGTTAAATTTAAAAATGATGCTTGCAATTTTTTTAATTCTAAGGATGAAGTAATATTTTTTTCTTTTAGAAATGAAAATGATTATGCTATTAACTTAGATTCATTAATTTCTAAAAATATTTCAAGCTTGAGTGATTTTCATAAAGAATATTGGCTTTGGAATAGATATTAGGACACTTTAATATACACTCCCTTAGAAGGATTACTAGAAAAGGCTTAGTCAAGAATCTTTCCAAACTTGAGTTTCCAAATGAAAAAGTTTGTAATCCTTATCAAAAGGGTAAATAACACAAAATCTATTTCAAAAAAAAATAAAGACGGTTAACCTTCTCAACCTCTCGAGTTGGTTCAAATGGATTTGTTTGGACCTTCTAGAGTCTCTAGTCTTAATGGGAAGCACTATGTTTATGTTCTTATAGATGACCATTCTAGATATACTTAGAACTTTTAATTGGATCACAAGAGTGAATCTTGCTCTCATTTCACCAAGTATGCTAGGACTATAGAAAATCTTAGAGGAATTAGGATAAAATCTCTAAAAAGTGACTATGGCTGTGATTTTGAAAACCATGAGTTCGAATCCTTCTTCTCACAAAATGTCTATAGTCATAACTTCTCTACCCCTAGGACACCTTACCAAAATAGAGTTGTAGAAAGAATAAATAGAACCCTGTAAGAAATTTCTAGAACCATGCTCAGTGAGTATGACCTACCTATATATTTTTGGGTAGAAGCTATCATTATAGAATTATATATTATTAATAGAGTCTTAATTATAAATATCCTTTAAAGAACTACCAACGAGTTGTTGAACAATAGAAAACCCAAGGTTAACTACTTCAAAGTTTTTGCTTGCAAAGTCTATATTCTTAACACTAAGGATAATCTAGAAAAGTTTTCTTCCAAGAGTGATGAAGGAATTTTCCTAGGTTATTCAATTTAAAGTAAATCCTATAGAGTATTCAATAAGAGAACCAAATGTGTGGAAGAATTTGTATATGTAAAATTTGATGAGACATATCCACATGAGATAAATACCTCACTAGAAAATCTTGAGTATGATATGTCAAATTTGGACACTAATGATAAATCCTATGACCATCCTATGAAGGTATTTCTTTAAACTTCCAGTTCTGGAAATTTTCCAGATTCTAGCCATAATGATCCCAAACCTTCTGAAGAACCTAAAATTAATAGTCCTGCTTTTATAGACCAGTTAGAACGCTTAAGAACCATCCTTTAGATGAAATTGTTGGATATTTAGATAAAGGAACACAGAATAGAGATCCTCTTAGAAATCAGGTTTAAAATCAAGTCTTTATATCACAACTTGAACATAAAAACATCAATGATTCTATCAATGATGAATTTTGGGTGATGGATATTCAAGAGGAATTAAATATGTTTTAAAGGAATAAAGTTTGGAAGCTTGTGGATAGACCCAAAGACACCTTGACCATAGGAACTAAATGGGTGTTCATGAAAAAGTATATGAAGCTAGTAACATAGTTAGAAACAAATCTAGATTGGTTGCACAAGGATATAGTCAAGAAGAAGGAATTGACTATGAAGAAATCTTTTCACTTGTAGATAGACTTTAATCCATTAGAATCTTTCTTGAAAATACATCACATCTAAATTTCAAAATATATCAAATGGATGTCACAAGTGCATTTTTATATGGGTATATAGTTGAGGATGTTTTTGTTGAACAACCCATGGTTTTAAAAACCCTCATTTTCCAAATAATGTTTTTAAATTGAAAAAAGATTTATATGATTTAATGGAACCTCCAAGAGCTTGGTATGATAGGCTCCGCACTTTTATTATTTCTAAAGGTTTTAAAAAATGTATAGCTAAACCTACTCTCTTTATAAAAATAATTTCCACATATATTTTAGTTGTAAAAATTTATGTAGATGATATTATTTTTATATTTTCAACAAAATTTTTATGTGTTGATTTTTCAAAGATGATGAAAAGTGAATTTGACATGAGTTTAATGGATGAAATCAAATTGTTTCTTGGATTTAAAATATTTCAAAATAAATAAGGTATTGTTTTCAATCAATGTAAATATACTAAGGATATTTTAAAAAGATTTGGTTTTGAAAGCACTAAGAGTAGTAAAACTCCAATGAGTACCACTTGTAAGTTGGACCTTGATGTAGATAGTAAATTTGTTGATCAAACCACTTATAGAGGAATGATTGGATGCTTACTATACTTACCTACTAGTATGTTAGATATTATGTTTAGTGTATGTATGTGTGCTCGTTTTCAAGAAAACCCAAAATAATCTCATATTCTTGTTGTTAAAAGGATTTTTAAATACCTCAAACATACAACCAATTTAAGATTGTTTTATCTTAGAGGACAATGATTTGAGTTAGTTAGCTTTTCAGATGATGATTTTTGTGGCTGTAAGTTAGATATAAAAAGAAACTCTAGAACATGTCACTTTTCAGGCATGCCTATAGTTTCATGGTGTAGTAAGATTTTTTTTCACTATCTACTGCTGAAGCTGAATACATAGTTACGGGTTGTTGTTGTGCACAAATTTTGTGGATGAAACACACATGACTAGATTGTGGATATCAATTCAGACATGTCCCTACAAATTGTAATAACACAAGTGATATTAATATTTCTAAAAATACTTTTTCATATTCTAGGATAAAACACATTGATGTAATACATAACTTTTTGAGAGACCATTATCAAAAAGGTGATATAACTTTAGAGTTCATTGGCATTGAACATCAGCTTGCTGACATTTTCACTAAGCCATTGAACAATGAAAGAATGAAATTCATCAGACATGAGTTAGGAATAATTAATCTATAGGACCTTGTGTTTCTATTACTTTGACCATTATAAGTGAAATTTCCATGAATACATAGTTTTCATGACGACACTGATGCTATGTCATGATGACACGTTTGCTATGCCGACACCAATGCTATGTCATGATGAAACAGTTGTCATGCCAACACCGACGCTATGTCTTTCCGACACAGTTGTCATACCGAAATCGATGCCTTGTCATACCAATACCATTAGTGTTATGAGAAATCTGCCATGCTGACACTGATGACTCACTGTTTTTATACATTTTACGTTTTTTTATCAAAATGACACTGTTTCATTGATTTTGTTTAACCCAGTCCATGATTTCATGATTGTGTGATTTTAAAAGTCCTAAATGATATAAATTTGAATCAATCCAATCTAATCCTTTACCCGTACACTCTGTCAGTTGTTTCTCTCTCTACCCTCAACCTTTCACCTTATGACCTCCAGACTGAACAGATTGGAATGGCGCATGTCAAGCGAGCTCTTGATGGTGGTGTGTCTCGTGCTTCTAAGAAAAAAAAGGTGAATCGAGCAAATCTTCATCATCTGTAAATCATTCTCTAGAAAACCATGTTGTAACTCTAGAAAAAAAAACGTTTCTATAGAATGGATATTAGAAATAAAGTCTCTACTGCTCAAGGTACTACAAGATCAAGGATGACTTGAGTGGTTCTCAGATAATGAATGAACCTTTTACCCAAAGCTAGTCTATGAATGTTACATGAATATAGAGTTTCTGTTGGAAGTGATTTTTCATAGAACAAGTCCATATTAAAAGGGGATATAATCTCTTTCTCTACAATACATTGGGATGAATGTATTAAAGTTCCTCATGAAGGTTTATTTTATGATTATCATGGTACCTCTCCACCTGAGAGTGATATGTTTTACTTTGAGACAACATTAAAGGAGCTTACTAATAATGATGAGCATAGAAGAATCATTTATACATAGTTAAGTGGAGAATGTAGAATCTTGATTAAGTTTATCTAACATTAAATCTTCCCTAGGAAAGGGGAATTTTCTTCTCTGAAATATCTAGATGTCTACTTCATTTATCTGCTAAGAAAAGGTTTCAAGTTAAATTTGTGTAGATACCTTGATGTGCCCATGAATGAGATGATCAAACCTTCCTGCAAAACAAATTCTTTGTTCTATCCAAGGATTATCTCAGCTATGATAAAAGGGAAAGGTTGTGTAAGTGAAGGAGAAGAAGTTGTTTTTGAGTGCAGTGGGATCTACCTCAATAAAGAGATTTGTAAGATGATGAAAATAAACTGGAACCCATGTAAGAGAGAATGGGTTGGAGATGAAGATAATATCTATGATAAGTTCAATCTAGTGGACTGTACAACGAGGCCTATGAATATGGATGATCTTGGTTTGGGACCTAATGAGGAATCTACTTACTCTTTAGAAGAAGAAGAAGAGCTTGTCACTCTATTTTGAGATCAGGGATCATTTATAGATGATAGGAGTGGTCCTGACACCACTAAACCTCACAATGATTTTTTTGTTTAAACCTTATAGTCCTCTACTTTCCTTACCCTCTAATGATCCCACTCTTAAAGATAATGGGGTTGATGAGATAGATGTCCCAGGAAGTATGGAATATGTAAGTAGATCCAGTGGATCTGAGGAAGAAGAAGTAAGTGAATATGAAAAAAGTGATAGTGGTAGTGAAGAGAAAGAAGATGAGGAAGATGGTGATAAAAATGAAAATGAAAAACATGTCTCTCAACATGATGATGATTAAAGTAGTAGAAGTGATAATGACCATCATAAGGATGATCAAGGTGAATATATTGAAATGATTGAAGTTGTGGATCAATCTCGGTTGGAAGAACCTAATGAAGTAGTTGTTGAAGTAAGATAAAATGCTGAAGTTTTATTGAATTGGAAGCTCAAGAAATTCCTATACCTCATTTAGTTTATGATAGAAGAAGAACTCATGCTGAAGATGATCAACCAGTAAGGAAAGCTCAGATTTAGGGGGAGCCTTGAGTAAGAGAAGATCAAGCTGGTGAAGAGCATCAAAATGGAAGAGTAAGTCTTGATACTCTCACTCCTCTAGATGATGATGTAATGGTTTAATGGGTAAGGAATACTGGTTATGTAGCATTAGGATTAGATTATGAAGATTCAGATGATGAAGTTTTTGTACCTGTTGAAAGGGAATCAGTGGCTGAGACACTTTCTAGTGACTCTGTCATTAAAGTAGATTTTGAAAGGTTTAAAGAAGAAGTCTGTTCAACTGTTAGTATATATGTTCAATCTCAAATGGTACATGAAATTAAGATAGCTAGAATCGAAAACACTGAGCTGAGTAATGAATTACACATTCTAAGATCTTCAATAGTATAAATAAGCCAATCTGAACAAGTGGTGTATGTTCCATGTCAGACAGTAGGTGTAACTGAGGTTGATGTAGTTACTGTTGAAAAACCATTATTTGTTCTCATGTACTTATGATCATTTAGTTGGTCTAAAATTTTTGTTCTCAATGGGAGACTTCCATTTTTTCTCTTTAAGACCATTCCATAAACCACTTTTTATACACTTTATGCTTCCAAAAACCATTCTTTGATTCTGCATAACTGACTTTTTTATATTTTTAATTGCCAACTCTATTTATATTTAAGACTATTCATATATATGTAATTTTATTTATTTGATTAGGTATTTACATGTATGAAACACACCTCCCCTTATAATGGATTGAAAATAATGAATAATTCATGTATTTAAATACATATGTACTTTGAGATTTTATATGAAACATTTTCTTTATTCCCCAAGATTTAATTATGAAATGATTTATTATGATATATATAAAACACATGAATTGATACATATGAAGGGTTCTCCCTAATAGGGCTTCAATGCATTGGGTAAAGAATTATTCTCTTGAGATAACATGTTGATGGAACCTTGGTGAATACCCTTGGTAATATGTTTTATGACACCTTGGTGATGAAACTTTGTGATATGCTTATGAGTTTCTCATTTTTATATTGTATCCATATTTCCATGTTATATATCAAATGCTTATGATTATTATCTTTTGATATGCCTCATGTTTTATCCATGGTGATCAACCATGTTCGATTCCCTTTGTTTTTCCCTTATCGGGCTTTATGCTCACCCTATTCTATTGATGTATGTCTCTAGGAAATCACATGAAGTGAGGTAAACTAGGATGGAAAAATAAATGAGTATTTTAATAGGATAATATTAAATTTATGTTTATGTTTTCCTTATGTAATTCATGTATTATGTGACTAGTTTCCAATATACTGAACCTTATAGGTACTTATAAGTTATTAATGTCATATTTTGTTAAGTAATTATATTTAAAAGCATGTATTAAAAAGGCGTGTCCCCATATGGTGTGAAGCCTCAAATATAGTTTGTATGGGATGAATAAAGCACCAAGGAAATTAAATTTGAAGTTCAATGCCTTTATAGAGGAGAAACAATTCATAATTGTCAACTAAAATCATTTTTTCTATTGAATGGTATTTTAAGATGACAATTTTATCATACTTATCTTATATGTGGATGATATGATCCTAGAATATATGATTATGAATTAGATTAAGGAGATTAAACTGAAATTTACAAAAGTTTTGAGATAAAGGATCTCACTAAATATAAATGATTTTTTTGGATGTAGATCCAAAGGGACTAGAAGACTGGAAAATTAGACTTTTCTTAGATAAAATACCTTTAAAAGTTTGAAAGATTAAATTTTTTGGATCAAACACTCTAACCACCCTATTAATAAAACATTTCAAGTTGTGAAAATAGAAAACACCTATAATGAAAATGAGGATAAATATATGGTGAAGGTTAGATTTGAATCAGTTTTTTGAATCATATATTTCATGGTTTTTATGTGGTTGAACATTTATTATATAGTGAGAGTTTTCAATAGTTCTATTGTGAATCTAGGAAAGGAGATCTGGAAATCAATAAAGTAGATTCTCTAATATCTAAATGTTATCAGAGAAATATATTTATATTTCAAAATTAATTAACCATTATAAGGGTATGTTGATGTATACTTTAGTGGAGATATGGACACATAGAAGGGTTCTATAGGTTTTGAATTTATGTTTGGAGGAATGACCATATATTGGTTGTCTTGGATACAACTAGTAGTTTCACTTTTATACTATGGAAGTCAAGTGTTTAGTCATTATAGAAAAAGGAAGGAGTTGGTCTATATGAAGTAATTATAGGATAAACTTGGAAGGTGGAAGTAAAATGAAATATATTTTTTTGTGATAGTTATAGCACAATATATCTTAAAAATGATCTAGTGTTTCACTCATAGAAGAACCGTATTTAGATGAAGTATCACATCATTAGGAACCTGATACATGATGGTGTTATGGAACTATGAATTTTTGGTCAAAATAAAAATCTTTTAGATATCATAAAAACTGTCATAGTATAGGAAAATCAGGGGTGGAATCATAAAGTATTCGGAGGAATCCTTGAAACTAGTCTTTAAGTGGGAGGTTGTTAGGCTTGAATTTATGAAGATAAATTTATGGATTTTATAATATTTTATTTTAGAAGGAGAGAATAAGGGACATGGTTTACAAAACTTAAAGGATGTTAGTGACTATTGAACTTGTTGGAAGTAAAAGTTCTAGAAGAGAGAGTCCATAACGGTGAATGAACGAGTTCTTGAAGTTAGATCACTATTCATAAGAAGTTCCTAGTGTTTAGTTTACTTAATGGGATAATGGTGGTAGCCTATGATGATATGTATAGTGGATCATATTTTTCTAATGGCAATAGAACCAGAACAACTAACAGGACTCAACTATAAATTGTTGGGGTCACTTGGAAAACTGTTTTTTCTTGGACTATTGGTTATATGAACAATTAAATTTCTTTTTTTCTCAGTTAGTGTTATCATCATTCATTGTATATTTTATTATATAAAAGTAGCCGACAACATCTTGGGGGGGGGAGTGATGGAGGCCCAAAGTATCCGCCCAAATGATGAGTTTACAATAATTTGGAAGGGAGCTGGTACAAAAGATCAAATAAATTGGATCGATAATATCCCCTTACTCACTAAATCATCTACAATGAAGTTGCTTTCCCTCTAAGTGTGCCTGATCACTATATTGTGCTTAATAGTCATCCTGCACCTTCTGATGAAAAAAGGTATCTCAAGTGGAGGGTTGGCCTTTCTGCCTAAGTGCCTAACTAGAACTCTGGAATCTGATTCTACCTCTATAATTTTGATATTATAAAGTAGACACAGCATGAGGCCACTATCCATCACCTTCGCATCCTCTCCTATGGATTTACCTTACCCATAAAAAGTACTAAACCCAAATGTGACTGATCTTATGTTTTCACGCACTAGCCCACCTCCCCTAATGTCCCCATGCAAGTAAGAGCCATCTACATTTAGTTTCAGCCCAAAAATTGGAGGACTCCAGGAAACCCACATCTCCTTGATACCCATTTCTGACTGCCCAGAAGAAATGGCCACTCTTGGAATAATACTGCAAATTGAGATCTCATAACCCCCACCCTGCAGGACGCTTACAAGTTCATCCAACATGGTTTTCACACGTACCTGGATCCAAAGTGTAGAGTAGTGTCTTCCTTCATGGTCTTTGTTTCTGGGCTCCCAGATAACCCAGAAAACAATAGCAAAGACCAACCCACGAGCAGAAATCTCCGCCTCCTTTTGACCCATATCCTAGAACTAGCTTCCGATGAATTCTGAAATCGTATCCTGCCATCCAGTAGGTCCCAATCAAAGACCCAAGTAATCCCAAATTCTGCGCGCCCATTCCTCATTGAAAAATAAATGGCACACTGATTCTCATCTTGGGCTGTAACAAAATATACAATAAGGTGCCATCTGAATTCCCCTCTTCTGCACATTATCATCAGTAGGCAAGGTTTGTTTCCTCAGTCTCCAATCTAAGAAGTTCATTTTCACCGAAATCTTTTTACACCACAACTTTGACACCCACCGATCATTATGGCTATTGACGTGCACCAAGTCACGATGGTCCCAACCAGTAAAATTACTAGAAGAGGAACTTGAGAATACTCACATGTTGGGATCCTCTGTGAAGCAAATGGAATAAAAAATAATTCTTTTTTAGTAGTCTAGAGTTGTTTTGATAAGTCTTAGGCACTGATCTGCTTCTCTGAATGAAATCATTGGAGTTGGAAAACTCGGAAAAAAAGGGTACCCAACCCAATTATCCACCCAACAGCTGATATCACCTCGACCCACCACCCACTGCACTTTATCCTCTATGCATTACATGTAGAGACCCGAAGCTTATCGTACATGGACATTACATTACTTTTGCGGAATACTTAGTACATAACAAAAACACACACACAAGGATCGTAATAGTTTAGTGTCTTTGGAAACTCGGAACGTAATCTTCTAATCGTGGTAAAAGATCTTCAATATCTCCAATAAAGATCTTCCTTTTTTTACCTAAAAACTTTCTTTATATCCTGGGGAAAAGAAAACATAAAAGGGTGAGCTCAAATGCTCAGTAAGGGTAAAAAAAAAAAAAATCAATCACATCATATTCATAAGAACATAACTTTTGGAAATCTTAACCTGCAAAAGAGATCATAATTTCATAACATGGGATAAATCATGGAAGTGAAATGTAATCACAATAATCATAACTTAAAAGATGAAACTTTGTGGCATTCACACATAATCATAGAGAATCATTTCTTGTTAGTCAAGACTCATTGCCAAGACTATCTTAGTGGACAAAGTCCCTTTCTAAATCGAGTAACCCTCATTTCAGTCCTGTTTCACTGAACCGGTATAACCTACCGTTCCAGCCCTGTCTATCTCATGAGATGTAAAATCTTTACCAAATGCATTGGAGGGAGATATAGGTCCCACCCATCTTATAATGAATCCTTTCTTATGTGTGCCACATAATCATAAAACATACATCATCGCATAACATAGGTAACAAAAATGGGATTCTTGAAACATCATGACATCATAAATCAATTCATATATGATAAAGGAATTCATAAAAATAATTCCATCACAACATGATCAAATCAATGTAATAATAGGGATAAAAACAGAACCCTTTATTATCTTAGATGGAAAATAATTTTGAAAATCACTTGAACTCCATTCTTGAGGAAAATATCCTTTCTTCTTCAAAAACATTTTTCCTTTCATAACATGTCATACAACTTTAAAATAAAAGAAGTTGATTAAAAATAAACTTGAAAACTTGTAAAGGAAGCTTCTTGGAAACAATGTTTTAAAAATCCATTCATGCCGTATAAGTTAAAAAAACATTCTTCGTACTTTTGTCGGAAAAGTCAAAAAGTACCTCGTACGACAAAAGATTCCTTTCATACATATTACTAAAAACTCACCGAAGGGTAAAAATGGATTTAAACAATTGTAGGTGGATGGAAATAATATTTCATTTTGATGAAACATGGATGTGGATGATAAAATACACCCCAGTAAATACTTACGAATAAACAATCTCGGATAAAAATGAGATTGTTATATTTCCCTTACCTTAGGTCCGATTTGATTCGTATGTGTCCGAACCTCCTGTATAATGATTTAAATAATGTCATTGACTTATTACAGAATCATATTCATTGTTATGATATCATATATGGTTCACTTATGACATTATATTACCCGTTCTTTTGAAAATTCCATGTTAAAGAAGCGTTTTGGGTAAAATCGTTTCATTTATCGTAGGTGTTTTGACTTGTTGTTCTTGACATTATTATTAGTTATATCATGATTTACTTACTTCAAGAATATAAAATATGATTTATATATCATATATATTCAGTATATATATATATAATAGATAGATAAATGAAATGAAAAACACCGTTCATGGAGACGGTAGTCCGTACGTACGCATGAACGCTGTTTTTCTTTCCTTATTGTCTTGAATGGAAGTAGATGACATACATATATATATATATATATACATAAATACAGTATCATTATTATTTCATATATTTCATTATTATTTCTTATATATACTTTATAATCATTCTTAAATGGTTAACATGGAGAATGAATCTCATCGCGTCGTGGAGACGGTAGTCCGTACGTACGCACAAGCGATGATATCATTTCCAAAAATATTGAATTGAATTGGAGTGGATTATACAATATATCAGAATCAATATGATATTGTAATAACTATTTATAGTTATTATTTACACCATTATACCCATCCATGTAAGGTGGTGGTGGAAAATAGATTACACCACGGCGTGGAGACGGTATTCCGTACGTACGCACGCGCGGTGATTTCTTTTTCCGTAGGATGGATAGATGGTGAAATAGGGTTGTTTCATAATTATAATAACATATCAGTATATGAGTGATACTTATGTTATTACTTCATAATGAAACAACCTAAGAAGAAGAAGTGGAAGAAGAAATAAAGATGAAAGAATTGGTAACGGTAATTACCTCTTCTTTGAAGCGCCTCTTTGAGACCTCCTCTTAGGGCACTAAAATTGGTCTTTGAGGAAGACCAGAACCTCTAGGATGTTTCTAGGGAAGTGGAGAAGAGATTTTTTCAGGGGTTGGCCGAGCTTGAGTGCTCAAATTGGTGTGAGGAGGAGGGGGAGGAGGTACCCTTTTATAAGGGAGGAGAGGGGCACTTTAGGAATATCTCAAAATATTATTTTACATTAAAGTCAAAATCAGTTTATAATGGTTCCAAAGGGTCTTATTTCGAAGCTAATGTGGGGATGGGTCGAAATCCTATCAACCAATAGGATTTAGACAAGTTTAGGTTATTATTTTAACCTTATCAATTAGATTTAACTCTAAGTTAAATAATTTAACTTTTACCGTGTCTTTTTGTTTTCTTTCACTATATGGTTAATAAAATTACTATAACATGCCAAACGAACCCCAAATTGTATATTATTAATAAATATATCCTTATCTAAGTCATTTGGCCGAACCGTAGATTTTTAGGAATAAAATAACAATTAATAATATAATATTTGATTTAAAAACTATTTTGTGTCAATTTTGACACTATTTGATATATGATTTTTGTGAAAGTCATAACAGAATTATATGTTCGAACAAAGTTGCTTAAATCAACACTAATATATCATAGTAACCTAGAAAATTAGTGTAAGTCATAAAAAGTCTCAAATTACATTCATTTGAGCATTTATAACATCAATTATGTTAATATTTCCTTAAAAGGGTAATTACTGCATCATCGTTGTGTCATAAATAAATTAATTTATTTAAAGTCTAAAAATTATAAATAAAATATCATTATGTAGGAAATCGTTTTAGCTTTCTAATGAATATTTATAGTCTAATTTATCTTATGTATATCCCCATATTAATAATGTTTTAGTTATTAAACTTTGATTTTAACTATTTTAACTATTCATTAAATAAAATAATATTAAATGTCATAATCTAATCCAAGTGGACCTAAATGGTCATATTATATTCCTAACGTTGTTTTTGGTCGAATTACACTTATCCAATAGAATTAGGACATGTGTTAGGGTAATAGTAATATCATATTTACCCTTAGTTACCCTATTTACTATTAACCGTGGTAAAAAAAGTAAAAAGTTACTATTCACCAAAAATTATTTTCATCTCATTGAACCCCATTTTAGTCCCTGATATTAACCGTGTCTGTCGGATTTTCGAAATTCCATTCACAGAAGCGGTAAAATTAAGTTTTATGCAAAATTCAGTTTTTAACCTACCACTTAGTAGTTTCACTATTCCTCAAAAATTGAATGTTTTCAGAAAAATACCAAAATTTCATCCTAAGATATATTTCATATTCCGAATTCAAAAATGAAGTCTATTTTACCAAATTCATATCATAGAAGTTGCATTAATTAATTAAATCCCGCTGTTAAAACAAATAGCGTGTTTTTAAGAAACAAAATATATCAAAAGATTGACACTTGATTATGTCTGGTTTAAATGTGAAATTACAACCAATGACCAACATTGTATTAAATTGTAAAAATATATTCTAAATATACTTTAAAACAACTCAAATTAATAATTTATCTCTATTAATTATTTTGATTAAAAAAATTGTTTTTTAATTATAATTTAGTAATTTTCACTATTCATTAGAATATGAAAGTTATCCGAAAAGTACCAAAATTTCACCTTAGGCTAAATTCGATACTCCGAATCCAAAAATGAAGTTCATTTTGAAAAATAAGATTTACAGAATTTTAAAAAGTGGTTATTACTATTCATAACGGCTAGTTTTAATAATATTTTAATAGCATATCGTTGTTTAGTGAAACTCGGTATTGCGTACTACACACGCTATCGAGGAAGGTCATGATTGCGTGTAATGCAAGGCAAGTCAAGGATGTGTGTTGTTCAAGCTCCTTTTGGAGTAGCGTACAACACAAGACATTAATAAAATTAAAAAGAATATTTTTTCATAAAATCTCGGGCTGTTACATTCTACCCCCCTTAAAATGAATTTCGCCCACGAAATTCGTTGGGGTTATAAATGGTTTACTATTCGAAAGTTTCTTTAATAGAAACCCACATCGTAAAAAGGAATACCAAAACATGGCTTTAAAAACTAACGTATGAAACGTAATGATTACCCAAATAAACTAATCACTGGGTTTCCACATAGGTGAAAATATGGATATGGAAGAAAAATCTAACTATCATGTTCTGACGGAGAGTGGTAGAGAACATGGCTATGGAAAAGCCAGTAATCACAAATCCATAGATTTGTGATGATATAAGGTACCATATGATTCATCAGGTATAAGATCACTAGGACAACATTTTTGGTTTTCAAGATCATTTCCCTAAAGTTGAAATTTTGAATTAGAATAAATACTTACTTTATTTTGGTACAATCTCACTGTTGTTCGTGTCTTGAACAATTTCCACTTCATCTCTTAAATAAATGAAGTTGAATTTGTTATTAGTGAAGTGTTAGCAGATCATGTGATAGAATGACGGGTCATTCCATCTGTCTCAAACAAAAGGTTAGCAAAAATTATATGCATAAGTCGATCTATAGTGAGATTAATCATATATGGTTCCCAAAATGGACTTATACTTCATATATCATACTGCTTAATATAATAAACCTAGTTTCTACTAAACAGGGACTTCCTGTAGGCCAGTGGTAGGCGATAAAGGCCAGTCGCACTTCGGTTGTGGGTTCGATTCCCACAGCCTTGTTTGAAGCGATGGGCTGTCGCCCGTCCTGCAGGTTGTCCTTTTTCTAAAACTACATTACTATAACATCCGATCAATAATTTCGAAAAAAAAACTTCTATCCTTAAACAATACTAACTTATTCCAACATAATCCATTCCAATCTTTAGGCTTACCCATAATACTGCAGTCCACTCTCATAATATAGTGAAAACAATTACCAGAGATTTAATACCATCGTTGATCCCCATAAGATATGTCTTGTTGGTCACATTCTAAACATTCAAAGTCCTTAATCATGTATTCTCTTGAATACCTTAGTGAAAACATGAATGCAGTTTAAAGTTAACACTTTCCACATACCAAAATCCTCAGAATTCTATATACTCAAACCATGATATCACTTAGTCCTTATATCAATCATGAGCTCATGAATACTATTAAACATTTCATTTTCTCATTTTCCCTTCATTATGCGCATATCATCTTATTTCCAAAATATATCAATCACTTTGAATACCACATCAATAAATATTGCAATACTCAATAATACAACATTATTTCGAAATCCCATTACATAAACACTTAATCATTCCACCACATCGTTGTCATATTCAACATTTCCAATAGTGATCGCATGTGACTTCCCTTTGTCCTTTTCCTTCAGTGGTTTCTCATGTTGATCATTACTAACCCTTGGATTAGGGCATTTATTAGCATAATGCCCCATTTCCTTGCACTTGAAGCATTGAAGTGTTAGTGGTGCGTTCTCTGCAGTGTTTGATTTATTCACATCATTAGAAACCCTTTTTCCATTACTTCGACACTCAGCTGCTCGATGACCTTCTTTTCCACACTTAAAACATTTTCTAGTCCCTTTAAGACAATCTCCACCATGCTTCTTTCCACACTTTGTGCATAAGGAAACATTCATCTTCTTTTCACCATTATTCTGAGATTTCTCCTTGAACTCCATCTTTCGTTTTTTGTCAAAACCATGAGATGGATATGTAACACCAACTTCCATTTCTACCTTGATAGCACAACGCACAATTTCTTCATAGCTACTGAAGTCTCTTATAGCTAATGCCCTTCGAAGACTTGGTTTTAAGCCACTGAAAAATCGATCAACTTTACTTTCAGGTTGGATGATAATGCCAGATGCATACCTTGCGAGTCTTGTAAAATTCGCTTCGTATATACCAACAGATTCATAATCCTTTTGCTTTAGTTCAAGAAAATCCTTCTCCATCTTTGTTCGAAGAATACGAGGGAATTACTTATTGAAAAATAAGTTCTTGAACTCGTCCCATTCCATGGACTCAATTTCATCTCTTGGCCTCGTATTCTTGATAAGATTACACCATTGATCAGTTTCACCTTCCAAACGATATACTGCTAAGATGACTTTATCATGTTCAGAACATTGAAGAACTGAAAATATCTTTTCAGTGGTACTGATCCATTGTTCAGAAACAAGTGGATCAGAAGACCCACTGAAAGAAGGTGGACGTTGCCTCATGAAGGACTCAATAGAATATTGTTCCCTTCTCTGCTCATTTGGAAGTCCAGAATGATTCATAGCTTGTGTAAGTATAGCAATAAGATTTTGCACTCCATCTCCCATAACATTTGTTTGTTCAGGAGGACAATCATTGCATTGTCCATTGCATTGATCAACACGGTTCCTTCGGGTTCCAGCCATCGTCTAAAACCCAAAAATAATAGTGTGAGAGGAAAAAATCATGCTAGGGAAAACAACATAATAAAGGGAGAGTACCTTCAATATCTAACATCTTAGGTTTAATTCTATGATCGTTAGCGTAATTCTAGTACTATAACCTATACGTATACTTAACCTTAGGGACATCCCTAGACATACCTTAGAAATATCTCTAGGGATCTCACTAACGTTTTCACATCCTAGTTTCCAAAGGTTGACTAAACCTTTCCTCTGATACCAACTGTAGAGACCCGAAGCTTATCGTACATGGACATGACATTACTTTTGCGGAATACTTAGTACATAACAAAAACACACACACAAGGATCGTAATAGTTTAGTGTCTTTGGAAACTCGGAACGTAATCTTCTAATCGTGGTGAAAGATCTTCAATATCTCCAATAAAGATCTTCCTTTTTTTACCTAAAAACTTTCTTTATATCCTGGGGAAAAGAAAACATAAAAGGGTGAGCTCAAATGCTCAGTAAGGGTAAAAAAAAGAAAAATCAATCACATCATATTCATAAGAACATAACTTTTGGAAATCTTAACCTGCAAAAGAGATCATAATTTCATAACATGGGATAAATCATGGAAGTGAAATGTAATCACAATAATAATAACTTAAAAGATGAAACTTTTTGGCATTCACACATAATCATAGAGAATAATTTCTTGTTAGTCAAGACTCATTGCCAAGACTATCTTAGTGGACAAAGTCCCTTTCTGAATCGAGTAACCCTCGTTTCAGTCCTGTTTCACTGAACCGGTATAACCTACCGTTCCAGCCCTGTCTATCTCATGAGATGTAAAATCTTTACCCAATGCATTGGAGGGAGATATAGGTCCCACCCATCTTATAATGAATCCTTTCTTATGTGTGCCACATAATCATAAAACATACATCATCACATAACATAGGTAACAAAAATGGGATTCTTGAAACATCATGACATCATAAATCAATTCATATATGATAAAGGAATTCATAAAAATAATTCCATCACAACATGATCAAATCAATGTAATAATAGGGATAAAAACAGAACCCTTTATTATCTTAGATGGAAAATAATTTTGAAAATCACTTGAACTCCATTCTTGAGGAAAATATCCTTTCTTCTTCAAAAACATTTTTCCTTTCATAACATGTCATACAACTTTAAAATAAAAGAAGTTGATTAAAAATAAAATTGAAAACTTGTAAAGGAATCTTCTTGGAAACAATGTTTTAAAAATCCATTCATGCCGTATAAGTTAAAAAAACATTCTTCGTACTTTTGTCGAAAAAGTCAAAAAGTACCTCGTACGACAAAAGATTCCTTTCATACATATTACTAAAAACTCACCGAAGGGTAAAAATGGATTTAAACAATTGTAGGTGGATGGAAATAATATTTCATTTTGATGAAACATGGATGTGGATGATAAAATACACCCCAGTAAATACTTACGAATAAACAATCTCGGATAAAAATGAGATTGTTATATTTCCCTTACCTTAGGTCCGATTTGATTCGTATGTGTCCGAACCTCCTGTATAATGATTTAAATAATGTCATTGACTTATTAAAGAATCATATTCATTGTTATGATATCATATATAGTTCACTTATGACATTATATTACCCGTTCTTTTGTAAATTCCATGTTAAAGAAGCGTTTTGGGTAAAATCGTTTCATTTATCGTAGGTGTTTTGACTTGTTGTTCTTGACATTATTATTACTTATATCATGATTTACTTACTTCCAGAATATAAAATATGATTTATATATCATATATATTCAGTATATATATATATAATAGATAGATAAATGAAATGAAAAACACCGTTCATGGAGACGGTAGTCCGTACGTACGCATGAACACTGTTTTTCTTTCCTTATTGTCTTGAATGGAAGTAAGTAGATGACATACATATATATATATATATACATAAATCCAGTATCATTATTATTTCATATATTTCATTATTATTTCTTATATATACTTTATAATCATTCTTAAATGGTTAACATGGAGAATGAATCTCATCGCGTCGTGGAGACGGTAGTCCGTACGTACGCACAAGCGATGATATCATTTCCATAAATATTGAATTGAATTGGAGTGGATTATACAATATATCAGAATCAATATGATGTTGTAATAACTATGTATAGTTATTCTTTACACCATTATACCCATCCATGTAAGGTGGTGGTGGAAAATAGATTACACCACGGCGTGGAGACGGTATTCCGTACGTACGCACGCACGATGATTTCTTTTTCCGTAGGATGGATAGATGGTGAAATAGGGTTGTTTCATAATTATAATAACATATCAGTATATGAGTGATACTGATGTTATTACTTCATAATGAAACAACCTAAGAAGAAGAAGTGGAAGAAGAAATAAAGATGAAAGAATTGGTAACGGTAATTACCTCTTCTTTGAAGCGCCTCTTTGAGACCTCCTCTTAGGGAACTAAAATTGGTCTTTGAGGAAGACCAGAACCTCTAGGATGTTGCTAGGGAAGTGGAGAATAGATGTTTTCAGGGGTTGGCCGGGCTTGAGTGCTCAAATTGGTGTGAGGAGGAGGGGGAGGAGGTACCCTTTTATAAGGGAGGAGAGGGGCACTTTAGGAATATCTCAAAATATTATTTTACATTAAAGTAAAAATCAGTTTATAATGGTTTCAAAGGGTCTTATTTCGAAGCTAATGTGGGGATGGGTCAAAATCCTATCAACCAATAGGATTTAGACAAGTTTAGGTTATTATTTTAACCTTATCAATTAGATTTAACTCTAAGTTAAATAATTTAACTTTTACCGTGTCTTTTTGTTTTCTTTCACTATATGGTTAATACAATTACTATAACATGCCAAACGAACCCCAAATTGTATATTATTAATAAATATATCCTTATCTAAGTCATTTGGCCGAACCTTAGATTTTTAGGAATAAAATAACAATTAATAATATAATATTTGATTTAAAAACTATTTTGTGTCAATTTTGACACTATTTGATATATGATTTTTGTGAAAGTCATAACAGAATTATATGTTCGAACCAAGTTGATTAAATCAACACTAATATATCATAGTAACCTAGAAAATTAGTGTAAGTCATAAAAAGTCTCAAATTACATTCATTTGAGCATTTATAACATCAATTATATTAATATTTCCTTAAAAGGGTAATTACTGCATCATCGTTGTGTCATAAATAAATTAATTTATTTAAAGTCTAAAAATTATAAATAAAATATCATTATGTAGGAAATCGTTTTATCTTTCTAATTAATATTTATAGTCTAATTTATCTTATGTATAACCCCATATTAATAATGTTTTAGTTATTAAACTTTGATTTTTACTATTTTAACTATTCATTAAATAAAATAATATTAAATGTCATAATCTAATCCAAGTGGACCTAAATGGTCATATTATATTCCTAAGGTTGTTTTTGGTCGAATTACACTTATCCAATAGAATTAGGACATGTGTTAGGGTAATAGTAATATCATATTTACCCTTAGTTACCTTATTTACTATTAACCGTGGTAAAAAAAGTAAAAAGTTACTATTCACCAAAAATTATTTTCATCTCATTGAACCCCATTTTAGTCCCTGATATTAACCGTGTCTGTCGGATTTTCGAAATTCCATTCACAGAAGCGGTAAAATTAAGTTTTATGCAAAATTCAGTTTTTAACCTACCACTTAGTAGTTTCACTATTCATCAAAAATTGAATGTTTTCAGAAAAATACCAAAATTTCATCCTAAGCTATATTTCATATTCCGAATTCAAAAATGAAGTCTATTTTACCAAATTCATATCATAGAAGTTGCATTAATTAATTAAATCCCGCTGTTAAAACAAATAGCGTGTTTTTAAGAAACAAAATATATCAAAAGATTGACACTTGATTATGTCTGGTTTAAATGTGAAATTACAACCAATGACCAACATTGTATTAAATTGTAAAAATATATTCTAAATATACTTTAAAACAACTCAAATTAATAATTTTTCTCTATTAATTATTTTGATTAAAAAAATTGTTTTTTAATTATAATTTTGTAATTTTCACTATTCATTAGAATATGAAAGTTATCCGAAAAGTACCAAAATTTCACCTTAGGCTAAATTCGATACTCCGAATCCAAAAATGAAGTTCATTTTGAAAAATAAGATTTACAGAATTTTAAAAAGTGGTTATTAC
The DNA here is from genome assembly GCA_963277665.1 of Viscum album. Taxonomy (NCBI): domain Eukaryota; kingdom Viridiplantae; phylum Streptophyta; class Magnoliopsida; order Santalales; family Viscaceae; genus Viscum; species Viscum album. The sequence continues at coordinate 1,896,068,960 of OY728158.1, read as the reverse complement.
TATTCATAACGGCTAGTTTTAATAATATTTTAATAACATATCGTTGTTTAGTGAAACTCGGTATTGCGTACTACACACGCTATCGAGGAAGGTCGTGATTGCGTGTAGTGCAAGGCAAGTCAAGGATGTGTGTTGTTCAAGCTCCTTTTGGAGTAGCGTACAACACAAGACATTAATAAAATTAAAAAGAATATTTTTTCATAAAATCTCGGGCTGTTACATTACAGATGATCAAACACAATATTTTCTAGGCCTGAAATCCTCCCACCTCTAACATCCCATGCTTTCAATTCATCACCGTACCAATGCCCCATAAATCGTTTTTTATATATATGGTTTTTTATTAAAAATGGGTAGGGTAACCAATATTTTCAAAAATGGGTCCCAAGATGCGTGAACCCCATTCAAGAAACCTTAATCCCAGGAAGATGCGTGAACGAGGTTCACACATCATAGGCGCCGTGAAAGATGCATGAATCCCATTCACACATCCTTTATAAACTTCGTGAAGGATGCGTCAATGGGGTTAACACATCCTACAAAATCTTTTAATTCTTTAATTTTTTTTATTTTTAAAATTTTTATTTTTGTTTTGTATTGTTTATATATATATATATAATATATTTATATATATATAACAAAAATTTTCAGTAGAATTTATCTGTTATTTAATATCCAATTGTACTGCCATTACATTAGTCTGGATTCTGACAGAAACTCTCACCCAGGGCTCTCTTTTATAAGAGGGATTTCCCTGAAAATCATTCTACATTTTCGATGTGGGATTCAGGTTCTCCCTTTCCTGTGCAGAACATTCTGCATTTCCGATGTGGGATTCTGTTTCAAGTACACTACTTTGAAAGACAATAAAATACAAACTATAAGACCAATATAAATGAAACTTAAAACATGGATTAAATATATAAAAAATAGTTGAAAATAGATATAATTTCATAAAAAATGTTGATAAATAATAATTTATAAGCTTTCAAAACCACCAACTTGAAACTAAAAAATGTTTCAAATACGTGGCTTTGAAAGACTATAAAATACAAACTATAAGACCAATATAAATGAAACTGAAACATGGATTAAACATATAAGAAATATTTAATAATTAATTAGTTAATTAGTAATATAATTATTAATTAGTTAATTATTAGTTAATTAGTAATATCATTATTAATTATATAATAATTAATTAGTAATATAATTATTAATTATATAATAATTAATTAGTAACATAATTATTAATTATTTAATAATTATTTATTTAATTTTTAATGTAATTATTAATTATATAATAATTAAATAGTTAATTAGTAATATAATTATTAATTATATAATAATTAATTATTTAATTAGTGATAGAATTATTAATTATATAATAATTCATTAGTTAATTAGTTAATTAGTAATATAATATATTATTATAATTATTCATTATAATTATTAATTATTAATTGTTAATAATTAATTATATAATAATTAATTAGTTACTTAGTAATACAATTAGTAATTATATAATAATTAATTTTTTCATTAGTAATATAATTTTTAATTATAATTATAATTATTAATTATGTAATTAATAATTATATTACTAATCAACTAATTAATTATTATATAATTATTATTTAATAATTATAATTAATAATTATATTACTAATTATAATTAATACTTATATTACTAATTATATTTAATAATTATATTACTAATTATAATTAATAATTATATTACTAATTAACTAATTATTTATTATACAATTAATAATTATATTACTAATTAAATAATTAATTATTATATAATTAAAAATTAAAAATTAAAAATTATAATGAGTAATTATAATTAATAATTATATTAATAATTAACTAATTAGTTAATCCATATTTTATGTTTCATTTATATTGGTCTTATAGTTTTTATTTTATAGTCTTTCAAAGCCACATATTTGAAACATTTTCAAGTTTTAAGTTGGTGGTTTTGAAAGCATATAAATTATTATTCATATAATTTTTTACAAAATTATTTTTATTTTCAACTATTTTTTATATGTTTAATTCATGTTTTAAGTTTCATTTATATTGGTCTTATAGTTTGTATTTTATATTCCTTCAAATTCAGGTACTTGAAACAGAATCCCAAATCGGAAATACAGAATATACCGTGCATGAAAGAGAGAACCTGAATCCCACATCAGAAATGCAGAATGATTTCTAGGGAAATCCCTCTTATAAAAGAGAGCCCTGGGTGAGGGTTTCTATCAGGATTCAGACAGTTTTAATGGCAGTACTTCTGGATATTAAATTGTAGATAAATTCTGCTAAATTTTTTGTTATATATATATATATATAAAACAAAACAAAAAAATAACAATAAAAATTTAAAAATACAGAAAATAAAATAAAAAGTTAAATATTTCTGTAGGATGTGTGAACGCGGTTCATGCATCTTTTATGACGTCTACGAAGGATGCATGAATGAGGTTCATGCATCTCCAAACCCATTTTTAAAAATAGTTGAAACCCTATCCCTTTTCTACATTTTTTTTCAAAATCCCATTGAAATAAAAAACCCTCATAAATCCCCCCCACAGTGATTTCATTTCAAAAATTTCCTAGGATATTCTTGCTTAAATGGAGTGCATGACTTCGGGAATATCACAAATTAAAACTTCAACTTAATCGATAGGCCTTTCCATTCTCATCCAGGATGCCCAGTGGTATTTACCGGTATGCTTAGAATCTCAAATTAATCTTGTCAATATTTTCTCCAAATGATCAATTGTCCCTTTTGGTGCCTTAATAACTAAAAAAACATGCACAGGAATAGATTCTAGCATGCTTTTCACCAAATTGATGCGGCCTCCTAATGAAAGAAACTTGTTTTTCCTATTAAAAATCGATCCCACAATTCGATTTAAGATACACTCAAGAATAACCTTCTTAATCCTACCATTGGGGATGGGAACACCCAAGTACTACATCAGGAGTTGATGTCTTTATATGCCGAACTTACTTTGAATAATTCTACTATGCTGAACCAAAAATATATTGGATATGTAAAAACTACTCTTTTCCAAATTAATCCTTTTCTCACTAAGAAAACCATATATCTCCATTATGTGTGAGTGTGTTTCATTTGGTTTTTCCATTTTGGAAAGTTTTATCAATGTTAAATGTGGTGATTTTGCGTTTGATAGGTGTTCTTGTAATTTTTAGTTTAGGATGAACAATTTTAGGCATCACTACATTTTATAAGTTCTAGAATTTATTATGCGCTTGAAGTTCTGGAAGTTTCCTTCTAAATCATAATGTTTTGGTGTAACATGTACAAGGTTGGGCAGTTATTTTGCAATGGGAGTGGTCTGAAGATTCATGGAAAATATTGGAAAATAACACTGAATGAATATAAAGTGGATAATTTGGCATGTCAATGGTTATATAAACTTATCTATGTATTTTGAAATAGATGATCTGTTATACGGGGTTTTGGAAGCATATGTTCGAGGAGATGTAGACACATAAAGAAGTATCACTGGATATTTGTTACCTTTATAGGAAACACTATAATAAATATGTATAGACTACAACCATTAGTTTCACTATCAAACCTATAAGTTAAATATATGGCCGCTATGGAATAAGGGAAGGTGTTGAAATGGTTGAAGTATTTATTGGAGTAACATTGAAGGAGGCTGAGGAATGCAATATTGTTTTATAATAATAAGAGTACATTCCATTTGGTGAATAATATTATGTTTCACTCAAGGAAAAATAATATTAATCTAAATTAATATTTCATCATTAATTTTTTTGAGGATAGAGTGCTGGATAAATGAAATATCAGTGGGATTCAAAATCCAATGGACATGCTAACCAATGACTTAGTCCTAGAAAATCTGGGGTAGTGATTTGTATTTTTAGGGATTTGTAAGGACCTTGAAATAAATACCAGTACAAAACCTAAACCAAGATGATACTGACCCCAATGGAACTCCCCTATCCCCAAGGGATGGAAACTAGCACTACTGGACTTGAAGTGAAATTGGGGAATGATTTACCCACTTTTTTTATCATTGAAAGTCATGACTGATTTCTACCATAAATTCAACATGACTCATCCATATGTTATATGTTACATAAATATAAAATATACCCAAATAGGTCATATGGGAGTAAAAAATAATTAAAATAAACCACACACACACATATATATATAAATGAAAATTAGAGTAATCAATATGAAACATTCAATATATTAACATTCCTGTAGAGTATCAGACTTGGTTGAACATTGGGGGTGAATCAATGGTCTTCTTTTACAAATTATATCCCTTTTGAAATTGATATCTTGAACCTAGTAGAGTTATTAGTCTAATTAATATTATCTCAATATATCACTTTGCATGTAGTAATTTTAAGAGAGAATATAATACACGATAATTAAATGGTTTCATATAAAAACATACTCCTTGCCAAGTTGGTTATACACCCCAACATGGATTACCTACTAAATCTCCAAGTGTCTACAACAATAACTAGTTATACACCCCAATACCATAAAAATAATAGTTTTTTAAAAAACCTAACTAAAATTATAAAAAAAATATTTATACACCCCTATTAGAACCTCCTTCATTTTTCAATTTAGTGATAGAAAGACCCCAAAAAAACTTGGGTTGCTTCTACACCAAATGTGATTTGATATTCCACCACAAGAAGGATGGATAAACAAATATACTTTTTAAAAATATTCAAGAAACTCAGAAGGAATTATGGACTTGAAACTCTTCACTGGATCTTGAATATTCTAGGATCTCCTCTTCATTCTATCTCCTCAATAAAAATTTTATATCATCTCTTAGAATACCTGTAAAGTGGTTGGTGATTTCTCTAAAAAATATTCTCAATACTCAAATAACATTATTTATTTTTCTTCATTTAATATATAATACACATATATATATATTAATCCTTATCTTTGAAAAATATAATAAAATAGTTATAAATATTTCAATTTAAAAAATATAAGATTTATATCACGTATCACATGATTTTTTCTTCACAGCTATGTATAACTACAATTAGTTATTTTTCTTTTTTATTCGGTCAATGGATCCCGAATGATCTCATAATTTATTATCTATATTAATTTTTTTTAATATCAAAAAATAAAACCTAAATTGAATACTTAAGGAATCATGAATCATGTATTTTGGTATTCTTCATTGAAATATCGATACATATGCATCGTCACATTTTTAATATATCCTCATTTGCATGTAGGAACACATGATATGCATGGTCTTCCTTTTTAAAATTCACTTCACACAGTTATCAAAATACCAATACTAATTATTCATAATACACCTTATATTTTATACGTATAAATTATGCATAGAACTGATCATCAAAATATGATTCTTCATGTGGCTTCATGTGAATGAAAATATGCATGTCTCACTCATAATGAATTTTAAATACCATGGACTTCATAAATTATACATATGAAGAATGCTTTAATTGACACATCTGGCTCACTCATAATGAATTTTAAATACCATGGGCTTCATAATTATCATTCATATTATATGCATGAAAGTGTAACTGCATGAATGCGTAATAATCTATAGCTTATCCATTCATAAACAAAGTATCATCAATGCTTGAAGGTTTGGATTTAGTACAACTCAATTTATTCTCTATGCACATAAACATCATAGTTAAATATTGACATAGATCCTCCTTTGTATAAAAGATATGAACAAACCTCATTACTCATGGTCGATGAACATATTTCTATATATGGTTAATTATTGATTCATGGATGGTCTATACACTCTATTCCTCACAGAAGGTCCATTCAAGTCACATTCTCATAGAAGTTCTGTGTTGAGGATTCGTCCACATAGAATAACCTTTCTCCCATACGATACTTATGAAAAGTAATAAAACTCAAAGAATATTTAATTTATATAAAATATCCATGAAAAATTATTATTTTCATTAATGGAATATGTTTTTCATCCCTCATAGAGTCTTCTTTATCACATAAGGTCTATCTATGACCGATCCTCATACTCACAAGAGCATGAATCTCATATTAGACCCATCTTCAAACTTGGATTGGTATCAAGGGATTATTGTTTTTATTGATCTAGTGAGTCTTGATACTTGATTAGTGAATAATGATGCCCGGTTATGGTGAAATTTAGGCACAAAAAAACCCTCAAATGGATAAAGGTTTGAGATAACGTGGTATTGAACAGAAGATTGAAAAGTAGTTATTTTGAATGATGCATGTCATTTGAATATTTTTTAGTGTAAGGTCAAAAATTATAATACATTCATGATACAGACTATTGTATGTGAATTCAGGACTTTATGCTACCTTGGACTGGCCATGTGAGCTAGCTCCCGCATGGTGAGATTTACTCCCACATGTGTGGTTGAGCTGGCTTGTAGGCCTGATTGTGACGACCAATTTTTTAATAGAAAATTATAAAAAAAATTAGAAAATTATTTATATGATACAAATTACATATCATATTATTAAAATTTTTATTCAAAACTCAAACATTCTTTTCATGCATTTCTCAAAAAATATCACGAATAATATCCTCATGAAATAATAGAATATTTCATGGCCTTCTTATTCACATATTATTGATACAATAATTTCATGGAATTATCAATAAATAATATTCATGAAATAGGAAATTTTATTTATTAAAATTAATTAATTATATGTCTTTAATTACTATGAAGAGTTAAACAATCATCAGATATTAACTGCCAATTGTTCTTGAACTTTTATAATCAAATTCTTCAATTTAGAAGCCCCATAATGCATTTCAATCAATCTTGTAAGAAACTCACACATATTTTGGAATTATATGGATAAACATCAAACATGAATTACAATTCATTTGTATGAATCCATAAGAATAATACAAGAATCATCATCAACTTACTAAACACAAATTGAACCACTGACAACAAATACAATACTCACTTGGTCCAATAATCCCCCCCTTTAATTTTTTTGGAAATACCATAATTTAAAGATGTCAATATGTGTACATGGATAAATTATTTCTCCTACCCCTTTTTGAAAATAACATATCAAGTTCAATGTAAGGGTCTTATAATAAACTCTTCTACCTTTCAAAGAACTCATACCCTTCTAATCTTGTTTAGTTGAGAGAAAGATGATACCACATGGTTTTCTTAACAAACAACCTTCGATTATTATGATCTATGTCTATATGTGATATTATGGTGTAGAAAACAAGAAATATACAATCATGGTTCTTAGTTAAGTATGTAAATGACCATGTATGTGATAAAATGCTCATAGACCTCAAAAAATATCATTTTTGGATCTATAAAAACTTATTTTAAAAGAATATTGTAACCAACTCACATCTCAAGAAACAATAAAAATAGTTCATGTACAAGTCATGTAACTCCCCTTTTTTCTCATGATTTTAGAACTAATAACCCCTTAGTAATTGAATTTAAAATAATTATAAATAAGGTTTGTAAGTGTGATTATAAAAGAATAACCTTTAGGTTTTAAGTGATGTTTATAAATTTTATATTTACTGGAAACATTAGATTTGATGATTCTTTCTCGGTTTTTCTCACCATAAAGGGATGCATTATTTTCATTCACCATGAATACTTATTTTTTATAGTACTCTAAGAAAAATCTCATTTTCCTTTATTTATAGTGTGTCAAAATTTCAAGATTATCATTTAAATACCTTAATATAATCATAGTTAAATACAAATAATGGGGAATAAGGTGGATAAACTTTTACTCCTCATAAGTATCACTCATGGTGAGAGTTTCCTCGTAACCTATGCCATTCTCTACTTACAATATCAACCCTTCTTTTCCTGTCAACATTATTAACAAATTGTGGACTCATTTTCTCTCCATGCTCTATTTATATTTGAGAGATAATATTCTTTTACTTTTAAATTAATGTAACCACATCTTCTTATACTTTTAAGGAAAATATCATCAATTGTTCTGGGTAGGAAAAATAATCATACAATTCTTCATATCATATCCAGCTTTCTCATACCTTTCATATATCCTCTTTGGGATTTTTAAGTCACCACATATTTATGAATTCTTAAGATATTCAACCTTTTCCTTCTCCACCACCTAATTTCCTTTAGAATAAACAATGTTTTATGCTTCCTCCATCTATTTAGCCTTAGCCAATTGGTCAGGATAAACAATCAAAAATTCTATATTGACTTGTTTAGTTTTCTTATACTTCTCATTTGGATTATTTTTGACCTTATCGTGACTTGATTAAACTTCCTTAATTTTTTGATTATGTATACCAATCATACCATAGTAAATTTCTCTAAGAAATCTAGTTATGCATACGTCCTCTTGGTGTCCCTCTAGTCCACATTTACCACACACCTCTTTCAAAGATTCAAATGTTTTTGGTGTAAAAATTTGGCGTAAACAAAAAAACATGCTTCCTTCAAGTAATTTTATCACTTTTTCTCACCAACCCCCATACTTCTTGCCTCATTCCTATACAAGACATATTTTTCCAATAAGTGTATGATTTATGTCCATACCTTCCACAATAACAATAATAGCCTCAGAATTGTGAAATTCCATATTGATCATAGAACATTACATTATTTATGTTCTTGAAGTACGACTTCAATGCATGACTTATTTTTATTAGGTAAAATACCCTTCTTTGTATCATTTCTTCCTTTTATGGGTTATAGTGTTTCTCAATATCCTTCTTATCTCAACTTTGTATGGGATTGTTTTTGTGACCTGTACAATCAGTTATAAAAAATATATCTTGATATTCATAGGCACCAAATTATACCTTATTATTAGAATAATTAATCTCACTATATTAAGTGAATTTACCATTAACCTTTCTTTATTTATTAAATTATTTTTGGCCTTGTTCGACTAATGATGAACTGTAACACATATGTCATATGTCTCAAAAATATCATTTTTAATATTGAGTCAAATTTTCTCTAAGATCACACACCATATTTTCTTATTCACCACCCCCATATTTTAAGTCCTAATATCATCAACATATGATATTACCTTCATTATTATCTATTCCTTTTCTTATATATCCTTATTGTTTTTCCTTTAGTAAAGTTTTCTTTTCTTTACCAAGTTTTGTAATCTCCTCAATACATACTTCCAACTCATGCTTCATATTCCATTCCACCTCTATCATTTTGTATCAATAATTATCACTACTTGATTAATAAACCCCTTTTTAACTTTAGAAAATAAATTAACCTCATTTTCTAAAGAGATACTTGAAGAGAAATCAGGTCTATCATGGTTTCTCGACAAATTTATTTTCCTATTACTACATTAACTTTTCTTCTTCTAGTCATTCATTTTTTTTGAAATTTCTCAACTTCTACCTCAAATTTAGATTCAATTTTTTTTGATAAATCATAGGAAAAATTTCTAATGCCATTAAAATCCCATCATTTTAGTTAATATTTTCATTTTAATTTCCACTTTCACTATTTAACCCTCTTGATATAGGAGAAATAAACTTGTTAATCCATTAATCACCCACAGTTTATAAATATATTGTTTAATAAATATCTTCTTGTTTACCTTTAACCATTATTATTACTTAAAATTCCATCCTATACTTTTTTCTACTTAAAAGATTCAATCTTCCTCATCTCATAAGCTACAAGTATATTATTCAAATAAACCAGTGACAAATCATCTTTTTCTTCTAGGGTTGATATTTTTGAATCTAATTGATACCAGTAATTCCTAATGAATTTTTTTAAAGTTATTGAATCTTAAATATTCTCCCTAAAACTCCAAATGTTGCTCACAATCTCATTGGAACTTATAAGGTAGTCATCTATGGTCTCATAATCAACCATATTTATATATTCAAATTGAATCATAAAGACTTATAGTTTGGATTCTTTGAATTTGATATCACCTTCATAAATAATTTTTAATTTTACTAAAGTTTTTTATGAAGTTTGAAGAGCCATGAATCCGGAATATACCTTTTTTATAGATACATGAATATGAAAATTTGAGCATTTCCATTTAAATCCATGTTTCTATTTTCTACTTGAGTAAAATAATCACCTTCAACAATGGGTGTAAACCCAAATGTGGATGCATCTCTAACCTCCATACCAAGTGATGGAGGATAAGGTAATATACTATTCCTACAACTGTGATAATTCATACCATAAAATGTTGGAACACCTCATATTTTAACTAAGTTAATATTTTCTATGTCTCAAAATTATTCTTGGGTTTTTAGAGGGGACCTCCCTCTTATACCACTTATAAATACCCATGATAGTTTTATCTCTAAGTGGGGATGGTGAATCGGTTATCTTATTTTTTAAATTCCCTCTCTTTTGGATCTAACCTCTTGAACCTATTAGAGTTCATGATACACTCAATATTATCTCTCAGTACAACTTAATATGTTGTAATAATAATAGAGAACACAAGACATGATTATTATATGGTTCAATATAAAATCTTACTCCTTTCCAAGTAATTTATACACCCCAACATCAATTACATACTAAAAATATAATTAAATAAAGCAGAAATTGGTTTTAGACCCCAATCCCACAAAATAAGTAGGTGGTTATACAAACCAACTATAATTATCCAATATCTAGTTATACACCCCAGTTACAAACTCCTTTAGTTTTTGATCTAGTGATAGAAATACCTTTATAATTTTTAGGATTATTCTGCACAAAATGTGATTTGATCTTCCTCTATAGTTAGTCTAGATTAGCTGGTCTACTTATGTATAATCTTTGAGAGATCTATAAGTAATGATGTTCTGAAATATCTTCACCAGATATTTAATAATTTGGGTTATGATCTTTGTTCTCTCTCCTTGATACATATGTTTCATTGGATCTCAGAATACATGAAATGTTCTTGGTGAGTTCACTCAAAATCAATTTCAAAAATTTCAAAAATTTATTTAATTTTTTAAAGTAATATAGAATACACAAATATAAATAGTTATCCTAATATTTGAAAACAATAATAAAATACTTATAAAGATTTTAATTTAAATCCTATAAGATTCGGATCAAGTCTCCCATGATTTATTTTTCGAAACTGCAAATAGCTACAACCAAATTTTTTATTTTTAATTTATTCAATGGATCCATAATTATCTCCTCATTTATTATTGATATTATTTTTTGTTTAATATCTTATAATAATACCTAATTTAAATGATATATGAATCATGATTCATGCATCATGATTCATTTATCATGACATTCATCATTTAAATTTCATTACAAATTCATTTCCACATTTTGAATATATTCCTAATATATACATATGAATTCATGATATGAATAGTCTTACTCATTTAAATTATCTTCACATAATTATCAAAATAATCATACTTATTACTAATAAATCTCCTCAAATTTTATATGTATAAATTGTGTACATCACTGATCATGAAAATATGGTTATTTATGTGGCTTCATGGGCATGGAAACATGCATGTATCTCATATGTTTTCATCATTTATTTGTCACATGAACTTAACCTAATATGAATCATTCATTCACGATTTCATTGAATTCCCTCATAATGACCTATAAAGGTAACAAACTTCATAATTCACATTTATATTTCATGTATGTAAGTGAAACTTTTTGAATTCATGATAATATCATGTTTAACCATTCATGAATCTAGCATCATCAATGCCGAAATATTTGATTATAGAACAACTTAATTTATTCTCTATGCACACAAATTTCAAAGGTGAAAGATTGAAGTTGACCCTCCATTTCATTAGAGATCCATGAAAACCTCATATGTTATGGTTAATAGTATTCTTCCTATAAAGGTTCTATGCTTGATTCATGGAAGTTATGTGCCATCCATTTTTCAAGGAAGGTCCATAGAAGTCACATTCTCATGGAAGTTCCATGTTGATGATTTTTCCTCAAATAAGATTTATTTTCATGAAGGAAAATCACAGAAGGTCCTAAAACTCATGGAATATTACTTTCATAAGGGAGATATGTTCATAGTCTTACTTTTTTACATAAGGTTTGTGTTGTTCATACCTAAATGTGGATTCTTTCTTAGATAATATACATTTATGATTGATCTCCATACAAATGGAAGAATAGATTCTATCTCTAACTAATATTCACACATTACATAGTTTCAAGGGATGATGGTGTGTATTGATCCAATGAAGCTAGAAACTCAATCAGTGAAGAATGAGATTCTGTTATGGTGAAATTTTCATGTATAGAAAAACCTCTACGGTCTGAAGGAAATAGATGACACAAGATTAAATTGATTAATATAGAACAACTATATCAGATTTCAAATTTCATTTTTATATGTTTTAATAGTTGGTGAAAAATTCTCATGTTCACATGATCCTAAATATTGTATATACATTCTATAATTCATGTTTCATTGGGATAGCCATGCGGTATGGATCTTGTGTGCTGAGCTCTAATCCAACATGTGTTGTTGTGATTTCCATATAATTACTTATGGTTAGACAATTATTTACTAAATTATTATAAAATATTTAGAAAATTATTTATCTAATTCCATTTCTATATCATATTCTTAAATTTATTCATAAAAAAATAAAATATTTTTTGTATGGAATTATCAATAAATCTCACCAATAATATCCTCATGAAATAATAGAAAATTTCATAACCTTATTCTTAAAATAGTATTCATACAACAATTTCATAGTCTACTTAATAAATAATATACCTGAAGTAGGAAATGTTATTTCTTCAAACACCTTTATCACATTTATGCATTATGAACAGTTATTCAATCATCAAATATTAATTGCTACACTATATTCAACTACTCCAGTTGAAGTCTTCAATATAGTATCTTCATAAACCATTTCCATTAATCATGGTATGAACACAAACATAATGTGGACTTACATGGATTGACATCAAGCATGACATCTGATTCCTTTTTAGGAATCAATAATAATCTTCCAAGAATCATCATGAAATCACTAAATACATATTTATTAAGGGATAAAAAATTAAATACTCACTTGAGAATAATAATTCCAAAATAAATTTCAATAAAAATAGGGCCTTAGATAAAAAATAGACTTTAGGGAATAGGCGATGTTCCAAAAATAAACTCCAACTATGCCTAATAACTACCATTTCGAAGTGGGAGCCGATCCAAACTCCATGAAAAACATGAGAGATAGGAAAAATAGACCCAACCATTTCATGTATACCTATAAGTAACTAAAAATAAAAAATAGGTTGTATGTCCAATAAGGTTTCCACAAAGTCTGTGAGCATAAATACTCATTAGGGAACCACAAACGGTGTCTCATCACAATAGTGAAAAAATAGTGTAAGTATATATATGCATACTATTTTAAATAAATATAGAAAAATAGTTTCATGGTTGGTGATAAATATTTTGTATTATATTAGATACAAAGTATATAATTAGATCAATAGATAATCATCATGAATAAATTTAATAAATTCAACCATTAACACCCTATAATAAGAGGGTTTATACTTTCACTACCTGATTTGGGTCAATACTTAGAATCTGAGGTGATTAAGGTTTGAACAATCAACATACTATCCCTATAACTTAAGAAAATGTAATTTATTAACAATTTCATTAGGATAAAACCCCACATATCAAGGAACTGGTAATGATTATAAAGGTGTGAGGGCACCAAGAGATCATCCCATTAAAGGACAGGGGAGGGGGTCAAAATTAGTTAGGTCCAAGACCCATGTCATTCTACATTATACGTCAATTCCAAGAAGAAATTCTTAAACCATTTATAATATCAAGAGAAACAAAATATATATCTTATACTAGTAAATAAATGAACATACTCTATATCAAATAGTAAACATGATTCACATTTCATAAATATCTTATGCACCCCTTATATCATGATCAAGATTTATAAAATTTGTATCCCTGCTCAAAAAAATAACAACAACATCATCATCATTATTTGTAGACCAAGGTAATAAAATGATAATTATAAGTGAACTATTTTCATTCCCAATATATAATAAATAATGAAAAAATTCAATCATAATTGTAACCAATGAGGAATTTAAGTAAGTCCTTAAGTAATAAACTAATCCAAGAAAAAATATTGGGTAATTCAACTATCAAACATGATAGAGTCGGCCTAATAGAAATATTTGGGTATGGCATGCATGACTCCCAAGACAGACTATAAAGAAACCTAATAAGGAATAAATTAGTTTATTACAATAATTTAAACATTATATGTATAAATAAACCATGAAACTAACCTAAATCGTGCTAGTGGTAGTTCTTGGGATTATAAAAACATGGAATATCATATAATAGAGGAATCGGTTTTTAAAAGGCCAATTATCATAATTTTATAGGTTCAAAGTCCCATTTTATATACTACCCACACTTAAACATTTGAAATTGACACTTGATACAACTTTAAGTTATTTGAGTGATCAAGTTTCAAAAGTGTAAAAATGAGTGTCATTGAAAAAATATTTAGGAAATACATTTAAAATAAGAAGGAAATGAATAATGAGAGGAATTTAATTTAGAAAGTATTTCAAAAGAAACTATTTTTTTAAAAAATGGTTTTATAAAAATACCATATATTAAACCCTTATAAAATCATGGGATTTATCAAGTGTCAACTTTAGGAAAATATTTAAACCATTAGTATTTTTATGTTAAATATCTATTTTCCACCTAGTAAACCCATCCATTGCATCTCCACTGAAGCACTCTCTTAACCATAGGTTAATTTTGGGCCATTTAAAAATATCTCATTTAGGTTTAAGTGGAAATACATTATATATATTATAGAATATGGTTGGGACTCAAGGAAGTAAACATTATTTATATGTTGACAAACCAATGAGGTTTAGGATAAGGAAATAATTTTATATTACAAGCTCTCCTCAAGATGGACTAAGACTAATGATATTCCAAGGGTTTCCATTTCATGTAATTATTAATTTAAATTAATTTTTTCAATATATATTAATATATTATGGTTTAGTGACATAAATTAATAATTTTTTACCCAAATTATACATAAAGGGAAACTCAAATAAATAGATCAACTCTTTCATGGGATCAATAAATACAAACCGTTGTAATAAAGTCTATAACATTAAGTACGGTGAAGGAATTTTCGTTATATAATACCATATAAACCCCATTTAAAATAAATTTAACATATCATAAAAATATCATTGAAAACCATTTTTTATGCCATAAATATAAATAATATTCTTCATTAATCTATAAAAATTCAATGTATGAGTGTTGGAAGCATGGATTCAGAATCACTCTGTGAGTTGAAACTACCTACCAATACCATAGATGAAATATTCTATTCAAAACTTTTTCCAAATAACTTCTATGAATTTTCAGACTAAATTCTATCATCAAAAAACCGAATTACATATTTTTCATATCTAAAGGATAATAAAATATAATAGGAAACCATGGAAATCAACCAGTAAAATTAACTAAAAATTATAATGACCTGAATAACCAAATAACTCTAAGAAAACATCAATAAGAATCTTCCTTGAAATCTAAAAACCCATAACATAAACTATAAATCAATCTCATTCAATCAATACAACAATGTAAAATGAGAAATCAACCCATAAAAGCGTTCATGAAGAAATGGAAGAGGAATCCCCAAGGTTTCAAATGACTTCCACCAGGTTCCCGTGGAATTAATCTTAGAATCCTTAGACAAAGTAATGGAAATCAAAAGAAAATATAAGGAGAGGTAAGGTGGGGGGGTATATTTACCTTTGATATCATATGAATAACTCCCATGATTGTTACAAGAATCAAGGAGAAATAAGTAGGGGAAGAAGGATATGAAAGAGGGTCCAAGGTGGGATCTCATATAGATAGAGATGAATGAAATTATAAGGATAATAAGGGAGGAAGAAATAAGATATGAAGGAAAAAACCAAAAAATACTCATTTATAAACCTATCCAGAGTCTACTGGATACATAGTTTCAAGAGATTAGGTAACCAGTAAAACACCCAGTCTAACTAGGCCTCTAGACCATCTAGCAGGTACCCACTGTAACCTGTAGTTACAAATTTTAGGTGGAAACTGTTCATAAGTACATCTAAATCTAAAACCTATCCCGAGCCTCAAACTAAACCCACTAATAACTAATAATCAATCCTCAAAAACTAAAATTAGAATCTAAATAATAAAAAATAACCCCTAAAATAGAACCAAATATTCAACTAGGCCCACGATTTAACCATCCAAAATGCATGATTATGATCTTAATAACACATTAATCAAGTTAATCAGACACTGGTCATTACCATTTCCTTACCATATTACTTCTCGTTCTTGATAAGTCATAATATATTATTAACCAAGGATTCATTACTCTAGGTCTTTACTATCCACACCGAGATATCTATTAAACTCAAATATAAAACTTATAAACCCCTTTCAAATAACTAATTGAAAATTTTATAATTCCAAAATCACCAAATCATGACCATATTACTTATACCTAACCCAAAACACACCTTAAGGCACATATAACACATCATAATTCTCAATTTTTATATGAATCAAATTAAACCTCTAAATTTTATATGCAGAAACACCACATAAAATCTTGAAACATAACTCATTATTATTTCAATGTGTGACTCCAAAAACTGAATAATAACACTAAAAATTCACAAGACATCAATATTAAAGGTTGTTACATTATCCTTACGTTCATTTAAATACCATCAATTGATCAAAATATAATATAAGTAACTCTCCTTCATATGATATTTATAGGTCATTCCTGTATCATACTTTTCGATAAATTCAATTTCATAAAAATGATTTACTTATAAAAAGGCTTATAGGGAATCATTTTTTTAAATGACATTTTAATTCATTATAAAACACCATATTTTTACCTAACAACCCACTATAAAACCTTGATTAATGAAGAATACTTATTTATTTCTATTTTAAAATCTCAATTCATTTAAAAGATAAATTATAAAACAATCCAATTTGGAATTTACATTTTATTTTTAAATCAAGTTTGGAATACATTCAAAAATCACCTTCCCATTCCATTTTCAAAATCAACCATTACATTTAAAAATATACCTACCAATTTTAACATAATTAATAATAAAATAAATTTTCTATATGTCCCTTTTTATTTAAAAATCCAAAAAGAAAATTGTAGTTTTAAAAATTATATTGTTTCTCAACATTAATCGGTATGAAAATCAATTTTAAAGGAAACACAATCCCACTTTTCAAAATATTTTACAATTTTGAATAACTTTAAGATTAAATCACCATATACACTTCATAAAACACCATATTATAAAATATTTTTCTATACTTGATGAAATGAATTGAATTTTCATATCTATTCAAACCAGATAACATAGGTTTCCCTCAAACATGATAACAAAAGTTGTGAGTAGTGTAATGAATTGGACCCGGTTTCCACCTTAACCAGCACCCAAACTAGTCCTCTGTTGGGATAAATGTATTTATTGATCCCCATAGACCGACAACTAGTTATTGTGCATCATGGAACACACTTTGGTATTGATTTTACCTTCATAGAATTAAAACAACAATACAGATTCCACCTAGTGATCCAAAACTAACTATCTGTATATCAAGAACCCATTCATATAAATAACAAATAAATTATAAATAAAAAATATCTAAATAGAATATTAAACAAAAACAATTGACTAAAATATAAAAATAATGGAATAGAAGATAACCAACATCAAATAAATAAATAAACTGAATAAGGTCTAGTCTAGTTTGGGTGATACCAGAATTTCCCAAAATAATAATAAAACAACTCACTGATAACCATCTCTATATGACTCTATGGTCACTCTACATATCCAAATCCAAACTATGAACCATCACAAACATAACTAGAAGGTGATACGATAACTAGGGCACTTAAAAAATCAACCATATGAACTGCATACACGGAATGATGTATAAAGGGTGTGAGGAAAACCAATTTCAGTAGGTTCCCACAAAGTATTTGTTTACATATATTAAAATATATTATATTTTAAGTTATTTTAAAATATAATTAGAAAATATTTATTGTAAAAATGAAATTACCAAGACAAAACCCAAACAATAAGTGTTTTCGTAAACCTACCACCATTTTTAAGGAAACCAAACCCTTCTAGAAAATAGTTCTTTTAAACCTTTAATTTCCTTCGTAAATAACCATTCGAAATCCTCTTTTGAAATCCTTTTTAGGAATAACATCCCAAAATACTATGATTTTTTAACAAAAAAACATGAATAAAATCAAAATAGATGAAGCAACATGCCAAGGATTATTTAAAAAAAAGAAACAACAACCAAATAAAATCATGGAACTAACACAGTCCAAACAAACCAAGGGGCATTGAAGGGAAATAACTTATCTATCATAATCTTATATCATGGGAAGCACACTAGGCACTAATCAGAATGTTATTAGACCAGGTTGTTGGATTCACTGGGCCCCTATGTATATCTTGTCAATATATCCCATCTAGAAATTTCTATGGAAAGTGTTAGGGACTAAAAAAATACAACCTATATAAGGGTGAAACTCTCCTAGATCACTATACATATTTTGAACACACTAAACTATAAAAACACACATCCGTAACTTCTTTATCTACCTAGAGTTACCATGAATAATCAAAGTGGAAGGGAGTCAACAATAACCAAATAGTAAGCACAAGTAATCACAATTTATAAATTTCACCTTACATAAAAGTCACTTGTAAGGAAAAACCCTATTTACATCAATCATATCAAATAAAACATAAGACATGCCCCTCGGGCTACAATCCACATCACACACACACAAACAAAGGGGATCCTAAGAGGGTCTCGCACACACCATAAATTTCAATATAAAATTTCCAAACAAGCCTTATCAAAGTTTTGTCCAAAAATTTAATCCATTTCATACCCTTTTAAATTCCATTTAAAAGAAACCTTTGATCCCATATCATTTCAAAACCACATTCAAAATAATTCCAAACACTATTTATATGAAAATACATACATTACCACATTTGAGATTAAACGGGTTTAAGACCTCTTTGAACATCAATTCCATTTTTAAACAACCCATTAAAACCTTTTAAATTCACTTTTCAACCATTAATACATTTAAAACTTGAAAAATCCTTTGAAAACCATTTAGAACCCTTTTATTCCATGTGAGAATCCACTTTAAAATACATAATAAACCCAATATAATCACCATACATAATAATAATTTGACAAAAAAATAATTATAAAACATTAATCACAGAATGATATACCATTAAAAAAAGATACCAAGAAAACCTACCTCAAACATGGAGAAATTAAGTCAAGATAATCCAAAACATGTCACCTTTGATGGAAAACACCAAACAAATCAAGAGACACCCTCTATAGGCTCTATCAACCAAAATCACACATAATAACCACCCCCAAACTCTCAATTGACCCTAGAAGATCCTAGGGTTCATGTGAGGTAATGAAATCATGGTAAAGAGGGTAGAAAGTGAAGAAATAAGGGAAAAAGAGGTCTTACCATGGAGCAATCATTTTAAAATAAATATGAGGAGGCTTGGAATTGAAGTAGAGAGGGAGGAGAAACCCACTATTCGTGATCCCTAGGTCACATGAGAGATAGGATAGGAAAATAATGGCTTCCACTTTAATAAAAACAATTGAAAAGGTTAATTTTAAACTTTTAAATAAATTTAGGAATCATGTACTGTTAGACCACACAGTTTGGAAAACCATGTAGCAGCCGTGTAGTTGGAACTACCCGAACAGAAACTACCTTCACTTTTTCTTATATAAATTTCATGGTTTGGTACAAAACATGTTATAACCATACTGAAAATACCATTCATGTTAAAAATGAACTAGAAATGTCTATTATTTTGAGACCTCACACCATTTATCATATCCCATTCAGATAAACTGTGCAACAGACGGAAAATTTACATAAATCCAAAAACTTCAAAAAAAAAAACTCCTCAGAAGTTTAACTAATGTAAAATAATAAGACATAGAAACATTCATTTCTTTCAAAGAGAATATTTAACTACTTATGTTTTTAAAAAAAATCCTTAGTATCACTCCAATTCACGAGAAATAAGAAACATGATCACTAGAAGAATATCAAAATTCTAAAGAATATAATGAAATATAGAAACAAACAACATAATTAGAAGTAGGAAATTTAATACAAACCAAAACAATTAGATGATTAGAAAGAAAACATAAACTATAAAAAAATTCATACTCAATATATTACACTAACTAGGAAGTGACATGAACAATGATATCATACCATCATAAAATTAAAAGCATGATCAATAGTGAAATTTTAAACAAGAAAAAATATATTAATCAAATGAATCAATTATTCGGTATTATTGTCCTAATAATCACCAATATATATATATATGTAAGAAAATTATATTTATATATTTTTATTATGTTTCAGTTAGTAAAATTCTAAATTGGTTCCAAAATTAATATAACATGAACAGATAAGCATGTAATATGGAATGATATTCTACGTGTTCCTACCAAAAAACTCCTAACATGATGCATGATCCAAAATGAAGGTTGAATCCAAACCAAGAACTATATGCACATATCATGTTCCCTTATATCATACCTTAGACAATAAAATTAAATCCTCACAAAATCCTATAGTTCCTATTGAGTACTCGGACATCCCCTTATAACTTCAATCTCCTCTATAAAGATATTCATAATTCCTTTTTATGGGTTACTTTTCATTCCATGAATGTCCTAGATTATATCTATAGAAATTAGACAATCCTTTAAATCCTAATATCACTCTGATACAATTTAATAACCACATTGACCCAAATAACCATATAGAACTCGTATCAGGTTTATACTAACTCCAATGGTGTTCTCCAACCCCAATGGGATAATGAATTGCACTATGGGTCTTGAAGAATAATTTTGGAATGATTTACCTAGTTTTTTAGGATCTAAATTCATGATATGTTTCTAAAAAAACCCATCATGACTCCTTTTTTGGTTAAACATTTCATAATATAACATACATCCAAACATTTCATAAAGAAGTAAAAAATGAAAATCCACCATAGCTCTCTATATGAATTCACATTAGATTAATTGGAATGAAACATACAATATATAAATAAACCAAATTATATTTCAAGAATAATATGGTCTAAGATAGAGTATAGACTATGGGAAATAAGTTATATGTGAAATTTAATCTATAATTATCCATAATAGCTCTAATTTCAAACCAGAAATTGATCTTGATTCTATGAAAAAAATGAATGCTTGGCTATAGAGACCTAACAATCATTTGTATACCTATAATTACCTAAAAATAATTAAAATATAGGTTATATGTGTATTGAGGTGTCCATGAGGGGTGTTTGAATAAATAATCATTAGGGAATCACCAACTATGTATCAATATAATAATGAGAAATAGGTGTAAACATGTATAAATATACTACATCCAAATTAATTTTTTTAAATATTCAAAATAAATCACTATTTGGTTTAGTGGGAACCTCACAAACACAACTCCTAAAACTACAGGATCTAACTCAATTAAAAAACCATCATACAAAGTATGAAGAATATAAAATTCAAAATAAAACACAAAAAAAAAAACAAAAACAAAGGGAAAAACATGATTCCTCAAGGTCCCCCACATCCTCCAAATGTAAAATCAAAGTGAAAACATCATAACCGTGCCACAACACCAAAAAGATTCAAATTAAAAATTTAAAAATCAAATCAATCACTATCACACCTTCTTGGGAGAAAACATCTTAAACCATGTCATTAGATGGAACCTCAACCCCCGAACTAGCTAGAGTGAACCACATGTCACCACTAGCAAACAGTTACTGGTACAAACACTGGCCAACATCAGAACCCCTAGAACATAAATTTCAGCACACTAGTGAAGGGCCTCACCATCAAGAAGATCTTATAATATATATAAAAATACGTTAGACCACTGTCCAAATCAGTAAAAAACAATAAAAAACTTGAAACATAAGAACCAAAAATAAGAACAAAGACTGAGGTAACCTAGATAAATGAATAAGGCCACCATAAAATGTGCCTCCTAGAACACCCTACCACTCACAAAAACACATTCCAAAGCCCCCTATGAAACCATCTTACCTAACCAACATGGAATAGTGTAATGGATTTGGAAGCTAGAGAAAAGTGAGAGAGGAACGAACCTCCACAACAAGCCTTGAATAATCCATCACCCACAACACTGTCAAAAAATTGTTGAAGAACAATAACTATTGAAAAAATGAGTGTAACTCCATCTGGAATTTCAATCAAAGGACCAAATAAAAATCATCTTCACTTGGATGAAAAAATAGGAAACCAAAACCCTAGACCATCTAATTAAATTGGAAACGGAAGATGGAGTCATCACTAGCTGAGATGAGGCCCCAATACTGACTCACAACCAGCAACGCAATCCAAAAACTACCCAAAACACCCTCATACAGAACCAAATGATATCAAGAACAAGAGTAAGGGAATCAAGAGTATTGGAGGGAAAATATTCTAAGTAGAAATCCAAAGAACCACTCACCATCAAAACTGGAAACCACAGTCATACCTTCATGACAAACCAAGATAGGGTTTAGCACAAAAGTGTAGGTGATAAGAGTAGAGGTGAGAAATAAAGAAATACATGAAACACCAGTGAAAAAACCACCAAAATATAACTAGTTTAACCAGAGTGGATGAGGGGGGCACCGTGAATAGAGAGGAAGAAGAAGGTGATTAAGGGGAAACCAAGGTCTCCAAAGAAGAGGGAACCAACCAAAAAGGTTGAAATTCCCTCAATGCAGACATCTAATCATTTATTTAAATATAAGAAAAAAAATTTGTAGTAAAAAAGTATCATTTTTAATCATTGTAGAAAAAATAGAGTAATAGATCAATAAATTAATAACATGAGTAACTATAAAATCATCAATCATTAGCTCCCTATACCTAGAGGGTCTATACCTGTACTACTTGATTCATGTTAATAATTAGAATCTGATATGGGTAGGGGAGAGATAATCAGAATCCCATCACTAAAACCAAAGCATATAAAATTTATGATCACGGAAGTCAGGAGAAAACCTACATCCTATAGAATAGCTAAAGGTTAAAGAAGATTTAGTGCACTGAGATCCCATCCCATTTAGTGAAATGGAAAGGAGTATATAGTAATGAGGGTCAAGACCCATATTACAGTTCTTCTCTTTATTACACATTAATTCTTGATTTAATTCATAAAAGAACACATAATAATCTCGATATATCGAGATGTCTAGTGTCTTATGGAATAAGGTAGATTACAAAATAACTTAAAATTTGAAATACATAATCTTTATCAAAAAAATCTTTAACATTATCATACTTAAAAATTTATGGGGTTGTAAGGAGCTGTGTTTTTCCAGACTGCAGTTTTGAGAAAAAATTTAATTTTTACTATTAGATGCTCATGAGGGGTAAAATAAGCCTTTTATCCTATAATATGACCTCATATAATTTTTTTGACAACTCCACTGGTCCTGGAATATGGTGTTTACCCTAGTAAATGATTTTGGTGGAAATCTGAACTCTTTTAATTTTAGCAGAATATTTAATATTTAATATTATTAAATTAAATATTAAATTATTCACATAGGTTAGTTTAGTGATAAATTTTAAATAGAGTGTTGGATTGAGATTTTGTCTTCTCCATTGATTCTAGAATGGGGATTTTGGTCGTGTAATATGGGAGAAATGAGAGAGGGAGAATGAGAGAGAGAGAGAGAGAGATGTAAGGAAAGAGAGGTATTGTTTCGAAGCACTCGACGCGCTGAGTCAGTGTGCAACATATGTGGATGGTGGAATCAATCGAAGCTTCCCCAGTTTCAGCCCAAAGGTAGGTAAAATTATGTTTTTACCATAGATCCCCTTTAAACATGTTTTTTTATGTTTTTAAATCTTGTTTATGCTTTCTTGTGACATCTTGAGGCTCTCTCTGCTATTTTGGGGGAGAAAACAGGTGTTTTGGGCGATCTGAGGGATTTCCCATCCGAAAAACCAGGTAACATGACATGTATTCTAGGGGAACATGCTAGGTGTTCTTCCCATTCAGGTAAGAAGAAAATTTCTTAAGTACACTCCGTGTAGTCTGAGTAGACACCGTGTGGTGGTTGGCCATGTGTCCGGCCGTGTGAAAAAAAAGAACAAAGAATTGTGGTTTTTGAATAGTACATGCTGTGTACTGGGAGTACACACCGTGTAGTGGCACATGGGTGCGTATTTGGGTGAAAAAGAACATGACATGGTGTTTTTTGAATAGTACACACCGTGTATAGTAACTTACATGCCATGTACTTTTACATGGGAAGACCCCATGTACTCCAGAGTACATGCCATGTACTTTTTCCAGCCTGTTTTCATCTAGGGTTTCCTTAAAACCCAATAAGTTGTAATCCAATGGTCTATTTTGTGTGCCCTCTACGGAAAAATGAACCTTTCTTTGATTCAGACCTTTTGAGACTAGTTAGAGAACTTTTTGTGTTGGGCATGATGCTCAGTGGAATGAAACATCCAAAAAAATAACAATAATATTATTATTTGGAGATTATTGAATCAAAAGTATCTTCTACATCCAATGTCTGTTTGATGAACATCCAATGGCGTTATGACCATGAATTAAAGGAAGACATTTAGAGACTGATTTTAAGTTATAAACCTGAAATTAGGTGTGGGCCCTTCTCAGGGTTGTTATGGTGAATTGTAATTTTTTTTTCACCAGTTGACTTTTTTGGGAATTTGAGTAGTCCATTCTAAGCGTTGTTCTGCGTAGATCGCAATGGAAAAATCCTATGGAAATTTAGAGGTCATATAAATGATGTTTTGGGGTTCTACCAAAATGGATAGGTTCTTCCGTTAGTTCTCATGTTCAGTTGTCACATAGGAGTGAGACTTGGTGTATATGATAGGTTGGGTGTTCAAAACAACCTATTTAAGACCTTTGATCTGAGATGAGATATGAGCTATCTCCCATAACCTATGCTTTTATGGACGTCCCCCTTGTGAGATGTGCCCTTCTTTCCTATGAGGTTGTGAGACCAGATGCTTCCAAGGATCCCCTGAGGGATTCCTTTACCTATGTGATGACCTAGGTAGTCCCTTGTAGGATCTCTCTCCTGTTTTACTTTGAGATGATCTATATTGTAGGATTCCTCTGTTGTTATTAGATTGAGGATACCATGTAGGATTCCTCCCTTACTCTTCACTAAGGATCCTATGTAGAATGTCTTCGCTCATGCTTACCTAGAGGATCCGGAGTAGGATGCCTCCTCAGTGTTTGACTTGAGGGACCCAGTGGGTGCCTGTGGTTTGATCAACCATGAGTTGTACGTTTGGTTTGGGTAGAGATGATGTTCTGGTGTCACCTAGAACCTGTGTCGAACTTGTAATGCCATTGGGCTATAACTGTAGTGTTGGGTTGTGCGTTCAGGACACCCTCACTCTTTGTTATGTTTCACTTATTTATTGATGATACAGTGATGTTCACCAGAGGTTCCTCCTAGTTGGTAGCTGTTGATCTTGACTCAAGGGGCCTTTATTCTTTTTGGGATGCTTGGATGTTCTCCATGGGATCCATTTTTCTTATTGGGATGTCCATACATGCTTATCTTGTGTCCAGATTCTGAGACATGTTCTTTCTGATATTTATTATACCCATAGGTATTACCTGGGAATTGGTAGTTGAGCCTTACTTGATGCAATTAGTTATATAAATGATTTTTCCATGTGATCTGATTATTGTGAACCATGTAATAGTGTAATTTTCATATGTTCTGATAAATTCTGAAATTCTTATATACTGGGTATGGCCCTGATACATGCTGAAATGATGATATACCAGGCTTGGCCCTGAGACATAATGAAATGCTTATATATTGGGTTGGGCGCTGATACATGATACAATGATGATATACCGTGCTTGGCCCTTAAACATGCTGAAATCCAGATACACTAAGCTTAGCCCTGATACATGCTTAAATGCTGATATACCGAGCTTGGCCCTAAAACATGCTGAAATGATGATACACCGAGATTTCCCCTAATATATGCTGAAATTTTGATACACCAAGCTTGGACCTGAAACATACTAAAATTCTTATATACTAGACTTGACCCTGATTGACTGATATGCCTGTGGGTGAGGTTTTAATATGCCTACAGGAAAGGTTTTCTAAGTCTCGGTTGCATTCATGGGCTTATGCTTCGTGTTTTTAACCAGTGAAATTTTATTGGATTGACCGACAGTATACAATATCATTCCTTACATGATTGACTATTGGTATACAGTATCATATTTAGTGATTGGAGGCAAGTATGGGTGAACCCAGGTATAGGACGAGTATCCCCCTGTGGCGATGTAGCTTGCTCAGAGATATAATTCCAGTGTTGGCCAACTCAGGTACATGTCGATGGGATTATGGACCCATAGATCTACTTAATGATACACAACTTGAGTGGCACGATGTCCAGCTCAATTCCCTTACACAGGATGTCCAGGTAATCGGGCTTATGGACCAAAGGATCGACTGCTGATGTGGTTTCTTGTTATTTGATTCACATATGCATGAATTTTCAGATTTATTTATATGTGTATAGGTATGGGACTATACATGTATACATCTATAGATATAAACATCCATTGTGGAACTTGCCTAGTTGATAGGGATTACAGACCCGAGGTTCGACTGTGGTTGCACATTTAGTTTACTTACTTGTGTTCCATCTAGGTTGAACATGTTGTTGTTGCATACACTTTAGCAGCATAATTATAGGTTGCTTGTCGAGGTGTCCTACTGAGAGTATTTCTCACCCCTGCATGTGCACCTAGGTGTACGTGTAGACCTTATGTCTGATTTTTAGGTTGAGCATGAGTTTCTTGGTGGATAGGGATGATTCCTAGTGTGGCATGATCAAGCGGAGACTTCGAGTGGTTATACGGATCAGGCTGGTGCAGTTCGATAGTGTCTGGAGATCAGGTACGTGGATTGGATCAGAGTTAGTAGTAGAGCCTCATACTTTTACTTTCAATTTGTTTTGTACTTGTATATTTATGGTCAGCCCAGTGGTTGACCAGTGTTATATTGTATTTCATATATGTTCAGGCTTTTACAACATTTTACTATTACAACTTGATCTATTTCAGTTTTTTATTGCTTCCGCACTCTGTTTAATTTCTGCTGTGTATGATACTTAGTTATTTTCGATGTTTTCTTATTCCGGTATAAGGGAATAGTCTCCCCACTATCACACCCTAGACCCTCGCTGCTAGTTGGTAGCCTCTTCTGTATGGGGAGGCACACTTGAGGCCCTGTGGTGAACCATCTCAGAGTACCGGTTTATTGGATTCCAGGTTGGGACGTTACAAAGTGGTATCAAAGAAGTTTCTTTTCCTAGTCTTTAATATTTGGGATATGGTAGACATGAGTATTAGGAATGTGTCAGAACCTGTGATGGATATCAGAATAGTGGGTCAAGAACACATGTTACGGTAAGATGTCCGGGTTTCCAGCGTTTGGGATTGTAGTTCGGATTTGTGATGTTATAGTTGTATATGATTTTCTCCTTGAGCGATGTGCATGTTGTGTGGGTGTTTTGACTTACTATTGATCTCTAGCTCTTGTCCATTGGTAAGATTCCAGGGATAGTTTTTGACTCTTGGATGACATAGGAATGTGGCATCTCATGCATCATACTAGGCACGTATGATTCACAACATATAGGCCAACTAGTGTATGATTTTACTAATAACTGAGACCTTTGGGTCTTCTTACACATACTTGTACTTTGATGGAAGGATATGGGGATTTATTTTGAGGCATTTTTGTTGTGTGGCTGATGACTCAGTCCTTATGCACGTGTGGTGCAGTGAACTTAGCAGGCCGATATGGAACATGATTCCTTTTTTATTTAACCCCTTGTTGGGTGTTATTTCTCAGGTCTATGGTTATCTAGTCGGATCACTGAGTACGATGTCGATAGATACCAAGTCTTTTCTTGTGAACTTGACCTCCTTGGGGTATTACCTTATACAGATACCTAATGAGTTTCATTTTAGATTTTCGCTTCTTCTTTGGTTGTGACATCCAGGGAGGAGTTCCTTATGGGAATACTCGAAGAAGATCAGGTCCCTCGTAGGTCGTGTGTTTCAATATTGACCCTCATTGGTCATTGTGATCTTAAATTCTTTCCATAGTTTTGGATCTTTTGGGCTGGGTGGAAATAACTTGTGACCCTATTGTGAGGTTTTTTATATAGGTATAGGTGGGCGACCTAAAGAACCTTAGTTTTGACTCGAACCTTTGTAGGTTGACGTCTGTTTTGTTTTAAGGAAACCTATGTGAGAGAGGTTGGCCTGTGTTTTTCTAATGCCTTTTAGTGGGGGGATGGACACACCTTCAGGTAAATATTAGTGTACTCTTGTAAGAGATGATAATTCACTATCTTGATTCGTCTTGAGCATACTGAGAGAGATTTGGCCCTATGATAAACTCACTTTTCTTTCTTAATGTTCTTCCCTGTTGAGAAGGGAACCTATTGTTGTTGCACTCTAGGAGCGGTGTAGGGAAATCCATATGGTGGGGAGTGAACCATTGGTCGTTTTAGGGTGGTTTTACTCATTTCGGTTAAGCTTCAGTGTTTTCCATGCACTTTTGAGCTCAGAGTTTTCTTTTAGGACGACGATAAGGGCATTCCAATGGTGGGGAGTACCAGATCATCCGTCGTTAAATATATTCCATGTAGAAGGTGGTTTTTAATGTTATAAGACTGGCCCTTGGATAGTCTAGATAGCATGGTTTCCTAGATTCTTGGGTTGGGAGCATGGATTATGGTCCTTTCATTGGGATTCTCGGGGATGAGAAGGTTTATAGTTGGGAGTTTGTAAGGACCTCTGTTTTTTCAAACTACAGTTTTGAGTCGAAATTTGAATTTTTTCTATTGGATGCTTGTGAGGGGTAAAATGGCATTTTTACCCTACCATATGACCACATATAATTTTTTTGACAACTCCTTCGGCCCCTAAATAGGGTTTTTACCTTAGTATTAGAGTTTGGTGGAAATCTGAGATGTTCGAATTATAGTGGAATATTTAATATTTAATATTATTAAATTAAATATTTAATTATTCATGCTTCTTCATTCAGTGATAAATTTTAAACGGAGTGTCATATTGAGATTCCATCTTTTCCATTGAGTCCAGAATGGTGAGTTTAGCCTAGGCGAGGCATAAACTTGAGTCAGGCGCTGGGGTCGGCACGTGCCCCTTTTTCTTTTATTTCCTTTCTTCTTTTCTTTTCCTTATTCTTCTTTCATCCACCTCCTTGAACTCACCTCCTATGTGATCCTACATTGAAATGTCTTATAGGATAAATGATATAGGGAGAAAGAGATAGCGATTTAAGGCAATAGAGGTACTGTTTCGAATCTCTCGACGCACTGAGTCGGCGTGTGGCATCCAAGGATGGTGAAATCAACCAATACTTCAACAGATTCCCCTCGAAGGTAGGGCCATTTATGTTTTGACCATAGATACCCTTTTAACATTTTTTTTAAGTTTTTAAGCCTATTTATTCTTTCTTGTGGCCTATTGAGTCCTGATCTGCTATTTTGGGGGTGAAAATGGGTGTTTCAGGCGATCTGAGGGATTTTCCATCAGAAAACCCAGGTAACACAACGTGTATTCTAGGGGAACATTCCTTGTGTTCATAAAATTTGTGGAGGAAGAAGTTTTATTATATACACACCATGTACTCTGATTACATGTTGTGTGGGTTTTGGTAGTGTGTCCGACCACGTCAAGGAAAAATAACACAAAATGGTGGTTTTTGAATAGTACACATAGTGTATTGGGAGTACATGCAGTGTAGTGTCCCATGGGCATGTGTCTGGGTGAAAAAGAACATGGGATGGTGTTTTTTGAATAGTAAACTCTATGTAAAGTATCTTACATGCTATTTAATTTTACATGGGCTGACCCCACGTACTCTAGAGTACATGCCATGTACTTTTTCCAGCCTGTTTTTGTTCAGGGGTTCTTTAAACCCCTGTAAGTTGCAATACAAGGTTCTGTTTCACATTCCATATGCAGCCAAAAGACCCTTTTTTTGAGATAGAAAATTTGAGTCCATTTGGATAACTTCTTGTGTTGGGAATGATGCTCGGTGGTATGAAATTTACATAATAATAATAATAATATTTTAATTATTATTATTTAGAGATTATTGAATCAGACGTATGTTCTGCGTCTGATGTCTGTTTGATGAACCGTTAGTGGAGTTGTGAACTTGAAATAAAGGTGAAAGTTTAGAGATTAATTTCAGGTGCTAAAAAAGAAATCAAGTGTGGTCCCCACTCGCGATCGTTATGGTGAATTGTACCTTTTTCTTTGGTTGGCCATTTTGGGCGCGTGAGTAGTCCATTATAAGCGTTTTTCTACATAGATCAAAATGGTGGAATCCTCTTGACATTTAAAGGTTATATAAATGATGTTGGGGGTAGGGGGTATACCTAAATTGATAGGTTCTTTCTCTAGTTATCAAGTTCATTTGTCACATGGGATTGATACTTGGTGTGTATGATAGGTTGGGTGTTTGGACCAACCTAGTTAAGACATTTGATCTGAGATGAGCTGTGAGCTATCTCTCATAACCTATGCTTTTGAGGAAGTCCCCCTTGTGAGATGTGCCCTTATGGACCACGAGGCCATGAAATTAGATGCGTCCATGGATCCTATGAGGAATTCCTTTACTTATGTGATGACCTAGTTATTCCCTTATAGGATCACTCTCATGTTTTCTTTCAACAGGATCCATGTTATAGGATTCCTCTGTTGTTCCTCATTTGAGGATCCTATGTAACATTCCTCCATTAATCTTCACTAAGGATTTTATGTAGGATGACTCCACTCGTGTTTACCTAGAGGATTCCAAGTAGGATACCTCCTTAGTGTTTGAATTGAAGGACCTAGTGGGTGCCCGTGGATTGACCAACCCTGAGTTATACATTTGGTTTGGGTAGATATGGTGTTCGGGTGTCACAAAGAACTAAATCAAAATTAGTAAACCCACAAGGACACCCTCACTCTTAGTTATGTTTTACTTATTTATTGATGATGTAGTGATGTTCACCAGAGGCGATTTATGGTTGGTAGATATTGATCTTAGTGAAAGACATATTTATTAATTTTGGGGTTTCCATATGTTCTTCCTGGGATCTGTTTTTCTTATTGGGATGTCCATACATGCTTATCTAGTATCTAGCTTCTAATCCATGTTATTTCTGATATTTACTATACCTTGAAGTATTACCTGGGAATTGGTTTTTGAGCCTTACTTGATGCAACTGGTTATATAAATGATTTTCCCATGTGAGTTTATAATTGTGAACCATGTAATAGTGTAATTTACCTGTGTTCTGATACATGCTGAAATGATTATATACCGGGCTTGGACCTGAAACATGCTGAAATGATGATATACCAGGATTGGTCCTGAAACATGCTGAAATGCTTATATACCAGGCTTGGCCCTAATACATGATGAAATGCTGATATACCGGGATTGGCCTTGAAAATGCTGAAATGCTGATACACCGGGCTTGGCCCTGATACATGCTGAAATGCTGATACATTGGGATTGTACCTAAAACATGCTGAAATTATTATATATCGAGATTGACTCTGATTGACTGATATGCCTACATGTGAGGTTTTTAAATGCCTACGGGCAAGGTTTTCTAATTCTCATTTGGATTCTTGGGCTTATTCTCTATGTTTGCTGACCAGTGAACTTTTTCAGGATTGGCTGTTAGTATAAAGTATATTTTCTTACAGGATTGAATGTTGGTATATGGTATCATATTTAGTGGTTGGAGGTGAGTACGAGTGAACCCTGGTGTAGGACTAGTATCCCCCTATGGTGACATAGATTGCTCAGAGATATAATTCTGGCGTTTGACAAAGAAGGTAGATGTCGATGAGATTATGGATCCAGAGATCAACTTAATGATAAACAGCTTGAGTGGCATGATGTCCAGCTCAATTACCTTACACATGATGTCCAAGTGACTGGGATTATGGACCCAAGAATTGACTACTGATGTGGTTTCTTGTTATTTGATTCACACACTCATGAATATTCATATTTATGTATATGTGTATATATATGGGACTATACAAGTATACATATATAGATATGGACATCCATGGTGAAACTATCCCAGTTGAAAGGTATTACAGACCCAGGGTTCAACTATGGTTTCATGTTTGGTTTATTTCTTTTTGTTGTGTTCCAGCTAGGCTGAGCATGTTGTTGTTGCATACACTTTAGCAACATAGTTACATGTTTCTTTTCGAGATGGCCTACTAATATTATTTCTCACCCCTACATGTGAACCTTGGTGTCTTTGTAGACCTTATGTATAATTTTCAGGTTGAGCACAAGTTGTATGGTGGATAGGGTTGAGGCTCAGTGTTTCATGATCAATCAGAGCTTCTTGAGTGGTTCAACTGATCAGGCTGGTGTAGTTCGACAGTGTCTGGAGATCGGGTACATGGGTCGGCTCGAAGTTAGTAGTAGAGCCATGTACTTTTACTTTTATTATCTTTTGTACTTACATCTGTATGGTAGGCCCAGTGGGTGACCAGTGTTGTATTGTATTGAATAGATCTTCGGGCTTTTATATCATTTTACTATTACATCTTGTTCTATTTTAGTTGTTTATTGCTTCCACACTCTATTTACTTTCCACTGTATATGATACTTAGTTATTTCCGCTGTTTTCTTACTCTGGTATAAGGGAATAGTCTCCCCACTATCACATCCTAGGACCTCGATACTATTCATCAGCCTCTGGTGTATGGGGAGGCGTGCTTGAGACCATGTGTAGTGGCTTCTGGGTCAGGATGTTACATGGTTAACCTAAGAACATACATGAGAAAGGGGTGATCAACAAAGCATGGTAATGGAATAAACATGACATAACCTGAATAAATTGATACATGTTAGATTGTTTGCATATCAATGATACATAAAAAGAGTGATAATCATAAACATGAATAACGAACCATGATATAGCATGATAATCATAAAAAAAACATGGTAAATGTGGAAACAAATTAAAATAATTCATCATAAGAATAGGTAAAGGATAATTTCCATGGTTTTATGATGGAAAAATTCCCATAAAGGAATTAGTTTCTCCCCTTATCCCAACATGATTTCTCAAGAGACTAAACATTACCAGATTCATTAAAGCGCTATATAATTTTAGGTGCACCCATCACATTCATTTTATTCTCATGATTAAGTGTTCTACATAGATCATAAAACATTTAATAATTTATTATCTCATTTTATTCCATGATCATGGAGTGTGGAATACATACATATATGTCCCTAATAAATAGGTATAAGTGAATAAAGGTGTACAACCATTATAAGAAATGGGTATAGGTATTCCCTACACAACTGTTTGTCATGGAAAAGTTGTAATGGAATTTCAGTAGCATAAGAACATCATTTAAAAATTCATAAAACAGGTCGATGATAGATAAAGAGATATTTATTTATTTGAACAGTAAATGGATTGTATTAATGACATGGAAAAACATATCCCAACATTATGAATTGGAAATGGAAGGCATAAGATAATAAATAAACTTGAATAGAGAGGAGAAGGTGAGGATCTATTTCATTATGAGTGTGACTTCAAATGGTTTAGTGGAGCTTATTGATAGATTAGGGGAAAATTGGGAGAGCTCTAGAGAGAGTAGGTAGGGTTAAGTAAATGTTTCAAGGATTTTGAGTGAAGAGATGTGGGATATTGGATGGGGTTATTTAGGGAATGAGGGATGAATTCTATATCATTTCTCAGACATAACTTTTGGACTCTATATAATAAAATAACCAAATCCACAAACCATCCCAGGGTTTATGCCCATATTTTATACCAAAGGGGCTTAGTTTTCATTAATATATAAGTAAAAGATCCAAATGTAATAAAATAATACCCTTTATAATGTTTAAGTGAGTTATACTGATAAAGAAATTATTTTAAAAAGTTAAAATATATTAATTGTTTTGGAGGATTCATAAAGGCTTTAAAAAATTAATTAAATAAAAATAAAATCATATAATTATAAAGAAAAAACATCTATTTAGTCATTTATACCATTTATAGTATTTATTACATCATGTTTGGGTCATTATGATGTTATATTATACACCTTATATTTATACGGTATTTAATTTTTAGTCGAAAATTTGATTGTCATAGAAAATTATGAAAAATTCTCCATTGGATAATTTCAATATAATTATTCCAAAAATAATATTCATTTTTTCAAAATATTTTTGTAAATTAAAATAATAATTAATAATTATTGAGAAATTATGGGTTTTTGGACAATAACAATTTTCAAACCCATATAAAAATTAAATTTGACATCATAAAAATTATACGATCATTTATATTAAAAAATCATTTAAAAATAATAATTTAATAAAATATTATTTCTTTCAAAAATAAATAAATTCATTAATATAAATTCTTTAATTGAATTTTAATATTACCCAAGAATATAATTTGTTTTTTAGTGTATATAAAATAATTTATAAAGTAACGATAAGAAGAAAATATGAAAATTATTCTATTGTAAATAAAACATACATATTCAAATTAATATGGTCTTGATACACATCCCTTTAATACCCCCCCAAAAAGCCTAAGGATAAGGTGAATGATGATGAGACTTTTATGGGGTGGTTTGACGTATATAGTTTGGTCCATGATCTCGATGAACTTGAAATTCTACTATAAAAAGTTTCTCTCATGATTAAGTTCTTCAATCTCAACATGGTGTTGGTCAAGGGAGAATCTCAAGGATTCTATCTCCCTTGAAATATCAGATAAATGGGATTCATAGGTTAGGATCCTACTAGTTGATACTGTCACTTCTTTTTTCTATGTAAATTGTATTTATTAAAAGGCTATATTTATACTAATCATATGATCACTATTCAATGGATATATTATTAATGGCGATGATTATTAATATTATTCTAAATCTGATAGGATATAATAAAACTAAATAATTACATGTGTTTTCTATAACCCTAATATATAATAATTCATTTAATTAAATCACAAGGTAAATTTTATTTATAATAGTTCAGGTCATTACAATCTTCCCCCTTCAGAAATTTGGCCCTCAAAATTGAATTTTTACACACTAAAATAGATGAGGGTAATTATGTTTCATTACTTCCTCTAGATACCACGTTTCCTCTTCAAACTTGTTTTTTATTTATATCACTTTGACCAAGTGCATTATGTTATTTCGTAGAACTATTTCTCTGCAATCTAAGATCTTCACCAGCTTCTCCTCATTTGAGAGATCATTCTCTAATGGCACCACCTCTACATTGAGTACATGTGAGGGGTCAGGAATGTACTTCCTTAATAGGGATAAATTGAATAAATCATGTATTTAAGATAAGTTATGTGGGATATATAGTCGAAAATTCACCACTCCGATGTGATCAAGGATCTCAAAGGGGCCAATGTATCTTGGACTAAGCTTTCCCTTCTTCTTAATTCTGATTAATTTCTTCCATGGGGATATGTAGAGAAATACCATGTTTATAAAATAAAACTCTAGGTCTCATCAATGATTGTCATCTCTAACTATATTCATTATATCCAAATCTAGATCATGTGTTGGTCATTTATGTTCAACTCTCAACTTCGTTGATGCATAGACTATTACTTTTTCACGTTACATTAACACACAACCCAATCCCTTCTTTGAAAACTTATTGAATACCATGAAAATTTCTACAATTGTGGGTAGTGTAAGCATAGGTGAGTGATAAGACTCTTTTTTGACTCCATGAATCCCTCTTAATATTCATAATTCAAAACAAACTTGACTTCCATCCAAGTTATCTTGGTTAGAGGTTTTTACAATCATGATAAATTTCTAAAAAATCAACGATAGTACCCAGATACTCCGAGGACACTATAGACATCTATCAAAGATGTTATACCTTATAATAATTTAATTTCTTATATTTTTAAAGGGTATATAAATATCCCATTGATTGTGATAATATTCCATAAGAATGCGACTTCATTCAACCATAAATCACAATTTCTGTACTTGGAATAAATCTTCTCCTTTTATACGGTCTTTAGCATAGTAATAAGATTCTCCTCATACTCTTCCTTGATTTTTCTGTAAATTAGAATATCCTCTATAAATACTATCAAAAATTTGTCGAGATATTCTATAAAGACTCTATTCATCAAGTCTATGAAGATTAATGGGGCCTTATCGAGTCCAAATGGCATTATTATGAACACATAGTGCCCGTACCTTATATGAAACATAGTCTTGGGAATCTCATCCTTATTTACCCTAACTTGGTAATACAATGACTTTATATCCACCTTGGATGATTATTTTTATCCACATAGTTGACCAAACAAGTAATCAATCCATTTAAGATGATACTTGATCTTTATGAAGATATTGTTAAGCTCGTGATAATCAATGAAAAGTTACATAACACATCCATCTTCTTAATGAAGAGAACCAGTTCGCCCTATGATGAAGCACTTGGGAATATGAACCCTTTATCTTGATTTTCATATAGTTATTTCTTTATCTCCTCATAATCCACAATTGTAATTATATACCGATTCTTCGATAATAGTAATTCCCCATGTATACGATCGATTAAAAATTGAACCTCCCAACTAGGAGGAAGACCATGAAATTCCTTAGGAAACACATCAACATTTCCCCATACAATGGCATGTATTCGAGGATTATTATTTCCATAAACTCAACCATTTGAGAGAGATATGATTTCTAATAGGGAAATTATATCCATTCTTGATATGTTGGTGCTAAACAAGATTAATAATCCTCCTTTAACTTGTACAAAATTTGGAGTCGATTCTTGATACAGAGAATGATTTCATTCCCAAAGATAGTTATATTTTATTTATATTGGATAGAAAATTCATGAATTTAATTACATCAAATTCCACCAAATGGAGTATGAATTTTATTTTCTGGGATTTTCAACTCACAAAGTTTAACAGGGGAGGAGTTATATACTCAGGATGAAATAATTGACCCATTTTTTGTTTCCATCGACAACACTACTTCCATGATTTGTGGTGGATTTTGAATAGTGCTACTAAGAATTCATGATATGAAAGAATGAATAGGACCCAAATCAAAAAGTACATTCTCTATTATTTAATGAATAACTAGCATACTTTTCACAATTTCATTATCGGGATCCACCTTTGTGGTTGTGATAGAAGAATCTCACCCTTATTGTATTAGAGATTATTGGTTGTCTCTGAAAACCCTTGGATTAGATCATTGATTTGAAAAGTGACATGGTTTCATGTAGATGAATAAATGATTGGTGTACCGATGGTTGACTAGAGAATTCCTTTCCTCCATACCATTGGTGGGTTTCTCCTGTCGATAATTTCTAGCTAGGTGACCTTCCTTCTCGAACCTAAATAATTTCCTCATCCCCATAGGAAATTTCTAGGGTTCTTCTTCCCACACCATTTACACGTGGGATGTTGAAATTTCTTGGCATACTTATGTTTTTACATCAGACCACCAGAATTATACACTACTTTCCGATTATTATCTAGATGATACCCTTAAGATTCGATGATCTCTATTTCTACTTTGATGGAATATCAGAAACATTTCTCATAGTTATCAAATTCTCAAATCCCCAGGGCTTTTCATAGACTAGGTTTTATCCCACCAAAGAAGCGGTTAAACATGAATTCATGGGTAACAACAAAGATAGAGGTGTATCGTGCATGTACTATGAAGTGTACTATAGATTCTCGGATAGATTAGTCTTATTTTTTCTTAAGGTTAAGTAAATCCCTTTACATTTTAGGTTGGAGAGTGGGGAAACTATTTATCCATTTTTTTATAGAATTCCTTCCACCCCATCTCTTCGATATCTTCCTCAAGCTTAATATTCTTGATCAATGTAAACTATTGATCAGCTTATCCCTCTATATGATAAATAACCATTATAACCTTATCTTTCTTGAAGCATTGAAGGATGAAGAATATCTTCTCAATGGAGTTGACCCATTGACCAGTGATTAAGGAATTAAATGATCCATTGAATGTTGGAGGCCTTTTCCGCATAAATAATTCAATTGAAGCTGGTTCATTATTTGGGGGATTTGGGTACTCCACCTGATCTTGGTTTCTATTCAGAACCTGAGTCAGCTGAGACAATATCGTCACAAATTTCATAATTCCCACTCCCATTGGGCTGGGCATGTTATTGGGGATGTCATCACATTATCCATCACATTTATTGTTTAACTAATTGTTCATATTTTTGGCCATTGGATAGAATAAATATAAAATTAGGGATGATTATTTTTAAATTATAAAATTCATAGAAAGTAATCCAGTGAAAATAAATAGATAACTTATAAAATAGATATATTTTCTTAACTTATGTATATTTAGGCTTCAATATATATTATCTATGATATATTTCGTAATATATTTTCTTATGTGATTTTTTTGTTCTCTAAATAATTTTTCATAATGATCTTATGAATTTACCAAATCATATACCCTAGGAGTTTCAAACCAGGTGTGCAGAAAGGCCCATTTTCATGCACTAGTTCCTAGTCATGGGATAACCTAGGAAAATATGTAATAAAGGGGTAATATATAAAGCCTAGTAAGGGAAAAAACATGATGTAAAATGAATAAATTGATACATGTTAGAAAATATGCATATCAATGAGACATAAAAGTAGTGTGAATCATAAAAATGAACAATGAGGCATGATATAACATGATAATCATAAAAGAAACATGAGAAATGTGGAAACAACTTAAAACACATCATTATAAACATAGGTTAAGGCTAACTTATAATCCAAAATGATTTAAAAAGTCCAATAAAGGAATTAGGTTTACTACATATACAAACATGATGTCTCTTGAGACTAAATATTACCTAATGAATTGGAGTGCTATATAATTTCATGTGCACCCATCACATTCATGTTATTCTCATGCTTAAGTGTGCCACATAGATCATAAAACATGAAATAATTTATAATCACATTTTATTAAATGATAATGGAGTGTGTAATACATAAATTTAAGTCCCAAAACAATAATTATAAGTGGATAAATGTAAAAACCCTTGATAAAAATGGGTACAGGTACTCACTATATAGTTGTCTTAAATGGAAAAATCACTGTTGAATTTTAGCAGCATAACGATGTCAGTAAAAAATTTATAAAATGTGTTGATGATATAAAAGGAAAATATCATCATTTGGAAAGACAATTTATAGTAATTAGGACATGAAAAAACATATCCCAACATTAGTAATTGGAAATGGAAGGCAAAAGATAATAAATAAACTTTAATATAGAGGAGACGGTGAGGATCCCTTACCTTGAGAGTGTAACCTCAAATGGTTTGAAGGAGCTTCTTGATAGCTTGGGGGAACCTTGAGAGATATATATAGAGGGCAAGGAATAGTAAGGACACAATACAATGATTTTTTAGTGAAGAGAAGTGGGATCTTGTGTGGTTTTATGTAGGGAATGAGTTGTGAATTGTTTATCATTTCTCAAACATAGGTTTCATACTCTATATAACAAAATAATAAAAAACAAAAAACTTACCATGAGTTTTTAAAATGTTTTCAACCAAAGAGTAGAGGTTTTGTGATTTTATAAGGCCAAGGGCCGAAATTATTAAAATAATAACCTTGTTGATGTGGAAGTGAGTCATACTATTAAAGAAATTATTTTAAAACCTTAAAATATATTAATGGTTTTGGAGGATTCATAAAGCCATTATAAAATTAATCAAGTAAACAGAAAATCTTATTATTATAAATTTAAAACATATATTTCATCATTTATACCATTTATATTATTTATTATATCACTTTTGATTCATTATGATTTCATAATACACATCGTATATTTATAAGATATTTAATTTTTACCCGAAAAATCAACTGTCATAGAAAATTATGAAAAATTCACTGTTTTGTGATTTTAAAGTTAAGATTACAAAAATAATAATCATTTATCAAAATCTATTTTCTAAATATGTGATTTTTAACTTCTAGAATAAGAATAAACATTAATTAAGTAATGAATGGTTTTTTGACATTAACTATTTTTGAAACCTTATAAAAATTAAATTTGACTTCATAAAAATTATATAATCATTTGTATTTAATAATTTTTTGATAATAATATTTTATTAAAATATAAATTATTTAAAAAATCCATTAATTCATTATAATAAATTCCTCAACTGAATATGAATATTTCCATCATTTTGTGTATTATTATATAAAAATCAAAATCATTTATGGAATAATGATAACAAGAAAATATGAAAATTATTTTATTGAAAATACAATATAAATATTCAAATTACTATGGTCTTGATAAATATTCATTTAATAAACCATAAAACTCATTAAAGGTAAGTTTTGCGACGTTGAGAATTTCATAGGGTTGTTCGGTGTACATAGTTTGGGTCGTGATCTCAATGATCTTGAAGATCTCCTATAAATGGTTTCAATAATGCTTAAGTTATTGGATCTCAACTTTATCATGGACAAGTGAAAATGCCAATAGTTTTATCTCCCTCATAAGCAATGGTAAATGGGATTCATAGGGTATAATCCTACGGGTTGAGGCTATCAATTCCTTTTTTTGTTTCAATTGGATTTGTTAAAACCTTACATTTATACTAATCATATGATCATTGTTCAATGGAAATATTATAAAAAGTAATGATGTTTAATGGT
This sequence comes from Viscum album, assembly GCA_963277665.1. Lineage (NCBI taxonomy): Eukaryota > Viridiplantae > Streptophyta > Magnoliopsida > Santalales > Viscaceae > Viscum > Viscum album. The sequence goes on along the minus strand of OY728158.1, from coordinate 1,896,027,817 downwards.
ATTATAAATCCTATAGAACATAATAAAACTAAATAAGTCTATGTGGTTTCTATAACCATAATATATAATAATTTATTTAATTAAATGACAAGGAGAATTTTGTTTCTAATAGTTTTGGTCATTACAACCAATCCCATTAAACCTTGTACATAAATGGATATTGAACCTTCTTAAATAGTTTAGAATAGAAAGATACAATGACATATATATGATATACAATAAAATAAATTAATATGATCTATGTCAAATAGTTAAAAATATTTACATTTCATAAAGAGGTTGTGCACCCCTTCTATCATGACCATTATCTATCAAAATAATATTAATTCCCAGAAACATAATTAATGACATGATCATTATGATTTGTATAAAAATGTAATAAAATTACCATCATAATATATTTATATAAATGATCAAGAAATAAATAATTACAACACAATTCAATCATAATTTTATTGATAAGGAATATAATAAATACCTTAAGTAGTAAACTACTCCAAGAAATAAGATACAATAATAAAGTGGTCCAACATTATATATTGTATCCAATAAAACCACATGGGTATGTTATACTTGACTTGTAATAAATACTAGTATGAAACCTAATAGTTTGGCATTTATATTATTGGAATAATCATAACATGGTATACAGAGACAAAACAAAACACTAACTGCAACAAGCCTAGCTCCAATAACTAAGAGTTACTGGTCATTTTTTTATAGTTCTTTAGAATACATAGATCACAATAGGCATGATATATTAGTTTATTAGTACTAAGAGAATATATAGATACATGATCAATACATTAAATTGGGAATTAAAAGTACCTTATAATAATAAGTAAAACTTTATTAATTCTTTTTTTATCCTTATGTCACACATAGTAATATTCATTGTTTCCTAAAGAAAATGCAAAAAATACAGAAGGGGTGCAACCTTCACATAATAATTCTAATGCATCCATAATATGAATAGATTGGATAATAAATATACTAAATAATGTTCCCAAATGAATCTCATATATAAACATGGATATGTAATAAATAATTATTTTTATAGAAATAATGGATATAAAAAGTGTTAATATTTCCCTAGTTAATGGAATAATATATATATCTTGTCTAATTCCCAAAAATCAACTTAGAAACTATAGGCTATTCAAAATGTAAGGGAAAGTAACCATATCAAAGGAATGATAATAAAGAAATAATATAGTTCACTTCCATAGAATATGGATATCAATAGGAAATAATCATGAAATACAATAATTTTCAATGATCAAAGATCGAATAAACCATAGAAAACCCCCTCTAAAAAGTAGTGTTATGTGTCACATATATTTTATATTCATTATGGATACAAAATTTCCTCATGTAAATACTTATAGGCAAGTGTTGAAAAATGAAGGATTGTAACAAAATAATGTTTAATCCACTTAATATTTATGAGAGGGTTTATCGATTATATCTCCACCATCCATCCATATAAAAAGTCCACCTTTTATAAATAATATATCCATAACTCCTCAAATTCATGGAATATGTAGAGATTTAGATAATTTATTTTATGTATATAGGGATTTTTAAGCATAATAATGACTTATAAAGACTTTATAATGAGATATAAGAGTATTATATCATTGAAAATATAATAATTCATTTATAATTAGGGTGAATGATTTTATTTTCTATGTAAATGTAATCGTATTAAAAGGATTACAAATGAGAAATGGAGAAATAAGTTTACAAACCCTTTCCATTCAAATTGTATTCTTAATTATTGATAAATAACACCTCATAACTATAATAAATCTTTATAGGGACTATTAAGATAGAATTTGTGATGAGAAATATGATAAATGATTTTGGAGTGAATAAATGGGAAGATAAGTAGGTATTTATAGTAAATAAGGTAATAATGTTAATTAATTTATAAACATATGATTTAGAATTTAGGTTTTGGAAAATAGAAAAAAATTGACTTACACTTGTTTTAAAACTATGTTTTATGAAATTTATTTATTTGGTAACCAAAATCCTGTTTTTAATATTACTTTGGACTTGGGAAATACATTTTTTCACAAAAAAATGTTCTTAAAATCTTATTTTCCATTTTAGACTTTGGAACGTCTATAATAGGTTTGGAAATTAATTTTAATTCATTAAAATAAATTATATTAAGAAGTAACTATTTATGGTCTTGTAATCACTTAATTTAATTATTATATCATTTTTATATCACTGTGAAGTTATAATACCCATCATATGTTCAAATCATATTTTATTACTTACCTGAAAATTTTAATATGTTAGAAAATTATTAAACATTTCAATTAGATGGTTTTCTTTTATTATTCCAAATTTAAATTCCTTTTTTATTGAAACAATTTTCCTTATATGATAAATTTAATTATTAAATAAAATACTTGGTGCAATTTAAAATCATGCGTTTGGAACCAAAAACATAAAAACACTTTTATTTAATAATTTTTATTTTTATTAAAATAGATACGTGTGAAATTATATTAACATTCATTTTGGAATTTATGTTATAAATAATTATTATTTTATTGGGACTTATATATATAATGGTTACATTATTATTATAATGGTTTTATTCCCAATGGTTAGATTCCAATGGTCTCATTACCCTTCCAAATGTCTAACCATTTCTTATTGTTTTATTTATAATTGTAATGTATCTAATATATGTTTCATTATTGTTAGAGTATAATCCTATAGAGTTTAATATTATGTTGTTTCCCTATGTTTTTATGTGTCTGGTAGCACTAGTTGTGACTTTTATAGTGAATATGGTAATCTAGTTTTGGGTATTACACTATGATGATTTAATAAATGAGCTTGTTTTATTTGATGGATATCTGAATAAGAAGTTTATTTAATATAATCATGTATTTGGTCATATATTCTACCATCCATAAATAATTTCATCCTCAAGGTTTTTTATATAAATCAATCCATGAATAAATATGTTCATGTTTTCCTCATTTCGTCCCCATGATCCCATGAGGCTTCTTCTATATTATGATTACTGAAAAGTATCTTCATCAACTAGGTTATCCAATTCCACAAAACCTTCTCTCTAGTTACAAGAATTCGGATTGGCTCTTTATTTTATTAAAATTAATTATTTCTATTTCTTCAATTGGGAGTATGTGCATTGGGTTTGGCACTTACTTCTTCAAAAGAGAGACATGTAATACACTATTAAAATTAGAGAGGTTGTGTGTCATAACTCAATGATAATCCATTGTTATAATTATCTATAAAATATCAAAAGTTCCAATATACATTTTACTTAGATTTTCCTTATAAAAAACCTTATAAACACCTTACAAGGTCATACTTTCTAGAGGACATGATCCCTTACTTGAAATTCCAAGTTCTTCCTCTAATTACTAGCTTTGTTTTTTTATACTCTTTGTGCTTCCTTGATATGATTATAGATGGGGAATACATTTTTAGTTATCTCCACAATTATTTCTAGACCAATTATTTTATTTTACTTAGCTTAATACATGGGGGTTGCAGTACGACATCATTTCCCATATAGGGATTCATGCAATTCCATTTTTTTTGGAGTGAAATATGTTTTTGTATGAGAATTTTACCAAAGGTAATTACTAGTCCCAAGTTCCTTGTATATCAAGTGAAAATAAAATAAATATATACTCTAATGATTGGATATTCCTTTTAGACTATCCATTAGTTATAGTATAATAGGTAAATCTAAATTATATCTTAGTGTTCAAATATTTTTGAAAAAAACTCTAAATTTTATATGTGAATTGAGGGTCATGATCTAGTACAATTTATAAGTGTGAACCATGAAATCTTGCAACCTTGTTGATATAGATATTTATAATATATTCAATGGATATATCCTCCTTTATGGCTAGAAAATGCACATAATTGGAAATGTTGTCTATAATGAAAAATATAACATCATTACTATTATACACATTAGGTAGACTATTAAAAAGTATATTGTGATATTGATCCACTCCCATATTGGTATAGAGAGAAGTTAAATGACACACTTTATAAGTTGTGTCTCAGCCTTTACTTTATGGAAAACCAAGAATCTTGACACATAGTAATTAATTTCAGGTTTTATGTAATCCAATCTAAAACATTATCCAAAATCCCTATATATCTTTGTACTATCGGTGTGTATATAGAAATTTGATCTATTATCTTCATTTAGAAATTCCCACATTAGCTCAGGAATACATGGTATACATAGTCTCTTTCCAAACATCAAAACCCATTATTGAAAGTTAAATTCATCATTTCTCTAGTATTTTATGGCTTTAATCTTATTTTATATATCCTTGTCATCTTTTTTGGACTTCTTTATCTTATCTAGTAAATATAGTTGGGTAATTACTAAGAAAAAGAATGATGTTTCCCCTTCTTAAATAATTTACGTGTTTTAATTTTCTAAATATATGAACATTATATCCTTATATATCCTAATCATGTATATAACTCCATAATCATTACTAATAAATGAATATTATACTTTTTTTCTTCTTAGGGTGGAAGTGTATTAAAAAATCATTGGCATTGAGTAGTTTTATCCTTATCCTTTGTCTCATGTTGAGGTATTTCTGAGTGAATATATACTTCAATATCTTGAAATCCATATACATTCCACATATTTAAACATAAATATATTGTCACCAAATATTCAAGTAAAATATTATGTCTTCCACCTCATGATCATGAGTTAGATGTTTTTTTCATGAATCTTTAATTTATTTGTTTAACAATAAAAAAATCTATCATTTCTCATAGGGATACACCGAAGTCCTTTCTCTGATGCACCAATATTTATTAAAAATAATTCACTTACAAATGGAAAGGTTAATAACGATTCATTGATTAATAACTTATATATTTCCTTGAATATTTCTTCACAATCCTTTGATCATGTGAATTTTACCCTGTTACATGTAAACTTTGTTAACAAATTTGTTAATCTAATAATTTTTTAAAAATAACCTATATTAACTAACTAAGAAAAGGAAAATATGTATCTCAATTATATTCATTTATGTGGGCTATTATTTTAGTACCATTTTCTTTGAAGGTTCAAAAGATATTCAATCCCTGGAGGCAATATGGCTAAGAAAATAAACTTATTGATCCCAAAATTCATACTTACTAAATTTACCATATAAATTATTTTCTCCAAGAGTCTCAAAAATAATTCATAAATAGTTATAATGTTCATCACAAATATTAGAGTATATTAAGTTATCATTAATAAATACCATAAAAATTTATCAAGATAATCCTTGAATACTTTATTTATAAATTTAATAAACATAGTGGGAGTTTTTTTAATCCAAAAGGCATTACTGTGAACACATAATGCCTATACATTATACAAAATTATATCATTGGTATATTATCCATCTAAAATTTTAATTTACGATAAATAAAATGAAGATAAATCTTTGATTAGTATTGATCCCCTTGAAGATAATAATGAAAATCATTGATGTGACGTAAATGATAGTATTTCTTAATAGTAATGGAATTGATTTACCTATAGTCAATGTATAAACACAAAAACCCATCCTTATTCTTTAGAAATTAAACATGTTCTCCCCAAGGTTAAACCCTAGGGTACATGAATAACTTATCATAAATATATTGTAAATTACTCTTTAGTTCCATAAATTCTACCAGATCCATACTATAGGGAGGTTTAAATATGGGTTTTTCATCAAGGATAATATCAATAGAGACTTTTAATTCCTAATCAGGAGGTTATCTAGGTAATTACTCATGAAGTACATCAATATTATCTCACTCAATAAATAAATAATTTATTATAATTATTTCATTCTAAATAATTGATTTATATTCTCCAAAAATTTAATTATATTAGGCATTGGATGTGGTTCAAGGCAAGAATTGGTGAAGGAATCCTCCCTTAAAAATCCAAGTGATTCCATCCCAGCCTTAAAAATTATAATATATTTTTACTGTTAGTAAATTATTTTGTTATAAATTGAGATATAATCCATCCCAAGAGATATTTCAAAGTAAAAAATTTGGTATAAAAAGTTGGTTTTAACTAAATAAACTCCTATCATTTTTAACAGAAACAACCAGATATACTATGGTTTCTATAATATTTTCACTAAGAGTTTCAAATGAAAACTCCTTCTTTAATGAATCAAGCGACGATTCAATGTTTGTTAGAAATTTTTTTTATTAGAAATTTTTTGTTTTTTAATCTGTAATTAAAATATTTAATTCCTTAAATGATGATATTTTATGGGTAATTATCACATACTTATTTTATAGGAATATTTTGTAATTAAATATGAAAATAGACTAAATTCATGATTTTAATTGAATTTTGTATATAATTCAAATTTTATTTCCATGGTCAAGCATTAATTCTCTTGTGTTTTTATGTTTTATTAGATTAATTTTCGAAGAATCACAATCTATTAGAAAAGTGGACGAATTTTAAGAAGTAGTATTGTTCATAAGAAAAGTTTAGAAGTAATTGAAAAACCATATATATGGTTCAACCCATTCATTATGAAATATTCATGATGAATAATATGTTGTGAAAATATTGATGATTTATTAATTTACTATTGATATGAAAGGTTTTTATTCCATACTAATACATATGAAATTTATTAGATATGTAAGAAAATTTTTGTTGATATATGAGGATTTTCATTTTCCACTGGAAAATGAAATGAAACTGTAGAATTTTATGTCAAAATTATTTGGGGCTCAAACTAAAATCGAATACCATAATCATTATCCAGAAAAATTGTCAAATGTTATTCTAATGAATACCCATGAAATCCAACCATAAATTGAATGAGATGAATATTGTGGGAAATTTTTCAATGAAATCATGATCCTACTTGACCGATCGACATTGAAGTGATCAATGGGAGAAGCAGGGTGGACACTGGGAAAAAGAGGTGTGAGACTTATAATAAAATAATGGGATAAAACTATCCATAAATAGAAGGGGATACCCATATATCCATGGGTTACCACTGATGGATTAATATATTAATTTCTTCATACTTTTATTTTATTTTTTAATTTTAATCATAATTATAATTCCTATTTGTTTGTGTTAATTACTTCTCCCACTTTAATATTTATATATATCTAAAATACATGGAAATTAAGTACTATCCTAGTGGTTTTATTTCCTAGGGGAGTTACATGATTTACCAAGTCCATATTCAAATTTATTTTATTGTTATTTAATTATTAAGGGGTAGTGGAGGTGTCTTGGGATTTCCCTAGAAACACCTTCCCTATAATTATACCTATTTTATTCCTAACTCTATAAACTATTTACCCCACACTCATCTCTATAAACATTATATATTATTGAATTGAGTGGACCAATGAATGAAAAATAAATTATGGACTTGGGTGGAGTATGGTGACAAGTCAACTATAGTGGCGTGTTCATCCGATGAAGAGATGAAGGTGGTGGGATTTTGGGTACCCAGTAGACATAAAAAATTTCATAGGATATTAAAATTATAATATATAATGATGAGAAATGAATTATATATATTTCATTATCAGTTATATGACAGAAACAAATATGGGTAATAAAGGTTTTCATTGGATAAACCTTAGGTCCACACCATTTCCCTAATAACTTTGAGTTATTCTACATTTATTTTTTATGAACACACACAAACACAGACATAAAAATTTATATCCCATTGAATTTTCCTTTTTTATATTTTTTAAAACTATTTAAATAAAAATAATTTTTGAAGTTAGTGAGTATTTGAAAGGCTCCTCAAGGACAAACCTATAATCAGTTCCCAATATGTTCATTGGGAATTTTTAAAATTCTATTTTTAAAACCCCATGAAAAATTCCTTATCAAAATATTACACCTTTTTAGGATTGAAACATCCATTTAGTACTCTTCATCACTTTAAATATTTTATATTGTTTTTCTTTTAAATAAAATTTAAAAAATGGAATATGTTCATGACTCACTATATTATTTATTGCTGGATAGGTGATAAGAAATACAAGAACACTTTTCATAGATGAGGTGTTCAATGAGGTCATCCAGGACCTTAAAGAGGCCCTAGAGTACATAGTGTTGGAATATTTGGTGAAATAATTAACTATGTTTTATGGGTACTTCTCAAAGTTCCATCAATAAATAGCCAAGGCATAAAAAGACACTTCCTTTTTCCCTATTAATTTTTCATAAGAAATCCAGGATGTTGAGGTCAAGCTTAAAGTTCCCAAAATTCCAAACAATTATGAATACTTGACTGGGGCACTCATGGAGAGACAAGTGACTCAATCTAAACAAGATAGATGAACCTTGGACAATCTAATTTTTACTTGTTTTGAAATTTATTTGATAACTCATTCTATCTAGTTAGATTCCAAAGATTTAATACTTATGGAGTATGCCTAGAACGTAGGGGAAGAAAAAGATGTAATAATATTTGAATAATGGTTGGAGTGTCCACTATCTATATCAAAATATGGATTTATAGGAGCTTTTTTCACATTGAAAGATTTATAAGATGAAAAAAGATGGATATAATTCTTCTATGGGATCATTCTTTTTATATTTTATTAGAAATCAATTATAAACTTATTTTTAATATATTTAATTTGTATAATCAACCCCATCTATGAAATACCAAGATTATTTTTAAGGTACTAACATAGAAGAAATGGAATATTTTAAAGAGGTAAATGAGAAGCCATTGTGGTTAACTAATAAAATTGGAGCATTAGATAGAATAGAAGTGTACTTTCTGGATGAACTACATGTTCAAGGAAAACTAAATGAAAATAAAATCCTAGGAGAAACCTTTATATCCTAAATTAGTTATCTAAGTGTACAAATTGTAAAAGTATAGGTCCCATATTTTATCCTTTCACCCCCACCTTTAAAACGTCACTATACTGATCAAGGGGTGGGAATGAAGTACTCTATCAAAGGATCTATTCACATAAAGCACGTAGTGAATGAAATTGTAAAAAAGGGTATGTGGTGTTCAAAATAAAATAAAATATATCCTCCATTATGTTGGGTATAATTTAAATTTTGTATGGTTATAGATATTATATAATGAAGCACCTATTATGGGGTTTTACCTAAGAACACTCTTCTATTTCCTTTACTTTCATTAATTTTTATTTTTGAGGATCTATTTTTAATAACTAGCTCAATATTTTCAATTTTTCTATGTAAGAAACAAGATGTAAAATAATAATTAGACCTTATTCAAGCCCATTTGATACATATATATTGTATATCCACCTCCAAATAAAAAATAATTTGTATATATCCTTCTCATTTTTTTATCTATCCTACTCTTTTGAATATTTATAAGCTTAAATGAAGGGTAGAAATAGACTAAGTGTTGGAAATTTGATAGCAACCTATTTAGGAATTGATTGTTTTATTTTTATTTTTAATTTTTTTGTGTGTTTTTAGTATATCTTTATCATAATTTAATTCCATTGAAAATTTAAATCATCATCTTATTCATGAAAAATTTGCTTGATTTTAGTATGTAAGTATTTAAAATGTTACATATTTGTTTTTTACTCCTTGATCTCCAAACTTTTAATTTTAAGGAAGTTTGATCGATTATGAAACTTGTGTCCACATGTGTTTTAAAATGTCAAATTTTCCCCAGAATGAGAGTTTTATAAATGTTTTTCCAATATTCTTACATTTCTATTATTCTCATAGATCTTAAGGCATTTCATGAAATACAAAACTTGTTATTTTTCTATTTTTTAGACATGTTTGAGTTCATGAAGTGTGTTAAAAATAATTGAGTAATTATTTTGGAAGCCCTTTTTTTAAAATATCAATATGTTTTAAGCCTACAAATATATATATAATTTATTTAAATTCTATATAATCCATGAACTACCTAATATGTGGATGTAATATCCTGTGTCCAGAGGGGAAATAAAATTCATGAGGAATTTTAATATTTTATTTGGTGGATATTCCATTTTAAGAAATGATAATTGGAATGAGATTTTGAGATCTTGAATGTCAAAAATATATGTTTATAGATTTTTTTAGGGTTAAGTGGACGAAATAAGGGTTCTTGAGAGTTATAGATAATGTACGACTGGCCTAGTTATGGTATTGTATCAGCTGTAGATCATTCATGCCATGAAGTTGGGATTTTTGGTATGAATTTTAGGATAAAGCGAGGACCCCCCTACTCGAAAATCTCACACCATCAATGAGGGGTCCTCTCTACTAACAGGTGTTGGTATTTTTTTAAAGATTAAATGGGACCTCAATTCCCTTTATTTTTCCAAAGGAGTGTGTGCATATGAGGGCTGACGACTGACTCCCACTCTATTCTTGCCCATATATGGTAGTTTATAGAAGTGATTTCAGGTGAGTTTATCTAGTCCAATTCCTCTTTTTCTTGTTTCACTTTTTACCACTGAATTAATCAAATTTATTTTAGGGTTTTTGTCTTGATTCCACCGAATCATGGTGGAATATTCCATTTTTTATGGATCTTTCATGAGCAATGGATTGAGGAAAACTTGAGGTGGTTTCCACACACCGTTTCATGTCATTTTGGAGATGTTTTTTAATAGTTTTGACTTTTCAATTATTTTATAACTATTTTGTAGTTCCTTGAAACATGTGTTCTAATAAAAAAATCACTTCTTCTAGGAAGTTTCCATTTGATTTAATCATGGAACCAGAAACATACAACAATTCTTTATCCAAAAGGGACCTACTTTACAAAGGTAGGAATTCGTTATGTTTGAACTTTATGATACTTAAGAACAGGCATTGGTCATGAGTATGGGAGGATGGACTCATCAAAACCTTTTGGGGGAAATTATTGTCTACTCCAGGACTATCTTTATAAATTTAAGATATTTTCATGAATCCTTATTAATTTAATAAGTATAACATAGGTTTCCCTTGGAATTTTAAATCACTTATTAACATGTGTAAAATTTATAATAATCAGTATATATTCAGGGTTCTTCATTAATGGAGATATATGTATGTATTTGAGGTTCTCCATCAATGGTATCCTTTCATATAGTATCTAGAGATTCGTTTAATCATCGTTAGGATGATACTGGTTTTTAAGCCACTCATTGGGGAACTCTGAAATTTACTCTCATCCAGGGAGAAAAATGTTTGTTTTGATATTGGGATCATACCCATAAAATGGGATACCTATGTATCCTTACAAAAGGAATCAGAACCCTCATAGTTCGATGCCGCTTAATGGGACACATCATACCTTTTATGATCATGTGATAAGGACCTAACCATATAGTTTGGTGTTATGTGTTAAGGACATAAAAGTAAAAGGTGCTTAGTAAGTGTTTTGTGTGGGACTTATTCCAAAACAAACCAATGAACCTAGAGATGATATGGATTTACAAGTAAGATTAAACCCTATTCAGAATATGGCCCAAGGAGAATAGGGTTGATTTGAAATGTTGGGTTTGAACCTCAAGGAGGCTTCCTATGTATCCCATGTTTATGGGAATCAAAGACCACTTATTTTTATGAGTCTCCTAGGAGAGTATAGTACTTTGAGAGAAATGAGTTTGGGATTACTTCCTGAAAATGATTCCTTGATGATTTAGAGGTTTAATTTAGGGATTATTTCTAAGTAGGATGCCCAGATTAGGGAGATTAGGGTTGGATTCCTAAAGAGGATATCCAATGAGCTTGGGCCCTAGAAAGACTTCCTACGTATCCGGGTTTGAACAGGAATCAGAGTTCTTTTAGTTAATTCAATTGTGAAAATGTTGTGATCATGAAAAATATCTAAACCCACATGAGTCATGCTCGGTGTGAGAAATAAGAGGAATTCAAAGATTCAACAAAGTCACCCACAATTTTCCTCCTCCACTGGTGGGATAGGGTGCACCTATGGTGGGAGAGTGGACAAGGGAGAGATGACCCGAGAAGAGGGTGTGCCTACGAGCCTTACCTCTCTTCCATTTAAATTGAACAAGGGTCCAATGGATGGAAGAAGGAATGAAGGTCAGGGGCTTACACCAGGATGGCTACCCTGGTTCATCTTGATAGGGGAGGGAGACGTCTCATTTTCTTAAATGGAAAATCAATTGTGAACCATAGATTCCCTACTAGAGACCTGAGGTTCCATGTCTTAGAGACAAAATGGGAGATCAAAACCTAGACCCTAATCCTCTAAACCCGGAATTTCCTAGCACTGTTCTTGGGAGAAAGGTCCATGTGACTGTGGATATAAAAACCCACAAATACTTCATGAATCTTAAAACCATTATGAAAAAAATGCGGGAAACCTCTGACTATGGATATACAAACCCAAATAGTAGACACACTGATGCTACTTTATCAATGGTTTGATAAGTCAGGAGGTTTTGGTGGAGGTCTTAACAGAATACCTTTCAAACAAGGGATCCAATGAAGAAAAATCCTTTCCATGAATGGCTTTGAAGAGGTCTTTATGGATTTTAGACTGAATAGAGTAAGTGAACCATATAGGGGAGCCCAATTAGATAAGTTCACATAAGTATGGGCGTGTAAGTAGGATTGGGCGACCTGATATTCATTTAAGCGATGAACAACCTGTATGGTAATACTTGGGTGAGACCTGGATCAAACCTTCAAGAGTATTAACAGGTGATCCCAGAAGTTGGGTGCTCAAGTTCCTGTAAAAGGAATAGGTGGTACACAAGTATTTATGTTTTAGGAAGGCTGGAATCTTTTGGCGTGCAAGTGTTATGGTTTTCAAAACACTAAAAAGACTTAAGTCAAATGATCCTCCATTAAATCCTCGACTCAAGGTGTTAAAGTACTACCTTGATAATTTCAGAAGACTGGGGGAGAAGTATTAGGGAGAACAGAGTAGAAATTGAGCTTCTGGGAAATTCTTCCGTACAAATGAAGGCCCCAAGGGTCTATTTATCATAAAAAATAGGTCCTTGGATGAAAAGAGTTTGGTCACACAAGTGGATTGTGCACCAACTTTGTGGCGCACAAGTGGATGCACTCCAGATGGGTGGAACCCAAAGAGACTTTCTTGCCGCTGGTGATTTGGATGAACTAGGGTGACCCAAAGCTCATGCCTTTGAAAATATTGATTTTCTTCATGTATTTCCCCTCTTATTTCTATGGTATTTCCCTTTGTCATTTTTTTAGACTCTGTGATGAAAATGGAGTGTCAACAAAATCCCCACTTCAGAATTAGATCTTGAATGAAAAGAGGATCCTATACCGTGGTAAAGTAATGAAGAATAAATAAGAGAGTACTGGGGCACACAAGTTTTATGCGCATAGTGAAACTAATCATGCAAGATGGAATCGTACAGGATTATTGCATGCTGGGTGATGTCCATTGCTTTATATATAGTGGCTTTACTTCTGAAAAAATCCTCACGACTTTCATAAATTTATCTCTCAGCACAAAAGTCTTCTTTCACTCAGACGCTTCGGTTTCTCCTCAATTCTTTTTTATGTTTTTAGTTGCATGCTATAACTGGGGAACTACACTTGTGCGCCGTTTTACACTTTCACGCTGATTTTTATACTTGCGCGCCTTAATTACTTTGCCAATTTTTTCAATTCTTTTGTCAACTATAAAAAATGATATTACTTAAAAGTTTATTTCTATCCTTTTACAGGGTCAATTTCTCCGAAAATAATTAGAACTGCTAATGAACTAGCTAGTAAGAGGATTAATGACATGATGAATGTCATCGGTCATGATTACTTCAACGTTTGCGAAAACACCCTTCCAAACATGGAAAAATATTTGAAGAAGTATCATTTCATCTTTCCCTGAAGCACCTATCTTCATTTGTATATCTATGGTAACCTACAAGAAGTCAATATCCTAGACCCGAAGAATTATGTCCCATTCTCTTAGTTTCAAGATTATACCAACTTTTCATCTTCCAACGTTTCTATTAGGGGCTCATTTTCTAATGCTGGGACAGTAGAGAAAGATCATATCATGCGTCATAGCTCGTGTCCTCCAGATTTGAAAGAACACACACCCGAGCTATAGCCACACTCCATATTTCGAGATTCTCAGATGGATTCATCCAAGGGTTGGAAGAAAAGTTGGAATTTCCACCCAGTTTGAGGTATAAAACCCTCATGGATGTGGACATACTGGGTTCACAAGACCTACGCAGAATTTATAGACAACTTGAAAGGCATTGGGATTTATGAGACTTTCTGGGTTGGGAAAACTTATGTGTACAAGAATGATGATTTTGTGCCAGAATTATTAAGCCGATGAATCCCAGAGACTAACTCCTTACATTTAAAACATGGAGAGGTAGGAATCAAGTCATGTGATGTTTAAACTCTTTTCAAAGCTCCAATCCTTAGAGACATGTATGATGAGCTTATTCCTCCCAAGGTGACATGGAATGACTCAGATAAGAAACCATATTTGGTTTGTGAGTCGATGAAAATATTTAACAAACTCAAGAACATGACTACTATGAAGTCTCACACTAGGATGGATATTAATCCAAATTAATGGATGGAAATATTTTTGATAAAGAAGAAGGAAAAGTGTCCCACCTTCACCCATTCGAATAACTATCCAAGGAAAAAGAAGAGAGGTACCCCTGACACCTTTTGACAACATTGGATAAAGGAGAATTTGACAAATGGGGATATGAAGTCATCCTAAAAATTCCTATAAAGATACATTTGGAAGGTTTCTTGGCCATGTGGATCAGTGTGTATTTTTTACCAGTCCAAGACTCCAAAGGAGTCATGAGGCTAAAAACCTTCATTATTGAGGCCAAGCTGGTTGAGAAAAGGATGGTAGGGTTGGACACTCCTATTTTGGACAAGATTTATAGGATCTTGCAGCAAATTTATAGAGGGAAGTATCCTTTTAGAATACCAAGACCATTCTAGGTTTTATGGGTCTGGATCACTACTCACTTCAAGACTTATGCTGTATAAAGTGGGGTACATGTTTTTTGAAGTTCTTTTCAACCATATGTTTAGGATTTCTTTAGAATATCACCCTTGTCACTGAATGCTTATGACATCCAGGGTAGGTTGAGTTTGTTTAAGGAATTTCATTTCTTTCCTTAAGAAAATCTTCCTACAGGGTGATTTTTTGTTGATGAGATGGCCAGTTTAGTGTTAAGATCATATATGATAACTTGTAGAGATGGTGTACTAGCCACTAGGATTGATGGTGAAATCATATGTGAGGCCTATGATCCTTATAGATTTGCGCATAAATTCAATTTTCTACAACAAAATACCATATCTCCCCCCGTCCATGTCAGATTATAGAAAAATCCCATGGTTTCATGACAATTATGGTTGTTGACATCCTGAATGGGTATTAAATCATGTTGTCCCTCGAGTGGGGGTGAAGAGAAGTAATAGGAGGGAGCCCTTTATTTGGAAGGTAACTCTTCATCATCAAGGGCCGACTCACAAGAGTCAGAGGGTGGAGGTGAAGATTCTTCAAATTCACCGAAGAGACCTCATTCCAGATATAGTCCCACTTTCAGAGTTAATAGATCCACCCCATCGATTCCTATCGAAGCTGTATCGAGGCGATCTGGTCACCATCGTTCTGAAGAGTGATGAGTTCTATTTTATAATCCCCCACTCATGATTATGGGGGTTGGGAAGAAACATAAATCCAAGGCTGTAGGATCCTCTTCACAACCCTCTAACATACACTCTGAATATATACAACCAGAGGCTATCCAAACATGGAAGAGCTTATACTATGATGTTGAAACCATGTGGATGGATCTTCCTGAAGGGTTGCATATTCCAGGAGTAGGGGATTTATGGGCTTCTTATGGTATTCTTTTTAAGGAAAATCACAATGTGGTGAGGACCAACATTTGATAGCTGTAAGTCCTCATATATGCAACCAATTAATCAATTCCCACCAGAAAGAAGATGAAGGAAATAATAAATCATGGTACCACTGAAGGGATTAATCCTTCATTATATGAAGAATGACATGAATTTTCAGATCTTAAGGATGTAAGTTTCCTTTTTCTCACATTATCTTTTACTTTTCAATTTTAATTTTAGTCAAAGCATTATTACTCTGGGGAAATATCATCTTAACTTGGAGATGGTTAAAGGAAGAACAAATGAATTTCCCTCACCAAGATATAGAACTGGAGGCACTACTCTTGGAGTTACTGGATCACCCCATGAATCAGGAGAAATATATCTGGGCCAACAAGCCACAGACGATGAAATAGAGAGGGTATTGCAATATCCAATAACTATCTTTGGAGATGACGATGCAAGCCCTTATAAAAAGGTGAAGAAAAAAAGCACTAAAGAAAGAGAGCCATGGTTAAGTTCTTTCTTAGCAGTGATAAGAATTCATGTTAATCCTAAATTTTATTCTTTACTCATAAAAAAGTGTTTAAACTTCTTGGACTTACAAGGGATTGTTCTATTTATTATTTGAAAAAAATACTGATAAGCTTCAAGAAACTATGAAGGGTGTTTCTGAACAGGAACAAAATCTTGATAATCTGGTGGTTTCTAAAGAGGCATTGAAGCCAAAGGAACCAACATTTGTTCCCATCACTACTCCTGTTCCTTCTATCATAGGGTAAGAGGCTTTAGGTAAATCAACCATTCTTTATAGGACATCAAATGTAACAACAATTGACTTCCATCCTATGGTACCTTAGGTTCATGACATGAAACAGAAAATCCAACAACGACTAATGCTGACCCCATAACTGTTACTGGGGAAGCTATTTGGGGTCAAAATTCATCGTCGGATGATCGTGAAGCGAACATACTGAGTGCTCCCACGGGTGAGACTAATCTAGGATCTTGGATAACATTGGATAAAATGTTGAACCTTGGCATGTATTTTGAAGAATTATTAGAACATTTTAATATACCAAATGCTTTAGAAGATTTTGGAGTTCCTTGTATAGATTCAACTGAACATCAGTTTTCATTATTCGTCTTGTTAATCTTATTATGATTAAGTTTCTAACCATGGTTTGTTGAAATATACAGTTCCATATAAAGAAAATACTATCAAAAATATACTTGAAGGAATCATTGATATTACCATCAATCCTATCATTATAGAGACATTAGCTCAGGTGAATCTTGAGAAAGATAATCTTCCTGAGATTCCTTCTTAATATCCTAATACAACTAAAGATAGTACTCCTCATCCAGAGAGATCCGAAAAAATTGTTGAAACTGAGAATATTGGGGGGAGTCTTCTCAAGATTCTGACCTAATATTAGGTAAGAGATATTGATATTGTGATTATACTCACTTTTTTTATCCCATGAAGACAACCACAACCATAATTTTTGATTTACCATATATGACTATCAGCTTCAATGGCTAGGTCTAGAGGTGAATCCTTTGTATCAACTCAAACAGTACCAGAAGGTGATGCAGCTATTGTTGAAGAAGGAGCAGAATAGGGCACTTCTTTAAGTGCATTAATCCCAGAATACATCCCTACTTATGATAGTGATTTTGAATTGGACCCAAAACTGCAAAAGTCTCTTCGTCTTTCACATCACAAAGCATGATAGAATATATTAAAGATAATATTTGAGATTCCCCTTGTGGAACTACCTTCAAGAATTCTATGACTCTTGTCTCATTTTATCAAACTAGGATTTTATAGTTTTGAATACTGCAAAATTCATACCATGGTGAAAGAGATTATTTGAAAGAGGAAGCAAAAGTAAAAGCTTAGGAAAGACTTGATAATAGCTAAACAATTGATCAACACTGAAGAATTCCAAGTGGAACGGTCCTGAGATGAGGCTAATCATACTAAAAAGTTGAAGGAACTAAAGAAGAAGATCAAATAAAAGATTGTTAAACTGTTGCGTCTTCAACAAGAATTAGATATCATTAAAGGAGAGATTGACCAACTTCATATATCATTAGGAAAAGTCCAGAAGGATGGTGAAAAAGCCACTGCAGATGCTAGAGAAGCACTTCATCATGCTGGAGAGAGCGAAGCTAGTCAAATAAATGAGCTTCAACATGCATCTAATGGGGCCCAAAGGTTTTTAACCAAATAAGGAGTTATACAGATGACCTTTTGTGATTTTTTATAAGATAGAGAATCCAATTTGGGAATGAAACTCTATGATTTTTTTTCATAAATGAAAATAATTTTGTCTTTAATCATATTCATTTTCATTCTCACTAGTTACTTTTGTTTTACCTAATCCATTGGGCCTAGTAAGAATAGTTTTATATTTTATTGGGTTATATGGACAACCTCACAAATGTTTTATATTTTTACTCTTTATTGCTCAGTATTCCCTAATTCATATGAAACGTATGTTTAGTGAGCTAGAACTCATCTTTTGTTCAGAGTTCCCTTTGCGGGTTCTCAATGTATTGAGTTCCATGTCTTTTGGTATTGGTAGTTTAAAGTTATTCATGTTGGAATATAAAGGGATAATATCTAAGGTCAAATATATTTGACCATAAATTTTGAAATTAAATCCCAAAAAAGACTGAATGACTACGAATTGATTTAATATTATTTAAATATTTCCAAGGGGAATCTTGATCCATGATTTTTATGGTCACCAAATTTAAAATCTGTATCAATATAAGGGAAGTCTCCTTAAAGAATGAAGTTACTATTATTTGAAAAAATTGTTATGGGAGTTGTGTTATGTAGGTCAAACTAAGGCATATTCTACATAATCAAATAGTGGAATCTTTTGACTGACAGACTTGTTATGTAGGCAGCCTATGAAAGGCCACCTAAGGGAATGTGCTACATAGTCTAGAAAAGGATCTCTTAAGAATTTAACATTTCACTGCTGATAGACAGGGGGGAAAATACGATTTGGGTGACTTAAGACCACAGTGGGTAGTTTTGACAAGGAAAGGAATTTTAAGAATGAAAGGGCTATTTTATGCTGACATATGTCATGAATAGAAAAACCATTTCTATACAAATTTGAGGTATGAGGAATGGTTAAAATTTATCAGAGAGGGGAATTTATGATATCATATTGTTCCCTTTTAAGGCATGCAGTGAGGATATTGTACTGTGCAGTTTTAAGTCATGTAGTGAGGACATTGTACTGTGTAGTTTTTATTCATGCAGTGAGGATATTGTATGGATTTAATTTAAGGTCTTTAGCTCTGACCAATGGTATGAGACTCTCCCAATTTTTTTGATATTTTTTTGGGAAACATAATACAATATTTAGGTATGAAAGGAAAAATTGTAAACTGTGATTTGGGAATTTCTAAATCTGAAGAATGATATGGAAAAAGGGATAAAGGAATTAGAGGAAGTCTTTTACAAGAATGAAGTTACCATTATTTTACAAAACCATTATGAGGGTTATATTATGTTGGTCCAATTAGGGCATATGATGCATAGCCAAATAGTGGCATATTTTTACTGACATACCTGTTATGTAGACAACTTATGCAAGGCCACCTAAGGGCATGTGATGCATAGTCAGGCAAAAGAGCTCTCAGAAGTTTAAAATTCTATTGCTAAAATATGAAGAAAGTTTATGGAGATTTAGATTTTCTAAAGCACAATGTTTGGTTTATGGAAAAAGGTACCTGAATATGGAGAGGGTATTTCCAACCAAAATTTCCAAAGAATTGAAGGAATATGAATTCTATGAAGGTTTGACCCAAAAGTTGGAGGTATGGTGTCTGTAGTTTTAGGTCATACAACTAGGACCAAGGATGGAAAAAATATATGATGTGTGGCCAAGTGAATCTAAGGTTATTTCATATTTCTTTGAACACATGGAGATGAAAATGTGTAAACCATGGTCTTGATGACTTTCAATTCGACAGAAAGATAATGGGACAATTATACCTGAATAAATGTTTTAAAATACAGATTCTTGTATACTTTCATCAAATTTAGATGGGGACTGAGACACTATTACCAGGATTGAAATTACCATCATTTGAAAAACCCGTTATGGGGGCTATATTATGAAGTGACAACTGGGGAATATGCGGCATAGACAAATAGTGGAATCTTTTGTCTGACATGCCCGTTTTGTAGGAAAATTATGAAAGTCTGCATAAGGGAACGTACTGCATAGTTAGGAAAAAGGGTTCTCAGGTATTAGAAACTCTGTTACCAGAAACTGTAAGAAATAATATGAAGATCTAGAAATATTAAAGATTAAGATTGTGAAATATAGAAGGGGGTTATTCTCAATGCACATAAAAAATATTTAAATCAATATTGGCCATGAGTTTGATGTCCTTTACATATATCTGACTCATATGTAAAAATGAGACTTTATTTATTTCCTTTGAATTAATATTGTGATGTGTAGTTTAAAGTCATGCAGCGACGACATTATACTCTGCAGTTTTAAGTCATGCAGTGAGAAAATTGATAGCCCCATAAGTAATTGAGATACCTTATTTATATAAATAATCCTTTTACCTAATTCCTAAGCCCACGTGAGCTATGCTCAGTGTGAGAAACAAGGAGCTGTAAGGGTTTCTTTTATAATAAAAATATGACACAAGTTAAGAATATGGGTGTTAGATTTCTATGAAGTTTAATGTCATGGGGTAAGTAAAAAGCTGAACCGATGTGAAAAGAAAGACTTTTTATAGCTGGAATAAGGGATAAAAACCAAGTGTCATTCTGTGTCTTGCTGAGGGAAAGAACCAAGCCATATGTAATTCATTAAACATTCCCTATTTAGGTTTTGATTCCTATATAAGGAATAAAGGGTTTTTTTTAATATCATGGATGGGCCCAAGATTGGAGATCCAGTCATCTCTACGTATCTCCAATAGATGAGAATCAAGCCATACATAGTTCTTTAAACATTCATTCCCTACACATATCGAGTTCGACCTGGGAGACGGGGGGCTTTAACACATTCTAGAAGAATGATTAAATTTTAAGAAACAAGATGGTATGAGAATAAAATCATATATCATTAAAAGAACATTCTATATAGATCTAGTTCATATATAGGAGAATAAAAAGGGAAATAAAATTTTGGGGTTGCAGCTGGACAAGATTGGAGATCCCAGTATCTCTACGTATCTCAAATAGATGAGAATCAAGCCATACATGGTTCTTGAAACACGGTCCCTATGTAGATCTAACTTAGACATAGGGAAGAGAGGGACTCATTTGACACTAAGGAGTAGTAATGATGTCCATGATGCTTGTTTATGGAAGCTCCTAACGTCAATTAGAGTAGACATTAGTCATACAGTTTAATGTCATGAAATGAGGATAAATGATGTCATGTAGTTTAATGTCGTGTGACAAAGACAAAGAGGATACACATTTTATCATCATGTAGCATAGATGTTTATGATTGTTACGTATTTTAAAGTCTTAATACTGGGACTTTGTATTGTGAAGTTTTAAGTCTTGCAGTAAGGACATGGGGGCTGTGCGTTTTCAGTCTTGCTGCAAGGATGATGTTTACAACTGCACAAATCATTTCTTCAAGAATATCGCATTGGTTAGAGTTGTAATAAGATCTAAATCCATTAATATTAATGAATAAGATTCATTTTAGTAGACCTTATGTATGGAATAAGGTCCTTTCCACTTTGGCTCAAGATGTAGAGGTTTTTTTCTAGTATCATTGGATTTCTAAAGACCAATACCAATTCTTCTTGAAGAAATGAATGGATGAAAAATTTCTTGTTAAAGACTCACACTATTATATTATGATAGAATTATAAATGATTCAATGTATGGAATCTTTTCTTGACTAATTGTTCTTACTGATTAAACCATTTTTGAGACCTCTCATCTATAGACAACTGATCATAGATTGCAACTCTGAGTGAAGGTAATTTCATTTCAATTGGAAAAAATGCTTCTATTCCATACACCAATGAATAAGAAGTTTCTTAGGTTCCAGTACAGATAGTAGTTTGATAAGATCATAAATCATGCAAAAGTTTATCAGGAAAATATTTATTATCCTTATCTACCATATTCTGGAGTATATTTGATAAGGTCTTATTGAAAGCCTCTATCTGTATATTGGCTACCGCATGATAGAGAGATGAATGGTTGGACTTGATATTGTGCTCCAGATAAAACTTATTTACCTCAACATAATAGAAATTTGTTCCATTTTCCATTAATATAGTACGGGGACATGAAATCTAGCGATGATGTCAGTTTTGATAAAACTAACATTGGTTTTGGCTCCAACTTCTTTTAGAGTAATTGCCTCAACCCAGTTAGAGAAGAAGTCAGTAGTAGTAAGAATATATGCTTAGCCATATCTAGAGGTTAAGGTCCTAAAACTTCCATTCCCCATGTGGAAAAAGGCCAGGAGTATTTAGTTGTATGTATCAACTTCAGGGTTTTATGAATGAAGTTGGGATGCATTTTGCAGGGATGAAATTTCATAGTGTAATCTATGCAATCCTGCGTCATTGAAGGCCAAAAGTATCCAAGCCTTTAGATTTTATTATAAATCCTATGCCCTGATTGGTGAGCACCACAAGCCCTTTAATGTACTTCTTTCATGACAGTTGTAATTTCTACTCCATCAATACATCTAAAGAGGATTCCATCAAAGCCTCATTTGTAGATGATTTTCTGGTGATCTAGACTATCATAAAGAGTAAAATTGGCTGCTCATTGTTAGATCTATTACTTTTCAACCCTATCTAGTGGAAGCACTATATTTTTAAGATATTCTATGATAGGTATTCTCTATCCCATGGTATGACCATATGACTCAAAAATAGGGATAATTTCATTAATTTCATCGATTATGGTTTGAACAAAAGGTGTTACCACATGAAAATGAGCTATGCTTATCGTTGTCTCATCCAGATTTGGATTAGACAAGGATGTAGATGCATTAGTCAGTGCTTCATCTTGGGAATTTTGTTATTATGGGACATAAGATAATGTTGGTTTTGAGGGAAATTCATCCATTAAACCTCTGATGTAATCACACAATGGTATTAACTCTTCTTTTCTGGTAGAATATTCCCATTGATTTGTTTGATTACCTACTCAGAGTCACCTTTCACTTTCAAGTTATCCACTTTCACTTGAAGTGCCAATACCAAGCCTACAATGAGATCTTAATACTCTACCTCATTATTGGTTCTGCCTTCTGATAAAAAAAGGAATAAGGCAACATTGCCTTTTCTGGAGAGATAATGACAATTCCTAACCCAACTTTGTTGAGTTTAGGGGTTTCCATCCTCTTCCCTGTTGGACTTCTGGAGGAACCATCAAAGTACATCTCCCATTTCTGGGATTATCTTGAATAGAGAATACCACTTAATCTGGAAGTTCAGTATTTAATGATGTATCTTCTCCAGATGGGTGTTCAGCAAGGAAGTCTGCCAGAGCTTGGCCATTTATTTCCTTTTGAGGCACAAACTGGATATCAAACTATTGTAGAAAAACTTCCCACCATTCCAGACACACTATAAGCATAAGATGACTAAGGATAAATTTGAGCGGGTTACTACAAGACACCAATTACACCACATGATGTTTCAAGTAGTGCCTTAATTTTTGAACAGCGAAGAATTAATTTCAGGAATCACTTTTCAATACTTGAATACCAAGTTTCTGCATTAATCATCATTTGACTAAGATAATAAAGACTATTTTCATTCCCATCTCTATTCTGTTGGGAAAGGAAGGCACCCAATGATCACTCTAAATCTGTCATATAGAGAATAAGGGGTCTTCCTTCAACAATGGTCACTGATACCAGTGGACTCAAGATATATTTATTAAGGGTATAAAATTCTTATTGGAAGTCATCAGTCCATTCATAGGTGATTACCATCTTCATTAATCTAGTGAAGGGAAAACACATGCCAACCAAATTAGCGATAAAGTTCTGAATATAGTACAAGTTTCCTTGGAGTCCTCTTAATTACTTCAAATTTCGAAGAGGGGACATTCCAAGGATTTATTTTTTTCTCATGATCAACTTTGATACCACGATGGCATACAATGAAGCCAAGGAACATTCTTGAGGTTACCCCAAAAGCACATTTCAAGGGGTTCATATTCAAACTGTGTTGCCGAAGTTTATTGAATATAGTATCCAAATAATCCAAGGGATTGGAACATTGTCAGTATTTGACAAAAAATCATCCACATAACATTCAACAAATTTACCTAAGAAGGGTTTGAATATAAGGGGCATGGAATGTTGATATGTTGCACCTGCATTATTTAAGGAAAAGGGCATTACCTGATAGAAAAACACACCTTGCAGAGCTTTGAAGGATGTATATTCTTCATCCTCTAGTGAATTATGGATTTTATTATCCCCAGAGTAGCCATCCATGAAGTAAATAGGTTCATATCCAACTATTTCATCAATTAAAGGATTTTTAATGGGAACTGAAAAGTCCTATTTATGAAAATTCTAGTTAAGACCTCTAAAATCAATGAAAACTCTGATTTTCCCAGTCTTCTTTTTCAATGGGAAAATTTTGGACATCCATTTCGGATACTAAACCTCCCTGACAAAGTTATCCTTTATAATCTTATAAACATCAGCTTCAATTTTAGAGGCATGATTTGGGTGTGTTCTTCTTACTGCCTGCTTGAATCCTTGATGTTCTTCGGGAAAACCCAAATGGTGAGAGGATACATCGGGATTAAGTCATAGAATTTCTATATAATTCCAAGAAAATATATCTGGATGTTTATTTAGAAATGAAGTATACACCTCTTTCTCTTCATAATTCATGGCTGCACTAATTAGAGTGGGGCATGGATCTTCTTCTGTACCCAGATTTATTTCTCTGAGCTTATCCACAGTGGTATAGAAACCTTCCTCAAATGATAGAAGAGAATCCTTGAGATCTTCCTCTTATTCTTCATTATGTATTAACTATTATGTTTCTAATTTCATAGTAGATGATGAAGCAAAACATCTAGAGTTAGGGGAGGATTCAATATTTGAACATCCTAAATAAGAGGCCACCATTTTTGACCCTACAAATGATGAAGGGTCTTCCTAGGGTAATAAAGAGAATATGATGGATTGGGAATCAACATATTTGTCTTCCTCTATAATTGCTACAACTTATTATACTCTTATTGAAAACGTAGATGCTTCCTGTAGTTTAGTAGATGAAATGAAAACATCTTCATTTAGGCTTCCATCACTACTTGGTGAATCAACAATTTCGCAAATCTCATCAGGATCAGTTGCTACA
This sequence comes from Viscum album, assembly GCA_963277665.1. Classification (NCBI taxonomy): domain Eukaryota; kingdom Viridiplantae; phylum Streptophyta; class Magnoliopsida; order Santalales; family Viscaceae; genus Viscum; species Viscum album. Next base: position 1,896,002,565 of record OY728158.1, on the reverse strand, counting down.
ATTGACATTATGGAAGTTACTAGACAAGTTCTTGGATTTGGGTTTAGAATTTTAATTTGATTAATAGGTAACACATAATCTATACTCAAATGTACGAATGGGTTTTCTAGGATCTTTTCCAGTCCATTAGGATCATTAAATCTAGTTATCTACTTTGTCATGGACCTTGTTTCTTTTGTGTGATAAAACTATGCCTCAATGTATTAAGATACAAATGTTTCGAATGAAGCCTTGTCACCATACAATATCCTGATCTTACCATTGAAACAATACTTACGACATTGGTGGTACGATGAAGGTATGGCGGCATGATGATGTAGCCAAGGCCTTCCATGTATAATGTTTAAGGCTGTTTCCTGAAGAACAACCATGAAATCTAAATTAGCCACAAGATCTCAAAATTTAGTTCTAAGTGTTATCTCATCCAGAGGTTCTTACTCATTATTTTCATATCCTAGAAACATTAAAGTGGAAGAAGATAAGTCAAGTTCAGTCATGCCTAATCGATGAAGTTTACAAACAGGAATAAGGCTGACTTTGGATCCATTGTCAATGAAGGCTCATTGAATGTCTATGTCATTGATCTTTCTAGATAAATACAAGGGTCTAATATGTCAATGTACAACATCATCTTCATCTTCATTCATAAAATTTATGACTTTATGACATTCTTTAGGATCATTATCTATACATAAAACCTCATTAGAAGCAACTTCAGTTTCAGACTCTTGAAGACTTGAAAAATCCTCAATAAGTGCTTCTTGAAGATCTTTTGACAGACATAAGGAATCCAAAATTGACAAATTGGCTGGTAATTGGGACAATTGTTTTAAGACATCATACTCTTGGACCAAAGGTCTATGTTTCCCAGCATGTAGATGTGGTTTTTCAGGTGCCTTGGAAGTTGATGCTTCTGATTTAGATGTACCATGTGTAGGAGTATAAGCCGGAAATACTCTTGGATTTGGTAGATCAGAATAACTAGGGCTATTTACTTTCTTAGAGAAATGTGGAGTGACTTATAATTGGTCTTCCAAAATAGTCATGTCAAAACCAAACCTCTCTTGCATGGAAGAAACTCATTGTTCTTGTTGAGCCCGCTGAGGGGATCTTCCATGAGTTTTCATTGCATATATGGTTTGAGAAGGGGTAGATTTAAAATAGTGGCTTTTAGAATTTCCTCATCTTCCCCTATATCCTAGACCTTGTCCTATTCATATAGTTCCATAGTTAGGTACAAGGAATTTTGTCTCATTATAATCAGAAAAACCATTGGCATAAGGATATATTAAGTGGATAACATTGACAGAACCAAAGATCAACTCTCCATCTGATGAAGATTCTCTTCGATAGGTTAGTTCTGGTTTTTCTATTTGGAAGGCCGATGCCCATAATTTTGAATCATGTGTCATGAAGTCTGCAAAGGTAAAGGATAACTTTGGCCTTAACACGATCTCATCTTCTTCTAGCTGCTCTTTGTCTTTCTGATCACTTTGCTTCTTTGAAGATTGACCTTTTGATGAAGGTGGTTTTGTTGTGGAAGGAGTGGAAAAAGACACAATAAAATGTTTCAACTATGTTTTTAGAATGATATGAGTTTGGTTAATCATTTTCTTGATCATCCAATGATCATATTTCTACACATTTCTACTTTTGACTTCCTGTCATTCACCTTCTTCCTATGGATCAGTAGTAGTAACACATGCTACTTGAGCTGATAAAGTTTATAGTTTCACTTGTCCAGAGTCTACCATATTTTGCAGGAGGTCTTTGAAAACAAAAAACTATTGAATGGGTTGCCCCAACATCTGTTGAAAGGGACAATAATTCAGAAGATATTAATATTCTTTTTTATTTGGTTTCTTTGGCCTTGGGAACTGAACCAAATTATTTTCCAAAGCGAGATGAAGTAACTGGGAACTTGTTCATTCCAGAAAGAATAAACGTTTTTCTATAATTCATCAAACTGTTTCCACCTTTGATCTCTTTGATTATCTTGACGAGGTGATCATTGTTTCTCATGCTCAAGAGGTGGATCCCTTCAATATGATGAACGTTTTGAAGTGGAAGTAGGTACAAGTTCTTTCTTGAGTGTATCTGTAGCAGCCTCTGCCTTCCCTGTTCTCCTCCCCATAGCTGATGGAATTACACAAGTTTTAGCCTTAGTTTCTATAATAGAATCTTTTATCTATTGAGAAATTTAAGTAAGGCCCCAAAACCCTCCTGTGTGTTTTACATGGATCAGTGGTGTGCATAACTCATCACACAAGGTTTTCACAGAAATTGGTAGCAAATCTTCTTGAGGGAGTTCCAAACTTAAGTAATACATTAATCCTTTCCATCATCCAAAAAATCTTTCATTCTCCCTTTGTTTACAATTTTTAAGATAAAAAACCACCGTCTTCGGTAGTGTTGAGCTAAATTGAAGAAGGAATTTCTGATGAAGATCTTCCCATCCTGTAATTGATCAAGATTGTAAACTTGTATACCAGACAAAATCGGGTCCCTCTAATGACTGCACAAAACACTTAAGATTGACTACTTCTTGTTGTTGAGGATTTACCATCATGGGATCACAATGAGAAACAAAATGTGTTAAGTGTTTTTTTCAGATCTCCCGAACCATTAAAGATTGGAAATGTGGTATTCACAAAATTTGGTGGGGGAGGAATCAGATCCACCCATTCAGTGTAAGCTTTCTTTTCAAGTTGAACTGGCTCACATCATTCCTCCATAGCTACCAATCGAGTCTTTAATGAATCAATTGTATTCATAAGCATTTGGGGAATATCCGGATTGGATGGAACTTGTGCAGGTATAGAACCTGGGGCTTGAGCTGGTGCAATGACTGACAAAACCACTAGTGGTGGTGTTGGTATTCGCCATGGATAACCCACGGGAATAGGCTTATCAGGATGTGTTTGATCATACCTTGGTTGGGTACCCAATGGAGGGAATTCATTATCTGCATTTCTAGTTACTATATATCCCCTCTGGTGAGGATCTTCTATTGAATGTGCATGTTGTGGAACTACCTGGGGAGTACATCTAGCAGAAATGCTGCTTCGAAGTAACTCTGTATTGAGTCTTTTCAAATCCTTCATTTCCTTTTCTTGCTGTGAAAATATCTCTTCAAGCGAATGAGATTAACCTTCTCATGTGGAAAAGTGAGATAAAATATGACTATCACCTTTCCCCTTGTTTGATGCCTTTATGAGGAGTGGGAGTTGGTTATTTGAGGGCATAACGTAATTCTTGGTAAGTCTCTGATTTCAAGTATGTACACCTTATTTATTTGCCTCAGTGTGTACCGTACTATAGATAAGCACTTCATCTTCTAATTCCTCTGAACTTGAATCATTTTCTGTAGGATCTTCTATAATGGTGTTAATGAAATTTACAGATACATAATGCATTGATGGAATTCTATCATTATCTTTGTGAGATTGTCCCCTTCTATATCTTCCACAAGACTCTATTTCCTTATATGATGAATTCATGAGAACCATTTGGCGGACAGTAACCCAAATGGAATCATCATATAGTTCAGTTCTGCGATCTCTTTGTGTCTTCTTCCCTAATTGGGAGAAAACTAACTTCCATTGAGGAGGGGATTGTAGATGTGAAAAATCCCCCAACCCTATAGGTTGGGGCTATTCCTGTTCTTCTTCTTCAAACTTTTGAACATTGTTTAATGATTTTGAAGGTTTAATTAAATAAGCCCCCGAACCTACAAGATGGGGTGGTTCTTGAACTTCTATGGATGATATTCGTGCAGCTGCTCTTCTGATTTTTCAAATATTGGTTCAGACATTTTCTGGATGCATTATCCAACAACCACTCAAATAACCTGCTTCAGAAGATCACTGTACTATTTTAGACATTTGCGTTATCTGACAGCTGACATCTTCTAAGTAGGAATCTTCTTCAATATTCTCAGTTGATTTATATAAAAGTGACTCAACAACTTATTTTCTTTGGGCCTGACTCTGATGAGAGCTAGTTGAGGCCTGTTCTTAAGCATACATTTCATTACATACAAAATCAGTTAATGTTAGCCAGTTGTGGGAAATAAAATTGCATGAGACCACTTTTAGTGTACTTTACTGATTCTGGAGTGCATTGAAATTCAATGCTCAATGTACACCCCATCCTCTGATACTGACACTAGATGGGGAATCAGAAATTAACTGGCATAGCCTCTTTCAAGCATTAAGGCATGCACACTGAAAGGTTCACTACTATTTTTCAGCCTTTGGATGTCGAGAAACTTAGAGATATGCCAAGTCAATTTAGAATTGAAACCCTTCTATTACCTTTACATGATTTTGATATTCATCATATGGTAATTCTTTGGTTTTCAAATGGTGAAGAGTCTTCCATAATTTGAGGCAGATATCATGAATACAATCTTCTTCCATCAATTATAGAATGTTATATAGAGAATTTTTCAAAGGCCAGAACATGACTAGTATTTCTCCTTTATCCAATTAGTTAATCATGTTTAACATATCTTCATCGTCTTTTAGTAGATATTTATCCACTTGGTCTGACCAAAGTGAATGCTATGTATTAGAAGATAAATGACCCAAGGGAGGTTTGGAGAATGAATGTTCCCTTAAGATGTCTTCTGGTTGAGAAAGTGTTTCACCCATAAATGACAAGGCATCATACATTACTGGCCTTGTGTTTCCAAGTGCCTCGAGATAGGTGGAGTTTATCATCGTTACATTGTCAACTATAGAATTATCTAGAAAATGAGAGATACTACTGCAGAGATGACTTTTGCAGTGAATTCCATCAAGGAGAGTAACACCATAGTGGATTACAGCAAGGGATAAATCCTCTTTCTCCTTGGTCATCTGGACACATAGAGGGTTGTTGTGGCTCTCATCTGGATATAGTCTCTATGAATTGACCGAATTTTCATGAAGAAATTATTCATGATAAAGTATCCATTGGGGAAATTTAGAATTAATCCTACTACTCCTATAATTTGGTAATGAGAGGGTAGGATCTTGAGCTACAAAAATAAGTGTGTGAGGGTTTCAAAAACTCAGGTATTAAGAAGAGCCAAATTGCGGCTTGAATATTTATTTTCCAACTGTGTTTGGTGAGACTTCCTCTTGGATGTTCTCTTTAACTTAGTTGGGTCCACTTTTTGGGAGAAGTGGTTATCATGGGAAGGTGTATGTGCCTGCCTTGGAGTGGTCACCAGAATGGACCGATTACCTCCAATTGGAAAGGGTGTATGTTCCTGATCCTATTGTCCGTATGATATGGAGGAGTATTCCCCATAACCCTCCTGGAATATAACAGAGGTCTGTATCTACTCCGATATGGCATACCGATGTTTAATCCCATGTGTGGGGATATATTTATGTTTTTATTCCCCTGGTACTGCAAAAGTAGTTGTTATAATTTCCTGGAATGCTTCCAAAATATGGGCAGAAATTTGTGTATGCCCTTTCACCATTTATAAGATGTGTTTGTTGACTTTAGAATCCAGAATTGGAATATATGTAAATTCTATATCTAGAGTAAGTGTATGTGACCTCTTCTATCCTTCCTTTTACTATCAATGAGTATTTACAGTACTCATTCATGGGGGAAGAGAGTTGGGTCTGCCCCAAATTTATTGTTGGAACTTTCCGACTGACTTCTCTGGGTGATTCCAAATGAGACTATTGGTAGTCTTGATGAACACTAGTAGGTGTATGTGTATGCTAGCTGTTTCCCATCAAGTATGGTTGAATAACTTCCTTTAATACTAGAATACAATACTATTGGCATAATTGGTGATTTTAAGCAGCTGTATTTTCCAGTTTACCAATTGCCACCACATTGGATTGGTGAGCTTCTTTAAATGTAGTCTGAATAGCCTACTAATTGGATGATAACTTTTAAGAAGGTGTATGTGCCTGTTCACAATACTCCACCAAATTTATCTGGTGGGATTAGTGGGTTGCTGTCAGATGAGTCTGCTGGATAACAAAATTAGGACAAACATGTGTGTGTGCCCTCTCGTTGTTCGCCATAAAGTTATGTTGATGGACTTCTCCGGAGGGGGAAGAGGTAAGAAAATTCTCCCTATTGGATGGAAGTTGTCCTCAACGGTTCATTTTGCGTGCCTGGGTCTGAGAGACCTGGGCTGAACGTTCAGAGGAAACACCCCTATCATGTTGGGAGTTCACTACTATGCAATTCTGCTGATGGCGATTGTTGGTGGGAATACTCAGGAAGGATCCCTGTATTATTGAATTGAGGCCCTGAGTGATCTATTGATCCTCCTTCTTGTAGTATAGGAGGGACTAGTTATTGCATTCTTGAGATAAGAACCCAAAACAGTTGAAGATGGTGGTTGGCACCATCTACTTTTGATCACCGTTCGTCATTGGTCGGATGATTGAGGATTCTTATTGACCTAGAGGTCCTGTCGGGCTACCTCCAAAGTTGGAATTTTACCGTGATGACAATACTCCTTTACCAGTACATTGGAGACCCAACATTCATGATGCTGGGTGGGTGATGGCGTACTTCCTGTGGATGAGGATCCAGCTTGAGTAGTGGTCGAGAAGTTCACTGATGTCGTCTTGAATAAATCCATTTTGGACTAAAGGGAGTTCTGATAAAAACTTAAAAAAAACAACAAATTCCATTAAAGCAACTTCTTTTAGAGGGATACATGCTTGATTTATTCCTTTGTTTGGACTTCTTTTATCAACTAATAGGGACTTGATAGGTGGGTAACATTATTAACTCGGTTAAGGATTCATATCAGGTTCACCATTTTTTGTTTTTTAGTTCCTCGAAACATGTATTCTAATTAAAAAATAACTTCTTCTAGGTGATTTTCATTGGATTTATTTGTAGAACTAGAACCTTCCAACAGTTCTTTATCCAAAGGGACCTACTTTCCAAAGGTCGATATTTATTAAGTTTGAACATTATGATACTTAGGAACGTGTATTGGTCAAGATGATGGGAGGTCAGACTTATTACACCCTTTTGGGGGAAATTATTGTCTACTCTTGGGCTCTCTATATAAATTTAATATATTTTCATGAATCGTTATTAATTTACCTATTATAAATTAAGTTTCCCTTGGAATTTTCAATCACTTATTAACATGTGTAAAATTTAGAATCATCAGTATGTATTAAAGGTTATTCATTAATGGAGATATTTGTATGTATTCGAGGATCTCCATCAATAGTATCCTTTCATATACTATTTATATATTATTTTAATCATTATTATGATGATACTAGATTTTAAGACACTCAGTGGGGCACTCTAAAATTTACTATCATCCAGGGAGTTGAATGTTTGTTTTGATATTGGGATCGTACCCATAAAACGGGCTACCTATGTATCCTTATGAAAGGAATCAGAACCATCATAGTTCGGTGCCACTTAATGGGACACATAATTTTTTTTAAGGTCATGTGATAAGAACCTAACTGTACAGTTTAATGTCATGTGGTAAGGACATATAATTGAAAGGTTCTTAGTCAGTGTTTGGTGTAGGAATTACACTAAAATATCCCAATGAACTTGGAAAGGATTTGGATTTCCAAGTAATATTAGACCCTATTGGGAATATGGCCCAAGGAGAACAATGTTGATTTGAAATGATGGGTTTGAACCTCAAGGAGGCTTCCAAAGTATCCCATGTGGATGGGAATCAAAGCCCACATAGTTTGACGAGTCTCATAAGAGAGTATAGTCCTTTGAGAGAAATTATTTTCGGATTACTTCCTGAAAAGGATGCCTTGATTATTTAGGGGTTTAATTTGGGTCTTATTCCTAAGGAAGATGTCCGAATTAAGGAAATTAGGGTTGGATTCTTGAAGAGGATATCCAGTGAGCCCGAGCCCTGGAAAGGCATCCTATGTATTCTGGTTTGAACAGGAATCAAAGTTCTCATAGTTCATTTGATTGTGCAAATGTTATTATCATGAAAAATATCTAAGCCCATGTGAGTCATGCTCAGTGTGATAAACAAGAGGATGTCAAAGATTAAATAAAGGCACCCACACTTTTCCTCCTCCACTGGTGGAAGAGGATGCACCTATGGTAGCAGGAGTGGATGAGGGTGAGATGACCCGGGAAGAGGGTGCGCCTACCAGACTTCCCTCTCTTCAATTTACATTGGACTATGGTCCAATTGAAGGAAGAGGTGATGAAGGTCATGGGATTACACCTGGATGGAAGCCCTGGTGAATGTTGGTAGGGGAGGGAGACTTTTCCTTTGCTTAAATGGAAAATCAAGTGTGAACTGTACCTTCCCTACCTGAGACCTAAGGTTCTGGGTCTTAGAGATGAAATGGGGAGATCAGAACCTAGACCCTAATCCTCTAAATCAGGAATTTCCCAGAACTCTTCCTAGGAGAAAGGTCCATGTGACTGTGGATATACAAACCCACAAAAACTTCATGAATATTAACCCCATTTTGAAAAAAATGTCGGAAACCTCTGACTATGGATCTACAAACCAAAATAGGAGACACACTGATGTTCCTTTCCCAAAGGTTTGATAATTCAGGAGGTTTTGGTGGTGGTCTCAACATAATCCATTTCAAACAAGGGATCCAATGAAGAGAAAGCCTTGCCATAAATGGATTTAAAGAGGGATTAATGGATTTTAGACTGAAGAGAGTAAGTGAATCCAAGAGGGGCGTCCAAGTAGATAAGGGCACACAAGTATGGGAATGCAAGTAGGCTTGGGCAACTTGATATTCACCTAAGAGACAAAAAACCTGTATGGTAATACTTAGGAAAGACATGAATCAAGCCTTCAGGAGTATTCACAGGTGATCCCAGAAGTGGGGCACTCAAGTTCTTATAAAAGTAATAGGTGGCGTGCAATTATTTCTGATTTAGGGAGGTTGGTAACTTTAGGTGCGCAAGTGTTAAGGTTTTCAAAACCCTAAAATAACTTAAGTCCAATGATACTCCTTTAAATCCACCACTCAAGGTGTTGAATAACTACCTTGACAAATTCAGAAGACTAGGGTGAAGTACTAGGGAAACCAGAGTTGCAATTGTGCTTCAGGGAAATTTGTTCATAAAAATGAAGGCCCCAAGGGTCTGTTTATAAGAAAAAATATGAACTTGGGTGAAAATAGTTTGGTTGTACAAGTGGGTTGTGCACCAAATTTGTGACTTGCAAGTGGCTGCACACTGGATGGGTGGCACCAAAATAAACTTGTGCATCACTGGTGATTTGGAAGAACTAGGGAGACCCGAAGCTCATGCCTTTGCAAATATTTATTTTCTTCATGTATTTTCCCCTCTTCTTTCTAAGGTATTTCCCTTGGTCATTTTTTTAGAATCTGTGATGAAAATAGAGTGTCAATAAGAACTAAATTAAATTATTTTATCATTTAAACAATGATATTAAATGGGGTTTTTTTCTTTTTTCTTTGTGGAACATATGTAGTAGACCACATCTCATCACTGGCAGTTTCAGTGAAATGGGACAACTCAATAAGATTTAAGAAATTTATTCATATTTTAATTAAATATTAATGGAAGGGAAGTGAGCAGGCTGGATAAGTGCCTTTTGCAAATGACTTAAGGGAATGATTTTATGGAAATATCTGGCATGACTTTATCTAGATTCCATTCTGACCATCATCCCTCATTTAAATTTAAAAATTCCTGGTTAGTTGTACCAGGATGCAGGGAAGATGTAAAAGAGGCCTAGGAGATTGCTGTACAGGGTAGTGCTATGCACATTTTGACTACCAAACTGAAAAATGTGAACATCAGAATTAAAGAGTGGAGAAAACAGTCTTTCTCCAATTTGGAAAATGACATTAAGGAAGCTGACTTTCACCTGGCTAACTGTCAGCAAGCTAATATGCATCATGACATACCATCCCAAGAGGAGATACAGGCGGCTTCAAAGCTTGATTCATTACTGGCTCTTAAGGATAACATTTCTCGATATCAGTCCAATGTTAGATTGTTAAAGGAAGGGGACAGAAACTCAATATTGTTTCATTGTATTCACAAAGAAAAAAAGGTAAAGTAGTCTATTAAGGCTCTAAATATTGATGGAAACATATTTACTGCTGAGAATGAGATATCCAATGTTGTGACCTGTTACTTTGAGAATCTCTACTCTGAATCTGGGGATGATAATTCCAACAAGATCACTCAATGCATAGAGCCAAGTATTGATGACATCAAAAATAAAAAACTCACTGATATTACTACATTCAAGGAGGTCCATTCTACTCTATTTTCTTTAAATATGGATAGTGTCTCCAGTCCTGATAGCTTCCCCAAAAAATTCTTTATGTTTTATTGGGATATCATCCAAAAATAGGTGATTGATGCTGTGAAAGAATTCTTCTGTCATTCCTACATGCCTTTTGGGATGAACTCCAATTTCATTTCCCTTATTCCAAAGAAGGATAGTGCTTTGGATATCAAAGACTTCAGGCCTATTACCATTGGGAACTCGATTCCTAAAGTTATCAGTAAAGTCATTGATGTACGGCTAGGTGATATTGCTAATCATCTTATTTCTTCTAATCAGTTTGGTTTTGTTCCTGGTAGGAATATCCAGAATTTCCTCATCACTGCTTCAGAGTGTGTTAATATCATGAGAAGGAAAGTCAAAGACGGTAATATGGCCTTTAAGATTGACATTTTGAAGGCCTTTGACATAATAAGGTGGGACTTTATTTTCAATGTTCTTAAAATGCATGGATTTTTAGGGAAGTTCATTGGTTTGATCTTTGCAATTTTAAAAAGTGCTAGCCTCTTGATTCTGATCAATGGATCCCCTAGGGGATTCTTTCGATGTTCTAGAGGGGTTAGGTAGGGTGACCCTCTTTTTGGGCTACTATTTTCCATTGCTGAGGATTACATGAGTGTCTGTTTGAATGATCATGTCAATAGTGGGTTATATCAAAGGATGAGAGCTGGTAGGAATTGTCTTGCACCCTCTCACTTGTTATATGCTGATTATATCCTCTTATTCTCCAAGGCTGATTGGAAAACTATCCATTGCATCAAGAATCTCTTTTCACATTATGAGGAAGTGGCAGGTCAGGTCATTAGATAGGGGAATTCTTTTGTTGTCTTTGGGGAAGGGATTCGAACATAGAAGCAGATAAGAGTTTCTAGCAGACTTGGTGTGAAGAGAGGTAGTTTTCCCTTCACTTATCTTGGACTGCCTCTATTTTTGGGGAGGGTAAAAAGGTTATATCTGGAGGAGATAGCTATAAAAATCACTAATCAGCTATCTAGCTGGAAGGGGAAAACCATGTCTCAAACTGGGAGAGTATGTTTGGTAATATCTGTCATCATGTCAATGTTTGTTTATTCGTTCTCATTATATAAGTGGCCCAGAACGTTATTAAAGGAGTTATGTGGGATGATACACAACTTTATATGGACTGGCTCTATTAATCAGAGGAAACTTATCATGGTGGCATGGAAAGAATGTATCAAGCCTGTGGACATTGGTGGGATGGGGGTGAAAGATGTTAGGAACTTTAATGATGCTATGCTTATGAACTTTACATGGAGACTTATAAATGGAGATAAATCCTTGGAATTCTTGACCAACAGGTTTACTCACAGGCTGCATAATCATAGTGATGCATACCTGCAGTCCTCTGTGTGGACCTCTATCTGGAGTACCTATTCTCAACTCATGGCATAATCCAAATGGCTGGTATGTATCAATTCTTCTTTGAGCTGCTGGAATAATTTATGGATTTCCTCTCCCCTTAAGGAATTCATTGATATTCCATCATCTTGGAGGCAAATGTATATATGTGACATGCAGAGGAATGCTAATGTTATAGCTATTATACCTAGTAATTTTTGTGTGGAAATTACAAGTTATGACTATGCTGATCATGACATTATTGTTTGGAAACCTGCATTAAATGGAATTTTCTTAAGTCGTGATTTTTATAAGCTGGAATGTGGTACTGCATCTACTATACCTTCATGGTTCAAAGGCATTCACAGGCCTTTTATTTTTCCAAATGACATTTTGCTGATTTGGAGAATCTAGAAGAAAAGGTTACCGATTCAGTCTTCCCTTCAACTCACCAGTGTACACCTTACCTCGGTGTGCCCTATTTTCTTGAGTAATGAAGAATTTTCCCTCCATTTGTTCCTTGAATGTCCTCTTGATGTGCAATTATGGCTGTACCTATAGTCCATTTTTCACTGCTGTTTCACATTCTGTTCGGTTGATACATTTTTCAACTCGGTGCTTCAAATAGAAGCAAGTGGGCAAGTGAAAAACCTGCTCACTGCTGCTACTGTTTCGGTTTTTTCATACATCTGGAGAGCTCGCAATAGTGTGGTATTTAATAATCGAAACCCCATGTTTAAGGAAGGTGTATAGTTTATTCACCGAAGCATTCATATTGCTTTGGCACATCAATATGGAAGCATGAACAATGATATTTCTAACTTTACACTGTTGAAGACTCTTGGTGTAAGTGGTAGGGAGAGGTGGTCGTGTGTGATGAAGTACATTAGATGGATCCCACTAATCTGTGATTGGTTGAAGGTCAATGTGGATGGAGCGGCCCATGGTGCACCAGGCCTGGCTGGCTGTGGTAGAGTTTTTTGGACTTTCTGGGGCTTTGTGAAAGGTTTCTACTTTCATTACTTTGGGATTGGGCATGCGATTGAAGCAGAAATTTGGGCGATTATAAAAGCAATCAGGTATGCGGTTCGATATGGCTGACGAAAGTTATGGCTCGAGTCGGATTCCTCTGTTGCTGTGCAGATCCTGAAGGACCAGTCCAGGAATGTCCCTTGGAGAATGATACCTACTTGTATAAATTGTCTCAAGCTTGTTGAGAGGATTTGTCTTGATGTCTCACATGTCTATAGAGAGGCAAATCAGGTTGCTGATGCTCTTTCTAAAAGAGAGATTATGGAGGTTAGTTTTAGCAGGTCTTTTGTGTTACCCAGTTATTGCAATGTCCTAGTGCATGATGATAGTGATGGTGTTGTTTATACGAGGCTTTGTAAGGCTCCACTTCTTTGATCTGTACTCTCTTGTTTATCCTTTTTTTATTAATAATTTGGTGGGAGAAGGATTTTTCTGTCTCTCAGACTTTTTGGCTAAAGTGATGTAATTAGATTATATTAACATATTTACCTTTATTGTATATTCCTTTAATTCCTATTTATAGAGGAGAGAATTGGAATATTATCTTGTGGCCTAATTAGGACATGATAGAAAAGTGAGTTACCTTAGAGTCGGAGGTTTTGTAGAAAAGATCTTAGGGAGGGTTTTCTTCCTCCACCAAGACATGATTTACTATATGGATGGACCCTGAGAAGACTAATAGGTAGGTATGGTGTTCAGACCAACCTAGAATGACTAGGAAATGTAATGGAATTAAGGACATATTCCTTATGATACTTTCCCAAGAGGCCACTATGAACACGATGAGACTTCGATGATGTCATGGGATTTTACTCCATTTGATTAATTGGTGTTGAATCGAGAGATGCAGTTGCGATAAGAGGACCCTTGAATGGTGTCCCATGTGTGATAAAACCTAGGGGATCCTTGTGGGAACCCCAATTACATGTCGAACCTATCGAGAGGGTTTGTTTTATAATGGTTAGATATAATTTAAGGTGATATCTTAGAACCCAGGTCAATGATTTGATCCATTAAAGTTGTGGAGATTACCGAGTTTTCACTAGAGATGCTGACCTTGTTTACGTAATATGGGATCGGGTAGATGGCCATCCCTGATGAGATATTATAGTGGGAATGTAAAACCCTCAAAGATGTATTGAATGAATGGTATTCCTTTGATTATCTCCTTGGATTCTTCTCATGTTCCTATATACTATGTAATAACAAAGACTATACGTTAGGGTTCAATGATGATTCCTAATGACTGTGAAATGTTTAGGATTATCTCTTAGGATTTGACAATGAGGCTTTATTAATATGGAGTTCTCGATAATATCTCCCATGGTTTGAATAAAACACTTTATTATTATGGAATTATTAGGATTAATCCCAGGGTTTAGGGATGACATGTGATGGATATGTAATTCTTAATATTACCTCTTAGAGTTTGATGATGACACCTAAGGACAATGAAATGCTTAGGATTACCTATAAGGGTTTGGAAATGATTCCTGATGATGATTTGTTAACAAGGGTTACCTTATAGAGACCTGATTATATCCTGAAACTATGTGAATGAATTGGGATACTACCCAAGATTTTAAAATCATCCTACTACTATATGGTTATGGTCTTGGTTTTGGTTGGAATGATTATATGAAATGCTAAATACATTCTAGAACTAGATAATACAGGTTTGGGTTGATCTCAGATTTCATTCAAGCACCTGATGATTGGATATGGTAATTTTATTTACACTTATATAGGTGTTTTATTTATATTCAAATCACATCACATGCACATTCACCAAATTTATTTGTTATGAATTGGACCACAATGGTGGAAACCTACTATATTGTACTCACACCCTTCTAGGGAGGCCATGACATTTGGATACCCAATAAGTCATTACTATTCATAGGTTTAGGTTTGGTAGAGGCACAAAGTTGCGTGATAAAGTGAGACAACTCAGAAATTATTTTAAACTAGGATTAGGTGAGGTTTAGGGACTATCGTAGTACCTCAATGTCTTTTTATTATCTCATTCATTTTGTATATGTGATCATCCTAGTGGTTTCTCAGTCTTGTATGCTATCTTGATCGTGAGTTTGTATGACTGTTCACTTCTACATTATTTATTATTGATGACTGTGATTATTAATTTTATTTATAATTATAATTATGTGTGGTTAATTCTTGTTTTATTTATCTTTTTATTATGCACTCTGATATGGGGGTATAGTCTCCCTATGATATTACCCTAGACCTCTATTACTAGTAAGAAGCCTATGGAATATGAAGAGGTGCTCTTGAGGCCACGTAACTCTCTGGTTCAATCACTATTCATAGTAGACCAGGTTGATGATCTTTCAAAGTGGTATTAGAGGTTTTTCTGATAGATATCATTTAATTTATCAAAGTTTTATTCTATTTTACTATTTAGGGACATGGAAGTCATGTGTCAGAGTTTGTGATTGATACTAGACTAGAGCATCGAGAACACCTTTTATTCTTAGAAGTTCAAGTTATTATGGAATGAGATTTTTGTTTTAGTTTCTATTTTTAAATTTTTATATTTTTTACCTAGCATGATACACATTTGATTTTTCTTTTTATGATTTATGGTTTATTATGGTTTATCACTTAGGTCGATGCAAGAGGCCTGTGTTTAGGAATTATATTCATTATGTAAGATTCACATGAAATATGTGTGATTTCCATTGATTGATATCACTAGGGATAGGATTAATCTCTTTAATGTTTTAGTAAAAACCTAAATGGTATTTTCCCATATAGTTTTTTAGTGAAATTCAACTCAAATTGAACAAAAATATATTTTTCTTCTGTTGAAAGGTCATGTGGATCTATGTAAAGGTGCACAATGATGACAAATATGTATCTCCTCATTGTATGAGATGCATAGAGACCCTTGAAGGGTTAGTATAAGAATTTTATGCCTTGGTGATCATCCCATTAGGGTTTATCTTGATATTTCTCATGGAAAATAAAATAGGTTTAGTTATTTAAAGTGTTAATAAATACTTATATGGTTTTTCCCATATAGATTGGTAGTGAAATTATAGTTAGTAAAACCCTATTAATATGCGATAATTGGAATAGATAATGGTAGGGTGATTCCATTTTATACATATATACTGATAGCTAGAGATTTTGGTCCTTAATGGGGGTTACTACCATATGAGGTAGCCTTGTGAGGATCAACCTAAGATTGTGATTCTTGAGGGGGTAGTCCTCTATGCAGATGCCCAATGAGAAATTATTCCCTAGTAGGATGATGAATTTTTATGTGATGATGGTTTTTATAAGTTTGAGTGATATTGTGATTATTGAGGGGGTACTCTCATATGTTTAAGCCTAACAATAATCAATTCCCTAGAAGGTGATTTTTGGCATGTGATGCCTGAGACATATACATGAGACCCTAGAGTGTATTATTGGACATGTGAGTTGTTGTGTGAATTGAGATAAGGGAACATTAGGTGAGTCCTATGATATATATTTTATATTTGTTACGGCCTACGTGATATATGAAATATTGGATTGGTGGGTGACCTTAGTCTTTTTGATATGGCTTGGGATGTTGGTGAGCTGGGCATTATGGATGATATAATCCATGCTATATTAGGGTAACCCATTAGAGGGGTTGACTTGGTCTTGGGAGTTACCTAAGAGATATAAGCATGAGTAAGTGTTTTTTATTATATCAGTGTGTGTGATTTTCAACTTGGTACACAACATAGGTATGGAGATACCTCAAGTTTTGATTAGAAAAGATCCTTGAGTGGTGGTGCTTTTGGTATCAAGGTTTAGTTTCTAGGGTAGGAATTGTTGAGTGCTTAACCCTAGTGATTGTTGGATTCATTCTTCAGTTGCATAGTGGTAGATCATGGGTTGATGATAGTGATATTATAATGAATTAGTTATGGCGGTGATCATGAGATTGACCAAGGACTGAGTGAAATGCCTAGTTTTTAAGAGGAGCACTAAGGGGGATTCTAGGTTTATGAAATTGAAATTACATGGGACATGGTTAGTGTTTAAGTTCTTGAGTATTATTTTGATGGTGTGAAACTCATAGGATCTTGAGTAAAGTTTATATTATTGGGAAGTAATTGAGAATATGCTTGTTGGTTTTCAAATTAGATCAAGGTAGTGCACACATTGGTTACACAGAGAGCTATTGAATTTTGTATTGTTGAGTAGCTGTGTGCGGATTGGGGGATGATGGATTTTATGAGATTTTGTGGGAATGGTTACTCGATAGTTTCAATGGAATGGTAAATATATCTCCATGGTAGAGGGTAAATAGGGATTTTATTGGGTTGAGGTGACATGGTCGACTCAAGATCAACCTTAGATAAGTGTTTCCTAATATGAGATGAGAATGAATCAAAAGCATCATGAGACATTTGATGATGAAAATTATTGATATGGTTATCTAGGAGTGGTATATGGTAATCCATATGGTGTGGAGTGAACCATTGTCCATTTGAGTTAATGACCCTCATTGTGATTTGGTTTTTTGTGGATGTCGTGGAAAACATTCCAGTAATCCAGAAATTCAAGGTAACTAATGTTTCATGATGGACCTCATTTATGAGTAGGATAAATATATATAACATTTATATGAACCAATGGATAGAGAGAGGTTTGTAGAGGTATATCCCTCTATTGTTAAGTTCATGGGTTTAGTGAGACCTATCATTGGACTGTTGGGGTGGGTTTTGGGTATCTGTGAGTAGATGAATCGAATTATATATTATCCCAAGGAAAATACTAGATTTTGGATTCAGATACAATATTAGATGGATTCAATATTTTTAAATCGGTCTTGGGATAATATATATGTGATCTAATGGTGATTCATGGGGTGAATCATGATTCATGTCATGTTTCAAGAGGTGAATTGAAATTTGTCACATGTTTTTGGTGGGTATATTGAAGTTCATGATATGGTTCAGGGGGTGAACCATGGTTAGTGAAATGTTTTAAGGGTAATTTTTTTGACATGGTTCAGGGTGTGAACTTTTTTTTCATGTGAGTTAGAGGGTGAAACTATTTTATCACATGATTCAGGGGTGAATTATGTGATGAAATATAGTGTCTGTGTATGTTAAGAAAAAAATTCTTGATAAAGAAAGAGAAATTTGTATTTTTTTGAGGGATATTTCATATATGGTATGATGGTGGTATTCTAAAGTTTAACAATGAATTTTTAGTGAAATAACAGTGTATCTAGACCCTATGAATGGGAAATAGAGACTCATCTAATTTGGTTCAAAATTGGAGATGATAAGAAATATTGAATTTTGAATTGTGTTTTCATATGCATTTGGTTGTGGTGAGATGAAAACTATAATGAGCTGGTCATTGGACTATAGAGGATGCATTAAGTAGAATATTATAATGGTGGGGAGAACTATGGCCTGAGATCAGCCCATATGAGTAGAGACTTATGGCAGGGATTTCCATAAGCCTATAGATGAGTTGGTCAATGAAACTATAGTATTTTGGGATAGAAAAGAATGGTTATCAAACATCTGGTTATTTTGGTGATAGTTATGAGCGATGGATTTATATTTTGATTTAGGATGTTATTTTTCTTTGGGAGATTTTTTTATTATAAACTTATTTTTCATTCCAAAGTATAACATAGAAAATTGAATAGGAATTGGGAGACCAAGTAGATATTGAGGGGTTGTAAAATTCAAGATGAATTTGAATTTTTAGTTTGGTGGATGGTTTATTTCCGGAACCAAAAATCAAAATGAGGTTCCTTAATTTTTAATTTCCAAAATATATATTTTTGGACATGGATTGAAGTTTGGTGGATGATTAGGAGGTTTGGGAGAGTTTTTGGGGAATGCTAAGTGGTTGGGAAGTTTTCAGGTATCAGTTCTTGACCATTAACATAGTAAGGTAGGAATTTATGATGTGATTGTGCAGGAAATAGGGAGGACCCATATGTTATGAAGGTTCATTATAGGAACCAGGGGTCCAAGTCATGAAAAGGTTTCAAAATTTTAAAAATAGATAAAAAATGGGCTCATCCCAGTTTAATTTGGCTGAAAGAGAACACATGTAGAAGGACTGATGGTCTCCTCCCCCCACTTCTCTCCCTTGATAAATGGTTGTTTATTGTCGTGATTTCAGGTGTGTTTATCCTCTCATCTTTCTTTATTATTGTTTTCCTTGTTTTTTTCTAACTTCATCAGATTTGTTTTATGGTTTTGGATTCAATTCAACCAATGCATGGTTGAATTGGCCATTTTTATGAGGCTTCCATGCACAGTGTCTAGAAGAGGACACAATGCGATTTCTACATGCCATTACATATTGTTTTGGGGAAGGGATGGAATTGTTTGGATTTCGAACGGTTTTTAACCCTAAATTAAATCATTTGGAAGTTGTAATGAAGATATTTATTGGGTATTTCATGTGTCTTAGGACCAAGGGTGAATTGGGGTTAGTCCATGCCTCATTAAAAGTTGTTTCAGTGTGATGAGATGACCTAGTGAGATTTTATGCATTTATCCCTATTTAAATTAAAGTATAAAATTGTTTAAAATTAATTATAATTAATTAATTAATTAAAATTTTGATATAATTAATTAATTTGGATATTTGGAAGATAGGAAGGGTCTCACACTGATGAACAATGTCCATATGGTCTTGGATAAGCCTTGGAAGTGTTGTTTGGATGTGAATTGGAAAGTGATTGAGCTTTTCATTAATATAGGTTTTACCCTGTACATAACCGTATAGTATTTATGGATTTTATTTGTGAAATGTGATATGTGGAATCACCACATAGGTTTAATATCTTTGTTAAATAATTTTTTAAAAAAATTAAATGCTTGGACAAATTTAACATTGTTCCAAGTTCCAAAATAAACCGTTATGAATTGGATTGACCGCCTCATCTGTCGAATGTCAAGGATGTGATTTTTATTATATTCCATGTAATATATGGAACCCAAGAGGTGTGTAATTAGATTAAATTAACATAGATACCACAAGTGTATATTCCATGTACGCCCCCTTATAGTGGATTATGTTGAATTTGCAGGGAGTGGCCTAAGTAGGCCATGACAAAACTGTGAGTAATCTTAGAACTGTTTGGCTAGTTGAGATGACTATGGGGTGAGCATTCACCCCCCATTAAGATATGATTACATGAGTGGGTAGACCCTGAGGAGACTAATAGATAGACTGGGTGTTCATACCCACCTAGAGTAACCTAGAAAGGGGATCGACTTTAGGCCATCTCTCATGTGGGACTTTCCTAGGATGATAGTGAGGCCTTGATGAGACTTTGATGGTGATGAGGGAAACTATTCCCTCAGAGTGATGTGTATTGAATTAAGATATGTAGGAGAGATAAGAGGACCCATAAAGGGTGTCATGGCTATGACTAGACCTAAGGGACCCCATTGGGTGACTTAGTGATATGTTGACCCTCATGAGAGGGTGTGTAAGGGAATCTGTAGAGATGATTGTGGGTGTCCCCTTAGAAACTAAATCAATGATTTGAGATATTAAGTTAGTGAATATTATAGAACATGAACTTGAGAGGGAAACCTTGTTTATATGAGATAATATCAATAAAATGGAAAACCATGATGAGATGTTGTGGGAGGAACATACTACCCTTAAAGATGTATTGGATACATGATATAAATTGGATGATTTATTTATATATGTCCTGTAAGAATATTTACTATATAATCACTTTGAATATAACTTAGGGTTTGGTGATTATAAATTTTTACTATAAAATGCTCAAGATTATCTTCCTGGGTTTATTGATGACACTTTATAACTATATAATACTCAAGATTATTTTCCAGGGTTCAGTAATGACACCTGATAACTATAGAACGCTCAGGATTGCCTCATGCAATTTAATGATGATTCTTAGTTATTATGTAATAGTCAAGATTTCCTATTACGGTTCAGTGATGATGGATTATGACTATATAATGCTCTATATTACCTCTTGGGGTTCAGTGATGATTTCTGATGACTATTGATAGCCTTTAATTACCTCCTTGGGTTTGGATTGCAGCCTAATACTTTGTGGATGCCTTTGGATGCAACCCAATATCTATTGTTTACACCTTCTACTCTATGAACATGGGGATGGTTTTGGTTGGAAATATTATGAGACATGCATAGAGACACTTTGGAACTAGCAAAATCAATTTCGGCTCGATACTGGATTTCACAGTAGAACCCAAGGATTGACAGTGGTTATTTTATTTATAGTTCTATAACTAATGTTTTTATATTCTGAGCATATCATATGCACATTCACTACATTTACTAGTTATGTATAAGACCATTCTGTTGGTTTCTTACTAATTTATACTCACACCCTTCTTCTGGGGGTAAGGCACTTGGGTACCTAAGAAAACCCCATTGTTCATAGGTTCATGTTGGGAAGATGCCGGTAGTAGTGTGATTGAGTTGGATATCTTGGATAGTACTGGTTGCTAGAGAGAGGTGGGGAACTAGAGATATAGTTAAGCCTTAGGGTATTTGTATTATTTCATGCATTTTTATATGAGATCATCCTGGTTGGCTGTTAGTCTAGTATACATTATTGACCGTGAGTATGTGTGATTATTTCCATCCCCATCATTTATTATTGATGATTGTGATTATTTATTCCATTTGATCTAATAACTATTGTTTATGTTTAATGTTTGGTTCATTTAAATTATTATAGTTCAATATTATATGTGAGTATAGTCTTCCCATGACACTACTTGATACCCCTACTACTAGTCTAAAAATTTTAGCATACACAGAGGAACACCCGAAACCATGTAACTCTTTGGTCCAGTCATTATTCCAATTGAACTAGAGAAGGGACACTTTATTATCCAAATATAAATCTGATTATCCTATACTACCTTAATCTAGAGTAATTTATGTGAATTTTCAAAAGGAAGAGGTGGTGGGAAGGGGTTATTCCATTGGATTCATTGGTGGATAATTTCCTTCTTAGAGAGATGATTTTGGAATTCCATCGTGTTTTTTGGAAAGTAGTGTTCAAATTATTTATTATAATACATTAATTACCTCTTTATCTCAACAGAAAATAAAACACATAGACATGAAAATAATTTATACAAAAAATTCAAAAAAAATATTAGAAGAAGAAGATAAAAGTAAATAGAAGAGGAAAAATAATTTTTTTCTAAACATTTTTATGTGTAACTCCATGAAAAGAGACGTTTTATGTTGGATAAATCATTTCAAATGGTATTTATTGAGGAATATACATTGAGTGTCCCACTTTTTTAATCTTTCATAGTGCTTTAAAGAGTAAAACCTCTTCATTTATCCTTATAATTTTTCACATTCGACCCACCATACTCAACCCATATGAACAACCCATTTCAAGGTCTTATGATTGATGTGTCTTTGTGACTATGAATTAGAGATATTTGGATGACAATAAGTTTATGGAAATCATGTATGCACTTGATAATGATAAAAACTCCATATAACATGCACTGAGTGAAGACAGATACATTTTTGGGAAGGTAGGTACAAAATGAATATAAGGATTAATAAAATTATAAATAGATTTTTATGAATATTAAGGGATTGGAGAGTTAATATGATTATAGTAAGAATGATATTTTCAACGATGTAGGAATTGAAAGTTTCTACCAAATTTTCCATGAGATTTTTTTACCATAGTATTAGATGATTTCCCTAGAGTGATATTTTTATGTGTGGGGGATTTTGAAGATCATATATTTTAATTGTTTTTTAATGTGTAATTCAATGATTTTATTCCAAATATTTTGCTATTTTAATGGAAATTATCACATATTTATATTATAGGAATATTTTATACATTAATATTAAAATATCCAAAATTCATTATTTTAATTGAATTTATCAATAATTCAGATTTTATTACCATGGTAAAAATATTAATTTAGTTTTTTTATATTTGAGAAGATTTATTTGAATAATCATAATCTAGATACAAAGTGGATGAATTTTAAAATTAAAAAACGTATAGAAGCATTGTCCATAAGTATGGAAAAAACATTATGTATAGGTCAACCTGTGCATAAGAAATTATGTTTAATACATAATTATATTGAAGAATATTGTAATTGGTAAATAGTTATCTCTGTAAGTTTTACATAATATCCCTAGGCTGATACGGAATATTATTTGGCTGATGCATAAGAAATCCCAGATCATGTGTAGGAAAAATTCATTTTTCATAAAAAAAAGGAAGATGGTAGATTAGAAAAGTATTGTGTACTTAAGTGAAAAAAATTCTGTATGGGGAAATGGGTGAACCTAATTATGATATATAATGTTTTACCAAAATAACATTGATATGTAATAAATTTGACTCTACCACTAGAGGTGATTATTCAGATGCCCCTGTGATATGTAACATATTTAATATTAAATAAAACATTATTCTATGCTGGAAAAGAAGATCCCATATGAATGATATTTTACCCATATATAAGGTATTATGAAATATGCATAATATATTATGTTGATGAAGATGGTTTATTCCATTTCCACTGATATTCAAGGTTTTTATTCCACAATGATATCTATAATGTTTTCTAGAAACATAAAAAATATTATGCTGACATGTGAGGATTTGAAATTGACACTAGGTGAGGAAAAAAACTAAATAAGATTAAAATAAAAATATTAGGGGCTTAAAAAAATAATATACCTTAATTTTTTTGGGTAAATAAATAAATTCTCTTCTAATGATCCCATCTAGAATCCATTGATAAATCAAAGGATTTGAAGATCATGGGAAGAATTTTGAATATAGACTCGCCCCAACTGACTGATCCATATAGAAGTGATCAAGGGGATAAACCAAAAGATCTATAGGAAAAATGGACATAATACTTTAAACATGATAATATAAGAGAACTATATATAAATATAAGGGGACAACCACTATTCAAAGGGTTCCCCGAGGGATTATCATAGACATTTCTTTGTACTTTCATTTGATACTTTAATTTTAATATTAGTTATAATTATTTTTTGTTTTTTTTCTTCATACTCCCATGTTTCTCATTTTTTTAATCGCAATCTCTCCATCTCCATGGTAATAGATTACTAACCCAAGGTTGTAAATTCTTAAGGGAAGTTCATGGTTTCCTGACACCCCATTACGATTTCTTATATAGTTATTCAATTATGATAGGGGCGGTGGGGGTATTTTTGGATTTTAGTGGAAATAATCTACTATACTTATCATTCTCTATATTTAATTATAAATCCTAAAAATTCTTTCCCCCTCCCTTATCTTGGTTCAATTAATATGTGATGGAGTGGAGGATATCAAGTCATGAACAATAAATTATAGAGTAAGGCAGAGTTTGGTGGCATGTTTATTGTAGTGGAATGTTCCTAAAAAACCATAGAGGATATGGGATTTTGTGCGGATAGAGGATCTAAAAATGTAATAAGATCATACAACTCCAATAATTGATGAATATTCATGAATTTGTTTGATCGCATTAGCATTTGGTTGATAGTGACATGAATAGATAATGAAGGTTATCCATAGAATAACCTTTGGTTTACCCAATTCCCCTCTTCACTTGGAGTTATTTTATTTTTATTTAATTTTCATACATTTCCATATCCTTTCATTTTCCATTATTTATAATCTTAAAAACTATAAAAATAAAAAATAAGTGTTTGAGTTAGTGATCAATTCCAATGATCCTCAAAGAAAACCTATGGTCATCTCCTAAGGTGTCCATAGGGGATTTCTCAAACTCTATTTTCATATACCCATGTAAAACATGATAATACCACATTAAAGATAATGTCAGTAAACTTGAAATATATGAATGAGTGCATTGATCTAGAATCAAATAATGTACCATATAGCATTGAGTTTAGAATAAAAATACCTTTGATAACATCATTTAAGAACTAAAATTCAACCATTATAATTTCATAACCCTGGCCTTACTCCTTTAGAAAATTTTGGGTTAGATTCCCTTGAATATTAAGGAATTTATTATAATACTTCCCTATCACTTTTCTATTAAAAAATAGATATATATGGATTCTATCTTTCCCTTTCACTCTTGATCTTGATGGAATTTATCTCCACACTTGAATGAAACTACTAAGAACTTCAAGTATTCACTTGGGTGTTTATTTCCACAATTGTTACATGTTAGAAATTATAATATCCCCTCCATCTTCATTTCCACATTCCTATCTATATAGAGACCATTTTCTCTCTTCTTACCTTATTTTTCTTTGAAAACATAATAAATAGACAAATATATCTCTGTTTTGGTTACACTTCTCACTATATCATCATAAGATTAAAATATTTAGGTGACTAATTCAATTAAAATGGTTAGATTTAGTATATTAAAAAATAGATAAATCTTGATTTTAAGATTTCATACATAATCACAATATGCCTTTCTAACATTTTAAAGTTAGCTTCAAACATAGCAACAAATTGCTTCTCCTTTTGTGTTAAATTTAAGAATTTCCATTTCTATTTTAGGACATTTCTATCGACACAAATATTTCTCAATAAATATTTCTTTAAATTAATTCCACTAAATTGTTTATGTATCTTACTCGTTATTATTTTTTTGAATTAAATACCACCATAGATCAATATCTACCCATAGATGATATACATCCATGATAACATTATCTCTCTTAGTGTATCCCAAAGAGAGATATATCTTCTTTGAAGACTTGATACACAACTCTAAAACAACTGTAATAGTGGTCTTATTGAAATATGGTGGTTTTTTACCCATGAAACAATCAAATTTCATTATAAATTATTGAGGGGAAATAGGTTTTCATATATAAGGAAGGTTATTCATCATAACATGAGTCTGCTGCCTTAATATAGTTCTAATCAACTCATCTCAAGCAATAGCCTCATTGGTTTGATTTGGTGGGAAATCAATAAATTTATTATGGGTGTTGATCTGGTTTCTATTCCCTCAATTAGGTTCTATTTCTGAAAAGTGACATATACTTAATTAGATTATAAACAACACTATGAATTTCAAATCATTGTGTATAGTTACAATTCATTTATTACAAAATAAATTAATGTGTCAATTCTATTTTATAAATTGATTCATAATTTTCTAGGGGGTTTTCATAGTGTTATATTATCTAACTACACTTATCTAGATCTAGTTCATATAGTTACTACTAAACATGATTTGATATTACCTATAATAAACTTGAATCTTGTAACCTTGAGTTAGTAGTTATTTGATTAAATTAGTATAGAATACATAAATCAAAATATATATGATCCAACCATTTAGTAGTCTCAAAATTGTAGATACATACATGATCAATACATTAAATTGAATGTTAAAAATAAATTATGATAGTACTATTAGGTATGAAAAATGAAATATGCTCTAGATGGGGTGAATAAAACAGATTAAAATTTAATCAAGTTGAATTAATTATCTAAATTATTTATCAGAGATAATTAAAATAGTTAATTAAAAGTTGAAAAACATGATGAACATAAGGAATTTTTCTAGTAGCTTAGTTCAAAGTGGACCTATTCTACTCCTATACCTCTCAACTCTGATAGAGATACATTGTTCACTATACTGATTTTAAAATGGGAATCATAACTCGATTACAACCTATTTTTTTGAAGTGGAAGTATAACCAAGAAACATGACTTTTATAGAGGAATCACAACCCAAATACACCATTGAATTTATACTACATGAGATATATCCTAAAATATCAAGACTTTAGAATATGGGAATCATAGCGTAAAAAAAGAATATTTTTTTAAAAAAAAGCATAAACATATTTTTAGAGACTTTTTGAGAGATATAATATATTGTGGTAGACACACGAAACAAGGATAAAATAGATAGAAGATAAAACAAGAGAAGCAAAAGTACTAATTCTTGAATAATAGATAAGTTTTTCTCAGAAATGAAATAGTATTTGAAGATGTTTTGGTTTAGGACTAGAGAGATCATTAAGAAATGAAAAATGTATTACACAAGACTTTATATATTATACAAAATTATGAAAAACCATAGATTTATTCTTGATAGAATGGTAATGTGTTGTATTTTTTCATTGAACATGTTCCAGGCCTACATAGCCTCCCTTTAAATAAAGAACTATAAAGACTAATAATATTCTCCATGGTTAAAAATATTCAAAACAATAACAAAAACTCTAAGAATATCGCAAAAATTATCATGTAGAGAAAAAAATAAGTTTCCGAAATAATCATTTTAATAGTTATTCAAAAACATTTTAATAAATTCAAAAAAATATCCTTAATAATAGGTCTAAAATATATAAAATAACACATTCAAAATATTTATAATTTAATTATTCAAAGTGATAACATAAAAATAACATTTGAAAAAAATATTTTTTAGAATAATTGATGTAATTAAATTTAAAATAGTCAGGCTATTAATTTCGTCAAATCAAAGATAAATTTTAATTTTTAAAAACATTTTTTTATTTATTTAATAATAATCAACAAAATATTTTATATTAAATAAATTAATAAAAATAATTAATAAAACCTTACAGGGAATTCCAATAAAAAATGTTAAAAATTTAGTATCCAGAAAATTTATTATCCATGAAAAGATTAGGACATGGTAAAAAATGGAAGAAACTTGATTATCTTACCATGTAGAAGAAGAGTTCAAGATCATAGTTCGTGGTTGTATTCCCTTCTTATAGTCGTAAGCATAACTCATGGTCATCGATCAAAATATCATGACTTCAATTCACTTAATACTATAACAAGTAATATAAAGTAGTAGATTCACTATAATGTGTATTTTAATATATTTATTTTTCACTATATTTCATTTTTGAGTGTATGTGGTGAGATGAAGGAGGAAGTTCGTGAATAGTATAGGTGATGACCTCAACTGTAGTATGGTCGAGAACAGAAATATTCACATTTCTTATAGGTGTGAGCTTCCTGTATAGGATATTGGAAATCTCCACCATTAAGTGGAAAACTACACACTATATTCATGTGATAGATGATGGTGCAGGGATGACGATGAAGAAACTATTTAAAAATAGAGTAATGCACTATATATGCAAGTGAGGTGATATAAACTGCTGAGATTCTTATATCAGTGGTAGTGTATCACACTGAGTATACAGGTTATATAGGCATTGTAATCCATGCTTCAACTATTGGAGTTGGTTCCCTAGAACCATCTTTTTTAGTACTTGATTACATGTTTTTAATTAAGTTTTCTTATCAAATTATTATTGTTTATCTAATTTATATTTATCTAGGATCATTCCCAAAGAATATATGTCACAAAAAAGTTATAGGATCCCCCTACTATAATGAGAACAAAAAGGTTACACAATATTATTGGTGAATATTATTCTATTTATATATGATATTATCTGATGGGATAGAAGAGTTAGAGTCTATTAAGGTTGGGAGGATCATAATACATTAAAACACCTATTCATGGTGTATACCCTTGGTAATCTCCAAGTAATAAGGATATGAGAATAGAACCATCGAATAAGAAATCCACATTTCTATGTGTCATTATATATTTCTATATACGGACTTATGCATTGGTCCATAGAATTTAAAACTATAATTAATGGATATCATGACTCATGAACTTTTATGTATTGATGAAAACTATAATGACACATATTCATAGCTAGGTATGGTACATTGGGTACATAAAGAGTGAAATTCTATTAATGGATAATGAGAGAAAATATTTATCCATTCTGTCCTATAATGGAAGTTGATATCTCATGCCCTTTCATAGAATATAGATTCCTATATAAATCTATGGCTATGGTGTTTAGTGGGTGAGTTAATTTATGAAATTTCAAATAGTAGGAAATCAAGTATAAAGGTTGATGGCACAAATATGCAACCTAATTGATTAGAAATATCATGATAATGGGATTATATTAAATGTTAAGCATTTATATGAAATTGGTTGTTGTTACAATATTAACAAATTTTTCATGTTGTGTTTCTAGACTCTGACCTTTGGATTTAGGCATTTATTTCTAATTCCATTAAGAATAAGGTCTTAAATTTCACACCCTAAGTGTATCCACAATTTTAGTTAAATTCATTTAATGAATTTTATAAGTTAGAAAAAATAATATTTATTAAGATTTGGTTGATATGATTAATGTAATCACAAGTTATTCAAATAATAAAGTGAGTTAAATAATAAATAATAGATATTAGTCTGAAAGTTTAGTGAATATAATATTTATTATATTCTTCATAGAAATAATGCAGTGACATTTATTTAACTAAATAATCATTATTCAATGTTTGATCAATGATGATGATGGAAATAAGACCAAGATTAATGGTCCAATTAGAAATAATTGATATTTATTTATATTCTTAATGCGTTTCACATGTGAAGTGATTAATAATAATATTATTCATATTAATGGACATGGGGTTAATTAAAAATAATATAAATTGTAAAACCCCAAGCTTCCACGGTACGTTTCACTTAGAATAATGCAATAGCGTGTGTTGTACGCAACCTCGAGCTCTAACACACACCACAACAAATTAAACTAGCCATTGTGAATAGTAATACCTACTTTTTGAAATTTTATAAATTTTATTTATCAAAATGGACTTCATTTTTGGATTCGGAATATCGAAATTAGCCTATGTTGAATTTTTGGTATTTTTCTGAGAACTTCTATTTTTATGAATAGTGAAAAATACTTAAAAACAACCTTTTTTAATCAAAATAATTTATAGTGATAAATTATACTATTTAGTGGTTTTAAAGTGTAATTAGAATATATTTTTACCATTTTATCCAATGGTGGTCATTAGAATTAATTTAACATTGAAATCGGACATAAACAATTGCCAATCTTTTGATATAAATTGTTTCTTAGAAACACGCCATTTTTTGTAACAGCGGGAATTAATTATAAAATTAATTAATGCAACTTATATATTCAGAATTTTGTAAAATAGACATCATTTTTGATGAATAGTGAAACCACTAAGTGGTTGTTAAAAACTGATTTTTCGTTAAAATGAAATATTACCACTTCTGTGATTTGATTTTCAAAAATCCGACATACATGGTTGTCATTAAGAAGTAAAATGTGGTTCAATGAGATTAAAATAATTTTTTGGTGAATAGTAACTTTTAAGTTCTTAATCGCGATTAGAGGTAATTAGTGAAGTTTAAGGTAAAAACAATGTTTTAATAATATGATATGAGCTTGACACTTGTCCTACTCCTATTGGATGAGTCATGGCCGACCAAGACAACCCATGGGTCAACTTGGGGACCCCATGGAGCCACTTTAGTTGGAAAATGACATTAATATATATTTATTTAATGTTAAAATTAAATTGACACAAACATGAGTTATTTTACTAAAACCGTTTTTAAGTGGGGTTACACAAGTCCAAATTTTGACTATAAATATTCATTAGAAATATAAAAAGATTTCTTACATCATAGTATTTTTTTTATAATTTTTAGACATTAAATAAATTAAATTATTTATGACATCATTATGATGCAGCGATGACCTCATTATTTAACGATTTTAATAAAATGAAAAGATAATGCAAAATACAAGGCTTACACTTGTCCAAAGACTATTGGATGGGTATATTTAGAACCCTTATCACCTTATCCACGAATTATATAAGTGTGGGACCTTTAGAATCCGAAAATCATTGTGTAATAATGTAACATTTCAATCTTTCCAAAAGTGCCCCTCCTCTCCACTTATAAAAGGCCCCCACCTCTCCCACCTTATTCACACCTTCAAGCCATTTGGATCGGCCAACCTCTGTCCAAATACTCTCCCAACTTCCCCCTATTACTCCTAGAAGCCTCACTTTGGGCATAACTCTTCCCAAGGAAGCCTTTGGCTCAAATCAAAAAAAGTTACCCGATTTTGAGGTAATGTCTTCTCTAATGTTGTTTTGTTTTATTTTTCTTCTCCAACCCCCTAAACTCTTTTTATTAATTTCTTTCGTAACAAAACCAGTATCCTAAATATACTATAATGTTGTTATAAGAAGGATTCGAGATACACTTACACACACCTACATCTAATGGTTAAAGAACATACGGTTTCTGTGGATGGCGAATTTCTGCCTCACGAAACGATGATTGTTCAACACTCATATAACACCTTCAAAGGTGGCCATTAAGATGTCACTATTTTTATATATGATATATAATATGTTTATGTTTTACTTATTCTTCTGTATTTCTCATTTATGGCATACTTTATGATTTCCATTATGGGTAAAACGCGATAATTTCATTTTAGGAAGTGCGGACTATCGCCCCCTCAAAGTGATTTGAATGGTTAATGCCATATGTGGGATGTATAAAGGATGGAGTAAATGGTATTATACACTATATTATAAAGGAATTATATTATACATTTATATCATTATGATTTTGTTCCATTAAATACGAAATAGAAATGAAAGTAGCGTTCATGCGTACGTACGGCTTACCGTCTCCATGAACGGTGCATTTCATTTCTTACCTCTAAATGTTACGTGACATTATGAATGAATGTATATACTGTATATATTATATATATGATATCTACATCATGAATATAATTCTGGATATAATGGATATTTCACCACATGAACAACTTGTAATTATAAGAAGTTTATTTTTGACTCAAGTACCAAAGATCGACAAAACGACCGTTATTAACTTAAATAATTACATAATGTTCATATCATTGTAATAAGTGATATAAAAAGGATAATGAAATTGAAAATGGTTCTTAATAAGGTATGTATTAACTCTAGTTTATTTTTCAGGAGGTTAAAGAACGGTTGAGTCAAGTCAGACACGAGGTAAGGGAACTTCTTAACCCAATTTCCATTCTTTGGGATAATCTCATACTTTCAAATTATGTCATGATATTATTATGTACTATCTTGTGTTTATACTTTCTTTATGTGTACATATAGTGAATACACATAATAGATCTATTTTATTTTTAAAAATGATCTTTTTAAGGACTTCGTCTCAATCTCCTTTCATTGAGGCATATTTGGTTTTATACAGAACTTTCTTTTATATGGTGTATAAACCCATTTGACTTTTATGTTTATTCAAAAGGAGTCTTTTTTATACGAAGTGTTTTTCTAAATGACAAAAAGGGAATGTTTTTCTTTCCGTACTAATGCGGTGACAACGACTTCTCTGCCGCCGTGACCATTATTTGAGTTTTGGCTTCCTCTACAAGCCATACCCTTTTTTTAATGAAAAATAAGTACCATGTTATACTTTTATTTTATTTTGGTATTTAAAATGGTTTTGAAAGCATTTTTAATTATATAAATGTGTTGTATTGATATCTTGTGATTGAAATGTGGAAATGTTATGTTTCCTTTATGCATGTTTTATGTGATACGATTATGTTATGGTTTATGAGATGTTTAAACCTGTTCATATGAGGAATGTATTGGACTTAATGAGTGATGGGTGGAGCCCACTATAGCTCCGCGATGCATCGGTAGGTCTCATGAGACAACTAGACGTGGAATTGGCCAAGGCCCTTTCCCAATTTGATTTATGGTTTTGGCCGAGACCTTAATCATTTTAGACGTCTTGGCCGAGCCCTTGACAAAATGTTTCAGAATGTCCGACATTATACATTCCCTCATTATGAAAGTGGTTATTGATATTTCATGTGATTATTCGACCAGTAGAATATCCATGTGAAGAAGTGAATGACATTATCTCATTTTACTTTTTCCATATTATGTTGATGTTCAAGTTTAAAAGGCTTTTGTTTTAGTTATACATTGCCTTAAATTTTTATGTTTATTTATGAAAGCTTCCGCAATATTGTTATCCTTACTGAGCATCTGAGCTCACCCCTTTCAATGTTTTAATATTTTCCAGGATGTGAAGAAGTATTTTATGAATGACCTGCAGGGATTGTGAGAAGAGGATATGAGTGTGGACTATGGAGACTTTGTTATTGTAGTTTTTCACTTTATGATGTAATGTAACGTTTACGAATGTATCTAGTGTTTCCAAGGCTAATAAACTAATCGGTCTTTCGAGACTTGATCTTTTGTGATCATGCCAATGTTACGAATTAATGCACCGACTCTGGGTAGCTGGGGTCGGGGCGTTACAGTTGGTATCAGAGGCAGTTTAGTACTAACCTTGGAAGCTAGATTTAGATAAACTCTGATTAGAGCACATAGCCCGAAGATAGACTTTGAGGATTAGTATAGAAGAACTTCCAAGAATTTTGTTATTGTAGAGATTTTGTGAGTTTTCTGAGCAATACATCCCTGTCTAGATACGACCAAGTAGAGGCGGCTCTGGAACAGATGTAACTAGGGGTAAAACCCGAAAACACCGCTTTGAGCTAGACTCGAACGGGAACTGGGGCACGACAACGGGCCTTGCTGCACTCTTGGTTACGACACTCCCGGGGGATATCATTTGGATAATTCTCATTTTCTTTATAAACCACTATGAAGGGTTATGAGTATATACTTCCTCAAAGAAAACTTTTTATGGATTATATCCATAAATAGTTCAATTTATGTTAAGTATTTTACAAGTATGGAATTATGTATTTTGATTCATAAACTGATCTAGTTTATGCCATTGTTTAGAAATGGCGCCTAGTGGAAGAAATGGAAACCGTATCAATGCACGCACTCCATATAGGGATTTCCCTCCTGCTCAAGATAATTATAGTGGGGCTGGTGATGCAACTCATGCCGATCAGCTAATCACCATACTGGGACAACTTACTCAGGTTATGAATAATAACCTTACCCGTATGGAGCACCCTGATCCACAACGTGGAGGATCAATGTTAGATCGATTCATGAGGCAATAACCACCAACGTTCAATGGGAGTACAAATACCTTAGTAGCCGAGAAATGGATAAATTCCCTAGAGAAAATATTTCAGGCTTTGGGGAGCAGTGAAAGGGAAAAGGTTGTCATGGCAGTTTACCGCCTCACTGGAGATGCCGATCAGTGGTGGTCTCTAATTCAAAACACAAAGGAAGATGATGACGTATCGAATATGGAATGGAGGGAGTTCAAAGAGATTTTCTTAGAAAAATACTTTCCACGTGACCATCGAGCAGATATGGAAAGGCAATTTATGAGTCTGAGGCAGAAGGAGGATGAGAATGTCGCAAAGTATGAGGCTAACTTTACAAGGTTAGCGAGGCATGCTGCCGATTATATTAGTAACCCAAGGAGTAAGATTGATCGTTTCTTTGATGGGTTAAAACCATTTCTCCGTCGAGCTTTAGTATCACAATCCTTCTCATCATACGAAGATATTGTCTCGTGTGCTGTCAAGACAGAAAAGGAATTCTCTAAGTCTTATGACAACAAAGTAAAGCAAGAGAATAATAGAACGGTGGAACAAGAGATAGATAAAGGGAAAAAGGGAAAGAAGGATTTTCCATTATGTGATAATTGTGGGAAGAATCCCCCTGGTACTTGCCTAAAAGGAATGAGAGTTTGTTATAAATGTGGAGAGAAGGGTCACCAGGCTCGTGATTGCAAGGGAAAGAAAGAGGCTATCAAAGTTGAATGCTACAATTGTAGAGAAATGGTTCATTATGCAAATGAATGTCCTAAGCATCAGGGAAACTTACCTCAGAAAAGGCCAAAGGATCAAGGACAATCATATGCTGTTACTACAGTTGAAGCAGAATAACTAATGTATTTGTGCTTTTGGACTCATGGATTATATTCTGGTTATTAGAATAATGTGATATATATATAAGGATTGTACTGCAGTACTTTTTGATTTCAGTAAGGTTTTAATTTGATGAAGGTAATTATATTTTTAGTATGTGACAATAAGAGAAACTTTACTTTGTTTGGGGAATCTGATAAATTGATTTTGGAATTAAGAGCCCTTTTAGAGAAAGTTTGGACATAGGTATTTTGGATAACTATAAAGGTTAGAGTGGATTAAGTTGATCATTGGATAGTATTGTTTAAGGTTAAAAAAATTATGAAGATTATTTTTGGAATATTATGATACTATAGTTTTAGGAAAAGGACAACCTGCAGGGTGGGGCATAACCCATCGCGTCGGACAAAGCTGCAAGAATCGAACCCACAATCATGGTGCGACAGGCCTTTATTTCCTACCACTAGCCTACAGGAAGTCCCTGGTTATTACAAAATAATTTTACTAATCTAAATGGTATGTGTTAACATTTGGAACCTTATACAATTAGGATAAGTATAATATTTTTGATTTCTATTATCTTTTTGAGTGAAAGATGAGTTGAAGGTTGAAACTATAGTTGTCAAGCATAAATATATATATACCTATCTCTTATTCAATGAATAAATTAATTCTTAAACTTTAGTAAAAGGATATTAAAACAAAAAAATGTGTTATCCTAATACCTTATGTCTTGTTGAACTGATGATATTTTAAATCAACATAGATTGAAGGTTTTGAGGCCCTCAATTTGACAGTTGATTGTGATTGATGACCTCAATCACTCCCTACAAATATTTACGTTTTTCCTCCAATTATATGTCTCTAATTGCCACCAATGTTCTCCTTATCGAGATCATAATTTGGTGGTGACTTTCTTATTTCCATTTCCCTCTTATTAAGACTAAATTTTATTAACCTTATTTCCGATGTGGGTTTTCCACAAAGGTATTTTCTATTTTCAACCTTTTATTTTCAAAGAAAAATTTCAAATTGCGAGGACGCAATTTATTGAAGGAGGGTATAATGTAACACCCCAAGCTTCCACGGTACGTTTCACTTCGAATAATGCAATAGCGTGTGTTGTACGCAACCTCGAGCTCTAACACACACCACAACGAATTAAACTAGCCATTTTGAATAGTAATACCTACTTTTTGAAATTTTATAAATTTTATTTATCAAAATGGACTTCATTTTTGGATTCGGAATATCGAAATTAGCCTATGTTGAATTTTTGGTATTTTTCTGAGAACTTCTATTTTTTATGAATAGTGAAAAATACTTAAAAACAACTTTTTTAATCAAAATAATTTATAGTGATAAATTATACTATTTAGTGGTTTTAAAGTGTAATTAGAATATATTTTTACCATTTTATCCAATGGTGGTCATTAGAATTAATTTAACATTGAAATCGGACATAAACAATTGCCAATCTTTTGATATAAATTGTTTATTAGAAACACGCCATTTTTTGTAACAGCGGGAATTAATTATAAAATTAATTAATGAAACTTATATGTTCAGAATTTTGTAAAATAGACATCATTTTTGAATTCGGAATATCAATTATAGCTTAGGGTGAAATTTTGGCCTTATTCTGAAAAACTTCAATTTTTGATGAATAGTGAAACCACTAAGTGGTTGTTAAAAACTGATTTTTTGTTAAAATGAAATATTACCACTTCTGTGATTTGATTTTCAAAAATCCGACATACATGGTTGTCATTAAGAAGTAAAATGTGGTTCAATGAGATTAAAATAATTTTTTGGTGAATAGTAACTTTTAAGTTCTTAATCGCGATTAGAGGTAATTAGTGAAGTTTAAGGTAAAAACAATGTTTTAATAATATGATATGAGTTTGAAACTTGTCCTACTCCTATTGGATGAGTCATGGCCGACCAAGAAAACCCATGAGTCAACTTGGGGACCCCATGGAGCCACTTTAGTTGGAAAATGACATTAATATATATTTATTTAATGTTAAAATTAAATTGACACAAACATGAGTTATTTTACTAAAACCGTTTTTAAGTGGGGTTACACAAGTCCAAATTTTAACTATAAATATTCATTAGAAATCTAAAAAGATTTCTTACATCATAGTAATTTTTTTATAATTTTTATACATTAAATAAATTAAATTATTTATGACATCATTATGATGCAGCGATGACCTCATTATTTAACGATTTTAATAAAATGAAAAGATAATGCAAAATCCAAGGCTTACACTTGTCCAAAGACTATTGGATGGGTATATTTAGAACCCTTATCACCTTATCTACGAATTATATAAGTGTGGGACCTTTAGAATCCGAAAAGCATTGTGTAATAATGTAACATTTCAATCTTTCCAAAAGTGCCCCTCCTCTCCACTTATAAAAGGCCCCCACCTCTCCCACCTTATTCACACCTTCAAGCCATTTGGCTCGGCCAACCTCTGCCCAAATACTCTCCCAACTTCCCCCTATTACTCCTAGAAGCCTCACTTTGGGCAGAACTCTTCCCAAGGAAGCCTTTGGCTCAAATCAAAAAGAGTTACCCAATTTTGAGGTAATGTATTCTCTAATGTTGTTTTGTTTTATTTTTCTTCTCCAACCCCCTAAACTCTTTTTATTCATTTCTTTCGTAACAACACCAGTATACTCAATATACTAGGATGTTTTTATAAGAAGTATTCGAGCTACACTTACACACACCTACATCTAATGGTTAAAGAACATACGGTTTCTGTGGATGGCGAATTTCTGCCTCACGAAACGATGATTGTTCAACACTCATATAACACCTTCAAGGGTGGCCATTAAGATTTCACTATTTTTATATATGATATATAATATGTTTATGTTTTACTTATGCTTCTGTATTTCTCATTTATGGAATACTTTATGATTTCCATTATGGGTAAAACGCGATAATTTCATTTTAGGAAGTGCGGACTACCGCCCCCTCAAAGTGATTTGAATCGTTAATGCCATATGTGGGATGTATAAAGGATGGAGTAAATGGTATTATACACTATATTATAATGGAATTATATTATACATTTATATCATTATGATTTTGTTCCATTAAATACGAAATAGAAATGAAAGTAGCGTTCATGCGTACGTACGGCTTACCGTCTCCATGAACGGTGCATTTCATTTCTTACCTCTAAATGTTACGTGACATTATGAATGAATGTATATACTGTATATATGATATATATGATATCTACATCATGAATATAATTCTGGATATAATGGATATTTCACCACATGAACAACTTGTAATTATAAGAAGTTTATTTTTGACTCAAGTACCAAAGATCGACAAAACGACCGTTATTAACTTAAATAATTACATAATGTTCATATCATTGTAATAAGTGATATAAAAAGGATAATGAAATTGAAAATGGTTCTTAATAAGGTATGTATTAACTCTAGTTTATTATTCAGGAGGTTAAAGAATGGTTGAGTCAAGTCAGACACGAGGTAAGGGAACTTCTTAACCGAATTTCCATTCTTTGGGATAATCTCCTACTTTCAAATTATGTCATGATATTATTATGTACTATCTTGTGTTTATAATTTATTTATGTGTACATATAGTGAATACACGTAATAGATCTATGTTATTTTTAAAAATGATCTTTTTATGAACTTCGTCTCAATCTCCTTTCATTGAGGCATATTTGGTTTTATACACAACTTTCTTTTATATGGTGTATAAACCCCTTTGACTTTTATGTTTATTCAAAAGGAGTGTTTTTTATATGAAGTGTTTTACTAAATGAAAAAAAGGGAATGTTTTTCTTTCCGTACTAATGCGGCGACAACGACTTCTCCGCCGCCGTGACCATTATTTGAGTTTCAGCTTCCTCTATAAGCCATACCTTTTTTTTAATGAAAAATAAGTACCATGTTATACTTTTCTTTTATTTTGGTATTTAAAATGGTTTTGAAAGCGTTTTTATTATATCAATGTGTTGTATTGATATCTTGTGATTGAAATGTGGAAATGTTATGTTTCCTTTATGCATGTTTTATGTGATAAGATTATGTTATGGTTTATGAGATGTTTAAACCTGTTCATATGAGGAATGTATTGGACTTAATAAGTGACGGGTGGAGCCCGCTATAGCTCCTCGATGCATCGGTAGGTCTAATGAGACAACTAGACGTGGAATTGGCCGAGGCTCTTTCCCAATTTGATTTATGGTTTTGGCCGAGGCCTTAATCATTTTAGACGTCTTGGCCGAGGCCTTGACAAAATGTTTCAGAATGTCCGGCATTATACATTCCCTCATTATGAAAGTGGTTATTGATATTTCATGTGATTATTCGACCAGTAGAATATCCATGTGAAGAAGTGAATGGCATTATCTCATTTTACTTTTTCCATATTATGTTGATGTTCAAGTTTAAAAGGATTTTGTTTTAGTTATACATTGCCTTAAAATTTTATGTTTATTTATGAAAGCTTCCGCAATATTGTTATCCTTACTGAGCATCTGAGCTCACCCCTTTCAATGTTTTAATATTTTCCAGGATGTGAAGAAGTATTTTATGAATGACCTGCAGGGATTGTGAGAAGAGGATATGAGTGTGGACTATGGAGACTTTGTTATTGTAGTTTTTCACTTTATGATGTAATGTAACGTTTACGAATGTATCTAGTGTTTCCAAGGCTACTAAACTTATCGGTCTTTCGAGACTTGATCTTTTGTTA
Organism: Viscum album; assembly: GCA_963277665.1. Lineage (NCBI taxonomy): Eukaryota > Viridiplantae > Streptophyta > Magnoliopsida > Santalales > Viscaceae > Viscum > Viscum album. Next base: position 1,895,963,374 of record OY728158.1, on the reverse strand, counting down.
TCATGCCAATGTTACGAAGTAATGCACCGACTCTGGGTAGCTGTGGTCGGGGCATTACAGAAATGGTTAAGGGATGTTGTGAAATTTTCTAACCCTAAACTTTCAATATATAATATCTAATTATACCTAATTATATCTAAATATATCAATTTCCAAAAGTGACTTTTTGGTTGTGCACAATGAATAATAGATATATCTAGAGAGATATATCTAGAAACATATCTAGAGATATATCTAGAGATATATATCTATAAAGATATTTAGAAATATATTTCTGTAAATATATCTAGAGATATATCTAGATAGATATATATAGAGAGATGTATGGAGTTATATAAATAGCTCTCTCATCCTCCTCTCTCTGGTATTCAAGAGATAACCCAGATTCCTCCCCCTTCGAGAATAAAATTGATGCGATCAACCATAAATAGTGTAGGTGGTCAGGATTTGTTGCACAAAAATCTTGCGATTTAATGGCATTGATCGAAGATTATTGTGCATGTGTGGATCAATACTTGACGTATTTTTCACTTGAATCCTATGGTTAAATGACAATGCGATGAAATCTATTACATTGGATAATCAGTGAAAGTGGAATTGTAAGTTGAGGTAATTCTTTATCTGCTAATAAATTAATAATAAATTACTTGTGAAGATCATCTCCCTTAGGTTCCAATATATTAATGTATTACATTAATCTACCATTTTCATTGAACCTAATCTCATAATCATGTAAACCAATGATTAAATGTGATTTAAAACTAAAATATGAGTTATCCATGCCCTCAAAGGATGCTTCTGCTATGCCCAGGATGAACAAGCTGTATCAAAGCTATCATATGTTTAATTTGTAATTATTAGTTACTTTTTGTTTTATTTCACGAGTTTTCATTTTATTTTATAGAAAATTATTCCTTTTAATATTAAAAAATCTCCATATATTCTTTTATTCATTCTTGATAACATAATAAGCAATAACTTATTGATAAAAAATAAAGATTCATCAAGATAGTACACGAGGTTTCCCAAGCATGCTATGTATCATATAAGTAATATGTGGAATGACATGATTGAAATACCAGAGTGAATTTAATGTATTTCCATTACATTCCATTTACCTTGAGAAAATCCACAGTTGGGAACATAGCCAGACAAAATGCGTGTATTGTGGATACTGTTAGAAGACTAGTACACGCTGTGTAAAATACTACATGTCGTGTAGTCGATTTATGGTAGTGTTCTCAAATTTTCATGGAAAAAATAATTATATATATAATTAAATATACGGATTATGTGTTATTTATTTCATTTATTAGATAGTACATGCCACGTAATAGGATTAAAAATTATATATAAAATTAATTTCTGTGTTTTGATTTATATGATCATACAAGGTTGCCTCTAAGTAAACCTTTTTAATTTATTGGTTTTAAATGACGATAATTTTTCTTACAATTATAGATGATGGTAAATTAAGGATACTTAGATCGAATGATGATAAATTGAATTTTTTTTGGATTAGTTCATATCACATTATCATAATTAATTAAGGAATCAAAATAATTGATAACAAGATTAAAAATGTATGCTTGTTTCTGGTTGATGTGAGGTTGATCATGAGATTATACTAGAACTTTTTATATTATTTGTTTATTTTAATTTGTTTTTATTAAGTTAAAATATTATCCCATGAATCATCCCATTCCATTATTATGTAAGGGAATGTGTGCATGTGGTTTCTTTTATGTAAACCCCATTTATCCAATATATTGGATCCACTAACTTGTGTGTGATTTAAAGATTATGTAAAGAGGGAGCTCCCAGCTGAGTTGATATGGTCCAAGTCAAAGATTCAAGGGAAAACCAATCAAGATGACCCATAGGAGAAAGTAGGAATGCTGAATATGAACCAAGTTACAGATCAAGGCTTGTTTTCCCCTAGGGATGAGGGTTAGTTTATTATCCTCTTGATAAACTAACCATTAGGGAATATCCGGATCATGCCACTCATATTTAATTTCTATAATTTTCATGGTTAATAATTTATGTTTATGAATGGAATGTGGTCACCTAATAAATTAATTCACAAGCATGCATGATGGAATAAAATATTACCATATTATGCATAAATATTTTTTTTCAAACATGATTAATGACTTAAGTTAAATCAACTTAATATTAACAACGACTATAAAAGGTAAAATTGTATTCACACATAATGGATAAAAAAATCTCTCAAATAAAATATCAAATCAGTATAGTCTTATACAACTTATGTTAAAATGACCTCATAGTTTAAAGTGCTTGACCAACCATGTTTGGGGTCCTTTCAATTATCATCGAATCTTTAAGATTTGAGTTTTGGGTTAACATACCTTGGTCTACATCAAGGGTTGACTTTCCAATAATTCATTTTTTCATCTAAGAGAAATTTTTTGAGAAAATCATTAAAACATGATTTTAGGATTAGGGAGTCTACTCAACAGTTCAAGTAATTATGAGTTAATGTAGTTTCAAAGTTATGTCAACCTAAAACAATTAAAAAAGCTTGAAAGACCCAATTTTGGGTCATGAGAAGGGGATTATAGATCCTTCCCACTAGAATATCTAAGAGGCAAGATATTCTGAAATGTATTTCAAGGGCTATTAGGTTTTGAAAAAATGTTGGAGAATAATGGAATTTCATTCATTTTAAATTTTTTAATCTTATTTTATAATATAAAAAAGTACTAATTTTTTTATCTTAATATGTTGAAATGGAAAATAAAACAATATTGAAAATATCACTGAGATCTATACTTGAGAGGGAAAACCTTATCACTGGCACAACTTTCCATGAATGGTATAAGAAATTTCCCTTTATACTATGCCATGAATGGAAATTGTACATATAAGAAACCGCACTTCTTGAGTCCATTTACAAAGAGGCTAATGCAGAAGAAGTTTTCTCTATTTTTAGAAAATGTCCAATGCTATTAAAGTGTAATGTTTCATGGTATCCTATATGTCCAATTATATTTTAATGAAATATTAGGATATGGATGTGCATAACATAATTTCTCAACTTAATGATATCTATCAAGATAAGGTGATATTAAAGAGATATGAAATCTCTAATCCACTATTCATAGGAAAGATTATAGAGTTGGTGCTAGTTGGGGATGTTGTGGTTATTATGATTATATATATTGAGCACCTGAACATATTGTGTTTTAAGATCCCTGATGAGCTGTGCATAAATATCATTCAATCCTCAATTCCTAGAACCTTATCTAGTTTATTTAGAATTATGATATGAACAATAGTGAGAAGACAATTTCCTAACTTCTTAAATTAATTCTCCATGTTGATAAATACATGGGTAATGACAAACCCGCTATCCTTATAGTAAATAAGAAGAAGGATAACAAGACAAAGTCACCAAAAAGTTTTTCTAAGTCTAAGGTGCTTGAGCAACATTCTTCCAAGATGAATAAGATCTAGAGGAAAGAAAAGGAACATGATGCTCTATGTTTTTTATGTGGCAAGAAGGGACACTAAAATAAAAAATTACACCTATAAAAAGAAGCAAGTTTATGCTTCATGTTCATTCATTATTGAGTGTAATATTTCCAAATATATATGACTGGTATTATGTGGTGATAAAAGTTTAATCCAAATATATAAATTGAGTATATTTCAGAATATTAACCAATAAAAGGTAAATTTATGAGCTTCTAATTGAGCAAGGATAGTTATTCTAGCCATTGGAGACTACCATCTCACATTCCTGAGCATATTGATTTCGGTTTTATAGAATTTTTATTACGTGACTAGTGTTACCATGAATATTATTTCCATTTCATGTATAGATTTGGATGGATTTATATTAATATATAGAAACAAAGGTTTTTAATTTTATAAATATAACATATGTTATGGTATGAAATAGTTGAATAACATTTTTTATGTATAAAATTAAAAAAACTAAATATTTTCAATTGATAATGAAAAAAATACGCATGACTTACATAAAACTGAGTTATGGAATAATCAATTTGGTCATGTAAATGAGAAGCATTTAAAGAAAATATATTAATATGGTTATTTATAGTATTTTTATCGTAATCCACTTAAATTATTTCATGCTTGTTTAGAAGGTAATATGACAAAACTACTATTCAGTGGCAAAGGTGAAAGGGCCACATAACTTCTAGAATGTGTACACGCTGATGTGTGTGTACCTCTTTAAGTAGAGGCTTGAGGTAGATACTCATCCTTTATTAGTTTTCCCAATGACATGTGTAGGTATGGTTATATATACTTAAATAGTTATATGTATGAATCATTTGATAAGCTCAAAGAGTTCAAGAAAAAGGTTGAGAATAAGCATCATAAGATGATAAGGAAACATAAATTGGATCGAGGTGCTGAATATACCAATCAATATTTTATCAACTTTATATGGGTGTATGTGATTATATCCTAACTCACTCCATCTTATGCACCACAATGTAATGGTTTTAGTGAAAAGAGTAATCATACATTTTTGGGAATTTTAAGTTTGATGATGAGTCACAAAATTCTTACATTATAATTTTGGGGATACACATTACTGAAGGAATTATACATACTACACCAAGTACAAAATAAAATAAAAAACAATATTAAATTTGAGTTAGGAAGTGAAAATAGATATGTTTTTATGTTCATGTATGGGGTTGTGAAGAATTTGTTAAGTTTATCCAAAGAAATAAATTATCACCCCGAGGCAGGAAGTGCTCCTTTATATAGTATCCCAAAGAAAAAGGGGATACTAAATATATAACCCTTCTGAAAATAATGTAACTATCATGAGACATGCTATATTTATTTTTAGGGAGAAAATCTTCAAGAAGGATAGTGGGAGAAATATTTAATTCAATGAATTTTATTCTTGAGATACACAAGATCTTGTATAGGAAATGATTCTAAAATTCCCCATGGAAAAGGGTGTTCCTGATACACAAGTGCTTTTTAAGAGTGATAGATAGGTAAGAGTACCAGATAGATATGGTTTTCTAGTTTCTTCTAATGGATACTCATTATTGGTTAACAATGATGATCCTTTTTCCTAAAAGGAGGTAGTAGAGAGAACAAAATCTACAAGTTGGAAATAATCCATGTTTTCTGAGATAAACTCTATGTATCAAAACAATGTTTGGATTTTTATTGATGGTATGGCTGATGTAAACCCCATTGGGTTTAAATAGATATTAAAGAAAAAAATGGACATGGGGGGGTAAAGGGAACACCTATAAAGAACAAATAATGCCTAATTAGTTTATACAATCTCAAATAATTGACTACGAGAAAACCTTACCCCCAATTTCCATGTTTAGAACCATTATAATTTTGTTTTCCATAATAGCTTACCACGACTTTGAGATTTGGAAAATGTATGAAAAAACTAAATTCCTTAATGGGAACCTTCCAGAGGAACTGTATATGACATATCCTGAAGGGTTTTGGATTCAAAAAATGAAAAAGGTATTCAAGTTTCAAAGATACATCTATGGATTAATCCAAGCATCCAGGTCATGAATCATTAAATTCATTGAATTCATAAAATAATTTGGTTTAATTAAGATTGAATGTGATCCATATGTTTAAGAATAGTTTAGTGGTAGCATTATTTTTATCATAGTAGTATATTTAATGACATGTTACTAATTTGAAATGATATACAAGACTTATAACAGGTTAAGGAATTGTTGAAAAAGTGCTTCTCCATGAAGGTCTCCGACGAAGTAGCATACATTCTAGGGATCATGATCATGTGTGATAGATCCAAGATGTTTTTTTGAATATATAAAAATATATTCATTGAAAGTATACTAAAGTGATTATGTATGGGAAAATCCAAGAGGGGATTAGTTCTAGTGTCACATGGTGTATATATTTCCAATAAAATGTGTCATCAGATACAAGTGGAAATAGGGATAATGTATAATATCTCATGTGATTTAGTGATAGGATCTAACATGTATGCCATGTTATATTTTAGGATTGATGTTTCCTATGTTTTGTTCCTAGTAGGAAGATATCATGAAGACCCATGAGAATAATATTTGACTATTGTGAAGACTATCATTTTGTATCTAAGGTGAACTAAGGATATGTTCTTGGTGTGTGGAGGAAATGAAGAGCTAGTCATAAGGGGTTATACAGATGCTATATTTCAAAGAGATCAACATGATCTAAAGTCACAGTATGGATATATTTTTTTGACTCAATGGAGGATATATGTTCTAGAACTATCCAAAGCAGTTAGTTGTCACTGATTATATAGTGAATTCTGATTATATTTAAACTTATGATGTATCCAAGTAGGTAGTATGGATTTGAATATTTTCCCAAGACCTTGATTTGGTACCTGTTAGTGAAGAACCTATTGTAGGTTATTGTGATAACACTATAACAGTGGATCTCTCTTAAGAGAAATGATCACACCGGTGGAGAAATAATACAATTCATAAGATTCATCTCTTGAGGTATTTTTCCCAATAAGGTTAATTTACGGAGAGTAGAGTATCCACATAGGAAAACATGCAAGTCTAATTTACCAGGGATTTATCTCAATAGAGGCATGAGTTTCATGTGAGATCTAGTGTACTGAAAGATGTTGTCATTTGGATCAAGTGCAAGTGGGAGTCTATTGGAGTTGGTTCTATAAAACCAACTTGTTTAGTTATTGGTTAAATTATTTTAATAAATTTTCATTATCACATTATTATTGCTTCCCCTTTTTATATTTGTATGTGATAATGTCATAATAATATATATCACACTGAAAGGTGACAACAATTTCTCACTTTAATAATAAACTAGAGGTTCCATGACATTATTGTTGAATATTGTTCTATATCTGGATGATATTGTCTAATTTGACATTGTTGATATAAGGTTTCATGGGTATGAGGCTCACAATACATTGAGACACCTTATCATGGTGTTCAACTTTGATAATATCTAATATAGGATGTCCTGAGAATAGATCTATCAAATAAGAAATATGCATTTATATGTGTCATTGATATTCATATATGTAAACATGTGTATTGATCCTAAAAATTTAAGATTATCATTAATAGATATCATAAATTTCACACTTTCATGTAGTGATGAAAATTGTGACTACAAATGTTCACATACTAGAAGGGTTTGTCTAGTGCACAATAAGTGATATTCTATTTATTAATAATGTAAGAAAGGATTTATCCCTTATTTCCTAGAATGGAAGTTGATATTTTAGTCACTTTTATGGAATAAATCTTTCTACATAAATCCATGTCCATGGGTTTTGGTGGGAGAGTTAATTTCTAGAAAGTCAAAGAAAGGTAAGTGTTCGTTAGAGGTTGTATTTCACTCTGAAATTAAAATTTTTCTCTATGTGTGTCTTGGAATTTTTCTAAACACTAACTTTGGACTTTAAGAAGTTATGCCTAATTACATATAGAAGGATTCCTAGAGGTTCACACACTAAGTGTATCCACAATCTCAGTTAAATTCAAGTAATTAATTTAATGATTTTGAATACATTATATTTATTTAGGTTTGGTTGGTCACCATAATTAAATCACAAGTCATTCAAAGTAATAAAGAGATCTAAATAATAAATAATAAATAATAAATAATACATAATAGTTTAGAATTTTAGATAATATAATATTTAATTTATATATCTTAGAAACAATGCACTTGCCTTTAATTGTATAGTCATTATTCGAGGATTGAAAAATGTTGGAAAGGGAAATCATACCGAGTTTAATGGTCTAATTAGAAATAATTTTTATTTAATTATATTCTTAATGTGTTGCACATGTCTGGTGATTAATACTAATATTATTTTTGTTAATAGACATGGGTTAAATTAATAATTTTAGAAATGGCTAAGGTAATATGTGGAAATGGGAAACCCTAAACCCGCCATAATAAATATCTAATTATATCAAAATATATTACTTTCCAAAAGTGAACTTTTGGGGGTGATCAATGGATAATAGAGATATAAATACATATATCTAGAGAGATATAAATAGAATGATATCTAGATATATATCTAGATAGATATATCTAAAATGATATGTATATATATATATATCTAGAGCTCTATAAATAGCTATATCTTCCTCCTATATCAAGTATTCAAGAGAGAACAATGAGTTATCCCTATTTGAGAAGAAAATTGATGTAGTTAACCAATAACAACACAAGTGATCTCGATTGGTCATGATATAACACGAAGGTTCTATGACATTTATGAAATATTGTGGTGATTGTTTGGATCACCACTAGAGAGGTTCTGTACTTGAATCCTATAGCACTACTATGGTGTGACAAAATATATTCCCTAAGATCATTAAATAAAGATGAATTAGAAGTTGAGGTAATTATTTACCTGCTTATAAATTAATTAAAAATTACATGTGAAGATCCACTTCCTCTATTCATGAAATATTAATTCATTCCATTAATCTATTGTTTTCAATGGATATGATTTCATGATCATGTAAAGTAATGACTACACATGATTTAATAATAAAATCCGAGTTGGTAATACCTTCAAAGGATGATTTTACTACACCCAAAACCTATGAAAAAATTATGGTAAAAGAAATGGAATAGGAAATAGTGGACTCATGGTTAGGGAAAATAGAACTCTTCATTCACAGTAAGATATATCTCATGCACACATAAGATACTCCTCACAATAGCATAGGATTTTTGGATTCATGGAAGATGAAAAAAGAAATCACAGTCAAAGGAGAATGGTGAGATGATGATAGTAGTCATATCCATAGTATATGTATTATCCCATAAGATGAATTTAAAAAGGTGTATAAAATTTATGGTAGTAGATAAAAAAATAATGGAACAAAGAATTCTAAAATCAAGATATCATATAACTTTCACGATAAAAAAATTGAAAGTTTTATGGTAGTAGGTAAAAATATCTTAAACTAGAAAAATTATATTAATAAAACTAAAATTGACTATAAATTAATTAAAAAAAATTAAGAAATTATAAAAGTAGAATTATAAATTTAAAAAATAATAATTAGTTTAATTTATAATTATCAATTAAAATATTGTAAGTTGTAATTAAAAAAACATGCAAAAAAATATTATTGATAAAAAAATATGCTAAAAATATTCAACAATCACCCCTTTTTTGAAAATTTCAAAATTGAACAATATTTTAAAAAACAATTTTCCAAAATTCACCCCCATTCTGAAATTTATCCAAAAATTAAATAAAATGAAATAAAATAGAGATCAAATTATATGAGTTAATACCCCTATATAAATAGGATATGTATATATACAATAATATATACATTCTATATTTAGAAAATTGTGTCTATATAGTAAAAAAATTAAAAAGTATCTAACATACCATATTCAAAATTGTTTTTCCAATCTATCAGACTTCGAAAGTTTAGTAAAAATATTACCAAGATGATTTTATAAAGGCACATGTTCTAAAATATTATGACCTTTATTTACATAATCTTTAATAAAATGAAATAAAATTTTAATTTTTTTAGTTCTAGAATGAATTAAAGGGTTCTTTGTGATAGAAATAGTAGAATAATTATCACAATAAATAGGTATATTTACAAAAAATCATTGTGATAAAAAGTTTTATACTCTATAAAGAGTGGGAGAAGTAAGATACATTAGATATATACTCACTTAAAATAATAGATAAATCAATATATTTTTTCTTTTTAACTCTATGAAACTGAATTCTTACCAATAAAGTGACACATAGCAGAGGTACTTTTTCTATCAAGTCTGCATCCTCCAAAGTCAGAGGTAGAGTAAATAATTAAATCAAAACTATTATATCTAGAATAAAAAACTAGTATAATGAGTTCCTTTACCATGTATTATAATAAATCTTGATCCCTTTAAGTGAGATTCCTTAGGATCTTATTGGAATATAGAAAATAAACAAACACATAACATTATATCTGGTCATGAAGTAGTTAAATACAATTAACTTAAAATCATTCCTCCGAACAATTTATAATCAACAAAATTTCCATAATTAATAAAATTTAACTTAAAAAAACAGTCATTTGTGTTTTAAAATATTTAGAAGAATCCATACCAAAAATATTAACCTAATCATTAACATATTTGGGTTGATTAAAAAATATAGCTTCATTTATTCGAAAAATTTAAATCCTAAGAATGAATATTAATTCTTCCATAAGACAAATATTAAACTCATTATCCATTAAATTTAAAAAATCTTAAAAATAAAATCAAATGAAGATCCAAAAACAATATCACCATTATAAACTTGAATAATTAAAATATCATTTTAAATCATTTTAATTAGTAAAGTAAAAAATCATTACCTTTAGTAAAATATTCTTTTAATGAAAATAAATAAATTTTATTATAATAATAATGAGGTGCTTTCTTAAAACCATATATATTTTTCTAACTAAAAAACATGATTTTAAAATTTATCATTTTCAAAACAAGGGCATTGAGAAACATAAAATTATTTAAAAAAACATATTTAAAAATTCTCTTTTTACATCTATTTGAAATAAAATAAAACCTTTGAATTGAAAAAAAGATAACAAAATTATAATAGACTCAATTCAGGAAATAGATGAAGAATATTCATTAAAATATATTCCTTCTTCTTGAAAACAACCACAATCAATAATCATATCTTAATTCTTAACAATTTGACCATATTCATCCATTTAATTTATAAAAATCCATTTAGTCCCAATAAAATTATTATCTATATGAGGTTAAACTAAAGACTATTTAAAAAAAACCATTTTATATTTTTCTTGCAAAGGAATAATCCAATTAGAATAGTTAAAATCATCAAAAACATAAACAAGCATACAATTAGAAACAAATGAAAGAATTATATAAATTTTTTAGATAAGACTTATAGTCATAATACCACAATCAACATTATCAATAACACTATCAACATAATGGTTTTATGAACCTTCCAGGTCATATGAATAGAATAATAAGGAGTAATCTATCCCTCACCAGTTACATCATCTTGAGTTTTTCTTCACCAAAATTAAAATCAATAAAATCATCTTGGAAATATTCTAAAATAGAACATTTCTTCAAAAGATCTTCAAAAAATTTTAAACGAATAGATTCTTATACAACCATGGTTTCTTTGTCTTTAATTTTATTAGAATAAAAAAGAAACATACATTCGTCACTTTTATAATCTAATTTATCTAGGTTACCTGTAGTATTTAAAATTAAAACCTAACACCCAAAACCTTTATATAACCAACAATATGATTTTTACCATTAAATAATTCATAAGGAGGTTTCTTTAAAATGTTATAATTAAAAATTTATTTAAAATATAACAAGTTGTATTATTAGATCCATTTGAAAAATACTCAAGTAAACTATATTTATTTAACACAATTCAATCCATTTTGGAAATATTTATATTTTTATTATTTATAACACCATTTATTTGCGGTGTTCTAGGAGATGAAAAATTATGAAAAAAACCATTTTGTTCAAAAAAAATTCAAAATCAAAATTAACAAATTCTCCTAATTATCACTTTTACAAAAAAAAATTAAATAGACCATTTGATTTTACACTTTCTTATGAAAAGAAATAAATATTGAAATTTTTTAACTTTAATGAGAAATAAATTAAGTCCAAGTAAATATACTAAAACCATAAAAAACCATGAAAACATATTTATTACCTCTTAAACTAGTAACATTCATTTGAAAAGATAAATATAAATGAATAAGTTAATATGGTCTAAAATTTATAACTTAATTACGATATTTAAAACTAATTCTATGTTGTTTACTTTTAAACATTAGAAACACATAAACTTCTTACCATTTTTCAAAGAGGGTAACTACTGCACATGTTTTTTCTTTTCCAATTTATATAATAGTCAAAAGTTAAACTGTTTAAGCCTCAAGTTCTGTAAGATATCATTCGTTTCTCTAGAATTAATACACCTGAGTTATTTGTTAGTTAATTCACAGAAATCAATATAATAAATACTTTCTTTTATATTTTTATAAAATAAAATATTTTCATTTTTAAAACCTAATGATTTTTTATCATCAAATCTGAAACTCATTCCATCAGCTCATAAATGTAAAATACTAATAAAGTTATATCTAAAAAATTAAACATATAAAACATTATAATTTTGAAAATATATTATAAATTAATTTTGGTACCCATGCTTTCTTGGATCTAATTGCGTTAGTATAGGAATTTTTGGTACCAATGCCATTTTTAAACAATTATTCATAGGTAATCCAGATGATTATTTTTTTGAAATAAAAGCTTTAGTATAACTAATATATTGAGGAAAACATAAATAAAAATTCATTAAGATAATTCCATTTCATATAATATTTAAATCATGTAACATTCAATATAGTTCATTTATAACGTTTAACAAAAGAAATTTTGAATCTTTTTGGAATCTAAGGTTCGTATCCAAAACATGTTTTATAATTATTTGATTTTATCATGGCCATCATATTAACATTTTTTTAACATGAACAAAAATATAGAATTTTTATTTCAATTTAAAAACATCGTTTTTGATACTATTATTCTATTTTAAATAGAATAAAAAACATCATAAATATTTTTTTGAACATGATGTGGAATTTTTTATTTTTTTAATTTATTATTTTAATTTATCATTTTATATTTTAAAAAATTTCCACTTCATTAGATAAAAGTTCATTTAAATAAGAAAATATGTCTATAAAATTATCATTTTATTTATTTAATTTCTTACTTTCCTTGATAAGATTATTATTTTCTTATTTTAAATTTTTATATAATTCCATAAACCTTAAAAATTAATTTTAATATTTCTGATTCTCTTTATATAGATCATAAAATATATAACCATTTGTATTAGAATCATAATTAGAACTTGAATTTGAATCCTTAATATCCTAATTTATATTTTTCACCATCAAACAAAGGTTTTCCAACTCATTTTATTTTCCATATTCAGTAATGTAATCTTCTTTATCTGTGCAAATTTATCAAGCATATGCATGTAAATACCTGTTTATTTCTTATCCTTGATGCCGTTTTTTAATTTAAGAAAAACTAATTTGATGTGTATCACTTTTTATATTCATAAAATGTTAGTTCTAAAACACTATTATACTTACTTGAGGTACCTTTCTTTCCTTTTTAGTCATCCTTATGATATTTTCTAAGTTACTTATTGAACTTTCTATTTTTATTTATCATATTATTTTAAATATTGATTATATTTGCAATTTCAACTTTTCCACTTTCCTATGATTTGGATTGAGTAGAGTCAGAAGTGAAATTTATATGTGATTTGAAATAAATACATTTATTCATTGAAGTATCTTCTTTTGTAATATTATTTAACCCATGTACTTATTTAGGAAGTGATCTAACAAGTATATATAATGTGTATTATTTGAAATTCTCACTATCATCAATTTCAACCTTCTTAGAATTCCATTAATTTGTGAGATCTCTTAGTACTCTTTCAATAAGTACAGTGTTCTCTAAATATTCTCCAAAATATTTAATCCTATTCATAATGTTTATAAATCATTGGAATATTTTATTATAACTTTGATCCTAAACCATCTTGAAATCTTGGTACTCTAATCAAAGAGGTATTTTATTTGATTTAATATTATAAAATGAGGTTTTGGTCCTGACGATTAAAAAAACATTTCTATTAATAGAAAAATTTAAAATATTTATTAATTTTGTAATTAGGAATATATTTAACAACATCATTTCCTGTAAGGGTGTATTAGTTAGATTTTGGTCTTCTGTATGGTTTTACCATGATCGACTGGTGCTCTAGGATTAACTACTTGAGGTATTCCTTTATTCTAGATTTCCCTCAACCTTAGTTCTTACTATCAATGTGAGGTGTCTTATGAGGAATCCATTTATAATTTACTTTCATTCATACTATCTAATATATATTTCTCTTATAATGTAAAGTATAAGAAAAATTTATGATAAGAAAATATAAAATAATTAATTCCACTAGAGGAAAGTCTTTGAAACCAAATGTTAGTTTTAATATATGACTAATGGTCTATAGAGGGGGGGTGTGGTGAATATAAAAAATTAAAATTTTATCAAGTCAGAGTAATTATATAAATTAATTAATCATGTTAATTAACATCAATAAATAAAAGAATAAACATAGAAAATTTTCATAATATTTCAGTCCCAATTGGACATATACTACTCTTATAGCTTTAAACTCTATGATAGTTATGTTGTGAATTATAATTATTTTAAAAGGGGAGCCATAACTTGATTAAATAATGATTTTTATAATGTAAGTATTATCAAGACACTTGACTTTTGTATGGGGAGTTACAACCCAAATACATGACTGAATTTAGATTACATGAGTCTGAATGTTATTGAATTTATAATTTTGGAGTCACAACCTAGAGAAAGTTAATTATTTTTTATGATAATGAATAAATAAAAATTGAGAGAATGTGTAAGAGATAGGTATTAGTGTTTTAGAAACCAAAATGATGAAATAGATATATGATAAATAAGATAACCTCATTTACTGGTTCTTATGTAATAGATCAATTAATATCATTAAGGATATAATGGTCAATGAATTTTTGGTTCATCATGTGAGAGATAATCTAGAAATGTAATAGATATTGATAGTACTTTATAGATTGTACATCAATTTTAAAAATCATAGTTTTGTTCTAGAAGGAATGATGATGAGGGAAAGTTGTTCATTGATCATGTTCTTGACCTACTTGACCTCTCTTTAAATATAGAACTACAAATACTAACAAAAATATCTATAGGTAAAACAATTCAAAATAAAAATAAAACTTCCACGATTATCACAATAGTTATCAAGGATAGAGAAAATTAGTTTGTAGAATAATCGTTGAAATAATTATTTAATAACATGTGAATAAATTGAAAACATTCTCCTTAATAATAGGTCTAATAATATACAAAATAATATATTAAAAATATTTAAAATTTAATCGGACAAATAAAAAATTTATAAAGATCATATGATAAAAAATATATTTTAGAGTAATAAAGGTTCATAAATCTGAAACAATCAATCTAATATTTTCATCAAATCAAAGAATAATTTTTATTTTCAATATAAAAAATTTAGAAAAAATAAAAATACATTTTTATGGTTTGAAAATATTTTTTCTAAAATCTAAAAATAAATAAATTAACATAAATACATAATGAAAACTTATAGTAAATCAAACAACCAAAAAATGATAAGAATTGATATCATGCAAATTTATTTTTCTTAAAAAAAATAGACACTGTAGAAGAATTAAAGAACCTAGAGTATGATACTGTGTAGAATAAGACTTCTCGGCCATAGTCCATGCTCACATTCCCCTATTATGATCATAAGGCATAACTCAAATCACTACGTTTCAGTCGCACTTCACTTCAAGGTCATACAATTAATGTACAACATAAGTTTCACCATAATGATTATGTTCATACATTTATGCCTCACTATATTTCACATTTTATTGTGTGTAAAGATGATGAATGAAGGTCATGAATATTACAAGCAGTGAAATTGGTAGTAGGAAGGTTGAGAACAATAATCTTCACGTGTCTTCATGGTTTTAGCTTCCTATATAGGTCTATAAAAATATCCATTATCAAGTAGTGATCTCCACACTGTATTTATGGGATAGGTTCTAGTTCAAGGCTGAGGATAACGAAATGGTTTGAAAATGGATTTATTGACTGTATGCATACAGGGTGATATATATTTTTGATAGTTGTTATATGTTTTATGAAAAACATTAATAAGTGTTGGTATGTTTTTTAAAAATTATGTCAGAAAGGTGGCAGGGCCTCTACTCCATTTTAGTGAAAATAAATAAAAAACTTATTTTAAATATACATGTTTATATATTTAAATATATATATGTTTTGATATTATGATATATATATTTTATTTATTTTATTTTCTTTATAATTATGTCATTAATATTTGAAAATTAAAATTTTATGTTTTTAAGAAATAAATTTTGTGACCAGTAAATTATCTTTTACCTATTATATTTATTATATTGTTTATTTTCAGTTATATTTGATATGTTGAGTCACTTTTTCAAATATACCTTATATTTTAATTATATTTTGTAACTTATATGCTTTCAAAGTCACCTACATGGAACAAAATAATGTTTCAAGTTGGTGGCTTTGAAAGTATAAAACTTATAAAATATAAATAAAATGAATTTGTTATTTGGAACCCTTAGTGAATATATAAAAAACAACTCAAATTTATGATCATTAAAATTAATGAAAATTAATTATAGTGGCACAATATATTTTTCTTTTAAACCATTACAGTTGTATTTATAATATTTTTTTACATTCATTTAATTTTCAATTAGTTATTATATTTATGAAATTAGTTTTATTTTAAAAATATTTTTACACTCTTAAGATATGTTTTATGTTTTATTTAGATTGTTTTTATAGTTTATATTTTATAAAATTTTAATGTTACCTACTTGAAATTTAATAAATGTTCCTACGTTTCAAGTATTCATCTTTGAAATCATATAAAATATACATTGTAACTAAAATTTCAACGAAAATTGAAATAGTGGCTGAACATGTAAATATGGTTAATAGTAAAAAGAATTTATTCATTTTAAAAGATAGAAAAAATATACATTATTGAGTATAATCACTCTATATAGTGATGTACTATCCCATATTATGGTGTGTGAATGGTACACCTGTATCGAGATCGCTGACCTCTGTACTGGGGTGGAGTATGAGGACTTAGAGACGGATGATCCTCGGGCATTAGAACCTCGAATATTGGATGCTCGACATGTGTCTCAATGGTAAGAGGTGTCAAATGGATGTCATCCTATGCACCCGATTCTTCTGTCACTAGGTGAGTAGAAGGACCTTCCATCCTTGCCTGGAGGAACCATACATTCTATGAAGGCTCTAGAATAAAAGTTAGAGGCATGAGAAATGACCCATGATAGAAGCTCAGATAATCCCATCCTAGAGAAAACTATGGACATCCTTACAACATAGATGGATTCCATGCCTCATATTCACATACCCAATCACATGAGGCTAGACTACTTGAGGTATGGCCTCTACTTTTGGAAAAGGTGATGCCTCGTGTGAAGCATAATGCGTTCTACATGATCATCGTCATGGCTCATCAATATCAATAGCTAATGGAAGAGGTTCTTGAGTAGGAAACTCTACTCATTAGGCAAGAACTCCATCTTTCTAGGTTTTATGATCGAAGATACTATCTCAAATCGCATGATAAGCTAACAACATCCACTGTATTATAACATGGATTGCAGTCAAGCTAGCAACCACAACCTCCAATGGAACAGACATTCGGATAATCCGATGTAGTCGATTATGATTTAAAGAGATTGAAAATGAATTATAAATAGTACAATAAACAAACTAATGAAAATTTATTGACTTAACAGATCTTAAAGACCTCTTCTATGTGGAGTAAGATATAGTATAGAATTCAATTAATACCATGGCTCATACTCAATCTTCTATGATATATAGAATCACATCTTATGTACACACTCAATATGAAGCAATGATCATCTACCCAAGAGGTTTAGGTACTCGACATTTTTTCAGTGCCAATCGACATCCTGCTACCCCACCAGCTTCATGGAATGAAGTGCTAGTGACTTTCTCAGTGGAAATTGAATATCCTGAACACATCCAAATAGGTGCCAAACTATATCAGACTGGTTGCACTCAATAATATTAAAGTGAATGAGAGTTAATAAAACTATAACATCATGAAGTCTAGCAGTGCAGTATATAGGAAACTAGTCAAATAAATGTCAATATATAATCTATTTTATCTAAAATGACATGTGATATTTTTCAAAAAAAAATTATTACTAAAAACCAAAAATATCGATATTATAAAATTTTTTAGTCAATAAAAGATTGTATTTACTTATGTCAATGGGTAGTAAACTATCCAACATGAGACAGTATGCACCCAAATGGTGTCTCTGATCACTAATGAAGTGGTGACCATAAATCCACCTATAAAATACAGCATCTATAGTGGGAAATAATAAGTAATTTAATTCAATAACTTCTACTAGCATAAAAAAATAATGAATATGTGTTATTATACGAGAGTCTGCATCATGAAGAATATCTATTGGAAGGTCCTG
This sequence comes from Viscum album, assembly GCA_963277665.1. Lineage (NCBI taxonomy): Eukaryota > Viridiplantae > Streptophyta > Magnoliopsida > Santalales > Viscaceae > Viscum > Viscum album. Next base: position 1,895,945,087 of record OY728158.1, on the reverse strand, counting down.
AACAGTAACTTCAGGGGGGAGGGGTGAGATATGATTCTATGACCATATCTAAAGAAGGATGAAACAACCCCCATGATCTGTGTGATTTGAGAAGCATAATTTAGATAATGCAATGTAAGTTCAAGCCAAGTGTGAAGATTCCCATATGTATCTCCTGGCCTAATAAAAATCCACTAGTATCCCTAGATACATCATGTGCACATTCATACCAGAGTGATCAGTGCACAGTGTCCCTCCAATGAGTCATAAGATATAGGCATGATCATGATCATGATGCCTGATAGTATGTTTGTCATCGTCATTGGGTAAATGTGGAAAGTTCATCTCGAGAAACCTCAAAGATAGAGACCCTATATCTATAACAACATAATCATCCAAAATTTATACTCCTAGAAATATCTGTACAAGATCAGGATAGTCTTCATGGGAAGGTCTAATAACTGCATCCCCTGGATATGAAGATTGAGTGGGGCTTCAACATCCTCAAGTGGTGGTGGTCATATCTCCCTCAAGCTAGTGGATTGCGTGTGTCTCCAGTCTCCATCTCTCAACAAGGTAAGAAAGTATGTGATGATTAAAAAAATGAGAAATTGAATATCCAAATGTCATAAATACCAACATGGTGTAGGTATGGTATAATGGTAGTTAGAGGAAGAATGTGATGATAATGTTGTACTCAATGCACCATGATCTGTCAAACCTGATGAACATAATTAACATTATAGAAAAGATTCTTATACTTCTCAGTGATTAGTGTATTATACTTCATTTGTATGTATAAAAATAGATAATTCATAATATTAAAATGTAAATATAATATATCAGGAGGCCATTCATTAGAAGGCCGAATGCATTTGAAAATTCAAAAGTTTAGTATGTCTCTTTGGAAGATGTTATTAAGATACCACTTGAAAAATAAGATAGATTTTACTTCACTTTAGAAGTAAGACTCATCTCATCCAAACAATAATCTTTTGAAAAATTTCATGGTATTTATTTACCATTGTAAAGAATTCATCTGTTATTTAATGTGTTTTTTCATTTCTATTTCACTTTATATGATCATAATTTTCATTTTATTATGGATAAATGAATTTATTTGATGATTAATCTTCTTTTTTACCTTGATTTCCAAAAAAATATATGAATACTATTAACAATTATGGTTGACTATATAATAATTATGATACTAAAATTTTAGAACATCTTCTTATATCCTAGAATATGATACTTATGTTTTTTAATACAAATTTTAACTTTTCTAAAGGTATTTCCATAGTTTATAAAGAAAATATGAATAATCTAAATCATATCCCCTCAGAGTGTCAAACGAAGTGTGCAGTAAGGCCCATTTTCATATTCCAGTTCCTGAATGAGTCCATATTAATGTGGTGTTTTCAAGTTTTACCCCTACGTACATCTATTCCAGAGCCACATCTACTTGTAGTATTTAGAAATGAATTTTATGACTTAGAAAACCACATAATATTTATCCAACAAAAATTTTAGAACATTTTCATATATCATAAAAATGAAACTAATGTTTTATAATAATATTTTTAGATTTCCTAAAGGTATGTTCAATGGTTTATGAAAAGAATGTGATTCATCTAAAACATATCCATTAACATTAACAAATGAGGCATGAAATAAGGATTAAATCATCTATATTATGAGAGTAACAAATCAAGTGAAAGTTAATCCTTTTTGTAATTCAGATTTTCATCTTTCTTCTTATGCTTATTCTATGTTAATCCAATGTTAATCATTGGATAATTATTAGTTAATAATTGTTTAATCATTAGTTAATAACTGGTTATTCATCGGATAATCATTAATTAATCATTAGTTAATCAATCTTTAATTAATACTTATTCATTAGTTAATCATTACTTAATCACTCACTAATCATTCATTAATCATTATTTAATCAATAATTAATCATTAATTAATCAATCCTTAATCATTATTTAATCATTATTTAATCATTACTCAATCATTAGTTAATCATTTTTTATTCATCATTTAATCATTCCATAATCATTAGTTAATCATTCTTTAATCATTCCATAATCATTATTTATTCATTACTTAATCATTATTTAATAATTACTTAATTATTGGTTAATCATTACTTAATCATTACTTAAGAATTAATTAATCATTCTTTAATCACTCTTTAATCATTTCATAATCATTCTCTAATCAGTACTTAATAATTATATAATAATTTTTAAATATTAGTTAATCATTAGTTAACAATTCATTATTTATTCTTTAATAATTTCTTAATCATTAGTTAATCATTCTTTAATAATTATTTAATCAATCACTAATCATTCTGTAATCATTACTCCATCATTCTTTAATCATTACATAATCATTATTTAATCATTATTTAATCATTTTTAATCATTATTTAATCATTAGTAAATCGATATTTAATAATTACTTAATCATTTTTAATCATTTCTTAATTATTATTTAATCATTACATAATAATTAGTTAATAATTAGTTAGTCATTGTTTAATCATTCTTTAACCATTCCTTAATCATTCCTTAATCATTAGTTAATCATTAGTTAATCATTATTTAATCATTAGTTAATAATTAGTTAATAATTAGTTAACCATTATTTAATGATTAATTAATCTTTAGTTAATCATTAGTTAATACTTAATTAATCATTAATTAATCATTCTTTATTCATTCTTTAAACATTCCTTAATCATTCCTTAGTCATTCATTAATAATTAGATAATAAATATTTAATAAATATTTAATAATTATTCAATCATTATTCAATCATTATTTATTAATAATTTAATCATAATTTAATCATTACTTAGTCATCAGTTATCCATTAGTTGATCTTTTCTTAATCATTAATAAATTTCTAGTTAATCTTTTGTTAATTACTTTATAATCATTACTTAATCATTATTTAACCATTATTTAATCATTTTTTAGTCATTTTTTAATCATTCTATATTCATTATAGTTAAAAATTTCTTAATTCTTAATTAATTATTCCTTAATAATTAATTACTTATTATTAGTTAATCATTATATGTAATCATTATTTAATCCTAATGTATTCATTATTTAATATATACTTAGTCATTACTAATAATAACTATTATTTATAAACTATATACAACTAAATAAACTACTAAATTAATAACATATTTAGAACTAACTAAAAAAATAAATTAAATAAATATATAAAATTTAAATAAATAAGGAAAAAAACCTCTAAATGATGCTTCAAAAAAAATCGGTACATCTTTTGGGCCACCAGAACCACCCCACACAAAGGATACTTATATTATAATGAGAGAGGAATTTTGGTTGATGGAGGAATTTTGAAGTGAGGGGGGGTCCCTTTTATGGGAACTTAAGGGAAAGACAACACCCCCTTCCACATTTATCCTTTACATTAGGAGAAAGGTGACCCCTCCTGGGATGCTTTTCGCTTTAATTTAAGTGAATTACATTTTTTCCTCAATCACATTTGACATGTTATCTATCCACATCAATGAGAGGAAAAGGCAACACACCCCTTTCCACCTTTTATTAAATAGGGAAGGTCGTAGGGCCCCTTCCACCTTTCCGAAAAAAATTCAAAAAAATGAAAATACTATTATTAAAAAAAACCACAAAACTCACAAAAAATAACTATACAGGTGATCTTACAATATTTACGGTAGTACACCACATCAAGCATATGAGTTACAAAGGATTTATATTCCATGTTTCTTTTTGATGGCCAGATAAATAAACGAGTAAATAGTGGACTCATGATTAGATGAAACATAAATGCTCATTCACAATTGGATATATCCCATGCACAAAGAAGATACTCCACTTTGTAGCTTGATATGTGTGGATTCATAGAATATGAAAAAATAACTCATGGTTGAAGGATAAGGATGAGATTACAGTAGTATGTATACTCATGGTAGCAGAAATATCATGGGAGAAAATTTAAAAATGGAAGATAAAATTTATAGCATCATATAAAAAATCTATAGAAACATGAATTATAAAATCATGGTATGGTATCAAAAATAAAAAGGTTCATATTAGTAGAAAAAAATATCTTAATCTATAAAAAAATTTATTAAAAAAACTAACAGTTACTTTTAAAAAACAAAATTAAATAATAATTTAATTAACGAAAAAATAAATAAAAAATAAATAAACTATTAAATCATAATTAAAAATTTAAAAACTAATAACAATTTTACTTCATAAGTTTCAATTAAAATATTATAAGTTGTAGTTTTCAAGGAAAACACACTCCAAAATAAGATTGAAAAAAACTCCCCTAACAACCTTTTACAAATAAATCAAAATTTATTAATTCTTATTTGTTATCTTTAAGTTTTACATTGTAATCTTCATGTTTTTTAGGAAAAAGGAAAATAATATTAAATGGGCAAGCCCAGATGTTTAGTAAGGGGTAATGAATAATAGAAGGTATTATGAATAAACATGGTATACATAATATGGAATATATATATAGTCAAATAATGCTATATAATTAATAACATGAGTAAATACATGGATAAAAAAACACATGGTTAACTAATAATAGATTTGATAGTGATAGAATTCATAATGTTAGGCATAATAACCATACTATTAATTACTCAACCAAGAAATTATACATAAATGTTCAGGATTATACCAAATATCCAAGCTATTTTGTCTCATGAGACCTTTCATCGTATCAAGGGGCTATATAATTACAAGGCCCACCATTCACATAATAAGTCCAATGCATCCATTATATAAATAATGTTCCTAATCAATACCATAAATAATTTTTTATAAATAGCATAATATAAACATGTATAAGTAATAAATAATTATTCATAAGGAAATTATGGATATAATAATTGTATATATTTTCCTATTTAATGGAATAATATTGATATTTAGGTAAATATTCAACAATAAACATAGAAACTATAGGATATTCACAATGAAATGGAAATTTCCTTTACTAGATAAATTTTAATGAAATAATAATTTAGGGGAATTCTATGGTACAAAGATATCAATAATAAATAGTCATTAAACACAATAGTTATTAATTATATTAGACCAAAAAAATAGAAAAATTGCTTATAAAAAATTGGTTTATGCATGATATATATTTTATATGAATTTGGGATAAAAAATTTACTGAAAGAGATTTATATGCATTAATAAAAAAGATGAAATTGTGCCAAATAGAGTTTAATCCACTTGGGACCTAATAGAGATTTTTCTAACCACATCTCTATCATAATTCCTTATCCAAATACCAAATCTTATTTATAATACATCAATAATTCCATAAATACACAATATATGTAGGGATTTGGATAAATGAGTTTATGGATATGAAAAAATTTATTTATAATAATGGATTTTAAATATTGTATAATGGGAGACAAGAGTAGCCTCTCATTAAAATTACAACAATGAATTTATAATAAGGGTTTTAAAATATTTTCTATGGAAATGTAAATGAATTAAAATGATTACAAATGAAAAATAAATAAAGGTGGTTAGGAACCCTTACCTTGAAAAGTAGATCCTTAAATATTTATAAAGAACACCTTAGAACCTTTATAACTCCTTAGAGTGTATCTTAAGAGATATTCTGAGAGGATAAAAATGCTCGATACTTTTAGAGTAAATATAAATGGGGAGATGAGTGGGTATCTATAAACAATGGGATATAATTATTTATTAATTTCTAAACATAAGCCTTAGACTTTAGGTTGTGAAAAAACTGAAAACCAATAGATTAACCATGTTATTGACATTTATGAAATGGTTTTAATGAAATTTAACAATTTTAAAATAAAAATAATATTTTTACATTACATCATTCATAGAAAAATATATTTATTCTCAATAATTATATTTCAAACATTATAGTATATTTTATACTTTGGGAAGTCCATTATTTGTTTGAATATTGATTTTAATTCATTAAAATTTATAATATTAATAAAATAACATATTTATGATCAACTATTCACTTATATTAATTATGATATCTTTTTTAGATCATAATTAAGTAATAACACTTACTGTGTATTCAAACAAAATTTTACCATTTACTTAAAAACATGATTTTCTAAAAAAATTATGAAACAATTCACCAGTGGATAATTTAGATGTACTAATTCAAATTTAAATTCATTTTATTTAAATAATTTTTCATATTTTATAAATATATTTATTAAATAAAAATCATGACGTATTTTAAAATCATGAGTTCTGTGCCAAAAATATAAAATCTATTTTTAAATAAATTTTATTCCATTCCAAGATATATGTGTGTGATTATATTACAATTAATTGATCAATATACATTATTAAAAAATTTTAATTACATTATTACCAAAAAAATTATGTATTTTATTAGATACATATATATATAACAACAACATTACTATTATAATGGTATGATTCCTAATAGTTAGATTCCCACACTCACTTTATCTTTTCTACAGTCATATTACCCCTTTTTTATGAAATCCATTATAATATATAAAATAATTTATATCCTTATCATAGTTCCTATACCATATCTATTCCATTTTATTAATATTATATTTATAATTACATTTTATCTTATTTATTTTCCATTCTTTTTAGAGTATGATCCGTCATAGTTCAAGAATAAGGTGTCACCCTATGTAGTTATGTGGTCGTCAGCAGCACCTATGGCTACTATAATGAATATAATTTTCTAGTTTTTTGTATTATAATACAAGTATTTAGTCAAAGGTATTATTATATTGTTACTTCATATATATCTTTTTTCAAATTAAATTTATAAATTTATGTAATTATTTAATTTTTTTTTCCAAGATTTGATTATTTTAACCATTTATCTGTAAAGAAGCATTTAAAATTGGATTTTGGAAAAGGAAATAATTATTTGAGAACATGGAATAAATTTTATAAAGTAATAATGTTTATTAGGAAAGTGGAAAATGAAAGGTAGAATGATGAATTTCTTAAACGAAATAAGGAAGTGTGTACTTGAAATAGGGTTGCCAATGGTCATCCCTCACAAGATCATGATTTCAACTAATGTGACCAAAAAATCAATGAATATAGGTCAACTCATGTGTAGTAGGAGAAAGAATCCATAGGAAGAGATTTTCATATGTCAAATTCCATGAAAGAGTGTCAAGAAAATAGAGGAGATCCTAAAACGTGTAGGTGTTGGGCAGGAGGACTGATGTATGTTGGGACCGGTGGTGCTCATATGTTGAGTGGTAACTATATATAGACTTATTAAGTAGAGTACAAACCCCAAAATTTTTATGTGGGATTCAAGACACAAGGAACTATTCATAATTGAAGAATGTTATTATTCAGTGACTGTGCTTGTATCTCCATTTCTAAAAATTTCTTCACCGCCACTCATGCCTTGTGTTTATTGTATTAAACACACCAAACCACTAGAAAAATTCCACTCACAATACCATGAATCTTGGAATTAAGCCTTCAAGTCATTCAGAAGATTGAAATTAATTATTTAAGAAGGTCTAGATCTTGAGTGATATATGTTTTTTAGAGGTAAAAGAAACTTTTATTAATAAAAAGAAGAAGGAGGGGAGAGAAATAGAGGATTACACGAGTCTGATGTAGGGGTTTTTACAGACATCCCTAGCATAGATGGGGATGAGATCAGAGGGGAGGTCATCCATCCAAAGAAGCTCGTGGCTAACACCAATATTGGCAAGTGCGTCAGCAATACAGTTGTCTTCCCGATATATATGTGTGGAGATGAAGTTGAGGCTAACCATAGAGTTCAAGCAATCTATCCATCGGGAAGTGAGAGGCCAAGAAAGCTAAGTGGTACCATTCCAGATTGCTTGGATGATTTTCATAGAATCACTCTCAATCCATATATTGTTACAATTGTGCATTCTATCAAAAGATATGGCCTGTATAACGCTCATCATCTCAGCTTCAAGAGAAGTATAGAGGTCGCATGATCCATAGAAACATCCGAGAACCTGATCCATGTGATTTATGAAAATATCTCAATAACTTGCTGGTCCCGGGTTGCCTTTGGAAGCGCTATCCACATTTATTTTGATCCAACCTGGAGGAGGGGGGTCCAGAAAACATTAATGGTATATTGGGGATGAGGATAATTCCCCTTGACCCCAACACGCCTGAGAGTTTCAAAGTCTCTGACTGAAGAACTGCAAGTGTCTTTTTGGATTAAATCCACATCTTGAATGGCCATTAAAATTTTCATTTTACCTGCATTGATTTTTAAAGAAAGTACAAAAAATCAAATCATTTTTGCCATACCAGATGACTTGAAGAAGTGCAGCAACAACTGTGAGCCAAATGTTTTTATTTGCTTAGAGGTAGACCACTATGTGCATCTTTGAATCTGCATGTTAATGCAGTCAAAATAAATCCACCTACACTCAAACATGTCAAGAATATAGTGTCAAAGGACAGAAGCAGTATCACATGAGAGAAAAAGGTGGTTAATGTCTTCCCTATGCTGATTTCACATATGACATTTTGAACAGAGGGAAATACCTACTTTTTGAAAACAATTATCAGTGGGTATTTTATGATGAGCAATGTGCCAAATAAGAGTATATCTAGAAGGTTTTATCCAGGCTTTATTAAAGTTAGAAACCCAGGTGTAGTTGCTATCAACATTATGGAAATGGTGTTTATAAAAAGCATTGGAGTTCAATACCCCATTATGATCAGGTTCCCAAAGTATGAAATCCTTAGTGGAAGTATAGTGATAATTATCTACAATTTGGGTTATATTCTCGAGAAGGGAAATGTTTGAAGAAGTATTGATAAATTCAATGGCCCTCCATCAAAAAGCTCTTTCATCTCTAAAAGAAATTACTCTTTTTATCTAAAATAATCTATGAAATGTTACCAGTCCAAAAAAAGTTTTTAATAGCAGTATTAATGCGATTTAAAAGACTTTTAGGCCATTTATAAACCATCATAGAGTAAACTAGTTTCGAAACAATTGTATATTTGGCCAAATAGATCCTTCCAGCCATAGAAAGTGTCTTACCTTTCGAGGAGGATAGGTGACAAAGGGTATTATCCACAATGTGGGAGAAATGATTGGCCTTAGGCCTACCACAGAAAATAGGCACTCCTAGGTACGTAAAGGGGAAAGAGCCCTCTTTTATGCCAGGAATATTAGAAATGTATGTTTTCCTGTCCATGGAGAACTATTTGCTAAAAAATATGGAGGATTTATTCCAGTTAATGTGCTGGCCGGAAGTTTCTTGGTAGTGTAAAAGAATATCTTTAAGATTAATAATATTTCTTTTGTAACCCTTAGTAAATAGAATAATGTCATCTACATAAAGGAGATGTGTGGGTGCATTTACATTCCTAGAGGCTACAATGGATTTAAGGGATCTTTTATTAGCCTCTAGGGATATAAACCCACTCAAATAGTCATCTGAAATGGAAAAAATAATCACAGAGAGAGAGTCCCCTTGCCTGACACCTTTGGTGCACTTAAAGTAACCTCTAGGAGAACCATTTAAAAGAATGGAAATGTAAACCGAGTTGAATAATACCTTTATTCGATTTATAAAAATATTATTAAAGCCGAAGTGTGAAAGAACTTTGTATATAAAGTTCCAAACAATGGTATCAAAGGCATTTGTGATATCCAACTTAATAACTACATTTCCACCTCTACTTTTTTTTGTTAAGAAGATTTGTGGTTTCAGAGGCAAGGCAAATGCAGTCTTGTATAGATATTCCTTTTATGAAGCCAAATTAATTCCAGGAGATTATTTTATTACAGATCTAGTTCATTATGTTAGAGATTAGTTTTATGATGATTTTAAATAAAGAGTTGATGAGAGAAATAGGTCTGAAGTTTTGATCTCGAGTGATATATGTGGAAACTACTAAAAGAATGAATAAAATCCTCATAACATTATGGAGACTAGGTAAAGAAAATGATGATATATATATTATTGGTGAGGATATCATGAAGGTTGTGTAAGGGAATTGGAAGTTATATAAAGGTCCTTGGAAATGCTGTGTAAAGGTGATGAAAATATGTGTAAATCTAGTGAAGGTGCAACATGAAGGTGATATTAAGATTATCTATGTTATGGTATGAGGGGAATCAATATATAAAAGGTATTTAAGTGTGGTGTGAGAGTTTCATAGTTCAAGCCTCCTACATTTTCATAGGAAATGACCATTGATGCACTCATGGAGGGAGTGGATGTGGTCTATAGGGACTTTACAAGGAAAAATGTGGAGTAAAATTCCATACTGGAAGTGGAGGATTTCACCAATGATATTTATGATGAAGTGAAACAAATACTAAAATGTCTTAGAATATGTTTCTACTCTATAGTGAAGGGCATGGTTGAACTTTGAATGTGATTGACATGTTGAGTAATATGCCATATAAATATATACCATGGTTCGAAGGAGGAGTTTGAATGCAAAATTAATTAGCATTTGGTGTGGTTGTGCTCATGATTTCATCCATGTTGAGTAAAAGAGGATGGGTTCATTAAATGATGAATGAAACATCTATGATGCTACATACAAGCCATTTAGAGATATTCAAGAACACTCAAAATTTTATATTTTATGGAGAAGAAATGATTTATGTGGTGAATCATTTTTATGTGGTGTATTAAGTAAATAAAAATAAGGTAATTAACATAGTATACACCCAATACACTAAGGTTTCAGAACCAATTCCAAATATTTTTATCATTGTAAACTTTTAGAAAGCATGTGTTCGAGGATATTCAAGTGATAAAAAACAGATATTTTTCTATATATCCAAGTAGAATATGAGGTAAAATTAAAAGTGTTCAGGATATAGAGAAATAAATAATAAATTTAAAGCAATATATGACAAGAGATACCATGTGACAATATTTTCCTATAAATTAAATGATTGATCCCGTTGGGAAAAAATTAAAGGAGGAGGAGTGAACCAGACCTGAACTAAAGTGCTACTGCTTTTGTTTAGTTTTGAAAAATCAACCATATTAGTATATTATTTGATTATATTTTTTTCTCATTATGTCTAGGATTATAGGGTATTATTTATTTATGCTATGTACAGTGTAATGAATGAGAATTGATGGAATAGGTGTTTGATTTAAAAAAAATCATATCTGGGTTTTTTTATTCATATTTTTCCTTATATATCTATCTATATCATACTATAATTCATGACCATTTATTTTTAGGAGAGAGGGGGGTTGATTTATAATAATGAATTGGTATATTATTTTCTCCATGCCTATTTGAGTAATTGTATACTATTTTTTAGAAATGGATTCCAGTTAACTATTTCTTAATTATTCAAATTACATAACCATATGAAAATGGGAGTCCTGAGATAAGGAGTGTTTAATTGTAAGAAGGGACCCACTAAGGATCAAATATTAAAACCATAAAATTTATTATTCATTATTTTATGCATGTTACTTCATAGAACTTGAATTTTAACTACCTGAATCCTTTTTATTGTTTTCCCTCTTTATCAAAGTTTTCATTATCATTCCTTTTAATTAAAGTAGTTTTAAATTTACTTTAGAATAGTTGTAGGATATTAAAATTTAATAAGTATTCTATAGAATTGACCTCATGGGATTGACCTTAGACTTTAAATATATTATACTACTTCATTATAGATTTATTGAGTTTAGTTCATAAAAATTATAAATCATAAATTGGTTTAGATATAAGAATAAATTATTTTTATGTCTTAATGAAGTTTATTTCACCATTTTCAAGGACATGGGTTTAGATATATTTAAATTTAAAATTTAGGACAAATAAATTATAATCAAAATATTTTTTTTCTAAATTTATTGTAGTTTTATTCATTTTTTCATTTTCTTTTTTCTTTTATATGGTTTGGTTTTTTTATTTTTGATAGTAGGGAATCCTTTCATGTTGAATGAGAATGATCTGTTTTTCATTAAAATCATAGATATATCAAATTAAATAAATGAACATAAAGATAATGTTAAAATAATTCAATCCCATGGTATCCCACATTTATACCGGAGTGATTATGAGTCACACCTATATGGGAATTACATTGCATTCAAGTAAGTGTAAAATTACTTGGAGAGGATGTTCGATGAAGTTGATAAATCCAAATAGGTGATCAAAGAGGAATCCAAGGATAAGGAAAAACCTATGGTAATTTTTAAGGATGAAGATGAGGATAATTTGTTTTAGGAAAAATATTTACTATAAATATCTTGGAGGGGGGGGGGGGTAGAAAAATAATAAGCCTTAGATGTGGAAAGAGAGTATGAGGAATAAAGTACATGCACTAATCTAATAATGGATATACTTGAAAATAAATAAGAGAAATAAGATGAAGAGAAATAATATGAGGTAATGACTTTAAAATATGAAGAAATAATTTAAAATTTAAATAAGTTCAACCAAATGTATAGGATAAGGAGGAGTATTATCATATATGGACAACAAAAAATTACTTCTAAAATCCATAGAGCAATCCCACACTCAATGTATGAAATAAGTTTCAAAGGGGAGTAGAAGAATATTTACCCTTGATAAAAAAAATTATTAATTTGGTAAATATGATACAATTAGATTTATACAAACTCTAATAATGTGAGATAACAAGGTAAGGTTGAGTTAAATGACGTTAAAACTGATTGATGAGGAAACTAGAGTTTTTATTTATTTTCTAAGACTTTATATTTTACTACTTTCCTTAGAGTTTGTTTAGGAATATATTAAGATCCAGTTTAATTCCCCATTATCTTTTCAATATTAAAGGGTTATATACCTTATGATTTCATGAGATTTTTTATTTTGTAGTTCCATGTGGAGAAATGCACAAGGAATGAAATAATAAGTGAACAAGAGGAAGATATTCATGGGGAAATGGTATTATTATTTTAATGTTTTTATTTATTTTTATTCTTGTATGTTTTTTAAATCCATTTTTTTTATTTATTTAAGAAAAAAATTTTGTTCCCCACCATATAATTTTTCTACTTTTGATTTATTATATAGGAATATCTTAGGATAATCATGATTCCATGTTTTAAATTTTAATGTTGATAATATTTAATAAGTAATATAGAGGATTAAAGGATTAGAGATAATCATAAGGGCATAGATTTTATTGATCTTGATTTGGGGAGGCTATTCAATTAATATATACATAGATTCCCTCCCATATTTCTTACTATGAATTTCTGAAATTCATATTGATAGTTTTTTATTCGTATGAATTGACTAGAGTGATTAAACAATATCACATGTTCCCATTTCCAAGAGGCTTTTAGAACAATATTTCTCAATTTTTATGTACAAATTTCTTGAGAGAAACATGGAACATGTCACCAACTAAGATTTTCATTGAGATATTGTTATACTATGAAAGTATAAATTTAATTTTAAAAAGATTGAGTCATTTTATTTAAAATATTTTTATCCTTGAGATCCAAATTTTCATTTTTCATACTTTATACCATTTTATCCATAAATTAACTTGTTAGTAATGTTCAAATTATTAGCCTATATTTTCCTTCCTACACTTAATCTTTTCATTTTTCATGATATTCAATTGAATACGTGTGGGATAGTGGTTTTGCATGGTGTAAGGGGATGGTTTAAATTAATAATAATACAATGGAGTGTTTCATGGGATTATATGAAAAGTTTTATGATTATTCATTCATTTTATTTATTTACCCCTATTGATATGAAAAAATAATGAAAATGAAAAAAATTGATTTTTTGGAAAAACTGTGTTGTTACTTGGGTAGGTCAAAAATAACCCTTATCTCAAATTATGATATTGTTATAAATATTAAAACTAGTGTATTGGGGAGATAAAAAATGGATTGGGTGAGGACTGTGAAATTTTTCCCAAGTCTGAATTTTTAAAAAATGTGAAAAGGTATAGAAAAAAAGGTGTATCTTTCATTAAACTTTTTTTCATGGCCTTCAATTTGAGATTGTTAAGTGAGGTGAAGAAATTGGAAGAGAATATTTTTATTTATATTTAATTTTTATTATCATGAAATGTGCCTTAGTTTTAACCTCCTTTTTATCCTTATTTTTTTACAATAATTACCTACTACCCTAGCCCTCAAAATCATTTGATACATAATTCCTAGTTCCCCCTAATTTTATGTGAGTCTTATCTTTATGAGGTGTATATATGAGATACAATAAAATAATATGGAAATGAGAATGTACTTAAGGTATGATCATAACTCCATTAGAAATTATTAACATGAGTAACAAGAGAAGTAGATCAAAAATTTTAATTCTTACTAATAACAAATTGAGATGCAAGAATAAAAGCTAAGAGATGCATTATAAATTTCAAAGGGGAAGAGAAAAATTCATTATTAACTTTGTTTCTTTGAAAATAAAGGAGTTGAAAAGATATTCTTATATAATAATCCAAATTTTAATTCCTTATTTATGATTATTTGATTTTGTTAGACTCGTTATTTTTCTATGTTGAGATATATTCTTCAGTAAAATAAGGGTTTAGGTGTGGAGGTATTTGATATTATTATTTCCTACATATTATTTATAAATTAAAATCTATAAATTTTAATAATTATTTAATTTTTTCTGAATTATTTATTATTTTAATTGTTTAGGTTTAAATAAAAATATAAAATGTAATTTTCAAAAAATAAATATTCATTTGAGAATTTTGAAGAAATTTTAAAAATGGAAATTTTTTATTTTTAAGGAGGGAAATAATGGGTAGAAAGTAAATTTTATAAAAGTAAACAAGGAATTGTTTACTAAACAATAGGCCAACCAAAGGTTGGCAGACTGGAGATCAATAAAGCCACTAAGGTGGGTAGAAAATTGTTAATTATTGGCTAATACAGGGGAGTTAAGGGAAAGATAGGTAGAGTTTGGTGTGGGTTCTCACTAGGGATATGTATTAAGAGAACATAGGAGATCCCTATTTGGGTAGCCATTAGGCTTGATGACCAACATAGGTGAGGATCAGTGGTTCTCATATAATGCATGTTAGACATGTCCAAACTTATTAATCATAGTCCAAACCTCAAAATATTTTATGTGGGATTCAATACATGGAGAATTATTCAAAAATTTCAAATTTTCAGCATTCTATGATTGTAACAATGTCTTAATTTCTTGAAATCTCCTCACTACCACTCAAGCCTTGCGCCCACCATCCTCACCGCATCAAGGCATTGTAGGACCACCATTAAAACAACAAGAATCTCAAGATTGGTCCATGAAGTTTATGATAAGGTAATAATTAAATATAAAAGCATTTTTGGAGCTTGAGTGACCCACATGGAAGATACTATAAGAATAAAGAAGATATGAATAATGTAAAGGTGACTACGTAAAGGTAATTACGAGAAATATAAGGGCGACAAGGAAGTTCTGAAGGATACATAAGGGTGTTGGTGCATACGCAATAGTCATTGGGAATTCTATTTAAAGGTGACGATTAATTCATAAAGGTAGAAAAGTTGTTGTGTCAAGTTAATGTGATAACTCTCTATGTGAGAGTTTTCTAGTAATGGATATGTGAAAGCAATTTAAGTGTTGGGTGGGGGTGTCATGGTTTGAACCTGCTACATGTGTATAAGAAATAGATATTACTAAGATGATTAAGGGATTAGGTATATTCGAATGGGTATTTGAAAGGATAAAATATTTAGTAAAACAATATACTTGGTGTGAAGGTTATCATGTCCTAGCTTGATGATGAAGTGAGATTACCATTGAAACAATTGAGAATATGTTTTGACACCACCGTGAGGTATATAGTCACTCTGTACATGGGATATAAATTTCAAGTATTGTGTCATAGGAAGAAATACTATGGATCATAAGAGGAATTTTAATTTTAAAGGCTTTTCCTTTTTCACGTCGGTGCTCTTGGTTGCATTCATATAGAGGGAAAGAGGATAGGATACATGAAACAATATAGGGAACATCTGTGGTTTTGTTTGCAATCCATTTTGAGTGTTTCATGCAGGCTCATATTTTCCTATACTATGAAGAAGAAGTATCCATTATGGTAAATGGTTTTATCATGATACATTAAGTAAGGAAAAATAGGTAAACACGTGTGGTGTACACTCAATACACCATGGTTGCAGAATCAATTCATTTTATTTTTATCCCTGTGAAATTTCATGAATCGTATCTATATTAATGTGATTCTAAAAAGAATTTATTTATCTATACACAAGGAATATTTTCTATAATTCAAAGTCATAATTATATATAGAAATTAAAGGAAAATATTAATATGGGAAATAACAAGAGATACGATGGGAGAATCTTTTCTTATAAACAAGTGGGTCAAGCCTCCCAGGAAAAAATTCAAAGGATAAGGGGAGGATCGAACCTAGACTGATGTTTTTCTGAAGTTGTAGTGGTTTGTCCAAGCTTATATATCATTGTAGGATTTCATTTTATTTCTTTTTTCTATCCCTCATGGATATCCTGAGATTGTAACCTTTCCTTGTCCTTAGGTATGGGTAATGAAGGGGGGTTGACATATGAAATAGTTATTGTATTCTAAAGAAAACATTATATTAGGGGGTTTACACCCATATCTTTTACGATATCACTTTCCCAATCATATTATAAAGAATTCGCAAATTTTAGGTGATAGAGAAAGTTATTTATAATTCAATAACTATTAGATGATTTTTTCATGACCATTGGAATAATTTTCTAATATGTTTAAAAATGGTTGTGAGGTACCAATTTCTTAATTATTCCATGTACTTGACCATACAAAAAATTAGAGTCTTGAAATAGAGAGTATTTATCCAGACTAAGTGACTCACTTTGACTCAATTATAAAAACTATATAACTACTTATTTATTGTTTAATTATATTTACTTCATGAACCTTGATTTATTACTACCTGGCACATTTTTCATGTTTTTTTCGATTTCACAAATTCATCATCATCATTCCTTCTAATTCGTGTAGTTTTAGATTTTATTTATTATAGGTGTTTTTCTTCACTATTTAATAAGAATTATCTAAATTTTTCCTCATGATATATACATTAAACTTGAAATATCCTATATTAATTAATTTTAGATTTAAGTTGTTGTAGTTTTTTCATTTATAAGTTCTAAAGTGGTTTAAACATAGTAATTGAGGATGCTTATAGGATGACCAACTTATGTTATTGAAGGATACTATAATAATTTTTTTATTTAATATAATCATATCTTGCGTATTACAGTCACCTCAAATATAATATTTATCATTATAGGGATACAACAGATAAAGAATAACTTATAATTAATGGAATAAGTTTGTAAAAGGCTATTTATCATAATTTCATAGGTTCAATGTTCTACTTTATAACTCATACAACCCTTAAATATTTAAAAATGACACTTAAAATGACTTAAATTTATTTTATAGATTAATTTTTAAGAAGAAAAAAGAGTTCCTTTGAAAAAATATGTTGGTAAAAAAATTTAAAGAAGAAAGAAAAGAAGAAAGAGAGGAATCTAATTAAGAAATTATTTCAAAACAAACTATTTTTTAAAAATAATTTTTATCATAAAAACTCCCATGACTTATAAAATTATATTAAAACATGGTATTCATATGGTTTCAATTTTAGGTAAATATTTAAACCATTGGGATTTTCATGTTTAATTACCTTTTACCACCTTATAAACCCAACCACAACATCATCATTGAAGAACTCCCTTAACCATATGTTCAGTGTGGTTAATTCAAATATTTTTAATTTATGTTTAATTGGGAAAACATGATTCCTATTATTGAATATACTTGGGGCTAATAAAATTACATCTTAGTTTTGTGTTAACATACTAAGTAGGATTTTGCTAAGGAATGACTATAAGAATAAAATTTAACCTCTAAATAGTTTGAGAGGAATGACACTCCAATGGTTCCCATTTTAGCCCATGATTAATATCAATCAATGTGTCAAACATATTGAAAAGATAGGTCTTTGTGAATTAACTTAATCATGGGTTACAAAAATTCAACATCAAGGGAAACTCAACAACAAAGATCAAGGATCATAAGGGATTAACAAATACAAACTAGTTCAACAATTTTTATTACATAAAGTATGTGGAAGTTATTTTCATTACATAATACTAAATAAACCCTATTAAAAGTCATTTGACCCATCATGCTTGATCATACTACCCATGTGTTGACCTATATACATTTATTTTCTGGTCACTATAGTAGAAAACATGATCTCTTTCTGGCTGGCCTTTACTACACTATTTTTAGTCAAAACTTCCTTATTTCCTTTAAAAAAATCATCATTATAACCATCATTTTCACTTTGATAATAAAAAATTTTCCTCTTTAAAATTTATTCAATATTCTCAAATAAATATCTATTTTTCAAAAATCCCATTTTAAACTCTTCTTTACCCATAAATAGTCAAAATAATCAAAACATGGAAAAAATAATTAAATAATCACAAAAATTTCTAAATTTAAATTTAAGAATAATATGTATGAAATAATAATATCACAAGATCTTTGATTAAAACCTCATATTATTATAAACAAAACTATAAGATGATATTCATTATAACTACCTCAACTAGGGCTACCGAACACATAACTACATAGGGTGACACCATATTCTTGAACTATGGATGTTCATACTCTAAAAAGAATGAAAAATATATAAGATACATTGTAATTATAAATAAAATAATAAGAAGTAGAATAGACATGGTGTATTAAATAATATAAGGATATAAATTATTTTTTATGTTATAATGAATTGTATATATAACGGGTAATATGGAAATTGAAAATATAAGGTGATTGTGGGAATCTAAATTTTGGTAATCAAACCATTATTACACTTATGTGGTTGTTATATTTACATGTATCCAAATAAATAAATAATATTTTTGGAAATTATATAATTAACAATTATTAATAGTGTATAATGATTAATTAATTATAATATAATCATACACATATGTCTTGGAATGGAATAAAATTTATAAAAATAATATTTTATTTTTTGGCAAACAACTAATTCATTTAAAATACACCATTAGTTTGATTCAATAAATATATTTATAATATATGAAAAATTATTTCAATAAAATGACATTAAATTTTAATTAGTACATTAAAATTATCCAATGATGAATTTTCAGATATTTTTTGAGGTAATCGAGTTTTTAGGTAAATGGTAAATTCTAGTTTGAATATATGGTAAGTATTGTTACTTCATTATGATCTAAAAGTGATGTAATAATTAATATAAGTGAATATTTAATCAAAAATAATTTATTTAATTAATATAATAAAATTTAATGAATTAAAATCAATTTTCAAACCTGTAATGGACTTTCCAAAGTCTAAACTAGAAAACAATTTTTTAAATATAATTCTTGTGAATTAAAATATTTTCCATGAGAGAAGTAATATTATAAATTTATTTTTAATTTTAAATGAATAAATTTCATAAGTAACATTCCATAAATTTTAATAACATGGGTAATCTAATGGTTTTTAATTTTTCGAAACCAAATGTTTGAGGCCTATGTTTAGAAATTAATAAAAAATTCTCTCTCATTTTCTATAGATACCCACTCATCCTATGATTATCTTCAATACAAAATCATATATCATTTTTATCTTCTCAAATTATCTCTTAGGATTCCATTTAAGGTGTTATTAACATTTTAAGGTGTACTTAATGAAGATTTAAGAATCTAATTTTCAAGTTAAGTATTCCTAACCACCTTTATTAATTTTTCATTTGGAATCCTTTTAATTAATTTACATTTCTATTTACAATGTTTTAAGAACAGTTTTTATAAATCCATTATAGAAATTTTAATGAGATACTACTATTCTATCTCATTAAACAATCTTGACAAGCCATTATTATACTCAAACATTTTCATATCCATAAACCCTATTATCCAAATCCATACATATGCCATGAATTTATGGAGTTATGGATATATTACTAATTATAGGTTGGATTTGGATAAATTAGGATGATCGAGATATAGTTAGGAACAACTCTATCAGGTCCCAAGTGTATTAAACTATATTTTGGAAAAAATTATTCTTTTTCATTAATGGATATCAACCTCTTTAAAGAATGTTTGTGTCCCAAATACATATAAAATATATATAATGCCCAATAAAAATGTTTAGAATGAATTTTTATATTATTTTCATCACAATTTATCTAATAATGGAAATTTACAATTCATTGTGAATGTACTATAGTTTCTATGTTTATTGTTGGATATTCCCCTATATATCCACATTATTCCATTAACAAGGAAAATTTTCATAGTTAGTATATCCATCATTTCCTTATTAATAATTATTGATTACTTACCCATGTTAATGTATGATGTTCCTTAGAAAATATTATTTATGGTATTGATTAGGAATTATATTCATATGTTGTATGCATTGGACTTATTATGTGAAGGGTGGGACCTAGAATTATATGGCCCCTTGATATAATTGTAGGTCTCATGAGATAGACTAGCTTGGATATTTGGTGTATCCTTGCCATTTATATATAATGTCTTGTTTGAGGCATGAATATTATGGTTATGATGCCTGACATTATGTATTCTATCACTATAAGATCTTCTATTTGTTATCCAAGTAATTATTTATTTTCATTATTATGTTATCCATGTATTTAATCATGTTATTAGTTATATGGTTCTATTTGACTATATATATCTTCGACATTATTTATTCCATGTTCAATCATAATGACTTCATCTGATCGTGAGTCTACTAATTACTCATTTATTTATCCAATCGTGATGATCGAATATTGTTCTTGAATCCTATGTAACTCAAATGTTTGATGTTGTATACGACTTCCCACATAGGAAGATCAACAATATATATCACCTAACATGAATACAATCAATAGTTCCATTTTCAAACCATTTATTCATCTTTATCCTTGAAAAAACAACTATTACATGAATACTGTGTGGAGATCACTGGTTGAGAATGGATATTTTTGTTCACTTATAGAGGAAGCTCACACCTTGAATACACATGAAGCTTCTTATTACTGACCTTCCTACAACCAAGTTTTTAGCCTATACTATTCAAGACCTTCCTCCACCATCTCCCATATACACTCAAATGTAAAATATAGTGAGACTTAAATGTATAAAAAAATTATGGGGAATCCTCTTTTTTACATTTATTATGTCATACTAAAGTGAAGTGAGACCATAGAGTTGTGATCTACGACTATGATTTATGCCTTATGATTGTAATAATGGAATGAGATGAGTTTTTTATGTGTTTTTTATTGTTTTTAAAATGTATAGGTTATTTTTTTCTGTTTCAGAAAGGAGGTAGGGCCCTGCCACAATTCAGTTAAGTCGAAAGGCAGAAGAATCCCTACCCCCTATCAGTAAAAATAATAAAAAAAATTAATTTAATTTTATATGTTTTTATATTTATAAATATATAAGGTTTTACATTATATATATATATATATTGTGTTTCTTTTTTGTTTTTTGGATTATGTCGTTAAAATTTTAAAGTGAAAATGTTGTGTTTTTAAGAAATATATTTTGTGACATGTAAATAAGCATTTACTTATTATATTTATGATTTTTTTATTTTCAAATTTTTTTATCTTCCAGTATGTTTCGAGATGTATCGTCACTTGCTAATGTAACTAATATAATCATTTTGTTTCCAATTTATCTTGTTATAAATCACTTAAATAGGGTTTTATTCTTCATTTCGTTTAGTTAAATACAACTTTTTTTCATTATTACATAACTATAATATTAATTTTCATTATAAATATATATATTATAAATATATACATTATATATATACTATTTTGTTATATACTTAATGTACTATTTTCTTCCAATCATTATATTCATTTGTTTCGATAAAACTAATAACAAAGAAACATGTGACATCAATGAAGGATATGTGAGCCACCGATTTTTTATACATCAACCATTTTATAGAACATTAAGTCCTCTTATATCAACATATTTTTTTATTCTGTTCATGACTATTATTAAGTTATATTACTCTATTTTTTGATTTTGTAAGTCACTCTATTATGTAGAATTAGAATATTGTAGTAAAAGGTGGAGCTCTATTAGAAAATATTCAATTTATCAAGGATCAATATCGTGTGTTAGTTTGAATCTATAATGTTCCAAATTCATAAATATTTTATTGAAAATTTATTTTCTAATTGTTTTAATACATTACAATTGTAATTACAATAGTTTTTTACATTATTTTCATTTTAAATTATTTATTTTATATATATTTTTTATTTTGAACAAGTTATTAGATGTTTATGATATGTTTTATATTTTATTTTGGGTTTTTATTGTTTATATTTTATAGGATTTTAAATTTTCCTACTTGAAATTTAATAAATTTTCCTATGTTTTAAGTAGTCAACATTAAAAGCTTATAAAATACAAAATGTGACTAAAATATAAATGAAAATTGAAACAGCAGCTAAAAAATTAAAAATGGTTTATAGTAAAAATTATTTCACCATTTAAATATAGAGAGAACATATATATAAACGAGTATAATTAATGTATATGGAGAGGTTCTATACCACATGGTGGTGTGTGAATGGTATGCCTGTATCGAGATCACCAAGCTCCATGATGGGGTGAAATTTGATGACTTGAAGAGGAATGATCCTCAGGCACTGGAACATCGACTATTTCATACTCTTCCTGTGTCTCATTAGGATGATGTGTCAACTGGATGTCATCCAATGCACCCAACCCTTCAACCATTATGTTAGTATAAGGAACCTCCTTCATTGAAGTCGGGAACCATACAAGATGTGAAGGATATAGAACCTAGATTAAAGAAAAATGTGGATATCGTGTCAAGAAAGATGGATCCCATGCCGCTAGATGCACATCCACAATCGGATGAGGCTGGAATGTTAGAGGGATGACCTTTTCTTTTGGAATAGGTGAGGCCTCACATATAGAACGATATGGTCTATGATGTCATCATCATAGCTCCTCAGCATTAGCAACTTCTGGAGGAGGCACTTGAGTAGGAACCTCTGCTCCCTAGGTAGGAACCTCCACTCTCTCGAGCAGACAATCGAAGATATTGTCGTTAATTGAATGATATTCTAGCATTATCCCTAGTGTAGAGTAAGATACAATACCGACTTCACTCTGTACCGTGGCTCATACTCGACCTAATCTAAAAGATGAAATCACATCATCGGTACACCCGAGATATGAAGCATTGCTCATCTGCACCAGAGGTTGAGATACTAGGCAAGTCGTCATCACCAATCCTCATCCAACCTACCTATCAGCTTCAAGTCATGAAGTTGTTGTGTTTGTCTCAGTGAAAATGGAGTGGGATGAACATTTCCAACTAGAATATGGCCTTATTAGGCCGGTGTGATTAATAATATGAAAGTGAATGAGTGTCACTATACCCATAGCATCATGAAGTCTAGCTATGCAGTATATAGAAAACTGGTCAAACAAATCCCCGTAAGGAATTCATGAAGTCTAAAATGAAATGTGAGATCTTTCAAAAAAGTTCCTTACTAGAAACAAAAAATTATGTTATTATGAATTTTTTGAGACAATGATTGATCGTATATACTTACCTCATCGGGTAGGAGACTGACCAACTTAAGAGGGTATGCACCCAAATGGTGTGTCAGAGAACTAATGAAGTTGTGTGCCAGACTCCACCAGTAAAATACAACATAAAATGTGATAAATAATAAAAAATTAAATTCAACAAATCCTACTCGAATCAGAAACCAACAGAGATGAGTGATCATACCAGCGTCCTCATGGAATGTCATGCGACACCATTATAGGCAGTGGGTATCCTGAAAGAGCAGGGAATTGTGACGGGATATGGTTCCATGAACAAATCGAAAGAAGGATGCATCATCCCTCGAGATCTGTGTGGTCTGCGTGGCATGCCACGCATAATGATATATAAGTCTAAGCCAAGTATACATAACCCCATATATACATCCTGGCCTGATAAAAGTTCTCTAGTAGCCATAGATACATCATGTTAGCATGTTTACCTGAGTGATCTATGCATAATGTCCCTCCAAGGATCTACAATATATAGTAATGATCATGCCATGTGATAGTGTACTCGTTAGAATCATTGGGTAAATTTTAAAAGTGTATCTCAAGCCATACCATTGATATCAACCCTCCATATGTAGTAGCAACAGTGGCCTAAGTGTCGATGCCTAAGAATATCTGAACAAGATCATGAAAGTATAAACATGTGGGTCCAATAACTACTTACAATAGATAGGAAGACCGAGAAGGATGGCCACATCCTCATGGGTGATAGTCATCTCTCCCTCAGGTAGGTGTAATGTGTGTGTATCTGGTCTTCACCACTTTAATAGGGAAGAAACCAGGGGATGACCAACAGATGTTAAATTGAATACCACAATGTTTTAAAGGAAATCATGGTGCATGTATGGTATAATGGATATTTGAGGAAACGTGTGATGATGATGGTGTGCTCAACACACTCTGATATGTTGAATTGGAAGAACCTCTAGCATGACATGGGAATCATGCGCAGCTTACTCAGTGAGTAGTATAGTATCCTCCATCTATATGTAAAAAAATGAAATAATCCATAATTATAAAATGTAAATATAAGGTTATGGTCAATATAATGTTATTAATAGTAGAATATAAGACATCACATGTGTATTCCCATTGTTTTATGATGTTTTTTTACCTAAAGAAAAGGGAATGTATTCATTTTTCTCAAAGAATATTTCTATAATGTTTATGAGATATTTTTTTACCCAGAAAAGGGTGTTTTGTAAGATATGGTTTTATATAATTATATGGATAAACATTTTTTCTTAGTTATCAAAATGTTTATTTGAAAATGGTGATCTTTGAAATTTATGTATTATTTCACACAATATGGTATGTTTTATGATTATTTTATCACATTGTTGGGTTATGGTTTAGCCATTGACAGATTGATTATGATTTCATGTCACCACACATGCACTTTTCATATTCCTTTTAATGTGAATATGAAAGGCATATTGGTATTTTATAGTAAATTTTTTTATAAATGTCACACAGTTCTACAAAATGAAGGATCTTATATTAAAACCATATAATTAAAAAAATGAGAAGATCACATTAGAGACAATACATCATAGTGGATGAGAGTGTGAAATCGATTAAAAAATGTTAGGGAATAATTTCTAGTTATGAAGTTTTTGATAAAATATGGTTCATCTAAAACTTTTCCTTTGTTCTTGAGGCTAGTCCATCTCATTTAGCATCCTGTTGAACTTCAGTCTCCCTCATTTACACAACCTGTTGATGTTAGGTATCACTATCAGCTAGTTTTTAAGCATTGAACAATATCAAAACTCCCCAATAGGAATCCATGGTGTCACATAACAGTTAGAAATGGTTTCTAGCAGGTACAGTAGATCAACATATGCTTCCCATGATATGTTCATAGTGGCACATGTAGAAATGGTGTATGCACCTGGAAATCCTAAGGCCTATAAGTTTCCACATTAAAACTTCCCCGCTTCTAGTAATACCTCTATTTTCCCACTAATTCTATTTTTTATGGAGTCTGAATGCTCTTGAACCTAAAATATTGTCTTCTTAGAGAAAAAAGAAGACATGATAACTAGAATATTCTTATGTTTTTTTCGATCCCTTTTACAAAACAGCTTTTGTACTTAGGTCCTACTAAATACCATCTGAGATTAGTTTTTTTAATCTATGAAGTACTTCACGAATTGATACAATTTATCCTAAACTAGGAAAATTATACATAACATGTAAATCCCCTTGAAGACACCATTGATGCACTCCATGATTTTTATGGTCATGTGTCTATACCTCTTCCCCACATCATATGCCAATGTGTATTTTTCTTTTTAGAATCCACATCATTTAACCATACACTCATAATTAGCCCTTCAGATTTGTTCAAAAAATTATTCAAACCTATGTTGATCTGGATCATATTCTACATATAAGTGATCATATTTCATATTAATTGATTTTATCTTTATGTTTAAATAGTATAAATAAACAAAGACATTGCATACTAAGCCTCGTGATTTCCTTCTTCATAGGGTTGTTATGGAATGACTCTAAGATGTTTCTAGTAATGTGTCTGATGCAGTACTGATGATGTTCATTTGGGGGTATCTATGTATTAAGATCTTTATTTATTTCCTCATTGATGTCCTGATTCTGATCAAATATCAAACATACACCTTGGATGTAGGTGAAATGGTTGATGACAATGCCAAAAACCAAATCCATGATTCATAGTTTTCCTTCTCCTTAATGAAAAATTCAAGAGAAAGAAGTGAATAATTACTATATTGGGTTCCTGAAATCAATAATACACCATTATATTTTCAATATAGGAACATTATATCAATCTATATGAACTGTTTGCTGAAACAAAATGTGATTATATAGGGGAGGAATTCCTAGAAAAACTAATGAAATTGAAAACAAGATGGATCAAGTCAGTTATCTTGAGACACATTTTCATTCATATGTATATGGAAGAA
This sequence comes from Viscum album, assembly GCA_963277665.1. Lineage (NCBI taxonomy): Eukaryota > Viridiplantae > Streptophyta > Magnoliopsida > Santalales > Viscaceae > Viscum > Viscum album. The sequence goes on along the minus strand of OY728158.1, from coordinate 1,895,918,407 downwards.
AACTTGGTTTTTGTTTCCTTGTGTGGATAGAAATTGTGGCAACGCCCGATACAAGTCATCCCAAACACTATAGACCATAAAAATTTCCTTATGTTCCACTATCCATACTTTATTATAGGAAATAAAATAACCAAATGTTTTTATATCATCTATTTAACAAGGGATATAAGAACATCTTGTCATGTCATAATCATCTCAACTATAATGGACGATACAAATTCAGCATTCAATAAGGTATGATCTTGTTTCGGGTTTGGTTGAACACAAGTATGAGATGCCTCAATCTTCAAAATTCTCCAACCTCCAAATGTAATGTCCAGAATCACCCTTAATAAGAATCTACAATCATCACTATACTTTTCACCTAGTATGATCTATTTTTATGTCTGTATTTCTAAATTATATATATATATATAGTGTCTCTCAATGTGAAATCTCTTTAGTGTGTTTTTAATGCATATTTACATGGAAAATCACTTCCAACCTGTAAGGTTTTTTCCATCTCACCAATCCTATCTGGTACAACTTTGAGAAACTCAGTTTTTGGTGTGAGAACATTATAGTCGAATTCTGGCACACATTTTACTGCTTCCAAACAAGATGGAAAAAGTGGTAGATGATTTAAAGTAGGCCGAGGCTATTGTAAAACTACTATATTTGTAGAAACTTCCTCCTTAAAATCTTCTTCTCCCTCCTAATCAACAATATTATATACGTCTATTCCATTATTACAAAAATCCTCATTAGATGTGAGATTTACATGTATATCTCGGATATCATCTAGGTTTTTCTCTTCTGTATCTTATGAAATAGCCTCAATTTCATGGGGTGGACCTTCTTCAAGCACCGTTGTAAATCTACATCTTCATACAATTGGACATTTTTGTTGTGTAGTAGAAAGATCAACAGATAACTCTATCATGGTACCATCTGATCATTGGGAAAATAAATTTATTTCTTGGACCCACTACACATAAACAACCAATGGATAAGCGAGATGCAATAATGTAGATATGAACTGAAAATGAATATTTCTCACAGACTTGATGTCTTGATCATGTCCCAGATTTAAGGAACCACAAATTCTATCTTGAAATTCACTTAGGATTACAAAATTAGCTATACTAACCACTTCTAGTGGTTTTGTACTAGAATTAAGCTCCTTTCTTAGTTTGAATAACCTCCCCATAACAGTAGACATAGGGAAAATTGACTATTTACGTCAAAAATGTTTTTTGATCCTAATTATGATATTGTAACTAATATTTAAAATAATGGTTAACCATATAATCATTATTATGATGAAATTTTAGAATTTATTTTTATATTCTAAAATATGATATTAATGTTTCGTTATATAAAAGTTTATTTGAAAATAAGCCACAAAATGTTTTGGAAACTCAAGTAAAAAAGATGAGAAAACACCAAATCAGTTTATTTATCATTGATAAAATGAAAATTATAATCATATAAAGTGAAATGGGGAATAAAAACATTAAATAACACATGAATTCTTTAAAAAACATGAAATACCTTCGAATTTAGCAATAGAATAGATTTTGGATGAGAGGAGCCTAAATTCATAAGTGAGATAAATTCTAACTTATTTTATGTCTTAGCTTAATAACATATTCCAAAGGGATGTACTTAACTTTTAAATTTTCAAAATATTTCATCCATCTAATAACATATCTTTCATGGTATGTTAGATGTCATTAGAAGGTAGAAAGAATTTGAAAATTGAAAAGTTAGGTACATCCCTTTGGAAGATGTAATTAAACTACCACTTGGAAATAAGCTAGATTTCACCTCACTTATGATTTTAGGCTCATATCATCTAAACTCTGTTCTATTGAAAATTTTCAAGGTATTTCTTGTATGTAGTAAATTATTCAAGTGTTATTTAATTTTTTTATTCTCCATATACTTCAAATGATAATAATTGTCATTTTATCAATTATAAATAAACTGATTTGGTGCTTTCTCTTCTTTTTTACCACTATTTCCAAAACATTATATGAATACTATTGAAAATGAGGGTTTAACATATAATCATTATGATACTAAAATTTTTCAACATCTTATTATATCATAAAATATGATAGTGACGTTTCATAGAATAGTTTTTAATCATCTGGAAGGTATTTCAATAGATTATAAATAAAATATGAATCATCTAAAGCATATTCACTAGGAGTATAAAACTAGGTTCACAACAAGGTTTATTGTCTTGTATCAGGTTATCCTGAGTAAGGACTAGGACAACTTGTTAGTGTTTTTACTCCTTGGTACATCTGTTCGAGATCCGCATCAACATGTATTATCAAGACATGGATTTTATTGCTTAGATAACCCCATAATATTTTTGATACCAAAATTTTATTACATTTTTTTATATCTTAAAAGATGAAACTAATCATTACTTAACCATTATTTAATTATTGTTTAATCGTTATTTAATCATTATTTAATAATTTATTAACTATTAGTTAAACATTTATTAAGAATTAATTAATAATTAGTTAATCATTTCTTAAGTATTCATCTATCATTCTTCAATAATTACTTAACATTATTTAATCATCCCTTAATCATTATTTAATCATACCTTAATAATTTGTTAATCATTACATAATTATTCTTTAATTATTACTTAATTATTATTTAATCATTACTTAATTATTCTTTAATCACTACGCAGTCAATAGTTAATCATTACTTAATCAACAGTTAGTCATTACTTGCTTATTCTTTCCTCAAATCAATATTTAATCATTATATAATTATAATTCAATAAATAATTAATATTTAGATAATAATTACTATATCATTATTGAAACATTATATCATCATTAGTTCATCATTATTTAATCCTTAATTAATTATTCCTTAATAATAAGTGAATCATATGATATTCATTAGTAAATTATAATTAGTTAATCATTATGTGTAATCATTTTTTAATCCTAAGTTATTGATTAATTAATCTATATTTAATCATTATTAAAAATAAATATTATTTTTAAACTATATATATAACTAAACGACTTAAAAAATAACATATCCAGAACTAACTAAAAATAATTCAATTAAATAAGAAATTAATTTTAAATTAAATAATAAAAAATACCTCCAAATGACGCTTCACAAAAAACTAGGGCTTAATTTAGCCCACCAGATCCACCGCACATGAAAAATACTTCTTCTAGAGAGAGATTCTTTGAAATGTAGAGAGATGAGTGAATTTTGAAGTGAGGAGGAAGGGGGGGTGCCCTTTTATAGGTCATTAATGGAAGGACTGTAGGGAAAGGGGGTTTTCTCCTTTATGTTAGAAAAAAGGCGGGTTTCCCCTATACACCATTTGCTTTCTCTTTAGGTGAGAGGTGGCCACCCCTAACCACCTTTTCAATGTCATCGATTTGGGGAAAAGTAGGGGGTGTTTCTCCTTTTAATAAATTGGAAAGGCGAAAACACCCCTGCCACCTTTCTGACACATAAAAAATATTTTTAACCTAGATATTTAAAAAATTCATAAAACACATAATAACATGAATTTGACCATAGACCATGACTGTGAAATTTTATTTTACATAGTATCATACTCCATGTTCATTCATTATTCTACGGTGTCCATTTTTTTACAAACAATAGATATTTACTATACACTATTTTTAAAATTTTTACATCATGTTTTTATTAAGTATTTATATTAATTTATTTTATTTTAAAATTTTACACAAATTATTTTTAAACCATAAAATTTTATTTTTAAGTTTTATAATTTTTTTATTGAAAATAATTTTTTTTATTTTATTTGATGAAAGTACTTGATTGACTATTTCAAATATATTTATCTATATTATTCATAAATTTATTTCTTATCTTATTATATTTTTAAGTTTTGTCTTTGAACAATTAAATTTTAATTAATTTGAATATATTATTTGAGATATTATTTAACCTATTTTTAAGGAGATTGTATTGAATTTATTCAAAATTTATTGAATAAATATTTCAATGAATATTCGGAAAACAAATTTTTTATATCCTCAATAAATGTTATGATAATATTGAAAGTTGTATTATTATTTTTAATTGTTTTAGGCATGGAGATGTTTAATAGTATTTTCAGTTCTCTGTTTAAAGGGAGGCCGAGTAGGTCTAGAACATGATTAATGATCAACTTTGACACATCAGCATTCCATCAAAAACAAAACATTGATTTTTTTTCATAATGTTTTACAATATGTAAACTACAATGTGATATATTTTTCATTTCTAGATAATCTCTCATGTTATTAATGAAAATTTATTTGACTACTATACCAATATATTACTCAAGAACCATCACATGTGGTTATCTTATTTATCTTCTATCTATTTCATCCTAGTTTCATGTGTCTATAACACTAATTTCTCTCTCTCAAAAATTATATCACATTTTTTTATGAATTTCTTACAAAATCAATCACTTTATTTGGTTTGTGACTCTCACAGTCTAAATTTAGTGGTGTATTTTGGTTGTAACTCCTAAAAAAGTTAGTGTCTTAGTTATACATCCATTAGAAAAATTATGTTGTAATTGAGTTATGATTATATGTTAAAATTTATTATAATACACAATGTAAATCTCATAGAGTACTAAGGTATAAATGTAAAGTAGGTCCACTTTGGACTGAAATATTATAAAAATTCCCTATGTTAATTATTTTATTTTCTACTACTAATTAACTCTATTAATTTATTTAGATAATTAATTTATCTTGATAAAATTTTAATATGTTCTATTCAAACACCCTCTAGACCATTTTTTATCTCTTAGACCTAACATTTCGTGTTAAATCCTTGGATCTATTGGAGTATGTTATTTTATATTTTATTATGATAACCTTTTTCTTGAATTCACATTCTACGGGAAATTTATGTTAGATGTAGGAATGAATGTAAATGATACATGGATTCATCCAAATCCATCTCACTTTGATGGGAATGAAAATGGTTGTGGGAAATAAAAAATGGAGGCATACCTCAAGCAGTTATTCCTTGAACACTGGTCAATCATGGTAAAACCATACAAAGAACTAAAAGCTGAACGATATACTCTTTTAGAAAATTATATTGTTAAATTTATTTCAAATTAAAAATTAATAAATATTTTAAATTTTTATATTAACATATGTGTGTTTATTCGTGTCTTTTCATGTAAGACATATCATGAGATCTGGAAGGTACTACCACTCACTAACCTTGAATGAAATAAGACGATTAAAAATAATCCAGGAATTCTTCGAGTAAAGTACCAATATTTGAAGACGGGTGAAGATGAACATGTTAATAAAATATTTCACTAATCCATAAGAATTGTGAATATAATGAATTCCCTTGGAGAAAGTTTGGACAACCCTGTAATTTTTGAAAGAGTCCTAATATATCTATCCAAGAAATGGGTTGAAAGTAAGGTTGTAATAGATAAGAGTTACAATTTCAAATAACACACATTAGATGGACTTGTCAGATGACTTATTCAATAAGAAAACGAGTTAAAGAATATTCTGAAAGAAGATACTTTAATGAATAAAGGTATTTATTTCAAATCACTTATAAATGTTAATTCAAACTCTTGTTAATCTGAAGAATAAAAAAGTGGAAAAGTATTAATTTAAAATATAATCAACGATGTTTATAATCTGATGAATAAAAAAAGAATTTTTAAGACGCAACGCAGAAAATATTATAATGATGATGAAAAGTAAAGAAAGGTACTTCCAGTAAGTATAATAGTTCTTTATAACTAACCTTTTATGAATATATAAAAGTGGTACACAAAAAATTAGATTTCTTAAAATAAAAACATATTGGAAAGGATAATAAATAAAAAGGTATTTGTTTCCATATTCTAGATTGAGCTTCACATACATATCATATTCTAGTGCTAAATATAGATATGAAAAAGAGCCGACCAACTTATCTTTGATGGTGAGAAATACAAATGAGGCTAATAATGATTAAAATCATCATTCTGATTATGATTATGATAATATGGTTATAGATTTTATGATCTATATTAAGAAAATAAAAAAAAATTAAAAAAATTTTCAGCGTCATTGAATTATATAAAAAATTAAAATGAGAAAATAATAATCTTGTCAAGGAAGGTAAGAAATTCAATAAAAATGATAATTTAAAAACACATTTTCTTATTCAAATTAATTTCAATCTAATAAAGTGTAAATTTTTCAAAAAAATGATATATCTAAATAATAAATTTTAAAAAATAAGATATTCAACTTAATGTTCAAATAGAATTATTTATGTGTTTTTATTCAATTTTAAAGGATAATAATAGTCTAAAAAAGGAAGTTGATATTTTGAAAGAAGAATTATCTATTTTTTCAAGGTAAAGAAAAATATGATAAACATGATAGACATGATGAAATAAAATAAATATAAAATGAGTTTTGGTAATAGTCCATAGATTTCAAAAATGTTCAAAACCTATTTTCTTGATGGTTATAAACGAAGTATATAAAATGTTACATTCTATAAATATTATATAAAAGGGGATTATACTAATGATTGCTCATTAAGGTTTCCTCAATATAAAATTTATACTAAGTCTTTTCTTCCAAAAAAAATTATCATCTAGATAAACTATGAATAATTTTTAAAAACGTATATGGGAACCAAATAATTCTTATACTAAACTGATTGTATCGAAGATGGCAGGTGAAATAAAAGAGTTTTCTAATATATTTTTAAAATTATTATGTTTTACATGTTTAAGGTTTGAAACATAATATTATTAGAATTTGGAAATTTTGATATTATGGAATGAGTGTTAAATTTGAATATAATAAATGCTTAGGTTTTAAAAATGAAAATATTTTATTTTATGGTAGTGGGAAAGAGAATATTTATTATATTAATTTTTTTGAATTGACTTACAATAATTTCAGGTGTATTAATTGTATAGAATTAAATTACATGTTATGGAAATAGTGGTTCAGATATGTGAAATTTTGATTATTACACAAACTGTTAAAGAAAAAACATGTGTAAAAGTTTCCCTATTTGAGAATTAATAAGAAGTTTACATGAATTTCTTATTTAAAAGGTAAAACCCATAGAGTAAGTTTTAATTCTCTTGATTATTTTATAACTTTTAGACCATTATAACTTATTCATTTATATTAATTTTTTATTATTCGTGCTACTTTATTAAGAGGTTCAAAATATGTTTTTTGTGATTGTTGATGATTTTAGTATATTTACTTGGACTTACTTTATATGTCATTAAAGTGAATATTTTTCAAGATTTGTTTCTTTTGGTAAGTTATTGAAAACCAAAAATGGGTATTTAATTTTTTCATTTAGAAGTGATAATTTTTTGAATTTATTAATTTTCATTTGAATTTTTTTGAATAAAATGGCTAAATTCATAATTTTTCTTCTGTAAGACCACTATAAAAAATGGTTTAATAGAACATAAAAATCAAACTATTATTGAAATATATAAAATTATGTAAAATAAATATATTTTACATAATTTTTTGGGTCAAATATATTTATAAATCTTATTGTATTTTAAATATATTTTTAATTATAATGTTTTTAAATAATAGTCATTATAAATTGTTTAAAGGTAAAAATCATAATGTTGGTTATTTCAATGTTTTTGGGTCTTAAAGTTTTATTTTATATACTAAGGTTCTCCTATATAATTTGGATTCTAAAAGTGATGAACGTATTTTTTATTGGTTATTCTAATAAAATTAAATATATTAATGATTATAAAAAAACCATGGTTGTTGAGGAATATATTCATATTAAATGTTTTAATGATTTTATGAATAAAGATCCCATTTTAGAAGATTTCCATGGTGATTTTAATGATTGTAATTGTGGTGATGAAAAAACTCAAGATGATGTAACTGGTTAAGGGGAGATTACTCCTTCTCATTCTATTCCTATATATTGGAAGGTTCATAAAGACCGCCATGTTGATAATGTTATTGGTAATCTTGAAAATGGTTTTATAACAAGAATTCTTGTTTAAAATATTTATATAATTTATTTATTTGTTTTTAATTTTTTTCTATTTGATGTTTTAATAATTTTAATTATTCAAATTGGATTATTCCTATCAAAGAAAAAATAATCGATTTTCTAAAAAAATTGTTATTTAGTTTATCCCCTATAGATACGCATTTTATTGGGTCTAAATGGTTTTTTAGAAATGAAATTGATGAATCTGGTCAAATTGATAAGAATTAATCTAGTCATATCACTCATGGTTACTTTCAAGAATAAGGAATATATTTTGTTGAATCTTTTTCACCTATTTCTCATATTGAATCTATTATAATTTTTTTATCTTTTTCCTCTTTTCAAGGCTTTACATTATTTCAAATAGATATAAAATGTCTGTTTTTAAATTTATTTTTTTTCTAAATAATATTATATTTCTCAACACCCTAGTTTTAATAATGAGAAATTATCAAATCATATTTTTATGTTATCAAAAACTTTATATAGTCTTACTAAAGAACCTCATTCATAGTATAATAAAATAACATTATTTTTATTGAAAACAGATTTTACTAAAGCTAAATTTGATTTTACTTTTCTTATTAAAAGGACTTCAAATGATATTTGAATTGTTCAAATTTTTGTTGATGGTATTGTTTTTGTGTTTTCATATGATTTTATTTGTAAGATTTTTTAAATTTAATGGATAATGATTTTGATATGAGTCATATGGTAGGATTGAAATCCTTTCTAAAGCTTCAATGTTTTCAAATAAATGAAGGTATATTTTTGAATCAACCAAGATATATTAATGATTTGTTTAATAGTTTTGGTCTTGATTCTTGTAAATATTTTAAAACCCAAATGTGTGTTAGTTTTATGTAATTCTATTAATTATGGAAAATCTATTGATTAAAAATTACTTAGAGGAATGATTTTAAGTGTATTTTATTTAACTGCTTATAGAAATGATATATTATTTAGTGTTGGTTTATGTTCTAGTTTCCAATAAGATACTATGGAATCACACTTAAGGGGTGAAAAATGTACTATATGATATGTTAAAGGAATATTAATTATATTTTGTTTTATTATAGATAGAATATATTTGATTTAATTAGTTACACTTACTCTGAATTTGGAGCATGTAGACTTGATAGAAAATGTCCCTCAGGTATGTGTCACATTAATTGTAAGAATTTATATTACTGGAGTTCAAAGAAAAAAATTACATTTCTTTATAAACTATTTAAATTGAGTATATCTCTGATGAATATTTATTCTCCAAATCATTATAGATTAAAAAAACTTTTTATGAACATGGATATATTATAAAGATACCTATTTATTGTGATAATTCTTATTCTATTTCTAACACAAAGAACCATGAAATAAATTTTAGAACTAAGAGATTGACATGTGTTTTCATTTTATTCGAGATCATGTTAATTAAGGTGATATTTTTTTATAATATGTGCCTTTATAAAATAATATTACTGATATTTTTACTAAACCACTGGATTATACTAGATTTGATAAAATTAAGTTTGAACTTGGTATGTTAGATACATTATAATTTTTTTACTATCTGAACACAATTTTTGAATTATAGAATATATATCTACTTGTATCCATACATTTTATATTTATATAGGGGGATATAGACTACTATAATTTTATCTCTAATTTACTTCATTTTATTTAAATTTTGATAAATTTCATAAAGGGTGAATTTTTTTACTCAATTTACTTTTAAAATATTGTTCAATTTTGAAATTTTCAAAAAGGGGGTGATTTTGGACTATTTTTAAGCGTGTTTTTTTATAAATATGATTTTGGAGGGTGTTTTTTTAAAATTAATACTTATAAAATTTTAATTGATAGTTATAAAGTAAACTCATTATTATTTTTAAAATTTTTAATTATTCCTCTATAATTTTCAATTTGTTCATTTTTTTGTTAGTTAATTTATAGTTAATTTTTGTTACTAAAAGAAAATATTAGTTTTCTTAATATAATGTTTATTTTTTATGATAATTTTATATGATACAAGGAATATTTTAATTTATGTTACAATGAAACTTTTATGCTACCATGATTTTATAATTCATGCTTCCATAATTATTTTATAGTTTACTATAAATTTTATCTACTTTTTTATATTCTACCTCTTTGGTAATATTGCTACTATGGATATACCTTCTATCATCATCTCATCCTTATCCATTGATCATGAAGTCATTGTTAATCTTCTGTGAATCCATAAATTACATGCTACTTTGAGGAGTAGCTTCTATGTTAATGTGATATATCTGACCATGCATGAAGAGTTCTATTTTTTCTATCCATGACTCCACTATTTTCATATCTATATGTCTGATCGTGATGTTTCTGTAGGTTCTAATCATATCTGTAGCATCCTTTGAAAGCATGAACAACTCGAAATTCATTCTTAAATCACATATAATATTCTCTTTATATGATGATGAATTCATGTCCAATGAAAACAGTAGATTAATGGACAACATTAATATTCCAAAACTACAGGAAATGTATCTTCACTTGTAATTTATAATTAAGTTATAAGTATATAAATAATTACCTCAAGTTGTAATTCCCCTTTCATTTATGATCTTAGAGAATAGATTTTTTCACACCATCATTATGCTATAGGATTCAAGTGAAGAATCCCTTTAGTGGTAATCTACATATTCACAACAATCTTTGATCAATGCCATTGAATTTACATATTCTAGAAAAATTAATCCTAATCGCTTACGTTTTTCATGGTTGACTACATCAATTCTTCTCAAAAAGGGAGAACTCATTATGACCTCTCAAATACCTGATATAATAGGAATACATATTTATTTATAGAACTCTAGATATCTCTATAGATATAGATATCTATATATATCTCTAGATATCTATCTAGATTTATCTATAGATACTTTCTAGACATATATCTTGATATATTTTTAGATATATATATATATAGATATATCTCTTTTCCATTGTGCACACCCAAAAAGTCACTTTAGGAAAGTGATATATTTTGTTATAATTAGATATTTATTATGGTGGGTTTAGGGTTGGCCAATTACACATAAGACCTTAACCATTTATAATATTCTTAATTGACCCCATGTCTATTAATAACAATAATAATATTATTAATTTATTTACAAGTGAAACATTGTAATAATATAAATAAATATCTATTATTTATAATCGGATAATTAAACTCGGTTCGCTTTACCTCATCAACATATATCGATCCTTGAATAATGACTATTTAATTAAATAAATGACAGTTCATTATTTCTATTATAAATATAATAACTATTATATTCTCTAAACTTGTAAGAAAATATAAATTATTTATTATTTATACCATTTTATTATTTCTAATAAATTGTGATTAAATTATGGAGATTAACCAAAATTAAATAAACATTATTTATTATAACTTATTAAAGACATTTAACTTATCTAATATTTTGGATACACTTTTTGTGTGACCCTCTAAGCATCTTTATTATTGGCATTAGGCCTAGCCACTAAAAGTACAAGGTTAGTGTCTGAAAAAATGACAATACACCAATAGAGAAAGAAGTTAATGTCACAATGACATCCAACCTTCTAAAAAACTATTTTTATGTAACATACTCCCTTCATAATGATATCTCTAATCAAGTAGGTTGTGTTCAAGTTCCATCAACCTATATACTTGATTTATCTTTCTTTTAATTTCTTGAAATGAACTTCCCACTGAAAACCAGGGCCATGGATTTATTTCAGCATCTATATTCTGTCAAAGGGCATAAGATATGAACATCCATTATAGTAGTGAAGGGATAAATCCTTTCTTTAATTATCCATAAATATAATATCACTTGTGACACACCCGAAATACCCTACCTACCTATGAACGTATGTCATCATCGTTTTCATAACTATATTAATGTGTGTGAGTCATGATATCTATTAATGATAATCTCAAATTCTAATGATCAATACACATGTCTTCATATAGGAATACACATTGACATATAGAAATTAAGATTTCCTATTTGATTGGTCTATTATCATAACCTTCTATATTAGAGATTACCAAGGGAGAACACCATGAGAAGGGGTCTCAATGTTTTATGAGCCTCCTAACCCAATTAGTTAGTATCACAAATATCCCATCAGACATTATCATATAGCTACAAAACAAGATTTAAGAATAATTTCATGGATCCTTTAGGTTCACATTATAGTGGGGAACTACTATCACCTTTCAATGTGATATATATTCTTAATACATTATCACATACAAATATAATATTGGGAAATAATTATAATGTGACAAGAAAAATACTTTAAAAACAATTAATCAAGTACTTAACAAGTTGGTTCTATGGAACCAACTCTAAAAGGCTCCCACTATCACTATAGCCAACTGAAAACATCTTTCCACCCACTAGCTCTCACATAAGACTCATGCCTCTTTCGAGATAAATCCTTGGTCAAGAGGTTTTCTACATTTTCCTCTTTGGATACTTTTCTCACTATAACTTCCCTTTGTTGAGAAAAATCCCTAGACATATGAAACTTATGAAGTGTTTTCTTTTCTCATTGGTGTGACATTTCTCTTTATATAGAGCAGCTATTATAATGTTATCATTGTAAATTGAAATAGGGTATTCACTGTTAGGTACCATATCAAGCTCTTGGATAAATTTGTGAATACATACTACTTACTTGGCTACATAAGAAGTTGGAATATACTCGGACTCCATAGTAGAATAAATGAAAACTAACGAATTTATACTCCTCTAGAACATAGATCCTCTATTAAGACAATTGATATATCTAGAATGTGACATCATATTATTCTAATCTATCTGAAATATCGAATCTCTATAACCCCTGATGGCAAGATCTTCATCTCCTCCATACACAAGAAATATATCCTTAGTTCTCCTTAGATACTTAAGGATATAATTTATAGTAGTATAATGTTATTCTCTTGGATATTATTGATATCTTCCTACTATGATCAAAGCATAGGAAGCATAAAGACTCCAACATAACATGATATACATGATAGATCCTATAACTAAATCATATGGGATCCTAATAATTATCTCTCTTTATATTTTTATTTGAGGAAAAATTTTCTTGGAAATATGTATACCATGTGACATCGAAACTAATCACCACTTGGACTATTCCATACTGAATCTCTTTAATATCTAGTCAGTGTATATACTCTGACTTAGTCTAAGAGACCCCTTATATCTGTGACACATGATTATGATCCCAAGAATGTAGGATACTTCACCTAAGTACATGGAGAACACTACTACAAAACACACTTTAACAATGTTGGAATTTATCAAAAATAGCATTTATCAGCACTACAAAATATACTAATAAATTCTATCTTTAGCAGCACTAAAATAAGAGCTGATAAAGGGATGCCTTTATCAATGCTAAAAAAACCATAATAAAGGACACCCTTTATCATCACTTTTTGGTAACCTTTATCATCACTTTATTTTAGCACTGATAAAGGTTACACTTTAACAACATTTTATTTTTAGCCTTGATAATAGGTTCCATTTATCAGTGCTTTTTTTAGTACTGATAAAGGTCCATAATAAAATAAAAAATTAAACAAAAAAATTGATATCTTCCTTAATTAAATAATTATTTTTAAAAAAGAATAAATTGAATATATATATATATATTTTTTAAAAAATCATAAATAGAATATATTAAATATATAGATATGTAAAATGAATAAAGTGAAATGATTAAAGAAATAAAAATTTAAAATGAGTAAATTAAGAAAAATATTAAACATTTTAATAATTAAATATTTATTGATAAAAATGGAAAAAAATTAATATATGTATATTTAAGTTATAAATTTTAATAAATAGTATATATTAAATATAGATATATAAAATGAATAAATTTTAATAATTAAACAAAAATAAAAATAAAAAAATGAAAAAATTAAAAATTTATTAATGAAACAATTATTAATACAAATGAATGAGTATAATATATATATTATAAATAGTGGTAAAAAATATAGAAGAAATATAAATATATATAAAATTAATAAAATGTTAATTAAAATCATATTAATGTCTTATTCATTTTTAATGTTTGATTTTTCAATTTAATATATATAAAACATCGTGTATTACATTGATTTCACACCGACACACACACACACACATTTGTGTGTGTTTGTGTGTGTGTGTGTGTAATTAATGGATTTGTATATACAAAAACATACACAAATATATTTACGCAATATATAAAAACACATACATCTAATATTTTTTTTAATTTATTCAAATTTTAGTATATTATATAATTTCATTATAAGAAAATAAATTTAATATATTATGTTTTTAATTGGTCAATTTTTTTAGTAGTATAATTTGGGTATTCATTTTTAATATTTTTTATTTTTTATTTTTTATTTTATTTTTGAATTCGATCATTTTCTATTATTTATTTTTATATATTTATTTACTAAGTTTTAGCATTTTCAATATGTTTTCATCCACTTAAATATATATATATATATATTTATATCCATATTTTTGAATAATTTATATTTAATTAATAAAACTTACCCATTTTTCAAAAATTTTAAAGTGTACTCATTTTGAATGATTGAAATTCACTCATTTTTAAAATGCATGTATTTAATATTATATATCAACTAATAATGTTAAAAATATATTTATAAATAAATACATCTATAAATTTATATTTACTAACTTTATAAATTTATATATTAATAAATATTATAAATAAATAATTATTATTTTCTAAATAATTATTTATATAATTATAAATAAATATATATATATATTTAAATAATTTAAAAATTATAATATATTTATTTGAATAATTATAATTACAAAACATTTATTAGTGCTTCAGTTTTATCATTGATAAAATGAATATTTATTAACTCTTTTTAGCACTAATAAAGATATATCTTTATCAGTGCTAAAATAGTGATGTTAAAAGGAATATTTATTAGTGCTAAAATGATAGTGCTAATGAATATGTATTTTATCAGTGCTCTTTTATCATAGATAAATATTGGGATTTATCAGCACTAAAAAGTTCTAATAAATATCTATTTTTAATAACTTATCTATCTAGCACTGATAAAAGGGATATTTATCATTGCTTTTCGGAAAGAATTGTTAAAATTGTCCCCAATATATTTTAAATAACCCTAACCGCAACTCAGTAACTCACGATTCTCAAGCTATTGCAAAACTCTTCTACGGTCGATGCGACTCCTCCATGATCCCTCAGATTAATCAAGGATAAAATCCAATGTATGTTAATTCCTACTTTTCCTCTATCATTTTTTGAGGTTTTGGGTTTCTTGTTTAGTGTTTTTGGGATATTCTTAACCATGAGGAACACTAAATCTCATCTCCTCGCTACTAAAATTCAATGAGTGGTTCTATTTCATCATTTTACTCTATAAAAAATGGTTTCAAAGAAAGTTAAGGATGTTTTCATTTAGTAAGGATAGTCAACATATGTGAATGGACCTTTATGGATAAAGAAAATATATTTTTCACCACATGCTACTATAATGGTAATGATGTTTTTATAGAATGATCAAATTGAGTTTAGTTAAACATTTAAGAGATCATCCCATTTCTCAAACATGTAATCTATATCCCTTAGAATTGACACAAGTCTTTTGAGATCAGTAAGTGTTTTTGAGGTGATGTGTTGACCTAAATTGGAAACATTTTGGGTATACTACGTCAAAAATGTTACAGAAAGGAATCAGAGTGAAACTAGGGATATTGGAACTGATTATACCCAAAAAAGAATACATAAGAAGTAATCCATAAATATATCTGGATATCATAATTATGTTGTCTACTTGAGTTACCATACGATGTCTCAGATTTTTTTGTTTATTTTATCCTTGACCAATCTTCTCAAGTCTCATGCCTCTTATTTAGGAGTTGATAGGTATGAATCAATAAGAATATAGGAAATTTAATGTTCTTATTTAGATTTGTATAATTTTTTTATAAAATCAATTAAAATTTTATATTAATTGAAACATGAATAAGTATTTTATTCTTATTTACTTATTAGTGATAATTAGGTCTATATATATTATTAATTGATTGAGTTTATTTAGTAACCCCCATTATTGATACAATTAGTTAGTTGTTTCATACTTATATTTAAAAGAATATTTTCAACATCTTTTAAATTATATATCAAGTATTAAAAGACTTATTAAAACTGAAATGGATGAGAGAGAGGGGTAGGGGTTCATATTTAATATAGATTATTTTGTGTCTATTTCTGAAAAATTATTTTTTTGAGGGGGAAAATTATTTCAATCTATAAATTAATATTGAATATGTCACCACATTTACTCCTATATCTCCATAGGAAGGATCCAATAAACATACTTGGAATTCTAGAACTTATATCGATCCTCATGTCGTAGAGGTAATTTTAGAGCTACATCAAGCTACGTTGTATAATTTTCAATAATGGGAAGTATCTATGGTTCCTCTAAGATTTATGGAAATATATCATAATAATAAAATTAGGATTACATTAAATAGATTCATTTAATTTATAAGAGTAAAAACATTATATATCAATACTGATAATAAATTGAAAAATTCACCCTTTAAAGGGATATATGTTATAGGAGGGATCATAAGGTGGATTAATAAAATATCCAAAATTGGAAGGTCTAGAATCCTTGAGTAAACACAAGTGATGTAGAATGTAGATGGGGTTAAATATTTTTCTTTAAGACCATTATTATGGAGGTATTCTAATTCCTCTTCAATTGAGGAAACTTTTTGAGTGATTCCATCAGTGTAGGTTTCTTGGACAATTTAATCTTTATTACCTCCTTAATGTGATTCATTTATATCCTTGTGGGTTTTTTGGGGAACCTTCAATGGTCCTTTTTAGCTATTTTTTATCTACAGGGTCATTAGATAAGACTGGTAGATTATTTATGGATGATTATTACATGGATGATTCTAGACAGGGTTCTTCTACAGTGATAAGTACAATACTAGTATATTTTATACTTGTTTATGGTCTTAGGACATAGAAGCATCCTATTTTTATTTATGAGTATATTATATTTCATCTAGGATTGGGATTATAAATTATTCATAATTTTGTTAAGATAAATATATTTTATAAGTAAACATATGTAAAATTATTATTCTATTTTAATTTTATACAATAGTGGTAGGAATAAGTGGGTATATCTTCTTGAATTGAAAGTGAAAGTTTCCAAAAACATGATGAGTATTGATACACCTAACTGAAAATTCGTTTATTTTAGTTTAAAATATTCGATTTAAGGATAATAAGTCATCAAAGATACATTCCAAAAAGAAACTACATCATCAGGGGGTATCCAAATTGGAAAAATACAACACATAACTAATTTACAAATTGGAATTTAAAAAACAACACAGAACCCGATTCCTCGATTCAGTAGTCACCTGTGTCAGCCGGAATAACTTCGTCTGCCATCAACCATAAAAAAATTGGTAATATACTATCGTTGTCACCACACATCCCCAGTCACCGGAGAGGAAGCCTCTGGGATCAATCGTTTTTGACAATAAGCACTATCATCCCTGTCAAAAACACACATCTTTCAGCACCACCATTGTGGAAAAACAAACCACCATCAGAGCATCCACTATCTTTTAGGCCGCACCTCCTGAGACTCCAACAGTAGCTCAAACCACACCATACCATAACCTCACCAGTTTTGATACACTTAGACAATATGGATTTAATATGTAGCATATTTATAAATTGATATATTATAATGGTTATATATTGTCATTGTAAAAATTTTAATATCATTATTATGATGTATTTTTATTTCATTTTTCATATGATACCACTACATACTGCATATCCATCCACTATTATGAAAGCATCATACAACACATAATGGTCGTAAGAAATATAAATAAATTTTCATAAAAAATGACCATGGGTTTCAAAAATAAGGTTGTTTAAATAAGGATTAATTTTGGTAGGATTGATATACAATACAATAACTGCAAATCTATTTTTTCCTTTTTCTAAAAAGCCTCTTTAAGGATAAGTGGGATACCATGCATTCCAAGCACGCATTCAATTCAAATTATAGGTTTCAAAAACATCATCATCATCTCGATTCCGTGAATCTTGAGTCAAGTGCCTGCCTTGAGTCACACACCTTCACCATGCCGGAGAGACCCACCGAAATCCTCATCACCATCAATTTCAACTTCACCGCTGTCTCATAGAGTTATATGTTATCATTGTTACATACTTTACACTGATCTAATCCAGTTCCACAGTTGTTGTCGTAGTCAAAATGCCACACTAGTCCACCGGAGTACGTCGTAGTTTATCGAGCTGTACTAAGCCGGATCAAAACGTGAGTTCACCACCATCAGCATGACTTCAGCCAGACCCCATCATTGTCTTCGCGTCAACATATCATCGAAGTCTTCATCCTACACACCTCATCACCATCAGCCTCTGCAACAACGACGCTTGGACTTCGATGTCGAAACAAGCCACCACCGTCGATACCCAGAACTGGTCGCTCGCTCTCAGGACCCAAATAACCATGACAACCACCTCACTACTCCGCCTCGGAGAGATTGGCAGAGCCTTAGAACCAGAGTAGAGAAACAAAAAAACCGGGATAGGATGAAATTCCATTGAAAATTATCTCGACATCATCACATTGTCGTCGCCATCAACACAACATCAGCCTCTGCAAAAACGAAGACCGCCTTCACAACTAATGACGCCTGGACCTTCGCTATCGAAACATGCCCTCACCGTCGATTACCCTGAACTAGACGCTCAATCGCGTGACCCAAAGAACCATGATGACCACCTCACTACTCCGCCTCAAAGAGATTGGGGGAGCATCAGAACCGAAGTAGTGAACCTAAAGAACCAGGATATGATGAAATGCCAGAGAAAAACATCTCGACATCGTCGTGTCTACTTGGTTGTCGCCATCAACACAACCTCATAAGAAACACAAAAATAAATCAAACTAGACATAAATCTCTGCAAATTACATATGTATAAACTAAACCGATAAAAACATGGAAAAACTCCATAGAAGAAAGGCCGCACGAGGCATGCCGATGACCACCGCTCCACACATCCCAAAGTCCCTCCATTACCACCGCATCTGATCCAACTTGGAGGGGTATAGAAGAACAAGAGACCAGAGTAGGGAAGGAGCAGTCGAGGGCTTCAAGAATTGGCATCGATAGCGAGACAGATGAACAGAACCACATGGAGGAAAAACTAGAAGACTATCACCCGAGAGAACACAGAGGCCACCGCTGGAGACCAAAAAAGAAGAATGAGAAGCAAGAAGAAAGGGGATAGGGGGAGACAATGCTGTATAGCCGTGCACAGGCCTCCCCCACTCCGATCTTCAACTAAGGGGAAACCCTAGCCCGAGATAGGAATTGGGGAATTACCAATCTGAGGCCCAAAAGCAGCTAAAAAATGAAAACCATAAAGTTATACAATACAATACACTGCATGAATAAACCTTCACAATTATAGGCATCATTCATGAAAATTGTTACTATCTTGAATAGAGATATAATACTTCAATACTACAGTATAACTAACCTTCACTACCATTATTTAATCCATCCTTAGAGGATTTATTTCCTTCAATATCTTGATGAAGGATTGGAATCCCTTTTTAAAACTAGTATTCCTCCCATCATTATGGTTCCAAAGTTCCTTGATGGCATACCTCCCGCTCGGATTGTATATATTAATCTCTATCAAATCCACTTGCATGGATTTGAATAATGCCTCTTCCAACTCATTATTCAACTCTTTCATCCATTCATCCTCCTCATTTACTACTTACTCCGAACATAAAAAATGACACTGAAAAATTAATCAAAATAGATTGAATGAATTTGTTTAGTTTCATGATATGCATTTTCTTATATGACTCACTAGATTACTTTTGACAACACTTCATCCTCCTAATTTTATTAATATGTTATAAACAATAATTAAAATTTCAATTATATTTTTTTGAACTTCAGTAGAAGCTCAAATTTCATCTCTCTAATATTTATTATTGAATTTTGTTTCTTGAGACTCATCCCCCATATCTTTTATGTTGTTTGAACTACTATGATGAGTAGTAATCCAAAATGATCGACAATACACATTATGAGATAAATTTTTGTTATATTAGTTCAAGAAACATATTTAGATGTCCACAAAATATGGGAGATAAATATCAAACAACAAAATGGAATAATTACTTTTTGGGATGTATGTCATCAATGAACTTTGGAAGCATAATGATGGGAGGAAGGCTATTTTTAAAGAGGGAGTCCAATCCATCCTCAATAGATGGAAGACAATCAAGCATCTAAGGGTGGATTAAATAAAGGTAGTAAAGGTTAGTTGTGCTATAGTATTGAAGTATTATATATATTTTTAAGATAATAAAAATCTTCAAGCAAGATGCATGTAGTTGTGGACTTTTATTCTTGGATTTTATTATATTGTTATTATTCAGGACAAATTAAATGTTTGACTAGTCATACAGATAATGTCAAACATGAGGATGTTACCAATACCAAGGAACAAAAGACTGTTGATGATGAAACTATGAAATTATTAGGGTATCAAAAACATATTGATGAAAAAAACAATGCAATATCACAGTTTTGAATAAACTTAGGAAGAAAAAAATAGGGTATAAAATTTGAGGTTGTTTGGAATCAACATGGCCAACCTATTTAACCCAACAAGTCAAT
Source organism: Viscum album (assembly GCA_963277665.1). Classification (NCBI taxonomy): domain Eukaryota; kingdom Viridiplantae; phylum Streptophyta; class Magnoliopsida; order Santalales; family Viscaceae; genus Viscum; species Viscum album. The sequence goes on along the minus strand of OY728158.1, from coordinate 1,895,897,498 downwards.
GCACATTAGTTATATTAGGGCCCAACAAGGATGAAAGTGCCGATTAATATTGAATCATGGCACCATTCCCAACCTATAATGAAAGAAATACTTTAGAAATATATAACAATAAATTTTACAATATACTTCTCTATTTTATTGAAAAATTATATAATGAAATGTTGATTTAATTTTCAATATTCCTGGTAGAATTCATTTTTTTAGAATATTTCCATAATAAATTTGTTTTAATGGTCTCTAAAAATCGCATAGAGGCTTCCATAATCTTATGATGAAGGTAAATCTTAGGGATGTTGAGGTGAAAATAAAGACCCACCCACCACTTAGTTATGCTCACATTATAAAGCAGGAAACATGGACTATTATAATTATTCATCATAATGAGAAATCATTTTAGGTGCATTGATGTCAATAATATATTATTTTACATTATTTATTTTCTCAAATTGATTCAAAAAATTTAATTTATGAAAAAAAGAGTTCTGAAAATAAACAACGTGCATCACAAACAATATACCCCTATCACAAAGGAATGATGTGGTACACTTCATTAGAGAAATAATTGGTATGTATTTTAAATAAAAAATAAATGTTTAATTTTGTGATATGAAACAATATATGTTACTTTTTTTATATGTATATCAGTGAATAAATATCTAAATCCACTTCCATCCCACATCATGTTCTATAGAAGGAGGTTCATGTAATTAAGGAGGGTAAATTAGTTGATTAAAGCAAAAAAGAAGTATGGAAAGTATGTGTAAGTATAAAATAATTGTAATTATTTATGATTTAAAACAATATTAAATAAAAATATATATTTATGTTCATATTTATATATGGTTTAGACACAATAATCAACAATGATTGTACCATAATAAAAGCTAATTTCAGTAGATTTGAAGCAGCCTGAATAGGGTGTCCGCGTTTGAGGATTAGGTTTTGGAGTCTCTACTCAAACATATTTTGAGAAGCTAAAAAAAATAAAGATACATATAATATGATGACATGATTGAAGACACAAATAGAATCACTGTAATATTTTATTTTATGGCTGGGCTTGGTAGAGAAATGTGTATGAAAGGATCAAAGAAAATCAGTGGTGGAGCAATGATCCACACATGAACCAAATGACCCCACTATCTTTGAGGATAATCATTATAAAAAAACATAACTTACCCTAGGGAATCAATTTTTTAATTAATATTTCTCCTAATTTTGAATCAAATAACTTTTTATAACTTTATATTACTAAAATTCTGTAGGGTATAGGTGTATGTGATTTTTATCTGTCAACACCCACAAACCATCATGTTGTGATGGGTACAATGTCTAATATCCTAGGAGGCCGACTAAACAATCAACCCCTCCCAAAATATCACATGAACGTTGGGATTATGGTTTCTTATGATTCGATTACTGAGTTTCATGTTCCACTTGATGGTACATATATTACAATGGTTGAAGCTGCTATTAGAGATTTCATAGCATGGACAATTAAGATTATAAAGATACATGAGGTACATCTTTAAAAAAATTCATATGAAAAACATGTAACCATTGATGATAAAATTTCTTAAGTGAGTTTTGATATTATAGATGAATAAATCGGTGGATAAATGAAAGGTCGAATCAATAAAATCTACTAAATCGATCAAGAAAACAAAATATTATTTCGAGAGTACCTTACCCCCACCAATTCCAGCGCAACATTTATTATCATTAAAACTTCATGTAGAGATAAAATTTAAAGATAAACCTATATATTACATTGAATATGAACAAGAAATATATGTAGTTTTTGTGATAGACATAACTGGTCTCAAGAGTTTAAATGAGATTCTCATGCATGAATGGATGGTCATCTCAATCTGGTCACCCTGAATATTTATTTTGTAGATCCAATGATTTGATATGAAACCAACCGACCACACATGATGTGTATTGTGAATATTTAATACAATGTAATAATAATTTTATAGATAAACTTATAATTATATGTTTATTCTATGTTTTAACAGTAATTGTTTTTGATAGGATGGTCACTCAATAGAGGATATACCGTGGCATGAAGTTAGTGTATGATGTTCAAAAGTCTATTAATTACTAAAAATGGGAAAAAATAGGGTATATACATAAATATTTAACTATAAAAAAATTTCAAAAAAAATTAATTATTTTGTTTAATGTTTCTACACTGTCCAAAATAAGATAATAAAATCGATTGTGGATATTATGTTTTCAATGTTATAAGAGAGATCATAAATCATTAAAAGACTATCATCCCACAATAGGTAATTTCTAAAGGTAATTACAATTTCATTAAATATATTTTAAAATAATTTTTCTATTTAAAATTTCTCAGTACAATCCAGATTTCCAACAACCTAGTTACTCGAAAGAATAAATCAATTTGTTTAGAGACATTTGGGTAGTGTACTTTTTGTCAAAATGTATATGGAAAACAAAATTATTGGATTAACTCCTATTTTTGTGGTCTAATAAAAGTTATGAACATCGAAAAATATTTTTCATGTAAATCATATGTGTTAGAATTATTATATATCGTTTTTATCTCTTTATCAAAGAGAAGAATAATGGAGGAAATCAATTTGTTTAGAAGCACTGACCTGCAAACAATAAAATTGTAGGGAAATCAGAGAGGTAGATGTGGATGTTGATGTGGAGTCATAGTTAGAGGTAGAGGAAAAGGTGGAGTTATAGTCAGAGGTAGAGTCAGAGTGATAGACCGATGTGGAGGAGGAGGTAGTGGTGATGAAAAAGGAAGAGGATAATATGTAGTTCTATCTTGAAAGTAATAAAATTATTGGTAAATAAATTAAAATGAGGATCATACCATGATCATGTTTGTGCACAATTGTTTAAAAGTGTACAAAAACATGTATCATATAATAAGACCCATTTTGTAATTGTTTTAGGTGACTTATTCAAATGATTTTTTTCACCACTTGTTTAAGTGATTTTATATAGGTTAGTGATCCACCTGTAAGATCATTATGTGTTGTAAACTTAAATTTCTCCACTTGTGTTATTGAAACAATATTTGTACAACTCCCAATCATCAAAGAGGTATATAATCTAACATAAATTATTGAATAAATATGTCTATAATGAACCACTAAAGTCAATAAGTTTATGAAATAACTATTGGACAAAAACCATCATTGATATATCATGGCCATTGAGGAGGGATGGTGTCAAAGTGTCCTTTATCAGTTTAAAATTGGCATTTTAGTAAAAAAAACGTGTTACTCACTAAAAACTGTGAAAAAATGATTGTATTGTATAGATAATTTGGAAAAATGATTCATAATCCATTTTTTACATTTATGAATAATTCAAATGTCAAATCCACAAATGATGTCACTTATATGGTTCAAAGTGTGTGTTTCCAATTTAAATTGAAATTTTAGTAAAAAACATAAGTGGAATACTCAAAACCAAGGAAACAAATTATTATTGTTTTTATACTTTTGAAAAATGATGCATGAGTCATTTGGGATGTGTATCGATTAAATTCACCTCAATAAGACACAAGGTGTGACCGGTATGACTCAAAGTGCGTCTTTTTTTTTCAAAATTGACATTACTTTTAGTGAAAAAACAAACATCATACTCAGAACTAAGAAAACACATTAAAATTATTTTGGTAGTTTATTAAAACTATCCATATTTCATTTGTGACTTGTAGGAATCAGCCACACCTCAATCTGACGCACAATGTGACTGATATGACTCCAAGTGTCCATTTTCAGTTTAAAATTGACATTTTAATTCAAAAAAGCATCACTCCCTAAAAATTGAGAAAACATGATCAGATTATCTTGATAATTTGGGACAATGATTCATAATTCATTTGTGAAGTGTATTAATTAGTTTAATGTAAAACCCACACACGGTGCCACCTACATGGCTCAAAGTACGTGCTTGCAGTTTAAAATAACATTTTAGTAAAAAACACATGTGGAATACTCAAAACTAACGACAAAATTTTGATTTTTTTGATACTTTTGAAAAAATATCCACGATTCATCTGGGACATGTAGAAATTATCCTCACCTCAATATGACGCACAGTGGGACCGATATGACTCTAAGTGCTTCTTTTTATTCAAAAGTAACATCAATTTTAGTGAAAAAAAACTGGCACACTCAAAACCAAGAAAATGCCTTCGTATTGTTTTATAACTTAGGAAAATATTCCATATGTCATTTTTAACATGTAAGAATAATCTTCATCTCATTCAGATGCACTATTTGAACATCACGACTCCAAGTGTCCATTATTAGTTTAAAATTGACATTTTAATACAAAAAAGTGTCAGTCACTAAAAACTAAGCGATCACACATATATTATCTTGATAATTTGTGAATATTATTAATAATTTATTTTTGATGTGTATGAATCAGTCTCGGGTCAATCCCACACATGATGCCACCTGTATGGATCAAAGTGAATGTTTACAGTTTAAAATGATAATTTAGTAAAAACACAAATAAAAGACTCAAAACTGTGGAAACACATTATGATTGATTTAATACTTTAGTAAAATGATCTATGAGTCATTTTTGACATCTAAAAACCATCCAAATCTCAATATGACGAATGGTGTGAGTGGTATTACTATAAGTTGATCTTTTTATTCAAAGCTGACATTAATTTTAGTGAAAAAAACAACTCACATACTCAAAACCAATAAAACACATTCAGATTCCATTTGAAATTTATTAAAATTATCCATATGTAATTTTTTATGTGTAGGAATCATCCAAATCTCAATATAATGCACTCTCTGACTGGTATGACTAAAAGTTTCCATTATCAGTTTAAAATTGACATTTAAAAAAAATCACCACTAACTGAAAACTGAGAAAACACAATAGGATTTCCTTGATAATTTTGGGAAAACAATTAATAATTAATTTGTGACATTTATGAATTATTATCATGTTAATACCACACAATATTCCACCTATATGGCTCAAAGTGCGTGTTTCCAGTTTAAAATGGCATTTTAGTAAAAAACACAAGTGGCATACTCAAAATTGAGGAAATTAATTATGATTATTTTTATACATTAGAAAAAAGATTTGTGAGTCATTTGGGATGTGTATCAATTATATCCACCTCAATCTGACACATGACGTGATAGTGTGACTCCAAGTTCATATTTTTATTCAAAATTGACAATAATTTTAGTGAACAAAACAACTATCATACTAAAAACTAAGAAAACACTTTCATATTGTTTTTTAGTTCAATAAAATGATCCATATATCATTTTGGACATGTAAGAATCATCTCACCTCAATCTGACATATAGTGTGGCTGATATGACTCTAAGTTTCAGTTATCAGTTTAAAATTGAGATTTTAATGAAAAAAAAGTGTCACTCATTGAAAACTAAGAAAACACACTTTTATTGTCTTAATAATTTGGGAAAATGATTTATAATTCATTTTTGGTGTTTATGAATTAGTCTCATGTCAAACCCACACACGATTACACATATATGGCTCCAAGTGTTTGTTACGAGTTTAAAATGACATTTTAGTAAAAACAAAATTGGGTACACAAAATTGTGGAAACACATTTTGATTATTTTGATGCTTTTTTAAAATGATCCATGAGTCATTTAGAACATGTATAAATCATCCTCACATCTATCTGATGTACTGTGTGACTGGTATGACTCTAAGTGCGTTATTTTATTCAAAAGGGGCATTAATTTTAATGAAAAAACTAACATACTCAAAACTGAGAAAACAAATTCAAATTGTTTTGGTACTTTATGAAAATGATCCATATCTCATTTTTTACATCTAGGAATTATCCACACCTCAATATGATGCACAATGTGACTGGTATGACTCCAAGTGTCTGTTATCAGTTTAAAAATAAAATTTTAATAAAAAAGAATCAATCACTAAAAAGTGAGAAAACATGCTCATATTATCTTGATAATTATGGAAAATGATTCATAATTAATTTTTGATGGTTATGAATAATTATCATTTTAATCCCATGCATGATGAAATATGTATGGCTCAATGTGCATGTTTCCAGTTTAAAAAGAAATTTTAGTAAAAACACAAGTGGCATACTCAAAATTGAGAAACACATTATGATTGTTTTAATACATTATAAACAATATCCATGAGTCATTTAGGATGTATATAAATCATCTGAACCTCAATCCAATGCACGGTCTAATAGGTATGACTCCACGAGAAACTTTTTATTTAAAATTGACATTATTTTTAGTGAAAAAACAACTGACATACTCAAAATTCAGAAAACACATTTGAATTGTCTTGGTACATTAGGAAAATGATCCATATGTCATTTGTGACATGTAGGAATCATTCACACCTCAATCCGATGCACGGTGTGACTGGAATGACTCTAAGTGTCTGTTATCATTTTAAAATTGATATTTTAATATAAAAATAATCACTCAATAAAAACCAAGAAAACATTCTCATATTGTCTTGATAATTTGGGAAAATGATTAATAATTAATTTTTGATGTATATGAATTAGTCTACTATAAAACCCACACATGATTCCACCTGTATGGCTTAATGTGCATGTTTCCAGTTTAAAGTGACATTATAGTAAAAAAAACTTGTGGCATACTCGAAACTAAGGATAGGCATTTTGATTGTTTTGATACTTTAGGGAAGAGATCCGTGAGTCAATTGGGATGTTTATAAATCATCCTCACATCAATTAGACTCACGGTGTGGTTGGTATGACTCAATGTGCACCATTTTATTCAAAATTTACATTAATTTTAGTAAAAAAACAAATGACTTACTCTATAATAGTTTTCTATTTTACTTTTATTTGTGTTAGAAATTTTATTTGATTCAAATTTAATATTTTTATATTATTTTGGTAATTTATATTGTTATTTATGGTGATGCAGTGTGTTGTAGCATCACACTACAATTTTCACCTTTATCAATGCTACTAAATGGACTCATAAGGATAACTTTTATCCGTGACTGTATAAGTGCCGAAAAATTAATTCTTTATCCACACTTTTTTAAATCACCGATAAAGGTTATGTTTATTATAATTTCTAAAATCATAAATCAAGGTATCTTTATCAGTGCTTTTAGAAGCACTGATAAAGGGGATATTTATAAATTCTGATAAATGCTACATTTATCAACATTTTATAAAGCATTGATAAACGAGCCTTTATCAGTGATTTTAAAATCATTGATATCTGGTATCATTTGCAGTGCTAAATAAAAACACTAATAAAATGGGTATTTTATCATCTCTTTCATTTACGCTAATAAAGCTACCCTTTATCAGTGTTTTTCTAACACCGATAAAAGACTTGGAATTTTTAACTATGTTGAGGAAGTCAACAATTTTCTAACACTAATAAAGGTAGATTCTATCACTATTAAAGGCATGTTTTTTAGTTGTGGAAACACTTCCGTAACCATGTCATTTCCTATTTTAAGTATGGTATATAATTGTAAATTAGTAATATGTATTTAAAATATACTACTACGAAAAAAATTATACTCCTAGTAAACCATTTGAAAACAGATTGATGAAATTCATTCTTAATGAAACCAAATTCTTGTATTGATTCATTGAATTAAATGTTAGATGACCTTGATTCTTGATTTAATCAATAGATGGTTATTTGCAACTTTCATACATTTTTTCTTCATTTCATAGAGAAAAAACCCTTTATCGTGTGGAATATACACATCCTCTTGAAGGTTACCATTATGGAATTTAGTTTTTACATCCATTTTCAAAATATTATAGTCATGGTAAGATGCTATGAAAAAACTATAATATATTTAAACATGGAAACTGGGTAAAAGGTTTTGTCATAGTCAATGCTTGGAGAATGCCTAAACCCTTTTTCCATTAGTTGTACTTTATAGGTATTCACTATACCTTACATGTCCATATTTATATAGAATACATATTTACAACCAATTGGTTTTACATCATTAAAAATATCAATCAAAACCCAAACTTTATTTTTATAGATGAAATCTATCTCATAATTCATGGATTCTTTCCATTTTTAGTTTTTCTTCTCTCTAGTACCTCCTTATAAGAGAAAGGATCTTCGTTGTTAACCAATAATGAGTCACCATCCTCAGGTACTAGAAAACCATATGTCTATTGTTCTTTTAACTCTTTAGCACTCCTAAAGATCTCTTTTGTATCAGGAACATCCTTTTACATGGGTACTTTTGGAATTGGTTCTTCTACCAACTCTTGTGTATCTTGAGCATCCACTTCATCAAAGTCAATCTTTCTCTCACTATAATCCTTGAGGATGTACTCCATATCGATAAATGAAGATAGTCTCATGATATTTAATTTCTTCTCTAAAGGGTTATATAGTTAGCATCATGTTGTTTCCTTGGGATACCATATAAAGATACACATCATGCCTCTGGGTGCTAGTTTGTTGCTTGATCTAGCTTTAAAAAATTCCTCTCAATCTAATGCTTGAACATGTGACAAAATAAATTTCATTCCACTCCATAACTAAAAGGTAATATCATTTTATGCTTTATTTGGTACTTGGTTTAGTTAGTGTATTGTCTTCAGTAATGCATATCCCCTAAAGGATAATGAAATACCTACATGACTAATCAGCAACCTTACCATGTCTAACAATATATTATTCCCACTTTCACTAAAATAATTCCACTGTAGTGTAAAAGCTGGAGTGAGTTAGGATAAAATACCATTCTCCCATAGAATGTCGATAAAATATTGGTTAATATATTCACGTCCTCAATCGGATAAAAGTTTATTTATCTTCTTACCATGCTGATTCTCAACCTTATTCTTTAACTCTTTTAACTTCTCAAAGGATTCATACATATAACTCATTAAGTATCAATAACCATACCTACTCATGTCATCGGTAAAGTTAATAAAGGATAATTATCCACCTCTATCCTCTACTTGGAAAGGTCCACACACATCAGTGTGTACCAATTCTAGAAGCTCTGTGGCCCTTTCACCTTGGACTCTAATTGGTGGTTTGATTATCTTACATTATAAACAAGCATTCCATCTTTTAAGTGGATTAATATTGAAAAATTCTAAATAACCATCTTGATAGATATTTTAAACACTTCTCGTTTACACGACCAAGTCGATGATTCCATAAATGGGTGTTATATGAGTCATGTGCATTTGTTTTATTATTAATTTACATCATTTGGTATTTGTATTTTATTACATAGAAAACATTTTTGAATTATATCTGACCATAAAATATGTTATATTTATAAATTAAGAAACCTTTATTTCTCAATTTTAGATAAAACCGTCTATATCTAAACAATAAATGGAAAAAATGTTTGTGGTAACACTACTCACATAATAAAAATTATTTAAACCCAAAATTAATATTGTTAGAATTGTGAGGTGGCGGTCTCTAATGGCTAGAACAACCAAACTCTCTTAATTGGAAACTCATAAATCCACCTTATCTCTGGTAATATTCTAAAGCCTACTTTATTCCTATATTTGGATAAATATGTGAGCACCATAGGTTGTATATAATACCCAACTTATATATATAGAAATATCACACTCAAATAATAATCCTAAAGCTCCCCCTTTATTCTTTGGTTAGGTGAGATTTATCTTCTAGTGGTCCTTCTTTCCACATGAAAAACATAGAGAATCATGTTCCTTTCCTTACTTATAGATCTTCTTATTCTTGAAAGAATGATGATCATTCTCCTTTGACTTAGAATGATTCTTATGTGACTTTTACTTGTTCTCCCTCTTCTTATTTACAATAAGGACAGTGGGTTTTTCACACCGTATGTCATTATCAACATGGTGAAAAATTTTAAGATGTTCTAAAATTGTCTTCTCACTATTTCTCATATTATAATTCACAATAAAACTTGATTAGGTTATGGGTAGTGAGGATAAAATGAGATATGTGCACAACTCATTTGGGATATTAAAATACAATATGTTCAGGAGCTCAATGTATCTAATCATCTTGACCATAGGATACCCAATTGGCACCGACTCTCCAAAATTTCACATGAACAATGTTTTGGATATCTCATATATTTCTGATCTCAACTTCTCTTGATAGAGATCCTTAAGGTGAGAAATGATGTTATGTAAATCCACATCCTTATATTTATTTAAAATCTCATTGTATGTAGAGGATAGAATGAAACATTATACCTTTATAGCATCTTCCAAATGATTCAAATTTAGAGATACTTCTTCCACATTAGCCTCTCTAGTAATGAACATAGGAAGTGGGGTTTATTGAAAAAAATTCTAATCATGGTGTATTACAATAGGAATGTTTTTATACAATTCTAGGAAATTTACGTTGGTGATAAGCTTATCCCTCTCATGTATAGATCACTATGATATTTTCAATGTCATTTGATTTTCCATTTAAACAAATTAAGATCAAATAATTAGTACTCGTTTAGATTGAAAAAATAGATTAACAAATTTAAAATGTATTAAATTCAAATAATCTCCCAATATTTTTCAAAACATAATATCCCTTACCACTAGTTTTAGAATATATTGTCTCTTAGATATTATAGTGGAAAAGATCTATATTTCCCTTATCATGACCCCATATTGGGTCTATCAAGATATTTGAAGTGTTTTAGGTTGGAATAACATTCTATCTGCATTAACTCATAATTCCATGATCCGTTGAGTTGAATCCCTAAACCTAAAATCACGTTTTAATGATTTACTCAACACTTTCTTCTTAGTTACACAAGGGTTTTCTTGGGAAGTCAAACCTTGATGTAGACCAAGTTATGTCAACCCAAAACTCAAAGTTTAAAGATTCCATGATAATTGAAAGTAACCCAACCAATGTTGATCATGCACTTTGAACTATGAGATCATTTTAACTTAATTAGGGATGGATATACTTACTTAATATTTTAGTTGAGGAATATTTATCCATTATTTGTTAATATAATTTTACTTTTTACATTATTTTTTAATATTAAGTGGATTTTAATTAAGTGATTAACCATGTTTAATAAAATATTTACGCATAATCTGGTTATATTTTATTCCATATTAGATGCTTGTTAATTAATTTACTATGCGATCACATTACATTCATAGAGATAGAGAATTAACCATACAATAGATATAAATAAAATATAAGTGTCATGATCAGGATATTCTCTAATGGTTATTTTATCTAGTTGATGATTAAATAACCCTTAACCATAGGGGAAAACATACCTTTAGCCGTAACATGTTTCATGTTGCAACATTCCTCCTTGATCCTATGTGTCATCTTGATTGGTTTCACCTTTCCTCCTTTACTCAGACCATCTCCACTAACCTTTTAACTCCCTCTTTACATTAGATTTTACTCACACATAGGTGAGGGGATCAAATAGATTGGATAAAGGGGTTTTACATAAAATAAACCATAGGAATGAATACCATTACATAGCAAGGTAAAGGGATTCATAGGATACCATGTTAATTTAATCAAAATAAATGAAAATAAACCTATCAAATAAAATGGTCTAGTCTAATCTCGTGATCATCCAAACATCAGCATGCCACAATCATACATTTTAAATATTTTTATCAATTACATTGATTCATTATTTAATTAAGATAATGAGACACAAGTTAATCTAATTAATTCAATCTATATTAATTCCATCCAATAATCCTTAACCTAACATCACATATAATTATAAGCAAAATTACTCTCATTTAAAATTAATTAAATACCCAGGTGTATTTAAAAGAAACCTCATGTATTAATTGAAATTTTTACACCAAAAATAATTTAATTTTTAATTTTTAATCCTATTACATGTCATGTAATATCTAATGAAAGAAACATAGAACACATAATCAATAGGGTCATTATAAATTTAAATATCATTTTTCAATGAAAATTTGTGAGCACTGCAAGATTTAGACTACACAACATGTAGTATTTTACATGGCATTTACTTTTCTTCTACCAGTGTACAAAACACACGCGTTTTGTATGGTTATGTTCCCTATCATTGACATGTTAAAGGTATACAGAATGTACTAGGAATACATGTCATGTAATCTTTGATTTCACAACATTTCCTTCCATGTGTTGTGTTTATGATACACAACATGCTTGGGACACCCAGTGTACTATCTAGATAAATCTTAATTTTTTATAAATAAATGATTATTAAATACCTCTTCGATGACAATGATTTTTTCTTATGACCATAAGAAGGAAATACAACCATGTACTTCAATCATGAACTCTTTTTCTTCATGGTACCATATTATAGTTTCTTTCATTTTTTTACCATGTCCGGATTTTTTATAGATAATAAGTTTTCATGATACTCAATTTTTATCATTTTTTGGTTGTTGGATTTAATGAATGTTTTTATTTTCTATTTTGTTACTTTCTTTACTATATTTTATTTATTTATTATTTTTAATCCATTATAAAATTTACATGTTTTAAATTGTTCACATTGAAAATTAAAAATCTTCTTTGATTTTGACTAAAGTACTGCCATGACTATTTCAAATTTATTTATCTTAATTATTATGGAGTATATTTTTATCATACTAAATTTTTAAGTTATCACTTTAAAAAATAAATTTATAAATATTTTGACTTTATTATTTGATATATTATATGACATATTATTAATGACATTATTTTGAATTTATTATTTTTTTTCTAAATAACAATTTCAATGATTATTTTGGAAACTAATTTTCCCTCTCCTTGATAATTGTTACTATAATATTTGATGTTTAGTTATTATTTTTAATTTCTTTAACCATGGAGATGTTTTTTTGTCTTGGTAGTCCTATATTTAAAGGTAGGTTGAGTAGTCCTGAAACATGTCTAATTAAATAATTCATCAAATTACCATCCCATTAAGAAAAAATAATTGATTTTTTTTAAATTTTGTATTATGTATAAATTACCATGTGATATCTATTTCATTTCTTAATGATATCTTGAGTTCTTAGCTAAAAATTCATGTAATACTATTTCCTTTATGATAAAAACTATTATATTACTCATAAACCAATACTTTTCCTTCTCTTGTTTATCTTCTATCCATTTCATCCTATTTTCTTATGTCTGTAAGACTTCATTATTTTTTATTGAAAAATTGGAGGCGAAAAAAATATCCTGAAAACATTAAGTCCTACCTCGCGAAGATAGACCGCGAAGCTCTTGGAGCCCTATGGCCAGTGTGCAAGAGCTCATTCCTGAGCCCTCATGAAGAAAGGATGCAGTGATGCTCCATGAAGGCCTATGACGTTCTCGAGCTGTCGTGAAGAAAGGATGTGGTGACGCTCCGCAAAGCCCTCTGATGTTCACGAGACATTGTGAAGTAAGGAGGCGGTCACGCTCCGCAAATCCCTCTGATGTTCGTGAGCCCTCACGAAGAAACGAGGCGGGCACGCTCCATGACGATAGGTGATGTTCGCGACCCGCCGCGAAGCTCGCTGCACACCGAGAGAGCGCTAATTCTCAGTGCCTCATGCCTATAAATACAAGGCTCCCCTTGAGCCCAGAAGAGGATTTTTTCCAACCTTTCCCTTCCTAGCTCCCAAATCGTGAAGCACCTATGCTTTTCAAACCATGAGCTCCTCAAGGAACTTTTTCTCCATGAAGTGCCTCCACCTTGGTATTAATTGGTCCCCTCTTCCAAGAGGTTTTCCCTTCGCGAATCCCACGGGTCTTCGTAAAGGAAGAAGATCCTCAATGGGACTCGAGTCTCCACGGATCACTTACACTTCGTGAAGCACTCCCCATGCACATGTCGCCCAAGTGCCAAGGTCGGGTCATTGTGCATTGCGATGCATGTGGCTTCCCAATGTCTTACTTCATGAGGTAGACCCGCTTTACAAGGCATTGCTTCAAGAATGGATTTCCACTTCGCGAGGTGGCTCCCATGTGCATGTACCCCAAGTGCCAAGGCCGGGTTACTGTGCATCACGAATCACATCGCTTCCCCATTCTTTGCTTTGTAAGGCACCCTTGCTTCACGAGGTACTACTTCACGAATGACTTTCAACTTCACAAAGCTCCTCCCATATGCACATATTCCCTACGCCTAGCCTAGGAAACTTCACTTCACGAAGAAAAACCCTTCACGAAGACCCTCCATTGCATGGAGCACCAGAGCTTCACAGCGCTTCTACCTATGGCCCCTCTCGCTCTGTAACTCCTTTTCCTATGTGGCCCTTCAGGTTTGCACGAATCAAAGTCAAAGTCCCTTGGACGATACTACCCGTTTCATTACTTCGCCTCATGATTCTTCACATAGGCATGCTAATGGATATTGCTTTTTTGCATAGCCATGCTAACGTGGACCCCCAATGGTTCGCTCCATAACACCCCCTAGACACGGCGTTGCCTGTCCCTTCTCTTCACCAAGGTGTAAAGGGTACCAGTTATGTAAGTCCTAGGGGTGTGGAGTGAACCCACCTCATCCGAGCTGCAGGAATTTAAACTACCAAGCACTAGCATCCTCAACACATGATGTTAAACTGTGACCTCACCCCGTGCCTCGCACGTGGGGTGCCCCCACCATGGACATTCTGCACGCCCACTGGTCTCTACGGGAGTGAGGTCATTCCTCACATGGAAGGAGATCCTCTTTATCAGAGTGGTATCTATCTGTGGGGAAAGGGAAACCACCCTAGTGTAAGCCCCTAACTTTTCTTGTTGGAGGAAGCTTCCCTACTTCTTCTTTCTTCTTCGGTCCCAAGGACCTGGGGGGATGGACGCCAGACCCCTCCTTTCTTCGGTGCCAAATCCCTTTCCCGCTGAGCGTTTTCACCACTGGGCCTCCATCCTGGAAAAAGTCCCAACCTCATTGGGCCGTTAACCATGCGTAAGCCCCTGTTTCCTCTCTGGGCTGCGAACAAGGCGTAAGCCCTTGTTTCCTATTTGGGATACTAACTATGTGTAATACCCACTCCACTTCCCATGGATGCAACTTTCGCAACGTGATCGCCAGGCCTTTGTTGCCTCTTGTTTCTCACACCGAGCATGACTCGCGTGGGATTAGATTAAGCATCGACCATGACATCCTATCTGGGAGGCCTATCGTGTAAACCCCAAACATACCTGAACTATGAGGTCTTTGATCCTTTCCAAGTAAAGGTATGTAGGAATCCTCCCTGAGGTTCAAGCCCAATATCCATTGGTTCCCACCACCCCGGTCATTACGACCATCTTTACGTCGGTTCACCAACACTTTGGACTGCCTCAGAGCATAAGCCCCAAATGCCCCTTCCAAACTACATGGAATTTGATCCCTACCAAGGAAGGGTACTTAAGAAGCCTCCACAAGGTTCAAGCCCAACACTCAGTCGCTCCGACCACCATCATGTCGGTTCTCCCCCCGTCCTGCATGACGTTAAACCGTGGACCCCAATTAGCGGCAAGTCGTTGTTTCCCCAGTCAGCGGTAAGACATTGCACACAAATCCTAATATGAACTATATGGTCTTTGATCCTTTCCAATGCAGGGTACGTAGAAATCCTCCATGAGGTTAAATCCCACCACCATCCATTGGTCCTGACCATCTTC
The DNA here is from genome assembly GCA_963277665.1 of Viscum album. Classification (NCBI taxonomy): domain Eukaryota; kingdom Viridiplantae; phylum Streptophyta; class Magnoliopsida; order Santalales; family Viscaceae; genus Viscum; species Viscum album. The sequence continues at coordinate 1,895,881,866 of OY728158.1, read as the reverse complement.
ACGTTGGTGCACCAAGCCCCTATAACCTGAACTATGTGGTCTTTGATCCTTGCTAAGGTATGGTATGTAGGAAGCCTCCATGAGATTCCAGCCCACCACCCATTGGTCACTCAAACACTATTCACATCGGTTCACCAACACCTTGGGCCTCCTCATAGCGTAACCCCCAAAATCCCCCCCCCCACCTTCAGAACTACGAGGACTTTTATCTTTTCCAAGGCAGGGTACGTAGGAAGCCTCCCTGAGGTTCAAGTCCAACAACCATTGGTCCCGAACATCTTCACGTCGGTGTACCAAGCCCCATCCAAACCACAAGGACTTTGATATTTTCCAAGGGAAGGTACGTAAGAAGTCTCCAAGAGGTTCAAGACCACCATCCACCTGGAACCCTAGTCATTATTCACGTTGGTCCACCCCCGTCCTGCATGAAGTTAAACGGTATTCCACTTTTTGTTCCCCATTCAACGGAAAGTCGTTGTCAGCCTCTTTTAGCGGCAAGACGTTGTCACACAATTCAGCTGTAATCCATTGTCAGCCTCTTTCAGTGGTAAGCCATTGTCACTCCATTAAGGAGTAAGCCGTTGTCAGCCTCTTTCAGCGGTAATCCATTGTCACTCCATTCTGCGGTAAGACGTTGGAACTCCAACCATCGGTAAGACATTTTCAATATGAACTACGTTCACCAAACTACATAGAATCTGATTCCCTGTCACGAGGATAAGTAGGAAGTTTCTTCAAGGCTCAAGCCCAACTTCACCATCGCCCTTGCGATGGTGCTATTTCATTCCCCCTCCACTTCATTCATCCACCCATCATCCATCCTGATTCTTATTCGGGCCGCCACATCCCGGTGAAATCATGGCATCTCATTCCCCATTCCCCTCAACAATGACAGGGAATTAAACTATATGTTGGCCCCAACATCAGTGTTCCCTCTAGGGGTTTCACCCATATGATCCACCCTAGTTATTGTCCCACCTGGTCGGGTCAGTGCCGCCGCCCGGTCTTGCTGGATGAGGAGCAGGTAAGCTATGCATCTACACCCCTGGCCTCAGTTAGTCTAACCAGATGGCAACATCAGGCGCAAGCTGAGGAGGACTCCCGCAAAGGGGAGACAATGTCGACAACTACTATGGTATGAGCCACCGCTGATGCATATCATCAGTTCCCTGCATACACTGAGCATAGTAACTTATACGCCCGACCAGGATCGAGGCCCCAACCACCCCACGGGCAGGATGGGTCGAATCTTTTGGTCGCCAACATGAGAAGTGGTTGCTGCGAGCTAACCCATAGCGATGTCACCAAATACGGAGGCCCTCCCCATACCTCTAACATGAAGAGCACGAGCCTTCCACTCTTTGATGCTCAACAAGGAGGTCCGCCCCGTGCCACCCTCAATCTGAATGAGGTTCTTCCCCATGATGGTGATACTCAGCATGGAAGCCTCTCCCGTTCCCATTACACAGGGTATGGAGTCATTTCTCCTACCCCCGACCAACGGTGTAGGGACATTGCACGTCTAGTATTTTCTCAATGTGGGGATACTCCCCACGCCCTCTTAGTATCCAGTGAAAGTCTTCCTTGTCTCATCAACCAGAGGGGTGAAGGCCAACCTCACTCCACCCACACCCAGCACGGAGGTCCTACCCGTGTTCAACTAGACTGGTACAAGGACCCTCCTCATACTAAGGTCACAAGGGAAAAAAATCATGGAGGTCCTCCCCATGATTTTTCCAGTTCCAATGGAGGTATTTCCTGCTCTATTTCTACCAATGGAGGTCCTCCCCATGTACCCTTTGACATTTTTCCGGGTGTTCCTCGCACCCCGGCTTTCTCGGGTGGAAACCCTCACCGCCCCAGCACCAGTGCGGCCGAAGGACCTCGTGTCAAAAAATATGCCCTGTCATGAAGATCTATCTAGGGTTAGGAAGGCAGGTCATCACTGCAAAATGAATAATTCTGGGAAGGTCTGGACATAGATCAAACCAGTCTGCTTTTCAGACTCCGAGGTGGATTGTGACTCAGTACAGGAACCCTCCTCTTGCTCATCCGAGTCAAGGGCCAGGGCAGGGATGATGCGCATCATCATGGTACTCCTGAAATTCGAGGTCCATATAATTCCCACCTCCCTCCGTAGGTATATTCAGGAGGATGAAAATATCGCAACCCCATAGGTTACAGTCATGCAGTCGCCACCGTCGTCACCAGAAGCGCTCTCTACCTCGACCAGAGATCACGAAGAACTATTCTGGTAAATTATGGCGGGCGAGCTGCAACACAACCTATCTCCAGTATCCCTATCCCCCTATCTAGGTATTGTAGCTGTTAGCCCATCTTATCGTGATGTGGTGGCTAGGTTGCTACACTCTTCGGAGGACAGCCTGAGATTCGGCAGCCAGTCAGCCCGTTCGCCATACTCTCCACTGGATGGCCTGTCGTCCCAGCGGTCTGCCTCAGTACCGCTGCCAGTTCCTCAACCACCCCCAGTTGATGAATGGGTAAATCAAGGGCCAGACCCTAAATCTAAGTTGAGGAGCTTATGGAACATCGTCACAACATACCACTTCCCCAAGATGTTCTGGCCCATGGCACCACTGAATTTCTGCATACCAGAATCCCTCACCCCGGCGGAAGTTTTAGTGTTTCTGCCACACCCTCTGGGTGACGCATTTTAGTCTTTGTCCTCAGTGATTGGTTTATCCCAGGATACAAGCGCATTTTGAAGACATCAATGAGAAATGCCTTTCATTCAATTTGGCAGCACTCCATGTGGCCCAGCGCCCCGAGTAAACAAGTCACAGTGAGGCCCTCTAGCAGCATTGTGTTCAGAGTTTCAAGGTACTCCAAAAAAATATCATGGAGGCTACCCCTCCCCACCCCCACATGCAAATATGTGGCTAGGGGTAGTATGCTTACCTCCTCTTCAGTCCTATCCGGTGGCAGCCCGACATGCTAGGTGATATCGAGGACATGCCCCCAGGAAGGGTCACTGTCAACATGGCCAACATAGTGGATGAAGAGGAAAAGTTGGAGAATCTCGATGGAGACTTACCACCTGAGGGAGTGTGACCACTATTGGACCCATTGGGAAGGATTAATCTTCAGTAGAGGAACCTACTTGGTCTCCTTGCGCCTACTGAGGCATTGGTACTCATTAGGAATTCTAGTAAGGGAAAAGATCATGTCAGAGCTACCAAACACTACGACCCGTCCTCTTCATTGTAGAAGACAGAGGAGGACCCTGAGAAGGCCACTTTGTTCCAACAACTTGCTAACCAGAAGAATTTGGTTGAATACCTCTTGGATGAATGTGATACAGAGTGACGACCTGACTACAAAAATCTTAGGCCAGTACAGCAGGAGCAGGAACAACTTCCCCTCGACGAGCTGCCTTTAGGAAACTCTGACCATGCTACTCCTACGGACAGGGTTGAAGCTAGAGATCATGCCAAGAGAGTGTGGTATGTCTCGCCAAACCCTCTGGAATGATGCGGTAATCCGAGGAACCCATCTCTGGTTCCCTCAGCAGCCCCACAGGTCACCCCACCAGCTGCTCCACAAGCCGTTGAGCCGCCTTACCGCGTTGAAGAACTCGCCAACGCACTCATGTTTAGGGATCCCCATCAAGACTGGGACCTCCACCTAGATGATCCAACAGAGTAACTCATTGCTCGCCTTGAGGTATTAGAAACACGACATGTGGTAATCCCATCTAATGGAAAGCCATATCTGACATGGGTGGATGATATTTCGGCACCTCTGGGTTTTGGGAATCCCACCGTATCCCCCTTTAATGGGACGGGGGACCCGCCGCAGCACCTTCCCAACTTCAACTCAAGGTGTGGTCCCATGTTACGGACTTCAGTGCAGCAGGAGGCTGCCAAGATCCACTGTTTTGTTCAATCATTGGAGGGGCCAACATTCATCTGGTACAACCAGCTCCCCGTCGGATCCATAACCAGCTATGAGGACCTTTGTAGGAACTTCCTCTACCAGTTAAGCTCCACCATGTGGAAAACCAGAATCACAGTCCTCTTCAAGTGTAAAAAAAGCTCTGATGAGCATGTCATAGACATTACCACCCAGTGGAAAGGGCTCACATACTCCCTTTACATGCCACCAACTTAGGAGAAATTACTGACGATGTGCGTAGGGAATGTCAAGACAGAACTGGTTCCCTCTTTGATCACCCAGAACTACCCTAGAGGGTTTTGAGACTTCTCTGATAAGGCCTAGTTCCTTGAGGAAGCTCTGCAATAGGACGGCCAAACACATCTGTTGCCTCCCGCAATTCCCGCGAGAAGGGTTCTCAGAGTCAAGCCCGCCGCGATGACCTAAATAGAGGCCCCCATATATCTGGAGTTATTACCAGTGGAACCACCTCCGTAACCTCATAGAGGCCCCCCACCATAGGCATATCCTCTATCCTAGTAGCGTCAAGCCCAGAATCAGAAGGTGCCTTGGGGTAATGTGCTGCCACCGCCGAGGCAGGACAATCAGGGTCCGCCTCCTCGACAGGCTCCTCCATCCCCTCATAAAGGACACGCTACAAGGCCCCCATTCCCAGACAGAAGAAACATGGCCTACTCATTCAATGAGAATCAGGTTCCTGAATATTTCAGAAGTTCCTTGGAATAAGGGATCATGTGTTTTCTTGAGTGCAGAAGGCCAGAAGAGGCGAACCTCACTGATCGCCCCAAGTACTGCCCCTATCATTGGATCTTGTGGAACACCCTCAAGTAGTTCTATGTGTCTAAAGAATGGATTCAATACTAGGTCGATAGCAACATAGTGAGGCTGGGCCTGACCCTGGAACACGTGGTGGGTGTCTTCGTAAGGATGAATAGTGAAAGCGACGATGAAGGCGAGTGTAAGCAGGTTTCCAACTGAGGGTCCCAGAAGTATGATGACTAGATGCCTTGAAAAATGGTTTCCCATGCCCATGGTATCATCCTTGTTCTCCTGAATCAGTGGATCCTTCATAATCCACAACCACCACTTCTACATCTTCATCTCAGTCGGCCTCTTCCCAGAGGAACAAGCATCGGCGGCACAGGAGAAAGCCACGTGCCCCGCCAATGCCATCGTCGTCCCGCACTCTCTGGGAATTCATGCCCCTTGAGATGGGGATTCCTCCCAGAATACACCCATTAGTGGATGACTCTTCAAGTGATTGTCAAGGGTATTATTTGGTTAATATAGTGGAGTTGGTAAACCCCTATTTGACTCCCGATGATGGGGAGCGCCCGAAAAACCTCCCCAACATCCCCGATCGGTGCCAACGTCAGTGGAACCGTGGTCATATGGGTCATAGAGGCATATCACTTGGCACCTCCAGCCAGGTCGTGCATGCCACTGGGACTAGACAGCAGGCCCATCGCAGAGCTCAGCATGTGCAACCTTTTCATCTAGTGTCGTAGGGCCCACCTCCACCACCGTTTGTGCTACTGGATCAGGCAGAGCTACCTCAACCATGTCGTGACCAGCCTCACCTTTCTATAGGCTGGTCTCAGTCATCCGGACCTCATCCGGTAGCTACTCTGTGGGATTAAACTAGTGAAAGACGGGATATACCCAACACCAGTCAGCTGCCGACCCAGCCGGCAGGGCTCGCCATTCCTCCTATCATATAGCGGCCTCTTGAAATTAGAAGTTCACACCTAGTGTGAAAATATGATGACCTTAAGCACCTTTCCAGGATCTTAGTGAGTCTTTCCATCCTTAAATCCCTTCACTTGTCATCAGATATGCAAGAGGTGCTGGCTGAGGCTTTAAGAAGCCCCCTCCAGTTTGAGATGGAGGTAGCAGCTGCAGAATCCTTTCATGCTGAAGCAGTCGAGAATGCTGAATGTCAGCCCATCATTTCATTCTCTAGAGAAGATGAAGGCTCTCCCATATAGGGGAACATCTGCCCATAGTACATCACTGGACAATTTAATGGCGTGGAGGTTCACCATTGTCTTGTTGACACCGGCTATGGGATTAACCTTATCTCAATGCAGACATTGTAGAAGCTAGGGTTATCCGAAGATTACATGACTCCCTTTAATTTAAGAATCTCGGGATATGACAGGACAGAGAAGACCCTAGTTGGTAATATCCATTTGAAGACCTAGTTTGGTGGCCTATTTTATAGCACCGAGTTTATGGTTGTCTACCAGGACACCGCGTACAATGCAGTGATGGGAAGACCATGGCTCCACCTGCACGTGGCAGTCCCCTCATCATATCACCAATGCCTCAAGTACTACCTCAATGGTTGAGTAGGTGTACAACAAGGTGATTCATCTTCTTTAACCTCTTGTGAAGCCTACTACCTGGATACCTACTATTACAAGAGCAAGGATAAGCAGATTCATGCTAGTGAGGTCGAACCCATCATGGTTGAAACTAACCCCAAGGTAGGTCTAGATGATTCCCACGTCTTCGCGATCCATCGATTGGAGGTCACAAACCCCGACATGGGGAAATGTTTTTTTTTTCTCTAGTACAAGGGAGGGGCATATTCCCAAGTCCAAGGGATGACGAAAAATCACCTCGCACTCCTACACAAATCATGCTCAGGTGATCCCGGGTCCTCCTACCTCCGTAAGGTATCGGGATGTTCACACCAGGACAACAGTAGTACGTCATACGTGTCTGTTTTGCCAGGATGGAATTAACCAGCTCAATCTGACATGCCACTATTGCTTTGATATCATTAAGCATGGCCCCTTGGGCCGAAGACCATATGTGATCAGTTCAACAGCTTTCATTACTATAGTTTCGATAGTACTATAATCTCCTAATGCAGTGACCACTGCTGCACAGGCTAGTACCAGCCTTTCGGTAGAATATGCCAACCCATGGGAAGCCTCTCCTGCCAGGGATCCCTCCTCCGCAAGTGAAGGATATAATTTGGAGGACGGTCCCCCCGCCTCTGAAGAGGGAGTCTCCACCATGGTCGATGAACTGGTACAGGTGAACCTTGGTAGTGAGGCGGATCTGATACCCACATTGATCGGTGCTGCCATGCCCCTAGAAGAGTAGCAGCGGTACGTGGGCTTCCTGAAACAGCACTATAACGTGTTTTCCTGGAGTTACAATGAGATTTCAGGACTAGATCCTCAGGTATTCATCCACTGCCTTGGTCTTATGTCAAATCATCATGGGTTCAAGCATCCTCCTAGGAAGATGCACCCTTATCACAGTGCCATGGTTGAGGCAGAATTTGACAAGCTCATTAGAGCCAAATTCATCAAGGAGGTCCAGTACCCCAAGTGGCTAGCCAATATTGTGCCAGTTAGGAAGAAGAACTGATATATCAGGGTCTGCATGGACTTCTGAGATCTCATCTGTCACTGCCCAAAGGATGATTTTCTCCTTCTAGGGACAGAATTGTTGATCAATGATACGACTAGGTTCCAAGCCCTTTCCTTTGTGGATCGATACTCCGGATATAATCAGATCCGAATGGCCCCCGAGGATGAGGGGTCAACAGCTTTCAAGGCGCCACAAGGTACGTTTTGTTACCAGGTCATGCCCTTCGGCTTAAAGAATTCTAGTGCCACCCATCAGTAGGCCATGCATCGCATATTCAAGCCAATTTTCATGAAATTGGTGGAATGATATGTGAATGATCTGGTGGTCAAATATCGCTAGTTCCAGGACCATATCAAGGACCATGAGAAAGTGTTCGGCTTCCTCTATTCCCACCACCTAAAGATGAACCTACTGAAATGTGGATTTAGGGTCACCTATGGGAAGTTCCCTGGCTTTATTATCCGGTAATGGGGTATCAAGATCAACCTTGAGAAGATCAAGGACATCAGTCAGATGCCTCCCCTGAGAAACATTCAGGATCTTTGAGGTTTCCAAGGCCACTTAGCCTACATATGTCGATTCATTGTGAATTTTTCTGGAAAGTGTAAGCCCTTTTCCCGACTTATAAAGAAAGGAACCACCTACAAATGGGAAAAATAGTGTTAGACCGTGTTCAAGGAAATCAAGAAGTATTTGCTCCATCCTCCGATCTTGATGCCACCCATCCCTGAAAATCCACTAATCCTATATGAGACTGCCCTAGAATGATCTCTCAGCACCCTCCTCGCTCAGAATAACAATGAGGGGATAGAAAAAACCTCTACTACATCAGTCGTATGCTCATCGATATGGAGACTAGATATTCCCCTATCGAAAAGAGATGCCTTGCACTGGTATTCATGGTACAAAAATTGCGACACTACTTGAAACAACATGAGGTATAACTAGTGTCTCGGGAAGACCCTCTGAAGTACATTCTGAACCGTACCATGTTTATCGGACATCTAGCACAGTGGGCTGTAATCCTCTAAGAGTTTGACATCAGGTTCGTGCCTCAGAAGGCTATCAAGCTATAAGCATTGGAAGATTTCTAGCTGCCCATCCAACCCCCATAGACCAGTCCCTAGACCTAGATTTTTTTGATGAGGCAATCCTTTCAGTAGATCATGCCATCCCATGTTGGCATATGCACTCTGATGGTGCTCTAGAGCCCCACCAGCAGGAGGCTCAATGATCCCCGACTCAACAGGGTAGGCCTGGGAATTGTCTTTATTAAACCAGCGCAAGCCATTCTACCGTACTCATTCATATTGTTGGAAGGTTTCACCAACAACGAGGCAGTGTATCAGGCTCTTGTCATTGGCCTTGAGCTGGCCATCGAGATCGATGTGCCCCATTTTCGTGTGAAAGGGGATTCCAAACTAGTGATCATGAAAATAAATTGTGACTATGTCGTCAGAAAGCCGGAGCTTGTACCATTTTGGTAGTGCACCCTCCAGCTAATGGCCCAATTCCCATCTCGGCCGAAAGTTACTCATGTCCCTCAATATCATAATGGTCGAGCAGATGCCCTGGCCGGCCTGGCTACATCACTTGAAGAACCTAAGTAGGCTGATTTGATTATACACGTGGCACACCGGAGAGTCATTTCTCCCGTCACCATGGACGATGACGAAAGCCTGTGGGTAAGCCATCTTTCCACTGGAGCCTCCACGTCCGGACCCCCAAGGTTCCTCAGATGTGGTGGTTGAAGTGACTCCTGACTATAGATCCCCCTTTGTTGAGTATCTCCAAAATGGTTACCTACTGGCTGATCGGGCCAAGCGCAAGTGAATCCGACACTACGCGCTGCAGTTTACCCTACAAAGTGGTCCCGGTCTTAAGATCCTCTACAAGCGCATGTTTGATGGTGTGCTCCTCTGTTGCATCTAAGGAGTCAATATTTATCAGGTCTTGAAGGAGGTTCATGCCTATTTTTGTGGGGCTCACCAGACTGGGCTGAAGCTGTCCCATCAGATCTAGAGACTGGGGTACTTTTGGCCCTCCATGATCTAGGATTGCATCGAGTTCTCCAAGAGATGCCACATGATCCAAATTCATGCTAATTTTATGCATCAGAATCCAAAACCTCTCCACTCCACCAAGTACTCTTGGTTGTTTGCAGTGTGGTAACTCGAGGAGGTCAAGGCCTGTTCTATCATCGAATTCATGAGCTCCAATATCATCTACCAGTTTGGAGTCCCTCACGCCATCCTCATCGATAACGACACTAAATTTCGAGCAGCCGAGCTAAAGAAATTGTACGCCAAGTATAACATCCGTTCAAACCATACCTTACACTACCACGCATAAGGAAATGGATAGATCGAGGCGTTCAACAAAACCATCTCTAACATTCTATAGAAAATGGTTGGTCAGAATAAGAAGAGTTGGCCGGACAAGCTCCCCAACGCTCTCTAGGCTTATCAGATGATGACTCGTAATTCCACCCAAGTAACCCCATATTCCCTGGTGTACAGAGCTGAGGCCATCCTACCCATCAAGATCTGGATGCTTCATTACGCACATCGGTCTATAACCAGCAGGCGCCAGATATGTTAGCCGAAATTCATCTGGCTCAATTGGAAGAACTTGACAAGAATAGGCTTCGTGCCCTGCACAATCTGGAAAGGCAACAGAACAAGATAGCTAGAGCCTTCAACAAAAAGTTTCACCTCCGCTATTTCTTTCAAGGAGACTTCGTATCGGCCCTCCAGACGTCAATGATCCCTGGAAGGAAACCACCCAAGTTGGAGCACAAATGGGAAGGAACTTATATAGTCCACAGGGTTTACCCCAATGGAGAATACTACCTGGTGACCATGGATGGTGAGCCTATAACTCCTCCCACCAATGCCAAGTTTCATGAGAAATACTTTCCCTGAGCCAGCTGGTCCAACATAACCTTAAACTGTTTAGTCCTACATGACATTAAATTGTGCATCGTCCTGCACGACGTTAAACTGCATCTTAAGAACTACGTACGGATTTATTTCCATCCCCACGGGATACATAAGAACGCTCAGACGCCTCATATTGAGTCAATCCCAACTACCTCTTTGACTATCCCCTCCTGGGCATAGGTCTTTTGGAGGATATCACATGGCGCCGTGTAGGCTTCTTCATCCCAACCCATGTTAGGGTTATGATGATTGCACCATGTGCCCTCCTTCATTCTTCTAATCCTCCCACTTCATCCCACGTGACGTTAAACTGAACCCCTAGAACTACACGTGGCTTGATTCCCTATCCTCATGGGATACATAGGAACACCCATACATTTCATCTGTTGGCCCAGTACAAACACCAAAATCTCCCCTCGGGTTAAGACATATGATGTGGTGCTGGCTTTTTCCCCAATTCACGTCAAGCTCATCTCGATTCCGCCATACGTCCCACTCCCCAGAGGCATTTTCCACTTTCACAGATGGGTACAGGTATGCTTCACCAAGTCCTTTGATTGGGACTCCATCATCTTTCCAATACTGAAAGGCTCCCGAATGGTAGGGATTCTAGGCCCAAGGGCTCTCCTACCCCTTCAGGCCAATGCCATGGAGGATGTTGAGCAACAAATTGATACAAGTCCCTTATTGTGAATACTATTAGTGGTTGATTCTCATTTGTTTCCCATTCCAGGTCACTATAAGGACACTGTATTTCAAACATGGTCAACAACTATCCTTTTTCGTTAGAGCCACCCCACGATGTCCCAAACATTGAGTGTAGTGGTCCATTCTACCTCACTGTATATCCATGTGATGAACTCCCCTCAGGTGATGCCAGCTAATAGACCCCTATATAGCAGGGAGAGTTGAGTCTGACTCCTTGTTTCCCACACTAAGCGTTGCTTATGTGGGCTTAGGAGCTATGATGAGGCAGTAATCGCACAAGAGGTTGTATGGCTACCATTGTTCGGGACGCCCAGCCTCAAGCCCCTTGGCCTTTTCCGGCCCCTTGGACCTTTCTAGCCCCTGACCCATGTTCTCATTTAGGGTGGTGTGGTGTGGAGAGGACTTATGTCCTCATTAATGTCAGGATATTTCCTCATGACACACATATCCCCTTGATACATCCCTCCCTTCATTTATCATCCATACCATGAGCACAGGCCCTGTCGAGCTTCGTGTGCCTAGTTTCAGGCCCCCGACCCAGGTTCTCTCTTATGGGTTTGTATGATGTGGTATGGGATTATGTCCTCATTCACGTCGGGTTACACGTCGTTCCGTACCCATCCTTGAATTCGATACATTATCCAATCGTCCTCATTGCAAGACATTAAACTGCAAATTGGCCTAGACTTCCTGTCTGAGGCCGAGCCTCAGGCCCCTGGCCTTTTACGGCCCCTTGGCCTTCTCAGGCCCTAGCCTAAGTTCTCACTCATGATTGTACGGTGTCGTATGAGATTATGTCCTCATTCAAGTCAGGTTATTCTCCACACCGTACACCTTCTATATGTGGTGTATCTTACCCATTTTCATTCTTACTGTATGACGATAAACTGCACATTAATCCCTTCAAGAACTATGTGTGGATTTATTCCCATCATCATGGGATACGTAGGACCACCCGAACATCTAGACTTTTGGTCCATCCCCATCTCTTAGAAATCTACCTTACACCATGGCCCCTTGGTCTACTCTCTCCCTCATGAGAGTTCTCTATCCCCATATTTTATACTCATCCTTTCACATAGGTTACTCTCAAGTTGAGAACCCTCCTCGAACCTCTTCAGTGATTCACCAATATGTCTAAGAGTACTCTGGTTCAGCGTTTGGAGTGTCAGATTTTACGTGGACATGATTTTGCCCATTTTTCAGGCTTAGTGTTCCCCTTTCTTTGGGCTTCCATAATCTTCCAAACCCAAAGGGGACCCCAAATGGCATGGATTATAGGCCTAACGGCTCTCCTACCATCATGGGCCAACAACCTCGAGGGTTTCAGACAAAAAATCGATACAAGTCCCGCGTTGCAAATATGGTCAACAGCTGATGCTCATTTTTCTGTCCTCATTATAGGGTAACGCGATATGGATGATGTGTTTAAAAGAAGGTCAACAGTCATCCTCCATCGTCACGCTGACCCCATTAAGCCTTGAATGTTGGTTACATGATTCACATCATTTTCCACCCCATCATGTGTAAATGGAATTTTGACACTCCTGACACTATCCCTCAGTGCGTGTTTGCTCGTTAGGAGGAAAAATCTGTGGTAAATGCATCATTTGGGGATCTACACTGACTTCCATGTGATGTGCATCCCGAGTATTGCAGAAAACCTCTTCCACCCTTGTTTCCCACATCAAGCTTGACTCATGTAGGATTAGGGATCGGGTTTAGGTATGTGCTTACTTTGAAGGATTTCACTTCTCCATGGTTTGATCTCTAAGACCATAAACTAAGATCTCTTTTAGAACTACGTGTGGATTGATTCCCATTCTCATGGGATAGATAAGAATACCCGGAAGTCTCGTTTTCAGGTCCAGCTCAATTGGGAGCTAGTTTCTCCTACCCCTTATCCTCTAACCTCTCCCGGACCCTTAGCCCATGGTTTTTTTCTCAGAATCACATACTGTGTGGTATGATATTATGTCCTCCTTCACATCAGGTATGCTTTATTGCACCATGAACATTACCCCTTTAGCCTCATTTCTATTACATCTGTGCAAAATGACGTTAAAATGCATGCCTGGTCCTATCACATGACCCTAAATCGTGACATCATCATCCTGGTCGAACAACGAAAAACAACACTGCATCGTGTTTTCCTCACTCAATGGGACACCATGTTTGGTATTGGTCACATTCCATACCGTTTTTCAACATCGGCATATGGATTGATTCTTGTGGCGATGCTGGGACTTTCTACCCTAGGCCTGTCGCTTCACAAAAAAAATCATTCACCTTAAAGGAAACACAAGACAAATAAAATACCACTTCTTTTGGTGCAAGGGCCACACCCGCATGCCCCTTTTATTCCTGGAACTAGTGCCTTACCGTGACACCCCTTATAACTACGTACGGATTGATTGTAATTCTCATGAGATATGTAGGAACGCCCGGGAACTTCCCCACGGGCCTAGCCTAACTTTCGTGTTCCGTCCCTCGACCTAAATACTTCTCTAAGGAACACATGGTAATCTGGACTCCGAGTCATCATTCACGTCAGGTTTTATAATCACCTTACCATGTATCCCCTACATTCTTTACCGATACTTGGTCAGAGTTCTAAGACCTTAAACTAGGAATTATCTTACAACTACGTACAAATTGATTCCCATCCTCAGGGGATACGTAGAGACTCCCAGGCATTCCGCCTCAGGTCCATCCCCAAGAATCATAAATCCTTTTCCTCCTCATTTATGTCCCCTGGCCTCACCCCTTGTGAGGAACCATTTAATTGAAGATTTGCCCTAAACGGGTTCGGGATGACCCATAATGATATTGGTAAGCGAAAAATTCCTTTCCAGAGAGGTCCTATATAAAATTAGGAATGATCCATGATCAGACTGGTGCACCCACCTAACACCAAGTTGGCATAAGACCAAGAGTGTTGGATCCATTTGAACAACCCATCACTCCACTCTCCATGTTTTTCATGACCTTTATTTGGATCCTCTCACTCTTTCATGTCATGAGTAACCCACTAACAGTATGGATGCTTGGCCTATGGCTCAACTACTGTCCTGGGACAACATTTTGGAAGACTAATGGATGAAATTCTGAGCCAGGCCCTATGTTTCAAACATGGTCAACAGTCGGCCCTTGTATTTTATCCCCATTTCAGGCTAACGCAATAAAGATACTATGTTTAAAATACGATCAACAGTCATTCTTAATTTTCATGCCACCCCCATAGTGTTCTGAATCTTGGGTATTGTGATTCACACCTTCCATTCCAATCTGATAGGATTGATTCCATCACCCCTGGCATTACCCCGTCCGTGCACAAGAGCACACTGGGAAAACAGTAATTTAGATGTTCTGAGAGCTTCATTCTCCAGTCATGTCTCTCCCTTCCTTTCCCAGGAATCTAGGTTGGTTGTTCAAACCCCAGGCACCTGAAACTTGATTACCACTTTTATGTTTAGGAGAAATGACATAGGGGAATCCTTTGTTTCTCACATTGGGCTCGACCCACATGAGCTTAGGGATTTATCACTAGGTGTTTCATGAATAAAACAGACGCATGTAAAACCAATACAAATAACGAAACTCATTTAGGCTATGGCATCAAACGATCAAATCATGAAAGTACGTTTGAGGGTTTGTAATCATTATAGTACCTGAGGGTTGTTTCCCCCCATGGATGGGTTATCCTCATCAAATGAGTGTAGAAGCTCCGCCACCCTCTGGATGGTGGTGTCCAGGAGATGTTGCCGCTTTTTCAGCTCTCGCTCCTCCTCGGTAGCGATGGGGCACAATTCGTTGGCCGGAATCTGGTCCTACTCCACATCGGTCTGGATAGCAGAAATCTCCTCAGAGGCTCTCTGCATGCCCTCTTCGGCCTCTGCCAGCTGGGCCTTCAATCGCAATATTATCTCAGATTGCATGTTGATGGAGATCGAGTAATCGTCCGCCCGACTCGACAACCGCTGGACCTCATCTTCATCCTCCTAGAGCCTCTTGATGTTTACTTCTTTCCTAGACTGCCATCCCACACTGAGGCCACAATCATACTCCCAAATCTTTTCTGCCATAAGCTTTTGGATGAGCATGTGAGGACGCTGGGCATCCACTCCCCTAGCACATAGTTCACGCAGTTGTGAGCGATGTTTGTCCATCTCATCTAGCCATAGTGCTTGGGGGTGTCATCAATGAAGCACTTGATCCACCTCCATGATCGGTGACATACTATTCTATTGTCCTCTTCATCGGAGGCCGTCTCTTCCCAGTCAGCTTGGTCGGCAGGCTTATACACAGGGAACGCCCCTAGGAACTCTTCAGCAGGGTCCATGTCTAGTATTTTGTCGGGCATGGTGGGACCTGGACTATCTGATCGATCATTATCATCAGATCCTACCTCAATGATCTTGGGTTCAACCCCGCTAACGGTCTCACTAGTGATCGGTAGCGCTTCCTGTTGGTGGTTTGAACCTCTGCCTCTATGATCACCAGTATTCCTATGGGAAGGACGCTGCCAGAAGCCCCGACCAACCTCGCCAAAGAGGCCCATGCCATTTGAATAAATGTGCACACCCAAAAAGGACCCGGATGTCAGTAAACATGGTTAGGGGATGACAGGCATAAAATTGGTAGAGGGGACCTATAGAGATTGAATTCATGGTCTTTTTATTGTGTTGATGTCATCAGGATCCCGAGGCGTGGCACCCCGTATATTATTGTAAGGTTTGAAAGCTCCAAAGGGGTCACCTCAGGTGTCCTGGACCCACTGAACGTGGTAGTTGATGCAACCACAGGTGTAGATTTTGAAGGTCCTGCATCAGTATTCATTGAGGTATGGGAACGAGTCCTATGTATGAGGTCCTCATACACAGTTCAGATGTTAGTAAGGAGTCCAGAACAACCTGGGAGAAGACCCTAAGGAAGGGGTTTGGGGTTTTACCTCTAGGGCCTATTGAATTCTTCGAGGTCTGAGTCTCAATCGCCGACGTTTCCCTCCTCCAATGGACTCCATCTACTGGCCTCTTACCCCCTGGAGGACTCTTCCAATTCTTCTGGCAGAGGGAAGCACTCTCTGAGTTCATCGGCCGACAACTGCAGTGGGACCATGCGATTCATCAACACCTTGACATGATCTATCATTGGACGAGGGGAACCCCAGGAATGCACAATGTCCTCCTTCTCTTCCAGGTATTTCTCTGCCTTCGCCCAGGACACCACAATGCCGGCCCGGATAGGGTCTATTCCCGAAAAATCCATCCCGAGATAGGTCAAGTGTTTCCACATCTCAGAAGGACTGAGGAATTGCCGATTGATTTCCCAGATGTCTCAGGCCTCTTAGAAGACAGCATTCTCCGGCATATCTATATGGCGTAGCCACTTCCCCAGAGCCTGGGTAGGTATCTTGTGAAACCCTCTCGGTAACCTCTCATCTTGATAACTCTGCTCTTCTGGAACCACTGGGTTCGCTAAAACTGTTGGATCTATCACTGTTGTCACACCCTCAATTGATGCAGGTCTCGCCGTCATGGTAGCCCTACCGTCGTGAGATGCCCTGTCCACCTTCCAGCCCTGGCCCTGATGTTGGGAAGGCTCACCATAACTGACCCAAACTGTTGCCTGCTTCATCATTTCCCTAGGGTAGGCCGCCTCCCAAATTTGGGCATACTCCTTGACCAACCCGAAGGTAGCAGTGGGAGGAGGCATCTCATTCCTCATCTTTCCATCCTCGTGAGTTAAGATGATCCACATCTTCCTCATCACGCATGGATGCTCTTCAAGGCTCACCCCTAGGTAAATCTGGGGGGTCAGTTGCTACATGAACCAAGATTTCCTGTCAAATTGGTGCAAGGTGTACAGATTGCAGAGCGGCTCACAGCCCACCCTCACCACCGGGACTCCTCCTAGAAAGGCCAGGGGATAAGACCAGTTCTCTTCTATCCCTGAGACATCATCCGTAAAGGCCCCCATTGGCAACAATAATGGAATGAAGTTAAACTCTTCTACTTTCCAGACTAGGTTTAATACCGATGGTATGGTCAGCATGGACAGAAAGCTCCTCGCGGTGTTCAATATGGATGGGAGAAAGTTCAATATTGTAAGAGAAATAGGGTTTGGGTATTCATAAACCCCTCTAATGTGCACCACTATCCACCCGTAAAGAAGGTGGAATGTCCCACATATCTGCTGTGGCCTCCTCCCCTCGCTGATGTGCCATAACAGTTTGTACATCTTGGAAAGCATCGGAATTCTGATATTCACCCACCCTCTAGTTGCTAGCATGGAGGCCATGATGAATGTTCTTGGTCGGATGCCCATATTTGTATCCCTCACTGGCAAGATCCCGCCACAGATAAGAGCCGCAATGAATGCCTCCTACCTGACTATTGGATGCCATTCAGTGCTGATGCTGAAGCCCCAGGTCATCCACTGACATTCCTCCATTAGACACCAGTATGAGTTCACCTTTCCACATTGATCCCTATTTGGGAAAGTTCGAGGCCTCACTGGAATCTATCTGTCTTTAGGGAAGTTCATAAATTGCTTAAACCACTATCTAAAGTGGACATATCTCACCGCCTCCTTGACCTCTCCCGACACCAGTCTCATCAACACCATCACCAGTGGTAGCATCTTCTCAGGATCCTCCCACACACCCATAACAGGGAGAAATTCATCACACATTTCTCCCAGTATCTGGACCCCTGAGATCTGATGAACGTCCCATAAGCTGATGCCAACTTCCCCATGATGCAGGTGGAAGGTGTTGGTCCCTGGTAACCACTAGCTCAACAAATCTGGTATCAGCTGCTTCAGCTATTAGATGTGAAATTGGGAGGCCCAGGTTACCTCATATAGGCCTACTCTCCTCAGCTCTACCTCGAACTCTTCACATGAGGTGCTTACCCAGTAGACCTAGGCCCAGTCGTCTGTGAAGTTGCCACCTTGTCACAGGTCCCACTCATCAGACTATCCTTTATTCGGGTTCCTCAGTCCCGCCTTTAGGATTGTTTGGTATAGTGGGGGTAACGTCCCTGAAAACAATGTTTTCCCGTAAATATCATTCAGATGATTGTATAAAAAATCAGTGGTAACAGGCGTAAAGTCTTCCTGAGCGTGGGCATTGGCCGCCCTGAACCACTGGCACTGACACGACGTCCTCCTGAACCAGTAGGCCAGCTCATCCCTACTTTCTTCAGGGATGAAGATGTTATCCCTCAGTTCAAAACCATACAAGGGAAATCTCTTGCCCAATGGGTAGTACCTTTGGCTTTCTGAAAATAGCTACACCAGTGAATCATGGTTGGAGTGGCTCTGTACCAACTCCCCTAGACCCAATTTGTTCGTCATCTCTTCCCTTCGGGCAGCGTTCACAAGGACCCCCCCTGACAAAATCCTGTTGAGCCATCTTGTCCTTAAAATTTAGATGATTTTTGGGCTGAATTGCGAAGCTTGGTCGTGAAGATTGATCGTGGAGACCGATCATAGAGACTGCCCACGAAGCTCGATTTGGACAGCGGAATTGCAGAGCCTGGAACTGACCCTCAGACGCAAGCCACATAGCGCAGTAACATGAATTTAAAGACTCACTGTGTGCCACTAAGAAAAGGACCGATTCGTGGAGATCGATCGCAGAGTACGTAGATCTTCACGGATCGAGAGCACCAAAATGTTGAAATTGCGGTGGAGAGAAAAAAACAAAAGAGAGGTCAGCCCATCTATTTATAGGCAAAGACCCTGGGTGCTTCGCGGCGCATCCAGCCGTGGAGGACTTCATGGTGCGCCCCGCCCGTGCATCGCTTATCTGCCTCATGAGCCTCCTTCGTCAGGCTGCCCCATGAGACTTCTTTGCGAGGCCACCTCACGAGTGACCAAGGAATTCTGGCTATGGACCCTAAGACTCAGATTCTTGTTTTCTTATTAACTCCCAGTATGAGGTGGGGCATTTGATGACACCAAAATTGGAGGAAAAATAATATCCTAAAAGAATTAAGGCCTACCTCATGAAGACAGATCGTGAAGCACCCCAAGCCCTGCAGCCATCATGCAAGAGCTCCTTTGCGTGACCTTGAAAATCAAGTAGGCGGTGATGCTCTGCGAAGCCCTCTGATGTTAATGATCCATCGCGAATCAAGGAGGTGGTGACGCCATGAGAAGACCTATGACATTCGCGAACCGTCACAAATCAAGGAGGCGACCACACTCCATGAATCCCTCTGATCTTTGTGAGCCCTCACAAAGCAAGGAGGCAGTCATGCTCTATGATGATAGGTGACGTTCGTGACCCGCCGTGAAGCTCACTGCGTGCCGAGCGAGCACTGCTTCGTAGCGCCTTGTGCCTATAAATACATGGCTCCCCTCGAGCCTAGAAGAGGATTTTTTTCCTACCTTTCCCTTCCTAGCTCTCAAATCACGAAGCACCTGTGCTTTGTGAACCATGAGCTCCTCCAGGTAATTTTTCTCTACAAAGTGCCTCCCCCTTGGTGTTAATTGAGCCCCTCTTTTAAGAGGGATGCCCTTCTTGAAGACCACGGGTCTTCATGAAGGAAGGAGATCCTTAATGGGACTCGGGTCTCCACGGAGCACTTACGCTTCGCGAAGCACTCCCCATGCACATGTCTCCCAAGTGCCAAGGTCGGGTCACTCTACATTGTCAATCGCACGGCTTCCTAATGTCCCGCTTCATGAGGCAAACCCGCTTCGTGGGGCATTACTTCACAAATGGATTTCCACTTCATGAGGCACCCCCATGTGCATTTACCCCAAGTTCCAAAGCTGAGTTATTGTGCATCGCGAAGCACATCGCTTCCCCATGCTACACATTTCAAGGCACCCTTGCTTTGTGAGGTATTGCTTCACAAATGCCTTTCCACTTCACGAAGATCCTCCCATATGCACCTATTCCCTACGCCTAGCCTAGGAAACTTCACTTCGTGAAGCCCCTCCACTGCACAGAGCACCAGAGCTTCACAAGGCTTCTACCTATGGCCCCTCTCACTCTGAAACTCCTTTTCCCGTGGGGCCCATTAGGTTTTCATGAAGCAAATTCAATGTCTCTTGGATGATACTACCCGTTGTGTTGCTTTGCCTTTTGCTTCTTTGCATAGGCACACTAACGAATATTGCTTATTTGCATAGCCATGCTAACATGGAACCCCCAATGGTTAGTTCCATAACACCCCCTAGACATGGAATTTCTTATCCCTTCTCTTCACCAAGGTGTAGATGGTACTGGTTATGTAATTACTTGGGGTGCAGAGTGAACCCACCTCGTCCGACCTGTATGACGTTAAACTGCCAAGCACCATCATCCTCAACACATGACGTTAAACTGTGACCTCACCCAATGCCTCGTACACGGGGTGCCCCCACCTTAGACATTATTCACACCCACTTGTCTCCATGGGAGTGAAATCATTCCTCATATGGAATGAGATCCTCTTTATCGGAGTGGCATCTGTCCTTGGAGAAAGGGAAACCACCCTGGTGTAAGCCCCTTGCTTTTCTTGTAGGAGGAAACTTCCCTACTCCTCCTTTGTTCTTTGGTCCCAAGGACCAGGGGGGGTGAACGTCGGACCCCCCCTTTATTTGATGCCAAATCCATCTCCCGCTAGGCTTTGTCGCCACTGGCCCTCCATCCTGGAGTAAGTCCCAACCTCATTGGGCCATTAACAATGCATAAGACCATGTTTCCTCTCTGGGCTGTAAACCGCATGTAAGCCCATGTTTCCTCTTTGGGATACTAACTACGTGTAAGACCCACTCCACTTCCCATGGATGCATCTTTCATGACGTGATCGTCAGGCCTTTGCTGCCTCTTTTTTCTCACACCGAGCATGACTCACGTGGTCTTAGAGTAGGCATCGTCCATGAAATCCTATCTGGGAAGCCTAGAGTGTAAGACCAAAATATACCTGAACTATGAGGTCTTTGATCCTTACCAAGGCATGGTATGTAGGAAGCATCCCTGAGGTTCATGCCCAAAATCTATTGGTTCCCACCACCCTGTTCGTTCCAACCATCTTTACGTCAGTTCACCAATACATTGGGATACCTCAGAGCATAAGCCCCAAATGCCCCCTTCCGAACTACGTGGACTTTCATCCCTACCAAGGCAGGGTACGTAGGAAGCCTCTAAAAGGTTCAATCCTAACACTCGGTCGCTCTGAACACCATCAAGTCAGTTCTACCCCGTCTTGCAGGACGTTAAATTGTGGATCCCAATCAGCAGTAAGCCATTGTTTCCCCAGTCAGTGGTAATTTGTTGCATGCAAATCCTAATCTGAACTACGTCGTCTTTGATCTTGGTCAAGGCAGGGTACATAGGAAGCCTCCCTGAGGTTCAAGCCCACCACCATCCATTGGTCCCGATAATATTCATGTTGGTACACAAAGCCCCCATAACCTGAACTACGTGGTCTTTGATTCTTGCTAAGGTAGGGTACGTAGGAAGCCTACAGGAGGTTCAAGCCCACTACCCATTGGTTGCTCCGACCCCATTCATGTCGGTTCACCAAAACCTTGGGCTACCTCAGAGAATAAACCCCAAATCCCCCCCCCCTTCCGAACTATGAGGACTTTGATCTTTTCCAAGGCAGGGTACGTAGGAAGCCTCCCTGAGGTTCAAGCCCAACAACCATTGGTCTCAAACATCTTCACATCGGTGTACCAAGCCCCATCCAAACTACGAGGAATTTGATCTTTTCCATGGAAAGGTATATAGGAAGCCTCTATGAGGTTCAATACCACCATCCACCTAGACCCCAAGTCCTTATTCACGTCAGTCCACCCCCATCCTGCATGACGTTAAACTATATTCCACCTTTTGTTCCCCATTCAGCGGCAAGCCATTGTTAGCATCTTTCAGCGGAAATCCATTATCACTCCATTCAGCAGTAAGCTGTTGTCAGCCTGTTTCAGTGGTAAGCCATTTTCACTCCATTCTTTGGTAAGCTATTTTCAGCCTCTTTCAGCGGTAAGCCGTTGTCACTCCATTCAGCGGTAATCCGTTGGAACTCCAACTAGTGGTAAGCCATTGTCAAGATGAACTATGTTCATCGAACTACGGGGACATTGATTCCTTTCCATAGGGATACATAGGAATTCTCTTTGAGGATCAAGCCCAACTTGATCGTCGCCCTTGCAATGGTGCTATTTCATTCCCCCTCCACTTTATTCATCCACACATCATCCATCCTGATTCTTATCTGGGCTGCCAAATCCCAGTGAAATCATGCTATCTCATTCCCCATTCCCATAAAAAGTGACCGAGAAGTCAACCATATGTTGGCCCCAACATCAGTGTTCCCTCCAGGGGATGCACCCATCTGATCCACTCTAGTCAGTGTTCTGATCAGTCCAATCTGTCTCTGAAGGACGTTAAAATTTCAGCATACCTTGTGTTAAACATGTGAAGATGAAGAAAAACTCAGATACATGGCCATGGAATATGATTCCCCACGTTCTATGTGGGATGCCTCAGGCTTTTTCACCCTTAAGAAGCCCTATAATAAGGGAAAAAAGACAGATGAGCCAGTGTCCCAGCGCCCAAACACGCCAGTGATGCCCAATGTGACTACTCCCCTGACTGATGGTTGCTGCCCTGACCGGACCCCTTTGAATGTCCTGACATAAGCATTGTAATTAACTGGTGTCCATGAAGATATGGCGCTAGGAAGAGTTTCACAAACAACGTCTTAAATCATTTAGGGAGACCTGGACTAGGCGAAGAGTTCTGAGGAGAAATCCATAGAAGGAGAAACCGATATCCCATCATCCCATTTCGATCAAGGTGCAAACTTCCCTGAACAAGGAGTGGATGCCTCCTGCTTTTGGAAATAGAGAATGCGGGGAAACAAAACCATGCCTTTCTTCCTCAAACAAAGACGGATGTGCACACCTTGGTGAAAGTGTAGGAAAAAGTTATATCACTCCCAAATTTTTTCACATTATGTCTATGCATTTTGAAACAAAATTTTTATCTTTTTTTTAGGTTGTGACTCCCAAATTCTAAAGTCAATATCATTAAATTTATAACTCTCATAGTATAAATTTAATGTTTTATTTGTGTTGTGACTCTTCTACAAAAGTCAAGTGTCTTTGTTACACTTCCACTAGAAAAAACTGGTTTAATCGAGTTATGATTCCCAATTTAAAAATAGTATAGTGCGAAAATGTATTTGTCTCAGAGTAGAGAGGTATAAGAGTAGATTAGGTCCACTTTTGACTGAACTTCAACAAGAATTCCCCATGTTCATTATTTAACTTTCTTCTTATAATTAACTATGTTAATTATATTTGATAATTAATTTAGATAATTAATTCAACTTGATAAAATTTTAATCTATTTTATTCACCCCCTAAAGACAATCCATTTTTACTCATACCTAATAGTATTATCATAATTCACTTTGAATTTTCAATTTAATATACTGATCATTTATGTGTGTACTCTCCTAACACTACTAAATGGTTAGATCCTATGTATTTTAATATATGTATTCTATACCAATGTAAGAAAATGACTACTAACTATAGGTTAATGGAGTCTAGGTTGTTATAGTTAGTGTCAGATCATGTTTAGTATCAAATTTAGGAATTTGATTTAGAGAAATGTAGTTAAAGAAGATAACCCTATGAAGAAGACATAGAAAATTCTTCAAAAGTTTCTAGAATAGAATTAACACTTGAATTTACTTTATAATAAATTAATAGTAATTATAAACTATTATTTAAAAATCATAGTGTTTCATATAGTCTAATAATGTATATGTAACTTTTCAGAAATAACACCAATTTAAAGGAACTAAATCCTGATCAACACCCATAATAAATGTAAGGACTTCCCTCCAAATCAAACCAATGAGGCTGGCATTTTAGATGAGTCTATTATAGTTATATTAATTTATTTGACTCAAGTTATGGAAGATAAAATTTCCAATATGGAATACCCTATTTCCCCTCAATAATTTATTATGACATTGGATTGTTTCATGATTAAAAAACCACAAACGTTAAATGGGACCACTAGTTTAGTTGTGTCGGAGTTGTGTATCAAGTATTTAGAGAAGATATATCTCACTTTGGGATATACTAAGAGAGATAAGGTTAAAAATGATATATACCAACTAAGAGAAGATATTGAGAAATGGTAGTATTTAATTCAAAACACTAAGGAGTAAGAGATATAAATCATTTGGTGGAATTATTTTAAAGAAATATTTCATGAGAAATATTTTTCTTAAGATAAAACACATGAAATTGGAAAGTAAATTCCAAAATTTAACACAAAAGGAGAAGGAATTAATTATGGAGTCTAAAGCTAAATTTACAAGGTTAGAAAGGAATGATTTGATTATGTATGAAATCATAAAATTAATATTGATATCTTCTTTAACTAACTAAAGATAAGCCTTCGAAAGGAATTAGTATCTTAACATTTTTTATCGTATGAGGAGACAATGATAAGTGCAATCAAAACAGATATAGAGTTTTCCATGTATTATATTTTAAAATGAAAATAAGGGAAGAAGAGGAAAAATGATCTCTATATAGATAGGAATATTGAACAAAATAATATGGGGATGTTATAATTTATAACATGTAATAGTTTTAGAAAGAAACTCCCAGGGGAATACTTAAAGTTCTTAGGAGTTTGATTTATGTGTGGAGATAAATTCCATTAAGCTTTTGAGAGAAAGGGAAATAGAGAATCCAAAAATATCAAATGCTTTAATTGTAAGGAGATGGGGAAGTATTCTAATCAATACCGCAATCATTATGTTAATCTAGCCCAGAAGTTTCCAATGGAGTAAGGAAAGGGTTATTTAATTACAATGGTGGAATTTAAGGTCTTAAATGATGTTATAACAAGTATTTTCAATCTAAAATCAAAGTTGTATAATACATTATTTGATTCAAGATATATTGTAACGTCGCGACCCCAGTTACCCAGAGACGGTGCATTATTACGTAAAATTGGCATGATCATAAAGATCAAGTTTCGAAAGACTGATTAGTTTAGTAGCCTTGAAACACTAGATACATTCATAATTTTAACATTACATCATAAAGTAATAAAAAACTACAACAACATCTTGTTTTCATATCCCCTCACACTATCTCTGCAGGTAATTCATAAAATACTTCTTCACATCCTGGAAAAATTAAAACATTGAAAGGGATGAGCTCAGATGCTCAGTAAAGATAACAATATAGAGGAATATTTCATAAATAAAAATAAACATTTATGCCAATGTATAACTGGAACAAAATACTTTTAAACTTGGACTTAAGCATAATATGGAAAAATAAAATGAAATAATTCCATTTACTTATCCACATGGATATTCTACTAGTCTAATAATCACATGCAATATCAATAACCACTTTCATAATGATGGAATGCATAATGCCAGACTATCATAACCACGTAGCCAAGGCCTCGTGCCAAGACTACAAATAAGATTTTGTCAAGGCCTCTTTCCGAGACACTAGTTTGTCTCATGAGACCTACCGATGCATCGAGGAGCTACAGCAGGCTCCACTCGTCACTTATTAAGTCCAACGCATTCCTTATATGAAAAGTTTTAAACATATCATAAACCATAACATAATCATATCACATAAAACATGCATAAATGAAACATAACATTTCCACATTTCAATCACAAGATATAAATACAACACATTGATATAATAAAAAATTATCAAAACCATTTCCTATACCAAAATAAAAGAAAATTAAAACGTTGTATTTATTTCTCATTTAAAAAAAGTTATGGCTTGTAGAGGAAGCCGAAACTCAAATAATGGTCACGACGGTGGAGAAGTCGTTGTCACCGCATACATACAACAAAAAAACATTCCCTTTTGTCATTTAGTAAAATGCTTTGTATAAAAAATATTCCTTTTGAATAAACGTAAAAGTCAAATGGGTTTATACACCGTTTAAAAGAAAGTTGTGTATAAAACAAAATATGCCTCAATGAAAAGAGATTGAGACGAAGTCCCTTACAAATACCATTTTGTAAATAAAATTGTTATATTATGTGTATTAAATATAAACACACATAAAGCAAGTATAAATACATAAAAATTCATTTCTCACATAATCAAGGAATCACAGAAACAAGAAAGAGAAGATCAACCCAAAGAACGGAAATTAGGTTAAGAAGTTCCCTTACCTCATGTCCGACTTGACTCGATCATTCTTTAATATTGAGAATAATAAACTAGAGTTAATTTATACTTTCTTAAGAACCTTTTTCAAGTTCATTATTCCTTTTATATCACTTTTTACCATGTTATGAACATTATTAAATTATTTAAGTTAATAACGGTTGTTTTGTCGATCTTTGGTACTTGAGTCAAAAATAAAATTCTTATAATTACAAGTTATTCATGTGGTAAAATATCCATTATATACAGAATTATATTCATGATTTAGATATCATATATATCATATATATCCAGTATATACATTCATTTATAATATTACATAACATTTAGAGGTAAGAAATGAAATGCGTCGTTCATGGAGATGGTAAGCCGTACATACGCATGAACACTACTTTCATTTATATTTAGTATTTAATGGAATGAAATCATAATGATATAAAGGTATATTATAATTACAGTATAATATCATATATGATATCATTCACTCCATCCTTTATATGTCCCACATATGGCATTAACGATTCAAATCACTTTGAGGGGGCGGTAGTCCGCACTTCCTAAAATGAAATTATCGCGTTTACCCATAATGGAAATCATAAATTTATGCCATAAATGAAAAATACAGAAGCATAAGGAAAACATAAATATAATATATATCATATATAAATATAGTGACATCTTAATGGACACCATGAGAGGTGTTAAAAGATGATTGAACAATCATCGTTTCGTGAGGCAGTAATTCGCCGCCCACAGAAACAGTATGTTCTTTAACCATTAGACGAAGGTGTGTGTAAGTGTAAATCAAATACTTCTCATAAAAACATCATTTTATATTGAAGATAATTTTTTTGTTAGAAAATAAAGGAATAAAAATAGTTTAATGGGTTGGAGAAGCAAAATAAAACAAAAGAACATAAGAGAAGACATTACCTTAAAATCGGGTAACTCTTTTTGATTTGAGCCAAAGGATTCCTTGGGAAGACCTATGCCCAAATTGAAGCTTCTAAGAGTAAGAGAGGGACTTTGAGAGAGTATTTGGGTAGAAATTGGCCGAGCCAAATGGCTTTTATGTTGTGAATAAGGTGGTAGAGGTAGGGGCCTTTTATAAGAGGAGAGGAGGGGCACTCTTGGAATGTCATGAAATGTTACATTATTATGAAATGATTTTCAGATTTTAAAGGTCCCACAATTATATATTTCTAGGATAACGTGATAAGGGGTCGAAGTACACTCATCAAATAGGTTTTTGACAGGTGTAAGTCTTAGATTATACATTATCTTTTCTTTTTATTTAAATCATTAATTAATGAGGTAATTGCTGCATCATCATGGTGTGATATATAAATTTATTTATTTAATGCCTAAAAATTATAAAACAAATTACCATGATGTAGGAAATCCTTTTAGATTTATAATGAATATTTATAGAAAAAATAGGACTTGTATAACCCCATGTAATAATTGTTTTAGTAAAATAATACATGTTTCTGACACTTTTATTTTTATTTTAAATAAAAAGTTATTAATGTCATTTTCTTACCCAAGTGGCTCCATGGGGTCCCCAAGTTGACCCATGTATTGTCCTGGTCTTCCATGACTCATACAATAAGGGTAGGACAAGTGTAAAGGTAATTTCATATTATTATATCATTATATTTACCTTAAATTACACTAATTACCTTTAATCGCGATTAATAAAACTTAAAAGTTTCTATTCACTAAAAATTATTTTAATCCCATTGAACCAAATTTTACATCCTAATGAAAATTATGTATGTCGGATTTTTGAAATTTAATTCACAAAATCGGTAAAATTTCATTTAAACAAAAAATCTGTTTTTTAACTACCACTTAGTGGTTTCACTATTCATCAAAAATAGAAGTTTTTCAGAAAAATATCAAAAATTCACCCTAAGATATAATTGATATTATGAATTCAAAAATGATTTCTATTTTTCAAAATTCCAAACATATAAGTTTCATTAATTAATTTTATAATTAATTTCCGCTGTCAAAACAAATAGTGTGTTTTTAAGAAACAATATCAATCAAAAGATTGACAATTTTTTGTGTCCAATTTCAAAGTGAAATTAATTATAATGACCACCATTGGATAAAATGGTAAAATTATAATATAATTATACTTTAAAACCACTCAATAGTATAATTTATCACTATAAATGTTTTTATTAAAAAAGTTTTTATAAGTATTTTTCAATATTCATCGAAAATTGGAAGTTCTCAGAAAAACAAAAAATATTCAACATAGACTAATTTTGATATTCCGAATTGAAAAATGAAGTCCATTTTGAAATATAAAAATTATATAATTCAAAAAGTGGGTATTACTATTCATAACGGCTACTTTGATTGGTCGCGGTGTGTTAGAATCTCAAACTAGCGTACAATGCAAGCTATTGCATTATTGAAAGAGAAGCGTATCGTGGAAGTTTGGGGTGTTACATTCTCCCCTACTTCAATAAATTGTGTCCTCACAATTTTAAATTATTCTTCAAAAATTAATGGTTGAAAATAGAAAATACCTTTGTGGAAAACCCATATCGAAAATAGGGTTAATAAAAATATAACTTTAAAAGAAAGAAAGAGAAGTACAAAGGTCACCCGAGATAGCCCATACTAGGATTCTATGAAAACATGGATATGGAGGAGAAAAAAACCATCAAGGTCTGATGGAGAGTTGAAGATCCTTCTTCATACACATAATTAGGAACAATTAGTGAAAGGTTATTAGGAACATGAACATCTTTTCTGTGAACATCATGACTATGATCCTATTTCTTAACAACCTTATCCACTTGAGACTCTTGCCTAACTACATTTTCATATTCTTCTATAGCTTCAGTAATGTTGATTGAAATTACTTTTATTTTAACAAGACGAACCAATTCCGATATAGATATCGCATCTTCATCATGACTTTGTCTTACAAAACCAATAGATAGAGTCATCCTCTTATCCCCCTGATCATCCACAATCAGCTTCTATTGTTATTCAGCTCCAATAAGTAAAATATTGTTATAGGACTTACTCCAAACATATCTCACTTTCTTAACAGTCCCAGAATTAAAAATGTTAAAATGATGACATCTATTTCCAAGAGATAAATTTAAGATTCTTGATTTTCTATGTAACAAAAATGAAATGATTCTTCCATAGGGATAATAATCCATCTTGGATTCTTTGTGACATCAGTGAATCAGATATCTTAACAAAAAATAGGGAAATTGAACTTAATTTGATTTATAAACAAAAATAGAATGTACATATTAGGGTAAAAAAGTTTCTTTAGCTCTACTGTTCTTGGAAAAATACCAGTATGAATAAACTTCATAAGGAATCTTCTGTCTAGAGTAAGGTCCTTGGTCATCACATTCTTGATTATTCTTATCCCGAACAGAGAAAAAATAATGTCTTCTAACTTATACTTCTCATCATTAATACTTAACAAATCAAAATTAAATTCACCCTCATGGGGATATAATAACAACTCAGCAATATGCATCGAAGAAAGAGAAAACTCTTTTACATTAATCATAGATATTATAGAATCATCATATATTCCAAAAATAAACTCATCAGTTCTATAGAATTATTTTACTCTTATTTTAAACATTAGAGGAGTGTTATCATATCCGAAAGAAAAATCTAGTCATTGAAATTGAATCACTACCTTAAAGAAAATATTTATTTCGTTCAAATACTTAAAATCAATTACCTTTTCATAAAGAACTTTTCGATACTTCATTGATGCATACATGGACACACCCAAATAAACATCTTCAGGTCTTCCTAGAAGTTCCATTTATGGAGGTTTTTTGAATAAAGGTTTGGTGGTTTAGGGTTTCAGTAAACTCAAATGAGATATGCTATGTAAACTGAAAGGACGTGATGGAGAAGAGTGGGTGAAGGCTTATAGTTTTCTCATGTAGTTTTAGAGTGTACTCATTATGTTTTAATTTTGAAAATACAAATAAAAATAAATTGAAGTGAAATTATTTTTAAATATTTTCAATATGAAAAATATCAAAAATAAAAGTCAATAAATTAATTATATCAAATACAGTTTATATAGAATATAAATAGAGAGAATAAATTAACACAAATTGCTAAATATTTTTTTAAAATTAAATATTTTTAACCACCCCTTTATAAAATCAAAAAATTCACTGAGAAGTGGTTTAGTGAAAATATCATCTAAGTGATATTTGGTATTAACAAATTCAAAAAATATATCCTTTTTAAGAAGATTATCTATCAGAAAATGATTCCTTATATCAATGTTCTATAGTCCTTGAATGACTTATAGGATTTTTTGAAAAATATATAGCATTAGTATTATCACATAAAAAAAAAGGTATACTATTAAAATTTAGTCCAAAGTCTAGTAGAGTGTTTTTCATCTAAAATAATTGTGCACAAAAACTTCTGGTTGAAATATATTCTACCTCGACTGTTGACACAGAAACTGAGTGTTGTTTCTTACTTGACCATAGTACTAAATATTCTCTTAAAAAGTGACAAGTTCTCAAGGTTCTTTTTCTATATAGTATAAGACCTCCAAAATCAGAATCTGAATATAAAATTAAATTAAAATTAGATATTTGGGGATAAATAAGATATTGAAAAACAATTTCATTTAAATATCTAGAAATTATTTTAATAGCAATAAGATTTGATTCTTTTGGATTTGACTGAAATCCAGAAAATAGACATACCGAAATCATAATGTTTTGTCTACAAGTAGTAAGATATAAAAAAATACCAATCATACCTCAATATAAAACATTTACATGATATTTTGGATAAATTTTATGTCCTAAAAAAATTATATTCTCCCATCATACTCATTTATAATAATTTTTACAATAATTTTGAAAAATAATAATTATTATTATTGTATTTTTTGAACCAAAAATAACTTCATCAACATAATTTTTTATTAATAAAATACTAGAAAATAGATTTTTTCAAAAACATTTGGATCTTCCAATCCAACAGTAAATCCTATTTTCAAAATAAATGAACTTAATATTTCATTCCAAGCACTAGGTGCTTGTTTAGGCTATATATAGCTTTAGTAAGAATAAAAAAAGAATTTGGTTTTTAAGGGTTTTCAAAACTATGAGAATGTTCAACATAAACCTCCTCCATTAAATATCGATTTAAAAAAGAAGATTTAAAATCCATCTAATATAATTTAAAATTCATATGTGATGCATAAGCTAAAATTATTCCAATGGATTATAATATAGCTATTGGGGTAGATGTATCATCATATTCTATACATTCCTCATGATTATAACCTTTAGGTACTAATCTTTCCTTATTTCAAGTTATGATCTATTGATCATCCTATTTATTTCTAAAGACCCACTTAGTTTCTATAACTGGATAATTGGATGGTCTTTCTACTAATTCCTAAACGTCATTCCTTCTAAATTGGTTTAGTTCCTCTTACATTGAAAACATCCAATATTCCTCATCTAAGGCTTCGTCAATAGACCTTGGTTCTAACTGGGATAGAAAGGAAAAAATTCATCTAGGTTTTCTACATTTCTTCTAGTTTTAATTATTATGTCTAGATATCCTATAAGAGTTTCTAAAGGACTATTATTTAGAGTTCTAGACTATCTAGTTAAGAAACATTCAGGTTCTTCTATTTCATGTTATTCTAAATTGGACTGAATTTTATTTATATTGTGTTCAAAATTAGCTATAGGAGTCTCAAGTCTCATGTTTTCAAATGAGTTAGTAACTTTATTAGTTTAATATTTCTATTTAATAAAAGGGAGAGTTTTTTTAAACTTTTCATGAAATAATTCTTTAACAATCTTTGACTTCTTATTAAAAACTCTATAAGCTTTAGAAGTAGCAGAATATCCTAAAAATATTCCTTCATCAATTTTTGGATTGAACTTACCAAGGTTGTCCTTAGTGTTCAGGATATAAACCTTACATCCAAAAAAATTAAAATAATTTACATTAGTTTTTCTATTATTCCAAAATTCATAGGGATTTCTTTAAAATATAGGCCTTATAAAAACTATATTCTTGATATAGTAGGTTGTTATTACACCCCAAAATATGTCGGAAAAATGTATTCATTTATTATAGTCATTTCCATTTCTTGAATATTTATATTTATTGATTTTACAATTCCATTTTGTTGAGGTGATCTTGGTGCTGATATGGTGTGTTTAATACACATATTTGAGAAAAAAGAACTAAATTCTAGATTATCAAATTCTCCACCATGATCAATTCTCTATGAAATTATTTTAAAACCATTTTCATTTCGAACATTTTTACAAAAACATTCAAAAATAGGGAAAACATCACTTTTGAGTTTTAGAAAATACACCCAAGTAAATCAAGAATAATCATCAACTAAAACATATACACATAATTTATCATCCAAGCTTTCTAATACAGATGGTCCAAAAAAATACATATGATAAGTTCCAATGGTTAGGATATAGAAGTTTTGTCAATAGATTCGAAAGAAGATTTCTATTGTTTACCAATTTGGCATGGATCACAGAATCTATCATTATCAAGAATAGGAAAAATCAAAAACTAACTATTTCTTAGAAAATTTATGTAATGTATAAACATTATAATGACCAAGTCTTCTATGGTAGATCCATGACTCGTTTTTCTTAATAGTTAAACAATTTACGTTCGGTTTACACAAGTAATTTAAATCCAAAGTACAAACATTATCAGTTCTAGGTGGTATAAATTTTAGGAATTTATCTTTAAAGTCAGAGTAGGAATTATTAGAAAATCAACATATGATCCATCATCAAAATGTTAAGTTGTAATTATCAAGTTGTGTTTTAACCCTTTCACACACATTACTTTGTTGATTGAGATGGTACAGGGATCTCCAATAGTTCTAACTCTAATAATTTTTCCTTTTTAATTTTCACTAAAAGTGACTAGTCCTCAATTCATTTGAGTTAATGTATAAATTTTTTTTGATTATCCACTTATGTTCCTAGAAAAACTATTTTCCATATTTTATATGAATTTTTAATTCTTGTGGTATGTTTCCTGTAAAAGAAATTAAACATGTGTTTTTTTGTACCCATATTTTCTTGGGTCTTATAGTGTTAGCAAGAAATGATATGAGAATCCAGATTTTCATTATTTTTATATATTTTAAATTACTTTCTTTAGAAATAATTTTAAAATAAAATCCATTTTAATACCACGAATTTGAGTATTTTTCAAATAAAAATTATTAGTGTAATGAAATTTTATTCCACAAAAATAATAGGTATCATTTTTCAAATTGGATAGAAAATAGTTTTTATACAATTTTGATTTCCCAACCTTGCTTATTATTCCAAATATTTCCATTTCAATGAAATTCTTTAAAAAAATATCAGTTAATTTTTTTTCACTTTTTGTAAAAGTAATTACAGTACTCTTATATGATTCTAATTCAACCTGTAGATCTTTGATCATTTTTTCATGATCAATGCATTTTTTTTGTAGATGAGTTGAATTTTGTAACTAGATTTTTTTTTTAGAATAGCGTCTCTTTCATTTAAAGAATAATGTTTAATATTTTTCAACGATTTATGTTTCATTAATAAATAATCATATTTCTATTCTAACATTGTACAATAACTAGCTAGTTTATCACATGAGCAACTATCAGTACCAGAAACAAAGAAGTAATAGGATTGTACCTCTTTATATTCTTTAGCCAAGAAGCACATGTTGAATTCCATTTTTTGTGTATCTTTCTATGAATCATATTATGAGGAGCTAATGGAGTCTTTAGATACACTCAACGTATCATTCATGGATCTTTTCATTTAAACTCATAATCAAAAGTCTTTTGATATCCCTTTTTTGGTCGTTTCCTTTCATCTTTCAATTGAGGTCAATCAAGTTTGATGTGACCTAAATTTTTTAATTCATAGCATCAAACTTCTCGGGGTTCTATATTATCCTTCCTAAAGGTTTTTATAAAGCCTATTTTCTTTTTGTTGAATTTTCTTAACTTTCTGCTAGCTGATCGAGTTCCATTTCAGAATCTGAGGAGTCTGGATTGTTGTCCTATTTTTACTTATTGTTTTATTTTTGGGTTATGTTTCTAAGATGTAACTTTGAGAGATGTAATTTCCTTTTTCACTAAAATATTATTATCTCAGACTTCATATTTAATTTATGCTTCATACATCATAAGTGTTTTTATCAATCATTTCATATTTATATCCTTGATAGGTGATGATTGATGAATAACAACAGATATGCCATTCCATTTTGAGGGTAGTACTCTGATTACTTTTAGAGATTGATCAGGTTGTTTGAAGGGTTATCCCAAGGAAGTAACGTTATTGATGATCTCTATAAGTCATACATTTATCAGCATGATGCTTTCACTATCAAGCATTCTAAAGGTGTCAAATTTTAGTTTTTTTGTATCACACGTCATTTGTCTTACATTTTCTATTTCTTCATATAAAACTACAATATTTTTCCACATCTCATATATTGTAGGACATTTTGAAACATGATTAAACTCATCAGTTTCAAGCCAAAAATAACAGCATTCATGAATTTTAAATTAATATCATACTCAGATTCTATTGTTGCATCCCAAGTATCTATTTTTTCAAGAATCTTATAAGGTGAAACGATATTTTAAAAGACTTTGAATCCAATATTTTTCATATATATGATCATACGAGATTTAAAGCATCCGTAGTTGTCACCATTGAAGTATGGATCACAAACTGCAGACATTTATTCTCTTGGATCATCTATTTACATTTACATTGTATGAGCCATACTCTTTTACATTACTATAGATTTATCTCAAAAGTTCTTATATGATACTAATTGTTAAGATGAAATAAAACAAAGTTACATAAGAGGTGGGAGGGGGGTCAATTTTTAATTTTCGATAACCTTACACAGTTCCTGATTCTGATCCCCTTTGTGATTTATGCGGATATGCAATGTTTTTCTTCTGAATGAAAAGATAATAAATAGATAAATAGAATGAAATAACATAATTTTTTATTGTGGTTCAGGGCACAAGATCCCCTAGTCCACTCCACTAATCACTCTCTTTGTGAGTCTGGTTAATATCACTAGAATGGTCTTATTATCACAAGACCACAAATCTATAACTGAGTGTAGGTAGTTGACAACTTTACAACAAGGTTAAACACCCAAACTTATGGTTATTTAACTGAGAACTGATTATCCACATCTTAGATTGATAAATTGATACTCCACCCTAACTAAGTATGATTAGTTGATACTTCAAGAAATCAAAATACTTTGATTTGATGGTTTGGGTTGATCTGCACAGTTGTAGCAGCAACAACTGATAGTGGATGGATATTCTTATTTAAAAATGAAAGTCTTAAAGAAAGAATGATTCTGAAGTGATCCCAATTTCAAATGATCTTCAAAAAGATAGGAAAAAGTAGTAACAACAAACTTACAATAGTATGATATTGAACATGTATGTCTCCAAAGTGTAGTCTCTTTCAAAGTCGATCATTCGTTGTAGCATCACTATAAAATAATTTTACCCGAATGTAATCATATATGACAAAATGTGACTTGTATATCCATAGATTGAAAAGATACACTAGTATAATATATAGAGAACAAAGTTTGCTTCGACATTCCAGATCCAAGAAAGTCTCCTGGTAGAATGTGGAAATTCAAATCTAAATTTAATAGGGGATTCATAAAATTCCTTAAGAATATGAGTGATGTTCTCTAATAAAAAGAGTTCTTTTAATTGATCATAATGAGAATTGAACCATTCAAAGATAATTTTTCAATCAGCTTGATATTCTTGCAGGACTATTGAAGAAATTATGATAAAATATAAGTTTTAAAACTATGATAATAAGTATACAAATGTAGGGTTAAACTTTAAAGTGTATGGTTCCTTTGTGTAGTGTAGGGTTTCTGACAACAATATTTCCATAACAATACTTTCATCTCCATGTAACACAGGGAAAAAAAACATAGGGATGATGATCCATATATTCATCCATTTCAGCATAAGAATCCAAATGTAGCATTGATTAACCATACATTCAATTTCCCAAATGTAGGGTGTGAACAGTAAATCTAAACTCCAATGTGGGGTTGATATTCCATAAGTTCTTTGATTCTTGGATGTAGGGTTTCTACTCCATACACGTAAAACCCATTGTATCATAGGGATGATGAAACATACCCAAACAGTTCAGCATAGCATAGGGATAATGATCCATACATTAAATTACCAAACATAGGGTTGGAATAGTGTTTCCATAACATATCCCACAACTCACATTCCATCAAAAATAAAAATAAAAACATGATATATATTCATGAAACATTTCTTAACATAAATTCTTATGAAAATAAAACAAGGGTATTTGAGAGTAACAAAAATAACATTTCATATAGATTATTGTTATGACAATAAACTACCAACAAAATCATTGTCCGTAGAAATAAAGTATTGTTTCATATTTATGTTTAATTTATTTCTTTTTAGTATTACTCGTATAACAATAGTCTTCTTATACCAGTAGATTCATTTTTCTGAGTTGGGCCTGTTTTTTCAAAGTTGATCATACTTATTTGTGACTGAAATTGAGATAATAACAATAAGGAAATGCATAAAGAATGTAGACGACCTTCATGAAAAGTTGAGTTCCTATGACATATTTAATTAATTTTTTCATCATTTTATCTATTATTTGTAAATTAATTTACTTATTATTTTTATCTAATTCTTATATAGTTTTTTTTTTTCAGAGATCATTTTGTAAGTTATATTATTATTTGAACTATCTATATCAAGACACAAAAGAGATAACATGTTCCTTTTTCTGATGTTACCATGCTTTCCATTTCCTTTATTTGTCAAACTACCAACACTGCATACTTTTTTGACTAAGAACATTGAATCGATATTCCATGATTACTATTTAACAAATAAATCCAGTGGAAATCATGGTAACATAATCATTTGGGATTTTTTTGAACCTTTGGAATGTGTAGGAATCACCACACCTCAATCCGATACACGATGTGACTGGTATGACTCAATGTACTTATTTTTATTTAAAATTTACATTAATTGTTTCAAAAAAAATATTTACATACTCAAAACATATAAAACACATTTGTATTTTTTTTATAATTTTGTAAAATGATCCATACATCAGTTTTGATGTGTATTAATTAATCACACCTTTATCTGATACATGATGTGCCTGATATAACACAAAGTGTTCGTTATCAGTTTAAAATTGACATTTTAATTCAGAAATTTTCACTCAATTAAAACTGAGAAAAAAATCATATTGTATTGATAATTTAGTATAATGATTTAGAATTAATTTTTTATGTGTAGGAATTAGTTTCACAAAAATATAATTTAAGATTTTACACGTATGACTCCAAATGTATCTTTCTAGTTTAAAATAAAATTTTAGTAAAAAAGAAAAGTGACATGCTCAAAACTGATAAAATGAATTTGGATTGTTTTTATACTTTAAGGAAAAATCCATAATTCATTTGGGACATTTAGTAATCTTCTACACCTAAATATAATGAATGGTGTGACCGGTATGACTTCAAGTGAGTCTTTTAATTTAAAATTGACATTAATTTTAGTAAAAAGGACAAATGAAATTCTTAAACCTAAGAAAAAACATTTGGATTGTTTTGATACTTTAATTCAATGATCCATAATTCATTTTTGATGTGTAGGAATTAGACTCACCTCAATATGATATACGGTGTGCCTGGTATTACTTAAATTATCTGTTATGAGTTTAAAATTGACAATTTAGTTCAAAAAGTGACACTCACCAGACACCGAGAATACATGATTGGATTATAATGATAATTTATGAAAATGATTTTTAAGTCATTTGTGACGTGTAGGAAGTAGTCTCACAACAAACCAACACATAATGTGACCATTATGACTCAAAGTTCATGTTTCATGTTTCAAATGACATTTAAAAAAACAAAATTGATATTTTCAAAACTAAGAAAATACATTTTGAATATTTTGATACATTAGTAAAATGATCCGTAAGTTATTTTTTAGGAATCATTGATATCTCAACCCAACTCATGGTGTGATCAACAATTTGTTTAAAATTGTCATTAATTTTAGTTAAAAGTTCAAGTCACATACTAAAAACTGAGTTAACACATTAATATTGTTTTGATACTTTAGGAAAATGATTCATAAGTAATTTATAAGGTTTATGAATAAACCCCACCTCAACAAAACTCATGGTGTGACCTATATAACTCTATGTGTCTCTATTTATTTAAAATTGACATTAATTTTAGTAAAAAGAATGTGTGAAATACTGATAACTCAGAAAAAAACACTTGGATTTTTTTGATACTGTATGAAAAAGATTCATATGTCATTAGGGACAAGTAATTGAAGAAACTTTGTGGTGTTTTTGTTTTAACAAATTTTTTTATTTATTAAAAACTAAAATTTTTGTTGAAGAATGTTTTTTATATACAGGAAGAAAGAAGTTGTTGTGTTAAAGGAAGTTGTTGAGCTTAATGAAAGTTACTGAGTATAAAAGAAGTTACTGAGTTTGAAAGATGTTGTTGAAGAGTAAGAAGTAAGAAAGTTTCTCAAACTTTCTAAAAAAATAAGATGATTCTTGACTGATCTTAAAGATATCACAAATCATGAAAAGTTTCATGATAAAAGCTGTTAAAGAAATAGTGAAGAGGTTTGATGATTTTCTAATCAATCCAGAACCTGATTTTGGAGAAAAATGAAACCTGATTTCTGAACCTGATTTTTGAAAAAAATGGAATCTAATTTCTGAACATGATTTCTAACAAAACCAAAACCTGATTTCTAAACTTGATTCATGAGAAAAATAGAACCTGATTTTAGAACCTGATTCCTGAGAAAACCAAAACCTGATTTCTGAACCTGATTCTTGAGAAAACAGGAACCTGATTTCTGAACCTGATTCAAGAGAAAACCCGAAACTGATTTCTGAACCTGATTCCTAAGAAAACCAAAACCTAATTTCTAAACCAGATTTATGGAAATTTGGAACCTGGTTTCTGTGGAAATTCAGAACCTAATTTTTGAACAATTCAGAACCTGAATTCAACACAATTTGGAACCTGATTTTTGAACAATTCGGAACCATATTTCTACATAATTCAGAACAATATTTCTGAATAATTCAAAACCTAAATTCTGCACAATTCAGATCCTGATTTCTATGTAATTTGAAATATTATTTCTGAACAACTCAGAACCTTATTTATGCATAATTCAGAACCTGATTTCTGCACAATTTAGAACCCGATTTCTGAGAGTGTTTCTGAGAAAATCATAACCAAGATCCAAC
The DNA here is from genome assembly GCA_963277665.1 of Viscum album. Taxonomy (NCBI): domain Eukaryota; kingdom Viridiplantae; phylum Streptophyta; class Magnoliopsida; order Santalales; family Viscaceae; genus Viscum; species Viscum album. The sequence goes on along the minus strand of OY728158.1, from coordinate 1,895,842,304 downwards.
ATTATCATTCTGAGAAATATATGAAGATTTGAAGAAGGAAAACCTAAATTTCAACCTTTCATAAATCTCTGAGAAATTCAAGGAGGTTTTAAGAAGTCAAATATTGAAGATTAAATGTGAGATATTTGCAGAGTTTTTGAGAATTGAGGATTCAGGAAAGATTTCCAAGATTCCCACCTTTTCATTCTGAGTTCCCTATAAATATTTGCTCTGATCATTCAGACATTTGTAACTTTCACACATGCAGAAAAGGCATACTTCTATTGAATTCAAAGTGAAAAGTTCCCACCATTATTGAAGAAGCTTTTCTTTGAGTGTTTAAGGAATGGAATAATCAAAACCATCCTTACCTTGTTGAGAAGATCAGAATCAGCCAAACCGGACTGAGGATTCCTACTGAGAATTTATGGAGAATATTCAAAAATGTTTTTATTATTTTTTTTGGCTCATTTGTTCTTTAATAAAACATTGGAAACTAACAGAGTCGGTAGACTATTTCCTATCAGGAGATAAAAGGTGTCTAACAAGAGTTGGCACATGTTGTACTCACTTCTTCATTATAGTGGATTTCCATAGATCCACAAGAGTGGCTGTGACAAGAATATAGGTTCTCACATTGAGGCCGAACCTTGTAAATCATGTGTTCCTTACTTTATTTACTATTCTTTCTTGCTTAAGTATTTGATGTAGGTTGATAAGGAAATAAATCATAATAGTTTGCAAGGTTTAAGTTTTGTAATGTTCTAAATATTACTTAAAGTGAACAACTTATTCACCCCCCCCCCCTTCTCAGTTTTTACTCGATTCTTGGAACTTCAAGTGGTATCAGAGGGAGGTTCCCTAGTTTAATCCTTACCATGGAGAATATAAATTCTATTAATAGTAGAGGAATTCCTACATTTTATGATAATAATTTTTATGGATGGAAAAAAGGATGATTTCGTATCTCCTATATCTTGGCCTAGAAGTAGTTGATGCTGCTAGTATTGGCTTTCCACCTAATGAGAAAAAATGTTCATATGACGTTTTCTGATAACAGAAACATAGAAGTTGTTGGAAAAGGCTAGAAATGATATTCTCATGTCCTTATCAGATAATTTTTATCAGAATGTGATGGGTCTCACAACATCAACAAGCATGTGGGACAAGCTGGAAAATGTTTTCGAAGGAAATACAAAAGTCAAGGAGGCTAGGCTACAAATATGGCGTAGTAAGTATGAAGACATCAGGATGAGATATGATGAAACAATTGATGAATACTTCACTAGAGTTAATGAAATTGTATCTAACATCAGAGGATTTGGAGAATACTTGGAAGATTCTACAATTGTGAAGAAACTTATAAGAAACCTTCTGTACATGTTCAGTTCTAAAATTTATTCCTTAGAAGATAAAAATGACTTAACTCTTAATGAATTGCATAAATTTCTTGTTGCATATGAAATGAGGAAAGCTATAATATTTAAGAAGAAAATTAAAGAATAAATGGATTTTTAATCCATGAGAAAGATGAAAATCAATGAAGTTAATAAAGCTGATCCTTGTGAATCAGATGTTAAGGAAGATGATGAGCTGACTGAAAAAGATCATGTCCCTTATATCTATGAACTATCATAGGGTAAGAAGAAATTATGGAGGAAAAATTCCTCTCAAGTGTTTTGAGTGTGGTAGAATCAGCCACTTTTCTATAAATTCCCCTAAGAAGAAAGTTGGAGAATATCAAGATGATTCCGTTGAAAAACCTCGATAGAATAAGTGGGAAAAAATTATAAAGAAGATAATTCTTCCAAAAAATTCATGAAGAAGTCTTTTGGAAAGAATAGAAACATGTTGATCAAGAATTTTGAATCAAACTCAACTGAAAATGATTTTTCTGAAGACGAAAGTTCACAAAAATTCAGAACATTTATTGCAAAAGTTGATAAAACACAAGATTCTTCAGAGAGTGAAGAAGGTTGTGGAGAATCTTATAGAGAGTATCATATCATAACTAAACTTCTTGTTTTTCTTGATAAAAACAAATCTCTCAATAAATAAATTAAAGTAATGAAGAAATATCGTGAAGAAGTTATTGATGGAAGAAAAAATGTTATCAAGAAGGCGGATGAATACATTCAAGAAATTCTAAGCTACAAACTTAGAAATAAAAAATAGGGAAAGGTGATTGCATATATGATCAAGAAGTTAGAAGCTATGGAAGAAGAAGTGAACAAGGTGCAATCAAAACTCCTTGGGTCTCAAAATTCCTTGAGGAAGAAGACTGCGAACTTCACCAAATCTTCATAAGTAAAATTTGAGTCCTCTAAAATTGCTGAGAAGGCTTATTACGAGAATCATGTGAAATCTTATCCTACCAAAAATAATGTTTCATCTAACTCTTTTAACATTTCAAGGTCTGGAAAAGGTGTTGGGAAATCTTGGGTGAAAAAATGTTGTGATAAACCTATCAAATCTACAAAAAGTTCAAATCTCACTCAAAGTGAAAGATAGTCCACATTCTGAGAATGTTAAGGGTAAAATAAGTTACCTACCTCAAAAAAGTTTATATAGAGAAAGATCATTCTTTAATATAAAATCACGATTTGAAGACTGTAGTTGGTGCTGTGGAATATATGGGAATAGAGCTTATAATTATTGTCACAATTTATCTCTACCTAGAAGAAGGTTTGAACAAAGTGGAAGAAATAGTGAAAGAAAAATGAGTTACTTTCCCCACTCACAGAAAATTGAAAAGGTAAATTCTCAAGATGTCAGAAACATTCCAATAAATAATCAATTTGAATTTATTGAAGATGTTTGTGGAAGATGTGATCAATCTAGCCATCATTCCAAAAGATGTATGACACTCATTCTGGAATAAGTTTCTTCTGATAAGAATGAAATGAAAGATGAAAATAAGAAGGTTGATGAGAGAGATTTCATTGTTGAGACAGCTTTGAAAGCAAGCAATATGAACAAACTATGGATTCTTGATAGTGGTTGTTCTTCACACATGATAGGTGATATAAAAATCTTGAAACATGTTGAGATTCATGATGGAGGAGTGGTTACTTTTGGCAATGATAGTTCTTTAAAAATTAAATGAATAAGAATGACATAGATTGAATCAGAGAAAATAATGTCCAAGGAAGTCTTGCTTGTTGATGAGATAAAACATATCTTATATAGTGTAAGTCAAATTTGTGATGATGGGAAGGAAGTAATCTTCAAAAAGGATTCTTGTATCATCAAAAGCGTGAAAAATGGAAAAGTTATTACAAAAGGAGAAAGAATCAGTGGGGATCTTTTTCAAATTGGATAATCCAATAACTCTCATTATTTGAGTGATGAATATGAGAACTTGTTGTGGCATCAAAGACTTGGCCATCTTGGGTAGAAGAGCATAAACAAGCTATCTAAAGTTGATGTTATTCGGAATTTTCCTGGATTGAAAAGAAGATATGGAGATGTTTATATTACTTTCTAGAAAGGAAAGATGACTAATAAAAGTCATAAAAGTGTTGATATTCAATCATGAAAACCACTTGATATTATTCATTCTGATCTATGTGGGCCGATGAGACATCAATCAACAAAAGGATATTTATACTTTATCACTTTTATTTATGATTTTACTCAGATGAAAAACATCATGTTCATGATGCACAAGTAAGAGGCAATTGAAATGTTCAAATTATATTGAAAATATGTTGAGAAAGAGTTGGGGGTTTCCATTTATAAGCTGAGAACAAATAATGGTACTAAATTCACAAATAATTATTTTGAATGTCACGACCCATCCCCCAGGGCCCATCTCGTGACTACCCCAAGCCCACCTTCTATAGGTCAGGGGCTGGCGACTAGCACCAAAGGCGTAATTCCCTAAAAACTATAAAGTCATTGCTTTTATAAAACATAAACACACACAACCAGAGTACACGCAGAAGAAAATAGTAATTATAGCAGTTTAACAAACGTGACGAAAGTACAAGGGGCTAAAAATACAAGCCCAACAGAAATGTACAGCTACAACTAAAAGAAAGTACAACTGAAAAGACAAATAGCTGGAAGATGGAAGCAGCTCCTAGATCGTCCTCCAGGTTCCTACCTAAAGGGTAGGTACATATGTCCTCCTCAGCACTCCACACCCGTCTGTCTCCTCTGGGTACCGACCGGTCATGAGGTCCACCTCGGGGTACCATCTAGTCCTCGTATGCTCTGCCTCAGTTAGCGATGTTCGTCATCTACATCAAACACAATGAGGTGCTGGCGTAGCCCGTGTAAGGGTGAGTATAACGATACTCATTAGGGACCCCGAGACCCTCAAGGTCTCACGAAAATCCAACAAGGATAAACCACAAAGAAAGATCTCAACAGAAAACCTTTACTTAGTTTTATGCCCATAAGTAAACCTAAGTTATCAAGTAACCCATCTCAATCATGAGGAAAAAACAAAGGTCATTGACTCAGCTCATACTAGGATTTTCATTATCGAAACCACAACTCCTAGAGAACTCCTCCTATGTCGAATACAGTGGCCCTGTCATGACTCCGAGGTGTTACTCACTAACCTTAGACTGCTGAGGTACTCCTCCTGTCGAGTACCACAGGTCTGCTACCAAACCGGGCGCTCTGTCCACTGTGGGTCTGCCGCCAAACCGGGCGCTCCTCCTAATAGCTGTTAGAGGTACTCCTCCTGTCGAGTACCACGGGTCTGCTGCCAAACCAGGCACTCTGTCCATCATGGGTTTACCACAAAACTGGTCTCTCCATCCACTAGGCTAGCCGAATCACTCCGAGTCGAATCGGTCAAGCAGTCGCCAGGTCTACAGCTACTAGGTCTCCATACTCTACACGCTCATCTTTGGGAGTATCCGCTCCAAGAGCTACTGGTCGATACTCCAAGTGTCACGAAGTCTCACGTGGAAGTATCACAAAGGACCACCTCATCATAGGGGTCTCAACGCAATAGACGGTGCGTCAATCGGACGCTCGGTCTGTGAGTTATTAGCCTTTTTGTCCCGGGGCCCAGTTGGTTTTGTGAACGAACCAACCCAACCATATCTCATCTGTACCCCGAACAAACATGGGGTATACTCAAAGGGACTTCTTCTCAAAGAGATGACCAGTGCCGCTGACGGTCCGTCAAATGGACGTTAAGTCTGAGAGTTTTTGGCTATTTCGTTCCAGGGGCCCGTTTGGTTTTTAAGATAAAACCAACACGACCGTACACCAACTATGCTAAAACCTCAAGTGGAGTATTTTAAAATAACCATCTTGTCAAAAGGAATCCAACATAGTTGACAGCACATTAATCGGACGTCCAGTCCTTAAGTTAAAAGTGCTTCCGCTCCGAGGGCCCGATTGGTTTCGCGTTCAAACCAACCCGGCCATACCAAAACTTCAACAAAACCTTGAGTGTAATATAACGAAACGACCGTCTCATTTCATGAATTCCAATGCAACTGACGATGCGTCGATTGGAGGTCCATAGCCCAAGATATGTGTGTTTCAACAAATCTGGTCCGAAAGTAGGGGGTCTGGGTCTGGTCCGACCCGACCCAGACCACCCTGGGTCAGCCCGACCTGGGCAGGTCGACCCGACCCGGTTCCTGGTCCGACCCGACCCGGAACTGCGGGTCTGGCACGCTGGTGCGCAGCCCGGCACGCCAGCGTGCGGCCTAGCCCGGTAGCACGCGACCCGACCCGCGTGGCCCGTCGAGGCCCGGCCGGGGGGGGGGGGGGGGGGCTGGCTCGGCTAGATGGCGCGACATTAAGCCGTGCTTCTTCAATTCCAGAACGGCAGATCTGTTCCAGTGGCACACTGCCGCCAGCTTCCGCAGACCACCAGACGCGCTCTGGTGGTCTGTTCTGCCCACCGTCTATCCCTAAGATCATCTCAGGTCCCGAACTCCACTATAGAAGCACCAAATCGCCGTTTCGGTCCCGTTTCTTCATCGCCCATCAATCCGCGCACAGACGAACAATCAGCGGAGGGTTTGACCTTGTTCTTCGGCCCGAGCCCTCCATGTTAGAAGTTTTCAATCAAGATTAAGTATTCAAACTAAAACCAAACACGAACATAACCCTGCATCATATTTGAATCCCAACCCGCATGAACGAGTGATCCGTGGATCAACCGGGTAGAGGTTGGTCCACGCTCATTGTTCTTTCCTCAAAAAGGAAAGGAGAAATTCAATACAATTCCCCTACCTCAGTTTCAAGAGCCGAGCACGTCGTCGAGCCGCGAAAGACAAGCGTCGCGGATGACGACATCGATTACGTTGATGTCAGGGAAAGAAGAAAGGATGAAGTTGATTCTCATCCTTTGAGTCGTGGAGCATTCTTTGTCTAGGGGGAATGGTGTTTTTCTTCGGAGGTGTTCTTCATCAAAATAAGAACACTTTTTCTTTTATTTCTCTAGAGGTTCCTCACCAAAATATTTTCTATCTCAAATATTATAAAAGACTTCTCCTATTTTAGAGAAGTGCCATGCAAATCAAATAAATTCAAATTGAGATGTGCCAATTAAATTAATCTAGTCATTAATTTAATTGCATTGGAAAACTTACTAAGAGGGATGTTGAGAGATCTAATTAATAGGGGAGTTGTCATAATAAACAAGGGGGTTTAAGGGAGTTAAGGGGAGATGAAAGGTTAGGGCTTGTGTGGGCCCACCAAAAAAATATCCTCTCATGAGAGGTTATGTGGGTGTGGGCCCCACCAATAACTTCCCCATGTAGGATTTAACAACCCAAGATAAATAAAATTGTTCACAACAATTTTATTTAACTTTTTTATTAAACCCCAAAAAATTAACTTTCAACCCGCATTAAACGCAACTGTGGTAAAGGTCCCTTTAAGGGAATACCGGTGCTGCGAGTTCATCAGTGTCCTTGGATTTCAATTCCAAGCACTGGTTCAAAAGATAGAAAAACCGGCACGTACGTTCACTGAAAGTACCCAATCAAAATTTTAGAAATTGATTCCGAGCACACTCGGCCTCAGAATCAGGTGCCATCAGAAACCGCAGACTCGTAAAAGTCCAAACAATTAAGAAAAAAAAATTCCTTGAAATTTCTGGGTCTTTACATTACTCCCACCTTAGGGCTTTATGTCCCTGTAAAGCTACAACACACACTAGAGAAACTAAAGGGGTACTGAGCAGGAATCTGAGCCTCTTGCTCCCATGTGCTCTCATGGAGGTTCCTGTGCTGACAGTGAATGCGCACCAGAGGAATCGATCATCCTCATAGGACCCACTCTAGTCAATCCTCAATCTCCACTACAACCTCGGTGAAAGTTTCCCCGCCATCGATGTCCATCTCCCCATGGTCGATGATGATGGATTTGTCATGCACGCATCACCTCAGCTGAGATACGTGGATGACGTCGTGCACCTGGTGCAACTGAGGTGGAAGGGCCAGGCGGTAATCCACCTCGCCTACTCTGCTGATGAAGTGGATGAGTGATTGTATGATACTGAAGTTAGGATGAACTATCTCTATCCACAAAGGATATATGTAAGGCAGCCAGCTGCTCTGTCTCCTCTCGTAGCAGCTGAATACCAGTCCTCCTGCTGAGCGCATCCGTAACAACATTCCCCTTCCCAAGAGTATAGACTTTCTCGAAGTCATAGTCCTAGAGGAACATAATACTCAAAACTCTTGCTGCCATGAGGGTAAGGCTGGCCGACTCAAGAGTGATCGGCCGCACCCTCCTAAGAAAGAGTTAATCCTATGCATCCTGGGTTTCCCTTTTTTGCGACCAAGGAAAAACCCCATCCCAACATTGTAGTTAAACCACAAACTTTTTTCCTAATACATTCTATCTGTGTATGAACTGTGGTTTCCCAGTCCATACGAAAACTAACGTCGTAAGGCCTCAACGCTGCCACCAATAGGTTCTAACCAAAACTCTCACCTAAAGATTCAGAACACACCGTCAGCGTAAGTGTGATTATTGAGTCTCCTCCCAAAGGTATATCTAGACGTGAGGGTCAAGTCAATGGTTTTAACTGGAAACTCTAGGTCTGGGACAAGATTAGTGGAAGGAAGGGATGATTGGCACTTATGTATATTGATATAACAGCTTGTAGTAGACACAGACCATACCTCAAATCATTCCTAGAGCCCCTAGGTCACAGTTCTTGACCGCATGCAACTATTCTCTTCCCCTTCCCTCCATCTCCATGAGCCTGGAGGGGACAAAAAAGGTGGGTGGTTGTATAATGTTGAAATGTACACCACCTCATGATGCTCTCCTAACTCTGCTTCCACATCTGCTACTCTGCAGATTAATCTGTCCTAAACACTTCCTCTTCTTGAAACATTTTACATGCCCAAGTCTCTGAGACTAGTTCCAGTTCCCTGATTTCCCACTGATAACATTCTCTAGATATATCCATTCATCCAAAGAACATTCAACCACAAAGGTTATCTCTAGCACCCTAGAATAAGTAGGAATGCATAGAGGAAATTTGTTGGCTCAGATGTCCTTTAAACACACCTCACATTGAGGTCTGAGCTCTAAAGCACTGATCGTATCATAGTCACCAAGTACCAGGAACGATCGGTACGCCTCGATGAATACTCAGCTACTGACATGTCATCCTGACGAAGTTGTATAAGCTCTAGAAAACTCTCAGCCACCTGCTCAAGATAGTCCTCAGCCGCCTGTGAGTCGGTCTCACCTCAGAACCTAAGGGGTATCTAATGCTAAAACATGTGTAAGGCACTAAGCCAACATGTGTCATCTACCGGTACCTCCGGTTGGAACTACTGACCAACAGGTAGTTATACAGCTGGCATACTACCCGAAGGTACTATCTCAGGCATCGGTCCACATACCAAAGCCTCATCACTATACAGACCAACATTATGGTCACTCACTAAGAAAGACCAGTAGCTAAGATCACTATCTACTCTATTAGTGTCTAAACTAGGTGTAGAACTCTAGAAATCGCCTCCATCCAGTCCACTACTGCCTGGAAATCTGCCTCACCACGTAACCTCGGAGGCCTATGCTACTGGAACTCGTGCAACACGCTCTGTCAGCGTGCACCGTCCGCTAGTACGGCTGGTGTCATCTGCTGCCCAACAGGTGGCGATGTTGCTGGTACACCATCCGAATGTTCCATCATAGCAAAAGGGCCCTGCACCAGAGCCTCATCGCATGGTGGGCCATCATCAGGTACTCTATCGGAACTCCAACTGACTGACTACATGGAGGCAACCTGAACAGATGCGACACAGTCAAATAATTTAAACCTGGTGAGCTGACCTGGTTGAGCTGAATTAAAGAAAACTTTTGAAAAAAGACACGCAATAAGTATTTTCGTGCACTGAGTCAGAAATTAGAAGTTAGGGTCCTGGTGTATGGATACGTCAGTCGTCGCACCAACACTGGACTCCCTGAACTGAGAACCACACTCATTACCCTTAACACTATAGCTTCATAGAAAAGAGAGATCATAGTCCTAAGTTCTGCAGTAGAACTGAATCCTCTAATACCAATTTTCCACAACCCATCTCCCAGGGCCCATATCGTGACTACCCCAAGCCCGCCTTCCATAGGCCAGAGGCTGGCGACTAGCCCCAAATGCATAACTCCCAAAAAACTAGGAAGGCATTGCCTTTATAAAACGTAAACACACACAACCAGAGTAAAAGAGGAAGCAAACACTAACTAAAGCAGTATAACAAACGTGCTGAAAGTATAAGGGTCTAGAAATACAAGCCCAACAGAAATGTAAAACTACAACTGAATGAAAGTACAAATGAAAATATAAACAGCTGGAAGATGGAAGCAACTCTTGGATCATCCTCCGGGTTCCTACCTAAAGGGTAAGTACAGATGTCCTCCTCAGTACTTTACGTCCGTCCGTCTCCTCCGGGTACCGACCCATAATGAGGTCCACCTTCAGGTACCATCCAGTCCTCATATGATCTGCCTTAGTCAGCGCTGTCCATTGTCTGCATCAAACACAATGAGGTATGGGCGTAGCCCATGCAGGGGTGAGTATAACGATACTCAGTAGGGACCTCGAGACCCTCAAGGTCTCACAAAAATACAACAAGGATAAACCAAAAAGAATGATTTCAACAGATAACCTTTACTTAGGTAGATGCCCATACATATACCTATGTTATCAAGTAACCCATCTCAATCATGAGGAAAACACAAAGGTCATTGACTCAGCTCAAACCAAGATTTTCATTATCGAAACCAAAACTACTGGAGAACTCTTCCTCTGTTGAGTACAGTGGCCCTGTCGCGACTCCGAGGTGCGACTCACTAATCTTAGACTGCTGAGGTACTCCTCCTGTCATGTATTGCGGGTCTGCTTCCAAACCGGGTGCTCTGTCCGTTGTGGTTATGCCGCCAAACAGGGCGCTCCCCCTAATAGCCATCAGAGGTACTCCTCTTGTCGAGTACCGCGGGTCTTCTTCCAAACTAGGTGCTCCGTCTGCCGTGGATCTACCGCCAAACTGGACTCTCCATCCACTGGGCTAGTCGAATCACTCTAAGTCGAATTGTTTAAGCAGTTGTCAGGTATACAGATACTAGGTCTTCGTACTCTGCACGCTCGTCTCCAGGAGGATCCGCTCCATGAGCTACTGGTAGATACTCCAAGTGTCATGATTTCTCATTTGGAAGTTTCACAAATGACTGCCTCGTCATAGGGGTCTCAACGCAACCAACAGCGCGTCAATCGGATGCTCGGTCTGTGAGTTATTAGCCTTTTTATCTCGGGGGCCCTGTTGGTTTCGTGAACGAACCAACCCGACCGTATCTCAACTGTACCCCAAACTCAAATGGGGTATACTCAAAGGGACTGTTTCTCAAAGAGATTACCAGCACTGCTGACGTTTCATCAAATGGACGTCCGGTCGGAGAGTTTTTGGCTTTTCCGTTCCAGGGGCCCGGTTGGTTTTTAAGCTAAAACCATCCCGACCATACACCAACTGCACTAAAAACTCAAGTGGAGTATTCCAAAAGAACCGTCTCATCAAAAGGAATCCAACTTAGTTGACGACACATCAATCAGATGTTCGGTACTTAAGTTACAAGCGTTACTGCTCCGAGGTCCTGGTTGGTTTCGTGTTCAAACCAACCCGACTATACCCAAACTTTTCCAAAACCTAGAGTTTAATATACCGAAATGATCATCTCGTTTCATGGATTCCAACGCAACTGAAGATACTTCGATCGGGGGTCCATAGCCCAAGATATCTGTGTTTGAACGAATCTGGTTTGAAAGTAGGGGGTTTGGGTCGGATCCGACCCGACCCAAAATGCCCTAGGTTGGCCCGACCCAGTCGGGTCGACTCGACTGAGAACCACAGGTTTGGCCCACTAGCACGCAGACCGGCCAACAGGCGTGTGTCCTGGCCCCCGTGGCCCGGCCCGCCGGCGCGCGGCCAGGCCCGTGTTGCCCGCCCTGGCCCGGCCGAGGGGGGGGGGGGGTCGCTCGGCCAGCTAGAGTGTAATTAAACCACACCTCTCCAATTCTGAAACGGAAGAGCCATTCCGGTTCCACCCGCCGCTGCAGCTCAGCCATGGCGGCCTGTTTCGACAGTGCGTCATTACCGCCTTTTGCGGACCACCCGACGCACTCCAGTTGTCCGTTTCGCCCACCGTCTGCGCCTAAGATCATCTTGGGTCCCAAACTCCACCACGAAACCTCTAAATCACCGTTGCGGTCCCGTTTCATTGTTGCCCATCAATCCGCGCATAGATGAACAACCAGCGGAGGGTTCGGGCTTGTTCTTCGGCCCAATCCCTCCGTGTTAGAAGTTTTCTATAAAGATTAAATATTCAAAATAAAACCAAACCTGAACATAAGACCACATCATATTTGAATCCCAATCCGCATGAACGAGAGATCCACAGATCAACTGAGCAGAGGTTGGTACGCGCTCTTCATTCTTTCCTCAAAAAGGAAAGGATAAATTCAATAGAATTCCCCTACCTTGGTTTCAAGAGTGGAGCACGTCGTCGAGATGCAGAAGACAAGCGTCACAGATGACGATGTCGATTCCATTGATGCTGGGGAAAGAAGATAGGATGAAGTTTCTTCTCGTCCTTCGAATCGTGGAGTGTTGTTCATCGAGGGAGAATGATGTTCTTCATCGGAGGTGTTCTTCATTGAAAGAAGAACAATTTTCTTTTTATTTCTCCCGAGGTTCCTCACCAAAATATTTACTATCGCAAATATTATAAAAGACTTATCCCCTTTTAAAGAAGATCCATCCAAATAAAATAAATTCAATTTGATATGTGCCAATTAAATTAATGAAGTCATCAATTTAATTGCGTTGGCAAACTTACTAAGAGGGAGGTGGAGAGATCTCATTAATAGGGGAGTTTCCATAATAAACAAGGGGGTTTAAGGGAGTTAAGGGGAGATGAAAGGTTAAGGCTCGTGTGGGCCCCACCTCACAAATATCCTCTTATGAGAGGTTATGTGGGTGTGGTACCCACCAATAACATCCCCATGTAGGATTTAACTACCCAGGAAAAATAAAATTGTTCACAACAATTTTATTTATCTTTTTTATTAAACCCCAAAAATTAACTTTCAACCTGCATTAAACGCAACTGCGGTAAAGGTCCCATCAAGTGAATACTGGTGTTGTGAGTTCATCGGTGTCCTAGGATTTCAATTCCGAGCACCGGTACAAAAATAGAAAAACTCGCATGTATGTTCACTGAACGTACCCGATCAAAAATTCAGAAATTGATTCCGGGCACACCAGGCCTCGGAATCTGGTGCCGTCAGAAACCGCAGACTCGTAAAATTCCAGAGAATTAAGAAAAAAAATTCCTTGAAATTTCCTGGTCTTTACATTGAAACTTATCTATTAAAGCATGGTATCAAACATTAGTATAGTGCTTCCTATACCCCACAACAAAATGGAGTATAAGAAAGAAATAAAAAGAGTTTGGTAGAAATGGGAAGAAGTATGTTAGCTAAATACAAACTTTCAAAATTATTTTGGAGGGAAGCTATTAGTACTGTTGTACATATTCAAAATATATGCTTATTGAGACCAGAAACCAACATGACTCCTTATGAAATGTGTTATAACAAATAAAATAATTGGAATACTTCAAAGTCTTTGTAAGTCCCAATTTTCATAAAGTCAAAAATCATTATATGGGAAAGTTTGATGAGAAAGATCAGTAATGAACTTTTATGGGTTGTTCAATAAATGAGAGAAGTTAAAATTTTTTGGAACAAACATTTACAAAGGTTGGTGGACTCATATGATGTGAAGGTAATTGAATATCAATGTTCCTTACCAAAATTTGTTGAGAATGCTGGGGATGAAACAGTAGAGAAATCCAACAATAGTGAATGTTATCCAAAACAACCTCATCATGATTTAGAAAAGCCATGTGGTGAAGAAAGTATTGCTGAGGAAGAAACAATGAGATTTCCTACCTTACAAAATCATAAGGAATCAGAAAACATTATTGAGAATCAGAAGGCTCCAGTTCAGACAGAAAGGAAGTTGAGATTAGAAAATCAGACTTCACTTATCTCAAAAGTTGAACCGAATGAGTTTCAGATGTTATTCAATATAAATAATGGGTGGATGCTATGAATGAAGATCCATATTAGATTGAGAATAATGAATCATGGGAACTTGTTCCAATGTTAGCAAATAAAAATGTTATCAGAACCAAGTGGGTTTACAAAAATAAATTGAATGAGCATGGAGAAGTTTTAAGAAACAACGCATGAATTGTTTGTAAAGGATATGAAAAGGTAGAAGGTGTGTTTTTTATGAAACCTTTTCCCTAGTTACAAGGCTAGAAACTATTCGAATGTTTCTTGAAGTGGCTACCCATCAGAATTACAATGTTTATTAGATGAATGTAAATGCAGCTTTCTTAAATGGTGAAATTGAGGAAGAAGTTTACATTGAACAACCTTGTTTGTTTATACTTTATGAGGATGAAAACAATGTTTGTAAATTGAAGAAAGGTTTTTATGGGTTTAAACATGATCCACGTGCTTGGTATTTAGATCCTAACAATTTTTTGAGAAAGATGAACTTTTCTAAAGAAAAAGTTGATAGTAGCTTGTATGTAAAAGATGTTGACTCTGTAACATTAATTGTAATTATTTATGTGGATGATATAATTTTTTCTGGGGATGATGAAAAGCTTTGTGAAGAGTTTTCTGAGGATATAAAGAAGAATTTTGAAACTTCAATTTTGGGGAATTAACTTTCTTCCTTGTCTTACATGTTCAACAAAAAGAAGGATACACTTTTGTATCTCAAGAAAAGTATTCCAATGAATTATTAAAGAATTTTGGAATAGAAGAATCAAAATAAGTTTCAACTCCCATTTTAGTGAGAACAAAGTTGAACAAAGATGAATCTAGAATAAGTGTGAATCAAAAAGATTTTTGGAAGCTGATATGAAGTCTTCTTTACCTTACAACTTTATAGCTTGATATTATTTATGTTGTTACTTATTGTTCCAGGTATCAAAGTATTTCGAAAGAATCACATATGTTGATAGCAAAGAGGATTATGATATATCTAAAAGGAAAAAAATCATATGTTTTGTTATACAAAAGAAACAATGAGTTAATGTTTCATGGTTATACTGATGTTGAATGTCCTGATGATTGTATTAATAGAAAATAAACTTCAGGAGGAACATTTTTCTTAGGTGAATGTTGTGTGAGTCAGCATAGCAAGAAACAATGTTTGGAAACTTTGAGCATAGCCGAATCCGAATATGTTGCAACCACTCAAGCTTGTACTCAAATGATGTAGATGAAAGTTCAAATGGAATATTTGAATGTAATAGTTTCTAAACCATTTAAGATACATTGTGATAATCAGATTGCAATTGATCTTTCTAAGAACTCTATCCAACACTCAAGATCAAAACACATTGATTTAAAATTTCACCTCATAAAAGAGAATGTTGCTGATGGAGATGTTTTTCTGGAATACACATAAACAAAGTATCAGATTGCTGATATCATTACAAAATCAATGTTGAAGGAAAGGTTTGTCAAATTGAGGCTGTGACTCTATGTTAAGCCTCCTCCCATGTCTTCTTAAACTTGTTAAGGAAGATCTTCCACTGTGCTTTGGATTATTTTGAAAAAGTGGGAGAGTAAGAAATAGTTTTTTGTAAGATGCGTTTACTTAGATTTCATTTATGAATATGAATTTGTGGTTATCATATAACGGGATAGAAAAAATGAGAGAGAAAAATAGAAGTGAAAAAGAGAAAGATAAAAGTAAAGGGGAGTTTGAGTAAGGGGATTTTATCATTACATGGCCGCAAAATTTTCTTGCCACTGAGGGATGGGAATACTTAAAAAACATTAATTTATCCAGTAGTGTGGTGTCAAGACAATCTCTTTTGAGAAATGAAATCTTTTGATAAAAGTGAAAAAATTCTTAGAGTAGGAAAAGTTGTTTAATAAAGGTTGTCAACCAATCCAAAGGGGGATATTGAAGAACCTTTATGGTGTTTTTGTTTTAACAAAGTTTTTTATTTTTTGACAGCTAAAATTTTTGTTGAATAATGTTTTTGATATATATAAAGAAAGAGGTTGTTGGGTTTAAGGAAGTTGCTGAGTTTAATAAAAGTTGCTAAGTATAAAAAAAGTTGCAGAGTTTGAAAAATGTTGTTGAAGAGTTAAAAGTTAGAAAGTTTCTCAAACTTTCTATACAAATCAGACGATTCTTTTATGATCCTAAAGTTATCACAAATATTGAATAGTTTCATGATAAAATCTTTTAAAGAAATGGTGAAGAGGTTTGATGATTTTATGAGAAATAACTTGATTCCTGAGAAAACCAGAAACTCAGTTATGAACTTGATTTATGAACCTGATTTCTAACAAAACTGGAACTTGATTTTTGAATCTAATTATTTAGAAAACCAGAACCTAATTTCTAAACGTGATTCCTAAGAAATCTAGAACCTGATTTCTGAACCTGATTCCTGAGAAAACCAAAACATGATTTATGAACCTGATTCATGAGAAAAGAAGAACCTGATTTATCATCCAAATTCATAAGAAAACCAGAACCTGATTTCTATAACTCATTCGTAAGAAAACCAGAACCTGATTTATGAAGTTGATTTTTGGAAATTCAGAACCTGGTTTCTGAGGAAATTCAGAACCTAATTTTTGAACAATTTGGAACCTGGATTCTTCAATATTCGGATCCTGATTTCTGAGAAATTCCGAACCTAAATTATGCATAATTCATAACTAATTTATGAGTAATTCCGAACCTAATTTCTAAACAATTCGGATCCTGATTTTTGTATAATTCATTACTTTATTTCTGCACAATTCAGAACCTATTTTTTGATCATGTTTCTGAAAAAAATAAAAACTAAGATCTAGTATTATCATTATGAGAAGGATATTAATATTTCCTGAAGGAAATCTGAATTTCAACTTTGCAGAAATCTCAGAGAAATTCAAAGAGGTTTGGTGAAGTCAAAATGTGAGATATTTGTGTGCTTTTTTTGATTTAAGGAAACACGAAATACTTTCAAGATTCCATCCTTTGTTTTTCATGTTACCTATAAATATGTTCTCAGATCATTCGCTCATTTTTAACTTTCACACTTAAGAAAAAGGTGGAGCACCAGTGAATTCAAAGTGAAAAGTTCTAACCAAGATTGAAGAAGATTTTCATTGGGTGTTTAAGGAAAAGAATAATCAAGAACCACACTTACCTTTCTGAGAAGATCAGAATTAGCCAAACCGAACTTAGGATTCAGACTAAGCATTTGTGGAGCAGATTAAAAACAGTTTTTATTATTTTGTTTGGATCATTTGTTCTTTAAGGAAACATTGTAAACTAATGGGAGTCTATATAATATTTACTACCAGGAGATAGAAGGTGTCTAATGTGATTTGGCACAACTTGTATTCACTTATTCATTATAGTGGATTTTCATAGACCCATGGGAGTGCCTATGGAAAGAATGTAGGTTCTCACGTTGAGTCCAAAACTTGTAAATCATATGTGCCTTACATGATTTACTATTATTGATTTCTTAATTATTTGATACATGTTGATAAGGAAAGAAATATTAACAGGTTTCAAGGGTTTAGTTTCTTAAAGTTTTGAAACTTACTTAAAGTGAACAACTGATTCACCCCCCATGAGTTGTTAGTCGATCCTGGGAACTTTAGTAATAATTAACCGCACCTCAATATAACACATGGTGTGACCATGATGACTTCAATTATGTCTTTTTATATAAATTTTATGTAAATTTTAGTAAAAATAAGACTCAAATAATTAAAACCAATCAAACACATTCATGTTGTTTAGATAATTTAATAAAACAACCCATAGGTCATTTTTAATGTGTGGGATTCATCCTCACCTAAATCAGATACATGATGTGCCCATTGTGACTTAATGTTTCTATTTATTGGATCGGATTACACCAAATATACACAAGAGGGGGGTGAATTGCGTCTTTTCAAAAAACTTTATGATATTGTCTTCTACCTTTTAACGTTAATTAGATAAAATGATGCAACGGAAATTTAAATAGTAGAAACACAAGATGTATAGTGGTTTGGGGAACAGAAGGCCCCTAGTCCACTCCACCAATGCTCTACTCTATGAGCTTGGTGATTTTCACTATCTGGTCCTCGTTTCAACAGACCAGTTCACAACTGAGTACAGGCAGTTGAAACCTTTATAATCCAAGCAAAGACAAAGCCTTCTTGTTCACTTACAGAACCTACACAGCTTAGTACGAGAAGCCGATCACTCAAGAATAGAGAGAAAAGATTTTCCTATTTTGAAAATACTTTCTAGATGTTCTTCAGAATTGTAACAGCATGAAATTGACAGTAGGTAGATCGTGGCCTTCAGAAATAAAAATCTTCACATAAGACACTTTCTGAGTCGATCCTGTTATAGTAGATATAGAAATATAATTCACAACTTCAGCAATAGAAAATTCACAGTAGATATTTGTTGTAGAAGAAATGAATCTTCTATTGTGTTCCTTCCTCTTTAATAAATAGAGCTTTGACGCTCCTTTTAAACCAGAAGATCGGTGTGTTTCAGTATTCTCTGTTTTTCTTTTTTTCAGAATAATCAAAAGATCACACACGATCAATAATAAATCGATGCAGTTTAAAAATCCCATATAAATAAAATAATTATAAGAACTTGTCCTGTAAAATTAGATCCAGAAAAGTCGCCTTTTTACTCGTGATATTCAAACATTTGAATTTACAGAGTAGTCATAACTTCCCTAAAGACTCGGCATAAAAAGATCCTTTTAATTTGATTATCAAATCATTGATGAAATGTTTTTGAATCAGTCAAAATTGTACTTTAAAATCAGCTTTAAATCTGGCTTGAAATCTGCCAAATAATCAGCGTACTGATCATTGAATACAAATATCGACTTTAAATTCTCCGACGCAAAACATAAGGTTAAGTTGAACTGTATGCATCCTCTCAATGTAAGGTTGACGACATAGTCATCAAACATAAGGTTCACAACGTAAGGTTGAAAATGTAGGATTGACAATGTAAACTTGACAACAAACGTAAGGTTCATTTCAAACGTAGGGTTGGCCATCCATACTTTTCTCTTCAACTTTCAAACATACGAAAAAAGATCCATACTTTTACTTGATCCATAACTTTACAAGAACGTATGGTTGTTTACAAAAGTAATGTTGATGAACCATACATTTGAGAAACAAACGTTCCATTTAATATTTACGTACGGTTCTCCTTCCATAATTTTCTGATATCCCAAACGTAGGGTTCCTTCCTAACGTAGGGTTCTTCTTCCATACTTTGCCGATAATGTATGGTTGTTTAACCATACCTTTTCCTTATCTCAAAAAGTATACACGGTTTCTATCCTTACGCTACGTTTATCCACATAGGGTATGAATAGTGTTTTTAGAACATGCTAAATATGTATACTTTAATAATAAATTCATGTAATTTCAAGAGTAAAATAAAATGATAAATTCCTACAAAATGATTAACAAATAAAATCATTAGAAAATAATTAAGGGTATTTGTGAGCATAAAAATTATCATAAAGAGATAGAGTATTAATATAAAGTCCTCCTTTAAATAACAATATTATGTATTGTTGAAAACAACACTTGGTCAAGAATATCCCCCTTTTTGATGATCACAAAACCCATAAAATAATAAGACTAATTAAATGTAATCGACTTTCAAAATTAGTTCCATAAAGTTTTAGAATTTTGAGAGGATAAAACAATTATTAATTTTAACAAAATCATTTCAATAAATAAAAATTTCACCCCCTTCATGAAAATAAAATAAATTTTCTTTAAAAATAAAATTTTCTAGTTTTATCCAAATTTATCCTTCTGAATAAAAAGTAAAAGAAAATTTACCTTTATAATAAATGACTTTTAATATCTTAAAATAGTTTTTTGTATAAGTATAAATCTATATAAATCCAAAAAAATTTAAATATACAGGATATCATTTAAATAAGGGTTTAAAATCTTAAAATAAAATGTTGTGTTTGTACAAATTTCTCCACCTTTTTGTGATATCAAAAAGAATGATAAATCATGGATTTTAACACATTTAATGTTGCACTAAACTATAGGTAAAAGCTATTATTAACTGTTTATCAAAATTAAATTTGGAGTACTGGCATATCAAAATAAAGACAGTAAAACAAATAGAAAGAAAGAAGAAGATTTTCATTAGAAGTCAAAAATAGATACAATGATGATAAACACAGGAATCAAGGTTTTTTTGCAGTGAACAAGTAGGGTTTATCTTCTCTAGACTGTAGACTTGATTTCTAATAACTGTTCCCTCAACCTTTTCATTAATCCATCACCAAGCTGAATAATAAGATCTCTGGCCTCTTGAGTCATATGAATATCTTCAATGAGATTGAATATAAAAAACTTATGAAACCATTCTTATTTCTCCATAAACAAAGTCAAATTCTCTGTCAATTTTTCTAAGACAGAGCGGATTCATGGCTCACTGGATGTTAACAGATCAACTATGAATTTATGATTATCTAAGAGAATAGATAATGGATCACTGTTGCACTGAAGATCTTGAAACCTGTCATTTATATTGCTCATTGCAGCTGTGATAGCTTGAAATCTTTGGATTATATTAGGTGAAGTGCCTGATCCACTAGCAGCACTATTTACAACTGATGCAAATTGTGTCTCCAGAAACAACTTAAGATTTGAGAAATCTGACTTCATAACCATTTCAGATTTCAATTTGGCAACAACATTTAGCATATCCTATTTAAAAATTTCAACTTCTTGTCTTGAAATAGTACTCTCCTTAATATTTTGAAATTTCAACTGTTCAGATGCTAATGTGCTTCTCAGAGAATCATTCTCACATTGCAGTTGAGATAACTTTTTGTTCAACTCTTCAACTCCCATATTCCTTGAATTAGAAGCACCCTATGATTGATTCACATTCTCAGGTTCTGTTTGATGTAGTAGTTCTAAAGGTAATGATTCAGCATCATATTTTTCTTTCTCCTTGTCCTGAGTAGGTTGGTCCACAGATTTTTCCTCAGAGTCCTTTCTAGACTCTTCCATAGAAAAATCCTCTTGAAGAACTTCTCTGTGAGCTTCAGAAGCATGATCATCACGAATATCTGCAATTTTTTGTCTAATGAAATATCTAAAATGATAATATCTGGAGTTTCCTGAGGTCTGGACACTTCTTCATCAGGATCTGCCTCCTTTTATTGTTGAATGTCAACAACAACATCAACTACAGCTTGCTGTTCTAATCATTCAACTACAATCCTTTCATGATCAGGATCTGTAACAGTGACATTCTGTTCTTGAGGATGTTCAACAAACTTTTATCTAAAAAAATGTGTAAGAGAGTAAATCTCCTGTAGTTAAATCAGGGGAAGTATGTTCCTAAGTCACAGGTCTTTTCCTATGATTTTGAAGTCTCTCCTGACTTCTTTCTTCCTCAGTTTCTACCACTTCAAATCGGATCCTCCTTGCCATAGTGCTGACTCTCGATTCATCTTATCCCTCCATGGACATTGCAGATTGAGTTTGATCACTCTTTGATTCATCATCTGCTCCTACTGGAAAAATATTTCCTTTGATAGTACTCCAGAAATATCTAATCTTCCTTAAAGTTCCAGCATTAAACACATTACTGTGATGACAGTGTACTCTAGCATCCAGCAGTCTCACCATGTCCTTCTTAAGCAATAGCTTGGAAATGAATCAACCAAAAGGATAAAAGTTTATTCAGGCATCACTTTGACAACAATATCTTATGTATCTAACCATATACCTAGGAAAATTGAGTTTGACATCACTGAGAAAAAGATAAATTATATACATATCGGGATATAATATCTTTTCCATGTCAGACATCTTCGGTGCAATCCCTATTTGAACAAATTTGACCCGAATTTTCTAATCAGGCTCCAAATCCTTGATAAACATTTTCTTTATAGTCTTAATACCAAAGAGAAACAACATTATGTCCTCTGATTTATGCACATAATCTCCAATATTATTCAAATTGAAATGAAAAACTCCCTCATGAGGGTAGTTTAGAATCTGACCAATTTATACTGATGAGATTGAGAAATCCCTATCCTCTATCTTAGCCATCATACTATCCTCAGTATATCCCAGGATAAAATGTACAGATTTGAAGAAGTATCTATGTTCTACCTCATACAGAAATTTTGTATTTTCACTATTAAACGTCTGTTCAAGGTTTTGAATCGATAGTGATTGTTTCAACAATATATTTGTCTGAAATAACCAGTCGAGAACGATTACCTTTCCCTGTAAGAGTTTTCATCCTTCAGAGCGTTGTCTCTTGGCATTTCTTGTCTCAACTTCACTGGATCTTTTAGTCCTTACCATCTCTACGAGAATCTCTGAAGGTTTGAAGGTTAGGGTTTCAAATGTTTAAAGATTAGGGTTGACGAGTAGAGGTGCGGTTTGCGGTTTCAAAAAGGTTTCGATAGAAATGAAACGGTTTAGAAGTCGAAAGGGTTTCTGACAACCTTGATTCCTGTGTTTTTAATAATCATTACATGTATTTAAAAATAAATATAATAGATTATGCGGGGAAAAGAAACTTATTTTTTTTGAAAAAAATAGCTAAATTATTTTAAGCAGAATTAAAATAAAGAACTACCATTGTAAAATAAAATTTTATTTAAAATCAAATAAACCTAGCTCCCCCTTAATAAAATAAAACCTTACAGTGGGAAGTGGTTTAGTAAAAATATCATCCAATTGAATTTTAGTACTTACAAATTCCAAAGATATATCCTTTTTAAGAACATGATCTCTTAGAAAATGATGTCTGATATCAATATGCTTAGTTCTAGAATGATTAATAGGATTTTTTGAAACATTTATAGCACTAGTATTATCACATAAAATATGAGTATTATTAAAATTTAGTCCAAAACCCATAAGAGTGTTTTTCATACACAACATCTATGAACAGCAGCTTCCAGCAGAAACATATTCTACCTCAGCTGTTGACAGGGAAACTGAATGTTGTTTCTTACTTGACCATGACACTAAAGATTTTCCTAAAAAGTGACAAGTTCCTGAAGTGATTTTCCTATATAATCTAAAAATCCCAAAGTCTACATCTGAATATGAAATCAAATTGAAATCAGAAGTTTTGGGATAAATAAGAGATTGAAAAACAGTTCCTTTTAAATATCTAAAAATTCTTTTAACAGCAGTTAGATGAGATTCATTAGGATTTGATTGAAATCTTGCACAAAGACATACTGAATACATTATATCTGGCCTACTAGCAGTAAGATATAATAAACTACCAATCATACCTTTATATAACTTGTTGTCAACTTCTTTTCCAGTTTCATCCAAATCAAGTTTTATATTAGTAAACATAGGAGTTGTATATGTCTTGTTGTTTTCAAGTCCAAATTTCTTCAACAAATCAGTAAAGTATTTTCTTTGATTCAATACATTTCCAAAATCTTTTTGATAAATTTGAAGTCCTAAAAAGAAATTTAGTTCTCCCATCATACTCATTTAAAAAAAATTGCATTAACTTTGAAAACTCATGACAAAGGTTTTATTAGTTGATCAAAAAATTACATCATTAACATAAATCTGAACCAATAAAATATTAGAATTCACATTTTTCATTAACAGTGTTGGATCTTCCATTCCAACAGTAAAATAATTTTTCAAAATAAAGGAGCTTAATCTTTCATACCAAGCTCTAGGTTCTTGTTTAAGTCCATAGAGAGCTTTAGTAAGTTTAAAAATAGAATCCGGTTTTTGAGAATTTTCAAAACCAGGAGGTTGCTCAACATAAACTTCCTCCATTAAATAATAATTTAAAAAGGCAGACTTAACATCCATCTGAAATAATTTAAAGTTCATATGAGATGCATAGGCTAAGAGGATTCTAATGGCTTCTAGTCTAGCTACAGGTGCAAAGGTCTCATCATAATCTATACCTTCTTCCTGATTATATCCTTTAGCTACAAGTCTAGATTTATTTCTAGTTATTATTCCTTTATCATCTTGCTTATTTCTAAAGACCCATTAGGTTCCTATTACGGGATAGTTCTGTGGTCTTTCAACTAATTCCTAGACTTCCTTTCTTTTAAACTGGTTTAATTATTCTTACATTGCTATCATCCAGCTTTAATCATCTAAAGATTATTCTATAGTCTTGGGTTCTAATTGGTATATAAATGCAGAGAATTATACAAGATTTCTTATATTTATTCTATTTTTTATTCCTATATCTAACTCACATATTATAGTTTCTAAAGGGTGATTCTTTAGAGTTATACTCTGTCTAGGAAACACACTTATAGGTTCTTCAGTACCATGTTCTTCTGAACTGGACTGAATTTTACTTATATGTTTTTCAAAATCATTTTTCATTTTTTCAAGCCTCATGTTATCATTAGAGTAAGATTCATCCATTTGATCTATCCTTTTCTCAAAGAGATCAAATTCATCAAATTTCACAGGAACTGATTTTTCAACAATCCTTGGCTTCTTATTATAGATTCTATAAGCTTTGGAAGTAGCTGAGTATCCTAAGAAAATTCCTTCATCAGATTTTGGATTGAACTTACCAAGATTATCCTTGGTGTTTAAGATGTAAACCTTGCATCCAGAAACATTAATGTAGTTAACTTTAGGTTTTCTGTTATTCCAAATTTCATAGGATGTCTTTTTCAAAAGAGGTCTAATTAAAACTCTATTCATTATATAGAAAGCTGTGCTTAAAGCTTCTACCCAAATGTAGGTAGGAAGGTTGTATTCATTTAGCATAGTCCTAGCCATTTCCTGAATAGTCCTATTTCATATTTCAACAATTCCATTTTTTTGAGGTGTTCTAGGTGTAGAGAAGGTGAATTTAATACCCATATTTGAGCAGAAGGAATTAAATTCCTAATTCTCAAATTCTCCACCATGATCAATTCTTAATGAAATTATTTAAAAACCTTTTTCATTTTGAACAGATTTACAAAAACATTCAAATAAATTAAAAGCTTCATTTTAAAATTTCAAAAAGAAAATCTAGGTAAATCTAGAATAGTCATCAACTAAAACATATACATATAATTTACCAGCAAAGCTTGCTAATCTTGAAGGTCCAAAAAAATCCATATAAATAAGTTCTAGAGTTTTAGATGTGAAAATTTTGTTAACAGATTTGAAGGATGATTTTTGTTGCTTGCCAAGTTGACATGCATTATAGAATCTGTCACTTTAAAATTTGAGACTAGGAAAATCAGAAACTAAATGTTTCTTAGATAACTTATTTAAAACATATATATTACAATGTCCAAGTCTCCAATTCCAGATCCAAGAGTCATTCATTTTAGTAGTTAATAAATTTACTTGTTTTTTACACAAGGAATTTAAATCCATGGTATACACATTTTCAGTTCTGGGTGCTCTAAATTTAAGCAATTTATTTTTGAAAACAGAACAGCAATTGTTAGAAAAATCAACAGCATAACCATCATCACATAGTTGAGATATACTTATCAGATTTTGTTTCAATCCTTGTACATAAAGTACTTTATTAATTGAGACAACTTCTAGATCTCCAACTGTTCTAATACCAATGATTTTTCCTTTGGCATTGTCACCAAAAGTGACAAGTCCACCATCTTTTTGAGTGAGTGTAGAGAAATTTAATGAGTTTCCACTCAAATTCCATGAGCAGCCACTGTCCATATACCATATGTCCTTTTTACTCTTGTGACCTGCTCCCTGCAAAGACATATACACAGATTTCTTTGGTACCTATATTTTGTTGGGTCTAGTAGTGTTAGCTAGCACGGATCTAGGGATCCAGACTTGCTTTGTTTTTTTAATTTCACATGAGTCGAATAGAACATTTGATACAAAATATTTCTTAATGCCGCTTATTTGGGGTTGTCTTAAGAAATAGTTTTTAGAAATATGTCCCCTTATTCCACAGTAATCACAATTTAGTCTTTTTGCACTTGGAATAAAATAGTTTTTGTACAGCTTGGGTTTTTCACCTTTACTGCCAATTTCAAATCTCTCCTTTTTAATGACATTTTTCCCAAGAATTGAATTTAAAGTATTTTCTCGATTAGTAAAAATAAGGGTTGCAGTTTTATAAGTTTATACTTCAGTTTGCAGTGATCTTATCTTTGATTCATAATCTGTATTGTTAGAATTAATTGAATCAAAAATTTTAGTTAACTCCTTATATTGTTTCAGTATTGTATCTCTTTCATCAGAAACAACTTTATGAACATTCTTTAAAGACTTATGCTTCTTAAATAGATAGTCTTATTTTTCTTCAAGCATATTGCAGTAGGCTGCAAGTTTTTCATTAGAGTAATTAGATTCAGAACTAGAATCAGAAGAGTAGTAAGATTGTACCTCATCTGTTTCTGTCATAAAACCCATGTTGGCTTTCAGATTTGCTTCCTCCTTCTCTATGTCTGATTGAAAAGTACTACTGGAGTCTTCAGATACACTCCATGTAGCTTTAATGGATTTCTTGTCCTTATGCTCATAGTCATTTATTTTGAATTTTTTTCCCTTTTCTTCTTTTAGCTGAGGATAGTCAGGTCTGATATGCCCCATTTTCTTGCATTCATAACATCTTACTTCCTTATCATCTTTATTAAAGGATTTTTTGAAGCCTATTTTCTTTCTATAGAATTTTGTGAATCTTCGGGCTAGCTAACCAAATTCCACATTATAATTAGATAACTCAGAACTCTCTGACTTCTCTTTTTAATTTTTCTTCATCTTTCTATTTTTGCTCTGTGATGATGCTTTCAAGGCAGTATCTTCTCTTTAGACAATCACTTTATGTTCATTAGCATCATCTTCCATCTCAGCTTCATACATCATTAATGTTCCAATCAGTTCTCTCATGGTTAAATCTTTGACAGGTGTCGACTATCTGATTGTTGTAGAGATTCCATTCCATTTTGTAGCTAGTGATCTCAACACTTTTAAAGATTGATCAGCTTGCTTAATGGGATCTCCCAAGGCAGTTATGTTATTGAAAATCTTGGTCAATCTTCCATTCATTTGAGTAATACTCTCACCTTCAACCATTTTGAATGTTTCAAATTTAAGCTTAGCAGTTTCATATCTCATTTCCCTGATATTGTTAGTTCCTTCATAAGAAACATTAATAGTTTGCCACATTTCATATACTGTTGGGCATTGAGATACCCTGTTAAACTCATCAAGTCCTAGACCAAATATAATTGCATTTATTGCCTTCGAATTCACATCATATTCTGCTTTAGTAGCTGCATTCCTTATTTCAGGTTTTTCTGGTATTTCATATGGAGTTAGAATCTTAGAATAGACTTTGTATCCAAGATTTTTCAGATAAATAATCATTCGAGACTTCCAGCATCCATAGATTTCTCCATTGAAGTACAGTGCTCTGACCATAGACATTCCCTCTCTTGTATTAGTCATCTTGCTCTATGTATAATCACTTTTAGGTTGTTAAAGCTATGTCAGAAAGCTCAACCTTTGATACCAATTTTTGGATCGGATTACACCAAATATACACAAGTGGGGGGTGAATTGTGTCTTTTCAAGAAACTTTACGAGATTATGTTCTGCCTTTTAACTTTAATCAGATAAAATGATTCAGCGGAAATTTAAATAGAAGAAACACAAGATGTATAGTGGTTCAGGGAACAGAAGGCCCCTAGTCCACTCCACCAACGCTCTACTCCACGAGCTTGGTGATTTTCACTATCTGGTCCTCGTTTCAACAGACTGGTTCACATCTGAGTACATGCAGTTGACACATTTACAATCCAAGGAAAAACAAAGCGTTCTTGTTCACTTAGATAACCTACACAGCTTAGTACGAGAGGCCGATCACTCAATAATAGAAAGAAAATATTTTCATATTTTGAAAAAACTTTCCAGATGTTCTTCACAATTGCAACAGCATTCAATTGATAGTAGTTAGATCATCACCTTCAGAAATAATAATATTCACATAAGAAATGTTCTGAGTTGATCACGTTGTAGTAGATACAGAAATATAATTCAGAACTTCAGCAGTATAAAATTCACAGTAGATCTTCATTGTAGAACTAGTGAATCTTCTATCAAGTTCCTTCCTCTTTAACAAATTGAGCTTTGATGCTCATTTTGAACTAGCAGATCGGTGTGTTTTAGTAGTCTCTATTTTTCCTTTTTTTCAGAAGAATCAAAAGATCACACACGATCAATAATAAATCTATACAGTTTAAAAATCCCATATAAATAAAAGAATGATAAAAATTTCTCCTATAAAATTAGATCCACAAAAGTATCCTTTTTTACTCATGATATTCAAATATTTGAATTTAAAGAGTAGTCGTAACATCCCTGAAGACTAGGTATAAAAAGATCCTTTTAATTCTATTATCAAATCATTGATGAAACGGTTTTGAATCAGTCAAATTCGTACTTTAAAATCAGCTTTAAATCTGGCTTGAAATCCGCCTAATAATCAGCGTACTGATCGTTGCATAAAAATATAGACTTTAAATTCTCTGATGCCAAACATGAGGTTAAGTTGAACTGTATGGGTCCTATGAACATAAGGTTGATGACATAGTCTTCAAACGTAAGGTTCATAATGTAAGGTTGACAACGTAAACTTGACAACAAACATAAGGTTCATTCCAAACATAGGCTTGGTCATCCATACTTTTCTCTTCATCTTTAAAACGTATGATAGAAGATCTATAATTTTACTTGATCCATACTTTTCTAAGAACATATGGTTGTTTACAAAAGTAAGGTTGATGAACCATACTTTTTAGAAACAAACGTAAAGTTTAATATTTACGTACGGTTCTCCTTCCATACTTTTTTGATATCCCAAACGTTGGGTTCCTTCCTAACATAGGGTTCTTCTTCTATACTTTGCCGATAACGTATGGTTATTTAACCATAATTTTTTCCTTATCTGAAAAATTATACACAGTTTCTATCCTTACACTACGTTTATCCACGTAGGGTATGAACAGTGTTTCCAGAACACGCTCAAGCAGATTCCGAATAAGTAGAACATGAACAGTGTTTCTAAAATACGTTAAATACGAATACTTTAATAATAAATTCCCATAATTTCAAGAGTAAAATAAAATGATAAATTTCTGCAAAATTCTTAACAAATAAAATCATTATAAAATAATTAAGGGTATTTGTAAGCATAAAAATTATCATAAAGAGATAGATTATTAATATAAACTCCCCCTTTAAATAAAAATATTATGTATTGTTGAAAACAACACTTGCTCAACACTATTATCAGTTTAAAATTGAAATTTTAGCTCTAAAAGTGTCGGTCACTAAATACTTAGTATACACAGTCATATTGTCTTGATAATTTTTAAAAAAAAATTCATATGTCATTTGTGACTTGTAATAACTAATCTCAAGTCAAACTTACACTCGATGAGATCGGTCTGACTCAAAGAGTGTGCTTCTAGTTTTAAATAACTTTTTAATAAAAAACAAAAGTGACGCACTCAAAACTGAGAAAATGACTTAATATTAATTTAATAAATTATGTAAATGATCCATATGTCATTTTGTACAATTATGAATCATCCACACCTCAATCTGATGCATGGTGTAACTATTATAATACCAATTGTGTCTATTTATTTAAAATTGACATTAATTTTAGTAAAAAAGAAAAAGTGACATACTAAAAATAGGAAAATAAATTCAGATAATTTTAATATATTAAAATAATGATTCATAAATCATTTAAAAAAATTTAGGAATAAAACCAACCTCCATCCGACACATAGTGTGACTAGTATAACTCTATGTTTGTCTTTTTATTTAAAATTGACATTAATTTTAGTAAAAAGAAAAAGTGGGATACGAAAAACTGACAAAAAATATTTTTATTGTTTTGAAACTTTAGGAAAATGATCCATCAATCATTTTTGACGTGTAAGAGTCAACAAAACCTCAATATAATGCATGGTGTGGTTTGTATAACTCAAAGTGTCTGTTTTTATCAAAATTTGACATTAATTTTAGTAAAAATAGTAACTAAAATATTGAGATCTGATCAGACAGATTCAATTTATTTTGATAATTTAGGAAATCAATCTGCAAGTAATTTGTGATGTTTAGTAATAAACCTCAGCTCAATCCAAGTGTGACTTTTTATTTTAAATTGACATTAATTTTAATAAAAATTAGAAGTGGAAAACTAAAAACTGAGAAAAAGCATTCAAATTGTTTTTATACTTTAGGACAATGATCTATGAGTCATTTGTGATGTTTTTTAATCAAATGAACCTCAATCAGATGCACATTGTGACTGGTATGATTAAAAGTGTCCATTATCGATTTAAAATTTACATTTTAGTTCAAAATGTGTGTCACTTGAAGAAAACCAATAAAAATTATCCAATTGTCTTGATAATTTATTACATTGATTCATAAGTCATTTGTGACTTATAGGAAGTGGTATTACATAAAAGTTCCATGTAAAGTGACTGGTATGACTCAAAGTGTGTGTTTCTAGACTGAAATGATATTTTAGTTAAGAACACAAGTGACATATTGAAAACTGAGAAATTGTTCTGATACATTAGGTCAACGATCCATAATTAATTTGTGTTGGGTATGAATCAGCATCACCTCAATGCAATATATGATGTGATTAATATAAATCCAAGGGTGTCTTTATTTAAAATTGACATTAATTTTAGTAAAAATAATAAGTGACATACTCATAATCAATAAAATGCATTCAGATTATTTTTATTCTTTAGTAAAACTATCCATATTTCATTTTTGACATGTAGGAATCAACCCCACATTAATATGATACACTTTGTGACTCATATAATAGAAATTGTGTCTTTTTATTTAAAATTGACATTTTATTAATGTATTCTTTCATATTAATTTTTAATTTTTTAATTTATAATACTATAAACATAATATTTCTTTTCTTATATAGGTGGATTATTTTTCTCAAGTTGAGGTGATTTGTTTAGAAATTGATACCATGGGATGACCTTTTTGAGAGGGGATCGCTGGTTCCAAAGAAGATTGAACATTAATGTTTTTAAATGTTTGTGGATAATTATAAATTTAATTATACAAAACATTACATGAAATGTATATAGTATTATTTTTTGTATTCATAATATCAAATTTATTTCAATTAAATTTTATTTTTTTTATAGACATGTTAAATGTTTTACTACACTATTTTATTATACAAAATTGAGCATTGCAGAAAGATGGTCTTTTATCCGTTCCTTTTTTATAACTAATAATGGGAACCCCCTTTTATAGTGCTAAGGAAAATAGTTTTTTTTAGCATTGTTAAAGTTCTCTTTGTGTTCTATTAAAGGGAATATTTGTAGTAGTGTCCCTTATTATAGAAATTTTGATGAGATAAAAGTTTAGGAAATTTTATGGCATAAGGATATAAATAGGAAATAGTCATAAAATACAATAGTTTTCAATGGTATAAAACCAAAAAAATAATATAAAAACCAAATCAAAAAATTTGGATTATGCGCCATATATATTTCATATGAATTTGGACACAAACTTTTGTTAAATAGGTTGATATTCATTAATGGAAAAGATAAAATTGTGACAAAATAGAGTTTAATACACTTGGGACTAGATAAAGTCTTCACCAACTACATCACTCTCATCCATCCTTAGACAAATCCCACCTCTTATTAATAATACATCCATAATACCATAAATAAATGACATATATAGGTATTTGGATAATGGAGTTATGGATATGAACATGTATAAGTGCAATAATGGATTGTGAAGATTGTATAATGTGAGAAAACAATATTATATCATTAAAAGTAAAATAATATATTTATAATAGGGGCTCTTAAAACCTTTTTTATGGAAATTTATGTGAATTAAAAGGATTACAAATGATAAATTAAGAAAGGTGTTTATATTCCCTTACCTTGAAAAGTAGCATCTTAAATCATTGAAAATAACACTTTAGAGCCTCAATATATCCTTAGAGGGACTATTGAGAGATAATTTTAGAGGATAACCATGCTCAAGCATTTTGGAGTGAAGATAAATGGGAGGATGAGTGGGTATTTATATAAAATGGGAGAGTGCTTTTTTTATTAATTTTTAAACATAGGCTTCAGATACTAGGTTGTTAAAAATTGAAAACCATCAGCTTATCCATGTTTTTTAATGCTTATGAAAT
The DNA here is from genome assembly GCA_963277665.1 of Viscum album. Lineage (NCBI taxonomy): Eukaryota > Viridiplantae > Streptophyta > Magnoliopsida > Santalales > Viscaceae > Viscum > Viscum album. The sequence goes on along the minus strand of OY728158.1, from coordinate 1,895,810,535 downwards.
GGATTTTATTAAATTTATTCATTTAAAAAATTAAAACTTCCTTTTTAATATTACTTAATTCACTAAAATAATTTTTATTCACAAAAACTACATTTAAAAACTTATTTTCTATTTTGGAATTTGGAAAGTATATTATAGGTTTGAAGATTGTTTTTAATTCATTAAAATATATGTTATTAATAAAATAAAATATTTTTTGATCAAATATTCACTTATATTAATTATTATATAATTTTAAGAGAATAATGAAGTAATGATACTATATATTCAAACCATATTTTACCATTTACCTAAATATTCAATTGTAACAAAAAATTATGAAAAGTTCATCAGTGGATAATTTTTGTGTACTAATTCAAATTCAAATATATTTTATGGAAAATATTTTCCAAATATGAGAAACATATTTATTATATAAAACTCTAGGCATAATTTGAAAGTATTTTTTGTGCCAAAAACATAAAAACTCGTTTTTAATAAAATTTAATCCATTCCAAGACATATGGGTATTATTATATTATAATTATTTGATCAATATACATTGTTACTAATTATTAATTATATTAATATGAAAAAACATTATTTATTTTATTTCATACTAGTATGTATAAAAACTGAATTACTATTATAATGGTATGATTCCCAATAGTTAGATTCCAATAATCACCTTATCTTATAAATAGTCACATGAACCCTTATATATACAATTCATTATAACATCCAAAATAATTTATATCCTTCTATTAGTTTCTATACCATTTCTATTCCATTTCATATTATTTTCATTATAATTACAATGTATCTTATATATTTTTCATTCTTTTTAGAGTATGATTGATAGACTCATGAGCACTGTTAATAGACACCAAGTTACCTAATTTAGAAATTTAATAACATGAATAAAAAAACCACTAAACAATATGGTAGTATAAGGTATGCGTGTCTGAGGTCAGACCCATAGAGACAAGGTTGAGGAAAATATTAATTAAATAAAATAAATAAAAATAATTATGATTTTAAGTAATTAAATCTAAACTATTGGGAATTTTATTGTGAAGAATATATGGTGAGAAAATATAAAATCTGTGTTGGTAATCAATTAATCTAGGTTCATGGGATGACATGGTATGAAATAATCAATTTTGAATCCTAAAGTTGTCAGAATCAGGTCCCAGTGAGTAAAATGCTCATGAAAAAAGCTCTTCATCCTAAGTTCTCCTTTCTGTCATGGTTAGGTACTTTAGATTAAAAAGGATGGGTAACCCATAACATACTTTAAGCATAGGGGAAGTACAAACCCAATGGTCATGGGTGAAGTATAAAACCCATATCTAACATTAAACAAATAGTAATCAATCAACTTAGGAAATGGTCATGCTCAAAGAAACAAAGAAATTAACCAAAATTACTAACCCCTCTCAGAATGTTCATGTAAGAAGTATAAATAAAGAAATATAAATGAATAATCAATATGAAATACCTATATTAACTTCAATAAAAAATAAAATGCCTTATACATTTAATCCTCTAACATCTCTCACTCTACAACACAATAAAATCACCCGTTAATTCTAATAATGAGAGGGTGTAGAAAAATAATAAAGAAAAATCCTAGAGAAAGGTAGTGAAGAAGGGATCTATAGTTGGGGGTGTATTTGGAAGGAATTTTTTTGGTGTTCATCCATCTAGATATCCTATCCAAGTTGTGGATAAGGGTGTACTTATAGGGGTTTTGGTCAAAACCCCTGACCAAATAGCATATCTCATGAATCTCTATTTGTTTCTGTTTCTTAAAAAATACACGACATGAAATACAATTCATGATGTGTAATCCATGTAAGTAGTAGGTTTCTTTAATCTTTCCATCTTGAAATATGATGAGATGTTTTTGGATACATGTCATCTAACTGATTTTCATAGCATGTATTGTCTTTACAACTTGTCCTGGTAGTGGTGACTTCTTCTGAAAAACTCACATTGTGTAATGAGATTACATGACAAGTAAGGTAATTTCATAGTGTGAAATGGTGTGATGACTTGTTCTTTATGGACATACTTCTTCTAATGAAATCATGATTTGTAAATTAATTACATGGTGTATAATAGTTTTGCTCAGGTTTTTCCAGCTTCAAACATCCTAAAAAATCTTGTGTGGCGCCGCGAGTGCAGCAAAGCAGAACGAAGGGGATTTTCACTCCAAAGTTCACCAAATTTCATTCCTTTTTAAAATATTTATTTTTTCCTATCGTAAAAATAAAACAAATTAAACCAGTCACAAATTGGAAAGAATAATAATTTAAATACACAATTCAATAACTTAAAATACCATAAAATGTATTCATGTAATATAGTCGTCAAATACCCCCACACTTGAATTCATACTTATCCTCAAGGATGGAATCTCAACATACTACAACAGACACTCAGCTTACCATGCTTCAAATTTGATTTCAATAAAAACTATTTATTAAATGGAAAATTAAATGTTCGATCATCATGGGTAGAAAAATTACCAATGCCACATTTTTCAAAGAATACAAATCAACCATGTATTTTACTTTCCCTTTTTTGAAATGGCCACACCTCTTCAATCATCCATTTTAATTTTTCAATTCATTATTAATATGCATGTAACTTTTCAATTTACCTTACATGAATTATTCTTCTCATCATCAGGGTATGATTCAATTGAGTGATTAACACACCTCAAAATATGTAACTTTCCATAGGATTATAAGGCATATAACATCTCCACTACGCAAAGACAAAATCACAATTAATTATTAGGGATTCACTATTTAGGTTCAAATTACTCTGAAGTTTAGGGAAGGTAGGTAAATGATGTTAAAATTAAATCCAAAAAAGGTGGGTTTACTCTAAATTATTTTTCATGACATCAAAAAATAATCTCAATGAATGTCCCCCTTTAAAAATTTCATCTCTCTCTTTCTCCATAAAGCTCAAAGTGGGCCCATGATACTTGTAAGTGTAGCAATAGAATCAACCTCTCATGCTCTTTTTTTTCTTTTTATATATTTTTTCGGTTCCAAAATATTTTCTTAGGACAAATCTCACATTCACCACCTAACCACATGTGATCAAATTATCATCGGTCAAGAAAATAGTGATTTTTGATCGTCCTCAAACAAAATCCAATTTGTTTCTTTTTTTCAAATATTTTTTTTAAAAAAAAATTATCAATAGAGGTGAATAATAATATACAATGAAAGATGCCATGACCTCTCCATATATCATAATCACAATATACCCCAGTAAAAATATCCTTAACAGAGAATATCCTGTTACACCCTATGAAATTCATCCCCCACATTTATTCTTTTAAATATCATGGAAAAACATAGAGTAAGGTATGAATGGAAAAGACAGTATTGTTACATGGTTAATTTCTTAATAAGGATGTTCATGGATCTACAGGCTTGATAATGGATTAATGAAAGGTGGTTCAAAAGATAAGGTATAATAAAATATAATTCCTCAATAATTTTAAAAGTGATTCTGTTCAGTCATAGATTTGATAATATGAAAAGCATGTTCTATTATAAATCATACCACAGTTTAACATGAAAATTATGAAGGAAAGATTGGAAAATATTGTATCATTGTATGTATCAGTAATGGGATGAATGTTTGGGACAATCAATCATTGAAATGCATATGAATAAAAAAATCAATTAATGAAAACATCATAAATTTCAAGCATGTTCAAATCTTAGAAAAATTTCATTTACAATGATCTACATGCTCCCCTAAATCATTATTTTCCAAATCCTAATCCACATGTTTTTCTCTACTAATTCATTTCTCCATTTTTATCATTGAAATTTTTTGACAATGAAATTTAAATTTCATGGCATGGTAATTATTCTAAGTAGTTTATGTCTCCTAGTTCAGTTGATTGAAGCAGGGGTCAAGTGTGGGGCATGAAATTGGAAGTTAAATCTCTAAAACGTTTTCAATGTGGGGGTACAATAGAAATTTTTTTAATTGAAACACTTACTCCCATTTCAAATTGATGCTTTGAAGTCCATTTCATAGGTAATGCCTCAATGAGATTCACGATGTATAATTGATTAAAATACGTGTATTTTTTATTCACAACATGAATGATGTTCATGAGGTGAAATGGTCCTACAGCATATTTTCCATTCATCTTGTTGCTCTCCACTTGCAGTTTATGGATTTGATGGCCCTGAAAAATAAATAACGACAAGTGAACGTATATGACCTTGAAATATTCTCAAAAATCATAGGGGAATTAAAATTAAATACTAATATAAAATTATATTATAAGAAAGAAATAAATCTAAAATACTAGAAAGAAATAAAAAACATGGGATCCCTCCCACTAGCTGTTATTTTTTAAAGTTTTTTTTGCTCAAATATTCCCGAGTTAGATAATTAGAGAGTGGTATAATGATAACCGTATTGTGTTTACCCAATTATGGATTTGAACTCCTTCCAGATTATCTTGAATTATCCTCAATGGAATTTTCATGGACCTTGGAGGTGGTGACCAAAGTTTGAACACCGTGAATGTGACTAATAGAATTCCACCATCTATCCAGACTTAGTAAAAATATTCTTCTCCAAATTATGGTTTTGTGTGTTGAATTTAATTAATGATCTCTTATTGTTCTATAGATAGCTTCACAACATTGTTTATTTAAGCTACTTCTTTTTGTTCCTTTGCAGAGTTAGAACAGGGCGCAGCTAGTTCTTCTTCTCCATCTTGCGACACACATAGATTTTCTAAAACATTTGTGATAGATGGGGGAGATATCATCTCCTCCTCCTCCTCTTCATTTTATTTTAGCTTCAGTCCATGTTTTTTGAGGAACGCATGTATCATCTCACTATCCTAGGTCAATTATTCTTTTTCATTGTCTTTTTATTGTGTTCTAAATTTTTCTTCAGCCCACTCAAGTTCTGTAGCAATTGTAACCTTCTTCATCTTCTTCCAAGCTTGTAAAATCAAGGGCATCATGATTAGTATAAATACAAGCATCATCAGTGGTACTTACATCTACTTCATTTTCCATGAAACATTTCCCTTAGTGCTCCTTGTAGACTTCTAGATCTAAGATATGGGGTGTTATTAAATAAATTATTGAGTAAAATTGTTTGTACTCATAGGGTTGATTTTTCATTATTCTAACTTCATCGAGTAGTTATGCCATATCATCTAGCGGGAAGGTGAACCTTTCCTTGGTGGTCATTGTGCTCTTCAACCCTACCATCATAACCAAAAATACCAAGTTTGGTAAAAAGTAATACAAATAATAATAGTAATCCTATGCTAAAATCAAGAAATAGAAAATTTGAGAAAATATTGTGTCTAAATTATTTAATCAATAGATTATATGCTCTTATCCCCAGAAACGATGCAAAAATTTTGATAGCCTCATGGATGTTGTTAATTCCTGATAGGTTACCAACTATAGAAATTTAAAAACATTAAACAAACAAAAAAATAAACTAAATTATTGTATTGGATATTCAATTCCTAGTTTAAACCCATAGATACAGGGTTGGATAAAAAATTAATAAAATAAAATAAACCTAAACTAATTATTATTTGAAGTAATTAAATCTAAACTATTGATCATTTCTTTGGTAAATAATGTGGGGGGAGAAAATATAAAATGGGTGTATAAGATCAATGAACCCCTATTCATGGGATGATAAGTTATAAAATAACCAATTAACAATCATGCAATCAACAGAATCAGGTCATAGCGAGTACAATGGTCATGAGAAACACTCTCTATCCCAAGTTTTCCTTTTTTCTTGGTTGAGTACTTTGGATTAAAGAACATGGACAACCCATAAACTAATTTAGGAATAGGTCAAAGATAAAACCAATGGTTATGGTGGAAGGATAAACACCATATTTCATAGTAAACAATAGTAATCAATCAAATATGGAAATGGTCATGCTCAAAGAAAGAAAGAAATTAACCCTAATTCCTAACTCAACTCACAATGTTCATGTAAGAAGAATAAAAAAGATATATAAATGAATAATCAATATAAAATTCATACATGAATTGAAATTAAAATTAAAATTACTTATACATTCAATCCCCATTCATCACGCACGCCATGGCATGAAGAAATCACCCACTCGTGCTAACCAGGAGTGGGTGTGTCACAAACCAACCCATGTCGACCCTGGACCAGTCACCTGATCCAATTTTCGGGAAGGCTTGAGAGGAATTCCTGATCCTTCTGGGCTAGCGAAAAACTCAATGGAATCAACAAAGAACAAAAGGGGAATAATTTCGCCCAATGAAAATGAACTTAGTAGTAGAAATAAAATAGAACATAGAATAAAAAAACTACACGAAAGAGAAATAATAGACAATTATAGATGGAGGAACTGGAGAGGCGACTTCTATTGCCGCTCGGCTCACAGCTTACCCTAAACCTGCGATCCATTTATCTTCATTATTTTGCCGCACAACAGCTCGCCGCTCGGTTGGCTCCGAGTACCTTAATGAAGCAGACGGAGGGTGACCCTGAGACGAGGAGGTTCTCTGGATTCTCAGAGAGATCTTTTTTCCCATTGGTAAACTGAACCCACTCATGAATCATCCAAAAAGGGTCTACATCCCATGTTTCAGCTTCTGAGGACACGATTTCCACTCAGATTTATCTTTTCAAGCACTCCTTTATATCTTGGATTTCACTTTTTCAATGTACGAAACCATGGAAATTACCGGATCTTGTCTCGCATCTTGCCATAATTTGGGGTTTTTCTAATTTCAAATGCATTTCAATTGGTCAGGGTAACATCCATATAATATTTCCCTCTGCAGAACTCAAAGGTCGTACATGGAGCGTAGGCTCTGTTAACCTCAAGCCTGGAATATTGCGGATTCAGGATTGGAAATTGAGCTTCTCCTTAAATTATTTTAAAGATACGTATCCTCAAGTATGGGTAAAAATCCATGGTCAGAACTGGGTATTACGACACCCTGAGATTCTATTTGACATCGCTTCCATGATTGGCGTTCCGATTAGAATGGACTATGCAACTGATAAGGTTAGCTTTGGTCATTATGTGCGGGTGCTGGTTGAAATTGTTCTAAGTGCTACATTGATTGATCGAGTTGTTTTATCTAAATCTAATGATTAAATTTGCTTCGGAATTGAATATGAGAAAATTCCACCATTATGTAAAGTTTTTCAAATTATTGGACATTCAGATTTGTAATGTAGGAGAGATTTTCTATGCTCTAACTGCCAAATTAAGGGTCATGATGCACTGATTTGTCGACGGAAGAAAAAGTAGGACGTTATTCAGAAGGCTATTGAAGAGCCGTTGGTGGTTAATTGCCATATTGAACAGATGGAGGCTGTACAACCTACTAACATGGGCCGAAGGATTGATGTTGAGGACCCTTTACCAAGGTCTGATTCCACTCCACAATTGGATGGAACAAGCTGGGATGATAACACTAAAGGAAGTAATCAAAATAAGGGAAGCATCTCTTTTAAGGATTCTCTTGTCAGAGGAATGGATTGTGAAATAAATGGATATGACTTAGAAGATAGTCAAGCCGAAAGGGAACGCTCGGCACAAGAGGCTACAGATGATAGGGTTAGGCATGAGTTTCATTCCCTTAAATCAAGAAAAGGTAAGTTATTTATTGTTGTTGTAACTTCAGATAAGTGTAAGACCAATGGTCAAGCTATAAATGGTGATAGCAGTAGAGTTAAAGGAAATAATGAGGCAGTTTTGTAACCCTCTCCACTACTGGTCTCAGGTGTTCGCATTGATGCACTGGCTAATGAAGGTACTTTGGTTACCAGCAGCAAAGAAGAGGGTGCGCATAGCACTGACATGTAGGAGTTGGAGAGGAATGTAAACTTATTGCAGAAGAATGGTATGAAGCCCATTAAGGATATCACAATGACTTCTGAGAAGTTAATAAGTAATTTCAATGTATCAAATCCATTTGAGTTGCTATCTTCCAATTTTAGTGTTGTTGAGTCAACCCCCACTGCGAATACTTCCGATGTTGCGGATGAACCTTCGGATGATAAAGGTGGCGATTGGATGTTTGTAGAGTCTGGAAGGAGGGGTCTCCACTCTCGTGACAAAGGTGGGAGACTTCCTTACCACAGCATGAGTACCCGCTCTAAAATAGGTTAATTTTCCTACTGTTTTCCTTGTATTTTATCGCTACCTTGTTCCTCTCTTGGACTCTTTTTAATTCAATAAAGGGGCCTCTGCGTCTCAACTTTAAAAAAAATAAACAATTACACATACTAACATGACCATGACCAAAACTCCATGTGACCTTGAGAGTCACTCTTTAACACCCAAACCAAATTCTCCCAAGGTGAGCCAAACTAGAGCTGAAACCTATAGGAGAAACTAAATATAAGCAAAAAATATAGGCTTGAGTATTAAAAATCAGTAGGCGTGCCCAAAAAAATTATTCCCAAAGAAATACCTTTAAATAAAGAATTTAAAAATTCCATGTTTGAACTAAATTATATAAAATATGGGTTTCCACACACACTTTCATTTCTAAAACAAGTAACAATCCATTTCCATTTTAAATTTAAACAGAGGTTTAATGTTTTAAGGGAAATGTGCATTAAATCTTAGAACATTTTCTCAATCAATTTAAAATCTAAAAATTTTGTTTTTAGTCGAGAGGAAAACCACACACAACACACAATAAGGGCGATGGGAAGGTCGAAAATGGGGACTAAAAACTGAACTACGCCCCTCATTCATTAGCCACATACAAATAAGCACTAAAGAAAATGTGGGTCAAACCTAGGAGCTCATGGAAAATCCAGAATGCACTATACATGCAACTCATCCTAAAGGCATTCCCTACTCAATGACTTCATAACTCCCAAATTCTTGGTGTTTCCCTACCGGGCCTAACTGAGGGGCCCAATCCCCTAGCAGACAAAAGTCTGTACTAAGGGCCACTAGCTAGTGCATATTGTAAAATAGTGAAACAATCATTCTCAGAATATTCAATTACTATGCTAGGTCCCATGCCAACACGTTTAATAAAAAGGGGGTGAGTCAACAATGTCAAATAATCAACCAACTGCAGTGTACAAACATCATGTACAACAACCCACAAAATCGACATGCACAGCAAGGTCACCCCACGAGTCACTCCAAAGAGGGTTTTCAAAGTAATTTATTTTTATTAAAGACCCAAACTGGCCATAACCAATTTTAAAGAAAAACATCATTTCTCAAGATAGACCAAAAAACTTTCTCACTTGTCAAAATAAAACATTTATCATCAAACCAGAACCACACATAAAAGTCCATGAATTATGTTCAAAGGCCAAATGAGAATTATTTCACTTTTTTGCATCAGTTCATCAAGAAAATAATTCATGTTCCATGTATAAAATAAATAGATTCAATTACATCAAATGTTTATTCATAAATAATTATCTAATACTAATTTTCATTGTTCCTCCTCTGAGGTGGTGCATTTTGCGGGTGGTGAAAAAATGGTTTGATGAGGATCATCACCTGTACCTTTTTTCTATAGTGGTGGGTTCTCATCGAATTTACCATTAATTTGTTTCAACCTGTTTTGTGTCATTATCCTTTAATGAAGGTTGAATTAACCCCACAAGAACTGTTGGTCCCATCGGGAGATTGCTTGCGGTTCAAGCAGTCATGCAATCGGTCATCCTCAGATATAACTTCCTCGGATGGTCTCTAGTAGGTTTATTCATGAAGCTAAGAATTCCCAATGGCCCTGGTATCTGTGATTCATATACCATCTTTCCAAAAGAAGGCACTCCTTGGCTGACGATTTGGACAACGACACTTAAGGACTCCAATGGTCGAGAGGATGGGATGTCAGGCTCACCGTACCCTTCTGGGGGAGGATTGTTTCCTATTCTAGGACTCTCTTATAGATTTATGTCATGTTCATATGTTCACAAATCATTGGATCATTCCTGAAGAGTGTTTCCATGGGCTACCCTTGGTTTGCAAGATCATCGTAAGAATGAATATATTTGATGCTACGAAGGTGATGCTGACTTGAGCCATATTATAAAGAGATCTGGAGTTTATCATCATCTAGGGGGATGTAAGGTTACATGATGTTGGGATCAAGACCACAAGGAGGGCTTCCTAAATATCCTCCGGAGAGGAATCAGAACCCACAAAGTTTAGATTGTGTGGGGATTACGCACGAGAGCTTCCAATTTGATAGACATGATTGGGTGGACCCTTTTGTATGGGAACCCTTTTGAGATCAGGACTTCTGGAAGGAGTCCTACATATCCTGATTTCATAGGAATCAAAGTTCTCTTAGTTTAGATGGTGTGGATGTTATATTCCTCACAAACCTCTAAGACCACATGAGTCATGCACGGTGTAAAAAAAAGAGGATGTGAAAGATTCCACAATGCAAATGCCTCTACCCCTATTGGTGGGGGGGTGCCCGTGATGAAAGAAGACAAGGAAACCATGGGCGAGGGCATGGTGAAATGAACCCTTCAATGTGAAATTACATTTAATGTCACACAACCCTACCTCAAAAGATTGGGGACTTACCTCAGTGGGAGGTCCCCAGAGCATGTTTTAGGAAGGGGAGGAGTTTCATCCTCATCAAAGGGGGGAGTGAACATAACCCCTTTGACTGATCACTATTCCTCATTGAATGGATAAGTGAGTGATCACCCTTAGTCCCAAGAATGGGGATGTTCACATCGACATACCAAGGTTGGGCTCCAGGTTACCATGGGAAATTATCCTCATAGGAATCCCTGAAGACGGAACCATTGTGGGGAGATCCATCGTGACTCTATTACCATGGATATGTAGACTCAATAGGGTGCACTGATGTACCTGATGGTCTGATCATAGAGGTCCGGTGGTTTTGGATGAGGATTTGGCTTAATAACAAAGGACTGGTTAGAGAAGGGATCATGGGTGATTTTATTATAGTATAGGGGTGAGGTTGGAACCAGAGGAAATAATACCCGAAAACATCCCATTTAGGGTACTGACTTTTTATGCGGGTTGGGGGAGGCTCTGCATACATTAGTGGTATGCGGGTAGAGGGGTCATCTGTGTACCACTATGGTACACAGGCATGGGTATAGACAACTGTGTATCATAGTGGTATGTGGCCTATCACGCTGCTTTAGGTTCCATCTGTGTACTGATTTAGTTCGTGGCACTGGCTTTCATCTGCATTGTGGTATGCTAGGCGGAGCACCATATTGAAGGAGGGTCTGGGGGATCATCATTCACGGAGAGTTCATCTGAAAAAAGACATTTGTTCTTAGTTCAACAGTTAGATTCAAAGTTCTATTATTTATTTAATTCACCCATTTTATGGTTCACGGATGGTTGTACCTATGGAGGGAGTTGTTCGCGGTTTGGGCTTCACTGATGAAACAAGACGGAAGCCAGAGTGCAACCTCTATGTCTCCCTCAAGATTTTGTCATCCTTACTTCTCTACGTTCGTCTCCCTCTATGTTTCCTCCTTACTTATATTGTGATCCTTTTATAGAGAATTAGGGAAATCATATCTATTGGGCATGTGGCACCATTTGTAGAGGCCCATTGAAGCAATATCCTGACCCGCGGAAGACTCGGTCAACCGGGGTTTGTGGAGGCTTTAGTTCGAGATAATAGTTCGCGGAACCCTGCTGATTCACTTTGTCTGTGAATTGATGACTTCATGGCATGGTATGCAGATGGTCCTCATGCATATGAATCCATCGACGACACAGTTCATGATTTACCTTGTTCTCTAGCCATCGCTTTAAAGGCCAACAGTTCACAGATCATTCTGTGTACCTGGTGGTTTGTGATTCGGCTGGTCCACATACCCTTCCCAGGGATGGTACGCAGGACACTTAAAATGCCTTGAAAACTTGAATTCCTTCATATTTCTTATGAATATTTCTACTCAATTTGACTCTATTCACCTTTCTATACTTGTAGGAGTACGTGTTTCCTTATTCAAAGAAATTTTGGGGGTATTTTATCTCCTTGGTAGAATTTTCAGGACCCTAAAAATGCCCCCATCATAATGGTGTTTGTTCGGAACAAAAAGGGGTCTATTTGGATGTAGAATTGGTCCTGGAGAGAAATGGTACATGGTAGAATAGTTGGACCAGGTAGGATGGGACCACACCTATATATAGGGGCCCATGTCATTTTTCTTTTACCATTTATTTCAGTGAAAAGTACTCTCAATTTTACTAGCTTACTCTACTCTTAGGTACCACGCTCTTTGCAAAAACCCCATTCACTAATAGATTTGTATGTTCCTTGAACCGATCTTCACGCCATTTGTCCATCCACGTACCATGTTTTGGATTTGGCGAACGGTTTTGTAGAATTTTAAGACATAAAATCTGGATTCTGCATGGGAGAAAGCTACACGACTAGCTTTTCCACATACCATAATTGGATCGGCAAACCAAACATAAAGAATATTATCAATCAGAACTTAAAATTTAAACCAAAATTTCTTAACATGAACTTAATCAAATCCCAGGTTCACGGGCCATCTTTCACGAACCTTTCTGTTCATCAGTCAATGATCTATAGGCCAACAACTCATAGTCGGGTCATGTACCATAGATATACATGGTGAAATTTGACCGCGTACCGTAGCTATAGGCGGTCTTACTTCCGCAGATCATGCAGTATGCGGGATGTGGCTACAACATACCATTTTTAGAATACATACAAAGAGATTTATGTGGACATATTTTGAAACCTTTAACCACTCTTACATAGAATTTATCTAATATTTTGTTATTGAACTGACTTCTCATCGACTTCTAGATCCTCATGTTCAGGCTACAACAGATGATTCACAGGTTGCTATTGACATCACTGCTTCTTATAAGGATACTATTGATGCCCCTCTTTTTTGCTGCTGATGAATGATCGAAGGATATGGCGGCATTGGTTGAAAGACAAACTATGGTAGTTCTGTTTCACCAATCCCTTTCAAATATGCTCAAAGTGGGTCAACAGGAGTAACCGATCTCAGACGAGTTTCCTTCTTACAGGTTTGGAATTTTGTCTGACACAACGATCCCGATGCCAAACCCGATAGATCATCCCAATACCTGGATAATTAATACTTATATTCTGAAGGCTTTTATTTCTTCCAAGGAGAGGTACCTGCATATAGATACTACCTCCCGGGATTTGCTACACTTTGAACTTCGAACCTTAGAGGGGGTGCAGCGGAAGCCTGATCAGACAACCCATTATTACCAGAGCATCACGAGGAAGGATATAGCGAATGAGAAGCATGTTTGGTCATCTTGATGGGACCTATATCCTGGAGGATTTTTTGTCATGGAATGGGTTTGGACCTTTTGGGTTTTCTAGAGTTGTGAAGAATTCTGAGTCGAGCTATAGACTGTGAGACTATACAAGGCCATTTGGATTTTTCAAACATACACCCATCTTCATACTTCCCTTATTTCGCAGTTCTTAAGCATATGAATTCTAGATACCAACACTTTCCATATGACCCATGGGGAGGTTGGCATTAGCCTTTGAGAGATCTGGATGATTTTTGGAGTCCCTATCATTGGTGACATGTACGATGAATTTCTTCCTCCCTCCACTATTTGGGATGATGAGGAATGAACCCCCCCTGGCTAGGGAACTCATCATCCAAGGGAACGTTCTTTTGAAGGAAAGTGATTCCTATCCAAAGTAGAATGTTATGTTTGATGACTATTTTTGTGCCTTTTCTAAGCATACTGGTCTCCATCCTGATCCACAGAGACCCAGGTGATGTCCCAATAAAGCCACCCAGAGTTGAGTGGGTACTTACTGGCCCACCTTAGAAGAGGGGGATTTTTGGAAATGGGTATGGGGGATAATCCTTGACACAATCTATTATTTCTACTGGAAGCTTTCTTGGACTTTTTCCCAAGTGGGTGGATCTTACCAGTGCGGGAATCTGGTAGTTTAAGAGCCTCAACCTTTATCATTTCCTCTTAGTTGGACACTGAAAAATGCATCAATTTGGATATCCCCATGTTGGCCAAGTTATTCCGCAAGCTGGGCCAAATTAGCAAAGGGGGATCACCCTACCAGATGGTTGGTCCTTTTCAAATTCTTTGTGGATGGATGGGATCCCACATAGGGGGTTATTACATCATCAATTCCCTACCAATTCTGCATTCTACCCTCCGAACGTACCTTCCGAGCACCAGTGGGGTCATTCCAGTGTCTTGGGATTCACAGGATAAGAAAGAGGAGCAGACCTAAAGGAATGAACAGGACTTTATGTCTTGTCTCAAAATTCATGAACATTTCTCTTACCACCCTAATGATTTACCGACTAGTACTATTACTAGCATTACATCTCAATACTTTATCAACCGAGGTTACTCATTTTCTTTGTGCGAATGTTTCCTGGTTTCTCGTATTAGAGGGTAACTTATATTCAAGGGATATGCACCCTACATCTTTAGTCGACAACTCAACTGTGTTCTAAAGTTGTGTCCCCCTGCTCTCAATAGTGTTCATCTGGAGATGAAAATGATGATATACCACCAATTATGGCTGATGTTCACCCATGAGGACACCCAAATCTTGGCTAGAGATCTGGATTCTATGGATTTTTTGCCCTTCCTCACCAAGAATTATGCTGAGGCATGGGTTAAGTGATATCTCAATGGCCAATTCTCCGACCTAGTGACTTTTGTGAAAACTTCCAAGGCATCCAAGGTGAAAGGAAAGGGGAAAAAGGTATTTGTTGAAGACTCTTGGCCAGGAAAAATCCTTCGAAGGTTTATTTTTTCTCCCCTAGGAAAGTTGTGAAATATGGTGTTATGACCTCACAGACAGTCGAACAAGCTACTAGAGCTGTTTCTAGGAATCTATCATCCATTCCTTCTGAGGGAGATTTTCCAGTGGCCTGGAGGTAATGGGACCTTTTGAAAGTTCATTCATCTACCCATGACTAGTCCCCCCCCCCCCCCCCCCCCGTGATTTATGGAAGCTCCTCTAGACTAGAAAAGTGTCCCTTACCTGCATTGGCTACATGTCAGCACCAACTGAAATTTCTTTTGATACAGATCCAGATAGGGTGAGTTTCTATCTTAAGGACCTCGAGACCCTCATTCACTCTCAAAGTGGTCATCATATATACTTGTGTTAGGTACTTGCTATGCTGGGAATAGAAACTATTGATGTGGGTAACTACGTCATTATATTTCCAACTGCGGCTGCCACCGAGAAAGTTTCTTACTTGCTACTATATTCTCATAAACGTTCCTCTTCTTGAGATCCTGAGTTTGTAGAGACACCTAGGAAATTTTTGTGGTCGTCAAAACCTACTCTGCTCCCCTATATCGTCCTTCCAGTGTTGGCGATCCCAATTACAGCTACATTTCCAGAGGCTTGGAGTGTCTGGGATAAATTGGGGTTGAATGCTTCAGATGAAGATATATGGAGGCTTCTTCAGAGGGGATGCTTCGATCTTCTGAGTTTTGGGGGATTCATTTCTCCTACCTGTATTTCAGCTGATGAATAACCTGATGAGGTGGAATCTTACTTCACTGAAATGGATAAGTTTCTTCATGCTCCTATGAACAGGAATTACTGGTCTAACCATGTGGAATTGATGGAGGTACGCCCATGGTAGATGGAAGAGGTCTTATCTGCAACCTTTGTCCTTACATTCTTTTATTGAAAATATGCCGAAATTTTTCCCCTTTCCTTAATATTTTTCAGGGGCCTGCCGGGTCTCGGGAAACGGCTTTTCCCCCGACTTATTCTCTCAGAGGTACTATGGCTAGGGATTACACCCCCTCAATGGTAGGGGTACTAAGGAATTATCCCTTGAAACCCAAGAAAATATGGAATTGATTATTGTAGACCCTTCCTGAGTGTTTCCTCATCCATATCCCCTTGGTGATCTTATTCCAGATCCATCCCTCTAGTAGTCAAAGAAACGAAAGAAAGCCTATAAAATTTCTAAGCGTATTCAATGGGGGATCACAAGTAATTGAATGTTTACCTAGTGATTAAACTATGTACCATTTTTTGGTCAACTTACTGGTACATACATGTACTTTTTCACAGGGCCTATTGGAGACCAGATGGTGACTGCTCAGTAATCTATAGATCTTGTCCCACTTAGGGTAGAGGAACGGTCACTATATGCTGTGGCTAATCGAAATAGGGAAGCATGTACATTTGAAGAGAATGGGGATACTGCTACTCCTGCTCATACATTTTTTCCACAATAATGGAAAGACATCTAGAAATTGCGGTCTCACTTGATTGTGTTGAGATGACTCTCATAGAGAGAGGCAAGGTAGAGTTTATGGTAGGGTCTGAGTCTGATGAAGATCCCCAAGCCTTACTAGATCTTGTAGGGACTTAGAATGTCGAGGAACTAATCAATCTCAATCGAGCAGCCTTTACCCCTACAGAGGGAGTTACTCTGGGGAATATTGTTTCAACTGCACATGGTGGCTCTGGTGAAGTCATAATCAGAAAGGTTGATGTTCCGTCCCCTAAAAATTTAGAGTAGGCTATCATGCCCTTTTTTCTAGTTCTAATAGGGGTTATCTTTTTTACCCCTATGATTCCAAAATCAGTATCCTTATCTCGGATAACAATCACTTCATTCTTTATATTAATCGATAAACTTTTGAGGGCCGCCTCAAGGGATACTATTTCAGCAGAGCATGGCCCTAGGTCTGTAGTTTTCTGGTGTTTCTATGAGGGACCACTGTAGGGGTGGGGGTATCGAAGTCATCTCCCCTTCATCCCCAAAACCACAACCACAAGCCTTAGTAATGGCTTTAGACACCCCTACCTTGTCATCTATTACTATTAGCAGATACAAGGATAATAAAGGGTCAAGTCGTGCTTTATCTACCAAGTCAATTCCCACTCTAGTGAAGTTCATTCCTAACTATATTTCATCATCAGGGAGTGATTCTTAGACTGATTAAGGAATCCAAGCCGATCTTCATCCCGCTCAGAAAAAGGTGTAGAGGAACATTTGGAGACTAATATTCCAGACCCCATTAGATGAGATTCCAATGAAGTTTCCAAAGCTACACTGCTAGTTTTTGGTCCTAGTCTTTTGTGGATTCAACTATCATGGCATTTATTATATAGTAAGACAAATAGTTTCTGCTTGAGAAGCAACTAGTGCACTTAAATCTCGACTATTTATGGCAGAGTTTACAGCTTATCTGTCCACTAGAGGATAAATTCTCAAGGAAGAAGCTACCATTCTGGAAAACAAACTCATGAAGCATGATTCTTTGATGGAGACACTTGACCAAGATGTGGAGCAACAAATCCAGAAGCTGGAGTATCTCAAATAGGATCGGACAAAGGCCGCAGCCGCTATTGAGGAGGGGCGATGGAAAATGATGGAGGGAGAGAGTACCGGCCTCCAAGCTAGGAGGGAAGTGGAGGCACTAAGGGTGAGTGTAGAAGTCGATACTACAAATTTATTGAAGCTTCACCAAGCTATTTAGGAGTCTCACTAATCATTGATGAAACTTTTAAACTCTATCGAACGTCTCCAGGAAAGGTCTTATCATGCTCACAAGGAGAGGCTCCATCCTGTGGATTCCCACCATATTTTTTTTGGAATATGATGGAAATGATTTGCCACTGAATTCTATCACTTTTCCATTTCCTTTTGTGAAAACATCATTTCCATCAGGAATTAATTTTAAAACATGAATTGAAATCAGTAAAATAAAATAATCGAATCGAGCTCTAATTTTTTCCTGAGTCGTGGGACTTAGTGAGTGTAGTTCGACTATTTACGGGGTTTTATGGAAAACCCTATGAACTTCTATGTATCTTTTTTATATTACCCTAATTTTTTCCATAGAATTATTGGTATGGGCTTAGTGGGAATAAATTGGCATTGCATAACTTGGCTTTTTCTTATGTCACCCTTCGTGGGTTTTCGACCTAACATGATTTTTGCCTTTTAGGATGGCTCAATGTTTCCCTTTTTTAATGAATTGATACTCGAATATTACCTAGAGGTTACCTTTAAGGATTTTCCCTCTGTTAAGTATGGAGTCTTCTTCACTGGCAGTTCACAGTCCTGCCAATCAATCTTATTACTGATGTTTTCAGTCGAACGACTTTGACCAGACTTAACGGGGTAGGGCCCTGACTTGGGACCAATAAAAAATAATGTTCTAACATCCTTCATACATGGATTGGGGATTTTTCATTACCTTTTATTAGTGGATTCTGAACATGCATGAGGCTCGGGAGCCACTTTATTTATAGAGAGATAGGAAAGGACCATCCTAGGGATGATGTTTCCTTAGATTGAAGGCCATTTTTGTGGGAGACATATGAATAACCACATGGGTATAATGTGCATAGTTAATCAAAGGTGTCCGCAAGACACTGGCCTTTCATTTTTGATAGCCAAGTTGGATTTTCAACATTTTGTATTTATTTTGATGTTGGGAGCCACAATGGGTGGCTGGCCTGAATAGTGTTGTCTAAAAACAGTTGGAACATTCATATCGGCTTTGAGTGGGAAACTATTCCCACAAATTTTTTACTTGCATGAGGGTGAGCTAGTGAATGGCCAGTTCAGTTAAGATTATTTTTTATGTTAGGGCCACTAGAGAAGAAGGAGGTACATATGTCTTCATCCATAAGATTTTCAAATCCAAGGGTGTGACAGGACATGAATGTCATTTGAGCATACAGAAGATTGAAAGGACTCTCCTGGGGATGAATTTTCCTTTGATTGATGGCCATTTTTGGGGGAGACATATGTAGAGACTCCAGGGCATGATGTGAATAGTCAATCAAAGATGTTTGTAGGGCATTGGCCTTCCGTTTTTTATTACCATTGATGATTACATAAATTTGGATCTTTCTAAATACGGTGTGTGACCTTCGATGAGGGGTGCCTCAGAGCATCCAAAAGAGGAATTTTAATTGAGCTTCTTCTGGGAAACCCAGAAATGAGTGGAGGCACTATTCTTTTGTATGCAAATCAACTTCACACATACAGTTGAGATATCTTTAGAAACCTCAATAGAGACCAGAGATGAATCAATCCCTTATGTTCCAATATATCCTTGATGTGTTTAAGGAGGAAAATATAAACCATGAATTTGAGGGCCCTTGAATTAGGAGGGATGGAACAAATATTGGAATCTATTGGGAGTATTGAGATAGGATAAGACTCTCCTTGGGATGAAATTGTCTTTCATTGACAACCATTTTTGTGGGAAACATATGCAGATCCACTGGGGCATGATGTGCATAGTCATGAAAAGGTGTTCGCAGGACACTGGCCTTCCATCCCAGATGGCCTTGGAGGGTTATGTAGATTAAAGATCACCCAAAGCATGAATTTTGAAATATGGAAAGAGTGTATCCGGACATATTGGGGAAATTCGGGCTACAATTTACTCATTTAATCAGGTGTCCCTTATGTAGATCTAACTCGTACATAGGGTGAGGCATTTGTTCCATATTTGGGATACACGGTTTTTTAACATCATATGGCCTGGAAATGGGGTTCCTATTGGGGGAGGACACTGTGAGATGCCTTTTAGGGTCGTGCTTCTAGAACCAAATTCTTGGGCTATTTTTCCATAACTATACAATTGATATCTCACTGAAATACCAAATCTCATGTGATCTATTCTCGGTGTGAGAAGAAAGAGATTACAAGGATTCCGTGTCATTTATTAGGAATAGAAAAATCAACATTAGAGGGAACTTTTAATCTTAAACCATTGTTATGCAGTTTAACATCATAAAACAAGGATGATTTTGGCCTTGCAATTTAACGTCATGCGGTGAGGATGCGATGCTATGCAGTTTAGAGTCATGCAATGAGAACGATTATACTGTCATAAAGATCATTAATAGTTTTAGGTTAATGGGAATCTGGATGTTATGGAATTACTTAGATGTCAGTGATGATAGAAGGTGTAGACCATAATCCTAGGGGAAACATAAATTACAATGGATGACATGAGGCTTGGAAGGAATTGGGTGTAATGAGATAGGAAAAGACTCTCAGGGGGACGAATTTGCTTTTGATTGATGGAAAATTTATTGGGTGACATATGCATAGCCACCGGGGAATGATGTTCATAGTCAAGAAAATATTTTCGTAGGACACTGGCCTTCCATCTCAGATGGACTTGAATGATTATGGGGATTCAAGTTTTCTTGAGGTATGTGGTGTGACAAATGGGAAACATATTCCTGGGAATGTGAGAATACCCAGACCATGATTAACCATGAACTACTTGGTTCTTCAACCTAGGTCTGACCTATACGTATAGGGGGCAGTATGATCTTTTGACTTCTCGTGACTGGGAGGCATGTGCAGAATCTCATAAAATTGAGGATTTGTAAACACATAACTCTTGAAGAATTTCACAGTTTATTGTCATGTAATGGGACCTTACATGGACTCCCCATACAAGTCTGACCTACGTATGGTAGAAGGGGGCATTTTTTGACGGTGGTTGGGATGGGATGCCGAATCTGAGAGTCACTATGTATCTTGAGAGGGAATGAATCAAGCCACATGTAGTTTTGAATATTCCATAAAAACATTTGCTCAATGTGTAGGGACAAATGAGGGAATTTTTTGGATGATGATGGATGGGCCAAGATCAAAGATCGAGGCGTCACTATGTATCCTATGATGGTAGGAATCAAGACACACACAGTTCTGAAAGTTCCATGTATTGATTTGGCTCAGTCCACGTGTGAGGACATGTGAGGGCATTTTGGTTTCACTTGATATGGGTTCCAGGACTACCATATTCACTAATGATTTATTTTCATTTATAAATCCTCACCACTGGTCCTAAGCTCACATGAGTTATAATCGATTCGAGAAATAAGGAGTGTTCACAGAGTCTCCTTCGCAAGTGCGGGGAGGTGGAGAATATAATTGGGGTTTTTTTCATTCTTGGTTGGGCTAGACCAAGATCAAGGATCGAGGCATCACTACATATCCCATGAGGGTAGGAATCAAGCCATAAATAATATGGTATATACCCCGTACCAATTTGGATCGGTCCAAGGGGTAGGGGAATTTTCATTCTATCCATCATGGTATCCAGGCCTACCATGTTACTCTATAGTTGGATTTCATAAGATAATTCCTACCACTAATCCTAAGTTCATAAGAGTTATACTTGATTTGAGAAACACGTAGTGATAAGGGTTTCCCTTATGAATATAGGTAGATAAGGGGCATGATGGAGGAATTTTTTTTGATGGTGGGTTGGGCCGGGATCGAGGATTGAGGAATTTATATGTATCCTATGAGGGCATCATTCAAGTTGTATGTAGTTTTGTAAGAGATTATGCAGTTTATTTTCATGTTTCATGGAAAAGTTCCTTACAGTTTAATGTTATATGGAAAATAACGATGAATCATAGTTTAAGGTCTTAGTTTTAAGACAATGGAATTTCAGTTTAATGTCATATTGGATAGACTAATAACATACAGTTTAATTTCATGTGGTGAGGATGATGACTCATAGTTTAAGGTCTTAAAGTTTGGACCATGGAATTATGGGGGCTGTTATAAATCAAATTTTAGGGTTTTACAGCTTGGACCTAGGTATTTAGGGTATTATAACTCATATTTTAGGGTTATAGAGCACAGGACTAGGTATTTCATTTAAATTATGCGATGTATCACTTCCGAAATATCACATATGTAGGAGCCGTGATGACTTTTCTATCCATTGACAACGGGGAATATGCACCTTTGGAATAGACCTTATGTATGACGTATGGTGCTTAACACTTTGGTTCAAGATTTATGAGATTCTTTTCGAGTATCATTGGGGTTTTGAGGGCTAACACCATTTCTCCTTCAAGGAAGGATCAAAGGAGAACCTTTTTGTTGAAGTCTTGTGCAATCCGATTTTGGTAGATTTCCAAATAGTGTAGAGTGGGAAGACTTTTGTCATCTAACTACTACAATTCATGAAACTGTCTTTGGGATTTCTCATCCATGGAAAGTCGATCTCAAATGGCCACACAATGTGATGGAAGTTGGATTTCGATAGGTAAACTGCCTCTTCCCCATACACTAGTGAGTATGGGGTTACTTGGGTGGTAGTGCAGGTCGTGGTCTGATAAGCCCACAAAGCATGAAAGAGTTCTATGACCACAATTTCTTATCCTTTTCGACCAAATTTTTGATTATGTTGGAAAAAGTATTGTTGAAATCCTCTATTTTTCCATTGGTCGTTGCATGGTAATGGGACGAACAAATGGCTTTAGTCCCATACTCCTGGTATAATTGTCCAACTCAACAGAGAAAAATTTGGTGCCATTGTCTGTCAAGATTGAATGCAGGACACCAAACCTGGTAATGATGGTGTACTTAAAAAAGTTAATGATGTTTCCCCCCCGAATTCCTTAAGGGGTATGGATTCAGCCCATTTGGAAAAGAAGTTAGTCGTTGTGAGTATGAATTGGAACTGTCTGGTAGTGGTGGGAGGATATTGTCCCACAACATCCATCCTCCAGGTGACGAAAGTCTAGGAGTACTTAGCTATACGAAGTAACTTCTGGGGGTGGTGTATGAAATTGTCTTGAGCATTATAAGAATGGAAATTCTTGGTGAATATGGTACAATCCTATATCCTAGTGTGCCAGTAATACCCAAGCCTCTAGATTTTGTGAGAGAGATTGGTTGCTGACTAGTGTGCTCCACAAGATCTGACGTGCAACTATTTCATGATGGCAGTAGTTTATTCTACATTAATGCACCTAAGAAGGACTCCATCAAGTCCTCGTTTGTAGAGAACCTTTTATTGGTTTAACCCATTGAATAGGACAAAAGTGATTGCCCGTCATTAGACCTGCTCCCTTCCAGCCCAATCTAGTGGGAGTTCCCCATTATGAAGATAATTTTTAATGGGGATCATCCAACTAGTGGTATGACCATAAGGTTCAACGACGTTGCTAACTTCATCGATTTCCTCTATATTTCTCTGGATGAATGGACAGACCATTTGGTGGTGAGAAATGCTAATGACAGTTTCATCCTAATCAGGATTGGCCAAGGATGTGGCTACATTTTATAAATCGTCGGTTTGATCATTTTGTGACCAAGCAACATAGGTCAATGTTGGTTTTGATGGGAATTCATCCATTATTTCTCGAACATGGTTCATCATGGGTACTGGTACCTATTTCTTGATGGAATAGTCACCATGGACCAATTTTTTGACTAGCTATGAATCACCCTTTATTTTTAGGTGTTTGGATTGCACATGATGTGGCAGTTACAAGCCTGCAATGAGGGGATGAATCACCCTTTATTTTTTGACTAGTATGAATCCAAATCCAACTTTTTTGAGTTTGGGATCCTCTATCCTTTTTCATGTTGGGCTTTGGGAAGCACCATATATATACATTTCCCAAGTCTAGGGGTACTCCCAAATGGAAAACACTTCTTCATTCAGAATTTTGGTATCCAACGGTGCTATTTCTGTAGAGGGGTGCTCAGCATATAAGTATGATAATTCCTGACCTTTGATGGCCTTCTGTGGCATGTACCATATGTAAAACTATTGTAGGATGACCATCCGTCATGATAGGCACCCATTTAGCGTGGGAAGGTTGCACATATATTTGAGCGGGTTACAGTGGGAGACCAGGTGGACCTCATGGTGCTGCAGGTAATGACTGAGCTTCCAAACTATGAATGTTAGAGTTAGGGAATTATTTTCAATATTTCAATACTGAGTTTCATTATTGATCATTGTATTGCTGAGGTAGTATAGGCTCTTCTCATTGCCGATATCATTATTCTGCACAAGGAAGTTGCCTAATGAGCATCTAAGGAAGTTACGTATAAAATGAGCAGTCTCCCCTTAACTGAAAGCATGAGCACCAGTGGGCTTAGGAGATATCTTCTACGATTTTCAAACACTTCTTTGAAAGCATTATCCCACCCATACATAACTCCTTTCTTCCTGAGCTTGGTGAAAGGTAAACATTTACCTTCTAGATTATATATGAGGCACCGAATGTAGGTGAGGTTCCCATAGAGAACTCTAAACTCCATGAGGTTGTGATGTGGGGACATTCCAAGTAAGGTTTTTGTCTTCTCGGGGTCGACTTCAATGTCACGATGTCATGCGACTAAGCCAAGTAATTTTTCCGAGGTAATGCCAAAGGTGAATTTAAGGGGATTCATCTTTAAAATCTACTATCACAATTTTTTTAAGACAGTTTCAAGATCAACCAGGTGGTTTGAATGCTGTCGTGATTTAACCACTAGGTCGTTGACATAACACTCGACTAATTTTCCCACGAAGGGATTGAATATACAATGCATGGGGTGTTGATATGTGGTGACAACATTCCTTAGAATAAAGGTCATCACTTTATAACAGAACAACCTCTGAGGAGCCCTAAAAGTGGTAGATTCTTCATCTACTCAGGCCATCTAGATCTGATTGTATCCATAATAGTTGTCCATGAAATAGAGGGAATCGTATTCAGCTTTAGTATCGATCAAAAATTCTATAATCAGGACTGTGAAGTCGTCTTTTGGGAAATGCTAATTAAGGTCCCTGAAGTCATTGTAGATTCTAATTTATCCATTCTTCTTTTTGGAAGAAACTATGTTTTACAGCTAGATTAGATATTGGACCTCTTGTATGAAGTTGGCATCGATCAACTTGTCATCTCCATCCTCTATTTTGGCAGCATGAGTTGGGTGGGTCCTTCTGGTTGCCTGCTTATAGCCCCGATGATCATTTGGTTAGCCTAGATGATGGGTGATGACCTCAGAATCAAGGCCTGGAATTTCTGTGTAATTCCAGGAAAACACATCTTGATTCTTCTTTATGAAGGAGTTATATGCCTCCTTCTCATTGACAGGCATATCCACACTAATCAAAGTGGTCCTCGTGTGGTTTTTGGTGCCCAAGTTTATCTCCTTAAGTTCATAGATTGTGGGAGAGATACCTTCTTTGAATGCAGGAGGTGAATCTTTGAGGTCTTCTTCATCTTCTTCTTCTTCATCATCATCTTCATCAACTTCCTCTTTATATGGAGAAAGGATTATCGAGATGAACTCACCAATGTTTGAAGAGAAGTCATCTTTTTTTCCTTAGTGTGTGTGGAAAGGGTGGATTGATGTCCTTAGGATGGTTTGGGAGCATCTTTGATAGGTATTTTCCTATCATCATGGGATTCAGCCCGCTCTTCTGGGTCCTTGGACTCAGTGGTTGTGGTAGAGATCAAGTAGATGATTGAGTCTGCATCTATACTTGCACCTATCCATTAAACATGGTTGATGGGTAGTACATTCTCTCCCCCAAGTTGCTGGAGGGGGTCGGTGGGAGCAATCTACAATTCATTCGAGGCATTGATCCAATCAATTTCGCCAGATGAAAGATGTTTTTCTTCCAACTCAGAGAACCTGGTGTCAATATAATGTGATTCACAAGACTCAAACGAGGATTTATTGGCATGAAACATCCCATTTTTTCCATTAGTGAAATATTTGATGCACTGATGGTATGAGGATGAAATTACAGCATGTTGATGTATCCATAGCCTCCATAAAAAGACATTCAAGGCCGTACTTTTACACACCACCAGGAACTCGGAATCTGAAATGAGATCTCTCAGAAAATTTTTAAGCTTGATTCATCCCAATGATTTCTTCCCACTTTGGGCATATCCCAGTAGAGTTGTAGTGTAGGGTGTCAAGCTATCTTCATCATATCCTGGTCGATGAAGCATTCGCAGTGGGAGGAGGTTTACTCCTGAGCTATTTTCAATGAAGATCCTCAGAACATCAATTCCATTTATCTTGCAGGACACATATAAGGGTTTGATTTTACCTCAAATGATGGTTTCTTCATCCCTGTCTATGAAGGAGATGATGGTATGGAATTCTTTGGGAATAGTCTCCATTTGGTAGACCTCGACCACTACTACTTCGACCTCAAACTCTTGGGGGATTATTAAGGCTTCAATGAGTGATTATCTAAGATCTCTAGATAGGATTAATGCATCCAAAATTTACAGCTTTGCTGGTACTAAAGCCAGCTATTATAAAATATTATACATATTCTCTAAAGTTCGGTGCTTCCCGACTCGGGTTTCTCTTTCATGGATGCTTAAGGGGTTTGATCTTTTCATGTAGATGGTTCAACCTCTATAACAGGGGTCGACGATGCTTCAATCATTTCCATGTTTGGATGAACTGGTCCACCTGTATACCTTGGGTGGTTTGGTATTTTTTCTTCCCCTGATGGATATTCCAATATAACTGGTCTTGAGTTTCTACTGATAGGGGTGAAGGAGAATTTCGGTTCTTGTTGTATCTGTCAGAGGGTCCTTCCATTATTTTCCTCGATGTTAATGGTTTGACTTGTGGCATGGCTGGGAATTTGAATCCTTCCACAATAATGACTTCTAGAAAACCTTCGGCCTCTACGGCCTCTTCCTCTGTCTCTCCAGTTGGGCGCGGAGGATTCGAGTTTGTGGTCATAGTCTTCAACCATGAAGGGGTCCATCAGGTGAATGACATTGATGGAGCTTAAGATTAGTTCTTGATCTGAAATTTTTTTTTCTAACTATCTCCTTCTGATAGTTCCGTTTGGTAGGTTGGTTATTGTTGTACCATTTGACGAGGCGGTTCCTGTTGTACCCTTTTACATAGCGGTGCTCGTTGTGCCGTTTGGCAGGGGCGGTGCCCGTTGTACCATTTTTTGGGGTGGTGCCCATTATACCAAGACTGTTGGCATGAAGTCTGAAAGTGTCCACACTGAATATGGATTTGGTGTAATTTCATCTTCTTTATCTGGCTTTATTCTCTTCTAGCCTTTGGATTACTGTATGGCTGTGGAGGATCGTTGTGCTATGTTAGAAGCTTTTGAGGACATAGTTCGCTGTTTCAACTATGCTTGTAGGATCCCATAGACTTGGTTAACTATCTTCCAGGTCATACAATTGTCTAACTTTTTCTCCATCTTAGTGGAGATTTTTTTCCACTCTTCTTCCACTCTTCTGTCTTAGGTGGAAACACACGGGACTTGTGCTGGTGGCGGGCCCAACTTGAATTTCATAGAATCCACCATCTTTTGTAGGAGATACTTAAAAATGAATCATTCCTAGACTGTGTGTCCTTGTATCCAGTGATATGGATGATAATATGGACGGTCGTCAAGACCCACTACACTAGCCCGCTTTGGCTCAGGTAGCTAGAGAAAATTGCAACTCATGGAGGCTATGAAATAGTTACAGACCTGGTTGTCTCGGAATGAATAAAATTTAATTTTTAATTCTGCTAACTAATTTCTTTTAGCACCCCATTGCTCATCTAGACGAAGTGGGGGTGGTTTTTGGTGTCCAGGGGGTCCCGCACGGTTTGGTGGGGGCCTTACAACTAGAGATAGTGTCGGGGTGGATTAAGCATGAAAAAATCCACTTAATCTTTTCCCATTATTTTCCCAAGTGATGATGGGGCCACTCAGGACTTAAGGTTGGTCCATTTCAAGGATTCTTCTATCCTTTGAGAAATAAAAGAGAAGTCTCTAAACCCACTTGTGTAATTCACTAGGATGCGAGACATTCACAATTCATCCCAAAGGTTATTGATGCACATAGATAGAATCTCATCTTGGGGGAGTAGATGGTTCAAGGAATTTGTCAGGCCCTTCCATCTGGCAATGAAGTCTGAGACTCTCTCATTCTCTTGCTGCTTGTAGTTCATGAGGTAACTAATTGTTGTCTTGGATAGTGTCGAACTGAACTGGAAGAGAAACTGTCACTGGAGGTCCTCCCAGCCTATGATTTAATTGGACGGAAGGCTAGTATACCATACAAAAGTCAAGCCCTGTAGGGTTTGTACAAAGAACCTAATCTTTACGGCTTCCTACTCCTCTGGAGTTCTCATTATGGGGTCACAATAGGAGGAATAGTGCATAAAATTCTATTCTGGGTCCCCCGACCCATTGAATACTATGAATATGGAGTTCCCTAAGTTTGGTGGTGGCAGAACATTACTCACCCACTCGAGGTAGGGTTTGACTCTGGTTGTATCAGAGCGTTCCACCCCTCCATTAAATCTAGTTGAGTCTTTAGCTGCTCGACAGTGTTTAAGAGACCTTGATTCATATACTTTCAGGATTGATCTTAAGATGGTGCGTTAGTGGCCAAGATTGGGCATACTGATGCTACTAGAATTTGTGGTGGATACCCAGCCATAGGCATCATTTTTGTGTTTACCTGGATATATTCCTCCTTCCTTCCCAGTGGGGGGAATTCTTGATATCCTTTCGGGGCCAGGTTTAATGGTCCTACGAGCATGGCTTCATTCACCAGGATGAGTGCCCGTGGCATGGTCACCTCTTTTGGGAGCACTTTCTGACGTTCCATGGGGTGATCACATCTGGCGAGATAGCTCCCTTGATATAGCTCGACATTAATTCGCCTGTGCTCTTTCATTTCTTACTTCTGCTTGGAGAACCATTCTTTGAGGGTGAGGGACGCACTCTCAGGGGTAGGATAAGGTGCTTCATAGATGAACTTGGATTTATTCTTATCCTTTTTGAGGTTTTTAATCTGAGTAAATGTCATATTGACTGAGGGGGCACCCAAATTTAGGACCGCCATCAGTTCTGGGTATGCACTCCATCAGTTTCTATGTGGGATGCCTTTGGGAGGGAACCATCTTACTTCACATCCTATACCCTTGCATCATTTCTTGTGAGATCTGTGAGGTTAACATTTACAATGTTCACTATGGCATACCAAATTGGGGTGGGTGTACCCAGTGTTGAATGGTAGGAAGGATTCATGCACCCTTTATTGGACTTTCTCCTTCTATTCTGGAGTATTCTTTGGATTTATTGGTGAATATTGGCCTGAATATATCCCTGGTATAACATCGTAATGCACCTTTGTCTTAGAGGGTGAGAACCACAAGAAGGAGTGGAACAAGTAACACCTCTATCCATCGTTATTCATGGACGGTGGAAGACAGATGTCTGCTATGTAGGGATTTGAGGTAAAAATTCCCACATCCCTGTGGTCTAGGGTTGTTCCCGTATTACAGCGGTATCCGCTGCTATTTCCACCCTTTCAATTTTGTGTACTCCCGTGTGGGTGTGATCTGAGTATGGAATTGGTCCTGCACAAAGTCAATGTCCTTTTGAAGACATGGGAACTGCTTGTTGGTTGGATTGTGTGAGGCAGGAAGCCTGCTGGATGTTCCTGGTTGCCTGAATCAGAAGCTTTTCGATGGCTTGATGACTTCATCCCTAACGCTTTTGAGACTTACTCAGGGCCAGTTTTGGTTAAGTATCACATCTTTCCTGAGCAAGGGTTTCTCTATATTGTTTCCTCTGGGTGATAAAATTACAGGATGTCATTTCCAATGGGGCCTGCTAGACAGGACATGTGGTGAAGTGTAGAGCTCCATGTTCTCCCAATCCCCAAATGTGAACTCCTGTTGGGGTGTTTCCAAAGAGGTGATGCAACTTATGTAGTACATGGAGGCAAGCCAATTCAAGTTTTTTTCTTTCTTCTTTCTGATTGTGGCTGCCTTGTGGATGAGAGGGTTTCTAGGTCAATTAGATAGTGAAGCTCCCCTATCGTTCTGACATGGTCCGCATACCCTTCGTAGGGTAGGAATGTTTCTTTCAAAATTCGAAGAGTCGTCCATATATTGAGGCGAATATCATGTGTGTATTATCCAGACAAAATTCTTGGTATGTCGAAGTGATAAGTGGTTGTAGGCCAATACATCACTGGTATATTATCCCTAGCTAGTTGTCTTCTCACAAGAAACATATCTTGTTGTTGTTCTTTAGGAGGCTCCTCTATGTTTTTTTTTGATAAAAGACGGGTTCATTAATGATGAAAGTCATCTAACGTACAAGCACAAAGCCATGAAGGAAAATGGTCCATCCAGATCTGGTTGACATCAAAGGGACCAGCTGCTGCCAGTTGATGGGCAGCCATGTTCCCTTCCCTTTTGGTAAAGGAGAAGGTGCAGTAAGAAAAGCAGTGTTGGCTAGACATGATTTTCCTGGTGAGGGACCCAAAGGATTGGAGTCCACCGTCGTCGTTGAGGTTGATGGAATTGATAATGGTGAGGCAGTCTGATTCGATGATAATTTTTTCCCATACATGGTCAACAACGAACATCATTCCGGTGAGGATGGAGGCAGCCTCAGAAACAACTGATTCCCAAAATACGTGATGTGACTCGTGTTTGGCTGCAATGATTTGACCAAGATGGTTACGGGCCAGCAGGCCAAGGGCAATAGGACCATCCTTGGGGAGAGCCGCATCCACATTAATCTTGAGAATCCCTTCTGGGGGTGGGCTCTAAAGGGAGGAAAATGAGGGGATTTCAGAGGGAGTATGATGTCCATTGTGGTGCTACCAGCCCTCAAACCAAGAAGAGGCCCGTTCAATACAGAAATCAGGAGGATTGTTAACATGGTTGAAAACGGAATCATTGTGGTGGACCCAAATGATCCAGGACATGATACAAAGAGAGCCCACTTCATCCGACGAGAAGGAGGAGCACCATCACATTAGGAGAGAGGGGTGTTCAGGGCCCATGATCAGTGAGGAGTCTATTGAAGATATACATTTCCTCCAAATCTCCTTTTCCCCCGAACATTGGATGATAGCGTGAAAGGGAGATTCTGGGATGTTTGGGAAGAAGGGGAAGAACGTGTCACTGGAAATATGTCGGAAGGCGAGAAGGCTCATGGTAGGGAGGGTACCCTTGCATACCTACCACCAAAAGTGGTGAATGTTTTGGGGGACATTGAGTTTCCAAAGTTATTTCTAGGTCCCCCCTTCCCTCACATCATCCTGAGTGTAAATAGCAAGTCGGTAACCATATTTCACCATATAGGCTCCGGAGAGGTCGTGGATCCAAAAGAGATGGTCGGGGCCAATGTCTGGAACACAGGGGATACTTAGGATAATTTTTTATCTCTTTCATGAAACCATGCGTGTAATCTTTCCAAGAACCACCCAAGCCCCGGATCATCAAAAAGGCATCTGACAGTGGAATCTTCAAAGCCTGATTGGGCAGGGGATGATGCCCGCACACCTTCCTTGTCAACTCGCTAGGGATTGGTCCAAATGTTAACTATTGATCCATTCCCAATCCTCCAGCCCAGCCCTTTTTCCAGGAGACTGCGGGCACCCCAGATACTTCTCCAGAGGTAGCTAGGACGGGGGCCAAGAGAGGAATCATAGAATTCCTTGTGGGGGAATTATTTTGCACAAAGAACATGCACACATAGAGAGGATGTGCAGTTCAAAAGGCTCCAACCTTGCTTAGCCAGCAGTGCATCATTGAAATGAAGAATGTCCTGGAATCCCATTCCACCTTCAGATTTAGGTAAGCAGAGGTTCTCCTCTACTTGATATGCCCAAATCAAATACTTCTTAATAATTTAATTCCAAGAAACTGGCTTGGTGGGAGCCTTATTGATTTACAGACACTACAGGGGTGACTTAGAAGATGAGCATGGCCTCGAGCCATCCTCTGGTTGAGAAAGAATATTACTCGCTATAGATGGAGTTCCCAATGTGTCTGACTCCGTTTTTCTGAGTGCAATAGCATAGGAGAGATTTCTCACAATTTTTCAGGAGAGGGGAGTACCTTCTTGCCAATATGATGTTTGATTGTGGGGGGGGGGTACCTTCTCAATCAGTTCATCAATGGAGAGGTCTACTATTACAACTGGATTCCAGACCAAAAGAATTTTCTTGGCAGCATATACCATGATGGGGACCTTCAGGGCATGCTGTTGCAAGGGGAGGACCATCTTGATGCTTGATGATACTAAGGGGGGACCTTCATAGTAACCATCATTATGGGGAGGGCCTTGTCAATGATTATCATCCTAGAAAGGACTACCATCATGAATTGATATCTGGATGCAGGGATAATTTCTTCTGTGCACATCTTGGGGAGGGCCTTCTAGATGTACTGAAATGAGGGGAGGACCTTCTCGTTATTTGGAGATAATATGGAGAGGACCATTAGAGTAACTGACATTGTGGGGAGGGCCTTCGCAATAACTATCGTCATGTAGAGGACTGCCATAATGACTTGATGTACGACAATAGAGAGAAGTATATCTACAGTGTATACCGTGGGGAAGACCATTAGGGAAGATGACAACAAGGGGAGGACCTTCTTGTTTTTTGGTCTTCATGTTGGGGGGAGGGCTACCCTGACATGCATTAAAAGACATGATCTCTTGATCGATCATTCTTTACCCACAGAGCAAGCCCCTATGGGTGCTCTATAAAGGACCTTTAGAGCTTCTAGTAGTGATATTGCATGGAGTAACTTCGAAACTGCAACTTCCACTTCCATAATTTGGTAATAGAATGGAAGTTTCTTGAGCCTTTGTTGATATATATTTGAGGGCATCAAGAACCCTAGCTTCCAGCAGATCAGGATCATGTATGTGCTCTTCATTTTCCTGTTACCTTTGGTAGTTTTCATTTTTGGGCACTCTCTTGCAGGTATCTGGGGGTATTTGTTGTTGGTAATGGCCTTCATATATGGGTCCCTATCTTGTTGGGTCTTGTGATGTCGTGAGGATATGTCGACAGACATCTTGAGTTTTGGAAGGGATATATGCATTCCCTGGAGTGGCCACCACATTGGACCGATCTCCCCCAGTTGGAATGAGTATTTGTTCCCAATACAGTTGTTCGTATGTCACATGATATCGATATCGACCCTCCTAAACTAGATCAGGGAAGCATAACTACTTCGGAGTGACTAACTCATTTTACGAGTGGGCCATTCCATTCAAGGAAACTGATTTGTGGGATCGATTTCTTTCCTTTTCCACCGATGAAATGATAACTTGGAATTTTTGGAGGATATGGTCTGGAGTTTACGTCTGATCCTCCATAATTTCTAGTATGTGTTCGGATAAATCCTTGGCTGGAATGGGTATGAAGGCCCATTTTGATATCGGAGCAAGAGTTTATGCCTGCTCCTATCCTCCATGAGTTTCTAGTAGATATTGGTAGTTCTCTTATGCTGGAATAGAGGAACGAGTCTATCACCGATTGTCTTCTCTGGTTGCCACCTTATTTGACTGGTGGTCTTTATATTCACGAGGGGAATTTCCTTCCACTCACTTACTGTTGTATTTGTCTCACAGGCTTCTTATGAATCCACATGAATTTGACTCTACTCCTATTTTTTTGTCATATTATTTTGATTAGGGACTTGATATACATCTGTAGGTATTTTTACTTGTGTATAGACTTTTTCTTCCCTATTTAGATTGCAGGCTTAAGATGCACCAGTAGGTGATTGTGTCTATGTGTAGCTAAGTGCCACCCTATTTGGATGGTGGGATTATTGTGCATCAGCAGATATCTGCATCTTCCTGTAGTTTGATGCTCTATCTACACATTAGGTTCATTGACCATTAGTAGAGGCATGCATTTCCTAGTATTGTGCCACCCTATTTCTATGGTGGGCTTGGGTTGAGAGGGCAGTGTTGTATTCCTTCATGTTGAATGATGTCGCGTTAGTACGACAGAGCTTCTTCTCAGGAAACAGGGTGATTGAGTGTTCCTAATTATATATTTTCCACCATTGTCGGGCATCTTGAGGGCCCCAGGTCTCCTAGACTTAGGTAGGTGCCCTCGGTATAAGTTCCTCCTCTGAGGGAGGAGGCCTAATCATCCGGTGTCAGCAGCGATGCTCTCTAGCGAGGGCCTATGGGTAGGAACCCTATGCAGTTGATATGAAGTCATCAACATTGACTTAATCTGCCTCCCTGAGATAAGGTAGGTACTCATTTCCATGTTCCTAGGAAAGGCTCCTAAAATGATTTGACACGACCACCGGGGCCACCTTGCGTTGGGGTATCGACCATGACCGAAGAGGTGGCTGGCAGACTTTTTCAAAATAGAGGTCTTTTCTTGTGTCCTCCAGCGTGGGGAGAGTACCATTTCAGTGGTACACTTTGATCAATGTATTGGATACCCAGCATTGAAGACACTGGGTAGGTGAGGGGGTCATGATCTTCGTTTGGGCCTCAACTGCCTACGAGGTCATTGATGTCATTGTCTCCATGGGTCGTTGGGATGTCATTTGGATCGAAGGTCACTCTGCAAGGACCTACTACACACACATATGACATAATGACCACAAAACATCATTAAAGAAGAATTATTTTTAACATATGCATATTTGGAAATTCATCTTGGCCCCTTCCCCTTTTCTTTTTTCTACCGAGCGAAGGGGCCTGAGTGCGGTGAGACCCACCACCTTGGTTAAGGATTCATGTCAGGTTCACAATTTTTGTCCAAATCTAAGGAGGTGCATTTTTCATGCATCAGTTTGAACAAAATGGTTCAACATTCAATATCCTTTTATCTTTTATCTTTTATCATTTGGGTGGAACTGCCAACTAGTTTAAGGATTCACATCAGGTTCACCATTTTTGTTCCGCCACCGAGGTGGCACATTTTTCATGAATCAGGGAGAAAAAATGGTCCGATGTGTAGAATCCTTTTATCTTTTATCATTTGTGTCGAACCGCAACCTTGGTTAAAAATTCACATCGTCTTCACCATTTTTGTTCCGCCATCGAGGTGGCACGTTTTGTAGGCGGTGCCGAAATTATTTGACGAGGATCATCACATGTCCATTTTTCTATAGAGACGTATTCTCATTGAATTTACCATTCCTTTGTTTCAACATGTTCAACATCATTATCCTTTAAATAATTTTGTATTAACCATACGGGAAATGTTGGTCCTAGCAGGCGATTGTGTGGGGTTTAAGTACTCATGCAATCGGTCCTCCTCAGATAAAATGTTCCTAGGTAGTCTCCAATGGGTTTATTCATGGAGGCAAGAATGACCAACGACCTTGGTATCCATGATTTATTGACCTTCTTTCCAAAGGCAGACACTCATTGGCTGACGATTTGGTCAATGACACTTAAGGACTCAATTGGTCGAGAGGATGGGTGGTTAGGCTCACATCACCCTTCTAGTGGAGTATTGTTGCATGTTCCAGGACTCTCTTATAGATTTCTGTTGTGTTCATATGTTTTTTAATCCTTGTTCATTCCCAAAGAGTGTGTCCATGGGCTACCCTTAGTTTCCAAGATCGTTATAAGCATGCATATATTTGATTCTATGGAGGTGATACTGGCTTGAACCATATTATAAGGTGCTCTAGAGTTTATCATTATCTAGGGAGACCGAAGGCGACTTGATGTTGGGATCAGGCCCACAAGGAGGGCTTCCTATGTATCCTCATAAGAGGAATCAGAACCCACGTAGTTTGGATTGGGTGGGGATTACACATGGTAGATTCCCATTTGATAGACATGATTAGGTGGACCCTTTTGTATGAGCACCCTTTTGAGCTTGAGCCTTCTAGAAGGCATCCTATGTATCCTAATTTGGTTAGGAATAAGATTTTTCATAGTTCAGCTAGCATGGATGTTGTAATCCTTAGAAACCACTAAGACCATGTGAGTCATGCTCGGTGTGAGAAACAAGAGGACATGAAATATTAAGCAATGCACCTGCCTCCTCCCCAGTTGGTGGGGGAGGGAGAGCCCGTGGTGGAAGAAGCTGGGGAGACCATGGGTGAGGGTGTGGGGCAATGAAACCTTCAATGTGAAATGAAATTGAACGTCAAGTGGCCCTAACCTGGAATATTGGGTACTTACCTTAGTGGGAGGGCCCTAGATCACATTATGGTAAAGGGAAGAGTTTCGTCCTTGTCAAAGGGAGAGAAAACAAAACCCCTTCGACTGAACACTATTCCTCATTGAGTGAAATAGTAAGTGATCAACCTTAGTCCTGGGAACAGGGAGGTTCATGTCAGTATCCCAAGGTTGGGATCTGGGTTACCATGAGAATGTAGCCTCCCAGGCATTCCCGAAGACCGACCCATTGTGGGTAGAGCCTTCGTGACTCCGCTTAGCATGGGTATGTAGACTCAATGGGGTGTGCTGATGCACCCGATGGTTTGAACATATAGGTTTGATGGCTTTGGAGGAGTATTTGGCCTAATGTTGAAGGACTAATTAGTAGAGGGATCATGGAGGACTGGATGGTATTGGAGGTATGAGGTTGGAGCTGGAGGAAACAATACCCTAAAACACCCCATTCTTCATACTAACGTTTTATGCGGGATGGGGGAGAATCTGCATACCATAGTGGTGCGCAGGAAGAGGGGTCGTCCGCGTACCACTGTGGTACACATGCATGGGTATAGAAAACCATTTACCATAGTAGTATGTGGCCTATCATGCCTATATAGGTTCCTTCTGCCTATTGATGCAGTACACGGTGATGGGTTCCATCCGCGTAGTGGTATGCTACGCGGGGCACCATATTGAAGGAGGGTCTGGGAGATCATCATTCGTGGGGAGTTCATCTGCAAGAATCATTTGGTTTTTGGTTCACCAGTTAGGTTTGCGGTTATATTATTATTAATAAATTTCCCATGTTTTATGGTTTGCGGCCGACTATACCTACTGAGAGAGTGGTTCATGGTTTGGGCTTCGCTGATGAAACAAGATAGAATCCAGAGTGCAACCTCTAAATCTCCCTCAGGATTTTATCATTTTTCCTTCTCTCGGTCAGTCTCCCTCAATGTGTGTCCTCTGTACATCTATTGTGATCATTTTATAGAGAATTGGAGCAATCATATCTATTTGTAATGTGACACTATTTGTGAAGGCCCATTGAAGAAATATCTTGACCCACAAAAGTCTCTGTCAACCGTGGATTGCAAAGGATTCAGTTTGCGATAATGGTTTACAGAACCCTGCAGGTTCGATTTTTCCTCAAACTGATGAGTTCATGGAATGGTATGTAGATGGTCTTCTTGCGTATGAATCTGTCAGCGACATGGTTTGCAGTTTACCCCGTTCGCTGGCCATCGCTCTGTGGGCCAACAGTTCGCAGATCGTTCCGC
The DNA here is from genome assembly GCA_963277665.1 of Viscum album. Taxonomy (NCBI): domain Eukaryota; kingdom Viridiplantae; phylum Streptophyta; class Magnoliopsida; order Santalales; family Viscaceae; genus Viscum; species Viscum album. Next base: position 1,895,773,512 of record OY728158.1, on the reverse strand, counting down.
GTACCTAGTGGTTCATGATCTGGCTGGTCCACATACCCTTCCCAGTGATGGTATGTCGGCCACTAAAAATGCATTGAAAACATGACTTCCTTCATGTTTCTTCTGAATATTTCAACTCAATTTTATTATATTCACCTTGATAGACTTGTAGAAGTACTTCCGTACTTATACACAGCGATTGTGGGGCTATTTTCACTCATTGGAAGAATTTTTAGGACCCAACATTCATTTATCGAAAATCAATGAAATATAAAGCAATTAATAAATTCTAAGTTTACAGGTCAGTAAAGTGGGGGACCTACCTCGATTCGCAGCTAAATTACGATGACGGGCCATGTCTAACACTTGTGCACAAGTACACGCAACCTACTGACTTTGGTATCGCACAGTTTCTATGCCCACAAGCCATAATAATCACGAAAACAACTAAAAACATAGAAGCATAGACTAAACACAATCAAAGAGAACAAAATAAAAATACTCACCTAAACCCCAATGCAGATGAAATGATGTGAACGAAGGAGGAAGGAGTCAGAGCGGGGGTGCGCTCAGTCAAAGGGATCGCGTGAAAGTGGAAATGACATGTAAAGATGCCGGTGAAGGGCACGACCCAAATGGGAGTGTGTGCGATTGCCAGAAAGGATGTGTATCGATCCAAAGAGTTCAACTTTCACTGGTGGGGCTGGACGGATGGCACGTGGTGGGTCAGAAGGTGCATGACTGGAGGGAAGACATGGCAGATGACGGGCTTTGAAGGAGTGCACTACAAAGGGTGCTGACTGGGAGAAGAGGGCATTACATAGGGGAGAGAATCTGGAGGATGCAGAGTTTTTTTTTCACATTACTTCAAAAAAAATTAAAAATACCACTAGGGTAATTTTTTATTTTTTTACCTCCCAAAGGCGGCACCTGGCGTGCCCCCTTTGGGGGTTTTTTCGCCCAGGGCAAGGCGGCACATGGTGTGCCACCTTTTCCCAAAAATTAACCAAAAGGCGGCACACCAGTTTCCGCCTTTGAATAAATATATTTTAAAAAATTTATTATTATTATTTTTATTTTAATGTTTTGTTTTGTTATATATATATATAAAACAAAACTTTTCAGCAGATTTTTTCTGCTATTTAATATCCAGCAGTTCTGCCATTACAGCAGTCTGGATTCTGACTGATACCATCACCCATGACTCCCTTTTATAAGGGGGTTTGCCATGAAAACCATACTGCATTTCCGATGTGGGATTCTGGTTCTTCTTTTCCTGCGCAGTACATTCTGTGTTTCCGATGTGTGATTCTGTTTCAAGTACACGACTTTGAAAGACTATAAAACATAAACTATAAGACCAATATAAATGAAACTTTAAAGACTGATTAAATTTATAATAAATTGTTGAAAATAAAAAATAATTTCATAAAAAATGTTGATACAAATTAATTTATAAGCATTCAAAACCACTTACTTGAAACATAAACATATTTCATGTACGTGACTTTGAAAGCCTATAAAATATAAACTATAAGACCAATATAAATGAAAATTTAAAAACTGATTAAACATATAAGAAATAGTTAAAAACAAAAATAATTTCATAAAAATGTTGATAAAAAAATAATTTACAATCTTTCAAAACCACCTACATGAAACTTAAACATATTTCAAGTACGTGACTTTGAAAGCCAATAAAATATAAACTATAAGACCAATATAAATGAAACAATAAAAATTGATTAAACATATAAGAAATATTTTAAAATAACAAAAAAATTGTAAAAAATATCCATGAAAAATAATTTATAAGCTTTCAAAACCACCTACTTGAAACTGAAAAATGTTTCCAGTACATTCCTTTGAAAAACTATAAAATATAAAGTATAAGACCAATATAAATGAAACTTTAAACAATGATTAAACATATAAGAAATAGTTGAAAATAAAAATAACTTCCTTGAAAATGTCGATGAAAAATAATTTATAAGATTTCAAAACTGTTTACTTGAAACTTAAACTGTTTCAAGTACGCGAATTTGAAAGAATATAAAACAGAAAATATATGAGTAATATAATTGAAACTTAAAACATTGATTAAAAATATAATAAATAGTTAATAATAAATTAGTTAATTAATAATATAATTATTAATTATATAATAGTTAATTAGTTATATAATTATTATAAAATATTTTTCATCAATTTTTTTTATGAATTTTTTTTTGTTTTTAATTATTTATTATATGATTAATCAATGTTTAAAGTTTCTTTTATATTGGTGTTATATTTAATATTTTATAGTTTTTTTAATTCAAGTTCTTGAAACAGAATCCCACATCGGAATGCAGAATGTACTGCGTAGGAAAGGGAGAACCTGAATCCCACATCGGAAATGCAGAATGATTTCTATGGCAAGCCATATTAATTAGTAATATAATTATTATTTATATAATAGTTAATTAGTTCATTATTAATATAATTATTCATTATAATTATTCATTATAATTACTAATCAGTAATTATTAATAATTAATTACATAAAAACTTGTTAGTTAATTTTTAATATTATTATTAATTATATAATAATAAATTACTAAAATAGTAATATAATTTTTAATTACATTTATTCATTATAATTATTAATTATTAATTAGTTAATTAGTAATATAAATATTAATTATAATTATTCATTATAATTATTAATTAATAATTATTAATAATTAAATATATAATACTTAGTTAGTTCATTAGTTATATAATTGTTAATTATATAAAAATTAATTAGTAAATTGGTTATATATTTTTTAATTACATATATTCATTATAATTATTAATTATTAATTATTAATTAGTAATTATTAATTATTAATTAGTAAATTAGTAATATAAATATTAATTATAATTATTAATTATTACTTATTAATTATTACTTATACAATAATTATTTAGTTAATTATTAATATAACTATTAATTATATAATAATTAAATTGTTAATAAGTATTATAATTATTAATTATATAATAGTTAATTAGTTAATTAGTAATATAATAATTAAATATAATTATTAATAATTAAATATAATTTTTAATAATTAAATATTTCATAATTAATTAGTTAATTAGTAATATTATTATAAATTATATAATAATTGATGAGTAATATAATTATTACATATATAATAATTATTTAGTTAATTAGCAATATAATTAATAATTATAAGTAATTAATTAGTAATTATTAATTATTAATTATTAATTAGTTAATTAGTAATATAAATATTCATTATAATTATTCATTATAATTATTAATTAGTAATTAATAATTATTAATAAGTAATTATTAATTATAAATTAGTTAATTAGTAATATAAATATTAATTATAATTATTCATTAAATTATTAATTATTAATTGTTAATTATTAATTATTACTCAATATTATTACTTATATAATAATTATTTAGTTAATTATTAATATAACTATTAATTATATAATAATTAATTAGTTAATTAATAATATAATTATAGTCTTTCAAAGTCACGCACTGAAAACATTTTTAAGTTTCAAGTAGACGGTTTTGAAAGCTTATAAATTATTTTTCATCAATATTTTTTATGAAATTCTTTTTGTTTTCAACTATTTATTATTTGTTCAACTAATGTTTAAATTTTTAGTTATATTCGTTTTATAGTTTGTATTTTATAGTCTTTCAAATTCGCATACTTGAATCTTTTTTAAGTTTCAAACTGGTGCTTTTGAAAGCATATAAATTATTTATAATCAACAATTTTGATGAAATTTTTTTTTCAACTATTTATTATATGTTTAATCAATGTTTAATGTTTCATTTATATTGGCCTTATAGTTTATGTTTTATAGTATTTCAAAGTCGCGTACTTGAAACATTTTTAAGTTTCAAGTAGGATGTTTTGAAAGCTTATAGATTAAATTTCATCAATATTTTTTTGGGAACTTCTTTTGGTTTTCAAGTATTCCTCATATTTTTACTCAGTGTTTAATGTTTCATTTATGTTGGTATTCTATTTTATGTTTTATAGTCTTTCAAATTCACATACTTGAAACATTTTTAAGTTTCAAGTAGACGGTTTTGAAAGATTATAAATTAATTTTTATGGACATTTTTTAGGAAGTTTTTTTTTCAACTATTTCTTATATGTTCAATCAATGTTTAAAGTTTCATTTGTATTGGTCTTATAGTTTATGTTTTATAGTCTTTCAAAGTCGGGAACATGAAACATTTTCAAGTTTCAATTTGATGGTTTTGAAAGCTTATAAATTGTTTTTGGTAAATATTTATTATGAAATTATTTTTGTTTTCAACTATTTATTATATGTTTAATCAATGTTTAAAGTTTCATTTATATTGGTCTTATAGTTTATCTTTTATAATATTTCAAAGTCACATACTTGAAATATGTTTAAGTTTCAAGTAGGTGGTTTTGAAAGCTTATAAAATAATTTTATCAACATTTTTTAGGAAATTGTTTTTGTTTTCAACTATTCCTTATAATTTTAATCAATTTTTAAAGTCTCATTTATGTTGGACTTATATTTTATGTTTTATAGTCTTTCAAATTCACGTACTTGAAACAAAATCCCACATCAAAAACACAGAATATACTGCGCAGAAAAAAAAAGAACTGGAATCCCACATCGGAAATGCAGTATGATTTCCATGGCAAGCCCCCTTATAAAAGGGAGTCCATGGTGAGAGTTTCTGTCAGAATCCAGACTGCTTTAATGGCAGTGCTGCTGGATATTAAATAGCAGAGAAATTATGCTGAAATGTTTTGTTATATATATATATAACAAAACAAAAAATAAAAATAAAAATTTTAAAAAAAAATATTTATGCAAAGGAGGCACCTGGTGTGCCGCCTTTGCGGTTTATTTTTGGGTAAAGGCGGTACACCATGTGCCGCCTTGCCCTGGGCGAAAAAACCCTCAAAGGCGTCACACTAGGTGTCGCCTTTGAGGGGTAAAAAAATATTATTTTTTTACCTAGATTTATTTTCAATTTTTTTTTTAAAAAATGTAAAAAACAACTTGAGGATGCAAGGCTAGGGAAGGTGGCCTTCTCGAGCGAGAGGGAGGGGTGCAAGGTGTTGGGTTCAGCCAGTGCAAGAGAGATTCATGAGGTGCGTTAGGAGGCCGCCAACGGGCTAGATGGAGGGCACTGGTTAGGTTCGGGGCAGTGCCGGAGGTGGAGCTAGAGGGAGCGGTGGGAGGCACTGCAAGTGTAGGAGGATGGTCGCGAGTGTAGGGTAGACCAAGGCCGATGGGGAGCTGGCGAGGTGGGGGCGCACCAGAGGGTGTGGGATGCTTTCTCAACCAATGCAGGGAAGGTGATTCGGTGAGGGGGGGGGAGGGGAGAGAGAGAAGTGAGGTGGGCTGGCAGTGGGAGGGGGAGAGGGAGAGGAGAGGGGAGAGGGCTGCGTTGGAATTAGGGTTAGAAATAAAGAACAAGGAGAAAATAATAATAAAAAATATAATAAAAGTAAAATATATGAAAAACCCTAATAAGAAAATAATAATCAAAATAGTTATAATGATAATAAATAATTTTCTTAATAATAATAACAACACATATAATAATAAAAAATCAAATTTAATAATAATAAATAAAAATAATAAAAATAATTTGGATAATAAAAATTCTTTAATAATAATCCATTATTATTTTTCATGACAAAATAATATTATTATTGCAATAAGTTACTTATATACTAAAATTTTAATTTTTTTAAAATCATTTAATTTATTCTATTTGGCCGACTCAAATACCAAAATCGCATAGGTTCTCAGGAGAACCAGACGGCTTTCGCTAGTGATGTGGTGCCAGCACACCGGTCCAAATATCAATAGCAGTAGTATTAATAATAATAATAATAATGATAATAATGATAATAATTCCTTAATCATAGTAACAATAATAATAATAATAAATCCTCATTAATACAAATACTAATAAGGATGTTAATTACCATACCTATAAAAATATAAATAATAAAAATACTCAGTTCACTTCAATAATAATAATAATAATATCATTCACAACAATAAAAATTTTAAATAACACAATATTTTACAAAATTTTCCCATTTTAATTTTCTAAAGATATGCGGGTCATGCTGATGCATGGTTGAAGCAGTGCGGGGTTTCCAAAACACACTCTGCTCGTGCGCCCAATGATGTCAACTAAAAAATGCACACGTTTTGGAAAAACTCAAAAATCTTGTTCAGGATTCAACCCGAACCTCGGCAATTTTTTTAAAACCAAAGAAAATAATAATGTAAATTAATTAGATAGGTTGGAGTGTGACAATTCTCCCCAATATAATTCTTTCTACCCCAGGAAATCCACAACAAGATCTGGACTAAAGATAAAACATATTAAGTGTCACCCACCTCCAAAAGTTTGAGCACCGCCAGTTGATCGATTCAAACAGACACTAAAATCCCATGATTTAAAACTCATCCTCAAAACATGAACACCTTAACCTCCACCAAATAGAAGACAAACCATCCATTTCAACTAAGGAACGAATGAACATAAACCACTTCAGACGTTTATTCCCATAATATTAGTCCAACATAACCATTGGGTGTACTCCAATCCAAACGTTTACTCAAGAGGAAGAACTTAGGATTAGGTGGATCGGCACGAGACCACCAACCACCAAATGATACATGAAAAGAAACTCTAACACTAACATGAGGAGGCTCAAACAGACTCCCCACTATAAGGATTGGGCTAACACTACATTACTTCATGTGTAAATCTATGAGACTCACTATGGGTCTCCCCACCATAAGAACTGGTGAGATTAACCGAAGTTTTAGATTTTCCATACAGACCAAAAACCCCCACCACGAGGGGGGGGGGAAGGACCGAACTGATAGATCATCGAAACTACCACTATCGCTATATCAACAATGTAACACTCTTGGAAGAACACAAACCACGCCACACTAAGGAAAAATATTAATCCAAGGCCATTTTTCACCACTGGGGTTCTCCTAACGGTGCACCGGCTTCAATCTAGGACCTATGGCTGGAGCACCAATGATTGAAGAATATCCTGCCTCGCAGTCAGGCTTCAGAAATTTCCAAACATAACACACGAACCAGAATTTTACCAAGAACACTTTTATTCAAATAAAGTTTTAAAGGAGGTTCGACAAAACCATTCTTACAATTGAAGGAAAATAAACACCAAAAAATGCTACAAGAGATGACTAATACATCCCAGTAACACTACAAAGAGAAATTCTCAAACTGATCCCTAAACATCACCCTACTCCTGCTAACGGGTTGAGGTGACCTGCAATGAGCCAAGTCTGGATTCAGCACGCTTCTTGGAAAGACCTCGGACGAACCGCTGTAAGTGTCCCAGGTGCCCATAAGTGTGGTAGGGTTTCAGAACACATGGGCACGTCAGCGTCTTGTGACCCTGCTTACCACACCAGGGAAAAATCACAACATTGCGCTATAAAGTATATGACTGAAGGTTTGAAGGCTTCTTGATTCCTCTATTATAGTCACCATCATCATGTCGCTTCCCAATATTCCTATCTCCATACTCTTCACTGCTTCCCAAGGGTGGGGGAGGATTCATCGCCTCATGTCCTCCTGCTAACTTAGCTTCGGCCAGAAAGGATTGCTCGACAGCATCTGAGAAGGTTGTTAGGTTGAGCTCTACCACTTTCAACAACAGTTCAGGTCAGAGTCCAGACTCAAATTGCTTAGCCTTCTTGGGATTATTTGCAACAAACCATTGGTTGTACGGAACTAGTAATATGAAACGTTGATATAATTATAGTACCAATTCAACACCCTACTAAACACAACATAACTACATCATCTTCCTCAGCTTTTTCATCTCATAGAAATATTTTTGGATAAATGAAGAATTAATGAACTCCCATGTGAGATCTTCTCAATGCTTGCTTCGAGACACGAAATTCCACCATTTCCAGGTTGGACCTTCAAGCATTAAGGTACCCAACTTCACATTCAATGACTCTTTCAACCCAATGAAACTGAATTTCTTCTCAATATTCTGAAATCACTCCTCCCCCTCATGTGGATCTTCTTGACAATAAAACAGGGGATGGTTTATCTTTTGGAATTCCAGAACATAGTCTATAGGTTGATCAACTAGAGGATTTGCTAACGGCGCACCACCCGAAGATTCTCCTTGGGTATTCATTAAACCATCGTGGGGGTGAACACTTAGGAACAAGGAAACAAATAATTTAATCAAGACATGGTTATTGTCATTTAAAATACCAAAATAATAATTTTCACAATAAATTTTAAAATTATGGAAAACCCAAATGATCCACTAGGGGAAACTAGTACCGATGGGTGACTCATAAATATGGTTGGCGGACATATTCCAGTCATGCCACCATAAGAGAGAGAATTCTAGGGAAATGTACCCAACTCCACCTGGATTTCTAGGCCCTATGAGCATACATGGCTACTTTCCCAACTCCATTATCATTTCCCAACATAAAACAATTCAAAGGAACCAAAAAGACACATACACCTGGACATCCCATGGTAACCAGAGGTTCGGAACGAGCAAGGGTTCATGACATCTGTCTCTTCTGTATGCCTCGAGTCCTGACAATTCCATTCCTTCCATGAAGCCTCAAATAATGATGGAAGCTCGGAAAAACAAGGTCCTCTCAAGAGATGACCTTCTTTGATACCATTTTGTCACGAACCATATCAGGTCAACCCTAGACCGGTCACCCGAGCCGATCCGCAGCAAGGCCTGAGAGGCATTCCCGATCCTCCCAGGCTGGCGAAAAGAATCCAGGAATCAACAATGAACAAAAGGGGAACAATTTTGCCCAATAAAAATGAACTAAGCTGCAGAAATAAAATAGAATGAAGAATAAAAAACAACACGAAAGAGAAAGAACAACCAACACCACATACTAACCTAATCATGACCGAAACTCCACGTTACCTTTAGAGTCACTCTAAAAAAACCAAACCAAATGTCACCCAAGGCAATCCAAACCAGAGCTGAAATCTGTAGAAGAAACTAAAAACAAGAAAACACTACATGCATGAGTATTAACACACAGTAGGTGCGCCCAAAAATATTACTCCCAAAGCACTACATGTAAATAATGAATTTACTAATTTCACGTTTGAACTAAATTATATAAAATATGGTTTTCCACCCACTCTTTCATTTCTAAAACGATTAACAATCCATTGCCCTTTTTAATTTAAACACAAGTTTAATGTTTGACGGGAAAATTTGCATTACATTTTAAAACATTTTCACAAAAAATTTAAAATATTAAAATATTGTTGTTAGTCGAGAGGAAAACCACACACAACACACAACACACAATAAGTGTAACGGGAAGGTAGAAAATGGGGACCAAAAATTTAATTAGGCCCCTCAATCATCCACCACATACAAATAATCACTACAGAAAACATGGGTCAAACCTAGGAGCTCATGAACAATCCTGAACATACTATATGTGTGACTCATCCTGAAGGCATACCCAACTCAATGACATCATAACACCCAAATTCTCGGTGTTTCCCTACCTGGACTAACTGAGGGGCCCAATCCCCTAGCATAGAAAATTCCGTACTAAGGGACACTAGTCAGAGCGTATTTTAAACTACTGCAACAATCGTTCTCAGAAGATGCACTTACTATGCCCAGTTCTCATGTACACATGTGTAATAAAAATGGGGTGAGTCAACAATTTCAAACACATAACCGATTCTAGTGCACAAACATCACACACAACAACCAATAAAATCGACGTGCACAACAAGGTCACCCCTGAGTCACTCCAAAGAGGGTTTTCAAAATAATTTATTTTTATTAAAGTTCCATATGGGCCTTTACTAACTTTAAAGAAAAACATCATTTCTCAAGAGAAACCAAAACACTTTCTCACACATCAAAAGAAAACATTTATCATCAAACCATAACCACACTTCAAAGTATGTGAATTATGTTCAAAGGCCAAATGAGCATTCTTTCACAATTGTGCATCAGTTCATCAAGAAGATAATTCAAGTGTCATGCATAAAATAAAAAAAAATTATTTACATAAAATGTTTATTCCAAAAATAAAAATCTAATATTATTTTTCATTTATCATAAATCAATGAAATCTCATGAAATTAATAAATTCTAAATTTAATGGAAAGTGTAGTGAGGGACCTACCTTGATTCACAGCTCGATTAAGACGACGCGACACGTCACACACTTGATCACAAGTACGTGCAACCTTCTAATCAAGATATCATAGAGTTTCTCTACCAACACACCGCATAAATCAAAAAAACAAAACACAGAAGCACATACTTAACATAATCCAAATGAAAAATTGCACAAAACTCACCTAAACCCCAGTGTAGGCGAAACAACATGACCCAAGGAGACATGATTTAGTGTGGGGCTGAGCTCGATCAAAGGGATTGCAAGAAAGAGGAAATGGCTGGTGAGGATGCAGGTGAAGAGCATGGCCCGACTGGGAGGGCACGCGAATGTAGGAAAGGAGGCACGTCGGCCGATAGCATGCACAGTGCACTAACTGGGCAGGGCAGATGACATGTGGCGGGTCGTAAGGCACACCACTGGAGGGCGCTCAGCTGGAAGGAGGTCTGGTGTATGCATGGTGGTCAAAAGGTGGTCCGACTAGAGGCATGTATGGTCAATATGGCTGGTGGGTGCCCGCGGGAGGAACCTGCGACCGCTGTAGCAAATGGGGGGGGGGGGGTCATCGGGGCGCTGCGTCACTTCTGGTTGGACAGAACAGGGAAGGGGACAATGTCAGGGGTTGTTGCACTGCTTCTAGTCATAAAAAATAGGTAAGGAGGCAGAAGGGTGAAAGGATGGGGGTAGTACAAAAGGGTAGGGGGTGCGCAGGCGAGGTGAGGTCGCGTCCAGGGCGTTGCGCCACTAACACAGGGGAGATGAGGCAGCTGAAGGGCGTTGAAGGAGTGCGCAGAAAAGGGTGTCGGTAGGGAGAAGAGGGCGCTGCGTAGGGGAGAGAATCCAGAGGATGCAAGGTTGGGGAAGGTGGCTGGCTCGAGCGGGAGGCAAGGGGAGTAAGGTGCCAGGGCTGGCCAGTGTCGGAGGGGTGCAGGAGGTGCTCCGGGACGCCGGCAACGGGCTGGATGGAAGGTGCTGGTTGGGTGTGGGGCAACAATGGAGGTGGAGCCGAGGGGTGTGGTTGGAGTTGCTGCAAGTGCAGGAAGCTGGCCGTGGGTGCAGGGCGGCCTGAGGTGGATGATAGTTTGGCGAGGCGGGGGCAAGACAAAGGGTCCGGACGGCTTGCTCGACCATTGTAGGGAAGGAGATCTCATGAGGGGGGAGATGTGAGGTGGGCTGGTGGCACTAGGGGGAGAGGGAGATGAGAGGAGAGATGGTCGCATGGGAATTAGGGTTAGAAATAAAGAACAAGGAGAAATAATAATAATAATAACAAATAAAAATAAAATAGATGAAAAACCCTAACAAAATAATTATAATCAAAATAGTTATAATGATAATAAATAATTTTGATAACAATAATAATAATACATATAATAATAATAAAACAAATTTACTAAAAATAAATAAAAATAATAAAAATAATTTTGATAATAACAATTATTTAATAATAATCATATATTATTATTCATGAAAAAATAATATCATTACCTCAATAAGTTATTTATTTAAATAAATTTTAATTTTTTTCAACTCATTTAATTTATTCAATATTACTGACTCAAATTCCACAATCGCGCAGGTTCCAAGGCTAACCGCATGGCTTCTGCTTGTCGTCTGGTGCCTGCGCACTAGTCCAAATATCAAAAGTAATAATAATAATAATAATAATTATTATTATTATTATAATAGTTCCTTAATTACAGTAATAATAATAATAATAATAATAATACATTATTGATAATAATACGAATAAGAACATTAATAGTCATACTGATAAAAATATAAATTATAAAATACCCAGTTCACTTTAATAATAATAACAAAATCATTAACAATAATAAAAATTTTAAATAACACAACAAGTTACAAAAGTTTCTCATTTTAACTTTTTGAATACAGGTGGATCGTACCGATGCCTAGGCGAAGCCACACGGGGGGGGGGGATCCAGAACATGCTCCGCCCATGCGCCCAATGATGTCAACTCAAAAAACACGCACTTTTGAAAAAACTCGAAAATATTGTTTGGGATTCAACACGAACCTTGATTTTTTTAAAACCAAAGAAAATATTAAAATAAATTAATTAGATAGGTCAGGGTGTGACAGGGTGTAGAAAAATAATAAATAAAATTCCTACAGAAAGGTGATCAAGTAGGGCTCCACAATTGGGTGCATATCCAGATGGTGCTCGTTGGTGGTCCTTCATCCATATCTCGTCTCCAAGGTATGGACAAACATGCATTTATAGGGTTTTAGTCAAAAACCCCAGCCGCATAGAAGAACTAATGAATCCTTATTTTTTTCTTTTTTCTAAAAAACAAACGATGTGAAATATTGTTTCAGGATGTGTAATCCATGTTTGCAGTGAGTTTCCTAGACCTTTCTATCTTGAACTTTCTTGACACGTATTTTCTTACATGTTGTGTAACTGATTTTCATAGTGTGGATTGTCCACACGAATTGTCCTGGTGGTGGTGACTTATTTTAAAACACTCACATCGTGTAATGAGAATACACAATGTGTAATGACCTTTCACATCGTTAAAGGTGTCAGGACTTATCCTATGCGGTACTGATTCTTTATATTACGTCATAATGTGTAAATGAATTACACAACATGTAATCATTATGCTCCAGTTTTTACAGTTTCAAACATCGTAAAAAATCCACTGTCCTATCATGAGGGAAGAAAAGCAGCATGAAGGTACTTTTTGCTCTAAATTTCACCTCTTTACATTCCTTTTTTAGATATTGACTACTTCCTTCCGAAAAACATAAAAAAGTTAAGTATCACACTAATTTTCAAGAGTAATCATTTAAATACACAATTCAATACCTTATGATACCATAAAAGATATGCACATAATACTATTATGAATGATCCTCCATGGTTCAAGATTATGGTTTTTTCCTATGTAGGTATGTTTTTGGTAGCACTAGTTGCGGAAGTTATAATGAATAAAATTTTATAGTTTTTTGTGTTATACTATGATGATTTAATTAAAAGGCTTGTGATATTATTATTTCGTACATATTTTTAAAAAAATATATATTTATAAATTTCAGTTATTATCTATTTATTTTTCTCTAGTGTTTTTATTTTTAACCATTTAGGGGTAAAGTGGATTTTAAAATGGAATTTTGGAAATGAAATATATATACGGGAATATTGAATATTTTTTGGGAAGGAAAAATATTTATTTGGAAAGTGGAAATGATGGATAGAATGATGAATTTTTCAAATGAAATAGTGAATTGAATATAAAAAATAGGGTAGCCAAAGGCCAGCCCGCAAAAAATCATGTAAGCTTCTAAGGTAACCAAGAAATCATTAACTGTTGGTCAGCACATAAGGAGTAGGAGAAATAACACATAGGTAGAGACTATCATGGGCCAGATGACATGCATGAATTACAAGAGAACTGGGGAGAGCTTGACACATGTAGGTTCTTTTAAAGAGGACTAAAATAAGTAGGGACAAGTGGTGGTTGTACGATGAGTTCTAGCTATATTCTGACATATTAACCAGAGTCCAAACCTCAAAACTTTGATGTGGTACCTGAGGGAACTGTTCATAATTAATAAAAACATTATCTCTCAATGACTGTACCTACATCTCTATTTCCAAAAATATCCTCGCTGCCACTCGAGCCTCATCCCTGTTGTCCTCACCACACCAAGCCACTAGAAATCTTCTATTCAAAACACTGGGAATCTTTAGATTGAGGCATTAATTAACTCTAAAGTTTTAAATTCACCATGTAAGCATGTATGGAGCTTGAGTGATCCACATGTAAACTGTTATGATAGTGAAGAAGATCTACATTATGTTAGGAAGACATCATAATGGTAAAGCCGAGCTATGTAAGGTTAATGAGGATGTCCTAATGGTTTCTTAAGGGTGTTGGAAGTTATATAATGGTCCATGGATAGGTGATGTAAATGTGATGAATATATACATATTGGTAGGGATTGTGCTGCTTGAAGGGAGTTTTTATATATTTTTGGAATTTTTTTAAATAAGTCAAGAGTATTTTTTTTAAAATATGACAGAAATACGATAGGGGTGCTTTCGCCTTTCAGCTAAAAATTATTATTTGAAATATACATTTTGGTATATTTAAATTTTTGTTTTTTGTTTTGTTTTGTATATAAATATAAATATAAATATATATATATTTCAACAGAATATATCTTCTATTTAACATCAAGTATTGATTCCATTACAATAGTCTTGAATTCTGAAAGAAACCATCACCCAGGGCTTTCTTTTATAAGAGGGCTTATCCTAAAAATCATTCTGCATTTCCGTTGTGAGATTCAGGTTCTCCCTTTCCTACGTAGAATTACTAATATATTATTATTAATCATTATAATCATTAATACTATTAATTACTATTTAATAATATTATTAGATAACTAATTAGTATATAAATAGTTAATAATATATAATATGTTTTAATTAATTATAAATTAAATAATATATAATTAATAAAATATAATCTTAATAATAAATAAATAATAAATAATAAATATATAATTTATATTTATTAAAAATAATAATATAATAATGAAATATGAATTAATTATTAGTTAAGAAATATTTAATTACTTATTAAATTAATTAGTAAATAATTAGTTAATGAATTAGTAATATAATTATTAAGTACTTAATTATTAATTAGTCAATAATTAATTATAGATCATAATTAATTAGTTAATTAGTAATCTAATTATTAATTAAATTTTTAATTATTAATTATATAATAAATTATTAATTAATTAGTAATATAATTATTAATTATATAATAATTAATTTTTCATATATTTATTAATTATATAATTATTAGTTATATAATTATTTATTATATAATAATTAGTTAGTTAATTAGTGATATAATTATTAATTATATAACAATTATTTTTTAATTAGTAATATAATTGGTAATTATAATTATTAATTACTAATTATATAATAATTAATTTTTTTTAATTTGTGATATAAGTATGAATTATGAATTATGAATTATGAATTATTAATTATATAATAATTACTCAGTTATATATTTATATAATTATTAATTTTTAATTATATAATAACTAATTAGTTAATTAGTAATATAGTTATTAATTATTTTATAATTATTTAGTAATATAATTATTAATTATAATATTATTTATTAGTTAATAATTAATTAGTTAATTAGTAATATATTAAATATTTAAATAATTATTAATTATATAATTAAGAAATATTATTTAGTTATTAATAAGATTATTTTTATTAATTATATGTTATTTAATTTATAATTAATTATAACCTATTATATAATATTAACTATTTAGAAATTAATTAGATTTTTAATAATTTATTAAATAGTAATTAATAGTATTAATTAATTTATTAATTTTTTTAATTATTATGTATTAGCAGTTCTGTACAAGAATGAGAGAACCTGAATACCACATCAGAAACGAAGAACGATTTTATGGACAAGCCCTATAATAAAAGGGAGCCCCGAGTGAGGGTTTCTGTAAAAATTCCAAACTACTGTAATGGTTGTAATACTGAATATTAAATAACAAATAAATTCTATTGAAAATTTTGTTATATATATATATATATGAAACAAAACAAAACATAAATAAAAAGAAAAAATTTTAATAAAAAAATAGATATTTATAATAAGTAATTTTTTAGCTGAAAGGTGGTAGGCCCCCTACCACCTTTCCATCATATTTTTGAAAATATTTTCAACCTAGCCACATTTAGAAAAAAATAAAAAACCTATAATAAAACATCACTTGAAGGTGTTATAATGACTATCTATGTCTGGGTATATGGGGAATGTATACATAAAAGGTATTTGAAATTTTTTGTGAGGGTTTTACGATTTGAGCCTATGGCATTTTCCTAGGAAATGACCACTGATACACTCATGGAGGGAGTGTAAAGGGTCTATAGGGACATTAAAAGGATAAAATAATGAGAAAAAATCTATACTGGACATGGAGGATGTCGTCAATGAGCTTGATGATGAATTAGAACAGTGACTAAAAGGGCCTAGAAGATGTTTCTATGCCATAGTGAGATGCATTGGTACACTGTGCATGTGATTGAAATGTTGAGTACTATGACATATAAATTTATATCAAGGTTCATTGGAGGGTTTTGAATGAAAAATGAACTATACCTCATTGTGGTGGTGCTCAGGATTTCGTGCATGTTGAGGCAAAGAGGATGGGATTCATGAAATGATTAATGAAACTTCTATGGTGACACATACAAGAAATTTTGAGAGTTTCAAACACACTTCTTTTTTCTTATTCCATGGTGAAGAAGTGATCAATGTGGTGAATAATTTTTGATGTGACACATTATGTAATGAAAGAGATGGAAATTACCATAGTATAAACTCATTGTACAGTGGTTATAGAATCAGTTCAAACTATTTTTACCCTTATGAACTTTTTGGATTCTTATGTTCAAAGATATTCAAGTGATAATGCTCATATATTTTTATATTTATCAAAGAGTAATATAAGGAAAAATTAAAAGTTATTATGATATGGGAAAAATAAAATAAAGATTAAATAAATATATAACAAGAGATATGATGGGATAATCTTCTCCTATAAATAAGAGGGTCGACCATATTAGAAATAAAATAGAAGAGGAGGGACGAACCAGACCTGAACTGAAGTGCTACTATTGTTGTATAGGTTTGAAAAATCTTCTATATCACTGTAGTATTTTTATATATTATTTCCTCCTTATCATCTCAAGCATGACAACATATCATTTATTTATTCTAAGTTAATTGGAACAAATGAGATCTGGTGAAATAGGTGTGTGATTTTTAAAATTAATTCATATCAGTACTTTTTCATTCATCTCATTCCTTATATCAGTTAATCTCTCATACTATAAAGCATGAAATCTTTTTAAGAGAGAGTTTGAGTGATTTATAATAAAAAACTAGCATACTATTTTCTCCATGGATAATAGATCAATTATCTAATTTTTTAAAAATTTATTTCAATATAATTAATTTTCAATTATTAAAATTATTTGACCATATAAAAAAGAGAGTCTTGAGATGGAGAGTTTTTCCTAGACCAAGGGATCCACTTAGGTTCAATTTTGAAAATCATATTATTTCTTATTTTTTTACATGTAACTTAATGAACCTAGATTTATATCCACCTAAAACCCTTTTCATGTTTTCCCTTTTTCTCGTATTTATCTTAATTATTCCTTTTAATTCAAGTAGTTTTAGATTTAATTTACCATAGTTGTAGGTAGTTACTATTTAATATTAATTCTTCAGCATTGTCTTCATGGAATTGACTTTAGATATTCAATATATTATACAACTTAATTATATATAGAGTGAGCTTTAGTTCTTTCACTTTATAAATTATAAACGGTTTTAGATGTTGAAACTTAAAATTATTGTGGACCAACTATGTTTTGGTGCTATTTTCAAGGATTTGGGTGAATAGATTCTTAAATTTAATAGTAAGACAAATTAATTTTTCTCTAACTATTTTTTCCACTAATTTTAGAGTAGATTTATTTTTTTCGTCTCTTTTCCCTTTTATAAGATTCAGAAGTTTTTTAGTTGTGATAATAGGAAATAATATCAATATGACTTAGCATGAAACGTTTTCATAGATCTATCACATGAAATAAATGATCCTAAATAAAATGTTAAAATAATTCAAGCCCTAGGAAACCCACATCCATACCTGAGTGAGGATGAGACGCACCTCTATGAGAATTAATTTATGTTCAAGGAGGTGTGTAAGTACTTGGAGAGGATGGTTGAGGAAATTAGGAATCCAAATAGGTGATCAAGGAGGAAGAAAAGTCCAAGGAAAAACAAAAGGTAACTTTTAAGGATGATGTTGAGGTTGAAATTTCATAGGAAAACATATTTATTTTTGATAGGTTAAAAGTGGGAGTATGTAAACTAAGAAGACTTAGATAAATAAAGTGATAAGGAATAAATTAAATACACTGAGATAATAATGGATATACTTGAAAATATAGAATATCAATAAGAAGAGAAATAAGTGTAGGTAATGGCTTTAAAAAATGAAGAAATATTTGAAAATGTTGAATAAGTGTAGCCACAAGTAGAGGATAAGGAGGAGTATTATCAGATATGGACAACAAAATAATTACTTCTAAAATACCTAAAGATATACAACACTCAATGTTTGAAATAATTTTAAAAGTGTAGTTGAAGAAGAGATACCCCATACAAAAAATATAAAAATTGGCTAAATCCTAGATGGCTAGATTTATACCAAACTCCTTTTATGTGACATAATAGGATACATTTGAGTTAAATGACCTTAAAAAATAGTATAGAAGAACAAAATTGATGTTATTAATATATTAATGACTTATTATATACCCACTTTACTTATTTTATATGAAATGTGCATAATTTGTGTGAAATATTAATGTTTTAATACTAAGTATAATTTTTGAGGATTTTTAGAAGTATTCCAATTGAGTCAGTTCACTATTTGATACATAAATCCCACTATAATGATCCAAATTGTGTGGTTTTTGTTTTTTAGGATTCCTAATTCAATATAAAACATTTCATTATAAGAGATCATGGGCCAATTATTCCATTTTAAGGATCACATTTACCACACAAGATGACCTACAGGATCTGTGAAGAAACTGGACAAGTCATGTAGATTGAATTACTAGGCTCAATATAGACGTTAAAATTACTTCATTCTCCTCAAAGATTCGGGATACAATGTAAGGAGTCTTGGATAAAAATTTCAAGGCCCAACTCAAAAAACAAGGGGCCCAACATATGCTTTGAAGTCCAGCCCACCATTCTGGACGAGAAATAAAATCAGTACAGTATGCATGACATATCTCATGATGTAAGCATCCAATCAAGCTGAGATTTTGTGGTGTGACAGAGGAGATATAGGCGTCCACCTTTGTTGAATAAATCATTTGGTTTTGAAGGCATAATACTATTAAAAAACCATTTCTCACCTGGACTTCAAAAATATTGGATTGAAATGGACAGATTACAATTGTTTAATCAACCGGCCAAAAAATCGGCTCCATAGGTCCAAATGACTCCAACAATTGAGAGAGGTCATACAACTTTATTATATACAACTTGGAATAAGGGGTTCTCAATATTCAGCTGTCTGAATAGCCAACTTGGCGATGCAAGTGGAGTGACGGATTGGGAATGCAAACAGTCCACTCCTTGGGCTATAAATACTCTCCCCTTCTCTCCTTGAGAGGGGTTGGAATTTTAGAAGAGAGGAGATTATATTGGCACGACCAAAGCCTTTCCAAAGTCTTGGGAGGACATTCCATACTCAAGTTTTCACTTGAGATACCTTTCCTCCTCTCTTTGTTTTTATTTACTTTTATGATCTTCATTGTTGTAATTTTGTAAGTCCTTTCTTTTGTAATTCTGTTTTAATGAAAATTTATTCTTCAATATCTATTATTCTCATCAACATTCTGTGGTTTAATATTAATGTTCTTAAAATAGTTTAAATTCAGTTGAATCCTCTTCCCTTCTTTTGCTTTCTAATTCAATCTAAAGTTCATTTTTAATTCTCGTCATCATTCGTGTGTGTGTGTTCGGCGCACAAATATTTTCTTATCCCTTTCATTATATTATCTTCTTAATTTATCATCATAATCATTATAACCAGATTAGTAATCATTTTAATGGATGAGTAAATCTTTAATTGGGGTGAGTTATAATTTAGGTATGTTAAGTGATTGAGAGCTTTTGCTCGATGAATGTTCTTTAAATTAACATTGTGTATGTTGAACATAACATGTCATGGATTAATTACTTGTTTTGTTTAACATATGGATTACCTAGATTATTGGAACCATAAATACACTAACAAAATCAAGTACTGATTGAGATTAGAATCCTAGTTAAGTTAAGGCTTGGATTAAATCCTTAACACTTAGGAATTCCAATCAACATCAACTTGTGACATGGGTGTTAATTTAAATGCAATATAAAGCAAAGCTCAAGGATATCACGAGCATAACTACCTAATGATGAACTCA
Source organism: Viscum album (assembly GCA_963277665.1). Classification (NCBI taxonomy): domain Eukaryota; kingdom Viridiplantae; phylum Streptophyta; class Magnoliopsida; order Santalales; family Viscaceae; genus Viscum; species Viscum album. Next base: position 1,895,753,198 of record OY728158.1, on the reverse strand, counting down.
CCCCAATATTTATAAAATTGTTAAATCAATATTAATCAATAAATCATTTCATTTAAGCTCTGAAAACAAACCCCCCACTCAAAATACAATCAACTAAGAACAATCGACTATTAAGAAGTATCATCACCGAGGATTCGGCCCGAGTGATGCTATACACATTAGCAGAGCACTAGAACCTTGACCGGTCGATAGGTGAAAATCGGACATGCATTTCAAATGGCACCGTTTTCGGGGATTATGCTTTAAGTAGTCATTAGTTTCTGGTTATTGTAATAAAAAATCAAAAAAAAAAATTAAAAAAAAAATTGAAAAAAAAACAAAGAAAAACCCGTTTTCTCATAACAATTATAAACTGAAAAATACAAAGAAAAAACCTGTCTTCCTCTTTCTTCCAAAATCTCTATGAATGCCCTGTAGCCTTCTAAACAATCCCTTGGATTTGTTTGACCCTCAAACTGAGAGAACACATTACCAACTTAGGGGGAACATAAGAGATAATCAAATAATTCAAGAACCAGTCCTTGTCCAACCAGTTGAATTAGAAATGACCAATCCTAAGGAACAAACCCTTAAAGAACTTGCCGCCCCTTCTATGAATTAACAACCTCTTGGTATTCAATATACAAACATAGAGGCTGACTTTGAACTCAAATTGGGTTTGATTCATCTTCTCCCTCATTTCCACGGGCTAGTCGGTGAGGATCCACATCTCCACCTTAAAGAGTTTCAAGTAGTGTGCTCTACCATGAATCCTCAAGGGGTTTCTAAGGAACAAATCAAACTCCGAGTATTCCCTTTCTCCTTAGATTACACTGCTAAGTCATGGCTTTACTACCTCCCTCCTAGTTCCATAACCACATGGAATGACATTAAGTGACTCTTCTTAGAGAAATTCTTTCCTACTTATCGTACTGTTTCTATCCGAAAGGAAATAAGTGGTATACGTCAATTCCCAAGTGAATCACTCCCTGCGTACTGGGAGAGGTTCAGAAAGCTTGTAGAAACCTATCCACACCATCAAATCCATGACCAAATCTTGATCAAATACCTCTATGAGGGGTTACTGGCTATGGAGAGAACTCTCATAGATGTCACAAGTGGCGGTGCTCTTGTTGATAAAACTCCTGTAGCAGCAAGAGATCACATAAGTAACATGGCTGCAAACACTCAACAATTCCATACTCGAGCACATTCTCAGGCCAAAAAAGCCCAAGATAATCAATAAATTGAGCCGAACAAGGTGACCTAGTGGATGAGTGAACTTATAGGTCTTGTGAGACAACTAGTTGGGGCAACCAAATCCCCAACCTCATCTTCTTTGCAATCAATGTTTCCTGGACCTGTCAAAAACTGTGGAATCTGAAACTCTCTATCTCATCCAACTGACACATGTCCAAAACTTCAAGAGGATAAACCTGATTCATCTGGACCAATGGATCTCAATGCAGCATATGCTCTACAGAACACCAATCATCAACTATCAGGTTAGTTTGTTAGAAACTTCAACCAACCTCACTCCAAGCCCTTCTATTCTTCCTATAACCAAGGCCTTAGGTATGGTAATCCCATATCTCATCCCCCTCAATTCCCTCATCAAAACACAAACTAGTTTTAATATGGTCAAGGTGTTTTTAACTTCCAAAACCTTATCCTTTTGTTCCTCAACCTCAAAGGAACAATCCTCCTCTTGAATTCCATTATCCTTGTGAGCCTTCCCAATTCCAAAACCAATACAATCGATTTCCGAAGAACCAAAATCTAGGTAATCCCAATCTGGGAAAAGCCTCTTCTTCTAAGAAACCATGGGAAAGTGTAGTGGAAGATCTTTCCTCCTTCACCCATTCAAGCCTCAAGAACATTGAAACCCAAATTGGTCAACTTACATCCCACCTTAGTCAGTATCAACCATATAATTCTTCCCAACTTCCAGCTCAACCATTACCCAATACCAAGGGTAATGAAAGTGTAATTGCACTTAGATTAGGAAAGAAAATTGATATGCCTCAAGATAAGTCCTCCAACCCTCCTTTGAATGTTGACCTAGAAAATGAAAATAAAAAGAAACTTGAAGAGGAACCTGAATCCATTCCCTCACCTCCTTCCATTCCACTTAGGAATCCAATTCCTTTTCCTCAAGTTGTTTCTAAACCAAGGAAGTCGTTTGAACCTGATCCTAAAATGCTCCACATGGTTAGACTTGTTGAAGTCAACATTCCCCTGTTAGATTCCAGAAAACAAATTCCTAAGTATTCCAAGTTTTTCAAGGAGTTGTGTACCCACAAGAGGAAACTTATGACCTTCAAAAATGTTTCCACCCAGTAGTCTATTCCCATAAAGTACAAGGATCCAGGGACATTTACTGCCCATGCCAAATTGGAAGTTCCAACTTTGATGATGCACTCATAGACCTAGGAGACTCAATTAATGTCATGACCAAATCCACATTCTCCAACCTTGGTCTAGGTTCCTTACATCCAACAGGTGTTGTCATTCAATTGGCCAATCGTAGAACAGCCAGTCCTGAGGGAATAATTGAAAATGTCCTTATCTGAGTCAATGATCTTATCTTCCATGATTATTTCTATGTCCTTAACATGGAAGGTGAGATGAACTCTTCTCGATCTCCCCAAATTCTAGGAAGACCATTACTCATGACTACAAGAACCAAGATTGATGTCCATTTAGGCATCTTATCCCTGGAATTCACTGACCAACTGGTAAAGTTCAACATTTTCCAAGCCATGCGATACCCATCTGAGGATCACTCTGCATTCTCAATCCATGCTTCTGAGGACACTTCTAAGATTCAATCGAAGCCCAATCCACCTTGTTATTCATGTTCTAATGACAAAGGTTCTTGTGAAATCTGCACCATGATTAACAAAGTCATAAATGGTGAAGTTGATGTGGACCTTTCATTCATAGACTCTATCAATCTAGAGGATCATGAAAACTCTCTTGAATCCCACATCAACTCTGATATATACTGATCCACATTGGAAAGTATTTAGGAAAATTAATCTGAAGCAACTGAAGTCCCTTCTTCTATTCCTGAGTTGTCTAACCCAAAAATAAAATACGAGACTGATCTAAAACCTCTTCCTGAACACCTGAAATATTCATTCCTTTTCCATAATAACTCTTATCCTGTCATTATCTATGCTTCACTTACTGAAACCAAAGAGTCCAAACTTTTTCAGGTGTTAGAGGGAAAAAAAGGCCCTAGGTTGGACCCTAGATGACATACCAGGAATCAACCCTGCTCTTTTCATGCATCAAATCCATCTTGAGGAATCATCCAAACCAATTAGACAACCAAAAATAAGAATCAATCCACTCATCCTTGAGGTAGTTAGGGAAGAGATCACTAAGATTCTTCAATCTGGTATTATCTACCCAATTTATGATAGTGAATGGGTTAGTCCAATTCAAGTTGTACCTAAGAAGGGTGGGATAACTGTTGTCACAATTGAACGTGGAGAGGTAGTCACAACTCGGGTGAAAAACAAATGGCATATGTGCATCGACTATAGGAAATTGAATGTTGAAACAAGAAAAGATCACTACCCTCTTCATCAAATGCTGGAACGATTAGCTGGAAAGTTACACTATTGATTTCTTGATGGATACACTGACTACTTCCAAATCCGAATCGCACCTCAGGACCAAGAAAAGACTACTTTCACATTCCCCTTTGGAACATACGCATATAGAAGAATGCCTTTTGGACTTTTCAATTCTCCTGCAACATTCTAGAGGTGTATGATGAGTATCTTTTCTGAATTCATTGAACACTGCATGGAAGTCTTCATGGATGACTTTACCATTTATGGCGAGTCATTTGAATCGTTCTTGAATTCACTCTCTCTAGTCATTCAAAAGTGTGTCAAGTGTAACCTTGTGTTAAATTTTGAAAAATGTCACTTCATGGATTCAAATGGAATTGTTCGAGGGCACATAGTTTCAAAAGATGGTATTAAAGTCGATCCTACCAAAATTGAAGTGATCCAATCACTTCCTCAACCCACTTCTGTTCAATACATCCGTTCATTTCTCGGTCATGCTGGTTTCTATAAGAGATTCATATATAACTTTAGTAAAATATCTCTCCCAGTCACTTGGTTGCTCCAAAATGATGTCATTTTCCATTTTGATGAGGTTTGCAAGAGATCCTTTGTTGAACTCAAAACTGCTCTTACATCTGCCCCAATAATCCAACCCCCAGATTGGTCCTTACCCTTTGAGTTGATGTGTGATGCTTCTGATAGTGCTGTTGGGGCTGTTCTTGGTCAAAGAAGAGAAAAACATCCTCATGTCGTCTATTATGCCTCAAAAACATTATATGAAACTCAATCTCACTACACTGTCACTGAAAAGGAACTTTTAGTAGTGGTTTTTTCCATAGATAAATTCTGGCCCTATCTATTAGGTGCCAAAATCATCATCTTCACAGACCATTCTGCTATAAAGTTCTTACTCAAGAAAAGTTATTCCAAACTGAGGATAACAAGATGTATCCTAATTCTCTAAGAGTTTGACCTCGAAATAAAAGATAGACCAGGAGAATAAAACCCTGTGGCTGATCACTTGAGTAGAATTTCTAATTCTTCTCATTCTGAAATCATCAATCATGAATTCCCCACTGAGGAACTTTCATCTCTCACCCCAAAGTTACCATGGTATTCCCTAATTGTAAATTACTTGGTTTCTGGTGTTTTTCCTGAATTGTTTTTAAACGAACAAAAAATGAAGTTGAAAAGTGATTCAAAATACTATTTTTGGGAAGAAAATAAACTTTGGAAAACTGGGGCAGACATGGTAATTAGAAGATGTGTTGATGAAGATGAACATTCCTCCATCTTAGAATTCTATCACTCACTTCCTAGAGGTGGCCACTTTGGACCACAAAGGACCTCCTGAAAGGTTCAAGACTCTGGATTCTTCTAGCCTTCACTCTTCAAGGACTCACATGAGTTCTGTCAATCATGTCCCACTTGCTAGAAGTTTGGCACAATTTCAAAGAGAAATGAAATTCCCCAAAAGCCTTTAATTTTATGTGAGATATTCGATATTTGGGGTATCAATTTCGTGGGACCATTTACCCCTTCCAATGGATTATCATATATACATATTGTGGTTGATTATGTTTCTAGGTGGGTTGAGGCCAAACCCACTAGAAAGGATGATTAACATACTATTAGTGAGTTCTTAAAGACACACATATTCCATAGATTTGGCATGCCTCATTCCTTGATCAGTGACTTAGGAACCCATTTTTGTAATAGAACCATGGAATCTCTTTTGAAAAAGAATGGGTTTGTACATAATACTTCAACTGCATATCACCCCCAAAAAAATGGCATGGCTGAACTTTCTAATAGAGAAGTGAAAAGAGTGCTTGAGAGAATTGTAAAACCCACTAGAAAAGATTGTCCTGAAAGACTTCGTGAAGCACTTTGGGATTATTAAACTGCCTATAAAACACCCATTGGGATGTCTCCTTTTAGGATAGTTTATGGTAAAGCATGTCATCTTCCATTTGAAATCCAACATAGATCATTTTGGGCAATTAAAACATGTAATTTTGATCTTGAAAAATCCGGTGAAGAAATATTGTTGCAATTGGATGAATTGGAGGATCTTCGACTTGATTCTTATGAGAATTATATTCTCTACAAAGAGAAATCCAAGTCACTACATGATAAAAACATCCTGAAAAAGGTATTTCATGAAGGTGGAAAGGTAATGCTCTTCAATTCTTGATTTCATCTTTACCTAGGTAAGCTTAATTCTCATTGGGAAGGTCCTTTTGTTATTACTAATGTTTAACCATTTGGTGCAGTGCAAGTCAAAGACCCCTCTTTCAAAAGGACATTCAATGTTAATGGACATAGGTTAAAGAATCACCATGAGAGGATGCACAGTCCTGGATCATCATCGACGTCTACTATATCCCCAACTTTTCCAGCCGACCTACCACTAGATGGAGATGGCGACCCACCAAATCCAAACCAGGGGGCACCTATTTCCCTTTAACTCTCTCTCTCTCTTCCTCTCTCTTCCTCTTTTTTCTTCTTCCTCTCTCTTTCATTTTTTTACCACTTTATTTTTCAAACCCTTTATTTTTATCTTTCTATTTTTTGTGAGTTTCTATTTTTTAAAAACATAAAAAAAAATATAAAAAAAATAAAAAAAGAGAATCATAACAAAAAAAATATACAAAAAAATTAAGAGTCATGCTTACTCACCATCGAGTTTTGAAATTTTGTTCAACCATTTCGGGGAGTTAACAAACATGTTTTCATCTCAATTTTTTTTATTTTCATCATGACTTTGGATAAAGAACTTTGTGTCAAAATTAACAAATTTTGAATGCTCAATTTTTTATTTAGATAATGATTTTCCCAAACCATGAGGAACACCATTTGATTTCATGACAAGGCCACCTATGGCCATCTTTTCAAAATGTGTTGTTTTCACCCCCATTTGTGAGTCTTGAGTTTGTGGACCTTCGAGACTATGAAAACCTTTTCTTTGATAGCCACATTACAAGCCCAATACATTTTCCCACCCAATATCAACATGGATTTTCATTGCATAATTTTTTGAAATTTAAGTGTGGGGGGAATGGATTTCATTGTTTGGGTACCCTATTATTGATTTTCAACGAGTTATCATCTGCTTGAGGGAAAGCATCCATTTCATTGTGGGGGAAAGGTTGTCATTTAGTGTGTTTTGGGGAATGTAATGTACTTCCATTTATGTAATTTTTTAAATGTTATTGATAAGTGTTAAAAAAAATCAAAAAAAAAAAATCAAAAAATGGGATGTGTCTTGGGTAGGTCAAAAATCACTCTTCCTCAACATTTGATCTAGTTATAACTATTACAATTAGTTTCGTGAGGAGATCAGTCATGGGTTGGGATATGAGTGTGAGATCTGTTTCAAGGTTAAATTTTTAAAAAACAAATAAAAAAAAGGAAAATAAAAAAAATAACACTTTCATTATATTCTTATTGGGAGAAATTTTGTGTTTTGTAAATATTCCATCTTCTAATTACCTTCATATTTTCTTCCTCTATTGTGTCTTTCTTCACACAATCATTCCCTTATAAATATGTGTTTTCATTTCCTTTAATGTTTAATTTCAAAAGAATGTGCATTGCATTTACTATGTTGGTGTTTTAACCCTCTTCTTCTCTCTCTTGGACATTATATTCCTAATATCCCATATCCACATAAAAACCCATTAAAAAGACCTCTAGATTCTTGTGCACTTTGGATAGGTATTGAAAGCTGAGAGATCTTTCAAACTCTAAGATTTTCAGTTTTGGATTGTGAAATAGGGAACCTCCACAAATGAATTTTATCATATTGAGAGGTGTGAGTTTTGAGTGTCCACATTTTCCATTTCTAAATTTGAGCATGAAAAAATGAATTAGTTTTGGAACATTGTTTCTGTAACAACTTGTGGTGGAATTCAAAATGGATGAGTGAAATAGTCTAAACCTCCCCTAATTTTAAAAAACAAAATTTTAATATTTGTTGGTGAGTGAAAATGATTTTGTCATATTTTTATATTTTTTGCACACGAGGACATGCACAAAACTAAGTGTGGGGGAGTTGATGTTATTAATATTTTGATGATTTATTATATACTCATTTTACTTATTTTATATGAAATGTGCATAATTTTTGTGAAATATTAATGTTTTAATACTAAGTATAATTTTTGAGCATTTTTAGAAGTAGTCCAATTGAGTCAGTTTACTATTTTATTTATAACTCTCACCATAATGATCCAAATTCTGTGGTTTTTTTGTAGGATTCCTAATTTCATATGAAACATTTCATTAGAAGGGATCATGGGACAATTCTTCCATATGAAGGATCACATTTACCGCACAAGATGACCTATAGAATATGTGATGAAATTGTACTAGTCATGAAGATTGAATTACTGGGCTCAATATAGAAGTTAAAATTCCTTCATTCTCCTCAGAGATTTGGGGGACAATGTAAGGAGTCTTGGAGAAAACTTTCAAGGCCAAACTCCAAAAACAAGGAGCCCAACATATGCTTTGAATTCCATCCCACCATTCTGGATGAGAAATAACATCAGTACAGTATGCATGATATATCTCATTATGTAAGCATCCACTCAATCTATGATTTTTCAGTGCGACATAGGAGATATAGGAAGACGCCTTTGTTGAATAAATCATTTGGTTTTAAATGCATCTTCCTATTCAAAAACCCTTTCACATGTTGGAATTCAAAAATATTGGATTGAAATGGACATATTATAATTATTTAATCAACCGGCCATAACTTGGGATACATAGGTCAAAACGAATCCAAATTTTGAGAGAGGGCGGAAAACGTTATAATATAAAACATTGAAGAAGGAGGTTTCTCAAGATTCAGCTGTCGGAATATCTAACTTGGTGAATGCAAGTGGAGGGACAGATTGGGAATGCAAACAGTCCACTCCTTGGGATATAAAAACTCTCCCCTTATCTCCTTGAGAGGGGTTGGCATTCCAGAAGAGAGGATATCATATTGGCACGACCAAAGCCTTGAAAAAGGCTTGAGAGGACCTGAAATACTCATGTTTTCACTTGAGAGACCTTTCCTCCACTCTTTGTTTTCATTTACTTTTATGTTCTTCATTGTTGTAATTTTGTAAGTCCTTTCTTTTGTAATTATGTTTTAATGAAAATTTATTCTTAAATATCTCTTATTCTCATCCACCTTATGTAGTTTAATATTAATTTTCTTAAAATATTTTAAATTCAGTTGAATCCCCTTCCCTTATTTTTCTTTATAATTCAAACTAAAGTTCTTTTTTAATTCTCATCATCGTTCGTGTGTGTGTGTTCGACGCACAAATATTTTCTTATCCCTTTCTTTATATTATCTTCTTAATTTATCATCATAATAATTATAACCAGATTAGTAATCATTTTAATGGCTCAGTAAATCTTTAATTGGGGTGAGTTATTATTTAGTTATGTTAAGTGATTGAGAGTTTTTGCTCGACGAATGTTCTTTAAATTAACATTGTGTATGTTGGACTTAACATGTCATGGATTAATGACTTGTTTTGTTTAACATATGGATTCCATGGATTATTGGAACCATAAATACACTACCACAATCAAGTACTGATTGAGATTAGAATCGTAGTTTAGTTATGGCTTGGATTAAAGACTTAACACTTAATAATTCCAATCAACGTCAACTTGTGACTTGGGTGTTAATTTAAATGCAATATAAAGAAAAGCTCAAGGATATCACGAGCTTAACTACCTAATGATGAACTCACCCAAATATTTATAAAATTGTTAAATCAATCTTAATAAATCAACCATTTTATTTAAACTCTGCAAACAAACCCCCCAATCAAAATAAAATCAACTAAGAACAATCAACTATTAAGAAGTATCATCATCGAGGATTCGACCCGAGTGCTGTTATACACATTAGAAGAGCACCAGAACCTTGACCGGTCTATAGACGACAATCAGTCATGCATTTCACCAATGTTTTAATTAATTTTCTAGGACATTATATTTTATTTCTTTCCTAGGAGTTTGTTTAGGAATATATTAGGATGTAGTAAAATCCACCCTTATCTTTTTCCACTTAAAAGTGGATAGACCTTGTTATTTAATGAGATATTTTATTTTTTAGGTCCGTAAGGAGAATTTAACAAGGAAAGTAATATTAAGTGAGCAAGAGGAATAGATTAATTATTAAATATGAGTATGATTTTAATGTTTTTATTTTTTTTATTCTTCTATTTTTCTTAAATCGCCTTTATAATTTTTTTAGAAACAAATTCTATCCCCACATTATACTTTTGTTACTTTTGATATAGGATTTAATAATTTCTTAGGATAATCATGATGAAATATTTTAAATTTCAATGGTGAGAAGATTGGATGAGTAATATAGTGGTTTAAATGACTAGAGATAAGAATAAGGGCATAAATTGGATGATTCATGATTTGGTCAGGCTATTTAATTACTATATATAAAATTTCCATTCCATATTTAGTGATTTTAATACCTAAAATTTATATTGAATAGTTTGTTATTAGTATGAATTTTCATGAGTGATTGATTGATATCATATGTTCCCATTAGAAATAGGATTCTATACTAGATATTTCTCAATATTTATGAAAGATTGTCTTGAGAGAAACAAGGATCATATCACCAACTAGAAGATGCATTGATATATTGTCAAATCCATGAACATAGATATTTAATTTTAAACTTTTTAAGGAAATTTATTTTATATCTCTTTATCCTTGAGACTCAACATATCATTTATCATACTTAATCCCATATAATAAATGAATTAACTTGTTAATAAGATCCATATTACAATACAATTTCCTTCATACCCTTATACTTTCAATTTTTCATTATATTCAATTGAATAAGTGTGGGGAAGTAGTTTTACATGGTGGAGGGTAAAAATTTACATTAAAGAGAAGATATTGGAGTTTTTAATATTATGTTGGGAAACCTTTTATTATTATTCATTCATTGTGTTTCATTGTTTTCCCATATTGATATGAAAAAAATAAAAACAACTGAAAAAAACTAATAAATTTTGGAAAAATTGGGTGGTAACTTCAGTAGGTAAAAAATCACTGTTAGATAAAATAATGATCTTTTTATAACCATTAAAACTTGTTTCTTGAGGAGATAAAAAATGAGCTAGGAAAGGAGTGTGAAATTTGTCCCAAGTATGGATTTCAGAAAAATGGGAAAATGTATATAAAAATGTACTTGTATCTTTGATTAAGATTCATTATTCATGACATTTAATTTTAGATTAGTAAGTGAGGTGAAGACATTATAAGAAAAGATTTTACTATATATTTAATTTTGATTATCATGAAAAGTTTCGTCATTGTCAGCCTTATTTTTGAGACTTTATTATTTTTACATAAATTACCCACCAACCCTAACCCTCAAAGTAAATTGATACATAATTGTTAATCTGTGATGATTTTATTTGATTCTTATGCTTTTGAGGTGGATATTTGAGATCCAATGAAAGCCTATTGTAATGAGTATTTATATAAGGTGTGATCATAAATCCATTAATAATTATTACCTTGAGTGATGATAGAAGTTTATCACTAATTATAATGCTTACTAATAGTGAATTGAGATACATGAATAGAAGTTAAGAGAATGTTGACCAATTTTAGAGGGAAGAGTAAAATGCATAATAAAATTGGTTTCTTTGAAGAGTAAGGAGTTTAAAAGTCATTGTTATGTAATGATATAATGTTTAATTCTCTGTTGATGGTTATTTTATTTTTTAGACACATTTGTTACACTACTACAAAATAGGGTTTTATCAGCACTATAAACAACCTTTATTAGTGATAAAAAAGTGCTAATAATCGAGGCACTATTAAAAGGGGGTCCTTATTTAATTATTTATCCAAAGTATTTATTGTTTTAGTAATTTATATGTGAAGAAAATTTTAAAATATAATTTTTAAAAAAGAAATATTTATTTGAGAATTTTGAAAAAATTTGAAGAGGAAATTTTTTTAATTTGAAGGTCGAAAATGATGGGCATAATGTTAAATTTTGAAAAGGAAATAAGGAAGAGTTTACAAAAAAAATAACTCATAAAAGCCTAGTATTTGGATGTTCAATAAAGCCACTATGGTGTCCAGATAATTGAATATAGTAGGCCAAAACATGGGTAATAAATGAAAGATAGGTAGAGCCTGGTGTGGGTCAACATTAGGTATAAGTGTCAAGAGAACAGAGGAGAGCCCTAATGGTGTAGGCATTGGGAATGGGGAATGACATGTGTGAGGATAGGTGGTTCTCATTTGATGAGTGTTAGCCACATCTGAACTTATTAATCATATTCCAACCCTCAAAATATTTAATGTGGGATTCAAGACGCTGAGTATTGCTCACAAATTACAAAAACAACATCATTTTATGATTGCATCTGCATCTCAATTTCTAAAAATTTTCTCACTGCCACTCAATCCTCGCTCCGACCATCCTCACCACACTAATATACTATAAAAAAATAATTAATACACTAAGAAGATCATTCTTGATTCATTGAGTTGTTGAGAAGTAAGTAATTCATATTGGAAGAATGTTTAGTGCTTGCGTTACCCACATGGAATCTACTATGAGAATAAATAAGATACACATAATGTTATAGAAACTTTGTAAAGGTAATTACAAGAAATATAATGGTAATGAGAATGTTATAAAGGTTACATAATGCTATTGGAGGATATATAATGGTTCTTGGGAAAGATAGGAAAAGTTTATGAATAATTTATAAAGATAGTAAAGGTGTTGTGTGAAGGTTATGTGATAACTATCTATGTAAGGGTATGCTAGTGATGGATATGTAAAGGAAAATTAATTACTATGTGGGCATGTTATGTTTTGAGCCTTCTATATGAGTACAATAAATCGACATTGATAAGATCCTGGAGGGGGTGGGTGTCCAAATGGGTCTTTTAAAGGATTTAATAATGAGTAAACTAATATAATGGGTGGAGAGGATATCATTACCTAGCTTGATGATGAAGTGAAATGTCTATTGAAAAATTCACGATGATATCTCTATAATAATGTGAGGTTCATGGTCTCACAGTACATGGATGAAAATTTTGAGTACAACGTCATAGGGAGAAATATCATGGATAATAGGTGGATTTTGAATTGAAAAGGCTTAGCCTTTGGAATGGTGGCACTCTTGTTCGCATACATGAAGAGGGAAAGAGGTCAGGATACATGAAACAATAAAGGGAATTTTTGTGGTAATACATGCAATCCATTTTGAGTGTTTTATGAAGGATCAAATTTTCTTATTACATGGAGAAGAAGTATTCATTATGGTAAAGGGTTTTGGAATGGATTATGAAGTAATGAAAAATAGGGAAACACATGTGGTGTACACTCACTATGACATGGCTCTAGAATTAGTTCAATGTATCTTTATAATTATGAACTTTTTAGAAGTTTATCTTTATTGATATTCAAGTGATGCTACACATATATTTTTATATTCATGAAGAATATTTTCTATATTTTAATGTCCTAAATATATGGATAAAAGTGTGGAGAATATTATAGTTGGTGATAATAAGATATATGATGGTAGAATATTTTCCTATAAATAAGTGGGTCAAGCCCACTAGAAAAAAAATAAAAGGTGAAGGGGAAGACCAAACATGGACTATAAGTGCTTCTATAGATATAGGGGTTTGGTCAATCTTACATATTATTATAGAATTTTCTTTATTTGTTCATCTCTCTCTCATGGATATCATGGTAAGGTAACCTTTATTTTTTATTTGGTATGAGTAAGGAAGTGAGATTAATGAATTTGTTGTTTGATTTTGAAGAACAATTTATATTAGGGTTTTTACAGTCATATATGTTCTGATATCTATTTCCTTATCATATTATAAAGAATTACCATTGTTTTATTAGGTGAGATATTTAGTGATTTATAATGCATGAACTAGTAGATGATTTTTTCCAGGGCCATTAAATTAATTGTATAATATATTTTAAAAAATGTTTTGAATGACCTATTTATTAATTAATCCAATTACTTTACCATATGAGTGTTTACCCAAACCAAGTGACTCACTTATGACCAATTATAAAAACTATATAATTAATTATTTTTATTTAATGCTTGTTACTTCGTGAACCTTGATTTATAACTAACTGACACCTTTTTCCCTGTTTTTCTCTATTTTTAAAATTCATCATGATTGTTCCTAAAAAATTAAAGTAGTTTTAGATTTACTTTAGCATAGTTTTTAGTCTTCAATATTTAACCAGTATTCTCCAACATTGTCCTGATGGGATCAACCTTGGAATTTAAATATCCAATACTACTTAATTGTAGATTTAATGAGTTGAAGTTTTTGAATTTATAATTTATAATGTGGTTTAGAAATAGAAATTGATAATGCTTATAGACTGACTTGGTTGTGTTATGTGATGGATAATGTAATAAGATTTTTATTTAATATTATCATATGTCAATTTTTACAGTAACCTAGAACATTGTAGTTATAGTTCTAGGAATAACAAAGATAATGAATAACTTATAAGTAGAGGGATAAGTTTATAAAAGGTCATTTATTATATTTTTTTGGTTCAAGGTTCTACTTTATAACCCATCACACACTTAAGATTTAAAACTAACACTTAATAAGACATAAATTTAATTGACTGATTATGTTTTAAAAGAGTAAAAATGTGTTCTTTTGGAAAAAAATGTTGGTAAAACATTTAAAAGAATAAAAAAATTTTGAAAGAGAGGAATCTAATAAACAATTATTTTCAAAGAAAATATTTCTTAAAAAATTTTTTATCATAAACATTCCCATACCATAAAAAATTATAATAAACCATGGTATTTTTCTAGTGTCAATGTTTTTTAAATATTTAAACTAGTAATATTTTTATGTTTAACTACATTTTACCACCTCATAAATTCAACCACCACAATTTTTCCAAATAACTCTCTTAACCATAGGTTATGTGCGGCTCATTTAATTATTGATCATTTATGTTTAAGTGAGAAGATATGATTCCTATTATATTATATTTTTGGGGATTAATAAATTACATCATATTTTTTGAGTTAATAAACTAAGGAAGATTAGTATAAGGAATGAATCATAGATTACAATTTATTCTCTAGATGGTTTGAGAATAATGTCACTCGAAACATTTCCATTGTATCCCATGACTTATATAAAGTGATTTGAAAACCCTATTTATAATATACAATTTAGATAAAAAACTTAATAATCAATTACCAAAATAGTACATCAAGGGAACTAAACCAAAATGATCATATATCATAAGGGATCAAAAAAATAATAAATCGTTTAATAAATATTATAACAAGAATTAGAGGGAAGGAAGTTTCATTACATAATACCAAATAAACCCTTTTCAAAAATCATTTGGACCATCATAAGAAAATTATATTTGAAAACCATTTATTTATATCTTTAAAATATAAATAATTTGTTTCTAAATTTTAAAGAAAATCAATGAATATATGTTACAAGCATAGTGAAAGATTCACTCAATCATTAAAGACCACATACCTATACCATAGGAAATGTTTTCACTTCCTAAACATATCTAAGTAGAAAATTGAATTTTTAAACCAAACTCCATCACTAAATAACCAAAATTTTATAATTTTCATAAGTAAATGATAAAAAAGTCTAAGTGGAAATCAAGAAAATCAACCACCAAAATCAGCCCCAAAAAATATAGTGTCTTAAATCCTAAAGTAAATCTAGGAAAATAACCCTAAAGTATGAAAAACGCTAACATAAACCATACATTAATAGCATTAAATCAAAAAATAATGAATGGAAAGATATTAACCCACACAAGACCTCTAAAAGAAAGAGATTAGCAAGCCCCATGGTTTTATATAAATTCTAATATGATCAGGTGGAATCCATAACCAAGGTAATGGAAATTAGAAGAAAGGATAATGAGTGAGAAGGGGAGATAAGAGGTATAACTTAAATTGGATATCGTATAAAGAAATCCCATGGGTCCCCCATGAAAGGGGAAATAAAAAGGGGAATAAGGAGACCACATAGAGGCTAAGTAGGGATCCCATGAATTTTGAGAGGAATAAAATTTTATAGAGAAGGTAAATAAGGGTTAAAGGTGAAAGGAACAAAAATATATCATTAAGAAAAACCATTCAATGTTTACCAAGACACCTGGTACTTGATGAAACCCCAAGACCACATTTTTCTTTGGCTAGTCTAGCAGGTAATCAGTGTCACATATAGTTGAAAAATTAAATTGACACCTCATTATATGTACTCCTAACCCAAAACCTTTACCCATCCTCAATATGAACAAAAAAATATAAGAATACATCATCAAATACTCAAATTCCAATCAAAATCAACAAATAGAAAATGAACCCTCAATCAGAACTAAAAATTCCAAAAATCCCGTGCATTAACCATCTAAAATTAATGTGAAAGAACTAAATAACACCTTAATAAAGGAAATTAAATCACAAGTTTTTACAAAATTGGATGTAAAATGGAAGGAATGGAATTTTTTTGTCAATATAGAAAGAAATTTTAAAAGAAGTGGTGTCTTGAAAGAGACTCAAGGAGTTAGTCTGAAGAAATGAAACAAGTCTTTAAGTGTGAGATTTTAAGGCATGGTGTTTTTGTTAAGTATGTTTCCAAAATGACATTATAGAAGTAGAAACTCTAGAAAGACGTTATAAAATCATATGGAATGAGTACATCAAAATTCTCTTTGGTTAGAAACACAAAATCATGAATTATAAGGATGTGTTTTTTGAAATGAGTCTCTGTTACTGGAAAGGTCCTGGATTTAAGTGAAGAAAGTGGATACTAAAAATTTCTTTAGTCAATGTAGTAGTGTAGTATAATGTTTAGATAGAGGTGGAACTAAATGCACTAATTGTACTTATCTATTAATATATCGGTGGGGATCACATGGATGGAAATGGTATTATGGTCAATTATATTACTATATTGGAGTGAAATGAGCATTGAGTTCTTATTTCATCACAAGTGGTGTTTTGGAATTGGGATATTATACCTCAAATATGCTTCATCTTATTATTTTATTCATAATAAAGGATAAAAATGTTTCTCCCATGGAGTTGGGAATGAATCAAACTCCATAAAGTTTTTTGTTTTGTGTTTGTCTGAGTGGTTTTGTTTCAATCCTTTTTCATTTTATTCTAGAAGGTGATATTGATTGAGTGATATAGGGATATTCAATGTTATAATTTAGATATTTGTTAATATTTTTGGATAGACTAACATCAGGTTTCATCCATTTCAATGACTCTAATCCTTTTTCTAGAAGTTGAAGTTCTGGAGGGTGGGTATCATATTTAGGGTTTCAACACAATAGATAGTATAAAAAACAGAAACCCTTTAGAGTTAATCTTATTGTTACTAATGGACTTGGATTATATTTTTTATTAATAAGGGTCAATGTGTATTGGAGTTATAATAAGTGGTGAAGTGAATAAGGTTGGATAATTTATATTCACCATACATTAATTTTGACAAATTTTAAATTTATCTTTATGATAAAGATGTGTCTCAATGGTGACACAATTGTTTACAATAATGGAGAAAGAAATAAATTCCATGAAACTATATATTTAGTTCAGAATGATGATTTTTTTGAGGAAGAAATTGAGGCGTGTTTGAAATTATATTCTATACCTATAATATTATTAATTATATTTCAATTATCCCTTTGAAAAAAATATGCCCAACCTTGGAACCCAAGAAGGCTGAGTTGACCACATATGGATGAAAATCCCATGTGGGTGCTAGCCCGTTCATGGGAATAAATGGAAGCAATATGAGGAAATTTGAGTACCCAAAGGAGGCATGTTAGGTTGGGGTATATGACAAAAAGAGTTTTTGAGTGAGTGTGCATGTTCCAAGGTACCAGTGGGCCAATGTGGACTGGCGTGACCCCTAAGCTATGTAGTGCATGTGTATGTGGGTGTTGATCCCCTTGTACCATCTCGAACTAGTAGTGACACAAGATCTATTATTAAGTTCCACTCAACCTTATTCCATTACTACATGGGAGAAAGGGGATGTTCCTCTATCATTAAAATGTTAGACATAATGTGTACTACTTGATCAAGATGATATCAACTGTTTGAGGGATCTAAGAGTGAATTCTTCCTAAAATCCTTATTTGGTCATTCTAATATGCTAGAGTTTAGGCTGAACTGCCAATGGTAGAACAAATACCTATATGCTTCTTATTATATCTATATTATGAGAAGATGAATCATCTTTCATGAATGTATTCTATTCTTTTCATGCAATCAAGAACTTGAAGAATGCACAATAGTGAAATTAAAATGGATTCTCAGTTAGCATATTGAGCAGCCTATATTCATGGAAGGGTTCTACCATCAGAATAAATAAATCATATGATCTTTTCACATAAATTTTAGGTGAAATCACATAAGATTTGACATCATAAAATTTTGTGTAATATATTTTAAGATCACCAAAACCAGAAGTTATTTTCATATACGTGACATGAAATATCTTTCAAAGTCTTCTACATGGTAATGAATATAGAGAAATGAGGTAGCTTAAGGCAATGATACTATGTGTATAAATACTAAAGCATCAAATCCTAGAGTAAATTCTATAATATTGTCGAGATCTATGTGTTTCAAAGAAATAAATCCACCATAATACTTCTATTTTTGGAAGTGCATAAAGAATATATAAAGATACAACTTGAACAAGGAAGATGAGAATCCCACATGCATTCTAATTGTGTTTATCACACTCGAATAGCTTCATGAATATATTTTTCCATGAATACATTCGAGATTTGATGATACCTCTATTGTAAGAACCTAGATCTTCTTTTTTAGGTATGTATTTTTTTTAAGGAAAAGATGAGTTTCTTGAAATTTCAGTAGTACACGCTGTGTACATATAAGCAAACGCAGTGTACTTGGTTGTCGCGGGTAGCCATGTTCTGGTCATGTAACAGCTGGGTACATGGCTGTGTGTGGTGACCTAGAGACTTCCTAATGTGGGGACCGGTTAAGGTAAGTACACGCCGTGTACTTCTAAAGAACACACCGTGTACTTTATTTTATTTCATTAAATGGACCGGGGTCACGTCTAATCGACAGAACACCCTCCTTTGAGGTCTGTCTCATCTAGGAGCAACCATATGGCCATAGATATTTGATGAACCACCGAATCTTCATTGGTGATCTGAATCAAACTCTGTCAGTTGCATTGGAATCGCATCGGTGAGTTCTATCTTCTTCCTGAACTTCATCTCCAAATTTATCCTCTTTCGAGAGTTATCTTCGGTTAAGATTTTTAAGAGTTTTTGTAGATCTATATCATTATAGGGATATTAAAGGCTTGAGGTTCATGTATAATGATCTCCCAATGTTGAGGTAAGTGGTTTGTGCCTTTCCCTAGATAGTCTTTGAGTTATATGTGTAAAATGTCCCAATACCCTAGAACAGGGTATTGCGTGTTTATGGTTTTACCCCTGTTATCTACTTTCTATGCCTTGATTGATTGGATAGAAGTTATTTTTTGTGTTTAGGGATAAATTTTCCATTCTATGGATGTTTTTCCCATGTATTCTTGTTTTCAGATTTGTTCTGGCTTAGCATGTTAGGAAGTTTTTCTTTCCATGCCTAGTATTATAGGATGGAGTGATTGTATCTAACATGCTGTGATATGCTATACATTATTTATCCAAGTAGTTATTGAGGTTTACTTGGGCTTCCATTTATCGTTTATGCATGATTAACTTACACAGGGCTGTGAGAACCTTGTGTAGTAGACCATAGAGAGAATGGACGTTGAATAATTCTCCAAATTGTTTGGTTACTTTTACGTTGTGAGACCATAGGGGGGAGGGGTGGACGTAAGTGCTCCCTCAGAGTGTCTGTAGTTCCTCGATACGTGCCATCGGGGGATTTGGACATTGAGTTATTACTAAGAGTGCCTATTAGTTACTGATAAGAGACTTTAGGGGAAATTGACATTGAGTGTTCCTCAGAGAGTCTGTGCCAAAGCTGAACCAGAGGGGTTGGACTGTGTGTACTTCCCAGAGGGTTGATTGTTTTGTTTGGTTGAACCAGAGGGTCTAGTCTGTGAGTACTTCCTAGAGGGTTACCTGTTTGTGATTAAATGCTTGCTTAATATATGTAACTGAATTCATTGAAACTGTGGGATTTTTTACTTTTGAGTACTTCCTTATTTACTGCTTCTTTTTACTTATTGCCATCCATATATATTCACTAACTATTAGGCACAGATCTTTGGGTGGTTTCCTACTGGGATTAGTCTCACACCCTATTTGGGACATTCTTTTGGGCCCAAATAGATTATATTGTTGGAGGTCTAGATAAGGTAAAGTTCCCTTCTACTTCAAACACTTGAATACTTTGGAGCTGGGGAGCAATGGATCAAGATGAGTCTTGTGATGCTGAGGAGTTGTTTATTGTTTTTCTTGTACTTTGGTTTAGTATTCTATTTCAGAATTGTGATGTGTTTGGGTGTTTTCATAGACATATGTATCATGCATCATTATATTTGAGCTATAACTGTTTATTACTTTCAGTATTTTGTGGTTTACTTTTGTTTGGTGATTTTACTACTTCCGCTATTGTTATCTATTTTACTTCTACTCTATTACTCTACCAAAGAGGGAATAAGTTCCCCACTATCACACCCAAGGACATCACTTCTTGTCAGCAGCCTCTATAATTTAGGGAAATGTGGTTGAGGCCATGTGACCAACCAGTTATGGGGAGCCTTTGGGCGGCTTCTGGAACCGGGACGTTACAAAGTGGTATCATAAGAGTTTTCATTCTTCTTGACTTAATGCTTAGAGACTATATCCTGGGATAGGAAAGAATAAGTACCTGGTAATAAGTTGTGCCTAGGAGTAGATAACCCGTGTACAGGGGAAAACCAATTTATATCATATTTTTCTAATTTTATGGTTCTACAATTATTATAGTTTATTTTATTTCACCATTGGGTGATTCACATGTATTGTGCTATTATTGTTGATGTTATTGAGGTTATATTTTGGTTGCAACCCGATGATATGAGAGTATTCCATTTCATGAAACATATAGGAAATTTCTAGAGATCACATGTCATGCATTCTTGTCATGCCATGTTGGGTGAATTAGTGATTGCATGTGGTTGTGATAGGTGTTGTGCTGGTTATTCATGATGTTGTGATATATGCCATGATAGAATAACTTCTATTTGATAGGGTATTGGAATGAGTAAGGTTTCATTTGAATGGATGCGAAACTTTGGTTCTTGAGGTGTTATGGGCCCTCATGGACTAGAATTTGGTGGATCATTGCACTCTTATCCTTGTTTATGACATGTATAAGGTTCCAATATTTTATTCACGGTGAGTATGGACCCTCAACGATCAGAATTTGGAACTTAAATGTTCATTTCAGTGTTTTTATGGGCTATCAGAGTAGTTTCTAAGGCTCACTGTCCGGAAAAACCCCGAATACATGCCGTGTAGTGATGAATACATGCCATGTGTTCTTCTGTTTAGGAAGAAACTGTTTTTCTTAAGTATACGCCATGTACTGTATGTACAAGCCATGTATCCTCAAACCGTTTCACTGGCTGTGTGGGAAGAGACATGGGGTTGGGAAAATCTTGGTGGGACACACCATGTACTAGACATACACGCTGTGTGTTTAGGCCCTGTGTTCGCCTAGGTGACTGACAACATAGATGGATAAAGCTTAGTTTATACACGTCGTGTCAGCCTTGAACACACCGAGTACTGTAACCCTTGAATCCAGCTGTGTGACTAGCGACACAGGTGGATGATGGGTAGCTAGTACACGCTGTGTAGAGGCGACCATGTAACCAGCCATATGACGAACAACATGGGTCGGTGCAGATCATCCCGTACACGTCCTTCCTGGCACTAACATTCCATGTAGTCTTGTTCTAGGAGAACCATGTGGCTTACCCATGTAAGGGAACTCAGTCAGGGGAAGTGGATTCAATTTCACATCGTGTAGTGGACATACACACCATGTATCCATGTTTTGAAAAACTCAAATGCTTTATTTCTCCTATTCCCTTCTTACACTTCTAGTTTTCAATACATGATAATATTGATCTAAGGTGTTTACTTTACCTTGAAGAGTCATGCCACCAAGACTTCCTCTAGTTGTACGCCAGTTACAGGGAAACGACCAGACACCAGATATGGCTGATCAAGGACTTCTAGAAGATCCTCTAATTATGCCAGTCTTGGCACTAGACTTCATTCCAAACACAGGTGCTGATGCATAGTTCAAAGAAATATTTATGAGGTTTGTAGATAACTTTCAAGGAGCACAACATCCTACCCTATCTATGGCAGAGTTGACGCTGGTTTTCCAGCATCAACATCCTCCCACTTTCTCAGGGGTAGGAGGACCTCAGGCTGCAGAGTCATGGTTAGAAGCCATGCTTTCTATCTTCGATCATCTAGAGACGCCTCTAGAGAGGAGGTCAAGACTTTCTATGTATATGCTTCATGATTCTTCCAGGAGATGGTGGGATGTGATCTCACTGGCGGGATGCCTATAGGTTATGTCCTGGGATGAGTTATAGTGTGCTTTCTATGACTACTTCTACCCAGAGACTTTGAGGGCTGATCAAGCCTGAGAGTTCATTAGTCTGGAGCATGGTACTCTTTCAGTTATGGAGCATTCTTCTTGCTTCACTGAGATTTAGTGCTTTACAGCCATTCCAAGAGGTGATGATTTATTCATGGAAAGGAAGTTTGAGGATAGTCTGAGGCACAACATCCGATCTCAGGTAAAAATATTCAGGTAGACTTACACCACTTCTATAGTCAACCAGATGCTGATCACTAAGCCCAATCTGATGGATTCTGCAGTTGTTAGCCAGGGAGGCTTGATATCCGGGGTTGGTATCCCTTATACTGACAGTAGGAAGCGCCATAGGGTGTATACGCATGAGGATCCGAGAATGCGGGATACTTTTTCTGGTATCCAGGTTGTGTGCTACCAGTGTGGGAAGAGTGGGTATACGAGGCCACATTGCGAGAGAGACCTAGTGGAGTGCCGATCTTGTTGTAATATGGGTCATCTTCAGCACTTATATCAGATATTATCACTCGTAACTGGTGACATGGGTTCTTTTATGACTCCTCATTCAGGAGCAACACCTCCAGTTTCTCACCAGTCAGGGAACTAGAGTTCTTTCAGCCGTTCAGGCTGAAGTGGGGGTCATGGACATGGTATCCAGTCGCCAGGTTTCCAGCGACAATAGGGTGGATCAGCTCAGGGTGGTCAGGCAGGGTCACGGGGCCATGGTACATGCCATAATTTCGTAGTTGAGTAGACCCACCAAGAGTAAGATCCTATACCTTCCACAGTTCGAGGTACAATCCTAGTTGCCTCCATTTTAGCTTATGCTATTTTAAATATAGGGGCCTCCCATAGATTTATATTTGTTTCTATTTTGGAGAGCCTTGGGATCTGTATCTTTAATTCTGCTGATGTTTTGATGTTGGACACACCTTTGGGGACAAGAACGTCTAGTGTACATCAGTTCAAGGAGTTCCCTCTTGAGGTTGGTGGGTGTCACTTCTTATGGGACCTCTATGTCTTAGAGATAACAAGCTATGAATTCAT
Organism: Viscum album; assembly: GCA_963277665.1. Taxonomy (NCBI): domain Eukaryota; kingdom Viridiplantae; phylum Streptophyta; class Magnoliopsida; order Santalales; family Viscaceae; genus Viscum; species Viscum album. The sequence goes on along the minus strand of OY728158.1, from coordinate 1,895,729,899 downwards.
TATAGGATTGGACTGTTTAGTTCCTTTCCAAGCTATTGTTGAATTCTATCATCGTAGGTTGAGTTTCACATAAATAGAGGGTAGATCATTTATTCACAAGGGATAATGGTATGTCCAGGCGAGTAGAGGGGGACCCGAGCATCATGGGTTGGGAGGAGTTACATCCCAGATTTCTAGTCTATATCTGGATGACCAGGGGACTTAACAAATAGAATTTGTTTCAGTGGTGGATCGTTTCAGGTATGTCTTTCCAAAAAAATTTCCAGGTTTTCATCCAGAGTGATATGTAGACTTTTCTATTGATCTTGTTCTAGAAGCGGCACTGATATCCATTCCTGCTTACACGATGGCTACACTAGAGTTACATGATCTCAAGAAGCAGTTTAAGGAGTTACATGCAAAGGGTTTCATCCGACCCAGTACTTCTCGTTGGGGTTCACATATCCTATTTTCGAAGAAGGCAAATAGTACCCTCCAACATTTTGTGGATTATCGGAAGCTAAACCTTTTGACGGTAAAGAACCAATATCCCATGATAATGATTAATGATCTCTTTGATCAGCTTCAATGAGCCCAGATGTTCTCGAAGATCTACTTGAGATTCGGTTATCATCAGTTGCACGTTAGACCTTTTTATATACCTCTTACAGCCTTTCGGAGCAGGTATGGTCTATACAAGTATGTGGTTATGTTGTTTGGTCTCATGAACATGCCTACAGTTTTCATGGAACTGATGAAATGAGTGTTACATCCATACCTAGATTCATTTGTGGTGGTTTTCATGGAAGACATATTTGTGTACTCTCACACTCAACACAACCATGGTACCCATCTTGAGATCATTTTGAGTACACTCAGAGGGAATCAGTTATATGCTAATATCTCAAAATTACACTTTTAGATGGAAAACATTCAATTCTTAGGTCATGTTATCTCAGAGACAGGAGTATCAGTAGACCCAGAGAATGTGAGAGCGTTAGTTTCCTAGGAGCAGCCGAAGAACGTCTTTGAGGTACAACATTTTCTTGGACTTGATGGATACTACAAACATTTCGTACCAGAATTCTAATGCTTAGCAGTGCCACTAACAGGCTTGACTAAGAAGGCTTCAAAGTACTTGTCGTCAGATTCTTGTGATTCATCCTTTTAGGATTTAAAAGGGAGGTTGACTTCAGCATTGATACTAGTTTTTCCAGAGTTGGGGAAGAACTATACTGTGTACTGTGATGCTTCAATTATCGGGCTGGGGGAAGTGCTTATGTAGGGGGAAAGAGTCATTGCATACGGGTCTCGGTAGTTGAGGCTACATGAGAGGAATTAACCAATGCACAATCTTGGGTTGGCTGCAGTTGTTCATGCTTTACACTATTGAAGACATTATCTTCTAGGAGATAATTTGTGGTTTTCATTGACGAAAAAAGTCTCAATAACATCTCCACTCAACATGACTAGAATTTGAGACAACAAAGGTGGGTTGAGTACCTTCAGTATTTTGACTATGAGATTGCCTACATGCCTGGGAAAGGCAATGTAGTGGTTGCTGCGCTAAGAAGGAGGACTCAGATATAGGTAGTTCAGGAGGCCAATAATGAGTGGAATCTTAGGGATCTGTTCTCTGAGATTAATTTGCAAGTAAACGAAAGATAGGGGCAGACATTTATTTCATATGTAGCTGTTATATCTACTCTTCTTGAATGAGTTCGAATGAGACAACTATCATATTCGGAAGGCCTAGTCCTATGGGAAAGTTTTTCAGGAGGGGACCCTATTCTGAGATGGACCATAGGCAAGGATGAGATCTTGCATTTTCATGGGGGCGTATAGGTGTCATCATACATACACGAGGAGATAATGCGGGACTTTTATTCCTCAGTTTGGGTAGTTCATCCCGGTGTAACCAAGATGTATCAAGCCATCAACATTGGTGGCCAGGTGTGAAGAGAGATATTGCATGTTTCGTGATGAGGTGTTCCACCTGTCAGCAGGTGAAGGTGAGGAATCAATGACTAGTAGGACATTTGCAGCAGTTACCCATTCCCGAGTGGAAATGCAATGATGTTGTGATGAATTTTGTGACAGTTTGGCTGAGGTCGCCTCAAGGAAATGATGCAGTTTGGTTTTTCTTTGAAAGACTCATGAAGGTTGCTCATTTTTTTCCAATCAAGGAGACCATAAGTGTTGATGATCTGGGATGACTATACATCAGATAGACTGTACATCTACATGGAGTTCCACAATCCATTGTTTTAGACAGGGATGTATGTTTTACTTCTCATGTCTAGAAGGGGTTTAGAAGGATATGGATAGGTAGGTAATTAAGAGTACATATTACCATCCCCAGACAGATGGCCAGTACGAGGGAGTGATTCAGGTGATAGAGGACATGCTTCAAGTATGCATCCTGGATTTTGGAGGTTCATGGGAGAAGCACATACATCTTATATAGTTTTCCTACAATAATAGTTTTCACACAACTATTAATATGGAACCTTATGAGGCTTTGTATGGTAGGTCATGTTGATCATCCTTGTCCTGGTTGGAGGTAGGAGAGGCAGTGATGATGGGACCTCATCTTGTCAAGGAGACTACATAACAGATAAAGTTGATTCAGAAGATGATGGATACTGCACAGTCTCGATAAAAGTCATATGCTGGTCGATGGAGATGAACTCTGGAGTTCGAGGTTGGAGATCAGGTTTTCTTGCGTGTCACGCTGAGGTTGGGAAACAAGAGGATTAGGAGACATGGTAATATTTTGCCGAGGTAAGTTGGGCCATTTGAGGATTTGGAAAGGGTTGTACTGGCTACCTATCAGTTTCAGTTACCTCAGAGTTTCCGGGCTTTGCATGATGTCTTTCACATTTCTCAGCTTTGACATTACTTCTCAGACCTATCTCATGTTCTTCAACCCAAAGAGGTTAATTTAGAGGTGGATGCATCATTCGAGGAGAATCCTATCTGGATTTTTGATCAAGGTGAGAAGGTTCTCCGTGTCTAGTATGTTCCTCTAGTATGCGTGATATGGAAACATGGGTGAGTGCAGGACGAGACTTGGGAGAGGGAGGCCGATGTACGATCACAATGGCCAGAGCTGTTTGAGGATTCTTCTTCTACACCACATTTCTAGTGAAATCTGGGTACAAATTTCTGTAATTGGGGAACTTTGTAAGAACCTGGATCTTCTTTTCTAGTATGTCTTTTTTTTGTTGTTTTTTATTAAAAGATTAGTTTCTAGAAATTTCAGGAGTACAAGTTGTGTACTTATAAGTACATGTCGTGTACTTGGTTTCCGCGGGTAGTCATGTGTTAGCCTTGTAAAGGCCGGGTACATGGCCGTGTGTGGTGACCTGGAGATCATCAAAAGTGGAGGCTAGTTAAGGTAATTACACACCATGTACTTCTAAAGTACATGCCGTGTACTTTTTTTTATTTCATTAAACAGACTGCGGTCGTGTCTAATCGATAGAACACCCTCCTTTTAGGTCTGTCTCATCTAGGAGCATCCATATGACCATGAATCTTCAACAAGCCACTGAATCTTCATCTGTGTTATGAATCGAACTCTGTCGGTTGTGTTGGAATCACATATGTGAGTTCTCTCTTCTTCATGAACATCATCTCCTGATTACTCCTCTTTTGAGGGTTATCTTTAGTTATGAATTTTAAGTGTTTTTATATATCTATGGAGTTCTAGGGAGATTCAAGGACTAAGGTTATTGTATAATGATCTCAAAATTCCTAGGTATGTGTTTTGTGTCCTTTCGTATATAGTCTTTGAGTTATATATGCAAAAGTTCCCAATACCCTAGAATAGGGTATTTCATGTTTATGGTTTTACCCCTACTATCTACCTACTATGACTTGTTTGATTGGATAGATGTTATTTGTTGTGTTTATTGATAACTTTTCCATGCCATGGATGTATTTCCCATGTATACTTGTTTTGACATTTGGTTTAGCTTAGCATGTTACACTATTTTACTTTCCATGCCTAGTATTGTAGGATGGAGAGATTTTATCTGACATGTTGTGATATACTGTAGACTATTTTTTCAAGTAATTATTGAGGTTTAAATGGGATGACATGTATCGTTTGTGAACGATTGACTTAGACAGGGCCCTGAGAACCTGGTGTATTAGACCATAAGGAGAATGGATGTTGAGGGCTTCTCCAGATTGTCTGGTTACATTTACGTTGCGAGACCATAGGGGGGATGGACATAAGTGCTCCCTCAGAGTTTTTTTAGTTCCTTGATACATGCCACATGGGTAATTGGACATTGAGTGCTTCCTCAGAGTTCCTATTCGTACCGATACGAGACTATATGGGGAATTGACGGTGAGTGCTTCCTTATAGAGTCAGTACTAAAGCTGAACCAGAGGGGTTAGACTGTGTGTACTTCCCAGAGGGTTACTTGTGTTATTTAGTTGAACCAGTGGGGTTAGTCTATGAGTAATTCCCATGGGGTTACCTATTTGTGATTAGATTCTTGCATAATATAGATAACTGAATGCATTGAAACTGTGGGATTCTTTACTTTTGAGTACTTCCTTGTTTACTGCTTCTTTTTACTTATTGCCTGCCATATATATTCACTGACTGTTAGGCACAAATATTTGGGTGGATTCCTACTGGGATTTGTCTCACACCCTATTTGGGCTATACTTTTGGGCCCAAAGAGATTATATTGTTGGAGGTCTAGATAAGGGCAACCTCCCTTATATTTCAGGTACTTAACTGCTTTGGAGCTGGTGAGCATGGGACCAAGATGAGGCTTGCGATGCTAAGGAGTTTTTTAATGTTTTTATTTTACTTTGGGTTAGTATTGTATTTCATCATTGTGATGTGTTTAGATTTTTTCCTAGACATATGTATCATGCATCATTATATATGGATTGCAGCTATTTTTTACTTTCAGTCTTTTGCTGTTTACTTTTGTTTGTTGTTATTACTACTTCTGCTATTTTTATCTATTTTTCTTCTGCTTTGTTACTCTGACAATGAGGGCATAGTTTCCCTGCTATCACACCCAAGGCCCCCACTGCTCGTTGGTAGCCTTTGGAATTTTGGGAAATGCGCTTGAGGCCATGTGACCAACCGAGTATGGGGAGCCTTTGGGCGGCTTCCGGAACTGAGACGTTATGGCTATGTGTGTTTCTACTGGTGGTGTGAGAACTATTTGGGACACCATGAGTTAGTGCCACCCACATTGTATTTTTTGAAGGAGAATATCCACTTACATGCAAGGACTATACATAGACAGTTCATTAATAATTGAATACATTATGTGAATTTTTTTTCATGAAGAAGAAGTGTAATGTCTGTGCATTAATTATTGTTCACAAAGGATAAGAGTTCACATGGTAGATATGATAGTGCATGAATAATTATTAACATGAATGTTAGTGGAATTATTCCAAATACAAAAAGTATATGAATGATCACATGAATATGTGATTACATTTAGAACACTGATAAGATGAACCAAATAATATAAAATAATAGGAAATAAGAATTATTGTGTTCTAGGGTTTTTTAATACCATTAAATGGATTCTACATTGACAAATTCACTTCGAGAATCTATGAACACCACTTGTAAACATCTACGTGTGGTCCAGACATCAAATAGAATAAATAATTCTTTCCTGAGAATTTAAAAATATTGAGTAAGCTGGTTATGTATCATGATTAGATGTTTTTTTGAGAAATACCAACATATATAAAAAGGTACATGAATTGTATATGAGAAAGTGTGACCCAAAAAACCTTTGGAGAAGGATCATCGAAAGATATTTCTACAGTGGATCAATCCATATAAATAGAGATGTTGTAACTATGGGTATAACCAGTTACTGTAAGATTGGGGTTGGGGGTATAACCAATCACTATAGAAGTAGGTGCTATGGGGGGAGGGGGTATAACCAAATGTTGAAGGTGGACTTGAGATGGGGGAATAAACAGTATATAATTGGGTGTATAACCAATTACTATTTGTAAAAACCTTATCATATAGTGCATAATCCATGTTTTATAAATAAACAACATAGAAAGGAGTAGGTATTTGTATCGGACCTTGTAAGTCCTTGTGCTATGTGCCTTTGATTTAAAACATTTTTTTAGGTAATGTTGAGATAAACAAGAAGAGTGGAACAAGGATTTTAATTGGCCACATAGGTTGAATTGAAAAAAGAAAATTTTTCAAAAGAAAAAGGATTATTGATTCACCCTCCCCCTCTCAATGATCTCACATTGATCTGGGCAGTACAATTGGTATCAAAGTAAAGGTCTCCTTTAAAAGATCCAACAGACTACTAAGGATGGAGAACCTGAATTAATTGTACCACATGGGTGTTCAAATATTCAATGTCAATAACTATCATAGTTGGAGGAAAATTATAACACACTATCTCCTATCACATAGAATATAAGTAAAATATATATCTATAATGGGATTTTAACCCTATGATGAGAATTATCCCTTAACTTTTGTAGATGAAACATTGATATGGATGGTAAGGCTCAAAATAAAATCTTAATGGCTCTATCAGAAAAGCTATACATGTGATTGTTGGGTATCAAAATTGAAATAGAGATATTGGATAAACTGAGAATCAAATATGAAGGGAATATTAAATCCAAATTAATTAAGTTGAAAATATAGAGAAGCATATTTTAATATATTAAAATGGGTGTTAAGGAAATTGTTGTTGACTACATTACAAGAGTAAATGATACGTTTTTTATAATCAAAAGTTTTGGGGAAAAGCTGGATGACTCAAACACTGTGAATAAGTTGATGTGAAGATTTCTGGAAATATTTGATCCAAATGTTTCATGTATAAAAGATTGATAAGATATCTCATTGGATAAAATTCATAAAATTCTCATAACATATGAAATAATAAAAGTACCATCTATTAAGAAGAAGTAAATATATGATATGACATTTGAAGTAAAGAAAATGGTAAATCGAGAATCAATAAAACTCTATAATCAAGTTATTTTGAGGATAAAGAAGATGAATTACCTATAAATCATATGTTATCCTTATTTTCAATGATGTTAAAAATGGCAAGATGAAAAGGAAAAGGAAAATAGTCACTCAGATATTTGAATTTACAAAGTAATATTCATTTGTCTAGTGAATGTCCAAAGAAGAAGGCTACTGAAACATAATTGGATGAAGAAGATAATAAGTCTTAGAAAAGGAAGTGGATGAATCATAATAAGAGGTTTACTTCCAAGAAGAGAAATATTTTGAGTAAATAAATTGAGGAATTTTCATAAAAAATAAGTGGTTCATAAGATGAAAGATTCTCTAAGAATCTTATCTATCTTATAGGTAAATCCAAGAAATCCAAATACTCATTTGATCATAATGAAGGTGATGAAATAACTAGACTAGAATAAATGTAAAAATAAAATCTTAAAGGTACACTTGTGAAAAATATGAAACTCAAGAAGGAAAATAAAAAGATGAAGAAATAAGTTGATATGATCACCTTTTAAAATAGTAAATATCTCATGAAACAAGAGACACATATTAAAAAATTAAATAAATATAAGATGAATATAGTTGAGTTAGAGTGAAGGATGAAATTTTTTTAAAAAGCCTATTAAAAATGAAGAGATTTACTAAATGAATTAGCACATATTGAATAGAATAAACAATACATATTGAAGATATATAAATATGAGAAGATGGGGAATTATCTAATTGAAAATCTTGTTGATAAATAGGATGAATTATCAAGGAAATAATCAATGCGTATTATTACTAAAAATGAGTTAAATAAAATGAGATAAGACTTTACTAGAGTAATTTAACTTAACGGTGAATCCTCACAAGATGTTGCGATGAAGGTTCAACTGAGACATGTTATTTTTACTCCTAATTAGTCTCAATGTATATCTTTTATCTAAAATAGATTAGTTTTGAGAGGTAATATTGGAAAAATTAAAACAGATCAAATAAATGAGAAAAAATCATCCAAAAATAAAGAGTAGACTAATTCATCCAGAAGGTTTCCCCCTAAGTAGAAACATTTATAGTCTTTTAAAATATAGAATCAATAATATTCTGAGAAGAACTATTATTAGTCTGTAAGATCAAGGTTTAGATGCTACTATTAGTGTTGTGGAGTATTATTTCCATTAAGCTTATTCATGTTTGTATAACATGTCACTACCATGAATGAAGCATGAATCTAGGGGAATAAATTATAAACGAACAATAACTGATTAATAGAAATAGAAGCCTATGACCAAGACAACATCTAAACTATAAACATGGAAAAAATTTGAATTACTGAATAAATATTGTAAAATATGTGGTCAAGAAGGTCACAATGTTTATAAATGAAGATACAACTTACATTAGGAGATTCCTCATAGTATAAATTAGAAGAGAAGTACGATAGTGAAGATAGATATATTTTCTAGTGAATTGTGTAAGAAGTTTAAGAAAATAGAGAAAGATAAAAATCTTGCTAAGTTAGAAAGAAAATCATGTTCCAATAATTGAATAAGTTAAAGTTGATTAGAAGTCATCGTCAAATGATTACATTAATATTTTTTAGTGGAAAACGTGTGAACAAATTGCACAAGGTATAAAATATTATATAAAATACTACCTTCTAAACAAGAGATCATTAAGAATAGGTTCAAAGAAAAAATTTGTGCATCTGATGCTGAAGAGGAAAAGGTTTCCATATCAGAAGTGTCAACTAATGATGAAAAATCAATTAGGCGTTTTAAGAGATAGGAGAAGGAAGGGACATACAAAGCTGTGTCTAAGAAGAATATGAAGTCTAGGATGATAGGAGACTCTCAGTCTGAATGTTTCTTATAAATAAATTCTAGGTCCCTCCTTTTTGCCTTACTCTTTTATATATGAACAGACATGAATTTAATTGAAGGATAAGAACTAATCATCATAGATAATCCCTTTCTATAATGATGAATTAATTGTAACTTTTTAGGGGGAGTAACACTAAAGCTTAGGAATGATCATTGCACTTGAACACCCTCCTTGATTATGTGAAAATAAATCTCAAGGGGGGTTATGGACATGATAAATATGAGATGTAGGGGGATTAATATTTTATGAGGTTGAAATGTTTTGATGTGTTTGTCAAGTTGTATATAGGATATCTCTTAAAAAATTTCTTGGATATCCCCTTAAATCAATAAGTTGTATGAGATTGAATATGGTATCACATATGAATGTTATTTTGGGAAAGATTCTATGTTTTGGTAACATCACTGTTGTTCTCTACATTAGGTTATCCCATGTATAGATATAATAGACTAAATAAAAGTGCATTAATTTAAGGAATAGTATGGTTCCATTATTTTAGGATAACTTAAGAGAAGACCCCATTTATACTTTTCATTTATATTGTAATACAGGGAAAAATATTTTGAGACACATATTTACTTTTTATTATGTGAAAATATACTCAATAAATATAAAGGTATATATTATTGGGACCAATGGACTTGGTTTTTTTTTAAATAAGGGTCAATATGTGTTGCAGTTATTAATAGAGATGAAGTGAAGAAGTATGGAGAATTTCTATTCTCCAAAGTTTAACTGTGATGATTGATGAACTCATGTTAAAGACTTGTTTTAGTGGAGACACATTGTTTTACACAATGGAGTCCATGGAACTATATATCCAGTTTGGCATGATGATTTTTTAGAATAAGAGATTGATGTGGGATTGTAATTATATTCCATACCTAAAATGTAACTAATTATATTCCAGTGTTACCTTAGTAAAAAAAGTTCCAATAATGGAACCCAAAGAGGATAACTCAACCATATATGGGAGAAAAGCCCACATGGGAGCCAAACTGTGAATGGTAATCCATGGTGGTATGAGGAGGAAAGTAATGTTCCCAAATTATGAATTGTAGTCCATTGTATAGGCCTGTAAGATTGATTTTCTTAGACCATAAGGTCCAGGGTGCTAGTGGTCCATATTGGGTTGGTGCGGCCCCTTAGGCATCCAGTGTAAGTGTATGCAGGTGCTGATCCATCACAACCACCTCAATATGATAGCGCAATGATATATATTTTCAAGTTCAAGTTGACCTTGTGCCAATCCAATGTGGTAAAAAGTGGATTCAGCTACTGTACCTTCCTCGTTAAAAATATGCACATAATATGTTCTTCCTGGTCAAGTTGATCTCAGCCATTCGATGGAGCCAATGAGTGTATTCTTCCTCAAATCCTTTTCCAAGAATTTCAATATGCCAGAGTTAATAAAAAACCTCTAATTATCGAACCAAGGATTCTATGATAATTATGAGATTAATATTAGGATTATAAAAATAACCTTTCAACCATGACACACTTTTCATGAAATCTATAAATCAAATAATAAACTTCACCTGAATGAAAAAGGTATTGCTATTAGCATTTCGAGTTGTTGATATTCACATAAGGGTTCTGGCTTTAAAACAACGAAGAATGTGATATTGTCATGTGCACGTGATGAGAAATCATGTAATATTTTACACCATAAAATTTGGTATAACATAGTTTAGGATCCCTAAAATATTATTATATATTAATATATGTGACATGACATATCATTCAGAGGCCTCGATGAGACATGAAAAGAGGAGATATGGTGTAGTGTAAAGAATTGATATTTTTCCTATAAATACCAAATCATGCAAACTGAGAGTAGTTAATACAACAATTTAGAGAGATCTTGGTTTTAGAGAAACAAATCCTTTATGATACTTCTATTTCAAGAAGTACAGAAGGCCTCCATGAAGCTACTTCTTGCATGAGGAATGGGACAACCCTGTGGGAATTCAATTTTTTAACACACTTAAATAGATTCATGAAGAACTTCTTCCATGAATACATTCAAGATTGTGTGATACCTCTATATGTGTTTCTATTGGTGTTTGTGTGATCTGTTCGAGACACTATGAGACAGTTTCACCAACATGTTATTTCACAAAAGATAATTTCCGATTTCATGAAAGGTTTACATAGAGATAGTGCATGCATTATTTAATGAATTACTATCAATTATGATAGAAAATAAGAATTGGATAGTGTGATCATATTTTTTTGTGATTGAAGGAGAATGCCGTACAAGGTAGTGAAGATAATCAATGAATAATTAACTGCATTAAAGAGATTAAAATTACTTTAAAGATAAATAGTACATTGATTTTCACATGAAAATATGTATACATTGAGAAAATTGATAATATGACCCAATAATAACATAAAATAATAATAAAAAATAATTATATTGTTCTAGGATTTTTTGGACTATTAAATATTTTCTAAAATAATAATGTCTCATTGAAGATTTTTTTGCACTAATTGCACACATCTGTGTGATATTGTAACTTTAATTACAACAAATAATTTTTTATTGAGTATTTTAAAGGACCAAGGAAGCTAATTATCTTATGTTCTCAGAAGATGTTTTAGGAAAACTGATATCTATGAAAAGGTACTTGAATTTTACTTGAGCAAGTGTGACACAACAAATTCATGGAGAAGGATCATCAAAAGATCATTCAATAGTGTGTCAATAAATCTTAAGAGAGAGGCTAGGGGTATAACTAGTTTCATTAAAATTTTGATTGGGGGTCTAAAAAATCACTATAGAAGAACATGAAGTTAAGTGGTTTAACAAACTTCTGAAGGTGGATTAGATTTGGGGTGTATAACTAACTTGTAATTGGGGGTATAACTAATTAATATTTTTAATTAACTTATAATATAGTAGTAAATCCATGTCGAGGGTAATAAAAAAATAGAAAAAGAGTATTTCTTTATACCAAACCCTATAAATCCTTGTTTTCCATTCCTTTTATTTTCATCATTGCTTGAGGTAAGGCTGAGAGACACAAGAAGAGTGGATCAGGGCTTTAACTGGAAATATAGGTTGAATTAAAAAAGCAAATTTTTAAAAAAGGGACAAGAAATTCAACCCTTACCCCTCTCAGTGGTATCACATTGATCTGGGCTCTACAAATCCCAAGATTATCACTTCATTATTTTTATAGTTTTTTCTTTATTTTCTGCAGTTTTAATATATTTTTTGTTCTTACTTTTAAGAAAATAAATGGGGTTATGGTTGGACAAACTGAAAGAGTCGTTTTTATTTCCACACTCTATCAAAATATTTTTCCCACTTCTGATAGTTTTCAGTTGTACTAAAACAATTTATTCTATTATGAATTTCACACTAATTATAGGATCATTGAGGTCAAAATTTTGTATATGCATTATAGAATCAAGTAATTTATTTCTATCGATTTGGGGGATAAAATTCATTACATTAGGGGATTATTAATTCTAAATTTATTTGAATGTTATTTTCTAAAAATAAACTATTAAATATACTTGAACTTTATTTGTGAATATTAAGACAATTTCTATTTGTTTATATTTGTTTTTTGGATGTGAAAACTATTTGTATGTTGATTATGAAATATGAATGCTGAATATCTGTGTTGATAATAATTTTTTTATATATGATTTATCTATATTCTATTGAAAATAATTGTGAACCATGACTACAGTCTTGCACGAAAGTCATAGACACTATTTGGGATATTAATAGAAATATAGTAAATATGTTAATATTAGAACTTATAATGAGACTATTGTATACTATTTTTCATATTGAATTGGGAGATAACTTTGAATGTTGTTTTATAATCAAAACCCTCTACCTTAGAATTCAAAATTGGGGAAAATGTGGATTTATAATTTTTGGGGAAAGATATTTCACAAGTGATAAATTGTTAGCCTTTTTGATGCATTAATTTTCCTTTAAAAATTTCAAAATTATTTTTCTTAAGGGTTAAGTTTTGATTATTAGTTAGGTTCTATTCTTTTAATTATCATGTATTTTTCACATGTTAATAAGGGGTTAAGTAATTTATCTTTTTCTCCATAAGATATTTCAAGTAACACTTTTTGATAACTCCCTCTTGAAAACACTTCCTTGGTGAATCTAGTTTTTCATTTCAATATTTTATTGGACTTGGAATTAAATATGGAATCATAATATCAATTACATGTTGATTATTCTAAATAAAAACTCCAAGAAGATGTTGAGTTTTTTATGTATTTATAAATTGATTATGTTTCTTCATGATATTGTTTATTTATAAAAATAATAACTTCTATGACATTCCCATTCATCTGACATAGGGTGTTAATTAATTATTAATTTTTTTAATTATTTAAGGGTTATGTAATTATGTGTCTTTTCATTCCTAATCATTTGAAAAATGGGAAGCTTCTGAAGAATTCATTAGACTTGGAAAAATTCTTTTCTCATCTAATTTTTTTTGATTTTGTCTTATTTTTAAATTGAAAATTAGATTTTCACTAAATTCATTTCTTTTAGGAGAGTGATAACTTTTCATTTCACATTGGATATCATAGAGTAATATATATATATATATATTAAATTTTATTTTAAAATGAAAAATATTTCTAATTTAAAATTTCTATTTTTACTAACAATATAATTTTTCCCTAATCGAAATCATAGAATTGTACTTGATCTGATTACAAATTTTAATCATGGGAGTAAAAGGAGAGTGTTATAGAACTGCTATGTATGGTTTTATTAACTATTTCAATTTTTTATTCACTAATTTAATCCCTTGTTTTTAATACAATTTTTTTGGTAAAATTCATTTTCATATTTTCGTATACATTTTAGTTAATAAATGAAATATTGATAAATTTAATATTTTAATGATAAAAACTTACATGTGGAATTAAATTTTTATGATTCATGTATATTTATACTGACATTTGAAAATAAGTTCTATTTTAATACTAGTTTTATCTAGAAAATAAATATAAATAGAAATTTTCAATATTTTAATTGGTTTTTTTAAAATCATAATTGAACTGAATTCGAATGATTTATTGTTAATTTCAAAATTCAATTCCATAAATTATATTTTTATTTTAATTATTGAAGGCATCTGAAGATATTTATATTTTTTAGGACATGGATATTATATATAATAAAAGGTCCATACCTTATATGTTAGTCCAAGATTTTTAAAGCCCACTACACTAAAGGGGAACCTAAAAAACTGTTATATGAATAATCCAATCATTGGTTAGAAATGCCCCCTTATACATTAATATTTTGGGGAATAAAAATCAGTGACCAAAAATTCCCCCTAATTCCATCGAAGGACCATTACTATTATATAAATAGTAAAAAAACATTGTTCATATAATTATTGAGGTCCTTAAAGGAGATTAAGACTAGTTTTTTTCCTCGTTATCATTCTCCTAATTTATTTTTTGTTGTTAGGCATAAAATATCAGATCGATGTTAAGATCCTATCAAATGATCCCAAGCCCACCTTGAGGGTTCTCTCTAACCCAGGTTAATAGTTTCTCATTTTCATGTTTTTAAAATTTTTATGACTCTACCATGGAGGATAGTGGATTAACTCTAGATGTAGTATGTTCATCATAGATGCTATTTCATATTTTGAAGTTACAAAAATTATTGAGAGGAATACTATCTAAGGTCTCTGTGTGTTTGTTGATGGGTAAATACTGGCATGATATGATGATTTCTTTTAAATCCATATTTATGTGGTTAATTATTTATTTGTTCAATGGAAGATTTATGTTTTCATTTATTTGATATTTTAGTTGCGTTTAATCTTGTATGATACTCCAAATTTCAAAATAATGATAGTTGAGTGATGTAACTAAAATTAAAAAGATTTTGGTTTCAAGCTAAAACATATGAAAATTAACCACTAACCCATGATGGATGAGTCAAGAATAATGCAAATTTAGTTAATAAGTTCACGAATTGAGACTAGAATAACAACCAATAGAATCCAATATAAAACACATTTGGAAGTTGGAGTATGTTTGAAGGGATTAATTCAAATTTTTTGTGGTCTCTCTCTCTCTCTCGACTTCTCTCTCTTGTAATGATATTATAATATACATGATAATGGAGAATTAAAATATACTCTTATAAGAGATGTATATTGTAAAATAATTTTATTTCCATTCACATTTTATTGCCTTATCATTCATATTTATAGAATTTAGTGTGAAGTTAAAGTGATATTTCTTATGATTATTATTGTTTCCCTTATCATGTGATTATTGTGGTGTTATATCAGTGGTTTTATTTTAATCATTTTTCACATGTTATACTTCACTTCAGTAGCTAAGTGTCACAAAGCGAACTATTATAAATGAAATTACCTTTTAAATGAATAAATTAATTATTATGTAATGTAGTTATAGAAAAATGTTCACTACTTTAGATATTTTAGAGCATTATAAAATATTGATTTTTTGATTTAAAAGAACATTAATCATCTTAACCATTGATAATATAGGATTTTTAATATGGGTGAAATCATTACTTTATATTAAGGTTTATGGTAAAATCCAATTAACATAGATGAAAGAAGAAATGGAATCGACCAATAGGATCGTACCCTATGAAAACCATTTATAGGAGCTTCTGTGGGATATGACATCATTGGGGTTTTCCATTGACTAATCCCAAGTCGATATACAACAATTAAATCTTGATTGAAACAGTTTATTGGATAAATTCAAGCCTATCAAGGTACAGTCCAAACAATGTCCACCGAACCACCCAAGGAAAGCACCATTATCGTACGCCTTACCCTTAAGGCATACACTGGTGCAACTGTGTTTTTGATTCTTTTATCTTATAAAGTGAAAAACCCATGTTTAGAAATAAATAACGAATTATCCTCTATTGTTTTTATAAATAATCACCAAATATTTCTATCCTCTACACCCAAAAACTATTAAGCATTAAGTTCCCGTCCATATCCCTATCAAAATACCTTCCAAGGTGTTACCATGATCTTAATAAACTCTTCCCATGATTTTAGAAGCAAACTCTCACTACATAAAAATGTTTCCTTAACGGTGAATTTTTAGCATCCATTTATTAAAAAATGATGCTAAATATTTTAATTTTTAACAAACTAAACACTTCTCCCCCAAACCATCAATGATTCAACCATGACCCCCGAAGCCCTGTGAACCCTCGTCGCCACTGATCCCATCCCTTGCTGTCGATCCTATCCCTCACTGCCGATCCCAACACTCGCTGCCCATCACCGCCAGTTTGACCCTCACCAACCTCTTTGGCGATTCACCCCTGCCTCCGACGCTTCAACCCTAACTCCCGGAATCCCTACCCAACCCCCCGAAGCCTTGCCACCAATCCCAACCATGGGTGAGGTCATTTTTGAAGGAGTTGATTTTCATGGGGTTTCAGATTAGTTTAAACTTATTTGAGGTAGATGTAACTATGAAATTTTTTTATTTTAAAATTATTAGCATGAATTTGCTTTTTAAATTCAATTTCTATGAAATTTTAAATATATTTTATATACCAATGGTTTTTGAAAATATTTCTTGGTGTTTTGAGGTTGGTATAAAAGGGTTTTCACATTAATACCATGTTTTCATTTTTTTTAAATGGAATGTTTTATTATCCTAATATTCTTGTGAAATATCCTATTTCCTTTTGAAATGATTATCATGTTTTTTAATGGGTTATAAACTTATTATAATTTTTAATATGTGAAAAATAGGTTTTAAATAGAATTTGATTTTGAATTTAGGTGTTAACCTCAATTGTTTTTAAAAAAGGTTGTTTTAATGTATTTAAAATTGGTATTTTAAATGTGTACATGGTTTAAAACTTCTAAAATATCTTGTTTTATTATTTTAAATTTTTGGATGGATGTGGTTGTACCATTTTCCTTTTATTTACTTTCAATGAGAATGAACCTTATTGAAGTGTAGATTTGAAATATTTTAAAAGAAATGGTAGATTTTTGTGGACCTATTAAAATGTTTCAAGTTGTGTTCATGTGATTTTTGAGGGAAATGAAGGTCATTGGTCATGATTTATTTTTTTAAATAAGATAACTCTTGTGTAAGGGTGAAATTGAAATGTTTTAAATGATTTTGTGTTTTCCATGATTTTCTATATTGTGTTTGGTAATTATTTTATGAAAATGAAATGTTTTTTTAATTCCAAGACATGTATTGGTGTCAAATTACTATTTAACAGATTGGTTTTAAATGGTTTATGTGGAAGTAAACCCAGCATTCCCCTTTTCAAGTTTACCACTTGTGTGGGTTTGTGAAAAATGTGTGATGCTTGATGCTCCCCATACATGAGAATGTGATAATTATTCCTTGAGTGTATGTTATGTATGTATGGGGTACTACATCATTGGGTGTTAGGGTTGAGTGTAGTTATGGTTATTCTTCATGTGTTAAAATTGTCTCATTTTCACTATTCCCCAGTTCCACTATTGTTCATTAGAAAATAGGTATTAATTGGATGACCTAACTTATTTCTCTAGTCGGTTTACATGACGCTAGTTTCAAACCAGTAATTAAAGGAACATGGTCTAGGTGGGGGGTTTTTATCTGAGCCTTATGTGGGTAACTTGGTTCTCTGTAATATATATAACATATACTGATAGATAGATATTTTAGGTGGTTATGAACATATATTATTAACTTATTATCACTTTATTATTCTCTGGGTAGATACCATGATACATTCAATTATATGGGTACTTAGTGATTTAGGGGAGTTTTATCTAGTGCTATATTATATTATTTCCCATGATTTATTAATTATGGAATCTTTCTTGTTTGTATTGTATTATATGGTTACTTAGTGATTTAGTAGAGTTTTATCTAGTTATATATTATATAATTCCCATTATTTATTCATTATGGAATCTTTATTGTTTATATTGTATTTTTATATTCCTTACGTAATTGTTTTTGTTACCCTAATACAACATTTATAGTTTGTGTATTACCTTTACATATGTACCTTGTACCCTTACACATGCTTTGTATTCTTGGTTTTACCCTTACATAATATCTAATTACATATACAAAAGTTTTTCTTACCTTCACGCAAGTGATTCTTACCTTTACACAAGTTTTTATTACCATTGCACAAGTGTTTCTTAAATTTATGCAAGTGATAGGCAACCCATAAGAGGAATGAAAAAAATGTAAGTTACACATGTGTAGTGGACTAGCTACCTTTAAATAGTGTATGTGATTTACGTTTTTTACTTTACATGTACTTTAGAAAATGTTCATTACCATTATGTAACTTCTTAGTGCCTTTATACAACTTTTCAAGTTACCTTTACATGACCAGTTTAATTAAATGCTAACAATTAGCCAACTTTACTAATTATCCTTATGAAATGCTTATAATTTGTTCTTACCTATAAATTGCATTATAATTTCTGTATATACAACATGGGTATAATTTATCTTATCTTTTTTTGAGCTATATATTTTAAGGGTTACCTTTATAGAAATTATAAAAATTATGAGTTACCCTTATGCAGCTTGTGCAAAAAATATTTTACCCTTACATGGGCTATATAGGTATAAACTTTCCCTATTATATTTAAGTAGTAGAGTATCTCATCTATTTGAATGGTAGAATGACTCTGTCACTAGAAAATGATACCAGGAATGAAATACATTGAGTATTTTTGAATTTGAACGTGAAAATTTAAATTATAATATGTTTCAATTTTAATTTATAACATTTTGGTTTTAAATGTATGATAAAGAATTAGGAAAAACCCATGTTTAGAAGATTCAATGTATTTCTAAAGAATTTAATCCATCTATATTTTTTCTATAAATAGAATCTAACAAAAGAAGTGGATAAATAATAAGAAAGACATTTAGAACTTCATAGATTCATTATACTGATTCGTTGATTCATTTCTAGTTGCATTGTATTTCCTTGTTCTGTATCAATTAAAGACGGGTCAAAGTTCACCACTCTACACCAGTTTATGCATCAACATATTATAATAGTCCAAATAGTTTAATTCTTTTTTATAAGTGTGTATAATTATTATTTCACAGATGGTTGTACGTATATTTAAAAGGTATTTTACAGTTATTTAACATATTCATATTTTTTAAACTAGTATATATGAATCTATTTTTCTATTTTTTAATAGTTATGTGTTTTAATTTTTTTCATAATGTGTAGGCACATTGTGATATATATGTATAAAATTTGGATCACATTACTATGGAACACACCTTAGTATGCTAAGAGTTTGGAGGTGTATTTAGATTCTACAATTTTCAATTGATCTGTTAATGTGAGAATAAGATGTCCATGTCCAAAATGTAAATTTAGAATATGGTTGAAGAGAGTTTAAGTTTATGAAAACTTAATATTGAAGAAATTACCTTCTCATTATTTGTGTTAGATTTGACATGGAGAATCAAACATTACAGAAAGGTTGATAATTGATGTCAATCTATATAATGAGATCCAAAATTCATCGAAAAATGGAAAATGAAATGAAAAACCTTAAAAAATATTCATTTGGAATTGCGATACACCAACATCAACATCAAAACATATCATAACAACAATTTGAGGGTAATACAAATAGAAATGTGACCAGTTATATTTTTGAGAC
Source organism: Viscum album (assembly GCA_963277665.1). Taxonomy (NCBI): domain Eukaryota; kingdom Viridiplantae; phylum Streptophyta; class Magnoliopsida; order Santalales; family Viscaceae; genus Viscum; species Viscum album. The sequence goes on along the minus strand of OY728158.1, from coordinate 1,895,710,348 downwards.
TGTAGGAGAAGCAGATCAATATTGTCACATAACATTGGATCCTCCTCTTGATTCTATGTAGACCAATTTAAGAAAAAGATTCACTGAGTAAACATATGTGTTTCATGGTTTAGATGATTATGTAAATGAATATTTGTATAGTGGATGGTTGAAATATTCAAAAAATTATTTTTCACTGAAGTTGTACCATAAAAAAATCCAACATGGAACTAAAAATAAGGTGATATCTGTGATATTGGAAATGTTGCGATATTAATTTCCTAAAATAAAGATACAAGTGTTTTTTTATGTTATGAAAAAATATGTTAACAAACTTGGTCTGAATTATATAAAAATTCATGTGTGTCCAAATGATTGTATGCTTTATTGGGGAAATGATTCAAGCATATGGGATTTCATAAAATGTTATTCTTCTAGGTGGCAGTCTATGGGTGATGATAGATGTCTAAATCAACATACTATCATAAAGAAGAAAATGAACCCACCTACATAGGTTTTGTGTTACTTTCCTTTAAATCCTTGATTCCAAATATTATTGATTTCATCAAAAACCACCGAACACATGAAGTGGAATTATTTAGATAATAATAATGATGAGTTAATGAGACATCCAATAGATTCACAATCATAGAAGAAATTTGATTCATTACATCTAGATTTCTTATATGATTCTAGAAATGTTCGATTGGGATTGACTGCTAATAGATTCAACCAATTTGGGACTTTGAGTACCAGTTATAGCATTTGTCCAGTTGTTAGGATCCCTTAAAATCTACCTCTGTAGATGTGTATGCAACAAATTTATTTTATCATTTCAATTATTATTATTAAAAAATTCCTGAAAATGATATTTATGTATACTTGAGGCCTTTAATTGAATAATTATTGGAGTTATGGAGTAATGCTGCTGAGACATATGATGAATCTTCTTGAACAATGTTCAAAATGCAAGATGCTCTAATGTGGACCATTAGTGACTTCCATGGACTTGGGAATTTATCTTATTATAACACTTACATGATTTTGGATTGTCTTGTTTGTAAATTTTATTTTGAGCCCTAAAATCTACCTCAAATTAGAAAATCTTTCATCTTGTGTCATCAAAGATTTCTCGACGCATATCATAGATTTCGGCTGAACAAGTCAAAATTAAATGGCTTAATTGATCGTAGAGCACCACCAAAGTTTTTAATAGGTTCTAAAATATTGGAACAACTTTGAAATGTTGAAATAGAATTTTGTATGGTGCTTCATTTGAATGATAGTGGGAAATGAGTTCACAGTGCATCATCAAGTTAAATCAGAATGCAAAAATGGAGGGAAAAAGTATATTCTTCAAACTTCCATATTTGGAATTTAATTTTTTTGCAGAATAATCTTTATGTGATGCTTATTGAGTAGAGTGTTTGTAAAATATTTATCTTCACATTTCTTAATGATCATGGAAATTAAAAGGATCATCTTAATGCTCAGAAAGACTTACAAGCAATGAACATAAAGCACGATATCTGGCCAGATGACAATAGAAGGTATGCTCCGACAATTTTTTCAATGAATAATAAGGATAATGATACATTCCTAGGAATTTTAAAACATGTGAAGGTATCTAATGGGAATTCAAGTAACATCTCAAGGTGTGTTTACTTAAATCATCATAGGTTACATGGATTGAAAATTTACAATTCACATATTTTGTTACAGTAGTTACTTCCATTGGCATTGCGTATATTATTACTTGAAAGGGTTACTAATGTTGTACTCAAATTCTGCACATTTTTCAAACAATTTTGTGAGAAAAATATACAACCATTTCATCTTCACAACCTTCAGGAGAGATTTGTGTTGACACTTTGTGGAATGGATATGATCTTTCCTCCATTGTTTTTTACTATCATGATGCATTTAACTATGAATTTGGTTGAGGAAGATAAATTATGAAGTTATGTACATTATCGATGGATGTATCTAATTGAGAGGTACTTTATTTATAGGTTTTAATTTATTAAACTATTCTTGGAACTTCATTGAATATATTATTATGTTGTTTTATTTTATTTCACACATATCTTGGGCATTTTAAATCTTACATGAAAAAAGATCAACATTAATGCTCTATTTCTGAAGTCTATTTAGCTGAGGAGTTCCTTACCTTTTGTTCTAGATAATTGTATGACATTGAGACAAGATTTAATAGAGTTGGATGTGTTGAAAATACATCGACTCAATATGAAATACATGGGAAATAAAAAATATTTCCTACCATTGGCCGATTAGTTGGGAGGAAATCAAATGTTACATTGAAAGAAATGGAATTATTACATGTACAAAGATATGTGATGCTAAATAGTGAAATTTCATATCCATTTTTTGAATAGTTGAGGATAAAAAAGGAGACAAATGAGAGGACAAACAAAAAATGAGAAAGATATAACAAAAGCTGTTAATAAAGAGCTTGTAGAATGGTTTGCACGACATGTAAGTTCATAAACATTGAAATTAATATGGATATTATTTTGACACATAAATTTTTCAAATCTAATAATGTATATTAATTTTTCAAATCATGAGTACTGATACTCGAGAAAATCTGTCAGAATATTTGAAGTTTCTTGCTTGAGGTCCTCTAAAAAAAGATAGAAAGTTCAACGCTTACAATGTAAATGGATTTAGATTTCATAAAATCGATCGAGAAGAGGGTTTGAAAACAAAAAATAGTAGCATATTTACATTTTTCAAATTACTTCTGTGAACTTATCTTGCTTGATGGATGTTGGTGACCATGAACTCTATGATCTATATATCTTATCATCACAAGATAAAATGGGATATAATGTGAAAGATTTCATGGATGAAGGGTGGATTTTAGTTGCTAATATAAAACAAAGAGACTTTTAGGATATGGGTGATGAAGTGGATGATTTTTCCTTTGAAATTGAATCCCATAAACAACAAGAAGATGTCTTATTTTTTTCATCAAGATATTGAAAATGTTAGTCTTTTAAGAGTAGATGATGTAGATAAAGTAATGATGGACTAGAAAATAGACATGATTGAAGAATAAAATGATTGTACGTGTAGTTATTCATTAATTTATCAACCACTTTTGTAATTTGTGCAGTCATTCATTATAATTGTTATGTATAATTGTTTTGTTAGTAATATTAATATGATATCATTTCTATTTTTTTCTACATGATTTTTTTTTGAAATATATGTTCTCGAATTATTTTTATTTGATTAAATGACAGGAATGTCAAGGAGGAAGTGTTATACTCACACTGCGGGGTTAAAGAGTTTTTATAGAAGCCGATCAACTATGGTAATGTTTTCATTTGTTTAAATATTTTTTAGACAATGTTATTTGATTAATATATTAAATTGTTGATTTATATTTTTTTAATACAGTCAAAGAGTTTAGGTCACCAAGCCTCCCAAACAGAAGTGTGGTTGAATGTTTATAAAAAATCTAATGGGAGTTTTGTTAATGATTCTGCCAAAGAAGTTGAGGTATGAATTCATTTTTCATTATAATAACTTATTATCAGTTGTCACTATGTTAATATATATTGCTTATAATATGAATGATATTTTATTTATAGGTAAAAAATAAAGAACTATGGAATGTCAATCCCACACAGTCCTACTCAGTCTCCCATGATGACCTTGTTAGTAATGACCTTGGGAAGAAGCATCATGGTTGAGTGCATGGGATGAGTTTGAGACCATTACCATATGAGGTCTTTGGTAGGAAAATTAGGATTGCAAGTGATGACTGGTGGTGAGAAGGTAAATCACACAACTTCAAAATCAGTTAGTTCATAAAATTTAATTTATTTTAAGTTTAAATATAAATATACAACATTGTTTAATTTTTAATATAATTGTCTTACAAGTGCTGGGAGAAGGAAGTGGAGATAGATATGGAGAGGGGGATGAGCAGAGTTCATAATTGTTTATTATTTAATATAATTTTGATATAATATTGTGTAATAGATTTCATTAGTGAGGAGGAATGGATATCTTGTTGAAATATGTTATAGTGGATGGTTTGTTGAATAATGATGTGGAAAGAAAGTATTGTGTTGATGGTTTGATGTAAGGGACATGTTTTGATAATTAATTTGTTTTATTGTATGATATTATGGTCTCTATGATATTTTTATAATTAATTTGATATTTACTAACCTTATGTTTTGATTTTTAATTGTAAGTGTATTCAACTTCAAGTAGTGGATAATTAATCAAGGGAAAAAAATGAAATTACATGGGTTGAGTTGAGGTTGGGATAAATGACCTGAGTTATGATTCATAATGTTTTTGGAAGTTGATGGTGATATGATCACTTATAATTCGAGTAAGGATCTATGTTTTGGATTGGGTAGTTTTATCTATCTTAAAATTAATGAGTTTATTATTATTAATTTCATTATAAAATAGTAGGGAATCATTAATAAATTTTTCCAAGGGTGTAATATTATTCTGGTTCATTGATGGGTTATTATAAATTCTTTGGTTTCTCTCTATGGAGTGGTCCTTATTTAAGAGGTATCCCCCATTAAGGTAATATTTCTAGATGTTTTCTTGATTTGAAGAAGTGTTATTGAATTTGATCCTTTCCTTGAGAGTGTTGTAGGTGTGTTCATCATGTTTGAGAGGTATTTCAGTATAGTGGTTAACCATTAGAAATTTATTATTCTAAACCTTTTTATTATCAAGTAATAAAATCATTTTATAGGTATCTAATGTAATGGATAATGATTTATCAAGCCTTTATTTTGTTTTTTGGGTGTTGGGGATCATGGGAGGAAGTTTTGTGGGAGAATGATTGAGAAGGTATTGGTTCTATCATAAATTTCAATTGAGAAATTTTATCACACTATGACTGAGAGTGTTTATCCATGGAAAATAAGGATTTGACATATAATGAGATGCTGTGGTGTGATGATTAGGTCATTGGTTTTTGATGTTGTTCTGTTTAGCTAATGGTAATTTATTTATAGCATGAGGATTTAAATTACAGAATGGAGGTTAAGATATGATTTTTGGGTTCCCTTATGTTTAGTAATATTCAGTTTGTTGTATCATGACCATAGTCATTACATCTGATTTATAATTTGTGTTTTCTTGGTCTTGTGTGAAATTTCATGAACCCTGGGGGTTATGTCCTGGTTTTTTGGGGTGGATCATGAATAAGGTAGATAAACATGAGCTAAAAAATGATTCTTGGAGTTCAATTGTTGTAGTATGGTGGTATACATTACACCTTTACCTTCCTTGTTTATATTGAAATTAAGATAGATCATTGAGTTTTAATGGGGAATTGTTAGGGGGATTGCACCACGATCCTCAGAAATGTGTTCTGTTCTAAATCTTCATGTTGTTATTCTTTTAGTAACACCGTGATTCCATTAATTTGTATTTTTATCGTACATTTGCGGAGTCACCTACCCTTAGATCTATCTTCCTTGTTTCATTAACACCATGATTCCATTAAATGTTACTATTGTGTTGTTCTGGCTATAGGTTTTGGGGCTACAGAACCTACATCTTGTTTTTTTCATTCATGATATAGAGGCAGTTTAAAACTCCACTAGATATTTTTTTCATGGTCATTTAAAGCACTACAATATTATGTAATTTTAGGACAGTGGTTATAACCATTGAAAAATATGAAAAAATTTGACTTAGCGGTGGTTTTATCCGTATTAGTGACAGTTTGTTCGGTGAAAGTTTCAGAATGTAATAGTAGTTTTAACCACCGCTAGATTGCAATTATTTTTTAACGTGGAAACTGCTGCTAAAACAAAAAAAATCCATGAAATAAACAATCTAAGATGCTTTCAATAAACCACTACTAAATGGAAGGAATTGACGCATGTTGATTAAAGACACAAATTTAAGCGGTAGTTTTTTGAAACCCTCACAAGACTATATAATGCCTTTTTAAACCACTTCAAGATAAAAAACCACCACTATACAGGCATTTTGTTGTAGTGTCTCAAGGTAAGGGGTTCTCTCCTCCTCTTCCTCTTTATTCATGCTCTTTCTTTGAGATATGCCTTTTGATTTCAATTTTTTATTATTGGAATATGTTTTACATATACCATTTATTGTCCTTATGATTACCAAAAAATGATAGACCCCCTTTTACTCTCATTAAGGATATGGGTTATCATAAATAGTATTAGAGATAAATATATTTAATTTTGAGAATTGGGATTAGAAACAATTAGTGATAGGCTTAGGGATAAGAATAAAAACAGTAAAAAATCCATAAATGTTTTAAAATATATAGTAAGTGGTTTCCAAGAACTAAAATCTCTATATAGATACTATAAATGGGTGTGGATATGAAACAGTTTTACCAATTGGTAATAACTCCAAAAAGGCTTCATTAGGCATTGACTCAACTGTAACCTAGTGCATGAAAAAATGACTTGTTTCACACCTGGTTTCACACTCCTAAGGGATATTCTTCGGTAAATTTAAAATATTATTATGGACTATTATGAAGGGAACAAAAAATACCCATAAAATTTTATGTTACGAAATTGAGAATGGATTACATATATTGAAACCTAGAAATTCAAAGGTTAAATAAAGTATGTCATTTATATGTTATACCATCAATGTTCATAGTTTCTATTTTATTTGATTAATAGTTTGAAAATTCTCATACCTAATTTTCCTTTTATTCTAGTTAATGACTGGAAATGGGAAGAATTAAATCAACAACCAATGTGAGGGGTGATGTGATGAATTCCCAAATGAGTTTCCCAGCCTAATGGGAGAAGTAATCCAGAACATCAAAATAATAATTTCTCAGTTAATTAATTTCTTGAATTGAAAACTTAATTAGGAGTAATTACCACATCTCCTTACTAAATATCATATTGAAATTGAGACCATTATGCAACAAAGTATTCTGAATTTTAGTGGGTATTCTAATCCATTAATCATAGAATAATGAATCATATCCATTAAAACATATTCCTTATCCTTTAATGATATGATTAAGATAAAGTCATGATGTATATTTATTATATATAGAGAGAATTTGATTAATGGTCAGAATTGATCAAAAATAAATTCCTTGAGGAGGTGATCAAAGATATGGAGTGGAAGATTCATGAAGAATATTTTCTAGTAAATATTTCCCCCCCACCCACTATCTGAAAAAAAATTCATATGGATTTCCTTGGCCTTGGGTAGATGTATGATGGATCCATCAGAGTGTGTGAGGAAAACATTACAACACATTCATGGTATGCCTTTGAATTTTTGATTGAAACTAAAAGTAAATATTATCTATTCTTTAGTTGTATAAATGAAAATATATAAAAGTCTTCGGTGATTTGAGACTTTGATAGCTGAAAGGAAATTGTTAGATGTTCCCTCAAAATCAAAATAGAGATTAGTGAATCTTAAAACTATAATGGTTCAAAATATAGGAAGCATAGAGTGGGTTTTAATTCTGGTGGTGCAATGAAGACATATAATTGGTGTAAGAATGTATAACACCCCACTTGTCAAAAAGTGCGGGAAGAAGCATCACATAAATTTCATGAAGTGGATAAGTAAATGATTTAGGTATGGTGAGGAAGGAAACTTAGATAGAGAGTGTTGATGGGATAAACTCAATAATTTGATAGAAAAAAAGAAATTCTATAGTTAACCCTCAGCCTGTTATCCAATGTTTTAACTAAAAGGGAAAAGGAAACATTGAAAATAAATTCAAATGTCCAAGGTGTATTTAAGATAAAAAAACAACCACCCTGGTCTAGAGAGTAAGGCAAAGCTCATGTCATCACAATAGTTTTGGTGGCTCGCAACCATAAAGTGGTGATATGTATGATAGTTATTCAATAATGGATAGTGAACATACAATTTGATTCTAGTTAAACATATTATTTCATGTTACCTAAGTTTAGTAGAATAATTCATACTCCACTAAAAAACATAGAATCAGAGATATCGATGAAAATGGAAAATGCAGAAATTATTTTATCCCTAGTATATAACTCCCCCATGTCAATATTTTTTAGGATAAACTACCTAATAATCCTTGGGATACTCATGTTATAAGAATTAGATGCTATAATTAGTATGTATTGGTTTTCCTTATATAGTTCTAATATAAATAGTAGAGAGAAGTAAATCACCCTCTTTATTATAAATGATCCTTTAATTCTATATAAATGTAAGGAGAAAGATGAATCTCTATTGGTTTAATCATATCAAGCATGAATATTATTTCATTATGAGCAAGATTACCCTGCTCAAGTGATTGAGACTAAGAAAAATATCATACTTGATGACAAGACCACTGTAAAAGTGTATGCTGATCTATTTTCTGAGGAATTGTATGGTCTTCATACAAGCTGTGAGGTTGAGTTCTCAATAAAGATTATGCCGGGTGATTTTCCAATATCCAAGAATATATATATATAATAGGCATTGTTAAACATAAATAGCTTAATAATAAATATAGTATAATCAGGTTAAAGGGTTTATATACTCAAGTGATTCACTATTGGGTGCATCAGTTCTCTTCATCAAGAAGACAGATGTTTTAATGTGCATATGCATTGATTATAATTAGCTTAATAAGATCATGATGAAGAATAAGTATCATCTAACATAGATTGATAACTTGTTCAATTAGATACATAGATCCCATTACTTCTCTAAGGTGGATCTTTGTTCGAGATATTATCAAGTAATGGGGAATAAGAAGGATATCCCCAAGGATTTTTTCATATAAGGTATAGGCACTATCTGTTAATAGTGATACCATTTTGAATCACTAATGATCCAACCATTTTTATGGGCTTTATTAATATTCCTTATGTATTAACTCAAAAAAAAATCGTTGTATTTATAAATGAATTTCTCAACCACCATAAAATCAAAGAAGGAACATGAGGACCATTTGAATATTGTAATGAAGACCTTATGAAAGAAAATATTATATGTGAATTATATAAAATGAGAGTTTTGGATTAATTAAGTAACATTCCAAGGGTTTTTTGTCACAAACAAGGGGATATCTATGGATTCTTCAAAAAAAATTCGAACCTGAAGGACGGCTTAGACTAACATCTGTGACATATATCCATAGTTTTCTTTGGATTATTTGGGTACTATTATTGATTTGTGAGAAACCTTTACAAATTTTCAATCCCAATAACCATGTTAACTCAACATGGAGTAAATATTACCTAGAATGATGAATAATAGTATTTATTTAATGATTTATAGTAGAGTCTAACCACTACACTTAATCTCATATTACCCTTCAGTGGGGAATGATTTGTGATCTACAACAATAAGTACAGAAGGGAATGGGTTTTGTGATCATGAAAGATGAAAATGTGATCGAATATTCCTCCTACTAATTAAATATACATGAGAAAAAATATCTAATAAATTATTTAGAATTGGATACAGTGATATTCACATTGAATATTTGGAGATAATATCTCTATAGGAAACGTTGTGAGATATATATAGATCATAAAATCCATAAGTATATATTCACAAAAATAGTTCTAAATATGATCCAATGAAGGTTTTTTTAGCTGATAAATTATTATCATTGTTCAATCCATTTCTATCCTGAGGAGGCAAATGAAGTGGAAAATGATCTTAGTAGAAATGATCCTGCAACCCTATCCATGGTGAGTATCAGAAGTGATCTAGTATTATTGGACATGATAACTATTGACATGGGAATAATAAAAGGATTTATATCATTCTCAAATAACTACTCACCCATCTATTCTTGAGAGGACCAAATATTCCCAAAAATATAATGAGTATCTACAAAAAATGGTAGAAAATATTACACAGTTCGACTTTGATGAAGATTAAGTTATAAAATTTGGAACCCAGATATGTTTCCTATAAAAAACATAAATGAAGAGAAAATTTCTAGATAATGTGCACAACATATACTTCTATATTCATCTAGGAATCACTAATAAATATGGAGTCTTGATGAAAAACACATGGTGGGATAACACGAAGAGGGGGATTGTTGAATTTGTATCTCAATTCTAAGTATGAAAATAAGTCAAGGCTAGAAAATAGAATTATAAGGGCATGGTCCACCATTGTATATAATGGTATGAAAATTGGAAAACATAACTATGAATTTCATTATAGGACTCCCCAAGATATCTAAAGAAAATAATTCCATCTAGGTGGTATTCAATCACATTATAAATTCATTGCATTTCATATCTATCAATAACGATTTTTCTCTTGATCAAATAACCATGAAATAGATAAGAAAAGTGGTAAGACTATAGGGAGTTACACTATCTCTTGTATATAATTATAATTTTAGGTTTTCCTCAAGGTTCTGGAGAATCCTTCAGTAAGAGTAGGATACAAAGTTGAGTTTTAGTACTTCTCATCACCTTAGATGGATGGTCAGCATGAATTTACCATTCAAACTCAAAAGGATATTCTAAGATCCTATTCAATAAATTTTTAAATATTTTGGGATCAATACCTTACCATGGTGGAGTTATAATATAAAAAAAAATTAATTCTATCATTTAAATAGATCCTTATGAGGCTTTTATGAGAAGATGTGTCATACTCCAACATGTTCGAATAAAGTAAGAGATAAGAAGATAATTGGACATGTTGTTATCCAATAGATGATAGAGAAGGTTCAAAACATTACGTGTTATATGAAATCCACACAAAGTTGATAATAAATATATTCATGAAATAATCGATGAGAACTAGAGTTTGAGGTCAAAGATAGGGTGTTCCTTTATATATCACTGTGGAATAATTTCATAAGGTTTTGGAAGAATAAAAATCTTAGTCCAAGATATATCAGCCCCTATAATATTCTTGATCACATTATTACTATGTAATTTCGAAAAGAACTGCCACCTAACCTATTCTACGTACATGATTTGTTCCTTGAACCCCTCTTGAGGAAGTACATACTAGACTCATCACATTTAAATAATCTAGAGGTGGTACTATTGGATAATGATATTTCACAAGAGGAGATGATGGTGAATATATTAGATCATAGATACAAAGTTCTATGAAATAAGAAAACTTACCTGGTCAAAGTATAGTGGGGGAACCACAATTTTAGGGAAATAACTTGGGAACCAAAATATATGATTAAATTGAAATACCCTATTCAATTTTAGTGTACGAAATGATGTTTTATGGGATAATTTTTTAATGGTATAAAAAATATAACAACCTAAACTATCATAAATGAATTTCACTTTTAAATGAATAAATTTTTTATTAAGTAATGTAGTTATAAAAATCACATGTAGTACTTTGGATATTTTATACCATAATAAAATATAGCTTTTAGGGTTTAAATAACCTTTAAGAATCTTATCTATTGATAATATATCCATTGTATATTAACCATTGTGATAAATATATGTATTAAGGGTTGTGATCAAATAAAATTGACATGGATGAAATAATTGATGAAATTGACCAGTATGATCATATTCTATTAATCCCATTTATCAAAGCTCTAGAGGGACATAGAATCACTGTGATTTTCCCTTAACCAATCCCAAGATGATATATAACAACAAAAGATCTAGAAAACCCATTTATAGAATAAGTTCAAGATTATCAAGATCACAAACCAAAAAATGTTCATCAAACCAACCTAAGAAATCACCACCATCACACCCCTTACCCATTCAGCATAAACTATAAAAATTAGGGGTTATGTATCTAAACCTTGGTAATATGGATTTGTATATTTTATTTTTTAATGAAATAATTATTTTTTATCCCTTTTTATTATTAATGTATAAATGATTTTGTAATTAGTTTTCTAAAACAAGAGTTTGACACAAAGAAATTGAATTTTTTAAGGAAATATATAATCTCAGTTAAGACACTATATTAACAAATTCAAGCCTTTTTGAAACAAATTTTATTTTAATAAAATATTCTTATTAAATAATATTTAATTTAATATAAATTATAAAATAATTTAATGAAGTCTTATGTAATTTTTATAAGCATTAGAAAGCTTCCAATGTCATAAGAACATTTATTTTGTATAAATAAGATTATTTTTTAAAAGTGAAAATTCTCATATTTATGAATTTATTTTGATAAAATAATTTTTTTTTGAAATCACACCTTCAAAATTTGTTAATTTTTATTTTTTCATAATTTTATGAAGAATTCGAATTCTTGTGTAAGAATTAAATATGTTATAAATGGGCCGTCCATATTATGACTTCACAATATCCAAAAAAGAGATGTAATGAATTTTATAACGAGTCTCAATGGACAAAATGATGTTTCCAATTTAAAATAATTTTTTTAAGTTTTTTTTAGTAATTTTACAACTCTTTACTAAATCATAAAAAACCAATATTAAATTTTAATGTTTTAAAATCGATTTTTTATAAACATGACTAACTTCCATATCAATAATGGTATAATTTTAATAAATTTGTTCCATACCTTTTAAAATATTTAAAACCTATTGTATTTGGAATAAAGAAAATGAAAAACCCATGGGAATGTTTTCAGTTTTCATTATTTTACCATATAGAGTCTAAAACCTAAGGTTTGAAATCAATAAAATATTATGCTATATTTTTCTATAAATACCCACTAAAACTCCCATTCCTCTTCACTAAATACCCATTGAGTTCTAATTTCCTCATTGTATCCATAAATATATCCCTCCCATTGTTTTCCCAAGATCTTAGTAAGATCCTATTAATATTTTAGAAGCACCCCCTCAAGGAAAGGGATTCTTTCCTCTTCCTCATACAATAACAGTCTTTGAGATACACCTTTTGATTTCAAAATTTTCAAGTTGGAATATGTTTTACACATCCCTTTTACTATCCTTATGATTCCAAAATAATGAGGACCCCCCTATAAATATCATTAAATCCTTCCGTAAATCTTTCTTTAAACCCATTTGGTTTCCAAATTTATCATTATATTTAACATGGAAAACATTTGTGTAGTGGATACCTATCGCCATTTTCTCTCAATGGTATACACCTTGTTATAACTATCATTAATTGATTTGGGACTTCCATTTATGTAACCCACATCCATTAATTATGGGATTAAAAGTGTTGAAAGAAAAATTTAGGCTATATGATCTAGGTGGAACACAAATTCATTTACATGATATAAATGTGATAGCTACGCTTAGAATTATATAGTCTTCCAATGCTTTGGGTAATGTTTTTATCTCATGAGATACCATATATGGTGCACTGCAGGTTATCCTAATAGAACTATGTTATGATTTATCTATCGTAATCCTTGACTTATTCTTATGATGTAATGTTTTATGTTGTTTCCACATTCCTTATGTTGCATGATTCTTTATGTTACCTTGATGTTATTATCTTATACTATTATTCGGTATTAAATTTTATAATTATCACCTTTATATGTCATCATGAAATGCCAATTTAGTCACATATACTAATTTAACATATTCTATTATTTTATTATTACCTTATTGGAATTTATATATCACCTCTTTCTTATATACACCTCAATATTATCCCCTATAAAATTAAAAGATCAATGGACTTTAAGGGAATTTTATCATGTTTTTAAAAAACTATATTTATATCCATCTTTCAAGTTATTATTTTATATATATAATTACCCAAATATAATAGGCCTATTGATATTTCATAATTGTATTATGTGCATCTTTATGTAATAAATTATGAATTAAGATGTATTAAGTATATTAGTTGTCATACACAGTTTCGTATACGGTGGAACTGGACTGTGTTATTATTTAATGTGGTTGTATAATTGTAGAAACATATCTTAAAAGTTGTTTTTTACATATTGATATCTTATTATATGATTATTAAAGTTTTATAAGGTTATGTAAAAATAAATGATGACGAGATGTTCCTTCAAATTCTGTTTTAATTATTTTTCAATGAAAATTAGAGGTTGGGAAAGAACCACTACAACACTAAATAGAAACAATTTAAGAAATAAAATTTCATTAGAAATTCAATTTAAAATAGACTTCCAAGGAGTATAACCAAGAACTGGTGGGGTTCCCATAGTCACCTAAAGCATTGTATCATGCCCACTGACCAAGACCACAATCTGATGTTACATTATCTATATCATAGTCCACCGATCATTTTTCTCATTTCCAATGAATTTTAATTATAAAAACCATCATGAAACCAAATCATCATTGTCATAAAATAGTACTAGACAACACTCACATTAAATAAACCTCATGAAACCCCACTAGACATGAAGAAATACCATTTAATAAAAAAACTAATCCTCACTCCATAATCAAAACCAACAATCATTGAATCGTCTGCATAACAAAACATGGAAATATTACACTAGAAACACTTGATGAGAATGATGAATCCAAATAAATAATCAATGATAAATGAAGAATCCCTAATGTAACCAAGAATCATCACACAAATATCCAAATGAAGAAGAATTACTCAAAACCACAAGACCAAAAGAATAGAAAATTGAAATCATATAAACCCAAAAATTGTAGGATCAATCCGTAGAACCAAAATAGTAAGGGAAGGTTTTCAAGACCCGAACCAAGATGGGGCTTGAGTAGAAACTACCCCAATCCCACCTCTATAGGCTAGGGGGTGGCGACAAGCATTAAAGGAAGATATAACATGGGGAATCCTTTTCATAAGTACTTGTATGCAGACATAGAACTACAACGATGTAGAAGTATATAAGAAGTAAAAGTAAAAAAATAAAAATGCTATGGGAAAATAATTGAATGTAAAGAATATAGACAGTACAAGGGTATAATAGTTTAAAATGAAAAGTAATGGGGTAAAATAAATGCACAGACAGAAGGATGTCTCAACCCAACAAAATGGGAAATTAAAATTTACAGAGTGCCCAGCTCTTGAATCACAATATGCGACCACCATACATGGTCCAAAGTACTAGGTATGCCTAAGATATTTTGAAGTCAACATCATCATGTCCATTGTCTATATAATACACAAAACATGAAAGCCAAGCCCATACATAGGTGAGTATATACATACATAGTAGGATGACCCATAATATGAAGGGGGAGAAATAAGATATACAATTGGAATAGAAAGACAACAGATGTAGGATATAATCAAAGAGAACTATTCAGCCCTTCCAAGAGTGAAAGTAAACTCATCTAAGAACAAGGGTATACACACTATGAGTAGATGAGATACTCATAAAATATTCTCCATATATAACAGGAGTGTAGATTCATATAACCACAAGAATCTAAACATGGAAAGCACGTGCCATACCCCGCATATGTTCACCTCTCATGGAAGGAGAGTATCCAAATCCAAGGTGTGGATATAGAATAATGTATTTACATATGCTCAGTCAATGAAGCATAACTGAGAGAGTAAGGATATCACCATTTCATATTTTACCCAAAGAATATGTAGAGACCCAAATATTGATGTACATGGATATTACATTACATTTTGTGGAATACTAAATACATAACAAAAACACACACACAAGGGACGTAATAGTTTAGTGTCTTTGGAAACTCGGAATATAATCTTCTAATCTTGGTGAAAGATCTTCAACATCCCCCATAAAGATCTTCCCCTTTGGTTTTCTTACCAAAAACCTTTCTTTAAATCCTGGGGAAAAGAAAACATATAAAGTATGAGCTCAAATGCTCATTAATGGTAAGCATGGAGAAAATAAAATAAATCATATACATTTGAACTTAAAAAACATTAACATAATGTTTAAACATCAAAATCTTGAGCGATGACATAAAACATGTCAGAATGTAAGGCATGGATCATAAAGAAACATTAAAAATGGTAAAATGGGATGGGAATAAAACATGGAATTTTGGAAACCATTAAGCACATGTTATGATTTCTATAGTAGCCAAGTAATTGCTGCCAAGATCATCTTAGTGGACAAATTCCCTTTCTGAATTGAGTTCACTCCTCATTCCAATACTGTATCACTGAACCAAATTAACTTTCTGTTCCAGCCATGTCTATATCATGAGATATAAATCTTTACTCAATGAATTGGATGGATATATAGGTCCCAACCATCTCATAATGAAATCATTCTTACATGTGCCATAACACAAACAAAAACCATTCATCTTAACCCGAAGAATAAAATGGGTTTCATAAACATCATCCCATCATAACATAATCCATATAAAACAAATTGATATAATTTCATCATAAGAAAAGTGAAACCATGTGAATCATAGAGACATTATACTTGAAACATAGACATATGAAATAATGTCATCTTATATGGAAAATGTTTTTGATAAAACACTTGAAATGAAATCTTTAGAAAAGTATCCTTCTTCAAAAGCTTTTTCTTTTCACAAAATGCCATGAAATTTTAAAATAAAATGATTTTGTTGAAAATAGTCATGAAATCTTATAGAGTCAGCTTCATGAAATTAAGGTTTTATAAAACCTTAAAAATCCATTCATGCCTTATAAGTTAAAAAAACATTCTCCTCGTACTTTTAATGGAAAAGTCAAAAAGTACCACGTATGGTAAACAAAAGAAAGATTCCTTCATTAACACAAATTAAAAATTCAAAGAGGGGTAAAAATGAATTTAAACATACATGGAATAATATTAAACACCTTATTAAAAACATTTTTATGGACAAGGATGAAAAATAAAACCCTAGTAAATAATTACGAATAAACAATCTCGGATAAGAATGAGATTGGAATAATTATCCCTTACCTTATGTCTGATATACTTTGTATGAATCCAGACCTCCTGTATAATGATTTAAATAATTTCATTGACTTATTACAGAATCATATTCATTATTATGATATCATATATGGTTTACTTATGACTTTATATTACCCATTCTTTTGAAAATTCATGTTAAAGTAGCATTTGGGTAAAATCGTTTCATTTATCATCCGTGTTTTGACTTGTAATTATTCATATGATTACTTAGATCAGGATTACATAATTCTAGAATGTAAAACTTTATTAATATATAATATATTTTTATAATATACATATATATAATAGATCGATAAATGGAAAGAAATACACCATTCATGGAGATGGTAGGCCGTACGTACGCATGGACGCTATTTTTGTTTCCTTATAAAATTGAATGGAAGTAAGTAAATAACATATAAATAAGTACAGTATAATTAATATGTCATATATTTTATTATCTTTTAATATATATACTTTATAATCATTCTTGAATGGTTAACTTTGAGAATGAATCTCATCACGTCGTGGAGACGGTAATATGAAAGTACGCACGAGCGATGATATCATTCCCATAATTATTGAATGAAATTAGAGTGGATGATATAATATCTTATAATTAGTATCATGTTATAATTACCATATATATAGTTATTATTTACACCATTATACCCATCCAAGTAAGGTGGTGGTGGAAAAACAGATTACACCACGGCGTGGAGACGGTATTCCGTACGTACGCACGCGTGGTGATTTTGTTTTTCATAGGTTGGATAGAAGGTGAAATGGGGTTGTTTCATATTTATAATAACATATCAGTATATTAGTGATACTTATGTTATTAATTTATAATTAAACAACTAAAGAAGAAGAATTTGAAGAAGAAATAATCAAGAAAGAATCGGTAGAAGAGATTACCTCTTCTTCAACGCACCTCTTTTAAGCTTCCTCTTAAGGCACTAGATTTGGTATTTTGAGAAGAACATAACCTTAATAATGTTTATAGGGAAGTGGAGAAGAGAAATTGGTAGGGGTTGGCCTATATTTAAGGCTAAGACTGTTGTGAATAGGATAGGGATTAGGTTCCCTTTTATAAGGGAGGAGAGGGGCACCTTTGGTAGCATAAGAAATATTAATTTATAATAAATTCAAAACCCACTTAAAAACCACAAAAAATGAGTTTAATCCAAATATTAGATGTGATAGGGTTGTAATATCATCAGCCAATAAAATTTATACATGTTGGGAATTTATTGTAAACCTTATCAATTTAATTTATCCTTATTTAATTTATTTAATCTTATTTGTGGTAATAATATTATAAATTCTAAATTGTTATAAATAATTACTTATGTGTTTTGAATTATCCATAATTGGGTACTTTATGAAATTTTATACCATATAAATTTCAATTTATAATATTTAAATATTTATGTTATTTTTAAACAATTTAATAATATGTTATTTTTATAAAATAACAATAGTGTTAATTTTGACACTATTCATTTATTTGAATTTAAATAAAATCCACACAGATTATATATTCAAAAAAATGTTTAATAGCTTTATATAATATCATATGAATCTAGAAAATTTGTGGAGAACATTAATTAGTTCATATAATGTTTATTTTAAAAATAATAAAACCATTTTTTTGATATTTCTCTTAATAAAACAATTACTACATCATTTTTGTATAATCATTTTATATACTTATTAGTTGAATAAAAATTAAAAATAAATTCCTATAATAAATATAAATATAATAACTTTAATAATAATATTTTTACTAGAATTTATAATCTTAAAATCACAACATGTAAATTGTTATATTTATTAAATTATGAAGGTGACATCTTTGACATCATTTAAAATTAAATAATATAAATGTCCTAATCGGTTTTATAAGACCCTAAATGGTCCAAATATCGACCATTGGATGACTGGGGTATATATATACTCGACCAATAATGTTTGGTAAAGTTTATGGTCCTTTTGATAGGTATTATTATTTTAATAAAAACTATATTATTGATTTTTCACTAAATAAATAATTTTTACATCATCAATGTATAAGATTTTAAGGTAATAAAATATTTATTAAAAATCAAAAATAAATTACTATGATAAATAAAAACATTTTATATTTAAAATTAGTATTTATAATCGAATTTATATTCTGTATAACTATATATTAAAAATAATCTAATTATTAAAGTTTGAGTGAGATATTTAACTTTCCTTTAAATAAACTAAATAAAAGGTATTAATCAAATACAATTGGGTTCCATTAGATTTAATTTCGACCCAAGTATGATTTAGGGTAAAATATAATCATACAATTATATTAGGATAAGTGTTAGGGTAATTTTATAATATTATATTTACTCTTAATTACCCGATTTACCTTTAACTATGGTAAATAAAATTTAGTGTAGTTACTATTTATAATGACTAAAAATAAAAAGTAGCTTATTAACATAATTTGGACCTAATTATTCCAAATATGGAATCCATTTTCCCAAATTGAAATCATAGAAGTTGCAGAAATTAATTTAAAATTAATCCCGTTGTTAAGAAAATGAGTTTTAAAAGTTAAAACATTGCAAAAGATTGAAATGATTTTACCTATGAATTCAATGTAAAATCAATGGTAATGACATAAATTATATTAAATGGTAAAAATATATTCTATTTATACTTTTAAACCATTAAATATTACAATTTAACCATATAAATTATTACGATGAAAAAAGTTGTTTTTAATTAAAATATAGTGTGTTTTTATTATTCATTAAAATATGAATGTTATCAGAATAATATGAAACATTTATCCAAAGTAAATTTTTATATCTTGATTCCAAAGAAGAATTATATTTTTTTAAATTGAACTTATAAACATGTCAATAACTATATTTAAAGTGCGTGTGCCATCAAAAGTCGGTAAAACTGCATTTTTTGAAAAATACTTATTTTACTCGAAAAAATTATTTTGTTCTCACACGATGTTCTAGAAAATGTGTAAGATGAATAATAATGTTATAAAATTTAAAATGTAGTTAATACTATTCATAATAGATAGTTCATAATAATATTATAACAATATGTCATTGTTTAGTGAAACCCGGTATTGCGTACTACACATGCTATCAAGGAAGGTCGTGATTGCGTGTAATGCAAGCCCAGTCAAGGCTGTGTGTAGTGAAATATCCCTTTGTTGTTGCGTATAATATAATCAAAACTTATTTCATTTATACATTAAACAAAATCTATACTTAATGTTGCGTAGAATAATTTCCACAAAACGAACCTGAAATTGTGTGTAACACGAGTCAAGAATAGTGTTGCGTATACTGCAAGCTAATACGGTGTGGCGTATAGCACAAGATAATTTTGGTGTAGAGTAAAACACAAGACATAAATGAAATTAAAAAGAATAATTCTCATAAAATCTTGGGTTTTTACATTCTACGCCCCTTAAAATTAATTTTTCCCTCAAAATTTGTCGGGGTTATAAATGGTTTACTACTTGAAAGTTTCTTTTATAGAAACCCACATCGTAAAAAGGAATAATTAATTTTAAAAAGTGAAGTATGAAACATAATGATTACCCAAATTAACTCATCACTATGTTTCCACGTAGGAGAACATAGGTGAAAATATGGATATGGTAGAGAAATCTAACCATCAAGTTCTGATGGAGAGTGGTAGAGAACATGGCTATGAAAAAGCCAACAATCACAAAGCCATATATTTGTGATGATCTAAGGTATAATCCAATTCATCAGATATAAGAGCACTAGGAAAACATTTTTAGTTTTCAATATCATTTCCCTAAAGTTGAAATTTTTGAATTAGAAGAAATACTTACATGATTTCGGTACAATCTCACTGTTGTTTGTTCCTTGAACAATTTCCACTTCATCTCTTACAGAAATGAAGTTGAATTTGTCTTCCATCAAGTGTTAACAGATCATGAAATAGAATGATAGGTCATTCCATCTATCTGAAACATAAGGTTAGCAAAATTTATATACATATGCCCATCTATGGTGAGATTAATCGTATATGGTTCCTAAAATGGACTTATACTTCATCTATCATACCACTTAATAAAACAAAACTAGTTTATACTGACCAGGGACTTCCTGTAGGCCAGTGTTATGTGATAAAGGCCTATCACACTTTGGTTGTGGGTTCGATTCCCTCAGCCTTGTCCAACGCGACGGGTTGTCGACCATACTGCAGGTTGTCCCTTCTTCTAAAACTACATTATTATAACATCCTTCAATAATATCGAAATAAATTCTAGCCTTAAACAATAATAACTTATTTAAAACATAATCCATTCCAATATTTATCCTTATCTAAAATACTTCAGTCCAATATCATAGTATAAAAAAAACAATTACTCAAAATTTCATCTATCGAGCATGTGAATACCATCATTTATTCCCCATATATCATACGATATATCTTGTTGGTCACATTCCAAACATGTATAATCCTTAATCATGTATTCTATTGAAAAATGAATACCCATTGAACCTTAGTAAAAACATTAATGCTTTCAAAAGTTAACTCTTTCCACATACCAAAATCCCAAAATTTCTATATACTCAAACCATGATATAACTTTTTCCTTATATCAGTCACGAGCTCATTTCATTTTCTCTTTATCCCTTAATTATGCGCATATCATCTCATTTCCAAAAATATTTCAATCACTTTTCATGGTTACCAGTACCATATAATTATTGAAAACCAATACATAGATATTCCAAAATTCCACGATACCATAAATGAGATTCCATGATACTATTTTGAAATCCAATTACATAAACACTTAATCATTCCACAGTATCATTGTCATATTCAACATCACAAATAGTGATTGCATGTGACTTCCCTTTATCCTTTGCCTTAAGAGGTTGCTCACGTCGATCATCATTAACCCTTGGATTAGGTCATTGATTAGCATAATACCCCATTTCCTTATAGCTGAAGCATTGAAGTGTTGGTGGAGCATTCTCTATAGTCTTTTCTATATTCACATCATTAGCTACCTTTTTCCCATTACTTCAACACTCAACTACTCGATGACCTTCTTTTCCACACTTAAAACATTTTCTAGTACCTTTTCGGCAATCTCCACCATGCTTCTTTCCACACATTGAGCATAAAGAAACATTCATCTTCTTTTCACCATTGTTCTGAGATTTCTCCTTGAACTCCATCTTTAATTTTTGGTCAAAAGTATGTGATGGATATGTAACACCAACTTCTAGTTCTACCTTGATAGCACAATGCACGATTTCTTCATAGATACTGAAGTCTCTTATAGCTAATTCCCTTCAAAGACTTGGTTTTAAGCCACTGAAGAATCGATCAACTTTACTTTTAGGTTGGATGATAAAGCCAGATTCATACCTTAAAAGCCTTGAAAACTTTTCTTCGTATATACCAACAGATTCATCATCCATTTGCTTAAGCTCAATGAACTCCTTTTCCATCTTTGTTCGAAGAATACAAGGAAAGTACTTATTGAAAAACAAGTTCTTGAAATCGTCCCATTCCATTGGTTCAATTTCATCTTGGGGCCTTGTATTCTTAATTAGAGTCCACCACTGGTCTGCTTCACCTTCTAAATGGTAAAAAACCAGAATTATTTTTTCATGTTCTGAACAACAAAGTATGGAAAATATCTTTTCAATGGTAATGATCCAATGTTCAACAACAAGTGGATTAAAATACCCACTAAAAGAAGGTGGACGTTTCCTCATGAAGGACTCAATAGAATATTGTTCCATTATATTCTCATTTGGAATTCCAGAATGATTCATAGCTTGTGTAAGTATAACAATAAGATTTTGCACTCCATCTCCCATAAAATTGGTTTGTTCAGGATGACAATCATTGCACTATCCATTACATTGATCAACACGGTTCCTTCAGGTTCCATCCATCGTCTAAATCCAAAAATAATAGTGTGAGATGCAAAAATCATGATAGGGAAAACAACATAATAAATGGGGAGTACCTTCAATATCTAACATCTAAGGTTTAACTCTAATATGGTTTCTATAATTCTAGGACTATAACCTATACTTATACTTAACCTTAGGGACATCCCTAGACATACCTTAAGAATATCTCTAGGGATATCACTAAAGTTTTCTCATCCCAATTTCCAAAGGTTAACTAAACCTTTCCTCTGATACCAACTGTAGAGATTCAAAGATTAACATACATGGACAATACATTACTTTTGTGGAATACTTAATACATAAAAAAAACATACATACAAGGACCATAATAGTTTAGTGTCTTTGGAAACTCGGAATATAATGTTCTAATCGTGGTGAAAGATCTTCAACATCTCCCATAAATATATTCCCCTTTTGTATTCTTATCTAAAACATTTCTTTAAATCTTGGGGAAAAGAAAACATATAAATGTGAGCTCAAATGCACAGTAAGGGTATGCATGGAGAAAATAAAACAAATCATAAACATTTGAACTTAAAAAACATGAACATAATATTTAAACATCAAAATCTTGAGCAACGACATAAAAAATTGAAGTGCGTAAGGCATGTATCATAATGAAACATTAATCATTTTAAAATAGCATGGGAATAAAACATGGAATTATGGAAACCATTAAGAAATGTTATGATTTCTATATTATCCCAGGCATTTCTTCCAAGACCATCTTACTGGACAAAGTCCCTTTCTGAATCGAGTTCACTCCTCTTTCCAGTCCTGTATCACAGAACTGGAATAACTTTTCATTCCATCCATGTCTATATAATGAGATATAAATATTTTACCAATGCATTGGAGGGAGATATAGGTCTCATCCATCTCATAATGAAATAATTATTACGTGTTCCACTACATAAACAAAAATCATTCATCATAACCCAAAGAATAAAATGGGTTTCATAAACATCATCCCATCTTAACATAATCCATGTAAAAAAAATGGATATCATTTAATCATAAGAAAAGTAAAACCATGTAAATCATAGAGACATTATACTTGAAACATACACATATGAAATAATGTCATCATAGATGGAAAATGGTTTGGATAAAACACTTGAAATTAATTCTTGAGGAAAATATTCTTTCTTCTTCAAAATCATTTTCCTTTCACAAAATGCCATGCAATTTTATAAAAAGGATTTTGTTGAAAATAGTCATGAAATCTTTTAGATTACACTTCATGAAAATAAGGCATTATAAAACCGTAAAAATCCGTTCATCCCGTATAAGTTAAAAAACATTCTCCTCGTACTTTAACGAAAAAGTCAAAAAGTACCACGTATGGTAAACAAAAGAAATATTCCTTCCATAACACAAAGTAAAAGTCAAAGAGGGGTAAATATGACTTTAAACATACATGTAATAATATTAAACACCTTATTAAAAACATTTTTATTGACAAGGATGAAAAATAAAACCCCAGTAAATACTTACGAATAAACAATCTCGGATAAGAACAAGATTGGAATAATTATCCCTTACCTTATGTCCGATATGATTCGTATGTATCCAAACCTACTATATAATGATTTAAATAATATCATTGACTTATTAAGGAATAATATTCATTTTTATAATATCATATATGGTTCACTTATGACTTTATATTACCCGTTCTTTTGTAAATTCAAGTTAACGTAGCGTTTTGGGTAAAATCGTTTATTTATCTTCTGTGTTTTGACTTGTAATAATTCATATAAATACTTAGATAATAATTAATTACTTTTATAATGTAAAACATGATTTATTTATAATATATTTTCAGAATATTCATATATATAATAGATCGATAAATGGAAAGAAATACACCGTTCATGGAGACGGTAGGTCGTACATACGCATGAACGCTGTTTTAATTTCCTTATTAAATTGAATGGAAGTAAGTAAATAACATATACTTAAGTACAGTATCATTAATATTTTATATATTTTATTATTATTTAATATATATACATTATAATCATTCTTTAATGGTTAACTTGGATAATGAATCTCATCGCGTCACGGAGACGGTAATCCAAACGTACGCACAAGCGATGATATCGTTCCCATAATTATTGAATGGAATTAGAGTGGATGGTATAATATCTTAGAATTAGTATCATGTTATAATTAACACATATATAGTTATTCTTTACACCATTATACCCATCCAAGTAAGGTGGTCGTGGAAAAACAGATTACACCACGGCGCGGTGATGGTATTCCGTACGTACGCACGCGCGGTGATTCCATTTTCCGTAGGATGGATAGAAGGTGAAATGGGGTTGTTTCATAATTATAATAACATATAAGTATATTAGTGATACTGATTTTATTTTCTAATAATTAAACAACTAAATAATAAGAAGTTGAAAAATAAAAAACTTGAAAGAATCGGTAGAAGAGATTACCTCTACTTCGACACACCTCTTTTAAGCTTCCTCTTAAGGCACTATAGTTGGTCTTTTGAGAAGAAAAAAACCACCAAAATTTTTCTAGTGATGTGTAGAAGAGAAATGGTCTGGGGTTTTCCAAGCTTGAAGGCTCAAAGTGTTTTGAAGAGGAGAGGGAGTAGGCGCCCTTTTATAAGGGAGGAGAGAGGCACCTTTGGAAACATAAGAAATATTAATTTATAATAAATTCAAACCCCACTTAAAAACCTCCAAAAATGACTTAAATCCTAAGAGTAGATGGGATTGGGTTTTAATCTCATCAGAAAATAAAATTTAGACATGTTGGGAATTTAGTTTAAACCTTATCAATTTGATTTATCATTATTTAATTTATTTAATCTTATTTGTGGTAATAATATTCAAAATTTTAAATTGTTATAAATAATTAAATATGTGTTGTGAATTATCCATAATTGGGTACTTTATGAAATTTTAGACCATATAAATTTCAATTTATAATTTTAAAATATTTATGTCATTTTTAAACAATTTAATAATATGATATTTTTATAAAATAACAATAGTGTTAATTGTGACACTATTCATTTATTTGAATTTAAATAAAATCAACATAGAGGATATATTCGAAAAAATGTTTGATAGATTTATAAAATGTCATATTCATCTAGAATATTTGTTTAGAACATTAATTAGTTCATTTAATGTTTATTTTAATATTTATAAAACCATTTATTTGATATTTCTCTTAATAAAAAAATTACTACATCATTTCTGAATAATAATTTAATATACTTATTAGTTGCATAAAAATTAAAACTAAAATCCTATGATGAAGATAAATATAATTCCTTCCATAATAATATTTTTACTCGAATTTATCATCGTAAAATAAAAACATTTAAATTGTTATATTTATTAAATTATGAAGGTGACATCTTTGACATCATTTAAAATAAAATAATATAAATCTCCTAATCAGTTTTATAAGACTCCAAATGGTCCAAAAATAGACCATTGGATGATTAGGGTATATCTATACTCGAAAAATAATGTTTGGTCAAGTTTCGGGTCCTTTTTATTGGTATTAATATTTTAATAAAAACTATATTATTGATTTTTCACTAAATAAATAATTTCTATATCATTAATGTATATGATTTTAATGTAAAAAAATATTTATTAAAAATTAAAAATAAATTACCATGATAAAGAAAAAAAATTTATATTTCAAATGAGCATTTAGAATCGAATTTATATTCTGTATAACTATATATTAAAAATAATATAATTATTAAAGTTTGGGTGAGACATTTCACTTTCCTTTAAATAGACTAAATAATAGGTCTTAATCAAATACAAGTGGGTTACATTAGATTCCATTTCGACCCAAGTATGATTTACGGTAAAATATAATCATCCAATTATATTAGGACAAGTGTTAGAGTAATTTTATAATTTTATATTTTCCCTTAATTACACGATTTACCTTTAACTATGGTAAATAAAATTTACCTTAGTTACTATTCATAATGACTAAAAATAAAAATTAGCTTATTAACATGATTTGGACCTACTGATTCTAAATATGGAATCCATAATTCTATATTCAAATCACAGAATATGCAGAAATTAATTTAAAATTAATCCCGTTGTTATGAAAATGAGTTTTAAAAGTTAAAACATTGCAAAAGATGGAATTGATTTTACCTATAAATTCAATGTAAAATCAATGCTAATGACATAAATTATATTAAATGGTAAAAATATATTCTATTTATACTTTCAAACCATTAAATATTATAATTTAACCATATAAATTATTACGATGAAAAAAGTTGTTTTTAATTATAATATAGCGTGTTTTTACTATTTATTATAATATGAAAGTTATCATAATAATATGAAAAATTTATCCAAAGTAAATTTTTATATCCTGATTCCAAAGAAGAATTTTATTTTGTCAAATTGAACTTATAAACATGTAAAAAACAAGATTTAAAGTGGGTGCGCAATCAAAAGGCGGCAAAACTGCATTTTTTGAAAAATACTTATTTTACTCGAAAAATTTATTTTGGTCTCACATGATGTTCTAGAAAATGTGTAAGATAAATAATAATGTTATAACATTCAAAATTTAGTAAATAATTTTAATAACAGCTAGTTTATAATAATATTATAACAATATTTTGTTGTTTAGTAAAACCCGATATTGCGTACTACACACGCTATCAAGGAAGGTCGCGATTGCGTGTAATGCAAGCCAAGTCAAGGCTGTGTGTAGTGCATGATCCCTTTGTTGTTGCGCATAACATAATCAAAACTTATTTCATTTATACATTAAACAAAATCTATAACTAATGTTGCGTAGAATAATTTCTACAAAACAGACATGAAATTGTGTGTAACACGAGTCAAGAATAGTGTTGCGTATACTGCAAGATAATACGATGTTGCATATAGCAAAAGATAATTTTGGTGTAGCGTAAAACACAAGAAATAAATGAAATTAAAAAGAATAATTCTCATAAAATCTGGGGTTGTTACAGAATAAGAGTATCCAATAGTTCCAAAAGTCAATCAATGATGACTGACATCTCATCTGTTTGCCCAGATGTAACCGTACAAGTCTAACGATGCCTCATCACTACGCCGCATAGGTGAGTGGGAACAAACTCACTATAGAGGACCCAAACCATAGTACATTGAGATTTTCCACTCTGTAAGACAATAAGGACACCACTGCCCAGCTATGATGGAGGGTTAACTCAATATCCGTCAACGATTCCACTGCCCATCTATAATGGAGGATCAACTCGGTATCCTTCGAGGACCCCACTACCCAGATATGCTATAGGGTAAACATAGTATTATTTGAGGACACCACTACCCATATCTACTAGATGGTACCAATCCGAAAGTATCCAGTGATAATGCACATTCACTTCTCTTGTCAAGCATCTCCTAGCAAAGAATCACACCTAGAACATTCCACGTCGTATCTCAAAATCCAAAATGGAGTGAACCACAACATTTTATGAAGAACAACACTCATGATTTGCTACTCACTATCCAAAATCCGAGTTCAAATGAAAGAGATACAAATATTTGAAGATATATAAAGGAGTAAATGATATTTAAGGGGCCCACACTGTGTGTGATCTTGCTCTGCTATCGGATCATGTCCATTCTAGAACATGGATTGCTGGGCATGTAGTATAGCACGATGTGTAAGGGCATTACATGACATGTCTCGAAATAAATCCTCATGAATACATGAGGCTCATTATCATTCTAAAGGAAAACATTTAATTCCACTTATATGTCACTGCAAATGGACCTAGATGGATAAACACATCACACCGCTATGATCCTCATGAAAAAATGCTCAAGAAAGGGAATTCACTTTCCCAAATTAGACACTCAGTGAAAAAGTAAAATTTAACCATATCATGCATGAACGATTATTCAGGGGCCTGAGTGACGACACCAAATTAAATACCCAATATCAGTCACAAAACATCCACCTCAATTTCAAGGTTTCAATGATGCTAACAATTCTTCATTCCGACATTGTATAAAGAAGATACATTAGATAAAATATTCATTAATAAAAATAATTTTATTATTATTGGGTGTTTCATTGACCCGAGGCATGAGTCCAAAAGAGATATCTAAAATTGGTCTTAAAATGATTATCTCAATTCCAGTGTAATATTTACACTGGCGGTGCATCAAACCAACACCATATGAAGTTACGGGTTGATTAAGGTTTGACAACCAAAATAAATAATAATAATATTTTATATTATTATTATATATTTGTTATTATCTTTTTATCCTTTTATCTTTCCCATAATTTCTTCCTCTCAGGGGTTTCATGCTATAAACCCTAATGTTCAACCCACCATCCACTAACAATGGCTTCTCCTCGGACATGATTGCTCAGAAATCAAAACTTATCTAGGACACCATAATTCCCCATTTCACGAGATTCCCTTGACATGTGGAACTCTACCACATCACAAGACTCATCATTTCCTATTAAACTACTACATTTACCAACACATGAAAGGCACCAATCCGGTCTCGATTGGTGGTCATTGATATTGTATGTTGACTTCATAGTTGATCTCAAACCTGAATACATGGAATCAAACCATCGTGCCAATGATTATTTATGAATTTATTTATTTTAGGGTATTCATCAAACTGTTGGTCAAAGTAAACACTAGAAATGGATGATAAAATAACATTGGAAGAGAACTATGATAAAAAAATTCTGATTAGTTGTTTTTTGGATAGGCCTTGAACCATTTTCATTAAATCTATGAACAAAGAGCTATAATAATAATTAATAAACTGTGGGTCTCATGTGATGGTTAGAAATTACCAAGAAATCAATGAAAATTCAATATTCATGATCAATTAATTTAAAATATGGAAGAAACCAGAAAATGCATTCCCTACATTGATTGTTGGTCAATTGATGGTGAAGAACACATTCTCTATCAATGAAGGTGATCTGTTGTGTTTGTTTTCCATCGATTCATCTCGATCTGATCATTGGTCATCTTCCAATATTTATATGCCAAGGAAGAATTATCTCCTCTTCATATTAGATATAGAAATGGTTATGTGTCCAACCCTTTGAAAACCATAATACTATGAATCTTATAGAGAATTTAATTAGGTTATTTAATAGAGAAAATAAATAAATAATTTATTTATTTTCATTAAATGTACCCGCCAATGGATACCCTATCCGAAAATCCCATGCATACCAAATTTAGGTCATGACTAAGGTAAAAAATGCATTATTATCTGAATAGTGGTCTCATATTTCTCATTTGACTCTTCTTCAGTGAGTTATTAGGGTTAGGGTTATTAAATTAATTCATGAAATTAATTAGTTTATCCAATGTAACCACCAACATATGCCCCATATGAACATCTCATGACGACCAACTTTAGGTTTCACTTAGGGTAATATACATGGTATGTATTCAATTGTGTTCTCATATTTTTGATCTGAAACTCTATTTATAAGATATCACACTTATTTAGTAAAACCATACATGTATAATATAAAATATTTTGAATATTTTTATAAAATCAATATTGGGATCACCATGCCATGGAATCAGGCACCAAATTAATGAGAGGATCTAAACATATTTATATAAATATTCCATAGTCTTACATGGAAAAACCAAAGTCTCTACATCATTCCCTTCATAAAATATTTTTGTCCTAAAAAAGTTCAAAATAAGTAGAAAAGGTGGGGATACTGAGCCTGCATCTGCCTCCCTCATACATATTCCCTACACTGGGATGTACAACCACAAAAGAAGTCTAAAACTCCCACATCACCTCCTCTCCTAACATGACCAAAATCCCCAACAATTCACAAAAACATATTACATGATTCCCTTCTTGAAAAAAATCCATCAGGTGAAACTTCTAAGGATATCTGGTCATACAAGATCTCTTAGTCAATATCCCCAAGTTGTGTCTCCCTAACCCAAATAGGAAGTAGAGGGGTAAAAACCATCTACTGGAGGTTTGTTGGCCCATCGTCACACACAAGGGTTATCTATAAAAAGGTCAACTAATCTTTCACCTCACTTGAGAACAATAGAGGAAAAATATCACTATGAGTATCTATTACAATGACATTACCCTGAGTAGCCTTTAAGCTCATGCAGCCTCATCCATTGTAGACTCCACCGTCACTCCTATTTCTAAGAAGACATATCCCAAAATGTGAACCTTCGAATATAGAAATGAGTCAACAAGATCTATCATACGACTACCACTATTAGAGAATGTATATCACCATACTCTTATGTCTCATGTGATCCAAATCTGATGGCAATGACACAAGGGTAACATCGCTGAGGACTACCAATAAATGACCCAATAAGGATTAAGGGTCTGATTCATAAGTCTTGAGAACTCTTGTGTAGTTTTCAACATGCCAAAGGGTATCACCATGAACTCAAAGAAACCATAGTGACTCTAGGAATCCATGCTTGTCACATCAACCTCTCAAACAAGGATATGGTGTAACCCATAACGAGGATAAACTCTAAGATTCACTTTTCCCCAAATCACTGGCCGAAGAACTCAATGATTCTTGGAGGGGATAGTCTTCCTTGCATCACCTGGCTCAAGTGATGCAAACTCAGACCAGACCTCAATATCTAATCTTCTTCATAGGGAAAAAATATACGGTGTGCCTAGGTGAAAAACCGGGTCTAACAAAGCCCCCTCTCTACAGACTTGTTCAACTTCACCTCCAGTTATAACATCTATAAGGGGTCATCTGATGTTATAGTGCAAGCATCAGGCCATATATGGTTAAAGTATATAGAGAGGTCTATCTCTTGGTGGGGAGGTAAACTATAAAAATCATTAGGAATTATATTATAAAACCGCACCATCACTGTAGGATGTTCAGATATCATAACATCAATTTCTCAAAGTGTAATACGAACCAACTGTTGAATCGATTGTAACCTCTTGAAAATGAGATCATCCTATTCTATTTGGGGATCACTCATCATCAAGGAGGAAAACTCCATCCCACAACTAGAAAGAATTACTAATCACTAGTATAAAACATATGAGAATGGATGGTCAACCACCAATCAATATTGAGGAAAACATAGTTGGGTCCCACTGCCACTACAAAAATATTTCACGTAAGACTCTCTATCCTCACAGTGTAAGTTCACACCATCAGTAGAAACATATGATCAACAATACTCTCTATATGATCTTCTGGAAGATGGGTTGTGAAAAAGGGCCTCCACTGTCATCACCAGGTCATGAATAGGGGATATTTCTAGGGAAATGTGGCTTATGACTATGTTCTATGACTGCAGCTAGAGCAGTGAATACACATGTCATAACCCTAACCTCACTCAAAGACACTGAGCCATGTGATCCTACTTCATAAAGATATCCAATCCCTTGACTATATGCTCACCAAAACCAGGGCTCACTCTGACACCTTAGAACATCAGAAGTACATCATACCCACCAATCAAAATAACTCTTCCACCAAACCTCAATATTATCCACTTTGGGATAACACTGTCGTGCCTACATAGTTTTAGATGACATCGTAAGAATGAATCATGGTGGATGAAGTGTACATAATTTTTTCATGTCTTAATCCACATAGAACATCACCAACATGGGTATTTAATGACCCCCCATGTCACCCTAGATAGTCACACCATGAAGAGCACCATAAAAAGGGTCCCATCTGAGCAGGATATCCAAACCATAGGATTAGTCCTAACCTAAAAAACCGTAAAAAGGGAGTCTGGATCAACACGATAATTGGGAAATCTTTATTTCTAGAACCTTCAACACACTCTTAACTTATAAGCATCAACTACTAGTACCACTAGAACCATTTGGTTCTCTATTAAGATCACTTGTTGTAAGTGCAACTATCTAATCAGTTGGGATCTACTAAAGTATAAAAACTCAGATAACCAAGTCAAGCCAAACCTCCACTTCATAGAGAACTATCTCATTATGGAACCTCAGTGGCCTATAGAACTGGAACTCAAAGAGTGAGCTAAGACTGTTTGCATCTTCAACCCACTCTACTGGTATGATCTGCTACTCGATAGGTGGTTGGGGTTCTACCTATCCACCTGGAGGAAGAAGCTCACTGAATGGATCCTAATCTAAGGTCTCATTGCTAATTAGATTGTCAACACAATGCAGAAGTCGATAACATGTATGGATGTCACTATAGAGGCATCTAGAATGAGATTGAGATGTAACATAAAAAAAATGAGAATATATATATATATATATTACAAATGGGAGATTACTCTAGAAGCACAATCAAATAATCCATCTTATGTGATGTACATACCATTGATCCCTGCAAATAATTTCCTGTTGTTCAAATTTGAAAATAAGGTTGTAAAGGTCTTATTGAATGGATACATCGACTAACCGTACCATCACTGATTTCCCTAGCTTATGACCTATACTCAAGACACTTTGATACTGTTTCCATAAACTCAACCAAAATTCTATTCATTGGAGTAGTCCAAACAATTTACCAAGGAAAAAATATTCTAAGATACCAATATTTCATGAACCGATTCAAGCCCAGGATCGAGCCCCAACTACCTCAAGACCATCCCCATAAGCCAGGGGTGGAGAAATGTGCCAGAGGAATAACTAACATGAGAATTCCTTTTCCTAAGTACCTATATGCACAGACAAAACTGTCTCGATGCAGAAGTGTAGTGGAAGTAAAAGTAAAAAATAAATAAAAATGATAAGGTAAAAAACATGCATGTAAAACATGTATACAATACAAGGGTATAATAGTTTAAACTGAAAAGTAAAGGAAAAAATACACTCCCAATTAGAAATATTTCCCAACTCAACAAAACTAGAATGTAATACACTGAGATAACCCAACTCCTGAATCCAAAGCTACGACCGCTATCTGTAGTCCAAAGTAATAGGTATCCCTACTCTCCTATGAAGTCAATTCCATTCTATTCGCATTCTCATAAGATATGGAATTTTTAGAAAAATACCATGCATTTCTGATTATATACATACCCAGTCGGAAGCCCTAAAAGATGAAGGGGGATGTAAGAGATACAACATGAATAGAAAGGTAGTAGATGCAAGATACAATCAAAGAGAACATATGAACCCAACCAAGAGTGAAAGTAAATTTATCCAAGGAAAAGGGGATAAACATGGTGTGTAGATAAAATACTCTCCGAATCGTCACCACATATAGTAGGAGAGTAAACTCATCCAACCACGTAATTCTAATCATGAAAATCACGTGGCATACCCCACACATCTTCGCCTCTTATGAAAGGAGAGTATCCAAATCCAAGGTGTGGATATAGAAGAATGTGTATATATATATATTCTCATTCAAAAAGCCTAAATTAGAGAGTAATGGGATCCCCATATCATAGTTCAGTCCAAGAAGGAGAGTATCCAATAGTTCCAAATGTCCATCAACAATGCCCAACATCTCACAAGTATTTTTGTAAGTTTCTGTAAAAGTATATCCATGCATCATCACTCTTCTATGTAGGTGAGTGGGCACAAAATCAAAGTAGAAGAGATTCTCCCCAGTATGTTGGAGGGGGGGGGGGGGGGGTCCACTCTATAAGACATTAAGGACGCCACATCCAAATTACACTGAAGGGTCAACTCGGCATCCATCGAGGACACCGCTAACTAGCAATGATAGAGGGTCAACTCAGTATCTGTTTAGGATTACACTACCCAGGTATGCTAGATGGTCAATGTAGCATCCTTCAAGGACAGAACTACTTAGCTCTTCAACATGGTACAACTCAAAAAGTCTTTGGTGATCATGCGTGATCAGATCCATCATCGAGTGTCACTTAGCTATGCATTATACCCAGAACATTCCACATCATTTCTAAAAATATATTATTGGGGGTACCATCACGTTCAAAGTGGAAAAAAATCAGTAAAGGCCTTTCATGGGCCAAAATATGAGTTCTAACAAAGGATATACAGAAGTTTGAATATATATAAAGGATTACACAATGTGTAAGAGACCCACATGACGTTTGGTCATGATCTTCTGCGGGGTCATGTCCTTTAAAGAACATATATTAATGGACATGTAGTACTATATTGTGTGAAAGGTTACTATACAACATGGATTTCCCAATATCTAGATGAATGCATGAGGCTCATCATCATCTTGAAGGAAAAAACATAATTCCACTAATATTCCTATGAAAACATCTCTATATTTCTAGACGGATCACACCTTTGGGATACTCATGTAAAAATACTCGTGATAGGCTATTCAATTTCCCAAATAGGACACATGGTGAAGAAGTCACATTTCACCAAATCATGCACGAAAAATTCTTCAAGGGACCGAGCTACAAACCTGAATTAATAACTAGATATCGGTCTCAAAACAACCACCTCAATTTCATCATCATAATTCCTTCAATGGTTCTTTATTATGAAATTTTATATATAATATATATCATATAAAAGATTATAGAATAATAATAAGTTTATAATTATTTTCATTTCATTGACTCAAGGCACAAGTTTCAAAAATTATCTAAAATTGGTCTTAAAATGACTATCTCAATTCCATGGTCACATTTCAACTAATGGCACATCAATCTAACATTTTATGAAGAAGTTACAAGTAGATTAGTGCTTGAAAACCAAAATAAATAATAATAATATTTTATATTATTATTATTTAATTATTATAAACTTTTTATCCTTTTTTCCTTACCATAATTTCTTCTTCCCATGGATTTCATGTTGTACACCCTAATGTGTTTCCCACCATCCACATGTAGTGGCTCCTCCTTTAATGTGGATACTCAAAAATCTATCCTCTATCAATCCAATATCATGCTCCGTTGTTTGAGACACCCTCGATGCAAAGCATGCTACAACATCACATGATTTGTCAGTGCCTCTCTAACCGTTGCATGAACCAACACATAAAGAACACTAATCCAGTCTTGATCAGTGGTCATTGACATCTTATCTCAACCACATAGTTGATCTCAAACTGAAATATGTGGAATAAAAATGTTGAGCCAAAGATCGGTTGCGAAACAATTTATTTTTAGATATTCATAAAACTATTGGTCAAAGTAAACACCAATGATGGATGGGTGATAAATTGTAGAAGAAAACCATGATAAAAAATTGAGTAACAAACCTCAGTCATTTTTCATATTGACCTTGATCTACATCCTTTAGAAGGAAGAAAAAATATCTACAATAATAATTGATAAATTTTGGGGCTCCTGAGAAGGTTGTAAATTTCTATGAAAACAAAGAAGATTATAGATTCAAGCCTTATTAGTTTAAAAGAGGGTGAAAACAAATACATGCCAAGCACCTATTATGGGTATATTGATGGTGAAAAATTCATTCACTGGTGATGAAGGTAATATTTTTCATTTGATATCTGTTGGTTCAACTTGATATATTAATCGTTCGTCATCAGATCTCGATCTGCCAATGAAGAAGGCTCTTCTCTTCCCCTCAGATCTAGCATGGGTTATCTGAAAAAACCATGGAAAACCATCATAATAAGGATTTTATAGAGGATTTAATTAGGTTTTTTTAATATAATAAATAAGTAAATGATTTATTTTTTGTAATTAAATGTATCTTCCAATGGATGAATCATCCGAACATTCCATGCCGACTAACTTTAGGTTGCACCTAGGGTAAAAATGCATGGAGAAATCAATGGGGGTCTGGAATTTCCCATCCGAGTCTTTATATTTGAGTTATTTAAGTTTGTGATATTAAATAAATTAATTTATCCAATTCCCCCACCAATGACTACCCCATCTGAACGTCTCTCATCGACCAACATTAGGTCACACCTAGGGTAAAATCCATGTTTCAGATTTAACTATGCTCTTATATTTCTAATCAGAGACTCGTTTTATGATATATTCCACATTTTCATGAAAATAACACAAGAATAATATAAAATATATTTAATATTTTTACGAAATTAATTCTTGAGCTCAACGGGCCTTAGAATCATGTACCGGCACACTGTCTAGCTCAGAAAATATTCCTATAAATATTCTAAATTCTTACACAAGAAAACTATAGCCTCTACAAATTAAAACTCAAACTCACAAGAACCACCATCAAACTCCCAACCTTCACAATTCAAAACCACTATGACAACCGTCCTGACCAACCATATTGGCGTCAACTGAGAGGGATTTGGTTGCAAGAGTGGAGGGGGACCAATAACAAACTGATCTATGAGTGATGTCTATAATAAAATCTAACTGAATTAAAAAGATTAAAATTAGAGTAGTTAAATAATAATAGTATAATCATCTAGAAAAGTTCCAATCAATTGTATAATCCATCGATTTAGGATAATATGGGCCCTAAAATTATTGGAGTGGTAGAAAGGGCGATGGAGGTGAAATAATAGGGCCTCTATAGTGTAAAACCACATAATAGAAGAAATCAAAACCCTAATATATATGATATAAGAAAACATCACAGGAAATAAAAAACCAAATAAGGAAAAAACCATATGAAAACCACTACTAAAAGATTCATCAACAAGGTAAAAGGAAACAAGAAGGAATGCTGGTGCATCATGGTAAGGTGAGGCCAAAAACAAGTGAGGGCGAAGAGAAGCACCATCAGGGTGGTTATTTTAACTCTCTTTAATATTGAACTAATTAGTGACACTATGGTTTATTTTAATTGAATGAGAATTATAATTGAAAGAGTGACATGAAAAAATATTCACTCAAACACCATTTCATTTTATTTAAAAGTATTGAAAAGTTCTCCTAAAGATGATTACAAACATCTAGTATATTTTTTCTAGAGTAATTTCATAAAATAATCAAATTTATATATTTTTTAAAATAAATTTATTTATTAAAATGAATGGATTAATTTTATTTTCTTTGGTCTATAGACAACTCTAAGATAGCCATATAGGGGGGGGGGGTGAATATGGGTTAGATATACTTAGGTAATTTTTAACATCAAAAAAAAAATCCTTAAGGATCATTATATACATGATTTATGTGCTCATGGGGTCACTATTATACTTCTTATTAGTACTATTATTAATTTGATTTAATAAAATCTATGCATACAATTCAAAAATAACTGACACAATATAATATTTAAATAATACATGAACTATTTTACTTGGTTCACCCAGAAGTGGTTCTGATCCTAGGGGTGTGAGAATCTTATAACATTTCACATTTTAACCCCTCAGAGTCTCCTCATAATCTAGTAAGTGTCATGAGTGACCCCCAATGTTTTCCACTAATAGGCCACAGGGTGGAAACTAACACAAAGGTCATAAATTTCACATTATGGGAGGAATTACTCATTTTCATGGAAAAATAATCTCTCAAAACCATCAATATAAACAACCCAACTTCATGGAATAAATAAATGAAGTCAACCACATATGAAATGTTAAAAACCCAAGCAGTTTCATGAATATGATCTGTAAACAAGATAGTGTGACAACTTTTAGCATAATCAATATAAAAAAGAAGCAATTATGAAACTCTACCAACACTAGTAACCACTATGTGTGTTGATCTAATATTGACCAAAACAACCTCTAACTCAATCCTTTAAAATTTAATGTTATAAATGAAGGGATTTTTATCTCAAAATTATCAATAGTTTCCTCCTTGAAAACTCACATGTAAATGAATATGAATCATACTAAAGTCTCCAAGAATTAAATTGAAAAAAAATATATAAGCCCTCCCCAAAGTGGGTTCAAAACAACTCATATTACCACAAATAAACTCTCATAAACTTAATAAGTTTCATATAAATATCAAATCATTATAAAAATTATATCTATATTAATAAAAGTATCCCCATGAAAATATTTTTCCCATTGAATCTATCAAAAAGAGAATAAAAAATACCTAAGAATATAACATACCATGATTAAATATATCAATGGAATTTAACATTCATAATGGTGATATAATATCCTATATGAGTAACATAAGAGATCGATAAATGAACATATAATTTAATATGTACATTATGGTTCACAAATAATCTAATGAAAAAAGGATGTTAGATTTCACAATCCAACTCTGGTGGTGGTTGTGTAGTGAGTATATAATACAACATCTACTACTCCTAAAATAATAACAGATATGATGATATGATCACAATGATCACTAAAAAACATATTCTCGGAATCTGATTTAATTTTATCATTTGAAAATAATTGTGAAGGGTATATAAGACTTATCATATATGAGATGTATGATTAAGTTGTATCCTATAGAAAGACATGTCGTGAAGGGGAATTAAAATATTTGTCATTCCAACTTCCTTAAAAAAATCATATGTTATTATTAAGGATTCAAAAATTATGACACAATCATGAAATGTAATTTCATGAAAAAATATTAATTTAGTCATAATGTACAAATGTGGGACAATAAGGCTTGATTATGCTGTTGACTATATAAAACACAACCTATGATATGGATTTCATATGGAATATATAATAAGATTACATATAACTAAATTTCCATGAAATATATACTAGGATTAATTTGGAAAGGCTGTGATACACATAAATCATTCACATTTTAAGAGTTAACATTTAGTTCATTATTCCACTACACCTATAATTTACGTATGTGTTACAAAATATGTAACACATTGTGTTTTTAATTCATTCATGATATGTACACAACAGTTGTTACTTTTACTCATGCATTATAACTCATGGATAAATTATGGTGTTTTCAAAGAGATTCCTCAAAGGGTATATGAAATCACTGCCAGGTGATAACAATTGATGCATAATGCTCACTAATGCTCAAATGAACTCTCTAAGACCAAATTTCTCTCTACCACATCCTTAGAACATCATGTTGGAAAAAATAATAGATGAAAAAGATTCTTTAACATATTAAGTGAAATATAGTAAGCCCATGGATACCTCTGGTGGTGGAAATATTTTTTTCTAAAACATAAGTGATCATCATCAAGAATATTAAATGGTTTTTTAAGATGTTTCAGTGGTTACTATGAAGAAATGTACATTTTAAAAATTTTCTTCCATATATTAATTTTCAATGTTTCTAAACATGGGTTATATTGGTATGGGATTTATCCACTTTCAAACATTTAAATAAGTGTTAACAGATCCCTAGTTATTCTAGCAATGGATTCAAAGAATTCATGTGATTAGATACATGAAATCATGTAGGAAATGTGGTTTTTATAAATTTTATTGTATAACACTAGATAATCCTAATATTTTCTATGCTATATTTTTTAGTGGGATTTATACCATGACTTATGATATAAGATACTGTGAGCCATTATATGGTTTAAATCCATCTCATTTCTTCTAGATGTAGCTTATGACTCATTTATGTCATAGAATACAATTTCCTTACACTGAGTTGTTTAAGAGATAATCATATCATAATATATGATACTATTCTTATTATTAAAAATGATATACCCTTACCAAAGGATTATATAATAAGCTACCCATTATCTATCATTAAATTTGGTAGATAGTTTGGTGAACCAAGGCTATTTATAAAAGCAGTATCATTAAATATGATAGTATAAAAAAATTTATTTTTCATTATATTCAATTATGAATTAAATTAATAATTGTTTTACAAAAAATACAAAATATTTTTACAAATAATTATTAATTGATAAAGTGTTTGTAAATTAATTAATGATAAAGATTTTATAATTAATTAATAAATATTTATAAAAAAAATTATTAAAAAAAATTATTAAATATTATATGTCAATTCTATAAATGGCTTTTATAAAATTTATATTGGAATTATTATCGATTATAAATAAAGTGATTATATTTTAACCTAAAAAATTAATTCTTAAATATTTTTTAAATTAAAAAATGCGGCCTATTATAAATTTTTTATATTTAAGAAAATTATGAAATGTTAATATGATTAATTTCAAGCATTCAAATTAAAAGATCATTATTTGGAAATTTTTTAAACCTCATAAAAAGTGTTTTTATGATTGATATGATAATGGTTTAAATAATTTTTAAATATGTGACAATTTATATTATATAAATTATTTTCATAATTAAATTATAAAATATATTTAATTTACGGAAATATCATATATTTATAGTAAAATTATATATAATGGCTAATGTGAAATGTTCATATTATGAAATGAGAATAAAGATTTTTATTCAAAATTATATAAATTCCATAATATATGTATATATGTAAAATTAGAATGTATTTATAGTGATGATTTATTTTAGGAATTATTCATTGAAAATTGTATCATGTCTAAATTTATGAAATGATCATTTATTTAATGTTTATTCCCTAGTTTATTATTCATTGTTATAAATTTTTTATATGTTCTAATAAGTGTATGGTGTAGTTTTAAGTTGTTATAGTGCCTCTAATAAAATTGTTAATCCTGTCATTATATGTTGGGAACATCAACATAAGATTTAGTTTTCATCTACCATGACTATAATTTGTTATTAGAGTTATTAGCTTGAATTTTTTATTTAATTTAGTTTATAGGAATTTTTAGTTAGAGTTATGAGGGCATGGATTCTATTTTAATAAAAGTTTCCTTTGGTAGAGGACTTAGGGTTGGAATTTTCACTGTCTTGAAGGATATGCATTTTTTAAAAATGGTTAGGGTTGACTATATGTTTCTCTAGGCTTAATCATAGGGAGAGTTTCAATAACACATAAATATAAAATTTTACATGAAGAGTTCATTTAAATTATTTTTGATATGAATTTGGATTTTCATGAATATTTTTGACATATTGTTTTGGGAGAGTAACCCAAACTTGTGGGTTATTTAAAGAGTTCCACTTTAATGCGGTGTGATGAAATTATTATAGTGTGAATAAAATTAGCTTGGTGTGAAAAATTAATTTTGTGGTTGGAATAGGATCACAAAACTAACTCATTAGAAACATGTTAACATAAAGTGAATAATATGCAATAAGATGGTCAGATTAAAACCCCTTGAAATACTAAGTGTCAGACTCCATCCAAATAGGCACTCGTCAAGACTGTGATCATTCAGTACAGGTAACCCTAATTGCCAGGTGACTAATAAATATCTTGCGCAAGGAGTGAAAGAGATAAGGTCACTCTAATTGTTAGGTTCCTTGTTCATAAATGTTTTGTTAAGTTATAATTATTGAGAAACCCTAATATCTAAGATATGAGAGGAATATAGTTGAGTTTATATCTATATGATAGGTTGGATAAAGTTTTTTCCACCCAACTATTCATGAGTTATATATGATTTTACTAGAAAGTATTGTCTACCAGATATACCCATGGATTGTTTATGTGAACAATTTGGTGTATGATACGATGAAATATGGATATTATCCCACTAATAGATATGGTGAGCATAGAATGATTCATAATTTCAGTGTGATAATGTTTAATAAAAGTCCTTATTAAATTGTAATAAAACTTTTACATACCTAATAAAAGATCTGTCATATATAAAAACATCATGATCATCAAACATAACCTTGAGATTGACCATTAGTAAGGGATAAATCAATGTTAGAAACTTCTATGATTGGTAAATTGATAAAATTTCATCAGTAAAAGAAATTTTATATGTTAGAGATTCATATTATTAAGTAACCTAGTGTTGATGTTATTTAACATTTGAATCTATATTATTATGAAAATTTGAATGATTTACTAAAGGTTTTAAATGATTTAAATGATAAATGTCATACTAAATTTTAATTACCACTCATATACTCAATATGATTGTGTATGCTTATGATTTGGTTAGAATAGAAGTTTTCTTAAGGGTTATTCTGGTTAAGGATTTCATCATACTATCATTTATGAAAATTTTCCCATAATATGGTTGAATTCAAAAAATATTTAACCTTATTCTCAATATTTGATAATGGATAGACTATGCATATGATGTATAGGTTTTAGTTCTGTATAGACAATACATGTCGGTAACATTTCAAACTAGAAGAAGGCAATTTTATTTTAGATTCTAACAAATTTTATTAGATTAGGAAGTCTAGGTCATTGAAACCTAATGGTTAATGATTCTAAAAGAAGAAATTATTCCAAATACCTAAATTATTTTTTGAAACTTCATAGATTGTCTATATCTGATATTATTGTTATTGAAATCAATCCTTTGATTATAAAGGATATGTAATAAAAATATATTATTTACAAGTGTTGTAAATATATAGTAGTTTAAAATCAAAGGAATAATGGCATTAGATTGTAGTTTTCTTGCATGTGATGATGAAATATTACAATATAAATGAATTTATCAAGATTAAATGGATCTTAAAAGGATTGTAGATTTACCTCATTTTTCTTATGTGGTAAGAGATGATATTTATTAACAAAAAATTATTGTGAACCAAAATGAGAAGATTGATTGTATTCAAATTTTTTATGATTCATTAGATTCTAAAGCCTGAATTTTAGAGAGAGGATAAGGACAGAAATGTTTTATCTAGAATAAAGTTTGTATCCATTAATTTTTTAAAATCTGAGGGAATATTTTACAACCATAAATTATTATAAAATTCTAATGAATAATTATTTTTAAAGAAAATACACTAAAACACATAGAATACCATATATGGTGTGGATACAGTGTTTATTTGTTAAGCGCTCCTATTAAGATGTAATAAGTTTTATTTTTATACAAAGAAACCAGTGAATCATAGAATAATATTCTAAAAAGAATATAGTTTTTAAGAAGATAGTGAGATTATTATTGAACTTAATAAGTTTGAATTTAAAAAAAATAAAAGAATGTATCAGTTTAAATCTAAATGTGTTTCAATAAATATCATAAAGAGTCAAGGATATGTGATTACAATGAAAAATGTAGAATGTTAAATTAAGTTACTTTGATAAACTTTATATCATAATTTACTAAAGGATTATTAGTGTCAAATAAGTGTATGTTACTTTATCCTAAAGTAGTTTAAGATACACTAGTTAATATCCTTGTAAATGGTTAAATTATAATTCATTGAAAATTTCCTATGGAATAATTACAAGGATGAATATGTTAAACATGGAAAAGTTCTATATAGAAAATATATTCATACATCATAAATCATTATGTTGTGAAGTTAAATTTTTTTAATATGTTCAAGGAGTTGAGCATTCAAAATATGATTCCTAAAATGGACCATTACTCAAAAAATCTTCTTCAAAGAGGTTACTCACTAAAGAGTTTAGAGGGAGTGTTTTAGTAGATGGTCACATTGAAATGTGACAGTAATTTCATATATATATGTAGTAAGTTATCAAAACCCAAGAATGTATAATAAACATAAGTATGATCTAATTTTTTACAGGATATAATAGACAAGTGATTATGTGAGTTATGTTAAACATCCCTAAAAATGACTTTAGGATATTAAAATGTGT
The DNA here is from genome assembly GCA_963277665.1 of Viscum album. Classification (NCBI taxonomy): domain Eukaryota; kingdom Viridiplantae; phylum Streptophyta; class Magnoliopsida; order Santalales; family Viscaceae; genus Viscum; species Viscum album. The sequence goes on along the minus strand of OY728158.1, from coordinate 1,895,666,107 downwards.
CATATAAAAGGAAAATTCCATTTTATTATGCTTTAACATTGATGTAATAAATATATATATAGATATTCATTTCATCAGGTATAATTATAATTTACCTTTTAAAGTATGACTTTGAGTTATCCCTAACCATTGACTGTAACAAAGTTTTATAGGTTAAAAATGTTAATGTTAGAATGAGTAGTATTCTGGTATGAGATACAACATATTCTCACGAGACAAAAAATGTTTTTCCACTTTATGATTAACCAAATAGACCAGATTTAGTTTCGAACAATATTTTTCATGTACACATGGGATGCATGGATCACATAAGAGTGCCCATCACCTATGGTTGGTGAGATTCCTAGCATGAGAACCTTCATAATTTTATGTCTCTCTTACATAAGTAATTTTGAATTAGCTAATTACGGGGGGTCGGGTATGTTTCTGATCATTCCATTTGTTGGAGCTTTGTAATGACCTACTATTGGATGATATTTTCTTCTTCAAATAATTTAATTTCATTAATAGCTTCTGATACATGTAAACCTGAGTCTAAATGTACTGTAATATAATATGCTATTATAACATAACCATTACACCATTTGTATGAATAGGAATATTTTTTGAATATAATTTAAAATGGTTTTAGGTAAATAAAAAATTTTGATAAATAATTACTCATTTTTTTAAATTCATTATATGCTTTGAAAATCAATTTTCATTAAAAAAGGATTTTATTGAATTTTGTGAGAAAATAATATAATTATATTTTCCAATTTTATATAATATATTTCAAAATATTAATTCCATTTTTTAAAACCTAATTTAAAATTTATCTCAGAGTAATATTTTGAGAATTTTATAAATAGATTGATTTTTGAATGAATAGTTAAAATACAATTTTTATTGAAAACTGCATTTTTTCAAGAATTTAAAAATGTTTTTTTTCAAAAACATTAAATGTAAAAAAATTATATTTATATTATGAATAATACAACTTAAATTAAATACATTTTATGTTTTATTTTGGTATAAAAACACTATATACTTTAGAAAACATTTTCTTCTAGAAGCCCGATATTTATCACGTTTTGCAGGTTTAATTTTAAATTAGGTTCTAAACATATGGGAATTGAATTTTAAAAAATGGTTCCCTTTATTTAGTAATAATAATTAATATTATTTAATATGGGAAACTTAATTTTTGGACTTAATGAATAGTAAAAATAATAAAAATTTGTTACTAGAGTTATGTTTAAAATGAGTTTGTCGTAGGGGGTGTTAAACAAAGAGATAATGGTTTGTTTTATAATTAAACATGTATGAATCCTATTTGATGACTATATTTAATCAAAATAATTTCCCACATTTGATCCTATGGCCATATGGAAGAATTTTTCTTGAGTATGACATTATTGTATTTTAATATTTTAAGAGATCCTAAGTGTGTCCTCTCCCCCACTTATAAAAGGACACCATTAATTCCCCTTATTTATATTACTTTGAGCCATTTATCATGAACAAAACCATCCCAATTATCATATTAATTTACGTATCCTTGATTTAGAATTGTTTTTATTTCAAAAAACTACCATTCCAAGGGTCCATAAGAAAGGATCTAAAGGAGGCCTACTGAAGAAGTGGTAACCATCATACCCGACCCATTTCAATTTATTTATTCTTATACATTATCTAAATATATGGTATTGATCATAAATTATAAATTAAATTTAATAAATTTAATAAAATGTAATTATTATTATGTAACTAGAACTATCCACCCAATATTCCATCAAATGGGAAGTGAATCTCTCGCTCAAGAGTATGTATTGACTACTACCTCCAGATAGTGATACAATTAATTTTCCATCACCATCATTCTTGGATGGTTATTATTATTAGTTTAAATTTTATATATGATATTTATTAAATAATTATGCTTGTGTAATTATAATATTATATATACCATATAAGGACATATACCCTAGTAGAGAAGAGTCAGTGGTTACTTTATTACAAAGGTACTAAATACAATAAATCATATCCCCAAGGAAAGAATATAATACTAATATTGGTAAATATGATACAAATTTGAATCCCACACTTCATTTAAAGACATAAAATACAGAATAGTATTTTATTTGAGATAATCTTTATTCCATCTATCACATACATGAATATTAATCATAAAACATTTCCTAGTATGATGTGGAAGGAAAATAGAATAAAGGGGTGATGTCAAATGGGTAGTAAGGGAAGACATACAATAGATGCTAAATAAGTAATGAATAACATGGGAAGAAAAAATGATGAGAAAATAATGGAATATAAATAATTAAATGATTTTAAAACCAATTAAATGATATATAATCTATTCAATTAAAATAATAGACATCAATAAATTGTTTTATAATGATTTAATGCCTAATATCGAACATCTAAAACTTATCATTGACTTTTTTTCCAAGACTAATAAAATTACTGTTAAGGACACATAAAAATACATCTACGTAAATGGGTAAGGCCTTAGAAAAAAAACCAATCTATTTTATATCATGAGACCTACTGATTCATTGAGGGACTATGCATTTTTGTGAACTACCCATCACTTAATAATTCTAATTAATTTTACATATGAATAAAAAAAAATAACATAATATATGGTCCTTAAAAATCAATAATTTCTTGTATTTAAAGAACTAAAATATGAAATATAAATTTTTTTCTAAGTCAATATGATCATAAACCATCCAGAGAAATATGGTGGCTGGTATTATTAGAGTATAACCTCTATAAAGTGTAATATTTAACAAAGTATTTTCACATAGTCAAAAATAATTTCCAAATCTCATTAAAATTGTTCTTGAGGAAAATACCATTTTTCACATTGAAAATACTTTTTTAAAATCTAAAAATTTCAAAAATATTAAGTAAAACATTTTCTTTGAAAATATAATTATCAAAATATAAATTAATCTTCAAATAAATTTGTGGTCATGATGGTGGGAAAATTTTATTCCTGCAGTATTATTTTTTAAAAAAATTCTTTTCACACTTTTGTAAAATGGACAAAACTTTCTTTGTTCGAAAAAAGGAAAGGAGATTCCCACTAAAAAATTTATTTAAAAATAAGACATGGTTAGAAATGTGTTTAATAAATATTTTGATAATAATAAAACTATTATTTTATACATTTAAATGAAAATATAGACATGAAAGATAAATATTCTCGAGAGTGTAGAAAAGCAATGTCACATTTCCTTAAAAGTATTATTTTGGTATACTGAGTATTGAAAGAGAGGAAGATCAAGGGAAAAATTTTAATTTATAGAAACAACCAGATGAGATAAAAATATATTGGGTTTGAGATATAAATATCAAAAAATTATCTTATCATAATCTTAAACAAAATCAATCATGAATAATGATGAGATTGGGAAACAAACCCTTACCTCAAGTTCGATTTCATTCTTATGTGTTGGGAAATCATGTATAATGAATATATATATTTATTATAAATATATATTCCATAAACATAATACTTTATATAATACCCTATATTATTTACTTATATATTTTATCACCTTATTATTAACAAATATCTGTGAAAATCATCATTTCAGATGATAATTGATTCACTCTTCATGTATGTTTTAGTTCGATAGTTGTGGTCATTATTTGATCATGGTAAAATAATATCAATAATTTTAATCATGATATAATTATCATATATATTTATTATACATATATTTTAATATTCACTATTAAAATTAATAGATCTGAAAATGAATTACATCATTAATGGAGATGATAGGTCACACGTACACATAAATGTTGCTTTCACTTTTCAACTGATGAAACAAAACAAATTTTAATAATAATTAACCTTTATAAAATAATTATTATAACATATAAATCATATATATTCATTAAAACTATCCATATTAATACCCATATAAATTGGAAATGAAAAACATATCACATCACTTCATGGAGGTGGTAGTCCACTTGTACGCACAAGCGACATTATCAATTTCCAACATATTGGGTGGTAAATGGTAGATATTATATTATAATTAAAAATAGAATAATTATTTCAATAAAATCATATATAATCATTAAAACCATAATAATTCCCAGCCATAAAATATTGAGAAGAAAAATTAATTGTATCACTATGTTGAGACGACAAGCCATACGCACGCAAGAACAATACTGTAACTTCCCATTTGATAGAAAAGTGGGTGTATAATGGTGGATTCATCATAATATTAAAATTTAATTATATTTTGGAAACGAAATTTATTATTTTATTATAATTTACATATATTTATAGGATTTAAAATAATTAATAAATTCCAAGAGGTCGGGTAAGATGATTACCTCTTCTCTAGGATACCTCCCTTTAGATCATTTATTAAGGAACATAGGGTTGGGTTTTTGGGAGACAATAAACAACATAAATTGAAAAAGTATTTTTATAAGATAAATGGTTAGGTAGTTGCTCATATAAATTGATCAATGTGGTGAAATTATGTGAAGGAAGGAGTGTCCTTTTAAATGGGAGGGAAATGACACACTTGGAATTATTAAAAAAATTAAAATATAACTAAGTCGTTATGAATCCAAATGCTTACGAATGGAAATAAATTTTATGATAAGGTAGGATTGGGTTTATATATCATCAAATAATAAAATTTTGATACATTTATGTGGTATTTTAAACATAATAGGTTTTTTTAACCCCTTAGTGAACCAATTCTAATCTTAGATGTGTTAACACCCTTTTCACTCTTAAGGGGTTATAATTTTTCTTATAAGGTGAAAATTGGTGCACAAATAGATAATGGAATAAATTTAAATCCATGTATTATCCTTCATTTAAAATTTGAAAATTTTAATCATTTTTAAGCAATTCAATAAATTATTATTTTCCTATAATATCATTATTGACATTCTTGAGACTACTCATTTAATTTGACTTCAAAAATTTCACGAAATAGTTTTAATCAGAATATAATCCTTAAAATAACACAACTATGTTATATTTATCTAAAAAATTCATTTATCATAATAAAATTCCAAAAAAAAAATTACTTATAATATTTTTTAAAATTATTTATTTTATTTTTCTATTAATTGAATAAATACTATGTCAACGTTGTATAAGAATTTATGGTAATTATATAATAACTAAAAATTAGAAATAATTTATCATTATTAAAATTAATATATTAATCTAAATATAACTATATAGATTTATTAACCACTTGATTTTGTCCCTATGTGAACACATAAGAGATGTTTAAAAGTAATAGAGAGAAATTTTATATTTTTATTTTCTTTAAATATTATATAGGTCATTTTCCAAGATTAGTGTCCCTTAAAAAATTGAAATTCTAGAATAAGGTGATAATTTTTGAATTAAATTCAAAAATTATAAATTTGTATTAAAATGGTGACCTTAATACTGAGTTTTATCCTAGATTATTCTGATTTACCCTTTATCGAGGTTATAAATTTTACCATCATTTCTATTCATAATACCAAAAAAATAAAATAGACCTATTTTAAAAATCATAAACTCCTAATTAAAAATATGAAATTTATTTTAAAATTTTAAATACATTTATAAGTAAGAAATTAATTTTAAAATAAGTGTGATAAATTTAAGGCAAACCACATTTAGAAAAAAATATATTTTTAAGCATAACAATGGATTTATTCCTCTCTCATGCCTAAAAAACATAGATGAGTGTTAAAAAATTCAATTGAATATAAAATATATAAATTTTATTAAAATAAATCACCATTAGTGAATAATATAATATATTAAGATAAAAAATGGTTCACATAAAATTTTTTTAATAAAAAACTATCTTTTTTATTCAAGTGATATTTATTTCCATTTATAATCAATTGATAATAAATGAATTAATTTTATACACAAATTTTTTATAATTTATTTATTCATATTCACAGCTTCCATTTGAATAGCTATATTATAATGGTATACTATATTATAGTTCATTTATACTCAGGGTTTCACGTATCACATGCTATCCTTTTTTTAATTTGAAGAGAAATTTATATTAAAATATGAGGGAGTTACATTATACCCTAATTAAAAATAATTTCATCATTGAAATTTAATTAATCTATTATAAAAAACTTAGGATATCCTTATTTCATTACATCCTCAGTTTCCCAAGTAGATTCTTTAAATTTTTTATTCCTCTAAATAAATTCAACTAGGCAAGTCGTCTTGTTCTATAAAAATTTATCTCTATAAACTATAATTTCTAAAAGATATCTCTAATAATAAATATCATTCTCTAATGGTAAATCATTTGAGTTCATTATATATAAAGGATCAGGTATGTACTTTCTTATGAGAGATACATATAACACATCATGAACATGATAGATATTCGATAAAAGCACAAAATGATAAGTTGTTGTCCCTAATCGATCTGGAATCATGAAATGGAAAATATAAATAGGGTGAATCTTTATCTTATTTTTAAATATCATAACTTTATTACATGGATAAATTCATAGAAAGTACGTTTGACAGACCATAAATTCAATATCACACCGATTATTGTTAATATATCTTTTTTGTCAACTCTGAACTATCTTGATGTGATGTTGAATGAAATTAAATTTCTCTATAATTTCCTCAGCTAGTTTAGGTCCCAATATATTAATTTCTCTTACTTCAATCTAGATAGTTTAAATTCTATACTTATTTTAATAGAGGGATTCATAAGGATCCTTACGAAAGATTCATTGAATGATTTCCTAGTAAGAAAATTCAATCAAAGCAAGTTGTTGATCCCAATAACCTTTTAAATCCATAAAAAAATATCTCAAAATATAATCTAGGGTTTAAATTGTTCTATCAGACTGAACATATTCTTGATAATGACAAGCTATAATGAAACTCTACTTTTTATCCAAATCTCACTGATGGTTTCTCTAGAACTTTTCTATAAACCTCAGACCTCGATCAGTTATAATAGAAATTGGTACTTCTAGTAACCTTAACACATTCATAATATATATTATTGAATGTCAATAAAGAGAGAAATATTTTCTGATAGTAATTAAGTGTGATAAATTTTTAAGGCTATCAAATAAAATTAAAATAACATTATGTCCTATTGATTTTTTTTAGGGATTTTGAAGAAAAAATTCAAGGTGATTCTTCTCTGTTTCCAATCTACTATGGATAATGGTCCTAACATTCCCATAAACGTATGTCTATTTTCCTTAACTTTCTGAAATAATATGCACTGAGATACATAGTCAATAATATTTATATTCATGTTGTCCCACCTAAAAGACTCTTTTAGATCTATATACATCTTCATACATATAGGATGAATAGAGAACAATGAACTATGCAACTCACCAAAGAGTTCAATCATCATATATGGTATTGATGGGATAAATACTCAGTTACTGAACCTTATCATTCCAACATGGTCATGGTTGAACTCAGGAACATTCCTCATATTCTTCTAAAATTAAACATCTTCTTTATGCACCTTATTAATACTATTGTCATTGAATGATTGACTGTAGATATGAGATATATAAGATATTTACCCTTTACTCACAATTTCAGGATCCATATTTTGAAAATAAATAAATATTAGATCTCATTTAATTCTCATCAGGGGAAAACATGAAATTCCTTTCTGAATCTAACCATCAGACACCTTGTTCACCTTCCTAGGGTGGTAATTTATTATGAAATAATAATCTTTGATTAACTCTTGTCATTTTATCCATTTCATATTCAACTCTTTCTATGTTAATATATATTTTAAGACTTTATGATTAGTATATATAACACACCTTTCACCATATAGATAATTCATCCATATTTTGAATGAAAAAATGATTAGTGATAACTCTAATTCATGAGTCAGGTAATTTTGTTGATGAACATTCAAATGGTGAGGGGAATAAGATATCATTATATCATTATTCATGTGGATTCATCCCATTCCCATTTTTGATTCATCGCTATAGATCACAAACCCTTCTACCCTAATGGGCAATGTATTTCAAGTGCACTAACCAAACATTTCTTTAATTTTTTGGAACTCTATACACATTCATTTTTTGACAAGAACATAACCCCATTTGTTGTAAAACATTTTAGTGGATTATATAGTCATGAGAAACGTATCACAATGCATCAGTTGTATCTAGAGAGCCCAAGAAAATTTTGGATTTTAGTTACTATGGCCAGTATATTGCATTTCTCAATTACTTTTATCATAGAATGATCCATTGATATACCCTCACTTGAGATTATATGACCTAAGAATGAATCTTTCTGAATCCAAAATTCACACTTTGGTAAATTTATCATAAAACTATCCTTCTTTAAGGAATTCAACAAAATTTTATAATGTTATTTATGACCTTACTTACTATTTGAATGTATAAGAATATCTACTATAAATACTACTAAAAACTAGTCAATGTATTATCTAAATAATATATTCCTTAAATCTAGAAGATACTAGGATCCTAGGTAAGAAAAAAATGGAATTACTATGAATTCATAATGACCATACCTCATATGGAAGTCCATATTTGACATATCCTCCTTCTAGATCCTAATTTTATGATATCTATGTCAATGATCAATCATTGAAAAACAGAGACTAATAACTAATAAAAAATATAATCAATATGGGATAGATGAAACTTTTTATTAATAGAACTTTTGTTAATATCCCGATAAATAATGAAAAGACAGATTTACTCACCTATTTTATAAAAAAAAGAACAGGTGCACCCCACAGTGAACTACTTAGCTGAATTAATAGCTCATCTATATTATATTTTATTTTATTCTTCAAGTCCTATAACTTAATCTGGGTTATTCTCTATTAATTCTTTAAAATAGGTTTAGAACCATTTATGATTTCTTTTGATAACCCAACTTCACAATTTGGTGGAAGAATAGGAAATTATTCATGAAACACATATGCATATTCCTGAAAAATAGTCAAATTTTAAATTTTGAGCTTCTATTTGGCCATTGGATATAAATATCATCTAGGAACCCATAGATTGATTTAATTTAATTGGGTGTTCAGGTTCGTCCTTGCACTAATATATGATTGAAGGTTTATTTAGAATATAAAATGCAACTTCCTTTATTTGAAAATTGATATGGGATATATACTAAGAGATCCATTCTATACCTAAAAGTATGTCGAATTTAACAAGTTTATGGACACAAATATTTAGAAGAATAACCATACAACAAACAACTATCAAAGGAAAGTTATAGGCTAGATATGTGATCCTCATTCCATTATGAGTCTTCAATACCACCTCAATATCTAATCATTGATGTGGTGACATGATATCATTAGAAAGTTTTTTAGATTTAACAGAGTGGATAGAACTAGCATCGAATAAAATATTTTAATTTCTCACGCAGATGATAACTATAATTTTAAAAATATTGTTAAGAACTTCCACATCGGCTATAGTAATTGCATAATATTTACCTTCTCCCCTTGGCTTCTTTTGTGGAAAGTTCCATTGATGTTTAGGGATTTGGTTGGATTAGTATCCCATATTCTTACAGTTAAAGAAATATACTTTGATGGATTCTCCCTTACCCTTTCATTCATGATCATGATTGCCTTTTTATCGAAAAATCAAGAAAACTCCTTTTCCTTTTAGAAATTTACTGAGGTTTTTCCTTCTGAATGAATCACATGTTGGAAAATAATTCTTTCTCCCCTTACCCTTTTCCATTTTTTTCTCTTCTATCATCTTCTTCTCTTTATTTCTTTTAAATCCAAAAGACTTGGATAATTATATCTCTATCTTAAAATAAAATGATACTATATCCTCATATAATAAGAATATTTATGAGACTAAATCTATTTTTTGGATTTCTTAACCCATCAAAGAACTGATCAATATTACTCTTTGGATTACATACATAGTCAATAGAATACCTTGCTAACCTTGTAAAGTTTGATTCATACTTAGTAATATTTTCCTCTTAATTTTTTCATAGAATCAATAATTTCTTATTAATATCCACCTTTTGTTCATGAGGAAAATATGTTTCCAAAAATATTCTTCAAAATCCTTCTATTTCGTGTTTGCTAGTTCCTCCTCGTACTTTGTGTGTTTTGAATAAATGACCACCGTTGATCTGCATGCCCTAATACATGATAAAAATCCATAACAACCTCTCAGTTTCATTACTTACCAAAGTGATAAATATCATATCTTATGAAATTATCTATTACTCTGCTATAATTGGATTCGTAGTCCCATTGAATGATGATGGTTGTTAATGCATAAAGCAGTATATCACTATTAAATCGTGTTATGGATCAATATGATGGTTTATATGGGAAATGTTATTAGTCATAACACGAGTGAGATTCCGCAATATAGTTATAATTTGTTCACCTCTAGCTATATATCTATCTTCATCTTTATTATCTTCCCCATTAGGGAAATCTTTATATGGATTATGTGTATTAATATGGTTTCTAATACTTTCACTATGAAACACTTCTAGATAATGAAACATGCTATTTTATATCATAACATTATAAATCATATTGTATTATTTAAAAACTAGTAAAATACCTCACATAAATTAAAAATTTATTTATAACTAATCTCAAAATCCAAATCTTGGTATCTTTGGGAATATTATCAAGGTCCTTCATAGGGTTAAGTTCCCCAATCAATTTTTCCCAAATTATATTACCAATGTTCTTAATAAAATTGGATCTGATACTAGATGTAAAGACCCCGACCCTAGTAGTACAAATATAGTGGTTACACTATTATATTAGTACTAAATACATGAAATTTCATCATAAAATACTGAACAGTTTAGTAGTCTTGGTAAAGTAGATATATATTTTAATCTCATGTTTTATTTGAAAATATAAACTACAATATATATTTTTATTTGAAATAAACTTTATTCCATTGATAATATCCATTCAAATTTGTAATAAAACAATTACTTGCATATTATGGAAATTAAGCATAATAAATTGACGATCTTAAATACATAGTAAGGTAATACATATAGTGGAATCCAAATAAGGCATGAATAATATAGTAGTAAAAAATGATTATAAAATAATTCCATATAAATAATCACATGAGTTTGAAAAATATTAATGGACATGAAACATATTAAAATAAAATCATAGATATAAATAACTAATTTTATAATGGCAAACTGAATAATTTTATACATCTGAAACATAATTTCAGGGCCTTGTACAAAGATATCTAAAAAACTGGCAATGCTTCATGCCAAAACATATACTAAAATGGGTATGGCCTCAGAAAGATACCAAATATATTTTGTATCATGAGTCCTACTAATGAATTAAGGTACTATGTAATTTTCGTCCTTACTAGTCACTTAATAAGTATAATGTATTTATCATATTAATGAAAAACATAAATTAATCAAAAAATTTTACAAATCAATAATTGTTCATATCAGAAGAACCAACATACAAAAGATCAATCCTTTAACTTATATATATAATCATAAACCATCTATCGAAATATTTTGGTCGGTATCATAATAGTGTAACCATATAATATTCTAATGTTTAACAAAAAATATTTACATGGATGAATATACTTTCAAAAGATCACTAGAAAATTTCTTAAGGAAAGTACACTTTTCACTTTTAAAAAAATTATTTAAAATCTAAAAATTCCAAAAATATAAATGAAAACATTTTACATGAAAATAACCTTAAAAAATTTAAATTAATCTTCAAGGTGATGAGTGGTTATGATGGTAGTGAATCCTTTTCATGCTGTATAAGTTAAAAAATCATTCATTATAGAATTTTGTAAAAAGGTAAAAAAGAACCTGATTCGGAAAACAACAAGAAGATTCATTATAATTTTTTTAAAAAAGTAAAACATGGGAAAGTATTTCTGTTTAAATCACTATATAGAATTATTTTTTTTGATATTTTAAAGAAAATATATACATGGATGACAAAGATTCCCGATTGAGTAGAAAAAAAAGATTGGTTTTCATTAAAAATATTATCTCAGTATCTTCAGTACTTAAAGAGAGGAAAATAAAGGGAAAATATTAATTTATAGAAATAAAAGAATAGAATAAAACATATTGGTTTTAAGATATAAATATTAAATAATTCTCTCAGTGGATATTTAAACATAAAGAGTCCCAAATAATTATGATATTATGAATTACACTCTTACCTCAGGTCCCAATTCCTTTATATATGTTCATGAAACCTATATAATAAATATAGATTTATTATACACATTTTAATGAAACATAATAATTCATATCATTTCTGATATAATTTACTTATATATTTTATCACCCATTTATTAACAATTTTATGTTATAATCTCAATTTTGTGTGATAACTTCTTTATTCTTCATGTATGTTTTAGGTCAGTTGTTATGGTCCTTGTACATTAATCTTGGTTCCATAATCTCCAAAATTTTACTCTTGATATAATTATCATATATATATATATATTCAATATACATATACATATTCATCTATAAAATATAGAGATATAGAAATGAATTACACCGTTCATGGAGACAGTGGGCTGTACTTATACATTAACGTTGTATTCAATTTTTAAAAGATAGAAAAAATAAAGGTAAATAAAAATTATCCTTTCCAGAATAAATATTATAACATATAAATCATATATATTCCTTAAATATATCCTTATCACCATCAATATAATACAAAAATGATAAACAGATCACATCACTTCGTGGTCGCAACTGACCACACGTACACATGAGCGATGTTATCGTTTTCCAACATATTGGAATTTATAAAGGTTCATATGATATTATAATTCAAAAAATATTATTATTTCATAAATATCATATATATAAAATAAAACCATCATAATACCAATCTATAATAGGTGGTGATTAAAAATGAATTGCATCACTATGTGGAGATGGTAAGTCCTACGTACGCACAAGTAATACTTTCACTTCCCATTTTATGGAAAAGATGGTGTATACATGTGGTTTAATAATCATAATAAAATGTTAGTATATTTTTATATTTAATTTTTTATTTTATGATAAATACCATAGATTTATAGGATGTAGAAGAATAAATAAATTGAAATAAGTCGGGTAAGATGATTACCTCTTCTTCAGGAGACCTCATTTAGATCATTTCTTAAGATACCCAGAGTTGTCCTTTTAGGGAGAAAAGAAAATATAGAACTTGAGTAAGGATGTTTATAAAATAATTTCTTAGGGATTGATCAAGATATTTTCTTCAATTTGGTGTAAATAAGTGTAGGAAGATGTGTCCTTTTATAAAAGAGTGAAATGACACATTGGAAATTATTTAAAAGATTAAAATATAACTACGTCATTATCAAGAAATTTTTCTCAAAATTTTCATATATATAAAGATAAGGTATGATATGGTTTAAATACAATCATAAAATAAATTTTTATTGGTATGAATTTTATTTTAAATCTTATCTTTTCATTTAACCCATTAGTTAACATATTTTAACTTTAATTGTTGTAAAATATTATTCAAACTTAAGGGGTTATAATTTTATGTATATGATAAAAATTAGATCACAAATAGAAAAGGTATAAAATTTTGAAACATATATCACCCCTTTATCTACTTTAAATTTTTAAATGTTTTTTAAATAATTTGATAAAATATTACTTTCATAAAATATCATTATTATCTTTTTTTGACAGTATTCATTTAATTTGAATGAAAATACATAATGAAAAGGTTTTAATTAAAATATAAACAATTAAAATATAAATAATATGTTATATTAATCTAAAAAATTTATGGATCATAAAAACTCTCCCAAATTTTATTATTTTTATATTATTAAAATCATTTATTTTAATTTTCCACAAATTTAATAAATATCATGTGAGTGTTGCATAATAATTTAAGGTAATTATATAATAACAAAAAATTAAAAATAAATTATCATCATAAAAGTAATTTTATTATGATAAAAATATTATTCGGGTTTATTTCACTTTATTATTGTGTCCCTATGTGAACACATAAGAGATATTTAAAAGTAATATAATGATATTTTTCATTTTTTTTCTTTAAATATTATATATTCCATTTTCATGGAAATTTTTCCCTTATACCCTTAAATTTATCACCTATGGTTATAAGGGTTGAATTACCTTCATAAAATAGAAATTTGGATGAAAATGGTACCTTAACAATTATGTTTTACGTAGATTTAACCGATTTACCCTTTGCTGATGTGATACATTTTACCAAAGTTACTATTCATATAACCTAAAAAAAGGGACCGATTTTTCAATTATGAACCTTCTAATTATAAATATGGAATCAATTTTGTCATATTCAATACCTATAAGTGGTAGAAATAATATTTTAAAATAATTGAGAAAAACATTATAGAAACCGCTTATAGAAAAAAGAAAATTTTTAGTATAACAAACTATTTAATTATATCTTAAGCCTAAAAAACATTTAATGAATGTTAAAACAATTTATTGATTATATAATGTATAAATTTTATTAAAATCATTCCATAATTGTGTTAAATTAAATTTATTATGATAAAAATGCATTACATGGATAGAAACTATTTTTCCAAAAACCTCACGTTAAAATTAAAATGTTTTTTATTTCCATTTCTAGTTAATTAATAATAAATAAACTATTTTCATATATGCATTTTTTATGAATAAGTTATCCCTATTCATAACATTTAACTTAAAATTTTGGTTATAATGGTATACTGTATTATAGTTCTTTTAGATTTGAGGTTTCTTGTATCTAAAGTGGTATTTTTTTTAAAATTTGAAGAGAAATGTGTATTAAAATATCTTGATGTTATATAAATTATTAACTTCTAACCCATTACAAAATTATAACAACACTTTTGAGTCAGTGTAGACTACCACCTCCATGATGTGATGTGATTCATTTTTCATTTCCCCTTTACATGGAAGACAATAAGGATAAATTTAATTACTATATATTATATATATTCAATAATAATAACTATATATGTGTTAATTATTATTTACCATTCTTTTTTTCAACCATAGAAAAGTGAAAAAAGAATTCATGGGTACGTACGACCTACCATCTCCAAAAATGACATAAATCAATTTTCTATTTATATATTATAGGGATGGATCAATATATATATATATATATAATGAATATATATAATATTTATATAATGATTAAAATTATGGATTTAATGGATCCATGATAAATTTAAAAGGTTTGGAAATACCAATACGAAATTCTCATGAAAAAAGAAATATTTAACCCCTTGAAATGATGATCTAAATGAAAAATTATTAATAAATGGGTGTTAAATTATTATAAGTGGATAATATATGACATTATATGTATGTACATTATTTTGATATATAATTATAATAAATTTAAATTTATTATACAAGAGGTCAGATCTCCTTTTAAGCAAGTCAAACATGATGTAAGAGATTTTAATCTCAGTTTTATTTATATGAGATGCATGTCATATTCATGACTTTTTTATTTTATGTGGTGTATATACTACCCATGAATGTATTATATAAAGATTAACTTGAAAAATATTGGGATATTCATATCCATCTAATTTTATCTCTTTCATGGGGTTTTTATTTGATAATTACCAGAGTTATAGAAGATTTATGTTATAATCTCAATGTTTATCGGGATTATTTATGATCATGATTTTGATTATCAGATTTTATAACCTATCTATAAATAATCCAATGAATTTTCTTATCCTATGGTTAATTTTTTAGGTTACATGTTTTCCTATCATTTTCCTCTATTTTATAAATCAAGAGACCATAAAAAATGTTAATGAAAATTGAGTTTATATATATCTCTAGTTAAAAACCATTTTTCTTCAATGTCCATGTTTTCAAAATATATTTTCAAGATTGTTTTTATTATTTTCTTATTATTATTTTAAGTAATTTTTACCCATGTTTGAATTATTTAAAAATAATTTTAAGTGGAATCTTCTTTTCTTATCTTGACTGAGGTACTTTTGACTTTTAACCAAAAATTTGAAAGGAATCATTATTTTCACTGCATTACATTAAATTTTTTTCCCACCATCAGTACTGATTAATTCATTGAATATTAATTCAAAATATTAAAGATTTATTTTAAAAGAAAATATTTTTAATAATATTTTGGAAATTTTTATATTTTAAATATGTGATTTCAAAATGAAAATCATATTTTACTCATTAAATATTCTAAGTTATATTTTAATGGCCTTTTCATTTATGATAACATCCCTTGAAGTTACTTATTCTTTAATGAGGATATGATATCAGGATCCCACAATTATTCTTTCTCTATATGGTTTATGATTATTATGATGAGATATTTATGAAACCAATTTTTTCATGGGTTTTCTATATTAAATTATTGAAATTTTTATGAAACCCATTTCCTTTCCATGGGTTTTGATATATAATTTATGTTTTATGATTTTTTCGGAACAAATATGATTGGATTATTATAATGTGATATAAAAGATATGAATTATATAACCCTCAAATGAAATGGGTAAACATGGGTATCCCATGAGATAATAAGGACTGGAATGGGGAGTGAACCCAGATTAGTATGGGACTTTATCCACTATGATAGTCCTTGGAGTGAACCTCGACTAAGGATATGAAGGAATGAGGAGTGAACCTAATCCACTATGATAGTCTTGGTACTCATCATTGACTAAGGAAATTATTTTCTATAATTATGTGTATTCTATAAACTTATTTCTTATGCCAATGTTATACTCTCATGGATTGTGTTGTTTGATTCCATTATGATTATAATCTTATGACCTACTAAGTTTTATTCCATGATTCAATATTATGGTCTATGATATTTTTCGTATGGATTTTAAATCTTAATCTCATATTCTTATACTCTTATTCTCATGTTATTCTTTTTTTATCATTGACATCTTACTTATTTACCCATACTGAGAGTCTAATATCACACTCTTTTATGTTTTTCTTTTACCCGAGTTATGAAAAAATGTTTTATGTATGATATGTCTAAGAAGGGTTCAAGTTATAAATAAATTAGTGGGATATGATTTAGATATCTTATGAATATTTTTTTGTATCAATGTTTCTAAATACACTAAAACATTGTGTTTATTTCATGGATAAAAATGTTTTGTAATGAATATTATTCTATTAATAATATATATATATATATATATATATATATATATATAAATCAGGGGTCAATCTAGTTGGTTTTATAGAATTTTTTCATTACCTTTTTAAGATAGGATGAGAAAACATTACAAAAAACCTTTGGTATAAGTCTAAGAATGTGATTTTATTCGAATGTTTTGGTAATGACTATGGATAACCTAGGTTAAACCTATATTTACATATATTGAAAAAATGTTCAAAGATTTAGACATACCATGAATTATTTTCCATGATAAACCACTCTATGTAATGATTCTTTATACCCATTCTACCAATTTATGTTTTACCTAGGTATTTACCAATAGAACAATAAATATCATGTGGGGATATTTATGCTCAAATAGTGGACTATATTATTTGATCTTAGTGATATTAATTCAATTATATCATGAAAATTCTATTGGAATGTTAACTACCATCCTCAAAAAATAGATATTCAGTTGTCAATTAAAACATAGAATGGTTTATGATTGCATCTAAACTTTATAGATCCTCTCTTAAAATTATATGTGAATGCGATTCATTAAAATCTTGCTATTCTCTCTCTAGTTGAATTTGATTTTATCTTAGGAATAGATTGGATTTATTTATACAAATACATCATTAATTTATAAGTAATTTAAGTTGCATTTTCTATTAAAACCCAACATATTATTGTTTATCAGTGTGAGGAAAAATATAATCTTATGATGAAAATGTCATCCATTGTATGGGTCCAAATTCTTATTCAAAAGGGGTGTTTAAATTAGATGGTTAGAGAGAAAATCAATATCGTAGATTTTCCAATTACGTGAGAGTTTGTTTTCATGAATAATTTCCTCGTATTACACTAGAACTTAAATTTGTCTTTTAAATTTAAATCATACTTAGTACTATATCCATTTCAGGAATCTATATATAATGGCCATTATTGAGTTATAGGAATTGAAGGAGAATCTCAAAGAGAATATTGATAAGGGATTAATTCAGTCAAGTTCCACACGTTGGGGTGAAATAGTTCTTTTTGTTAATAATAAACATGAAAAAATGATACTCTCCATTGATTATCAGTAACAAAAAAATATCATAATCAAGAATAAGTATCGTCTACCCCATATTTATGATTTGTTCAATTAATTTCCTATAAATCAATTTTCTTAACATTTATCTTTGATATGACCACTATTATTTGTGGATACAATGTGAATACATATATAGTATAACATTCTGTACAAAGTATAGATAATATAAATTTATAGTGATTCCATTAGGTTTTACTAATTTCCCTATTATATTCATGAATTTAATGAATAGCGACTTTAGATATTACATTGACCAGTTTGTGGTTGTCTTTATAGAAAACATCCTTATATATTCCTAGATCTTGGAAGAAAATTAAGGTCACTTGATAATTTTATTGAATACCCAAAAAATGATAATTTGTATAATAAATTTTCTAGGTGGTATTTTTTTCTGTAAAAAGTTTCATTTTTGGGGTATATAATATCAAATAATGGTATATCGGTGGATCCATCAAATATGGAAGTTACTAAACATTTCCCTAGAGAAAACACTATAAATTAAATTCATAGATTTCTTGGATTCATTGGATATTATCATTTATTTTAGGATAATTTGTCATGTATATCTATTCCACTCATTATGTTAATTTGAATGGAGTCATGTTCCTTTGGACAGATGAATTTGTAGATAATTTTAAGGAACTGAAGAGAAGGTTAGTCAGCACACATGTGCTTACAGTACCTTATAGTGTATAAGGTTTTGGGATTAATAATGATTCATTGAATAAGTAACTAGGATATACCCCCATTTAGAATAATGTGGTTATATATTATGATACATTATAATTAAATGTTAACGAGAAAAATTACCCAATTCATGATTTGGAGTTTAGTGTGGTAATTTTTAGCATTAAAGATATGGAGGAATTATATTTATAGATAAATTTATGACATATATATTGATATTAATACTCTAAAGTATATATTAAATCCTAAATGGCTGAATGTGGATCAATGAATATGGTTGGAGTTGATTAAAGATTATAAATGTTTAATATATTACCACCATGGTAAGGTGAGTAAGGTGGCTAATGCTCTGAGTTGGAAGGACCATGCTGGTTTTTCCATGACGAGGATTGAATGACATCCAATACTTATGGATTTATATAATTTCTAGCATGAAATCCATAAGAAAGTGGAAAATTCCTATCTTTCTCAAACTAATGTTAAACTATACAAACATGTGAGGATTAAAGAGGTAAAAAAGGAAGATGTAGAGCTACAAAAAAGGGGATAAATGCTTATATATTGAACCTTGATTATGATAGAATGATAAGGTTTAAAAATATTATACGTGTCCCATCAATACCAGACATGAATAATGTGATATATGATAAATCTCATAGTTCATCATTTTATATTCATCAAATCATGATGTATAAAGATATGAAATAGTATTTCTAGTGGGAAAATATTAGTAAATATATTGAAAAATATGTATCTCAGTGCTCGGTATGTCATAATCATAATGAGGACTTATAGAGGTCTAGGGGATGTTACATCCATTAGCCAAACTAGAAATCCCATAATTGTATTTGGGTAATAGTCGATCACCTTATGAATTCCGCACACTTCATTTGTATTATATAATATTTATCTCTTCGGAAAATTTCTAAAATACACATTTAAGAAGTGTTAAGGTTTCATAGAGTACCACATTATGTTCTTTCTAATCAGGACCTGAGGTTTTCCGCTATGTTCTGGTGATGTTTTCAATAATCTCAGGATTTAGAGTTACATATCTGTATGGATTATCATCCTCAGATAGATGTTTTGTACCAGAGAACCATTAAAACAGTATATGATATGTTGAGATCATATTAAATGGATTTAAATGGTGGTTGGGCTTAACACCTTCCTCTAGTTGAGTTTTCTTATAATAATATATATCAATCGAGTATTTTGATGGATCCTTATGAATACCTATATTTAAAGAAGTGTATAAATCCAATCTGTTAGGATAAAGTTGGATAAATAAAGCTATTGGGATATTATCTAGATTAGAAAATTCTAGAGAAACTCAGAACCATTTAGCATTACATTAAGATAGTCTAGAGTCAGTATAAAAGCTACAATGACAATCATCAGTGAATTGTAGAATTAAAATTTAGTGTGAAGTTATTCCAATGAATTTAACTTTTGAAGAAGGTTATGAGATTGTTAAATAAGGTAAATATAAGTACTAGTAATATTGTCCCCTTTTAAAATTTTGATCGAGTAGGGATAGTATCTTATCGCATGGTAATCCCACAAAACCTCTCATAAGTTCACAATGTGTTTCATTTATCTATCTTAAGAAAGAACATACCAGATCTTTTACAAGTATTGAAATTAGAGGTTTTACTAATGGATCATGATATTTACTATGAATAAAAACTATTATAAATCTTGGTTCATAGGTATAAAGTGCTATGGAACAATACTACTCACCTAATTAATGTTCTTTGGTGGAAGAACAAATTCAAAAACGATGCATGTGAACCCAAATATGTGAGGAAATAGAGATATCCTCACTTTTATAAAATATAGTGACAGAATCTAGAGGGTAAAATTCATTTTAAGGGGGTTATATTGTAACACCGTGAGAATTTATTATATTTATATATTCAAATACATTAATTTCTTTGACTATTTGAGATATACATTAACTCGAGTCTAAGTGAACTATATTGTAGTATATTGTTATAAACATATAGCGAAATTTGATGTATCTATATTATTAACCAAAAATTAAAATTTATGTATAAGGGTTTTAGATAAATAAAATATATTTTCAAATAAGTACTCAATTTTTAGAAAAGTCCTTATACGCTTCAAAAATACATTTTTTCAAAAAATGGCCCCTAATTATTTTTGTGAGAAACTAATATAATTATTTTTCATGATTTAATCAAATTAATATTTAAAAGATAAATTATATTTTAAATTAATATTTTCAAAATTATCTTAATGTTAATTTTTTTTATTTCTTCAAAATATTTATTTTTCAATGAATTGTGAAAAATACAGATTTTTTTGCAAACCGTCTTTTCATTTCAAGCATTTTGAATGATTAATTATATTTTATATATAATTTAGAAGTAACTTTAGATCATTTAAATTATTAATGATCCAATAATGTTCGTTTTATTTAATTTTGTTTTGAATTTTTGAAAAAAACGTTTTTTTTATAAGAAAACATTTTTCTAGAAAACCACATTTTCACTTTATATTGGTCTAATTTTAAATTAAATTATACTAATTCTATGAATTTAATTTTATAAAGTGGATTCCATATTTTTAACTAAAATAATTAATACTATTTAAAAATGAAAAATTATTTTTTTTCATAACTAATATTAAAAATAGTAAAAAATTATTATAGCGGTTAAAGTTAGAACATGGTTACCGGGGGTTAAACCAAAAGATAGGTGTGTCTTTTCTAATTAAAATTGTGTAAATCCTATTTTATAGAATTATTTCAACATAATATTATCCAAACTTTTAAACTATATCCATATGGAATCATTTTTCTCGAGTATGACATTATTATATTTTAATTTTTATGAAATTCCAAGTGTGTTGTCTGCCTCGCTTATAAAATGACCCCCATATTTCTCCTTTTTTCACTATCTTGAGCCATATATTTCAACCAAAACCATATAAATTATATTATAAACTTCACTATACATGAATTATATTTATCTTTATTCTTAAAATACCATTCCAAGTATGGAATCCCACCTTTTTATTACATAAAGTTTCATTTCATTTTACAAACAGAGGATCTTTAAAGTCATGTGTCTTGGAAATCTGGAACATAAATCCTGAAAACATAAAAACTTCTTCCAATAAACTTTTATGGATTAATAAAAGATTCATACTGAGTAAAATTACTTCATCTCATAACCTGGAGACATACATCAAATGAAAGTGTGAGCAGAAGGCCCAGAAAGGAAAACAAGTGAAACAGTTTACATGTGAACTTGAGTGATATCAACAATAACATGTAGATAAAGAGGCATAACATAATAATAATAAATTTGAACATAAAATGAAAATGTGGAAATAATATTTAATTTCTATATTCATGAACATATCACCATGGTTCATCCCCAAGGTGTCAAAAAAATTACCAAGGTTATTCACCAAGGCATCATAAAACATTACATCTCTAGAGATTAAATTCTTTACCCCATAAATTGAAGCAATATCAAGTCACAACCTTAATATGTATTTATTTTCATTTTATCTACATATATCATAATATAAATTTCATAAATAATCTAAAGAGAATAAAAGAAATGGGTTTCATATAAAAATTGTGGCATTTTAACAAGTGCTTAAAACATGACCATTATGCCATTTATAAACCATAGAAAGAGAATGAGGGTTTTATGTATGTCAATTCCAGAATAAAATATATAATTTTTTGTTATTGATGAACAACCCTATAAATTAAATAGTTTTGGGTATACATATAAATAAAATAAGATAATTTCTTGAGAAAGAGAGAGAGATTTTGAGAGGAAAATTCAACAACATAATGGCTATACAACATGGTTTTAGAAAACATTAAACAGAGAGGGGAAAAACATCACAGACTCATAAATAACTCATAATAAAGTATGGTATTGAGTAAAATTTAAATAAGATCATGGTACATATTTTTTAATGACATACCACATGAAAAGGAAACATGAATGAAAAGAGAAGATGTGATTTATTTTACGAAAGTTCGGCAGCCTAACGATGTCACTTAAAAATCTATAAAATATGTTTATGATATTGGAAAGGGTCTCTCATAATTTGGAAATACATTTTACAGAATTAAGTTTATAGAAGAACATACCCCCATATAATAAAAGGGAAACTAGAAGACATAACATAATTTAAGTAATGACTAAAATAGGAGGGTGAAAAGTACCCTTACCTTGAAGAGTAACTTCAAAACATCAAAGGTTGAGACCTTGGGATGATTTAAGGAACCTTGGTAGGACTCCTTGGGAGGTAAAAATACCCAAGATTCGTTGAGGAGGTATTTGGAATGAAATTAAGGAAGGAATGGGTTGGTATTTATAGCAAAAGTGAGGGAATATTTTATTAATTTCTAAGGAACACCTCATTAGTGGTGTTTGAAAAACCATGGTCTTGACCATTGTATATTCCTATGTTATTTACATCTTGGGACACCTCATAACATATATTAGTGTACACAAGTCAACCATAATTATTACATCACGATTACATCATTAATGATGTCATTAAACATATCGAAACTCAAAACTATATTTTTACTATTCCTCAAAAAACAAAACATTTTATAAAAATATTATAAATTCACTCTAACCTAATATCAATGTTATGAATCCAAAAATAAACTCCATTTTATGAAAATAATTTTCTAATTATGATATATTTAATTTTTATGTAAAAAAACTATTTACCCGAAAAAATATTGATACTCAACTGATAAATTCTAAAATAGCAATTTACTTATTCTATTAAATAACATTACCATTCATGATTCCTAATATATATTTATACTTAATTAAGTGAGGTTACTATTTCTTTGGTCAAATTACTATTCATAAGGGTAATATTACTATTCAAAATTTACTATTCACCAAAAATTAAGTTGATCTTATTAGAATCTAAATTTCATACTTGTAACAACTGTAAAAGACCATTTTTTTTAAATTTATTTCACATTATTAATTATTTATAGTATAAAAAATATTTTCAAATTCCATTTTTCCAATATTCATCAAGAATATAGAACTTCTATAAATTCATCCTATATTTATCTTCATATTTTAAATTCACAAATTTAACCACAATAAGAAATTAAAATTTTATTTATACAAAAGGATTACACAGAGAAACTAAGGCCTCATTACATAGCCCCTTATAACACCTATAGAGGACCTAAGAGTAAGGTGTGAAATGGTGATAGAATCTTGAGGTGGCTCAGAAAACATTTCCTGAGTGTTGATTTCTATAAACTTGAACTTCTCCCGTAAGCAATTCTGTTCAAGCTTAATGTGTTGATGTTCAGATTGGGATTGGTTCAGAGTGAATCCCAATGATGCTACCTCCATCCCATGCTTCGACAGATGGGCTTCATACGACCTGTGACTATTGGCGATGCCATCGACTATTCTTTCTATATTAATTAACCATGCTCATTTGTATTTATAAATAATAATCATAACATTAAGAGTATAGTTTCCAATGGTCATATTGACCAATAGTCATATAACAATCGAAACCCAACAGTCTCATTTAAATCATACTCACCTCAATAATTAAATAATATAGTTTTGATGAGTATAAAATAAAATAACACACAAATTTAGGGGAAAATATTTACTCAAAAGTTTGGGTCATTACATTCTTCCCCTCTTAAGAAATTCTATCCCCAAAATTTTAACTCGTACCCTCAGAAGAGAAAAGGTTTGGATACTTGTGCCTCATAGGCTCCTCTGGTTCCCATGTTGCATCTTCACATTTGTGGTTCCTCCGAAACACCTTAATAAGGTGGGATGTCTTGTTGTGTAGAACCTTGTCTCTACGATCCAAGATCTCCACCAGATGCTCCTCATAAAAAAGCTCATTTTCCATTTGTAACACCTATAGATTTAGTTCATGTGAAAGGTTAGGTATATACTTCCTCAAGAGGGATATGTGGAAGTCATCATGAACTTATTCTAGATTTGTAGGAAGTGCAAGCTGATAGGCCACTTCTCTTATGCAATCAATGATTTCATTGGGCCCAATGTACCTAGGGATGAGCTTCCCTTTCTTCCCAAACCTCATGAATCTCTTCCAAGGTGAGATTCTAAGAACGAATTTTTCACCAACATCAAAATTCAAGTCCCTTAAATGGTTGTCAGCATAGCTCTTTTGCTGAATTTGAGCAGCCTTAATCTGTTTCTAGATGGAATGGAATTTTTATATTATCTATTTCATAAGATCAGGCCCAAGAAGCTTTCTCTCACCAGCTTTATCCCAACAACCAGGAGTTCTACATCACTTCCCATATAGAGCTTTATAGGGTTCCATTTGAATGGTTGAGTGGAAGCTGTTGTTATAAGAGAACTCAACTAATGGGAGATGTTGATCCCATTCACCTTTAAACTCTATTGAGAATGTTCTCAGTATTTCCTCAAGTGTTTGAATAATCTTTTTAGATTGGCCATCAGTTTGGGGGTGATAGACCTTACTGAAATTCAATTAGGTACTTAGAGAATATTGAAGACTTCTCCAGAATTTTGATGTGAACCTTGGATCAGAATCAGTTATGATAGAAATTGGAACTCCATGCAGCCTTACCACTTCTTTTACATAAATCATGGCAAGTTGATCAAGGGAGAAATCTTCCCGAATAGAGATAAAATGGGAAGTCTTGGTGAGATGGTCCACTATAATCCAAATCTCATTGTTTGCCTTGGAAGTTCTTGGGAGACTAGTGACAAATTCCATAGTGATATTTTCCCACTTCTATAATGGTATGGGTAGTGGTTGTAATACACCTTTAGGAAGTTGTCACTCTGCCTTCACTTGATGATAAACCAAGAACCGTGTAGTGTAGTCAGCATCTACCTTTTCATATTATCCCACCAATAATGATCATGAAGGTCCATATACATTTTTGTGCTTCCAGGATGGATAGATAAAGTGGAGCTATGAACTTCATCCATCACCACCTTCTTTATTTCTGGAATATATAGAACATATAGTCTTGCATGAAATTTTAGTACCCCTTATTGATCAACATTGAACTGAGGAAACTTCCTATCCTTCACAACCACACACTTATTATGTAACAAAGGTTTTTATTTATGAGATTTTATAATTCTCTCTTATAATGACGGTTGAAAAATCATTTGGGATAAGGATGATGATGTCCCTGCCTTTATAATTACCGTGTCCATTTTCACTAGGTCTTGGATCAAGGGATCTCTTTGAATCCTCATCATGGACAGAACAAATGGGTCCTTCCTACTTAATGCATCAACAACATTGTTTGCTCTTCTGGGATGATAATGAATTGTACAATCATAATATTTAATAAGTTCCTTCCATCCCCTCTGTCTCATCTTCAATTATTTTTGTGTGAAAATATACTTCAAACTATGATGTTATATGTATATATAACATTTCTTCCCATAAATATAGTGCCTCAATATCTTCAGAGAAAAAATGAACTCAACTAGCTCAAGATCATGCATAAGATAGTTATTCTCATGAGACTTCAACTGTTGAGATTCATAAGAAATGAATTTTCCATTTTTTATGAGGACACACCCAATCCTTTTCAAAGATCAATTTATAAAAACAATGAATACTTCTCCACTTGAGGTCAGAGGTAACATGGATTTAGTAACCACTATCATATTCAGCTCTTGGAAACATTCCTCACACTCCTTTGTCCAGATAAACTTGAACCCTTTTGAGATAACTTGGTTAATGGATTAGAACATCGTAAAATGTTTCTCAGAGTCCTCCTATAATATCCCGATAATCCATGAAAACTTCAAATCTTAGTTATTGTTGTAGTTTGAGGCCAATCCACTATAACCTTTGACTTTTCAGGGTCAACTGTGATTCCTTCATTGGCTACAATGTGCCCCAAGAAAGCAACTTGTTGTAACGAAAATTCACATTTTCTGAACTTTCCAAAAAAATCCCCTCCTTCAATAGAGTTTTCAAAATAACCATTAGATGATCCTCATGATCCTCATGATATTTTGAATATATTATAATATCATCAATAAAAACTACCACAAAGTTATCAAGGTAGTTCTTAAAGACTCTATTCATTAAATAAATAAATAGACCATGAGAATTAGTCAAGTAAAAGGTCATAACAACAAACTCATAATGCCCATATCTTGATCGAAAGGAATTTTTTAGAAAATCTTATTTCTTCACCCTTAATTCATGATAACCAAATCTAAGATGAATCATGGAAAAGAATTGAGCCCCACTAAGTTTGTCAAAAAAGACATCAATTCTTGGTAGTGGGTATTTGTTCTTTAATATGATCCTATGCAGTTCTTTATAATCAATGTATAACCTGATCAATCCATCCTTCATCTACACTAAGAGAACATGTGTTCTCCAAGGATACACAATCAGTTAGATAAACCCCTTCTCCATAAGATCTTGGAATTTATTCTTTAAATCATCCAACTCTACATTTTCCATCCTATATGGGGTATTGGATAACGAATGAGATATATGTATGATTTCAATGGAGAACTTTAGATCTATTTCTGGGGGAAGTCTGGGTAACTCCCCAAGAAATATTTCAATGTATTCATTTATTATTGGGACATTTTCTGTCATTATAATCTCATTTCCTTATTTTTCTTCACCGATCAATTATATAAATAAGTATATAGGAGGTTCTTCTAGGTAATGATCTGGTTGAGATATTTCATCTTGGAAGATAACTATAGGTTTTCCATTCAAGACTACTGATATTTTCTTACTTTTTCATTTTATCATAGCATTATACTTTGAGAGACTGTCCATCCCTAATATAATGTCAAATTCTAGTAGGGGAATGACTAATAGATTTGAACTAAGATTGTTCTCAATAATGTAAATACTATAGTTTTTAAACATTGATGATTCTTGGATCATCCCACCATTACTCTTGACTGATAACTCGACATTTAGAAATTTAGGGGTTGATTCTAAATTTGTTGCAATCTTGGAGGAAATAAGGGAATTTGTAGAACCAGAATAAAAAACATTACTTCCTATATTTGAGATAGCAACAAGATTACCTGCCGATACATCATTTGAAGCTTCAAAATCAGCTTTCATGATAGCAAAATCATGACCTTGCGACCTTGGCCTTTGCTGAGGCTGATGGTGATTCCCCTCTACTGCCCTCGAATTTGGAAAGTGATTGGAAAAGTTCCCTTGTTTTACACACTTATAGAATTTGACATCAAGTAGGGACTTCACCATCTTCCCCTTGTTTTTATTGCTGGTAAGTTGAAGCTTCACCTCACTAAGAAAATTCTGCGTGATATGTGCATATCTTCAACAATTTTAGAACATCATGCTCATGAGAAGGCAATTCATAAAATGATTTTCCCACATATATTACACATGGGACATTTTACTTTATTTCCTCCTCTTCCCTAGTCAAAGATCCTCCCTAATCATGGCTCCATTGATCTATTATTTTCAGTGGATTTATGAGACCACTACCTCTCACCAAACACTAGTTTGACTTTCATTGCACTCTATACGATCTCCTCATAGTTGTCATAGTCTCGGTTGGCAATATTCATCCACAGATGAGTTATCATTCCACCAAAGAATATATAAACCTTCCCATTAGGATCCATGAAAACGCATGAGGTGTAATGGGAAAGTCTTGTGAAGTTCATCTCGTAGCTTCCTAGAGATTCATTATCCTTCTGCTTCAGCTCGAGAAACTCCTTCTCAATTCTTGTTCTCATATAATGAGTGAAATACTTATTGAATAAGATTCATCTGAACTCTTCCCACTCCATAGCTACAACCCACACTCTTGGTCTCAAGATTTTAATCAGTTCCCACCACTGATTAGCTTATCCCTCTAAGCACTAAACATCCAAGATGACGTTTTCTTATTCTGAACAGCGGATCACTGAAATAATCTTCTCGATAGAGCTGATCCACGGTTCATAAATCAATGGATCGATATATCCCATAAAGGTTGGTGGTCGTTGACACATAAAGGACTCAACAGATTGTTGTTCCCTTCGAAGTGATATCTTTCTCTTTGCTTGATTCAAGTTATTTCGCATAACTTGAGTCAGTTGGTTCATCATTCTCATGAAAGTTTCCAATCTAGCTTCCATCGGAGGGCCGTTAGCACATGGTCCATTGTGGTCACCATTTGCATGGTTCCTTCTATTTCCCATAATTTTATAAAAGAATAAAACCTTATTTATAAGGTTATTTCATTTATGAATCTTCTAACTGTAAATTATTTTTATGTCATTAAACTTTGTGCTTAAACATATTATTCCTTAATGACAATTACTTTTCTATATAAATCCTTCATAATGATTCATAAAGAGCTTGTCATTAATGAAAAATATTTCTCAGGACTGTCTTAATAGGAGTGTTTCATGGCCTGTTGTCGTGTACGAGGATACCTTAAGTGAAGCACAAAACTTCTTATCGAAGTTTTCACTCCTAGGTAAATCTGTTCTAGAGCCACATCCACTTTTTTGTATCCAGACATGGATTTATTTGTTCGGAAACAACTTACTTAATATTTCACCAAAATACCACGAAGGTTTCCAATATTTCAAAATTTATATAGGGTTATTCCTAAAGTCTTCATATCCTAATTTACATAAATGATGAAACTATCTGTTGATACTAACTATCGAATCCCAACTTTTTATTACATATCTTTTTGTTACATTTTACAAAGAGAGGATCTTTAAAGTCTAGTGTCTTGGAAATCAGAAACATAAAACATGAAAACATAAAGCATTATTCTAATAAACTTGTAAGGCTTCATAAAAGGTTCATCCTAAGTAAAATTAATATATCTTATAACCTGGATACATACATCAAAGGAAAGGGTGAGGAGAAGACCCAATAAGGAAAACAAATGAAACAGTTTACATTTGAACTTGTGAGATATCAATAAGAACATATAGATAAAGAGGAATAACATAATATTAATAAATTGAAAAATAAATTGTTAATGTGTCTACAATATTTAATTTAGTCATTCATGAACATATCACCAAGGTCCAT
This sequence comes from Viscum album, assembly GCA_963277665.1. Taxonomy (NCBI): domain Eukaryota; kingdom Viridiplantae; phylum Streptophyta; class Magnoliopsida; order Santalales; family Viscaceae; genus Viscum; species Viscum album. The sequence continues at coordinate 1,895,635,984 of OY728158.1, read as the reverse complement.
CCCCATTGTGTCGTAAACATTATCAATGTTATTCACCAAGGTATCATAAAACTTTCCATATCTAGAGATTAAATTCTTTACCCAATGCATTAGAGTGATATCAGGACACAACCTTAATATGTCTTTATTTTTTTTGATCCAAATAGATCATAATAAAACATTTCATAAATCTCCCAAAGAGAATAAAATAAATTGGTTTCATATCAAAATCGTGACATTTTAAAAAGTGCTTAAAACATGATCATTGTGCCATTTATAACCCACAGAAAGAGAATGAGGATTTTATGTATGTAAATTCCTGAATAAAATATATCATTTTTTGTTCTTGATGAACACCCCTAGAAATGAAATAGTTTTGGGTATTCACATAAATAAAATAAGAGAATTGTTTGATAAAGAGAGTGCGATTTTGAGACGAAAATTCTGCAGACAATAACTATACAACATGGTTTTAGAAAACATTAAAAAAAGAGGGGACAAGGGTAAAACACTCATAAATGACTCATAATAAAGTATGTGGATAGAATAAAATGTAAAATATTATGGTTTTGATATTTTAATGACATACCACATGAAAAGGAATCTTGAAAGAAAAAGAAGATGTTATTTCTTTTAAGAAAATTCGGCAGCCTAACGACGTCACTTAAAAATTAAAAAAAAATCAGTAGATGAGAGTGGAAAGGGTCTCTCATAATTTGGAAATAATATTAAAACAAATAAGTATATATAATAACATACCCCACATAATTAAATGGAAAACATAAGATATAATACAAAGGAATTCATGACTAAAAGAGGAGGGTGAAAGGTTCCCTTACCTTGAAGAGTAACTTAAAACACATGAAGGTTGGGACCTTGGGGGGCTTGAAGGAACCTTGGGAGGACTCCTTGGGAGGTAAAAATACCAGTTATTCATTTAGGAGGAATTTGGAATGAAATAAATGAAGGAATGTATTGGTATTTATAGAAAAAGTGAGAGAATATTTTATCAATTTCCAAGGGACAAATCATTAGTGGTACTTGCAAAACCATGGATTTCCCATGGTATTGGCCACTTAGGAAACCACATAACAAATAATACTGTATACAAGTCGACTAGAATTATTACATCATGATTACATCATTAATTATGTCATTAAACAAACTAAAACTCCAAAATTTATTTTTACTATTCATCAAAAAACAAAACATTTTATAAAAATCTCATAAATCCACCCTAACCTAATATTGATGTTATGAATCCAAAAAATGAACTCCATTTTATGAAAATAATTTTCCAACTATGAGATATTTAATTTTTATGTAGAAAAACTATTTACCCGAAAAAAATATAAATACTTAACTAATAAATTATGAAATAGTTATTTACTTATGCTATTATATCACATTACAATTAATGGTTCCAAAAATATATTTATACGTAATTAATTGAGGTTACTATTTCCATGGTCACATTACCATTCATAAGTGTAATATTAATATTCATAATTTACTATTTACCAAAAATTAATTTGATCTTATTAGAATCTAAATTTCTTACTGGTCATTATTGTAGAACCGAATTTTTTGAAAATCATTTTACATTATTAATTATTTAGAGTATAATTTTTTTTAAAATACGTTTTTCCAATATTCATCATTAATATGGAACTTCTATAAATTCATCCTATATTTATCTTGATATTTTAAATTCACAAATGTATCCATAATAAGAAATAACAGTTTTATTTATACAAAATGATTACAAAAAGGAACTAAGGCCTTGTTACAGAGACCCTTATAACAACTGCATGGGACCAAAGAGTAAGGTGTGCAATGGTGATCGAATCTTGGGGTGGATTAGAAAACATTTACTGATTGGTTATATCTATCAACTTGAACTTCACCCATAAGCAATTCCATTCAAGCTTAAGGTGTTGACGTTCTACTTGGGATTGGTCCTGAGTGAAGCCTAGTGATGCTACCTCCTTCCCATGCTCTGACAAAAGGGCTATATACGGCCAAAGTCTACTGGATGAGGCCATCAAATCTTTTTTTTAATATTAATTAACAATGATCATTTGTATTTATAAACATCAAAAATAACTTTAAGAGTATTGTTTCCAATGGTCATATTAACCTACAGTCATATAACAGTCAAAACACAACCGTCTCATTTTAATTATACTCACCTCAATAATTAAATAATATGTTTTTTATGAGTATAAAATAAAATAAAACAGAAAATTATGGGAAAACATATTTTTTAAAAGTTTGGGTCATTAAACCAATGTTATTTATTAAATTATGTAAAGGAGGTCTACAGAAGAAGAACTAATCATCTTACGTGATTAATTTTAATTTATTTTTTATTCTACCTCCCCTAAATCTATAGTATTCATAATAAATTAATAACTTTTTTTTATCATAAATATTATTAAATATTATTATTATTATTTAAACATCAATATCCACCCTTTACTCAATCACATGGGAAGTGAAAGTATCGCCCAGGCGTATGTGTGGACCACTGACTCCATATAGCGATAAAATTCATTTTTCACCACCATATTTCATGGATGTTTATTATGATGGGTTAAGAGTTTATAAGATATATTTATGAAATAATTATTTTTCTATAATTATAATATAAAATCTAACTTCTTAACTTCTAATCTATTGGAAAATAAAAACGTTGCTCGTGCGTATATGTGGACTACCACTTCCACGAAGCAATATGATTCATTTTTCAATAATTTTTAAAAAGATGGTAATTAATATATATTTCATGAATAAATATAATATATATGATATAATAATGATTCAATAAAATTGAATTATTATTTTCCTTTATTTCATTCCATCCATCGAAAACTGAAAATAATGTTCAGGCGTACGAATGATATAACATCTACATGAATGGTGTAATTCATTTTTATATCTATACTTTTTATATAAGACTATATATATATATATTATGATATCTATATCATGATTAAAATTATGAATATTATGGAACCATGATCCTAGTAAAATTTCAAGATAAACCGAATATAAAATATCATGAAAAAAATAGTTAACACCCAAAAATGATGATTTAAATAATGAATAATTAATAAATTGGGTTTGAAATGTTATAAGTGGATCATAAATGATATTATATTAACATAAAATATTATTTTATATAATTATAGTAATTTTTATTAATTATTAACTATTTTAGAGAGCTTTCAAAGAAAATCCAACTTGAGGTAAATGATTTTCATCTCACATTAATTTATATGAGACACATTTCATATTCAAATTTTGTTTATTTTATATGGTCTTTAAACTATCCATAAATTTATTTTATAATTATTATAATAAAAATTTTCTTTATATTAATATAAATATATGGTCCTATCTTTCGTGAGGTTTTTATTCAAATCTTACCTAAGTGGTAAGTGATTTATGTTACAATCTCATTGTTTATTGGGATTGTTTCTAACCAAGTTTCTGAGGATGAAATTTTATGTCCTATAATTATGGATTCCATTAATTTTAATATCATATAGATATTTTCTAAGATTACATGTTTTCATTTAGTTTTCCTCTATTTAATAACCCAAGTGACCAAAATAATGGTTTTAAGGAAAATATACTTTATTTCTCTCTTTGGTTAAAACTATGTTTTCTCTCATGTCCATATTTTAAAAAAAAAGTTTTCAAGAATATTTTTTCTATTTTCCTATGATTATTTAAGTTAATTTTTACCCATGTTTGAATTTTTTACTAAATTTTTTAAATGGCATATTCTTTTCATTTTCAGAACAATGTACTCTTAACTTTTACCAAAAAAATGTTAAAGGAATGTTTGTTTTTACATAAAAAATACGAATAAAATTTCAATCCATAATAAACACTCAGTGATTTAAATATTACGTTAAAATTTATAAGGGTAATTTTAGAATAAAATTATTCCTTTAGTATTTTTTTAGTTTTTAGTTTTTAAATTGGTGGTTTCAAAATTAAAAGGGTTTTTTTCCCAATAAATATTCAAAGTAATCATTTTGAGGAATATTTGTTTATGATAACATTCATTGATGTTAATTATGTTTTACTCAAGATATGATCTAAAGACGCCATACTAATTCTTTCTATAGATGATTTTTTATTATAATGATGATATATTTATGAAACTTGTGTATTTTCTATCGGTTATACTATGATGAATTTTTGGAACCTTTAATATACTTGTTTCTCTTATAGGGGTTATAATATATGATATATGATAAATGATCTTATTGAACACAAGTTATTGGATTATGATTATATGATTGGTGGTCTTGGAATTATATATCCCTTTAATGTGTTTGGTAAATATGGATATCTCATGATATCATAAGGATTTGAATGGGTAGAAACCCCAATTATGTAAGGGATATTGTCCACTATTATTGTTTTGGGAGTGAACCTTGATTAAGGATATGATGAAATAGGAAGTGAACCCAATCCACTATGATAGTATTGGAATTGAGACTTCAATAAGTAAATTATTTTCTATGATAATGTGTATGAAAAAAAATTATGTCTTATGCCAATTTTATGTTCTCATGACTCATGTTCTTTGATTACTTCATGATTCATGACTTATGAACTAAAATGTTTTATTCCATGATTCAAGATTAGGATCTATGATATACTAGGTATGGCCTTCCAAATTTAATATCACATTTCTATACCCTTATTCTAATTTTATGATTTAGAGAATATTTTTCTCTCCCCCATTTACACTTACCAAGATTATGGGAACACCCTTTCATATGATTCCTTTACCCAGGTTATAAAGAAAGTTTTTTAGTATGATATGTGTTAGAAGGGTGATAGTTATGAATAACCGAGAGGGAGATGATGTAGATATCTTATGAATATTTTCTTATATCTATGTTTCCAAATACACTTATCTTTTATCATTTTGGAATATATCATAATTTTATTTAATGACTATTTATCAATTAAGATGAAATATCTATGTATGAAAAGTATAGGTCACTATAATCTTAACCAATATGTGATTTGCCTTATCGTTTTTTGAGTATGAAATCTTGACCCTTGATTGATATAGACTAAGGAGTGTGTTGACACACCTATATAATTCATATGATGTTCTATTTTATTTGCATGAGGGGAATATGAAATTATCATTCATAAAGTTGAATTACATGTGATTCTTTTATTGAAAAGGTTAGTATATACTCCAAGATATGAGAATGTTAGAATTGTCTATATGGGATTTATATACATTATTTCCAATTTTTATTTGATTCTTTGGTCAAGGATAAAATATGTGAATTCATGCAAGAATGATATGTGACTGGTGGAAATATTTATAAAGATACATGTGTTCGATGTGGATCACATCAAATCTATTTATTGATTTAATAGATTTAACACCTTTCTTAAGGTGTCTCTTTGCTTACATTTATGGATCTGGTGATTCATATTTGTTTAAAATACAATAAATTCCTATGTAGTCACACTCTATGCTTGTATTATTAGTGATTGTGATTGACTTATAGATTTGATATAAATAATTTTTTAGTTTATTAAAAAAATAGTTTTGGAAGGGTGTTTACAAGGTGTTATATACAGTTTCATACAAGGTGAAGTAAATGACAGTTTTCAAAAAATGGAAGATATTCAAAAGTGTTTTGGATATTATTTCATGAGATATCATATATGATATTATATAAAGGTAAAAAGAAACAATTACTTGGATTTATAATATGTGGGAGATTAAAGGAAACATATTCTCTAAATCCAATTATATTTTTTTTATGGGAAAATAATTATAATGTCCATATAAGACATAAAATGAAAGGGATTCATGGATATGTCATATACAATGATAAATAATATCATAAGTGGTTATTTAATTTTTTTATGACCACTAAATCAATAAATTTCATGGTTTGATTACAAAGTCTTAAAGCATGATGGATGTATCTAATGTGACTTAATGAAAATGTCATACTTCAGTCGTAACATATGAGTGAGGTATCATAAATATTGAATATGATATTGAATATATAGATTATAGCCAAAAATTGGGGTGTTTTATGGGGTGTGTAATGAGTTTATATTCTCTTTTAATACCTTAAATCAAATACTACGATTCATTTAGAAAGGACACGATACACCTAAGGAATTTGAATATTAAGAGTTAATGTTCAACTAATTCATCTAAGAATACTATCATTTAAGTATGTGTTACATGAGATGTAATGCAGAGATATTTTCAATCATACATGAAGTGGTGGTATCATTTAATCATGTATTATAACACATGATTAAAGGTTCGAGTTGTCTAGGATCATCCTTTAAGGGTGTATAAAGACACTTCCATGCAATGGTAGTGTATATGTGATGCTTTCTAATGCTTACCCAAACATTATAACCCATATGCTATCACATATTCTTCCATATCATATTGAGGTGAAATCACACCACGGATGAAGGTGAGCCCCACACATATGACATATGAACCAACTGTCCCATTTATACCTATGAAGGTGGGAGGATTTCGTCTTCCACTTTAGGATTCACATCAAGAATACTTGAAAATGTTTGAAGATATTATATTGGTTGATATATAAAAAGGCACGTTTTAAAGATGTTTTTAATTAATGTATATTCATGTTTTTATGTGTTTATAAATGGGTGATATTAAGACATGACTTAGTATCCTCAACACATTCTATTAAGTGGTAACATATCATTATTAATACAGAAAATCACAACCCCAATCACATCCTTTTACCACCACAACATTCCCATTCCCTTTTTATCCAGAATACACATTTGGTTTAATTAATCTGTCACACAATGTTTATCTCATGCCTCAAATGTTTCTACCAATTTTATTATAAGGTTTCCTTATAATTTTCTTTGTGATGATATACTAATAATAGCATTTATATCAAGAATTCCAGTCTTTACATAGCCATCCACATCAACCCCTCACATCACAATCACCCAACCTCTCATAATGATTTACTGATTCATCTTTAGAATACAATATTTTTTCACCTCTTTTAATTTTTATGTTGATTCAATCTTATAAAAATATTACATCCAATAATAATATGGGAATACTATATCAATTTGGTAGTCTATAAATATTACAATAAAATATTTTATAATCCCCATATCCACCTAATTAATTCATAGTAAAACATTAGTTTACAACTTTGGGATAGAATACCTAGTCAATTTAATATAGAATACAAAATTTAATTCACATGTCCCCATAGTAATCCTACGCTTTTGTAGATAAATGATCAAATAAAAATATTTATAACTTAGAAAAAACATAATAATAAAAAAACCACAATCCTCACTTAATCACATGCCCTCATAGTTAACTATATATCCACATTAATCCATCATACCATAGGAATTGAATTACAATAGATCCACATAAACACATAATAGATTGACAGTTTTCAAATCACCCACCTCGTCAATGAATTTACTTCAATAAAAATATTTAATTACTCAACTCATATTCATGATAAAAAATCTCAAAATATAGTATCCACATATCATCTAAAATAAAGAAATATATAAAAGGGTTCACCAATAAAATATTAAAAATATGCCTAATATTTCAATTACCATTGATCCATGATTTAATAATGTGTTATAAATAACCATAAATATATCTCTTATGTCACATTCAGGTCCATACCAAATTTGAAGAGTAGACACTAGAGAAAATATTTACTCCTTTGGTGATTAATAGTATTTTTAAACTCATTTTCTAAAAAAATTACATGTACTCTTAGAAACTGAAGTATTTTCACCATTCAATGTCCAGTCCACAATTTTCAAATTGTTTTCACTTGTCAGCATATAATACATATCCATTTACCAATTCAAAGCTTAACTTACCTTACCATTTTCTCGAAATTTTGAACTAAACCATGTCATGTTTAAAAAATCCTTTATAAAGCATTACAAACAACTACGATTTTTTCTATTCATTGTGTTGAGAAAAATATCCAAAACTTTACACTAAAAACTACTAGGATGTGTCTTTAATAAACCCTAAAATGTTCAGACATACAATTAAATCTACAAAGTCATATTAATAAAATTCTTTTTCATTCTCCATATACACATATTCTTAAATAATTTAATAAAATATTCCCCATCTTGGAAAAAACTCAGTGTATTATATATAAAACATGATATAGTTTTTCATTATATTTATTTTTTCTCAAAATTCAACTTCTCACCTTCTCATTACTTCTCCAAAATTTCTTAGATTCATAAAATAAAAATATAAAATATGGGATTCTATATTAGATACCTATTTTTTCATCATAAAAAATATAAAATATAAAACTTAGAAACATAATGTAACCACCAAAAATCCAAACCCCCACATGAGACACCTCTTAAATATATTTTCCTAGAAAGAACAACATTAATTTAAATTTAAATTAAAAGTTATATATTATGTTTGAAGAAAAAAGGTTCCAAAAAAGCAGGATATTAAAATTTAAACAATGAATCCCTGTCCCAATTACATTCCTCTAATCTTCTGTGTTTTCATAGAAAATGTACAAAATGAATGATCTGTTAGTGGAACACCTTCTCTCGAGTAAAGGTGGAAGTGGAATATGATATGCCAATCCAAAAACATTTTCTAATACATTAAAAGGCCCAATAAACAGGAAAGAAATATTTATAAATATATCTAATTTATGATACATATATTGAGGTGAAACCTTAATTAACACATGATCAATGATATCAAACTCTAACCGTCTCCTCATCGGATTAGTACGTGACTTTTGATGATTTTTATAATTTTCCTCTGCTTATAAATCATTTGAAATTGGATAAAACTAAACCATTAATATATTAATTCTTGGATAGAAAAAAATTCCTCAATGAATGATTCATCTTTACAATTACTAGATACACTACTACAGGTGGTCTAGGGAATTGACATAAAATATTTTTCCATATTTCTATAATAACATATATTTTACCACAAAATAGGACATGGTGTTTCTTAACTTTTATCCACCAATCAAGAGTATCTTTATTAGAAATTTTATTTATTCATACTTCCAATTAAGAGTCACCTAATTAATAATCTTCTACTTTTTGAAATAAGGTAGAGTGAATTATTATCTGATACAAAAAACCTTCACCATAAAATCCATCCTAATCTAGTTATATGACTATGAATTATTCCATTATCTTCCATTCATCACTTACTTACTAAAAAATATCAACATAAGTCTTCCTTCTCAATGATCTATCTACCACATTACCATTTCTTAGAGTATGTGAAATTTTAAATTCATAATATTAGATAAATTTCACCCATATCCACTAAGGTAAGATCAAATATATTTTTGTGAATATATACCACATTCAATTGTGATTGGTACATACTACAAATCATCCACTTAGAATTTAATGTATCTTTTACTTTAAATAAAATAAAATAAACACAATATTAATGTTATGGGTAACATATTTATGTTTACATGGTTATAAATATTAGAAATATACACCAAATAAAAATCCAAACATAGTGATATAAACCACATCAATTTTATGATGGTGTAAACCATGGTGTAGTGATAATCACTATATCATGGTTTAGTGCATTGCGGTTTCTAAATTATGTTATAATCTGTGACATAGAATAATTCAACTACCATAAGAAATCATTATTAATTATATCATCATGAAATGATCATTAAAGGATTTTGAAATTTATATTTATTGTTTAAATTTTAAATAATAAATTAGAGGATTGAATCATTAGTTATAAGGTGGAGTAACATTTGTAATGTTCACGAAACATTTTATCAATAGGTTGGATGTTTGAGAAATATAGAAGATTCATAGAGGCCTATATCAAAAGGTTTAATACTATCATAAATTATTGAATATGAATAAAATATTCATAATATGAGAAATTCTTAAATTAGATATCTCTTTATCTCTCATTTATAATCAAACCTTTAACCTATGTTTTTAACATACTATAACATCCTACCTTATTCTGATTATGCCACCGAGTCTATACACCACATGGAATCAGGTTCCCCTCCCAAATCACCATAGGATAGTTACTAATGTTGAGGGTTTAAGGACATCATTTGGGGATAAATTTACCCTCCAAAGGCCTATAGTATCAAAATACCAAAGTAAGAGATACAATAAAAACAAGAATTGTAAAAATGGAATAAAAATACTGAATATGTCATATAAATATCCCATATATTCCCATAAGTTTTACACATCAAAAAAATACTCATAAAATAAAAACCAAGTACAAAATTATGAAAAATACAGATGAAATTAAAAGTAAAAACCACTCTGTACATCTCCATTCATCGGTCTCCAAAAGCACACAAACTCTTCTCCAAGATATCTCCAAACATCATGACCCTACTGTAGATACATATGACCTTTATCTAGAATTTAATGCATGTAATTTCTATCCACAATAGGTATGTATTCATAGGGAATGTGTTGAACTTAGGAAATGTAAATTCCCCAGGGGTGAATCAAGGTATGTTATAAGTTCTTAAGTATCTAAAATGTTGATTGAGGAAAAACCCTCGGTTCACTATATGAGTTTAAAACCTTGATAGGGTTTTGGAGTTTTATTTTTGTTTAATTCTACATATTTTGATATTTTAATGTGTTTTACAGTTTTCAAGTGTTATTGGAATAATTTTAGACTTTTGAATTGTAGATAATTATTTAAGAATTCTATATTTTTTGTTTAAAGTTATATATTTTTTAAAAAATTAATAAGTATCTAATATTTTGTATGTGAAAGAAGAGATATGTATACTACCCATGGGTAAATAATATTACACATGGAAAGCTCCTTGTTTTTATAATATATATTCTATTAGGTGAGATATGAAAAATTTATAAATGTTAGTGTGCATAGGGTTTTTATTGAGCACCCTACTAAAATGTGTCTAATGTAAAAACCTTAAACATTTATGTATTTTATTTAAAATATATTATATGAGGGTTCCTAAAAAATTGTCTAAGTTAAAAGGCATACAAATACTAGTGTAGGTTAAAAATTATATTGCTCACGTTTTTTCATCTAAGGGAAAATCCATACATATGGAAGATATATGACATGTAACGCCCCGACCACAGATACCCAGAGTCGGTGCATTATTACATAACATTGGAATGATCAAAAGAAAGATCAAATCTAAAAAGACCGATTAGTTTAGTAGCTTTGGAAACACTAGATATATTTATAAAGTTTTAAATTACATCATAAAAATGAAAACTAAAACAACATAGTCTCCATAGTCCACACTCTTATCTCCTCATACTATCCCTACTGGTCATTCATAAATTACTTCTTCACATCCTGGGAAAAATAAAACATAGATAATGGGTGAGCTCAAATTCCCAGTAAGGATAACAATATAGCAGAAACTTTCATAAATAAGAATGAACATTTAAGGCAATGTATAACTAAAACAAAAACCTTTTAAACTTGAACTTCAACATATTATGGAAAAAATAAAATGAAACAACGCCATTTACTTATTCACATGGATATTCTACTAATCGAATAATCACATGAAATATCAATAACCACTTTCATAATGATGTAATGCATAATGTCAGACTATCATAACCACATAGCCAAGGCCTCGTGCCAAGACTACAAATAAGATTTTTACAAGACCTTGTTCTAAGACACTGGTTTGTCTCATGATACCTACCGATGCATCGAGGAGCTATAGTGGGCTCCACCCGATACATATTAAGTCCAATGCATTCCTCATATGAACATGTTTAAACATAACATAAACATTCGTATTAAAACTAGCATACAAAATATCAATAATGTCTCCATAAACTATGAATAGTATAAAAATAACACATCCACAGTCAAACAAATCACAAAACCTTCAATAAAATATGGAAGTCTTGTATCATAATAAATCAACTTTAAATAAGCTTAAAATCCATCAAAGGATGTTGACATAGATGAAATCAAAACTCTTTTTAGAGAAATATATCATCCTATTTTGAAATCATTTTAGAGTCACATAATTATAAAATAAAAAATTTACTTTGAAAATTTTCTTATAAGCTTGTAAGGGAAGCTTCGAAGATTTTATAAAGGAAGAAAATAGCTACACCCACCGTATAAGTTAAAAAAACATTCTTACCTTAATACTTTCGAAAAGGTTAAAAAGCACCTTGTTTGGAAAACGATGAAAAGATTCCTTTATAAACCTCTTATAAAAAGTCAAAAAAGGGTATAAATGAATTTAACCCATATTTTTGTAAATAGTAAAAATGTTTTGAAATACATTTTTAAGTAACATGGATGTGGATGATAAAGAAATCCAAGTAGATTATTACGTATAAACAACCTCGGATAATGAAGAGATTGCGAAATAAACCCTTACCTTGTACTTTTCCTTGGTTGGGGTAGGTTAAACTCCTCTATAGTGGAGAAATAATTTTTATTAAATTATACAAGAATCATATACATTAATATGATATCACATATGATCTTTTAACATTGATTTGTTAATAATATCTTAGTATTATCGTTGTTTCAGGTGTTAACTTACTCGTTTTCTTTTATATGTTTTGTTACATAAGCCATGTTTTTTAGGGATAGGTTGTATGTTAATCATATCCAGAATGATATCAAGTCCTTAGATACTATTATTAATCATAAAATGAGAATTAGACTTGAATGGATATGATGGAGAATGAATCTCATCGTGTTCATGGAGACGGTAGTCCGTACGTACACACGAGCAACAATATCATTCTTTTGATATTAAAATAATATATAATTGGATGGTATATAATATATAAAGAATAATTATCATGTTATATTTATTATTTACATGAATTAAAAATCCTTATTATACCCATCCAAATAATAATATATTGAATAACAATTACTCCACGACGTGGAGACGGTAAGTCGTACATACACACGTATGGTGACATGTCATTCAAAGGATGGATAAAATACTGAATATGGTTGTACCATATTTATAATAACATCACAGTATATATAACATACTGGAGTTATTATTTTATAATGGTAAAAACAAAGAAAGATGAAGTGGAAGAAGAAAGGAACTTGAAAAAGGGTGGTGAAAACATTACCTCTTCTTCAGGTTCTTCTTTTTGATTTGATCAAAAGGGCTCCTTAGGTTGGATTTCTGACTAAAGGAAGGCCTCTAGGATGAATTGAGGGAAGTTGAGAGAGTATTTGGGTAGGGTTTGGCTGAACCAAAATGCTTTGAAGGTGTGAATTAATGAGAATGGGGAGTTCCCTTTTATAAGAGGGGTGAGGGGCACCTTTGGAAAAGCTAGAAATATTATTTTATAATAAATTCATATTTGGTTTCTAATGTCTCAAAAGTGGATTATTTAACGGTTAAGGTGGGGATAGGTCGAAAAACACTCAACCAACAGGATTTATACTGGTTTGGGTTACTATATTAACCTTATCTTTAAGTATTAACTCTTAGTTAATTAGTTTCACTTTTACAATGTCTCTTTGTATTTTTATATTATATGGTTAATAAACATAATATATACACCCTATCGACCCCCAAGTGGTCCATTAATGATAAAACTATCATGATATAAGTATCTTGGAAGAACCTTAGTTTTTTAGAATTGAATATCAATTAATAATATAATATTTGTTTTAAAAACTCTTTTATGGAAATTTTGACACGATTCAATAATTGATTTTTGTGAAAATCATAACAGAATGATTACTTCACAAAAAGTTATTTATGTCAATAATAACATGTCATATCAACCAATAAAATTAGTTTAATTCATAAAAAGTCTCAAATTATATTTATTTGGGTATTTATAATATCAATTATTTTATTTTTTCACTATTATGGTAATTACTGCATCATCATTGTGTTATAAATAAATTAAATTATTTATTGTCTAAAAATTATAAATAAAATATCATTATGTAGGAAATATTTGTAGATTTTTAAAGAATATTGATAGTCTAAAATCAAACATATATAACCCTATGTAAAAAATTGTTTTGCAAAACGATATATGCTTATGTCATTTTTGTATTTATTTTAACTTAATTAATATAAAGTGTCATTATCACTTACAAGTGGCTCCATGGGGTCCAAAAATCTACCCAAAGATGCCCATGGTCGGAAATGTATCAACCAATAAGGTTAGGACATGTTTTAGGGTAATTTTTACTATTATAATATTATTTTTTAACCCTCATTTACCAGATTTACCCTTTAACAATGGTAAATAAAATATTTACCGAAGTAATTATTCAAAATGTCTAAAAATAAAAGATACCAATTTACACAATTTGTAAATCATGATTCCAAATATGGAATCCATTTTTTCAAATTCCAAACATAGAAGTGGAAGAAATTAATTTAAAATTAATTCCCGCTGTCAAAACAAAAAGCGTTTTTTACGATATAATAACTATCAAAAGATTGATACTTCTTTATGTCCGGTTTAATTGTGAAATTATGTCCAATGACCAAAATTGTATTAAATGGTAAAAATATATTCTAAATATACTTTAAAACCACTCAAATTCATAATTTATCACTATTAATTATTTTGATTAAAAAAGTTGTTTTTTATTAAAAATTTAGTAATTTTCACTATTCATCAAAATATTAAAGTTATCTGAAAAGTACCAAAATTTCACCTTAGGATAAATTCGATACTCCGAATCCAAAAATGAAGTCCATTTTGAGAGATAAAATTTATAAAATTTCAAAAAGTATGTATTACTATTCATAACGGCTAGTTTGATTGGTTGTGGTGTGTTAGAACTCGATGTTGCGTACAACACATGCTATCACATTATTCAAAGAGAAGCGTACCGTTGAAGATTGGGGTGTTACATTCTACCCGCCTTCAAATAATTTCATCCTCAAAATTTCTAGAATACTACGGCATGAAAAGACTTGGGTGGTTCTTCATTATAAGTTCCTCGGGTTCCCACGTTGCCTCTTCCATCTTATGGTTTCTCCACAAGACTTTTACCAGACGAGTCGTCCGGTTTATCAGTACTTGTTCTCTCATATCAAGAATCTTGACGGGCTCTTCACAATAAGACAGATCGGGTTCCAGTTCTAATTCCTTATAGGTGGGTACATGCATTGGGTCAGGCATGTATTTCCTCAACAGAGAAACGTGGAACACATCGTGAACTTTGCAGAGACTTGGTGGCATTGACAATCGGTAAGCTACAACCCCAATTCGTTCTAGAATTTCGAAAGGTCCGATTTACCTGGGACTCAATTTACCTTTCTTACCAAAACTTATGACTCCCTTATATAGAGATACCTTCAAGAAAACATGATCATTG
Source organism: Viscum album (assembly GCA_963277665.1). NCBI lineage: Eukaryota > Viridiplantae > Streptophyta > Magnoliopsida > Santalales > Viscaceae > Viscum > Viscum album. The sequence goes on along the minus strand of OY728158.1, from coordinate 1,895,620,581 downwards.
ACTTGAAATTCCACATCCTTCCTTTGATTATCGGCAGAGCTCTTCTGCCTACCTTGAGCTGCTTTGATATGGTTTTGGATTACCTTCAACTTCTCCATTGTTTCCTCCACCAGTTCTGGACCTACAAGTTTTCTTTCACCAACGTCATTCCAATAGGTTGGTGTGCGACATCTCTTTCCGTATAACACTTCACATGGTGCCATCTGAATACTCAAATGGAAGCTATTATCATAGGAAAATTCTACCAGAGGTAAATATTGATCCCACATACCCTGAAAGTCAAGTGAGTAGGATCTCAACATGTCTTATAATGTTTGAATAGTTCATTCAGATTGTCCATCTGTTTGAGGGTGGTAGGCAGTGCTCAAATGAAGTTCAGTATCCAAGGATTTATGAACACTTTTCCAGAATCTTGAAGTAAAACGGGGATCATGATCAGAAACAATCGATAGGGGTACTCCATGAAGTCTCACCACTTCATCAATATATAGTCTTTCTAGATGTTCTAGTGGTAGATCTTCTCTTATAGCAAGAAAATGTGCTGACTTGGAAAGACGATCAACAATAAAACATATTTAATCGTTCCTTATAGGAGTCTTTGGTAGCCCCATGACAAAGTCCATCATAATATTGTCCCATTTCCACTACGGTATGGGAAGAGGTTACATGACTTCTCCAGCCTGTTGCCTTCCAGCTTTCACTTGTTGACAAACCGTACATCTTGACACAAAATCAGCAATCTCCCTCTTCATGTTGTCCCATGAAAAATTTTCCTTCAAATATCTATACATTTTGGTGCTCCCAGGGTGTATAGAGAAATTGGAACTATGAGCATCATCCAAAAATTCCCTTTTTAGATCAGGTATATCGAGAACACAAAGTCTCTTCCCAAATTTCAAAATTCCTTCTTCATACACAACGTCTCTCAATCTCCCATCATTCACAGCTTTAATCTTCTTTTGAAATTCTTCATCATCGGTCTGAGAACTCTTAATCCTTTATAGTAAAGATGGTTTGGAAACCATTTGAAAAAGAATTGATGTTTCACCTTCCCTGGTTATTCCCATGTCCATCTTAACTAGATCCATGAAAATTGGATCCCTTTCAATTCTCATATTGTTCAAAACACCATGATCTTTTCTGCTCAAAGAACCGGCCACCTTGTTTTCTTTCCCTGGGTGGTAGTGTATCGTACAATCATAATCCTTGAGTAATTCAAGCCATCTCCTTTGCCTCATGTTAAGTTCTTTTTGTGAGAAAATATACTTCAAACTATTGTGATTAGTATAAATCTCACATTTTCCCCATAGAGGTAGTGCCTCCATATCTTCAAAGAAAAGATCATAGTTGCTAACTCGAGATCACGAGTAGGATAATTTTGTTCATGAATTTTTAACTGTCGTGATGCATAGGCAATAACCCTATCATTCTGCATAAGGACACAACCAAGTCCTTTCTTTGATTCATCACTATAAATAACAAACCCATCATTCCCCGATGGTAGTGTCAATATAGGATCATTGACTAATCTTCTCTTCAGTTCTTCGAAACATTCTTCACACTCATTTGTCCAAACAAATTTAACCCCTTTATGTGTGAGATTTGTTAATGGGTTATCCAACCGGGAAGAATTCTGACGAACCGTCGATAATAACATGCCAAACCAATAAAACTGCGTACCTCAGTTATACTCGTAGGTGCTGGCCATTCTTGGATTTCCTTGGTCTTAGAAGGATCAATAGAGATTTCATCTTTAGAGACAATATGGCCAAGAAAAGAAATCTCCTGGATCCAGAATTCAAACTTGCTAAACTTCCCATATAATTCATGTCTTCTCAGAGTCTTCAGGGTAATGCACAAGTGATTTTCATGATCTTCATAGATTTTGGAGTATACCAAGATATCATCAAAAAATACCACCACAAATGCATCAAGATATTCCTTGAAAACTCTATTCATCATATCCATGAATACATAGGGTGCATTAGTCAATCCAAAAGGCATTACTGTAAACTCGTAATGCCCGTACCTGGTTCGAAAATGCTGTCTTCGGAATGTCTTCCTTCTTCACACACAACTGATAGTATCCAGATCAAAGGTCAATCTTTGAAAAGTATTGAGCTCCATGTAGTTGGTCAAATAAATCATCAATGCGAGGTAGGGGATACTTGTTCTTTATTGTTATGGCATTGATCTCCCTGTAGTCGATACATAACCTCATAGATCCATCTTTCTTTTTAACAAAAAGAATAGGGGATCCCCACGGAGAAACACTAGAGCGAATAAATCCCTTATTACTCAATTCCTCTAGTTGTTTCTTTAGTTCAACTAATTCTACAGTGGCCATTCTATAAGGGGTCTTCGATATAGGCCTTGATCTGGGAATTAAACCAATGGAAAACTCAACTTCTCATTCTGGAGGATGTCCAGGTAAATCTTCCAGAAATACATCTACATATTCTTTCACAATAGGTACATCCTCTATTTGAACATTCCTTTCCTCACCCACAGTCATTTCATTCTCTTCCTTCCCAATAATTGAATTTAGTTGAGCTACTGGGGGTGGATCTAGATAAGAATTAGGTGGTGACGATTCTTCTCTAAAGATAAGGTGTTCTTTATCATCATCATCAAAAATATTAACCTCCTTCTTCTTACAATAAATCTTCGCATCATGGTCTGAAATCCAATCCATACCGAGGATTATATCAAACTCAAACATAGGTATGACGATGAGATTAGCAGATAAAGAACATTTATGTGCTCTAATGAAGACTGATTCAAAAAACTTTGTTGCAATGATACTTCCCTTATGAGTTTTAACTGACAACTCCCTTGTTAAATCAAATTGGAAATATCTAATTTTCTTAGCAAACTGGGAAGATATGAAACAATGCGATGATCCAGAATCAAATAATGCATTTTCTAAACATGAGGAAACCATTAAATTACCTGCCACCACGTCTTTCGGAGCTTCTACCTCAGCAGTAGTGATAGCATAAGCTTAGCCTTGATCCCTTGGCCTTTTCTGAGGTATGTTCCCCTGATTCTTAGGATATTCATTTTCATAATGTCCCATCTCCCTGCAATTGTAGCATTGGACATTGGTAGATTCCTTCTTCCCCTTAAAATCACGAGCTTGGTGGACTTTTTCACCACACTTGTAACAGACTCTCGTTCTTTTTATGCAAGTACTGGGGTGTTTCTTCCCACATTTACTACAGGATGGATATTCAACTTTTCACTTCTTCCATTTATTTCCATTCCCAGATTGATCAACAGATCTCTTCTTCTATTTCTTTTCTTTAAAGTCATATGACTTAGAGAATTCTTTATCTGTCTTGATAGCACATGAAACAATGTCTTCGTACGACGAGAAGGATTGTGAGACTAATTTTCGACGAAGAAATGGTTTTAACCCATAAAAGAAATGATCAATCTTACTTCTTGGGTTATGTATATAATCTCCAGCATACCTTGCTAACCTTGTAAAGTTATCCTCATACTTTGCAACATTCTCATCCTCCTTTTGTCTCAGACTCAGAAATTTCCTTTCTATATCTGCTCAATGGTCACGAGGAAAGTATTTTTCTAAAAATAGATCTTTGAACTCCCTCCATTCAATATTTTATACTTCATTATCTTCCTTCATGTTTTGAATCAATGACCACCATTTATCAACATCTCCAGTGAGGCGGTAAACTTCCATGATAACTTTTTCCCTTTCATTACATCCCGAAGCCTGAAATATTTTCTATAGGGAACTTATCCATTTCTCAGCTACTAAGGGATTTGTACTCCCATTGAATGTTGGTGGTTGTAGCCTCATGAAGCGATCTAACATTGATCCTCCACACTGCGGATCAGGGTACTCCATACGGGTAAGGTTATTATTCATAACCTGAGTGAGTTGTCCCAGTATGGTGATTAGCTGATCGACACCAGTTGATCACCAGCTCCACTATAATTATCTTAAGCAAGAGGGAAATCCCTACATGGAGTGCGTGCATTGATACAGTTTCCATTTCTTCCACTAGGGGCCATTTCTAAACAGTGGCATAAACTAAATCAGTTTATGAATCAAAACACATAATTCCATACTTATAAAACACTTAACATAAGTTGAACTATTTATGGTTATAATCCATAATCATAAAAATGTTTTCTTTGAGGAAATATATACTCATAAACCCTTCATAATGATTTGTAAAGAGAATGAGAGTTATCCTAAGCATATACCCCAGGAGTGTCGTAACCAAGAGTGCAGAAAGACCCATTGTCGTGCACCAGTTCCCGTTCGAGTCTAGCTCAAAGCGGTGTTTTCGGGTTTTACACCTAGGTACATCTGTTCCAGAGCCGTCTCTACCTGCTTGTATCCAGACAGGGATGTATTGCTCGAAAAACTCACAAAATCTCTACAATACTAAAATTCTAGGAAGTTCTTCTATACCAATCCTCAAAGTCCATCTTAGGTCTATGTTCTCTAATCAGAGTTTATCTAAATCTAGCTTCCAAGGTTTGTACTAAACTTCATCTGATACCAACTATAATGCCCTGACCCCAGTTACCCAGAGTCAGTGCATTATTACATAACATTGGCATGATCAAAAGAAAGATCAAATCTCGAAAGACCGATTAGTTTATTAGCCTTGGAAACACTAGATATATTCATAAAGTTTTACATTACATCATAAAAATTAAATCTACAACAACATAATATCCATAGTCCACACTCTTATCCCCTCATACTATCCCTGCAGGTCATTCATAAATTACTTTTTCACATCCTGGGAAAAATAAAACATAGAAAAGGGGTGAACTCAAATTCCCAGTAAGGATAATAATATAGCAGAAAATTTCATAAATAAGAATGAACATTTAATGAAATGTATAACTAAAACAAAAGCCTTTTAAACTTGAACTTCAACATAGTATGGAAACAATAAAATGAAACAATTCCATTTAATTATTCACATGGATATTCTACTAATCGAATAATCATATGCAATATCAATAACCACTTTCATAATGATGGAATGCATAATGCCAGACTATCATAACCACATAGCCAAGGCCTCGTGCCAAGACTACAAATAAGATTTTTCCAAATCCTTGTGCCAAGACACTAGTTTGTCTCATGAGACTTACTGATGCATCGAGGAGCTATAGCAGGCTCCACCCGTCATATATTAAGTCCAATGCATTTGTCATATGAACATGTTTAAACATAACATAAACATTCGTATTAAAACTAGCATACGAAATGTCAATAATTTCTCCATAAACTATGAATGGTATAAAAATAACACATCCACAGCCAAACAAATCACAAAACCTTCAATACAATATGGAAGTTTTGTATCATAATAAATTAACTTTAAATAAGCTTAAAATCCATCAAAGGATGTTGACATAGATGAAATAAAAACTTTTTTAGAGAAATATCTCTTCCTATTTTGAAATCATTTAAGAGTCAGATAAATATAAAATAAAACATTTACTTTGAAAATTTTCTTATAAGCTTGCAAGGGAAGCTTTGAAGATTTTATAACGGCAAAAAATATCCGCATCCGCCGTATAAGTAAAAAAAACATTCTTACCTTAATACTGTCGAAAAGGTTAAAAAGCACCTTGTTTGGAAAACGACAGAAATATTCCTTTATAAACCTCTTATAAAAAGTCAAACAAGGGTATAAATGACTTTAAACCATATTTTTGTAAATAGTAAATTTTTTTTGAAATATATTTTTAAGAAACATGGATGCGGATGATAAAGAAATCCCAGTAGATTATTACGTATAAACAACCTCGGATAATGAAGAGATTGCGAAATAAACCATTACCTTGTACTTTTACTTGGTTGGGGTAGGTTAAAATTTTTTATAGTGGTGAAATAATTGTTATTAAATTATACAAGAATCATATAAATTAATATGATATCATATATGATCTTTTAACATTGATTTGTTAATAATATCTTAGTATTATCGTTGTTTCGGGTGTTAACTTACTTGTTTCCTTTTATATGTTTTGTTACATAAGCCAGGTTTTTCATGGATAGGTTGTATCTTAATCATATACAAAGTGATATCAAGTCCTTAGATACTATTATTAATCATAAAATGGGAATTAGACCTGAATGGATACGATGGAGAATGAATCTCATCGCGTTCGTGGAGACGGTAGTCCGTACGTACGCACGAGCGACAATATCATTCTTTTGATATTAAAATAATATATAATTGGATGGTATATCATATATACAGAATCATTATCATGTTATATTTATTATTTACATGAATTAAAAATCATCATTATACCCATCCAAATAATAATATATTGAATAACAATTACACCACGACGTGGAGACGGTAAGCCGTACGTATGCACGTATGGTGACATGTCATTCAAAGGATGGATAGAATACTGAATATGGTTGTACCATATTTATAATAACATCACAGTATATATAAGATATTGGAGTTATTATTTTAGAATGGTAAAAACAAATAAAGAAGAAGTGGAAGAAGAAAGGAACTTGAAAAAGGGTGGTGAAAACATTCACTCTTCTTCAGGTTCTTCCTATTCATTTGATCAAAAGGGATCCTTAGGTTGGCTTTCTGAATAAAGGAAGGCCTCTAGGATGAAGAGAGGGAATTTTAGAGAGTATTTGGGCAGGGGTTGGCCGAACCAAAAGGCTTTTAAGGTGTGAATTAATGAGAAGGGGGAGTGCCCTTTTATAAGCAGGGTGAGGGGAACCTTTGGAAAAGCTAGAAATATTATTTTATAATAAATTAATATTCGATTTTTAATGGCTCCAAAGTGGATTATTTAAAGGTTAAGGTGGGTATAGGTCTAAAAACACTCAACCAATAGGATTTAGATAGGTTTTGGTTACTATATTAACCTTATCTTTAAGTATTAACTCTTAGTTAATTAGTTTCACTTTTACAATGTCTCTTTGTATTTTTATATTATATGGTTAATAAACCTACTATATACATTTAATAGACCCCCAAGTGGTCCATTAATGATAAAAATATCCTGATATAAGTCTCTTGGACGAACCTTAGATTTTTAGGAATTGAATATCAATTAATAATATAATATTTGTTTTAAAAATTCTTTTTTGTCAATTTTGACACTGTTCAATAATTGATTTTTGTGAAAATCATAACAGAATGATTACTTAGAACAAAGCTAATTAATTCAATAATAACATGTCATATTAACCTATAAAATAGTTTTAATTCATAAAAAGTCTCAAATTATATTTATTTGAGTATTTATAATATCAATTATCTTAATTTTTCACTTTTATGGTAATTACTGCATCATCATTGTGTCATAAATAAATTAAATTATTTATTGTCTAAAATTTATAAATAAAATATAATTATTTATGAAACTGTTTTGTCTTTCTAATGAATATTTATAGTCTAAAATCTAACATATATAACCCTATGTAAAAAATTGTTTTTCCAAAAGATATATGCTTATGTCATTTTTGTATTTATTTTAACTTAATTAATATAAAGTGTCATTATCACGTAAAAGTGGCTCCATGGGATCCCAAAATCGACCCAAAGATACCCATGGTTGGAAATGTATCAACAAATAAAGTTAGGACATGTTTTAGGGTAATTTTTTATTATTATAATATTATTTTTTGACCCTCATTTACCGGATTTACCCTTTAACCATGGTAAATAAAATATTTACCGAAGTAATTATTCAAAATGTCTAAAAATAAAAGTTACCTATTTACACAATTTGAACATCCTAATTCCAAATATGGAATAAATTTTTCCAAATTTCAAACGGAAAAGTGGCAGAAATTAATTTTAAATTAATTCCCACTTTCAAAACAAAAAACATGTTTTTACGATATAATAACTATAAAAAGATTGATACTTGTTTATATCCGGTTTAATTGTGAAATTATGTCCAATGAACAAAATTGTATTAAATAGTAAAAATATATTCTAAATATAATTTAAAACCACTGAAATTCATAATTTATCACTATTAATTATTTTGATTAAAAAAGTTGTTTTTAATTAAAAATTTAGTAATTTTCACTATTCATCAAAATATTAAAGTTATCCGAAAAGTACAAAAATTTCACCTTAGGCTAAATTCGATACTCCAAATCCAAAAATGAAGTCCATTTTGAGACATAAAGTTTTTAAAATTTCAAAAAAGTAGGTATTACTATTCATAATGGATAGTTTGATTGGTTGTGGTTTGTTAGAACACGATGTTGCGTACAACACACGCTATCGCATTATTCAAAGAGAAACGTACCATAGAAGGTTGGGGTGTTACATGACAAATGATATTTTTAGTGAAGGGTTAAATGTTACATTTGAACAAAATTATCTAATGCAGAGGGAATAATGTTTCATATTGGATTTATCACTTAGGTAAAAACCTTATATATGATATGATATATATACATATGTATATTAAATATTTTTTAGAAGATATTTCAAATTGAATTTTTAGTCTATGGAGGAAGACCTATATATAAAAATATATATTATTTATTGAAAAATATATTATATATCATCATATGTAATATATTTTTCATGGAGATAATCAGTAGTGTTAATGCACAATGATGTGTAATATTTTAAAAATTATATTATTCCTAGATTTTTAGAGAGGGGAAATATGTATGATACTCTCTTGTGTTTTCCAAAATTCTCATTGATGAATTTTTTCTAAATATTCCCTAAAATATTTTAAAGGAATTATTATTAACAAAATATTTTATTATTAAATATAAAGGGGGTATTTCCAACAGAACTCTTTGTGTGTTTCCTAGTTTCTTCATCTCCTTTATTTCTAGAGAGACATTATTTGATTCCTATATTTTTTTCATGCGGTTTGAAGTAGAAAGTATCCATAGGTATGGATATCCATTCCTATGTATTTAAATATAGTTTCCTTCACTGATTTATTGTTTTCTATTGGTGGTGTCATAAAATTTGGTTTTATTAGATTTTGGAAAAACCTATAATTAAAACTAGTTCGATTAGAGTTCTTATACAAGTGGACTAATGTATACTCTAGGTAGGTGGTTTCTAAATATTTATATATTTTTATATGAGTTATTTATGTGTTTTATATAGGAATGGGTTGGGTTTCCTATGTTTAATGAGGATCATAACCACATGGGGTCTTAATTTTTCTTAAGGGACACCAAGGTGTCGTCATATGTTGAAAACAATGGATATGACATGGTATAGAATGATAGACTAGTGTTTTGGGTTAAGGCCATGATAATCAAGATGTTTCATGTTGTAAAGTGTTGATTCTTGATCTAGGATGTCTGTTGTAGTTCCATTGGAATGTGTTGGGTTTAATCCATGTTACTGCGAGAGATGTTGATCAATGAATATATGGAAATGTGGTTCATTGGTATGGTGTAAATGGTGTTGACGATTATCACGGGTGGTTTTGGAGGTTCACCTATGGTGTGTCCTAAGTTATTGGTGACCATGATTAACAAGTGGATGAGGATATTATTTTTATGTGAACATTGGATAAGGCCCGTGAGGTGGTTTGGTCTACTTGGTGTGGCTAAAACTCTCCATAGTTTTTGTGGTAAAAGGGGAGCGTGTTGACTATGGGTATGAAGGAGGGGTGAACCATATAAGGCCATAGTTGGTGGCGTCTGAGACCACCATATGAGATATTATACTAACCATAAATGTTGGGGGTAATTATACATATTTTTGGAAAGGTTATATGAATCCATGCCTTAGGATTTGTTAGGTAGTTGAGCTGATAGATAGTAAATGAGATGGGAATGTCAATGAGGGATCATGATTATTTAAGGATGGGGATTACATTACAAAATGAATTCATTATAACTCCATGGGAAATTCTGATATAAAATACTATGGATATATAAATCAACTCCAGTATTAGATGAATTTGGTAAAGGATCACTCGGGGTTGGTTAAGAATGAGTAGAGAAGGTTGTGTAATATAATTAGTAGTTTATTATTATTATTATATACATTAGTATTTTATGTGGATATTATTTAGGAACAACACTAATAGTGGCATATTTATTTTAACTCACATCCTGCATAGGAACTCTATGACACGTACATACATTATGGTTCTTGGTACAGATAACCGTAAAGGTTTGATGCCTATACCATAGTGGATATGGGATTGCAGATGGTGCATGAACTAGATATCATGGTTTTCAATCAATTTTTGTGGTTCATTGTTGTTAGAATGGTGGTTGTTTTTATTATTTTAGTATATATATATATATATTTATTGGCTAATGGAAAACTAGCTAAGTCTTGTATTACTGGCATGACATGGTGTTTGTTTATTAAACTAACAATTTGTATATTTTTTACTTTTTTTACTAATTAAACTACTTCCACTATGTTTTTATGATATTATTATTATTATAACTAGAGGGGATATTCTCCACAATTTCACCAAAAAATATTTGATGCTATGCATTATCCTTGGGAATATGAGGAGGTGCAGATAATGTTTAGTAACACTTTGGTCTAGATACTATGCAATGAACTGAGCTAGGGTGTTACCCAAGGCTATCATATATTGGTTATTTCAATGTGGTTTTAAAGTTTGGTTTTTTAAAAGTGATAGTTATGTTTTTTTATATGGGTAGTAGTAGAATGGTGATCAAATAATGTGATAGAATTTGGGATACATGTTTTACTTTGTGCCAAGACTGTATAATTATGGTCTTAATTCAAATTTATCAAAGAAACAAGAATTGTTTCTTAGTATTTATGGTTATTGTTGTGTTATTTTTTTAGATAAATTGGTTTGTGATATTATTTATTTATGGCCTGATACTCCCGACATCAAGAGGAAATAGGTAGTATTTGTGCATCATTATAAACATGTAGTGTTCACATTATATATGTTTGTTTCTTTTGATTGTTTTCTAGTTCTCAAAAGGAAGTATTTTATCCATTTAAAGTGTCAACAATAGACTAGACAATGTTTTCTTGTAAATTAACATGGTATAATTCTAATCAACTAACCTAGGAAGGTTAAGTTATTACCATTATAGTTTTTAATGGAAGGGGGTACTGACTATTTAAAGTGTTACTTATCTAGAATTTTATCATCTCACTTCTTAGTGGAATTATACTTATTTATCCCAAGTATGCGACTTTTGGTGTGAAATGTATTTGGATCTTCCATGTGTATGTTGTGTGTGGTTCCCAACATTGACATCAGTAAGTAAGGCTATGGGATTGGATGATGTGTGGAATGGGGGTGGTAGAGAAGTTTAAGGGTTAGTAGGTTTCACTTCCTATTTTGTAATTCCCTATTAGGGATATATGAACTATTACATATTTATTGAGCATGGTATTTGATTCGTAGCAATATTTTACCCAAATAGACTCCATTAAAGTGTAATTAATGCATATATGTTGTGTCACTGAGGTGTGAGTAGGATTATTCTCCTGAGGGAAGGGGTGATCATGATCTATAGGTTTAGGTACTGAGGAAAGAAGGTTATTAAATATTATAGGATTTTGGGAAATGTATGGATGGCCATCTTAGGGAATTATAATTTCAAGTTATCAATAGTATCAAATTACGATCTCGAGGAGCTAATACATCTAAATAATATTTGACATGGGGGTTCCATTCCTAGCATCCTCCTTTGTTTTTGGGAGAGGGTAGACATTGTGAATCATAGAAATGGATAGATTTAGTATAAATAATATTTGATCAGACAATGATGCCATCAGGGATGATAGTGAAGTTGGATGTGTATATGCTCAGGGGACCAGTGAAATGCTAGTGGGATATACATGTGTTTCCCATCTGGTCACTAGTACATTTTATTTTGAGTTTTATATATTTAATAATTATTTTAGTTTCTTGAATTTGTAGATTTAAAACTTCTGTTTTTAGGGAAATAGGTCCTGAAACATAGGTAACACTCCAGTGTGTCTAGGTTATTAAAAATGACTTTTAACTATTTATCCCTTTATATTTTAAGGGTTCTCACCCCCATTTCCTCCCCTACATGTGTGTATCCTCTCCCCATGGCTTAGTTCTCTCCTACCATGGATTTTGGGGGATTTGTTACTTTATTTGGTGATTTCTACCAAGGTAATCATTATTTCATCATGATTTATTCTTCTTTACCCTTGTTCTACCTTTTTTATTCCATTTTTAGAAATGGTGAAACCCTATCTTGGGATTTGAATGATCCAAGCTATATTGATGTTTTTTATTTATTTCTTGTGTTTTAGGTGTTTGAGGACTCTTAGTTCTCTAATATAGCAGTTATCATTGAAAGTGATGTGTTTTATTTGTAATTCATGCAAGGTGTCTGTATTTAAGGATTCATTTCCCTGGATGACCATTGATTCTTCATTTCAATAGGATTTTGTTTACTGAATTTTTAATAAATTTAATTTTTATTATTTGTTTGTCCATGCTTATTAGGATTCCTAGAATGGGTTGGAAATGTATCATTTTAAAATTGATTTTCAATGGCCATTTTATTCAACACACTCTATGTGTTCATTACAATGGATTAAAGATATATTATTTTTTCAAATGGGGTTTTGGAAGGGTTTTTGAAGAGTTATTACATGGAATTAAATTATTAAAATGATATCGGTATAGAAGGATTATGTAATTGTATTTTAAATAGATTTTTTATTGAAATTTTTTAATTTTTTGTATATTTGAAAAAATTTATAACATGAGAGAACCTGGTTGTGTGTGTCGACATGACTTAGATAAAGAGATTGTTATCCAAGGGACTAATGGTAACGTTTTTAGGAATACTAAGGTATATTCAAAAACATATGCATATAGACTAAGAGTTACCATGGAATTTTGTTTGGGACCATGGAAGGACGGGAGAGCTTCCAAATTTGTTATACCTTACTTACCTAGCTATCAAACCTTATCTTAAGATATGAATAACATACCCCAATGGTTAGATCCCATGATACATATTACATTTTCCTAGTTGATTTATATGATTAATATATAGCTATAGTCCTTTTATTGATTCAGATATTTTATATTTATTATTATTCCCATATTCAATTATTTGGTTATATAATGGTTTTTATGTTTGTTCCATGTATGTGTGAGTGTTGAAATTTTTTATACCTGATGAATTTATTTTCTTTTATTTGATCCTTTATTATGCATTATTTTAAAATATTGATTGTTTTAAGAAACAAATGATTTATTAAATGATATTTTCTTGTGAAATTTTTTAAAAAGTGAACTATGTTTTGAAAATGAGTTTTAAACTTAACTTATTTGTTTACATGGATTAATGTCTTACTTGGATTCATGGTGGTATCCTAATGGGATTTTCCCCAAACCTTGTATATCCATCTGGGTGTATTTAGTTCTTGTTATGAAGGAAACAAGTAAATATAATAGAATCATGTAGTTCAGTGTCTCCTCTTAATTATGGACGTCCTTGGATAGTTGGAATAATGGATTTATGGTCTCATAGAGTTTGTTTGTGGGGATAAATTCTGGATTTTACACCATTGGGTTATTTTGAGTTGGCATTTTTAGCCTTGTTCCTATTTTGATATTTTGACTATGGATATCATATTTACATATCTTTTTTATATGTTTTGAAATGATAATGTTATAATATCTATTTTATTCATTATCATGTATACTATGTTGTGTATTTATAATTTTTTATGATAATTATTTGGTGGTGTGGCCATCCAATTAATGGATGGGTCTTGCTAATTTTTCAAGAATGAAACTATTCCTTAATGGTTATCTATAATGACTTGGTGATTTTCAACAACCTATGGTGATAATTGACGAGATTTGGGTATTGTAGAATAATGACTTGGGTGCTTTGTTGGGTCTACCCAAGTGGGTTCACTAAAAAATAGTATCGAATCCCTCTTTTTATTCAGGGTACAATATTTGATAGAATAAGAGACCATCAAGGCTTTAGAGGTGGGTGTAGAGGAGTTCTTGTATTTCTCTTTATCACACTAAAACTCAATTTTATTTGGGTGGTCAGGAATTTTGTTTATCATTTAAACCCAATTTTGGGATTTTAATGATATTTTATGTTTCTCATCACTGGTTATGGGGTTTGGAAAGAACCAATTATAGATTTTGAGTAATTTTGAGTTTCAGAGTGAGACAATGGTGCACAAAAGATGTGGATAGTTTAGGCACATGGTGAGTGATAATCGTATAAATCCCACACACCTATGTATTCAATCCAACTAATATTGTTTCACTTAGTTTGTGGATTATTTTTTAAACCATGTCTCTGAACCGTGCACAATGATAAACGTTTAAAATTATGATGTTTTCACCACTTCTTCATTTGGAAGTGTTGTTTATGTTAATGTTTTTTTGAGACCTATTATAAGTGTTTATTTTAGTTTAATTAATATTTAGTGAGATTTAATTGTGTTTTTATCAAGTTTGTTTCTTGTGTTTTATTGAAAATTCATCCCAAAAGATCCTATACTAGCTAAGTAAGGGTTCCACACATTCTATAAAAAACTCCTTCAGTTGACCTCACTTTATTGGAGCTAGTGATCCATACCATGTAGTCCTAAGGACAAGAGGGTGAAAGACATTAGGCATATAAAGTGGATCACGCATGAGAGTTTACAATATAGAATTCATAGGTCTTTCTTGGTAAAAAGGGTACCCATGAGCCTAAGGAATTTATTAAAAGAATCTAGTTTACTATACATTATCTCAACTAGACTTCCTTAAAAAGGATTTTAATCATTAATTTGAACCTGATAAACTAATGGTTGTGAAGGGATGTGATTTCATGATGATGGAGAAAAGAGACAGGTCAACAGTGGAATATACTAATCTATTTTTGAAGTTAAATTTGTCTCCAAGGAGGGTATTATGGAGGCTATTTAATTAATGTAGATGAAATTTCTCTTCCATATTTCATGATTTGAATTTATGAAATTCATGTTGATTAGTAAGTTATTAATATGAATTTCCCTGAGTGACTGAAATATATTATATATTTTTATTCATGGTAATGTTCTAGATTAAATATTTCTTCTCTTTATATGAAAATATATTGTGATAACTTAGAACATTTTACAAAATAGAACTTGCATCAAGATCTTGTCAAATACATGATATTAAAAATTCATTTTTAAAATGTTTTAGGTATTTTATTAAAAATATAGCTATACATAAGACCCACCTTATCATTCTATGATTTTATCTTGAGAAATCCAGGAATGGTCCTATTAGGGAAATCCAAATTATAAGCTTATATTATACTTCCTACCGACTCTATTTGAATTTTTTAATTATATTCAATTGAATATGTGTTGGGGATTGGTTGTATATGGTTTTATAGAATATTTTACAATATGAATAATATGTGGTAGTATTTCATAGGGTTTTTGTATAATTTTTATGGTTATTCATTAATTGAAATTCATTTTTTCCCATAATGAAAAGAAAACATTTGAAGGAAAAATAAGTGAGAAAATTGAATAATTTAGGAAAAAATGGATTGTGTCTCAGGTAGGTAACACATTACCCTTAGAACTACCTATGATATTTTTATAAATATTAAAATTTTTTACTTCAAGGTTATAAAAAATGGGGTTGGTGGAGAGGGTGTGATTATTCCCATGTGAAACTTTTGAAAAAATGGGGAATTTTATAGAAAAAAACAAGAGGGTGTATCTTTCATTGAGCCATCATTGTTCATGAAATTTACATTGAGATTAGAAATTTGGGTGATGTATTTATAATAGGATATTTCCATTCCACTTTAATCTTTCTTATCATGAAAATATCCCTAGAGTTAACAACATTTTAATCCTTAATTATTTTTACATCATTAATAAATCTAAAAAATCATCAGATTCATTTGATCCCTAATTCCTAATCCATCACAATTTTTATGATTATTCACTTTAAAATATAGAGACTTGAGATTCAATTTAGGAATATATTATGGAACATGTATTCAAGGTATTATAGTAAATCCAATTATAATTATTACCCTGAGAAATAACAGAAGTAGATAAAAAATTGGAAAACTTTCTAATAATGTATTGAGATACATGATTGAAAGTTAAGATAATATTCATCAATTTCATTGGGGAAGAGTAAAATGCATACTAAATTGGTTTCTTTGAAAATTAATAATTTAAAATTATATTCTTATGTAATTATCATGAATTTTATTACCCACTAATGACTATTTTATTTTGTGGAACTTGAGCTTTATAAATATTAGTATCATAGAAATCCTTAGTAATTTATGTTTAGATATATGATTGAGGGAAAAAATGGTTTAAGTGTGGGGGTATTTGATATTATTATTTCATACATATTATTTTAAAAATAAAAATTTTTAAATTGAAGAACTTTTTTAATTATTTTCCAAAGTATTTATTGTTTTAATTATATATGAGTAAAGAATAATTCAAAATGTAATTTAGAAAAAAAATATTTATTTTAGAATTTTGAATACATTTTATAGAGGAAAATATTTTATTTTGAAAGTGGAAAATTATGTATAGAATGGTGAATATTTTAAAGGAAATAAGGAATCATTTACTAAAAATAAATTGGTAAAATTCAATCTGAAAAGAGATCAATAAATCAACCAAGGTGTCTATTAAGGATTCAACTGAAGGCTAATAGAAGTATATCAAGAGTAAGAATGCTTTGGTAGAGCTTGTCTTGGATCAATTCTAGGACTGAGTGTCAATAGAATAGACTAGAGTCCAACATGTGTAGGTTTTGGGAGTTGAATCCCCAAATCTAGTAACCCATAGTTGAAATTTTTATTTATTACAATGGAATATATACTTGAGATCTCATCCTGAAGGGAAAATCCATTTAAAATTATTGATGTTCTAGATACGTACATTATTCTCATATTATATCATATATATAAAATACAGAACATAAGAAAAATTCCAACATCCTTTATATTATTCATAATATTCTTTTTCATATCATAGGGAAAGGAAAAAAAATAACGGGTGGGCTAAAATGCTTAGTTAAGGTTTTGTACAACCAAAACTGTCATTATAAACAAGGAATAATCAATATGGAATGGTAAAAAAATAAAAATGAATTCCATTTAATCAATAACTAAAGCATGATTGAATCCATTGATAATATCAATATAGTAATCTCATGTATAATAATAACTGAATTATAAATAAAGGAAATGATTAATGTTTTACTTCATGATAACTATCATTGTGATATGTTTACTTCAAGGCCTTATGAAAAGAATGTTTAACCGATGGTTAGGTATACATGATAAACTTATTTAATAATTTTAGCTAACTAGTTTGTCTCATGAGACTCATCAATGCATTGAGGGTAAATCTATAACTTGGACCCACACATCACTAGATGTCTAATGCATTCCTCATATATTTAATTATCCATTTAATTTATAATTATGCCTTGTTAACAAATGTCCATATTGTATAAAGAATAAAGAATATAAATATTTCCTCATTTAATCAAACAATATTAAAAGTAAAAAACCCAATATAGAAATGGTATATTGTTTAGGAAATATTAATATCTATGTTATAAATAATATGGATATTTAATAGAAATGTAATGTCCAATAATCACAAAAAAGTGAATATTTTTAGATAATGTTAATGACCACAAAAGGGAGAGGGTTAGAAGGGTTATTGATGGAGGTTCCAAGCCTATGATGGAAATGGATATCATTCCAGTCCCTCCCTCACCAGTGGAGGAGGTAAATTCACTGCCCTTCAAAGGATCCTCTACTCATTATTTCTCTCCCCTTTTCAACCCTTATTTTCTGCCCTCCTTCCCGCAAATGTATTTATTCCCTAATGTCCCAGATCTCTTTGTTGGTTTCCATCAACTATTGATATCTTCCGCGGAGTTCACTGAGGCTTAAAATCTACTCAATATTGCTTTGGTTTCTCATTTTATGTAGTTTCTTCCTTCCGTGGATGTGTTCGATCATTTCATTTTTGGGTTATAGGGTATGTACTATTGTGTTATGGTTGGTTTTCTCAATAATCGAAATTTGATGATTCATTTTACATTGGAGGAATAATTGATTTAATCTTTCTACAACACCCCCTATTACTGAAAATGACTTTGAAAATACCTCTTCTAGTGGACCATCATCTTTCACATGAAATGAGACACCCCAACTACAACGATTTTGGTAGGCTTCCCTAAACTTCCCTTACCATTCAAAAACCAAGATATTTTTTGTATTCAAGGGAATATCATAGGATGGTATTTTTGTTTGGATTGTAGGATCCATCATATTTTCCATCACATGGATCCATGAATATGTGTGGATGTTGACGTCTCAAAATTTTCAACTGAGTATGTTTGGATTTGCATTGGGTAAGAGTTCTAATGGAAGCAGTTTGTGGAGTTTGAGGCATGGTTTGATTTTTTCAATTCCTGTATGAAAATTGGTCATGCTATGGTATCATATAGAAATAGAGTCAAGAAAATTGAACATTATAGGGTTTTGGATTCATAAGATGGTTGAAAGGGATTAGGTCCTATCAAAGGTTTGGCTGGGAAGAGCCATCTGGATGTAGGTTCTAATCTAGCTTTGGAAAAATATGTACGTCACAATTCTCAATAGGGTAACAATTTGGTATATGATATCTTATATCAATTGAGGGAAGACCTGGGTATTAAAAATCCTATTTTTCAAGGTTCCTCAAGAAAAATGGGATCTAATGTAGACAATTTTACTATTGTAGGTGTTCTGGATAACTTGCCATTTGAGGCCTCTAATGGTGAGACTGGTAGTGGTTTCAACAGGGAAGTGGAAACATGAGAGGTGAATGGGGGAAGTTAAAAGGCCCTTAAGTATTATTATTATGTATAGGAAGTTCTTACCGGACTTGGTAACATGGAATGATAGGGTTCAAAGGGTAATTAGCCAATTCGAGTGAACATGTCAAGTATAAGGAGTGAGTTTCTATCCATTAATATGGGTAACCGCTTTGAGGGATTAGGAACTGGAGGGCCTGGAGAGGAGGAAAACTGAGTAGAGAACACCGATGAAGATAAGGTTTTACCAAGGGATGAGTTTGGTGATGATCCATCTGGTCCTCTCTCAGGAGATAGTGCACAAGAATTTCATGGTAGATACCTTTGGAGTCTAAGGAGGTGGAAGGGTCAGTAAGGTAGCTATAAATTCCTAAAGGTTTATTCCTATTTACCTCTACTAATGGAGACACGATCTTCCAAAACATTAAAAGTCTAGGTGAAGGAAGGTGATATCAATATTGATGGAAATTCTATTCAAGAGAAAACTGTGGATTGTGGGGTAGCTCCCCTTAGGGGTGACCGGCAGGAGATAGTCACAAAACCTATAGAGCTGCTCCTGTTTTTTGGAAAAGTAATGGAAGAGGAATTCATTATGATAAATAACTCATCATAAGATGTTGATAATATTATATAAATGAATATTCTTAATGATACATGTAAGTTCCCAGTGAGAGTATTGTATCGCTAATAAGGGGAGGGGTGAATTAGTGAAAAACGTTTTCTTTTAGGTTTCTTTTCAATTGAAACAACCTTCATCTCCTGTTAAGGATTTCAAATACCTGATGAGAAAAAAATCAACACACATCAAAAGGAACGCAAATATTTATAAGGTTCACTATTTAATAAGAAGAGATACATCCTTGGTATGGTTTGGAAATGATCCAAGACCATACGATCCAATAAAAATCAATCCTTGGATTAGAATGAGTAGGATGTACCCTTTCACTCATGTTGCACTATGAATCAATCCCACTAGTGCGTGTGAAACCTCTTAGCACAATAGGGTAATATAATTGTTTTGTAGCAACTCATGTTACCTACACTTATTTTCAATTCAATAAATGTATTAAAATTTTAAGACAATTAATCAATTCCTTACCCATAAGAAAGGTAAGAACTACCTGGACTTTGTTATAAAACACTGAGTCTAATTCCTCTGAATTAGATTATTTAAAAACAATGCTCCCATTCTGATTTTCAAAAAAGAGATCTCACTCTGATTTTCAAAACAAAGCTCCTAGTCTAATTTTTAAAATGAAGCTCCCAATCCGATTTTCAAAAAAAAAAGATCTCAGTATGCTTTTCAAAACAAAACTCTTAGTTTGATTTTCAAAAAAAATATCCCAATCCAATTTTATGATAGAAAAAAATAGAGTAGAATCGAAACCACTTCAATTCACGACTACAAATTTTAAGAAGAAGAAAATATGAATGAATCAGCACAACTCAAAACAATTGTCAAAACAAACAGAATTGACCTCTTCTTCTCTCTAAAAACCTGGAGCATCTCTCTATTCTGGAGTGAATAGTAAAAAACTTCCAAAGTACAATGTACTTGATTCCCTTTTATAGATGACCCAAACCCTGTTTAGGCCGGAATCCAAAAACACTTTCTCGCTCACCAAAAATCACCCAAATCTGAATTTCTCTTGAAATCTCAGAGCAATTATGACTTTGTCAATGCTTCTCGATTATTCTTGAAACTTCCATAATATACATATCTTCTTTTCCAGACTCCCATTTGAAATGCTAAAATTGATTTCAATTCAATAGGAATACATGGGTCTGACCCACTAAGTCTGATTCCACATTCCAATTGCTTAATATAATTTTCAAAAAAAAAAATTGAGTCAAGATCTTATATTTGAATGTTAAAATCCCCCTCGACAAATCATTCAGAAATCTCCTTCCCTTTTCTTTTATAATAACCCACTTGAGAAACCATAATTCATTCCCCAACATGTGCTTGTATCTTGAATACCTTCCTGAATTTGAAAACATTGAGAATCATCTTTAGCATCATCTAAATTCAATTGGAAAGTATTTTAACTTACCATTCATTCATGATTCTTTATTTTCATCTCAACCCAAGCATGATATTTTTTGAATACAAATGATATGGATACTATTATGCTGAATATTATCATATATGGTTATGATCATTCTGGATACGATCATTCTGGTTACGATCATGTTGGTCACGATCATTACACATACAATCATTTTAGTTATGGTCATGCTTGATATAATAATTTTGGATACAATCATTTTAGTTATGATCATGATGGATACGATCATTATGGATACGATCACGCTGGATACGATCATTCCCATTATGATCATGCGGGATACGATCCAACAAAAATTTGAATTTGATTCATTCTCAATCCACACCATCTCTTTCTTTTACTTGTACCAAAATATGATTGTCTTGAAAAACAATTGATATCTCATCTTCCATCGGCATAACATCTTCTATCGGTACCACTTTGATAGGAACAACATTCCATCGAAATCACATTTCCCATTGGAAGCACCTTTTTCATCGACACCACCATTCCATCAGTACAACATTCATCGGCACCACCTTTCCATTGGTACCACTTTGATTGTTTTGTAACACAATCGACACTGTCTCTTCAATCTAGATACAATTTTTTTGAAAAGAATTCAGAACCACCTATTCAATGTAGATATGATTCTTCTTCAATTGTTTTGAAAACAATTTGAATTAGTTCTTTCTCTCTTCCATCCAAATACAATAAATTTGAATACGATTCTTTTCTGATTGGTAGCATATCTTTTAGTCCCCTTTCCTTCTATAAAACTTGAATCACATCTTCCCAATACAACTCATGATTAATATGAAATATAAATTTACAAGGCATCATAACAATTAACGTGGGTCAGATTATTTTCAAAACTAACCCAAACAAAATGCTTCCACAAAACAAATTGAAGTGAT
The DNA here is from genome assembly GCA_963277665.1 of Viscum album. Lineage (NCBI taxonomy): Eukaryota > Viridiplantae > Streptophyta > Magnoliopsida > Santalales > Viscaceae > Viscum > Viscum album. The sequence goes on along the minus strand of OY728158.1, from coordinate 1,895,598,764 downwards.
TTTTTTCTTCAAAACGTACCTTGACAACAAAAGACAACACTTGAAACCTTCATCACCTTTATCATTATCTTGTTCCCATAAATCTTCCCCTTTTCATTTTTTTTCAACCATGTTTAATAAATCACTGAACTTTGTAACCTCAAGCAATGGATTATATATCAATAATTCTAAGCCTATGCGAGTTAACTCATTTTAGGAAACAAGAATAATTAATAACAAAACCAGACTATCCAAAACAATTTGAACATAATAACATCTTTCTATTCTTCATCATCCATAGAAATGAATTAAATTTTTTTCCTGACAACCACTCCTACAAATAGTTAGAATTATTCACACACTAAATAATGCTAATTTCACAGCTTAACAATAACTATCTCTTTTGTGCAATAGATTTATTAAAGAAAACAATTATCCCCCTTGAAAAAACAATCCAAAGGTAATATGAGAGAGAGTAAATATACACATATCTCAACATTGAAGAGAAATATGTTGGAAACCCATGTTCAACCTCATTTTTTATAACGATTCCTTAGATAAAGGTTTTGTGAAAATATCAGCAACTTGTTCCATTGTTGGAACATACTATAGGTTCAATTCATTATTTTTCACATGATATTTGATGAAATGATATTTGATATCAATATTTTTTGAATGAGAATGTTGCATTGGATTTCTAGTGATATTGATTGTACTTTGATTGTCATAACCCAAGAGCAAGGGTAACTTCATTTCAATAAGTAAATCTTCTAATTGTGTTTTCATCCACATAAGTTGAGTAGCAGCAGCATACTCAACTTAGGTTGTACTGAGATTTACTGAATTTTGTTTCTTTGAATTTAAACTATTATAATTATTTCTCAAAAAGAATACACCACCATATGTGGATATTCTATCAATCACATTTTCTTCCCAATATGCATCAAAATAACCAAATAAATCAATACTATCTGATTTGAAATACCTGATTCAGAATTTTTTTGTACCTATGATGTATCTGATAACTCTTTTTCCAGCCACAATATGTGATTCTATTGGGGCACTCTGAAAACTTTCTCAAAAGGTAACAACAAAAACAATGTTGGGTCTTGGGGTAGTCAAATACAATAGACTTACAATGAGATTTCGATACATTTTCTGATCCACTTGTTTTTAATCTCCATCTTTACTCAGCTTTGTTCCTACTAAAATGGGTGTGGAAATAGGTTTTTCATTTTCTATTCCAAGCCTCTTGAGAAGTTATTTTTCATACTTTTCATGGTAAAGGAAAATGTGATCTTTCTTTTGCAAGATTTGTAACCCAAGAAAGTATTTCATTTTCCCCAATATGGACATTTCAAATACATTTTTCATTTATTCAAAAAATCTCTCATAGCTTCCTTCATCATCCCCAGCAAAGTTAATATCATTAACCTAAACAATTACATTGAGGGAATACTCTTGAATTTCTCTAGTGTAAATATTTCTATCCACTCTTCCTTTGATAAAATTCATCATTATTAAGCATGTATCCAATTTGGAATATCATGCCCTCGGAGCTTATTTTATTCCATACAAAGACCTTTTCAATCTTCACACTTAACCTTCATCTTTTCCAATAACAAATCCATAAGGTTGTTCAATATAATCCTCTTCTTCAAGATCACCATTTAGGAATGAAGATTTAACATCCATTTGAATTATCTTGTAGCCTCGTTGAGTGGAAATAACAAGAATGATTCTGATTGTTTAAAGTCTTTCCACTGGAGAAAAGGTTCCATCAAAATCAATACCCTCAATATGTGAATAGCCTTTGAAAACCAATCTTTCTTTACTTCTTATAACATCACCTTCTTCATTCATGATGTTTCGGAAAACCATTTTTGTGTCAATGATGTTTTTTGTTTTCAGGATTGGGTATGGGTTCCCAGTTATTTTTCTTTTAAATCTAATATAATTATTCATTCATAGATTGAACCCATTTCAGATGCTCAAAAGTATCTTTCACGTCATTCAGATCCACTTTTGAATAAAAATAAGTGTGTGCAATGGAAATGGTTGTTCTTATTGTTTGAACCTTCTTATTCTGATCACCAATTATATATTGAGCTTCCACATGTTTCCTCAGCCTTGGATAATATTTTTTATAGTCTTCCTCATCACTGGAAATAGCTAAGTCTGATTCTTCACCTTTATTAGGATTAAAATCATCTATATCCTTCTTAGAATTTTCTTCATTAACTTGATCATCTTTTTTATCTATCTGGAAATTTTTATCATTCTGGGATCTTTCAATAACTTTTTCATCAATTATTTCAACAATTATTCGAATTTCTTTGTTGAAGCATATGTATCCTCTTCCTTCCGGAGTGTAGCTGAGAAAGATTTCATCCTCACCTTTCTTCTCAAACATACAATAGTTTCCTCCTTTATTCTTTAAAATACATGGACCCCAAAAACACTAAATTTATTCAAACATTGATTTTTCCATAAAACAATTAATACAGAGTCATACTTAATTGAGGCCTATATATTCAACAGTTCTGAATATAAACAACAGTACTAACAACTTTCCTCCAAAAGTAATGAGAATTTCTATGCTCAAGTAACATGGTTCTTCAATTTTGCACCAGGTTTGTATTCTTTCTTATAGTAACACCACTTTGTTGGGGAGTGTATAGAGAGCTATACTCATGATGAATTCCATGATTCTCAAGACAGTCTTAAAAATCATTACTTTTTTATTCACCACCATCATCTGTTCTCAAATTCTTCATAGAATACTCACATTCTTTCTCAAATTTTCTTTTGAAACTTTTATACATTTTCAAAGCATCTAATTTTTGTTTTCTATACACAACCCAAATAATTCCAGTAAAATCATCAATAAAATTAATGAAGTACTTATCTCCATGCCTTTATTGTTTTCTCATTGACCCACATATATTTGAATAGATCATCTATAGGGGTTTTTTTGAACCAATATTAACCTTCCTATGCAGAACATTTGTAATATTTCATTTCTGTTAGATAGGGCAACACCAACCTCTTCTTCTAGGAAAATCAGGAATGTATCAAAAAGTGTCTCTTTTAGATAACTTGATCTTGTTTCTTTGAAACATATGTCCAATAATTTTATGACATAATGGATTCTCTTACACTAGAATCATGTAACAAGGGTTTTTTAAATCACTGATCTGAATCAAATTTCCATTTTTTACATTTTCCTATTGTAACAATATTTCCATCTTCTTCACTATTTACAAAAAATCCATCTTTCTTGAAGATAACATTGTTACCCTCATCACACAATTGTGAGACACATTTAAGGTTGTGTTTCCACCTATCAACAAAAATTTTTTTCTTAGATTTTATATCTTCTTTTCCAATAAAGGATGACCCAGCTCCATTTATTTTCAACGATTCATCATTTCCAAATTTCTCATTGATTTATTTATAAATATTCCCATAATTCAATAATTTCAGATCTTTTTTCATGTGAGATTACCACCCAATATCATGTTTCTAGGAGCATTCTATTTTCATGGATTTTAATGCAGTTTCAACAATAAGTGCCTTTTATCCATTATTTTCATTAATCACCTTCAGATTTTGGGAATTGAGAACATTTTATTAAGATGATAACAAAATAAGAAATCCCATTCCAAGGTATCCATGTTGTTTACATCTATCACATTTGTTTCCAAGGGTTTGAACCTACTTTTAATCATCACTTCATTATTTTCAGGTTTCTTCCTAAAAGCCTTCTCATTTTTATTTTTTAAGGAGATTGAATACCCCTCAATCTATTCATTTCATAACTTGTTAGATAATAGTAATGTAGTTGATTGAACCAACACATAATTATTGTGTGCCCAAATCCCTAAAAATACCAGCAATACCCATAGAAAGAGTATTTTCCTCTGAAACCTCCATACTGATCAGAATTGTTCAAACATTTCTCTGCCATCTTCTTTACATTTTCAATCAGATTCTTATTATTTTTCGCCTTGATAGAATCATAAGTATTTCAAACATATAAATTTATCATATTGAACACATACATAACTTTCTCAGGATTATTCTTTTTATCCTTTGAAGGTATATTTTATTGATCCTTCTCAAGTTTATCATTATGAGAATATTCCCCAACTTCGGTGATAGTGATTTGGAAACATAGACCTTTGTTTTCATCATTAGTGAGTTTTTGTTGGATAAGTTCCAACTCTTCTTCATTTTCCATCAGCTTTATTTCCGAATGCACATTACGATTATTTTCATCCTAAAAATACTTTTCAAATCATCAGTCTCTTTATCCAGTTTTTCTTTATCACTAGTAAAACATTATTGGTTTCTTGAGCATTTGTCTTCCAACTTTTTGTTTTTCTTTTCAAGTATTCTGATCTTTCTCATACATTATTTCAACTCTTCTTTCAAATTCATTTCATGATGAGTTTTTTCTTCTTCAAAACTACTACATCCAAATTATTAATCATTTATTATTACAGTGAAGGTATTTTCATTGCCCTACTCAATGCATTTTTTTGGATTCAGCATTACTCTAATATTTTTCTTCATCTTTGGACAAGGAACTTATTCAATTTGATTTGAATAATTTATTTTCTTTTCATTTGTCTCCCTTTTTCTTCCATGATCTTCTTGTCTTACTTTCTTAAATATCATTATCCTCTTCTTTCATTCATTGATAAAAATTAGCCCCAAAGTTTCCAACACCTCCACATTCAAAACATTCCAAGGGAAGTTTCGCTTTATATTTCCCGCTACCTATTTTCACATTGTTAGATGACCTAAATTGTCATTGAAGTCGGTCAAATTTTAAGTTTTATATTCTTACTAACTACAGTATATGTGGAAAGTATGGTCGAACCCATAGGGAAAGCAATTTTGGCCACTATTCTTCTAGAAACTTTGGAAAACTCCCATGTTTTCAGAAGTAGAAAATATTTTATATTTTTAGTTTTTTTATGTTTTTTCTATTAAAGCAGTAAAGTAAAACTATTTTTTATGTTTTTGATATACACTAGAATGAAATAAAAAACTAATTGAAAATTGTGAACAACTAAAATATAGAGTTCTCATAAATGAACTACCAGAGTAAACACTTGGGGAAAAATATCCACTCTACTGGTTTTAGCGGTATTTCAATTCACTAAAAAGATATTTCAGTGTACCATCATAAGATTATGACGCATCTCCCTTTCCAGGAGTTAAGTCACACAAGCCAATCTATTCTAATGTTCTCCACTCCAGAGTACCTCCATAAGATTATGACTTATCCACTCTATAGAGTACCACCATAATATTATGACTTATCCACTCTACTGCACATGTTACCAACTCCACTGTGAACCTACATAGCTAAAACAAAATAAAAAGTTAAATCACAAAGAAATTTAGATAATAGTTATTTTTTAAAAAGTCTTATGTTATAATAATTAAAAATTTAACTGTAGTTAATTTTAAAATATCTTAATTGATAATTTATTATTAAATATTATTATTATGATTATGAATTAAATATTTATTTAAATGAAATTATTAAGTTTTTTATTAAATTATTAAATTATTTAATAAGTGTAAGTATTATTAATTATTAGTTATTATAACTTAATTAATTTATTAAACTAGATTAATATCAATTACATTATTAAATTAATTATTGTATTTATGTTGTTGAAATTAAATTAAATTTAATGTGTTGATATATTTATTTAAGTTAATAATTAATTTTATTTATAATTTATTATTGTTTATGTTTTAGATTTATAAATTCCTATTAGTTTAACTTATATTTTAATTTATAATATATCTATTTATTAATATTATAATTGTTAAAATTATAAATTAATTTATATTATATTCATTTGATTAATTTATTATTTTCTTTATCTTTTCTTTTGTTTTATTTTGTTTTATTTTTTTATTTTTTTCTTCACCCCCCAACATTCCATGTTGCACAGCAGGGGGAAGGAATTTTTGATTCCTTCTCATGGAAGGAGAAGCAGCGAGATCTAGGCTCCGAAAACGACACAACTCCCTCCCAAATTACCACTACATAGGGGGAAAAAGGTTTCATCGCTTTTGTTTTTCATCCCGCAGAAGATCTGCATCGGACAGGTTGACAACAACTCCTTCAAAGAATCCACTAGTGTCGACCCATCCTTCTTCAACGGCACACAATAGTCTATTCTTCTCCTCTGAAAGCAGTGACTCATGTGGTTTTTATAGATGCAATGCGGCATGGCACAACACTCATGTGGATTCCTCCTCCCACTACTCCTTCAAACGACAACATATAGTTTAATTGTGGCTGCTTCAGAAACACATCCAGATCGTTGATCCTCCACTGTTCATGACTTAAAATTAGCAAGGTTGGTGATCTCACTCGACTTCATCATTTCTTGTAATAAAGGCTTTGGGTTTCAACAACAACATTGAATTCTTCTTCAACAGCGGCATGGTATTCAAATCATGGTAGAAACTTTGTATTTGAGATCTGTGTTTCAGATTTTGGAAAAGTGGATTTTAGGGATTGTTATTTTCTCTGATAAATGTGTTCTTCTGGATGTGGATGGTTTATATTTTTTGTGTAGATCTATTTGGATGATATATGATAGGTTCTTGATTGAGTTTGTGATGGTGTGTGGATGAGCATTGGATGTGGCATCGGTGGCAGGTTGTGGTTGTTCTCCCTTCACCAGCAGTGACTTCTTTCAATTCTAGTGGTGGATCTTTGTCCTCCTTGGTAAACAATGAAGTATCCAGGAAGAATTAGTGCGACTTCTATAGTCTATGACATGTAGCTCACTGCTATAGGAAAGTGTGGTTTTCTTGTGGTTTTGGAAGAGGAAGAAGAGGAGAGGAAGCAATATTGAGGATGATCACATTGGTGTCACCTTGAGAATAGGAAACGGTGAGACAGTGAAGGATATTTGATGTGCCACTGTTTCAGAATTACGGTAGCAGGAATAGAAATAGCTGTAGTGGAAAAGAAGGAGGCATCGTTAAGGAAAATGGGGTAAGTAGGAACCAGAAAAGCCAACATGGTGAGGCAGTGGTCGGAATTGACGGTAGCAAGCATTACGGTGCCACTGTGAAAAGTGGGAAGAGTCAGGGGCTGGAACTGGTGTGTGGTGATGTGGTGCCACCGTAATGGGTTGAAAAGGTGCTACCATGAGTCCAACATTAATCTAAAAACAACAAAATTATTAAAATGTATTAAATTCAAAAAAAGTCTAAACAACATAGTTAACTTAAAATAAAAATTGACAAAAATAATGGAGACTCAAAGACTTAAATGAATTTTTGAAACAACCAAAACTAGAGTTAAAGTATTAAAACATTCAAAAAATAAACATAAATTAGAACGAAAAATAAACATAAAATTAAAATAAAACTAAATTATAAAATAAAAACCCGATTTACATTATATAACAAAGTTTATTTATTTCAATTAGTTACTTTAAAAAATTAAATTAAATCCGGTAAAAAGTTAGTTAATTTATTATCAAATACTTATGTTAATAAATGAAATTAAATTAAAGAGATTAAACAAGATTAGTAAGATTATAAATTTAAATTTATAATTAAATAATTAATAAAAGACTATTATTAATTAGATTATGTAACATTAAAATAATAAATATTTAAATCAAGAATTGATAAATTAAAAATCGATTTTTTATGTAAAAAGAATAATTAATTAATTAATTAATTAATGTTAAATTATTAATTATGCAGACCAAAAACAACAAACTAAAAAAAATTAGACTATAAAATAAAGTAAAACATAAATTAACTAATTTAAAGCGTAAGATAGAAGATTAATTTTAAAAATTGATTAGTTGATAATTTTATTTCAAAAAATAAAAAAGTGTAAATATTTAATATAAGGAACAAAAATAACCAATTAAATTAATAATAAATTATTGGAAATATGTGGAAAAACATGTGTTTTTAAGGACACATCAAATTCCCCCACACTTAAACATTGTTTGTCCTAAAATAATCCCATTTTTTATTTTCATTGAGAAATAAAATAAAATAAATTTTTTTTATTGAATTTCTCAAAATGTAACATGTCCAGAACTTCCAGTAGAAGAATTCAAAAAATTGCCAATAGGATTTTAGAAAATAAATTGCTCATATAAATCTTTCCTATAAAAAATTCACACTGGTTGTCAAGAGAGCAATGAATCATCAAGAAATGAAAGTGTCATACCTCATTTGAGGTACTACTTAGCGACTAATTTCACTCCATGCTTAAGTCCAAAGTCTGAGGGTGACAAGAGGTAAAATTTATGTGGAAATAAGAACATAACTGTTGGAACTTTATACTTTGAATTTTTTACCTAGGATCCAAAAAATAAATATATTTTTTTGTGAATCACATTATTGACACAACCTAAATGACTCCCATATAAACCTATTAAACCCTTATTCATCTGGATCTCATCATTACTCTAACCTTAATGAACTCGTTTTTGACCTTAGACACTTTATTTAATTTCTTCCAAGCCATGTATCATGTGCTAAGCACTTTGCAATGCACTTATTCAAGGTGAATAGAGGGCATATAGTAAACAGAAATGCACCCAACATCAAGGGTTTCAAAGACTCATAGTGGGATCCCAGATTCCCAAATTACACCAGTTTCAAAATATTTTCACGGAAACCATTTACATCGGCTCATTCAGGAAACTACTTAAATAAATAATAAAAATGGGTGTAACCTATAATCAATATCAAACTTCCAGTTCCAAGGATTATGATAATAACTTCACTAACAGATCACCCATGTCACTCTCTAGAATAGTCTATAAACTATATTTCCATTCAATCACTAAGTAAATATCACTCAACAATCATTCAATATCCTTTATTTCAGATATAAAAAAAATCTTAACTACCAGCAATGTACATTTCCATAGGCAAGACCCATTTGATTAACAGTGAAAAGCCAAAAATTATGAAAGAATTTTGAATAAAATTAACCATTTTTTACCAAATATAATTAAGTTCTTGTGGGAATTGATGGTCTCTCATTAAACCACAGTTTAGCACAATCATGAATTGACCCCCTATCCCACACTTAAAACCCAACTTTGTCCCCAATGTTTACTTCTAAACATAGAGGAGAAAAATTATTCAATTAAGGTTCAAAAAAGATTTTCAATTAAGTAGATTTATTACATGTTTAAAGGTCACATTAAAGTTCAAAGATATTGTTTCCAAAAATGAATAACTTATCAATAGATTCATTAGAAAGTACATGCATTAACATTTAATCTGGAGGAAAATATTTTCCATTAAATTTCAAACAAGGCATGAAACTTGTGGGTGAACAATGGATATGGTGTAAGCATGCTCATAACTATGATTTAAATGGATGTTCAATTCAGAAGAAAAAGTTCATGCTCAACACCCCCAAAGATAAAAGAAGATATAATAAAACATAAACACTAGCGAGCACGTATCCACCCATACTAAGTTAAAGCAGTGGATGATTTTAATAGAAACAAAATTAAGTATTCATCAGTGAAGTACATGTAGAATTTTTTATACAAGTATAATTTTCCAGACAAGAACGAAATGCAGCAGATTTTTATTCCAATACATACAGAATTTTAAACATATGCAGAATTTTTTAAATTTCAATAAAAAGACGTGTAGTATAATTTTATACCGTATTAAGGAGTAGAAAAATGAAACACAAGTTAATATTAGGATACTTCCCTAACAAGGATTTTTCATTTCACCTTTAGCATGTTAATTCCACTCCTCCATGAAACCAACAACAACATTCTAAAAATTTGAACATGTAAAAAAAGTACAAATAACAAGCAGAGACAAAGAATATAGAAGGCAGCATAATATCACTTTATTACATTTATTAAAAAAAACCGAAAAAAAGTAAACACAAAATATAGAACATGGGTTGACTCCCAAGAAGCACTAAAATTAAATTATTCCATTAGACTTTATTTAAAATCATTTTTCAAGCATAGTAAAGGCAGCCAAGCCATTTGGTTGTCCCTCAAAATAATGTTTCACTCACTACCAATTAACTACCATGGGTTTGTTCAATTCACCTACATTTTCAACATCTCCATTCTTTAGAACTCATAAAATAGTAAAAGGCTTGGACTTCAGCTTTCGAGGAAAGAGTTTGAGTCTAGAATTAAAAATAAGGGCCTTATTTCTAGGTTTAAAATATTTTGTTTGTATGATAGAATCACAAATTATTTTTGTCCTTTCTCTATAAAACCATGATTTATAATAACTCTCTCTTCTAATTTCATTGAGTTCACTCAGTTCAAGTAATCTTCTTTCACCGGCACTCTTAAAATCAAAGTTCAGAGCCTTAAATTCCCAATATGACTTATGTTGCAACTCTACAGGTAACTGACAACATTTCACAAACAACATCCTATAAGGAGACATACCAATCGAGGTTTTGAAAGAAGTTCTATATGCCCATAAATCTTCATCCAATTTAAGACACCAGTCTTTCCTAGAGGTTGACATAGTTTTCTCAAGTATTTGTTTAAGTTCCCTATTTGAAATTTCCACCTGTCCACTAGAATGTGGATGATAAGGAATACTGGTTTTATGAACACAACCATATTTCTCCATCAAATCGTTAAACTAGTAGTTCTTAAAGGTTGTTCCATTTTCAGTGATAAAGGCTTTGGGAAATCCAAATCATGTAAAGATGTTCTTTTTCACAAATTTTATTGTAGAATTGGCTTGATTTTTGGGCAGTGCCATTGCCTCCACCCATTTTGAAACATAGTCAATAGCACCAAGAATATACTCATTCCTAGGAGATAATGGAAATGGGGCGATGAAATATTAACCCGAGACATCAAAAATCTCAACTTCCAGAATAACTTTTTGAGGTAACTCTTGCTTCTTACCAACATTTCCTAGACTCTAACATTTATCACAACCAACTACAAATCTTCTAGAAAATTAAAAAGAGAAGGCCAATAGAAACCTGGTTATAATACATTCAAAGCAATTTTTTCACCACTATGGTGACCTTCACAAGGAAAGGAGTGACAACTTTCTAAGATAGGAAACATCTCTTCCCCAGGCACACACCTCCTAAGGATACCATCATCACATCTCCTGTAGAGACCCAAATCATGACGTAAATGGACATTGCATTAATTTTGCGGAATACTTAATACATAACAAAAACCAACACTCAAGGATCGTAATAGTTTAGTGTCTTTCGAAACTCGGAACATAATATTCTAATCAGGGTGAAAGATCTTCAACATCTCCCACAAAGATCTTCCCCTTTTCTTTTCTTACCTAAAACCTTTCTTTATATCATGGGGAAAGGAAAACATATAAAGGGTGAGCTCAAATGCTCAGTAAGGCTATGCATGGAGAGAATAAAACAAACCATATATATTTGAACTAAAAAACATGAACATAATGTTTAAATATCGAAATCTTGAGCAACGACATAAAACATGGAAGTATGTAAGGCATAGATTATAATGAAACATAAATCATGATAAAATAGCATGGGTATAAAACATTTAATTGTGGAAAACCATTAAGAACATGTTATTATTTCCCTAGTAGCCAAGGCATTGCTGCCAAGACCATCATAATGGACAAAGTCTCTTTCTAAATCGAGTTCACTCCTCGTTCCAGTCTTGTATCACTAAACCAGATTAACTTTCCGTTCCAGCCATGTCTTTCTCATGAGATATAAATCTTTACCCAATGCATTAGAGGGAGATATAGGTCCCACCCATCTCATAATGAAATCATTCTTACTTGTGCTAAAAAATAAACATAAATCATTTATCACAACCCAAATAATAAAATGGGTTTTATAAACACCATACAATCATAACATAATCCATATAAAACAAATGGATATCATTTCATCATAAGAAAAATCAAACCATGTAAATAATAGAGACATTATACTAGAAACATAAACATATTAAATACTATCATTTTAGATGGAAAATAGTTTTGATAAAACAATTGAAATGAGTTCTTGAGGAAAATATCCTTTCTTCATCAAAATCATTTTCTTTTCAAAAAATTCCATGCAATAAAAAAAGGATTTTATTGTAAATAGTAATGAAATCTTGTAGAGTTATCTTCATGAAAATAAGGCATTATGAAACCGTAAAAATCCGTTCATGACATATAAGTTAAAAAACACATTCTTCTCGTACTTCTTCCAGAAATGTAAAAAAGTACCTCGTATGGTAAAAAAAATATTCCTTACATACCATGTAGTTAAAGTCAAAAATTGGTAAAAAGGACTTTAAACATATGTAAAACCATTTTTTAGAAAACATGGACATGGATGATAAATATGTTAGGTATCCGGGGCCCGCAGCGGAAGCCGGTGGGACGGGGATTTTAAACTTTTCATTGGTGAGACAATGGGACATGTCGTCAGCGATGATATGAGCCCCGTAGAGGTCCGAGGATCTCGCATAGATTGTAAAGAGCACAAAATTAAAAAGAAAAACTTACCGTTTTTAGCTCTGAAGTCCTTGTCGACCGTAACTTGTCGCTGGTGATCATTGCACGAAGGATCTATAACAGGATCCCTCTAGATCATCCACACATTCTTCAGAAATCCACAGGAATGCAGACCGTTGAACTCTTGGTGCTAGCGCAGTGATCCGATGATATATTCGACGTTTCGACGAACACCGCATCGTCGATCTTGCGATCCGTGAGGAGAAACTCGATCTGAGCTTGGATGGATAGCTTCTCTCTCTAGAGAGCGAGAGGAGAGAGAGGATCTGGCTAAATTGTCATGAATAGTTCTTGTGCTTGAGCCTCTCTCCTATTTTTATAGAGGATTGTTGAAATTACCTGGATGGGTTTTCCTACCCCCGTTAATTCCATGTCCACTAAATAAATAATTATGAAAACTTAAAACTTATTCAATATTATTTATTTATTTTATCACATACTTGTAATATATATAATATATTATGTGATAAAATCCAAGCCATTTAACCCAACTCACTGTCCCGCTTAATATTAAACGAACCTTGAATATTAAAATAATATTATTTCGATTAATATTTTCTCATATTTACTAAACTCGTAAATATATTAAATAAACTCCATCCCAAATATTCGTAACTTGAATATTAATTAATTAATTTAATTCTTTTGGTGATCGACAACATGGAAAATGCTTGGACCCCATGGCGGGGCCCACTATGTCCATATACCTATTCAACTGGATATGGTAGATTCTTGAATACACTATTGTGTGTGACCCTCTAGGACCTTATCTCAATAGTAGTTAATAAAATCCACAGATCATGATCAGGGTCTAGCAACCCGCCCTGGCCCCTAAAGAGATAAGGATAGTCATTGCAACGACTACCAACCTAAGAACACTAACCGTGTACTATAGTCTCTTTGTCATTAAATATCTCATAATGCAGAACGCACTCTTGTGTCATCATACTTATCTTGTTTTATTATTTGTTGATCTATCCTGATGGATTTCCCTTTTTACTACTTTGACCAAAGAATTATGAATACGGAACCATACTGATCAACCAGGCCTGAGATATACAACTTCCTAAACTTGGAAGCGACAAATTCTTTCTTGACCATTCAACCAATGTCATACCACCAATGACGCACCCAACACAAACTACCTCTCCACAAAATTACTACCATGGTTTTCGCCTTGCATCAATGTACGTAATTAAATGATATACATTGGTAATGGTCTCAATTCAGGTGACCAATACACATGTCTGTAGATTGGAACATCCAGTGACACCCAAAACATGTGGTCTTCCTATTGACGAGTCTATCCTCATGATCTCACTACTATAGATCACCAAGTGAAAACTTCATGCGAATAAGTCTCTATGCTTATGAGTCCCCAACACCTGATAGTCAGACATCTACTATGTCCAGTCAGTAAGATGTATCTAGACTATAGAACATATATTTAAGATCAATGTCATTGTATCTTGAGGTTCTCATTATAGCATGGGATCTGCTATAACCTCTCAACACGAAAATTAACCTTTGGACATTACTATTATTATAGTGGGTGCAGAAAAGTCTACACTATAATGGTAATATAACATCATGCATAACTAACTGTACACATGATACGGTAATCAAAAGTACTACATAATTGGGTCTAGGGAACCCACTATTTCAACACTCCCACTTGCACTAGAGCTAACTTGGTAACAAATCTTTCTTGCTACTCACATGATAAATACCATGCTTCTGCTGAGTAATGGCTTTAACTGCTGGCCTACCACGTTTTCGCTGCATGGCATATCTGCTATATGCAACCTCATCGACTTGAGTAAAACTTCTCAAGATAAGGTATCTCCGAGTATATTACTTTTTTCCATTGTCATAACATGAAAATTTAGCTAGTAAGAATATCATAATTCTCATTATGATAATACCTTTCTCACTAGGTGTGAATCCATGAACTGGAACAAATCGTTGCGATTTATAACTGCTTCTTATAAGCCCCTTTGCAATTTATAAGCCCCTTTGCAATTTGATACACAGAATCTATTATTGAATTTTAGTTGATCTTGTTAATCTTAGCTCTATTCCATATACTGCTTACTTGTAGGATTTATTATTCTCAATGAAAAATATATCACCGACTGCAGTGAATATAAATCCATCACAATGGTTTCATTCTTCCTACACAGTATGTGTCTCTGGAACATGCCAATTCCACATGTACTTGTGGAACTTGTTCTTTATGCCAACCCTTTGTGCATCTCGAGCATTGACTATGTAGAGACCCGAAGCTTGATGTACATGGACATTACATTACTTTTTCGTAATACTTAATACATAACAAAAACAGACACACAAGGACCATAATAGTTTAGTGTCTTGGGAAACTTGGAATATAATATTCTAATCGTGGTGAAAGATCTTCAACATCTCCTATAAAGATCTTACCCTTTTGTTTTCTTACCTAAAACAATTCTTTAAATCTTGGGGAAAAGAAAACATATAAAGGGTGAGCTCAAATGCTCAGTAAGGGTAATTATGGAGAAAATAAAACAAATCATATACATTTGAACTTTAAAAAACATGAACATAATGTTTAATCATCAAAATCTTGAGAAATGACATAAAACATGGCAGTACGTAAGGCATAGATCACAAAGAAACATTAACCATGATAAAATTGCATGGGAATAAAACATATAATTGTGGAAACCATTAAGAACATTTTATTATTTCCATAGTATCCAATGCATTTCTTCCAAGAACATCTTAGTGGACAAAGTCCCTTTCTGAATCGAGTTCACTCCTCGTTCCAGTCCTGTATCACTGAACTAGATTAACATGCCATTCCAGCAATGTCTATCTCATGAGATATAAATCTTTACCCAATGCATTGGAGGGAGATATTCGTCCCACCCATCTCATAATTCAATCATTCTTACGTGTTCCACAATATAAACATAAATCATTCATCATAACCCAAAGAAGAAAATGGGTTTCATAAACATCATCTCATCATAATGCAATCCATATAAAACAAATGGATATAATTTCATCATAAAACGAATCGAACCATTTAAATAATAGAGACCTTACACTTGAAACATAATCATACTAAATAATGTCATATTAGATGGAAAATAGTTTTGACAAAACACCTTAAATGAATTATTGAGGAAAATATCCTTTGTTATTTAAAATCAATTTTCTTATCACAAAATGCCATTCAATTTTAAAGGAAAGGGATTTTGTTAAAAATAATCATGAAATATTGTAGAGTAAGATTCATGAAAATTAGGTGTTATGAAACCGTAAAAAAAATCCATTCACACCGTATAAGTTTAAAAAACATTCTCATCGTACTTTTAACGGAAAAGTAAAAAAGTTCCTCGTATGGTAAAAAAAAGAAAGATTCCTTTCATAACACAATGAAAAAGTCAAATAGGGGTAAAAATGACTTTAAAAATACATTGAATAATATTAAAACCTTTATGAAAAACATTTTATGTACATGGATGAAAAATATAACCCCAGTAAATACTTACGTATAAGCAATCTCGGATAAAAATGAGATTGCAGAATTATACCTTACCTTATGTCCGATATGCTTCGTATATATCCTAACCTCCAGTATAATGATTTAAATAACATTATTGAATTATTAAAAAGTCATATTCATTGTTATGATATCATTTATGGTTCACTTATGACTTTATATTACCTGTTCTTTTGTAAATTTATGTTAAAGTAGCGTTTTGGGTAAAATCATTTCATTTATCATTCATGTTTTGACTTGTAATTATTCATATGATTACTTAGATCATGATTAATTACTTCCAGAATGTAAAACATGATTTATATATAATATATATTTATAATATACATATATATAATAGATCAATAAATGGAAATAAATACACCGTTCATGGAGACGGTAGGTCGTGCGTATGCATGAACGATGTTTTCGTTTCCTTATTAAATTGAATGGAATTAAGTAAATAACATATAAATAAGTCTAGTATCATTAATATGTCATATATTTCATTATTATTTAATATATATATAATTTATAATCATTCTTCAATGGTTAACTTCGAGAATAAATCTCATCGCGTCATGGAGACGGAAATCCGTACGTACACATGGGCGATGATATCATTCCCATAATTATTGAATGAAATTTGGGTGGATGATAAAATATATCAGAATTAGTATCATGTTATAATAACTATATATATATATAGTTATTATTTACACCATTATACCTCTCCATGTAAGGTGGTGGTGGAAAAATAGATTACACCACGGAGTGGAGACGGTATTCCGTACGTACGCACGCGCGGTGATTTCATTTTCCGAAGGATGGATAGAAGGAGAAATGGGGTTGTTTCATATTTATAATAACATATCAGTATATTATTGATACTGATGTTATTACTTTATAATGAAACAACTAAATAAGAAGATGTTTAAGAAGAAAGAAACGTGAAAGAATCGGTAGAAGAGATTACATCTTCTTCGACACACCTCTTTTAAGCTTCCTCTTAAGGGACTAAAGTTGGACTTTTGAGAAGACCAGAACCTCTAGAATGTTTCTAGGGAAGTTTAAAATATAAATGGTCAGGGGTTGGCTGAGCATGAAGGCTAAAAGTGTTGTGAAGAGGAGAGGGAGGATGTTCCCTTTTATAAGGGAGGAGAGGGGCACCTTTGGAAACATAAGAAATATTACTTTATAATAAATTCAAACAATTTTTAAAAACATCAAAAAATGACTTAAATCATAAGAAGAGATTAGATAGGGTTGTAATCTCATCATAAAATAAAATTTATACATGTTGGGAATTTATTTTAAACCATCTCAATTTGATTTATCCTTATTTAATTTATTTATTCTTACTTGTGGTAATAATATTTTATATTTTAAATTGTTATAAATAATTACTTATGTGTCGTGAATAATCAATAATTTGGTACTTTATGAAATTTTAGACCATATAAATTTCAATTTATAAATTTTAAATATTTATGTGATTTTTAAACTATTTAATAATATGTAATGTTTTTTAAAAACAATAGTGTTAATTTTGACATTATTCATTTATTTGAATTTAAATAAAATCCACACAAAGGTTATATTCGAACAAAAATTTTTAATCGATTATTAACATGTCATATTCATCTAGAAAAGTTTTGGAAAACATTAATTAGTTGATATAATGTTTATTTTAATATTTATCAAACCATTTATTTGGAATTTCTCTTAATAAAGCAATTACTACATCATATTTGTATAATCATTTAATATAATTCTTAGTTGAATATAAATTAAATGTAAAATCCTATGATGAAGATAAATATAATACCATTAATAATAATACCTTTACTATAATTGATCATCTTAAAATCACAACCCTTAAATTGTTATATTTATTAAATTATGAAGGTGACATCTTTGACATCATTTAAAATAAAATAATATAAATGTCCTAATCGGTTTTATAAGGCTCCAAGTGGTCCAAAAATCTACCTTTGTATTTTTATGGTATATATATACTCGAAAAATATTGTTTTTTCAAGTTTATGGTCCTTTTTATAGGTATTTTTATTTTAATAAAAACTATATTATTGATTTTCAATAAATAAATAATTTCTGCATCATTAATGTATAAGCTATTAAGGTAAATAAATATTTCTTGAAAATTACAAATAAATTACCATGATAAAGAAAAACATTTTATCTTTCAAATTAGTATTTATAATAGAATTTATATTCTGCATAACCTTATATTAAAAATAATCTAATTATTAAAGTTTGAGTGAGACCTATTTCACTTTCCTTTAAATAAAATAAATAAAAGGTCTTAATCAAATACAAGTGGGTTCCATTAGATTCAATTTCAACCCAAGTATGATTTAGGGAAACATATAATCATCCAATTATATTAAGTCAGGTATTAGGGTAATTTTATAATATTATTTTTACCCTTAATTACCAGATTTACCTTTAACTATGGTAATTAAAATTTACTGTAGTTACTATTCATAATGTCTAAAAATTAAAAGTAGCTTATTAACATAATTTGGACTGACTGATTCCAAATATGGAATCCATTTTTCCAAATTCTTAACACAAAATTTGCATTATTTAATTTAAAATTAATCCCACTGTTGAGAAAACGGGTTTTAAAAGTTAAAACGTTGCAAAAGATTGAAATGTTTTTACTAATGACTTCAGTGTAAAATTAATGCTAATGAATTACATTATATTAAATGGTAAAAATATATTCTATTTATACTTTAAACTCATTCATATTATTATTTAACAATATAAATTATCTCAATGAAAAAATTTGTTTTTAATTAAAATTTAACGTATTTTTACAATTCATCAAAATAAGAAACTTATCAGAAAAATATCAAAAAAATTTCCAATATAAATTTTTATATCCTGATTCAATAGAAGAATTTTATTTTGTCAAATTGAACTTATAAACATGTCAAAAACTAAATTTAATGTGGGTGCTCCATCAAAAGGTGGCAAAAATGCATTTTTTTTTGAAAAATACTTATTTTAACCGAAAATTTTATTTGTTCTCATACCATGTTCTATAAAATGTGTAAGATGAATTATAATTTCATAAAATTAAAAATTTAGTTACTACTATTCATAATGGATAGTTCATAATAATATTATAACAATATATCGTTGTTTAGTGAAACTCATTGTTGCGTACAACACACGCTATTGAGGAAGGTTGCCCATGCGTGCAACACAAGCCCAAAATAGTGTTTGTGTATAACATAAGATAACACGATGTTGTGTATAGCACAATATAATTTTTGTGTAGCGTACAACATAAGAAATCAATGAAATTAAAAGAATATTTTTCATAAAATCTCGGGGTGTTACATTTTACCCCCCTTAAAATGAATTTCTCCCTCGAAATTCATCGGGGTTATAAATGGTTTACTAATTGAAAGTTTCTTTAATAGAAACCCACAATGTAAAAAGGAATACCAAAACTTAACTTTAAAAGATAAATTATGAAATGTAATGGTTATCCAAATAAACTAATCGCTGGGTTTCCACATAGCAGAAAATAGGTGAAAATATGGAGATGGAAGAGAAATCTAACCATCAAGTTCTGATGGAGAGTGGTAGAGAACATGACCATGAAAAAGCCAACAATCACAAAGCCATAAATGTGTGATGATCTAAGGTACCATCTGCTTCATCAGATATGAGGACACCAGGACAACATTTTTGGTTTTCAAGATCATTTCCCTAAAGATGAAGAATTTTTGAATTAAAATAAATACTTACTTGATTTTGGTACAATCTCACTGTTGTTTGTGCCTTGAACAATTTACACATCATCTCTTAACGAAATGAATTTGAATTTGTCTTCTGTGATGTGTTAACAGATCATGCGATAGAATGATGGGTCATTCTATCTATCTCAAACAAAATGTTAGCAAAAGTTATCAAATATAAATAAGTCCATCTATGGTGAGGTTAATCATATATGATTACAAAAATGGACTTATACTTCATCTATCATACCTCTTAATAAAATAAAACTCGTTTCTACTAACCAGGGACTTCCTATAGGCCAGTGGTAGACGATAAAGGCCTATCTCACTTTAGTTGTGGGTTCAATTCCCACAGCCTTGTCTGACATGATGGGTTGTCTCTCGTCCTATGGGCTGTCCTTTTTCTAAAACTATACTATTATAATATTCAAGAAATAATATCGAAAAACAAGTTCTATCATTAAATAATACTATATGATGTCCAAAATAATCCATTCCTATCTTTAGTCTTATCCAAAATACATTTGTCCAATCTCACAGTATAAAGAAACCGATTACTTGAAAGGTCACATAACAAGCACATGAATACCATCATTTATCCCCCATATATCATACGATATATCTTGTTGATCAAATTCCAAACACATTAATACCTAAATCATGTGTTCTCTTGAAACATACATTATCATAGAACCATTTTGAAAACATGAATGATGTCAAAAGGTAACTCTTTCCACATACCAAAATCCCCAAAATTCGATATACTCAAACCATGATATCACTTTGTCCTTATATCAGTCGTGATCTCATTAATACTATCAAACATTTCATTATCTCCTTATCCCTTCTTTATGCGCATATTAGGTGCTTTCCAAAAATATCTGAATAACCTTTCTTGGTTACTGGTACCATTCAACATATAATTTCAAAAACATAAGGAAAAAAATAGTGTAACAATCCTTAGATGTCTCTTTATTACATAGTACCATGATATTACTTATACAACATTAATCCCGATAAACATGTAATCATTCCACTACCATCTTAAACCATTGACCGATCTTGAACAATTATTTCATCTCACATATCATTTGTAGTCTCTTCATCATCGTCAACATAAATACTACCCATATGACCATGCTAATTCACTTCATGAGACTTTCCCTTAGGGCATTGGTTTGCATAATGCCCGTACATTCCACATTTAAAACATTTAACTGTTGTTGATGTCTTAGCAATACCATTATCCTTTTCCATGGTGTTAACTGAACCCTTTCCTTTGCAATTAATGGATTTGTCTCCTTCTTTTCCTCACCCAAAGCATCTTCCAGTTCCTTTGAAACATTCTCCCTGATTCCTCTTGCCACATGATTTACATGATGAAAATTGAACTTTCTTTCCTCTATGATCAACATGAAATTCCATCTTTCTCTTATTAGATGAGTTGGGAAACTTACCAAAGTTGAGATTTTTGATCATATTATGAGATTGCTGATTGGGTATAATAACTATATGTGGACCTCCATATCCAATTTCATTTGGTTTCCCATGAATAATATCATTCCATTGTCCATCATATCCTCCATTATCGTGAATCTTCCTGTTTCCAGCCATTTTCTGAAACCCCAAAAAATAGTGTGAGAGGAAAAAATCATAATCAAGGGGGAGTACCTTCAATATATAACATCTTAGGTGAAATTCTAAGATCTTTACCATAATTTTAGGACTATAACCTATACTTATATGTATCTTTAGGTATATCCCTAGACATACCTTAGAAATATCTCTAGCGATTTCACTAATGTTTTCGCATCCTAGTTTCTAAAGGTTAACTAAACCTTTCCTCTGATACCAAATGCAGAGACCTGAAGCTTGATATAAATGAACATTACATTACTTTTTTGGAATACTTAATACATAACAAAAACATACACATAAGGACCGTAATATTTTAGTGTCTTTGGAAACTCGGAATATAATATTCTAATTATGGTGAAAGATCTTCAACATCTCCCATAAAGATCTTCCCTTTTTGTTTTCTTACCTAAAACCATTCTTTAAATCCAGGGGAAAATAAAACATATAATGGGTGATCTCAAATTCTCAGTAAGGGTAATCATGGAGAAAATAAAAAAAAATCATATACATTTGAACTTAAAAAAACATGAACATAATGTTTAAACATCAAAATCTTGAGAAATGACATAAAACATGGAAGTATGTAAGGCATAGATCATAAAGAAACATTAACCATGATAAAATAGCATGGAAATAAAACATCTAATTATGGAAACTGTTAAGAAAATTTTATTATTTCCATAGTATCCAAGGCATTGCTGCCAAGACCATCTTAGTGGACAATGTCCCTTTCTGAATCGAGTTCACTCCTCGTTCTAGTCCTGTATCACTGAACCGGATTAACTTGTCGTTCCATCCATGTATATCTTATGAGATATAAATCTTTACCCAATGAATTGGAGGGATATATTGGTCCCACCCATCTCATAAAGAAATCATTCTTACGTGTTATAGCATCCCGTCTTTTTATAACATAACTTTTATTCCATTACACGGAACTGAGGATCTTTAAAGTTTAGTGTCTTGGAAACAAGGAACATAAAACATGAAACAAAAAAAAACATTCTTCTTAAACACTTGAAAGGCTTCTCCTCATTTCACCCGAGGCTCATTACTGCATCTCCTAACCTGGGGACATACATCAAAAGGAAGGGTGAGCAGAAGGCCCAGTAAGGGAAACAAGTGAAACATTTTACATATGAACTTGAGATACATCGATAAAGTCATGAAAAGAACTTTAAGGCATGAAAATGAAATCATGAGGCATATCATAATAAAAATAAATTTTTTTCATAACATGAAGATGTGGCTACATCATTTAACATAGACAATCATGAACATATCACCAAGGTCCATCCCCAAGGTGTCATTTGAAAATTACCAAGTTTATTCACCAAGGTATCGTGAAAATTGTAATCTCTAGTGGTTACATCATTACCCAATGCATTGGAGCGCTATCAGGGCGCACCCTTAAATTTTCCTTTATTATAATGTGAGACACATATATCATCATCAAAAATTTCATAAATAACCCGTATAGCACAAAATAAATGGGTTTCATTTCGTAATCATAACGTTTTAAAAACCGCTTTAAAGACATGATCTTTACGTCCCCTTAAAACCCACAGAAATGGAAGGTGGGTCTCATGTATGTAAATCCCATAATTTAAAATAGAAAATTTTGGTATATATGTGAATAACCCTTTAGAAGAAAGAGATTTGAGTATTCACTTAATAATATAAAAGAACTTTATAAAAAGAGAGAGACATTTTGAGACGGAAATTCTGCAGCATAACGGCTATGTTACGAGGTTTTAGAAGACATTAAAAAGAGAGGGAAAATGGGTCAAACATTCATAAATGACCCATAAAACAGTATATGGACAGAATAATAAAGATACATGATCATGGTAATGAAATTTCAGGGACATTCCATTTTAAATGAAAAACATGGAAGGAAGACAAAAATTAGATTTCTCTTATGAAAGTTCGGCAGCCTAACGGCGTTACTTACACTTCAAACAAAATGATTTGAAAAGATCAAATAGGGTCTCTCATAATGTGAACATAAGAGTTCAGTATGATATATATAGAGATAATGCCCCAACATAATTAAAAAGTAACTTGAAAGACTTGACATGAAAGTGAAACTTTGAAAAGAATGAGAAGGGTGAAAGAATCCCCTAAAAAATTCGGCAGCCTAACAACGCCACTTAAAACATCAAAATACTGAATTGAAGAGATCAAATGGGGTCTCTCATCATATTAACATAAGAGTCAATTATGATAGATATAGAGATCAAACCCCAACATAACAAAAAGGAACTTGAAAGAATTGACATGAAAGTAGAACTTCAAAACGAGAAGGGTGAAGAACCACTTAAAAATTCGGCAGCCTAACAACGCCACTTAAAACTTCAAAATACTGAATTGAAGAGATCAAATGGGGTCTCTCATCATATGAGAATAAGATTCCAGTATGATAGATATAGAGATCATACCCCAACATAACAAAAAGGAACTTGAAATAATTGACATGAAAGTAGAACTTCAAAACGAGAAGGGTGAAGAACCACTTAAAAATTCGGCAGCCTAACGGCGCCACTTAAAACGTCAAAATACTTAATTGAAGAGATCAAATGGGGTCTCTCATCATATGAACATAAAATACCAGTATGATAAATTTAGAGATCATACCCCAACATAATAAAAAGGAACTTGAAATACTTTACATGAAAATAGATCTTGAAAAATGAGAAGGGAGAAAGAATCCGTTACAAAAATTTCAGCAGCCTAACGGCGCCACTTAAAACTTCATAAAACGAAATAATGAGAGTAAGAGGGGATCTATCATTATATGAAAATTAAAAGGGCAGTAAGAGGAGTATAAAAGAACATCCTCTAACATAAGAACATGGAGCATAAAAGGAATGACATAAAAGAGATTACTTGAAATTAAAGAGGTCAGATCCCTTACCTTAAAACGTAACTCTTAAAACTCAAAGGTTTGGACCTTGAGGGCTTGGGGGCACCTTGAGAGGACTCCTAGGGAGGTAAGGAGATCATAACTTCGTTGGGGGAGAGTGTGGAGTCGAATGGATGAGAGGATGGCTTGGTATTTATAGGGAAAGTGAGGGGACAAGGCATTAATGGCCAATGGACACCTCATTAGTGGTTTTGGAAAATCCATGGGCTTGCCCATGGTATTTGACCATGGTATTGGCCACTTGGGACACCTCATACCTTATCTTACTATTCATAAGTCTACCATATTGATTACATACTTAATACATCATTTAAAGATGTCATTAAACACCCGTAACTTAAAAACTGTATTTTCACTATTCATCGAAAATTCAACTCTCAGAATAATCCCAAAATTTCACCTTAACCAAATATCAATGCTCTGATTTCAAAAATGAAATACATTTAATAAAAATAATTTTCTAAATATTTTTAATTAAATTTTTAATTAAAAAACACTATTCATCGAAAATTTATTTTTTTTTAGAAAAAATCCCCCAAAATTACCTTAACATAATATCGATGCTCTGAGTTCAAAAATGAAGTCCATTTTATAAAAATATTTTTCTATATATTTTTTATTAAAATATTAATTAAAAAACACTATTCATCTGAAAAATCTAATACTTGAATAATAATTGACGAAACCGTTATTTAACAATTTTATTGAATCACATTACTTAATCAAAGTGCCTAGCTTATTTTAATATTTTCTTTAAGTGAGATTACTAATACATTTGGACACATTATTAATCCTAATCATAAAATCACTATTCATAATTTACTATTCATCAAAAATCAAGTTGATCTTATTAGACTCTAAATTTTGTACTGAACATAATTGTAGAAGACCATTTTTTGAAAATCATTACACATTTTTAATTATTTAGGGTTTACATAAACATATTTAAAATATCCTTTTTCTAAGATTCATAAAAAATATGCATACTATATTTATCCGGTCATTTGAAAATTCATAAAAGAAATCAAAATTTTTATTTAAAACAAAGGATTACACAAGACAGTTACAGTCTCCTTACATAGCCCCTTATCACACCAGCATAGGACCTAAGTGTAAGGTGTGCTAAGGTGAGAGAATCTGAGGGAGGCTCGGCCAACATCGCACGAGTAGTAATTTCTATCAGTTTGA
The DNA here is from genome assembly GCA_963277665.1 of Viscum album. Classification (NCBI taxonomy): domain Eukaryota; kingdom Viridiplantae; phylum Streptophyta; class Magnoliopsida; order Santalales; family Viscaceae; genus Viscum; species Viscum album. The sequence continues at coordinate 1,895,573,176 of OY728158.1, read as the reverse complement.
ACTTCTCACGAATGCGATCCTGTTCTAGCTTTATACGATGAAGTTCAGCTTGGGTTTGGTCCAGAGCAAAGCCCAGTGGTGCTACCTCCTTCCCAAGTTCTGTTAGATGGGCTTCGATCGGTCCAAGACTACTGGTTGAGGCTATCGAATCTTCCTTCTATATTAATTAACCAAGATTGCTTGTATTTAGAGACAATAGTCAAAATGTTTAGTTTCCAGCGGTCATATTGACCAATTGTCAAATAACAGTCAAAACCCAACAGTCTCATTTTAATTATACTCATGTTACCAAATGAAACATTTTTGTTGAGTATAAAAATAAAATAAAATAACACTTAAAATTAGGAAATAATATTTATTTAAAATTTCGGGTCGTTACAATCTTCCCCCCTTAAGAAATTACATCCTCGAAATTTTTAAAATTGGGTTTTGAAATTTCATTGAAAGTCCCACATCGGAAAAGGAGTCAGTAAAACTATTACTTTAAAAGAAAGAAAGGGAAGTACAAAGGTCACCCGAGTTAACCCACACTAGGATTCCATGTAGGAAAACATGGACATGGAGGAGAAAACAAAGGGTTAAGTTCTGAGGGAGAGTGATATGGAACATGATTAGGAGAAATTTAACCATAAGAAAATCCCAAACTTATGATGTGTGTAAATGGTCTTTGATTACCTAGTAGGAAACGTAAACCAACAACATTTTTGTTTTACGTTTCTTTTCATAATTTTGAGGAATTCATTTACTACATAGAACAAAAACATAAGAAAATATACCTACCTTCAAGTAGAGTTTCATCCTTTAATAAGTCCCTACCAACACTAATCTTTTCTCCAAATGATGAGAATTCAAAAACACTTGGTCTCATAAAAGCACAATAATCATCTTCTAGAGAATCACATAATCTACAAAAGATTAACTATCTATTTCTTCAATCTTTAAACATTATCCCAAAAACAGAAAGGTTAAGGTAAAACAACTCTTCAAAAAGAAAGAATCCCATAGGAATGGAAACTACTTTTAAATCTTCAAAGTTCCATGGTGCTACCCAAAGTTCATCATAGTCCATTCCATAAATAACGGTCCTTAAAATTCCTCAAAATAAACCAAACTAAAATTGAAACCCAAATACAAGAAGGATTTGATAACATAGTCTTCCAAAAAAACTTCATTGTTTATCTCCAGACAACATCAACCACTCCTAACATCTTATAACAAAAGTAGCTAACCTAAACATATTTTACCCAAGATAGGTTAATCATTCCCATAAGTAACCTAAATTACTATAAGTCCACCTTAAATTCATCAATTCTTCAAAATATGAGTCAACCTTACTCCTCAATGAAAATACTATAGTAATCTATTTACCTAGATCATATAGGATCCCCAAAATAGTGAACGTCTTCCAAAATAATAATAATCTTTTAATCCCCTAATCATCTCTGTCATATTAATACGGAAATTGTCGTATTTCCTATCACATTGGTTGTTGGGACACGTTATTCCATTTCCAACCATTAACTAAGAAGAGAAAGTATAATTAGAGGCTTAAATACTTAACCAATAATCATGAAAAGGAACTTAAAGCATATAATAATAACTTGTAGAAGAAAATTATACCCTAGATTGTGATCCCCTAGGTTCCCATCTAGGTTATCCATGATCATATATTCTTATGTGAATCTTTATTTTATTTTATCTTTGTTCTTTTAACAATGGTTCATGCCAAGCTTATGAATTTACCAAAGCATATCCCCCGGGAGTGTCGTAACCAAGAGTGCAGCAAGGCTCCTTGTCGTGTACCAGTTCCCGTTCGAATCTAGCTCAAAGTGGTGTTTTCGGGTTTTACCCCTATGTACATCTGTGCTAGAGCCACCTCTACCTGCTCGTATCCAGACAGGGATGTATTTGCTTGGAAACCCCTTACTCAATACTCACCAAAATACCAGGAAGATTTCCTATATTTAAACTTTTATATAGGGTTCTTCCTAGAGTTTTCATATCCTAATTTCCACAAATAACTAAACCATACTTTGATACCAACTATAGAATCCCGTCTTTTTATAACTTAACTTTCATTCCATTACACGGAACTGAGGATCTTTAAGGTTTAGTGTCTTGGAAACAAGGAACATAAAACATGAAACAAAAAAAACATTCTTCTTAAACACTTGAAAGTCTTCTCCTCATGTTCACCCTAGGCTCATTACTGCATCTCCTAACCTGGGGACATACATCAAAAGGAAGGGTGAGCAGAAGGCCCAGCAAGGGAAACAAGTGAAACATTTTACATATGAACTTGAGATACATCGATAAAGTCATGAAAAGAACTTTAAGGCATGAAAATGAAATCATGAGGCATATCATAATAAAAATAAAATTTTTTCATAACTTGACGATGTGGCTACATCATTTAACATAGACAATCATGAAAATATTACCAAGTTCCATCCCAAAGGTGTCATTTGAAAATTACCAAGGTTATTCATCAAGGTATCGTGAAAATTGTAATCTCTAGTGGTTACATCATTACCCAATGCATTGGAGCGTTATCAGGGCGCACCCTTAAATTTTCCTTTATTATCATGTGAGCCACATATATCATCATCAAAAATTTCATAAATTACCCATATAGCAGAAAATAAATGGGTTTCATTTCGTAATCATAACGTTTTAAAAACTGCTTTAAAGACATGATCTTTACGTCACCTTAAAACCCACAGAAAAGGAAGGTGGGTATCATGTATGTAAATCCCATAATTTAAAATAGAACATTTTGGTATATATGTGAATACCACTTTAGAAGAAAGAGCTTTGAGTATTCACTTAATAATATAAAAGAACTTTAGAAAAAAAGAGAGACATTTTGAGACAGAAATTTTGCAGCATAACGGCTATGTTACGAGGTTTTAGAAGACATTAAAAAGAGAGGGAAAATGGGTCAAAGATTCATAAATGACCCATAAAACAGTATATAGACAGAATAAGAAGGATACATGATCATGGTAATGAAAGTTCAAGGACATGCCATTTGAAATGAAAAACATGGAAGGAAGACAAAAATTAGATTTCTCTTATGAAAGTTCGGCAGCCTAACGACGTTACTTAAACTTCAAACAAAATGATTTGAAAAGATCAAATAGGGTCTCTCATCATGTGAAAATAAGAGTTCAGTATGATATATATAGAGATAATGCCCCAACATAATTAAAAATGAACTTGAAATATTTGACATGAAAGTGAAACTTTGAAAAGAATGAGAAGGGTGAAAGAATCCCCTAAAAAATTCGCCAGCCTAACGGCGCCACTTAAAACTTCAAAATACTGAATTGAAGAGATCAAATGGGGAATCTCATCATATGAACATAATATTCTAGTATGATAGATATAGAGATCAAACCCCAACATAAAAAAAGGAACTTGAAAGAATTGACATGAAAGTAGAACTTCAAAACGAGAAGGGTGAAGAACCACTTAAAAATTCGGCAGCATAACGGCGCCACTTAAAACATCAAAATACTGAATTGAAGAGATCAAATGGGGTATCTCATCATATGATAATAAGAGTCCAGTATGATAGATATAGATATCATAACCCAACATAACAAAAAGGAACTTGAAATAATTGACATGAAAGTAGAACTTCAAAACGAGAATGGTGAAGAACCACTTAAAAATTCGGCAGCCTAACGACGCCACTTAAAACTTCAAAATACTGAATTGAAGAGATCAAATGTGGTCTCTCATAATATGAACATAAAATATCAGTATGATAAATTTAGAGATCATACCCCAACATAATAAAAAGGAACTTGAAATACTTTACATGAAAATAGATCTTGAAAAATGAGAAGGGAGAAAGAATCCATTACAAAAATTTCGGCAGCCTAATGGCGCCACTTAAAACTTCATAAAACAAAATAATGAGAGTAATAGGGGATCTCTAATTATATGAACATGAAAAGGTAAGTAATAGGAGTATAAAAGAACATCCTCCAACATAAGAACATGGATCATAAAAGGAATGACATAAAATAGATTACTTGAAATTATAGAGAGAGGTCGGATCCCTTACCTTAAGACGTAACTCTTAAAACTCAAAGGTTTGGACATTGAGGGATTGGGGGAACCTTGGGGGGACTCCTTGGGAGGTAAGGAGATCCGAAATTCGTTGGGGGAGAGTGGGGAGTCGAATGGATGAGAGGATGGCTTGGTATTTATAGGGAAAGTGAGGGGACAAGGCATTAATGGCCAAGGGACACCTCATTAGTGGTTTTGGCAAAACCATGGGCTTGACCATGGTATTTGCCCATAGTATTAGCCACTTGGGACACCTAATAACTTATCTTACTATTCATAAGTAGACCATATTGATTACATACTTAATACATCATTTAATTATGTCATTAAACACCCGTAACATAAAAACTGTATTTTCACTATTCATCGAAAATTTATTTTTTTCAGAAAAATACCCAAAAATTACCTTAACATAATATCGATGCTCGGAGTTTAAAAATGAAGTCCATTTTATAAAAATAATTTTCTAAATATTTTTAATTAAAATTTTAATTAAAAAACACTATTCATCTGAAAAAACTAATACTTGAATAATAATTTATGAAACCATTATTTAATCATTTTATTGAATCACATTACTTAATCAAAGTGCCCAGCTTATTTTAATACTTTCTTTAAGTGAGATTACTAATCCATTTGGACACATTATTAATCCTAATCATAAAATCACTATTCATAATTTAATATTCATCAAAAATCAAGTTGATCTTATTAGACTCTAAATTTCGTACTGAACATAATTGTAGAAGACCATTTTTTGAAAATCATTACACATTTTTAATTATTTAGGGTTTACATAAACATATTTAAAATATCCTTTTTCTAAGATTCATCAAAAATATGCATACTATACTTATCCGGTCATTTGAAAATTCATAAAAGGAATCGAAATTTTTATTTAAAACAAAGGATTACACAAGACAGTTACGGTCTCCTTACATAGCCCCTTATCACACCAGCATAGGACCTAAGTGTAAGGTGTGCTAAGGTGAGAGAATCCGAGGGAGGCTCGGCCAACATCGCACGAGTAGTAATTTCTATTAGTTTGAACTTCTCACGAACGTGATTCCGTTCTAGCTTTATACGATGAAGTTCAGCTTGGGTTTGGTCCAGAGCAAAGCCCAGTGGTGGTACCTCCTTCCCAAGTTCTGTTAGATGGGCTTCGATCGGTCCAAGACTACTGGGTGAGGCCATCGAATCTTAATTCTATATTAATTAACCAAGATTGATTGTATTTAGAGACAATAGTCAAAACGTTTAGTTTCCAGCGGTCATATTGACCAATGGTCAAATAACAGTCAAAACCCAACAGTCTCATTTTAATTATACTCATGTTACCAAATGAAACATTTTTGTTGAGTATAAAAATAAAATAAAATAACACATAAAATTATGAAATAATATTTATTTAAAATTTCGGGCCGTTACAAGTGTGCCACAACATAAACATAAATCATTCATCATAACCCAAAGAATAAAATGGGTTTTATAAACATCATCCCATCATAACGTAATACATATAAAACAAATGGATATCATTTCATCATAAAAAGATTCAAACCATGTAAATAATAGAGACCTTATACTTGAAACATAATCATACTAAATAGTGTCATCATTGATGGAAAATAGTTTTGACAAAACAATTGAAATGAATTCTTGAGGAAAATATCCTTTCTTCTTTAAAATCATTTTCTTATCACAAAATGACATTCAATTTTAAAAGAAAGGTATTTTGTTGAAAATAATCATGAAATATTGTAGAGGAAGCATCATGAATATTAGGCGTTACGAAACCATAAAAAATCCATTCACGCCGTATAAGTTAAAAAAACATCCTCCTCGCACTTTTAAGGGAAAAGTCAAAAAGTTCCTCGTATGGTAAACAAAAGAAAGATTCCTTTCATAACACAATGTAAAAGTCAAAGAGGGGTGAACATGAATTTAAAAATAAATTGAAGAAAATTAAACAATTTATGAAAAAAAAATTATGGACATGGATGAAAAACATAACCCCAGTAAATACTTACATATAAGCAATCTCGGATAAAAATGAGATTACAGAATTATCCATTACCTTATGTCTGATATGCTTCGTATGTATTCGAACCTCCTGTATAATGATTTAAATAATTTCATTGACTTATTATAAAATCATATTCATTGTTATGATATCATATATGGTTCACTTATGACTTTATATTACCCGTTCTTTTGTAAATTCATGTTAAAGTAGCATTTTAGGTAAAATCGTTTCATTTATCGTTCATGTTTTGACTTGTAATTATTCATATGGTTATTTAGATCATGATTACTTAATTCTATAATGTAAAACATATTTATATATAATATATATTAAGAATATACATTTATATAATAGATCAATAAATGGAAATATATACACCGTTCATGGAGACGGTAGGCCGTACGTACGCAAGAACGCTGGTTTCGTTTCTTTATTAGATTAAATAGAAGTAAGTAAATAAAATATAAATAAGTCTGGTATCATTAATATGTCATTTATTTAATTATTATTTAATATATATATATATACTTTAAAATCATTCTTTAATGGTTAACTTGGAGAATGAATCTCATCACGTCGTTGAGACGGTAATCCGTACGTACGCACGAGTGATGATATCGTTCCCATAATTATTGAAAGGAATTAGAGTGGATGATATAATATCTCAGAATTAGTATCATATTATAATAAAAATATATATATTTATTCATTACACTATTATACCTATCCATGTAAGGTGGTGGTGGAAAAACAGATTACACCACGGCGTGGAGACGGTATTCCGTACGTACGCACGCGCGGTGATTTCGTTTTCTTTAGGATGGATATAAGGTGAAATGCGGTTGTTTAATATTTATAATAACATATAATTATAATATTGATAATGATTTTATTACTTTATAATGAAACAACTAAATAAGAAGAAGTTGAAGAAGAAAGAAACTTGAAAGAATCGGTAGAAGATATTACCTCTTCTTTGACGCACCTCTTTTATGCTTCCTCTTAAGGGACTAGAGATGGTCTTTTGAGAATACCAAAACCTTCAGAATGTTTCTAGGGAAGTGGAGTAGAGAAATGGTCAGGGTTTGGATAAGCATGAAGGATTAAATTGTTGTGAAGATGAGAGGGATGAGGTACCCTTTTATAAGGGATGAGAGGGGCACCTTTGGAAACATAATAAATATTAATTTATAATAAATTTAAACCACCAAAAATGACTTAAATCCGAAGATGAGATGATATAGAGTTGTAATATCATCATAAAATAAAATTTATACATGTTGGGAATTTATTTTAAACCTTATCAATTTTATTTATCCTTATTTAATTTATTTAATCTTATTTGTGGTAATAATATTCTAAATTTAAAATTGTTATAAATAATTACTTATATGTTGTGAATAATCCATAATTGGGTAATTTATGAAATTTTAGACCATATAAACATCAATTTATAATTTTTAAATATTTATGTGATTTTTAAACAATTTAATAATAATTAATTTTTATAAAATAACAATATCGTTAATTTTGACAGTATTCATTTATTTTAATTTAAAAAAAATACACATAGAGGATATATTCGAATTTTTTAATAGATTCCTAACATGTCATATGTATATAGAAAATATGTTTTGAACATTAATTAGTTCATATAATGTTTATTTTAATATTTATAAAACCATTTATTTGATATTTCTCTTAATAAAACAATTACTACATAATTTTTGTATAATCATTTAATATACTTATTAATTGAATAAAAATTAAAAATAAAATCCTATGATTAAGATAAATATAATAAAATTCATAATAATACTTTTACACAAATTTATCATCTTAAAACCACAACATTTAAATTGTTATATTTATTAAATTATGAAGGTGACATCTTTGACATCATTTAAAATAAACTAATATAAATTTCCTAATCAGTTTTAGAAGGCTCCAAATGGTCCCAAAATCTACCCTTGTATGCTTAATGTATATCTTTACTCAACAAATAATTTTTTTTCAAGTTTACGGTCCTTTAATTGGGTATTTTTATTTTAATAAAAACTATATTATTGATTTTTCACTATATAAATAATTTCTACATCATTAATGTATAAGCTATTAAGGTAACTAAATATTTCTTAAAAATTAAAAATAAATTACCATGATAAATAAAAACATTATATATTTCAAATTATTATTTATTATCAAATTTATATTCTGTATAACCTTATATTCAAAATATTCTAATTTTTAAAGTTTGGTTCCTAGCTTGTTTTAATTTTACTGCTTGTTTGCTGTACTTTTTACTTTATTTAATAAATGGTCAGGGACTTTGTCCCTGGCTGAGCCTTTCTGGTATTTCACTTTCTTTTAAATAAAATAAATAAAAGGTCTTAATCAAATACAATTGGGTCCATTAGATTCATTTTAGACCCAAGTATGATTTATGGAAAAATATAATCATCCAATTATATTAATACAGGTGTTAGGGTAATTTTATAATATTATTTTTACCCTTAATTACCTGATTTACCTTTAACTATGGTAAATAAAATTTACCGTAGTTACTATTTATAATGCCTAAAAATAAAAAGTAGCTTATTAACATAATTTGGACAGACTGATTCCAAATATGGAATCCATTTTTTCAAATTCATAACAGAAAAGTTGCATTATTTAATTTAAAATTAATCCCACTGTTGTGAAAACGGGTTTTAAAAGTTAAAACGTTGCAAAAGATTGAAATGTTTTTAATTATAAATTCACTGTAAAATTAATGATAATGACTTATATTATATTAAATGGTAAAAATATATTATATTTATACTTTAAAATCATTAAATAATATAATTAAACCATATAAATTATCTCGATGAAAAAATATGTTTTTAATTAAAATTTATCATATTTTTACTATTCATCAAAATAAGAAACTTATCAGAAAAATGTCAAAAATTTATCTAATGTAAATTTTTATATGATGATTCAAAAGAATAATTTTATTTTGTCAAATTGAACTTATAAACATGTCAGAAACTAAATTTAATGTGGGTGCACCATCAAAAGGCGGCAAAACTCCATTTTTTTGAAAAATACTTAATTTACCTGAAAAATTTATTTGTTCTCATACCATGTTCTATAAAATGTGTAAAATAAATTATAATGTCATAAAATTAAAAATTTATTTACTAATATTCATAATGGATAGTTTATAATAATATTATAACAATATATTGTTGTTTAGTGCAACTCAATATTGTGTACAACACACGCTATTGAGAAAGGTTGCTCTTGCGTGCAACACAAGCCCAAAATAGTGTTTGCGTATTACATAAGCTAATATGGTATTGTGTATAGAACAAGATAATTTTGGTGTAGCGTACAATACAATACATCAATGAAATTAAAAGAATATTTTTCATAAAATGTCAGGGTGTTACAAACTAAGTCCAAGTCAATTCAACTCCCATTATCTCGAATAGAGATGTACACCCTTTTATAGAAATGTAGTATAATACATGAATACATATTTTCTATATTAGGGATTTAGGTATTATCTTAAGCAACTGTTAGGATAATTAATCTAGATTCACAACATGTTTATCTTGATGCAGGTTTGTTTAAATCCTAACAAACGCTTTGCATCTAAACAGGTCCTATGACATAATGGATTTTCCATCATACTGTGACTCGTATGATATTCATCTGTCATTTTATTTGGCATATTGGTTATGGGTTTACACTGTTATTTGCAACTCCCATTTTGAAATATGATGGAAGTTTCCGCAAGTTGCAACATTGATACAACTTACATCATAAATTTGATGTGTAACATATGCGTTTAGGAATTTCTCCATGCTACATGTTTTTTTGACCAATTTTAATATGCAAGACTTTATCATTGATCCTCCCTATGAACGTAAACACGATGATGTAGAAAAGGTAACATGTGTTTAAGAATTACTCCACGCTAAATTATCATGATTGATGATTGCTTGGTCAAGATATTCTTTGGCATGCTGATCCAAAGAAACTCATATCTTCTGACCAAACATATACTTAATTATTCCTTAATGACATAAAGGAAACTTATGAAGTATCTTTACCTCTTTATTTCATTGGAATAGTTCACACTATCTTGTTGAACTAACCTCAGAATGCTTTGTGGCATACCTTTATTTCTAAAGGTTTCTTTGTCTAAACTAAGGGTGTCAATAATACCAAAGTTTTTTAGTTGTGTCGAGCCTAAATACCATATTGGGAATATAGTTGAAGTCCACTTTTAGTATTAATTGACAAATAATCACATTTCCATAACTGGGTAGGTCTTAAATTTTATATTCATTATGTATTTCCATTGATTCAAGGAGCAGTGATCTATTTGTTTAGTATGTTACCAGAAACAACATTCATTCCAAAATAGGGAATAATGTCTCATCATGTCCAAATGGGTAGATGAGATAAGTGTTTTTGGTTATATTCTATAACTTGTTCAATTTGAATCAATCACTTAGCAATTAGAAGTTTTGTGTTTCTCACTACTGACTTAGGAATCACCCTTTCTCAGCTGCTTGGAGAAGACACTTAACTTCTTGTAATGTTTCTATACTTACTTGGTTATTGTATTTCAATACATATATGTGAAAATAATATTGTATTTCAATACCCAAGAAGTATGAGAGAAAAAAATAATTTCATTTGATGAATATTAACTGAACGAGGAGCGGGTACTTGCTTCTTGTATTTCAGTTTTTAAACTTCTATGAATTTATTTCATTATGTAATTCAAATAACCTCCTATTAAATAACCATCCACTTTACTTTGAAGGGCATGACGAAGGTGCCTTTGGCATAACTTTCCATAGGACTTTTCGCCTTGTCATTCAATTTATTCGCCATAAGAATAAAAGATGGTGTTATATCTAAAATTCTTATTAATTGGAGAATGTTACCTTAGCGATAATGAAGCGCTTAATCTATACCATTTGTTTGTACCTTTGAATGAAACTAGAGTAATTGAGTGTAAAAGGTATAAGAATGGGATGACATGAAAGATTGTGAACTATCTTTCACTTTACAAAATCTGAGTGCAATCATCCCCTTCAAATCTTGCTTCGCTTTCTCCTCAAAAGGATCTTGGAGATGAGACTACATGTAACATCATCCATGTCTTGATGTAGCAACTGCAACTAAAATCAGACGTTGATGATAGAATTATTATAGAACCATCATATGCTTGAATCATGAGTCTCCTGTAAGAAGTTTTACACCCTTGCTTCCTGAGGTGGCTTAACAGGTTGGGACACAAGCACCTTGAATTTCCATTGTAGTAGTAATGTGCACAAGAGCCTAAACTACACTTAGGAAATTCGTTCTTAGTTTAGACATTAACTTTGTCTAATATTTATCGTAGTTTTATTGTGGTATTGCTTTCCATTATCTGCAAATATACTTTAGCAGATTGTACTTTTATGTTATTACCTAACATGACATTACTGATTATTTAATAATTAAATGTCTCCCACCAATTTTTTTGAATTCTAGGAACCCTTTTTACTATAATCGGAATACTCTTGAGTATTCTAGTGGAAAGGATCCCCAAACCTCCCTCATAGTCTACAAGATTTGGCAACGCCACTATTCGGAGGGTCCAATATAGGCTTTCGGCTAGCCAACCGCATTAACTCGCGGTTCCTTGATCTGTTGAGTGAAGTGCCAGATTCAGAAATCATTTAATGATTTACTCAACTCTTGCCTCTAAAATTACAACAAGCTAGATATGGCTATTTCATTGTTGCAATTTTAGTTAAGTGGACCCACCACATGAATAAGAACTCCCTGGTACTAAGAGCACCCTCGGCCAAGGCAAGAACGGACACTCAAACAACCAGTTTTATTCAAACTCTAATGATGGAAGGCTATTTGTGACTTAATATTTTCTTTGAGGGTTTTATTGGTTTTTCTCTCGATGAAGGTAATCCATTTCTATTAATCTTGTTCATCTATGTTGTTGTGCTCACAACTGAACATCAATAGAAATCACACGTCACTTCTTTATGCATTTTATTATTTATCATTTTATGTATTTTCCCGCTGTTCTAAAATTCATAAAATAATAAATAAATGCATAAAGTCCATACTACTACCCGACTGGTCTTGAGCATCTAAACGACCTACGGGGCATCATTCCTGTGTCAAAAGTTGACACTAGATGCATCTCAACCCTTGTTGTATGTCTGCATCTCATTTGGAGCATCTCCTCATCATGGGGAAGTCCACGTTACGTGTTGGAGTACCGCCTCATCTTGGTGGGGACCACGTCACATCTTTGCATCGTCTCCTTCCATGGTACAAGAATACTCGCGCGCAGGCAAGGGGGACTGGGGTATAAATGTACATCAAATCAATTGGACATGAAGGTCCTTATACATTTCAACTGAAAAATAGATGATGCGCAGACCGTCTTTAAATTAATTTACAGACATCGCACGCAGTTAATTAATTAATTAAATAAATAATAGGCAGACATACGGGGCCAATGCTCAAAACCAGTAGTCGGGTAACTACATCATGATAAAAAATTAAAATTCATAAATAAGTATGAGGGTTTATTTAATTAAATTAAATGAGTTAAATAATTCAAATAATTTAATTAATTATCTGTCTGTGATTAATTTCATTTTAATACTTAAAATTAAATTAATTAATTAATTAATTTAATTACAAAAATTAAATTAATTTTAACCTCGGGTATTAAAAATTATTTTCACTACAATTAATATATTAATTAATTTATTTAATTAAATTAATTAATTATATTAATTGATTTATCCTAACCCGAGTCAGGGGTTACCTGCCTGCTAGGAGGACCGGGCGGTGACCGGAGGCAGGAGTACCCTTGGGAGTCAAGATGTAATGGTGGCGCTGGGGGGTCTTACAACGCGAGGTACTCGGGAGGCTTCCGACCACTTGGGTCTCCAGTGGGATGGTTCGGCCAAGGCTTGGCTGGGTAGCCGAGGCGGCATGGCAGCCCTCAGTTGGACCGAAGAAGGCTCACTGGCGCTGCGGACAGCAGAGGGAGGAATGGCCAGGGCAACGCGGGCTGGTCGCTGCTTGCCGCATGAGGTGCCTACTCTAGCGGGCTCGACTGGTGCGGTCCCGCGCCAAGGAGGAGGACCCGCCCTAGTTCTGGCCGGACTTAGGGAGTGCTCCAGCTGGGTTTGGGGCTGCAGTTGTCGTGGCGAGGTGAGTAGGCTGCTGGAGGTGGGCGGTGGCGAAGGAAGGTCGGTGGGCCGGCCTACTGTGTGCGGGTCTGGCCGGATCTGGCGCAAGGGGTGCCTGGCTATGTGCGGCAGCCTGGGGTGCCTTCCTTGCGGCGCCTGTGTGGTGTCCGAGTAGGAGAGGTGGTGTAGCCGCTGAAGGTCGGGTTCGGTGCCGGCGGAGGGGTGCGGCGACCCTGGCCTGGGCTGGGCATCGCGCCGGGTGCGGAAGAGGTGCAACAGGGTGAGGGTCCAAGGTGGGACGGCGGCCTGGGCAAGCAGCGACATTTTCTTGAGGAGCGGCCGCGTGGGTCCGCAAGGAGACAGGCGCTCGATAGCTCTTAGAGGCATCCCTAGTGCTGCAGAAGGCCGTGCCGGGGGAGTGTGGCAGCCGCCGCGGGCAGTGCCCCTTGCGGTGTCCCGGCGGTGCTGCAGTTCGCCGCATGGGGAGAAGGGAGGGGTCCGCCGGACCCCAGCATTTGCCCCTTTTTTTCTTTTTTCTTTCCTTTCCATGGGTCCCTTTTCTCACCCTTTTTTTATTAAATCACAGCAAGACCCCCTTGGGTCTTGCTTTTGGTTCTCCATACGGGAAGACTCCCTTTTGGGTATTCCTTTAAATGTTTTTATTTTATTTTTTTAATCATTTTAAAGGCTGTTTTAGCCTTTAGATATAATAATAGTAAAATTATAATATTATTATTATATATATAATTATAATTATAATAATTATAATGATAATAATTTTAATTATAATAATTATAATTTCTTAAAAAAACATGCATTATTTCCAATAAATGGAAACAATCAACAAAATTTAAAACCCGAGATAAACATGAACACAATCCACTCTAGAAATTTTGAATAGCCATATCTTGGTCTTTCGAAATCGGATTGAAACACGGTTCGATCTGTTTTGACCATTTTAAACCCTCTACTTAATTTTACGCAAATTAATTTTATTTGTCTCAAAAAATCTACACGATTTCTCTGATACCACTGTTAGGTATCCGGGGCCCGCAGTGGAAGCCGGTTGGCTGGGGATTTTAAAATATTCATCAGCGTGATGACGGAACGTTTCATCGCTAATGATCCGAACCCCGAAGAAGTCTGAGGATCTCGCGTAGATTGTAAAGATCACAAAATTAAAAAGAAAAACTTTCTCGTTTCAGATTTGAAGCCATTGTCGACTGAAACTTTTCACCAGTGATTGTTTCATGAATTATCCATAACAGGATCCCTCTGGATCATCCACACACACTTCAGAAATCAAAAGGAATGCCAATCGTCGAACTCCAGGTGCTAGTGCGGTGATCCGATGATATAATCGATGTTCCAAAGATCACTGCATCGTCGATCATGCTATGCGTGAGGAGAAACTCGATTCGAGCTCAGATCGAGAGCTTCATTCTCTAAAGAGTGGGAGGAGAGAGAGGCTCTGGCCAAATTGACATGAATAGTTCTAGTTCTTGTTCCCCACTCCTCTATTTATAGCGGATTGTGGAAATTACCAGGATGGGTTCCCGGACCCCTGTTAATTCCACATCAACTAAATAAATATTTATGATGAGTTAAAACTGTCAATATTATTTATTTATTTTATCACACACTTGTAATATATATAATATATTATGTGATAAAATCTGATCCAATTAACACAACTCACTACCCCACTTAATATTAAACGAACCATGAATATTAAAATAATATTCTTTCGATTAATATTTTCTCTTATTTACTAAACTCGTAAATAAATTAAATAAATTAAATCCCAAATATTCGTAACTTGAATATTAATGAATTTATTTAATTATTCTGGTGATCGACAATATGGACAACGCTCGGACCCTGTGGCGGGGCCCAGTATTTCCATATACATATTCAACTGAATAGGGCGGATTCTTGAATACACTATTGTGTGTGACCCTCTAGGCCCTTATCTCAACAGTAGTGACTAAAATCCATAGGACAAGAGCGAGGTCTAACAACCCATCATGGCCCCTAAAGAGACAATGATAGTCATTGCAACGACTACAAACCTACGAACATTGATTGTGTACTATAGTCTCTTTGTTATTAAATATCTCATAAAGCAGGACACACTCTTGTGTCATCTTCCTTGTCTTTCTTTATTATTTTTTGATCTATCCGGATGGATTTTTCTCTCCACTACTTTGGCCAAAGAATTATGAAGGTGACACCATCCTTATCAACTAGGCCTGAGATATACAATTTCCTAAACATGGAAGCGACAAATTCTTTCTTGACTATTCAACCAACGTCATACCACCAACGACGCACCCAACACAAACTACCTCCCCACGACATTACGTCCATGGTTTTCGACTTTCATCAAAGTACATAATTAAATGATATACATTGGTAATGGTCTCAAGTCAGGAGACCAATACACATGTCCGTAGATAGGAACAACCAATGACACAAAAAACATGTGGTGTTCCTATTGACGGGTCTGTCCTCGTGATCTCTCTACTAGAGATCACCAAGTGTGAACTTCATGAGAATAAGTCTCAATGCTTATGAGCCCCCAGAACATGAGAGTCAGAAATATACTGTATCCAGTCAGTAAGATGTATCTAGACTATAGAACATATATTTAAGATCATTGTCATTGTATCTCGAGGTTCTCATTGTAGCCTGAGATCTACTATAACCTCTCGACATGACAATTAACCATTGGATATTACCATAATTATAGTGGACGCAGAAAAGTTTACACTATAATGCTAAGATAACATCATAAAAAAATAACTGTACACATGATACGGTAATCAAAAGTACTGCATAGTTTGGTCTAGGGCATCCACTATTTCAACAAAATATAACCCCAGTAAATACATATGAATAAAAAATCTCGGATAAAAACGAGATTGTAAAAGTTATCCCTTACCTTATGTATGATATGATTCATATGTATCCGAACCTCCTGTATAATGATTTAAATAATTTCATTGACTTATTACAGAATCATATTCGTTGTTATGATATCATATATGGTTCACTAATGACTTTATATTAGCTGTTCTTTTTTAAATTCCATGTTAATGCAGCGTTTTGGGTATAATCGTTTCATTTATCATAAGTGTTTCGATTTTTTGTTCTTGATATTATTAATTATATCTTGATTTAATTAATTCTATAATGTAAAACATGATTTATATATAATAATAAGTTGAAGAAGAAAGAAACTTGAAAGAATCGGTTGAAGAGATTACCTCTTCTTTGACGCACTTCCTTTAAGCTTCATCTTAAGGGACTAGAGTTGGTATTTTAAGAAGACCAGAACCTCCATAATGTTTCTAGGGAAGTGGGGAAGAGAAAAGGGTAGGGGTTGTCCGATCTTGAGGGCTAAAAGTGTTGTGAAAAGGATAGGGAGGAGGTGCCCTTTTATAAGGGAGGAGAGGGGCATCTTTGGAAACATAAGAAATATTAATTTATAATAAATTTAAACTGCACATAAAAACCTCCAAAAATTACTCTATTAGAAGATGAGATGAGATAAGGTTGTAATATCATCATCCAATAATATTTATACATGTTGTTATTTTATTTTAAACCTTATCAACTTGATTTATCATTATTTAATCTATTTAATTTTAGTTGTGGTAATACAATTCTAAATTATAAATTATTATAAATACGTACTTAAATGCTGTCAATTTCCAATAATTGGATACTTTATACCATTTTAGACCATATAAATTTCAATTTGTAATTTTTAAATATTTTTGTGATTTTTTCATAATTTAATATTATGTTATTTTTATAAAATATCAATTGTGTCAATTTTGACACTATTCATTATTTCAATTTAAATAAATACCACACAGAAGATATGATCAAACGAAAAATATTTAATAGATTTATAACATGTCATATTCATCAAAAAAAATTCATGGAGAACATTAATTTTATCATATAATATTTATTTTGATATTTTTAAAACCATTTATTTTGTATTTCTCTTAATAAAATAATTACTTCAACATTTTTGTATAATTATTTAATATACATATTTTTTGCATAAAAATTAAAAATAAACTCCTATGATGAATATTAATATATTAACTTTCATAATAATATTTTTACTCTAATTTATCATCTTAAAATCACAACATATAAATTTTTATATTTATTAAATTATGAAGGTAAAATATTTGACATCATTTAAAATAAAGTAATATAAATGTCCTAATCGGTTTTATAAGGCTCCAAATAGCACCAACATAGGCCCTTGGATGATCAGGGTAGAGATATACTCTACCAATAAATTTTGGTCAAGTTTATGGTCCTTTTGATAGGTATTAGTATTTTAATAAAAACTATATTATTGATTTTTCACTAAATAAATAATTTCTACTTCATTAATGTATAAGATTTTAAGGAAATAAAATATTTATTAAAAATTACAAATAAATTACCATGATAAAGAAAAACATTTTAGCTTTCAAATGAGTATTTATAATAGAATTTATATTCTGTATAACTATATATTAAAAATAATCTAATTATTAAAGTTTGAGTGAGACATTTCACTTTCCTTTAAATAAAATAAATAAAAGGTCTTAATCAAATACAAGTGGGTTCCATTAGATTCCATTTAGACCCATTTATGATTTAGGGTAAAATATAATCATCCAATTATATTAGGAAAAGTTCTCGGGTAACTTTATAATATTATATTTACTCTTAATTACCTGATTTACCTTTAACTATGGTAAATAAAATTTACCATAGTTACTATTCATAATGACTAAAAATAAAAAGTATATTATTAACATAATTTGGAATTACTGATTCCAACTATGGAATCCATTTTCTCAAATTCAAATCACAGAAGTTACAAGAATTAATTTAAAATTAATCCAGTTGTTAAGAAAACGAGTTTTAAAAGTTAAAACATTGCAAAAGATTGAAATGATTTTACCTATGAATTCAATTTAAAATCAATGATAATGACATAAATTATATTAAATGGTAATAATATATTATATTTATATTTTAAAACCATTCAATATTATAATTTACCCATATAAATTTTTACAATGAAAAAAGTTATTTTTAATTAAAATATAACGTGTTTTTACTATTCATTAAAATATGAAAGTTATCAGAATAATATGAAAAAATAATCCAAAGTAAATTTTTATACCCCAATTCCAAAGAAGAATTTTATTTTTTTAAATTGAACTTATAAACATGTCAAAAACTAGATTTAAAGTGGGTGCTCCATTAAAAGGCCACAAAACTGCATTTTTTGAAAAATACTTATTTTACTCAAAAAACTTATTTTGTTCTCATACCATGTTCTAGAAAATGTGTAAGATGAATAATAATGTTATAAAATTTAAAATTTAGTTAATAATATAATTAACGGCTTGTTCATAATAATATTATAACAATATATCGGTGTTTAGTGAAACCCGGTATTGCGTACTACACACGCTATCGAGGAAGGTCGTGATTGCGTGTAATGCAAGCCAAGTCAAGGCTGCGTGTAGTAAAAGATCCCTTTGTTGTTGCGTATAAAATAATAAAAACTTATTTAATTTATCCATTAACCAAAATCTATAATTAA
The DNA here is from genome assembly GCA_963277665.1 of Viscum album. NCBI lineage: Eukaryota > Viridiplantae > Streptophyta > Magnoliopsida > Santalales > Viscaceae > Viscum > Viscum album. Next base: position 1,895,554,218 of record OY728158.1, on the reverse strand, counting down.
TGTTGCTTAGAGTAATTTCTACAAAACGAACATGAAATTGTGTGTAACACGAGCCAAAAATAGTATTGCGTATACTGCAAGCTAATATGGGGTTGCATATAACACATGATAATTTTCGTGTAGCGTACAACACAAGACATCAATGAAATTAAAATAATATTTTTCATAAAATCTTGGGGTGTTACATTATACCCCCTTAAAATGAATTTCTCCCTCGAAATTCGTCGGGGATATAAATGGTTTACTACATGAAAGTTTCTTAAATAGAAACCCACATCGTAAAAAGGAATACTAAAATATTATTTTAAAAAGGAACGTTAGAAACATAATGGATACCCAAAGTAACTCATCACTGGGTTTCCACATAAGAAAATATAGGTGAAAATATGGATATGGAAGAGAAATATAACCATCAATTTCTGGTGGAAAGTGGTAGAGAACAAGACTATGAAAAATCCAACAATCACAAAGCCATAAATTTGTGATGATCTAAGGTACCATCTGATTAATCAGATATGAGGGCACTAGGACATCATTTGTGGTTTTCAAGATCATTTCCCTAAAGTTGAAGAATTTGAATTAGAAGAAATACTTACTTTATTTCAGTACAATCTCACCATTGTCCATGCCTTGAACAATTTCCACTTCATCTCTTAAAGAAATGAAGTTGAATTTGTCATTCTTGAAGTGTTAGCAGATCATGTGATTGAATGATGGGTCATTCCATATCTCTCAAATAAAAGGTTAGAAAATGTTATCAAATATACATAAGTCCATTTATGGTGAGGTTAATCGTATATGATTCCAAAAATATACTTATACATCATCTATCATACCTCTTAATAAAATAAAACTAGTTTCTACTAACCAGGGACTTCCTGTAGGCCAGTGGTAGGCAATAAAGGCCTGTCTCACTTCGATTATGGGTTCGATTCCCACAGTCTAGTCTGACACGACGGGTTGTCACCCGTCCTGCAGGTTTTCCTTTTTCTAAAACTACATTATTATTACATTTCATCAATAATATCAAAACAAATTCTAGCCTTAAACAATACTAACTTATGTCCGACATAATCCATTCCAATCTTTAGGCTTATCCAAAATACTTCTGTCCAAGATCATAGTATAAATAAAACAATTACTAGAAATGTCTTCTACCGAGCATGTGAATACCATCATTTATCCCCAATATATCATACGATATATCTTCTTGGTCACATTCCAAACATGAGAATACCTTAATCATGTATTCTCTTGAAAAAATGAATACCCATTGAACCTTAGTGAAAACATGAATTCTTTCAAAAGTGAACTCTTTCCACATACCAAAATCCCAAAATTTCTATATACTCAAAACATGATATAACTTTTCCCTTATATCATTCATGAGCTCATTTCATTTTCTCTTTATCCCATCATTATGGTCATATCATCTTCTTTCCAAAAATATTTCAATCACTTTTCATGGTCACCGATACCATATAATTATTGAAAACCAATACATAGATATTCCAAAATTCCACAATACCATAAATGATATTCCATGATACTATTTTTAAATCTCATTACATAAAAACTTTATCATTCCACAACATCATTTTCATACTCAACATCAAAAATAGTGATCACATGTGACTTCCCTTTATCCTTTTCCTTAAGAGGTTGCTCACGTCGATCATCATTAACCCTTGGATTAGGGCATTGATTAGCATAATTCCCCATTTCCTTTCACTTGAAGCATTGAAGTGTTCATGGAGTGTTCTCTGTAGTATTTTCTTTATTCCCATCATTAGCTACCTTTTCCCCATTAATTCGATACTCAACTGCTTGATGACCTTCTTTTAGACACTTAAAACATTTTGTAGTACCTTTTAGTAAATCTCCACCATGTTTTTTCCACACTTTGATAATAAAGAAACATTCATCTTCTTTTCACCATTTTTTTGGAGATTTCTCCTTGAACTCCATCTTTCATTTTTTTCAAAACCATGAGATGGATATGTAACACTAACATCCAGTTCTACCTTGATAGCACAACACACAATTTCTTCATAGCTACTGATGTCTCTTATAGCTAAGGCCCTTCTAGGACTTGGTTTTAAGCCACTAAAGAATCAATCAACTTTACTTTCAGGTTGGATGATAAAGCCAGATGCATACCTTGCAAGCCTAGTAAAATTCACTTCATATATACCAACAGATTAATCATCCTTTTGATTAATCACAAGGAACACCTTTTCCAACTTTGTTCGTATAATACGAGGGAAGTACTTATTGAAAAATAAGTTCTTGAACTCATCCCATTCCATTGATTCAATTTCATCTTGGGGACTTGTATTCTTAATTATAGTCCACCACTGGTCTGCTTCACCTTCTAAATGGTAAACATCCAGAATGACTTTTTCATGTTCTAAACAGAAAAGTATGGAAAATATCTTTTCAATGGTACTGATCCATTGTTCAACAATAAGTGGATTACAAGACCCACTGAAAGAATGTTGAAGTTGCCTCATGAAGGACTCAATAGAATATTGTTCCCTTCTCTGCTCATTTGGATGTCCAGAATGATTCATAGATTGTGTAATTATAACAATAATATTTTTCACTCCATCTCCTATAATATTGGTTTGTTCAGAAGGAAAATCATTTCATTGTCCATTTCATTGATCAACACGGTTCCTTCGGGTTCCAGCCATCGTTTAAAACCCAAAAAGAATAATGTGAGAGGAAAAAATCATGCTAGGGAAAAACATAATAAATGGGGAGTACCTTCAATATCTAACATCTTAGGTTTAATTCTAATATCGTTACTGTAATTCTATGACTATAACCTATACTTATACTTAACCTTAGCGACATCCCTAGACATACCTTAAAAATATCTCTAGGGATCTCACTAAAGTTTTATTATCCTAGTTCCCAAAGGTTAACTAAACCATTCCTCTGATACCAACTGTAGAGACCCAAATCTTTCCGTACACGGACATTATATTAATTTTTTGGAATACTTAATACATAACAAAAACAAACACTCAAGGATCGTAACAGTTTAGTGTCTTTGAAAACTTGGAACATAATCTTCTAATCATGGTGAAAGATCTTCAACATCTCCCATAAAGATCTTACCCTTTTGTTTTCTTACCTAAAACATTTCTTTATATCCTAGGGAAAAGAAAATATATAAAGGGTGAGCTCAAATGCTCAGTAATGGTACGCTTGGATAAAATAAAACAAACCATATACATTTGAACTTAAAAACATTAACATAATTTTTAAACATCAAAATCTTGAGAAATCACATAAAACATGGCAGTACGTATGGCATAGATCATAATGGAACATAAATCATAATAAAATAGTATGGGAATAAAACATGTAATTGTGTAAAACCATTAAGCAAATGTTATGATAACCATAGTAGCCAAGGCATTGCTGCCAATACCATCATAGTGGACAAAGTCCCTTTCTGAATCGAGTTCACTCCTCGTTCCAGTCCTATATCACTGAACCGGATTAACTTACTGTTCCGGCCATGTCTATCTCATGAGATATAAATATTTACCCAATGAATTGGAGGGAGATATAGGTCCCAACCATCTCATAATGAAATCATTCTTACTTGTGCCAGAAAATAAACATAAATCATTCATTACAACCCAAAGAATAAAATGGGTTTCATAAACATCATCCCATCATAACATAATCTATATAAAACAAATGGATATCATTTCATCAAAAGAAAAATATCACCATGTAAATAATAGTGACATTATACTTGAAACATAAACTTATTAAATACTGTCATTTTAGATGGAAAATAGTTTTAATAAAACAATTGAAATGAGTTCTTGAGGAAAATATCCTTTCTTCTTCAAAATCATTTTCTTTTCAAAAAATTCCATGCAATTTTAAAAGAAAACGATTTTGTTGAAAATAGTCATGACATATTTTAGATTAAGTTTCATTAAAATAAGGCATTATTAAACCGTAAAAATCCATTCACACAATATAAGTTAAAAAACATTCTTCTCTTACTTTTATCGGAAAAGTCAAAAAGTACCTCGTATGGTAAACAAAAGAAAGATTACTTACATACCATGTAGTAAAAGTCAAAAATGGGTAAAAAGGAATTTAAACATACATGAAACCATTTTTATAAAAAAATTACATGGATGATAAATATAACCCCAGTAAATACTTACGAATAAATAATCTCAGACAAAAATGAGATTGGAAAATTTATCCCCTACCTTATGTCCGATATGCTTCATATGTATCCAAACCTCCTGTATAATGATTTAAATAATGTAATTGACTTATTACAGAATCATATTAATTGTTATGATATCATATATGGTTCACTTATGACTTTATATTTCCCTTTCTTTAGAAAATTCCATGTTAAAGTAGCATTTTGGGAAAAATCGTTTCATTTATCGTACATGTTTCGATTTGTTATTCTTGATATTATTAGTTATATCCTGATTTAATTAATTCCAGAATGTAAAACATGATTTATATATAATATATATTCAGAATATAAATATATATGATAGATTAATAAACGGAATGAAATACACTGTTCATGGAGACGGTAGGCTTTACGTACGCATGAACGATGTTTTCATTTTCTTATTGAATTGAATGGAATTTAGTAAATGAAAAATATATGTACATAACTATAGTATCATTATTATGTAATATATTTCATGATTATTTATTATATATACTTTATAATCATAATTGAATGGTTAATCCTGGAAAATGAATCTCATCGTGTTCGTGGAGACGGTAGTCCGTACGTACGATCGAGCGATGATATCGTTCCCATAATTATTGAATGGAATCAGAGTGTATGATATAATATCTCAGAATAAGTATAATGTTATAATAATCATATATATTTATTATTTTCACCATTATATCCATCCAAGTAAGGTGGTGGTGGAAAAACTGATTACACCACGGCGTGGAGACGGTATTACGTACGTACGCACGCGCGGTGATTTTATTTTCCGTAGGATGGATAGAAGGTGAAATGGGGTTGTTTGATATTTATAATATAATAATAGTATATTAGTGATACTTATTTTATTACTTTACATTGAACCAACTAACGAAGAGGATGTTTAAGAAGAAAGAAACATTAAAGAATCGGTAGAAGAGATTACCTCTTCTTCGACGCACCTCCTTTAAGATTCCTTTTAAGGGACTAGAGTTGGTCTTTTGAGAAGACCAAAACCTCCAGAATGTTTCTAGGGAAGTGGGGAAGAGAAATATTCTGGGGTTGGCTGAGCTTGAAGGCTCAAACTGTTGTGAAGAGGATAGGGAGGAGGTGCCCTTTTATATGGGAGGACGGGGGCACCTTTGGAAACATAAGAAATATTAATTTATAATAAATTAAAACCCAACATAAAAACCTCCAAAAATGACTCAATTAGAATATGAGATGAGATAAGGTTGTAATATAATCATTAAATAATATTTATACATGTTTGTAATTTATTTTAAACCTTATCAACTTTATTTATCATTATTTAATATATTTAATTTTATTTATGGTAATAAAATTCAAAATTTAAAGTTGTTATAAATACATACTTAAATGTTGTCCATTTCCCATAATTGGACACTTTATAACCTTATAGACTATATAATTTTCAGTTTGAAATTTTTAAATATTTTGTGATTTTTAAATAATTTAATAATATATTATTTTTATAAAATATCAATAGTGCCAATTTTGACATTATTCATTATTTGAATTTAAATAAATACCACACATAATATATGTTCTAACCAAAATATTTAATAGATTTATACCATGTTATATTCATCAAAAAAATTCATGGATCACATTAATTTTTTCATATTTTATTTATTTTAATATTTTTAAAACCTTTTATTTGGTATTTTTCATAATAAAATAATTAGTATAACATTTTTGTATAATTATTTAATATAATTATTTTTTGGATAAAAATTGAAAATAAAATCCTATGATGAAGATAAATATAATACCTTTCATAATAATATTTTTACTCGAATTTATAATCTTAAAATCACAACATTTAAATTGTTATATTTATTAAATTTGAAGGTGACATCTTTGACATCATTTAAAATAAAATAATATAAATGTCCTAATAGGTTTTATAAGGCACCAAATGGTCCAAAAATCGGCCCTTGGATTATTAGGGTATATATATACTCGAAAAGTAAAGTTTGGTTACGTTTCTGGTCCTTTTGATAGGTATTATTATTTTAATAAAAACTATATTATTGATTTTTTACTGAATAAATAATTTCTACATCATTAATGTATAATCTTTTAAGGTAATAAAATATGTATTAAAAATTACAAATAAATTACCATGATAAATAAAAAAAAATTTAACTTTCAAATGACTATTTATAATTGAATTTATATACTGTATAACTATAAATTAAAAATAATCTAATTATTAAAGATTGAGAGAGACACTTCACTTTCCTTTAAATGAAATAAATAAAGGGTCTTAATAAAATAAAATTGGGTTCCATTAGATTCCATTTATACCCAAGTATGATTTAGGGTAAAATATAATCATCCAATTATATTAGGACAAGTATTAGTGAAATTTTATAATATTATATTTACCCTTAATCACCTGATTTACCTTTAACTATGGTAAATAAAATTTACCATAGTTACTATTCATAATGACTAGAAATAAAAAGAATATTATTAACATAATTTAAACCTACTGATTCCAAATATGGAATCCATTTTTCCAAATTCAAATCAAATAAGTTGTATAAATTAATTTAAAATTAATCATGTTGTTAAGAAAACAAGTTTTAAAAGTTAAAACATTGGAAAAGATTGAAATGATTTTACATATGAATTCAATATAAAATCAATTATAATGACATAAATTATATTAAATGGTAAAAATATATTCTATTTATACTTTAAAACCATTAAATATTATAATTTAATCATATAAATTATTACGATGAAAAAATTTGTTTTTAATTTAAATATAGCGTGTTTTTACTATTCATTAAAATATTAATGTTATCAAAATAATATGAAAATTTTATCCAATGTAAATTTTTATATCCTGATTCCAAAGAATAATTCTATTTAATAAAATTAAACTTATAAAAATGTCAAAAACTAGATTTAAATTGGGTGCGCCATCAAAAGGCGACGAAACTGCATTTTTTGAAAAATACTTATTTTACTCAAAAAATTTATTTTGTTCTCATACCATCTTCTAGAAAATGTGTAAGATGAATAATAATGTTATAAAATTCAAAATATAGTTAATACTATTCATAACAGCTAGTTCATAATAATATTATAACAGTATATCGTTGTTCAGTGAAACCCGGTATTGCGTACTACACACGCTATCGAGGAAGGTCGCGATTGCGTGTAATGCAAGACAAGTCAAGGCTGCATGTAGTGAAATCTCCCTTTGTTGTTGCGTATAACATAATCAAAACTAATTTCATTTATACATTAAACAAAATATATACTTAATGTTGCGTAGAGTAATTTCTACAAAACGAACTTGAAATTATGTGTAACACGAGCCAAGAATAGTGTTGCATATATTGCAAGCTAATACGGTGTTGCGTAGAACACAAGATAATTTTGGTGTAGCGTACAACACAAGACATCAATGAAATTAAAACAATTTTTTTCATAAAATCTCGGGGTGTTACATCTCTTAAACAACAAGGGATCTTCTCAAAGATAGTACTTAAGCTTAGAAATGAATTTCTTTATTTGGTTATTAGACAGATTCTTGGGAAAGACACCCGCTTCCAGAAAGTTAGAAAAATCTTCAAACTAAGAAAATTTCCTGATTGACACAGTGAGAAGATTCTCATCAAGAAAATACGAGTTAATCTCCCTAGGATCTTCAAATTCAGATTGAGTTAGAAAAATCCTAGATAACTGTTCATCAACTAAATTTTCGGCTCCCTACTTATCCCTAATCACTAAATCAAACTATTGTAGAAACAAAATCCATCTAATCATCACGGGGTTAGTTTCTTTCTTAGACATAAAATACTTTTAAGTAGAATGATAAGTGAAAAGGATGACTTTGGAGCCTATAAATACTGTCTAAACTTCTCTAGAGCAAACCGAATAGCTAACAATTATTTTTCAGTAGTGGTATAATTATTTTGGGATTCATCTAACAGTCTGCTAGTATAACACACCACATGTAATTTCATATCTTTCCTCTGCCCAAGGACAACACCTACAACTATATCACTAGCATCACACATAATTTTAAATGGTAGTTTACAGTAAGGATCAGTGATAATGGGTGAAGTAGTGAGTTTATATTCAAGAAAATTAAATGATTTTAAACAGTTTTCATCAAAATTGAATGGTTCATCCTTGACCAGAAAGGAAAATAATGTCTTAGTTATTTTGGAAAAGTCTTTTATGAAACTCTTGTAGAAACCGTCATGCCCTAGGAATCTTCTAACACCTTTGAAATTTACAGGAGGAGTCAGTTTTTGAATGACATTAATCTTAGCAGTATCCACATCTAGACCTCTCTTGGACACCTTATGACCAAGTACTATAACTTTTGTGACCAAGAATTGACACTTTTTCCAATTAAAAACAAGGCTGGTTTTAATGCATCTCTCTAAGTCTAACTCCAGATTTCCAAGACAAGTATAAAAAGTGATACCCACAATGGAGAAATAATCCATGAAAACCTCAATAATTCTCTCAATCATATCTAAAAAGATAGCCATCATACACCTTGGAAATGTGGCTGGAGCTCCATACAACTCAAAGGGCATCTGCCTATAGGCATATTTTCCAAATGGGCATGTGAATGTGGTATTATACTGATCCTCTGGATCAACATGAATCGGGTTGTAACCAGAATACCCATCCAAGAAACAGAAAAACTCATTTCCAGCAAGCGTCTCAAGAATTTGATCCAATAAGGGAACTAGAAAATGGTCTTTCCTAGTGGCTACATTAAGATTCCTATAATCTATATAGACTCACCATTTTCTGGTTTTCCTAACTTGGACGTCTTTATTTTTTTCATTTTTTACTACAATAAAAACTCCATTCTTGGGAAAATCTTGGATAGGGCTGACCCAAGAACTATCAGAAATGGGATATATCATTCCAGTGTACAGCAATCTGATCACTTCTTCTCTCAGAACATCTTTCACGTTAGGATTTAATCTTCTTTGACACTCTAACCTAGGCTTATGGTCAAGCTCCATAAGTATTTTATGCATGAAAAATGAGGGACTAATACCCTTGATATCAGCTATGGTCCATCCTATGGCAGATTTATACTTCTTCAAAACATTTAACAATCTTTGCTCTTGGTTTTCATTTAGTTCAGCAGAAATTATTACAAGTAATGTGGAGTTCTCACCCAAAAATGAATATTTAAGATGTGCAAGTATTGGTTTCAATTCAAGAGTGGGTGGTTCTACACTAGAAGTAAGACTCTTAGGACTAGGAGGTCCAATATATTCAATATATCTCTTATAAGGAGTTTGAAATGTTGAGATATTTTCAATTTCATGGTCAGATTCTGAGTAACAATGCTACTATCCAAAGTGGGCTGCACACTGTCCAGACATTCCAGATTAGAATTCAATAAATTTATCGAAGAAGAATTATCTAGTTGTCTTATAAGTTCTCCCTCAATATCATCAATGTGTTCATCAAGGTTGGTGTTAATAGAAACACCCTCAAATTCACTCAAAAAGCTCATACGTTCAAAAATACTGGACTCTTCTACATCAGAAAGCAAACAGTTGTCCAGTTTTGTAAGATTTTCCAGATTGGGTGTTTGAGCATAATTTTCAATTTCTAAGATAGATTCAACAGGATTTTCAGATTCACAATAAATTTCTTCAATAGAGGATTGATTTTCAGATTCTTCAGAGTTTCCAATTGATTTCTCATCTTCTAAGGACTCTACCATTGAACAGTTTTTAGAAAACATTGGTCCTTTATCATTTTTAAACACATTGAACTCTCCTTGTTGTTCTCCAATTTTATAAAATAACTGGCCCTTAGAGACATCAATAGCATCACCACTTGTGTCCAAGAAGGTCCTACCCAAGATGATGGGAAGCTCTTGATCACACTCCATGTCTAAGACTAAAAAGTTTACAGGTAAAAAAAGCTTCCCAACCCCAACTAGCAAGTCATCTACCCTACGCAAAGGATGAGTGAATGATCTATCCGCTAACTGTAGTATGACTGTGGTGGGTTGAAGGTCACACAACCTCAACTATTGAAACAGTGAGTATGGGAGAAGATTAATTCTAACACCTAAATCACACAATCAATTGAGTTGATCGGCATTTCCTAGTGTGCAGGGTATGAGAAAACTACCTGTGTCTTTCAGTTTAGGTGAAATTTTCTTTTGGAGTACAGCACTGAACTCTTTAGTGAGGCTGTAAGTAGAAAATTCTTACAAGGTCTTTTTATTTGAAAAAATTTTCTTAAGAGATTTAAAATAAGATGGTATTTGAATTAAGGATTTAATGAAAGGAATGTTTACTTGAATTTTGGAAAGAAGACCGAGGAACTGAAGAAGTTCATCCCTAGTGTTACTTGGAGGTTTCAGCTTTTCAAGGAAAGGGACGGGTGGGAAAAAAAATTTAAGGGCTGTAGGCATATCCCTCACCTCTTCCACAAATTTTTCTTTTCCTTTATTCTTTTTATTTTTAGATGAAGTTTTAGCTTGAGTTTCAGATGAAAAACTCAGATTTTGATCATTTTCAAGGCTTTTCTGTAAATTTCCAACATGTTTGCAGCATAGATTTTTATTTCCATATTGATGAAGATTTTCATTTTGAGTATTTTAAGTTTTGTTTTCAGCAACAGTTTGCGTACTAAGCCCACTCCTGGTGACAATAGCCATGGCATTCTCTCTAGGGTTAAGCTCAGTGGTACTTGGTAGTATACCTTCTTCCCTAGATGAAAAATCCCTTACATGTTTTCCAAGTTGTGTTTCCAAGTTTTTCATCCTCACATCATTTTTCATTTTATCTGAATCATATTGATTTTGATGTTTGGTTAATTGATTCATGTATCTTTCCTCTTGAGAGTTGATTTTATTCAAGATTAGATCATGTTTAGAAGACATGTGATTATCATTGTTTCCTTGTACATTTGAAGACTCACCCCTTTGTTGATTTGTAATGTTCAGTCTTTGTTGATTAGAGTAATTAGGGGCAGTGGATTGTTTGATTAAGCCTTGAACTTTCTAGGACAGATTCGGATGGTTCCTATAACCTTGATTAAAATTGTTTGAAAATGGATCTTCTTTAAGAGGCATTATATGACCATATTTAGCAGTGTCTGAGATTTCTTGTTGTTGGGCTGGAATATCAAAATTTGGACGAAAGTTTTCAGTATGCCCAAACATACCACACTGGACACACTATTCCCTTAAATATTGGTTGGTATTTTGACATCCAAGTTGGTTAACAATTTTTTTTAGAATTCTAGTTCATTAAAGATTGTAGTTGGTTGGTGATTTCAGCATGTTGAGCTTGAGTTTCATTCATTGAACCAGTGTTTGAGTTAACATTTCTATTAAATCCTTTTATTATTTAATTTTTGTGTTGTGAATTCAGTGTAAGATTATTAAAAATTTGTCTAAGTTATTAATCTATTTTATCATTATAATTACCCCCAGTAGCCTGGTCTTCTAGATTCTGTCCAGAGGAGGAAAACCCTTCATAGAATGTATCCCTTAGAAGGTGTGATGGGAGTTGATAACGGGGACACTGTCAAAGAAGATCCCAGAATTTATCCCAAGCTTCATGAAAAGTTTCTCCATCCACTTGATAAAAACTTGTTATCTTTGTTCTTCATTTTCCTTTTAATCATTAGGGATATAATTTCATTACAAAAGAATTATAAACTTGATCCCAGTTTTCAAAAAAGTTCTCATCTATACTCATAAACCAATTACTAGAATTTCCCTTATGGAAAAAAGGGAAAGACTCTCTTTCTTAGTTCATTTCTTGTGAGTCCTAGAAGATGTAATTGCTGTAGATTATCGTAGAAGTCTCTAATGATGGCAAGGGAGTCCGCATTAGAGAGCCCATTAAATGCAGGAAACAATTAAATTTGTGATTTTTTGAATTCATAATTTATGGATCTAGGACTAATCATAAAGGACAATGGGTTACTTGGAACTTGGGGGAGTTGGAATTCCCTCATCATAGGCCTTTCATTTTCATTTAATAGTTTTGGTAGATTTTGATAGTTGTTAGGTGTAGAAAATCTTTTATCTATGTTTTCCATTTCAGTTTTGTAATTATTTCTTAGAGCAGTGAGATGTTTGTCTATTTATAAGTTTAGTGGCTCTAGACTAACAAAATAGTGTCTTGGGATCATTCAAATAGAAACAGATAGTACACAGTAGTAATAATTCAGCAAGAAGTGAAACAGAGTTTTTAAAAAAATATTCAATGATTTCAATTTTTTAAAGAAATTTATATATGTGTTTTTTTAGATTTTTTTTGAAGAAATGGCTCGTTCCATCCCATGAAATGGAGACAAAAACTTGACCTAAAATATCATTGAATTCGGTCAATGTTTAAAATTTATATTCTTATTAACTACTGTATATGTGGCAAGCATGGTCGAACCCACATGGAAGGCAATTTTGGACCCTATTCTTCTAAAAACTTTGACAAACTCCACTATTATCAGTAGCGGATAGGATTTTATAATTTTAAAATTTTTATGCTTTATCTATTAAAGTATAAAATTAACACTATTTTTTATGTTTTTGATCTAGACTAGAATGAAACAGAAAACCAATTGAAAAGCGTGAACAACTAAAATATAGAGTGCTGATAAACGAACTACCAGAGTAAATTCTACAGGAAAAATATCCACTCTACTGGTTTTAAATGTATTTCAATTCAATAAAAATATATTTAAAATTACCACCATAAGATTATGACATATATCCCTTTCCAGGAGTTATGTCACACAAGCCAATCTATTCTAAAGTTCTCCACTCCAGAACTAAATCAACAGAAAATAGTTTGGAAATTACAACAGGACGAACTCACCACAATTCCTGAAGTCCTTAAAATTTATTATATTTTAATATGTTTATCCCTGATCAATCTCACCAATTTATCATGAAATCTTGAAAATTATGTTCTTATGGTACGAGCAATTGGATCAACTCAGCACTAATCTTTTCGATCAATACTGAAATCATCAAAATGTTTTAATGAAAAGAGAAATAAAACATAACTAAAGGAACTTAAATTTACCCCCAAACTAGATGATTAAACCTACCATTATCTCTATTACGTATACTAAAGCCATACAATTACATGGGAAGAGAATTGAAAGAAAATATTGGAAGAAAACTCCCTCTTCTAGCTTGAATTGATGCTGCTCGAGGCCCTCAGATCTCTAGAGAATGGCTATCCGAGAAGTGCCCCAAGGTTCGCCTCTAGGTTCTCACTCTTCTCTCGAGTGAATGATTGAATTAATTCCCTCATCCTATCATATTTTATTGAAACTCTGTTTTAATATCCTCCATTATTTAATGCATGTCATTGTCGCTTCCACCGACTCCAAAAAGTCCTTCACTTAAGCACCGCATGCGTGCATTTTTTCACGACTGGCACGTCACACTAGTTTTTCTCACGTAACTAACTTTGGGTGAGTAAGTTGCATGAACATAGATGATTTTAATGCTTTGGTGTAAACATGCACATGTTACCAACTCCACTATTAACCTGCATAGCTAAAACAAAATAAAAAGTTAAAACAAAATGAAATTTAGATAATAGTTATTTTTTGAAAAGACATATGTTATAATACTTAGAAAGTTAACTATAGTCAATTTTAAAATATCTTAATTGAAATTTTTTTATTAAATATTATTATTATGATTATTAATTAAATATTTAATTAAATGAAATTATTAATTATTTAATTAAATAATTAAATTATTTAATTAGTGTAAGTATTATTAATAATTAGTTATTATAACTTAATTAATTTATTAAAATAGATTAATATCAATTAAATTATTAAATTATTTATTATATTTATTCTGTTGAAATTAAATTATAGTTAATGTGTTTATATATTTATTTTAGTTAATAAATAATTTTATTTATAAGTTAACATTGTTTATGTTTTAGATTTATAAATTCCTATTAGTTTAACTTCAATTTTAATTTATAACATATCTATTTATTAATATTATAATTGTTATAAAATATAAATTAATTTATATTATATTAAATTGATTAATTTATTATTTTCTTTATATTTTCTTTTGTTTTATTTTATTATTTTTTTATTTTTTCCCTTCACCCCCACCTCCAAATTTCCACACTGCACAGCAGGGGGAAAATAATTTTTTATTCCTTCTCCTGGAAAGAGAAAGAGTGGGATCCAGGCGTCGATGACGACACAACTACCTCCAAAATTCTTACTTCACAGGAGGAAGAAGGTTTCATCGCATCTGGTTTTCTTCCCACAGATGACCCGCGGAGGAAAGGTTGACAGCGGCTCCTTCAACAACTACACTGGCGTCAAATCATCCTTATTAAACAATGCATGACAGTAGATTCTACTCCTACTAAAGTAGTGAATCAAGTGGTTTCTCCAGATGCAAGGCGGTGTGGCACAACCCTCGTGTGGATTCCTCCTCCAACTACTCCTTCAAACGATGATGCACAGTTGAATCATGGCTTCTTCAAAAACTCCACCAGAGCGTGGATCCTCCTCTGTTCATGGATTCAATTCAGCAAGGTCAGTGATCTATCTAGACATCATCATTACATAAATTAAAGAATTTTTGTTTCAATAGCTGTAACGAATCCTTCTTCATTGGAGGCGTGGGAATCAAATCATGGTGGAATCTCTGGATTTGAGATCTATGTTTCAGATTCAGAAAAAGTGGATTTTAGGGATTGTGATTTTATCTGATAAATTTGTTCTTCAGTATTTGGATGGTTTAGATTATTTTTGTGTTTATCTGGTTGGATGAAGTAGGATAAGTTCTTTATTGAGTTTGTGACGGTGTGTGGATGAGCATTGGATGTGGCATCGATGGAAGGATGTAGTTGTTCTCCCTTCATCAGTAGTGACTTCTTCCAGTTCCAATGGTGGATCTTCGTCCTCCTTGGTAAACAACGAAGCTTCTAGGAAGAATCAATGTGGCTTCTATAGTTGATGACATGTAGCTCACTGCTACATGAATGTGTGGTTTTTCTTGTTGGTGTGAAAGAGGAAGCGGAGGAGAGGAAGCAGTGTTGAGGATGATCACACCGGTGTCACCATGAGAAGAGAAAACAGTGAGATAGTGATGGATATTTGATGTGTCACCATTTCAGAATTACTACAGTAGGAATAGAAATAGACGCATGGGAAAATAAGTAGGCAATGTGAAGGAAAACGATATAAGGAGGAACCAGAAAGAGCTGAAATAGTGAGACCGTGACGAGAATTGACGGTAGCAAGAGTTACGGTGCCACCGTGAATAGTGGGAAGAGGCAGGGGCTGGAACTATTGTGTGGTGATGTTGTGCCACCTTAATGGGTTAAAATGGTGCCACAGTGACTCTGACATTAATTATCATACCAAAAAATTATTAGAAACCAATTAAAATTCAAACAAAGTCTAAATAATATAATTAACTTAAAATAAAAAATGATGAAAATAATTGAGACTCAAAGACATAAATGAATTTATGAAACAATCAAAACTAGAATTAAATTATTAAAACATTCAAAAAATAAACTTAAATTAGAACTAGAAATAAACTTAAAATCAAAAATCAACTAAATTATAAAATTAAAACCAGATTTAAATTATATAACAAAGTTAATTTTTTTAAATTAGTTACTTTAAAAAATTAAATTAAATCTGGTAAAAAGTTAGTTAATTTATTATCAAATACATAAGTTAATAAATAATATTAAATTAAAGAGACTTAACAATAGTAGTAAGATTATAAATTTAAATTTATAATTAAATAATTCATAAAATATAACTATTAATTATATTATGTAACTTAAAAATAATAAATATTTAAAATAACAATTGTTAAATTAAAAATTTATTATTTATGTAGAGAGAAGAATTAATTAATTAATTAATTAATTTTAAATCATTTTTTATTCAGACCAAAAACAAAAAACTAAATAAAAAACTTTTTGACTATAAATTAAAGTAAAACATAAATTAACAAATTTAAAGCTTAAAATACATGATTAATTATAAAAATCAATTAATTGATAATTTTATTTATAAAATAAAAAAGTGTCAATGTTTAATATAAAGTACAAAAATAAGCAATTAAATAATTAAAAAAATAATTTAAATATGTGGAAAAATGAGTTTTTAAGGCGGCATCATTAGAAAACAAGTATAGGATCTCATTGATATTTTTACATACCTTATTTTCAGAGTTAGAATCACCAGCTTGAACTTCAATAACAATATTATTTGACTTTTATTTCTTTGTGGCCTTGAAATAAATTTCTCTATCAACCTTTTTTTTTCACTTCATATCATTCTCTATTTTCATTTCATAAGTGATAAGAGTGCTATGCAAATCATCAATAGATAATGTTTTAGGATCTCTGTCTTCCAATAAAGAAACTTTTGCATCAAAATTTTCAGGTAGGATTCCCAATATCTTTTGAACCACTGTAGAATCCTTCATCATTTCAAGAAGACATATAATAGTAATAACAATTTCATTCACCCTAGTAAACAATTATGTAATAGATTCATGCTCACCCATCTCCAAATCTTCATACATAAATCTACATATTTGTAGTTTTTCCTTATTCACTTTTGTATAGCCTTTGTATATGTTTTTAAAATTATCCCGTATAACTTTAGCTGTGGAAAAACTTTTACTCTCAAGAATTATCTTTCAGAAAGTGATGATAATATTGAATTCTTGGCCCTTCCATAATTCTCAAGAAACTTATTGTCAACAATTCTACGTGGAACACTATCATTAATGGGTGGAAATCCAACTGTTTCAGCTTCAAGAACATCATAACCGTTAGAAAAAAGATATGTAAGCATTCTATCTTTCTAAATATGATAGTTCATTCCATCAAAGACCAGAATAAAATTACTATTCACATATTTCACGTTCTCTACCAGGAAAGAATAATGAAGGGAATCGGGCTCTGATACCAATTGAAAGTGCCCAGTCAGTGTATTATATCACTAAGAGGGGGATGGGGTGAATTAGTGATACAATTTTTCTTTTATGTTTCTTTTTAAATAAAAAAACCTTTGCCTCCTGTTAAGGATTTCAATTCCCTACTGAGAAACAAATGAACACACATCTAATAGAAGACAAATATTTATAAGGTTTACTATTCAACAAAAATAGTTATGTCCTTCATATGGTTTGGAAATGATCCCAGACCATACAATCCACTAGAAATAAATCCTTGGATTACAATGAATATGATGTACCCTTTCACTCTTGTAGAACTATAAAACAATCCCACTAGTGAGTGTGCACCCTCTGGAAAAAATAGGGTAATAGAATTGTTTTGTAACAACTCCTGTTTCCTGCACTTCATTTCAATTCAACAAATGTTTCCAAATTGTAATACAATTCATCAATACCTTACCCAGAAGAACGGTAAGAACTATCTGGAATTTTTTATGAAATACTGAGTCTAATTCTTATGTGTTTAATTATTTAAAAATAAATCTCCCTATCCAATTTTCAAAATAATACCTCAGTCTGATTATCAAAACAAAGCTCTCTGTCTGATTCTCAAAACAAATCTCCCAATCTGATTTTCAAAACAAAGCTATCAGTCTAATTTTCAAAAAAAATATCTCAGTCATATTTTCTAAACAAATCTCCCAAACCGATTTTCTACTAGAAATCTATAGAGAAGAATAATAACTACCTTAATTCTCGAATACAATTATCAATCCGAATAGAATATGAATGAATTGGCCCCACTCAAAACAATTGTCAAACCAAACAGAATTGACCACTTCTTCTCTCTGAAAACCCAAAGTAACTCTCTCTTCTGTAGTGAAGACTAAAAAACTCCCAAAGTACAATGTACTTGTTTCCCTTTTATAGGTGAATGAAAACATGTTTATATGGGAATCCCAAAAAACATTCCCTCTCACATAAACTCACCCAAATCTGAATTTCTCAAAAAAATTCGGAGTAAATATGACTTTGTCAATGCTTATCGATTCTTCTCGAAACTTCCATAATCTTAATCTCTTCTTTTCTAGACTCCCATTTCAAATGCTGCAACAGATATCAATTGAATAGGAATACATGGGTCTGATCAACTAAGTCTCATTTCTCATTCTGATTGCTAAATATGATTATCGTTACCGATTTGAGTCAAGATCTTATATTTGAATGTTCAGATACCCCTTGACGAGTCATTCAAAAATCTTCTTCCCTTTTATTTTCTGTTGACCCACTTGAGAAACCATACCTCATTCACCAATATGTGATTCTATCATGACTACCTTCATTATTTGAGAACATTGATAATTATCTTTAGCATTATCTGAATTCAATTAGAATGTATTGTAAATGACCATTAATTACGAATTCATTATTTTCATCTCAACGAAAGATTGATATTTTCTGAAAAAAATAGTTTGGATACTATTATTCAGAATACAACCATTACTGGTTATGTTCATTCTAGATATGATCATTCTAGTTACGATCATGCTGGATATGATCATTCTGGATACAATCATTCTGGTAACAATCATTCTGGATATGATCTTTCTGGATACGATCATTCTGGTTGTGATCATACTGGATAAGATCATTCTGGATATGATCATGCTCGATAAAATCATTCCAGTTACGATTATACAGGAAATGATCCTAAACAATCTGAATATGAATCATTCTCAATCAACACCATCTCTTTTCTTTTTCTTCTATGTGAATATGATTGTTTTGAAAAAAAATCAGTGTCTTGTCTTCCATCGGAATCACCTCTTCTATCGGTACCACTTTGATCCGTACCACTTTCCATCGACATCACATTTCCCATCGGCACCACATTTTTCATTGGCACCACCATTCCATCGATACCACATTCATCGGAAGCACCATTCCATCAGTACCACTTTGATTATTTTGAAACACAATCATTATTCTCTATTCAATATATATATAGTTATATTAAAAATCAATCAGAACCGCCTCTTCAATCGAGATATGATTGTTTTGAAAAAAAATTGATACAATATGGATACAATTTTTCTCTGATTATTTTAAAAAACAATTGTCACCACTTCTTTCTCGCTTCCATCAGGATACAATAAATCAGAATATGATTATTTTCTGATTGGAAACATATATTCCACTCTTGTATCCTTCTATCAAGATTTCAAAATAATTTCTTAATACAACCCATGATTTATATGAAATACAAATCAGCAAGGCATCGACATAATTAACATGGGTTAAATTCCTTCCAAAAAATACCCAAAACAAAAGTTTCCACAAAACAAAGTGAAGTGATTTACTTTCTTCAAAACATACACTAACAACAAAAGAAAACACTTGAAACCTTCATAACTATTATCATCAGCTTGTTCCCAACAATCTCACCCTTTGGATTTTTTTCACCCAAGTTTCATAAATCACTAAACATTGTAACCTCATGCAATGGATTATATATCAACAATTCTAAGCCTACATGAGTTAACTCATTGTAGGAAACAAGAATCATTAATAAAAACCATTCTATCCACAAAATAGTGATCTTGGAAACCATTTTATTTTCTTCATCTTCCCTAGAAAACAATTCAATTTCTTTCATGACAACCACTCTAACAAATAGTTAGAATAGTTCACACAATAAATAATTCTTAATTCATAGCTTACCCATGGCTCTCTCTCTTGTAAAATAGGTTTATGAAACAAACAAATTATCCCCATTGACAAAACAATCCAAAGGTAAGATGAGATAGGGTACATATACACATACCTCAACATTGAAGAGAAATAGGTTAGACAACCATGTTCTACCTCATTTTGGAGAATGATTCCTTTAATAATGGTTTTTTGAAAATATCAGCAACTTGTTCCATTGTTAGCTTCAATTATTCTTTTCCACATGATCTTTGATGAAATGATATTTGATATCAATATCTTTTGAATGATAATGTTGCACTGGATTCTAGGTGAGATTGATTATACTTTACTTGACACAACCCAAGATAAAGGGTAACGTCACTTCAACAAGTAAATCTTCCAATTGTCTTTTCATTCACATAAGTTGAGTAGTAGCTTCAGTACCAGCAACATACTCAGCTTCAGCCGTATTGAGAGTTACTAAATTTTTGTTTCTTGGAATGCCAACTAACACAATTATTTCCCAAAAAAGTACACCACCAAATATGGATCTTCTATCATCAACATTTCTTGCCCAATTTGCATCATAATAACCAAATAAATCAATGTTACCAGAGAAGAAATACCTGATTCTGAATTATTTTATGCCTCTAATGTATCTGAGGCTTCTTTTTCCAACAATAATATCTGATTCTCTTGGATTACTCAAAAATATTTCACATAATTTAACATAATAATCAATGTTGTTTCATGAGGCAGTCAGACATAATTGCCTTACAATCGGCATTCAATACTCTTTCTAATCCACTTCTTTTCCATATTGATCTTTACTCAGCTTTGTTCCTACTGAAATGGGTGTGGGAACAGGTTTTGAATTTTCCATGAAAAATCTATTGAGAAGTTATTTTTCATACTTTTCTTGGGAGAGGAAAATGTATTCTTTATTTTACTGTATTTGTAACCCAAAAATGTATTTCATTTCTCCCAGAATAAACATTTCCAATACATTCTTCATTTCTTCATAAAATCCTTCATAGCTTCCTTCATCATTCCCATAAAATAGAATATCATCAACATAAACAATTACAATGAGGGAATAATCTTGGATTTATCTGATGTAAAGATTTCTATCCACTCTTCATTTGTTAAATTCATATTTATGAATAATGTATCCCAATTTGGAATATCATTCCCTCAGAGATAATTTTAGTCTATATAATCCTTTTTAATCTGCCCACATAACCTTCATCCTTCCTATAAAAAATCCACCAGGTTGTTCAATATAAATCTCTTCTTCAATATCACCATTTAGGAATGCATATTTAACATACATTTGAAAGATCTTGTACCCTCATTGTACGGAAATAGCTAGAATGATTATGATTATTTGAAGTATTTCCATTGGAGCAATGGTTTCATCAAAATCAATACCCTAAATCTGTGAATACCCTTTGAAAACCAATATTTCATTTTTTCTTATAACTTCACCTTCTTCATTCATCTTGTTCCAAAAAAACCCAATTTTGTTCTAATGATTTGTTTTTATTTTTAGGCTTCTGTACGAGTTCCCATGTATTTTTATTTTCAATATGATTCAATTATTCAGTCATGGGTTGAACCCATTCCAGATTCTCAAAAGTTTCTTTCACATCATTTGGTTCCACTTTTGAATACAATGAAGTGTGTGTAATGGAATTGGTTGTTCTTCTTGTTTGAACCTTCTAATGTTGAACACCAATTATATTCTGAGCTTCCACATGTTTCCTCAGACTTGGAAAAGAATTTTGATTGTCTTCCTCATCACTGGAAATAGCTGAGTCTGATTCTACCCCTCTATTAGGATTACAATCATTTGTATCCTTGTTAGAATTATCTTCACTATCTTTCTCATCCTGTTTATCTTTCAGGACATGTTTATCATTATGAGATCTTTCAAAAACATTTAAATCAACTATATCAACAAGTCTTGATGTTTCATTGTTGAAGCATCTATATCCTCCTCCTTTCGGATTGTATCTAAGAATGATTTCATCCTCGCCTTTCAACTCAAACTTACCATAGTTTCTACCTTTCTTCTTTATAATACAAGGACTCCTAAAAACTCTAAAGTGATTCAAACTTAGAGTTTTTATATAAAAAAATTCATATCGTGTCATACCGGATTGATACTTATAGAAACAATGGTTCTGAATATATATAGCAGTACTCATGGATTTCCTCCAAAAGTGATGAGTAATTTCATGCTCAAGTAAAATGGTTCTTCACTTTTCCACTAAGATTCTATTATTTCTTACAAAACCCCCATTTTTTAGGAGTGTATGAAGAGATATACTCATGAATAATTCCATGCTTCTCTAGATAATCTTCAAACACTTCACTTCTATATTCACCACCATTAGCATTTCTCAACTTCTGCATAGAATACTCACATTTTTCTCAACTTTTTTCTAAAAAATTTAATCATTTTCATTGAATCTGATTTGTGTTTCATATACATAACATAAGTAATGTGAGTAAAATCATAAATGAAAGTAATGAAGTACTTATCTCCATGTGTTGAATATTGTCACATTCTACCACATATATCAGAATGGATCAGCTCTATGGGTTGTTTTGAACAAATATCAACCTTCTTTTGCACAACATTTGTAATATTTCCTTTCTGGAAGATAGTGCCACACCAATATCTTCTTCCTGGAAAATCAGGAATATCTCAAACATTGTCTCTTTTAGATAACTTACTCTTGTTTCTCTAACACATATGTTCAAGAATTTTATGACATAACTGATTTTTTTCCTCCATACTCATGTGAAAAGTGTTTTTTGAATCACCAATTTGAAAAAAAAATTCCTTTTGTACGTTGTCATCTTGTAACAATCCTTATATCTTCATCACTCTTTACAAAAAAATCCATATTTCTTGATTATAACCTTATTACCCTCATAAAAAAATTGTGAGACACTTATCAGGTTATGTTTAAACCCATCAACATACAAAGTTTTCTTAGATTCCATATTTTTTCCAATAATGGATAACCCAACACCTAAGATTTTAATAAATTCATCATTTCCTAATTTCATTGTTCTTTATTTATAATATTTCACATCCTTCAACAATTTCATGTCTCCTATCATTTATGAATAAAACCTACTATCAAGTATGCGGGGTCTTTATACATCCATGGCTTTTAATGCAGTTTCAACAACAAGCGCCTTTTCTCCATTCTTTTCAATAATTACCTTCATCTTTTGAGAATTGAGAATCTTTTCCTGAGCCGTTAACAAAACAAGACATCCTTTTTCTAGGTGTCCAGGTTGTTCAAATCTTTCACAAATTGTTTCTAATGGTTGGAACCTATTTTCAATCTTCACTTCTTTATTTTCATGTTGCATCATGACAACCATCTCATTTATCTTTCTTTGAGGAGATTGACTTCCCCTCAATCTCTTCCTTTAATAACTTGTGGGATATTAGTAATGTTTTATTTTGAACCAAAACATACTTTTTGTGTGTCCAAATCCCACATAATACTAAATATACTCATAGAAAGAGTACTTTCTTCTAAAACCTCCATACTGATCATAATTTTGAAAACATTTCAGAACCATATTCTTTTCATTTTCAATCTAATTCTTCTTCTTCTTTTCCACCTTGATAGGATCAGAAGTATTTGAAACTTTTGAATTCTTCACTATGAAGACATTCATAACATTCCCAACTTTCTTCTTTTCACCCTTTGAAGGTATATTTTGTTAAACCTTCTAAACTTTATCATTACGAGAACATTCACAAACTTCAGTGATAGTGTTTTGGAATCATAGACTTCTCCTTTCAGCTTTAGAGAGATTTTGTTAGAGAAGTTCCAACTCTTATTCTTTTGCCTTACGCTTCACTTCTAGATACACAATATTATTCTTTTAATATTCAAATGAATTTTTCAAATCATCAATCTCTTTAACAAGTTTTTCTTTTTCAGTAGAAAAATATTTTTGGTTTCTTGAGCATTCATATTCCAACTTTTTTTCCTTTCAAGTCATCTGATCTTCCTCAAACGTTCTTTCAAATATTCTTTAAATGCATTTCAAGATGATTTTATTCTTCTTCAGAACTACTTCTTCCAAATTCTTCATTATTTATGGTTGTAATGATTGTATTTTCATTATAATACTCAATGGATTATTCATATTTAACACCACTCCCTTCTTCATCATCATCTTTGGACAAGAAAATTCTTATTTTTTATTTGAATAATTTCTTTTCCTTTCCTTTGTCTTCCTTTTTCTTCCATGATCTTCCTGTCTTCCTTTCTTCAATATCACTATCCTCTTCTATCATTATTCGAGGACAATTAGACACAATGTGACCAAAACCTCCATATTACAAACATTTCAAATAATTTTCCCTTTGTATTTCCCTGTACCTATTTTCACATTGTTAGAAAACAAGGATAATATTTCATTGATATTTTTACATACCTCATTTTTAGAATAAAAATCACCAAATTCATGTTCAATAAAAATCTTTTTTGGTTTTTCTGTAACGACACAAACTTTCATTAATGGAAATCCCTCTTGATACAATTAAATAACTCTTTATAAATTTTTTTTATATAAAATGTAAACTTCTTCAATTTTATGTTAAGAATTGTGACTATTGAAAATATATCCATTGAAACAGTGATCACATGATTAGTATAAATATAGGGCTTTAACAAATCCAATTTACTCAGACAAATGAAGTGATTGTCTCATCCAGTAGATGTGCCCCATGAGAAGCCCATTTTTCAGGGCTCAAAAAGGAGGGGGCATCATTGGTATTCTCTCTTGACTAATCTCAAGATGAGGTTGAACACGTTAAGCATGAGCGGAACCACCTACGAGAGAAGTGGAAGTTGATAGAGATTACCACCCGAGCAAAGTTATCCAAGCCACCCCAAGAGTCTGTCACCATCGCACAACTTACATTTCGGTCTTATATGGGTGTTATAAGAGGTTATGTAATAATACCTTAGTACAATGTTTATGTACATTATTTTTAATATAATAATGAATATACTTTCATTTTGTTATTGTTACCTTGTAAATAGTTTTTAAAGCACAAATAGTATTTTTACTTAATGTTCAACTAAGAAATCTGTTTTGATGAATTAATCAATTTTTGAATTAAATAATATTTTAATAAAATATTATTATTATTATTAAATTAATTTTTATTAAATATAAATGATCGTATATTTTTATGAATGCAATTGTAAATTTTATTAATGTTTGAAATCCATTTTTGTCAAAACCCATAAATTTTTGATAAATGTAGATTTTTATTTTAAAAGTAAAAATTAACATATTTAGAAAATTATTTAGATAAAATGAATATTATTTATGGAATCGGGATGTTGAAATCATCCAACGGAGAATTTTTCATAATTTTTTGAGACAGTCAAATTTTTGGGTAAAAATTAAATACTGTTTAAATATATAATGTGTTTTATGACATAATAATGAACCAATAGTGATGTAATAAAATACTATAATCATTATGTTCGTAAAATATATGTTTCTCCATTAAAATAATGTGATTTGTGGTTTTTTAGATTTATTTATCAAATCTTTAGTGAACCCTTCAAGACTTATTTAACATTTTGTCTTTTTAAATTGTTTTCCTTGGGAGTGTGACTCATCTCAGAATAAGAAACCCCATTATTTTAAGAATTTAGGAATTTTAACAAATAAAATAATGTTTTCCACTCCCCTTTGGAAAAATCCATGGGCAAAAACCATGGGCTGGTTTGTGGTTTTGATTAGTTTAATGTGAGGTGTCCCAAACCTAAATAATAAAACATTCTCTCACCTTTCCTTTATAAACCCACCCAAGATCCCACTTCATCCTCACTCAAAGCCTTTGTAGTTATTCCAACATCTTCCCTACTCTACCTAGAATCCTCCCATGGTGCCCCAAGTTCCCAAGAAGCCTCTCTCAAGCCTCTCTCAAGCCTTTGGAAGCACACTTCCATGTAAGTGTTTTTTCTTCCTTTCTCATTTTTTCCAATTTTCTTAATGTTGTTATTCCCATTTAATTTCAATTATAAATGTTTGGGTATGGTTTCAAACCTCCCCCATACTTCCCTATTTATTTTTGAATGATTGGAGACCCCTTTATCTCTCATTAAATGCCTCCCATGTACACTCTTTACTATGCCAAAATTCTGAAAGGAAATGCTCTCTCATTTACATTCAAGCAATTATTTTGTATCATGAATGTAAATTCCATTACAATTGTTGGGACATGTATCTATATTCCCCCTTACTTTCCATTTACTGTATATATTATGAGACAACCCTTTCTCTCCCATCAACCTATTTTATGAATTCTTACGTCACGTAGTTACGCTGCGTAAATCACACCGATTTTCCAAGCCAATGTCATTGTGTAGTGAATACCATGCTCATTTCTCTATCAAGGGTATTCTCCTTTATTCCCATTTACTTATTGATTATAAAATTCCATGTATTAATTCTACTTTCCTTTATCGTTGAATAAATTATGATGTTTTATGAATCCATGTTATATGATCCATTTGTCACACTTATGCATGAAATGAAATGTTTAAGAAGGGTGTGCCCTTATAGAGATCAAATGGATTGGGTAAAGTATAGTATCATGATACATCATGTGCAATGTGTGTTTACTCATGATAATTCAAGTGCAATGAGGGTTTACTCATGATTCATGTTCAATGAGGGTTTACTCATGCTCTATGTGTAATGAGACTTGGCTCATGCTAATTCTATGTTAACTGTTTTTTCCACATTTTCATGTTATGATTACCATGGTTTATCACGACTTTATGTTCATGCTTCTCTTGTGATCTATTGATATACCTATTTTCTAACATTTATTGTATTCCTCATTTTATTCCGTGATTATTCCCTTACTATGATTTATATCTCACCCTTTTCTTACGCATGTCCTCAAGTTATCCCATGCAATACTAAGTACGAGGGAATGTAGTGGTCATGTAAAATAAGTTTTTAATAAAGATGTTGTTTTTCATGTTTTAAGTTGTTATGAAATGTTCCTAAGCCCAAAATACATTGTACCACTCGATATTATATGTTGTATCAAATATATTTTATGTAATAAATTATGATTAATTGTGTAATAAAATATCAGGGTTGTCATAGTTGGTATCAGAGGATAGATTTAGTTATTTTTGGGATTAGGATTATAAAACACTAGTAAAGCCTTAGAGACAAGACTAAGTATAGTAAAATCATCCCTATGTTTTGGTGAGTATTGATTAATTGGTTTATCAAGAAAATACATCTCTATCTAGATATGAGCAGGTAGAGGTGACTCTAACACAAATTTATCCGAGGGGTAAAACCTGAAAACACCACTTTGAGCTAGACTCGAACGAGAACTGGTGCATGACAACATGCCTTGATGCACTCTTGGTTATGACACTCCCGGGGGATATGTTTAGGTAAATTCACAAGTATAGTTTGAACCATTATTGAGGGACAACAAAATTCCCTAAGAATATATGTTATAAAGTAGATCGTGGATAACATAGACTAAAGCCAATAGATTCCTTTGTTAAAGAAATAAAAGTTATTTATAAGTCATCAGTTTTGTCCTTGGATTACCCATTATGTGTTACCCCTAACTTTCCTTTTATTTCATCCAATGTCAAGTAATAGGAGGACTGGAGCTAACAACCGATGTCAAGATCAATGTGATGACTGTACTAATAAGATGCCCAATCCAATGGGAGCAGGAATCGCGAACTTTGTCACACTTCTATCTCAGCTAACATAATCTTTGAATAGAAACATGGGTCAAGAAGAACATTCAACCCCCCCCCCCACCTATGAAAGGACAAGTCTCTATCATGACTTTCATGAGACAAAGGCCTCCTACTTTTAATATATCATATGATCCCTCAACCGCTGAAGGATGGATCAACTCCATTAAAAAGATATTCTCCATCCTTAAATGTTCTGAACAAGAGAAGGCTCTCTTGGCTTCTTATCGTATAGAGGGTGAAGCTGATCAATGGCGGTAATTGATAAAAAATACGAAGCCTGATGAGGAGATCGAGGAGTCGGAATGGAAGGATTTTTGGAAGATGTTTTTCGATAAATATTTTCCGCTCACCCTTTGGCTTAACATGTAAATGGACTTCCTTGACCTCATGCAAAAAGATGAAAAATATATTGGAGCGTATGAGGGAAAATTTAAAAGGCTTTCACGATATGCCTCCAGCTTTCTCATTACCCCCAAATGCAAGGTTGACTGCTTCTTTGGTGGGTTGAAACCTAGCCTGCGGAAAGCGCTGGCGATCCGTGACTTCGACAGCTATGAGGAAATTGTCTGATGTTCCCTCAAGGTCGAAATGGAGATCAGAGAATCTCAGGGGTATCATGGGGATAAGAAGCATAAGTTTGAATTCAATTCTGGAGGTCCGATGAAATAATCCAATAGTTCTAAGAATATCCAGCACCCCACTTTCCAATGGTGTGGAAAGAAGCACCCCAGAAATTGCCTAAAGGGGAAGAGGAAATTATTTAGTTGTGGAAGAGAGGGGGACTTGGCTATTAACTGTCAGAAAGAAAAACCCATGGCTGCGATATAGGAGAGGAATGCTCCATTCGAACATCAATGCGTGGTTCATTGCTACAACTGTGAAGAACCAGAGCATCTTGCAATTCAGTGCCCTAAGCCAAGGGTTTTCAGAGGCAACCAACAACCTTCAAGGTAGCAAGGAGTGATTTTTCCATTACTACTACCGAAGTGAACCCCAAAAACGAAGTGGTGATAGGTATTCTAGTTATTCATTCAATAATAAGGAATGCAATTTTTTATTTAGGTTCTATGCATTATTTTATATATCGATAGTTTAGTAGAACACTCCCAACACCACCACAAATCATGGAAGTGAATATTTCGGTGAGTACAACAAAAGGTGCAATCATTACATCCCATGAATATAACTCCTCCTCTGTCATAATCTATGGATTGAACTTCCCAGAGAACCTTATCATATTCCCTCTAGTGGAATTTGATGCAATTATTGGCATGTATTGCCTTTCCATATATAGAGACAACATAAATTGTCATGAGAGGGAAATCACTCTTCATGTGGAGAATCGACCCCCCGATTCTTTACAAGTGCAAGGAAGAAGATGAATATTCTTTAGCTCCATCATCTCAAGCATGAATATTACTTCCCTATGAGAACGTGTATCTTACTCAGATGATTGATTCTAAGGAGGAAACCATCCTAGAAGACATGCCTACGGTGAGGGAATTCACTGATGTGTTTCCAGAGGAATTACCTAGTCTTCATCCTAGAAGATATATTGAATTCTCAATTGATCTTATACATGGGGCATTTCCAATATCCAAGAATTTGTATACAATGTCTATTTTGGAGCTTTAGGAGCTGAAGAAACAACTACAAGAGAATCTGGATAAAGGGTTTATACGCCCAAGTGCTTCACCATGGGGTGCATCAGTCCTCTTTGTCAAGAAGAAGGATGGGTCAATGCACCGTTTCATTGATTATAATAAGATCAACAAAATCATCATAAAGAACAAGTATCACCTCCCAAGAATGGATGAATTGTTCGATCAGCTTTGCGGAGAACAATTCTTCTCCAAGGTGGATTTGTGGTCAGGATATTATCAAGTAAAGGTGAAGAAGGAAGATATCCCAAAGACTACTTTTCATACAAGATACAAGCACTATGAATTCATAGTAATGCCTTTCAGACCCACTAATGCTCTAGAAATCTTCATGGACTTGATGAATAGAGTCTTTAGATACTACATTGAAAAATTTGTGGCAGTCTTTATAGATGATATTACGATATACTCCAAAACAAAGGAGGATCATGAGGAGCATCTAAGAACTATACTAGAGACCTTGCAGAAGGAGAAGCTCTATGAAAAGTATAACAAGTGTGAGTTTTGGTTGAAGGAGGTCCCATTCCTGGGCCATATCATCACAAGCAATGGGATATCTGTGGATCCCTCCATAACAGATGAAATTGAGGGATGGTCGAGGGAAAAATCTGTAGCGGATATCCGTAGCTTCTTGGGGTTAGCTGGATATTATCGACGATTTGTGAGAAATTTCCCATGATTGTCCAAACCTCTTACCAAGCTAACTAGGATGGGATTAAAGTTTTCTTGGAGTGATGAATGTCATGAAAACTTCAAGGAGTTGAAAAGGAGGCTTATCACTGTGCTTGTGCTCACTTTACCCCCAAATGGAGAACTTTTTTGGTATTCAATGATTCTTCAAAAAAGGGCATGGGATGTGTGTTGATGAAAAATGAAAATATCATTTCCTATGCTTCAAGTCAATTGAAAGTTCATGAACAGAACTATCCAACACATGGCCTCGAGTTGGCTGTAGTGATCTTCGCTTTGAAAATTTGGCGTCATTATATCTTTGGGGAGAAGTGTGAAATATATACAGACCACAAAGCCTCAAGTATATATTCACATATTAATAGTTGAACATGAACCAACAAAGATGGTTAGATCTGATCAATGACTATGACTGATCAATCCATTACCACCCTGGGAAAGCAAACAATGTTGCAAATTCCCTAAGTAGAATGGACCCATAAATTATATCATTTATGAGAATTGAAATGGATCCAATCTACTTAGATTTGATGAAGATGGACATGGGAATCATAAAGAAGGGAATGTCATCAATCCTTTCACAAATGATTACTCAGACATCACTTTTGGAAAGGTTAAAGGATGATCAAAAAGATGATGTGGGAATTTAGGAAAAAGTAGGAGCTATCGAAAAAGGGAAATCCTCGTAGTTTAATGTTAATGAAGAAGGAATTGTGATATTTGGGAAAAGACTATGTGTTCCATAAAGTCCGGAGCTGAAGAAAGAACTTTTGGATGATGCACATAGTTAAAATTTCTCTATTCACCTAGGAAAAACAATGATGTATCGAGATATCTGAGAGCATTATTGGTGGGATAATATGAAGAAGGAGATCATTGAATATACATCAAAGTGCCAGGTGTGTTAGTAAGTGAAGGCAGAGAGGAAGAAGTCTAAAGGTATGATGCAACCATTTCCCATACTAGAATGGAAATGGGAGAAAATCACCATGGACTTTGTCATTGGACTTCCAAATACATCCAAAGGCAACGATGCGATTTGTGTTATTGTGGATCGTCTTAAAAAGGTTGCACACTTCATTGCTATTCAGGCAGATTACTCATTGGATCAACTGTAATAGATATATATTAGTGAAGTGGTAAGGCTTCATGGAGTACCACTATCTATTGTGTTCGATCGAGATCCAAGATTCATCTCTATGTTTTGGAACAGTCTTCAACATGCTTTGAATACTAAACTGAACTTCAGTATGGACTATCATCCTCAAACTGGTGGACAATCCGAGCAGACTATCTAAACACTTGAAGATATGTTGAGAGTGTTCTCAATGAACTTTAAAGGAGGATGAGATCAACATCTTCCTCTGTTTGAGTTCTCTTATAATAACAGTTTCCACTTGTGTATCAAAATGGCACCATATAAATCTCTTTGTGGGAAAAGGTGCAGAACACCGGCGTGTTGGGATGAGGTCGGTGATCGTAAGCTACTTGGACAAGAAATGGTCAATGAAATGGTGGAGAAGGTGAAAACATTAACCAACATATTAAGGCATCCCAGAGTCGACAGATGAGTTATGTAGATAACTGTCGATGAGACCTTGAGTTTAAAGTTGGGGACAAGGTATTTCTACACATATCTCCGTGGAATAAGGTCATGAGGTTTGGAAATAAAGGGAAGTCAAGTCCAAGGTACATCGGCCCCTTCGAGATTCTTGATCATTTCGGGTATGTGGCCTATCGACTAGAACTTCCACCTACCACATCCAAAGCACATGATGTCTTTTATGTATCCCTCTTAAGGAAGTACATACCGGACCCTTCACATGTACTCTCTTCAGAGGTGGTACAGTTAGAGAATGATCTTTCTTATGAGGAGAAACCAGTTAAGATCTTTGATCGTAGAGAAAATTTCTACGAAATAAGAAAATTACCCTCATCAAGGTGTTGTGGAGAAACCACAAGTTTGAAGAAACGACGTGGGAATCAGAGGAAATGGCGAAGGAGAGTTACCCAAATCTATTTTAGTGTGGGAAAAGGAAATTTTGAGGCCGAAATTTCTTAAGGGGGGAAGATTGTAACGACCCAAAAATTCATTAATGGAATCCATATTGATCTAATTAAGTGTCTCTTTATGTAAAATGTTTATATAAAATGTCAACTTCTTTGGTTTTATGTTAAGAATTGTGACCATTGCTAATATAGCCATCGAACAGTGATCACATGTTTAGTATAAATTTAGGGATTTAACAAATCCAATTTACCCAGACAAAGGAAGCGATAACCTCATCCAGTAGATGTGCCCCATACGACGCCCATTTTTTAGAGCTCAAAAAGGTGGTGGAATCATTGGGCTTTGCTCTTGACCAAGATCACGCATATCATGAACACATTAACCATGAGCGGAACGACCTATGAGAGAAGTAGAAGTTGATAGGGATTACCACCCGAGCAATGTTATCTGAGCCACCCCAAAAGTCTGTCACTATCGCACACCTTACTCTTTGGTCTTATGCGGCTGTTTTAAGGGGTTATGTAACCAGATATTAGTATTATGGTTATGTACAATTTTTTTGTATATAATAATGAATACAATTTCATTTTATTATTGTTACCCTATGAATAGTTTTTAAAGCACAAAGAGTATTTTAATATAATATTCAAGTAATAAATATATTTTGATGAATTATTGGATTTTTAAATTAAATAATATTTTAATAAATTATTATTATTATTAAATAATTTTTATTAAATATAAATGATCGTATAATTTTATGAATCCAATTGTAATTTTTATTAAGGTTTGAAATCCATTTTTGTCAAAAACCCATTAATTTTCAATAAATGTCGATTTTTATTTTAAAAGTGAAAATTAACATATTTAAAAAATTATTTAAATAAAATGAATATTATTTATGGAATTAGGATGTAAAAATTAACCAACAGTGAAATTCTCATATTTTTTTGAGACAGTCAAATTTTTGGGTAAAAATTAAATACCATTTAAATATATAAGGTGTTTTATGACATCATAAGGACCTAACAGTGATGTAATAAAATACTATAGACTTTATGTTCGGCCAATATATGTTTTACCATTAATATAATGTGATTTTGGGTTTGTTTGATTTATTTTACAAAGCTTTAGTGGACCCTTCAGGACTTATTAAACATTTTGTCTTTTTAAATTGCTTTCCTTGGGAGTGTGACTCACCTAAACATAATCAACCCCATTATTTTAATAAGTTATAACTTTTTCCTTATAAAATGTTGTTTCCCACTCACCTTTGGCAAAAACCATGTGCAAAAACCATGGTCTGGTTTGTGGTTTTGATTAGTTTAATGTGAGGTGTCCCAAACATAAATAATAAAAAATTTCCTCACTTTTCCTATATAAACCCACCAAAGCTCCCACTTACTCCTCACTAAAAGCATTTGGAGTTCGTCCAACCTCTTCCCTAATATCTCCAGAATCCTTAAAATGTTCCCCAAGCTCCCAAGAAACCTCTCTCAAGCCTCTCTCAATCCTTTAGAATCACACTTCCAAGTAAGGGTTTTTTCTTCCTTTCTCATTTATGTCCAATTTTCCTAATGTTGTTATGCCCTTTTAATTTCGATTATAAATGTTGGGGTATGGTTTAACACCTCCCAAATACTTCCCTCTTTATTTTTGAATTATATGGGACTTTTTCTCTCTCATTAAATGCCTCTCATGTACACCTGTTACTATTGTGAAATTCTAAAAGGAAATTCTCTCTCCTAATTTACATTTAAGAAATTCTTTTGTATCATGAATCTAAATTCCATTAAAATTTTTGGGAGAGGAATCTATATGACCCCATTACAAAACATTTCATGTACATATGATGACACACCCCTTTCTCTCCTATCAACCATTTTTATGAATTCTTACGTCACATTGTTACGCTACTAAAATTACACCGATTTTCCAAGCCAATGTCATTTTGTAGTGAATACCATGCCCATTTATCTATAAAGGGTATTCGCCTTTATGCACATTTACTTATTGATTTTTGATTTTTAATTCTGATATATACATTCCTTTATCATGTAATAAATGATAATGTTTTATGAATCCATGTTATATGATCCATGTGACACACTTATGCATGAAATGAAATGTTGAAGAAGGGAGCACCCTTATAGCACTCCAATGCATTGGGTAAAGTATAGTATCATGATAAATAATGTTCAATTGGTGTTTACTCATGATAATTAAATTTAAACAAGGGTTTAATCATGCTTCATGTTCAATGAGGGTTTACTCATGCTCCATGTGCAATGAGCCTTGGATCATGCAAATTCTATGTTAAGTGTTGTTGCCACATTTCCATGTTATGATTATCATGATTTATATTTCCTTTATGTTTATGTTTCTCTTGTTATCTATTGATATGCCTATTTTCTAACATGTATTGTATTCCTCATGTTATTCCATGATTATTCCCTTACCGGGCTTTAAAGCCCACCCTTTTCTTATGAATGTCCTCAGGTTATCCCATGCAATGCTATGTATGAGGGAATGTAGTGGTCATGTAAATGAAGTTTTCAATAAAGATGTTGTATTTCATGTTTTAAGTTGTTATTTAATGATCCTAATCCCCAAAGACACTAGAACACTCGATCTTCTATGTTGTATCAAATGAAGTTTTTGTAATAAATTATGTTTAATTATTTAATAAAAGATCATGGTTGTCATATTTTCTTTCTTCTTATCTTGGAAGGAAATTTTTCTATCAACCATTATTTTTATCTTCATAGAATTATCACTTGTTATTTCATAGGTGATAAGAGTGCTATGTAAATCATCAAGGGATAATGTCTCAGGATCTCTGTCTTCCAATGAATAAAATTTTGTATCAAAATTTGTTAGGTAGGATTATCAATATATTTTCAACAAGTATATAATACTTCAGATTTTCACCAAGACATATGATAGTAATCACAATGTCATTCACCCTGATAAATAATTCCCCAATAGATTCATGCTCACCCATCTTCAAATCTTAATACTTCAATCTCCATATTTGTAACTTTTACTTCTTCACTTTTGTACTTCCTTCTTATATGTTTTCAATTAATCCCATGTAACTTTAGTTTTGGAAAAACATTTCACTCTCTAGAGTTCAATTTTAGAAATTTATGATAATATATCATTATTGGTCCTTCCATAATTCTCGAGAAATATATTGTCAACAGGTGTTAGTGGAACATTATAATCAATGGGTGGAAACCCAACTATTGTAGCTTCAAGAACATTATAACTGATAGATATAAGATATGGAACCATTCAATCTTTTCAGATATGATAGTTATTCCCATAAAAAAACATAATACCTTTACTCTTCACACAGTTCACAATCTCCATCAGCAAAGAATAATCAAGGGAAGCTGGCACGGATACCAATTGTAAGTGCCCACTTGGAGTATTGTGTCAATGAGAGGGGGAGGGGGTGAATTAGTGATACTCTATTTCTTTTATGATTCTTTTCAATTGAAACAACCTTCGCCTCCTATTAATGATTTCAATTCCAAACTGAGAAACAAATCAACACACATCCAAAGGAACAAAATGATTTACAACATTCACTATTGAATAATAATAACTACATCCTTGGTATAGATTGGAAATGATCCAAGACCATAAAATCCTCTAGAAATAAATCCTTGGATTACAATAAGTAGGATATACCCTTTCACTCATGTAACACTATGAATAAATCCCACTATTGAGTGTGAACCCTATTAGAAAAATAGGGTAATACAATTGTTTTGTAACAACTTAGGTTATATGTGTTTCTTTTCAATTCAACAAATGTATTCAAATTTTAATACAATTCATCAATTCCTTACCCAGGAGAAAGGTAAGAACTACCTGGACATTGTTATGAAACATTGAGTTGAATTCCTATCAGTACAATTATTTACAAACAAAGCTCTCAATCTTATTTTCAAAACAAACCACTCAGTCTGATTGTCAAAACAATGATCTCAGTAAAATTTTCAAAACAAAGTTCCCAATCCAATTTTCAAAACAAAGCTGTCAATCTGATTTTTAAAACAAAGATCTCAGTATAATTTTCAAAAAAAATCTCCCATTCCTATTTTCTGATAGAAAACAATAGTGTAGAATTAGAACGACTTCAATTCCCGAATACAATTATCAAGCCGAATAGAATATGAAGGAATCATTACCAGTCGAAATAGTTGTCAAACCAAAGGGAATTGACATCTTCTTCTATCTAGAAACCCAAAGATTCTCTCTCTTCTACAGTCAACTATGAAAAACACCCAAAGTACAATGTACGTGTTTCCCTTTTATAGGTGACCCAAAACATGTTTAGATAGGGATCCCAAAACACTTTCCTACTCACTTAAATTCACCAAATATGAATTTATACTGAAATATCAAAGCAATTATTACTATGTCAATGCTTATTGATTCTTCTCCAAACTTCCATAATATTATCTATTAATTTCTAGACACCCATTTCAAATGTTGAAACCAATTTCAATATAATTGGAATACATGGGTCTAATCAAATAATTCTGATTCCTCATGCGGATTGCTGAATACGATTATCAGAACTGATTTGAGTCAAGATCTTATATTTTAATGTTTAACTCCACCTTGACAAATCATTCAGCGATCTCCTTCTGTTTTATTTTATCTTGACCCACTTGAGAAAACACTCTTCATTCACCAACATGTTCTTGTATCATGACTACATTCATGACTTTGAAATCATTGAGAATCAGCTTTAGCATCGTCTGAATTCAATTTGAAAGTACTGTAACCTACCATTCATTCCTTATTCTTTCTTTTCATCTCAACTCAAGTATAATATTTTATTAATACAGATGGTCTATATACTATTATCCTAAATACAATCATATATTGTTATGATCATTCTGGATATGATCATTCTTGTTATGATCTTGC
Organism: Viscum album; assembly: GCA_963277665.1. Classification (NCBI taxonomy): domain Eukaryota; kingdom Viridiplantae; phylum Streptophyta; class Magnoliopsida; order Santalales; family Viscaceae; genus Viscum; species Viscum album. Next base: position 1,895,517,203 of record OY728158.1, on the reverse strand, counting down.
AGGATACAATCATTTTAGATAAGATCATTCCGATTACGATCATGATAGAAACAATCATTCTGGATATGATCATGCTAGATATGATCATTCTAGTTACGATCATGCTGAATAAAATCCAAAAAAATATGAATATTATTCATTCTCAATCTACACCATTTCTTTCCGTTTCCTCAACCTGAATACGATTGTTTTGAGAAACAATTAGTGTCTCATCTTCCATTAACATCACCTCTTATATTAGTACCACTTCGATCAGTACCACATTCCATTAGGATCACCATTCCAATTAGCACCACCTTTTTTATCGACACCACCATTCCATCGGTACCACATTCATCAACACCACCTTTCCATCAATACCACTTTGATTGTTTTGAAACACAATCAGTACAATCTCTTCAATCTGGATACAATTTTTTTTGAAAAGCAATCAGCACCACATTTTCAATCTGGATACGATTTAAAAAAACAATTGATACAATCTAGATACAATTATTCTCTGATTATTTATAAAAACCATCAGTACCACTTCTTTCTCTCTCCCATCCAGATATGATAAATCTAAATACAATTATTTTCTTATTGGAAGCATCACTTTCACCCTTTTCCTTCTATAAAGCTTGAATGAAAAGTTCTCAATATAACCCATGAATTATATGAAATAAAAATCAGCAAGGCATCATTACAATTAACATGGGTCAAATTATTTTCAAAAAAAACACAAAACAAATGTTTCCACCTAACAACGGGAAGTGATTTCCTTTCTTCAAAACATATATTGACAATAAAAGAAAACACTTGAAACCTTCATCACCTTTATCATCAGCTTGGTCCCAATAATACTAATAGTGAATAGATTGATTAGATTAACAAGAAGAACCTCATTTTAGTAATAGGCTTCAATAAAGAGAAGTCCAACCAAAAGGAGTACATGAAAACATGATACAAGCTTGCGATTTGTTTTAAAGACCCTATAAATGATCATCCAGAAACATTAGTAACTTCTATTTCTTAGAAAATTCTACACGATGAGAATTACAATAGGCTCAAGTTTTCTTTTAACAACTATCGTTTCTCATTTAGTGCTTGTTTTTGATGAATCTCGGGGTTTATCACTTTTTTCCAAAAAAGTGTTTCTGATAATAAAATATTAACATTCAATAAATGACTAATAAATTAATAAGAGAGAAAATATGACCATAAATTCATCATAAATATGATTTTGTTAAAAATTTGGATATTTTGATAACAAAAGAAAATGGAAGAAAAAAATTTAAAATATGTTTTCATTAAGGATTTGTACTTTTAAAAATATTGGAAACATATAGAAGAAGTTAAATATCATTAAATGGTAACTATATAAAGAATTTTTTTCATTGAATTATATGTTAAAAAGAAACATTATAGTTAATATTTTTAAAATAAAGTTAAAATCGAATCATTTTAAAAAAATTAGAACGATTAAATTGATTTTTTTTTAAAAAATATGAAAAAAAATTAAAACAATTTTGAAATATATTGGTAGGGGAGAAAAATATACCTGATAAAAAAGAGAAATAAGATCACCCTTTATTTTAAGTATTAATTTTATTGATTAAAGTATAAAAGAGAGTAAATTTTAAAAAAACATGGAAACTCATTAAATATATAGAATATGAGAAAATAATTGGATTTTATGAAGGATATATTATAATATTTCTTTAAAAAATGTTAGAGAAATCCCCAAAAAATGATATTTTTAAATAAATTCTTACATATTTAGCAACATTAAACAAGTACCCCATTGAAAGAATCAACATGAATTGAAACATAAATAATTATGAATGACTATATATTCTTGTAAAAAACATCAAATGGAAACTTTATACACCATATAAAAATAAATAGTTTCATAATACCAAATATGTCTCAATAGAGTGAAAATTGAGAATAATCCCTTAACTCATGTTTGACTTACTTAGAAACTGATATAAACACTTATATAATAAATTAAAATTTATTTTAATTCTCTATTAGAATCATTTAAATACTTATTATATCATATTTTACCAACTTATAATATTTCTACACTGATTTAGTAATAATGTTTTATTAAAAATCATTATTTCTTGGTGTTACTTGTTTAATTATTCATGAAAATTTTTGTTTCGTATTTTTTCTTCATGTACTTTAATTATGGTTCCATCATCCATATAATTTTAATCATTATATAAATATCATATATCCTCATTACATATATATTCATCCATAAAATTTATGTATTTATATATAATAATTACATAGTACATGAAGACGGTAAGCCGTACGTAAGCATGGACGATGTTTGTAATTTTTCAAGGATAAAACTAAAGAAAGAAAAATAAATAGTAATTCACCTTTACAAAAATTAATTATATCATATATAACATACATATTCATAAATAAATCCTTATAACCATCCATGTGAATCATAAATGAAAAATTAATCACATAGCTTCATGGATGTGGTAGTCCATACGTATGCAGGAGTGATGTTATCGTTTTCCAATAGTTTGGATAGTAAGAATTAAGATATTATATTATAATTTTTGAAGAAAAATTATTTCATAAATATCATATATATTCATTATCTCCATCTTTATAACCATCCATGTAATCTTGTTATGAAAAAAAATTACACCACCATGTGGTGACGATAAGTCGTATGTACACAGAGAAGATGTTTTTGATTTTTGTAGGATGGAAAAGTGATTAATTTTTTTTCACATGATAATAATAACATGTTAGTATATTTATGATAATATATTTATTATTTCTAGATGGATAAAACAAATTTATATGTTTTAAAATAAGAAATAAACTTGAAATTGTTAGTAAAGTCAATTATTACTTCTTCGGTAGACTTCCTTCTGATCCACTCTTAATGAACATTGGAATGGTATTTTAAGAAGATAAGTTCCTATAATTCCGGGATGGAGAATTTTATAATAGAATTTCAATGGATTTTTTGAGATACATGGCTCAAAGTGGTGTACTGAAAATAAATAATGGGTGTCCTTTTATTAGTGAGGGGAGGGGAACTCTTATATTGTTTTTAAATATTAAAATTTAATAAAGCGATATTTATGTCCAAATGGTTACAAAATAGATGGATTAAAAGATAAATATGATTTTTTCATAATACAATCATACAATAAAATTTATATAGGTTTATATATCATTTTGAAACATATATTCTTTTTTCAACCCCATCGTGAACCATTTTTAACCTTAACTATGGTAACAAATGTTTCAATATGAAATGGTTATATTTTTATGTATAAGGAAACAAATTGGCTCATAAATATACAAGTTATAAAATTTAAAACCTTATATTTCCCCACTTTAATTTTTCAATATTTTCAGGTTTTTAAATAATTTAATAAAAAATTATTTTCATAAAATATCATTAATATTTTTTTGACACTATTCATTTAATTTGACATTAAATATGTCATAGAAAACATGGAATTAGAATATTAAACATTAAAATATACCTAATATGTTGAAGTTTCTCTATAATATCAATTGAGAACTATAAATCACTCAATAAATATTACTTTTAGTGCTTTGAAAATCCTTTATGTAACACAACGACCCCTCTAGACCGGAGCCGGTGCATTACTTGTTATATTGGAATGGTTAGAAGGAATTAAAATCCCATAGGAACAATCTTTTTAGTATTCTTTAAGATACTAGATACATATATGTCACTCAAATTTAATTGGAAAAGTTTACAAAATACAATACATAAAGAAAACTAAAAGCTTCATCCATAAGAACTCAATAAATGATCTATTATTTATCACCTGATGAATGTAAAAAAAGAAAGGGTTGGCTAAAATTCTCAGTAAAGGTTAAAAATGGCAGAATAATGAATAAATAATAACTAAAATGTAAACAATTTGACATATCAATATGGCATGGTGAATAAATGAAAAACGCACCCCATTAAGAAAATGAGAATGAAACTACATCCATAGATTTTTTCATAATGAAAACCTCATTGATAGTAATAAATAATAATGAATAAAGAGAATTATTATTAATTGGATGTCATGTATCTGGAACATGATACTATAATACCGTAAAAATGGTTTAGTTCTGTGGTTAGAAACCCATTTTATTTCTTAAAACAAACCCAAAGGGTTTGTCGCCAAACTGATTTGTCCCATGAGACCTACCAATGCATAGAAGGGATATAATGGGCTCCACCCACCACTGAATGTCACAAAAATTCTTTATAAATTGATTCAATACAAGAGAAATGTGCCTTTTCAAAATCCGTATAAAATAGAGTATACAGATTCATCAATATTTCAATAATTAAAATAACTTTCCAAATCAACAGCATATGTAAAATGGTATACGGTTTAGACAACAAACATATCCATGATATGAGACTATGTATATTTAATATATATATATAATTTAAAATTAAAATTGATCTTAAATGGTCAGTAGGCACAACACATAAGGATTATTAGGTGCATCATACAAAGTTAGTCACAACAAAATAGTAGTCGGGATAATGCCCCTTACCACAATGTAATCGGTCGAATCATATGACCAGAACATAATAACCCTAAAATGAATCATTGAATAACATGAATATAAAAATAATCATGTTATTATATATTAAATGGAAGTACACATATACCACATACAAGAAATAAGTGGCGAACAATGAAAATCTCACAGAAATGAAAGTGAGATGAGAAACCCCTTACCTTTTTCTCGAGTGTGTTCTTCGTTTGTTTTAATGATCTGAATAATAAAATTTGTCATCATTAATTAATAACTCCAGAACCTCCTATACATGTAATTGATTTAGTATAACCATATTAGGTTCATTCATGGCACTTTTATGGGATTAAGAGGTTCAATTTTTGTGTGTTGGAAGCAGTTTATTCCTTGGTTTTCATGATTCATTTACTTGTTTTCATGAATAAAAGTACATTTGAAATGTGGTTAAACATCAAGAATTGTTAATGTATATTTATAATGATATTATAGTGATATAAATGATCTTATAATGATTTTGGGTTATATACCATGATGATGATTCATTAGTTAAAAGTATATTACAAATATTCAGACTAACTTTGCCGTTTTGTTCGTAATGAACTTGTTTTGTATTATTATTTTATATTATGTGTGTCTAAGGATTAAAAAACATTAATGAGATAAAATAAATATATTTTTATCTGGTTCAACCACTAAAATGGTTTCATAACCAGTAATGAAGGAGAAAGGGAAGAAGAAAACATCGCTGTCCATAAAGGTTATAAATGGGAACCCCATGGACGTTGTTTTCGTTTATAAAAATAAAATGAGAGAGTAATAATATTGATGATGGTTGTTAGATTAACATGATATAATTCCAGTATATAGATGATACTGGGGTTTATCATTGTCATTTTTATAGAGGATGGGTGGGGGAGAAAAAGAAAAGAGATGAGCTTGAAAATAAAAGAAAAGTTGAGAGATCCCTTATGAGAATTCGGCACCCTAACGATGTTGCTTAGAGTTTAATAAAATGAAATGATGAGAACAAAAGGGTATATAATCATATTGAAATTAAAAAAAACTATAATAATAATACATAAAATCAAACCCCAACATATGATAATGGAAATTCAAATAGATAACATAAAAGAAGTGTCGACTAAAAGAAGAGAATGAAGGATTCCCTTACCTTGTAGAGTACCTCCTAGATCTTGAAGGATGTGACCTTGGGGGGACTAATAGAGAGGTAAAAACACCATATATTTTAAGATTATGGATTTGGAATTAATTAAAATGAATGGATGAGTGGGTATTAATAGAAAAAGAGAGGTAGTTTTTTAATAATTTCAAAGGGACACCTCATTAGTGGTTTTTGCCTAACCATGGGCATCCCTGGGGTATTTTCCTATGGTTTTAGACACTTGGGACACCTCATGTTATACTTTACAGTACACAAGTCTACCATAATTATATATATAATTATTACATCATTATGATGTCATTGAACTACTGAAAACTCAAAACTGTATATTTACTATTCCTGAAAAATTCATGTTGTTTAGAAAAATCCCAAAAATTTACCCTAACCATTTTTCAATGTGTAGAATTCAAAAATGAACTCCATTTTTTGAAAATAATTTTATAAGTATTTTTAATTTAATTTTTAAATAAAATCATCATTAATTCGAAAAATTACAATTTTAATGTTATAATTAGTTCTATATCAAATTGAAAAATTCATTATGATCTCATTATCTTATTACCTTAAGAAAATAAAATATTATCATTATTTACTATTTATAACGGTCATATTACTATTCATTAGGGTATTTTACTATTCATAAAAAAAATTAAGTTGGTTCTATCAAACTCGAAATGACTTAATGATCACAAATCTAGATAACCGTTTTTGAATTTTCAAAACATAGAAGTGGAACATTTATGTTTAATGGATTGGTTTTGACTATCTCCGAAATGACCAAGTATTGTTTCAAAGGAACACATTGGTTTAAGAAATATAGGCTATGAAAAGAATGTATTTAATAAAATCATACCAAAAAATGTTTGGGGTGTTATATTATTACCTCCTTCGGAAATTTAATCCATGAAATTTTATGTATAAAGCCCACCAAAAGATGTGGGTGGTTCTTCTTCATGAAATCCTCTGGTTCACATGTTGCTTCCTCCATATTATGGTTTCTACAAAGAACTTTTACTAGGTGAGTTATCTGATTTCTCAATACCTTCTTCCTTGTGTCAAGAATGCCAATAGGCTTTTCACAGTAAGACAAATCAGGTTCCAGTTCAATTTCTTTATAGGGGAGTACATGCGTTGGGTCTGGAATGCATTTCTTTAACAATGACACATGTAACACATTATGGAATTTGGAGCAATTTTGTGGCATTACTAAATGGTAAGCTACTGCTCTGATTTTTTTCCATAATTTCAAATGGTCAGATGTACCTAGGGCTCCATTTCCATTTCTTACTAAATCTTAAACACCCTTCCATAAGGATACTTTCAGAAAGAGATGATCTCCCACATGGAATTCCAAATCTTATCTCTAGTAGTCAGCACAACTCTTCTGCCTACTTTAGGATTCTTTAATATGGGCTTGGATTGTCTTCACCTTTGTCTTGGTCTCCTTAATATGTTCTGGGCCTATATATTTCCTCTCACCAACTTCATCCCAACAAGTTGGAGTTCGACATATCTTTCCATATAATGCTTCATATGGAGCCATTTGAATACTAGAATGAAAACTATTGTTATATGAAAATTCCACCAAAGGTAAGTATTGATCCCACATACCCCGAAAGTAAAGAGAGTGTGATATAAACATATATTCTAGAGTTTAAATATTCCTTTCAGACTATCCGTCAGTTTGGGGGTGATAAAAAGTACTCATATGAAGCTCGGTATTCAAAGAATTCTGGATAATTTTCCAGAATTTTGATGTAAACCAGGATCTCGATCGAATAAAATTGATATAGGTTCACCATCAAGTCTTACAAATTCATTAATATATAGTCTTTCTGGGAGTTGAAGTAGTAAATCCTCTCTTACAGGAAGGAAATGTGCTAATTTTGCCAGAAGCTCAACAATTACCCATATTTTATCATTCCTTCTAGGTGTCCTCATTAGTCCGGTGATAAAATCCACCATAATATTATCACACTTCCACATTGGAAGTGGTAGAGGTTGCGTCAATCCTTTGGGATGTTGTCTCTCTGCCTTCACCTGTGGAAAATCTAGACACCTTGACACGAAGTCATCAATTTCCCGCTTCATATTATCCCACCAGAAATATTCCTTCAGATCTCTATACATAATTGTGCTACCCGGGTGTATAGAGAAATTTGAGCTATGAGCATCGTCTAATAGTTCCATTTTTAGATCAGGTACTGATGAAACACATAACCTCTTCCCAAATTTCAGAACTCCTTGAAACACGAAGTCAACCAATCTCCCATCCTTGACAGCATTAATTTTATTGTACAGATTCTCATCATTAGATTGAAAGCTTTTTATCATCTCTAATAAAGATGGTTTATCAATCATTTAAAATAGAAAATATGTTTCTGCTTCCTTAAAAATTCCCATATCCATCTTTAGTCGATCCAAATATATTGGATCTCTCTCAATCCTCATTTGAGTCAGAAGTCAACGATCCTTCCTGCTTAATCTATCTGCCACCTTATTCGCCTTTACTGGATGGTAGTGTATTAACCAATCATAATATTTGAGTAACTCAAGCCATATCCTTTGCCTCATGTTGAGTTATTTTGGTGTGAAAATGTATTTCAAACTCTTAGGGTCCGTATAAATCTCGCATCTTTCCCTGTAGAGATAATTTCTCCATATTTTTAGAGCAAATATTACGAATGCTAACTCAAGATCATGGTTTGGATAAATTTCCTCATGGGTATTCTACTTTCTTGATGCATAAGAAATAACATTATCATTTTTCATAAGGACGCAACCCAGCCCATTCTTTGATGCATCATTGTAAATCACAAATCCATCACTTTCAGATGGAAGAGTAAAAATTGGAGCATCGATCAATATTATTTTCAATTATTCGAATCATTCCATATATTCTTTTTTCCACACAAACATAACTCATTTACATGTAATCTTGGATAGCAGGTTATCCTGTCGAGCGAAATTCTGAACAAAATGACGATAGTAACCTGATAAGCCAATAAAACTATGTACCTTAGTTATGTTTGTCATTGTGGGACAATCTTAGGTTGAATTTGTCTTCGCATGATCAATTATGATTACATCCTTAGAGATAATATGACCTATAAAAGAATCTAATTGGAGCTAGAATTTTCACTTGCTAAACTTCCAATATAATTTATTTCTTCTATGAGTTTTCAGAATAATCCACAAGTGATCCTCATAGTCTTCATAGTTTTTGAGTATACTAGGATATCATTGATGAATACCACAACAAAGTTATCATGATATTCCTTGAAAACTATATTCATTAAATCCATGAAAACAGATGGTGCATTCTTCAGTCCAAAAGGCATCACAACAAACTCGTAATTCCCATACCTGGTTCGAAATGCTATCTTCAGAATATTTTCCTTCCTCACACATAGTTTATGATATCAGGATCAAAGGTCAATATTTGAGAATTATTGAGCTCTAGGAAGTTGATCAAATAAATAATCAATCTGGGGAAGAGGATACTGGTTCTTTATTATGATAGCACTGATTTCCCGATAATCAATGCATAGCCTCATGGATCCATCTTTCTTTTTGACAAACAAGATCGGGGCTCCCCATGGAGAAACACTAGGTTGAATAAATCCTTTGTCATTCAACTCCTCTAGCGGTTTCTTTACCTCCACTAACTTCACAGTGGCCATTATATGGTGTTTTTTTTATATAGGTCTTGCACCATGAATTAATTTAATGGAAAACTCAATTTCCCACTCTGGAGGATGTCCAGGTAAATCCTCTGAAAAAACATCAATGTATTTTTTTTATTATATGCACATCTTCTATTTGAATATTTCTTTCCTCACCCATAGATATTGGGTTATCTTACTCTCCATGAATTGCATTCAATAGTGCTATAGGGGGTGGGTCTTGATAATAATCAGATGGCAAGGTCTCCACTCTAAAGATAAGAGATTCTACGCCATTTTGAAAAATTGTAACTTTCTTTTTCTTACAATAAATCTTCGCATAATAATTTGACAGCCAATCCATACTGAGAATTATATCAAATTCCGTCATTGGTATGATGATAAGGTTAGAAACTAAATCGTGTTTATGTGTCACAAGGGTGACTAGTCGACAAGCATTTTTTGTAATGATTCATCCCATAAGATTTTTGACTGATAACTACTTTATTAAATCAAATTGGACATGTCTAATTATTTTGAAAAACAGGGAAGATATAAATTAATGCGATGATCCAAAGTCAAATAAAGTGTTGGTTAAGTTTGAGGAAACAATTAAAGTACCTTCCACCACACCATTAGGAACATCAACTTCCACGGTTGTAATCGCATAAGCTCTCCCTTGTTCTATTGGATTTTTCTAAGGCATATTTCGGTGGTGCTTAGGACACTCATTTTCATAATGTCTCATCTCTCTAAAATTTTAGCATTGAATATAATCAAATTGTTTTTCCCCTTGACTTCGTGAGATAGATGACCCTTTTCTCAATAATTATAGTAGACTCCCTTTCCTTTTAAGCATTTCTCGAGATGATTCTTTCCACAGTTTCTACATAATGAGAATTTATTCATTCCCTTATTCTTCTTTGGTACTTCACCGTTCCCTTGGTTATCAGAGTACCACTTCTTATCTTTGTTTCCCTTGAAAAAATTTGATCTAGTAAATTCCTTCTCGGTTTTGATGGCACTTAATACAATTTCATCATATGATGAAAATGTTTGAGAAGCCGGTGCCCTTAGAAGAATTGGCTTAAGACCTTCAAAGAAATGATCAATCTTGTCTACTGAGTCACGTACGTAATCTACGACATACCTGGCTGGCCTTGTGAAGGTAGCCTCATACTCTTCAACACTATCTTCTTCCCTTTTCTTTAATTCAAGGAATTTCTTGTTTATTTCGGTTCATTACTCACAAGGGAAATATTTTTCGAATAATATTTCCTTAAAAGTACTCCATTACATATATTATATTTCTTCATCTTCCACGGTATTCTGAATCAATGACCACCATTGATTAACGCCGTCCTTGAGACAATATACTTCCAGTACTACCATTTCATTTTCATTACATCTTAATGCCATGAATATATTTTCAAGGGACTTGATCCATTGCTCAAAAATGGTTGGATTAGTAGTCCCACTGAATGATGCAGGCTTCTGCTGTATGAAACGATCCAACACAGGTGTGTTGTGGTTATTTGTTACAACATGAATAAGTTTTCCCAATATGGTCATGATATGATCTGCTCCAACATTTACTGTGTTGACTTGCTCAGTGGGGAGATCCCTACATTTCCCATGAGATTTGATTCCCCTTATTTCATTAGACACCATTTTTAAATAATGGAACACAATAGATTAGGTTATTCTCATAATATATAATCTTGACTTAATAAAATACTTAGCATAAACTCAGATCCTACGTATGGCTAATCCCATAATCAGAAAAATGGTTTGTTTAAGGAAAAATTTACATTTCAGTCCTTCATAATGGCTTGTAAAGAAAATAGGAATTATCCTAAGAATATTCTTCAGAAGTGTCATATCCAATAGTGCATCAAGGACCATTGTCGTGTACCAGGATACCCCAGGTCAAGCCCAAAACTCCTTATCAGTGCTTTCACTCTTAGGTACCTCTGTTCCAGAGCCACCTCTACCTACTCGTATCCAGACGTGGATGTATTTTCTATAAGGATTAACATAATCTATTCCATACCAAAATACTACGATTTTCTTGTACGTTTATCCTCAAATATTACCTTATGGATTTGTTCCCTACTATAAATTTCCTACTCTGGTTTCCAAGTTTTCTACTAAACTTCCTCTGATACCAACTGTAACACCCTGACCCCTCTAGACCGGAGCCGGTGAATTTTTTATTATATTGGCATGGTTAGAAGGAATGAAAATACCAAAGGAACGGCCAGTTTAGTATTCTTGAAGAAACCAGATACATAAATTTTACTCAAGTTACAATGGAAAAGTTTACAAAATACAATACATAAAGAAAACTAAAAGCTGCATCCACGAGAACTCAATAAATGATCTTCTATTTGTCTCCTATTGAAAGTAAAGAGTGAAAGGGGTGAGCTCAAACACTTAGTAAGGGTTTCAATTGGTGGAATCATGAATCAATAATAACTTAATTTTAAACAATTTGACATATAAATATGGCATGGTGAATAAATGAAAAACTCATGCCATTAATAAACTGAGAATGAAATTGCATCTATAGATTTTTTTCATAATGAAAACCTCATGGATAGTAATAAATGATAATGAATAAATAGAATTCTTATTAATTGGACATCATATATCTAGCACATGATACCATAATACTATAAAAATGGTTTAGTTCTGTGGGTAGAAACCCGTCTGATTTTTGGAAACAAACTCGAAGGGTTTGTCGCCAAACTGATTTGTCTCATGAGACCTACAGATGCATCAAGGGGATATAACGGGCCCCAACTACCACTTCATGTCCAAAAAATTAATTATAAATTGATTCAAAACAATATAAATATGCCTTTTCAATATCCGTATAGAGTAGAGTATACAGATTCATCAATATTTCAATAATTAAAATAACTTTCCAAATAAACACCATATGTAAAATGGTATACGGTTTTGACAATAAACATATACATGATATGAGATTATGGATATTTAATATAAACATAATTTCAAATTAAAATTTATCTAAAATGGGCTGTAGGAACAATGCATAATTATTATTAGGTGCACCATACAAAGTTAGTCACATCAAAATTGTAGTTGGTACAAAGCCTCTTACCACAATGTAATCTGTCGAATCATTTAAAAAAAACTTAATAACCCTCAAATGAATCATTGAATAAAATGAATGTAAGTATAATAATGTTATTATATGTCAAATGTTAGTACACATATACCACATACAAGAAATAAGTGGGGAATAATGAAAATATTACAGAAATGAAAGTGAGATGAGAAACCCCTTACCTTTTTCTCGAGTGTGTTATTAGTTTGTTTTAATCACCTGAATAATAAAATTTAGCTTCATTAATTAATAACTCCAGAACCTCCTATACATGTAATTTATTTATTATAACCTTATTAGGTTCATTCATGGTTCTTTTATGGGTTTAATAAGTTCAATTTTCTTGTTTTGGAAGCATTTTCTTCCTGGGTTTTCATGATTCATATACATGTTTTCATGAATAGAAATTCATTTGAAATATGGTTAAATAACCAGAATTGTTAATATATTTTATTAATGATATTAAGGAGATATAAATGATCTTATAATGATTTTGGGTTATATACCATGATGATTATTCATTAGTTAAAAGTTTATTACAAATATTCAGATTAACTTGGTCGTTTTGTTCATAACGAACTTGTTTTGTTTTATTATTTTATATTATGAGTGTCTAAGGATTATAGATAATTTATGAGATGAAATAAATATATTCATATCTGGTTTAACCATTAAAATGGTTTCATGACTATTAATGAAGGAGAAAGGGAAGAACAAAACTCCGCCGTCCAAAAAGGTTATAAATCAGAACCTCAAGGATGTTGATTTCACTTATAAAAATAAAAAGGTGGAGTAAGAATATTGATGATGGTTATTCCATTAAAATGATATAATTCTATTTTATTGATGATACTAGGTTTTATCATGGTCAGTTGGACATAGGAGGTGAGTATAGAAAAAGAAAAGAGATGAACATGAAAATAAAAGAAAAGTTGAGAGATCCCTTATGAATATTCGGCAGCCTAACGACATCACTTAGAATTTCATAAAAAGAAATGATGAGAACAAAAGGGTATATAATCATATTGAAATCAAAGAGACAGTAATAATAATACATGAAAACAAACCCCAACATATGATAATGGAAATTCAGATAGATAACTTAAAAGAAGTGTCAACTAAAAGAAGAGAATGAAGGATTCCCTTACCTTATAGAGTGACTCCTAGATCGTGAAGGATGAGACCTTGGGGGCTTAAATACACCTTGGGAGGACTCCTAGAGAGTGACTCATTAGTGGTTTTTGGAAAACCATGTGCTTTCTCATGGTATTTTCCCATGCTTTTAGCAACTTGGGACACCTCATGTCATACATTACTATACACAAGTTGTCCATAATTTTATATTTAATTATTACATAATTATGATGTCATTAAACTACTGAAAACTCAAAATTGTATTTTTACTATTCCTGAAAAATTCATGTATTTTAGAAAAATCCTGAAAATTTACCCTAACCATTTTTTGATGTGTAGAATTAAAATATGAACTCCATTTTTTTAAAATAATTTTCTAATTATTTTTAATTTAATTTTTAAAATAACTAATAGTTAATTATAGATTTTTCAAGAGGGAAAAATGCTCTCCAACGGCCGAGTGCTCTCATCGCTTCTGCCGCTCCCTCTAGGGTTGCCCAATCCTGATGATTTCACTGGCCTCAAATTGATTCGATAGATCCTTCTCGATGGGTAGCAGATTCGATCCTGAATGTGAACTCGCATTCAAGCCCAAAATCTTATCTAAACAAAATGACACCCTCACGAAAGACAAGCCTAAAGGCATTTCCTTCGTCAAAGCTCTCAATGGCATGGAACCTTGCAAATCCACTGAGATGCATGCAGTTAGATGCAAGAAGCTCGAAGACGGTAGATTTGCTGTTGAAGCTGATCCAAAAGCGCTTCAGAAATGGTCACTGCTCTGTATGTTTTCCGTCCTGGCCCGTATTTCTTATCTAAAAGGGGACAATCCCTGGTCGAACCCAGAACTCGATGCTAGAATTACAAATATTTGGGTTTTTTTGACTGGAAGCTTGTCCCTCGTGGTAAGGGTTATTTTCACCTTGTTCTGAAAATGCAAGAAGATTTGAATCGTGTATGGTACTCCGAAAACCTACAACTCAAGCTGGGTGCCGTTCGTTTATCAGAATGGGACCTCTCCTTCAATACATATAACACAAAGAATTCCTTAGTTCAAATCTGGGTGCATTTTCATGGATTGAATTGGTATTTTTGGCACCCTCGGATTCTCAACGACATCGCCTCATGTATCGGCACACCGCTAATGATTGATCAACGGATGCTGAACACTAAGCTTGGCATGTATGCGCGTGTTATGGTGGAGGTCGACATTGCTGAAAAAATTCCAGAAACCATAATATTCAACGCCAATGAGTATCATGCTGAAGTTCGCATTGAGTGTGAACGAATGCCGCCCTACTGTGAACTATGAAAAATCGTCGGTCACTCACTGCTGAAATGTCAGGTGTTCAAAAACCAGGTGACTAAACCTGTGGACGACGGATGGACTGAATTGAAGCGGATGAAGGCTAGTAAGAGTGTGATTTTAGCTGTCCCTGACCCCCCAAGAAAAAACCCGATATTTGGGTGAAAAAAACTTCTCTTCTGGGTGAGACCTCCGGGACCTCCTGGGCTAATCATGTCAAAGCTAAAGAACTATAAGTACTCGCCCAGACCTCCTTGGAAGACAATGCTCAGCCCGTCCTGGTAAATTCCTCTGAACCCTACCTCCATGGGGATCCATAAGATGCAGTGAGAACTCCTCCCACCAAGGTGCCAGTATCTCACACAGCCTGCCACAAGGATGACATCCCAGTTGATATCACCTCTCGGGCTCCTACACAAGTCACTACAAGCCCTACACAATTATGTGTTATGGAGCATTCTTCTCCAAAATAGGCTGATGCCACTGCCTCATCCAAGCATTATGGTATGCATTATTCTGCTCTGGTTAAACATGATAATTGCACTGAGGTGAACTCACCTTCCCCCCTGCACCCTCCTATACCACTGACACTATAGGATATCAAATGAAAAATGCAACATGTACCCTTTATGGCTGTATCTACTGAACCAGTAGACACTCTGGACACTCCAGCATTGACTACTGACCCCCATACCCCTATGGCAATGGACCTTCCTGCTGCTGCTATTGATTTAAATTTTTTCAAAGTAACTAATGTTTTAACTACTTCTTCTATGAGAAAACAGGGCATGAAGACTCCCCCAGCTGCTCCCTCAAACCTTAGAAGATTTAAAAGGATCAGGGGATCAAATGGATCCAAAAAGAAAAAAATAAGCTCGGGCTCCAAAAAAAGGTTTTAATGGATGTTCGTTTTTGGAATTGTCAGGGGCTAGAAAAACTATGACACTATTTTGGTTATTAGAAGACTTTTTACTACTCATAAACCCAAAATTTTAGCTCTTGCTGAACCAAAAATCAACTTTTCTATGAACTTTTTACACCACTTTTCTGTTGGTTATAATTTTATTCGTGCTTGTACTAATGATAGTAATTCTGAATCTTTATGGATTATTTATCAAAAATCCTTGCAAAATGTCAACATTATTATCTCCTCTGAACAAATGCTTACTTGTGATTTTCCTTTTGATATCAAGCACATCTTTTGTACATTTTTTATGCCAAAAATAGATACCATGGTCCTAGTCCTTTGTGGAGTGCCCTCGCCTCCATTGCTAACTCCATGCATGACCCATGGATGGTGATGGGGGATTTCAATGCCATCCTCTCACCCTCTGAGAAACTGGGTCCTTCCCATTCTCCTATATCATCTAGAGAATTTAGAACTGCTATTGAGGACTGTAATCTGGTTGAAGTCTATCTCATAGGTGCTAAGTTTACTTGGTATCGTAGACATTATAATCGGGTTGTTGCTAGCAACCTGGATAGAGCTCTTGTAAATACCCCAATCTTAGATTCTTGGGACACCATATCTAGTATTACTATTCCTAAACTTAATTCTGATCATCACCCTATTCTCGTCACCTTTCACTCAAAAAAAGCCAAGGCTAGTATTCCCAACAAATTCAACAATGCTTGGTCTCAGGACCAGGACTATACTAACCTCATTCGATGTTTTTGGAGCTCTATGAGTCATCCTGCTGATGATTTTTCCTGTATCACAAAGCTCAAGCACCTAAAACATTTACTCAAGGGTTGGTGTATTAAAAAATCTAGATAGACTGACCAAGAAATCTCAAACCTTGAGAATGACCTCAATCAAATCCAAATCTCCTCCACTAACTATAATTTTCCCTCAGACCACCAAGCTGAAATAAACATTTCCTTCAAGCTCAACCCCCTTTTAACCCTAAAGGATAACCTTCACAAATAGGTGTTCAGAACGAAGTGGCTCATGGATGGAGACAGAAATACCAAATTTTACAATTCCTTACTGAGGATTACAAAATTCACCCGACCCTTATCTTCTCTGAAAGATAATGACAATATCCTATCCTCTGAAGCTTCCATTTCAAATCATGTTGTCACTTACTTTGAAAACATTTTTACGAGCCATCATATGAACAAAAATATTCACCCTAGGATCATCCCGATGCTGGTAAGTGTAGATGACAACAGTTCTCTCATAATTTTGCCTTTGGATCATGAAATCAAAGCTATGGTCTTCAGTCTAAACCCTGAAAGTGCTCCTGGACCTGACGGATTCAAAAATGGCTTTTTTCAACAACACTGGGAGGTTGTCCACACTGATGTCTGCAAACTTGTTAAATATTTTTTAACACTGGATCTCTTCCTCATGGCCTCAATGCCCAATTCCTCACCTTAATTACAAATGTGGATAATGCCTTTGAAATCTATCTTTTTAGACCCATTTCTCTAATTAACTCCATTTATAAAATTATTACCAAGATTCTTGCCAATCACTTTTCCCCCTTATGTAACAAAATCATCTCTTAGAACCAATTTGGTTTCATCAAAGGTCGATCCATTCAAGACTGCATATGCCTTGCTTCGGAATGCACCAACTCTCTAAACAAAGTCTCTCATGGAGGCAGCATTGCCATTAAGCTCGATGTTAGGAAATCTTTTGATACTATTGACTGGACCTTCATTTTTAAGGTTCTCAAAGCATTCAAATTTAACTATATTTTCATTAACAGGATAAACTCCCCCTTTATCTTAGCCTCAATCTCAATTCTTATTAATGTCTCTCCCATAGGATACTTTAAATGCACTAAAGGGGTTCGTCAGGGTGATCCCCTCTCTGCCATTCTCTTTGCAATTGCGGAAGATTGTCTTAGTAGACTGCTCTCCTCGCTTGCTCATCAAGGTAAACTCAAACCCATATCAGCATCTAGGAATCTTTTTGTCCCAAATCAGCTCCTTTATGCCGATGACATTATAATTTTCCTTAATGGAAGTAAATGAAATTTTGTCAACCTTAAACATGCCTTATCCCATTATGAGGATGTTTCGGTTCAAATCATCAGTTGGAAGAAATCCTTTTATTTTCAATGGGAAATCCTTCCCCCTCTCTCAAAAAGGTCACCTTATTGAAACACTTGGCATCAAGGAAGGCTCTTTTACCTTCACTTATCTTGGATTCCCCATCTTCTGGGGTAGGCCGAAGGCTATTTATTTTACTGATATTGTTGAGCAGGTGATTAATAAATTATCTTCCTGGAAAGGGAAATCCCTGTCCATGGATGGTAGAATCTACCTGGTGAAATCGACCATTTTCTCAAAATTGGTTTATTCCCTCATGATCTCCAAATGGCCTTTGAGTCTTCTCTAGAAAGTCAATAAGTATATAAAATTTTTTGTCTGGACTAGCAGCATCATTGAGCGGAAACTTGTCACCATACCATGGTCGACCTGCTGCACCCCCCTTGAAAAGGGAGGCCATGACATTAAAAATCTCAAATTGTTCAATAAAGCTCTTCAAGCGAGGCTCACTTGGAGATTGATCCATAATACCTCTGCATCCCTTACTTTTCTTAGAAACAAATTTCTTGTGAGGTTAAAAAATGGAAATTTAAATTATGTTCAATCTTCGCTTTGGCCATCCTTAAAAAAATTATTTTTTCGGATCATGAATAACTCTAGATGGTTGGTTAGAATGGACTCCAACATTCGCTTTTGGCTAGATAACTGGATGGGATCCCCTCTTATTACTAAGCTTCCTCCTAATACTGCCCCTGACAACATTAATTTCTCTATTAAGGAAGTGATGCGAGACAGGGACTTGGAGCTACCTGACTCTATCTCGCAGGTGGTTTAATGTTACCCTTTATCTCATGATGAGGATCTTCTAGTTTGGGAACCCACTTCCAATGGTATTTTAAACTCAAAAAATTTCTAAAATCATTATTTTTTGAACTTGGAATATGATTTTTCTTATCTGAAATGTTTTAAGAAACCCTAGATTAAACCTACTAGGATTTTTCTTATTTGGCACTTGGTGCATAATCGCATCCCTACTGAGATTTGTCTTCAATCCGTCAGCATTCAAATTTGTTCCAAATTCCTTCTTCGTCATCAACACCGTGAGGATATCAACCATCTATTTCTATCTTGTGATACTGCTTTTTCCATGTGGAATTTTATTGCTGACATTTTTAACTACAAGTGGCCATCTTCGGACAATATTATTTCCCACATAAAGCATTGTGTGAAGCTTGAATTCTCTCCACAAGTCAAAAATCTCTTCTTATTTTTTGTGGCGTAACTTCTACACATTATATGGTATGATAGAAATTCCATCATTCACAAAAATCACTCGCCCAATCTCATCGCAGGTCGTACGAGAATCCTGATTTCCATTAATGATGCTGCCTCGATCCAGAAATCTCATTGCGACAACTCGATCGGTGACTTCGTGATCCTATGACGGTTAAAGATTGGTGGAATTTTTCCTCCTCAAAAACGTTTTCTTGAAGTCTTCTAGCAAGCCCCGCTTCTTGGATGGATCAAAATTAATATTGATGGAGCTTCAAAACGAAATACAGTTCCTGTGGGTTATAGAGCAGTTTTCAGAGACTATAAAGGGCACTGCCATGGCTGTTTTTATGGAAGCTGCGGGAACTCCTCCTCCCTTGAATCAGAGATGTTTTCTCTCATCCATGCCATCCGTTTTGTGAAGATCAAAGGCTGGAACAACATCTGGATTGAAAGAGACTCCACCACCATTGTACATGCAATTTGGAATGGGGTTGTTCACCACTCTTGGTCCCTTACTGTGAGATGGAAGAACTACCGGAACTCGCTTCTTGATATCAGATATATTGCCACCCATGCCTACCGTGAAGCTAATATGGTGGAAGATGGTCTTGCCAACAAAGGGATCAATCTGGACATTTCGTTGGCTGACGAGTTACCGGATGATCTCCTCCCTCTCCTTGCTAAGGATTATAATAAAATTCCCTCTTCCAGACCCATGTAATTTTCTTTCTTGTTCTTAATAAATTTTACCCTTTGTCAAAAAAATATATTTAATTATAAAAATAGCTATTTTAAATGTATAATTAGTTCTATATCAAATTGAAAAATTAATTAAGATCTCATTATCTTATTACCTAAATAAAATAAAATATTATCATTTTTTACAATTTATAAGGGTCATTTTACTATTCATATTACAATTCATAAGGGTGTGTTACTATTCATAAAAAAATCAAGCCGGTTCTATCAGACTCCAAATGACTTACTGGTCACAACTCTAGATGTACGTTTTTCGAAATTCCAAAACGAAGAACTGGAAAATTTATGATTGATGGCTTAGTTTTTACTACCTCTTAAATAAACAAGTGTTGTTTCAATGGAACAAAATGTATTATGAAATATAGGCTATGAATAGAATTTATTTAAGAGAATCATACCACAAAATGTTTGGGGTGTTATACATTACTAGATTTTTTATGGATTGCATGAGTATTGAGTCGGCGTTGTGTAACCATATGAAGTAAATATTTTATCACTAAGATTTACAAATAAATCCTTATGGTAAAAATAATAATTAATATTTAAAATAAAAAGTTATAACTAAAATTATAATATGGTTATCATTGTGTAAAAAATTTGGAGCTATTAAAGTGGGATTTTAGAATTTTCATTACATAAATTAATATAAACATCATTAATAAAGGCATATTGAATCAAAATTACATATATTAAAATTTTTGATGGGTATGGTTGAATTAATATCATCAAATTAAATGGAACATATTTTTATATAAATATTCAATGCTTTTTTATAATATTTTAAACCATAATTATCTTCTTTACCCTTCACTAAGTCAATAAATTTTAACACAGTTACTATTCATAATGACTATAAATAAAGATGAAATATTTAATAAATTTAACCATCAATATAATAAATATTTAATCCATTTTATTAAATCAAATTCCTATAATTATCATAAATTAATTTAAAAAAAACCCAGAAAATGTGATGAAAAACAGTTTTCTATAAAATTGTGTTTTTCAGTTTAGAAATTGATTTATATGGAAATTATGTAAATTATCAATCATAATGAAAAATAAATATTTATTGGGATTATCTTTACCTTATTTCAAAATATTATAACCTTATTCCAAGGATATATTCATTAGAATAAAACATCCCAAAATTCAAACTCCAGACCCGACTGATGATTTTCAACATTATGTTTTTATTGACTTTGATTATCCATATGTTTTTTTAATGGGTATGACCTTCTCTTCCATTTTATTTGTTAGATCAGTTCCCAATTGATCTCTTTCTCCAACTTCATCATAACATATTGGAGTTCTACACCACCTTTCACATAGGGACTCATAAAGTTCCATATGAATCCTTTACTGAAAGATATTGTTGTAGGAAAAGTCTACCAAAGGAATTCATTGATTCCAACCAACTTTTAAATCTACAGAGAAAGCTCTCAACATGTCTTTTATAGTTTTAATGTTCATCTCAGACAGACCATATTTCTAAGGATGATAATTAGTTATGAAAATTAACTCTATATCCAGAGCCTTCATAAAGCTTCTCCAAAACATTAAGGTAAATCTCAGATCATGACCAAATATGATTGACAGTAGTCCTCCATGAAATCTCAAATAATGTATAAATGAGTACGTTGATTATGAGATAAATCATCTCTAATATTAATAAAATATACTGATTTGATAAGGTGTTCTACTACAAACAAAATATCATTGTTCCTTTTAGATGTTTTGGGTAGTCCTATAATGAGATCAATGGTAATGTTTTCCCATTTCCATTTCTGTATGGTTAATGGTTGTAACATCCCCTTAGACTTATTTATATTAGAAATAAATTTCTAACACACCAAATATTAGGATAAATACTATATAATATCCATTTTTAGGATATCTCACTAGAAATAATCTTTTAGATAACTATAAATATTTATACATATAGTACTAATAGATAATGATGAACTATGAGATTCATAAAAAAACTCCTTATTAAAATATATTTTTAAGGAATGCATAATCAGTTCTTGAACCATACCATTCTAGAATGACCATGGTTTAACTCCTGAACAGTCCTCACCTTCATCTATAATTCTATATCTTCCTCCCATGTCTTAATAGTCCTATCATGGATGGATGGTTAAACATTAATCTTGGAAATATATTATATGTACCCTCCTCAATATTTAAAAATGTAATTTTTGAAAATCTATAAATTTTGGATCTCTTTTTATCCTCATCATGGAAAATCTAGCATGGTATTTTTGACTCAGAGCTTCAGCAACCTTGTTCGTCTTCCTATGGTGGTTATGTATTGAGAATTCATAATCTTTAATCAACTCCAACTATCTTATATGGAATATATTCAACTATTTAAATGTAAATATACTTATAATTCATGATTTTAATATTAGTATATATATATTAAAACTTTCACCATAAATATAATTCAACCACATGATCAATTAAAAACTACCCCTTATAGATCCAAATCACAAGTTGAGTGATTTTTTTCATTAAAATTCAATTGGGGAGAGTAATAAGATATCACCATAACATTATTCATGAGGATAAATCTGAATACCTTATTTCATGCATCAATATATATAAAAAACCCTTATGCACTATAGGGTAGTGTAAGTACATGCACACTAACTGACATTCACTTTAGTTATTTTTAATTCTCACCACATTCATCTTTATAATAGAACTTAACCCCCTTCCTTGTTTACTTGGTTAGTGGATTATATAATCGTTAAATATCACTCACAAAGCATCAATAGTATCTAGATAACCCAACAATACTATAGATGTTGGTTATTGTGGTTGGAATAGGCCATTTATCATTAAATTACATCTTTTAAGGGTCCACTAATATACCCTTCCATGAAATTATATGATCCATGTATGAAATTGTTTTATACCCAAATTCAAACTTGTTAAATTTACCACACACATTTTCCTTCCTCAGGGTCTTCAAAAATATCCTTAAATGTTCTTCATGATTTTTCTTTCTCATAAAAGATATAATAATATCATATATAAATACTACCCCAAACTGGTCATAGTAATCCTTAAATACTATTTTCATTAAATCCATTATGATAGTAGGATCATTGGTAAGTTAAAATTAGATTAACTTAATTTATAATTACAATACCTCGTATGGAAGGGTGTATGAGGTATTTAATATTCATAGAATTTTAGATATTGATATCTAGATCAATGATCAATATTCAAAAAATATTTAGCTCCTTGTAATTGATCAAACATATCATTGATACAGGGTATGTGATACTTATTCTTAATAGTGATTTTTTTCAATTTCAAGATAATCAATAAAAGATGCATTGACCTATATTTCTTCTTAAAAAATAATAGTTGCACCTAATATTGAATCACTATGATGAGTGAATCCCTTATCTAGATTCTCTTATAGTTTATTATTTAATTCATGCAACACAATCAAGGCAATTCTATATGGAGTCTTTGAAAAGGGTGTATCTCTAAGAATATGTTCCATAGAAAACTAAACATTATGATTAAGGGGATGAACAAAAATCATTAAGAAAGAAATAAAAAAACTCCCATGTAAAAGGAATATCTTCAATGTTGAGTTTCTTTCCAACCATATTAGGTAAGTATTCCTCATGAATAGCTAAAAAACCCATATGTTGGAAGTAATTTCCTTTGGGAGTTCAAGTTCATCGTAACACTGGTAGACTATCATAGGTTGATTCAAAATATCAAATGTTACATTACATAATCAAAAAATTAATATGGGATCCATATTTAGAGAGCCAATATATGCCCAAAATTTCAAGAAATTTAGAAGGAGGGAGAATAAAAAGATTTATAGGAATCACATTCCTAAATACCTTTATTAGAGAGGAGATATAGACTTTAGATGTGATCATCTTAACATTAGAAGTTTTCAATACCAACTAAACATATAATCATTAAAATAGTGATATGATTACCCAATAAATTTCATTATATATAAAAGATTTGGTAAAACCTGAATAAAAAAATTAATTTTCACATCCAGAGTAGATGATAAGTATAACTTTCACCACATCTATAGGAACTTATACTTTGGTTGTTGTTATCCCATTTTCTTGGCCCTATTCCCATAGATTATTCTATGGTATGTTCCCTTGAATCTTAGGGAATTTTTTTGAATAACTTCCCATCACTTTATAGTAGATTCACTAGATAGAAATGGTTTCTTTAATTTGATTACATTCATTAGCTAGATTACCCTTATCTTTGCACTTCTAAAAAACTCACATGCCCTTCAGGCATTTTATAGGATGATTCTTTCCCAAAATTTTACATGATGGAAATTACTTCATTACCAATTATTCATTGATGTGTCCTCATTTTCTTAGTGATTAGAAAACCTTGTCTTCTCTTGATTTCCCTTTAAGATATAGGATCTAGAAAATTCCTTCTCCACCTTCATTAAACGTGATACTATATGATCATAAGATGAAACATTTTGAGAAATAAGATCCCCTTGGAGGCTCTGATTAATCCCATCAAATAATCATCTAATAATTATTTTATGATAATGTTTCTAGTATGCATAATGCCTATATAATATTGTAATGTTATCCTCATACTATACCACACTTTCTTTCTCCTTCTATATTAATGAGAGAAACTTCCTCTCTATTTAATCTCATTGTTCTTTAGAGAAGTATTCCTATTTAGTTTTATTATTAAATGACCACCATTGATCAAAATATCCTCTCAAATAATAAACTAATAGAATAAAATATTCACTTTCATTATATCCAAAATCTTGGAATGTCTTTTCATGAGACATAATACATTATTCTTCCACAAATAGATTATTAGCACCATTAAAATATGGAGGAATATATCGTATGAAGCGATCTACCACATGTGAGTGACAATATAAAACAATAATTTTTTATATATGTGTAAGGTTTTTCCTCATAACCTGAGTGAGCTACTGTAATATTCCCATTATCGTGTTAGTTCCAACACCCAAGGCATTTACTTGATCAACAAATCATTCCCTACATTATCCATGGGTTTTATTCCCTTTATTCTCTTAGGCACCATCACTAAATAATGACACACACTATATTAGCTCATAATTTTTAGGAATACTAAGAATTAAAATACAAATACCTATAATGGTAAAAGTTTCAAAATACTATATGGGATTATAATAATTTTTCTATTAGTTAGGTTTATTTAAAATATAGTTCCTAAGGTTTGTTCAAAAGTTTCTCTAATATCAATTATAGAATCAAAAACTACAGTAACCCAAAGTCAGAGTATTCTATTTTTATATTGGCATAGATATAAGGGCTACCATACTGAAGGACTGATCAGTTTAGTAATATTGAATAACTAGATACATACAAAATTCCCATATGAAAATTTTAATATAAAATATATATCATAATAAAAATTCTTGAATCCTTTATATTATTCAGAATATAATTCTTCATATCATGGGGAAAGGAAAAAACTAAAGGGTGATCTAATATGCTCAGTAAGGGTAACATACAATAGAATCTATCATGTGTAAATAATTAAAAATCATTATGAATGTAAATTACTAAAAAAACATTCCATTTAATCAACAACTTGATCAAAAATGAATCCACAGATAATATCAATGTAATAATATCATGGAAAATAATAACTAAATTCTCAATGAAGGAAATTATTAATGTTGGAATTCATGATATCATACATCATAATATCTTCACATCAAGGACTTATACTCATACATTTTAATTTATGGGTAGGTAAATACCAAAAATCCATTTTATAAGATTTTCCAACTTTATTTTCTCATGATACCTATTGATGCATCAAGGGGATATCTATAACCAGCCTCCACCTAACATTTCATGCACAATACATTCCACATATATTGAATGATCAGTTTAATTCATTAAAAATATGCATTATCAATAAAAGTCTGTATTCACTAAATAATATGAAATATCAATATTCCCCCAATCGATAAAATAATGTTTAAAATAAAACACAACATATAAAATGGTATAAAATATAGGAAATAGTCATAACTGTGATAAAAATAATATGGATATTTAAGAAAAATGTAATTTCCAATGATTATAAGAATGTAAATGTTTAAAGAGAAATTCAATTACTATAAAATAATAATAGAAAAATGATGACCATCAATTCATCAGAAATATAAGTTTTGTAATAAAATCATATATTAGGTAGGATAAAATAAAATAGGAGAAAAAATTGAAAATAAGTTTTCATTAATATTATTTATTTTTAAAACTATTAAAAAACTATATAAAAATATAAATATCCTAAACTTATTATTGTGGTAGGAAATTTTATTAACTTCATATATGTAAAAAAGAAACATTCATTGTCAGTTTTTGTAAAAGAATTCCAAAATAAACATTTAGAAAAAAAATTATAAAGACTAATTTAAAAAAAATTAAAAATTAAAACATGAAATAAAATGTATTTGGTAAAATATTTGACTAAATATAAATAACTTTTTTAATTGTTTTCTAAAAATATGGACATGGAAAAAATATATCTGATTAAAAGAAAATTAAGATCGCATTTTCATTCAAATATTAGTCTTCTTAATTGAAGGGACAAGGAGACAAAATTTTGGAACAAAAAATATAAAATACTTAAATATATAGTTTATAGGAAAATAAATGGATTTTATTAAGGATAGGTTATAATATTATTTTATTGAAAATAATTGCAATCCCAAAAAATTAGATTAGAAAATAATTTCTTACCTCTTTTGTAATATTCAAATTATAACCCATTAAAAAAGAAAATTTAAGTGAAAAAATAATCATCATGAATAAATATATATATTCATTTTATGTACATAAAATTTATTATACACACCATATGAAAATAAATTGGTTCATAATACCAAATATGTCTCGATGGAGTGGAAATTGAGATAAAATCCCATACATCAAGTTTGACATGATTAGAAAGTGATAAAACCTCATATATAGTAAATATGAATTTATTGTACATATATAATATATTAATTTACACACTTATGACATCATATATGACTAAATTATAATATTTCAATAGAAATATATTAATAATTCATTATTAAAATCCTTATTTTCCACTATTAGAAGATTAATTCTTCATGATAATTTTAGTTCAGTATTTCAAGTCCTTGTGCTTTGATTATGGTTCCATAATCTAATAAATGTTAATCATGATATAAATTTTATATGAATTCATTATATTTATATTTATAGTCATCCATAAAAGGTATATATAGACAAATTAATTAACCCATTCATGGATAGGGTAATCCATACGTACATAGAAACACTGATTTCAATTTTTAAAGGATATAGAAAAATAAAGGTAAATAATAATTCAACCTTTTCTAATTATTATTGTATCATATATAACATATATTTTCCTTAAATATATCCTTATTATCGTACATGTAAATTGTAAATTAAAAATGAATTACACCACTTCGTGGAGGTGGTGGTCCATAAGTACGCACAAGCGATGTTATTATTTTCCAACACAGTAGAAGGTTAAAAGGTAGATATGCAATTATAGTTAAAAATGAAAAATTATTCTATAAATATCATATATATATATATATATAAATTAGTACCATATTTGTAACCATCCAAGTAAATTGGTGACGAAAAATGAATTACACTGCTATACAGGGACAATGAGGCATACATATACACAAACAATTTTGTTTTGTTTTTGTAGTATGTAAAAGAGATGTAAAATGGTTATCACATGATCATAATAACATATAATTATATTTAATATAGTGTATTTACTATTTTATTATCTGTAAAATATATTTATACTAATTAGAAGAAGAAATAAACATGAAATATTTAGTAATGGCAGTTACCATATTTTTGGTAGACTTCATTTAGATCCCATCATAATGACCCTTGTAATTGTATTTTAAGAATTAAATGAGCTAAAATTAATGTGTATTTAATTATATAAGATATTTTGGAATGGTTGTTTCGATCTAGATGGCTAAAACTTGTGTAAATAAATGAGAGAAGGCATATCCTTTTTTAAGTGAGGGGAGGGGAACTATTATAATACTTTAAAATATGAAAATTTAAGAAAGGAAAATTCATGTAAAGGTGGTTCCAAAATCACATGGATTATTCAATAATTAGTATTTGGTTCTAATATAATAATATAATAAAATTTAGATATGCATTTATTTCATTGCAATCCTTATTTTCTTTATTAACCAATTCGATGACCATTTTTAACCTTAACCATGGTAACAATTATTCCAATATTAAAGGGTTATAATTTTACATATATTTTAAAAATTGGCTCATAATTTTTCAAAGATGAACTTTTTTAGCATATATAATCACCCATGTCTTATTTCAATTTTTTTTTATGATTTTTTAATAATTTATAAAAATCTTATTTTCAAAAAATAATTCTAATGTCATTTTTTGACATTATTCATTTAATTTGACTTTAAAGACATAAAAAAAATATGGAATTAGAATATAAACTATTTAAAAATATCAAATATGTGATATTAATATTTTAAATTTGTGTGGAACTATAACTCCCCAAAAAATATTAATTTTATAGTTTTTAGAATCATTTATATGATTTACTAATTACATGTGTACTAAGTCAACATTGTGTAAGAATTTAAGATAATTATTTCATAGAAAATATTTTAAAATTTTACCATGATAAAAAATTAATTAATATTTAAAATAAACATTTATAACTAAATGTTTCCTCTTTTTATCCTCATGTAAAAAATTTAGAGATATTTAAGTCAAGAGATTGACCTTCATGAATTTTCATTATTTAAAGTAATATCATTGTCATTATCAAAGGAAAATGGAATAAAAATGACATATATCATATGTTATTATGGATATGGTTGAATTAATCTCATCCAATTAAATATAGGAAAGTTGGGGATAACTTGTTAAGGCCTTTTACATTATTTTTAACCTTAATTATCGAATTTACCCTTTACCAAGGTGATACAATTTACCACAGTTACTATTCATAATGCCTAAAAATAAAAGGGGAATATTTAATAAATTTATAATAAGAACATAAAATATAGGATAAATTTTAAAAAATTAAATTTCTATATGTTTTAGATACACGTTTAGAAATAAACCAACAAAATGCGATAAAAACTATTTTCTAAAAAATTGCATTTTAAGCCTAAAAATAACTTATATCAAAATTATATTAAATTGATCCTAATGTAAATAAAATTTATCATATGTAACTTGACTACTAAATCAAGAATATAATCTGGACTTTAAATCATGTTATTTAAAATAAATAATGGATAGTTTTATAGACAAAATGTTATTTTTTTAATATTCTATAAAAAATAAATTTCTTAAAAAATTCCAAAAAATATATAACATAATATTGGAATAATTATTTGAAAACTGATAAAACTATATCAAATAATATTTCAATAGATTTTCACAATTCATTTATCCTTTATTTCATGTAATGAAATCTATCAAATAAAGTTTAATTATTTAATGAGGAATATCTCATAAAATATAAGGGTGGTACACTGGGAATGAGGACCGACAAAAGCAGTGATTGATGGTGCTCATCTTATGATTTACATAAATGTTATAATTTTATAATAAGAGATGATCCCTAAAAATATTTGAGGTGGGATTCAAGATAGGGGGAATTTTTCACAATTTTCAATAATACTGTCATTTCATGATTGCACATGCGTCTACATTTTTTGACATTTAATCTCTACCATTAGAGTCTCACACTCATCGTACTCACCACTCTAATACATTCTAAAACCCTTGTAAAACACTAAGAAGCTCAGGATTGATCCATTGAGTTTCTATGAAGGACTTAATTCACCATGGAAGCATGTTTGGAGGGTCAGTGACCCACATGGATGTTATTAAAAGAATGAAGAAGATATTTAAAGGGTTATAAACGCTATATAAAGGCAATTTTGAGCTAAATATGGGTAATGAGGATATTATGAATGTTTTATAAGGAAAATGGTGGATAAATAAAGGATCATAGATAGGATGAATAAAAGAGGTGATTTATTCATATAGGTAGTGAAGGTGATGTGTAAAGGCATTGGTTTGGATATCTATGTAAGGATATGCTGGTAATAGATACATAAATGTAATTAAAGTTCTTCATAGGGGTGTGGTGGTTTGTTACTATAATATTTTCATAAGGAAATGTTTTTTCCATTCTCATGAATTGAATGGGATTAGTAGAAAGGGACATTGAAAGGATAAAATGCGGAGTAAAACACTATACTGGACATGTAAAATATCATTTACAAGCCTAATTATAATGTGAAAAGGCCATTGAAACTATTGATAAGATGTTTCTACATAATATTAAAGTTCATTTTCTCCTATTACATGGGATAAAAATGTATTGCACCATATTTTAGGAAGATATCTCATGAAAAACTAGAGGCTTGGGAATGAAAAACACCTTAGAATTTGGTGTGCTGGTGCTCATTGTTGCTTGAATGTAGAGGGAAAAATACTATATATTGGTCCAAATAATTCACTAGAGAAGCCTTTGATAGTGATAAAAATAAATATTTCCTAATAACCTTTAATATCATTACCCCTTTCTCAATGCTAAAAGGATCTAATAATGGTGTCCTTTATCAGCACTAGAAAAACACTGATAATGGTGGTCCTTTATCATCACTTTCTTAGCACTGGTAATGTGTACCTTTCATTAGTTCTATTTATCATACTAATAAAGGCAATAATTTACTAGATATATTTCTAGAACTCATAAAGGGGAACATTTATCAACGCTAGAAATAAAACTGATAATGCCCATGCTAATGTAGTGTGCTATTAAAATTACAACCCACTATACCACTAAACAAGCAACAAATATAGGCAGTAGCGATAGTAGAAAATATATGATATCGAAAATTAATGATTTATTTGAAATAAAAAGTTGATTATTAATACAAAAACATAGTATATTATAGACATTTCAAGCATTGTTTTTTCAATCACATTAGTAAGTACAATTTGTTAGAAACATTCAAAATATCAAGAGTTTCACTATATTTGGAACTCAAACCTCATTAAAAAAAGCTCAATTATGGAATTAGTTGTAAAAATACACCCCAACTCGAGTAAAATAATCCACCTGTAAAATAAAATAATTCTTTTGTTATTTATACTATTAAGAAAAATATGTAACATAAATATGAAAGAATACATTAATAAAATTTCAATTTGAAACTTATAACATACACCTTCGGTCATATCGCTCAAACCGTGTATCATATTGAGGTGTGGCTGATTCATATGCTTCAAAAATAACTTATTTATCATCTTCTTAAATTATAAAAAAACCTAAATGCATTTTATTGATTTTTAGTATGTCACGCGTATTTTTTAGGAAAATGACAATTTTAAATAAAAATAAACACTTTGAGTCATACCGGTCAAGTCGTGCATCAGATTTAGGTGTAGCTAATTCTTAAAAGTCATAAATGAATTATGGATCATTTTTATAAAGTTTCTAAATAATATGAATGTGTTTTCTTAGTTTTGAGAATGTCACTGTCTTTTTTACTAAAATACCATTTTAAACTGAACACACGTACGTTGATTCATATGGATCACATCGTGTGTCGGTTTGACATGATAATGATTTATAAATGTCACTTATTATTTATGAATAGTTTTTATAAATTACAATGAAAATAAAATCACATTTTCAGGGTTATTAAGTAATAACTAACATTTTAATATAAGAAGTCAATTTTAGACTGATAATGGATAATCTCAGTCATACCAGCCACACTGTGTATTATATTGAGGTGAGGCTGATTCATAAATGTCAAAAATAAAATATGGATATTTTTAAAAAAGTATCAAAACCATATGAATGGATTTTATTAATTATGAGTATGTTAGTTATCATTTTTTCTTAAATTTAAATTTTAAATAAAATCACACTTAGAGTAATACCATCCAGACCGTGCATCTTATTGAGGTGCAGATGATTCCATCATGACCCAAATGACTTTGGATCATTTTTATAATGTATAAAAATAATCTGAATTTTGTTTTTTGTAGTTTCACTTTTATTTTTAGTAAAATTTCATTTTAAACTAAAAACCTGCACTTTGAATCATACCGATCGCATCATTTGTAAGTTTAATGGGAGACTAATTCCTACACATCATAAATGAATTATAAATATATTTACTAAATTTTTAAGATACTTTTAGTGTTCATGCTTAGTTTTTATTGAGTAACTCAGGTTTTGAACTAAAATGTCTATTTTAGACTGATACCAAACACTTTGAGTCATACTGGGAACACAATGTATCAGATTGAGGTGTGGTTGATTTCTACTTTTCACAAATTAATTATAGCTCATTTTCCTAAGGTATCAAAATTAAATAAATTCGTTTATCTTTTTCAGTTTGTCACTTATCGTTTTTACTAAAATGTTAATTTTAAATAAAAATACACACTTTGAGTCATACCGGTCACACGAAGCGTCAAATTGAGGGGAAGATGATTGTTAAAAATCATAAATGGCTTATGGATTGTTTTCCTCAAGTATAAAAAATCCGAATGTGCTTACTTGGTTTTTATTATGTGATGTTTTTTAACTAAAATTAAAATTTTAAACTACAAAAATACACTTTGAGTCATAACGATCACACTGGGTATCAGATTGATGTGCATCTTATTGAGTTGTGGATGATTCCAACACTATTCAATACAATGTTCATGATAGATATTTTGGGAATGTGTAATTATCATTAAAATATTTCAAAATCCCTTTGTAGATGCATTCTTATGATTCACATCACATTTCAGGAAGCATGGAGATTCCTCTTTTATCCAAAAGGAACAAGTTCTCACTTTTTTGACTTGTTTAATATAGTTGAAAGAAAAATAGGACTTCCCCAAAGATATGTGAGAAAACAAAATAAGTGTTGTATAAAATTTATAAGGAATTTAACTTAAAAAATTTAGATTAAATGATTAAAAAAATAACTAAATAAGTAGTATGAATTTAACTTTTATGATATTTGTATACATTAATGACCCATTTCCCTATTGTCGCTATCTCAGTTGTAGCCTCGGTGTCCAATCGCTCATAATCATGATTAGCATCAAACAAACCACCCCAAATTGAGAAAATGAATCAATCTATATAATGAAATAATTCTTATGTTATTAATTCATTAAATAAATATGTTAAACATAAATATGAAATAATACATTAATAAAATGTCAATTTTAATCTGAAACCTTACAATATGACTCATACCGGGAACACTGTGCATTATATTGATCTAAAGAAAATACATATACATCACAAATGACATATTGATAATTATCCTAAATTATCAAAACAATCTGAATGTATTTTCTCATTTTTGAGTATGTTAGTCATATTTTTGAATAAAATGTCAATTTTCAATAAAAAGTCACACATGGAGTCATTTTGGTGAAACGGTGCATTCGATTGAGTTTTGGTTGATTCCTACCCATCACAAAAGACATATGGATTTTTTACTAATGTATCAAAACAATAAAAATGTGGTTTATTAGTTTTAGGTAGGTCACTTATCTTTTTTACTAAAATTTCATTATTACATGAAAAAATCCACTTTCAGTGATACTAATTTCATCATGTGTTGGTTTGAGAAGATATTTATTTCTACACATAATAATGACTTATGAATGTTTTTACTAAATTATTAGGACAATATGAACAAATTTTCATAGTTTTCGGTGAGTTATATGTGTTTTGAACTAAAATTTCAATTGATAACGGACACTTTGAGTCATACTGGGCATATAGTGTATCAGATTTTGGTGAGATTAATTTCTAAAGGTGAAAAATTACATATGAATTGTTTTCCTAAAGTATATAAACAATCCAAATGTGTTTGATAATTTGTGATTATTTGATTTGTTTTTTGAATTTTTTTTCAATATTTAAACTAAAAATATAACCTTTGAGTCATACTAAGCCTAAAATTATAAAAAATCAAATAAATAAGTAGTAAGAAGATACTTCTTCAGTATATCTATATACATTCTACCACCAAGTATGATTCCCATTAGTTTCTAAAAAAAATATATTTCCTCTTTCAAATATTAAGTTAGTGACAGTCCTGGAAGTACTAGAAAAATATAAATATACAAAGGATTAATAAATGTTTTAAATGAAATTTTAAATATCTTTGAAAATACATATTCTATGATGTTATATTGTAAATATTATATATTATCTTTCATAAATTTCAAAACATAATAACCACAATATTTTCCATTGGAATTACTTTTGAAACTACCAAAAAATTGAGAAAAATAAGTAATTTTTTATATAGTTTTTGATAGTGAGATATAATTATTTATACCAAAATAATTATCCACTTTTATATGTCGATAGGCTCCTTTTTCTCGCAGGTTATCCTCATTCCATGATTTTAATGATATATAAACAGCACCGTATCATAAAACAAAATTCATAAAATTTTAATATAAAATATATAACATGATTTTTAGTTATAATACATTTCATATAGTTTATTAAAAATTGATGAATGTCATAACATGTGGTTAGTGTTTTGGGTATCCATGCATTGAATCTATAAAAAAATCATTTGAGTATCCAAATTGACTATAATGAGTAAGCAATGCTTCCTAAAAAAGAAAAATTAATAAGTAATGAAATTAATGAAAATATATTTGATATGATTAATTTTTATTGTTTTACCCCTGTTTCATAGATATTAAAAAGATTCTGGAAACATTAGGTTTGATTTCAAAAATAATGGATATTTTTTCACTATTCATTCATAATTATTTTAATCCAACGATAATTCTTATGTATATGTGATTTGAGGAATATTGAGTCCACATTTCAGTTCGCAGGGTTTTACCTTCAAATAGTATTGATATATTCGCCTGCAAAAATTATGAATAGTATTCAGTAATAATTAATATATTAGATTAGCTAATGGAAAAAAAATCCTAAAAACAATCCTCATGCATACATTTGCAATTGATACTCCTAAACATTCATTTGTGGGGACTTTATTTACATTCTCAAGATAAATATATTATATAATTGTCTCTTTTTAATTTTGTTCTTAAAAATCAACTATGTTTATAGCACCACTTAATGACATTTTATCCATTTAAACCATTAATTATAGTAAATGAGGAAGTAGAAAATGTGGGTTAAATTTAGTTTGTGATGATCATTTTGATTGGATGGTTGATCCTTAATATCATTTTGAAACAAACTTTAACTTCACCCCTTCCATTTTCCCATCTATAATAACATCCACCAGTTCAGACCATTTTCATTAATTTTTTAAGGTTTTTACTAAAAAATAAATAGGATATGAATATCCCATTATAAAAATATTTATAAAATATCTAATAGTAATGAGACGCAAGTTCTAATAGCTTGGTTTACTATATTAATATCTATATCATCAAGTGGAATAGGAAGCTCAACACTCTACTCTGTTGCAATGTTAATCCCCACTCTCAAATAACCTATTATAATTTGTTTGTTGTGTAGAATATATCCTTGAATATTTTACATGTTACCCCTCACAATTATAAGATGGGTGGGTGTTCATAGATATAAATTATAATCATTTTCACCCTATAGATTCTCATTATAGGAAAGGTATCAATGTATTTATGATTCAAATTTCATAAAAAAATGAGGACAATATTTAATACCTATTCTAAGATAGAACTTTTAGGGGAATGGATTTCCTCAAAGATGGTGGGGGTGGGGGATATTCACTTATTTATTATTATTTTGTTGTTTATTATCTTTGATTATTTACCATAATTTCTTTTATAAACTCTAACTATTAATTATGTTTTCTTCTAGAGAAACTAATCACTCCTAAATCTCCTCCATTTTGTTAAATTTATCCCACTGTTTATTTATTTTCACAAAATATGTTTGGGTTGATACCCCAAAACCTATATCTATGATGCGACCATACTATTTTGGACACTTCACAGCCACTGATGCTAGCTATTTATCGGGCACATCTTATAATGAGTATTGTATCTAATTAGGATAAAAATAAAAACAAGAAATCATTTTTATACAATACCAATTTAAATAAAAACGATTTTTTATCTCATACAAACATGCTTCCCATACTTTTTTTGTTTTCATTTATTAACATCCATTATTTTTTTACACATTTTTCATTCCATAACATATGATGTGGGATGGATGTGGATTTAGATTATTATTTATCAACCTACATATAAATTGAGGATAATAATTATGTTGTTGTTTCATGTCACATAAAAGTATTATGGTGAATTTAAAATATGTAACATTTTTTCAAGTGTAGCATACCCCATCATTAATTTACGGGATACATTGGTTTTGATGCTTGTTTATTATTTTCACCAATCCAATATTGTTTATTAAATAAACAATTCTTAAGAAAAGAGGTTAATACATATATTTTCAAGCAATGTATTACTAGTCACAATGTACCATAAAATATGTCTCCTCATGATGAGAAATAACTTCATACAATTCATGTTTGTTTATCTAGTGTTCATACATCTATTGTGGGTGCGGGTTTATTTTACCACATCTAATTTTGAGATGAAACTTCATTATAATAGTGTGAATGCCTTTATGATCCTTTCCAGTGAGCATTAATAAAAATTTCATTCAGGATTCATCCACTATAAATTCATACATCAAAGGATAATGAAGAGAAATCCAATGTTTCATTAATATTTTTTTGTAAAATAAACAAAGTGTATCATAATGATACCATAATGTATTCCTAAATTAGTTTTCTAAGTTTGGTAACAACATTATTCAATGAATATACATCAATCATGACATACATGCATTTGGTGAAAACAATGTAACTACTAAACATGAACGTTTGGGTAATAGGTATTCAATGTGAATTCTATCCATCCTCGAATTGGATTCCTTTGTTTCTTACCTTAAAATTTTCTTCTAGAAGTTTCATAATATGGTGTTCTATTTTTTTCTTGGACAAAAATTGTTCATCATGAACCATTTACTTAGCTTCAAAAACATCAATATACTATTATTTTGTAATTATAGAATCCAAAGGTGAAGTAGGTTGTCATTCCTCTATATTGGGAGCACCAACATGTCGAGAAACCTGGTGTTCCCCAATATTGATAGAATTAGAATGTGTATAAGAAATTTTCAACAGAATTTTCTGAACATTTAATTTAGATTATATAAATGTCGTAGTGAATAGATAATAATATGAAGTAACTCAATTTATAGTACAAAAAATATAACATGATTATTGAACTATTTTTTAATGGTTGAAGGGATTTCACCCCTCTATCTAGTATCAAAATCACTTCATTATGATCTCCTCTAACATATAGGACCCTGCCTACATTAGGGATGCTGAGAAATTACTATAATATACCAATGAAATGTTCACCCTCGGTTGAATTGAAATATTACACATTAGTAGTTTTGGTCGATAAAATAACAATTAACCACTTTCAGTTTGTAGGTTCACAAACATAAAATACATGTAATACCTATGAATCCATTATAAACGGTTCATCTTTGTACCCTTACTTACTAAAATCCACATTCAATAATCCCAATTAATATATTTTTCAGCACTCATGTTATCAACCAACATTCAATGAAAAACAATCTCTTAGAATGTAGTATAATCCCATTCCCATATTTGTTTGATGATGCCAAAGACTGAACTATCCAAAAAAATTAGATTTCTATCCCTAGTACAAGACACATACATCACTTCAGCCACACGTGTAGCTCTAATTTTTCTCATGGTACAACGTTCGTCATATTAATTTTTATAGAATTTATAACCATTAATTACATAAAAAATATAAGATAACACATAAAAACTTGGTCCTCTAGATATCTATCGATGTCATTAAAAAATAGGACCTATATTTTCACCTAACTATTTAAAAATATAGTCTAAAAAGAATATTATAAATTTTTATTACATGTATTTGTTATCCATCTTTCAACCCTTCATCGATTGAAATTCATAAGAATTTATTTACGTGTTTTAACACATTGGGAATCCTCTAAACTATTATAGAAAACATAAAGTTGGACATACTCCTAATCTATAATAGTAATTGTGAAAATATATATCCTAAATAATTCCTTTACCCACATACTTCCCATTGTGATGTTATTTTTATAAACCAACTCTTTCCAAATCAGAAAGGTAATTAGTATAGAATTCAATGGTTTCCTCAACAACATATCACTTCATAGTATAACCTTCTGGTGGACATTGATTTTTTACTTACCCTTTCAAAATATTCATATACCATTGAATGAGGGTATGTCCATCTGTAATGCACAATATCACAAAGCTTAATTTGTCTTACCAACTGATACATCAAGTGAACTATCATACCAATGAATGACGTTATAAAGAACACCTACAATTCATATAATATGAAAAAAATTCGTTTTCCAGGGTAGCCAGTTTTTTTTGGTCTATACATTTTCTTCATATAGCATTGAAAAATAAATAGTGTTTTTATTTTGTATGACAGACATTCTTGGGGAAAATTAAACTGAAATCTATAAGAATTAGATCTTGAAACAAAATATGATATTCAAGTGACTTCAGACACTTTAACATTAAATCAATCATTGAAATGATATTCTTTATATTTTATGCATACCCCTCTAAACATTTACTTTATTTAATACATTACAAAACTGATATATCTATTTTTTGGAAAGAGTGCAATCCGCTGGAGGAAGAAAATTTCATTTTCACTCTTGAGTGGTTCTAACTCGTCCCATATTCCCATGTCAATCATGTCTAACCAATCCTTAACTCCAAAAAATTTTTTAGTTTCATTTAGTAAAATTCCAATGACATAATCATTTTCATGTTTTGAAACATTTATGACATCATGCAAATGTCTAGAATATAAAAAATTACAGTGACGTAATTCAAAAACTGATCTCTTTTTCTAATTGAATTTTTAAATGTTTTTCAAAAAAAAGGTTTACACAAATTAGTTTCCGTATCTTTTATTTTATCAAATAATTGATCAAATTTTACTGGAGACGATTCTATATGTTCTTATAATGTCCCGTTGAATTATGTCATCAAATATTGGTACTTATCTCACCAGTGTAGAAATATGTGATGTACTAGAAAGAGAGCCTTTTATGAATGTTTCAACATAATTTCCTATATAACTTGTTCACAAATGGGGCACCTTTGAGTTACTTTAATTCTATATCCTAAAACTTTTATATAAGAATAAAAGTCATTTATTATCTAGTACAACAGGGATATGAACCTGAAATCTTAATTTCTATAAGAATCATACAACATACCTCCTAAATTTCACATTAATTTCAAACATTTTATCGATGAAGCCAAATAAACGTCAATATCATTACTCATATGTTTTTTCCTTGATATGAATAGAGATAACATAATTTATTTTCATTTTATGTATAACCATAGTGGGAAGTTATAATTTACCAACATAACCCGCCATGTACTACGAGTTATACATTGAATTATATTATTTTGAAATTCAGGATACTCATGATCTATTCTATAACTAAGGAGAGTCTACCATGTGATGAATTATCCATTCTTAATTTCTTATATCTACATGCCACATCAATTGTCTTGCAGTCTTCTCACTTATATATAGGCACCTAATCCTTGGAATGATTGAAAATTACCAGACCAATTTCCGAGCACCCGATTAATCTTTCTTTTATAAAGAAGCACCATACCTTGGGAATTATTAATTGATTTTTGGTCCCTTAGAAACAATATATAGTCATTTGGATAGTCCTATATACTTTTCGAGATCATACCCATTAACTTTAGAATTCCTTTAGAATTATATTTTTGATAAGGAGGCTCCTTATCTTCTAGGATAATATTAATAAAGAGATTATGTAGTTCAGTAAAATTGACATCCCAAAATTAATTTCCATATTTTAGGTAACATAGCTTTAGTATAGATAACTATGTTTTATTTTAAGTACATCCATCACACATTGGAGTCTTTTCACAACTCTTTAACTTATTAAACAAGTTTGTAAAATCATGAATTTTATCTTCAACTATCATTTTCATTTTTGTGATATGATATTCATCATCGTTCACACCTATAATCACATTATTGATATTGTATTCATCATTGTCACACATTTAATCATATCCTATGACTCATAAAGCACAACCTTATCCCAGTCACTAGCTACATTAAAATATTCACCATGTTTAGTCTAACATCTATAACATCGATCTATTCTAGGAAATTTAAAATGTTAATCCCACTCCTTTGGACTAATTTTCCTTGAATAAAAATAATAGAAACCTAAAAAAAGGTTTTGAAAATGGGATTATACCAGATATTTTTGGAAACCTGATGAAGTCTTTTACCCTATCCTCATACTATTTTGTCATACAATTGGAATCCATACATTTTTTATTCATATAAATCCTACTTGATTCGGTAATATTAATATTTAACTAAATAAATAAATCACAAAACCATTTTATGGAAAAAGATAATCTTATGATTAAAATATTATTGTAAGGTAATGTTAATAATGGTTACGATTTTAAAGAAATAATTTTTTTGTTAGTGGTTATGATTTTATTAACATATGTAATAATTAATATTTTCTATATTATATGAACCAAATATACCATATCTTCAAAAAAATTGGGTCCCAAGAGACACCTATTCCTTATCAAAACCCAAAATAGAGGTGATCAATATATGAACATTAATACAAATATTCAAAACTAGTTTCCCATATCAATTCTTGATAACTACATTTATAAAAAAATTATAATTGGTCAGATTTAGAATTTTATATATCAATGTTTAGAATAATTTACTGTCCATATTTTGGTATCCTATAGGGAAACAATATTGAAATATGATACTATAATATTCACTACTAAAATATAGAATATAATTACATGCTTTAAAAACATATTTCAGTTGTAATCCATGGAGTTATGAGGTATACATGAAAGAAAATGGGAACATTTTTTTATTTTAATCCATGGGAGTAGGAGGGATACCTAGATCCAAGATCCTATTACTAGATTTTCATAGTAAAAATAATTCCTACTCATTATTTTTTGTCACCACCTTACATGATAAGTGGGAAGTACTTTTATGGTGTACATATAGGAGTTCCATGTAATCAGAGTGTGAAAAAATAAAGAATGAGTGAAAATGAAGGTGATGGAGAGGGAGTGGGTAAACCAAAAAATGGGTTGAGTTAATAAATATTGGATGGAACATGGTATAAGGGGGGATAAATAGATATTTTAATGAATTACTAGTTG
The DNA here is from genome assembly GCA_963277665.1 of Viscum album. Lineage (NCBI taxonomy): Eukaryota > Viridiplantae > Streptophyta > Magnoliopsida > Santalales > Viscaceae > Viscum > Viscum album. The sequence continues at coordinate 1,895,475,740 of OY728158.1, read as the reverse complement.
TGAACCACAAAAACTCTACATACTTATAATTTGTAGCCACCACCTTACATGATATGTGGAATGGGTTTTTACAGTGCACAAATATGAGAATTGTTAAATTTGAGTGAGGAATAATGATGTATGAGTTAAAAAGAAATTGAATTCAAGGGATATGTTGAACCAATAATGACATGAGGCAAGAGAAGTTTGGTGGATAATCAATGAGGTAAATCTAGGAAAAACAAGATCTCTTGCACACATGACCCTCAAACCATTTTGGAAAATTAAAAACAAAACAAAAAGATGTTCATGGAGGAGAAACATATCACAAGTGATAACAAACCTTTATTTTAATATATCATTAAAATTTCATGATAAAAATTATATAAACATTAAAATAATTCAAATATATTAATACAAATTTTACATTTTTTAAAAATTTAACCAAACGTTAATTCTCATATTCATTAAAATAATTTAAAAATACATATATTTATTTATTTGAAAATATATAGTTTAAATGTATACTAAATATTTAGTATATATTAATAATTTTTTCTCACTCTATCACTTGTTTATTTATAAAACATCATAAATTTCAAAAACAAAATCAATAACCAAATATTTAATTTTCATAATTCATAAGAAAAATAAATCAAACCCATAACAAATATGCCCATTTAATCATATTACACATTGTACAAACCAAAATTATCATTTTTAGATCCATATGACTCTTGAACATGACTATACCCCTCAAAAATCATGTAAAATATTTAATATAATAAATTCCATACAAATTTCAATAACCACAAGACAATCTAACTCAAAGCTTCATTATACCCAATATAAATCATTACCTAAAAAAATTCTTAATGAATGAAAGGATATCCAAAAACCATTCTCATATAACCAAACAAATCAATACCCAATTATATTAACAAAAAATAAAAGTATTTTAAAATTATAATATCCTAAATAAATTTTTTTGAAAATATATACTCACCCTAACACGACATTACACCTAAATTGGTTCAAGAAAAATAAAATTTGTTTCTTAAAATACAACTAAACACATTTATTTCCCAAAAAGATTTTGAAACTAAATAAACAATGAGATATTTATCTTCAAATTCCTTAAAAACTTTTTATTCTGAATAAAACTTCTCAAATAATATATGAAACCATAAATTTAATTTATAAACACTTCAAAAGTCATTAAAATATCCCATTGTAAAAAAACATTGATGTATATATGGATATAATAATTAATTAAAAATATATAGATGAGACTTTATTCAATAATAATTATTTTTCCTCACTTTAAAAGGCCAATTTATAATTTAACTGAGGCAAAAAAAGCTTCCCCTCTTTATTTAAAAGATTTAATTACATAACAATAATTGTTTAATAAATAATTTAAGTATCCTTTATACTAAAAATTAATAGTTTTCAAAATCACTATACATGTAAGTCATAAAATTCATATATATACATGAAAAAATTAAATATACAGTAATCAAACACTTACAAACATTTAAAATAAAAAGGCATGATAATCACTCAAAATTTTTAATTATTATCATTTCAAAAACATATTAATTGAATAACTATGAAATCAACATTATTAATTTAATTAACACACATAAAGAACATTTTAAAGTATACCCCAAACCCTTTTCCTTAGATTTTTAGGTTATTTTTCCGAATTATAAATCCTCTATTATCAAACACACCCCTAAAGAAAACCATCATCCATAAGAAAGTACAACTAATTCAAACTAAATACCATTCAGATTTTTTTACAAAAACACCATAAAGATCCTTACCAAAATTATTGGAATTAAAACATTCATCAGTATAATTAATGAAATGAAAAAAAATTATTTTTATTTTAAATTCTTATTTCTTGAACTAATAATATTTATTTAGAGTGCATACTTTTGATCTATAGATTCATAAAAACCAAAAAAAATCAAATCAAATCAATTACAATAATTTTTTTGAAATGATATTGTTTATATCTAGTTAAAGAAACATCAAATAAAATTACAGAATACCATGAAACCAATAAAAGTAGATGGAAACCATAAAATCTCTACTATATATTTATAATAAAACTTTTAAAACTAATTATGTAAATTAGAATTATAAATGATACAAACAAACTATGGAATAAACTATCAAAACATCACTAATTAGGCTTCCAATCAAACTAGCCAAGACAGATAGACCCAAGCACCTCAACAAGAATAATGTTGATTAACCAATTTTTCACACAAGGTGAAGGAGAAATACTATGTTTTCAAGTGTTTGGGGATCACTAAATTGGGGGTAGGAAAAGTACTACAATCTCTTATAAGTTATGATCTCAATTGGTTTGATGCTGTGATGGGAGCAGGGTGGTGTCTTGTGATGAGTAGTGAATCTTCAGTTGCTAACAAAATAAACTGGCAAGAGAGAGTTAAAGGATCTATATTAAATAGGAGTATAAATAATCACATAACTTATATTTTTATATGAAAGAATCATCGAAGAGGAACAAGGAAGAGAAGCCACATTTATTCGGTTTTGCGGGAGCTTGAACGATGCGAGCAGGGCGAACCCTGTTAGGGTTCTATTTAAAGACCGAGTAAGTATTTTATTAGTTCTTTAAAAAAAGAACTGATAAAGACTTTTTTTATCAGTGATAAAAATAGTATGTTCTGCTAAAATAAATTTTTATCAGTGCTAAAATTTTAGCACCGATAAAGATATGTTTTATCAATGATTTTTTAACACTGATGAAAATTAATCATTTTCAGCACTAAAAAAGCAGTGATAAAATCATTATTTTAATAATATAATATATATAATTATAAATTTTAAATGTATATAATTATAAATAAATATTTAAATAATTACAAATTTTTATCCATTAATATAATTAGGAATAAATATATTTATTGTTTAAATATATTTATTATAATTTGATAATTATATAAAGAAATTGTTGTAATTATAATTATAAATACACATATTTAAAAATATTTGTATATGATTATAAATATATTTATATAATTATAAATATAATTATATAAATATATGTATAACTATATATATTTATATAGTTATATATAATTATATAATCAGTTGTTCGCGTTTGGCTTGGTGGTAAGCACCCGATAATTCTACATCGAGGTTGGGTGTCCAAAAACCATTGTGCGAAGGTACTATAGAAGCACTATAGTGGTTTTGTAGATGAAATATAGAACCAGTAGAACTATAGAACTGGTGGGAACTGTACTAGGAACTGTAGCGGTGACAACACTGTTGCATGTACTATAGCCGCCTAGGTGCTGGAGCCTCACTATTCACCGATGGGCCTTTGGGTCAAACAATTTGGCCTACTGGCCAGGTAATCGGATTTCATGCCCACTAGGAATATGGTCCATGTAATGGGCTTCATTACCACTAAGCCTACATGCCATATATTGAATAAATAAGGCTTTGAGTGTGAGAAATCCCCTTGGGGGGCTATGGCATGCCTTTCTGACCTATGTGTGGGGTGTGTGTGTGTTTTAATGTAATTGTACCCACGAACAACTAATATAATATATTTATATAATTATATATATTTGATAATATCTAAATATATATAAATATAAATATAATAAATGTATTTATTATTTAAATATATTTATAATAATTTTATAATTACTTGAAGGGAGATTTGGATGATGATAGTTTGGGTGCTGTTAAAATAAACCATAGTTTCTCTACACTATCACTGGGGGAACCTAGTCATCTAAAGATCCATGACTTAGTTAACCACACTTTAGATCTTTATTTTTCTATGACTCTTCCATCATTTCCATCAAAGTCAGATGACCGGATGTCGTTCTTGGCATTAGATCTTGAAGTTTCTTCAAAGGCCCATGTGGATTACCACATTTCTCTCGCTAATACTCAGAATTGGGTCATATCATATCTGGATTTATTTGGTATTATGACGGGTTAATTAAATATTTCCAACTTTGGGCCATCGTTGGATGACCCACATAAGGAATTGACACCAGATCCAGATGTGAATCTGTAGGGGGGTGGACCATCAACAGAACATGTCATTAGTTGTGTCTCTTTTTATAATAAGATGAAGTCAGATTGTGTTTTCACTAATTCAAGGAGTGTATCATATTTGAGTGTCATGAAAAAATGATTGTATGAATTTTGTTAATCCAATATACAATTGATTGTGAAAATACTTGAGATGTTCAAGCACTAGATTGTTGTGTGGTCGGCTTCTCAAGGTTAGTGAAGTCCATGGAATATTTAAGATCTGAAGAAGTGACTTTCTCAAATCATAGGATTTGGTGGATGGAGGATCACATTAATTAGTAATAGGTTCATTCATATTGTGTCCATTCTAATGAACAAAAAAGTAGATAATGAGGATTAGGTTTTATTTCCCTTAAATCAAGAATTTTAAGGATCCATGATTGGTGTCCCTTCTTCAGTCATTCCGTGATGAATAAATCCAACAACCAAACATGGATTTGAACTCATCATCTATCATGGTTTCTTTCGCAGTGTCAATTGTTGTGGGATATTGCCTTCTCAATTGGGGCTCCAATAAAATTTGACTATGAAACATAGATTTTTCAATTTAGAAATTTTCTAGAGTGCTTTTGCTAGTTGATCTAAGTTTAAATATTACATATTCAATTCTATTACTTGTTTCTGTTAAATGGTTATAACTCTCAATAGATTTATATAAGAATCCTTCCTTCTACATGATATGTGGGAATATATGGAACTTGGACTACGAATTCCACAAAGAACTTTTTTGATCCATATATAAGAAGAATAGTCACTATATGGTAAACTATAAATTTATTATTGTATAATATGAATGATATTGAAAGATTGAATCCCATGATAGAGAAGAATTGTAGCCGATTAGTTGCTACTGATGTTCAACCATTGGATGGAATACCTATTGAACCTAGATATCAGAAGAAGGATGATATTTTTGAAGTCATTTGGCAATAGGGTGAAACACACATTTATGTTAAACTGACCTCCATAGGGATGCCTGTATAAAAAGATTTGGTAAGAAAAATATTTAGTCAGATGTTATTTCCAAGGACGCTTTATCTCATTATGAGGGACATAAATATGTGTATGAGTCCCCAAGAAGAATTAACGGAAAAAAGAACCTAGAGAATTTCATTAATAAAAAGCTGAATCTGCAGGATGATCCTGATGAAGTGGTTAATGATAAAAATTTTTATTACATCTTTGAAGGTAATGCAGCAACCAACAAGGATACCACTATTCCGTTGGCACCTAGGATTTTGATCTAGGTCATGGTGAGAGAACACAAATTATGGATGAACAAATTGCTGAATTGGGGAGGGATGATTCAAAAGGTGCATAGAAGCATCCCAAGTCATGGAAACAAGGTCTTCAACCAAAATATCATGGTTGGGGATATGGTCGTGATGATTAGAATACAATACGGGGGCATGGCCATTCTATGGGACAACTCACTCTGGAATAACAAAATATCAGGGAGAAGTCTTATTTTCTCTTCAATAAGAGCAATTCACTGTCAGAATTGGAATCGACTGATAAAGCATCTAATAATGATTATATGGATACCTAATTCCCTTTATTTTTATTTTTCTATTATGGATGAAGGAATGTCTCTATTTGACCGTATCCTTCCTTATTTACCTTTTCATCTTTATTTTCTAATAATTTTTTTATGATTAGGATCGCCCGTCTCCCGAACCTTTTCAGTATATTCGAAAATGTTTGTTTATAATTATAAATTTATTTATATAATTATATTTATATTTATTAATATATAAATATACATAAATATAAATATAATAAATATATTTATAATTTAAATATATTTACTATAATTTATTATTTATTTAAATAAATCTATTTTTACTTATAATTATAATTATAAATACAAACATATTTACTCAAAATTTTAATTATATATAAATATAATTAAAATTATTTTTATATAATTATACATATTTGTATATTATTATATATATATATATATTTTTGAAAGGTAGAGGATAAAATTATTCTTTATTATATAAAAAATCATGTACTAAGGAGGAACATAAAAAACATTAGTTTCCACAATCAAAATAGAATAAAATACTTGTAGAAGTCATGCAACTCTATATCGAGTACCCATGGTCTAGTGAGACGCACATCCACTCAAACTCCATGGATTTAATTCCATCCTCCATGATTTAACCTACAACCATGGTCCACTATAATCATCTGGAATCCCAACACAAAATATCTTCATCGCTTCCTATACTCTATATACACGATCAATGTTTTTTCCATCCACTTCACTAATTCTGGATGCAATAAACTCATTTGAGTTATTCATAATGACCATTGACGAAAAATTACTATTTATAAGCTCTAAAATGTTTGAAACCAAAGAATAAAAAAAATTCATTGATTTATCAAGATTGAGAGTCTCTAATTTTGGAATTTGAACATCCCTGTTAGAACCACGTTTCGATCCAAAATACTTATTTATGAGAGTAGCATCAATCCATGTTCCTTCTGCTTAAATAGGGTCCCTCCTTAGTGTCAAAGAAGCCACATGTGTCCCTTTTCTTATACCAGGTTATGGTACTAGATTCTGCCCTTGCTTTGAAGATAAATTACCCTCCATGGGTATAAGAATGTCTGATCCCAAGAGGGAAAAATTAGTCATTGATAAATCAATAATTAGAATATATAAATTTAAAAATATAACATCCCTATTAGATCTATTTTTAGATTCAAAATACTATTTGATGAGAGTGGCTGATACCCCTATTCTAGCTCCTTTAGTAGGGTCCCTGCTTAGAGTCAAAGTAGAATGATTTGTCCCCTTACTCATATTATGGTTTAGTATCAACTCATGCCCTATTTTATCATTGAAATAATTGAACATTTTAGTAGACTAAAAACCACTAATCTCAACAACTTCATCTCTTTTTTCACCAAACAGACCCAAGGAAGAGGATTTAATAACAATAGAATTTGATATTTCCCAGACATGAGAAGGGTCTTGTAATAACTTTGATCTTGGTTGACTCCTTTATTTACCAGGATCCACAGGAGTCTCCAATCTACTTGAAGAAAATGGTTGTTCACTCAGCATCCTACCCATTATATGAACATGATCAATTGAAGAAGAAAATGTTGATGGTTCATTTAAAACCATATATTTTCTAAAAGATTCCATAGTGGATCTAATAGGTGTGAGAGAATTTGAATTTCTATATTTATCCAAAACCATCTCAATACCTTTTTAATGAGAGGAAATAACATTCTACTAAAAATTAATATGTGATCCATTTTGGGTTTGGCTTTCCTTGATGTGGTAGCCTACAGTTTCGCTTTCACTTTTTTCATTTATAATGAAAAATAACTTATTCCATAAAAATTCTAAATTCCACCTCATCATAAGTAGAAATATGCATAAAAACCTGAATATTATCTGATTCCTCCTCATTCTGGTCTTCCCTTATGTCCCTAGTTAAAAAACCATAATTGAAACTCCCAACACAACCAATTGATTTTCCTCTGACATGTAATCCCAAGAGATAGAAGGATTATAATTTATCTGAATAGGGTAAGGATACACAACTTCATTACGGGGAGAAGAAAAAGGTCCAAGATTCTGAATTTTTGTTCATCCCATATTATGAGGAATAGATCTAGTAATAGGAAATAGTGTTTCATTAGATGGCTCTCTAACATTAACATGTGGTTGTGCATTTTTAAGATTTGATTTTTGGGAGATTGATTCAAGAGAAACCTCATCTGGAACATGGACTTTAACCAAATTAACAGTTCCCTAGGTAGAAAATTTACCTTACTTCCATAAAAAATTCTACATTTCATGGCCCTTTAACTGACATTGTGCACAAATGACATTTCCCTTACAATTGGACCTTGGGTGTCCAGTAATACAAAAATAATAAAAAATGAGTAATTTTTTAATGATTTGTTTAATGATTGATCTCATTTGGAGAAGTAGAGAGGACAACCTTATTAATCAAAGAAAAGAATAAGTCAACTTCAACAAATACCCTAGTAATGTGACCAATGTTTACTATTCCAGTGGTCATATCCATCTATATTGGGATGCCAATTGAATAAGCACTATTCATTTATTTACTATATAACATTCTAAATAAAACATTAATATAAAATATTTATTTTAAATAAATAAATATATATATATATATTTAATAGATTTAGATAAATATACTATTATGAATTTACACTAATATAAATTTGATAAATTTTTATATAAAATTATGAAAATAAGAATAATTTTTTATTACAAGTTATATAAATCATATTTATATTATATATATATATATATACATATTGTAATATAAATATTAATTAAAAATACATAAATATTTATATATAAAATAAATTACTCCCTACAAACATTTCGAACACTATAAAGTGCAGAAAAAAGTGACACATTTATCAGTACTAAAAAACATTGATAAATGGGGGACTTTTATCAGTGCTAGAAAGATGTGCAAAAAAAGGGAACCATTTTGTTAGCACTGATAAAAGGTAAAATTTTCAGCAGTTCCTATGAGCAGTGATAAAATTCACCCCTTCATTGGTGCTTTTTTATAGCACTGTTAAAGGTTAGTGCTAGATAAAGTGTGATATGTGGTAGTGGGAAAATGATAGGATACCTGAAACAATTAAGGAAACACCCATGGTGCTGCCTGAAAAACCATTTTGAGAGTTTTTCATAGGTCCACATTTTCCTATTCCATGAAGAAGAAGTGTTTGATATTGTCAAGTGTTTTGAAATAGTGTGTGAAGCAAGGAAAATGTGTGAAGTTACTTTGGTAAATGATTTGTACATTTTTGTTATAGTATAATTTCAAAATAATTTTATCCTTCTGAACGTTTTAGAAGCATATCTTCAAGGATATGAAAGTGATGGTGCATGTAATTTTTTTGTCTATCCATGAGTTAAATGAGGCGCCATTCAATGTGGAAAAAATATACAAAAAATAAAATATAATATTAAATTAGGATATAATAGGATATACAATGGAATAATATTTTCCATTAAATCAAAGGGTTAATTATGAAAGGAAACAATTGAAGGTTTAGGGGAGGAACAAACCTGGACCGATGTTTTTCTAGAGTTGTAGGGGTTAAAACAATATTTCATCATGCTGTAGGATTTCTTCTTCTTCTATTTCTCCCTATCATAGATATTTTTGGGGGTATCCTTTCTTTGTGAAAAGGTAAGTAAAATGAAGGGTAACTAATGAAATATCTGTTTGATTTTTTATATAAATTTATATAAGTGGTTTTTCATTCATCTATTTTATTATCTCTCTTTATCTATCAAAGTATATGACAGGAGCATTGTTTTTTAGGTGATAGAGTGGTTGATTTAGAATGCATGATATTGTAGATGAATTTTTCTATGACCATTGGACTAATGGTCTAAATTTTTTAATAATGGTTTCAAGAGATCTATTTCAAAATGATTTGAAGTGGTAGACTATTGGAAAAGGAGATCCTTGAGATATGGAGTGTTTATCTAGACAAAGGGAATCACATAGTCTTGATTCTAACAACCATATAATTGTTATTTATTATTTCATTCTTTCAACATTATGAACCTATATTTATAACTATGTGGAACCTTTTTTTATATTTTCTATATTTCTCATACTCTTCATCATGTTTCATTATATTTCATGTATAGTTTTAGATTTACATTAGTATATAGGTCTTCACTATTGAGTATGTATTATCCAACCATGTCCTTGTGGGATTTTCATTAGATATGTATTATCCTATATTACTTAATTACAGATTTAGTGAGTCATAGTTCATGCATTTATAAATTCTAAATTGGTATAGACATGGGAATTAGTGATTGTGATGGGCTCAGATGTCAGTGCAATATGATGGATATTGAAATATGTTTTATATATAATTTAATCATGTATCATGTATTAAACTAACCTAGAGCATACCAGTTGTAGTCATTTGGATAATACAGATAAAGAATGTCCAATAACTAGAGGCATAAGTTGGTAAAAGTATATCTATCAAAATCTTATAGGTCCAGAGTTCCACTTTAAAACTCATTTCAAACAGAAATATTTTAAACCAATACTTTATATAACTTTTTTTTTGACAAAATAAGACAGATCCATTAATGATGGAGATCAGCAGAAATACATGAGCATAACCACGGTGGAAAATGATTGAACCAAAGCAAATCCTCGTAGGGAGGGCCAATGCCTGCCATCTTGTGAGCGGCTTCATTCGCTTCCCTTCTAATAAATGAGAAATTGCAGGAATTGAAGCCTTGTCTCCGCGAGTGAATACACCGGATAATGGGACCGAAAGGTTGAAGCCCGCCGTCAGTGAGATTGATGGCATTGATTACAGTGAGACAGTCGGATTCGATGTGAATGGAATCCCAACCGCAATCTTTTGCGAAGTTTAATCCAGCAAGGATGGCGGCGGCCTCCGCGACTGAGGGCTCCCAAAGTGCATAACGTGCTTCGTATTTGGCAGCGATAAGATTTCCCAGGTTTTCTCGGGCCAGTAAACCTAGTCCAACTGGGCCATCCTTAGGGAGAGAGGCATCCACATTGATCTTAAAAATCCCTTCCCGTGGGGGGCACCAATGTTGGGGAAGAGGAGGGTGGGTGGAAAGTCTTTGTTGTTCAGGGTGGTTCTGCCATACCGCAATCCATGACAATGCCCGGTCAATCCAAAATCTGGGGGGCCTCCGGAAATGATTGAAAATGGCCTCGTTCCGCCTATTCCAGATAATCCAAGCCAAAATGCACAGGGCGCCTACTTTAGCCGGCGAAAAGGAGGAGCACCATCGCATCAGGAGAGATGTAAGATCTGAGGCGGTGTCCGGGAACAGCTCTATAGTTGTTCCCCAACCATTCCAAACCTCCTGAGCCCCGGGACATTGAACAAGAGCATGGAAAGGGGATTCAGTCACAGAAGGGCAGAAAGGGAAAGAGTTGTCATTTGAAAAGTGTCTGTAGACAAGGAGGCTCTTAGTTGGGAGGATACCAGTACACACCTGCCACCAGAAAAAGCGAACTTTAGGGGGAACATTAAGCTTCCAAATTGATGTCCAGGGCCTCGCATCTCCTTCTGAAATTTGAGCAGAAATAGCTCGCCGGTAGCCAGCTTTCACTGTATACTCACCTGATCTGTCGTTTGTCCAGTAGAGATGATCTGGCCCTGCATCTGACACACAGGGAATACTCAGAATAATTATCCTATCCCTCTCATTAAGCCAGGAGAAGAGTTTTTCCATACACCATCCCGCCCCTTGATCATCAAAAAGACAACAGACTGTGGCATGTTCGGATCCTGGATAAACAGGGGATGACGCCTTCGTGCCTGTCTGATCAACAAGCCAAGGATTGGTCCAAATCTTGACCGTAGAACCATTCCCAATCCTCCAGCCTAGTCCTTTCCTCAGTAGATTGCGACCGCCCCAAATGCTTCTCCAGAGAAAACTGGGTCGATAGCCAAGATGGGACTCCATAAAATCCTTATGTGGGAAATATTTAGCCCGGAGAACACGCGTGCATAGGGATGATGGGTTATTAATCATACGCCAACCTTGTTTAGCCAGCAAAGCATCATTAAAAAGAGAAAGGTCCCGGAAGCCCATTCCGCCTTCAGATTTTGGTCGACAGAGAGCAGACCAGGCGATCCAATGGACTTTATTTTTTCCGTCCTTTCGTCCCCACCAAAAGTTAGATGTACTGTATTGAATCTTTGAAAGCACCACGTCAGGGAGTTTAAAAATAGACTTCAAAAATGGGGATATAATAAAAGAAAAAATGAGACTAAAGAGGGTTTAAGGAGGGCTCCCATACAACTAGAGATGAATGAAATTTGATAGAGAATATATTAATATTAAATAAATAATTATGGAGCAAATACCAAATATCCATAATTAAGAAAACATCCATATTTTACTAGGTACCTGATCATGGTCAGCTAGGTACTCGATGGAACCACCAGAGCACTATGTCCTCTGGACTATATTGCGGGTTCCCAATGCAACATACAATTGAAAAAATGCAGGTAAAACATATTCATAGGTTTCCTGAACCCTGAAACATCTACCTTTTCTCAAAAATAAAATACAAATAAATCTAATAATACATCCTCAAACACTGAAATTCTAATCAGAATCATAAAATGAAAAATTAACCCTCTATTAGAGTTAAAAATTCACACAAACCCATGTTTAGACCATATAAAATCTCTATGTAATAGCATACTAAAAACCTAATAAAATAAATTGAAATAGAATATGTTATTTTTATGGATGGAAAATGAAATTAATGGAGTATTGTTTTCACTATTGTACTAATATTTTACACGAAGAGTTGTCTTGAAGGTGACCCAAATAATCTAGGTGAATTTATGAAAGCGGTCTTCAAGTGAGATAATGTTAGGATTGTTATTTTTGTTATGTTTATTTCCATACCAAAAAAATAATAGAATTTATAAAATAAGATTGTAAAAGTGAATGGAATGAGATAATCAATAAACTAATTGTCTAGAACAACATAATCTTTAGGTATAAGGATGTGTTTTATAAAGATAGGTTCTTTTACAGGAATGTTTCGGGCTTTTGTTGAAGTATTGGGATATTGAAAATTATATTGGATTATGTAGTAGATGATAATTTTATTAGTTATTTGTGTAAATTAATTCTTTATTGGAATCATCGATAAATAGATGGGTGGGGGTCACTTCTATTATAATAGTTTTATGATCGATTACATTATTACATCAGAGTATTACGAGCAATGAGTATATATTTCCTCTTGAGTGGTGTTTTTGATTTTGGTTCTGGTATCTAAAATAGGCTTTATCTTTTTCTCTACTAATTAATAGAAAGATAGAAGTGCTACTCCGATGGAGTAGGGTTTGTCCAAAATTATATAAAATTAGGTTATTTTTTGTGTGAGTTGATATGTTTTGTTTTTTTGACTCTATTTTGGAGGTTTCTGCTAATTAAGTTAGCTGAAGTGATTCAGTGTGAGTCATTGAATCATTGTTCCTCTATTGGGATACACCTACATTAGGTGTTAGTAAATATGAATATTTTCAACCTTGTTCCATACATTTATCTTCTATAGGGTGGGTTCTGTATTGAGGGTTTCAATAGAATATATGGTTTAAAAAAACAAAACCACTTGGGTTTTATGACCAATATTATCACTTCATTATTTGGATAGTTTTTGTTTTCTTATTTTTTATAGTTTATATAATAATTTTATTTCATTATAGGAAAATAAAGATACCATTGGTTATATATAATGATAGAGGTCTTCAGACTTAAATACTTCATTGATATGTTTTTTGAAATCCTGATTATTTTCTAGTAAACTAAATGGATTTTCTTTATTCCATGTTTCACTTTTTTATATGAGAATTTAGTAAATACATTGGGTTGGGCATGGAAAATTAAGGTAATATTTTTAGATAGATTGAGTGGATAATAAATACTGTGTCAGAGTAGTATTTCTCCTAACTATATTTTCATGTCATTATCTAAACATAAATTGATAAATATTCTTGAACTTAATTTGTGAATATGAAAAATGTTTCATATTATTTCTATTTTTCTGTAAGTTGTGAAAATTGTTTTTATATAGATAATGATATGTCCATGTTGAATATCTATATTGGTGTAGAAATAGATATTATGTATTACTTATCTATATTTTAATGAAAATAATTATAAATCAATTCATTAGTCTTTCTTGATAAACATGGAATTTTTTTTGATATAACTAGAAATAGAGTGAATATGTTATTTTTTAAACATTGTAAGAATCTAATGTATGCAATTTTATTTAATGGTAAAATAATTTGAAAACATGATTGATAATCACAACCCTCCACCTTCTAATTAAACAGTGGAGATAATGTTATATTTTAATTAAGGAGGAAATATCTTTCACTTGTACTAATTTTTTATTCTTTGAGATACTTAAATTGTCCTTGAAAGTTTTTAAAAAATCTTTTTATTAAGTGATTAGTTTGAATTCCCAATGAGGTTATATTATTTCAAAAATAATTTATTGTAAACTTGTTAGTTAGGGGTTAAGTAATTTATCCTTTTATCCAGGGGATGCTTCAAGTAAAAATTTCGATTATACTCTCTTGAAAATAGTTCCTTACGGAATTATGTTTTCCATTTCACTTTTTCCTGAATTTTAAATTACAAGTAGAATCAAATTTTCAATTCAGTTTATAGTATTCTAAAAGAACTCTAAGACCATGTTGAGTTATGCATGTGCTTCCATTTTAATTAAGTTGATGAATGATATTTTTTATTTAATAAAAATTTATTTATTATTGTAACATTCCAATTAATATAACATAGTCTATTCATTAATTAATTTATTTTTTTAGATTATTTAAGTTTAAATATATTGTATGTGTGAAAGATTAATCATTTTAAAAGGGGTAGTTTTTGAATAATGATTGAGTCTTGATTAAACTATTTTATATTAATTATAAATTTTTTATATTTTATCTTATTTTTAAATTGAATAATATATTTTCACCAAACTCATTTATTTTAATAGATTGATAACCTTTTATTCTTATTGGATATCTTAGAAAAATATTTTTTTAAAGCTTATTATTTTTATGTGAAACAATTTTTTGAACCAAAATTAATAATTTTTACTGAGTATATAATGTTTCACTCCACAAATTCAAGGAATTATATTGGATTTGACTCCAAATTTTACATGGGAGAGTAAAAGTTGAATGTGGAGGATTTGATAAGAATGGTCTTATTGACTATTTTTGTTTTGTTATTTTGTCATGACTTGACCCACTAGGGCCCACCATGCTAGTATTAAGTTGACCATGATACCCCAACTGGGTATCTAATAGGTGAAGGGATGATGAATAGGGTTGATTATGAAAAACATTGAAATGGTAGGACTTAAACTAAAGTACCTATATGCATGAACACAACCAGCACCATGAAACAAAGTAGAGATATAATAAAATACTAAAACATCTAGAGTGTAAACAATGCATGAAACAACCCTTAGTAAATATTTAAAATTAAAGGAGAATAATAAAAATGATATAAAGTTGGAAAATTTACACACATCTAGAAATTATATCCCAATCTAATGAAAAATAGAAATAGTGAATACGAGAGAGAGATCAATTCACGATCTGTACGGTTGATAATGAAGCACATTCTTCTCTACCGTGTAACACTATAATCCACTAAAAAAAGTCCAACATGGATATAATTGATCTATCTATCATCTTCATAATAAATAAAATGTGTGGTAAAATCTCATGGATGGGTTAGTATATACATACGAATTAGGACACCCCAAAAACTATAAAGGGAGTAACAAAAATAGTAATAGTCATGTCAACCCATAAAGAAAGAGGGTTAAGAAACCCAAAATCATATACAATCAAAAGAAACCTATGTGAGAGAGAAAATTGATCTCTATCTCCATTTCCAACTATGAATAATGAGTCTTCTAGCTGGTCCCATCTTTTTAGATTTGATTCCAACCACTGTGTTCAACCTCAAAAGAATTAGAGTGGAGGGGACTGCTCCTCACTACTCTGCTTTACAATTTTGGGATCACTAGCTATATTAGTGGAACCAATCCTTGTAAGATCTTGATTAAATGGGAGAACCACTATATATATAGAATATCCACACTTTCTATAGTAAGAGGGAGCACCAAATCTACTTGTGTAAAGAATATAGGGGAACTGTGACCTGGTGCGAATGGATAGTACCGATTTGACATCTCTCTGATGATTAAATGTAACAACCCGAGATTTTATAAGAATTATTCATTTTAATTTCTTTGATGTCTTTTTTTGTATGCTACTCCAAGATTATCTTGTGCTATACGCAACATCGTATTAGCTTGCAGTATACGCAACACTATTCTGGGATCGTGTTACATACAATTTCAAGTTCGTTTGATAGTAGTTATTCAACACAGCACTGAGTGTGTATATATATATATATATTCAATGTATAAATGAAATATGGTTGGATTCTATTATACGCAATAACAAAGGAGTCTTGAACTAAACGCAACCCTGACTTGTCTTACATTACACGCAATCGCGACCTTCCACAATAGCATGTGTTGTATGCAATACCGAGTTTCACTAAACAAGGATATGTTATTAAAATATTTTATAAACTAGCCATTATGAATAGTAATACCCACTTTTTGAAATTTTATGAATTTTATATTTCAAAATGTACTTCATTTCTAGATTCGGAATATCGAAATTATCCTAGGTTGTATTTTGGGTATTTTTCTGAAAACTTTCAATTTTTGATGAATAGTGAAAGCACTAGGTTACTATTTAAAAACAGACTTTTTATTTAAATAATTATTTAATTTATTTAAATTTATTTTAGGTCAAAATTGATACATAATACCCATATAAGTTCAATGTAATTCATTGTAGTCATTTTATAATAATTTTATATATATATATAAATTTTATTAAACTTTTCACCGTCTTTTACCCACATCCTATGAGAATTTGTAAATTTACATAAAACATAATTTTACCGCTTCTTTGAGTTGAATTTCGAAAATCCAAGAGACACGGTTAATATCAAGCAGTAAAATGTGGTTCAATGAGATGAAAATAATTTTTGGTGAATAGTAAGGTTTAACTTATATTTATCATGGTTAAAAGTAAATAGGGTAATTAAGGGTAAAAATGATATTATTATTACCCTAACACATGTCCGAATTCTATTGGATAAGTGTAATTTGACCAAAAACAACCTTAGGAATAAAATATTACCCTTTAGGTCCACTTAGATTAGATTAGGACACTTATTATTATTTTATTTAAAGGAGAGTTAAAATAGTTAAAATCAACGTTTAATAAATTTTTTTTAATATAGTGTTATACATAATATAAATTCTACTATAAATATTAATTATAAATCTAAAATGATTTCCTACATAATGGTATTTTATTTATAATTTTTAAAAATTAAATAATTTAATTTATTTATGACACAATGATGATGCAGTAATTTCCTTATTAATAAAATATTAACATAATTGATGTTATAAATACACAAATAAATGTAATTTGAGACTTTTTATGAATTAAAATAATTTTCTAGGTTAATATGACATGTTAGTATTGATTTAACTAACGTTTTTGATCTAATCATGCTTTTATGATTTTCACATAAATCAATTACCAAATAGTGTCAAAACTGACATAAAATAGTTTTTAAAACAAATATTATATTATTAATTGTTATTATATTCCTAAAAATAAAAGGTTCATCCAAATGACTTAGATAAGGTTATATATATTAATAATGAACCACTTTGGGTTCGTTTGGCTGGTTATAGTAAGTTTATTAACCATATAGTGTAAGAAAACAAGAAGACGCGGTAAAAGTTAAATTATTTAACTTAGAGTTAAATCTAAATGATATGGTTAAAATAGTAACCTAAACTTGTATAAAACCTATTTGTTGAGAGGATATAGACTCATAACCACATTATATTCGAAATTAATCAATTTGGAGCTATTATAAACTGAATATGACTTTATTATACAATAATATTGTAAGTTTTCCAAAGGTGCCCTTCTCCTCCCTTATAAAAAGGGAACCCCTTCCCTCTTCTCTTAACACCCTCTTGAGAATTGAATCTCGGCCAAACCCTCCCCATTTATCTTCTCCACTTCCCTAGATACATTATAGGGGTTCTGGTCTTCTAAAAAGACCAACTCTACTGCCCTAAGAAGAAGCTTAAAGAAGGTGCGTCAAAGAAGAGGTAATCTCTTCTTCTGATTCTCTAAAGTTTATTTCTTCCTCTACTTATTCTTATTTAGTTGTCTCATTATAAAGTAATAAAATCAGTGTTAAATATATACTGATATGTTATTATAAATATTAAACAAACCTATTTCACCTTCTATCCATCATACGGAAGATGAAATCACTGCACGTGGGTACGTATGGAATACCGTCTCCACGCTCTGGTGTATTCTGTTTTCAACCACCACCTTACTTGGAAGGGTATAAAGGTGTAAATAAAAAACTACATATGATTATTGTAAAGTGATATTTATTCTAAAATATTATTCATACACCTCAATAAAATTCCACGATCAGGATAATGATATCATCGCTCGTGCGTACGTATGGACTACCGTCTCCACGACGTGATGAGATTCATTCTCCATGTTAGCCATTCATGAATGATTATAAAGTATATATAATGAATAATAATGAAATATATGACATAATAATTATAGTAGATTTATTTATATATATATATATATATATATATGTTATCTACTTAATTACATTCAATTCAATAAGGAAATGAAAACAGCGTTCATGCCTACGTACGGCCTACCATCTCCATTAACGGTGTATTTCATTCCATTTATCGATCTATCATATATATATGTATATGATGAAAATATATTATATATAAATCATTTTTTAAATTTTGTAATTAAGTAAATCAGGATATAGGTAATAATATCAGGAACAATAATTCGAAACATGTACGATAAATGAAATTATTTTACCCAAAACATTGCTTTAACATGGAATTTACAAAAGAACGGGTAATATAAAGTAATAATTGAACCATATATGATATCATAACAATGAGTATGATTATGTAATAAGTCAATTACATTATTTAAATCATTATACATGAGGTTTGGATACATACGAAGCATATCAGACATAAGGTAAGGGATAATTTTGCAAATCTCATTTTTATCTGAGAATGCTTATACATAAGTACTTACTAGGGTTATATTTTTCATCCATGTCCATAAAAATTTTTCCCATAAAGTTTTTAATATTATTCCATGTATTTTTAAAGTCATGTTTACCCCTCTTTGACTTTTACATTGTCTTATTAATGGAATCTTTCTTTTGTTTACCAAATGAGGAACTTTTTGACTTTTCCGGCAAAAGTACAAGAAGAATGTTTTTTTATCTTATACGGAATGAAATTTTTTTTATGGATTCATAATGCCTTTTTTTTATGAAGTATAATCTATAATATTTCGATTATTTTCAATAAAATCCTTTTCTTTTAAAATTTCATGGCATTTTGTGAATAGAAAATGATTTTTTATAAGAAAGGATATTTTCCTCAAGAATTATTTTCAAAGTATTTTATCAAAACCATTTTCCATCTAAGATAACATTATTTCATATGTGTGTGTTTCAAATATAATATCACTATTATTTATATGGTTTGATTTTTCTTATGATGAAATGATATCCATTTATTTTTTATGGATTGTGTTATGATGGGATGATGATTATGAAACCCATTTTATTTGTTGGGTTATTATGAATGACGTATGTATATTTTGTGGTGAACATAAGAATGATTTAAATATGAGATGGGTGGGACCTATATCTCCCTCCAATGCACTGGGTAAAGATTTATATCTCATGAAATAGACATAGCTGTAATGGTAAGTTAATCCGGTTCAGTGATACATGACTGGAGCGAGGAGTGATCTCGATTCAGAAAGGGACTTTGTCCACTAAGATGGTCTTGGAAGCAATGCCTTGGCTACTATTGAAATCATATCATGTGATTAATGGTTTTCAAAAATTACATGTTTTATTCCCATGCAATTTTGTCATGATTGATGATCCATTATGATCTATGCCATACGTACTGTCATGTCTTATGTCATTGATCAAGATTTTGTTGTTTAAATATTATTCTCATGTTTTGAAGTTAAAATGCATATGGTTTGTTTTATTTTATCCATTATTACCCTTACGGAGATGTTGATCTCACCCTTTATATGTTTTATTTTCACCAGGATATAAATAAAGGTGTTAGGTAAAAAAAAGGAAGATCTTTATGTGAGATGTTGAAGATATTTCACAAAGATTAGAAGATTATATTCTGAGTTTCCAAAGACACTAAACTATTACGGTCCTTTGGTGTCTATTTTTCTTATGAATTAGATATTCTGCAAAAGTAATGTAATGTCTATGTACGTCAATTATGGGGTCTCTATAGTTGATATCATAGGAAAGGTTTAGTTAACCTTTGGAAACTAGGATGCGAAAAATTTAGTGAAATCCCTAGATATATTTCTAATGTATGTCTAGGGATGTCCCTAAGGATAAGTATACATATAGGTTATAGTCCTATAATTACGGTAACGATCTTAGAATTTTACCTAAGATATTAGATATTGATGGTACTCCCCCTTGATTATGATTTCTGCCTCTCACACTATTCTTTTTGAGTTTCGCGATTATCATAGAGGAATGAAAGTTCAATTTCCCTCATGTAAATCATATGGGAAGAGGCATAAGGGAGAATGTTTCAAAGGAACTGGAAAATTATTTGGGTGTGGAAAAGAAGGACACAAAGCCAGTAACTGTAAAGGAAAAGGTTCAGTTAACACCATTGACAAGGATAATGGTATTTCTAAGACATCAACAATGGTTAAATGTTTTAAATGTGGAATGTACAAGAATTATGAAAACCAATTCCCTAAGGGAAAGTCTCATGAAGAGAATCGGCATGGTCATATAGGTAGTATTTATGTTGATGATGATGAAGAGACTACAAATGATATGTGAGATGAAGGAATTGTTCATGATCAGTCAATGGTTTAAGAAGGTAGTGGAATGATTACATGTTTATCAAGAGTAATGTTGTATAAGTAATCTCATGGTACTATGGAATAAAGAGACATATAAGGATTGTTACACTATTGTTTTTCCTTATGTTTTTGAAAGTATATGTTGAATGGTACCGATAACCATGAAAAATTATTCAAATATTTTTAGAAGGTAGATGATATGTGTATAATGAAAGGATATGGAGATAATGAGATGTTTGGTAGTATTAATGATCTCATGACTGATATAAGGACAAAGTGATATAATTGTTTGAGTATATAGAAATTTTGGGGTTTTGGTAAGTGGAAATAATTAACTTTTGAAAGCACTCATGTATTTACTAAGGTTATATGGTAATTCATGTTTCAAAAGATTACATGATTAAGGTATTCACATGTTTGGAATGTGACCAACAAGATATATCTTGTGATATATGGGGGATAAATTATGGTATTCACGTTCTTGTTATGTGACCTTTCAAGTAATCGTTTTATTTATACTATGAGATTAGACATATGTATTTTGGATAAGCCTAATGATTTGAAATAGATTATGTTGGACATCAGCTAGTATTGTTTAAGGATAAAAATTTATTTTCGATATTATTTTTTGGAATGTTATATTAGTATAGTTTTATAAAAAGGACAACCCGTAGGATGGGCGACAAACCGTCGCGTCGGACAAGGATGCAGGAATCGATCCCACAACCGAAGTGAAATAGGCCTTTATTGCCTACCACTGTCCTATAGGAAGTCCCCGGTTAGTATAAATTAGTTTCAATTTATTATGTGGTATGATATACGAAGTATACATCCATTTTAGGAAACATATACGATTAATCTCACCATAGATGGACTTATGTATATAACTTTTTCTAACCTTATGTTTGAGACAGATGGAATGACCTATCATTCTATCGCATGATCTGTTAACACTTCACAAAAAACAAATTCAATATCATTTCTTTAAGAGATGATGTGGAAATTGTTCAAGGCATAAACAACAGTTATATTGTACCAAAATCAAGTAAGTATTTATTCTAATACAAAATTTCCAACTTTAGGGAAATGATATTGAAAACCAAAAATGTTGTCCTAGTTCTCTTATATCTGATGAATCAGATGGTACCTTAGATCATCACAAATTTATGGATTTATGATTGTTGGATTTTTCATATCCATGTTCTCTACCACTCTCCATCAGAACGTGATGGTTAGATTTCTCTTCCATATCCATATTTTCACCTATGTTCTCCTATGGGGAAACCTAGTGATTTGTTAATTTAGGTAACCGTTACATTTCATACATTATTTTTTAATGTTATGTTTTGGTATTCCATTTTATTGTTTGGGTTGAAATTAAATAAACTTTCAGGTAGAAAACCATTATAACCCTGACGAATTTCAAGGGCAAAATTCCTTTTAAGGGGGGTAGAATGTAACAACCCGAGATTTTATGAGAATTATTCCATTTAATTTCTTTGATGTATTTTGTTGTATGCTACAACAAGATAATCTTGAGCTATACGTAACACTGTATTAGCTTGCAGTATACACAACACTATTCTTGGATCGTGTTACACACAATTTCAAGTTCGTTTGATAATAGTTATTCTATGCAACATTGAGTGTGTATATATATATAAATATTCAATGTATAAATGAAACATGGTTGGATTTTGTTATACGCAACAAAAAAGGAGTATTTCACTACACGCAACCCTGAAATTGCTTTCATTACACGCAATCGTGACCTTCCACGATAGCGTGTGTTGTACGCAATACCGAGTTTCACTAAACAACAATATGTTATTAAAATATTATATAAACTAGCTGTTATGAATAGTAATACACACTTTTTGAATTTTTATGAATTTTTTATTTCAAAATGGACTTCATTTTTAGATTTAGAATATTGAAATTATCTTAGGGTGAAGTTTTGGTATTTTTCTGAAAACATTCAAATTTTGATGAATAGTGAAAACACTAGGTTACTATTTAAAAACTGACTTTTTATTTAAATAATTATTTATTTTATTTAAATTTATTTTAGGTCAAAATTGATACATAATACCTATATAAATTCAATGTAATTCATTGGTGTCATTTTATAATAATTATATATATTTAAATTTTATTAAACTTTTCACCATCTTTTACCCACCTCATAGGAGAATTTGTAAATTTACATAAATCATAATTTTACCACTTATGTGAGTTGAATTTCAAAAATCCGAGAGACACGGTTAATATCAAGGAGTAAAATATTGTTCAATGAAATGAAAATAATTTATGGTGAATAGTAACTTTTTACTTTTATTTACCACACTTAAAAGTAAATAGGGTAATTAAGGGTAAAAATGGTATTATTATTATCCTAACACATGTCCTAATTCTATTGGATAAATGTAATTCGACCAAAAACAGCCTTAGGAATAAAATATTACCCTTTAGGTCCACTTGGATTAGATTAGGACACTTATTATTATTTTATTTAAAAGAGAGTTAACATTGTTAAAATCAAAGTTTAATAACTAAACATTTTTAATATAGGGTTATATATAAGATAAATTTGACTATAAATATTAATTACAAATATAAAAATATTTCCTACATAATGGTATTTTATTTTTAATTTTTAGACATTAAATAATTTAATTTATTTATGACACAATGATGATGCAGTGATTACCTTATTAATGAAATATTAACATAATTGATGTTATAAATACCCAAATAAATGTAATTTGAGACTTTTTATGAATTCCAGTAATTGGAAATGTCAATATGACATGTTAGTATTGATTTAATTGACTGTTTTAGATCTAATCATGCTGTTATGATTTTCAAATAAATCAATTACCAAATAGTGTCAAAATTGACATAAAATAGTTTTTAAAACAAATATTATATTATTAATTGTTATTATATTCCTAAAAATATAAGGTTAGGAAAAATGAATTATATAAGATTATATATATTAATAAGGAACCTCTTTGGGTTCGTTTGTCTAGTTAAAGTAAGTTTATTAACTATATAGTGTAAGAAAACAAGAAGACAAGGTAAAAGTTAAATTATTTAACTTACAGTTAAATCTTAAAGATAAGGTTAAAATAGTAACCTAAACTCGTCTAAAACCTATTGGTTGAGAGTATTTCAACCCATCCCCACTTGAGCTTCTAAATAAATCAATTTGGAGCTATTATGAAGTGAATATGAATTTATTATAAAATAATATTGTAAGTCTTCCAAAGGTGCCCCACCCCTTCCTTATAAAAAGGAAACCCCCTCCATCTTCTCTTCAAACCCTTTTGAGCCTTTAAGAATGGAACACCCATGAAAATATCTCTTCTCCACTTCCCTAGAAACATTCTCGAGGTTCTGTTCTTCTCAAAAGACCAACTATAGTGCCCTTAGAAGAAGATTAAAGGAGGTGCGTCGAAGAAGAGGTAATCTCTTCTTCCGATTCTCTCAAGTTTCTTACTTTTTCTACTTCCTATTTTTTATTTGTCTCATTATGAAGTAATAAAATCAGTATTAATTATATACTGATATTTTATTATAAATATGAAACAACCCTATTTTACTTTCTATCTATCCTACGAAAAACCAAATCACCGCGCGTGCGTACGTACGGATTACCATCTCCACACCGTGGTGTAATCTGTTTTCGACCACCACCTAACTTGGATGGGTATAATGGTGTAAATAAATAACTATATTTGATTATTGTAAAGTTATATTGATTCTAAAATATTATACATACACTTAAATACAATTCCACGATCATTGGAATGATATCATCGCTCGTGCGTACGTACGGACTACCATCTCCACGATGCGATGAGATTCATTCTCCATGTTAACCATTTATGAATGATTATAAAGTATATATAATGAATAATAATTAAATATATGACATAATAATGATACTTTATTTATGTATATATATATTTCATCTACTTAATTCCATTCAATTCAATAGGGAAACGAAAACAGCGTTCATGCGTACGTACGACCTACTATCTCCATGAACGGTGTATTTCATTCCATTTATCGATCTATCATATATATAGGTATATGATAAATATATATTATATATAAATCATTTTTTACATTCTGGAATTAAGTAAATCAGGATAAAAGTAATAATATCAAGAACAACAAGTCGAAACACGTACGATAAATGAAACGATTTTACCCAAAACACAGCTTTAACATGGAATTTACAAAAGAACTTGTAATATAAAGTCATAAGTGAACCATTTATGATATCATAACAATGAATATGATTCGATAATAATTCAATGAAATTATTTAAATCATTATATAGGAGGTTTAGATATATATGAAGCATATCGTACATAAGGTAAGGGATAATTTTCAAATCTCATTTTTATCTAAGATTGTTTATACGTAAGTATTTACAAGGTTTATATTTTTCATCCATGTCCATAATTTTTTTTTCATAAAGTGTTTAATATTCATACATGTATTTTTAAATTATTTTTTACCCCTCTTTGACTTTTACATTGTGTTATGAAAGGAATCTTTCTTTTGTTTACCAAATGAGGAACTTTTTGACTTTTCCAGCAAACATACGAGAAGAATGTTTTTTAACATATACGACATGAATGGATTTTTATGGTTTCATAACGCCTTTTTTTCATGAAGAATAATCTACAATATTTCCTTATTGTTTTCAATAAAATCTTTTTCTTTTAAAATTCCATGGCATTTTGTTAAAAGAAAATGATTTTGAATAAGAAAGGATATTTTCCTCAAGAATTCTTTTCAAAGTGTTTTATCAAAACTATTTTCCATCTAAGATGACATTATTTCATATGTTTATGTTTCAAGTATAATGTATCTATTATTTACATGGTCTGATTTTTCTTATGGTGAAGTGATATTCATTTCTTTTATATGGATTGTGTTATGATGGGATGATGTTTATGAAACCAATTTTATTTGTTGGGTTATTATGAATGACGTATGTTTATTTTGTGGCACACGTAACAATGATTTCAATATGTAATGGGTGGGACCTATATCTCCATCCAATGCATTGGGTAAAGATTTATATCTCATGAGATATACATGGCTGGAACGGTAAGTTAATCTGGTTCAGTGATATAGCACTGGAACGAGGAGTGAACTCGATTCAGAAAGGAAATTCGTCCACTAAGATGGTCTTGGAAGCAATGACTTGGATACTATGGAAATAATATCATGTTATTAATGCTTTTACACAATTTCATGTCTTATTCCCATGCTATTTTATCATGATTGATGATCCATTATGATCTATGCCTTACGTACTGTCATTTTTTATGTCATTGCTCAATATTTTTTTGTTTAAATATTATGCTCATGTTTTGAAGTTAAAATGAATATGGTTTGTTTTATTTTCTCCATGCTTACCCTTACTGAGCATTTGAGCTCACCATTTATATGTTTTCTTTTCCACAGGATATAAAGAAAGGTTTTAGGTAAGAAAAAAAGGAATATCTTTATGGGAGATGTTGAAGAAATTTCACTAAGATAAGAAGATTATATTACGAGTTTCCAAAGAGACTAAACTATTATGGTCCTTTGGTTTCTGTTTTTTGTTATGTATTAGATATTCCACAAAAGTAATGTAATTCCTATGTATTTCAAGTTTTGGGTCTCTACAGTTGGTATTAGAGGAAAGGTTTAGTTAACCTTTGGAAACCAGGATCTGAAAACTTTAATGAAGTCCCTAGAGATATTTCTAAGGTTTGTCTGGGATGTCCCTAAGGATAAGTATACATATAGGTTATAGTCCTATAATTATGGTAATGATATCATAATTTTACCTAAGATGTTAGATATTGATGGTACTCCCCCTTGATTATGATTTTTTCCTCTCACACTTTTATTTTTGGGTTTTTGAAAATGGATGGAAACAAGAAGATTCATGATAATGGTGGATATGATGGAAAATGGAATGATATTGTTCATGAGCAACCAAAAGAAAGTGGATTTGGAGTTCCAAATATCGTTATTATGCCTAATCAGCAATATCATAATGTGATCAATAATCTCAACTTTGGTAATATTCATGACTCAGCTAATAACAAGAAGATGGAGTTTCATGATGATCATAGAGGAAATAAAGTTCAATTTCCCTCATGTAAATCATGTGGGAAGAGGCATCAGGGAGAATGTTTCAAAGGAATTGGAAAATGCATTAGGTGTGGAAAAGGACACAAAGCCAGTAATTGTAAAGGAAAAGGTTTATTTAACACCATGGACAAGGATAATGGCATTGGTAAGACATCAACAATGGTTAAATGTTTTAAATGTGGAATGTACAGGCATTATGAAAACCAATTCCCTAAGGGAAAGTCTCATGAATAAAATCAGCATGGTCATATGGGTAGTATTTATGTTGATGATGATGAAGACACTACAAATGATATGTGAGATGAAATAATTGTTCAAGATCGGTCAATGGTTTAAGAAGGTAGTGTAATGATTAAATGATTATGAAGAGTAATGTTGTATAATTAATCTCATGGTACTGTGGAATAAAGAGACATCTAAGGATTGTTACGCTATTTTTTTCCTTATGTTTTTGGAAGTATATGTTGAATGGTACCGGTAACCATGAAAGGCTATTCAAAAAGTTTTGGAAGGTAGATGATATGTGTATAATGAATGGATAAGGAGATAATGAGATGTTTGATAGTATTAATGAGCTCATGACTGATATAAGGACAAAGTGATATCATTGTTTGAGTATATAGAAATTTTGGGATTTTGGTAAGTGGAAATAGTTACCTTTTGACAGCACTCATGTTTTCACTTAGGTTCTATTGTAATTCATGTTTCAAAAGAATAGATGATTAAGGTATTAACATGTTTGGAATGTGACCAAAAAGATATATCTTATGATATATGGGGCATAAATGATGGTATTCACGTTCTTGTTATGTGACCTTTCAAGTAATCATTTTCTTTATACTATGAGATTGGACATATGTATTTTGGATAAGCCTAGTGATTTGAAATAGATTATGTTGTACATCAGATAGTATTTTTTATTTATATAACTTTTTTTTTGATAATATTTTTGGAATGTTATAATAGTATAATTTTAGATAAAGGAATACTCGTAGGATGGGCGACAACCTGTCGCGTCGGACAAGGATGCGGGAATCGAACCCACAACAGAAGTGTGACAGGCCTTTATCGCCTACCACTGTCCTACAGGAAGTCCCCGGTTAGTATAAATTAGTTTCAATTTATTATGTTGTATGATATACAAAGTATAAGTCCATTTTAGGAAACATATATGATTAATCTCACCATAGATGGAATTATGTATATAACTTTTTCTAACCTTATGTTTCAGACAGAGGGAATCACCTATCATTCTATCGCATGATATGTCAACACTTCATAGATAATAAATTCAACTTCATTTATTTAAGAGATGATGTGGAAATTGTTCAAGGAACAAACAACAGTGAGATTGTACCAAAATCAATTAAGTATTTCTTCTAATTCAAAATTTTCAACTTTAGGGAAATAATATTGAAAACCAAAAATGTTTTCCTAGTACTCTTATATCTGATGAATCAGATGGTACCTTAGATCATCACAAATGTATGGCTTTGTAATTGTTGGCTTTTTTATAGCCATGTTCTCAACCACTCTCCATCAGAACTTGATGGTTAGATTTATCTTCCATATCCATATTTTAACCTATGTTCTCCTATGTGGAAACCCAGTGATTTGTTAATTTGGGTAACCGTTACGTTTCATACTTTAGTTTTTAAAGTTATGTTTTGGTATTCCATTTTACAATGTGGGTTTCAATTAATGAAACATTCAGGTAGAAAACCATTTATAACCCCGGCGAATTTCGAAGGTGAAATTCATTTTAAGGGGGGTAGAATGTAACAACGTGAGATTTTATGAGAATTATTCTTTTTAATTTCTTTGATATCTTTTGTTATACGCTATAGAAAGATTATCTTGTGCTATATGAAACACCGTATTAGCTTTCAGTATACGCAACACTATTCTTGGATTGTGTTACACACAATTTCAAGTTCATTTGATAGTAGTTATTCTATGCAACATTGAGTGTATATATATATATATATTCAATGTATAAATGAAATATGGTTAAATTCTCTTATACCCAACAACAAATGAGTCTTTAACTACATGAAACTCTGACTTGGCTTACATTACACGCAGTCGTGACCTTCCACGATAGCGTGTGTTGTACGTAATACCGAGTTTCACTAAACGACGATATGTTATTAAAATATTATATAAACTCGCCGTTCTGAATAGTAATACCCACTTTTTAAAATTTTATAAATTTTATCTCTCAAAATGGACTTCATTTTTAGATTCATAATATCGAAATTAGCCTAGGGTGAATTTTTGGTATTTTTCTGAAAAATTTCAATTTTTGATGAATAGTGAAAACACTGGGTTACTATTTAAAAACCGAATCTTTATTTAAATAATTATTTATTTTAATTAAATTTATTTTAGGTCAAAATTGATACATAATATGTATATAAGTTCAATGTAATTCATTGGAGTAATTTTACAATAATTTTATATATATAAAAATTTTATTGAACTTTTCACCGTCTTTTACCCACCTCCTAGGAGAATTTGTAAATTTACATAAAACATAATTTTACCGCTTCTATGAGTTGAATTTTGAAAATCCAAGAGATACGGTTAATATCAAGGAGTAAAATGTGGTTCAATGAGATGAAAATCATTTTTGGTGAATAGTAACTTTTTTACTTTTATTTACCACAGTTAAAAGTAAATAGGATAATTAAGGGTAAAAATGATATTATTATTACCCAAACACATGTCCTAATTATATTGAATAAGTGTAATTCGACCAAAAACAAACTTAGGAATAAAATATTACCCTTTAGATCCACTTGCATTAGATTAGGACACTTATTATTATTTTATTTAAAGGAGAGTTAAAATAGTTAAAATCAAATTTTAATAACTAAACATTTTTAATATAGGGTTATAAATAAGATAAATTCGACTATAAATATTCATTAGAAATCTAAAACTATTTCCTACATAATGGATTTTATTTATAATTTTTAGACATTAAATAATTTAACTTATTTATGACATAATGGTGATGTAGTAATTACCTTACTAATGTAATATTAACATAATTGATGTTATAAATACGCAAATAAATGTAATTTGAGACTTTTTATGAATTAAAATAATTTTCTAGGTTAATATGACCTGTTAGTATTGAGTTAATTTATTTTTTTAACTAATAATTCTGTTATAATTTTCACAAAAATCAATTACCAAATAGTGTCAAAATTGACATAAAACAGGTTTTAAAACAAATATTATATTATTAATTGTTATTATATTCCTAAAAATATAAGGTTTGGAAACCTGACTTAGATAAGGTTATATATATTAATAATTAACCACTTGAGGTTCTTTTTTCTGGTTATAGTAAGTTTATTAACTATATAGTGTAAGAAAACAAGATGATGCGGTAAAATATAAATTATTTAACTTAGAGTTAAATCTAACAGATAAGGTTTAAATAGTAACCTAAACTGGTCTAAAACCTGTTGGTTTAGATTATTTCTACCCATACCCACTTTATCTTTGAAATAAATCAATTTGGAGCTATTAGAAACCGAATATGACTTTATTATAAAATATTATTGTAAGTTTTCCAAAGGTGTCCCTCTCCTCCCTTATAAAAAGGGAACCCATTCCCTCTTCTCTTAACACCCTTTTGAGCCTTGAAGCTCTACCAAATCCTGAACATTTCTCTTCTCACATTCCCTAGAAACATTCAGGAGGTTCTGGTCTTCTCAAAAGACCAAATCTAGTTCCATAAGAAGAAGCTTAAAGGAGGTGCGTCGAAGAAGAGGTAATGTCTTCTTCCGATTCTCTCAAGTTTCCTCCTTCTTCTACTTATTATTCTTTAGTTGTCCAATTATAAAGTAATAACATCAGTATTACTTATATACTTAAACATTATTATAAATATGAAACAACCCTATTTCACCTTCTATCGATCCTACGGAAAATGAAATCACCGCGCATGCGTACGTACAGAATACCATCTCCACGCTGTGGTGTAATCTGTTTTCGACCACCACCTTACTTGGATGGGTATAATGGTGTAAATAAATAATTATATATTATTATTGTAAAGTTATATTGATTCTAAAATATTATACATACACTTCAATATAATTCCATGATCATGGGAATTATATCATCGCTCGTGCGTACGTATGGACAAACGTCTCCACAATGCGATGAGATTCATTCTCCATGTTAACCATTCATGAATGATTATAAAGTATATATAATGAATAATAATGAAATATATGAAATAATAATGATTCTGGATTTATGTATATATATATATATGTATTTAATCTACTTAATTCCATTCAATTCAATAAGGTAACCAAAACAGTGATCATGTGTACGTACGGCCTACCGTCTCCATGAACGGTGTATTTCATTCCATTTATCGATATATCATAAATATATGTATATGATGAATATATATTATATATAAATCATGTTTTAAATTTTTTAATTAAGTAAATCAGGATATAAGTAATAATATCAAGAACAACAAGTCGAAACACGTACGATAAATGAAACCATTTAACCCAAAACGCTACTTTAACATGGAATTTACAAAACTACGGGTAATATAAAGTCATAAGTGAACCATATATGATATCATAAAAATGAATATGATTATTTAACAAGTCAATGACATTATTTAAATCATTATACAGGAGGTTCAGAAACATACGGAGCATATCAGACATAAGGTAAGGGATAATTTTGCGAATCTCATTTTTATTTGAGATTGCTTATACGTAAGTATTTACTGGGGTTATATTTTTCATCCATGTCCATAACAAAGTTTATCATAAAGTGTTTAATATTATTACATGTATGTTTAAAGTCATTTTTACCCCTCTTTGACTTTTACATTGTGTTATGAAAGGAATCTTTCTTTTGTTTAACAAAAGAGGAACTTTTTGACTTTTCCAGAAAAAGTACAAGAAGAATGTTTTTTTAACTTATACGGCATGAACAGATTTTTATGGTTTCAGAATTCCATTTTTTCATGAAGAATAATCTACAATATTTCATGATTATTTTCAATAAAATCCTTTTCTTTTAAAATTTCATGGCATTTTGTTAAAAGAAAATGATTTTGAATAAGAAATGATATTTTTCTAACAAATTATTTTCAAAGTGTTTTATCAAAACCATTTTCCATCTAAGATTACATTATTTCATATGTTTATGATTCAGGTATAATGTATCTATTATTTACATGGTTTGATTTTTCTTATGATGAAATGATATCCATTTATGTTATATGGATTTTGTTATGATGGGATGATGTTTATGAAACCCATTTTATTTGTTGGGTTATTATGAATGACGTATGTATATTTTGTGGAACATGTAAGAATGATTTAAATATGAGATGGGTGGGACCTATATCTCCCTCAAATTCATTGGGTAAAGATTTATATCTCAAGAGATAGACATGGTTGGAACGGTAAGTTAATCTGATTCAGTGATACAGGACTGGAATGAGGAGTGAACTCGATTCAGAAGGGGACTTTGTCTACTAAGATGGTCTTGGAAGTAATGCCTTGGATACTATGGAAATCATATCCTGTTCTTAATGGTTTTTTACAATTAAATTTTCTATTCCCGTGCTATTTTATCATAATTGATGATCCATTATGATCTATACCTTATGTACTGTCATGTTTTATGTCATTGATCAAGATTTTGTTGTTTAAATATTATGCTCATGTTTTGAAGTTAAAATGAATATGGTTTGTTTTATTTTCTCTATGATTACCCTTACTGAGCATTTGAGCTCACCCTTAATATGTTTTCTTTTCCCCGGGATATAAAGAAAGGTTTTAGGTAAGAAAAAAAGGAAGATATTTATGGGAGATGTTGAAGATATTTCACCAAGATTAGAATTTTATATTCTGATTTTCCAAAGACACTAAACTATTACGGTCCTTTGGTGTCTGTTTTTGTTATGTATTAGATATTCCTCAAAAGTATTGTAATGTCCATGTACGTCACGTTTGGGTTATCTACATTAAACCTAATCACTTTTGTTATCCATGAATCACTGAACGATGTGGTATTATTGTGACACCTCATCCCACTTCATTGATTCTAATACAAATCCCACCATTTAATTTTACATGGAAAACTTATTAGGAGAGGCTAATCATGGACCCAAATCTCAGACCTGAAGAAAAAGAAACAAAATATATAAGTCCCTGGGAAAATGTACCCGATGTGTCTGGTATATCTTGGGTATTCCCATGTATCATGGCATGTTATCTTGTACTACGGGACATTCCCATGTTCTATGGCCATTCTTATATACTATAGTCATGTCTGGGTGCTCTGGGTGGGTCTTGATATTCTGGTCACATCCTTTCCCATGAACTGTGGTTGTGCATGTGTACCTGGTTATGTTTATTCCAATATAATCTTGAGGTATATTCTAATATATTAGTAATTAATCACACGATGTGTGGTGTAGAAACATATCATGTGATATTTTATTTTCTGTCAAACTATAACCACCACAACAAGGGTCCACATAGCATGTGATCATCTGAGCTACACATCATGTACTTTGGAAATTTCTAAAAACCCATGATATTCACAAGAGATATTATATATACCATATATTTAAATTCCACCACCATTTTAATACCTAAAATCCTCCAAAAAATGGGTAAGCTTATAATGGATGAAAATCAGAACTCTACTTACCGATTGGGGATCTTCTGTGCCTCCCATCATTGTATGGGGGTCTCGATCCCCAATTTCATCTCCTACATTCTACTAAATTTCTTGCTCCATATGAAAACCATTTATTACAAGTCATTATTTCATCCTCCACAAATTTTTGTGTTCGATCACACTTGAATATGGCCCGAAAATATCGAATTACTAACCCTATATGATGAATAACATGAAGAATAGTTATGGGTAAATGCATAAGAACATGTTAATATCATCATTGGACAATGTGACCCTGAAACATTACCATAAAATTGTAGAATACATGGGTTTAAATCAGGCAGAGTAGATAAATAAATAATTTGTGAAACAAATCAATTTAAATTTGGGCTCATGTGAATAATTTAAATCACTAGAAAACAAAAGAAGATAGAAAATACATGCAAGTAAATTTATTCAAAAGGGTTCAAATCTATGAAATATTTTTCCATTCTTCAAAAAATGATCGATCGTTGGTGATGAAAACATCTTCTAGTGATGGAATTGATGATCTCATTATTCTCATAATTCGTCTCATGATTCTCCATGACTACCTATTGTCGATCGATGGTCCCCAGTCACCAATTACAACACTCTCCTCTCCATATCTAATATCCCCAGGTTATTTGGATATCCCTTAGGATTTTCCGTAATAAAACATATATATAGGGAGTGAATTTTGTTTATCTATTAAATAAATAAATTAATTTACTTAACACATCCACCAATGGTTGCCTTCCACCAAACTCCTAACACCGAACAACATTATGATGTGCCTAGGGTAAAACCCTTGTTCTAGAAAAAACCATGGTATTAGGTTTCCAATTTTAGGTCCCAATATATGTGAAAACTATTTATTCTAAAAAATGCGAACATGTGATTTGATATATATATATATCAATTAATATTTTTAAAATATTAATTCTGGGGTCATATGACTCCCAAAACAGTGCCAAAACCAAGAAAAAGAAATCATATATATATATATATATAATATTCAAGGGATCAAACTATAAAAAACTGCGGTCAGTACATTATCATCTCATTAAAGGATTGTAACCCTAAAATGGACAATCTACATAAAATTGTGGTTGTATGCAGTCCACAAATGAATCACATTCCAACAAGCTCTCCTGTATATCCCCATGATAGAAAACCACTAAAACAATAGGAATTTTCCATCCACATAGAATCCTATCATATTGGTTCTCGATCTCCATTAGTTTTTATGAAAAGGTTAAACCTTCATTGATGTCCAAATTTACCTAATCAATAATGTTTTTCAAGTTGTTTATGTATCTACTCAGATGTTACACATGAAAGATGTCATGTACTCGATGCAACTATCGGGGGGTAACTCTGGGTTGTATGTAGCCTCGCTAACCCTATATAGGATCTTGAATGGACCGATGGAACACATGGATATCTCGATTTCCTGGACAAATATCTGCAATCCATATTGTGTAGAGACTCTCAAGAAAATATGGTATCCATAATGGAACTCCAAATTCCTATGATATCGATCAATGTAAGATTTTTATTAGATATGGGTTATCCTCATACGATCATAAATCACATGAACCTTCTTTTTCATTACCTCCACAAGCTCTGTCCCAACCAGATATGTCTCACCAATCTCAATCCAGTACAAGGGTGACTTGTAAGCTCTCATATATAAGTCCTTCAAAGGCTTCCATCTAATATTATAGTGATAACTATTACATAACTAAACTAAACTAATGTAAATGGATCCTCCTTTATCAAGTCAAAGTCTAACACACGTGATATTAGCATATCATCCAACACCTGGCTAGTCATATTGATTTTTACAACCTTTAGGGGGTGAAATAGTGTGATCATCTATAACTAGGTTCTGAAATCCTATTACAGGCCTCCCCAAAACCACGACATGAACCAAATGTTCCGATATGGTCATTGTGGGTACCCCATGAAGTTGTTTGATCTTCTTAATGTAAAACTACCCCAAAATCAAGATCGAACATTTCTCCTTGGTGGAATAAATGTGTGATGAACTGGTAAGTTGGGGAAAATCACCTAGATAGGATAATAGAATTTTACTATTTTTGAAATACCCATAATTAAATCCATCATCACACCATCCCACTTCCATTCTATGATCTCAAGAGGCCATATTAAACTAGATGGATCATGATATGCATCCTTTACCTACTAACATATGAGACAAAAAGAGACAAAATCAACCACATTCCATCTCATTTCATCCCACCAAAACTAACGATAACATTCTTTTTACATATTTGTGACACCAATTTGTATA
This sequence comes from Viscum album, assembly GCA_963277665.1. Lineage (NCBI taxonomy): Eukaryota > Viridiplantae > Streptophyta > Magnoliopsida > Santalales > Viscaceae > Viscum > Viscum album. Next base: position 1,895,439,814 of record OY728158.1, on the reverse strand, counting down.
GCCAATATGACAACCTATGTCATCATGAGATGTGTAAATCAGGGTAAATTTTATTTTTTGTGTTCTTGGAAGTGACTCATGGGAAATACTATAAATTATCCAATAACATGATTTCATATAATTTTTATAACCACTATACTGGTTGATGAATTGAGAGTTAACCCTATGATAGGAGTTTAATATAAATTCGAGTCATTCAAATTTTAATGGAATACTTAATGTCTAATTAATTAAATATTAATTTATTTTTTCTTGTTCATTTAGTGATATAATTTAAATAGAGTGTCAAATTAAGATTCGACCTCTATGGTTGACTCTATAATGGGGGGTTTTCTTAGATGATGCATATCCTTGTCCAGAGTTATAGGGTCGGGCCTGGACATCCTTTTCTTATTTTTTTTATTTTTTTATTCTGATTTTATTTTTTATGTTTTAATTATTTCTATTACATTTTTATTTATTTGTATACCCCCATGTACTATCCCATTTGGGGTCTTTAACTGAGAGATGGAGAGGGAGAGGTAGAGGCACTGCCGTGAAACTTGGGTCACATAGGATTGTCCTACAGTAGCAACAAATCAAGGATCAGATCAAATATTCAATGGTTTCTTCCCTATGGTTGGCTCATTTTACATTTTCAACCAAAAATCCACATATAGTAACTATATTTACATTTTAAAGCCTTTAATTTCTTTTTGGGGACCCCATGCGTGTCGACCTAAGAAAAACTGGGCAGAAATGTGGGTTTTGGGCCGTTTTAAGGGGCTTCCATTTGGGAATACCCATGAACACAGTGTTTTGTTCAAAGAACACACACTGTGTGTTATTCTTATATAGGGAATATGGGTGTTTGGGAATACATAACTAGAAATTAGGCAATACGTCGTATAGTGGTGACTTACAATGTGTCGGGAAAACATGAAAACGTAGGATACCGATACAAACTCCATGTGGGATTCATTATAGGTAGGAATACATTCCTCGATAGAGTAAATTGATTAGTAAATAGGTAGGCACGCCTTTTGGGGTCATAGACCATTTATAGGCTGGTTCAGATCATGTACTTTGGAGTTTTACACACTAAATGGGGTGGAGGTATATAGAAAGATACCCATTTTTGGGGTACATGTTGTGTATCAGGAAAGAAGGCCAAGTAATTTGGGAAATTAGACACCACATGACCAGAGGTACATAACTAGAGTGGACCTTTGGGGTCAAACATCGTGTACCTAATGTACATGTCATGTACTTTTTCCTACCTTGGCCCATTTTTCCTGTTTTCACCCTAAAGGTAGAACTGGACTTGTGAGTTATCTATTCTAATATTTTTTTTTCATAGAGAACATGTTGGTTAGATATTTTAAAGATCTAGAGTCCATTTTTTTGGTTTTTTATAATTTTTGATCACTTTTAGGTGGATTTCCTTGATCTTTGGTTTTAGAATCCTCTTTGGGGAGGGGTTGTGAGTTGCGAGGCCATGGTGAGGGTTGTGAGATTGATGATAAGTTTGGTTCAAGTGTCCCATGGTGATCTATTTTAGGTTCTTCTATATATATTCCTAGAGATAGGATCATGTAGTATCTATGAGGATATATTTCTTTTTCTCTATATGTCGAGGCCAGTTTCTCGAGGTTATAGAAGTTTAGGTTTAGCTCTTATGTTTGAGGAATAGTGTCATTGGAGCCTTTGGGATGTTTTGATTTCATGGAATGGTATTTATATATGGGAGATATTGAGAAAATTCTAAGCACTCCTTAGGATTCCATTGTGGGATGGTTAATGGTCGAGTGATCAATGGTTATTGTATTCATCGATTGAGAAAGTTCGTTTAGAGTGGTTTGGAAACTAGTGAGGAGCCCTTGTGGAGGGTCCTTTTTTGGAGGTGGTCATGAGGATCATTTAGAAGGAACCTATTGGTGGTATTATTATTTTTTATATGTATTCAGAAACATTATTTATCTAGGATCATTTGAGGGCCATCAATGGTTGTTTTGATGTTCTTCACATGGTGTGTCTCATGCTTTTGGATGAGTTAGAGGAACCCTTGATAGGGTTTCCTCCACTTGTTATGGCCTTTTGTACATTTGATGATGTTTTTGTAAGTGTGTAAAAAGATCTTGGGTGCATCAGGGAAGTCGCTATTATGACATCACTTTATTCAATGACCCTATATTATGGCGCATATCTCTGTAGTTCAATCCTTTGTAAGTTTTCGAGGCCCATGGTTCTCAGAGGAGTCCTAGAGTAATTATGGTGGTGACAGATACTCAAGATCTAAAATATAAGGTAATAAATGATGTGTAAAGGGGTTTCACTACATATATTTTTAGGTCATAGATTTGGTGGGATCTGTTCACATCATGGAATAGTTTTATTTCTTTCTAGGTAGGTTCATAGTGTGTAACAAGACGTGTAAATTTTGGATGTTAAATGCTTTGAGGCAACAAATTTTTCAATGAGTTATAAAGCCTGATATTTACATGATGTGAAACAGGGCCTCACACCATATAAATCTAATATGAAGTGTGATTATAAATTTGGTACTGGGTTGATTGTTATGAAAACCATGTGACCCTGTCGAATTCTAGGATTCCATTAGAGCTCTTTCTTGGTGAATTAGGATTCCTTTGATGGGGATTCATTCTCATCCTTCCATTTTTAATCCATGGTGATTTTATGTATGTGCGAGATCTATTATCATGTTCCTTCGACCTGGATCCTCCTTTTCCTATTTCTATGTGATGGAATATCATCTCCATGTTTCTAATGGAGTCTTTCTTGGTTTTTGTTGGTGCGGTGGTGTTGCATCATCCTTGGAGGGATATAGATTATGGTTGAAGAAGTGACCAAGATCTACAATTTGGTCCCATTATCATGAAAATAATTTTGACACCTTTGATGTAAGGGAATCGTTGGTTCTCATATTTTATTTACATGAAATCATGAATTTATCTTGTTTTATCCCTTTTTATGGTCGGTAAATTATCATAATATTCATTTAACTAGATTAATAATGGATTAGTTGGAGATCACATATTGATGTGATTTATACCATGATAGCGGGTTGCATCATGATTGTATAGATGGTTTTATATCTATGAAATTCCTTTTTAGTATGTTTTTTGTTTGGATTATCACGTTTAAGTTGATAAACAACATAAAGTAAGAATTAATTGATCATCAATTGTCTTAAGAATTTAATAAGAGACATGGTTGAAATTAGGTGGTGTAGTTGATGATAATCAATTGATTCTAGTATGCATTTTTAATTAAATTTCATCTTCAATATTTTAATAGATCTCATAAATAATGTGAATAGTGTTTATTCTTGTTGTTAATAATAATTAAAAATACATGATAATGATAATTATAATAATCTTTTGTTGAAACTGGAATGTATGCCTAGAATCTTGTTTTAATTAACTGTGTAATTAATTTTTTAGCTTTTTATAGCATGATGTCTTAGGATTCCCATAGATGGAATATTGTGAATAATGAATCAATTAAATAAATATATAATAAGTACTATTTTTGTGATAAATTTAATTTTTTGGTCTGGAGTTTCCCTTCTGCTTGAGAAGTATGAGGGCCATCAGATAGGATTTTTTAGAGAACATTTTCATGTGAATGTTAAATGCCTTGTTTGAGGGCCCACATTCCCTGCTGATTATGCTTGTTTATTTCTCGATGATTTTTTTTTGATGTTCTCTAGATGCGAGCTTCGCTAAGTGATGTGATATGGGGAAGGGAGTCCTATATGTGATATAACCCTGGGATGGATGATCCAATGATAGAAGATGTGATATGTGGGTTGGTAGGTCTATATGATGTGGTAGTAGTAGATTCATGTGATTGTGAGATGCATTGGGATATGGATGTGGGTGTTGAGGATGGAATTAGAGATGATGGAATATGTTGAAGCTGAGCTTATCCATTTATGTGATTCTGAGAGCTGTGATGCTCGATTATGAATCTATTTAATGGCCAATATCTGGGTTACATTTTTATCTATATTCCCTTTCTAACTGGTTTAGGAAATTGGGTGTTCTTGGATGCATGTTTCTTCTTGGTTGTCTCTCGGGATGGTTATACTAGAAGAAAAATATTATGGAATGATGCTAATAATGTTTATTATATGTTTAAACCATGGGTGAGGTTGATGCTAGAATGAAAATTAGATGTTAGTCCAGTGAAAACATGGATGTAGATTGTATTGTACATTAAGGTCATGGAATTTACTTTGATGATTTATGTAATGTAATGCATATTAATGGTTCTGTTGAATTAATGGATAATTAATTAATTAAAAATGATAAAAATAAAGGAAGTAATTAATGTTTCTCTTTAATAATGATTGTGTGCTTATATGATATTTGGTATTAGCAGTGGAGAATGGGATTCCAAGCTCGATTAGCTATAGTTGAGCATAATAATAGGTTATACCCATAGTTTGGTTGTGAGATATATTATATCCAATATATTATGTCATTTTGTATGCTCCCCCTCCCATGTTGGTTTGTAAAACTAACACTTAGTTGAATCTAGGAGGGTATTTTTCTTAACATTCCTATAGGCAGATAGATGGATGCCTACCCCCTCTGGGCCCTCCCTATTTTCATGGTATTTTTTTTTCTATGCATGGTGTTTTGTTTACCCATATATGTGTATAGGTGAATGGGATTTATTGGTGTTATTAACAAAAACTTATTTCCGGATATAGAATCCAAATGATTATTATATGTATGATGTGTATAAGATGAGATGGCTTGGGGTACTTACTCAGTTTATGGAATGTGATGGTTGGTGGTACAATTCCTCATGTATGATACACATCATACGATCTATGGTGGATCCCGAAAACTACTTGGTTACTATAAATTGTGATGTGATATGGTATGATATTATTATTTGATGGATGAGGTTCATGTTTTTATTCCTTGACTAGGTGTATTCAGGAGGAATTATATTGGATAGAGATGGATCTTGATATTCAATGATGGGGGAGTGCATAAAACTCATGGGGAAGAGGGAGTGGGGTACCCATTATGTTTCATTATTATATTATATGATTTCTCTTATGTGATATTTGGTGAGAGTTATCCATGGTGAGTCTAGTAACATCGTATACCTATTTAAGGGACGAGTTATTTTCACTATTTTTCACTGTCCTTTAAGATGATTTATTTATATTTTTCATTAGAGTATCCAGGGAGGGTGTAACACCCCAAGATTTTATGAGATATATTATTTTTAATTTATTTGATGTCTTCTATTATACACTACACCAAGATTATATTATACGATAATCCATACCGTATTAGCTTGCAGTATACGCAACACTATTCTTGGATTGTGTTACACACAAATTCAAGTTCGTTTTGTGGAAATTATTCTATGCAACATTAAGTATAGATTTTGTTTAATGTATAAATGAAATAAGTTTTGATTATGTTATACACAACACCAAACAAAGCTTTCACTACACATATCCCTAACTTGGCTTTCATTACACACAATCAAGTCCTTCTTCGATAGCGTGTGTAGTACGCAATACTGAGTTTCACTAAACAAGATATTATTATAATATTATTATGAACTAGCCATTATGAATAATAATACACACTTTATGAAATTTTATAAATTTTATTTTTCAAAATGGACATCATTTTTGGATTCGAAATATCAAAATTATCCTAGGGTGAATTTTTGGTATTTTTCTGAAAACTTTCAATTTTTGATGAATAGTGAAAACATTGGGCCACTATTTAAAAACCGAATTTTTATTTAAATAATTATTTATTTTATTTAAATTTATTTTAGGTAAAAATTGATAAATAATACCTATATAAGTTCAATGTAATTCATTGGAGTCATTTTATAATAAATTTAGATATATAAAAATTTTATTGAACTTTTCACCGTCTTTTACCCACCTCCTAGGAGAATTTACAAATTTACACAAAACTTAATTTTACCACTTTCATGAGTGGAATTTATAAAATCCAAGAGACACGGTTAATATCAATGTGTAAAATGTGGTTCAATAAGACAAAAATAATTTTTTGTGAATAGTAACTTTTTACTTTTATTTACCACGGTTAAAAGTAAATAGGGTAATTAAGGATAAAAATGATTTTATTATTACCCTAAAACATATCCTAATTCTATTGGATAAGTATAATTCAACCAAAAACAACCTTAGGAATATAATATTATCATTTAGGTCCACTTTGATTAGATTAGGACATTTATTATTATTTTATTTAAAAAAGAGTTAAAATAGTTAAAATCGAAGTTTAATAAGTAAAACATTTTTAATATAAGGTTATACATAAGATAAATTTGACTATAAATATTCAGTAGAAATATAAAAATATTTCCTACCTAATGGTATTTTATTTATAATTTTTAGACATTACATAATTTAAGTTATTTATCACACAATGGCGATGCAGTAATTACCCAAATAATGAAATATTAAAATAATTGATATTTTAAATACCCAAATAAATGTAATTTGAGACTTTTTATGAATTAAACTAATTTTATAGGTTAATATGACATGTTAGTATTGATTTAAATAACGTTTTTGGAACTAATCATACTATTGTGATTTTCACAAAAATCAATTACCAAATAGTGTCATAATTGACATAAAATAGTTTTTAAAACAAATATTATATTTGTAATTGTTATTATATTCCTAAAAATATACGGTTCGACAAAAGGAATTAGATAAGGTTATATATATTAATAATGAACCACTTGGGGTTCGTTTTTCTGGTTATAGTATGTTTATTAACCATATAGTGTAAGAAAACAAGAAGACACGGTAAAAGTTAAATTATTTAACTTAGAGTAAAATCTGAAGGATAAGGTTAAAATAGTAACCTAAACTTGTCTAAAACATATTTGTTGAGAGGATTTCGACCCATACCCACTTTAGCTTCGAAATAAATCAATTTGGAGCTATTATAAATCTAATATGACTTTATTATAAAATAATATTTTATGTTTTCCAAAGGTGCCCCTCTCCTCCCTTATAAAAAAGAACTCCTTCCCTCTTCACTTCACACCCTTTTGAGCCTTGAGGCTCGACCAAACCCTGCCCATTTCTCTTATACACTTCCCTAGAAACATTCTGGATGTTCTGGTCTTCTCAAAAGACCAACTCTACTTCCATAAGAGGAATCTTAAAAGAGGTGCGTCGAAGAGGAGGTAATATCTTCTTCCGATTCTCTCAAGTTTCTATATTATTATAATTAATCTTATATAGTTTTCCTATTATAAAGTAATAATATCAGTATTAATAATATAATTATATGTTATTATAAATATGAAACAACCCTATTTAACCTTCTATCCATCCTACGGAAACTGAAATCACCGCGCGTGCGTACGTACGGAATACCGTGTTCACGCCTTGGTGTAATCTATTTTCGACCACCACCTTACTTGGATGGGTATAATGGTGTAAATAAATAACTATATATTATTGTTGTAAAGTTATATTTATTCTGAAATATTATACATACACTTCAATACAATTCCACGATCATGAGAATGATATCATCGCCCATGCGTACGTACGGACTACCGTCTCCACGACGCGATGAGATTCATTTTCCATGTTAACCATCCATGAATGATTATAAAGTATATTTAATGGATAATAATGACATATATGACATAATAATGATACTATATTTATGTATATATATATATGTATATAATCTACTTAATTCCATTCAATTCAATAAGGAAACTAAAACAGCGTTCATGCATATGTACGACCTACCATCTCCATGAACGGTGTATTTCATTTCATTTATCGATCTATCATATATATATGTATATTCTAAATATATATTATATATAAATAATGTTTTACATTCTGGAATTAATTAAATAAGGATATAAGTAATAATATCAAGAACAAAAAGTCGAAACATGTACAATAAATGAAACGATTTTACCAAAATCGCTGCTTTTTCATCGAATTTACAAAAGAACAGGTAATATAAAGTCATAAGTAAACCATATATGATATCATAAAAATGAATATGATTCTGTAATAATCCAATGACATTATTTAAATCATTATACAGGAGGTTCGGATACATACGAAGCATATGAAACATTAGGTAAGGGATAATTTTCAATCACGTTTTTATTCGAGATTGCTTTTACGTAAGTATTTACTAGGGTTGTATTTTTCATCCATGTCCATAAATTGTTTTTTCATAAAGTGTTTAATATTATTACATGTATTTTTAAAGTTATGTTTACCCATTTTGGACTTTTACTTTGTGTTATGGATGGAATCTTTCTTTTGTTTACCATACGTGGTACTTTTTGACTTTTCCGGCAAAAGTACGAGAACAATGATTTTTTAACTTATACGACATGAACAGATTTTTACAGTTTCATAATGCATCATTTTTGTAAATCTTCCTCTACAAGATTTCATGATTATTTTCAAGAAAATCCTTTTCTTTTAAAAACTGAATGGAATTTTGAGAAAAGAAAATGATTTTGAAATCAAAGGATATTTTACTCAAGAATTCATTTCAAGTGTTTTATCATAACTATTTTCCATATAAGATGAAATTATTTCATATGTGTATGTTTCAAGTATAATTTCTGGATGATTTACATGGTTTCACTTTTCTTATGATGAAATGATATCCATTTTTTATATGGATTATGTTATGATGTGATGATGTTTATGAAACCCATTTTATTATTTGGGTAATGATGAATGATTTATGTTTATGTTGTGGCACATGTAAGAATGATTTCATTATGAGATGGGTGGTACCTATATCTACCTCTAATGAATTGGGTAAAGATGTATATCTCATGAGATAGACATGGCTGGAATGGTAAGTTAATCCAGTTCAGTATTACAGGACTGGAACGAGGAGTGAACTCGATTCATAAAAGGACTTTGTCCACTAAGATGGTCTTTGCAGCAATGACTTGGCTACTATAGAAATAATATCATGTTCATAATGGTTTTCCACAATTACATGTTTTATTTCCATGCTATTTTATCATGATTGATGATCCATTATGATCTATGCCTTATGTACTTCCATGTTTTATGTCATTGCACAAGATTTTAATGTTTAAATATTATGCTCATGTTTTCAAGTTAAAATGTATATGGTTTGTTTTATTTTCACCATGCTTACCCTTACTGAGAATTTGAGCACACCCTTTTTATGTTTTCTTTTTCCCCCATGATTAAAAGAAAGGTTTTAGGTAAGAAAAAAAGGATGATCTTTACGGTTGATGTTGAAGATCTTTCACCAAGATTAGAAGATTATATTACGAGTTTCCAAAGACACTATACTATTGCGGTCCTTTGGTGTCTGTTTTTGTTATGTAGTAAGTATTCCTAAAAATTAATGTAATGTCTATGTACGTCATGATTTGTGTATCTACAATTGGTATCATAGGAAATGTTTAGTTACCCTTTGGAAACTAGGATGTGAAAACTTTAGTGAGATCCCTTGAGATATTTCTAAGGTATGTCTAGGGATGTCCCTGGTTAAGTATAAGTACAGTTTATAGTCCTATAATTACGGTAAAGATATTAGAATTAAACCTAAGATGTTAGATATTGAAGCTACTCCCCCTTTATTATGTTGTTTTACCTAGCATGATTCTTGCCTCTCACACTATTTGTTTTGGGTTTTAGACGATGGATGGAACCCGAAGGAACTGTGTTGATCAATGTAATGGGAAATGCAATGATTGTCCTCTTGAACAAACCAATGTTATGGGAAATAGAGTGAAAAATCTTATTGCTATACTCACACAAGCTATGAATCATTCTGGAATTCATAATGAGCAGAGAAAGGAACAATATTCTATTGAGTCCTTCATGAGGCAACGTCCGCCTTCTTTCAGTGGGTCTTCTGATCCACTTGTTGCTGAACAATGGATCAGTAGCATTGAAAAGATATTTTCCATACTTCACTATTCAGAGCATGAAAAATTCATTTTGGCCATTTACCATTTAGAAGGTGAAGCAGACTAGTGCTGGACTCTAATTAAGAACACGAGGCCCCAAGATGAAATTATATCCATGGAATGGGACGAGTTCAAGAACATGTTTTTCAATAAGTAATTCCCTCTTATTCTTCGAACAAAGATGGAAAAGGAGTTCCTTGGGCTTAAGTAAAAGGATGATGAATCTGTCGGTATATATGAATTGAATTTTACAAGGCTTGCAAGGTATGCATCTGGATTTATCATCCAACCTGAAAGTAAATTTGATCGATTTTTCAGTGGCTTAAAACCAAGTCTTTGAAGGGAATTAGCTATAAGAGACTTCAGTAGCTATGAATAAATTGTGCGTTGTGCTATCAAGGTAGAACTGGAAGTTGGTGTAACATATCAATCTCATGGTTTTGACAAGAAAAGAAAGATGAAGTTCAAGGAAAAACCTCAGAACAATGTTGAAAAGACGGTGAATGTTTATTTATTCTCAATGTGTGGAAAGAAGCATGGTGGAGATTGTCCAAAAGGTACTAGAAAATGTTTCGAGCGTGGAAAAGAAGGAAATCGAGTAACTGAGTGCCGAAGTAATGGGGAAAAGGATTCTAATGACGTGAATAGAGAAAAGACTACATAGATCTCTCCACTAACACTTCAATGCTTCAAGTTCAAGGAAATGGGGCATTATGATAATCAATGCCCTAATCTAAGGGTTAATGATGTTCGACATTAGAAACCTCTTAAGGAAATGGACAAAGGGAAGTCACATGCGCTCACTATTGGCGATGTTGAGTATGACAATGATGTGGTGGAATGATTATGTGTTTATGTAATGAGATTCCAAAATTGTAGTGTGGAATGTCATTTTAGTATCATGGAATATTGGAATACCTACGTATTAGTCCATTGTGGTTTTTAATAATTTTATGGTACAAGTAACCATGAAAAGTGATTGAAATATTTTTGTAACGTAGATGAAATGCGCATATTGAAGGGATAAGGAGAAAATAATTTGTATGATAGTATTCATGAGCTCATGACTTATATAAGGACAAAGTGATATCATGGTTTGAGTATATAGAAATTTTGGGATGTGGAAAGAGTTAACTTTTAACAGCACTAATGTTTTCACTAAGGTTCTATGGTAATACATGATTAAGGTATTCACATGTTTGGAATGTGACCAACAAGATATATCATATGATAAATGATGGTAATCACATGCTTGGTAGATGATATTTCTAGTAATTGTTTTCTTTATACTATGAGATTGGACATATGTATTTTGGATAAGCCTAATGACTGGAATGGATTATGTTGGACATAAGATTGTATTGTTTAAGGATAGAACCTTTTTCGATATAATTTTTGGAATGTTATAGTGGTCAAGATTTAGAAAAAGGACAATCGGCAAGACGGACAACAACCCGTCATGTCAATGTTGCGGGAATCAAACCCACAACTGAAGTGCAACAGGACTTTATCGCCTACCACTGGCCTACAGGAAGACCCTAGTTAGTAGAAACTAGTTTTATTAAGCGGTATGATAGATGAATTATAAGTCCATTTTCGGAACCATATACGATTAATCTCACCATCGATGGACTTATGTATATAACTTTTGCTAACCTTATGTTTGAGACAGATGGAATGACCTATCGTTCTATCGCATGATCCGAAAACACTTCACAGAAGACAAATTCAACTTCCTTTCTTTAAGAGATGATGTGTAAATTGTTCAAGGCACAAACAATAGTGAGATTGTACCAAAATCAAGTAAGTATTTCTTATAATTCAAATTTTTCAACTTTAGGGAAATGATAATGAAAACCAAAAATGTTGTCCTAGTGCTCTTATATATGATGAATCAGATGGTACCTTAGATCATCACAAATTTAGGGCTTTGTGATTGCTGTCTTTTTCATAGCCATGTTCTCTACCACTCTCCATCAGAACTTTATGGTTAGATTTTTCTTCCATATCCATATTTCCACCTATGTTCTCCTATGTGGAAACCCAGTGATGAGTTAATCTGGGTAATCGTTACAATTCTAACATTCCTTTTTAAAATGAAGTTTTAGTATTCCTTTTTTACTATGTGGGTTTCTATGAAAGAAACTTTCATGTAGTAAACCATTTATAACCCCGACGAATTTCGAGGGCGAAATTCATTTTAAGGGGGGTAGAATGTAACACCTCGAGATTTTATGAGATATATTATTTTTAATTTCTTTGATATCTTCTATTATACACTACAACAAAATTAGTTTGTACTATACACAACACTATATTAGCTTGTAGTATACACAACACTATTCTTGGCTTTTCTTACACACAAATTCAAGTTTGTTTTGTGGAAATTATTCTACGCAACATTAAGTATAGATTTTGTTTAATGTATAAATGAAATAAGTTTTGATTACGTTATATGCAACACCAAACGGAGCTTTCACTACACCCAGCCCTGACTTGGCTTTCATTACACGCAATCAAGACCTTCTTTGATAGCGTGTGTAGTATGCAATACTGAGTTTCACTAAACAAGATATTATTATAATATTATTATGAACTAGCCGTTATGAATAGTAATACCCACTTTATGAAATTTTATAAATTTTATCTTTCAAAATGGACTTCATTTTTGGATTTGAAATATTTAAATTATCATAGGGTGAATTTTTGGTATTTTTCTGAAAACATTCAATTTTTTATGAATAGTGAAAACACTGGGTTACTATTTAAAAACTGGCTTTTTATTTAAATAATTATTTATTTTATTTAAAAATATTTTAGGTCAAATTTGATACATAATACCTATATAAGTTCAATGTAATTCATTGGAGTCATTTTATAATTATTTTAGATATATAAAATTTTTATTGAACTTTTCACCATCTTTTACCCACCTCCTAGGAGAATTTTCAAATTTACATAAAACTTAATTTTACCGCTTCTGTGAGTGGAATTTCGAAAATCCAAGAGACACGATTAATATCAGGGAGTAAAATGTGGTTCAATAAGATAAAAATAATTTTTTGTGAATAGTAATTTTTTAGTTTTATTTACCATGGTTAAAAGTAAATAGTGTAATTAAGGGTAAAAATGATATTATTATTATCCTAACACATGACCTAATTCTATTGGATAAGTATAATTCGACCGAAACAACCTTAGGAATATAATATTATCATTTAGGTCCATTTGGATTAGATTAGAACATTTATTATTATTTTATTTTAAAAAAGAGTTAAAATAGATAAAATCAAAGTTTAATAAGTAAAACATTTTTAAGATAAGGATATACATAAGATAAATTCGACTATAAATATTAATTATAAATATAAAAATGTTTCCTACATAATGGTATTTTATTTATAATTTTTATACATTAAATAATTTATATTATTTATGATACAATGGTGATGTAGTAATTACCCAAATAACAAAATATTAAAATAATTGATATTATAAATACACAAATAAATGTAATTTGAGACTTTTTATGAATTCAACTAATTTTATAGATTAATATGACATGTTAGTATTTATTTAATTAACTTTTTTCGAACTAATCATGCTGTTAGGAATTTCACAAAAATCAATTACCAAATAGTTTTCAAATTTGCATAAAATATTTTTTAAAACAATTATTATATTATTAATTGTTATTATATTCATAAAAATATAAGGTTCAGAAAAATGACTTAGATAAGGTTATATATATTAATAATTAACCACTTGGTGTTCTTTTGGCTGGTTATAGTAAGTTTATTAACCATATAGTGTAAGAAAACAAGAAGACATGGTAAAAGTTAAATCATTCAACGTAGAGTTAAATCTAAACGATAAGGTTAAAATAGTAACCTAAACCTGTCTAAAACCTATTGGTTGAAAGGATTTAGACCCATCCCCACTTTATCTTCTAAATTAATCAAATTTGAGCTATTATAAACCGAATATGACTTTATTATAAAATAATATTTTAAGTTTTCCAAAGGTGCCCCTCTCTTCCCTTATAAAAAGGGAACCCCTTCCCTCTTCTCTTCACACCCTTTTGAGCCTTGAATCTCGACCAAACTCAACCAATTTATCTTCTCCACTTCCCTAGAAACATTTTGGAGGTTCTTTTCTTCTCAAAAGACCAACTCTACTTCCTTAAAAGGAAGCTTAAAGGTGGTGTGTCGAAGAAGAGGTAATCTCTTCTTCCGATTCTCTCAAGTTTCTTTCTTCTTCTACTTATTCTTCTTTAGTTTTATCATTATAAAGTAATAACATCATTATTACATATATACAGATATGTTATTATAAATATGAAACAACCCTATTTCACCTTCTATCCATCCTACGAAAAATGAAATCACTCCGCGTGCGTACGTACGGAATACCGTCACCACGCTGTGTTGTAATCTGTTTTTGACCACCACCTTACTTGGATGGGTATAATGGTGTAAATAAATAACTATATATTATTATTTTAAATTTATATTTATTCTGAAATATTATACATACACTTCAAAACAATTCCACGATCATGAGAATGATATCATCGCTCGTGCGTAGATACGGACTACCGTCACCACGACGTGATGAGATTCATTCTCCATGTAAACCATTCATGAATGATTATAAAGTATATATGATGATTAATAATGAAATATATGACATAATAATGATACTTGATTTATGTATATATATATATATATTTCATCTACTTAATTCCATTCAATTCAAAAAGGAAACGAAAACAACGTTCATGCGTACGTATGACCTACCGTCTCCATGAATGGTGTATTTCATTCCATTTATTGATCTATCATATATATACATATATGCTGAATATATATTATATATAAATCATGTTTTACATTCTGGAATTAAGTAAATCAGTATATAAGTAATAATATCAAGAACAAAAAGTCGAAACATGTACAATAAATGAAACGATTTTACCGAAATCACTGCTTTTACATCGGATTTACAAAAGAACAGGTAATATAAAGTCATAAGTAAACCATATCTGATATCATAACAATGAATATGATTCAATAATAAGTCAATGACATTATTTAAATCATTATACATGAGGTTATGATACATACAAAGCATATCAGACATAAGGTAAGAGATAACTTTTCAATCTCAATTTTATTCGAGATTGCTTATATGTAAGTATTTACTGGGGTTGTATTTTTCATAAATGTAATTAAAAATGTGTTTAATAAAGTGTTTAATATTCTTCCATGTATGTTTGAAGTCATGTTTACCCCTTTTTGACTTTTACTTTGTTTTATGGATGGAATCTTTATTTTGTTTACCATACGTGGTACTTTTTGACTTTTCCAGCAAAAGTATGAGAAGAATGCTTTTTTATCTTATATGACATGAACAGATTTTTATGGTTTTATAACGCCTCATTTTCATAAAGCATCCTCTACAAGATTGCATGATTATTTTCAACAAAATACTTTTCTTTTAAAATTTTCATGGCATTTTTAGAAAAGAAAATGATTTTGAAAAGAAAGGATATTTTTCTCAAGAATTCATTTCAAATGTTTTATCTAAACTATTTTCCATCTAAGATGAAATTATTTCATATGTGTATGTTTCAAGTATAATTTCTCTATTATTTACATGGTTTCACTTTTCTTATAATGAAATGATATCCATTTTTTTATTTGGATTATGTTATGATGTGATGATATTTATGAAACCCATTTTATTATTTGGGTAATGATGAATGATTTATGTTCATGTTGCGGCACACGTAAGAATGATTTCATTATGAGATGGGTGGGACCTATATCTCCCTCCAATGAATTGAGTAAAGATTTATATCTCATGAGATAGAAATGGCTGGAATGGTAAGTTAATCATGTTCTGTATTACTGGACTGGAACGAGGAGTGAACTCAATTCAGAAAGGGGCTTTGTCCACTAAGATGGTCTTGGCAGAAATGCCTTGGCTACTATGGAAATCATATCATGTGCTTAATGGTTTTCCAAAATTACATGTTTTATTCTCAGTATATTTTATCATGATTGATGATCCATTATGATCTATGCCTTACGTACTTCCATGTTTTATGTCATTGCTCAAGATTTTGATGTTTAAATTTTATGCTCATGTTTTGAAGTTCAAATGTATATGGTTTGTTTTATTTTCTCCATGATTATGCTTACTGAGCATTTGAGCTCACCCTTTTTATGTTTTCTTTTCCCCCAGGATTAAAATAATGGTTTTAGGTAAGAAAAAAAAGAAGATCTTTATGGGAGATGTTGAAGATCTTTCACCAAGATTAGAAGATTATATTCTGAGTTTCCAAAGACACTAAACTATTACGGTCCTTTGGTGTCTCTTTTTGTTATGTATTAAGTATTCCACAAAAGTAATGTAATGTCTATGTAAGTCAAGCTTTGAGTCTCTATAGAGGGTCCTAGTGAGTATTCTATTATGATCTCCATAAAAATATATAAATTGTTTTATAGTTTATTCGAAGTATGTTGGATATCGGGCTGGATATATCTAGCTTGTGATTTTATAGGAGATGTTTGGGGTTCATGGACATCATCGTATTTACCATTTGGTACATGTAGCATACATTTTAGTTTTTTTGTAATGTTTAAACACACATGTTTAATTTATATATATATATATATATCTGTTTGAGTAGGTTTTCATTGTTGTTCTCATCTTATCTCACTCTTATGAATGTTCGTTTAGAGGTTGATGACTTCCATTTTTATTTTCATTGTACTGTTGGTGCTAGTCACCATCCTAGGGCCTATTAGAAGTGGGACATAGGCTTTCACCATCTCCCCTTCCTCATTACCAGCCCAGGAAGGGTATAATTTCCAGAAGGGGGTTATTATAATGTTTTATCAAAGTTTCAGGTAGAAGGATAGGATGGAGTTGGCATTGGGAACATGTGAGGTTACATATGGGTTTGTAGTGAAATAATGTCAGTTCATTTTAGTAAGATATGTAAACATGGGAGACCAGATGAGACACATGTATTTAGGTCCCCTTGTTATCTAATGTATAGAACATTAATTTTACCAATCCAACTGAATGAAGTGATACTTATTGTAGGGTAGATACCTAGGAAATAAACATGCATCATGATTTTTTGCACCTATTTTTGAAATGGGTAGACCTTGGTAGAGGTTAAAAAATTAGAAAAGATAAAAAATAATTAATTAATGCTAAATATTCCTTGTTCTTAGATTATAAGCTCAACTATTTTTTCTATTTACAGGCATGGAGTCATTATCAGTTTCATGCCAAAGATGTTCAATAGAATGTGCGGGAAGATCGCCACAAAGTAGAGGTTAATGAAAATGAATCATTTTAGATGAAACACTAAGTGTTTTAAAACTAGAATATGTAGAAGTATGAGGGATTTGTTTCAGATTTATTTATAGAATAATGGTTGTAGGAGGATTAGATAACATTCGGTTTGATCCATACTCGAATGGATAATTGTGTTTTGTTGGCTATGAAGATTTGGTATAGAGTAGTGAGGAAGTGGTGGTTTGTGTTCCTCAGGGATTGTGAGGAGTTGGTAGTCTCACGAGAGAATTTCTAAGACCAGTTTTGAGCAGAGTTTATTTATTTAACCATGAAGGAGGCCAATCACTCAGAGATACATGCCCTTCAGCATGGGAGTTCCAGTAAGTAAGAGTATGGGATCCATTTCAAGCCCTTATATGATATAATTTAGATATGTTTCAAGATGAGGATTCTAGGGAAAGGAATTTTGGGGACGATTTTCATCTAGTGATCCAGTTCCAAGAAACCCCATTCATGACTAATTGAAAATTAATTGTATTTCAAATATTTTTGAGGAACAATTGAGAAACCACGAGTTCAAACATAAAAATAAATTTCAAAGTCATTAAAGAGAAACATATTCCTGCCAAAATCATTCCACCTAAATAATTTCCAAGAGACGTTACTTACATGAGTGTCTAGTTCATCCATAAGGATATCTTTAAACCAAAAGGCCAGTTTTTATCAGGATTGAATATATTTTTCAAGGTTTATATTCTTATTATTTAATCCCCCAAACTAATATCAGGTCTTTCTTGTCGATCCAATCATATTTATCCTCATTAAGATTCATCCTTAATGATCTGTCCATAATTTTAGCGGCTTCTTCTTCAGCATCATTGAGAGAGAAATTTTTTTAGTCATTTATTCTTTCAATATCATGAGAAATTCCAAGGTTTTATACAAAGAAACTTCTAACTTAAACTGATTGTCCAACTTCTGGGTTTTCAACTTCATTGTTGCTTGTGTCTCCATAAGAATAGGCAAGGAGGAATAATACTTTCTCTCTTTACGATTGCACTTCCACCCATCTTTGAAGGTCCTTTCTGAAGCACCTTCCAACTCCTAGATCAAAAAATCATTCAAATTATGATCATTAACATATTTATTAATAAATATAAATCCACCCTCATAATATTCTGCTCTCCCTATAAGAGTGGCCTCACCATCAACATGTTCATCGTGAGCCTCATTCCCCATAATTGCCTAAACGTTTTGAGTGGTAGAGGCCTCCTTAGTAGTTGAATCCCATTGCATGCCCCCCAATAACTCCTACCTCAGGTCGTAAACCAGAAGACACTAAAAACGGTTTCATACTTTAACATTTTTACTAGCTATTTTCGGATTTATTCCACTTGGGGCCTTCACCTAGTTTTCACTGTCGACAGTTTTGAAATCTGCATCCTGCCTATTCGTAATATTTACCTCGATATTTACAATTTCCATTGTAAACTCAGTAGGAACCTCTACACTTCTTGGGCTCGTAGATTCATTTATTGATAGACCATAATATGTATTATTAATCAATCCAAAGAACTCCACCCCCACTCCTGTGAAACCAAAGGGGTAACCTCTAGTTGGTTAACTCACTTGAAGGTAACACGTCATTGAGCAGATTTCTTTAGACATACATCTGGACCAGATACATCCCCACAATCTTGTCCCATTCTCTTTCCTCCCACTTCCACATCCACCTTTTGTGAATTCCTTCCAGCTGGTGGTTTACCATGAATCATATCTACACCCTCTTGTCCCTCGCCTGCGGATCCATTTTCACGACTGGTCCCAGAACCTTGTGGTCATGATCTAAGTTTTTATGCCATTGACAAATGAACTAATATATTGATGATGGAACAAAATTATACATAAGATTCATAAAACATGTCTTTCCAAAAATGTATTCTTCTCCAATTGTAATCCAAATAAAATAAAAATAATTTCGTGAAACATCAACATTGACACACACTATTGGATTAATAGGATTGAACACTTCTTTGGTTCGGCTATCAGAGCACAAGAATATACCTCTAAGATACCCATGAATCTTAATATGAGAATGGTTTTGAAATATTCATGGATGATTAAGGAAACTCTCCCAAGTATCCACCAAAGGGGTTTCTTGCTTCATCTGATAGTCATTAGTCCATCTTTGAAGGTAGAATATGGACATGTTGCATCTGTGAGGTATGCACGACCAAGATTGTATAAAATCTTTCTATGACGTGAAGTGGATCACGAGGTTCTTATTTTTGATCAAACTAATAGTATCCATATCCTTTATATCCCCAGAACCGAATATGGATCTATCAAAAGTGGCCACTAATGGAATTTTGTAAGAGAAACAAGCAATGAGAGTCCGATTGAGTAGTGTCGAAGCTTCATAAAACTCCTCCAGGGATCAAACTTGTTTTTTCCTATGGAAGATGAGGTGAGTAGTGGGAAGAGTGCCTGAACTTTCAGATTAGTCAATGTGAACCATGTGTTCCACTTCCGTTTTCTCAATGGAGGTATTTTTATCCAAGGTACTAGTATTAGGGTTCTTATATTTGAGATTATCAAACACAAGATTGAGTAGGAAGAGTACATCCCCAAGATGACCATAATCCTTATATAGAATATTGAAACCATATAGGTTTTTGTTAGTAGGGTCAAAGAGGCTGTGAAATAGGTCATGGTCAGCTCCATGCTTTAGCATCTCCCGAACTGAGTGAGCCTGACATTTTTTTAGGCACCCTTGGTTTTCTACATTGGTGATTTATTTGTTTGATTTAAGATAGAGTCACTCATTTATGTCACCTTCCATCATTCATGTGTTTTGGATTGAGGTAGAGAGGCTTATAGTTCCCTTTTCATTGACTACACAAGTTGAAGGTTGAGAAAACATGTATAAATAATGTAGAGAGTGTGAGATAGTTCTAGGGCAGTACCACTCTTTGGGAGACTTCCTTTGTTTGTGGATACATCCATATGACACAACAATTGGTATGGATTGGTTGTATTAATTGCATAATATCATGGATTTCATCAAGAGTTAGGTTTTATTTTATGATGCTGATGGAGATCCAGTGGTGATTTTCGGAGAGCAAGGCCCTTAGATGGGTCTGAGGCATATTTAATCCTTGTCTTATTTGATATTTGAATTTATGTTGATCTATTCATAGGTTCAACTGTCGGTCTTTCCTAGGGTTGTGAAAGAGTATCCTTATGTCTTTCTAGAGTAGTTTTTAATATTAACCCCTTGATTAGAGATTGAGTTTGGGATTAAACTATGGCTAGGTGTGTCTCCAATCTCGATTAATTCATATAGGACGGTGACTTATGAGTTACGAGAGAAATGTGTTCATCTTGATGATTTTTTATAGTGAGGTTTTGTTTTGATATGTGGGTGAACATGGGGTGCACAAGTTTTCTTTATAATGAAGGATGATGAAAATTAATTGCTTTGTATTGACTATCATCACCTAAATAAAGTGGCTGGGAAGAACCACTATCAAATTCGATAGATTGATGATTTAATTGATTCACTAAAGGGTTAAAGATTTTTCTCGATGATCAATTGGGTTCATGAAATCATCAAATTCAGGTAATGGATTTCAATATTTAAAACACTTGCCCAATAGAAAAAACAAACTAAGGTGAATCCTGGTAAAGGCTAGGCCCAAGATAAAATATCTGGGTATCACCACATATCCCATAAGAATGGGAATCAATCCACAAGTAATACTACAACACTGTGTGGTAAGAAACAAGAATTGTTAGTGTAATATCCTCTCTTGTGAGGATATCAAATAATCTCATATTATGATGAATCAAGGTTTTATATGCGGTAATATGTGGTGCGTCTTATACTTATCATATAATTCAGCCCAGTTTTGTATGGGGTAAAATCATCTATCATTTAGAGGCATCCCGATTTATTTGGGGTACGATTGGAATCTAACATCATGATATAGGGATGTTGACGGTGATTTTTCATCATACTTCTTGTTCTCTTCTTCCTCATGTTGGTTCATGAGGGAATCTCATTCTGCTGATGGGTTGCGGAAAATGAATGTGTCTTATATGTAAAAGGAGTCCCATATATTCATTTCGTTGTGATAGCACAATAGGTAATAGATGAAATTATAGTGGATATGTGAATATGATTAGAGAAAAAAGGTCTATGAATCACTAAATATCACATGAGGATGGGATTCGAGCCATACATAGTTCTGGAAAATAGTGTAGGCTTGGGCTTACTAAAACACCAGGGATGAAGAAAACCATATGAATAATGGATAAATGGATGTAGTTTATGTTCATAGTGCACGAACTATGTCTCATAGTTTGAGGATATAGAGTTGGGACCTATTAAACCTAGTTTATGGTCATAAATCATGGACCAGAGGTGGGGAATTCAAGGATGTTCATGGGTTATAAGAGAGTTAAACCCCATTGTGAAAGGAGAAAAGGGGGCCCCCACCACAGGAAGCGATCTTGAAGTTGATTTCACAAATTTTAAGGGAATACATCTTGAACCATGGAAAACTATTTAATGTCACCATTATTAGATTATCATCAGTTTTTAGGTTATTTACGTGGCCCAAAAGGGGAATAACTCAATTTGAATGGAAGTCATGCTTGTAGGTTCTAGGCGCATCAGAATCCTAGGATGGTTGGTTCCTAACATTGTTTTTTCCATAATCGATGATCAATTTAAGATATATACGATGATGAATTCCATGATCTATAGAATTTAACAAAGAAATAGGGAATGGATAATTACACCAAAAGTCGAGAGATGATCACCATATATTATTTATAATTAATTTAATTAAATAAATAAATATATTTGATGGAATTCATTATTCATTGATGAATCTGATGATAGATTTGTGGTCCACTATCATTAAGTGGTAGGAAAAAGTGTAAATTTTCTCTAGAGGTGATCTACATGTGTTCCACGAACCTCCAATCATCGCCAAAGCAATCTCTGAGTGTTATCATGGTATATCCTTATGCTTGTGTTGTTCAACTTTGGTTGCTTCAAGAACCGCTTCTAAAGATTTATCTTTGATATGGTGGAGGGGGATTAATCTTTATTCATCATAGTGTTCTTGGAGATGGGATATCTCTAGGCTTGAGAGGATTATCCAAATCTGTTCTTCACAACCAAGAAAAAATGAATTGGTGATATGGATAAAACAACAAAATTGGGTATTTATATTACTGAGGTTCAAATAAAATAAATACAGAATTTCCCTTATTTATTTAGTTAATCCTAGAAAAAACCATGTAAAATAATAATAATATTATTATCATTTATCTACATGTGCTTAAATTGAGAAATAAAATTAAATATTATTTAATTAAATTATATTCAATATTTATTATTTCACACCAGGCCATTAAACTCAATCTGCCATTCCTCCATAATAATTATTGGGCCTTGAATAATTTATATTTATTTAACAAATAAATATCACTAAATTATTCTACATTAAATAAATAAATATTATATTAACTAAATAAAAAATAAATATTTACTAAATATTCCACTCATATCATATTCTCCCGAATAACTAGTGACAAAATATATGCGATCAAGCACACAAGGATATTTATTAAACAATGAACATAAATAATATTTATTCAACTTGTTAAATAATAAATAATAATATATTATTTAAATGATATTAGGGATGTTGTTAGTTTGTGACCCTCTAGGCCTCCTTCTTAGTCGCAATAGATGAAGTAGCCTAAAGTCCTAGGTTTCCATCTAGAAACATGTCAAGGCACCCATAGAGAAAAAAGTTAATCTACATACGACATGTTACCTTATTAGGATGCTTACTATGTAATATAAACCTTTTATCTCAGTATCTCTAATCAATCATGTTGTATACTAGTGCCATCAAACAATGTGATCATTTTCTCTTTCTCTGAATTTTAAAAAATTTAACTTGCCTATAAAACACCGTGACTATGGATTTATTTAGGCTATATCATTTCCATAAAAGGGTCTGACATATCAAATTATGTTAAAGAAAATATGGTATAAATCTATTCTTCCATTATTCATTAACGAAATTTTAATCATGACTCACCCAATGTATCCTACCTCACCAAAAACGTCTATCATCATGGTTTTCATCAATACATTAATGTAAATGACTCATGATATTCATTAATAATAATCTTAAAGTATAAGGACCAATACAAACATCTACAAAAAATAATATCCAATGACACATATAAATGTGTATTTTCTACTTATAGGTCTTGTTCGCATAATTTCTTACTAGATATTACCAAAGGCATACACCAAGATAAGGTGCCTTAAAGTCGATTGAGTCTTCAACCCTGATATCCGGAATCCTTTTTTTCCCTCAAATTATATCATCTAACTATATGACATTTATTAATAAATAATTTTATAACACTTTTGAGTTCTCATCATAGTAGGGAACTACTACGACGTTTTAGAGTGAAAAATACTCTTAGGACATTATCATATACCATGTCACGCAGAAGAAAAATCATGAGGTTATAAGTAATTTATTAATATTCTAAACCATGAATACTCATAAAGTAAATAGAAGTTGGTTCTATGGAACTAACTCCAACATACATCCACTTATAATAGTTATCTAGAACTCACATGATATTCATGCTTCTACTAAGATATTACTTTAGTCAAGGGGTCCACCACATTCTCTTCTATAGGTACTCTGCTGCTAAAACATAACCCCTCAGATATAAATCCCTCAAGAGGTGATACTTATAGAGTATGTGATTTTTCCATTGTTTTGACCTTGGATCATTTTTAATATCCACTGTTAGGTACCACATCAAGCACCTGGACAAAGTTTCGAATATAAACATCTTCTCAGGCTACATCATAAGTCACTATATAATCAGACTCTATAGTATAATCAGAAAAAATGGTTTCTTTGAACTCTTCTACCTCCCAACACATCTGTTGAGACAAAAAACATATCCTAATTGTGATTTTTTAATCATTCTGGTCTATTTCAAAACTAGCATTAGTATAACCACTAATGACCAGCTCCTTATCTCCACTTTAGACCAAGAACATATCCTTACTTTGCCTTATATACTTAAGGATAACCTTAATAGTAGTTAAGTTCTATTCTCTTAGATTTTCTAGATATATTCCTACCATTCTCAATGTATAGGGAACATCAATTATAGTAAATAACATGGAACAAATGGTTGATCCTATCATTGATGTGTATGAGATATTACACATTATCTCTTTCTCATGTTATGTCTGAGGACACATTTTCTTAAAAATATGAAAAACATGTGACAATGGAACCCATACCCTATTTGATTATTCCAAATTAAATCACCTTAGTATATGTTCAAGATATGTACCTTCACATAGTCTAAGTATCCTCTTGAATATATCATTATTGATATTTATCCCTTGAATATTGTCTCCTTTACCTAAGCCCTTTACGGGGAATCATTTGTTTAACTAGTGCTTAACTAACCGTAAGACTGGTATGTCATTTCCAATAATTAATATGTCATCATTACATACTTCTAGGATAATTAAAGCATTTCCAAAAAAATCTTCTAAACACATGGATCACATTCCTTTTTAATGATTCTAAATTCTTTTATGTCTTAATCAAACCAAGTATTAAATGACCTGAATGCATGATTCAAACCATAAATGGATCTATGCAACTTGAAAATAATCATTTCATCACCTAGAGTCACACACCTTTATGTTTGTGTCATATATACAACTTTTTGAAGGTTCCCATTAAGGAATGCAGTTTTGAAATCCATATTACAAATTTCATAGTCATGGTAAACTGTTATATCAAGTTGAATTATAATGTATTTAAACAAGGATACTAGTAAAATGGTTTCATTGTAGTCAATTCCTTGATATTTTTTAAAGGCTTTAGCCACTATACTTGCATTATATGTATTTAAATTACCTTCAGTGTCTATTTTTCTATTGAAAACCCATTTTCCCCTAATGGGATTTACATCAACTAGACCATTGACCAGAACCCAAACATGGTTCTGATACATGGAATCCATTTCAGAATTCCTAGCTTCGTACCATCTTACAACTCCTGATTTATAAACTTTATCCTTTTAGGAGAGAGGTTCATCATTGTTAACCAAAAATGAGTCACCATCTTTTGTGACTAGAAAACAATATCACTCTAGTTCTCTTACTTCTCTTATGCTTCTACACATTACGTGGGTTTCAAGAACTAATTCTTCCACAAGGACATATGGAACATGTTCCTTCTCTAACTCTTATGTATCTTGATCATCCACATCATAAAATTCAATATTTCTCCCAAAATCCTTTTTGAGGATGTCCTCACTCTCATGAATGATGGCTTGTTAGGGAGCAATCGATTTCTAGTCTGATGGGTTATATAGGTAGTATCACTTTGTTTCCCTAGGATTCCCTATAAAGATACACTTTGTGCCCTAGGATTCAAGTTTTTGTTCTAGGACACAACAAACACATCCCACCCCACACACATATATGAAATAAAGTGGGTTTCTTTCTACTCCATAACTCAAAGGGAATTTTTTTCACATTAGTTAGGACTCAGTTTAATGTGTATGTCACAGTTTGTAATTCTTATCCCAAAAAAGATAATGGAGGATCATCATGACTCATCATGACCCTACCAGGTCTAAAAAGGAACAATTACTCCTTTCACTAAACTACTCTTCTATGGTGTATAATGGGGAGTGAGTTGATATAGAATCCTAAACACACATAAAAATGTGATGAACCCTTAGTTAAGATATTCACCACCTAGATCCGATCGAAGCTACTTTATATTCTTATCAAGTTGAATCTCTATATAATTCATTAATTCATTGAATTTCTAAAAGGACACAGACTTATACCTCATTAATTTGACATATCCATATATACTCAATCCATTAGTAAATGTTATTAAGTAAGAATATACACCTCTAGATATTACTAGAAGTGGTACACACACATCAGTGCGTACCAATCCTAGAAGCTCTGGCCCTTTCACCCTATCCACCAAATAGTGGTTTGGTCATTTTTTATTATAAAAAATCATCACATTTTTTGAGAGAAAAGACAGATATCATTAATGATGAATATTATCATACGTACAAATGCAGAGCCACGAAGGAAAATTGTCCAGCCAGAGCTGGTTGGCCTCGAAGGGGCTTGATGTTGCCAACTGGTGGGCTACATTGTTCCCTTCTCTTTTGGAAAAGGTGAAGGTGCATAATAAAAAGCATTGGCAGAGCGAGATAATTCTCTTGATAATGAGGCCAAAAGACTGGAGTCCACCATTGTTGTGGTTAATGACATCGATCATGGTGAGTCAGTCAGATTCAATGAAAATATCAACCCACCCATGTTCCAAAGACAACATCAAAGCTGCCAGGATGGCATTAGCCTCAACTACAGTAGGTTCCCAAAAGGCATGATGTGATTCATACTTTGTTGTGATGATTTTTCCCAGATGATTTAGGGCTAGGAGACCGAGGGAGACAAGTCCATCCTTTGGAAGAGACGCGTCCACGTTGATCTTAAGAACACCTTCCATTGGGGGGTTCCAATGATAGGGGCAGGAGGAGGGAGCATCAGGCATTTGATATCCATTGTGGTGATTCCATCCCTCGATCCATGAGGTGGCCCGCTCTATCCAGACTTCAGGAGGTTTATGCATGTGCTGGAAAACAGCGTTGTTACGCCATACCCAGATGATCCAGAACAGGGTGCAGAATGACCCTACCTTATCCACTGAGAGAGAGGATCACCATCTTACCAGGAGAGCAGGGAGGTCAGAAGCCATATCCAGTGATGCATCTGGGGTTGGGTCCCATTTATTCCAGATTTCCTTAGCTTCTGGGTAGTGAATTATGGAATGAAAGGGGGTCTCGGGGATGTTCGGGCAAAACGGGTAGAAAGAGACATTGGACACATGTCGGTATGCAAGAAGGCTCGTTGTTGGGAGGGTGCCCGTACAGACCTTCCACCAAAAGTGGTGTATTTATGAGTCATGTGAACATGATTTATTGCCAATTTTCAACACTTGTTTTTTGTAATTTAATACATAAATACCATTATTTAAATGTTCTATACCATAAAATATATTTTCATTATAAAATAAATAACTTTTACTTCTTAAAATGAAAATAAATCCATTTGTATCTAGGCATGATACATAAATTATTTATATGGTAACTATAGGTACATCATAACAATATTTCCAAACCAAAATCATCACCATTGTAAATTATAGGTGGTATTCATCAATAACTAGGATAGTTAGCCTTGATCCATTAGCAGCTCTTGAATCCACCTCTCCATTGGAAATATTTTGGAATCTACTTGGTTCTTATATTTAGATACATATGTGAGAACCAAAAGCTGTATCTATTTCCTAATGTATAGATATTTGAAATACTTCACTTGATAACAAAGACACCTTTATCTTCCCCTTACTTATGGGTGTATTTCTTCTTCCAATGTCCAGAATTCCCATAAAAACAGACACATCCAACTTTTCCTTTTCCTATATCTAGATATTATTCATCTTTTTAGTATGGTGCTCGAGAAATTTAGACAATTTAGAAGTCTTGGGCCCCTTTACAATGTTCTTCCTTTTTTTATTCACCATAAGGATTAAATTTTTATCATGCCCCATGTCCATATCTAATCAGTGAATAGAATTAAGAAGTTTTGAAAGACTCTTCTCATTATTTCCCATATTGTAATTAACAATAAAACTGCAGAAGTTATTGTGATGTGATGAAAAAATGAGATCTGTACGTAACTCATCTTTGAATTTAATACCTAATATTTATATGAACTCAATGTATAAAATAATCTTGACTATAAGAGGCCCATCGGACACTGTCTCATCGAGATTAGTTGTAAACAAAGCATTGGAGGTCTTGTACCTCTCTTGTCTTGCCTTCTCTTGATAGTTATTTTGAAGGTGATATGTCATGATATAGGAATCCATATACTCATGTTGCATAATAAGCACATTATACATGGATGATAACATGAATCATTGAAAATATGTAGCATCATTCAGATGTTTCTAAAAGAGGGATATCTCTTCATAATTTTTCTAATTACCAGTTGCAACTAGAAAAGGTTCTTCCAGCAGAAATAATTTTCTTTCATGGAGAAGGATGACACAGAAGCATCTTTTCCACTCATGGAAATTTTTTTGGTGAGAAGGCTTTCCTTATCATATATGAATAATAATTATATGGTTGATTTAATTTTAATATTTTTTCTAAAAAAATAAGATATAAATAATTTTAAACATTAGCTAATAAAATTTATACAAATAAATAAATATTATATTTATTAGTGTACAAATATTTTATCAAAACCCATTAACCCACACCGTTGGCTTCAGAATATCATGTTTCTTATATATTAAAGTGGGAAGGATTCATATTCCCATTATCATTTATCCAACAGGGGTTCTTCAAGAATCTTGAATGGTTTTAGGTAGGCATTAAAAATTCCACCAACATTAACTCACAGTTCCATAATCTACAAAGTGGACAACCCAATCCTAAAATTGATAAATTTTATTTCCTAAACCATTAACTCTCGGTTACACCATGTCCTACTTGGGATATCAACCCATGATGTTATATAAGTTAAATCAACCCAAAGCGTCAATTTTAAATTCCCCTATAATTGAAAGCAACCTAAATTGGTTTGGTCAAGCACTTTGAACTATGGTTCAATTTTAACTGATGTAATGGAAGGATACACCGACATAATATATATAATTGATAGATTTTATCTTTTATGTGTAAATTTAAAATTATTATATTGATCACATTCTTGTTAATAATAACATGATTTAGATAAGTGATTAACCAAGTCTTATATAATAAATACACATAAGACAATGTATTTTAGTTCTATCATACATGATCATTAATTTCATTAATTTAAATGATCTCTATTAAATACGATAATGAAATAACCATGAAACCGGTAGAAATAAAATAATTACATGGTACGATCATGATCCTTTTCCAGTGGTTACTATATCTAGTGTTTGATAAACTAATCGTCGACCTATGGAAAAAACTCATTGAACCAATTAAGGTTCACGTTTCATCTTTACACTTGTCCACATATGTATATCCTTGGATTGGTTTTCCCTCAATTCTAAAATTTAATTGCCTCCACTTTCTTGTTAGATCCATCCACTATATATTCCCTTTACTCACACACAGGTGAGGGGAAAGGGGTTTATTTAAAAAAAACCATGGGCACACAAGCCCTATGTAATAAGATGAGTGAAGGCACACATGCTGAAAATTTAAATTTAATAATAAATTAAATGAAACAAATCACATACAAAGGTATGGTCTAGAACATTATCATCCACATGTAAGAAACTAATTATGCTTTAAATAAAAACTAGCATTCAATTCATAATCATTTTTATTTATGATAAATAATTCTCAAATGAATTAATTATTATCTTTAATTATCCCATTCGTTTATCATAATTATTATCAAATTTTCCTTAATATTATCCTCCATCATAATTTTAATCAAATTAAATAAATGACTTTAATATTAACTATGTACATAAATATACCGTTGAGGAAACATGGTGAATACCATTCCGAATCTACCCAACATGTATTATACTCATATATAGTTTTACTTTTTTGATATATAGAATACACAACTTATCACGTAATTTCCTGATTACACAATTTATAGGAATTACATGATTTTTCAGTCATTTTTTATACTTCAATCCCCATAGATTAAAATCTACAATAGGAATCATACACGATATGTAGATTAGAACATTACATAGATATTAATTAAACACACACACACATATATATATATCCAAAATGTATCACATGGAATTCCCTATCAACTTAATGTCCAGACATAAGAACATGTCTCAAGGATTAAAAAATATAATAAATAAATTTTAAATCAACTTACTTTTGTATAAGTACACCGCATGTTCATCTGATAATACACTGTGTACGGATCTCACCGTCTTTCTGAGGAACATGCTAAGGGGCTCACCGTGTAAATTGTACATTGAAACTTGTAGTATATGGTGTATCCAATGGTCCACACACTATTTGATATTTAAATTACATAGTCACCAGTTATGTGGCCCATGTATGGTAATTCACATTATGTATGTGACTTGAAGGGTCTACACACTGGGTACATGGGCTATGCGGTGTATTATCTGGATGACTATGTGCCCTTATGTTCTGGTCAACATACGGCATAATTAAAGTGTGTAATTAATAAATAATATTTAATTAATGTTTGAATAAATTATGATGCATTGAACTGGACAAAATTGTGGGTAACTCTAGTTACATGACGTGTAGTCCTGTGTAGTTCTGGCATAAACCATGGAACGTTCGGATGAGTTACTTAATTTTATTTTAATCATAAAACTAACTGTTTCGATTAGATCTGTGATAAATGAATGTGGAAGATTAATATATCATAATTCAGAATAAAATAATGATTAAACTTGAATTGATAAACTAAATTATAAATACAAAAATCACCAATGATCTTTAAATAATTATAAAAAATAATGTGACCATACTGATTCCACTTATAGGTTCTGGGAATAGTGGAAGAATGTGATGGGCGGTGCCCAACAAGTCTCTTTTAACACAATCAATGATCAACCAAAGATATATATGATGATTAATACTATGATCCACATAATTTAATCAAGAAATAGAAAATAAATAGTTATTCTTTAACTAGATAGAGGATCATCACATATTATTTATAACTAATTTAATTAAATAAAAAATTAATTTTGCTGAAATTGATTTTTTGTTGATGAGTCTGGTAAAACATTTTCGGTCCACCATTATTTTGTCACTAAAACCATGTGTATATTTCCTCTAGTAGGGATCCACACATGTTCCAAAAATCTCCAGAAGTCCGCAAAGAAATATATGGGTTCTAGCCTAAAATATCCTTGTGCTTGCATCATCCGCCTTTGATCGCTTTAAGAACTGCTTTTGAAGTGTTATCCTTGATCAAGTAGAGGATGATTTATCTCCATTCTTGGGAGCATTCTTGGATAAGGGAGATCTCTAATCTTGATTGGATATTCCATATTTGTTTTGGAAAACCCATACAAAATGAATTTTCTATATTGATAAAAAAACATAATTGGGTATTTATATTCCTAGGGTTATAACAAATCAATTACACAAGTGCCCTTATTTATTTATTTAATCCTAGAAAAACCCCATGTCAAATAACAATAATATTATCATTTCTTAATCTGTATATAACTTGTAAATTAAAATTAAATATATTTTCATTAAATAATATTAAATATTTATTATTTCTCACAGTACCATTAAAATCAAGTTGAAAATATTCCACAGGATTTATTAGGCCATGAATAAGGTATATTTATTTATGGAATGATTATCACTGCATTATTTGCATATAAATAAATAAAAATTATATTCATTGAATAAAAAATAAATATTTATTAAATATTCCACTCACATTATATTCTCTCGAATAACTGGTGATCGAATATATGTGACAAAGCATATGGGAATAATTAATAAACCATGATCGAGAATAAAATTTATTCAACTTTTTAAATAATAAATATTAATATATTATTTAACTAGGATTCTGGATAAACATAGTGTGTGACCCTCTCGGCCTCTTTCTTAGTCGCATTAGGAGAAGTAGCCTAAACTACAAGGTTATAATCTATAAACACACCAAGACACTCATAGTGAATGATGTTAATGTTGAAACTACATGTTACGTCATATGGATTCTTACTATGTAATATAACCCCTTTATCTCAATATTTGTAAACAACCAAGATGAAAGCTAGTGCCATCAACCTATATGATCGATTTATCATTCTTTGAATTTCTAGAAATTAAACTTCCCTACATAACACCATGGACATGGATTTATTTAGGCAATATCATTTCCTTCAAAAGGCCAAATATATCAACTTCTATTAAAGAATGGAAGGGATAAATCCTTTCTCACATTGTTCATTAATTAAATATTAATCATGATGCACCCAACATATCCTACCTCACCGTGAACATCTATCATCATGGTTTTCATTAGTATATAAAAGTACATGAATCATAATATTCATTCATAAAAATCGTAAAGTATAAATACCAACACACTTGTCTATATATAAGAACATCCATTGAAACTTATAAATGTGTATTACCTACCGAAGGGTCTCATTTACATAATATCCTACTAGATTTTACCAAGGGAAGACACCATGAGAAGTTTCATCAATGTCCTATGAGTCTCCACCCTGAATAGATTGTATCATTTGTGTCCCAAAAATGACATCATCCGACTATAAAACAATTATTCACTAATAGTGTCACAGCTCTTTTTGGGTCTCACCACAGTGTGAAACTATTGTGACCTTTTAGTGTGACTACTAATCTTAGAACATTACCACATACTATTTCATGAAAAAGAAAAATCATGATGTAATAATTAATTTTTTAATACTACAAACCATTAATACAAGTTATCATAATGTACAAAGAAGTTGGTTTTATGGAACCAACTCCAACAATGATGGCCTTTATATCACCCAAGTACTAAGTAATGATTGACACATAGTTTAAGGTTATAATTATTGTACTATGGTTAAGGTGGAAAGTAGTTTGAAGTTATGATGATTGGAATAAGAATATGTTGGTATCAAGGGTATATGTGTGGTATGAAGGAGGTATGGCCTGATGTGAAAGGATCCAAGGAGGATCGTGTACACATACACACCCTGAGATGAACTACACCTAATTTATGTTAATGATGATGGGGCCATAAATGGGGCTAAAGAGTTGATAAACTTGTGGATTGGATTGAGGATGATATGTCTGGGAATCTCTATATATCCCGTGATGGTTATAATCAAGCCACTTGTAGTTCTATAACATGGTGTGGTAGGAGGAGAACATGAAAAATAAGGGAAATACTATTTTATGAGGGAATTGAATCATCCCATGGTTGTAATGGGGCATCCCATATTAAAATATCGGGAGAAATGTACAATTTAATGTCATGTTACAAGGATGTTTCTACTGTGTTTTTCATCACACATCATATGAGGCATCACATTTTCAAACATGGTATCATTTTTACCATTTCATGTTTTCTACATGAGGCATTTTAATTGTATATTTGGTGTAAATTTTTGGATCATCCCATCATCCCATACTTATCATATGATGAATCCTGGTTTTTATGGCATAGGATTGTAGTTTAACATCGTGCAATGAGGCTGTTGGAATTTATAGTTCTATGTTTTACAACTCGAGGTATAAAAGGATGAAAATAGTTTAAGGTCATAACTCATAGACCATGGGGATTCTATTTATGGTAAAATATCTTTGACCATGGGTATGTATTTTAAGGTTGCATAGATTTGAAAATTTTCAAATAGTTTAAGGACATATTTAATGGACCGCTTATAAAAAGTCCAAGGTCGTACTTCATAAACCCTCATTTCTCACACGAAGTACTGCTTGAGAAACATGAAATTTTTTGTTGTTGTGATAATCACTCTATAATTGGTTATCAAAGAGTATTCTACATTGTAATAGACCTTATAAATTATGTTAGGTCCTTCCCATATGAGATCTAACTTTGGTGGCTTTTTTTCCAGGTATCATTGGTGTTCTGAGAGCCAGTACAATGTCACAATGGTGGAAGGAGTAGAAGTGAAAAATCTTGTTGAATTCTATTTCTATTATATTTTGCTGCCTCTAATGATTTTTCAAGTATTAGATCATGTTCTATTAAATGGATTAAAACTTATAAATAATGATATCTTCCATTTTTTAGGTGTCTTCTTTTCATAAACATCTATTCTATCTGATGATAACTAGAACTCATAAGGTAATACTGAATTTTTTCATACAGAAAGGAATATGGGCTCACCTAGGTGGAATTCTAAGTCATCTACCAACAGGACTAGAGGTCATTGGGATTCTTTTCTAGCCAATTTTTTTTAATCTAGCCCTCCATATTCTGCAAGATGTTAGAGTGTGTCTTATTTAACACCCCAATTTAACCATTTTATTTTTTTCGTACTAAGATGTATAGTCAGACCAGATGTTGTACTTGGTGTATAACTTCTTTAACTCTATATCCCATAATTTTTTGTTGTTATTAATTGTAATTTCATGAGGACATCCAAATTAGTGTACAGAATGGGAGCTCACAAACATGATCAAAAATCATGATTTGACTTCCTTGAGGGGAATTTCTTATTCTCACTTGGAGAATAAGTCTATTTTTGTAGGAATGAACCTACACTAGTGAGATTTCATAGGTGGGTACAATCCCATGATTTCAAGTCCCCATATTTAAAATATAAAGGAATACATGGTGGTGTGGAGATTATTCGGCGGTCCATGCACAAATTTATCATGGATATGACATTCATGAATCCTCTTGAAAAAATCAATGTAGTTGTGTACCATGGTGTGACATAAATAGGCCAACCAATGAATATGGTGGGAGATCACAAATCCCACCCAATGGGTGCCATAGGTCCCAACGTGGATTTTTCGCATAACCTAAGGGATCTCATTTGGTTTGTTGAAAAGGAGGATAAATCCATAAAACCCACACATATAGTTATTTGGATCATGGTTAGGCCTAATATGGAGTACAGACAATTCTTTATGCATGCAGATTCACTCACAATAATATCAGTCTAGCTTAAGAATTCCATACTAGAGATAATCGACAAAAGGAGTTATCCAATAGAGCTTTTCCTATACTATGGTGGAACCTGAGGGTCCAATCAAAAAGAAAAAAGAAACAAGTCGGTTTACATATTGATTTCCATAATCTGAAGTGGTGGAAGAGATTACCCTTTGGTGTGCCACATGGATGACCAGGTCATCCCGGTCAGGTACTGTGAGAGATGTGGATAGGATTTCAGAGGTTTTGACTTGACCATTTTTCGATCGGGGGATGTTATTCACTTGTGAGTGAGATGATAACTATTCCGAAAACTGATGATTGTTCTCTAACAGGGGTACAATCTCTTGTTTTCTAATGATTTATTAACCATAGATCTATTTTATGACTAACTCATAGTGCTTATTCACATTCCATTGGGGGATTTCAATCTTGAGGGATAAATCAAGACTAGTAATGTGAGCCTAATACTCTACCACATTTCTAGTGAATCCTTTTAACAATAGAAACAAGTACACTATGAGTTCCCATTCTTGGGTGATGAAGTTGATCCTCAGCCCTACTTTGTTAAATTTTAGGTTTTTGGGGATTCTACTAGTTAGGCTCCAAGTATCACCATCTAAATGAATCTACCAACACATAATAACCCGATCCACTGAGAGGATATCGTCATCATTAAAATGAATATCATGGGGGAGTTATTTAGGTGTCATATGGGTGTCTCAGAAGTCTTCCAATGCCGATACTTTGATGACCTTCTAAGTGATAAAATAAATGGCGAACTATAGGAGGATCACTATCCACTGTGAAAAAAATAATTTAAACATGGGGTTATTGAGAATTTACTTAACTAGTTCCAACCATGAAAACAGTTATATATCATTATACTATATGTAATTTCGTGACTTTTGAACTAAAAAAACAAATGGGAAACAACTTTTCTCCACTGAGGAGTATCTCGTCTCTTTGACCAGGAGTGTGAAACTGATATAGTATAAACTAATTTCTATGACCTCGCAATTTTTCTATGTTTGGAGGGAGATGAGTGACCATTATAGAGTGGTCAGAAATATGACAAAGGGATTCCCTAAGATGAGTGGAATTAGAACCAAAGGCTATATAAAATACTATTTGACTCCTCAAAAGAAAATTTGACACTCTTTAACCCACTCGTAATTCGTGACTTTCTTCATGATACTTGGAAAGGACTTACTCCTACTATCCATATTCATGATAAATCAGCATATGTAGGCTAAGTGGCCTTGATGGCCTCGCAACTCATTTATATTTATTAGGGGATTCACTTGGATAACAACCTTGATCTTCTCCCAGTTGAACTTGATTCCCCAATACCTCAGGAAAAATCTGAGAAAATTCTCAGAGGTAACCTCAAATTCACACTTCAAGGGGTTCAACTTCATATTTTAGGATGGTAGAAGTTGAACACGTTTTCATGGCCTTTGATATTGTACTAACACTAATTGTATTTGACTACCAAATCATCTTTGTATTATTCCAACAATATTTTGAGAATCGGCTTGAAGATGTATTTTATGGTTCACTGATAAGTAGTTCCAAAGGTTTTAAGTAAAAAACGAATCACCTGATAACATGAAGTCCCTTGGGGTCCCTTGATGGTAGTGTACTTTCAATCCTTGGAGGCTATCCAGATCTGATTGTGTATATAATATCTATCCATGATGGAGAGTTACTAAAACTTTGTTGTAGCATCAATAAACAGCTCTTTCACTAGAAGGGGAAAATAAACCTTCACACAATAGCGGTGGAGGTCTCTAAAGTCAATATTGGCTTTGATATTCCCATTTTTCTTCCTTAATTGTATGATATTGTCTGACCATCTAGGGTACTAGACATTCCTCATGGAGTTGGATTTGAAACTCTTGTTAACATCAGCCTCAACATTATAACTATTAAGGGGTAATTATTTTTTGTAGGCTTCTTGAACCCACAATGACTCACTGGGAGGCTGAGAGGGTGAATGGAGAACTGAGGGTCCAACACACGAATGTTGTCATAACTCTAGGAAAATACATCACAATATTAATTTCATAAGGACATATACTGCTACTTCTCTTATAAAGACAATGATGCACTGATTAGTGTTAGAATTAGATATTTTTCAGTACCAAGGTTTACATATGTTAACTAATAAATGGTGGGAGATACACCCTCTTGAAATTCTTGAAGGGTATCTTCAAAATCATATTCATCATATCAGATTGGAGAATCCATGGGATGATGTGTCTCTAGGGCATTAAACTCAAGGGAAGCACTATTTTCTTCTCCAACAAATATGAAACTCTCTATGAGGGACTCTCATTTAATGGATATGGTGTGGAAATAATCTATTTAGCATATTCCTACCATCCTTTGACCATGAGGTCCATTCTTGATGTTAAGGTAGTGGTGGTGTGTAAGCTTTTGTCAAGTCAACCCTACTCTACAGAATTAGTGGGAATATCAGGGATTGATTTTCATAGGGTGGATATCTCAGTATTTCATACGAATAAGGGATTAAGGTATCAACTGGGCCCATATATTGTTTGATAAGGACAAAATTTAGGGCAACCCCTTTTTATTATGGATGAAAAAAACTTTTTATTGGTGACAACAAAGAAATTTCTCAATTATGGTTTCATAGCCTCTAACCAATGAATTAAAAGGATGAAGCTATCATCAAATTCTTCCCATAGATTTAATGAGGTGTCTATTATTTTATAGGGAACATTGATGTGCTCGATCCCATCATTCTAAACCTGATTCCCCTATCTCTTTTAGTAGATTGCATCCACATATTGGACTTGACAATAGTGATAGGGGGACACATCCCCTTGGAGTAACCATACTCCCCCATTGAGTGAGTTTTTGTGGCACTAGGGATATATGGAGGGGACTGCTGCATGGATATGAAGATAGGGCTAACCCAAAAACATGTTTTAGGTGATATCAAACAAGACATCCTTGAATTTAGTGCTTGATATTAATACAATTTTTTTATGCATCAAAACTATTCCACACAATGTTTCTTACTTTTATCATAACCCTGAATCAAAATATTAGAGGGAATCATATTTTCTTCAGTCAGTACCATTTTTTGGAGCATCTGAGTTAGGATGACATTGATCCCAAAGATAGTATCCATGAGGTAATGGTGGTTTTACACACCATTAAATAGGCCTATGATGTACATCATGAATTTGTGTCCCTACATGAGGACACCCTTTTCTTCCACAAAAAACAATAAGATAGATCAACAATCCTATTTCATGGAATCTTTTGTATAGTAGGCCTTTATGAAAGATTCCTTATGTTCTAATTGCAGAAGTATTTTAAAATATTTTACAATTCCCTCACACATTTCCTTCAACAAGCATAGGGCCTTGAGGATATAAAGACTCATGTGTATGGAAGTGATGTGATTCAATATAATTTACCTCCATGCCAAGGGAATATTTTTACTTGTGAATGATCAATATTTAGCAAGGGGTAAAAAATATGTATCTGGATGAACTGGTGGGGTCTAACTAGTGTTTTTGATATTCTATTGCTAACTAAATAACCTTTTTGACCAATTTTTTGCTGTCTGTCTATTGGATGAGGTTGAAATCTGGATGGACGTAACCAATAAAGGTGATGTAGTGGCTAATATGGTTGGTCAAATAACAATGTCTACTGAGGAGGAGTTCTTAATGAAGTAGACTAGGAATACATCACTTGTTAATTTCTGTACAAAACCTATAGTCTGGTCTCAATAGAATGCATATCCTAGTTAACTTGAACATTATGGAGGCTTTCTTTCCATTATAATCTTCTTTGATGGAGTCATTTATAGGAACATGAGGGGTTTTCATGGAATTACGTACTATCAGGAATCATGAAGTGGTCCAAAACCCAATGATATTCATAGAGGTGCACTCCTTCTCATCCTTAGTAATGTCATCCAGTGATAGGTGGTACCTCGGAATATCTTCTAACTCATACGGTATGATGTCACCAAGAGTGAGAGATGGATTAGACCCTGATAGGGGACTCTGGTATCCCTTGTGTTATCAATACGTATTATTTCAAGACATGGGATGTTGTTATACATTTATAGAAGTAGTGGATATTGGGAGAATGGGAATCAGAGGAGGTTTGAGATTGACCAAACTAGCATGGATGAAACCATGGGCACAAGTAACTACCTTATGTCCCAACTAGTCATCATCTTTATGTGTCCTACGACTAGGATCTTGCTGCCATTTTTAGAGAATTCACCGTCACGGTTGGGGTAGGTGGAGACATGTGTCACTTATGCTAAAACATCACCGAATTTGACCAAGAAACTATCCACTTTTTTTGGATTAAATCCTTGAAAAGTAATTATTCCTTGATGGTGTTTAAGAGGACTCTGTGTTAAGGGAAATGATTAGCACGACCATTGAGTCTAGCCTACTAGGGATTTTTTCACTCTGTAAATTATAAAATTCTCTTATCCATGGAATATATGAAGTATCCCAAGACATGTGAACCCACTAATATGTAGATCTGGTTTCTAATATTAGAAAAGGATGTTATGTGAGCCTGGCCATGATAGGGGCTAAAGCCACATTCTCTCATTGAGGTGACTGCACTTGGTGAGGTGGTTCATAACAGTTCTATGTTGGTTGATTATTCTCTTGATAACGATGCACTCAGCAAGGCTATCCTAGAAAAGGGGACAATAACTATACTATCATGAGGACATATTCATGGATAGTGGTGGTAGTATCTAATTTTTTAGGTCTTCTCATGGGAGATGTAAGAGGCTACATGAAAGAAAATTGTCTAGTATACTACAAGGATTCTACCAGATACAAAGCCTTTTTTGGAGAATTCCCAGAATCCACATGGATATTTTTGGGTAATGATGATAGGGACTAGATAAACCTTAATGTTACATTTTCACATTAGGATCATCTATTCCTAGGACAACGACATGTCATGTGAATATTCTACGCCCTTCCACTAGGTGTAAAAGTCCACGACTCACTCATCAAGCCTCTATTTTCACCGGAAGAGGTCATTAATACCTTTATTATGTGTGTTGGAGATGAACTAGTAGAATAACTATCTATTAAAGTCATCCCAACTGAAAATGGACTCTATGGGTGGCTGGTTATACTAAAAGAATGAAAGTCCTTCCATTTTCTAAATGAAGCATCAAATCATAGTATCCTCCTGTTGTTCTAGAGTACTAATATCAAGACACGCTATGAAATAAAGTGGGTAAGGTGTTGTAGTGTGTCGCACATCCAATTAAATGGGGGTGAATCTATGTTTTAAAAACTCTAGAGGTTCTCATATGTTTTCCACCCATGTTAGTTACACCTTTAAATCATGTGGGATTTCTGCCTGTCACATTTCGAGTGTCTCGAGGTGAGCAATTAGAGTGACTATCAAGTTAAATATTCAATGATCTTTGTCCATTAAGGAATTTACATGATCATCAGTCCAGGGAGTAGGCTCAATAACCTAGAGGGAAGTATAGCCTAGCTCACGAGCAGGATAATCGTGATGCTTGGGTAGGTTTGATGACAAGTAACTCAATCGCATTCTATATCACCCAACTTATAACTTGGTCAGGTATGTGGGGTCGTCATGTTCAAACTGAGGCATCGGAACAAATAGGACTAGTTTCCTAGATAGAATAGATATAAGATCTCTTATGTAATTTTTATAATTAGGGCACCACTCAATGATTAGTTCAGTGGTAAGAATTTTGTATTCCTCAACCTTTTGGACCAGAGAGGCTACCATGGGCATAGTCTCAGCTTTCATTATAACCTTTAATGGGAGAGAGGGATCAATATATCCCTTTCGCTTGTTGAGATGTCAATATATGGCCACCAATGTCTTGTTAGGGGGATCCCTAAGCACAAATTTATTCCTTGAATGATGAGTGAGGACAATTGTAGGGGGGATTTCTAGTAAGGTATCACCCTATGAGGTAGGTCTTCCCAATCATTCCATGTGTTGGTGTCCTTGTCCCTATAATCCTCTATAATGTTGGGAGTGACCATTTTTACCATAACGGTAGCTAGTAGGGAACTATCATCATCACCAGATAGGCTGAACTACACAATATAGGGATGAAATTGAGAGAAACATACTATCTCTAGCCTCTAACATGTATGTTCATAGATTCTTCTTCCATAACTCAATGAAGCACTATGAGTCTCTTGATGCAAGTCTATTTATGGTTCTGGTGTAAGATGTATGACATAGAGAAATATGATATTGGGAGTGCTACAATGATACCCATCACCACTACTACTCAACAATATCGAGGTGTTCTTGACTCCCTAGTTAGGTCAGCTATCAATCATAGAGGTGGTGATATGTCATCCTAATAGTCTATAGGAAACCTAGAACTTTTTTCTAGGAGAGAGACTCTGGTATAGAAAGGTTTGGTGTTTCTAGAAGACATAAAACCACTAATAGTTATTCGTTGGCAAGAACCACCCAAAAACACACTTGCTCAAAGGAAGGGTATTGTACTTCGTCACCCCAAGACCCAGTTGGAGCAGGAGAAGATATAGTTTTCAACCTTAATGTAGACCGATTGTTTCCCTAAATTATGAGGATAGGATTCACCAAACAATCCAAACATCCACTGCATCCTGGAACATCTCTCGGGGTGGTACCAACCTCATCATCACATCCATATAAGATTTAGGGTTCGCTACTACCTAATGTGCAAGGGTAGAAGCATCCTTTTTTAGCTCAGTAGAGAACTCTCCATCAAAAGGTGTCATCCCAGATCCTGAAATCTCTCCAACTTCTCATGTGAAGGTAGAGATGATCGAAAATGGAAATGATGAATATAGATACACTACCATCCCCTAGAAGGGACATCCTCCACCTACATGTACTTGTTTCTGGATCTAGGGATCATGTGGACCTCGACTTTCAATTATGCAATTCTCAATTTCAATGATCCTATCCCAATATATTGTGGATGGGGTGAAGGATCCATCATCAAGTCATCCATTACCTTATAATCTGTGAGGCCTATGAGGTCAATATTGATGTAGTAATTCTTAAATTTTCATCTTTGATGAAGGGTATTCTCCCTTATAACGTTGGAAAATTATTTAGGTCACAGTATATCTACGAAATGGGGAGGACATCTACACTAGTTTTTATTGGAGCGAGGAAGAACTTATATTGGACCGACATTGACAAGGGGAATACCTTTGTGTACCCCAGTGAAGGAACGAGGAGGATCCTCACTCTGGTTATTGATGGAAATGGGAGGACCTCCAAGCTGACTAGTGGGAGTATAGGTAGGACCTCCATACTAGATTATGAAAGGGCATAGAGGACCAACACTACAGTTGACGATGGTGTGAAGATAACCTCTTATTGATTATCCTCATCATGGTATGGATCATGATGGCTGTTGTTGGTGGTGATTATTGAGAGATTCCACCCATATTTCTTGTCAGGCAGTTGTGGTCTCTATCCCAACCTAAAATATTCTTGTTTGATGGTTGCAGGGATCATGTAGAATACACTGGTGGTGGTAAGGTCCACAATAGCCATAGAAGACACCCCTTATCTAGTATTATCAAATTTATTTCTCTAACATCTACTCAAGATTCTTTGGACTAGGGATTGTGGAGAAATGGTTATATCCACACTCTCCCCAGCATGTGGGACTGATTGGTGCTAGCATTGAAGAGGCATGGTGGGATCCCTACCCAATGGATCTTGAATAGTAGTTACTATCAACGTGGATCGAACGTTCTCCAAATCTTGGGCATAGGGGGTGAGTCATTAGATCACTATGGTAAGAGGCTCCTGAAGTATTTTTCCATTGGAATGGGGGTCATATCCCCCTATGTGACACTCTATGGATAATGTGTGAATGAGGTGTTGATGCCTGAAAGTACATGTGGGTCATATCTTTGGTGTGAATGAACCCTTCATGCTCATACTAGAGTATGAGGGAATTGATCACCTTCCATTAGATGATCTCAAATGGTGATATTGGGTGTGATAACCAAATAAAAAATGTTGGAGTGGTAGTCATTGAAGAAGT
Organism: Viscum album; assembly: GCA_963277665.1. Taxonomy (NCBI): domain Eukaryota; kingdom Viridiplantae; phylum Streptophyta; class Magnoliopsida; order Santalales; family Viscaceae; genus Viscum; species Viscum album. The sequence continues at coordinate 1,895,396,621 of OY728158.1, read as the reverse complement.
GCGGTAGTGTGGGATTGGAACACCATCATTTTCCCAACCATAGTGCCTAAGAGTTTAAGGTTGTTGATTTCCTATAGATTGAGTCTTGGAGGGTATGTGTATTTATCCTTCATTATAGGTACCAGAAAAATGATTTCTAATGCCCCAATGTCATCCAAAAGTTAGATGAAGATTAATATTGATGCCAATGATGTCACATATCAAGGATTTCCAACACTGACTACCCCAATTAGTAGGTGAGATTCAAGTTGGGTACACCATTTTCTTAGTGGTTCCTCACACTAAATGTTTGAATTTAGTGACATAAAAATCTACTGGTACCTCAAATTCTATAATTCCTCATAGTTGAAGATAATAGTTTCAGATTATTGTTCACCATATATATTTTCGATGCTTTCATAGGGGCCTGCACACCATCTCTACGATGCACACTTTCTCTTTCCATGCATTACCACATTCTAAAGGCAGACAGTTTTCATCACTTTTGTTGGAGATGTTTTCACCTTGATTGAAATAGGATGAAGGTACATTGGTTCCCCCTTTTATGGATTCCTCCTTGTTGCTTTTTTCTTACTCCAGGACTATGTTGAAGATTAATTCATGTTATTGGTTCTCATTCTCAATTCCATATCAATGTGTACACTAGTCAATTATACTACTTTGATTCTGAAAGGGCAACAACCATTAGTTAGGATAGTCTTCAGGTTTAGCTCATATAACCATGTTTCTACAATGGATATATTGGGAACCTTTAAATCTTTAAAATTGGAGTAAATATCATAATAAGCATCTTATACATGGGACCCAAGACATTATGTGTTGATCATTAGGTAATTAACTCTTGGGGTGTATGTCATCCGAGGATCTTTACCTCTGGAAACCCAAGTTTATTACATGGGGTAGGGACTCTGGCTCAGGGAACAAGTTTATCATCTTGTGGATATGGTAGGGTTAATGTATTGTGGGGACATGATGGAATATATTTAACACCCTTTAGGGATAAAATGAGTAGATATGTTTTTCCCTATGATAGAGGATGTCATGATTGGTTAAAGGTGTGAGTCCCATAGGTTTAATATTTCATGGATATGGATCAGAACTCCCTATTCAAGTAGATCTTGAAAGTGTGATCCAAGGATAGAAGATGTCACACATGAGTAGAGGGGTGTGTATCATAGGTTTAACATCTCACAGAGATGAATAAGATCGCTCTATTGAGGACTATCATGGATGTGTGTCCCTTAGAGGGAATATGTCACACTTGGGTAATGGTGTGTGCCGCACATGTTTAATGCCTTGTGGAGATGATCAGAATGTCCTATTGATCCATATCATAGAGGTGTTTCTCTAAGAGGGAAGATTTAAAACATGGGTGAATGGATGTGTGTCACAAGATTAATGTCTCACAGATATGTATCAGAAGACCATGCTGACACATATCATGGAATTGTTTCCATAGGAGGGACAATATACACATGGGTGAAGGGGCGTGTCCCATAGGTATAACATCTCACAGAGACAGAACAGAACACCCAATTGAGATAGATCATGGAAGTTTATCCCTAGGAGGGAATATTTCACACTTGGGTTAAAGAACATGTCCCATAGGTATAACATCTTAAAAATGAAAATAATAATTACTTATTGAGTTAGATCATCGATGTGTGTCCCTAGGAGGGAAGATGTCACACATTGGTGAAGGGGTGTGTCCCATAGGTTTAATGTCTCACGGAGATGGATCAAAACTCCCTATTTAGTTGGATCGTGGAATTTTGTTCTGAGGAAGGAATATTTCCCACTTGGGTGATGTGTGTTCCCTATAGGATTAATATCTTATGGTGATATGTTAGAATTCCTTAATGTTTCTGGCCATGGATGTGTGTCCCTAGGAGGGAAGATGTCACACTTGGGTGAAGGGGTGTGTCTTGTAGTTTTAAAAACTCATGGAGATAGATCATAACTCCCTAAGGAGATGGATCATGTAAGTTTGTCTCTAAGATGGAAGATTTCAAACTTGGGCGAAGGGGTGTTTCCCATAGGTTTAACATCTCACCAAGATGGATTAGAACACCCTATTAAGGTAGATCAATGATGTATGTCCCAAGAAGGGATTATGCCACACGTGGGATGGTTTTCATAATTTAATATAAGGGAGGCATCCTATATAACATGTTTAAGAGATAGGGGTGAAAATCCACATAGCACAATACTATAGTTTAAGATTATGTGCCATTGTTGATTGATGTTGTTTAACATCATGCGATATTGAAACTTATGTCACCAAAGGAGAATCAATGAGGGATTGTGTGGGGATTATGTGTGGATGTTTCTTGTTGTTCATGAATAATATCCTATGGTAGATGAAAATAGTGTAATACCTTGATGATAATAAATGGGGGATAATGTTTTCATCGCCTATGGTAAGGTTATAGTTTTACATCATGTGTTGTGAATGTTGTCGTATAGTTTAACGTTATGCGACTAGGATATGGAGCTAGAAAGTTTTACGTCATCCTTCTCAAATATGAAAGGGTCTCACCCCTTAATGGGGACCACGTCAAGGTAATAATAAGATCCATCATGTGGACCCTCAACCAATATATGAGAACATTTTCCCTAAAAAACGACACCTTTAGGGATTATGTTACACCACTCATGTGCCTCTGGGTGGGACATGGTGTTGGAACTTCCATAGAGGAGTGGCAATCAATAGAATCTATGTTAGGGTGCCTATGATTAGAATAAAACGGTGTTAGTGTACCTATGATTGGGAGAAATAGGTAGAAAGAAGGATCAAGCTGCACATTGAGCTATGTGGGAAAAAATAGGAGTGGGCGACACTGATCATATAAAGACTCAGGGTGAAACTAAATTGGTCCTGATATGGTATGGATGTCTTGGACACTCGGCCTTTTTGAAAGGGTTCTAGCTGAAGTGAGGTTCCATGGAGATGCCTATAGAAGGTTCTTCAAAAATATCAGGGCTTCGCGAGATAGGGTCTCCTGAATAGCAGGAGAGTTTTGTGGGTGAGGGGTCTCACAAATGAGTATATTTAATGAAATAGAGTGACCATGCCTAGGGGAAATGTGTTGGTTCCCATGGGGCTGGATTCATAGAGGATAGGTTCCTCATAGAGGAGAGGTTCCTCATGAATCCTCAAGATCCACATTGGGATTACATATTATATGAAGGGAATGTGCCTTTACAAAGGGAATCTACACTTTGGGTGGAGGTTATCAAACTCCATTGGGATTCAGTTTCATGAAGGATTGATACCATTACAGGTCCATCTTCACTTTCAAAAACGAAGCTTATAAGTATTGATAAATTTAAGAATTTTTTGAAAGTTTAAGGGTCTTGTGTCTACCAAAAATGTCATACATAAGATGGTATTTATAGGTATGTAGGATTTAGAAATAATGGATCCTTTAACAAAATGTTATGATATCCATGAGTGGATGGGTCTCTGAAAACTCAAATGACACAGTGTGGAGGTTACCATCAACCCTATACACCATCTTGATGAGGGGATCTACATTTTGAAATTGATATTTTTAGGATGTTACCATCAACCCTTCAAATGGTCATGAAGGGGGTACAAGAAGCCCACAATTGACATGGCATAATGTTTTCCATTAACACTCTGTGCAATTGTGAATAACGGCTCTATAGCCTAGAATTGATGTTGTGTGGAGGTTAACGTCAACCATCCACAAGTTTGGGACCTTCTTTAGGTTCTACCATTTGAGAGGTGGGTGAGATCCATGAAAGAGTTACTTAGATGTATTTTTGGCCTATTTTGGACTATATTCACTTTGAACTAGCCATGACTTCCTCAAACACTCCCGTGAAATACATATTGCAGCCTCAATAGTTGAAGATACTCTAGATTGGGTTAGAGTGGTTGTAAAGTTTCCTTGGGTGTCAGGACAGAACCCACAGTTGGATATTTTCATTATTTTTATCCACATTTCTTTTTATTCAATTCTCTATTTTATGCTTGCTTCTTTTAGAAATCAAATGGTATGGTTGTATGAGATGTGCATGAACTTGTTATCAAATCATACTATAGGTTCACAATTGGAGAGGCTTCCTGAGATTTATTTCTCAACCTCTATTTGTGACCCTTAGTGTGCATACAGACTGGATTTATTCTTTAATGTTGAAGCACATGTTGCACACTGGATAGGTCAGAATCCTACTATTTCTTGATAGAGCTAAGCCATTCATGTGAGGCCTTAGAATCAGATGGGTGTAGCTTGAGCATCGTAGAGATTAGGTAAGTGGTTCATATGTTAGTTTTTAGTGGACCTAGTTATATTTATTTTTAGTTTCTTATTTAATATATCTGGTTAGTCCAATGGGTGATCAATTTCTATATACTTTTAATTCTTGAGATCTTATATGACTATATTCTATATTTCATTTATTATATCATGCCTATATTTCTGTTTATTTATTATGTGTATTCTGATATTCATACTTGTGTATGAGTTTGGTAATTTCCTAATATTATTATACATTAAAAAGAGGGTATAGTATCCCAATTGTATATTTTAGAACCTCTCCACTATCTGAAAGCCTCTATCATCTGCATAGGTATTCTTGATGTCTTTTGCTGAGCCAGATTGGGTGACATGTCAGGTTGACTCGGGCTGGTTCGTCACCAAATGGTATCAAAGTTGTTTTGTTTTATTGTTTCGGGAGTTGGAAGATAGGTAGTATATTAATGTGTTATAAATTATTATAGATATTATATTTGGGTTTCATTAACACTTTTCTATTATTATGTCCAAGTTTCTAGGGCATGGAATTTCTATTCTTACTTTTTATTTTTTTTGGTTGCATGTTTTCACCTAACATGATGCATTTGGGTCTTTAGATGTACAATTTATTATGGTTTTGTGATCTTATCCCATGGAAAAGTGTCCATTTTTTCATGATTTATTCTAGGAATGTAGGATTAAAATGACATATGGTTGCCTATGGTGTTTCACTTATGATGGACATTCATCTTCTTAAAGTGACAACAACTACTTATATGATGTTTTCTTATATGTGTATACGGTGGAATTATAATCAAATGAACCTTGTGTATATATATTATTCTTAATTTTCATGTGGATCTTGTGCTGAGATGTTTTCCAATAATGGAGATGAAATCATTTCATTGAGGGATATAGGAAACCCCTTTTGGGTCAGTGTGTGATCTGAGTTCCCTATTGGTGCCTTGATGAGTGAAAGAATGCCTCAAAGATCTTTTGATTAGGATAATGTTACCTTGTGGTGATGGCTATCCTGAAGTTCCATGTCCTTGTTTATTGGGATGTATTTTTTTTCATTACATGTGATATATTTTAGGTCCATTAGTGGATATCCTATTCCTATAATCAATTATGGCTTGGGTGGGTGTGATTGTTCTTCCTTGGAAGGTCCATTGAGGTCTGTTATCACCAGGGTGTGGTTAGGATTGCAGATTCATATTGTTTGAGATGTGGAGTGTAGAGAGCTCTACCAATATTGTGGTTGTATTGACAGGGTTGGTTAGTTTGAAACCTAAGCCCTTCTCATTTTGGTTACACCTTGGGTAACACAGTAGAAGTTTGGTGGACACTTATAGTTTGGGGAAATTTCCATGTATAGGGTGTTCATGTGGTTGATCATAGAATTATGTGGAGGCCTTGATATTGAAAAGGAGTGCTAAAGGATCTCTGATTTTTTAATTAAACCGCATTTGGAGCATATTTAGTGTTTTTAGGCATTTTTTCCAAGTTTCATTAGGGTTTGTCCCATGTGATATTGGGTTTTTTTTCTCGTTTGAGAGTTTTTTTATAGAAGTCATTGTGGTGGGGTAGGAACCATAGGCTATTAGAGATCATTATCCTCATTTTAAGTGGATGGTTGAACACATAGGTTATTATCCCTACTGGTTTATGAATAATTAGTATTTTTTCATGTTAGTGATTAGGTTTGAGTGGTTTGGCCATGTTTATCCATTTTGTTCAGTGATAGAAATAGTGTGGGGAATGTGGTTTTATATTTGGGTATTCTACTGACATTAGGGATACTCCTGTGGTGGGGAGAATCAGGTTGTTCATAGTTGAATTTATCTCATGTGGAGATTGAATTTGAGACATTTTAATACTATTCATTAGATTATCAAGATAGTTCTTGTTGTACTAGTTCGTTTTTGAGATCCGGGATGATGTCTATCTAATAAGGCATCTTAAGGGAATAAATAAATTATGATTGGAATTGTTTGATGACCCATGTCATAAAAGGCTGTCAAAATTAGTATAAATTGGGTCATATTTGTTCTTCAAAGTGTTTAATTGAAAAAATTGTAAATTATACAATAATATGATCTCAAATAATTTTTTCTTCCACTGTATTGGCCCTGAAATAGGTCATTTTACCTAGAATAGGGGTTTGGTAAACATCCAAGTCGATTGAATTTACATTGATTATTTAATATTTAATTAATTAAATATTAATTTATTCACACATGTTCATTTAGATGGTGCATTTTATTGATATTATATCTTCATAGTTTAGTCTAAAATGGGGGGGGGGGGGGGTTACCTAGATGAGGTGCAACCTTGCATCGGGCTCAGGGCCAGGGCTCGAACCCCCTTTTCTATTTTTTATTCCTTTCTACTTTTTTATCTTCCCTATCTTATTTCCCCTAGTAATTTTTCATATAAAACCCTGGGATATACCATTCCTGGTATTCAAATTATAGAGGGAGTGAGAGTTAAATGATGGGAGATGGTGGGGGATTCACTATCGTGGAGCTTAGGTTACACCGTAACATTTTGTGATAACTGTCGATCACAGATCAGATCAAAGCTCCAATGGTTTACACCTTTTGGTAGAAATGTTTTACATTTTTCCCTAAAAATACTCATAGTGTATCCATTTTTATGTTTTAAATTCTTTAATCGATTTCATGGGAACCCTTGTGGATCAATATAGGCTTAAGTAGGGATAAATAGGGGTTTCGTTCTAGTTTGAGGGGTTTCTTTTAAGGAATAACTGTATAAATAATTTTTGGGTCATATAACACATGATTTATTTTTTTAATTTATGAAAGTTAGGATTTTGGGACTAAAAACCTTGTAACAGGGTTACTCTCCATGTAGTGGGGACTCGAGATGCATCGGGTGGCACAAGTTCATGTATGATACACGTTCAGACCCCATGTGGGGTGAATGTTGTGTAGGCCTACAAGCTCAAGCAGAGTACATAGCTTGGTACATGGGTAGGTACCTTATGTGGGGTCACATGCCAAGTATAGAGTGGTACAATCCATGTTCTCAGGAATTTTACATACTGAATGAGGCTAAGTTATACAGGTAGGTACCCATGTGGGGGTACATGCCGTTTATAAGGCATGCACTCCTTGTACAGTTGAAAAACATATTATGAGTGGGGAAATCCACAAAGAATGGGAGGAACATTGGGTATACATCATGTTTACCTGAAGTACATGTTTTTTTCCTTAAGCACACATCATGTACCAAAATGACACATTGTGTACCTTTTCCCGCATTGGCTCGTTTTTCCTATTTTTCACCATGGAGTCAAAATTAGACTTGTAAGTAGTCCATTATGAGAATACTTACATGTATATCATGATGGTGGAATCCTTTTAGATTTTACTAGCCTTTTGGATGGTTTTTGGAAGTTATTGATGATTTCCAAGAGGATTTCCTTGAGGGTTGGTTTCATAACCCTCTTGGGGGTTGGGTTGTGAGCTATGATGCCCATTTGAGGGTTGAGAGATCAGCGATTAAACTATATTAAGTCTTCCATAATGATCTATTTGAGTTTATTTTGGATATATTCTAGAATAAAGGGTCATGTAGAATCTCTGAGGGGATGTTGGTTTGTCCAAGCATGTGAGGACCAATTGCTCAATGTTTGAGTAGTTGAAGTTTAGATCCTATTATTGAGGATAAGATCCATTAGAGCCTTTAGGATGGGTTGAAATCATGGGATGGAGATTAAAACATGGAGATACTGATATGATTCTAAGGGACTCTTGATGAATCTTTTGTGGTCTAGTTTCTGGTGAATTGATCAGTGGTTGTAGTAGTCTATGGTTGAGAATGACTATATGGAATGCTTTGTATGATGTTGAGGATCCCTTATAGAGAGTCCTATATTTTACATGGTCATAAAGACCATTTATAATTCCCATATTAGTGGTATTTTTCTTTTGTATGCTAATTTGGGTGCATCATTGATCAAGGATCAGTTGGAGTCCATCAAGAGACATTTTCAATGATCTGCAATGGATGATTCCTATGGTATTGGATGTGTTATAGGAACACCTCATAGGGTTTCCTAAATTTTATATGGCCTTTTGGCCATTTAAGGATGATTATTCAGGCATGTCTTGAGATTTAGGTTGCAACAGAGGATCCTCAAGTAGGACCTCACTTTATGCTATGTCCCTAGGGACTATGGGAGCCCAAATATTTAGTTTGGTTCTGAGGTGGGTTGTGGTAAGATCATGGTGGATTTTTTAGCTGATGACATTCTAGGGTGCTGAGAGAGGCCCTGAGACTTTTTTTTTTGAGATTTTATTGACAGTTCTAGTTCATTTATTTAGATATTGGGTTATAGTTTGGATGATCTTGTATTTAGTTGGACATTATCCATGAGGTTTAAGGTTTTTTTTATCATGACTTTGGTTTTAGGAGGATACCCTTGGGATACCTTGTACTAGGTATTGGACATGGTTTTTGACCTGGTTATCTCATCCATTGGATGGATGTTGTTATATGTACTTAGGGAGATATTAGAATAGAATGATGAGTGCACCACTCTTGTTTAATTCTATAAAATATCTAGAAGTTATATGCTATGGATGTGGTGGGATCCTAGATTATTGAGTGGGTTCCATGTGATAGTGTTTCAGTTGGGACTATGGGTAGACAAGATCCCATTGGATAGTGCATCTATAAGGCACATATTTGAAGGATTTCCCGTAGGATAGTGTATACCTTTGGGACATCTATTATAGAACGATTTTATAAGCATGGATTTCAAGAAATTAGAGTTTCTTATACATTTAGAGTGGAGATATTTCACCAGTTAGATCATTTTCTTAGAGTCCAAGGTCCTTATAGATGATCTTTTCTATTTTTATTCCTATGGTTATGTCATGGGGTTCAACTATCATGCCTTTGAATTTAGACCTTTGGACTTCCTATGTAGATCTGGTAGACATTCCAATTGTTTTATGACATGGTGATGCATGTGTTATAAATTCTATGATGTTGGAAAATTGGGGGTAAATTTACCTTAGGTTATACTATAGAACCCATAGTTGGTTATTTTCCTTGTTTTTGGTTAGTATCCTTTCATTTTAAGCATTTGTTTCTTTTATACTGATTATTTTATTTTACAGATAGTTTGGTAATATCACCAATTCATGCAATTTTAATAATTAAATATTATAGTCTTGGCATTTTGGGGTGTCCTAATGAGATTTATTTCTCATCCCCTATACATGTACCTTAGTATACATAGATACTTAATGTATTCTTTTAGATTAGATTACAAGTTGCATTATGAAAGGGTTTATGACCAATGTTACTTGATAGAGTGAAGCTACTCATGTCGTGTCTCAATATTGGGATGGTGTAGCTCAAGAATCATGGATATAGGGTATCTGGTGAAACTTAGAGTTGATAATAAAGCATGCTCTATTTATTTTTTGTTTGTTTATTTTGTATATATTTTCATCCCATTAGGTGATCATTTGTTTTATTTTTTTCATTCTTTAGAGTCTATATTACTATATTTTGTATTTAATTTATTATATCATGATTATTTTTTAGTTAATTTATTTTGTGTACTTTTATGTTTATCATTTAGTATGAGTTTGGTTATTTTCTATAGTAATTACACTCTGAAAAGAGTGTATAATCTCTCAAATGTATTCTTTAGACCCTTTCTACTAGTATGATACCTATGGAATGAATGGAGGTTCACTTTTGGTCTTGTGGAAGTCCATATTGGATAATTTTTTGGGTTCACATGGGCATGTTCATTAGAGCCAAGGGGGAATTATGAAACTCCCTTAACACCTCCTCAGGCAATGTGAGCAGAACCACCATATGACCCTAGAAAAGGTTTATGTGCTCATATATTTCATAAAATATGTCTAATGTATCTCATCAGGATATTTAGTCACATAAGACCTCATAGACAATGTATGTCAATTATTCTTCTCTCACATACTAATGATTTGATGAATCCACCACCATCGATTGAATATAATATGAAACCCACCCCTCCAATAGGGTAACCTAAAATGATGAAAACTACTCCAACAAATCTTCCACCAACTAAGAATGAAATTTCCTACAAAGGGTATCTACCACAATGTTGACCATCATTGGAATATATCCTATATCAAAGTCATTTTTCCTTTAGGAACTCCAAATAATGCCTCTACCACAGGTTGATATCTCTCTGAGGGAAGATTTACCAAAGACTCTAGTGGTATGAGTGAACAAATAAATTCTCTCTCAAAGGATAATGACTTCACATATTCAATGCGAAGAATACCACTACTAACTCTAATTCATGGGTCATGTAATTCTTCTCATGGGATATCAAATGAAAAAAACCATAAATGATCACTATCATACTTTGCATCAATATGTGACAATGCCAAGTTCTAAGGGCATAATAAAATACAATACAACGAATTCCCTCATCCGGTATCATCAATGCTAGTTCACTGATCAACCTCAACCTTTTATCCATGAAGTATTTATAATACTAAAATATTTATGTAAATGGATTCTCTTTTCACATCAATTAAATGAAAATGGATACAATCATATAAAATTACACTAAAAAACATGATAGTACCCTTCTAAAATAAGAAAAATCTTCACCTATGACACACTCTTGGGTGGTTTTAAAGAAATCACTACATCAATCTTCATTGGATCTGTAGCTACACCATTCAAAGAGATTGAATACACCAAAAAGTGGAACTTTCATATCAAAAAATGAAACTTTGATATCATACCATAACTATACAGCTCTTTGAGTAATTCTAGGACTATCCTCAAATGCCCATAATTCTCCTCCTCTATTACAGACTATATGAGAATGTAATCAATGAATAAAAATTAGAATTAATCCAAATATAGATGGAATATCTAGATCATAAGATCCATGAACATTGAAGGGGAATTAGTAACACCAAAAGGAATAACTATAAACTCATATTGATTGTAGAGACACCAAAATGTTGTCATTAGGATAATATCCTTGTGAACTATCAACCAATGGTATCCATACCTATGATTGATCAATGATAACCAAGTCACACCTTTTAACTAGTCTAATATCTCTTCAATCCATGATAAGGGGCGATTTTTCTTGTTTATCACAACATTCAGGCAATGATAGTCAACAAAAATCCTCAATATCTTATCCTCCCTTTTTTATGAACAAAACTGTGGTCAAATAAAACCCTTTTCTCAAATGTATTCCAACTACACACTTAGCTTTTAGAGCTTGGTAGGGGTCATCTGGTATTCCACAAAAGATATCAGGGTAGTTATGTTGTGTAAGTTGATGAAAAATTCAATCTCCCTCCTAGGAGGTAGTCCCAGAGAATCTTTGGGAAAGGCATCCATATAATCATCCAATACTAATAGAATCTTATTTCCTAAAGAATATATTGTGCCAAGGGGAAATATATCCATCTAATGGGTGATAAGTCCCATCTTCAAGATCACGATCCCCACTTTGTTAGTGATAAGACCCATCTTTCCCATGAAGAAGAATATCATCATTTCTCTATGAAGAAATATATATTTCCTAATATGATAATAAATTTAGGCATGCACCATAAACAACTAGTTGATGCCTTGGATGAAATCATCAAGTTTCATCATGAAGACTAGGAGGTCCAATGAGATACTCTCTCTATTGCGTGCCAACTCACACTATTTCTAGATGTTTGATATAGAATAATCACCCATATATATACCTCTATTCATAAATATTGCTATAATTACTCAATTATAATCTATATCTCGTGTATAAGGGATAAGGAGATAAAGTTATTACACGCACCTATTCCTACAGGTACTAGAGATAATGAATAAAATACAAAGATCATACCTTGAATCATATCATTAGAAACATAATAAAACTTCTCAATATCCTACAAATACCTATTCCCTATGAAATCATCCCACTAATCCTAGTGTGTGACACATAGTGCTGGTGGTCGTATTAAATCATATCTTCTTCCTCCACTAGAATCCCATCCCTCCTAAGCTCCATGTGATCCTCTATCAACACCACTTCTATGGAGGCCTCCCTGACTATATCTGGGAGATCCCTAATCATGAAACTACCTATTTTTTGGAGTTATATCCATTTTTTTCCACCATCCACATCAATTTGGGTCACGAAATAATGATCCATGTGACCTTTACCATCACATGATTGGAATATACCCTCTCATGGATAACTAGATACTTTGTACAAACCTTGCACTACAGCCCCACATGTTTGAGTTTAGGCATGACTATGCCTCTAGTTTCATGGCCCTAAAATCTGACACATTATAGTGAATTTAAATGACTCAGCCCCATGATATCTGATGTTGGATCTAGCCACCTGATGTCCATCTGGTAGGATGTTCTCCATAAAACAAGCCATAATCCATTAATCTAGAATTAGTGGGAATACATAAGGATACCACACTAGCATGCTTTTTCCAATGAAGGGAATGCTCAAACTTCCATTCATATAAGTATCACACCATATTGATAGAGTAACATATGAGGATGCTTAATCTCATGGAATACTCAAAAACTGACATGTCACGCTGCTACAACTCAAGCATACCCTAAATATTCATATAGAACAAGTTCTAAAGGGTAATACTTATTGTAAGAAAACTATTAGAATTATAACTACGAGAGTGTATCCTCATTAAGAGAATGAGTGATAATACAGCAACAACATCCTAATGCTCTATTAAGAAGACTGGTCACAAGAATAATCAAATGACTGGTTAGGTTCTAAACAAGATTTAATACTAGAACTACCACCTTGATCCAATCCTATGCAGCATTAGGGCCTAGATTGATAATAAACCATAGTGGTATCCATTTCTAGAACTATTTTAATATACTTATCATGTGTGAATAATCATCCTTACATGTTGGAACTATCAGTTTCTCAATAGGTGGTTTCACTACTCTATGACCTTGTTGGCGCAAAAAATGTGGCCCGAAAGAAAGGAACGAAAAAGGCCGGCGCGCTGCCTCGCGAAGCTCCGTCGCGAAGCGCCGCCGTGAAGCGCCGCCGCAAAGCGCCCCAACCATGGAGGCACCGCGAAGCACCAGAGGCGGTAATCCTCCGCGAACCCATTTGACGTTCACGAGCCGCCGAGAAGCACCAGAGGCGGTAATACTCCGCGGACCCATTTGACGTTCGCGAGCCGCCGCGAAGCACCAGAGGCGGTAATCCTCCGCGAACCCATTTGACGTTCGCGAGCCGCCACGAAGCACCGAAGGCGGCGCGCGAGCCCTGCTTCGCGGCGCCCCTTCCCTATAAATACTGGACTCCCCCTGAGTCCCGGGGACGGACAATCCGACCTTTCGGCTTCTCCTCTCCCGAATCACGAAGCACTCTTTGCCCTGGGAATCATGATCTTCACGAGGTATTTCTACTTCGCGAGACGCCTCCGCTTTGTCTCGTTTTGAGCCCCTCTTCTGGGAGGGATGCCCTTCGTGAAGCTCAAGGGAGTTCGCGAAGGAAGGGGATTCCCAAGGGAACCCGGGCAGCCGCGGAGCATTTATGCTTCGCGAAACACCCAACCCATGCTAGTGATCCCTATGCCAAGGCAGGATCACTATACATCGCGAAGCACACTGCTTCGCAGGACCCTGCTTCGCGAGGAACCCCTTCTTCACGAGGCAGTGCTCCGCGAACACTGTTCCACTTCGCGAAGAACCTCCCACTCACACCAATGCCCCATGATAAGGCCAAGGCACCCCACTTCGCGAAGCACACTCCTTTTCTTAGAGATTTCTCTTCCCGTGCGACCCTCCAGGTTTGCACGATGTGATTTCAAAGTCCCATGGACAATACCACCCGTAGCATTGCTTCACCTAATGCTTCTTCGCATAGGCACGCCAACGGCTATTGCTTCTTCGCATAGCCATGCTAATGTGGACCCCTCGATGGTTCGTCCCACGACCCCCCTTTACCATGGCCTTACCGGTACCTTCCCTTCCCCAAGGACCAGAGGGTACCGGTTATGTAAGTCCTAGGGGTGTGGAGTCAACCCACTTCGTCCGAGCTGCAAGAAGTTAAACTGCCAAGCACCACGTCCTCAACACATGACGTTAAACTGTGACCCAACCTCGTCTCCCTCACGAAGAGTCCCCCCAGCTCGAACATTCTTTACACCACTCATCTCCACGGGAATGGAACTCTTCCGCACATGGAATGAGATCCTCCTTGTCGGAGTGGCGTATGTTCGCAGGGGAAGGGCTGCCTCAGAGCATAAGCCCCTAACCTTTGGTACAGATGATTGCACCTGTGCATCTCCATACTTCCACACTACCAAGGTCGGTGGAGGACGTGTTAGGAAAGGAGGCACCTCCCTATGGGCCTCCATCCTAGAGTAAGTCCCAACACCATGGCCCGCCCAACTTGTAAGCCCCTTTTGGCTTCTCACGGACGCACCCTTCACGACGGGATCGTCAGGTCCTTGCAAACTCTTGTTTCTCACACCGAGCATGACTCACATGGGCTTATAGTGAGCACCTACCCTGACCACCCATCTCAGTGAACTACGAGGTCTTTGATCCATGTCAAGGCATGGTACGTAGGAAGCCTCTATGAGGTCCAAGCCCACCCGTCATTTCACGTCGGGTCTCACCCCCGTCCAGCACGATGTTAAACTGCATTCTGGTCCAGTGGTAAGCCATTGCGACCCACCCCCGTCCAGCATGACGTTAAACTGCATTCTGGTCCAGTGGTAAGCCATTGCGACCCACCCATCTCAGTGAACTACGAGGTCTTTGATCCATGTCAAGGCATGGTACGTAGGAAGTCTCTATGAGGTCCAAGCCCACACGTCATTTCACGTCGGGTCTCACCCACCGTCCAGCACGACGTTAAACTGCATTCTGGTCCAGTGGTAAGCCATTGTGACCCACCCCCGTCCATCACGACGTTAAACTGCATTCTGGTCCAGTGGTAAGCCATTGCGACCCACCCCCGTCCAGCACGACGTTAAACTGCATTCTGGTCCAGTGGTAAGCCATTGCGACCCACCCATCTCAGTGAACTACGAGGTCTTTGATCCATGTCAAGGCATGGTACGTAGGAAGCCTCTATGAGGTCCAAGCCCACCCGTCTTTCATTCACGTCGGTTCCCATTCTGGTCCAGTGGTAAGCCATTGCGACCCATTATCCCTTTTGAACTACGAGGTCTTTGATCCATGTCAAGGCATGGTACATAGGAAGCCTCTATGAGGTTCAATCCCACCAATAGTGGACCCCCGGGTCTACTTTCACGTCGGTTCACCGACAAACCCCTTTTGAACTATGAGGACTTTGATCCATGTCAAGGCATGGTACGTAGGAGGCCTCTATGAGGTTCAAGCCACATTGCTCGGTCGTTCATTCATGTCGAGTTTCGCCCTCGTCCAGCATGACGTTAAACTGTATGCCCCCCTTGTCCTTCATGACATTAAACTGCACACCCATTCCCGTTTGAACTACGAGGTCTTTGATCCATGTCAAGGCATGGTACGTAGGAAGCCTCCAGAGGTTCAAGCCCACCCCTCATTGGACCAAGGTCCACCTTTACGTCGGTACGCCGAAGATGCTCATCAGACCAAGGTCCAAATTCATGTCGGTTCACTGACCATATCTCATCGGACCAAGGTCCACCTTCACATCGGTACTCTGACGAGGCCCATCGGACCAAGGTCCACCTTTCCCGAACTACGCGGACTTTGATTCTGTGCCACAGGGATACGTAGGAAGCCTCATCAAGGCTCAAGCCCAACTTCACTGTCGCCCCCCTGCGATGGTCCCACTTCACTCTCCTTCCACTCCATTCACCAATCGCCCATGGGCTGGCCCCGGTATCGATATCCTCTCAAGGAGGATCCCTCAAATCCGATCTATCCTAGATAATGCTCTGGTTGTGTTGATCCTTCCCCGCTGGACGTTAAACTTGCGACATACCCTGTGTTGAACACGGGAAGCTGAGGAAAACCTCATATATGTGTCTGTGAAGCATAATTCCCCGCGCTCGATGTGGGATTCCTCGGGCTTCCACGCCCTCGAGAAGCCTTGTGGTCAAGGATAACAGACAAACATGCCAGGTACCCCAGCATCCAGACACGCTACTGATGCCTCAACGTGACTACTCCCCTGACCAAAGGTTGCTGCCCTGACTGGACCCTTTAGAATGTCCCGACAGAAGCAGTGTAATTAACCGGCGTCCATGGAAACATGGCACTGGGAAGAGTTTCACGAACTACGTATTAAATCTATAAGGGAGACCCGGACTAGGTGATGAGTTCTGAGGAGGGATCCGTAGGAGGAAGAACCAACATCCCATCATCCCGTTTCGATCAAGGAGCAGACGTCCCTGAATAAGGAGCGAATGCCACCCGCCTTTGGAAAGTGGGAATGTGGGGCAACAAGCCGCACGTCCTCACAGACCGATGCGCGCGCCCCGGTGAAAGCGTCGGGAACAGAAATGGTGAACCCGACGTGAAATTCATCTCCTCAATATGGAGATTAGTAGCATTCGAGACACCAGTAGATTGACATGTCACCGGATCCAGATATCCGGTGCCTGGTCCCGCCAAGCAAATAGCGGGCCTATCGTGAAATTCACTGGAAGTCGGGGTAGTAGAACGTGGGGCACTCTGCTCTGCAGCGTGTTGGTGTGGATCTTTCTCACAGACATGGAGAATGGAAGAACGTTGGGGCACTGGCTGTCAATCCTTTTCCTCTCAGTACTGATGAGTTGACCCCTTCGTTTCTCAGGAACCAGGTTGCTATTTCAGAGATGTGGTCACCATCTGCTCCTCGTCCACGTAGGGGCAGGGGCAACACCACGACAGCCACCCCACATGGCCCCACTACCGCCACGATGGCTGCCATGTCACGGAATACGAGACGCCCACGTCCCCTTTCCCCATCAGAGGTCATCCAACGAAGGGTGATCAACAGCCTCGTGCGCAGGTATGAGGAAGAAGGGGTCATCCCAACCCGGGATATGGCCCGCCTGGACCTTGAGGCCTCCAGGACCCGCCGTCAACGCCGCCCTAACAGGCCGCGCAGGGAGCCACTGCTCCCCACCCCGACATTCAACCATTTCGGGAGCCTATCCCCGGAACGCCTTGATGACTCCTCGCCTTACGCTGAAGAGGTGGGCGTTGTCCGGCTCAGTCCGCTCAGGGCCCCGACCCGGGGCCCCCAGGCGAGAGCTCCCGTCCGGCCGCGTCAGCGCCGCCATCTGGCCCTATAGGAAGAGCAGGCAGACTACGTCCCTGCACCACCTGCACCGGCCCGCCGGACCCGACGTCAGCGCCGGGCCCGGGCTAAGGATGCTCGCTCAGGCGCATACACGTCGACAACTACAGTGGCCCGAGCCACCACCGACGGGAATTATGAAGCCCCCGCGTACATTGAGCAGGGGCACCCCTTTACCCAACCAGGATCGAGACCCCAACCGCCCCACAGGCAGCCTGGGTTGACTCTCCGGGTTGCAGGCCCAAGTGGTGATCGCCGCGAGCTAACCCGCGGTAATGCCACCCCGTACGGAGGTCCTCCCCATACCACTACTCCACAGAGCCTGGGCCTTCCCCGCTCCGAGGTTCGTCATGGAGGAATGCCTCGTGCTACCCCCATCCTGTAGGAAGACCTGCCCCGCGGCAGTGACGCTCAGCGCGGAAACATTTCCCGCGCCCGCTGTACAGTGTATGGAGTCCATCCTTCTGAAGGCACCGTCCATCTGGTCCTTCTCCAATGTGGGGGCCCTCCCTACGTCCTCTCTGCAACCGGCGAAGGTCCTCCTCACCCCAGCAACTTGAGGAGTGAAGGTCGGCCTCGCTCCACTCGCATCGACCATGGAGGTCCTCCCCATGCTCCTGCCAGTTCCAACAGAGGCCCCGCCCACATGGGTACTGTTCATGGAGGTCCTCCCCATGTACCCTTCGACATTTGCCCTGGTGCCCCTCGCACCCCGGCTATCTCGAGTGGGGGCCCTCTCCGCCACGGCGCCAGCGCCGCCCCGAGGCTGCCTGATAGGGGTCAACCCTGTCCCGAAGAGCCACCCAGGGGCAGAAGAGCGGGTCGTCACCGCCACAAGAAGAATCCTGGGAAGGCCCAGGTGGAGATCAAACCTTCCCGCTTCTCCGATTTGGAAGCGGAATGCGATTCAGCGATGGAACCTTCTCCCCGCTCCTCCGTATCAAGGACTGGGGCAGGAACCAGACGCGTTAGACTCGTTCTCCCAGAATTTGAGGTCCACCGGATTCCCGTCTCTCTCTGCAGGTACATCCAGGAGGAATAAATCCTAGGAATTCCGCAGGTCTCGGCCACACAATCACCGCCTCTGTCACCAGAAGTGCCCTCTACCTCTACCAGAGATCACGTAGAGTTATTTTGGGGGCCAACAACGGTAGAGCGACGACACGACCTATCACCGGTAGCTGCGGGTCCTGTTCCGGAAGCTGCGATTATCAGCCCGTCGTATCGTGACATCGTGGCCAGGTCACCTCACTCTTCGGAGGATGGCCCAAAATTTGGCGGCCAGTCAGCTTGTTTGCCGTATTCTCCGCCGCCGAGCTTACTATCCCAAAGGTCTGCCTCAGTACCGCTTCCGGTTCCTCAGCCGCCCCCGGTTGACGAGTGGGGAAACACAGGGCCTGACCCTGAGTCCGAGCCTAGGAGATTCTGGAGTATCCTTGCAGCGGATTACTTCCCGGAGAAGTTCTGGCCGACGGCGGCACTGAATTTCCGCATACCAGAGTCTCTTACCCCTGAAGACGTGGGGTGCTTTTGTCGAACCCTGTGGGCGACACACTTCCTCCTCCGTTGTGAACGGGTGGTGTACCCCTGAAGTCGTGAGCACTTCGAAGAAATCAGCGAGCAATGCCGCCTGATCGATGCAGCCGCACTTCTTGTGGCCCAGCACCCTGAGTCGCCAGGCCACCAGAGAGCCCTTCAATTAAAATGCGTTCAGAGTCTTAAAGCACTCCGCAGAATCCTTAGGGAATCCACCCCCCATGTGCCAGTCTGTGGTTGGGGACACTATGCCGCTCTCCTCTTCGACCCTATTCGACGACAGCCCGATTCGCTATGCGACATCGAGGATATGCCCTCATGAGGGGTCGAAGTCTACATGGCCGATGTTGTGGATAAGGAAGATGATCTTGAGTTCCTTGATGGAGACTTACCACCCGAGGGCGTACCGCCGCTGCTCGACCCGTCAGGGAGAGTTACCCGTTAGCAGAGAAACCTGCTAGGCCTCCCCGTACCCACCGAGTCGCTGGTACTCGGTCGAAACACTGGCAAGGGTAAGGAGCACGTCGGAACAGTCAGGCACTCTGACCCGTCCGCCTCTATGCAGAAAACGGACGATGATCCTGAGAAGGCCACGTTACGCCAGCAGCTTGCTGAGCAGAAGAGGTTGGTTGACGAACTCTTGGCTGAACGCGCCGCAGAGCGACGACCCGACTATGGTAATCCTAGGCCGGGGCATTAGGGGCAGGAACAATTTCCCCCGGTGAGATGCCTCCGGGCAACCCTGATCATGCTACTGTCGCAGACAGGGCGGAAGCCGGAACATACGGCAAGAGGGCGCGATACGTCTCGCCAAACCCCCCTGAGCGACGGGGCAATCTGAAGAATCCAACCCGGATTCCCCCAGTCGCCCCGAAGGTCAGCGGCCGAAGCCGTCTACCATGTTGAAGAACCTGGCAATGCACTTGTGGTTAGGGATCCCCGTCAAGACAGGGACCCCCACCCGGAGGACCTTATTGCGGCACTCACAGCCCGCCTCGAGGCATTGGAAACGCGGCAGGTGGCGGTCCCACCAGATGGCAAGCCTTATCCCGCGTGGGTGGATGATATGCCCGCGCCTCCGGGTTTTGGGAACCCCACTTTCTCGCCTTTTAACGGGACAGGGGACCCGCCCCAGCACTTGGCTCATTTCTCTTCCAGGTGTGGCCCCATGCTGGGGACCCCGGCTCAGCAAGAAGCCGCCAAGCTCCGATGTTTTGTACAGACATTGGAAGGTCCGGCATTCATCTGGTACAGCCAGCTCCCTATCGGATCGGTGACCGGTTGGGAGGATCTTCGCCGGTAGTTCTTATACCAGTTCAGCTCCACCACGCGAAAGACCAGCATTGCGGACCTCTTCAAGTGCAAACAGAGGCTTGATGAGCGGGTTGCAGATTTCATCGCCCGGTGGAAAGGACTTACGTATTCCCTCGATATGCCACTGAATCAGGAGAAATTACTGATGATGTGTGTGGGGAACGTCAAGACAGAGCTGGTACCCTCCTTGATTACCCAGAACTACCATGGATGGTTCAGAGATTTCTCGGACAAGGCTCAACGCCTCGAGGAAGCCCTGCAACAGGCCAGTCAGGCACGTTTGCTGCCCCCTATGATCCCAGCCAGGAGGACCGCCAGGGATGAACCTTCCGCGGTGGCTCAAATAGAAGCCCCAAGGCAGCTGGAATTGCTGCCGGCGGCACCACCTCCGCAACCCCGCAGAGGTCCTCCACCTCAAGCACAGGCTCCCGCCCAGCAGCGACCACCTCAGAACCGACAGGTTCCCCCGCGCAACGCGCCACCGCCACCTAGGCGAGACAACCAGGCGCCACCTCCTCAGCAGGCCCCTCCGGTCCCTTGTCAGGACCAGGCCCCCAGGGACCCCTATCTGGAAAGAAGGTACCAGACCTATTCGTTCAACGAAAATCAGGTCCCTAGCTACTTCTGAAGTGCTCTAGAGCAAGGGATTGTGCGTCTGCCTGAGTGCAGAAGGCCGACAGAGGCGCACCTCACCGATAACCCCAACTACTGCCCTTATCATTAGATCCTGGGGCACACCCTCAAGCGATGCTATGTGTTTAAAGACTGGCTTCAGGACCAGGTTAACAACAACATAGTCAAGTTGGGCCCAGCACTAGCGCAAGTGTCAGGCGTCTTTGCAGGATCAGAAATCGGCAGCGACAGCGAAGGTGAGTGGCATCAGGTCCCTAGCCACAGATCCCAGAAATATGACGACTGGATGGCTCGAAAAACCGTCGTCCGTGCCCAGGGTATCATCCGGGCGCGCCTGAAGCAGTCGGAACCGTCAGAAGAAGTAGCCGGTGCCTCCGCGTCGTCTTCACAGTCGACCTCTGCCCAAAAGGGCAAGTAGCGGCGACGCAAGAAGAAGCAACGTGCACCGCCAGTGTCGTCGTTATCCCACACTCTTGGCGAATTTATGCCCCCCGAAATGGGGATCCCTCCCAGAATCCGCCCAGCGGCAGATGACTCCTCGAGCGATAGCCAAGGGTACGCTTCGGTTAACACCGTGGAGCTAGTAAAGCCCTATATGACCCCCGACGAGGGGGAACCCCAGGAAGACCTCCCCAACGTTTCCAGCCAACGTCAATGTCAGCCGAATCGCAGTCGCGCCGGTCATCGAGGTACGTCAGCAGGCACTTGTGGCCAAGCCGTGCACGCTATCGAGACCAGGCATCAGGCTCAGCGCAGATCTCAGCACGCGCAGACCCATCCAACACCCTCGGCTCTACCTCCACCGCCGTTCGTGCTACTGGATCGGGGGGAGCCGCCTCATCCGTATCATAGTCAGTCTTGCCCGGCTACAGGCCAGCCTCCGCTGCCCGATCTTAGCCCGGCGACTACTCTTCAGGCTTCTACTGGTAGGCAGAAAGATGTACCCAGTACTAGTCAATTGCCGATTCAGCTAGCCGGACCCGCTGTGCATCCAAATGCCGAACGACCTCCTGTAAGCAGAGGTTCGTGTTTGGCACGAAAGTACGGTGTTCTGAAGCACTTGGCTGGCATCCCGGCGAGGCTTTACATCCTTGAGGCCCTTCGCCTGTCATCTGAAATGCGCGAAGCACTTTCCGATGCCCTAAGGAGCCCCCTCCAGTTCGAGACGGAAGTAGCAGCTGCGGAAGCCTTCCATACCGAGACGATTGAATACGCCGAATGTCAGGCGGTCATCTTGTTCTCCGGTGAAGATGAGGACCCTCCTATACAGGGGCACATTCGCCCACTGTATATCACTGACCGCTTCAACGGCGTGGAAGTCCGCCGCTGCCTCATTGACACAGGTTCTGGAATCAACCTAATTCCGACCCGGACACTGCGAAAGATGGGTCTGTCCGAAGGTGATTTAACTCCCTCTGACCTCAGGATCCAGGGGTACGACAGGATAGAGAAAACCCCAGTCGACAAGATCCGCTTGAAGACTCAGTTTGGTGGCTTAATTTCCAGAACTGAGTTCATGGTTGTTTCTCAGGACACCGCCTACAACGCATTGATGGGTAGGCCATGGCTCCATCTGCATGCAGCGGTCCCCTCGTCGTATCACCAGTGCCTCAAGTACTCGCTCAACGGTCGAGTAGGTGTGCTCCAAGGAGACGCGTCCCCTTTCTCTTCTTGTGAGGCCCACTATCTGGATGCGGGTTATTACAAAAGAAAGGACATGCAAATCCTGGTAAGCGAGGATGAGCCCGCCCCGGTCACAAGTGATCCCTGGGCAAGCATGGACGACACCTACATCCTCCCGATCCACCGGTTGGAGGCCACGACCCCCGACATGGGGCAATGCTTTGTTGTTTCGGGTACGCAAGGAAGACATGTTCCCGTGTCCAAGCGACAGCGGAAAATCACCTCGTACTCCTACATCAACCAGGCTCAGGTGATCCCGGAATCTTATACCCCTATACGGTACCGGGACGTCAAGCTGATGACAATGGCGGTGCGCCATATGTGTCTCTTCATCCGGGCTGGAATTAACCGACTCAGGCCGACACGTCACCACTGCTTTGATATCATCAAACATGGCCCTTTAGGCCGAAGGCCAGATGGGATAGGGTCGACTGCCTTCATTGCCATGGTCTCGATGGAAAGTGAGTCTCCTGATGTGATGACCGCTGCTGCCTGAGTCGGCACCAGCTGCCCCGTGGATTATGATATCCCAGAAGTATCTTCCATCGCAGGAAGTCCGCCCACGGGAGGGGAGGAAGACTTGGAGGATGCTCCCCCAGCCATTGGAGAAGGAGTCTCTACCACGGTTGATGAACTGGTACAGGTGAACCTTGGTAGCGAGGCAGATCCGAGACCCACATTGATCAGTGCGGCCATGTCCCTCGAGGAGCGGCATCAGTACGCAGACTTCCTCAAACAACACCGTGATGTGTTTGCCTGTAGTTACTATGAGATGCTGGGGCTGGATCCCTAAGTGGTCGTCCACCATCTGGGCCTCCCAACAAAACATCGTGGGTTTAAGCAGCCTCCCAGGAAGATGGACCCTTCACATGGCGCTATGGTTGAGGCCAAAGTTGATAAGCTAATCAAAGCCAACTTCGTCAAGGAGGTCCAGTACCCCAAGTGGCTTGCCAACATTGTGCCAGTCAGGAAGAAGAATGGGCAGATCAGAGTCTGTATCGACTTCCATGATCTTAATCGCCACTGCCCAAAGGATGACTTCCCACTCCCGGTGACGGAGCTGTTGATTGACGCCATGACCGGATTCCAAGCCCTCTCTCTCATGGAAGGGTATTCCGGGTATAACCAGATCCAGATGGCCCCTGAAGACAAGGAGTCCACTACCTTCAGGGCTCCCCAGGAACTACTAGAAAAGGGGGCAGTGGAGGCCCCCTGACTCGGGCGACCGCCATTGGCGGTCGCTATAGCCCACCATTAGCGACCGCCAATGGCAGTCGCTAACCTCCCTAAAAATATTCAGGGGGTTTCTGCCCCCCCCCCCCCCCCGCGCCCTCTCGATCTCGCCCTAACCCGATCGCCGCCCTCCCTCGCGCCGCCCTCCCCTCCCCCGCCGCCCGGCCTCCCCCGCCGCCCGACCTCCCCCGCCGCCCGGCCTCCCCCGCCGCCCGGCCTCCCCCGCCTCCCGGCCTCCCCCTCCGCCCGGCCTCCCCCGCCGCCCGCCCTCCCCCGCCGCCCGCCCTCCCCCGCCGCCCGCCCTCCCCCGCCGCCCGCCCTCCCCCGCCGCCTGCCTTCCGGCCTCCGGCCGCCGCCCTCCGCCTTCGGGCCTCCGGCCGCCGCCCTCCGGCCTCCGGCCGCCGCCCTCCGGCCTCTCGGCCCTCCCCCCCCACCCCGGACGGCACCCGCACCTCGGACAGCCCCCGGCGCGCACTCCGGACCGCCCCCCGCACCCCGGACGCCTCCCCGCACCCCGGACAGCACCCCCCCGCGCACTCCGGACCGCCCCCCGCACCCCGGACGCCTCCCCGCACCCCGGACAGCACCCCCCGCGCACTCCGGACCGCCCCCCGCACCCCGGACGCCTCCCCGCACCCCGGACAGCCCCCCCTGCACTCAGACACCCCCCTCTGAACCCGGACAGCCCCCCCGCACCCCGGACAGCCCCCCCCCCCCCCCCCCCCCCCCCCCCGCACTCGGACACCCCCCCTCCGAACCCGGACAGCCCCCCCGCACCCCGGACAGGCCCCCCGCACCCCGGACACCCCACCCCGCACCCCCGACAGCCCCCCTGCACCCCAGACAGCCCCCCCTCCCCCGCACCTCGGACACCCCCGCACCCCGAACACCCCTGCCCGCACCCCTGACAGGCCCCCGACACCCCGGACACCCCTCCCCGCACCTCGGACAGCCCCCCCCCCCCCCCCCCCCGACCCCGGACACCCCCCCCCCCTCGCTGCCCGTCCCCCGTCCCCTCACCGCCTCCTCTCCTCCAGCTCCCCGCCGCCGCCGCCGCCCGTCCCCTCCCTTGCCGCACCGCCTTTGGCTCCGGCTCCCCTTCGCTGCTCCTCTCCCTCGCAGAACCGCCTTCGGCTCCCCTCCCTTTCAGGTTTGTAGCTCAATCAGGTAACATGAGCTTTCAGTTACATTATTATTTTATCAATGGTTCATAAACAAATTATTAATATTTATTTTGAATATAGTTGATTTGAAAAATGTAAATGTAATAAGTATTGTGTAAATGTTTGTTATACAGATATTATTATGGATAAGAGTTGGATTGATCTTTCAAATCGAACGTCTAGAGAATATTTCAATGGCATTATGCAGTTTATTGACTTCACGAGAGGATTTGAAAGTGACTATATTAGTTGTCCATGTAGAAAATGTGCTAACAGATATCAATTCACACGAGATACTGTGAGGGAGCACCTTTTCTTTAATGGATTTCTGAAAAATTATAAGAGTTGGACTCGTCATGGAGAAGAATATGTTCGTTGTAAAAATACATATGCAGCTCAGATGGATGTTGATGCAAGGATGACTGATCCAATGCATGAAATGCTTACTGAAATGGTACGTGGGTTTGATCCTGAAGGCATTGACATCCAGAATCTTGAGACCGGTGAGATAAATCTTCGCTCTGGTGCAGATCGTGATTCGAGGAGGTTTTATGAAGTACTTGATGATGCGAAAACAGAATTATATCCTGGATTTACTTCTTACAATAAACTGTCGTTCATCGTGGAGTTGTTGCATTTGAAGACTTTGAACAATTGGTCAGACACATCATTCGACATGCTTTTGGTTTTATTGAAAAAAGTTCTTCCTGTCGACGCTAAGATTCCTGAGTCGTATTACTATGCTCGTAAGTTGACAGAGAACTTAGGTTTTACATATGAGACTATAGATGCATGTGCAAACAACTGTATGTTGTTTAGAAATGAAACTGCTCATTTGGATATCTGTACGGTTTGTGGCGCTTCCAGGTGGAAAGAGAACAGGGGAAATAAGACTCATCAAAGTCAGATTGCGATACAGGGGAAACCGATTGCCGTAAAGCAAATGCGTTACTTTCCCCTTAAACCGAGGTTGAAAAGATTTTTTATGTCATCTAAAGTTTCTAATTTAATGAGATGGCATGCAGAAAGAGTTCATGAAAGTGACATGTTAACCTACCCGGCAGACTCTCATGCATGGAAGGATTTTGATAAGAGACATCCCGACTTTGCTAAAGATGTTCGTAATGTCCGATTGGGATTGGCAGCAGATGGTTTCAATCCATTCAAGTCTATGGTTGGTGCAACTCATAGCACATGGCCCGTGGTGTTGGTTCCATATAATCTTCCTCCGTGGCTTTGTATGAAGCAACAATTTATATTACTTTCCACTCTTATTGATGGACCTAAAAGTCCGGGGGATAAGATTGATGTTTACCTTCAGCCATTGATTGATGAGTTGAATGAATTTTGGGGCGATGGTGTGATGACTTATGACTGCGAAACGAATGAAATGTTCAAACTGCATGCAGCTTTATTGTGGACAATCAATGACTTCCCAGCTTATGCAAATTTATCAGGCTGGAGTACGAAAGGGGAATTTGCTTGCCCTTGTTGCAATAAAAGTAAAAAATTTGTATGGCTTAAACATTCCAAAAAATGGGCATACATGGGTCACAGGCGTTTTCTCCCTCCCCAGCACAGGTTCAGAAAGGACAGAGTGGCATTTGATGGTTCTAGAGAGTTCAGCCCAGCACCAAAGATCATGACAGGAGTCGAAATGTTATCGCAGATTGAGGAAGAAAACATCCGCACGGTATATGAAATTCAGGATTTGGTGGCTCCTCCAGTACGTAATATTCGTGCTGCGGGTAGGCAGCGCAGTCACAATTGGAAAAAGAAAAGTATTTTTTATAGTCTTCCGTATTGGAAAACTAACATGTTGAGGCATAATTTGGATGTCATGCACATTGAAAAAAATGTTTGTGATAACATATTGTGGAACATTTTAGGTGTCAGTGGAAAGTCAAAGGACCATGTTAATGCACGCCGTGATTTGGAAGAAATGGGTTTAAGGAAACAGTTGCATTTACAGTTAGCTGAGGGAAACAAGGCATATATGCCTGCTGCACAGTATTCGATGACTACAGAGGAGAAAGAGACATTTCTTTCCATTTTGAAGATGGTCAAGGTGCCTGATGGTTACTCTTCTAATATTTCAAAGTGTGTGAATCTGACGAGCAAGACATTGCAAGGGTTGAAAAGTCATGACAATCACATATTACTTCAACAGTTGATTCCAATCGCAATTTGTGATTGTTTATCCCCCAATGTTGTTCAGCCCTTGATTGAGATGATTAATTTTTTTAGACAGCTTTGTTTAAGAAATCAACGAATGAGTGATTTAAAAAGTTTGCAGGACCGAATTGTACTTACGCTTTGTCACTTTGAGAAACTTTCCCCCCCCCTCATTTTTCGATGTTATGGCCCACTTAACAGTGCACCTAACTGATGAAGTAATGGCTGCTGGTCCAGTGCAATTCAGGTGGATGTATCCTATTGAACGGTATTTGAGTACATTGAAAAGATTTGTACGCAACAGAGCTCGTCCAGAGGCATCAATAGCCAATGGTTATTTGATGGACGAGTGTACTACCTTTTGTGCAGAATATCTTACGGATGTTGAAACAAAATTAGATAAGCCCTCTCGGATTCATGATGGTCCAGTGGAGAAGGAACCACATTTGATATGGACAACATCGAGTGGATACAAGCACATCGATATATCTTGTTCAATACTCCATCAGTTGCACCATTAATGCAGTAAGTATCTTATCAATGTGCTTGTATAACTTTTACATGTTTTCTTTGCATAAGTTGATCTTTTAAACATCGCGTAATCATTAGCAGGAAACACATTAATGAGATAAAAGAAGAGATGCATCGTGCGACTGAGTTGCAAATTCAACAATCTCATTATGCGGCATTTCATGATTGGTTCAAGGATTATGTATGTATAAATTGATTTTCATTATGAGTGAAGTATTAAACTAATTCTTTCTGCATATATCAGTATTGATTTTTATAAATTATGTAGGTTCGTAAGCTGAGGGAGTTAGGGGACCCCACGTTACCTGAAGTATTTATCCCACTGGCTGAGGGTCCATCTATAACCGCTCGTCGTTATAAAGCTATTGATGCTAATGGTTTTCGATTTCGCATTAAAGATGTTGATGACAAACGAGCAACACAAAACAGTGGAATCGGTTGTCCCTTTGTCGATTCTGGTTATTACTATGGTCAATTGATAGACATCATTGAAGTTGTATACACACACGGTTTGAAGTACATATTGTTAAAGTGTAATTGGGTTGATCCAGTGCGTGGATGTAAAGTCGATCAATATCAGTTTTCATTGGTGAATTTTAACTACATGTTATACAGAAATAATGAACGAGTTGAGAATGAACCTTTCATCTTGACATCACAAGCGGAACAAGTATTCTTCGTTACTTTGCCTTCGGATCCAAGTTGGCAAGTTGTTGTCAAAATGTCTCGGCGAGGAGTTTTTTTATTTGAAGAAGATGAACCCGAGACTGTTCTGTTTGTTTACCAACAACTTGATCAACATACCGTAGTTCAATGTGAAGAAGATATTTATTGGGTCAGAGCGGCTGTTGAAGGAGAAACGGTCGATTTGCATGCTTAATGAAAGGTATAATTTTTTTCCCTCTATTCAGTAGAATGTCCTAGGATATCATAAATTATCTAATCATTTTATAAATCCTTATAAGTTTTAATCCTCACTTTTGTAAGTTAATTCAGTCATAAATATTTAGGTTGATTAACTTTCTGATTTTTTAAAATTCATTCACAACTAATTATTCGATCCATTTTTTGTTTGATTAACAGTTGTACAAGTTTGATTTATTAAGAACAATCCAATTTATCTTTTAAACACTTTGGACTCATTACTGATATTTTGTATGATTGCAGACATGTCAGGGGAAGAGGCAGAAAATCCACATCATCCATCTGAGGCATCTACGTCTCAGGGTCGAGGTATGTTTGAGAGTCATTATCTATATTATTTATGTAATTAACATATATATATATATATATATATAACATTTGTCAATTTATATATAAAATTGTTTTCAACAGGATCAGACTCGGCTGCTTCTTCCTCTCGCAGGAGAGGCACTGGTCGTGGCATATTAGCATGGAATTCCGACACGACGATAGATGTTTCATTTGATGAGGTATTTCATCCCGTGGGACCGAATGCCCCGGCATTTATTCGTCAGCTGGGTCATATCATACGTGACCCACATCGATTTCCATTGACCACGCGTGATTGGGCTTCTATCCCTCAGGACACATTAGATCGTCTATGGAGGGAGGTTCAGGTAAGAAAATAATTTTACTTTATTTTCTATTTATAAATAATACTAATATGTTTGATTATTTTCATTATAGCAAAATTTGAAAGTATGCCCTGAAGAGTTTCGGCCCGTGTGTATGAGCAAATGCCGTAAGCTGTGGAAAGATTATAAAGGCAAAGTGAAGAGGGACCACTGGGTACCAAATGTGGGTGCCCCTGACATTTTGGAAAAAGTCCCGAGAGGTGTCCTCCCGGCTCAGTGGCGTGACTTGGTTGCATATTGGTCTACTGAGGGTGTTGCGGTTTGTATATTAATTATTTTGCTGTATATATATTTTCAAGAATATGTGATTTGTTTGAAATTTGAATGAATTGAATGTAGGAGGTGTCAACACGCCATTCGGAGAATCGAGCGTTGCAGGGACCAGCTCACAGGCTCGGGACTCGTCACGTGTCTCAGATCCGACATGAGGTATATATTATTCACTTTTTAATTAATTAATTAATATGGTTTTGTGTTTATATTCTTTTAATATACAGTTGCGAGGGCAAGGTGCAGCAACTGATAAAATGTCGGTGTGGATAAGGACTCGTGATCGCAATGATCCAGAGGTTGCAGCATTGATAGTAAGTGTCTGTACTTACCAATAATTACATTAATCTTTATATTAACATATATATATTTATATATATTTAAATATTTCACAGGATCAATTTGAAGCTGAGTTAGAACATCTGCCAGAGGACCATCGACAGCTTCCATGCGACGGGGATGAGATCTTTCATCGCATTATTGGTCGGGACGGGCATGGCTATAGTTTGACCTATGGAGCAGGGATTCCTCGTTCTGTAGTGTCACGCGCTGCGGTTGTCGGTCCTGCTGTTGCTCATATGACACAGCAGATGTCAGATTTTGAGGCACGGCTGCGCGCTTCCGAGGAGACAAATGCGCAATTGACAGCTGAGGTAAGAGCACTGCGGGAATATGTGCGTCGAGCTGATGGTACAGGGGATCATACGACGCAGGTATATACTGTATTTATTTATTTAATTTAAATTATTTTTGTTATTAAAATATTTATAATGTTTATTTGTTGTAGGCACCTGGTCCACCAGAAGGAGGTAACAGTGATGGCAACGCGTGACGCACCATATATTCACGAGATATGTTTTTTGTTTTTACTGGTAGGGTTGATGTACTGTATTTATTCATTTAAGTAATGCATTATTACCATCCATGGTGGTCTTTTAAATATTTTATACACATATTGAGTTTTTGATCAGATAATCTTGAATGATTCTACATTTGAAAAAGTCGAAGAACTAATTCCAACAGATCAATAAATCTGATATTATAGATTATGTATTATCCAATATATTTTTTATAAATTTTTGTATGGTATCGATAAAAGAAATATGTATTAATTAGATGTTATCACTTTTATTTTTCACTTTTGTAATCAATGGGATGACCTTTGCACCCCCGGAGAGCCCCCCGCACCGCCGTACAGCCCCCCGCACCCCCGTACAGCCACCCGCGCACCCCCGTACAGCCCCCCGCACCCCCGTACAGCCCCCCCGCACCCCCGTACAGCCCCCCCCGCACCCCCGTACAGCCCCCCGCACCCCCGTACAACCCCCCGAACCCCCGTACTGCCCCCGCCACCCCCGTACAGCCCCCCCCCCCCCCCCGCACCCCCGTACAGCCCCCCGCACCCCCGTACAGCCCCCCCGCACCCCCGTACAACCCCCCGCACCCCCGTACTGCCCCCCGCCACCCCCGTACAGGCCCCCGCCACCCCCGTACAGGCCCCCGCACCCCCGTACAGCCCCCCCCCCCCCCCCCCGCACCCCCGTACAGCCCCCCGCACCCCCGTACAGCCCCCCCCCCCCCCCCCCCGCACCCCCGTACAGCCCCCCGCACCCCCGTACAGCCCCCCCGCCCCCCCGTACAACCCCCCGCACCCCCGTACTGCCCCCCGCCACCCCCGTACAGGCCCCCGCCACCCCCGTACAGGCCCCCGCACCCCCGTACAGCCCCCCCGCACCCCCGTACAGCCCCCCCGCACCCCCGTACAGCCCCCCGAACCCCCGTACATCCCCCCTCGCACCCCCGTACAGCCCCCCCCCCCCCCCCGCACCCCCGTACAGCCCCCCCGATTGTGTCGTTTTCAGCAGCGCGGCGCGCGATGAAATGGCGCGTTGGGGGGTCAAAACCACCCGAACGACCTCCGAATGCCACGAAACCGTACGACAACATCCGGGGCGTCAATTGTGAAATGGTCGGCCAGACGGCACCTCATTCGGAGGTGTCGTGCGACCGCGGCGGCCGGAAACGCGTTTCCGGCGCCGTTAAACACCAAAACGGCGTGCGGCGGTCCGATTCGGAGCAAACGTGCTCCGAACGACCTGAAACCGCACGGGGACGACATGAATATTATTCCTGAGATGCAGGAGGAGGCCGCACGTCCATCGGATGTGCGGTGCGCGCGGCACGCCCGATTGTGTCGTTTTCAGCAGCGCGGCGCGCGCTGAAATGGCGCGTTGGGGGGTCAAAACCACCCGAACGACCTCCGAATGCCACGAAACTGTACGACAACATCCGGGGCGTCAATTGTGAAATGGTCGGCCAGACGGAACCTCATTCGGAGGTGCCGTGCGACCGCGGCGGCCGGAAACGCGTTTCCGGCGCCGTTAAACACCAAAACGGCGTGCGGCGGTCCGATTCGGAGCAAACGTGCTCCGAACGACCTGAAACCGCACGGGGACGACAGGAATATTATTCCTGAGATGCAGGAGGAGGCCGCACGTCCATCGGACGTGCGGCGCGCGCGGCATTCCCGATTGTGTCGTTTTCAGCAGCGCGTCGCGCGCTGAAATGGCGCGTTGGGGGGTCAAAACCACCCGAACGACCTCCGAATGCCACGAAACCGTACGACAACATCTGGGGCGTCAATTGTGAAATGGTCGGCCAGACGGCACCTCATTCGGAGGTGCCGTGCGACCGCGGCGGCCGGAAACGCGTTTCCGGCGCCGTTAAACACCAAAGCGGCGTGCGGCGGTCCGATTCGGAGAAAACGTGCTCCGAACGACCTGAAACCGCACGGGGACGACAGAAATATTATTCCTGAGATGAAGGAGGAGGCCGCACGTCCATCGGACGTGCGGTGCGCGCGGCACGCCCGATTGTGTCGTTTTCAGCAGCGCGTTGCGCGCTGAAATGGCGCGTTGGGGGGTCAAAACCACCCGAACGACCTCCGAATGCCACGAAACCGTACGACAACATCCGGGGCGTCAATTGTGAAATGGTCGGCCAGACGGCACCTCATTCGGAGGTGCCGTGCGACCGCGGCGGCCGGAAACGCGTTTCCGGCGCCGTTAAACACCAAAACGGCGTGCGGCGGTCCGATTCGGAGCAAACGTGCTCCGAACGACCTGAAACCACATGGGGACGACAGGAATATTATTCCTGAGATGCAGGAGGAGGCCGCACGTCCATCGGACGTGCGGTGCGCGCGGCACGCCCGATTGTGTCGTTTTCAGCAGCGCGTCGCGCGCTGAAATGGCGCGTTGGGGGGTCAAAACCACCCGAACGACCTCCGAATGCCACGAAACCGTACGACAACATCCGGGGCGTCAATTGTGAAATGGTCGGCCAGACGGCACCTCATTCGGAGGTGCCGTGCGACCGCGGCGGCCGGAAACGCGTTTCCGGCGCCGTTAAACACGAAAACGGCGTGCGGCGGTCCGATTCGGAGCAAACGTGCTCCGAACGACCTGAAACCGCATGGGGACGACAGGAATATTATTCCTGAGATGTAGGAGGAGGCCGCACGTCCATCAGACGTGCGGTGCGCGCGGCACGCCCGATTGTGTCGTTTTCAGCAGCGCGGCGCGCGCTGAAATGTCGCGTTGGGGGGTCAAAACCACCCGAACGACCTCCGAATGCCACGAAACCGTACGACAACATCCGGGGCGTCAATTGTGAAATGGTCGGCCAGACGGCACCTCATTCGGAGGTTCTGTGCGACCGCGGCGGCCGGAAACGCGTTTCCGGCGCCGTTAAACACCAAAACGGCGTGCGGCGGTCCGATTCGGAGCAAACGTGCTCCGAACGACCTGAAACCGCACGGGGACGACAGGAATATTATTCCTGAGATGCAGGAGGAGGCCGCACGTCCATCGGATGTGCGGTGCGCGCGGCACGCCCGATTGTGTCGTTTTCAGCAGCGCGTCGCGCGCTGAAATGGCGCGTTGGGGGGTCAAAACCACCCGAACGACCTCCGAATGCCACGAAACCGTACGACAACATCCGGGGCGTCAATTGTGAAATGGTCGGCCAGACGGAACCTCATTCGGAGGTGCCGTGCGACCGCGGCGGCCGGAAACGCGTTTCCGGCGCCGTTAAACACCAAAACGGCGTGCGGCGGTCCGATTCGGAGAAAACGTGCTCCGAACGACCTGAAACCGCACGGGGACGACAGGAATATTATTCCTGAGATGCAGGAGGAGGCCGCACGTCCATCGGACGTGCGGTGCGCGTGGCACGCCCGATTGTGTCGTTTTCAGCAGCGCGTCGCGCGCTGAAATGGCGCGTTGGGGGGGTCAAAACCACCCGAACGACCTCCGAATGCCACGAAACCGTACGACAACATCCGGGGCGTCAATTGTGAAATGGTCGGCCAGACGGCACCTCATTCGGAGGTGTCGTGCGACCGCGGTGGCCGGAAACGCGTTTCCGGCGCCGTTAAACACCAAAACGGCGTGCGGCGGTCCGATTCGGAGCAAACGTGCTCCGAACGACCTGAAACCGCACGGGGACGACAGGAATATTATTCCTGAGATGCAGGAGGAGGCCGCACGTCCATCGGACGTGCGGTGCACGCGGCACGCCCGATTGTGTCGTTTTCAGCAGTGCGTCGCGCGCTGAAATGGCGCGTTGGGGGGTCAAAACCACCCGAACGACCTCCGAATGCCACGAAACCGTACGACAACATCCGGGGCGTCAATTGTGAAATGGTCGGCCAGACGGCACCTCATTCGGAGGTGTCGTGCGACCGCGGCAGCCGGAAACGCGTTTCCGGCGCCGTTAAACACCAAAACGGCGTGCGGCGGTCCGATTCGGAGCAAACGTGCTCCGAACGACCTGAAACCGCACGGGGACGACAGGAATATTATTCCTGAGATGCAGGAGGAGGCCGCACGTCCATCGGACGTGCGGTGCGCGCGGCACGCCCCGATTGTGTCGTTTTCAGCAGCGCGGCGCGCGCTGAAATGGCGCGTTGGGGGGTCAAAACCACCCGAACGACCTCCGAATGCCACGAAACCGTACGACAACATCCGGGGCGTCAATTGTGAAATGGTCGGCCAGACGGCACCTCATTCGGAGGTGCCGTGCGACTGCGGCGGCCGGAAATGCGTTTCCGGCGCCGTTAAACACCAAAACGGCGTGCGGCGGTCCGATTCAGAGCAAACGTGCTCCGAACGACCTGAAACCGCACGGGGACGACAGGAATATTATTCCTGAGATGCAGGAGGAGGCCGCACGTCCATCGGACGTGCGGTGCGCGCGGCACGCCCGATTGTGTCGTTTTCAACAGCGCGTCGCGCGCTGAAATGGCGCGTTGGGGGGTCAAAACCACCCGAACGACCTCCGAATGCCACGAAACCATACGACAACATCCGGGGCATCAATTGTGAAATGGTCGGCCAGACGGCACCTCATTCGGAGGT
Source organism: Viscum album (assembly GCA_963277665.1). Taxonomy (NCBI): domain Eukaryota; kingdom Viridiplantae; phylum Streptophyta; class Magnoliopsida; order Santalales; family Viscaceae; genus Viscum; species Viscum album. Next base: position 1,895,361,500 of record OY728158.1, on the reverse strand, counting down.
GCCGTGCGACCGCGGCGGCCGGAAACGCGTTTCCGGCGCCGTTAAACACCAAAACGGCGTGCGGCGGTCCGATTCGGAGCAAACGTGCTCCGAACGACCTGAAACCGCACGGGGATGACAGGAATATTATTCCTGAGATGCAGGAGGAGGCCGCACGTCCATCGGACGTGCGGTGCGCGCGACACGCCCGATTGTGTCGTTTTCAGCAGCGCGGCGCGCGCTGAAATGGCGCGTTGGGGGGTCAAAACCACCCGAACGACCTCCGAATGCCACGAAACCGTACGACAACATCCGGGGCGTCAATTGTGAAATGGTCGGCCAGACATCACCTCATTCGGAGGTTCCGTGCGACCGCGGCGGCCGGAAACGCGTTTCCGGCGCCGTTAAACACCAAAACGGCGTGCGGCGGTCCGATTCGGAGCAAACGTGCTCCGAACGACCTGAAACCGCACGGGGACGACAGGAATATTATTCCTGAGATGCAGGAGGAGGCCGCACATCCATCGGACGTGCGGTGCGCGCGGCACACCCGATTGTGTCATTTTCAGCAGCGCGTCGCGCGCTGAAATGGCGCGTTGGGGGGTCAAAACCACCCGAACGACCTCCGAATGCCACGAAACCGTACGACAACATCCGGGGAGTCAATTGTGAAATGGTCGGCCAGACGGCACCTCATTCGGAGGTGCCGTGCGACCGCGGCGCCCGTAAACGCGTTTCCGGCGCCGTTAAACACCAAAACGGCGTGCGGCGGTCCGATTCGGAGCAAACGTGCTCCGAACGACCTGAAATGAGATTATTTCTTGAATCGAAGTTTTTAAATTATTATAGCACAATGATTTGATATTATATATATATTAAATATATATTAAATATATATTAAAACATTTAAAATATATTATATATATATATATATATTTAAAATATTGTATTTAATTGTATATATATATATATTTATAGCACAATGATTTGTATTTAAAATATTGTATTTAATAGTATATATATATTATAGCACAATGATTTGTATTTAAAATATTGTATTTAATAGTATATATATATTATAGCACAATGATTTGATAGTATATATATATTAAATATATATTAAAACATTTAAAATATATTATATATATATATATATATATATATATATTCAATTCAATAAAAAAAATTTTAAATTTTTTTTTTAGAATAGCGACCGCCATTGGCGGTCGCTAAAGGCCTCTAGCGACGAGGCAACAGCGACCGCCATTGGCGGTCGCTGCGCGGCCGCTACAGCCCTTTAGCGACCGCCAATGGCGGTCGCTAATGGGCTTATATATAGTAGTGAGGGTACCTTTTGCTACCAGGTAATGCCATTCGGTTTGAAGAATGCAGGTCCCACTTATCAGAGGGCCATGCATCGCATATTCAAACCGATCCTCGGGAAATTGGTGGAATGCTACGTGGACGACCTCGTAGTCAAGTCACATCAGCACCAGGACCATCTCAGAGACCTTGAGAAAGTGTTCGGCTTCCTCCGTTCCCGTCACCTGAAGATGAACCCGCTGAAGTGTGCCTTCGGAGTCACCTCCGGGAAGTTTCTGGGCTTTGTTGTCAGATACCGAGGCATCGAGATCGACCCGGAGAAGATCAAGGCCATCAGCCGAATGCCTCCCCCGAGCAACATTCGAGAGCTCCGAGGCCTTCAAGGCCACTTAGCCTATATACGCCGATTCATTGAGAATCTGGCCGGCAAGTGTAAGCCCTTTTCTAGGCTCATGAAGAAAGGCGTTGCCTACGAATGGGATGAGGAGTGTCGGACCGCCTTCGAGGAAATCAAGCAGTATCTACTCCAACCTCCGGTCTTGATGCCACCCGTCTCCGGAAAGCCGCTGGTACTTTACGTGACCGCCCTGGAGAGATCCCTCGGTGCGCTGCTCGCCCAGAAGAACAACGAGGGTACTGAGAATAGTCTCTACTATCTCAGCCGCATGCTTCTCGATACAGAGATTCGATACTCCCCTGTCGAAAAGAGCTGTCTTGCGCTCGTCTTCGCCGTGCAGAAGTTGCGGCACTACCTGCAACACCACGAGGTGAAATTGATCTCTCGGGTAGATCCACTGAAGTACATCCTGAACCGCCCCATGCTGACTGGCCGACTAGCATGGTGGGCGGTGATTCTCCAGCAGTTTGATATCAGGTTTATACCTCAGAAGGCCATTAAGGGATAGGCATTGGCAGACTTTTTAGCTGCCCATCCAACCTCCGTGGATCAATCCCTGGACCTGGACTTCCCTGATGATACTATCCTCTCAGTCGATCATGTTGCCCCGTGTTGGCAAATGCATTTCGACGGTGCCTCCCGGAGCCCCACCGGTAGGAAGCTTAATGATCCCAAGCTGAACAGAGTGGGCCTGGGTATTGTCTTCATTACCCCGACGCAGGCCATCCTGCCGTACTCATTCCTATTGTCAGAAGGTTGTACGAACAACGAGGCAGAGTACCAAGCTCTCATCACCGGCCTCGAGTTGGCCCTTGCGATCCATGTTCCCCACCTACATGTGAAGGGAGATTCCGAGCCGGTAATCAAACAGGTTAATGGTGACTACGTCGTCAGGAAGCCAGAGGTTGCGCCGTTGCTGGAGTACACCCTCCTCCTAATGGCCCAGTTCTCTTCTCGGCCAGAGGTTACCCATGTCCCACGGTCGCAGAACGACCAAGCAGACGCCCTGGCTAGATTAGCCGCGTCGCTCGCAGAACTCGAGCAAGATGATTTGGTCATACACGTGGCCCAACGGAGAGTCATTGCCCCCGTCACCCAAGAGGACCGTGATAGCCTGCGGGTAAGTCATCTCACCGCCGGACCCTCCATATCGGGAATCCCGGGTTCGTCGGACGCAGTGGTTGAAACCACCCCCGACTGGAGAGCACCTTTTGTCGAGTATCTCCAAAATGGTCAGCACCCGGACGACTGGGCCGAACGCGAGCGAATCCGATGTCGCGCGCTGCAATTTACCCTCCGGAGCGGCCCCAGCCTGGAACAGATCCTTTATAAGCGGAGTTTCGATTGTGTCCTCCTCCATTGCCTCCAAGGAGGGGAGATACCTCAAGTTATGCAAGAGGTTCACGCCGGTTCCTGTGGTGCCCATCAAGCTGGGCCGAAACTGTCCCATCAAATCCGGAGGTTGGTGTACTTTTGGCCCTCTATGATCCACGATTGTATTGGATACGCCAAGAGATGACACGCGTGCCAAGTACACGCCAACTTCTTGCATCGGCCGCCGGAGCCCCTCCACCCCACCAAGTACTCTTGGCCATTTGCGGTATGGGGACTTGATGTAGTGGGACCGTATCCACCGACAACAGCCCTCCAGTGCAGGTTCATCCTGATTGCTACAGATTTCTTCTCCAAGTGGGCAGAAGCAGTTCCGCTCAAAGAGGTCAAGGCCCGTTCCATCGTTGACTTTGTGAGCTCCAACATTATCCACCGGTTTGGAGTCCCTCACGCTGTCCTCACCGATAACGGCACCAACTTCCGAGCAGCTGAATTGAAGAAATTGTACGCTAAGTATGACATCCGGTCGAACCATACCTCCCGCTACCACACGCAGGCGAATGGACAGATCGAGGCGTTCAACAAGACCCTCTCTAACATTCTGCAGAAGATGGTTGGTCAGAACAAGAAGAGTTGGCCGGACAAGCTCCCCAACGCCCTCTGGGCTTACCGGACGACGACTCGCAACTCTACCCAGGTGACCCCATATTCCCTGGTGTATGGAACTGAGGCCGTCCTACCCATTGAGATCCAGCTGCCGTCGCTACGCACTGCAGTTTATGATCACCAGACATCAGATGAGGTAGCCGAGATCCGTCTAGCTGAATTAGAGGCACTGGACGAGAACCGGCTTCGTGCCCTGCACAATCTGGAAAGGCATCAGGACAAGATAGCGAGAGCCTTTGGCAAGAAGGTTCGTCTCCGCTCTTTTCTACAGGGTGACCTGGTATTGGCCCTTCGAGCGCCAATGATTCCCGGTAGGAAACTGCCCAAGTTAGAACCCAAATGGGAAGGGACTTATATCATCCATAAGGTTTACCCCAATGCAGCATACTCCTTGGTGACCACGGATGGAGAGCGTATAACCCCTCCCACCAATGCCAAGTTCTTCAAGCGATACTTTGCCTAGGGTAAAAGTGGTCCTGCACGACCCTAAACTGCGAGAGGGTCCTGCACGACCCTAAACTGCTACTTGGTCCCACACGACCTTAAACTGCATCTCCGTCCTCACTGCAAGACGTTAAACTGCAAGCCAGTCAGGCCTTCCTGACCGAGGCTCAGCCTCAGGCCCCTCGGCCTCCTTGGGCCCCTGGCCCCGTCTCCACCGCGGTTTGGCCCCCAGCCCCCCTTGTTGTTTTTTTCCCAACTTACCCTCTTGTGGGATTGTACGGTATGGTGTAGGACCACATCCTCATTCACGCCGGATTACTTGTTGTACCATACATATCCCCAAATGAGGTGCTTCTCATCATCCCACATGACGTTAAAATGCACTTCTAGAACTACGTGTGGCTTGATTCTCATCCTTATGAGATACATAGGAACGCTCGGACACCTCGTCTTGAGCCCAGCCCCAAGCTTTTCCCCTCCACTATTCCCCCTAAGAATAGTTTCTTTGGAGGATCTTTGTGTAGCAGGGAGTAGGCTTTCTTGGCCCCGCTTATGCAACCCCACTCGCACAAATATTGTAAGGGTCGCACCATGCGCCCACTCCCGTTCTTCTATCCTCCCACGTCCTCACCACATGACGCTAAACTGCATGGCCTTCAAGAACTACATATGGCTTGATTCTCATCCTTATGAGATACATAGGAACGCCCGGACACTTCGTCCGTGGGCCCATCCCAAAAGCCAAAATCTTCCCCTCGGGTCAAGACATGGCAGGGTGCACACTTTTGCCCCGACCCACATCGAGCAAGCCTCGACCCGGCTGCACATTCCCCCTTGGAGGTGTTTTCCCCTTTCGTGGATGGATACAACTATGCTTCACCCACTCCTTGACTGGGATTCCGTCATTTTTCACACCGAGAGGGACCCCCAAGAACGGCCTGGATACAATGCCCAAGGGCTCTCCTACCGATACGGGCCAACACCCTCGAGGGTTTTCAAGCAACAAATCGATACAAGTCCCGCGTTGCGAATTTGGTCAGCGGTCGACGCTCATTTGTTGCGCCCATACGGGTCACCATAGGAACGCTGTGTTTCGAATATGGTCAACAGTGTCCTCGATTTTCGGGTCCACCCCGAGATGTCCCAGGCATCAAGAACAGTGGTTCATTCTGCCCCATCCCGAGGTGACAAACTTCCCCCAGGTGGTGCTAGCGATCCGGGCCACGACCCAGGATTCCTCATGAGGGTGTATGGTGTGATGTAGGACTACGTCCTCATTCACGTCCTATTTCGTACGCCCTCCCTTTACGAGGCCCAGCCTCAGGCCCCTTGGCCTTCCCGGGTCCCTGACCCTCGTCCTTATGTAAGACGTTAAACTGCAGACCAGTCAGGCCTTTCTGACTGATAACTTTCCCTTCTCTCCGGGCCACAGCCCATGATCCCTCATAAGGGTTTACGGTGTGATGTAGGACTACATCCTCATTCACGTCCCATGCCGTACGACCTCCCTTTACGAGGCCCAGCCTCAGGCCCCTTGGCCTTTTCGGGTCCCCGACCCTCGTCCTCATGTAAGACGTTAAACTACAAACCAGTCCGGCCTTCCTGACTGATGCCTGATCTTAGGCCCCTTGTCCTTCTCCCAAATCTCTCACCCGGAGTGTACGGCGTGGTGTAGGACTACGTCCTCATTCACTTCGGGACCATGTACCATGCCGTACGACTCCCCTTACGAGGCCCAGCCTCAGGCCCCTTGGCCTCCTTGGGCCCCTGGCCCCTCGTCCTCATGTAAGACGTTAAACTGCAAACTGGTCAGGCCTTCCTGACTGATGCCTGACCTTAGGCCCCTTGGTCTTTTCGGGCCACGACCCAGGTCCCCTCTTGCCCAGGGTGTATGGTATGATGTGGGACTATGTCCTCATTCATGTCGGCTTCTTCACCATACCACACACCTCCTTTGTTTCGGGGTATATTTCTTCCCCTTCTCGTCCAGTATGACATTAAACTACGTATAGAGAACTACATGTGGCTTGATTCCCATCCTAATGGGATACGTAGGACCACCTGGATGTCCAAGATTCGGGTCCAGCCCCATCTCTCGGGAATCCTCATCCCATCCCGGCCCCTTGGCCTATCCTTCATCCATGAGAGGATTATATGGTGTGGTGTGGGATTATGCCCTCATTCACGATAGTTTCGTAATGACCACGCCATGCTCCCCCCCTACTGAGCTGTTTTGTCGATCCCTTTTTCGGCGGTTCACCAATGTGCTTAAGAGTACTCTGGTTTATTACCTAAAATGCCAAGCTTTACTCGAACACATCCGCACCCGCTTTCCAGGCTTTGCGTATCCCCGCATCAGGGCTTTCATCATCTTTCAAACCCGGAGGGACCCCCAAGAACGGCCTGGATACTACGCCCAAGGGCTCTCCTACTGATACGGGCCAACGCCCCCGAGGGTTTTGGACAACAAATCGATAAAATCCCGCGTTGCGAATATGGTCAGTGGTCGATGCTCGTTTGTTGTTCCCACCTCGGGCTAACGCGATACAGACGCTGTGTTTCCATCATGGTTAACAGTTTTCCTCTATCACCACGTCAACCCATTGAGCCCAAATGTCGGGTACACGATTCACACCCTTCATCACTTCATCATGTCCAAGTAGAGTCTCGGGATTCTTGGTACTTTTCCTCCATGCACGTCTGCACGTTGGGAGAACAAGCTGCATCAAAGGTGTCCTTCGAAACTCTTCGCCAACTCCCCTTTGATGGACGCCCCAAGTATTGCGATGAGGATACCCCCTTGTTTCCCACACCGAGTTTATCTCACGTGGGCTTAGGGATTGGGTTGACATCTGTGCTTACTCGGGAGTTGTCACCACCCACGGTCTGAGATCTAAGACCATAAACTAAGATTCTCATCTGGAACTACGTTCAGCGTGATTCCTATCTCGATAGGATACGTAGGAATGCTCAGACCCCTTGTCTCCGGGCCCATCTTGAGTTCAGAAAATTTACCTCTCTAATCCTGCCTTCAGGACCCTGATTACAGGGCTGCGTGGCGCAGTGAGGGTCTACGTCCTCATTCACGTCGGGTTTGCAATAGCTGCACCACGCACGCCCCCATTCTGAGGTTCAGTCCTCCTATTCCCTGTCCTGCTTGACATTAAAAGGCACCCTTCAGAACTACGTGTAGCTTGATTCCCATCCTCATGGGATATGTAGGACCACCTGGATGTTTAAGATTCGGGTCCAGCCCCACCTCCTAGTGATCTCCTGATCTCCCGGTCACCTAGGCCACTTGGCCTATCCCTCTCCAGGAGGGGGAGGTGTAGGTATGATACAAGGTTTTGGGCACCGTGCCCCCTTCCCCTGGAGAGCTACCATCTCTCGATCACCCTCAAAGTTGAGTCCCTTGACTCCTTGCAGTGGTTCACCCATGTATTAAGAGAACTCTAGTCTAGGACCAAGAGTGTCAGATTCAACTTGATCAAGTTCCTTCCACTTGTCAAGCTTTGTGTTCCCCTCTGTTCGGACTTTCATCATCTTTCACACCCAGAGGGACCCCCAAGAACGGCATAAATACAATGCCCAAGGGCTCTCCTACCGATACGGGCCAACGCCCCCGAGGGTTTTGGACAACAAATCGATAAAATCCTGCATTGAGAATATGGTCAGCGGTCGATGCTCGTTTGTTAGTCCTCATTTCAGGCTAACGCGACAGGATGCTGTGTTGCGAACATGGTCAGCAGTAATTCTCTGTCGTCACGCCAGCCTATTCAGTCCTCGAATGTTGGTTGCATGATTCACATCATTTTCCGCCCCATCATGTCCAGGTGGAATCTAGAAACTTTTGGCGCTATCCCTCAGTGCACCTTTGCATGCTAGGGGGACAAAGCTGCAATCTGGCGTCCTTTGGGGCTCCCATGGTCCGAGCTCTAAGACCATAATCTAAGATCCATTCGGGACTACGTTCAACTTGATTCCCATCCTCATGGGATACGTAGGACCGCCCAGACGCCCTGTCTCTGGGTACAACCCATTTAGGAATCCAGTCACTCTCCCTGTATCACCTCTGTATAGGCCCCTCGGCCTAAGGTTTCCCTCTCCGAACGGCGTACAATTTGATGTGGGATCATGTCTCTGTCAATTGTGTTTTATAACACTGTGCACATTTCCCGCCTAGCATCGTCTCTTCTACGTATTCGCTGTATGACGATAAAATGCATGCTTGGTCCTATCATACGACCCTAAACTGTGACATTATTGTCCTGGCCGCACGACGAAAAACGGCACCGCATTGTGGTGACCTCATTGTAGAGGACATCACGTTGGGTATTGGTCACGTGCCATGCCATTTGTCAACGCCCATCACGGCTTAATTCTTGTGGCGACATCACGACCTACTGTTCTAGGCCTGCTGCTTCACAAAAAAAAAACCATTCACCTTAAAGAACAAACAAGATACATCAAATTCCGCTTCTTTTAGTGCAAGGGCCACGCCCGCATTCCCCTTTTCCCCTGGCACTGGTATCCTACCATGTCACTTCCAGAACTACGTATGGCTTGATTATCATCCTTATGAGATACGTAGGAGCGCCCGGGCACTTCCCCGTGGGCCCAGCCTAACCTTTGTGTTCGGTCCCTCGACTCGAGCGTTTCCCCAGAGAATTCATGGTAAGTAGAGCTTAGGTCCTCCTTCATGTCGGGTTTTGATGCTATGCGTCCCCTGCTCCCTTTACCTATTTGTGGTCTAAGGTCCATCAAGAACTACGTAAGGCTTGATAAGGCTTGATTCTCATCCCTATGAGATACGTAGGAGCGCCCGGGAACTTCCCCGCGGGCCCAGTCTAACTTTTCATGGTCCGAATTCTATGACCCTAAACTAAGATCTCCCCAAGGGAAAGGAATCTACTCCCTCTCTCTAATACGTTTCGTTGCCGTATTCAGATGTGTTTTGACAAAGAGCCCGAAGCGTGGGATTTTCACAGGGACGTTCCCCTCATCCCATGACCAAGCTTCGTGAGCTCTCTATTTGGATCCTCATCCCCTTCCACATCCAAAAGGACCCTCAGATGACGTGGATACTAAGCTTAAGGGCTCTCCATGAATGCTGGACCTAAGGGCCCTTCAATCGTTTCGGGCCAATGTCCCTACGGATATCTGACAACATTTGGGACATGGTCCCGTGTTTCGAACATGGTCAACGGTCGACCCTCATTTGTTGGTCCCCATTTTAGGCTAACGCGACAGGATACTGTGTTGCGACCATGGTCAGCAGTAATCCTCCATCGTCACGCCGCCATTCGTCCTGCATGACGTTAAACTGCGCTTTCAGAACTACGTATGGCTTGATTCCCATCATCATGGGATACGTAGAGACACCCAGGCATTTCACCTAGGGTCTATCCCCAGGAATCGCAAAATCCTATTCCTCCCCATTTCTAGCCCTCGCCAGAGAGGCCCTATCTGGAAGAAAGAATGATCCGGGATCAGACCGATGCGCCCATCTGGCGTACTCCCACCACGGTGGTGTAACTACCGAAGTGTTGGATTCTGTTTGAACAAACCGTCACTCCATATTCCACGCTTTGCGTACCCCTTATTCGGACCCTCGTCCTCTTTCATGTCTGAAGGAACCCCCTAACGGCCTGGTCTCATGCCGTATCGGCTCACCTACCGTCCTGGGCCAACGTTCCGGAAGACTGGTCATGTTTGGAGGGACCCCCAATAACGGCCTGGATACTACGCCCAAGGGATCTCCTACCGTTACGGGCCAATGTCCCGAAGGATTGATCGACAACAAATTGATAAAATCCCACGTTGCGAATATGGTCAGCGGTCGATGCTCATTTGTTGTCCCCATTTCAGGCTAACGCAGTAAGGGTACTGTTTCCCCTCCAAGGTTAACGGTTTTCCCTTATTGTCACGCCATCCCCACAGTGTCCCGAATCTTGGGTATCGTGATTCACACTTCCCATTTTCATCTGTTTGGACCGATTTCAGCACCCCTGGCGTTGCCCCGTTCGTGCATAAGAGCACGTTGAAGAAACGGTAATTTGGCTATCTTGGAAGTTCCTTCTCCGATCAAGCCAACTACATCCTGCATCTCACATTGGGCTCGACCCATGTGGATTTGAAGGATTGTCGCCAAACGTCCCGCAAACATTGTAGGGATGTAACAAGGCAATTCGATAGTGGAAATCGTGGGTGCTACGACATTCAAAACAAAGGTAAAATTTGGAAGTATGAAAGTACCAATAAAAGGGTTTTGGATTTGTTACAATACTCGGGGGTTGACTTCCCCCATGGACGGGTTGACCCCGTCAAAAGAGCGTTGCAGCTCCGCCACCCGCTGACTTGTGGCGTCCAAAGCTTGTTGCCGCTGATTCAACTCCCGCTCCTCTTCAGCAGCGGCGGGGCGTAATTCGTCAACTCTGGCCCTGGCCCTTTCTACCTCGGCCTGGGCGGCAGCCATCCTTCCAGAGGACTGCCCCATATGCTCCTCAGCCTCTGCCAGCTGGGCCTTCAACCGTGAGACCAGCTCAGATTGCGCATCAAGAGAGGCTGAAAGCTCGTCTGCCCGGGTCTGCATCCGTTGAACCTCACCTTCAGCCTCATGGAGCTTCTTAATGCCAGTCCCCTTCCTCCGCTACCAGCCCACGCTGAGCCCACGACCATGCTCCCGGATCATCTCAGCCATAAGATCTCGGATGAGTGCATGAGGACGTTGGGCATCCACTCCCCCAGCGCACAGTTCGCGCAACCGCGAGCGAAGCCTATCCATTTCGGCCAACCATTGTGCTTGGGGAGTGTCCTTGATAAAGCGTGCGATCAGCTTCCACGACCGGCGGCGAACTATGCTGCTGTCTTCCTCGTCGGAGGCCGTTTCTTCCCAGTCTGCGCAATTGGCAGGCTCATACGCGGGATACCCCTTCAGGAAATATTCAGCAGGATCAACATCCGGCGTCGAATCCAGCGCGACAACAGGCGCCGAAGCAGGCGCGACAGAGCTGGGACCGACCGGTTGATCCTCTTCCTCGGAGTCCACCTCAATGATTTCGGGTACGACCCTGCTGGCAGACCCGCCAGTGATGATGTGCGTCGCAGCTTGAGGAGATAGAGGGACTATCGCCACCATCACCGGCATGCCCCTAGGTGGGACGCCGCCAGACATCCCGACCAGCCTCGCCGCAGCAGCCCACACTAGTCGAATAACTGCACGACAAATAGGGACATAAACGTTAGTTGGCGTGGCCTACATGTTACAACGAGGAGATCGGTGGAGGAGACTTACGAAGATCGACCTCCGACCGCTGCTCCTGATCCGGTACTGATGGGACCCTGAGACGAGGCCCCCCGTATACTGTTGGAAGGTCTGGAGATTCTGGAGGAGCCACCTCGGGCGCCCTGGTCCCACCAGACGCAGAACTGGATGCAGCCATAGGCACGGGTTCTGAAGGTCCCGCATCATCACCCGCCAAGGATCGAGAACGAGGCCTACAAACAAGTTCCTCCTGCATGGCTCAAACATTGATGAGAAGTCCATAGGGACCCAGGAACAGGTCGTAAGGAGAAAAGTTCGGAATGCTACCTCGAGAGCCTCCGCGAAATCGTCGGATTCTGGGCCTCGGTCTCCGACCTTGCCCTCCTCCAGCGGGCTCCCTCCGCAAGCCTCATCCTCCCGAGAGGAGTCCTCTAATTCCTCTGGCAAGGGGAAGCGCTCCCTCAGATCGGCAGCCGATAACTGTGGGGGGACCGTCTGATTCAACAGTACCCTCACTCGATCCGTCATTGGGCGAGGAACACCGCTGGAGTGGACGTAATCCTCCAGCTCTTCCAGGTACTCTTCTGCCTCCACCGGGGACGCCACGAATCCAGCCCGAACTGGGCCTATACCCGGTAATTCCATCCCGAGGCGATTCAGGTGGGCCCATATCTCGGATGGGCTGAGGAATTGCCAGTTGACATCCCAAATGTCCCAAGCCTCCGGGAAGACGGCGTCCTCTGCCATGTCAATGTGACGCAGGCGCTTTCCCGGAGCCTGAGTGGATATCCTACGGAATCCCCTCGGTGGTCGCCCCTCCGGATGACCCTGCTCTCCCGGAATCACTGGATCCACCGCTGCTGCCATACCCTCGGCCGGTGCGGGTCTCGCCGCCATGGCAGCCCTGCTGCCGCGAGCGGCCCTAGCTGCCCTCCGACCCCGACCTCGAGATAGAGGAGGCCCACCGTCACCAACCCAGATCATTGGCTGCTTCAGCATCTCCCAAGGATAAGCGGCCTCCCAACTGATGGCGTACTCCTTCACTAATCCGAAGGCGGCGGTGGATGGAGGCAATGCAATACGCATCCTTCCATCTTCGCGTGTGAACATGAGCCACAGCTTCCTCATCACACACGGGTGCTCCTCGTGACGCACCTCCCAGTAGACCTGCGGGGTCAGCCGCTGGAGGCACCGGAACTACCTCGCAAAACGATGCGGGGTGTACGGTTCGCAGATTGGCTCACGATCTATCCGAGCCACCAAAACTCCACCTCGGAAGGCCAGAAGGTAAGCTCGATGTTCTTCCATTCCTCGCCCGTCGTCAGAAAGTATTCCCGTTGGCAACGGGAAGGGGTGGAAATTAAACTCATCCGCCCTCCACACCCGATTCAGCACCATCGGGATAGCCAGTTTGAACGGGAAGCTCCCAACTGCATTCAGGATGGAGGGGGGAAAGTTCGATCCCGGCGGCGAAATGGGGTTTGGATACTCGTAAATCCCCCTGATATGCGCTGCAATCCACCCATACAGGAGGTGGAAGGGCCCGCATATTCTTGGCGGCTTCTTGCCCTCGCTAATATGCCACAGCATTCTGTATAGTTTGGTGAGCATCGGGATCCCCAGGTTGATCTGCTGCCCCATGGCCAACATCGACGCCATGATGAACGAGCTGGGTCGTACCCCCATGCTTGTATCTCTCACCGGTAGGATCCAGCCACAGATGAGAGCCGCGATGAATGCCGCCAGCCTGACTATCAGCTGTTGTTCAGTGCTGACGCTGAAACCCCAAGTCTTCCATTGGCTGTCCTCCAAGACCCGCCAATAGGAGTGCCCCTTGCCCCGTTGGGCCGCCCTCGGACAAGTTCGAGGCCTCGGAGGGAACTCTCGATCTTCTGGGAAATTCAGGAAGCATTTGAACCATCTTCTGAAGTGGACATCCCTCACTGCCTCCTTGTCCTCTCCAGGGACAAGCGCCATCAGCGCCGATGCCAGTCGTGGCATTTGCTCCGCATCCCACCACGCGCTGGCAACGGGGAAGAACTCGTCATACATGGCCCCCAAGATTGGGACCCCAGAAATCTGGTGGACATCCCAAAAGCTGATGCCCACCTCCCCGTGATGAAGGTGAAAAGTGTTGGTCCTAGATGACCATCTACTCAGAAACTCCGGCATTAGCTGTTTTGGTTGGTAAATGTGGAATTGGGAGGCCCACGCCGCCTCATACAATCCCACTCTCCTCAGCTCGGCCCCGAACTCCTCGCATGAGGCGCCTACCCAGTAGGCCTAGGCCCAGTCGTCGGTAAAATTGCCGCCCTGGCGCAGGTCCCACTCATCGGACCATCCCTTCTTTGAATCCTGCAAAGCCACCTTCAGCATGGTACGATAGAGGGGAGGGGAAGTCTCTGGTTGCAGTGGCTTCCCGTCGATGTCGTTCACATGGTTATAGAGACAATCAGTGGTGACGGGTGTGAAGTCCTCCCGCGCGTGACCATTGGCAGCCCTGAACCATTGGTGCTGGCACGGTGTGCTCCTGAACTAGCAAGATGGTTCATCCCTACTCGCCTCAGGGATGAAGACGTCATCCCTCAGCCCGAAGCCGTACAACGGCAGTTTCTTGCACTGTGGATAATCCTTCTGACCTTCCGACAGCAGATCTGTCAAAGAAGTGTGGTCCGAGTGGCTCCGAACCATTTCCCCCAAACCTGGATGGTTGGCCATCTCATCCCGATGAGCAGCATCTGCAAGCACTCCCAGCACAGCCTCTTGATGGTCCATTTTGATGCCTACCCTCAGAAAAGTTTTTTTCCCCCCTGGGTCGCGAAGCTCAGCCGCGAAGTTGAATCGCGAAGCTCTGCCGTGAAGCTGAATCGCGAAGCTCGGTTGTGAAGCTGAATCGCGAAGCTCGGTAGCGAGAAAAAGCCACGAAGTCTGGCCAAGCCCGACAAGAAGTTCGCCTAGCACGGACGCGGAGTCGGAGACCCGCGGTTCGCCGCGAAGCTCGATTCGCGAAGGGCTGTCGTGGAGTACGCGGAGCTTCGCGAAGTCGAGAGCACAAAAAGACAAGGAAGGCACGTGAAGACAAAAGAGGGCGGACCCCCTATTTATAGGCGGCGACCCCGGTGCATCGCGGCGCACCTCACCCACGCGAAGCATCGCGGCGCGTCCGGATCCGCGGCCCCGGCGAGCATCGCGGGCCCCCTTCGCGATGCTGCGTCGCGAACCATCGACGATTTTGGCGATTTTCCCTCAGACTTCGACCCTTCACCCTCCGCGGCTCCAAGTCTGAGGGGGGGCATTTGTTGGCGCCAAAAATGTGGCCCGAAAGAAAGGAACGAAAAAGGCCGGCGCACTGCCTCGCGAAGCTCCGTCGCGAAGCGCCGCAGCGAAGCCCCGCTGCAAAGCGCCCCAACCATGGCGCCGCCGCGAAGCACCAGAGGCGGTAATCCTCCGTGAACCCATTTGACGTTCACGAGCTGCCGTGAAGCACCAGAGGCGGTAATCCCCCGCGAACCCATTTGACGTTCGCGAGCCGCCGCGAAGCACCAGAGGCGGTAATCCTCCGCGAACCCATTTGACGTTTGCGAGCCGCCGTGAAGCACCGAAGGCGGTGCGCGAGCCCTGCTTCACGGCGCCCCTTCCCTATAAATACTGGACTCCCCCTGAGTCCCGGGGATGGACAATCCGACCTTTCGGCTTCTCCTCTCCCGAATCGCGAAGCACTCTTTGCCCCGAGAATCATGAGCTCCGCGAGGTATTTCTACTTCACGAGACACCTCCGCTTTGTCTCGTTTTGAGCCCCTCTTCCGGGAGGGATGCCCTTCGCGAAGCTCAAGGGCGTTCGCGGAGGAAGGGGATTCCCAAGGGAACCCGGGAAGCCGCAGAGTGTTTATGCTTCTCGAAACACCCAACCCATGCTAGTGATCCCTATGCCAAGGCAGGATCACTATACATCGCGAAGCACACTGCTTCGCAGGACCCTGCTTCGCGAGGCACCCCTTCTTCGCGAGGCAGTGCTCCGCGAACACTGTTCCACTTCGCGAAGCACCTCCCACTCACACCAATGCCCCATGCTAAGGCCAAGGCACCCCACTTCGCAAAGAACACTCCTTTGCTTAGCGATTCCTCTTCCCGTGCGACCCTCCAGGTTTGCACGATGTGATTTCAAAGTCCCATGGACAATACCACCCGTAGCGTTGCTTCGCCTAATGCTTCTTCGCATAGGCACGCCAATGTCTATTGCTTCTTCGCATAGCCACGCTAACGTGGACCCCTCGATGGTTCGTCCCACGACCCCCCTTTACCATGGCCTTACCGGTACCTTCCCTCCCCCAAGGACCAGAGGGTACTGGTTATGTAAGTCCTAGGGGTGTGGAGTGAACCCACTTCGTCCGAGCTGCAGGACGTTAAACTGCTAAGCACCACGTCCTCAACACATGACGTTAAACTGTGACCCAACCTCATCTCCCTCACGAAGAGTCCCCCCAGCTCGAACATTCTTTACACCACTCGTCTCCACGGGAATGGAACTCTTCCGCACATGGAATGAGATCCTCCTTGTCGGAGTGGCGTATGTTCACAGGGGAAGGGCTGCCTCAGAGCGTAAGCCCCTAACCTTTGGTACGGATGATTTCACCCGTGCATCTCTGTACTTCCCCACTACCAAGGTCGGTGGAGGACGTGATAGGAAACGAGGCACCTCCCTATGGGCCTCCATCCTGGAGTAAGTCCCAACACCATGGGCCGCCCAACGCGTAAGCCCCTTTTCGCTTCTCACGGACGCACCCTTCGCGACGTGATCGTTAGGTCCTTGCAACCTCTTGTTTCTCACACCGAGCATGACTCACGTGGGCTTAGAGTGAGCACCGACCCTGACCACCCATCTCAGTGAACTACGAGGTCTTTGATCCATGTCAAGGCATGGTACGTAGGAAGCCTCTATGAGGTCCAAGCCCACCCGTCATTTCACGTCGGGTCTCACCCCCATCCAGCACGACGTTAAACTGCATTCTGGTCCAGTGGTAAGCCATTGCGACCCACCCCCGTCCAGCACGACGTTAATCTGCATTCTGGTCCAGTGGTAAGCCATTGCGACCCACCCATCTCAGTGAACTACGAGGTCTTTCATCCATGTCAAGGCATGGTACGTAGGAAGCCTCTATGAGGTCCAAGCCCACCCGTCATTTCACGTCGGGTCTCACCCCCGTCCAGCACGACGTTAAACTGCATTCTGGTCCAGTGGTAAGCCATTGCGACCCACCCCCATCCAGAACGACGTTAAACTGCATTCTGGTCTAGTGGTAAGCCATTGCGACCCACCCCCGTCCAACACGACGTTAAACTGCATTCTGGTCCAGTGGTAAGCCATTGCGACCCACCCATCTCAGTGAACTACAAGGTCATTGATCCATGTCAAGGCATGGTACATAGGAAGCCTCTATGAGGTCCAAGCCCACCCGTCTTTCATTCACGTCGGTTCCCATTCTGGTCCAGTGGTAAGCTATTGCGACCCATCATCCCTTTTGAACTACGAGGTCTTTGATCCATGTCATGGCATGGTACGTAGGAAGCCTTTATGAGGTTCAAGCCCACCATTAGTGGACCCCCGGGTCTACTTTCACGTCGGTTCACCGACAAACCCCTTTTGAACTACGAGGACTTTGATCCATGTCAAGGCATGGTACGTAGGAGGCCTCTATGAGGTTCAAGCCACATTGCTCGGTCGCTCATTCACGTCGAGTTTCTCCCTCGTCCAGCATGACGTTAAACTGTATGCCCCCCTTGTCCTGCATGACATTAAACTGCTCACCCATTCCCGTTTGAACTACATTGTCTTTGATCCATGTCAAGGCATGGTACGTAGGAAGCCTCCAGAGGTTCAAGCCCACCCCTCATTGGACCAAGGTACACCTTTACGTCGGTACGCAGACGATTCTCATCAGACCAAGGTCCACATTCACGTCGGTTCACTGACCATCTCTCATCGGACCAAGGTCCACCTTCACATCGGTACTCTGACGAGGCCCATCGGACCAAGGTCCACCTTTCCCGAACTACGCGGACTTTGATTCCCTACCACGGGGGTACGTAGGAAGCCTCGTCAAGGCTCAAGCCCAACTTCACTGTCTCCCCCCTACGATGGTCCCACTTCACTATCCTTCCACTCCATTCACCAATCGCCCATGGGCTGGCCCCGGTATCGATATCCTTTCAATGAGGATCCCTCAAATCTGATCTATCCTAGCTAATGCTCTAGTTGGATTGATCTATCCCCGCTGGACGTTAAACTTGCGACATACCCTGTGTTGAACACGGGAAGCTAAGGAAAACCTCAGATATGTGTCTGTGACACATAATTCCCCGTGCTCGATGTGGGATGCCTCGGGCTTCCACGCCCTCGAGAAGCCTTGTGGTCAAGGATAACAGAAAAACATGACAGGTACCCCAGCATCCAGACATGCTACTGATGCCTCAACGTGACTACTCCCCTGACCGAAGGTTGATGCCCTGACTGGACCCTTTGGAATGTCCTGACAGAAGCAGTGTAATTAACCGGCGTCCATGGAAACATGGCACTGGGAAGAGTTTCACGAACTACATATTAAATCTATAAGGGAGACCCGAACTAGGTGATGAGTTCTGAGGAGGGATCCGCAGGAGGAATAACCGACATCCCATCATCCAGTTTCGATCAAGGAGCAGACGTCCCTGAATAAGGAGCGAATACCGCCCGCCTTTGGAAAGTGGGAATGCAGGGCAACAAGTCGCGCATCCTCACAGACGGATGCGCGCTCCCCGGCAAAAGCGTCGGAAACAGACCTCTTAGAGGAAATACCTAATGAGTAGGTCCCTAAACCAAGGCCTCATTTCAAAAATGATCTTCACTACAATTTTGTACCAATATCATAGAAGTATTTCATTATATGATCCCCCTAAATTTTTTAATTTTTACCATGTTTAGATGAACATTTCCTGGGAGAAGACTCAATAAGGACCTGAATTTAAAAATACCCAATCTTATATGATGCATGTAGAATTGGTTTCCAAGAAAATAATTTCATGGTATGAAGAGTCAATGAGAAGGTAGGCAGATTTCCTGTGTTTGGATATGTCTTTCATCACACCAACACTAGGTTACCTAGCCCTAGATCCGAACTCAAGACACTCTGATATAATTTCAATATGTTTCAAAACCAAACACCACAACAATTATAAATCCAAACAGTAAATAAATAATGAACAACCTATGATACAACTCTATCATGGCCCAATCCACTAGGGAACACCTAGTTAGTTATACGATATGTGTGACACCAAAAACCAACCTCAAATTGGCTATGGGATAGAGATAAGCACCAAGAAATCATAACACTAAAATGGGAGGCCTTTTCCAAAAATACTTGTACACATGCACACAACCATCTCCATGAAATAGTGAAGATATATAATAAAAGAATGAAACATCTAGAGTTTAAACTGCACATGAAATAAACTCTAGGAAATATATCAAAGTAAAACAACATAATAAAAATGAAATTACAGGGAAGTATATATGCCTGACCAGAAATGAGGTCCCTAGGTCATCGTCGATATTTATGTCATTTTAAAGTCACAAAACATGTAAGAAAAGCTCATGTAGGGTGAGTATATATAAACCTAGTAAGATTACTTGAAACCAAAAATGGGATTAAAAAAATAATCAGTTCACCCCAAAACGAAAGATGGTAAATAATACCAACCTCAAATATGATCAAATGAAAATCAAGAGAGAGAGAGGAATGGGATATCTATATCTCTAATAAACTAAGAATGATGAGTCAACCTACAGCTCTAGGGGACCATATTTGACTCCCAACACTACATGAAGCCTTAAAATAACTAGAGTTGAGGGGCCCAATCCTTGTTACTATGATCCATAACCAAGAGATAAATACATCCAGTGTAGTATCCTATCCAAGAAAGAAAATGATAATAGGGGATTACAACTCCGTAGATATATGACCCACACCCTTTTTATTATAGCGGGGTAATGACACTACCTATGTCAAGAGTATGTGGGACTCATGCTCGAGTGTGACAGGGGAGTAACAACACGACATCTCTCTAATTATCAAAACTGATCATTACCATTGAGCGAACATCATTGAAGGAAATTTATTTCTCATAAAAACTCATGTAATATCTATAATTCTAAAACAAAATTCACTTTCACATTCTATGTGGAATACTAATAAGATAGGCTACTCATGGGTAAAAATCTAGGCCATGAAGTAGGATATATAGAAGGTTTAATTCCCTATGAAATATTATATGGCTTGTATAGGGTATAAACGACATGAATTGGCTACCACCGATATTCCTATGTACTGCAATTGTGACCAAGTATTCTAGATCATGCCCATACAATCTGGTTATTACCATGTACTCTATTCATGATCAAGGGCTCTGGTCATATCTATGTAATTGTCCATGATGGGATACTCTTTCTATGTGTGTGTCGATGTACCATTTCCATGCATGTGTACCTAGTCATGTATGTACCCAGGTACTCTTAGGGTACATAGTGAACCACTAGAAACGAATCACGTGTTATGTGTTCGGGATTCATGATCTATGATAAAAAGTTTTAACCCAAGCTTCCATAACAACGGTTCAAGTGGAGTGTGTTCATTCGAACCACACATTGTCTACTTTGGAAATCCCTAAAAACCCATTGTCTTTACATGGGAGATCAGATCTAGACAATCTGCTACTTCCATCTCTGTTTGACTATCTAAAATCTAGTAAAATCAAATCAAGAAGCCCCTAATCATCAATTCCATGCCTCCAATGGGTGAATGTTTCAACTTTTATTACCTATGGGGGAGTCGTTGTGCCTATTTTCATTGTAAGAGGATCCTTATCATTGATTCCATCACCTGAATCTTACATCATGCCTTAATAAATATATAAAATAGAAATCTTAGGTCATTCATGAATCCTCCATGAACATGGGGGTTTGATCACACTCGAATTTGACCTGATAATGTCAAATCTTCGATCCTGGGGGCCAATGACAAGGAAGAAAAAGAAAAATGCAAGGGAAAAGAACAATAACAAAGTGATTTCATTTTTGGTTGATGTTATCCTAAACAACAACCATAAATATTTGGAATCCAAGTTTTGAAATCATGCACAATAGATAAAAAAATATTTTTGTTCAAGAACTCAAATTAAATCTAGGCTCATGCGTAGAGTAGAAATCACCAAAACAAATTAAGCATAAAAATTTATTCCAAAGGGTAGAATTCAATGAAGTGACATGCCCTACCTCAATAACATAATGATCATTTTTGAAGAATTCAAATTCTTGAAGTGAGTGTGATGGAATTACCTTGCTCCTCATTCATATAATGATGCTTCAGGATTGCTTGTTGCAGATCGATATTCTTGAGTCTCCAACACCAACACTCTCCTTTTCTATAATCACCAATGGTTATGTTGATAATCCTAGATATTTTATATATAGAAATATATATTGTGTGATATAATTTGGTTTAGAAATTAAATAAATTATCTAAATAAATTAATTAATTTACTTAATACACCATCTAACTATGTCTTTCAACTAAATATTTGACACTTACCAACTTTCTATTGTTCCTAGGGTAAAACCAACATTCCATAAAAAATAATGGTCTCATATTTTCTATATGATGTCCTCATCAATGGGAAAACCATCTATTCAAACAATATTCACATGAATGATTTAAATTATATATTAATATTTTTAATATATTAATTATGTGGTCCTGCAACGCCCAAACACAATTCCACCTCCGAGGAAAAATGAATAGTTATATAATGAAATATTCTAAGGATCAAACTAAAAAAATGAGTTTTTGTATATTGTGTGATATAATAACTCATTTTTAAAAAAAAACTAGGGAAAATTTATTTTCATTTTTTCTTGTGTGTTTAAGTTAATATGTGGAATCATCTTTAATTATAGATTTTAATAATTAAAATTAAATTTGGAATTAAATTTTTAGTATTGGGATATATTTTTATTGATATTTCAAAATCAATTCTTTGTTATAATTGTTTATTATAGAAAATGTCTGTAAATTATTTTTTGGATATTTGTAGTCTTTTTTGTTTTATCATGGTTAAAATGAATTCTAATTCTTGAATGTTAATTCAAAAATTAATTTCCCAAAATTTTACATTCATTTTAATGATGGTAGGATGTCTAAGAAATTTATTTCATTATGTTGTGGACATCGAAGATAATAAAATGTGTACACCATTCATGTTTGGCCTAGTCAGTTGGAGCCAAAGGGGAACCTGACCAACTCTTGTCTAAACATTTCAATCATTGGTAAACAAATCCGCCTCATCCATTTATCTTTTTATATGAAAGGTGGATGATGTTGGGACCAATGTTTCATTTTTATTCAATGATGTATTAATATGTATTTGGTAAGTTGATGGCGAGATGTTGTGATTCTTGGAGAATTCTTATGGATTAATGTTATGAATTTGGGTTTCATGCTTGGAAAATTTTCCACATAATTGTAATGATTTTAGAATACGATCATAATGTTCTATGATATGTGTTAAGGACAAATTGTTTAGGAAATTGGATAAAGAATATAAGTTCATACATAAGTTCTATTATTTCATGATCTTTAAAAAGCAACCCATTCAAAATAAAATATATTTTTAAAGAGGAATATCTGATGAATAATTTTAATGAAATTCAGGGAATTATATTATATACAAAGAATATATTATAATTATTTTATGCCAGGTCCCAATATAAAAAATTGAGGCCATCCCTGAACACCCAAAGAGTCCTGATCAACCACTTATGGGAGTAAGAATCAACCACATAGGAGCCATACCAAACATCTAAGGCCATGCCAGAAGCAATGAGAGTGGGCCGAGTAGAGGCCTATAGTAGCGTAGACCCTTATGAGTGCATATTTGAATGGTCTGGTTAATCCAACTGTGTAGGTGGGGTTGATAGGCCTATGTGTGAGTGGTGTTGCAGGTGTGGATCCTCGGTTGCATCAACACATCTAGTTATTGGAATGACTTTTAATATATTCCAACATGAAACCTCGATAGAAACCAATGTGGGATGAAATTTTATTGAAGTATTGTACCTCCATATTAAAAGTTAAGGATATAACATGGGGTATATGATCCATGTAATATAAGACTTCTGATCAATATGCAATATCTCATTTAATCTCCCATTGATTAGATTTTCTTCTATTCATTAAAGTTCATGAATATAACACCATTGATAAAAACTAGGCCTTCCATGATCACTCTAAGGCCAAGATTTAAATATAGTGAGATGAAAAGAAACATATTAAATCATGCTACACTTTACATGTATCCAAGAGGTTGAGGAACAATCTTCAACTGAATTAAAATGTAATATCATGAGGCCATTTGGTCATCTGATAACCATGGAAACGTTTATGATTTAAATTAAGAAGATTCATGATATCCATATCATTTTCACATGGATATTTCTCTTATAATATGATATGAGTTTTTTTAGAATATACTTGAGAAATCTCAAATGAATAAGGAGAAATAAAATATCAATCAACATGGCATATTATTCTAAGTCCTTGATGCGTTATGATTCTCAGATATTAGGTGGTGTGAGAAATGGTGATCCTTGATTATAAATATTGATGCACCAAGATGAGGAGGATCAACTGATAATTTTTCACACCCCAACCTAGATCACATATCCACATAGGTTTTGACCTAAAATTGAAAATGACCTAAAAATTTCCCGATCCCATAGGATGGTGATAGGAACCTTCACATAAACAAAATCTATATGTAACAATTTCACCCAACCTAAAGAAGACAACATGATATATCTATATGTGTAATAGAAATAAATAATAGAAGATATCATTAATAAATGTCATAAAATATTAAGAACAATTGATGTGATATAACTAACAAGGATGAAACACAATCTTTAAGAGAAAAATCCAACTAAAAAGGATGAAAAACTAAAAATGCTACTCCAACAATCTACAAGTGATAAAGTGGGTAGAATCAAATTGTCTCACCACCAACTAACCAACCCCATATAATGGATAACCCAACTACATAATTATTTCATCTGGTGTTTCCCTTCATAGAAATTATTAACAAGGTTTAATCACTGCCGAAGGGGTGTATAATGTTTGAAATAAATGATCTGTAGGATCCCACCAAGGTTTTAAATAACAATTCGTTGTATAATAACCAAAGAATGAAGTCTGGAAAATATATGAGGCTGCTTCTCCCCCATCAACTAATCAAGATCCCAATTATGATGAGGATATGACCTGTGTCTCCACAACACTCTTACCAACAAAGTAAACTTCCCATGATATATTTTTACTTGAGATTTAACGATCTCTACTAGTTAATTCAAAATAAATAATTTATGGATCTAACTCAATCCCATCCCAACCCAGAATGTGAGAAGGATTGAGATGGTATTTCCTAATATGGGAAATATAGAAAACATTAGGAATTTCTATCAATTGAACCATCAATGGAAACTCTAACAAATCTTCCCAAAATTCATAGTGACATCAAATGGTTTCACATATCACATATAAAAATTCCCATATTTCCCAAGTTCATAGTTATGAAACTGAGGAGAAACATTCAAGAAAACATTTTCACCCATGGAAAATGAGAAATTATGACGCCATTGATCTGAAGAATATTTATTCTAGCTCTGATCTACTTCCAAAAACATATTTATATCTTGAATCCTCATAAACATATTCTAAAAAAGACCCATTCCCACCAATTTGGTGATATGAATGAACAACAATAAAAAACCTTGAATCGATCCATTATAATTTTCCCCTGATAAATGATGTTATAAGAAAACTTGAATAGTACAAGTAGGCTATCCCATGATCCACCGAAATCCAAGACACATGCATGATGAGTATACCCTAGGATATGAATAGTATGCTATGTATGATTTCCAATCTGTGGATGGTAAGTTGTACTCAATATGAACCGAGTCCCCACCACCACATAGAGACTCTTCCATTACCTTAATGTAATCCTAGAATCCCTCTCTGAAAAAATTATATAAGGAACCCCATGTAACCTCACAATCTCATCCACATACAGCTTACCTAGATCTTATACTTTAGTGATGTCCCTAGTCGGGATAAAATGAGATTTATTTTTTAACCAATCAATCACCACCCTTATATAATTTCATCATCATATTATCCATGGTAATATTAAACAATGTACATAGACACCTCATCCCATTTGAAAAATGTAAAAAAATTGGCTGGATCAAACTAGAAGGATTCTTATTCTTTGAATATATCTATTGGATTATTTAATAGTGGGACACATAATAAGTAATGTCAAAATTAAGACAAGTCTACTAGAACCATCATCTAATGTAATAATAAATATTCATAATTCAAGATGAACTACCCATAGAGAAATATGAAAATAAAAAAATGAACACCTGACTAATATAGGGATAAAAAATTGATCCCCAAAATGGATTATAGAAACTAAAGAGAGAGACCAAACCGAAACGATCTCCTTACCATATAGAGTTTCTAGAATTCATCTGAACTCGTCATCCTACTACTTACTCTGCAAAATAGACTCTAGGAGAGATGATGATAATTGAACACTTTCCAAAACCA
Organism: Viscum album; assembly: GCA_963277665.1. Classification (NCBI taxonomy): domain Eukaryota; kingdom Viridiplantae; phylum Streptophyta; class Magnoliopsida; order Santalales; family Viscaceae; genus Viscum; species Viscum album. Next base: position 1,895,336,395 of record OY728158.1, on the reverse strand, counting down.
TACTTGAATCATCATCTCTAGCATCCATATGAAACTTATAGAAAATAATAATACAGTTTCTATCCTCCATCGATTCCAAGACAGCCTACAATGTCACTTTTCTTCTAAGAGCATCTTCAACAATAATCCCCTTCCCTGGTTTATAGGCGATGTTGAAGTAAATTATATAAAAATATTTCACACATCATCTTTGTCTTAGAATCAATTATTTCTAAGGAAATATATCGATCAAAAATTTGATAATCATAAATGACTATGGACCTATACCTAGAAATATAGTGCCCCCAACACTTAAGCGCATCCATAACTAAGACAAGATGAAAATTATGAGTGGGGTAATTCTTATCATATGATTAGATATAATTAGATCCACAAGCCACCATGTGATCATTCTTCATAATCAGACAACCCAAAATAGCATCATAATAAAAAAACCACATACCCCATTCTCAAATCAATTAATATCATAATAGGATCCAATGTGAAAAGTCATTTTAGTTATAAAAAGTAGTATGTCACATTAAATCCCTTATGAATTTCAGTACTTTCCTAGTAAGATCAATAAAAGGTGACACCGACATAGACAAATCCTTAACTATCCATCAGCAGTATCCATCAAGGCAAAGGAATCTCTAAATCTGAAAGAGGATATGTGGTTATTCCCATGAAAAGACAACCTTTACCTATTTTGGATCAATAGATAAGCCATGAACATATACTACATATCCCAAGAACATACTTCTTCGATCTATAATATTCATTTTGAAAGAGTTACATAAAAGTGGTTACTCTATAGGATTTCAAGAACCAAACCCAAATGGTTCTCATGCTCATGATAGGATCTAGAATAACCAAAAATATCATCCATGGAAACAACCACAAGAGTTTCAAGACACTAATGGAATATCAAATTCATCAAAGATATAAAAAATTCAGGAGCAATATTCATACAAAAAAATCATAAGATATCCATAATGGCTGTAACTACTCCTTAAATCCTTATTTGGTATATTAGACTCATGAAATCTATGATGATGATAATCTGACCAAATATTAATCATTGAAAACAACTTTCTCCAATTCGACTGCCCAAAAAATCATCCACGTGAGGAAAATATACATATTCTTAGTCTTTACCTGGTTCAGCTTTTGATTGTCCAGACCATATCAGAGTGAACCATATTCTATCTTGGAAAAATTCATAGTGGTTTCCACAATAGATAAATTAGGGAGAATAAAACTTTTGTAAATCATTCCATCTAACTAAATATTGAGAAATTTTATCTCTTTTGGTTCCATATTATAAGAAGGTATCGAAATCTATTACATACGAGGCACCAGGTCAACTGAAAACTCTACCTGTATCTATGGAGGAAGACTAAAGAAATCATTTTGGAAAACTTTTGGAAACTACATATCAATAATGGGAAGACTAAAAATAGAAAAAAATTCATTGGGATTGACTGCTAAAAAAGAAAACAAACTCCTAAGCTTTGGGTGGGAAGGTCCTGCACAACCAGACCTGGGATCCCACACTCCATGAAAAACATGTGAGCTCCCATCATAAAAAAGATATGAAACATGAATATGATATCAATAAACCTCAGTTTTATGGGAAAAAATACAATCCATCCCAATGATGATTTCAAACATATCTAAATCAAGAATAAGAAAATCATAGAGCTACACGGAATCAACTATAGTAAGCTCATAAGGATATAAAACACCTTTCTCTTTCCTCTTCACAAGAGGTGTCACTAACTCCATAAGAAATGAAATGATCTACATATGAATGATTGATAAGCACTGATATCAAATAATGAAATCTCTACAGAATATGCACTAATGATTTGTACTTCTCACTATCACTGGAGCTGTGTCTACCACCACTAAAAATTCATATACTATTTGAGGTGATTCACAATTTTTGATTTTGGATCAATCTTTGTAGTCTTTAGATCATATGACTAGGTCTTCGTAGCTTTTAGATCTGATGATCAATGACCACATCAAGGTGTAGACATACACTGAAAAAAATATTGCAGATATAAGGACCCAACCTTATTACATAACATAATCTTGAATTTAGTCAAGAAATAACTTCATTTCACATTGAGTATCTTTTCATGTTTATAGATTTATAGAATTTCAACATAATAATTTATTAACATTACACATTAATACAGAGTGGATACCATAAAAATGGAATTCATTTCTTCCAAAATATAAATCATTTCAAATAAAACACGATTTCTTGGAAAATTCTTCAAACATTTAACTTTGATTCTTTATTTTTATTAAACATCCCCAAAACCTATGAAAATAATTTCAAAAATTGGTTGATCAGAAAAATGCTCAGTAAGGTATGTAAAAATTAGGAAATAACACATTAGTCCATGAAATCTTATAATGTATGAAATCATTTTCAAAAGAAATATTAATCAACCATATATACTTATTTTGTGAAACATGAGATTTCCACAAGATCCACACAAAACACAAGAACATAAATAGAACCATAATGTTATCTTGGTTCCTTACTTACACAATCTTGTAACCCTCTCTTCTACTTAATAATTTGTTACCCTCACAACTACCTTACAGTTTGTGTAACCATCAAAGTTACACTTGGAGTAACCATACGGCCAACCTCTAACATACACATACCAAATGAATTGGATGGAAATATAGGTCCCAAGATTCATCATAAATAATTTCCAAGAATCATAACATAATTATACAACCTAAATCATTGCATAAAAACATTTCTTTTGAATTTTTTAAAATATAATTTTAAAAGAGGGTTTTAATAGAAAAGTTCCTTTTAAAAACATATAATTGAGGGGAGACTTAATAGAGTGGATGGAATATGTATATAAATTATAAATACACATAATTCCACATGTTGAATCAAAATTAATCTCACAAAAAATTTTAATTCCACATAAATAATTAAGTAGAATGTTAACCCCAAGAATGGAAATCAGGTTAGGCATTCCCTTAACTCGAGTTTTCCTTACTTAAAAATCATTTAAAACTCATGTATAATGGTTAAAAGAGTTTTATTAATACCTTAAATAAATATATTCATCTTTATAATACCTTATATGATCATTTTATTACATCATTTTACCCTTTAATTGTTAGTATTTTTTTCCTCGCATTGTTTTGGGTGGATTTTTTACATGATTTCCATGATCGATTCAGGATAGATATTCTTTTAGATTGGAAGTGAAACTCTTGAATTGGAACAAACTGTTATTTAAATATTCTCAAGAACCATAAATTATACCAATTATCATTTTTAATTATAACATGAGGTTGATTCAAAAGTTAAAGAATTATTGATATTTGTTTAGGTCATTTTGGTGATTCTATGTTCGTAATGAACTCATTTTGTTTTATAAATTAATAAAATCTGTAAGATATGATTAAAAAACCTTCAATAAGATATAATATATAAATTATATTCTGGTTTAACCATAAAAATGGTTTCATGAATAATGTTGATGGAAGTAAACAAAATTGAAATCACATCTTCCACGATGTCGGTAGATCGAAACATCACAGAAGATATTTTAATTAATTTAATATGTGGGTGAGGAGAAGATGTATAATGGTGAGTCATTCATAAACCTGATGAAATAAATAATATGTATGATATGGGATCTTTCATTACTCTTGGATAAGGGGATGTGACTAATGAAGAATAATAGAAAAGAAAATGAAAAGAAGAGAAAGAAAACAAGAGTATGTTTACCTATTGATCTCTTCTCATTAAGATCCCTCTTTAGGCATTTGGTTTGGGCCTTTTGGTGAGGCCAGTAGGTCTAGGACATGGGAAAGAGCCTTGGGAGAATTAATGGGAATAACATATGTAAGGATAAAGGCTTAAGAGGTGTGGGGGGAAGAAGGGAATGATGGTGGTATTTATAGTGGAGGAGTGGAGGTATTTTACATTATTTTAATCATAATTATAAAATTTTCCCTCAAGACTATGAATAGTCATGCTTCATTTGACCCAAAATAGTATTAATGGAATTTTAGTTCTAATGAAGTGGTATAACATCACTTATAATGTCATAAATAGTGTATTTTACTGATAATTTGTATACAAAGTATTTTACCATAGTTCACTATTCATAAAAATTCATGAATTTCAAAAAAAAACCAAAAAATACGCCCTAACCATTTTTCAACATGTATAATTCAAATATGAAATCCATTTTTTGAAAATAATTTCTAAATATTATTAATTAACTTTTAAAATAAAATCATATTTTATTCAATAATTAACACTTTTAAAACTATAACTCAATTTATATCACCTTGAAAATTTAATCAAGATGTCATTATCTTAAATCCTTAAGAAAATAAAAAAACAATAAAATTTACTATTCCTTAAGGTCATATTACTATTCATAAGGGTATGTTCCTATTTACCAAAAATCAAGTTTGTACCATCAGACTCCAAATAACTTACTGATCATAATTATTGATGATTTTTTTTTCAAATTCAACACATAGAAGAGGAAACATTATGTTTAAAGGATAGTAATAAATATATACTTAAATTTTTTTTCTGCGTATTTCAATTTATTTTTAAAATCTTGTGGGGTCACATTATCCCCACCTTTTGGAAATTGTGCCCTCACAATTTTATTTACTCATTAAACAAGTGAGGTTACCTTTCCCTCATAGATTTTTCTGATTCCCATGTTGCTTCTTTAACTATGTGGGTTCTATACAAAACCTTTACCTTATGGATTACCTTATTCTGTAATACATGTTCCCTTCAATCTGGAATCTAACCTAGTTTCTATTAATAAGAAAGGTTCTCTTCCTGCTAAACTGCTTCTGGACTCAAGACATGAGATGAATCTGGCACATACTTTCTCAACATCGAAACATAAAAAACATTGTGTACCTAAGATAAATTCAGAGGCAAAGCTACTTGGTAGGTGACTGGTATAACTTTCTATATAATTTTGTATGGTCTAATAAACTCTTGAGTTATAATTCCTTTCTTAACAAATGTGTAACACTTTTACATGGTGATATTCTAATAAAAACATGATCCCCTACCTTAAAAGAATAGTCTTTCCTTATATTGTCTGCATAAGTTTTATGTCAGCTTAGAGTTATCCTCATGTGTTGTTGGATCATCTTAACATTCTCACTCAATTTATATACTAATTATTGTCCCATCAACTTCTTTTCCTGGACATCATCCCAAAAATCTAGAGTTCGACACTGCTTCCCATACAATGCCTCAAAAGGTGCCATATGTATACTGAAGTGAAAAATGTTATTATTAGAAAACTCAAATAAATAAAGATATTGATACCAACTTACCCAATAGTCCATTGAACAAGCTCAAGGAATATCCTCCAAAGTCTGAATCATTCTTTCCGAAATCCCATCTGATTGTGGATGAAAAGCTATACAAAAATTTAATTTTGTGCCCAATGACATCTGAAGTCCCTTCCAAATGTTAGAAGTGAACATGGTATCCCAGTCATGTACAATGAAAAGAGGAACTCCATGTAACCTAACAATATATTCAAGGTACAATTGATAAGACTGATCAAAAGTAATAGTATCCTGAATAGAAAGAAAATATGCAGATTTTTTTTCAGTAAATCAACAATAACCCTAATTGCATTATTTCCTCTAGAAGTCTTTGGTAGTCCCACCACATTGTCAATGTATACATTCTCCCATTTCCACTCTCACACTGAAAAAGGATGAAGCATCCCCTTTGGTAACTACCTCTCTAATTTAACCTATTGAAATGTCAAACATTTCATGGTAAAATATGCAATATCTCCTTTCATTACATCTATAGCATCCCGCCTTTTTATCACATAAACTTTCATTACATTTTACAAAACCGAGGATCTTTAAGGTTTAGTGTCTTGGAAACCAGGAACATAATAAATGAAACAAAACAAACATTCTTCTTAAACACTTGAAAGGCTTCTCCTCAAGTTCATCCTAGGTTCATTACTGCATCTCATAACCTGGGGACATACATCAAAAGAAAGGGTGAGCAGAAGGCCCAGTAAGAGAAACCAGAGAAACATTTTACATGTGAACTTGAGATACTTCAATAAGGCCATGAAAATAACATTAAGGCATGAGAATGAAATCATGAGATACATCATAATAAAATAACATTTTTTTATAACTTGAAGATGTGGCTACAACATTTAATATTGGCAATCGTTTCGTTTCACCAAGGTCCATCCCCAAGGTGTCGTTAAAATTACCAAGGTTATTCACCAAGGCGTCGTTAAAATGGTCATCTCTAGAGATTAAGTCTTTACCCAATGCATTGGAGCGCTATCAGGGCGCACCCTTAAATTTTCCTTTATTATCATGTGAGCCACATATATCATCATCAAAAATTTCATAAATAACCCATATAGCATAAAATAAATGGGTTTCATTTCATAATCATAACATTTTAAAAACTACTTTAAAGACATGATCTTTACGTCACTTTAAACCCACAGAAAGGGAAAGAGGGTTTCATTTATGTAATTCCCAGAATTTAAAATAGAACATTTTGATATATATGTGAATACCCCTATATAAATAAGAGCTTTGAGTATTCACTTTATAACATAAAATAATTTTTAGAAAAGAGAGAGAGACATTTTGAGACGAAAATTCTGCAGCATAATGACTATGTTACAAGGTTTTAGAAAACATTGAGAAGAGAGGGGACATGGGTCAAACATTCATAAATGACCCATCAAACCGTAGAGGGACAAAATATAAGGGATTTAAGAACATGGTAATGAAATTTAAAAATTTACCATATGAAATGAAGAACATGAAAGGAAGAAAAAAAAGATTTCTCTTGTGAGAATTCGGCAGCCTAACGACGTCACTTAAACTTCAACAAAATTGAATTGACAAGGTCAAATAGGGTCTCTCATCATATGAACATAAGAGTCCAGTATGATATATATAGAGTTCATAACACAACATAATAGAAAGGATCTTGAAAGAATTGACATGAGAGTAGAACTTCAAAACGAGAATGGTGAAGAACCACTTAAAAATTCGGCAGCCTAACGGCGCCACTTAAACTTCAACAAAATACTGAATTGAAGAGATCAAATGGGGTATATCATCATATGAACATAAGAGTCTATTATGATAGATATAGGTATCATAACCCAACATAACAAAAAGGAACTTGAAAGAATTGACATGGAAGTATAACCTCAAAACGAGAAGGGTGAAGAACAACTTAAAAATTCGGCAGCCTAACAGCGCCACTTAAACTTCAACAAAATACTGAATTGAAGAGATGAAATGGGGTCTCTCATCATATGATCATAAAATATCAGTATGATAAATTTATAGATCATACCCCAACATAATAAAAAAAAGGAACATGAAATACTTTACATGAAAATAGATCTTGAAAAAATGAGAAGGGAGAAAGAATCCGTTACAAAAATTTCGGCAGCCTAACGGCGCCACTTAAAACTTCATAAAACGAAATAATGAGAGTAAGAGGGGATCTCTCATTATATTAACATGAAAAGGTCAGTAAGAGGAGTATAAAAGAACATCCTCCAACATAAGAACATGGAGCATAAAAGGAATGACATAAAAGAGATTACTTGAAATGAAAGAGAGAGGTCGGATCCCTTACCTTAAAATGTAACTCTTAAACCTCAATGGTTGGGACCTTGAGGGCTTGGGGGCACCTTGGTAGGACTCCTTGGGAGGTAATGAGACCAGAACTTCGTTGGGGAAGAGTGGGGAGTCGAATTGATGAGAGGAGGGCTTGGTATTTAGGGAAAGTGAGGGGACAAGGCATTAATGGCCAAGGGACACCTCACATGTGCTTTTCTCAAACCCATGTGCTCTCCCTTGGCATTTACCATGGAGTTAGGCCACATGGGACCCCCACAACAATAATTCATCACCCTTGGCTGGCCAACCCTTAAAATATCTCATGACATCATCATGACACAGCTATGATGTCATTAAACATACCGAAACCCTAAAACCGCATTTTTACTATTCACTGAAAAATTCATCTTTCTCAGAAAAATCCCAAAATTTCACCTTAACTAAATATCAATGCTCTGATTTCAAAAAATGAACTCCATTTTATAAAAATAATTTTCTAAGTATTTTTAAATTTATTTTTAAATAAAATCACTATTCACCGAAAATTCATTTTTTCAGAAAAAACCCCAAAAATTACCATAACATAATATCGATGCTCTGAGTTCAAAAATAAAGTCTTTTTTATAAAAAAGTTTTCTAATTATTTTTAATTAATTTTTTAATTAAAAAACACTATTCACCCGAAAAAACTAATACTTGAATAATAATTTATGAAACCATTATTTAACCATTTTATTGAATCACATTACTTAATCAAGGTGCCTAGATTATTTTAAAACTTTCTTTAAGTGAGGTTACTAATCCATTTGGTCATATTACTAATCCTAATCATAAAATCACTATTCATAATTTACTATTCATCAAAAATCAAGTTGATCTTATTAGACTCTAAATTTCGTTCTGGACATAATTGTAGAAGACTATTTTTTGAGAATCATTACACATTTTAAATTATTTAAGGTTTACACAAACTTTTTTTTTAAAATAACCTTTTGAAAATTCATCAAAAATATGCATACTATTTTTATCCAGTCATTTGAAAATTCATAAACATCATCATAATAAGAAATCCCAATTTTTATTTAAAACAAGGATTACACAAGGCAGTTATGGTCTCATTACATAGCCCCTTATAATACCAGCATAGGACCTAAGAGTAAGGTGTGCTAGGGTGATAGAATCTAGGCGCGGCTCAGTCAACATTGCCCGAGTAGTAATTTCTATCAGTTTGAACTTCTCGCGAAGACGATTCCGTTCTAGCTTCACATGATGAAGTTTAGATTGGATTTGGTCCAGAGCAAAGCCCAATGGTGCTACCTCCTTCCCAAGCTCTGTTAGATGGGCTTCGATCGGTCCAAGACTACTAGGTGAGGCCATCAAATCTTCTTTCTATAATAGTTAACCAAGATTACTTATATTTGGAGACAATAATAAAAACATTTTGTTCACAGTGGTCATATTGACCGATGCTCATATAACAGTCAAAACCCACTGGTCTCATTTTAATTATAATCATGTTTATCAAATAAAACATTTTTGTTGAGTATAAAAATAAAATAAAATAACACATGAAATTAGGGAACAAGATTTGTTCAAAATTTCAGGCCGTTACAACATCCCACCAATAACACTTCCAAAGTCCCCTGTACATCTCAGTACATCCAAGATGAACTAAAAATGGAGAACTTTGAACTTCACAAAACAAATATTTAATCAACTAGGAATCATAAGGAAACATAACCTTTTTCCAAATATTAAAACACAATCATTTTCGAGGTTAAATTTTTTCAACATAGCCATTTTAACCAATTCTATATTTTTCAGTAGCTCATGGTATTCCTTATATGCTTACTTAATTTTATATGATAACAAGGACTACACTGAAGACTTAAACAAAACAGAGGTATTTCCTACACCAAAAACTTCTAATCCAATATTAATAAATTCATTAATCAAGGGATTATTTTCCAAATGTAACATGGTTAATGATTAAAGATGTTTTCGACTCAAGAATTCCACAAATTTGTATTCTTTTCCTGAATGGGAATTGATCATGCAATAATAATCCTTTTTCAGTTTAAACCATTTGTTCTACCTCATGTTTAATTCCTTCTGAGTGAATATATACTTTATAATTTTATGGTCAGTATATATTTGACATTTGGCTTCGTATAAAGGATGTATATAAATTTTCAAAGAAAAAACCACAGCTCCTAATTCGAAATCATGTGTGGGATAATTTAGCTCATGAGGGTTTATTTTTCTTGAAGCATAAGAAATTACTTGATCATTATGCATCAAAACCCAAACAATTATCCCCAATGAAGCATCCCTGTAGATGAAAAACTCACCATTTCAGGAAGGTGAGGACAAAAATGGATCATTCACTAATCTTTTCTTTAGTTCCTGAGATGAAACATCACATTCTTCTGTCTGAATATATTTAACCCCTTTTCACATTAACTTAGTTAGAGGTCTAGATAACAATTCAATGTTTTTAAAAAATCAATGGTAATGACCTATTAATAAAATAAAACTATGAATCTCTCTAACATTTTTGGGTCTTGGCCATTTATCAAACACATTTGTTTCAGAAGGAACAACTGTTATTCTATACTTATTTACAATGTTCCCGAGAAAATGAATATGTTGTAACCAAAAAGAATACTTGATGAATTTTCCATGCAGTTTATTTTCAATTAATGATTGGAAAAAAACCCTTAGATGTTTTTTCATGCTTCTATTTACTCTTAGAAAATACCAGAATGTCATCAATAAACAGAACTACAAAATTATCCAAGAACTCATGAAATTTCATATTCATAAGATTCATGAATACTGCAGGTGAATTAGTTAACCCAAACAATATAACAACAAATTCATAATTCCCATATATAGTACGAAATGTTATTTTTGGGATGTCGACCTCCTTCACCTTTAGCTGATGGTATTCTGATCTCAAATCAATCATGGAAAAGTACTGAGCTCCCTAGAGCTTATCAAACAAGTTATCGATATGAGAAAAATGATACGTGTTTTTAAGAGTGATTTTATTCAAATATCAATAATCAATAAAAAGTCTCTCGGAACCACCATTATTTTTAATGAACAAACTAGAATCCCACATGGTGAATTTCTTGGATGACGAAGCCTTTATCAACAAATCCTTTAATTGAATTTTCAATTCAATAAATTCCATTTGTGCCATTCTATATGGGGGTTTTGAAATTGTCTTAGCATCAGGAACTAAGTCAATTGTGAATGTGACTTCCTAATAAGGCATGAAATTGGGTAAATCATCAGGAAAAACATAATGGTATTCATTTACCACTGGAACATCATTAATCTAAAAATTTCCCTTGTTTTCATCAATATGAGAAAGATAACTTTCAATTCCATCTTTCAAATGTTTCTTATCATCCTGATATGTTACCAATTTTATGGGTTCAATATTGAATACAAATTGAAAATATTTCTGAAAAACATCTTATTTAGCTCTACAATCAATTGTACCATGATAAATAGAAATCCAATCCATTCCCAAAATGACATAAAACTCTATTAATAGAAAAAAAACAAGGATTTCGGGAAAATTCTTCCCATTGAACACAATAGAATGATTCTTATAATTCTTCTTCTCTATAATATTTCCCCCTGGTTTTTTAACAATATGTTTCATTCTCATTTGTTGAGGTGATATATATAATTTACCTGAAAATTACTGAGAAATAAAGGAATGTGTAGACCCTATATCAAACAAAACTTTAGAAAAATATAAGTAAAGAAACAAGGTACATGATACAAATTTGTTGGATGGTTTGACATCTGCTGAGGTAGTCTCAAAGGATCTCACTACACCATTCGACTTATAGTCTGGCTTCATTGAATCATTTTTATCTCTCTTTGGGTAGGCATTTTCATATGACTAATATCACCACATTTAAAACACTTAATAGTTTTCTTACCAGGATTAGTCTTAGGATCATTTTCATTACACTATCAAGCCATATTTTCAAAAATACCACATCGAAAACACTTCCCAGTTTTGGTACAGCATTCCCCAAGACGCTTATTATCACACTTTTCACAAATTGGAAACTTGATTTTCTTACGATCATATTTAGTTGGTTGATTCTTACCCATCACATGACATATGGACCTCTTCTTCTCCTTGTTTTCAAAATGCATGTGATCATTAAAGAACTCAATCACTACTCTCTCATCACATCAGACAATTTTCTCATAACTTTTGAATTCACAGGAGGCCAATCCCCTTCGATACCTTGGATTCAATCATGAGTAAAATCAGTTGATTTCTATATCAATATCTAGTATAATATTTGGATATACCTTTCCATTCAGGTGAAGTTCCCTTCGTACACATCCACTAAATCTCCCTCTATTTTCTTTAATTAAAGTAATTTCTTCTCTATACTAAGTGGCACCACCATAAGAAAATATTTTTGAAGGAAAAGACTATTCAATTAATCCCACTCAAAGGCATAAATATCCTCTCTATCCCTAATATTCTTTACCATTAACCAACACTAATCATCTTCAACTTCAAAATGATAAATTTATAGGCTTAACTTTTGATTATCTGAACATCCCTTAACATTGAATATATTTTAAAGGGCTTTAATCCAACCTTCAGTCGCTACTGGGTCAGAATGTCCATTGAAAGTTGTAGGGTGTTGTCTCATTAAATGTTAGACAATTGTCTTGTTCCATTATGGAACCTCTAGTTGTTCTATTTCATGGATACCACCACCATTTATTACCTATGTTATCTGATCCATTAAAATCACAAATAGCTCAGTTCCAATCCCTACAAATCTGGGCTGTAGATTCAGATGGAAATATATATATCGATGCCTCTCCTCCTCAGCATCCATGTTCCTTCCGCAGACAACCATTCTGAAAAAACATATCTTAGTTGAAGTAACATGGTAATCATTAAATTCTATACCATTTAAAATTAATCAAAGAGGAAAAATCATTTATTATATTCTATTAATATCCCCAGAACCCAAAAATTTATCTAAACTGTCCTACGATACAAACTATAAGGACCTGACCTTATTACATTACATAATATTTAATTTAGTCAAGAAATCATGTACTTTGACATTGAGTATTTTTCAAGTTTAGTGCTTTATATAATGGGGACATAATACATTCATTACATTTCACATTAATAGAGAGTGGATACCATAAAAATAGTATTCATTTCTTCCAAAATATAAAACTTTTAAAATAAAACATGATTTCTTTGAAAATTATTCAAGCATTTAACTTGGATTTCTTATTTGTCATACACATCCTTATAACTTGTGATAATCATTTAAAAACATAGTATTAGAACAAAAAAAAAACACAACAAGGGATATAAAAATAATCAAATAACACATTACTCCAAGAAAACTTGTAACGTATGAAATCATTTTCAAAAGACATACTGGTGACACATATATACATTGTGAAACATAAGATTTACACAAGATCCCGAAAAAACATAAGAACATAAATATAACCGTAAAGGTATCTTGGGGAATTAATTACATAATTTTGTAACCCTCTTGGATACCTTATAATTTTTAACCCCCATAACTACCTTTCAATTTGTGTAACCATCACAGTTACACTTGGAGTAATCATATGTCCTACCTCTAAAATATACATAACCAATGCATTGGAGGGAAATATAGGTCCAAAAATTCATCTTAAATAATTCCTAATAACCATAACATAATCCTATAATATAAAAAATTTCATAAAAACATTTCCTTTGAATTTCATAAAACAGAATTTTAAGAGTTTTTTAAAAGAAAAGTCCCTTCTAAAAACAAATAATTGAATTGAGACTTAATAGAGTGGATGGAAAATGTTTATACACTGTAAATACCCATAATTAAATATAATATAAACAGAATTATTCCCATAAAAAATTTTAATACCACTTAAATAATGAAGTAGAATGTTAACCCAAAGAATGGAAATCGTGTAATGAATTCCATTACCTCAGGTTTTTATTACATGAAACTCATTTAAACATCTTATATAATGGTTAAATCAGTGTTATTAATATCTTATAGAAACATATTAATCATTATAATACATTATATGATCATTTAATTTCATCATTTTACCCTTTAATTGTTAGTATTTTTTCCTCACATTATTTTGGGTGCGTTTTTTACAAGATTTCCATGATTGGTTCATGATGGATATTCTTTTTGATTAGAAGTGGAGCTCCAGAATTGGAAAGGAATGGTATTTACATATTTCCAGAACCATAAATTAGACCATTTATCATTTTGAATTATGAAATGAGTTTTATTTACAATTTAAAACATTATTGATATTTCTTTAGGTCATTTTGGCAATTCTTCGATTGTAATGAACACATTTTGTTTTATAAATTAATAACATGTGTAAAAAATGATTCAAAAACCTCATATAAGATAAAATTCAAAAATTATATTATGTTTAAACCATAAAAATGATTTCATAACCAGTAATAAAGGAAGTAAAAGAAATTAAAATCACATCGTCCATGATGTCGGTAAATTGACACATCACATACGGTGTTTTAATTTCATGAATAAGTGGAAGAGGATAAGAAGTAAAATGGTGAGTCTTCCATAAACATTATGAATATAAAATATGAATTATATTTGATCATTCATGCCTCATGGAAAATGGGAGGTTAGGAATGAAGAAGAATAGAAAAGAAAATGAAATGAAAATAAAGAAAATAAAAGAGTATGTTTACCTATTAATCTATTCTCCTTGAGATTCCTCTTAAAGACATTGGTTTTGGCCTTTTGGTGATACTAGTAGCTCTAGGACATGTGGAAATTTTTTGAGAGGAGTTTTGGGAAGAACATAAGTAAGGATCATGGATTGAGAGGTGTGGGAGGAAGAGGGGAATGAGGGTGGTAACCATAGTGGAGGAGAGGAGGTACTTTACATTATTTTTTTCAATATTATAATATTGTTTCTCAATAATATGAATATGCTTGCTTCATGTGACCCCAAATAGTAATAATGGCATGTCAGTTCGAACCAAGTGGGATTACATCACATATAATGTCATAAATATTGTATTTAACTAATAATTTGAATATACAATATTTTTCCTTATTTAACTATTCATAAAAAATTCAAGAATTTCAGAATAATCCAAAAAAATCACCCAAACAATTTTTCAACATGTAGAAATCAAAAATTAAATCCATTTTTTTGAAAGTAATTTTCTTAATATTATTAATTTTATTTTTAAATAAAATCATACTAAATTCAAAAATTAACAATTTTTAAACTATAACTCAATGTATATCACCGTGAAAAATTAATCAAGATCTCATTATCTTATAGTCTTAAGTAAATAAAATAATAATATAATTTACTATTCATTAGGGTCATATTACTATTCATAAGGATATGTTACTATTTACCAAAAATCAAGTAGGTTTAATGAGACTCTAAATGACTTACTAATCATAATTGAAGATAACCATTTTTCGAAATTCAAAACATAGTAGTGAAAAAATTATGTTTGAAGGCTAGCTATAAATATCTACATAAAAAGAGTTTCATGCATTTCAATTTATTTTTTAAACCTTGGGGTGTTATAGCATAACAACATAATTTCCACAATTGTTTCACATATATACAGGCATGGGTAAATAACATAATGTATCTGTAACCTTTCCACACTGATAACAAGTTAGAGAAATACCACCAGCTGAAACTAGATGTACTGAGGAAATTATTTTCAAGAAACACCTCTATAACTCCTATGGTGATTATTAAATTTCATCTCCTTTCCTTATGTGTGAGAGAATCTTAGACTGGGTGGAAATGAAGGGGTGGAATGACCAACCTTGCTTACTATATCCATATATGAAATATTATCCCTGTCTACCACATCTACATTGGTCGAAAGCTTTGGCATAAATACATGTGATCTGATATATGATCACTAACCATGTAGTTACTTTTGAGATTTCAGTTGGTCATTCTTTATATCCTATGGTGTAAGATGATCCATATTCACAAACTGATTAGTGTACACTATCACAAAATGTTCTCCCTTATTCAAAGAGTGTAAATATAGATACTTTTTTTTCATCAATGAATCTGGAAAAAACTACTAAAAGAATATAGTCTCAAAACCCTTCTAATTAAATCCCACATGCACGTCCAACTGTACCATGGAATCCCACCCCCGCTTTCTAGTAGCCTGAAGTCTAAATGATACACACTTTAACTTGATACTCAGAAGTGGTTCCTATAAGTCTAGTTTCTAAATGATATTTCCATCCATTTTTCTATCTATTAGGGTTTATTTGTAGCTATAAAGTACGGTGGATACTCACAAAAGAACTCCCATGATTAATCACTTTCACCAAAAACTCATATTTGTAACATCAAAAATATGTTATGAACATGTAGTATGTTTTCTTCAATAGTTCAAACTACCAAAATGATATCCGCCGTAACATTCTGAATGATGGATGGCTGTTTAGTTGCAACCTCCTGTGGAAGCCATAGAAGACGTCATAGAGGCATACAGTTGCACACTAAAATTGAAGAAATGATAAGAAAATAGTAAACCTTAGTTAAAACAAAAAAACCATCATCAAAAACTGATATTAATGACCAAGAACATAAGATAGCAGACACACATCCCAACATTTTGGTATCTTGGGTCTCATTATGGATAGATCTCACCAGACACTCACCATAACATACCTATCAAGTCCTAATAATCCTATCTATATTCTACCTAAAATTCCAAGAAAAGAAATCATGAGGACATACCACCTTTGATGGAAAATTATCACACCCCAACCCAGATCAGTAATCCACCAAGGATTCAAACTGAAATGTGATAAGACTCTGTTGACGCTCCTTTCCATCATAGAGTCTAACGACTGAAAAAAGGGAAATACTTTAGACCAATGTGATTAATCCTTTGAAGAAACATCAAAAATCGACAAAGGGATGAACAATGAGAACATTTCCCATAGTTCATGCAAGTTCCCTCATGGTCGCACAAGTACTCTTGCACACCGCCTAGTGGTCGTGCATGTCTACTTGCGCGACGCCTAATGGTCGTGCAAGTGACTTGCGCGACCTAAGTGATAACCGCCCGGTAACCGCCCGGGGTCTTCTCCTGCCTATAAATAGACCTTGTGGGCCCCCCATTCGAGAGGATCTTTTTTTTCCAGAAACTCAGATTGAAGCTCCCGATGCCCAAGTCTCTTTTCAAAGCTTCCATAACACTTATAAGGTAATTTCTTACCTAGAACGGATGATCTAAAGAGAGGGAGTAAGGCCTAAGTGTTGAAACTCATCAACACTTGCGCGCCTGAGTGGTCAGCCCTTAAGGGAAGTGGTCACACTTGCACGCCGCCTTATTCCTTCGATAGTACATGCACATCCCTTTTTTGGAAGAACCTCAAGAGGATTTTTAAGGCTGTAATGAAGAGTCGCTCAAGTATCTCAAATGCTGGTTGAATATCACGCAAGTACCCACCATGTCGCACAGGTATACCTGCGCGACCAATACTTGCGCGCCGCCACAGTACCTGTGTTCCTTCCAAGACTTGCGCGCCCCTTCCTTTTTGGGTGCCTTTCTTGCCCATTTCACCCCTCTTAAGCCATTACACCTTTCCTTTTCAAGATTCAGTCTTCAAGACACTCTTCAAATCCATTTATGGCATGATTTCTTGATTTTAAATCCTTATTTGAAAGGAATTATGTGGAATTTCTCTCAAATCCTAGTGATTTAAATATCTTTATGTCACAAAATATGGAGAGTTCATTCATTCAACCTCATCCTTTAAGATGAGAGAATCCTTAAACCTGGGTCTCCTTTTTAGGAATAAGTCCCAGTAATAATCTTGGGCTTCCTTTTCAGGAGTAAGCCCCAAGTCCCCTAACCTAGGCCTCCTTTTCAGGAATAAGTCCCAGTCATAATTATGGGCATCCTTCTTAGGAGTAAGCCCGAGATCCTCTAATTTGGGCTTCCTTTTCAGGAATAAGCCACAAGTCCCTTAAATTCTCTTTAACCAGTCCTAATTTACGTTTGATCTGGGGTTCCTTCTCAGGATTAAAACCCAGTTATCCATCCTCTCCTAATTTGGATTTTCTTTTCAGGAATAAGTCCCAAGTTAGAGTATTCAAATCTCCATGAAGCACATATACCTTTATGGACACTGTTCCTGGATTTTCTCCCTAAAGTAAATCCTAAACTTCATTTATCTGGGTAGTCATATACACATAATCCCCAAACCATTTCTTATGATTACATTTTTCATGGCCTAATTGTCTATTTCTTTTACCAATACCTCTTGTTTCTCACACCGAGCATGACTCACGTGAGCTTAGAGAGTAAAAGTAATTATGACATCCTTCTTTGAGCCATCAAACATAAACATTATACTCCCTTATTAAAACTATGTGGGTTCTGATTCCTTTTCCAAAACAAAGGATACGTAGGTAGCCTATCTATGGGTTCGATCCCAACTCTGAAATAATTCATGTCCTTATGAATGACAATAAACTTCAAGTGCCCCACTGAGTGGCTTTAAAACCATCCTGGTCATCATAATGACCAAGAGACTTTTATATCAATTTTTTGAAGGTTACCATTGACCAAGAATCTCTAAATAGATATAGATGATTCTCTATTGATGAAGAACCTCAAATACATATAAAATATTCTCTAAATTTATTACATATTTAATCATTGATTGTCAAAACTAAAGGAAAAGCTCATTTTATACATGGTAATGTAATAAGGATTCATGAACATAACATAAATCTATAAAGAGAGTCCCGGAATAGATAATAATTCCCCTCAAAAAGGTTTGATGAGTCTGACCTCCCATCCTCTCGACCAATGAAAATTCCTAAGCCTCATCATTCCACAAGCTAATGAGCGCCTACCTTTGGAAAGTAGGGCCAAATGGATGTGGAATCATTGGATGTTTCCAGTTCTACGAACAAAACCGTTAGAAACCGATCAGAACGTTTGAATCTCCCATCTAGGAGGTCATCCCCGAATTCCGAGGGAAACAAAAAATGGTGAACCCAACGTGAATCCTTAACCAAGTTAAAATGATGTTTTACCTATTTGTTAAGCCCCTATTTAAAACTCAATAAGAGGGATAAAAAAACAATCATTGACATGTGTGCTCATCCAAAGGATGAAGTGGCTGAATTTTATCTTGATTACGTCTGTAATATCAAACAGGCATTATTTTCCAAGATCTTCTGTATTTCCATAATGGCTGCTCTCAAATTCACATTTGTGAATACTGCTGCTGCAAATACCACTGCTTCTATTCCTACTGGATTGTCATCCGCTCTGAGGATGACATCACATACTCAGCATCTTCAACGCTGGGTATCAAATGCACTGGTTAAGGAGTACCGTCAACACGGTACCATCCCAACTCTAGAGGCTGCCCGACAGGCCCTCCAAGTGAACAACTCACACAGGTCATCCGGACAACGATGACCACTGATCAAGAGGCAGGCGGTGCTGGCTACCGTCTCCAACCGTTACGGGTCGTTATCCCCGAAACGCAATTTCCATTCGCTCCCTTACTCTGAGGAAGTGAATGAGAAGGTCCCTCAGGGCCTTAATTCAAAAAGACATGAGTCCTTCCCGAGGGCTCCCATCAACAATCGCCGCCAGACTCGTGCAGCAGTGCACCGTCAACATGATGAAGGTACCGACTCCAGGCATTCAGCTCAGGTTCCTCGAACCCGACCAGGCAAGACGAACTGCCAGAGACGGAATCCGGTTAACAATGGGAAGGTTTTCATCCCTGCCATCTCCAGAGAAGTCCACCAACCTAACTTGGTGGCGAACAACGAACAGGCACACACACCTGTCCGTTTTAATTCCGCTGTCCAGCAGACTCGTCTGGCAGCATCAAGCCAATCCCGCCTGGAAATTCCGGTGGAGTACTATAGGTAGGAACATACACCTGCTTATACATCATCAGTTAGTCAGCAGGCTCGCCTGACTACATATGATGGATCTCGTCAACCGCGTTTGGCGAAGTGTAATCAGTAGGCACATACACCTACTAGTACTAATCAAGCCTACCAACAGTCTCGCTTGGTAGCGCACGGAGAAGTCAGCAGGAAAGCTCTGATGACAAACAGGAGGCAGACTCAACTCTCTTCCTCCACACTTGAGTACTGTCAGGATTCACTGACAATAAAAGGAGGACAGGAGCAGGCACATACACCTACTCCAAGCCCAGAATGGACGTATATCCCCATTCCGGCAGCTGAAGTCACCAAACATATTTTTTCAATGGTGAAAGAGCAGAAGAAAATTCCTGCTCATATTCTTGGATGCTTTCCAGGATATTATAACAGCTTCAGCATCATCTCAGGGAAAAACACATAAATCTATCCCTAGCAGTGGAGTGACACATCAACGATCCACTCCAAAACACACACACACATCTGTTCCAGTCCAAGAGGGTTTTGCGGCATACTCCCCCATATCATACGGACAACCAAGTCAGGCACATACACCTAATTTGAGTGGATATCGTCAGCCTAACATGACCATCTTTCCAGATCAGGCACATACACCTGCTCAGAGTAACCACTTTCGTCAACAAGTGGTTTCCAAAGCGAGTAAGAAGGCATCTAAGAAAAAGATCCACCCAACACAGTCAGGAGATCAAAGGCCAATCTGTAACAAGGCTTTGCTCGATGCTGGAGTTCTTGAATCCCTCAGACATTTATCAGTTGGAATTCAAGATTCTACTCCCTCAGTTCCCAACAACGGGAACATTAATTCCGAAAGTCTTCAATAGGCACTTCCTCATGAAGGCTTGCTTCATGAAAATTCGGTCAATCTTGAAGTTTCTTCTTCATATGAGAGCCATAGGAACCCTCTGTGTGGTCAGAAGACCAAAGAAAAAGAGATCTCATCTTTTGTTGTAACCCATTATGGTGGTCCTCCCCATGATGATTAATTTCTCTGCGAATGTCCTCTCCGCAGTAGTGATTCACATTGCCTGGAAAATA
Organism: Viscum album; assembly: GCA_963277665.1. Lineage (NCBI taxonomy): Eukaryota > Viridiplantae > Streptophyta > Magnoliopsida > Santalales > Viscaceae > Viscum > Viscum album. The sequence continues at coordinate 1,895,315,662 of OY728158.1, read as the reverse complement.
CTCTAGTGGACAATGTAGTGCCGAGAAATCCCTCTTATCTTGAGGCACTTACAAATGTGAAACCAGTCATGTCTGATGCTTTATCGCTAGCAAGTGAAATACTTTCTCAATTAGAAGATAGCCCAGGGTGTAGGTCATTCTCTGAACCACCCCTAAGTCATGCATATTCTAGTTTGATCAATGATCTCTCTACAAATCATGTTGAATCCGATGAAGAAACAAGGAAACACCAACTCTGGTCAAAACAGGTAGAAGAATCTTCATTTAATGATAAAGAGGAAATGCTGAACATGAGGAAAAAACTGGTGAAAAGTGAGGTACCAGTCATGTTTTGGCCTTTGGCTAACTCCCAGTATGACATTCCAAAGATGTTGACGGAAGATGGAGTCCATGATATTCATCTCAACATATGGAAAACTCTTTGTCAATTGAATAAGAAGGTATTATCTTATGATGAATATGAAAATAATCCTAAGATAATAGAAGGGCTACAACGTCAGACTGATTTGGCATCTCTATCAGTCTCTCGGTATCCGAAGGCTGAAAAGCAACAGAGAACCCTTCAACGTTCATGCCTTGGTGCACTAAGAAAATTGCGTCAGTTAATTGCCAATGCTCCATCTGGTGTTCATATCAGAGGATGGGGTGTTCATGGAGCACTACATTTCACAGTGCTTTCCAGTCAGCAAAGCCCGCCGAAAATGGTCTCATGCAATGTTATTGCCCATGGCCGGCCACAGTCAATGGGCTTTGTTCATAATCAAAAGCTTGCTCAAGAACATGCTTCAACTAGTTCCTCTCAAAATCAAGCATATAGAGAACAAGTTGTTGAATTGCTCTTACATCAAGTAGGAGAGAATATTGCACAAGCCTCTCATATGGAGAAAACACATCATCAAATGACAAAAGTTTTGGAAATCATCCAATGGTCTGTTAACCTAGGTGATAAAATTGGATACAGGCTAATGCATCCAGCTAATTTCCGAACTAAGATTTGCAAGATCAAGAGAGCTTTTAAGAAGGTCTCAAACATAGCATGTCAAGAGCCAACCCATATTGTCAGACTGGGGACTCCTTTAACCCAACCCTCAGAGTCAACAAATGGGATTCCAAGAGTTGAGAGGAAGCAGCAGGAACATCCCCAGTTCTCGAGATTGGGGACACTTTCAAATCATCAATCCCTTTCTCAGATAATATCAGTCTTTTCTCGATTGGGGAAGAAGCCCCAAGAGGAACGAAGAGCCAAATTATCAGGAGATTCCATCTAAGTTATAGCTCATCAAGAAGTTCCTAAAAGATTAAATCAACAAAAGGCAATGTCTCATCAAAGACATGAAAGAAGACAATATCATAGAAATGCTGATAGAAGGGATGCGATGAATTTTACATCAATCAATGTCATCAATGCCGTTGTTGCTAATCCACCAGAGGAGACTCACTCAGGGGACTCAGATGAAGAGCGTCCTGATTAAGAAAATTTATGCGCCGATACAAATGAAGAAGGTGTGCATACACGAAGTCAAAGGATTACTCAGAACCTAGGTAATCCACTTCCTTCTCTCCAAAAAGTATCCATCAAAGGGAGGGGAAAGAATCAGGTTACATATCCTTCCTCTGGAGAAGGTCAATCGCTCTCGTTAGAGAAAAGGTTTGCACAACAAGAGGAAGAAATGAAAGAATTAAGAAGGTTGAATGCAGAACTACTTCAGAGTAGTCTTATTCTTCAGAATGCAGAAGTCCAAAAGCCGAAGGAATTTGTTGTAACTACTGAGATGGATCAAGAATATCCTCCTTTATCAGTACACCCTCAGAGGTCTAATCCTAAGGGTCAAACGCAACAACGGTTGGCAGTGCTACCATCAGTTGCAGCACCAATCACCACGTCTGTCCAAGCTCCATTCATTGCACCTACCCAAGACCAAATTCAACCTGATGTTTCTCAAAAGTTAATAACTACTATTGAGTCATTAACAGCTTGGCTAGAAACTATGGAAGGGAAATGGGCGCAAGTTCAACCAGAAAGAAAGTTTACCCTGAATTGGTAGATTCAATTTCTCCTCCATCTAGTTTTGGAAACCCTATTTTCCCTACTTTCAATGGATCAGGTGACCCTGAACAGCATTTGACGCATTACGTGTCTTTTTGTGATCCTATGATGGGAACTCCAGATCAGCAAGAAGCAGTGAAACTCAGATGCTTCGTGCGAACATTGCAAGGACTGGCTTTTGTCTGGTATACAAGCTTTCAATCCCGGTCAATCATCGGATGGGAGGATCTTCGTCAAAAATTCCTTCTTCATTTAGGCTCAACTTTGCAAAAAATGACAGTTTTCGATCTTAGAAACTGCAAGCTAAGGGAGAATGAAAGAGTCTTTGATTTCATTGCTCGCTGGAAGGGATTAAAGTATTCCCTGAGTTTAGCACTCCCTCAGGAAAAGCTGTTGCCAATTTGTGTGGCAAATTTGTGTGACGAATTACGCACGCCATTGATCCCTGTGAAATACACAGGAGGGTTTCAATACCTTACTTAAATCGCCTAGTAGATTGAATATTCCCTTATACAGGCTAAGGTTAAATCTCGTGTAATTCCATCAGCTTCAGGAAGGAGAATGGGTAAAGAAGAAACTGCTACAGTTATGCTTAAACAAGCGCCTGTACCTATTTCTACTTCAAATCCTTCATATTCTCTAAGGGCTCCACCTCCTGAACGCCAACAACAAAGTCCGTTTCGTCCAATTGATCAAAGAGATGAATGACGAAAACTATTTGAGGATTTCAAGAGTAAAACATACTCTTTCCGAAATGAGCAAGTTTCTGGTCACTTCATTTGAGCTCTGGAGAATAATTTGGTTCAATTACCAGTGCCCAAGAGGCCAAACAAGGAAGGAGATGAAGACCGTCCCAATTATTGTCCCTTTCATCAAATGTTGGGGCATCCCATCCAGGAGTGTTTTGTCTTTAAAAACCTCCTTCAAAAGATGGTCGACTTGGGACAAGTCAAGTTGAAATGTTCTTCGACTCAGATAGCATGTGTTACTACTACAGTTCCAGAGGAGGAAGGTGAATGACAAGAAGTCAAAAGCAGAAATGCACAAAAGTATGATGATTGGATGGTCAGAAAGACAATCAACCGGACTCATGCCATTTTGCGAACACAATTAAAGAAACCAATTGTGTCTTATGCCATGAATATTGTGGTAAAACCCTCTTCGTCAGAGGGAAAATCCTCAAAGAAACGATTTGATTCAAAGAAGAAAAAATAATCAGAAGAAGATAAGTATGTGTCAATGCCTAAATTGTCTTTGACTCTGGCAGACTTTATTCCATCTACTTCAAAACCACGGGCACCGCCCCATCAAACGGCACAGCCTAAACAAGCTAGTCTGGCAGAGTCTTTATTAGACGAAGAGTTAATCTTCGGTTCTGTTAATATGATTCAATTAGCAGATCCGTATTCCAGTCATAATTTCAATTTTTATGAGCCTGAATTCCCTGTATCAAATAAGGGAATCCGAGGAAGTTCCCAAGGTTCAGGAGACAGGGGAAGACGTTGATCTTTCCGAAGCCACTACTCCAATTCTACCCCTTCTAGCACTGTCTATGCAGCAGAAACTCGTGGTAGAGCCCTTCAACAAGCTCAAAAAGAACAATCAGGTTTTTCTGCTAATAGCCAACTCAGTCATGGCACAGTTATTTTAGAAGACCGATTGAAGGTTCCATATTCTTTATCTCAGCATGTAAATGGATCTAATTGGTCTAATCTTCAAAAACCTAGGATGTTGCCAACTTCTATCCCAATACAAGATGCATCAGCTTCCAAAGCATCTGCTTCCAAGGTACCTGCTAAACCACATATTCCTGTTGGGAAACACAAACCTTTAGATCAAAAGTATGATATATTGAAACACTTGGCCCAAGTACCAGCCAATTTATCAATTTTGGATGCTTTGAATCTGTCAAAAGATCTTCGGGAAGCACTCATCGAAGCTTTGTCAAGTCCTCAGGAGTTTGAAGCTGAAATTGTAGTAGCTGAAGTCTATCACATAGAGAATAATCCTACAGAATGCCATGAGTGATATCTTTTACTGATAAAGATGAAGATGATGTTGTGCATGGGAACATAAAACCTTTGTACTTATCTGGAAAAGTCAATGGTGTTGATATCTGAAGAGCTTTCATTGACAATGGTTCAGGAGTTAACCTCATGCCCATTCTTACACTTCATCGATTGGGCCTCATGGAATCTGATTTATCTCCTTCTACCATGATGTTACAAGGATATGATAAAAATGAACAAGAACCACTGGGCGAAGTTACACTCAGAACTCAGTTTGGAGATCTTGTATCCAATTCGGATTTCATGATTGTTGATTAAGACTCATCTTTCAACATCTTGCTTGGAAGACCCTGGCTACATCAGCATGCAACTATCCCTTCATCATACCATCAATGTCTCAAATACTATTTCAATGGTCATGTTGGAACATTGTATGGTGATAAGACCCCATTTAAGACATGTGAGTATCAATACACTGAGGCAGAATTTTATCACATGAAGGGAAGAGAAAAATCTACAATGAAGGAAATTACCAAAGTTAATGCTCCATATGGTTTGGAGAAAATTCCAATAAATCCATTTACACATGTGAGTACAGATTATGTGTTACCTATTAGTCAAATTGACAAAATAGGCCGAAATAAAAATACTCTTATGGAAAGATCCATAATGTCAATTACGAAAATTGAGCCAGACAACATGGGAGAAATTCATAACCTACCAAACAGTGATGAAAGAACAAGTGGTGACGTCTTCATTTCATCTGCTGAAATCCAACAGGTCTATACTTCGCCAATCAGGCCAGAAGAAGTTATAGAAACATCGGAGGTGAATAATGATGTCAATTCTCAATCCATCATCTCCTCTTTATTTCCCAACGAAGTCCCTTTATCATCAATAGGGTCGGAAATAGAAGCTTCTTCTTCAAATTGTGAAAATTTCGACATCTCTTCTGATCATGAAAATTTCGTTTTGTCATCTAATATGCAAGTAGAAACAGAAGAAATAGCACATGATGAAGAGGAAGAGGAAGATCTTAGAGATTCTCCTCCAGCATTTGAAGAGGGTATCTCTACCACTGTGGATGAACTCAGAGAAATAAATCTGGGTACAGAGAAAGATCCACGCCCCACTTTAATTAGTGCGTCTATGACCCTTGAAGAGCAAGAAATGTATACTTATTTTCTAAATCAAAATAAAGATATTTTTTGTTGGAACTATATAGAAATTCCTGGGCTTGATTCTGATATTGCTACTCATCATTTGGGTTTACCAAAAGAACATCGACGATTTAAGCAAGCCGCGAGAAGAACACACCCAACTTATGCTTCCAAAATTGAAGCTGAAGTGGATAAGATGATCAAAGCTAACTTCGTCCGAGAAGTTCAATATCCCAAGTGGTTGGCTAATATTTTCCCTATAATGAAGAAGAACGGACAAATTAGGGTTTGCATCGATTTTAGAGATCTTAATCAGTATTGTCCTAAAGATGATTTCCCAGTTCCGATTACAGAACTCTTTATTGATGCGACGGCTGGCTATGAAGTACTTTCCTTCATGGATGGATATTCCGGATATAATCAGATCCGAATGTCCCCAGAAGATGAGTAATCTACAGCCTTCAGAGCCCCTCAAGGTGTGTTTTGTTACCGGGTGATGCCCTTTGGTTTAAATAATGCAGGTGCAACATATCAACGCGCCATGCATCGTATCATCAAACCTTTGTTAGGGAAGTTTGTTGAATGCTATGTAGAAGATTTGGTGGTTAAAACCAAACAATGTTCTAATCACTTGGCTGATTTGGAAGTCATATTCCACAAGCTTCGACAACATAATTTGAAGATGAACCCCTTAAAATGTGCTTTTGGGGTAACCTCAGGAAAATTCCTCGGCGTTGTTGTACGCCATCGTGGTATTGATGTCGATCCTGAGAAGACCAAATCAATCCTTGGTATGTCACCTCCTCAGAATTTGAAAGAATTAAGAGGACTTCAAGGACACTTAGCCTATATTCTGCATTTCATCGCCAATTTGGTAGGCAAAAGTTTACCCTTTACCAAATTATTGAAAAAAGGAGTCACTTACCAGTGGACTGAAAAATGTCAAGAAGCGTTTGATGATGTCAAGAAATACCTATTGAGTCCACCAGTACTCATGCCACCTGTTGAAGGTAAACCACTTATCCTCTATGTGACAGCTCTAGAGCGATCATTGGGTGCCTTTCTCGCTCAAAAGAATGATGCTGGGAATGAAAATAGCCTCTACTATCTCAGTAGAACTATGATTAAAGCAAAAACACGATATTCAAGTATTGAGAAGTGCTGGCTGGCATTAATCTTTGCAGTTCAGAAACTGAGACACTACCTGCAACATCATGAGGTCCAATTGGTATCTCGCAATAATCCGCTCAAATTCATCCTTAGTCGTCCAATGCTTACAGGACGTCTAGCAAGGTGGGCAGTTATTTTGCAGCAGTTTGACATTCAGTATGTATCTCAAAAGGCAATAAAGGGACAAGCTCTGGCTGATTTCCTGGCTGAACATCCTTCAGTGGAAGACACGTCTTCAGATATTGAACTCCCTGATGAGGAAGTTTTGTCAATTCAAGAGTGTCCTCAAACATGGGAAATGTATTTTTATGGTGCTTCCAGAAGTCCAACGGGGAAGAAAATGGAAAATCCTAAATTCAACAAAGTTGGTTTAGGAATTGTACTCATTTCTCCAGATAAGGCATTGTTACCTTATTCCTTTTTATTGTGGGAAGGTGGTACCAATAATGAAGCCGAATACCAAGCTCTTATCACAGGATTGGAGTTAGCGCTTCAAGCACAAGTGAATCACTTAAAGGTGAAAGGTGACTCAGACTTAGTAATTAAACAAGTCAATGGGGATTATGCCACCAGAAAAGAAGAGTTAATCCCTTTGTATGATTACGTCAGAAAGTTAATGGAGGAATTCCCTTCAGAACTGACATTTTTTTATGTCCCAAGTTCACAAAATGCTCAAGCTGATGCACTGGCTAATATATCCACGGCTCTAGAAGATCCAAATTGGGACGAGACAACCATCAGTATTGCCCACCGTCGTGAAATTTCACCTTATGTTCAAGCCAGAACAGATGAAATTAATGAAATTAGTCCCATTCTTGAACCATATGGTCATACTACAGGATGGATGTCACCTATCAGGGAATACCTTCAAAATTGAACACTTCCACCTAATAGAGCCGAGAAAGAACAAATCTGGCGACATGTGGTCAATTTTACTCTTTATGATGGCCCAAACCACCTAGAGAAAATTCTCTACAAACATGGTTTTGATCGAGTTCTCTTCAGATGCATTGATGGTGAAGAGACAATGGCTATCATGAAAGAAGTGCATGTAGGAGTCTGTGGTGCCCACCAGTCTGGACATAGATTGTCTGATCAAATTCGAAGGCTTGGATACTTTTGGCCTTCAATGATACAAGATAGTGTTGATTTCACAAAGAAGTGTCATTCATGTCAAGTATATTCCAACTTCATTCATCAACCTCCAGAGTTGCTTCATACATCTAAATACTCATGGCCATTTGCCACATGGGTAATGGATGTGGTGGGACCTTACCCTTCAGCTACGGCCAAGCAGTTTAAGTACATTCTCACTGCTACTGATTTCTTTTCCAAATGGGCAGAGGCAGTACCTCTCAAAGAAGTCAGTTCTAAATGCATTGTTAGCTTCATAAAGTTTAACATCATTACTAGATTTTGTGTCCCTCATACCATATTGACGGACAACGACACCAACTTCTGTTCTTCTGAGGTGAAGAAATTGTATCAAGAATACAACATTAAATCCAACCATTCATCTCGGTATCATGCGGCGGCCAATGGACAAATAGAAGCCTTTAACAAGACTCTTTCAAATATACTGCAAAAGATGGTGGATAAAGATAAGAGGTCATGGCCGGATAAACTCTTTCATGCTTTATGGGCTTATCGGACTACCACCTGCAATGCAACGCGGTCAACTCAATATTCGTTGGTATATGGAACATAAGCAGTCTTTCCAATTGAAGTTCAATTTCCCTCACTCAGAGTAGCCATTTGTGATCAGTTATCTACAGATGATAAATCCCAAAAGCGATTGAATGAATTGGAACAGTTAGATGAGAAAATATTGTGCACTTTGCACCACCTGGAAATCTATCAGAATCGAATAACACGAGCTTTTAACAAAAAAGTTTGTCTTCGTTCATTCATTCAGGTATAATTGGTATTAGTTCTCAGAACTCCAATGATACCAGGAAAGAAACCTCCCAAGCTTGAGCCAAAATGGGAAGGACCTTATTCAATACATAGGGTCTACTCCAATGGAGCTTATTCATTAATCTCGATGGATGGAGAACTCATTACTACTCCAACTAATGCCATATTTTTGAAGAAATATTTTGTATAAAATACAAAGTATTCACAAGATGTCCCCGCAACATGACACTAAACTATGCAGCACCAGTTTGTCCTTGCTATATGACGTTAAAACTATACAGCAATGGTCCTGTATGACCTTAAACTGCAACTTCGTCCCACACGACATTAAACTGTGAAAACGTTCCCTAAATGGTCCAGTATGACCTTAAACTGAAACTTCATCCCACACGACGTTAAACTGTGAAAAAGTTCCCTAAATGGTCCAGTATGACCTTAGACTGCAACTAGGTCATGTAAGACCTTAAACTGCATCATCAACGGTCCATGCATATGACCCTAAACTATATGCAAGTCCCTTACGTCCAGCAAGACGTTAAACTGTGACGTCCTAACTACATGACGCTAAACTGTATAAAAGTCCCTCACATCCAGAAATACGTTAAACTACATAAACTATAAAAAAAATCCCCAATGCGTCCAACATGACATTAAAATGGTGCACTCTTTTGTCTTCACTGCATGACATTAAACTACACAGTTCCCCCCTTTCGTCCAACATGACGTTAAACTCTATTGTTCCCATAGTCCTAACTACATGACGCTAAACTGAACAGAATGTTCATAATACGTCCTACATGACATTAAACTGTATTTTGTCTTTGCTACATGACACTAAACTGCGCAGCACCAATAGTCCTAACTGCAAGACTTTAAACTGCATAGTCCCTTTATGTGTCCTACATGACATTAAACTATTCATCATTAAGGTTGTTTTTACCTCTTGTTTCTCACACCGAGTATGACTCACGTGACCTTAGAGAAAACCTCAACCGTAACACTCTCTTTGGGCCGCTAACCATGTATAAGTCCCACCAACATTTTTTTATTAGATCATTGTCCCCAAGAACAACTTGATCATTAATTCATTCTTTAATTGAATTACACGGACTTTGATCCTTGCCCTCCAGGCTGGGTATGTAGGCAACCTCCCAGGGTTCAAGCCCAAAAACAATCTCTTCACATCAGTTCACCACCATCTCATATGATGTTGATTCGTGAAACCGCCCCTAGAATCAATATTTTTACGTTAATTCACTTTCATCCTTGTTATATGATGTTAAACTATGCAACACTTTTGTCCGGTACGACAATAAACTACAATACTATTTGATTTCCTCATTTGAGAGAGAACTATTATTGACATTTATTTTTCAATCATGTTTCATTTCAAAAGACTACATGCATACATGGTAATGCCTAAACTTTTTATCTCAGGTTAAACCATCATTGCACTAAACTCCCCTTTCACCGTTCACATGTACGAACCAAATTTGTACAAAGGGTAGTTCTAGAACTACATGGGCTTGATTCCCATCCTTATGGGATACGTAGGAACGTTCAAGTATCCCTCGAATCCAGCCCCAAGTCTTTTGGGCCTAACCCCAAATTTCACTTTCAGTCCCTTGGCTGAAAAGTCCTCATGAAAACACACACTGTGTATTCATTATTATGGTCCGAACTCTATGAACCTAAACTAAGATCTCTCATACTTTCGTCCTGCACGACGTTAAACTACATTTCAAGAACTATGTATGGCTTGATTCTCATTCTTATGAGATATGTAGTGAAGTCCAAAATTTCAATTCATGACCCAGCCGAAATATGATTATGGTTATTATTGTCCTATGTATCTCTATATACATTGGACAATACCCATATTTATGTGTCATAATCCTAACCATAAATATTTTCAGATCTTCATAACCCTTTTCATGACTTTTAGTCACAAAAATGTCAAACTTATGAGAATTCTTTTGCCTGACTATGCAGTACGTGCCCATAGGTGGCCTTGCATAAACAGTCCACATAATAGACTTGTTAGCCAAAAGATACTATTTTATTTAACTATGCAGCCAATACCCTTAGGTGGCCCTGCATAATTCAACCCCCTAATGGGTTCGTTAAATGTTGGTAACATCATTCTTGGGAAGAATGCATATTTTGTCCTTATTTGTCTTAAACGACTGTATGTAGGGATCCACAAAAAAATATCCATCCTTAACATATTTGTCCCATATCCTTTTTCATGATATGAAAGTATTCAAGTCTATGGTTTATTATTCTTCCCTACGTTTGGGTCAGACCTTCGTAGGAGTGATATTCATCCAGTTCTTCGATAATCTTGTCTGGAAATATCTTCTCCATATTCAAGTACCTATTTCCATACAACAAACTCTATAATTTGGAAGATTTGAATCTCTATAAACTTTCACCGGATTTTAGCACTAGGAAAGTAAATTTCTGAGAGTTCTTTTTGCCTGACTATGCAGTAGGTGCCCATAGGTGGCCTTGCATAAAATGTCCACATAACAGACTTGTCAGCCGAAAGATGCTATTTATTTGACCATGCACCCAATGCCCTTAGGTGGCCCTGCATAATTCAACCCCCTAATGGGTTTTGTTAAATAATAGTAACTTCATTCTTTGAAACTACTTCTTCTAATGCCTTTTAGCCCTTTTTCATATAATTCCTCAGATTCAAATATTCTTAAGCCATAGCTTACATATTTTCCCTCATTCTTGAGTATGGTACTATGTTTTCAAATGAGTTGTCAAGGAATCGAGTCAATTCTAATCCATTCCGGTCAAAGGTATTTCGACCTTAAACATTATCCTTTGTATGTCCGACACGCATGACTTTAAACTGCCAGATTTCTTGTTTTTCTTTTCACCTCAGAGTCAAATCCTATTTTCTCTCCGGATCCAACTTTGAGGGGGGACTTTTGTTGATGCTCCTTTCCATCACAAAGTCTAACGACTGAAAAAAGGGAAATACTTTAGTCCAATGTAATTCATCCTTTGAAGAAACATCAAAAATCGACAAAGGGATGAACAAGGAGAACATTGCCCATAGGTCGCGCAAGTTCCCTCATGGTCGCGCAAGTACACTTGCGCGCCGCCTAGTGGTCGGGACAGTCTACTTGCGCGACGCCTTATGGTCGTGCAAGTGACTTGCATGACCTAAGTGATAACCGCTCGGTAACCGTCCGGGGTCTTCTCCTGCCAATAAATAGACCCTATGGGCCCCCCATTCGAGAGGATATTTTTTTTTTTCAGAAACTCAGATTGAAGATCCCGACGCCCAAGTCTCTTTTCAAAGCTTCTGGAACACTTCTAAGGTAATTTCTTACCTAGAATGGAAGATCTAAAGAGAGGGAGTAAGGCCTAAGTATTGAAACTCATCAACACTTGCGCGCCTGAGTGGTCATCCCTTAAGGGAAGTGGTCACACTTGCGCGCCACCTTATTCCTTCAACAGAACTTGCGCGTCCCTTTTTAGAAGAACCTCAAGAAGATTTTTAAGGCTGTAATGAAGAGTCGCTCAAGTATCTCAAATGCTGGTTGAATATCGCGCAAGTACCCACCATGTCGCGCAGGTATACCTACGCGACCAATACCTGCGCGCCGCCGCAGTACCTGTGCGCCTTCCAAGACTTGCGTGCCCTTCCTTTTTGGGTGCCTTTCTTGCCCATTTCACCCCTCTTAAGCCATTACACCTTTCCTTTTCAAGATTCAGTCTTCAATACACTCTTGAAATCCATTTATTACATGATTTCTTGATTTGACTTCCTTAATTGAAAGGAATTCTGTGGAATATCTCTCAAAACCTAGTGATTTAAATATCTTTATGTCACCAAATATGGAGAGTTCATTCATTCAACCTCATCCTTTATGATGAGAGAATCCTTAAACATGGGTCTCCTTTTTAGGAATAAGTCCCAGTCATAATCTGGGGCTTCCTTTTCAGGAGTAAGCCCCAAGTCTCCTAACCTAGGCCTCCTTTTCAGGAATAAGTCCCAGTCATAATTATGGGCATCCTTCTTAAGAGTAAGCCCCAAATCCTCTAATTTGGGCTTCCTTTTCAGGAATAAGCCCCAAGTCCCTTAAATTCTCTTTAACCAGTCCTAATTTACGTTTGATCTGGGATTCCTTCTCAAGAGTAAAACCCAGTTATCAATCCTCTCCTAATTTGGGTTTCCTTTTCCGGAATAAGTCCCAAGTTAGAGTATTCAAATCTCCATGAAGCACATATACCTCTATGGACCCTGTTCCTGGATTTTCTCCCTAATGTAAATCCTAACCTTCATTTATCTGGGCAGTCATATATACATAAGCCCCAAACCATTTCTTATGATTACATTTTTCATGTCCCAATTGTCTATTTTTTTACCAATACCTCTTGTTTCTCACACAGAGCATGACTCACATGAGCTTAGAGAGTAAAAGTAATTATGACATCCTTCTTTGATCCATCAATCATAAACATTATACTCCCTTATTAGAACTACGTGGGTTCTGATTCCTTTTCCAAAACAAAGGATACATAGGTAGCCCATCTATGGGTTCGATCCCAACTCTGAAATAATTCATGTCCTTCTGAATGACAATAAACTTCAAGTGCCCCACTGAGTTGCTTTAAAACCAGTCTGGTCATCATAATGACCAAGAGACTTTTATATAAATGTTTTGAAGGTTACCATTGACCAAGAATCTCTAAATAGATATAGATGATTCTCTATTGATGAAGAACCTCAAATATATATAAAAGATTCTCTAAATTTCTTACATATTTAATCATTGATTGTCAAAACTGAAGGAAAAGCTCATTTTATACTTGGTAATGTAACAAGGATTCATGAACATAACTTAAATCTATAAAGAGAGTCCCAGAATAGACAATAATTCCCCTCAAAAAGGTGTGATGAGTCCGACCTCCCATCCTCTCGACCAATGCAAATTCCTAATCCTCATCAGTCCACAAGCTAATGAGCGCCTACCTTTGGAAAGTATGTCCAAATGGATGTGGAATCATTGGATGTTTCCGGTTCTACGAACAAACCGGTTAGAAACCAATCGGAACGTTTGAATCTCCCATCCAGGAGGTCATCCCATAATTTCGAGGGAAACAGACTCGAAGGGTGTTCCCGATCACCATGGTCTAGAAACTATCACTCATGCATCAACAATAACCATAAGTAACTATTTCTCCCAACCTAAAGTAGACAACAATATATATATACACACACAATAGAAGTAAATAACAAAGTAAATCATGAAAATATTTTTCATTATAGTTAGAGAACAACATAAGAGAAACAATAGACAAGGCATCAAAACATTCTCTAAGAGACAAGTCCAACTAAAGAAGTTAAATAAACTGAAACGGCTACCCAAATAGTCTCCATGTGATGGCATGGGAATACTCCCACCATCTCACCAATAGCTACCCAAACCTAGCTGATAGATAACCCCACCACCTCAATGTGCCACCTTGAATTTCCCTATATTGAAAGGCATAATAGGGTCTATTCACCCCTAAAGGTGTATGTACGGTGTGAGCTAATAATCTCAGTATGATCCCACTCAGGTGTTCCATAATAATTCTATATACAATAATAAAATTAAGATCAACATTAGAGAAAAAGTCATGATTAACGATTAAAATATTTTTTTTATCAAAACCATGGAAAACATTCATTTCCCCCCTTTTCCATATTTCTTAATAAAGCAGGTAAATCAGTTACAATGAATTTTATATTCATATATCAAATAATTCATATGAAAAATGATCAAATCTTGTATTACATTTCATATAAAATTCATAGAAATACAAATAAAGTATTATAAGCCAAAAAATTCAAATCATCCAATGAAAATGTTACTTCATGCCAAGGATACCACTAGGTCATGATATCAATGACACTCATACCCCCAACATAGACCATCATGCATGCATGAATCCCCTAGAAATATGCATCATATCTAGGTATCATAGAAACAACCCAAAATGTGAACCCTCCCTAGAGTTTCTATCAAGTCCCTATAACAACAATAATAGAGAGTAGTGGAATTCCCCATGATTGAACCCCCCCCCCCAATATTATAAGTAGATGAGGCCTACTTCCACAACTTCCACTTAATTACCCAAGGCATCCCACGTTCTGAATTTTCCAAAACACTTCATCAAAACCACGATTTGAGAACCCTTTCAAAAAACCATTACACAATTCTTTGAAAATAAATTTTCTTTTATAAAAAACAAGGGAAAATAATTTTTTATAAAAAACCCATAGTTTTCAAGAAAAATTAGTCAACAAATTATGGAAATTCGTTTTATAAAACAATTTATAAAAATGATGCAATGAAGTGCATTCGAAACATGCTATAGATGGAACCAACTACATTGACTCTAGTCGTTCATTCTCCCAATGAGATTCACCAACAAGAAAGATATCAATAACAACAGCAGATCCCCTAGAATCAACCATTTTCAACTCATAATTGATTAAACCTGAAGACTGATTGACATAAAAAAATAACACATACATCAAGGAAATCACATTTCACACCACAAACAACACATTGGATATCCTCCAAAGGAAAATCAAATGATAGATCTAGAAAAAATCAAGTGAAATATCATTATTGATAAATGAATCCATGACCATATAAAAACAAGGCTACCATGATCATAGAAAAAGATGAAACATGAGTGTTTCTTACCCAGAGAGAAGTAGTACCACAACACTGATGACCGATCTCCAAATGAATCTATCTGAAATTAATGGAGGTCACTAAAATATCTATGTAAGCGATATAGGTCATAGGGAAGAGATCAGGTGGTTGAATGAATGAGATATCAGTTAAAAGTTACCTAAAATCCAAACTTAGGCAATTTACACATCATGTAATCCCATTATATATTGTGTAATCTATGAGGATTAAATACATCGGAAAACTCATCACCATTTTACAAATACCAATATTATAACATTACATGATGTGAACCTAATTCATGTTATATGAAATTATCAAATCATGAGCCAATTCATGAAATCCAACCCATTACCATTACAAATCATGCAATCATTACATGGTCTGTATTTCTCTAGCTGACAGTGAAAAAGAACTAGTTCTTACACAAGAACCTAAACCACCTTTGGAATTTTCCAAACTCAAGGAGAAACCTATTAATGAATTATCACATTTATACCCTGAATGTATTAATTTAAAAAAACATACATTCCAAAAAATTAGGTCATTTACCCCAGAAAATGAAATCTATACTCGGGAGTCTAATGAAAGACCCAATTGAATATAAAAACAAGTAAAGAACAGTAAAATACATGAAATATAGTGATAATTTGTTACATAATTTCAGAGATATTGTGTTTTCCAAATAAAAAAGAGAACCAAAGAGACTTTAGTTTTTTAAGATATAATCCCTCCCTAAATACACTTATGTGAAGGAGAAGATGATAACTTAGGTGTTTTAATTTTGTTTAATACACTCAAAAATATTCACTAGATAATTATTCCATGAATCCATTTAGTGGTTTGAAATGCCATTATGCATTATATTCTACGTTTTTACATGTTCTTGGGTCATGTTGGATCTTTTTTAAATAAGAAAAAGCATTATTCACTTCATGAAGAACAGAGGTTTAGGTGATAAGATTTCACAAAGGATTTAGACACCATATACCCACACTATAATTGCATAGAGAAGTGTTTTCATGAAGGTTTTTAATGTGTAAAATGTATGCATATACTCGTGTGAATGAATAAAAAATAATGAAAAAAATTAAAAGAAAACACATATGCAGTACTTGACTAAAAAAGAAAAACAAGCATAAGATGATTAAGCTTATGCGTGCACATGGGATTACATAATCACCAGATAATAATTGAAGTAAAATAACAATATAAATGAACTTAAAATAATGATGAGATGTGAAATGGTAATTCATTATTCATATTCCATGCATGCATTAATTGATTTGAGATTATAAGAAGAACTTGAATGGAGATTGTACAAGTTTGATTATTGCATAAAATAATTTTTGGAAGAATTTGTGTGCACCAGTTTCCCACATCTTAGTGAGACCAGGGCTTCAATTGAAGGAATAATTTTCTTACTAATGTTACCCTATGTCAACTGGTCTGATATAGGTGATCGGAATAAGTGGGAAAGATTGATAAAATCGTTCAGTGGATTTTAAGGATAGTTGAATGGTGCATGAGAAAGTGTGATTCAGCGTGAGCATGGAGGAAGATCATAGGGTCATTCTATAGTAGATAAATCATTGAAGATAGGTTAAGTCATTCATTAGGATTTAGGAGTAGGTTAAGTCTTGTAGTTGTTTCTAGTGGACAAATAAGTCACTTAATTGGAGATAGAGAAGAAGAAGACTCTGTTGCGACTCATGAGTAGGATGGTGTGGTCTCTAGTAACACTATGGTATGCCATGTAAATAACCTCATATTTGGATTTATGCGTATATATAGTTTGATTTTTTAATTTCCATTTTAAATAAAAAAAAATTATAGTTCATAATCCATGTCGTGGGGTATAACTAACATAACAAAGAGTATTCCTTTTAACCAAACCTTTTAAATACTGTGAACTACACTCTTTTTATTATTACTACTGTACAAGTAGTGATATTGAGGGATATAACTAAGTGGATCAAAAAATTTAACAAGGTCTCAAGATTTAATTAAAAATTAAAAGAATTTATAAAATGATTGTACCACCGATTCACCCCCAATCAATGACACCTAATATGTTTTGGGGATCTACAATTTGTATTAGAGACAATATCCCTCTAAAGATCCAGGTGAATATTTATGAATTTTATATTTCTAAAATTGATTGAAACATATCTGATTAATATTCTATTAATGACTCATAAAAAAGAGTACATAGGTATGGAAGCTGAAGAAGAATCTTGTAGTAAAGGTAGATACACCATTAACTGAAAGTATTCAAAGTGGTTAGTGTTGCAATAAATAAATTTCTTAGAATTGTTCTGGTAAATCCTGCTCAAACTATGACTATAATATATCATTAGTGATCTTAATTATGAATTCAATGAAAATTTGAAGAGTTCCCCAAATAAAGTTTAAGATTTATTGTTATTATCTTCAAGGGACATCAAGATGAAAAGTTACAGCTGGAAGAAGAGGTTTATGTGATAAAAGAGGCATTGGATAATAAGTATGATATGTCCAACACTATCACAGAATATGTGAATGTAAAGGATAAAACAATAACCATTTTATATGAAATATATGATGATTCTATTGATGAAATGAAGATAAATTTCTGGGAGAAATATTTCTTTGAGAATGTATTTTTGATGCTTTCCATGCATTACAAAAATTAGAGAATGTATCTATTGTTTTTAATGATTATAAACCTCTAGATAAATATAAAAAGTTTACGGATATTGGAAGTTATTTTTAATAATTAAGAAACATTCATGAATTACAAATGAATATGCTGATGTTGGATTGTAAAGGCAAGATGAGATCAGTTGAGGATGAGAAGAACTCCCTCAACACGAAGTGTTTAGAGGTAAAGATAAAATTGGAGAATCAATAATCAGCACAATATGGAATGTACCATATAGATAGAAAAATATATTTTCTTAAAAAGTCGTCATTTCATGATCATGAATCCAATAAGAGCCTGAGACCATCCTCTAACCAAATGGAAACATCCTCCATGAATAACCTTTCAGATAACCCATAAACTGTCTTGTGAACTAATGTTGTTTCAATAGATGGTATAGACTTTAAACCAAACACTCGGAAAGTATAGATGGTGATAAATGAATATAAAACCACCATATAAATGTTGGATGTAAAATATAGGATGTAAATATGTTCCCCATGAAGTATCCTAAATATTTTTGGTTCAATGGAAAAGTAGAAAGATTCACAATCTTCGAAATCTAAATATGCTAAACCACAAAAAAATGAAGAAGGATCGTAGCCTATTTTTAGTGTTACTATAATTTTATGAACAAGGCATTGTAATTCATTCATAACATGAAAAATTAAATAAAATAATGTAAGTCCTAAATTTATTAGTAATAAATACAACGAAAAGAGAATACCTACACCAAAGAAGATAAATCCACAAAAAATGAAATTATCTACAAGGAAAAGAATTTAATTATTTGACGATTTATGTAAGTATTGTAATGAATGTGTTCATTGTTATGATAAAAACTGGTATATAACAATTATGAAAAAAACATATAATAATGTGGAGATAAAACCAAAACAAAAAAGGAATCTAGGTAAGAAATTAAGGTGACAGGTGATCCATGGGATGAGAACAAAAGAAGAGGATTGTTAAAAAACTATCACCAAGAGGAAAAATGATAAATCCTCTACCACATAAAAGGGTGACTGAAATATGTCTAGAAAATAAAAGCCCCCAAGGAAAAATAAGGCTCATTTTGATGATGGACAACAACAAAAAATATCTTTAAATAAGGAATTTTATGAAGAAATATTTTTGTTTATCATTTTTTAATAGTGCTCCGAAAGAAATAGAAACAATTGTAATATTTTTCGTATAACTATCATTTCTAGGAAAAAATCATGAATAATGGGTATTTAAAGATGAGTATATGAGAAAATATTCTCAAATAAATTATTTTTGGACATTTAATTCAACCAACTTTCTAATAAAAATAGCTATAAATCATAAAATAATTTTTTAAGATATAATCAGAAGGGTCACAATGATAAGAAATACTTGAATGGACATACAAGATATATTATTTATGTTGAAAAGGGTAAGAGGATTCAATACAAAAAGAGTTTAAATTCTTGTTTATATTCTAATAATAAAGTAATTGTCAAGAAATAATTCCTACTTTATTTGAATAATAAAATTAAATTGGCTAAGCAATTTGAGGAAGTTGAAAAACTTTCTGAAGCTAAAAGAAATAAAGTTATTACATAAACCAAGATGGAACAATCTATTCCCCATAACGTTTACAAAAAGTTGACGGATATTTAGAGAAAATAATGTCCCAGATTGAGAGGAAGATCATAGCATTGAATTATACTCCTGATGAACTAAAATATCCCTCCTTATTACTCAATACATACATATGCTAATGTACTGACATGCATGGAATTTAACGAGATGGATGATTTCCTTGGGGGGGATAATTAATGATATAAACCTATTAGATATTAAATTCATACAGAATGTTGTATTTATGATTATATATATATAATTAGAGGATAAGGCACGCCAATATCACTTTCATCCATCATTCTTAATTGTATTAATCATATCAATTAAGGGGAGTGTTTATTTGATGAAAAGACGAGAAAAAGGGGGAGATATATCTTATTTCACTTGATCTTTTTGATTTGTTTGTTGAGGTATTTAAATTATTAATCATTTTTTTAATAAATATAACTATATACATCCCCTTAAAAGAGAATCGAGAATATATGAGCATGATTTAACATTCATGGTCTTTTATGGACTGCTTATACATCTTGGATTGCATCTCTCTTTTTTATACACTGGGTTATCTATATATACATAGAATTGATCAACTAAATGATCCTTTATAAATGAACTAGGTGGTATCACCCTCTCCAAGATGTATTCAAGAAATAATCTTTTAATGTAGGAAACTATGTTTTTAAATGAAAAATGAGATGAGATTATATTCCCTTACTTAGCCTTTGCATATGATTTCCAATAAGGTGGATAAATTTTTTAACACACCAATTGTCATTTAAATATATGAAAGAGATATTTAAAAAAGAGGATTTTTGGGACTAATAATTAATTTGTTATCAATGATGTTTGAACATGTGTTTAGAAGGTTAATGGTGAGATGTAGTGATTCTCAAACAATTGTTATAGATTCATGTTTTGGAATAGTATGTCCTACATGGAAAATTCTCCAAAAAATTATAAAAATTGATCAAAATAATATTAATGTTAAAAAACATGATTTAAGGACCCAAGTTTTACAAAAATGGAGAATGAATTGAAGGCCATGAAATAGTTCTATTGTGGAATTAGATTTAAAAAGGTTCCATTAAAAATAAATAATATTTTTCCAAAGGTATATTTGAAGAATATTTTTTATAAAGTCTTGTATGTATATTATATACAATGACTCTATGTATTTTAAGTAAGTTTTGTATACAAAAAAATTGGGGAAAACCTAGGCCATTCTAAAAGGAAAACTCGACCACTTATGGGAGATGGGATCAACCGTGTTGGATCCAGCACACACATGGATATTCCACAACAACATGAATGAGAGTGGGATGACTATAGGCCTAAAATAGTGTTCACCCTTACAAGTGTGCAAGAGAATGGTCTGACTAAAAAGGATGTGTAGGTGAGCTAAAGTGACCTGTGTGTGGATGGTATTTCACGTATCGATCCCCCAATTTCTTGTCACATCTTGTCATAGGCATGACATGTCATATATTGAAGTGTGAAACCTCTGTATAAACCGATGTTATATAGAATTCAATCATGTTAATACTAATCTATATTAAAAGATAAGGATATAACATGGGTCTTGCGATCCATGTAATCTTATCTGTCTTATTGATGTATGATATTATCTTCAATATAAAATCGCTCAGTGTTTCTCATATTCACCAGAGTTCATGGTCGGACCACCATAGATCAAATTTGATCCTTACATGGTCACTCTATGGACAATAACACAAGATAGTCAAGAATAAAATAGTAATTCATGCATGATACCTTTTCATGACTCTAAGAGATCAACAAAGTGGCTTTGGTCAAATGAAAACACAATTACAATAGGATGGTGGTTATATGACCATAGATTCCTGGATTCAGTGCCATAGTTTATTAAATTAGTAATATTTACAAGAATCAAACTCGCATTCACTTATTACTGAAAACAGTCACAAGAATAGACACTATTTCTTATCTTGAGAAAAATATTTCCCAGAGTCGGTATCATACTTTATTACTTTGGAATGATTATAAGGAATCTCATCCCAAATTACCAAAAAGTTTACTATCATTGGAAAAATAGATATAGACATAATTGTTACATTACAACATTAAATGAAAATAAATATAGAGATATGATTTGAAACATCCATAAAATACTGATTATTCTTAGATGTCAATCATAATAATATTCATCTTCACATCCTAGGGAAAATAAAACATAAGAAATGCATGATCTAATATTATCAATAAGGGTAAGTAATATAGTGGATGTTATCATAAATATAAACATTAAGCATGGTGAATAACTAAAAACACATGCCTTTAAAAATAAACTTCAGAATAAAATGGAAGTAAAGAAAGATGTGTAAATAAAGACATATAACTGATCATAAGAGAATAAACATAACCATGGATATTCTACTAGTCAAACTAATCACACAGTTTATTAATTAATATTATCATAATAAAAAAATGAATAATGCCAAATATATAAAACATATTATCAAAGCCTCATTCAAGACATATAAAAATACTAGGCCAAGGCCTTGACCAAAACCCCTTTATGTTTTGTCTCATGAGACCTACTAATGAATCGAAGGGCTATATAAGGGACCATCTATAACATTTTATGTCTAATTCATTACTAATATTAATGGGTCTATGAATAAACAACATGAACATATTAAAAGCAAATAACTTTCCCCAATTTTTAAACACAATCAATAACCAATCTGATTATCATGGTGAATGGTATCACGATAGAACATCCACAATCAAACCAGTCATAAAACATTTAATAATATATAGTAGAGGAAAAAAATAAGATATCAATCTCAATAAATCATAAAATTCAATATCGGAGTTGTTGAAATAATTTAAAAATGTCAAATAAAATTATCGAGGAATTCTTGAGAGAAATACCCCCTTTTACTTTACAAAGAAGAGTAATTTTGGAAAAATCATTTTTAATTGTCATTATTTTTTTTATAAAACTAGTTATGAACTAAAATAAATTTTCATGAAAAATGTAGTAATTTTATAAAAATAATGGTTTCTTAAAATAGCTTGTATATGGTACTTGAAAATGGGTAATAAATCGAGATGTTCCCTTTAATTCGGCATGTGTATTGTTAAGGATAGAGAATGATCATTATAAAACATGTAACTACCCATAATATAAATAAGGGTTCTGATTTTTACACTATATTAAACATATTGATTGAATTTAGGGAGTTATTGTGTCAGTGGAGACGACCTGTTTTTTTCTTATTGTAACACCCCAGGTAAATAAAGAATATGACGTTTTTATATTTATCCCTATTTTTGAATAAAATGTTAATATTAAATTATAGGTAACTCTATGCTTTATGGCTTACCCAATATGCAACAACGAGTTTCTTTGAAATCTTACGTTGCACTCTAATAATAAAATAATTTTATTTTAAATGGAAGTCAACACCTAGCCGTTGTAATGACGTGAATGAACAGAACTAACTACAAAATGATTATATATGTCTGTAAAATATTTTTACTTTTTACAATAAATGTTAGAGGATTAAAAATGCGAATGAATCCAATTTTTAAGCGTAAACCTTCTAATACTCTTTAAAAGGTCGATTAACCGATTTTTGATGGCGAACCTCTTTTAAATCCACTTTTGACAATTTTATGTGTTATATTTTACAAAATAAAATTCTTCTTTAGAATCGGGACATCAAAATTTACTTTGTGTAAATATTTGGTATTTTTTCGATAAAGTTCATTTTTTTATGAATAGTGAAAAATGTTGTATTTTAATTCAAAACCTATTTTCAATTTAATTTATTTATATGATTAGATTATCTTTTGAATTGGTTTTAAAGTGAAATTAGAATATATTTTTACCATTTAATCCAAAGTTGGTCATTGTAATTAATTTCAATTTGAAATTGGACTTAAACTAGTGTCAATCTTTTAAAAGATATTGTTTCTTAAAAACATGTTATTTGTTTTGAAAGAAAGAATTAATTATTAAATTAATTAATGCAACTTATATGTCTTGAATTTTATAAAATAGACATCATTTTTGAATTCGGAATATCAAAAATATCTTAGGGTGAATTTTTGGTATTTTTCTGAAAAACTTCAATTTGTGATGAATAGTGCAACCACTAAGTGGTAGTTTAAAAACTGATTTTTCGTTTAAATGAAACTCTACCACTACTTTGATTTGAATTTCAAAAATACGACATACATGGTTTTCATTAGGATGTAAAACGTGGTTCAATGTGATTAAAATAATTTTTGGTGAAAAGTAACTTGTATGTTTTTAATCGCGATTAGAGGTAATTAGTGTAATTTAAGGTAAAAATAATATTTTAATAATATTAAATGACCTAGACACATGTCCTACCCTCATTGGATGTGTCATGGCCGACCAATACAATCCATGGGTCAACTTGGGGACCCCATGGAGCCACTTTGGTAGGAAAATGACATAAATATATTTTTATTTAAAGCTAAAATAAAAATGTCACAAACATGAGTTGTTTTACTAGAAAAATTTTTAAATGGGGTTATACAAGTCATATTTTTGACTATAAATATTAATTAGAAATATAAAAATATTTCCTACATCATGTTATTTTTTTTATAATTTTTAGACATTAAATAAATTAAATTATTTATGATACCATGATGATGCAGCGATTACCTCATTATTTAACGATTTAAATAAAATGAAAAGATAATATAAAATCTAAGACCTAAACATGTCAAAAACCTATTATATGGGTGGATTTAGAAACATTATCACCTTATCCTCGAAATATATCCTTATGATACCTTTAAAATCCTAAAATCATTTTATAATAAAGTAATATTTTATAACATTCCAAGAGTGCCCCTCCTCTCCTCTTATAAAAGGCCCCCACCTCTACCACCTTACACACACCTCTCAAGCCTTTGGCTCAGCCAACCCCTACCCATTTCATCTCTCCACATCCCTTTGTTCATTATTGATGCCTGAAATTTGGCATAATTCCCTTCAAGAAACCCTTTTGGTTCAAACCAATAGGAGTTACCCTATTTAAAGGAGATTAAAGAACGATCGAGTCATGTCAGACACGAGGTAAGGGATCCAACCTCTCTCTTTATTTTTAAGTACTCTCTTTTATGTCATTTCTTTAAATCTCATCTTTAATATGTTTGGGGATGTTATTTTATGTTCCTCATACTGTAATTTTTATGTTCATATTATGAGAGACCCTATTTGATCTCATAAATCCATTTTTGGAAGTTTTGAGTGGCGCCATTAGGCTGCCGAATTTTCGTAAAAGATCCAACCTCTCTCTTTCTTTTTCAGTACTCCCCTTTATGTCACTTATTTCAATATAATCTTTGTTATGTTGGGGGATGTTATTTTATATTACTCTTTCTGTACATTTTATTTTAATATGATGAGAGACCCTATTTGATCTCATCAATCCATTTTTGGAAGTTTTAAGTGGCGTCGTTTGGCTGCCGACTTTTCATAAGGGATTTTTTATCTCACTTTTATTCCCGTGAGATTTATGCTACATTTTCCACCATTTCATTTGAGTGGTGTATGTACTACCCATTATTATACTCCTTGTGTAATATATTTTCATTTATGGGTATTTACATATTCATTGTATGACCCTTCTTCAATGGGGTGTACGTTTCAAAAGTTACCCAAGTCGGTAAGGGAACCTTTCACCCTCCTCTTTTTAAAAGAATTATTTTGTTATGTATTTTAATTAACATACTATATGATGTGATATATTCTTATATATCCTTATTGATGTAAATTTTATGTCCAAGTGATGATATACCCTTTTTATCTCTCATCAACTCATTTTCTGAATTTTGAAGTGATGCCGTTAGGCTATCGAATTTTTGCAAGGGAACTTCTTAACCCAATTTTGATTCTTTGGGATAAAATTGTACTCCTTGAATATGTCGTTCTATGAATATGTGTGAAAAACCTCTGATTTTTTTACACTTAATATCAACTTATATTTGATGTATTCGTTTGTCACACATAATTATGTAATTGATTTATCCTTAATCCAAGGATACCATCTTTATAATGGATTTCATCTCAATATACATTTCCATTGAGACTTCATTGTTGTTATGCTCCAATTCACTCTTATATGGTGTGTATACTGTCCTTTGACATATTATATCATGAATCACTTTATTCACATGATATTATAAATCTCGGATTGAATGTTATTCCACAATTATTTGTATTCAATAGTCTCTCATTTTGTTAATAACTCTTTAAAAAAAATATCATTTTAAATGTTTAAAAGATTAATTATTCTATATCTTTATCTTTAATGTCTATGTTTTCAAATTGTTTTTCAGTATTTACTTATTTGTACATTAATATTTTAAAATTAGAATTCCATTAAAAGATTCAACGTGGTATGTGACACTTTGATTCAAAAATCTATTTTAAATGGTTTTTGATAATGGATTGATTAATTCAATATATTGGAATTACTTTTCTTATTGAAAATGAAATTTTGTTGTTGAAATGTTTATATTTTCAATATTTTATGTGTAATGATGGTACTTAGACATTTTACGGGTGGTTACGTGATAAACCATATGATGGGTGGTGACGTGAATACCAGGACGAGTGGTTACGTTATAACCTCCAATGCATTGGGTATGGAAGTCGGCCGTATGGCTATTCCATTAAGTGATATGTGTGGAAGTCAACCGTATGGTTATTCCATTTAAATATGTTTATTTTCCAAGTTACCTTTATATGTTATGTGTTCTTTATATGGGTTTTTATGGTAATATTTTGGTTACAAAAGGGGTAAGTAATGATCTTTTATTCAGTGAAATGTTTTTTTACTAATTCATTAAGGTGAAAAGTATTACTTTGATAAAGTATTCTTGGTTTACTTGTTGTTTTGAAAAACTAACAGTTTTCCTTCTTTGTGTATCCTTTACTGGGATTTTTATGCTCATCCCATGTTTTTGAAATGTTTTCCACATGAATTAAAGATGAATAGGGTCAAGGATGTGATCAAGGAAAGACAAGCTATCTAAAGCATGGAACTAGACATGTTTATTTTTAAGAGTTTTTATTTTATGTAAACTTAGTAGAAGTGTATACTTTGTAATATTTTAGATGAAATAGTTATGTCCTAATTCTCTAAAAATCTAAACCTGAAAAGATCCTCAATGTGAATTATTCATATAATTCAATAATAATTAATGTTTAAGGCTGAGGCCTTATACTTATACATGAGAAATCCCAAATGAATCAGAAGATATAAAATTTTCCTTGAAAAGGCATATTATTTGGAGTCCGCAACATGTAATGATTCTTATAGATAAGGTGGTGAATGGAATAGGGATCCTTGCCTATAAATATTTGAGCACCAAGATGAGGTGGAGGTACCAATAATTAGAGTGATCCTGTGTTTTCTAAAGAAAAAATAGCACTATGAAGCCTTTAAGTTCATAATGAGAGAATTCCTCCTATGATACTCTTACATGAAGGAGAAGAGGAACTCACTGATTTTTGACCTTTGTTTAAAAAAATAAAATATCATCTTGAACAATTTTTTCTAGGAATCCATTTGGAGGTGTGTGGTAACCAAGAGCTTTATCTTATAGGTTTCTTCATGCGATCACGTTTTGATGGATCTTGTGAAAAGAATCAGTGTTACTTACCTCATGGAAAAAAAGTTATGGGATAAAAATGCTTGAAGGATTTAGGCATCATATACACACACTTGGTTTTCATGAAGAAGTGCTTTCACAGAGTTTTTTCAATTGTATAATTTTTTCATATAATTGTGCATATAAGAAAAACAAAAAGAATGAATAGTATTTTCATGCTCACATATAGTATGTGAAATAAAATGTGGAACTTTTATTAGACAATGAAACATATGAATGCACACAGGATTACATAATAAATTGAGAACTATTGAATAAAAAATAATATAAAGGAACATATAATAATATGGTCATTTTAAATGGTCATGCATTATTAATATTGTATTCATGCATGAATTATGTTTAGATTACAAGAATAACATGAATTAAGATTGGGAAGTTTTCATCTTTCATAAAAGAAAATTTGAATAATTTGTGTTCACAACATGAACACATCTGAGTGGGGCCTATAATTTAGTACAAGGTAAAACTTCTTGAGAAGAGTTACACTGAGGCCACTGGTCAGTTATAGGTGATCATAATAAATTAGAAAGAATGATAGACTCATTTAGTGGCTGTTAAAGATACTTTAAGGGTACATAAGAATATGTGATTTAGTGATATTATGGAGGAATATCAATAGTTAATACTACGTAAGATCAATCCATAAATAAAAATGAATTGTTCTGGTTGGTTCTAGGACTGGGTGAAGTCTTCTAGTATGTTACAAGAGTAGAATATGTGTCTCACTTAGAGCTAGAGGAGGAGGCGTATATTTTGTGATTTAGGTGTAGGCTCGTGTGGATTCTAGTAACACCGTGGGATATAGAATAAATAACATCTGGTGTGGATTTAGTAGTAGATAAAGTTTGATTCAATATTGACCATTTGGATTTATAAAAAGATTATAGTGGAGAATATATGTTGGGGGTATAACCAACATTGTAAGGGGTAGGGATTTTATGTGAACCTTGTAAATAATCGATGTTTCACTATTTAGTATTATTACTACACATGAGGTGTGATTGAGAAATATCACAAAGTGGATAGATAATCTTATCTTGTTCCAGATATTGAATTCAAAATTAAATAATTCATAAATGTAATTTACCACTAATTAACTCCACACTCAATAGCTTCTCATCTGGTCTACAGATCTATAGGGGAGATCATATTGAGGTCAACGTCCTATCCATAGTCTCCAGTAACTCCTAAAGGATTCTATCCAACCATAGTTAAGAGTTGTTCATTTTGTTGTTTGTGTAATATTTGTGCTTCAACCATAGAGGATGGGGATTTAAGCTAGATGTATTGTGTTCATCTTGGATACTAATACATATTGTTAATATTCCAGGGTTTGTGTGGGTTTGAAAGTTATAAATGCTGATGTGAGGTTTAGGATAAGTTGACATATGAATTTTCATGGTACGTTGTCAGATTATTGTGAAATATTTAATTTTTCATTATTTTGAGATCCTATCTGGGTTTAAGGTTTAACGCTTCTCCAAATTCATAAATCCTGAGAGTCGAGCGATGTTGAAGCAATGAACCAAATTGTAGTTTCAAGATAAATTGAAGGAAGTTAAACCCATGAAACATGATTGAAGTGTCAAGACTAAGAAAACATTAGTTAATAAAGTACTAATCCAAGATTAGTATAATATCCATAATCATTCAACATCTGATTTTGATGTTGGATTTAGCTAGAAGGGATTCATTCAAAATTATGGTATTCTTTTGATATCCATGAAAAGGAAGAATTAACTTTTACTCTTCCAAGTGAGGTATACAGTAAACAACTATAAGATCATTATATATTTTTTATCTCATAATTCTTGATCATAAAATTTATTATGAAGATAAATTGATACTGACATGTGATTATTGTGGTGTCTCTTTTTTTGTTTTTTTTTCACATTTTCTAATTAGTTTTAGTAGAACAGTCTCATATAAAATGTAATGGGACTATGTTATAATTAAATTTAGTTATAAAATTTTAGAACCGTATCTTGGAAGTAGTTTACCAATATGTTCAGATCTTATTATAGTATTTTTATAGATTGTTTGGGTTAGGTGAATATTAAATTATAGTGAGATATTACATAAAATTCTATTTTTAATGATTCTGAAATAAACATCGAGGTTAAGAGATAACCATTATACAACCAAAGTTAATAAAATTCAAATTCAAATAGATTGTCAAGAATTAGTACTAGGATGGGGTGGGGAGCTCGATGTCACCTTCAACCTTGCACCATGCATTCTGATTGATACCTCCACATGAAGTAACTCTGTCTCCATCAAATTCCCTAGATCATAGTTCATAAAGCTGATAAATTATTTCCATCAGAATAATCATGAAAATAAATCAGAATATTCCTCAATAAACATTGAATAAAACTAACAAATATAAAACACCATGAACCCCCACCAAGCATGAACAAACATCCTTTTAGTAATAATAAAGGATCCAATCCTCAATCTAGAAAAAACAGTCAATAAATAATGCATCATCTAAAACACATAACCTGGAAGATTCCACCACCAATCTAGGATGAGAGCCATTCCACCCAAGAAATAAACACTAATTAATTAAGTATCACCTATATCACTGAACATCATCATACAACTTCTAAATGAAGAAGTATCAGGAACCACCACAAGACCAAACACAAAAAATTGAAATCATACAAACCCAGAAACCCCAAGCTCAGGATATCAAACCAGGATAGGAAGACTAGGTGAACTCATTATCATAATAAAAAACCTCAAAATTTCCACCTAAATAATCAAAAGACACCATGGGACCCTTCGCAACTAACCATGTTGGGGTTAACTGAGATAGATTCAAAAGAAAGAAGAGAAGGAGACTAAAAACTTTATGAGTCTATGAGTGATGACCATAATACAAACATACAGAATCAAAAACCTCAAAAGAAAAGTGGTCGATGAACTAGAGGAGGCACTCCTTTATCATGGTTCCATGCCACCAAATATACCATTGAGTCTGGTTATGATGGGGCATAATAAGATGGGAGTAATAGAAATTTCATGAAAGGGTAAAGAATAAGGCCTCGATAGTAGATAAAAATTCACCATAAGAAATTAAAACCCTATGAAAATTGAAGATAGAAAACCCACAACCAAAGAAGAAGAATAACTAATCAAAAATAACCACTGGATTCATCACTAGCAATAAAAGTGGGGACATGTAGAATCATTAGGGCTCTACGAGAAGACCTGGTTGAATAAGGGCATGGGTGAATAGAATCACCACCATCTTAATGATCTCTTCATTGAGTAAGGATGATATACATGATAATTTTCTATTTAATGATAATTATTTATCGAATGTAAATTTATATGAATAATATCCTTTAACTAGTTCCATATTCTATTTTTCATTTATTTCGCTATTTATTGTTAGAACCATAGGATACTTTAGTGAGATATTCCCCAAGGAGATGAATCAGGTTACGAAACTCATTCTCATTTCCTCATGTATCTATGATAATATATCTATCCTAAAAAATCATGACCTTATTTATTAGTAGTTCTACTATTGCATTCACTTTTTTAGTAGTGATCAGATTAACTAGTGCACTTATCATTTACTTATCCATGTATGATTAATGATCTCTCAATATACATATACTGATTAAAATCCTGTAGAATATAAGAAATGTATGAATATAACACCCATGAATTTTACTTTCTTCACCTACACTAGGATAAATCCAAGGATAACACATAGATGTTATTTTGATCTTTTAAATCCACGAATAAACTATTAATAGTGGGACTAGGATACATTGATCCTATTCTTGGGGTCACTGACATTATAAGATTTCATATCAGCTCACTACCACTCAAGGGTCACTCCATTTTTCTCTCCATTTTCTCACTACATCAAGAGGGAATTATTTCTGGCTCCAAATCTAATTCAAGAATATAATGTATGAATGTTGATGCATTGATTAGTGCTCCTTGATATTTAAACTACTCTTTTACAACCATATTATGAATGTCACTATATCAACTTCACTTTACCCATTTAACTAATATTTAATGAATATATCCTCTTGAAAGATATTCAATAACTTTCAATCACATTCTATACTCTTCGATTGGTATGAATACCCAATATTCGCATTTGTGAAACTATTAACTTTTGAATACAAATCTTTCACATTCACGCAACACCCCAATGTCATGAAACTCCCCACTTTCATGAAACTTTAATTGTGGCAGAGAACTCTCCACTTTAAGGAAAATTACAATATGTTTGGAAAATTTCCAAATTTACAAGAAATTATATATTTCAAGAAACATAGATAGTAAAACTGAAACAATTCCATTATTTGTGGGATTTATTTTCTTATTAATTCTTTATGCGAGGAAAACACTCACACAACACTTTTTCAAATTCAGATGCTTTGTATCTTTAATGAGTCCAGATTACTCAAATGAGCAGAGTAGAATCCTATTTATATATTTTATCACCCTTTAATGAAACTATATCACTCACAAATACCTTTCATGAAACTATTAATTATGTTCGTAGAACTTCCCGCCTTCATGGAACTTTTGGGAGTACAATCAATTCACACACACTCCCACAAAACATGGTGTCTTCACAAAAATGATCAATTTTTATAAACATTCAACCATTGAAAAACATAATTTTGTATACAAACCCAATATTTCATGAATTTTACAAAATTTACATGTTTTCATTAGGTTTCCTTGAATCATAAACTTTGTGTAACTTTTCACACATTCACAATGCTTTTCCTCTTCATGAAACTCTTACGCAAACTTCATACCTTTTCCATTTTTTATGAGGCCATATTGAATATTAAATTTCATGAAACTTCATGAAACTCTCTATTACTTTGATGAAAATTTTAAACTTACATGAAAATCCTACCATTTATCTTTTTATTGATATTTCTTAGAATCATCATGTTCACACAACTTCTGGTTTTTGTGAGTGTTCTTCCCTTTAATTGTTTCCTTACACTAAATTATCACACTCACTCAAAAACATCCAGAACCATTTATTTATGAATACATCAAGGTATTAACAATCTTGTATCTTCTCCATGAACTTCATATGATTATACTTGTATGATTACTTCTCTTTCTTTGATATCATTAATCCATCTCCCAATACGATCATGATTGACATTCCACGTTCACACAGTCCTCCATGCAATTTTCTACATTCCATTTATTTGGAACACCATATTCACATGAAACTATCACCTCATTACCTTTATCATGAACATGATGGTCTCATAAAACTATTGACATGGTAAAAAAAATCCAAAATTCTCCATCACACCATGTCAATTGAAACACCGCATCCAACTCACCAACTTGTAATGGTTGAGAATGATAGGGTTGACAATTAATCCAATAAATAACACATAGAAATAGTAATTATCATTAGTGACCAAAATACCCCCCTTGGATTTTTTATAAATAGTTTAATGAGTACTTTTCCTATGTCATGGTTCCACCTTATACACATTTCTCGATACCAACAATCCATGAATACCAATATCAATTATTTATTGCTACTAGCTAATGATATCAACTATTTCACAATGTGTAGTACATGAGAATAACACTTTCTTAAAGCCCATTGAGTATCCTCTTTTAACCAAAACTCTTTTTAGGATTTATCTTCATTCAAAAAACTAATTATGAATCATCTAATTTATAGGATTCACTCACTACTCCCCTAACGAAGGATTGGGTAGGAACACACAGAGATTCATTATCATTTCTTCTTCAGACTGAAACAGTACTAGGATTCATGATACTTTTTTCTCCCCAACTGACATAAAATTAAAATCATAACTAGTACCATATGTAATAAATATAGAATCTTTGTAAACTTATACCTTGGGAAACAAGAGTTTCACATTCAAAATTGTTATTATTCTCCCTTTGTCTTCTTCATTCTAATCAACAAATTCATTATACTTTGAAACCATTGGGACCATCTATCCAATCACTGAATTCAGTATATTTTATAAATGATGTTTATTAGGGTATTTTCACTTCTCTCCCATTGTTAGAATTTTATTTACATTTGGAAAGATGAGACAATTCTCCCCCTATGATACACAACTAATCCTTTTGATAGTCCCACTAGTATGACCAAAAAAATCTTTTTTTCTCCTACATCAGTTTTTTCGTATGGGACAAAAGTTTTTTCAAAACCCTCTAGATAAAAAACATCATTTCTATTTTATATTCCATAAATAACATATTATATGGGTTTCCTTACCACTTAACATAGATCCATTAATAAAACCTCAAATATTACTAATTAAATACTTAATGTAGGATACAAGAGATAAAGTAAATAACACCATCGTAATACATTACACTCACTTACTTTTATACATATCAAGCAACTATAGAAATTTAGATTATTTCAAGGAATTATACTTTCTTTATTCATTATTTCACAAAACAATGATGATACCAACTATCTAAACTAATACCAACTATCACAAATATAAAACTGACAAACTACACACTTCATTAAATCCTTCTCAATACCAAGTATTAAAATTATAACTCATTTTTTCATCTTTGGATACCACTTCCTAGTCTATTTCTGGAATCTCCTTTCTTTTCTCATCCACGTGGTTTTTTAGTTATTTTTGAGGGACAACAACTATTTTCAAAAATCGCCAACAATTTCTCATCTTTTTTCACCAAATACAACACTAATATTTTTTAGAATATTTATCCATCTACACTAGCCCCTAATATCTTAAGAATAGTCAGATGATATCACATGTTAGATAATGAAAAAATGAAACATGTGAGATAATTTTGTTATTTCTTCCCCACTTGTTATCCTCTAGATCTTCCATCAGATATTTCAAGTGTTATTGACATTAATGTATCTTCGATCTTGATACCACTTGGAATTAATTGAAATATCATCTTTCAACTCATAATCCCAATCATTGATACTCACCATTTCTTCTCAAATTATTCTTCTATTCTCATTAATTATGACTTTAGATATAAAATAAATATTTTTCTAATTTGAATCTATTCTAACTTTATAGAATGTTATAACACCACTTTTCATCTTCTGGTATAACTTCCACATGGATTTTCTATCCCCAATACATGAGGAACTTCAAAAATAGTTAATCTTCCTTAAAAACATTGGTAGAGGGGACATTTTTACTTTATTATGTAAAAGAGTGAGGCTATTATTGATAAATTATCCCTTCAGTATCGAAATTTCATTTTCCACTTTTAACATTTTTATAAATAAATGTCACCATCTCATCAATTTCTTCCTCTTCCTAGTAATTCTTCATGGAAATCTTCTTTAGTGCCTTGAAAGTGGCTCTCCTTTGAGATATTCCACTTGAAAAAACATAATTTTAGATGCTTTATTTAATATTCCATTTTCCTGGATTGAAAATTTCTTTTTATTCATAGACCAAATCACAAAATCTTCTACCTTGGGTACTCATACAAAAAATACATCCTCACAAGTTACTGATTTTATCCTTATTCTCCACAAATTATTGAATCATTGTTTGCCCCTACTAGATTTATCATCATTCACAACCCATGACTTGTTTTTGGATGAATATTTAATAAGAGAAGACTTTAATGTCCATTCAATTTTCCAAGTCATCCTCTTTTTTCGTAGAACCTTACTATTCAATATTGGATTTGCAACTAATATTCATCCTATTATTTTCCATTTTCATGGGAACTCCCACAGTTCTTTTATTCTCTTTTCTTACGGTATATTTTTCAATACCAATTTGGAAAGCCTTGAATTTTTCTTCTTTGATAGGAAATAGATCGACAACAGATTTTTTTTCTTCATTGGTGAATCTTTCATCATATTCTTATCCACTGTTATCACAATTAGAGAATCTTCATTCATTTTCCTCTAGAATGTTTTTATTTCATTACAGGAGGGAATCCATTATAAAACTATTTTTAGTGCCTAATGAATCATTATTTGAGTTCCATTACTTCACCAAAAAATTGGAATCTATTTTCTAGGTTAACATACATTATTATAGTGAAAACTTTATTCTTTTTTGCAATATTGATGGGGTAATTCCTTAGACCACATTTAGTATATTTCAAATTGTATTTTCTAGACATATGGACAACATTAACACATATAATGTATCTCCCATTAAAAACATACCTCATTTAGTTGTGGCTTAGTTAATATATTATTTGGGCCTTTTAATAATAACTTTGATCCCTTCTGATTCCAAGAAGACACTCATCATAAGTCCCATTATTAAATAACAATATCACTTAGTAGATACCCTCCCACGAGAGTCATATTCTTTGGATTTTGAAAGTTGATTCCATTAAATATATGACTCAATATTTTAACATTTATGGACTCCACTTATTGATTCTCCCATGAGCGTTTTCATTGTCTTCTCAATTAGGGGTTTCAACCTATTTTTGAGCTCTTTGGTTGTCCCATTCTT
Source organism: Viscum album (assembly GCA_963277665.1). Taxonomy (NCBI): domain Eukaryota; kingdom Viridiplantae; phylum Streptophyta; class Magnoliopsida; order Santalales; family Viscaceae; genus Viscum; species Viscum album. The sequence continues at coordinate 1,895,280,153 of OY728158.1, read as the reverse complement.
CTTCTTTAGTTTGGTAGTCATCTCCTTAAGAAACGATCTTACATATTTTCTATATTTTAACCTCTCTTTAAGATGTATAATAAGAGGGATAATTATAGATTTCATATCCTTCTCTATGGCCATTTTTGTTTCCACTTCATGTGAATGTTTTTCAAGTAAGTCACATTAAATCTTCATTTTTTAACCCTTATTCCCAATATCATCATCTTAGGACACCTTTGAATATTTTCTCATTTGGTTATCCACAATCAACTCTGGAAATTCTGTAACCAAATATTATTTATTAGATCTTACATTTGGAACCTCCTTTGAGTAATGGATCATGTCCTTGGACAAAATTTATATTTTTCAGTTTGGAATATGTCTACTCCAATTCCTTATAATGAGTATAATCTTTTCACCTTATATTTGTGATGGTGCCAATTAGTATTTAATTGAGGTTTCTTAATTCATAACATCAATTCTTAATGCTTCAACATGGATCCATTGAGATTAATTCTTCTTTATTATATCTATGTTTTATTCCTTTTGTACCTTCAATATCATTTGATATGTGAATATATTCCACCTCTATATCTCTTTATATATCTTCATTATTTATATTTCCAACATTTCATGGCATATCAGGATACCCATATAGTCTTAAAACCTCATTGTTTGGAAATACAGACAAATACTTAGATTCATTCATACCTTATATTAGAGAGCTATTGGGTTACTTTAGCTTGATCACATAGTTCTCAAAGACTGTTCCATTATATATAATTCCTTTGGATTTCTTCTTCTTCAGATTCTTTCTCTTTCTTATATCATATAATAAGAATATATTTCTACTCCAATAATTTATTGTAATAATTTAGAATAAAAAAATTGAAAAAGATAAATATACTACCAGATACCAATTATTGGACCCTAAGGGGACTTTAGTGAGAGATTCCCTAGGGGTGTATTAAGGTATGAAACTAATTATTGTTTCCCCACATACCTTTGATACTCTCACTATTCTAAAAAATCTTGTCCTCAATTTTTAGTAGGTTCACTCTTTTGTTAACCAATTATGTGATGATCAAATTTACCAGTGCAATTATCTTAGTCTTGTTCAAATAATATTGATGATCACTCAACCCACATGCAATTATTATTATTTTCAAAATATAATAAAAGAAATTACACAAATAACAAGATTTTTACTTGGTTCACAAGCATTGGGCTACATCTCTAGATCACCCACCGATGTTGTGTTGATATTTCAAAATCCTCTAAGAAACTTTCATTGGTGGATTTAGACTAGGTAACTCCTATTCCTATGGTCAATCACCCTTAAATGATTTAGGGACAAATCACAACCACCCAAGGGCCACTCCCTTTGTCTTCTCACTTTTCTCATTGCATCAATTCTTTTTGGCTCATAGCCTAATGCATGACTACACTATCTGACAGTTGATTCACTAATTAGTACTTGTTGACCATCACACAACTCTTTAAAAAAATGGTTTTGAACAACACCATAATAGATTCACATTCCCTATTGAACTAGTCATCAAGGAATATATCCTTTGGAAAGTTCTGCGATAAGTTATAATCACATTCTATATTATTCACTTGATGAAAATTCCCAATATTCACTTTTTATCAGCACTTCATTTTTGTGTGCCACTATTTCACATTCACGCAACACTACTTGTATGGTGAAACTCTAAACATTTAGGAAAAATTATCTATATCATGAAAAAATTATCTTTCATGAAACTTTTCATATGTCATGAAACTCCAACATTTTGAGTGACTTTAAATATTCTTCAAAACTCACTTGGTCAAACTAAAATAAGTCTTTTCTTCACAAAATTTGTGTCCATATGAATGATTCACATAAGAAAATATATTTCAAAAACTATTTCATGAATTAAATTCCTTTATATCCTCAATGAGTTAGTCATACTTAAATGAGTTAGAGGAGGCCTATTTGAAATTTTTCTACTCTTTCGATAAAATTTCTCAATCTATACCACCTTTTGAAAAGCTATTCATTATTTTAATGAAACATATCATATTCATGTAACTTTGGGGAATATCTTTAATTTATGTATACTTCCCCAAAACCCGGAATCCTCATATAATATACAACCTCTATGGATCTTATTACCTTAAAGAAATTTAATTTCTAGAAAAAAACAAATATTTTCTGAATTTATTGAATTTTTCATATTTTCTTGTGGAAGACATGAATATTTAACTAAGATAAACTTTTCACATATTTTTGAATCATTTACACTTTGAAGAAATCTTTTGAAAACTGTATTAATTTTGCATTTTTTGATGAGTACATCTAAAATCATTATTGTCACAAAAATTTACAAAACTACTTATACCTTTAATAAAACATTTCCACTTAGGAGAAAATCCTACATTTTTTCATTTTTCTTAAGATGGATTGGAATCACCATGTTAACAAAAATTCTAAATTACGTGATTATTATTCCTTTAATTTTTTTCCTTCACTAAATTACCACATGAACTCAAACAATTCCTTAACCACTTATTATATAATATTCGTAGTCCTAGAACTTATCCACATGATTTTCATGATGAAGCCCTATATGAGTGATCTTCTTTCTTAGATAGCTTAAACCAATCTCCATGTATGACTTTGATCGACATTCCAAGATCACACACTAATTCATGAAATATGAAAATTTCTCTTTTTCTGAAATACTATCATCTAATGAAAATATTTCTTTGTTCCCTTTATCGAGAACATCATGGTCTCTTGAAAACATTAAATAGTGAACAATAATTTCAACATGATCCATTCCACTACATTAATGGGGAAACTACATCCAATACACTAACTCACTAGGGTTGACAACAATAGGGTTGATAATAAATACAAAACACAACACATGGAAATGCCAATTCTAATTAGTGTCATATAAATATATATTACAAACCCATACTTTTGTGTCTTTAACATTTTATTATTTTAATAAATAAATTAAATTTAAAAATAAAAATAGGTGTTTTTTATTTATTCATCCTTTATATTGACCTAATGTGTGAAACTATGGTTCATTTTTGTTAAATAAGAATAATAATTTAATGTGTAACATGAATAAACTCTACAATCAAACACTTAACGGTGTTAGTAAAATTTAGATAAATCTTATCTTAACCATCATCATGTACTTATGGTATATTGTTTTATCAAGGAGATTCATGATCAATCCAATTTCTATTTTCATAAAATTAATTAACTTTATTAACTACAATTGATTGATTTTCTATTCTTTTCCATAGATAACTCTAAGGTACCCTAACATGGGAATTGAATCAATGTTGGATCGACTTAGGTCATTTTTAAATTCTTCAATAAAATTAATCCTAAAATATCTTTATAACATTGATACATATGTTATTTGGATCACTATTATGTTTCTTATTAGTACTCTTGTTACTTTAATTAAATAAATCCCATGTGTGGACATCCCAAATCAACCACACAAACTGATAAGTAAATAATGAATGAACTATTTTACTTAGTTCACCCAAAAGTGGGTATGATACTGAGGGAATGTGAATCGCAACACATTTAATGTTTTTACCCCTTTAAGTCTCCTTCTAATCCTATCAAATTTTAAGAGTGACACCCAAATTTTTCTCTTAATAGGCCATAAGGTGGAGACTAACACTAGTGATTTAAAATTTACTTTATGGGAGACATTACTCATTTTTATATAAAAATTATTACACAATACCATCAATATAAACAACCTAAAATCATGGAGTAATTAAATGAAATCGAACCTAACTAATATGTTAAAAAAACCAAACAATTAAAATAATCTAAGTAGTAAACAACATTAATTGACAACTATATATGATGTCAATCTAACAAATATATCAAAAAAGAAACTCCACCAACACTAGTTTACCTGCATATGATCATATCTAATATGGTCCAACACAACCTATAAATTAGTCCTCTAAATTTTGATGTTATAATAGAAGTAGTGAGTATTAAAATAATTCTCAAAATCATCATCCCTAAAAACTCTATTCTCAATTCAAATAAAGCATCCTAAAGTCTCTATGAATGAAACTGAAATGAATCCACCCTCCCATGGTGGGTCCAAAGCATCCCATATTACCATAACAAAAATATCTTAACTTCAATAATCATCATATAAATGTAAAATCATTATCAAAATAATGATAAAAATAATAAAATTATCCACCCTTGAAACCCACTTCCCATTGAATCCATCTATGAATGAAAGAAAAATACTCATGAATAAAACATCCCCTGAGTATTTATGTTAATGAAATACAATATCCATTGGGGGTATAATATCTCATATGAGTAACAATCATGGTTGATAAATTACCATCCAATATAATATGGATATTGGAGTTCACTTAATATCCAATAAAAATGGATAAAGTATGTCGCAATCAAACTTAGTTGATGGTTTTATAGATATTGGTTAATAAAACAACTAACATCACTAAAATAATTGTATATATAATTATATAATCACAATGATCCCTGAAGGAAATAGATTCCCTAAATCCAGTAATATTATTATTTTGGAAAATAATAGTAAAGTCTAAATGTGAATTAGAATGCATGAGATATATGGATAAGTCATATCCAATGATAATTTATATCATAAATGGTTATGATACTTTTTTATTGATCACTACCTTAAAAAATAATATTTTATGAATAAGGAGTCATAAATCATAATACGTGAGTGCGATTTCATAAAATCACTGAAATTATCATCCTTTAATAAAATTATTTTTTTCTCCTTGTCTTGAGTTTGAAAACGTATGGTTGGAACCTTGGGGGATTTAGAGTATAAAGGACGATTAAAGGGGTGTTTTTCAATCTTGAACCCAAAATAAGGGTTGTTTTACTTTAGCGCATAGGAAAATGCTCCAGAAGAGTTTACTATGTTGTGGCACATATGACTCACCGTAGGAGTGATGCGGATTTAGAGCGATGATATAGTAGGAAGGACTATGTCTTAGTGTGGGTTGTCTAGTTATATTGCACCATATCTGAGTCTATCTAGGGTTGGATCAAGGATTTTTCACAATGTATCGTCAAACACACCGTATGAACTTTCTCCGTGTTAGTTATAAATGTTTTTATAGCCTATGAGTCTTCAAATGTTCTGCCCTTAAATAGCAATTTTGGTATTGATTTTTGTAATAAATTTCGGTTTTGAAATAAAGGAATTAACTTTACATAAATATGGGAATTCAATATGGATCTTGACCCATAAAAATAACTTTTCTACCTCTCTATTTGGTGTTGACTCAGAGCTCCTAAGGGGTGAATAAGAGACTCTATGCCACAATCCCAACCCCTACATTGTAGCAGTGTTCCCAAAAGTGTGGGAATAAACGGTAGAACTATCCATTATGTCATAATGGTTCATTATCCAGACCTAATCCACACCATAGTGCATCCATATACATTATAGAGGTCAAACTCTCGTATTTACCATGCCAAATCCTCCCACACTATGTTGTGGATGACATTCCCAATGAATCTCTGCATTCAGTTTCTCCAGTATCCTACCCTAGATGTTTATTGGCTTGTAATCATATTCTTATTGGTGTGTGAATTTTGAGGTTGATTAAAAATTTTGAGGAACCGTGATGCAAACATCAACAACTATGGAGTAGGAAGTTCATTACCTTCATGGGATAACATTACACATATTTTCATGGTACGATTATTATTTTTTGATGTATTTGATATCCATGCTTCATGATTGATGGCATGTGGGTGTGTGGGTATCCTATGAGACTGTATGATATTGTTTCCATGAGAATTTTTGACATAGATAGATTCCATGTTTAATGCTTATACACATGTTGGATATATGATGATGATGTTATATTTCTCATTATGTGTGTTATGGTTATTATCATGACATAAATTGTTATGTATTTATTTCCATTTATGGTATTGTTCTTTGTGTATATGACAGGTGACCACCGTATAATGATTACCGTTGGAAGGATGAGTGCAATGTGTGTGACGATGATAACAATGGATCATTATGGACTTTTGGGAGGTACATAACTCAATCCCTTGTGTATTTCAAGGAACATACCAATATTTGATGACATGTGTATTCAGAGTATCCCACTAAATCAATTACTTATTTATTCCAAGTATTGTTTCCACTGGACGACTTATAGATTCCTAGTGGAACACCAGTAAACATGTATCTAGATAGCATGTCCACTTGATGACTTGTGGATTTTTATTAGCATGGTGATAGAATTGTGGCTAATCGATGATCAATTCTAATGTCTCATCATCATATTTCTATCATGGGGATGAACGAGGCATTATTGAGGGTTTGTGGTAAATTGGTTAGCACAAAACCACTCAGTTTTCTACTTCTTATTTATACATTTTGTGAATTTATTATTAATACAGAATAAACATGTTATACCTAAGAATAACAAATCATGTACACATTGGTGGTGTCTTAGTGATTCATTTAGTCACATCATAATCAAGTGTTTTAGTGTGCCTATATATTTCATGATGGATCTAGTGAAGGTAAAAGTCCCTATGGAAGACTGCTAAGCTTAGGAGTGGGGAGTTAGTGGTGGAATGGGAAGAAAACATGAAAACTCATAGTTTAATTATTTACATAACTATATTTATTACTCAGTCTTTTCTTGCTAATTTGGGAGCCTATATTATTCACATGACATGTATTCTATGCTCAATCTTCACATTTACTCTAATTATTTATTCCTTTATTTATTATTTATTGGTGATATGACTTGATATTTAGGGTATAGTCCACCCTCTATTGGACTTAGACCCTCACTACTAGTCTAAACCCTCTTGTGTATAGGGAAGCATGCATGAGGTTATATGGAACTCAATATCAGACGTAGTTGTTCAGGTTGCGATGTTACAAAATGGTATCATATAGGATATGAATAACTAACTTGTATCTTCTCTTTGTATTGATTTGGGATATTGTATACATGAGGTAATATGGTTGGGACTCTGGCATGGGAACTATGACAATGTATGTCTGTTACAGTATAAGTTACCTATGTGTTTCCATATAGTGGGAGGAATTTTGATTTACTATTATCATTGATTAAATTCACCTTGATTGGTTCACATAATGTTTATATGTGATTAATGAGTTTTCAGGTGTGTTCATGCATCATGACTAGACACATAGATTCACATGATATGAATATATACTTGTTATTGTGCTATATTATAGTTATTCAATTAAATTCATTGAATTTTTTTTTCTGTTTGGGATAATTCCTTTACTTGGTAATATGTCTATGATTCCATGTTATGGTGATATATCTTTATAGGAATTTATTAGTTGAACTGAGCATGATGTTGTGTTAGTATATATATGATGATTGTGAATAACATAAAGGTATAGATAGCGGGGTCAGTACAGGGAAGGTTATAACTTGGGATAAGGGTAGTCTCACATGATAACCTTCTGTCATCCCTTAAATTGGCTAGTACATTCTATGTAAAAAACAAATTAATTATTTTACAGAGATGATTCCTCAAAGATGTTTGGTGGGATCGGTAGATGTGGAAAATAAAGATACTCCCATGCCATCACCCATATAGGAACAATTCATTCATCAAGTAGAAATAATTTAAATGTTTAGGGTGGGGGAATTTCTAGGAATATTTTGGACTATGTTCATGATTTTATGCTCTATCACCCTCTGTATTTCTAGGCCACTAGAGGCCCTCAATATACTAAGGACAAGATTCATGATATCTTGAAGATATTTGACCTAGTGGAGACTCTAGAGGATATGAGTGTAAATATCATGAAATTTATACTATGAAGTGCTGCTATATGTTAGGTGGATATTATTATTTATGTTGGGAGGTGAGAGGGCCTCACATGTGGCAAATTCAGGGACCTATACTCTAAGGAGTTCCTTTTCTGTATGATGAAGTGTGAAGAAGCACAATATTTTTTGGAGCTTCAATTGAGAGTGATGATAGTTTATCGTTACTCATCATTATTTACATAGACTCTCAAATTTACCCCAACTTTTCCAAGATATGTAGTGTAGAAGGCTGGGAATTATGAGATAGGTATTTAATCAGAGTCGATATGTCAAGTCAAGAATTTTGACATAACAACTTATAATTAGGTTCCTCCACAATGACCTAATGATATATAAGGGTTTGGAAGAGGACCAAGAAATTAGATTCCTATCACAAACATAGACTAGTGGATCCAAAAAATCTATCATGAGTACATTTTCATAGGGTAGGAATAGGAGGATGATATATGTTCAACATAACACCGACATATTGATAGAGTAGAGTTATGATTCCTCAAATCCATCACGAGGAGTCCAAAAATGATTTAACCATGGAAAGGTGATTCATTGTTGTATGTTCTATAATTCACCTAAGATTATGTGTCATAACTATATCAATCCATGGAATCTTTAGTATTTTTTCTTTAGAACATCAATGTCCGGTAGCCAGAGAGGTGGATTACGAGCCAGATCTTCAACATAGGGATATTTTAGGGTTCTCATTAGTTGAATATAAATATTCAAGTACCTCATGGCCTATTGGTTAAATTATTTAATGTGTTAGTCTCCCTTTTCACACTATTGGGAATGAAAGTGGACCATCTCCAATGATTCCAAGAGTTTCCTATAGGTTTCACTTGATATCGAAATTTATTAGAGTTCATGATACTATATTTAATGACCTTAGTTGTGATCCTTATATTGGATTAGATTACTTGATTCCGAGCACACATAGACTACTATTAGAGGCATGTTTCATTCCATTTTATAAAGAGATATAAGTTCATGATGATTGGAGAGTGAGAACTGAGAGATGGTAGAGTCGAAATGGACTTGATTTATCATGGGATAATTACAACATAGATGGAAGCCATTTCTCTTTCTGTAGGATCTGTTAAATCCCCCCATATTTTACTCTAGTCATGGATCTCTATCAGGAAGTCTTTCTAAATGACGTTGTAGGAGTAACTCCTAATAGAGTAGTTGAATTTGAGTTATATCTTGTAACGGGATTGAAACCCATTTTGATACCCCTGTATAGTATTACACTAATTGAGCTAAAGGAGAGAAATGTGTAGTTAGTTGAATTAGAGTGAGAGGGATTAATCAGGATGAGTAACTAATCATTGGGAGAACCTATGTTATTTTCCAAGAAGGCAGATAGTAGCCTTTGACTCTATATCGATTATTGAAAGTTTAACCATGTGATGATGAGGAACTAATATACTTTTACCAGTATCAAGAACTTTCTTTATGAGTTAAAAGGATCCAATTTTTTCCAAGATTGATCCTTGATTGGGTTATTACCAGTTGTTAGTTAGAGATGATTAAATTCTGAAGATAGTGTTTTGGAGTAGATATGGAATGTATGAGTACTATTTGGTGTCATTCAGATTGAATAACCTGCTGATAGTATTCATGGATCTCATGAAAATGATATTCCACCCATAGCTAGACTTGTTCATCATATTATTAATAGATGATATCAGTATATACTTGCTGAAAACAGAGCAGTATGCTAGGAACCTATATATAGTAATGATTATGATTTGAGAAACTTTTCTTTATGAAATGTTTTTAAGTGTTATTTATTGATTTACGTGGTATATTTTCCAAGACATGTGGTTTCTAAGACCTGTATAACCATGGAATTGATGAAATTTTAGGTAGTCTTGTCCTAGACAAATCCCTGAATTGTGTTTTAGACCAAGCGATTTTTGGGATTAGTAGTATATGACTAAAGATTTATATAGTACTTCTCCCAACTATCAGCATCCATGATAGTGTTAACTAAGAATAGGGTAATGTTCCATTAGTCATATCAGGGTGAAGTGTATTTTAATTAAGTAAAGAGAAGGTTGAAAATAGATCCATTACTGATACTCACTATTACTGGGATTGGATATGCATTCTACTACGATGCATCTAGTGTTATACTATAAGCAGTGCTGATGCAGAGAGAGTAGGTAGCAGACTATGGGTCACATTATCTATGAAACAATGAGAAGAAATACCCAATGCATGATCTAGATTAGGAATTGATGGTGCATTATCTAGAGTGTTGGTGACACTATCTCTTTGTTGAGATATTTATTGTTTAAACAAACCAAAATAGACTTCATTTTATCTTCACATAGAGGGACCTAAACCTAAGATACAAGCACTCTGTTTAGTATATAAAATTGTTTTACTTCAAGAAAATGTTTGTTCCTATGAAGGGTAATTTTTTTTGTGGATTCTTTAATCTATAAGACATAGGTTTTTCAAGAACATGGAAAGAGACACTAAATGGCGTTTTGGTACATTATGAGCATTTAGACTGATATAAGGATGGATAATTTTGATTATTAGGGATATTTGACTTGTATTACCTTAGTGAAAACATCCACACTGGTGGTTTGGGTAAATGATGGATAGGATTTAGAAGAAGAGTGTGAAATTATGAGGGAATAACTGACTCGTGGTGATCTAATACTTCGATGGTTGGTGGATGAAAATGATGTGATCTTGGTACATGAGATATTAGTTGTCCTCGCTTCCATAAAAAAAGAACTGATGAGATATTTCCAAATCTCTAGATGATAAGTAAATCCAGATGTGACAAAGATGTATTATGACATTATATGTCAGTTATGATGTCTAGGTATATAGAGAGACATTATTGGTTTCATCTACTTATGACTTATAATCAACTGGTGATGGTAGAGAATCAATATCCTGGCGGTTTTCTCCATACACATCTTGTGAACATGTCAAATTGGGAGTAAGTCATGATGGAATGTTATTCGAGGTTACCTAGGACCTTGAAAAGTTGTGATGCAGTCTAGGTGGTACTTGATCGGTTGATGAAAGTTACACACTAATTACCGATCATAGAGACACACTCAGTAGAGGAGATGGGAAAACTCTATATACATGAGATCTTATCCTTACATGGATTTACATTGATCACTGTTTCAAATAGATATGCATGTTTGAAATCACAGTTTTTCTATGTCTTGTAGAAGTCCCTAATGACCAATATGAGATTGATTACAACGTACCATCCACAGACAGGTGTACATCATGAGTGAACTACACACATATAGAAGTATATATTATGAGCTTGCACCCTAGACATTTGTGGACCTTGGTATGATCACATAGACTCTTTTGAATTCAAATAAGAAAAATTACTAGGATTTAATTCAAATGACAACTTATGAGGCTATTTACCAGAGTTTGTTTCATTCAACATTATTTTGGTATGAGGTGGGTGAGGTAGTTTTTATGGGTCCTAGCATGGTTATGGAGACCTCTAAGAGAGTACAAGTTTTTCAAAAGTGTTTGATCAATACTTAGATAATACAATGATGATATACCAACCATAAGAGTAGAATATTAGAGATAACATTAGGTGATTAGGTTTTCTTGAGAGCCACTCATCGGCTATGTAATCAATATTTGACGATGTAGACAATGTTGGTACAATGTTTTGTTGGACCCTTTCAAATAACTTAGCAGATAGAGGTAGTTGAATACCATCAGGCTATTCCTTCCCAATATCGATTTATGAATAAAGTGTTTCATGTGTCATAGTTATAGAGATACATGTTTGATCCCAATCATGTTATCAATTGAGAGGACATTGAGTTAAAACCTAATTAATCTTACAAGGTGACTTCAGTTTGAATTATAGATTGGAGTGATAAATTCATTCTGAAGGGAATATGCTAACAATGTTTTGTATTTGATGGTATTATAAGAGAATATGAGAGGATACTTGGGAATGAAAGGCTAAAGTTTGAGCATAGTGTATTGATATATTTGAGAAAGAACACTAGAGACAGTTCTGAAGGATGAGAATTCACTATAGTGGGATAATTTTAATGCCATAAAATTCATATCCTTTAATAAAAATAATTTTTTCTCCATGTCTTAAGTTGGACCATGTTCGGGTGGAACCTTGTAGGATTTGATAAGATAAATGAGGATTAAAGGGGTGTTTTAGAAAGGTTTATCCCAAAATAAGGGTGGATTCACCATAGTTACAAGGACAATTACTTATAGGATTATATTTCATTTTTGCAGATACGACTGCATTGTAGGTGTACTATTGATTTTAGCCCACTCCATAGTAGGAAGGAATGCATTTATGCATGGGTTGTTTTGGTGAGATTCCATTGTATCCCAGAAAATAGAGGTTTTGAGGAGGCTTCACCATTGTGTCTTGGGACATGCCATAAGACCTTTCTCTATGTTAGTTACAAACAAAGATCTATCCTATTGGTTTTAGAATTTATGTCCATAATTGGTCACTTTAGTCTTGATTTCAGGAAGATGTTTTAGTTTTGAATGATGAGAATTAATGATACATAAATGTGGTCTTTCAACTTGGCCATCTACCCTTAAAAATACCTTTTATTCCTCCAAAATCATCATTTCCATAGAGCTTTGAAGGTCAATATTATTAACACCGGTGTGGTATTAAACTGTATCACTCTCCCTTATTCTATAAAATTACCTGTATTAGTTAGGTTCTACACCACAACACCCCCTTCTTTACTATGTATTTTGAAATATAATGTTTTCTAGGATGCACCCCCCACACTGCATAGTGCAGGTTGTTCCAAGTGCAACTCTACACTGCAGCTTTCATCCTATTCCCTTGGTGTTCACATATAGAGATTGTATATCACAACATTTTTCCATAAACATTGTTGCCTCCCATCCAAAAGTTATTCCAAGAGAGTTTGGAGCTTCTCTAATGACCTGTGATGGAGAATCATTGACATGTGATTGTTCCATGGTTAATGTATGAACATTGTATGGGGGGAAACACCTATGAGGAACCTCGATGTTGACATCAAAATCCCTGAGGTAGAAAGATACTTAACTTCTTCAGAAAATAATACATATACTTCCATGGTATGATTGTTTGTGTTGGAATATTTGATATCAATTCTTTACTTGTGAGCGCATGTGGTTGTGTGTGTTTGTGTATATTATGAGATCATATGGTATTATTTCCTGGATAATTTCTTAGATAGCTGGATAAAATGGTTTTTGTTGATACACATTTTGGATATATGATGATTTTATAATTGTAATGATGTGTTATATGGTAATTATCATTATATTACCTGTTATGTACTTTATTCCTTTATAATTACAGTTCATGGTGAACGTGAGAGGTGACCATTGTGGTATGATTACGCCATGAGGGGTGTGAAAATGGCATGTGATGATAATGATGGTGGTGTGTGATAACCTTGTGGACCAAACAAAACTCGATGTCCAATTCCCAATTCATTATGAATTTTATGTATCCATCTTACTCAATTTCTTTTGGATTTTAAATAGCATTACCACTCAATACCTTATGGATTTTTAGTGGAATGCTGATAGCCTTGTGGATATATAACATGTCCAATAAATTCCCTGTGGATTATATATGGTATTAAAATATCCTTGAGGATATGATATGGTTATTTTTTTGTGAATCATGATTATCGTTCTAGCATAGAAATGAAGAAGATACGGCCAAGGGTTTATGGAGGCTTTTTTGGTGCACAACTTCTTGGATTTGGATTGTATATTTATGCATGTAGTAATTTTATTATTATCATTGAATAAAATTTTATTAATTGATTAAACCAGGTTAAGTACACACTATTGGTGTCCTACTGAGTCATGTATTCACACTCTATATGATAATTTTTATGCACTTGTAGGTTTTATGACCAATTGGGTGAAGGGTAGAGGCCATGTGGAGGACTGATGAGCTGAGAAGAATGGAACTGGTGGTGGATGGGGATGGAAAATGGAAGACCTGAATTTTATTTATTTATATATCTAGGAATATTACTCTACTTTTTCTTTCCACTTTGAGATTCCATTTTATTTATATGACATGTATTCCATCCTTAGTTTCCTCATTTACTTTGATTATTTATTTGTGGTATGACTTGCTATGGAGGTCTTAGACTTCAAAATATTAGAATTTTATCCTTGATTATAGTTGAAAGACACTTGCATATGGGGAGGCAAACATAATATCATATGGAATTCCATATTTGGCCCAATGGTTTTGGTAGGGTTGTTACATTTGATTCCATACAAACTTCCTCTTCTTCAAGGCCAAAGGCCTTATATTCTTAATAATTTTTTGATAGCCCCCTCTTTTTAAATAGGTTTTGAGGGAACCCATAGAATACCCATAAGACCAAAGGAACAAGGCCTTGTACATGACTCAAGGTCCCACAGTTCATACACATAGAACAACCCCTCCCCAGATCCTTATTCCTGTAATGCTTTAAATCTCCCTACCTTAAAAACATGATTATGTGACTAACTATATGGATCATAACATATTATTAGGGTGTTTTATGGAATATTTAATTGAATTAAAAACCACTAACATTCCAAGAATAATATACTATGGTTTATTTTACCTGGATATGATACAAATAAGGTGTTCAAATGTTAATATTTAACCTTCATTTCATTATTTGATAACACAGATCATTTAATTATGCAATACATAATATGTAATGTTTAGATTTATTCATTCATGTGTGAGATTAATAAAGTGGTAGTTTCATTTATTCCTTACATATAACATATTACTAAATTATTAAGAAGTAATGTAGTATCATTCATGTGTTTCTAAAACCACTTCCATGTGATGGAACTCGACATGTGATGCTCGCCAATGCTTGACCAAACCCCAAAAATCCTAAGCTCTCTCTTTTTCTTCCAAAGCACACCGATGTGCTAGGACACCATAGAAGAAGAAGAGTGTTGAATATATGATTTAAAATCCAAATATCTCATGGATACATCTATAGGTGGTAGGATTTTATCTTCCACTTTATTGATATTCCTTGTGCATATTTGAAGGTGTTCAGATATATTGTCGAAACTTCTCTGAAGAAAGGTATGTTTTACAAATGTTCTCCATTTACACATATGTGTGTATTACTATTTCAAAAAATGGGTGATTTTTGGATGGGATTTATACAGTTACTCATATTTTATTAAGTGAAAATAGAGCCCACGTAATCCCAACAGCTGTGATTCCTCCATCTAGGGCTCCCAAATCTAGTACTGAGAACACATATTTTAAATATTGTTTCGATACAAACTATAGATTCCCAAACATAATTATCCAATAATAAGATTACATAAAGAAAATATTTCATTACATACATTCTCAACAACTTACCGGTTTAGAGATTTAATGAATTAGGAAAAATCATAAACTAATAATGACCATATCTTTAAAAACTAAAGAATTTTTTTACTATATAAGAAACTACTTAATTCATAATAAATCATTAACAACTCTTTAAAATTATGCTCATAATTTATTCTATTAGACATTTCTTGTGTAATAAATTTCATTATAACATGGGGAAATGGAAACATAAAAAGGGGTTAATGAAAATAATAAATAATGGAATATGTATATAGGAAGTTATTATAGCATGAATCATATGGTATGAATAAATAGAAGTGAAATAATTACATATAATGGAACACATGATCTTTAAATATATACAATAATGATATAACAATATAAAAAATCACATGGATGAAAATAAAAAAAATCCATGGGGAAGGAATACATAATATTAGACATCATTTATTACCAACGCCTCATCTAAGGCATCATTAATTTCATCAAGGCCTCAGCCAAGGAATCGTTATTATCATCAAGGTCTCAACTAAGTCATTATTATTTGATTGGGTATGCAGACACCAAATACGGAAACCTTTTTTCTCATGAGACCAACTAATGCATAGAGGGGGTATATAACACTAGGAACCACCCATCACTTCTTTACGTACAATTAATTCACATTGTGAATGACATGAATATCAATTGAATGCATAAGTGAGTTTCCATGGTAATCAATAAACATTCATATTGAGATAAAAACACACATAATTTATATACCTTTATAAACAACAAATGAACATAATACATCCACAGAAAGAAGGTTTATAGATTTATAAGAGCATTTCCCAAGTGAAATAAAAGAAAATTATAAGGATGTTGAAATATATGAAATAAACCTTGGAATAATAGTCCTTTTAATGGTACTTCATAATAAGGGATCAAGAATTTGATTATTTAATACTATGAGTATAATCCCACCACAAAGAAAAATGTATAATATAAAATATTGGGAATGTCAAGAAACATAAATCTCAGTATGGAAAATCCTTTTGAATATGAAAATTAAAATTTATGTAAAAAAAATAATATAATTTTTGGAAAACATTTTTAATGTTATCATAAAACGATGTTATGGGTCACTTTCCAAAGTCATTTTCGAATATGTGAAATGATAATTTGAAAAAAATAATAATTTAAAATAACATATCCTTGAAAAACGATTATTGTTTCTAATGAAATAATGGGATGAGTGAACACAAATATGAAAAATAAAAGTTCAAGATGAAACATTATAACTCAAATAAAAGAGATTTTATTTATTAATATGCCTTATGAGAAACATAATTCATGAAGCATGAAATATTTGAAATGGTCTTTATGTGGTAAAAAGGTAATGAATGGGGGAAAACCAAGAAAGGAATACTCAAATTTTGCAAAAAATAAATTTGGGGAAATGAAAAAGCCAATTGAATCAACACTTATAGAATATGCTATTTAGAAACATCGTAAGTTAGACAAGAAAGATCCAACTCCTAGTGATGGCGATGATGATGATAATGGTAGAAGGAAGAAGGACATAGGAGCTTTTCATGGAATGTAGTGAACTAATGTTGTTCAAGAAAATTATGGAATAGAGGAAGCTGAAAAAATAATAACTAGAGGTTCTCCTACATTCCCAAAACAATATGTTGGAGAAGTCCTTAAAAGTCAATGTAATATAAATGGAGGTTGATATATTGTTTTAGAGGACACTCCATGTTTTTCTAAACAATGAGAAAAGATTTTGGAATGGATAATAAGATCATATTTTGGCATGTATAATTAATGAAGGAAAAATAAATTTGGAGGAGTATATCTAGACTTGGGACAAGATTTCTTACCTTTTTTAATTCCTCAACTAGGATGATCTAGAAATTAAGGAATCATCTATAAATAATAGTCATTACAAGGATTAGGATTCTCATTAATTAAAAATTTTATAAAAATTAATTTTGATTTATTATATGGTTTGAGTTTCTACTAAAAATCACAATTTAATGAAAAAAATTGAGTTACCAAAAACTCTTACGATTGGGGTAGCACTTAAGTCAAAATTCATTTGAATAAAAGAACATGATTTTTCTTATAATATCTTAATAATAAAAAATAAATAAATTATACATCATTAATTGGATTATAAATCAATATAACACTACAAAAGGATCATGGTGCATAACATATAACATGTCTTAAAGAATCAGAATTGTGACAAAAAAAACCCTTCTCTTGTTTCTCTGCTTAGAATAATGTGCTATAACCTCTAGTAAAACAAAAATACATATCTAAATATTTTATTTAATAACATTATTTATATCTTTATCCTATTATAAAATTCATTTATAATTAATATATACATGTATATTAGTTATTTATTACCTATTTTAAATATATTGCATGAGTAATTTTCATTTCATTGAACTAGTTTCATAATTATAGTGATTTTGTTCATTCATAACCCAACTTTTATCTTTATAAATTCATAAAATTTATTTTTATTGGGGTTTTATTATTATTTATAATGATATAAATTCATTTATTTAGTTTTTTAGTTATTATTTGTTATGATTATGTTGGCGTCGATCTTGTTTTTGTAATTTACAATGAACAAATAATGTAGTCTTAATTATTGAGTTAAATATTTATATTACCATTAAAAAAATAAATAATAATTATTTAATTATTATTATTCCATATTAAGTTTATAAATCCATCATTTGTATAAATTTATAGCATTTTTCATGTACATAGTTAAACTGACCCAACATTATGTTATAATCTCTGTCTGAGTATGTCAATTGAATATACTATTTTTTTATAATATAATTATCAAAAAATTATAATTTAATTATTTTAATGTTATTTAGGAAATGGATAAGAATGTTTAAGAGTAATTTAACAAGTTAAATGAAAAAGAAGTTTTTACCTATAAATAAATCACTTGTCCTCTTGGTATGTTCATTTTAAGAGTTGTGTTTTTTAATGATCAATTATTTTGAATATTACATAAAGAAAGTATAATTTATATTTCTAGAATACAAACCATAACATAAATAAAATATCTATTCACTAAAACCATTTATAGAACTATAATTTAAAGGTGGTTATGAATAATTAAATGCATTGTTCATGGAAGCGGTAGTCCATACACATGCATGGCCAATTTTAAATGGTTATACCACAAATATAACAAAATTTAATTATATTATTTATATTGATTTAATTTTATAACTATGGATAGAATTATTTTGGATGAGTTTGGATGAGATGTATAATGAAACTATGTTAAAGGGAAAGTAATACTTATTTTGAGATTATGGATATTCTTTTGAAGTATCCTTGGAAAATGAAGGATATATGAAACATTATTGAGACTATAAGATGAAAAACATATAGAAGTTATCTATAATATTTAACGTGGGTAGAGTTTTATTAAAATTTTGAAGATTAGGTGTGTCTTGAATTGAGTGGAAGTGAGAACTTTTAATATGTGAAAAAGTGAAAAATATTTCGAAAATAATATTATTGAAGTGGTAAGAATGGAATTTTGTAAGAGTTTGGTGAGGTAGATGTGGAAATGTTGGAGAGACATGTAGGTACAAGTTTTCAAATGGAAAATGGTATTATAGAATGTCTGAAAATAAAATTTATTTAGAAAAATTACATCCACATTAGTTTAAACATCTTAACACTTGTTAATCATGTTAAAAATTTTACCACGGTAATTATTCTTTTATTAAAAATAAAATATGTCATTTTTATATTTTTAAAAATTATTAATATTATTTTTGACACCATTAAATATCATTTAATTTCTATGTATGATAAAATTAACTTTTAATTTAAAACATATAATGTGTGGAATTTTTATTGTAGAAAAATGTCATTTTAATCATTAAGTGCTCTTAATCATATTTAACATTTAATAATAATAATTAAGTGTCTATTAGTTTTTATGTATATATTTTTAAACATTGTATTAAGGTATGTTTTTAAAAATATCAATTAGTTTTTAAATCATAACATTTTAAAAATTATCACTCCTTGAAAAATAATTTTTTATCATGGTAACTAATATTTACCATGATAACTTAATTTTATGCCTACAAATTAAATTGACCCATCAATTAATTTTATCATTATCATTTAAAATAAGAGAAATATATTATTTTATATAATTTATAAAAATGTAAGAAATTAAATTTATTATGAAAATATAAATAATCTATTTTCATTGGAAAATGGAATTTTTATTAAAAAATATTAATTATTCATAGTCTTATTTCCTGTAAATTACTAATAAAATTTATGTTAATATATTATTTATAAAAATGATATTATTTATCCATAATATATTTTTTATCTTACAATGATGCACACAAAATCTAATTTCAAAAGGGTTACGTTTTAAAGAATAAATCTGCCTAATTAGTTACTTAGCTACACTAAAATAATTTTAATCGATGCATTCGTATTAATTGTGACTTTATTTTAATTTATAAATATATTTCATAATTTGGTTAAAAATATTTTTACCACCAAGTTCTAATGATACATATTAATGTCTATATAATGTTTCATGGTTCATTTTTGTTTAGTGTTATGGGTGATTCAAGCAATTGAACATATTATGTTTTAAAATAAACAATATCATTTAAATTATCTTGGTTCAATATTCCCAAGGATTAATAAATTGTGTTGTTGAAAGTTAATATTCACTCACTAGAAAAATTAATTCGGGGAATCAAAAATATAATAATTAACCAAGATATATTTTGAAATGAGGTGCATACCTTAATATATTAGGTATGACTATAAAACACACATTTTTCCTCTCTCATGTTAACAAATTTATTTATATTCCATTGAAATACTTGTCCTTATTCCCTCCATTTCCCCACATGAAGCATTTTCCATTTCCTTTAATTCACCACTTTGTGATCCTCACCACATTTTTTACCAAAATAAAATTAAATATTATTTCCTTTATCATCTTTATCAACTGGACTTCCATAAGACTCCATCATTATATTTTTTAGTTTTTTTGGGAATTAGAAAATGTTTACATTGTTAATAATAATTATGGATATCCAGTTTGACATAATATCAATATATCTTACTCTAGTTCTTATCCTTTAATGTTAGTCAATAAGAAAATGTCTACATTTTCCATGAAATCTATTTTTACCTCGACTCTTTTCATCTTCATATATTAAAGAAACCAAAAGGAGTAAATATGTGTGATGAAACCAAAAGTGAATGATTTTAATATAATTAAAAGGAAAATACAATATGAATATTTATTAATCCTAAAACGTATTACATTATATTTTAGTTTAACCTCAATCTCACATGGTTCGATCTAGGCTTTGTTAGCTTGAGTTATCTTATATTCCTTAACCTAGTTCCTTGAAATAATAAATCATTTATAATTTTTTATAAACATAATTTGATTATCAACAAATATCCTTCTAGAATGCCTATCAAGTTGTGTAGTATTAGGCCCAATCATCATGCACCATAGTGAGGATTTTGTCGATAATGAAAAATAAATTGTCATTGTGTTTAACCCTTTGGGAATATGTGCCACAACTACATCCAATTTCCAATATTTATTCATTGATGTAATTTATAGGTGGACAAAAAAATATCTACTTCACTAAAACATTGTTATATTTTCATATACATAGTATTATCCCTTAAACCAATCCTAAGGAATTTAACTAAAGTTCTCTTATCTAAATCCCTAAAATATTCAGTATTACCTCATCTGACATAAACTGGTATCTATGCCTTTGAAATTTTGATTAAACTTAACTTATGAACCCTTAAGTTATCCTAAATTAATGTCCTAAACTCTAAAGTTATCTAAATGCACTTTGATACCAGATGTATCACCCCCAACATGTACTCCCAAATTCAGTATAAAAAGAACATACTTTACATACTAGTTGTGATACCAACTATAGATCCCCATACATAAAAATCCCATAATTAAATGACTTGATGAATATATTTCATTAAATACATTCTTGATAACTTTTATGATTATAGCTCTTGAAAATTAGGAAAATTCAGAAATTAGTAAAGCCCGTATCTTTCTCAACTAATTGGAATTTTTTCCACTATATAAGAAACTACTTAATAAGTAATAATTCTTCAGCATCAATTATACATTATCCATATAAGATATTCTATTAGACATATCATGTGTAATAAATTTCATCATATCCTATAGAAATAGAAACATAAGAATGAGTTAGATAAAACACTCATTAAGGGAACATGTATATCAAAATCATTCAAATCTTCAATAATATGAATGGAATCTGTGTCAAATAATTCCATATAATTGAATGCATGATCTTGAAATATATTCATGGATGATATAATATTATAAAAAATAACATGGATAATAATATTTTAATTCATGCTGATGGGATTAAGAATTCTTGACACATTTTATATCAGGATCTAAACCAAGAAATCATTATTATAATGAAGGCCTAATCCAAGAAATTATTATTACTGTCAAGTTCACTTCCAAGGCATCATGCATCCACTGGGTGGGTATACTCAAAATACCAAAACCTTTTGTCTCAAGAGACCAACTGATTAATTGAGGGGTTATATAATATCAAACCCCACATATAACTTATTTATGTCTAATGCATTCACCATGTGAATGATATGAAAATGAATTCAATACACATTAAACTTTATTTATTAATAAATAATTATCTATATTTAGATACAAGAATACATAATGTCAAAAATTTTTAGATGAAAAAATGGAAATAATACATATATATAAATAAGGTGGATGGGTTTAAAAGATAATATACCCTATTTCAGAAAATAAACATAAAGGGGGGCTTCCATATATGATAAATAACCCTAAAATAATAAGGATTCAAAAAATATCACCTAGAAAGGTCTCTAGAATTGTATTCTTTTGACATTATGAGTTCAATACCCACAAAATATAAATATAATAGTATATAATGGGGGGTAATACTGAATCAAAAGTTACATTTGGATAAATTGTTTTAAATATGGAAGGGAAAATGTAAGTGAAAATGTAATGGATTTTTTAGAAAATATTTTCAATAGTATCACAATGAAAAAGTTATGAGTCACCTTCAAAAGTTATTTTCAAAAGGGTCAAGTGAAAAAAAATTAAAAAAATTATAAAGAATATCTAATAATTCATCCTTGAAATATATATATATTTATCCAAGGAAATTTCTTCTGTAAGACAAAACATCTGATCATGAAAGGAAAAACCTTTTGATATTTTAAAAGTACATTTTTTAAAAACCCACATCATAAAAAAATAAGTGGTAAAACATTATTCTCTATTAAAACTTAATTTTCATAGAGAGGAAGTGAAACTACCAAATAATGAAATATTATGGTGGGATAACCCAGGTATGGAAAATAAAATATCAATATAAAACATTATAAGTGAAAGAAATGAGATTTGAGTTATCAATATCTATAATAGGAGACATACTCCATGAAGCATGAAAGATTTAAAAATGGGTTAATGTGGTGAAAATTTGTGAAATTAGAGTA
Organism: Viscum album; assembly: GCA_963277665.1. Taxonomy (NCBI): domain Eukaryota; kingdom Viridiplantae; phylum Streptophyta; class Magnoliopsida; order Santalales; family Viscaceae; genus Viscum; species Viscum album. Next base: position 1,895,257,289 of record OY728158.1, on the reverse strand, counting down.
TACCAAATAATAAAATAAAAAATAAGGATGTAACCAACTTTTATAAACTATTTACAAGAGAAAAATCATAATTCAATGAATAAAAATTGACATATACAAAACTCCTTTGACTGGGGAACCACTTGATTCAAAAACCATTTGATGAAAATAACATGACTTGGATTAGTACATCCCATTAATTTTAAAAAATAATGTATAAAAAAATCATGGTATAGTAAATCAATATAACACTAAGTAGAGGAAACATGGCTGTAAGAGGTCTCAATGAATCCGAATTGAGACCGTGAAAACAATTACATTATTTATCCTCTTAGAATAATGTGCTCTAACCTATATTAAAACAATCATAACTACCTTAGAATTATATTTTATAACCATACTAATATCTATATAATATTATACTATATTTATAATTACTCTCTATATGTATATTAGTTAGTAATTATCTATTTTCAATATTGGGTGTGAGGAATCTTGATCTTTTTGAACTAGTTTCATAATAGTGGTGTCGATGTTCATTATTCTTCCAAATTTGATAACCTATGTTTCATATAATTCAATGAAAATTATGTTTTATAATTATTTATAATTATATAATTTCTTTTTATATGTATTTTTGATATTATTTATCATGACGAAGTCAGTAATGAGATTATTTTGATAATTTATAATGAATGAATAATTTTTTCTTAATTAATGAGTTAAATGTTTGTATTACTAGTAAAATAAATAAATAAATATTTAATGAATAATACCCTATATTATGTTTAAAATTATATCTTTGATATAAATTTATATAATTGTTAATGTAGCTGGTCAAACCCACCCAACTATACCATGATACAATCTATGTGATAGTATATATGTAGAGAAGTTTGTTTTATTGTAAAATCATTATTAAAAAATTATAATGACATTATATATTTTCTATTATGTTGATTATTATTAATTGTTAAGAGTTATTATAATAATTAAATGGAAAAGAAGTTATCACATATAAATAAATCACTTTTCATCTTGGTATTATCACTTTAGGCTGTTAGTTTTATAATGATAAAATATTTCTAATATTAAAATAAAATATATATTCTCTAAACACATTTATATAACTATTCAGTAAAGGATTATCTGAAATATAAAACATTTTGTTCATGGAGATAGTAGTTTGCACACACACATAGGCAACATTTTATTTTTATCTACTGAATAGAAGTGGAATAGATAATGTTCATACCATAAAAATAAAAAATATCAGTATATTATTTATAATTATGTAATTAAAAACATATTTTCATAATGGTTTTTCCATTGGATGGATAAGAATTATAAATAACATAATTTATATCATAATTAATACTTATGTTGAGTATTTGAATATTCAATTGAAGTAATACTTGGAAATAAATGACTTGAGGAGATTTGTTGAGAATAGGGGATGGAAAAATTATAGATGTGCAGTAGGAGAAATAGATTCTTAATATTATCATTGGGATTTTGAGAAATAGGTGTGTCTTGAAGTTGGTGTAAGTGAACTCCTTATATAGGTGAAAAAAGAGGGATAAATATTTGGAAAGAATGTTAGGTAAGGGGTAAGAATGGAATTTCATGAGAGTTAGGTGATATTGGTGGGGCAACGCTGGTGATAAATATAGGTTTGAATTTTAAACATAAAAATTCTATTATGGATCATCTCAATGTCAAATTTATTTAGTAAAATTTGATCCACATTATATTACACATTTTAAAACTTATTAATGTTGATCGAAAATTAACCATGGTAATTATTTTATTACTAAAAATAAGAAATGAACCCTCATACCAAATTTTGACATAATGAATCCAAATTTTGAATCCAATTATACTAATTCAACTTCAAAATATGAGATGATTATATTTTTATATAAATCATATAATATTTTGGGAAAATGTTTTTATAGAAAAATGTCATCTTATTTATTAAGTTTTACTTATATTATTTACAATTTTTTACTTTTTAAAATAGTGTTAATTTATCTATTTATAAGTTTAAGAATCATATTTGGATAATTTTATAAAATATATCCATTTAATTTAAAGTCACAATATTTAAAAAACCAACAATCCTTGAAAAATAACTCCTTTATAGTGGTAATTAATATATACCTTGATAACGTAATTTTATGCCAATAAAATAAAATTAACCACATTATTTACATTAATCATTCTGATTTGGAAAATGAAAACAATATTAGTCAATTAAATATTGATACGGTATAAAATAGTTTTTATATAAGAATATAATAAAAGTTGTTTTCATAAGAATTTAATTTTTTGAAAATATTAATTATTTTTATTCTTATTTATAGTGAATTGTTTATCAAATTGGTATCAATATATTATTCCTATCGAAAATATATTATGCCCTTAATATTATTAGTATCATAAAATAAGGTGAATAAAAAATTTAAAGGGTATCATTTTAAATTATAAATATGTATTTTTAATTACTTAAAAAAACTAATTGAATTTTCATCTATGCATTTATATTGATAATACAATTTTTTTTTATTTTTTCATATTTTTCATAATTAGGTTTCATATATTTTTACCCACCAAATTTTCAGCTACATCTTTGTTGGTCATATTGGAAAACATAAGATTTTGGGGTGAATTGAGTTTTCAATTGAGATTTCTATTTTTAAAAGATTTAAACAATAAATCACCTAATTTATAAAATACACCAATTTAATTAATAAAATAGAGTTATATAATTTTATTTTTTCAATAAGATTCTCATAAGTTCGATCACAACTCAGTGAAAATGTGTTTAAAACTATTTTATCTTTTAAGACATTTTTTTCTAAAATCCCAAAAAAAGTATATAAAACACCAATTAAAGATAATTATAAAAAAGAGTTTTGATATTGATTTTTCAGAATTGATACTTATTGTTTTGAAAAAAATAAAATAAGACAAATAAAAATATGGTGGAAATAAAACAAGATGTTTGGTCTTAAGAAAATACCTAGTCCTATCAATGTAGTAATAACATGATACCATGATGTTTATAGTCAATAAAATGATCGAAAAAATGGGTTTGGATATATATAAAGAAATAATCAGATATTACAGTCTACTAAACTCCTTATACAGTTCTACACGGGAGAATAAATAGATAAAAACTACCCATAGGTATTTTATTATACATAGTCTCTTCTATAATTATATCTGTGAATAAATAAGGAAATGATAGAATTTGGTTTAACAGAGTGTGTAGTACTATTTTTATTCAGAATATTATTCTATTGTAGTTATTCTATATTAAATTTTAATTGTTCTAAGAAGACGTTCATATGTTCACTTGATGTTTTGTTGATGTTAAATCATGAATAGAGTCTTGTACATTGAAAAAAACAATGTATTAATTCATCTTTTTTCTTTCTCACAAAAATTTTGATAACACACATTATGTTTGTCTCTTTTCATGTATCAATATTTCTAAATTTTTTATATTAGATTTTCCTTTTTAAAATAATTAATCTATTGAAGTATAAATTGAAAATATATCATTGAACATCCTCATACTTTGGTAGAAAATATGGGCTCAATAAATTCATTAGATCTAAATTAAGTTCAGTATAGATAAGTTGATTGATTAATATATTTTATACTATAATAATATATTAATTTCATTTATACATGGTATTTTTAAAGTTTCCATTTTATTATCCATGTTCTCTTCCATATATTATGGTTTCTTTGATAAGTTTTAAGGTTGATCATTTGACACATGGTTGATTATCTTGTCTTATGGTTGATCACATTATACTTATGGATGATCAATTTTTACTTATAGTCAATCACCCTTTACATAAGGTAGTTTTGGTACTTTTCCATTTGAAACTATTGACCAAAGTTGCTTCATTTTGTATTACAGTTTCTTTGTTTCTGATGTGGTAGATCCAACTAGCTTTGTTGTCAATTTAATATAAAATTTTGTCACTCCATTACATTCTTAAAAAATTTACAATAATGGTCACTTGGTTTGAAATTTGTGGTCACTTGGTCTCTTTTTTATAAAGACACCACATTTGGATAGTTAGTTGTCTGGTCGATTTCATGTGTCATACGGTCAATTCCGAACATCGTGATATTTTCATTTTCCAAAAAATGATTCAAATTTCATAAATCATATAATGGATTAGAATTAAAATAATCATGATTTTTTATGATTAAAATAAGTAATTGATGGAATAAGACAACTATCCTCCCCTTTTTTATTTTCTCTAAGCATGATATAAATATCCATACAAATGATTAAAGATTATGAATTAAAGAATATAATTGGTTTTATCAAGTGATTATTAATAATGATTAATTATTATTCGTTTTTTTATAAAACACCATTATTTATTTATATACCATAATATAATGTTTTTCTTTTTTATTGAAAATAATTTACTCCCCCGTTAGGATTATTAAACAATAATTATAAAGGGTTATATAGTAAAATTAAAATAAATATAAAATAAAGCACATATAATTAAAAGAACATTCCTAGAAATAAAAAGAAGAAACATTTCATTATATGTTCAAAAACATTACATGGAAACTATAATTGTCTAATAGGAATATGAATAATTAAGATGAGAAGGGTATTTATCTTTTCTAATAATAGGAGGAGGAGGAGGAGGACGAGTTTGACGAAGTAAAAGAGGTCCTGGAATAGTAATTACTTTGGAATCTAGTTAGATATATCCATGTTATTTACAAAACGTGAGTCTAAAAGGTTGTGTTAGAGGAATAGGTGAGGTATAGGTTGAAATAAATGAATTATTAGTTACTAAAATTGTTGTTTGTGGATTCTGAAGGATATGTGATGATGTGAGGTATTGGTAGAGCAAGATGTTCTAGCACATGTCCATTAGAAACATACATATGAGGCTCTAAAATCATTATGATATCAAAAATAGCTCTTGTACCATGTTACATAACTTTAAGGAGCTCATATTTCTCAAAAATAAATTTATTTAGAAGAGGATTTATCACTAAAAACTTCTCTACAACAAATTTTAAGCTAGCTAACATATGTGGCATTTTCAAGGCTTTGGCCAAGGAGAGGAACTGATATTTTGGATCATACTAGATATAAATACTTCTAAGATAATACTTCTTATCACCCTTGTTTATACTTTTATCCTTGGAAGACACAATTTAATATCCTTTAAGAAAACCATACTACTTCACTCCATGAGATTTTATTTCCATTTTCACTTGGTTTTTGATATCTTTAACACTACTCAAGATATTCTGAATCTATTTTGGAATCAATATTAAAATAAAAGTATCATCAATAGAAAATTAAGTAGAAGGATGTTTTGGTGAATAATTTTAAGGTTTGGATGGATTGTTCATCACCAAGAGATACCCTACATCCATGGTAGACAACAGATCTTTCAGATCAGCTTGCAGGGATCCAATATGACTTCTAAATCATTCCATTTCTCTTATAAAAGACCAAATATCATTATAAAAGGGTCTATTTTTAGTAATATCGTGGGATGGATGTGTGATACCACAATTTCAATAGTGTATGAAATTTTTCCTTGTCTATCACCAGTATTAGCCCAACTGATACGCAAAAACAATTCCATTCAAACTTCAAAAATGTCATTATTACACTGAATGAAGTCCACAAAAGTTTTAAATAAAGGAGGTATAGATGAAGGTAAAATTTATTGATATGGAGTAGTATGACCATGAGTAAAAGGACATTGAGTATGAGAAAAAGTGGATTCAAGAGGTCAATCACCAATCGAATCAGTTTAATGAACACTTCTCTCAAGGGTGTTTCCCTATTATTATTCTTTAGGAGTAAAGAGAATTTGAGGTTTCTCAATATCCTTGAGATTGGCCTCAAATTATTCATTAGAATATTACATGGAAACAACTTAATTTATGTGAGTCGAGTAATAAAATGTATCCTATAAAGAAGGATTCTCAGGAACATCTCTTGGAGAAGGAGAAGTAGCCATAAACATTAACAATTCCTCATATGAATCTGGCGTTACTGGTCTCTCTATAACATGAGTAGAAGGAATCTTTGGTAATCCAGATTCCACTTCCATTGAAAAAAACATCAATTGATTGACCTTTTGGATTATAAGGATTATCATCATCATCATGAAAATCTTCATCACCCATATAATCCTTTTTATCTTATTTATCATCCCTTTTTCAATATTACCATATTTCTTTCCATCATCATCACCCTTATCTTACTTTTCTATTAAATTAGCTAGAGAAGACACATCAATATCATAGAATAAATTATTTTTAGGGGATTATTCACTATAAAGTGATGTATCAAAGATGGGAGCTCCCCATATCTCCAAACCAGGTAGGATCTCTTCTTCTAAAGATCGATATCCCCATAACTTTATTAATCTAAATGATTTAGTCCAAAAATCATGGATATAGGAACTCTCTCCGCCTTAAGAGGAAAGTATTATCTTACTAATTCAACCGTAAAAAGTAATCTAAGATCCCTTGTAACTTGAACAAAAATCATAGAAGACTGCGGGACATCATGAGGAGGAGACACCAATTCTCCCATAGGTCCTCCCTCTTCTACAATCATAGAAACATGAGTCCTTTCTAAGCTCTCATCAAAAGATATTCTAGATTCCTCAACCATATCCATTATAGAATGGGATTCATCCTCAATAGAGGATTAGTTATCCTTAACTATATCATATAGTTCCAACCCAGGGTTAATAATATCTCTTGGTCAAGAAGGATGAGATATTGGATTGAATTTTTCATTAAGTATCTCCTCATAAAAAATCCACACCCTTTTCCACTAGTTCTAGCTGATATTCATCCTTTTATAGGTAGTCTAATTCAAATAGACACCACATAGAAACACAGACCTCTCGACTCCCATTGGGACCAATTTTTTCTTTCCATACAAAACCGAAGCAGACATAGATATTGAAGACTCTTTAACTTAATGATGATTTGGTCAACACTTCCATATGTATCATCAAGAAATGGGACATGATAATTTGAATTCCATAAACCATTAGGTATTTTCAACTGGTCTATGGAAGGTTCCATCATCCATTATTTCTTCCAATGCATTCCCAATATCAAAATGGGGATGGTTCACAAGATACAATCATTAATTATCATAAAACACACCAAGATGTGGAACTCTTAGAAAATAATCCCGTAAGGCTGATGTTAACTCACACTCATGACCATAGATAACTGTTAGAGTCACATCTTCATGCACTCTATCTTCAAACATAATTTTTATATAAAGCTATTTTAAAAGGCACAGACTGTAACATCCAGAGTTTTAAGATAATAATTTCTTTTATTTTCATTAGTATCTTAATTCAATATTAGATTTTTTTTAATAAAACTAAATTATAATGAATATTAAATTAAAAATTAATAAATTATATAAATGAAGAATTTATTGTTTTAAAATATTATATTATAATATTTTTTTTAAAAATGAGATTTTATTTTAAATTAATATTCAAGATTACAAACATATACTTTATTTTATATAAATATGTATTTTTTTAAAAGAATAATTTGTATAAAAATATATTTATTTAATTATTATTTTTAAATTTTTTTTGTACAACATTATCATAAATTTATTTCAAAGGTAAAATAATTATAAAATTAATAAAAATAATTATATCAAAATTCGTGTTATGATAAAAATAATTGAAATATGTAATAATGGAATAAATATTTTTTACATTATTTCTTCATTAATTATTTTTGGCTAATATGAATTATAAATTTTTTTTATTAAATAAATGAATCATGAAATAAAATTTTTATTTAATAAACATATTATAAGATTATAATTTAATACATGAAAGAAAAAACGACTATTTATAATTATAAACCTAAGAAATTATGAAATTTGAACTTTCTAATAATATTTTTGTATATTCCAAAAATATGAATATTAATTTAATATATATATATATATATGAAATAATAATATTTTGACATTGAATTTAATTTGTATTTTATAACATATAATGAAATTATAAATGTAAGTGAATATGAAAATATTATAATTAAGAATAATAATGAATTTGTTTTAAATAAATAAAAAATATGGAAATCACAACACAATAATCATCTTCCTCTGATGGGTGCTCATATTCTCCCCAAATCCTTCATTGAGGTCTCCATCACCATCACCTGCAACTAAAATGTACCACCTTCATCCTACTCCTTCAGTTATAAGGGGTTCTTTTCCAGATTGCATAGATGAAAAGTGTCATCGTCACCCCCTACCTCAACCACAAAACATATATAAAAATCATCAGTTGGTTTGCATCATAATGTTCAGATATTCACATGGTAATCATTTGAAGATCATAATAGTATTTTTCTCTCCGCACACTAAAACATCATCACCTCCTACCTTAAATACTTGCACACAGTAGCTATATAATTGTAGAAATTTTATGAATATATATATATAATAAATTGATCTATATTGGTGTAAAATGAAAACAAATTTATGCATGTGGGTGGCCAATGGATTATGCCAAGAAGATTCCAAACAAAATATAAATAAATTAAAATAAAAATTGATTACTGAATAAATTTTTAAATGAATAAATAATTGAAATATAGACACTTTTGGAGATATTATTTTACATGGATTATAAAAATACAATTTGATGGTCATAGACATATTTTATATGGACGAATAAATTATTCAAGATACATTTATATATCAATGAAAGAATCCAACCAACATTGGAGGGATATTATATTTTATAATATTGATAGACTATACTTTTCTTTTATGCTGGAAGAAAATATATAGTAATAAATAGTGGTATTTATGAGTATCCTTTTTAGATAATTAAAAATTCAATGATGAGAGAAAATGTTAGAATAAATAAAATTATTTATTATACTTTAATGTTGCATAGATTTGTTCGGGGTTTATTATAAAATAGGATAGATATATCTTATCATTATAAAATTTATTATCCAATTTATCTGCTATCAATTTTAGTACATTTGGTTTCAAATCATGTGTAGTTTGTGTCAAACTTAAAAATTTCTACAGCAGAACACAAAGGAAATGGATGTGTCTATTTCATATATATATATATATATATATATTCTCAGAATCTATAATATAAGGATATTATCTCAAGATATTAGCAAGATTATATTCTTAGAAATAAAGTCGCTATTTTTATTCAAACATTTATCAAGTAGTGAATTATTTTAGAGTTCAAAATAATATCAAAACATTGTTTTGTTATTGTTTAATTTTTAAAACTTATTTTAGTATTTGAGTTAACTAAAATATCTATTTATCATGAAATAATCTATCATTTTATGTGTGTTTTGAAATTCATGTTTTAAATAAGTTGCTATTTTATGTGTTGAATATTCTAGTGAATCTATGAGTTAAATTCATAATTTAGAAATGGAATTTATCTATAGATATTGTTAATTTTACATGATTTTTAGTACAATAATTGGTTTTAATTTCTAAGCTATAATGTTTATGACTTTTTTAATTAAAGAAATTATAAGAAAGTATGGAATTTTCCTAAATCAGGTATAGTTTCCTAAAATTAATATTACTCCATGTAAATAAATTCTAATATTATTTTATTCTTGGAAAACAATTTAATTATGGTTTTTAAATATTTTTGTAATACAAGTAAGAATGGTAGGACCATTAAAACTATTTTCTTCGAATTTGGAATTAGAGTATTGAATGATATGTTATGGTATAGGGATTAAACCCATTACCTTAAGTGGAATATATACTATTAGTGATATGGCTAAGTGGCCACATGGTTGTTCTTATGGCCTTAAAATTATCACAAATAATCCATAAAAAATCGTTATATTCAAAAAAAATGAAATTCAAAGGAGTATATCAATTATTAATATTTTGTAAAGAAAATAGTTTTCAAAATAATAATTTCATATTAATGATGTTTTATATAATTTTTCAATCTTTTTTAAACCCTCTTAATGTATTTATTTTATCTAATTTTATATTTTAGAAAAAAAAACTCAAAATTTATTTATTGTTTTCAATGTTAAATCTTTTCATAGAGTTTTAAAACCCCCTACTGGGAAACTTTAATGCTCACCTTCTGTTTTAAATTATTTTTACAGGATTAGTAGAAATTAAATTAATGTTTGTTTCTTATAATGTGGTAGTTAAAATAAATGTAATTTTCTAATTTTATAAATTTTTTACAACTCTGATAAATTGTAATATTTTGGTCTAATTCACTAAAACCTCAAATAGAAAAGGTCTTGGAATGTGAATTGTTATAAGATCACAGACTTCATTGAGGTATTATATATTTAGATTTTGGTTTAAATGCCTTTATGTTGGTCAATTATATGTTTTCTAGGTGTATGAATAGGTTTGGGGGCTTCCAAGGGTTCAGAACAAGAAAAAGAGAGAGAAAATGGTCATCCAGTTTATGGTTCATCATTAGCACATAGTTAGGGTAGTCGTACACCCAAACCCTGATAGCCATGGGAAAATGGAGCATGGTTAAGTAAAATATCAAAGGGGGAAAGATAAATTGTGTGGGCTTGGATAGATCTATTCTTCATGGTTGGTGCATAGTTAGTAATACTATGTGCAGCTCCTCAGGTGATCATGTGACTTCACCCCTCTTGAACAGAGGTTGGCACAAATCTTGTGCACGATTATGAAAACCATATGAAAAAACCATGAACCCAATTAAAAAGTGATAAACTACCATTTACCCAGCGGTATTTTATGTTTTTAACCTTTTGTTCTTCCCCATCCCCCACCCAACATCCCAGGTGATGAACCTATGCACCCAAATCTTTACAAAGGTCAATCTCTTTCACTTATAGGCCATTTGATATGTTGTTTCCTGTAAATTGATTCTCTCGATAAGTATAACAATCCTATTTGTTCTCTTTTCTAGATTAGATCTTGCAGATTCATTATTCGTCTTATGAATCACTAAAACACTTTTTATAGAAAATCTAAGGTTGGGGATTCAAAGGGTGATTGAATCCAAATATAAGGCTAAAATTGAGCTAGTGTTATTCTATGGATTCAAGGTAGTAAGTATAAAAGTTATATCCCACAGTATTGAATTTGATGTCTGCATGTGTGGCTCTTTGAATGGTTCTATCTTGTTAATAATTTGAAGCCTTTGGATATATTTTCTAAAAAGGATGGATAACAGATGAATGGATCCCCAAATGATCCTCATGGGGTGAATTGAGGTCAACTAGATTGGTTTGGGCCCACACATGGGGTGTTCCAACATTCCCAAACATAGAAAATTGTGGTATCTATATATACATATAACACTTGGAATAATGTAGATCCCATGAGGAACATTTTAATGTGTTAGTTGAGTTGAAAAGGGAATATTTATAGTTGTGGATAAACTTTGATTATGTCATAAGGGATTGTTTGAATTAATATGAAATGGGTTAGATGAAATAATGTGATTATTCTAAATGACTTCTAAATTTTACATGAAATGAATAAGTGGGTTAATTCATGTGAAATGATGAACATGTTATAAAGGGTAAATTATTTTGAATTGATGAATGTGTTAAATGGGATAACATTTGAAAATTGATAAATATGTTAAATAGAACAAAGTATATGAATTATTGAATATTATTAATTGGTTAAGGGATGGGAAAGAGAAATGGGTTAAATAAGATATTAAATGTAATTGGTAAATTTATTAATGGGTTATGTCTTGATGTTAATTCACATGTTGAATGGTTATGAAATGTGTATGTTATGTGTATTGATTGTGTATGGTTTTTGATATGGTTTATGTGGTAAATTGATAAATAAGCATGTGAACCTAGCTTGGTAGTTGTGGGGAAATTGTACTTGAGTATCTATGGACATGGGTCAGGTTAGACTAAGGCTCTAAACCCTACTACACAATGTACAGGTTAGGTAAGGGTACTGAGGATCTAATCCCCTAATGGTTTCATTTTATGAAACTACATGGACGGAGGCTCTAAGGAATGTGTATAGTGTTTGTTAGTGAAATGTTTATCTCAAGTGAGATAGGTAACTTGAATCATTTTAATATGTGTAGTAACAGATAGTTTTAGGCTATTTTGAATATAATATAAATTCCTTACCCATGGAACAAGTTATTGAAATGGATTAAGTTGCTATAATTGATAAATTGAATATTCTTATATAATGTCAATTGAGTTGTATTTTGTTTACCTTGTCATTTATTTAGTAATTTCATGAACTATATATTTAGGCTGGATATTTTTTAGACACTATTAATGGTATCCTTTTGTGTTGTACTCACACCATGCTTGGCCCGCTATTGGGTACCCGTGCAGATTTCATATATGCAGGTCAGGACAAGGGAAAAGTCCCTATGTTAGGGAGTTGATTTGGAATGGGATATGCATGGATGATGGATCCAGACATGATGCCAGGACTGAATTTTTGAATTCAACTATTTATTTTTATTTTGGTTTTTCTATCACATGGAACTTTATGACGTGACATTGTAACACCCCGAGCTTCCACGATACGCCTCTCATTGAATAATGCAATAGCTTGCATTGTACGCAACTTCGAGTTCTAAAACACCGCGACTAATCAAAGTAGCCGTTATGAATAGTAATAACCACCTTTTAAAATTATAGAAATTTTGTATTTCAAATGGACTTCATTTTTGTATTCGTAATATCGAAATTATCCTAAGTTGATTTTTTTGTAACTTTCTGAGAACTTCCAATTTTTTATGAATAGTGAAAAATACTTAAAACAACTTTTTTAATCAAAATAATTAATTGTGATAAATTATACTAATTAGTGGTTTTAAAGTATAATTTGAACATATTTTTACCATTTTATCCAATGGTGATCATTAGAATTAATTTAACATTGAAAATGGACATAAACAATTGCCAATCTTTTGATATAAATTGTTTCCTAAAAACACGCTATTTGTTCTGACAGCGGGAATTAATTAGTGCAACTTATATGTTTGTAATTTTGTAAAATAGACATCATTTTTGAATTCGGAATATCAATTATAGTTTAGGGTGAAATTTTGGTACTTTTCGGATAACTTTTGTATTTTGATGAATAGTGAAAATTACTAAATTTTAATTAAAAACAACTTTTTCAATCAAAATAATTAATATTGATAAATTATGAATTTGAGTGGTTTTAAAGTATATTTTGAATATATTTTTACCATTCAATTTAATGTTTGTCATTGGACATAATTTTACAATTAAACCGAACATAAACAAGTGTCAATCTTTTGATAGTTATTATCTCTTAAAAACACGCTTTTTGTTTTGACAGCGGGAATTAATTTTAAATTAATTTCTGCCACTTCTGTGTTTTGAATTTAGAAAAATGGAATCCATATTTGGAATCAGGATGTTCAAATTGTGTAAATAGGTAACTTTATTTTTAGACATTTTGAATAATTACTGCGGTAAATATTTTATTTACCATGGTTAAGGGTAAATCCGGTAAATAAGGGTTAAAAAATAATATTATAATAATACTAAATTACCCTAAAACGTGTCTTAACCCTATTGGTTGATACATGGTAGACCATGGGCATCTTTGGGTCTATTTTGGGACCCCATGGATCCACTTGTAAGTGATAATGACACATTATATTAATAAAGTTAAAATAAAAATAAAAATGGCATAAGCTTACATCTTTTAGAAGAACAATTTTTACATAGGGTTGTACATGTTGGATTTTCGATTGTAAATATTCTTTAGAAAGACAAAACGATTTCCTACATAATGATATTTTATTTATAATTTTTAGACATTAAATAATTTATTTTATTTATGACACAACGATGATGCAGTAATTACTATAATAGTGAAAAAATAAAATAATTGATATTATAAATACCCAAATAAATATAATATGAAACTTTTAATGAATTAAACTAATTTTCTAGGATAATATGATATATTAGGAGTGATTTAATTGACTTTTTTAGAAGTAATCAATCTGTTATGAGTTTCACAAAAATCAACTATTGAATAGTGTCAAAATTGACATAAAAGAGTTCTTAAAACAAATATTTTATTATTAATTGATATTAAATTCCTAAAAATCTAAGGTTCGGCCAAAAGACTTATATCAGGATAGGTTCATCATTAATGGACCACTTGTGGGTCGCTTGGATGTATATAGTAAGTTTATTAACCATATTATATAAAAATACAAAGAGACATTGTAAAAGTGAAACTAATTAACTTAGAGTTAATACTTAAAGATAAGGTTAATATAAGTACCCAAACCTGTCTAAATTCTATTGGATGAGTTGTTTTCGACATATCCCCACCTAATCCTTTGAATAGTCAACTTTGGAGCCTTTGGAAACCGAATATGAATTTATTATAAATTAATATTTCTAGCATTTCCAAAGGTGCCCCTCACCCCTCTTATAAAAGGGCACTCCTCCTTCTCTTTTCCTCACACCTCTCAAGCCACTTGGCTCGTCCAAACTCTGCCCAAATAAGCTCCCCACATCCCTCTCCTCCTCCTTGAAGCTTCCCCTTAGGCAGAAATCATTTCAAGAAGTCCTTTGGTTCTAACCAAAGTGAGTTACCTAAATTAAAGGTAACGATTTCTCTTAAATTATTTTCATTTATTTTGCTTCTTCAACCCCCAAACTCTTTTTATTTCCCTTCTTTTGTAACAACACCAGTATCCTCAATATACTAGGATGTTGTTATAAGAAGTATTCAAACTACACATACACACAACTCCATCTAATGGATGATGAACATAATGTTTCTGTGGATGGCAAACTAACGCCTCACGAAACGATGATTGTTCAAATACATCTTACCACCTCTCATGGTGGCCATTATGATGGCACTGTAATTAAATATGATATTAATGATATATATTTTATATATAAGCTTCTGTAATTCCATTTTATTTCATACCATTATTCGTTTCATGTTGTATATACATACGATAATTTCATTTGAGAAAGTGCGGACTACCGCCCCCTTAAAATGATATGACTCGTTCATACCACACATGGAACGTATAAAGGATGGTGTTAATGAACTTAAGTAACATATATAAAATATTATATTATACTGGAATAGTAATATACCTATGTATCATTTGGATTCGATTCTTTTAAAATAAAAATTAAATGGAAGTAGCGTTCGTGCGTACGTACGGACTACCGTCTCCACGAACGCGATGAGATTCATTCTCCATCGTATCCATTCAAGTATAATTATCATTTAATGATTTAAAAATGATGTTTAAGGACTTGATATCATTCTGGATATGAATAAGATACAACAAACATGACTTATGTAACAAAACATATAAAAGAAAATGAGTAAGGTAACACCCGAAACAGCGTTAATACTAAGATATTATTATCAAATCAATATTAAAAGATCATATATGATATCATATTAATGTATATGATTCTTGTATAATTTAATAACAATTATTTCACCATTATACAGGAGGTTAACCTACCCCAACCAAGGAAAAGTACAAGGTAAGGGTTATTTCACAATCTCTTCATTATCCGAGGTTGTTTATACGTAATAATCTACTGGGATTTCTTTATCATCCACATCCATGTTTCTTCGAAATGTATTTCAAAACATTTTTACTATTTACAAGAATATGGGTTAAAGTCATTTATACCCTTGTTTGACTTTTTATAAGAGGTTTATAAAGGAATCTTTCCGTCGTTTTCAAAACAAGGTCCTTTTTAACCTTTTCGACAGAATTGAGGTAAGAATGTTTTTTTAACTTATACGGCGGGTGCGGTTACTTCCCGCTGTTATAAAATCGTCGAAGCTTTCCTTACAAGCTTATAAGAATATTTTCAAAGAAAATGTTTTATTTTATATGGATCTTAAATGTTTTCAAAACAAAAGGAGATACTTCTTTTAAAAGAATTTTGATTTCATCTATGTCAACATCCTTTGATGGATTTTAAGATTATTTGAAGTTGATTTATTATAATACAAAACTTCTATATTGTATTGAAGGTTTTGTGATATGTTTGAATGTGGATGTGCTATTTTATACCATTCATAGTTTATGGTGAAACTATTGACATTTCGTATGCTAGTTTTAACCCGAATGTTTGTGTTATATTTCAAACTTTTCTTCAGATGAATGTGCTAAACAAGTATGTTCCGGGTTGGGGACCGGTAAAAGTAAGCCCTCCAGGTTGGGGACTGGTTAAAGTAAGCCCTCCAGGTTAGGGACTGGTAAAAGTAAGCCCTCCGGTTTGGTCTCCGGTTATTAGAGGTACTCCGGTTTGGTGTCCGGTTATTAGAGGCACTCCGGGTTGGTGTCCGGTTATTAGAGGCACTCCGGGTTGGTGTCCGGTTATTAGAGGCACTCCGGGTTGGGTTCCGGTTAGAAGTAACCCCTAGGTCTTGGGATGAGGCCTAGACAATGAAATTAACGTTTGACATTATGCATTCCAACATTATGAATGTGGTTATTGATTTTTTTCATGTGATTATTCGATTAGTAGAATATCCATGTGAATAAGTAAATGGCATTATTTCATTTTATTTATGCCATAACATGTTGAAAGTTCATGTTTGAAAGGCTTTTGTTTTAGTTATACATTGCCATAAAAGTTTATTCTTATTTATGAAAGTTTCCGCTATATTGTTATCCTTACTGGGCATTTGAGCTCACCCCTTTTCTATGTTTTATTTTTCCCAGGAAGTGAAGATGTAAGTTATGAATGACCTGCAGGGATATTATGAGGGGATTATAGTGTGGACTGTGGAAACATTATGTTGTTGTAGTAGTTTTTCATTTTATGATGTAATGTAAAACTTATGAATATATCTAGTGTTTCCAAGGCTACTAAACCAATCGGTCTTTCGAGATTTGATCTTTCTTGTGATCATGCCAATGTTATGTAATTAATGCACCGACTCTGGGTAACTGGGGTCGGGGCGTTACAGTTGGTATCAGAGGAAGTTTAGTACAAACCTTGGAAGCTAGATTTAGATAAACTCTGATTAGAGCACGTAGACCTAAGATGAAATTTGAGGATTAGTATAGAAGAACTTCCTAGAATTTTGGTATTGTAGAGATTTTGTGGGTTTTCCGAGCAATACATCCCTGTCTGGATACGAGTAGGTAGAGGCGGCTCTGGCACAGATGTACCTAGGGGTAAAACCCGAAAACACCGCTTTGAGCTAGACTCGAACGGGAACTGGTGCACGACAACGGGCCTTGCTGCACTCTTGGTTACGACACTCCCGGGGGATATGCTTAGGATAACTCTCATTCTATTTACAAATCATTATGAAGGGTTTATGAGTATATACTTCCTCAAAGAAAACATTTTTATGATTATGGATTATATCCATAAATAGTTCAATTTATGTTAAGTGTTTTATAAGTATGGGATTATGTATTTTGATTCATAAACTGATCTAGTTTATGCCATTGTTTAGAAATGGCGCCTAGTGGAAGAAATGGAAACCGTATCAATACACGCACTCCATGTAGGGATTGCCCTCCTGCTCGAGATAATTATAGTGGGGCTGGTGATGCAACTGGTGCCGATCAGCTAATCACCATGCTGGGACAACTTACTCAGGTTATGAATAATAACCTTACCCGTATGGAGCACCCTGATCCGCAGCGTGGAGGATCAATGTTAGACCGATTCATGAGACAACAACCACCAACGTTCAATGGGAGTAAAAATCCCTTAGTAGCTGAGCAATGGATATTTTCCCTAGAGAAAATATTTCAGGCTTTGGGGAGTAGCGAAAGGGAAAAAGTTACCATGGCAGTTTACCGCCTCACTGGAGATGCTGATCAATGGTGGTCATTGATTCAAAACATGAAGGAAGATGACGAAGTATCAAACATGGAATGGAGGGAGTTCAAAGATCTGTTTTTAGAAAAATACTTTCCTCGCGACCATCGAGCAGATATGGAAAGACAATTTCTGAGTCTGAGACAAAAGGAGGATGAGAATGTCACAAAGTATGAGGCTAACTTTACAAGGTTAGCGAGGTATGCTGGAGATTATGTTCGCAACCCAAGAAGTAAGATTGATCGTTTCTTTTATGGGTTAAAACCATTTCTCCGTCGAGCTTTGGTATCACAATCCTTCTCATCATACGAAGATATTGTCTCGTGTGCTATCAAGACAGAAAAGGAATTCTCTAAGTCTTATGACAACAAAGTAAAGCAAGAGAAGAAGAGAACGGTGGAACAAGAGACAGATAAAGGGAAAAAGGGAAAGAAGGATTTTCCATTATGCGATAATTGTGGGAAGAATCACCCTGGTACTTGCCTAAAAGGAATGGGAGTTTGTTATAAATGTGGAGAAAAGGGTCACCAGGCTCGTGATTGCAAGGGACAGAAAGAGGCTATCAAAGTGGAATGCTACAATTGTAGAGAAATGGGTCATTATGCAAATGAATGTCCTAAGCGTCAGGGAAACTTACCTCAGAAAAGGCCAAGGGATCAAGGCCAATCTTATGTTGTGGCTACAGTTGAAGCGGAATAATTAATGTATTGGTGCTTTTGGACTCAAGGATTATATTCTGGTTATAAGAATAATGTGATATATATATATGGATTGTACTGCAGTACTTGTTGATTTCAGTAAGGTTTTAATATGATGAAGGTAATTATATTTTTAGTATGTGACAATAAGAGAAACTTTACTTCGTTTGGGGAATCTGATAAATTGATTTTGGAATTAAGAAACCTTTTAGAGAAAGTCTGGACAGAGGTATTTTGGATAACTAGAAAGGTTGGAGTGGATAAAGTTGATCTTTGGATAGTATTGTTTAAGGTTAAAAAATTTATGAAGATTATTTTTGGAATATTATAATACTATAGTTTTAGGAAAAGGACAACCTGTAGGGTGGGGCATAACTCGTCGCATCGGACAAAGTTGCAGGAATCGAACCCACAACCATAGTGCGACAGGCCTTTATTTCCTACCACTAGCCTACAGGGAGTCCTTGGTTATTACAAAATAGTTTTCCTATTCTAAATGGTTTGTGGTAAAAATTTATTAATGAAAGTCTACATGATAAGTAAGTATATTTCCTCACATTCTTAGTAAATCTCTTAAATAATTTCCTCACCTCTATGAAAGGTTACTTAAAACAAAAACGTTGTCAATTAACTTTTCCAACTGGGGATTCAATGAATGTTTAACCAATCACAAGTTTGTGATTTTCTTATTGTTAACTTTCTCCTAATCCTGTTTTCTAGAACTCTACATCAGACCATGCTAGTTTGTTTTTCCTCCATATCCATATTTTCATAGAACCGTAGTATGGGCTATCTCGGATGACCTTTGTACTTCTCTTTCTTTCTTTTAATGTTATATTTTTATTAATCTTATTTCCGATGTGGGTTTTCCACAAAGGTATTTTCTATTTACAACCATTTATTTTCAAAGAAAAATTTCAAATTGCGAGGACGCAATTTATTGAAGGAGGGGAGAATGTAACACCCCGAGCTTCCACGATACGCCTCTCATTGAATAATGCAATAGCTTGCATTGTACGCAACTTCGAGTTCTAAAACACCGCGACTAATCAAAGTAGCCGTTATGAATAGTAATAACCACCTTTTAAAATTATAGAAATTTTGTATTTCAAATGGACTTCATTTTTGTATTCGTAATATCGAAATTATCCTAAGTTGAATTTTTTGTAACTTTCTGAGAACTTCCAATTTTTTATGAATAGTGAAAAATACTTAAAACAACTTTTTTAATCAAAATAATTAATTGTGATAAATTATACTATTTAGTGGTTTTAAAGTATAATTTGAACATATTTTTACCATTTTATCCAATGGTGATCATTAGAATTAATTTAACATTGAAAATGGACATAAACAATTGCCAATCTTTTGATATAAATTGTTTCCTAAAAACACGCTATTTGTTCTGACAGCGGGAATTAATTAGTGCAACTTATATGTTTGGAATTTTGTAAAATAGACATCATTTTTGAATTCGGAATATCAATTATAGTTTAGGGTGAAATTTTGGTACTTTTCGGATAACTTTTGTATTTTGATGAATAGTGAAAATTACTAAATTTTAATTAAAAACAACTTTTTTAATCAAAATAATTAATATTGATAAATTATGAATTTGAGTGGTTTTAAAGTATATTTTGAATATATTTTTACCATTCAATTTAATGTTTGTCATTGGACATAATTTTACAATTAAACCGAACATAAACAAGTGTCAATCTTTTGATAGTTATTATCTCTTAAAAACACGCTTTTTGTTTTGACAGCGGGAATTAATTTTAAATTAATTTCTTCCACTTCTGTGTTTTGAATTTAGAAAAATGGAATCCATATTTGGAATCAGGATGTTCAAATTGTGTAAATAGGTAACTTTTATTTTTAGACATTTTGAATAATTACTGCGGTAAATATTTTATTTACCATGGTTAAGGGTAAATCCGGTAAATAAAGGTTAAAAAATAATATTATAATAATACTAAATTACCCTAAAACGTGTCTTAACCCTATTGGTTGATACATGGTAGACCATGGGCATCTTTGGGTCTATTTTGGGACCCCATGGATCCACTTGTAAGTGATAATGACACATTATATTAATAAAGTTAAAATAAAAATAAAAATGGCATAAGCTTACATCTTTTAGAAGAACAATTTTTACATAGGGTTATACATGTTGGATTTTCGCTTGTAAATATTCTTTAGAAAGAAAAAACGATTTCCTACATAATGATATTTTATTTATAATTTTTAGACATTAAATAATTTATTTTATTTATGACACAACGATGATGCAGTAATTACTATAATAGTGAAAAAATAAAATAATTGATATTATAAATACCCAAATAAATATAATATGAAACTTTTAATGAATTAAACTAATTTTCTAGGATAATATGATATATTAGGATTGATTTAATTGACTTTGTTAGAAGTAATCAATCTGTTATGAGTTTCACAAAAATCAACTATTGAATAGTGTCAAAATTGACATAAAAGAGTTCTTAAAACAAATATTTTATTATTAATTGATATTAAATTCCTAAAAATCTACGGTTCGGCCAAAAGACTTATATCAGTATAGGTTCATCATTAATGGACCACTTGTGGGTCGCTTGGATGTATATAGTAAGTTTATTAACCATATTATATAAAAATACAAAGAGACATTGTAAAAGTGAAACTAATTAACTTAGAGTTAATACTTAAAGATAAGGTTAATATAAGTACCCAAACCTGTCTAAATTCTATTGGATGAGTTGTTTTTGACATATACCCACCTAATCCTTTGAATAGTCAACTTTGGAGCCTTTGGAAACCGAATATGAATTTATTATAAATTAATATTTCTAGCATTTCCAAAGGTACCCCTCACCCCTCTTATAAAAGGGCACTCCTCCTTCTCTTTTCCTCACACCTCTCAAGACACTTGGCTCGTCCAAACTCTGCCCAAATAAGCTCCCCACATCCCTCTCCTCCTCCTTGAAGCTTCCCCTTAGGCAGAAATCATTTCAAGAAGTCCTTTGGTTCTAACCAAAGTGAGTTACCTAAATTAAAGGTAACGATTTCTCTTAAATTATTTTCATTTATTTTGCTTCTTCAACCCCCAAACTCTTTTTATTTCCCTTCTTTTGTAACAACACCAGTATCCTCAATATACTAGGATGTTGTTATAAGAAGTATTCAAACTACACATACACACAACTCCATCTAATGGATGATGAACATAATGTTTCTGTGGATGGCAAACTAACGCCTCACGAAACGATGATTGTTCAAATACATCTTACCACCTCTCATGGTGGCCATTATGATGGCACTGTAATTAAATATGATATTAATGATATATATTTTATATATAAGCTTCTGTAATTCCATTTTATTTCATACCATTATTCGTTTCATGTTGTATATACATACGATAATTTCATTTGAGAAAGTGCGGACTACCGCCCCCTTAAAATGATATGACTCGTTCATACCACACATGGAACGTATAAAGGATGGTGTTAACGAACTTAAGTAACATATATAAAATATTATATTATACTGGAATAGTAATATACCTATGTATCATTTGGATTCGATTCTTTTAAAATAAAAATTAAATGGAAGTAGCGTTCGTGCGTACGTACGGACTACCGTCTCCACGAACGCGATGAGATTCATTCTCCATCGTATCCATTCAAGTATAATTATCATTTAATGATTTAAAAATGATGTTTAAGGACTTGATATCATTCTGGATATGAATAAGATACAACAAACATGACTTATGTAACAAAACATATAAAAGAAAATGAGTAAGGTAACACCCGAAACAGCGTTAATACTAAGATATTATTATCAAATCAATATTAAAAGATCATATATGATATCATATTAATGTATATGATTCTTGTATAATTTAATAACAATTATTTCACCATTATACATGAGTTTAACCTACCCCAACCAAGGAAAAGTACAAGGTAAGGGTTATTTCACAATCTCTTCATTATCCGAGGTTGTTTATACGTAATAATCTACTGGGATTTCTTTATCATCCACATCCATGTTTCTTCGAAATGTATTTCAAAACATTTTTACTATTTACAAGAATATGGGTTAAAGTCATTTATACCCTTGTTTGACTTTTTATAAAAGGTTTATAAAGGAATCTTTCCGTCGTTTTCAAAACAAGGTCCTTTTTAACCTTTTCGACAGAATTGAGGTAAGAATGTTTTTTTAACTTATACGGCGGGTGCGGTTACTTCCCGCTGTTATAAAATCGTCGAAGCTTTCCTTACAAGCTTATAAGAATATTTTCAAAGAAAATGTTTTATTTTATATGGATATTAAATGTTTTCAAAACAAAAGGAGATACTTCTTTTAAAAGAATTTTGATTTCATCTATGTCAACATCCTTTGATGGATTTTAATATTATTTGAAGTTGATTTATTATAATACAAAACTTCTATATTTTATTGAAGGTTTTGTGATATGTTTGAATGTGGATGTGCTATTTTATACCATTCATAGTTTATGGTGAAACTATTGACATTTCGTATGCTAGTTTTAACCCGAATGTTTGTGTTATATTTCAAACTTTTCTTCAGATGAATGTGCTAAACAAGTATGTTCCGGGTTGGGGACCGGTAAAAGTAAGCCCTCCAGGTTGGGGACTGGTTAAAGTAAGCCCTCCAGGTTAGGGACTGGTAAAAGTAAGCCCTCCGGTTTGGTCTCCGGTTATTAGAGGTACTCCGGGTTGGTGTCCGGTTATTAGAGGCACTCCGGGTTGGTGTCCGGTTATTAGAGGCACTCCGGGTTGGTGTCCGGTTATTAGAGGCACTCCGGGTTGGGTTCCGGTTAGAAGTAACCCCTAGGTCTTGGGATGAGGCCTAGACAATGAAATTAACGTTTGACATTATGCATTCCAACATTATGAATGTGGTTATTGATTTTTTTCATGTGATTATTCGATTAGTAGAATATCCATGTGAATAAGTAAATGGAATTATTTCATTTTATTTATGCCATAACATGTTGAAAGTTCATGTTTGAAAGGCTTTTGTTTTAGTTATACATTGCCATAAAAGTTTATTCTTATTTATGAAAGTTTCCGCTATATTGTTATCCTTACTGGGCATTTGAGCTCACCCCTTTTCTATGTTTTATTTTTCCCAGGAAGTGAAGATGTAAGTTATGAATGACCTGCAGGGATATTATGAGGGGATTATAGTGTGGACTGTGGAAACATTATGTTGTTGTAGTAGTTTTTCATTTTATGATGTAATGTAAAACTTATGAATATATCTAGTGTTTCCAAGGCTACTAAACCAATCGGTCTTTCGAGATTTGATCTTTCTTGTGATCATGCCAATGTTATGTAATTAATGCACCGACTCTGGGTAACTGGGGTCGGGGCGTTACAGTTGGTATCAGAGGAAGTTTAGTACAAACCTTGGAAGCTAGATTTAGATAAACTCTGATTAGAGCACGTAGACCTAAGATGAAATTTGAGGATTAGTATAGAAGAACTTCCTAGAATTTTGGTATTGTAGAGATTTTGTGGGTTTTCCGAGCAATACATCCCTGTCTGGATACGAGCAGGTAGAGGCGGCTCTGGCACAGATGTACCTAGGGGTAAAACCCGAAAACACCGCTTTGAGCTAGACTCGAACGGGAACTGGTGCACGACAACGGGCCTTGCTGCACTCTTGGTTACGACACTCCCAGGGGATATGCTTAGGATAACTCTCATTCTCTTTACAAATCATTATGAAGGGTTTATGAGTATATACTTCCTCAAAGAAAACATTTTTATGATTATGGATTATATCCATAAATAGTTCAGTTTATGTTAAGTGTTTTATAAGTATGGGATTATGTATTTTGATTCATAAACTGATCTAGTTTATGCCATTGTTTAGAAATGGCGCCTAGTGGAAGAAATGGAAACCGTATCAATACACGCACTCCATGTAGGGATTGCCCTCCTGCTCGAGATAATTATAGTGGGGCTGGTGATGCAACTGGTGCCGATCAGCTAATCACCATGCTGGGACAACTTACTCAGGTTATGAATAATAACCTTACCCGTATGGAGCACCCTGATCCGCAGCGTGGAGGATCAATGTTAAACCGATTCATGATACAACAACCACCAACGTTCAATGGGAGTACAAATCCCTTAGTAGCTGAGCAATGGATATTTTCCCTAGAGAAAATATTTCAGGCTTTGGGGAGTAGCGAAAGGGAAAAAGTTACCATGGCAGTTTACCGCCTCACTGGAGATGCTGATCAATGGTGGTCATTGATTCAAAACATGAAGGAAGATGACGAAGTATCAAACATGGAATGGAGGGAGTTCAAAGATCTGTTTTTAGAAAAATACTTTCCTCGCGACCATCGAGCAGATATGGAAAGACAATTTCTGAGTCTGAGACAAAAGGAGGATGAGAATGTCACAAAGTATGAGGCTAACTTTACAAGGTTAGCGAGGTATGCTGGAGATTATGTTCGCAACCCAAGAAGTAATATTGATCGTTTCTTTTATGGGTTAAAACCATTTCTCCGTCGAGCTTTGGTATCACAATCCTTCTCATCATACGAAGAAATTGTCTCGTGTGCTATCAAGACAGAAAAGGAATTCTCTAAGTCTTATGACAACAAAGTAAAGCAAGAGAAGAAGAGAACGGTGGAACAAGAGACAGATAAAGGGAAAAAGGGAAAGAAGGATTTTCCATTATGCGATAATTGTGGGAAGAATCACCCTGGTACTTGCCTAAAAGGAATGGGAGTTTGTTATAAATGTGGAGAAAAGGGTCACCAGGCTCGTGATTGCAAGGGAAAGAAAGAGGCTATCAAAGTGGAATGCTACAATTGTAGAGAAATGGGTCATTATGCAAATGAATGTCCTAAGCGTCAGGGAAACTTACCTCAGAAAAGGCCAAGGGATCAAGGCCAATCTTATGTTGTGGCTACAGTTGAAGCGGAATAATTAATGTATTGGTGCTTTTGGACTCAAGGATTATATTCTGGTTATAAGAATAATGTGATATATATATATATGGATTGTACTGCAGTACTTGTTGATTTCAGTAAGGTTTTAATATGATGAAGGTAATTATATTTTTAGTATGTGACAATAAGAGAAACTTTACTTCGTTTGGGGAATCTGATAAATTGATTTTGGAATTAAGAAACCTTTTAGAGAAAGTCTGGACAGAGGTATTTTGGATAACTAGAAAGGTTGGAGTGGATAAAGTTGATCTTTGGATAGTATTGTTTAAGGTTAAAAAATTTATGAAGATTATTTTTGGAATATTATAATACTATAGTTTTAGGAAAAGGACAACCTGTAGGGTGGGGCATAACTCGTCGCATCGGACAAAGTTGCAGGAATCGAACCCACAACCATAGTGCGACAGGCCTTTATTTCCTACCACTAGCCTACAGGGAGTCCTTGGTTATTACAAAATAGTTTTCCTATTCTAAATGGTTTGTGGTAAAAATTTATTAATGAAAGTCTACATGATAAGTAAGTATATTTCCTCATATTCTTAGTAAATCTCTTAAATAATTTCCTCACCTCTATGAAAGGTTACTTAAAACAAAAACGTTGTCGATTAACTTTTCCAACTGGGGATTCAATGAATGTTTAACCAATCACAAGTTTGTGATTTTCTTATTGTTAACTTTCTCCTAATCCTGTTTTCTAGAACTCTACATCAGACCATGCTAGTTTGTTTTTCCTCCATATCCATATTTTCGTAGAACCGTAGTATGGGCTATCTCGGATGACCTTTGTACTTCTCTTTCTTTCTTTTAATGTTATATTTTTATTAATCTTATTTCCGATGTGGGTTTTCCACAAAGGTATTTTCTATTTACAACCATTTATTTTCAAAGAAAAATTTCAAATTGCGAGGACGCAATTTATTGAAGGAGGGGAGAATGTAACACCCCGAGCTTCCACGATACGCCTCTCATTGAATAATGCAATAGCTTGCATTGTACGCAACTTCGAGTTCTAAAACACCGCGACTAATCAAAGTAGCCGTTATGAATAGTAATAACCACCTTTTAAAATTATAGAAATTTTGTATTTCAAATGGACTTCATTTTTGTATTCGTAATATCGAAATTATCCTAAGTTGAATTTTTTGTAACTTTCTGAGAACTTCCAATTTTTTATGAATAGTGAAAAATACTTAAAACAACTTTTTTAATCAAAATAATTAATTGTGATAAATTATACTATTTAGTGGTTTTAAAGTATAATTTGAACATATTTTTACCATTTTATCCAATGGTGATCATTATAATTAATTTAACATTGAAAATGGACATAAACAATTGCCAATCTTTTGATATAAATTGTTTCCTAAAAACACGCTATTTGTTCTGACAGCGGGAATTAATTAGTGCAACTTATATGTTTGGAATTTTGTAAAATAGACATCATTTTTGAATTCGGAATATCAATTATAGTTTAGGGTGAAATTTTGGTACTTTTCGGATAACTTTTGTATTTTGATGAATAGTGAAAATTACTAAATTTTAATTAAAAACAACTTTTTTAATCAAAATAATTAATATTGATAAATTATGAATTTGAGTGGTTTTAAAGTATATTTTGAATATATTTTTACCATTCAATTTAATGTTTGTCATTGGACATAATTTTACAATTAAACCGAACATAAACAAGTGTCAATCTTTTGATAGTTATTATCTCTTAAAAACACGCTTTTTGTTTTGACAGCGGGAATTAATTTTAAATTAATTTCTGCCACTTCTGTGTTTTGAATTTAGAAAAATGGAATCCATATTTGGAATCAGGATGTTCAAATTGTGTAAATAGGTAACTTTTATTTATAGACATTTTGAATAATTACTGCGGTAAATATTTTATTTACCATGGTTAAGGGTAAATCCGGTAAATAAGGGTTAAAACATAATATTATAATAATCCTAAATTACCCTAAAACGTGTCTTAACCCTATTGGTTGATACATGGTAGACCATGGGCATCTTTGGGTCTATTTTGGGACCCCATGGATCCACTTGTAAGTGATAATGACACATTATATTAATAAAGTTAAAATAAAAATAAAAATGGCATAAGCTTACATCTTTTAGAAGAACAATTTTTACATAGGGTTATACATGTTGGATTTTCGATTGTAAATATTCTTTATAAAGACAAAAAGATTTCCTACATAATGATATTTTATTTATAATTTTTAGACATTAAATAATTTATTTTATTTATGACACAACGATGATGCAGTAATTACTATAATAGTGA
Organism: Viscum album; assembly: GCA_963277665.1. Lineage (NCBI taxonomy): Eukaryota > Viridiplantae > Streptophyta > Magnoliopsida > Santalales > Viscaceae > Viscum > Viscum album. The sequence continues at coordinate 1,895,229,406 of OY728158.1, read as the reverse complement.
AAAAATAAAATAATTGATATTATAAATACCCAAATAAATATAATATGAAACTTTTAATGAATTAAACTAATTTTCTAGGATAATATGATATATTAGGATTGATTTAATTGACTTTGTTAGAAGTAATCAATTTTTTATGAGTTTCACAAAAATCAACTATTGAATAGTGTCAAAATTGACATAAAAGAGTTCTTAAAACAAATATTTTATTATTAATTGATATTAAATTCCTAAAAATCTAAGGTTCGGCCAAAAGACTTATATCAGGATAGTTTCATCATTAATGGACCACTTGTGGGTCGCTTGGATGTATATAGTAAGTTTATTAACCATATTATATAAAAATACAAAGAGACATTGTAAAAGTGAAACTAATTAACTTAGAGTTAATACTTAAAGATAAGGTTAATATAAGTACCCAAACCTGTCTAAATTCTATTGGATGAGTTGTTTTCGACATATCCCCACCTAATCCTTTGAATAGTCAACTTTGGAGCCTTTGGAAACCGAATATGAATTTATTATAAATTAATATTTCTAGCATTTCCAAAGGTGCCCCTCACCCCTCTTATAAAAGGGCACTCCTCCTTCTCTTTTCCTCACACCTCTCAAGCCACTTGGCTCGTCCAAACTCTGCCCAAATAATCTCCCCACATCCCTCTCCTCCTCCTTGAAGCTTCCCCTTAGGCAGAAATCATTTCAAGAAGTCCTTTGGTTCTAACCAAAGTGAGTTACCTAAATTAAAGGTAACGATTTCTCTTAAATTATTTTCATTTATTTTGCTTCTTCAACCCCCAAACTCTTTTTATTTCCCTTCTTTTGTAACAACACCAGTATCCTCAATATACTAGGATGTTGTTATAAGAAGTATTCAAACTACACATACACACAACTCCATCTAATGGATGATGAACATAATGTTTCTGTGGATGGCAAACTAACGCCTCACGAAACGATGATTGTTCAAATACATCTTACCACCTCTCATGGTGGCCATTATGATGGCACTGTAATTAAATATGATATTAATGATATATATTTTATATATAAGCTTCTGTAATTCCATTTTATTTCATACCATTATTCGTTTCATGTTGTATATACATACGATAATTTCATTTGAGAAAGTGCGGACTACCGCCCCCTTAAAATGATATGACTCGTTCATACCACACATGGAACGTATAAAGGATGGTGTTAATGAACTTAAGTAACATATATAAAATATTATATTATACTGGAATAGTAATATACCTATGTATCATTTGGATTCGATTCTTTTAAAATAAAAATTAAATGGAAGTAGCGTTCGTGCGTACGTACGGACTACCGTCTCCACGAACGCGATGAGATTCATTCTCTATCGTATCCATTCAAGTATAATTATCATTTAATGATTTAAAAATGATGTTTAAGGACTTGATATCATTCTGGATATGAATAAGATACAACAAACATGACTTATGTAACAAAACATATAAAAGAAAATGAGTAAGGTAACACCCGAAACAGCGTTAATACTAAGATATTATTATCAAATCAATATTAAAAGATCATATATGATATCATATTAATGTATATGATTCTTGTATAATTTAATAACAATTATTTCACCATTATACATGAGGTTAACCTACCCCAACCAAGGAAAAGTACAAGGTAAGGGTTATTTCACAATCTCTTCATTATCCGAGGTTGTTTATACGTAATAATCTACTGGGATTTCTTTATCATCCACATCCATGTTTCTTCGAAATGTATTTCAAAACATTTTTACTATTTACAAGAATATGGGTTAAAGTCATTTATACCCTTGTTTGACTTTTTATAAGAGGTTTATAAAGGAATCTTTCCGTCGTTTTCAAAACAAGGTCCTTTTTAACCTTTTCGACAGAATTGAGGTAAGAATGTTTTTTTTAACTTATACGGCGGGTGCGGTTACTTCCCGCTGTTATAAAATCGTCGAAGCTTTCCTTACAAGCTTATAAGAATATTTTCAAAGAAAATGTTTTATTTTATATGGATCTTAAATGTTTTCAAAACAAAAGGAGATACTTCTTTTAAAAGAATTTTGATTTCATCTATGTCAACATCCTTTGATGGATTTTAAGATTATTTGAAGTTGATTTATTATAATACAAAACTTCTATATTGTATTGAAGGTTTTGTGATATGTTTGAATGTGTATGTGCTATTTTATACCATTCATAGTTTATGGTGAAACTATTGACATTTCGTATGCTAGTTTTAACCCGAATGTTTGTGTTATATTTCAAACTTTTCTTCAGATGAATGTGCTAAACAAGTATGTTCCGGGTTGGGGACCGGTAAAAGTAAGCCCTCCAGGTTGGGGACTGGTTAAAGTAAGCCCTCCAGGTTAGGGACTGGTAAAAGTAAGCCCTCCGGTTTGGTCTCCGGTTATTAGAGGTACTCCGGGTTGGTGTCCGGTTATTAGAGGCACTCCGGGTTGGTGTCCGGTTATTAGAGGCACTCCGGGTTGGTGTCCGGTTATTAGAGGCACTCCGGGTTGGGTTCCGGTTAGAAGTAACCCCTAGGTCTTGGGATGAGGCCTAGACAATGAAATTAACGTTTGACATTATGCATTCCAACATTATGAATGTGGTTATTGATTTTTTTCATGTGATTATTCGATTAGTAGAATATCCATGTGAATAAGTAAATGGCATTATTTCATTTTATTTATGCCATAACATGTTGAAAGTTCATGTTTGAAAGGCTTTTGTTTTAGTTATACATTTCCATAAAAGTTTATTCTTATTTATGAAAGTTTCCGCTATATTGTTATCCTTACTGGGCATTTGAGCTCACCCCTTTTCTATGTTTTATTTTTCCCAGGAAGTGAAGATGTAAGTTATGAATGACCTGCAGGGATATTATGAGGGGATTATAGTGTGGACTGTGGAAACATTATGTTGTTGTAGTAGTTTTTCATTTTATGATGTAATGTAAAACTTATGAATATATCTAGTGTTTCCAAGGCTACTAAACCAATCGGTCTTTCGAGATTTGATCTTTCTTGTGATCATGCCAATGTTATGTAATTAATGCACCGACTCTGGGTAACTGGGGTCAGGGCGTTACAGACATGGAATATTTACATTTTAGTTTTGGGCTTCTCCCCAGTTTTGGGAAATGGTTGTTAATACATGTTGTTGGTTATTATTTATTATATCTTTTATTTATCAGTGTTATCTGTTGTGGATTACTCTGTTAAAGAGGTTATATTCTCCCCAAATGTTTCTTGGACCCTCTCTTCTATTTGGAATCCTTTGGTATATGAGGAGGTACACTTGAGGTCATATAGTGATCCGGCCTGTGCCACCAGTTTGGTGGCTTCCAGGATGTGGATTTTATAAAGTTATATCTGATAAATTAATTACTATGGTATTATTATTTGGTAATGGAATATGGGAGATTAGGATGTTTGGGGTCTTGGTAATGAGCTCTTTCTTGGGAGTACCTAAACCATGTATGTGGTAAAACCCATGTTTGTGTGGTGGGATTATTGTTTGTGGTGTATATTGTCACGGTTGAATGATATTTCACCATTATGGGATTCAATTATTGTGTGATGTGACAATTGTTTGATATTTTACTCATGGTCACAATGTAAAGAGGTTGTTCATTCATGCATCATAATTGGAATATAGATAAATAAGTGACATACATCATAGTAAGAACACAGAGGGAAGATTTGTGAGACATGAGGGATAAAATTCAATTCATTTTCCTTCAAAATCTAAAGAATTTCATGTCTAATAAAGGTTATGAAAATGGGTAATGGAAATAATGTTAAATAATGGTTAAGGAATTGTTCTTATTGAAGGGTTGTAAATGAGTTAAATTATTGGTTATAATAAGTTTTTAAATGGGAAATATGCTTAAGAGTAAAGACCTACATTGTGATTGTGGAAATGGTTTTAAAAAGGTGTTTAATGAATGACTCTATGACTATTTAGGTTGGTTTACCCCATGTTGATGATGACCCATGGTAGGTATGGTTGTGTGTAGTGTTCTAGGATTGACTATGTCCGTTGGGATAGTGTATGGGAAATGGGGTTTTTATGGCTAGTGGAGAGATTTATTTTATGTAAACTAATGAAGATTTATGTTATGTATTATAATACTCATGTTTGGAATTGTATAAAAATGATACCATGACAATGTGTTCCAGTTGGATGACAAGAGGATATCTTTAAAAATACTCCTCCTAAGGTGTGGTGAGAATTCTCATTAGATTGGGGTAATAAAGGATAAGAGAAGTTCCATTAGAACTTCACTACTTTTATTCAGATGATGGAATGAGACCCAGGGTGTGTCATGTTGAGTATGATTGATATGACTAGAGAGTTTCAATTTTAGAACACTCTAACATTTTCTAGAGTGGTTGGAGCAAAGGTTTTAGAGTTCTGTATAGAGTCTATTCAGTTGATTTTGGACCACTTGGAGACTCCTCCTAAAAAGAGATTCATGTTGGAGGCTTATATTTTATGGGGACCAGTGAATCATTGGTGGTATATTTTTATTTATAAATAGAAGGATGATGGTATTCAATTTAATTAATTTCAGTATAAGTTTCTAGAACACTTCTATCTTGTGACTTTGAGGTAGAGGAAGGCTATAGATTTTATGAAGATGACCTAGGGGACTATGTCAATGATGGATTTTGTAGGATAATTCACAAAATTAAAATTATTTATTTCAGTATTTTTAGGGGATGAAGATTCTATGGTAAGACACTTCTAGTATGTACTTAAACATGATATTATGTCCCAAGGGAATATAGTTCATTTAAATTTGTTAGTAGATGTGGTCGAACAATCCCTTATTTCATAGGGGAACATAAGAGAGTCTTCTGGCCATGGGATTGTGGTTCCAGTTTGATGGTATAATGGTGGGAATTCCAAGGGAAGGAAGTGTCATTTCAGAAAAATTCAATAGGGTGAATGTGTCAAAAGTATTTAAAAGATAGGATAATCCTCTCAGGGTGGTGACCAGGTGTTTTTCTAGTAGTGTCTTGGGCTAGGAAACCTGCATGTCTAGTTCCCCTGACTAGCTGTTGAGTATCGAACATGCTGTAGAATGGGATATGTGTAGAGGTTATGTAGGAAACCTTGACATATGTTCCTGGATGGAGGATCAAGTTAGATTCTGATTATAGGAAGGTGGTCGTTACCCCTTATCAGATAAGAAGTTGGAGATCGAATTGTCATACTAGTTGGGGTGGCAGATGTAATACTTTGGGGTGACCGTATCTATATCATTAGAGTAGTGAAACACCAAGGATTCTGATCAGAGCGAATGGGGGAGGGGTAGGTCATCTTCATGCATCCCGACCTATAATAAGAGGTGGTGAAGTCGGACCATCAATATTTTGAGGTATGATTCTTATAGATTCCACTCTTTATAGTGGATAATTTTACATAGGTGCCTCACATTCTTTTATATATTCTCAGTTTGTGGGTATTTTGGGCCTAGAAGTGGAACATATATGTCGGCCTTTGTCGATTGACACATCTTTAGGGGTGAAATAATAAAATATTTGGAGATATAATGGGTATTACTTTGTGGTTGGTGGGTATAATTTTCTTTGGGACTTGTTGGTGCCAGAGGTATGAGAATTGGATCTGATTTTGTAGATGGATTGGTAAGTGATGTACTAGTACAATACTGATTGTTATTATTTTATAGAATCATTCACATCTCTGGAGGGGAATACGTACGTTCAATATGGGGAATCGGATATCCGGGTAGGCCATACAGGTCTAATCAGTAAGTAGTTGGGTGAAATCACAGCCCAAGTGACTTGTCTTATGCTTGATGATGGGGAAGTATGGCAGTATGTCTTCCCTCCTTTGGTTGATTAGTTTTAGGATATTTTTTATGAATATGTCTTGGGGTTTCCACCTAAGGGTGAGGTTGAGTTCACAATAGAGTTACTTTCAGGGGGATACCCAGTTTTCCATTCCACCATATATAATGGCACCATAAAAATATTAGGAACATAATGTTCAGTTAGAGGAACTAGAGAATAAGGGATTTATTATCTTCAGTACAACACCTTGGGGGTATCTTGTGTTTTGTTACAAGAAGGATGATGGGTCATTTATGTTTTTAGTGATTACCAGAAGATGAATCAAATGATAGTTAAGAACTGATCCCCTCTTCCTCGAATTGATGATATTTTCCACCAGCTGAGAGGTGATTCAGTCTTCTCAAATATTGATCTATGATCAGGGAGTCATCAACTATGTTTAAGACCTTATGATATATTTTTTACTTCCTTTTGGAGTAGGAATGGGTTATATGATTTTTTTTCATGATATTCAGGTTCATAAATATGGAATTAGTGGTCATGGAACCAATGAAATAAATCTTTCATCCATACCTAGATCGGTTCATAATTATCATTATTGATGAAATCATGGTGTACTCTAAGACTCATGAGGATCATTCAAAAGATCCTGACATCATCCTAGGTATACTAATATAGATAGGATATATGAAAAAATATCCAAAACCAATTCTTGGAATGATAGGGTACATTTCATGGGTCACACCATCTCTGATAAAGTTGTGTCAATTGACCCAGAGAAAGTCCACGTTGTTTTGTCATGGGTGAAGACAAAGAATGTATCTAGTATCTAATGTTTTTTGGGCTTATCAGGCTATTATAAAAGGTTATAAAAAGACTTATCCTATTTGGATGCACCATTTTTAGGATTAAAAAAATGGAATCATGTTTTAATGGTATAAGACTTATGGTAATGCTTTCCATGAGTTAAATAAGTAGGTAAGTACTGCTCCAGTTTTGATTCTTCCCAATTCAAGTATTAAGTATACATTGTTTCATAATGTGTATGGTGTTGGGATTTGTACATTATTGGTTTATAATAATTTGGTTATGGAATATGGTTCTTGACATTTGAGGCCTCATGAATGAAATTACCCTACTAGTAATCTTGAGTTTGCTGTGGGGATTTAGGCTTTAATGTGTTGGTGGCATTACTTGTTAGGAGCAAGGTTTACTATGAAAACATATAATAAAATACTTAATTGTATCCTACCTCAATGTGATTTTAATCTTAGATAGTGAATATGGGTTGAATACATGTATTCCATTGATTTCTAACTAATGCACATGCATGGAAAGGGGAACTATGTTGCATATTCCTCAAGCTAAAAGACTCAAAACCAGGTTGTTTGGGAATCTAGTTCTAAGTTGAATATGATATAATTATTTTTTGAAATGCATATGGAGGTGTAGGATGGGCATGGGAAGATAACCCTTGCATCCTTGGAAGTGTATTCCACCCTTCTATACCAGATTAAGGATAGGAAGTATGAGGATCCATAGTGCTTGGTTTTGAGTGAAAGTCATGAAAGTGGGGATCCACCATCCAGTTGGACTGTTGGTGATGGTGATATAGTTTATGTATGTGGGTGTGCTTATGTTCCTACTAATATGTGATAAGGGTTGTTTCATGAGTTCCATACCTCAAAGTGGGCAGTGCATCCTGGCTTGATAAAAAATGCATCGTGATCTTAGTTGGTAGTATTGATGGACAAGGATGAGGAAGGAAGTTGAATATTTCATGGTGTGATGCCTTACATGTTAGCTACTTAAGGCTAAGAATCATCGAATGGGTGGTTTTTTATAGGCATTTCCATTCTAGAATGTAAATGGGGTAACATTAAGATATATTTTTTGTGGTTATTACTAAGACTCCATTGAATAATGATGTGATTTGGGTAATTGTGGATTAGTTTACCAATGTAGAACATATCCTAAAAATTCCATATACCTTTTTCCATTTATCATCATAGTGGTTTGTATGTTTAGGAAATAGTACAGTTGCATGGGGTTACTCGAGAAATAGCTTCAGATCATGAACTTCATTTTATGTCCTTTTTTTATTAGGGGTTGAAGAAGGAACTTGGTACCCGTCTTTTTTTTAGTACGGATTTCATCCCAGTGGCAGACAGACAATCTAATTGTACTATTCATGTACTAGAGGACATGTTGAGATCTTGTTTCCTATAATTTGGTGTATTTTGGTTGAAACACATAGTGCTTCATGAGTTCTCCTATAAAATTAGTTACCAGAAAATGATTTAGATAGAACCATATGAGGCACTATATGGGAGGTCATGTAGGTCTCAATTATGTTGGATAGAGGTTGGGGAGTCATAGTGGTTGGGTCTGAATCCCATGCAGGAGAAATCAGAGCAAGCACTATTAATCAAAAAGAGCATGGGAAAATATTGAAGTAAGCATGATTCATATTCAGATCTGAATCATAGACCTGTTTAGTATTTGGTGGGTGATCATTTGTTTCATAGGGTGTCACCAAGGTTGGGTCAAAATAGAATTCAAAAAATATGGTATGTTTTCACCCCGGTAGGTGGGTCCATTTGAGATTGTGGAGAGGGTCATACTAGTGGCATACTAATTGGATCTTCCAAAGTGGTATATTTGTATGCATGATTTTTTTCATGTGTCACATCTTCGAAAATATCACACTAACCCATCTCATGTGATTTATGTTGAGGATTTTGATCTTGAGGCTGATGAGTCCTTTATGGATCATCTGGTTCATATTGTAGATCTGGTGATAAAACCTTCTGGGTAAATATTGTTCCCTTGGATCTCATTTTATCGTAGCATGACAATGTTCGAGAATAAACTTGAGAGAGGTAAATAGATATTCGGGACCAATGGCCTCATCAATTTTCTTTTCCAACTCAGGGATTCTTAGGACTTAGGATTGAGGGAAATCCATTATAAGGTGGGGTGTTTGTAATATCCTAGAAATCATAGAGGTATTCCCCTTTTAAATTTTGGTTTAAATCTTTTAAATATGGTCAATTAGATTTCTATTGTGTGTATGGGAAGGTCTAGGGGTGTTTGGGGGGTTCAAGACTCGAAATAAAGATAAATTATCCACCCTAGGCATGTTACATAGTTGGCATATGGTTAGGGGAAACCGTGAGCCCAAATCATGCTAACTAATGTAAAATGGCACATGGTTAAGTCAATTGTGCAAGGGTAAACAAACACTACATGGTCTTCGATAGAGTCATACCACATGGTGAGAACATGGTTAGCTAAACTTTTTGTAGCTCCTCAGGTAACCATGCAACTTCACCCCTCTTGGATAGAGGTTGTCACATGGTTGGTTCATAGTTTGGTAAATCATGCATCCAAACCTTGTTCCCCATTAAAACGTGAGAAAGTACCACACCATGTATTTTAGGTTTTTCACCCGATTTTCATCCCCATTCTCCTACCAATATCCCTAGTGATAAACCTAAGAACTGAAATATTCCTAAGGGTTGATATAATTTATTTATAGGGTGTTTATAGTTATTTGGGCTAATGATTTGAAATTGAGTTATGTTTAACACTCTTATTTGTTCTCTTTTCTAGATTATGGAATATGGTGTCATTATTCTTATTATAAATCCCTAAAACCCTCTATTTCTAGTGGATCTTAAGTTGGGGATTCAAAGGGGGATTGAATCTATATATAAAGATAATGTTAATAGGTAGGTGGAATACAAATTATATCCCATAGTCTTGAATTTCATTTTTTCATGTGTTATTGCTTTAATGGTTCTCTCTTGTGGTACATTTAATTCAATTGGGTAGATTTAGTAAAATGTATTTCTAAATGATGAATTGAACCCCTCAGGATCCCCGTGGGATGATTTTAGGATGACTTGACCTATTTGAGGCCACCAATGGGGTGTGCCAAAATTCTTGTACATGTAAAAATTTTAGGTTATTCGTAGAAATGACTTGTGGTAATGTATATCCCATGATAAACGTGTTGATATGTTTGTTGATTTGAAAAAGAAATATTGATAGTTTTGAATTGACTTTGATAATGTCATAAGGGATTGTTTGTTTTAATATGAAATGGGTTAGATGAAATAATGTGATTATGATAAATGACTTATGAATTGTACTTGAAATGAATAAGTGGGTTAATTCATGTGAAATGACGAACATGTTTAAAAGGGTCAATGATTATGAGTTGATGAATGTGTTAAATGGGGTATCATATGGAAATTGACGGATATGTGAAATATGAAAAAGTATGGGAATAATTAAATATCATTAATATGTTAATCCTTGAGAAAGAAAATGAGTTAAATGGGTTATGTAATGTAAATGGTAAATGTGCTAATGGGTTAAGGATTGATGTTAATACACATGTTTAATAGTAATGAAATTTGAATGTTATATGTACTGATTTTGTATGGTTTTTTTCATGATTTGTGTGGTAAATGGATAAATAATAATGTGTTCATGGCCTAGTAGTTTTGGGGTATTAGAATTGAGGATCTACCCCCACAACTCAAGTTAGACTAAGGCTCTAAACCCCAACCCATAATGCATGGGTTAGGGAAGGGGACTGAGCTTCTATGTCCCTAATGGTTGCATTTGATGAAACTAACTAGACTAAGGATTTATGGTAAGTATATTATGTTTGTTATTGAATTTCTTGTCCCTAGTGAGATATGTAACTTTAATTAATTCCTTATTCATCGTAATTTACCTTCATAGGTAGTCGTGTAAATGTTTAGATTTCAAACCCAATGAAGAGTGATGAAAATGGATATGCTGTCTTTTTTTACCTTTTCATTTTTTTAGTACATGAATAAACTATCTATTTAGAATGGATATTTTTTAGATACCATTTGTGGGGGCCTAAAAAGTTGTACCCACACCCTACTCATTCTACCATTTGGTCCCATGAAGATTTCATGGTTGCTGGTCTAGACAAGGGAAAGGGTCATGTTCCAAGGAGTTGATCGGGCATGGGATGTGCATGGATAAGGGATCCATACTTGCAGTTATGACCCTATTTTTGGATTCATCTATTTATTTTTATTTTGTGTTTCCTATCACATGGAATTGGATGACAAGATATAGCATATTTATAGTTTGGTTGTGGGATTCTCCCCACGTTTGGGAAAGGGTTGTTAATTCATGTTTTTTGTTATTGTTTATTGTTTTATTTATTTATTAGTGTTATCTTTTGTGTCCTACTATGATAAATACGTTATAGTCTCCCTCATGTTCTTTTAAACCTTGGATGCTAGTCGGATTCCTCTAGAGTATGCGGAGGTGTGCCTGAGGTCATGTAGTTACCTAGCCCGGGGCATCGGTTCAGTGGCATCTAGGCTGGGGATGCTGAAAAGGTTCGGTTTATTATTCATTTTTATTTTATTTGTATAAAAAATCATATTATTTTTATGTAATAAATCCAGATGTATGGGTTTGTGGATTTACTATTGATATCATATCAATGGTCTAGAAAACATTAGAGATTATGAATTGTTGTTTTAGGAACAATAATCTACATGATAGAATTGTATTGTGAACTTCTAAGTAATGATTATCCCTTATAAGTTTTAGTTTTTCTTAATTTTGAAGACATAAATTCATAATTTACTTAAGTATGATGAATGAATTGTGAGAGAGTAATTCATTTTCTAGGAAGGGGAAATGTAACATCCTGAGTTTTAAGATAAGAATTATTTATTTTATTATTTTCATTAGTATCGAGATTCAATATTAGAAATGATCATATTTATAAAAAAATAAAATGAAGACTAAATAATCAACTAATAAATTTTATGAATGAAAAATTTATAGTTTTCAAATTTTTTGTTACCATATTAAAAAAATAATATTTGAATTTAAATTAATATTCAACATTATAAAAAATATTATATATTATATAAATGCAGTATTTTTTAATGAATAATTTTGATATACATATATTCATTAGATTATTTTTAATATATATATATATAAATCAAAAGATAATTTAAAAGTTGAAATAAGTATAAAATTATTATATATAATTATATTGAAATTCATGTTATGTTAAAAACAACTAAAATATGTTTCAATGTAAAAAATTATTTCTCAAAACTAATTTTTTCATTAATCATTGTTTCTTAACTTTTATTATAAAAATATTTCTTATTAAATTATTGAATCGTGAAATAACATTTTGATTTAAAAATCATATTATAGGATTTAATTAAACACTTGAAAGAAATCATAATTTATAATTATAAACTAAAAAATTATGAAATTATGAAATTATTATATATATATTTGGATGTTATAAAAATATGAATATTCATGTTTTTTAAAAACTAAAATATATATGAATAAATGAAATAATGATATTTTTACATAATTCTTTTTTTCATAAAATATTATAAAATAATAAATATAAGACCATATAAAATTATTATAAAAATAAATAATAATTAAATTGTATTAAATAATTTAAAAAATAAGGAAATGACGAATTTTTCATCTTCTTTATCTGACGGGTGCTCGTCTGCTCACAAAATCCTTCGTTGATGCCACCATAAACATCACCTATAACCAAACCACACCACTGCCATCCTACTCCTTCGGTTGTATGTATTATGATCAGGGGTTTTATTTTAGATTATAGAGATGAAAAGATTTCCTCCTCCCCCGACAATAGAACTTGCATTACATTTGTTGGTCAATTTGCATCATGAAGCTGTTGAAATATTCACCAGGTAATCATTTGAAGATCATAATAGTATTTTACTCACTGCATACTGAAACAACAATGTCTCTAAACTTAAATCCCAATACAAATTAGCTATATATATATATTATCAATATATATATATATATAAATTGAATTTATTGATAAATATTCATGTAAAATGAAAATAGTTTTGAAGTATGTGGGTGGAAAATGGATTGTGCCAAGAAGATTCCAAAATAAATATCAATAAATGAAAAAAAAATTGATTACTACATGAATTATTAAATGAATAAATTATTGAAATAGGGACAATTGTGGAGAGAGTGCTTTACACAGATTATTAAAATAAAATTTGATGGTCATATCCTTAATTTTTATGGATGAATAATTTAATCAATATATATATATATATATATTAAATAATCCAACCAACTATGGAGGGATCTTATATTTTATAATTTTTTATGGTTTAAGATTCTCATTAAAGATTAGAAAAATATAAAATATTAAATGGTTGTATTTAATGACTATCCTTTTTAGATAATGAAAAATGGAACGATGAAATAAAATATTTGAATTAAAACAATTATTTTTTATAATTTAAAATACATAGAGATGTTGAGGGTTTCTTATAAAATAGAATACAAACATCTTTTCATTACAAAATTCTTTTTCCAATTTATGAGTTATCTCCTTTAGAACGTCTTGTTTCAGATCATATAGAGTTTGTGCCATCCTTAGAATGTTTTTTAGCAAAACAAAAAGGTATGGGATTTATCTATTTTCTATATATATATATATTCTCAAAATCTAAATTATAAGGATGTTATTATTTCAAAATTTTATCAATTTTATGTTTTCAAAAATAAAGTCTCCATTTTTCATTAATCATTTATTAAGTTGTGATTTATTTTAGAGTTCAAACCCATTTCAAAACATTGTTTTGTTTTTGTTTAATTTTTTAAATCCTTTCTAGGATTTGGGTTCATTAAATCCCTATTATTCATGAAATAAATCTATCATTTTATGCATGTTTTATAATTTAAGGTTTAAATAAGTTATATTTTTATGTGTAGAATGTTCTTGTGCATCCATTAATTTCATCCATAATATATATATGTCTATCATCTATATATATTTTTTACATTACAAGTATTTTAATACAAGAATTCATTCTAATTTCTAATCTAATACATTTATTCTCATTTTAATTAAATAAATTATATGGAATTATGGATTTGTCCATAAGATTTTGTAATTTCATAAAAGAAAGTCTATAAAATATAAAGGAATGGTATGATTATTTTGATCAATTAAAATAATTTAATAATAGTATTGAATTTTTTTATTATAAGTGAGAAAGGAAGGACCATTAAAAATGTTTTCTTGAAATTTGGCACTAGAATATCAAATGATATGATATGGTATGAGGAGTAAAACTAAGACCTTAAGGGGATGATTTCCTACAAGTGATATGGCGAAGTGGCCACATGGTTTTTGGTATGGCATGAAAAGTATCACAAATAATCCATAAAGAATTATTATTTTCAAAAATGATAAATCCAAAGTAGTAGTTCAAAGATTTTTATTTTTGTAAAGTAAACAGTTCTCAAAATAATAAGTAGTTCTTGAGTATGTTTTATAAAATTTTTAAATGTCATGAAAAACCATTTTAAGTATTTATTTTATCAGATTTTTTATTTTATATTTTTTTAGAAGATATATATAGTTTTTAAGGAAAACTATTTTTAAATGGTTTTAATTCCCCTTATTGGGAAACTTAAATGCTCACCCAATGGTTTAAATTATTTTTACAGGTTTAGTAGAATCTCAATTGATGTTTTATTCATAAATGGAAGAAGCACACATGAAGCGAATTTGTTAATTGTATAATAGTTTGTACAAATATCTCAAATTGTAATGATTATTTTTCTAATTCTTCAAAACTTATACTGGAAAAGGTCTGGTAATGTGAAACATTCTTCTTATTTCTCATTTTTATTATATATATATATATATATAATTCACAACATTTTTATGTACTGAATTTGAAAGAATGGTAACAAGTATTTACTTTAATAGAATGGGTGATTTTCAACTAGGAAAAAGTTGTTCAATCCTAACATAGAAGGGATCTACAAAGAAAAATATTGAATGGTTATGAGCCATTAAACATATAATTCTTTCTTAGGGACTACTTTGTATTGAGGTAGATATAGATTTGAAATCTATCTCAACATAATTGAATGGGAGTTTGTTATCTTTGATGATCTAGGAGTATATTATCTGTAGTATCACTTAAATTTGATTGTCTAGACTAAGAATTGTGATTCAATATGGTAGATAATCACAGAAAGGTGTGAGAAATATGGTTTTAAAAGAGGTTTTGGTTCATATTAGAAATACATGTGATGATTTCAATTCTGATTTGACATTTCAATCATTTAGGGGTTTACTTGTACTCCAACACATGGGAAAAAATTATAAGCATTTAATATATTTTTAAATTCATAGAAAATAATTTAAATTCAATATCTTATGAAAACACTCAAAAAATAAGAATATATATGTATATGTATATATATTAATAGAAAATATTAAATGAATTTTAAAAATAATATTAAAATATGTATAAAATAAGTTCAAACCATGTTAATCATACCTAATTCATGTTTTATATAATGAATTCTCTCATAATTTAGAGTAATGTTGAATATATCAATTAACTGATGTTATATGCCAAGGAATTCAGTAGTTATATCACCCTTTGGAAAATGATCTTTCAAAAAGTGATGTCTTATATCAATATGTTTTTTCCTTGAATGATATATGAGATTTTTAGAAAATCTTATTGCTCTTGTATTGTCACAATTTATAGGGACCTATTTGAATTGATGTCCATATTCTAAAACTATGTGTTTCATCGACAAAATCTATGCATAGCAACTACTTCCATCTATGTACTCAGCTTTAGTAGTAGATAATGAAATGCAATTCTTTTTCTTACTACACCCTAAAACTACATACTTTCCTAGAAGATGATATTTTTCAAAGTTTCTCTTTCTATCTAACTTACACCACCAAAATTATCATCTGAATAACTAAATAACTCAAATTCATTCCCATTATGGTAAAATAGAAAAAATTTGTGGTAATTTTTATGTATTTAAAAATTCTTTTAACAATATTTAAATGATATTATTTATATTTTTCAAGAAAATGTTCTCACATAAACACTATGTTGACACTCTTTTCCATCAAAGAGTCTAACGAATGAAAAGGGAAATACATTGAACCCAAAGTGATTCATCCTTTGAAGAAACATCAAAAATTGACAAAGGCATGAACAAATATTCATTTGTGCTTGGGTCATGCAAGTTCCACCAAGGTCGCGCAAGTATATGTGCACACCGCCTAGTGGTCGCGCAGGTAACTTGCACGCACTTTTTGATTTTTTTCCAGGGTCTTCACCAGCCTATAAATACCCCCGGTGGGCCCCCCATTTTAAGGATGGAAAAATTCCAAAACTCATATTCGAGCTCTTGTCTCCCTAGTCTCTTCTGGAAGTCTTCCGAACACTTATAAGGTAATTTATTAACTAGAATGGAAGCTCTAAACATGGAAAACAAGGTCTAAGTGTTGAAACTCATCAACACTTGCGCGCCTAAGTGGCCAGCCCTTAAGGGAAGTGGCCACACTTGTGAGCTGCCTTGTCCCTTCAACAAAACATTAACGTCAGTCTTTTGGAAGCCTCTGGGGATAATTATAAGGGCTTGAGCCAAGTCTCGCCCAAGTATTACCCTAAGGGTTAACCGTCGTGCAAGTACCCATGTGTCGTGCAAGTATACTTGTGTGACCAGAGCATGCGCGCCCATGCAGGACTTACACGCCTCTCTATTTTTGGGTGCCTCTCCAGCCTATTCACCTCTCTTATTCAAATCCACCTCTACTATTCAAGATCTAGTCTTCAAGACACTCTTCAAAGCCATTTTAGGGCATGTTTCCTTGATTGGTGTCCTTATCTGAAAGGAATTCTGTGGAACATCTCTCAAAACATAGTGGTTTATATATTTTTATATCACTAAAGAGAGAGAATTGATTCATTCAATCACATCCTTTAAGATGAGAGGATCTTTAACCTGGGAATCCTCTTTAGGAGTAAGCCCTAGTCGAAGTTCTCTAAATATGGGCATCCTCCTTTGGAGTAAGCCCCAAAATTCCCTATTCAATGGGAATCCTCCTTAAGAGTAAGCCCCAAGTCCCCTAACCTGGGCCTCATTTTCAAAAATAAGCCTCAGTCTTCAAGTTCCCTTAATATGGGCATCCTCTTCAAGAGTAATCCCTAAGTTCCCAAATATGGGCATCCTATTTATGAGTAAGCCCCAAGTTCCCAAATATGGGCATCCTCCTTAGGAGTAAGCCCCAAGTCCCCTAACTTTGGCCTCCTTTTCAGGAATAAGGCCCAGTCTTCAAGTTCCCAAATATGGGCACCCTCCTTAGGAGTAAGCCCCAAATTCCAATTTCCCTTAACCTGGGACTCCTTTTCAGGAGTAAGCCCCAGTTCTAATTCCTTTAACATGGGCCTCCTTTTTTGTAATAATCCCTAGTCATAATTTATTTTAACAAGTCTTAATTTCTTTTGATTTTGGGCATCCTTCTTAGGAGTAAGCCCTAAGTCCCCTCGTAATTTGGGAATCTTCCTCAGGGGTTAGCCCCAAGTTAGATTATTTAAATATCCATAAAAGTACATATACCTTTATGGACCCTGTTACCAAGTTTCTTCCCTAAAGTAAATTCCAATCTTCATCTATCTAGGTATTCATACATACATAATCCCCACATTATTGCATCTTTCATGGCACAATTGTCTGGTTTTTGCAAAACCCATTGTTTCTCAGGCCGAGCATGACTCGTGTGAGCTTATAGTGTAAAAGTAATTATGAAATATTTCTTTGATCCATTAATCATGCATAAACCCCATACTTATTTACTCGAACTACATGGTTTCTAATTCCTTTTCCAAAAAAGGATACGTAGGTAGCCCATCTGCGGGTACGATCCCAATTCTAAAATAATACATGTCCTCATGAATGACAATAAACTTCAAGTGCCCTGATGAGTGGCTTTAAAACCTGTATAGTTATAATAATAACCAAGATATCTTTTTAAAATGTATCAAAGGATACCATTGAACAAGAATCTCTAACAAATACATATGATTCTCTATCAATGAACAACCTCGAATAAAGATAAAATATTCTCTAAATTTCATACATATTAATCATTGATTGTCAGATCTAAAGGAAAGATCATTTTCATACTTGGAAATGTAATAAGGATTCACGAACATAACTTAAATCTATAAATAGAGTCATGGAGTAGACAATAATTCCCCCAAAAAAGGTGTGATGAGTCTGACATCCCATCCTCTCAACCAATGCAAATTCTTAAGTCTCATTGGTTCATAACTAATGAGCACCTACCTTTGGAATGTAGGTCCTAATGGATATATAATCATTGGATGTTTCTGGTTCTATGAACAAACACGTTAGAAACCGATTGGAATGTTTGAACGTTAGAAAACGACGTCATCCCAATTTCCAGAGGAAACAAAAAATGGTGAACCCAATGTGAATCCTTAACCAAGTTAAAGTGATGTTTTACTTATTTTTTTTGGCCCATATTTAAAACTAAATGAGAGGACCAAAAAAAGAATCAATAACATATGTGCTCATCTAAAAGATGTAGTGGCCGAACTTATCTTGATTACGTCTTTTATATCAAACATGCACTCTTTTGCAAGATCTTCTGCATTACAGAAATGGATTCTCTTAAGTTCACACCTGTGAATACATCTATTGTGAATGCCTCTAATGCTACTCCTGCTAGATCATCTTCCACTCTGAGGATGACCTCACCTACTCAGAATCTTCAATGCTGGGTATCAAATGCGCTTGTTAAGGAATACCATCACCATGGTACCATTCCGACTCTGGAGGCCGCTAGACAAGCCCTCCATGTCAATAATTCACCCTGGTCTTCTGGAAAGAAACGACCAGCGATCAAGAAGCAGGTGGTTCCAACCATCATTTCCAACCGTTTCGGGTCGTTATCCCCAGAACACAATCCCCATTCCCTCCCATATTCATGTGAGGTGAATGAGAAGGTCACTGAAGGCCTTAATTCAAGGAAACAGGAGTCCTTCTCGAGGGATCCCATCAAAAATCACCGCCAGACTCATGCGACAATGCACCCTCAACATGATAAGGGTATCATCTCTAGGAGTTAAGCTTAGGTTCCTCAAACCCAAGCAGGCAAGATGAACCGCCAGAGGTGAAATCCAGTCAATAGTGAGTAGGTCCTTATCTCTACCATCTCTGGAGAAGTCCACCAACCTAACTTGGTGGAAAGCAATGAGCGGGCACACACACCCATCTGTTTTAATTCCATTGTACAACAGACTCGTCTAGCAGCAGCATGCCAATCCCACCAGGAAATTTCAGCGGAGTACTATAGACAAGAATGTAAAACTTTTTATAAATCATCAGCTAGTCAGAAGGCTCGTCTGACTACATACGATGAGGCCCGCCAACACAATGTATTGACAACTGGTAAACATGCACATACACCTGCTTACACTCATCAATCCTACTAGCAGTCTCGTCGGCCAGTATTAAAGGAAGTTCATCAACCATGTTCTATGCAGTTCAATCAGCAGGCTCAAACACCTTATAGTATTGATCAAGCCTACCAACAGTCTCGTTTGGTAGCACCCGTAGAAGTCAATTGGAAATCCCCAATGACAAACATGAGGCAGACTCAACTCTCTGCCCCTACACATGAGTACTGTCCGAATTCAATGGTAGGAAAAGGAGGATAGGAGCTAGAACACACACCTACTCCAAGCATGGAATGGATGTATATCCCTGTTCCGGTAGCTGAAGTCACCAAGCATATTCTGACAATGGTGAAAGAGAAAAAGAAAATCCCTGCTCATATTCTGGATGCCAGCCAGGATATTATAATAGCTTCAGCAGAATCCTAGGGAATGAAATGCAAATCCATCCCTACCAGTGGAGTGACACATCAAAAGTTCACTCCGGAACAGACACACACCTCTGTTCCAATCTAAGAGGGTTGTGGGGAATACTCCCCCATATCATATGGACAACCAAGTCAGGCACATACACCTGATTTGAGTGGAGATAATCAGCCTAACCTGATCATTTCTCCTGAGAAGGCACATACACCTGCCCATAATAACCACTCTTTTAAACAAGTGGTTCTTGAATTGATTAAGAAGGCGTCTAGGAAGAAGACCCTACCAGGACAGTCAAGAAACCAAGATCCGATCTGTAATAAGGCCTTTCTCGATGTTGAAGTTCTTGAAGCCCTCAAAAAATTATCTATTGTAATTGAAGATTATACTCCCTTATTTACCAATAGTGAGAACATTAATTCTGAAGATCTTCATAAGACACTTCCTCATGAAGGCTTGATTCATGACAATTCGATCAATCTTGAAGTTTCATCTTCAGATGAGAGCCACATTAACCCTCTACGTGGCCAGAAGATCAACGAGTAAATGTTTCATCTTTTTCTGTAACCCACAAGGGTGGTCCTCCCCATGATAATGAATTTAGCTGCGAAATTCCTCTCCGCAATAGTAATTCACATTGCCTGGAAAATGCTCCAATGGACTATGTAGTGACGAGAAATACCTCTTATCTTGAGGCACTTGAAAATGTGAGGCCAATCATGTATGATTCTTTACCACTAATAGGTGAAATACTTTCTTAATCAAGAGATATCCCAGGGTGTAGGTCATTCTCCAAACCACCCTTGGTTCGTTCATCCTCTAGTTTGATCTATGAATTCTCTACTAATCTTGTTGAATCCGATGAAGCAACAAAGAAGAACCATATCGGGTCTAATTAGGTAGAATAATCTTCATCAAATGATAAAGATGGAATGATGAATATGAGAAAACAACTGGCAAAAGGTGAAGTGCCAGTTATATTTTGGCCTTTGGCTGACTCTCAGTATGACATTCCAGAGATGTTGACGAAAGATGGAATTCATGATATTCGTCTCAACATATGGAAAACTATTTGTCAGTTGAAAATGAAAATATTATATTAGGATGAATATGAAAATCATGTCAAGATAATATAAGGGTTACAATGCCAAATTGATTTGGCATCTCTCTTAGTTTCTCAATATCCGAAGGCTGAAAAGCAGCATAGAGCCCTTCAGCGTACATGCCTTGGTGCATTAAGAAGATTGCGCCAGTTAATTGCCAATGCCCCATCTGGTATTCATATTAGGGGATGAGGTGTTCATGGAGCACTACATTTCACTGTACTCTCCATCCAACAAAGCCCGCCGAAAATGGTATCATGAAATGTTATTTCCCATAGCCGGCCATAGACAATTGGCTTTGTTTGTAATCAAAGTCTCGCTCAAGAATAGGGATCAACTAGTTCTTCTAAAAATCAGGAATACAGAGAACAAGTTGTTGAATTACTCCTGCATCAAGTGAATGAGAATATTGAACAGGCTTCTCGTTTGGAGCATTCCCATCATCAAGTGACAGAAGTGTCAAAAATCAACCAATGTTCTTTTGAGCCGAGTGATAAAAGTGGATGCAGGTTGATGCATCCAACCAATTTTTGGACTAAAGTCCTCAATATCAAGAGATATTTTAAGAAATTCTCAGATATAGCATGTCAAGAACCACCCCAGATTTCCAGACTAGGGACTCTCTTAACCCAACCCTCAGAATCAACAACTAGGATTTGAGGAGTTGAGTAGGAACAGTAGGAACAGCCCCCGTCCACCAGACTGGGTACTTTTTCAAATCCTCAATCTCTTCCTCAGAGAAATTCAGTCTTCTCTCGATTAGGGAAGAATCACCAAGAGGAACGAAGGGCCAAATTATTAGGATATTCCCTCTAAATTACAGTTCGTCAAGAAGTTCCTAAGGGATCAAATCGACAAAAGGAAATGTCTCGTCAGGGACATGGAAGAAGACAATATCGCAGACATTCTGATGGAAGGGATGCAATGCATTATGAATTAATTAATGTTATCAATGTCATTGTTGTTGATCCACCATATGAGGCTCACTCAGAGGGATGAGATGAAGAGGTTCTGCTCAAGAAGTTGTATGCACAGACACAAATGAAGAAGGTGTGCATACACGAAATCAAAGACTTACCCAGAATCTGGTTGTTCCTTCAAGTAACCCACTTGCCCCTCTTCGAAAGGGATCCAATAAGGGGAAAGGAAAGAATCAGGTTACGTACCCTTCCTGTGGAGAAGGCCAATCGCTCTCACTAGAGAAAAGATTTGCACAACAGGAGGAAGAAATGAAGGAATTGAGGAGGATGAATGCATAACTACTTCAAGGTAGTCTTCCTCCTAAGTGTGCTGGAGTCAGTCAGCCAAGGGAACTTGTTATGGCTACTGAGATGGATCAAGAATATCCTCCTTTATCAGTACACCCTCACAGGTCTAATTCTATGGGTCAGGTGCAACAACAACCGGTGATGTTATCATCAGATGCAGTACCAGCCACCACATCTGTCCAAGCTCCAGTTATTTCACCTGTTCAGGTCCAAGCTCAAACGGATCTTTCTCAAAAGTTAATAATTACTATTGAGTCATTAATAGCTTGATTGGAAGATATGGAAGGAAAACGTGTGCTAGTTCAACTGGAGAAAACGGCCTACCCTGAATGGGTTGATGCAATTACTCCCCCATAAAATTTCTCAAGTACCACATTCCCAATCATTAATGGTTTGGGAGACCCGGAGCAACACTTAATACTTTTATTTATCCTTGCGATCCTATGATTGGAACCCCTCAGCAACAAGATGCAGTTAAGCTCAGGTGTTTTGTACAGTCATTACAAGGGTCTGCCTTTGTCTGGTATACAAGCTTGAAATCCCGGTCAATTACCGGATGGGAGGATCTTTGTCAACGATTCCTTCTTCAATTCAGCTCAACTTTTCCAAAGAAAATAGTTTTTTATCTTACAAATTGTAAGAAAAGGGAGAATGAAAGGGTTTCATATTTCATTACTCGCTGTAAGGGATTAACATATTCCCTAAGCTTATCACTCCCTCAAGAGGAATTTTTGCCAATCTGTGTGGAAAATCTGCATGATGAATTATGCACGTCGTTGATCCCTGTGAAATACTTAGGAGGTTTTCGAGACCTTACTTCGATCTCTCAACAGATTGAATACTCTCTGACAAAGACTAAGGATAAATCTTGTGTAATTCCATCATCTCCAGGAATGAGAATGGGTAAATCGGATACCGCTATAGTTATGCTTAAACAAGAACCTGTACCTACTTCTACCTCAAGGCCTTCATCTTCTCGAAGGGATCCACCTCATGAGCATCAAAACAGTGGTCGTTTCATCAAGATGATCAAAGAGATCAAAGATGAAAAAAATTAGAGTATTTTAAGAGTAAAGTTTACTCTTTCTGAAATGAACAAGTTCCGGGTTACTTCATTTTAGCTCTGGAAAATAATTTGGTTCAATTGCCAAGGCCCAAAAGGTATAACAAGGAAGTAGATGAAGACCATCCCAATTATTTCTCCTTTTATCAGATGTTGGGGAATCCCATTCATGAGTTTTTTTTCATTAAAGACCTCCTGTAAAAAATGTTGGACTCAGGAAAAGTCCAACTGAAAGGTTCTTCAGCTCAGGTATCATGTGTTACTGCTACAAATCCAGAGGAAGAAGGTGAGTGGAAAGAATACAAGAACAAAAATGCACAAAAATATAATGATTGGATGGTCAGGAAAATGGTCAACCGAACTCATGCTATTTTGAGAACACAATTGAAGAAACCAATTGTGTCTTCTGCCATGAATGCCACAACAAAACCCTCTTCATCAGAGGGAAAATCCTCAATGAAACAGCATAATTTAAAGAAAGAGAAAAAATCAGAAGAAGTTGAAATCATGTCAAATCACAAGTTGTATTTGACTTTGGCAGATTTTATGCCATCTACTTCGAATGCATGAGCACCATCCCACCAAACGGAACATCCTAAACTGGCTAATCAGGTAGAGTCTTCATCAGAAGAAGCGTTGATCTTTGGTTCTGTTTACATGATTAACTTAACAGATCCTTATGCCAGTCGCAGTTTTGATCCTTATGAGCCTGAGTTCCCTGTATCAAACAGAGGAATTAGAGGGAGTTCTAGAGTTCTGGGATACAGAGGAAGATGTGGATATCCCAGAAGCCACTATTCCAACTCTACCTCTGCTAGAACTGTATATGCAGTGGAAACTTGTGGCAGAGCCCTTCAGCAGGCTCAACAAGAACAAGAAAATTCTTCCACCAACAACAGATTTAGTCCTGGTATAATTACTCTAGAGGATCGGTTACAGGTTCCAATTTCTCCCTCTCGTCAATTAAATAGACCTAATCGGTCCAATCTTCCAAAGATAGGAGTATTTCCAATCCTACCCCGATACAAGAAGCATCTACATCCAAAGCATCAACTTCTAAGGCACATGTAAAACCACATGTTCCTATTGGGAAACACAGACCTTTGCATCAAAAATATGATGTATTGAAACACATGGCCCAAGTACCGGCCAAGTTATTAATTCTGGATGCCTTGAATTTATCAAAGGATATTCGGGAGGCACTCATCGAGGCTTTTTCAAGTCTTCAAGAGTTTGAAACTGAAATTGTGGTAGCTGAATTCTACCATATAGAGAATAAATCTTCCGAATCCCATGCAGTGATATCTTTCACGGATGAAGATGAAGATGATGTCGTGCATGGACATATTAGACCTTTGTACTTATCTAGAAAGGTCAATGGTGTAGACATTCTAAGAGTATTCATTTATAATGGTTTATGAGTCAACCTCATCCCCATTCGTACACTTCGTCGATTGGTCCTCATGGAATATGATTTATCTCCTTCTACTTTGATGTTACAAGGATATGATAAAAATGAACTAGAACCACTGGGCGAGATTTCACTCAGAACTCAGTTTGGAGACCTTGTATCTAATTCAGATTTCATGGTTGTTGATCACGATACAGCCTTCAACATCTTGCTTGGAAGACCTTGGCTACATCAACATGTGTCTATCCCTTCATCGTACCATCAATGTCTCAGATTTTGTTTTGATGGTCAAATTGGGACATTGTATGGTGATAAAGACCCATTCAAGACATGTGAATCTCAATACATTGAGCCAAAATTCTATCACACGAAGGGAAAGGATAAAATCCACAACAAGGGAGGTTACCATAGTTAATTCTTCATTTGGTTCAGAAAAGATTCCAGTAAATCCATTTACCCATGTGAGTACAGATTATGTGTTGCATATCAGTCAAATTGACAGGATAGACCCAAATCAAAATACACTTATGGAAACTTCCATAATGTCAATCATGGCAATCAAGCCAGACAGCATGGGAGAAATTGGTGATTCACCAAACAATGATGAAAGCTCAAATGGGGATGTCTTCATTTCATCTGCTGAAATCCATCAAGTCTATACTTCACCAACTAGGCCCGAAGAAGTTAAAGCAATGTCAGAGGTGAACGATGATGTTGATTCTCAATCCATCATCTCCTCTTTATTACCCAAGGAAGACCCTTCATCATCAATAGGGTCAGACATGGAAGCCTCTTCTTCAAGATGTTCAAAATTTAACATCTATCCTGATCATGGAAATTCTGCTTCATCATCTACTATGAAAGTAGAAACAGACGAAATAACACATGTTGAAGAAGAAGAGGAAGATCTCAGGGATGCTCCTCCAGCTTTTGAAGAGGGTATCTCTACCATTGTAGATGCACTCAGAGAAATAAATCTGGGTACAAAATAAGATCCACGCCCCACTTTAATTAGTACGACCATGAATCTTGAAGAGAAAGAGATGTATATATCATTTTTAAAGAAAAATAAAGATATATTTTCTTGGCACTATACAGAGATGTCAGACCTTGATCCTGATGTTTCTACTCTTCATTTGGGTTTTCCAGAAGAACATCTAGGATTTAAACAAGCCGCAAGAAGAACACACCCAACCTATGCTTCCAAAATTTAAGCTTAAGTGGATAATATTATCAAAGGTAACTTCATCAGAGAAGTTCAATATCCCAAATGGTTGTCTAATATTATCCCTGTGAAGAAGAAGAACGCAAAAATTAGAGTTTTCATTGATTTCGAAGATCTTAATCGGTATTATCCTAAGGATGATTTTCCAGTTATGATTATAGAACTCTTAACTGATGCAACATCTAGCTATGAAGCACTTTCCTTCATGGATGGATATTCCGGGTATAATCAAATCCGAATGGCTCCAGAAGATGAAGAATCTACAGCCTTCAGAGCCCCTCAGGGTGTGTTTTTCTATCAGGTAATGCCCTTTGGCCTAAAGAATGCGGGCGCAACATATCAACGTGCCATGCATCATTTCTTCAAAACCTTTCTAGGGAAGTTTATTGAATGTTATGTGGACGATTTGGTAGTTAAATCTAGGAAATGTTCTAATCACTTGGCTGATTTGAAAGTCATATTACACAAACTTCGACAACACAATTTGAAGATGAACCCCCTAAAATATGCTTTTGGGGTAACCTCAGGAAAATTTCTTGGCTTTGTGGTACGCCATCGAGGTATCGAAGGAAATCATTAGAAGACAAAATGAATCCTCGGTATGTAACCTCATCGAAATTTGAAATAATTGAGAGGACTTCAAGGTCACTTAGCCTATATTCGGCGTTTCATCGCCAATTTGGCAGGAAAAAGTCTACCCTTCAATAAATTGATGAAGAAGGGAGTCACTTACCAGTAGACTGATGAATGTCAAGAAGCATTTGATATTCTCAAGAAATATCTCTTGATTCCACTGGTTTTAATGCCACCTATTGAAAGAAGAACCCTTATCCTTTATGTTACAGCTTTAGAGAAATCATTGGGTTCCTTTCTTGCTCAGAAGAATGATGCTGGGAATGAAAACATCCTCTACCATCTCAGTCGGACAGTGCTTCAAGAAGAAACCCGACATTCAAATATTGAGAAGTGATTCCTAGAATTGATATTTGTAGTTCAAAAGTTGAGACACTACCTGTAACATCACGAGGTCCAATTGGTATCTCACAATAACCCGCTCAAATTCATCCTTAGTCATCCAATGCTTACAAGACATCTGGCAAGGTGGGCAGTTATTTTGCAGCAATTTGATATTTTGTATGTGTCTCAAAAGGAAATAAAGGGCCAAGATCTGGATGATTTCCTTCCTGAGCATCCTTCTGTAGAAGATACATCTTCAAATATTGTACTTCCCGATGAAGAAGTCTTCTCTATTCAAGATAGTCTTCAAAAATGGTAAATGTACTTTGATGGAGCTTCCAGAAGTTTAATAGGAAAGAAAATGGAAGATCCTAAATTCAACAAAGTTGGGTTATGAATTGTGCTCATTTCTCCAGAAAAGGAAGTGCTACCCAATTCATTCTCATTATTGGGAGTCAGAACAAATAATGAAGCAGAATACTAAGCTCTTATCGTAGGATTGGAGTTAGCGCTTCAGGAACAAGTGAATCACTTAAAGGTGAAAGGTGATTCAGACCTGGTAATCAAACATGTCAATGGGGATTATGCAATCAAAAAAGAAGAACTAATCCCTTTGTATGATTATGCAGAGAGTTAATGGTGGAATTTCCTTCGGAACCAACATTTTCTTATGTCCCGCGATCACAAAATGACCAAGCTGATGCACTGGATAATATAGCCACAGCTCTAGAAGATCCAAATCAGGGCGAGACAACCATCAATATTGCCCACCATCATACAATTTCACCTTATGTTCAAACCATAACAAAGGAAGTCAATGAAATTAGTCCCATATCTGAACCATATGATCATACTACAGGATGGATGACACCTATCAGGGAATACCTTCACAATGGAACACTTCCACCTGATAGAGCCATGAAAGAACATGTCTGGAGACATGTGGTCAATTTTAATTTTTATGAAAGCCCTGATCACCTAGAAAAAATTCTCTACAAAAGAGGTTTTTATGGTGTTCTCTTCAGATGCATTGATAGTAAATAGAAAATGTCTATCTTGAAAGAAGTACATGCAGGAGTCTATGGTGCACACCATTTTGGACATAGAATATCTAATCAAATTCGAAGGCCTGGATACTTTTGGCGTTCAATGATACAAGATTGTGTTGATTTCACAAAGAAGTGTCATTCATTCAAAGTGCATGACAACTTAATTCATCAACCACCATAGTTGCTTCATACTGCTAAATACTCGTGGCCATTTGCCACATGGGGAATGGATGTGGTGGGACCTTACCCCTCAGCTATAGCGAAGTAGTTTAAGTATATTCTTACTGCTACTGACTTATTTTTCCAAATGGGCAGAGGCAATACCTCTCTAGGAAGTTAGTTCTAAAAGCATTGTTAGCTTCATCAAGTCTAACATCATTACCAGGTGTGGTGTCACTCATACCATATTGACGGACAATGACACCATCTTCTGTTCATCCGAGGTGAGGAAGTTGTATCAAGAATACAACATCAAATCCAACCATTCCTCTCAGTATCATACAGTGTCCAATGTCCAGATAGAAGACTTCAACAAAACTCTGTCAAATATACTGCAAAATATGGTGGATAAAGATAAGAAGTCATGGCCTGATATACTCTTTCATGCTTTATGATCTTATCAGACCACCACCCGCACTGCAATGCGGTCAACTCCATATCCATTGGTATATGGAACCGAAGAAGTCTTAACCATTGAGGTTCAATTACTCTCGCTCAGAGTAGCCATTTGTTATTATTCATCTACAAATAAACAACCTCAAAAGCGATTGTATGAACTAGAACAATTATATGATAAAATATTGTGCACCTTGCCCCACTTGGAAGTCTATCAAAATATAATAACATGAGCTTTCAACAAAAAAGTTCATCTTCATTCATTCATTCAGGGAGAATTGGTATTGGTTCCCATAACGCCAATGATACCAGGAAAGAATCCTCCCAAGCTTGAACCAAAATGGGAAGGACCTTACTCAATACATAAGGTCTACTCCAATGGAGATTATTCTATAATCTCAATGGGTGGAAAACTCATTACTACTCCAACCAATGCCAGATTTCTGAAGAAGTATTTTGTATAAACACAAAATACACCATCCACAGTCCATGCATATGACCATAAACTATTTTTATTTATCTTGTCAAGCATGACGTTAAACTGTGCCCCTATATTCGTCCTACACGACATTAAACTGTGTTGTCCTTGATGTAAGACATTAAACAGCATAGTACCTTACGTCTAGCAAGGCGTTAAACTGCACCATTCAAGGTCCATGCATATGACCCTAAAATATTTGGATTTCTCTTGTCCAACATGATGTTGAACTGTATCATCCCTCTTCATCCTACACGATGTTAAACTATGTAAAATTTCCTAATACATCCAATATGATGTTAAACTATATTTTTTACTTACTGCATGACATTAAACTGCATAGTCCCCCTTTTTGTCCAACATGACGCTAAACTATATTTTTCCCATCGTCTTAGTCATAGGACGCTAACTGTACATCACCCTTATTGTCCAACATTATGCAAAACTGTGTTCATGTCCAACCTGAAGTTAAACTATGTCTTTATATTCTTCCTACATGACATAAAACTGAACAAAGTCCCTTAATACATACTACATGATGTTAAGCTATATTTTTTCTCTGCTACATGACATTAAATTGTGTAGCACCAATAGTCCTCACTGCAAGACTTTAAAATGGATAGTCCCGTCATATGTCCTACATGACATTAAACTATGCATCGTTAGGGTTGTTGCTAACTCTTGTTTCTCACACCTAGTATGAATCACCGGAGCGTAGAGTAAACTTCAAAAATAACACCTTCTTTAGGCCGCTAAACATGTGTAAGTCCCAACACTTTATTTTTAGATTGTTGTTCTCAAAAAACAACTTGATCACCAATTCATTCTTCAATTGAACTACGTGGACTTTGATCCTTGCCTTCTAAGCTGGGTACGTAGGAAACCTCCCATGGTTCAAGCCCAAAACCAAAATCTTCACATCGGTTCACCTCCATCTCATAAGATGTTGATTCGTGAAGCCACCCACAGAATCAATCTTTTTACATTGGTTCACCTTTTTCCTTGCTATATGACGTTAAACTGTACAACCCTATTGTCCTGTACGACAAAAAACTACAACATTCTTTGATACCCTCACCTGAGAGGGAATCATTGTACAGACCCAAAGCTTGTCGTACATAGACATTACATTACTTTTTCAGAATACTTAATACATAAAAAATAGACACCAAAGTACCGTAATATTTTAGTGTCTTTGGAAACTCAGAATATAATCTTCTAATCTTGGTGAAAGATCATCAACATCTCCCATAAAGACCTTCCTTTTTTATCTTACCTAAAACCTTTTTTTTTATCCTGGGGGAAAAGAAAACATAAAAAGGGTAAGCTCAAATTCTTAGTAAGGGTAGGCATGGAGAAAATAAAACAAACCATATACATTTGAACTTCAAAACATGAGAATAATATATAAACATCAAATTCTTGAGGAATGACATAAAACATTGAAGTACGTAAGGAATAGATCATAATGGATCATCAATAATGATACAATAGAATGGTAATAAAACATGTAATTATGGAAAACCATTAATCACATGATATGATTTCCATAGTATCCAAGGCATTGCTGCCAAGACCATATTAGCGGACAAAGTCCCTTTCTGAATCGAGTTCACTCCTCATTCCATTCCTGTAATACCGAACCAGATTAACTTACCATTCCAGCCATGTCTATCTCATGATATATAAATCTTTACCCAATGCATTGGAGGGAGATATAGGTCACACCCATCTCATAATGAAATCATTCTTACGTGTGCCACAACATTAACATAAATTATTCCTCATTACCTAAATAATAAAATGGGTTTCATAAACATCATCACATCATAACATAATATATATAAAAAAATGGATATCATTTCATCATAAGAAAATTGTAACCTCGTAAATCATAGATACATTATACTTGAAACATACACATATGAAATAATTTCATCTTATATGGAAAATAGTTTTGATAAAACACTTGAAATGAATTCTTGAGTAAAATAACCTTTATTTTCAAAATCATTTTATTTTCTCAAAATGCCATGAAATTTTGAAAAGAAAAGTCTTTTGTTGAAAATAATCATGCAATATTGTAGAGGAATCATTATGAAAATGAGGCATTATCAAACCGTAAAAATACGTTCATGTCGTATAAGTTAAAAAAGCATTCTTCTCGTACTTTTTCCGGAAAAGTCAAAAAGTACCATGTAAAGTAAACAAAAGAAATATTTCATCCATAATAGAAAGTAAAAGTCAAAAATGGGTAAAAATGACATTAAACATACATTTAATAATATTAAACACTTTATAAAAATAGTTTTATGGATATGGATGAAAAATACAACTCTAGTAAATACTTACGTATAAGCAATCTCGAATAAAAATGAGATTGAAGAATTATCCCTTACCTTATGTCTGATATGCATCGTATGTATCTGAACCTCCTGTATAATGATTTAAATAATTTCATTGACTTATTAGAGAATCATATTTATTGTTATGATATCATATATGGTTTACTTATGACTTTATATTACCCGTTCTTTTGTAAATTCGATGTAAAAGTAGCGATTTGGGTAAAATTGTTTCATTTATTTTACGTGTTTCAACTTTTTGTTCTTGATATTATTACTTATATCCTGATTTACTTAATTACAGAATGTAAAAAATGATTTATATATAATATATATTCATCATATACATATATATATGATAGATCGATAAATGGAATTAAATACACCATTCTTGGAGATGGTAGGTCGTTCGTACGCTTGAACGCTGTTTTCGTTTCCTTGTTGAATTGAATGGAATTAAGTAGATGAAATACATATATATATATACATTAATATAGTATAATTATTATGTCTTATATTTCATTATTACTCATTATATATACTTTATAATCATTCATGAATGGTTAACATGGAGAATGAACCTCATCGCGTCGTGGAGACGGTAGTCCGTACATACGCGCGGGCGATGATATAATTATCATGATCGTGGAATTGTATTGAAGTGTATGTATAATATTTTAGAATCAATATAAATTTAAAATAATAATATATAGTTACTTATTTACACCATTATACCCATCTAAGTAAGGTGGTGGTCGAAAACAGATTACACCACAGCGTGGAGACGGTATTCCGTACGTACGCATGCGCGGTGACTTCGTTTTCCATAGGATGGATAGAATGTGAAATAGGGTTGTTTCATATTTATAATAACATATCAGTATATAAGTAATACTGATGTTATTACTTTATAATTATACAAATAATGAAGAATAAGTAGAAGAAGAAAGAAACTTGAGAGAATCGCAATAAGAGATTACCTCTTCTTCGACGAACCTCCTTTAAGCTTCCTCTTATGGAAGTAGAGTTTGTATTTTGAGGAGACCAGAACCTCCAGAATGTTTCTAGGTAAGTGGAGAAGAGTAATGGGCAGGTTTTGTCCGAGATTCAAGGCTCAAAAGGGTGTGAAGATAAGAGGGAAGGGGTTCCCTTTTTATAAGGGAGGAGAGGGGCACCTTTGGAAAACTTAAAATATTATTTTATAATAAAGTCATATTCGGTTTATAATAGCTCAAAATTGATTTATTTCGAAGATAAAGTGGGGATGGGTCGAAATAATCTCAAAAAATAGTTTTTAGACAAGTTTTTGGTACTATTGTAACCTTATCATTTAGATTTAACTCTAAGTTAAATAATTTAACTTTTACTGTGTCTTCTTGTTTTCTTACACTATATGGTTAATAAACATACTATAACCAGCCAAAAGAACCCCAAGTGTTTCATTATTAATATATATAACCTTATCTATATCATGTTCCCTATCCTTATATTTTAAGGAATATAATAACAATTAATAATATAATATTTGTTTTAAACACTATTTTATGTCAATTTTGACACTATTTGGTAATTGTTTTTTGTGAAAATCATAACAGAATGATTAGTTCTAAAAAATTTACTTAAATCAATAATAACATGTCATATTAACCTATAAAATTAGTGTAATTCATAAAAAGTACCAAATTACATTTATTTGGATATTTATAAGATCAATTATTTTAATATTTCATTATTTGGGTAATTACTACATCACCATTTTTTCATAAATAACATAAATTATTTAATTCCTAAAAATTATAAATAAAATAAAATTAGGTAGAAAATAGATTTATCTTTCTAATGAATATTTATAGTCGAATTTATCTTATGTATAACCTTATATTAAAAATGTTTTACTTATTAAACTTTGATTTTCAATATTTTAACTCTTTTTAAAATAAAATAATAATAAATGTCCTAATCTAATCCATGTGGACCTAATTGATAATATTATATTCCTAAGGTTATTTTTGGTCGAATTATACTTATCAAATAGAATTAGGACATGTGTTAGGGTAATAATAATATCATTTTTATCCTTAATTACCCTATTTACTTTTAACCGTGGTAAATAAAAGTAAAAAGTTACTATTCAGAAAAAATTATTTTTATCTTATTGAACCGAATTTTACTCCTTGATATTAACCATGTCTCTCAGATTTTTGAAATTACACTCACAGAAGTAGTAAAATTAAGTTTTATGTAAATTTGCAATTTCTCCTAGGAGGTGGGTAAAAGACGGTGAAAAGTTCAATAAAATTTTTATATATCTAAAATTATTATAAAATGAATCCAATGAATTACATTGAACTTATATAGGTATTATGTATCAATTTTGACCTAAAATAAATTTAAATAAAATAAATAATTATTTAAATAAAAAGTTGGATTTTAAATAGTAACCCATTGTTTTCACTATTCATCAAAAATTGAAAGTTTTCAGAAAAATACCAAAAATTCACCCTAGGCTTATTTCGATTTTCCAAATCCAAAAATGAAGTCCATTTTTAATGATAAATTTATAAAATTTCATAAATTAGGTATTACTATTCATAACAGCTAGTTCATAATAATATTATAATAATATCTTGTTTAGTAAAACTCAGTATTGCGTATTACACATGCTATCGAAGAAGGACCTGATTGCGTGTAATGAAATCCAAGTCAGAGCTGTGTGTAGTGAAAGATCTGTTTGGTGTTTTGCATAACATAATCAAAACTTATTTCATATATACATTAAACAAAATCTATACTTAATGTTGGGTAGAATAATTTCCACAAAACGAACTTGAATTTGTGTGTAACACAAGCCAAGAATAGTGTTGCGTATACTGCAAGCTAATACAGTGTTGCATATAGTACAAGATAATCTTGTTGTAGTGTATAATAGAAGACATAAAAGAAATTAAAAATAATATATCTCATAAAATCTCAGGGTTTTACAATCATTATTTACATTGATCTCCAATCATGTTATATTCCAAAGACTACGTGCATTCATAGAAATGCCTGAACCTTTTATCCTGGGTCAAACCATCATTTCACTAAAGTCCCCATTTTACCCTTCACTTGTACGAACCAAATCTATACAGAGGGTATTTCAAGAACTACATGCGGCTTGATTCCAATCCTTATGGGATACGTAGGAATGTTCGAGTGTCCCTCGAATCTAGCCCCAAGTCTTTTGGGCCTAACCCCAAATTCCACTTTCAGTCCCCTGGCTGAAGTGTCCCTGTGAAAACACACACTTTGTATTCCTTATAGTGGTTCGAGCTCTATGAACTTAAACTAATATTTCCTATACTTTTGTCCCACATGACATTAAACTGTATTTCAAGAACTACGTATGTCTTGATTCCTATCCTTATGGGATACGTAGTGAAGTCCAATATTTCAATTCAGGACCCAGCCACAGCATGATTATTGTTAGCATTGATCTATGTATCTCTTTTATGCATTGGAAAATACCCATTATCATGTGTCATAATCCTAACCTTAAATACTTCTAGATCTCTATATCCCTTTTCTTGACATCTAGTCACAAAATGTCCAATTTCCCAGAGTTCTTTTTCCTTACTATGCATTACGTGCCATTAGGTGGCCTTGCATAAACAGTCTACATAACAGACTTGTTAGCCAAAAGATACTATTATTTGAATATGAAGTCAATGCCCTTAGGTGGCCCTACAAAATTCATCCCCATAACGGGTTTGTTGAATAATGGTAACTTCATTCATGGGAAGAAAACTTCTTTTGTCCGTATTGGACTTATCAAAAATATGTAAGGATCCATAGAAAATAGTCATCCTTAACATATTTTTCCCGTGTTCTTTTTCATGATCTGAAAGTATTCAAGTCTATGGTTTATATTTCCCTTCCTTACATTTGGGTCAGACCTTCATAGGAGTTACATTCATCCAGTTCTTATACAATATTTTTTGGAAATATCTTATCTATATTCAAGTACCTCTCTCCATAAAGAAAACTCTATGCTTTGGAAATTTTGAATCTACATAAACATCCATTGGCTTTTTAGCAGTAGAAAAGTAAATTTCTGAGAGTTCTTTTTCCTGACTATGCAGTACATGCCCTTAGGCGGCCTTTCATAAACAGCCTACATAACAGACTTGTCAGCAAAAAGATACTATTATTTGACTATGAATCCAATGCCCTTAGGCGGGCCCTGCATAATTCAACCCCCTAACGGGTTTGTCAAATAGTGGTAACTGCATACTTGGGAACTACTTCTTCTAATTCCTTTTAGCCCTTTTTCCATATGGTTCCTCAGATTCAAAATTTCTTAAGTCATAGTTTACATATTTTCCCACATACTTGAGTGTGGTAATTTGTTTTCAGATAAATTTTCAAGGAATTGAGTCAATTTCAATCCATTCAGTCAAAGCTATTTCAACCTTAAACATTAGCCTTTTTCTATCTGACATGCATGAATTTAAACTTCCCACAAAAGACAAGGTAACTCTGAACAAAAGTCAAGTTCCAGCTCACTAAACATAAATTTCGTATGATTTAGGTAATATTGAGCACTTAAAAGATTCAAAATTTATAGGGTTAGTTTTAATAATCCTAGAAAAAAAAATAAAACTATGCTTACTAGACCCATTGTCTTGGGTAAAAATTTAAAGTAGGTAGCAAGAATATTTAGGCACAAATGATTGAAGATGAAAGTATTCTTCATTGATGCACAAGAATTAGAAGGACAACCACATACTGGGGTCTCTTATCTTTTTTCAAGAATTAGAAGAGGCTTTCAACATAACTCTTCATTTGATTTACGCCATCCTGAGCTTCATCAGCAACCACCTGGAATTCATTCATTCAATTGGATACAATAAGAGATGCAGTGATACCAGCTCTTCTTGGAACAATTGTAAAATAATGTTCTTGAGTGCGGTTTGAGAAAATTTTCTGTTGATCAAACAGTGACTCTGTTTCTATCCAAGAAACATAGAATATGGATACATGGATTTGAGAATGGAGTATTGGAAGTAAAGAGCCATTTTGAGAGATTACTCTTTTCAGATATGATTCTAATACCATGGTAGTCTTCTCCCCACCAACTGGCAGTGGAAAACATTTCAGCCCATGGGTTTTCCATTTTCATATCTGCAAGGAAATTGAATGGGATAAAAAATTGAAAGTTCACACCATTTTATTTTCTCTTAATGCACAACATAATCGAAATAGAGGAGTAGCAGTGTAGCTGCATATCGGGCAGAGAATTCTTTGCATCTGAACATTGACTCTTTGTAGATGGAAATGGCCACACAAAGGCAAGTAGATGCTATGTGGAAAATTAAGATGATACTTCTTCAAGTACATAACCAAATCTGGGAGAGTGCTCTCACAGAAATCATAGTAATCATGGCGTAAAATGTTCATCATATCATCCATACGCTTGCTATCCAGTTCATTATCCATTCCGATTCTTCTAGGATCCATTTTAATCTACACCAAAGTTGAATAATTAACTCTTAAGTAAGTTGATTTTTCATAAATTTTGTGAAGAAAAGTAAAAAATTGGCTAAGGAATTAAGGTGCGCAAGTCCCAAAATTGGTGTGCAAGTATCAGTGTGTCGC
Organism: Viscum album; assembly: GCA_963277665.1. Lineage (NCBI taxonomy): Eukaryota > Viridiplantae > Streptophyta > Magnoliopsida > Santalales > Viscaceae > Viscum > Viscum album. Next base: position 1,895,192,638 of record OY728158.1, on the reverse strand, counting down.
GCAAGTGTTGGCACACAGGTATCACTGCACAAGTCCAAATACCTCTACAATAGCGCGATAGTAAAGAAATAGTGGAAAACAGAGCAACTTACACGGCGAAGGAAATTTGCACGACGAGAGAAATAATCTTTGAGATTAGGTGCTTTGCATGAGGAATGACCGCATATATATAGGCTAGGATACACCCCTGCGCGCCGACGCCTGCACGACTCTCACTTTCGCGACAGCATCTGTGCGCTCAACACTTGCGCACCTCATGTTCCTTAGCTTTCTTCTTTACCTCAGGGTCACATCCTCATTTATTTCGGATCCAACTCTAATGGGGGACTTTTTTTGATGCTCCTTTCTGTCACAGAGTCTAACGAATGAAAAGAGGAATACCTTGAACCAAAAGTGATTCATCCTTTGACGAAACATAAAAAATTGACAAAGGCATGAACAAAGATTCATTTGTGCTTGGGTCACACAAGTTCCACCAAGGTAGCGCAAGTATACTTGCGCGCCGCCTAGTGTATCCCTCTCTGAATTTCACCCAGGGTCTTCACCAGCCTATAAATACCCCCTATGGCCCCCCCATTTCAATGACCGAAAAATTCCAAAACTCATATTCGAGCTCTGGTCGACCTAGTATCTTCTAGAAGTCTTCCAAACACTTCTAATGTAATTTCTTACCAATAATGGAAGCTCTAAACAGGGGAAAAAAGGTCTAAGTGTTGAAACTCATCAACACTTTCCCACCTAAGTGTCCAGCCATTAAGGGAAATGGCCACACTTGCGCGCAGCCTTGGAACTTCAACAAAACTTGCGCGCCACTCTTTTGGAAGACTCTAGGGATAATTCTAAGGGTTTGAGAGAAGTCTTGCCCAAGTATTACCCTAAGGGGTGACCTTCACGCAAGTACCCATGTTTCGCACAAGTATACGTGTGCGACCAGAACTTCAGCACCCACACAGGACATGCACACCTCTCTCTTTTTGGGAGCCTCTCCTACCTATTCTCCTCTCTTATTCAAATCCACCTCTCCTATTCAAGATCTAGCCTTCAAGACACTCTTAAAAGCCATTTTATGGCATGTTTCCTTGATTGACGTCCTTATCTGAAAGTAATTATGTGGAAAATCTCTCAAAACATAGTGGTTTACATATCTTTATATCACTAAAGAGAGATATTTGATTCATTCAACCTCATCCTTTAAGATGAGAGGATCTTTAACCTAGGAATCCTCCTTAGGAGTAAGCCCTAGTCCATGTTCTCTATAAATGGGCATCCTGCTTAGGAGTAAGCCCCAAAATTCCCTATTCAATGGGAATCCTCCTTATGAGTAAGCCCCAAGTCCCCTAACCTGGGCCTCCTTTTCAGAAATAAGCCCCAGTCTTCAAGTTCCCTTAATATAGGAATCCTCTTCAGGAGTAAGCCCCAAGTTCCCAAATATGGGAATCCTCTTCAGGAGTAAGCCCCAAGTTCCCAAATATGGGCATCCTCCTTAGGAGTAAGCCCCAAAATTCCCTATTCAATGGGCATAATCCATAGGAGAAAGCCCCAAGTCCCCTAACCTGGGCCTTCTTTTCAGAAATAAGCCCCAGACTTCAAGTTCCCAAATATGGGATTCCTCCTTAGGAGTAAGCCCCAAATTCCAATTTCCCTTAACTTGGTCCTCCTTTTCAAGAGTAAGCCCCAGTTCTAATTCCTTTAACCTGGTTATCCTTTAGAATAAGCCCCAGTCATAATTTCATTTAACCAGTCTTAATTTATTTTGTTTTTGGGGATCCTCCTTATGAGTAAGCCATAAGTCCCCTTCTAATTTGGGAATCTTCCTTAGGGGTAAGACCCAAGTTAGACTATTAAAATCTCCATAAAAGCACATATACCTTTATGGACACTGTTCCCAGGTTTCTTCCCTAATGTAAATCGCAATATTCTTTTATCTGGATAGTCATACATACATAAGCCCTACATTATTTCATCTTTCATGGAACAATTGTCTAGTTTTACCAATACCTCTTGTTTCTCACACCGAGCATGACTCACATGAGCTTAGAGTGTAAACGTAATTATGAAATCATTATTTGAGTCATTATTCATTCATAAACCCCATACTTCCTTACTCGAACTACGTGGGTTATGATTCCTTTTCCAAAACAAAGGATACGTATGTAGCCCATTTGTGAGTACGATCCCAGTTCTGAAATAATCCATGTCATCCTGAACGACAATAAACTTCAAGTGCCCCGTTGAGTTGATTTAAAACCAGTATGGTTATCATAGTAAACAAGAGATCTTTATACAATGTATCAAAGGATACCATTGACCAAGAATCTCTAACAAATACTGATGATTCTCTATCGATGAAGAGCCTCAAATACATATAAAAGATTCTCTAAATTTCATACATATTAATCATGGATTGTCATATCTAAAGGAAATATCATTTTCATACATGGTAATGTAATAATGATTCATGAACATAACATAAATCTATAAAGAGAGTCCCAGAGTAGACAATAATTCCCCCCAAAAAGGTGTGATGATTTCGACATCCCATCCTCTCGACCAATGCAAATTCTTAAGTCTCATCGGTTCATAACTATTGAGCACCTACCTTTTGAAAGTAGGTCCAAATGGATATAGAATCATTGGAATTTTCTGGTTCTACAAACAAACCCATTATAAACTGATTGGAATGTTTGAACCTTAAGAAAACGAGGTCATCCCCATTTCCAGAGGAAACACACAGTAAACATAATATCAGTTTATTTTGAATTTAATTATATTAAACTTCAAATAATATCTACGTAAGTAGTTTGTTCTACTGAATTTCTAGTTTCGTCAATATCTATATTATAGCATGTACTCATGGGAATTTTACTAATTTTAGTTTTATCCAAACCAAAATGTCTTAAAAGATCTGTTTTTTAGTTTATTTTATTTGTAAAAGATTACTTCTTTGAACTAAAATATTTTAAATCAAACAAACTATATTAACTCAACCATTAAACTAATTTCAAATTCATTTTGTATCATTTTGAGAAATTCAATACACTAGAATTTTTTGAGTGATCCCATAATAATATCATGAAAATATATTTTTATAGATAAACCATCCTTTAAATTTTGTTTTAAATAAAATAGGATTTGAAACAATATTTATAAAACCATTTTAGATATGAAAATTATTGATCCTATTAAACCGAGATCTAGGAGTTTGTTTTAAACCATATAAAATGTTTATTATTTTGAAAACATTATTCAGTAAATGAGGCTTTTGAAATCCAAGAGTTTTTTCAATAAATACAACCTCGATAATAAATCTATTTAGTATTTCACTCTTGAATTCCATTTGATATAGTTTGAAATTAATATGACCCACATATGAAAAAAAATATTCTAACAGACTCAAATCTAGTCACTAGTGTGAATGTTTCTTCATAATCAATACCCTCTTATTAATTATATCCTTGTGAAACCAATCTAGTTTTTTATGATTGTGTCGGGCTCCTCAAACTTGTTTCTTTAAACCCATTTAGTTATAATAGTGAGTTAGTCTTTAGGTCTGTCTACTAATTTCTAGGGATTATTACTTTCAAAATGTTTCAATTATTCATTTATTTCTATTATCCAATGTTTATCATTGCCTACTCAATTTATGTTCTTAGTCATGTGTTGTGACAAGAAGTCTTGATGTTCAATTTATTTTCATAGTGAGGCTCTAGTTCGAGTTCCTCTATCATGATTTCCATCTAGAGAATTTAAAGGGTTGTCTTTAACAAATATAATAGTTCTAGGGATAAAATTATATAGTAATTAATTATATTCATCAGTTTCAAGAAGATATTGGTGGAATTTTATAAGATTTTTATTAGGTAAATATACAGAAAGATTTGAAGGATTAGAGTCATTGTTGATATTCATCCTTGACATATAAGCCACAATATTTTCTAAAAAATGTTTGGTCTCATGTTGATATTTCTCAAATAAAGTGTCATGAAGTATTTCTTCCACAAATTTAGACTTCTTGTTAAAGACCCTATAAGCTATAATAGTGGTTGAATAACCATGAAAATTAGTTCATATATTTTTTGTGCAAATTTATCCAGATTCATGTTTATGTTATGAATATAAAATTTATACCCAAAGACTCGAAGGTAATTTCATTAGGGTTTTCTACCATTTTATAACTCATATAATGTCATTTTCCTAATATATATTAAAATAATTATTTTAATTACATAGCAAGATTTTTGAATAATTACCTCCCGCAAAAATATATCATTGTCATATTAATTGATCATTGTTCTAGAAATTTCTTAAACAGTATTATTTCTGATTTCAACAGCCCCATTTTATGGAGGTGTTCCAAGTATAGTGAAATTGTGAGTATAACCAAGTTGTGAGAATAGAGATTCGAATTTGTGAATTTAAAATTATCAACCATGATCAATTCTCTAGGTATTTTTTGTTAGTCCCCTAAGGCTTTCTATAGACTTATCACACTAATGAAAACTAGAAGGATCTTCACTTTTCTGGGAAATAAAAAATGCCCATGTATATCTTCAATATTAATCAACTATAACATAAGAATAATGTTTTTTACTAAACAGTATGCTCTAGATGTTCCAGATAAATTTATATGAAACAATTCTAGAAGTTTATAGGTAGAGACCTATTTCTTAGGTCCGAAAGATATTTTGTTTACTTAACATTTTTATATGGGTTACACACTTTGTCTTTTATAAAATCTATCTTCAGTAGATCATTGACTAATCTATTCATAGTTATCTTTCTAAGCGTGTGTATATTGCAATTTCCTAGCCTCCTATTCCAAATCAAAGACTCTCTATAAAAGTCACACAATCAATAAAAATTTTCATAAATTAAAGAATCTAAATTAACATCATAAACAATATCATTTCTAAAAGTAGTAAATACCAAGGCATGATTAGAATCAGAAACTTTTCTGGAATTATTTTTAAATTTTACATGATAACCATCATCAAATAATTGTGAAATTCTAACCAAAATATTTTTTAAATGATCTAAAAATTAAAATTTTATATAAGGACTGATTCAATGTAAAAACCCATGTAATGATATAATAAATCATTTTCATATCTGTTTCTGATGCTTCCCATCGGGGCATGCCTGCATTGTTCGATCACATAATGGATGGGTTGTGTTGTGTCCTGCATTCCCACTTTCCAAATCTGGGTGGCTTGCATATCTTTTTCAACTATGTCTTATCCTTGATCAAAATGGAATGAGGGAATGTTAGTTTCTCCTTCAATGGATTCCACCTTGGAATTCATCACTTAATCCTGGTCTCCCTTATACTTTAAGACGTTTTCATGATCCTCATTCCTAGTGTCATATCTTCATAGACACTAATTAATAATTCTGATTTTATCTTAAAATTCAATGGGGGTATATCTAGGGAATAACCCTTCGTTCGGGGAAGTAGTCATGTTGGGAATCACATAGTATGTACGTATGATGGAACATTGGATCACCTGTATTCTTCTGCATAAGAGGGATTCTCAAGGAAAAGAAAACCCGAGGCATCCCACATCGATCATGGGGTATCCTATTCCATAGATATGTCTTTTATGGTTTTCCTTAGGCATCCTATGTTTAACTCAGGATAAGCTACATGTTTAACATCCTGTAGAGACTATTATGCCGAAGGCGTATCCTCTATGGTTTTCCTTAGTCATATCATGTTTAACACGAGGTAGGTCATGAGTTTAACATCATGAGGAGACAAAGGAATGGTCAAAAAACTTTTTGAGTAAGATTAGATAGGTACATACCTAGAAGGGATCACCAATATTCTTTACGAGATTGATGGATCAAAATGCCCAATAAGGAAAAAACTAATAGTGGTGTGTCCCAAAAAAGGACGGTTTCATACAGTAGAGGCTGATCTGAACAGCACCAAAGGAGAAACAGGAAGATGCACCCCATGGATGGGGACACAAAGGATTACCATTGGTTGGGATTGAACCTTGAGGAGGCTTCATACGTACCCTATATAGAAGACAGAGATAAAAATCCACGTAGTTCGAAGGGCTGGTTCAGGGCTCACACATTAAGATAGACTGTCGAAAGAGGGACGTTCTTGGATGGATTTATATAGATGGAGTGCGTCTTATTCATGGATAGAAGCTCGGGTGTTGCTAGGAGTAGTGATGAAGTGGATTTCATGATCTAACTGGGATGTGGTGGCCTCGGTAAGAATCAAGATGAAAATGGAGGAAATGTTAATGGAATGGATGGAGTTTGCAGGGTGATGGATTGTTGGGATTGAACCTCAGGGAGGCTTCCTATGTATTCCAATGGTTTGCAATCAAAGTCCATGTAGTTTAGTATGGGTAAGTGAGACACCCAAGGAGGTGTCCCATGAGTATATAGCACATGGATAGGGACCCGAAAGAAATGTAAACTTTGGATAAGGAATGATCCCCCCAAGATATAGTGACTTAAGGGAAGGACTAGTATGTAAATGGATGATGGGTTTAAACCATAGGGAGGACTCAAAAGTACCCTGTTTTGGAGAAATCAGTCACATTCCACATATTTTAGGATGGAATCGGGTAGTACACATGGCTAGCTTCCCTTTAGCATGTTGTGGAATACTTATGGTTAGTGGCCGATGAGGGTACAACCTCAGGGGGGAGCACTAGAGTTTACCATGTGGATATATCATATCACCTGTAGAGGCGGATCCTGGATGGTATTCCCCATGAAGGGAATATTGTATTCCGTAGATGTTTATCTTAACACCGTTGGAGGTGGATTAGTGAGGGTTTTCCCCTGTGAGGCAGCATCAAAGTTTACTGATGGTCCGGATTATCCCTCCTAGAGGCATCCTACATAACCTTCCTAAGAGGTAGAGATCAAATCCCATATAGTTAAATATTTCTATATAGTTTAACATTATACAGTGAGGTTGATAATGAATCAACATGAATTAGATAGAAGTGTTGGATTGTCAGGCATGAACCGTGAGGAGGCTTCCTATGTATCCCAGTTAAATGGGTATCAAAGTACACATAATTCTAGAATATGGGAGTCGGGGATTAGGCGTAAGAGCAGACAAAGTATGTGGTTGGGTCTTATGTGTAAGAGCAGCATAGTGGTTGGAGAATGGATTCCCAGGTCGCTACTAACCCGTAAGACAACGTAATTCAAGCCCAGTGTGAGAAATAAGCGGAATTAGTATACCTTACAATTGTTTCTTGAGAGGTTCCTCCATGATTTATTATGTGGAGATTATGTATGGATAGTATCCTTAATTGATGGATATTTGGGATTACTCCAGCAGGGATTCCTGAGGCAGAACACCACATGTTCATTGCATGGGGTGAGACTGTAGTTTAACATCATGTATTGAGCGTTATGGGGCTTGATAATTTAACATCCTATATCTTGGATGGGGAGGGTTTGCTCTTTTACCCCAAGGACTTAAATTTTTGTATGTCATGAACCTTTGAGTGGTTCACGTCCCAAACAATGACTGATTGTAGGCAGTGGAAGAATGGTCACTCATGGGGTCACATTAGCCTGACTATTCTGAAAAGAAAGATCAATTAGTATACCTATTGGAAAAATAACGAGGTAAGGCATTGTAACATGGTATACCACATGATAAATCATGAAATTATTTCACACAATCCTAGAGGGATGCATGAGAGAGGAGCTCACGAATCAAGGGGGCTCACAAAAATAAGCATCATCAATATTTGGTACTTTATAAAGGAAAGGGTATATGCGAACGAAGAAAATTGAAGAAATAAAGTTTCTTCATGAAGAAGATATCATCTTGGATCATGAATCCTCTTCTATAGTATGTAGTTTAATTAGAGAGTACTATATGAAGCATTAATGATTCACAGATCCTTGAGAAACATGATGGGCCTCCCTCTTTCACGAAGGGTATAACCCTTCACAAAAGGAATATCTACCATAAGCTGGGGATATGAGGAACAAAGTAAGTCATGACTCGTGATGCTGAAGTACATTTGGAGATCCTTTTTAGGGTCTAGTTCATGTTTCTTAGAATCTTCAAGTGAAGGGACACCAAAAGTTCAAATGTTATGGTAATGATACTTTTGAGGTGGGGGAGCTGAGTATTTATAGGCAATGAGGCTCGTGATGCTTGCAGTACATGCCGCTAAGGGGCGGGACTCCGTCAAACTCATAGTGGTACCTTAAAAGACACTTGTGGGATTGAGGTTCTTTTTGGACTTACAAAGGTACCATCATCAACCTTCACATGCACACAAGCGAGGGGTTGCAATGATGTAGATTCAAATGACAAACTCTTTTGATGAACTTTAGGGTCATTTGAGTTTAAATTAGCTTCAAACTGACCGTAACATATTTTGTATCTTTAGTAGAAGTATTTTTAGTTCCAAAAATTTCCCCCCTCTAAATGGAAGCTGATGGGAAAAATGAGTCAGATTCTGAGGTTCCACCACCGAAAAACATGTTGGGTTGCAAAACTGGCTGGCAAGGCATGTGGGACAGGACACACCATGAATCTCGGGCAGGTGAAGGTCTCCATGAATCTAGGTTTCCCATTTCAAATAAATATTATATTAGGGGACCATTTTCCATACTGCATCTCATTAAACTATTTCACCAAAATCTATCCCTTTACAAAGAAATATGCTCCATGAATGCATCTATGAGAACCGAGTTCCACATTCGTTTTCTCTGAAAATTTTTTCTACCAGGACAGGCATTTCAATCCATTGCTCTTGTGTGATGTATGGAAATTATAAGGTTTCTCCATGAACTGCTACTCCACGATCAAGCTTCACGGTCGACCTTTGAAAATAGACTGATAGAATTTCATGAGAATCAGATTGATGGCTGCTCATGAAGCTACTAAGGAGGTTCTTTAAGATTTATCCTAGAGAGAAGTAATGGTGAAAAATATTCCAATTGGGGAGTATGTTAAGAGAAAATATGGCCATAAATCACTAGTGGATCTTTCATAGGATGTTGAGAAATTCTATCCCTTTTGAAAATGGTTTTCTTTGTGAATCTTTGGATTGTGGGATAATGTCTTCATCCTAGAGGAAAGAATAGGTGAGCTTGACAATTGATTTAGAGGAAAGGCATGATGTAAATAGTGGTATAGGGCTACTGATGGCCAAATCATGATGGACTATAGCCCTATCACAATGGGAGCTTTTATAATCATCTCAACAATGTTGATGGAAATCCATTAGACAAAGAAAAATACCTATAGTGGTATAAAAAATCATTGAGGAAGGTCTTGGGAACCTAAAGGAGTGGATAAATGGTTGGGATCTATACCAGGGTGGAACTTTCATCGATATGTGGTTCTGGGATTACTACGTGTGTTCATCATTCACGTATTTTGGGATGGTTTTAAGGTTAGAAGGTATATATGAAGCATCATGGGCATCCCAATTCCATATATCTTGACCATGGGATATCATACTAGAGATACTGAACAAGTGGTTATTATATACCAATACGTTCCATCTGCATCATTGGGAAGTCAACATCAGCCTCTGGGACCTCTACTAGATTTCTGGAATTCTAATTCTTGGGGAAATGTATGACAGGTTCCTCCCTGCTAAGAATGCTTGGGAGGATGCAAAAAAGATTCCACCTCTAGAGAAATCATTACTTGATCTTGTGCTGGGAAAACAAATGACATGAAGATGACTAGGGAAATCCACTTCATGAAATAGCTTGGTTATTTTATGAACTTTTTAATGAAGAGGGATACCTAAGGAGAGGAAGTTCCCATGAAATTGTCAATGAGGACCCGCACCTATCCAAGGGGAGCTCAATGAGGTAGGGACGACTCTTGATAATGAAGTATAGAGGACAACTAGTGGTATATATGGGGATAAAATATCATGAATGAGTAGTAACTGACAGCCATACTGGATGAATTCATTTCCGCACTCAACAGTAGGTGGATGATGCCAGGGAAAAATGCACATATGGGATCATGGCCAATCATATTAATTATGGTAGTAATGTTTTACAGAGGGGAATAAATCCACATGGGAGTCTTGGTACTAGAGAAATTGTATAAGGTTATTTGTCATATCAGTGAGGGGAAGAATCCATTGCGCATATGTGGGTCATTTCACTTTTTATACAGTTGTTTTGTGGCATAGATGGGAGGTTATGAATACCGCAATCATATATCTCCCCCAGGGAGTTGCTTTCAACTAGAGATTCAGAACATCACTGATCATTTTCCACTCAATCTAGGTCCAGTGGCAGTACTGAATAACATAAGATTATCATACTAGATCATATTTCACCCATTTCCATTGTCGATGGGAGAATTCACTAAATATGTTATAGAGATAGTGGAGAAAAGGTATTATATCTTAGAATTTTGAGTTGGATTACTCGTAGTGAGGGTGGATAGCGAGTCATTCTGTGAGATGTGCACTCCAAACTTTTTTTCATGTAAAATTAGATGTTTTCAAAGGCTAAACCCAAAGGAATACCGGGGATTTTTCCATGGGGATCATCCATATATAATGAGGTACCTCTGGATGATGTTTATATGTGAGGAAGAAATTATGAGGAATGAGCTTCCCCCACCTACTGCTGCATTTAGATTAGTGCGTGAGTGTGCATAGTGCTAGGAATCCCCCATCTAGGAAAAATAATGAAGAAACAAACAATTTCGGCCAATGATGAAGAGGCTTCTCAAGGACTAGGTCAGCCGATGACAAGAGAGTGTCATGGGAGAAGAGAGTATCCGCACTATGGTGATGAGGATATAGTGGTAGGGTTGATCGTCCACAGACCGGTGCCAACCAGAGATTATGAGGAAGGATAAGCAGTACCGGATCCAATTCTCCTATCTGAATAGACACATGGGGAAAGGGAGCCATTGAGTGGAATCCGTAAGATGTGCACTCAGGCTCCTGGGAAACCATTATGACATGTAATGATTCATCATGACACTGTCTATCCCGAGGCTTGGAATTCCAGGGATACCTGTAGACAATTTATTAGCACAGATGACTTGTAGGATCAGCTGGACAGTTATGGTATGAAACTAGAATTGATCGACTATGCCAAAGGTGGTTTCAATGCATCATCATTGGAGTAGGATAATGTTTTGGAAGAATTAGATGAACTAGTGAATTCCCTAGGTGAGGCGCATCCAATGAAAAATATATCACATGTGCTACTAGTCCAAACTACTCCTATGATGTGGTCAGAAGGTCAACTGGAAAAACATTATCCCTTGCCAAAAAACTCAGATGGATCATAAGGATAAAAATATTTTATGGTGAAACTCATCAAGGGGATACCGAGGTAGTATCTTCTAGGGAAGCCTCATTAGAGGAAGGTGATATAGAAACCTCAGGAGACTCCCTATAGGGATTTCCTGAAACCCTCAAAGTAAGTGTTCACACATTTTCCTATGAAATAACTCTTTATTTTATTTTATGTTTCTTTGACCAATATTTTTTCCGTGAAAAAAAATATTGCACAAGATACCCCTTCTTATGGGGGAGGAGATGTGCGAGTAGCCATAGAGGACCAAGCCCTAGGACCTGTGTCTAGGGAGATAGTGGCTACAGGGCCCAACAATACTAAGGGGGCTGGAGTTGCCTCATAGGAATCATCAAATCCCTCAATCATATATGTGTAGAACATCCTTGATTCTTGAAAATGATGACCCAAGAGAGGGATACACTACTATTGGGTTTCTTTAAGTCTCTCTCATTACAGAGTCATAACTATTGTTACTTGACCAGGTTATCTAATATGATTCCTATCGGAGTGGTATTTGAAGTTGTGAGTTCTCTAATTTCAGATAAGGTCAGAGGATTTCGGATCCCTTTCTCGATGAGGGTGACATTCCATGTTGAGATGACTACTTGGGCTAACTAGGTTGCAACATCTGGTGGGTCCAATATTGGTGAAAACAAGGTGCTCATAGGGACGATGTAATCTATGTGGCCTCATGTGATGAAGATCAGACTCATGATATAGATCCCAATGCATATGATATGATTCTAGAAAAGGATCCCACTGTTGAACTCTTGGACACATTTCTAGAGTATTAGCTTGCTGATATGCATGAGCAACATGGGTCTGATTCTAATAGAGTCGAGGATAGTTGGGCTACACGGTGCTGAGCATGGAAATTGATAATGCTTCATTGAAAAAACCCCATATTCATAGTGGATAACTAGGATTAGATAAATCCACCATTGGTTGTAATATTTTTTTACTGGAGGGGCAAATGCTTGAGTTTTGCACATACAGATTCGGGACTACCTTGCTGAAAAGATATGGGAGAACAGTTGTCATCTGGATGTCACCTGGCATTAGGAAAAGGTTGTTAGTAATCAAAATCATGAATAGGATTAACTAGAGATCCAACTCTTTTAAGACTGTTCAAATGAGCATTTCTTCATAATTTATACTCAAAAAGGTCTTGTTGAGAATCTAAGGGCCCAACTGGAGGGAATCTAAGAGAAAATAAAGAAAGAATCATGCTAGGTGGATGACCTCTAGATCGAATGGGGAAATTAAAAAATTAGGGAGAATGAGATTCATTATAAATTAATTGATTAAAGAAGGGGGATTTAAGGGAGACAAAGAGACTTAGAGTCCATATGCCAGAAGGTGGCAGAGTTGAAGGGTTCCATTGAAAGGTCCAATCCATAAGGGTTGTGCTTTGGCCAAACTTATATATTCTCCTCCTTTATCATACTGAATTGTGTGCATGGAAAAAGTATTTCTTGCTTTAATTACTACATTTCAATCATATCTGTGAAAAAAATAAGGATGAATCCCTAAAATCATGTGGGTCGTTCCTAGGTGGAGAAATAATGAAATATCACATAATTGTTCACTTTGTTTGAGAGTGTCAATTAATCATCGAATACTCAGTGTCTGATATTGTTGACTGACCACCCATAATATTTTTAATAAGAATGATTATGTCTGGAGAATAGGAATCATGGAACAACCCACTTACCTTTTCCAATGCGGGCTATTACACGAGTGGGATAACACCAGGGGCATTGGAATCAATCCGAACAAAGGGGAAATGATCATTTTGAATCACAATGCCCAAAATTTGGAATCCTAGAGAGTATGTGATACTGATATGAGATACCTTCTGACCATATTTGGGACATATTATTTGTAACTTAATCCTAAAATGGGGACTAACAAATGAAGGTTGACCACTTGACATATCTGAAACACAAGACATAACTCAAAATGTGGTCTGATATCTTCTAGGGCATTGGACCAGGGAGGTAGGTGATCCAAAGTGGCATATCCAAAATATTAGGGGGTCCCTTCAAAAATGAAATAATATGAGGATCCAAATGAGGTGCATGAAAATCATGGAATGGAGGGATAGGATGTTTGAAAAAACTCTGACACTATTGAAATTACACTACTGCAACTGAGAGTACATTAGTGTAGGAGAATCTGTCTGAACAAAGATCAAACCTATTTCCTAGAAAGGGCCTCTATGATGAGGTATTAAAAGGCTTTGAATTTTTATGTCATGAAAGATAGGATGACTAATATATAGTTTAACATCATGTGATAATGAAGATTCATGGAACAATTTAACGTCATGTGATCAGGATGCGTCTCACAGTTTAACATCATGTGAATGGTATATTCCACATATTTTAGGGTCATACTTCCTAGAAACTAGAAATGTTTATTCCCAAAATAATTATGTGTCCTGGAGGAAATAAAACCAACAGGAATGAGCCAAAATAGGATTGAATAACACATATGATGTTTGAAATAGAATAACTGGGGGGAACAAGTGGTATGGAAAAGAGGAAATATAACAAAAAGGATGGGAATAAAATTGTATGTGGTTCATGAAAACATATAATATTAAAGGAAAAACACTAATAGGTCAAATCCTCTCTTTGAAGGAAGTTATAGAATCCCATAATTATCATGGGTCATCCAGAATTTACTCAAGGTATGGTTGCAGTTTAACATAATTCACTGAGGATGGCAGGTTCATAGTTTATGTTCATTGAGTTTAGACAGTAGAAGAATCTATAAAGTGGTATATATTAAGTGGGTTGAATGAGGACCAAAATTTCCACACCATGCGACATATCCCAAAAAAGGAATGTAAACAGTTTAAAGTAATGGTGCACAGACTTGAGCATCTTGTTTAAGTTTATAGAGCATAGATTATGAGAGATAGTATCTTCAGTGGCTACTTGCAGAGGAGTGTTATGATAAACCATATGTGAATGAGGCCAAGGAGGCCTACACCCAGCATATTTGCATTCCTGAGGAATCATTCATGATGTCTAAGGTCATAAAGCTTGGACTATAAGGTGGAACACTCATCTAATGGGTATTTGTGTGACGCATAAGAGGTATAACCCAATGTAAAGGAAGGACAAATGAGAGCCCATGTGTCACATAGATGCCTCATGATGAACTGTATATAGTTTAAGGTCATAGAGGTTGTACCTTGAGAGAGTCCAAAGGGACGATGGCTTGAATAATTATGTGGTTGGGTCCAAATAATGAGTGTCTATGTGTCCATACATATCCCATAACGATGCCAATAAATCCCCACATAGTTCTGAAATCTTGTACTGTTTAACATATTGTGGTAAAGATGATGAAGATGAATCAATGTGAAGTGGGGAAATTACATTGTGGCAGGACCAAAGATCAATGATATATGAATCACTACGTATCCTATAAGGATGGTAATCAATCCATGTGTAGTTCTAGAAGGTAAATTTACCTATACAGGTCTAAAACATAGATAGAGAGGGAGGAGCCATTAGATATTTCCTATTTTTTCTTTTGTTCTTTATTAGAGGCTAGACAAAGATGAGAAATCAAATTTACACTACATGAATCAAAATGTTTGCAGGTCTTGATAGGTGGCATGGTGGAAGACTAGTGCAAACGGAGATTCTCTCTCAATAGATAACACAACAATCTTGTTCTATTTTTCATCAGGTATCTAGGATGATGATGATGATGTTTAAGATTTTATGATAGGACCATAACACTCCTAGTTTAAGGTCATAGGGTTTGGGGCATAGGGTTTTGCAGATTTTCCTTGTGGGTTCAAACCCTATCGAGACTCCTAACCCACATGAGCCTTGCTTGGTGTGGGAAACAAAGAGTGATGTCAGGATTTACCCGTCACATGTATAAGTGTGCATGGTATATTTTCACTCGATGTGTGAAGATGCAAGGAGGTGAAACACAAGGGGTGTTAGAGATCCACTAGATCATAGGGAAGTGAAAGGATGTAAATTTAAACTTATTAGGTCTGGACTAAGAGAGGGGTTACTGATGAGTAGGATCATTTTTGACCATATTAACAACATAGGATCTGATCCTCACCCATCAAGGATGGGGTGTGAAAGCACAAAATTGATTGTTGAACAAAATTGAGACATATAATTTGATGTTTGTTTCTAAAATAAATCCATTTCTGTGTTGTCCCTCGACTATAGGTGAGCCATAATGGAATGGGATGATTTCCATTAGGGGTTCCTTTTGGATGTGAAATATGGAGGACCTCCAAACTTGAAAAGGATGAAAGTTTGTAGATGGGTCGAGATGATATTTGCATTGAACTCGATAATTTTGGTCTTGTGCCCTCGCGCATTAAGGAATGTCATTGGTAGGAACTAACTGAACTAAGGATTGAAAATAGTTTAAGGTCATATTTCATCAACCAATTATGCTCAGTTTAACATCATCTTCATGGGGAATATCCGTACTATTTAATTTCATATGGAAATAATGAAAATGACACACATTTTACCATCACGTGACTATGAAATTTATGGAAAAGAGGCATCCTGAAGAGGAAGTGTGCAGTGTGGAAAAATAATCCCGAAGTGAATGAGGCAAAAGATTTCCACACCACACCCACATATTCCCAAGAGAACCATGAAGTGAATCTTAGTTTATGGTCATAGATCTTGGACTAGAAAGATAGGCATCTACTCTATATGGGTAGAAAACCAACCAAAACTCCTAATCCCACATAAACCATGCTCGGTGCGGGAAACCATGAGTGGTGATTGGTTTTCCCCATAATACGAGATCACACAAATAATGGAAAGAAAATATTGGGTGGAAAATTCCCAACCATGTTAACATTATCAATCTATTCATGTGAATTCATGGAAAGACAACACCATATGTGATGTAGATCCTCCAAAACTAAGGTTGTGGAAAATGCGAATCACCACACATGATATTTATAATGCAATTAGGGTGGAATGAAAATGGAGAATAATGGTTGTACTTATTTGAGACAAAACAACCATACCATGTTACCAGGAATGGGGATAGTAAAATGAGGGTTGACCTCTGACCATGATCGATACATAGGGCCTAACTCAAAATGTCATCCAAAGTATTTCTGAGTGTTGGCCCAAAACGGTAGGCGAGTCAATTTCCCATTGTCAGGCCATTAGGGGGATCCCTTATAATGTGGAATAGGATGGGGAACCACATAAAAGGACATGTGAAGCATGAAAATGGGTTGGGGGAATGTCCTTATGGAATCTAACACTCCAGGTCTCATACCATCGCACATTCAAGCAAGTCAGTGGGGAACATCCGTAGGTGGGATTAGATCTTCAATCAAGGATTGAGTTTCTATGAGGGCTATTGTGGATATTTTAAGGTAATCTTTCTTGGAACAAAAGATCTTAGTTTAAGGTCAAAGTGTGTGGAACATGGGTTCCTAGTTTAACGTAGTGTGCATGGGATGTAACAGTGTATTTTAACATCATCAAGTAAGGTTGAAGATGTCACACAATTTATCATTGTGCAACTAGGACATATACATCCCAAAGGAGAAGTGTGTGGTGATGAAAAAGAACCTTAAATGAAAGACGACTAAAAAGATCCACACCACACATTCTCAAAGGGTAACCCATACCAAAGGGCCAAAAGTGTGAATATACGATTTTTCAATTCGGCCGAGGGACAAGATTTTCGAGCTTCTATATAAATCTCATTAAAATGGTAATTAATGCACACATAGTTTTGAAGATATTTTCTGTTTAACATCATGCATTAATGACTTAGATAGGATGGGTTCTTTGAAAGTAACATGTGTGATGTGGATACCAAAAACTGACGTAAATGAGGACAAAAGAGGTCCACGCCACGTCACATATTATGGATGTAACGCCCCGACCCCAATTACCCAGAGTCGGTGCATATTAAATAACATTGGGATGATCAAAAAAAAGATCAAGTCTCGAAATACCGATTAGTTTAGTAGCCTTGGAAATAATAGATATATTCATAATGTTTAAATTACATCAATAAGTGAAAAACTACAACAACATATTGTCTTCATATCCCCTCATAATATCCCAACAGGTCATTTATAAAATACTTCTTCACATCCTGGGAAAAATAAAACATTGAAAGGGGTGAGCTTAGATGCTCAGTAAGGATAAAAATATACCAGAAACTGTCATAAATAAAAATAAATATTTAAGGCAATGTATAACTAAAACAAAAGCCTTTTAAAATTGAACTTAATCATAATATGGATATGATAAAATGAAATATTTCCATTTACTTATTCACATGGATATTCTACAAGTCAAATAATCACATTAAAATATTAATAACCACTTTCATAATCAAAAAATGCATAATTCCATACTATCATAACCACGTAGCCAAGGCCTCGTGCCAAGACTACAAATAAGATTTTGTCAAGGCCTCGTGCCAAAACACTAGATTGTCTCATGAGACCTACCGATGCATCGAGGAGCTATAGAGGGATCCACCCATCACTTACTAAGTCCAATTAATTCCTTATATGAACAGTTTTAAACATAACATAAACATTCTTATTAAAACTAGCATACGAAATGTCAATACTTTAACCCCAAACCATGAATGTTATAAAAATAGCACATCCACAGTCGAACATAACTCATTTGATACAATATGGAAGATTGTATTGTATCATATTAACCTCAATCAAGAGTAATGAAGGATATTGACATAGATGAAAATAATCACCAAAACTATTAGAGAGAAATATCCATTTTTTTCGTGAAATCATTTAAAAGTCACACTATTTTTCAAGAAGCCATTTAAAAATAGATTTTTGAATCAAAGTGTCCCACACCACTTTGAAACTTTTAAAAGAGATTTTTGATTTTCAAACTTTAATGTTCATATAAATAAATCCTTAAAACTATTTTTAAAACATGGACATTGTAACAGCCCGAGATTTTATGAAAAATATTCTTTTTATTTCACTAATGTCTTGTGTTGTACGCTACACCAAAAGGAGCTTGCACAACACGCATCCTTGACTTGCCTTTCATTACACGCAATCGCGACCTTCCTCGATAGCGTGTGTAATACGCAATACCGAGTTTCACTAAACAACGATATGCTATTAAAATATTATTAAAACTACCAGTTATGAATAGTAATAACCACTTTTTAAAATTCTATAAATCTTATTTTTCAAAATGAACTTCATTTTTGGATTCGGAATATCGAAATTAGCTTAGGTTGAAATTTTGGTGATTTTCGGATAACTTTCATATTTTGATGAATAGTGAAAATTACTAAATTATAATTAAAAACAACTTTTTTAATCGAAATAATTAATAGTGATAAATCATTAATTTGAGTGGTTTTAAAGTATATTTAGAATATATTTTTACAATTTAATACAATGTTGGTCATTGGATGTAATTTCACATTTAAACTAGGCATAAACAAGTGTCAATCTTTTGATAGATATTGTTTCTTAAAAAACACGCTATTTGTTTTAACAGCGGGATTTAATTATAAAATTAATTAATGCAACTTTTATGTTATGAATTTGGTAAAATAGACTTCATTTTTGAATTCGGAATATGAAATATTGCTTGGGATGAAATTTTGGCATTGTTCTGAAAAACATCAATTTTTGATGAATAGTGAAACTACTAATTGGTAGGTTAAAAACTGAATTTTGCATAAAACTTAATTTTACCGCTTCTGTGAATGGAATTTCGAAAATCCGAGAGACACGGTTAATATCAAGGACTAAAATGTGGTTCAATGAGATGAAAATAATTTTTTTGGTGAATAGTAACTTTTTACTTTTTTTTTACCACGGTTAATAGTAAATAGGGTAACTAAGGGTATATATGATATTAATATTACCCTAACACATGTCCTAATTCTATTGGACAAGTGTAATTCGACCAAAAACAAACTTAGGAATAAAATATGACCATTTAGGCCCACTTGGATTAGATTAGGACATTTATTATTAATTTATTTAAAGAAGGGTTAAAATAGTTAAAATCAAAGTTTAATAAGTAAATCATTTTTAATATGGGGTTATACATAAGATAAATTAGATTTTAAATATTCATTAGAAATCTAAAAGTATTTCCTACATGATGGTTTTTTATTTGTAATTTTTAGACATCAAATAATGTAATTTATTTATGACACAAAGATGATACAGTAATTATCTTATTAATGAAATATTCACATAATTGATAATATAAATACCAAAATAAATGTAATTTAAGACTTTTTATGAATTCCACTAATTTTCTAGGTTACTATGTTATATTAGTGTTGATTTAATTAACTTGGTTCGAACATATAATTCTGATATGACTTTCACAAAAATCATATATCAAATAGTGTCAAAATTGACACAAAATAGTTTTTAAATCAAATATTATATTATTAATTGTTATTTTATTCCTAAAAATCTATGGTTCGGCCAAATGACTTAGATAAGGATATATATATTAATAATAAACAATTTGGGGTTCGTTTGGCATGTTATAGTAAGTGTATTAACCATATAGTGAAAGAAAAACAAAAAGACACGGTAAAAGTTAAATTAATTAACTTAGAGTTAAATCTAATTGATAAGGTTAAAATAATACCCCAAACTTGTCTAAATCCTATTGGTTGATAGGATTTCGACCCATCCCCACTTTATCTTAGAAATAAGACCCTTTGGAACCATTATAAACCGATTTTGACTTTAATATAAAATAATATTTTGAGGTATTCCTAAGGTGCCCCTCTCCTCCCTTATAAAAGGACACCTCCTCCCCCTCCTCCTCACACCAATTTGAGCACTCAAGCTCGGCCAACCCCTGCCAAAATCTCTTCTCCACTTCCCTAGCAACATTCTAGAGGTTCTGGTCTTCCTCAAAGACCAATTCTAGTGCCCTAAGAGGAGGTCTCAAAGAGGCACTTCAAAGAAGAGGTAATTACCGTTACCAATTCTTTCATCTTTATTTCTTCTTCCACTTCTTCTTCTTAGGTTGTTTCATTATGAAGTAATAACATCAGTATCACTCATATACTGATATGTTATTATAAGTATGACACAACCCTATTTCACCATCTATCCATCCTACGGAAAAAGAAATCACCGCGCGTGCGTACGTACGGAATACCGTCTCCACGCCGTGGTGTAATCTATTTTCCACCACCACCTTACATGGATGGGTATAATGGTGTAAAGAATAACTATACATAGTTATTACAGCATCATATTGATTCTGATATATTGTATAATTCACTCCAATTCAATTCAATACTTATAGAAATGATATCATCGCTCGTGCGTACGTACGGACTACCGTCTCCACGACGCGATGAGATTCATTCTCCATATTAACCATTTAAGAATGATTATAAAGTATATATAAGAAATAATAATGAAATATATGAAATTATAAAGCTACTGGATTTATGTATATATATACATATGTATGTCATCTACTTACTTCCATTTCAAGACAATAAGGAAAGGAAAACAACGTTCATGCGTACGTACGGACTACCGTCTCCATGAACGGTGTTTTTCATTTTATTTATCTACCTATTATATATATATATACTGAATATATATGATATATAAATCATATTTTATATTCTGGAAGTAAGTAAATCATGATATAAGTAATAATGATGTCAAGAACAACAATTCAAAACACCTACGATAAATGAAATGATTTTACCCAAAACGCTTCTTTAACATCGAATTTACAAAAGAACGGGTAATATAATGTCATAAGTGAACCATATATGATATCATAACAATGAATATGATTCTGTAATAAGTCAATGACATTATTTAAATCATTATACAGGAGGTTCAGACACATACGAAGCAAATCGGACCTAAGGTAAGGGAAATATCACAATCTCATTTTTATCCGAGATTGTTTATACTTTGGTATTTACTGGGGTGTATTTTATCATCCAAATCCAAGTTTCTTAAATATGTAATATTATTTCCACCCACCTACAATTGTTTAAATCCAATTTTACCCTTCGGTGAGTTTTTAGTAAAAGATATGAAAGGAATCTTTTGTCGTTTTTTTATACGAGGTACTTTTTGACTTTTCCGACAAAAGTACGAGAAGAATGTTTTTTTTAACTTATACGGCACGAACGGATTTTTACGGTTTTATAAAGCCTTATTTTCATGAACCTTCCTCCAAAATATTTCATGACTATTTTTAATAAAATCTCTTTCTTTTAAAATTGTATGATGTTTTGTGAAAAGAAATTGATTTTGAAGAAGAAAGGATATTTTCCTCAAGAATTCATTTGAAGTGTTTTATCAAAATTATTTTCCATCTAAGATAATAAAGGGTTCTGTTTCTATCCATATTTTTACATTTTTTGACTATGTTGTGATGGAATTATATTTATGAATTCCTTTATCTTATATGAATGGTTTTATGATGTCATGTTGTTTAAGAATCCCATTTTTATTACATGGGTTATGCAATGATGTATGATTTATGATTTTGTGGCACACATAAGAAAGGATTCATTAAGAGATGGGTGGGACCTATATCTCCCTCCAATGCATTGGGTAAAGATTTTATATCTCAGGAGATAGACATGGCTGGAATGGTAGGTTATACCGGTTCAGTGAAACAGGACTGAAATGAGGATTACTCGATTCAGAAAGGGACTTTGTCCACTAAGATAGTCTTGGCAATGAGTCTTGACTAACAAGAAATGATTCTCTATGATTATGTGTGTATGCCACAATGAGTAATGTTTTAAGTTATGATTTCATTTCACTACTATGATTTATCCCATGTTATGAAATTATGCTCTCTTTTGCAGGTTAAGATTTCCAAAAAAGTTATGTTCTTATGAAAATTATGTGATTGATATTTCTTTTGTTTACCCTTACTGAGCATTTGAGCTCACCCTTTTATGTTTTCTTTTCCCCAGGATATAAAGAAAGGTTTTAGGTAAAAAAAAAGGGATGACCTTTATGGGAGATATTGAAGAACTTTCACCACGATTAGAAGATTACGTTCCGAGTTTCCAAAGACACTAAACTATTACGATCCTTTAGTGTGTGTTTTTGTTATGTACTAAGTATTCCGCAAATGTAATGTAATGTCCATGTACGTCAGGCTACGGGTCTCTACAGTTGGTATCAGAGGAAAGGTTTAGTCAACCTTTGGAAACTAGGATGCGAAAACGTTAGTGAGATCCCTAGAGATATTTCTAAGGTATGTCTAGGGATGCCCCTAAGGATAAGTATACGTATAGGATATAGTTCTAGAACTATGGTAACGATATTAGATTAAACCAAAGATGATAGATATTTAAGTTACTCCCCCTTTATTACGATTTTTGCATCTAACACTATTCTGTTTGGGTTTTAGAAAATGGCTGGAAACAAGATGATTCACAATAATGGAGGATATGATGGACAATGGAATGATATTCTTCATGAGCAACCAAATGAAATGGGATTTGGATGTCCAAACATCATTATTATGCCGAATCAGCAATCTCACAACATGATCAATAAAGTAAAATTTGGTAAGTTTCCTGACTCGACTAATAAGAGAAAGATGGAGTTCCATGATGATCATAGAGGAAAGAAAGTTCAATTTCCCCTATGTAAATCATGTGGGAAGAGGCATCAAGGAGAATGTTTCAAGGGAACTGGAAGATGCTTTGGGTGTGGAAAAGAAGGACACAAAGCAAGTAAGTGCAAAGGAAAAGGGTCGGTTAACACCATGGATGAGGATAATGGTATTGCTACGACATCAAAAATGGTTAAGTGTTTTAAATGTGGAATGTATGGGCATTATGCAAACAAATGCCCTAAGGGAAAGACTCATGAAGAGAATCAGTATGGTCATATGGGTAGTATTTATGTGGATGATGATGAAGAGACTACAAATGATATGTGAGATGAAAGAATTTTTGAAGCTCGGTCAATGGTTTGAGAATGTAGTGGAATGATTACATGTTTATCATGTGTAATTTTGGAATAAAGAGACATCTATGGATTGTTACACTGTTGTCTTTCCTTGTGTTTTCAAAGTGTATGATTAATGTTACTAGTATCCATGAAAGGTTATTCAGATATTTTTGGAATTTAGATGATATGCGCATAATAAAGGGATCAGGAGAAAATTAAATGTTTGATAGTATTCATGAGCTCATGATTGATATAAGGACTAATTGATATCATGGTTTGAGTATAAATAATTTTGAGGATTTTGGTATGTGGAAAGTGTTAACTTTTAACTGCACTCATGTTTTCACTAAGGTATTCAAGAGAATACACGATTAAGGACTTTGAATGTTTGGAATGTGACCAACAAGACATATCTTATGATATGTGGGGATCAACGACAGTATTAAATCTCTGGTAATCGATGTCACTATATTATGAGAGTGGACTGCAGTATTATGTATAAGCCTAAAGATTAGACTGGATTATGTTGGACATAAGTTAGTATTGTTTAAGGATATAAGATTTTCGATATTATTGATGGGATGTTATAGTAACGTAGTTTTAGAAAAAGGGACAACCTGCAGGACGGGCGACAACCCATCGCTTCGGACAAGGCTGTAGGAATCGAACCCACAACCGAAGTGCGACTGGCCTTTATCGCCTACCACTGACCTACAGGAAGTCCCTGTTTAGTAGAAACTAGTTTTATTATATTAAGCAGTATGATATATGAAGTATAAGTCCATTTTAGGAACCATATATGATTAATCTCACTATAGATCGACTTATGCATATAATTTTTGCTAATCTTTTGTTTGAGACAGATGGAATGACCCGTCATTCTATCACATGATCTGCTAACACTTCATGAATGACAAATTCAACTTCATTTATTTAAGAGATGAAGTGGAAATTGTTCAAGGCACGAACAATAGTGAGATTGTACCAAAATAAAGTAAGTATTTATTCTAATTCAAATTTTCAACTTTAGGGAAATGATCTTGAAAACCAAAAATGTCGTCCTAGTGATCTTATACCTGATGAATAAGATGGTACCTTATATCATCACAAATCTATGGATTTGTGATTACTGCCTTTTCCATAGCCATGTTCTCTACCACTCTCCATCAGAACATGATGGTTAGATTTCTCTTCCATATCCATATTTTCACCTATGTGGAAACCCAATGATTAGTTTATTTGGGTAATCGTTACATTTCATACTTTAGTTTTTAAAGCCAAGTTTTGGTATTCCCTTTTACGATGTGGGTTTCTATTAAAGAAACTTTCGAATAGTAAACCATTTATAACCCCGACGAATTTCGAGGGCGAAATTCATTTTAAGGGGGGTAGAATGTAACAGCCCGAGATTTTATGAAAAATATTCTTTTTATTTCACTAATGTCTTGCGTTGTACGCTACACCAAAAGGAGCTTGCACAACACGCATCCTTGACTTGCCTTTCATTACACGCAATCGCGACCTTCCTCGATAGCGTGTGTAATACGCAATACCGAGTTTCACTAAACAACGATATGCTATTAAAATATTATTAAAACTACCCGTTATGAATAGTAATAACCACTTTTTAAAATTCTATAAATCTTATTTTTCAAAATGAACTTCATTTTTGGATTCGGAATATCGAAATTAGCTTAGGTTGAAATTTTGGTGATTTTCGGATAACTTTCATATTTTGATGAATAGTGAAAATTACTAAATTATAATTAAAAACAACTTTTTTAATCGAAATAATTAATAGTGATAAATCATTAATTTGAGTTTTTAAAGTATATTTAGAATATATTTTTACAATTTAATACAATGTTGGTCATTGGATGTAATTTCACATTTAAACTAGGCATAAACAAGTGTCAATCTTTTGATAGATATTGTTTCTTAAAAAACACGCTATTTGTTTTAACAGCGGGATTTAATTATAAAATTAATTAATGCAACTTTTATGTTATGAATTTGGTAAAATAGACTTCATTTTTGAATTCGGAATATGAAATATAGCTTGGGATGAAATTTTGGCATTGTTCTGAAAAACATCAATTTTTGATGAATAGTGAAACTACTAATTGGTAGGTTAAAAACTGAATTTTGCATAAAACTTAATTTTACCGCTTCTGTGAATGGAATTTCGAAAATCCGAGAGACACGGTTAATATCAAGGACTAAAATGTGGTTCAATTAGATGAAAATAATTTTTTGGTGAATAGTAACTTTTTACTTTTTTTTACCACGGTTAATAGTAAATAGGGTAACTAAGGGTATATATGATATTAATATTACCCTAACACATGTCCTAATTCTATTGGACAAGTGTAATTCGACCCAAAACAAACTTAGGAATAAAATATGACCATTTAGGCCCACTTGGATTAGATTAGGACATTTATTATTAATTTATTTAAAGAAGGGTTAAAATAGTTAAAATCAAAGTTTAATAAGTAAATCATTTTTAATATGGGGTTATACATAAGATAAATTAGATTGTAAATATTCATTAGAAAGCTAAAAATATTTCCTACATGATGGTATTTTATTTGTAATTTTTAGACATCAAATAATTTAATTTATTTATGACACAAAGATGATGCAGTAATTATCTTATTAATGAAATATTCACATAATTGATAATATAAATACCAAAATAAATGTAATTTAAGACTTTTTATGAATTCCACTAATTTTATAGGTTACTATGATATATTAGTGTTGATTTAATCAACTTGGTTCGAACATATAATTCTGATATGACTTTCACAAAAATCATATATCAAATAGTGTCAAAATTGACACAAAATAGTTTTTAAATCAAATATTATATTATTAATTGTTATTTTATTCCTAAAAATCTAAGGTTCGGCCAAATGACTTAGATAAGGATATATATATTAATAATATACAATTTGGGGTTCGTTTGGCATGTTATAGTAAGTGTATTAACCATATAGTGAAAGAAAAACAAAAAGACACGGTAAAAGTTAAATTAATTAACTTAGAGTTAAATCTAATTGATAAGGTTAAAATAATACCCCAAACTTGTCTAAATCCTATTGGTTGATAGGATTTCGACCCATCCCCACTTTATCTTAGAAATAAGACCCTTTGGAACCATTATAAACCGATTTTTACTTTAATATAAAATAATATTTTGAGGTATTCCTAAGGTGCCCCTCTCCTCCCTTATAAAAGGACACCTCCTCCCCCTCCTCCTCACACCAATTTGAGCACTCAATCTCGGCCAACCCCTGCCAAAATCTCTTCTCCACTTCCCTAGAAACATCCTAGAGGTTCTGGTCTTCCTCAAAGACCAATTCTAGTGCCCTAAGAGGAGGTCTCAAAGAGGCACTTCAAAGAAGAGGTAATTACCTTTACCAATTCTTTCATCTTTATTTCTTCTTCCACTTCTTCTTATTAGGTTGTTTCATTATGAAGTAATAACATCAGTATCACTCATATACTGATATGTTATTATAAGTATTAAACAACCCTATTTCGCCATCTATCCATCCTACGGAAAAAGAAATCACCGCGCGTGCGTACGTACGGAATACCGTCTCCACGCCGTGGTGTAATCTATTTTCCACCACCACCTTACATGGATGGGTATAATGGTGTAAAGAATAACTATACATAGTTATTACAACATCATATTGATTCTGATATATTGTATAATTCACTCCAATTCAATTCAATACTTATAGAAATGATATCATCGCTCGTGCGTACATACGGACTACCGTCTCCACGACGCGATGAGATTCATTCTCCATATTAACCATTTAAGAATGATTATAAAGTATATATAAGAAATAATAATGAAATATATGACATTATAAAGCTACTGGATTTATGTATATATATACATATGTATGTCATCTACTTACTTCCATTTCAAGACAATAAGGAAAGGAAAACAACGTTCATGCGTACGTACGGACTACCGTCTCCATGAACGGTGTTTTTCATTTTATTTATCTACCTATTATATATATATATATATACTGAATATATATGATATATAAATCATATTTTATATTCTGGAAGTAAGTAAATCATGATATAAGTAATAATTATGTCAAGAACAACAAGTCAAAACACCTACGATAAATGAAATGATTTTACCCAAAACGCTTCTTTAACATGGAATTTACAAAAGAACGGGTAATATAATGTCATAAGTGAACCATATATGATATCATAACAATGAATATGATTCTTTAATAAGTCAATGACATTATTTAAATCATTATACAGGAGGTTCGGACACATACGAAGCAAATCGGACCTAAGGTAAGGGAAATATCACAATCTCATTTTTATCCGAGATTATTTATACTTTGGTATTTACTGGGGTGTATTTTATCATCCAAATCCAAGTTTCTTAAAGATGTAATATTATTTCCACCCACCTACAATTGTTTAAATCCAATTTTACCCTTCGGTGAGTTTTTAGTAAAAGATATGAAAGGAATCTTTTGTCGTTTTTTTTATACGAGGTACTTTTTGACTTTTCCGACAAAAGTACGAGAAGAATGTTTTTTTAACTTATACGGCACGAACGGATTTTTACGGTTTTATAAAGCCTTATTTTCATGAACCTTCCTCCAAAATATTTCATGACTATTTTTAATAAAATCTCTTTCTTTTAAAATTGTATGATGTTTTGTGAAAAGAAATTGATTTTGAAGAAGAAAGGATATTTTCCTCAAGAATTCATTTCAAGTGTTTTATCAAAATTATTTTCCATCTAAGATAATAAAGGGTTCTGTTTCTATCCATATTTTTACATTGTTTTGACTATGTTGTGATGAAATTATATTTATGAATTCCTTTATCTTATATGAATGGTTTTATGATGTCATGTTGTTTAAGAATCCCATTTTTATTACATGGGTTATGCAATGGTGTATGATTTATGATTTTGTGGCACACATAAGAAAGGATTCATTAAGAGATGGGTGGGACCTATATCTCCCTCCAATGCATTGGGTAAAGATTTTATATCTCATGAGATAGACATGGCTGGAATGGTAGGTTATACCGGTTCAGTGAAACAGGACTGAAACGAGGATTACTCGATTCAGAAAGGGACTTTGTCCACTAAGATAGTCTTGGCAATGAGTCTTGACTAACAAGAAATGATTCTCTATGATTATGTGTGTATGCCACAATGAGTAATGTTTTAAGTTATGATTTCATTTCACTACTATGATTTATCCCATGTTATGAAATTATGCTCTCTTTTGCAGGTTAAGATTTCCAAAAAAGTTATGTTCTTATGAAAATTATGTGATTGATATTTCTTTTGTTTACCCTTACTGAGCATTTGAGCTCACCCTTTTATGTTTTCTTTTCCCCAGGATATAAAGAAAGGTTTTAGGTAAAAAAAAAGGGATGACCTTTATGGGAGATATTGAAGAACTTTCACCACGATTAGAAGATTACGTTCCGAGTTTCCAAAGACACTAAACTATTACGATCCTTTAGTGTGTGTTTTTGTTATGTACTAAGTATTCCGCAAATGTAATGTAATGTCCATGTACGTCAGGCTACGGGTCTCTACAGACATTAATGAGAAAGATTTGGAATAATAAATATTTAAAACATTTAAAATGATATTTTAGTTAGAGATCCTAACCAAAAGATAGATACATGAATAAAAATAATTGAGGTAATAAAAACATTGTAATATCATGATAATATAGGGATTCATGATATACTATGTCAAAGTACAATATATACACCATATAAAAGTGAATTGTCCTATCACAAAAAAGAAGTCTTAATGGAATGTAAATTGAGATGAAGTTTCTTATAAAGACCGTATACTTAGGTTAAGGATACATCAACGACATAATTATGTGTGACAAATATAAATACACTCAATATGATTGGATATTTAGTGTAATTCAATTAGAGGACATTCAAACATATTCTTGTAAAAACAACACGAATGAATTGGATATTTTACTCAACAAATAGAGATTGGGTTAAAAATTACTCTTATCAAGTTCATACCGATCACTTGAGAATTTGTCTATGGAGTGAATATGTGTATCAAAATTATATCCAAAGAAAGGGGAGTGTAAATTATGACATAAGCAAAGGAATAGTGATTCCACACATAATCTTGGAGTAAAATAATCAATGAAGTATGCATAAAGCCGAATGAGTGGAAATTGAAATTTCAAATTCCCTTATCAATTTGGTAACATAAGTAACATGAACCCATGAAAGAAGGATAATACAATGATTATTTAAATATCCATAAATTAGAGTATATTACACAATGAATACAATCATGGGTAGTACACACACCACATGCAATAAATAAGTGGTGAAAAATGGAAATCTCACGGAAATTAAAAGTGAGATAAGAATCCCCTTACTTTGTACTTTTTCATTGGTAGATGTTAGGTTAACCTCCTGTATAATGGTGAAATAATTTTTATTGAGTTATAAAAAAATTATTTACATTAATATGATATCATATGTGATCTTTTAACATTGATTTGTTAATAATATCTTACTATTATCGTCTTTTCAAGTGTTAACGGATTCGTTTTCCTTTATATTATTTGTTATGCGAGCCGTATTTGTTTTGGACGGGATGTACCTTATTCATATCCATAATCGTATCATGTCTCTAAAAATTATTTTTAATCATCAAATGTGAATTATATTTCAATGGATACGATGGAGAATGAATCTCATCGCATTCGTGGAGACGTTAGTCCGTACGTATGCACGAGCGAAAATATCATTCTTTTGATATTAAAATAATATATAATTGGATGTTATATCATATAGAAAGAATAATTATCATGTTATATTTATTATTTACATGAATTAAACATAATTATTATACCCATCCAAATAATAATATATTGAATAACAATTACACCGCGACGTGGAGACGGTAAGCCGTATGTACGCACGTATGGTGACATGCCATTCAAAGGATGGATAGAATACTGAATATGGTTGAAACATATTTATAATAAAATCACAGTATATAGAAGATACTGGATTTATAATTTTAGAATAGAAATAACAAAGAAAGAAGAAGTTGAAGATGAAAGGAACTTGAAAGAGGGTGGTGAAAACATTACCTCTTCTTCGGGTTCTTCCTTTTGATTTGATCAAAAGGGCTCCTTAGGATAGATTTATGATCAAACTAAGGCCACTAGGTTTTAGTGAGGGATTTTGAGAGAGTATTTGGGAAGGGTATGGTCGAGACAAAAGGATTTTAATTTTTTAATTAGTGAGAAGGGGGAGTGCCCTTTTATAAGAGGGGTGAGGGGCACCTTTGGAAAAGCTAAAAATATTATTTTATAATAAATTCATATTCGGTTTATAATGGCTCCAAAGTGGATTATTTAAAGGTTAAGGTGGTTATGGGTCAAAAAACACTCAACCAATAGATTTTAGAAAGGTTTGTGTCATTATATTAACCTTATATTTAAGTATTAACTCATAGTTAATTATTTTCACTTTTACAATGTCTCTTTGTATTTTTATATTATATTGTTAATAAACTTACTATATACATCCAAGATACCCCCAAGAGGTCCATTAATGATACACCTATCATGATATAAGTCTTTTGGCTGAACCATAGATTTTTAGGAATTTAACATCAATTAATAATATAATATTTGTTTTAAAAACTCTTTTATGTCAATTTTGACATTATTGGGTATTTTTTTTTTGATAAATTCACAACAGCATTATTACTTCGATAAAAATTTAAATAATAAATCATAATATGTCATAGTAAACTATAAAATTGTTGTAATTCATAAAAAGTCTCAAATGACATTTATTTTTATATTTATAATATCAATTATTTTAATATTTCATTAATTAGGTAATTACTGCATCACCATTATGTCATAAATAAATTAAATTATTTAATGTCTAAAAATTATAAAGAAAATACCATTATGTAGGAAATATTTTTATCTTTCTAATTAATATTTACAATCGAATTTATCTTATATATAACCCTGTATTAAAAATGTTTTCATAAATAAACTTTGATTTTAACTCTTTTAACTCTTCTTTGAATTAAATAATAATAAATGTCCTAATCTAATACAAGTGGACCTAAATGATAATAATTTACTCCTAATTTTTTTTATGGTCAAGATACACTTTTCCAATAGAATTAGGACAAGTGTTAGGGTAATATTCATATCATTTTTACCCTTAATTACCCTATTTACTTTTAACCGTGGTAAATAAAAGTAAAAAAGTTACTATTCACCAAAAATTATTTTAATCTCATTGAACCACATTTTACTCCGTGATATTAACCGTGTCTCTCGGATTTTTGAAATTCCACTCACAGAAGCGGTACAATTAAGTTTTATGAAAAAATCAGTTTTTTAACTACCACTTAGTGGTTTCACTATTCATAAAAAAAATGAATGTTTCCAGAAAAATACCAATAATTAGGCCAAAGATATATTTGATATTATGAATTCAAAAATGATGTCTATTTGAAAAAATTCAACACATATCAGTTGCATTAATTAATTTAAAAATTAATTCTCGTCGTCAAAACAAATAGCGTGTTTTTAAGAGATAATAACTATCAAAAGATTGACACTTGTTTATGTCTGGTTTAAATGTGAAATTACATCCAATGACCAACATTGAATTAAATGGTAAAAATATATTCTAAATATACTTTAAAACCACAAAAATTAATAATTTATCACTATTAATTATTTCGATTAAAAAGTTGTTTTTAGTTAGAATTTAGTAATTTTCACTATTCATCAAAATATGAAAGTTATCCGAAAAGTACGAAAATTTCACCATAAGATAATTTCAATATTATGAATCCAAAAATGAAGTCCATTTCGAAAGATAAAATTTATAAAATTTCAAAAAGTAGGTATTACTATTCATAACGGCTAGTTTGATTGGTTGTGGTGTGTTAGAATCTCGAAGTTGCGTACAATGAACGTCATTACATTATTCAAAGGGAAACGTAATGTGGAAGCTTGGGGTGTTAAATTCTCCCCTCCTTCAATAAATTGCGTCCTCGCAATTTTTAAAATTGGGCATGGGAATATAATGGAAAGTCCCACATCGGAAAAAGAGTCAATAAAACTATCACTTTAAAAGAAAGAAAGAGAAGTACAAAGGTCACCCGAGATAACCTATACTTGGATTCCATGAAGAAAAACATGGATATGTATGATAAACTAAGTTTCAAGTTATGATGGAGAGGGATAGATAAAATTATGAGGAGAAAGTTAACAATAAAAAAACCACAAACTTGTAATGGGACAAACGGTCATTAGTTTCCCAGTAGGTAAATTAAACGGACAACATTTTTTTTTAAGTTACATTACATAAAGATGAGGAATTAATTTATGATATTGACTAAGAACACAAAGAAATATAATTACTTTTTAAGTACAGTTTCATTCTTTAATTAATTTCTACCACTAACTCATTTTTTTTTGAACAATGAGTATTCAAGAAGACTTGGTCACACCGGAAGAGCTAGAATAAAATTCCATAGAATAACATGATCCACATAGGATAAACTATATATTTACCTTGTCTTTAGAGATTAATCAAAACAAAAACCGTTAGTATAAGATCTGATGATCCCCCAAATGTATATTCCATTAGAGAAAAAAAACTAATCTTAATTACTAAAATTAAACCAACAATACCCCAAAGTTAAATAAATACCATTAAATAATCAATTGTCCTTAAAATCCTTCAATATAATCCAAAGTAATATTGAAACCCAAAACTTATAAGAATTTGGTTATGTAGTCTTCCACATTAAATTGTATCTCTAAATGACATCAACTACTCTTAAAGTAACATACTTAAATGTAATTAACCTAATCACATATTCTTTATTATTGGTTAATCATTTCCATAAATAACCCAAATCACTATATATCCACAATAAAAACATAGACAAAAATCCACCATTACTCCTCAAATGAAATCCCATACTATTCTATTTCCCTTGGGCATATAGTGTTCACAACAAAGCGAACAACATCCAAAATAACATTTATCACTTAATCACCAAATCATTTCCTATACTAAGGGTATTCATTTGATAAGACATAAGATCCCAAATAAAATTATTGTTGATCAATAAATTCATTTAACTAAAAATAATAGTCACACTAACTAGGGACTTCACTTAGTCCAGTGGTAGGCTATAAATCCCAATCACACTTTGGTTGTGGGTTCGATTCCCAGAGCTTTGTCCGACGCGATGGGTTGTCACACGGTCTTCTTGTTGTCCTTTTTCAAAAACTATATTTTATAACATTACCAAAATGAGATAAATTCCCCAAAATAACCATAACATAATTTAACCACAAATATTATCTCATACCTTACATTTTCATCCCAAATTATAATAACATATAATTGCCTCAAACCCAACGATCATATAAAACCAAATGGTTATTTATAACTATATCCACAAGAGAAAAGATAATTCTTCCTCAAATATCATTCTCACATGAAAAAATGCAGGGTTAAAAATACAAGAGAAAATTATTCCAAAGTATACACATCAACAAGGAGCACTAACACTTTTTAAACATTTCTCCAACCATTTATTTCCACATAGCTTCTTCTTTGATAAAGAAAATATCCTATAGAATAGAGCATTAACTCGGGTAATGGATAGGTCCCCTATATTTATGGAAAATGACTGTAAATGGATTCTCGGGACCATTTTTATCTTCTTCCATAGTACTCTTCATTTTTCTTCAGCAATTCTTCACATTATGTCCTTCCTTCCTGCACGTAAAGCATTTCTTTTTCCCATTGAGACACTTTCCTGGATGTCTCCATCCACATTTCCTGCATGATGGAAACTGAGGATTCCTTTCTCCATGGTCTCCACTGCTGGAGCTCTTATCATTCATCAACTTTATCTTCTTTCTTGAGTCCGAGAATTGTTTAATATATATATTGTTGATCATATTTTTGGAAAATTGATTTGGCATAAAGACGATATCTTTTACGCCTATCAAAATTCCATTTTGTTTCTCATTTCCACCACCGTTCCCACCATGTACATCGTTATCAAAGTCACTATGACTTCCCTGGAATCCAGCCATTGACTAAAACCAAAAAGCATTGTGTGAGTAACAGTAGTCATAAAACCATTTATAGATTAACATGTCACCATATTCTCAATTTGAAACACATTAGGATTAACCAATGTTATTTACTCTCATCTTATATATATAATACTTCAAATCATTTTGTAAATAAAATGTACATTATCCTAAGCATATCCCCCGGGAGTGCCGTAACCAAGAGTGCAGCAAGGCCCATTGTTGTGCACCAGTTCCCATTAGAGTCTAGCTCAAAGTGGTTGTCTCGGGTTTCACCCCTAGGTACATCTGTGCTAGAGCCGCCTCTACCTGCTCGTATCCAGACAGGGATGTATTGCTCGGAAAACTCACAAAATCTCTACAATACCAGAATTCTAGGAAGTTCTTCTATACTAATCCTCAAAGTTTATCTTAGGTCTATGTTCTCTAATCAGATTTTATCTAAATCTCGCTTCCAAGGTTTGTAATAAACTTCCTCTGATACCAACTGTAACGCCCAGACCCCAGTTACCCAGAGTCGGTGCATATTACATAACATTGTCATGATCACAAAAAAGATCATGTCTCGAAAGACCGATTTGTTTAGTAGCCTTGGAAACACCAGATATATTCATAAAGTTTACATTACATCAATAAGTGAAAAAATACAACAACATATTGTCTTCATATCCCCTCATACTATCCCGGCCAGTCATTCATAAAATACTTCTTCACATCCTGGGAAAATAAAACATTGAAAGGGGTGAGCTTAGATTCTCAGTAAAGATAACAATATAGCATAAACTTTCATAAATAAAGATAAAAATTTAAGTCAATGTATAACTAAAACAAAAGCCTTTTAAACTTGAACTTCAGCATAATATGGAAAGGATAAAATGAAATAATTCCATTTAATTATTCACATGGATATTCTACTCGTCGAATAATCACATGAAAATATTAATAACTACTTTCATAATGACAGAATACATAATGCCAGACTATCATAACCATATAGCCAAGACCTCGTGCCAAGACACTATATTGCCTCATGAGACCTAACGATGCATCGAGGAGCTATAGCGGGCTCCACCCGTCACTTACTAAGTCCAATGCATTCCTCATATGAATAGGTTTAAACATAACATAAACATTCGTATTAAAACTAGCATACGAAATGTCAATACTTTAACCACAAACCATGAATGGTATAAAAATAACACATCCAAAGTCAAACATAACTCATTTGATAAAATATAGAGGATTTTATTGTATAATATTAACCTCAATAGAGAGTAATGAAGTTTATTTACATAGATGAAAATAATCATCAAAACTATTAGAGATAAATAACCCTTTTTTTATTGAAATCATTTAAAAGTCACACTATTTGTCAAGAAGCCATTTAAAAATAGATTTTTGAATGAAAGTGTCCCATACCACATTGAAACTTTTAAAAGGAATTTTTGATTTGAAAAATTTCATTTCCATATAAATAAATCCTTAAAACTATTTTTAAAACATGGAAATTAATGAGAATGATTTGGAATAATAAATATTTAAAACATTTAAAATTTTATTTTAGTTAGTGTTCCTAACCAAAAGATAGACACTTGAATACAAATAATTGAGGTAATAAAAACATTGTAATATCATGATAATATAGGGATTCATGATATAATATGTCAAATTACAATATATACACCATATAAAAGTGAATTCGCGTATAACAACAAAGAAGTCTCAATGGAATGTAAATTGTGATGAAATTTTTTATAAAGACCGTATCCTTAGGTTAAGGATAAATCAACGAAATAATTATGTGTGAAAAATATAAATACACTAAATATGAATTGATATTCAGTGTAATTAAATCATAGAACATTCACACATATTCTTGTAAAAACAACACCAATGAATTGGATATTTAACTCAACAAATAGAGATTGGGTTAAAAATTACTCTTATCAAGTTCATACTGATCACTTGAGAATTTATCAATGGATTGATTATGTGTATAAAATGTATATCCACATAAAGGGGAGTGGAAATTATGACATAAGGAAAGAAATAGTGATTCCACACGTAATCTTGGAGTAAAATAATCAATGAAGTATGCATAAAGCCGAATGAGTGGAAATTGAAATTTCAAATTCCCTTATCAATTTGGTAACTTACAAAACATGCACCCATGAAAGAAATATAATACAATTATGATATAAATATCCATAAATTAGAGTATATTACACAATGAATACAATCATTGGCAGTACACACACCACATGAAATAAATAAGTGGTGAACAATAGAAATCTCACAGAATTAAAAGTGAGATAAGAAACCCCTTACTTTGTACTTTTTCCATGGTAGACAGTAGGTTAACCTCTTGTATAATGGTTAAATAATTGGTATTTAGTTATAAAAAAATCATTTACATTAATATGATATCATATGTGATCTTTTAACATTGATTTGTTAGTAATATCTTAGTATTATCGTCTTTTTAACTGATTCGT
This sequence comes from Viscum album, assembly GCA_963277665.1. Classification (NCBI taxonomy): domain Eukaryota; kingdom Viridiplantae; phylum Streptophyta; class Magnoliopsida; order Santalales; family Viscaceae; genus Viscum; species Viscum album. Next base: position 1,895,155,700 of record OY728158.1, on the reverse strand, counting down.
TTTCCTTTATATTATTTGTTATGAGATCCGTATTTCTTATGGATGGGATGTATCTTATTCATATCAATAATCATATCATGTCTCTAAAAATTATTTTTAATCATCAAATGCGAATTATACTTGAATGGATACGATGGGGAATGAATCTCATCGCGTTCGTGGAGACGGTAGTCCGTACGTACGCATGAGCGACAATATCATTCTTTTGATATTAAAATAATATATAATTGGATGTTATATCATATATAAAGAATAATTATAATGTTATATTTATTATTTACATGAATTAAACATCATTATTATACCCATCCAAATAATAATATATTGAATAACAATTACACCACGACGTGGAGACGGTAAGCCGTACGTATGCACGTATGGTGACATGTCATTCAAAGGATGGATAGAATACTGAATATGGTTGTACCATATTTATAATAACAACAAAGTATATAGAATATACTGTATTTATAATTTTAGAATAGAAATAACAATGAAAGAAGAAGTTGAAGATGACAGGAACTTGAAAGAGGGTGGTGAAAACATTACCTCTTATTCGGGTTCTTCATTTTGATTTGAAAAAAAAAGGGATCCTTAAGTTGGATTTCTGATAAAACTAAGGCCTATAGGTTATATTGAGGGACTTTTATAGAGTATTTGGGCAGGGTTTGGCCGAGCCAAAAGGCTTTGAATGTGTGAATTAGTGAGAAGGGGGAGTTCCCTTTTATAAGAGGGGTGAGGGGTACCTTTGGAAAAGCTAAAAATATTATTTTATAATAAATTCATATTTAGGTTCTTAATGGATCATAAGTTGATTATTTAAAGGTTAAGGTGGGGAGGGGTCGAACAACACCCAAGAAATATAATTTAGATAGGTTTGGGTCATTATATTAACCTTATATTTAAGTATTAACTCTTAGTTAATTAGTTTCACTTTTACACTGTCTCTTTATATTTTTATATTATATTGTTAATAAACATACTATATACATCCAAGAGAACCCCAAGTTGTCCATTAGTGATACAATTATCATGATATAAGTCTCTATGAAGAACCATAGATTTTTAGGAATTTAATATCAATTAATAATGTAATATTTGTTTTAAAAACTCTTCTATGTCAATTTTGACATTATTGGGTATTTTGTTTTTGATAAATTCATAATAGAATTATTAATTATAAAAAATTTATATAATCAATCCTAATATTTCATATTAACCTATAAAATTAGTTTAATTCATAAAAAGTCTCAAAATATATTTATTTGGATATTTATAATATCAATTATTTTAATATTTCATTAATTAGGTAATTACTGCATCACCATTGTGTCATGAATAAATTACATTATTTAATGTTTAAAAATTATAAATAAAATACCATTATGTCAGAAATCGTTTTATCTTTCTAATGAATATTTACAATCTAATTTATCTTTTGTATAACCCTATATTAAAAATATATTAGTAAATAAACTTTGATTTTAACTCTTTTAACTCTTCTTTGAATTAAATAATAATAAATGTCCTAATCTTATACAAGTGGACCTAAATGTTAATATTTTACTCCTAAGGTTGTTTTTGGTCGAGATACACTTGTCCAATAGAATGTTTACATGTGTTAGGGTAATATTAATATCATTTTTACCATTAATTACCCTATTTACTTTTAACCGTGGTAAATAAAAGTAAAAAGTTACTATTCACCAAAAAAGATTTTCATCTCATTGAAACACATTTTACTCCTTGATATTAACTGTGTCTCTAGGATTTTTGAAATTCCACTCACAGAAGCGGTAAAATAAATTATATGAAAAATTCAGTTTTTTAACTACCACTTAGTGGTTTCACTATTCATCAGAAAAATGAATGTTTTCAGAAAAATACCAATAATTAGGCCTAAGATATTTTTGATATTATGAATTCAAAAATGATGTCTATTTTACCAAATTCAAAACATATCAGTTGAATTAATTAATTTAAAAATTAATTCTCATCGTCAAGACAAATAGCGTGTTTTTAAGAGATATAAATATCAAAAGATTGACAGTTGTTTATGTCTGGTTTAAATGTGAAATTACATCCAATAACCAACATTGTATTAAATGGTAAAAATATATTCTAAATATACTTTTAAACCCCTCCAATTAATAATTTTTCACTATTAATTATTTCGATTAAAATAGTTGTTTTTAATTAAAATTTAGTAATATTTACTATTCATCAAAATATGAATGTTATCTGAAAAGTACCAAACTTTCACCCTAAGCTAATTTCGATATTAAGAATCCAAAAATGAAGTCCATTTCAAAAGATAAAATTTATAAAATTTCAAAAAGTAGGTATTACTATTCGTAATGGCTAGTTTGATTGGTTGTTGTGTGTTAGAATCTCGAAGTTGCGTACAATGCACGCCATTGCATTATTCAAAGGGAAACGTACCATGGAAGCTTGGGGTGTTTCACTGGAGGAGGGAACTCAGAACAATAATATGTGATATGGTTTATGATGTTGCATCTGTACCCAAAGACAAATTTCTCATGTATCACTATGTATCCCATAATGATGGGAATCAAGCCACCCTTAGTTCACGAAAATGGAATGGTAGAGGGTCAGAAATGTAAGGGGAAATATCCTCTCAGAAGAGAACATTATTATTATTATGTTGTTTATTTTTAGTCAACTAGGAATCTAAAAATATTAGTTTATGGTCATATAATTCAGACCGATTAAATCATAGATGGGTAGTGTGGAGCCAAGAGGCAACCCGTCATGAATGAGGAAAACAGAAATCCAAACCACCCTACAAATTCCTAGATGACATCCTGACCAAGGGGCTAAAGGGGTGAACTTGTGATACTGTGGCTGGCCCTGGGGACAAGATAGCCGAGCATCACTACGTACCTCATAATGATGGGAATAAAGACATACATAGTTATTTATGATGGAATGGTAGGGCACCAACGCCTGGGGAAATGTCTTCTCAAGTAAGGACATAATATCACAATGATGTTTATCATCATAGAACTTGGAAACAGAATACACAATTTAATGACATATAATAAGGATAGGGGTTATTATGTAGTTTATCATCGTGAAATAAAAATATTGGAGGTCCTAGTTTACGGTCATAGATCTCAGACCATAGGATTAGTCTTTGAAGTGGACATATGTGGAGTGGATCCATGAAGAAACCCAGCATGAATGAGTGCTATGGATGCCCAACACTACACGACACATTCCTAAGAGAAATGCCTGAAAATTTTATCTTAATGTGGGATCAGGAAATTTTTTGAAATTGTTTGGGTGGCTAGGACCAAAGAATAAGTGTCTAGGCATCAGTATATATCCCATAAGTGAAGTAATAAATCCATACATAGTTCTTAAATTCTGTGAAATTTAACGTCATGGGGTATGATAAAAAATTAGGAAAACATCTCAACTGATAAATATATGTAGAGATTAAAGGTATAACCCATCATGAATAAGGACAAGGAACACCTCACCATATTCATGATCTTGAGGGAGGATAATCGAGTCTAAGAAACATATTTGAAGGAAAACCCATAAAATATCTAGTCATATGGCATGGATTAGAAATTATATGCAGTTTAACATCGTATGATAAGGACATGGGGCCCAATTTAGTTTTATGTAGGATGAAGTAGTTTAGTGTCATGCTAGAGAAAGGTAAGTTTTCATTTAAGGTAATATAGATAATACCATCAAGGTTATGTTTTTTAACATCTTGTAGGATGATATAGATCTTAGTTTATAGTCATAGAGATCAGACCAATGAAACATTGTGCATTTTATCTTCAAGAAAGATGGTTTGGCTGTTTAACATCATCTAGGACAAACTATGTGCGGTCTAACATCATGTGACAAGGATTCCTTTTGTGTAGTATAATTTCATACGATAAGAATGATGTGGTATTTTAACATCATTTCACATGAGAGGTGTTATTTTAACCTTGTGTTAGATGAGGATTCAATTTAACGTCATGCATAATGAAATATATCTTCGTATAAGGTCATGGAGCTCGGACCATGGGATCATTTATAGAATGTTCTACCTAAGAAACATGGCATTGGTGGGGTGATTGATTCAGTAAACATCTATCATGATGAAATAGTATGCATTATTGGTATAAACCCTGTAGATGATATAAATTCCTTCACATTTGGGCTCCAAATTTAGTGCCTTCCTTTCGGGTATCATAGGTGTTTAGAGAGCCAAAACTGCGTCACTGTAAAAGAAGGATTAGAGAAGAAATCTCATGTTAAAATAATTTTCTATATTATTCTAGTGCCTATGTAGATTATTCCTTGCCCAAAGCCTATTCTCATCGAGACCTTCAAGTTCAGCCAAATGTATTTCTGCTACTCTATTTGACAACTTATGATCGTAGACAACTATACAGAGTGATGGAAACTAAAACTCGATGTCAATGACTTCATATATTTCATAAACCATGTAATATGGACTTACATTGGTGTAATTACAAGTCTTAGTCTAATAATCCCATAGATAATTGGGGATATTTTATGGTCAACTTCTCTTGTTCAAACCCATTATCTTCAACAAAATGTTGAAGAGGGTATTATTCAATGCCTCAATCTTCCATTTTCTTAGGCATGGTATAAAGAAGTGTGGTTGGAATAAACACCATTCTTGGAATAAAACTTCTTCTACACAGCTTCAAGAAATTTTTTGTCGTTATCAATGAGAATAGATTTGGGAACTCCAAATCGATGGATGATGTTGGAGTTCATGAACTCAACAACAGATCGGTGCTTGACATCCTTGAGTGGAATAGATTTTTATAACATGGAAAATAATTCTGTTATGGTAATAATAAACCTACACTAGAAAGGTGTTATAGATTGGTATAGTCCAAAGACATCAAGTCTCCAGACCATAAAGGTCCAAGAGTACTTTATATTATGCAGGGGATCTAGTGGTTGATGAAAAAATTAGGCATGGATCTAACATGAGTGTAACTGCTTGGAGAACTCGATACCTTCCTGAACCACGGTGGGACAAAATTATCCCAAACTTCGAACATGGTTGGAAAACTTCATCCCTTCCTAATGGGAACTACATGATCTGAATGTACTTCCTTAATAACATGGGTAATCCCTCTCTATTAATATTACGGAGGAACATTCCCTCAAACTGACATTTTTAGAGAGTCATCTCTATTCTGGGACTGCTCTGGTGAGTGAATTGAACCGCATGGTGATGTATTACACCACGTTAAGCTCTTTCTGATGGTAGAATACCATGATTTTGATACTCGATGAAAGTATTCATCTAATCGATGTGTTGTTTAGTTTTAGGGCATCTGGAGGACCTGTTTGGGATGAATAAATGGTGAGGTGATTCACATGATGGTTATCCTTATCATATAATCTAATGTGTGTGATGAACCATCAATTTTCCACATGAATGAACAAATCTTCTTAGTCAAGATCTACAAGAGAAGAAAATAGACCATAAAGGGCATCAGCTCAACCATTCTACAACTGGGGAATTTGAGTCACCTCTGGCTGATAAGGGAACTGGGCCATCAGATGGTGATCATACTTGAGTAATGGAACGTGCTCGGGATTCTGGAGAATATGGTCACTGTTAATCTATTTGATTACTAACTCAGAGTCCCCCCCCCCCTCGACATGCAGTTGTGGAACATCAATCTTGAAATCCAACATAAGACCAGTGAAAGATCTAGATACTATGCCTCATTATCATTGAGAGCTTCTCATAATAAGAAATAATGGGGAATAACAACATTTGTAGGCATGATGAAGAAAATCCAAAGGCCTAGTCTATTGAGTTGAGGATTATTGAGCCTTCTCACAGTAGGATTCTAGGACGTGTCAATGAAGTTCATCTTACATCATGGAATAGACTGATCCAATGATAGAATTGTCTCATTGGGAAAATTGAGATCCATAGATTGTTATATTGTAGCTTGATGACCTTCCATAAAATATTATAGTGCTTGACCCTTGAAATCCTTCTTTAGTATGAGCCTGTTGTTGAAATGTTGAAGGATCCCTACCCAATGTGCTAGATTTCATGTCAACATGGGAGAGTTCAGAATTTACATTAGTATATCCACACAAGAAACCATTTGTATCACGTAATGTTGTAGGTAGTGTCATAACCATTTCACTATCAAAACGGTTTTGAGGAAGCTTTTCTCAATAAGATAGTATGGGTTCCCTGTGTCAAGGATCATGTTATCGAGATAGTACAAACTGTTCCTTGTCCATTCATTGTTCTTATGGGTGAGAAAGACACCCAAAGATCATTCTTGGGTGGTCACCTAAAGGACTAATGACTTCTCAGATACAGGTGGCCTCAGGATTAGAGGATGCTGTAGATACTGGTTTATCTCCTCAAAGTGGTATATAAATCATCATATCACTGGTATATAGTACCTTTCTTCATGATTCCAAAAAATGGATTACACTATACAACCAGATTCGTGATGAATCGGCGAATATAGGCTATGTGGTGTGGAAAGCCTCAGATCTCTTAGAGATTTCTCATAGGGGCATCTAGATGATAGCCTTGATCTTCATTGGGTTAATATCAGCATATCCATATCTAAAAATGATACCAAGAAACCTTCCAGAGGTCACCCAAAAATCACATCTCAAGGGGTTCATCTTTATATGGTGAGATTAGAGGAAGCCAAACACTTTCTAGAGTTACTTGAATATGGTCCTTATTCCAGTGATATTTGACCACCAAGTCTCCCACATAGCATTCCACTAGTGTTTTAATGACCAGTTTGAATATACGATGTATTTCACACTAATAAGTTGCTCCTATATTCTTTAAACCGAAGGGCATTACCTTATAACAGAAGGTACCATGTGGTGCTCTGAAGGTGGTAGATTTCTCATCTTCCAGTGACATTTTTATTTTATTATACCTATAATACCCATCCATGAATGAGAGATCCTATAATCCATCGGTGGAATAAATTAGTAGTTGTATCATTGTAAGGGGAAAATCATCCTTTATGTAGTGGTGGTTGAGATCCTTGAAGTCAATGCTGACTCTGATATGTCTTTTCTTCTTCCTGATGGGAATTATTTAGACCAAACATCACAGGTATTGAACTTACTTGAGAATGTTTTCCTTGCTGAAATTATAAAATTGACCTCAACCACGGATCCATGAGATGGGTGCATCTTCATGGGAGGCTGCTTGAATTAATGATGACTCACTGGGAGGCTATGACGATGGACGAAGACATGAGTGTCAAACCCAAGAATCTCATCATAATTCTAGGAAAACACATCATAATGCTAATTTAGTAAGTCCACATAGTACTATTGTTCCTCTGTAGGCAAGGCTACTCTGATCAGCATCGACCTTTGATCTATCTCAGTGCTAAGATTCACTTGTACCATCTCATCAATGGTGGTGGATACGCCCTCTTCAAATGTGAGAGGAGAATATTCTAAACCATTTTCATTATATTAGGTGAGAGGACCGGCGGGATGAGGAAATTATTTACAAGAAACAAACCTTGGAGGAACGTTGTTTCTATCTTGAGCAGTGGTGGAATCTTTATTAGAAGACTCTAGAATTGTTGAAAAAATGGAAACAAAGGTGTTTACTTGATTCCATCTAGCTATAATCTTAGGGTACCATGCTTGACAATTTCAATGCCGTAGTGGTGGGTCGGTATATCTTGACTTAGCTTGGCTCAGCGAAACAAGCAGGTATGGCATACTACTATAGCCATCAAGTGAACATCTCGATACATCATAGGGTTAAGAGGCTATGGAATCACACTAGACTATCATGTATAGAAATATGAGGTAATAATTTGAAATTTCATATACCAAAGAACATGTCTTCCCCACTTTTAGGGGATGATGAATCAATTTCCCAATTCTGGAGTTTTAGTCTCTAGCTAGTGAATTGGGTGGATAAAATCATTATCTAAGTCCATCCAAGGGTTGAACGCAGTAAAAATGTGCTCAACCTCCCTTGTATGAAACCATTTATCCTTTCTCTTGTAATAATTGGAATCCAAATAGATGGATTCACTGGAGGCAAAAGGAGACAAATTACTATAGAGCACTCCCACTAGACCGTTGAGGGAGTACGTGAGTCATTGGTTATATGAGGAGGGAACTACTGCATGAAGATAAAGCTAAGGACTACCCATTAGTGCATTGTATTTAGTATATTATGAGACCAAAATAAATTCAGTACATTCAAATCTAGTGACTAAATTTGGTCTTTGGGAAGATTATTCCACATGGTCTCTACTCAGTCTAGTCATAACCATGAATGTTTAGGTTATAGGGACTCATATTTCATTAATCAGTCTTAGCTTATAGAGTGGCTGGGTCAGGATGAGATTGATCTCAGAATCTATATTGATGAAACAATGATAGACATCCACACCATTGAGCTAGCCAATTATGTTTAGTGGGATAATGTTCCCCTATAAGGGAGAACATTATTATTCTCCTAAGAATTTGATGATGGCTTCACAATCTTCTCAGTCGACTTCCTCGGTATGGAAGGCCTCATCAACAGATACATCTTCCTCATACTAGAGGGTCTTTTCAAAGCCTATGTGAGGGATTCATGCATCTTTTATAATATTTAGATGTCCTTGAGAATCCAGAGAATTATTTAAATGATACCAATATTCTTAAGAATGTCGTATTTTTGTGCTTGGAACACATTTCTCCAAGGAAGAGGTTGCTCCTTAGTAGGATATATGATGGGAATTTTTGGTCGAATCAAAGGATTCCAGCTGGTGTTGGGAATTTCCTTCTAATCAGTAGCTGATCCATGAAAAATTACCACCATTTAACTATTGGATGACTAATGTATAACCATAGTAGAACATGCCTGATTATAGTGTAGTCATGGTGTCTCTTCCTGGCCGAGTATCACGAATGGAAACAACAGTGAATCTAACATGATATGTGTAAATGATGATGATTTTTGGGTTCTACACTGAGTATATTGTCTCTTCTCAGTATCATGCATGTCTTGGCTTGAATCACCATCTTGGTAATTCCAATGATAAAAATAGAAATGGGCACATCGACAATGGCATCAACCGGGAACATTAGGAGGATTAGATTCATACTCCTCATTATCAGGAACCATGTAAGGGTCCACCAGCACAAAGATATTCAAAGAGGCTTACATATTCTCATAATATAAGGAATCTTCTAATATTGTTCAAATTATGCGGGTTATCTCCACCTCAAGAGGCATGAAGAAACCGAGCATGCAATATGTCTCTAACACCGGCAGGGGGATTTGCTTTCCCTTGTGGTGTTAGAACTTGCTCTTATAAGAATTATAAAGTTGATTTGTAGATATAGAAGTAGTAGTTGGAGGAGACAGAAAAACATCAAGAGGATGAGTCTGGTTCAAATCAGAAAAAATGATACCATGGGCACAAGGAACTCTCTAAAATAAGGCCAAATGTTATACTTCTGAGACCCATGGCTGGTGACCTACTTCTATTCACCCTATCCCTTGCTAATAGGTTTTTGTGAACTGCATGTCACCTATTCCAAGGAAGGTCCAAATCTGAAGATATTGTTATCAACCTTGTTTTAGAGCTAGTCCATTATTATATAACAATTATTTATGGTATATACAAGATACTGCTGATTGGGGAAGTAGTTTCTAAAATAAATGTGATTAGCCTCCTCGTGTCTCCTTCATTCTGGTAGATTCATAATCCCCTGATAAAATTCCCTATGGAAAGAATAGGGGACACGATCTTCATTAAATTAGTAGATCTAGTTCCTTATATCCTGAAAAGGGAACTTTGGGAGGCTGGCCCTATCAAGGGGCTGGAGGATGACGAGGGGCCAGAGCCTGATTATCTCGCATAGGTGGAAGTGGTTCATTTCATGGTAGTGCCTACAGATTCTTCACTTGGAGATGCTAAGCCAGAGGCTAGACATGAGGCTATTTCCCTCAGCAATACTATGGGTGAAACTCTATCAGAAACAAATCTAGTGTTCTTGGGGCCTCTATATGCATGATTGCAGCAGTCTCAGCCTTAGTGTCTCTTTTTGTAGGATCTAGAGGAGGTGATGGCCATTCCAGGTTATCCTACTTCAAGGTTTCTTCTAGGCACTAATCTTTGTCAAACAATTCTCTAAAAGGTGTTGTCATGGGTTCATTCAAAGGATGTTTGGTTTCAGGTTATATAGGTGTAGTAGAGTGGTTGGCCAATGTCGTCTCTCAAAGGAGGAAGAAAATTAAAATAACTTCTTATAGGTATTATAAAAATTAAAAAAAATAATAAAAATGCTACTTGAAAGGACGGGGTTGCTTAAGGTTTATAAATCTAGAAGAGTTTTTCTGGAAGAATATTGTATTTTTTTGTTTTTAGTTTTGAAATTAAGTTTGATTAAAATGACACAATAAGAATATTTTTTTTAGAAAATATTTAGAAGGCGTAATCAATCTAACTCTACATTTTATCTCAAATATTTTTCATTTTCAATTAAATTAACATCCACTTAATTAAAATCCCCTAATATGTTAACCCTCGAACCCTATGGGAGTTAACTTAACCACAAAGATGAAATTACTTAAACACTAGGCTAGCTTCAGAACATGCAATCGCAGAACCCTACATTGATTGATGTTATAAGGTTTGCGTATGGTTAGTGGTTAATTATAGCACATATCCATTCTTGAAATAATGATTAATTGAGTTTAGGTAATATATTTTTATTCTAAAAACTTTTCCCGTGTGGTCTTGTATTACCGATTAAGTTCGCGCTCTCACAATTTACAAAAAATCTTGACCTTGCGTGTTTTAGCGTTAATTGCTCAATTGCTTACTCAGATTCTTATAATAATAAAACTCAATTAATGAATCATATTAGTTGAGTTAAATTAACACATTGATTCAAAATAAATGAATGAATAATGTAAGAGGTAGATCGATTACTAAAAAGAACTACTCTTCCATGGGGGGTGTAGTCATCGTGGAGATGTTTTGCATGAGCAAAGGATTGAAAGGGTAGAACCCAATATTGTCCTCAATCTTGATTCCAAACAAATTATAAATATTAAGAGAATAATAAATCAAAAAAACACAGAAGATTAATTGAAGAAAAATTCAAATTACAAGCATGAAATCAAAGAAATACAAAGAGGAGGTGGGAGAGGAGAGCATTTTTGGAAGAGATGTTTGCACAAGGCCTTACTTCTTCCAAGAGTTGTGAGGGGCTCCCGAGAGACAACCTTTCGGAAACACCTTCAAAACTCCTCCACCAGCCCTACCAAAGAGTGAAAACTCCATTTAAATATTGTTTTTGAGGGCTAGGGTTACATAATGTTTTTATGTGTGAAATGAAAACACGGCCAAATATTTTATTCCTTCTTCCACCACATATTTGACCTCCAACACGCGTGAATTTTCCAGACTCCTAGAAGGATTAGTCATTCTTAATTATGTCTCCGAGATTCCCCCAAAATTTGGGCTCAATAAAAGTTTGGATTAAAAAGATACTGCCCAAACAGTGAAGTGGTGTCCAATCTGGAAGGTTCTGTCCAACATTGTCTTCATGACCCATTCACTCCACACAAATGCACTATCCAGCTCTCATGTCCTAAATAGAATTTGTATCCCATTATGTCAGGAACAAAATTAAAAAAATTTAAGTCACAATAATTTATATGACAATATTTTTTCCCGAAATACTACAATGAAATTTAAAAGGGTAAAACTTGAATTTTTATCAAATTTGCAAATGAATGATCTAATCCCAAATATTTCATAATTGATCATATTTAGCATAACGTGAGGAAATTATATCATTTATTATAAATAAAATATTAAATAAAATTATGTTTTATCAACTCCCCCACACTTACCCTTTTGCACTGCTGGGTAGAACATCATATCAAGTAAACATCAATATCAGATAAAAAAAATTAAAACACATATACTTGAGATCCCAAAATTATAAACCAAGAAAAAATAGATATCATGCCTCATAAAAAAATTATTTCAAGTTCTCCATTTATATCATTTAATATATTTCCACTTCATTTATCCTCCCATGCACAAAACACTTACCTCACTATAATTTTCTCTTATCACACAAATGTCAATTTTTTAGCAATGTATTTCTCATACAAACTCATAAAAGGGTCACCATAGGATTGATAAATTCCTACCTCACTGTCCAATATGATTCAAGGAAATATTTTTATCATGAGTACATTTTAGGGTTGTTTGGTGGCTTTTAGTTGGTTGGATTTAGATGTGAAAAATTCTGAGGCTGAATGAGGAGGGCTTGACTTTTTTGAAGAAAAATTGCATTAATATAATTTTCACTTTAATATGGTCTCCTAATAAATCCCTATAGCATATATTAATGTTCATAATCATGAAAAATAAGTTAATATTCACACCAATCTAAATTTCAACAGTAAAAATGACAATCTTCTCATGAATGATTTTCTTGAATGTTCCAGATAGGCACAACTTTATTCCTCTATTAGAAGCTCCCGTAAGGCAAAGCTTCATTTATCTTGAAAGCTCTAGAAAAGGCACATCTTTCTATATGATGATTTTCATCAGTAGAAAACATATCTCTTCATAATTTAATTTTCCACCCAAAGAATCACAAAATGTGGTAGCACAACACAATACAGCTTCCACACACTTAAGTTCAACTAGATTATGCACTTTCACTTCAAAAGTTGGTTGGATAGAGAAAATTGGCTTGTAATGTTTCTAACTTAATACGATGTTTGTAGATTATAAGGGATACAAGGATTAAATGTTCGAGGTAGGCCATTATAAAAATGATTCTTGGAATAGGGGCTTTAATACCAAACAAATGCCTTGATCATTTAAACACAATTACCTCAAATCCTCAAGTTTTGATAGGAATAAATCAAATTCTAGTTAAATCAAGCATGAGTTGGTTCTATCTAGAAGTGAGGTAAATGTAAAGAATATTAAAATAATGGTATAGAAGCCCCACAGGAAAGTGATTTCAAATATAAATACCATGAAATGTGGCATGATATTCAAAATTCAGAGTACTTTTCATGAAATTACCAAAGATTTGATCTTGAAACAATGTTATTTTCTGCATTCATTTAAGCTCAGTTTCAAGGGATAAAATTTTCACTTATTTATATGAAATTCAAAATGGTTATGAGATAAATTTCATCTCAAAATTTTATAAAACACACAAAAAACTGAAAAACAAAACACACAAAATTTGAAAAACACAATTTTTTTTGAAAATCATTAAAAAACAGGAAAACAATTGAAAAAACTAAACTAAAAGGTTCCCTCCCCCACAGTTAAAATATTGCATTTTATTCAATGTGAACCCATTAGATGATATATGAAATTAAAATGTATTATTTTAAACAGGACAAAGAATAAAAAGGTGAAAGGGTTAGGAATAGCCTGATATGCTCAAGTGATGATGAGGTCTTGCAGTGTGATGAAATCCACTGCATCAGTAAGAATTCCCTCAATGTATCTCTTCAAGTGTTTCCCATTGATTGTAAATCCCATTTCAGTGTCATATTCCTTGATCTCCACTTCACTTTAAGGAAAAACATTAGTAACAACATAAGGACCTAACGACCTGGAACGTAACTTAATAGGCATCAGCTTTAGTTGTGAACTATAGAGAAAGACTTTCTCTACCACTTGAAATTCACTTTTCATGATCATTTTTTCATGGGTTGATTTTGATCATTCATTAAAGAGCCTTGATTTCTCATATTAACACAATTGAATCTCCTCACGCCCTTGAATTTGTAGATTCCTTTGGAATCCAGATGGGGCCAAATCCATGTTGCATTTCTTTATAGCCCATAAGCCTGATGCTCAACTTAAATAGGGAGATTGAACACTTTTCAAAAAACAATCTAAAATAGGGACATACCAATGAGAGTTTTGTATGCTATCCTATATTCCCATAGCGCATCATCCAAGTACTTGCTCCAATTCTTCCTATTTGGCTACATAGTTTTCTCCAAAATCTATTTCAACTCACGATTTGAAACCTCAACTTGTCCATTTATTTGGGGGTGGTATGGTGTTGATGTTTTGTGTGTCACCCCATACTTATGAAGGAGGGAAGCCAAATTCTGATTGCAGAAGTGTGTTCCTTGGTCATTGATGTTGGCCTTCAGTACTCCAAACCGGAAAAAAACTGCACTTTGACAAAGTTCAGAACAACATGAGAATCATCAGTCCTAGTGGCCATAGCCTCCACCCATTTGATCACATAATCAATAGAAATCAAAATATATGGGAAACCAAATGAACTAGTAAAAGGCCCATAATATCAATTCCCCATAAATCCAAAATTTCACATAATAGCATGGGTTGATGGGGCATCTCGTGTCTCCTAGGAATGTTTCCCGTGTGTTGGAAACGTGAGCACGACATAGAAAACACATGGGCATCATGGAATAATCTAGGCCAATATAATCCATAGTCTAAAACATTCCTAGCTATTTGTTGGGGTCCCAAGTGTCCACCACAATCATGTGTATGACACAATTTTATAATAGACTCAAACTCATGATCAAGAACATACCTCCTAATAACTTGGTCACTACACATGCGCTATAAGTATGGATCATCCCAAACATAAAATCTTGACTCACTCTTTAATTTTTGGACATTATGTTTCTTAAAATTTGCAGATATATCAGAGAAAACAAGGTAGTTAACTAAATCTTCATACCAAGGATGTGTACCTGAGATGGAATAAAGATGATCATCAGGGAAAGTGTCCCAAAGTGGTACCTAGTCCATGGTGTCATCCTCTAGTGTGTGAGTAAGCCTACTCATGTGGTCTGCCGCCATGTTTTTAAACCCCTTATTGTTCTTTATCTCAAAATAAAATTCTTGAAGAAGGAATATCCATTGGATTAGCCTGGTCTTTGCATCTAGATTCTTCAAGAGGTACCTCAGAGCTACATGTTAAGAAAATACAACTACTTTAGAGCCCAATAAATATGAACAAAATTTATGTAAAGAAAATATGATATCAAGAAAATCCTTTTCCCTGTTTGTGTAGATTTATTGGGCTGAATCTTGTGTCCTCGATCCATAGGTAGTCACATGTGAACGTCCCTCCACCCTCTGAGATAAGACCACTCCAACCGTGAAGTTGGAGGCATCACACATATGATCCAAAGGAATCTCCCACCGTGGGGGATGTATGATCTGTGGCGTGGTCAGACACTTCTTCAGCTCATCAAAGAATTTCCTAAAATAATCATGAAACACAAAAAACAGAATCCTTTTGAAGTAATCATGACATAGGATGAGAAATCTTTCAAAAATCTTTGATAAAGCGCCGAAAAAATCTTGCATTCCTTAGGAAATATCTAGCATCATTCACACATGAACGATATGGTAAGGATGAAATAATTTCTATCTTAGATCTATTAACCTCTATCCCAAGTTTTGACACTACATGCCCTTATACAATCCCATGATCTACCATAAAATGACACTTTTCAAAGTTCAAGACCAGGTTCTTCTCAATAAAACGATACAAAACCTTTCCCAATCTAGAGATACAATCATCCAATGAAGACCCATACACTGTAAAGTCGTCCATAAATAACTCTATGTAGGTCTCTATAAAATCAGAAAAATATACTCACCATGCATCTATGGAAGGTACATGGGGCATTTCAAATTCTAAATGGAATCCTTTGGAAGGTAAACATACGGAATTGACAAGTGAATTTTTTATTATCATGATCCTTCGATGAAATCGGAACCTGAATTTATCTAGAAAATCCATACAAGAAATAGTAGTGTGTTTTCCCAGCTAGTCTCTCAAGACTATAATCAATAAATGGTAGGGGAAATGGTCTTTGTGAGTGGACTGATTTAGTTTCCTATAATCAAGATACACATGCCATCTATTTTTCACCCTCATTGGAACTTACTCATATTTCTCATTTTTAACAACATTAACTCGACTTTTCTTAGTCACAACCCGAATAGGACTCACCCACAGGGAATCTGAAATGGGGTAGATTGTACCTACCTCGAGCAATTTTTCAACCTCTTTTTTAACAACTTCCAGAAGGGTTGGATTGAGTCTCCTTTGTGGTTTCCTCACTAGTTTTTCTTCATCCTCCAAAAGAATCCTATGCATGAAAATGGAGGGGCTAATACCTAATATGTCATCCAAGGTCCCCCTGATTTCCTTAATGTTATCCCTATAAAGAGTGAAAAGTTTGTCTTCATGTTCAAAAGGAAGATTATTAGCAATTATAAAAGGTAATCTCTCGCCACTCAACAAGTATGAGTATTTGAGATTTAGTGGAAATGGATTCAGCTCCAATTAAGGGGGTGGTGTATAGATGGAGACATTGAAGGAACTGAAATATGTGCACAAAGAGAATCAATATCAGAATAGAAATCATTACAATCAGAGAATAAATCATCAAATCCATCATCATACTCAATATCCATGTCATAATCAGAGTTCAAATGATCAAAATATGATTCCATTTCAAAATAAAATCTAAGAGAGTCTTGTTCATTAGAAATAGGCGTGGAAGTACTCTTAAACATAAAACTAGAACCAATACACATAATCTCCCTAAGAATAGGACAATAAAATTCCATGATGTTTTTATTTGTTGGTTCAAAATGGGAGTTAAAAAATTCAGAATGATCATCTCAGGGGTATTTCATGGAATCCATAACATTAAATATCACAACTTCATCCCCAAATTCTATTGAATGTGTACCACCGTTAAAATTTATGATTTTTTTGTAGTATTGAGGGAGGGCCTACCTAAGATAATGGGGGCATGAGAACTTACCAGATAATCCTCCTTTTTAAGCACGTAGAAATATACTGGAAAGATCATGTCTCTTACCCGGACAAGTACATCCTCAAGAACTCTCACTGGATATTCCATAGCTCTATTAACCAACTACACCACTAATCTCACGGGCTTCAACTCACCAAACTACAAAGAAGATAATACAGAGTGATGCATCACATTTATGGAATATCCCACATCACAATGTGCCTCAGAAAAGTGCAACTCCGCTATGGTGCATGGGATGGTGAATGTCCCTGGATCCTTGCACATTGTCCGCATTGCTAGAGTTAGTGTAATCAGTGCTGACACATTCCTTCCAAGATTGATCCTCTCATTCCCCTTGATCCCTCTTTGATTGGTACAAAGTTCTTTTAAGAAGTTCACATACCTTGGGATTTTCTTAATGGCTTCATGTAAAGGGATGTTGATCTCCACACACTTGAATGTATCCAAAACTTCTTTTTTGCATCACCTCTTCAGACATCTTCTTGGTTTGTACAAATCTATTTGGAAATGGAAGGATTTTAGGAGGAACATCATCAATCTTATTATTACCTTTATCTCTCTACTTGGATTTCTCATTAGTTAGTATGGAATGCGGCTTCTCCAGATTTTAGGTCAATCTTGGTGGAACGATAAGTGTAGATGTATCAGTTTTTTGCTTCCCACTTCTCAATGTGATGGCACTAACATTCCCCTTGGGGTTTGGAGTAAGTTTGGATGGTAGATTTACATTATTATTAATTACCAGTTCGTGGAGGGCAGTGGAAATCGGGCTCATTTGAGTCTTCATCTCCCACAGCTCCGAACCTTTACTCTTCAGATCATTCTATTAATTAAGAACAATTTGTTTCAAGAGTTCATCAGTGTTAGAATATAACTTGGATGGGGGATTCCATTGTTGTTGGATTCTGGATGTTTGGGTTTCAAATCTCCTCTGGGGTTGTTGGAAACCCTGCTCATAAGGTGGAGGCTACTGGAAGTTTTGTAGAAAAGGGGGTCTTTGTTGTTGTCCATAGCCATACCTCATGTCTGATTGATCCTTAAATCCTTAGTTATATGTTATAGAAAATGAATCAAACTTCTTTTGCAGGTATGTCTTTTGTTGCTGCAGTTTTGGTCTCCTTGGGAATACTGCTGCGCAATCCTCTTTATCTTGTAGTTGTGGGAAACAGTCAGTTGGGTGGCTTGTCTCAGTGGAAATGCCACATGGCCATGAAGGAGGGGGTTGGGATGTCTTTTGAGCCAATGAAATCTGTCTCAAAATAGTTGTCAATTCTTCCAACATGGTATCAGTCAAATGACTTTCAAAAGAAGAAGGACTAACCTGATATACTCCCCTGACATGCGGTGTACCTCGATCTCCAATTTTTTGGGAGTTTTGGTCCATTTTGTCGATAAACACACATGAAACTACTGGTGTCTTTTCCACAAAAGCTCTTATAGCTGCAGTATCCACCATACTTCTCTCCATAGGTGTGAATCCTTCATAGAAGTACTGTATGAGGAGTTTTTCACTGATTTGGTGATGTGGACAGCTTGCACAACACTTCTTGAATTGATCCCAGTACTCATACATTGAATCCCCTTATGATTTCTTGATGCCTGAGATATCCTTACGAATAGAAGTGGTCCTTGATTATGGAAAAAATCTCTGCAAGAAAATACTTTTCAAATAGTTCCAACAAGTAATATCTTCAGGTTGTAAATAATACATCCAATCTTTCACAACTCAATCAAGTGAGAATGTGAATGCTCTTAGTTCGATTTTGTCTTCAGATACATTTATGGATTTAAGGGTTGAGAAAACCACATTAAATTCTTTCAAATTTTTATTTGGATCCTCAGCAAATAATCCACGAAAATTTGGAAGAATATGAATTAACCCATATTTCATTTCAAAGTCCAATTGGATATTTGGGTACGCAATACAATTTGGTTGATATTTATTATCATGTGCAAACAATTCTCGAATAGTACTATTAAGTTCATTTCCCTTATTGTCAGACATTGGTTCTTGTTTATGTTGGAATTAGAAGTATTTACAATTTAAATGTTCTTAGAGTGGAGAAATTCTCCAACTGTTTGAATGTTGAAACTTCCTGTAGACTGAGAATGTCTGATTCGATCCCTAAGGTTGCGTTCAATCTCAGGGTCAAGATTTAAGAGATCTTTAGGATTAGTTCATATCATAAAGCAAATGAAAATGAAAATAAGGAATATAACACCCCGAGATTTTATAAGATATATTCTTTTTAATTTATTTCATGTCTTGTGTTGTATGATAAACAAAGATTACATTGTGCTATATGAAACACAATATTAGCTTGTTGTATACGCAACACTATTCTTGGATCGTGTTACACAAAATTTCAAGTTCGTTTGATAGAAGTTATTCTACGCACCATTGAGTGTATATATATATATATATTAAATGTACAAATGAAATATGGTTGGATTCTATTATTCATAACAACAATGGAATCTTTTCCTACACGCAACCCTAACTTGGCTTGCATTACACGAAATCACGACCTTCCTCTATAGCGTGTGTTGTATGCAATACCGAGTTTCACTAAACAACGATATGTTATTAAGATATTATATAAACTAGCCGTTATGAATAGTAATATCAACTTTTTGAAATTTTATGAATTTTATCTTTCAAAATGGACATCATTTTTGGATTCGGAATATCGAAATTAGCCTAGGGTGAAATTTTGGTATTTTTCTGAAAACATTCAATTTTTGATGAATTGTGAAAACACTGAGTTACTATTTAAAAACCGACTTTTTATTTAAATAATCATTTATTTTATTTAAATATATTTTAGGTCAAAATAGACACATAATACTTATATATGTTCAATGTAATTCATTGGATTCATTTTATAATAATTTTAGATATATAAAAATTTTATTTTACTTTTCACCGTCTTTTACCCACCTCCTAGGAGAATTTGAAAATTTACATAAAACATAATTTTAACACTTCTGTGAGTGGAATTTTGAGAATACAAGAGACATGATTACTATCAAGGAGTAAAATTTGGTTCAATATGATAAAAATAATTTTTTATGAGTAGTATCTTTTTACTTTTATTTACCACAGTTAAAAGTAAATAGGGTAATTAAGGGTAGAAATGATATTATTATTGCCATAACTCATGTCCTAATTCTATTGGATAAGTTTAATTTGACCAAAAAAAACCTTAGGAATTAAAATTACCATTTAGGGCCACTTGGATTAGATTAGGACATTTATTATTATTTTATTTAAAGAAGAGTTAAAATAGTTAAAATCAACGTTTAATAACTAAACGTTTTTTAATATAGGGTTATACATAAGATAAATTAGACTATAAAAATTAATTAGAAAGATAAAATGATTTCCTACATAATTATATTTTATTTATTATTTTTAGACAATAAATATTTAATTTATTTGTGACACAATGATGATGCATTAATTAACTTATTAATGAAATATTAACATAATTGATCTTATAAATTCGAAAATAAATGTAATTTGAGACTTTTTATAAATTAAAATAAATTTTTAGGTTAATATGACATGTTATTATTGATTAAATTAACCTTTTTTGAATTAATCAGGCTGTTATGAGTTTCACAAAAATCAATTACCAAATAGTTTCATAATTGACATTAAATAGTTTTTAAAAAAAATATTATATTATTATTTGTTCATTTATTCCTAAAAATATAAGGTTTGGAAATATGAATTAGATAAGGTTGTATATATTAATAATTAACCACTTGGGGTTCATTTTTCTTATTATAATAAGTTTATTAACCATATAGTGTAAGAAAACAAGAAGACACGGTAAAAGTTAAATTATTTAACATAGAGGTAAATCTAAATGATAAGGTTAAAATAGTAACCTAAACTTGTGTAAAATCTATTGGTTGAGATTATTTAAACCCATACCCACCATAGTTTTGAAATAGATTAATTTGGATCTATTAAAAATCGAATATTACTTTATTATAAAATAATATGTTAAGTTTTTTCAAAGGCGCCCCTCTCCTCCCTTATAAAAAGGGCACCCCTTCCCTCTTCTCCTCACACCCTTTTGAGCCTTGAATCTCAGACAACCCCCTGCCCATTTTCCTTATCAACTTCCCTAGAAACATTATAGAGGGTCTGGTATCCTCAAAAGACCAACTCTAGATCCTTAAGAGGAAGCTTAAAGGAGGTGCGTCGAAGAAAATGTAATGTCTTCTACCGATTCTTTCAAGTTTCTTTCTTCTTCAACTTATTCTTTTTTAGTTGTTTCATTATAAAGTAAAAAAATCAGTATAAATAATATACTGATATATTATTACAAATATGAATCAACCCCAATTCACCTTCTATCCATCCTATAGAAAACAAAATCACCGCACATGCGTACGTACGGAATACCGTCTCCACGCCGTGGTGTAATCTGTTTTTCCACCGCCACCTTACTTGGATGGGTATAATGGTGTAATAAATAACTATATATGATTATTATGAAATTATATTGATTCTGAGATATCATCCACTCCAATTCCATTCAATAATTATGGGAACGATATCATCACTCGTGCATACGTACGGATTACGGTCTCCACGACGTGATGAGATTCATTCTCCATGTTAACCATTCAAGAATGATTATAAAGTATATATAATGAATAATAAAGAAATATATGACATGAAAAAGATAATTTATTTATGTATATATATATATATATATTTCATCTACTTACTTCCATTCAAGTCAATAAGGAAAGAAAAACAGCGTTCATGCGTACGTACGACCTACCACCTCCATGAACGGTGTATTTCATTTCATTTATCTATCTATTATATATATATATATAATAAATATATATGATATATAAATCATGATTTAAATTCTAGAAGTAATTAAATCATGATATAATTAATAATAATATCAAGAACAACATGTCCAAACACGTACATTAAATGAAACGATTTTACCGAAAACACTACTTTAACATGGAATTGACAAAAGAACGGGTAATATAAAGTCATAAGTAAATAATATATGATATCATAAATATTATTATGGTTCTCTTACAGGTTAATAATATGTTTAAACCCACTATACAGGAGTTTCAGACATGTACAGAAGTAATTGGACCTAAGGTAAGGGATAATTTTGCAATCTCATTTTTATCCGAGATTTCTTATACGTAATAATTTACTAGGGTTCTATTTTTCATCCATTTCCATAATTTTTTTTCATAAAGTGTTTAATATTATTCCATGTATGTTTAAGGTCATTTTTACCCTTATTGTACTTTTACTTTGTGTTATGGATGGAAAATTTCTTTTGTTTACCATACATGGTGCTTTTTTTACTTTTCCGACAAAAGTACGAGGAAAATGTTTTTTTAACTTATACAGCATAAACAGATTTTTATGGTTTCATAACACCTTTTATTCATGAATAATACTCTAAAATATTTCAGGATTATTTTCAATAAAATCCATTTCTTTGAAACATCATGACATTTTGTGAAAAGAAAATGATTTTGAATAAGAAAAGATATTTTCCTCAAAAATTATTTTCATGTGTTTTATCAAAACCATTTTCCATCTAAGATGACATTATATCATTTGTTTATGTTTCAAGTATATTGTCTCTATTATTTACATGGTTTGATTTTTCTTATGATGAAATGATATCCATTTCGTTTATATGGATTATGTTATGATGGGATGATGTTTATGAAACCCATTTTATTTGTTGGGTTATTATGAATGATGTATGTTTATTTTGTGGCACACATAAGAATGATTTCAATATGAGATGGGTGGGAACTATATTTCCCTCCAATTCATTGGGTAAATATTTATATCCCATGATATAGACATGGCTGAAATGGTAAGTTAATCCAGTTCAGTATTATAGGACTGGAACGAGGATTGAACTCGATTCAGAAAGGGACTTTGTCCACTAAGATGGTCTTGGAAGCAATGCCTTGGCTACTATGGAAATCATATCATGTGCTTAATGGTTTTCCACAATTACATGTTTTATTCCAATGCTATTTTATCATGATTGATGATCCATTATGATCTATGCCTTACGTACTTCCATGTTTTATGTCATTGCTCATGATTTTGATGTTTAAATATTATGCTCATGTGTTGAAGTTCAAATTTATATAGTTTGTTTTATTTTCTCCATGCTTACCCTTACTGAGCATTTAAGATCACCCTTTATATGTTTTCTTTTCCCCTTGATATAAAGAAAGGTTTTAGGTAAAAAAAAGGATGATCTTTATGGGAGATGTTGAAGATCTTTCACCAATATTAGAAGATTATATTTTGAGTTTCCAAAAACACTAAACTATTATAGACCTTTGGTGTCTGTTTTTATTATGTATTAAGTATTCTGCAAAAGTAATGTAATGTCCATGTACACTAAGCTTTGGGTCTCTATAGTTGGTATCAGATGAAAGGTTTAATTAACCTTTGGAAACTAGGATGTGAAAACATTAGTGAGATCCCTAGAGATATTTCTATGGTATGTCTAGGGATGTCCCTAAGGATAAGTATAAGTATAGGTTATATTCCTAGATTTATGGTAAAGATATTAGAATTAAACCTAAGATGTTAGATATTGAAGGTACTCCCCCTTTATTATGTTGTTTTACCTAGCATGATTCTTGCCTCTCATTATTCTTTTTGGGTTTTAGACGATGGCTGGAACCCGAAGGAACCGTGTTGATCAATGTAATTGGAAATGAAATGATTGTCCTTATGAAAAAACCAATGTTATGGGAAATGGAGTGCAAAATATTATTTCTATACTTACACAAGCTATGAATCATTATGGACTTACGAATGAGCAGAGAAGGGAACAATATTCTATTGAGTCCTTTATGAGGCAACGTCCACCCTATTTCAGTGGGCCTTCTGATCCACTTGTTGCTGAATAATGGATCAATAGCATTGAAAAGATATTTTCCATAATTCGCTGTTCAGAGCATGAAAAAGTCATTTTGGCTATTTACCGTTTAGAAGGTGAAGCAGACCAGTGGTGGACTCTAATTAATAACACAAGGCCCCAAGATGAAATTGCATCCATGGAATGAGACGAGTTCAAGAACATGTTTTTCAATAAATAATTCCCTCGTATTCATGGAACAATGATGGAAAAGGAGTTCCTTGATATTAAGAAAAAGGATGATGAATCTGTTGGTATATACGAAGCGAATTTTACATGGCATGCAAGGTATGATAGATGAATTATAAGTCGATTTTAGGAACCATATACGATTAATCTCACAATATATGGACTTATGTATATAACTTTTGCTAACCTTATGTTTGAGACAGATGGAATGACCTATCGTTCTATCGCATGATCTGCTAACACTTCACGTAAGACAAATTCAACTTTATTTCTTTAATAGATGAAGTGAAAATTGTTCATGGCACAAACAACAGTGAGATTGTACCAAAATCAAGTAAGTATTTCTTCTATTTCAAAATTTTCAGCTTTAGGGAAATGATATTAAAAAACCAAAAATGTTGTCCTAGAGCTCTTATATATGATGAATCAGATGGTACCTTAGATCATCACAAATTTATGGCTTTGTGATTGATGGTTTTTTCATATCCATGTTCTCTACCACTCTCCATCATAACTTGATGGTTAGATTTTTCTTCCATATCCATATTTCCACCAATGTTCTCCTATGTGGAAACCCATGGATGAGTTAATCTGGGTAACCCTTACATTTCTAACTTTTCATTTTAAAATGAAGTTTTAGTATTCCTTTTTTATGATGTGGGTTTCTATTAACGAAAATTTCAAGTAGTAAACGATTTATAACCCCGATGAATTTCGAGGGAGAAATTCATTTTAAGGGGGGTAGAATGTAACATCATGAGATTTTATGAGAAACATTATTTTTAATTTCATTAATGTCTTTTGTTTTACGTGACAACAAAATTAGCTTGTTCTATATGCAACACCGTATTATCTTGCAGTATACACAACACTAATCTTGGATCGCGTTACACACAATTTCATGTTTGTTTGATAGAAGTTATTTTACGCAACATTGAGTGTATATATATATATTCAATGTATAAATGAAATATGGTTGGATTCTATTATATGAAACAAAAAATGAATCGTGCAATACATGAATCTCTGACTTGGCTTTCATTACATGAAACTGCGACCTTACACAATAGCGTGTGTTATACGCAATACCAAGTTTCACTAAACGAGATATTATTATAATATTATTATGGACTAGCCGTCATTAATAGCAATACCCACTTTTCGAAATTTTATAAATTTTATCTTTCAAAATGGAATTCATTTTTGGATTTAGAATATCGTAATTAGCCTAGGGTGAATTTTTGGTATTTTTCTGAAAACTTTCAATTTTTGATGAATAGTGAAAACACTGGGTTACTATTTAAAAACCAAATTTTTATTTAAATATTTATTTATTTTATTTAAATTTATTTTATGTCAAAATGGATAAATAATACCTATATAAGTTCAATGTAATTCATTTGAGTCATTTTATAATAATTTTAGATATATTAAAATTTTATTGAACTTTTCACCGTCTTTTACCCACCTCCTAGGAGAATTTGAAAATTTACATAAAACTTATTTTACCGCTTCTGTGAGTGGAATTTCGAAAAACAGAGAGACACGGTAAATATCATGGACTAAATTTTGGTTCAATAAGGTAAAAATAATGTTTGGTGAATATGAACTTTTTACTTTTATTTACCACGGTTAAAAGTAAATAAGGTAATTATGGGTAAAAATGATATTACTATTACCATAAAACATGTACTAATTCTATTGAATAAGTGTAATTCGACCAAAAACAACCTTGGGGATAAAATATTACCCTTTAGGTCCACTTGTATTAGATTAGGACATTTATTATCATTTTATTTAAAGAAGATTTAAAATAGTTATAATCAAATTTTAATAACTAAAACATTTTTAATATGGGGTTATAAATAAGATAAATTAGGATATAAGTATTCATTAGAAATCTAAAATGATTTCATACCTAATGGTATTTTATTTATAATTTTTAGACATTAAATAAGTTATGTTATTTATGACACAATGGTGATTCAGTAATTACCTAAATAATGAAATATTAAAATAATTGATATTAAAAATAACCAAATAAATGTAATTGGAGACTTTTTATGAATTAAAATAATTTTATAGGTTAATATTACATGTTAGTATTGATTTAATTAACTTTTTTTGAACTAATAATGCTGTTATGAGTTTCCCAAAAATCAATTACCAAATAGTGTCAAAATTGACATAAAATAGTTTTTAAAACAAATATTATATTATTAATTGTTATTATATTACTAAAAATCTATGGATCGGCAAAATGACTTATATAAGGTTATATATATTAATAATTAACCACTTGTGGTTTTTTGGCTGGTTATATTAATTTATTAACCATATAGTGTAAGAAAACAAGAAGACACAGTAAAAGTCAAATTATTTAACTTAGAATTCAATCTAAAAGATAAGGTTAAAATAGTAACCTAAACTTGTCTGAAACCTATTGGATGGGATTATTTCGACCCAGACTCACTTTATATTCTAAATAAATCAATTTTGTGCTATTAGAAACCGAATATGACTTTATTATAAAATAATATTTTATGTTTTTTCCAAAGGTGCCCCTCTCCTCCCTTATAAAAAGGGCACCCCTTCCCTCTTCTGTTCACACCTTTTTGAGCCATGAAGCTCAGAAACTACCTACCCATTTCTCTTCTCCACTTCCCTAGAAACATTATTGAGGTTTTGGTTATCTCAAAAGACCAACTCTACTTCCTTAAGAGGAAGCTTAAAGGAGGTGCGTCGAAGAAGAAGTAATCTCTTCTTCCGATTCTCTCAAGTTTCTTTCTTCTTCTACTTTTATTCTTTAGTTTTATCATTATAAAGTAATAATATAATTATTAATAATATACTTATATGTTATTATAAATATTAAACAACCTTATTTCACCTTCTATCCATCCTACATAAAACGAAATCACCGCGCATGCGTACGTACGAAATACCGTCTCCACACCGTGGTGTAATCTATTTTCGACCACCACCTTAATTGGATGGGTATAATGGTGTAAATAAATAACTATATATGATTATTTTAAAGTGATATTGATTATGAAATATTATACACTTAAATAAAATTCCACGATCATGAGAATGATATCATCGCTCGTGCGTACGTAGGGAATACCGTCTGCACGACGCGATGAGATTCATTCTCCATGTTAACCATTCATGAATGATTATAAAGTATATATAATGAATAATAATTAAATCTTTGAAATAATAATAATACTGTATTTATTTACACATATATGTATTTAATTTTCTTAATTCCATGCAATTCAATAAGGAAACGAAAACAACGTTCATGCGTACGTATGGCCTACCGTCTCCATTAACGGTGTATTTCATTCCATTTATCAATCTATCATATATATATATTTATATTATGAATATATATTATATATAAATCATGTTTTAAATTCATTAATTATGTAAATCAGGATATAAGTAATAATATCAAGAACAACAAGTTGAAACACGTACAATAAATGAAACGATTTTACCCAAATCGCTGCTTTTACATCGAATTTAAAAACGATCAGGTAATATAAAGTCATAAGTAAAACATATTTGATATCATAACAATGAATATGATTTTTTAACAAGTCAATGACATTATTTAAATCATTATACAGGAGGTTTGGATACATACGAAGCATATCAGACATAAGGTAAGGGATAACTTTTCCAATCTCATTTTTATCCGAGATTGTTTATTCGTATGTATTTACTAGGGTTAATGTTATCATCCATTCCCATGTTTTCTAAAAATGTTTTAATGTACGTTTAAATTCCTTTTTACCCATTTTTTAAATTTACCAAATATTATGAAAGTAATCTTACTTTTCTTACCACACGATGAACTTTTTGACTTTTCCGACAAAAGTACGAGGAGAATTTTTTTTAACTTATACGGCATGAATGGATTTTTACAGTTTCATAACGCCTTATTTTCATGAATCTTACTGTACAAGATTTCATGACTATTTTCAAAAAATAATTTCTTTAAAAATTTCATGTAATTTTGTGAAAAGAAAATGATTTTGAAGAAGAAAGGATATTTTCCTCATGAATTCATTTCAAGGGTTTTATCAAAACCATTTTCCATCTAAAATGAAATTTTTTCATATGTGTATGTATCAAGTATAATGTCTCTATTAATTACATGGTTTCACTTTTCTTATGATGAAATGATATCCATTTGTTTAATATGGATTATGTTATGATGGAATGATGTTTATGAAACCCATTTTATTCTTTGGGTTATGATGATTTATTTATGTTTATGTTGTGGCACACGTAAGAATGATTTCATTATGAGATGGGTGGGACCTATATCTCCCTCCAATGCCTTAGGTAAGGATTTATATCTCATGAGATAGACATATATAGAACGGTAAGTTAATCCAGTTCAGTATTACAGGACTAGAATGAGGAGTGAACTCGATTCAGAAAGGGACTTTGTCCACTAAGATGGTCTTGGAAGCAATTACTTGGCTACTATGGAAATCATATCATGTGATTAATGGTTTTCCACAATTACATGTTTTATTCCCATGCTATTGTATCATGATTTATGATCCATTATGATCTATGCTTTACGTACTTCTATGTTTTATGTCATTGATCAAGATTTTGATGTTTAAATATTATGCTATTGTTTTGAAGTTCAAATGTATATGGTTTGTTTTATTTTCTCCATTCTTACCCTTACTAAGCATTTGTACTAACCCTTTTTATGTTTTCTTTTCCCCCAGTATTAAAAGAAACGTTTTAGTTAAGAAAAAAACTGAAGATCTTTATGGGAGATGTTGAAGATATATCACCAAAATTAGAAGATTATATTCCGAGTTTCCAAAGACACTAAACTATTACGGTCCTTTGGTTTCTATTTTTATTATGTATTAAGTCTTCCGCAAAAGTAATGTAATGTCTATGTATGTCAATATTTGGGTCTCTATAGTTGGTATCAGCGAAAAGGATTAGTCAACCTTTGGAAACTAGGATGAGAAAACTTTAGTGAGATCCCCAGAGATATTTCTAAGGTACCTCTAGGGATGTTCCTAAGGTTAAGTATAAGAACAGGTTATAGTCCTAGAATTACTATAAAGATTTTACAATTAAACCTGAGATGTCAGATATTGAAGGTACTCACCCTTTATTATGTTGTTTTACCTAGCATGATTCTTGCCTCACACATCATTCTTTTTAGGTTTTAGATAATGGTTGGAACCCGAAGGAACCGTGTTGATCAATGTAATGGGAAATGAGATGATTGTCCTCTTGAACAAACCCATGTTATGAGAAATGGAGTAAAAAAATTTTTTTTATACCTACACAATCTAGGAATTTTTTTGGACTTCTGAATGAGCAGAGAACGGAACAATATTCTATTGAGTCCTTCATGAGGCAACGCCCACCTTCTTTCAGTGGGTCTTTTGATCCACTTGTTACTGAAAAATGGATCAGTAGAACTGAAAAGATATTTTCCATACTTCGCTATTCAGAGCATGAAAAATTCATTTTGGATATTTTTTGTTTAGAAGGTGAAGCAGACCAACGGTGGACTCTAATTAAGAATACAAGGCCCCAAGATGAAATTGCATCCATGGAATGGGACGAGTTCAAGAACTTGTTTTTCAATAAGTACTTACCTCGTATTCTTCGAACAAATTTGGAAGAGGAGTTCCTTGAGCTTAAGAAAAAGGATGATAAATCTGTTGGTATATACAAAGAGAATTTTACAAGGATTACAAGGTATGCATCTGGATTTATCATCCAACCTGAAAGTAAAGTTGATCGATAATTCAGTGGCCTAAAACCAAGTCTTAAAAGGGCATTAGCTATAAGATACTTCAGTAGCTATGAAGAAATTGTGCATTGTGCTATCAAGGTAGAACTAGATGTTGGTGTAACATATCCATCTCATGGTTTTGACAAGAAAAGAAAGATGGAGTTCAAGGAAAAACCTCAGAACAATGTTGAAAAGAAGGTGAATGTTTCTTTATGCTCAAAGTGTGGAAAGAAGCATGGTGGAGATTGTCTAATAGGTACTAGAAAATGTTTCAAGTGTGGAAGAGATGGAAATCGAGAAGCTGAGTGCCAAAGTAATGGGAAAAAGGATTCTAATGACGTGAATAGAGAAAAGACTATAGCGAATGCTCCACCAAAAATTCAATGATTCAAGTGCAAGGAAATGGGGCATTATTCTAATCAATGCCCTAATCTAAGGGTTAATGATGATCTACATGAGCAACCTCTTATGGAAAAGGAAAAAGGGAAGTCACATGAGACCACTATTGGAAATGTTGAGTATGACAATGATGTGGTGGAATGACTGTGTGTTTATGTAATGAGATTCCAAAATTGTAGTGTGGAATGTCATTTTAGTATCTTGGAATATTGGAATATCTATATATTAGTCCATTGTGGTGTTCAATAAAATTATTGTACCAGTAACCATGAAAAGTGATTGAAATATTTTTGGAAAGAAGATGAAATGCCCATAATGAAGGGATAAGGAGAAAATAATTTGTATGATAGAATTCATGAGCTCATGACATATATATGGACAAAGTGATATCATGGTTTGAGTATATAGAAATTTTGGGATGTGGAAAGAGTTAACTTTTAACAGCACTCATGTTTTCACTAAGGTTCTATAGTAATACATGATAAAGGTATTCACATGTTTGGAATGTTACCAAAAACATATATCATATGATAAATGATGGTAATCACATGCTCGGTAGATGACATTTCCAGTAATCGTTTTCATTATACTGAGAAATTGGACAGATGTATTTTGGATAAGCTTAAATATTGGAATAGATTATGTTTGACATCATATAGTATTGTTTAAGGATAGAAATATTTTTCGATATTATTTTTGGAATGTTATAGTGGTGAAGATTTAGAAAAAGGACAACCTACAGGACGGACGACAACCCGTCGTGTCAAAGACGTGGGAATCGAAACCACAACCGAAGTGTGAAAGACCTTTATCGCCTACCACTGGACTACAGGAAGTCCCTAGTTAGTAGAAACTAGTTTTATTAAGCGGTATGATAGATGAATCATAAGTCCATTTTAGGAACCATATACGATTAATCTCACCATAGATGGACTTATGTATATAAATTTTTCTAACCTTATGTTTGAGACAGATGGAATGACTTATCATTATATCGCATGATATACTAACACTTTAGAGAAGACAAATTAAACTTCATTTCATTAAGTGATGAAGTGGAAATTGTTCAAGGCACAAACAACAGTGAGATTTTACCAAAATCAAGTAAGTATTTCTTCTAATTCAAAATATTCAACTTTAGGGAAATGATATTGAAAACCAAAAATGTTGTCCTAGTGCTCTTATATCTGATGAATCAGATGGTACCTTAGATCATCACAAATTTATGGCTTTGTGATGGATGGATTTTTCAAAGCCATGTTCTCTACCACTCTCCATCAAAACTTGATGGTTAGATTTTTCTCCCATATCCATATTTCCACCTATGTTCTCCTATGTGGAAACACAGTTATGAGTTAATCTTGGTAACCGTTACATTTCTAACTTTACTTTTTTAAAATGAAGTTTTAGTATTCCTTTTTATGATGTGGGTTTCTATTAATGAAAATTTCAAGTAGTAAACGATATATAACCCTGACGAATTTCGAGGGCAAAATTCATTTTAAGGGGGGTAGAATGTAACATCCCGAGATTTTATGAGAATTATTATTTTTAATTTCATTTATGTCTTGTGTTGTAAGAAACACCAAAATTATCTTGTTCTATACGCAACATTGTATTAGCTTTCAGTATACACAACACTAATCTTTGATTGGGTTACACTCAATTTCAAGTCTGTTTGATAGAAGTTATTTCACGCAACATTGACAGTATATATATATATATATATATATTCAATTTATAAATGAAATATGGTTGGATTATATTATACTCAACAATAAATGAATCGTGTAACGCCCCAATATTTCATAGTGTGTTACTTCTTCAAAATAATTCAATAACTTGCACTACACGCAACACCGAGTTCAAGCGCACCCTGACTTACCAAACAAGCCGTTCAAAAGAGGTTATGAATATTATTAACTAAATGTTAAACTTTATATAGTCCTTATAATTTTAGAATCCATATTATTTGTTTCTTAGACATAATGTAAGAACAAATTCATTTTCTTCAGATAAAAGAAGTATTTTTCAAAAAATGCACTTTTACCAACTTTTAATAGTGAAACCCTTTTTTTTAATCCAATATTTTAAACTTTTATATATTCAATTTGACTAAATAAATTTATTCTTTAGAATGGGGACATCAAAAATTTACAATGTAACACCCCAAGATTCCACGGTACGCTTCTCTTTGAATAATACAGTAGCGTGTGTTGTACGTAACTTTGAGTTCTAACACAGACTGCAACCAATCAAACTAGCTGTAATGATTAGTAATACCTAATTTTTAAATTTTTTTAAATTTTATCTCTCAAAATTGACTTCATTTTTGGATTTGTAATATTGAATTTAGCCTAGGGTGAAATATTGGTACTTTTCGGATTACTTTTATATTTTGATGAATAGTGAAATTAGTAAATTTTAATTAAAAACAAATTTTTAATAAAAATAATTAATAGTGATAATTTATGAATTTGAGTGGTTTTAAAGTATATTTATAATATATTTTTACCATTTAATACAATTTTGGTCATTGTACATAATTTCAAAATTAAACTGGACATAAACAGGTGTCAATCTTTTGATATTTATTATATCTTAAAAACACTCTTTTTGTTTTCACAGGGGGAATTAATTTTAAATTAATTTATGCCACTTCTGTTTTTTGAATTTGGAAAAATTGTTCCATATTTGGAATCAGGATTTCCAAATTGTGTTAATATGTGACTTTTATTTTTAGGCATTTTGAATAATTACTTCGGTAAAAATTATATTTACCATGGTTAAAGGGTAAATCCGGTAAATAAGGGTTAAAAAATAATATTATAATAATATAAATTACCCTAAAACGTTTCCTAACCATATTGGTGGAAACATGTCTGACCATGGACATCTTTGGGTCGATTTTGGGACCCCATGGAGCCACTTTTAGGTGATAGGGACACTTTATTTTAATTAAGTTAAAATAAATAAATAAATGACATAAGCATATATATTTTAGAAAAACAATTTTTACATAGGGTTATATATGTTGGATTTTCGACTATAAATATTCATTATAAATATAAAAGGATTTTATAAATAATGGTATTTTATTTATAATTTTTAAACATTAAATAATTTAATTTATTTATGACACAATGGTGATGCAGTAATTACCTAATTAATGAAAAATTAGAATAATTGTTATTATAAATACCCAAATAAATGTAATTTTAGACTTTTTATAAATAATAATAATTTTATAGGTTAATATGACATGTTAGTATTTATTTAATTAACTTTTTTCGAAGTAATCATTCTGTTATGAGTTTTACAAAAATCAATTATTGAATAGTGTCAAAATTGACATAAAAGAGTTTTTAAAACAAATATTATTTTATTAATTGATATTAAATTCTTAAAAATCTATGGTTCGGCCAAGATAGTTATATCATGATAGGTGTATCATTAATGGACCACTCGAGTGTCTCTTGGATGTATATAGTAAGTTTAGTAACCATATAACATAAAAATACAAAGAGACATTGTAAAAGTGAAACTAATTAACTAAGAGTTAATACTTAAATATAAGGTTAATATAGTAACTCAAACCTGTCTAAATCCTATTTGTAGAGTGTTTCTAGACCTATACACGCCTTAACCTTTAAATAATCTACTTTGGAGCCATTATGAACCGAATATGAATTTATTATAAATTAATACTTTAAGTTTTTTCTAAAGAGCCCCGCCTCCCCCTTATAAAAGGACCCAACTTCTAACCAATTTTTCACACCTTCAAAGCATTTTGGTTCGGCCAAACCCTGCCCAAATACTCTCTTAACTTCCCTCAATTCATCCTAGAGTCATTATTTTTATCATAAAGCCAACCTAAGGAGCCCTTTTGATCAAATCAAAAGGAAGAACCCAAAGCAGAGGAGGTTGAACGTACCATCGACTAAAGGAAAGTGCAAGGTAAGGGGTTTTCATCTCACACCTTATTCCCATGAGATTCATTCCATATTTACACTATTACCTTGTGTGTGGTGTATGTAATGCCCATAATTGTATTCTTTATGTAATACACTTTAATTTATGTGTCTTTACATATTCATTGTATGATACCTCTTTCATGTGTTGTATGTTTCGTATGTTACCAAATTGGTAAGGGTTAATTTCACAATCTCTTTATTATCTGAGGTTGTTTTTATATAAGTATCTACTGGGAAATATATATTATCCATGTCCATGTTTTAGGAAAGAGTTTTCAAAGGGATTATTTTAAGGGACACTTTTACTAAAACATCATTTCAAATGTTTTAAATATCAATTCTTCTAAATCTTCCTCATTAATGTCCATGTCTTCAAAATGGGTTTTAAGGACTTATTTATATAGACATGAATGTTTTTAAAATTTTAATTCCTTTGAAAAGTTTCAAAGTGGTAAGGGAAACTTTGATTAAAAAATGTCTTTAAATGACTTCTTTTCTAAATTGTGTGACTTTTAAATGTTTTCATGAAAAGGGGTATTTCTCTCAAAGAGTTTTACAAATCATTTTCATCTATGTAAACATCCTTTGATAAATTTTACACTTGTATGAAGTGGATTTATCATGATAAAAATCATCAATATTGTATTTAAGGTTTTTTGATATGTTTGAGTATGTATGAGTTATCTCTATGCCATTAATGGTTTATGATTAATGTTTTGGAATTTCTTATTCTAGATTTAATATGAATGTTTATGTTATATTTCTTACTCTTTTTAAGATGAATGTGTTGGACTAGTATGTTCTGGGTTGGGGACTGGTAAAAGTAAGCCCTCCGGGTTGGGGTCCAATTACAGCAGACCCTCCGGGATGGTGTCTGGTTATTAGAGGCACTCCGGGTTGGTGTCCGGTTATTAAAGGCACTCCGGGTTGGTGTCCAGTTATTAGAGGCACTCCGGTTTGGTGTCCGGTTATTAGAGCCGCTCCGGGTTGGTGTCCGGTTATTAGAGGCACTCCGGGTTGGGTTCCGGTTATAGTTATCCCCTAGGCCTTGGCAGAGGCCTTGATAAAGAAATTGAAGTTCCGCATTATGTATTCCATCATTATGAAAGTGGTTATTGATATTTCATGTGAATATTCGATTAGTAGAATATCCATGTGAATAAGTAAATGGAATTATTTCATTTTATTTTTTCCATACTATGTTGAAGTTCAAGTTTAAAAGGATTTTGTTTTAGTTATACATTGCCTTAAATGTTTATGCTTATTTATGAAAGTTTCCGTTGTATTGATTACACTTACTGAGCATTTGAGCTCACCCCTATCTATGTTATATTTTTCCCAGGATTCCAAGAAGTGTATTGTGATTGATATGCAAGTTTAAGACAAGGGAATAATGGCATTCATAAAGGATTATTTATGTTGTTTTGTATGTTGTGAAATGTAATGTAACACTCATGTATGTAATCTATTTTCCAAGACTGCTAAACTGATCGGTTCTTCGGGACTTGATATTTCTTGTGATCATGCCAATGTTATATAATAATGCACCGACTCTCGGTAACTGGGGTCGGGGCGTTATAGTTGGCATCAGAGAAGTTTAGAAATAACCTTGGAAACTAGATTTAGATAAATTCTGATTAGAGCACATAGCCCTAAGATAGACTTTGAGGATTAGTATAAAAGAACATCCTAGAATTTTTGGTATTGTAGAGATTTTGTGAGTTTTCCGAGCAATAAATCCTTGTCTGGATATGAGCAGGTAGAGGAGGCTCTGGCACAGATGTACCTAGGGGTAAAACCCAAAAACACTGCTTTGAGATAGACTCGAACGGGAACTGGTACACAACAACGGGCCTTGCTGAACTCTTGGTTACGCCACTCCCAGGGGATATGCTTAGAATAATTCTCATTTTCTTTACAAACCATTTTGAAGGGCTCATGAGTATATACTTACTCAAAGAAAACATTTTTATGATTATGGATTATATCCATAAAGTGTTCAATTTGTTTTAGGTATTTTACAAGTTTGGAATTATTCATTGCAATTCATAAACTGACCTAGTTTATGCTATTGTATAGAAATGGCACCCAGTATAAGGAATGTGAACTCTAGTAATACGTATGATCCAAAGAGTAAGAAGGATCATATCTTTCATGGTATTAAGACATCATTTAGAAGGGAAATATTCTCCCACGTATTATCATAATATGAAGAAATAGTATCATGTGGGGATATGATAACTAAAGAGTTTACTGAGTCCTATGGCTTTGAAGGGAAGCAAGAGAAGAAAAGGATGGAAGAGAGAAAGATGGATAAGGGGAAGAGGGAAATGAATAATTTCCCCATATGTGGTAAATGTGGGAAGAAACACCCTGGAACTTGCCTGAAGGGAATGGGAGTTTGTTATAAGTGTGTAGAAAAAGTGCACCAAGTAGGTGACTCTAAGAGTAAGAAAATGGTTTCAAATGTACAATGATTCATTTGCAAGGAGTTTAGACACTACGTGAACCTATCATCAGACTATGCTACAAATGATGCTATTGGATAATAATCAACTTATGATACTACCACAGATGAAAAGGAATGATTAGAGTTCTTATGTTGATTATGTCATTTGAGTGTTGTATCAACAATGTACTTGTTATAATAATTATGGAGTATATAAGGATTGTACTGCAGTACTATTTCATTGAGGATTTGAGATTTTATGGTACTAAGAAATGTGACTCTACAACAAGTTAAAATTTTTGTAAATTACATGGTTGAATGAAAGATAAACCTTAATATGGTCCTAATATTGAGGTACTTATTTTGGACTATGATATGGTTGATTTGGGTAAATTATATTGGATATTCTTGACTGCCTTGAAACTGATTAAAGATTTGTATATTCCATAATTTTTGGAGTTTACAACATTTTTGGATGGATGAAGTATATCCAACATTATATATGGAATAAGGGAGCATGAATG
This sequence comes from Viscum album, assembly GCA_963277665.1. Taxonomy (NCBI): domain Eukaryota; kingdom Viridiplantae; phylum Streptophyta; class Magnoliopsida; order Santalales; family Viscaceae; genus Viscum; species Viscum album. Next base: position 1,895,118,521 of record OY728158.1, on the reverse strand, counting down.
TAATCAATAATGATTTTGGTAATTCAGGATGTTTCAATGTTTTAAAAGATTACCTGATGAAGGTATTCACATGCTATTACCGGGTAAAAGGATCTACATTATGTTTACCTTCCTTATAAATGTTGGACTGTGAGTTTGGAAAGAATTATTTTGGATAATTCTAGTTTGAGATTAATTTTGGATTGCCATAAAAGGACTACCCGGAGGTCGGGCGGTAACCCGTCGCGACCGAAAAGGCTGCAAGACTTGAACCCGCAACCGAAGGGCGACAAGGTTGTATCACCTACCACTGGCCCACGAGATGTCCTGGATTAAATAATGTAGTTTATTTTAAGAAGGTCTAGTATATGAATTATAAATTCATTTTTTTAACCCCAAATGAATAGGATAAATAGAATATTTTTTATGTTCTATTATCTTTTAGAGTGAAATATAAGTTTGTGGTAGAAATTAGTTAAAATATGGAACTCTACTTTTCAAGTATATATTTTTCTTATCCTCTTATTCTATGAAGAAATTAATTCTTATACTTTAATTAAGTGATCTTAAAACAAAAAATGTGTTATCCTAATACCTTATGTTTTGTTGAACCGACGGCATTTTAAATCCTCATAGATTGCTGCATTTAAGGAACTCAATTTTAAACTCGTTTAATATTGATGACCTCAATCAACACCTATAAATAGTTACATTTTTCCTCCAATTATATGTCTCTAATTTCCACTAATGTTCTCCTAATCGATATCATCATTTGGTGGTGACCCTTTCATTTCTCTTTTCCTCTTATTAAGACTAAATTTTATTAACCAAATTTCTGATGTGGGTTTTCCCACAAAGATATTTTCTATTTTCAACCTTTATTTTCGAAGAAAAATATCAAATTGTGAGGACACAATTTATTGAAGGAGGGAAGAATGTAACACCCCAATATTTCATAGTGTGTTACTTCTTCAAAATAATTCAATAACTTTCACTACACGCAACATCGATTTCAAGCGCACAATGACTTACCAAACAAGCCGTTCAAAAGAGGTTATAAATAGTATTAACTAAATTTTAAACTTTATATAATACTTATAATTTTAGAATACATATTATGATTTTATTAGACATAATGTAAGAACAAATTCATTTTTTTCAGATAAAAGAAGTATTTTTCAAAAAATGCACTTTTACCAACTTTTAATAGTGAATCCCTTTTTTTAAATCCAATATTTTAAACTTTTATATATTCAGTTTGACTAAATAAATTTATTCTTTAGAATGGGGACCTCAGAAATTTACAATGTAATACCCCAAGCTTCCACTGTACGTTTCTCTTTGAATAATACAGTAGCGTGTGTTGTACACAACTTCGAGTTCTAAAACACACTACAACCAATCAAACTAGCCATAATGAATAGTAATACCTAATTTTTAAAAATTTATAAATTTTATCTCTCAAAATGGACTTCATTTTTGGATTTGTAATATCGAATTTATCCTACGGTGAAATTTTGGTACTTTTCGGATAACTTTTATATTTTGATAAATAGTGAAAATTACTAAATTTTAATTAAAAACAACTTTTTTAATCAAAATAATTAATAGTGATAAATTATGAATTTGAGTATTGTTAAAGTATATTTAGAATATATTTTTACCATTTAATACAATTTTGGTCATTGTACATACTTTCACAATTAAACCGGACATAAACTGGTGTCAATCTTTTGATATTTATTATATATTAAAAACACGCTTTTTGTTTTGACAACGGGAAATAATTTTAAATTAATTTCTGCCACTTCTATGTTTTTAATTTGGAATAATGGATTCCATATTTGGAATCAGGATGTCCAAATTGTGTTAATAGGTGACTTTTATTTTTAGACATTTTGAATAATTACTTCGGTAAAAATTTTATTTTCCATGGTTAAAGGGTAAATCCAATAAATAAGTGTTAAGAAATAATATTATAATAATAATAAATTACCCTAAAACATGTCCTAACCTTATTGGTGGATACATGTCCGACCATGGTCATCTTTGGGTAGATTTTGGGACCCCACGAAACCACTTGTAGGTGATAGGGACACTTTATTTTAATTAAGTTAAAATAAATACAAAAATGACATAAGCATATATCTTTTAGAAAAAAAAAATTTTACATAGTGTTATATATGTTTTATTTTCTACTATAAATATTAATTAGAAATATAAAAAGAATTTCTACATAATGGTATTTTATTTATAATTTTTAGATATTAAATAAGTTAATTTATTTATGACACAATGGTGATGAAGTAACTACCTAGTTAATGAAAAATTAGAATAATCGATATTATAAATACCCAACTAAATGTAATTTGAGACTTTTTATAAATAAAAATAATTTTATAGGTTAATATGACATGTTAATATTGATTTAAGTAACTTTTTTATAAGTAATAATTCTGTTATGATTTTTACAAAAATCAATTATTGAATAGAGTCAAAATTGACATAAAAGAGTTTTTAAAACAAATATTATATTATTAATTGATATTAAATTCCTAAAAATCTAATGTTCGGCCAAGAGACTTATATCATGATAGGTGTATCATTAATGGAGCACTTGGGGGGTCTCTTGGATGTATATTGTAATTTTATTAACCATATAATATAAAAATACAAAGAGACATTGTAAAAGTGAAACTAATTAACTAAGAGTTAATACTTAAAGATAAGGTTAATATAGTAATCCAAACCTGTCTAAATCCTATTGGTTGAGTGGTTTTAGACCTATCCCCACCTTAAACTTTAAATAATCTACTTTGGAGACATTATAAACCGAATAGTAATTTATTATAAATTAATAGTTTAATTTTTTCCTAAATAGCCCCTCCTCGCCCTTATAAAAGGACAAAATTATAACCAATTATTCACCCCATAAAATCCTTTTGTATCGGCCAAAACCTGCCCAAATACTCTCTCAACTTCTCTCAATTCATCCTAGAGTCATTAGTTTGATCCGAGATCCAACATAAGGAGCCGTTTTGATCAAATCAAAAGGAAGAACCTGAAGAAGAGGAGGTTAAACGTACCATCGACTAAAGGAAAGTGCAAGGTAAGGGGTTTTCATCTCACACCTTATTCCCGTGAGATTCATGCCATATTTCCACAATTACCTTTTTTGTGGTGTATGTACTGCCCATAATTGTATTCTTTATGTAATAAACTTTAATTTATGTGTCTTTACATATTCATTGTATGATACCTCTTTCAAGGGTTGTATGTTTCGTAAGTTACCAAATTGGTAAGGGTTAATTTCACAATCTCTTTATTATCTGAGGTAGTTTTTACGTAAGTATCTACTGGGCCATATTTATTATCAATGTCCATGTTTTATGAAAGAGTTCTCAAAAGGATTATTTTAAGGGACACTTTTACTAAAACATAATTTCAAATGTTTTAAATATCAATTCTTCTAAATCTTTCTCATTAATGTCCATGTCTTCAAAATGGTTTGTAAGGATTTATTTATATGGACATGAATGTTTTTAAAATGTTAATTACATTAAAATGTTTCAAAGTGTTATGGGACACTTTGATTCAAAAATTTCTTTAAATGAATTCTCTTATAAATTGTGTGACTTTTAAATGTTTTCATGAAAAGGGGTATTTCTCTCAGAAAGTTTTACAAATAATTTTCATCTATGTCAACGTCCTTTGATAAATTTTACACTTGTATGAAGTTGATTTATTATGATACAAATCATCCATATTGTATTTAAGGTTTTGTGATATGATTGACTATGGATGAGTTATCTTTATTCCATTAATGGTTTATGATTAATGATTTGGAATTTATTATTCTAGTTTTAATACGAATGTTTATGTTATATTTCATCCTCTTTTTAAGATAAATGTGTTGGACTAGTATGTTCCAGGATGGGGACCGGTAAAAGTAAGCCCTCCGGGTTGGGGTCCGGTTACATCAGACCCTCCGGGTTGGTGTCCGGTTATTAGAGGCACTTCGGGTTGGTGTTCGGTTATTAGAGGCACTCCGGGTTGGTGTCCGGTTATTAGAGGCACTCCGGGTTGGTGTCTAGTTATTAGAGGCACTCTGGGTTGGTGTCCGGTTATTGGAGGCACTCCGAGTTGGTGTCCTGTTATTAGTGGCACTCCAGGTTGGGTTCCGGATATAGTTAGCCCCGAGGCCTTGGCATGAGGCCTTGATAAAGAAATTAAAGTTCTGCATTATGCATTCCATCATTATGAAAGTGGGTATTGATATTGAATGTGAATACTCGATTAGTAGAATATCCATGTGAATAAGTAAATGGAATTATTTCATTTTATTTTTTCCACACTATTTTGAAGTTAAAGTTTAAAAGGCTTTTGTTTTAGTTATACATTTCCTTAAATGTTTATGGTTATTTATGAAAGTTTCCGCTATATTGCTTACCCTTACTGAGCGTTGGAGCTCACCCCTTTCTATGTTTTATTTTTCCCAGGATTCAAAGAAGTCTATTGTGATTGATATGCAGGGTTAAGACAAGGGAATAATGGAATTAATAAAGGATTATTTATGTTATGAATTGTAATGTAACATTCATGTATGTAATCTATTTTCCAAGACTACTAAACGGGGCGGTTCTTCGGGACTTGATCTTTCTTGTGATCATGCCGATGTTATGTAATAATGCACCGACTCTGTGTAACTGGGGTCGGGGCGTTATAAATCATGCACTACATGCAACCCTAACTTGGTTTTCATTACATGCAACTGCGACCTTCCACGATAGCGTGTGTTATACGCACTACCAAGTTTCACTAAATGAGATATTATTATAATATTATTATGAACTAGCAGTTATGAATAGTAATACCCACTTTTTGAAATATTATAAATTTTATCTTTCAAAATGGACTTCATTTTTGGATTTGGAATATCGAAATTAGCCTAGGGTGAATTTTTGGTATTTTTATGAAAACTTTCAATTTTTGATGAATAGTGAAAACACTGGGTTACTATTTAAAAACCAACTTTTTATTTAAATAATTATTTATTTTATTTAATATTATTTTAGGTAATAATTGATACATAATACCTATATAAGTTCAATTTAATTCATTTGAGTCATTTTATAATAATTTTAGATATATTAAAATTTTATTGAACTTTTCACCGTCTTTTACCCACCTCCTAGGAGAATTTCAAAATTTACATAAAACTTAATTTTACCACTTCTGAGAGTAGAATTTAAAAAATTATAGAGACACGGTTAATATCAAGGAGTAAATTTTGGTTCAATAAGATAAAAATAATTTTTGGTGAATAGTAACTTTTTACTTTTATTTACCACGGTTAAAAGTAAATAGGATAATTAAGGTTAAAAATGATATTACTATTACCCTAACACATGTCCTAATTCTATTGGATTAGTGTAATTCGAAAAAATAACAACCTTAGGGATAAAATATTACCCTTTAGGTCCACTTGGATTAGATTAGAACATTTATTATTATTTTATTTCAAGAAGAGTTAAAATAGATAAAATCAAAGTTTAATAACTAAAACATTTTTAATATAGTGTAATAAATAAGATAAATTCGAATATAAACTTTCATTAGAAATATAAAATTATTTCATACCTAATGGTATTTTATTTATAATTTTTAGACATTAAATAATTTATGTTAATTATGACACAATGGCGATGCAGTAATTACCTAAATAATGAAATATTAAAATAATTGATATTACAAATACCCAAATAAATATAATTTGTGACTTTTTATGAATTAAAATAATTTTATAGGTTAATATGACTTGTTAGTATTGATTTCATTAACTTTTTGTGAACTAATCAGGCTCTTATGATTTCCACACAAATCAATTACCAAGTAGTGTCAAAATTGACATAAAATTGTTTAAAAAAACATTATTTTATTAATTTTTTTTATATTCATAAAAATCTATGGTTTGGACAAATGACTCAGATAAGGTTATATATATTAATAATGAAACACTTGGGGTTCTTTTGGCTGGTTATAGTAAGTTTATTAACCATATAGTGTAAGAAAACAAGAAGACACGGTAAAAGTTAAATTATTTAACATAGAATTAAATCTAAATGATAAGGTTAAAATAGTAACCTAAACATATCTAAAACCTCTTTTTTGAGGGGATTTCGACCCAAACTCACTTTATGTTCTAAATAAATTAATTTTGAGTTATTATAAAATGAATATGACTTTATTATAAAATAATATTTTATGTTTTTCCAAAGGTGCCCCTCTCCTCCCTTATAAAAAAGGCACCCCTTCCCTCTTCACTTCACACCATTCTGAGCCTTGAAGCTCGGCCAAAACCTACCCATTTCTCTTATCCACTTCCCTAGAAACATTCTGGAGGTTACATTCATCTTAAAATACCATCTCTACTTCCTTAAGAGGAAGTTTAAAGGAGGTGCGTCGAAGAAGAGGTAATCTCTTCTTCCGATTCTCTCAAGTTTCATTCTTCTTATACTTCTTCTTCATTAGTTGTCTCATTATAAAGTAATAAAATCAATATTACTAATACAAAGATATGATATTATAAATATGAAACAACTTTATTTCACCTACTATCCATCCTACGGAAAATGAAATCACTGCGCGTGCGTACGTACGGAATACCGTCTCCTTGCCGTGGTGTAATCTTTTTTCGACCACCACCTTACTTGGATGGGTATAATGGTGTAAATAATTAAATATATGTGATTATTGTAAAGTGATATTGATTCTGAAATATTATAAACTTCAATATAATTCCATTATCATAGGAATGATATCATCGCTCGTGCGTACGTACGGAATACCGTCTCCACGATGTGATGAGATTAATTCTCCATGTTAACCACTCATGAATTATTATAAAGTATATATAATGAATAATAATTAAATATATCACATAATAATGATACTATATTTATGTATATATATATTTATGTCATCTACTTAATTCCATTCAATTCAATAAGGAAATGAAAACAGCGTTCATGCGTACGTACGGCCTATCATCTCCACGAACGGTGTATTTCATTCCATTTATCGATCTATCATATATATATGTATATTCTGAATATATATTATATATAAACAATGTTTTAAATTATAGAATTAATTAAATCAGGATATAAGTAATAATACCAAGAACAAAAAGTCGAAACACGTACATTAAATGAAACGATTTTACCCAAATCGCAGCTTTTACATCAAATTTACAAAAGAACGGGTAATAGAAAGTCATAAGTAAACCATATATGATATCATAACAATGAATATGATTCTATAATAATTCAATGACATTATTTAAATCATTATACAGGATGTTCAGATACATACAAATCATATCAGACATAAGGTAAGGGATAACTTTTCCAATCTCATTTTTATCTGATATTGTTTTTTCATAAGTATTTACTGGCGTTATTATTATCATCCATGCCCATGTTTTATAAAAATGTGTTCATGTATGTTTAAATTCCTTTTTACCCATTTTTTAAATTTTCCAGATGTTATGAAAGGAATATTAATTTTGTTTACCACACGAGGAACTTGTTGACTTTTCCGACAAAAGTACGAGGAGAATGTTTTTTTAACTTATACCGCATGAATAGATTTTTACGGTTTCATAACGCATTATTTTCATGAAGATTACTCTATAATATTTCATGACTATTTTCAAAAAAATAATTTTCTTTAAAAATTTCATGTAATTTTGTGAAAATAAAATGATTTTGAAGAAGAAAGGACGTTTTCCTCAAGAATTCATTTCAAGTGTTTTATCAAAACCATTTTCCATCTAAGATGACATTTTTTCATATGTGTATGTATCAAGTGTAATGTCTCTATGATTTACATGGTTTCATTTTTCTTATGATGAAATGATATCCATTTGTTTTATATGTATTATGTTATGATGGAATGATGTTTATGAAACCCATTTTATTCTTTGGATTATGATGAATGATTTATGTTTATATTGTGGGACACGTAAGAATGATTTCATTATGAGATGGGTGGGACCTATATCTCCCTCCAATGCTTTGGGTAAAGATTTATATCTTATAAGATAGACATGGATAGAATGGTAAGTTAATCTATTTTTGTATTGGAGGATTGGAACGAGGAGTGAACTCGATTCAGAAATGGACTTTGTCCACTAAGATGGTCTTGGCAGTAATGCCTTGGGTACTATGGAAATCATATCATGTGCTTAATGGTTTTCCAAAATTACATGTTTTATTCCCATTCTATTTTATCATGATTGATGATCCATTATGATCTATGCCTTAGGTACTTCCATGTTTTATGTCATTTCTCAAGATTTTTATCTTTAAATATTATGCTCATGTTTTGAAGTTCAAATGTATATGGTTTGTTTTATTTTCTCCATGCTTACCATTACTGAGCATTTGAGATCACTCTTTTTATGTTTTCTTTTCCCCTAGGATTAAACGAAAGGTTTTAGGTAAGAATAAAAAGTAAGATCTTTATGGGACATGTTGAAGATCTTTCTCCAAGATTAGAATATTATATTCTGAGTTTCCAAAGACACTAAAAAATTAAGGTCATTTGGTGTCTGTTTTTTTTATGTATTATGTATTCCTCAAAAGTAATGTAATGTCTATTTAAGTCAAGCTTTGGGTCTCTACACTCATTCTTAACACAAGGTAAGACGTTAATTTAACATCTTGAGGAGATGAGGGACCAATCGAATCACTTATAGGGATTGATCATATTGGTACATCCCAGAAGGGAAAACCTAGAATGTTTACCAGGTCGATGGATCATAATTCCCAATAAGGGAGGAACAAAGAGTGGTGTATCCAAAAAAGAAGTGCATATGTATCACACTCTGAAGATTGATCTGGATTGAAACAACCCAAAACTTTTAATAATGAAAATTTATCTTGATCTAATTAAATGTATTATTCTGTGAAATGGTTATATAACATATGCACTTCTTTGGTTTTATGATTTTGGATTTTTCAAATATCATTAAGAATTGTGACCATTTCTAATATAGACTTTTAACAATGATCACATGATTAGTATAAATATAGGGCTTTAACAAATCCAATTTACCCAGACAAAGGAAGTGATGGCCTCATCTAGTAGACTTTCCCTACACGAAGCCCATTTGTCAGAGCTCAGAAAGGAGGTGGCCTCATTAGGGTTCGCTCTTGACCAAACCCAAGCCGAGCTTCAACATGTTAAGCTCGAATGAAACCGCCTATGGGAGGAGTGGATGTAGATATTGATTACCACCCAAGCGATGTTATCCAAGCCACCCCAAGAGTTTGTCACCATCACACACCTTACCTGTAACACCCCAATATTTTATGAAAAATATTCTTTTAATTTCATTGATTTCTTGTGTTGTACGCTACACCAAAATTATCTTGTGCTATACGCAACACCATATTAGCTTATATTATATGAAAACACTATTCTTGGCTTGTGTTTCACACAAGTGCAAGCTTCCTCAATAGCGTGTGTTGTACGCAATATTGAGTTTCACTAAACAACGATATATTGTTATAATATTATTATGAACTAGAAATTATGAATAGTAGTGGCTAAATTTTTAATTTTATTACATTATAATTCATATTACAAATTTTATAGAACATGGTATGAGAACAAAATAAATTTTTCGGGTAAAATAAGTATATTTCAAAAAATGTTGTTTTGTCGCCTTTTGATGGTGCACCCAAATTAATTTTTTTTGAAATTTTTATAAGTTAAATTTGACAAAATAAAATTATTCTCTTTTAATCAGCATATAAAAATTTACTTTGGATAAATCTTTGATATTTTTATGATAAGTTTCTTATTTTGATGAATAGTAAAAATACGCTAAATTTTAATTAAAAACAAATTTTTTAATCGAGATAATTTATACGGTTAAATTATAATATTGAATGGTTTTAAAGTATAAATAGAATATATTTTTACCATTTAATATAATTTTTTTCATTATCCTTAATTTTACACTGAATGCATAAGTAAAAACATTTCAATCTTTTGCAACGTTTTAACTTTTAAAACCCATTTTCTCAACAACGGGATTAATTTTAAATTAAATACTGAAAATTTTGTTTTCTGAATTTGGAAAAATGGATTCCATATTTGGAATCAGTAGGTCCAAATTATTTTAATAATCTACTTTTTATTTTTAGGCATTATGAATGGTAACTATGGTAAATTTTATTTACCATAGTTAAAGGTAAATCGGGTAATTAAGGGTAAATATAATATTATAAAATTACCCTAACCCTTGTATTAATATAATTGGATGATTATATTTTTCCCTTAATCATACTTGGGTTGAAATTGAATCTAATGAAACCCACTTGTATTTGATTAAGACCTTTTATTTATTTTATTTAAAGGAAAGTGAAATATGTCTCACTCAAACTATAATAATTAGATTATTTTTAATATAAGGCTATACTGAATATAAATTCGATTATAAATACTCATTTGAAAGATAAAATGTTTTTCTTTATCATGTTAATTTATTTGTAATTTTTAAGAAATATTTATTTACCATTATAGCTTATACATTAATGATGTAGAAATTATTTATTTAGTAAAAAATCAATAACATAGTTTTAATTAAAAGCATAATACCTATCAAAAGGATCTGAAACTTGACCAAACATTATTGGTAGTGTATATATATACCCTAATAATCCAAGGGTAGATTTTAGGACCATTTCGAGCCTTATAAAACCTATTAGGAAATTTATATTATTTTACATTAAATGATGTCAAAGATGTCAACTTCATAATTTAATAAATATAAAAATTTAAATGTCGTGATTTTAAGATGATAAATTCGAGTAAAAATATTATTATAAATTTTATTATATTTATCCTCATCATAGGATTTGGATTTTAATTTTTATGCTCCAAATAAGGATATTAAATAATTATACAAAAATGTTGTAGTAATTAATTTATTATGAGATATACCAAATAAATGGTTTTAAAAATATTAAAATAAATAATATATGAATAACTTAATGTGCCCCATGATTTTTTTGATTAATATGACATGTTAAGAATCTATTATATATATTTTTTCGAACATATCTTCTTTGTGGTTTTTATTTAAAATCAAATAATGAATAGTGTCAAAATTGACACTATTGATATTTTATAAAAATAACATATTATTAAATTATTTCAAAATCACAAAAATATTAAAAAACTACAAATTGAAAATTATATGGTCTAAAAAGTTATAAATTATCCAATATTTGATATTTACAACATTTATGTATGTATTTATAACAATTTAAAATTTAGAATTTTATTTCCACAAATAAAATTAAATAGATTAAATAATGATTAGTCAAGTTGGTAAGGTTTAAAATAAACATAAATCCTGTCTAAATTATATTGGTTGATTATATTACAACCCTATCTCATATAATATTCGAATTGAGTCATTTTTGGTGGTTTTTAAGTGGGGTTTCATTTTATTATTAACTAATATTTTTGAGGTTTCCAAAAGTGCCCCTCTCCTCTCCTATATAAGGGAACCTCCACCCACTCCTCTTCACACAAATTTGAGCCTTAAATCCCGACCTAACTCTGAAAATTTCACTTATAAACTTCTATAGTCCCCTAATATAGGTCATGGTCATCTTCAAAGACTAACTTTAGTGCCCTAAGAGGAGGTTAAGAGGAGGCACATCGAAGAAGATGTAATCTCTTCTGTCGATTCTTTCATGATTATTTATTCTTCTACTTCATCTTCTTTAGTTTTTTCATTATAAAGTAATAACCAAAGTATAAATAATATACTGATATGTTATTATAAATATTAAACAACCACATTTCACCTTCTATCCATCCTACGGAAAACAAAATCACCGCGCGTGCGTACGTACAGAATACCGTCTCCACGCCGTGGTGTAATATGTTTTTCCACCACCACCTTAATTGGATGGGTATAATGGTGTAAAGAATAACTATATATTGTTATTATAACATCATACTAATTCTTATAAATTATATCATCCACTCCAATTCAATTCAATAATTATGGGAACGATATAATCGCTCGTGTGTACGTACAGATTACCGTCTCCGTGACGCGATGAGATTCATTCTCCATGTTATACATTCAAAAATGATTATAAATTATATATAATGAATAATAATGATATAAATGACATAATAATTCTACAGGATTTATGTATATATATATATATCATCTAATTACTTCCATCATGTCAATAAGGAAATGAAAACAACGTTCATGCGTATGTACGGCCTACCGTCTCCATAAACAGTGTGTTTCATTTCATTGATTTATCTATTATATATATATATATACTGAATATATGTGATATATAAATCATGTTTTCAATTCTTTATGTAAGTAAATCATGATATATGTAATAATAATATCAAAAACAACAAGTCCAAACACATACGACAAATGAAATGATTTTACCCAAAACGCTGATTTAACATAGAATTTACAAAAGAACGGGTAATACAAAGTCATAAGTGAACCATATATGATATCATAACAATGAATATGATTCTGTAATAAGTCAATGACATTATTTAAATCATTATATTGGAGGTTCAGATACATACGAAGCATATTGGGCATAAGGTAAGGGATAATTATTTCATTCCCATTATTATCCGAGATTGTTTATACGTATGTATTTACTGGGGATATATTTTTGATCCATGTCCACAAAAATGTTTTTCATAAAGTGTTTAATATTCTTCCGTGTATGTTTCAAGTCATATTTACCCCTCTTTGACTTTTAATTTGTGTTATGGAATGAATATTTCTTTTGTTTACCATACGTGGTACTTTTTGACTTTTCCGTTAAAAGTATGAGGAGAATGTTTTTTTAACTTATACAGCATGAACAAATTTTTACGGTTTCATAATGCCTTATTTTCATAAAGATTACTCTATAATATTTCATTATTATTTTCAAAAAAATCATTTTCTTTTAAATTTTCATGGCATTTTTTGAAAAGAAAATTATTTCGAAGAAGAATGGATATTTTCCTCAAGAATTCATTTCAAGTGTTTTATCAAAACCATTTTACATCTAAGATTACATTATTTTATATTTGTATGTTTCAAGTATAGTGTTTCTATGATTTACATGGTTTCACTTTTCTTATGATGAAATGATATCCATTTGTTTTATATGGATTATGTTATGATGGGATGATGTTTATGAAAACAATTTTATATTTTGGGTTATGAAGAATGATTTTTGTTTAGGTTGTGGCACACGTAAGAATGATTTCATTATGAGATGGGTGGGACCTATATATCCCTCCAATGTATTTGGTAAATATTTTAATCTCATCAGATAGAAATGGCTAGAACGACAAGTTAATCTGGTTCAGTGATACAGGACTGGAACAAGGAGTGAACTCGATTCAGTAAGGGATTTTTTCCACTAAGATGGTCTTGGAAGAAATTCCTTGGCTAATATAGAAATAATATCACATGATTAATGGTTTTTCAAAATTACATGTCTTATTTCCATGCTATTTTATCATGATTAATGTTCCTTTATGATCTATGCCTTATGTACTACCAAGATTTATTTCTCAAGATTTTGATGTTTAAACTTTATGTTCAAGTGTTTTTAGTTCAAATGTATATGATTTGTTTTATTTTCTCCATTCTTACCCTTACTAATCATTTGATCTCAACCTTTATATATTTTCTTTTCCCCATGATTTAAAGAAAGGTTTTTGGTAAGAAAAAAAGGGGAAGATATTTATGGGAGATGTTGAAGATATTTCATGATGATTAGAAGATTATGTTCCATGTTTCCAAAGAAACTAAACTATTACAGTCCTTGAGTGTTGGTTCTTGTTTTGTATTAATTATTCCGAAAAAGTAATGTAATGTCCATGTACATCATGTATGGGGTCTCTATAGTTGGTATCAGAGGAAAGTTTTAGTTAACCTTTGGAAACTAGGATGCGAAAACATTTGTGAGATCCCTAGATATATTTCTAAGGTATGTATAGGGTTGTACCTAATATTCAGTATAAGTATAGGTTATAGTCCTATAATTATGGTAACGATCTTATAATTAAACCTAAGATGTTATATATTTAAGGTACTCCCCCTTTATTATGTTGTTTTACGTAGCATGATTTTTTCCTCTCACACTATTCTTTTTGGGTTTTAGACAGTGGCTAGAATCTGAAGGAACCGTGTTGATCAATGTAATGGGAAATGCAATGATTGTCCTCCTGAACAAACCAATGTTATGGGATATTTAGTGAAAAATTTTATTTCTATACATACACAAGCTTTGAATCATTCTGGCCTTCTGAATGAGCAGATAAGGGAACAATATTCTATTGGGTCCTTCATGAGGCTACGTCCACCTTCTTTCAGTGGGTCTTCTGATCCACTTGTTGTGGAACAATGGATCAGTACCATTGAAAAGATATTTTCTATACTTTGATGTTCGGAATATAAAAAAATCAATCTAGTTGTTTACTATTTAGAAGGTGAATCAGACCAGTGGTGGACTCTAATTAAGAATACAAGGCCCCAAGGTGAAATTGAATCCATGGAATGAGATGAGTTAAAGAACTTATTTTTCAATAAGTAATTCCCTCTTATTCTTAGAACAAAGATGGAAAAGGAGTTCCTTGAGCATAAGAAAAATGATGATGAATCTATTGGTATATATGAGGAGAATTTTACAAGGCTTTCAAGGTATGCATCTGGATTTATCATCCAACCTAAAAGTAATGTTGATCTATTCTTCAGTGGCATAAAACCAAGTCTTCGAAGGGAATTAGCTATAAGAGACTTTAGTAGCTATGAAGAAATTGTGCGTTGTGCTATCAAGGTTGAACTGGATGTTGCTATTACATATCCATCTACCAGTCTTGAAAAAAATTAAATATGGAGTTCAAGGAAAAATCTCAGAGAAATGGTGAAAAGAAGGTGAATATTTCTTTATGCTCAAAGTGTTGAAAGAAGCATGGAGGAGATTGTCTAAAAGGTACCAGAAAATTTTTTAAGTGTGTAAAATAAGTTCATCGAGAAACTGAGTGCCTAAGTAATGGGAAAAAGGTTTCTAATGACATCCATAGAGAAAATACTACAGAGAACGCTCCACCAACACTTCAATGCTTCAAGTGCAAGGAAATGGGGCATTATTCTAATCAATGCCCTAATCCAAGGGTTAATGATGATCGACGTGAGAAACCTCTTATGGAAGAGGACAAAGGGAAGTCACATGCGATCACTATTTTTGATGTTGAGTATGAAAATGATGTTTTGGAATGATTAAGTGTTTATGTAATGGGATTTCAAAATAGTATCACTGAATCTCATTTATGGTATCATAGAATTTTGGAATACCTATGTATTGGTTTTCAATAATTATATGGTACCAGTAACCATGAAAAGTAATTGAAATATTTTTGGAAAGTAGATGATATGTGCATAATGAAGGGATAAGAAGAAAATGAAATTTTTGATAGTATTCATGAGCTCATGATTGATATAAGGACAAAGTGATATCATGGTTTGAGTATATAGAAATTTTTGGATTTTGGTATGTGGAAATAGTTAACTTTTGACAGCATTCATGTTTTCACTAAGGTTATATGGTAATTCATGTTTCAAAAGAATACATTATTAAGGTATTCACATGTTTGGAATGTGACAAAAAAGATATATCTTATGATATGTGGGGGATAAATGATGGTATTCACGTGCTTGTTATGCGACCTTTCAAGTAATTGTTTTCTTTATACAATATGCTTGGACCAAAGTATTTTGGATAAGCCTAAATATTGGAATGAATTAATTTAGACATAAGATAGTATTGTTTATGGCTAGAACGTTTTTTGATATTATTTCCGAAATGTTGTAATGATGTAGTTTTAGAATAAGGGACAACCTGCAGGAGGGGCGACAACCCGTCATGTCGGACAAGGTTGCGGTAATCAAACCCACAACAGAAGTGCGACATGCCTTCATCGCCTACCACTGGCCTACAAAAAGTCTATAGTTATTATAAATTAGTTTTATTTTATTATGTGGTGTGATAGATGATGTATAAGTCAATTTTTGGAACCATATACGATTAATATCACTATAGATGGACTTATGTATATTTAATAACTTTTGCTAACCATTTGTTTGAGACATATGGAATGACCTATCAATATATCGCATGATCTGTTAACACATCACGAATTACAAATTCAACTTCATTTCTTTAAGATATGAAGTTGAAATTCTTCAAGGAATGACCAACGGTGAGATCGTACCAAAATCAAGAAACTATTTCTTCTAATTCCAATTTTTTCAACCTTAGGGAAATGATCTTGAAAACCTAAAATGTTTTCCTATTTCCCTCATATATTATGAATCAGATGGTAACTAAGATCATCAAATATTTATGGCTTTGTGATTGTTGTATTTTTCATAGCCATGTTCTATACCACTCTTCATCAGAACTTGATGGTTAGATTTCTCTTCCATATCCATATTTTTCACCTATGTTCTCTTATGTGGAAACCCAGTGATTAGTTAATTTGGGTAACCATTACGTTTCATAATTTAGTTTTTAAAGTTATGTTTTGGTATTCCTTTTTACGATGTGGGTTTATATTAATGAAACTTTCAAGTAGTGCACCATTTATAACCCCAACGAATTTCGAGGGTGAAATTCATTTTAAGGGGGGTAGAATGTAACAGCACGAGATTTTATGAAAAATATTCTTTTAATTTCATTAATTTCTTGTGTTGTATACTACAAAAAAATTATTTTATGTTATACACAACATTGTATTATATTATATTATACGCAAACACTATTCTTGGTTTGTGATGCATGCAAGAGAAACCTTCCTCAATAGTGTGTGTTGTACGCAATACCGAGTTTCACTAAACAATGATATATTGTAAAAATATTATTATGAACAAGCCGTTATGAATAGTAGTAACTATATTTTGAATTTTATGACATTATAATTCATCTTACACATTTTATAGAACATGGTATGAGAACAAAATAAATTTTTCGGGTAAAATAAGTATTTTCCAAAAAAAATGCAATTGTGACACCTTTTGATGGCGCACCCACATTAAATTTATTTTTTGACATGTTTATAAGTTAAATTTGACAAAATAAAATTCTTCTTTTGAATAATTATATAAAAATTTACTTTAGATAAATTTTTGATATTTGTCTGATAAGTTTCTTATTTTTATGAATAGTAAAAATATGCTAAGTTATAATTAAAAACAAATTTTTTCATTGAGATAATTTATATGTTTAAATTATAATATTGAATGGTTTTAGTGTATAAATAGAATATATTTTTACCATTTAATATAATATAAATAATTTTCATTAATTTTACACTGAATTCATAAGTAAAAACATTTCAATCTTTTGTGACGTTTTAACTTTTAAAACTCGTTTTGTCAACAGCGGGATTAATTTTAAATTAAATACTGAAAATTTTTTGTCTTAAATTTAGAAAAATGGATTCCATATTTGGAATCTGTAGATCCAAATTATTTTAATAAGATACTTTTTATTTTTAGGCATTATGGATAGTAACTACCGTAAATTTTATTTACCATAATTAATGGTAAATCGGGTAATTAAGGGTAAATATAATATTATAAAATTACCCTAACACTAGTCTTAATATAATTGGATGATTATATTTTTCTCTAAATCATACTTGGGTAGAAATAGAATCTAATGGAACCCAATTTCATTTGATTAAGACCTTTTATTTATTTTATTTAATTGAAAGTGAAATATGTCTCACTCAAACATTAATAATTAGATTATTTTTAATATAAGGATATACAGAATATAAATTACATTATAAACAATCATTTGAAATCTATTTTTTTTCTTTATAATGGCAATTTATTTGTAATTTTTATGAAATATTTAATTACCTTAATATTTTATATATTAATGAAGTAGAAATTATTTATTTAGTGAAAAATCAATAATATAGTTTTAATTAAAAGAACAATACCTATCAAAAGGACCCGAAACATGACCAAACATTATTGGTCGAGTATATATATACCCTAATAATCCAATGGTCTATTTCTGGACCATTTGGAGCCTTATTAAACTGATTAGGACATTTATATTATTTTATTTTAAATGATGTCAAAGATGTCACCTTCATAATTTAATAAATATAAAAATTTAAATTTTATGATTTTAAATTGATGAATTCAAGGAAAAAATTTATTATGAATTTAATTATATTTATATTCATCATAGAATTTTAGTTTTAATTTTTATGCAACAATTAAGTATATTAAATAATTATACAAAAATGTTGTAGTGATTATTTTATTATGAGATATACCAAATAAATGGTTTTACAAATATTAAAATAAATAATATATGAAAAAAATAATGTTCCCCATGAATTTTTTTAATGAATATGACATGTTAGGAATCTTTTATATATTTTGGTTCGAACATATCTTCTGTTTGGCTTTTACTTAAATTCAAATAATGAATAGTGTCAAAATTGACACTATTGATATTTTATAAAAATAACATATTATTAAATTATTTAAAAATCACAAAAATATTTAAAAACTACAAATTGAAACTTATATGGTCGTAAAGGTTATAATGTATCCAATTATGAGATATTTACAACATTTAATTATGTATTTATAACAATTTAAAGTTTATAATTTTATTACCACAAATAAAATTAAATAGATTAAATAATGATAAATCAAGTTGACAAGGATTAAAATAAACATAAAACATTTCTAAATTTTAAGGGTTGATTATATTACAACCCTATATCATCTAATCATATAATTGAGTTGTTTTTTGTGGTTTTTAAGTGGGGTTTCATTTTATTATTAATTAATAATTTTGAGGATTCAAAAAGTGCCCCTCTCCTCTCCTATATAAGGGCACCTCCACCCTCTCCTCTTCACACAAATTTGAGCCTTCAATCTCGGCCAAACCCTACCCATTTCACTTCTCCACTTCCATATAAACATACTAGAGGTCCTGGCCATCTTCAAATACGAACGTTAGTTCCCTAAGAGGAGGTTAAGAGGAGGCGAACCGAAGAAGAGGTAATCTCTTCTACCGATTCTTTCAAGATTATTTATTCTTATACTTCCTCTTCATTAGTTGTTTAATTTTAAATTAAAAACATAAGTATAAATAATATAATGATATGTTATTATAAATATGAAACAACCCCATTTCACCTTCTATCCATCCTACGGAAAACTAAATCACCGTGTGTGCGTACGTACAAAATATCGTCTCCACGTTGTGGCATAATTTGTTTTTCCACCACCACCTTACTTGGATGGGTATAATGGTGTAAATAATAACTATATATGGTTATTATAACATCATACTGATTCTGAGATATTATATCATCCACTCCAATTCCATTAAATAATTACGGGAACAGTATCATCGCTTGTGCGTACGTACGGATTACCGTCTCCACGACGCCATAGATTCATTCTCCATGTTATCCATCCAAGAATGATTATAAATTATATATAATGAATAATAATGATATATATGACATAGTAATTCTATTGTATTTATGTATATATATATATATGTGTCATCTACTTACTTCCATTCAAGTCAATAAGGAAAGGAAAACAATGTTCATCCGTACGTACGACCTACCGTCTCCATGAACAGTGCGTTTCAATTCATTTATTTATATTATATACATATATATATATATATACTGAATATATATGATATATAAATCATGTTTTAAATTATGGAAGTAATTAAATCATGATATAATTAATAATTATATCATGAACAACAAGTCCAAACACGTACGATAAATGAAACGATTTTACCCAGAACGCTGCTTTAACATGGAATTTAAAAAAGAAAAGGTAATATAAAGTCATAAGTGATCCATATATGATATCATAATAATGAATATGATTATTTAATAAGTCAATGGAATTATTTAAATTATTATACTAGAGGTTCGGATACATACGAAGCATATCAGACATAAGCTAAGGGATAATTATTCCAAAATCATTGTTATCTGAGATTGTTTATACGTATGTATTTACTAGGGTTATATTTTTCCTCGATGTTCATAAAAATGTTTTTAATAAAGTGTTTAATATTTTTCCATGTATGTTTTAAGCCATCTTTACCCCTATTTGACTTTTAATTTGTGATATGGAATGAATATTTCTTTTGTTTACCATACATGGTACATTTTGACTTTTCTGTTAAAAGTACGAGGAGAATATTTTTTTTAACTTATACGGCATGAACGGATTTTTACGGTTTCATAACGCCTTATTTTTATAAAGCTTACTCTATAATATTTCATGACTATTTTCAACAAAATCCTTTTGTTTTAAAATTTCATGGGATTTTGTGAAAATAAAATCATTTTGAAGAAGAAAGGATATTATTCTCAAGAATTTATTTCAAGTGTTTTATCAAAACAATTTTCCATCTAAGATGACATTATTTCATATGTGTATGTTTCAAGTATAATGTCTTTATGATTTATATGGTTTCACTTCTACTATGATGAAATGATATCTATTTGTTTTATGTTGATTATTTTATGATGGGATGATGTTTATGAAACCCATTTTATTCAATGGGTTATGATGAATGATTTATGTTTATGTTGTGGCACACGTAAGAATTATTTAATTATGATATGGGTGAGACCTATATCTCTCTCTAATTCATTGGTTAAATCTTTAAATCTCATGAGATAGACATGGCTAGAATGGAAAGTTAATCCGATTCAGTTATATAGGACTGGAACGAGGAGTGAACTCGATTCAGTAAGGGATTTTGTCCACAAAGATCGTTTTGGAAGAAATGCCTTGGCTACTATGGAAATAATATCACGTGCTTAACGGTTTTACACAATTACATGTTTTATTTCCATTCTATTTTATCATTATTAATTTTCTTCTATGATCTATGCCTTATGTACTGCCAAGATTTATTTCTCATGATTTTAATGTTTAAACTTTATGTTCATGTTTTTTAGTTCAAATGTATAGGATTTGTTTTATTTTCTCCACGCTTACCCTTAATGAGAATTTGAGCTCACCCGTTATATGTTTTCTTTTCCCCAGGATTTAAATAAAGGTTTTAGGTAAGAAAACAAAAGGGGAAGATTTTTATGGGTGATGTTGAAGATATTTCACCATGATTAGAAGATTATGTTCCAACTTTCCAAAGACACTAAACTATTAAGGTTTTTGAGTGTTGGTTCTTTTTATGTATTAATTATTCTACAAAAGTAATGTAATGCCCATGTAGGTAAAGTATGGGGTCTTTACATTACACTTCGGTTTTATTCGGGTGTTATAAGGGGTTATGTAACAGGGCCTTAGCACTATGATTTTGTGCATTATTGTTTGTAAATAATAATGAATATACATTAATTTTATTATTGTTACATTGTAAATAGTTTCTAAAGAATAAATAGTATTTTTAGTTAATAATCAACTAAGAAATATCTTTTGATAAATTAATGTTTTTTTGAATTAAATAATATTTTAATAAAATATCATTTTTTTTATTAAATTACTTTTTATTAAATATAAATTTTTTCATAATTTTATGAATGCAATTGTAATTTTTATTAATTTTTGAAAGATATTTTTGTCAAAACCCATGAATCTTTGATAATTGTTAGTTTTTATTTTGAAAGCAAAACTTCACATATTTACAAAATTATTTAGATAAAATGATTATTTTTTTTGGAATCAGGAGGTTAAAATTGTCCAATAGTGATTTTTTCATATTTTTTTGAGCCAGTTGAATTTTTGGGAAAAAGTTAAATACCATCTAAATATATAATATGTTTTATAACATCATAATGACCCAATAGTGATGTAATAAAATACTATGAATAAGATGTTCGGAAAATATATTTTTTACCATAAAATAATGTGATTTTAGATTTTTTTGATTCATTTTATGATGCCTTGGTGGACCCTCCATGACTTATAAAACATTTTTGGATTTTTAAATTGATTTCCTTGAGAGTGTGACTAACCTCCACATACTAAACCCTATAATATTAAGTATTTCAGCCATTGGCCTTATAAAATATTTTTTTCCACTACCCTTTGGAAAAAAAACCATTAGGAAAAAACATGGGCTGGTTTTTAGTTTTGATTAGTTTAAGATGTAGGGTCCAAATCCTAAATAATAAAGAATTCCCTCTCCTTTCCTATATAAACCCACCCAAACTACCACTTCCTCTTCACTCAAAGCCTTTGGAGTTTGCCCAACCTCTTCCCTCCTCTTTTATATAATTCTACCAAGGCACCCAAAGCTCCCAAGAAGCCTCTCTCTAGCCTCTCCCAAGCCTTTGGGATCAGACTTCCTTGTAAGGGATTCCTTCCATTCTTATTTTATCCAAGTTTATTAACATTTTTATGCCCTTTTGTTTTCAATTAAAAATGTTGGGGTATGATTCCAAACCTCCCCCATACTACCCTTTTTATTTTTGAAATGATGAGAGACCTCTTTCTCTCTCATTAATGCCTTTCGTGTACACCTGTTACCATGCCGAAATTCCGTAAGGAAATTATCTCCTCTCATTCACATTCAAGAAATTGTTTTGTATTATGAATATAATTTCAATTATATTTATTGGTACATGTATCTATACTACCCCCTTACTATCCATTTCATGTACATATGATGAGAAACCACTTCCTCTCTCATCAACCATTTTTATGAATTTTTATGTCACGTCGTTATGCTACCGAAATTGCACCATGATTTTCCATGCCGAAGTCATTTTGTAGTGAATACCATGCCTATTTATCTATAAAGGGTATTAAACTTTATGAACATTTACCTATTTATTAAATAGATCTATGTATTAATTCTACATTATATTATTGTGAAATAAATGATGAGTTTTTATGAATCTATGTGGTATGATCAATGTGGCACACTTATGCATGAAATTTAATGATTAAGAAGGGTTCACCCTACTAACACTCCAATGATTTGTGTAAAGATTAGTAACATGATATGTCAACTACAATGAGGGTTTAATCATTATAATTCTAGTGAAATGAGGGTTTACTCATGCTCCCTGTGGAATGATCCTTGGATCATGCTAATACCATGTTAAGTGTTGTTCCCACATTCCAATTTTTGATAATCATGTTATATCATGTATTTATGTTAATGTTTCTCTTATAATCCATTGCTATACCTATTTCCTAACATGTCTTTTATTCTTAATGATATGATTTTTTTACTCCCTTATTGGTCTTTATATCTCACCCTTTTCTTATGCATGTCCTCAGCTTATCCCACGCAATGCTAAGTACTATGAAATGTAGTGGTATTGTAAAGGACGTTTTCGATAAAGATGTTGTGTTTCATGTTTTAAGTTGTTATGTAATGTTCTTATTCCCCAAAGACACTAGGCCTCTCAATATTCCTTGTTGTATCAAGTGAAGGTTTTATGTAATAATATATGTTTAAGTATGAAATAAAGAGAAGGTTTTTTATAATTGGTATTAGAGGATAGGTTTAGTTATTTTTGGGATTAGGATTAGAAAACCCTGGTGAAGCCTTAGAGACAAGATTATGTATAATAAAAATATCCCTAAATTTTGGTGAGTATTGAGTACGTGTTTTATCAAGAAAATACATCCATGTATGGATATGAGCAGGTAGAGGCGGCTCTGGCACAAATGTACCTAGGAGTGAAAACTTCAACAAGGATATTCGAGCTTAACTTAGGGTATCCTGGAACACAATAACGGGCCTTGCTACACTATTAGTTACGACACTCCCAAGGGATATGCTTTGGTAAATTCACAAGCTTAGTATGAAGCATTGTTAATGGAATTAAAAGAAATTTCCCTAAGAATATATGTTAGAAAGTAGAACATGGATAACCTAGATTGAAGCCTAAAGATTCCTAAGTTAAGGAAATAAAAGTCATTTATAAGTTATCCATTTTGACCTTGGATTATCCTTTATGTGTTACCCGTAACATTTGTATTATTACATCAAATGGCTGGTAATAGGGGGACTCAAGATAACATCTGATGTGAAGATCAATGTGAGAACTATTCAAATGAGATGCCCAAACCAATGGGGGTGGGAATTATGAACCTTTTCATTATACTCTCTCAGTTAACTCATTCACTGAATAGAAACATGCGTCAAGAGAATCATTCAAACCCCCTCAGAATGAACAAGTCGCTATTGAGAGCTTTATGAGACAAAGGCCACCTGCTTTTAATGGATCATCTGATCCCTCAATCGGCGAACAATGGATCAAATCCATTGAAAAGATATTCTCAATCCTTCAATTTTCTGAACAAGAGAAGGTTCTTCTAGCTGCTTATCATACGGAGGGTAAATCTAATCAATGGAGGAATTTTAAAAAAAAAAATAAGCCTGAGGAGGAGATAAAGGTGTTAGAATCGAAGGATTTCCAGAAATTCTTTTTCGATAATTATTTTCCGTGCACCCTCTGGCTTAATTTGGAAAGGGAATTCCTTGCCCTCAGGAAAAAAGATGATGAGTCCATCGGAGCGTACAAGGAAAACTGTACAAGGCATGAACGATACACACCCATATTTGTCGTTACCCCCAAAAGAATGGTTGACCACCTCATTTGTGATAAGAAACCTACCCTATAAATATAAGTGGTGATCTGTGACTTCAATTGCTCTGAGGAAATTTTTTGATGTTCCTCAATGTCCAAATAGAGACCAACAAATCTTAGGGGTATCATGGGGATAATAAGCGTAAGGTGGAATTAAATTATGGCAGTCCGATGGATAAATCCAATGGTGCTATGGAGATCTATCACCACACTTTCCAATGGTGTGGAAAGAAGAATCCCAAAAATTGCCTGAAGGGGACAAGGAAATGCTTTAGCTGTGGAAGAGAAGGGCACCTATCTGGTAACTGCCAATAAGAAAAACCTGCAGCTGCAAAATAGGATAGGAACACTCCATTCAAACCTCAATGCATTATTCATTACTTCAACTGCAAGTAACCATGACATCTTTCAAATCAGTTCCCTAATCCAAGGGTTTTCGAAGGCAACCAACAACCTCTAAGGCAGCAAGGGTGATATTTTTCCATCACTACTGCAGAAGTAAACCCCTAAAACAATGTGGTGATAGGTACGCTAGTTATTCATTCAAGAATAGTGAATTTACTTTTTGATTATGGTTCTACACATTATTTTATATTCTAAATGTTTAGTAGAAAAATCCAAATACCACAAAAAATCATGGAAGTAAATATGTAAGTGAGTATGGAAAATGGGGAAATCATTGCATCCCATGAATATAAATCCACCCATGTCATAATCGGTGGATTAAACTTCCCAGTGAACATCATCATACACCCTCTGGTGTAATTTTATGCAATACTCAGCATGGATTGGCTTTCCTTATATAGAGCCAAAAAATATTTCTATGAGAGGGAAGTCACTCTTCATATGGAGAATTGACCCCTAATTCTATACAAGTGCAAGGAGGAAGATGAAACTTCTTTAGAACCATCATCTCAACCATGGATATTAATTCCCTATGAGCATGCATATCTGGCTCAGATGATTGAGTCTAAGGAGGTAACCATCATTGAAGACATGCCTATTGTGGAGGAATTCACTGATTTGCTTCCTGGGGAATTGTCTGGTCTTCCTTCTATATGAGATATTGAATTCTCAATTGATCTTATACCTAGGGAATTTACAATATCCAATACTCCATATGGAATGGTTGTTTTGGAGCTGGAGGGGCTAAGGAAACAACTACATAAGAATTTGGGTAAAGGGTTTATATGCCCTAGTGCTTCACCATGGGGTGCACCAGTCCTCTACGTAAAGAAAGAGGATGGGTCAGTGCACCTTTTCATTAATTATCGTGATCTCGACAAAATAAAAATAAATAACAAGTATCCTCTTCCCTGAATTGATGACTTTTTCGATCAGCTACATGGAGAAAAATACTTTTCCAAGGTGGATTTGCGGTCAGGATATTACTAAGTAAGGGTGAAGAATGAGGACATCCCCAAGACTACATTCTGTACAAGGTATGAGCACTTTGAATTCATAGTAATGCAGTTTGGACTCACTAATTCTCCATAAATATTCATGGACTTGATGAATAGAGTCTGTAGAGATTACCTCGACAAATTTGTGGTAGTTTTTATAGATGATATTCTAATATACTCCAAAACCAATGACGAGCATGAGTAGGATCTAATAATTGAACTAGATACCTTGAGAAAGGAGAATCTCTATGCAATGTACAACATGTGTGAGTTTTGGTTGAATGAGGTACCATTTTTGGGTCATATCATCACAAGAAATGGGATATATGTGGCTCCTTCTAAGACAGATCCAATAGAGCGACGGACGAGGCCAACATCAGTGGTGGATATCTGTAGGTTCTTGTGGTAAGATGTATATTATCATTGATTTGTGTGAAATTTCTCATGATTTACAAACCCTCTTACCAAGATAACTCATAAGGGAGTTAAGTTTTCTTGGAGGGATGAATGTGAAGAATTATTCAATGAGTTGAAAAGGTGGCTTATCACTGTACATGTGCTCACATTACCCACAAGTAGAGAACTTTTTGTGGTATTTAGTAATGCTTCGAAGAAGGGCTTGGTTTGTGTGTTGATGCAGAACGAAAAATTCAATGCCTATGCATCAAGGCAATTGAAAGTTCATGAGAATAATTATCCAACACATGATCTGGAGTTGACTACGGTGATCTACGATTTAAAAATTTGGTGGCATTTCCTCTTTTGGGAGAAGTGTGAAATATACAAAGATCACAAAAGCCTCAAGTGTATATTCACATAGAAAGAGTTGAATATGCACCAATAAATATGGTTAGAACTAATTAAAGACGATGACTACTCAATCCATTACCACCGTGGGAAAGAGAACAAGGTGGCATATGCTCGAAGTAGAAAGGACCCAACAATTCTATCATTTATGAGAATTGAAAAGGATTAAATCTTCTTAGATTTGGAGAGGATGGAAATGGGAATCATTAAGGGAGGAACATCATAAATCCTTTCTTAAATGATTTCTCAACCATCCCTCATGGAGAAAATAAATGATGCTCAAAGAAAGGATGTGGAAATTCTGAAATGGATGGACGCTATCAGAAATGGGAAATCCTCAATATTCGTGGTTGAAAAGGATGGAATTGTGAGATTTGGTTCACGATTATGTGTACCATCTGATATATAGATAAAGAAGGGTCTTCTGAATGATGCACATAGCTCAAGATTCCCTATTCACCTAGGGATCACAAAGATGTATCAAGATCTCTAAGAAAACATTTGGTGGGACAATATGAAAATGGAGATTGTTGAATATAAATCAAAGTGACTGGTATGTTAGTAAGAGAAGGATGAGAGGAAAAAGACTAAGGGGATGATTCAACCACTACCCATACCAATATGGAAGTATAAGAACATTACCATGGACTTTTTCACTGGACATACAAGGACATCCAGAGGAAACAATGCTATATGGGTCATTGTGGACC
Organism: Viscum album; assembly: GCA_963277665.1. Taxonomy (NCBI): domain Eukaryota; kingdom Viridiplantae; phylum Streptophyta; class Magnoliopsida; order Santalales; family Viscaceae; genus Viscum; species Viscum album. The sequence continues at coordinate 1,895,090,896 of OY728158.1, read as the reverse complement.
ATCTTACGAAGACAGCTCACTTTATCGTGATTCGAGAGGAATTATCATTAGATAAACTTGCAAAATTTTACATAAATTAAGTGGTAAGGCTTCACGGAGTATCACTATGTGTTGTATCCGATCAAAATCTAAGATTCACTTCGATGTTTTGGAAAAGTCTCCAACATGCTCGAAGAACTGAACTGAAATTCAGTACGGCCTATCATCCTCAAACTGATGGAAAATCTGAGTGAACTACTCAAAACTAGAAGATATGTTAAGATCATGTTCTATGAACTTCAATAGAGGATGGTACCAACATCTTCCACTAGTGTAATTCTCCTACAATAACAGGTTTCCCTCGAGCATCCGAGTGGAACCAAATAAAACCCCCTATGGGAAAAGGTGCAGAACACACTACATTTTGGGATGAATTCAGTGAACGTAAGCATATAGGACCTAAAATGGTCAATGAAATGGTGGAGAAGGTGAAAACCATTCAGCAGTATATCAAGGAATCCCAAAGTCAATAGAATAGTTATGTAGATAACTGTCGATGAGACATTGAGTTCAAATATGGAGACATGGTATTTCTACACATATCTTTGTGGAATAAGGTCATGAGTATTGCAAAGAAATGGAAGCTAAGCCCTTGGTACATCGACCCATTGGAGATTCTTGATCGTATTGGGTTTGTGGCCTATCGACTAGAACATCCACCTATAATGACCAAATTACATGATGTCTTTCATGTATCCCTATTAAGGAAGTACATTCCAGACCCTTCACAAGTACTCTCTTCAGAGGTAGTACAGTTAGAGGATGATATTTCTTACAAGGATCAACTATTGAAGATCATAGATTATAGATAAAACATTCTACAAAATAAGACAATGACCCTCATCAAGGTGTTGTGGCGAAACCACGAGTTTGAAGAAGTGCAATGGGAATCAGAGGAAGGGATGTAGGAGAGTTACCCACATCTGTTTTAGTGTGGGAAAAGGGAATTTTGAGGTCAAAATTTCTTAAGGGGAGAAGATTGTAACAACCCAAAACTTTTAATAATAGAAATTCTGCCTGATCTAATTAAATTTATTATTAGGTTAATTTTTTATATAACATATGTACTTATTTAGTTTTATGATTTTGGATTTTTTAAATACCGTTATGAATTTTGACCATTTCTAATATTGTCATTGAATAGTTATCACATGATTAGTATAAATATAGGTCATTAAAAAATGAAATTTACTCAGACAGAAGAAGTGATGCCCGCATCTAGTAGACTTTCCCCACACGAAGCCCATTTGTTAGAGCTTAAAAAAGAGGTGGCATCATTTGGAATCGCTCTTGACCAATCCCAAGCTGAGAGTGTGACTCTCCTATATATAAGTAAACCTATTATTTTAAGGATTTTGGACATTGGTCTTATCAAATATTTTTTTTCCAATCCTCTTTGGAAAAAACGATGGGCCAAAATCATGGGCTGGTTTGTGGTTTTGATTAGTTTAAGTTGTAGTGTCCAAATCCTAAATAATAACGAATTCCCTCATTTTCCCTATACAAACCCACCCAATCTTCCACATCCTCTTCACTAAAAGCCTTTGGAGTTCATAAATCCTCTACCCTCCTCTCTCTATAACCCTCTTAAGGTGCCCCAAGCTCCCTATAAGCCTCTCTCAAGCCTCTCCCAAGCCTTTGGTATCAAACTTCCAAGTAAAGGATTTCTTCCTTTCTTATTTCATCTATGTTTCTTAATATTGTTATGTAATTTTGTTTTCCATTAAAAATGTTGGGGTATTATTTCTCACCTACCCCATATGAACCTATTTATGTTTGAAATGACGAGGGACCTCTTTCTCTCTCATTAATTCTTTCCGTGTATACCTGTTACCATGCTGAAATTCTGTAAGTAAATTCTCTCTTCTCATTCACATCCATGCAATTATTTTGTATTATGAATCAAATTTCAATTACATTTGCTGGGACATGTATATATATGACCCCTTAATATCTATTTAATGTACATATGATGAGAAACCCCTTTATCTATCATCAATCATTTTAATGAATTGTTATGTCATGCTGTTATGCAGCCGAAATTGCACCGCTATTTTTCGAGCCAAAGCCATTGTGTAGTGAATATCATTCTCATTTATTTATCAAGGTTATTCACCTTTATAAAAATTTACTTATTGATTAAAGAGATTTATGTATGAATTCAACATTCATATATCATTGAATAAATGATTCTTTTTTATGAATCAATGTTGTATGATCCATGTGGCACACTTATTCATGAAATGAAGTTATTAAGAAGGGTGTGCCCCAATAGGGCTCCAATCAATTGGGTAAAGATTAGTATCATGATTCATTATGTTTAATGAGGGTTTAATCATGATAATTAAAGTGAAATTAGGGTTTAATAATGATCCATGTGAAATTAGCCTTGGCTCATGCTAATACCATGTTAAGTGTTGTTGCCACATTTCCATGTTTTGATAATCGTGCTATATCATTTCTTTTTGTTCAAGTTTCCATTATGCTCCCTTGATATGCCTATTTCCTAACATGTCTTGTATTATTCATGATATGATTTGTTTACTACCTTACTATGCTTTATAGCTTTCCATTTTATTATGCATGTCCTTGGGTTATCCAATGCAATGCTAAGTACGTTGAAATGTAGTGGTCATGTATAGGAAGTTTTTGAATGATGATTTTGTTTTTATGTTTTAAGTTATTATATAATGTTCCTAAGACCCAAATACACCTTTCCTATTGATCATACGTGTTTTATCAAGTGATTTGTTTATGTAATAAAATATGTTTAAGTGGGAAATAAAGATCATGGTTGTTATATGGACACCACTGATGGTGGATCAGGGAGTTGGGCACCATAGTGGGAGACACTAAGGTTTACCATTGGCTAGGATTGAACCTCGGGTAGGATTCCTACGTATCCTATATAGAATTCAAGGATGAAATCCCATGTAGTTCTAAGGGGTGGTCTAAGTATTACGCATTAATACAGCCACTCGTAAGAGGGCCACTCTTGGTTTAATTAATATGGATGGTGTGGAGATTAATCATGGATAGACTCATAGGTTCTTCTTGGAGTAGTGATTATGTGGATAGAATTATCTCATATGGATGTAGTGGACTGGGTAAGAGTTAGGATAGAAATAGAGGAAATGTTAACAGAATGGATGGAGTGTAGAGGGTGATGAATTTATGGGATTGAACCTTAGAGAGGCTTCCTACATATCCCAAATACTAAGAATCAAAGTCCATGTAATCCAGGATGTGGAAATGAGATTACCAAGGAGGCAACCCATGAGAATGGAGTGCATGGATAGTAACCTGAAGGAAGTGTAACCTTAGGTTAGGGAATGATCCCCCCGAGATATAGTGACTTGAGGGAAAGACCTGGATAGGAAAGGGTGATGGGATTGAACCTCATGGAGGCTTCCTATATACCCAATTTAGGAGATAGGTATCAAAGTATGCATAGTTTAGGATGACATCAGGGCTTACACATGTCTACCTTCCCTTTGACATAATGGGTCTTACACATGGTTATCATCCTAGGTGGGTACATACTTTGGAGGGAAAAATATATTTTACCAGGTGGATGGATCAGAACACCTATGGGGGAATATCCTTGATGGTGTGGCCCGTGAAGGGAATATTTTACACCACTGAAGGTTGATCAGTGATGGTGTTCCCCTATGAGGGGGAATCAATGATTACTGACTGTCGGGATTGACCTCATAAAGGCATCCTATGTACCCTTCCTATGAGTAAATGATCAAACATGATAGTTATAGAGTCTAATGTAGTTTAAATTATATCTTGAGGATTATAATGAACTGACATAGAGTAGATGGAAGGGATGGATTATCGTTCTTGAACCTCAACTAGAATTCCTACATACCCCAGTCAAATGGTGATTAAATTCCATGTAGTTCTAGAACAGAGGAGTTAAGACCTATTCATAGAAGCAGACCAAGAATGGGGTTGGGGCATACAAGTAAGAGTGGCCCAGTTGTTGTAAAATTGATTTTATGGTCGCTACTAACCCCTATTCTTGTATGGGTCATTCTCCGTGTGAGAAACAAGAGGATGTAGTAGACCTGATGATCGTGTTGTGTGAGGTGTGGCCCCGAGATATGATTTGGGTCTTACGTATGGCTAGCATCCCAGGGAGATAGATATTGGGGCTTACTCTCAGAGGTATTCCTGACGCGGGACACCCCATGTGTGTTTCATATGGAGAGACTATAGTTTAATGTCGTGTACTGAGGATGGCCAGGCTTAGCAGTTTGATGTCTTGCAGATCAGATTGGGAGGGCTCAGTCCTTACCGCTAGAGCTTATATTGTTTCATGTCATGCACCTTTTATTGATGTATGGCCCAAAAAATTCTTGATGGGATGTAGTGGGGGAATTTTCACTCATGGGGTCCACATTAGCATGTCTATGCCAAAAAAAGATCCATTATCACACCTATCCCAAAAAGAAATAGGTAGGGAATCACAATAAGGGATACAAAACAAGGAATCATGTAATTGATTTTCAAAATCCAAGAGGGATTCATAAGAGAGGAGATTATAAAGAAAGGGGGATTGCTAAAAGAAACTTCTAGAAGCTTTGGTGCTTTGCGAAGGAAAGGGTTATCACAAAGGAAAGGCACTTAGTGATGGAAAGGTTCTTCCACAAGGAGATGAACTCATGGATCATGGAGACTTGGCCTTAGAATATATTTTAATGGGACAATTCTCCACAAACTCTTAATGTATCACGTAGCCTTGAGAAACCCAAATGGGAATCCTTCCTCATGAAGGGTGGATGCCTTCATGAAAGGAATCCATACTATTGGAAGGGGATATGTAGAAAAAAGTAAGGAATGGATTGCAATGATCAAGTACCATGGGAGATCCATTTTAGAGTATAATTTGTGGTGATTAGGAGCTTCATGAGAAAGGATACCATAAGTAGAAAGGTTATGGTAATGATCCTTTTGATATGGGGGGGACTGAGTATTTATATGCAACGAGTTTCGTGATTCTTGTGGGGTGTGCTGTGAAGGAAGAATGATGTCTTGAAGGGTAGGGGATTCTTCAGACTCATGAATGTACCATAAAAGTAGGTATAATGGTCCTGATGCTCTTTGGACTCATAGAGGTACCGTCATCCACCTTTGTGCGCACGCGCTGGCGAAGGGTGTCCATGAAGGTGCATCCCGAGACAGACTCCTTCGGGGAATTTTGGGGCAGTTGGAATCTAAATTATCTTAAAAATGGAAATAACATTGTCTGTGTATCACATATCACGGTTTTAGGGGCCAAGTATATTTATATTATGAATTATATATTTATATTAGTTATAAAAATATTAATTAATTTATAATCAAAAAAGAAATTGTTTTAATTAAAAACATTTCTTATACAGTTTTATTTAAAATATTTACTTATAAATATTACAAATTGAATTAATAAATTGAATATTATTTTAAAATTAGAATATAAAAATTTACATTGGGTTATTATTTTCGATTTTTCAGAAAATATTGATTTTCCAGTGATTAGTGAGAATACATGTTTTTGTAAAAAAAGTAATTAATTTTTAATAAGCTAATTAATTTAAATGTCTCAATATGTTTTGAATATGTTTTATATTTAGAAAATTATTATTTAGTTATATTTAATCTAATTATTTATAATTAAATTATATTTATATATATTCTTAATATAAGTTTGGTTTGGTGTTTAAATATGGATTTTTCTAAATACTATTTTAAAATGAATAATGTTTCTCATTTTAAATTAATTAAAATAATCCCTAACAGGGAGGGTCATAAATGAAATTTATAGAGTATATATAATTAATTATTAAATAATTCTATTGAAATTATTATTATTATTGTTCATGTAGTTAATATAGAATAATCTTTTTCGAAAAAAATAAACTTCTTAAAAACTTGTTTTCTTTCTGTGTCTGCCGTATTACTTTTAAATTAAAATCTTCCATTTGTATAAATTTATTTTGGAAAAATGAATTATCTATTTGGATTAAAAATATTTTATAATTTATAATTATTCCAACTTAATTTTTTACCAAATAGATTAGTGAAATCAATTAAAATTAGTTACATCGATTATGGTAAAAACGAGTTTACCTAGTGTTTAAACGTAAATTAAGGTTTCAAATGACCTAGAACCATGTCTAAAACCCATTATATGTAAATATTTAAAACTTATAAATTCTAGGAACTAGTTTTATAAATTATTTGGTCCTAATGGAATGAAAAAACGTGGTTTTAATTTACTCTTTCAAAAAATTGCAAGTGTTCCAATCAGCCCACTTATAAAAGGCCACCCCACCACCTCCTCTCTTCACCCCTTAAAAACTGAATTTTTTATCAAATGACTACCCAAATAACTTCCAATAAAACCCTCATATCCTCCAAGATTAATTCCTTTGGTCATAAATCCATCCATGGAAGGCCTTTGGTGAAAACCGAAAGGAGATACCTGAAGAAGAGGTAAGGTTCATCAATGGGTGTTTTTTATTCCCCTATCCACACACAAAAATTATTCTTATAACATTATGATATAATTAACATATTATATTCAATATACTAAGATGATTTTATGTTATGTTTTCAACCTAAAACCAAACAAAATTCCGTCAAATTTGTTACAAAGTTATCATTTATGTTTACAGCGGACTACCACCTCATAAAACGATGTCATTCGTTTTTCCATTAAGACATATCACAATTTGGTATAATGGTGTAAATGAAGTTTATATATAATATTTATAACATAATTATATCTAAATATTCATTTTATAATATATTACAATTTTATATTCCAATTCTTAAGAGATGTGATAACATCGTTTGGGTGTACGGTAGACTACCACCTCACGAAGTGAAGTGATTCATTTTCTCTAACGCATTACATGGAATGTAATAAGGGAAAATACAATATGTGACATACATGAAATATAATGAAATTAATTATAAATTTATAATTATTTATGTATAACATAACATTTTATTCTATACCAATTCTGTCACTGAAAAAGTCATAACATCGTTCATGGAAGTGTGGACAACCTCCTCCTCGAAGCGATGCGATTCCTTTTTTCATCACCATATCAAAAAAATGATATATATATATATATATATTATTGAATATAATTATTTTTATAATATAATTATCTTTATTCAAATATAAATTTTGCATACCTTATTTCCATAACAAACATGGAGAAATTGAAACGTTACTCTTGCATATGTACGACCCGCCATCTCCCTAATTGTAACATTAGTTTATTTTTCATGATCATATTCCATAATAAGTTGTAAAAGTATATTATAAAAATGAATATGATAATTATGTAATGATAATTATTATATATTCTTAAATAATTACCTGATTGACCATTATTAACCTACCAAAGTCATTTTTGAAACATAAACCAAATATGATCAAAACATACAACTTATAATTAATTGGATGTGTAACTGTATATAACATGGTAATAAGTAAAATTAAAGTAATAATAAAATTTAAAAAGGATCTCAATAAACTAAATAATTAACATAAGTTTCTTTTTTATGAATATAATGACATGATTGGCAAGTCAAACTCAAGGTATAAAACTTTTCCTCAATATCATTTTATTGAGGCATATTATGATGTTATAAACCTATAATATTTTATGAGGTGTATATAAAAACCCTATGAAATGTTATATCATTATCGTATTTACTCTCATGGTATTTATTATCTTGATTAATTATATTCCCTCATGGGTATTATGATTGAAATACTTCCAAGGTGATCGAGGACTTTACATTAAAAAACAATCATATTTAATGTTTTCCTTCCAAATAATCATTTACCATGTCCATATCTTTAAAATAATTTTATGAAAGTTTTTATATGGATAAAAAGTATTAATAAATTGAATTTTGTGTCACTTTTAATTTATTTAAATTTTATTCAAAAGGAGTCTTTTTATGTGTTTTATACAGATCATTTTGGAAAACAATAGAAGGAATGTTCTATTCTTAATGTATATGGAAATGATGACATTTTTCCACTATGACCAATATTTTATTTCTAGATTCATTTAAAAGACCTCATATTTTACTAAAATAAAAACCTATTTCAATTATTGGGGAAATTTAGTTTTGAAAATGGGTTTTAGAAAGAAAATTATATGTTTATTTAGAAAATAGGTTTTTAAATGAAAATTGTATTTTGATATGAAAAAGTGATTTGTTTACGTGTTTAAAATAGATTTTGAAAAAATTAAATAAAAAATATGATTTATTCTTGTTATGGTACTTGATAATAATATTATGAGGTGGCCTAGATAGCACTAGGTGAGCTTGTTGTAGTTTATACAATTGAGGAACCAAGATATTATCAGGTGAGATCATTACATCTTATACGATATGGTGACCAAGATAGTGTTGGGTGAGTCCATTATTACTTAAATGATGGGTTCACCCAGATAGCATTCTAATTAATTTGTTAATGCTCCTTAACAAAATAATAAATAATGATAGAGTTACCAAAGGGTTTCTCCTATGGATTTAACTGGGCTCGAGTTACTTCAGTGTGTTGGGTTTAAAATGGGTTATCAATGTTATACACTTTTTTACTGGGAATTTTTCTAATTTATTATTATGGATTTTCATGAATTTATTTTAGAAATGTTTTTGTGTGTCTTTCATATTAAAATGTTTTATTTCATATGTTCATAGGACATTGAAGATAAAGGTAAACGTTATATGTGTTTTAATCTCTTCCCCAGACTAATGGTTTTCCTTTTTTGTGTATCTATTATAGATATTTTTTTCTCATCGCATGTTTTAAAATGTTTTTCATATGATTTAAGAAACTATAATAGAATTTAATAATTCAATTTTTAATACATTAATATTTTTCATGAAAATAAATCACACTTTATTTTTAAAGTTTTATATTATAAGAATAGTGGATACTATTGAAAAGTTTATTAAATATGGTTTTGTAATGTATGAGTTGTGACCTAGATCTCTAATAGTATAAACTAAAAAGGATCCTAAAAGTGAAGTAATGTAAATTCTTCACTAAAACTCAAGATTATGTAATTTTTAAGGTCAGGTCCATATATTTGGAATAAAAGGAAGGTTTTAGATAACTTTAGAGGTTAGAAGAATGTTAATAACTTTATATTAAATTATTTGACCTTAGATTTAAGTTAAAATGTCATAGAATTTTAAAATTGTCTTGATAATTTTGCTAAAATATTTATTTTCAGAATTTTATTCCATAAGAAGTAATAAGGAATTTGTAGTGGTAAGTATTTGAGAGTAAATTTGTTTCCCAAATCAGCATCCTGGTATGGTTGGAATTAGAATTGAACAATTTATTACAGTGAGGAATTAGTTGGTGAACACTACAAATGTTGGTGGTATTTGTGTCATATAAGCACCTAATCTACCATGAAGGAACATTTGTATTCTATAATACTTCATAAGGAGACATACTAAATCGTTCAGTGGATAATGTAACCCTATAACATCTAAAGGATGGATCAATGCTCTATAAAAGATATTTGAAGTCGTGGGATGTTCAAAACATAATAATTAAACACTTAGTAATTTTTTTTAATGGGGAAGATGATCAAAATGGATATTTGGTTTAGATTACTAGAGAAAAATATTATCATGGTGACATTGAATGGGAAGCATTCAAAGATATGTTTCTTGAAAAATATTTCCCTAAGGTTTCTTATGTTAGGATAGAAAAACAACTTATGGAATTAAAGAAGAAAGATGATTTTTTTTAGCCACATATAAAGAAAACTTCAAAATAATGCACAGTTATGTTCCAAATTTTATTTAGGACACTGATAGTGAAATTAATTGATTTTACTTTGGGTTTAAATGAAGTCTATGAAGATCATTTTCCATAAAAAAATTTAAATGTTATTGTAAAGTGGTTCATTGTGCTGAGAAAGTTAAGATGGATTTTACTAACACATATGTTCCTCAAGATGAAAATGTTAATAAATGGTCAAGGAGAAAAATAAATAGAGAAACAAAAAGTTAATAAGTCTAGAGTTAAAGCCCCAAAACGTTCCTAGTGTGAAAAATGTTATTTTAAGGAATGTTTGATGGGATTTTAGAAGGGTTTTGTGTTTGTATGTTTCTTCACACTTCTGGTGACTATATATAAAAGAGTACTAAATAGCCAAAGAATGGGGTATCCTATATTCTTATAATAGTGAGTTGTTTTAGTTTCAATGATTTGGGTCATTATTCTAATGCATGTCCAAATTTAGTTTCACAGGATAGAAGTCATCATGATTGGAAAAAAAGGGGTAGAAATATAATTTTATATTACTACTATAGTTGATGTTGGTCCTTCAAATGAAATAGATACAGGTATGTTACTTGTGTATTCAATTTATGATCTTACATGTTTGACTCTGTATCTTCACATTCCATCATTTTTGAGAAATTTTAATGTAAAATGGTACTATGACCTAATGAAATTAACCTATAACTTTTTGTAAAAACTCGATGTGGAAGTATTAAAGAAACCATGATTTATAAAAATCTTTATTTTGTTTTTAGTGGGGTGGTTGTTCCTATAATTCTTGTTTAACCAGTTATATTGGTATTTAATATCACTATTGGTATGGATTAAATTTCAGTTTATCATGATAAGATATATTGTAGAGATGAGAATGTTGGATTCAGCAATTTCATGACTTTTATAACTTAACAAAAAGCTGAAAATTTGATTACAGATTGTAGTAAAAGTTACCAAGCTCATATTGTTGAAAATAAAGAAACTATTTAAATTAGTGATGTGCCCTAAGTAAGTGAATACATGGATGTTTTTTAGGATTATTTTCAAGGTTTTATTCTTGATCATGGGTTTGAGTTTAATTTTAACTTAGTACCTCGTGAAAATCCTATTTCTAAAGACACTTATCAAATGTCCGAAGTGGAACTTTTATAATTTAAAAATAAATTTCATGATTTATTAGATAATGGTTTCATCCAACCTATAAATTCAACATGGGGAGATCAATCTTGTTTTTTAAAAATAAATATGTTTTAATGATATTTTTCATGGATTATAGAGACTTCAATAACATCACTATTAAGAGAAAGTATCTTTTTCCTTATAATGATGATTTTTTAATTATCTATAGGGAGCACATTATTTTTTGAAAGTTGACCTAAGGTAGATGCACCATCAGTTGAAAGTAATGGAAAAAACATTCTGATGAATGTGTTTTGGAAAAGATATGGGCCCTATATTTTTGTATTTATGTCAATTGGGTTATCTAATGAACTTTTTGTATTTATGGAACTTATGAATATAATTTTCCATGATTTCTTGGACACACTTTTCATTGAGTTCATTTATAAACATTTTTTTCATTCTATAAGTCAATAGGAACATAAAAGATGCATAAGGATTATTTTTCAAACCTTGAAAGAAAATATATTTCATAGGAAATTTAGAAAGTGTGAAACTTGGTTGTAACAAATTTATTTCCATTGTCATATTGTTTCAAAATATGCCATAAATGTTGACCCTACAACAATAAAATTTGTTGAAGAATGGAAAAGAACCAAAACATACCATATAGATTTGTAGTTTTATTGGATTAGTAGGTTATTGCTAGATTTTTTTGAAAACATTTCTTTATTTTATTTCCCACAGACTAAGTTAACTAAAAAAACGAGTTTAGTTAATATAGAAAAAAGAATGTGATTATTTTTTTCATGAATTGAAAATAAGATTACTGAATATTATAGTTTTTTTCCTATATTAAAAAAATAGTGAATTTTTTACCTACAATTATGATTCATGAAAATGATTTGGTGTTCTAGTAATACATAACGATTAGGTAACTTCTCATGCTTCACTTTAGCTGAAGACTCATGAGTTAAATTACCCTATGCATGATTTGGAATTATTTTCTATGTTTTTTTAAAAAAAAATTTAAGGCCACATTTCTATGGATTAATTTTTGAAATATATAATGATAAAAAAAGTATGAAATATATATTCACTCAGAAATAATTTAATATGAGATACTAGAAAAGGTTAGATCTAATCAAGGATTATGATTTAACAATTCATTAGAATTTGAGAAAAGAAAGTTAAGTGGTTGATTCCTTGAGTCAAAAATTTAATGTTACATTGACAATGTTATGTTTATAATGTCACCATTTAATTAATGATTTGATGCATTTTGGTCATATAATTTCTCTATGTAGGGATATCCTTCATTTTATTTTAGGTTTCATTACTTTCACCTTCATTAGAAATAATTAAGAGGGCTCAGAAAGAGGATCAATCTTTTTAGGAAATGGTAGAATCCCTTAAGAGGGGTATGATTCCGAATTATAATATTGAAAAAGATTTTGTTTTGTGATTTGGGAAAAGATTATGTGTTCCTTCGGATTCCATTTTTTGGAAGGATTTTATGACTGAAGCTCTTAGTTCTACATTTTATTGTTTTCTAGATAGCACAAAGATGTACAGAGTCTTTTAAGAGTAACACTGGTGGTATGGGATTAAAAGAGATATTTCTGACTTTTACGTGAAGTGTTTTACTTGTTGGTGGTATAAAGAAGAATTAAATATAATGAATAGGATTATTTAACCTTTTTTAATGATGGAGTGTTAATGGGAAAATATATCCATATATTTGTGGTGCAATTTCTATTAAAAGATTGAGGTTATAATGAAATTTGGTTTATTATTGATTGATTAACAAAATCTTTACATTTTAATCCTATTAGAGATAAAATTTCATTAGGTTCTCTTTCACAAATTTATCTAGAGGATATATTCATATTATATAGATCCTCTCTCCATTGTATCATCTTATGATCCAATGTTTTCATCCAATTTTTGGAATTGTCTTTAGATGTCATTGGGTACTAAATTAAATTTCAGTACATATTTTCATCTTAAATATGAGGGATAGTATGAATGCATAATTCAGTACATGGATGAAATTATTTGATCTTATAAAATGGATTACCATTGATTTTGTGATCAATATATTTATTTGGTTTTGTTTTCTTATAACAATAGTTTTCATTCCAATGTACATATGGGACCATTTTAAGGATTATATGGAAAGCGATGTTGAGATATAGTTATATTAGATGCCATCAGAAAAAAGAAGTCAATTTGATCATATTTGGTAGAGGAAATAGCTGATAAGGTTTAGTTTATTTAGAAACATACGAGGATAGATTAGATAAGGAATAAAAGTTATACTGATAACTAGAAGAAAGAACTTTCATTCGAGGTAAGTGACCATGTCTTTCTCAATGTTTCTGCATAGATAAGTGTCCTATTTTTTGGTAAAAAGTAAAAGTTTAGTCCAAATTTAATTAAACCATAATAGATATTAGAAATTCTTGGTTTATTTTCCAACTGAGTGGATTTTCCTCTGAGTTTATCTCAGGTATTCAATGCATTTCATGTTCCAATGAGAAGGAAATATATAAGAGATTCATGTCATGTCTTTTATCCCTAAAGTAGATTAGTTAGAAGAGAATCCTTAAAATGAGGAACACCCAAATTGTATTCTAGACTATTTAGAGAATGTGTTTCAGAATAATCTTCTTCACCTGGTTAAGGTTTTAAGAGAAATCCATATAGTTGAAGAGGAAACATGGGTATCTAAAAGTGTTATAAAAAAAAGATTTCCCCACATGTTTAGTAAGTGAATAAAATTACAAGGACAGAATTTCTAAAAGGGTTTAAGGGTATGAACACCTAATTAATGATAGAATAAATAATTTTCATATTTTTAGTATTAATTAGAATGTTATATTAGTTATCAAAATATTATGTAATTTTGAATCAAAAACAAAATTATTTTAATTGAACACTTTTCTTATATGGTTTTATTTAAAATATTAATTTATAAAATTAATAAATTTAATTTTATAGAATTAATATAATTTACTAAATCATAATATCCAAATTTACATTGGTGAAATTTCATAATTTTTTAGAAAATATTGATTTTTTAATGAATAGTGAAAATACCGATTTTTGTAAAAAACCATTTCTTTTTAATAAATTAGGTAATTTAAAAGTTTCAATATTCAATGAATATTTTTTAATTTAAACCAAGTATTATTTATTTATATTTAATACACTTAATTATTTGTTAGTCATCTTTATATTGGTTTTTCAAATAATTTTGTTTCTGGGTTTGAAGAGAGATTTTTCTAAAAACTATTTTAAAATTCATAATGTTTATCCTTTTAAATAATTAAAATTAGCCATAATGGGGAATGTTTAAAATTAAATTTATATATTATATATCAGTAAATAATAATAATTTATTCTAAATAAAATATTATTAATATTCATTGTGTTAATATAGAATTATCTTTTTCTAAAAAATACTCTTCTTAAAAACCCATTGTATTGCAGCTTATGCGAGATTGATAGTAAATTAACATTTTCCAATTATATGAATTAATTAGAAAAAATGGATTCAATATTTGGTATATTAATGATTTATAATCTCTAATAATTTCACCATAATTTTTTACCAAATATATTTTTGAAATCAATTAAAATTAATTACAACCATCAAGGTCAAAATGAGTTTACATAGTAGTTAAACATTAAAATTAAGTGGGGAGGGGGGAATGTCCTACAAACATTTAAAGAACATATTTTATGGAACTTTTTAGCCATTATCCCTTATAATATCAGTTTTTTTATTATTGGGTCCTAGTTACCTGAAAACAACTTAGGAGGAATTCACTCTTTAAAAAACATATAAGGGTGCCACTCATCCCACTTAAAAAAGGCCACGCGTTCTCATCCTCTATTCACACATTAAAACACATTGGATCCAAACATAACTACCCAATTACCTCCTAAACCTAATACCCGCATATAAGTCTTAATTAGTTTATAAATCAATCCATGTAAGGCCTTTAGTGTAAAAAAAGAGATTCTTGATGAATAGTTAACATCCTTCAACGCCCTTTTACGTTTTATTTCCACCTACACCCCATCACATTATTCTTATACCGTGATGATATAATAAAATAATTATATCACATTTAATTATATTTTTTATTTTATGGTTTAAACCAAAACAACACACACACTACGGGAAAAATGGGTATTTGCGACGGGTTATTTGCGACGGGATTTATTCCCGTCGCAAATAGTCCCGTTAAAAACTTATTTGTGACGGGGGTCTTTACCCGTCGCAAATAGTTTTCCCGGGCTTTGGCGCCAAATCCGGGGAAAACTATTTGCGACGGGGAAGCCGTTCCCCGTCGCAAATAACCGGCGGCGGTAAAAGGTATTTGCGACGGGACCCGTCGCAAATAACTATTTACCGGTTGACCGTAATTAATGCGGGCGAAGGTATTTGCGACGGTGCCCGTCGCAAATGGACCCGTCGCTAATAATCTAACCTATAAATACCCCCATCCGTTTTTTTCAAATCATTCTCATTCTCCACCTTCTTCTGCTCTAAAATTTCTATTTCTAAATTTGAGTTTTTGTTCAGTTTAATTTTTTTCTTCGGAGCTGTTATTAAAGTTTTGAAGAACGATCAGAGCTCATCAATTTTCAAGGTATTTATGTTCATTTTAATTTAATATTTATTTTTAATTTTGTATTAATTTCAATTATTTTTGATTAGTTGTAATTTAATTATGTTTATATTGTTTTCTTACTTAATAAATTTAAATTATTAGTATTGTTCATAGTTAATGGTAATTAGGAATAATTTGTAATAATTTTTAATAATTAAGAATAAATATTAATAATTACTAATAATTACCAATAATTAGTAATAATTACCAATAATTAGTAATAATTAGTAATAATTAGTAATAATTATCAATAATTAGTAATAATTAGCAATAATTAGTAATAATTAGCAATAATTAGTAATAATTAGTAATAATTACAAATAATTAGTAATAATTAGGAATAATTAGTAATAATTAGGAATAATTAGTAATAATTAGTAATAATTAACAATAAATAGAAATAATTACCTATAATTTGGAATAATTACCAATAATTAACAATAATTAGTAATAATTAGTAATAATTACCAATAATTACCAATAATTTGTAATAATTAGTAATAATTACCAATAATTGCCAATAATTACCAATAATTGCAAATAATTAGGAATAATTAGTAATAATTAGTAATAATTAGGAATAATTAGTAATAATTACCAATAATTAGTAATAATTACCAATAATTAGTAATAATTACCAATAATTAGTAATAATTAGCAATAATTAGGAATAATTAGCAATAATTAGGAATAATTAGTAATAATTACCAATAATTACCAATAATTAGGAATAATTACCAATAATTTGGAATAATTACCAATAATTTGGAATAATTACCAATAATTTGGAATAATTACCAATAATTAACAATAATTTGTAATAATTTGTAATAATTACCAATAATTTGTAATAATTAGGAATAATTAGTAATAATTAGTAATAATTAGTAATAATTAGGAATAATTAGTAATAATTAGGAATAATTAGTAATAATTAGGAATAATTAGTAATAATTAGGAATACTTAGTAATAATTAGAAATAATTACCAATAATTACCAATAATTTGTAATAATTAGTAATAATTACCAATAATTGCCAATAATTGCCAATAATTAGTAATAATTACCAATAATTGCAAATAATTAGGAATAATTAGGAATAATTAGTAATAATTAGGAATAATTAGGAATAATTAGGAATAATTAGTAATAATTAGTAATAATTAGGAATAATTAGGAATAATTAGGAATAATTACCAATAATTACCAATAATTTGTAATAATTGGTAATAATTGCCAATAATTACCAATAATTGCAAATAATTAGGAATAATTAGTAATAGTTAGTAATAATTAGGAATAATTAGTAATAATTAGGAATAATTAGTAATAATTAGGAATAATTACCAATAATTACCAATAATTTGTAATAATTAGTAATAATTACCAATAATTACCAATAATTGCCAATAATTATTAATAATTACCAATAATTGCAAATAATTTGGAATAATTAGTAATAATTAGGAATAATTAGGAATAATTAGGAATAATTAGTAATAATTAGGAATAATTAGGAATAATTAGGAATAATTAGGAATAATTACCAATAATTACCAATAATTTGTAATAATTGGTAATAATTGCCAATAATTACCAATAATTGCAAATAATTAGTAATAATTAGGAATAATTAGTAATAATTAGGAATAATTAGTAATAATTAGGAATAATTAGTAATAATTAGTAATAATTAGGAATAATTAGTAATAATTAGTAATAATTACCAATAATTACCAATAATTAGTAATAATGATCAATAATTGCCAATAATTACCAATAATTGCAAATAATTAGGAATAATTAGGAATAATTAGGAATAATTAGTAATAATTAGGAATACTCAGGAATAATTAGTAATAATTAGGAATAATTAGTAATAATTAGGAATAATTAGTAATAATTAGGAATAATTAGTAATAATTAGGAATAATTAGTAATAATTAGGAATAATTATCAATAATTAGGAATAATTACCAATAATTTGTAATAATTACCAATAATTGCCAATAATTGCCAATAATTGCAAATAATTAGGAATAATTAGGAATAATTAGGAATAATTAGGAATAATTAGGAATAATTAGGAATAATTAGGAATAATTAGTAATAATTAGGAATAATTAGGAATAATTAGGAATAATTAGGAATAATTAGTAATAATTAGGAATAATTAGTAATAATTAGGAATAATTAGTAATAATTAGGAATAATTAGTAATAATTAGGAATAATTAGTAATAATTAGGAATAATTAGTAATAATTAGTAATAATTAGGAATAATTAGTAATAATTAGTAATAATTACCAATAATTTGTAATAATTAGTAATAATGATCAATAATTGCCAATAATTACCAATAATTGCAAATAATTAGGAATAATTAGGAATAATTAGGAATAATTAGTAATAATTAGGAATACTCAGGAATACTCACGAATACACAGGAATACTCAGGAATACTCACGAATACTCACGAATACTCACGAATAATCACGAATACTCAAGAATACTCAGGAATACTCAAGAATACTTAGCAAAAAAAAATTATATTATCAATATTTATGAAAAAAATATTAATATTATTAAAATAATAAAAATTTATAAAATATTAAAATTATCAATATTCACAACAGATTTTGCTCTATTCTTAACATGTTCAAATCTTAAAGGGTCGCTAATTGTCAGTTCATGCGTAATAAAAAGTTTGTGTCAGCCATGTCCAATGTAAACTCTATAATTGTCCTTGCATGGTCGATCACCTCAAAAGTAATGTTGCAATCAGACAAACCAAGTCATTCCCTTCTTATCTATAAGAATCATCTCATATGAACCTTTACATAGACCATTCTTCCTTGAAAATTTAAGGGAAAAATAATGATATCCCCTCAAATTTTTAAGGAAGAATGATCTATGTAAAGGTTCATGTGAGATAATTCTTATAGATAAGAAGGGAATGACTTGGTTTGTCTGATTGCAACATTACTTGCGAAGTGATCAACCATGCAAGGACAATTATAGAGTTTACATTAGACATGGCTGACACAAACTTTTTATTGCGCATGACCTGACAATTGGCGACCCTTTAAGATTTGAACATGTTAATAATAGATCAAAGTCTGTTATGAATATTGATAATTTTAATATTTTTTAATTTTTTTTATTATTTTAATAATATTAATATTGTTTTTTCGTAAATATTGATAATATTTTTTTTATTACTAATAATTAGTAAACGAAATCTGCTTGGATAATGAAGGGAAAATTTATAATCATCTCCACAACGATGATTACCAAATTTCCTTTCATTATTCAAGCAGTTTTCCTTTTGCTAAGTATTGCTAAGTATTGCTAAATTAGTAATAAATAGTAATAATTTGCAATAAATTGTAATAATTAGTAATAAATTGTAATAATTAGTAACAATTAGTAATAAATTGTAATAGATTGTAATAATTAGGAATAATTAGGAATAATTAGGAATAATTAGGAATAATTACCTTATTACATTTTTTGTATATTTTATTATTAATATTAAAATAATATAATTTTCTATATTATATACAATTCTCTTTTCTTCTGTGTTTTTTTGTATCCACATGTAATATTGGAATTCTTTTTCAAAATTATCAACCTACTCGCCAATGGGGAGGTGAAAGTGAATGTCAATATTACATGTGGAGACAGAATGTGAAACACACAGATGAAAGGAGAATTGTATATAATATAAAAAATTATATTATTTTAATATTAATAATAAAATATACTAATAATGTAATGATGTTATTATTATATAATTAATATTTATAAAAAAAATTATATTAGTATTATTAAAAAAAATAAAAAATCAATATAATATTAAAATTATCAATATTTGTAACAGGTTTTGCTTTATTCTCAATATATTCAATCCTTGCTTGAGTGTTTTTTCTCACAAATTATTCAAAACCAGTAATGCTTTTATATTTTATAGAAAAATATGGAACAACGAGGTCGTCAACAGTCATTATTAGATGACCGCATATGGATAAATCAACGTAGAAATCCAAATGGTTCTGGTTTAAATCCAGTATATATAGAGGGTGTGGAGATTTTTTTATCATTTGCGGCATCAAATTCAGAATTTGTTTCAGAAGGAAAGATAAAATGCCCTTGTAGAAAATGTGCATTGAGAACGTTTGACACGTTTGACAAAGTGGGGGAACATCTCTTGCGTTTTGGTTTTCAAGCAGATTATGTTTTTTGGTATCAACATGGTGAACGCAGTTCCAGAGCAGGTGATACCAACTTGATTCCAGATCCATCCCGGTTTCAAGATTTAGTACATGATGTTGCAGGTTCATCTGTTCAACATACAGAAACTCCGGCTGATATAGCTTCAAATCCTGAGTTGGGACCGTCTGAATTTTATGAGTTGTTGAAGTCTGCTGAGGATGCATTATATCCTGGCTGCAAGATGAGCAAATTAGAAGCAGTTGCAAAATTTATGGCTATCAAATCAGATAACGGAATGTCAAACACCTGTTTTGACCAGATATTTTCTTTGCTGAAAACACTGTTACCCGAAGGAAATGTTTTACCTGCAAATTACTATGAGAGTAAGAGGCTGGTTCGAAATTTGGGACTTACTTGTCAGAAGATTCATGCATGTTCAAATGACTGCATTTTATATTCTGGGGAAAATGAGTCGTTGGATAGTTGTCCCACATGTGGGCAACTGAGATATAAAGAAGGACAACACGGGAAGTCTGGTTTGATTCCTGTAAAACAGTTGAGATATTTTCCGCTTACATCCAGACTTCAGCGTTTATTCATGTCTAAGAATACAGCGACAATGATGTCATGGCATAAAGAGAATATTTCAACCGATAAAAGCTTGAATCATCCAGCCGATGGTGATTCATGGAAACATTTTGATAGAGTGCATCCATCCTTTGCTTTAGAAGCTAGAAATGTTCGACTAGGCCTTTCCACTGATGGTTTCTGTCCGTTTGGATCTTATGGTAGTCAATATTCATGTTGGCCTGTTTTTTTAACTCCGTACAATTTACCTCCATGGATGTTGATGAAGGAGCCATATATCTTTTTGAATTTACTAATTCCAGGACATCCGAAGAAAAATATTGATGTTTATTTGAAGCCATTGATTGATGAATTAAATTTATTATGGAGTACTGGTGTCAGTACATATGATGTTGCAACGAAACAGAATTTCATACTGAGAGCAGCATTGATGTGGACAATAAGTGACTTCCCGGCTTATGGGATGTTATCTGGCTGGAGTACACATGGTCAGAAATCATGCCCTTACTGTATGGGAGAGAACAAAGCATTTATGCTCATTCATGGAAAGAAACCTTGTTATTTTGACTGTCATCGCAGATTTCTTCCAGCTGATCATCCTTTTCGCAGAAACAGATCTCATTTCAGAAAAGGAACAGCTGAAAGGGATGGACCTCCAAAAATGCTATCAGGTTCGGAGTTAAAATCGGTTGTATTTTCATTACCTCCCATCACTTTTGGTCCCACAATAAACCAACAGAAAATTTCTGGTTTTGGGAAAGAACACAATTGGATTAAACGTAGCATATTTTGGGATTTGCCATATTGGTCTGATTTGTTGGTCCGACACATGTTAGATGTCATGCATATTGAGAAAAACTGTTTTGATAATTTTTTTCATACAGTTTTGGATACGCCAGGAAAGAGCAAAGACAATGTAAATGCACGTTTAGATCTTGGCCAAATTTGCAGGCGTCCAGAATTGGAACTATTTGAGAATGTCAGAACAGAAAGGTTACTGAAACCAAAAGCAGCTTATAGACTGTCTAAAGAAAACCGTTTATTATTTTGTCAGTGGATTGCAGATTTGAGACTTCCAGATGGTTGTGCTTCCAATTTGGGTAGATGTGTAAAGAATGGTCATATTACTGGATTAAAAAGTCATGATTGTCATGTTATAATGGAGATACTTCTACCCATTGGATTAAGAGGTCTGTTGAATTCTGTGATTTGGGATTCCATAACAGACATGTCTCATTTTTTTTTGGGAAATTTGTGCGGCTACGGCAGATTATGATGCTCTAGGCAAACTTGAAAAAGATGTTGTTGTAATTATATGTAAACTGGAAAAAATATTTCCGCCATCTTTCTTCGACTCAATGGAACATTTGATGTTACATTTGCCATATGAAGCCAAATGTGGAGGTCCGGTACAGTTTCGATGGATGTACCCATTTGAAAGATGCATGCAAGAATTGAAAAGAAAAGTACGCAACAAAGCATCTGTTGAAGGATCTATTGCAGAAGCTTATTTGCAAGAGGAAATATCTTTTTTCTGCTCCCATTATTTTGAATCTGAGTATCCTTCAAAACACAACCGAATGGGACGGAATGAGAGAAATATTGATGAAATCGACAATCAATTATCTGTTTTCAACCAGTCAGATCTTGGTTTTGGTGGACTTTCTGAACGCTGGCTTTCAGATGATGAACATCATACAGCTCATACGTATGTTCTGCTCAACTATGAAGAGATGACATCAGTTGTACTGTAAGTGTTTATATCACTTATTCTATCATTTATGTTACATTAAATAACATTGGTTTTTATAGGTTGTATGATAATCATATCAAGAAACAAATTCCACAAATTACAGCAGCTGCTCTCAAAGAACGTCGACTGAAAAATTTCTCTCAGTGGTTTCAAAAACTGGTAACATAAATTCTTTATCTTTTAGCAACTCATTCAATGTATAGTTTACTATATTGATAATTATTTCACAAATTTTCAGGTGTCTCGACATGCTGATAAAATTGACAAACGGCTGTGTGTATTGAGTAACCCACCTTCCAAACTTGTTAAAACTTATAATGCATATGTGGTGAATGGATTTCGATTCCACACACATGCATATGGGGAATCAAAAAAAACAATGAACAGTGGAGTTAGCTTGAGAGGATCTCATCATCGAGAAAATGAAGTTGACTTTTATGGCATACTTGATGAAATCATTGAACTCTGTTATCTTGGACAACATTACATAACCATGTTCAAATGTCAGTGGTTGGATACAGAGAGAGCCATGCGTGTTCATCTGACTCATGGAATCATCGATATTAAATGTAAAAGTGTTCTCGCAGTAAATGAACCATTCTTATTGGCTCAATAGGCATATAAAGTTTATTATGCAAAGTATTGTGCAACATCAAGAGACTTGACTGATTGGTGGAGTGTAATAAAAATCAAAATTCGAGACAATCAGTTTAGTCAAAGTGAATGTGCTTTCACTGATGTGCAAAGAATTGAAGTTTTTCAAGAGAGTACTCAAAATCAATCTTTTTTACAAAGAGACATGAGTATTGATGACGACACCCCACATTTAAGAGTCGGTGATGACGATGATTTTAATGATGTCACACATGAATTTGAAATGGTAAGAGACGAAGCAACTGCAACTCGAATGGATATCGATGATGTTGAGGAGGAATATGAAGATGACATTGACATATATGAAGATGATGATGAAGATGAACACTGATAGAATTCCATGGTATTTATATACAATCATAATATGTATATATGTATATATAATAGTAATTATCAATTATTTGCTAACATTAACATTTTCTGTTTCAGATGGACGAGGCCACATTTCGTGAGTTGGCGGATGCTGACCTGCCTTTCGATGCAGATGAGTTGCTGGCAGATGACCCTCAGCCTGCAGGCGCTTCAGGGAGTACGCGGAGGGGGCGCGGTCTTGCACGATTGATGATTCCTGACCCCGTCCCCGAGCAACGTCCACGTCTTGGGTTTGATCCGCGCACCCGGAGGTGTGATAACCTGTGTGATAACCTGTGGATTTGACTAACATTTCATTAATCTATTCACATAATAAATGTTTATTATTTTTTTCAGTTTTCCGCATATAGCAGTCGGACAGGGCAGCGCTATTTTGCGCAACTATTTCTCTCAGTCGTGGACCACATGGGAGCAGATTCCCATTGATGTGCAGCAGGCCATGTTCGGCCATTGGTTGGTACGTACGTAAATAAATAATTTTTATTTTGAAAATTATTTCATTTCTAACTTGATATTTTGATTTTTTTTGTAGGGTTTATGGTATCCGATCGAGGATACCATGCGTGACGCCATCCACGAGGCATGGGAGGTGGCCATGCGTGATCGCCTTCGTCAGTTTTTGCACAATTTAAGAAAAGCTGCGATGAAGAAAGCAGGAGTGTCAGATTTTGAGGAGTCATGTAGAGCACACCGACCAGAGTATATTTCATCCCATGTATGGGATGGATTATGTGCGCACTGGTTGAGTGGTGCTTTTCAGAGGAGATCATCGCCGGGGAGGCAGAATCGGGGGAGACAGGAGGTGACTCATCGAGCTGGGAGTCGTTCTTTCAGTACTCATAGACAGCATCTGGTACGTCCATTATTTATAAATATTTTATATAACTATAAATATTAACAGTTTATTTTTTATTCTTATAGGCTGTCGAGCACCCCGATATTACAGAGTACGACGTATATCGGAGGATGTATAGTGATCCTGCTACTGGGGAGCTCAGAGGTGATCATCAGCATCACATCGTGGTCAGTATTATTTTTTTTCAAGTTTAAAAATTAACTGCATATAATATATTCACAATTTTAATTTTAAATTACAACTATAGGAGTCATATGAGGCCGCAGTGTCACAGGCCCGGCCTGAGAGTCAGGCCGAGTTATCAGATCAGACCACTGCCCGTCAGTTTGATGAGGCGGCATGGATGCAGGCCACTCAGTATGCCTTCGAGAAGGGCCGGGTAGTTGGTATCGGCTCTCGACTGACTCCCGGAGATTATTATGGCAGTGCTGCGATGTCGGCGTCCAGCTCGAGAGGAGCTCGTGCATCGTTTTCTACACAGTATGAGGATCAGTTGCGATCTCAGACTGCACAGATAGAGAGTCTCTGACAGGAGCAGGAGCAGATGCGTCAGCGGCATGAGGAGGAGCGTCGACGCCAGCAGCAGCTGTACGAGGAGCAGACGAGTCGGTGGCAGCAGCAGCATCAGGAGTAGATGGAGTACATGCACCGACTCACTCATGCTTTAGGGGTGAAGTTTCCTCCACCACCATCTGTAGATCCCCCACCTCCCCCCCTCCTTCAGATTAGAGTTTGTATTTCAGTTATAAAATTTGTGAAATCAAAATATTTTTTTTTCTATTCGTAGTTTCTGTCTCATTATAAAATATTAATAATATTATATTTTTAAATAACAATATTAATATGAATAATAATATTATTTATATTTTATAATATTAAATTTTATATATATATTAAAATTTTATATATATATATTAAAATTTTATAATATTATAATTTAATTATTTTTTTTGTAATACTTGAATTATTTTAATATTTGAATGTAAAATAATTCTACTATTTTTATATTAATTAAAATAACTTATTAATATTTTTTTTATTTATGAATTATAATTATAATATATTGTATTAATTAAATTATTTATTATTATTCTATTATTTTTTATTTTTTAATTATAATTCTACTATTATTATAGTAATTAAAATAATTTATTATTTTTATTTGTGAATTATAATTCTATTATTATATTAATTAAAATAATTTATTAATAATTTATTTTTTTATTTTTTTTATAGTATTTGCGACGAGATACTATACCCGTCGCAAATACTATTATTATTAATAGTTTTTTATTTTTTTTAAAAAAACGTATTTGCGACGGGATACTACTCCCGTCGCAAATAATAGTATTATTAATTTTTTTTATTTTTTTTAAAAACAGTTTTTGCGACGGGTCCGTCGCAAAAGGTATTTGCGACGGAACCCGTCGCAAAAACTGTTTTAAAAGTTTTTTACAAAAATACGGAATACTATATGCGACGGGGAGAATTTCCGTCGCAAACAAGGGCTTCAGCGACGGGCCCGTCGCAAATAAGTGTAGTTGCGACGGCGTTTTCAGCAACGGGCTATTTGCGACGGGGTCCCGTCGCAAATGGATATTTGCGACGGGGTCCCGTCGCAAATGGATATTTGCGACGGGATCCCGTCGCAAATAGCCCGTCGCAAATACCTGTTTTTCTAGTAGTGACACTTAAATCAAATGGTTTAAAAAATCATCACTCCTTTGTTGGTCGGGCTACAGACTCACGAAATGAAGTTATTTGTTTTTCCATTACCCCGTCTCACAGTTGGGTATATGGATGGATATAAAATTTATATATTATATTTATAATATAATTATATATCTAGAGTAATTAAATGTTATGTACCATTTTTATAATCCAATACATAAAATATACGAATATTTCATTTTTGTGTACGATGGACTGTTGCGTCACAAAGCGATGTGATTCGTTTTCACTAACACGTTACATGGAAGACAATAAGGGTAATGATAATGAATATATTTTATATAAATAAAATTTTATGTTATTAATTACATATTGATCATTATTTATTTATAATATTATCTTTTCCTTCTTACTGTTTCACTCACTGAAAAAGTGATAACATCGTTCGTGGATGTGTGGACAACCACCTCCTCGAAGCTATGTGATTCATTTTTCCTCACCACATCAAAATAATTATATATATAAGTATATATAATTAAATATTATTTTATTATGATATAATTTAAATTATTGAAAAAATAAATGTTACTCATCTTCATTATATAACGATCATTGAAATATGGAAATGTTACTCATGTGCATGTACGACTTACCGTCTCTATGATCATAACATTGGTCTATTTTTGAAAACCATATTCTATAATTGGTTTTAAATGTATAATTTATGTATAAATATAATAAATATATAATGATTATTATTCTATATTTTTTTTAAATAAAGGCATCATTTTCCATAGTTGACCCACCAATCTCATTTTTGACACATAAACTGAATATGGTCAAAACATATGAATTAAAATTAATTCACTAAGTAAATGTATATAACATGGTAATAAGTGAAATAAAAATAATAATAAATTTAAAATGGTTCTCATGAAATTTAATAATTGACATATGTTTGTTATTCAAGAAGATAAAGACACACGTGACAAATCAAATTCAAGGTAAGGTACTTTATCTCAATATCATTTCATTGAGGCATATTTTGATGTTATATAAATATACTCTTTTATGAGGTGTATATACTGACTCATTGACATGTTATATCATTAATTTCTCAATTATCATGGTATTTATTGTTTGTTTAAATTCTATTCTACCATTAATGTAATGATTCAAATATTTCTATTGTTATAATGGTCTTCTCATTAAAAGAATAGAAACCCTCTTTAATGTTTTCCTTCCAACTCTTCGTTTTCTTTTTCTACATATTTAAAATGAATTTTAAAAAGTTTTAATATGGGAATAAAGGATTAATATAGGAATTTTTTCCACTTATACTTTATTTAAATTTTTTTCAAAAGGCATATTTCCACATTTTTTGTACATATTGTTTTTAAAATAGAAAAAAGCAATGATCTATTCTTTTTGTACATGACAGAAATAACTTTTATTCACTATGAACATTGTTTTATTTCTATATTACTTATATATATTTCATGTTTTATTAAAATAAAACCTTTTTTTATTTGTAATATTAGTAATGAAAACGGGTTTTCAGAAGAAAATGAAATTTTTATTTTAAATATGGATTTTTAAAAGAAAATGGAATATTGATATCCAAAAGGGATTTTTTTTGAGTTTGAAAGATTTTTTCGAATTTTAAAGCATAAAAATGTTTTATTCAAGTTACAGTACTTGGTAATTATATTATGAGGTGGCCCAAATAGAATAGGGTGAGCCCATTATATCTTAAATGGCGGATTCACCCAAATAGAGATCCAATGTATTGGGTAACGTTCCTTATCTTAAAAGTCAACAAGGAGATAGTTGCCAAAGGGTTTACATAGTTGATTTAACTAGGATCCAAGTTACATATAACATGGGTTTAAAATATGTTATTAATGCTTTTCTTATGTTTCCAAGAAGTGTTTTTAATTACTTTCTATTGTTTTTAATTAATTTATTTGAAAAAAAATATCTCTTTTTAAATTTTAAAACTTTTTATTTCATATTATCAATGAACTTTGATGATAAAGATAGACATTATATAAATTTCCATGTTTTCATAGGACTAATAGGTTTCTTTCTTTTTCTATCCCATACTGAACTTTTTTTCTCATCCCACATTTTATATATTTTTCATAGGATTTAATAACAAGTAAGGGAATGGATGAATTCGAGTTGAAAGTCATGCATATTCTCCATGAAAAGAAATAATCCATTATATTAAAATTTTTATATTATGGAAAAAATGGATACTGATAGGAAGGGTCCTCTTTGTATATATGGGTTTCTAATGTTGAGTTATGACCTAATTCTATAAAACTCAAAACCTAAATTTATTTTGAAAGTGTAATAAAATAAATATTGACTAAAACAAAAGTTTATGTAATGTTTAAGGTTGTGTCCTTATATTTAGAGTTACCAATTTTTCCGATTACAATGATTCTTCCACTTGAATTTTTTTGAAAAATTAAAAGTCCACCATCCACCTTTAAAATATTTTTGAAATATAAATAGTCTATAGTCATATATATAGAAAATAAACTATGCATACACTATAGATTCATTTGGGATCTCTTAATTAATTATTTCATAAATCAATTAAATACATTTTGATTTTTATACATAGGTCTATTTGGGACTAGACATGTTAGCAATCGAAGCTTTTGGAATCAAAATTTGGTTTACGAGTTTTTTAGAAGTAGATTTAATATATCTTAAAAAAATATATTTTTAGTTCCATATGAGTGTGATTTGTTTGGAGTGATGGAAGAGTTTTACCAAGGATCAAATTTGTTCTTATAAATTATCCTCTTTCCAAGCTGGTAAACAATCCTAGTTGTATAATTAGGTGTTGCTTTTTTACAAAGATCCAAATATGGGTTTATATACAATTTTTAATTCATTAAAAATCCTTCTTAATTTTCTCATTAGACGTTTTTATTTCATTATTAACTTTTAAAAAATAATAATATGTTTTTTCTGCATAAAAATCAAATTTAAATTGAATAGGCAAAGAATGCTTCTTTTTTGAGTCATTATATTTATTATTAAGTTCAATGATTGTTTCATCCAACATATAATATTATTATTTGAATTATTATTAATTCATTTAAGAATCATTCGAAATATGTGAAGAAATAGAAGGTACCTCAAAGGTTGTATCCATAAATCATAGATTCAATATTTTATTCATATCTTTTTAGCTTGAATATAAATAACTAGAGTTATCATCTTATTCACTCCATGTAGTTTTCATTTCTTTTTTTTTGGAATTTTCCCTATTTCCTCATTTTTTTGTGTATTTGAGATTTAGAGAACCATCCTTTATGTGTCCTTTTCTATTCCTTTAATAATAGGTGATCTCATTGAAAGAATCAAATCTTTTATAGTCCTTCTTACAATTTACCCCATTTTCATATTTCAGTTATAGTTAGACATTCAGAAAAAACTAGTTACTTTTATAGAACATAGTAAACCATCTGTATAGATGATCCATTTATATAACAATTTTAGTGTCACCTTCACTTCCACTTGTTTGTTTTTCTTAGAAAGTTATTTTTTTGTATGTGATAATTTGGATGTAATATTTTTTATCTTGTGTTCATCATCCTCTTTTTTCACATTATGATATTCTTTATACATCATGAACTTTTAAATACACTCTATTACTATAAATTTTATAATGTCACATCATTCATAGATATAGACCACAGTGTCTCTCTAACAATATGGTAGACATATTATAATCCTCATTACTTGAGAAATGATTGTCATTGTTTTTAAGGGTAATCATAGTGTTTATGATCTCATTGATCCTAGGATACATATCAAAAATATATGATTCATGTTTCATTTTGAATGTCTAATAATTACATATGCATGTAATTAACATTATTTCATTAACATTAGATGTGCCCTCATGATGCATAGAGTATCCCAAATAAGATATGTAATATTAGAGGATGATATTATAATAAATTCAACTTCTCCTAAAGCACATAATTAATCATTTATATATTTTTAGATTGAACCATAAAAAGCATTAACAATTGAATGTCATTATTTTCTTACATTTTTGGGTTTCTCATATTTATCTTCAATAGATCCCAAAATATCATAACCCATCCTCTCAAGATGGATTTTTATTTTTATTTTCCATTAATAATTTTTTTTACATTAAAATAAAGAGTTTTATTGGTTGCATGACCTTTAAAATTATCACCCATAATAGTGTATTAGAAAATATAAATTAAATTGATATTTCTAATAAAACAAGGTAAAAATTTATTAAAGATAAATTTATTTTTTTGTAATAGAAAACGTTTTTCCTAGTAAAAAAATATATAGTGGAGGGGTGAATTGAGGTTCAAATTGAGATTTATGTTTTAATAATATTTAAATACAAGGTCCCACAATTTATAAAAAACTCACATTTAACCAAAATAGTATATTTATATAATTTTATCTTTTCACAAATATGTTTAGAAGTTCAGTCACAACTAAGTTAAAATGGGTTTACAAGTCTTTAAAATTTGGAAACAGTTTCACTAAAATAAAACATAATATATAAAACATAAATTCAAGGTAAATATTAAAGTCATTTTTATGTATTTTAGTTTTGAAAATAGATAAATATTTTTTTTGAAAATAGTGTAAAATGAAAAAGAAAGAACAACACAACTAAAATAAAACCACAGGATTGGTCTAAAGATGAGACCGAGTCTTATGCACTAAGAAATCACTCGATGCTAATAAATTAATTAAAAATAAACTGATCCAAAATAAGGATTAGGTTTTATAGAAAAATGTACTCAAATAGTTTATGTTACATAGATCCTCTTCCATAGTTCTACATTGGAGAATAAATAGATTATAATTTCTCACCTGAATTAAAGGCTACAAAAGCCATTCTATATTTCTATATGAGTCAATAGATAACGAAATGAGAGTGTTTGTGATTCTTGAACTATAAAGTTCAATATAGGAGTTGGTTCTAAAATAAATACAATATACAACACACACATATAAAAATCAAGAATAAAAAATTAATAGGAAGGATATAATTAAATATAGAAGAGTATGTATTTTTTTTCTTCTAATTGTTGTATTTTGATATGTAATTGTTTTTTGAAATTTCCAAACGTTCTCTCGATGTGTTATTGAGGTTAGGGTGAGAATAAATTCATGAAAATTTAAGAAACCATTGTACTGATTCATATTTCCCAATCAAAAATAAGTATGATCACACGTGTTATGTTCATCAATTTGTGCATATCTATGTGTCTCTGTTTTCTATATTTATCCTTCAATTAAAAAAGAATTACTCTCTAGATATATCCACTAAAAATTTAACATTTAAGATCCTCATAATTTTATATGAAATCTAATAAAAATAAATTATTTTCATTGAAATTTAATTTTGCATCGAAAATTATTGGGATTAATAAATTTTATAATATAATAATCTAATACTTTCCTTTATGAATATTCATTTTAATGTTCCACGTCAACTTCCACAGCTGCTTCCATACTTTGAGGTTTATTTCATAAGTTGTACAGTCAATCATTTTTACCTACAATTGATCATATTCTTTTATTTTCCATCACCCTACACATACGATCGATCGCCATGAACTTACATATAATCACCTTGTACTCATAGTTGGTCTAGTACATTGTAAACTTGAGACTATTAACCATGGTCTCATCATATAGTCTTGTGGTCACATGGTCACACCATGTCCTTATGAAAAAAACAATATCCTGATGGTTTCTCAGTTTAAAATGTGTGCTCAATTTTGTCATTTTCCATATAGTCACCACAATCAATTAGGTGGTCTTATGGGAAATTTCATGTGATGTATGGTTGACTCATTTCATGGTGAAATTTTATTTTTCTAAACAATTTTTCAACATTTATAAAACAAAAAAATTATTTTAATTAATATAATCATGATTTTTGACTATTGAAATAAAGAATTTATAGAATAAACTAACAATATTAATGGTTATATAATGTTTCTCTTTTCATTTTGGTTTTCTGTTGCATGTTAATAAAGATATTGAACATGTTATGGTTTAAATGAAACTATATAATTTATATTATTAGGGTTTTATAATCTCCCATCATTAAATAAATTATGTTTTCAAAATTAAATTATCACTCAAAAATAAAATTAGTTAGGATAATCTAAAATAGAGGCATTACTAAAGATATATTTTTTAATGAGTTGTCTTCCATAATATCTTAGGTATGACTAGGAAACAAACCTTTTCCCTACACTATAAAAACTAATTGCTTCATCCTACCTGTGAATCTTTATTCTTTATTTCCTATTTTTCAACAAATCCATCATATTACATATCCATTTAAGTGTCCCACGTGGTGATTCTTACAATATTTTTGAAAAAAGGGAAATTATATCTTATTTCCTTCATCATCCTCATGTCCCTAAAATCTATGAGACTCCATATTTGTCTTATTTAGTTTTTTAGAGTTAAATTGTGTTTGCATTAATAATAATAATTTTCAATATCCAATTTTTAATAACTTAAACATTTTTCACCACTTTTCTTATTCTGTTGGGTTTGTTATTTGGGAATCTCTGCATTATCCATGAAATCTATTGTGAACATGATTCCCCAGGGAATTGACCATTTTTATAACAAAATGGTTTTAACACGAGTGATAGAAACAAAAATAGAATTATTGTAAAATAATTACTTGATAATTTTAACCTCATAATGTTGTTCTTTTATAAATTATTCCATTAGCTTGGAGTTCAACCTATAACAGTGTCAGTTCAATCAAGGTTTCTTTATGATGGGTTATCTCATTTTCATTAATGTAATTATTTATCATAATAAATAATTTTAATGTGTAGTAAATAGAATGTGATTAACTAAATCATATCTCTTGGTAGTGTTTATCTAGGTTTCCAGTCTTAATCCCACTTATCGTGCACTAGATTGAATATTGAGTTGATGCTCAACAAGTCATTTTTAGGGTGATTATCCCTTGGTGCATCTATGTCACTACCTAATCCACTTTCAATTATCCAAACATGGATTTATTAAAGTTTTTAGAAAATATTTTATTTAATATTATCGTAAAGGGGAAATTTGAGGTCAATTTAAAATTTCATTTTTTAAAAGGTGAAGTAAAACTACAGAAAAATTTAATTTAAAAAAAATATTTAACAATGCATCCTTTAAAATACATAAAATTTCATAAATAATATTTTTTTAAGATAAATCATTTGATCGTGAAAGGAAAAACTGGTTGATATTTCTAAATTACATTTGTTGAAAACCCACATAATAAAAAAAGATCAGTAAAATAAGATTTTTTGTTAAATTTTTTTTATAGATTAGAAGATAGTATACCATATAATATACTATTAGGGTGGGATAAACCAAGTATGAAAAATTAATGTTCAGGATAAAACATTATAACTCAAACAAAGTAGATTTGAGTTATTAATATCCCTTATGAGTAATTTATTTCATGAAGCATGAAATATTTGAAAAGGGTTTTATGTGGTAAACATGTAAAAAATTAAAAAATACCGCACTATAAATTAAAAGGTAGTAATGAACCTAAATTATATAAAATAAGTTCAATAGAATGATGATAAATCAATGAAGAAAAATAAAGTTTCAAAAAACATTTATGAATGGGGTAACACTCAAATCAAGGTTCATTTAAAGAAAATAACATTATTTGAATTATTATACCTCATGAATGAAAAATAAATAAAGTATAAAATATTTTTGGCGTATTAAATAAATATAAGACTATGAAATGGAAACAAGCTTCATAAAATGTAACATGCCATAAATAATTAGAATTGAGACCAAGAAAACTCTTCAATTATTTCCCAACTTTATCAAATGTGCTAAAACCTCATGTAAAAAATCATGATAACTTAGTAATATTTTTAATAGCCTTATTAATATCTATACCCATTTACTAATTTCATTTATAATTATTTTATACATGTCTATTTGTTATTTATTATATATTCTCGAAATCGGGTTTGGGTCATCTTGATTTTTCAACTAGTTCCATAATAGTGGGTCTGTTTATCATTATTCTCTCAAATTCTTCATTCACATATAATAAAAGGTTCTAGATTTTCTATTTTAGAAATATATCTAAAAATATAATTTCATTTTATAAGTTTTTTAGTTCGTATTTGTGACAACAAAGTCAGTGATGAGCTTATTTTGGTAATTTATAACAAATGAGATATTTATTACAAATTAATGAGTTAAATGTGTATATCCCATTATATAACAAAAAATAATCAATATTTACTTATTAATTTCAAATATTATGTTTTTGAATCCATTACTCATATAAATTTGTAACATTTTTCTTGTGGGTGGTTAAACCGACCCAAAAATAACATGATAGAATCTAACCGTAACTATATTAATATTCAATTTCATAAACTTATTCATATTTATATACTTTTATAAACATCATTTATAATTTTTCTCTACATGTATATTAGTTAGTAATTACCTTTTTTCAATATCCTGTGTAAGGAATCTTCATTGTTTTAAAATAGTATCATAATAGAGGGGTTGTTATTCATTATTATTCCATTTTCATCATTACTATATCATATAAGTTGCTATAAATAATGTTTTATCATTATTTATAAGTATATAATTTAATTTAAAAAGTATTTTAGTTATTATTTGTGATGAGGAAGTCAATGACAGTCTTATTTTGGTGATTTATAATGAGCGAATGATATTGCATTATTTAATGAGTTAAATGTTCATATTACTAGTAATAAATTAATAAAAAAATCAATAATTTAGGATTAATAATGAGTATTAAGTTTTTCATTCTATAATAGATATAAATTTTTATAATTTTTCATGTAGGTGATTAAACAGACCCTACAAGAATATACTATAATCTATGTGTGAGTAAGGCTATATAGGATATTGTTTAATTATAATATCTTTATCAAAAAAGTATAATGAAATTATTTATATGTTATTATGGTTATAAATTATGCTTGGTATTATTTATAAGCATATGTTAAATGAAAAATAAGTTTCTCTTATAAATATATCAGTTTTCCTCATAATATGTTCATTTTTGTCGGTAATCTTAATAATGATTGTTATTGATAATATTTCTGATAGAAAGATTAATTCAAATTTACATAATATAAACCATGAAATTAATAACATATTTATTCACCGAAATTAATTATATAACCATTATTTAAAGGTGATGATAAAAAATGAATCATGTTTTTCATGGAGGTGGTACTCCGCACATTTTCTTGGGATACATTTTCATTTTTTTGATTCAATGATGAGGGAATAGATAATGGAAATAAAATAAATATAATAAAATTTCATTATATTATTCGTACTAATTTAATTATATAAGTATGGTTATAATTGTTTTTCATTATGGTGAATGAGATGTATAAAGAAAATAATTTAAATGGTAAGTAATATTTACTTTGAGAATATTGATCTTATTTTGAAGTATAATTTGGAAATAAATGATATACTAACGGATGAAAAAAATGTATAGGGGATATAAAATAAGTAAATTGGGAATATGATAATTGGTTTTTTTGAAAAAGAGGTATGGGTTAATGTGGGTGGAAGTGAGCTCCTTATTTAGGTGAAAAAGAGGGACACAATTTTGGGGGGAAAATTTTATATAAGGGGTAAGAATGGAATTTCATGACAGTTACTTGGTGAAATGTCAGTGAGACATGTAGTTATGAATTTAAAACCTTACATTGGTATTATAGAAGGTCTAAGTGTCAAATTTATTTAGTAAAATTTTATACACATAAGTTCACAGTTTTTAACACTTATTAATCTTGATTAAAATTTATCCATGGTCATTATTTTATTACTACAAATAAAAAATGAACCTTCATGTAAAATCTATACATTCAAAGTCCAAATTTGGAATCCATTTAATATAATTTAATTCCTAAATATTAGAAAATTTAATATTAAATTAAATCATATAATGTTTGGAAAACTATTTTTATAGAAAAATTACATTTTAATCATTAAGTGTTATTAATATTATTTATATTTATTTACTATTAAATGAGTAAAAATTTATTTTTATTCATTCGAAAAAGTTATATGAGAGTATTTTTGAAAATGGATCAATTTAATTTTTAAAATCATAATATTCAAAAAAAATCCTTGAAATATAATTGGTATATCAGGGTAAGTACTATTGACCTTGATAACTAAATTTTATTCCTAAAATTTAAATCAACCTCATTAATTACTCAAAATATTCTAATAAACAATAGGTAGATCATATTATCAATTTAAATTTCTAAGTGAAAAAAATAATTTTTATAAAAAAATATAATGAAAATAGTTTTCATTATGAAATAACATTTTTTAAAATATTAACTATTATTATTCTAATTTCTTATAAATTACCAATAACATTAGTGTTAATATATTAGTCATATAAATTATATATTTTATACATAATATATTTAGTATCTCGAAATAAAGGGTATAAAATAAAATTTTTAAATGGTGACATTTTAAAACATAAATTAGTATTAGTAGGTTATTAACTACACTAATTGAATTTTTATCGATTCCTTAGTATTAATAATGACCTTTATTTTTGTCTATAAATATATTTTTTAATTAGATGACATCTATTTTTACAGACAGATTTTATGGCAACATATTAATGGATATATAATGTTTCATGATTCATTATTTTGTGATTTCTATAAAGAATGCTATTGAACAAATTTGGTTTTAAGGAAACTATATTATTTAAATTCTCTTGGTGTTACCTTCTACCCCTTAAATAAACTATGTCCTCAAAATTTAATTATCCATCACTAATTAAATAATATAGGGGAATCTAAAATATAGTCATGACTCAATATATGTTTTCAAATGAGATTTCTACCTTAAAATTTAGGTACGACTAGGAAACAGACATTTCCTTCCATTTTGTTAACCAATTTCTTCATCTTTCCTTTGAAACTGATTTCTATATATCCTAATTTTCAACACATGAATCATATTCTAGATTATTTGAGATATTAAACATAGTTATTATTAAAATATTTTCACCTGAAGGAAATTAAATCTTATTTCATTCTTTATATTCATCACATGTACTTCAGTGCAACTCCATCCTTCTCTTATTTTGTTTTTTTTTTGGAATTAAACTATGTACATATTGCTAATCATAATTCTTAATAGTTGATTTGGAATAATTACTAGGTTCCTCACATAATATATTATTATACTATGTTTCTCTTTGGAAAAGACAATACATTTTCCATGGTGTATATTGTGAACATGATTCCTTTGAGCATCAACCATTACTACAGCCAAAAAAACCTCATAATGTCTTACTATTATAAATTATTATATTATATTTCTATTCAACCTTAATTACTCTCAATTAAATATAAGTTTTCTTAGTTTAAGTTATCACTAATTTATTATCCTAATTCATTAGCATAACAAATCTTTGTATTGGATTAAAAAGAAAATTTGATTAACCAAAGTATACCCCATTGGATTTATTAGAATAGTGTCATATATTAGGCCCACTCATCATCGATCAGAGTGAATATTGATTTGATACTCAAATAATCATTTTAGAGTGATTACCCCTAGGATAATCTATGCCACGACCAAATCCATTATCTAGTATGTAGATAGGGAAGTAATATCTAGGGGAACTACACAATCTTCACTTTACCAAAACTCTATGATGTTTCCCAATACTTATACTTACACTTAAACATATTTCTAGTATTTTCAATGAATTTATCTTATCACAATCCGTAATATATTCAATATTAACTCAAATATCTTAATTTGATATCTATACCTTCAAAATTATGATCAAACATTACTTATCAACCCTTAAGTTGTCCTCAACTAATATCTAAAAATATGAAGTTGTCTAAAAATTTCTCTGATACAAGCTATATATATATTTAACAACCCTAGACATCCTAGAAACTAGATACTTGAGCCGGATCTAACATGGATTAAAGGGTATTACTAGTCCCCATGGTTTCTTTACTGGCACCTGATATCATACAACATCAATACGGGAATGATTTTCCCAAAAACATAGTGGAATATAAAAGATAAAAGTCAACGTAAAAAGCACTATGAAAGGGAAACAATACCAAAAATAATTGGTAAAATAGTACCTAATCATATAGATATACATCCCAATCATAATACCAACATCCACTAAAAAAATCTCATACACTCCTATGTAACAAATGGAAAACACCTCCACAAGTCACTATCACCACTCCATGGTCCCAAGGATCAGGAACATCCACCAAATCTATGTAAAGATTTCCCTTTTCTCAGACCCAACATAAAAAAATCTGAATATTCTAAAAAAGGTAGGTTGTGAGCTATAAATCCTACAAGTTCCATCAATTGAATAATAATTAAACCAATTATACTTTAATTTAAAATTAAAAGGCATGTAATTTCATTCACATTTATTTACCCAAAACATTCTTTCAAATAAAAATATATGGAAGATATATATAAATAGTATTAAATCAATATTTTATATAATAAAATTTTATAAAACACTTGGAATGAATAAAACATTCCAATATTCATTGGAATGTATAATAATGTCAACAAATCATAGAAAAGAACCTTGGGTGAAATCCTTATGGAAATTTATTTTTTTCGGTAATATTATTCTCACACATATCAATAATTATCTCAACACTAGTAAGGTTTTAACACACAAATACACACCAATAGGGTACCCTATCATTTACTTCCTACACATAAATAGTGTAGCCCATCAAAGGCAGTCATGCTATAGTTTTCTTAATAATAGATTTCTTCATCAATCCACTTCTACGAAATCAAGTACCAAGCATGCTTATCCCAATTACCACTAACTACACTTTATAACCTGTTATTCAAAAAAATAATCAATAAAATATGGTCAAATCAAAAAATTTAAATCAAATCATATTTCAATTACCCAGTTTTCTAGTTTTCCCATGCCTTTCTCATTTCAAAAACCAAAACATAGGGTTGCCATTAATTAATGAAATTTAAAATCATATTTTACATGAAACCATTTTCATCATGGTTCAATGAAAAAATAAATTTATCAAATAAATTTGAAAATGTAACAATCATTTTTTTTAAATCTTATCACTCTTCAATTAAATTAAAATTGGGTAATTTTCACAAATTCGGTTCCATTTCAAATCATAGATCAAATAATTTTAATTTTTTTTAATTAACTAAAACATATTTTAAATTTAATCATGTAACTTGAGGCTTCAATAATATGTAAAAGAAAAATGAAACCCCATACCTCTTATCACATTGTCAAAGAAAACACTCGTAATAAGATTGTTAATGAAAAATGAGGTTAAAGAGATCAAAAAACACATCTTAGATTAATGATACATCAAAATAGAGTTTATATACCTCAATTTAATGATTATCTATCAATATAAAAGTAGGATATAAAGAGATATCTAAAGTAACCACATGAGAGGACATCCACCTACCTGAAGGAGATCGAACGATATCAAAAATTCTTCGATCTGCAAAGAAAAAGGTTTGGATGAGTCACAATTGCTTCTTGGGATCATTCACAACCCAGTAATTCATGTTAGGGTTGAATGGGGTGATTAAGAATATCAAACGGAAGGTTCAATATTTTTAATAAAAAAATTGGGAATCAAAACACGTGTGAATGGTTTAAAAAACTTTTCACTGTAACCAAACACCCTCATGGATAGGGTGCATGGTTTCTCCTAATAGGGTGCACAGTTTATCAAACTATGTTTCAACTGTAAAAAAATTCAATGGCTAACTTTTTATAGGTTGTAGGGTATGTCC
Organism: Viscum album; assembly: GCA_963277665.1. Lineage (NCBI taxonomy): Eukaryota > Viridiplantae > Streptophyta > Magnoliopsida > Santalales > Viscaceae > Viscum > Viscum album. The sequence goes on along the minus strand of OY728158.1, from coordinate 1,895,051,200 downwards.
ACACATTTTAGTGAAACTATGTTCTCCCTTTAAGAGGCTTAAAATAGGGCGTATGGTTTCCAAGTCCAAATTGAACGATTTTCCCACACCATGAGCCAACCATTAAAAGCCACTTGGGCTTCCAAAATTTTCCAAATTCTTTACGAATGACCTCATAATAAGACCCGACTCAAAGGAAATCAAAAAAAGGTTATACGAATACCCAAAAGAATGTAATAAGATGTTACAACCTCCTCGCCATAAAAACATTATGTCCCCAAAAATCCTGTCAAGAAGATTCCATGTCAAAAGATGAGGCTAGTACTCTATAATTAATTCCTCATGATCCCAGGTCTCATGTGAATTAATAAAATGATTCAATATCACATGGAATAATGGTATCAACCTCTTATGAAGTACCTTCTCATAATCAAAAAACAAACTAGAAGCTCAATCGTGAACAAATTACACTCAACATCACAATCCTCAGAGATCAAGAGATGATATGGGTCAAGAAGATACTTTGGAAGCTATGTTACATGGAACATATTATATATCGGCATCAACATCGGTGGAAGTTATAAATGGTAGGACACATTCCCAACCTACTCAGTAACCACAAAAGGTTCCACAAACCATTGTGAAATATCCCCCTACATCCCAAGTCATCGATCACCAAAATTAGATGAAACTCTCAAAAAAACACCAGGTCACCAATTGAAAATGAAAAAGGTTTTCTATGATAGTTACCATATTATTTTTAATGGATTGGTTCCATAAAAATTATCTGATTAATCAATTGAAACTTTTATGTAGTTTCTTGGACAATACTTGGTCTAGAGAAGGACCTTTCACCAATATCCAACCAACAAATTGGAGATTTACAGGGCCGACTATACAAGGATTAAAAAATAGCCATATTAATTAAAGACTGGTGAATTTCATTATAAGAAAACTCAACCCGTCCTAAATGGATGTAACATGCTCCACTAAAATCAATAACTCATAAACAAATCATGTCATCATTAATATATATAGCTTTATATTTTTGGATATCCATATGTGAATGATATGTGATGCTCAAACATCCGTGATATACCAGTGCCTCATAGAAGCCTCTCCGAAAGTAAGAAGAAAAACAGGGATCCATTTAAGAGACTATAACATAAGTGAGACCCTAAAATGTGATAATATTCTGAAAATAGAAATATCACAGGTCCTCAACATTAGTTAAAACATGAATGTGTAAGAAGTGATAAGATTTAGACATACATTTGATCACAACCCATATCATATTCTTTCATCAAGGGTTCTGCTACAAAAAACCAAGAGGGATATAGAGATCTCCTGACACTTATAAGATGGAACTGGAAGTGGATGATGTAAACCAAGAGGTCTCTGGTTCATGGAATTGACCTGCTGACAATTATGACAATGTGAAATAAATTCAATGAAATATCATATCATATATGGCCACTATAATTGTAGTTGTGTATCATAAAACAACTTCATGTTTCTGAGGTGCACTTGACAATTGTAATTTTGGAAATTCCCTAATTACAACATTTCTTATGGATAAATTCACAAAAAACCGATTCTGAAAGCACATGATACCCTTAAAAGATAATGTTCATTCACTGATGGTCTACCCACTATAAAGATAGTCCCTATGATAAATAATTCACCATGAAATTGTTTTTCCTAAATAATCATCTTATGAGAGTGGTGGTGAACTAAGAAAATGTCAAGAAAACCTCATTTCATTCTTTCTAGACTCCCAAATGCAACTGTGAATAAATATCCATCAAGTATCACTCTTCTAATGACTCCATCATATTATGGTGTGGAAGTTTTCTAATCAAAGTATTAGAAAAAGCATTTTTCTTCCCTGGAGTGTAAAAAATATCCAAGTCAAAATATTATAGGTGCTCCACCCAACACCTCTATCCGAGGTTTATATATTTTTTAGAGAAGATATCAGTCAACCTTTTGTCATTGGAATAAATGATAAATATTTTTCTGAAAAGGTTCCAACTTTTAAGAGTGTGAACCAAAGTATCAATTTCGAGATCATAGGTAGGATAATTTTTCTCATGTGTCATAAGATGTATGGATCCATAGGCTACCATGTGATCAAACTATATTAGATCATATCCCAAACACAAACCCGATGCATCATAAAAGACCACATAGCCCCAACCAGCCATTGGAATAGTCTCAAATTGCAAAAAGACAAAAAAAATAGCTAAAAAAATAAATATAAAACATTTAATTCTAAAAGAACTTAACTCACTTTCATGTGAGCACAATCATCAGGGAATCCAACTTTGAAAAATATTTAACAAACCTATAGTAATATCCCACAAAACCCAAGAAGCACCATATATTAAAAACATTATGTGTATTATCCCATGTCATCTTAATTTTCACCTTATAATGATCAACTAAGATGCTATGTTCCAACACCATTTGTCATAATAATTTCACATCCAGAATCTACAACAAATATTTTGAAAGCATGATGTAATGTCTACGATTTCTCAAGATTTCTAGAATTTCTCTAAAATAACACATACATTCTTTCTTGGTTTTCGAGTAATCTAAAATTTCATCCAAAAAGACTACTATGAATGAGTTATGGTACACATGGAAAATATTTTTCATTAAAACTATAAAAACTATAGGTGAACTGGTTTGATAAAATGAAATTAAAAGATACTCAGAATGGATATACCTACTTCAGAATTTGGTCTTATAAATGTTTATATTCACTTATTATCAACCAATTATAGCTATAATAAAGATATATCTTCAATAAAAACATTTCCCAATTCATCTAATAAAATATATCACTACTCCTTTGTAATGGATATTTGTACTTTACAATAACTCGATTGAATTTCAGGGAATCAACAAAGAGGAAAAGTGTTCTATAATCTTTATTCACAAAGATAATATGAGCCACCAAAGGCCAAACACTCAAGTGAATAAATCCTTTCTCCAATAAAACATCCAACTTATACTTTGACCATCTCATCTCTATCGGTTCCATACAGTATGAAGTAATAGATATATTCTGAGTATCAGGTACTAAATCAATAAAAATATCTACCTCCCTTACTAGTGGAAGACCGAAGAAATCAATTGGAAACACATTGGGAAACTTGATGATGAATGGAGGGAGATCATCAATCAAATATTCTGTCTCAAATTCAAAAGGAAATGTTGATATTACCATAATTAACTCCAAAAAAGATGGTCTGGATCTACTCGACATTGGTTCCCATTCTCCCGGAACGACACAAAATAACCCATAGATCATAGTAAAGGACACATGTAAAAGAAATTTTTCAATTTGTTCCTTATTAGAAACCATCCAATCCACAAAAAAATGAAATAAATAAGTATCATGTCGATATATAGAAAATTATAGATAAGATTAATCTTTGAAAAGGAGAAAACATTAGTAGCTAAATGGAGACCCTACACTTTCTTTATTCTGAGGGGCATGGAAATATCCATTATACAAGACAAAATATTTGTAGTAACATTTAGCAAGTTCACCACACGATTTGGTATAAATGAGTGATATACACTGATTTCAAATAAAGAAGTCCCCAAAGATGAAGTTATTGTGATTTTACATCTCATAGTCAATGGACCAATATTATCTTCATTTGGAGACTCTTCCATTGTGTGTAGAATAATCCTTCTGGATCCATGTGGCTTGAACCTCTTAGATTTTGAATTATCTTATTACACCATAGGACTATTTAGATGTGCTGAAACCATTCCATAGCATGGTTCTAAAAATAAACGGAAGAAGTTGGGTAGGTGTCCTAAGTGACCATAAGCACTATAAATCTTTAGCACCTCAATATAAATACATATCAAATTTCAAAAACTTCTTCATTAAAATCAATTCAATGATCCTCTTATAAGAACTATAAGTCTTTTGGAAAATATATGCTATCTAGAACCACCAAAACACTCACCACAGTTCTCATTTTCTTTAAAGGAAGTAATAGAACTACCACTAGGAGAAAACGTAACTTCCTTCAACCATAACTTATCATCTAATTCAAACAAATTCTTAAATTCCATATCCAGTAATTCAGTATAAGAATCCATATTTAGTAAGAAAACTTGATATTGGATGTCAGATTGAAGATCCATCTCTAATATCTATGCCTTCGCCTTCTCATTAGTTGGACCCTAAAGAGAAAATAGAATAATCTCAATAAATTGGTTTGTGTACTGAGTCATATTCATTTCACCAATTTTTTGTTCGATAAACTATATGTATTTATACAAGACTATAGATTCTGGATAGATCTGATCGGTGAAGAGAACATGAATGTCTTTATAATAAAATCCCTCATCATTTTTCATCATCACTAAAAAATCCCACCATCACATTTTAGTCCCTTACAGATAAGAGGGATCACATTTTACCTTAAATTATTTTGGTTTTTCCATGAACTCAAAAATAAGATCTATCTTCATCAACCAATCCTCAGCCTCTTAGGGATCATTAGAGCCTGGGAAATTAGGTGGCTTCTAACTATGAAACTCTTTAGAACAACTCTGATATCCTTCCCTTTGAGGTTTTACATCTTGATACTGAGTAAGAATGAGTGCATGTACTATTTCTAGATCAGGGATATTATTCACCAGAATCACAACAAGATTCTCTTCATCTAGAGTGTTATATTAATGTGGTTCACTAGCATCTTCTTCCAGGGACCTATTAACAAGTATTCTTGGATTAATAATGCTAAAAAACATGAAATGACAACACTAAAGACATAAATAAGGATACATCAGACAAATATATATTAAAATAAATTCCACTGAGTAGAAATTTAATATTGGGATTTCAACTAAATGGGATAAAAGTATAGAAAAAGATACAGAGTTAGATCACAACATTACTCAAAGACACTTTTCCTAGAAATCCCTAATAACTTAAGACTCATTAAAGTAAGAGATGTATAGGAATTCGATCACAACTACCTCCTATGTCTGATAAATACATCCAAAACCACCTAATAACAACAACAAAAGATGGTTAATAAGAACCTCTAATACCAATTGGTGATGAATTATCCCAGATACCATGTTACCCTGATACTTGAGAAAGCTATGAAATGGTCCCAAAAGAATTATTGATCCCCATGGTTAGTAGAATAGAACCTGGGTCATAAAAGATCAAATATGGAATGATTTTCCCCCAAAAAAGTGGAAGATGAAAGATACAAGTTATTATGCTCAATACTTATAGAGGGATACAATACCATACAGAATAGGTAACCCAGAAGAATAGATAAACATACCAAATTAAACAATTATGTAAACCATAAAAAATTATTAGATTCCCTTGTGTAATAAGTGGAAAGAACCTATACTGGTCACCATCACCACTCTATAACCCCAGCAATCCTGAACCTCCACCACCTCCAAGTAGAACTATACTTTTTTTCAGACCTGGAATAAAAAAATCTATAAATGCATAATGTAAAAGGTAGGGTGTGAGATATATATCTATGTAGGGTATCTCCAAGTGTTCCACAATCAATTCCCTAATAAGTAAACAAAATATTCTTTTATTTAAAATTAAAAAATTAAAAAAAATTCATTCACATATTGTATACCAATACATTATTTCAAACCAAAAGTGATAACAAATATAACAAATTCATGTCAGATAAGAAAATATAAAACACTTTTACAAAATAGTTGGAATGAATAAAGTAGTTCAATAATCATTAGCATGTATAATAAATTCTAAAAATTGCAGAAAAGCAGCATGTATGAAATCCTTGAGGTAAGTTTTTTTTAGGTAATGATATCCTTACACATATCCACAATGATATCATCTCTATCAATTTGTGAAAACAAAAATGCACCCCAATAGAGGAACCCACCATGGGTAATCTACTCCACAATAGGGGAACACATCATGGGTAGTCATGTTGTAGTTGTTTTAGTAATAGTGGGCATTATCAATCCATTTCTTGGGAATCATGGTAATAGTGTGGGTGTCCTTGTTAACACTAACAAACTAGGTTAACATGTGATTTAAACAAACAATAAATCAATCATTGGAAAACCAACTCAAATTAAAATTTCCCAATTTATTATTTTCAAAATGTATTTCTCATTTCCAAACCCAAAACATAGGATTTCATAAATTTATACCATTTTTAATAATTTTTTTACATTAATCTATTTTTATGAAGGTTCAATGAACAAATAACATTATCAAGTAAATTTCTAAATCAATCCACCATTTTCTCAAAATCCTCCGCAAATTTCAATTCCATTAAATTTAATGTTTTTTAAAAACTCTATGAAATTCCTAATTAAACATATAATCCTTTCAGATCATTGTTTTAAAATAAATTATAAATAAATTGAAATTTAATAAAAAACATAACATTTCAATCATAGGAAAAATAATTATGGAACCACATACCTTTTGTCACACCATCAATGAGGACACCCGCAATAATATCATCAATGAAGAATGAGGTAAAAGATATCATGAAACGCAACCTATAATCATGATTCAACAAAATAGAGATTTGACCCATAAATTACACGATGATCTAGAAAAATCTATGGAGGTGAGAAATAGAAATCAGAAGAAAAAACACAATTAGAGATCAAAATACCATAAAGAGGTAAAATGAAAACAACAATGCTTGGATCCTCCAAGAAAAGGGTTTTGAGGAGTAAAAATTGATTCTTGGGAGCCTTCACAACCAATGAATTCGTTCTTGGGTCAAATAGAGTGATTAGAAATCATAAAAGTACGGTTATGTATTTTTAATAAAAAAATTGGGGGAATTAAATCATGCACACATGGTTTTCTAGGTAGAGGAAATGATTTGGAAAAACATGTTCCCCTACTGGTACAGTGTAATATTCTTTATAGGAGGGTGAATGGTTTTTAAAAATATTCACCCACCTGAAAAATATTAATGAATAAGGCTTCACGGACTAAAGGATCTATCTAAATAATCTGTACAAATTTTGTGGCCCCTTCTAAATTCTCACAATAGGGTTCATGATTTTCTGTTCCAAACCACACAATTTTCCTTAACCGTGCACCAATCGTGAGTAGCCCCTTGGACTTCCAAAAGATTCCAAATTCTCAAAAAACAACACCATAAAAACCCAACTCAAAAAAGATAAAAATAATGGTCTAAAAATAACTAAAATAAGGTAAAGAGATATTACAGTATCATACCAAACAAAAACTACCAAATATATTGCTAAAAACACATAATTAACATACTAACTTTGATAACAACAATAGATTTCCAGACATAACTATCCCAGAATTAAGTAAATAAAATAAAATAATGTATTACGTAAATTCCCAACACCATTCATGTTTAAATCCTTATAGAATTCGAGAAAATCATAAACCAATAAAGTATATTCTTTTCTCAACTAATGGACATTTGTTACAAAATATAAGATACTACTTTATCCACAATTATTCTTCAATATATTGTAAAATTATAAAAAAAATATATTTCATTAGACATATTATACGTAATAAATTTTTTCATAACATGGGGAAATGGATACATTATAAGGGGTGATCTCAAATGATCATTAAAGGGAAATTTATCTCAGAATCTATCATATAATAAATAATGTTTAAATAATAAATAAAATAAAAATAATGTCATATAATTAAAAACATGAGCTTGAAATATATCCATGGATTGAATTACAATATAAATAATGACATGGATGATGATAAATAAATTCATGGTGATGTAATGTATAATTCCATAAATACTTATCCAAGACCTCATTATTTCCATTAAGGCCTCATCCAATTCAACATTCTTGTGGTTAAGGTCGCAACCATATCATCATGAATGCATTGGGTAGGCATAAACTAAATACCCAAACCAATTGTCTTATGTGACCAATTGTTGCATCAAATTTCTATATAATATCCAACCCCAACCATCAATTCTTTTTTTCCAATACATTTACCATATGAATAATATGAATATAAATTCAATGAATAATCAACATTCTTTATTAATAAATAAAAATTTTCATTGAGATAATAAGATAATGAATGTAAATACTTCTCCGATCAATAAATCAACCTAATAAATCTAGATAAATAATGTGTAAGGATGTAAAAGATTGTATCTTAGGTGTAGCAAATGAATCTTATAAGTATTTTGAAAAGACGAAAAATACCCTTAAAAGAATATTGCTTCAAATGATACCACAAAAAAATGGATCATGAATTATATTATTTGATACTATGAGTTCGAACCCCCTCCCCCCAAATATAATTAACAAAATATTAAAAGGAGGGTATTCATGAAACTAAATCCACATTAGGGTAAATCCTTTTGAACTTGAAATGAAAAATGGAAGTCAAAATATAATAGTGTTTTTAGAAAATATTTTATAATATTATCATAAAGAAGAAGATACATGTCAATTTTGATACTCATTTTTGAAAAAGGGAAGTTAAAAGTTTCAAAAAACTACCTTTAAAATGAATCTCAAATAATGGGTCCTCAAAATTATATACATATATCCTATGAAATTTTTTCTAGAAGATAAAACTTTAGGTCCTGACAATAAAAATCTTTTTTTATTTTTAAAGTACATTTTTTTGGAAACTCTCGTCATGAAAAATTGTAGTAAAACAAATTTGTGAAAAAAACTTCATTTTCCCAGAGAGGTATAGAATTTACCATATAATGACATATTATGGTGTGAGAACCATGTATATAAAATCAATGTTCAAGATAAAAAATTATAACTCAATGAAAGGAGATTTTATTTACCAACATCCCTTATTGGTGATATACCCCATGGAGAAAGAAATATTTGAAAAAGGATATAAGTGGTAAAGATGTAAAAAATTATAGAATACCAAATAATGAAATAAAATTGTGTAATTTACCCAAATAAATTTAAGATAAAAATCAAAACTCAATGGATAAAAATTGAGTTACCAAAACTTATTAGGGTTGGGATAACTCTTAGGTCAAAAGAAATTTAAAGAAAAGAATGTGATTTTTGATAGTAGATCATATGAATTAAAAATAAATAAAATATGAAATATTCATGAGATATTAAATCAATAGAATACTATGTAAATGAAATGTGCTGGATAACATCTAACATATCTTAAATATTTATAATTGAGACCAATAAACCCCTTACAGAGTTTCTAGAATTTATCAATTGCACTCTAACCTCATGTACCACAAACATAAATATCTTAATATTTTATTTCATAACCTTATTCATATATATATCTTTTTACTAAATTTATTTATAATTATTTTCTACATGCATATTTGTTAGTTATTATCAATTTCCAATATCAGGTGTGAGTAATCATAATCGTCTTGAACTAGTTTCATAATAGTGGTGTTGTTTCTCATTATTCCCCAAACTTTCATCATTATAAGATCATAAAAGATACAATAATTAATTTTTTATAATTAATTACAATTAAACAATTTCATTTTATAAGTATTTTAGTTATTATTTTTGATAACAAAGTAAGTGAAAAGCCTATTTTAGTAATTTATAATGAATGAACAATATTATTTTTATTAAGGAGTTAAATGTATATATTACCATTACAGAACTCAAAAAATTATTACTTACATATTAATTTCCAATATTAATTTTCCAAAGTCGTACTTTATATAAATTTATAGCATTTTTCCATGAGGCAGTTAAACCCTCCCAATAAGAACATGAAACGTTCTACGTGTGTGTATGTATATGGAAGAGATTTTTTTATAATATCATTATCAAAATATTATAATAAAATTATTTATATTTTACTAGGTAGATTAATAATAATTTGGAATATTTATAAGAATAAGGTAAATGTGTTAGGACACGTCTCAGTGGGGTCCATGTCAGGACTCCCCAATCCCGCCTCCAATAGGTCAAGGGATGGTGACCAACACTGAGTATGCGTATCACTAACATGGGAGGAATTGCCTAAGTACCAGTTTTCACTCACACATCTCCAAGATTACAAGTACTAAAATTTAAACACCTCTAAGGAATAAAAATAATGCATACCAATAAAACCAACCAACAAATTATGACAAGAATGTAATGTGTAGTAATGTAAACTGGGCTAGAATACAAGACCCACAAAATAAAGAGTCTATAAAATAAAAAATCAAACCTATAAAAAAAGTTACATGGACTTATGATAAATTTCATTGGAACACCTCAGCCCATCTGAACTAACAAAGCATTTTATGGCCCTAGACCACCCTAGAATCTATCAAAAGGTCACTCCTCTGCACAAGACATGACACAAGCAGACAAACACTTTGCAAAGGTGAGTATAAAAATACTCAGTGGGACTCCCTGAAACAAAAAATCAGTAAATAATGTAATGGTATAGTCATATTAACACATTATATGTGTATATTACATATAATAATAACATATCTATATACAATCAAACCCCAACCCGTAGTCTAGATTTATGTCACAACTACAACATACCAACACTATAGATTCAGTCGGAAGATTCCATTGAGAAATTCATCTGATTGAACACACTCCAGAGTCTAATAGCACTGATGATATACACCCATGAATTATTTTTCATCTGGAACCATCTTGATAGTGATACATTCATCGATCTGACGATAGGTAAGATATACTCCCTCTAAGAGTACTCACTCCACAAGTGGGGAAGATGATGATACACAGATGAGGATCACTACCAGGGACCTGGGGTGATACCACGACTCATCCGGATTCACCTTTTCAGTAGATGATCGACATCTATTAGGATTATTCATTCCAATACCAAGATTCTAATTACGGAACAATAATCGATATAGGATCCTAATTTGGACTTATTTAAGGGGATTCCTAACTATATCCATTAAAATCCTACTAAAGGGACTATACTCCTATGAATAGGAATCGATACTAACTAACCATTAGATGAATGAGGAAGGGAAACAACCCTAACTAAACTTGTCCAAGATATAGTGGATAAGAGATTCAACCCATGTAGAAATGTGTACACTTTGTGTAGTATTAAATGAGTAATTCCTAGTAAGTGTGAGTCATCAGCTCGTGTTGACAATATCTCATCCCTTTGTACACACAGCCAAAAAAAGAAACCTCTTTTAGAGCTCCTCTCCTATCATTATCTCTCATCCTAAATGATTGGATGTTATTTTTCTAGTCCCCTCCCTAGTGAGTAAACATCCTTCCACTCTGAATTTTTTGATGACCAAATATTAGCATTCCACTTTGGCCTACCCCTCTTGAAGCAGAATAAATACTAGGTCTCTGAAAAAATTAGAATCCAAAGCCAGAACCTCTAATAAATACAAGGGTTGTGAGTTTGGGGAACGTTCCAGACATCTATCCTTTAATGATTAATATTCTCCCTTAGATTTCTTGAGGATTGGGTTCATGGGGAAAATTGATCTTTATTTCCAATAAATCTTATTCTCACTCGGTTTCTTTGGTTTCACTTCTTGAACCTAAATAGTTGTTAGATAAAATACAGGCCTATTCTCAGTGCATGAGATCCATTGGTTTTCTACATGGTTCTCCTTTCAACTCTCATATCTAGTTGTTCTGGAAATCAAGCTTCTCCATTGATTTTGGTTCCATATTTACGAAATGCATCAACATAAATATTCTGGTAAGAAGTACCAAAACCCTTATGCTAGTTTTTTATGATAAGTGCGATGTTCATGACTCTGAATCTTTATGAGATGATATAATCTTGGTTAATTTGGTATAAAACCCTTGTCTTGTGGGCGGTAATTTCAATTTTGTGTCTAGTACTTGTGAGAAAAAAGTATGAGGCACTTTTCCTAGAAGATCTAGTCATGATTTCACCATATTCATGGATCACAATGGACTTATAGACACTGGATTATCAGGTGATCCTTTTACCAGGTTTAACAACCATTGAGGCAACTGTAGAGCATGGAGTCAACTGGATCTCTACTTATTTAATAAAGTGGCCCACTCAGCCTTTCCTAATTTCAAAGTACTCCACTTGGTGAGAGGGCTCTCATACCACTCTGCCCTCATAATTTTTCTGGAAACTCAAGGAAACCTCCAAGCCTCATTTAATTTTTCTTTTTCCTAGGAATATGACCCAACTTTATATCACATTTTCAAAAGAGTGTGGGATTATTCTAGTAGTGAAAACCTCTAGGTTTCTCTCAACAAAAAACTAAGATTGTTCAATTCCCACCTAAATTCCTAGTTCAAAAATATCCCCTCCATTGACACATCTCTATAGAATATAAATAGAGATATCCATCAGCTAGAGTTGAATCTGCAAAATGCCTAAGGTGATACAGTTTTTGTGTAGTTGTGATGTAAAAAATCAAGTTGTCTGGTATTCTTCTTAAACAAGAATTTTTTGCTAGATAGGAGTCCCAGACCATGTAGCTTTGCAAATGCGACCACAATATAGCCAACATTCATGCATGTCTCAAGGGAAAATGTAGAATCTCCGATCCTAATGTGTTAATGGATGATGGATCCTATTCAAACAACAAAGATATTATTGGGATCTCGAATGACACTAACTATAGGTCATTTTGGGCTAATATGAACTCCCTCATGGAAGGTGGCTACCCAAGGGTATCCTTTTCCTTCTTTAAAATTATTCCATACTCTGTATTAGAGGTTGATAATGCTTTTTTTCCAACCCTTACCTGATGTGGAATAAATTCAGGTGGATGTCTGATTCATTAATCCTATTAGTTCCCAAGGATAGAATCTTTTCTGAGATCCTTCTATAGTGTGGTCTGTGATAGAGTGAAAACAATCTACCTAAGGGTAGTGAAGGACTTTTTTAAATGAGGTAACCTTCCTCAGGTGGTGTGTGCAACTAAACCGGTGCCTGTTTATAAAGTCACGTCTTCCTCTTCACTAAATCGGTATCGGCCTATTAGTCTATGTAATAGTCCTTATAAAGTTTTTTCTGTCATTTTGAACTGAAGATTGTCAGCCAATATTCTATGATGGGTGGCCCAAAACAGCATGTTTTTGTGAAACAAAGATTAATTCAAGGGGCTATTGCCTTGGCATAGGAAATTATTAGTGACAACAATTTAAAATACCAAGGTAGGAATGTGCCCATTCAGCTTGACCGGAGAAAATATTATGACAGAGTGGAATGGAATTTTATTACCAGGGTCCTTTCATGTATGGGTTTCATTCCTTTGGTTGTTGACCTACTTTTTCACTGCTTCAGCTCGCCCAGGAAGGACACCAGTTTTATGGGAAATAAATTCATATTTTTCAATGATGTCTTAGTTCGGTGGTAGGGGGATCCTCTTTCCCACTCTCTTTCCATCATTGCTCAAGATTCCCTCAGTTTCTATCTTAATTTCTATATCCTTATTGGGAAATATACCCTATATCAAAATACACTCTCATGTGGGGGTGTTTGTCACCTGATGTTTACAGACTACACAATCCCCTTTTTCAATGTAATAAGGATGTCATTAAAGGGGTTAATGAGGTTCCTGATATCTTTTTTGGGTGTAGTTTTCATGTTCTTAATCGGGATAGGAGTATTTTGTTTCCCCCCACCATATGATGTGAAATTTATTAATGGTTTCTAGAGTATATTATTTCCATGCACCAAGGATCCTTCCTTATGACTTACCTGGGTGCCCCAATGTCCTCTAATTCCCTTCTTATTAAACACTTTGACTTGGTCGTGGATAAAATCACTGGGCACATCCTCAACTGGAAGAATAATCTCTTAGACATTGGTGGTAGAATCATGTTGATCATATCAGTTCTATCTTCCATTCCCAGGAATATATTGTTTACTCCCAAGGTCCCAAAGAAAGTGATATCCAAGATTGAATCTACTCTGCTATATTTCTTGTGGGGTGGGAACCAACAAAATAAATTTCATTGGGATTCATGGAATAAGATGGTTAATCCTGTGGTAGAAGGGGGTATCAACCTGAGGAGTGTTTCTGACTCCATTTATGGTTTTCATGCCAAATTGGTCTGGGAGGTTCTTGAGGGAAGTTCTTTATGGGGAATCATATGAAATCCACCTTTGGTCCTGAGGGGTGTTCTACTATATGTAAACCTTCAAAAATATATAAGCTCATCATTTCGTACCTACATGTACTTAAACTTCACAACCGGTGGATTATGGGAAAAGGGGATATGAGCTACTTGAATCATAACTGGTCAGAGTCTAACATGGGATTCCCATTATGCCCCACTTCAGACATATCTTTTAGGGAAGACAGTGATTACGATATCCTCATTTGGACCATATTGAATGTTTCTAAAAAAAAATTTTTTTATAGTACATCTATATCTAACGACCCAGACAAGCTTTTGTTCATAGGCTCAGCCTCAGGTATGTTCTCTATCAGGGACTTCATTAAAATTCAATCTGATACTTTTCCTCATGTGTGATGGGTTAAACGTTTATGGTGTAAGAGTCTCCCTTCCAAATTTTTGTTCCTTGTCTCGAGAATTTGACATGGCATGCTCCCCAAGGATGACAATATTCACCGGAGAGGTGTTATCTTGACTTCAAAGTGCCATTGATATAGAGAGGCACAACCTGAATCAGCATTTCACATTTTCTTTAATAGTGACTGGGAAAAATGTATCTGGAGTTCATTCAGCCAGTTTACATGTTGGTTCACTCGGGACGACACTACTGACCTCTTCCTTCATAAATGGTTATAGGTGATCGACATGACTAGTGCAGAACAGAAGGAAAGAGAGGCTACCTTTATTGATGGTTCTTGGATCCTTTGTTTTTCAAGGAATATTGTGAGACATAGTAGATCATTACCAACTCATATGGGTATTCTTTTCAATCTCCATAACCTAATCCTGGACATTTTCATGTTATAAAAGACATTGAGACTACCCCTTCCATTTCCTAGATCCTACCTCACCATTCCTTACCCAGTTTGAGTCCCTCATCCCAGGACACATGGGTTATATGGAACACGACCTCTTCGGGGATAAAGATGAATAAAAATGGCTTCCGCTATATGGGAACTATGCGTGGGGTGGCATCATCAGAGATAATAACTGATCAGTGATGGCGGCCTTTTCATTCTTCTTGGTTCTTGGTTATTTTATCCAAGTGGAGACCCTTAATATGCTTTCTGGTATTTTATTATGAAATCAGTGGAACATTATTACTAGTGAGATTGAGACTGAGTCACATTCTCTCTTCAATTCACTCTCAACCAACGTTATCACCACTTGTTCCATCATCTACACTATCAGACTCTGTAAGAGACTAATAAGTGATCAGATTTCCATCGTTCATACCCATAGGGATTGGAATTATTTTGGTGGATTTCCTTTCTTTTATAGAATCTCAACATGATTAATCTCATATTTTTAATAACCTCATTTCCTTTCCCCTGATGGGGGTCTCTTTGTACGATATGATTCTCTCAACCTTCACTACATTAGGCCGCCCTAAATGTTGGCCTATAAGTTTTTGGATTCTGTTTTCTTCTCTCTTTTCTTTATAAAAAATAATCAAAACTTTGGTGGTGGTGGTAGTATAGTCACATGTCATGTCCCTTCACCCTAGGTACTTCTCGTGTTCAATGTCTCATGCCATTATAACATGTTGTGTTGAATAGGCATATATGTTGTATATAAAGGTTCACATGCCATGTCCTAATATCCAGGGTCCACCCAAGTCCTCTTGTCATGTTCCAATACTCGGTGTCAACCCATGTTCTCCTACCCATGTACCAATACATGGGGTAACCCATGTATCTGATCTAGGTATGGGTTTGTAGTGGGGTACACGTTGTGTAGGCTAGTCATGTATTACACCCCATGTTTGTGTAAATCCAGAGATACACACTGAGCCATAGGGAAGCGACCACACACCATGTGATACATTACTTCCTCCCAAAAACCTAGCTATCACTAACTGTTTCCCACACATTGTGTATTCTGAAATATAGGTCATGTTCATCAGGATTTTCCTAAACCAGCATTCTTCCTCATTACACCTCGTCCAATCCTCCGGTTCTTGATCCATTATTCTGTTCTTTATAAAACTGATGATCCAAGTTCATCTCATCATCATAGCACTGATTCAGTGTGTCTTGGGCATTCAATCAGCTTTGGAATCTAATTTCAACCACCCTTGTAAAGAATTCTAAATGAATGATATCTCTCGAAATATAATGATCTGTCTATTGTAATCATCACCACAGATCCGATAAGTTATCCCAATGTCGTATCTATAATTTCAGATCATTTCTGTGTGAATCATTGGCACAATGATCATCCATTCATTTACCTTGAAGAATGAAGAACATACAGGAAAATGGGAATGAAAATTCACATAGAAAAAAAAGTGGAACAATCATCGGTCATTGTTCATTATGGACTCAATCCATTCCTGTAAGAATAAACAAAAATATAAATTAAACAATAATCAAAATCATCCCCAATTAAATCATGAAATTAACCCATCCTGCAAGAACGAACAAACTGCTGCTCAAACTATATGTGGGTTGATCCACATTCATCATTGATTCTAAGAATAAGAAAGAAGGAATTGAAATCAAAAAGAACTACCTCAAGGTTGGATCAATCACTGAAGAGGTCTGATCACTACTTCATCACCTTTGGGAAGATTCATCAAGAACGGATCCCATGGATCTTCGATCCAACTTCCATCGTTTTTTCGTCAAGAGAATTTTTCAAGTTCTCTTTAGATCCTCTCATAAGTTCTAGGGTTATGAGCCTTACCCTAGATCCATACTTAAAATGATATTTAAAATAAATGTCTATGCATCACTAAGAAATGATAAAATAATAAAATAAATTGTTAATTTATTTTTTCATTTAAAACATCCAAAAATTTACATTCAATTCCTACCCACGTCATCCGATGTTAGCACTTTCCTAGGGTAAAGTCGCTGTTCTGAACGTAATGGTGCCCTAAAATTTCTAATCAGGGAACCAATTTAATGTCTATTCCACTATTTCAGGAAAAATAATCATTCTCCCTTTTTAATATATTTAATATATCTCAAATATTTATTACGGATACACCGAGCCTCAAAATTGCATGGCATATGAGCACCTGGTCTCGAATTAATTCCATAAAATATTCCAAAATAGTACATGGAAAATTATTAGACATTAAATTCTCCCCATCTGGGGGATTTACATCCATGAAAAGCTAAAAAAAGGCTACAGAAAATGATGTGTGTACTGCGCATGAATTTGATCCTCCCACTCTTATGTGCTCCCATGGAGATTTTCGTGCTACCACTAAAATGCACTAAAGGAATCGTTCACCCTTAAAGGATCCTCTCTTTCCGATCCATGATCTCCACTGGGTACTGAGCAAAATTCTCTCAATCATTAATTTCCATCACATCCTAGTCGATGATGTGTGAAGGGTCATGCACATACCACCTCAGCTCTGACATGTGGAAGACATCTTGTACCCGGTCCAATTTCAGGGGTAGAGAGAAGAGATACACCACCTCTCCAACTCAATGTAGTTTCTAAAAACGGATGATGCACCTTAGAGATAAATTTATTCCCTGAAAAACGCTCTATAACCATTGTCCAAGTGAGACCCGAAAGAATACATGGCCTCCTTCCTTGAACTCCAAAGGTCTCTTTCATCTATCATCATATGATTTATGATGGCTCTGTGTAGTATTCATCCAATCATGGATGATCTAAACCTTCTCGATACCAGTTCGCACCAATTTTGGGCCCATGAGTGTTGACTCTTTGGGGTCAGTCCAGTAGAGTGGGGACCTACAGGGTCTCTTGTACAGAGCCTCAAACAGTGTCATACCAATGGTGGAGTGGTATCTGTGGTGGTATGAAAACTCCACTACTAGTAGGTGGTCCTCCCTAATAAGACTGATGTCCAAGATGAAAGCCCGCTGCATTTCCTCTATAACCTGAATGGTCCTCTCTATTTGGCCATATTTCTGGGGTTGAAATATTATTCTCAAGCTTAAATGAATCCCAAATACGTATAGTAATAACTTTCACAACCTGGATGTGAAATGACAATCACGATAAAAAAATATCATTGATTGGACTCAATGGAGTCAAACTATCACCTCACCGTAGTGGATTCCCAAGCTCTATAATGAAATCTTCTCTTGGATAGGTAGGATGTGGTCTAACTTGGTGAGTTGGTCAACTATCACCTAGGTGGTATCATGTCCCTTGGACTTATGTGGTAAATCTATCATGAAGTACATCAATATCCCATCCCACTTCTATTATGGCACCTCAAGGGGTTGAGTCAAACCCGCTAGAACCTGGTGGTCATCCTTCACTTGCTTACACATGAGGCATCAAGAAATGAATTCTTCCACTTTATTCTTTATCCCTATCGAAAAAACTGATGTTGGAGGTCCTGGTACATCATCTCCACACTAGGGTGTACCGCCAAAGGGGATATATGAAACTCCCTTAGAACCTCCATCCACAATACCACTGGTACAACTGTGCATCTAATGAAAAAGACAGCGTTCTCCCCACCTTGAGAATATCTATCAGGAGCATTCCCTATGGACACCTGATCATGTTGGGTATCATAGTTGGTATCCTCAATATGTGTCTCCCGGACTCATTATAAGAGTAGAGGGTTGACAACCATCGACTAGAGGTAAGCTGATATATCTCCATCCACGAAGGATAACTGTAATGAGGAAAACTACTCTAACCCCTCATTTAGAAATTGAGAACTAGATCTCCTACTAGGGGCATCTTTCACCACATTCCTCTTCCCATGAGTATAGAAAATCTCAAATTTATACTCCTATAAGAACTCTGTAAATCTTATCTTTCTCATGTTTAGATCATTATGAGAGAATATATACTTGAGAATCTTGGGGTAAAATTAGATGATAAACCACTCTCCCATCAGGTAGTGTCGCCACATATTTAATGAAAATACTACCGCTACTAACTCAAGATCATGGGTTGTGTAGTATGGATCATGTGGTCTCAACTAGCGTGAAACATAGGAAATCACCTCTTACCTATGCATCAAGACACAACCAATTTTGGTCCCTGAAGCATCACAAAATACAATATACTCAACACCCTCCTTAGGAAATCTCAAGATTTGAGTACTCTCCAAACTCTATCTCAACTTATGAAAATACTACTGGAACTTCTCTTTACATACGAAAGGATTTCCCTTTTGGGACAAATCTATACTAGGTGATAATATTCAAGAGAAATCAGGTACGAATCTCAAGTAATATCGTTCTATTCCAACGAATATTAGTACCTCCCTCCTGATCCTAGGTGTCTCACATGACAACACTGCCTCCACCTTGGATGGTTCCACTTCCACTCTATCCGCTAAGATAAAATTTCCTAGAAATTGGACCTCATAAATTCAGAATTGGAACTTTAATATTTTCCCACAAATATAGTCCTCTTAGAGTACTTCATTAACCATCTTTAGTTGTCTCATGTGCTCGTCCTCAGACACTGAGTACATAAGGATATCATCGATGAAGACTACCACAAACCAGTTAAAGTAATGATGACGGATACTATTCATGAGCCCCCTGAACATTGTTGGGGAATACTTCATGCCAAATGGCATTACCAATTACTCATAATGAACATTGCAGCATTTGAAATCGGCCTTCGGTATATCATCATCCCGTACTCAAAGTTGGTGATAGCCTGATCAAAGGATAACCTTTGAGAACTATCATTCCCCTATCAACTAATCGAAGATGCGATCTCGATAGAGGATAATTATTTTTCATTATCACATAGTTCAAGCACTCATAATCTACACACATCCTCAAGCTCCCATTTGAATTATTTGAAAAAAAACTAGGGTCATCCAGGGTGAAACATTTAGCCTCACAAATCCCATCCTCTGAAATTCCTCCAACTGCAGCCTCATCTCAAAAATCTCTAAATGAGACCTCCGATATTCTGGTGAGGGTATCAGTGTGATTCTAGGGTGTAAGTTGATGAAACTTTTAATCTCCCAATGGGGAGTAAATCCTATAAAATCTTCTGTAAAGAGTTCCTCGTACTATTCCTCCACTACTTGGAACAGAAAGCTCATAACATCTACTGCTTTGAGGGTAAGGCTAACCAACTCATGAGTGATCGTTTACACACTCCAATTCATGATATCATCTTGTGATACCTAGTTTTACCTTTCTACAACAAAGTAAAACATCATCCCATCGATGTGGACACACCACACCTTTTATCTAAAATAGTCAATATGGGCATGGACCGAAGATAGAAAATCCATACGGAGAATGACGTCATAAGGCCTCGATGATTCCACCAAGAGGTTCCAATAAAAAAATCTAAAATCCAAGGGTCATATCACAATGTTGGTATAAGTGTGTGATCATTGAGCCTCCTCCCGTAGGTGTCACCAATCGTAAGGGTTGATTGGATGGTTCTACCAAACTCTCAAGGTCTCGTACTAGGTAAGTGGTGAGAAAATAATTACATGAAACTGTGTCTATATGTATGAATCTAAGGTATAAAAGAAACATATCATACCTCAGATCATACCTATAGTCTCTGGGTTTTATTCCTTGACCTCATGTAGCATCCCCCACCAATGTCCTCCAGCTCGCTAAGACTGTTGTGAACCTCTTGGGGGTGGTGGTGGTACTAGGTTGAAATGACTACCACCTCCTACAACTCTCTCAACTCCTATTATGAATCTTCTTCCTAGAGGATCTACCTTATCCACTAATTGAATATACCTCAATTTTCCATCCATCACCACCCCTATCAGTAGCTCAACAGGTTTGGATATCTTTAGCGAGATATCCCCTATCATCGCATGTGTAGCATCGCCTCTCCCTAGACTGATTGGATCCAACTTGAGAGCCATGAACCGTATATCCCCAATCATGGAACCCCTTATAAAATCTCCCATGTCCAGATTCCTATTTATCACAACAACTCCTCACTGCTGAGCTCTCTGCACCGGTCTTCCCACTACTAACTGTCACTGGCTACATCTGCTCATCCAAGTAGATCTCGACCACCAAAGCTCGCTCAATCACTCCAGCATAAGTTAGAATTAATAGAGGTGTAATGATGTATTAGATGTGTTGATGTAGACCTTTCTTTATTTTTCAATCCCTGAAATACTGATCCTTGATCAGATCCATCGAGTGCCTAGAGAGTTTGGTGAACCTCGATGAATAGTCAGTCACCATCAACCTACCCTTCGGGAACTGAATAAACTCTTGTATGTGAACATCTTGCAGTTTAACCACATATAATTCCTCTATAAAAAAGACGTTAAAACTCTTTCCATGGAAGAGTCACCTCATCATGAGTCTACGTGGTCAAAATCCAATATCGCTCTTCTGAACCGTGAAGAAGGCTCAGTTCTGAGATCACCATCTAGTCTGCTAGTTTCATCACTTGACAGGAACCTTTGGTCACCACCTCAAGAAATTATTTACCCTACTAAAGGTTAGGCACACCTAGGAAACTGGGGGATCTCCATCTCTAAAAATCATGGAGTGTGCTCATAAAGAACTCCTCTTCTACTGGTACTGCAAGTACCACATGCTGCTCCACTGGTGGTATAGATAGTACACCACTAGGATGAAACATATGAGAAAGTGGTCCATGTACTAAATCCTCTTCACTGAGGGGGTTATCCTCATGGTCAATCTTTTGAATCCTAGATGGTATGCGTCTCGAAAGCTTCCTGAAAAAAAAACGAGATGTACCATGGTCAATGAGTATATCTGGAGAGCTGACTCAAGAAGGACATGTAAAGACAACCCATTCTTATATGATGCATGTGCCATTATTTTTCCTACAACCAATGTTCTCATGTACCAAGTTGAAACTAGGTTATCAGAGTCCTGGTGTATGGATACGTTGGCCACCCGTACCAAAACTAGAGTCCCTAGTAGGAAAGATGAACTCAAAACACGTAACATTGATGCTACAAGACAACCTCACAGATTCCAGGTCCTAAGTTAGAACTGACCAACTCTGATGCCACTGTGTCCTAAAATCTTCATGTGGGGTTCATTTCGTGACTCCCCAATCCCACCTCCAATAGTCCTGGGGCTGGTTACTAGCACCGAGTAGGCATATCACTAATATTGGAGGCATTAAAAAAGTAATTTTATGCACATAAACATCTCCAATCCCAAAAATGATAAAATGTAAAAACCACTAAGGAAAAAAATGAATGTATACCACTAAACCCAACCAACAGTGTATGATATGAAAGTAAAGTAAAATAATGTAAACTAGGCCAGAGTACAATCCCACCAAAAGAAAGAGTCTGAAAACTACAAAGTCCTATGTGTAGACAAAAACGTGCAAGGAGTACTGCTCAAAGCCGTAGGAACACCTCAGAATATCTAAAATCAAAAATCTTTGTCTAATCCAGATCCTCCCTAGAATCCATCAAAAGGTTTCTTGTCTACACAAGACATGACACGTGTGGGAAAATACTGTACAGGGGTGAGTATAACAATACTCATTAGGACACCCCAAAACCAAAATTAGTATAGAATGTAAAGGTACAATCATCTCTACATTGTATATTACTATAGTTTATATAACAAGTAAATATCCATATATACTCAAACTCTGACCTGTAGTCTATAGGAAAGTCACAAATATGATATACCAACACTAGAGATTATGTCTGAAGATTCCACAACAATACTCATCCGAAAGAACACACTCCTATGTTTGATATCACTAATGATGTCCACCTGAGAAGTATTGTTATTTAGGAACTATCATGAGAGAGATACACTAATCCATCTTAAGGGAGATATGATACACTCACTCTGGGATTACTCACTCCATGAGTGGGGAATATAACGATACATATATCAGGATCACTTCCATGGCCATGTGGTGATACCACGACTCCTCCATATTCACTTACTAAGTAGAGGATCAATATTTTATACGATTGGTGGTGCCAATATGAAGACTCTACCTAGGTCACCAGAATGGATATAGGGTCCTACTACATCCCTTTTGGAGGAGATTTCTGACTATATCCAGAAAAATAATACTAAAGGGACCATACTCTAATGTAGATGGACACCAAATTAACTTCTAAATAACATTAAATGGCGCCTCTCTAATGAAACTTGTCTAAAATATAGTGGAAAAGAGATTCAATCCATGTAAGAAGGGGTACACAACATGTATTAGGGTCGCACGATGTGTCCTGTGACCCCAGGTACTTCCCATGTTCAGTGGACTGTGTCAATAGAATATTTCAAGTAGAAGAGGTATACATGAAATGTAGAAATGCTCACATTCCAGGTCCTACAATTCGGGATCCACCCATGTACTCGTGTTGTGCACCAGTAAATGGTGTCAACCAGTTTTCACCTTCCTGTGTAGCAGTAAATGGGATAACCCAGGTATTTGGTCTTGTTCTGGCTGTGTGGTGGGGTACACGCCTTGTATGAGAGCCAAGTACTCTACCCCATGTCTGTGTAACTCCCGCGATACACACCGAGCCCCAGGGAAGGTCCCGTGTGCCTTTTGATAAGGTTCATATACCGTGTAACACTTACTACCTCATGAAATCCTAGCCACCAATCAATGGGTCCCACACACCATGTATTTGGAAATACATGTTGTGTTCATCATGATTTTTTAGAACCTCCATTCTTCCTCCACATCTCTCAATCGATCCTTTGGTGCATGATACTTTGTTCCATTCTTCCCGAAAATGATGATCATTTGTACCCTTGTCATCATTGTATCAAATTAGTAAGTTTTGGGCATTCAATCAGCTCTGAAATTCAATTCTGACAACCGGCACAAAGATTGATCAAATAACCATATCTCCAAAAATATATCATTCATTCTGATTCCATCATCATCACTCCACCACCAGGTTATCCAAATGCTGGATCTAAAATCTCAGATCATTACACCACAAATCGAAGGCACAACTATCATCATTTCATTTCCTACAAAGAATGTAGAATGCACAACAAAATGGAGGAATAAAATTCACATTTTACAATCCTAAGGAACGAACCTCGTCTATTTTTTTGTGGCATTAAAATGTTCCTATAATAATGATAAACAAGCTGAATCCAACAATAATCAGTAGCATCCCAAATTAAATCCTAAAATCAAAACATCCTGTATGAATGATAAAATCGTGGGTTAACCTATTCATGGGTTGATCCACATTTGTTGTTCATTATAAGAAAGTGAAAGAATTAATTTAAATCACAATGCTCTACATTGTGGATGTATCATTCAATGAAAAGGTTTGATTAATTCGCTATCACTGTTGGTGAGATTCATCAAGAATGGCTCCCGTCGATCTTCTATCCAACTTATGTCATCATTTTTTGTTGAGAGAATTCTTTGTGATCTCTTTAGAGCCTCCATGAAGTTACAAGGTTATGAGAATAACCCTGTTCCCTTTCTTAAAAGGATAATTAAAAGAAACATTACTTCATCACTGCAGAATGTTAAAATAATAAAATAAATTCTTAATTTATTTTATCCTTTAACCAAAAAATTAATTTCACCTCCGACCCACACCGGTTGGAGTTAGGCCTCTCTTGGGGTAAATTCATTGCTTTAAACTCAACGGTCTTATCAGATTTCTAATCCAGGCACCCAATTAGAAGCTATTATACTATTTCAGTAAAACCGACTATGTGTGCTATTTAATATATTTGATATATTTCAAATAATTATTCTAGGCACACCGGGCCTAAGAATCACATTCCTCCTCTTCCCCTAGTCTTGAATTATTTCTATATAATATTTAAAAACAATACATAAAAAATATGAAACATTACAATATGAAAAAGAAGTTTTCATTTATAAATAAATCACTTGTCCTCTTGGTATTTTTTAAGAGGTTAGTTTTATAATGATTGCTTATTTATAATATGAATAATATAATGAATTACTTATACTTAAAGAATATAAACCATGAAATAAATAAAATATATATTCATGAAAAATAAGATTTCATTTATAAATAAATCACTTTTCCTTTTGGTATGTTTTTTAACAGGTTAGTTTTATAATGATCGCTTATTTATAATATTACCAATATAATAAATAATTTATAATTAAATAAAATAAACCATGAAATAAATGAAATATATATTCACTAAATCCATTTTTATAACCATCCTCAAAAGTTACTGATGAAAAATTAACCGTTTCTTTCGTGGAGGCGGTATTCCACACACATGTATGAGCAATGTTTTACTTTTTTTATTGAATGGGAGGAGAATATATAATGGTTATCCAAAAACTATAATATCACTTAATTATATTATTTATACTGATTTAATTATATTCATATGGTTATGATGGGTTTGTATAAGGGTGGATGATAATTATAAATAAATAAAGCTAAAGGGTAAGTAATACTATGTTGATAATTTAGATCATCATTTGCAACAACGTTTGGAAATGAGGTATTTGAGGAACTTTTTTGATACTAGTGGATTAATAAAATTATAATCTGTATAATAATTTAATTTTAAATTTTTTTATTGAACTAGAGGTTTTTATCGAAGTGAGTGTAATTGGGATCCTTTTATAGGTGAAAAAGTGGGGTACATATTTGGAAAATAATGTTTGTTGAGAGGTAATAATGGAATTGTGTGATATTTAGGTTGGGAAATGTTGGTGAGACATATAGGTGGGATTTTATAACCTAAAAAAATATTCTATATGTTATAAGTGTAATATTTATTTAGTAAAATTTGATCCATTTCTTTATAAATTTAAACACTTAATAATCTTGATTAAGATTTAACCATGGTAATTATATTTTTACTAAAAACACAATATGACCCATCTTACCAAATTTAAACATGATTAATACTAATTTAGAAATAATTTAATATAATTAAATTACAAAATATTAGATGATTAACTTTTATATTAAAACATATAATGTGCTGAAAAACTATTTTTGTAGTTAAATTTTGTTCTAATCATTAAGTGTAATTATTATTTATTTTACCTTTATTGAAAATTAAATGAGTGTTAATTTATTTATTTATATGATTAAACAAAATATATAATTATTTATCTTAAAATATATCAATTTAATTTAAAAGCATAATATTTTGAAAAGTATCATTCCTTGAAAAATATTTGTTTTATCCCGATAACTAATATTTACCTTGGTAGCATAATTTTAGGACTAAAAATTAAATTCAACCCATTACATAAATTTATCATGATAATAAAAATATAAAAATAATATTATTTATATCAATTATAAAATAATTAAAAATTAAATTTTATATAAATATATAATGAAGACTTTTTTTATAGAAAAATATATTTTAAAAAATATATATTAATTATTATTATTCTTATTTATGATAAATTACTAATCAAATCAATGTTAATATAATATGAAGATAAACAATATATTTTATCCATAATATATTCAATATCTTAAAATAAATTTAATAAAATCCAATTTTTGAATGGTTATATTTTATAGCATAATTCAGTCTTATTAAAAACCAAGCTATACTAATTCAATTTTCATCGATGCCTTAGTATTAATAATGACCTATGTTGTTATTTTTAAATATATTTCATATTTTCATTTGAAATATTATTATCCACCAATTATATGGATACATCATAAGCATTACATAATATCTCACGGTTCCTTTTGGATTTGTGTTGTATGTGAAGTAAGCTATTGAACATATTATGTTTTAAAAGAAATTAAATAATTTAAATTATATGGGTGTTAATGTAGTGGTATAAAAGAACACCATACGATTAGATTCATGAAATAATTTAGGAATTTTTTTTGTAATTTGTATTTTATATAATGTGACAATCATAATATTTGATATACAATATTTTTCTATGGGATTTATATAACTACATACGATATAGAAAATAGTAAGCCATGATATGATTTAAATCAATGGATTTGTAGTACCCCTAAATTCAGCTACATATCCCTCTATTTATGTTTTTATGGATATAATGTAAGGGGGAATATGGGAGATTTTTGTGAACTCTCAATAAGTTTTTGGGGCTAAAGGAGAGGCGCACAAGCTGCGCACAGTTTATCCAAACTGTGCAGAAATCCAAGTAGAAACTATGCACAGTAGAAGGTTTTAGGCATAGAGCATCAAAGAGATGTGAACATGGTTAAGGATTATATGAGAGGAGGTTTTGAACGGTTCTATATAGATAGTATCAAATTCACAATTAGCGCACGGTTTGTCTAACCCTGCGAACTAACCTTGTGCGTGGTTAAAGTGTGATCCTAAAAAAGTGGATCTCATACATTTTTGCATTTAAGTTTATAGATATTGATCCTATGTGGTATTAAATCGAAATTTTTCATAATTTATGATAGTATAACCTCTCTAATGTTATTTGATGTCAATATGAAGGGTTCCCTTGGTGTTTTGAACCTAGATTCTTGAGGTATGTGACCATTCCTAAACATTCTGGATCAGTTTGTTATATCTACTTAGATATTCTTATCCTATCCTATTGGTTTCTCGTATCTACACCTATTATTGATAGATCTAGGAGTCTGTATGCTAAATAAGTTGATATATGGTCTTGATCATGCTAGAATGTGATATCTAAGGAGATTCTATGAAGAATCGACCCAGTTTTCTTGAGTATACTTCGTCTGTTGTTAAGCTTCATCAAACCCTTTGAGGTAGGCGGCTTCAATATCATTTACTTTAGCTAGAATTGATCGTATTAGTTTAGAATTGAGTAAAAATGGATAATATAAATTGTGAAATATAGGTTTGATACATGTAATAATTCTCTTTAGTGATGATTTTTTTTGGAAGATTTGTGAAATTTTGATAATTTTTTGTGAAAATTGTTTTAGTTTCATTATTTTATAATTATGATTTTAAATGGTAGATTTTATGTAACTTTTAAATGGTTTTATTGGGTATGGGGTTGCAATAAAAATCAATTTTACTGAAATGTGTTGAGATTTTAATATTTTTAATGAAAAATAGTTTTAAATAAAAAGATGATTTTATTAAAAGGGTTGTTTTGGCATGATCCTTGGGAATATTATTGTCTGAGTTCATATTTCATTTATAGGGTTTGGTTGAAATATAATATTGGGATTATTGAAAAAGTTCAAATGGAACACAAGATATAATTAGCTTCTAATGTAAAGTCCCTTAAAATTCAAGGGAAATTTTTTCTTAATTTTCTTTGGAATTTTACAAGAACGCGGTTTCTGACGGCACCTGATTCCGAGGCCCGGTGTGCCCGAAATCAATTTCCGAAGTTTGGCTCGGGTACATTCAGTGAACGAACGAGCGGGTTTTTCTAACTTTTGATCTGGTGCTCAGAATTGAAATCCGAGGACACCAATGAACTCACAGTGCCGATATTCTCTTAAGGAGACCTTTTTCGAGGTTGCGTTTTATGCGGGTTGAGAGTTAGTTTTGGGGGAAATTAAATGAAGTTAAATAAATTGTGGAAACACAATTTATTTTTATCAATGTTGGTTATGTCCTCCCAAAGGGAGTTAGGGGTGGGACCCACATCCACTTAACCTCCCTTGAGAGGATTAAGTGTGGTGGGGCCCACACGAACCCTAACTCTTCAACTGCCCTTTAAACTCCCCAATAACTCCACTCTATTTAATTTTGACAACTTGTGTTATTAATTAAGTTCAGTGGCTTAATTTCAAACTTTTGAAATTCAAAGTGGTTTAGTTGTGTAAATAAAATAAGCCTTAGACTTATTTTATTTTGGTTAGATTTCTTTTGCCACCTTGAGAGGATTGGGAAAGCTTTCTTCATCTTCTTCAACCTCGACGAAGAACGCGAAGAACACTTAGGCTCCGACGAAGAACGTCGTCACCATAAGAAGAGAAAGACGTGTCGTCTCTTCTTTTCTTCGCAGCCAGTGTGTTTCCAAAGATCGACGACGCCGCTTCTTTCGATCTTCTTCCCATGTCAACGAAAGGAGACGCCGCTTCCTCTTCGGGCTTTCTCCGTCAGCTTACGAAGCTTCTCCAGCGACGCTACCTCTTCGGACGCACCTCGACGTCAACGGAATCGACATACGATTACCGCGACGCCCGACCTTCACGACGCATGTCTTCCGCGGCTTGTTGGCGTGCTCCGCTCTTGAAACTGAGGTAGGGGATTTTTGTTATTTTATTAATTGTTTCCGTTCTTGATTCTACCATGTCGAACCTCGTGGTTAATCAACTAAATGTTATCTTTTAACGAGAGGGTGTCGGACCGCACAAACACGGCTGAACCCCCCTCATATGTTCATGTTTGTTTCCTTGCGGATGGAACGGGATGGCGTGGTGCCGTCGCACCACACGATAATTGCACGAAAGAGTATTTCGCGGCGCCGTCGCGCCGCGCCGTGGAATGAAATTCAAGAATGCGACATCGTCGCGCCGCGTCGAAGGAAGTCGAAGGCGCCGCGACCGGAGCGGGGCCTCGGCGGAGGGGCGCGGTGTCGTTGCACGGTGCCGGACGACAAAGGCCGCAGCCGGTTCCGGGCCGCGGCGGAACAAGGAGACCGACGGCCAACCGGGCCGCCGGTGTCGGAAGCCGGAAGGGGACCGGCCTTGCCGGTCCCGTTGAGAGGGATCCGGCCGGCCAAGTTGGGCCGACCAGAATGAAGAAACCCAGGGGAATTTAATTCCCCCGGCCAGTCGAAACGGCCCCCCATTATGAGGGGGGCCGCGGATACAAAGGGGGGGCAGGCGCCCCCCGTTTTCTCAATCTGCTCGGCCGAAGGCCGAGCTGGAAGCGCGCCCAGCGCGCTGCCTTGAGCCGGACCGGGCCGGGCTGACCCTGTCCGGGGCGTGTCGACCCGGTTCGGGCCATCCGGGGGGTCTCGGGCCAGGTCGGCCCGGGCCCGAAACCCCCGATACCGAACTGTTTAGGTTCAAATGCCCATAACTCGGGCTACGTACCTCCAAACGACGCGCCGTCAGCGGCGATGCGATCCTTGGATCGAGACGGGCGTTTCAGTATATCGCAGTCAAGGTTTAGGATTACTTTGTGATCGGCCGTGTTGGTTCGTACACGAAACCAATCGGGCCCTCGGAGCGGAAACGCTCATATCTTGAGCTACGGACGTCCGATTGATGTGCCGTCATCTTTGTTGAGTTCCTCATAGTGAGAAGGATCATTTTGCATACTCCACCCGAGGTTTGGACGCAGGTGGTGTATGGTCAGGTTGGTTTTTCCTTAAAAACCAACCGGGACCCTGGTACGAAAAAGCCAATAACTCTCAGACTGGGCGTCCGATTGACGCGCCGTCTGTTGCGTTGAGTTCCTGTTGACGATACGGAACTTTTGGATACATCAACTCTGGACTATGTGACAGTTGATGTATCAGACTCTCGGCTCGTGGAGCGGACCCTCTCGAATGAGCTTGCTGTGTGCGGGAACCCTAGAGCTGGTTTCAACTGCTACTGTGACTGCGACGACGACTGTGCAGAGATCCTCAGTGGATTCGATGACGAAGACTACAGCACTCAGCGATCCTGTGTGGATCAGTGCTACCAATCCTATGTGGGTCTGATCCTGTGTGGGTCAGCGCTCATCGGTCCTGTGTGAACCAGCGCCTACATATCCTGTGTGGGTCCGATCCTGTGTGGGTCTTTGCGGGGGTTAGTACCTATCGATCCTTTGTGGGTCTGACGACTTAGATGGATCAGTGATCTTCTCTATCGCCCTCGAATAAGTATACCTGTGTGAGCTAAATTCTGTTTACCTTCCTGTGTGGATTGTGTTGTGATAACCTATGTGGATTACATTTTGCTTTCTAGTGTGTAATACGTATACTTTCCTATGTGGAATGAGTTGTATTTGGGCTCGGAGGTTGGAGCATATTGAAATGATGACTTAGGTATATGTATGGGCATATACCCAAGCAGTGTCGGTTGTTACTTCGTGTTTGTATCTTTCTTTTGAGGTTTATCCTTTGTGGAATTTGGGAGACCTTCGGGGGTCTCGGGGTCCCTACTAAGTAGCTTATACTAACCCCTGTACGGGTTATGCCCGCACTACGTTGTGTTGGTTGCAGACGACGGACAGCGTTGATCGTGGTTGAGGCTCGCAGAGCAGGACGGTACCTGGAGGTAGACCACTGGGCGGGACGTGCTCGAAGCGGACGGCGGGACCCAAGGAGCAGAGGAGCTATCTGTACCCACCCTTCAGGTGGTATTTCCAGTGGGCAGCTCGGCAAAGCAGCTTTTACTTTTCAGTTGCTGTTTTCCCTTTTCGAGTTGTACTTTACTTTCAGTTTTGGGTTTGTATACTGGCCCACATACTTTTCCGCACTTACAGTTGTACTCTGTTTTACTTATTGTTTACTTTTCTGCTTGCTTACTCTGGGGTGCTTGTTTACTTTACAACGGCAATGCCTTCCCTTTTTACTGGGATTTATGCCTTAGTGCTAGTCGCCAGCACCTGGCCTATGGAAGGCGGGCTTGGGGTAGTCACGGCACAGGCCCCGAGGACGGGTCGTGACAAATTGGTATCAGAGGAGTTCGGTTCTACCGCGAACTCTGATCTTTTCTATGTGAAGAAATAGTGTTTAGCGTATTGAGTGTGGTTATCTGTCCCGGGAGTCCAGTGTTGGTGTGGCAGCCGACATATCCGTACACCAGGACCCTGACTTCTGATTCCCGACTTAATGCACGAAAACATTGATTGCGTGTGTGTTTCAAGTTTTCTTTTTTGATTACATTGTATCAGCTCACCAGGTATACTGTTCTGACCGTCGCGCACCTGTTTCCTTTTCAGGATGGCCCCACGACGGCAGCCAGCTAGGGTTCCGAGAGTCGAGCGTGATGACAGCCCACCGAGCGACGAGGCCTCGGTGTAGGGCCCTTTGTCAGCAGTGGCACCTGTGGTAGCACTACCCGCCGAGCCACCGATACTTCCAGCACCAGCCGCTGACGATGCACGTCGCCTCAGCGCACTGCATGAGTTTCAGCGCCAGCGACCGCCCAAGTTTCGTGGAGAGACTGACCCCCAGGCAGCCGAGGACTGGCTGGAGGCAGTCGTACGAGTTTTTAGGCTAGTGAGGACACCAATAGACCTCATGGTGATCCTCGCGGCGAGCCTACTGCACGCAGCAGCAGGATGATGGTGGAGCTTGATGCTCCAGGTGCACGATGAGGCATCTCTACTCTGGACAGACTTTGAGAGCATCTTCCGCTCAGAGTTTTTCCTAGCCACCCTCCGTGCGGTGCACATTCAGGAGCTTCTTCAGCTGCGGCAGGGCAGCATGACGGTCGCTCAGTACTCGGTGAGATATACGGATCTCTCGCGCTACTCGACCGACATGGTACGGGACCCATTCTTCTGGGCCCGGACCTTCGAGCATGGTTTGAGACACAAGATCAGGGCATCGCTGATCTCCCTCAGCATACCAACTCAGACGGGAGTACTGGAGCGGGCCCTTTTGATCGAGAGCTTTCTTACTGAGTCTACACCAGTGCCGAGACCCATCGCAGGGCGGCACGTAGCAGAGTCTTCTGCAACAGACAGTTGACAGATAACTCAGGGGTCCATGCAGACCAGACCCTCAGGCAGATGACCTCAGGACACTAGCTCAGCAGTGCAGGGCACACAGCGCGGAGTCAGTTTTTCGAGAGGCAGACACTGCTACTCGTGCGGCGGGCAGGGCCACATGGCTCGTGACTTCCCGACCCGCCGTGCCGAGGAGCAGCAGACGGTTGAGGGACCACCGAGGCAGAGGTAGAGGGTCGACCGTGGTGGTCCGCAGGGAGGAGGCGAACGAGGCAGAGGAGCTGGCCGAGCAACAGGTGGTGGGCGACACTTTGAGGCTCTACCACCACCACCACCAGGGGGTCCACCCCGACCACAGGGAGCTGGCGGGCAGAGACAGGCACAGCTCCAGGCAGCAGAGGCCTACGACCACGGCGCACCAGAGATGATTCGAGGTACTATCTGTGTCTATTCCACCCTTGTTGCAGTACTTGTAGACACAAAAGCGAGTCACTCTTTCATAGCTGCTGCCCTTGTTCGGAGGTCGGAGATTCCGACAGAGCCGTTGGCTCGATCCTTACGGCTAGAGACTCCTACGGGAGCAGACTCGACGATTACACACTGGTGCTGACAGTGTGAGCTTACTCTAGGAGGCGAGAGCTTCGGCTGGGATCTTCTTGTAGCAGCGTCGAGGCCTTACGACGTCATCTTGGGAATGGATTGGTTATCTACAGTCCATGCACAGATTGACTGTTTTAGGCGCAAGGTGCGATGTGTACGCACTGACAGGAGAAGGTTCACCTTCACCGGCGAGAAGGGAGACTTTGCAGCACAGGATGGACTCTCGCAGAGGAGAGGAAAACCCATCACTCATCAGTTGGATAGCCTCATCCTAGGAGCAGTTGACGTGCGGAGTCCTGGTTTTCCTGCAGTGGTGGATCAGTTTGCGGATGTTTTTCCCGACGACGTCCCATGGTTACCTCCTCGCAGGGAGGTAGACTTTTATATTGACATGTACCCCGGGACAACCCTGATATCGACTCCAGCATATCGGATGGCCCCCGCCGAGCTTCGTGAGCTACGGGTACAGTTGGAGGACTTGGAGAGCAAGGGGTCCATCCGTCCCAGTGTTTCACCTTGGGCTTCCAAGATTTTGTTCGCCAAGAAGGCGGGCGAGAGCTTGCGACTTTGTGTTGACTATCGTTGCCTAAACCAGGTGACAGTGAGGAACAAGTATCCGCTACCGAGGATTGATGACCTCTTTGATCAGCTCAAGGGAGCACGGTGGTTCTTGAAGATGGACCTCAGGTCAGGCTATCATCAGCTCAGAGTTAGAGACAAGGACGTGCAGAAGACGGCCTTCAAATGTCGGTATGGCCACAATGAGTTCTTTGTTATGCCATTAGGCATAACCAATGCCCCAGTAGTGTTCATGGACCTCATGAATAGGATCTTTCATCCATACCTCGATCGATTTGTCATGGTCTTCATCGACGACGTTTTGATTTACTCAACGACTGAGGAGGAGCACATGTACCACTTACGGGTTGTACTAGACAGACTCCGAGAGCACCAGCTTTATGGTAAGCTCTCGAAGTTTCAGTTCTGGATACGTGAGGTCCACTTCTTGGGACACGTCATCTCTGAGGCGGGAGTTGCAGTGGATCCTGCGAAGATCGAGACAATGTTAGCTTGGGATCCACCCAGGAGCGTGATGGAGGTGCAGAGTTTCTTGGGACTAGCCGGATACTATCGGAGATTCGTGCCAGACATATCTAGAGTTGCGGTACCACTCTAAGCTTTGACGAAGAAGGGGAAACCCTTCGTGTGGTCAGACAGATGTCAGCAGAGCTTCCAAGAGCTGAGACAGAGATTGACCAGCGCACCTATCTTGAGGTTGCCTGAGGAGGGAGTAGGGTACGTAGTCTACTGTGATGCATCAGGGACCGGACTCGGATGTGTCCTGATGTAGGAGCGGGCAGTGATTGCCTATGGATCATGTCAGTTGAGATCGCATGAGCAGAACTACGCTACCCATGACCTGGAGTTAGCAGCAGTGGTCTTCGCTCTGAAGACATGGCGACACTACCTGATGGGCGAGCGCTTTATAGTCTTTTCTGATCACCAGAGTCTCAGGTACGTCTTCTCACAGAAGGACCTGAACCTGAGATAGCGGCGATGGCTCGAGTTCCTCCAGGACTATGAATTTGAGATAGTCTATACACCTGGGAAGGGAAACATAGTAGCCGATGCCCTCAGCAGGAGGACGGCCATTCATCTTCTTGAGGAGGCGACGGAGCAGCTAGCCTCTTTGCAGATATCCTTCATGGATAGAGATGGAGCATCCTTCCTTCAGTCTCTCACAGTCACTCCTCCACTACTGCAGCGAGTTAGAGAGGCACATCATGGGGACGCTGAATGTGAGACGCGGCGTGCACAGATATCCTCAGGACAGGCACCTGATGGTTTCTCCTTTGGAGCAGAGCACGGCATCCTTTTCATAGGACGTACCTTGGTACCAGTATCTTTATGGGAGGATGTGCTGAGAGAGTTTCACACTTCTCCTTTGGCGGTACATCCTGGAGTGGCGAAGATGTACTAGGACCTCAGACGACAGCACTGGTGGCCGGGCATGAAGAAGGCTGTGGCAGAGTTCGTATCTCAATGCCTCACCTGCCAGTAGGTGAAGGCTGACCACCAGGTACCAGCAGGCTTGGTACAGCCCTTGGAGGTTCCAGAGTGGAAGTGGGACGACATATCTATGGACTTCGTGACTGGACTTCCACGCACTTCCAGAGGTCACGACTCCATCTGGGTGATTGTCGACCGACTCACCAAGTCGGCTCACTTCTTACCCATCAGAGAGCAGGGCTCATTGGAGAGCTTGGGACGTCTCTATGTTCAGAAGATTGTATGGCTTCATGGTGTTCCATCATCTATCGTCTCTGATCGAGATGCTCGCTTTACTTACCGGCTTTGGAAGGGATTGCAGGAGGCGTTCGGGATGCAGCTACGTCTGAGCATAGCCTTTCACCCTCAGACGGATGGTCAGACGGAGAATACCATTCAGACTCTAGAGGACATGCTCCGCGCATGTGTCCTTGACTTTGGTTGTAGCTGGGAGTACCACCTACCCTTGGTGGAGTTTGCGTAAAACAACAGTTACCACTCCACCATCGGGATGGCACCGTATGAGGCGTTTTACGACCGACCTTGTAGATCTCCTTTGTGCTGGACAGACCCTGGGGAGTCATCACTTGTGGGACCGGAGATGGTCCAGGCCATGACAGAGAAGGTCGAGGTCATCCAGGAGCGAATGAGGACAGCTCAGAGCCGGCAGAAGTCATACGCAGACAGGAGGCGGAGGCCACTAGAGTTCCAGGATGGAGACCACGCCTTCTTGCGGGTCTCACCTCGATGTGGTATATAGAGATTTGGCCGAGGCGACAAGTTATCTCTGCGCTTCATCGGACCCTTCCAGGTCCTCAGCAGGATTGGCGAGGTGGCTCATCGCCTGGCTCTACCACCTCAGTTGCACCGGGTGCACGACGTCTTCCACGTGTCTCAGCTGAGGAGATACGTGCACGACCCGACGCACATCATTGACCATGGGGAGCTTGACATTGACGATGGGGCGACTTTTACGGAGGTCCCAGTGGAGATCGAGGATCGACAGGAGCGAGACCTATGTGGACAGTCGATTCCTCTAGTGCGCATCAGATGGCAGCACGGGAACCTCCAGGAGAGCACTTGGGAGCGGGAGGCTTAGATGTGTGCTCAGTACCCTCATTTGTTTCCCTAGTTTTGATGTATCTTTACGGGGACCTAAAGCCCTGTGGTGAGAGTAATATAAAGACCTGTAAAATTCAAGGGAAATTTTTTCTTAATTTTCTTTGGAATTTTACAAGAACGTGGTTTCGGACGGCACCTGATTCCGAGGCCCGGTGTGCCCGGAATCAATTTCCGAAGTTTGGATCGGGTACGTTCAGTGAACGAACAAGCGGGTTTTTCTAACTTTTGATCCGGTGTTCGGAATTGAAATCCAAGGACACCAATGAACTCGCAGCGCTGATATTCGCTTAAGGAGACCTTTTTCGAGGTTGAGTTTTATGCGGTTTGAGAGTTAGTTTTAGTTGAAATTAAATGAAGTTAAATAAATTGTGGAAACACAATTTATTTTTATCCATGTTGGTTATGCCCTCCCAAAGGGAGTTAGGGGTGGGACCCACATCCACTTAACCTCCCTTGAGAGAATTAAGTTTGGTGGGGTCCACATGAACCCTAACTCTTCAACTCCCCTTTAAACTCCCCAATAACTCCACTCTATTTAATTTTGACAACTTGTGTTATTAATTAAGTTGAGTGGCTTAATTTCAAACTTTTGAAATTCAAAGTGGTTTAGTTGTGTAAATAAAATAAGCCTTAGACTTATTTTATTTTGGTTATATTTCTTTTGCCACCTTGAGAGGATTGGGAAAGCTTTCTTCATCTTCTTCATCCTCAATGAAGAACGCGAAGAACACTTAGGCTCCGACGAAGAACACCGTCACCATAAGAAGAGAAAGACATGTCATCTCTTCTTTTCTTCGCAGCCGGTGTGTTTCCAAAGATCGAAAATGCCGCTTCTGTCGATCTTCTTCCCGTGTCAACGAAAGGAGACGCCGCTTCCTCTTCGGGCTTTCTCCGTCAGCTTACGAAGCTTCTCCAGCGACGTTACCACTTCGGACGCACCTCGACGTCAACGGAATCGACGTATGATTACCGCGATGCCCGACCTTCGCGACACTTGTCTTCTGCGGCTTGTTGGCGTGCTCCGCTCTTGAAACCGAGGTAGGGGATTTTTGTTATTTTATTAATTGTTTCCGTTCTTGATTCTAGCATGTCGAACCTCGTGGTTAATCGACTAAATGTTATCTTTTAACGAGAGGGGGCCGGACCGCACAAACACGGCCGAACCCCCCTCCTATGTTCATGTTTGTTTCCTTGCGGATGGAACGGGATGGCGTGGTGTCGTCGCACCACGTGGGAATTGCACGACAGAGTATTTCGCAGCACCGCCGCGCCACGCCGTGGAATGAAATTCAAGAACGCGACGCCGTCGCGCCGCGTCGAAGGAAGTCGAAGGCGTCGCGGCCGGAGCGGGGCCACGGCGGAGGGGCGCGGTGCCGTCACACCACGCCGGACGACAAAGGACGCAGCTGGTTCCGGGCCACGGCGGAACAAGGTGACCGGCGGCCAGCTGGGCCGCCGGTGTCGGAAGCCGGAAGGGGACCGGCCTTGTCGGTCCCATTGAGAGGGAGCCGACCGGCCAAGTCAGGCCGGCCGGAATGAAAAAACTCTGGGGAATTTAATTCCCCCGGCCAGCCGAAACGGCCCCCCATTATGAGGGGGGGGGATATAAAGGGGGGCAGGCGCCCCCCGTTTTCTCAATCAGGTCGGCCGAAGGCGGAGCTGGCAGCGCGCCCATCGCGCTGCCTTGAGCCGGACCGACGCCTGGCCGGTCCGCCAGGCCGGGCCGGGCTGGGCCGCGCTGGGCCGGGCCGGGCCATTCTAGGCCAGGCCGACCCTGTCCGGGGCGGGTCGACCCGGTTCGGGCCAGCCGGGGGGGCTCGGGCCGGGTCGGCCTGGGCCCGAAACCCCCAATACCGAACTGTTTAGGTTCAAATGCCCATAACTCGAGCTACGGACCTCCAAACGACGCGTCGTCAGCGGAGATGCGATCCTTGGATCGAGACGGTCGTTTATGTATATCGCACTCAAGGTTTCAGATTACTTTGAGTTCGGCCGGGTTGGTTTGTACACGAAACCAACCGGGCCCTCGGAGCGGAATCGCTCATATCTTGAGCTACAGACGTCCGATTGACGTGCCGTCAGCATTGTTCAGTTCCTCATAGTGAGACAGATCTTTTGGCATACTCTACCTGAGGTTTGGACATAGGTGGA
Organism: Viscum album; assembly: GCA_963277665.1. Taxonomy (NCBI): domain Eukaryota; kingdom Viridiplantae; phylum Streptophyta; class Magnoliopsida; order Santalales; family Viscaceae; genus Viscum; species Viscum album. The sequence continues at coordinate 1,895,012,717 of OY728158.1, read as the reverse complement.
GTACGGTCTGGTTTGTTTTGCCTTAAAAACCAACAGGGTCCCTGGTACGAAAAAAACCAATAACTCTCAGACCGGGCGTCTGATTGACGCGCCGTCTATTGCGTTGAGTTCCTGTTGACGATATGGAACCTTTGGATACATAAAATATGGACTATGTGACAGTTTATGTATCAGCCTCTCGGCTCGTGGAGCGGTCCCTCCCGAATGAGCTTGTTGTGTGCGGGAACCCTAGAGCTGGATGTGACTGCTACTGTGACTACGACGATGACTGTGCATAGATCCTCAGTAGATTCGACGACGATGACTACAACACTCAGCGATCCTGTGTGGATCAGTGCTACCGATCCTGTGTGGGTCCGATCCTGTGTGGGTCAGCGCTCAATGGTCCTGTGTGAACCAACGCCTACAGATCCTGTGTGGGTCTGATCTTGTGTGGGTCTTTGCGGGGGTTAGTACCTATCGATCCTTTGTGGTTCTGACGACTTAGATGGATCAGTGATCATCTCTATCGTCCTCGAAGAAGTATACCTGTGTGAGCAGAATCCTGTTTACCTTCCTGTGTGGATTGTGTTGTGCTATCCTGTGTGGATTACGTTTTTCTTTCCTGTGTGGAATATGTATACTTTCCTGTGTGGACTGAGTTGTACTTGGGCTCGGAGGTTGGAGCGTATTGAAATTATGACTTAGGTATATATATGGGCATATACCTAATCATTGTCGGTTGTTACTTTGTGTTTGTATCTTTCTTTTGTGGTTTATCCTTTGTGGACTTTGGGAGACCTTCGGGGGTCTCTGGGTCCCTACTGAGTATCTTATACTCACCCCTGCACGGGCTATGCCCGCACTACATTATGTTGGTTGCAGAGGACGGACAGCGTTGATCGTGGTTGAGGCTCATAGAGCAGGATGGTACCTGGAGGTAGACCACTGGGCGGGACGTGCTCGGAGCGGACGGCGGGACCCGAGGAGCAGAGGAGCTATCTGTACCCACCGTTCAGGTGGGATTTCCAGTGGGCATCTCGGCGTAGTAGCTTTTACTTTTCAGTTGTTGTTTTCCCTTTTGAGTTGTACTTTACTTTCATTTTTGGGTTTGTATACTGGCCCACTTACTTTTCCGCCATTATAGTTGTACTCTGTTTTACTTAGTGTTTCCTTTTCTGCTTGCTTACTCTATGGTGCTTGTTTACTTTAAAAAGGAAATGCCTTCCCTTTTTACCGGGATTTATGCCTTGGTGCTAGTCGCCATCCCCTGGCCTATAGAATACAGGCTTGGGGTAGTCACGGCACGGGCCCCAAGGACGGGTCGTGACATCTGATTAATTGGTAGATCGATGAGAAACCGCTCATGAGTCTAGAAGTGTTATCGTATAGCATGCATGGTTGGTTGTGTGGGTGTATGGAATGGATTGGGTATTACAAAGGAATATTGAGAAGTTGTTTTAATGATTTTTTTAGTTATTCTTCTAGAAAAATAACTTTCTAGAAAATATGTTTCAATTTCACTTGTATGCTTTTGGTTATAAATGGTTTTTGAAACTTGTTTATATTTTGTAATAAACTCTTTTGGGGAAATATTTAAATATAAACTATTTTATATAATTGTTTTGATGTTTTCTATCTTATTAGTGTGAGTAGGGAAGTCATTAGGTATATTCTATCGAGGTTTAAACTCACTCTTTCTTTGGAACTTTGGTGCTTTTGTAGATTCTATCTTTAGGGATAGGGGAAAAGTAATATTTCACGTGTTTTTAGCACCACTTAATGATGCTCAAGATATTTGGTGATATTGGAGCATGGGGCACATAGATCTTGGAATCATGTGGTCTTCTTGGAGTCTTTAGTTGGTTTCATCTATTTACTTTATTATTTTTTTGAGTCTTCCATTGCTTCATACTTTGGGGTGGTTTTGATATGAATATTGTATTTTAGATTTTTTTTATTTTATTCATGTATCATATAAATAGTTGTTCGGTTATGGTTTTCTTGGTGAATATTTTTATTACTAATGGGAAAATCATCCCCCACATTCATTGAAACCCTTAAATATTTATTTCATGCCTTTGGAATCTTGGCGATGTTACCTAAGGCCGAGTAATTATTCGTTGTGTTCTCAATCTAATGAGAATTAACAGATCATTACAAATGGTGTCATCTTGTTAGGTCCTTACCTAATACGTAGGTTTCACTTTCATGGTCTCGGAGTTGATTTATACTTTTCTATTCCTTAGGTTGTGGTCTAATAAAGGAGAAAGAATGTTGGGACTTAAAATGTATAGAATAAAATGACGTAGCTAACCTATTTATGGTGAAATTCATGTTACCTGGGTGTTGGGTACATAAGTGTTTTGGAGACACTTATAAGATACCGGAATCTCCTTGTCATGGGTTTAGCTTATGTGGCGAGCATTTCATGTATTATAGAAATGACTTCCCACTATTATTACATAATTCATTTGGAGTAATGATATATGATATCATGAAAAGTTGTAGATTTTTTAAAAATACATAAATTGATTTCAAATGATAGATTTTCGAAAGAGAATACTTGGTGTATTTTGAAAATGGTTTGATTTTCAAAAGAATGGATGAATTTTTCAAAAAATGATTGAATGTGAAAATGCTATTTTTGGAAAACAATTTTGGGATAGTTGATGTGATATAATTTGAAATATTAAGACATCAGTTGCACGAGAGTGAGACTTACAGAGTTTGTTGTTTGTTTTGAAAAGGGAACCTGATAGGCATAGTATAAACGAACCAAAAGAAGCTTCAAAGAACGTGGTTGAACCTAAGCCACAGGTGAGACATGTCTTAGTTCAGAGCATCATCCAAGCAGTTCAAGGTGTGGACACATGGAACCGAAGGGATGATCCATGGCATGTGGACCATTCTATTAATTTCATCAAGCAGAATCCATCCATATTCTTGGGTGATTATGAACCTAATAAGGAAGAGGTGTGGCTATGTAGGATGAGTCATATCTTTGGGTTCATCAAAACACATGTGGAGCTAAAGGTCAATATAACAATGTATATTCTTGAGGATCATGCACGACAACGGTGGGAACTATTTTTTCATGATCAAGAAGATCAAGGAATTACTTGGGAGGATTTTGAGGCATTGTTAAATAAACAATTATATCCTCTCACATTCAAAATCCAGAGGATGATGATTTTTTTCCCTAAAGCAGGAGAATCTCTCCACCACAGATTATATAGCTAAATTCATGAATTTAGTATGGTTTTCACAAAAATTTGTGGTGAGTGGGTCTGTAAAGGCACACATCTTTGAATCCAGGATAAGTAAGGAAATTCGATCGAATATTGAATTGATCTGTATTAATGACTATACAGAAATTACGAATAGAGTGGTGGAGGTTTATAGAGACAAATTAGGAGATATGGGAGGAGGAAGCTTGATGGTACCTATTAGAAATGATGGAAACATAAATTTTGGGAGAAAGGGAATGAGAGATACCTATTTCGAAGGTGGTAGTGGGAATCATAATCCAACATATGGGTCAGTAATTCTTCCACCACAACCAAAGATCCAAGTGGGATGATAGAAATTTGGATTCTTTGACCAAATAAAGCATGAGTGTAAAACACCACCTAGATCATTCCATAATTTCAATAATATAGAACACCTTAAAAGATTTTTTCATAGTGCTCTGAGGTCAGGTACTCAAGAAACTTATCAAGTGTCTCAAGCATCGTATGCTTTGATAGGAAGAGGAAATAAGAACATTCTCATTAGCAGAGAAATTATAGCCATGGTGATTCTATGAATACCATTACTCCTCAACAAGGACAATATCATCAATGCAACAATGAATAGATTGATGCAACGAGGCAATTGTATGGATAAGAGAAAATTATTGTGGATGATCAGGATGAACTATCTACAGTGAGAGGAATGATTCTTTTGAATTCTAGCTTCATGCAAGTACTATTTGATTTAGGTGCATCACATAACTTCATTGCTTCTTGTTTTGTTTAACTGCTTTCTTTAAACCTTGAAATGATTCCCTCTGTGATAAAAATGTAAACACCTATTGGTGAAAGATAATTTCAAGCCTTTTTATGTAGACCATGTGCTATAATGGTTGGCGGAGTTGAGATAAAATGGAACTTCTTGATGTTGTAGTTGGATGTCTATGATGTAATCCAGGGTATGGATTGTCTTGAAATGTTCGAGTATCACATCGACCCTCATAGGAGGACAATTAGTTTCATGACTAAGGACAGAGATGAGTATCTATTCAAAGGAGAGAAGGTTTTGAAGAGGGATACAGTGGGATTTTTGGCACCATTGATGTGAAAAATCTCTTACCTGTTGGAGGAATTGACTTTGGCATCGATGGAAGAGATCCAGGATGTTAGTTTTCTAGTAGTGGTGGATCAATTTTCAGATGACATCCCTGGAAATGTTTTAGGGTTACCAGCTATAAGGGAAGTGGAGTGTACTATTGATCTCCTTCCAGGGACTAGTCTTTTTTCCCATCCATATTATAGTATGGAACCAAAAGTGTTAAGAAAATTGAAATTGTAGTTGGATGAGTAGTAAAGATAAGGATTTCTTTGGCCAAATACATCTCTGTGGGCATCCCCAGTCTTGTTTGTGAAGAATGTTGATGGAACTCTTCGACAGTTCATTGATTATCGTAATCTTAACTAAGTCACGATAAAGAATCAGTATCCAATTACATGCATTGATGATTTTATTGATAAATTTATGGGAGATCAGTGGTTCCCTAAAATTGAATTGCGATCAGGATATCATCAATTGTGAGTTAGTAATGAAGATATTCTGAAGAAAAATCTTAGAAGAAGATATGGACACTAAAAATATGTAGTTCTACCTTTTGGTATCATGAATATAAAATCAGTCATCATGGATTTGATGAATCAGATATTTATACAGTATCTAGACTCTTTTTTATGGTGTTTATAGATGACATCTTGGTGTATTCAAAGACAAGGGCTGAGCATGAGGAAAATATGACGATAGTGTTACAAATATTGAGAGATCATTGTTAGTATACCTAACTATCTAAATGTGATTTTTGGATATAGGAGGTATAGTTTCCTGGACATGTTATTTCTGAAAAAGGTATTTTGGTGGATCCTAAAAATATAGAATATGATATCTCATGGAAACCACTGGACATCATCTGTAAGATACGAAGTTTTCTTGGTCTAGCTGGTTATTACCAACACATTTTCTGTCACTTCTCATAGCTAACCTCACCAATGACATCTTTGACAATGAAGAATTATCCTTTATAATGGATTGAAGAATTCCATATGTCTTTTTAGGTGATGAATGCTTGTCTTACTTATTCACCTATCTTGATTTTTCTAGAATCAAGACGGGGTTATGTGGTGTATTGTGATGCTTCTAGATCAGGGTTGGGTTGTGTTCTTATGAAAGGATACCATGTTGTGGCTTATGTTTCAAGGAAGTTGAGAACAAATGAGAAGAATTACCCAACACATGACATGGAATTAGAAGCAGTCATTCATGACTTGAAGACTTGGCGTCATTGTCTATTTTGTGAGAAATTTATTCTATTCATGGACCACAAAATCTTGAATTTTTTTTTTCATTGTGATATTTAAATCAAAGGCAAAGAAGGTGGATGGAGTATCTCGAAATCTTTGAATTTTAATTAATGTATACACTGGTAAAAGGGATTTCGGTGTTAGATTCATTGAGCAGAAAGTTATATGCTATGTTAGCGAAAGAAGCTTTAGATGAATTGATGTTGATGGCAGTCCTTGCCGACAATCATGTGGAATGTTAAGAACAAGGTGATGTTGTGGTTTTCTTTTTTAGATATTATTGTTCCAGATTTGGTAAATGTGGTAAAAAAGGCACAAACATCTGATGAAGAATACTTGGTTATGAGTTCAAAAACTCAATGGTTGGGAGACCATTGAGGGTTGGAAACTTAATGAGATTTCAATTTTGTATTTTAGAGATTTAAAGGTTGTAACTATTGATTTTCATTAACAAATTATTCATGCTTACCACCATTCGAGATGTGACCTACATCAAGGAACAAAGAATATTTATAAGGAATTGAAGTCGTGGTTTTAGTGGAGAGGCTTGAAAAGCAAGGTGGCTGAGTTTTTCTCGTAGTGCTTAACTTATCAGTAGGTTAAAGAAGAGCATCAAAGATCAGTGGGTATTTTGAATTATTTCTAAATTCCAGTGTGGAAATTGGAGTAGATAGCTATTGATGTTGTTATAGGTATCCCAAGAATAGTCTATAAACATGAATCTATATGAGTGACAGTGCATAATATTACCAAGTCCACCCATTTCATTCCAGTTCATGAAACTTATATGGTGGAGAATCGATCTAAAATATATATACATGAAGTGGTAAAGAGGCATGGCATATCAGTTTCAATAGTCTCAGATAGAGATCTGAGGTTCACGCCTCATTTCTGCAAATCATTATTGAAAAACCTAGGCACTCAGTTGAATATGAGCATGGTGTATCATCCTCGGATGGATGGGAAAGGAAAACAGATGATAAAAACATTGTAAGACATGTTTTGGGCTTCTGTAATGGATTTTTGTGAAATATAGGAGGATAACATACCCTTAGTGGAGTTCTCATATAATAACAGCTACCAGGACACAATAAATATAGCTCTGTTCGAATCATTGTATGGGTTTCCCTGTCGTTCTCCACTATGCTAGGTGGAAATATGTGAAACTTCACTAATTGGGTTGAGCCGTTTCCAAGACACAATAGAGACGATTTAGTTTATTATAAATTGGATGGAGATGAATCAGGGTCGTCATAAATCTTATGTGGATCATCATCGAATGGTGTTTTAATCTATCATGAGTGATCTCGTGTTCTTAAAGATCTCCCCAAGTCTTGGGCATCATTGTTTCAGGAAGCGGGAAAAGTTATTTCCTCGATACATTGTCCCTTTCAAGATATTGGAATGTTTTGGAGATATGGAATATTAGTTTCCACTGTCACCATGGTTCAGTTCAGTGCATAATGTGTTCAACATATCTTAATTAAAATGTACTGTTCTGATCTTGACCATGTGATCATATGGGATCATGTTTACCTAAAGTTGGATGCATCGTTGGTACATATCTCAGTGCAGATTGTGGATAGAAAATAGAAAGCCTTGCATGGATAAATCATCAGTATAGTGTGGGTTTTATGGAAATATTGGCATATTCAGGAAGAGACCTAGGAACGTGAGAATGAAATAAAATAGAGATGGCCATAACTCTTTCAGGGTAGTGATGGTTTTCTACATTCCAAGGATAGAAAGAAAGATGGTGGGAACAATGTAGAACCCCCAGTTTTTGGTATGTAACCCTTTATTTTTGTTTTATGGATATAAAATAAACGGGAAATTTGGGATATTGTTATGAAATTTTAATATTTTTTGGGGATAAAGGAGAGGCATATGGTCTGCACGCGATTTATCCAAACCCTACGGAAATACTAGGAGAAACTGTGGACAATAGCAGAGCAAAGGCTGAGAGTTTCGTCACGTTGTACACACTGTTAAGGAGACCACGCAAGGAGGTTGCGAGATGGTCTTTCTAGATAGTATCCAATGCATGGTTTGTCTAACCATTTAAACTAACTATGAGGGTGGTTAAAGTGAGATCATAAAAAAGTGTATTTCACGCATTTTTTCCACAAAGTTGCTCATTATTTCTCCCATGCCTCCCCATCTTGGTCCTTAATGACAGGAAAACCTATCCCAAGAAATTTGGAGTCAATCTGGAGCCTTCTATTGGTGTTGTGAACCCAGATTCTTAATGTATGTGATCGTTCTTCATCCATCCTGATTGATTTCATAAATCTACATAAATATACTTATCCTATATTCTTGGTTTCCCAGATCTACGCCTGTTATGGGTATATAAATGAGTTTTTAGGCAAAATAATATGATATTTGGACTTTATCTTGATAGGAGAAGGTATCTAAGGTATTTTAGTTCTGAATAGACCTAGTTTTCTTGGTCGTTCTTCATCTATTGTCAAGTTTCATCAAAACCTCTAAGGTAGGTGGATTCACTCTCATTTCCTCTTACTAGAATTGATTGGATTAGTTTCAAATTGAATAAATTGGATAATATTTATTTTGAAATACTGGTTTTATACATGGAATAAATATCTTTAGTGATGATTTATTATTTTTGGTAGATTTTTGAGATTTTGATAAATTGTTGTTCCAATTGTTTTAGTTTCCAAAATTTTAAATGGTGTTTTTAAAAAGAATATTTTCTGGAACGTTTCAATGGTTTTATTGGGTAGGGGTTTCAACAAGAAGTAATTTTTTAAATGAGTTGACATTTTAATGGTTTTAATGAAAAACGGTTTTCATTAAAAAGATGATTTTTTGAAAGGGTTGTTTTGGCATGGTCTTTGGGAATATTGGTGTGTGAGTTAACATTTAATTTAATGGGGCTTAGTTGAAATATGACTGTGTGCTCAGTTACAAAGGACAAATGGCACACGATATATAATTACTATGTGACGACTTGGTAGATCGATGAGAAACCACTCAAGAGTATGGAACTGTCATATCGTAGCATGCATGGTTTGTTTTGTGGATGTGTGGAATGGATTGGGTATGCCAAAGGAATATTAATAAATGGATTTAAATCTTTTTTTATTTATTTTTATAGAAAAATAACTTTTCAGAAAATCGGTTTCAATTGCACTTGTATTACTTTGGTTATAAATGGTTTTGTAAACTTATTTATATTTAGTTATAAACTATTTTTGAGAAATTATTTTATATAATTGTTATTAACACTTTTATCCTAGTGGAATGAGTAGGGAAGTCATTGTGGGTATCCTACTGAGTGTTATAATCACCCATTCTTGGAATGCTGGAGCTTTTACAGATGTCGTCTTCTGGGATAGGGGAAATAGTAAAGCTTCACATGTGTTTAGCACCACTTCATGATTCTCGAGATGTTTGGTGATCTTGGAACTTGTATTCTTGTGTTCTTCTTTGAGTATTTAGTTGTTTTTCACTATTTACTTTGATATTTGTTGAGTTTTCTATTGTTTCATACATTGGAGAGGTTTTGATATAAATAATGTAGTTACAGTGTCTTTCTTTTATTCATGCATCATATAGTGAGTTGTTTGGTTATGGTTCCCTTGGTAAATAGTTTTATTATTTAATGTTAAATTTTCACCCACATTAATTGAAAACCTTTGACATTTATTTCTAGACTTTGGGGTCTTGGGGACATCACCTAAGGCCTTGTAATGATTCATTGTATTCTCAATCCATCTAGAATTAGCGGGTCATTGAAGGATTTTATTTTCATTGTATTTTTCAACTATTCCTATAATAAAATATGATTTCTCTATTCCAAACCGATAAATAGAGCATTGTTTCATAATTATAATAAGAGTCATATAATTAAAAATGATAAACCAACACTTACGGATTATATCATAAACATCCAGTTATCTATCATTAAATATGGTATATAATTTGGTGAACTATGGATTATGATATAAGTTATATAGTTAAATATGATTATAAAGGTTTTTTTATTTTTATAAAATTATGAATAAAATTTTTAAATTTTTTTATAAATAATGATAAAAGTCATTTTTGGGATGTTTTTCATTATATAACGTGTACACATAAAATAATTATATGGATTTTATAATTAATTAATTAATGGTTATGAAATATTTATAAATAAATATTCTTTAAATATTAAATTTTAATTTTCTAACTTTTACTATGATTTATAATTATCACATTTATTTAGTAAACCAATTTTTTAATTCATAAAGAGTTTATAAACTAAAAAAAGAATATTATAAAGTGTTTATATATAAGAATGTTATGAAATGTTATTAATGATTAATATAAGGTGCTGAAATTAAAATATCCTTATTTAGAAAATATTTATACATCCTCAAAATGTCATGAAGATTGATAAGATTATGGATTTAATATTATTAAAAACGTGATAATAATGATTATATATGTAATTTACATAATTTAATTATTAGATGTTTATAATTCATAAAAATATAATATTTTTAAAGTACAATTCCATATTATGATTAATATGAAATTTTCATGTATGAATTGAGTATAAAGTTTTTGTATTAAAATTTATAAAATTTCCATAATAATTAAAGCTAAAATCATAAAGTGTTTATAAGTAATATTTCATTTATGAATTGTTTATAGACATTTATCACATGTTTAAATTTGTAAATTTTAATTTATTTAAAGGTTATTCCCCTGTATATTACTTATGATTATAGATTTTTAAATATTAATTGTATACTATAATTAATGTTTTTAAGCTACATAGTATAAAAATGCCAGACCTTGGATTATATTCTATAAAAATCAACATCAGATCTAGCTTTTATATACTTTAACAATAGTGTTTTATTATAGTTATTCACTTGAGATTATTATTGAATATTTTTTATATGTATTAGGAGTTAGAGTAATGATGAATTGGAAAATATATTGAGTAAAGTCTCCCTGGGTAGAGGGACTTGGGGTTTGACTTCACACTATCATGGAGGCTATAAATTTTTCTAGAGAGGTGGTGGTTGATTGTATTTCTATGTCACAACACCATCCCCCAAAAGAGTACCCCTCCTCAGGTAGAAATGAGAGAAGTAGGATGGCGACTTACCAAGTCTTTCCCCTAGTTTCTCTCAGGTTTGCAACTAGAACCCATAGTATAATAAGTATAAAAATGGGAGGCATTACGCTCTAAGTGAACATACAGAAGAGAGATATAAGAAAAATACACCAATTAACTCTTTCTCATAATGAAAAGTGTACCTATGTATATATATAAAATTTTATGTAGAATATAAATAAATGGAAAGTCAATCTATAAGTACCAAAAAGTTAAAATCATAAGTGATCGCGAATCCCAAAAAACTCTTGTAAAACCATAAGATATTAATATCATTTCCAATATACAACCATATCCTACTAACCGGAAAAATGTTTTATTTATTCATTGGGTGACCATACCAATATACTCATATAGATCCTACATGTATCATTTTATGTAAAAGATAAATAAATCATTCTAAAGTCCAATGAAAAAAGTGAACTAACTCATCACCTAAATTGGTATACTATGTTCCTAGCCTCACCATCAATACTCTAAAAAATATTGTATACAAGGAATCATTTATTATAGTAATAAAATATTAAGGTAGCCTCACTAGTTTTATGATTTTCCCTAAAGTCACACTTCCTGACCCATATGTCTCCAAAATAAAATATCATGTTGATGTATAGTCTACACATCAAAAAATGAACCTTGTGCATCACATCATCACATAATCCCACCCACATCTCCATATATAGTAGCTGATTAGTTTCCCTGAGTACCAGGAAATGAATGAAGATAAAAAAAGTAACCATACCATCATCCACATAACAAATTCATTTAGAAAAAACATCCCATATTTCATTACAATAACAATAAATCCTATTTTCAATCCATTCCATCATCGTGGTTCCATCCCTGACACTGAAATTCATATCACCATGCATCTCTCCATCACATGCATCAACTTCTACCACAAATGTGGTCCTTCTCATATATATATCTCTCTTCATCCCATTATTATCCATCATAGGCTCATATAATATTGTATATTAATGAAAAAACTAAGGAACACTAATGGAATCAAACAATCATGCATAGTTTATTAAGAAATATTTTCCCAAATATAAGGCATTCAACCTTTACATGTAAACGGGCTCTCATGACCCCAAACACAGGGAATTCATCCTTCTTAATCAAATAGGATCTCACATCCCCAAACATTTGAATTCATTAAACAACTCGTTTTTATTCTATCTTGAATTAACTGACTCATTTTCACATATTCCAACTATAGGAAACATAATGGATATTATATCTCAAGCTATCTTAATTTGTTAAACATGATCTTAGAATAAAACTAGTTTCATAAAACTGTGCGAAGGAGAACTCCCAATTAACATTACTTTTTCTTATTTTCTTCATTTAAAAGAACTATAACATCATATTCTTAATCAATTCCAATATATCAATTGATAAAAAATTAAATTAAACAAGTATATTTTCATTATTTTATTTATCATTAAATAATATTAATCTTTATATTACTAAACATGCCTCTTTAATTATTGTATGATTTATTATATTTATCTAATTCCAAAAAAATGAAAACAATAAAACCAGTATAAAAAACATGATAAAAATAACATCATAGATAAAAAATATCTAAAAAAACAAGAGGAAAACAGTTATCATGGTATAACAAAAATATTAAACAATTACAAAACATAATTGTTTAATTATTTAAATAGATTTAATCTATATTAGGTTAATTCCACTACCATTTATTGGGATACAACATGATAACATTATGAATTCATGTAAATAAATAGGAGATGAAATGAATCCCATACCTCGTACTTACAACGTTCTTGAAATAGAAACAGAATGCCAACATGGATGTCTGATCACCTCTCCCATGAAGAATCTAAAATCTCTCAAGGATTTCATTCCACGAACACATCAAAAAATAAAAAAAAAACTCCATTAGAATTATGGAGATCCAATTTCAAAGAATGGAGAGAATAATGAGAGGCAAAAAGGTTAAATGGAGAGATGCCTATAGATAAATGAGGTAGAAATAACCTTAGATTACCACATATTTTTCTTTTTGATACAAGGATAAATCCTTATGAAAAGTTGTATTTAAATACTTTGAAAATATATCTAATGTTCTTAGGGTTCTATTGGAATAGGTGGAAGAAAAATAAGTTTGAATGTGATTATGGAATTTATAGAAGAGAAAAATTTAGAATACTATGAAACAACTCCTATAACCACACTGCAACCCTCCCTCGCATAGAGAATTCGATTATGTAGCATGAGGGACAACTTCACATATCCCATTAGATAAATCCATGTCTAAAAAACACGATTTAGATCCTATAAAAGTGGATATGGGGATACTATGAAACTCTAAAAACTGTTTTTCAACACCCCTTCCCCAATAGGGTGGCTACATCATATCCCAACCACCGTAGTTATCCACCCTTGATTTGGAAGTATCCTCAAAACCCTCTATGCCACTACCTCCTTGCTTTCTCACAGTAATCCTCGACCACTGAATAAGGGCCTAGTCTATAGCCTACCTCTAAGGAAAAACCACACCATAAAGTAGGTATCATTAATTTCCTTACTGAGCTTCACTAGGATATAGCTAGATCCAATGTTCCTTGGCCACCAATACTATAGTGAGACAAATCCATCCATTCCACAACCATTCCATTTTTGGATTTGGCTCTCCCTTTTCCCCATCTGGCATCAAAAATCCTCAAAACCACCTCCAGGAACCTCCAACACCCAAAACATGAAGAGGAATGGGACACCGTGATCTATACCCTTAAAATAAAATAACTCACAAAAAATTCTCATCCTCAATAATTGAAAACCAAATGTAAAGTGAAATAAAGAAATAGGGACATCCAAACAACCACCCCATGAGATACCTCTCATAAATGCAACCGTCATAGGAGCTCAGCCACCTCACTCAATAGAATCTCGTAAAAAATAAGAAAGAATATAAAAAAATCCTAAACAATATATGATGGGATATACCTCATAAGTGAGACTAATACCATTATAATAAACTAGAGAAAACAATATCATAACCTAAAAAAGGATCAACAACCACAACTAGCATTGCAATAAGAGAATATCTAAATATCAAACATCTTGGGGGTACTGAGCAAGTATCAATGACTGCTGATCCTTAGTACTCCCCTATATGAAACCATTTTTCCAAAATACCCAAACCAATGGATTATTATGTTAAACATACCATGTTTTTAGGAAATATTTTCTTGAATAAATTATATTTCATTGACCCCTTATGTTATAATTAACACTAAGTTTCAACGAATGGAAATATATTATTAATATTATTATTTAAAAATTAAATTTATAACCAATCTATTAAAGCTAGATGAATTAATAAGAATAATAACATATTTAAAATTAATTATAATGGTTTTATATAAATAAATAATATTGATAAAATAACTTAATTATTAGTAATGGATTTATACATTTTAGAAATATCATTTTCACAAAAAATGTTTTTATTTATTTTTCAAACAGATGAGGAAATTAATTCTTACAACATTTATAAAATTAATTTGGAAAACTAAACTTAATTTTAAAATGTATATGTGAAAATTATCTTTGAGGAATGATTTGATAATTTTCCGCAATGATTAATTTTTTGATAAATAGTAAAAATTACTAATTTTTAAACTACATTCATGTTTAAAGTATTTAAAATCTATATTTTATTATAAAATGGTATTAAAAGTAATTTTTTTTAAAATATATATTTATTAATCCAATTTATATCATTGCAATCAATTCCTTATTGAATTTCTATATTAAAACATTTCAAAATCATGAAAAACAAATATTTAGAAAACCTATTTTTCATCAAGTTTGAGGTTTCATATTAAAATAAATTAAACCTATTTTATTAATTAAATTTAATGAAATGGATTAAATATTTGGAATAATCATGGTTTATATTATATAATAAGTTTAAATTATTTTTTTCACAATGAATAATAAAAATAATAAAAAATTAATTATTATGGCTATGGTTAAAATAGGGTATTCCTCATTACATGTGTATGTGTTAAAATTAATTTCCAATTCACATTAGATATTTATTTAATAAATTATATTTAATATTTATAATTAGTGTATTAAAATTATTTAATAGTGTGAACTTTATTTTTACTCATAAAGGATAAATTACCTAAGTAAATAAATAGTGAGTAGGTATAGTGGTAAAAATTATAATGGTAAACATGAGAAAACATAGGCGATAAAGGGAAAACATTCTTAAAATATGTGTACTTTCTTATTGTGAGGTGTGGCTCAACCATATCTTCCCTAAAATATATTATTTATCAATTTTTGAGTCCCTTGGGGTGAGAGTGACTTCCCATTATTGAATAGTTTTGAGTATTTTAAAAAATGGTACTCTATCTCAATTATAAAAGGGAACATCCTCCCATATTTTCTTAATACCTATTAAGCCCTTTCAATCTACCAAACACTAAAAAAATCATTCCCCAACATGATTATCTACATTCTAGATATTATTTTCAACCCAAAATACCAATCTTTTTTCCTTAATAAGTTATCCCAAGTTTGTTTTTCTATGTGAAGGATGTTTGACCATGTACTTTAAAACTCAAGACTTCAGGTAATGGATTTCCATTTCACTTTTATTTTCCAAGAGACACATGCCATATTCACCACTTATTTTTTTAATGGTGTATATATAATTAAAATTAATTTCATTTACTATTTAACTTATGAAAATATAGGATATACATATCTATATGTAGTTCTTTATTTCATGGGACTTTAAATTCATAATTCCCCAGTGTGGTAAAGGTTTATGTAACACTCACAATTTTTATCATGATTTTTTATGATTAAGATTTGGATGACAAAATAATATGGCCTAACTCTTAAGAAAATCATTTATTTTCTTCTCATATACTTATTTCAAGAAAATAAATTTTTTCCTTCTATAATCCTCCCTTTATGTACTCAATATTCCAAAAATAATGTTTTTAATTAAAATCAACTTTATTTCTCTCTTCAGTCAAAAATATTTTTTCTTCCATGTCCATGATTTCTAAAAAACATTAAGAATAATTTTACTAATATCCAATGATTTATTAATGATATTTTTAACATTTTTAATTTTTTTTAATATTTTTTTAAAATGATTCTTCTTATCATTTTTCAAATGATTTATTTTTTCCCTTTTATAAAAAATGTGAAAATAATTTTTTTTTAATTGGAAAGACATATATGGTATTTTATTTTATCCTGACAAATAATTTTTTTATAGATTCCTTTATAATATTCAAATATAATTTTCAAAGAAAATTATTTTCAAAATAGTTTGTGATACTTTAGTTTTGAAAGATAATTTTCCACTTTAAAATGTTATTTTCTTCATGAAATATTCAAATTTATCTTTAAAAATATTTTTCCATCTATGAAGAAATTTTTTGATGTTACTTATGATTTAAAGGAAATTTGAACAAAGGATACCATCCTTATTATTTATGTAATTGTTTTATGTTTATAATGATAAGAATTTTTTGAAAATCGTTCCTTTTTCTATGGGTTATGTTTTGATACAATTATGAAATTATTATGAAACATGTTTATGTACCATAGTTAATGCTATGATGAAATATTTATGAAATCCATTTCTTTTCATGGGTTCTGATATAGTGAATATTTTATGATCTTGTGGTGCATATATTTATTATTTTCATTATATGATGTGTTGGACCTATACCTACCTCCAGTACATTGAGTAAATATTGATATCACATGTGATAAATAAGAATATGATGGGGAGTGAACCCAGTTCAGTAAGGGACTTTATCCAGTATGATATTCATGGGAGTGAACCTTGACTACTACCACTCTTTGAGGAGTGAAACCATTCCACTATGATATTTTTTGGAAATGAGCCTTGAATACTAAGGAACCGATTTCATAAGCTTATGTGTATGGCACAATTCCATGTCTTTTGACAATATTATGCTTCCATGACGTATGTTATTTCATTAATTTGTGACTAATTTATTATGAACTACCTATATAAATTCATGACTCGTGTTTATGATCTATGATATGTAGGGTATGGTTTCTAAATTTTATTCTTATATTTTTAAACCCTTATGGTTATGTTATGACAGTATCGACCTTATTTTCCCTTACTGAGCATATGATCTAAACCTTTATTATGTTTTCTTTCCCCAGGTTATGAATAAATTTATTATGTATAATATATATAATAAGGTTGATAGTTATGAAGATCTTAGTGGGATATGAATTAGTTCACTTATAAAATTTTTTTATGAATCCATATTTCAAAATAAACTAGACCTAAATGATTTTTTTGTGGATTGTTATGGTTTATAATTAATATTCAGGTATTAAAATAAAAATATTATGTATGATATTTTTTTGTCTATATAGTTGGTATCAATGAAATGATTAGTTAACATTTGGATACTATAATGAGAAAACATTAGTGAGATCCCTATGGATATATATAATGATATGTCTAAGTATAGGAAACCATCCTATAATTTTGGTTAAGAATAGAGTGAGTGGTTTTAAAGAAATTACATCCTTGTCAGGATACTAAATGCAGATATGGATCTACCATAGTTTTACCTAGGTGCAATCACTCTAAAAAGGTCGCTTGGATTTGACATGATCACCACCAGGTGCATGATAATTAACCTTACTTAGACCTGGTTTGATTCTCTCGAATGATTTTCTTTATAAGTTCATAAAATCTTTACGAACCATCATGAATGATTTAAATAGTGTAAATGAATAACCTAGGTTGAACATATGGTGTCTTAGATTGAAAAACAATTTCATTATTTAGACATTCAATGAATAAGTTTTACCCTTATTAATTATTCTTTATGGTCATAAATGACATTTTGGGTTCAATGAGGTACTAAAGATAAAATGATGAAGTTTTTATGGTAATATATAAGCTCAAATATTTAAGTACATGATTTTATCATATTTATATACATTATTGTGTATCAGTAAAAGTATTTATGGATATTAATTCATATCCTTAATGATAAGATATTGAGTTAACGGTGAAAGTTTTTAATGGTATGATGATCGAATATCAAGTCCATGATAATTACAAAGTTGAAGTTAATGGGAATGTTCTTTATAAAAATCTATTTATTCTCCCTCTAATATAATTTGATGTTATATATGGCATGACTTTGATTTTTCTATATAAATCCCATATCAATTGCTGAGGAAGGTAAGTCACATTTGATATTCCAAATCATCTTATGATTGTTTATTAGTGTGAAAAAAATATGAACTTATGATGGAAGTCAAATACTTTATAATAATTTTGATTCATATTCAAAAGGGGTGTTTATCTCAAATGGTTGGGAGAAAATAAATGTCAATGATATGCATATTTTGTAGGAGTTTGTTTATGTCTTCAAAATAATTTTCTAGTATTCCAGAACTCATACATGGAACCTCACCTATGTTAATGACTCCCAATAGAATGGACCCAATCGATTTTTTTTGAATTAAAGAAGTAACATTGGAAGGATATTTTTATTCGATTCATTCTTCTGATTGTGTCACCTTAAGGTTCACTGGTTCTTTTTATTAAGAATAGTGATGGATAAATAACACTATGAATTGATTACTGGGTACCGAACAAGGTCACAATCAAGAACATATATCTTCTACCCCATATCAATGACTTTTTTGGCGACTTTTTAGAGATCCTTACTTTTTCTAGGATAAAATTCATTACGGATATAAATGATTGAGGTCTAAGAATGAGGATATAGATAAGAAAACATTCCAAAGTGATTCCATTTGTTCTTACCAATACCCCATCCATCTTCCTGGATTTAATGAATATATTTTTTTATAGATTACCTTAAAACGTTTATAGAAGTATTTATAGAAAATATTCTCATTTATTAAAAGATAAAGGAATATCATTAAGATCAATTGAGAATAGTTCCAAAGACCATATGGAAGTATAAACATTATAAAATTTTTAAAAATTGTAAATTGTTTCTACAAAATGTTTCTATTTTGTGTCTTATAATATGAAGAGAGGGTATATCAGTGGATCTATCAAGGACTAAAGTTATTAAATAGTGGACAATACCAACCTATGTGATTAAGACATTAATTTTTATTGGATTGGTTAGATATTATGAAGGGTTTGTAGATAATTTCTCATGACTTTATATCAACACAATAAGTTAACTCGAAAGGGATTTAAGTTCCCCAAAACTGATGAATGTGGAAAAATTTGTAGGGAACTTAATAAGAGATTAGTTAAGGAAATTGTTCATATAATACCCTAGAATGGATAAGGTTATGTAATCTATAATGATTCATTGAAGAAGGGATTGGTGTGCATTATTATAAAGAATGATTTGTGGAAAAAATATGGCTCATGAAAATTAATGGTTCATGAGAAAAAATAATCAACTCATGATTTCGAGTTAGCTGTGGTAATATTTGAGTTAAAAATATAGAGGAATTTTCATTATGGTGAAAATTTTTATATATATACTAATCATAATAGTAAGTATATATTCACATAGAAGGAGTTGAACATGTACGAGAGAATATTGTTGGATTAGATTAATTATTATGATTTCTAAATACATTACAACCCCAGGAAAGTGAACAGGGGGAGTGATTCATTGACTCTAAAATATCATTACATGTTATATATTATAATTATTAAAAAATATCCAATATGTATGGATTTATAAATGATTTATATGGAAATCATGAAGGAAGGGTGAAAATATTATCTTTCTCAAATAAGTGTTCTGTAATTAATCCATGTGTGGATAAATGAAATATAGAATGATGATGTGGAGCATCAAAAGATAGTGAGAAATAATCCTGAGTTCAGATTTTGTTAAGATTAAATTATAAGGTTATAGGAACCATGTATGTGATCCATCCATACCATATTTATATATGGAGCTTCTAGAGTAATCACATAGTTCTTCATTATCAATTTATTCATGAATTACAACGATTTACAAATATTTGATAGAGTGTTTTGGTGGGATAGAATCAAGGGAGATATTGCAGAGTTAATATCTTGTTAATTGGTGTTTAAAAGATTTAAGTGCATTGTAAAAAATTCTAAGGGGATATTATTACCATTACACAAACCAAAATGAAAATGGGAAAACATCACCATAATGTTTTTCATCGGACTCCCCAAAACATATAACTGAAAAAATGTTATGTGAATTATAATCATTTAACATAAAAAATATGCACACTTAATGAATATTAGATAATATTTCAATTATGATCATATTTATATGATATACATTTAAGAAGTGGTATGTTTGTGTGGTGTACCAGATTCTATTTCATCTGACCAGGATCTGAGTTTTATCTCGATGTTCTAGTGAATCAGTCACTAGGATTTGCATATACAGTTAATTTTTAATATAAATTATCATCCATAGAAAAACTATATGGTTTGAGATAATGATTAAAACACTAGTGGATATTTTTATATCTTGTTCTCTATATTTTGAATGTATTTGAGATTAACACCTTCCTCTGGTTGAATTTTCCTCCAACAATAGCTTTCACTAGAGAATTCAGATGGATCCCTATGAAGTCCTATATGTAAATATGTTTATAAATATAGCATGATAGGATAATTTTGGAGAAATAAAAATCATGGGACCTGATCTAGCAACAAAAATTGAAGAGAAAGTCATATCCATTCAACAACATGTCAATGCGGCTTAGAGTCAATATAAAAGCTATATTGAAAATTGATGGTGTGACCTGGAGTTTAAAGTTAGTGAGAAGGTTTTTATATAGATTTATACATTTAATAATGTTATGAGATTTAGTATTAAATGAAATCTAAGACATAATTATATTATTACCTTTGATATTATTTAGTGACTATGGATAATTTCTTATCAATTGACACTTTCATTGAACCTCTCAAGAGTTCAGGATGTATTCCATGTATCTCTACACAGGATGAAAATAGATTCACCTTCATATACAATAAAGTCAAATGTATTACAACTACGTAAATATATTTCTTACATGGAACAATTGATGGAGATTTTGGATCACAGAGAGGAATGTTTATGAAACAATATCACTCAACTGGTCAACGTTTTGTGGAAACACCACCAAACTAAAGAAGTTTGATGGGATCCTGAGGATTTGATGATGTTGACATACCCCCATTTTTTGTATCAAAGTGATTTATTTTGATGTTTAAATTTATTTTAAGGGGGTATAATTTATCACCCTTAATTATTCAGAAATAGTTTTTGAATAAATTAACTTTTCTCAATAGCTTGTGTTACAAACAACACTAATTTTTAACGAACCAAAATATACTATAAATATTATTATTTAAACAGGACCATTATAACCTAGCCATTAAACCTAGAGGAATGAATAGGAATAACCAAATTTTAAAAATTAAATATAATATATAAATATATATATATATAAAAAGATATCATATTGATAAAAACTAATTAATTTTTTTAAAGTATTTATATGTTTTGAAAATACAATTTTCTAAAAATATTTTTTAATTATTTTTCTAAAAAAATTAATTTTTCCACACTTATTAAATTTATTTGAAAAAATAAACTTATATTTTTAAATCTTAATTTAAAAATTATCTTTTAGGGAATATATTATAATTTTCTATAAAGATAAATTTTTTGATGAAATGTAAAAATACAGATTTTTATTACTAATTAACTTTTTATATAAATAATTTAAAAGATCCATTTTATTTGAAGTATGGTTTTAAATTTAAAATTAGTTAATTTATATATTTTTAACCCAATATAGTTCATTTGAATAAATTTCATATTTAATTTTGATATTAAAACCTTCTATACTTAATAAAACATATCTTTGGAGAACCGTTTTTTTGTCATGTTTGTGGGTTTTATTTTAAATTAAATTCTACCAAATATGTGAATTAAATTATATAAAATGGATTAAATATTTTTAATCTTGGTAATATAAATTATATAACTTGTTTAAATAAATTTTTGGTCATAAACAATAATAAAAATATTAAAATATTAATTACTACAGTAAACCTTAAAATGATGTTTTGTGTGTTACTTGTGCACGAGTTAAAAATAATTTTCAATAGACATTTGAGATTTACCTAATAAATATTATTTAATATTTAGATTTATTAGGTAAAAATTAACTAATAATTATTGTTTTATTTTTATTCTTAAAGGATAAATTACTATGGTTAATGAAAAGATACTGGTTACCGTTGTGAAACTTTTAATGGTAAAAATGAAAAAACCTAGAGTCTAAGGGGGTAAAGTATTTAAAACATGTGTATTTTCTTTTATTATAAATTTGGATCAAACATATAAACCCTGCACTCCATTATTTATCAATTTTTGAGGCATTTAAGGTGAGAGTGACTTCTCATTATTGAATAGTTTTTGGTATTCACAAAAATTCTAATCCTTGTTTATAAAAGGGATCTTCCTCCCCACACTTCTTCACACCTCTTAAGAACATCGAATTTACTATCTTCTTCCAAACTATAAGGACTTAGCCTTAAATGTTACATAATATTGATATAATTCAAGTATTCAGATTGAGGAGATTTTTAGATTTTGAGTTTTAGAGTATTATTCCATTACTATTATATAACATTTAAAATATTCAAAAGTAGACAATTCTACACGCGATTTATTATTTTCATAATTGAAAACTATATAAAATAAAACAAGAGTTTTTTTCCATTATAAAAATCTATACAACATTCATCTTGACTTCTTCCTTTCTATTAACCATCCTTATACCCTGGGGATTTTTTTTGAAAAAACTTGGGATAAGCACCCAAATCTTATTATGTTATATAAAATAAGGAAAGAAAAATGTTAGTCCATGAATGATATAAACCCATGAAATCATACTTTTCACCTTTAAAACATATTCCTTTTAACAAACCTCATGAGATCATAAAATTCCTGAAAAATGAATTATCAATCATAAATCATAAAGCTAACTTGTGGAATCCATTACATATGTACATTTTTTCTTTGACACCTACATGGGGAGTAACCTATATGGTTACATTTTGAATACCCATCACATTATATTCCCTAAATACATTAGGAAAAACCTTATTGTTTTACTTCGTCTCATTACCCAATGCATTAGAGATTAATCATGGGATCACCTAGCCTTGGTTTATCATGGAACCACCCATATACATAAAAAATTACCAAGAACCATGACATAATAATAACACATAAAAAAAGAATAAAGTAAAAAATAACATTTCAAATTTGAAATCACATTTCATCTATACAAAGATGTATACTCGTAAATGAAATCACATTATTTGAAAATAAAATTGTAATTTTTTAAAGTAGATATCAATACATAATACTAAAAATAATGTTATAAATTCCATTCATGGTGTATATGTTCAAAAAATACATTCAAATATATTAAAACAATCTATCCATTTTAAAACACATTTAAATAATTTAAAAATATTATTTTTTTATCAATGTTTCCCATTCCAATTTAGAAACAATTGAATTTATTTTACATTTTAAAACATTAATTTCCAAATAAATAAACCCTAAAAACCCATTTTGAATACATGGAAATGAAAGAAAAGGATTTAGAAGATAAAATCATTAATACATTTTAAAACGAGGTTTTAGTTAAATATTCCCTTAAAAAGATAATTTTGTTAATCAAATAGATAAATTATGTATCATCATTAAAAATCCACATAAATAAAGTATAAATACAGGATATGATATCCAAAATTTATTTCCCACATAATCATAGCACCAAATAATCAAGAAGTATAAGTTTAACACAAAGAATTGAAATTGGGTTAATAAATTCATTTACAGAATGACATAAGAACATATCTTTGGGGTTATTATCTGTAAAAACATTATATCCACAAAATTAGAAGTGTATATAAAACAAAAAAAAATGAAAATTTATTCCACACATAATATTTTCATAATAAAATCCATGAAGTAGCCATATAACCCAATTAATAGAAATTGAGTTACAAAAAAATCTCTTACCTCGAGTCTGACTCGTCTTGTATATTCCATGTTATTCCTAAGTAATACACATAGGTTAATTTATACTTGATTTGGAATATTTTTCAAGTTTATTATTCCTTTTATATAACTTATTACCATGTTATATCAATTACACAATTATTTATGTTCATATCAGACGTTTTGTCGATATTCAATTCTCAAGACGAAAATGAACTTGGTATGATATTAATAGTCCATGTAGTCATAATTTCATCATCACCATAACATAAAACATGAGATAAATATCTTATATATTTGTTATATAAGTATTTATAATATAATTTTTTAGATAAACATGAAACACCATTAATGGAGATGGTAGGCTGTACGTACGCACGAACACTAATTTTGTTTTCTCTATCATATTGAAAGAATGATCATTAAATAAAATGTTTTTAAATATGTGTACATATATAATTACATTAGATTAGAATTAATTTTCAATTTAAATCATATATTTTTACTATAACAATTACTAATACTTTCCATGTTATGTGTGAATGAATAATATCATTTTGAGGAGGTGGTAGTCCACATGTCCCCAAACGAAGTTAAAGTATAACCAAAATTTGGAAAGCCTGAAGGTATGTTTAATAAAACATTTAAAGACTTTTAAATAGGTTGTAATATAAATAATAAAATATTATTTTCCGATAATAATTATTTTAAGAGCATTCGTGTAGGTGGTAGTGGAAAAAACCAAAACATTATTCACAGAGGTAATTAACTTACATAAATTAGACATCAATTTCGTTTATTTGAATAAGATTAGGTGATAAATGAAATGGATATGAGATATTAAGTTACAAGCATAAAACTATAGTATATATATTATTCTGGAGTAATCATTAATTTATGGATTAAGGAGGGGATGAGAAATTAGAAAAAGAAAATAAATTAAGAGAGGTACTTTGAGAAAATTACCTCTTGAATGTCACTTCTTTGAAAGACACATGAGGGCATTGGATTTGGAATTTTGGTGAGACCAGATACACTTAGACGTGGTTAGAGTGAGGATGAGAGTTTTGGGAAGATATTTGAGTAGCAAAAATTATTTTTTATCTAAATAGGGTTGTGGAGATGAGGTATTTATACTTGAGGAGAGGTACATGAGGAGAGGTGGGTTCAAGTAATTAATTTATTGATTAGATTATATTAAAAGCTCACCATATGGATGTGTTATTAAAGTACATGAATTTTTATTGTAATTAATGTTTTATTGGATGGTTATGGTCAATAAATACCTTGAACAACCATTAATTTTTTTTAGTTTTTTGGAATGTTAAGATTTTAACATTTTACTTTGACCCTAGTCCAAATTTGACTTTTACTACGGTAAATAATTTTTTTACCATGGAAAATTTTTAATACCTAAAAAATTATTTTGAACATCAAAACTAATTTAGACCTTATTATTAAAAATTTGGAATCCATTTTTCCTAATTCAATTCACATAATTGGGAAAATTATATTTTAATGTAATTATACACACAAGAATAAAAAGCAGTTTTTTAAAGCAAAATGTTCATAAGTTTAATATATTTTTATATCTATTTTCAAGTTGAAATTGATTCGAATGATGAAAATTGGATTAAATGTTCGAAATTTAATCTAAATATAATTTATAATCAATTAAACTAATTTTCTAAAATTCTAAAAAAAAATATATGAAAAAACATTTTTGAATTAAAATGTGGTGTTTTCACTATTCACTAAAATATGAAAGTTATCAAGACAAAATACCATAAATTTATAAAGAAAAAATTTTTATTTCCTTATTTTAAATAAATATTTTATTTTAAAAACATATAACTTATAAATGTGTCAAAAAATTGATTTAAAAAGGGGTTTCCATCAAAATTCTGAAAAAATGCCTTTTAGTGAAAAATAATTCTTTTATGCATAAAATTGGTTTTGTTCTTATATAATGTCTAAAAAACATATAAGATGAATTTTTAACATCATATTGACTTTATATTTCATTAATATAATCCAACATGAGTGGTATGATTATTTTATAAACACAATTATTCCGTTTAAAATAGTTTTTCATAAAAACACATCCTTTACATTCAATTGGGTTTTATTTCAATTTATAATTTATTTTATAAAAAATGAACCATTATATAAAAAATTTTAAACTATAATTTTATAATTCAGTTAATTTTTTTAATTCCATCCATTTTAAGTCTATGTTATAATTGTAACATTTAGAAAATAATATTTATTTTTTCATTTATGATCAATGTAGCGTATCACGTTCACTTTCGAACATAGTGTTTCATTCTTAAAAAACATGAAATGTTAGACAATATCCCTCCCTGAAATCATTATCCACA
Source organism: Viscum album (assembly GCA_963277665.1). Lineage (NCBI taxonomy): Eukaryota > Viridiplantae > Streptophyta > Magnoliopsida > Santalales > Viscaceae > Viscum > Viscum album. The sequence continues at coordinate 1,894,986,562 of OY728158.1, read as the reverse complement.
TTCTAGACCTACAATTCATTCGAAAATACTAGACTAAGGTTTATTAATTATATATCCATATGATTTTGTTCTAAGCAAAGGATGTTTGAATGTGTACAAAGAATGTCAAGACTTGAGGTAAAGTATTTTCATCTCACTTTAATTTTTTGTGATACATGTGCCATATTCACCACTTATTTTATTTATTTAGGTAATATATACTAACAATAATAATGTTTTAATATTATTATCAGGGAAATTATGGGATATGAATATACATTTTTGGTTTTATCTTTCATGGAGATTACTATTCATAAGTTACGAAAGTGGTAAAATGTTTTGTAACAAACTCATTATATATAAATATTGGTGTGATTAAGATTATGATGAAGAAATATCATCTTATACATATCAATAAAATAATTTCTTTTCTCATCTTCTAGTTATTTCATGAAAATACATGTTTTCCTTTATTTCTATTCTCTTCGTATACTCAAGAGTCCAAAATAATGTTTTTATGGAAAAATAACTTTATTTATACATTGAGTAAAAAATAATTGTTATTCCATGACCATGTTTTCTAAAAAAATAAAATAAAGTTTTTAATAATATCCAATGTCTTATTAAATACATTTTTACCCTTATTTACTTTTTAAATTTTTTTTAAAAGGAATCTTCTTGTTGTTTCTTGAACAATGTATTTTGTTATCTTTTTACAGAAAATGTGAATGGAATATTTTTTTTCTTGTGTATAAAATGAATGGTATTTTCCACCATCCTAACCACTAAATTTTTTAAATCTTCCTTTATAAGATTCAAATATTTTATTCAAATTAAAGCATTTTCACAATGTTTTGTGAAATTTTAGTTTTAAAAATATGATTTTCAAAGTAAAAAGGCTAGTTTTATCAATAAATAGTCCATGTTATCTTTCAAAATAATTTTCCATCAAAGATGACATCTTTGGTGTTACTCATGATTTAATAGGGATATAAACTAAGTATACCATTTTTATTCTTATTCTGAATGGTTTTTGTTTACTATGATAAGATCTTTAGGAAACCCATTATTTTTTACATGGGTTATATTATAATGAATAATTAAATTTTTGTGAAACCTATTTCTTTTCCATAGGTTACACTCTGATTAAGTTTTTATAAAACCCATTTATTTTCATGGGTTTTGGTATGATGAATTTTTTATTATATTGTGGAACACATATTTATTATTTTCATTATTTTATGGGTGGGACCTATATCTCCCTCTAATGAATACAGTAAATATTGATATCTCATGATATAAATAGACCAGAATAGAGAGTGAACCTTGTTTATTAAGGTACTTTTTTGACTATGATAGTCTGGGGAGTGAACCTTTACTACTAAAATGGTTTGGGGAGTTAACACATTCCACTAAGATAATTTTGGAAATCATTTTATAAGCTTATCTGTATGTCACAATTCCCAATATTATTACAATGTTATGATTTCATTAATTATATTATTTGATTACTTTATGATTCATGTCTTATAAACATCCAAGATTTATTCTTCGAATCATGTTTATGATCTATGATATATAGATTATGGTTTCCAAATTGTATTCTCATGTTCTCATACAATTATAATCATGTTATATTAATATCTCCCTTGTTAACACTCAGTGAGTATCTAAGCTCAACCTTTATTTTGTTTCCATTTTTGAGTATATGAAGAAATGTATTGTGTATTATATGACTAATAAGGGTTATAGTTATGATAAAATTAGTGGGTGATTATATAGTTCTTTGATGAACCAGTTGTTTATGTATCCAATTTTCAAAAGACAATATATGTAAATGATTTTGGTATGATTTTTTATGTTATGTAATAAATGTTAATATATTAAGATGTGAAATGTATGTAAGAGAAGTTTGGGTCACAATAGAATTCCCATGTAACACCTTATCATGGTGGTCCTAGATCTAAACAGGCTTCTCATCTAAGGCCTCATCATCTTCAACATCAATCACAACCCAATAAATTTTGTTATAATTTTCATGAAGGTAATGGTGGAACTGAGATAGGGGAAAGTAATTGTGTGTATGAATCATTTGTGGGAGAATTTAAATCTAATACACTACATATTCAATGTAATCCAACACCTCAAAAGGACCAACAAACTGAGGAGAAAGCATACCCTCATAACCAAACCATCCCTTCCAATGATAAGGAGTAACCTTTTAGAACACATGATTTCCAGCATCAAACTCCATAGGGATCCTCCTATAGTCAACATAGGATATATGATGGACATGTGCTACTTTCATCCTTTTTTGAATTTCCTGAACCATCTATACTGTATTATGTACCAGTTCCAGGCAAAGAATTTATCCCTCTCTGACCTTAGTCTAGAACAAGAGAAATAGAAAGGCTGGATGCACAATGATTAAAATGGATCCATACTAATGGTGGAGTGAATGTTATTACCATAAGAAAACTCAACCAATCATATGTGAATCATCCATAAACCTCCAAAAACTAGTACACAAGAGAGGAACATGACTTCAAGAGTCGGAACAGTTTTCTCTATATGGCCATATTTTTGTGGATTAAATGAAGTTATAAGACGTAAATGGGACACAAAATTATGTTTGATTCCTCTCCACATCATTGAGGTAAAATATGTATCGTGATGAGAGATTATCATCCATAGGTTTCCATGAATTTACACCACCCCCTCTAGATTCATCCTTAAAATGCCTCAATTGAGCTTGAATTCCTAATAGCTATAAATTTGGATACTTTTGTAAAATAATTCACTATCATTATTATAACTTTATATCCATCCGGAGCTTGAGTTAAACCAGAAAAAAGTCCATTGATATTTACTCCTTTTGCTGAGGAACATCTAATGATGGGAGAAAACCACTCGAAAAAAATGCACGACCTTTACCTTTTAGAAGACCAAACATCAAGACATAAACTCTATAACCACATGCTTCAACCCAAGCTATCAGAAATGGCCTCTCAAAGCTCAGTACATAATTTTCATTTGGAATATACCACCAAAGGTGATCTATGGAACTCATGGAGAACCATATCATTAATTTCCTAAGGGATGAAAATATTTCCTTAGAATAACACCCTGTGTTATCCATGATCAAGCCAACAAACAGGGGTATCACCAAAATCAACTCATTCTCTCAATACCTCAAACTCATAATCCAAAAAATAAGACTCCTTCACCTACTAATGTATTTATAAATGTACAATCATATAGAAATTTAAACCCCTTCCATAAATCAATCTCTTATCAAGATGTATTATTGATATCTCTTCCATCACTCCAAGAATATCTCGATTCACGCAGGACGTCACTATGTGAATTCTTTCTCATGAAATAAGATTAAAAATTAACATTGGAATAAATTAAATAAAAAAGTTTTAATCCTATAGTAATTTATGGCACTATAATTATATCATGTTTAATTCATGATGAGAGAATACATAACTCAATCTATTTTGATTAGTAAAAACCACAAAACCCTCAGTGATGTGGTGATTTTTTAACAATCTCAAATAAAACATAACAATTTATAAATCAATATCATGGTTAGAATATTTACTATCATGGATAAATACCCTCCCATACCCATAAGAAATAACTTATATATGTTTCATTAGAGAACCACCCAACTTGAGACATGAAGAGTCACAAAAAAACCTCAAACTAAACTCCTTTTTTCAGTAGAAAAAAAATTGGAGCACTGAGAAATTTCTCCTTCAGGTACTCAAAATCATCCTGTCACTTGTCAGTCAATCATAATGTTATAACCATTATGTTTAATTGTGAAGAATATCTATAACCCAATATAATGTTTCTACAAACCTCCTAAAATAACCTACAAACCCCAGGAAACTTCACGCCTATGCAACGATCATGGGGGATTCCCAAGATAAGACTACCTATATCTTTAAATGATCTATTTCTAATCAATTATGTGATATTAAATACCCTAATGAATAAACTTTAGCAGTCTATAACTCACACTTTAACAGCTTCTTGAATATCTTAGCATGATGAATAAATCAGAAAATGTCATGTAGGTGCTCTACATACTCCTCCTCAAACGCAGTGTACACGAAGATATCGTTGATAAAAACCACAAAGAACTTATCCAAAAACTCCTTGAACACTAAATTAATAAAAACCATGAATATTAATGGATCATTCATCATACCATTTGACATCACAACAAACGTTAAATTCCTATAATGACATCAAAAATTGTTCTTTGGAATATCCTCCTCTATCACACCCATATGATGATATTCTGACCAAAAAATATATATTCGCAAACCAACATGATATTTTTATAAGATCAAATAAATAATCAATCCACAGAAGAGGATAATGTTTATTCCATTTCCATTTGTTAAAGTGATGACATTCAATACAAATATGAAAATGTCTATCGAACATCATCACAAATAAAATTAGGGCACCCCTAGGTGACACACGTAGTTAAACCAAACCTAAAATAAATAGATCATTATGTCTTTCTCAATTCTCTCACAACTTAAGATACACCATTATATATAGAGACACTAAGATAATAGAAACACCCCGTTTTAGCTTGATCATAAACTCGATCTATTATTGAGGGGGAAATGCTAAAAACTCTTCTAAAAATATATAGGGGCACTCTTCCAAAATCCTAGGAAACACCTTTGTCTGAACTACTAAATAAAATAGCACCATCTAGACCTTAAAGGAAGAAAATTATTAAATATGACTCCAAACCAAATGAGGATCTCACTCACCAAAGAACACGGTCGACTCTTCATCAGCATTATAGAAAACAACCTTTCTTATGAAACAATCAATGATATACTAAATCTAATACAAGAAATCCATGATGAGAATGATATAATGTGGTTGTATCAATAAATATAGGAAGTATCTCCAATATATATGTTACCCCAACACTATCTCATAGGGACTACATACTTTTTACATGTCAATTTTGACCTCCAAGTGTTGTCATAAACTCTAAGGGAAATGAAAGTATCTCTACCTCAAGTCCCAATTCATATACAAGGGAAGATGATATGAAGGAGTATATATCTCATAAATAAAAAAAATATTGCACCCTTATATAAAACATGAAGTGTTTGCATCGAACAATATGTAGATTTCCTTGCACTGCAAATTCTAAAGCATGAATCTGAACACAACCTACTCCATGACCTCCCTCACCCTATTAGAAACCACCTCCATGTTCGTACACTTCCCTATAAGGATAAAGAGAATATTTGGGATATCCTCTACCTACAAAATAAACTATTTGATGATCCAAAACTATAAAAACATGTTGTTATCACCTTAGATAAAACTACCTTGATTGAGGATCATGAAGTGGAACACCTCATGCATGCTGACTACTCAGAATGGTTTGGCACTCTCACTACTGATGACCTTGACCTCCATAATAAAAATATGTGTCTGATCCCTTAGCATAGGTTTGAGAGTCTTCACCCTCAGAGAAAAGAGATGATGATTTTTGGGACCTACCCCCGATAGTTTGAATTCTCTTATGTTCAGACAACAGGGAAACCCATATAGAAACTCTACTTCATGGGGAATCCAGATGAATCCCCTTTCACGGTGACCTAGTTTTGGCCAACATTTTCTCAAAAACCTATTCTCACTCCAATGCCTTGAGATAGATCAACCACATGAGCATGGTGACTTGATAAAGGATCTATAGACACAAAGATTCCTCTAAATGCCTCTCCTTAACCTATTCGTTTGTAAACGGGTCTAATCAATATCATATAAGGGTCCTGGAATAGATGCTGAACTCTGACACACTAAAACTCCACCATCTAATGGTAAGCATATCCTACAAAATAGCTGACATTGCTCTCGAAGAAATACACTCTACTTAGAAATGATCTTATAAATTCTCTCATGAGTCTATTGTTCCCTCATGATCCCAGGGAATAAGATTCAAAAATGTATCATTAACCCATGCTGAACCATCATAGGAAAAGAAAAATAATGCTACTTCTAAGTATAGATCAAACTAAAATCTGTATCATCCTCCTCCAACAAGTCTACTATCATTGATTCTGAAACAGATCCCTCATACTTCCTCACACTATGAAACTTTATTCCTCAATGTTTCCTCCTCTAGTTGTAATTTTTATTTACCTATACTATTTGGTGATCAACTAGCACATATTTTTGAACATATTCTGTGTAAACTTTCCAATGATGTCAACCTAGATCCATACCTGCATGGAAAAAAATTGGTTAGAGACTTAAATACCTAGAATATATAATACATAAGATTAATTAATTAATTAATTTTGTGTATTTTTTAAGGTTTAACCTATCCCAAGTTCTACCCATTTCAAATATAGGTGAGAATAAGAATGATGCGTGATCCTTTCATAAATATCAACCCCCCAATCAACATCACTTCATTTTGAAAGATAATAAAACTTATTTTTCTATGAATTAGATCACATGGTTACCTAAGTTCCTTTTTCTCATCTGGTCTCTCATGTTTAAAATACTTATTAAACTTAGCTGGAACCATTTCCCTACCAACCCATGTAGTCATCACATGTTCCGAACTATATTCTCCATGTTATACCTCAACCAAAATAATTTTATATAGCACTATCATGGCCCCCTCCCTGTAAATACTTCCCCTTCTAGGATAGAAATGAAAGGATGATGGTGACTTCTTGAGTCCCACCTCTTGTAGGCCGTAGGTTGGAGACTATCACTGATGGTATAATAAACATAAAAATGGGAGACATTACCATATAAGAGAACATATATAAGAGATAGATAATATAGATATAGAAATAAAGTCCTACAGAGAAAGATAAGTGAAACCCAAGTATATTCATTAAATTTCTTGCAGAAAAAAAACAACTAGAAAGGAAAACTACAAGTACAAAAATGAAAACTCAATAGTGACTACGAATCCCAACAAACTTATACAAAACCACGAGCTAGTAATATTTAATAAGATATAAAACCTTATACTTTTGACATGAAAGAACCTTATTTATTCATGGGGTGATCATAATAGTATACTCAATATGGCCCTCCCTAGAGCCTCTCATGTAAAAAAGTTAAAGAAAGATTGGTAAATACCAATGAACAAAAAGTGAAACTAACTTATCACCTAAATAGGTATACTATATTCACATCCTCATAATAGATATCTCTCATCAATTATAACATGCAAGGAATCATTTATTGTGGTAATAAAACATCAAGGGTACTACTATACTTCTTCCCCACTGGTTTTCTACTCGGCAAAAACATTGTACGTCTGGAGCCATCTCTCACCAAAATAAGTCAGGTCATAGACTCTTGGTCTATGTATTAGGAAATGAACCTCATGCATCACAAAATCAAATCATCCCATCAAAATATCCATATATAGTAATTGAGTAGTTTCCAAGAACCTAAATTTTTTTTATTATGTGTATCACACATTAAATATTATACCTCAAGCCATCATTTCCCATGTACTAAGTGTGGCACCTCGAGCCATCATAACCCATAAACATCACACCTATAAAATCCATTTTGATACTATATTTAGTGATACATGTATTTGAAATAATCAAAATCAAGTATATACCTCTACACGTACATATTGGAAAATAACAACCAAGAATATAATAATATAATACTACTAAGAGAAGAGAGCGGGGCCATAGGGGGAAGTCATATGTCCACCCTCCCCTTAGGATTATTGGTTGAACAACCTCCCATAGTCCACTAGGTGTCAATTGACCTAACAATTATGGGTGGGGTGGTGTATGAAATTAAAAAATAGACATGATAAAATATATTTTAAAACCTCAATGTGATCATAAGCTTGTCCCGAGATCAACTGCAGCTATCGTCACTCAGACACTCGACCGCCACTATTTGGGACTGGACATCCTATAAGCACAAAAGAATTAAGAAGACTTACATTAAATTACATATTTACATTTATCATTTAATTTTACATTATTTGAGTAATTATCCATTATTTAACATTATTCTAATTACATTACTTTAACCAATAAATCTAAGTCCATTCCCTCCATCCATAATCTATCATAGTCCATGATTTATCAAGATTAACACTATCATTTTCATTCCAGTAACATCAACATCATCGGTAAAAAATTTACTACACATTATTAATCTTTCCTCAATTTTATGTATTATAGGAAAACAACATAAGATACCAATAAAGAGATGAAACCAAGCACATATAGCTACCCCAAACAGTGGTTAAATAAATGAAGAGAAAACAATCAAATCAGCTATCAACCATTTAACATATTCATTCACAACAAGAATCCTAGTTTTCGACAAAAAATTGTAAGACTAACTTCTACATGTTCCATCATCCTCATTTCATCTCTGACACCCACATGAATTTCACTATTTATATTTCCAACATATATATCAAGTGCATCCACAACCTCAGGTCTCTCGCATATATCTCATCAACAATCTAAGGCTCAACCATCTCAGTCTTAAATAACATCACAAATCAAGGCTCATAGCTTGAGAACATATACAAAAAAACATGATTAGTCAATAGGGAAATATAGGCCCTCAAATAAGGCATTCAATCTTCACATGTAAATGGGAAATCATGGACCCAAAAACAAGGAATTTATCTTTCTCAAGAAAACAGTCTCTCACAGACCCAATAAATTATATTTATCAAAAAAATCATTTTTATTTCATCTTGATTTAACCAATTAATTATGATTGTTTACAACTATAAAAAACCCAAGGGATCAACTATCCCAAGTTATCTCAATTTTGAAAACATTTTGTTAGTATAAAACTAGTTTATCGAAACATGAGATAAAAATATCCCAATTAACAAGCATTTTTAATATTTTAAAATTTTATAATCACTAGATATTTGTGTTGTCAATAAATTAAAATATCTCTTGGGAACAAATTCAATTAAACATGCATACTTTCATCAATTTTATTATCCTAAAATATTTAGAAACATGTAATTTATAAACTTACCAATTAACTATTAATGAAATTAATAAATTAATTTCAATTTTATTAACAATGTCCAATTCCATCAATTTCAAAATGATAAAGAAAATGTAATAAAAAACTCTAACAAGAATATCATAGATAACACACTATCTAGAAAAGTAATATGCAAAACATTATCCCAATATTAAACAATAATAATCCATTTCCCAACATAACAATTTCATTAATTAATATGTTTTGATCTTTTTAGGTTAATTACACTACTATCCAAAGAGATTAACTATGATAGAACTATTATTAAATGTAAATAAATATGATAATTAATGAATCCCCTACCTCAGACTTTTAACTTTCTGGAAATGGAAACTAAATTACAATATGGATCTCCAATCACCTCTCCTATGATAAAACTCCATCCTCCCAAGGACGACGTTCCAGAAGAACACCAAAAAATCAAAATTAAAAATACATTATAAAAATGGATACCAAACACCAATTCATTGAGATTGTAGTGGTGTTTAAACAAGATCAAAATAATATAAATTACCAGAAAATGGTGGTTGAAATCACCTTGAATTACCATAGATTGATCTCTATGAGTCTAGAATCAATCCCTATAGAAAAGGGGAATTCAAATACTTCCAAAATAATTTTGGGGTACCGAAGTTTTTAGTGGGATAAGTGGAAGAAAACTATGTTTGAATGGTATTAGGGTATTTATAGAAAGAGAAAATTTTAAATGATAATGGAATGGCCCCTAGGACCACACCACACCCCTCCTTGATAATGGTCTCTCTAGAGCGTAACCTGAGGGACCACTCTAAAGACCCCCTCAGTAAAATTCATGTCCTTGAAATATGGTATAGATCCTATAAAATTGGATCTAAGGATACAAAATAATCCTAAGTTACATTCTACAATACCCCTTCTCTAATAGGAAGGTTACACTATAACCCAACCATAATGGTGAAACTAACCTTGATTTGGAAGTAGCCTCAAAACCCACAATGTTGAGATCTCCTTGCTCCACACCACATTGATTATCCACTGAAGAAGGGATTATTCCAGGGCCTACCTCTGTACTATATCCACCCCTAAAATTCAAGTAACACTAATTTCCTTCCCAATATCCCCTACACCCCAGCAGGATCCACCACGATGTAGCCACCAGAACTATAGCTCACTGAATCCCTCTACACCACAACCATTCCATTTTGGGATGTGGGTCCCCATTTACCATAAAAATATTTATATCCTTCCCTAAAAACCTCTAAAACCCGAAACATTAAAATGAAAGGGTCACAATGATTTGGGCACTTACATTCGGTCTGAGCTTAATCAAATAGATATTGTCAATATCATATAACTATAATCATCTACATGAAGAGTCCATGTAAATTATTCATGATATTAAGTTTTAAATTTGTGATTATGATTGAAAACTATTTTTGGTTGAGTAACAAAAATATTTTTATTTTATAAAGAGTTAGATGATAATTTTTTGTAAACATATTAATTTGGTGGATGAAAAAGGATTCCAAAACTAAATCACTAGGGGAATGCATTCAAAAAGGGAATAACATGATATAAGATAGGGTGATTAAATCCTCTTGAAATACTACATTTTAGATTCCTTTTACCGAAAATACTTTCATGAAAATTATCATTATATAATTGTGTCCCCAACTGTTCTATTCTAATGAATTATCATGGGCAAGGAAAGAAAGTGGAAAAGTCAAACTAATAGTTTAATTCCCTTTTAATGATGTTTCCTTTGGGTTATATTTTCTGGTAAACCTTAATAGTTATAATTATATATGAATAGATTTTATTTTTTATCCATATGATAGATTAGACATGGTGTGGTCCACTCAACTATCCATTATTCATATATAATATAATCACATATTTTTTCTACCAGATATATATAGAGCTTATTTATGTTCACAGACTAGTGTAAGACATGATAAAAATTATATCTTGACCCACTAATATATATAATGTTATTTAAAGAAATAATAATTTTAGTGGTATCTTGGTTAATAAATTTCTATATTAAATGGTAAAAATAGAAGATACTCATATGATAAATGATTATATTATAGATAATGGAATCATAATCATTAGTCATAAACTTGAAATTAATCCTTTCCCTAATGGCCTGAAGGCCTTCTTTTTTGTATTGTAGATAATACCCCTTTTAAGGGATGAAGGGGAACTCATACATGACCCGTAGGCCCAAGGCACAAGGCCCGACACAACTTGAAATACATGACCGAAAGGCCCAGAGGCATACTATGCCCAATACATGAATCGTAGTCCCAACCCACAGGAACTGCCCCTCCCCTAGCTTCTACATCATTGATCACCTAGCTCCCCACCATGCATTGCATATCGGCTAGTATTGCCCTGTACAAATCAGCATAGTGCGTGGTCCCGATGGTGGTTGTCATACCCTTTCATTCTTCCAATCCAGTTGCTTTGCTTCTGGTGATTGCTAGTCTTGTTGCTCCAATCCTCTTATAGGGACTTCTCTGTGTGAACTGGGCTAATCCATGGTATTTATGTCCTAAAGGCCCTGAGGCCCGAAGACCGTTGATGACCCGAAGGCCCCGGAGACCCGTAGTCCCAAACCGGTGGCCTGAAGGCCCCAATAGGGTGAATAGTTCTGGCTACTACTGTACTGAACAGTACCTACTACAGTACTACTGCAGTACTGCTACAGTAACCCGGAAATTTACCTCCACTGAGTTTTGAACCTGGGTCTCTTGGATGCCAAGCAGGATCCCTTACCACTCGGGTACAGGCTCATTGGACTTGAAATTAATCCTTAGTAAAGGATATATTTATATAATAAACTCCTAATATTGGTAGCTTAATAAAAGTTTGTAAGTAAAAGAACTTTTATGTTTTTGTCTAAATCTTCCTGAGTAACCAAGTATTGAAGTTGTTCAATGGGTGAATCTAGATTATTCTGAACAATAAGCCGATTTACATACGGTTTGAATGGAATTATATGATAAATTACGCATGGAATTTTAGTCACCACTCATATACATAATATGATTGATCATGCTTATGACATGATGGGACTAGAGGTTTCTTTAAGCATTTTTCTAGTTAAGGATTTTATAATGTTTTCATCTATGGAAATATTACGAAAATGTGATTGAGTTCAAAAAAAACACCTAAAATTTTAAATAATTGAGAATGTATTAACCAGGCATGTGATATCTATATTCTGATGTTTCATAGATAGTAAAATTGGGTAAATTTTTAAATGGAAACAAGGAAAGTTAGTTATAGGGTCCAATGTAGTTTATTCAAGTAGTAAGTCATTTTCATCGAAACCTAATGAAAAAATAAAATAGTTTATAAAATTCCAAGGATTTTCCATGATAGATATCATTGTTAGAGAAACCAATTTTTCCATAGTGAAGGTTATGTGATACTAAATGTATTGTCTACATGTTTTTAAAATAAAAAGAGTTGTTCAAAATCAAGAGTAGAATATTTTGAGTATATTGTTTATAGATGCCCATATATGTGACTATATCAGCCTATAAATTGATGAAAATATTTAATTACAACACATTCCCAATAACCTTTAGAATTAACATGTTAGATAATTGGGATGAAACATTAACTAAAAAAATCCCATGTTTTTTGTATCAATTATAAATATTTACCATTATAAATGATACTACGTAATCCTTAATTAGTATTTAACATCTTTTAAAAATAATCCGCAGAAGAAACCCTTATATACATTTCATACTTTTCATATCTTCATATCCTTGGGAAATGGAAAGATAAGAAATGGGTGAGATTAGATGCTCGGCCAGGGTAAACATAAGTGATAACAATCGAATATCATTATTGAGAATAAGATAATCATATGGGTATAATAAATATACATAAGAAACATACACCAAAAAAAGATCATACATCATTGAATAAGGTTTGGAATAACATAATACATGAATGAGTCAATAATAAGGATCGATGAGATAAAAACATAAGAATCACAGTAATAATAAAAATGGTGACATCATTCATATAATTCAAAAACATTAGTGTAGGAAAGAATTACATTAATGATCAACACCATCAAGGCCCATGCTTATAAGAAACTAAAATGCACTCACAAATAGTTATCTCATAAGATATAAACTTTTTACCAATTCATTAGAAGACTATATAGTACCCCACCCATAATTTATCTATACATACATGTACCACTTGAAAATCATTCAATTTCAACATCATAAAGAACCCATAGAAATATACTGGGTTTCATAAAACATAATAATGAAAATCATTCACTTTTTTATAGTATAAATTACCAAAGTAAAAAAATGGGTTTCATAACCTTTTCAAATATATTAATATAAGGATATCATTAATAATTCCATCAATAATCATAACATGATAAACCCATTGAAGTTAAATAGGTATCTAAGTACTTCAATTAAATTCCTAGGAAAATAAAATTTAATCAGGATAATAAATATTAGGGTATTTTCACCATATATATAATTGGTATTGGGAAAAGATAAAATTTTCCCAATCAATTGATTAATGGAATCTAGGTTAGCATATTTTAAGAAAAATAATTAAAAAAATATGGTATTCTTAAAGGAAAGGTACTGGGTGAAAATTTAAGATTTTACATAGCTGATGATTAGGAAATAAAATGAAATTTATGAATTATTTCTCTTATATATATTTAAAAAAAATTAATATTATCATGAAAAAAGATGTTATTGTTTACTTTTAGAAGTTTTTTTAAATATGATTTTAAAACTCTTGAAAACATTTACTTTTTACAAGATTCCTCAAAAATGGATCATTTAAAAGAATATATAAAGGTTTAATAAATTTCATGTGAAAAAATTGAAAACATTTAATTTTTAAAAAGAAACATCAATAATTGATAGTTGAAAATACATAGTGTTTATCAAAATAAATATTTAACAAAAGATATAACATTTGATTTTAAAGTATGGAAACCATTTTTAATTCTTATAAATACAATTTCTTAAAACCCACATTTTAAAAAGAGTATAAAAACATACTTTTAAAAAGATAAGATGGAAAATATAGTGCTCACATGATATAAATATCATTACTCATCCCAAAGGGGCCTGTGTGGACATACCCCAAGCCCACCTCTAGTAGGCTACATGCTAGCGACTGGAACTGAGTGGGTATATCACTAACATGGGAGGCCCTAAACTAAGTACATATACACACACACATACCTCCACACTAATAAAATGCTTATATGTAAAAATAATAGAATAACCATGAATGCATACAACTAAACCCTACAACCAGAGTATGATAGGAAGTAATGGACAGTAAATAATGGAAAATACAAGGAAACCATAATTTTTCTAAAAACAAGTCCAACCTGAAAGTAAATTGGGGACTACTATCAAGATACTGATGGAACACACATAATTTTCTCTAGTCTCACTATACACCGTATCATCCTGATCTGTCAAAGAATCTGTCAAAAGGTTGATTTTCTTCACAAGACATGACACATAAAGGCAAAGGTTGTGCATGGGCGTGTATAAAAATACTCGGTAGGACACCCCGAAACCACAACGCATACAAAAAAATAAGTATATTCAGCACTACTTTGGTATACTTTTATAGAAAATATAATATGCATATCCAAATATACTAAAAAAAGACACATAGTCTAATGGTAAGTCATAATCGTAATTCTGGCATAGGATTCTAGCATGAAGGTTCCACAAAGTACATGTTCAAGAGAATAGACGACTGAGACTGATAAAACTGATGATATTTCATTGGTAGGTATTACTCGTTGGTTCTAACCCTTATATGTATACATTAGAAGTCTAAATAGATATGATACAGAGATGAGGATCACTACCAAGGCCATGGGGTATAATAACAACTCAATCTGGGTTGAACAACTATGTTGAGGATTAGTTCCCACATAGTGTTGGTCCCGAAGATACCAATAACTCCACCTAGGGAATGATGATGAATAAAGGATCTCCCTCTAGGCCTCACAGAAATATTCCAATAACTCTATCCAAGAATTCCTGTTGAATGGATTGATGTCCTATGTGTATGAGATGATTCCATACTAACCCTCAGGGAAAGGATATAGGGAATTCACCCTAAAGAAACATTTCTAATGTATAGAGTATAAGTTCTCCAAGCTACGTTTTTAGGAGTACATGAAGTATTGTAAGGGTACACAACATGTCCCTTCAACCCCGGGTTCTACCCATGTGACCGGTCGGTGTCCTGTGTCGATGTCCATGTAATAGTACACAACATGTCGAATGACCATTTACTTTTACTATGTGCTAGTACATAGGAATTATCATGTAAATCAGGCCAATTCATGTCCATGTCAGAGTACATGGAATTCCCAAGCCCATGTACCCAGGACGATGTCCATGTACCCTTAGAGGTACAAGATGAGAAACTTGGGATAGGTTATATGTTGTGTGACCGTTTCACACACTTTTTTATACTTATTTTCTTCCTAAAACCATAATATTTTTTGAGATCATCCAACAGATCATATGGATCTGTATTACACACCATGTAGTGTAGAACTTTCCTGATTTTCAAACCTGGTTTCCATGTTCATCACTACACCTTCAGTGGTTTATTTGACCACACACCTCAATATAAAACCAAGAAAACACCTCTTCTTAACCTTATCATTGACGAAAAACACCTTCCGACCATCAAATCTCTCCAAATACCATCACTAATTTATGTTATTCATTGTATACTTATGAAAACTAAAATCTGGTTTCTACACCTTTCAATCCAATTCCTTTTCAATCATTGCGCCATGAAACAGGTGCACAAAGATCAATTCCCCAATAGATGTCGAATCATAGGCCAATGAAGAATGAACGTGATGAACAAATAAATGGGTGAGAGAAAATCACAACCAACAAACATGAGCAATAGACCTCATTCGATGTTTGTGTTATCCTCTATTGGTATCCATTAGAATGAGGAATATAGATATAATCAAAACATGGATAAATTCTCCAAAAATAATCTCAAAAATAACCTATATCAGAATACATAAGATCTTTGAGTCAATATGTTAGTCGATTGAATCGTGATAATCATAAAAACAATAAATAAGGAAATATTAAAAAACAAACAATGTTCTATATCAATATGTATTAATCACAGATGAACAACAAGCCAACATCATTGTCTTTTCTGAGATCCCCAGTCCCATTGCTTGTCGATCGTTAATCTGGGATCAGATTTTCATTAGTCCAAGAGAGATCCTACAATTCTATCTCCAGTGGATCTCTAATTACACCAAAGTTATGAAGCTAACACTATAGTCTCATAATAATATTCTACTTAAAAAATCACTAGCTGCTTCATCAACGGAGTAAAAATAAAATGATTTATTTAATTATTTTATTCATTCCATGCTCATGATGTGTTTTCCGTAAACAACCTGTGCCTAAAAAGTTATGTAGCGCCTAGGGTAAACACAAAATTTTAAACTCAATGGGGTCCTAATATTTATAATATAGGCCATAATTTATAATTTTTTACACTTAAAAAAATAACTGGATTCTAGTTAATATATTTAATATATTTCAACCATTTATTTCAGGAACACTGAGCCTGAAAATTTCACATTTTCTTAGAGTCTAGTGTCAAAAATAATCCATAAAATATCAAAAAAATGGAAAATATGATTCATTAAAATCAATTTGAATTGGTACTTTATGTCCTCAAAAATCCCAATCAAGGGATACAAAAATTGATGTGGTTACTGAGCATGATTCTAAGTCTCTTACTCCCATGTGATCTTCTAAAGATTCTTATGCTATCACTGGGCATGAACTAGAGGTATCGTTTTCCCACAAATAATACTCTCCTTCAAATAATATATCTCTAATGGGTACTTCACAAAGGTATCTCCATCCTTAGTGTCTAGATCTCCATAGTTGATAACATGTGATGGGTCATTCATGTACCTCCTCTACTACAACACGGAGAAGATGACATGTAGCCAGTCTAACTGTGAATGTATAGCTAAATGGTATGCCGCATCTCTAACTCTATGGGATATCTAGAGACTGCTAATGGATCTCAAGGATAACTTGTCACCCCAACCAAATATCCACAATCCACGTCAAGGTGAAACCCATTTGAAGATATGGTCTCCCTCCTCGAACTCAAAAGGCCTCTGTTGTCAATTTTTATAAGACTTATAATGGTTTTGTGTTGTCCTCATACACTCCTTAACGATTTGAACCTTCTCGATAGTTACTCATACCAAATATAGGCCTATAATTTTGGACTCTCCTAGGTCATTCCTACAAAGTGGTGTCCAACAGGGTGGCCCATACAATGAATCAAATAGTTGTATATCAATGGTGGAATAATAACTGTTTTTCTATGAATATTACACCAGTGGTAGGTGATCCTATTAACTATAGACAAATTATAATAAGTGATCTCATAACATGCCCTCCAAGACCTGAATGGTCCACTCTATCTGACCATTTGTTTCTTGTTTGAAATGCTACACTCCAACATAAATGAGTCCAGAAAGCCTTCTGTAATCCCTTCCATAACTAGGATGTAAAGCGATAATCATCTTCCTAAATGATATTTGAGGTAACTCCAAGGATTTAGAATATCTGTTAAACATAGAGGTGTCACAATCTCTCCACTGAACTCTACTCCAAATAGCTAATAAGTTGAATGACTTGGTGAAATGGTCTATGATCACACAGATGGAATCATCTCCCGTAGACATACATGGTAATACCTTCATGAATTCCATGGATATCCTATCCCAAATTCACTCTAGAACCTCAAGGGGATGAGACAAACCTACTAGAACATGGCCCTCAACCATAACCTACTAAAACGTAAGGCATCGAGAGACAAACTCTACAACACCCTTCTTCTTCCTTGTACACCAAAAATAACATCGAATGTCCTACAACATTTTTTCCACACAAATATATACCGCCAATTAATATTTATGAAAATATATGGGGAACACTTCCCATAATATCCCTAGTATCATAGTGCTTCCTCTAAAAATAACAACACGCTCCCCTCCATCATAAAATCCATCAAGAACATATTCAGTGGATATCTTAGTACATAGGGTCTCATAGTTAGTATCCCCAATTTGTGCCTCCTTGACTTGCTGCAAGAGTGGAGGGGTGAAACAATCCAATTTTTGTATTCTGATCCATCTCTAACCATAAAGGATAACTGCAATGACTCCAACTACTCTATCACCTTGTTCAACAACTGTGAACAATATCTTCTACTAAGGAAATTTGCTACCATGTTCCCCTTCACATGAGTATAGACAGTATCAAAGTCATAATACTTGAGGAACTCTATCCATTTCCTCTATATCATGTTAAAATCCTTCAAATTGAAGATATAATTGAGTCTTATAATCATAATAGAAGATAAAAAATTCACTGATCAGGTATTATCACCAAATATTTAGTGTGAGGACCACCGTTTCCAAATCAATATCATGGGTCTTGTATTTTTTCTCATGTAGTCTCAACTAACATGAATCATACACAATCATCGCTTATCTATAAATCATAATACAAATAAGACAAGTTTTTGATGTATCAAAGAACACTATACACTTGACACCCTCCTCTAGAAATTGTAATAAGGGAGCGCTTGTCAATCCCTGCATCAACTATTGAAAATACTTCTATCACCTCTTCGTCCACAAAAAACGCTTCCCTTTTTAGGTCTAATATATCAGGGGTTTTGATATCCTAGAGAAATCATGAATGAATATTCGTTAATATCATTCCAAACCAAGGAAGCTCGGAACCTCTATCACGCTCTTGTGTGGCTCCCAAGCTAACACTCCCCCAACCTTGGCCGAGTCCATAACCACTCCATCTGCTGAGATAAATGTCCTAGAAAGTGGGTCTCCTATATCGTTAACTAATAAAATAAAAAATTTATGTTCATTTGGTTCTCTTCGAGTACATATAGAAACATCCTAATGTGCCTCTCATTCTCTTCATCATACATCGAGTATATAAGGATATCTTCTATGAAGAATACCACAAACTAGTCTAAGAGAGGCTGGAGGATCTGGTTCATGAGTCCCATGAATACTATTAGGGAGTTATTATTTTCAAAAGGAAGTCACCAAGTACTCATGGTGACTGTAGAGACATTTTAAGTTCATCTTCAATATATCCTCATCATGTACTTACAACTGGTGATAGCCTTACTTGAGGTCAACATTCAAGAACTATCATGACCCTCTCAACAGATCAAAGAGGTCCTCAATCCTCAATAGTGAATAATTGTTCTTCACAGTCACTTGGTACAAGAACCCTTAGTGCACACATAACCTCAATCTCATATACACCGTATTGGTGTAAAAAAGTGGTGCTTCCCATGGTGAAACACGGGTTATAATAAATCCCTTCCTCTGTAAGTCATCAATCCACACCCTTAGATCATGAAGATCTATAGGAGCCATATAATATGCTGGTGTAGATATCATTTCTGTCCCAGTGTGTATATCAATGCATAATTATATCTGAGCATGGGGAGGTAAGTCAAGATCCTCCATAGGGTCGACTTACTCATACTCTGACACCACTGTAGGGAACTGGAATCTTATAAAATCCACCCACCAAGGGTCATGTTATCCAATTGACGAGTAATCAGCTCTACCCTCCTATGAATGAGTCCATCCTTTGATTCATGTGTTTTCTTTTAACTGATAAAGGAGAAACTACTCCCATCACTATGGAAACATCGTATCCTCTGCCTAAAACTGTCAATTTGGGAATGACCTATAGAAACCCTTCAATACCAAGGATGATGTCATAAGGCCTCATCACTACTATAAAGAGATCCCAACAAAAACTATTAGCTGAAAGAGTTAGGTTTCACTATCAGTATAAGTGTTTGATTGTTGTGTCACCTCTAGTTAGAGTTTCCCAGTGTATGGGTCAAGCCTAGGGATCAACAGAAATCTCTACTTATCAAACAAGATATGTGGAAGGAAAGTAATAAGTATCATCTATTTTTATATATTATATATATATATGTTATAAAACACGTGGAGCATAACTCATGTCATTACTTGATCCTATGAGTCACAAACTTCAACCGCATTTAATTTTCCCCACCCTTATCCTCCATCACCCTATGCCGGGCATGGACCACCTGGGGATGATGGTGGTAAGAATCCAAAGTCTCTACCACCTCATGCTACTCTCCCAACTCCTCTTACATGTCTTCTGCCTTGTGAACCTTGCTGATCCTATTTATTACTCTACCTTGGTGGCCTATCCATGGTTTATCTATCTCTCATACGGTTGGATGGATAATATTGGGAAATATTTCCTCTATCATCACATGAGCAATACCACCTATCTCTCTACTGAATGAACCCATCATGTGAGTCCTAAACTATAGTCCCTATATCCTGGGACCTCCTCAAATGTATCGCATGTCCAGGTCCCTAAGACTCTCATCATCTACCTACTTATGATCTCTCGACTTGTACTTTCCCACTATCTGCAACCAATGGTTGTATCTGCTCATCCAAGAAACTCTCAACCACTATGTCTCACTATAGCACCCCACCATGGGTAGTGATATATAGAGGGAAATCATTTTATTAGATGTCTCTGGTAATCCCTTTGTTGATGTTCTTATCCATGAAGAACTATTCATGAACCATATCAATCAAGTACCTGGAGAGTTTTGTAAACCACAATGAATACTTAGATATTGTCATGCTACCCTGCTAGAGATTTATAGGCTTCTGGATAAGTACAGCCCTCGATAAACATAGAGAGAAGTATTATTTGAAAAGTCCCTCAAATGTTCGACCCAACTAGAGTCTCCAAGTCATAAGACTATGTCACTAACCCCCACCATCATCCAGTTGATCTATGGAGAAGGCTCAACTCCAAGACACTAGTACAAAAACCATTTTTTACATCACACTTTTTCATGTCGATTATTATCTAACTAACGTCAAAATACATTTTCGCTGAGTTTTCACATCGGTTATATAAGAACCGACCTGAAAAATTAATGTACATCACTTTTCCACATCAATTATTTAATTACCAACGTGAAAAATCCATTTCCATGAAAACATATTAAAATTTTAGATTATTTTTCACGCTGGTTATTATTAAATTGACGTGAAAATTCGATTTTCATGACTTTTTCACGTCAGTTATTTAATAACCTACGTTAAAATGTATTTTTCACGTTGGTTATTTAATAACCGACGTGAAAAAAGTTTAAAAAAATGCAGTTCATTTTGCAGGATTTAATTTGACAGGTCACATAGCTCAAATAGAGTTAGAGATTAAAAATTATGGCCTTCAGAAGTTGGCCTTCCCTAAGACATCGTTTAGAGATGATCAACTTCTAAAGGCAATAACTTTTAATCCGAAACTCCATTTGAGCTCTGTGACCTGTCAAATTAAAGCTCAGAAAATGAAATACATTTTTTTTAAAGAAAATTCACGTCAGTTATTAAATAACTGATGTGAAAAATACCTTTTAACGTCGGTTATTAAATAATTGACGTGAAAAAGTCATGAAAATCAATTTTTCACGTCGGTTTTATAATAACCGACGTGGAGAAGTGAGGAAGATTGATTTTTCGCGTCGGTTTTATAATAACCTACATGAAAAATAAGGGAAAAGTTTAATATCTTTTCAGGTCGGTTATCATAAAACCGACATGAAATATAATGTTAATATCCCACGAACACGAAATTGGAAACTTTTTTACATTACGGCATCCAAATTTTGAATTGCCCCCTAAAATTTTTAATACCGCGTTTCACTTAGAATATAAATTATATGTTTCCATTAAACACATATAATAATTTAATGACCATTTATGTGAACCATTATCGTTCCCCCAAATCGACTCTTTTGATCTTCAATTTGAATCAATTATTTCTTCTTTTCGCGATCTCGTCAAGGTATGTTTGATCATAAATCCATGATTTAGGGTTTTTATGACTTGTTTTTTAATTGATATACCATTTTATGATCATTTCATTCATCCATCATCATTCCACCGAATCAACATGTCTGATCTTTCATGTGAATCAACAATTTCTTACTTCCGCGACCTCGTCATGGTATTTGTAATTATTTTCCCATGATTTATATTTTCTATGAGAGATTTTTTAATTGATATACCATTTAACGATTATTAAATTATTATAACGATGGATGATTATTTATATCATGGTAAAAATATGAATCCCCCTACAGATTAAAAATTATTTCTAAGATGAAGCTACGGTTGGCTCATTCAATCGTTCCTCGAAAAAATATCAAACTTCTGATGGTCATAACTTTTGATCTGTAACTCCGTTTCAGCTCTATGACCTGTCAAATGAAAAAATAGGAAATTTTATACAATATGGTAAACATTTTTAAGTCTATTATTTAATAACCGACATAAAAAATTACTTTTAATGTCAGTTATTAAATAACCGACATAAAAACTGGGGGTTTAACGTCGGTTTTTTAAAAAACCGATGTAAAAAATGGCTTCTTAACGCCATTTCCAGAATGTATTTCATGTTGGTTTTTTAAAAACCAACGTTAAAAACCATAAAACCCCATTTATACGTCTGTTATTAAATAACCGTCATAAAAAATCATATTTTTAACGTCGCTCGCAATAACGTCGCCAAAAAACCGACGTTAAAAAGCCAAAAAAAAGCGACGTAAAAAAAGGTTTTTGTACTAGTGGGACATCCATCGGATTTTCTAGTGTCCTGACAGAAAAAAAACATGGGTCATCACCTAAATCCAATAGATATCCACCTATGGGTTGGTATCACCTCATAACATAAGGGGTCTATATCGCTAAAACTTGTGAAGTGCACCTAGCCTCCGCACCTCATCTGATGGTATTTTGGGTACGATCACTTGCTCAGTTGGTGTTGGAATAGTTGGTGAACCACCCAGAGGTAACATATCTAGGTATGGTCCTTATTTTGATGACTCATAACTAAGGGGATCATACTTATTATCTGGATTATGAATCCTAACTAACATACGACACAGAGGCATCCTAAAAGTAAACAAAATGTACCACGGTCAGTGACTATATATTGAGAGCAGACTCAAGAAGGACATGGAAATCAAATTTTATTCATATATGATGAATGTGACTTTATTTCCCCTGAAACTAGTTTTATAAGCTACCGAGTAGAAAATTAGGTTATCAATGTCCTGGTGTATAGATACGTCAACCGCTTCACCAACACCGGAGTCTCGGGTCTGAAAGTTGAACACAAAACACTTACCACTATTTCTACAAACAAATCTCACAAACACTGGTCCTAAAGATAATAAAACTTTTCTACTACAATTTTTTAATGATCCATGCCAATGGTATTGATTCTATGAGTCCCCAAACTCATATCTAATAGGCTAGGGGCAGACGACAAGCACCGAGTAGGAATATCACTAACCTGGGAGGATTTATCCAATGTACCTGTACACACACACATCTCCAATCCTATACAATATTGAAATGTAAAAAAACTGAACAACCATTCATGTATACTTATAAATACCAAAACCATAGTACAGAAAAAGTAAAGGAAAGTAAATAGGGTGAAATAAAATCCCACTACAAAGATTCTGAAAACATTTCCAACCTAAAAGTTATTTTGGGATACATATCAATGTACCATAGGAACACAAATAGGTCTTTCTAGTTTCACTAAGTACTGTCTTGTACGGATCCGTCAAGGACTCTATCAAAAGGTTGATTGTCTACACAATATATGACACATGTTGCTAAAACACATGTAGGGGTGATTATAACAATACTCAATATGATACCCCGAAACCACAAAGCATACAACAAAATTATTATAGTCATCTCTTCACACTTATATGCCTATAGTACATAAAACAAAAATATCTAGATATTATCAACAAAGACACACGGTCTAAAGGTAAATCAGAACCATAATTCTAGCTTAGGATTCCATCTCGAAGGTTCTACAAAGTACGCATTTGAGAGAACACACTCCTGATTCTGATAATTCTAATGGTGTATGTCTGAGAGGTAGTGCTCTTCGGGTCCTTACATTTGAAGCATGTGCTAGAACTCTAAATATATATGATAAATAAATTAGGATCACTCTAAAGGCCATGGGTTATACCAATATCTCAATATAGATTAACCTACTATGTAGAGGATTCACATCCATATAGTTTTGGTCATGACGATACAATGAACTCCACCTAGGGCATGAAGATGAATTGAGGATCTCACTCAAGTTCACACAGGGGGATTCCAATAAATCTATCCAAGAATTCCCGCTAAAGGGATAGTTGTCCTATTTTTAGGATATCATTACATACTAACCCTCATGGAAAGGATATGATGAATTCAACCTAATGAAACCTATCAATGGTATAGAGGAAAAGGTCTCTTATCCATGTTTTCAGGACTACAAGGCGTGTATTAGGGGTACACACCATTTCCCTTCAACCTTGTATCCTATATGGGTGAATGACTTGTTTCTGGTTTCTATGTCTGTGTAACAATACACATCATGTCGACTAACCATACACTCTTCTCATGTACCCGTATATGGGTATTCCCATGTACATTATGCCATTCCAGGTTTTTGTGGGAGTACAAGGTGTTCTTGTACTCATGTACTCCAACCATGTGTCTGTATAACCTATGAGGTACATGTTGATCCAATGGGGAGCGGTCACATGTTGTGTGAAAGTGTCACATTCAATGTGATACTGTTGGGAGAAAATCCCTCATGATGGTACTTTTTGGTTGATCATGTTCATTGATAAGGTTTGAGGTTGTTGAATAAGGTTGTTTATCGTAGAAGGAATGAAGAGTTAGAGCGAGATATCTAATATCACAGAATGAAAATGTTGAACTAATCTAATGGAATGTGAATGTCTAATCTGATCTCGAATTGAGATATTTCAATGTGGATGATGAAAAATCATTATTTTCAAAGGATCTCATGGATAAATCTCAGAAATCACCTGATTGTATTTGTATCTTGTGATGAGATATCATTTAGTTCTCATGATTGTACTTATCTCATGATGGATCACAAATATCACGGGAAGACAACATCAATTACCTTTGTACGATTTACTTTTAATCGCATGATAGGAGGTTCGTAGAGTGCATGATGACGATTTTTGTGGTAGTTGAATGGATGGTTGTCCAAACTTTCTAGAGTTAATACAGTGGGTTAATGCCTGTAAATACCCCTTAACCTATCCTTAAATACTAAACAAGTGCTATTTAAAAACTTATCTAAAGAAATGTCACAGAAGGAGTTTATCTGGGATATATCACAAAAGAATATATGCAATTTACATCATGTAAGTGTTGGGTGTGATCTAAACAAATTCTCATGTAAAGCGTGAAAGAGGACGGGCACCGAGATCTCACACAAATTGAAATAGGGGTATCACTCCAGAGTAACATGAAAATCATGAAAGGGGACTCACAACATGATCTCCTGAAAATTTTGAAAGGGGTTTCACACTAGGATATTTCACAAATCATGAAATGGGACTAATGTCACGATCTGTTGAAAAGGGTTACACGCTAGGATATCACGCAACGATATGTTCTATTATCTCATGTAAGGGGTTATACACCAGTGTCCCGCATAGGATTATCACACTAGTGTCTTGACCATGTATCTACACACCTACATTACCTTGAGAGTTGTATCATAATCATATCTAAATTCAGAAGCAGAAGAAGAAGATAGAGGATCTTCACCATTCAACAATACTTATGTGAAAATATTATTCACCAACACATTCAAGGAATTAAAAGGAATAATTTGAATCACTTAAAGATATTTACAAATAAGTGGTAATTATTGTTTATATAGAAAATAGATATCTTTTTTAGGTATCCAGAAAGTGGAACTGATGCTTCAATGAGTTTTCATAGAAGTGAATGAGTGGCCCAAAAATAACATGAACCGAAAATATATCTACAATTTATGATGCATTAATTATTGATAATTAAGGTACCTTCAAGTCCATAAAATGTCTGTATAACATTTTGATATTAGTGAGAAAAGAAATAGGAAGACGATGATCCATTCCACCAGTATTCATCCATTGAAATAAAGATAGGGAGTTACCCTTGGGAAGGTAGTGAGCTGTCTCTAAACCTTGTAATGTAAGTGAGCCTGGGCAGAGAAGTTATCTCGGCCGAACCATTAATTGGTAGTGAGCCTTAATAAATTCGATAAATTGGTGTATTTTTGTTTTATTCTCATTGGGGGTACCCTAGTGAGGGATAACCAAGTATAAAATGTGTGTGTCCTTATGTTTCATTACCTACGTTACATTATATGCATCATAATTAGATATATTTGGAAAGGATAACATAAATATAAACACGAAAGACAGAAAAGTGACTGTTATAATAAATAGGTCAAGATCCAGTGGGGTTGTTATAATTTCAAAAATAATATCCATACCCTAATTCACCCCCCCTTAGGGTATCTATGGCCCTTTTGGACCTAACAATTGGTGTCATAGAATAAGTTACTTTTGTTGAGTTGTTATCTTTGAAAAGGTTTACTCTACTGTTGGAATTGATGTTTCAATATTCCATTATCTCATTGTGTCACAGAAAAGAAAATAACTATAAGTAGGAAGCAAAATTCTTATGGTATTTCTTAGTATGGAAGTGACTATGGAAAAAATTAGATTCAATTTAAGGAAACCTACACTAGAAATAAGAATGGTTTGGATTAATCAGACTTTAAAAATATATACTCACTCAATAATGATTCAGAAATGAGTGGTGAACCTAATATTCTAGGTGATGTTAAAATTATGATGATGAAGAAACTCCAAGAAGGAAAAAAGTGACATTTTTACATGAAAAAAGGAATTGGATAAGAAATTATATAAAGAAATTAAATCTATAGATATCTAGATTTGGGTGTAAGAAATTTAAGTCAATAAGATAAAAAGATTAAATAAAAGGATAGTTTAAGTGGCGAAAGATCTAAGATAGAAGAATGATTCTCAAGTAGAAGAAATGGAAAAGTTGAAAGAATATAAAATGATAAATAATAGAATCTAATAAAATTCCGAATTTGAAATCCATAAATGATGATCTTTCTACACATCTGGATGAACTAGTTCTAGAGAATAAAAGGACACAACAAGAGAATTCATTCTTTAATGATTGTATTGCTCAGGTGAATTCCAAATTAATGGTGAAATGTGACAGGATAGATATTCTCTCTAGTGAATTGAAAGATGATATGACTAGAGTGAAAAATATAAATATATAAATTAATGGTCAACATGAATTAAGGGATAAGAAGATTCATTATTTGGATGATGATATATAATTAGTCAAGAAAAAGTGGTAAAATCTAATTCCAAAGGGAATCCCAAATTGAAGGATTCTTTGAACTTACTATTTGATTATCCATTGTTAGGTGATAATGAAATAAAAAGAAAATATGCTAATTCATAGAGAAAACCTGAAATGATTGCCTCATCCAAAATCCCAAGATAATTTGGAAAATATGATATTAGATATAATGAGTCCCCTCATTTGCATGAGATGAAGATATCTATGAATAGTTCCACAAATAGGAAACGTACTTCAGTTAATGGAAAAAGACCAAAAATGGATTTTATTGAAGTTAATGTAAAAATTTACTATTTATGTGGGATGCATGTTCATATTTGATGTTGTTATTTTGAATAATTGGAATATATTTCATATTATAGAGATAGAAATATTGATAAATCTAAGAATAATCAGAATATTATATAAAATTCTAATAGAAATGTATCTGAGAAGAAAGTATTAAGCAAATGCTATTATTATGGAAGACATGGGAACACCATGAGTTTGTGTCAAGAATCCAAAGGTCTCAATGTCAGAATAAGAACTCTGACTACATCAAAATATCATCTGAGAAATAATGAAATGATGCATCTCTTTAATTTATGATGTTTTTCATGGGATAATAAATGGAATTTGGAAACACATTGTAGTAGAAGTAATTAAGAGAATGAAAATGAACCTAGACCAATATCCATAACTCTAGAAGTGTATAATAAAAAATCCTATATTAGAAAACAACGTGATTAGTTGAAAAATATTTTTATATCCTTAGGGGTCACAAGGAGCTTAATTAAAGGTACACCAACCACCTCCTCTGTTACACTCAAAATATCTATCTTGGAAAGACTGTACACAATCTTGGAAATAAAAGGGAGGATATACTCTAGTTGTGATTAAAAAGAATGTAAATTCAATGAAAGACTCAACCCCAACAAGAAAGTGTAATGTGACTTAAATATATAATAAAATAAAAATGAATAAATAATTACTTAAAAAATCATGTCATTCCACATAGAAAGAAGTGAAGGAAAGATACAGAGATCTCCAATTAAAAAAGAAGTAAGAGAAGAAAACAAGTGAAAGATTTTTTCTCAAAGAAAGAGTTTTGAAAAATTGAATATTAGGTGAGAATCAAAGAATGAACTTTGTACCACAATGTTTATACCCAAAATTTTGATGAAGTAAAATCCGATAGAATCTAAATATCAATAGAGGACTCATTATGTTGGTAGAGAAGGTTTAATCATATGTCTAGAATAGTTGATGTTAGCTAGAATGTTAGAATAAGGAAAACAAATTAAAATTATTTTCAAGAAATAATCGAAGGATTGATCTATCAGGATCGACCAAAATCCACTTCTTGATGATTCTAGAGGTAACCCTCTCCCTATATGTTAACTTCTTCTCATATCTTCTAGATTTTTCAGCTGGATATGGTGGATATATGATAAAAGTCATGTGCGTACTAAAAAAGAATGGGTACATTAGTTTAATGAGATACATGCAATTTGGAGAATATGAAATATTGAAATTCATATATGATATCATATTAAACAATTGGTGTCACACAATAACTCAATTTTTCAAATATGTATTTAAAGGTTGTGTCCCATTGAAAAGGGAGACTCTATTATGAAGAGACTGATGTGAATATAAAGAGATGTCAAAGATATACTTTAATGACTTAGTGGTTCCAGGTTCATTGAATATTCCATCATTAGTATCATGACTTCATTCAAAGTGTTATTTTACCACCAAGAGAAGAATGATTGGGGGAGAAGCAATGATTTTAGGGAGATATGGGGATAAGAACACTATGTGATATATCCCCGTATAATAAGAGTGTCCTCCAAAGAATGAGGAAAGTCATGTTTCTAGAATATGTGGAAGTATGTGAGTGACATGGACAACCTTGACATTTATTGGATTAAAATATTGTTTCCAACAAAGAGTTATTACTCAGTTGGATTGGATGATCTGTTAATGAATCGGGGCCAATAGGTGATTTCACTTGCTAAAGCTCTTACAACTATGTGTATCTGAAAAAGAATAATATGAGATGGATTTTAAAAATTAATAAAATAATTAAAGTTTGAATTCCATGTTTATTAATGGAGTCATAAGTGGAATTTAATATAGTTTGCATGGCTTTGTTCTATTCAGATTTCAACTTACGATGTCCCACAAGCTATGAAAAATTTCATGAAAAAGACGAAGATTAATCTCTATTTATCTAGATTTTAGGTGATAAAAGAATAATTTATGTCCCTCATGACATTATAGAGTGTTGAGAATGTAATGAAAACATATTGTTGACTAAGGTGGAGTAAATTATTAATTAAAATAATCCCCTATTGAATTTTATGAGAAATGGGATATTGAAGTGAAGTATATGATTGGTATTCATTGAGATAATTAAAATTTTTCCAAGAGAAGGCCGAGGATGGGCTTTTGAAATTTGGGTATATACTTAAAGGACTACAGGTTGTAGTCATTCTGATGAATTCCTTACCCAATGTGGCATTCTAGAGGAATCGACCAGCTCTTGGAGGTTAGTCGACTCTGAATACTTCAAAAAGTTTGTATGTGGGATGCACTCTCCTCGAGTTATGATGTATTTTTCCATAATGTGGGGATCTTTTTTCATTACTCTATTTCATACCACAGCGAAGTGATCTTTAGGATCATTGAAAAGGGGGTAGAAATTGTTTCTCTAAAGGGGAGAAAATTTATTTTTCAATAAAAGGGGAGAATATGATAGGGGGAGCATCAAATTAGGAGTATTTTTAAATATTATGATATTAAACATGATCGATCAATGTTTATATATCATTAAAACTGGGTTGCATGATGAAAGAAGTGGACTAGTTTGGGAATGGAGTGATTCACTAATTATCTTTGCATGATTATCCTAATTCTCATGCTGATCATGAATCATGTGGGCTTAGAGAGTGTTGATTAAATATTTTATTACTTTCAAAATCACAAGAAGTTAATTATTGGTAGAATATGGATGAATCTATATCATGGTTTCAAAATGTGAAGAGTTTTCAACCAACCCAAAGTGGTGTATTTTTTGGTGAAATTCCCTCATGATATTACTTTTTGATATATTGTGAATATTGTCATGGTTTGAGGTTGTTGATGAAGGATGATTTTCATTCAAGGCATGAAGATTTAGAATGAGATGTATGATCTTGAGGAGCATGAATGTTGAATTGATCTCACGAAGCATGAATTTATGAACTAATCATGGATTAATATATTAAGGAGAACATGATTTAAAATAAAGATCATAAATGTATATCATGGAGAGATCTAGTGAATAACATGATTTTATATGGATCTCATAATGGGATCTTTCGCAATGCTCATGATTCACTTTGGATCTCATGATGGATCACACAAAGCACTGGAAGACAACATCACTGACCATAATAAGATTGAATTTTGAACTCGTTATTGGAGGTTCATAGTGCATATGATGCTGATTATTGCGGCGGTGTAAGGGAATGTTTTCTACCATTTGTGGGGTTAATGTAGTGGTTTAATTCCTATAAATACCCCCTAATCCTCCCTTAAGTACTGAAGAAGTTTTTTATAGAATACCAGTCTAATGAAACATCTAAGCACGAGGCTCGTGGAGATATCTCATAAAGGAGGTTCACAGAGATATCTCACAAATGAATATTTGTGATTTAAATCTCATAAGGAGGGCACAGCATCAAAAAAACTCTCATTCAAAGAACAAAAGGGGACTCACACCAAGATCTCATGAAAAGTGCGAAAAGTGTCTCACAACAGATTCTTGCATAAAGCATAAAAGGGTACTCATACTAGGATCTTGTGCAAAGAGGGAAAGGGGTCTAACACTAGGATCTTGTGTATACCATGGGAGGGGACTTACTCAAGGATCCCATTGAAAGGGTTATGTGCCAGGATATCATTCAAGGTAACATGTTATGATCTCACACAAGGGGTTACAAACTAGGGTCTCGTGCAGAGGTATCACACTAGAGTCCTACGCAAGGAGATACTTTCCAACATTACCTTGTGAGAAGTATCATTTTTGTATATTAATTCTATAGGATAATAAAAATAAAATGGATCTACCCCATTAAAAATTACTTTTAGAAGGATCTTATTCACTTATAAATTCCAGGAAGTTAAATTATGACTTGGAATATCTAGAAGATCTTTCCAAATCAGAGATAATTGATGTTTCTACATTAAAGAAAAGTTTGATCTCGGTGTTTTTAAAGAGGAAGTGTTGGTTCAAGGTGTTTATACAGAAGAGAAGGAAATAACTTCAATAGAACATCTGCCTATAATTGAGGATGCATTCATTATTGATAATCAACGGAAATATATATCCAAAAATTGTGTTTTGATACATTCTGGAGTAGTGACCAAAGGAAGAAGAAGAAGGTGATTCTTTCCACCAGTAGTGGGATATCTAAACAGTGTTAGGGGTTGACCCTTGGGATGTCAGTGATCTATCCCTAGACCTTGTAAAGGTAGTGAGCCTAGGAATTGAAGTGATCTAGCCTAAACCTTCATTTTTCAGTGACCCTTAGTAAATTTGGTACATCAGAACATTTTCATTTTATAATCCTTAGATATATTCCAATGAGAGTGAACCAAGTAAAAAACTATGTGACATTGTATTTTCTTATTTCTTTTCTTTCTATGCATCATCATTAGTTAATGTTGAAAGGATAAGAGCAATATAAACAATAGAGAAAAAAGAAAAGTGACCCTCAGAATAAAGAGTTCAAGATCTAGTGGGGCAGTAATAAATTTGAAAAGAATATACATTCCCTAATTCACCCCATATTGGGGTATATAGGCCTCTTCTGGACCCAAAATATTCTTATCTACTTCATAAACCCTATCCATTATTGAGAGGGTCCCACACAATGCATGGTTATGCATTACATGTCATGTTGTGATCAAATTTAAAGATTTCTAGTTCTATTTTCTATGCTCCTCTCTATGACTTCAGCCATAAATCCGATCATGTGCCTCTCTAGAAAAAATGTAACCTCCTCTCCTAAACCTCATCATCAATGAACAACATGTTCCATCCTTAATAATTAGTTGGAAACCATCCCTGAACATTGTTAGTTATTTTGTACTGAAGTACATGAAAACTTGGTATCTACACTATCTAACCCAATATTATTACCATCATCGTACCTCCATCATTTCATACTAATCCCAAATATATAATATTGGATCATTATGCCAAGAAATAGGGGGGCAACAATAGATTCCCCAATAGATGTTGAACAATGGTCCAATGAAGAACGCTCATGATGATCAAAGAAATAGTCAGATAAACACATAAAGACCAATCATGAGGAATGGACCTAGGACAATTTTTATTTCTAACTTGGTTCTTTTCATTTAAAATGACAAATTAAGTGATAATAATAACCATGAATAAATTCCCCCAAAATAATCCTACAAATAACTCATCCTTCAATATGCATGATCTATGAACTAATCCATTAGTTGATTGATTTTCATTCATTATTGAAACCATATAGGAGGAAATAAACCAAATAAAACAATGTACTACCTTGAGAGGGATCAATCAATAAGGAAGAATGATCCTTCTTCGTTGTTGTGGGAAGGATCCTAAATCGTGTTTCCTATCGAATGTCGATCAATGATCTGATTTCCATTTATATGAGAGAGATCCTCTAACACTCATTCAAACTGCTCTCCAAAATCTCTAGGGTTAGGTGGATAGCCCTATAATTTTATCATAAAATTCTACTCAAATAATCTCTATTAATTGTATCAATGGAATAAAAATAAAATATTTCATTTAATTATTTTATTCATTCCACGCCCGTGAAGACATTTCCCCAAACAGACCACATCAACAAAGGTTATGTCATTCTTGGGGTAAAACCTATATTCTAAACTAAATAGTGACCTCATACTTCTATTTTGGGACCCTTTTAGATATTATTAAACTTTTTCAAAAAAATTATGTGTGCATGTTATTTAATGTATTTAATATATTTCAAACATTTATTTAGGGTACACTAGGCCTCAAAATCACACATTGTCACAGTTCCTAGTCTCAAAAATAATCCCTACAATATACATAAATAATACATAGATAATAAAAGTCCTTAAAATAAAACATAAATAAGTTCAAGTTATAAAGGAGAACAAATTATAGGAATAAAAAAGAAACAATGATAAATTATCTCAGAAATGAGAGAAGAATGGAGAATTAAAATAAATAATAAGAATAAAATAGTTGGGAACATTGATTTTTGGGAATAATATTTATGTCCACAAAGAGGCATAATCAAATCACAAAAATTGAGTGTGGAAATTATAGGGTACAATATTCGAATATAAAAACATAGCTCATAAATGAACTTATAATGAATATGGTGCAATATTTTCACTAATGACCCTGTAAGTCCAATATTCTATAGTAACTAGTGGCAGGAATCCCATGGAGCTATACTACCACTCTCCCCAAATTTCATTCTACTATACTTCAATTTAAACCTAGTCCTCAATGTTATAATGGCCTATCAGTGTCATTAGTTGACTTTTCTCTAGTGAGTTTGCATTTTTATAGTTCACAACAAATTATGTTGGGGGACTTTTACCTCTAGGCCATTGAGTAGGGGTTTGATTCCCCATACAACCCCTAGTGACCTCACCCCATAGTTCCAACGATGGGAGCTCCATCTTGGTGTACAATAATGAGGTGGAAAAGTTTAGTCCAATTTTATCTGAGGATCAAGATACACAAGTCCAACATAAAAATGGAGATAATTAAAATATAAAAAAGTAATAAGAAGTAATCATTTAATATAAGCTGAATTACTCTT
The DNA here is from genome assembly GCA_963277665.1 of Viscum album. Lineage (NCBI taxonomy): Eukaryota > Viridiplantae > Streptophyta > Magnoliopsida > Santalales > Viscaceae > Viscum > Viscum album. The sequence goes on along the minus strand of OY728158.1, from coordinate 1,894,952,209 downwards.
TAAAGTGATATAATTGTTATGGGAATAGAAAATCAAGGAGGAATATTTAATAAAAAGTTTCTTTTTCCCCATAGAGGAAATGAAATTTCAATGAAATATAATCTTATGTTAGAAGAAAATTATAACATCCTAACATGAATACCCATTTCTAAGTCATTATTATACATAACCTCAAGTTTCTCTTCTTATATTATATAGGATTTCAAATAGAAATGATGGTCTCAGGTCGATCATGGAGAGACTATACCATCCATCTGAGTTAAAAATAATAAGTATATGACCAAACATGTAATAATATAAAATCATGGAATGAAACAAAATACCATCAGTAATGGATGAATACAAAAAATAATAGACCTAAATAGTCATACATAAATACAAGGACATCAACCTCCCCCTTGATCTATCTTGTATACAAATAAAGAAAATAACAAGTACAAGAGGCTCTAATCCCAAATCCCAGACTCACCTCCTCCCAGTCTCTAGAATCATTTTGATCCATCCCACTCAACAATTAATCTTTTTCCTTAGTCATAAATGTACCTAAAACAATTAAGGTATACTCATCTACCCCTATGTCATGGCCACATGAGCAAGGTATGAGTACTACTTCGTATGAAACCACCAATGTGGTCCATTGCCCAACCTAAAAAATATAGTGTACACGCATCTGATAGTCTCAGCATAATGTACATAGGAAATACATAAACTTCACAAGAATAATATATAATCACTAATGCACAAATAAGCAACAAACACCAATGTGTCGAGTGGTCATGAACTTACCAATATTCCGTGAAACCCAACCATACCTTCTTTAGCTCCATTTCGAAAGGATAATAAAAGTACGATAGAAGAGATTAAGAACTACCCACAAGGTTAATATATAAGTAATAGAAGACAACATTTCACTTCATATCCATAAATCATCAAGATGACATATCATTTTCCATTCCTAAGCCATCAGGATAACATATTTCCCAATATTTATAAGTTTTGGAAATGGATTGTCACTCAAAATTCCCAAGGAATCAAGATTCCATGTCACTTGCTATTCATAAGGAATTTAGATGATATGTCACTCATTATGCATAAGGTTAATGTATCCCAACACTTCTACCATGGTATATCCATGGAGCTATCATGATTCAACACTGTTTATAGGCCCATCATCATTATCATCAAAAGGCACACACACTCACCCTATATGGGGTACCCATACACAATGGTCCCCATGTCATCAATATCACAAAAAAACCAATTTAAACATTATATATCACACAAATGGGTATATCATATATATATATATATATATATATATATATATATCATATTCTATCATCATTTGTCACAATAGCTATGAGTACACACATGTGATCAATAATATAAACACGATCTATTAATATATCTAAGAATACTCACGGCATCAGTCATTATATACTTCTTAAATATAAACATTTATTTAGTGACGTATATCCATACACAATAAGGAATATCAAATTTCCCCAGGACATAGAATACCAAACATGAGTATAAACATCCATAAAAACACAAAAAAGTGGTAAACAAAAACATGGGTAACATGGGATACTTATTCACCCACAAGTGATTAATCATAAAATTTTATCTCAGAGGCTATACACAGAAAAATGTGATGAAGAATAAAATACAGTCTCATATAGTACGGATATATACTCTTTCCTCTGGAAATGGGGATGACCTCATTGATTTAAGGTTCAAACATTCCAAGTAGTTTCTAATGGATTTGTTCGTAGAACTGGAAACATTCAAGGATTCTATATCCATTTGGACCAACTTTCCAAAGGTAGGTTCTCATTAGTTGTGAATTGATGAGGCTTAAGAATTTTCATTGGTCGAGAGGATGGGAGGTCGGACTCATCACACCTTTTTTGGGGGGATTATTGTTTACTCCGAGACTCTATTTATAGATTTATATTAAGTTCGTGAATCCTTATTAAATTACCAAGTATGAAAATGAGCTTTCCTTTATATCTGACAATCAATGATTAGTATGTAGGAGATTTATAGAATATTTTATATGTATTAGAGGTTATTCATAGATAGAGAATCTTCTATATTTGTTAGAGATTCTTATTCAATGGTATCCTTCAACATGTTATATAGAAATATCTTGGTCATTATGATAACCATACTGGTTTTAAAGCCACTCAACGAGGCATTTGACGTTTATTTTCATTCAGAAGGACATGCATTATTTCAGAGTTGGGATCGTACCCATAGATGGGCTACCAATGTATCCTATTGTTTTAGAAAAGGAATCAGAACCCACATAGTTCGAGTAAAGAAGTTTTAGGTTTATGCATGGTTGATGGATAAAAGAAAGATTTCATAATTAATTTTACGCTCTAAGCTCACGTGAGTCATTCTCGGTGTGAGAAACAAGAGGTATTGGTAAAACCTGACAATTGTGCCATGAAAGATGCAATCATGAGAAATGATGTGGGGCATATTTATGTATGACTGCCCAAGATATATGAGGATTGGGATTTACTTTAGAGAAGAAAACCACGTGAATAATGTCTATAAAGTTATATGTGCTTTATAGAGATTTGGACACTTGACTTAGGAATTAATCCTGAGAAGGATGACCAAATTAGAGGGGACTTATGATTGGGTTTTATTATTGAGAAGGAAATCCAAATAAAAAGTAAATTAACACTGGTTAAGATGAATCATGACTGGGGATTACTCCTAAGGAGGATGCCCAAAATTTGGGAACATGGGGTTTACTCCGAAGGAGGATGCCCATAATTTTGGAACTTATGACTGGGGATTATTCCTGAAAAGGAATCCAAGGTTAAGGAGACATGAAACTTGGGGCTTACTCTTGAGAAGGAGACCCAGATCGAAAGAAATTAAGACTGGGGCTTACTCCTCAGAAGGAAGCCCAATGAATAGGGAACTTGGGGCTTAATCCTAAAGAGGATGCCCATATTTGGGAAATTATGATTGGGGATTACTCCTAAAGTGGATGCCCTTATTTGGGAATTTGAGAGAGGGGATTACTCCTGAGAAGGAGGCCCTAGTTAAGGGACTTAGGGCTTACTCCTAAGGAGGATGCACAGATTTATAGATCTCCTCATTTAAAGTATGAGGCTGAATGAATGAAATCTCTCACCTTAGTGACATGAAGACATGTAAATCACTAGGTATTGAAAGATGTTCCATAGAATTCCATTCAGATAAGGAATTAAATCAAGGAAACATGCCATACATGGCTTTTAAGAGTGTCTTGAAGACTAAATATTGAACAGGAGAGGTGGATTTGAAGAAAACAAGTGAATATGAATGAGGGGCACCCAAAAAGAGAGGGGCGTGAAAGTCATGTGTGGGTGCGCAGGTCATGGTCGCCCAGGTATACCTGGACGACACATAGGCACCTGCACGATGGTCAACCCATAGGGTAATACTTGGGTGAGGCTTGGCCCAAGCCCTTAGTATTATCCCTAGGGGCTTCCAAAAGAGTGGTGTGTAGGTTATGATGAAGGCATAAGGCGGCGCGCAGGTCTCTTCATTTTCCTTAAGGGTTTAGACACTTAGGTGCACATGTATTGATGAATTTCAACACATAGGCCTTGTTCCCCCTCTTTAGAGATTCCATTCTAGGTAAGAAATTACTGTAGAAGTGTTCGGAAGACTTCCAGAAGAGACTAGGGTGTCGGGATCTTAAATCTGGCATTTGTAATTTTTCATCCTCGAAATGGGGGGCCCAAAAGGGGTCTTTATATGATGCTAAAGACCCCAAGCGAAAATCAAATAGGGCACACAGGTCACCTGCGTGCCCAATATGTGGTGCGAAGGTATACTGGTGTGACCATGATGAAAATTGTGTGACCCAAGTTAAAACAAATCCTCTTTCATGCCCTTGTCAATTTTTTAAATTTCTTCAAAGGATGAATCAATTTATGTTAAGGTATTTTCCCATTTCATTCATTTAGACTCTGTGATAGAAGGGAGCATCTACAAAACTCCCCCATCATAGTTGGATCCGAAAGGAGGGTGTGACTGTGAGGTAAAGAAGAAAACCAAGGAAGGGTGGACCCCAAGTTTTGAGCGTGCAGATACCGGTGCGTAGGTGAGAGTCACGTAGGCTTTGGCGTGTAGGGGTGCAGCCTTGCCTATATATATGTGGCCATTCCTCGTGCAAAGAAACTGGTTCTCAATGATTCCTGCTCTCACTGCACAATTTTCCTTCATTGCGCAAGTGTCTTGTTTTCCACTAGTTCTTTGTATCGTGCTTCTGTAGAGGTATTTGGACTTGTGTAATGATACCTGCACGCCAATACTTGCGCGACAGAACGACACTTTCACGCCAACATAGGACCTGCACGCCTTAATTCCTTATACATCTTTTTCACTATTCATCTGAACTTTTATGAAATATTAACACACTTAAGAGTTAATTATTCAACCTTTGAGCAGATTCAATGGTTCTTAGAAGAATCAGAATGGCTGATGAACTGGCTAGCAAGAAGATTAATGATATGATGAATGTCGATGGCCATGATTATTATACTTTCTGCAATAGCACTCTCCCAGATTTGGCCATGTACTTGAAGAAGTATCATCTACACTTTCTAGAGAGTATCTACTTACCTCTGTATGGGTATGGTCATCTACAAGATATCAACAATCCAGATGCAAAGAACTACCTCCCACATTCTTGGTTTCATAATGACACCAATTTTGCATTGTAAAATATCTCAAGTTGAGGAGCATTTGCAAAAAATGGAATAGTGGAGAAGGCCTATATGATGCATCACATCCCTTGTGCACCAGATCTGAAACCTCACAAGCCAGAGCTGCAACCACATTATTATCCTTCAATCTTCGAAAATTCTCAGATGGATCAATCCAAAGGCTGGAATAAGAGTTGGGACTTCCGTCCCAGATGATGTGTGAAGCCAACTTGGATGTGGGCATACTGGGTGTGACAAACCTGTGCAGAGTTTGTCAAGGATTTGAAAAGAATTGCGATATATGAAGTCTTCTGGGTTGGGCAGACATATGTCTACAGGAATGATGAGTTTTTGCCAGATATAATCAGCCGTTAGAGCCCCGAAACCAATTCCTTCCATCTGAATCATAGAGAAGTAGGAATCAATTTGTGGGATGTCTACAAGATCTCGGGGGCTCCAATTCTAGGTGACATGTATGATGAATTCAACCCTCCCAAGGCGACTTGGAATGATTCGGAGAAGACTCCAGTTTTGGATCGGGAATTATTGAAACTTTTCCACAAGATCAAGAGTTATAAGACCTCCAAAACTCATTATAGAAAGGATATTCATCCAGAGGAGTAGATGGATACGTTTCTTACTAGGAAGGAGGATAAGGATTAGATGGATAAGGGGCACACTTGTACTCATCCTACTACCTTCCCCAGAACAGAGAAGAGGGGTGCTCTTGCCACATTATGGCCGAACCTGGAAGCATGGGAATTTGAGAAGTGGGGTATGAAGGGAATCAGAGAATCCCATAAAAGACCCATCTGGCGGGCTTCTTATCCTTGTGGCTCAGTGTTTATCTTCTTCCAGTCAGGGATTCGAAGGGAGGTGTCAGGCCAGGGTCCTTCGTTGTGGCAGCCAAGTTGGCTAAGAAGAAAATTTTTGGGTTGTACACCCCCATTTTGCTGAAGATTCACATGATATTACTCCATGTATTTATGGGTAAGTATCCTTTGATAATAGTGGTACCATTCCAAGTTTTGTGGGGATGAACCGCCACTCATTTTAGGACATATAATGTACAGAACAGAGTACAGGTTCCTGAAAGTTCCTTCAGGCCATCAGTACAGGACTTTTCTGGAGTTACTTCGTTAGCTCTCAACATCTATGATATGAAGGTGAGGTTGTTCATTTACAAGGAATTCAATTTTTTCCTTATGGAAACCTTCCAATCGGGCAGTTTGTTGATGATGGAACAACCAACCTGGAATTTAGGTCATACATGCTGGATTAAAGAGATGGTGTGATGGCCACTAGGATTGATGGATAGATTATATACGAGGCCTATGCTGCATAAAGATTTACACACCAATTCAAGTTTCTACAGCAGACTCTTGTATCCCCTCCTGTGCATTTCCGGTCAGAGCAGCATCTGATGGTTGCCCGACAACTATGGTTGCTAATATCTATGGAGAAGATTGGGGTAGTGTTTGATCTACCAGTTTTCAAAGCGGAGAGTAACTTGATTACATGGTATACCGAGAACTGGATAGCATCATACCCTGGAGGGGTGTTGAATCATCCAGTTTATCAGGTGGGGAAAAAGAAAAAACTGTAGAGAAAGAAACCCTTCATCAGGAATGTGAATCTTCCCCACCTGAAATTGATTCACTAGGTTCTACACCTAGGGACGACTCACCGGATTCCAAATATGGGGATGATGAGGCAGAACATGCAGAAAAGCGGCCTCGTGCCAGATATAATCCTCCTATCAGAATCAAGAGACCAACTCCATCAAATCCTTGTGATTTACTTCTTTGGGGAAATTTAATCACCATTAATTTATAGAGAAACAAGTCTTATTTTATTATTCTCTATCTGTAGTTGCAGGAGCTAGGAAGAAGGTGAAGTCTAAGATTGTAGGACTCTCCTCACAGCCTTCTGGTACACATGATGAATATTTACGACCAGAGGCTGTCCAGACATGGCAGAGTTTATATTACAATGCTGAAACTGCCTGGCTGGATTTATGTGAAGGGATACACATCCCTAGAATAGAGAATCTTCGAGATTCTACTAATATCTGTTTTGAGGATAATCCCTATGAATTACGAGATTACGTTAGAGAGCTCGAGATTCTCATACATTCCATCGACGATTCTATTCCTGTCACCAAGTGGGTGAAGGAAATGATAGATCGTGGCGCCACTAAGGGGATTGGTGGTTCTGGAGATGATGAGTGGCACGACTATGTGGCTCCTGAAGATGTAAGATTATTTCCTTATTTTCATTGTAACTTGATTTCACTCAAGGAATTGTTACTCAAGGAAATTATTTTCTTCATCCTACAGCTTGCAAAGAAAGGAACTGCTGAGGTTCCTTTACCATAGTATAGCCCTGGTGGTATTACCATCAGGGCTAATGAATCTCCCCATGAGCCAGGAGAGGTATCTCCAAGACAGAAAGCCATGGACGAGGATTTAGAAAGGTCTTTTCACTCTCCAATACCTGTATTTGGAGAGGAGACTATCAAAACTCCAAAAAAATCCAATGAAACAACAGTATCAAAGGATAAAGTCTACAACTAAATGCTTTATCAGTAGTGGTAATTCCTTCAAATAGTCATGAGTCTTAACCCATGAAAAGGTTGCTTATACTTCTTGGGATTACAGGGGAATATTCAGTTTCCCCATTGAGGGAGAAGACTGACCCTCCTCAAAGAACAACGGAGGGTGCTGGTGAAAAATCACAAGTTCATGCTGGCTTGGCTGCTCCTGAAGAGGGACCAACATCTATTCCCAGTACCACTCCTACTTCTACTATAATAAGAGAAGAACCTGCTTCGGGTAAGTTAACAATGCTTCATAAAATTTTGAACGAAACATCAACTGACTTCCATTCTGTGATACTTTAGTTTTAACCCCTGCACTAGATTTTTTGGCGGCCATTGCAATTGATGCCGCGATTTTATTGGAAGAAGTTGTTCAAGATCAGAGGCCAAACAATGAGGGTCTCCAAGTAGATACATTGAATTCTATCACTGGTGAGACTAACCAGGAATCCGAGATATCATTAGATGAAATTATGAAACTTGGTGCCTCTTTTGAAGATATTTTAGATCAAGTTAAATTACCATGTAATTTAGAAGATTTTGGATGTGAGTTTTATCCTTCATCCCATTAAAATTACTTCTTATTACATCTATGACCATGATTGGTTCAAATATACAGTTTCATCTGATCAAGCTGCTGAACTTCCAATGCTTGAAGGGGGTATGGACAACCCAACTATTGCAGAGACACTAGCTCAAGTGGATCTTAACCTGTCAGAGCTTCCTGAATTTCATCCTGAAAATCCTTTTGAAGCTAGGAAAGATGGGGAAGAGCCTTCTAATGTTGTTGATCTACGGTTGGGTAATAGGTAACACTATTTGTAGTTGTACTTAATTTTCAAGACAACTTATCAACTTTTTTTATCCTTTGAAACTAACAAAATCTTGCAATTGATTATGCTTGGCAATCAATTTCAGTGTCTAGATATGGAGGTGAAGTCTCAGCCTCCACCCCAACGGGAATAGAAAGTTAACTAATAGGGGTTAGGCGGGAAGGAGAAGAATAGGGAACTTCCCTAAGTGCATTAATCCCGGATTATATTCCTCCCTGTGATAGTGATGCTGAGTGAGACCCAGAGATACAAAAGGAACTCTAATTTTCACAACGCAAGGAACAGTATAACATATGGAAGATCATATCTGAAGTGCCTCTAGATGAGTTGTCATCGATGATTCCCCGACTATCATCCATGTTCATCATGTTGGGACTTGTCGGTTTTGGATATCAATAGATCCATGTCGTGGTAAAACAAGTCATCTTAATAAGGGAGCAAGATCAAAAGTACCGTCAATATTTCACCAGGGTGAGGCTGTCAGCCAATATCAGTGAATTTCAGGATGCTGTATCCCGAGCTGAGGCTGATTATACTATCAAGTTAAAGGAGATGAATTATAAGGTCAAAGGGAAAGTCATCCAGCAGATGAATCTTCAGCAACAATTAGATTTTGTTACTGGGTAACTTGACCAACTTAATAATTCACTTGAAGGATCTCAAATGAATGGTATGAAAGCCATTGTAGATGCCAAGAAATCACTCCATTAAGCTGAAAATAGTGATGTTGGTCGAGTGCATGAGCTTCAAGTGGAAGCTGATGAAGCTCGGGATGTCGTAAATAAAATGAAAATCTATGTTGACAGCCTTTTTTAATTCTTGGAAAAGAGAAGAGACTCCAATCTGTGGATTTCCTTCTAACTCTTGTACATCAATGAAGAACACTTTCATCTTCAATCATTTGTGACTGAATTTTCTTTTTCTACCTACTTTAAGTTTTTACCTAAGACAATGGGCCTAGTAAGCATAGTTTTATTTTTACTAGGATTATAAAAGTAACCCTACAAACTTTGAATCTTTTTAATTTCTCAAAATTACCAAAATCATACAAAATGTATGTTTAGTGAGTTGGGATTTGACTTTTTTTTGAGTTTCCTTGTCTTTTGTGGGAAGTTTAAAGTTATGAACATTGAAAATAAAATGGCTAATGTTTAAGGTCAAAATAGCTTTGACCGAATTGATTAAAATTGACTCAATTCCGTGACAATTTATCTAAAATCTTATTACCACACTCAAGTATGAGGGAAACCATGTAAACTATGACTTAAGAAATTCTGAATCTGAGGAATGATACGAAAAATGGCTTAAAAGGCATTAGAATAAGTATTTACCAAGAATGAAGTTACCACTATTTAACAAACCCATTATGGGGTTGAATTATGCAGGGCCACTTAAGGGCATTGGCTGCATAGTCAAATAATATCATCTTTTGGCCGACAGGTCTGTTATGTAGACTACTTATGCAAGGCTGCCTAAGGGCATGTGATTCATAGTCAGGAAAAAGAACTCTTAGAAATTCACTTTTCTACTACTAAAAAGCTAGTGGAAGTTTATGGAGATTTAAAATTTCCAAAGCAAAGAGTTTGTTGTATGGAGAGAGGTACTTGAATATGGAGAAGATATTTCCAAACAAGATTGTCTAAGAACTGGATGAATGTCACTCCTACAAAGGTATGACCCAAACATAGGGAATGGAAATATAAACCATATACTTGAATACTTACAGATCATGAAAAGGATTATGGGAAAATATGTAAAGGATGGCTATTTTCTGCGGATCCTTACATATTGTCGATAAGACCAATGAGGACAAAAAGTGGTTTTTCTCCCAAGAATGAAGTTACCACTATTTGACAAACCCGTTAGGGGGTTGAATTATGCAGGTCCACTTAAGGGAATTGGCTGCATAGTCAAATAATAACATCATTTGGCTGACAGGTCTGTTATGTGGATTGTTTATGCAAGGCCACCTAAGGGAACATGCTGCATAGTTAAGCAAAATAATTCTTGGGAATCGGATATTTTGTGACCAAAAGTCAAGAAATGGGTTATGTAGATCTGGAAGTATTTATGTTTAGGATTATGACACATAAAAATGGGAATTGTTTATTGCATGTAGGGATACATAGACCAATGCCAACCATAAACATGTTGTGGTTGGGTCCTGAATTCAGATGTTGGACTTCAGTATATATCTCATTAGAATGAGAATCAAGACAATTTTAGTTCTTGAAATACAGTTTAACATCATGTGGGACGAGAGTGTAAGAGATCTTATTTTAGGTTCATAGAGCTCGGACCATAATAATGAATACACATTGGGTGTTTTATAAACTTTTTGTGAATAAAAACCAGGGTTTTCATGCCACATTCATGTTTTCACAGGGGGAATTTTCAGCCAAGGGACTGAAAGTGGAATTTGGGGTTAGGCCCAATGACTTGGGGTTGCATTCGAGGGAAACTCGAACATTCCTACGTATCCCATAAGGATGGGAATCAATCCGCACGTAGTTCTTGAAATACCCTCTGTATAGATTTTGTTCATACATGTGAAGGGTGAAAGGGGACTTTAGTGCACTGATGGTTTGACCCAAGATAAAATGATCAGGCATTGCCATATATTCACTTAGTCTTGGAATATAACATGATTAAAGATCAATGTAAATAATGATTCCTTCTTAGGTTAGGGTGTCAAAGAATCTTGTAGTTTATTTTTGTACATGACAAAAGTGTTGTACAATTTAATGTCATATATCAAGGACAAAGGCGAACCAATGTAAAGATATTGATTCTGGGGGTGGCATTACGAATCAACATCATATGAGATGGAGGTGAACCGATGTGAAGAGATTGGTTTTGGGCTTGAACCTTATGAAGTTGCCTATGTACCCATCCCAGAAGGCAAGGATCAAAGTCTGCGTAGTTCAATTAAACAATGAATTGGTGATCAAGTTGTTTTTGGGAACAAAGACCAAAAAAATGGTGTTGGGACTTATGCATGGTTAACGGACCAAAGAGGGTGTTATGGTTGATGTTTACCCCAAGCTCATGTGAGTCATAATCGGTGTGGGAAACAAGAGGTAGCAACAACCCTAACAAATCACATTTTAATTTCATGTAGGACATATAAGGGACTAAACACAGTTTAACGTCATGTTGGACAATGGTGGACTATTCAGTTTAATGTCATGCATTAAGGACAAAAGAGGGGCTGTATAGTTTAATGTCATATAGAAAAGACAGGTGTTGTACAGTTTAGCATCATGTAGCTAGGACGTATGTCTATGAAGTTTAAAGTCTTGCTGTGAGGACAATGAGGACACAGTTTAATGTCATGTTGGACGTATTAGGGAATTTTTCATAGTTTAACTTCATGTTGTACATTGAGGTGATGTACAGTTTAACTTCATGTAGCTAGGACGTAAGAGAAGATTATGCAGTTTAAATTCTTGCAGTAAGGACTTTGGGGACTGTGCAGTTTAATGTCATGCAGTAAGGACAACACAGTTTAACGTCTTTCTGGACGTAAGGGACTTCTTTAATTTTAAGCATCATGTAGCTAGGACGTCACAGTTTAAAGTCATGTTGTAAAATGGTGTGAATAGTTTAAGGTCATATTCATAGACCGGTGGTTATGTAGTTTAATTTCCTACTGGATGTAAGGGACTATGCAGTTTAAAGTCTTGCAGCAAGGACAACACAGTTTAATGTCATGTTGGATGATGGGGTATTTCTGTTACACAAAATACTTCTTCAGAAATCTGGCATTGGTTGGAGTCGTGATGAGTTCTCAGTCCATTGATATTAAAGAATAATCTCCATTGGAGTAGACCTTATGTATTGAGTAAGGTCCTTCCTATTTTGGTTCAAGCTTCAGAGGTTTCTTTCCTGGTATCATTGGAGTTCTGAGAACCAATACCAATTCTCCCTGAATAAATGAATAAAAACAAACTTTTTTATTTAAAATTCTTGTTATTCGATTCTGATAGACTTCCAAGTGGTGCAGGGTGCACAATCTTTTTTCATCTAATCATCCCAATTCATCCAATCTCTTTTGATATTGTTCATCTGTAGACGACTGATCACAAATGGCTACTCTGAGTGAGGGTAATTTAACCTCAATGGGAAAGAATTCTTTTGTTCCATATACCAATGAATATGGAGTTGACAGCATTGCAGTGCGGGTGGTGGTCTGATAAGCCCATAAAGCATGAAAGAGTTTGTCAAGACATGATTTCTTATCTTTATCCACCATCTTTTTCAATGTGTTTGAAAGAGTCTTGTTTAATGCTTCTATTTTTCCATTGTCCACTTCATGATACTGAGATGAATGGTTGGATTTGATGTTGTATTCTTGATACAACCTCTTTACCTTGGATGAATAGAAGTTGGTGCCATTGTCCGTTAATATGGTATGAGGGACACCAAATCTGGTAATGATGTTAGACTTGATAAATCTAACAATTTTCTTGGAACTAACTACCTTGAGAGGTATTTCTTCTGCCCATTTGGAAAAGAAGTCAGTATCAGTAAGAATATACTTAAACTTCTTGGCTGTAGCTGAAGGGTAAGGTCCCACTACATCCATTCCCCATGTGGAAAATGACCATGAGTATTTAGTTGTATAAAGAAACTCTAGGGGTTGATGAGTGATGTTGGAATGTACTTGGTATGAATGAAACTTCTTTGTGAAATCAACACAATCTTGTATCATTGAAGGCTAAAAGTATCAAAGCCTTCAAATTTAATCAGACAGACTATGTCCAGACTGATGGGCACCACAGACTCCTGCACGCACTTCTTTCATGATAGCCGTTGTCTCTCCACCATTAATGCATCTAAAGTTAACCCCATCAAAACCTCTTTTTTAGAGAATTTTTTCTAGGTGATCAGGGCTATCATAAAGAGTAAAATTGACCACACGTCACCGAATTTGTTATTTCCCGACACTATCTAGTGGAAGTGTTCCATTTTGAAGGTTTTCCCTGATAGGTGTCATCCATCCTATAGTATGACCATATGGTTCAGAAATAGGACTAATTTCATTGATTTCCTCTTTTCTGGTTTGAACATAATGTGAAATTGTATGACGGTGGGCAATAGTGATGATTGTCTCGTCCCGATTTGGATCTGCCAGGGCTGTGGCAATATTGGATAGTGCATCAGCTTGGGCATTTTGTGATCACGGGACATAAGAAAATTTCAGTTCTATAGGAAATTCCACCATTAACTCTCTGACGTAATCATACAAACAGATTAACTCTTCTTTTCTGATGGAATAATCCCCATTGACTTGTTTGATTACCAGGTCTGAATCACCTTTCACCTTGAAGTGATTCACTTGTGCTTGAAGCTCCAACTCCAATCTTACGATGAGGGCTTGGAATTTTGATTCATTATTTGTACCGCCTTCCCAAAATAAGAAGGAATAAGGTAGTACTGCCTTTTCTGGGGAAATAAGAACAATTCCTAACCCAACTTTTTTGAATTTAGGTTCTTCCATTTTTTCCCTGTTGGACTTCTGGAAGCACAATCAAAGTACATTTCCCATGATTGAAGATTATCTTGAATAGAAAAGACTTATTCATCAAGAAGATTAGTATCAAAAGATTTATCTTCTACTGAAGGATGTTCAGTAAGGAAATCAGCTAGATCTTGGCCCTTTATTGCCTTTTGAGACACATACTGGATATCAAATTGCTGCAAAATAACTTCCCACCTTGTTAGACGTCCTTTAAGCATTGGATGACTAAGGATGAATTTGAGTGGGTTATTACGAGATACCAATTGGACCTCATGATGTTGCTGGTAGTGTACCAATTTCTAAACTGAAAAGATTAATGCTAGGAAGCACTTCTCAATACTTGAATATCGGGTTTCTGCTTCATGCATTGTCCGGCTGAGATAGGAGAGGCTTTTTTCATTCCCAACATCATTCTTTTGGGTAAGGAAGGCACCCAATGATCGTTCTAAAGCTATCACATAAAGAATAAGTGGTCTTCCTTCAATAGGTGGCATTAATACCAGTGGGATCAAGAGATATTTCTTGATAATATCGAAAGCTTCTTGACATTCTTCAGTCCATTGGTAAGTGACTCCCTTCTTCATCAATTTGGTGAAGGGTAAACTTTTTCCTGCCAAATTGGTGATGAAATACCGAATATAGGATAAGTGTCCTTGAAGTCCTCTCAATTCTTTCAAATTTTGAGGAGGTGACATACTAAGGATTGACTCTTCCTTATCAGGATCGACTTCAATACCACGATGGCGTACAACAAAACAGAGAAATTTTCCCGACGTTACCCCAAAATCACAATTTAAGGGGTTCATCTTCAAATTCTGTTGTCTAAGTTTGTGGAATATGAATTCCAAATCAGCTAAGTGATTATAACGTTTCCTGGATTTAACCACCAAATCGTCCACATAACATTCAACAAACATCCCTAAAAAGGGTTTGAAGGTACAATGAATGACACGCTGATATGTTGCGCCTTCATTCTTCAGGCCAAAGGGAATTACCCGACAGAAAAACACACCCTGAGGGGCTCTAAAGGCTGTAGATTTTTTATCTTCTAGATCCATTCGGTTTTGATTATACCCAAAATATCCATCCATGAATGAAAGTGCTTCATAGGCATCTGTTGTATCAATTAAGAGTTCTGTGATCGGAACTAGAAAATCATCCTTGGAAAAATGTCGATTAAGATCTCTAAAATCAATGAAAACTCTAATTTGACTGTTATTCTTTTTCACAGGGACAACATTATCCAACCATTTGGGATATTGAACTTCTCTGACAAAGTTAGCTTTGATAAGCTTGTCCACTTCAGCTTCAATTATGGAAGCATAAGTTGGGTGTGTTCTTCTTGCGGCTTGCTTAAATCCTCGATGTTCTTCTGAAAAAACCAAATGATGAGTAGCAACATCAGGATCAAGCCCGGGAATTTCTATATAGTTCCAAGAAAATATATCTTGATTTTTCTTCAAAAATGAAATATACATTTCATGCTCTTCAAGAGTCATGGCCGCACTAATTAAAGTGGGGAGTGGATCTTCGTTTGTACCCAGATTTATTTCTCTAAGTTCATCCACAGTGGTAGAGATACCCTCTTCAAATGCTGGAGGAGAATCCCTAAGATCTTCTTCTTCTTCTTCAAAATGTGTTATTTCTTCTGTTTCTACTTTCATAGTAGATGATGAAGCAGAATTTCAAAGATCAATAGAGATGTTAAAATTTGAACATCTTGAAGAAGAGGCATCCATTTTTGACCCTATTAATAATGAAGGCTCTTCCTTGGGTAATAAAGAGGAGATTATGGATTGAGCATCGACATCATCGTTCACCTCTGACATTGCTATAACTTGTTCTGGCCTGGTTGGCGAAGTATAGACTAGCTGGATTTCAGTGAATGAAATGAAGACATCTCCATTTGGGCTTTCATCATTGCTTGGTGAATCACCAATTTCTCCCATGCTGTCTGGCTTAATTGTTGTAATTGACATTATGGATGTTTCCATAAGAGTATTTGGATTTGGGTCTATCCTGTCAATTTGAATGATAGGCAACACATAATTTGCAGTCACATGTATGTATGGGTTTATTGGAATCTTTTCCAAACCATATGGAGCATTACCCTTGGTAACCTCCCTTGTTGTGGATTTCTCCTTACCCTCCATGTGATAGAATTCCTCCTCAATGTATTGAGATTCACATGTTTTGAATTGGGATTTATCACCATTCAATGTCCCAATTTGGCCATTGAAACAATATTTGAGACACTAATGGTATGATGGAGGAATAACTGCATGTTGATGTAGCCAAGGTCTTACAAGAAAAATGTTGAAAGTAGTTTGATGACGAACAACCATGAAATCTGAATTGGATACAAGATCTCCAAACTGAGTTCTGAGTGTGATCTCACCTAGAGGTTCTTTTTCGTTTTTATCATATCCTTGAAACATCAAAGTAGAAGGAGATAAGTCAGATTCGGTGAGTCCCAATCGACGAAGTGTATGAATGGGGATGAGGTTGGCTCTTGAACCATTATCAATAAAAGATATTCGGATGTCTACATCATTGACCTTTCCAGATAAATACAAAGGTTTAATATGTCCTTGAACAACATCATCTTCATCTTCATCTGTGAAAGATATCACTGCATGGAATTTTGTAGGATTATTCTCTACATGGTAGACTTCATCCCCAGCAATTTCAGTTTCAAATTCCTAAGGACTTGACAAAGCCTCAATGAGTGCCTCCTAAAGATCCTTTTATAGATTCAAGGCATCCAGAATTGATAATTTGGCCGGTACTTGGGAAAAATGTTTTGAGACATCATATTTTTTATCCAAAGGTTTTTGTTTCCCAATATGAACATGTGGTTTTGGAGGTGCCTTATATGTTGATGCTTTGGAAGTAGATGAATATTTTATCGGGATAGGAGTTGGAAATACTCTTGTCTTTGGAAGATTAGACCGAATGATTCTATTTACCTGCTGAGAGGAAGAAGGTGTAACCTCCAACCGATCCTCCAGAATAACTGTGCCAGGACAGAATCTGCCCTGTGTGGAAGAACTTTCTTGTTCATGTTGAGCTTGCTGAAGGGATCTACCACGATTTTTTGCTACATATACAGTTCTAACAGGGGTAGAATTGGAATAGTGGCTTCTGGGATATCCACGTCTTCCTCTGTATCCTAAACCTCTCGAATTCCCTCTAATTCCTCTGTTTGATATAGGGAACGTAGGCTCATCGATATCAAAACTGTGATTGGAATAATGATCTATTAAGTCAATCATGTTAACAAAACCAAAGATCAACTCTTATTCTGATGAAGACTTTTCTTGATTAACCAATTTAGGTTTTGCAGTTTGGTGGGACGGTGCTCGTGGCTTCGAAGTAGATGGCATAAAATCTTCCAGAGTCAAAGACAACTTGGGATTTGACACAACCTCATCTTCTTCTGAATGCTCTTCTTTCCTTGAATTATGCTATTTCTTTGAGGATTGTCCCTCTGATGAAGGGGGATTTGCTGTGGCTTTCATAGCATAAGAAACAATTGGTTTCTTCAATTGTGTTCGCAAAAAGGCATGAGTTCGTTTGATCATTTTCCGGACCATCCAATAATCATATTTCTCCGCATTTTAGCTTTTGACTTCTTTCCACTCGCCTTCTTCCTCTGGATCTATAGCAGTAACACATGATACCTGAGCTAAAGAACCTTCTAATTTTACTCTTCCCAAATCCACCATTTTTTGCAGGAGGTCTTTGAAAACAAAACACTCTTAAATGGGATGCCCCAACATCTGATGAAATGGGAAATAGTTGGGACTGTCTTCATCTCCTTCCTTGTTTAGCCTCTTGGGCCTTGGCAATTGAACCAAATTATTTTTTAGAGCTCAAATGAAGTAACCAGGAACTTGTTCATTTCGGAAAGAATAAACATTCCTCTTCAGATCCTCAAATTGTTTTTGTATTTGATCTCATTGATCATATTGAATAAACGACCTTTGTTGTTGATGCTTAGGAGGTGCATCCCTTTAATAAGATGAAGGTTTTGAAATAGAAATAGGTACAAGTTCTTGTTTGAGTGTAACTGTAGCAGTCTCTGCTCTACCCATTCTCCTTCCAGGAGCTGATGAAATTACACAAGTTTTATCATTATTCTTTGTAAGAGAATCCTAAATCTGTTGAGCGATTGAAGTAAGGTCTTGAAGCCCTCCTGTGTATTTCACATGGATCAACGGTGTTCACAATTCGTCATGCCAATTTTCCACATAGATTGGAAAGAATTCCTCTTGAGGGAGTGCTAAGATTAGGGAATATGTTAATCCCTTCTAGTGAGAAATGAAATATGAAACCCTTTTATTCTCCCTTTTCTTACAATTTTTAAGATAAAAAACTGTTTTCTTTAGCAGTTTTGAGATGAATTGAAGAAGGAATCATTGATGAAGATCTTCCCACCCAGTAATCGACCAAGATTGCAAGTTTGTGTAGCAGACAAAAGTAGGCCCTTGTAATGACTGTACAAAACACCTGAGCTTAACTACTTCTTATTGCTGAGCGGTTCCCATCATAAGATCGCAATGAGAAACAAAATTTATCAAGCCTTACTCTGGATCTCCCGAACTATTAAATATTTGTAACACCCCAAGCTTCTACGGTACGTTTCCCTTCGAATAATGCGATAGCGTGTGTTGTACGCAACCTCGAGTTCTAACACACACCACAACTAATTAAACTAGTCGTTGTGAATAGTAATACCTACTTTTTGAAATCATATATATTCTATATTTCAAAATGGACTTCATTTTTGGATTCGGAATATCAAAATTAGCCTAGGGTGAAATTTTGGTACATTTCGGATAACTTTCATATTTTGATGAATAGTGAAAATTTCTAAATTTTAATTAAAAACAACTTTTTTAATCAAAATAATTAATAGTGATAAATTATGAATTTGAGTGGTTTTAAAGTATATTTAGAATATATTTTTACCATTCAATTTAATGTTTATCATTGGACATAATTTTACAATTAAACCGAACATAAACAAGTGTCAATCTTTTGATAGTTATTATCTCTTAAAAACACGCTTTTTGTTTTGACAGCGGGAATTAATTTTAAATTAATTTCTGCCACTTCTGTGTTTTAAATTTAGGAAAATGGATTCCATATTTGGAATCAGGATGTTCAAATTGTGTAAATAGGTAACTTTTATTTTTAGACATTTTGAATAGTTACTGTGGTAAATATTTTATTTACCATGGTTAAAGGGTAAATCCGGTAAATAAGGGTTAAAAAAATAATATTATAATAATAAAAAATTACCCTAAAACGTGTCCTAACCTTATTGGTGGACACATACCCGACCATGGGCATCCTTTGGTCAATTTGGGGACCCCTTGGAGCCACTTTTATGTGGTAGGGACACTTTATATTAATAAAGTTAAAATAAAAATAAAAATGGCATAAGCTTACATCTTTTAGAAGAACAATTTGTACATAGGGTTATACATGTTGGATTTTAGATTATAAATATTCATTAGAAAGATAAAACGATTTCCTACATAATGATATTTTATTTATAATTTTTAGGCATTATATAATTTATTTTATTTATGACACAATGATGATGCAGTAATTACTAAAATAGTGAAAAATAAAAATAATTGATCTTATAAATACCCAAATAATTATAATATGAAACTTTTAATGAATTAAACTAATTTTCTATGATAATATGATATATTAGGATTGATTTAATTGACTTTTTTCGAAGTAATCAATCTGTTAGGAGTTTCACAAAAATCAACTATTGAATAGTGTCAAAATTGACATAAAAGAGTTCTTAAAACAAATATTATATTATTAAATGATATTAAATTCCTAAAAATCTAAGGTTCGGCCAAGAGACTTATATTATGATAGGTTCCTCATTAATGGACCACTTGGGGGTCGCTTGGATGTATATAGTAAGTTTATTAATCATATTATATAAAAATACAAAGAGACATTGTAAAAGTGAAACTAATTAACTTAGAGTTAATACTTAAAGATAAGGTTAATATAAGTACCCAAACCTGTCTAAATTCTATTGGATGAGTTGTTTTCGACCTATCCACACCTCATCCTTTGAATAGTCAACTTTGGAGCCTTTGTAAACCGAATATGAATTTATTATAAATTAATATTTCTAACTTTTCCAAAGGTGCCCCTCACCCCTCTTATAAAAGGGCACTCCTCCTTCTCATTTCTTCACACCTTCAAAGCCTTTTGGTTCGGCCAAACTCTGCCCAAATACTCTCCCAACATCCCTCAATACAACCTAGAGGCCTTAGTTTGATCAGAAAGCCAACCTAAGGAGCCCTTTTGATCAAATCAAAAGGAAGAACCCGAAGAAGAGGTAATGATTTCACCACCCTTTTCTAAGTTCATTTCTTCTTCCACTTCTTCTTCCTTTGTTCTTACCATTATGAAATAATAACTCCAGTATCTCACATATACTGTGATGTTATTATAAATATGGTACAATCATATTCAGTATTCTATCCACCCTTTGAATAACATGTCACCATACGTGCGTACGTACGGCTTACCGTCTCCACGTCGTGGTGTAATTGTTATTCAATATAATATTATTTGGATGGGTATAATAATGATGTGTAACTCATGTAAATAATAAATATAACATGTTAATGATTCTGTATATATGATATACCATCCATTTATATATTATTTTAATATCAAAAGAATGATATTGTCGCTCGTGCGTACGTACGGACTACCGTCTCCACGAACGCGATGAGATTCATTCTCCATCGTATCCATTCAAGTATAATTATCATTTGATGATTTAAAAATGATGTTTAAGGACTGTATATCATTCTGGATATGAATAAGATACAACAACCATGGCTTATGTAACAAAACATATAAAAGAAAATGAGTAAGTTAACTCCCGAAACGACGATAATTCTAAGATATTATTAACAAATCAATGTTAAAAGATCATATATGATATCATATTAATATATATATAATTCTTGTATAATTTAATAACAACTATTTCACCATTATACAGGAGGTTAACCTACCCCAACCAAGGAAAAGTACAAGGTAAGGGTTATTTCACAATCTCTTCATTATCCGAGGTTGTATTATACGTAATAATCTACTGGGATCTCTTTATCATCCACATCCATGTTTCTTCAAAATGTATTTCAAAACATTTTTACTATTTACAAGAATATGGGTTAAAGTCATTTATACCCTTGTTTGACTTTTTATAAGAGGTTTATAAAGGAATCTTTCCGTCGTTTTCAAAACAATGTTCTTTTTAACCTTTTCGACAGAATTGAGGTAAGAATGTTTTTTTAACTTATACGGCGGGTGCGGTTATTTTCCGCCGTTATAAAATCGTCGAAGCTTTACATACAAGCTTATAAGAATATTTTCAAAGAAAATGTTTTATTTTATATGGATCTTAAATGATTTCAAAATAAAAGGAGATACTTCTTTAAAAAGAATTTTGATTTCATCTATGTCAACATCCTTTGATGGATTTTAAGATTATTTGAAGTTGATTTATTATGATACAAAAATTCTATATTGAATTGAAGGTTTTGTGATATGTTTGACTGTGGATGTGCTATTTTTATACCATTCATAGTTTATGGTGAAATTATTGACATTTCGTATGCTAGTTTTAATCCGAATGTTTATGTTATATTTCAAACTTTTCTTCAGATGAATGTGCTAAACAAGTATGTTCCGGGTTGGGGACCGGTAAAAGTAAGCCCTCCAGGTTGGTGACTGGTAAAAGTAAGCCCTCCAGGTTGGGGACTGGTTAAAGTAAGCCCTCCAGGTTAGGGACTGGTAAAAGTATGCCCTCCGGGTTGGTGTCCGATTATTAGAGGCACTCCGGGTTGGTGTCCGGTTATTAGAGGCACTCCGGGTTGGTGTCCGGTTATTAGAGGCACTCCGGGTTGGGTTCCGGTTAGAAGTAACCCCTAGGTCTTGGGATGAGGCCTAGACAAAGAAATTAACGTTTAGCATTATGCATTCCAACATTATGAAAGTGGTTATTTATTTTTGCATGTGATTATTCGATTAGTGGAATATCCATGTGAATAAGTAAATGGCATTATTTCATTTTATTTATGCCATACCATGTTGAAAGTTCATGTTTAAAAGGCTTTTGTTTTAGTTATACATTGCCTTAAATGTTTATTCTTATTGATGAAAGTTTCCGCTATATTGTTATCCTTACTGGGCATTTGAGCTCACCCCTTTTCTATGTTTTATTTTTCCCAGGAAGTGAAGATGTAAGTTATGAATGACCTGCAGGGATATTATGAGGGGATTGTAGTGTGGACTGTGGAAACATTATGTTGTTGTAGTAGTTTTTGATTTTATGATGTAATGTAAAACTTATGAATATATCTAGTGTTTCCAAGGCTACTAAACCAATCGGTCTTTCGAGATTTGATCTTTCTTGTGATCATGCCAATGTTATGTAATAATGCACCGACTCTAGGAAACTAGGGTCGGGGCGTTACAGTTGGTATCAGAGGAAGTTTAGTACAAACCTTGGAAGCTAGATTTAGATAAACTCTGATTAGAGCACGTAGACCTAAGATGAACTTTGAGGATTAGTATAGAAGAACTTCCTAGAATTTTGGTATTGTAGAGACTTTGTGAGTTTTGCGAGCAATACATCCCTGTCTGGATACGAGCAGGTAGAGGCGGCTCTGGCACAGATGTACCTAGGGGTAAAACCCGAAAACACCGCTTTGAGCTAGACTCGAACGGGAACTGGTGCACGACAACGGGCCTTGCTGCACTCTTGGTTACGACACTCCCAGGGGATATGCTTAGGATAACTCTCACTTTCTTTACAAATCATTATGAAGGGTTTATGAGTATATACTTCCTCAAAGAAAACATATTTATGATTATGGATTATATCCATAGATAGTTCAATTTATGTTAAGTGTTTTATAAGTATGGGATTATGTATTTTGATTCATAAACTGATCTAGTTTATTCCATTGTTTAGAAATGGTGCCTAGTGGAAGAAATGGAAACCGTATCAATGCACGCACTCCATGTAGGGATTGCCCTCCTGCTCAAGATAATTATAGTGGGGCTGGTGATGCAACTGGTGCTGATCAGCTAATCACCGTACTGGGACAACTTACTCAGGTTATGAATAATAACCTTACCCGTATGGAGCACCCTGATCCGCAGCGTGGAGGATCAATGTTAGATCGATTCATGAGACAACAACCACCAACGTTCAATGGAAGTACAAATCCCTTAGTAGCTGAGCAATGGATATTTTCCCTAGAGAAAATATTTCAGGCTTTGGGGAGTAGTGAAAGGGAAAAAGTTACCATGGCAGTTTACCGCCTCACTGGAGATGCTGATCAATGGTGGTCATTGATTCAAAACATGAAGGAAGATTATGAAGTATCAAACATGGAATGGAGGGAGTTCAAAGATCTGTTTTTAGAAAAATACTTTCCTCGCGACCATCGAGCAGATATGGAAAGGCAATTTCTGAGTCTGAGACAAAAGGAGGATGATAATGTCACAAAGTATGAGGCTAACTTTACAAGGTTAGCGAGGTATGCTGGAGATTATATTCGCAACCCAAGAAGTAAGATTGATCGTTTCTTTGATGGGTTAAAACCATTTCTCCGTTGAGCATTAGTCTCACAATCCTTTTCATCGTACGAAGACATTGTCTCATGTGCTATCAAGACCGAAAAGGAATTCTCTAAGTCTTATGACTTTAAAGCAAAGCAAGAGAAGAAGAGACCTGCTGATCAATCTGGGAATGGAAATAAGGGGAAGAAGGGAAAGGTTGAATATCCATCTTGTGGTAAGTGCGGGAAGAAACACCCCGGTGCTTGCCTGAAGGGAATGGGAGTCTGTTACAAGTGTGGTGAAAAAGGCCACAAAGCTCATGATTGCAAGGGGAAGAAGGAAGCTACCAACGTTCAGTGCTACAATTGCAGGGAGATGGGGCATTATGCAAATGCATGTCCTAAGCGTCAGGAGAACTTACCTCAGAAAAGGCCAAGGGATCAAGGCCAGGCTTATGCTATCACTACTGCTGAGGTAGAAACTCCGAAAGACGTGGTGGCAGGTAATTTAATGGTTTCCTCAAGTTTAGCAAATGCATTATTTGATTCTGGATCATCGCATTGTTTCATATCTTCCCAGTTTGCTAAGAAAATTAGATATTTCCAATTTGATTTAATAAGGGAGTTGTCAGTTAAAACTCCTAAGGGAAGTATCGTTGCAACAAAGTTTTGTGAATCAGTCCCCATTAGAGCACATAAATTTTCTTTATCTGCTGATTTCATCGTCATACCTATGATTGAGTTTGATATAATCCTCGGTATGGACTGGCTTTCGGACTATGATGCGAAGATTTATTGTAAGAAGAAAGAGGTTACGATTCTTGATGATAATGATAAGGAACACCTTATTTTTAGAGCAGAATCGTCACCACCTAATTCTTATTTAGACCCACCCCCAGTAGCTCAACTTAATTCAATTATTGGGGAGGAAGAGAATGAAATAACTGTCGGTGAGGAAAGGAATGTTCAAATAGAGGATGTACCTGTTGTGAAAGAATTTGTAGATGTATTTCCGGAAGATTTACCTGGACATCCTCCAGAACGAGAAGTTGAGTTTTCTATTGATTTGATTCCTGGATCAAGGCCTATATCGAAGACCCCTTATAGAATGGCCACTGTAGAGTTAGTCGAACTAAAGAAACAACTAGAGGAATTGAGTAATAAGGGATTTATTCGCCCTAGTGTTTCTCCATGGGGAGCCCCTGTTCTTTTTGTTAAAAAGAAAGATGGATCTATGAGGTTATGTATCGACTACAGGGAGATCAATGCTATAACGATAAAGAAAAAGTATCCCCTACCTCGTATTGATGATTTATTTGACCAACTTCATGGAGCTCAATACTTTTCAAAGATTGACCTTCGATCTGGATACCATCAGTTGTGTGTAAAGAAGGAAGACATTCCGAAGACAGCATTTCGAACCAGGTACGGGCATTACGAGTTTACTGTAATGCCGTTTGGATTGACTAATGCACCCTCTGTATTCATGGATCTGATGAATAGAGTTTTCAAGGAGTATCTCGATGAATTTGTGGTGGTATTTATTGATGATATCTTGGTATACTCCAAAACCTACGAAGATCATGAAAATCACTTGCGCATTATCTTGAAGACTCTGAGGAGGCATGAATTATATGGAAAGTTTAGCAAGTGTGAATTCTGGCTTCAGGAGATTTCTTTTCTTGGCCATATTGTCTCTAAAGATGGAATCTCTGTTGATCCTTCTAAGACCAAGGCAATCCAAGAATGGCCAGCACCTACGAGTATAACTGAGGTACGTAGTTTTATTGGCTTGGCAGGTTATTATCGACGTTTCGTCCAGAATTTTGCCCGATTGGCTAACCCATTAACGAAGCTCACACGTAAAGGGGTTAAATTTGTTTGGACAAAAGAGTGTGAAGAATGTTTCGAAGAACTGAAGAGAAGATTAGTCAATGCTCCTATATTGACTCTACCATCGGGGAATGATGGGTTCGTTATTTATAGTGATGCATCAAAGAAAGGACTTGGCTGTGTCCTTATGCAGAATGATAGAGTTATTGCCTATGCATCACGACAGTTGAAAATTCATGAACAAAACTATCCTACTCATGATCTTGAGTTAGCAGCTGTGATCTTTGCTTTGAAGATATGGAGGCACTACCTCTATGGTGAAAAATGTGAGATTTATACTGATCACAAGAGTTTGAAGTATATTTTCTCACAAAAAGAACTCAACATGAGGCAAAGGAGATGGCTTGAATTACTCAAGGATTATGATTGTACGATACACTACCACCCGGGGAAGGCAAACAAGGTGGCAGATGCTTTGAGTAGAAAAGACCATGGAGTTTTGAACAATATGAGAATTGAAAGGGATCCAATTTTCATGGATCTAGTGAAAATGGACATGGGAATAACCAGGGAAGGTGAAACATCAATGCTTTTTCAAATGGTTGCCAAACCATCTTTACTAGAAAGGATTAAGAGTTCTCAGACCGATGATGACGAATTCCAAAAGAAGATTAAAGCTGTGAATGATGGGAGATTGAGAGACTTTGTGTATGAAGATGGAATTTTGAAATTCGGGAAGAGACTTTGTGTTCCCAATATACCTGATCTAAAAAGGGAATTTCTGGATGATGCTCATAGTTCCAATTTCTCTATACACCCTGGGAGCACCAAAATGTATAGAGATTTGAAGGAACATTTTTGGTGGGACAACATGAAGAGGGAGATTGCTGATTTTGTGTCAAGGTGTATGGTTTGTCAACAAGTGAAAGCTGTAAGGCAACAGCCTGGAGGAGTCATGCAACCTCTTCCCATACCGGAGTGGAAATGGGACAATATTACGATGGACTTTGTCATGGGGCTACCAAAGACTCCTAGAAGGAACGATGCAATATGGGTTATTGTTGATCGTCTTACCAAGTCAGCACATTTTCTTGCTATAAGAGAAGATCTACCCCTGGAACGTCTAGCAAGACTATACATTAATGAAGTTGTGAGACTTCATGGAGTTCCCCTATCGATTGTTTCTGATCGTGATCCCCGTTTTACTTCAAGATTTTGGAAAAGTCTTCAGAAATCCCTAGATACTGAACTTCATTTGAGCACTGCTTACCACCCTCAGACAGACGGACAATCAGAACGGACTATTCAGACCTTAGAAGACATGTTGAGATCTTGCTCACTTGATTTTCAGGGTATGTGGGATCAATATTTACCTCTGGTAGAATTTTCCTATAACAATAGCTTCCATTCGAGTATACAAATGGCACCATATGAAGCGTTATACGGAAAGAGATGTCGTACACCAACCTGTTGGGATGACGTTGGTGAAAGAAAACTTGTAGGCCCAGAACTGGTGGAGGAAACAGTGGAAAAGGTGAAGGTAATCCAAAATCACATCAAAGCAGCTCAAAGTAGGCAGAAGAGCTATGCCGATAATCGAAGGAAGGATTTGGAATTTCAAGTCGGTGATCATGTTTTCCTAAAGGTATCTCCGTGGAAGGGAGTCATACGTTTTGGTAAGAAAGGTAAATTGAGTCCCAGGTACATCGGACCTTTCGAAATTCTAGAACGAATTGGGGCTGTAGCTTACCGATTGGCAATGCCGCCAAGTCTCTCCAAAGTTCACGATGTGTTCCACGTATCTCTGTTGAGAAAATACATGCCTGACCCAACGCATGTACTCACCTATGAGGAATTAGAACTGGAACCCGATCTGTCTTATTGCGAAGAGCCCGTCAGGATTCTTGATACAAGAGAACAAGTACTGAGAAACCGGACGACGCGTCTGGTAAAAGTTTTGTGGAGAAATCATAAAATGGAAGAGGCAATGTGGGAACCCGAGGAACTTATGATGAAGAACCACCCGAGTCTTTTTATGCAGTAATACCCTAGAAATTGCGAGGACGCAATTATTTTAAGGAGGGGAGAATGTAACACCCCAAGCTTCTACGGTACGTTTCCCTTCGAATAATGCGATAGCGTGTGTTGTACGCAACCTCGAGTT
The DNA here is from genome assembly GCA_963277665.1 of Viscum album. Classification (NCBI taxonomy): domain Eukaryota; kingdom Viridiplantae; phylum Streptophyta; class Magnoliopsida; order Santalales; family Viscaceae; genus Viscum; species Viscum album. The sequence goes on along the minus strand of OY728158.1, from coordinate 1,894,924,906 downwards.
CTAACACACACCACAACTAATTAAACTAGCCGTTGTGAATAGTAATACCTACTTTTTGAAATCATATATATTCTATATTTCAAAATGGACTTCATTTTTGGATTCGGAATATCAAAATTAGCCTAGGGTGAAATTTTGGTACATTTCGGATAACTTTCATATTTTGATGAATAGTGAAAATTTCTACATTTTAATTAAAAACAACTTTTTTAATCAAAATAATTAATAGTGATAAATTATGAATTTGAGTGGTTTTGAAGTATATTTAGAATATATTTTTACCATTCAATTTAATGTTTATCATTGGACATAATTTTACAATTAAACCGAACATAAACAAGTGTCAATCTTTTGATAGTTATTATCTCTTAAAAACACGCTTTTTGTTTTGACAGCGGGAATTAATTTTAAATTAATTTCTGCCACTTCTGTGTTTTGAATTTAGGAAAATGGATTCCATATTTGGAATCAGGATGTTCAAATTGTGTAAATAGGTAACTTTTATTTTTAGACATTTTGAATAGTTACTGTGGTAAATATTTTATTTACCATGGTTAAAGGGTAAATCCGGTAAATAAGGGTTAACAAAATAATATTATAATAATCAAAAATTACCCTAAAACGTGTCCTAACCTTATTGGTGGACACATACCCGACCATGGGCATCCTTTGGTCAATTTGGGGACCCCTTGGAGCCACTTGTATGTGGTAGGGACACTTTATATTAATAAAGTTAAAATAAAAATAAAAATGGCATAAGCTTACATCTTTTAGAAGAACAATTTTTACATAGGGTTATACATGTTGGATTTTCGATTATAAATATTCATTAGAAATCTAAAAAGATTTCCTACATAATGATATTTTATTTATAATTTTTAGACATTATATAATTTATTTTATTTATGACACAATGATGATGCAGTAATTACTAAAATAGTGAAAAATAAAAATAATTGATCTTATAAATACCCAAATAATTATAATATGAAACTTTTAATGAATTAAACTAATTTTCTATGATAATATGATATATTAGGATTGATTTAATTGACTTTGTTCGAAGTAATCAATCTGTTAGGAGTTTCACAAAAATCAACTATTGAATAGTGTCAAAATTGACATAAAAGAGTTCTTAAAACAAATATTATATTATTAATTGATATTAAATTCCTAAAAATCTAAGGTTCGGCCAAGAGACTTATATTATGATAGGTTCCTCATTAATGGACCACTTGGGGGTCGCTTGGATGTATATAGTAAGTTTATTAATCATATTATATAAAAATACAAAGAGACATTGTAAAAGTGAAACTAATTAACTTAGAGTTAATACTTAAAGATAAGGTTAATATAAGTACCCAAACCTGTCTAAATTCTATTGGATGAGTTGTTTTCGACCTATCCACACCTCATACTTTGAATAGTCAACTTTGGAGCCTTTGTAAACCGAATATGAATTTATTATAAATTAATATTTCTAACTTTTCCAAAGGTTCCCCTCACCCCTCTTATAAAAGGGCACTCCTCCTTCTCATTTCTTCACACCTTCAAAGCCTTTTGGTTCGGCCAAACTCTGCCCAAATACTCTCCCAACATCCCTCAATACAACCTAGAGGCCTTAGTTTGATCAGAAAGCCAACCTAAGGAGCCCTTTTGATCAAATCAAAAGGAAGAACCCGAAGAAGAGGTAATGATTTCACCACCCTTTTCTAAGTTCATTTCTTCTTCCACTTCTTCTTCCTTTGTTCTTACCATTATGAAATAATAACTCCAGTATCTCACATATACTGTGATGTTATTATAAATATGGTACAATCATATTCAGTATTCTATCCACCCTTTGAATAACATGTCACCATACGTGCGTACGTACGGCTTACCGTCTCCACGTCGTGGTGTAATTGTTATTCAATATAATATTATTTGGATGGGTATAATAATGATGTGTAACTCATGTAAATAATAAATATAACATGTTAATGATTCTGTATATATGATATACCATCCATTTATATATTATTTTAATATCAAAAGAATGATATTGTCGCTCGTGCGTACGTACGGACTACCGTCTCCACGAACGCGATGAGATTCATTCTCCATCGTATCCATTCAAGTATAATTATCATTTGATGATTTAAAAATGATGTTTAAGGACTGTATATCATTCTGGATATGAATAAGATACAACAACCATGGCTTATGTAACAAAACATATAAAAGAAAATGAGTAAGTTAACTCCCGAAACGACGATAATTCTAAGATATTATTAACAAATCAATGTTAAAAGATCATATATGATATCATATTAATATATATATAATTCTTGTATAATTTAATAACAACTATTTCACCATTATACAGGAGGTTAACCTACCCCAACCAAGGAAAAGTACAAGGTAAGGGTTATTTCACAATCTCTTCATTATCCGAGGTTGTATTATACGTAATAATCTACTGGGATCTCTTTATCATCCACATCCATGTTTCTTCAAAATGTATTTCAAAACATTTTTACTATTTACAAGAATATGGGTTAAAGTCATTTATACCCTTGTTTGACTTTTTATAAGAGGTTTATAAAGGAATCTTTCCGTCGTTTTCAAAACAATGTTCTTTTTAACCTTTTCGACAGAATTGAGGTAAGAATGTTTTTTTAACTTATACGGCGGGTGCGGTTATTTTCCGCCGTTATAAAATCGTCGAAGCTTTACATACAAGCTTATAAGAATATTTTCAAAGAAAATGTTTTATTTTATATGGATCTTAAATGATTTCAAAATAAAAGTAGATACTTCTTTAAAAAGAATTTTGATTTCATCTATGTCAACATCCTTTGATGGATTTTAAGATTATTTGAAGTTGATTTATTATGATACAAAAATTCTATATTGAATTGAAGGTTTTGTGATATGTTTGACTGTGGATGTGCTATTTTTATACCATTCATAGTTTATGGTGAAATTATTGACATTTCGTATGCTAGTTTTAATCCGAATGTTTATGTTATATTTCAAACTTTTCTTCAGATGAATGTGCTAAACAAGTATGTTCCGGGTTGGGGACCGGTAAAAGTAATCCCTCCAGGTTGGGGACTGGTAAAAGTAAGCCCTCCAGGTTGGGGACTGGTTAAAGTAAGCCCTCCAGGTTAGGGACTGGTAAAAGTATGCCCTCCGGGTTGGTGTCCGGTTATTAGAGGCACTCCGGGTTGGTGTCCGATTATTAGAGGCACTCCGGGTTGGTGTCCGGTTATTAGAGGCACTCCGGGTTGGGTTCCGGTTAGAAGTAACCCCTAGGTCTTGGGATGAGGACTAGACAAAGAAATTAACGTTTAGCATTATGCATTCCAACATTATGAAAGTGGTTATTTATTTTTGCATGTGATTATTCGATTAGTGGAATATCCATGTGAATAAGTAAATGGCATTATTTCATTTTATTTATGCCATACCATGTTGAAAGTTCATGTTTAAAAGGCTTTTGTTTTAGTTATACATTGCCTTAAATGTTTATTCTTATTGATGAAAGTTTCCGCTATATTGTTATCCTTACTGGGCATTTGAGCTCACCCCTTTTCTATGTTTTATTTTTCCCAGGAAGTGAAGATGTAAGTTATGAATGACCTGCAGGGATATTATGAGGGGATTGTAGTGTGGACTGTGGAAACATTATGTTGTTGTAGTAGTTTTTGATTTTATGATGTAATGTAACACTTATGAATATATCTAGTGTTTCCAAGGCTACTAAACCAATCGGTCTTTCGAGATTTGATCTTTCTTGTGATCATGCCAATGTTATGTAATAATGCACCGACTCTAGGAAACTAGGGTCGGGGCGTTACAATATTGGGAATGTGGTACTTGGAAAATTTGATGGGGGGGAATTGCATCAACCCATTCAGGGTAAGCTCTCTTTTCTGGTTGAATTTGAGCACGTTTTCCCTCCATAGCTTCCAACCGAGCAGTTAATGACTTAATAGTAGTTATTAACTTTTGATAAACATCCAGTTGAGCTTGGACTTGAGCAGGTGTAGTAACTGGAGTTTGGACGGATGTGGTGGCTGGTACTGCAACTGATGGTAGCACCGCCGATTGCTGTTGTACATGAACCGTAGGATTAGACCTGTGAGGGTGTACTGGTAGAGGAGGATATTCTTGATCCATCTCAGTAACTGCAACAAATTCCCTTGGTTGACTAACTCCATCACGTTTAGGAGGAAGACTACCTTGAAGTAGTTCTGCATTCAAACTCCTCAATTCCTTCATTTATTTCTCCTGTTGTGCAAAAATTTTCTCTAGTGAGAGTGATTGACATTCTCCATAGGAAGGGTATGTGACCTGGTTCTTTCTTTTCCCCTTGTTTGATTCCTTTTATAGAGGGGGAAGTTGATTATTTAAAAGAATACCTAGATTATCAGTAAGCCTTTGATTTCATGTATGCACACCTTCTTCATTTGTGTTCGTGCGTACAACTTCTTGAGCAAGAACCTTTTCATCTAATCCCTCTGAGTGAGCCTCATTTGGGGGATCAGAAAAAACAGCATTGATGACATTAATTGATGCATAACACATTGAATCTCTTTTATCGTAATTTCTGCGATATTGTCTTCTTCCATATCCTTGATGAGACATTGACTTTTGTTGATTTTATCCCTCATGAACTTCTTGAAGAACCGTAATTTTGAGGGAATCTCCTGATAATTCATCTCTTTTTTCCTCTTGTGGCCTCTTCCCTAATCGAGATAATACTGACTTTCTCTGAGGAAGAGATTGAGGATTTCAAAAAGTCCTCGGTCATGTGGACTGGGGCTGTTCCTTTTGTTTCTGCTCAACTCCACAAATCCTATTTGTTGATTCTAAGGGTTGGGTTAAAAGAGTCCCCAGTCTGGCAAGCTGGGGTGGTTCTTGAGCTGCTACATCTGAGACTTTCATAAAATCCCTCCTAATCTTGTGGACTTTAGTCCAGAAATTAGCTGGAATCATTAACCTGCATCCACTCAAATCACCTGGCTCAAAAGACCGTTGGATGATTTCTGACACTTATGTCACTTGATGGTGTCCACGATCTAAAGGAAAGCATGTTCAATATTCTTGTTTGCTTGATGCAAGAGTAATTCAACAACTATTTCTTCGTATGCATTACTTTGGGAAGAACTAGTTGGGGTCTGTTATTGAGAAAGCCTTTGATTACAAACAAATCTAATTGGTTGTGGCCGTAAATGTGAAATAACATTGCATGAGACCATTTTCGGTGGGCTTTGTTGACAGGAGAGTAAAGTGAAATGTAGTGCTCCATGAACACCCCATCCCCTTATATGAATACCAGATGGTGCATTGGCAATTAACTGGCACAATCTTCTTATTGCACCAAGGTATGAATTCTGAAGGGATCTTTGCTACTTTTCAGCCTTCAGATATTGAGAAACTGAGAGAGATGCAAAGTCAACTTGGCATTGTAAACCTTCTATTTTCTTGACATAATTTTCATATTCATCATAAGATAATATTTTCTTTTTCAACGGACAAAGATTTTTCCATATGATGAGACTAATATCATGAATTCTATCTTCCATCAACATCTATGGAATTTCATACTGAGAATCATCCAGAGGCCAAAACATGACTGGCACTTGACCATTTTCTAGTTGTTTTCTCATATTCAACACTTCCTCTTTGTCATTTGATGAATATTATTCTACATGATTAGATCAGATCTGGTGCCTCCTTATTGCTTCATCGGATTCAACAAGATTGGTAGAGAATTTACTAATCAAACTAGAAGATGAATGACCCAGGGGTGGTTCGGAGAATGACCTACACCCCTAGCGATCTTCCAACTGAGAAATTATTTCACTTCCTAGCGGTAAGGCATCAGAAATAACTGGATTCACATTTTCAAGTGCCTCAAGATAATAGGTAATTTTCGTCACTACATTGTCCATTGGATCATTTTCTAGGAAATGTGAATTACTACTACGGAGAGGACTTTTGCAGCTAAATTCATCATCATGGGGAGGACCACCATGGTGGGTTACAATAAAAGATGAAACATTTTTCTTATTGGTCTTCTGGCCACACATATGGTTCTTCTAGATCTCATCTGAAGATGAAACTTTGAGATCGACCGAAATATCATGAAGCAAGCCTTCATGAGGATGTGTCTGATGAAGAACTTTGGAATTAATGTTCCCACTATTGGGAAATGAGAGAGTTTAATCTTGAATTCCTACAGATAATTTTCTAATGGCTCCAAGAACTCCAGCATCGAGCAAAGCCTTATTAAAAATTGGATCTTGATTTCATGATTGTTCTGGATGAGTCTCCTTTTTAGATTCCTTCTTACTCTCTTTGGGAACCACTTGTTGACGGAAGTGGTTATTATGGGTAGGTGTATGTGCGTGCTCAGGTGAAATAGTCAAGTTAAGCTGATTATATCCACTCAAATCAGGTGTATGTGCCTGACTTGGTTGTCCATATGATATGGGGGAGTATTCCCCATAACCCTCTTGGACTGGAACAGAGGTGTGTGTCTATTCCGGAGTGATATGTTGATGTGTCACTCCACTAGTAGGGATAGATTTGTATTTCTTTCCCTGTGATGCTGATGAAGCTACTATAATATTCTGACAGACATCCAGAATATGAGCAGGGATTTGCTTCTGCTCTTTCACCATTGACAGAATATGCTTGGTGACTTCAACTGCTGAAACGGGGATATACGTCCATTTTGTGCATGGAGTAGGTGTGTAATCCTGCTCTTGTCCTCCTTTTCCTGTCAGTGAATTCTGACAGTACTCAAGTGTGGGTGCAGAGAGTTGAGTCTGCCTCCTGTTTGGCATTGGTGCTTTCTAATTGACTTCTCTGGGTGCTACCAAACGAGACTATTGGTAGGCTTGATCAATACTAGAAAGTGTATATGCATGCATATTGCACTCTGCCGAACGTGGTTGATGAAATTCCATCAATACTGGCAGACGAGGGTGCGGCAGGATTGATGAGTGTAAGCAGGTGTATGTGCCCGTTTACCAGTTGTCAACACATTGGGTTGGAAGGCTTCATCATATGTAGTCAGACGAGCCTTCTGACTAGCAGATGATTTATAAACATGTGTATGTTCCTGTCTATAGTAATCCTCCAGAATTGCCTGGAGGGAATGGCGTGTTTCTGCCATACGAGTCTGCCGGACAGTGGAATTAAAACTGACGGGTGTGTGTGCCCACTCGTTACTTTCCACCAAGTTAGGTTGGTGGACATCTCCAGAAATGGAAGAGATAAGAACCTGCTCACAGTTGACCGGATCTCACCTCTAGCGGTTCGTCTTGCCTGATCGGGTCTGAGGAACCTGAGCCGAACCCCTAGAGACGATACCCTCATCATGTTGAGGGCGCACTATCGCACGAGTCTGGCGACGATTATTGATGGGATCCCTAGGGAAGGACTCCTGTCTCCTTGAATTAAGGCCTTCAGTGACCTTCTCATTCACCGCCCTAGAATATGGGTGGGACTGGTGATTGTGTTCCAGGAATAATGACCCGAAACGGTTTGAAACGGTGGTTGGAACCACCTGCATCTTGATCACAGGTCATCACTTTCCAGACAACCAGAGTGAGTTATTGACATGGAGGGCTTTTCGAGCAGCCTACAGAGTCAGAATAGTACCATTTTGATGGTATTCCTTAACCAGCGTATTTAATACCCAGCGTTGAAGATGCTGAGTAGGTGATTTCTTCCTCGGAGCGGATGACGATCCCACAAGAGTAGCAGCAGAGGCATTCACAGCAGAGGTTTCATAGGTGTGAACTTAAGAGGATCCCTTTCTGTAACAAAAATGATCTTGGAAAAGTGTGCATGTTCGATATAACAGACATAATAAAGATAAGTTCGGCCACTAAATATTATGGATGATCACATATGTTATTGATTGTTTTGTTGGCCCTCTAATTGAGTTTAAACAGGGGCCTAAAAAATAAGTAAAACATCACTTTAACTTGGTTAACGATTCACGTCGGGTTCACCAATTTTTGTTTCCTCTGGACGTGGGGATGACCTCATTGATTAAAGGTTCAAACATCCCAAGCGATTTCTAATAGGTTTGTTCGTAGAACCAGAAACATCCAGTGATTCTATATCCATTTGGACCTACATTCCAAAGGTAGGTGCTCATTAGTTGTGAACATATGAGGCTTAAGAATTTTCATTGGTCAAGAGGATGGGAGGTCGAACTCATCACACATTTTGGGGGGGGGGTTATTTTCTACTACGGGAATCTCATTATAGATTTAAGTTATGTTTGTAAATCCTTATTAAATTACTAAGTATGAAAATGAACTTTCCACCAGATCTGACAATCAGTGATTAGTATGTAAGAGATTTAGATAATCTTTTATATGTATTTGAGGTTCTTCATCGATAGATAATCATCTGTATTTGTTAGATATTCTTATTCAATGGTATTCTTCAACACATTATATAGAAATCTCTTGGTCATTATGATAACCATACTAGTTTTGAAGCCACTCAATGAGGCACTTGAAGTTTATTGTCATTCAGAAGAACATGGATTATTTCAGAGTTGGGAGCGTACCCGTAGATGGGCTACCTATGTATCCTTTTGTTTTAGAAAAGGAATCAGAACCCATGTAGTTCGAGTAATGAAGTATGAGGTTTATGCATGGTTGATGGCTCAAAGAAATATTTCATAATTACTTTTATGCTCTAAGATCATGTGAGTCATGCTCGGTGTGAGAAATAAGAGGTATTGGTAAAATCTAACAATTGTGCCACGAAAGATGAAATCATGAGAAATGATGTGGGGCTTATGTATGTATGACTGCCCAAGATAGATGAGTATTGGGATTTACTTTAGAGAAGAAAACCCCACGAACAAGTTCCATAAAGGTATATGTGCTTTATGGAGATTTGGATACTTGACTTAGGACTTAATCTTGAGAAGGATGCCCAAATTAGAGGGGACTTATGATTGGGTTTCATTCCAGAGAAGGAAGTCCAAATCAAAAGTAAATTAAGACTGGTTAAGATGAATAATGACTGGGGCTTACTCCTAAGGAGGATGCCCAAAATTTGGGAACTTGGGGCTTACTCCTAAAGTGGATGTGCATAATTTGGGAACTTATGACTGGGGATTATTCCTGAAAAGGAGGCCCATGTTAAGGAGGCTTGAAACATGAGGCTTACTCCTGAGAAAGAGACCCAGATCAAAAGAAATTAAGGCTATGGCTTACTCTTGAGAAGGAAGCCCAATGAATAGGGAACTTGGGGATTACTCCTAAGGAGGATGCCTAGATTTTGGAAATTATGATTGGGGCTTACTCCTAAGGAGGATGACCATATTTGGGAATTTGAGACAGGGGATTACTCCTGATAAGGATGCCCAGGTTAAGGGGCTTGGGGCTTTCTCCTATGGAGGATGACCAGATTTAAAGATCTTCTCATCTTAAAGTATGAGGCTGAATGAATGAAATCTCCCACCTCAGTGACATGAAGACATGTAAATCACTAGGTTTTGAGATATGTTCAATAGAATTCCTTTAAGAAAAGGAAGTTAATAAAGGAAACATGCCATAAATGGCTTTAAAGAGTGTCTTGAAGACTAAATATTGAACAAGAGAGGTGGATTTGAAGAAAACAAGTGAATAGGTTGGAGGGGCACCCAAAAAGAGAGAGGCATACAAGTCCTGTGTGGGCGCGCAGGTCCTGGTTGCACAGGTATGCCTTTGCGACACAAAGGTACATGCACGACGGTCAACCCATAGGGTAATACATGGGCGAGGCTAGGCCCAAACCCTTAGTATTATCCCTAGGGGCTTCCAAAATAGTGGTGCGTAGGTTCTAGTGAAGGGATAAGGCGGCGCACAGGTGTCTTCATTTCCCTTAATGGTTTATACACTTAAGCGCGCAGGTATTGATGAATTTAAACACTTAGGAATTGTTCCCCTTCTTTATAGCTTCCATTCTAGGTAATAAATTTCCTTAGAAGTGTTTAGAAGACTTCCATAAGAGACTAGGGCGTCTGGAACTTAAATCTGGCTTTTGGAATTTTTCATCCTCAAAATGGGGGGCCCACAAGGGGTATTTATAAGCTGCGGAAGACCCCGAGAAAAAATCAAATAGGGCGTATAGGTCACTTGTGCACCCAAAATGTGGCATGCAGGTATACTTTCATGACCATGATAAAACCTGTGCGACCCAAGTGAAAACAAATCCACTTTCATGCCTTTGTCAATTTTTGATGTTTTTTCAAAGGATGAATCAATTTATGTTAAGGTACTTTCCCTTTTCATTCATTTAGACTCTGTGACGGAAAGGAGCATCAACACATACTAAAGGGAGTCTATGTAATCCATGTCATTCATGAGTGATTAAGTTAAAATCATCAAAATCCAGCATCAATCCTATGCACAAGGGTCAGTCATGGCCCTTGTAAATTTATCTAATTACCTTAGGAATGGTTTCTTTAATCAATTAAGATTTTGGGATCATTAATTAAATATGAATTGCTTGTTATTCATAAAAAATTATGAATTTAATGATTCATTCTTCCAAGGTGAATACCTCATGTAAATTTCTAATAAATTTTCATAAAATCATAGGGAAGAGTACATGAGACCACAAACCTAAAAAGATGAAAATCCTAACCAAGTAAATGATGATATATTTTATATGAAATCTAGGTCAATAAAGCCTCCATCGATCACAAATAATACATAACTCATGCCTGAGAGTTTGAAATTAATTAATTAAGAATAAATAATAATAAATTAAAATTTTTATAAGGAAACTATCCTTCAAAGTAAAAATAGAGTACACGTTAATATTCTAATTGATTATCAATTCCTAGAAAAAACCATAAAAAACCATCCATGGGAGGACAATAACACACTTCTAACTTAATTCTATGAAAAAACCCAATCACGTGGTAAAAACAGAGGAAACTTTAATATAATTAAATTAAAACCATTAGAAGAAAATTGTTAGGCAACATAACTTAACCACAATAATTTCCATTGGAGTTTAAGCAGCTCTCAATGTAATCTTGATTCTAAGATGAGAAAAATCCCGGAATAATTTTTTTGATATGATGGATTTAAATTCATTTCACCCAAAAATAAATGAATAGATCATTAAATAACATACCTTTATTGAAACACCCATCAAAGAAGTGTGTTAATCCACATTTACGTCCTCTATCCCACGTGATCCATATCTCCACCGCACTTAGATATTTCCATTAATATCTGATGGAATTATCATTTAATTATTTAGTAAAGATAAATCTAATTATAAATATTAGATTAATATTGAAAAATATACTATTATTATTAGAGATTTGAGACATAAAAATATCACAAATTCTAAAACATACCAAGAAGATTATCCAAAATGAATTACACAGCGATCCACCACAACACAAGGAAGAAGGAGGATAAGACCGAAGAAAAATGAAGGATAATACCCTAATGAACCAATTCCTCACACCTAGATCCATGTTAGATCAAAGAGACTATTGGATTGATGAATATAAGAGGAAACATCCAAAAACTCCTTAAAATTTCATGTGATGGAGGGTAAATTACTGTGTTCTTGGTGGTCAAAATGACCAAAAATCCCTAATTAATAGTTATCAAATACACCCCACTGACTAGATAGTGAGACTTATAGGGTTGTAGGACCAATACTAGCCTCACTGGCCACCTTATGAGTTATTTTGGGCAACATGGGCTTCTTCCCATTCAATTATCAAGATGATGGGGGCTACTGGATAATCACTGTTGTTGTTGTAGTCTGGCTATCTTGACCAAGCCTTTTGGCTTCATTCAATATATTTATCACCCTTCAATCTTACATTCATGTTAGAAAAGACTCATCAAGGATGTTTGGGAATGAAATAACTAGGGTTAACACTTATTTTCTATAGAAATATGTGTCCAATAAATGAAAAGTTCATTTTTTTTCTTTGATATTCATGACACTTAGTGACAGGGCCATTAAAATCTCCCCCTATAGTGATTGTCTTCATTGAGAAGTTATGGTAGCATATGAATCACATCACCCAATATTCCTTGATTTCCATCCATAATAATTTCTTCAAATTCTATCCTTGAACTCAAACTCATCATCTCATGGAATTTCTCACTCAATAACGCCCATATACTCATGCAAGATGAATCTAAATATGATATAAGAAGCCAAAATAGAATCTTATTGTCATTCACATCATGACACAAATTACCACATCCCTTGAACTCAACAAACCATGTCATCAAATGATTCATGTTGAAGCATTGAGGTTATTTTAACCATAGGAATCACTAAATGAATCATGATTTTAGTATTCCAATTACACCCATAGTGTGGTTCCATTTCATCATGTTTTATCAAATTAAAGACACAAGTTTCAATTTGACACAAAATCTCATTCATAGTTCTGAGTCGAAATAAAGACACTATACTGAACAAAGAAACCTAAAAAATTGAAATTTCCAAAAATGATATGGTTGATTCTTAACCACCACAATCATACCTGATACGATGAGCTTGATATGGTTCCAACCCACAACATTCATGTTCACATAGATACACTAGTTGGTACACTTCTAGGAAACTACCTAAAAAGGTACATAACCTAAAACATTGGCACTCCTTGAATCCACTGATCAGGATGGATTAAGTCTTATAAGGATCATCTAATTGATTAGGAAACCTTAATGAAGTATGAACTAACACTGAAGGAGTTATCTGGTTTATTTATCATATTATTTAACCAGCCATAAGGATCTCAAATACATTTCAACCCCCTAATGATCCAACTCCTTCTTAGTTCTCATTGATTTATTCCATGACTCTAAGACATACATATGGTCTCCATAAATCATTATATATAAATCAAACATTAGGAATCCATAATATAATCAAATATAGGTCCACTACACACCAGTATTATGGTGTCATTATAGCCATTCAAATATCGGTTTTAAAAAAGACAACAACCCTTCCAAAAAAGAAGTCATTTTACATGAAACTAGGTCAATGAACACCATCATAAGAGTATCCTTATTTTTACCTCACAATTATTATATCAATCAACATTGTCCATGACTATTCCATTATCAAATATGATAACTAAGAAGGAACCAAAACATTCACACACCGGGATTACCCAAAATATAGCTCACTGTATTCAACAATCCATTCCTGATATGCATAATGTTCTTCTGCATCCTAGACGTGGGTTATGACTTCTGAGCTAGATTAAAATAACCTACTCATGATATCTTCTAATAAAACCATGAAATTTACATTAAAATATAAACTTGGTTTGATCACACATTAGTACATCGATCCATTACTGATGTCATCTTCCATCATGGAGACATCTACTCTCATAGAAAACTTTGGTTTACCAAGAACTATGATCTTTCTTCCAAACATTCTAGTTTCTAATATAAGGGGTGAAATAAGACCAAAAAAATTAGTGTTGTACCACCATTATCTCTTCTAAGTTCATGAATAGAACTTGAAAAATCTCAAAAGTTAGTTCTCAACCTCACTGCACTAATTCAACTGACCTCACACAACCACTGGAATGAATGCTCACGGACAAATGATTTCTCCAATATGGAATGATAAAAACACTCATTGATCAAAACAAAGTGATTACCCCATGAGTCATAGGTCTAAATTCTAAAATTTAATTTATCTTTATCATCCCATGTTATAAGGTGCTAGCTCCACCAAACCCAAGAACTCTCGATGTACCCTTTAGAAATGGGCATCTCTTTGCTACCACGATCCATCGCACAACACCATACACATGGGACTTAATTCAGTCCATTCAGCATGCACCCATAATATAACCATCCTATATATATCCACCACGTATTTCCACTTGTAATCCAGTGGAAGTAACATTCTAAATTAATATATCAGGAAACCTCAATTCATTCCCTCGATGTCACAAGCATCTAAGTGATCAAACCCAATCCTTTATCATGAGTACTAGAAATCGAGGTGATCCATACTCTCAGGTTGCTGGGAAAATTTCGAGACCTTCTATTAATCCTTTTAAAGGTTACTCACATGCACATGTAATTTTAGTTCAATTGAAAACATCCATAAGGAGTAAACCTTGACTATCCCTTCACAAGGCACATCCTCAATTCGGTTACCTTTAGGAAATATGAGACACCATCTCAATAGTAACTATAGTAACATTTCTAAGGTTACAAGGTCTTAAACAAAACCTGCATGTGGTACCACTAAGGTTTATAACTCACAAAATGATATCTATAAACATCTACACATTTGCACCATGATAGATTCCATTTTAAACTAACTACATCGAGGCTATAGATTCTTGATTCAGTTTAATATAATTCCACTGGGCTATATTTATTAGTACACATAGGAAATAGTTTTAACCAGAGTTAACCAAGAATATGTAATAGATACTCCCACAATGTTCTTAATAAGGAATTTAATACCCCATAATTACTTATAAAGGTATACTAAACTAGCCATGTAGTGATAGACTAGAGCATCATCTCCATCATTGTTGTCATCATTTTCATCACCCTGGTGCATCACATTGCTGTCTCACATTACCTTTCATCAGAAGCTGACATGCATGGGGGTTCATCCCAATCGAATTTCATCAAGAGATCATATGTTCAATCAAAACACACTTTATTGACAAAAATATATTAGTCATATGTCATCAGTATAATAAAATACAAGTATCATATATGTCAATAAAAACCTACATGTGGAGTATGATGCATGTTATTCCCCTTTTTGATATAGATAATATTAAATTATTATGAAATATTAAACCTAAAACTTCATGTGTTCCATATGAGTTGAAATCAAATAAGCACAATAGTGTAAACCAAGAACCTGATCCCTTTCCCTTGGAATATAGATTTCCATCAAAAAAGGTTTTTATGAAACATGAGTCTAAGTTTGATTACATGCTTTAAAATAATCTAATAAAAACTATCTACCAACTCTCCAAATTAGGAATACATGAATCTTGTGCTATAATACCCTTTTATAACATCATAACCGGAATCACCGAGTTTGATCCACAATTAAAAATAACCTATAGTTTTCATCCCCATACATCAAAGGTTTTGGACTAGCAGTTCGGTCTAAGGTGGACCCTGGGGAGACTGTACCCCCCATCAAAGTTCACAATTACCTATAAATAACTAAACATGTAACAATATACAATCATATTATCTTGAATAAATAGCACACCATTAGTAATATATGACTTAAAAAAAGACATGAATGGTCATACATGATTATATAGGAACTAATCTCCCAATGGTCCAATCATTTAAACAAATAAATAAGAGTACAATTTGAAGAGGTTCTACTCCAATCTCCAAGACTCCCATCCTTGTTGTATCTAGACTCATAGTGATCCATCCTACTCAAGAATAAAACATGGGCCTTGACCCAACCTACACCTGTAATAAGTGAGGGCTTCTCAGGCGCCCAAGTACAATGGACACCAAAGAAGGGTGTGAGTACAACTCAGTATGAAATCACCAACATGGTCCAATACCTAACCGATAAAAATTTAGTTTACATACATGTGATAGTATCATTATAAATCAAACATGAAATACATAAACTACCCAACCATAAAAATATAATCACCAAAGCACATACAAGAAACAAAAACTGATGTGTTGAGTGTTCATGGGCTTACCAAGCTATCAAGAACCCTGGACACACCACCTTTATCTTAATTATAGAAGGATAATCAAATAATGATGGAATAGAATATGAAATTTCCACATGGATGATCGAAAAGGCATCCAGATAAATGTCACTTGTAATCTTCAAGGCATCGAGACAGCATGTAATCAACATATGTAAGGCATAGAGATGAAACATCACTTAGTATTCCCAACGTATCAACAAGATATATAACTAATAATATGAAATGATTCAATACAAAATATCATCCATCATTCCTAAGGCATCAAGATAAAATCTCACTCAATATCCTCAAGGAATCAAGATAACACGTCACTCGATATCCACAAGGTCGTCATACCTCAAAAATGTTGCCAAGGTATAAACATAAATATTTCATGCTCGTAACCTATATACATGACAATCATCATCATCTCAAGGTGTTTTTAGTACCACTTTATTGGGTAGTCATGCATGAAGGTACACCTATGATCAATACTAGAAGAAACATCCAAAGGAAATATCATATATCAAACAAATAGGGTAAAACATACATATAGACATATCATAGCATATCATTATGAGTCACAATAGTTATGAGAAAACACATTTAATAAAAAAGATAAACATAGACTAGTAAGATACCTAATAATACTCATTGAATAATTCATTATATGTATCTTTATTTATAAATTTGAGCACAAGCATATATCCATAAATAGTAAGTCTTATCAAATATAGGAAAAACGTAGCACATTAAGCATGAGTATCAACAACCATACACACACACACACACACACACACACAAGTGGTCAACATTAACAAGGATCACATAGCATACTCATGAATCCACAAGTGATTGAGCATAAAATTTATTCTTTAGAGATATATACATGCACACATGTGATCAAGCATCCAATATGGTCTCTAATAGTATAACTACACACCCGAGGGGGGTCTATGTAATTTGAGGTATTCATTAGTGATCAAGCCTCGACCAGCAGCAGACAACATCAATCTAGATCATAAGGGTCATTCATTACCATTGTAACTTTTTCCAATTACTCCATTAAATATTAATACTTCATCAGATTCATCGAGATTGCTAGATCTGACATCCAATCTACTGAATTTAATGTCCAGATGATACTTGTTAGCTCCATGGAAGGTCACAAATCTAATAGATTAACTATACCCAGTGTAGAGGTTAAATCCCTCATCTTACCTTATGACTTCAATGATACAAAAAAACATCATCTCCTTTCTCCTTGAAAGATTGAAACTCTGGTAGAGCTCCGGATCTGAGGTTTTCCATCTTCCAATCAGCTGATTTTGATGGCCTGATGAAAACATCATCTATATTGAAGTAATCTATGTACGCCATCGACCCACAGAACCCCAGTGGCCATCCCAAACCACCTCCTAGAGCACCTACCCTTTCCATCCTCTCAATTCCAATATATAGAATCCAATTTAATTCAATTTTGACAAAAAAATAATGAAGATATCATAAATAAATATACATTCAAGAATAACCACTTCAATGTAATGAATTAATCATCCCATGACATTCTCTAACCATTATAATACTCATATCCATCCTTCTCAGAAAATTCCATCAAGATCTGATAAAATTGTCATCCAATTATTTAATCAGGGTCTAACCAATGATAAATCTATGATCAATGTTATAAAATAGAAGATTATCTATTGAGAGTTGGGAAATAAAGAGATATAAAAGGATAAAATTTACCAATAGGATCATCCATGATGAAGAACTTACTGATCCAACACCACATGATGAATAAAGAGGACATGATCTATGAAAATTAAGGATCATACTTAGATTCAATAATTTTTAGACATAGATCCATCTTGGATCAAAGGAGACACTTGAAGGGAGGAAGATATGAGGACACATCCAATAAATCCCAAAAAATATAATTAATGGATTTGAAAAAAAAAGAATAATTGGTTGCCTAAATGACCAAAATACCCTTGTTAATAGCCACTCAGTGTACCCCACTGACTAGCTAGTGTTATCTCCCTAGATGGCTAGTGAGAGTTTCTAGGAAGTAGGCCTACTACTTACCTCATTAGTGTAATGATGTAGGATCTACAACTAGAAGGTGAGTAATTAAGGTATCATGGAATTATTCCTACCCCATTGGATCATTGGTGGGTATAACGGAATGATGGTGCTACTGTAACTTCACAGATTTCTTGACCAAACCTCCATCCTTCTTCCATGCTTTTGTTCAGCCTTCAAGCTTCTATTCAAGTGTAAAAACACATCTCAAGTATATATAGGAATAAAACATCTCTATTAAACTCTCTTTTCTTGAAAAATCCAGCAACTAGATGAACTTCTAATGTTACCTCTAAAATTAAAGACACCTAACAATGATGATTTTTGAAGAATCTGTCTTAGAATAATGAAGTTCTGAAAGAAGTATTATAACTCAATAAAGGGATCTGAGTTAACAAATATCCAATAAACATTAATATATTTTAAATCCAAATACATTAAAAATATAACGTGATATAATTATCTAAACTAATTGATTACGGTAAAATAAATTCATTGGGTAGAAATCACACAATATTAAAGATATCATGGTATATCAGAATCATGTCTCAATAAATTAAATTTGAGACAAATAACACCTTACCTCATTTATTGTTCTATAATATCTTGAATAAAAATTAACTATCTTAATCACTAATATTTGATCCTTTTTATATTTATAACCTTTTATAAATCTCATTTAAAATATTTTCTTCATGTATATTAGTTAGTTATTATTTATTTTTCATATGGAGTGTGAATAATATTTGTCGTTTTGAAATAGTTTCATAATAGCGATGTTGTTCTTCATTCTAATCCCAAATATAATCATTCATGAATCATAGAATAAATTTTAATTTATGTTTTATAATTATTTATAATGTTATAATTTCATTATATTGTTCTTTTTTTCATCTTTAAAACTGAATTTAGTGATGAGCATGGTTTGATGATTCTTATAAAATGAAGGGTATTATCTCAAATAAAACGGTATAATTTTTATATTAAAATTTTATAAAATAAAATTATTTCATTATTTATATCATATATTAATAGGAATTAAATTTACTTAGGAATCCATGATATAAATTTTTAGCATTGTACATGTATGTGGTCAAACAAACCCAAACAAGAACATACCATAATTATTGGAATATTACGTAGTGATTTAGTTTTTATATCATTATAAAAAACAATAATGATCTTAATTATGTTTATTAGTAAGATATATCATAATTTAAAATAAATATAAGATTAATATAACCTAAAAAATTAATTACATAATAAAAATAAATCATCTTTTTCTTCTTTATAATGCTATTTTGGATGGTTGAATTTAGCACATTTGTTTATTTCTCATATTGTTAATAGGTTGTCTGAATTGTCTCTATAAAAACATAATAATTTCATAAAAATAATTTATATTAATTAAAACCAAAATCGTAACCAACCATGTAATGTGGTTATGAAAATAAAAATAGAAATCTATCTTTCCATCGAGGCGGCAGTCCAGACATACACATGGATGATCATTTCATTTTACATAGAATGGAATAAGAGATTATTATGGTTTATCATTTAATAATATATAATATATAATAAATAAAATAATTACATATTAAATTCCATGTTTTTTCTATTATTACATGTAGGTCAATGAAAACGAAACATGTTTCTTCATGAATGCGGTAGTCCGCACATACGCATGATTCACATTTTTATTTTTCTTAAAGGAAAAGGGAAAGGTGGTTAATGATTATATAATCATCATAATAACATAAAAATTTAATTATGATATTTATGTTTTTATTTTAATATTTTTTATTTTAATTATAGTAATAGAAATTTCACACAAAGAAATATAAATGACAAAGGAGAAGCTATAAATTTATACCTCACTTCTTGGATTATCCCACTTGAGAAGGGGTATAAGCCTTTAAGGGATGGTATTTTGAGAAGGAAATAAAATCTTGAAGGGGTATATGGGTGTTTAAGAGATTTTTGGGCACATGTTTGGATGAAAAAAGTGGGTTTTGGTTTGAGGGGAAGTGGTGATATGAGTTCCCAATTTCTAACTGAAAAGGGAAGGCGTTTTTGTAAAAACCCAAAATATTTAATAATGGGAAGTAAATATCAAAACAAGTAGCTCCAAAAATTTAACATAATATATAGCAAAATAAATAAGTTCAATAATGGACTCAATAACCCATTCCCGCACATTTTTATAACATGGTGTTTTGTCTTTCCCCTAGGATAAACCATTTTTAACACTTTATTTTTACTAAGGTAACAAGTTTTTATCCAACTGATTTGTCCTTTATGATTTAAAATAATTGTTTCTTTATAACATAATTTGGAAATAATGGTTCTTATTTTTATATCCATTTTATTATATTAACTTACTAAAAATGATACAACTAATTTTAAATTACAAATTGTATAATGTAATAAAAACAATTTTCAAAAAATATATAAATTAAGTTTTAAAATATAAAATATTGGTTTGTAAATTAAAACAAAATTTTTTAAAATTATAAATTCACATATTTAAAAAATTGATCATGGGAAAAGGTTTCACAAATTTATAATTCATACTTATATAATAATAGTGTAATAACATCATGTTATTTGTAAAAATGGTATTTTTCAATATTCAACTACAAATTCATCTTTCTAAAAAAATACCTAAAATTAATATTAACATAATATTGTTATGATAAATTAAAAAATAATAATTTAGAGTCTAAATTCAGATTTTAAACTATATCAAAAAATATTTTTTAAAACAATTTTTTAGAATATATTTTTTGGTATATTAACAATTCTTCTAAAATCAGTTCTAATCCTAAATATATCATAATTGAGGAATAATACTTTTATAAAATATATTTTAAGCATAAAAAATATTTTATTTTTTTCTTAGTAAAATATGTTGAAGCATTATTAAAAGGGTCCTTTATTTTATAAGTTGGTTATAACTCCTTGTACTATTTTATTCAATGAATACCATACATTGGTCAATATCAATTTTAGTAAAAAGTGATTTTCCTCTATAGGGTTTTTTTGTGATTGAAAGACTCACTTAATGTTATATTTATTTAATTAAAATATATCGTTGAATATGTGGTTCTTAAATCCCCCCTCCCCCTAAATAAATTGTATCCTTGTAATTTTAATTATTTATCACTTAAAAGTTATGGGATTACATGACTATAGATTTAATTTCAAATGAGTTTTCATCCTTATTATCTTGGGTTTGACAAGTGAACTCATATTTCCTCTCATATTGGTAATATAACTAATGCGCAGTTTTTATTGAAACATTTTTGCTAAATACCCCAATACAATTGGAGTAAAAAAATTTCAACGTAGGGTTATAGTCAAAATTTTATTAATAAATAATCATGAGTGTAATTTTGGATGTGTTTTTTAAATTGTAGAATTTATCATTTTCAAGACATCCAATCCCTATATAATATCACGTCAAATATGATTGAATGATTTATAATAATATTTTATAGTAATCAAATTCCTATAAAAATTTTCAAGATATGATCTATATACTTGGGGACTCAAAATTGTTTTTAATAATTCAACATATATCCATCATGGTGGTGATTTGTTTCCCTTAGAAACTATTATGGGTATAAATAAGTTGGTTAAATAAGATAAAAATAAAATACTCACATTTCTTGAGTGCTTGGTTAGTAATCCTTTCTCTATATTATCTTAAAAACCCACATTCATGGTTGTGGTTGTATAATAATTCCCATGCATTGGATGTTTCTAGTTCCCATCATCATTTTTATCCATTGTATTAGGAAATTGACTTGGATAATTCACATGTTCCCCAAATTTAAGATAGTGAATTATTGGTGGTAAAAGTGTATGAAATATTTTTTCCTTTAATGTCCACTAAGATCTTCACTTTTCATTAATAGTTTCTTTATACCCTCCTTTTCCACACATAAAATATATCCCAGTTTCATTAAGACATCCCCCTAGGTCATTTTTTCAATTGTTTGATATAAAGGAATTTGATCATTATTTAATTCATCATATTCCTCACTAGAACTACCATGAGATTATATTTCTCTTCTTTAGTGTGTATGTAAGGTCTACTAACTTTATGTAGCCTACCACAATTAGACATAGCTATTTTAGAATAATCATAAGATTATTCACTCTAGTTCTTATCCTTTTAGGTTGCTCATTTGGAAAATTTCTGAATTTCCATTTGTATCTAGTGTTAATAAAATTCCCTACAGATTCATCCATTACTACAATGAAAATCAATTAATCGTGAGTTATGAAAAATTAACACCATTTGATAATTATTATAATACAATTTTATGATAAAAAACCAATAAATTTATTAATTTTAGAAATTATTAGATTAACATTATGTTCAATAGAAAGTACACTCTGTTTAGTCTAGGTTTGTTTAGGTTGGGTTCTCTCATACTTCTTGTCATGATTCTATAACACAATAAATCCTTCAAAATATCATGTAAATAGAATGGTATTAAATTAAACATATCTTCTATGTGTTTCAATCAAAGTATTTTTTAGGACACTTTGTCATGAACTAGGTGATAATTGATTTAATAACAAATAAAACCTTTTCAGGTATATTTCCACTATATACATTTACACCAGTGCGTACATCCCCTTATTATATCCATACATAGATTTTACTTCTTGGAAAACTGCACAATCACTACTTTTACATACATTCAATATCTTGTTCAATACTTATACTTATCCCTTAGAAATATCCCTAGGGTTTTAGAAATATGTATCTTATCCTAATCGATAGAATATCACCTCAACTGACCTTAAGGTTTATCTTTTCCATTGAAATTATAATTAACCTTAACTTATCAACATTTAATGACATTTAAAACTCCTAATTTAACCTCAATTTATATCATGTTAATCTATAAACTTATATAAACCCTACTTTAATACCAAATATAGTTTCCCACAAATGTGATCTTCTCATCCACATAACTTAAAGAAGATATTTCCTTTAAATACATACCTAGGACATTTTAGGATAATAGTTTTATATAATTTGGACAAACAATTATTTAAAAAACACATGTCATTTTTATTAATTGTATAGGTTTTCCATTATAAACAAAACTACATAATTTATAATGAGTCTTAAACATCTCCCAAAAATTATATACGTAATAAACTCTTTTGGACATCATTTTTTTCTATCCTTATAGCATGGGTAAATATAATCATAATAAAGGTGTTATCTCAGATTCTTGGTAATGGTAATAATAAGTGATAAAAATTGAGTATCATTAGTGATCATAGGTTGAGAATATGAGTACAATCAATATATATATATAATACATTTATACCCCAAAAAACATAGATCATACATCATGATATAAGGCTTGGAATAACTTAATACATGATTGTGTCAATAAAAATAATCCATGCTATTATTACATAAGATTTATAATAAGAATAAAATTGTTTCATCTTTAAAATATGTATGAAGAATTATTATAGGGAATAATTACTTTCATGAGCCACACCATTAGTTCTCACAGTTATGAAATACTATAATATACTCTAAACTACTTCTCTCAGGATATATATACTTTCAAAAAATGCATTAAAGGAATATATATATCATCACTTATCATTCATACATACATTTGGGTTCTAATTGAAAATCATTAACTTGTCACATCATAAAGAAACTGTGGAAATAATTTTGGTTTCATAAAACAATCAAATCAAAAGCACTCACCTTTTTGATATATTAAATAGCCTATGGAAAGAAAAGTGGTTTAATTAAACACAACATAAAAACCCATGTAAATAAAATTGGTTTCATATCCTTTTCAAATGGGTTAATATAAGTATAACATTAATAATTACATTAGTAATCATAACATGATAAACCCATTGGAAATAAATTGGTATCTAATAACATGAGGTTAATTTCTAAGTAATACTATTTAATCAGGAGAATAAATCATATGGTATTTACAATTTATAGTTAATGGTTATATGGTTATGATAATAATTTCCCCTGTCAATTAATGAATGATGTCTAGCTGAATACTCATCAATCAGAGGAATGATAAATAGTGTATTCTCAAAAGAAAGTCGTTGGGTGAAAATTTAGGATTTTATATAATGGGATATTAGGATACATAATTGAATTTATGGATTATTTCCTTTATATATATTTCAAAATTAATTTAACCTTATAAGAATAAGTGTAATTTATTGTTCACTTTTAAAAGATATTTTTTATAAAATTTAATATGAAAAAATTTCAAAAAAAATTATTTTAAAAATATTATTCCATAAATCAGCCTGGAATATAATACAAAAATTATTAAAAAATTTGAATTGAAAAATTTTAAAATATATAATTTTGGGAAAAAAATAATATATCCTTGAAATGTTATAATGTTTATTAAAACAATTTTGGGTGGAAGATAAAACATTTCATTTGAAAGGATGGAAAACATTTTAATGTTTTTAAATATCATTGTTGAAAACAAAAACTGTAATAAGATCAGAAAAAAATGTTTTTTAGTATACAAAAAATATAGTGGAAACATGAGATATCACATAATTAGGTTTCTGATTATAAAGTAAAAAATTGGAAGGAATGAAAATAAGGACAATGAATAAAAATACTTTTTTAGACGATGATAATTATTCATTATAATAATTAACATTTTGTGGGAAGAAATTAATTAAGGAGGAATAGTTGAATCAAAATTTTCATTTTCCCCAGAGAAGAAAATAATTTATAAATAAAAAATATTTGTTTGGAAGAAAACCCACTCAGAAGAAATTATTTCATGAAGATTATAACTCAATGAATGGAGTTTAGTTAACAAAACCCTCTCAACATTTGTATCATTTGAATCAAAATTCATTTAAACGAGAACATGAAATGGCTCTTAAAGACACATATTTATGGTAAAATACATTCATTATAATATAATCACACCATATTAAATAAATCCTAGTGAATAATACAAAATATGTCTCAAGAAATTAAATTTGAGACAAAGAACCCCTACCTCAATTCATACACTCTGGCCTCCGATATCACAACAGTAACTATCTTAATCACCCATTTAAAAAACCTTTTAATATATATAACCTCATATAAAATTAATTTATAATTATTATCAACATTTATATTAGTAATTTATTATCTATTTTTGATATCACATGGGACTAATTCTGATAGTTTTGAACATGTTTCGTAATAGAGGTCTTGTTCTTCATTCTTCTCTCAAATTTAATCATTACCAAATCATAAAATATAATATAATTGATATATTATAATTTTTATTATGATATAATTTCATCAAATTCTATTTTTGCTTATAATAATTAAAGGTGAATTTGGTGATGAACATGTTTCAATGGTTCTTAACGAACGAAGTGTGTTTTATAAAATATTGAGGTCAATTTATATATTACCGCTATAAAATATGACAATAATTGTTTAATTATTTATATAATATATTAATTGAAATAAAATTAACATATTCCTCCATGATATAAATTTATAGCATTGTTCATGTAGGTGGTTAACCCAACCCAGACAAGAACATACCAAAATTAATGGATAATTATGTAGTAATTTAGTTGTATTATCATTATACCGGAATCATAGTGATACTATTTAGTGTTCATTATTGTGATATATCAAAATATTAAAGAATAAGAATATGAATTTAACATATAAAAAATTATTACATAAAATAACGAAATATTTTTTTGTTAGAACACTCTTTTAGATTATTGAATTAACCATGGTTACATTATCTCACATTGTTAATAGGTTTTATAGTTTTCCAATAAGTAAAAATAAGAATTTTATGAAAATAATTTTTATACAGAAAACCCATTTTCATGATTTTACATGTAAGGAATTGATAGAATGAAAAATGAAAATCGATCGTTCCATGCAGACAGAAGTCTACATGTACGCTTGGACGAGATATTATTTTCCATAGAAAGATAAAAATAAGAAATATGGTATATCATTTAAGAATATTAAATATGTTAGAGATATTAACCATATATATTAAAATCCATTTTATGACCATAATTTCATGGTGGTGAAGGAAAAATGAATGATTTTTCTTTAGGGAGGTGGTTATCTTCACGTTTCCACGAATCAAGTTTTTATTTTTCATAAAGGAAAAATGGGATGGTGGTTATTGATTGTACCAAAATCATAATAACAGAAATGTATACTAATGATACTGGTGTTATCATTTTAAGATAGTGTAATTGAATTTTAGGAGGAAGAAGTGAACCTAAATAAATAAAAATGAGAAAGGAGTTGTTAGAATTTTAAACCTCGCATCTAGGATTATCTATATTGTAAAGGGGGTTTTGCCTTTGAGGGATTCTACATAATTATATTTTAAAAATAATAATGTTTCTAAAAATTATGTGAAAGAATGTTTTAACTTAAGAAGTTTAATGTTAAAAAATTAAATAATATACCAATATAAAGTTAAAGTGAGCTTCAATCATTATCATAATGGGTTTAGGGTATGTGAAAATAATGAAAAATGTAATAGGTTACATTTAGTTACCATGAAAATGTGAACAACACTATTAAATAAAGGATTATTCTAGTAAAATGTAAAATGAATGAAAATTTATCCTATAGGATTTGAGGATATACAAGTGAATAAAAATGCCAATAATTATATTATTATTCAAGGAAAATATTTTATGGAAAAGTTAAAATAGATGACGATGTTAAAAATATAATAGTTTTAATTATAAAAAATTATTGAAATCAAAAAATTTGATATTGAGAAGTTATAAAGATTAAATATGTTTTAGGAGATTAAGATTAGGAATATGATTCATAAATATCATCATTATTCAAAAAAAAATTCCTCATAAATTTTACTATCTAAAGAGATTTTTGGGAGGGTTTTATAATATGGTCTATAGATATGTGGCCTTAATTACATATTGATAAAATAAGTCAAAATAACCCCAAAAAGTGTAGTATGTGTAAGGATAATCTTGAAAACTATCATAGATGATATGATATACCAATTCTTTTTTCAAGTTTTGTTTAGTATCCTTAAAAGTGATGTATGGATATTAAAATGTATCATATAGAAATGCATCTCCATTTTATCATTATTTTACATTGACTATATATATTTACTTATAGATGCACATTTCATGAAATATAATGGTAGTTATCCTTTCAAACTATGACTTTGGGTTATCCTTAACTATTTTTTATCATGTATTTTTATATGTTATGATGAAATGTTAATGTTATCCTGAGAAATATTATTATATGAGATAAATAATGTGATCATGAGGCATAAAAGGTGTTTTTTGTACTAGATTACCCACCAAATATACAACATGGAGTGTTATAAACGTTTTCTTTGGTATTATAGGGGTTAATGGATCATATAAGATTCCAAATAACCTATGGTTGGGGAGATAATATTGAAAATGAAATACATGTTCCATGGGAGAGGTCGAGGAAGACACAGTCGATATGTAACAAATCTCGGCCAAACCAGCTCCCAACCCCACCTAAGGTTCTATCTTTGTAAAGGTCAACACCTTCATAAATGGTGGCGAATTATAAAGATCATTGGATGTGTGTAGTGTGAAGTGGTAAACTCTGCACAACATATGTCTATTTGAGAAACTCATCTCTCCATGTGGAGGCTAAGGTTGTAACCTTTTCATAATGTATGTATGTTCACAGAATGACCCACCAATTGTGAAAGTCATAATCATCTATGAATACTGCTATATTTCATTAAACATATGCATTTTCCTCCACTAATCCTATAAATGCATCCCATCATCTAAAATTTAAGGGTACCCACCCTTTGGAATACTAGCCAAATATGTGAATTCATGGAAATTTAACCTTCCCAATCCAAATAAGAGATGGATTTCCCAAGATTTTCATGTTTCATGAGCCATCCTTTTATGATTTCTTGAGTACATAAAACCATGGTAAATATGAATTTTAAATATCTTCCAAACCTCCATGAAATAAGGAACCCCCCTATGAATCTTGGGGTTTTTCGAGAAAATTATCATTTTTCAAAACCAACCACATGGGAGCCGAGACATTAATACACTATAGGGCCACCTAGTTTCATGAAATACACACTTTTGTAATACCCTTGTACATTATGAATCATCCAAACTTCACAATACACCTCTCCTTCATGAGTCTTCCATACCTTACAAAATAATAACCTTTATAAAACCCATCCACATAGCCTCCCCATTGTACCTCCTTTCAGCCAACACCCTTCCATGAAAGTTGAGTTCATAGGGACACTATACCCATCCAAAACCGGTTAATACTCACAAAAAATTCTCATTAAACTAGTATCATCAACCCTTTTGTCCACCCCCTCTTCTTCAAGCACAATATATACCCTTACTGTGCCTTTTTATCCGAAGAATAGGGACCTTAATGCTTGTTTCTTCTAATTATTGGCACCCAAATATAGAAACCCTATATTTACACTACTCTATAAAAGTGTTTACACCATGCACCACTCATAAGTGGATGTGTAGTAGATTTATAATCCCCAAAGGTGGAGTCATTAATGTAAATTTCCCACCTTTCTTTGTAGGGAGATCATATATTGCATCTTTCTATCCTACTTGGAACTGGTCTCCCTTGGTGTAGGCCCCAACAACTTATGTGTTGTAAGATGTAAAATTTTATAGCAAAATATTCTAATCAAAATGTGTCAAAATACAACCCAGTTTCCTAAGTACAATATGTTAAATTTTTGTCTTACCCTATGCAATGAACATAGGATTACCCATGTGCGATCATCATGGGATTCCACCATATTTCACCACCATTTGATGAAACTCGAGGCTTGGGATGAAACTCCACACCCATTATGAGACCCCCAAACACCAAGATATCTCATATTCCTAAACCCCAAACTATCCTACACCAGTAGGGAAAAAACCCCAACACCCAATAAGCCTATATATATAAGTATCACACCATACCTAATTGCTGATAATTCCACGACACAAAAGACTTTACTGAATGAAAGTAAACTGCATTGACTAGTCCTATCACATGACCTTAAACTATAGTATTAAACTATGGGGATTTTGATCAATGTATACTAACAGGGTATGAATGAAACCTACATGAGTTTAAACCCTGAAATCTCCACAAACTTAGGATTCCTTTCCTAAGGTTCAATACCAACACCAGAACATTCCCATCAAATCTATAGTCTCTTATGAAGGAGATGGAAGACCTAAATTTTAATCACCTCCCCACTTGAGACACACTTCACGAAAACCTCAAGTGAGATCATCTTCCCCGTTGGGGAACCTTCACCATACACTAAATTTTTATCATCTTCCCTCCTAGGGACACACTTAACCAAACCCACAAGTGTGATCATCATGCCCCCACCTTTATGACACACTTAACCAAACCCTCAAGTGTTGTCATATTCCTAACTGGTGAACACTTAACCAAACCCTCAAGTGTGATCATATCCCCCTCAGGAACACTAAATGATAAAATAATCCCCCAAATATATTAAGCTTATGATCCATCGAATCTTTTCCCAATATAATCAATGTGGTATGCCAGTGGTAAAAATCCTCAGAAGTCTTATGGCCCTAACATCAACAACCCCATGGCCAAAATAGTATACCTTGGGTTCAGCACCAAAGATTCCTCACACATGAGATTACCTCCAATAGCGGAAGAATTCATAGATTCCCAAAATTCTCACCATCTATAAATTCTAAGGCATTCCCAGTATTACCATCTACTCTAACTGTAGGTTATAACTCTATTGAGACAGTAGTAGTGTAATTAACCATCATCCACTCCAAGATTTCTTTAGGAATTAATTTAATAAACATAAAGTAAATTTTTATGGGAGAACCAGACTGGGTGAAAAGCTCTAAGATGGAATCCATGAAAGGATAAACTAATATACCTTCATTCTATTTTGATCCTGGAGATAACTTCACCAACCATGGTGGTAGAGGATTCTTGCCTCTATAAAGTGGTAATGTGAAGAAAATTTGCACAATCCACAAACTAAGGGAGAAATCATATGAAACCGAAATGGTGAACCTGATGTGAAATTATTCTTATTTAATAGTGAGTAGATAAGTAATGTTGGGCACTATAATAATTGAGAATGACTAGATCTCGATATTAATTTCTATTTCCCTACCAAATAGATGGTAGTCCTAGTGTGAAAATATAATATTGAAATTGGGTTAAGTGAAGGCCATTGGAACACCCTGCTCTGTGGAATTGTCAACATGGATACTTCCTCCTCCTTTGACAAGGATGAATAGCACTAGGAACATTAGGCATCACTTTCTTGGTGCATTTACTGATGGGTAGATCCATATATTTCCATAGGACCCAATCCACTATAAATGAATGGAAACCCTCCACCAATAGGTATGTGGATAGGGTAATCAGCAGTGTGAAAATACCATAACACTATGCTCCCACCAAAATGATGGAATCTTCTATGATTACCGGGTACCCTTTTCTGATCTCTCCTTCAGAGATTATTCAGATAAGGGTCATCAATTCCATTATTGTTCAATACAAATATGAATGGGTCATACTAAATATAGATATGTCCCATCGAGACTTGGAGGCCATGGAACCATACCAACACCTCTACCAATGAGAATCACATTAGAAGCAATCCCCCCCACACACACACAAATCATGAAGATGAATAATTTTAGGAGCCTCTACAGGGAATTCACTAAGATATCCTTCCAAAGAACTCATGAAGTTGGGTGCATATGGGTCACACCCACAACCACAACCACTTGGCAGACAACTAGGAGAGATAGAACCCATCCATGCCAATGATGTCACCTAGACAAATAGGTTGATGAGTAGGTCTTGGTTACCCATATTCTAATGACCTTGGCTCATAACACATGGTGTTGATGATGGGGGTAGGCGATAACCCTTTCCCATTATGAGGATTCTTCCACAACTCTAGTGGCCCCATAAACCCTCATCACATCTCAACCCACCCCTAAAACGACCTCAATGGGATCCATGTTTTCTCATTTGGGATCAAGAATCTAACCACCTTTTAGGCACTTCCAATTTAGTCTCCCAATAATGGGATCCATCATAAACCGTTATGAGACATCATGTGAGGATGAATTTTCACTTTGATGGTCCTTCCTACACTACTTCCAACCGATTTGGATTTTGTTCCTATGTTATATAAATTATCTACTTTGAAGATCCATCCTGTGGTAGGTAGAAAAGCAGCCATCATGGGGACCATGCCTAAAATGTAGGTCACAAAATGCATGGAAGAAACCTATGTGACTACTATAGATTTTAACTTGTAGAACTCCCATTATTTCAGAGGTAGAACCATGTAAAATTTCATGTCACCTCCCACCTATCATATTCTCAGATGACATGTGACTCCATAAGGGAGCATTCACCCCTAATTAAAGAGCTTGGGGGAATAAGCCCATCGACTATGTTTGAAATCCCTAAAGCTGAGGTTCATAGAATCGCCAAATCTCTCTATAGGTACCTATGTTTGGAGGTTGTTTTAGCCTTCATCCATGTACTCACATTACATATGTATCTAACACCATTATATTACATCCTCTTAACCAAAATGTTGGATGTATGAGAGATATCAAGGTCAGGATTAATACCATAAAATGACCGAAATCACTCCACTGATCCCTAAATAGATATTTTCACTCTTGTTCATGAGTAAGTTGTGAACATCCAGTACTACATAGACATGATCCTAAAGTTGGCCCCATCAAAAAAAGATATTCCAATATTAAATGGGTGATTGGACCTTTTGATGCCCCACCTACCAGAAAGTCAGTTTAAATGAATGTCTACATTAGTACCACTTCCAGTTTTTTAGCATGTTCCAGTTGGGGTTTGTTCTGATCAGGATCAGGGTCATCCTCCAGTTTACAAGAAAAAATACTTATGGGGAATAATTTCTTTCACATAACTATATGTCATGTTCTGGCCACCCGCAACCCTAAAGTTTTTCATACCAAATTTCATCACTGATGAATATGTGGCATGATTCTTTGGAAATATTTGGGTGATGCACAACTGCCTTCATCCCAATCAGCTAATTTATTAGGGAATTCAGAAACATCTCTATTCCATCAACCAATAATTTAAGAGGATTGACATAGCAGGGGTCCCAATATCCTAGCACCCTAAATCATATGTATATAACTAAAACCATATTGTAGACCTACATTAAGAGTCCCAACATTCTCTAGATATTTAGGGAAATGTAATCTCAACATGTTAATATCAAATATTAGGGGAATAATACTGTCTTCTATTTCAGATCTATCCCATATCAATAATGAGATCATCAGACTAAATGAACTATTGAAATTAAAAGTCTTCTGACCTCAACCATGGTGAATTTCATTACTATTGACCCTCTCAGGGATCATAGAAATTGGGCTACCGAAACAAATCATGATAGATAGAATCTGCACCAATGGGTGTCATAGTATCGAGTAGATCACCTAAAAAATTCTCATACTCACCAGGAAAATACTAGAGTTGGGTATTGGGTGTCCCCCAAATGAGATATTTTCACATACCTATTGATATATAAAAAATGGAATAGACCCTTCAATCTTACCAATCAATCCAAGATTTCACTGGAAACTGATCTAGATGCCATGATGGATGCTTTTATCTAGTAGATAAAGGGATATATGAGTCTTAATACGAATCTCTTTTTATTTGTGCCCAGGCAATGAAAATTTATAAAGGGACCCCATATCTCCTTTAGTTAGTCACCTAGTTATTATTGGATAGGTGTTAATGTTTTAACAAGGTGACAATGCACATCTGATCTAGGAGGAATCCAAGGGTTATTATAAATGACCAAGATACGAGTCACATGCACTATCTGAGTATCATGCTTATTCGCATTGAGATCAGGGTCACACCACCTCCCATGATGATGATCCAATTAGGGAATCAGTGACCATAATTCCTCACTAGGATGACATGATATATTCTCTCACTGCCCACCTTGAGGATCTGCAAACAAGAATGGTGTCAAATCTTCCTAATGGGAATCCATATCTAGCATTTGTAAAATTGATGCACCCACTTGTAGAATTCCAAAGTTAAAGCTTCACACAGTTTAATGGTATGAGTGATCTGATACAACATTTATCTCACTTCACCTCAAGGTGCTTTCCAATTTTGTAGACTTTGGATGTAGCACACCTAGTTTCATGTAAGTAATCCCTTTATTTATGATTTTTTGTTTGAAAAGCGCGAGGGTGAAGTTTGGGAGGGTATGTAAGACTTTTCTAATTTTTATTATTATTTTCTTATGGTTCATAGTTTGATAAAGGCTACTAATAATTGTGAAACTCCTATATAAAACCGTGTAGAGTGAAACAAGGGCTTCTGGGTAGGTGCACATTTGGGCCAGACCATGAGGCCACCTAAGAGAAACCATTAAAAGTGGGATATAAGACTTTTTCATATATTTTTCATGGTTTTTATATCCCTTCAATCCTTCTATGAGAATTTATCCTTCAGGAAGATGCTGGCGAATGGTTAGTGCATGGTTTCCTAACTGTGCACTAATTATATGTGATATCCTAAAAAGTAAATCCCACTCACTTTCACCTCTATGCCTCTTTTTTCACCTCCATTTCATACCTATATTTATATTTCTTCCTCCCAATGTCTTTGGAGGCATTCCTCATTGATCCAGGACCCATCCAAAGGTAATTATTGGTTCTTTGAATCCCAATTCCCTTGGTATATCTTTGTTTGTTGTAGTTTTTCATTTTAATTCTAAGATATAGTTTCCTTAACTATTTAAAATACTACATATAGTATTTTGGGTACATATATATGATAGTTAATGCTAATAATGATGTGATATGGTTGTTTTTATGTTATAAAAATAGACTAAGGTATTTTTTTTGGAGATTCAACCCATTTTTGTTGGCATTTTCATGTCATTCTCCGTATTCATCATTATTCCTATGGTAGGAGGATTTGATATAAACCCTTATTCTTATAACATGAAGAATTAGTTTCAAATTTATTTTTTTTATTTAAATTTATTATGAAATTGTTTTTCAATGTTTGGTGAAAGCTAAATTTTGTGATGGTTTATGGAATTGTGGTTTTATTTTGAAAAACATGCATTAAAAAATGATTTTAAAATGTTAATTTTAGAATAGTTAATTGGTTTGATTCATGGAAATTAGTTTTGTTGAAATGTTTTCATTAAAAATATTTTTTTATTGACATGGTTCTATCATTATTCTATTGGAATGGTTTTTGGGTATATGTGGTGGTGTGTGTTCATATTGTAAACATGGTCGAGTTGACATGTGACATGGTGCTCAGTTGCAAATGTGTAATGGCACATGGAATATTGGTTACCTTGTGAAGAATTGGTATATTGATGAGAGACAACTCATGAGTATGAAACTGCCAACTAGATGTGCAGGGGTGGATGTGTGGATTTGGATAGGTTATGCCAAATGGGTTGTGAAATGGTTTGGAAAACATGGTAGGTTTCTTTACGTGGAAAACCATTTTGGTTTGGAAAAAAAATTTCTTAGAAATATATGTGGTTTGTGATAGAATATTTTAAATTTTTATATATAATTTATTTAAATAAACTACTTTATGTAAATGTGATAACATGTTCTATCCTAGTGGTGTGAGTAGGGAATTCATTTGGGGAAAGACTAATATGTTTTGTTACTCACCCCTTCTTTAGATCTTTAGTGCTTTTGAATATATCATTTACCTGGAAATGGGAAAATGTAATATATGACACTTATTTAGTGGTTCTTCATGATACATGGGATTTATTGTTGATTTGGATCATGGAGCATGTTGGGAAAATTAGAGTTATGTTTGGTGTCATTGAGTTTTATTGATTTTTTCTTCCACTTTACACTTTTATGTTATTAGTCTTCCATTGCGGTACTCTATTGTAGTTTGGTTTTGATATCAATGGTTTTACCTTGAGATTTCCTACAATGTTATCATGCATAATTTAGTTTTTTATGGTGGGTTTGATTGGGTTTTTTTATTTCAAATGGAAAATATTCCCCCAATAGTATTTATTACCTTGGCATTTATTTCCAGACATTAGTGCCTTTGGGATGTTACTTATGCCCAAGAAGAAATTACACCTCAACTCAAGACAATGTGGAGTGGTGGGATGTTAAATGTGGTATGATCATGTTTAGTCCTTGAATATAATGTGGTATTATTCTTGCATGGTATTTGACTTGGAAATTATTTTTCTCGGTCTTGGAGTTGACAATAATTCTAGTAACTCTTGTATTTGGGGTGGTAGAAAAGAGTAGGATTGTTGGGAATTGAAATGTAGAGCATAAAAATACATATCTTAGCTTTTTTATTGAACATAAAGTAACCATATATTTTGGAACATAAGTGGTTTAGAGACATTTTTAGGAATTGGAATCGCATTATCATGGGTTTATCTAATGATACGAGCATGAAATGCAGTACCAAAAAAACATCCCAGTAGGATTTCATATTTAATTTTGAGTAATGATTTACTTTTTGGTGAAGATTTATTGATTTTTGAATAGTGTAAATGTTTTTTTAGAATTTATGATTTTGAAAATTTATGAAATGATTATTTTGAAAATCTTATGCTTTTCAAAATCATGGACGAATTTTAAAAAATGGGTGGTTATGGAAAGGGATTAGTTTTGGAAAGATATATTATGATATATGATGTGGTAGAATTTAAAATTGTTAAACCTTTAGGTGAGAGAGAGTGAGACTTATGGAATTTTTTGTGTTTTATAAAATGTAACCTAATATGAATCATAGAAACAAACTAGAGGAATCTTACAAGAAAATGGATGCACCTAAGATACAACTGAACCAATAGTTCATTTAGAGTATGGTCCATGCTTTTTAGGATGTGGATAGAGGGAACCAAAGGGATGAACCAAGGAAGGTGGATCATTCTGTTCAGTTATATGATTAGAATTCACAAATATTTTGAGATGATTTTGAACCTGAGAAGGAATAAGTGTAAATAAATAGAATGAATTGTATCTTATATTTCCTTTGATCACCAGAAAATATAAAAGTCGAGATGGTGATGTTCATACTTGAATATCTTGCAAACCAATGGTCTAATTTAGAAGTTCGGTCTAAATTAGTCCAATTCCTTGTATGGGATTATTTTGAATAATTATTTAATAAAAAAAAATTTCCTCATGCATTAATGATTTCTATAATGATATACCTCTTTATCATGAATTAGGATGAGATCTCAGGGACAAAGTATGTAGTTAAATTCATGAATTTGGGTTTTTTCACTCAAATTTGCTTCTAACTCGTCCTTGAAGGCATAGATTTTTTAATCAGGGATGAGGAATGAGATTCATTCTAATATTTTCATGATTTTTCTAATGGATTATATAGCTATGTTAAATATAGAAATAGTGGTAGGAAGGTATATCTCAGGAGCTATAGGTGGACATATT
This sequence comes from Viscum album, assembly GCA_963277665.1. Classification (NCBI taxonomy): domain Eukaryota; kingdom Viridiplantae; phylum Streptophyta; class Magnoliopsida; order Santalales; family Viscaceae; genus Viscum; species Viscum album. The sequence continues at coordinate 1,894,888,506 of OY728158.1, read as the reverse complement.
ATTTGGAAGCCTAAGGGAAGTAGTGGGAACTCAAATTGTGGGAGAAACGGAATAAGCGACACTTATTTCCAATGTAGAAGGATGACTCGAAATCATATTACAGGACCATTGAATCTTCTTCTAATACCCAAGAGTAAATTTATATTTTTCTAATGTAACTAATTTTACCACGTTATGTGAGATTGTACAACACCACCTAGAGCACCATGATTGCAACCATAAGGGGAATCTTCAGGGCTATTATCGTAGTTCTCCAAGGTCATGTGTTCGAGAAACTTCTCAGGTGTCGCAAACATCATATACTTAGATGATGTGAGGGAATAAAAATCAACCGCATCAGTAAAATTGATCTATCTGTGGTGATTTTAAGAATTCCCTAAAATCTCAATGAGGGAAATATCAACAGGGAAATAAGGAACAAAGTGCTATGAGTAAGAATTTTTTTGGATCTAAGCAGGTGATGGCGGACAATAAATCTACACCATATGGGGTGAGAGGTTTGATTATTTTGAAATCAACCATTAGGAAAGATTTTTTTTGATATGTGTGCACCTCATTCCTTTATTGCTTCTCTTTTTATTGATCTCTTGGGTTTTAATGTTGAGATGATGTCTTCTGTGTTGAAAATGTAAACTCATCTTGGTTAATGAGAATGTTAAGCCTTTATTTTTAGAGAATGTTCTATAACTGTTTATAGAGATGAGTTGATATTGTATTACTCTATGATTGATATATATGTCTATGATATAATCTTGGTATGGATTAGTTGAAAACATTCGATGCTCATAAAAATTATTATACCTAATAGGTTAGTTTTATGACTAATGATGGTGCCTAATGTCTCTTTAAAGGAGATCAAAATGTAAAGGAAGGTAAAACAGGGTTGTTTGAACAAGTTGTTGGAATGATATTTTTCATGAAGGAAGTGTTTAATGTTTAATCGGTGGAAGAGATTGAAAATATTATTTTTCCAACAATCATTGATCAATTTTAGGATTTCAATCTTGATAATTTATGAGGTTTTCCACCCATCAGAACTATATTTATGGCCCTAAAAAGTGCTAGAAAATTCCATTTACAATGCTAAAAAATCATGGTTAATATCCTTGAAGATAAAGGGGGTCATTTTTATCAATGCTAAAAAAGCACTGATAAAGACCGCTTTTAATAGTGCTAAAAAAGAGTTTATAAAAGAGGTATTTTATCAACGCTGATAAAAGGGCCCTTTTCAACTCTTTATTTAGCACTGCTAAAATACATTTTTTATCAGATATTTTTTAGAAGTAGTGATAAGAGTTTCAAAAAATTTAAAAAAAATTAAACAAGTCGGCAAATCAGATGGGTGTTTAACAATGCTTGACCTCCCCCCACCCCCACTCACACCTTAAACAACGCTATAAAGCACCCCTGATCACCCTCGCACACCCCTACCACCCTAGAATAACCCATCCCCACCCCAACCCTTTAAAATTTCTATCACCCCATTTAGCAGTTCTAGCACAACCCTTCACCACCGCGCATGCCCTTACATTCCCCAGGATTCGAACTCCAGACCTCCCACTATGCGCTTGGAGCCTTTCTCAGTCCTTTATATTGCTTTGTTGTCCATTTAAAGTTATATCTATTTATTTTTATATATATTTAGTTATATTTATTTTTATATTAATATTTATTTATATTGAAATATATATTGTAGAGACCCCATACTTTACGTACGCGGAAATTACATTACTTTTGCGGAATAATTAATACATAACAAGAACCAACACTCAAGGACTGTAACAGTTTAGTGTCTTTGGAAACATGGAACATAATCTTCAAATAATGTTGAAAGATCTTCAATATCTCCCATAATGATCTTCCCCATTTGTTTTCCTACCTAAAACCTTTCTATAAATCCTGGGGAAAAGAAAACATATAAAGGGTGAGCTCAAATTTCTAGTACGGGTAAGCATGGAGAAAATAAAACAAATCATATACATTTGAACTAAAAAAAACTTGAACATAAAGTTTAAACCTCAAAATCTTGAGAAATAAATCTTGGAAATACATAAGGCATAGATGATAAAGGAACATTAATCATGATAAAATAGCATGGACATAAAACATGTAATTGTGGAAAACCATTAAGCACATGATATGATTTCCATAGTAGCCAAGGCATTGCTGCCAAGACCATCTTAGTGGACAAAATCCCTTACTGAATCGAGTTCACTCCTCATTCAAGTCCTGTAACACTGAACCGGATTAACATTCCGTTCAAACCATGTCTATCCCATGAGATATAAATCTTTACCCAATACATTTAAGGGAGATATAAGTCTCACCCATCTCATAATGAAATCATTATTACGTGTGCCACAACATAAACATAAATCATTCATCATAACCGAAAGAATAAAATGGGTTTCATAAACATCATCTCATCATAACATAATCCATATAAAGAAAATGGATATAATTTCATTATAATAAAAGTGAAACCATGTAAATAATAGAGACATTATACTTGAAACATACACATATGAAATAATTTCATCTTAGATGGAAAATGGTTTTGATAAAACACTTGAAATGAATTCTTGAGGAAAATATCCTTTCTTCTTCAAAATAATTTTCTTTCACAAAATTCCTTGCAATTTTAAAAGAAAATTATTTTGTTGAAAATAGTCATGAAATCTTGTATAATAAGCTTTATGAAAATAAGGCATTATCAAACCGTAAAAATCCGTTCATGCCGTATAAGTTAAAAAAACATTATCCTCGTACTTTTAACGGAAAAGTTAAAAAGTACCATGTATGGTAAACAAAAGAAATATGCATTACATAACACAAATTAAAAGTCATTGAGGTTTAAAGATGACTTAAAACAAACATGGAATAATATTAAACACTTTATGAAAAACATTTTTATGTACATGGATGAAAAATATAACCCCAGTAAATACATACGTATAAACAATCTCAGATAAGAATGAGATTGGAATAATTATCCCTTACCTTATGTCTGATATAATTCGTATGTATATGAACCTCTTGTATAATGATTTAAATATTGTCATTGACTTATTACAGAATCATATTCATTGTTATGATATTATATATGGTTCACTTATAACTTTATATTAACCGTTCTTTTGTAAATTCCATGTTAAAGCAGCATTTTGGGTAAAATCGTTTCATTTATAGTCCATGTTTGGACTTGTTGTTATTGATATTATTATTTAATTTATCATGATTTACTTACTTTCAGAATGTAAAACATGATTTATATATCATATATATTCTGTATATATATATATAATAGATAAATAAATGAAATGAAACACATCGTTCATGGAGACGGTAGGTCGTACGTACGCATGAACGTTGTTTTCCTTTCATTATTGACTTGAATGGAAGTAAGTATATGACATATATATATATACATAAATATATTAGATTTATTATTTCATATATATAATTATTATTCATTATATATAATTTATAATCATTCTTCAATGGATAACATGGAGAATGAATATCATCGCATCGTGGAGACATTAATCCGTACGTACGCACGAGCGATGATATGGTTCCCATAATTATTGAATGTAATTGTAGTGGATGATATATTATCTCAGAATCTATATGATGTTATAATGACCATATATAGTTATTATTTACACCATTATACCCATTCAAGTAATGTGGTGGTGGAAAAACAGATTACACCACAGTGTGGAGACTGTATTCTGTACGTACGCACACGCGATGATTTCATTTTCCGTAGGATGGATAGAAGGTGAAATGGGTTTGTCTCATATTTATAATAACATATCAGTATATTATTTATACTTATTTTATTACTTTATAATGAATCAACTAAATAAGAGGAAGTATAATAATAAATAATCTTGAAAGAATCGGTAGAAGAGATTACCTCTTCCTCGACGCGCCTCCTCTTAACCTCTTCTTAGGGCACTAAAGTTGGTCTTTGAAGTAGGCCAGGACCTCTAGTAGGTTTATATGAATGTAGAGAAGTGAAATGGGTAGGGGTTGGCTGAGCTTGAAAGCTCAAATTTGTGTGAAGAGGAGAGGGTGTAGGTTCCCTTATATAGGAGAGGAGAGAGGCACTTTTGAAAACCTCAAAAATATTAATTAATAATAAAATGAAACCCCATATAAAAACCAAAAACAATGACTCATTTATAAGATTATATGAGATAGGGTTGTAATATTATCAACCAATAAAATTTAGACATGTTTTATGTTTATTTTAAACCTTATCAACTTTATTTATCATTATTTAATCTATTTAATTTTATTTGTGGTAATAAAATTATAAATTTTAAATTGTTATAAATACATACTTAAATGTTGTCAATATCCCATAATTAGATAATTTATAACATTTTATCCAATATAATTTTTAATTTGTTGTTTTTAAATATTTTTGTGGTTTTTAAAAAATTTAATAATATGATATTTTTATAAAATATCAATCGTGTCTATTTTGACACTATTCATTATTTGAATTTAAATAAAAACCACACAGAAGATATGTTCGAACCAAAATATATAATGGATTCCTAATATGACATATGAATCAAAAATATTTACGGGGAACATTAATTTGTTCATATAGTATTTATTTTAATATTTTTAAAACCATTTATTTGGTATATCTCTTAATAAAATAATTACTACAACTTTTTTGTATAATTATTTAAAAAATTATTTGTTGCATAAAAATTAAAAATAAAATCCTGTGATAAAGATAAATATAATAATTTTCATAATAATATTTTTACTCTAATTCATCATCTTAAAATCACAACATTTAAATTTTTATATTTATTAAATTATGAAGGTGAGATCTTTGACATCATTTAAAAAAATATAAATGTCCTAATCAGTTTTATAAGGCTCCAAATGGTCCAAAAATAGACCCTTGGATGATTATGGTATCTATATACTCGAAAAATAATGTTTTTTCAAGTTTATGGTCATTTTGATAGGTATTGTTCTTTTCATTAGAACTATATTATTGATTTTTCACTAAATAAATAATTTCTACATCATTAATGTATAAGCTATTAAGGTAATTAAATATTACTTAAAAATTAAAAATAAATTACCATGATAAATAAAAACTTTTTAGCTTTCAAATGAGTATTTATAATCGAATTTATATTCTGTATATCCTTATATTAAAAATAATCTTATTATTAAAGTTTGAGTGAGACATATTTTACTTTCCTTTAAAAAAAATTAATAAAAGGTCTTAATAAAATACAAGTTGGTTCCATTAGATTCCATTTAGACCCAGGTATGATTTAGGGAAAATATAATCATCCTATTATATTAAGACAAGTGTTAGGGTAATTTTATAATATTATATTTACCCTTAATTACCCGATTTACATTTAACTATGGTAAATAAAATTTACCGTAGTTACTATTCATAATGCCTAAACATAAAAAGTTGGTTATTAACATAATTTGGACCTAATGATTCCAAATATGGAATCCATTTTTTCAAATTCAAAACACAAAAGTTGCAGTATTTAATTTAAAATTAATCCCACTATTTAGAAAACGGGTTTTAAAAGTTAAAACGTTGCAAAAGATTGAAATGTTTTTACTTATGAATTCAGTGTAGAATTAATGATAATGACTTACATTATATTAAATGGTAAAAATATATTCTAGTTATACTTTAAAACCATTCCATATTATATATTGACCATATAAATGTTCTCGATGAAAAAAAAAAGTTAATTCAAATTTTGCTTATTTATACTATTTATCAAAATAAGAAACTTATCCAAAAAATATAAAAAAATTATCCAAAGTAAATTTTTATATCCTGATTCAAAAGAATAATTTTATTTTGTCAAATTTAACTTATAAACATGTCAAAAAATAAATTTAATGTGGGTGTTCCATCAAAAGGTGGCAAAACTGCATATTATGAAAAATACTTATTTTACCCGAAAAATTTATTTTGTTCTCATACCATGTTCTATATAATTTGTAAGATGAATTATAATGTCATAAATTAATAATGTAGTTATTAATATTCATAACGACTAGTTCATAAAAATATTATAACAATATATCCTTGTTTACTGAAACTCTGTATTGCGTACAACACACATTATTGAAGAAGGTAGCTTTTGCGTGAAACAGAAGCCAAGAATAGTGTTTTCATATAATATAAGATAATACGGTGTTGCATATAACACAAGATAATTTTGGTGTAGCTTACAACACAAGTCATCAATGAAATTAAAAGAATATTTTTCATAAAATCTCAGGGTGTTACATTCTACCCCCCATAAAATGAATTTCGCCATAGAAATTTTTCGGGGTTATAAATGGTTTACTACTTGAAATTTTATTTAATAGAAACCCACATCGTAAAAAGGAATAACAAAACATAACTTTAAAAACTAAATTATGAAACATAACTATCACCCAAATTAACTAATCATTGGGTTTCCACATAAGAGAACATAGATGAAAAATATGGATATGGAGGATAAATATAACCATCATGTTCTGATGGAGAGCAGTTGAGAACATGGCTATGAAAAATCCAACAATAAAAAAGCCATAAATTTGTGATGATATAAGGTACCATCTAATTCATCAGATATGAGGGAAATATGAAAACATTTTTTTTCAAGATCATTTCCCTAAAGTTGAAAAAATTGGAATTAGAAGAAATACTTTCTTGATTTTGGTACAATATCACCGTTGGTCATTCCTTGAAAAATTTCCACTTCATCTCTTAATGAAATGAAGTTGAATTTTTCATTTGTGAAGTGTTAGCAGATCATGAGATAGAATGATAGTTCATTCCATCTGTCTCAAATAAAAGGTTATCAAAAGTTATTAAATATACATAAGTCCATCTATAGTGAGATTAATCGTATATGTTTCTAAAAATGGACTTATACATCATCTGTAATACTACATAATAAAATAAAACTAATTTATACTAACCAGGGACATTTTGTAGGCCAGTGGTAGGTGATAAAGTCATGTCACACTTCTTTTGTGGGTTGGATTACCGTAACCTTGTCCGACGTGACAAGTTGTCACCCCTCCTGCAGGTTGTCCCTTTTTCTAAAACTACATTATTAGAACATTTCTGCAATAATATCGAAAAATTTTCTAGCCTTAAACAATAATATTTTATGACTAACTTAATTCATTACAATCTTTAGGTTTATCCAAAATACTTTGGTCAAAGCTTATTGTATAAAGAAATCAATTACTTAAAATGTCACATAACAACCACATCAATACCATCATTTATCCCCCATATATCATAAGATATATCTTGTTGCTCACATTCCAAACATTTGAATACCTTAATCATGTACTCCTTTGAAACATGAATTACCATAGAACCTTAGTGAAAACATGAATGCTGTCAAAAGTTAACTCTTTCCACATACCAAAATCCCAAAATTTCTATATACTCAAACCATGATATCAATTTTTCCTTATCAGTCATGAGCCCATGAATACTATCAATCATTTCATTTTTTCTTTATCCCTTCTTTATGCACATATGATCTGCTTTCCAAAAATAATTCAATAACTTTTCATGGTTACTCGTACTATATAATTATTGAAAACCAATACATAGATATTACAAAATTCTATGATACCATAAATGAGAGTCCATGATACTATTTTGAAATCCCATTACATAAACACTTAATCATTCCACAACGTCATTGTCATACACAACATAAAAAATAGTGATCACAAGTGACTTCCCTTTTTCCTTTGCCATAATAGGTCGCTCATGTCGATCATCATTAACCCATGTATTAGGGTATTGATTAGCTTAATGCCCCATTTCCTTGCACTTGAATCATTGAAGTGTTGGTGGAGCGTTCTCTGTAGTCATTTCTCTATTCAAATCATAATAAACCTTTTTCCCATTACTTTGGCACTCATATTCCTGATGACCTTGTTTTCCACACTTGAAACATTTTCTAGTACCTTTTAGACAATCTCCACTATGCTTCTTTCCACACTTTGAGCATAAAGAAACATTCACCTAATTTTCACCATTATTCTGAGATTTTTCCTTGAACTCCATCTTTTATTTTCTCTCAAGACCATGAGATGGATATTTAACACCAACTTCCAGTTCAACCTTGATTGCACAACTCACAATTTCTTCATAGCTACTAAAGTCTCTTATAGCTAATTCCCTTCAAACAATTGGTTTTAAGCCACTGAAGAATCGATCAACTTTACTTTCAAGTTGGATGATAATGCCGATACATACCTTGAAAGCCTTGTAAAATTTGCCTCATATATACCAACAGATAAATCTTCCTTTTTATTAAACTCACGGAACTCCTTTTCCATCTTTATTTGAACAATACTAGGGAAGTACTTATTGAAAAATAAATTCTTGAACTCGTCCCATTCCATGGATTCAATTTCACCTCGGGGCCTTGTATTCTTAATTAGATTCCACCACTGGTCTGCTTCATCTTCTAAACGGTAAAAACCATAATTAATTTTTCATGTTACAAACATCGAATTATGGAAAAAATCTTTTCAATGGTACTGATCCATTGTTCAGTAACAAGTGGATCAGAAGACCCCCTGAGATACGGTGCATGTTGCCTCATGAAGGACTCAATAGAATATTGTTCACTTCTCTACTCATTCGAAAGTATAGAATGATTCATAGCTTGTGTAATTATAACAATAATATTTTTCAATTCATCTCCCATAGAATTGGTTTGTTCATGCTAACAATCATTGCATTTCCCATTACATTGATCAACACGGTTCCTTCGGGTTCCAACCTTCATCTAAAACCCAAAAAGAATAGTGTGAGAGGAAAAACTCATGCTAGGTGAAACTACAAAATAAAGGGGGAGTACCTTCAATATATAACATCTTAGGTTTAATTCTAATATCGTTACCGTAATTCTAGGAATATAACCTATACTTATACTTAACCTTAGGGACACCCCTAGAAATACATTAGAAATATCTCTAGGGATCTCACTAAAGTTTTTGCATCCTAGTTTCCAAAGGTTAACTAAACCTTTCCTCTAATACCAACTGTAGAGACCCCATACATGACATACATGGACATTATATTAATATTGCGGAATAATTAATACATAACAATAACCAACACTCAAGGATCGTAATAGTTTAGTGTCTTTGGAAACTTGGAACATAATCTTCTAATCATGGTGAAAGATCTTCAACATCTCCCATAAAGATCTTCCCCTTTTGTTTTCTTACCTAGAACCATTCTTTAAATCCTGGGGAAAAGAAAAAATATAAAGGCTGAGCTCAAATGCTCAGTAAGGGTAAGCTTGGAGAAAATAAAACAAATTATATACATTTGAACTAAAAAAACTTGAACATAAAGTTTAAACATTAAAATCTTGAGAAATAAATCTTTGTAGTATATAAGGAATAGATCATAAAGGAACATTAATCATTACTAAATAGCAAGGAAATAAAACATGTAATTGTGTTAAACCATTAATCACATGATATGATTTCTATAGTAGCCAAGGAATTGCTTCCAAGACCATATTAGTGGACAAAATCCCTTACTAAATTGAGTTCACTCCTCATTCAAGTCTAGTATCACTGAACCAGATTAACTTTCCATTCCAGCCATGTCTAACTCATGAGATATAAATCATTACCCAATTAATTGGAGGGAGATATAGGTCCCACTCATCTCATAATGAAATCATTCTTATGTGTGGCACAACATAAACATAAATAATTCATCATAACCCAAAGAATAAAATGGGTTTCATAAACATCATCCCATCATAACATAATCAATATAAAACAAATAGATATCATTTCATCATAAGAAAAGTGAAACCACATAAATTATAGAGACATTATACTTGAAACATACACATATGAAATAATGTCATCTTATATGGAAAATGGTTTTTATAAAACACTTGAAATGAATTCTTGAGGAAAATATCCTTTCTTCTTCAAAATCATTTTCTTTTCACAAAATGCCATGAAATTTTAAAAGAAAAGGATTTTATTGAAAATAGTCCTGAAAACCTTCAGAGTAATTTTTATGAAAATAAGGCGTTATGGAACCATAAGAATACGTTTATTCCGTATAAGTTAAAAAACATTCTTCTCGTACTTTTAACGGAAAAGTCAAAAAGTAAAAAGTATGGTAAAAAAAAGAAATATTCATTCCATAACACAAATTAAAAGTCCAAGAGGGGTAAAGATGACTTAAAACATACATGGAAGAATATTAAACACATTATGAAGAAAAACATTATGGACATGGATGAAAAATATAACCCCAGTAAATACATACGTATGAAGAAACTCGGATAAAAATGAGATTGGAATAATTATCCCTTACCTTATGTCAGATATGCTTTGTATGTATCCGTAACTCATGTATAATGATTCAAATAATGTCATTGACTTTTTATAGAATCATATTAATTGTTATGATATCATATATGGTTCACTTATGACTTTATATTATGCGTTCTTTTGTAAATTCCATGTTAAAGCAGTGTTTTGGGTAAAATCGTTTCATTTATCGTACGTGTTTGGAATTGTTGTTCTTGATATTATTATTACTTATATAATGATTTACTTACTTCCAGAATGTAAAACATACGCATGAACGTGGGCCGTACATACGCATGAACGTTGTTTTCCTTTCCTTATTGACTTGAATGGAAGTAAGTAGATGCCATATATATATACATAAATACATTAGTATTATTATGTCATATATAAAATTATCATTCATTATATATAATTTATAATCATTCTTGAATGGATAACATGAAGAATGAATCTCATCGTATCGTGGAGACTGTAATCCGTACGTACGCACGAGCGATGATATAATTCTCCTAATTATTGAATGGAATTGGAGTGGATGATATAATATCTCCAAATCCGTATGATGTTATAATAACCATATATAGTTATTATTTAAACCATTATACCCATCCAAGTATGGTGGTGGTAGAAAAACATATTACACCACGACATGGAGATGGTATTCTATACGTACGCACACGCGGTGATTTTATTTTCCGTTGGATGGATAGAAGGTGAAATGGGGTTGTTTTATATTTATAACAACATATCAGTATATTATTTATAATTTTTTTATTACTTTATAATGAAACAACTAAATAAGAGGAAGTAGAAGAATAAATAATCTTTAAAGAATCGGTAGAAGAGATTAACTCTTCTTCAACGCGGATCCTCTTAACCTCCTCTTAGGGCACTAAAGTTGGTCTTTGAAGAAGACCAGGACCTCTAGTAGGTTTCTATGGAAGTGGAGAATTGAAATGGGCAGTGGTTGGCCGAGGTTGAAGGCTCAAATTTGTGTGAATAGGAGAGGGTGGAGGTTCCCTTATATAGGAGAGGAGAGGGGCACTTTTGGAAACCTCAAACATATTAATTAATAATAAAATGAAAACCCACTTAAAAACCACAAAAAATAACTCAATTAGAATATGAGATGAGACAGGGTTGTAATCTCATAAAAAAATAAAATTTAGACATGTTTGATGTTTATTCTAAACTTTATCAACTTGATTTATCATTATTTAATCTATTTAATTTTATTTGTGTTAATAAAATTATAAATTATAAATTGTTATAAATACATACTTAAATTTAGTCAATATCCCATAATTGGATAATTTATAACCTTTTGAACCATATAATTTTCAATTTTTAGTTTTTAAATATTTTTGTGATTTTTAAATAATTTAATAATATGTTATTTTTATAAAATATCAGTAGTGTCAATTTTGACTCTATTCATTTTTTGAATTTAAATAAAAACTACACAGAAGATATGTTCGAAAAAATATATAATAGATTCATAACATGTCATATTCATTAAAAAATCATGGGGCACATCAATTTTTTCATATATTGTTTATTTAAATATTTTTAAAACCATTTATTTGATATATCTCTTAATAAAACAATTTCTACAACATTTTTGTATAATTATTTAATATACTTATTTGTTGCATAAAATTTAAAAATAAAATCCTATGATAAAGATAAATATAATAACTTTCATACTAATATTGTTTCTCGAATTCATCATCTTACAATAACAACATTTAAATAGTTATATTTATTAAATTATGAAGGTGATATCTTTGACATCATTTAAAAAACATATAAATGTCCTAATCCGTTTTATAAGGATCCAAATGGTCCAAAAATCAACCCTTGTATGTTTAGGGTATATATATACTTGACCAATAATGTTTGGTCAAGTTTCGGGTCCTTTTGATAGGTATTGTGATTTTAATGAAAACTATATTATTGACTTTTCACTTACTAAAAAATTTCTACATCATTAATGTATAAGTTATTAAGGTAATTAAATATTTTTTAAAAATTAAAAATAAATTACCATGATAAAAAAAAATTATATTTCAAATGAGTATTTATAATCTAATTTATATTCTATATAACCATATATTAAAAATAATCTAATTATTAATGTTTGAGTACGGCGTATTTCACTTTCCTTTAAATAAAATAAATAAAAGGTCTTAATCAAATCCAAGTGGGTTCAATTAGATTACATTTCTAACAAAGTATGATTTAGGAAAAAATATAATCATCCAATTATATTAAGACAAGAGATAGGGTAATTTTATAATATTATATTTACCCATAATTACCCGATCTACCTTTAACTATGGTAAATAAAATTTACCGTAGTTACTATTCATAATGCCTAAAAATAAAAAAGTAGCATAATAAAATAATTTGGACCTACTGATTCAAAATATGGAATTTGTTTTTCCAAATTCAAAACACAAAAGTCTCATTATTTAATTTAAAATTTATCCCGCTGTTGAGAAAACTGGTTTTAAAAGTTAAAACGTTGCAAAAGATTGAAATGTTTTTACTTATGAATTGAGTGTAAAATTAATGATAATGGCTTACATTACATTAAATGGTAAAAATATATTCTATTTATACTTTAAAACAATTCAATATTATAATTTAACAATATAAATTATCTTCATGAAAATATTTGTTTTTAATTAAAATATAGCGTATTTTTACTATTCATCAAAATAAGAAACTTATCAGAAAAATTTAAAAAATTTATCCAAAGTAAATTTTTATATCCTTATTTAAAAGAAGAATTATATTTTGTCAAATTGAACTTATAAATATGTAAAAATATAAATTTAATGTGGGTGCGCCATCAAAAGGCGGCAAAACTGCATTTTTTGAAAAATACTTATTTTACCCGAAAAAATTATTTTGTTCTCAAACCATGTTCTATAAAATGTGTAAGATGAATTATAATTTCATAAAATTAAAAATTTAGTTACCATTTTTCATAATGGATAGTTCATAATAATATTATAACAATATATCATTGTTTAGTGAAACTCAGTATTGCGTACAACACACGCTATTGAGGAAGGTTTCTCTTGCGTGCAGCACAAGCCAAGAATAGCGTTTGCGTATAATATAAGCTAATACAGTGTTGCATATATCAGAAGATAATTTTGGTGTAGCGTACAACACAAGACATCAATGAAATTAAATAAAAATATTTTTCATAAAATCTCGGGGTGTTACATATATTTAGTTATATATATATATATATATTTATATATTAATATATATATATATATGTATAGTTATGTTTATATATTTATATATTTATATATTTATATATCATTATATTTATTCATATTTTAATACATTTTAATATCTATCTATTTAGATATATTTAGTTATATTTTTTTCTATGTATTTATTTGTATATTAATATATATCAGTTTTAATACAGACGTACACAAATATATATAGACACACGCACACACATTATATAAGTTTATAAATATTTATATATTTGAATTTTAAATAAAATGGATATTAGTTTTTTATTTATATAAGACTTATATATTGAGAAATATATTTTAAATGTAAATAAGTTTAATGATTTATTTATAAAAATAAATTTTTTATGTGTGAATATATAAAAAATAGGTATATATTGTTATATATTTTATTATAAATAATAGAAAATTATGAAAAATGATAAGACATCAAAGCCATAATATCAATATAAATGTAATCCCATGGAATAAATTCATTCCCCACTAAAAAAAGGACAAACATATCCCATTTAATGAGGCTAAAATTCAGTCAAATGTTAAATATTTTGGGTATCTCGACTAAAAACTCGGTTCTGGAGCACTTTTGGGCTATTTTTGGCCTCAAAAAAATATTGATCAAGGATACCACAATCATTACAGAGTAGATATCATTGTTGGCTTCTATTTGATAAGATGTAGATCTCAAACGGACACCCGGGTAAAAAATTATGCCTGTTTCATGTTTAAGTTACGTTTTCAACTTATTTAATATCTTTTATTAATTTTTATATTTTTTATGTCTTCAAATTTTTATTAAATAACTATTAATCTATGAAAATAATAAAATTATTAATTAATATAAATATTTAAAATATTTTATAAACCATTTTTGCTACATGTATTATATATTACGTGTAAATGTCTATTTATACTTATCTAAAAAATATTTTAGAAATATATATTATATTATATAAATATAATTATAATTATAAATTTATATATCAATATATTATTTTTTATGATTTTTTGTTTTTGAAATAAACCCTTTATCAGCACTAGTAAAAAAGCGTTGATAAATCCCCTCCATTATCATCGCTACTAAAAAACCGCTGATCAAGGGGGCCATATAACAATGCTAAAAAAAGAACTGATCAGGGGGTACCTTTACCAGTGATAAAAAATCACTAATAAAGGTGAACTATTAATAGTGTTTTTTAGTGTGGTTAAATGTACCCTTTATCAGTGCTTTTTTAGCACTTTTAATGTGTAGCACTGCGAAAACCCATTTTTGTGGTGGTGCATAATAGAAGTGGATTTTACGACTGATATCCATCCAAGGACCAATCCTAATTCCCTTCCATATTATTGTATGGAACCAAAATAATTAAGGAAACTAAAAGTGTTGTGGAAGATTTGGAAATCAAATATTTCATTCAGCCTAGAATATCTCCATGGGTAGCAACGATCCTGATTGTAAAAATGGTAGATGGAACTCTTTGGTTCTGTGTCAGTTATCATAAGATTAACCAAGTCATGATAAATAATCAGCACCCACTTCCACACATTAATGATCAGTTTGATCAATTTAGGGGAGCCTATTGGTTCCCTAAATTTGACTTGTGATCAGGATATCATCAATTGCGAGTTCAGAAAGAGGATATCCTAAAGAAATATGTCAAGAGTAGATATGGCCATTATGAGAATGTGGTAATGTCTTTGGGTCTTCTAAATACACTAGTGGAATTATGGCATTAATGATTCTAATATTTCAAAGGTATTTGGATTCTTTGGTGTTGGTTTTTGTGGATGAACTATTGGGGTATTCAAGGATAAGGGTTGATCATGAGAAACACTTAGAGAAAGTGTTGGGAAACCTATATAAACATCATATATATCCCAAACTGTCAAAGTGTTATTTTTTGAAAAAGAAGTTCATTTCCTCAGACATGTAATCTCTAGAAGAGGTATTTCTATGGATCCAAAAATGATTGAGGCTATTATCTCTAGGAAACATCCAAATAATGGATTCAAGATACCAAGTATCCTTTGGTTTTCTGGTTATTATTGATTATTTTTTCATTATTTCTCACTAATGGTCTCACTGATGACAAAATTGAAATGGAAAAATTTTCCATCCAATGGAATGATGAATTTCAAAAGTATATTTAAGAGCTTAATGTTTTCCTTACACCATCACCTATCACTACCAAAAAACTAGGCAAGGCCATTTCCACCCTTTATCAGTGCTTACGAAAAATTGCTGATAAATGGTACCCCTTTATCAGCGCTTTTTTTAGTAGTGTTGATAAAGTGGGGTCTTTATCAGTGCTTTTTTAAAAAGTGCTGATAAAGGGTCTACTTCTAAAAATAATTATTTAAAAAATATATTAATATTTAAATATATATATAGTTATATTTATATAAATATAATATTTTTTAAAAATATAATATTAAATATATTTTAGGTAAGTATAAATATACAGTTACACTTAATATATAAGATATTTTGTGAAAATGGATTATAAAAAAATTAAAAAAATATTTTTAATTAATAATTTTCTAATTATTATGGTGTAATAGTCATTTAATAACAATTTGAAGACTAAAAAAATTATAAAAAAATTAAAAAAAGATCCAAAATATGTTGAAAACGTAACTCAAACTTCAAATGGCCAGAACTTTTCATCCGGGTGTCCGTTTGAGCTCTACCACATATCAAATTGAAGCATGCGACGAGCTCTACACAGCTAGGACTGAAGTGACCCCAGTCAAGGTGTTATTAGGCCAAAAATGGACCATAAGGCCTCTAAAACTGAGTTTTTAGTCGGTGTACCCTGATGTTTTAACATTTTGTAGATTTTAAACCTCGTTTAAAGGGGTATTATTGGCTTTTTTGTGAGTAATAAATTTATTCCAAGGTATTGCATTCATATTGTTATTAGGTCTTTGGAATTTTATCGTTTTTTATAATGCACTTCTATTTATAATCAAATATATAACTATATGTACATATTTTTTATATATTCACACCTAAAAATTTAATTATAAATATAAATAATAAAATATATTTACATATAAAATATATTAGCTTTATCTAAATAATAAAGAATATCTATTTTTTAAAATACAAATATATGAATATTTATATACCTATATATTAATCTAACTATATATATATATTAATATAACAACATATATATATATTAATATCACTATAAATATATATATATTAATATAACTATATATTTATATTAATATAACTATATATTTATATTAATGTAACTATATATATATATTAATATAAATATATATTACTATACTAATAAATATAACTATATATATATAGATATATAGATATATCACTAATAGGAGAACAAATCAATATAGGGGAGTGGCAAAGGCTTCAAGCGCACAAGGTGGAGGTTTCAAGATCAAATCCGGGTGAAGGCAGGGACGCATGTGCATGGGTGAATCTGGGGCTAGCGGTGATAAAGGGTACAGGGGTGCATGAAGGCGCTGGAGGGGGCAGAAAAGCGCTATAAAAGGGGGGCTCAAGCGCTATACCCCCCCCCATTGGAAGGATTTTATTAATTTATTTAATTTTATTTTTTTTAACTTTTATCAGCACTTTTAAAAAAGCGCTGATAAAGGAACCTTTTTTCAGTGCTTTGTTTTAGTGCTGAAAAAAGGGGTCTTGATCAGCACTTTTTGGAGCGATGATAAAGGGGACCCCCTATCTTTTCCGGCATTAATATATCATTTCTAGTGCTGTTAAAGGCCATTTTTAGCACTGATAAAATCCATATTTGTATTAGTGTATCTTGATTTTATTAGAATCAGGACAAGGGTATGGATTGTATTGTGAAGCTTCAGGAACTGGGTTGGGATGTTCTCTCATGTAGGGATACCATGTTGTTTCTTATGTCTCAAGGTAGTTATAGTTTCAAGAGAATAACTACACAACACACGATTTGGAGTTAGCTTTCATAGTGCATGCTTTGAAGACTTGGTGTCATTGACTCATTGGTGAGAAATTTATTGTTTTTATGAATCAAAATATCTTGAAACATATTTTCTCACAAAGATATTTCAACCTAAGATAGATTATATGGGAAAAGTATCTCAAAATGTTTGAATTTAACTTGATGTATACACCAGGTAATGTCAATTCGGTGGAAAATTAATTATGTCAAAATATGTTGGCTTAATTTTCAAAATAAGATTTAGATGAGTGGTAGTTGATGTCGGTCCTCAAAAACATGAACATAGAATTTGAATATCGATATGAATTTTTTGATTTCATTATAGTTTCATTGGTTCCAAATTTGGTCAATATGGTTAAAAATCCAAAAACATATAATTCATAATATGTTTTGATGTGGTCAAAACTCAGTGGTGTGGAGACCATTGAGGGATTGAGGTTGGATGGGAGTTCATTTTGTGGTTTTGAAATTGGATGGAAATACCTATAGATTGTCAAAAACATATTCTTCAAACTTACCACAATCCAAAATGGGTTGTTCATCCTAGAATATAGAATGTGTATATGGAATTTGAAGAACGGTTTAGGTAGGTCAATATAAAAAGGAAGGTGGATGAGTTTATTTTCAGATGCTTAACTTATCGTAAAGTTAAGTTAGATCATCAGTGACCAATAGGTTAGTTATAGTATTTACCTATTCCTATTTGGAAATATGAGTATATAGACCTAGATTTTGTAATATGGTTCAGAAACTTGATTCCATATGGGTGATATTGGATCCACTCACAAAGTAGACCTATTTCATCCCTATTCATGAATCTCATATTGTGGAGGACACGTCAAAAATCTATAACCTATAAGTGGTAAAGAGTCATGGAATAGATGTTTTCATCGTGTCAAATAGAGATTCATGGTTTGTGTAATGTATTTTAGTGGCTCATGTGAGGACTGCGTACTATTAGTGGATTTCTTAAATAAAAAATAATTATCAAGCCTCAATTCATATGGATCATTTTGAATCATTGTATGGATATCCTTTTTAATCTCCACTTTCTTGCATGGAAATTGGTGAGACTTCACTGGTTGGGCTGAGACATATACAAGAGACAACATAGAAGATTCTATAGATTGGGAAATCAATAGAGATATATCAGAGCCATCATATATCATATGCAGATCATCATCGATATCCATTTTAATTCTAGGTGAGTGATCATGTGTTTTTAATATATCTTCAAGGCATTGAAATAATCATTTTGGGAATCATGTAAAGTTATCTCCTCTACACATAGACCCTCTTGAGATACTTGAACATGTTGGTGGGTTGGAATACTGAGTTCTATTCCATCATGGTTCAGTGATGTGCATAATGTGTTTCATATATCTCATTTTTAAAAGTATCAGCCTGATCTTGACCATGTGCTTCAATGATATCACGTTAACCTAGAGATTTTTTCTTTGTTGGTGTATGAGACAGTGCAGATTGTGGATAGGAAAAAAAGACAATCTTGTATAGGAAAATAATAATTATAGTGTGGGTTTTGTGGTAGCATGGTAAAATTCAATAAGTGACTTGGTAATGGTTTAAGGATATGATCGAGCAATGGAATAAACTATTTTGGGGTAGTAGTGGTTTTCTACATCCCATAGATGGAAAGACCTATGTTAGGGATAATATAGAACCCTAGGTTTCAAGTAATTAATCCCTTTCATTATGATTTTTAAATATGCAATGTGTGTGGGTGATGTTTTGGAGGTTTTGTATATAACACCCCAAACATCAATGGTATGCTTCCTTTTAAATAATTCAATAGCTTGAGCTACATGCTACACTGAGTTCAAGCAGACCATGACCTATCAAACATGTCATTTAAAAAAAGGTTATTAATAGTATTAACCAAATTTTTAATTTTATATATATCCCATATAATTATAACATTCATCTAAAGTGTTTCTAAGACATAATATAAGGAAAAATTCAGTTTTTTAGATAAAACAATTATTTTTCACAAAAAGGCGGTTTTGCATCCTTTTAATGGAAAACCATTTTTAAATCCGATATTTGACACTATTATGTATTCAATTTGAAGAAATTAAATTATCTTTTATAATTGGGACATAAAAAACATATGTTGGATGAATTGTTTGTACTTTTCTGATAACTTTCATATTTTGATGAATAATGCAAAATACTAAATTTTAACTGAAGACATATTTTTTAATTGAAATAATTAATAGTGTTAAATTTTATATTTCAGCGGTTTTAAAGTATAATTAAATTTTATTTTTATCATTTAATATAATTTAGGTCATTGAATGTAATTTCACATTTAAATTGAACATAAACACATGTCAATCTTTTCAGAGTTTTTACTTCTTAAAAACACAGTTTCTGGTTTTGACAACAGGATTTAATTTTAAATTAATATCTTCCAATTATGTGTTTTGAACATGAAACAATGGATCATATATTTGGAATCATAAGGCCCAAATTTTTTAAATAGGTAACTTTTATTTTTGTACATTATGAATAGTAACATCCGTAATTATTTTTATTTACCATGGTTAAAGGGTAAATCAGGTAAATAAGGTTAAAAACTAAATTTATAATTATATAAAACTACCCTAACATGTGTATTAATCCTTTTGTATGATATATATCCTACCATGGGCATCCTTGGGTCTATTTTGGGACCCCATGGAGCCACTTGGGTGTGACAATGACATGTTATAAGAATTAATTTAATGTAAACAGAAATATAACATAAACATGTGTCTTTTACTAAAACAATTTTAATTTAGGGTTATGTAACTTATATTTTTGACTATAAATAGTCATTATAAATACAAAAATATTTCCTAAATCATGGGATTTTATATATAATTTTTAGTCATTAAATAAATAAATGTATTTATGACACATTGACGTTGCAGTGATTACCTTATTAAAGAAAGATTCAAATAAATGATATTATAAATATTCAAATAAATATAATTTGAACATTTTTAGAACATACTTGAATTTTATGGATTATTTAGAAATATATTATTTTATTTAAAACGTTTTTTTCTAAGGAATCAAGTTTTTATGACTTTAAAAAAATCATTTACTAAATAGTGGAAAAATTGACATAAATGAGTTTTTAAAATAAATATTATTTTATTAAATAATATTATAGTCCTAAAAATAAAAGATTCATCCAAATGAATAATACAATGATAAAAACGGCATTAATTATCCAATTGGGGTTCTTTTTTAATTTTATAGTAACTATATTATCCCTATATTGTCAAAATATAAGAAGACGCGGTAAGAGTTAAACTATTTAACTAAGGGTTAAATATAAAATATATGGTTACATTTATGACCTAAACATGTATAAAACCTATTGTTTGATAGTATTTTGACACATATTATTTTTATCCTAGAAATAAATCATGTTGGGGCTCTTAGAAATAGAAAATAATTTTATAATAAATTAATATCTCCAGATTTTTCCTAAAGTGCCCCCACCTCTCTTATAAAAGAGAAACTCCATTTCTCTTCAATTCACAAATCCAGAGCCATTTGGTTTGGGAAAATCCTACCCATTTCTCATTCCAACCACCATTACTTAATTCTAAAGGCTACAATTTGGGCAGAAATCCATCCTACGGAGTCCTTTTGTGAAAATCAAAAGGAGAGACCCGATGAAGACGTAATCGTTTTATCCCTTGTTTCAAAGTACTTTTCTTCTCCTATTTCATCTTTCTGTATTGTTTCCATACTAAAATAATAACTCTTATACCATAAATAGGGTGATATTTTATTATAATTATGTTATAACTATATTACTTCTTTTACCCATCCTACGAAAAACAATATCACCATGTGTGAGTACATATGTCTTACTGTCGTCACGCTGTGGTGTAAATTGTTTTTCATGTACACTATTTCAATGGAAAAAATGATGAATATAATGGATTTAAATAATAAATATAAATTGATACTATTTATCTATAATTCATATTTATCCAATTTCGTACCATTTAACCGTTAAGGAAATGATATTGTCACTCATGCATATGTGTGGTTTACTATCTCTGCGACATGATGAGACTCTTCTTCCATGTTAACCATCTAACAATGATTATAAAAATATATATATTATCCATAATTAAGAAATATATGAAATAATAATTCTACCTTTAATTATATATATACACATATATATATATGTATTTATATACATATATGTCATTCAATTACATCCATTCAATATGATAAGAAAAGAAAAACAACGTTTATGTGTATGTACAGCCAACAATCTACATGAGCGGTGTATTCCATTTCATATATATATATTATATATATTTATATTATGAATATATGTGATATAAAAATAATTTTTTACATTTGGTAGGTAATTAAATTTTTATCTATGTAATATGATCAAGAATAACAAGTTAAAACACATAAGATAAACAAAATGATTATTACCCAAAACGTTGCATTAACTTGGAATTGTTAATATATGAGTAATATAAAATAATAAAATAATAATATATGATATCATAAATATTATTATGATTATAATATAAGTTTATAATATGTTTAAAAACATTATAACGGAGTTTCAGACACATACGGAGATTATCATACATAAGGTAAGTGTAAATTTCACAATCTCATTATTATTCGAGGTTGTTGATATGTAAGTATATACTGGGAAATCTTTATCATACATTTCCTTGTTTCTAAAAATGCTTTCATAAAATGTTTTACTATAATCCTATGGATTTTTAAAGTCAATTTACCCATGTTTTCCTATTTATAAAATGTATTGAAAGGAATATTTTGGTCATTTTCCAAATGAGGTACTTTATGACCTTTTTGACAAATTAAGGAAAGAATGTTTTTTATATTATATGACGTGAGTGGATAGTTTCTATAATTATGTAGAATAATTATTTTTAAGCTTCCCATACAAGATGAGAAGGATATTTTCAAAAGAAATGTTTTATATTAAAATTTCACGGCTTTTAAATGATTTAATATAAAAAGGGATATTTCCCTCAAAGTGTTTTAATGAATTTATTAAATTATTTTCATCTATGCCAACATCCTTTGTTGGATTTTAGGCTTATTTGAAGTTGATTTATAATGATATGATCTTCCATATTGTATTAAAGGTTTTGTGATATGTTTGAATGTGTATGTGATATTTTTGTACCATTCATGATTTACGATTAAAGTATTAACACTTCGTATGCTAGTTTTAATACAAATGTTTATGCTATGTGTCCTCCTTTTCATATGCTGAATTCATTGAACTAAATAAGTGACAGGAGGGGCCCGCTATAGCCCCTCGGTGCATCTGTAGGTCTCATGAGACAAAATAGTATATTGGCACTAGTCCTTGACATAATATTTGTGTGTGGACATGGCATGACACCTTGACGTATTGGTTATGATGTCTAACATTATGCATTTCTTCATTATGAGTTGGGTTATTGATGTTACATGTGATTATTCGACTAGTATAATATCCATGTGAATGTTTAAATAGAATTATTTGATTTATTCTTGGTATAATATGTGGATGATATTGTTTTAAAAGGATTGTGTTTTATATTTGTACCCTGCATTAAAATTTTATGCCTATCTATGATAGCTTCTGCAATATTGTTTATCCCTACTAAGTATATGAGCTCACCCATTTATTAGGTTTTATTTTCCCAAGATGTCAAGAAGTTTTTTATGATTTATATGTAGGGTTAATATTGGGGGATAATGGCATATTGAACTGATTATTTATGCCATGTTTTATGTTATAAATTATAATGTTTCATTCATGTATGTAATATATTTTCCAGGACAGCTAAAATGACCGGTCCTTCAGGAATTGATTCCTTGTAATCATGAAAATGTATTAAAATAATTCACCATCTCTAGGAAATTGGGGTTGGGGCGTTACGGTTGGTATCAGAGGAAGTTTATCAACAATAATAGAAATAGATTTAGAAAATGTAGATTAAGGATCACAAACCTAAGACATACTTTGAGGATAAGTATAAAAGAACCCCCTAAATGTTTGGTAAAGTAATGATTCAGTGGATATTCTAGGAATTACATCAATGTCTAGTTATTACATGTGTACATGGTTCTGGAACATATATACTTAGGGGTAAAAATTCAGACATGGTGTTCTGGGCTCGACTCAGGGTAATCCAGTACTCAACAATGGGACTTACTACGCACCTGGTTTGAAACTCCCAGGGTATATGCTTTGGATAATTCATATTTTATTTAACAACCATTATGAAGGATTTATGATTAACTATGTCCTCAAATAAACCATTTCTATGAATATGGATTAGATATGCATAAATTGTTCAATTTATTTTATGTATCTTATTAGTTTGGAATTATACATTATGATTCACAACCAAATCTAGGGTATTCCATTTGTTTAGAAATGGTACCTATTGGAAGAAATGTAAATCATATCAATGCACATAATCCATGTATGGATTGACCTCCTATTCCAGATAATGATAGTGGAGCTGGTGATACATCTGGCACTGAATAGCTTATAACCATAGTGGGAAAAATGACTCAGGTTATGAATAATAAACTTACCTGTATGGAGAATCCTAATCCACAACGTGGAGGACCAATTTCATGCCACTTCCTGAGACATCAAACTCCAACATTCAAGGGGACTACAAATCCTTTTGTAGCTGAGTACCGGATAAGTTCCTTTGAGAAAATATTTCTTGCTTTGGGTGTAACGAAAAGGAAAACGTTTTCATGGAATTCTATCATCTTTCAGGAGATGAAGAAAAATGGTGATCATTGATTCAAAACATGAAGGGTACGATGAAGTAGAAAATAAATAATGGATGGAGTTTAAAGAACTTTTCCTAGAAAAATACTTTCCTCGTGAAAAATGAGCTGTTATGGAAAGGAAATATCCAATTCTAAGAAAAAAAGAGTATGAGAATGTTGCTAAGTATAAGGCTAACATCATGAGGTTTTCAAGGCACGTTGCAGACTACATATGTAACCCAATAAGTATTATTGATCTATTCTTTGATGGTTTTTAATCATTTTTTGGATGGGAATTGTTCTCACAATGCTTCACATCATACAAATAAATAGTTTCGTGTGCTATCAAGATGGAAAAGTAATTCTCTAAGTCTTATGACATTTAATTAAAGAAATAATATAAAACAATGGTGGAGAAATAGATAGATAAAGGGGAAAGGGAAAGAAAAATTTTACCTTATGTGATAATTGGGGGAAGAAACACCCTGGTTCATTCCTAAAAGGAATGGGATATTGTTACAAATGTGGAGACAAAATTCACACGGATCTTGATTGTTAGGGAAATAAAGATGTTGTGAAATGTTATAATTGTACAGATATGGGACAATAGGCAAATGAATATCCAAAGCATCGAGGAATTATATATCAAAAGACAAAAATGGATCAAGGTCAAGATTATCCTGTTACTACGGTCGAAGTGGAATAATTAATGTATTTTGGATTCATGAATTATATTTTGGTTATAAGAAGAATGTGATATATATAAGGATTTTAATAAAGTAATTGTTTTCATTAAGTTTTTAATATAATGAAGGTAATCATATATTCAGTATGATGAAATAAGCAGAACATTACATTATTTAGAGAACCATATTTTACAATTGATTTTTGGAAATGTAGAGATCTTTTAGATAGAGTTTTGATAGATGTATTTTAGATAACTCTAAAAGTTTGAATGGATTTAGTTGAATATTGGATATTATTTTTTAAAGTTCAACCATTTATTATGTTTATTTCTATAATGCTATAATAATATAGTTTGAGAAAAAGAACAACCTGTTGGTCAGAAAATAACTCGTCGCATCGGAAAAGGTTACAGGAATTGAACCTACGACCAAAGTGCGACAAGGATTTATCACCTACCATTGGCCTATAGAAAGTACCTAGTTTGTATAACATAGTTTTCATTATTTAAATATTATAATTTTATATTTTAAACCTTATATTATTAAAATAAATAGAATATTTCTCTTTAGTTTTATTATCTTTTGAAGTGAAAAAGATGTGTTTGTGGTAGGAATTAGTTAACAGATGAAACTATACATGTAAATGAAGTATTCTTCCTTGTGTTCTTAGTCTATGAGTAATTATTCATCTTTAGGGAAAATATCATAAATGTTTTCCAAGTATTTTTTTAAATGAATTAGATGGTCCCTTGGATCAGCACAGATTTATGGCTTTCAGATTGATAAATTTCTCCTAATAATATTCTCTTTCACTGTCCATCATAAATGGATGGTTATATTTTTTTCGTGTCCATTTTTTCTACATGAAACCCTAGTACATGTTATTTATGGTGACCTTCATAATTTCCTTTCTTTATTTTAAAATAGAGGTCTAATTAATCCATTTTTCAATGTGGGATTTCAAGAAAGTTATTTTGAAATGTCAAAAACCTAGTATTAAATCCTAAGTTTAATTTTCAATGATGTAATATATTGAAGGAGGGGTTAATGTAACACCCCAAGCATCCACAGTACGCTTCCTTTTAAATAATTAAATATCATTGGCTAGACGCCACACCGAGTTCGAGAACCCCATTACCTATCAAACTATTCATTTAAAATAGAATTTAGCTATAGTATTAACCACGTTTTTAATTATATATATATCTCATATAATTTTAATATTCATCTTATGTGTTTCTAAGACATAGTATAAGGAAAAATTAATTTTTTTAAACAAATGAAGTATTTAAAGAAAAGGTTTTTATGACTTTTAATGGAAACCCCTTTTAAAATCCAATATTTGAAACTATAATATACTAAAATTGAAAAAATTAAATTCTACTTTAAAATCGGGACATTAAAATTTAGTTTGGATGAATTTTTGGTACTTTTTTGATAACTTTCATATTTTGACGAATAGTGAAAAAACTAAATTTCAATTGAAAACTACTTTTTTAACCAAAATAAATAATAGTGTTAAATTATAAATTTTAGTTGTTTTAAAGTATCAGTAGATTAAATTTTTATCATTTATTATAAATTATGTCATTTTATGTAACTTCATATTTAAATTGAACATAAACAAATGTCAATCTTTTGATAGTTTTTACTTCTTAAAAACCTGTTTTCTGGTATTTAAAATCATAATTAATTTTAAATTACTTCCTTCGAATCCTATATTTTGAATTTGAAAAAAATAGATTCCATATTTTTAATCATAATGTTGAATATGTTTAAATAGGTACCTTTTAGTTTTTGACATTATGAATAGTAAATTTTGTGATTATTTTTATTTACCATAGTTAAAGGGTAAATCATGTAAATAAGGGTAAACAATAATATTTTAATAATATAAAACTATAATAACACATGTCCTAATCCTATTTTATGATATATATCCGACCATGAGCATTATTGGGTTGATTTGGGGACCCCATGGAGTGACATGGGTCTTATAATGACATGTTATAAGAATTAATTTAATGTAAAGAGAAATATAACAAAAACATGTGTCTTTTACTAAAACAATTTTAATATATGGTTATATAATATATCTATTTTAATTATAAATTATAATTAGAAAGATTAAATGATTTACTAAATGATTTTATTTTATTTATAATTTTTACACATTAAATTAATTAATTAATATGTGATACAATGATGATGCAGTGATTACCTTATTAATGAAAGATTCAAATAAATGATATTATAAATTTTAAAATAAATGTAATTTGATCATTTAGAGGACATACACTATTTTTTTGGATTATATTTACATATTATATTTTATTTAATACCTTTTTTAAAGGATTCAATTTGTTATAACTTGAACAAAAATAAATTACTAAATAGTGTCAAATTTGATATAAATTAGTTTTTAAACCAAATATTATTTTCTTAAATTATATAACAGTCCTAAAAATATATTATTCTTCCAAATGAGTTATATAATTTTAAATATGTCATTAATATAATTTTTATTCATTTTACATTTTATAGTAACTATATTAATGTTATAGTTTCAAAATATAAGAAGACATGGTTGGGGTTAAACAATTTAACTAAGGGTTAAATCTAAACGTAAAGGTTACTTTTATGACCTAAACATGTCTAAAACCTAATTTTTGAGAGGATATATATCCATAATAATCATTTCATTTAAATAAATAAATTTTGAGCTATTAGAAACCATAAATCTGTTTATAATAAATTAATATTTCATGATTTTACTTAAAGTTCCCCTCACCTCTCTTATAAAAGGACACCTCCCTTTCTCTATAATTAACAACTCCAAATCCTTTTTTCTCTATCAAAAACTACCCATTTATCCTCAACCAATCCCTCACATAATTCTATAGTCTATAATTCAGGTAGAAAGCAATCCTACAGAGTCTTTTTGTGAAAATCAAAAAGAGACACCCGAAGAAGAGGTAACAGTTCTATCCCTTCTTTCAGATTTATTTCTCCTTATAATTCCTCTTTATCTATTGTTTCCATAATAAAATAATAAATCTAGTAACTTAAACATTCATAGATTTTATTATAATTATGTTACAACCATATTCATCCTTTTACACATCCTAAAAAATAATATCATCATTCGTGCGTACATACGACTTACCCTCTCCACATCATGGTGTAAATTGTTTTTCATGTACAATTAATTTCTATGGGTGCAATGATTAATATAATGGATGTAAATAATAAATATAGCATAATATTATTTCTTTAAAATTAATATTCCATCCAATTCCATACCATTTAACCATTAATAAAATGATATCATCGCTCGTGCGTACGTACAGCTTACCGTCTCCACGACGTGATGAGACTCATCTTCCAATTTCAACATCCAAGAATGATTGTAAAACAATATTTGTAATACATAATTATTAAATATATGACAAAATAATTCTACTATAATCATATTTTTCTCATGTACATATATGTCATTCACTTACATCTATTCAATATGACAAGAAAACAGAAACAGTGTTCATGCGTACGTACGGGCTACCATCTCTAGGAACGGTGTAATCCATTTCATATATCTATATATTATATATATTTATATTATGAATATATATGTTATAAAAATAATATTATACATTAATTAAGTAATTAAATCATGATCTAGGTAATATGATCGAGAATAACAATTCAAAACACGTACGATAAACAAATCGATTATTACCTGAAATGTTGCATTAACATCGAATTTTTAATACAATTATAATATAAAGTCATAAAATAATAATATATGATATCATAAATATTAATATTAGTATTATATAAGTGAATAATATGTTTAGAAATTTTATAATGGAGTTTTTGACACGTAAAGAGAGTATCAGACCTAAGGTAAGGGTTAATTTCACGATCTCATTATTATTCAAGGCAGTTGATGTGTAAGTATCTACTAGGACATCATTATCATCTATGTACATGTTTCTAAAATGTTTTCAAAAAATGTTTTACTATAATCATATGGATGTTTAATGTCATGTTTACCCATGTTTGACTTTTTATAAAATCTTTTGAAAGGAATCTTTCAGTCGTTTTCCAAATGAGGTACGTTATGACATTTTTGACAAATTAAGGAATGAACGTTTTTTAACTTATACGGTGTGAGTGGATATTTTCTACCGTTAATTCACCATATCATTTTTATGATTCCCTTACACGCTTATAAGGTTATTTTTAGAATATATGTTTTATTTTAAAATTCCACGGCTTTTAAATGTTTTAATGTAAAAAAGGGATAATTACCTCAAAGATTTTTAATGAATTTATTAAATTATTTTCATATATGTCAACATCATTTCTTGGATTTTATGCTTTTTTGAAGTTAATTTATTATGATAAAATCTTCCATATTATATTGAAGTTTTTGTGATATGTTTGATTGTGGATGTGCTACTTTTATACGATTCATGGTTTATGGTTAAAGTGTTAACATTATGTATGATTATTTTAATATTAATGTTTATGTTATGTTTCAACATTTTCATATGAGGAATGCATTAAAATTAGTAATTGATGGGCAGGGCCTGAAATAGCCCCTTAGTGCATCGGTAGGTCTCATGAGAAAAACTAGTGTCTTTTCACAAGACCTTGACAGAATATTTGTTTATAGTCTTGGAACAAGGCCTTGACGTCGTTATTATGATGTATGGCATTATGCATTCCCTCATAATGAGATTAGTTATTGATTTTACATGTTATTATTTGACTGGTAGAATATCCATGTGAATGATTAAATAGAATTATTTGACCTATTCATGATATATTATGCTAATGATGATGTTTTAAAATGCTTGTGTTTTATATTTTTACCCTCCCTCAAAAGTTTATGAATATTTATGATAGCTTCAGCTATATTATTTATCCTTATCAAGCATCTGATCTCACCCATTTTTTATGTTTTATTTTCCCAGGATTCCAAGAATTGTTTTATGATTGATATAAAGGGTTAATCTAGAGGAATAATGGTATACTAAAAGGATTATTTATGTTGTGTTTTATATTATAAATTTTAATGCAATGTTCATGTATGTAATGTAATTTCCAAGTCTTCTAAAATGATTGGTCCTTTGGGACTTGATTCCTTATAATCATGCCAATGTATTAAAATAATGCACTTTCTTTGGGAAACTGGGGTTGAGGCATTACATTGAAGGACTTTGGATATTTTTTAATATTTTATTATGGTTCACAGTAAGATAATAGTTAGTGAAAACCATGAAACAATTATAAGAAATAGTGAAAGGTAAAATAGAGGATTTGGGTGGGTTCATGGTTAGGTGGACAATTTAACCAAACTATGCGGCCACCTAGGAGAAACCATGAAAAGGGGTACAAAGAGATTCCTAATGTTTGTTTCATGGTTTTTCTTACCATGTGGGACAATTGTGTGAGGGGATTCTTGAGGTAGAGTCTTGTTCATGGTTATAGAATGGTTTTTCTAACCATGTAACTAACCATGCACAGTTTTAAAGTGAGATCCTAAAAATTTGTATCTCACTCATTTTAACCTCTAGGACCATCATTTTTTCTCTATTTCAGACCTAACTTGATATTTATTTCTCCAAAAAGATATGGAGTCTTTTCCCATCGATCCAGGAGAGATCTGAAGGAAATTATTAATGCGTTGAAGCCTGATTCCCTTAGTAACCCATCATTGGTGGATGTTTTTCATATTTTTTCTTAGATGTAATTTTTTAAACTCTCTTAACATCCAATATATAGTCTATTGGGGATAGATATTTGATGTTTAATTATAATAATTATGAGATATGAATGTGTTTATATTAGTTAAAGATATCATAGGATAGTTTTTGGAGATTTGACCTAGTTTTGTTGGAGATTTCATGTCATTATTCATTTTTTCCATTATTCATGGGGTAGATGGCTTAACTCTTGTCTCGTCTTCTTAGGACATGAATGCTTCATTACAATTTTTTTTTTTTTTCTTTGAAATTATTGGGAAACTGTTTTTTAAATATTTTTATAATCCTTCTTTATTAATGGTTTATGGAATTGTGGTATTATTGTGACAAGTACATTGAAAAATGATTTTAAAATGTTAATTTTGAAACAGTTGTTTGGTATGATTCATGTAAATAGGTTTTTTTAGAAATGGTTTTGATAAAAATATTATCTTATTGAAAGGTTTTTTGTATGATTAGATTATCATGGTTTTTGGGCATACTTGGTGGTTTGTGTTCATACTTCATACGGGTCCGGGTTGAAATATGACTTGGTTATTCATTCCAAGGGTGTAATGAAACATGAGATATTGGTTACCTAGTGATAACTTTCTAGATCAATGAGAGACCACTCAAGCATTTGGAACTGTCACCTTGGAATGCATGTGAGGATGTGAGGATGTGTGGATTGGGATAGTTTATGCCAAATGGATTGTGAAGTGGTTTGAAAAACATTTTAGGTTGCCTTCCATGGAAAACAGATTTGGTTTGGAAAACATTTTTTCATAGAAATAATTTAGGATTAAGGTAAACTATTTTAAATTTTTTTATATAATTTTTTATATAAATTGTTTTATGTAAATGTGTTAACATGTTATATCCTAGCGGTGCGATTAGTTACGTAATTTGAGGAAAGACAACGAAGTTTCATTACTCACCCCTGCAATGGAAATTTCGTGCTTTTGAAGATGTAGTTTATCGGGACCTTAGAAAAGGTAATGTATCACACTTTATTAGTCGTTCTTCATGATTCTTAGGATATATTGGGGATTTAGAGCATTGATCATGTTGGGAGATTTGGAGTTATGTTTGGTGTCGCTGAGTTTGGTTGATATTTTCATTATATGTGTACTTTGATGTTAGTAGTCTTCCATTGTGGTACTCTTTTGTAGTTTGGTTTTGATATTAATGGTTTTACCTTGTGTTGTATTACATTGTTATCATGCATAATTTTGTTTGTTATGGTGGGTTTGGTTGGGTTGTTTTAATTCAAAGGGAAAATCATCCCCCAATTGTATTGAAGCCATTGGCCTTTATTGTGAGCCTTTGGTGCCTTGGGGATGTCTCTTGAGGCCAAGTTGAAACTCTACCTCAACTAAATACAATGATCAGTGGAGGGATGTTACACTAGAACAACATGAGGCTATCAAGATCCCATGGTTTTTTTTGAAAGACGAGGGTCCTGCATTTTTATGGTATACCTGATTTTCCCTAGTATCTATCATTAGATGAGATGATCTTTGTATGCAGTTCTTATAACAGTTTAGCTCCACTGTATGGAAGACCAGTTTCACATACCTATCAACATGATAATAGAGGGCTGATGATTAAGTCACAAATTTCGATGCTCAATTGAAGGGGCTTACATAGTCTCTTGATATGCATCTTTCTTAAGAGTAGGTACAAACAATGTGTGTATAGAATATAAAATATGAACTTAAACCTACACTCATATTCAAATATTATCCAAGTGGATTCTGAGATTCCTCTGAAAAATATCACCGTTTGGAAGAATCCTTGATGTAGAACAAGAAATAGTCACTCCCATTACACCTTTCTACTTTTTTGAGAAGTCCCAAGAATGTATAAACATATATTGGTGTGTATGAAGAAAATCCTGAGCTGTTTGACATACTAGAGCCTTTACTGGAGGACCCCCTCTAGGTGTATTCCATCCAGGAGGGGCCCCTCTAGGCACAACCCCGCCAAGCACAACCCTTATAAGTGCAGCTGTGCTCGGTGTAGCCCCAATAAGTGTAGGCTAATCCAGTGTGGCCTCATCACCCACAACCTAATCAAGATAATGTTACTCCCCCCACCCCCCATTTGTTCTAGGCACCTAGGGTTCATTTTAAGTAAATAAAGAATATAACTTACACCAAGGAAGAATTGGTCCCAAGATATTTCTCTTGCCCCTTGGAAAAGGTTATCTTCAATTTTTTAGGATATAAGAGAGTCCAAGAGGATGAACATACATAACCACACCAAGGAAAATCTATACCTTAGGATCCTAAAAAATAGCATCAAATATTTTTTTGTCTTCAAATATTAGATCGAGGATCAAGTGGATCATGGCCTGGTCAAATCGGGCAATGTCTCAGCTCAGGTAGAACATGTCTTCACTAACCCCAATAGTGATAGTAAAGACTCTGATGAGTGGAAGTAGGTCACTGGTCATGGAATTTAGAAGTAAAATGATTGATTGGAGTAAAAAATAGACACTCACAACAATGGTATCATATGTACCTACTTGAGAGGACTAGAACCTCCTACAATTCTAGAGTCTCCTCTGGATGCCACCTCTATATATGTGTCGCAGTATTCTAAGTCTTAGAAGAATATGCATCAATAATAAAAGGGAAACCAAAGTCCCCTACTGATGTGGAAACCAATCTATAACCTTGGTGATGTCATGCATCTCAAATTAGGTCATACACGCAATGTGAATCAATTCCTCAAGTGTTCCACTATTGAGTACTTAGAATTCACATCTGGGAATGTTTTTGAATTAGTGCATAATTGTATGATGCTCAGTAATGAGGAACACCAAGTAAACCCCTTAGGTTCCTCTATCTAACACCATTGAAGGAGATGTATGGGACATGCCACCTAACAAAATGTCTAAGTTATCATTTTAGACCTGACTGTTCATTCCACTAAAACTATATTGTATACCTCGCATAGGGACAAACAAAAACAACCCTCATAGTTTACTCCATTAGGTATGCCACCCTATCTGTCTATATTGGTTGACTATGTGACTCAACTGCAACTGGAATGTGATCCACCCCACCTAGCTAGTGCCTAACCTCAATAGTATGGTTCCCAACCATTAAATCATTGATCAAATCAGCTAACCATTATACGAGTATTTATATAAATTGTTGGGCTCTAGTGCCACATCCAATAATTCCTAAAATGATCCATAATAAAGAAAAACCATCTACATGAAAAATATGCTCGAAACATGAAAGTGTGATGTGTTGAAACATTGTTCTATCATTTTTGGAAGGCTCTCGATCCTCAAGTCTCACATCCTATCAACGGAGATGCCTATAGATATAATAAAATACTTGAATAGCCCCCATTAAATTTAAGATTAATGTAGCTAATATTGAGTCTTATTATGTAGAAGAATCAGAATAAGAAGAATGTGGGATGACATTTAATTTTTTTTTGAATATTATGAGGGTTACACCATTCAAGGGAACATACACCCACATTATATCATAGGTGAGTTCTATAACACCCCATGTTTTATGATTTTTTTTCCAATAAATTAAATTTAGTTGATGTACTGGGTTTCATGATATGACTAGTTAATCTTGAATTATATGAAAAACCAAGTTAAGCTTGTTCTACACACCACACCGACTTACCTCTTATTACACGCAACACTTAATTTTTAAAAAACAATGATATATTATTAATATTATTATTGAAACTTGAACCTTATAAACTAGCTATTAAAATTATTAATATTAATAGTGATAATTACTTTTTAAATATAATTTTTATATAAATAAAGCATAAATATAATAAAATTCATGGTTTTTGGTAGTCTTTATATGTTTTGAAAATACGCTTTTCTTAAAAATATCTTTTTATGCCTTTTTGTTATTAATAATAAAATTAATTTTTGAAACTTTTAAGAAATTAATTTCTTAAAATGAACTTAATTTTTCAATTCATAATGTGAAAATTATCTTATTGTGAATTTGTGGGATCTTTCTGAAATGTTTCATTTTTTAGGAATAGGGAAAAATATTGAATTTTAATTGATATGTGCATTTTATTATAATTTATTTATATTGTTAAATTGTATTTTAATTTGTTTTTAATGTATATTTATTTTAATTAATCATATAATAATAAAAATTGGGTTATTGGAATCAATTTCATTTTGAAAATGAATATAATATATTTGTAAAAGATTAATCTTTTTCTCTTTAAGAACTCGCTTTCTCAACACGTCTATGGGGTTAATTTTAAATTAATTTATTCCATATATATCAATTGAATTTGTAAAAATTGATTCCATATTTATAATAATCATAATTTCTAATTTCTAATAAGTGTAACTAATCTTTGGACAAAAGTAATTAGTGAAATCAATTAAAATTAATTACAACGATTAAGGTAAAATAAGATTACTTAGTATTTAAACAAAGAATAAATGGTGTAAAAATGACCCAAATCTTTACCAAACCCTAATTGATGGCCCTATGTAGATGTTATACCATATATTATATCTATTACATATATTCTCTTTAATAGTGTGTAAAATGGATTTTAACAATACTAAAAAAGCGTTGTTATCCTTAGCACTAATA
Organism: Viscum album; assembly: GCA_963277665.1. Taxonomy (NCBI): domain Eukaryota; kingdom Viridiplantae; phylum Streptophyta; class Magnoliopsida; order Santalales; family Viscaceae; genus Viscum; species Viscum album. Next base: position 1,894,852,997 of record OY728158.1, on the reverse strand, counting down.
AAGGGGGGTATTTTATCAATGCTACAAATAACATTGACAAAGGCCCCACCTACTACAGTTTTTTGTTTCTATAAAATCAAACTATAGTGACCTAAAACTTCTACACAAAATTTATAATTTAAATTAAATGAATTTTACATAATGAATATGAATGAAAACACTAGTATATACATTTCAAACAATGTTTTGTATAATTTCATTTACGATTACTATCCACAAAAATTTATAAACATTAATATTTCATTTCCTTTAGCACCAATGATCTTATCTCAAAAAATTATACCCACAGTATCATTTTTTGAAAAAAAATAGCTCAACCTGAGCAAAATAATCCACCTATATAAGAAAAAAAATTATGTTAGTAATACTATAAATAAATAAATTAAACATTAATACGAAAGAATACATTAATAAAATATCAAAATAAAAGGACACATGGAGTAATAATAGTCACACCATGCCTAATAATGAGGTGAGGTTGATTCCAACATGTCAAAAATGAGTAAGGGATCATTTTCCAAAAGTATCGAAATAATCATCTTTTTCATGGTTTTGAGTATGTCAATTGTAATTTTTAGTGAAATTATGGTCAATTTTATATAAAGACACACTTGGAGTTATACAAGTCACACTATATGTGGGATTGAGGCGCGACTAATTCCTAAACTTCACAAATTACTCATGGATCATTTCCCTAATGTATAAAAAAATTGAATGTCTTTGATTTATTTTTAGTATGCCATGTGTAGTTTTTATAATAATTTCATTCCAAATTGGAAACCTGAACTTTAAGTCATACTGGTCAGGTCATATCTCAGTTTGGTTTGAGACAGATTTCTACACATCACATGTCACTTATGAATAACCATCCTAAATTACCGAGATAATTGAAGTGCATTTTCTTCTTTTTCAATGAGTGACACATGTTTTGAACTAAAATGTAAATTTTAAACTAATAACGGACACTTTCAGTCATACCGGTCACATTGTGTGTTGGATTGATGTGTAGGTGATTCCTACACATTATAAATGACTCATGGGTCATTTTTTTTAATGTATCAAAACAATACAAATGTTTTTTCTTGATTTTAAGTATGTCACTTGTAATTTTTGCTAAAATTAATGTCAATTTGAAATAAAAAAAGTCAATTTGAGTCATTTCAGTCACACTTTACATCATATTGAGGTAAGATTGATTCCTACATGTCATAAATGACTAATGTATCATTTTAATAATGTATCAAAAATATTGAATGTGTTTTCTTGGTTTTCAGTATGTAGCTTGTTCTTTTTTCTAAAATTAATGTCAGTTTGAAATAAAAAGATACATATTGTGTTATACCAGTCACACTGCATTTCCAATTGAGTTGTACTTGGTTCCTACAAATAAAAAATGACTCATTGATCAATTTCATAAATTATCAAAACAATCTAAATGAATTTTCCTAGTTTTCAATATTTCACTTGTTATTTTTACTAAAATTGTTATCAATTTCAAATAAAAAGACACACTTGGAGTCATACTAATCACACCTTGATTCGTATTTAGGTGTAGGTAAATCCTACATTTCTAAAATGACTTATGGATTATTTTCTTAAACTATAGAATCAATACTAATGTGTTTTCTCAGTATTCATTATGTAACTTTTTATTTTTACTAAAATTAATGTCAATTTTAAATAACATTACACACTTAGAGTTATAATGGTAACACCATGTGTCAGATTGAGGTGGTGTTGATTCTTATATGTTAAATTTGCCTTAGGAATCATTTTCCAAAATTATCAAAACAATCCAAATTCATTTTCTCAATTTTCAATATGTCAATTATTGTTTCAAAAATAATTAATGTCAATTTTATATAAATAGACACATTTGAAATTAATTAAGCCTGAACATGGATAGTATTAAAGTTATACTAATTATTAAATGTCTTAAATTACTTAAGCATCATTTTTCTAAAGTATAAAAACAACCTGAATACATTTTCTAGGTTTTTAGTATGTCACATGTATTTTTAAATAAAATATCATGTTCAACTAGAAACATGTACATTGAGTCATATGGGTCACATCGTGTGTCAATTTGATGTGGGAGTACTTCCTAAATGTTGAAAATGACTTATGAAACATTTTCCTAAATTATCAAGACAATACATGTGTGTTTTCCTTGTTTTTAGTGAGTTACATTTTTTGAACTAAAAAGTCCATTTTAATCTGATAATAGAAAATTTGTGTCAAACCGGGCACATCTTGTATCAGATTAAGGTGTAGATGATTATTACACACCATAAATTAATTATAGATCACAATCATAATGTATCAAAACAATACGAATATATTTTATTAGTTTTTGAGTATGTCAGTTGTATTTTTTACTAAAATTAATGTCAACTTTAAATAAAAAGATGCACTTTGAGGCATACTGGCCACACTGTGTGTCAGAATAAGGTGATACTGATTATTACACATACCAAATGACCTACATATCATTTTACTAATGTATTAAAACAATTATAATGTTATTTCTTTATTCTGATTATGTCACTCTTCTTTTTTACTAAAATGTCATTTTAAACTGGAAAAACACACTTTGAGTCATACCAGAAAAATCATGTGTCGATTTGATGTGATACTAATTCCTACACATCAAAAATTAATTATTAATATTTTTTCCTAAATTATCAAGAAAATACAATCACATTTTCTCTATTTTCATTCAGTGACACTTTTTGAACTAAAATGTCTATTTTAAACTAATAACAAGAACTTTGAGCCATATCAAGCCCATTATTTATCGAATTGAGGTGGGTATGATTCCTACATGTCAAAAAAACATATAGTTTATTTTATTAAAGTATAAAAACAATCTAAATGTATTTTATTGGTTTTGAGTATGCCATTTTCCTTTTTTACTAAAATTAATGTCAAATTTAAATAAAAAGATACACTTTAAGTCATAAAAGTCACACCATGTATTGGATTAAGGTGAAGTTAATTAAAAATAATCTCAAATGACTTATGGATCATTATCATAAAGTATAAAAACAATCCAATTTTTCTTTTGATTAGTTTTCAATATATCACTTTTTTTTAGAAAATGTCATTTCAAACTCAAAATGCACATTTTGTGTCATATTAGCCACATCATGTGTCGGATTGAAGTGATACTACTTCCAACAATCCAAAATTACTTATGAATCATTTTCCAAAATTATAAATACAATACGATCATGTTTTATTGGTTACAAATAAATGACACCTATTGAGCTAAAATGCTAACTTTAAGCTAATAACAGAATCATTGAGACATACTACACACATAATGTATCAGATTGAGGTGCAGGTGATTCATACATGTCAAAAATGACTTTTTAGATAATTTTTGGAAAGTATCAAAACAATTCTAATATTTTTTTTTGGTTTTGAATATGTAATTTTTCCTTTTTACTAAAATTAATGTCATTTTTTAATAAAAAGATATAGGTGGAGTCATACCCATAATTCTAACATGTAATATATGACTTATAAATCATTTCCCTAAAGTATCACTATAATTCAAAAAAATTTGTTCAGTTTTATGTGTCTCAGTTGTCCTTTTTACTGAAATTAATATCGATTTTAAATAAAAATATGTACCTAGAGTCATACTAGACACATCGTGTGTCATATTAAGTTGTCACTTGTTCTTAAATTTCCCAAATTACTTCTGGATCTCTATATTCGAGTATCAAAACAATTACAACTTCCAATTTTACCACTTTTCCATTAACTTTATTTTTCAAACTATCAATACTGCATATTGAGTTGATGTTCTTATCCAAAAAACCTTCCTCTACACTTATGCTATTCAAGAATGAGAATGATTTTTTGGATATGAACATCGACCCTATATTAAGTGTTGGTATCATGACGATGAAATGAAATGGAAATAATGTTAACACTAGTAAAAAGGAAAATTTTATCTCTTTTCTAACCTATTGGATATAGTTGAAATAAAAATATGACTTACCAAAAGTTCTATGAAAAAATAATTAATTATTGCATAAAAATTACAAATAAAATAACTTACAAATTATAGATAAAATGATGAAAAAATTAATTAAATAATTAACAGGAATTCAACTTTTCATGATGGTTCTATATATTTGTCACCCATTTTCTTATTATCGTTCTCTTAGTTGTAGCCTCAAAGTCCAATCTCTCATGATCATGAGAATCTTTGAAAAAACAACCCCAACTCAAAAAAATAATCTACCCCTATAAGAAAACAATTTTTATGTGAGTAATAATAAAAATAAATAAATTAGAAATAAATGTGAAATATTCCATTACTTCTTTATAAGTCACATCTTTATGTTATTTGTGTACATTCTATCATAAGGTATCATTCCCATTCGTTTCTAAGATAATTTGAATCATCTTTTAAATATTAGTATTTTCACCAATCATTTTATTATTGGAAAAATATAAATACACAATGTATTAAAAAATATTTTAAAGTAAATAGTAATTATTTTTAAAAACAACTCTTTAGAGATTCTATTTTCAGGATGGAATGGGATTTCACTCATAAATTTACAAACATAATAACCACAATATTTTCGATTTTTTGTTTCGGACACTACAAAAACATTGATAAAAATAATTAATTTTTTTATATGTGTTGGGATAGTGAAATATTATTATATATACCCAAATAATTTTTAAATTATAGAACTTTTTAGGCTCATTGTATTTTATCCCTGTCCTTATTCCATGAACATCATGATATTTAAACAACACCCTATCATAATATACTTATCATTAAAACATAATACAAATTATATAACTTGAATTTTATTTATAAAATAGTTGAAGTTTTGTATTACATATTTAAAAACCCCATCATGTGTGGTCGGTTAATAGGGTATCCTTGTAGTGAATCAAGGAAATAAATATTCAGAATATCTAAATTGACCGCAATGAGCATCCAATGTTGCCTAAAAACAAAAAAAAATGAATAAGTAATGAATGAAATGAAACATTATTTTATATGATTAAATTCTATATTTTTACCAATGCATCATTAGTATTAATAATATTCGGTCATCCACAGGTTTTCTTTCAAGTGATTTGTCCATTTTTTCACTATTTCATTCATTTCTATTGAATCTGTTTACCTTTTTCTATAAAAGTGATGTGAGGACTAATGATTCCAAATTTATATTCATGGGGTAATACATTCAATTGGTATTGATATATACCCCTATAAAAAATAATAACTATATTTATTCATAATTAATATAGTATATCAGCTTTTGAAAAAATAAACGATGAAAACATACCTCAGGTATACATGTACAACTGAGCCTCCTAGCCATTCATATTTGAGAATTTAATTTAAATTCTCAAGAGTGATGTATTATGTAACGTCATCTCTATAAATTTGTTCTTCAAAATCAACTATGTGATTAAAACCATTTTTCAAATTTTTATCTGCATAAACCATCAATGTTAGTAAATGAAAATATTGAATGAGTGTGGTAAAGGTGCTTTCACAAGATATTTTTGATTGGTTGGTTGACCCTATAGATAGTTTCGATTTGACCTTTCATTTCACTCCCTTCCCTTTCCCTTTATATAATAACATTTTCCAATTTAGACTTTTTTCATTAACTAATAAAGGTTTAGTATGAAAAATAAATTGGAACTGAATTCCTCCATATCAACGTGTGTCTTTACAATATCTGATGGTTATGCGATGAATGTTCTAACAGGTTGGTCACCTGTATGAAAATCTTCCTCATTATGTGGAACATGTATCTCGGTGATCAGCTCATAATCTATGATAATCACCACTCTCACATGACCTATTATAAGTTGTCTATTGTTTATATAGTTGTATTAGATATTGAACATCGTATCCCTTACTACAAGGCGATGACTAGGTGTTGATAGATATAAATCACATTCATTTTGACATTATATAATATTAGTATAGGAATGGTATCTGTATCTCAATGATTCATATTTCATAAAAAATTGTTAGAATATTTATTACCTCTACTAATACATCTCTTTTAGGGGAACGACTTTCCTAAAAGTTAGTGGGGGTGGCGATCTTCACGCAATGGTTATTCTTGATTTGTTTCATCTATTTGCATCCCCCAGTTTATAGTTTCTAAAAATTTAGTTTTCTATTTATATGTCACTTCTAGGGAATCTAATCTTATTTTCATATCTTTTATTTCCTTATCTTTATACTCCTGTTGTTTTTTTCTCAAAATATGTATGGGGTGTCACCCCAAAACCTGCACCTCTGATGTGGCCATATTGTTCTGGCCACTTCAATTCCACTGATAGTATGTGTTCATCCAGTATAGGTGTTTATGATTTATGTGACTATCGTATAGATAATATATGAAAATAAGTAATCTTTGTTATGTAATAGTTATTTAAATAAACTAAAATTTTAATTATGTCATACTTGCACATGTTTCCCATGATTTTTGTGTTTTTTCTTTTATTTGTATCCCATAAATAATACATGATGTGGTATGGAAGTGGTTTTGGATTTGACCTCATCAATCAATATATATATAGAGGAAAATATTTATGTTTTTGTTCCATGTCACCTAAAATAATTATGGTATAGTTAAAACACATGCCATTTTTTCAAGTGAAGCATAGCCCGTCATTTCTTTATGGTTGGGGAACGTTGGTTTTACATCATGTTGTTTATTTTCAGCATTCAACTATTGTTTTATACATAAAAAATTCTCAATCAAAGTAATCAATACACATACTTCCAAAAAATGTATCACTTTCCATAACGTACCTAAAAAATAAATCTTCACACGAAGGATAGTAAACACCTCTGACGCTTCTCGTCTTATTTGGTGTGCATGCATTAGTGGTGGGTGTAGGTTTATTTTCCCTTAATCATCTTTAAGATCAAATATTATTAGAATTGTGTGAAAATCTATGTAAATCCTTCCATCATGCATTAATACATATTTCTTATGGGATTCATCAACTATAAATGCATATTACAATGGATGATGAAAAGTAAGTCAATCATTTTTATTTTATTTTTTAATAAAATAAATAAATGATATCAAAATGTTACCATAATATCTTCCCACATCAGTGGATTAAAATTAGTCGCAACATGGTGTCACGAATCTACATCAATCGGAACATGTTGTCATGTGATGAGTCCAATGTAACTGTGAACATGGTCTTCTTGGGGTTAGCATGTTGGCATCGTGCATTCCATCCAACCTTTTATTTTATTCCTTTTCTTTTTGCCTTAATGATTTTTTCTAACACCATCAAACTATGATGCTCTGGTATTTTATGCATCATAGGTCCTTCTTCCACTTCCATTTACTCTAATTCAACATCATCAATATTATTTTTCCTATGTATCGATATAATTGGATTTTTCAAATGGTTGTTTTACATATGCATTGTGAGCATCAGTAGGTTTAAAAACATATTGTTCCTCAAGATTGGGAGCACCAGTACGTGTATAATGTTTTTGAAGTGGATTGACATTTAATTTAGATTACTTAAATACAGTAGAAAATAGATAATAACATGAGGTAACCGAATGTATATTACAAAAATATCTATCCAGATTATTAAACTCTATTTTTAAAGGTTGAATGCATTTGAATTCTCTATCAAGTATCCAAATCCATTCATTATGGTTATCTCAAAAATATAAAACCTCATATATATTGGTACTGTTATTAAATAATTGTTATGTAATAATGAAATGTCCATCCTTAGTTTATTTTTCATCTAAAACCTCAGTTATTTTAGTCCATAACAGAACAACTGACCAATTTCAGTTAGTGTGATCTGGATCTTAAAATTATTTTATTGCCTATGATTCCATTAGATATGGTTTTAATCAAACCATTTCTTATATAAATCCACTTTCACGAATAAAAATTCATCTATTTTAACATCACTCATTTTATCAACCAACATTCACTAAAAAATTGACACTTGGAATGTTTTATAATCCATCTCTTATACTTTTTTGGTGATGTAAAAGTATACCATATTCACATGAATTGGATTTATATCCTTAGTTCTAGAAACATGCATCGCTTTAGCCACAAGTGTAACTCCACTATATTTCATGCTACTTCCATCATCAAGTTCGTTTATATATAACATATAACCATAAATTACATAATCATAGTAACAGAATACATACACCCATATTCCTCTAGCTAGACATCAAATTTGTTCTGAAATTGACTCTATATTTTCATCTGAATCCTTAAAAATATGATCTCAAAACCATCCTATAAACTATTTATTATGTTTATTTGATATCCATATTTTATCCCATGATTGATTCAAATGCCTAGTAATTTCCGTTTGAGTTATAACATATGTGTACACCTCCAAAATATTAAGCAAACCATAAATGTGGGCCTTCTTCTAATCAGTAATATTGATTGTGACAACATCTCTTCCAAAATTTTCTTCACCCAAAAGCCACCTGTTGTGATGATATTTTGATAGACCAATACATTACACACCTGATAGGTAGTGAGTACATAATTTAATGGCTTCCTCAACAATATATCAATCCTCAATACAACCCTTTGGGTGACTACTATTTGTGATATACCCATTCAAAATATTCATATATGGTTCAATGGGGTACATCCACCTATATTGTACATAACCACATAGTTGATTCTCTCTCACTAAGTGAACCATCGCATCAAATAATTCTAGAAATAATAAAATTTCCAATTCACATATTCCGATGGAAATTTACTTTTCCATAGTTAGCAATTTTTTCGGGTCTATTACATTGTTACATATAACTTTGAAAAATAAACATAGATTGGTTAATGTATAATGGTTGATCGTGTGAAAAATGAAACAAAAATCTAAAAGAATTAGATATTAAATCAAAAAATGGAAGTCATATGATTTAAAAACATTTATCTTTAAATCATTCATTGACATGATATTCTTGATATTAAATGAATATACACTTCTAGAACATTCACATAATTCAAGCTATTTCAAAACTGATATATCTCCTTCCTGGATAATGAGTAAGCTACTAGAGGAAGAAAATGTCATTTTTCACCCTTTACTATCTCCAAATATTCCCATAGTCCCATGTTAACCATGTCCAAGATAGCCATAATTCCATCCTTTTTGATGGGTTCATTTAGTAACAAACCAATTACACTATCACAAACATTTTTTCGACAAGCATAACCTCAAAAAAAATTGATGTACAGAAAATTACTATATGGTAATTCGAAAAAATGGATCTCTTTTCCAACTGATTTTCATAATGTTATTTGAAAATGGTTTTCCAATATTATTGACCACATCTTGTACTTTTTCAAGAATTTTATCACCTATTTGTGGAGACAATGTTGTATGTTCTCGTAAACTTCCATGTAATGATTTCATCCAAGATCGATATGTATATCTTCATGGTAGAAATCTATGATGTCCATGAAACATAGTATTCGATGAATGTTTCAAGCTAATAGATTGTGTGCCTTTTTCTAAAATAGGGAACCCTTGAGATCTTTTAATTTTATATCTTGAAAATTTTGATGATGTAGAAAAGTCATTTATCATCTCATACAGCATGCCTCTCAATATAGAATCTTTATTTCTATAAGAATCATACAATATAACACCTGAATCCCACAATAATTTCAAAGTATTTTATCAATGGATCCAAATAAACATAAATATCATTACATGATAGTTTTTGTCCTGATATAATCATAGATAACATGATGTATTTTTTATTTCATGCATAAATGTAGTAAAATTTTATAATTTACTAACATAATCGACCATGTACTTTGAGTGCGTCTTTGAAAACCAAAAGTATTCACTCCATCTATAGATAACACAAGACAAAGGTTTCTCGGCTCATTTCCTAATCTACAGTACTCGTAACAATTTCTATTCCACTGAGGAGAGGTAGTCGAGTGAAAAGTTTCCCATTTTTTTATTGTATCTACATGATAGATCAATTTTTTTTCATTCTCCTCACGTTCATATAGCAGAAGCAACCTTGTAATGATTATAAACTACCATAAAAAATTCATAGGAATCGATTCAACTTTATTTTATCGAGAAACACCTCACTTTGGACATTCTTTAAGTGATTTTTGGTCCTTGGTAATTAGTATAAAGTCAATTGGGTAGGTATGTATTCTTTCACAGATCATACCTATCAAATGTATAAATATTTGAGCATCTTATGTTTATCTAAGTAACTCATTATCCTCTAGGAGCATATCATTCAATAGAGAAAGTAGTTTAGTAAAACTAGGATCACTCCATCTATTTCCTGGTTTCAAATTACAAAGCTTCAGTATGGATGAAAATGATATATATTTAGTGAAACCATCATATAATGGCATCTTTTTATAACTCTTTAACTTCTCAAACAATTTTTTTACAATCACTAAGTTCATCTAAAACTATCATTATCATTTCATTAATTTGACCTTCGTCATCATTAACACTTTTAATCATATCCTCGATATAGTACTCTTCATTTTCCACACTTTTAATCAAATCATATGATCCATAGAATGCAGTGTTATACCAATCACTAGCTACATTCTCTTTTCCCCCTGTCTATTCCAACATTAATAACATTGATCAATTATGTGATAGATCAAGTGTTCTTTCATCTCTTATAGAATAATTAGTCTTGAATAACAATAGTGTAAACATTGAAAAAGGATTCGAGAAGGGACTTATGCATGATATTTTTCAAAATTTATGAGATAATTTACCCCATATTTTAGCTATTTTTTCATATGATTAGAATCCATATATTGTCTATTAATATCAATCCTATTTCATTTGGTAATATTAATATTTTACAAAATAAATACACAAAATTTGTTCAATTGAAGATCGATCTCATGAATTACATGATAGAAAATAGAAAATTGAATAATGGTTTATCATCCCACATGATAAAAAACAAAAACTTATTAAAGTAAATTTATAAATATAATGGAAGAGTTTTCACGTTTAAAAACTATTTTTCACGTTATATTTTTAATGATCAAACCCCTTTTTGTATGATTATAAATGAACTATAAAATCAAATTTACATTATTAAAAATTGAAGAAATATGGCTATAAAATGTAATAACGGAAAGAAAAAAAGTTATATTATTTGAAATCCCTTTCCATAATAGAAATACAGCTATTGAATATAATAATGGTTTCAAAAAATGTAAAAAGAAATTTTTTTTAAAAAAAAAATATTTTCAACACTGACATTGAATTTTTGAATGTATATAAATATTAAAAGATTGATAAATTGAAAAACAAATTATATTTATAAAAGTATAAATTAAAAATGTATATATATTTATATTAGTATATAATATTATATACAAATCTATAAGCATAAAATTATATGTAATATATAGAATAATATATATTTAAAGTAAATATATATAATTTATAAATGTATATAAATTTATTAAACAATATAAAGCTACATATATGTTATAAAAGTATATATAATTAAAATAAGAATGTAGTTTTAAATATTTACAAATTTATAATATTATAATATATAGAAGTAAAATTTATGAATGTTTAAAAGTATAAAATTATTCAATTTTAGTATATTCATGAAATGACTAATCTTGATTTTATGGTTAACCAAAAGAATATAGGTGTAACTTGTGCGTCTCATGAGATCTACCCTTGGATTTAATGAAACAGACATTCAAACCATTTCTCAAATCTAATAAAAATCCCACTCATGATACTTGTGAAAATGATTAAATTAATGGAACCGCATAATCAATGAAATGAATTTATAATACATTTCTTAAAACATTAAACTAAAATTTCCCTTGAAATCAATTTATAAATTTGTCCAACTTTATAAAATCACATGATTGATTAAAATTTTGACTAATGATTCTAATACAATAAACCAAAAAACATCAAAAAAAATGTTAAACCTTGCATTCAATTTTAAACCAATCTTGATATATTTTATCAATGCTTGGAATTTCAAGTACTTAAATAAAAAAGTAAAAATATTGTGCTTATAGATAATTGACTTTGATGACCATAACAACTTATAAAATAAAATAATTAATATATAACGATAATTTGTTAAATGTTTCAAACACATGGTGTCCATGGTTTATTAAAAAATTTATAACTAGTTCCATAATTGTAAAGTCCTCAGAATTGAGATGGAAATAACATAAAACTTGATTTTTATTTTCAATAACACATAAAAACATTTAATGTTATTAATTGATATAAAAAACCTGGAGTTAAAAATGAAAAAAAATATCATTGTTCGAAAATTCAATGGAAAATACATGGGGTAATGTTGGGAAAAATTCCCTCAAGGTAACATTCCGTCATTTTTGGGATGGTTGTTTTTTGTTTACAATTGAGGTTTCCATGGTGAATTGTCGAATTCTAGAGATTTTTTTTACAATTCGTACTGACCAAGAACCATTTAAAAGGAATGGATGATCTAGATACGGTACAGAAGAACAAATATAAGGTGGTGCCATTTTCCGGTGTTTTCCATTTTTTGGGGTCCAAAATATGGAGTTTTGTGAGAATCAAAAAATGTGGATTTCTTTGAAGATCCCATCAAAATATGGAAAAGTAAGAGTTTTACAAATATGGGCCTCATGAAGTTGATTTTGTGGGGACATGAAGAATTTTGATGGTGTTCTTCGCGATTATAATGAGATTTGAGAATGGTAGAGGTAAAGAGCATTGTGGAAAAGATTTATGGTGGTGGAATGAAGGAATTGATGGAATGATCCATGATTACTTTAACATCCCAAGTAAGTGATTAATAATAGATATTTTTATCTATGTCTATTTATGAATTAGATAGTGTTTTAGTGGCTTAAAATGAGAATAAATCCAATCTTAAGCATGGAATACACTAATACTTTTAAAAGATTGTTTTACTGCCTTTTGGTGGAAAACCATTTTTAAATAAACCTTTTGACAATTTTATAAGCTATTTTTCAAAATAAACTTATTATTTATGACTGGGACATTTAAATTTACATTGGATAATTTTTTGGTATTTTTCTAACAATGTTCATTTTTTAATGAATAGTGAAAATACTGCATTTTACATCAAAACTTCTTTTTCATATAATTTAATTATATGGATAGATTTTATTTTTAATTGGTTTTAAAGTTTAAATAGAATATATTTTTAACAAGTAATCCAATGGTGGTCATTGGGATGAATTTCACTTTGAAATTGGGCATAAACAAGTGCCAAACGTTTCATAGATATTGTTTAAAAAAACCCCGCTATTTGTTTTGACAACGGGAATTATTTTTAAATTAATTATTGAAATTTATATGTTTGGAATTTAGTTAAATGGATTCCATATTTGGAATCATAAGGTCCAAATTATTTAATTAAGACTCTTTTGTTTTTGGACGTTACGAATAGTAACGACGGTAATTATCTTTAATTATCTTTATTAATGAGTAATCAGGTAGTTAAGGATAATAAAATAATATCATAATAATAAAAAATAACACCAACATGTGTCCTAATTCTACTGGTTGTCTCATGGCCGACCATGATATGCCTTGTGCCAAACTTGGGGACCCCATGGAACCATGTTTGTGTGAAAGTGACTTTTTATCTTTTTATTTTTAAAGAAAGTTAAATATAACAAAGAATGTATCACCTGAGTAAAACATTTTTAATTTTTTCTAAATAATAGATATATTGGACTATAAATAGTCATTGTAAATATAAAAAGATTTCTTCCATCATATTATTTTTTTAATTTTTATACATTAAATAAATTAAATTATTTATGACTTCATGATGATGCAGCGATTACCTCATTAATGAACGATTTAAATAAAATGAAAAGTTAATGTAAAATATAAGACTTAAACTTGTCAAAAACCTATTGGATGAGTTTATTTCGAACCCTTATCACCTTATACTCGAAATACATCAATGTGGGACCTTTAAAATCTGAAACTCATTTGAAAATAAAGTAATCTTTTATAGCTTTCCAAGAGTGCCCCTCCTCTCCTATTATAAAAGGCCCCCACTTCTACCACCTTACCCACACTCCTCAAGCCTTAGGATCGGGAAAACCCTGCCCAGTTTGTCCCTCCACATCTCTCTCTTACTCCTTGTAGCCTCACTTTGGGCAGAAGTCTTCCCAAGGATGCCTTTGAGCTCAAATCAAAAAGAGTTACCCATTTTAAAGGTAGTGTTTTCTCTTGTGTTCTTATGTTTTATTTTGCTTCCCCAACCCCTAAAATATTTTTATTCATTTCATTTGTAACAACACTCGTATCTTCAATATACTAGGAAGTTTTTATAAGAAGGATTCGAGCTACATTTACACACACCAACATCTAATGGTTAAAGAACATATTGTTTTTGTGGATGTCGAATTTCTACCTCACAAAACGATGATTGTTCCACACTCATATAACACCTTCAAAGGTGGCCATTAAGATGCCACTATATTTATATATGATATATAATATTTTTATGTTTTACTTAAGCTTCTGTATTTTTCATTTATGTCATACCTTTATGGTTTCCATTATGGGTAAACGTGATATCTTCATTTTAGGAAGTGTGTACTGCCGCCCTCTCAAAGTGATTTGATTCGTTAATACCATATGTGGTACGTATAAATGATAAATTTAATGATATTATATATGATATTATACTGGAATTATTATATACCTTTATATCATTATTATTTCACTCCATTAAGTAATAATCAGAAATGAAAGTAGAATTCATGCGTACGTACGGCTTACCATCTCCATGGACGGTGCATTTCATTTATTACCTCTAGATGTTATGTAATATTATAAATGCATGTATATACTTGATATATATGATATCTACATCATGAGTATAACTCTAGATATAATGGATACATGAACAGCTTGTAATTATAAAGATCATATTTTTGATTCAAGTACCAATGATCGTTAAAACGACCGTTATTAACTTAAATAATTAAATAGTGTTCATGAAATGGTAATAAGCGATATAAAAGGAATAATGAACTTGAAAAGGGTTCATAAGAAAGTAGAAATTAACTCAATTTTATTATTCAGGACGTTAAAGAATGATTAAGTCAAGTCGGACCCGAGGTATGGGACTTCATCTCAATCTCCTTTCATTGAGGCATATTATGTTTTATACACAACTTTCTTTTATACGGTGTATAAAACCATTTGACTTTTACGTTTATCCAAAAGAAATATTTTTATACGAATCGTTTTACTAAACGACAAAAGGGAATGTTTTTGTCGTATGTATGCGGCGATAACGAATTCTCCGCCACCGTGACCATTATTTGAGTTTCGGCTTCCTCTACAAGCCATACGTTTTTTAAAATGAAAAATAAATATTATGTTTTACTTTTATTTTATTTTGGTATTGAAAATGGTTTTCATAATGTTTTTATATCAATGTGTTGTATTGATATATTGTGATTGAAAAGTGGAAATGTTATGTTTCCATTATGCATGTTTTATGTGATACCATTATGTTTATGGTTCTTGGGAATTATTATGAAGATGGGTGGTTCCATGATAAACTAAGGGCGGGTGAGCCCGATATAGCTCTCCAACGCATTAGGTAATGCGAAGGGGTTAAATGTTGAGGTTTCTCCGAAGAGATTTAGGGAATATATTGTGATGGGTATTCCAATCGTAACCAAGAGGGTTACTCCCTACGTAAGAATGTTATGAATGCCTCAAGTTACCTTTATGTCTTGTGATTTTGATGTTTTATTCATGATTTGATGAGGTATGTTAACGTGCTTATGTTTTATGAGTAAAGAATGATTTCATTGATTCTTATGTACACAAGTACTCATGTTTCCTTTCTATATTTTTATACCCTTACTGAGCTTTTTATGCTCATCCCAAGTTTTTGAAATGTTTTTCACAGGTCAAGGGAAATATATTTAGTATATTTATAATATTATAATTCTTATAATTAATATATTTATTATAATTTTATAATTGTTTACATATTTCTATATATATTTTTATTTAAAATTATAAATATTTGTATATATTTCTAAATATTTGTATATATGTATAAATATATTTATATAATTTTATATATTTCTAAAATTATAAATATAAAAAATATATTTATTATAACTTTATAATTATTTAAATATATATATAATTATAATTATAAATAAATAAATTTATATATATTAGTATATAATTATAAATATATATATTAATAAATTTATACTAAATGTATTTATTGTAATTTTATAATTATTTTAATATATATTTCTTTTTTTAATTATATTCAAAAAGTATTTATATATAATTATAAATTTATACTTATAAATATAATAAATATATTTATTCTTTAAATATATTTATTATAATTTTATAAGCATTTATGAAAGTACAATAAGTTCACAGGAATAACATGAATGAATCATATACCTTGTAAAGTATAGATCATAAAAAACGAGTTGGAAATTATTTAGAAAACACAATAACGGAGTCAATGTATAAATGAACATTCATAATGAATACATAACATATACATGTGTCATCTTAATATACATAATCTTAACATTTATCAACCCACAATCATGTGCCCAAATAAACTTATGATCACATGGCATCCATTATACTCACACATCAATATTTAAACATAGATAATGACAATCATGTCCATGAATATCAACATTATCTCATGAGATATATATATAGACCAAATTCATTAGAGAAATATATTTATTTATTTATAATTTTAATTTCAATTATAAATAAATATATTTGTATAATTATAAATTTATAATTATAAATATAATAAATATATTTATTATTTAAAAAATATTATAAATTTATAATTCTTTAAATATATATATAATCTTATAAATACATTTTTTAAACATTATATATAAATATATATATATATATATGAATTATTATAAAATATATATTAATATATTATATTTAAATTAATTATAAACACGCATTTTTTAATTAAGTTATATAAATAAACATTATTTTTAATATAAATATGATAATTTTATATATATTAGATTTTTTTTTGAAAAATTTCATCAACTCTAGGAATAACATTGATAAATGTGACCTTTATCAGCACTTTTACCTAATGCTCATAAAGGTAAGTATTTTATAGGCAATTTATTCTAAGCATTGATAAAATCTACTGCATCCCATTCCTTGATCTACGGTAGTGTCTCGTTATCGATGCATTATTAAAGCCACATTAAATGGAAAAATATTTGTTGGAATTGACTACTTCAAAAACATTACAAAAGTTCCACTCACCTCCCTTATAAAAGGCCACCACTCCCCCACTCTTTAAATGTTAAAAACCAATTGGATTGGCCAATACCTACCCAAATAACTTCTCCACTTCTCTCATCTAATCCTATAATCCTTACTTTTGGTATACATCCATCCAATTAAGGTCTTTGGTTCAAACCAAAAAGAAATACCCGAAGAAGAGGTAATGTTCATCAATACACATTTTTTCTAATTTCTCCTTCAAACCCCTTAAATAATTTTTATATCATTTTTATATAATAACCTAATTATATTTTATATAAAAATATTTTTTATGTTAAGGTTATGACCTAGAACCATGCACACTTCTATAAAATGCGTTACAAAATCTTTGTCCATGTGTACATCAGACTACCACCTCACAAACTGATATCATTCATTTTTCCATTAACACCTTTCAAGGTTGAACATAATGACGAATATAATGTATATATATGATATATATTATATTTATGATGTATTTATTCTTCTAAAATCATTATATAAGACCTAACTTAATTCTTTTCATTTTTTGGAATATAATAACGTCGTTTGGGTGCACGGCGGACTACCGCCTCGCAAAGCATTGTGATTCAATCATGATTTACATTAAATGTATTAAATATGGTTTGAATATAAATATGTTATATATATTAGAATTTTTTTACAATAATAATAATATGTATATATATATTATTTACTTTTATTTTCCTTTAGTATGATAATAAAATGGAAACAATGTTCTTGCGTATGTATGGCATATCATCTCCATGAACATTGTATTTTACTTCCAATGACTAAATTTTAAGGATTAATATAAATAAATACATAATATATATATATATATTATTTTTATCATGTTTATCATTCTGGGGATGATTAAATCGTGATCTAAGTGATTGGACCAAGAATAACAATTCAAAACTTGTATGAGAAATAAAGTGGTTATTACCCAAAACATAACATGGAATTGTTAATAAATGGTTTATATAATTCCATAAGAAAATAATATATGGTATAATATATGTGAAAATGGTTATGTTATATATTTATTATAAACATATATTTATTATGTTGGATGTCTGAATGAGTATGAAGGAATTCAAGACATAAGGTAAGAGAATTTTTTCCAATAGGCCTTTTTTTCAAAACACATGTTATGATATACTGCTATATTCATTTAAAAAATATATATACTTCCCATTTTACATGTTATATCCTGAATATACTCCTTTTCAGGATATATTAAGATTCATGTACTGTAATTATTTCCTGGATATTTTGATTCAAATTCCCCAAAGTGGTGAGACTCTATTGCTACTAATTTTTTGGTATTTTTTATACTTATGCTTCCATTAATGAACTATAATAATCCATCTCTCAGGAATTTTCATAATTATTCTTTTCCTGTGGTTATTCATGATATCTTAATTTTATGGTTCCATTTTTCACTCATTGGTACTTAATATGATTAATAAAATGCTTCTAAGAAAATTTGAATTTATTTCTCTCTTCGATGATAAATATATTTTCTCCCAAAAGCATGTTTTTTAAAAATGTTTTAAATTTTTTAATACTATTATATTTTTAAAATACATTTTTTCTTATGTTTTTCCTTTTTAAAAAATGATTTTAAATGGAATATTATTTCATTTTGTAATCAAGGCTCTTTTTACTTAAACTGACAATATGAAAGGAATCTTTTCTTATGTATACGTCATGTACAAAATTATCCTCTATCATGACTACTCCATTAATAGATGCATACATTATATATTTTAAATAATATTTTCTAAATTAAAAATTTTTCTTAAATATTTTGGGAATATTATTATTTTAAATTGACTTTCAAATAAAATTATTTCATATATGTTTTCAACTTAAAGAGTGTTGTAAATGACTTTCGAATCATCTTTTATATGTTTTTAAGGTTATTTTCAAAGTAAAATGATTTAAAAATGTTTTACCTGGCGATGATATTTTACTCAAGAAATTTTTTAAAGGATATTTCCAACGTAGTTTCCATTTAATATTTAATTCATTGATATTTCTTATTCCTTACTGGTGATATAATCCAAGGATAAAATTCTTATTCTTTCTCTGAATGTTTCATTTTTATAATAAAAAGTTATATATTAAATTTGTTTCTCTTGCCTGGATTATAATATGTTAAAAAGATAATGAAGCCCACTTCTTTTCATGTGATATGTTATGGTGAAAGTATTGTGAAACTTGTCTATTTTACATGTGTTATGATATGATGAAATGTTTGTGATACCCGTTTTATTTCATGGTTTATGATATGATCTTGTGGAAAACATATGTATGATTTTATTATTTGATGGGTGGGGCCTATATCTCCATCCAATACATTTGGTAAAGTTTTATTTCTCATTAGATTAACATGTCTTAGACGGGAAGTTTAATCATTTCTGTAACACATGGCTAGAATGGGAAGTGAACCTGGTTTAGTAATACAGGGCTAGAACAGGTAGTGAACCCAGTTCATTAAAGTTCTCTGTCCACTATGATGGTCTTGGCAGTTATCCTGTACTTATATTGAAATTATGTTCAATTATTATGTGTGTGCCACAAATTTGATATCTTATTCTCTCATAGATCACATTCTTTGATTCCCTTATAACTCATTTCGTTTGAACTACCAATATTAATTTCAGGACTAATGATTTTGATCTTTTTTTTATAGGTAATGGTTGTCAAATTTTATACACAAGTCCTTATACCCTTATATTCATTTTATGCTTATGTATCTCACCTTTTTCCTTAATGAGCCTCTGATATTGACCTTTATTATATATCCTTTCCCCATTTTATAAAGATATGTTTTCAATATTATATGACTAATAAAGGTTATAGTTATGACGAACATAATGGAAGATGAATTAGCTCACTTATGGACTAGTGTTAATGTTTCCATTTTTACAAAGGCACTAAACTATGATGGTTCTCTATCATGTATTTATGTAATGAAATAAATATTACCCAAAATTTATGTAATGTTTATGTACAAAAATAATGGGTTGTTATAGTTGGTATCAGATAAAAGATTTATTTTGAATTTGGAAACTAGGATGAGAAAACCTTAGTGAGATCCCTAAGGGTATGTCTTAGGATATTTTTAAGTATGATCCAAAGTATAGGAAAATTTCATTTAATTTTGGAAAAGGATAATGTAAGTGATTTCCTAGATATACATATATGTATGGATACAACAAGTCGATGTGGCTCTTGCATAGTTGTACCTAGGGGAAAAATACTAAAACACTGTATTGAGCTAAAATCGGTTGAGAACTGGTGCATGACAATGGGACTTGCTGAACACATAGTTTGATACTCCTTAGGGATGCACTTTGGGAATTAAAAAACAAATTATGAACCTTCACGGGGTATTTAAATAGAATATGTCTATTAATATCCAAGGTTAAACTGAATGTGTCATCGATTAAATAAGGCTTAATAATTTATACATTGTATAAGTAGTTTTTTTGATTATGTGGTCCCCCTATATGATTATTTTTTCTTAATATATGTTTTTTGGTTTAAATAAATGGATAAAACACATAGTAACCACGTTAATACTAAGTGAAATGTAAAATAAAATGATTATCCTGGTAATAATCCAAACATTACAGGAAATAGAATAAAGAATATCAATGATATACACACACGACTTTATCAATATATGAATCATGATAGACTTCCAAACAATCAAAGGATGGAACAACATTTAGTTATGTACTTCATGAGGCAACATCCACCTTCTTTTAGTGGGTCTTATGATTTACTAGTTCCTGAATAATGGATCACTACCACTAAATGGATATTTTACATTCTCTAGTATTCATAACATTGCAATTTAGTTTGTATTTATATGATTTGAAAGGTGAAGAATTTTAGTTGTGGAATCATATCATGAATATGAGGAAACAACAAGAAATTAACTTCATGTATTGAGATTAGTTGAAGATCATATTTTTAAATATGTGATTTCCTCATGTTCTTTATACAAATATGGGGAAAGAGTTCTTTAAGTGAAGGTGAAAGGATGATGAATCTATTTCTACCTTTGAGGATAATTTTACAGGGCTTATGATGTACGATTTAGGTAATATAATTAAACAAAAAATTATATTTGATTGATTCTTTATTGGATTAAAACCATGTCTCTGAAGGGTGTTACCCATAATAGACTTCAGTAGCTATGAAGAGACTGGTTTTTGTGAAATCCTAGTGGAAATGGAGGTTTGAGTTACGTATCAATCTCATGGTTTTTACAAGAAATGTAATATTGAGTTCAAAGAAAAATATAAGAACCACAACGAAAAGAAGATGTGATTTCTTTTATTCTCTATGTGTGATATGAAGCATGGATGAAATTATATTAAATAGAATAGTAAATGTTTTTATGTGTAGTAAGGGAAGGTCATCAGGAAATTGATTCCTAAAGTGATACGATGAGGTTATCTAACAATGAAAATGTATATAAATCTTTACAGAATTAACCTCACACACTTTAGTGCTTTAAGTGTAAGGAGAATAGGAATACTACTAACTAGTGTCCAAACCCGAGGGTTAATGATGATGATTGACATCATCAACCTTTTAATCTATGCTAAATGGGTTAATCTAATGAAATCACTATTTCTAATGAGGGGTCTGATAATGGTGTGGTGAAAGGTACACATACCTTCCACTCTAGAACTGCTAATGTTTTATTTGACTTTGGATCTGGCCATTAATTCATATATATAGAATTTTATAAAGGAATATAGATGCCCGAAAAATGATTACATCTGTAATTAGCATTAAAAACCAAAAATGGTATGATGATCGCATCTCAATTCTATGATTTATCTCCATTTGACATTGGTGAAATATAGTTCATGTAAATCTTGTCATTATTCCTCCCGTAAAATTTGATGTCATCCTAGGCATGGATTGGATTTCTCTGCATAAATCCCACATTAATTTTTGATTAAGGGAAGTTATATTATATATTACATACCAACCTATGATCTTCTATCAATGTGATTATATTCATGAACTTTCGATAGCAATTACATCCCTTGTATGTGTCTTAATTCCCATTCATAAGGGTTGTTTATCTGAAATGTTTGAGGAGAAACTTCACATCAATTATATTCCAATTGTTTATGATATTTTGATGTCATTCTGGAAGTGTTTCCCATCCTTCCACCAAAATTTTATGTTGAGTTCTCAATAGAACTCATACCTGGTTCCACACTAATTTGAAAGGATCCCTATAGAACGACCCCTATATCGTTGCATGAATTGAAGAAGCAACTCCAAGTATAACATTATAAGGGATTCATTCAGTCAAGTGTTCCTACATGGGGTTCACATGTTCTTTTTTTAAATAATAAATATGGATAAATTTGTCTTTTCATTGATTATTAGGAGATAAACAAGATTGCGATTAAGAAAAAATATAATCATCTCTATATTGATTACTATTTTTATAAACTGTGTTGTGCTTAATACTTTTTCAATTTTGACCTTCATTCTATATATCAATTATTAAGGTTCAATAAGGAGGTTATACCCAAGATGTAATTTTGTACATGGTATGGAAACTATGAGTATATATTGATTCTATCTTCATGGGTTTAATAAATAGAATCTTTAGATATTACCTTGATCAATTTGTGGTAGTATTTGTAGATGATATTTATATCTACACAAATTCCAAGAAAGATCATGAATACCACTTGATAATTTTACTAAAGACCATAATGAAGGAGAAACTATATGAAAAAATTACAAATTGTAAATTTTGGCTAAAAAAGGTTTCATTTTTTGGTAATATTATCTGTAGAGAGGGTATATCATTAGATCCATCAAAGACAGATGATATTAAATGTTACCATAGACCAGCCATGATTACTGAGATCTATAGTATTCTAGTTTAGATAGATATTATCAATGGTTTGTGGAGAATTTCATAGGACTATCTAATCCTCTAACCAATTTAACTTAGAAGGGAGAAATGTTCCTCTAAAAAAATTAATATGAAGAAAATTTCAAAGAATTGAAAAGAAGGTTAGTCATGAGGCCTATACTTATATTACCCTGTATTGGAAAAGGATTTTTATTCTATATTGATGTGTCCACGAAGGTTTTGGGATGTTTTATTATACATAATAACATGATTATAGCTTATTCCTCATGAAAATTGATGATTCGTGAGCCAAATCACCAAAATAATGATTTGGAGTTAGCTCTGGTAAATGTTTCATTCAAGATATGAAGGAATTATCTCTATGGAGAAAAGTGTGATTTATTTACTAATAATAAAGTTTTAATTATATATTCATATAGGCGTTGAAAATATTCCATATAAAATCGTTAGAGTTGATAAAGTATTATGATTGCTCAATAAATTAGCACCTTGGGAAAGCGAACAATGTTCCCAATGATTTGAGTCGAAAGGATCATCTTAGATTATACATGGTGATCACAAAAGATCCATTATTTATAGATTTGAAAAGGTTGAATCTAGAAATACTAAAAGAATAGGGAAAATAATATTTTTCTCAATTGAATGTTCAAAAATCTATCCATGTTAAGATTAAAAAGACATATATAGAATATGTAGAGACACAAAAAAGTTTCTGAGATTAACCTAGATCATGATGGAATGATAAAATTCAAGAACTGTGTACGTGTTCCTTCTATTCCATACTTGAAGAATGATTTTTTAGTGGAAGCTCATGGTTCATTATTCACTATTCATTATGGAAGTTTGAAGATGTAAATAGATTTGAAATAATACATCTAGAGGGATGGAAAGAACATATATATTAGATAGATTGTATCTTAGTGCTTGGTATGCCCACAAGTTGAGGATTAGAGAATAAATTCTAATGAGATGTCACACATATTTCCCATAGCATAATGGAAATGGGATAACATCACTATACAGTTTTTCATTAGACTCCCCAAAAATTCTAAAGGGAATAATTTTATATGGATTTTTGTTGATCTCCTTACTAAGTCATAACACTTTTTTTCTATCAGAGAAGACTTTTCCTCAGATTTTGTTTCCCGGATATAGATCAAGGAAGTGGTAAGGTTTCATAAAAACCCACATTCAATTTTAACTGATAGGGATCCTTAGTTTACCTCAAAGTTCTAGAGAAGTCTTCAGAAATCCCTTGATATGAAATTTAGTTTCAACACTATGTGTCATCCTCAAATAGATGGTCAACAAGAAATAAAAAATCAAAATCTAGAGGATATGTTTAGATCTTATTCTTTGTATTTTAAGGGTGGTTAGAATTAACACCTTCCTATAGTTGATTATTCTTACAACCATATCTTTCACTCAAGAATTTATTTGTCCCCTTATGAATCCCTATATAGAGATAAATATAGATCTCCAGTGTGATAGAATGAATTTGGAGAATGAAAACTATTTAGAACTAAGATAGCTAAATAAATTGAATAGAAAGTTAGATCCATTTAGAATAATATCAAGGAAGCTCAAATTTGAAAAAAAAATGATTTAAATTTCAGATGTGATCTAGAATTTAAATTTGGTGATAAGGTGTTTCTAATAATTTCTTAATGTATGAAGGTTATGATATTTGGGGAGGAAAGGAAACTAATCCCTAGGTATATTAGTCCCTTTTAAATTCATGATCGTATTGGTATGGTAGCCTATCACTTGGAAATTTCATAAAACATCTCTCAATTCCATGACATATTCCATGTATCTCTCTTGAATAAGTACATAGTAGACCCATTAACAAGTACTGAGCTCATAGTTCATAACATTAGAGAATTATATATCTTATGAGGAATAACTAGTAGAGATTCTAGATCATACAATGAATGTTCTATGAAATAAGACCACTCATCCGGTCGAAGTTTTTTGGTAAGACCACCAGTCTGAAGATGCTATGAGGTAACTTGAGGATATTATAAGGCAGAAGTATCCTCATTTTTTATTACAGTGAGGAATTTAATGGGTGAAATTGATTTCAAGGGTGTTATAACGTAACACCCTGAGTTTTAGTGAACATTTTTTCCAATAAATTAAATTTATTTGATAGATTACATTACATGCTACATCATGTTAATATTTTGTCATAAAAACAAAACTTTAATCTTTCTCTACATATAACAGAGGCTTATCTTTCATTACCTACGACACCGAGTTTTAATAAAACAATGTTATATTATTAATATCATTATTTAAACCCAATCATTATAACATATTCTTTAAAATTATTAATATTAATATAAAAAATTTATTTTTAAATTCAATGTTTTTATATAAATAAAACATATTGATAATGGAATACATATTTTTCAATAAATTATTTATATTTTTTGAAAATACAATTTTCTTAAAAACTTTTTTTGTATTTATTTTAAGAATAATATATTTTTTTTACACTTTTAAAAATTAATTTGAAAAAATAAACATCAATTTTAAATTCATAATGTTGAAATTATCTTAGGGTAAATTTTTGTGATGTTTCTGGAATGTTTCATTTCTTGATGAATAATAAAAAAGAGAGATTATTAATTTAAAACTGCCTTTTTTCCTAATTTATTTATTGTAAAACCCTAACCATTTATAGAGATATATTAGGATCATTTATATTAACTCTTTTTCCATGTTTTTATTACTTTTATTTTTATTATATTTGAGTGTGTGTTTGGGTTAAAAGTTTGATAAAAATGGAATATGGAGGGAAGTGAACAGTTGACACACAGTTTTCCCTAACCGTGCACCCTAGCCTAACAAACCTTGTAACCTGGATAGTTGATTTTTCTATGGATAGAGCATGGTTTCTCTAACCGTGTGCCCTATTATGTGAAACTGTGCACCCCCTAGAAGGGGCTCATAGTTAAAGTGCACTTTTAGGGGAAAATGTGTGCCCCAAGCATCAAAATGTGTGTATAGAATTTTAACCACCCAATTTTTATTAAACAAATCCCTGAGACCCCATGTTATACCCCCTAATTTCACTAGATCTACCTAGAATTTATTTCCCTCAATTTTTATCCTCTTAGTGGGATTCCAAACCATTCTGACCTCAATTATTGGTTATTCAAATCCTTGATTGAATATTATCACCCCTCCCGGTAAGCTAATATCATCCCACTTATTTTTACATTATTCCCTCATTCTTCTCTATTTCTTTATGGAAAGTTATTCTATGTTTTGGTTAGATCAAGAACTTTTTTTTGGATCTTGGTCTAGGATACTGGATCTAGATCTAGATTTAAGATATCTTGATTTGGTTTATATTGGTTTATGTTTTAGATACGAATCTCGTTCTGAATCAGTACTCCGCTGAGATTGGGAATTTCCATTTGGTGATCTCTCATTAACAAGTCAAGGTAGTTGGTCTATTATTAAAATCAAATATTCTTGATTTCAATTATGTGTATGTAATTTTAGAATTTATAGGGTTTTTTTAGATATTTTAAACTTGTAAATTTAATTAATTACTGTGGTCAATTAATTAATTTTGGTTTTGGAGATTTGATTGAATAATGTGATTTTGGAATTCAGATAACTAATTGTTAAATAAATTATTGAGTCATTAGGATTATTAAACATGGATAATTAATTGATGAATTAATTATTGAGATATTGTTATTGAGATTTGAATATAATTAATTATTGAATTAATTTTCAGAATGTTGAAATTACGGAATTTTGAAAATTAATTAATTAACTAATTAATGGAAT
Organism: Viscum album; assembly: GCA_963277665.1. NCBI lineage: Eukaryota > Viridiplantae > Streptophyta > Magnoliopsida > Santalales > Viscaceae > Viscum > Viscum album. The sequence goes on along the minus strand of OY728158.1, from coordinate 1,894,825,882 downwards.
AAATGTGATTAATTAATTGTTGGATTAATTATAGGAAATTATTGTGATTAATTAATTAATGGGCTTGTATTAAGATGGGAGATTTTGGTGGTAAATTATGATAAGGGGATTAATTTTGATTAATCTTATTTGATGTGAAAATACGATACATTATGATATGTGTCAATGATTTTTAAATGGGGAGTGAGATATAGACTGATTCTCCAAATAATCATGGGGTTATATATATGTTATTCTACACCGAAATCATGCATAGAAAGTATTATGGGACAATAACTGAAGCTCCAAATACCCATGAGGTGTGGGCTAGGGAATGATGCTCAAAATACTCTTGGGGTGCTCGAAATGGAATTTGACACCCAAAACATTGACATTTGACTATGGTTCCAAGTGGTCATAATAATGAATTTAAATTGCATGGATAAAGTAATCCCATATGTTGTAATTAAATTTGAATTAATTATGTGACATGGTTCAGACCTGGTGTGGGTTGAAGCAGGTATTTATGTATGGGTGTCTTTGAGAACTTGAGGCTTTATGTGTTTAAATAAAGATTAATTGATAATGTGATAACTATTTACTTATGTATTTTACTTATTTATTTATACCACTATATAAAATTTTATTGACTGGATTTTGTTTTAGATTCCATTAGTAGTGGCCTACCGAGTTGTACTCACACCCTACTCGGGCTTTTTGATGAGCACCCAAATAGATTTCATGTTTGTAGGATATGATATGGGAAAAGGCCGTGTGTTAGATTTTTGACTTAGGATGGAGCATGGATAGGGTAACTAGACATGGTTTGGGACCTTATTGGGAGTTATTAGTGTATTTATTTTTGAGTTTCATTTAGACACAAGAAATGTACTTTATCATGGCATATCTACTATTTAGTTTGATATTCATCTTGTGTTATTGGTATCCTTATAGTTATGGTTATTATTATTATGTTATTTATTATAATTTTATGATGGTGTATTACTCTGATAAAATTGGGTATAGTTTCCTCATTATCGATATTATACCCTCCATGCATGTTTGTAGACTCTAGCACATGGGGATGTGCACCTGAGGTCATGTGGTGGTGCGGATCGGGGCACCGATGTGTGGAACTTGGGTAAGGACATTACAATGTTTTATCATAGCCAAGTTTTATTTTATTTTCTTTTTTCTTAATTTTTTTGAATGGTATAAAGGAGACTAGGAATAGTCGGTCCTTGTTCATGAGATTGTTTATGGGAGTTGGAAACCCATGTATGGGGAATACCCCAAGTACCCAAGGTGGATTATGGTTATTGATATTTGTTGTTATAATTGAATATTATTTCACCTTGGGTAACACAATTATTGTGTGAGATGATAATTGTTTATGAAATTTCTGATATTTGAATTATGTCCTGGTAAGGTATGAGATTTTTGTATGCATGCATCATTATAGAAACTCAATATTATTTTGTGATGTGCATCATTTTAGGCATGCCCGGGAAAACATTTTTTTGGTAAGTTGTTTAACATGAACTGTTTTCATTTCTTATGAAATTTAGTTAAGAATGATGCCTAATATGAAATTGGAAGTGGTAAAAATTATAGAGAATATGAAATATTGTTTTTCCAAATGAGAAACAAGATTAATTAGAGTATGTTTACCCTCTTTGACCAAGAACATGGTGTAGGATGGTTAAGGTAAGTGATAGCACCTTGGTATTGAACATGTGTTGAGGTTTGTAGGAATGACATGTTGCACCTTATTTTTTCCATATTATGTAAAATTCTTTTTTTTGTAAACTATGTCCTAAGGTGAGAGTTTTTCATTTTATAGATATGCCTCCATGATGATGCTTGTTGAGGGTATGACAAGAGGACATGGATAGGGATGATCCTCTAGTGGTGGAACCTGAGGCACTGATATTTGCATGTGAGGAAGTTGGAGAAAATTTCCAAGAGAACATTATTCAGTTCATATTGTTTATGGAAAGATTCCTAGGGAGGGTTTCGAGAATTATTTCTGATCTGACAAGGTATTTTTAGTTGTAGCACCCTCTGATGTTTACCGGAGAGGGTGGACCTGAGGGAGATGAGTTCTAGATTGAGACTACATAGACTATACTTGACCACTTAGAGACTCTAATTGAGAAAGGATTTAGATTGGATTTTGATATGTTACATTTTTATGAGAAGTGTTAGTGGGATTTCTAGACTCAAGACAGACAACATGAGAATATGGAGTGGAACAAATTTCAGGATAAATTCTTGGATCACCTTTATCCTAATACACTCTGGAAGGAGAGAGTCATTGAGTTTGAGAGATTGAATCAGGGGAGCATGCACATGATAACCTATGTAGTATTCTTTATATATTGGTATTTCTTTTCTCTAGCATTGAAAGTGGATGAGGCTACTTTATAAAAATGGATTCCAAATATAATTAAGTATTAAATCAAGTCACATGTGAATATCTTCATACTGTTAAATTTTTCAGAAGTGGTGAATCATATTATCATTTTTGAGGGGATCCTGAAAGAGTCTTCCAGTGGATGATAGGTGGTTCTAGCTGGATGATTAGGAGGTGCGACTTTCCTGACCAAGAATCATCATTATGAAAAAATTATTTTAATAAGTGAGAAAAAAAATGTTTGGATAGATGGATAAGTTACATGGGATCTTTCCCAAGTACTTTTCCACCAGTGCGATAGGCTGGTTCACATTCATAAAATTTTCCCCGACCACCAGTGGAGTACTGATCTGATGGTAATATGGGTCATCTATAGAGGTTCTCCAAGAACCCTTGATAGATAGGTAGTGATTGAGGATCTAGAAAAACTAGGGTGTATGGAGGGCATATTCTTCATGATATCAGTATGGAAGCTAGAGTTCTACTAAATATGGTGGTAGAGGAGGTGGACATGGTAATTTTGGGTAAGATCACTCATATAAGCATGGTGGTACAGCTCAGGGTAGTCAAATTTCATCACAGTGGAGAGGGGAAGTACAGTTTCATAGGGTGCATCCAACACTTTTGGATAGAAAGGATAGAATATCGACAATAATATGTACCATTCTTGTAGCTTCGACATTAGCTAGTGACTTATTTGATACAGATGCCTCACATTCCATTATTTCTCTAAAACATGTGAATGGTTTGGGTAGGGAAGTGGAGTTCATGAGTGGGGTGTTGATGGTAAGAACACCTCTGGGGGTATGGTTGAGAGAAAGTTACTTGTCCAATGGTTTTTCTCTTATGGTTGTGGAGTATCATTTTCTATGGGATCTTTATATCCTTAACATGATAGGATTTGAAATAATTTTGGGTATGGAATGTCTAGTAGCATACCGATCCCACATTGATTGTTACCGTACAAGAGTTGATTTTACATCTCCCAAGGGTGACAACTATATTAACCAAAAATAGTGTGATATCCACGCTAGTTGAGTAGGACTAGTTACTCAACAACTGGGTGATCTTATAGCCTATGTTTCTATTATATTTCTGGGTGATGGAGTTATAAAGAAGGATTTATTTCCACCTATAGCAGATCAGTTTCAGGATATGTTTCAAGAAGACTTATTAGGGTTTCCACCTGATATAGATGTGGAATTTACTATTGAGCTCATGTCGAGAACTGATCCTATTTTTATTCTACTATACAAGATGGCACCAATAGTGCCCCAATATATCAATATTTAGTGCATGGAGTTAGAGGATAAGGTATTTATCCAACTAAGTATGTCACATTGGGGTTCTCCAGTGTTTTTTATTAAGAAGGATAATGGGACTCTACACTTGTGTGTTGATTACCAAAATTTGAACTAGATTAATGTGAAGAAATAGTATCCTCTTTAACGTATCAATTATATGTTTGACCAATTGACCGCAGCTTGTGTTTTTTTCAAAGATCAACTTGAGGCCAGTGTATCATTAGTTTAGAGTTAGAACATTTGATATACCTCATACTACATTCAGGATAAGTTATATCCTATATGAGTTTGTTTTAATGATTTTTAGGTTGAAGAATGCACAAGTAGTGTTTATCACCATGATGAACAACATATTTCATATGTACCAAGATCGGTTTGTGGTAGTGTTTATGGATGATATCTTGGTGTACTCCAAGACATTTAATGATCATTCCAAACAACTTTACATCATATTGAGTACACTAAGAGATCATTATCTATACTCCTAGCTATATAAGTATCAGTTTTTGATTTATCATGTACACTTCTTGGGTAACATCATCTCAGAGGAAGGTGTGTTAGTGGACCCAGAGAAAGTTTAGGTAGTGGTATGTTGGGAGCATCCCAAGAATGTTTTTGATATCTATAGATTTCTGGGATTATATTTATATTATCATAGGTTCATTTAGTACTTTTCTTATTTGTAATCTCCTCATTAAGACTTTTGCTGAAAATGGGATATATTTTGATTGGTTGGAAGCATGTGAGAATGCCTCTTAGGATATGAAGAAACATTTGAAAAAAGCACTGATATCTATCATACCAGATCTAGGTGAGGATTATATGGTATATTTTGATGCTTTTGGGATCATTTTTGGAGAATTATTGAGGAAGGGGGATTGAGTTGTGGTGTTTGGGTCTTGAAAGTTGAGGCCATGTTGACATAATTACTCTACGCATGACCTTAGGTCCGCTGTAATGGTTGATTCTTTGAGGTGTTTGTTGAATTATATGTTGGGTGACTAGTTTACAATGTATATGGATCACAAGATCTGGATGTATATATTTTCACAATGATATTTTAATCTACGACTATCAAGATGGGTTTAATATATGTAGTCATTTGATATTGAGATAGGATATAATATTGGGAAGAGAAACAGTGGGGCTGACACTTTGGGTAGGAAAACATAGACTCAGTTGGTCAAGAGTATAATATTTAATAGTATATGATGACTGTTATGGATGATATGCATGTTATGGTTCAAGAGAGTCAGGAACAGATGATTCTAGTATCAGTCTTAGTAGAGTCTACACTTTTGATACAAATTAGAGACACGCAGTATAAGGATCCTGAGTGCTTGACTTTGAGGGAAAACATTGAAGGTGGGGAGTCACCTACTGATTGTATCCTAGATGAGGATGAGATTATATATTCCAAGAATGAGCATGAAATATTATTTGATGCATTAGTTTTATTCCTCGAAGTGGGTGGTATATCCAAGTGTGACCAAAATGTACTAAGACCTATGAATATAATTTTGGTGTATGGGAATAAAAAATGAGGTAACAAGGTTCGTTACATGATGATACACCTACTATCTAGTGAAGGCCAAGAATCAATAACCATGTGGTTTACTATAATCATTTTCCATCCTGGAATGGAAGTGGAATGATGTGACGAGGAATTTTTTGGTGGGTCTCTTGAGGATGCCTCACAAAAATGATTCTATTTGGGTCATTGTGGATTGACTCAAAATGGTAGGCAATTTCTTACCTATATATAAGCTTTTTATCAATGTACATGTAGGGATAAATGTATGTTCGAGAGGTAATATATCTGCACGGGGTTCCAAAGACTACAGTTTTAGAACATGACTAATGTTTTACTTCATGCATCTAGAAGGGATTATAAAAGGCACTGGGTACATAGGTTTTTTTTAGTATAGATTTCCACCCATAGACTGATGGAATGTTAAAGCATACAATACATGTTCTTGAGGATATGTTTTGAGTGAGTGTTTAAGAATTCAGTTGTTCTTGGGAGAAGAACTTGGAACTAGTGAAGTTCTCCTATAATAAAAGTTACCAAGAAACTATACAGATGAAACCCTAAAAATATATCCATGGTAGCCCACGTAGATCACATCTATGCTGAATAGAGGAAGGTGAGTCTGAGCTGGTTAGACTGAGTCTCATGCAGGATACCTTAGCGTAGGTAAAACTAATTCAAAAACATATGGCTAAGACTCAAAGTGGACAGAAGTCATATGCTGATAGACAATGATGACCCCTAGAGTTTACAGAGGTTGATTGTGTATTCCATTGGGTGTCACCTATATTGGGTCACCATAGGATACATAGACAAGGTAAAGTGGCACGCAAATTCATTATACCGTTTGAAGTTGTAGAGATAATTGGTTTAGTGGTGTATTCATTGGCTATTCTAGAGAGATACGATGCTATACACTTTTTTTCCATGTATCACAACTACAGTGGAATCATCCCAATCCTTCTCATGTGATCGAGGTGGATGATGTTGGTCTTTAGGATGATGCATTCCATGTGGATCATCCAATACGTGTGTTGGATCGCAGTGAGAAAGTATTTTGGGGAAATTCCATGTCGATACTTTCTATATTGTGGAAATATGGGAGTGTAAATGAGGATAAATGGGAAATAGAAGAAGATATGTGGGCTCAGTGGCCTGATCTTTTTTAATTGGAATCATAGATATATGTGGGAGTATAGCACTAGGATGAACTATTATATAGTGGGGAGATTGTAAATACCTAAAATGTTATGGATATATCCCAAGGTTGTTTACTGGTACACATTTTCCATGATTTGAGTATATTTTGGGTTATAATTAGGGTGTCTTTGGGTGGAAATTTTGAGAAAAATGGAAGGAGGAGGACAACACATGGTTGGTACATAGTTTTCCCTAACCATGATCACTAGCCCAAAAAACTATGCAACACTGGATAGTGGGGTTTTACATAGATGGTGCACAGTTTTCCTGACCATGTTCCCTCATAGGAAAAATGGTGTACCCCCTAAAAGACTCTTATGGTTAAGGCGCATTATTAAGGGAAACTAAGCAGGTTCAGTAGAAAACCCTGTGTATTGGATTTTAATACCCTGATTTTTATTAAAAACATCCATAAGCCCCAATATTATACCCTCGAACTCCCTAGATCAACCATTATCTATTTCTCCAAATTGTAGAGCCTCCCAGAGGGATTCCAAGCCATTCCAACCTCCATTATTAGTTATTTGAAGCCTAGATTGAAGATCGGTACCCCTCCACGTAAGACGATCTCATCCCGGTTGTTTTTCTATCCATCCCACATTCATCTATCTTACTTTAAGGGAAGTTATTTTTTGTTTTGGTTAGATCTAGACCTAGTTTTCTAGATCTATATTAAGGATTATAGGTCAGGATCTATATTTAGGAAAACTTAAGTTTTTATATCCTGGTTTAGGTTTTAGATCTAGATCTTATTCTAAATTGTTACTCCACTAAAATTGGGGATTTCCATTGGGTGATATCTCATCCAAAATTAGTGGAATGTCTTATATTATTCAAATCTCATAGTTATGATTTCAATTACATGTATGTAATTTTAGAATTTATAGGGTTAGTTTAGCAATTGGAAACTTCTAAACATCGTTAAATAATGTGGTAACTTAATTAATTAAGGGACTGGGGATTTGATTGAATAATTCAATTTTGGAATTGGGATAATTAATTGTTAAATTAATTATTGAGTTATTGGGATTATGAAATTAGGATAATTAATTCATGAATTAGTTATTGAGATATTTTGATTGAGATTTGGGAATAATTAATTGTTGAATTAATTATAAGAATGTTCAAATTATGAAATTTGTGAAATTAAATATTTTTTTAATTAATTAATGGAATAATGGTGAATAATTAATTTTTTAATTAATTAAAGTAAATTATTGTGATTAATTAATTGTTTAATTAATTAATGGACTTGGATTAATTGATTTTATGAATTAATTAATGGAATATTGTGGTGGTAAATTGTGATAGGAGGATTCATTTTAATTGATCTTGGTTGATGTGATGATATGATATGTTGTGATATGTGTGAATGATTGATAAAATAGGTGTGAGATAGGGAATAATGATCCAAATACTCATGGGGTTATATACATGGTGTTCTACACCCAAATCATGCATGTTAAATTCTATGTAATGGGTACTGATACTCCAAATACCCCTGAGATGTGAGACATCAACCGATGCTCCAAATACTCATGGGATATTAGACATTTCATTCTACCCCCCGAACATTAGCATTGGAATATGGTTCCAAGTGGCCATAATAATGAATTGAAATGACATGGATAATATAATCCCACGTGTTATAATAAAACATGAATTGAATATGTGACATGGTTCGTCCCCAATGTTGGTTGTAACAGATATTTAGGTATGGGTGTCCTCTGGAACCCAGGGGTTTATGTGGTTAAATAAGGAATAATTGATAATGTGATAACTATTTACTTATGAATTATAATTATTTCATTATAAAACTATATAAACTATTATTTACGGGATTTTATTTTAGACACCATTGGTGGTGGCCTACTAAGTTTTACTCATAACCTACTCGGGTTGTATGATCGATAACATAATGGATTTCATATTTTTAGGACAAGAGAAGGGAAACGTCCTTATGTTATATTGCTGAATCCAGATAGAGCATGGATGAGGGAACTAGACATCTTCTAGGACCCTCTTGGGAGTAACTGCTGTCTTTACTTTTGAGTTGCATTTTTACACTTGAAATGTACTTTAGCATGTCATATCTATTGTTTAGTTTGATATTTTATTTCCACTTTTGGTTATCTTGATTTATTGGTATCCTTATGGTTATGTTAATTATTATTCTGTTCTTGATACATATTTTATTTTAAAGTATCACACTAATAAAATAGGGTATATTCTCCCCCACAGACTATATTATTCCCTCACTAATAGTTAGCATCCTCTTGCATATGGGGACGTGTGCCTGAGGTCATGTGGTGGTTTGGCTCGGGGCACCGACGTGTGGCACCCAGGTTAGGACGTTACATTTATATAGTTAAATTATATTTTATTTTTATTTTAAAATAAATTTATTTCAATTATAAAATTATTAATTCAATTTAGGTAATTGTAAACAATTTCATATTAAAATTGAATATAAAAACATTGTAAATTTTTTATCTTTTTCACTTTAAAAACCTACTTTCTGAACACATCTACAGGGTTATTTTTAAATACATTTATTCTACATCTATGAATTTCATATGGAAAAATGTATTAAAAATTTGTAATATGGCTAATTTATAATATATGTGATGTAAAACTATTTTTTTTACAAAATTAACTTTTAAAACAGAATAAAATTAATTTTAGCAATTAATGTAAAAAAATATGATTACTTTGTGGTTAAACATAGAATATAAGGTGTTTGAATGACCCAAAAATGTACAAAACCTATGGTAAAGCCATATTTAGACCTTATCCCTTATATTATATATATATATATTCTTTATTAGATCCACTTTACATGGAAGAAACAATGGTGAACTTATCTATTTAAAAAAAATACAAAAGTGTCACTCACCTCCCATATAAAAGGCCTCCCCTATCCCCCTTTCTTAACCCATTAAAAGGTAATTCATTTGGAAAATACATACCAAAATAACATATTCACTTCCCTCATATCATATTATATTCCTTACTCTAGTAATAAATCCAACCAAGGATTCCCATTGGTGTAAACCAAAATGTGATTCCCGAAGAAGAGGCAACATTCATCAATGAATGTTTTGTTTTATGTATTCCTCAAACCACATAAATTATTTATATATCATGAAAATATAATAAAATGAGTATGTTACATATTTATATATATATTATTTTGTTAATATTATGACTTACAGCCACATACACTTCCATCAAATACGTCACGAAATCATCATTCATGTGTACGGAGGATTATCACCTAGCGAGACAATATTGATCATATTTCCATTACCCACTTTAATGGTTTGGAATAATGATGGAAATACATTTTTTAAATGATATATATGATTTTTATGATATTTATAGGCTTTTGTAATCATAATATAACACATACCTTAATTCCTTTCATTTTTTTGGGAATATTATAACGTCGTTCGTTTGTACTTTGGACTATCACCTCACAAAGTGATGTGATTCGTTCATGATTTACATTTAATGTATTAATGATGATTTTAATAGAAATATGTGATATATGTTACATAAAAATTTTATTCTAATGATAATATATTTATATATACCATTTAATTGTCTTTATTTCAATACGATAATAAAATTTAAACAACGTCCATGCGTATGTACTACATACCGTGTCCATAAACAATGTATTTAATTTCCTATAACTAAATTTTATGGATTAAAATAAATAAATACACAATGTGTATATATGATATTTATATCATGTTTATCATTATAGATATGTTTAAATCATTATATAAGTATGAGGGAAAATAATAACAATTCAAAACATGTATGAGAAACAAAGCAGTTGTTACCCAAAACAAAACTTTAACATGTTATTTTTAATATATGGGTAATATAAATTCAAAAGAAAATCATATATAGTATGATATATAAGAATATGTTTATTTTATATATGTATAATGAAATTATATTTATTTTATAGTATTTCTAAATGAGTACTATGGAATTCTAGACTTAAGGTAAGGGAATTTTTTCTCATTTTTCCATCTTTGAGACACATGTTATGTTATGGACCTATATTATTTTATGTGGTATATATAATGAACATTTTTCATATTATAACATTAATATAATCCTCTTAAATATATTTTAGTCTTCATGTAATGTTATTATTTCAGGGTTTTTATTATTTAATGTCACCAAAGTGGTAAGAGTTTATTGCTACAATTTCGTCGTTTATCAAGATTGTTTATGATTTTGCTTCCATTGATGATATCATATGACCCATCTCTCAATAATTCTCATAACTTTTATTCTAATATGGTTATTTACGATATATTTCTTAAGATAATTAAGAAAAAATTAAGAAAATATGACTTTATTTCTCTATTTAGAGGGAGAAATGATTTCTCCCAAAACCATGTTTTCTAAAAATATTTTAAAATATGTTATACTATGATTTTTTGAATGAAATTTTTACCCCCATTTTGTAATAACCCACAGTTTTATCAATGGAAATTTTCTTCTTATAATTATGTCATATGGTATAAACACATATAAAACAAAATACAAACTTTATAAATGATGAATGAATGAAATAAGATGTCTATCTAGAAGTTAAGGAACCTATACTGATAAAATATTTACATAAACTTGAAAATAGTAGTGTGACCCTTGTGAATAGTAAAATGTCCAATTAAATGGTTACCTATCCAATTAAATAATTAATAAAATTTATCCATCTTATAAGTGACACTATTATATAATTATAACATAGTATATGTAAATAAATATTTTAAAAAAATTTAAATTTTGGTTAGTATTTTTTTATCCTATATATTTAAATAAAATTTTATCACTAATTTATTATTTTAAAATAAAATTTACATGCATTAAATTTATTCATAAATTAAAATTTTTGATGAATTATAATTATTAGAAAATTTATGAGACCTTAGATAATTTTTTAATATGATATAAAATTACTTATATTTTCAAAAATATGTATTTTCCAATTAAATGATGATTTTAATTTAAAATTAAATTTTTATATTTATAAAATTACTTTAATAAAATGAGTTCATTTTTTAATTCTAAATGTTGAAAAATATTTATGGTGGATTTTTCGGATTTTTCGGAAATACTTGAATTTTTTTAAATAATAAAATACGGTAATTTACAGTATATATACATTATAAGTTAAATACACTATTAAATGAGACATGGATGATGTAAAAAATATTGGTTAGAAATAACATGATATAATTACTATATTTAGTCTCAAGAGTCAACACTATGTATTGTCTTGAGAAAAATAATAAAATAATGAATTAAATAACGAGAAAACACCCCCTCCTCCACTATAAATACCACCCCTCACCACCTCTTCTTCTCAAACCTCTCAAAACTTTATCCTGGTATCAATTCTCTCCATTAATCTTCCCAAAACCATCCCTCACATACAAGAGATTTTGGTCATAAAAAAGGTCTAAAATCCAATTCCCTAAGGAGGTTCCCAAGAAGAAGGAATCAATAGGTAAAAACCTCTTCCGTTTTCTTTAAACTTATTTTCACGTTACTTTATTTTCCATTTATCTCCTTACCTAACATAATACAAATTGAATGAAAAATTCATTATTCTACATATACATTAAATTTATCATTTTTATGGAATAATTCGTTTTTAAATCTCTTACCCTCCCTCTTTTACTTTAAGAATGAAAACATCGACCATGAGGTGTCGATTTTCCACATTCATGGGCGACGTGATTTCATATTTCGATTATTTCTTTATGGAAGCTCATGAAACTATTTTTAGGGTTTAACCAGATTATAATATTTTTAATATATCTTATTTACTTTTTTTAAATCATTTTTTACACGTGATATTAATTTATAAAACAAAATGAGTTCATTGTGATTAAAAAATGTGAAATTAATCTAAACGATTGTCATCAATGATTTATCTAACGAATAATACTGAATCATGGAAAAATGGTATTTAATATTATATATGGTCACTAATAACACATCAGTTCAGTTCTATACAACTAACCTCATTCTACATTATTTTCTAGACTCATTTTTTTGACAAAAGACGTAATCATTAAAAATGAAGATCAGCGGAAGTACAATAGATTAACCATTAAGGAGTGTGGTCCATCCAAAGATGGACATTGTCTGGAGGGCCAGATGTCGCCACCTAATGGGAATCCTTGTTTCCTTCCCTTTTGTTAAAGGAGAAGGTGCAAATTGTGAAGCTTTGATGGAGAGATTGGATTTTCTTGATGAGTGAACCAAAAGGTTAGAGTTCATCATTGTTGAGGTTGATAGCCTTGATAATGGTGAGATAGTCCAATTCCAGGTGGATTGCATCCCATCCATGATCTTTAGCGAACATCATCCCACCGAGTATGGAGGCATCTTTAGCAACCACAGTTTCCCAAAGAATGTTGTGATATTCAAGTTTTGTTATGATGGTCTGCCCAAAATGATCTCGAGCCAAGATACCAAGACCAACAGGTTTATCCTTGGGAAAAGACGCATCCAAATTAATTATGAGACTCCATTTTGGTGGAGTGTTCCAATTGGAAGAAGATGATGGGTGCAAAAAAACTTTTGTTGTCCAGTGTGATGCTGCCATCCCTCAATCCATGATAATTCCCATTCGGTCCAGAAATTGGGGGGCTTGATGATGTGGTTGAAAATGTCGTCGTTGCGCCGTAGCCAAATGAACTAGGAAAAATTGAAAATTGATCCCTCTTTGCCTAGAGAAAAATAGGAGCACCATCGCATTAAAAGAGAAGGGAGGTATGAGACCACGTTCCGTGAGAGCTTCGTATAAGAGCCCCATTTGTGCCAGACCACCTTTTCCCCCAGTCATTGGATGGTAGCATGAAGGGGAATTTCTGGGGTGTTTGGGCAGAAGGGGCACATCATGTAACTGGAAACATGACGGAGGATGAGAAGGTCCATGGTCATGAGGATGCCAGTGCATACCTGCCACCAGAAGTGGCAGATTTTTGGAGGGACATTGAGCTTCCACAACTGTTCCCAGGGCCCGCCATTACCTCTGTCTGTCTGAGTACAGAGGGAGAGTTGATAGCTAGATTTTACCATATAGGTTTCTGATATGTCATTGATCCAGTAGATATAGTCAGGGCCTGCATACGACACACAAGGGATACTCAAGATAAGCCTTTTGTCCCTTTCGTTGAACCACGAGTGAAGTTTTTCCATGCACCACCCATTCCCATTATCAGCAAAAAGACATCAAACAGTGGCCCCTTCAAAGCCTGGTTGAGTAGGGGATGATGCCTTCGCACCATACATGTCAATAATCCGTGGATCGGTCCAAATATTAATAGTTTATCCTTTCTTAATCCACCAACCCAACCCTTTATTCAGGAGACTTCAGGATCCCCATAAACATCTCCATAGGAAGCTAGGTCGGGGGCCCAGAGATGAATCATGGAAATCCTTGTGGGGGAAGTATTTTCCTCAGAGTGCCTGTGCGCAGAGATGGGATGGGCGGTTAGTAAGTTACCATCCTTGCTTAGCAAGCAGTGCATCATTAAAATGAGAGAGGTCCCAGAATCCCATACCTCCCTCCTATTTGGGTTTGTAGAGTTTATTCCAGGCGATCCAATGGGTTTTATTCCTTCCATTGTTTTTTCCCCACCATAAGTTGGTGGTGCATGAGTGGATCTGTTTAACAACAACAACGGGAAGTTTGAATAGGGACATGAAGTAGCTGGGGATAGACAAAAGAGTAGCTTTAATGAGGGTTTCCTTTCCAGCTTTGGAAATTCTATTTGGGGTCCAGCCAAGGATTTTTTTCTCAAACCTGTCCAATATTGATGAAAAGAGTTCTTTTTTGGATCGGCCAATCACCAGGGGTAGCCTCAGGTACTTCTGATGCTTCTCGACCATATGAATGCCTGCAGCGGCGCATAGTTCTTACCTTTTGGATGGTGGTACGCCCGAGCTGAATGAGGCTTCTAACTTGCCATGATTAATTGTTTCCCATGAGGCCCTATCATAATGGTGGATCGCATGGCCGATGTCAAGGCAATCATTATGGGGGGCTCTGGAAAAAATAATGTTGTCATCGACGAAAAGGAGATGTGACACCGGTGGGATTTCACATCAAACCTTTTCCCTATGAATTTTATGTGTGGATGCTACCCTAGAAATGAGGTTAGAAAAAACATCAGCCACTAAGATGAAAAGAAGCGGGGAATGAGGGTCTCCCTGGAGAAGGCCTCGGGTAGGGGAGAAGCCTCTAGTAAGCACCCCATTAACATTAATACGGAAGGTGACCGATGAGACACAGTGCATGATCATATCTGTCCATTTTGAGCATAAACCCATTTTTAGCATCATGAATCTGAGAAAATGCCATTCTACTTTATCGTAGGCCTTGGTCATATCCAGTCTCCAGGCCATGGTTCCCCTTTTCACGGTGGAGTGTCTTTTCATAGAACACTTCATGGGCCAAAATAACATTATCAGGGATCAGTCTCTTGACCACGAAAGCACTCTGATTTTCCGAGATGATTTCAGGTAACCAAGGACGCAGCCTATTAACAAGAATATTTTAGAAGATCTTGTAAGATACATTGCAGAGGATAATAGGTCTAAAATCAGAGACCATGAGAGGTTTCTTGATCTTAGGTATGAGGATGAGGAAAGTTTTGTTAATATCGGATAGGTTTTTTCTCCCCGCCCAAATCTTCTTCATCAGAATGCAGATGTCGGGACCAATAATGTGCCAGTACTATTTAAAGAAGAGGGTGTGGAAGTCATCCGGCCCTGGGGTTTTGGAAGGGTGAATATCTTTCAGAGCCAGAAGAATCTCGTCATCTGTAACATCATTGGTAAGTTGTCTGTTCATTTCCTCAGTGATCACGGGTAATATGCATTCCTCCACCTCAGCTGAGATGTTAAGGCTTCCTGCCATAAAGAGATTCTGGAAATAACTGGATATAACATTATGGATTCTGTCAATGTAGTAGAAATTACTCCCATCCGGGTGCGAGATGCAAGAGATAAATTTTTTCCAACACCTAGCAGAAGCATTATGATGAAAATATCGGGTGTTTTCATCCCCTTATGCAATGTGGATGTCACGCACCCACATAGCCCAAAAGTATTCCTTGATACACAGGGCTGTATCCAAGTCTCGTTAGGTGGATCCGATGTTGGAAAGTGTAAAATTGGATGGCGGTTGGTTGAGATGGTTAGACAACTTTCTTTCAAGGAAATCAATATTCCTGTCAGGTATATAGAATTGTTTTTCGATCCAAGACCTCAGATAGGTTGCCACCTGTTTGAGGTTGGGACAAATTTCAGTTTGTCCAAACTTCCAGCCTGATCAGATAAAATCTTCACATTGGCAGTCTTTTGACCAGAAGCTTCCAAATCTGAATGGTGTCCTAACTTTAGTGATGTGGTTACCTTTGGTGCAATCAATGACAATCGGGCAGTGATCTAAGAAATTGTGCATCAGGTGTTCGATGTGAAACATTCTGAAATAATTCGTTCAATCCGTTGAGCTCAGAAATATATCAAGGTGCTCAGCAATACAGATACCAACCATATTCCCCCTAAACCAAGTGAATGGGTTACCCACGTAAACTAGATCGACCAAATACGCACTAGAAATCGCCTCCTTGAAGTCTTACATCGACTTAGAGGGTCGAAGTGAACCGCCTCTTGTTTCCTTCTGATACAAAATCTCGTTAAAGTCCCCTACGAAGAGAATGGGGCTTGGTAGATCACGTCACAGATTGTGAAGAAGATCCCATGATTTCCAAGTCTCATTATGGGTTGACCACCATAGAAACCCATGAATGTCCATGGTGGGGTTTGGTCCTCATGGATTGTCACCACCACATGGTGCAGAGATAAGGATAAGATCCTAATGTCGACATTGTCTTTCCAAAGGAGAAAAAGTCCCCCTGAGTGGCCTTGTCGGGACACCAGGAAGCAACCTTGGAAGCCCCATTTCTAAGCTAGAGTATTAGTGTCCTTGTTTTCCAGTATGATTTCAGATAGGAAAACCATATCAGGGCTACTTTGAGAATAATGTCATTAGAACATGCGAACCGTTCGTGGGTTTCCAAGCCCACGACAGTTCTAGTATAAGATAATAATTTCTCTAGGTGGGGCTAGGACATACCCGCCTCCGCATTTGAGTACTCTGGGATCCTTGTGTCACCCGCCACTTTCCATTTTTTTTGGAAAGTTTTCAGCCGAATTACTTGTTTCAATTCGTCGTTTAAGTTCCCTAGGTTTTGGGTTAGATATTTTATTGTGTCTTTTTGCACATTTTGCCCTTTTACAAGTTCTATGAGTAATTGGGCCTAATGATGTTATTCCTTTCATCCCGGAGTCACCTTGGGGAAAGAAGTCTGACGTGGCCATGTCTGGATCAAGGTCAGGATGAAGTTGTTCAATGCACAATTTCTTTGGATTTGTACATTGATCAGGTGGATCCAGATATTTTTGAAATGGCTCTATTGATGGTAAGACAGTGTCTTTCAGGAGGGTAATAGCTCTATCTAGGTCGATTAAAAGCTTCTTCGTACGAGTCTCGTGACTTTCCCTAGGATTTATCGTGATGTTTTTGTCCTGGGGAGACCCTCCAGCCGCCCTCTAATCTATTGGGCTATCCTCAGGGAACTCTGGTTTTCTAATCATGATGGCATTATTATGTTCAGGTTGCGCTTGTGTAGTGTGATCCATCGTGAGATGGTCTCGATCCCTTAGTTTTTTTGTGTCAGGTATGAATCCATATCTTGATGTTTTGGCTCGAAGCCGAGGACCATAATGCAGAATGATATTGCACGACTCATTCTTTTTCTTTTATTCACATGTTATCTCCAGATGGACACTATGCCCACAAAAGAAGTAGAAAATTGGGTGTTTCTCGAACTCAAATGAGATCCAGGTGTTAGAATCATCGATTTTGAAGAACATGCCCCTCATTAGAGGCTCTACTACTTCAACCCCGGCTTTAATCCGCACCTCGGGTCCCCATTTGATTGGGTCGGATCAGTCCCATTCAAGGAAGTGGCCAATGCGGTCTCCAATTTCTCTCATAACCGATTCCGTTCTCCCATGAAGAGGTGCTCCTTTGATGTGTATCCAGAAGGGGGGATAGGTAAGGTTAATATGTTGGATATCATCCCCACCATTGAATTATTACTTGAGGAGGAGATGATTTTCAAAGGACCACATCCTACCTTTGATGATTTTGTCTCTATCTTTTTCATTGATGAACTCAAAAACCAGGAGTTTATTCTCTACTTCCTGAATAGCCACTCCAGCTTCCAGTTTCCATAGATTTTGGAGGGTTTTTTTAGGGCCCACTGATTGAATGAGGTTTTTTCCACAAATTTTCCAACAGTGTCATTCTAGACACATAGAAAAATAAACTAAACATGAAAACAAAGGAAATCAATGCTCCCAAACAATGAAATTGAATCTATTAACCCATAAAAAAGGTCATAAATGAGCTTAATAAAATTATAATAAATCAAATAAATATATAAATGGTCATTTAATTATTAATTATGTAATAAAATTTTATTATTTAGTAAACTAAGATCAAGTGCAGAATTGTTTCGGACATAAGGTGTGGGATTCTATTTGGACTTCATTATTCCTTTGTGTTACTCATTATCTCTTTTTACCCAAGTTAAATTATCTTTTTTATTTAAATATTTTAATTTATTTTTATATGTTTCAAAAACTTGTATCAAGTTCCATTAATACTTATATTGGGGATATACTTGTTTTTAAAAGGTTCCCTACTCAATTCTTCCCGATAAGAAAACCCGATTTAAGGGAACTTCCCAAATTCATACCCATTTTCAATTATGATTCCTAATATATTTTAAGAAATCTTTATTTTTATAAAATATATCATTTTATCACAAAAAAATACCTTTCTTTAATTATGGTTTTATAAAAACAATTCTACCTTTTTCATTTTAAA
The DNA here is from genome assembly GCA_963277665.1 of Viscum album. Lineage (NCBI taxonomy): Eukaryota > Viridiplantae > Streptophyta > Magnoliopsida > Santalales > Viscaceae > Viscum > Viscum album. The sequence goes on along the minus strand of OY728158.1, from coordinate 1,894,807,448 downwards.
TAATCGTTAATGTTTTCCCTTAAACCGTACTAAAATATTTTATTTATAAAGTTTCTAAAACATGATTTTAACATCAATTTGGCATCACTTTTCATGATATATTCCCATATTACATTATTAATTTCCCTGTATTAATTTAATCATTTATTTTATAGACACCTTTATGATACTCCCATTTATTTTTCTTTTGACAGGATTATGATACCAAATTCTTTCCATTGGTAACCCTTATGTTTATGTTTGATTACTTATGTATGATTTTTTATGTGGAAAGAATATTCATGAACAAGTTATAATTGGAATGAATAGATAGATCTATAATTCATTGGGTAATTTTTAGTCTCATGAGATGTTATGTGAAATGGTCTTGGTGGTTAGCCTTGACTCGTGCTCCATGTGTAATAGTCTTTGAGGTTATCCTTGACTAGTGCTCCTCTATGTGCAACAAGCATTTACTTGTTCTCACCTATGTTCAACAAGCATTGAATCAGGATAGTTTAATATTTTATGTGGCTTCCAAATTACTATTATTCCATGATTATATGATCCCATACTTTATATGTTATTATTACTTATGATTAATCGTGAATCATGCCTTTATTTATATATATATGTGTGTGTGTGTGTGTTATAACCCATATGTTATGATTTATTTTAATTGTTTATTCCCTTACTGGCCTTTTCTTATCATCTATTTTTTCATGTTATCCCTAGTTTATCCTATATTGATGTAAGGTCTCAAATAATGTTAGGAGATCATCATGGATGATAAATAATGAAATATTTAATTTAGTCCCAGGTTTTTAGTTTTCTGTACTTGGTCTTCCCAGAAAGTAGACATTATGATCCATGGATTATAATTTTTTGTTTTATTTTGATTATAATTGTGTAATGATATCTGTAAAAGACTTGGGTTCCTATATTTGGTATCAGAGGAAGGGTGTAGTTATTTTTAGAGACCATGAACATAACACTTTAGTAAGAACCGTAGGGATAAGACTATGTATGAGAAAAAATCCTAAATTTTGGTTAGAACAGAGTAATTGGTTTATCAATAATATACATCCCTACCTGGATACTACATGTGTATGTGGTTCGGGAATAGATGTACCTAGGAGTAACAACTCTGACAAGGTGTTTTGGTCCTTACTTGGGGTGACTTGGTACATGACAACAAGCGTTACTATGCACCTGGTTTGGCACTCTCGGGGGTATGGTTTGGTAAATTAATAATCTCATTATAAACCATTTTCAAGGGAACAATAAAAATGACCATAAGAATATATTTTATCAAAAAAATCATGGATAACCTAGATTGAAACCTTGGGAATCGCAAGTTAGTGTATACTTTCCCTTTAATAGTTTATTTATTTGTGTTTAAAGTTTCTTTTTTATACTTATTAGATAACTATTCATGCCCACCAATTACACTCTCCATTTTTCTTAGTTAATGGCAGGAAATAGAAGAACACATTCCCAAAATCAATGTGATAGGTAATGTTATGATTTCTGTGTTGATATGCTAAATATGATGGGAATGGGTGCTCAAAACATTGTGATAGTACTTGGTAAACTGGAATAAGTTATGAATAAAAATATGAATTGTGTGGAACTCCCCCTTCTATAAGGAAAGATAAAGTATCCATCAACCCCTTGATGTAAGAAAGTCCTCCCATGTTTATTGGATCTTCTGATCCCCTCCTCACAAAAAAGTTTATTAAGTCCATTAAATATAAATTCTATATCCTCCAATGCTTTGAAAAAGAAAAATTTGTGCTAGAAGTCCATAGTTTTGATGGGGAATCTAATTAGTGGTGGAAACTGATAAAAAATTTAGAGTCCAATTTGGAAATTGATTCCATAAATTTGGGGAACTCAAGAATTGTTTGTTAAATAAATAGTCTCCCAGAACCCTCTATCTCAAAATGGAAAGATAGTTCCTTGGAATAAGGAGAAGGAAAATCTTTCTATCGTGGTGTATGAATAAAATTTTACAATGCTTGAAAGATACACCTCTATATTTTTCATGAATATACAAATCAAGGTGAATCACTTCTTTAGTGGACTAAATCCTAGTCTATGAAAAGTGTTAGTGATTCGAGAATTTAGCAATTATGAGAAGACTATTCGTTGAGCCCTTGTGGTTGAAATGGATATCAGAGAACCTTAATGCTTTCACAGACCTAGTGAAAAAAAGTGGAAAATGTAGACTAATATTGGTGGATCATCAAAAAATTCCATTATTTAAAAAATAACAAAGATATCGCATGTCAAAATTATAGGAAAAAGAATCTTGGGAACTATCCAAACTGAACTAGGAAATGATTAAAATGTAGAAGAATGGGGTATCCGGCTAAAAACAACCAAACTTATATGAAGAATCCCACTAACATAGAAGAAGAAAAGAAGAGTTATATCAATTCTTATCTAGTGGTGCAGTTCTTCAACTGCAAGGAACATGGGAATTTTGCGAACCAATTCCCTAATATGATGGTTGTTGGATCCAATCAACAAAAACCTCCACATAAACAATAAATGTATTATGTTATCACTACTACAAATATGGATCCAAAAATGATGTTTTGATAGGTACACTGGTTATTAATTCAAGAATAGACAACATAATATTTGATTCTGGTTCTACGCATTCTTTAATATCTTCATGGTTTAGTAGAACTATTCAAACACCACCTCAAAATTTGGATGTTGAGTTATCTATGAGAAAAACTAATGGGGAGAATATTGCATCTAAATTACATAACTCCTCCCTGGTTAATGTTTTTGGACTGAACCTCTTATAAAATCATTTCATACTCCCTTTGGTATAGTTTAATGTTAGTTTGGGCATGGATTGGATATCATTATACAAATCCAACATCAACTGTCGGGAAAGGGAGAAAGCTCTTCATATCTTGAAGCATCCTCTAATTCTTTACAAGTTTAAAGAAGAAGATGAATATCTTTAAAGACTATTATCTCAATTGTGGACATTACTTCCTATTGAGAAAGAATATCTCAATCATTTGATAGATACAAAGGAGTTGATCTCGCTCAAATATATTCACATCGTGAGGGATTACATTGATGTATTCCCTGAATAATTTCTTGGTCTTTCACCTAACTAAGAGGTTTATTTCTCAATTGAATGTATTTTTAGATATCTCCTTATATCAAAGACACTTTATATAATATCCACCATTTTTCTAGAAGAACTAAAGAAGAAATTATAGGAGACTATAGATAAGGGTTTTATACACCTGGGTGCTTCACCACAGAGTGATCAAATCATCTTTGTCAATAAAATGGATGGATCAATGCGCCTTTTAATCGATTATTGTGAGATTAATAAAATCAAGATAAAAACAAGTATCCCCTTATTTAGATAGATGTCTTTTCCAATAAGGAATGTGGGTTTAGTTATTTATTTAAGTCGGACCTTCGGTCGTGATATCACTATTTAAAGGTGAAGAAGTAAGGTATTCTCAAGATTGCCTTATGAATAAGGTATGGACACTATGACTTCACAGTGATTCCCTTTTGACTCAATAATTCTAAAAAAATCATGGATTTAATGAATATAGTCTTTAGATATTACCTCAAAAAATATTTGGTAGTCTTTATCAATAGTATTCTGATATACTCCATGAGTAAGGAGGAACACAAGGTGCTTTTGAATACTATGTTGACGTATTTGTTAAGGGATAAACTATATTAAAGGGAATGTAAATGTGAGTTTTGAATATATGAATTATTATTCTTTAGGCATATTATCACCAATAAAGTAATATATGTGGATACTTCCATGAAAAAGGCAATCAAAGAGTGGCTTATACCAACATCTGTAATGGAGATCCACGACATTCTTGTCCTAAATTGGTATTACGGATGATTTGTGAAGAATGTCTCATGATTTTAAAACCCAATAAAAAAGCTGACATGGATGGGAGTGAAGTTTTTTTGGACTTAAGAGTGTGAGGGAATCTTTAGGTAGCTCAAAAATAGGCTTATCATTATGACAGTTCTCACACTCCTCATAAGTGGAGAACTATTTGGGGTGTTTAGAGATGATTTATAGAAAGGGTTAGGTTGTGTATTGATGAAAAAATATAAAGTGATAGAAAATGTCTCAAGGATGTTGAAAAATCATGAGAAAAACTATCCTATAAATGATCTAGTGTTAGCATTTATCATATTCGTGCTGAACATATGGAGGAATTATCTCTATGGGGAGAAGTGTGAGATATATATTGAACACATGAGTATCGAATATATATTAACATATAAGTAGATTAATATGTTCTAGAAAATATGGTTAGATCTAATTAGGTATTATGTTTTCTCAATCCATTACCATCCTGGTAAGGAAAATAGGGTGGAATATTCTTTATGTAGAAAAGATCCTCCATATTTATCAATGATGAGAATTGAGAATGATCCAATATTCGCAAACTTATAAAGGATGTAAATGGGAATCATTACGGGAAGAAATTCATCAATAATTTCTCCAATTATTTATCAACCATCCCTTATGGATAAAATAAATGATGCTCAAAAAATCATGTGGAAATTCAAAAAAGGGTAGAAGCTAACCGAAATGGGAAATCCTCTGAGTTCAAGATCGATGATGATGGAGTCATAAGATTTCTATCTTGAATATTTTTACCATAAAATCTATATATAAAGAAAGACCTCATTAATAAAACATATATCTCAACCTTATCTACTCACCTAGGGAGCACAAAGATGTATCGAGATATCCGGGAGAACTTTTGGTGTGACAATATGAAAAATGTGATCGCAGAATCTACATCAAAGTTATGGGTATGTAATCAAGTGAAGCTCTAAAGGAAAAATTTCTAAAGGTATTATGCAACCATTACCCATACCAACATGGAAATGTAATAACACCGCCATGGATTTTGTCACTGGACTTCCAAATACATACATAGGAAACAATTCGATAAGGGTTATTGTGGATCGTCTTATAAAGACATCTCCATTTATCAAAATTCGAGAGGGATTCTCACTGGAAAAACTTGCATAGATATATATCAAATAAGTGGTAAGGTTTAATGGAGTACCACTATAGATTGTATCTGATCAAGATCTAAGATTCACCTTGTTGTTCTAGAAAAGTCTCCAACATGCTCTAAGCACTGAGATGAACATCAGTACGACCAATCATCCTCAAACAGAACCTTGGTCTTAGTGGAATATTTATAAATTGGAAGACATGTTGATATCATGATCCATATACTTAGAATGATAATGAGACCAACATCTTCCACTGGTATAATTATCGTACAATAACAGTTTTCACAAGAGTATCCACATGGCACCATATAAATCCCTTTATGGTAAAAGGTGAAGAACACTGGCATGCTAGGATAAAGTCGGTGAAAAAAAGTTGATAGTACTAGAACTGGTTGAAGAAATGGTGGAGAAGGTTAAATCCATTCATCAATACATCAAGGAATCCTAAATTCAAAATAACAACTATAAAGGAAATCATTTATGGGACCTTGAATTTTAAGTTAAAGGCATGGTATTCCTCCACATATACCCATGGAAGAGGATCATGAGATTTGGTAATAAGGGGGAGAAATTTCACCGGTACATCAACCCCTTAGAGATAATTGATACTGTTGGATTTGTGGCCAATTGACTAGCACTTACACCATAAATGTCTCAAGTACATGATTTATTCCACGTATACCTCTTGAGGAAGTACATACTGGACCACTCACATGTACTAAATTCATCGGTGGTGTAGTTGTAAAATGATCTCTCCTACCAGGAGAGGCTAGTGAAGATATTGGATCATAGAGATAAAGTTCAATGCAATAAGATCACTCACCTAGTCAAAGAACTTTGGTGGAATAATAAGTAAGGGAAGGAATCATGGGAACTAGAGAAAGTGATGAAATAGAAGTACTCACACCTTTTCAACATAGAATGTAAAATGAAATTTTGAGGGTGGAATTTAATAATGGGGGAAGAGTGTAGTGAACCAAAGATTTATCAATGTAAATTACCTTCTTATAATTATATCATATGGTATAAACACATATATAACACAATACAATCTTTATAAATGATGAATGAATAAAATAAGACGGATTTCGTGAAGTTAACGAACCTATACCGATGAAATAGTAACTTAACAATTGGAATAATTGTGTAAACCATATGAATTGTAGAACAAGCAATTGAATAGTAACCTCTCCAATTAAAGTATAAATAAAATTTATCCACATTATATGTGATACTATGAAAAAATTACATCATAGTATAGGTAAATAAATATTTTAAAATTTATTAATTAAGTGTTGGTATTTTTTATGTCATAAATATTTAATTTGAATTTCATGACTAATTTAAAAACATAAAATAAAATTTAATTTCATACAATTTATTCATAAATTAATATTTTTATGTCTTATGATTATAAGATAATTTTATGAGACTTAACTAATTTTTCAATGTGATAAAAAATCAGTTATAATTTTAAAATCTGTATTTTCAAAGTAAACGATGATTTTAATTAAAAATGAAATTTCCTATTTTTAGGAAATTATTGTAATAAAATGGAGTTCATTTTTTAGTTCTACATATCAATAAATGGTTAGGTTGATTTTTTGGGATTTTTTGGAACTTCATGAATTTTTTATGAATAGTAAAATACAGTAATTTACAGTATATAGACATTATAAGTTAAATACACTATTCATTGATTCATGGATGTTGTAATTATAATTGGTTTGAACTGAAATGATATAGTTAATGTAATTAGTCTCAATAATAAACACTATTTTGTCTTGAGAAAACAATTAAACTAAGGAATTAAATAACGAGAAAACACCGCCTCCCCCCCCCACGATAAATACCATCCCTCGCTACCTCTTCTCCTTAAACCTCACAAGCCTTGAGATTATCTATATTTTTCCTAATACACACCTCAAATATCTCCCCAACTTCTAGGGCCTTTTTTTCATAACAAAATACCAAAACCAATCCCCCATGGAGGTTCTCAAGAAGAAGAAATCAAGAAGTTAAACCCTCTTCTGTTTGCTTTCAATTTCTTTTCAAGTTCCTTTCTTTTATTTTCCTCTCCTCACTTTCCCTAATCCAAATGTAATGAAAACTACATTATATTAAATATAATGTAATGTTATCTTATTTCTGGAATAGTTCTTTATCAAATATCTTCTCCTCTCTCTTTTACTTTAATAATGAAAACATCATCTCTGAGGTAACGATTTACCCCCATTGTGGATGACGTGCTTTCATATTTCAATTAAGTAGTCAAGGATGTTCCTGAAAAAAAAATTATGGTTGAAACATATTATAATATATTTAATATATCTTTTGTAATGTTCTATAATCATTTTTTACCCATGATATTTATTAAAAAAACAAAATGAATTCGTTGTGATAAAAAAATGCTAAATTAAACTAAATGATTATAATTGTTTATTTATATATTGAATCATACTATATTATGGGAAAAATGGTATTTTAATATTTTATATGTTCATTAATGACATATAAATTCTTCTCTAGACAACTAACCCCATTATACATGATTTTACAAACTCATATAAAAGTAAACCAATCAGGAAACCCAAGGAAATCAATGCTCCCAAATGATAAAATCGAATCACTAAACCCATCCAAAAGTCCATAAATGAATTTAATAAGTTATAATATATATAATAAATGTATAAAGGGTTGTTTAATTATTAATTAAATAATCTAATTTTATTATTCATGGCATTAAGATCAAGTGCAGAATCATTTCAGACATAAGGTATGGGATTCTACCCAAACCTCCATTATTCCTTCGGGTTACTCCTATCTTTTTACCCAAATTAAATTCTATATTTTTTTTTGTAAATTTTCTAATTTTTTTTATATTTTTCAAACTCTTGTTTCAAGTTCCATTAATCCTCATTTTTATAGATATAAAAGTTTTTAAAAGGTTCCTTACTCAATTCATCTCGATAAGAAAGCTCGATTTAAGGGAACTTCTCGAATTCATACCCATTTTCAAATGTTCTACATAATCTTTTTTAATCCACCTTTTTTTTGTGAAGTCAATAATTTTATCAAGAAAAACTTCATTGGTTAATATCTTGTTTTATAAAAATAATTATGCCTTTTACATTTTATAGAATCTTGAATGTTTTAACTTAAACCGTACTAAAATGTTTTATTCATAAAGTTCTTAAACACTATTTTCACTTATGTTTAATATAAATTATCATGATATATTCCTATATTCATTTATGAATGTTCATGTACGATTTAAATCCTTTTTTCATGTTCACATTTATTATATTCTCATTTATTATGATTTTGTCATTATTATGATACCCAATTCTTTCCATGGGTAATCCTTATGTTTAGGTTTTGTTAATTAGGTATGATTATTTACATAGAAAGAATATTAATGAACATGTTATGATGGGATCACTGAGATATAACTCTGATTAATTCCATAATTTTGAGTCACATGGGGAGTTATGTGCAATGGTCTTGGTGGTTATCCTTGACTCATTCTTCTCTTTGTGAAAAGAGCCTTGAATTGTGCTCCCCTTTGTGCAATGATCCTTGAATCATGCTAAAGTCCTATTTTATGTTGCTTCCATATTATTATTAATCCATGATTATATGTTCACATGTTCTATATGTTATTATTCTTTATGATTAATCATGTTCCATGCCTTTATATATATGTATGTTATGCCTTCTGACCCATGTACTAAGATTTATTTTAATGGTTTATTCCCTTACTGAGGTCTTTATATCATCCCATTGTTCATGTTATCCCCAGGTTATCATATAAATACGTAAGGTATCAAAAGAATTTAGAATCATATAATGGAAAATAAATAATGAAATGTATTATTTACTCCTGTGTTTTCAGTTTTATGTACCTTGTCTTCCAAGACACTAGACATTACGATCATTGGCTTGTAAATTGATGTTTAATTATGCTTAAAATCATGTAATGATATGTGTAAAATACTAGGGTCTCTAAAATTGGTATCATAGGAATGGTAAAGTTATTTTTTTAGGCTTGGAATAGATAATTTTAGTAAGAACCCTAGGGATAACAGTACGTATGAGAAAACATCCCAAATTTTGGTTAGTATAGAGTAAGTGGTTTGTCAATAAAATAAATCTCTATCTGGACTCTACAAGTAGAAGTGGTTCTAAAACAGATGTACATAAGAGTAAAAACTCCAACAATGTGTTCCAATCCTATCTCATGATAACCTAGTACACAATAACATGCTTCACAATGCACCTAGTTTGACACTCTTAGGGGATGTGCATTGGTAAATTCAAAAGTTAATTACAAACCATTATTAAGGGAACAAATAAAAAACCCATAAGAATATATTTTAAGAAACAGATCATAGATAACCTAGATTGAAACTGAGGGAATCATAAGTTAGGGTATAAGTTTCCTTTAAGAGTTTATCTTTTTATGATTAAAGTTTAATTTTTCTAAATATTAGATAAGTAGTCAATCCCACTAATTGCACTTTCCATTTTTATTAGTTAATAGAGGGAAATGGAAGAACATGTGACAATAATAAATGTGATAGGGATTGTGATGATTTCCCTAATGATATGTTAAATATGATGGGAATAGGTGATCAAAACTTTGTGGAAATAATTTCTCAACTGGATCATATTATGAATAATAAATTTAATCATGTTAAATTAACTCCATATCCATGGAAATATCATGTTTTCATTGAACCCTTCATGTGGAAATGACCTCCCATGTTTATTGGATCTTCATATCCCCTCCTCATGGAACAATGGAATAACTACATTGAAAATATATTCTCTATCATACAATTATTAGAAGAAGGTAAATTTGTTATGGTAGTCCATAATTTTGATGGGCAATATTATCAGTGGTGTACACTAATCAAAAATACAAAGTCTAAGGAGAAATTCGTTTCTTTAGAGGACTAAAGAAAATTCTATGAAAAGCATTGGTGATTTCAGACTTTGAAAATTATGAGGAGATTGTCTATTTTTCCCTCAATGTTGAAATAGAGGTTGAAGACTCTTAAAGGACTCATGGGCCCGGTGACAAAAAGTTTAAAATGGAGTATAATAATGGTGGATCCACAAATAAATCCCATAATGGAAAAAGGATTGAATATCCCACGTATCAAAATTATGGTAAGAAGTATCCTGGGAACTTTCTACAGAGAACTATTAAATGCTTCAAATGTGGAATATTGGGGCATTTGGATAAGAACTAATGAAGGAATATTAAGAATCAAACTAATGTGGAAGAATAAAGGATGGTTCATATCAATACTTATCCAGTGCTGTAGTATTTTAACTACATGGAATGTGGGAATTTTATGAACCAATTCCCTTAGTCAAGGATTGTCAGAGGCAATCTACAACAACCTCCAAAGAAACAAGGAAGAGCTTATGTTATCACTACTACTAATGTGGAGCCAAAAAATGATGTTGTGAAAGGTATGCTGGTTATTCATACCTTAATAGAGAATGTACTATTTGTTTTGGTTCTACACATTCATTAATATCTTTAAAGTTTAGAATAAGTATTCCAACACCACCTCAAAATTATGAGGATGAGTTATCTGTGAGAATCACTAATGGTGAAATTATTGCATAAAAGGTATATAAATCCTCCATGGTTAATATTTTTTGGACTAAACCTACCAATAAATATCTTCATACTCCCTTTAGTAAAGTTCGGTGCTATTTTGGGAACAGAGTGGATATCTTTATACAAATCCAATATAAACTATCAGGAAAGGTATATCACTCTTCACATACTGAAGAATCCTCAAATTATTTACCATTGTAAGGTGGAATATGAATCTTTTTCTGAATCATCATCACAAGTATGAATATTTCTACCTTATGAGAACAAATATCTCACTCAAATGATTAAGACAATGGAGATGATCAAGCTCGAAGATATTCTCATCATGAGGGGTTGCACTGATGTATTCCTTGAAGAATTTTCTGGTCTTCTTCCTGAAAAATTGGATTAGTTATCAATTTAACTTCTTCCTAGATCTCATCCTATATCAAATAAACCTTATTTAAGGTCCACCATTGAGCTGAAATAACTAAAAAAGAAGTTATAGAAGAATATGGACAAGGGTTTTATACACTCGAGTTCTTGACCCGGGGGTGGGCTAGTCATCTTCATCAAGAATAAGGATAGATTAATGAGCCTCTACATTGATTATCACGAGATCAATAAAATCACGATAAAGAAAAGGTATCCCCTTCTTTAGATAGATGAATTGTTCGATCAGCTATGCGGGGCCAGTTGTTTCTCCAAGGTGGACCTTTGATCGTGATATCACTAATTAAAGGTGAAGAAGGAAAATATTCCCAAGACAACCATTTAACCAATTTATAGACTCTATTAGTTCATAGTGATTACCATTAGACTCGCTATTTCTCCATAAAGTTTCTTGGATTTAATGAATAGTCTTTATAGATTTCCTAAAAAAACTTTAATAGTCTTTATCAATGATATTCTAAGATAATCTTAGACCAAGGAGGAATATGAGGATCCTTTGAATACTATGTTAAAGACATTACAAAGGGAGAAACTATATGCAAAAAAAAGAAAATTTGAGTTCTAGATGGTGGAACTATCATTCATGGGGAATTTTATCACCAGCAAAGAAATATCTGTGGACCCTTCTAAGCCAAAGGAAATTTAAGAGTGGCATAGGACAACATCTGTAATGGAGATTTTCAACTTTATTTGTGTATCCAGGTAATACCGATGATTTATGAAGAACTTCTCATGATTTTAATACCCAATAACCACATTGACATAGAAGGGAGAGATGTTTTTCTAGATTTAATAATGTGAGGAAATATTTCAAGAGCTCAAAAAGAGGCTTAACACTATTCTAGTACTCACACTTCTGATAAGTGGATAACTCCTTGTGGTGTACATCGATTATTCAAAGGAATATGATGTGTACCGATGAAAAATGATAAAATAATAGACTAAACCTCAATTAAGTTCAAAATTCATGAGAAAAACTATTCTACGCATAATATTTAGTTAGCGGTTGTGATATTCACGTTGAAAATATGGTGGAATTATATCTATGGGTGGAAATGTGAGATATATACTAATAAAAATAGTCTCAAATATATATATATTCACATATAAGGAGCTTAATATATGATAGTGAATATGGTTATATCTTATCAAGGATTATGAATTCCCAATCATCTATCATCCTAATAAGGAAAATAAGGTGGTAGATGCACTATGTAGAAAGGATACTTTGTCTTTATCAATTATGATAATTGAGAAGGATCCAATATTATTAGACTTAAAAAGGATGGAAATGGGAATCATTAGGGGAGGAACATCATCAATACTTTCTCAAATAGTTTATCAATAATCTATTATGGATAAAATAAAGGATGTTTAATGAAATGGGGTGGAAATTCAGAAATTTGTGGATGAAATTTGAAATGGGAAATCCTCCAAGATCGGTATCGGTGAGGATGGAGTCATAAGATTTTGGTCATGACTATGTGTATTATCCAATACTGAGATAAATAATGGGCTTCTGAATGACACACATATCTCATCCTTCTCTATTCACCCTGGGAGAACAAATATGTATCAAGATCTCCAGGATAACTTTTTTTGGAACAATAAGAAATAGGAGATCGCTGAATATACATAAAAGTTCCTTGTATGTCATCATGTAAAGTATGAAAGGAAAAATTCTAAAGGGATGATGCCACCATTAAACATATCAACATGGAAATGGGAAAACATCACCATGGATTTTGTCACTGGACCTCTAAAGACATCCAAAGGAAATAATTTTAGATGAGTTATTGTGAATCATCCTACAAAGACACCTCACTTTATTACAATTTTAGAGTACATATCACTAGATCAACTTGCACTGATATATATAAAATAACTTGTAAGGATGCATGGTGTACCACTATTGATTTTATCTGATTGATATTCGAGATTCTCCTTGATGTTCTGGAAAATTCTCCAACATTCTCTAAGAACTGAGCTGAACTTCACTACCACCTATCATCCTCAAACTGATGTCCAATCTGAGTAGACTATCTAGAAAATCGAATAAATGTTGAGATCTTGTTCTATAGACTTCAAAAGAGGATTTGACCAAAATATGACATTGGTGAAATTATCCTAAAACAATATTTTTCACTCAAGCATCCAAATAGATCCATATGAATCTCTTTATGTGAAAATATGCATAACACTGACATGTTGGGATGAAGTCGGTGAACACAAACTTCTAGGACCTAAAATGGTTGATGAAATGGCAGAGAAGATAAAATCCATTCAATATCACATCGGGGTAGCCCAAATTCCCCAAAATAGTTATGCATACAATTGTCGATGGGACGTTGAGTTTAAAGTTGCAGACATGGTATTCCTCTACATATCACCATGGAAGAGGATCATGAGATTTGGTAATAAAGGGAACCTAAGTCCTATGTAAATTTTACACTTTGAGATCCTTGATCATGTTAGATTTGTGGCCTATCGACTAGCACTTACACCAACAATGTCTCAAGTATATTATTTATTCCACGTATTCCTCTTTAGGAATTACATACCGAACCCCTCACATGTACTAAATTTAGAGGTGGTACATTTGGAAAATGATATCTCATGTGAGGAGTATCCAGTGAAGATTATGGATCATGGAGATAAAGTTATATGGAAAAATAACACTCACATAGTCAAATTACTTTGGTGGAACCATAATTAAGCAGAGGAAACATGGGAACCAGAACAAGCGATTAAAGAGAAGTACCCATAGTTGTTTTCGACTTATTATGTAAAATGAAATTTCGAGGGAGAAATTTCATACACCGGGAGAATGAAACCAAACAAGATATTTTCAATGGAAATTTCATTCTTATAATTATTTCATATGGTATGAACACATATATAATAAAATAAAATCTTTATAAATGATGAAAGAATCAAATAAGAAGCGTTTCTAGAAGTTAAAAAACCTATATCGACAAAATAGTAACTTGACCATTAGAATAACATTGTGACCCTTATGAATTTTAAACCAAGCAATTGAATAGTTACCTCACTAATTATAGTATAAATAAAATTTATCTATCTTATATGAACACTATGATATAATTATATCATAGTACAAGTAAATAAGTTTTTTCAAAATTATTAGTTAATTGTTGGTATTGTTTTAAGACATAAATATTTAATTACAATTTTGTGACTAATTCCCTAATCTAAAATAAAATTTATTCTCATAAAATTTATTCATAAATTAATATTTTTATTTATTATGATTATAAAATAATTTTATGAGACCTTAGTTAATTTTTCAAAGTGATATAAAATCAGTTATAATTCTCAAATCTGTAATTTCCAAGTAAATGATGATTTTACTTAAAAATTAAACTTATAAAATTTATAAAATTATTTTCTTAAAATGGAGTTAATTTTTTAATTCTAACCAAAAAAAATATTTATCGTGATTTTTTAGTATTTCTATGAAATACTGCAATTTTTAGTGAATAGTAAAATACGGTAATTTACGGTATATATACATTATAAGTTAAATACACTATTCATTGAGTAATGTCTGATGTAAGAAAAAAAATTTCTAACTCACATGATCTAATTGCTATGTTTATTCTCAATAATCAAACATATTTATTGTCTTTAGAAAACTAATAAACTAATGAATTAAATAATGAGAAAACACTACCTCCTCCACCATAAATACAACCCCTCACCACCTATTATCCTCACACCTCACAAGACTTGATACTTGACTAAATTAAACCCAATACTCTTTCAAAACCTCCTCCCCATGTACAAGAGCATTTCATCTTAACAGAAGACGAAAATCAACTCTATAAGGAGGTTCTTAAGAACATGGAATCAAGAGGTAAAACCCTCTTCTATTTTCTTTTAATTTCTTTTCAAGTTCCTTTCCATTATTTTTCTCTCCTCGCCTCAACTAATACACAAGTAATTAAAGCATATGTATCTTAAATATTATATAATTTCATTATGTTTATTTAATAATTCTTCATCAAATATCTTTTCATTTGTCTTTTACTTTAAGAATGAAAACATCATCTATGAGGTGCTGATTTACCACCTTCATAGACCACGTGCATTCACCTTTAAATTATTTATTAAAGGCTGGTCATGAAGCCATTTTTCTGGTTGAAATAGATTATAATATCAGTAATATATCTTACATTTTTTTAATCATTTTTTAAACATGATATTAATTTATAAAACAAAATTTGATCGTTGTGAAAAAAAATAATAAATTAATCTAAATGATTATAATTAATGATTTATCTAATTAATCATCCTAAATTATGGGAAAATGGTACTTTAATATTATATAAGTTCATTAATAACATATAAGTTCATTTATAGACAACTAACCTCATTCTACATGATTTTCCATACACACATATAAGTAAACCGATCATGAAAACGGGAGAAATTAATGCTCCCAAACGATGAAATTGAATCTATTACCCCATAAAAATTCCATAAATGAACTTAATAAAGTTATAATAAATAAAATAAATTTATAAATGGTTCTGGAATTATTAATTAATTAATCTACTTTTATTATCTGGTAAATTAATATCAAGGGAAGAATCGTTTCAGACACAAGGTAAGGGATTCTGCCTGAACCTCCATTATTCCTTTGTGTTACTTCTTCTCTCTTTTTACCCAAATTAAATTTTCTTTTATTTTTATTTACATATTATAAATGATTTTATATGTTAAAAAATCAGGTATTAAGGTCCATTCATCCTTTTTTTGAGGGATATACCTGGTTTTTAAAGGTTCCATACTCAATTCATCCTGATTAGCAATCCTGGTTTAAAGGAACTTCCCAAATTCATACTCATTTTCAAGTGTGCTCCATAGTATATTTTAGTTCCAATATATTTTTATAAAATAACTCATTTTATCATAAAAATTAACCAAGGTTCAATTATGGTTTTATAAAAACAATTTTTCCTTTTATATTTTAATGAATCTTGAAAGTTTTCCCTTAAACTGTACTTATTTGTTTAATTTATAATGTTTCTTAAACACTCTTTACACTTCAGTATGAATCACATGGAATGATATATGCCTATATTCTATTATTAATGTCCAATTATGATTTAAATCCTTTATTTCATGGACACATTTATGACACGCCCATTTCTTATTCTTTTGACATGATTATGATACCCAATTCATTCCATGGGTAACCCTTATGTTTATGTTTGATTACTTATATATTATTATTTATGTGGAAATAATATTCATGAATATATTTTGATGGGTGTTATCAGATATCACTCTAATTCATTGGGTAATGTTTATTCTCATGACACTTTAGGTGTAACGGTATTGGTGTTTATCCTTGACTCGTTCTCCATGTGTAATAATCTTGGTGGTTATCCCTAACTTATGCTCCTCTATGTGCAATGAGCCTTGACTCATGATCCCCTATGTGCAAAGATCCTTGACTCCTGATAAAGTAATGTTTTATGTTGATTCCACATTACTATGATTCAACAGTTATATAATCCTATGTTCTATATGTTTTGATACTTTATGTTTAATCATCTTCCATGCCTTTATATATATTTATGTTATGCCTTATAACCCATATGATATTCTTTATTTTAATAGTTTATTCCCTTAGTGGTCTATTTAGATCATCCCATTCTTTATTTTATCCCTAGATTAATATATGCATTTTTAAGGGCTCAAAGGATGTTAGGATCTCATAATGGATGATGAATAATGAAATGTTTTATTTAGTACCATGTTTTTAGTTTTATGTACCTAGTATTCCAAGATGCTAGACTTTATTATCTCTGGATTTTAATTTGATGTTTAATTATTTTTAAAATCATCTAATGATATGTGTAGAAGGCTAGAGTTTCTATACATTTTACCTTTTTAAAAAACTATTTTTAATGAAACTTCTTGTCGTTTTATGATCAAGGAACTTTTGAATTTTACTAAAAATATGAAATAAATCATTGGTTTTACAAATATTTCATGTATGGAATTCTCCACCATCATGACCAATCCATAAATTAAAGCATCCATTATCTATTTTAAAGAATATTTTCAAAATAAAAATGTTTTCTTAAGAATTTTGGAAAAAAATTATTTTAATTTGACTTTGAAGGAAAAGGATTTAATAAATGTTTTATGTCTAAAAAGTTTTTTAAATTAGTTTTAAATCTTCATTTATATGTTTTTAAGGTTACATTAAATGGAAAATTTCTCCAAATGTTTTCTGTGGAAAGGATATTCCCTCACAAGAAACGTTTTAAATTATATTTCAAAATAAGTTTCTATATAATATTTTATCGGTTAATGTTTGATATGCCTTACTGGGGATATGTTATATGAATACCATTATTATTCTTTCTCCAAATGGTTTGTGTTTATGATAAAAATTGTCCTATGAAACATGTTTCTCTTCCACAAGTTATACCATGATAAAATTCTTATGAAACCCACTTCTTTTCACTAGCTATGCCATGATGATATTATTATGAAACATGTATATTTTCCATAGGTTATGATCTGATGAAATTTTTATGATACCCATTTAATTTCATGGGTTATGTTATGATTATTTTCTTATGATCTTGTGGAACACAATGAATGATCTAATTACGTGATGTGTGGGACCTATATATACCTCCAATGCATTGAGAAAATATTTATATCTCTTGAGATATATAGGACTAGAATGGGGAGTGAACTCAGTTCAGTAAAATATGTATAGAATGGGAACTGATCCTGGTTCAGTAATATAGGGTTGAAATGGGGAGTGAACCCTGTTTAGTAAAGGAATTTTTCTGTTATGATGGGAAGGGTAGTGATCATTGATTAATTTGGAAACTGTTTTCTATTCTTAAGTGGATGCAAAAAATTCCATGTCTTATGATCTCATGGATCATGTTCTTTTATTTCATTATGAATCAGGTCTTACAGAGTTCCAATCATTATCCCATGACTCATGATTATGATCTTTGATATATAGGGTATAGTTTTCAAATGTTATAATCATCTCTTCATACCCTTATGTTCATGTTATACTTACTTATCACCCTTGTTTTCCCTTAAACAGATTCGGAGGTCACTCTTTATTATGTATCCTTTCCCCTGGTTATAAAGATATGTATTATGCATGATATGTCTAATATGGGATCTAGTTATGAATAACACAATAGGTGATGACATAGCTCAATTTTGGACCACTGTTTATATTTCAAAGTTTCAAAAGTAACTAAACTATTATGGTTCTCGAGTGTGTATTTATGTAACGAAATAATTATTCTAAAAAATTATGTAATGTCTATGTATGAAAAACATGGGTTGTTATAAGTTCAATGTGGATGTCCATTGCTAACTAGTGTGCACCAACTCTATGATTAATATCATCCTGACTTGAATGCTCTATAATACGGGGATTAGAGAAGAGGACTTTATCCCTTATAACATAAAAATTCAATGGTATGATAAGGGAATGTGGAATTCATGTGGAAATATTTGGTTAAAGACCAAATTCAATCCTCTGGTAGATAAAACTAAATTTATGGTATTCTTACAAGACACTATAATGCCCTGCTAGGATGGAATTGGGTTCATATGAATCCATTAGTCATTTAGAGACCTAGTTTTCTTCTTGCATTACTTTCAGATATTTTTATATATATTTACCAGAGCTAGGTGTTGAAATGGTTTGCGATTATAATTCCATGTGTCCCCAGAATTAATTTTATAAAAATAATAAATATATTTAATATTATGCATGAGTATATTCTTAAATAAATTTGGATAACTCTTAAATGGGAGATCAGATCAGAAATCTAAAATCACAGCTGAGTCTGAAATACATTTTATACCCTAGGAACGACAAAAAAATGAGTCATTATGTGGAGTTCGGACTCCTCACTTGTTGGAAGCACGTTAAGTGGATTAATTAATTATTCATTTAATTAATTAGTTAATTTCTGTACAACGGATAGAATCTATAAAAATATCACAAGGATTATTTCTCTTGGGTTAGCCACAAAAACCCTATGAGAAATCTAGAACTCATCCTCCCTCATCCATGGGAAAATCACATCAAATGATGAAGAAACTCCAAATTAGAGAAAATCATGATGCAGTGGACATAGAGACTTATTTCAAATTGTTTGTAGATGAATTCTACATCAATGATTGAACCATAATCAAGGTAGGACTTATAAATTTGTGATTTTCTCCATTTTTATTAAATTATTGACTAGATCCACCCTTGTTCTTGGGTCTACGATAATTTTGGTTTGTGGATAAGCTTATATATCAGTTTTTAATTGGTTATTGAATTGTTTTATAAACATAGTATCATTGTTCTTGATTTTTGACCAATAAAACTTGATAAATGATGTTTAAAACTTTTTTCTATTTTTTATCCTTCTTCTTCTTTATGTCCATCATCAGTAGGACACTGTGGTCCCATTTCGAAATTTTTGAAAATTAAAAATCCTGATCGAACCCCAAGATTTATGTAGAATCGATGATGAAGGGACAGGTCGCTGAAAAGAAAATATATCGGGACTTTTAATGAGATATTTTTTATCATTTCACTGGTTTTAAATCAAAGAATCATTCATGGATGTTTTAGTGGTGTGTAGAACGAATGTTGAAACCCCAACGAGCATCGGAGGCCGTTTTCCAATGATCGGGAACCCAAAACCACAATTTCTAGGTAGAACCCCTCTTTTTAGAGATAGATATAACTCAATATGAATTGGTTTGTAAATATTCAATTTTGAAGAACAAATTTATGATTTCTGTAGAAAACCTGACTATACACCGTGTAGTGGGATGAACACACAACATGTATCCCTTCTGTAGAGGAATATAGGGTTTTGGAATCTTAAAGGATGGAATGACGTGTAGATATCCAAGACTCCATATACCACCTTCTCTATGTGAGTGAGATGTTTGATTGACCACATGGTTAGGAACAAACCATGTTTTCGGTACACATAAATGGCTAGCAAATACATGACCCATGTCCCAGTTATCATGGACATTTCATGTAGTCCGCCTACAGGGCGTGTCCAGGTACATGTAAAGGGAGTCATGTACTGGACAGGGATATGAATAAGTGGTTCTGTGGGGCCACACACTATGTGGGTCCCCTCACATATCATGTACCCATTTCCCCCAATTGAGGAAACTTCAATGTTCTGTATCTCCTTTGTTTGAACTTGGATTTTGGACCATGAGAATATTATCCTGAGTGTTTTTTTCATAGAACATGAAGTGAACTCGGTTGAGGATTTGGAGATATGATTGGAAATGTTCTAGGAATATAACATAATAAGTAAATGTTGGATGATGGAATTAATCGCGCAGGATAACTACAGACCTATTGAGTGCCACTCTCATGTGGTATCATGGCATGGGTCCTCGATGACATAGAGTGGTACCCTCCAGTCGGTCTAGGCATGGGTCCCCAACCTTCTCAGTGGAAACCTCCCATGAGGTAGGACATGGGTCCTCAATGGCTTAATGTGGAACACAACAGTCGGGCTAGCCATTGGTCCTCAACCTTCGAGTGGAACCATCCCACAAGTCATGCCCTGTGTCCTCAATAATATAAAGTGGCACCCTCCATCTGGGCTGGATATGGGTCCTCAACCACCAGAGTGGAACCCTCTTATTATACCAGGACATGGGTCATCTACCTAGATATCATATCCCATTGACTATGTGTCACAATTATGAGGCTTTTATTTACTTTATCGAATACCTTTTGGGAAGTTTCTTAAGATGTTCCACATCATTGATGGAATTTTGGAACTATTTTCTAATCTTATCCCTAGGTTGAGCTATGAGATGGAGATCCCATTAATCTCTTGTTTGGGATTCTTTAATCAGAATATATATATCCTTATTTTATATCCACACCTAGAATTTGGTTACATTTATTCTAGGAGAGGTGAAGATGTATGGGGTATGCCATTAGATTTACATGTTTATCTTCTTATGTTTTGATGATTTTACTCTCCTATTGGTGTAGAATACTCAATGGGTAGTTCATCTACACACTGTTTTTATCCTCTTGTGTTTGGATTAGATTACTTTCACTCTTTTTTTGGTTGAGATGTACTTTTTCACTGTACCTTGTGTTATATACTCTCTTTATCTTTTGATTGTATCTCTCACTACTCCCCCCTTCATCTTATGTGGTGTCCTACTAGGTATGTATATACTCACCCCTACATGGGATTCACCCACACATGTCAAGTCTTGTGAAGACGACATACAGGTCAACCGTGACTACAAACGAGCAGAGGGATATCGGGTGTTTGGACCTTTTACAATGGTCGTAGCTTGGGATTCAAGAGGGTGTCTCTCTCACCTGTTTACATTTCCAGTTGTATGTTAGGTTGGGATATATTTTTGGTTGGGTGTGTATTTTCCCCCTCTACTATTTAGTTTACACTACTGTACTTTTTTATTGACTACAGGTTCATTCATGCTTGGTTTACTTTATAGCAGTGTTTTGTCTTTTATTCTTTTCCTTTTTAATTTTACATTGAGATGGTTGTTTCTGTTCGTATAGGTACTAGATCAAATTCCTCCCTATCATAGTTATTCATTTCGTTCTTGTCACCACTAACTAGCCTATGGAAGAGATCTTGGGGTAGTTATAGCTCAATCCCTAGCTTGGGTCGGGTTGTGACAGATTGGTATCAGAGAAAGTTCATTCCATGGGATGTTGTTTAGTCGTATCCCTTTAAGAGTATTTCATAGGGTTTTGGGAAATAATTTCGAAGTTTCTTGAGTGTGGCTCTCAGGCCATGGATTCTAGTGATGTTGTGGTGGCTGATGTATCCATCTACCAGGACATTGACTACCTACTTGTTGACTTGACATATGTAGACATTTTTCGCAAGGATTAATGGTACATTAATCATATAGGATAGAGACTCTAACTGTACATTGTGGGTCAGATCCCCATTTTTTTTGATATATATATAAATATATATATATTATCATTTGATCATAGTAGTGCTTGATAACATTCAGGATGCCTCTGCGATGATAGCAAGCTAGGATACGAGCTCTGGTTCATGATGATGACTTGATGAGTGACGAGGGATCAGTTCAAGGTCCATCTAGTGATCCCCATCCTCTAGGTGGGTAGGTAATAGCACCTCCCCTGTTGTGTAGTAGATCATTCCACCAGAGAAGGTTGAGGACAAACATAGTCTTAGAATACTCCACAAGTTCTAGTATTAGAGACTGCTGAGATTCCATGGCAATCCATATACTTTGACGAAAGAAGATTATCTAGAGTCGATGGTCTGTATCTTTAAGTTTTTCAGAACTTGAAGGATTAGGTGGTTTCAGTAGTAGTTATCCTTTTGATGGAGTATTATAAAATTGGTGGATCCTTTTTAAAAAAAATGCACGATGATTTGATACTCTCATGTCTTGACTTCTAGTAACTATTTTTTGAGGAGTACCACCCCTCTTGTTTGTGCTCAGTTCAAATCTAGGATCCTCTAGAGATGAATTATGGAGGGATGATGGTGGTTTAGTACACAATGATGTATAAAAAACTTATCTGGTCCTCTCTTGACATGATCCCTGATAGCTACAACTGATAACATAAGTTTGACCTGGGACTCTGCAAAGATATTTGAGCCAGCATGGTTCCCCTGTGCATCCCCAACTATGTCGGGGTGTTAATGAGGGAATTGTTGATAGAGAGATTTATGTAAAAGGGATACTAGATGGTTGGATCTGGTAGTGTGTTACACATAACTAGTCCATCATCAGTAGCTAGCAGGAAGTAAGTGTGAGGATCATGATGACGGAGTCCCTTCCGTGTTCAGAATTAGACATGTGGTCATAAGCTGTGTAGAGACCTAGGGCATCCCATAGAGGGATACTTCTTTACTTATGATATGAGAGGTAACGTGGAATTATAATTCCCAATCCAATGTATTATTTATCACGATAAGATATCTAACAGACTTCTAGGGTAGAGGTATCACATTGATCATGGATCTCGTAGGCATGGAAAGGATAGTCCTCAAATAGCTAGTGGTTAGCGATTCAGATTGCTACAGACTTTGGAGGTTTATGATCCCACGGTACATGAGATGATATGATGTACGATATTTGTTTATTCTACTCATTATTCAGTATTATTAGACACATTTTTCATTCATTAATTTATCTGTATACGCCTTGTGTAAGATCTGGAGATCCCAATTGAGGCACGAGCCCAAGAACTTCATCTTGATGTTCCTACAGGAAAGGCTTCTTCTGTATCATTCATATAATAATAGTGAGAGATATTTATTAGTGGGTAGAGGTTAATGTGGGACCTATTTGTCATCATTATGGAACCCTATGACATCAACTTGGGCATGGATTGGTTTTCCATGGTTTGGTCCCAAATTTATTTTCACCACAAACAAATCTGATGCATACGTGTTGATGGGATAAGATTCTCCATTTAGGGGGAGAGATATCTCATGCTAGGAAAATTTGGCTATATGAGAAGGATGTTTAAAACCATCACCCATAATATAGTGAGGATATCCCTTGGTGCAGCAGGCTCTTTAGGAATCTGTATTCCTTCAGTTGTAGACGATTACATGGAATTATTCTCTGATGATGTTCTTGGACAACCTCTAGGTGGTAGATAAAGATTTTAATTTTCTTCTGTCCTATTAAAAGTATGATATATTTTAAATAACAACCTATGGACTCTATTGTGATCTATGATTTTTGGTTTTAGTTATAGGACGTTCGAGGGAAAGGATTCATCAGACCCAGTGTGTCCCCCTGGCCAGCTCTAGTGTTGTTTGTGAAAAAGGAGAATAGGTGCTTGAGGCTTTGTGTGGATTTTAATCGCTTGAACTAGGAAACATGAAATAAAAATTACCCATTTCATGGAATTAATGACATCTTTTACTAGTTGTGAAGTGAAACATGGTTCCTAAATATCGATATTAGGTCTGACTACCACCAGTTGAGTTTTTTTAAGGATGATATCCAAAAAGTGGCTTTCTGATGTCATTACAAAAACTATGAGTTTCTATTGATACCCTTTGGTGTGACAAATTCCCCCTCCATGTTTATGGATTTGATGATACAGGTCAACCAGCCACACTTGGAATAGATTTGTTTTCTCCATCGACGACATAGATGTCTACTCTAAATCATAGGAGGAGCATATAGATAACATGAGCTTGTTATCATACATTCTTCGAGAGTGCCATCATTATGGAGAGCTCTCAAGGGAACAGTTCTAGATTCATGAGTTTCACTTTTGTGGGAATTTTATTTCTGATCATGTTTCAATATTGGATCCATCCAATATGAATGTATATATTTCTTTGGATCCACCCAATAATGTTCCAGAGATGTGGAGCTTTCTTGGATTGGTGGGGTAATACAAGATGTTAGAGGTAGTATTATCCAAAATCTCCACCCCTTTGACCACCCTTGTGTGGAAAAGGAAATCTATTTATCTTTTATGAGAAGTGATAGAGGTCCTTTGAGGAGTTGAGGTTGAGGCTGAAAAGTTCTCCAGTGTTGATACTACTGGATGATAGTGTGGGTTTTGTCATGTATTGTGATGCCTCGAGAGAAGGGCTCGATTGGATGTTGATGTAGTGGGAGGTAGTTATCACATACTAGTTGAGGTAGTTGAGACTCCATGATAATAACCACAGGGCTCAGGACCTAGAGTTGGTAGTAGTAGGTTTCACCCTAAGGATGTGAAAGGACTGCCTTCTGGGGGAGCACTTTGTGGTTTAATAAGACCACCAGATTCTCAGGTGCATCTTAACACAGAGAGACCTAAACCAGAGATAGCGATGTTGGTTGAATTTCCTATGGGAATACAACTTTGATATATTCTACACTCTAGGTAAGGGAAATGTTATAGTAGAATCTTTTAGTAGGAATTCCTAGGTTCACTTGGTGTAGGAGGCTTCGAAACAGTTAGCCTCCTTACATCTAACCCTGGCGAAGCAGGATAGTACAAATTTTCTACAATTGATAGTGTTTACTCCTTCCCTTGTTGAGCATGTAAGAGGATTCCAGCTGAAATACATCAACTGTGTGGTCTTATGTGATCATATATCCAAATTAGACTCACAATATGGATATTATGAAGTAAGGAATCATGTCATGTTGTTCTAGGGATGAATAGTGGATCCAGACATGTTTTTGGGAGGAGGTGATGTGGAAGTTATACACTTATCCTTTAGTTAAACATCCTAGTGTGGGAAAGATGTATAAATACCTCTAGTGGTTGTTTGGGTGGTCCATCATGAGACTAACCATAACTGATTTTGTCTCTTGTTGTCTAACTTTCCAAAAGGTTAATGCAGAGTACCATGTTCCAGTGGGTTTGTTAGAGCCACTTGAGATCCCAAAGTAAAAATGGGATGACATATCCATTGATTTTTTCACAACGATTATTCAAATAGAAAAGATCCAAGACTCTATTTGGGTGATAGTTGATCAACTCAAGAAGTAGGTGCACTTTCTTGCTATCACAGGGATGATTTTGGTGGAGAGTTTGGGGTAGTTGTACGTAAATGAGATTGTTGGAATTAATGGGGTTACCTCAATGATTGTATCTAATCGTGGAACATAGTTTACATCATGATTGTTGAGAGGCATGCATGAGGAAATTGGGAACCAGATGAAAATGAGTACAACCATTCACCCCCAGACCGATGGGAATACTGAGCGCACTTTTTAGATAATAGAGGATATGCTGAGGGATTTCATGTTAGACTTCATCCAGATCTGTCAGGATCAACTACCCTTGGTAGATTTTGCATAAAAGAACATCTACCACACTACCATCATCATTTCATCATTTGAGGCCTTGTATGGGAGACCCTATAGGCCACCCTTATGAAGTTCACATATTGTCTAGTCATATCTTATGTGACTAGAGGTGGTGCATGTGACAATGGAGAAGGTCTAGGTCATTAGTGAGCAGATGAGGATGCCCCATAGTAGAAACAAATATTATGAAAATCTATGTCATTGGACCTTTGAGTTCAATTAGGGAGACAAGGTTTTCCTGAGAGTCTCCACACGATGAGGATTATGGTGGTTCGGTCAGAGAGGCAAGATATCCCCAAGGTTCATCGAACTGTTTGAGATTGTATATAGGGTTGGAAAGGATTCTTACTCTCTCACCCTACCCCCACAGATAGAGAGGGTGGACAACGTCTTCCATGTGTCATAGCTAAGGTGATTCTTGTATTACCCTAAACACTTCATCGACTGGGGTGAGGTGGAAATCAAGTATAGAGCCAAATTTGCAGAGAACGTGATGGAGATCAATGATCAACATGAGAGGACCCTATGTGGACAGTAAATTCTCATGGTTTTCATGTTGTGGAAACATGAGAATGTGTAGGAGAGTTCATGGGAGTAAGAGATCCAAGTGAGAGCTCAGTACCCTGAGTTGCTTTCATAGTTTTTTCTTCTCTAGGATGAAAATATTGAATTATGGAATGATATATGGAGTTTTTTCCCTTGTAAGACTTTGAAATATTTATATATATATTTCTAGATCTAGGCACTATGACGGTGTGTGATTATAAGGCCCGATATGCTCAAAATTAATTTTATAAATTTATTTAATATATTTAATATTATGCATGAACAACTTCTTAGAGAAAATGGGATAACTCTTAAATGGGATATTGGATCATAAATCTAAGACCACGATTGAGTTATGAACGTTGTTTTCACCCTAGGTGTGACATAAAATTTGTTGATCCAGGGTGTTGATACTCCTCACTCATTGGTTGTTTGTTAATTCGAATAATTAATTATTCATTTAATTATTTCATTCATATTAGCACAAAGGATATCATCTATAGAATATTTTAATTCTGATTTCTTCAGGGTTATACTTATAAACCATAGGAGAAATCCAGAGATCCTCCTACCTCCTCCATTAGGGAATCACGTTGAAGGACAAAGAAACTATATATTAGATAAGATCTGGAAGCATCAGATGAAACAAATTATTTTAAATACTTGGTGGAAGCGTTCAACTTTAATGATCAAAACATAATCAAGGTATGACTCTTAAATTGGTGATTTTATCCCTTTGATTAAATGATTGAGAAGATCCACCCTTGTTCTTGGGTCTGTGCCAATTATGGATTAATCCAAAGCCTGTATACTAGTTTTAAATTAGTTATTGAATTTTTTTCTAACCCTAATATAGCCATTCCTGATCATTTAGCAAGAATTCATGGGAAAAAAATTTAAATCTTTTTTTCTATTCTTTTCTCCCTATTCTTATTTGTTTTCATCACTAGAAGGACCATGTGGTCCGAGTTTGACATTATTGGGAGGTACCGAGCCCAATCAGTCCACCAGATCCCTGAGAAATCAACGATCATGGAACAAATCAATGAAATGAGCATAGATATATATGTTTTCTAAGTTTTGGATGAAAATTGTTGTGGTTTGAAATCAAATAATCAATTTTGTAAGTCTCAGTGGTGTGCGGAAAGAATAGTGAAACCCCAACTAGCATCGGAGGCTATTTTCCAGTGAGCAGTAGCTCAAAACTTTATTTCCAGTTAAATACTACATTTTAAACCATATATAGTGTTGGATCTATAGTGTATTGGGAAGATTCAAGTGTGAATATAGAATCATGGATTTCTTCAGAAAACATGACTACACGTCTTGTAGTAGGAAAAATAAAAGATGTGTTTCCCTTTAGTAGCAACATCAAGGGTTTTGGAATCCTATAAGG
Source organism: Viscum album (assembly GCA_963277665.1). Lineage (NCBI taxonomy): Eukaryota > Viridiplantae > Streptophyta > Magnoliopsida > Santalales > Viscaceae > Viscum > Viscum album. The sequence continues at coordinate 1,894,779,531 of OY728158.1, read as the reverse complement.
ATATAATGATGTTTTCATATCTCACATTTCATGCACCACCATATCTTTTTGAGTGAGTCTAATGATGGATCACATGGTCAGTCACATGCCATGTGTTCGGTACACGATCATGGCTAGCAGAGACATGACCCCAGTTGTAGGTATCTTGGAAACATCGTTTAGTCTACCTACATAGTGTGTACCACTAAATAGACAAGGATTCATGTACTAGACAGGGACACAACCAGGTGCTGGAGTGGGACCACACATCAGTTGGGTCCCCTCACATGTCGTGTACTCATTAAACCCCTATGAGGAAACATCAATGTTTCATATCTCCTTCATTTGAATTCTGATTTTGGCCCAAGAGTAGCCTATCTTGAGTGTTTTTTCATATAGTACATGATGGTACCATTGGTTGTGTATTTAGTGAAATGATTTGAAAAGTTATTCGAATGGAACCTAATAAGGAAATTCTCAATGATGGTAGTGATCATGCAAGATCACCAGAGACCTTCTAATTGGAACCCTCGTATAGTATTATAGCATGGGTCCTTGATGACTTATAGTGGAACCCTCCATCAATGCTGGTCGTGCGTTCTAAACCTTCAGAGTGGAACCCTCTTGTGAGATAGGTCATGGATCCTTGATGACATAGAGTGGTACCCTCCAGTCAGGCTAGAAATGGGTCCTCAACCTTTTGAGTGGCACCCTTCTATGGGATATGACATGGGTCCTTGATGACTTAGAGTGGAACCCTTTGGTCAGGTTGGGTATGGTTCCTTAACCACTAGAGTAGAACCCTCCTAGTGTACCATGGAATGGTTCCTCTACCTAGATATTGTGGCCCATTGACTATGTGGAATGGTGATGGAAACGTATTTACTTCTACAATTATCTTTTGGGAGGATGTGTGAGATGTTTTTCATCATTGATTGAATTTCGAAACTATTGGATACTCTACTTCTTGAGATTATTTATGATATAGAGATCCCCTTACTCTCTCGTTTAGTATTCTTGACTGAGTATATATATATATAACCTTATTTTTTATTCACCCCTTGGATTTTGTTACTCTCTTTCTAGGAGAGGATAAGATGCACGAGGTATGACACATGCTTTCCATATTTATCTTCTCATGGTTAGAAGAGTATACTCTCCTTATATAGGTGGTGAAGACTCAATGAGTAGTTAATATACTCCCCATGTTTATTCTCTTCTACTTGGATGATCTTACATTCACTCTTTTTTAGGTTCAGCTATAATTTTCACTGTACCTTGAGTTATTTATTGTATTTTTATTTTTATTGTATCTCTTACTTACCCCCCCCCCCCCCCATCAAATTTCAGGGCATCCTACTAGGTGTGTATATACTCACCCCACCATGGGATTCACCAACATTTTTTGTGTCTTATGAAGACAACATAAAACTCAACCATGACTAGAGATTAGCTTAGGTATACCATGTTCTTGAACTATATATGGTGGTCATAGCTTGGGATTCAAGAGATAGGATCTCTCAGCTATTTACTTGTCCAAATTTCTTGTCAAGTAGGGACATATTTCTATTATACCCTTTATATTTTAGTTTACTTTACTATAATTTTGTACTATCTAGAGGTTCATGTATGCTTGGTATACTTTATAGCATTGTTGTATCTTTTATTCTTTTCCTTTTCACTTTTTCATTTATACGGTTGTGTTTGTGCATGAAGGTACTTAGAAAAAGGTCCCCCTGTGTTAGTTATACCTTCAGCACTTGTCACTAACCCCAGGCCTGTGGAGGTCAGGTTGGGGTAGTTTTGGCTCAAGACACAGCTTGGGTTAGGTTGTGACATGTCCCATATTCATACCACAATTCCTCAAATACTCCCTTTATGGTTGATTAGGGTAACTTTTGTATGATTCTTCATTCGTTTACTATTGTGAGTCACATTACCTTTATGTCGAGTACTATAAAAGGGAAGGAAAACATCCCTAGATTAATGAGGATGAGTGTATCAAAACCCCCACAAATCTGACAGCCACAACAATAGATATTTGGTTAGACTTTAATGATAATATCATCCTCCCAATCTTTCAATTATAACCCATGACACCATACATGGGAAGTTGATTCATAGTCCCCAAGAAGAAGGATTTCTCAAATATTACATCTTACTAAAACATTGGGAAAGCCTAGCCAATACCAGAAGACCCTATACCTATAAGGTACCTATAAATTCACACCATAGCCAATGACCCATGACATTCCTATATGTTCCATTAAGTAGGTATAACTTGATAAAATTCAACACATTTTCATTTCTTTGATATAAATAGTGAATCTTGTGGTGGGAAACTGAATGAGATTCGATCATCAGTCTTTGTCGTCCAACTCTCTATAGAGAAAGGGTCACTAGTTGAAGAATCTCCCACACCATATCTAGTTATGATTCCATATTTTTTCTTTTGTTTCTACATGGTTTTTTCCTCCCACTGATCCTGGTGTCTTAGATGACGAATAAGATCATAATATGCCCCTCCTACCATTAAATAGGGTGTCCCCAACACTTTGGATGAGATGAATCAAGTAAATCATTGCACTAAGAAAGATCTAAGTCCAACACTGATCAGTGCAGCCCTATATCTTGAGTAACGAAAATAGTATGTTCCCTTCCAAAAGATACACCATAATGTGTTCTCTGGGAGATATAGTGAGATAGCATACCTTAATCCCCAGATTTGTTTTCCATTTACATGGAATCCTAGTGGGTCATTGTGGGTTCAATCAACCACGTGGAATGATAAACCACTACTACAATGACATGTTCAAGGATTAATTTTAGAATCTTATTAAGGAATAATTTATTGAGTGGTCTAGTGACAAAAATGGATAGCCAATATTATCCTAGTTATAAAGAAGAATGGTATTATTAGTATTTGTATTAACATTAGATACCTCAACCATGATAATCTAAAGGATTAATTTCCCCTTCTAGTTATAGATATTCTGAATGATAATATGACTAGTTTTCAATTACTCTCTTTCATGGATAAATATTATAGATATAATCATATCTAGATGGTCCCCAAAGAAGAGGAGTCCACTACTTTTAGGGAACCCAAGAAAACTTTTTTTCATTGGTTAATGCCTTTAATATTAAAGAATACCAGATCCACATACTAGCTTATCATGCACTATATCTTACAAATGCTCATTGGGATGTTGGTGGAGTGTTAAATTAATGATCTAGTAGTTAAATATCAAAAATTATAGGACCATATAAAAGATATTAAGAAAGTCTTCATCTTCCTTAGTTCACACCACTTCAAAAAGAACTACATGAAGTGTGCATTTGTGGTTACCTTTATAAGGTTTATTGGATTTTTTGTCATATATTGAGGTATTATTATTGGTCCTATGAAAATCAAGACTATCAACCAAATTCATCCTTTAATAAACCTATAAGATTTCTAAGGACTCCAAGGAAAATTATCCTATATTCATCAATTTATTGTGAATATAACAAGAAAGTGTAATCCCTTCACTAGGATAATGAAAAAAATGGTGTCATTTACTAGTGGGATGAGGACTTCCAGACTACCTTTGAAGATATATAATAGTATCTGCTGCAACCTTTGATTCGGATACCACCTATCTTTTAAAATCCCTTGGATATTTACATAACCATCCTAGAATGGTCCCTTGGTACCCTTCTAGACCAAAAAACTAATGAGGGTAGGTAGAACAACCTATATTATCTCAGTAGCATGCTCTTCAACATATAGATCAGATAATACCTCATCAAGAAGAGAGGCCTCATTCTAGTCTTTGAAATGAAAAAGTTGGAAAATAACATGAAGTATCATGATATATAGTTGGCGTCCTGTATTAACCTTCTAATATACATTCTCAATGGCCCCATTTTGATAAGGAGATCAGCGCACTAGGCTATAATCCATTAGTAGTTCATCCGCAGGATTATATTACATTGAGTCATGAAAGGGAAAGTACTGATATATTTCTTAGTAGTGAATTCCACCCCCAAAGGACATCCCCTAGAAATCAATTTCATAGATAAATACCTCATATAATATATCAGGTTGCACTATGTTGGTAGATGCATTTTTATAGTGCCTCTTAATATTTTACCGGTATAAGGCTTAATAACTCCAAACTCAATAATTAGGCATGGGTGTTTTCTTCTTCACCCCTATGTAAGACATTTGGCCACAATCATTCCTTTTTTTATAAGGTTGTACTAACAATTAGTTAGAGTATCATTGTCTTATTAGTAGTCTTAATTTGGATTTCTAGATTGATTTCTCTTATCTACATGTGAAGGAATACTTTGAGCTAGTCATCAAGTAGATCAAGGGCGATTATGTCATCAGAAATATTGAACTTGTGCCCCTGTTGGAATGGATTCATCAGATAATTGCCTACTTCCCTTCCCATCCAAAGATTACCCATATTCATTAGTCAAAAAATGGTCAAGAAGTCACTATAGAAATCCTGTATTCATCCCTTGTATAACCCAAATATAGTGACCCTATCATTTAGGTGGCATAATAAAAGGTTTATCACCTCTTCCACTCCATATGAAGGAAACCAATAGGTATATCATATCGTCACTTTTACTTATAAATGAGGGCCTATAAATTCCCCCATAGTCAAGAAAGTGCAAAATTTGATGACTCCATTAATTGAGTATATCTAACAAGTAATTCACCCACTATACAAAGATGATAGTGATATAATCCACCTTCCTCTAGTACATTTCACCCTACATATTGTCCATAACCCTAAGCAGAATCTCTATATGCATAGGTTCGATGGAATTCTTATCTACTAAATCCAAGGGAAGAAGATTCCTTAGGTATTTTAAGTGTTCCATGTATGGTCCTATATATCACATCAAGTGGGGTTGAAACTCTCCACCAAATTCAGAGGATGGGTCACTTTTGACCTGTCATGATTCATGACTATATTGAGTTCACCAGGAGATTTCATGCATAGAAAATTCAAGCTAATTTGTTTCAATAACCACCAAAGCTACTCCACACTACCAAGTACTCTTGGACATTCATAGTTAGGTGACTCGACGTCATGGGTCTCTACCCACCAATGAAAACTCGATAGTGAAAATTCATTCAGACCACAATGAAATTATTCTCAGAATGGGAATAAGTAGATCCATTAAAAGAAGATAAAACCCATTCTGTGATCAATTTCATGAAATCCTATACCATCCTTCAGTTTGGGGTGCCTTGCACTATTCTCACAAAAAAGGTCTCTAAATTTGGATTGGAGGAGCTAAAGAAATTTTATACCAAATACAAAATCTGGTCTACCTATACTTCCCTCTATCATGGAAAATTGAATGAAAAAATAAAGCAGTTAAAAAACCCTCTCTAACATATTTTAGATCATGGTGGTCTAGAGGAAAAGGAGTTGGCCTGATAAACTCCAAAATTCTTTCTAGGCCTATCAGATGACAACTCAATGTATCAAAAATGATTACCCATACTCCCTGGTGTATGGAACAAAGGTTATTTTACCTGTTGAGGTTTAGTTATCAATGATCAAAAAAATAATGGTGATAAGATTCAAGACATAATAGATAAAGTCCATATATTTTTGTTTTGTTCTATTGAGTAAAATAGGATTTAGGAATTTCACAACTTATAGAGACACCAAAATAGGGTAGCAAGATAATTCAACAAGAAATTATACCTCTTCTCCTTCCTTCTAGGTTAGATGGTACTGGATCTCAGGACACCAATGATAAAAAATAAAAAACCATCAAATCTAAAACCCAAGTGGTAAGGACCTTAAATTATCTATAAATAATATTTCAATTGTGCATACTAATTAATCACAATGGATAGGGAGTATATCAAACATCCCACCAATTCCAATTTTTTTAAGCAGTACTTCGAATGAACCCCAAAGTCCAAGAATTGTGGTATTAAATTATTTTCAAACCATGGAAAAATAATAATGAACGTAAACTATTTTCAATCACTAGTCAAAGAATTATTACCTTAAACTATTTTCAAATCATGGTCTAAGAATTATAACCATAAACTATTTTCAAAAAATATTCCATGCACGATGACATTAAACTATTTACAAACCCCGGTCCAAACATGATGACCTTAATATTTACAAACAATTGTCTAATAATTATGAAGTTAAAATATTTTCAATCTTTTTTCAAAGATCCATGACCTTAACCTAGTAGCAACCACAATTAGAGCTATATGACTCTAGACAATGAATCCCAACACCCTTAGAACATGATGTTAATCTATTTTCTTACCTTATATGATGAACATAGGATACCTCACATGAAAAATATGAGATGAAAAAAATGAACATCATTAGTATGTGTCATTAAACTATAGAATTACCCCATGTGGTGAACATAGGTTGCCTCATATAATAAATATGAGATGAAACAAAATGAAGGTCCTCAGCACATGATGTCAAACTATAGACTTAACTTATGTGATGATCATAGTATTCATCATATGATAACTATAAGATAATATATTGTCCTTACCAAAGAATATTCCCCCATTTATATGTAGATATCCCACCATGCTATGTTCAAGAACTATATATGGATTGATTTCCATTCCCATGGGATATGTAGCGATGCCCGAATCTATTATCCTTTGTTTATCCTAAACACTAACCTTTTTTTGGGCCCATGTTCCATGCCTCGTGACTTTAATCTACATCCAACTAGTTTTAGGATTACCTTGTGTGATGAGGGGCCTCCTTGGATCCTTCACATCAGGTTTTACCTCTCTTGAACCACCCAAACATCCTTATTATACCTAATACCTTTTAGGTCCAAGCAATATTACCTTAAACTATATGCATTTGGCCCCCCGTGGCTCCTTATTCACATAGTTTTCTTTACCCCAGATGTTTCATAAAATCAATTCTCCTTTATATTTTCCATCACAGCCTTTCTCAAGAGAACTTTCTATACTGGCATTGGTCTCCCACCACACCATGTTCCAAAACTCCATGTTGATTGATTCCCATTTCCATAAGATGTGTATCGATGCCTAGATCTCTTATCTTGCATTTAACCGCACTATAAACTAATTACGGGGTATTTCCCCCCTCATTATTATGGAATCAAATTTTGTGATGTTTTTCTTGGCGTTTTTCATGGATAAGGACCTCCATGGACCTCTTTTAATATTATGTTATCAATATTTCATGCCACACAAGCCTCTTTAATACACCCAACCCCTATAGGCCAATCTCTATGAATATGAACTATTATAATCCATAGTCTGATCTAAATAACATTAAAATATATATCCAGACATCCTCATAAGATGATGTTAAATAGTATCCTTTCCCTATGTGGTGAACATAGGGTAACTCACATTATAAATGTAAGATGAACAAAAAAATAACCTCTATACACAACATTAAACTATATCCTTTCCTATTGTAATAAACATGGGATGCCTCATATGAAAAGTATGAGAATAACAAAACTAACATCCTAAGCACATGATGTTAAAATATTTTACTAATCTATGTGGTCAACATAGGATTCATCACATAATAAATGTGAGATGACCAAAACAAAGGTCCTTAGCACTCAACATTAAACTGTAGCCTTACCCTATGTTGAGATGGCTCATGTGAAAAGTATGAGGAAACCAAAACAAACGTACTCAGTACATGATGTTAAACAAGAGGTTTACCTTGTTCTGTCATAAACATGGGATACCGTATAAGATGAATATGAAATGATTTATCATTCTCACCAGAGAGGACACCTCTCTCTCAGCATTAGTCACCTTCCAATATGCATTCTAAAACTATGTGCGTCTAAATTCTTATTCCCATGGGATATTTAGTTATTCTTGGACCCCTTATCCTAAGTCTATCCCTACTTACAACTTATTTCTGAGTCCTCCATTAGAATTTGTCCTAACCATTACCCATCCTTAATCTCACCTAGTGTGTTCGAGCATAGAGTAGAGTTGTCCCCAAAGTCATTTTCCTTTCATAAATTACCCACTTCTACATTCATAATTTTTACTCCCTTTAATCTAGATCCAAATCATTCCTCCTGATTCAAATAGAATCCCTAACGGTAAAGGTTTGTAGCCACACCAGATAACCTATTATCTTGGGTCCACGCCCTAAAGAATATTTGGAAATTTTTTTAAATTTCATTTATTATGAACATAGTCAATGGTTGATCCTCATTTTCAGGTCTCATCCTTTACTGGTGCAGTTGTGAACCTATGTTTTAAACATGGTCAATAGTGTTCCCTACCCATTGATCACCCATTCTTCAATCTAGATTTTGGAAGTCAGGATTTACCTCCTTAAAACATTCATTTTCTCTGGTAGGAATTCCATCACCTTGTTTGTTGTTCTCTCATATTCTTGTGTATGATGACTATGTATGTAGACTTATTTTTCATATAATTGTGCTCTCCCATGCCATAATGGGAACTCCATACCATTGTTTCTTTCTCACATTGATCATGGATCACATGGGATTATGAATTGGGATGGAATTTCCCTACGAAATGTTGAGTCACATAGGATCCCCTTAAATAGAGTTCCAGACATTGGTATAAACTCTATGACAATAAATTAGGATCCCAATTCAAAGAATAATGACTTTAAAACTATATGTGAGTTTTCCTGGAAATGTGTCATGTAGTGTTGGGCCTCTTGGTTCTTCAATTCACATTGGGTTACCTATCTTTCATGCTAAACACATTCTTCTGATATGTTCACCCCTCTTTTGTCCAGGAATTATGACCTTAAACTATTTGAAATTTTCCACCTATGGTCCCACTTTACATTTCACTTTCCATGCCTCTAATTACCCAGAAATCTAATGCCCCTACTCTTACAACGATGTGGTTCAACCTCCACTCATACAATCCAAACCACCATGGAGTATCCAAAAATGGTCTATGAATTATGAACATAAACTATTTGTGACTTCCTATTATGACTGGTACAACTTTAAACTACCAAAGGTAAGAGTCACATATGTCTATCAACTTAAAAACAACAGGGGAAACCTATGTAAAAGTAAGACTACCACTCTCTAGGTTGCTCTTGTGACTTGGGAAAATTTTAGGGTGTAAATAAAAATGTACAAATCCAATGATACCTACAATGAACCCCTAAAAACTAGTATATGATTACTGGATGACATTTGTTTGTGAAACTATTACAGATAAATCTCATCTCTATTTTTTTTAATGATGTCCTCTATGAGGTTTCCCCCATTGTGTTTTCTTTATATGCATCCCATAACCCTTATCTGGAAAGACTTATTTATTTTAGTACAAATTTCCTATTCAAAACATGATAAACTATGCTATGAGTGACCTAGTAACATTTTCCCTCAACTTATAACATAAAATTTTTCATTCAATGTCTTTTCCATAAAAAATTAAATTTCATGCCCTTCATCCTCATGGAATGATGTAAAAATTCAAATATTCGTAGTACATTCCCTGACAATCCCTTTTCCCCATTTGGTTCCATTCACTTATTACGCCATTCCAGTTCTTTGACCTTCGCTTAATATCTAAGATGATTCTCATATTATAAGAAGAGTATAGCCTTCCTTCATACCAATATTCCAACCAAATGTGCTCAAAGCCTTAGTGGAATTTTTTTGAGAGTGTTTAACTCCATCTAAACATTACCTAAATTAATCCCCATGTTTCAGGTCTTCCAAGATTTTTATTACCATCATCATTCAAATCTGAATGGTCCCCCTAATGGAAATGGTGCTCAGCCACACTAGCTCACCTACCATCCTAGAAACCCACTCTGAATGGATTCCAAAATAATTTTATAGGTCTAGTGTTTTATTCTAGTTCAATGAACAACCCACATTTCTTTTTCCCATTATATTAAGAAAAAATATTGAAATATATGTTTCAAACATCGTCAGCAGACACCCTCTATCATCTTTTTACCCAATTTATATTCCAGATCTTGAAAATATTGATTCATTCTCTTCAGTCCCATTTGTTTGGGTAAAATACAACACCTCTAAAATTAACCCATTTGTTCACTAGCACATATTTAGAAAGAAATATGGTTGTTCAATTATTCCCATTATCCAATAAATCTTTTTCATTCAGGATACTTCTGCTGGTTAATAAATAATTTGGACAGTGATTGTTCAATCCTTTCTAACACACTCATATAAATGATAAATCTTATGTTTGTACCTTGTTTCCCACACCTTTCATGACTCACATGGGATTAGGGATTTATTATTGATTGTCTTGTTAGTATGATCAGAATATAAAAAAATAACACATTTAAATACAATGGAAATTTAAACATGAAATTACACGAAATTGGGGAGGGCCATATACCTATTAGAGTGTCTTATTTATTTCGGATTGAGATAAATTTCCTTAAAACTTAGACTTGATGATTGAATTATCTAAATCAGAAATCCTTTATCAAGTAGCCCAAAATCCCTCCAATAATCTTGTAAGATACATTATTTTCTTCTCATCCATTGAGTGAAATTAATTTTTATGTATTCATGCTCAATCCAACCCAACTTGGTAGTCATACACCATATATTCCACCTCCACAACCCTAGCCTTAGCTGCCACCAACATATCCCTCAATTATCAAATTATTTTTTTCTTGGGAATTTGTGATGGATACATGATCTAATGAATTCTCTTCTAGAAGAGAAATATTCTCCCTAGTTTTCTAAAGTGTCTGGGTTTCTCTAAGACTTCTTCTTATACCAATAAATTTTATAATCCTTCCACTCATCAAGAACCTGTTCGATCAGAATATCTTGAGCTAATTCTAGGAGGCTTCTAGAGTCTACTTTACTAGTCCATTTGATGACTATCCAATGTACATGAGATCCCACCAATTTTGGAAAATGAGTCTGGGGAGTGTGAGTGATGAAATTATATACCTTCTGTTTTACCCTAAATTGGATTAACTAGTTTTCCTTGACAACATCAGAGACATAATCCCCAAAATCCTCATGTGGGATAAGATCATACTCAAGGAATAAAACCAATAAATTAGTAGAAATATAATCTATAAGAATGTACTAAGGTGGGTTAATCCCCATTTCTAGGGTAAATTCATTATTTCTAGACCTTTATTCCACAATGGGAACCCCTACTAAAACTTGTGGTACCTCTAAGGTAGGCTCTCCCATCATGGTTTCCTCAACCACCTCTTCTAGTGTCATGATTCCAGCCTCCTCTAATAAGTTCTCATATTCATTAGATACCTCCCACATAAAATTTGAGGGTGGTCCAACTACCACATCCTCCTTTACCACTTCAATCTAAGTTACAACATTCTGGTCTATCTCTTTTGGGACCGTAGAGTGAGCTATCACTACCTTAGATATAGGCTCCATTACCTCAATCATTGGAACTGGTGGTTGATCCCCCAATATAGTTTTTCCCACCACATAAAAAATTGGGTTAGTGTAGTTTAACTTATGGAAGGAAAAAAACAAATAAAAAGGATGAAAATGGGAGGATGATTAAAAGAGTTGTACAAACAAACCCGTAACTCAAATAGGTTCACTAGAAGTCCCCTTATAAATAGTATTCCTCTGGTAGCTAACACCTAAATAGTCAGAAGATTCCCCATGGATAGATGTAATAAAATATCAAGAAGAAAAAACATATCATAAAATTTTCAAAACCTATATCCTAAAAACCATTTATGTAAATATGGGTTTTCGGGAAGCACATGGGATTGTTGAGCGGTTAACTCAGTCAAAGGAACCACTTCAACAATGGTTAGAAACTTATGACCACAATATCAGGGGGAGGCCTCATTCCCAAACATTAAATAGTTTGAGCTAATTTTTCATCCTCTTTATGAGGTTCATCAAGAACCTCCCCCTCCTCTTCACTCACTGATTCTGACACAAGTCAAAAAGGAGTTATCTAAAAAGTTTGAAAGTCATGCAAGATCATAGTATTTTACTAATAAATGATAGTATATCAATCTATAAGGGATCCTAGATAGGATTTACTTCCCTGTAATTCTTCCTCCTTTAACCCCTCTTGGTCATGTGTGCTTGCAATTAGCTAAAACACCAAGAGATTTAGGGGAGGGAATACCCAATAACACTTTTACCAAGGTAGTGAGGGGTGAGCATTATTGTGAGAATTGACAAGTTGTTACAGTACCATGACATACCTCATTGCCTCAACTCAATAATCCTAGAAGAATACACTTAAAAGGACTAGTCCATGAAGGTGTATACCCTCATGGTAAAAGTTATGACACAACTAATGGAGAGAGTTGAGTATTCTAGAAATTCCTATGATCACCCATGCTTCAGGAAAGATAGTGGCCCTCGGGAGATCTGTGTGACACAGCCACTTCCATGGGTTCTCTCATTGTTCCCTTGGAAATAATACCAAGGCTTTAACTTCCTCACAAGGAAGCCTACTCAAGAACATTGAGTATATTTCTTCTCTCATACCTAAAGCTTCCACATGTAAAAAATAAATTATTGTTGGAGCTACAACCATTGCTCTACCAGTAGGTCCGGGTCTACCTTTATGGTGTTACCTACATGTTACTCACCCTAACCCTATAGTTTTTGGGCCCCTTCTTCTTCATCGAACCAATTCACTAGTCTCTTCATCATGTATCTAGGATATGTGCCCTCATAGATCATTTTGACCTTCTGTATGATCCCATAAAAGGAAGTAGGTTGTGGTAGCTCCTTTCATCCCCATCCATGTTCATGCATAAACATGCACCATATATTTTTTTAAAACTAATGGTTATATCTTAATTCGAACCCCTGTATACACCTTCATGGTGAGACACTAAAGGAACAATAACTTCCATGAGAAATATTGTGGAGTATATGGCTCGCAATTCACTTTACATTCTACCCTAGCCACCAATACCCCCACCTAGAAACGAAATAGGTATTACAACTTCTCTATGGTTACCATTCCATAATTTATCACCATTCTCATAGGGATGGGAAATCGATGAAATATGAAGTGGAATTCCATCCCGGTACTCACTAACACATCAATTGAGCCCATGTCGAGAGGATGACTCCCAATGATATTGAGGATTGATAACTGAAAATTTCTAAATGGATGCGAGATTGAGTTTGGGTATTTATATCCCCCATGTGTTCGGAAACCCAACCATATAGGAAATGGTAGGACCCTTACACATGGGAGAGGGTCTTCTCCTAACTAGTATAGTGAAAAACATTATATAGCTTTACTTGAACCAATACTGCTAAATTGATATGATTCCCCATCACCAGCATTTCATCCATGATGAGGTTAATTATCCACACACTTATGTGAGAATTATGAACTAAGAGCATCCACCTATATATAAGTGTTGCAATGAATCCTACCATCATCACTATGGGAGACTCCGGAATTACACTATATGCCCATAGATTCTACTAGATCACCTATTGGATCCTCTAGTATTTATTCCATTTGCCTCACTGAGATGTTTTAGGACACCAGTTTGGCATCCCTGGTAGCTTTCCCAATATATCTTAAAAAAAATATTCAAAATATTTTTTGAAGGGGATATCCTTCATTCCCATCTTGTTCTCACCCATACCCAATACCAAGTGAAACAGAGCCCTTAAAATCACCAACATCATCCCCTGGTCATCCCAAACATCCTTAACTGTGATAAACTCATCATACAACTCTCCATGGATGAGGATCCCTGTGTTGCGGTATAGGTCCCATAAACTGATGTTGACATTTCCATGAAGTAAATTAAATATATGGGATTCTAGGGACCAGCTACTGAGCAACTCTAGTGTGATGTCTTAGTGAGGATAAGCATGGAACTATGAGGTCCATGATGCCTCATAAAGCCTGACTTTCATCATCTCCACCTCAAACTCATGACAAGACTAAAATTTACAATATACCCAGGCCCATTCATCATTAAAATTTCCACACACCAATTCCATTCCTTGGTCTATCTCTAGAGATTTTCCATCAGATCCTCCTTGAGAATTCAGTCATATTGAGAAGGTGACATCTACTTAGTAATAACCTCCCTGTTGATGTTTTTCACATGGTTCCATAGGGTATGAGTGGTGATCATTGCATGATCCTTCACAATGTGTCCCCCAAAAAGCAATGTACCATTGGTACTTCTCGGTAATTCTCCTAAACGAGTAAGTGGGTTCATCCCAATTAGCACTGGGGATGAACATATCATCCATGATCCTAAAACCATATAATGTCAACCTCTTTCACAATAGGTATTCTCATTATGACCCTATCAATAATTCTCTATTAGTTTTATGATATAACACTATTATGAATCACTCCCAGATCATATGGTCTCTAGGAATATCCCTTTTTCAGTTACCCAAAGCCTCAACACCTTCAGTAGTGATTTCTTCCAAGGCATAAAATATATTCAGCATAAAGTTCATGAAGTTTCTCTCAAAAAGTCCCGAGTTGTAAATGTCATGGGTTCATGTAATTCTATTCACCAAAGACCTATTTATTTAATCGACCATGTCTTGAGAATAGTAAAAATGTAAGTTGTATAAAACTCATGTGGGTCAAGAGTTTCATGAAAATAGAGCACTAACTTATCCTATGTAAAAATTCATGGTTCCCTAGGGAGCCACACCCCTATTTATATTCATAGGTTGAGGCCAAGTTTCACAAATAGGATCACGAAATTCCAATTTGTGATGGTTTCCACTCAAAATACAACCCTCCTTTCCCTCATCGAATCAAATTCAATTAGCAGGATGTTGACACAAAAATAAAAATTCCACAAGAGAGGACAAGGAAGACATGGTCAGGTCATAGATAATAGAGAAAAAATCTTCTCAAACACCCACTTTAGGTTTTGTGCTCATGAAGGTCAACACCTTCATGTATGGAAATGCATACTGTAGAGCACAATATGTGTGGATTTTGAGGTGGTATCCTCTATGAATCATATTTCTATTTGATAAATTCATCTGATAATGAGGAGGTTGAGGTGAAACCACCACACATCATATGTCTATTTTTAGAATGCTCGTCCCACTGTGAAAGTCATAATATTCCATGAAGACCACAATATTTCACGATACCTATTCCATAACCTCAATTAAGGTAATAAATACCTCCCCTATATGACATTTAAGGAGCAGAGACCATTATAATTCCATCCAAATCTCTAAATACATGTAATTCTAACCTTCATGATCCAAATAAGAGATTTATTTACTAAGGTATTAATATTTCCTGATATAATTCCCCGTGGGTTACTGAGTACATTAGACCATTGTAGATATGCCTTTCTTGAAGTCCCTTGGCCTTCATAAAAGAAGAAATATTTCTATGGTGCTTGGTATTTTGAGAGATAATTATACTTCATGAAACCAACTCAATGGGAACTAATATTTTACTATGAGGTAGGGCCACTCTGTTTTGTGAAATATACACATTCATGAGACCCTTGTACTTCATGAATCCTCCAACCTTTGTGAGAAACATATCCTTATATGACTCTTTCATACTATTTTGAATCTCAAACCTCACAAAACCCATCCGTTGAGCCTCTATTTGGTCCCTACATTCATCCAAACCCCTTTTGTGAAAGTTGAGTGGCCATGGAACCTATAATCATCCAAAACCAGTTCATCATCACCTCAAATTCCCATGAGACTAGTATCATCCACCCCTATGTATTCCCAATTTTCATCAAGAATTAACTAGACTATTACCTTTCCGTATGCTCATAAGCATTGAAATCCTAATGCTTATTACTCCTAAGAATAGGCACCCTAACATCGGGACCCCTGATTTCCACTCCTTTATGGTAGAGTATATTACAAGCACCACCTAGAGCTTCATGTGTAGGATATTTGTAACCCCAAAAGGTGGTATCATCAAGGGAAACTGCTCCCCTTTCCTTGTAGGTAGGTATTATTCCAGATCATTCTCTCCTACTTGGAAATGGTCTCCCTAGGTGGAGGTCTCTACAACATTTGAGATGAAATACAAAAAGTTGTATAGAACAACATATTTATTGTATGACTTTAAACAACATGACAACATTGTAATCCCATGACATTCAATAGTTATATTACCCTATGTGATGAGTATAGTGTGAACCTTGCATGGTCATCATGGTATACCAACATCTTCCATCTCCATGGGATGAAACTCCGTTACTTGGATAAAAGTCAACATCGGGGATGAGACCCCCAAACACCAGGTAAGGTCACATGTCTAATTCCTAAACCATACTCCACCACCAAGGACAAAACCCAACACCTAGGAAACCTCTATTCATAATCCCCACAAAATACATCATTAAAAATCCTTCCATGACACAAGAATCCTTACAACATGATATTAAACTGGATGGACTGGACCTATCACATAACCCTAGGTTGAAACATCAGACTACATGGGTTTTGATCACGGTAAACTAATTCGGTACGTAGGACACCTACATAGGGTTCAATCCCAATAACTTAATAAACATGAGGGATCTCACCTGAGGTTTAATCCCATAACCACAATATTTCCATCAAATTTTCATTACTCCTCCATATGAGACAAAAGCCCTCAAGTGTGATCACCTTCCCCACTAGGGACACACTTAACCAAACTCTCATGTTTTATCATCTCCCCCCCTAGGGACTATCATAACTAAACCCTCAAAAGTGATCATATTCCCTCTTAGGGATAGACTTAGCCAAACCCTCAAGTGTGATCATATCCCCCATAGAGAAACACTTAACCAAACCCTCAAGTGTGATCATATTCTCCCCTAGGGACACAATATACCATCAACATACCATCAAAATACATTAAAATATGAGGCCTAATCCAGAATCCTTCCTCCTTATAATGAACATGGGATTACTAGGGTAAAAATACTCAAATACCATACCCCCTAGAATCAAATGCCCTATAGAAGACATGGTATGTCTTGGGTTTCATGCCTATGATCCCTCAAATATGAGATTCCCTCCAATATATGAATACTTTACAGATTCAATACAAGACCAATGTCTAGAAATTATTAGGAATTCCTAACCTTACAATCTTATCTAAACATAGGTTATTTATCTATTGATAAAAAAAGTGTAATTCACCAGTATCCACCATGATATGGAACTGAGAATGAGTTTAACAAACAAGAATTTAATATTCAAGGGAGACCCAGACTAAGCGACTATCTCCAAGGAGGAATTCATGGAAGGATGAACCAACATACTATCATCCCATATCAATCAAGGAGACAAAATCACCAACAATTATGGTAGAGGTTTCCCATCTTTAGAAAGAGGGAATGAGGGGTTAAAACTGCACTAGTCATAACCTCAGTGAGAAAGCATTGAAAAAAGATTCCTAGCAGGACTGCCTTCATACATTGATAATTTCCTTAAATAATTATGGGGTTATTGGGTGTGTTACTGATAATATCATTTATAATTACACAAGAATTAATTACATATATTTTACATCATTTTTATGGAATATTTATTTCATTACATAAATACATGCTCAAGAACCATAATAGTTTAGTGCATTTGGAAACATGAAAATAAAAACAATGGTTCATCAGTAAGCTACATCATCTCTTACTACATTATTTATAACTAAAACCCTTATTAGACAGATAATATATAATACATATCTTCATAACCTGTGGAGTAAAAACATGATAAAGGGAGAGCTCAAATGCTCAGTATGGGAAACAAGGGATATAAATAAGAATAATAGGAACATGAGTGTATGAGAACATGAACGTAACATTAGAAAACCATACCTGTTATATCAAAAATCATAATCATGAGTCATGGAATAAAGATAGATAGTTCATAATACAAGAGTCAAGAACGAATCATACAACATTGTTCCTTAGATCATAATACATGGATGTTTTGGCATATACAAAAGAGTAGAAATTAATTTCCCTATTATCCAAGGATTGTTGATAGGACCATTATAGTGGACAAATTCCTTTACTGAATCATGTTTACTACCCATTCCATCCCTATATTACTGAACCGGTTTTACTTCCCATATCATCTTTATCTTACAAAATAGAGTTGACTCCCCATTACACTCATTTATATCTCATGAGATATTAATCTTAACCCAATTCATTAGATGAATATATTGGTCACACTCATCCCATATTAAAATCATACATATATGTGCCATAAGATCGTAAATATTCATCATATCATAACCTATGAAATAAAATTAGTATCATAAAAATTACATCTTATCATAGCATATAGAAAAGAGATATGTTTCATAAACATTTAATTGTATCATAACTTGTGAAAAGAAGCAGTTTTTATAAGCATTTTATTATTGTATAACCTTTGGTTGAAAAACGGGTTTCATAAAAATAATTCCATCAAGACCTAAATCATTAAAAGAAATAATATGAATGGTATTATTATATTATATCCCCATTAAGTAATAGGTAACACCAACATATGGACTCTTATATTGAAAATAATTTTGAATGTTATTTTAAAACATTTCTTAAGGAAAATTTACTTTCATCTTTGAAAAAGAAAATTTAATACATAAAACATTTTAAAAACCATTATCTTAGAAAATAACATTGAAAATTATAAAGGAATACTTGAAGAAATTATTTTTCATGTCTTTATAAAATTTCATTCATGTTCTACACATTAAAATAAAGGTTCCTTTCGAATTTATGATAAAAGAAAAACAGGGATAGTTTTTGGAAAAATTATGATGATTTGTTTCAAAATATTATTAACAAAATTAACACGTTGGAAAAAGTTTCTTTTAAAAATCATAAGACATTAATAAAACTTTTTTGAAAACTTTTTTTTTCAGAATACATCATTTTGGGGGAAATTGGATTTCCAGCCGAAGAGAGAAATAAAGTCAGATTTTATTAAAAACAATTTCTCAGTTATCTAAATTACCAAAGAGTAGAAAAAATGGCACCATTACATGATGATTTCATTAATAACAATATGAGAATAAAAATAATGAGAATTAATAAGATTCTTAACATGATATTTAAATATTATATACATAATCATAAATAATCCCAATAAACGATGACATTGTAACATAAAATATTACCACATTGGTTACATTAATTCATAATATCCCTAAAAATATAATCTATAATGAAATATCAAATATAATGATGATGAATAAATTCATGATATTACATTTAAAATGATTGTATATATACCTTTTGAAATAATATATGTCCATAACCTAACATACGTCTAAACGAAGGAAACTTGAGACAAAATTCTCTTACCTTAAATCTTAAGTTATGTTTTACTCATTAAAAACTCCTTTATAATAATTATAAGTTTTTATAAATATATCAGAGAACCATATTCATATATATAATACCATATATGATTTTACTATTACTTTATATTATACTTTTATTAATAAATTCATGTTAAAGTTGTGTTTTGGTTAATAATTTCTTTGTTTTTCGTAAATGTTTTGATTCATTATATTTTTTATTATATTAATTTAATAATTTTATGATCATATAATAAATTATATAAAAATATTATATATTATTTATATATTTATTTATATTAATCTATAAAATTTTGTGATATTAATTGAAATGAACAGTTCTGGAGACAGTATGTCGTACGTACACAAGAACGTTGTTTTTTATTTTCTTACCAGATTGAAAGAAATAAAATTATATAATATATATATTATAGTTACAAAATAATTTTTAGGTAATATATATCACATATTTTTATTCAAACCATCCTAAGTAAATTCCCTGTAAAGCGTTAACAAATAACATTGATTTATTAGATAGTAGTCCTCCATTAACATAATCCACGTTATCATATTCCTAAAAAATGTAAATCATGAAGATATTAGTCATATAAAGAATGAAGGTGAATAAATTAATGATTATTATATTTTATATCATATATAAAAATTATTCAAATCCGTATTCCCAAACTTGAAAGGTGGTAATGAAAAAATGAATGACATTAGTTCGTGAGGCGGTAGTCCACCGTATACATGGACAATGATTTCGTAACACATTTTATGGGGATTTATATGGATATAGGTCATAATATTAACATAAAATATATCATTATATGTAATATATATATTTTATTATATAATCATGATGTAAAAAAATATAGAGGTTTGAGGAAGCAATAAAACAAAAATGTCCACTAATGAGTGTTACCTCTTCTTCAAGTATTTTCCTTCAGTTTGCATGAAAGGCCTTCCTTGGTTGGATTTTTTCTATAGGTAAGGATTTTAGGATAATATTTTGGAAGTTTAGATTTTATTTGGGTAGGTAATTTCCAAAATAATTTTTTTAAGGTTTCAAGAGAGGGGATATGTGGTGGTCATTTATAAGAGAGGTGAGTGGCACTCTTGTAATTGTTTTGAAAGAGTGAATTCCCACCATGTTTTTCTCATGTAAAGTGGCTCCAATAATAGACCAATATTAGTAATAGAAGTTGAGAGGTATAAATATTTCCATAAAATGGTTTTTTGTAATTTTTTTTTATCATTTCTATACCTTGTATTCTAAGTTTAACCACAAAGTAATCTTGTTTTTACCTTAATTATTGTAATTAATTTAAATTTCATTCATTAATAAATTTGGTCAAAAAAAGTTCTAATTATTTTAAATCATAAATTATTTAGACTCCAAATATAGAATAAAAATTTTCAAATTCAACTCATATAAGTGGAATAATTTTATTTAAATTTAATCTCGTAAACGTGATGAGAAAGTTGGTTATTAAAGTGAAAATTTTCAATATCTTACATTTTAGTTTTATCAAAATTAAATATGAAAATTATTTAAATGGCATGAATTGAATTAATGGATATAAAATTTAAATAATTTTAATTTAAAACTAATGAAAAATATAATTTATTATTATAAACTATTTAAAAAAGGTAGTTTTCAATTAAAATTCATTATTTTTCACTATTAATCCAAAAGTTACACTTCTCAAACAAAAATACAAACATTTCTCATGAATATAATTTTGGCATTACTCTTTCAATAATTAAGTTTATTTTTTTAAATAAATTTTATAAAATATGTAGATTTTAATTTTAAATTATGTGTTCTAAGAATAATTAAATCATCTTTTAGAAAAGATAATTTTTTTTTTGAAAATATGTCATTTTTTTCTTTTAAATGTTTTTTTAATCAATAGATAAATAATAAAAATAAGAAAAATATATATTTAAATAATTTATATAATCCTATTCATTTCCATCATTCCAAAAACATGGCTATAACTATCATAGTGAATAATAATGTTAATTGTATATTATAGTTCTATGAAACTCATTCTTGTGTGTAATTCAAGCTATCAAAGGAACTTGATTTTGTTTATAACACAAGAAAAAATTAGTGTCTAATATATTTTATGATTATTTTGGTTTCTCATATAAATAAATATTAACTTGGTGTTGCATTCAAGACAATACATAAAATAATTTTAAATATTTAATCTTATAATAAATAATTCATATAATTATTAGGTGTTACATCATTCCCCAAAAATATGAATTGCTCCCTCGAAATAAATCTAGGTCATCAAGGGATTTATAATTAAAAGTTCCTTTAACAGAAACCCACATCTTAAAAAAATAATATTAAAACTTCTGTTAAAATTGGAATTTTGGAAACATAATGGTTACCCAAATTAACTCATTACTAGGTTTCAATTTAGGGGAAAATATGTGGTATTTGAAGATGTGGACTTGAAAGAAAAGGATAAATAATTATAGTGGGTGATTGAGGACATTGATCATAATAATTTAATTACCACTAGAAATTTAAGGTGGTCAAAGCCATAAATTTTTATGATAGAAAATACCATCGATTCATCAAAATTAAAGGTACTAGGATTACATTTTTGTTTCAAGACCCTTATCGTAATGATCAGTAATTATTTTACTATATAAGAATTTACGGAAATATAATTGACTGATGTGTTTCTATTTCATAAACATAATTTCATCCTTTGTTTTGATTTTTATCAATTTCCAATTCCACCCTTATTCCAAAAAATGAATACATAAGAATGAATTTCTTATGCCTGAAGCACTAAAATTCACTTTCAATGGATCATTAGATCCATTAACATGTGAAACGTAATTCTTTATATCTCTAACTATTTTAAAAAACCAATATTTTTATCACATGTTACTTAGTATTCATAAATATCCTTATAGTTAAGTAGTAAAATAATCTCTAAAACCTCATCCAAAGATTAACTTAAAGCATTTCATAAATATTTATCATTTTGAACCTTCATAAATATTGAAATCCAAATATTTTTAAATAAGGTCACTAAATTTTCAAAATGCACTTATCATTAATCCCAAATAGTATAAAGTGTCTCTTGATTACTACATACCAACCATGTGAATATATGTATTATATATTCTCTTGAAACATGGTAATAACCTAAATTATAATAAAACCTTATTAAAAACATGCATGATTACTTACTCCTTAAAACACTTATTATTGGATATATTCTTTCAATCCTAAAATTATATAAACTCTATTCATCATAAACAAACCATTATGTCAAAAAATAATTAATTTATTCCAAGTAAATCAGTACTATCCATTTTACTTTATTCTTATCCTATAACTCTTTATCCAAAACAAAAAGTATTTTCTTAATATCAAGAACATATTAAGGGTTTCCATCCATTATTCATGTGGTTTCCATAAAATATTTCCTTTTAATTAAATCAAATTTCCTATTCATTAGTTCCTTTTTACATATTCTTTAAAATCCTTAATAGAAAACCTCTACAAATTATCCCTATATATATTCATATTACATAATTCTTGAATTCCAATACATAAACACTTCGATTGTTCCATCTCATCCTCAAACCATTAATTTGTCTTTAAAATCTTATTCCTTAATTCCTATTCCCTTTCTTAATTCATTTATAGCCTCTTCATCATCAATAGTAAAACCATTACTCATACAATCTTGTTGTTTAACATCACAAGCTTTCCCCATAGGACATTGATTTTCATAATTCTCATTCCTTACTCATTTAATACATTAAATAGTATATGATACCTTAGTAATATAATTATTATCATCCCTAGAATTGACCTTACATTTCATTTTTACTATGTAATTACTCTCTTTATTCCTTTCCTTTCCACACTCAAAAAACATTCTTGTCACTTTGATATAATTATTTAGTTTATTATTTTCACATTCTCAATTTATAAGAAACTAAGTCTAATTTCATCCATGGTGACTATTACCCGAACTCTCAGTAAACCTTTTCCTTCTCTTCTTTTGAGGGTCTGGGAGTTAGTTAAGGTACATGATGTTAATCATGATTCATGACAACTAATTAGGCATAATCAAGACATCCTTGACTCTAGTCATCATTCCATTTAGCTGCTCATCATAAAACTATTAATCAAATTCTGTTTTAACCCAATTCCTTCTGGTTCCAAACATTAACTACAAATAGAAAGCATATTGTAATAAACACTTATCATAGTGGAAAACCAAAGAATCATGAAAAATCACTTATTTGATGTGTAAATCACAACACCGTCTTCTAAATCTATGATTCCTTAGTCTTAATCTATTTCATACATGATCATTATATATATAAATCACTCATGATGTTTTATAATGATTTTTTGAATTTCTAAAGAATAAACCACAGGAGTTTCGAACCAAGTGTGCAGTAAGCCCCATAGTCATGCACTAGTTACCGATCAAGTCTTGCTCAATACGGTGCCTTTAGGGTTGTTTCACCTAGGTACTTCTATTCCAGAGCCACATCTATATGTAGTATCCTTATTGGGATGTATTTCTAGGAAACCACTCACTCTATCCTTTATAAAAATTCCAGGACATTATTCTATACTTTAACTCATCCTTAAACTTATCCTTAGAGACATCCCTTGGAATATCCTATGAAATATATATAAGTATATCACTAAAGTTTTCTCATCCTAGTTTCCAAGGGATAACGAAACGTTTCCTCTTATACCAACTATAATTAACCCAGATTTTTCTTTATATACGTTTCATGACTATTTCATGTTATGGATTTCATTACATAAATACACACCCAATAATTGTAATAGTTTAGTGACCTTGGAAACTTAGATACATAATAATTGGTCCATAATTGATATACTTTATATCCTGAAACATTCTTCACAACTATCACCCTTATTAGAAATATCATACATAATACATATCTTCATGACTTGGGTAAAAGAAACTAGAAAATCGGTTATCTTAGATATTTAGTAAGGGAAATCAAGGGAGATACATAAGAATAACATGAATATAAGGGTATGAGAATATGATTGTAAAATTTTAAAATCATACCCTTCATATCATATATCATGATCACGAGTCATGGAATAAATATATTTTTTCATAATATATGATTCATAAGGGAATCAAAGAACTTAATAGATGATAAAACAAGACATGGATTTTTTGGAATACAATAAGAATAGAAAATCATTTCTATAATAGTCAATGATCCCTACCATAACCACCATTATAGATGATTTCCTTTACTGAAATGGGTTCACTACCCATTCCATCCCTATATTAATATTCTTTGTTCACTTCTCGTTCATGTCCTATCTTATTGAACTGAGTTCACTCCCTGTTCCAATCCTTTCTATCTCAATATATATAAATCTTCACCCAATTCATTTGAGGTAGATATAGGTCCCACATGTCACATAATGAAATCATACATATGTGTGGAAAAATATCATAAAATTCTATCATATCATAACCCATAAAGTTAAATGGGCTCCAAAAACATTTCATCATATCAAAACATATAGAAGAGATACAGGCTTCATAATCATTTCACCATAGTGTAACCCATGAAAATAGGCAGGTTCCTTAATAATTTAATCATGGTATAACCTGTGTAAAAGAAGCATGTTTCATAAATATAATCCCATAAATACATAGACTATTAAAAGAGATAATATGAATAATATTCTTGGATAATATCCCTAGTAAAAACTATTTATCCCCAATTGATGTCATCTTAGATGGAAAATAATTTTGAAAGATATATTAAAACATTTCTTGGGAAAAAAATTCATTCAACTTGGAATATTTATTTTTTGAAAATAAAAAATTTGGAAAACATATTATTTTGAAAATAACCTTGGAAACATTAAATGAAGATTTGAAGAAATTATTGGTCTGGTCATCATAAACTTTTTCCATGTCATACACATTAAAATGAAGGTTCCTTTTATATTTACGGTAAAATCCAAGTGGGAATTGTTTTTGAAAATGAGATAAAGATTCCTTTCAAAAAAATTAAAATTTTAAATATTGGTAAAATTTTATTTTAAATATCATAATATGGTAATAAAATATTTTCGAAAACGTTTTTTTTATAAAACATGGTTTTTAAGAAAAACATATTTTCAACCAAAAAGATAAATAAAGATGGATTTTCTTAAAAACATTTTATTAATTATATTAGGTAACAAAGAGTTAAAAATTTGGTATAATTATTTGAGAATATCGTTAATAACCGTAGGATATTAAAATTAATGATAATTATTGAGAGGTGGATCATGATATTTTTATATTAGAGACTTAATCATAAACAATCCAAATATATGATGTGATTATTTATAAAAGCTTTTCCACTTTGGTAAAATTGATTCATAATCTACATATTGTAATAAAATATAAAGAAAAATAAAAATATCATTAGGATGAATAAATTCATTATAGTAAATTTAAAAAGGATTTATATACACCTTGTGAAAGAATATAGGTTCATAACATAATGTACATCTCAAAGATGACAAATTCAGAAAAAATTTCATTACCTTAAGTCCTAAATTCCTTTGTATTCATTAAATTCTCATGTATAATAAATATAAGTTTATTATGCATAAATAATAGAACCGTATTCATATATATAAGATTATATATTATTTTATTTTGACTTTACATTACCCGTTTATAAAAAATTCAATGTTAAATTTGTGTTTCGGATAGAAACCACTTTGATTTTTATAAATGTTATATTTGTTATATTTTTTATTATCTTACATTAATAATTATTTAATCATATCCATAATGATAAAAATATAATACAAATAGTATATACGTATTTATATTTATCTATAAAATTTAGTGATAGGAAATGAAATGCACCATTCATAGGGACGGTAGGGGGTACGTATGCAAAAACGTTGTTTTTCATTTTATTGTCTATTTGAAAATAAGAAAACTAAATTATTTATATATATATATATATATTATCATTAGTGAATAATTTCAATTTCATATATATCACATATTTCTATTAAAACCATCCTTATACATTTCATTTAAAGTGTGAATGAATCACATCGCTTCGCAAGATGGTAGTATGTTTTCCACACGAATGATGTTATTGTATTCCCAAAAAATGGAAAGAAAAAAAGTTATGTGTCATAGAATGACTCAATAATAATAATTAAATCATAAATACCATATATTTAATATATAAATAGTATTCACATCATTATTATCATCCTTGAAAGGTGGTAATGGAAAAATAAATGACATCGGTTCACGAGGCGGTAGTCAACCATCCACCCAAACTATGATTTCGTAGCCCATTTGATGGAATTGTGTGTGGTTGTAGGTATTAATATTAGCATAAAACATATAATTATATTTATTATAATTATTTTATTATATAATCAAGATATGAAAATAATTTAAGGGGTTTTAGGAAGGAATGAAACAAAAAAGCTTCTTGATGATTGTTATATCTTCTTCAGGTATCTTGTTTTGGTTTGTACCAAAGGCCTTCCTTAGTTGGATTTATAAAAAATGTAAGGATACTAGTATAATATTATAGAATTTTTAAGTGGTTTTTTTGTGTATTGTCTGAACCAATTGTTTTTGAATATGTGAAGGGATGAGGAGAGTGGGAGGCCTTTTATAAGGGAGGTGTGTGCCACTCTTGTAATATTTCTGAAAGAGTGAATTCCACCCACATTATTTTCATTTCATGTGGGTCCAGTAATAGAATAGTCTATATAATAGAATTTATAAGGTATAAATATGTCCATAAAATGGTTTTTGGACAAGTTTGGGGTCATTTTTACCCCTCACATTCTATCTTTAACCATTAAGAAATCTTGTTTTTACCTGAGTCACTATAATTAATTATAATTGCTTTCACTAATCAACTTGGTCAAAAATTACGTTTTTTATTAGAAATTTTCAATTAGGATTATTATAAATATTAAGTTCATTTTTCCAAAATTCAACACACATAAGTGGTAGAAATTAATTTAAAATTAATCCACTGGACGTGATGAGAAAACGAGTTTTTAAATGAAAATGTTTAAAAGTTTAAAATATTTTTATATCAAAATTAAAAATGAAAAATATTATAATTAAATTAATTGTATGAATGGATAATTTTTTTTACTAATTCTAATTTAAAATTAATTCAAAATATAATTTAACACTGTAAATTATTCAAACAAAAATTTCGTTTTAAATTAAAATTTAGTATTTTTTACTATTCATAAAAAAATGAAACTTCTCTAAAAAAAACCAAAAAATCATTATAAGATAATTTTTATATTACTATTTAAAAAATTAAGTTTATTTTTCCCTATAATTTTTATAAAAGTGGTAAAATTTAATTTCAAATTATGTCTTCCAAACATGATTAAACCATATTTTAAAAAAATGTCGTTCTTAATAAAACATTTCTTTTTCGTTTAAATGATTTTCATTTTATTTTAGAAAAGTCAAGGTGTTATATTGCGCCCCCTTGAAATAAATTTCACCAAAAAAATCATCTAGGTCATACAAGTTTTAATAATTGAAATTTCCTTTCATAGAAACTCACATCGTAAAAAATGAACACTTAAAATTCCATTAAAAGTGATTGTTGAAAACATAATAGTTACCCAAAGTTATTCAAAAAATGATTCCCTATAGACGAACATGGGTGAAAAGTGATGATGTGGACATGTAATAAAATAATAAAAATTTATATAGAGTTATTTAGGTTATATGTTACAATATATTCAATTGTGAATGGAAGGTTGAGGGGATCCAAACCATAAATCTATGATGATAGAAAAGACCATTGATTCATTAGAAATGAAGGTACTAGGATAACATTTCGGTTTCAAGACACTTGTCCAAAATATGGGGAATAATTTTATTGTCAAATAATATTATAAAATATACTTTCTTAATATGTTTCTATTTTATAATAATAATTTCATCCTTTAGTTACACTTCATTCAATTTAATATTCATTGCTTTTTCCAAGAAATGAATATAAAAGAATGAATATTTTAGGAATAAATCACTAAAATTAACTTTTAATGGGTCATAAGATCTATAAAGGAGTGAAATGTTGTTCAATATATCTATAAATATTTTCCAAAACAATATGTATATCGCATATTATTCAACATTCATAAATATTCATATAGTGAAGTAATACAATAATCTCAAAAACCTCAAACAAATTTCAACTTAAACCTTTTAACAAATGGTTTTCCTTTTGAACCTTTTAAATGATTAAAATCCATAAATTTTAAAATAAGGTCACTAAATTCCCAAAATAAACCTCTCATTAATCCCTATACATCATAAACTAGCTCTGGGATGTCACATATCAAACATGCGAATATCTTCATCATCTATTATCTGGAAACATTGTAATAACCAAAATTAAAATAAAACCTTTTTGAAAAAAATGAATTCTTCATTACTCCTTAAAACACATATTATTGGTTATATTCTTTAAATAAAAATATTATATGAACTCTATCTATGATAGCTTAAACCAATTTTCTAAAAAAACATTAATTTATTCCAAGATAATTAGTACTATATAATTTAGACTATTCTTATCAAATATATATTTATCAAAAAACACTATTTTGAAAACATCAGGAACATATTAAGGGTTACCTTCTCATAATCATGTGTTTTACATAAAATATAACCTTCTAATTAAATCACTTTTCTAGTTCATCAATACCATTTAACATATTCTTGAAAATACTTAATAATAAACCTCTACAAACAATCGGTATATATTCATATAACATAGTTCTTGAATTCCATTATATAAAAACATTGATTATTCCACCTAATTATTAATCCATTTACTAGTATTTACCATCTTATTCATTAATACTTATTTTCTTTCATAATTCAACTGTAGTCTCTTTATCTTCAATATAAAACCCATTACTCATACAACCTTGTTGATTCACTTTACAAGATTTCCCCTTTAGACATTGATTTTTATAATTCCCATTCATTCAACAGTTAACAAATTCCTCAGTCGATGATACCTTAGGAATACCGTTATTATAATCCATCTTTTAGAACAAACATTTTCATTTTACTTTGAAATTAATCTATTTTTGTCATTATTTTCCACACTCCAAATATATTCTCGTCCCTCTGAAACATTCACATGGGTTCTTATTTCCACATTTTCAACATATAGGAAACTGAATCTTATTTCCCCTATTATTACCTTTACCCAAACTCTCAATTAACTCTTTGTTTCTCTTATTTGGTGAGTCTGAGATTTTTTTAAGTTACAAGTTGTTAATCAATTTTTTTAAATGATTAGGTATAATCACAACATCCAATACTCTAGTCCTTGTCTCATTTAGATTATCATCAAAAACCTTTATGTCACATTCAATGTTAACCCAGTTCTTTCTGGTTCCCTCTATTGACTAAAATTAGAAAGAATAGTGTGATAAACACTTATCACAGAGGAAAACCACATAATCATGAAAAATTACTTATAATATTTCTAAAAAATGACACATTATTTTAAATATATGATTCTTTTGGATTAACCTAGGTCATTCATAATCATCATATATTTGTGATTTTACAAAGTATATCCCCTGAGAGTATCAACCCTACTGTTCAACAATGCTCCTTGTCATGCACCAATTAACAATAAATTGTTTTTCTCAATAGGGTGTTTTTAGGGTTTTTACCCCTAAGTACATCTATGCTGAATCCAAATCATTGTATTGTATCCAAACTAGTATGTATTTCTAGGAAACCACTCACTTTATCCTTTACTAAAATTCTAGGACATTTTTCTATACTTTGACTCATCCTTAGGCTTATCCTTAAACGCATACCTATACATATCCTTATTAATATCCATAGGGATCACACAAAAGTTTTCTTATCCTAGTTCCCAAATATTAACCCATCCTTTCCTATGATACCAAGTATAATGACCTAGAATTTTCATACAAAGACACGACCTCATTTTTGGGGAATATTTATTTTAATACATAAATACATCTCTGAAAGCCATAATAGGTTAGTGCTTTTGAAAATTATAAAAATAAACATTAGTCCATAAGTGAGATGTGGAATCCCCCACTACATTCGTTATAACTAGAACCATTGTTAGACATATAATACCTAATACATACCTTTATAATTGAGGAAAGTAAATAAAAGAAAGGGTAGGATTAGATGCTCAATAAGGCGGAAAAGGATTACATAAGCATAACATTAACATAAGTGTATGATAACCAGAGCGTAACATTTTAAAAACATACCCTGTAATTAAAAAAACATAATCATGAGTTGTAGTACAAAGCTTGGAAGGTCATAATACATGATTCATAATTGAATCTAATAACATGATCCATGAAATAATAAGACATATAAGTTTTTTAATATACATAAGGATAAAAAATAATTTCTATATTCGTTAAGGCTCACTACAAGGAACATCATAACGGACAAAGTCATTTACTGAACCAGCTTCGCCCCTATTCCAGACCTGTATTACTGAATCGATTTCACTTCCTATTCGGGCCTTTTCTAACTGAACCAATTTCACTCCCCATTCCAGTATTTTGTATCTCATGATATATAAATCTTTAATCAATTCAATACAGGGATATATAGGTCCCACCCATCACATAATTAAATCACACATATGGGTGCCACAAGATAATAAAAAATCATCATATAATGGTTATAATAAACATTTCTTCATATCATAACCTATGTAAGATATAAAGGTTTTATAAACATTCCACTATAGTGTAACTAGTGAAAAGAGGTGGGTTTCATATGCATTTGATCATATTATATCCCATGAAATGGAAATTGTTTTCATAAACATCGTTAAAAAAATATAGACCATTCACATAAATAATATGAATGGTATTCTTTGAACATATCCCAAGTAAGGAATTGGTAACACCAACTGATCTTATCTTAGATGGATAACAATTTTGAAAGATCTTTTTAAACAATTATTGAGTAAAATATACTTTTCTCTTTGAAAAATGATTTTTAAAACATAAAAATTAAAACCCTTTTTATATTAAATTAAACTAAGAAACTTATAATATAATCTTTAAAGAAATTATATTTCATGGAATTGGAAAATTTCATTCATGTCATGCACGTTAGAAGGAATATTCCTTTCACGTTTGTGGTAAATGGAAAATGGGAATTGTTTTGGAAAATAGTACGAATATTCCTTTCGAAAAAATTGTAAAAAGTAAAATAAGGGTAATATTTTCTTAAAAATCATAATATGATAATAAAAAATTTTTAAAAAATAAATAAGAAAATATTTTATTTAAAGAAAACATATTTCTGACTAAGGAGATATATAAATTTGGAAATTCATAAAATCATTTTATTAATTATATTAAGAACCAAAGAGAGGAAAAAATGGTTCCATTACTTGAAGATATAATGAATAACCATAGTATAATAAAACTAATGATAATTATTGAGAGTTAGATCATGATATTTTATCATTGGAGACTTAATCATAAATAATCCTGATAAAGTATGAGATTGTAACATAAAATATTTCCCAATTTGGTAACACTGATTTGTATACCTCAGGAAGGAATAACATACAAAGAAAATTAAAATACCATAAGTATGAATAAATTCATGAAATTAAATTTCAAATGTACTTTTATAAACCTTGTGAAATAATTTAGGTCCATAAAATAACATACATCTCAAAGGAGGCAAATTGAGACAACATTCCCTTACATTAAGTCTTGGATTCCATCGTACTCATTAAAAACTCATGAATAATAAATATAATTTTACTATAAAACTATCACAAAAATATATTCATATATATAATACCATATATTATTTTCCTATGCTATTATATTACCCATTTATTAAAAATTTGCTATTAAAGGTA
This sequence comes from Viscum album, assembly GCA_963277665.1. Classification (NCBI taxonomy): domain Eukaryota; kingdom Viridiplantae; phylum Streptophyta; class Magnoliopsida; order Santalales; family Viscaceae; genus Viscum; species Viscum album. The sequence continues at coordinate 1,894,747,244 of OY728158.1, read as the reverse complement.
CGTTGCAGGTAATAACTGCTTTGTTTTTTATAAATGTTTTGATTTGTTATGTTTATTATTATTATAATTTGATCATGTTTTCATAATATTAAAAATAATATAAATATATAATATATTAATTATATATGTACTTATATTAGGCCATAAAATTTAGTGATAGGAAACGTAATGCACCATTCATGGAGACGGTAGGCCATACATATACATGAACATTGTTTTTTATTTTATTATTAATTTAAAATGATGAAAAGTAAATGAAATATATATAAATATATTATAATTCATGAATATTCTTTATATAATTTATATCTCATATTTATATTCAACCCATTCTTATACCATTCTATGTAAAGCGTGAATGGATCACATTGCTTCGCGGGGTAGTAGTCTGTCGTACATATGAACAAAATTATCGTATTCCCACAAAATTTAAATCATGAAGGTATGCATCATATAATAATTATTGAAGCGTATAAACATCCTAAATATTATATATATTACATATAAACACTATTTTAATCATTATTCGTAACATTCATAGCTGGTAATGGAAAAACAAATGATATCAGTTCGTGTGGGTGTAGTTCGTCGTACACACAAACAACGATTTCATAACCCATTTTATATATGTTTGTGTTGTTTTTGGTTTAATATTAAAATAAAAACATATCCTTATGTGGAATATATTAAATATATTGTCTAATAATGATATAAAAATAATTAAATCTGATTGAGGAAGGAATAAAACAAAAATTGTTATTGATGAATATTACCTCTTCTTTGGGTATCTCATTTTTGGTTTGAAAAACATGCCTTCCTTGGTTGTCTTAATATCCAAGATAAATATTCTAGGTTTCTATAAGTTATGTCTAAAGGTGATTTGGTTAGGTATTGGATAAACCAACTAGTTTTTAAGGTGTTAAGATAGGGGGATAAGTTTTCCTTTTATAAGGGAGGTGAGTGGTACACCTGTAATGTTTTCAAAAAAAGTGAATTCAAACAATATTTTTTTCTAGTAAAGTGTCTCCAATAATGAAAAACTCTAGATCCTAGTAGTAATAAGGTATAAATATGTCCATATAATGTGTTTTGAACAACTTTTGGGTAATTGATATACCTTATATTCTATGGTTAACCGCTATGTAATCTTATTTTTAATTAAATCATTGTAATTATTTTTAATTACTTTCACAAATCACATTGGTAAAAAATTAAGTTATCCTTATTATACATTAAAAATTATTATACATTATAAATTATTATAATTAAAAATATAGAATAAATATTTCCAAATTCAACTCATATTAGTGGATGGTTTTAATTTAAAATTAATCCAATAGAAGAGATGAAAAGAAGGATTTTAAAGTGAAATTGTTCAAAAGTTTGCAATATTTTTATATCAAAATTATATATTAAATTTATTAAAATAACCTAAAATGGATTAATGTATATAAAATTTAACTAATATTACTTTATTACCAATTAAAAATAAAATGAAAAGGCATTTTTCAATTATACCTTATTATTTATCACTATTCACCAAAAAATAAATCTTTTTAGAAAAAAAATCCAAGATTTTCCCTAAGATAATTTTGATATCAATATTCCAAAAACGATTTTTTTCAAAATATTTTTCTATAATTGGTAAAATTTAATTTTATGTTATGTGTGACAAACAAGATTAAAAATCTTTTTGAAAATATACATTCTTTTGGGAAACATTTTTTTCTTTTAAACTATTGTTATTTTATTTATAATCAATATATAACTAATACAAAAAATTATACATAATTATATATTTAATATAATCCCATTCATTCCCACTTTTCCAAATGCTTGGAAATAACTATCATATTAAATAATAATATTAATAGTATATTGTTATTCGGTAAAACTCAATCTTCTGTGTAACACAACCTATCAAAGGAACTCAGTTTTGTGTGTAACACAACCAAACATGGTGGTTCATGTTGTGAAAGATTAAAGTGTTGTTTTATATAAATAAATATTAACATGTTTTATATTTAAAAACAATCCATCAAATAATTTTAATTTGTCAGAAAAATAATAATTCATACAAACTCATGGTGTAACATCCTTGGTTGGAGGTCAACCTAGATGGTATTTTTCCTCTCATATGATGAGTATGGAATTCAGACCCTCAATTTAGATATAATGATTTTTTTGGTCCAAAATAAAAATTAAATATTATGTTCTTATCTATTAGTTTATAGGTCATGTGATATGATCATTCATAAAGATTAATAATATGTGATTTTTTCATTTATCGGGTTAGTATATACTCAGAGAATCAAGAATGTGTGAGCTGGATATATGGGATTGACATACATAATATTGAATGTAAAGTTTATTTATTATAAAAAGCTACTTTATGATAATTTATTCTCTCATGAGATATAATAGGTTTACATGGGTATAGAGGCACATGAGTTTGACAGAGATCATACCAGATACCATTATAGTTTATTTAGAATTGATTCTTTGCTAGAGGATTCTATTTCCTTATATTTATGTATCTAGTGATTCATATTTTTTTCAATCATATAAAGTCCCATGGGAAAATATTGTATTTGACTGAATGGGAATTGATTTTACCTTAGATAGATATTTTAAAATTGTTTTATAGTTTAATCCAAAAGATTTTTTGATGGGTGTTCACAAGGTATTACATACTATGTGATATGAGGTAAATTTAATGATTTCTTTACAAAAGATTTTTGGAAGATGTGATGAATTTTTTTGGGTATGATTTCATGAGTTTTCATATATAATATGATATGATGTAAAATGGAACAATGTTTATTTGGATGTAGTGAAAGCATGCGAGTAAAAGAAACATATTCTCAAAATTAAATCATGTTTTATGATTGGATAATAATTTTAAAAACCATATAAGACTTATAATGAAAGATATTCATGGATAATTCATATCCAAATATAATTTATATCACAAATGGTCATAAAAAATGTTTTCATACCCCCCACCTTAACAAATTGTATTGTATGATTATGGGGTTCGAAATCATGATACATGCATGAAATGTGATTTCATGAAAACAACCTACATAATTTGTAATATATGATTAAGGTATCATAACACTTTACCATTCTATTGATTATATGGCCCATAACTTATGATTGGGGTGTTTTATAGAGCATTTAATGGGATTATATACCACAAAAATTCCATGAATCATTTATTACGATTAATTTTGATGGGATATGATAAACATAAAGTATTAATATGGTATGAGTTAACATTTGATTTATTATTCAATGAAAACAATCATTTAATTGTTTCTTATATGATATGTAACATGAGGAGATTTTCATTCATGTGTGAGATATATGAAGTAGTATTTATATTTACCCTCGTATTATAATACATGATTAAATGATCAAGCTTTAAAAGAGAATAATTGAAGGGTTTGTAAAACCAATTCCATGTGATGGAATTGGATTTCTGATTCTTTATGATGCTTCGAAACCATCAAATCCATTAGACAACACAAATTATTCTTCTAGAGTAAACTCAGGATCTTGAACATCGTGAATGAAAGAGAGTATCACATGTATGAAATTTGATCTAGCCAACATGTGGATAACTCTGAAGGTGTGTGTATTTTATCTTCCACTTAAATGATCATCATCAATATTTTTCCATGGTGTTCTAAGATTTTTAAGTGGATACTATAGAGAAAGAAACATTTTATAGATGTTATTCATTTTTTATATAAATATTTTCATGTTTCTATACATGGGGGATAATAGGATGTTATTTGGCCACATTAAAAAAAATTAAGTGTTAATAGATCACTAAAAATACAAAACATCACAACCTACATCACATATTTTTACATCAAAAACATTCCCATACATTTTTTATCTACACTATTCATTCAGTTCAATTAAAAAATCACACAATGTTTTTCTTACGACTCAAATGTTTCTATCAAATTTTTTAAAAAGGTTCCATATTTTAGGATAAAAGATAATATAATAATATCATCATTTTTATCTTTAAACCCACTATCTATATAGTCTTCAACATCACCCATTGAAATCAAAACCACTAAACCTCTCATAATTTGTTTCACAATTATATTCAGAATTCCACATTTTTTCTCCTCTTCTCATTTTTTATTGAGTCATCCTAATAAAAATATTGCATCAAATCATAACATGGGAATAATATATCAATTTAAATATCTTCAAATATAAAATTCATTTATATTAAAATATATGTACTCACCTAATTCATACATTATACAATATTTTTCCCTCTCTAGTATAGAACACCTTATCAATTTAACATGGAATATAAAATTTAGTCCACATATCCCCTTAATATTCCTCCACTTACAAAAAAAAGGATCAAATAAAAATATTTATAACTTATACTATATAAAATAATTATACAACCACAATCCCTAATAAATCACATGCTTATTTTTTTAACAATATAGCCAAGTTAATTTATCATTACATAGGCACTGAAGCATGATATATCCACATAAACACATAATAGGAGGATAGTTTTTAAACCACTGACCTCATCAATATTTTAGTCCTTTAATAGTTTTTTATAAACTTTTCACTTCAATTAATCAACTTCTATCCATGAAAGAAATCTCAAAACCTAGTATCCATGTATCCATTAAAAGAAATAGAGTTAGAGAAGGGTTCATCAATCTACTATAATAAATAGACATGATATATCTCTTGATGATGATCCAGTATTTGATCAGACCACTCCCCTAAATAAATCTGAAAATGGGTGATTAATATCCTCATAAATATATATTAATTCACTCTATTTTCTATCTTAAGTCTATGGAGGAGTCATCAAAGAATATATTGATGGATTTGGTGGTTTTTAAAATTTTAATCTTATTTCATAAAAACAAAAACATTTATACTAGAAACATGATGTGTTTTCACTAGTCAAATCCCACTATAAAATTTATAATTTTTTTTGAATTATACCCATATAAACCATAAGAATTTACCAATTCAAAATTTCACCAATATTACTTTCAACATGACATGTTGAACTAAACCATGTTGCATTTAATAATTACTCTATAAAACATGAAGTATAACTTTGACTTTTTAAATTCATTATATTTACTAAAGAACCTCAAAATTTATCCAAAAATAAACCAGGATTTTTTTAAATAAAATAAAATGTTTTTGTCTAGTCTAATGGTCCTCCAGATACACCAAAATTCTCTTCAAATCATACCCAATGACAATGATGCTTCCAAATAACCTCACTGATTCACACAAACCATGATACATTTTATGATTCATATTGTACAACTTATTTATCATTATATATCTCCTTTAATATTTTTTCACTTTACTGAAATCCTCTTATCTAGAACAAACCATGTATTTTTACAAATAAAATATGATATGGTTTATTTGTTATATTGAATTTACCTCAAAATTTGGTCTCTCATCTTCTCATTTCATCACTAATATTATTAAGATTCAAAAAGTGAGATAAATTGAATATATATGCCTTCTATTAGATAAGTATCAAATTTTATTAATCCTTGAAAATAAAATGTATAAAATTTCAAAACAAAGTGACCACCTAAAACCCAAACAACCACATGAGACATGTCTTAAATGATTTCATTCCTAGAAATATGAACTAAAAATAAAATTGAAATTGAAATTTCTACATTATATTTCAAGAAAAAAGGTTCAAAATAATAAGGATATTAAACATTAATAAATAAATCCCACTCCCATTTACATTCTTCTAATTGAATATTATTTTATAGAACATGTCCAAATGAATGATCTTTCAATGAAACATCTTCTCTCGATGTCCTTGAATTTCCATAAGTCACTCAAAAAACATCACAACCCACCCCCCCCCCCCCCCCCCCCAACCATATCAATATAGCCCAAATTAATCACATTAGAGTCATTAGGAAAGCACATTTAAAGCATCAACACTTTGAAAAAAATATGAATCTGATCAAATCAAGGTGGAAGTGAAATTGGATGTGCTACTCCACAACCATGTTCCAATACCTTGAAGGGTCCAAAAAAACCTAAAATAAAGATTTATAAATCTGTCAAATATATACTACTATACTGGGGTGAAACCTTAATGAACACACAATAATTAATATCAAAATTTAATGCTCTCCTCCTACGATTATTATAGGAATTTGGATGAAGAAATACATTTTTTATCTTTTTCTGAATCATCAGCTCCTAGATACAAACTCAACCATTAATATCTTAATCCTAGGATACAAAAAATATGTATTCATGGTGTGATACATTTTTCAAATACCCAAATAAACTATTATAGGTATTTTAGGAAACTTATGAAATATCTATTACCATATTTCTGTACGAACAAATAAATTTCCACAAAACAACAATTTTATTTTCTTATCTTCTATCCATCCATCATGTGTATCTTTAATGAATATCTTATATCTTCATAAATACACCTTAGAGTCTCATAGATGAGAATATTCCACTTTTTAAAATAAGTTATAATTATTTTTCAATCGATATGAACAACCTTCACGGTGAACCTTATTCAAATCATATTACAAAGCTATAAATTATTTCAATATCTTCCATTCATAGCTTATTTCCTAAGAAATATCACCATTTTTTCTCCTTATAAATGTGTTAATATAAAACTGACATTCACTAGAGTATGTAACATTATAAAATCATAATATTATAGAAACTTCCCAGATATCCACTGATGTGAGTTTAAATCTATTTGTGGGAATTTATACCACAACCACTTGTGATTGGTAAAGATCACAAAGCGTTGAATAAACAGGTAATGTATCTATTTATTTAAATAAAATACAACGAATACAAGATTAAATTTATGGGTAACATAGTTATGTTCATGTGATTATACCTATTATAAATATACAGCAAAGAAAAACAAAATCATGGTTATATAAAGTACATCTTGTTTTTTGATTGTATAAACCATGATGTAGTGACAATAACTACAAAATGGTTTAGTGCATTTCAGTTTATAAATTATTTGATAACATGTGACTTAGAATGTTTCTACTATAATAATCTATCATGTTCTAATGGATCATTATGATATTATCATTCAAAGAGTTTGAACATCAATATTGATTTTTCAAATATTAAATAATCAATAAAAGGATTGAATCATAAGTTATAAATAGTTTTAGAATTTGAAATTTTCATGCAAAATTTCATCAATAAGAATAATTTTTATGAAATACTTGAGATCCATAGAGGTCTATATCAAAAAGGTCAATCCTACAATAAATTATTTCATTTTAATACAAGGTTCGTAATATGAAAACCAATTAAAAATATCACTTTAGCTCTTATTTTTCTTCAATCCTTTACCAGGGTTTTAAAAAACTCTAACATCCCACCCAATAATGATTGTTCCACTAATACCATATGCCACATGGCCCAAAGTGCACACCCCAATCATAAAAGGTTGGTGACTAGCAATGAGGGTGTAAGTAAATCACTTGGGGATAGATTTACCCTTAAAAGTACAATCACATTAAAATAAAAAATTAATAGGTTAAATAAAAATAATAAGTAAAAATATATATTTAACATGCTCAATATGTGATATCAATATCACATAAATGCTAATAAATTTTACACATTCCTATATTATTCAAAAATAAGACCCAATTTAAATAGTATGACCGACAAAACTAAAATAAAAAGTAAAACCATGTGTGGATATCCCCACCCTTAGGAATAAAAGTGCACACTAACTCTACTTTAATATGTCTCTAGACATCATCATCCTACCAAAAAAGGCCTTTAACCATTACATAAAATTTCATGCATATAATATGTGTACATTATAGGTGTGTCTGCACATAGAATTTTTTGATCCCAGGAAAGGTTAAAACATTAGGGGTGAATTTGGGTATATTTAAAGGTCTTAAGTATTTAAAATTGTGATTCAGATTGTACCTTGGGTTCACCATGGGAGTTTATACCCTTTAGAGGTTTCAACGGTTTAAATTTTTATTAAATTTAAAACTCTTTATATATTTAAGTGTTATACAGTTATGAAGTGTTATTGTAATGATAACTTTGTTTTTTTAATTGTTGTGAATTTTAAAAAAATATAAAAATATGGTTTTAAGTTATAGATTTGTGAGAAAATTGAAAACTATAAAACCTTATTTATGAAAAGGTGTAAATTTGTATATTACAAATGGGAAAATATTATATATGGGAAGTTCAATGTATGGTTAATATATATTCTATTAAGTGAAGGATAAAAAATGGATAAGTGTCTGTGCGTGTAATATTATCATTGAGCACCCTATTGAAAGGAGGCTAATGTAACAAACTTAAACATATATGTTATTTTTTAAAAAATATATTGTGTGAGGGTTCATGGGAATTTTCCAAATTGTAAAACCTTATGAATTGGTAGAGTTGGAAATCATATTATGTATGGATTTTATGGATAGGGTAAAACCACATATATGGAATATATATTACATTTAGATATTGGGAAAAGGAGGAAATTTTGTGTATGAACAAAAATATCATACACAGAGGGAAGAATATTATGAATTAGTTTTTTCAGCAATGGAAAAACCTTATGTAAGATATATATATATATATTACATATTTTAAAAAAGACATTACATATTGAATTTTTATCTAAGAAGAAAAATAGGTATCAAATTATATATTTTTTATTAAAAAATATATTACGTATGGTCATACGTGAGATATTTTTCAGTGAGAATATTTGATAAAGTGTTAAGACACTATGATAGATAATATTTTTTAAAATATATTTAGTATGTGTTCCAGGGAGAGGCGATATATAAAATATGATCTAGTGTTTCAAAAAATTCATTTTTATGAGTTTTGCATGTTTTTTTTCAAAAATATTAAAATATTAAATATTAATGGAATATTAATCTATAAGTACGAAAAAGAGGTATTTCTACCAAAACTCATAGCGTAACCCCTAGTTTCTTTATCTCATTTTTTACAGGGATATCTTCTTTGATTGTTATTTGTTCTTCATAATATGAAGTGGGTAGTATCTACAGGTAGGGATAGATATCCCTAAGTGGTTTACATTGGTTTCCTTCATTGCATTGTTTATTTTATCAATAGTTCCCTAAAATAAGGTTTTACCATATTTTGATAAATCTTACAATTAAAACCAGATTGACCAATGTTTTTCTACAAGTGGATTAATTCATACTATACCTGGGTGGTGCGTAACTATTTTTAGGGTAATAAATTTTTTATGCGTGCATAATAAGTCATTGTGGGTTGGATTACCTATTCCTAGTAAAGAATAGAACCACATAGAGTTTTTTATTCATCAGAGATGTGAAGGGATTGTCTTGTGTTGAAAATAGTGGAAATGATCTAGTATAGAATGATTTCGTTGTGTTATGGGTTCAATCCATAGAGTGATTGATGTTTCAGGTTATAAATGTTTTTTATTCTTGATTTGTTATGTTTTATGTGGTTCCATTATAATGTAATGGGTTTGACCCATGAGACTATGGGTGATGTTGATCATGGGATATGGAGAAACAATATTTTTCAATATGGTGTCGATGTTATTGACCATACCCATGGGTGGCGATGAATGTTTAAAAATTTTATTTTTAAGTTGATGGGGATCCCAGTCACCATTGTGATGAAGCCATTATGGTCATTTTCACATATGATAAAACCCATTAGATGGTTCAATCCACTAGATGTGGGTGGTACCCTTTGTAGTTTAAGCACTGTATGGTAATGGTTTTGACCATTGGTATAGAGGAGGAGTTAATTATAGAAGGCCATATTTGGTGGTGTGTGAGACCTCTAGATGTTATTGTATTCCCACTATACATGTTTGGAATTATGAATCAAAATTTAGGAAAATGTGGATGTATCCATGCCTTAGGTTTTATTAGGATGTTGATCTGGTGGATGGTAAAGTGTATATAAGTCCATGGTACTTATGATGTAACTTGGGTTCAAGTTGTTTTGGGGATAATGATTTTTTGTGATGTTAATTCAATGGAAAATTTAATTGTTTAGAAGGTTGAGGGAAATTATAGTATAAAATATTTTGGATATATTATGCTACTTTAGAATTGCTCGAGGTTGGTAATGGATCATTCAAGGTTAGTTGAGAATGAGAATAAAATGTTGTGTAATGTGATTTGGTTATTTTTTATTGTTCTTTAAATCAATGTAATATGATATAGATATTAGTTAGGGACACCACTACAGGTGGTATAATGAGTTCATACTCACACCTTGCATAATCTCTCTAGGACTCGTATAGACTTTATGGTTCTTCATACAAGTAAGGGTAAAGTTTTGATGTATGGAAACTTGTGTATATAAGAGTTAATATGTTCTAGGAGCTATAAAGAATGGTTTTTAGTCACACTAGGTGGTCCCTCAATGTCAGACTGGTGGATATTTTGATTATTTTTGTACACGTATATTTTAAATTGTTCAATAGGTTACTAATTGAATCTTTTATGACTACATTGACATTGTCGGTGTTTATTATGTTAATTGTATGTATATCATGGATTATTTTTTTATTACTATTTAAATTTCTTACATTGTATTGTGTTGATATTATTTTTATTATCCTTAGAGGGTATATTCTCCCCATTTTGAACCCTTATACACTTGATACCAATTGTCAGCCTAAGGAATTCGAGAAGTTGTGCCTAATTTCTAGTAATACTATGGTTTGGTTACTATGGAATGATCTAGTATGGTTTTTATAAACTGACATTAGATATTGGTGATTTCTATGTGGTATTAAAGTATGGTTTTCCAAAAATTAATTATTGAGTTTTTCTATCTGAGTTGTGGTTGGATGGTCATCTAGGAATGTGTTGGAACATTGAAAAATGTCATTCTTTTTGTCTAGAAAACACAAGTACGAGCATAAGTGTATGTTACTAATGATACAATGATTTTTTTTGAGTTTTCGTGATTGCATTTGGGTTACTTGTTTTCACTAAATTGGTTTTTTGATATTATTGATCAATAGTCTCAAACTTTGGACCGAAAGATGTATGATGTTGTACTCATGTATCATTCTGGAAATGTTGGGATCATAAGAAATAAGTGTGTTTCTTGGGATTTTTTCACTGTTTTGGATAGTTAAAGTAGGTTTTATCTATTTAAAGTATCAACAACATGAAAAAGTTGTTTTATTTCATAGTCTCATGGTAGAATTTTACTCACCTAATGAAACTAGGGAATGTGATTATCATTTTGGTTCTCGAATGAAAGGGGAGTTGATTTTTTAATGTTTCAGTAACAACCTTTATGGTGTTTTTTCATATATATTCTGGGTTGAATTCTACTCATCCATACCAAGTATGTGAGTCCTGGTGTGAAAAATATATGGATCATGTATGTGTATGTAGTGTGTGGAATAATGGATGTGGGGTCATATGATGTGTGACATGGGTGAGTTAGGGAAGTGAAATGGCTTGTGGGATACACTTCCTGTTACCTATTTCCTTATTTATAATATCTAGCCTATTATATATGCAGTAAGTATGATATTTTATTGTTCTAAAGGTTCAACCTAGATGGAATCCATTGGATTTTCAAGAGGTTATAGATGTAGTGTTATAGAGGCATGAGTAGGATGTGTACCTTGAGGAAAGGGGTAAGACTGATCCCTCAGTCTATGTATTTAGGTAATAAGGTCTACTATGGATAGAAAATTTTTGTAAATGGTTTTATTAGTAGCTCATGGTGAGGTTATTGTGAGTAATATAGAGTAATAAATTGTTAGCTTAGGGAGATGATCCATATATAGAATATTTGATATGGGAGTTATAGTCTCCATATTCTTGTTGGTTGAATGAAGATGGTAGACCATAATTAGTATAGAAATATATAGATTTATAAATTAAAATTTTGATTATATCGATATAATACCTAGGAAGATAAGGAATTTTTTCATATATATGATTAGGTGATAATAGAAATACTAGTAAGACATAAAATTATATACTGGTAGGAATGAGGGGTTAACATGGAAGGACTTTGAGGTGATGTTCTTTAAGTTTTTTTTCCTAAGATGTTGAGGTAAAATTAGGACCATGATTTTATTCACCTGGTATAATGAGAGACTTCATTTATGGATTATGTTGCAAAGTTTTCATATTTATTAGAGTTTTCACCAATCATGGTGGGGGATGAGTTCTCATAAGTATGGTGTTTCAAGGATGGTTTAAGATAATAAATTAAAGTGTATGTAAACATTTTCAGGATAACCACATTATTAGAGGTGTTAAACATTGTTCTTATAATATTGATAAACCTAGAAAATGATATTATTTCAATCTACACAGTAGCAATGGGAAAGAATCGTAATGAAGATCCATATTGCCATAAGAGGGGTCATGAGGATGCACAGTTGGATAATTAAAGTAGGGGTTTATTGATGTCATCATAGAGTTAATCATAGGTTACGTGTTTTCAGTGTCGTAATTTAGGGCATATCTAATTTCAGTGTGATCAGCAACCTATGGAGTAATGTAAGTAATTTGGAGAGGCTTTGTCGAAGATCCTCATGACCATCTAGAGGTTATGGATTGATTTAGACTCAATAAATAGAGGTTGGAATGAGAATGGTAATAGGATATGGTAGCTGTAATATAAAAGAACACATAGGAAATGGAAGTTGACAAGATAACCTGTAGTGGGTGTCATAGTTGGTAGTGATTATGAATCCACAAGGAGGAAAAACGTCAGGTAGTCAGGCTTCACTTAAATTTCAAATAATCAACCCCGTGGATACAGATTAGGCTAGAGATTTGATGAGAATTAAATTTTTGTTATTAGTATATGATAATGTTTTTGTTTAATGGATTCTAGTGCCCAAGGTGTATATGTGATAAATGTATTAATCAAGTGTTGTTTAAAATGATAGAATTGTGTGTGATTCATGATATGTGAGGGATGTGTTTTTATCATATATAAAATAGGAAATAATATATAAAATAGGTATATAAGTGGGAATTGTTTATGATATAGGATGCAATTTATCACTAGGTATGATATAGGAGAAATTTGGGTATTAGTTATGATGTGATAATAAAAATAGATGGTCGATGTCTTTGTGTGAATAATCGGAATGTATTGAATGAATGGGTGTGATGTTATAATTTTTCTTAGTGATTCAGTTATAGTGAGGCTGTGTATATGATTCTTATAGTAGGAAGTGCCTGTGGAAGGAATTGGTATGTTAGAATTGGGTAAATGGGGTGACCAGGGAAGTGACAGATACATTCCGAATCATACCAATTATTTGAAGAATGATGTGAGAGAGGAATTTAGGATTCAGTATGAGTTTTCCATTGAGATTTCAATATATCTCAAGGATGAGATATCATTTGGTTGGGAGGATTTATGGTCCTGATAATTTAAAATGGTGATCTAGGTTAGTCCTTGGGTTGGACATGTGAGTTTAGAACACAAAGTGGTTTTGGGGGTTTAATTTTTGTTTAATTATATAGCTGGTTATATTTTAAATAGGAATGTAGTTTGAAAGTGTTATTATAAAAATATTATACTTTATTTTTAAATTTTAGCTAATTCTATAAGAATTCATGAATTTTGGTTTTTTGTTATATATTTTCAAAAAATAATTCCTAAGTATAAAACTGTACATACGAAAAGTTGGAAATATGTATATAATACTTTGAGAAAAATATATTATATATAGCAAGTTATCTATATGTAAAATATATATTTTTTAGGAATTGATTGAAATGTCAGTAATTTTTGGTGTGTATAAGGTTTTTATTGAGCACTATACTTAAATGTGGATAAGGTAAAATTATTACACATGTACATAAGTTTTTTTTAAAAAAACTATTGTGTGGTGGATCTTGGGAATTTTCCTACGTGTAAAACCATACGAATATAAATGGAGGTAGAAAATTATATTACATATGGTTTTTTTGGATAAGTGAAAAACCATACATATGGAAGATATATTATGTTTCAATGTTTTGGAAAAGGGGTAAATGTAAAGTATGCACAAAATTATCTTTTCTATGGGGAATAAAATTACGTATTTGTTTTTTGGCTAATAGAAAAACCTTACATATGATATATATACTACATACTAGACATAATATACTTTGTATTAAATTTTTAGTCTAATGAAAAAACATATGTATAAAAATCTATATTTTTTGTATTGGATAATATATTATTTATATCTATGCATAAGATATTTTTTTTGGAGAAAAATTGGTCAAGTCTTACACCACATTGATACATAATTTTTTTTAAAATATATTATGTATGGGTCTCCAAGGATGGGAAATATGTAAAATAGGATCAATTGTTTTCCAAAATTATTTTGGTGATTTTTAAGAATACTTTCTAAAAAATATTTAAAAAATGAACTTTTAATGGAATATTTTACTATATAGAGGATTGTGGGGTATTTTGACCTAAACTCATGGTTTTCCCCTATTTTATTTATATACATCATTACTATGGATATTCTCTTTAATTATTGTCTGTTATTCATGCTTTATGAAGCAAGAAGTGTCCCCAAGTAATACTAGTTATCCTTAACTAGTTAATTCTATCTTATGTCACTATTATTTTGGTTTTCAGTTGATGGTTCTCTAAAATAGTGTTTGTTTCTAATTTGGTAAATCTTTTGATTAAATTTAAATTAAATGGAGTAATTATATAAGTATAACCATGCATACTTTAAGTAGGTGGTTATAAACTATTTCTAGTATTATACATGTGTTACGTGTGTCTAATAAATTGGTGTAGGATGTGTTTCCTATGTTTGACCAGGAACAGAATCATGTGGCATTTCCACAGTTCATAAGAGATGCATAGGGGGTTATATCATGTGGAAACCAGTGGATGTGATATGGTATATAATTCTTACATAATGTTATATGATCAAGACATTATGGCGTTTTTCCATTTGTATAAATTGGTGATTCTTTAGTTGTGGTGTTTTATGTGGTTCCATGGAGACATGTTAGGTGTAATCAATATGACCTTGAGTGATATTCCTCTTGGGATATAGGGTGAAATAGTTTTTTGGTATGGTGTATATGGTGATGACTATTATCATTGGTGGTGATGGAGGTTCATTAATGGTGTGGCCTAGGTTGTTGGTGATGATGCTCACTATGGGATTGTAGCTATTAGAGTAAAGTTCACATAGGAAGGGAATCATAAGGTGGTTTGGTACACTAGATATTAGTGGAAACCTTTATAATTTTAAATGGAATAAGGGTATGGTGTTGTGGTAGACTACATGGTGTTATTAAATAACTACAGGGATACACAAATTTAATAATTTATAAAACTCACACAAACTACATAAAATATAGTAATTTGAAAGCCACAGTATCGAACCCACAGGGTTGATCCGTATGTTCTAAATTAATTTAAGAAAATAAAAAGTCAATGTTTTTGTTTGGTTGAAGAAATAAAAAACAAATATCATCCAAATTGGGTTTTATATCAATAGATGAGAAATCCAAGTTTAGTGATATACAGTATTTTGCACTGTGGATTTAATTGATAATTAATTTATTCATCTTTACTGTCATAATTGGGTTAGTATGGATCCTTGTATGGGTACCCTACACTAATCCTATGATTGAACCATTTAAAGGGATATCTACTAAATGAAATCACAAAACTAGGAAACCTAAAACCCAATATAATCATAAAAAACCTATATTTTATAATGTTCATACACAAAACAAGACAATTAATTAATGAAATGAAATGAAAATCCGAAGATGAATTAATATTGAAAAAATAAATTGAAAAAATTAAAAAAATGAATAGTAAATAAAAACAATCCCTAAGAATCACATCCCCCTACAATCACATCCATCGGTACAAAGAAAAATACTCGTTCAAGCTATGAATTATGGGAACGAGAAGAATGGGTACCTAAAGAAGAATGGTGGTGAATCCAGGATTTGGATCATCACTCCATACATCCAACACTCTAGTAGTCTTCTATTAGTGTCCTTCTGTTGTGGAATCATTTATAAGGTGAGTTCGAGGAGTGAATTTAATGTAAATCATATCAAACCCTCGGTCATGGGGTCATTATTTTTATATTTGCCGACACTTACTCAACATGCAATACTTTACATGATGTGAAATATTTTAATTTTCATTCTTTTGGGAAATGTTATGAATTTTGATGTATTTATTCAAAAATAAATATCCTGAAAAAACTCACGTCATATAATTTGAATACATTATGTGTAAATTTTCTTGCTCTATAATTTTCAGCTTCATGCTTCCTCAAAAAATCTGGTGTATATCTAAAAATCTCCGCTTTTCATTCCTTTATTAATGATATGACATATCCCATCATAAAACAAAAAAAAATCAAATTATTAACAAATTAGAAATAATATTCAACTAAATAAACAAAACAATGCATTAAAATAATCTAAAATGTATGCATGAAATAGAGCTATCAAATAACCAAACAATTGAATTCATACTTTTCCTAAAGGATAGAATCCCAACATACTTCCAATGATGTTCACCTTACCATGCTTTAAATTAAATTTTAACAAAAGAAATGGATCAAATGGAAAACAAAATATTAAAAAATCATATAAGAAAATTCATCAATGTGTCACTTTTCAAAAAAAATCATCAAGTGTTTCACTTTTCTCCTTTAAAACATCCAATACATTTCAATCATCCATTTTCGTTTTTCAATTCACTATTAGTATGCATTCCACTTGAAATTTTCCTCACATGATTTTTTCTGATCATTATCTAGGTACAAATGAATAGAGTGATGCACATAACTCAAAAACATACTAATTACCATAGGCTTTAAAGGAATCTAACATCTCCACCGTATAAATACAAAATAGTATTTAATCTTTAGGGCTTCCCATTAGGATAATATTATTCTAAGCCTTCAGGGTAAGAAGTTAAATGATGTAAAAATTAAAGCTCTAAAATTAGGTTTGACTCTAATGAATTGTTCAAGATATTAATAGATAATATCAATGATAATATACCTCTAAATATGTAATTTCTCTCTTCCCCTCAAAATTATAAAATAGGATCATGATAAATGTAATAAAAATGAATGACTCACCCTCTCTTGATTTTCTTTCTATTTATTTTCTTCTTCTTTTAAATCAATGCTTAGGGAAAACAACACATCCACCAAATAACAACATATGATCAAAATATCGTCAATCTGAATGACAGTTATTTTTTATCCTCCAAATACACAACCCAAATTTTCATTTTTTTCTAAACATTTTTTTTGATTTTTTTTTCAAGATAGGTAAATAATAAAATTAAATAATAATTAAATAAATTATTGAAAACATTATAAATTTAAATAATTTCCAAATATAAGAAAAATTTCACTTACAATGATAAATATGATCACCTAAAATAATGATTTTTCAAATTCTAATTCACATTATTATTTATACTAATTATTTTTCTCATTTTATCATTCAAATTTATTGTCAAAGAAATTTAAATTCATTTCATGATAAATATCCTAAGTAGTTTATGAATCATATTTCAGTTGATTAAAGTGTGAATCAAGTCCTGGTAGAAAATTGGATGTCAAAGCAATAAAATAATTAAAGTGTGTGGAATACCACATAAAAGTATAAAAATGAAACGCTTACTCCAATATAAATTGATTCTTCAAACATGGTTTGTATAGGTTCTACCTTAACTTTTTTATGACATGTACATCACTTCACAATGTATAATTTTTCTGTATCTTCTTCTCATAATTCTTGTTTGTTCCTAATATCTACCTTGATGGTTCTGAAAAAATAAAAATACACAAGTGAAAGAACATACCATAAAAACAAAATTTAAAAATATTTATGGATGACTTCTTTGTTCTAAAAAAATAAGGAAAAATATTATAATCTCATGATGCCTCCTGGAAACACTTTTTCTTTCCATAGTTGGCCTGACCATACCTCCATCATATCTAGTTGGTTGATGATACGAAATAGGTTATCAGATCTGGGTCTTCAAAATATTGAAGTCATGATTCCTCCATATAGATGGGTTATCTCCCTTATTCTAAAACTAATTTCAATTTATCATTGGTAAAAATATTATCCATCTCCATGGACCAAGTCCAGCAGTTCTTAGACCTTCTTAAAAAATCAAATGGCAGATCATTGAATATCCAAACCTGTTCTCCTTCTTTGATTTCTCCTTGAATTAAATTTCCTCCACTATCTTCATCTTTTTACAGCACTTCTTTTCCTTTATACATCTTTTTCATACATTCTTTATCACTTCCTATAGTTGATACTTAATCTATTTTCTCATGAACAACAATATCTTATTCTTTTAGTAGAATATCTTCTCAGAATTTATCCATTGCTTTGTATGATTTCTGTATTGCCCGATGAAAATTGAACTTCGCCTCTAATCATCTAACTCTTAAACTCTGTTCTCCATTTTGAACATCAAAAAATTACCTTCCTGAATCTAGGAACGTTTTTCCCATGATTATTGGGAGATTCTCTCTATCCACATCCATAACCATCAAATCAATTGTAGAATTGAACTTGTTTACTTAGATGATGACATCTTCAAGTATCCCTTGAGGAAGTCTCACTGTTGTATCAAATAGTTGAACCATAACTTGAGTTGGATACACCTCCTTTAATCCAAATCTCTTGAATTTGGAATATGAAATTATACTTACACTGACACTTAAATCACATATAGTAGTACCAAAATCATTAGTACCAATTGTAATTCAAATGGAAGAACTACTTGGATTACACTTCTTCTTTGGTAGGATTATTGATACTACTTCTAATCTTTCTCCAACAAGTGTAAAGGTTTATAATTCTTCAAGAATCATTTTTTCGTCAAAAATTCCTTCATAAACTTTACATAGACATGCATGTTTGTGATTCCCTCAAAAAATAGAATTTTTATGTCTATTTTTTAAAAACTAAATAAAAAAATTTGTTTTCTTTCTTTAGTCTTCACCTTCTTTGACCAATTCAGAAATGGTAGGGGTGGTCGGTATGGTAGTGGTGATTCTTCTTCATTATGTTACTCAACTTCTCTATGTTTTTCTTTACTCACTCCCATTGGTTTTTATTAATTATTTCATAAAAACTCAGTACCAATCCCTTTAGTCTTCTTAACAATTTAAAAAATATAACTTTCACATCTGTATGGGGATGTTGTTTTGGGCATCTTGGATGCTCTCCAGTTTCCCTTTCCCTAAGTTTCTTTGTAATCTGACCAACTTAATATTTTATATTCCACATTACAGGTTTTTAGTTTTGTGAGTCGTTTCTCAATTATGTGATTTTAGTACCTTGATCCTTTGATTATGCTATAAAATCATTAAGTGAAGCTTATATAATATTAATAAAAGTTTCAAGGGTCTCTTCTAGTGAATGAACTTGACTGGTTAGTGTTGTCCCTTGGTGTTGAGGTTGAAAACCTTGTTTCCTCAACTGAAAGCTGTGGAATTTATTTTGATTATTCTATTGTGGTCATTGTGGCCTCCATCCCTATTGATAATTTTGAGGATTAAGATATAAATAATTCACATCTTCACAATATATACCTTGGGGATTTTGGTTGGCCATGATTTTATCTAGTCTCTTTGACATGAAATTCATTTGTGTGGAGACTTAGATGTTGTCAACAAAGTGCACTCATTATGCTCACCCATCTTCTGGATTCCACTGAAATCTACTACTGGACATCTCATCTAAAAAAAATAAGTATCCTCTGGTGAATTTCTCAAAAGAAAACCTCATGCAGCAACATGAACTATTGAATGATTTCACTACAAAAATCCTTTATAAAAATTTGAATTAGTAACCACATTTCTATTCCAGGATGAGTAAATGATCTTATTAAACCTTTGAATTTTTCCATTGAACTCTATAAATATTATTCATTTAATTTCTCATAATTCAAAATACTTACTCGTAGATACATTGAAATTGGGGATGGGAAAAAATGTGTTAGAAATTTTCTTACTAGATCCTCCCAACTAATGATTGAATACGGATTTAGACTTTGAATCAACTGCCATGATTTTTCTTTCAATGAGAATCTGAAGAGTTGTATCCTTATATCATCATTTTTTATGTTTTTAAATTAGAATGTGTCACAAATTTCCAAGAAATGTTCAATGTGTGAGTTTGGGTATTCATGAGGTATCCCATAAAATTTGAGTGAATGTGTGATCATTTAAATTACTGATTATTTGATCTCAACGTGTTGAGAAGCAACTGGGCTGTATGAAAATTCTTGGATTGACCTCCATTTTTTTGGTTCTTTCATAATTTATCAGCGCCTTCCTCCCTGGATTTTTTCCTAGAACGTGTGGTCCTACTCTCTGGACCAGCTCATCATTAGCTTGTTGAAATTGATCCCTTCTAGCCATTATGTTATGTTCTTTCTCAGATTACTAATTTTACTTATTTTTCTTGTGAATGTCCTTTTCCCACATTGGATCAAATGCAAGATCTTCAATTTTATCTTTCCCCTAAGTAGAGTATTCATGCAATGGATTATTACCTGAAATAACAGCATGATAAGACCATGTATAAAATAATGAATTAAAATAAAAATGACAATTAGGATTCCTAGTAAACTTAAACCTAATGACAATGATCCCTGAAAATAGTACCAACAATTTGGTAGCCCGTAGGGAGTCCTGAAATTTCTATTACGCTGCACAAATTTAATAATTTACAAAACTTAGACAAACTACGAAAATATATTACTTGGAAAGACTAAGTATCAAACCCATAAGGACAATCCATATGTTATTAATTAATTAAAGAAAATAAAAAGTTTAATATTTTGATTAGTTAAAGAAATTGAAACAAATAGAATCAATATTTGGTTTGATATCAAGTGATGAGCATGCCAGGTTCAAGAATATTTTGGTTCATGCACTGTAGATTTAATTTATAATGAATTTCTTCAGATTTGGTGTTGGAATTGGGTCAGTAGGAATCCTTGGTCTTAGTAACCAGTACTAATCCTATGAATTCACCATTGGGATAGGCATATACTAAATGAAATCACAAAACTAGGAATCCCAAAACCCTAATTAAAAATAACTATCCTAGATTTCATAATTTTCATAGAAACAATAGCACAATTAAATGATGCAATGAAATTAAAATCCAAAGAACATAGCAGTGTTCATGAAATGTGAAAAGAATATAAATAGGAATTAATAATATGATTTTAGCAATCTAAAACCTGAATAATAAATAGAAACAATACCTACAAAGCACAACCCTTGGCTAAAATAAAACTACTTTCTCATGCTAGGAATGATGAGAATGAGAATCATGGGTACCTGAAGAAAAATGGTGGCATAGTAGGTCTCTCGATCATGAATCCTTGCATACAGTGCTCTAGCAGTCATCTATCGGCATCTTCACATTATGGAATCATCTGCAAGGTATGGTCAAGGCATGAATATAAAGGAAATCCCATAAAACCCTTATTCGAGGCGTCATTAATTTTCTACTCACCGACAATTACATGACATGTAATACATTACACTATGTGTAATCTTTCAATTATCATTCTGTGGGGAAGTGTTACAAATTTAGATGTAAATGTTCAAAAAACATATTTCAAAAAAATTCACATCATATAATTGGAATACAGTACATGTAAATTTTCTTTCTCCTTTATTTCCAACATCATGCTTCCTCAAAAATCTAGTGTCACAATGGTTCAGTTTACTCATGGCATGAAGTGTCTTATGGATCCAAAAAACTTCTCTTTTCAATCATTTGGCAATGATACATCATATCCTTCAATAAAACATAAAATATAAAACAAATAAAATCATTCAAAAATTGGAAATAATATTCATTTAAATAAACAAATAAATACATAAAAATACTCCAAAATATATGCATGAAATATAGTTATCAACTACCCCCACAATTGAATTCAGACTTGTCCTCAAGGATGGGTTCTCAGTATACTATAAAGGACATTCACCTTACCATGCTTCAAATTCAATTTCATCAAAATCGATTGATCAAATTGAAACTTAAATGTTTAGGATCACACAAGAAAATTTATCAACACCTCAAATTTCAAAAAAAAAACAAGTTAATCAAGTATTTTACTTTTCTCTTGTGAAACAACCAAGCCTTATAAATCATCAATTTTCATTTTTCAATTCAATATCTGTTTTCAAAACACGTTAAATTTAACTAAGATAAATTTTTATGATAATTATCTAGGTAAAACTAAATAGTTTGAAAAACTTACCTAAAAAAATTTCACTTACCATAGCATTATAAGGCATCTAACATCTCCACCACATAAAGACAAAATCACAATTGATCTTGAGGGATTCCCATTGTGATCATATGACTCTGAGGGTTCAGGGTACGTAGTATATGATTTAAAAATTAAAGGTCAAAAAAATATTTTGACTCTAAATCATTTTTCATTATATTATGAGATAATACCAATGAAAATTATCCTTTAAATATGTAATTTCTCTCCCCACCCCCAAAGCTCAAAGTGATATCATCATAAATGTAATCATAATAAATGAATCAAACTCTATTTATTTTTTTCTATTTTTATTTTCTTCAAAAGCTATGATTTGTAAAAATATCACACTCACCACCTATCCAATAAAAATCAAAATATCATCAGTTTGGAAAATGGTTATGTTTTATCCTCTAAAAAAACAACCCATTTTTTCATTTTTTTCCAATTTTTTAGAAAGAGAGGTGAACAATAAAATTTATTGAAAGAATTAATGGCCTCTTCCCATATGAAAATATAAAATACCACATCAAAATATATATAATGAATTATATCTCAGTACACCCTATAATGTCCTTCCCCCACACTTATTCTTTTAAATATCATGAAAAATACTAAGATAAAGGTATAAATATATAATATAGTCTTGTAACGCGCCTCATTTTCTAAAAAGTTTGTTTATGGATTCTATATGATTGAAAGGATTAATGAAAGGGGTATATCATGATAAGGTATAGTGAAAAAGAATGCCTTAATCATTTTAAAAGTGATCATGCTCAATCAAATATTTGATAAGATGAAAAGCAAGTTCTATAAGAAAACATGCCACAGTTTCTCAAGAAGTATATAAATGAAATAATGTGAAATATTATGCTTAGATGATGTCTCGGGAATGTTATGAATGGTTAGAACAATCACTCATGGATTTAGACACGAATAATTAAATTAATTAATGAAAATATTAGAAAATTAAATAATTTCCTAATATAAGAAATATTTCATTTACAATGATCAATATGATCCCTTAAAATGATAATTTTTCAAATCCGAATGCACGTTCATATCTCTTTTAATTAATTTTTCCACTTTATCATTCAAATTTATTGACAAATAAATATAAATTCATGGCATTATAACTATCCTAAGTAATTTATGTCACATAGTTCAATTGAGTAAAGTGTAAATCAGGTGCGGGAATGCACTTGGAAGTTAAATCACTAAAACAATTAAAATTTGGGGATTAAAATATAAAATTAAAAAATTAAAATAATTAATCCACTTTTAATTAATTATTCAAACATGGGTTGTACATCTTTTATCTAAACTTTTTTATGATGTGTAATTTCCCTTCACGATGTGTAATTTTTCAGCAGCTTCTTTGTCTACTGCTTTCTTCTACCTACATCCTACCTTAATGATCCTATAAAAATAAAAATACACAAGTGAAACAAAAATTCACATCAATTAAATTTATAAATATTTAGGGATGATTTATTTTTCCTAAAAACATAAAAATAAATACTGAAAAAATCCTGAAAAATCATACAGCCTCCCGAAAGCACATTGGTTTACCATCATTGGATTAACCTTACCTCTTTTAGATCTAAGTGGTTATTGGTAGGAAAGAAGTTACTCTATATGGATCTAAAAAATATCAAATTTGTGATTCCTCTATTTAGATAGTCCCTCTCTCTTTTTCTGAAACTAATTTCACTCTCCCTTTGGGGAAAAATTTCTTTATCTCCATGGGCCTAATCCAGTGATTCTTAACCTTTATTAAAAAATCAAATTATAGATCAATTAATCTCCCAAAAATTTATCCTTATTTTAATTTTCCTTGAATTAATATTCCTCCACTATCTATAAATTGTTCTGATACTTTCTTTCCTTTCATCAACTTTTTCATACTTTCTTATTCACTTTCTATAGGAGCTCCTTTATATATTTTCTTTGTGAACAATAGTGTCCCAATCTTTTAGAGGAATATATTATGAGAATTCATCAATTATTTCATATTATTTCTATATTTACCAATGAAAATTGAACATCACCTCTGATCATCTAACTCTTAAACTCAATTCTCTATTGTGAACATCAACAAGTTCCCCTCCCGTATCTAGGAATGGACTTCCCAAGATTATTGAGAGATTATCTTCATCCATTCCCATCACTATGAAATCCTTATAAAAATATATATTCTCAACTTTGATGATGACAACTTTAGGTACCACTCGAATATGTCTCGCTATTGTATAATATAGTTAACGCATAACGTGAGTTTATTTCATATCTCTCAATCCCAAGATCTTGAATGTTGCATATGAAATTTTATTTACACTGAAACCTAAATCACATATATAACTACCAAAATCATTATTACCAATAGTAATCGAAATGGAACAACTACCTAAATTTATTTCATTATTTAGTAGGATTATTTATACTACTTATAATATTTCTTCTGTTTGTGGAAGGGTTGATAATTCTTTAGGATTATTTTTTTCATCACCAATTCCTTCCTGAACTTTTCATAGATAGAACTTTTTGTGATTTCCTATGAAAATGAAATGTTGATGTGTATCTTTTTGAAAATCTCAAAGAACTCTTTTTTCATTCATCAATATTCAACTCCTTACACCAATATGGAAATGGTAGTGGTGGTTAGTATGGTTTTGGTGCTTCCTCTTCATAATTTTATTCAACTTCTATGTTCTTTGCTTTACTTTCTACCACCGGTTGTTCTTTATTATTTCTTGAAAATTATATACCACTCCCTTTTCTCTTATTCCCAATTTGGAGAAATATGGATTTCACATCTACATGGGGATTCTATTCTTAGCTTTATGGAAACTCTCCTATTTTTCTTTCCCTAATTTCTTAGAAATCTAACTAACTTGACATACTATGTTTCTCATTACATCTTCTTAGTTTTTGGAGTCATTTATCAATTCCCTCATTGCAGTACCATGATCCATTGAGTATGTTTTAAACTCTATAAGTGCAACTTTTTTGTGGTCATAAAAGTTTCAAGGGTATCTTCCAGTGAATGAAATTTACTGATCAATTTTGGAACTTAATAGTGAGGTTAAAAACCATCTTGTCTCAGCTAAAAACTTTCACCTTGATTTTCATTATACTATTATGATTTTTTCTATATCTCAACACAAAATTTTTATGATTATAATCTAAATAATTCAAATTTTCTCAATACATACCTTGGAGATTTTGGTCATCTATGATTGCATCCAGTTTCTTTGACATGACATTTATTTGGGTGGTGACCCATATATTTTTAGAAATGTTCACTCCTTATGCTCACCCTTCTTCTGTATTCCAATGAAAACTACTACTGGACATCTCATATAATAACTCATAGCTCTCCTCTGGTGACTTTCTAATAATCAAACCTCCAATTTTCGCATCAACTATCGAATAATTACCCTGTGATAATACTTTATAGAAATTTTTAATTAATAACCACATTTGGATTCTAAGATGAGGAAATCGTCTTATGAAACCTTTGAATCATTCCCATGAACTATATAAATATTATTCATTTAATTTATCCAAATTTAAATTACTTACCTACAAATCCATTGGCTTTGAGGGTGGAACAAATTGTGTAATAAATTTCTTACTAGATCCTCCCATGTGGTGATTGAATGCAAAGGAAGACTTTGGATCCACTCTCATTCAATGTATTTTAATGAGAATCTGAAGATTCATTGCCTTAGAACATCATTTGTGACATTCTGAAATTGGATAGTGTCGCAAATTTCAAATAAACTTTCATGTTTATGTTGGGGTCTTCATGAGGTATCCTGACAAATTGGAGTCAATGTATGATCATTAAATGATCGCTAGGTTGATCTCAAAGTATTGAACAATGAATAAGTGTATGAGAATTCCTAGGCTGACCCCCATGTTCAAGGTTCTTCTATAATTAATCAATGCTTGACTACCTATATTTCTTCCTCTGACATGTGGTCCTAATCTCTGGCCTAGCTCATGGTCATCTTTTGGAAATTGATTCCTTCCAACCATAATGTTATATTATTTCTAGGCTTCATCCCATTCCAGATTTTCCTTGTGAATGGTCCTTTCCAACTCTAGATAAAATTCATGATCTTCAAGTTTATATTTCCCATGAGTGGGGTATTCGTGAAATTTATTATTACCAAAAAACAACAACATGACAATACCAAGTGTAAGAAAATTAATTAAAATAAAAACTACTATCAATATTCTAAATTAACTTAAACATAGTGGCTAACGTCCATAGAAATGGTGCCAAAAATGTGGTATCCTGGAGGGAATAATTAAATTATTATTAGGATGCACAAAATTAATAACTTATAAAACTTATAAAAACTACTAAAATTATAGTACCTATAAATCTATTGTATCAAACTCACAAAGATGATCCATATGTTCATAATTAATTAAATAAAATCAAAAGTGAAATTGTTTGATTGGATTAAGAAATTGAAACAAATAACTACAAGATTGGGTTTTATATCAAGAGATAATCATGTTATTTTTAGAGATATTTGGGTTCATGTTCTATGGATCTAATTTATAATTAATTTATTCATGTTTGGTGTTGGAATTGGGTTAGCAGGGATCCTTGGTATGTCCACCCCACACTAATCCACTGATTTCAATATTGGAATGGACATATACTAAATGAAATCTGAAAAATAGGTAACTCAAAATCCTATTTAAACATAACTAACCTAGATTTCATAATTTTCACAAACAAAAAAAGTCCAATTAATTGATGCAATGAAATGAAAATCTTTAGAATATAGTAATGACCATGAATTACAAAAAGAAGATGAATTGTAATTAATAAAATGAGTTGTAGCAATCCAAAATATGAATAATAAATAAAAAAAATCCCTAATAAGAACATACCCTTCCCATAATATACCCTATAAAAAACTACATGCTCATGATATTCATGATGAGAAAGAGCATCATGGGTACCTACAGAAAGATGGTGGTGAAGCAGGGCTCCGGATCATCACTATGTGCATGCAGTGCTCCATCATTTGTCTATTGGCATCCCCCCTTATGGAATCATCTAAAAGGAGAATATGAGGTGTGAATATAAAGGAAATCATATCAAACCCTAAGCTATGAAGTCATTATTTTTCTTCTCACTGACAATTACCTGACGTGTAATGCTTTACATGATGTGTTATCTTTCAATTTTTATTCTATGGGGCAGCATCACAAATTTCAATATAAATATTCCAAAAAATTATCTCTAAGAAACCCACATATTTAATTGGAATAAATGATGTGTAAATTTTTATTCACTATAATTTTAAGCTCCATGCTTCCTAAACAATCTATTTTCAAGCCACTTTTCTTCTGTAACACCATGAGATTTTTTGAAATATTTTTTTAATTACATTATCTTTTTGATATTCTGCATTTCATGTGAAACTAGAATATATATATATATATATATATATTAAAACACTAAGTCAAACACTACTTTCATATGGTTCCAATATGGATTGCGCTACATGCAACATTGACTTGGCTTGCGCTACACACAACACCAACTTCCCATGCACTACATGCAACACTGACTTGGCATATTTTAAATGAAATGTCGAGTTTCAATGAAATATAATTTTACTGATATAATTATTTAAATGGGTTATTTATAACCTATCTATTAAAACATAGTAATATTAATAGTAATAACTACTTTCAAATATTTTTATAATGGTTTCATATAAATAAAATATATTGATAATGAACAAATTTTCATTTTTACTTTACCACCTCTAATGGTGGAAATTATGATGGAAAATATGTTTATATATGTTATATATTATATTTATTAAGTTTTAAATATTATTTAATTATTTTACAACACATATCATTATACTTTCCATTTTTTGTTAATACAATAATTTCGTTTGAGGAAGTGTGGACTACTACCCCCTCAATGTGATGTGATTCATTCCTACACTACATATAATGTATTAAGGATCGATTTTTTGAATATATATGATATAATAAAGCTGATATAATAATTATATATATATATACATATATATTTTTTTACTTTCTTTCTTTCAAGATGACAATCACATGGAAATATTGTCCATGTGTATGTACGGCTTACCATCTCCATTAATAGTGTATTCCATTTCATAGATCTATATCCTATTGATTATTATAATAAAAAATAATTTATATATATTATATTTAAATCATAGTTTTCATTCTAGAAATAATTATATAATATAGCGACCAATTATATAATAAATTAGGATACATATGAAAAAGAAAACGGATATTACCCGAAGTGAAACCTTAACATAGAATTGTTAACAAGTGGGTAATATAAATCCATAATAAAACCATATGTTGTATTATAAGTAATAATATGTATCTATTATAGATGTATAATAAATTATTATTTATTATAAAGTAGGTTTGAATGGGTATGATGTGAGTCAAGACACATGGTATGGGGACTTCATATCACTTTTTATTTCAATGAGATACATGCTTTATTCACTATCCATTCCTTTTTTGTGGTGTGTATACTTCCCATGGATGTATTCAATGTTTCTTATATTTATATTTATAGGTGTTTAAATATCCATTATATGACCTTTATTTCATGTGTTTTATGTTTCAAAAGTTACCAAATTAGTAAAATAGTTTTTTCTCAGTTTTCCATCTTTGAGACTCATGTTTTGTTATGAACCTAAATCCTTTTTAAGGTGTATATAAATCCATTTTAAATTATATATCATGAATATAATTATTTTCATGAAATTATATTATTAATGTAATTTCTTTTCCTTACATGGAGAGTATGACCATATGTTACTATATGATTAGAGTTTATTGAAACAATCTCATCATTTTCCAAGATTGTTGATGATTATTCTTCCTTTGATGAAATATTATGATACATATCTCAATAACACACATAAATTTTATTACCCTCTGTTTATTCATGATATATGTATATATTTTTAATATTTTTTCCACTCTTTGGTACAAAAGAAATTTAAGAATGTGTTTTTAAGAATACCCAACTTTACCCTCTCTTCGGTCGAAAATTTGTGTTCCCTAAAAACCATGATTTATAAAAAGGTTTTTCAAGAATATTCTAATATTATCCTATGATCATTAAAATAAATTTTTAACCTTTTCTATTTTACCAATTATTTCAATGTAATCTTCTTACAGCTTTCAGAACGAGGAATTTTTTCAAACCATTTTACCGCACAAAAGTAAATTTCTTTTTACCTTATACGACATTTATGGATGTATCCACTGCCAATCCTTTGAAGATTTATTTTCATGTTGAAAGGTTATTTTTTAAGAAAATTTTTTGAAAAAATATTTTCAAAGAAATTGTTTTCAAAACGTTTTCAATCCCATTTTATAGTGTTTTAAGGAAAATGGTTTTCAAAATGTTTTTAAGCTCTCTTGATATGTTTTCCAAGAAAATGGTTTAAATTTTTTTTTCAAAGCATTATTTATAAGATATAAATGTTATTTTCAAGAATATAGTTTTCAAAATGTTTTCTATTTTAAATATACTTTTCAAATAAGAAAAGATATTTACTGCAAGAAATGTTTTCGAAATCTCCTACCAAGTTATTTTGGATCTAAGATAATATATGTTGATGTTACTCATGAACTTATAAGAAATTATCCAATGGTTCCATTCATATTATATCGTGAATGTTTTTTGTTTTTATGGAATTATTCTTAAGACACCTGTTTCTCTTCTATGGGTTATATTATTTTGAAACATGCTTCTTTCCATGGGTTATGATTTGATGAAATGACTGTGAAACCTATCTATTTTCCATAGGTTATGGTGTGATGAAATGTTAATGATAACTATTTCATTTTATGGGTTATTATTTCATGTCTATAAAACCCATCACTTTTTATTGGTCATGATAAGATGAATGTTTTATTATCTTGTGGTGTATGTATGAATGATTCTATTATGAGATGGGTGGGACCTATATCTCTCTCCAATGCATTAGGTAAAAATGGATCACACCTGAGTAGAAATGTTATTTGTGTGCCTAATTACATGTTTACATTATTGTGCCTGGAGCTGTTTTTATGTCCATAAGTTTATGTTTAAACTTTATTACATTTTCATAATGTTATGAATGAACCCTATTACCTGTTCATAATGTTTACCATTGACCTGGTTTCATGCTAGTAATTTTATGTGTAAACCTAATTACATGTTCACAATGTTATGTGTGAACCTGATTGCATGTTCACAATAATATTCTTGGACCTGTTTTCATGTCCATAAGGTTATTTGTGAACCTGATTACTTGTTCATAATGTTATTTATTGACCTGTTTGAATGTCTATAAATTGATCCGGGGGCCTAATTTAATGTTCTTAACTTAATGAGTAAACCTGTTTCTACTAATACATTTTCACAGTGTTATAAACCAATGTTCATTCCAGAGGTTCCATGTATTATTTCTATGTTATGATTTCATAACTTATTCTCTTAATTATCTTATGATATATGTTTTACGAACTTCCAATATTTATTATGATATCTCATATGTAGGGTATGATCTTCAAATGTTATGCTAAAGTTTCATACCTTTTCATTATGTTATGCTTACACATTTCCTTTATTTTCCCTTACTGACCATCTGAGATCAACCATTTCTTATGTTTCATTTTCCTAGGTTATGAAGATAGATTTTAAGTAGAATTATTAATGGTGGAGATCTTCATTTGATATATTGAAGATCTTTCACCGGGATAGAAGATTTTTTTCAAGTTTCTAAATAAACAAAACAATTAAGGTCCTCAAGAATATATTTTTGTAATGTAAAGAATATTAATATAAAATTATTTAATATCCATGTGTGTTTATCCTGGTCCCATTACAGCTTCGCTTGTGGCATGAAGTGTCTTTTAGCTCCAAAAATATCCTCTTTTGATTCCTTTTTCAATGATACATCCTATCTTGTCAAAAAACATAAAAAAATTAAATCATTCACAAATTTTAAATAATATTCAATTAAATAAGGAATCCAATAAATTAAAATACACAAATAATGTATGCATGAAATACAACTACAAAATTCCCCAATACTTGAATTCAGACTTCTCCTTAAGGACGAAATCTCAACATACTACAAAGAATTTTCACCATACCATGATTCAAATTAAATTTCAACAAAATCAATTGATAAAATAGAAAATTAAAGTTCAAATGCCACATAAAAAAAATCATCAACACCTAACTTTTCAAAAAAAAAGTTTGTCAAGTATTTTACTTTTCTTATTTCAAACAACCAAGACTTTTCAATCATCTATTTTTAGTTTTAAATTCATTATAAGTATACATGACACTTTCAATTTAACTCACATGAATATTTTCACTCATTATTAGTGTAACAAATAATATAGTGATTAATATACCTCAAAAATGTGTCCCTTAACATTGGTTTACAAGGAATCTAACATCTCCACCCCATAAAGACAGAATCGAAATTTATCTTGAGGGATTCCCATTAGGATCATATCACTCTAAGGCTTCAAGGTAGGTAGGTAAATGATATAAATATTAAATCTGAAAAAGGATGTTTTAACATAAACCATTTTTCATGATATTTATAGATAAGATCAATTAAAATATCCTTTTAAATTTCTTATTTCTCTCTTCCCCCCCCCCCAAAAAAATCTCAAAGTTGGATCATGATAAATGTAAGCATAATGAATGAATCAACCATTATTTCTTTTTTTCTTTTTTTTTCTTTTTTGAAATATATTATTAGGAAAAATCTCACATCCACCACCTAATCACATCCAATCAAAATATCGCCATTCTGGAAGATAGTGATTTTTTATCCTCCAAAAACACAGGCCAATTTTTCATTTTCTTCTAATTTTTTTTAATTTTTTTCACAAGAGAGGTGAATAAAAAAATACAATAAAAGATTTCATGGAATCTCCCCATAGAATAATATTAAATAACCTAGAAAAATATCCATAATGAAGTATATCCCGGTACACCCTATAAAGTCATTCAGCTACACGTTTTATTTTAAATATCATGCTAACCACTTAGAGGAAGAAAGGAATAGATAATATAGGATTTCAACATGGCTCATTTATTAAAAAGGATGTTCATGGATTCTATTGTCTTAAAAAGGATTAATTCAAGGTGGTTATAATGATAAGGTCTTGTAAAAAATAATGACTCAATCATTTTAAAAGTGATCTTATTCAGTCATAGATTTTATAAGATGCAATGAAAGTTATAGAAGAAAACATGATCGAGTTTCTCAAGAAATATACGAAATAAATAATAGAAATATTAGGCTCATATAATGGCTTGGTAAATAGATGAACAATTTGGATAATAACTCATAAAAATGAAAACTAATTATTAGATCAAATAATGTAAATATTTGAAATTAAAGAATGGCCAAATCTCATAAAAAGTTCATTTACAATGATCAACATTATTTCCAAAAATGATGATTTTTCAAATCTTAATCCATATTTTTATCTCTAATAATTATTTTTCCCATTTTTCTAATTCAAAATTATTGAAAAATAAATTTTAATTCATGGCATGATAATTATTCTATATAGTTCATATCTCCAATTTCAGTAGAGTAAAGTGTGAATCAAGTGTGGCCATGTTATTGGAAGTCAAAGTGCTAAAAAAAATTAAAATTTGGAAAATAAACTAGAAAAGTAAAAATTTAAATGCTTACTCCACATTCAATTGATGCTTCAAACTTAGGTTGTATGGGTTCTTCATGCACTTTTTCATGATGTGTACTTTCCTTTTATGACATGTACTTTTCCTACAACTTCTTGTCCAAAATCATTCTTCTTCATGCTTCCTACCTTGGTGGTATTGAAAAAAATAAAAATACAAAAGTGAAAGAATAGTCCATAAAAATGAAATATAAAAATTTTTAGGGGTGATTTTTTTTAAAAAATAGAAAATAAATAAAGAAAAATATTAAAACCTCAGGGTTCCTCCTGAAAGAACATTCGTTTACCTTTATTGGCTTGACCTTACATCGTTTAGATCCAAGTGGTTCAAGGTAAAAAGTAGGTTACCTGATCTGGATTGAAAAAATATCAATGATGTGATTCCTCTATGTAGATGGGTCCTTTATCTTTTTATTAACCTAATTTCACTCTCCCATTAGTGAAAATTTTCTATATATTTATGATCCCAATCTAGTGGATATTTTACCTTCTTGAAAAATAAAATGGTAGATCACTGACTATCCAAACCTATTATCCTTTTGAATTCTCCTTGAATTAACGTTCATCGACTATCTTCAACTTTTTCAAGCACTCTTTATCCTTTATTCATCTTTTTCATACTTTCTTCATCACTTTTTATAGCAGCTACTTCATTTATTTTATCATGGAAAACATAATCCTGTACTTTTAGTATAATGTCTTTTGATAATTCATCAATTTTTTTTCTGATTTCTGTATTTCCCAGTGAAAATTGAACTTCACCCTTGATCTGCCATCTCTTAAACTCAGTTCTCCATTGTGAACATCAACAAATTCCCTTCCCATAGCTGGTATCAGTATTCCCAAGATTATTATGATCTTCTCTTTACCCATTCATGTCACTATAAAATCCTCTGTAAAATAAAACTTTTCTACTTTGACAATGTCATCTTCAAGAATACCTCGAGGACGTCTCACCATTGTATTATCTAGTTGAAACATAACTTGACTTAGTCACATATCTCTCAATATAAGGATCTTTAATGTTATATATGGCATTATATTTACACTAGAACCTCAATCACATATAGCACTACCAAAATCATTAGTACCAATAGTAATAGAAATGGAAAAACTACCTAGATCACTCTACTTCTTTAGTAGGATGCTTGATAATACTACTAAGATTTCTCCTTCTAGAGTAATGGTTTTTAATTCTTCAAGCTTCTTTTTTTTCAACAATTCATTTATAAACTTTGCATAGACATGCATGTTTGATATTTCCACTTCAAATTCAATGTTGATGTGTATATTTTTAAACATATATAAAAACGTTTTTTCTTTCATCAATATTCACCTGCTTGCACCGATCTAGAAATAGTAGTGGTGGTAATTACAGTGGGGGTGTTTCCTCTTAATTATGTTCCTTAGATTCTCGTCACTGTTCTTTACTCATTGTCACTGGTTGTTCATAATTATTTCATAAAAATTCTATACCACTCTCTTATTTATTCTTCCCACATATAAATAATATGGCTTTCAAATCTTTATGGGGATATTATTTTTGGAATCCTAGAAGCTCTCCTATTTTCCTTTCCTTAAGTTTCTCAGTAATCTGACTAACTTTACATTCTAATTTCCTCATTATAGCTTGTTTTCTGTGAGAAGTTTATCACTTATCTAATTTCAATCCTATGATCCCTTTATTATGCTACCAACTCTTTAAGTGCATCTTTTATTGTGATCATAAAATTTATAAGGGTCTCTTCCAGTGAATGAACATGACTGGTTAGTGTTATCCCTTGGTGTTGAGGTTGAGAACCATATTTTATCGGCTAAAATACTTTTTCTTGATTTTTTTCTGTTTTTTTTGGTTGTTTTGGACTTCATCCCTATGAATAATTTTGATAATTATTATCTAACTAATTCCCATATTTGAAATATATATATTGCATATTTTAGTTGGCCATCATTGTATCCAATTTCATTAACATGAAATTCATTTTGGTGGAGACCAGACTATTTTATACCATGTGTACTACTTATTCTCACCCTTCTTCTATCTTCCAATGAAAAACATTATTGTACATCTCGTCTAGTAACTCATATCTCTACTCTAGTGACATTCTCAGAAGAGAACCTTCTATAGTAGCATTAATTAACGAATGATTTCCCTGTGATAATATTTTATATAATGTTTGAATTAATAACCACATTTTGATGCCATGATGAGGAAATTGTCTTATTAAACTTTAAAATTATACCTATAAACTGTATAATAATTTTTCATTTGATTTCTCAAAGTTTTAATACTTACCTATAGATCCATTGACTTTGAGGGGGGGAAAACCGGGTGCCAAAATATTTTCTTACTAGATCCTCCCATGTGGTGATTTATTATGGAGGGAGACATTGGATCCACTCCCATATTTTTCTTTCAATGAAAATCAGAAGATTTTTACCATTAAAACATCATTTTTGATGTTCTAAAATTGGAACCTATCACAAATTTCAAAGAAACATTTATTTTTTTAGTTTGGGTCTTCATGAGGTAGCCCGAAAAATTTGAGTCAATGTGTGATCATTTAAATGAATTCAAGTATAATATCAAAGTGTTAAGAAATAACTTGGGATATGATAATTCCTGGATTGACCCACATGTTTGAGGGTCTTTTATAATTGATCATCACTTGCCTCCCTGGATTTCTTCGTTGGAATTGTGGTCCTACACTCTGGCCCAACTCATGGTCATCTTGTTACAGTTGATTCCTTCCAGCCATAATGTTAGGTTCTTTCTAGCCTTCCTCCTTTTCCTTCTTTATCTTCTGAATGGTCCTTTCCAACTCTTGATGATATTCAAGATCTTCCACTTTATCTTTCCCATGAATGGAGTATTTGTGTAATGGATTATTACCTGATTCAAAACCACAACATAACAAAATGTAAAATAATGAATTAAAATAAAAACAATTATCAAGATTTCTAAATAACTTAAATAGAGTGAAAAACATCCTAGAAATGGTGGAAAAAATTTTGTATCCCATAATGAATAATTAAATTCATACAGTGTGACCCAAATTTAGTAATTTATAAAACTCAGAAAACTACTAAAAATATAGTACTTGTAAATCCTAAGTATCAAACCCATAGGGATGATCTGTATGTTATTAATTAGTTAAATAACATCAAAATTGAAATTTTTTGATTGGTTATAGAAAGATAAACAAATATAAGTAATATTGGGTTTGATATCAAGATATTAGCATGAAACATTCAAATATATTCAGGTTTGTGTGCTATGGATATAATTTATAATGAATATATTTAGGTTTGGTGTCGGAATTGGGTCAGCAGGGATCCTTGGTCTAGGTTCCTTGCACAAATCCTATGATTGCACTGTTATAATGGACATATACTAAATGCAATCACAAAACTAAGAAACCCAAAACCATATTTAAACATAACTAACCTAGATTTTCTAATGGTCATACCCAAAAAATTCTAATTAGTTGACGAAATGAAATTATAATCCTTAAAATGAAGAAATGGTCTTGAAATATGAAAAGAATATGAATTGGAATTAATAAAATGAGTTGCATCAATTCAAAACATGAATAATAAATAGATACAATCTTTAAAAAGTACATCACCTACAATCACATCCCCTGACACAAAAAAACTACTCACACATGTTAAGCATGATGATAATTAGCAACATGGGTACCTGAAGAAAAATGGCGGCAAATAATGGCTCTGGATCTTCACTCTGTCTGTGCAGTACTCTAGCAGTCATCCATTGATGTCCTTTCATTATGGAATCATCTTCCAGGTGTGGTTGAGGTGCGAATACAAGGGAAAGCTTATTAAACCCTTAGTCACAACAACATTATTTTTCATCTCACTGACAACTTACACAACATTTAATACTTTTCATGATGTGTAATATTTAAATTTTCATTAAATGGGAAAAAATCAAAAAAAATTATGTAACTCTTTGAGAGACATATCCTAAAAAATCTCACATCGTGTAATTGGAATACGCAATGTGTAAATTGTCTTTCTCTATAATTTCTATCTTTATTCTTCCTAAAAAATGTAATGTCATGCCGATTCTCTTCACCAATAGTGTGAAGTGTATTTTATCTCTACAAATACCCTCTTTTTATTCCTTTTTCATTGATATTTCATTACCTTCCCTAAAACACAAAAAAGTAAAATTGTTCGTAAATTGGAAATAATATTCATTTAAATAAAAAAATCAGTACATTAAATTACTCTATAATGTATTCACAAAATATATTTATCATGTTGACCATCTGAGTGGAGTAGGAGTACATCGTGTGAGGCCACAATTGGTGGCATGGGAGACCACTAGATAGAATTCGATGATCACCATACATCTTAGGGATGTTTTGCCAAATGCTAGAAATGGAAGGGTGTATCCGTTCCTTGGGTCTAGTCGGGCTATTAAGTCGGTGGATGGCAAGGAATGTGGAAGTCCATAAGACCAGTGATGTGCCTTTTAGATGTGTCTTTAGGGAGTTTTCAATAATTTGGAATGGTGATTCCATTAAATAAGTAATTGATTGGAAGGTCAAGGGAACATTTGGTTTTATATACTATGGATTATCATCACACATTGAAACTAAATGAGGTATTTAAAGGCTTACTCAGGGCTGGTTGAGCACAAGTGCAGTAGATTGTGTAATTTTTTAGGTTTATTTATTATGAGTATATACATAGGTTTATCATTTGGTTATTAGTTAGGGACACTACTAGTGGTGGAGTACTGATTTCATACTCACATCCTACTTTGGACCTCAAGGATGTGTGTAGACTTTATGGTTTTTTTATAGGTAAGCGTAAAGGTTTTACATCTAGAACCAAGTGAAAATGGGAGTGTATGTGGGGAATTGTTTCGGTTCTATGGTTCTTAGTTAGGATGGATGGTTCTTTGGTGTCCTGTTGGTATTTTTTATTATGTACATTTATATCATTTATTAACCTATGTGAAATTAGTTGAGTCTTATATGATTAGAATGAAATGGTAAATGTTTATTAAACTAATAGTATGTACATTATGGATTTTTGTTGCTTATTATTTAAACTTCTTCATGTTTTTTTTTCATATTATCATTATTATAATCTTCAGAGGGAATTTTCTTCCCACTGTCACCCCAAATTCCCTCACTCCTAGTTGATAACCTGTGGAATATGGGGAGTAGTGCCTAGGGTCTAGTAACACTCTGATATAGTTGTTATAAACAAAAATATGTTAGGGAATTAATAAAGTTAATATTTTATATTGACCTTCTCCATAAATATTCTTGGTCCATTTTTTGGAACAATCCTATCCTTCACAAATTATATGAAGTAATAAATAAAATAATAAATGGACATAAACAATTTTACATGGTTCACCAAAACCGAGAGAGTACAAGGATCATGAAATGAAGATGTTTTGATTCACCTAAAAAACTAAGTGAATTGATTTATTTTATATTTTATATTAGTTTCAAAAACCTTATATGTTTATAACCCTCACAATACAAATAAATCACTTCCCTCAACCACTTGAATAGACTACTACCACCAAGTGTTAATGTCTTGATATTCACGAACATGTAGTAATTTTGAACCAACCATGGTGTATCAATCAACTTCATTTTCATCCACTTGTTAAATTTCAAAAAACTTTAGTGATATAGTCACCAATATTGTATTTATCCTTTGAGTTTATAGCACAAGCCTGTAATTCCTTCCTCTATTTAATCAATTGATCCCATGATTCTTCTTCCTCTCTATTCAAGAGAAATATATATCTTTTCTATCTCTATAGAATCACCAGATTTAAATATTAATTGATCATTATTTCACCTTTATTAAGTAGTTAAAATTCATCGAAATACGTCGAACAAAATAGATTCATGAATAATTTTATTGGAAACATAAATTATAATCTTAAAAATAAACTTTTTCTTAAAATGGGGGTTTACATGTTACACACACTAATGTTAAAATTTATTTTTATTACATGTAAATTTTATTTGGTAAAATGGAATCAATATTCCTAATAATTAGGTCATATTTATGTATAAATTCTAAATTTTAGTTTTATACATAAAAATTATATTACTAAGATTAAATTTAATTACAGTTGTAGTGGTGGAACCATTATTTGTAAGGATTTTTTGGTAAATAATGTGAAATTTTTATCCAATGAAAAAAATAATATATTATAAAAAAATAATTTAATATAATTTTTATACCTAAATAAAAATATATAACAACTCATTAAACAAGTAATACTTACTAATTAATATTAAAAACACGTAATGATAAAAACAATATTTTTCTACAAAATGGATTTTCTATATATTAAATGTTTTAATTTAAAAGTAAATTTTATATTATTTGTAATTTGAATGGAATTAAATATA
Organism: Viscum album; assembly: GCA_963277665.1. Lineage (NCBI taxonomy): Eukaryota > Viridiplantae > Streptophyta > Magnoliopsida > Santalales > Viscaceae > Viscum > Viscum album. The sequence goes on along the minus strand of OY728158.1, from coordinate 1,894,707,669 downwards.
TGTTAAATTTGGGTTCATAATATAGATTTGTTTTAATAATTGTTATTTTAGAGTTTTATTAAAACATAAATTACTTAGTTAGAAACTAGTTACCTAATTAAAAACTGAAAATGGTAAAATGTAAAACCCAAATCGCAAATGACTTGTTACATGATTAAAGAATGTATTAAAATGAGAGGTATGGAATTTTTAGACCTTATCACACTCCATAATCCAATATTTATCACTTTTGGGCCTTATGAAAAAAAATGTGCTACAAATAATGGCGGCCTAGAGACACTTATAAAAGTGAAAAATTACACCCTTTCACTCAACACCCATTCCATCAAAATTCTTCTAAAAAATATACAATTATTTATAATATAATAAACTCTCATGTTCATAATCATCTAGTCTCAATTAGTTATCCTAATTCCTTTATTTCCCAGTATACTTTCAATATAAAGTTTATGGGTTTAAAGCGAGTAATACTTATTCATGATCTTTTTCTACTAATTATTTCTCATCCAATCCTACTATAGTCAGAGTAATATAATAACCTTATTAATATTAGTATACTAAATTTTTGTTATATTAATTTAATAAGAATTATATATTACTTTCCATACTCTTATAATGACAAAAAAAATGGTTATCATGTGTTTGCGTGGACTACCGCCTCCATGAAGCGATGTCTTCCATTTTTTACTTACACCTCTCTTAGATATTTATAATGGTGGATTTAAATAATTAATGAGATATATAATATTATTATGATTATTTAGAGAAAATTTATAATCCACCTTCATTATAATGACCCATACTTTACATACATTGATATTACTTCAAAGTTGAAGAATATTCATTACAAGATAAACCAAATCTAAGATAGGTCCATATAGGTACAACGTCTTTAGAAACTGGGAAACAGAAATAAATGGTTCATAAGACATCTTCATTATATCCCACATATTTCATCATAACTAGACTCCTTTTTGACATATCTTACTTAATACCCTTCCTCTTGACCTGGGGAAAAGAAACATAAGAAAGGGTGTGATCATATGATTATTAAGGGTAAACAAGGGAGATATAAAAAATATCATAATCATAAGACATAAGAAGCCAACGAGCTCGTACCTAGGTGGTAAGGGCTCCATCTTGACATCTAAGAGACCCAAGTTCAAAACCGGGTGGAGGTAAATTTCCAGGTACTGTAGAAGTACTGTAGAAGTACTATTGCAGGCACTCTATCAGGTACTGTTCAGTATTGTAGTAGCCAGAAATATTCACCCGATTTGGGCTTTCGGTCCACCGGTTTGGGCCTACAGTTCTCAAGGGCCTTCGGGCCATCAATGGCCTTAGGTACATAGGGATTTCAAGCCATTGAAGACCATGAAGTATCCCATTTCACACAGAGCAGACCCCAGAAGAGGATTAGAGCACCATTAGTAGTCACCAGAAGCAGAGATAACTGGATTGGAAGAATGAGAGGGTATGGTAACCGCCATCGGGACCAGGCACCATGCAGATTTGTACGGGGCAATGCTAGCCGATCAGAAATGCGGGTGGGGAGATAAAGGCAATTAATGATGCAAAAGCTAGGGAGGGGCAGTTCTATTGGTCTGGGCCTACGGGTCATGTTATGGGCATGGTATGCATTTGGGTCTTCAGGTCATGTATTTCAGGTCATGTCGGGCCTTGTGCCTTGGGCCTACGGGTCATGTACGGGTTCCCCTTCAACCATTAAAAGGGGGATTATCCTTAATAAAATAAAAAATAAGGCCTTCTGGCCATTCTGAGTATAAGACATAATAATATAACATTTTAAAATCTTATCCTGTATACAAAATATCATAATATCATGCTTTGGGATAAATCATGAAATTTTATAAGAATCAAGGAATGTAATCCCAAAAGTCATAACATAAGACTTGAGATTTTGTGTCATACACATAAGCATAGAAAATCATTTCATATTAATCAGGGCTAACTTACAAGACCATCATAGTAGACAAAGTCCATTACTGAATCGAGTTCACTCCTCATTCATTCCATGTATCACTAAACTGAGATAATTTGATATTCCATTCATGTCTTTTTCAGGAGATATAAATCTTTACCCAATATATTAGAGGGAGAAAAAGGTACCACACATATCATAATGAAATCATTCTTATGTATTCCACAAAAACATAAATCATTCATCCTAGCATAACCCATAGAATAAAATGGGTTTCTTACACATCATTTCATCATAACATATTCCATACAAATGGATTTTATAAATAAAAGTTCATTATAAACAAAATCAAACCATATGAATAATAGGGATATTATACATGAAAACATAACCCTATTAAATGATTCTATATTATAAGGAAAATAATTTTATATAACAATTGAACTCAATTATTGAGGAAAATCTCCTTTCTTTTTCAAAAATGTTTTCTTTTCTAAAAATGTAGCGCAATTTTAAAATAAAAGAATTTATTTTAAAATAAAATTTAAATCATGTAGATGAATATTTATGGAAGTAAGGCGTTATAAAGATGTAAAAATCAGTTCATGTCATATAAGTTAAAAAATCTCCACGTACTTTTTCTGTAAAAGTAAAAAAGTTCCTCGTATCAAATAATGAAAAACGATTCTCTTCAAACTGTTTAATAAAAAATCACTAATGGGTAAAATTGAATACCTTATTAGTAAGTGAAATATACTTCTTCAAAGTGACTTTGTGGTTTCACATACATGGAGAGTGTGAAATATGGTTGCTGATCATTAGGATTCTGGAAGAAACTCAAGCAATCCATGTATTATTTATAATAGTGTCGGTTCCCTTCTGGTGGAATCTGTTAATCTTGTTTGGGCGGATGCCCTTAGACTGCATTATTTCATACCTCGTTGACTTTTTTTGGGTTTTTCCCTCCATCTTTTAATAAAATTTATTAATTTTTGGATATATGGTAAAACATTTAGGAAACAAGGATGTGGATAACAAATAAAACTTAGTAAGTACTAATGTATAAACAATATCGAATAATGATGAGATTACAAAATTATCCCTTACCTTAGGTATGACATCCTTTATATGTATCTGAACCTCCTATATAATGATTTTAATAATTAAATTGACTTATTCTGTAATCATAGTCATTTTTATGAAATAATATATGATCATATTATTATTTGTTTGTTAGTAACATTTCATTGTTACTCATTATTATGATATTAACTGCTTTATGTTCGTATGCATGTTTTATCGAATAAGTTCTAATTCTCAATATTAGGTCATAGTTGTATCACAATAAAATTTTATTAACATAATACAAACCAAATTTATTCATTGTTTACATTTATATATTCATGATTTAAAGAAGATCATGTAGAATGAATCGAATCGTGGAGACGGTAGGCCATACATTCACATGAGCGATGATATCGTTCACATATTTGTTCAATGGTATTGAAATGGATGGTGTATAATATATCATAATTAATATCATGTTATAATAATCATATATATTTATTATTTCCATCATTATACCCATCCATGTAAGGTGCTGGTGAGAAACAGATTACACCACGGCGTGGAGACGGTAAGTTGTATGTACGCACATGTGATGATTTCATTTTTCTTAGGTTGGATAGACGGTGGAATATGGTTGTTTCATAATTTTAATAACATATAATTATATAATTGATACTATATTTATTACTTTATAATGAAACAACTCATGAAGAATACGTAGAATAAGAAAAAAGTTTGAAAGAATCAGTAGAGGATATTACCTCTTCTTCCATGCGCTTCCTCTAAATCTCCTCTTAAAGCACTAGAGTTGGTCTTCAAAGAAGACCAGAACATCTAGAATGTAACTAGAAAATTTTATAAAGAAAAATTTCAATGTATTACCAAGATTGAAGGCTCAATGTGAATTGAATAGGGAATGGAGGAGTTTCCCTTTTATAATTGTGGTGAGGGGTGCTTTTGTGATCTCCCTAAATAATAATTTTTAATAAAATAAAATCCCATAAAAACCTCCAAAATGTCACAAATTAGAATATGAGATGATATATGGTAGTAATATCAAAAAACAATAGATTTTATACATGTATTTATTTCAATTTAAACTTTATCATATTAATTAGGACATAGTTATTCTATTTAATTGTTAACTACTATAACAAATATTTCAATATTAAAAGGGTGTCATATTTATTATCTGATGTCAATTATATGATACATAAATTCATCATAAGATTTTAGATAATATAATAATTATTCAATATTTTTTAAAAATAATATGATTTTTAATAATTTAATAAAACATTGTTTTTGATAAACAATTAATTGTGTCAATTTTGATGCTATTAAATTCATTGATTTTTAAAAATATTTACATAACAATATAACATTGAACCAAATATTTTATTATATTCATAAGAGGAAAAGGTATTATAAAAATTCAGGGAATATATTAATTATCCTAGATTCTATTTTTTTGCTAATATTTTTAATAACATTTATTTGATATCTTCATTAATAAAATAATTACAACATCAATTTTGTGTCATTATTTAATATAATTATTTTTTGAATAAAAATTAAAAATAAAGTACTATAATGAAGATAAAAATACTAGTTTTTAGAAGAATACATGTACTCGAATTTTACTTTTGTAAAATCCAACCTTTAAAATATTATACTTATTAAATTATGAAGGTGAGAACTTTAACATCACATTAAATAAAATAATAAAAGTGTCATAATCCCTTCTATAAGACTCCAAATGGTCAATAACTAGACCCTTGGATGATTATGGTCGATATATACTCTGCCAATAAAATTTTTTAAAGTGTTTTTGTCTTTTAATGGGTATTAGTATTTAAAAAAACTATATTTTTTATTTTTCATCAATTAAAAAAATTCGGCATCATTATTGTATAAGTTATTAAGGTAATTATTTACTTCCTAAAAATTACAAATAAATTACAATGGTAAATAAAAAAATTTATCTTTCCAATGAGTATTTATAATAAAAATTATATTTAGTATAACGTTATATAAAAATGATTTATTTATTAAAATTTGAGTGAGATATATTTAACTTTTCTTTAAATAAATTAAATTAAATGTTCTAATCTCATCCAAGTGGCCTCCAAAGGAGACCATTTCGACCAAAAGATAATTTAGGTGGAGACACACACATCAAATGATATTAAGACCAGTGTTAGGGTAATTTTATAATAGTATTGTTACCCTTAATTACCCATTTTACCCTTTTACAGTATTAATAAAAATTACCAAAGTTACTATTCATAATTCCCAAAAATAACATAAATCTATTTACATAATTTGGACCTACTGATTCCAAATATAGAGTCCATTTTTCAAAATTAAAAACATACAATTTTCAATAATTATTTTAAAATCAATCCTATTTTCAGAATGAGAGAACAGGTTTTTAAAAGTTATAACATTGCAAAAGATTGAAATTGTTTTACATTTGAATTCAATGTAAAATTAATGATAATGGAATATATTATATTTAATGATAAAAATATATTCTATTTATAATTTAAAACCATTTAAAATTAAAATTCAATAATACAAATTTTTTTAACGGAAAAAGTTGATTTTAGTTAAAATTTAGACTATTTTTACTATTTATCAAAATTTGAATGTTATTAGAAAAATATTAAAAATTTATCCAAAGTAAATTTTTATATCCCACTTCCAAATAAAAAGTTTTTTTATTCATATAAAAATTATTATTGTGTCAAAATATTTATTTAAAAATGGTTTCCCATTAAATTGTTGTAAAATTCCCTTTAAAAAATATAAGTTTTTATACATCAAATAGGGTTTATTCATACCATATGGAAAAAATATCCATTATATAAATATTGAAATATTATGTATATAACATATATATTTTTAATAATTTCATTCAATAATATTTATTCACAGAACAAATATACAAATATATAATTAATTTACATTTTTTATACATTTTAATAAGTTAGTTATGTCTATTTCTGTTAACCTATCGGCTAGTTTATAATAACAATTTTATATTAAGGGAATCTCATGATTCATTTAAACTTGTGATTTTGTGCAATGAGTGATATTGATGAATTAAAATTATTTAAAGAAAATATTCCATAAAAAACATATGGGTGTTACATTCTACCCCCTTAAAATAAATTTCACCCTCAAAATTCATCACTTGGATACAAAGAGATGATGATACCTCTCCTTCATCATATCCCTAAGTTCCCACACAGCTTCCTCAAATTGGTGGTTCTACCACAAAACATTAACCAAGTAAGTGGTCTTGTTTCACATTACTTTTTCACTGTGATCTAGAAATTCTATTGGATGTTCTTCATAAGAAAGATTTTCCTCCAGCAGTACGCCTTCTGAGTTTAGTATATTTGAAGGATCAGGTATGTACTTTATCTAGAGAGATGCATGGAACACATCTTGAACTTGGGAGAGATTTGGTGGAAGCGTAAATTGGTAAGCTACCTTCCCAGTACAATCACAAATTTCAAATAGACTGATATACATAGGGCTCAACCTCCCCTTATTTCCAAATCTCATTACTCTCTTCTAGGGAGATATTCGTAGAAACACCTTGTCACCCACTTCAAACTCTAGGTCTTTTTTGGGTTGTCAGTATAACGTTTTTGTCACCTCTGAGTTAATATTATGCATTGTTTAATAGATATGGTTTTTTCTACCATTTCATCAACAATATGAGATACTAATATCTTTCTTTCCCTACTTCATCTCAACAAGTTGGAGTTCTGCACTTCTTTCCATAGAGGTCTTCATAAGGATCCATCTGAATACTGGAGTGAAAGCTATTTTTGTAAGAATAATCAACCAATGGTAGGTGTTGATACCAACCACCATTAAAATACATAGAGAATGATCACAACATTTCTTCTAGAGTTTTAATTTTCCTCTCAGACAGACTCTCTTTCTGAAGATGATAAGCAGTGTGGAAACATAACTCTATATCTAGAGCCTACTGAAGACTTCTCTAGAACATTGAGGTAAACCTAGGATCCTATTCAGATATAATGGAAAGTGTTACTCCATGTAATATTACCACTTCCTTTACATATATCTTATAAAGTTGATAAAGTGATAAATACTCACTAATATAAATTAAGTTTTATGACTTTGTAAGCCGATCAACTATAACCCATATAGAATTATGGCCTTCATATGTTTTGGGAAGTTTGAAGAGAAATTCCATAGTGATGTTTTCCCATTTCCATTATGGTATGGGTAATGGTTGTAATATCCCCTTATAAATCTGTCTCTTGTTCTTAACAATCTGAAAAACCAAGCACTTAGATACATATTCAAAAGCACCTCTTTTCATGTCATCCCACCAGAAATACTCTTTCTGGTCCTTGTATATCTTTTTTCTTCCAGTATGAATAGATAATTAAGAACTATGAGCCTCACCCAATAGCTCCTTCTTTAATTCTGGTATGGGAGGAATACAAACCCTGTTTCTAACCATTATTATTCCATCATAATCAAGGTTGAATTCATAAACATTTCTCACATTCTTTTTTATATCAACATCTTCCCTATACGCCTCCTCAATCTTTAATTGTATAGATGGTTGAACATTAATTTGAGGAAGAAAAGACTTCTCCAATTTAAAAATTCAATATATCACCTTTGAAAATCCATAAATATTGGATCTTTTTTATCCTCATCTAGAATAGGCTAGCATAGTTATTTTGACTCAAAGCATCTTCTAACTTTTCTCTTTCCCATGGTGGTAATGTATGGAGAAGTTGTAATCTTTAATCAACTCCAACCATATTTCATAATTAAATTCAACTCCTCTTGTGAAAATATATAATTTATACTTTTATGATCAGTATAAATTTCACACCATTCACCATAAAGATAATGCCTCCATATCATTAAGGAAAATATTACCACAACTAACTCCAAATCATGAGTTGGGTAATTTTTCTCATGGATTTTAAATTATCATGAGGCATAAGCTATCACCATATAAATTTTCATTAGAATACAATCTAGCCCCTTTTTGGATGTTTCACTATAGATCGTAAACCTTTCTCAACTAAAAGGCAGTGTGAGCACAAGTGCATTGGCTAACTTTCTTTTTAGTGCTTTGAAATTCATTCCACATTCCTCTATCCACGTGAACTTAACTCATTTACATGTCAACATGGTGAGATGATTAGATAATTGTGAAACATCTTTAAAAAAAGTCGATAATATCTAGCCAAACTAAGAGAACTTCGGATATGAGAAACCATTTTTGGCCTCATCCAACATTCAATAACTTTTGATTTTCTGGATACAAAGATATCCCCTCTATTGAGATTATGTGACCAAAAAATCAAACTTTTTGAATCTAAATCCACACTTGGAAAATGTTTCATAAATCTTATCCTTTCTCAGGGTCTTCAGTAACATTATTAATTGATATTAATGTTCTTACTTTCTCATTAAATTGAAAATAATATCATATATATAGACTAACACAAACTGATCAAGATCGTCTCTAAAGACTCAATTCATTAGATCCATGAAGATAGTTGGGACATTAGTAAGACTAAAAGGAGTCACTTTAAATTGATAGTTTCCACACCTTGTAAGGAATGTAGTCTTTGATATATTCTCCTTCTTGACCCTTAATTTATGATATCTTTAATGAAGATTAATCTTGGAAAATTAATGAGCTACACATAATTGGTCAAATAAGTCATTAATGTGGTGAAGAGGATATTTTTTCTTGATATTGATCTTGTAAAGTTATCGATAATCAATGTAGAGTCTCATTGATCAGTCATTATTCTTAACAAACAAAATAGGTGCTCCCCAAGGTGATGTACTAGGGTGCAGGAATCCCTTATCAAGATTCTCTAGGAGTTGATTCTTCAATTCTGTCAACTCAATTGGGGACATTCTATAAGGTTTCTTTGAAATAGGCATATCACCCTTTATGAGTTCTATTTAAAACTAAACGTTTCGATTTGGTGGAAGACCAAGAAATTATTCTTGAAAGACATATTCAAACTCCCATACAATGTTTGTAATATTAATCTAGAGTTTCTCCCCAACCATTTGAGATAAAGAACCTTCATTTATAGGAATCAAGACCCTTAAGATGGATGAAATTTCTACAGAAAAGTTATATTAATCCTTGCATCGATAGATGATCATAGATTGTTCTAGAATAAGAAATGAAACTTCCCTTACATAACAATTGGTATGAGATCCATATAGAGAAATCTAATTCATGCCAAGAATCACATCAAACTCCACTATAGGAAGGATCACAAGATTTTAAGGGAGCACATTCCCATAAACATCAACTGAATAAGAATTATAAACTTTTGGTGCAATTTTTGTGCCATTAAGAGTTGGCACAGCTAACCCTAAATATAATTTTTTAGGTACTATGGAAATAACCTTATAAAATTAATTAAAAATAAAATATTGGGGGGATCCATAATCAAATAAAACTTATTCTTCTTTAGAGTGGATTGAAAGTGTACCTTTCACCATGTCATTATCGCACTCCACATCGCCGATAGTGATCGCATGTGACTTGACTTTGTCTTTGGCCTTAGGAGTTTGATAACATCCATCATCTTCAATAACCCTTAGATTAGGGTATTTTTTGGATTAATGTCTTATTTCCTTGCACTTGTAACATTGAATTGTTGGAGGTGAATTCTACAGAGCCTTTTCTCTATTTTCATTATTAGACATCTTTTTTCCCTCACTTCGGCATTCAACTAGATGATGAACTTATTTTCCACATTTAAAACATTTAATAGTTCCTTTAAGAAAATTTTATCCATATTTCTTTCCAAAAATTGAGCATAAGGTAAAACTAATATTCTTTTCATTGTGGTCTTTATATTTTCCCTTGAATTCCATTTTTCTCTTCTTATCAAACCCATAGGAATAATGGGTTACTTAAATCTCCATCTCAACCTTGAGAGCGCATCGAACAATTTCTTCCTAGATATTGAAGTCCATTATGGATAATTCCCTTTATAGAAATGGTTTTAAGCCACTAAATAATCAATCAATGTTACTCTCAATTTGGATAATAATTCCTGAAGATTACCTTGAAAGTCTTGTAAAATTTTCTTCATAGGTGCCAATGGATTCCTCATCCTTTTTCTTAAGTTCAAGGAACTACATCTCCATATTTGTTCAAATAATATGAGGAATATACTTATTTAAAAATAACTATATAATTTTTCTAATTCCATAGACTCAATTTCATCTCTTTTCCTTGTATTCTTGATAAGGTTCCATCATTGATCAGTTTCACCTTCTAAACGATAGACTGCTAAGATGACTTTATCATGTTTTAAACATTGGAGAACAGAAAATATATTATCAATGGTACTGATATATTCTTCATTCATTGATGGATTAGAAGATCTGCTAAAAGAAGGTGGACACTACCTCATAAAATACTCAACAGAATGTTGTTCTCTCCTTTGCTCATTTGGAAGTCCTTCATGATTTATAGATTGAGAATGTTGTGTGAGAATAGCTATAGTATTTTTCATTACAACTCTCATACATTAGGTTTCTCAAGAGTAAAATCATTGAATTTCCCTTCACATTTAGCATTAACATAGTTCATTCAGGTTGCAACCATTAACCAAAACCGAGAAGCATAGTGTGAGAAACACTAATCATAATGAAAAAAACCCATGATCAAGAATAAAATTTCAAATTTGTAAACATTAGATTTTATCCTAGGTTATTATTGGTCATTTCTAAAACACTAGGACTGTAACATATACTTTGACATATCCTTTGGGTTCTTACTGAGGTTTTCTCATATGAGTTTCCAAAGGTTAACTATTCCTTTTCTCTGATAAAAACTCTAACAACCCATAATTTACAAACATTGATTTTACATCAAAGTTCAATAATATTAATTAAAAAATAAAACAAATCCATGATATGACTGTAAAGGTATACAGTCTTTAGAAACTGGGAAATATAAACAATGGGTTCAAAAGAAATCTTTATTATCTCCAACTTATTTAATCATAACTAAACTCATTTTTGACATATCTTACTTAATACACCTCCCTATGATCTAGAGAAAATAAACACAAGAAAGGGTGTTCTTATATGCTAAGTAAGAGTAAAAAAGGTAGATATAAATCAAATTATAATCATAAGACATAAGAACATAACATTTGAAAATCTTATCCTGCATATAAAAAATCGTGATATCATGTCATGGGATAAATCATGAATGTTCATAAGAATCAATTAATGTAATCCAAAAACTAATAAAATAAGACATGATATTTTTTGGAATACTCATATGCATATAAAATCAATTCATATTAGTCAAGGTTAATTTTCCAATACCATCATAGTGGAGAAAGTCAATTACTGGACTCAGGTCACTTCACGCTCCAGCTCTATATTACTAAACCAAGATCATTTCCCATTCCATCCATGTCTATATAATGAGATATAAATCTTTACCCATTGAATTGTAGTTAGATATAGTTTACACCCATCTCAAAGTGAAATCATTCTTCCATGTTCCAAAAATACATAAATCATTCATCATAGCATAACCCAAAGAATAAATTGGGTTTCATAAACATCATTCCATCATAACATAGTCTATATAAATGGATTTAATAAAATGAAGTTAATAATAAACAAAATCAAACCATAGTAATAATAGGGATATCATACATGAAAAACATAACCCTATTAAATAATTTCATCTTAGATGGAAAATAAGTTTTATTTAACACTTGAACTTAATTCTTGAGGAAAATAACCTTTATTCTTCAAAAACATTTTCATTTCTCAAAATAACAAAAAAAATTAAAAGAAAATATTTTTTTGTGAAAACAAACATGAAATATTGTTGAGGAATATTCATGGAAATAAGGTGTTATGAAAATGTAAAAATCCTTTAATTTCATATAAGTTAAAAAAACATTCTCCTCGTACTTTTTTCAGAAAAGTCAAAAAGTGCCTCATATCAAATAATGAAAATAGATTCATTTGATACCATTCAATAAAAACTCACCAATGGGTAAAATTTAATTTAAAAAAGTGTATAGTAATATAAATAATTTTTAATATTTATAAAACATGGATGTAGATGATAACTATACCCCATTAAATACTTATATATAAACAATCTCGGACAATAATGATATTGCAAAATTATCTCTTACCGTAGGTCAGATATCCTTCGTATGTATCCAAATATCATGTATAATGATATAAATAATTTCATTTACTTATTCCAGAATCATATTAGTTATTATGATATATTATATGATCATATTATCATCTATTTATCAGTAATATTTTGTTGTTACTCGTTATTCAGATATTAACTCCTTTATGTTCTTATGCATGTTTTTACAAATAAGTTATAGTTCTCCTTATTAGGTTATATTTATGTCATTAAAAAATGATATTAACATAATATATACCATATTTATTCATTATGTTCATTTTATATACACATTATTTAATGAATATCACAAAGAATGAATCTCATTTCATCATGGAGATGGCAGGGCGTACGTACGCACGAGCGATGATATCATTCCCATATTTGTTGAATGGTATTGAATTGGTTGATGTATAATATCTCATAATTAATATCATTTTATAATAATCATATATAGTAATTATTTATATCTATATGCCCATCCATGTAATATGGTGGTGAAAAATATATTACACCACGACGTGGAGAGGTAAGTCGTACGTACGCACGCCTGGTTGTTTCGTTTTTCGTAGGATAGATAGAAGGTGGAATATGGTTATTTAATAATTATAATAAAAACTATGTATATATTTGATACTCTATTTATTACTTTATAATGAAATAACTCATGAAGAGTTAGTTTAATAAAAAAGAAGTTTGAAAGAATCGGTATAGGAGATTGCCCCTTCTTTGACGTGCTTCCTCTAAATGTCCTCTTAGAAAACTAGAGGTGGTCTTTGAAGAAAACTAGAACCTATAGAAGGTAAATAGGGAATTAAATAATGTAAAAGGGTAGTATATGGATGTTCTTGAAGCCTAAAATTGATTTTAAGAGGTGAGGGGGGAGGTGCCCTTTTATAATTGAGGTGAGGGGTACTTTTGGGATCTCCAAAAATAACAATTTAAAATAAAATAAAACCCCATAAAAAACCTTCCAAATGTCCCAAATTCAAATATTGTATGATATGGGGTTGTAATATCATCAAAAAATATATTTTATACATGTATTTCTACCAATTTGAACACTATCTTTTTAATTAACACTTACTTATTCAATTTATTTTCTAACTAGTGTAACAAATATTTCAATATTAAAAGGGTAACATATTTACTTATTTGAGTTCAATTAGACCATAAATAAATACATGTGAACATTTTCTACCATATAATAATTATTCTATAATTTAAAAAATAATTTATGATTCTCAACTAATTTAATAATACATTAGTTTGATAAATAATCAATAGTGTCGATTTTGACACTATTCAAATCATTGATTTTTTAAAATATTAATATAACATGATAACTTCAAACAATCTATTTAATTATATTCATAATTGGTCAAGGTAATAAAAAACAATCCTTGGACATATTAATTAGCCCAGATTATATTAATTTTTAATATTTTTAGTAACATTTATTTGATATCTCCATCAATAAAATAATTACTACAGAGATTTTGTGTAATTATTTAATATAATTATTTGTTTAATAAAATTTAAAAAATAAAATACTATGATGAAGATAAAACTGATATATTTTATTATAATACTTTAGTCAAATTTATCTTCAAGAAAATCCAAATTTTAAAATGATATATATATTAAATTATGAAGGTGAAAACATTAACATCACTTTAAATAAAATAATATAAGTGTCATAATCCCCTTTATATGGATCCAAATGGTCAATAACTCTAAACTTGGAAGATAATGGTTGATATATACTCAAAAAAGAATATTTTTTCAAGTGTTTTTGTCTTCTAATGGGTATTAATATTTTAATAAAAACTATATTATTAATATTTCAAAAATTAAACAATTTCTGCTTCATTAATGTATAAGATATTAAGGTAATTATTTATTTCCTAAAAATTAAAAAATAATTACCATGATAAATAAAAACATTTTATCTTAAAATTAGTATTTATAATCGAAATCATCTTTTTATAACCTTATATAAAAAATGATTTAGTTATTAAAATTTGAGTGCGGTGTATTTTACTTCTCTTTAAATAAAATAACTTAAATGCCCTAATCTCATATAAGTGCCTTCCAATGGAGACTATTTTGTCCCAAAGATGATTTAGGTCAAACAAATCTCATAAAAGGATATTAAGAAGTGTTTTATAGTAATTTTATAATAGCATTCTTACCCTAAATTACCCATTTTACCCTTTTACCGTATTAATAAAATTTACTAAAGTTACTATTCATAATGCCCAAAAATAAAATAAATCTACTTATATAATTTAGAACTAATGATTACATATACGGTGCCCATTTTTCAAAATTAAAAACACATAAGTTACAGTAATTAATTTAAAATCAATTTCGTTGTCGGAATGAGAGAACGAGTTTTTTAAAAGTAAAAATATTGCAAAAGATTAAAATGGTTTTACATATCAATTCAAAGTAAAATTAATTAAAATGAAATAAATTATATTTAATGACAAAAATGTACTATATTTATAGTTTAAAACCATTCAATATTATTATTTAACCATATAAATTATTTCGTTGAAAAAATTTGTTTTCAATTAAAATTTAGTATATTTTTAATATTCATCATAATTTGAATATTATAAGAGAAATAGTAAAAATTCATCCAAAGAAAATTTTTATATACACTTTACAAAGAGGTTTTTTTCATATAAAAATTATTAATGGGTAAAAATATTAATTTAAAAATGGTTCTCCATTAAATGGAGGTAAAGTTTCTTTTTAAAAAATATAGGTTTTTATACATCAAATAGGGTTTATTCATACCCTATGACAAAAATATCCATTGAATGAATATCAAAAAAATTAAATATATAACATATATGTTTCATTAATTTCATTTAATAATAGTAATTCGCATAAAAATATACAAATATGTAATTGATTTATATTTTGTATACATTTTCATAAGTTAGTTATATTTATTCCAGCTAACCTAACAACTTTGTTATAATGGTCATTTTATATTAGAGGCATCTCACAGTTCTTTTAAACTAATTATTTCATGAAATACAAGATAGTTATGAATTAAAATTATTTAAAGAAAATATTTCATAAAAACATATGGGTGTTACATTCATTTCCTCTCAATCATTGGGAAATGAAAATATTAACATTGTATTGTGCGGACTACCGCCTTCATGAGGTAACCCTTTTCATTTTTCATATTGATTTCCATTATTTATCTAGGGATATTTAAATATTATTATAAAACATAAAATATATAAATAATATTATTATTCATCTTTAATAATGATATTAATCCAAAATAAACCACTTTCATAACTATTCTCATCTACTAATTATGGTATGCAAATGTTTGGGATGGACTGACCACCAACATGAAAAATTATATAAAACTGTATCACAGATTACTATGGGAAATTAAATACTAAAATATCTATACTTTAATAATAATGTAATGATTTTCTATGATTATTAAAAGGTTATATAAATTATTTAACTTTTTATTAAAATATCATATTTGAGTACTAAAATTATTGAAAAAAGGATGACACTTATTCAACTTTCATAAAAAAAACTTAAACACTAACGGCATGAGATAATAAATTTATAAATTAAAATAATTTATAATTTCAGTACATTAAATGATTTAGGAATTATGAACTTTTAGGGAAGAATAAGGAAAAAATCTCTCTAATGAAATTAGTTCAAAATGATCAATATTACTCACACCCAATTTTGAAAATAGATAATAATTAACTAATTTATATATAGAGAATAATTATAAATTATGTTTATAAAATTTTATGTACATGAATAAGTTATGAAATATAATATTAAGATATTTATGTTTTTTATGCATGATATTAGAGTCCATTAGAATAAGTTGGGAAATGAGGAAAATATTTCTTTGTCGCATTTTCAACTCCATGGGATAAATTTAGTATTGTACACCATAATTTCTTTTATATGGTGTATTCCAGGAACAATTTATTTTATAAATTACAATATCTTCTATTTAATGATATTTTAATGTCCATTTCATTATTTTCCTCTAAAGATCCTTTGACTCTTATACTGCTAATACCATAAGGGTTTCATCGACTCAATTTTTAATTCATTGGGACACAGTCTTTCTTCCTTGAATATTCTTTTCTTGATTTCATTTATATTTAAATTACCCTATTTTATATGGTATTTTCCCTTTTTTCTTTGTAAATTACTTCTCATAATCAATAACCACTTCTATAATAAAACATTTTCAAAAATAAAAGCATAACATTGGAAAGAATAAGTCTAATTATTACCAATGAATCTTCTCTTCCATGTCAATGGTTTTTCTATTGAAAGTTTCTTATATAATAAAACCCAAGAATATTTTTTATTTTGCTTTTTTATTTCTCATATTTTCCTTTAAAAATTTTATCGAATGAAATATTTTCAACATTTCTATGGTGTGGTTTTTTTAGACAGCCTACAAATATTAATAATGGAATTTACTTTCTTTATTTACCACTCTAGATTTATTATATTAATTTTATTTATTTTGAAATATTATTTATTTAGAACACCTTATAACAAGATTTTAAAAATTATTATCCTTCAATTCTTGAAACAAATTTAAAACAACCTTCACATTAACTTTTATACCAATTTTTAAATGGTGTTCTGGAATCATTTTTATTTTAACCTCTATTTTTCCTCCAAGTTTTATCTCCCATGAAGTGATGTTCTGACCACACATTATATTTAATTATGATATTATTCCTTTTGGAAAATGAAAATTTTCATATCCTGTGATTTCATAAGTTATTTTTTGTGACATTTTTGAAAATTTTAATAAAACATTATTTTTACATGGTTTCTTTAAGATACGATGGTGATAAATTGGAAGCGACACAAATTCATATAGATGGTGATGATTTAGGTATTATATCACCATATAATTATTGGTTTAAGTTTATATATCATGACATATTAATTCATGGTCTTATTGAGTTTTTTCAAACAAAAAATGAATAATGAGTTTTCTCACATTTTCAAGCATGGACATAATGAGTTTTTTTCACATGGGCATGAGAATAATGTGTTTTGAAATAATGGATTTTCCAATTCTTATAGATGTGTCAAATTTCCATGTTGTTTATCAAGTTTTGTCTCATTTTCAAAATGAATTTGATTTTATACATATTCAATGTTTTCATGTTGTACCTTATTTTTAACGTATTTAGGATTCTTATGTCATGATTGCATATTTTATTACTATCCAGATGTATTTTGACCCATGTACTAACTTTTATGCTTTCATAATGATATTTTTTTGATCTTATGATACACTATCATGGTTTATGATTACCATATCTACTATTATGATCTATTAATAATATATTTATCCTTTTCATCATTCTCACCTTCATGTTTATTATATGATATATTATGATATGTTTTCCTCATACAGAACATCTAAGTCCAATCCTTTCTTAGGCTTCTATCCCCCACGTTATGAAGATTATTATTTCATGCGATATGTCAAAAAACTGGTCTATAAGAGCATGATTATGGAATAATTTCTTTGATTTTTGTAAGATAATATATTTATATAGCTAATCTCAATGGAACAAAAACTTTAGGTCCTTGGGTGTGAAACTGTTTGTGATTTGTATTATCTAAAACAAGAAATTAATGTATTATTTAAATAATTTTTAGCTTGTCTCACTTTAGTGATACAATATCCACCAACCCTTATCATACTTTCCTAGATGAATTGTACATCATTAATTATAAATAAGAACTCTTTCGGCTATTACTTACTGATTTATGTATTGAAAACAAAAGAAAACACCATAAACAATCCAAATTATTATTCACTATCTTATTCACCAATATAATAATAACTTGATACCTATTATTCCCAACACATATAACACATACCAACCAAATCAAAACCACCAAAATATCTAGCTACAACCATACCTCAACAATCCACAAGAATGTTTTCAAGCATATACAATACATGGGCCAATATAAACATAATTAAAGTACTGATTATTCAAAAAAAACCAAATTAATTGACCACTTTAATTAATATTCAATTATATGAACTGATTCTAATATTCAAACAAAACATTATTTCGTGTGAGTAGTTCACAAAATTTAAACATTGAAATAAGAAGTCTTTAAATAAAAATCAGTTCATAATAATAAATAGGGGATCACCTCTATTACCAAACTTGGAAGAGTATTATTTAATATAAATAAAGGGTTATTTTATCATAAAATATTTAGGTTTACACCACACTTCATTCTCTTAGATTCTCTATCACATGTCCATCATATTCTTATATAATCTCTCATGTATTTCTCTTAATATAAATAAATATATAGCAGTGGTAAAATAACATTAAAATAATGTAGTAATATAGATAAAATAAATTATATCTACATATTATCCCCAATATTATCTTTTATTTTATTTTTTGTTCTTCAAGTCAAATAATTCTAATTACATGATAAAAAACGGAAGCATGGTCACCTCATAATTTACAAAAAGTAAGATGGTAAAAAAATTTAATCCCCTACCTCAATTCAAGAAAAAATATATGGAGATCTAATGAGAGTTAATCCTAAAAATATGTGGCTATAGTATGGTGATAATCCTACAAGTAAATCAAGTATCGAGAGAATAGATAAAAAAATTAATCCTAGGAAGTCTATCCCATATTTATTTACAAATATTCAAATACATCCTCCATGATGTAGTAAATCTCACTATTCCTAGGTTTCACCTGGTTAGAGGGGAGATTAGGAACAAAGAATTTATATTTTCCCATGACCTTAAATTACATTCGTTTTAGAACCCATTTTAGAAAATCATTTATTTATACCACAAAACCCACTACAACTTTGAGATAAATCCCTCACATTTTTAGTCTAACACGCTAAACATTATGATGTTTCAATCATCTTCACACTATTTATTCCTCACCCTTATGAAACATGGAATCTCATTTAATTCCCCCTAAATTCAACACCATTCCCATAAAAATGGGTTGACTATAGTATTTCACACAAATCAGATTTTTGGCAGAGCTATCGTGTGTTTAAAAATCTAAAAGTTATGAGCTTGTCCAAATGACTGGGTATTTATTAGTGAGATATCTAGTGGTCAAAGTTTCCTCCAAAATTCATATTATTCTTGAAATTTTATAGGTACTTGGACATGTGGCATTTGTAACGATCATATTATAACCGAAATGACAACACTATTTACATAACAAAAATTGTCACAATTAACATTATGTTTTCAATAATATGTAAGAATTTGAATGTAAGGAACATTAAATTAAGGAAATATAGTAACTTTAAGAAATATATAAAATCATATACTTAATGATAAAATATATTAAATTTTAGAAAGTTTAAAATATTTTTCTTAAGGAAAACATAGTAACCTTAAGAAAGTTGATAATAGGTTTCTTAAGGATAATATAATAACTTTAAGAAAGTATAAAATCAAACTCTATGAGACATGGAAAAATCATTTGATATTTTAAGGAATTCTAAATTCAAGAAACAATGAAAATTGGAATTGAGAAAGTGAATCAGATACAAAATTTGGAGTGATTCAGTATTTAAGAAATGTGGTGTTTCAGAATGTAAGAAACATAGCGGATCCAAAATTTTGAGTCATTTTGAATCCAATAAACATGGTGATTTAAATTCTATTTTCTAGTAGATTCATAATCTATGAAAAAATGATTCTGATTATATTCACATGTATCTTATTTTTCATTTAAATATATAATCTAATTGGTTTTGATAAAAGCTATATTATACATAGCTATAAAGTATAAAAACTATTTCTGAATATAGATCTAACAAACATAAAGTCTCTTAAAGAAATAAATACAAGTATAACAAACATAAAGTTTCTTAAATAAATATAAGTCTAAAAAACATAAATTTTCTTAATGAAAGAAATATAATTGTAACAAAAATAAATTTTCTTAAAGAAGAAATATAATTCTAACAAACATAAAGTTTGTTAAAGAAATAAATATAATTCTAAAAAACATAAAGTCAATTAAATAAATGAATATAAGTCTAACAAACATAATGGTTCTTAATGAAAGGAATAAAAATCTAACAAACTTAATGTTTCTTAAAGAAATAATTATAATTCTAAAAAACATAAAGTTTATTAAAGAAATAAATACAAGTCTAATAAACATAAAGTTTCTTAAAAAAAGAAATATCATTAAGGAAAAGGTTTTTGTGATTTCCAAAACGTAAAGGTATAAAAAATTCATAAGGAAAATTTTGACTAAACAATCTCCAACTTTTTTGAAAGCACAAACAATGTTTTAGAAAAAGAATATTTAGACCGAAATGTCTTTATATTGAACTTGAAATAAATAATTATCTCCCCCTGAATTTATGACTTATATTGAATACAACTAACTCCCCTTTAGATTAAGGAATCCACCTAAGGATCATATTCATTCCTTTGTAAAGTTTTATTCTCTTCTTATGCAAATAACTCCCCCTTTTTTCAAGGATTTCTTCTATGTAATCTCCCCTTACTTAGACATTATCTTCCTTAGATTTATATTCCATTTACAACAACTTATCCCTTATCCAATTTTTGATTTTAAAAAAAATAGAGGGATGTATAAGGTACCTAAAAAAGTTAGTAAAAATACAATTCGAAATAATGGATAACAACATTTTAATATTAAAAACGTTTTTCTACAAAAAAAGATTAGAATATAAGAAGAATTAATCCTTCTTTGGCACAAGTTTCCTTACTATAGCTTTCACATTCTTTAACTCTTTATGTATGTCTTGGTTCTTTTCCAGATGATCTTTTTACTCATGATTCTTCTTCTCAAGATTCTCAATCTTCTATTGCTGGATTTGAATCTTTTATTCTTGAGACTTAAACATTTATTCTTGAAAGTTGAGTTTCTCTACGAACTCATCTCTTATTTCCATTAACCTTTTTATCTCAAGTCTGAAGAACATCATTTTTCCATTCAAGTATTTATCTTCTTGCATCCGGATTTCTTTTTACTCCTTCAACTTCTCAGAAAAACTACTTGAAATATATTTCCATGAGGATTCTATTTCTTTGAAGTCTCCCTCAATTGTATCGAATATGTCATGAAAAACCTTAAGATGAACTATTTTGACTACATTGTTATTTAATTACAAGACTTTCTATGGGTATTGTAATTCATCCCAAAATATTTTAATTCTTATTCCATATTTATTAAAATCTCTATGAATAGGATTAAGGATTCTGACGTCTGATTCGCTGATTCTTGAATACATTGGAATATTGACTCGATGTTGTGGAAGTAAGTAATGGATTCAACAAACTTCTTCAAGGACTACATGAAAAATTCTTATCCTAAGGAGGAGTAAGATATTTTTTATTCTAAACCACTCTTCTTAAATGTACCAATATCTATTTATTTTATATTGTCTTTCATAGAGTCTGAATTTTTAGACTTATAAGTTTCTTTCCATTTATCAGGAATTTAAATAATATTTTCATTATCATCATCATCAAAATATTTACTAGCAGCATAATCTTGGCCAACATTATGTTTTTTATCAACATCATCATCAACGAATGGAATTTTATTCACTTCGGTTTCAACAAAATTATCCTCTTGATGAATAGATTTCTAAACTGATTTGAGCTTAGAAGATGAGGCTTGGGAGTTTCTTATAGACAGCTTATCTCACTAACTTTTCATTAGAGTTTCTTTAATATAACAAATCTCATCTTCACTTTATTTTTCTTTTCATTCCTATACTTCTTATTCTTATTCTTGTTCTTCATGTGTTTATTCCTAAATAGATAGATCTAAACCTTGAACAACTTTTTTTCCCTTTACTGAAGGGGTTACCCTTATTTCGATTTGTTGAGAATGTTGAGGATGTTTTATTTCTTGGAGAAATGATTTCAGAACTTGAATCTATTTTGAATATCTTTCTGTATCTTTCAAAAAAAAATTAATTTATTAGTTCTTTAGAAATAATCTTCTTAAGCTTTTTATCTTTAGCCTAATTCTCAAGATCTTTAGTAGCTTGAACTTTTAAAGCCTTAGCTTCAGCAGGATCTAAAGTAAACATTGGTTCTCATTATTTCCTTTTCTCTTTGACTTTTCTCCATCTTGCTACAACTTCACCAGAGTAAGTATTTTAATTCTTGGACTTTAGAGGGTCAGGTTCTTGAGGTGTTTCCAGTTCCTAAACTTTTCTTTTCTTCGGTTCAAACTTTGAACTTTCTCTAATTTAGATTGTCTTTCCTGTAAGATCAACAAATTAACTCATCTTATCAATAAAATAATATTTCATTATCTTTAGTGTGTTATCACTTAAATAAATAATCATAAAATTCATGGGATTCTATTTTCTAGGAATATTGCAGAAGTCTAATAATTTCACTATAAACTTCGACAACATTGCTGGAAACACAAGAATTTATTGCTTGATAGAGTTATCCTTTATTTACTGATTGTATGAAAGATAAAATTGACCAATTTAATATTCCTTAAATTAACTAGAAATTCCATTATGAAGATGTTTGTGATTTTAAATGTATCCTTATCTCTTTTAATTGGTATCAAAAACCCTAGTAATAATTAGGTGAATATCCTATGGTTGGGTGAAAAATTATAAATCTAGGGTGACTTAACTCATTAAAGGTCTAAGGATTCAATTTCCTTTCCTCTGTCAAAAGATCCTTTGAAATCCAGAATATTATGGGAAGGGTAATATGCTTCTCCACAATAAGGTACTTAAATAATGTTTTCAACTTTCTTAAACATCATTGAATAAGTCTTCCTATAACACTAAAACTTAACCTTCTCATTTCCACCTTCGATAAATATTTCTTCTGTTAGATAAAAATCTATTACTAAGTCCACATATCTCAGATCTTACTCCCCCTTATCCTTCACGATTCATACATTTTCCCATTATTTGAACTTGATGATCTTCTTTATTAGGGAGTCATACTTTTAGAAGAAAATATGATCAACCAATCTCTCTCTCTGAATATTGATCCATATTTAATCTCTTTTTATGTAGGCATTGAGGTTTCAGAAGATATCTCCAGATACATTCAGAACATTAAGTAAGATAAAGGAAATTAGAACGACGACATTGAAGGGCAGCAGAGCTTCGACAAGAATTCTATAGAGTTTGATGTGGGATAAGGGGGACCTCCATTATATAGGTGCTAAGGTGATGGTTCGACTTCCAATAAGGATAAAATGGTTGACATTAACATGATCTGATATGATGGTTGTGATTGAGCGAAAGAATATTTATAGATTCTAATCTTTTGAGGTTTTAAGGAAATAAAACATATTTAAGGAATGATGAATCTGTTAGGTTTTTTTCATAAAATAAATTTTAAATATCAACAACTAGAAGTACAAGATACAAATAATAAGTAAGAAAATGTAACTTTTGGATTTGTTAGAATATTTTTTAGTATTAGATAATATTTTTAATAGAAATCTTATATTCTGAAAAAAATAGAGTTTGAAAACTTTATTAGGTTCTGAAAAAGTTATTAGGATTCAAAAACATTATTAGGTTCTGAAAAAATTATTAGGTTCCAAAAAACATTATTATGGTCCAAAAAAATTATTAGGTTCCAAAAAACATTATTAGGTTTCAAAAAACATTTTTAGGTTTTAAGAAAGTTTATTAGGGAAAACAAATGTACTCCCCCTATGAAATGAAGTGTCTTAATGTTAAGTGATATATTTAACAAAAAGTAGATATGAATGATTACCTTACAGTTATAATTCCAAACTTTTGTTTAATATATTCAAATCTATCAGAAGGTGATGATTTTTTAAAAATATTAGCAATATATTCTTGTTTTTTGATAAATTAGAAAATAATATCTCCTTTTACAAATAAAACATTTTAAATTTAGGTTGTTCCAACAAGAACAATGTTACCTAAACCCACAATCTCTCGTTGAGAATTATCTCTAAAAGTGACTCTTCCAACTTCTTCTTAATAATCTTTTCAAATAAATTTTTTTTACTAGTCATATTCCAAGAACATCCAATATCCATGTACCATGTATTATTGTTGGTATATCCTTTTTTTTAAAATAAAATAGTTAGACATACTGAATCCAAACATTCTTGGATCCAAATATTAAATATAAAATCTTAAGAACCCACATTTTCTTAGAAAAGTGGTATTTATGAAAACCTAAGGTTTTATTTTTATTCAAAGAATAATTTTTCTCCCAATGTCTACCACCTTTACACATAGTGAAAAAAGGGGAACTTTAAGTAACAAAATAATTATGACTAAAAACTAGTTTTGAGTGAGAATAACCAAATACATAACTATTCCTAAGAGGATGAATTTCTGAATACATCTTATCAAAATTCTTTTTACCACAAGTAAAGTTTGATAAATGTTTATTTAAGGAATATATTTCAGATTTTAGTCTAATGGTTAAATTTTTATCCTTGTAGTTATTAGTTGTAGAATTCAAGTTTGTCTCAAAAACATTTTTCTTATAAATAAAACTTTAGAAATCATTATAAATTTTATCCTTTTCAAAATTAACTTCCTCAAGGTTTTTTGAACTTGAAAAAATTTAAAATGATTTTTAATCAAGATATTTTGAAAGATATGATACTTATTTTATTAAAATATTAATTCTAGAATTTACCATATCATGTTTCTTTATTATTTTAATATTTTCATTCTTAGGTAACTTGGAAAACCTACAAACTTATTCAAAAGATAGCAAAGTTTAATCTTCTGATGAGGTTGATTATTTATCTGAAGATTCATAATTTTCATTATCAATATAATTACAACTCAAAGGAATATTTGTTAAATATTTATCAGTGTGTACCTTAGCAATGAAACATTGTTTTTCAATAGGCATCCTAACAATAAGACCAATATTATTCTGTTTAGAAGATTCATTATCTGAAGATTCATCATATGAATCCATACCACTTGCACTCCAAGAATCATTTTCCTTTAATACTATCTTTCCTTTAGGCTTGTAAAATCATTTTTAATCCATCTCAAAATGTTTGTCCTTCATGTCCTTTCTTTTAAGCTTAGGAAAATTAGGACTGATATGTCCAACTTTTTTTCATTCATAACATGTGAATTTAGAATATTTCTTATCCTTGTTTTCCTTTTTCTTATATCTGCGCTAAAAGTCATTTTCCAACAATCTTGTTCATCTTTCTAGAAATATTGGCTAGGTAATTATTTGACTATTTAGATTCACTTGAGTCTGACTGAATATCGACTTTCTTAGACTTTGTTGTCTTAGAATCTTTCTAAGGTGTTTGGGATTTCATTTGATTCAATGTAGTTGTAAAAGAAACACTCCCATTATTCTTCATTAAATTCTCATCATCTCTCTTCAATCTATTCTCATGTTGTAAGAGAGTTCAAACTAACTCTTCAGGGGTAAAAGTTTTAGCTTTCTTTGACTCACCAATAAAAGTCCACCTTGATTCTTATTCATTAGGCATGATGTCAAAAGTATTGTCTACAAGCATCTCATCATCTAGCCATTTTTCTCCCATTGACTGTAGACTATTCTCAATAGTTATGAATCTATGTGGAACTTTAACTATTGTTTCTCCATAAGGAAAAACAAAACCATGATAGTCTTCTATAAGAATGGATCTCCTGGTTTCAATAAATTTCAAAGTACCAAAATGTGTAACTTCAAGTTTCTTCCAAATGTTGTCAGCTATTTCACAAGAAGATATTTGGATATATATATTCCTAGTCATAGATAATATACTAGTATTGTGTACCTTTTAGTTTAGAAAATATTTTTTCTTTTTTGGTTGGTAAATGTTCTATCTTTATTTTCTATAATCTTATAATCACAAGTAATCATAACAAAGTTATCTAAACCAGTATTCATAAAGAAAAAGTCTTCGTTCTCTCTCTCCAATATTCGTAATCATTCCATCAAAAATTGGTGGTCTTGTAGGATTCATATTATATTAGGATCTGAAATTTATTCCTTTCATCTTAAAATAAATACAAGAATTATTTTTCCACAACACAAGTTAGTGTATTATGTATTTATAAACAAAAATTTTATAAATTTAATAACATTAAATAGTGAAAAAAGTGTAATTAAAATAAGAAATGAAAATTTTCAACTGATACTCAGTGTAAGTAATAGTTCCTTAGAGACCTCCTCAGATACCAATTGTTGGATCAAAATATGATATGTATATACTTAATTAAAATTGGGGGCGCATTGTAATTTTAAAACTTTTTCTAACCTTAAGGAAACATTTTTTAATAAAGTTGAACTTAAAAGATTCACAAAACCCTCTATTATCTTTAAAAAGGGTATAGAAAGGGCCCAAATACCGAATACAAAGATATTATAAATAAATTATTACATAGGTAAAATTAATTAATATTCTACCTTAAAGCGTATATAATTTTAAATTATAGTTACAATAAATGAGAAATTGTAAGAAAGTTACACTTTCTATTTATAAATTAATGAAGCCGAAATAAAAGTACATGTAATGAATACAAATATTTTAACCCAAATAATAGTGTATCCAAAACACCTTGGAGAGAATTACCTTGATTTATACTTTCAAGATATTCTGTCTTACCCGCACTAGGGTATTCCCTCAATATGAAGATCGGTATCTGTTTGCTATCCCTACAAGCCCTCGATATATAAGGTGATTGGCACCTCTCTCTTCCTTCAACATAAAAGTCCTCGATTAAGTAGTTAATTTTTACTTATGTCTTCCTATCCATGAAATACCTCAATCATAATCAAAAGTAATCATAATTTCACTAAGTAGAAAAAAATCATGCTGAAGATCTTAAGTATATTGATCAAGTTGTTTGCAACTTAATTTCTTCACATCTTTCACGCAAACTAGATTTTTGGAAGAGCTCTTGTGTGTCTCAAAATAAAAAAGTTATGAGATCTTTCAAATGACCGAGTATTTGTAGGTGTGATCTCCAATGGTCATATTTTTCTTGAAATTACTATGGGGCATGGACAAGTGGCATTTATAATGGTCATATTGTAACTGAAACTATGACACCATTTAGATAAAAAAACTATCACAAGTAACAATATCATTACAATAATATGTAAGAATCTGAATTTATGAAAAATTACATTATAGAAATAATTTATCTTTAATAATGATATAAAACCAAATATTTAAAGAAAAATATATAGTAACTTTAAGAAATTTGAAAATAGGTCTCTTAAGGAAAACATAGTAACTTTAAGAAAGTTGAAAATATGTTTCATAAGGAAAATATAGTAAATTTAAGAAAGTTGAAAATTCAATTCTAAGAAACATGGAAAAAATCATTTGATATTTTCAGGAATTTAAAATTAAAGAAACATGAAAAATAATAATTGAGAAAGTGTGTCGGATATAAAAGTTTTAGTGATTCAGTATCTAAGAAATATAGTGTTTTGTAATCTAAGAAACATAGCAGATCCAAAATTTTGAGTGATTCTAAATCCTAGAAACATGGTGATTTGGAATCCATTTTCTGGGCGATTCATTATCTAAGAAACAATTATTCGGATTATATTCACATGTATCCTATTTTTTTCATTAGAATACATAATCTAATTAGTCTTTTTGAAAACTATGTTAGACTTATAAGGAAAGCATAACAAAAGATATTTCGAAATATATGTCTAATAAGCATAATGTCTATTAAATAAATAAATATATGTCTAACAAACATAAAGTTTTTTAATGAAATAAATATAAGTCTAACAAACATAAAGATTAATAAAGAATGAAATATAATTCTAACAAATATAATTTTCATTAAATAATGAAATTTAAGTCTAAAAAACAAAAAGTTTCTTAAAGAAAGAAATATAAGTATAAAAAATTTATTTAATAAATAAATATAATTCTAACATAAATAAAGTTTCTTAAAGGATTAAATACAAGTATAGAAAACATAAAGTCTCTTAAAGAAAGAAATTTCATTAAGGAAAAGGTTTTTGTGATTTCCAAAACATAGTGGTTGGAAAAATTCATAAGAAAACTTTTGACACAACATGATTATATTTATGCAAGACTGAATATTTGAACCTTGTGATGCTAAAATTACTCTTATGAAAGACATACCCTCATGTAATATAGGTTATACCTTTAAGAAACATAATTAAACCTTAGTCTACCATTATTCACAAATCAAAAATAGTTTTAAAAATGACCACCATGGTAGTTGTCATTATACACCAAGTTCTACATGACATACTCTAAAACATTCACCCATTAAAAAAACTAATCTAAAAAATCATACACCACTCTCATGGATCCAAGGAACTCAAATGGATAACACCACCCCCACTATTATAGAATAGTGTCCATGAGGATATCCAAACCCATCTATAGCCTTCATAACACCTCTGAACTCCTAGAAACACAAAGGAATTAGTTTGAAGGGTCCAAGTTATTACAAAAGATAACTCTCAAACTATTCTCTTCCTAGATAATAAAAACTAACCCTAAATAATGTGGGGTAGTTTCAAACAACTACTTCATGAGATACCTCTCAAGTAGATCCTTTGTTAAAGAGTATTCAAACTAACAAGGATCAAGGTGAGAAACATCCATCTAACTTTATCCCCTCTAAAACACTTCCAATATTCCAACAAATTACCCCCTTTTTTGAGATATCATAAAAAAGGAAGGTTTAAAACTTGTTAAGGGAAAAATATTTCAACTCAATTTCAAGAGACTGTTTAAAAAATGGAGATCTGAATACAACTACTCTATAAAAATGGACCGTTCTAGTGAATAACCAACTACTTCACTAAGACCTAGTAACTTCAAAAAATATTAGGTGCTAGGACCATAGATTTCCCATCACATCACAAACAAATACCATCATTGTTTCCTATCAAAAAACATCTATATCCAAGAAATAACAAACCCATGGTCATACCCATGTCCTGAGAGTCCGCCTTGCTCACTGCTGCCACTTATTAAAAGACTTATTACTCAAAGCGCTACCCCCTTCCATCTTAGCATCCTATAGAAAACCCATATTGATCATATTAGCAGAATTTATCACTTGGGAAATGAACTCCTCCATGACTATGATAAGTAATTAATCCTAGGAAACCCCCTACATCTGATCATGATCCATTTTCAACCATGACCGTGTCACTCCTCAGAGTGAACCCAATACCAAAAAACCCAGAACTAGTTTTGATTCATTTCCAATCCATATTAAACCTTAACTTTTTCTAAACAATATTTAACCACTATTCTAGACACTCCACCATGGAAATTTGACACTCCCTAGTGCTAGAAATTGATTAGTGCCTCGTCTAATAACTCTATCTTTTAATTCACAAGTGTAACATCCTGGTACCACTATGTTGTAATTTCTTCATCCCCTGAATCAAAATCAATAAGAATGTTCAAGCATCTAAATCACACAATAATAGTAGGGGAAATCAGGTACATTACAAGAAGATCATTCATACCTATACCCCAAATCATAAAACCAAATCACACTTGAATGTTAAATCAAAGGCCTCATAATCCTGGATTAAGGATTAAGAAGACATATCAACAAGTGGTCACCTAATTATTTAAGTATAAAACTTAAAGATTAATAACTAAGAAAAATTACTAAATAAATATTTCTATTAAAGAGCTTAAGGAATGTCTAATGTATAATTATTGTGTATTTACCACGCGATTAGTACACTTGAATCCTAGAATTTTCACCATTTTAAATTTTTTTATTATTGTACCATCATGACATCAACTCATAACTTAAATCCTATTTATTCCCACTTTATACTTCATACATAATCTAAAAATGTCAAAATAAATCAAGTAGTAAATTTAGTTCATAACTTATAGAACTTACTATACTTAACATGTTATGAACAATAGGTCTTCATAATTTTGAATTTTTTATAGGAATATTCTTATATAATTCATTATTGATTTTCAATAAATCATTCCTCAATTTAAATCGAGTTTTAATAATTTCATTAACAATTAAATATTATTTAAGCATGCATTATAATATTTCCTTAATTAATACAAGCTAAATTACAAGAATTCACAACTCTTATAATGATCTTCAATTCAATGGATCAAAATTAAAACATATATCCCATCCTAATCAATTTTTTGTTTCACATGAAATGACTTTTCACATCAAGGAACGAAGAAAAAATATAAAGGATGTTGTTAATACATCTCTTTTGAAAAATAAAAAATTTACAGTCAAGGAATATTTAATTAAGAAAAAGCTTTAAGAAATGTTCCTTTCATGGAAACTATGATCTTTTATACATTCCACTCACATTTTTATAAGTATTATTCTTTTATTTTAATATTTTAAAAATAATCATTACATTTTATTATGTAAAGCTAACCTATCATCATTTCTTATCTTTTAATAGAGCATTTAATTTTTAATTAGTGTGAATCAACATTAAATGGATGAACTATAATCATAAATACCATATCTTATCAATATACGTAATCACAAGTTAACACTCACAACACAATCAGAAATCAAATCCTAAATTCAGTTGTTCACATGATTGCATTTTAATTACTGAACTCATGTTTGAAAAGAACTTAAAAAAATATTAGTTTTTAAAACATTAAATTTATTCCCTAAGACCCATGAATTGAAATATTTATAGAAACAAAAAACATTGAGGTGGTTAACTTTTAAAAACACACCTTCCATAACAATTTTGTAAAAAAATATCTTGAATTTTCATTAAAACCATGGTATTGAAAAGAAAAGGTTTTATAAAACACTCTAAAACAATTATAAGAACACTATAAAAATTATTATACCCATTTTTAAAATAAAAATTGCAGGTTATTGAGAAATAAATAACTTCGTGTTTTTAAATAAAGTCAATAAGTAATGGTTAAATATTGTAACCAAATAAAATAGTCATGAAAACTGGGTGACTGACAGTTTAACCATCACTACATCAAAATTAAAAATTATTCTTTTTATCATGATAATATCAATGTACATAAGTTAAAAACAAGAAAACCCAAATCAACACATAACATTATTTATAAATCATGAGATTGAAATAATTTACTTTATCAAGATTAAATATCCTCTAGTTCTGTTAAAAAAATTTAGTTACTAAGAACACATCCAAAAAAACAATATAAAATGTTTAATTATTCCATTTACCATTTTCTATAGGTAAAATTCATTACTTCCTGGAATTTTTTTTAAGTTAACACCATATTTCACACCTAAAAAATACAGGAACATATATTATCATAATCAAATCTACCATAATCATACAAATAACGTGGATCCATTAACCAAATCATACTATTATCCAATTTGGGGACCCTAACATGTCTATACAACTTTAAAATACCTCATAAAAATTGTGTGTTCTGATGGGGGAGGTTTCCCCCATCTTCTTATACCTAAATCCATGACATATGTTATGAACACAAGACAAATACCTGATTTTAGTATCATGTAATTCATTAAAATTTATTTAATTAAGTTTATTAAGTTCCCAAGATCACCTCATTAAAAATAGGACAAACATATATGTTGAATTTACCTTTATAAAGACTCTAACTGTAACATCCCAGATAAATGAAGAATAAGATATATTTCATATTTATTAATATTTGTGAATTAAATATTAATTTTAATTTAAAGGGGTTGTTATGTTCGATAGCGTACACGATACGCAACAACGGGTTTCTTTGGAATCTTACGTTGCTCACTAATAATATAATATTATTATTTTAAATGGTAGTTAACTCCTAGACGTTGTATTGGAGGGAATGAAAAAAACTAACTATAATATGATTATACATGTTTGTTAAATGTATTTACATTTATCCAATAAAAGTTAGAGGCTTAAAATGTGAAAGAATCTAATTTTAAGCATAATTTACATTAATAGGCCAATTTGCCGCCTTTTAATGGTGAACCCTTTTTAAATCTCGTTTTCTTCACTTTAATAAATTCTATATGACCAAATAAAATCCTTCTTTAGAATGGGGACATAAAAATTTAGTTTGTGTAAATTTTTGGAATTTTTCCGATAAAGTTCATTTTTAAGGAATAGAGGAAAATATTGTATTTTATTTCAAAAGTGCCTTTTAATGTAATTTATTTTTATGGTTAGATTATATTTCTAAGTGTTTTTAAAGTGAAATTAAAAACAATTTTTACCATTTAATCCAATTTTGGTCATTGGAATTAATTTCGCATTGAAATTGGACATAAAAAAGTATCAATCTTTTGATAGTTATTGTTTTATAAAAACACGCTATTTGTTTTAACAATGGGAATTAATTTTAAAATTAATTAATGCCACTTCTATGTTTTGAATTTGGTAAAATAGACATCAATTTTGAATTTGAAATATCAAATATAGCTTAAGCTGAATTTTTGATATTTTTCAGAAAAACTTCAATTTTTGATGAATAATGAAACCACTTAGTCGTAGTTAAAAAAACTGACATTTTCATTTAAATGAAATTTTACCACTTTTGTGAATTGAATTTCAAAAATCTGACATACATTCTTGTTATTAAAAAGTAAAATGTGGCTCAATAAGATAAAAATAATTTTTGGTGAATAGTAACTTTTGACTTTTATTTACCGTGTTTAAAGATAAATAGAGTAATTCAAGGATAAATGATTATTATAATTATTCAAAATTACCTTAACACTTGTCCAAACCTTATTGGTTGAGTCATTTACGACCATGGGCATCTTTGGGTCGATTTTGGGACCCCATTCATCCACTTCGGAGTGAAAATGACAATTTAGATTAATTAATTTAATGTAAAGACAAAATTGACTTTAACAAAGATCTTTTTGTAATTAATTTTTATATGGTGTTATATAAGTCCTGTTTTAGACTATAAATATTCATTGGAAAGCTAAAAGTATTTCCTAAATGATTGTATTTTTTTATAATTTTTAGACATCGGATAAATTAAATTATTAATGACACAATAATGATGCAGTATTTACCTCATTAATAAATGATTTAAATAAATAAGATTATAATGATTACAATATTATTAAAAACATGTCCAATTCGGATTTTATGATTTTATTTGGAATATTATTCATCATAACGTCAACATTAATGATTTTTTGACTATTAGAACCCAAATATAATTATATAAAAAAATAATGTTTTCACACCTTCTTAAAGAGCCCCTCCTCTCCCTTATAAAAGGAGACCATTTCTATCCAATTCCTCAAACCTCTCATGCCATTTGGCTCATCCAAACTCTACCCAATTAAGCTCCCTCCATTTCTATCCTACTCCTAGAATCCTTAACTTAGGCAGAAGGCGTTTCAAGAAGTCGTTTGGTTCAAACCAAAGAGAGTTACCCAAATTAAAGGTAACTGTTTCTCTTAAATTGTTTTCTTTTATTTTACTTCTCCAACCCATAAAATATTTTTATTTCCTTTCTTTTGTAACAAACCCAGTATCCTAAATATACTTGTATTTTTTTATGATAAATATTTAAACTAAACTTACACACACCTCCATCTAATGGATGAAGAACATAATGTTTCTGTGGATGGAAAACTAAGGCCTCACGAAACGACGATTGTTCAATTACATCTTACCGCCTCTAATGGTGTCCATTATGATGGAACTATATTTATATATGATATATATTATTTTTATGATTTCCTTATGCTTCTTTACTTCTCATTTATATCACTTCTTTATGGTTTCCATAGTGGTTAAATACGATAATCTCATTTGAGGAAGTGTGGACTACCGCCCCCTCAAAGTGATTTGATTCATTAATGACTTATGTGGGATGTATAAAGGATATAGTTAAGGAAATTATATATGATATTATACTAGAATTATAATATAACTATGTATCATTATGTTTTATTTCCATTAAAATAAGAAATAGAAATGAAAGTAGCGTTCATGCGTATGTACAGCTTACCGTCTCCATGAACGGTGCATTTCATTTCTTACCTCTAAAAGTAATGTACTATTATAAAAACATGTATATACTGAATATATATGATATATATGATATCTAAATCATGAATATTATTCTGGATATAATGAAACTTTGACCACATGAACAACATGTAATTATAAGAAGTCCATTTTTGAATCAAGTACCAAATATCAACAAAATGAACATTATTAACTTAAATGATTACATAATTTTTATAACATGATAATAAGTGATATAAAAGTAATAAGAAACTTGAAATAGGTTCTTAAGAAAGTATAAATTAACTTTAGTTTATTATTCAGGAAATTAAAGAACGATCGAGTCAAGTCGGACACGAGGTAAGGGATCCAACCTCTCTCTTTCTTTTCAAGTACCCTATTTTATGTCATTTCTTTTATGATCCATGTTCTTATGTTGGAGGATGTTCTTTTATATTCACCATACTGTAATTTTTATTTTCATATGATGAGATACCCTCTCTTACTCTCATCAATTCATTTTTTTAATTTTTAACTGGCGTTGTTAGGCTTCCGAATTTTTGTAAGGGATTTTCTTATCTCACTTTTAATTCTGTGAGATTTCCATTGTTTGCCACTTATTCATTGCATGTGGTGTATTGTGTACTACCAATTGATATGTATTATCATGGTTCTAATTATATTCATGGTATTCTATGATTCATTTTGTGGTTAATAACTTTTGGTCATATGACTCGATTGAATTACAATGTGGTAAGGGGTTTTCATCTCACTTGTTTTTATTCCCGTGAGATTCATGCTATATTTTCCACTATCTCTTTTTGTTTGGTGTATATAATGACCATTATTGTAATATTTGTATAATATACTTTCATTTATGAGTATTTACATCTTCATTGTATGATCATTCTTTCATGTGGCATATGTTTTGTAAGTTACCAAATCGGTAGGGGAACTCCTTAACCCAAATCCCATTCTTTGGGTTGATCTTCTCTTTTTTATTTATGTCATCCTATGAATATGTGTGAATTACCTATGATTGTTTTACACTTAATATCCACTTTTATTGGGTGTATTTATATTTTTCACACATAATTATGAGATTGATTTATCCTTAATTTAAGGATACCGTCTTTATATGGGATTTCATCTCAATTTACATTTCCATTGAGACTTCATTGTTTTTGTGCACCAATTCACTATTATGTGGTGTATATACTGTCCATTGGAATAATATATCGTGAATACCTTTATTATCATGATATTATAAAGTTTTGATTAAATTTTATTCCTCAATTATTTTTATTCAAGTGTCTCTCTTTTTGTTAAAAAACTATTTAACTAAAATATCATTTTATATGTTTAAAAGATTTATTCTTCTAAATATTTCTCATTAATGTCCATGTTTTCAAAATGGGTTTAAGGATTTATTTATATGGACATTAATGATTTCAAATGATAATTCCTTTAAAATATTCAGAGTGGTATGGGACACTTTGATTCAAAAATCTCTTTTTAAATGGTTTTGAAAATGATTAGATAAAGCATTGTTTATTTCAATATCATGATTTGGTATAGTGGAATGTGGAACTATTATCTTTCTTTTATAATTATGTTATGTGTTATGATAATTTAATGGTTATTGGGAATTGTTTACGTATATGGGTGGTTCCGTGATAAACCTAGGGCGGGTGATCCCGAGATAACTCTCTAATTCATTGGGTAACGTGACGGAGGTAAACGTGATGTTTATCCTAAGAGATTTAGGGAATATACTATGATGGGTATTCCAAGTGTAACTCCCTACATAGCTATGATAGCTACAATGTATGTTTGATATGGATTCCATTAGTAATTTTTATGATTTATGATTTCTGTGTGTTATTCAAAAATCTTATGACTTCCTAAGGTATGTTATGATTGAAAAGTATGGTTTCATGGATTTGTATTTATTGTTGTTCTAATGTTTTCCTTCGTTATTTATTGTTGGGATAATAAAATAATGTTTTCACACTTTCCTAAAGATCCCCTCCTCTCCCTTATAAAAGGTGACCATTTCTATCCAATTCCTCACACCCCTCAAGCCATTTGGATCATCCAAACTCTGACCAATTAAGCTCCATACATCCCTATCCTACTCCTAGAATCCTTAACTTAGGCAGAAGTCATTTCAAGAAGTCCTTTGGTTCAAACCAAAGAGAGTTACCCAAATTAAAGGTAACTGTTTCTCTTAAATTGTTTTCTATTATTTTACTTCTCCAACCCCTAAAATATTTTTATTTCCTTTCTTTTGTAAAAACACCAGTATCCTAAATATAATATAATTTTTTTATGAGAAGGATTAAAACTACACTTACAAAAACCTCTATATAATGGAGGAAGAACATAGTGTTTCTGTGGATGGAAAACTAAGGCCTCAAGAAACGATGATTGTTCAATTACATCTTACCGCCTCTCATGGTGGCCATTATGATGGAACTGTATTTATATATGATATATATTATTTTTATTATTTCCTTATGCTTCTGTACTTCCCATTTATATCATGCCTTTATGTTTTCCATAGTGGGTAAATACGATAATCTCATTTGAGGAAGTGCGGACTACCGCCCCCTCAAAGTGATTTGATTCGTTAATGCCTTATGTGGGATGTGTAAAGGATAGAGTTAAAAATATTATATATGATATTACACTAGAAGTATAATATAACTATGTATAATTATGTTTTATTTCCATTAAAATAAGAAATATAAATGAAAGTACCGTTCATGCGTACGTATGGCTTACCGTCTCCATGAACGGTGCATTTCATTTCTTACCTCTAAATGTTATGTACTATTATAAAAACATTTATATACTTGATATATATGATATATATGATATCTAAATAATTAATATCATTCTGTATATAATGAACCTTTGACCACATGAACAACATGTAATTATAAGAAGTCCATTTTTGACTCAAGTACCAAATATCGACAAAACGAACATTATTAACTTAAATGATTACATAATTTTTATAATATGGTAATAAGTGATATAAAAGGAATAATAAACTTGGAAAAGTTTCTTAAGAAATTATAAATTAACTTTTGTTTTTTATTCAGGAAATTAAAGAATGATCAAGTCAAGTCGGACACGAGGTAAGGGATCTGACCTCTCTCTTTCTTTTCAAGTACCCTCTTTTATGTGATTTCTTTTATGCTCTATATTCTTATGTTGGGGGAAGTTCTTTTATATTCACTATACCGTAATTTGTATTTTCATATGATGAGATACCCTCTATAACTTCTTTCAATTAATTTTAAGAATTTTTAAGTGGTGTTGTTAGGCTTCCGAATTTTTGTAAGGGATTTTCTTATCTCACTTTTAATTCTGTGAGATTTCCATTGTTCACCACTTATTAATTTCATGTGGTGTATTTTGTACTGGAAATTGATATATATTATCATGTTTCTCGTTATATTCATGGTATTATTTTATTCATTTTGTGTTTAATAACTTTTTGTCATACGACTCGATTGAATTACAACGTGTTAAGGGGTCTTCGTCTCACTTGTTTTCATTCCCGTGAGATTCATGCTATATTTTCCACTATCTCTTTTTGTGTGGTGTATGTACTGCACATTATTGTAATATTTGTGTAATATAATTTCATTTATGAGTATTTTAATCTTCATTGGATGATCCTTCTTTCATGTGGCATATGTTTTGTAAGTTACCAAATCGGTAAGGGGACTCCTTAACCCAATTCCCATTCTTTGGGTTGATCTTATCTTTCTAATTTATGTCATCCTATGAATATGTGTGAATGATATCTTATTGTTTTACACTTAATATCCACTTTTATTGGGTGTATTTATATTTGTCACACATAATTATGATATTGATTTATCCTTAATTTAAGGATACCATCTTTATAAGGGATTTCATCTCAATTTACATTTCCATTGAGACTTCATTGTTTTTGTGCACCAATTCACTCATATGTGGGGTATATACTGTCCATTGGCATAATATATCATTAATACCTTTCTTCTCATGATATTACAAAGTTTTGATTAAATTTTATTCCTCAAATATTTTTATTCAAGTGTCTTTCTTTTTGTTAAAAAACTCTTTAACTAAAATATCATTTTAAATGTTTTAAAGATTGTTTCTTTTAAATATTTATCATTAAAGTCCATGTTTTAAAAATGGGTTTTGGGATTTATTTATATGGGTATTAATGATTTCAAATGATAATTCCTTTAAAATCTTCAGAGTGGTATGGTGCACTTTGACTCAAAAATCTCTTTTTAAATGGTTTTGAAAATGATTTGATAGAGCATTGTTTATTTCAATATCTTGATTTGATATAGTGGAATGTGGAAATGTTATATTTCCTTTATAATTATATTATGTGTTATGATTATGTTATGGTTATTGGGAATTGTTTATGTATACGGTTGGTTCCGTGATAAACCTAGGGCGGGTGAGCCCAATATAGCTCTCTAATGCATTGGGTAACGTGATGGAGGTAAACGTGATGTTTCCCATAAGAGACATAGGGAATATACTGCGATGGGTATTCCAAGTGTAACTCCCTACGTAGCTATGATAGATACAATGTAAGTTTGATATGGATTACATAATTAACCTTTATGATTTATGATTTGTGTGTGTTATTCATAAATCTTATGATTTCATAAGGTATGTTATGATTGAAAAGTATGGTTTCATGGATTTCTATTTATTGTTGGGCTAATGTTTTCCTTCTTTATTTTATAACCCTTACTGAGCTTTTTATGCTCATCGTAAGTTTTTTAAATGTTTTCCACAGGAACTAAAGATGAATAGGTTCAAGGATGGGATCAAGGAAAAGTCATGCTGTCTAAAACCTGGAACTAGACATGTGTCTTTTTCAGAGTTTTTATTTTATGAAAAAAATGGATACTGAGTAGTAGTGTTTACTTGTAATATTTAAGTGTTATGTTATGGACTAATTCTCTAAAACTATAAACCTGAAAAGATCCTCAATGTGAATTATCTATTTAATTCAATATTATGTAATGTTTAAGGTCGGGTCCTTATACTAACCTATAATATGTACCACTTTTGTTGATCGTTTTGTAGACTCATATTCCGTACATCAAACCATGGGGTCCCTAAATTCCTATTTCCTAGCCAGTCTCCCAGGCATATGTCATGCACTAAATTCAATTGATACTATTTCCATACGAGCACATGAAATCATCGCAATTCCTAACTCTAATCTCCATCCCATCTCTCAACTATCAGCTCTAATACCACTCTGTCACAACCCCTCCCTATTCTAGAACCCTCCTAGGCCAACAATTAAGAAAATCAATAAACCATGAAGTCCACCTCCAATAGTTCTTAGGTTGGTGACTATAACCAATGACATAAAATATACAATGTGGAATTATTCTCATAATATAAGTTAAGGAGAATCACTAAAATGTAAACCAATGATCAAAACCACATCATATAAATAAACCAAGATCCCATATAAATAAATACAATAATGAAATCCATGTCACATTAAATTAATCTCTAAATGAAAAGAAATAAATACTAAGTAGTGACATTAATGTAAACTCTCAAATCCAATCTTGTAAAATCATGATCAATAATTAATGACCTCTTGATCACCTAAAATATATATATATATATATATATGGGTGAGAATGACATTTATAATATGTAGTATCCTCCTGGAGACCTCTTTTATAATTGTGATAAAATCATACTAATGCTTTAGTGAGTATGGAATAGAACCAACATGCACCTATTATGTACACTAACCATTTCTAGCCTCACTAAGGCTCTCTCACCAAGTATGACATCAAATCATAATGAAATAATACAAGAAGAATATAATCATAGATTCCCCACCACCACTCTCCCACTGGTTTTTAACTCTCCTTTCCCAATATTAAACATCTTGTTCACCCATCCCTTCTATTTTGATGTGAGACAAGGGGAAACCTGCCTACCTAAACTCTCTAAAGGTACAATATCATGTGTTGACATAATGAAAACCCTCATATAAAGTTCTATACACTCATTCTCAACTACATACCACATATATCACATCATAATACCATATCAATAATGTATCATGAGCATGAAAGACATTAACATCATGCCCTCCACCAACCATGTAAAACCCCACCATCCATCGCCCCATCATCACTATATAAAAGGGTACACCACATGACACTCTAACTCATTTCATGATTGTACCAAACTCAGTACATCATATCCCATATACTACAAATGTGAGAGTGGGAAAGACAAGTAATATGGGGAATTAATCCATCCATACTCACCAACATGGATGTTTTTGTAAACACCAAGAACCAAAAACTTTTAGCACAGCTATAAAATACTCCACCCATGTTTGGTGTGTATAGAAATCATAAGAGAATAAATGTATAGTTAGTCACATGATATACCTAACCTATGGGAGTACACTAACTACCTTAAAAATATCATTTATTCCACTATTTCATCACCACTACCCTTAAACAACTATTTCCGCCTATATAACACAAAACAATAAAAAACAAAAATATTCATAACAAAAAAAACCATAACTTATCATTTAAGAATTCATTTAAAAACATCCAGATTTACCATTTCCAACAAATATTTATTTTAATCAATTAAATTATATATTTAATTAATACCCAATCTAAGTCATCTCCCGCATTTATTTCTTACATTATGCATTCATTTCAACATCCATATATCAATTACATCCAATATTTTCTTTATTTTAAATCCCATTACATTTACCAAATTAAATCAATAATCCACCATTACCTTATTCTGTAAACATTTTTATTTACAAATTATTAATCCCATTCTAATAATATCTTAGGTGAGTAGTTAAAAATATTGAAACATGGAAATAAGGAGGATTTCAGTGGAAATAGATTCATAGAAATAAATATGGTATCATATCAATAATCAATCAAGTAATAGTTATATTTTATTTAAATAAAGGGTTTGATTATCATAGAATATCCAGTTGTACACCACACCTCATCCTCTTATATTTTATATCCCCAATTCATCATGTTATTCTTTAATTGATCATGACTTATATTAATATAAATATAAATGTGTTATAATATAGAAAAAATACAATAATAAATGAATATAGAAAAAACCTTGTGCACCGCTTCCCTATTCCCATCACATCAATTAGTTTGTTTCATATTCTTTATGTTGAAGTATTCTAATTATATGTTGAAATTAAAATAATGGTAGTATCGTAATTTGTATAAAATTAAATGAAGAAGGTCTAAAATACCCTACATTAATTAAATTGTAAATACTTGATGATCCAAGGAGTTGTAATCCTCAAAACATTATGATTGAGGATTGTAATAGTCACATGATTTGAACATTATTCAAGAGAAAATATAGAAAATTGAACCAAGGATGTCTCAACCCCTATTTATAGATGAAATTTAAAGGTCTACACCATGACATAATGAATCCCACTACAGCCATGATGTATCTAGTCCTAGGGGAGATCTAAAATCTCAACATTTATATCAACCTATCTCATTAATTTCCATGAATTGTTAAATATATTTTAAATTACCATTGACCACCACCATTACCTTCACCATGATGTAGAGATAAACCCCTCGTCATTATTTTCTATAACTCTAAGCACTATGGTGTGGAAAGTTTTTGATCTATCTTTTCTTCTCCCTCACATGAAACTCAACATCTCTTTGAATTCTACATAAACTCATCACCACCACCATAAAAATGGATGGATTTGTATATTTCAATAGTCCCCATTTAACACAGGTGGATTTTCTATGAAATAAGATTCCAAAATATCCAGTTAAACCATTTTACTACATGTGGTGTGCCCTAGTATCAAGCAGAATTACTTTTTCATGAGAACAAATAGATAAACCTTATATTTCTATCACTACCCTTAAGAGATAATTACCCTCACATAAGATAATTCATACTTTTATGAAGCCTAATGGAACCTCAACATACCATTACACACTGCTCAAAATAGTTTTGAAAATGACCACCATGGGCATCTCACTCACTATAGTGTGTCAAACACTACATGGCCAACTATAAAATCTTCACCCTTTCAAAAGGCCTGACCAAAATGGATTACCCCATGATCACTGCTCTAAATAACTAAAATTGACAGTACCACACCCACTAATATATTGTGGTGTCCTTTAGGATATCCAAATTCATCTCTAACCTCAATAACACCTCTGAAATCATGGAAATTAAATGGAACAAACTAAAAGGGTCTAGACCATAACACTAGTTGTTTCATATCACTCATGGTTGGCAAAATATTTAGTATCTATACCCCCACTCATAGATCTATATACCATCATAAGAATATAGTTATAATATGTAAGAAACAATAAACAAGGGATGCGGCCTTTCTAGCCATCTTTTTTACAAGGTTCTAGTTACTAATGATCTTTTCTCACATATCAAACATGTATCAACACCCATTACAAACCTATAATAGTTTTATTTCATACACCCAAACCATCCCACCACTTTAACATCAAAACAAATCATAATTGATCAAAATGCATAACATGCATCATCATGAAAAAAATTATACACCTAAAAAGAACAACTAGGAAGCACTATAAGAACACAATATTTGGAAAACAGGGTATTGTTATCACAAGGTCAAACATACCAAAACAACTCAACTAATCCTATTGGTATTTTATTTTTAAACTAATAATAATAATATTTAAAAATCATTTATAAAAGTCACCACATGTCGTATTACCCACACTAGGACCTTGGATGAAATCCTATCAAGTGTTCCATTTAGAACCTAAATTTTGTTTTAAAATACTATTTCAAAACCCATTTCTCAAATATCCAAAAAAAATTATTCCCTTGGAATCAAACACTTTTTAAAAAAAATTAAAAACAATAAACCAACTTCTCCTTGAAATTCAATAAATTACACCAATAAATCCATAAAGAGGTCCCCTATGTGATGTCCTAACCTGGATGCCACTAAACTAGTGCTCTGAGCTGGATCATTACGAAGAATCAAGTAGGATTTCCTGTATGCCATAGGTTGTCGATTAGTAGTGAGGGTCTAAATTTGGTATAGTCGGGAGACTATACCCTCATATATTATTAAGAAAATAGCATAAATAGATAAGTATCATACACAAAATAAAGTAAATAGAGTTTAGAAGTTCTAAATAAACTAAAATAGGACATGGTGTAACAATAAATAAAGTTCTATAAAATCCAGAAGAGCTAATCCATATATACAACACTAGTCATCCACTAGTCCAACCATAAACATACAAGAATAAAAAAGAAACTAAAATAAAATTACAGGGATCTATTACAAACTCCGAGCCAGATAACATGCCCAGTCTCAAGACACCATCAAACTACACCTACCCAAACAAATAACCCACAAGAGAATATCTAATTGAAAATGAAACTATGGTACTTATCCTTATCCACCCTGCAACTTTACTCAACCTAAAAAAGCTGATATATGGTTTAAACATACACTGAGGTTCATGTGAGAGGGTGATAAATAATCTCAGTTGGACACCCCAATGATGAACCAATAAAAATGCTTCCATAAGTGCATGAAAAATC
Organism: Viscum album; assembly: GCA_963277665.1. Classification (NCBI taxonomy): domain Eukaryota; kingdom Viridiplantae; phylum Streptophyta; class Magnoliopsida; order Santalales; family Viscaceae; genus Viscum; species Viscum album. Next base: position 1,894,663,725 of record OY728158.1, on the reverse strand, counting down.
AATATACTTAGTCTAGTTGAGACACAACTAAAAAGATAAGTAAAACGAATAAATATGAGGCCATAGTGGACCCCCAGGCCCATAATCCTGGTCCATTTGGTAAATGTCTATCATGGATATCAATATTTATATGAATATATATATGTATAGTCCCATACCTATACATATATACATAATTATGAATAGTCATGAGTATAGTGAAATAAATAAAATAAAAATTATTCAGTTTTTGATCCAAGGGCTCATAATCCCAATCACATGGATATATTGTCGGAGAACATTGAGTTTTATGTCATTTCATTCAATTCATGTATCAATAAGTCAACATTTGGGTCTATAATCCAAATCGACATATACCTGCTTCATCGAGCATCATAAATTTCTATGAGCAAGCTAAATCAACATAGGGGGATACTCATCCTAACCCTTGGCTGAATCATACTCGCCTATAATAATTGTAAAGCAGGATTATAGGAAAGTGAATCTAGACATCCTATAAATGGGAAAGATCTATATACCATTCTTCTCATTCAATGTAAATCCAATCCAATGTTTGATCCCTAGTTCTTTATTTCTAGTAAGTCACAACATTGTGAATCAGATGAACCCTAAGGGTCTACCCCTTATGTGATCTGTAGGAAAGATCATTGGTGAGACACTATTTCCACCCCTTAAGATTTAGATATGGACATCATTCCCAATGTAAATCATTGGTGTGAGAAGACATGCTCAACTACCTTGATAAAAAAGGTCTCATAATCTGGATCCCATGAAGTGCATATGGATATCCTCGTTGTATGAAAAATCAAGGAGAGCATGGTCATCCTCCATAAGCCACAGGTCGAGGATAGTGTAATTATCCTCTATATACTACAAGTCAAGGAGAGTTTATTAATCCACCAACAACCTAGGGTTGATGAGAGCATAATCATCCTCATTTATCCCTTGAGATGAGGAGAGCATATTCATCTTGATCATATGACTTGAGGGGAGCATAATCATCCTCATCACGTAGGAAAGATGAATCATCCATGAGTATCAATATTAGGGAGACTATTTCCATATATCATAGGCATAGGCTCAATGTAAGTATACTAGAAAACACCTCTGTAAATCCCAATAGTGAGGGTGGCCCAATTCAAAAACCCAACACTACTACCATCACCCCATGGGATTATAGGTTTTACATTGGTTCTAAGGTGACACCCACTGCCATCTCCACCAAAACTCAACGTACTATCTTAAAGTTGATCAAACAACAGTGCACCCATTGGGTCCCTCAATTCAATCACTAAAGAGGAATAATATTTGGAATCCTTGAGGTATACACATAAACAAAGGCTTCCAACTCAATACTATTATCTATTAAGGGGGTATGGAGGAGTCTTACATGGTATCCACGAATGGTATGGAAAAATGAAGCATCCTACATGAGATCCTTGGAATGATACACAAGTGAAGGGATCCTACAAGGGATTCCCTAGATCAAATCATAATAAAATGAATCCCTCAGGGGATCCTCAATAACCATTATAAATATATAATCATCCTACTCGCGATCCTCTAGGTTGACACATAAAAAGAGGAATCTTAAAGGGGGTCCGTGAGAGGACTAACTCTTGGTGTCCTAGGCCAGAAAGGCACATCTCATAAGGTATACACTCTCAAAGGAAGATCCATGAGGGAATTAGTCATGATAGATAGCTCATGGATCATCTCATATCATGGGTATCACTCTCAAGATAAAACTAGATTCAATTATCATAGGAAGAATCTCTATATTAAAGAAACACTTGAAACATCACTTAGGAGTCCTCAAAACACCTCACGGGTCTTACCACTATGATCTATGTGAAATATAATAATAATAGACTATTCATGGGTCCAATTATTTACTCCTAGTTAAAATAAATGAAAACAAAAAAATGGGTTAAAAGGGGCATTATTTGGTGTTCATACATGGTACACAATGTGCACCCGCAATGCCCCACTAGTGTATGTAATATAGCTGGACAAGACCTGTAAATGCCCAAGTATTTGGTGTGAAAGATGGGAACAAGGTGTGTACCCTACATGGGGTACCTTACACTATAACTCAAAGGGATAGTCCATCTATTTGGCCTGGCCATATTCTTCTATGTGGCATCCAACCCTCAAGGGTTCTCGCTGTGTACTCTACACAGCATGTGCCATGTACACAGGAAACCCGGTTGGGTACTCGAATACATGGATGATTCCCTATAAATTGACTGTATAACCCATATACGACATGAACTTTGAAATTTTAATTATCCAAAAACATGATGAATGGATGACATGTGTTCCCTAAACCACACACCATGTTGATGGATTTTTCGAAATGGAAAACCCCCAAAATTCTTGAGAACCCTATTCTCTCCCCACAAACAACATATTGGACCATGAGGGGTCATCAGCAGGCATAAAAGATATTTAAAAATTGAAAATTATTAAACTACTGGGATTTTTAGTGAAACATAAAATGATCTTACTTTGGGCGGAATCCATCAAAGCTTCACCCATTCCCACATACCTCTTTTATCACACAATGATTCGGTATGTCTTGAGCTCTACGGTGATACCTCTTTCTATCACTCTCAATTTCTCTTTATCCCTATCCCTCTATCTAATTTGTGTGGTATAGGAAGCCACCCTGGGGGATTATGAAATAGTCCAAGAGGAGTAAATAAAGTAATGAAAATAAAAACAAGAAAAAGAAAACAAAAAAGAAAATGGGGACCCCAGACGGCCCCGATGTCCGACATGAGTTTATGCCCGCCTAGGAAGAAATCCCCATCCCGATATCAATGGAAGAGATGGAATATCAATTTGAAACTCTATTCAAAAGGTAAGTCTAAATGAACTTGTATGAATATATTATTCATTATTTAATTAGATATTAATTATTAATTATTCTTCTAAAATTCAAATATCTCATAATTCCACAAAACTTCTGTCCTAGGGTAAACACCCTATTCTGGGACCAAAAGAATGGTAAGAAAATTATATGAGATCATATTCTAGAGGAAATTTTAATTTTATCCCATATAATAATCTAAAGTCAAAAATTAAAATTTCTACTCAAACATCCAGTCCAGAAAAACACAGGTCATTACAATCTCCCCACTATAAACCTTCTCATCCCAGAGAAGCCTAGATGTATGAATATAATCCATTCTCTCACCCCAAAAATATACAAAAATAAGATATATGGACTATCCAACAACTATACCTATAGATTCAACAACTATCTCCTACATGGGAGATGTTCAACTGCTATCAATTTAGTACTCCAAACCAAAGGAATGCCATATCGTCATCTTAAACAACACTTCGCACCCAATTGATCACAACAAACACTAAGATGAAAATTAAAATAAGGCAACTGTAAAGAACCAAAAATTCCATATAAATGTTTTTAAAAACTATTTGGTATTTTTACAAGTCTGTGAAATTTTATGGCACTTGATTCCAAGGCCTGGTGTGCCTAAAATAAATTTCTGAACATTTTTTAGGTATGTTCAGTAAACACACGGGCATCGTTTTCTATCATTTGAACCAGTGATCGGAATTGAAATTTGAGAGCACTATTGAATTCGTAGCATTGGTATTATCTTAAGAAAATATTTACATCAACCTTAGTATGTCGGGATGAAAAGATAAATTTTGGACATCAAAAAAATAATAAAATAACTTGACAAATTTATTTTATTTATTTTCTGTAACTGTTTAGTGGCGGTGGCGGGACCGACGACTTGTGAATCCATTTAATGGATTGATCCTTTGTTTTCATAAACACTATTTTGAAAGAGATGGTAGGTACATTAATTAACGAATTAATAAACCTCATTAATGCTCTGTTGTGTTAGGCTATCATCCTCCATCTATTTAAGTGTGGCTCATGGTGGATTTTGGACACGACTTCAATAAGTAAGCATCCTTTGGAGAAATGATGTGATGTCTTCCACCAAGGAATGGATTCTTGGACGGAAACATTAGAGAAATTGAACTGGGAATGACAAATAATGGTGGCTTCGTCAAGCACAGATCCTCCTTCCACCACTGTGTCATCTCCAACGAAATCCAGGGTAGGGGTTTTATTTAAGTTCTTGTGAATTGATCTTCCCTCATTCTTGAAAGGATTGATGAATCGTGGGAGTAGTATATTTCACCAATTTTGTATTGAATAATCTCTCACTCATTACGATACTAACACTAAGGGTGTGGGCCAAACGAACAAGACACATACCTCCACCAGTTTTTATCTTATTGTGTTTTTTGTGGGATGATTTTCAACATGACAGCAAACGAAAATCGGAAGGCACGCAATGATGGTGGCATCCTGGGAGGGCTGTAGGCGTATCTAGAAGGAAGAAAGAACCACCAGATCTCATCTAGTGGCCCGCGGAAGCTTCATCGGCACAACACCAGCGACCAGCACCGGTGACAGAGGCGGAGGATAGTGCAAGCCAGCCGTGAAAGAGTGCACCACTACTCGGCACCACAATGGTCAGACAGGTAGCTGACAACAACCAGCCATAGAGACGAGAGGCGGTGCGCCGTCGAGTGCTGCGGTGAGACGGGTCGCGGGTCAATGCTCTGGTGAAGACTGAGACCCACTCCTTGAGGGTCCCGCAGGTGATGATTCGGTGCCACCAATCAAGGATCTGAATGGATCCTTTGAGTCGTTTAGTAGGCGGACTGCGCGACCCCCGTGTGGGTCGCACCAGTCAGCGGGCTGGACGGCCAGACAGGACGCGCCGAGCCGGTGGTCCAGGCCGCGCCCAGCCAGAGGGCTGAGCCAACCACAGCCCCACCCAACTAGGGCAGGCCGAACTACAACCCATCCATATCAGGCTGGTCAAGGCTGGTTTGGGTCGGTTTGGTCCGACCGGATCATACCGGACTCAGACCCATTTGGGCCCAGTTTCGGTTTAAGAGCTGCAACTTGTGAATCAGGCATCTGTTTTACGAACCATCTATAGTGCTGGGATCCTTGGAGTGAGACGGTACATTTGAGATACTAAACTTTTGTTTTTGAGTTTGTTGGAGTATGTTCAGTTTGGATAGACCCTGAATCCAACCGGGCCCTCAGCACTAAAATGTCAATAACTTACAGACCAGGCATCCGGTTAACGTACCTTCTATTGTGTTGGAACCCTTATGAAATGGTGGATATTTGGGTAACTCTTTATGGGACTTCATGCTGGTTAAAATATGACTGATGTCTTGAGGAGTGATTTCTCCCAGAAACAAGTGTACTATGAGGGGGAATCTAGTGGCAGGATGAGACGTGAAAAATGAAGAGCGATTCTGTATGAATCAGCACCGAGTGATTCTATGAGAATCAGCACCTAGAGATTCTGTGTGAATCAGAACCCAGGGATTCTGTGTGAATCAGCACGAAGTGATTCTGTGTGAATCAGCACCCAGCAATTATGTGTGAATCGGCACGAAGTGATTCAGTGTGAATCAGTACCCAGCGATTCTGTGTGAATCAGCACTGAGTGATTCTATTTGAATCATCACCTAGCAATTCAGTTTGAATCATCACCCAGTGATTCTGTGTGAATCAACTCCTATCCATTCTGTGTGAATCAACCTCTAGTGATTCTGTGTGAATCAGCACCTAGCAATCCTATGTGGATCAACACCTATCGATGTTGTGTGGGTCTTGTGGGGGTTAGTACCTATCGATCCTAGGCAGGTTGGATCCTGTGTGGGTTAGTGGGGTTATTACCTATCGATCTAGTGTGGTTTATCAGCAGTACCTCTAAACATAATAAGATGATCTAGCCTTATGACTGATCATCTGTACTTTTGTAGTTAAGTTATGCCCAGTTTGAGTTGAGTATTTTTCTTTTTTTCTTTGTGATTGTGATAAATATTTTTGGTTCTCATTTGTCCAATTCTGAGAGACCTTCAGGGGTCTCTAGGTCCCTACTGAGTATTGTTATACTCACCCTTTCATGGGCTTTACCTGAATTGTGTTGTGTATTGTGCAGATGATGGGAAGCCATGACTGAGACCTGGGGAGCTAGGAGCTGATGGTGGATGGTGGTGACGGTTGATGTGGAGAGCTTTGGATATGAGTTGTACCTACCCCTCTGGTAGGATCCTTGGTGGAAGATCCCAGGAGCTATTTTTTATTTTCTGTTGTATTGTATCTTTCAGTTGGGCTTGTTTTCTAGACTCTTTACTTCCAATACACTCTTTTACTACTGTAGTTTCACTTCGTAGTTGCATCTTATTGTATTCTTGGACTGTGTATTTGAATAGTTTTAAAGGAAATTACTTCCCATTTAGGGATATTCCTTTTCAGTTCTAGTCTCCAACCCTAGGCCTATGGAAGGCGGGCATGGGGTAGTCACGGCACAGACCCCGGGGGACGGGTCATGACAAAGTGGTATCAGAGGATTCGGTTCTACCAAAGAAATCTAATCTTTATAATGGAGAAATAGTTTTAAGTGTTTTGAGTGTGGTTTTAAGTTTGGGGATTCTAGTGTTGGTACTGCGTCCAACGTATCCATACACCATAACCTCGAATTTTGATTTTCGACTTGGTGCACGAAAACACTGATTGCGTATGTTTTGGAAATGGTTTTACTTTTGATCTCTTTTGAGTTATCCCACCAGGTATAAGTTATTGGCCCTGGAGAACCTATTTCATTTTAGGATGTCACTGCATAGACAACCATACAGGATTCCCAAGAGAGTACACGATGACGGACCACCGAGCGACGAGGCTTTAGTGCAGGTCCCTCTTACTATATTGGTACCTTCGGGTGGTGTACCAGCAGCACCACAACCCAATGGGCAGTAGTTTCCACCAACCCCACTAGTGGATGGTTCATGCTGAATGAGTGAGTTTAATGAGTTCTATTGGCATAGGCCTCTGAGTTTTCGAGGTGAGAAAGATCGACATGCGGCTGAGGAATGGTTCGAGGCTGTGGCAAGAGTTTTCTGCCTAGTTGGAACACCAGAAAAGTAGATGGTGATCTTATCTTCTAGTATTTTCCTAGGTATGGAAGGAAGATGGTGGAGCCTAACTCTCCAGTCACATGATGAGGAAACCCTCACATGGATGGACTTTTAGAGCCTCTTCAGGGAGGAGTTCGTTCCAGCGATACTATGCTCTGTGCATATCTAGGAGTTGCTGCACTTATAATAGGGCAGCTTATCAGTGGACCTGTACTCTGCGAGATTCACTGACCTCTTGCGCTACTCAACCGATATGGTACGAGACTCATTCTTCAGGGCCCAGACATTTGATAAGGGTCTCCACTGGGATATCATAGCATCGATGATATCTCTTAATATCTCGACGCAAGTTGGAGTGCTTAACCAATCATTATTAGTGGAGAGATTATCATCTGAGCAGGCACTGATGGAGAGAGCCACCACTAGACGACAGGTAGCCGAGTCATCTATAACAGAAAATAGGTAGATGACGCAGAGGTCCATGTGGACCAGAACGTCCGAAGGGTGACCCTAGGATGTTGGGTCAGAGGTGTGGAGCTCGCGATGTAGAAGAGGTCAGTAGGGAAGAAGATTGTGCTTCACGTGCGGCGGGCAGGGCCACATGGATCACGAGTTCCCAACTCATTGTACTGACTATTAAAAAATGTTCGAGGAACTGTAGAGGAAACGACCGAGGATTGAATGAGGAGGTTCATAGGGCAGCGGATGTGGAAGAGGAGCAGGTCGTGCAGTAGGAGGTGGACGATGGTTTGAGGTTCTACCACCACCACCCCCAAGTGGACAACCCAGACCACAAGGAGCAGGTGGAAAGGGGAGAGCTTAGCTATAGGTAGTTGAGGCCTATGACCATGGTGTTCCAGAGATGATTAGAGTTATGATATGTGTCTATTCCACCCTAGCTGCAATACGTATAGACACGGGTTCCTATCACTCTTTTATTTCCACAACACTCGTTCGGATCATGGAGATTCCAATGGAGTCGTTGGCTCAATACTTGTGATTAGAGACTCCTGTGAGAGAGATTTCAATGATTAAACACGGGTGCAGGTAGTGTGAGCTCAATCTAGGAGGTGAGATCTTCGGATGGAATCTCCTAGTAGCAGCGTCGAGGCCTTATGAAATCATCTTTTTTATTGAATGGCTATCTACAGTCCATGCTTAGATCGATTGTTTTAGGCGCAATGTGTGGTGTTTCTACGAATATGGATCAGGTTTTGCTTCATCAGTGAGAAGGAAACATTTGGAGAACAGTATGGAATTTATCAGAGGAGGCTGTAGCCGATCACTCATCAGTTGGCTAGCCTTACCCTCAGAGCAGTAGACATGAGGATCCCAAATTATCCTGTAGTGGTGGACCAGTGTGGTGATGTATTCCTTGATGATGTTCCAGGACTACCTTCTTTTGGATAGGTATACTTTCACATTGACTTGTACCCTAGGATGGAACTGATATCTACACCATTATATTGAATGGTTGTCATGGAGCTTCATGAGCTAAGGGTATAGTTGGAGGACTTACAGAGAAAAGGGTTCTTAAGACCCAGTGTGTATCCTTGGGCATCCTCAATATTGTTCATGAAGAAGGAATATTGGAGTTTGGGGCTTTATGTGGACTATCGACGCCTGAACCAGGTGACCGTGAAGAACAAGTATCCTCTGTCGAGGGTCAATGATCTCTTCGCCCAGCTGAAGGGAGATCATTGGTTTTTAAAGATAGACCTATGATCAGGCTATCACCGAATCAGGGTACGAGACGAGCATGTACAGAAGACATCCTTCAGATGTAGTTATGGTCATTATGAGTTCTTGGAAATTCCTTTTAGCATTACCAATTCTCCAACAGTGTTCATGGGGCTCATGAATAGGATCTTCAATCCATACCTTGATCGGTTCGTGGAGGTCTTAATTGACGACATATTGATATAATCATTGTTGGAGGAGGAGCACACCACACACCTATAGATAGTTCTGGATACACTCCGAGAGAACCATCTTTATAGAATACTCTCGAAGTGCCAGTTCTGGATACGAGAATTTCACTTCCTAGTGTATGTTATCTTAGAAGTTGGAGTTATTGTGGATCTAGATAAGATAGAGGGAGTCCTTGCTTGGGGGCCACCCAAGAGTGTGACTGAGGTGTAAAGTTTCCAGGGATTGGTTGGATACTACCGGAGTTTTTTACCTAACTTCTCCAAGGTAGAGGCACCATTGTCGGCTTTGAAAAGAAGGGATAGCCTTTATTATGGACGGAAAAGTGCCAGAATATTTTTCAAAATCTGAGGCAGAGACTGACGAGTTCCCCCATCTTGAAAATACCAGAAGAGGTCATTGGGTATGTAGTCTACTGTGATCTATCATAGACCAGATTAGGTTGTTTCCCGGTGTAGGATCAAGTATTGATCACCTATGTCTCATGGAAGTTGATATAGAATGAGTAGAAATACGCTACCCATGACCTGGAGTTAGTATTAGTGGTCTTTGCGCTCAAGATATGGAAGACCTGCTTGATGTGTGAATGGTTTACTATTTACTCTGATCACAAGAGTCTCAGGTATATCATCTAATATAAGGAAATGAACCTGAGACATCGATGATGGATAGAGTTCCTCCAGGACTACGACTTTGAGATAGTTTATACTCTTGGGAAGGGGAATGTTATAGCAGACACACTCAGCAGGAGGTTTGGTCTACAGTTGCTGAGTGAGACGATAGGTCAGCTAGCCGCATTGTAGATATCCTTCATGGATAGAGATAGAACAGCTTACCTCTAGTCTATGACTGTCACTCCCCCACTTCTACAGTGAGCTAGGGAGGCGTAGATTGGGGAAGTTTATTTTGAGGCCCGATGTTCTCATATATCCTCGGCACATGCTCTTGAAAGATTTTCTGAAGTTTGGAAGCATGTCTTCCTCTTCAAGGGATGCACCATGGTACTAGTGACTCAATGAGAGGAGGTATTGAGGGAGTTCCACAAATTCCATTTAGCTATATATCCTAGAGTGGAAAATATTTACCATGACCTCCGGCATCAGTATTGGTGGCAGGGATGAAGAAATACGTGGAAGGGTTTGTATCTCAATGCCTTACTTTTTAGCAAGTGAAGGTTGAGCATCAGGTACCAGCATGATTAACTCATCCACTTGAGGTACTGAAGTGGAAGTGGGATGGTATCTCCATGGACTTCATGAAAAGGCTACCACGTACATCCAGGGCCCATGATTCTATCTGGGTGATCATTTACCAACTCACCAAGTCAGCCCACTTTCTACCCATCCGAAAGCATGGATTTCTAGATGGCTTGGGATGCCTCTACATGCAGGAGATTGTGCGACTTCATGGGGTACCATCGAAGATAATATCAGATCACGGCACATGTTTTACATCCCTCTTATGGAAAGGATTTTAGGAGGTTTTCAGGACTCAACTATGCTTGAGCACCACCTTTCACCCTCAGATAGATGGTTAAAAAAATCAGAACATACAGACACTCGAGGACATGCTTCGTGCTTGTGTCCTCGATTTTGGCTATAGTTGGGAGGACCGCCTACTACTGGTGGATTTTTCATACAACAATAATTATCACTCCACCATCAGCATGGATCCATTTGAGGCCATATATGAATGACCATGGAGATCACCTCTTTGCTAGACAGACCTAGGGGATTCAGCACTTATGGGTCCAGAGTTGGTGCAGGCACTACTAGAAAAGGGACCTTTAGAGGCCACCAAAAGTGGTCTCTAAAGGACTTTAGAGACCACTCAATGATGGCTATTCGCGATCGCATATGATTCGTCAGTAATAACCTTTACCGTCTGCCATTTGCGGCCCCTAAAATACCCAACCAAAACCACAAACAAAATAGGCATATTGGATGCTCAACATCACGTATCCACCAGGGGTGTTGCCCGACCTTGTAGTTGTCTGCCATGGAAGATCCACGGTGGTCAGAAAATTTGTTGGAGTGGCGATATGGGGTTGGGATAGTAGGAATATGGTTAGGATGGTATTACGTTGGTTGGGTCACTGGCAGAAGGAAGAAGGAGCATTGAGCGGCAGTTTATGGGTGGTGACGTTTGATACTGGGAGCGACGGTGTAGGTTGAAAATAGTGTGGGGAGAACCAAAGAAAGATCTAAGGGAAGAATAAAGGTTGTAGCGGTAATTAGAAAGGATAATAGAGAAAATTCCCACGTGAAAATGAATGGGTATTAGAGACCGCTTTTGAGGTCTCTATTACCACCAATAGAGACCGCTAAAGGCAGTCTCCTGCTTCCAAAAGCACAAAAACTAAAAATTCTAATAATGAGGCAACCATATAGAAGGTACAGATCATCTAGGAGTGGATGAAGACTGCACATATCTGGTAGAAGTCTTATGCTGATAGGAGATAGAGACTCTTGGAGTTTGAGGAGGGGGACCATGTCTTCCTACGGGTCTCACACCAAATAGGATTACGGAGTTTTGGTCAGGGTGGAAAGAAATCTATGAGGTTTTTAGACTCTTTCAGATCCTCAACCGAGTAGGTGAGGTGGCATACCATCTATCTCTTCCACCACAAATGCACCAAGTGCATAATGTATTCCATCGGTCATAGTTGAGGAGATACATTCATGATCCATCGCACAGTATCGACTGGGGTGAGCTGGACATCGATGATGGGGTGGCGTTTGCAGATTTCCTAGTGCAGATAGAGGATCGATAGGAGTGGGTCCTTCATGGGTGATCGATTCCTCTGGTGAAAGTTCATTGGCATCGCGGGATCTTTGAGGAGAGGACATGGGGGCAGGAGGGTCATGTGCCCGTTCAGTACCACCATTTGTTCCCCTATTTTTGGTGTATCTTTCACAGATGAAAAGACCTAATTTGGGGAGAATGTAAAGACACAGAAATTCCATGTAAATATTTGTTAAAATTTTTTATGATATTTACGATTCTATGAAAATTTACAACACGTGATTCTGAGGCACAGTGTGCCCGGAATGAATTTTTGAACTTTTTTTAGGTACGTTCTGTAAACGTGTGGGTGATGTTTTCTATATTTTGAGACAGTGCTCAAAATTGAAATCTAAGAGCACCATTGAATCCGCAGTGTCAGTATTTTCTTAAGGGAAGCTTCACTTTGACCACAGTAGGGAGGGAGAAAAAGTGACATTTTGGACTTTACAAAAAAAAATTGACAAAGTAATTTTAATTATTTTCTGTAACTGTTGATAGGTGGTGGTGGGAATGAGGACTTGTCAATCCATTTAATGGATTGACCCTTCATTTTTGTAACCACTCTGTTGAGAGAGATGGGAGGTTCATTAATTAACAAATTAATGAAACTCATTAATGCTTTGTTGCATTAGGCTCTCATACTCTGTATATTTATGTGAGGCTTGGGGTGGATTTTTTACACGGCTTTACCAAGCAAGGAACCTCTTGCAAAGTGATGCGAATTCTTCTACTGAGGAATGGAAGCTTGGACCGCAACGTTGAAGGAATCGAATCAGGAACGACAAAAATCTCTAGCTTCTTCAAGCGATGATCCTCCTTCCAAAAATGTGTCATCTCCATCAATATCTGAGGTAGGGGTTTTTTTTTAAGTTCATGTGAATTGATCTTCCCTCATTCATGAAAGGATTGATTAATCGCGAGAGTAGTATATTTTACAAATGTTTTATTGAATAATATCTAGTTTTTTATAATGATAACACGGATGTAACGAGCAAAACAAACAAGGCTCGGACCCTCCATTGATTCATTTCTTGATGTGTTCTTCATGGGATGATTTTCAACTTGATGGAAAGTAGAAATCGGGAGGCACACAACAATAGAGACATCTCGGGAGGGCTGTAGGCTTGTCCAGAAGGAAGAAAGAACCATTGAAGCTCACCCGGTGGCCCACGGAAGCTCCACCGGTGACCAGCGTCGGTGCCGGAGGTGAAGTCCAACACTCAATGGCTGTGGAGGCACCATCCGGCGCTCACCAGCAATGGAAGTGGTGGCTGGAACTCACTGGCTGTGGAGGAGGGCGGCACTACGATGATTGGACATGTGGCTGACAACAGCCAGCCACGGAGTTGGGAGACAACATGTCATCATGCGTAGTGGTGATAAAAGCCACAAAAAAGGCTGGGACCCACTCCCTAGAGGTCCTGCAGGTGATGAGGTGGTGCCACCTGGTGCTGCCAATCAAGGAGACGAATGACTCCTTTGAGCCATTCGGCAGGCGGACCACGCGACCCCCGCGTGGTTCACACCAGCCACTGGGTCGGACAGTTGATGTGGATAGCTGCGGAGATGAGCTATACCTACCCTCCAAGTAGGACCCTTGGTGGATGATCCCAAGAGCTTTTTTCTATTTTCTATTGTATTGTATCTTTCATTTTGTCTTGTATTCGAACCTTTTTACTTCCAGTACACTCTTTTACTACTGCAGTTTCGCTTCGTGGTTGCATCTTGTTGTATTCTTGGACTTTTTGTTTGTACAAGTTTAAATTCAATGCATTCCTGTTTAGGCATACGCATTTTTGGTGCTAATCACAAACCCCTGGCCTATGGAAGGCGGGCTTGGGGTAGTCATAGGGTGGGCCCTGGGGGACGGGTCGTGACATTAACCACCCTCCAGGGGAAAATTATTCACTCCCCATCATGTGGATTACCTTATACATCTCATAAAGAGAAACTTCAAAAGGATCCCATTTCCAAATCAAGAAAGAAATTTTTTACAAAAGAAGCTCAGTGTGAGGTTTATTCTCTCTCAAAATACTAAAGATGGTTTCATGATAGAGTGTAATCATCTCTAATGAGAGTACACTAATATTTAATTCAAACTTCTATACATATCTCTTCAATCCACTCACACAAAAAATGGTATAATTCACGTTTAACAAACACCTTACACCATGCCTCCTGATAAAGAGTGTTCATGTCCAGCCATGGGTCGACCATCTTGCGGTACTAGGTCATTTATGATGTCACCTCTACCATAGATGGAAATTTTTCACTTAAACATAAATCTCAAGAAACCATTACCATTGAAAATGTTTTAGAATATTGGTCATTGGATTGCACCCATCCATTCACTACTTTATGATTTAAATTTTACCACCACAACCAGTATATTACTTTATCACCTAACTCATACACCAATGAGTCATTCATTACAAGGATATGATGACCGTGCTACAAGACATGTCTGTATCAATAATCCAGAAGCTTCCTTGGAACTCCTCTTCAAAAATAGGCACCTCACTTGTGCCATGATTGATTTCATGACCACCCATCACATTGTGTCATTCCATTCATGAGTGTTTTCCCATTCTCTGACTACATTAACAACAACAGAAACATGGGTCAACAGAGATAGGAACTTGAACAGTCCTTCTTGTTGAAGGTAGTCTTGAGACTCGATCTCCCTAGGTACTTAGCAAAATAAGAATCCATCGACATTCCTATACTGTAAAACTAAAAAACCTACCATGACTTGACCTCTCAAAATAATTATAAAACCAATCAAGATTCCTAAAAAGTAATTTTAAAAAACAAGCTAGCCTCTATCACATGGGTTTCCTTACAACAAAACATAAGTTTTCCTAAAAGGGTTCGATTCAAAACTAAGGTCCTCTAGGTTTCCCACAGAGCCCTACAAATCATGTCTCTCAACTAGGTCCCAAGGTATATCCACCTACCCCAAAAGATCAAACCTATCCGAAGGATTTAAAGGTAAAAACAACCCATAGGGGTGAAAACTAAAAAATGCCCTACAATGTCCTAGTCCCCATCAAGAATTATCATAAGGTAATACTCCCTAGAGGTTGTGATAAGAACATAGAAGAGATACAAAATTGGCACTCACTCGGCATCAGCATGCGGTAATGCCCCCTAGAGGACCATCTTGCAAGAAAAGGTCATGGTATCCATTGGAATCATACATAGTGATCTGACTAGATAAATACGACATAAGAAACAACATCCCATAAAGGGTAAAACATAAGGGAATCACATTCCATATCGTCTTACTTGGGTTACTACACCTTTCATGCAGGAGGACTGAGTCATCAGCCTCACCACCATACACTTCAACATAGATCTATGTTACCTTCCATTAGAAAGATATATAAATATATATATATATATTCAAGTAGTATTAATTGAGTATAATTCCACAAAAAACCTATAAAGGAAAACATAATTTTGGTTTTTGTTAACACTTTACAAAATTAGATGATTGTCATCAGTAATAATTGGAAACTAATAGGCATATATGATCCTACATGTCGAATAAGATGCATGAGACACCTTCTGCCTTTTCCAGAAAAAATTAAATATCCATTCGTGACCTCTTTTTAAGGGACCAAGGACAATAAATCCACAATATATCATAAGATCCACACAATATGCACATCGCTCATGGTGGAAATCATAAACAACATTAACATCATAGATAATAATAATAATCTCGTGCCATGGAAACTAGGACTTCTTACCGGAATAGATTTTCTTGACACACCAATCTGATATCCATCAAAGGTTCCAATACATTCCTAATGCTCATGTCTATCATATACCAAATAGAAAATACCAAGAAAGGAACAACTTTGATACCATTTTTTAATGTCCCACCCTAGATTCCACTAAACTGGTGCTCCAAGATGGATCATTATGAGGCATCAAGTACGCCTCAATGTATCCTAGGGGCTTCCAACTAGCAGTGATGGTCTAAATTTGGTATAGTGGGGAAAATATAACCTCGTATCAGAGTAAGAAAACAATATAAATATATAATTATCATACACAATGGAAAGTAAATAGAATATGGAATTAGTAAATAAACTGAAATAGAACATGTTGTAATAATAAATGAAATGCTATAAAATTCGGAAGAACTAATATATATATACAACACTAGTTACCCACCCAGTAGACCATAAATATACAAAAATACAAAAATAAACCGAAATAAAAGTATATAGCTCTACTACTAACTCAAAGACAGACCACATACCTAGTGTCCAGACACTTTCAAACTACACCATCCTAAATATAATAACCCACATAAGAATCTATGCTCAAACATGCAACTTTGGGCATCATCCCAATCCACCATGCAACTAATATCAACCTAGAAAAGCAAATATATGGTATCTATGTAAATAGAGGTGCATGTACATGGGTGAGAAATAATCTCAATATTCCACCCCAATAATGAACCTACAAAAACACTGCCATAAGTTATTTGCAATTCAATATTCTCATACTAGCCGAGACATAACTAAACAGATAGGTAAGACAAATAAACATGAGGCTATAGTCAACCCCTGATTTTTTAATCCCAGTCAACTAGGAGAAGTGATATAATTGATATCCATATTTATATGAGAATATATGTATATTCTGATACCAATAAATATATACATATATATGAATATTCATGAGTAAACTGAAAGAAATAACATAAAAACAAATCTGCAGTCAATCCTTGGGTCTGTATTCCCAATCACTTGGACATCCTGTGCGAGGGAATTGAGTTAGACATTGTTCCACTCTAGACATGTATCACTAAGTCAATCTATAGGTTACTAATCCCAATATATATATACCTACTTCATCTTGTTCTAGAAATGTATTTGTTCAAGCTATGTCACCACATGGGGATACTCATCCTAACTCTAGGATCACCTGTACTCGCCTCCAATCACAGTAAAGTAGGATTCAGGGAAGTACATCTGTGAATACTATAAATGTCCAAGATCTAGACACCATTCTTATCATGCTAGGTAAAACTAGTCCAGTGTTCAATCGCAAGGTCCCAATCTATAGGTGGTGACGACATTATGTCTTAGATAAACCCTATGGGTTTTACCCTTATGTGATATTTAGGTGTGCTCATTGGCGAGAATCCATGCACACCCCTCAATATCCAAATATAGAAAACATTCCCAAAAAAATAATAGGTGTGAGATATGATGATCAACCACCCTGATAAGAAAAGGGGATCATAAACATAATCTTATATAGTACATCTAGATATCCTCATCGTATGATGAACTGAGGAGAGTGTAGTCATCATCCATTAGCTATGGGTCAAGGAGACTTTAATAATACTCTATAGACTGACCTTGGTTCAAGGTAGTGTAATTATACATCAACAACACTAAATTATATTGTGATTCCAAATGCATGATATATAAAATGGAAGAGAATTTTTTCAAAAACTAATGAAGTTGATTAAATATTTAATATGTTGTTGTTACTGATTTGTTGAGGAAGAAGCTTATATATTTGATGATTTTTTGGATGAATGTCAATAGGAATAAATGACATGTTTGTATGGTTAAGGTGACCACTATATTCTAAATGTTCCTACTGAAGTTTAAGTGAATCCATCCTTGTGTTTATAAAGTATGCAAATTAATGTTGAAAATTGAACTACACTTGGATGATGCTGAAGAAGTTTATTTAGAATCAAAAGTGATTCTAGAAGTTACAATTATGAAAGAAACATTATAGATATAAGATTGTTTTTATTTATATATTTATCTAGAAAATATATTTAGAGAAGAGGACTTTTCCAGAATAGAATCAAGATCTCAAGGTATTAGTTATAAAATAATGAAGTACTATGAACATGTACATTGTTAAAATATGATTCATCGATTCAATGTGAGGTGTATTTGGAAGATGAGGTTATGAGAAGATTGCTAGTGATTTTGAGATAACTATTAAAGACATATAATGGTCAATGAGGTTTGTATTAGAGTCATGTATCATTTATCATGTATAGTTGACACACAGATCACATATATTTAAGCATTCTTTATATCCCACTTATTTTCCCATTATTTTCTAATAGGTGGTTTCTTATGATGAGGCTGGATCTATCTAACACCATCAAAGGTAGTGAGTTTGACATCAGATTCAGGTAAGGTTTCTTTCGTTTTTATTCTTAGGCCAAATTTTAAATAGGGATTTTGTGATTTTTGGGTTTCTTATATTTTGTAGTATGTTTTGGAACCTGTTGAGGTGGATTTGATCTACTTGTCGAAGGTGACTCACCATGTATTCATGGGTAAGCATATATATAATAATTTATCTCATTATATTTATATCCACCCATGGGAATGTGATTACATATCAGGGGCTAGGTGTGCTTATGTATATATATGGAAAATGCATACATGTGTGGTTGATAATGGGCTTATTCATCTGAGCATATATATAAGGATCCTTTTGTGTGTGTTCAAGGCCATGCAGACATGTACATAGGGGTTAGGTTATCCTTATGTATATGGAGATGTGTATATGTCTATAGTATTGATGGAGCAGCTTAGAGTAGTCACTGATAAAAGTGTCAAGTGCCATGTGTGGATTGGCTCCTTTGAGGTAGGGTCCCTCTCCTAGCCTCTTTAATTCAAGAATGTCTTAAATTGAATTTAGCTACCTTATTAATTCTTCTTTTTTATATAAAATTTCAATTCTTGAATAAGTTTTAGTTAATATAATTGTTTCATTTGATAAAAAATTCATAGTTTTATAATAGAACCCCTCCAATGGAGGTGCGTTGTCTGCGAAAACTCACAGTGGTAGTTTATGCTTATATAGATTGCTTGAAATTATTGCATTTATGTTTTCCATTTTAATCCTTAGACCTTATTCTCTCATTTTATACACCATGAGCCTCTCCAAATATTTTTTTTACTCATATTTTCTCATAGAAATATTATAATCTTACTAAAATCACCAAAACACCCCTTAGTAATTAACTATGGTGGGGCTGCATTTTCATTTCACATAACCCTATGAAATGGTTTTCATATATTCACCATGGATCAAAATTACCTTAATGCATCTTCTGTAATCCCAAAGATAACGTTATGTAGTTACTGCAAATCATATATGACCCATACATAGCCATTATCTTTCTCAGATGACCTTTACATAGGTCATGAATTAACTTCATATAGTCTCATTTTCTTTAGTGTGACCTTTATGTATGTCGTGAATGACCTTTAAATAGATTATTATCACCTTAACTAGCCCATATATTCTTTCCGGGCCTTTATATAGTCTTATAGTACCTTTACTTAGGTAGTGAAATCTCTAAATTACCTTTATGAAATGTGAGTTCACCTTTACATAGGTCTTCAATTACCATTATTCACCTACCTAATTTCAGTGAAACCTTTATATAGAGCTTCAATTATGTTTGTAAAACTATTGAGTCCCTAACTTACATTTATAAAATATTCATACTACTTTTATACAAGTAGTTAACGTCAAGTATTACCTTTATTTAGTCAACATAAATCTCGATTTAACTTTACATAGTTAACAATTTCTACTCTAAATTAATTCATACAATTATTAATCAATCCCAAGGACTTCAAAGTTCTATAAAATGATGTATACATGGTTTCTTCACCCATAAAAATTTGTATTTTTATTGAATATTCAGAATTACATTTAGAATGTTGTATTGAACCTATTTACTTGATTTCTTCAAGTTGTATCCTTGAAACCAATCTTACTTTCACAATAATTCTCTAAAACCTTATTGAAAATAAATTAAATTTCTTTATTTGGGAACTTCAATATACCCCATTGTAGTTTTTGATCTATGCCCTATTTAACTTCTCCAAAGTTAAAAAACATCGTGTTCGCCTTATTTCTTTCAATTCCCTTCAAGTTAGTATAAATAAAATAAAGGGGATCATTATGGGTTACCTTGACCATTATTGAGAGCAAAAAGGTTGAGTTGTATGTGCATTATGATATGAAAGTCTTTAAAAGCATGTAAAAATGTCTTGAGATGAAACCAGATTGCATTTATTCATGTTTAAAGAGTGAAATAATAATTTTAGGTTTGTGAGAGGTCCTTCAGGTGATGTGTTTTACTTCATGTTTATCTATAACCATGTACATAATGGAAAACATTATGGAATTATGGATTCATAACTTAATATGGGTTTCCTTGGATATGTTTGACTTAGTAGACATTGTTAGGTTCCCTTGAGTTCCCCTTGGTGATGGGGAAATCTTATATGTGACAAGTTAACATGGGGCATACCTCATGGTAGGATTTTGTTTATGATCAATCAATCGATCAGTCGATCGTTTGTATGGTGTTCCACATTATGGTTTTCTTATGTTTGGTTCTTAATGCGTTTTTTTACAAAAGTACATGTATTAAAAAAATTTGATTCCAAAACCATTTTTTTGGGCTTATTTGTAAAGTATTTTGAATAACATGTATAATTTTTTCAATAGTAGTAAAGTTTAAAAAGAAATTAAGAAATTATTTAAAATGAAAATACATTTTGTGAAGTGTTTTAATTTAAAACATTTTTAGTGGTTATTTTGAAAATGGAACTCATGGATGTTTTGGATTAAAAAATAGGTTTTATGATTTTTTTTTACTTTAGTGTTGCTTTGAAAGTTTTTGATTACATTATATAATTTGGGAAATGATTTAAAAAGAAATGGGATTTCAGAAAAAAAAAATTGGTCTTATGATGAAATTCATGAGGTGTTATGAAAATTGAAGAGAACTTTAGGAAGTTTGGGTGAGATTTTATTTTAATTAAGTTCATGACTATCAAATATAGTGTTAAAATTTTATTAAAATTTTATACATGGGAAGTTGTAATTTTACCCTATGAAATGGATTTGGTATTTTTTAAGGAAGTGTAGTTATTTTCAATGTTATTTTCTTTTTTAAATGAGTTGTCATACTTATTTTTAAAATTTGTGTATTTTTTAAGAATTATTTTTTTACAATTTGATCTTGTTTAAGTGATTTTAGTTAATCCCATAGTTCTAACCCATATTTTTTTTTGAGTTATAAATCATATTTTATTTGGAACCATGTCTTCTGATATTTAAATTAATTCTCTCATAAAGTTCTTTGTATAAAGTATAGAGTGTGTATATTTGGATGACCATGAGGATGATTCTTCTCATCATTGGGTGTAACTATTTTAGTTCTAAACTATGCTCAAACATTTAATGGAGTGGTATAGTTGAACCATTCCATATTTCTGGGTTTACTGAATCTATTTCCTCTGTTTCACAATGATTGGGGTTTATTGTAGGTGAAAGAGTAGTTTAAATATTATTGGACATATTGGAAAGTGATTTTCTAGCCCTTTTTATTTTCTATGGTTATCATGATTTTAGTGCTTAACTATGTTAGGTTTTATTACGGTCTTAACATTAAATATAACCTAAGAGGGAGGGATCAGGGTATTCCATTCAAAACCAATTTAAACACTTTACCTTAAATATCTCACCTCCTTGTTTGGATTTTGACCTCTTAAACTTAAGGGTCACTCTTTATTATATTTTTATTAAATTTATCCAATTACCAATTCACTTCACCCATTATTAGTATATATTCATAAAGTTTTCTTAACTCAATTTTGGTGTGCATAAAGTGGCCCATGTTGTTCGAGGATTCCTAAGAGGATACTTCTCAAAGACAATATGCCGAAAGAGGGGGAGAATTTTTATACATAAATGATATGTTATGAATCTTTATATATTTTACATAGCCTTGGATCATGTTTAATAAATAATTTTGGGATTTTATAGGTTCTTGAGTATCCAGAAATGGACGGTGGGAAAGGATAGGGGGAGGGGTGTAAGGGGGTGTACAAGGTAGGGGGCTGGGGGTGTGCAGGGGGTAGGGGTAGGGGTGTGTGTAGGGGGGTAGGGGGTGTAAGGGGTAGGGGTGCGGGGGGGGGGGGGGTAGTGTTGGGGAAGGGTTTAGGGTGTGGGGTAGGGGGTGCTATTGTAGTGGAAGGGGGTGAAAGAGCTTCTCGATAATAAATAAAAAAACATCATGAGTTTTTAAGAATAATATAGATGATGTTGAATCAATTCTTGGGTTATTCGTCATAGCTTAAATCATTGTGATTTGAGTTTAATGAGTGATGTTTTAAAAATTAATATCTTTATTATTGATCATGTTAGTTAGTATTAGGATTTTTATATCAATCTAAATATTATTTGTTTATTGTTGGTTCTGGATTCATGTATCATTTATCATGTATAGTTGACACACTGACCACATATATATAAGAAATCATTATATCTCATTTATTTTCCAACTATTTTCTTATAGGTGGATTCTTATGGTGAGGTAGATTCTATCCACCACCATCGAAGACAGTGAGTTCAACATCGGATATGGGTAATGTTTATTCTGTTTTTATTCTTTGGCCCAATTTTAATTAGGGCTTTTTTATTTTTAGGTTCTTTATATTTTTTTAGTTTGTTATGGATTTAGTTGAGGTGGATTCAAGTCGTCATTGACGAAGGCTTACATGTGTATTTATAGGTATGCATATATATATATATATAAGTTTACTCTTTATATATATTCCCTCATGGTAGTATGAATATATATTGGGACTAGGGGTGCTTATATATATATATATATATATGAAAAATGCATATATGTGTAAGTGTAAAGGGATATATTCAAGTATAAACATATATCTAAGGACCCCCTTGTGCATATTTGGCCCTGAAAATATGTACATAGGGGAAAGGTGTACTTATATATATGTTAAGTTTAATATGCGTGCAAGCGGAAAAAATGAAGATTTGAGTTTTCATCATCAAAATAAAACACTCCTTGAGGTTGAGGTAGGTTCCCTCTGTCTAAACCTTTAATTTGAATTCTATAATTGCCTGATTGTTTAGAAAATTTGTTTCTATAATTGATTTACGGTTTTAGAAAATGGTTTTCTAATAACCACTAGCTTTTTCAAGGAAAAATATGAATATATCCCTTTAACTGATTTATAGACATTTTTCAAATAGGATAAAAATTTCTAGTAGTTTCTATATACTATAACAAAAGTTCTAAAAACCATACATTGATCATCCTTATATACATTCATGGTCTCATTCAACTTCCCATTAAATTCATCATAAAAGACCACTACTTAATTTAAGTATATATTAGTTCCAATACCATGATTCCTAACATCTTCTCTGGTATCTTGGAACTCATCCATTATATTCCTCTTGAAATCTTGCATATGGAATAGTGTGAAAATATCACACTATAGGGACCAAATCTGTAAGGATATATAATTCAATTTGGAGAGAAATTGATCAACTCCACTGTAAAAAACTAGAACAACTGAAGGTTCTGAGGTGGAAGTTATATAGTGTTGAAAACTTTTGATTAACTCTAAATATCTTAGCACAACACTTTATAAAGTGTGTAGGATTCCCTTAATTTCCATCCTGAATGATTTAACCTAATCAATAAAATCTTGGGACATGTCTAATTGCCCCATTGGAAGATTTTGGAACATGTACCTTTGAGATACAACCATAACACCAAGATCATTGAACTCATACTTGGTAGTATAAATATCCTTCAAATATCTAACTAGACCATTCACGTCCTTATGATCTTTGAAACCTACTTCAGAAAAACTTTTTCTATGTCTCATACTCTTTTGGCTATCCTAGTTTGAAAAAACCTGCAGATGACCTTCGACTTAGGTTCTAATCCCTTGAATGGTGTGATGGGTTCTTTTGTAAGGGTAGGGGGAGGGTGATGGGGGTGTGAAGAGAGAGAAGGGGGTCTAGAGGGGGTACATGGGGTGTGATGGGGGTGAAGGGGGTGTGGAGGGGTGCATGGGGTGTGTAGGGGAGAGGGGGAGTGTAGAGGGGAGGGTAAGGGTGGTGTGATGGGTTCTTTTTCAAGGTGTTGGGGGAGGGGTGTGAAGTTGGGGGAATGGAGTAGGGGGTGTGATGGGGGAGGGGGTGTGATGTTGGGGTGGGAGGGGGTTTTCTGGGGGAAGGGTTGTCCAGGAGGTGCAAGGGGGTCTCTAAGGTGTGCAAGGGGGTTTGCCAGGGGGAGGGATGCAAGGGGGTGTAGGGGGTCTATCCAGGGGGATATTGTAAGTTCAAGGGGGGGTTTTGGGGGTAGGGGGTTCAATGGGGGAATCATGGGGGCTTTCTAGGGGGAGGGGTGTCCAGGAGGGTCTTCAGGGGGAGAGTGGGGGTCTGTAGGGGGAGTAAGGGTGTCTTTAGGGGGGAGGGGGTCTGTAGGGGGAGGGGTGTCCAGAAGGGTCTGCAGGGGGAGAGTTGGGGGTTTGTAAGGGGGAGGGGTGTAGGGGGGTCTATCCAGGGGGAGAGTGGGAGGTGTTTGGGGGGTGAAAGGGGGGTTTGTAGGGGTAGGGGGTACAAGTGGGGTCTGCATGTGGGAGGGAGTGTCCAGGAGGGTCTACAGGGGGAGAGTGAGGGTGTGTAGGGGGCAGTAAGGGTGTATGTAGGAGAGAGGGGTCTACATGGGGGGGTCTCTCTAGGGAGTGGTGTATATCCAGGGGAAGAGTGGGGGTGCAAGGGGGTTCTGCAGGGGGAGGGGTGAAAGGGGGGTCAGCAGGGGGTTCAAGCGGGGGTCAGCGGGGGGGTTGTCCGGGGGGTGTCCATGGGAGGGAGGGGATACCAGTGGAGTGGGGGATGTCTAGGGGGGGGGGTGTCCAGGGGGTGCTATCTAGGGGAGGGGGCTGTCCAGGGGGCTTTTTATGGTGGGGGTTTCCAGGGGGATAGAGGGAGGTTTTTTTATGGTGTGGTAGGGGGTTGCAGGGGGGGTTGTCTAGGGAAAGGGAGGGGTTGTAGGGGGAGTGGAGGATATCCACGGAAAGGGAGGGGGTTGTCCAAGGGAGGAAGGGGCTACAACTGGAGTGGTGAGGGATTTTCCAGGTGGAGGGAGGGGCTGTCCAGGGGGGGTGTGTAGGGTGGGGACTACCCCAAAGGGTGTGGAGGGGGGATTTGTAGGGAAGAGGGGCTGTCTGAGGGGAAGGGGTTGTCCATTGGGGAGGGGGATGTGTAGGGTTAGGGGTTTCCAAGGGGGTTATCCCAGGGGGAGTGAGGGGGCATCTAGTGGGGGTTGGGGATACTGCAAGGGGAGTGGGGGCTCTACTGGAGAGGTTGGGGGATATTTTTTATGTATTTCCATACCCTATAGCCATGGTTTATAACTGTGTATATATGTCTATTTCCACAGTGTATAACAGTGGCTACAGGTCTAATGACATGGTTAGAAACTGTGGTAATAGAGTTTTTCCTTCCTATGGTATATCCACAGTTCTAAACCATGGTTATAGATCTAGGACTGTAGCCATTCCAAACATATACATGGTTCCTCAAACAGTGGATATTACCTATAGCCACTGTTTGAGGACCTATATCCATAGTTTAAAACCATGGCTATAGCCTGAATTTCTAGTAGTGAAAGAAAAAAAGGTCTTTAAAACATAAAAATGATTAAAATAGGATTATTTATGCTGAAAATTAAAAATGGACTTCCTTTTGTAAAAATCAGTCAAAGCTTTTCCCAATCTCACGGTCCACGGTTGTCGCATGATGATTCAGTGCATCCCAAGATCCACAACGGTACCTTCTTATGACCATATATCTTTCCCTCTCTTCAACTACCTCCCTCCAAGTCGCATGGTGGGGTAATCCCCTTAGGGGAGTATGCAAGAATCTAGTAGGAAGAAATAAAGGAAAAAATAAAAATAAGAAAAAGAAAAGGGGAGCCTCGACCGGCCCCGATGCCCGACCTAAGTTTATACCCCAACTATGGAATACTCCCCACCCTAGACTCAACATAGGAGATGTAATCTCAATCAAATGATATATTCAAAAGGTAAGGCTGAATGAACTTGTGTGAGTATATTAATATTTATTTAATTAAATTATAATTATTAATTATTCCTCTCAAATTCAAATGGATCAGAATTACACCAAACTCCTATCCTAAAGTAAACACCATGTTTGGAGACCACTGTAGTGGTTGGAAAAATTATCTGAGATTAACTAATATGGTAAAATACCATTTTACCCCTTATAACTATCTAGAAGAAAATTTTCAAATTTCTGCACAAAAAATCAGTCCATAAAAACATGCGTCCTTACACACTCACACTCATTTAACCAAGGTTCCACCATCAAACCATTTAGAAGTCTTTGTGTTCTATGTTAACTATTTGGTTGACATGATCCCATTCCAATTTATGGATGCTATCACACAATTCACACAATATGAAAAAAAATATAATAACGATGTTTCATGAACCTTAAATAACCAACTAAATAATTGAATACACCTACCACAACTGATAATACCTAAATATATTATGAGATCATATCAATCTCTTATAAGTCCACAAGAAACTATCACATAAACAAACACTATAAAATTAATAAACAAAAAAATAAAACCTAAAACTAAAATAGGAATAATCAACATCAAACTCACTAGAAATCATCTTAGCATCGAAGGTATAAGAAATGAGGTTTGGATCACTCTTAACATGTAACCAAACCTAAAACCCAAAAAAAGAACCAAATTAAACACCCAAATATATGATCAATTTTACCTATAACTATTGAAAACCTAAAATAAATATATGGAAAATCATACCATAAGATAAAAATTAATGGAGGCTTAAAAACATCCTCTTGGGATATACTCTAAAATCCAAAAATTAAATCCATGTAAAGTGGGAAGATTTCACTATTCCTTAGTGAAATATTCTCCCTAAAACCTTATCCTACCAAAAAATGAATAGTGAATAGAGAGGGAGAAGAAAATAGAGAAGAATAAGAGTGATCTTACAAAGAATCACCATGATATGAAAATATAGAACTGTCTAGCTTGAAGGGAAATAAGGGGAAGAAAGAAGGTAGATGAGTTTTGCCGCCTCCTTTTCTCGTATAACCCACTTGAAGGAATACTAAGTGACTTTTATAATTTGTAAAACCCTAAAAATACAACCCTTCCCTTTAAAAACACACCCATCAGTTCAGTCAGGTAGAGGCCAAGGGGGTCATAGTGTGATCATCCTTCAGGAAGAGGGCCAACCCCTCATCCCAGAATCATTATTGTGAAACCTCTGTTTTTCACAACATGATGCACCTTAGATATAACCACCACATGAAGCCTAAACCCTTTACAACATGACCTCCTTTCTATTATGTCACGACACCCCTTGCACTATCTCACAGTATGTCCCCTTTCACTCCCATGGTGTGATGGCCCTCACTATAGTACTGTCAACGATTAACCTAAGGGTTGTGACACAACTCGGGCCTATATCTCAAAAACTAGCACAAAATTGGGTGCACCTCGACCCCACTCGGATGCCCTCAAAAGCACCCAAATCACCATCAATTCATTGATCTATGACCAAAATCATTTTCCTAAGAAGTATGAATTCTCATATTCCCAATACAAATCCAAATTATCTAAGAGTTCCCTACTATATAATGAAAATTTCAAACTTCCTAAGAATCTCATAACCCATAACAATGTCTATAGTTATAAACTACCCACTATAATGATTCTCAACCCCAGGAAGTTATGACTATATTCCAAGCACAAATCTTGACCTACCTCAATTTTCAATTATTTCTAGAAACTTTTCATCCTATCTATGAATTCCCAACATGCTTCCATTTCACAAGTCCAACACCAAGCACACAATTCACCAAAATCTAAAATACCTACTCATTAATCCACCAACTAACTTATCTGGATCGAACATCACAAATATGGAATCATTTTACTCTCATATGTACAATAAACACTTTCAATGTAGTTTCTAACTCACTGCATCCAACATAACACAACATCTCCAGTCGATACTCTACTAACTGGATTTATTTAAAAATACTCAATCTCACCAACCGATGCATCTCCACACTACTCAATCATAATTACCTGACTCCTTATGGAATTATAAAAACAAAATAATTCCCATACTTAATTCTAAACCTACTACTCTATGTAATTACATGGTTGGAAACTCAACCATCCAAATCTATCATTTCACTCCACAAGTGAGAACTATCATGTCACCAATTAGACTCACTCTCATATTCTAACACACCCACTACTACAGATAGTGCCATTATTAGTGCTAGAAAATGTATTTAATAATGAGAGAAAAGTCTTTTTAATCTCATAAAATATAAACGGGGGTCCCATTTAATAGTGTTAAAAAAGTGCTGATAAAAGGTTCTATTTATCTGTGTTATTTTAGCACGGATAAAAGACATTTTTATCAACACTATTTTTAGCACTGATAAAAGGACACCCTATCAGTTCTTTAATTAGTGCTGATAAATTGTGCCTTTATCAGCTATCAAAGTAGCGCTGATAAAGGGGGACTTTATCATCACTCAAAATAACACTAATAAAGTCCTAGCTACATGTGATGTGTTGTTTATATAACAGAACACCCACCTGAAACACCTACACAACACACACACACCACCTATAGAAAAATAGATCATGTACAGTGCAGACAAGAACAAAACAGCACACACAAGAATAAATAAGCACACACAAGGGTTTGTAAAACAATTCTATATACATTTCAAACAACATTTCATATAATTACATTTACAATTATCCAAAAAATAGTTGAAAACATTAATGTTTCATCCTTTGACATATGAGATCCCCTCTTAAAAATGTCCTCCCAAAGTATTAGTTGTTCAAAAAATCATCACAACTCTTGAAAAAGGTTCCACTAATATAATAAAACAAAAATTATGATAGTAATACTATAAAGAAATAAATTAAACATTAATATAATAGAATACATTAATAAAATGTCAAAATTTAATAAAATAGACACATTTTGAGTTATGTGAGTCATAATATGCATCATATTGAGGTAGGGTTGATTCCTACATGTCACAAATGAGTTTTAGATCATTGTCCTAAAATATAAAAACAATATGAATGGGTTTTCTTGGTTTTGAGTATGTCCCTTGTTTTTTTATAAAAATTAATATCAAATTTAAATGACATATGTGGATTTATACCGGTAACATCATTCATTAGATTCAAATATTTTTGATTTTGACACGTTAAGAATTACTCATGGATTGTTGTTCTGAAGTATCAAAAGAATCTAAATGGGTTTTCTCAGTTTACAATATGAAATTTGTATTTATTTTTTACAAAACTATCATTTCAAACTGGAAACACCGATTTTGATTCATACCGGTCACATCATGCAACGATTTGACATGTGACTACTTTATACACATCAAAAATGTCTTATGAATCTCTCTCCTAAATTATAAAGAAAATCAGAGGGCGTTTTCTTGGTTTTAAGTGAGTGAAATGGTTTCAGCTAAGATGCAAATTTTAAACTGATAACAGAAACTTTTATTTATACTTATCACACCATGAATCGTATAGAGGTTCAATTGATTCCTACACATCCCAAATGACTCATTTATCAATGTATTAAAGTACCAAAATAATATGAATGGGTTTTCGTGGTTTTCAGTATGTCACTTGTTCTTTTTACCGAAATTAATGTCAATTTTAAATAAAAAACATTTGGATTTATACTGGTCACATCGTTCATCGGATTGAGGTGTGGTTGATTCCTACACATCAAAAATGCCTCATGTATTGTTTTTTATATTGTATAAAAACAATCCAAATATGTTTTCTCAGTTTTCAGTATGTCAGTTGTGTTTTTTTACTAAAATATCATTTCAAATTGAAAACATGGTTTTTGATTCATACATGTCGCATCATGTGTCGATCTGATGTGGAACAACTTCATACATTTTATAAAAGATTTAAGAATCACTACCCTAAATTATGAATACAATAGAAAGGCATTTTCTTGGTTTTTAGTTAGTGACACTTTTTGAGCTAAAATGTAAATTTTAAACAAATAAAAGTTTCTTTTTTTCATATCGGTCACCCTATGCATCATATTGAGGTGAAGTTCATTCTTACATGTCACAAATTACTCATGTGTCATTTTCATAAATTATAAAAACAATCTGAAAGTTTTTTCATGGTTTTAATTGTGGA
This sequence comes from Viscum album, assembly GCA_963277665.1. Lineage (NCBI taxonomy): Eukaryota > Viridiplantae > Streptophyta > Magnoliopsida > Santalales > Viscaceae > Viscum > Viscum album. The sequence continues at coordinate 1,894,633,862 of OY728158.1, read as the reverse complement.
AGTTGTTCTTTTTTCTTAAATTAATGTCGATTTTAAATAAAAAGGCACATTTGGATTTATACTGTTCACATCATGCATTTTATTGAGGTGGGGTTGATTCCTACACATCACAAATGAATCATGGATCATTTTTATAAATTTTCAAAAACAATATGAATGTGTTTACTCATTTTTCAGTATGCCAGTTGTGTTTTTTTACAAAAATTAATGTTAACATTAATTAAAAAGAGGCACTTTGAGTCATGTCGGTCACATCGTGCATCAGATTGAGGTGTGGTTATTTTCTATATGTCAAATATGACTTATATATCATTTTCATAATGTATCAAAACAATAAGAATGTGTTTTCTTAGTTTTCAATATTTCAATTGTGTTTTTTACTAAAATATCATTGCAAACTCAGAAACATGCATTTTGAGTCATATCGATTGCATTATGCATCAGTTTGATATGAGACTAATTCATACACATACCAAATAAATAATGACTCATTTTCCTAAATTATCTATACAATCAGAAAAAGTTTTCTTCATTTTCAGTGACTGATGTGTTTTGAGCTAAAATGTCAATTTTAAACTACTGACGGACACTTTAGTCATATTGGTAACACCATTTGTCTTATTGAGGTGTGGTTGATTACTATATGTCACAAATTACTGATAGATCATTTTTCTAAAGTATCAAAACAATTTGAATGCATTTTCTTAGTTTTAAGTATGTCACTTGTTCTTTTTGCTACATTTATTGTTAATTTATTGTAAAAATACACACTTAAAGTCATAACGGTAACACAATGTGTCAGATTTAGGTGCAGTTGATTAATACCCATCACAAATGACTTATGGATTGTTTTTCTAAAGTATCAATACAATCCCAATGTGTTTTCTCAGGGTTTAGTTTAACACTTGTTCTTTTGACTAAAAATATTGACAATTTTAAAGAAAAATAGACACTATGAGTCATGCCAGACATAGATTCATTCTATTTCTTTACATTATTCCATTTTGTATGTTGCCCATTTGTTTCAAAAAAATCTATCTCATCTTGTGAATATGATTCTTTTCGAAGATCATGGGAGTACTAAAAAAATATTAATAAACAAAGGATTAATAAATATTTTAAATTAAATAGTAATTATATTCGAAAATACCTCTTCAAGGATGCTAGTTTGTTCATGGAATATGATCTATTTCATAAATTTATAAACATAATAACCATAGTATTTAACGTTTGTTTGTTTTAGACATTATAGAAACATTGAGAAAAATAAGTAATTTTTTATATGTGTTTGGATAATGAAATATTATTATATATACCCTGATTTGTATCAGTCGTAGTAGTTTTTATGTTTCTTGTCATTTTTCCCTAGCATCATTCCATGATGTAGAAAATATTTACACACCACCCTATCATAACAAAGTCATCATTAAAAGATAATATAAATTATATAACTAGATTTTTAGTTCTAAAATGTTGGATATAGTGTATTAAAAATTTACAAACACCATCATTTTTTTTTATTTTTTGGATATCCATACAGTTAATCCAAGAAATAAATATTTGGAGTATCCAAATTGACCGTAATGAGTATCCAATGCTGGCTACAAACACAAAAAGGAATAAGTAATGAATGAAATTAAAATATATTTGATATGATTAAATTTTATAATTTTACCCCTACATTGTTATTATTAATAAGATTATGTCATTCATATTTTTACTGTTAAATTATTTCAGCATGCTTACCACCATTTCACCCTCTTTATTGAATTCTATATCTGTTTGTTTTGTTGAGGTGATGCGATGACTAATGAGTCCAAATTTTTATTCATAGGGAAATTCATTAAAAAATTTCATATATACACCTGAAAAAATATGAATTTTATTTATTCATAATTATCATAGTATATCAGCTTTTGTAAAATCAAATCCTAATAACATACCTCATGTTTACATTTACAACTATGTTTCCTAGCCAATCATGCTCCAAGATTTCACTTACATTGTAAACACTAATGAAATTTGGATCTTCCCTTCTATACATATTTTCATAAAAAGTAATTGTGTGAACCCCATTGTCTTTCAACTTTGTATTCACATGAGCCTACAATAATAATAAATGAGGATATATAATGGGTGGGTTGAAGGTTCTCTCGATAGATCATTTTGATCAATTGGTTGATCCTTGTGATGGTTTTGAGTTTTTATTTCTTTTCACCCCCTTACATGTGTCCATATATAACAACATTCATTGATTCATAACTTTATTATTAAATATTATGGTTTATCTTGAAAAAAAATGTAAATTAATACCTCCTTTTAGACATGTTTTTTTACAAGTTGTGATGGTCATGCGATGAATGTTTCAAGAGCTTGTTCAACCTTATGAATATATCTATCATTAATTGGAACAAGTAGCTCGGTGCTCGGCTCACAGGCTACATTAATAAACACTTTTACATGACCTGTTGGAAGTGTTCTATTGTGTATCCTAGAATTTTGGACATTGTACACTTTAGCCATTGCTACAAGGTGATGGGTGGGTGTTGATAGATATAAATCACAGTAATTTTCGCATTGTAAAATATCAGTACAGGAAAGGTATATGTGTCTATCTGATTCAAAATTCATAGAAAAATTATTAAAACATTGATTACCTCAACTAAGACAAGTTTTTTTATGGGAATGGCTCACCTCAATGCTAGTGGGGGTGGGGAGGGATCTTTACGTGCTGGTTTTTCTTGAGTTTTTTATTCTCTTTTCCCCCTGCCATCATATTTTCCATGAAATCAATCTGTAATTTCATATGTTCTTCAAGGATAGCTATTATTTCTCTCATAATTTTGATTTCCGCACATTGATCCGCCTCTTGTTTTTTTTCTCAAAAAATGTTTGGGGTATCACCCCAAAACCCACACCTATGACATGGATATACTTTTTCTTCATCTTCAAGGCCACTAAATGTATGTCTTCATCTGGTTTAGGTGTTGATAATTTTTTTAAATATGATGCATTGGACCAAAATTACCAGATCTAAATTATTATCAAATTAAAGTTTACAGTAGTCTAAAATACGGGATCGTGTTACAATATTTTTCATGTAAGTAAATAAGGTCAACAGTGTAACGCCCCGACCCTAGTTTCCTAGAGTCGGTGCATTATTACATAACATTGGCATGATCACAAGAAAGATCAAATCTCGAAAGACCGATTGGTTTAGTAGCCTTGGAAACACTAGATATATTCATAAGTTTTACATTACATCATAAAATCAAAAACTACTACAACAACATAATGTTTCCACAGTCCACACTACAATCCCCTCATAATATCCCTGCAGGTCATTCATAACTTACATCTTCACTTCCTGGGAAAAATAAAACATAGAAAAGGGGTGAGCTCAAATGCCCAGTAAGGATAACAATATAGCGGAAACTTTCATCAATAAGAATAAACATTTAAGGCAATGTATAACTAAAACAAAAGCCTTTTAAACATGAACTTTCAACATGGTATGGCATAAATAAAATGAAATAATGCCATTTACTTATTCACATGGATATTCCACTAATCGAATAATCACATGCAAAAATAAATAACCACTTTCATAATGTTGGAATGCATAATGCTAAACGTTAATTTCTTTGTCTAGGCCTCATCCCAAGACCTAGGGGTTACTTCTAACCGGAACCCAACCCGGAGTGCCTCTAATAACCGGACACCAACCCGGAGTGCCTCTAATAACCGGACACCAACCCGGAGTGCCTCTAATAACCGGACACCAACCCAGAGGGCATACTTTTACCAGTCCCTAACCTGGAGGGCTTACTTTAACCAGTCCCCAACCTGGAGGGCTTACTTTTACCAGTCCCCAACCTGGAGGGCTTACTTTTACCGGTCCCCAACCCGGAACATACTTGTTTAGCACATTCATCTGAAGAAAAGTTTGAAATATAACATAAACATTCGGATTAAAACTAGCATACTAAATGTCAATAATTTCACCATAAACTATGAATGGTATAAAAATAGCACATCCACAGTCAAACATATCACAAAACCTTCAATTCAATATAGAATTTTTGTATCATAATAAATCAACTTCAAATAATCTTAAAATCCATCAAAGGATGTTGACATAGATGAAATCAAAATTCTTTTTAAAGAAGTATCTCCTTTTATTTTGAAATCATTTAAGATCCATATAAAATAAAACATTTTCTTTGAAAATATTCTTATAAGCTTGTATGTAAAGCTTCGACGATTTTATAACGGCGGAAAATAACCGCACCCGCCGTATAAGTTAAAAAAACATTCTTACCTCAATTCTGTCGAAAAGGTTAAAAAGAACATTGTTTTGAAAACGACGGAAAGATTCCTTTATAAACCTCTTATAAAAAGTCAAACAAGGGTATAAATGACTTTAACCCATATTCTTGTAAATAGTAAAAATGTTTTGAAATACATTTTGAAGAAACATGGATGTGGATGATAAAGAGATCCCAGTAGATTATTACGTATAATACAACCTCGGATAATGAAGAGATTGTGAAATAACCCTTACCTTGTACTTTTCCTTGGTTGGGGTAGGTTAACCTCCTGTATAATGGTGAAATAGTTGTTATTAAATTATACAAGAATCATATATATTAATATGATATCATATATGATCTTTTAACATTGATTTGTTAATAATATCTTAGAATTATCGTCGTTTCGGGAGTTAACTTACTCATTTTCTTTTATATGTTTTGTTACATAAGCCATGGTTGTTGTATCTTATTCATATCCAGAATGATATACAGTCCTTAAACATCATTTTTAAATCATCAAATGATAATTATACTTGAATGGATACGATGGAGAATGAATCTCATCGCGTTCGTGGAGACGGTAGTCCGTACGTACGCACGAGCGACAATATCATTCTTTTGATATTAAAATAATATATAAATTGATGGTATATCATATATACAGAATCATTAACATGTTATATTTATTATTTACATGAGTTACACATCATTATTATACCCATCCAAATAATATTATATTGAATAACAATTACACCACGACGTGGAGACGGTAAGCCGTACGTACGCACGTATGGTGACATGTTATTCAAAGGGTGGATAGAATACTGAATATGATTGTACCATATTTATAATAACATCACAGTATATGTGAGATACTGGAGTTATTATTTCAGAATGGTAAGAACAAAGGAAGAAGAAGTGGAAGAAGAAATGAACTTAGAAAAGGGTGGTGAAATCATTACCTCTTCTTCGGGTTCTTCCTTTTGATTTGATCAAAAGGGCTCCTTAGGTTGGCTTTTTGATCAAACTAAGGCCTCTAGGTTGTATTGAGGGATGTTGGGAGAGTATTTGGGTAGAGTTTGGCCGAACCAAAAGGCTTTGAAGGTGTGAAGAAATGAGAAGGAGGAGTGCCCTTTTATAAGAGGGGTGAGGGGCACCTTTGGAAAAGTTAGAAATATTAATTTATAATAAATTCATATTCGGTTTACAAAGGCTCCAAAGTTGACTATTCAAAGGATGAGGTGTGGATAGGTCGAAAACAACTCATCCAATAGAATTTATACAGGTTTGGGTACTTATATTAACCTTATCTTTAAGTATTAACTCTAAGTTAATTAGTTTCACTTTTACAATGTCTCTTTGTATTTTTATATAATATGATTAATAAACTTACTATATACATCCAAGCGACCCCCAAGTGGTCCATTAATGAGGAACCTATCATAATATAAGTCTCTTGGCCGAACCTTAGATCTTTAGGAATTTAATATCAATTAATAATATAATATTTGTTTTAAGAACTCTTTTATGTCAATTTTGACACTATTCAATAGTTGATTTTTGTGAAACTCCTAACAGATTGATTACTTCGAAAAAAGTCAATTAAATCAATCCTAATATATCATATTATCATATAAAATTAGTTTAATTCATTAAAAGTTTCATATTATAATTATTTGGGTATTTATAAGATCAATTATTTTTATTTTTCACTATTTTAGTAATTACTGCATCATCATTGTGTCATAAATAAAATAAATTATATAATGTCTAAAAATTATAAATAAAATATCATTATGTAGGAAATCTTTTTAGCTTTCTAATGAATATTTATAATCGAAAATCCAACATGTATAACCCTATGTAAAAATTGTTCTTCTAAAAGATGTAAGCTTATGCCATTTTTATTTTTATTTTAACTTTATTAATATAAAGTGTCCCTACCACATACAAGTGGCTCCAAGGGGTCCCCAAATTGACCAAAGGATGCCCATGGTCGGGTATGTGTCCACCAATAAGGTTAGGACACGTTTTAGGGTAATTTTGTATTATTATAATATTATTTTTTTACCCCTTATTTACCGGATTTACCCTTTAACCATGGTAAATAAAATATTTACCACAGTAACTATTCAAAATGTCTAAAAATAAAAGTTACCTATTTACACAATTTGAACATCCTGATTCCAAATATGGAATCCATTTTCCTAAATTCAAAACACAGAAGTGGCAGAAATTAATTTAAAATTAATTCCCGCTGTCAAAACAAAAAGCGTGTTTTTAAGAGATAATAACTATCAAAAGATTGACACTTGTTTATGTTCGGTTTAATTGTAAAATTATGTCCAATGATAAACATTAAATTGAATGGTAAAAATATATTCTAAATATACTTTAAAACCACTCAAATTCATAATTTATCACTATTAATTATTTTGATTAAAAAAGTTGTTTTTAATTAAAATTTAGAAATTTTCACTATTCATCAAAATATGAAAGTTATCCGAAATGTACCAAAATTTCACCCTAGGCTAATTTTGATATTCCGAATCCAAAAATGAAGTCCATTTTGAAATATAGAATATATATGATTTCAAAAAGTAGGTATTACTATTCACAACGGCTAGTTTAATTAGTTGTGGTGTGTGTTAGAACTCGAGGTTGCGTACAACACACGCTATCGCATTATTCGAAGGGAAACGTACCGTAGAAGCTTGGGGTGTTACATTCTCCCCTCCTTCAAATAATTGCGTCCTCGCAATTTCTAGGGTATTACTGCATAAAAAGACTCGGGTGGTTCTTCATCATAAGTTCCTCGGGTTCCCACGTTGCCTCTTCCATTTTATGATTTCTCCACAAAACTTTTACCAGACGCGTCGTCCGGTTTCTCAGTACTTGTTCTCTTGTATCAAGAATCCTGACGGGCTCTTCGCAATAAGACAGATCGGGTTCCAGTTCTAATTCCTCATAGGTGAGTACATGCGTTGGGTCAGGCATGTATTTTCTCAACAGAGATACGTGGAACACATCGTGAACTTTGGAGAGACTTGGCGGCATTGCCAATCGGTAAGCTACAGCCCCAATTCGTTCTAGAATTTCGAAAGGTCCGATGTACCTGGGACTCAATTTACCTTTCTTACCAAAACGTATGACTCCCTTCCACGGAGATACCTTTAGGAAAACATGATCACCGACTTGAAATTCCAAATCCTTCCTTCGATTATCGGCATAGCTCTTCTGCCTACTTTGAGCTGCTTTGATGTGATTTTGGATTACCTTCACCTTTTCCACCGTTTCCTCCACCAGTTCTGGGCCTACAAGTTTTCTTTCACCAACGTCATCCCAACAGGTTGGTGTACGACATCTCTTTCCGTATAACGCTTCATATGGTGCCATTTGTATACTCGAATGGAAGCTATTGTTATAGGAAAATTCTACCAGAGGTAAATATTGATCCCACATACCCTGAAAATCAAGTGAGCAAGATCTCAACATGTCTTCTAAGGTCTGAATAGTCCGTTCTGATTGTCCGTCTGTCTGAGGGTGGTAAGCAGTGCTCAAATGAAGTTCAGTATCCAGGGATTTCTGAAGACTTTTCCAAAATCTTGAAGTAAAACGGGGATCACGATCAGAAACAATCGATAGGGGAACTCCATGAAGTCTCACAACTTCATTAATGTATAGTCTTGCTAGACGTTCCAGGGGTAGATCTTCTCTTATAGCAAGAAAATGTGCTGACTTGGTAAGACGATCAACAATAACCCATATTGCATCGTTCCTTCTAGGAGTCTTTGGTAGCCCCATGACAAAGTCCATCGTAATATTGTCCCATTTCCACTCCGGTATGGGAAGAGGTTGCATGACTCCTCCAGGTTGTTGCCTTCCAGCTTTCACTTGTTGACAAACCATACACCTTGACACAAAATCAGCAATCTCCCTCTTCATGTTGTCCCACCAAAAATGTTCCTTCAAATCTCTATACATTTTGGTGCTCCCAGGGTGTATAGAGAAATTGGAACTATGAGCATCATCCAGCAATTCCCTTTTTAGATCAGGTATATTGGGAACACAAAGTCTCTTCCCGAATTTCAAAATTCCATCTTCATACACAAAGTCTCTCAATCTCCCATCATTCACAGCTTTAATCTTCTTTTGGAATTCGTCATCATCGGTCTGAGAACTCTTAATCCTTTCTAGTAAAGATGGTTTGGCAACCATTTGAAAAAGCATTGATGTTTCACCTTCCCTGGTTATTCCCATGTCCATTTTCACTAGATCCATGAAAATTGGATCCCTTTCAATTCTCATATTGTTCAAAACTCCATGGTCTTTTCTACTCAAAGCATCTGCCACCTTGTTTGACTTCCCCGGGTGGTAGTGTATCGTACAATCATAATCCTTGAGTAATTCAAGCCATCTCCTTTGCCTCATGTTGAGTTCTTTTTGTGAGAAAATATACTTCAAACTCTTGTGATCAGTATAAATCTCACATTTTTCACCATAGAGGTAGTGCCTCCATATCTTCAAAGCAAAGATCACAGCTGCTAACTCAAGATCATGAGTAGGATAGTTTTGTTCATGAATTTTCAACTGTCGTGATGCATAGGCAATAACTCTATCATTCTGCATAAGGACACAGCCAAGTCCTTTCTTTGATGCATCACTATAAATAACGAACCCATCATTCCCCGATGGTAGAGTCAATATAGAAGCATTGACTAATCTTCTCTTCAGTTCTTCGAAACATTCTTCACACTCTTTTGTCCAAACAAATTTAACCCCTTTACGTGTGAGCTTCGTTAATGGGTTAGCCAATCGGGCAAAATTCTGGACGAAACGTCGATAATAACCTGCCAAGCCAATAAAACTACGTACCTCAGTTATACTCGTAGGTGCTGGCCATTCTTGGATTGCCTTGGTCTTAGAAGGATCAACAGAGATTCCATCTTTAGAGACAATATGGCCAAGAAAAGAAATCTCCTGAAGCCAGAATTCACACTTGCTAAACTTTCCATATAATTCATGCCTCCTCAGAGTCTTCAAGATAATGCGCAAGTGATTTTCATGATCTTCGTAGGTTTTGGAGTATACCAAGATATCATCAATAAATACCACCACAAATTCATCGAGATACTCCTTGAAAACTCTATTCATCAGATCCATGAATACAGAGGGTGCATTAGTCAATCCAAACGGCATTACAGTAAACTCGTAATGCCCGTACCTGGTTCGAAATGCTGTCTTCGGAATGTCTTCCTTCTTTACACACAACTGATGGTATCCAGATCGAAGGTCAATCTTTGAAAAGTATTGAGCTCCATGCAGTTGGTCAAATAAATCATCAATACGAGGTAGGGGATACTTGTTCTTTATCGTTATAGCATTGATCTCCCTGTAGTCGATACATAACCTCATAGATCCATCTTTCTTTTTAACAAAAAGAACAGGGGCTCCCCATGGAGAAACACTAGGGCGAATAAATCCCTTATTACTCAATTCCTCTAGTTGTTTCTTTAGTTCGACTAACTCTACAGTGGCCATTCTATAAGGGGTCTTCGATATAGGCCTTGATCCAGGAATCAAATCAATAGAAAACTCAACTTCTCGTTCTGGAGGATGTCCAGGTAAATCTTCCGGAAATACATCTACAAATTCTTTCACAACAGGTACATCCTCTATTTGAACATTCCTTTCCTCACCGACAGTTATTTCATTCTCTTCCTCCCCAATAATTGAATTAAGTTGAGCTACTGGGGGTGGGTCTAAATAAGAATTAGGTGGTGACGATTCTGCTCTAAAAATAAGGTGTTCCTTATCATTATCATCAAGAATCGTAACCTCTTTCTTCTTACAATAAATCTTCGCATCATAGTCCGAAAGCCAGTCCATACCGAGGATTATATCAAACTCAATCATAGGTATGACGATGAAATCAGCAGATAAAGAAAATTTATGTGCTCTAATGGGGACTGATTCACAAAACTTTGTTGCAACGATACTTCCCTTAGGAGTTTTAACTGACAACTCCCTTATTAAATCAAATTGGAAATATCTAATTTTCTTAGCAAACTGGGAAGATATGAAACAATGCGATGATCCAGAATCAAATAATGCATTTGCTAAACTTGAGGAAACCATTAAATTACCTGCCACCACGTCTTTCGGAGTTTCTACCTCAGCAGTAGTGATAGCATAAGCCTGGCCTTGATCCCTTGGCCTTTTCTGAGGTAAGTTCTCCTGACGCTTAGGACATGCATTTGCATAATTCCCCATCTCCCTGCAATTGTAGCACTGAACGTTGGTAGCTTCCTTCTTCCCCTTGCAATCATGAGCTTTGTGGCCTTTTTCACCACACTTGTAACAGACTCCCATTCCCTTCAGGCAAGCACCGGGGTGTTTCTTCCCGCACTTACCACAAGATGGATATTCAACCTTTCCCTTCTTCCCCTTATTTCCATTCCCAGATTGATCAGCAGGTCTCTTCTTCTCTTGCTTTGCTTTAAAGTCATAAGACTTAGAGAATTCCTTTTCGGTCTTGATAGCACATGAGACAATGTCTTCGTACGATGAAAAGGATTGTGAGACTAATGCTCGACGGAGAAATGGTTTTAACCCATCAAAGAAACGATCAATCTTACTTCTTGGGTTGCGAATATAATCTCCAGCATACCTCGCTAACCTTGTAAAGTTAGTCTCATACTTTGTGACATTCTCATCCTCCTTTTGTCTCAGACTCAGAAATTGCCTTTCCATATCTGCTCGATGGTCGCGAGGAAAGTATTTTTCTAAAAACAGATCTTTGAACTCCCTCCATTCCATGTTTGATACTTCATCATCTTCCTTCATGTTTTGAATCAATGACCACCATTGATCAGCATCTCCAGTAAGGCGGTAAACTGCCATGGTAACTTTTTCCCTTTCACTACTCCCCAAAGCCTGAAATATTTTCTCTAGGGAAAATATCCATTGCTCAGCTACTAAGGGATTTGTACTTCCATTGAACGTTGGTGGTTGTTGTCTCATGAATCGATCTAACATTGATCCTCCACGCTGCGGATCAGGGTGCTCCATACGGGTAAGGTTATTATTCATAACCTGAGTAAGTTGTCCCAGTACGGTGATTAGCTGATCAGCACCAGTTGCATCACCAGCCCCACTATAATTATCTTGAGCAGGAGGGCAATCCCTACATGGAGTGTGTGCATTGATACGGTTTCCATTTCTTCCACTAGGCGCCATTTCTAAACAATGGCATAAACTAGATCAGTTTATGAATCAAAATACATAATCCCATACTTATAAAACACTTAACATAAATTGAACTATCTATGGATATAATCCATAATCATAAATATGTTTTCTTTGAGGAAGTATATACTCATAAACCCTTCATAATGATTTGTAAAGAAAGTGAGAGTTATCCTAAGCATATCCCCCGGGAGTGTCGTAACCAAGAGTGCAGCAAGGCCCGTTGTCGTGCACCAGTTCCCGTTCGAGTCTAGCTCAAAGCGGTGTTTTCGGGTTTTACCCCTAGGTACATCTGTGCCAGAGCCGCCTCTACCTGCTCGTATCCAGACAGGGATGTATTGCTCGCAAAACTCACAAAGTCTCTACAATACCAAAATTCTAGGAAGTTCTTCTATACTAATCCTCAAAGTTCATCTTAGGTCTACGTGCTCTAATCAGAGTTTATCTAAATCTAGCTTCCAAGGTTTGTACTAAACTTCCTCTGATACCAACTGTAACGCCCCGACCCTAGTTTCCTAGAGTCGGTGCATTATTACATAACATTGGCATGATCACAAGAAAGATCAAATCTTGAAAGACCGATTGGTTTAGTAGCCTTGGAAACACTAGATATATTCATAAGTTTTACATTACATCATAAAATCAAAAACTACTACAACAACATAATGTTTCCACAGTCCACACTACAATCCCCTCATAATATCCCTGCAGGTCATTCATAACTTACAACTTCACTTCCTGGGAAAAATAAAACATAGAAAAGGGGTGAGCTCAAATGCCCAGTAAGGATAACAATATAGCGGAAACTTTCATCAATAAGAATAAACATTTAAGGCAATGTATAACTAAAACAAAAGCCTTTTAAACATGAACTTTCAACATGGTATGGCATAAATAAAATGAAATAATGCCATTTACTTATTCACATGGATATTCCACTAATCGAATAATCACATGCAAAAATAAATAACCACTTTCATAATGTTGGAATGCATAATGCTAAACGTTAATTTCTTTTTCTAGGCCTCATCCCAAGACCTAGGGGTTACTTCTAACCGGAACCCAACCCGGAGTGCCTCTAATAACCGGACACCAACCCGGAGTGCCTCTAATAACCGGACAGCAACCCGGAGTGCCTCTAATAACCGGACACCAACCCGGAGGGCATACTTTTACCAGTCCCTAACCTGGAGGGCTTACTTTAACCAGTCCCCAACCTGGAGGGCTTACTTTTACCAGTCCCCAACCTGGAGGACTTACTTTTACCGGTCCCCAACCCGGAACATACTTGTTTAGCACATTCATCTGAAGAAAAGTTTGAAATATAACATAAACATTCGGATTAAAACTAGCATACGAAATGTCAATAATTTCACCATAAACTATGAATGGTATAAAAATAGCACATCCACAGTCAAACATATCACAAAACCTTCAATTCAATATAGAATTTTTGTATCATAATAAATCAACTTCAAATAATCTTAAAATCCATCAAAGGATGTTGACATACATGAAATCAAAATTCTTTTTAAAGAAGTATCTCCTTTTATTTTGAAATCATTTAAGATCCATATAAAATAAAACATTTTCTTTGAAAATATTCTTATAAGCTTGTATGTAAAGCTTCGACGATTTTATAACGGCGGAAAATAACTGCACCCGCCGTATAAGTTAAAAAAACATTCTTACCTCAATTCTGTCGAAAAGGTTAAAAAGAACATTGTTTTGAAAACGACGGAAAGATTCCTTTATAAACCTCTTATAAAAAGTCAAACAAGGGTATAAATGACTTTAACCCATATTCTTGTAAATAGTAAAAATGTTTTGAAATACATTTTGAAGAAACATGGATGTGGATGATAAAGAGATCCCAGTAGATTATTACGTATAATACAACCTCGGATAATGAAGAGATTGTGAAATAACCCTTACCTTGTACTTTTCCTTGGTTGGGGTAGGTTAACCTCCTGTATAATGGTGAAATAGTTGTTATTAAATTATACAAGAATCATATATATTAATATGATATCATATATGATCTTTTAACATTGATTTGTTAATAATATCTTAGAATTATCGTCGTTTCGGGAGTTAACTTACTCATTTTCTTTTATATGTTTTGTTACATAAGCCATGGTTGTTGTATCTTATTCATATCCAGAATGATATACAGTCTTTAAACATCATTTTTAAATCATCAAATGATAATTATACTTGAATGGATACGATGGAGAATGAATCTCATCGCGTTCGTGGAGACGGTAGTCCGTACGTACGCACGAGCGACAATATCATTCTTTTGATATTAAAATAATATATAAATGGATGGTATATCATATATACAGAATCATTAACATGTTATATTTATTATTTACATGAGTTACACATCATTATTATACCCATCCAAATAATATTATATTGAATAACAATTACACCACGACGTGGAGACGGTAAGTCGTACGTACGCACGTATGGTGACATGTTATTCAAAGGGTGGATAGAATACTGAATATGATTGTACCATATTTATAATAACATCACAGTATATGTGAGATACTGGAGTTATTATTTCAGAATGGTAAGAACAAAGGAAGAAGAAGTGGAAGAAGAAATGAACTTAGAAAAGGGTGGTGAAATCATTACCTCTTCTTCGGGTTCTTCCTTTTGATTTGATCAAAAGGGCTCCTTAGGTTGGCTTTCTGATCAAACTAAGGCCTCTAGGTTGTATTTAGGGATGTTGGGAGAGTATTTGGGCAGAGTTTGGCCGAACCAAAAGGCTTTGAAGGTGTGAAGAAATGAGAAGGAGGAGTGCCCTTTTATAAGATGGGTGAGGGGCACCTTTGGAAAAGTTAGAAATATTAATTTATAATAAATTCATATTCGGTTTACAAAGGCTCCAAAGTTGACTATTCAAAGGATGAGGTGTGGATAGGTCGAAAACAACTCATCCAATAGAATTTAGACAGGTTTGGGTACTTATATAAACCTTATCTTTAAGTATTAACTCTAAGTTAATTAGTTTCACTTTTACAATGTCTCTTTGTATTTTTATATAATATGATTAATAAACTTACTATATACATCCAAGCGACCCCCAAGTGGTCCATTAATGAGGAACCTATCATAATATAAGTCTCTTGGCCGAACCTTAGATTTTTAGGAATTTAATATCAATTAATAATATAATATTTGTTTTAAGAACTCTTTTGTGTCAATTTTGACACTATTCAATAGTTGATTTTTGTGAAACTCCTAACAGATTGATTACTTCGAAAAAAGTCAATTAAATCAATCCTAATATATCATATTATCATAGAAAATTAGTTTAATTCATTAAAAGTTTCATATTATAATTATTTGGGTATTTATAAGATAAATTATTTTTATTTTTCACTATTTTAGTAATTACTGCATCATCATTGTGTCATAAATAAAATAAATTATATAATGTCTAAAAATTATAAATAAAATATCATTATGTAGGAAATCTTTTTAGCTTTCTAATGAATGTTTATAATCGAAAATCCAACATGTATAACCCTATGTAAAAATTGTTCTTCTAAAAGATGTAAGCTTATGCCATTTTTATTTTTATTTTAACTTTATTAATATAAAGTGTCCCTACCACATACAAGTGGCTCCAAGGGGTCCCCAAATTGACCAAAGGATGCCCATGGTCGGGTATGTGTCCACCAATAAGGTTAGGACACGTTTTAGGGTAATTTGTTATTATTATAATATTATTTTTTTAACCCTTATTTACCGGATTTACCCTTTAACCATGGTAAATAAAATATTTACCACAGTAACTATTCAAAATGTCTAAAAATAAAAGTTACCTATTTACACAATTTGAACATCCTGATTCCAAATATGGAATCCATTTTCCTAAATTCAAAACACAGAAGTGGCAGAAATTAATTTAAAATTAATTCCCGCTGTCAAAACAAAAAGCGTGTTTTTAAGAGATAATAACTATCAAAAGATTGACACTTGTTTATGTTCGATTTAATTGTAAAATTATGTCCAATGATAAACATTAAATTGAATGGTAAAAATATATTCTAAATATACTTTAAAACCACTCAAATTCATAATTTATCACTATTAATTATTTTGATTAAAAAAGTTGTTTTTAATTAAAATTTAGAAATTTTCACTATTCATCAAAATATGAAAGTTATCCGAAATGTACCAAAATTTCACCCTAGGCTAATTTTGATATTCCGAATCCAAAAATGAAGTCCATTTTGAAATATAGAATATATATGATTTCAAAAAGTAGGTATTACTATTCACAACGGCTAGTTTAATTAGTTGTGGTGTGTGTTAGAACTCGAGGTTGCGTACAACACACGCTATCGCATTATTCGAAGGGAAACGTACCGTAGAAGATTGGGGTGTTACAAACAGGGAGGTCTTAGAACTAGGTGATGTCTTGATTTACTCCCATGTTTTCCAGGCCATATGAAACCATGTTTTCTTCTCGATAAACATGTGTGATGATATATTTTAGATCAACAAGTGAACGAGTTCATTACATCCAATGGGTATTAATCGGCCAAGAAAGATGTCTTATGCCATTCCAAATCGCTTACATGATGGTCATTGAGTCACTTTCAATCCAGAGGTTGTTCCAACCAAAGAGCTTGGAAAAGGTAATACTATGTATTAAACTCATCATCACAGCTTCAAGGGAGGTGGAAATTCCGAATCTACCCATAAAACATCGAAGGATTTGACCGAGGTGATTTATGAAGATATAACCACATCCAACAGGGCCCGAATTGCCTTTAGAGGTGCCATAAATAATAATTTTGATCCATCTAGGAAGGGGAGATATCCAGAACACCTCCAGAGTGTGACGAGGTTGAAATAAATTTCCATTAATCAATATATGTCATAGGATTCCAAAGTCATGAACCGTGTTGTACCAATGTCCCTTTTGCATCAAAGTAGCTTCATTTATGGAAATAAGGATCTGTATCTGAACTAAATTTTTATTTATTGAGTAATTTTTATGAATAATATAATTCTGATCATACGAGATCACATAGTGGAGCTCAATAATTGCATCTAGGAAGGGGTTCTTGATTTACTAAGAGTCGTCCATTTCTTATCATTTCTTTAGTTGGGTTTTGACGGAGTCAATATTCAACCATCTACAGTCAAAAATTTCAATAATATAGTTCCAAGGAGAAGAAGTAGTGGCATAAGAAAGAAATAGTTGGTTAGAATATTCTCTGTGTTGATTACATATTTTTTACATAGAGCAGAGCTGGATCCCAAAAGATTAAATTCAAACCCCTCTGAGAACTCTATTGTGAGAAATTTTCCATATGAGATTGAAAATTGAAGACTTTATCCAAGGCTTGTTTAAATGTTTTATCCAACTTTAATCACTTTTTGTGTTTCTAAACAAATGATTATAGAAATTTTTTTAGTTAATTATATTATTGTGACAGGTTCCCAAATTAAGAAATCATTAGTGTATGTGAAAGAGTAGTCTTTAATGACATTTAAAATAGTATCAGGGAGGTGATCGAGTTAAGAGTTTAGAATTTCTCTAATGTAGAATTTGGAACTTTTAGGGGTTTGATAGAGAGAAATCATAGAAATTAAAGGCGTTCCAGTCTAGTTATCCAACCAAACCTTCATGGTGGAGTCTCTAGAGACCATCTATTTGGAATTATTCATGATATGGGAGAAACATTTTTTGATGGATGACCATATAAAAGAGTTAATGAAATTCTAATTGCTCATCTTATTTTTTTCAAGAAATATATTTTTGAGGAAGGTAATAGCTTCAAAAGTATTGTGAAAAAGGATCCAAGTGTGTCTAGATTGAAGGGATTCATTAAATTACTTTATATTGTTGTTTATTCCTATGACTATGTCAGATAGAAAATATAAGAAAATAGGTAATCATTGTTATGTAATTTCAATTTAAAGAAAAAAATATTTATTATGTCTTATTTACACGTTTTTCCCACACTATTTGTATATTTTCACATGTTAGTATCCCATATTTATTTATCTGAACCTCCTCCTATAGCACATGTCATGGTATGGAAGTGACATTGGATTTGGATTCATCAATCTGTATATAAATGGAGGAACATAGTTATGGTTTTGTTTTATGTCACATAAAAGTATTATGGTAGATTTAAAATACGTACCAATTTTTTTCAAGTGAATCTTAACACATTCATACTTTACGGTAGGGTAAGCTGGTTTTGCTACTTGTTCCTTATTTTAAGCACTTAGTTGCTATGAAAAAATTTCACTCAAAGTGATTAATACATGAATCGTCAAAAAATGTATTACCAAACACAATGTACCTGAAAACAATACTCCTTGCGATGGCTAGTAAACACATCCCATGCTACTTGGGTTATCAGGTGTGCATAAATATGAGGTGGGTGCAGGTTTATATTCCCTTAAGCATCTTTAAGAGAACATTTTGTTGAAATTTTAAAAAATCCTCTATGAATCCTTCCAGAAACACTTAATACATAGTCCTTGTGCAAGTCATACACTATAAATTCACTCTACAAGGGATGATGAAGAGTAAGTCAATGTTACATTATTTTATTTTTAAATAAATTAAAGAAATAAAATTATAATGTTACTATAATATCTCCCCACATCGGCATCTTAAGCTTGGTGACAACATGGTTCCATGAATGTACATCAATCAGTACGCGTGGTCATGTGATGATTATAATGTAACTACTGAACATGGCCTTGTCAGGGTTAATATGTTCACCTCTCTTATTCTAACCGACCTCATATTTGATGCCTTTCAGTTTTTCCTTAAGTATTTTTGCTAACACTATCAAACTATGATGCTCCTGTTTTATCTAAGCCAATAGAGTTTTGGTGCCTAACACTTCTTTGGTTTCAATATCATAAATATGTTCCTTAGGAGAACTAGCATCAGTATGTGCAGATGGTGGTTGTACCTTTGCACTGGGAGAAGCAGAAAAAATAGTTGGAGAAACGTATTGGTCCTCTACACTACGATCAGTAGTAAGTGGAGAGACCTGTTGTGGCTCGGGATTGAGAGCATCATCATGTGAAGAATTCATTATTTGTAGAAGTGGTACATCATTTTATTCAGATTCCATAAAAGTAGTAGTGAAAAAATAATAACATAAGGTAAAATGATGTATATTACAAAAAATAAATAACCTTATTATTGAACTCTTTTTTTAAAGGATGAAGGGATTTGACCCCTCTATTGACTATCCAAATCCCTTCATTGTGGTCTCCTCCCACATACAAAATTCCATATTCATTGGTACCGTTGGTAAATTATTGTGATGTCCCAATGAAAGGTTCATCCTCTATTAAATTTTCATATGACCCTTCAGTGATTTTGGGGATAACAGAATAATTGACCAGTTTCAGTTTGCGGGATCCAGAACATAATATACTTGTACTGTCTCTGATTCCATTATAAATGGTTCGTATTTTTACCCTTCCTTACTGAAATCAACTTTCACAAATACAAACTCATCTATTTTAACAAAACTCCTATTATAAACCCACTTGCATTGAAAAATTATGACTTAGAAGTTCATATAATCCAACTCCCATATTTTTTTTATGATGACAAAGTATGATGTATTCGCATAAATTGGATTTTTGTTCTTAGCACCGGAAATATGCATCACTTCAACCACAAGTGTAACTCCAATATTCCTCATGGAAATATCTTCATCATGTTCATTAGTATATAATATATAACCATTAATAACATGAGAATTATAAGATAATACATACACACTTGGTACCCCTGCTAGCCATAGAAGTTTTTCTGAAAGTCAGTACAAATTTTAATATAACTCCCTAAATATATTGTCCCAAAACCATCCTATAAACTCTCGATTATGTGTATTTGATATCTATTTTTCTTCTTATTATGGATTAAAATTCTTAATAACTTATTTGTGGGTTTTTACATATGGTTCAACCTCCAAACCATTATACAAAACATAAAGGTGGGCCTGCTCCCAATCTGGAATATTGATTGTGACAACCTCTCTTCTAGAAATTTTGTCACCTGTAATCCACCTAATGTGACTAGATTTCAGTAGACCAATTATTTCCACACTGGAGAGGTATTTAGTACATAGTTCAATAGCTTCCTAAACAATACATTGCTCCAAAATAAAACCCTCTGACCGACTTCAATTTTTGGCATACCCTTTATAAATCCTTATATACCGTTCAATGGGGTACATCCATCTATAATGTACAGGACCACATAGTTGAATCTCTCTCACCAAGTGAACCATCAAATCACATTTTATCCCTATTTTAGAACATTTTTTGAAAAACTATTTTTCATAAATAACCATAAGGAAAATCCATTTTCTTAAAACTCATTTAACAAGTAATGAATTTTTTTCATTTTAAAATAAAACATTTTAACCATTTAAATCAGCCTATTTTAATGTAATAAAATACACACTCCAAGTGAAGCAATGATCATACATAGGAACTAAAGAAACAAGGAAACATAATACAAAAAACAACCAAATAATGGTTCCATATAATCAAAAAACAAGGGGAATACAATCCATACAAGAAAAGAAGTCCATAAAAGTGTCCTAATAATGATGTAACCATCTTGTGAAATGTCCTAAGACTCGTGTATTTGGATCCTAAACTGGAGATGAGGAACCTAGGTCAATACTATTTAACTTTTCATATCCAAGTTGTCCTATAAAACTCACTAGGTTCTATCATGATTAGGGTATCAAAAGAAACCTTGGTCCCTTAAAGTACATTCTAGGGAAACTGAAACATCTTAAAAACTCACTCAATCTAACTAGGTCCTTACAAAAAGTAACACACTCAAGATTATATATTTCACTTATATGGATCCCTACTAGTATCCTAGGAGACACATGACATTTAAATAGTGAAAGTGAGCAACCAATGAAATAATAGATCATCACATAAATATAATTTCAATATTTTTTAATTTAACCTCAACCCACCACCTACACCCTCATAATAAAAAATGCATTTCACATCCTTTTATAAGCTTCACAATAATCATAAGAATACAAATAATCCCCCATGGGGTCATGAGCCACAATAGGAACAATAAATGCATGGAGCTCAATTTAGGGTCTCTCATATTTATAAAATAACTTCTTTTAAATAACCAACTAGTATTTTACAAATGTTCTCAAGAGGCTAATCCATTTTCACCCCATTTGAGAACAACATACCAAATTTCATTCAAAAAACATTTATCAAAATTCACTAGAAAGCCCATTTGGAAACCCAACCATTTTCTATAAATAAATTTTTAAAATAATAAAACCTTTTATTTTTGAAGGAAATGTGTGATTAGAACCCTTTTATTAAGCTTAAATATCCTTTTGAAAACATCTTAATCCTTCGTGAGAGTTAAGGGTCTCAAAACCATTTAAATTAGTTAAAGTTCAATTCCATTTGTTTTTCAAAATATGACTTTAAAATATCACATATTCACTTTAAATAAAAAAACTTATGTATAAAATTTCAAAATATTTAAATTCCTTTAAAAAATCCACTCATGCCTTTTATAAAACACCTGGCATGTGACATAAGTCTATGTGAAGTATTTAAACTGTTTTGAAGACAATTAAAACACAAAAAATTAATAACATAGGATTATAATTTCATAATAAATCATTTAAAAACAACCAATAAATTTATAACATGTATTACAAGGGAGTTTCAAAGATACATCTACCTCAATCAAACAAATTGAAGCTAAAACTTGTTGACATTGATGTAGAACACATAAATATGTTAAGTGACATACTACTCAGCCCCTAACAACAAAAAATATCATTATTAAAAATAAATTACACCATGATCTAGTGGAATCACACTTTAAATCCATAACTGAGAGACACAAAATCAAAGGAAAAAATGTGAAGTGGAACACCAACCAACATGAAATTAATTTAGTTCAAAAATAAAGAACACCAAAGCCACGTTTTTTAGAGGAGCGTTTAGCCTATAAAATTCACAACATACCATCAATATCAAACTATATTTAAATGTGAACAAGATGAAATAGATGAAAAAGAGAAGAAAATTCACCGTAGAGGTGTGGTTCAGTGTGCGGAATAGGTGCATTCACGGTGGTGGTGGGACGCGTGGCGGAGGAGTCCTTTGTCAGAGGAGAGGTATGTGGCATAGGAGAAGTACCAAAAGAGGAGATTCATGCTGTAGAGTAGAGGTTCATGGAAGAGATGCGGCCCAAGACGGAGGTGTGGCGCATGGTGGAGGAGAGGCGCACAATGGTCTGGTTCGCACATGGCAGAGGTGTGGCATGTGGTGGAGGAGAGGCACACAACGGTCTTGTTAATGGTAGAGGAGAGGAACATGGTGGAGGTGTGGTTCATAGTATAGGAGAGGTGGTGGGAGAGGAGGAGGAGGAGGAGGAGGGTGGGGGAGTGGGAGTGGGAGGAGAAGGTGTGACAGCAGCGATCAGCTTCCGTGAGATCATGTGGTGTGCAAGGAAGGAGGATAAAGATATGATTTTTTTATAAAAATAGGTGAACCTTTTATTAGTGATAGGTAAAAAGTGCTGATAAAGTTTTGTTTTATCAGTGCTAAAACAGAATGTGCTGACAAAACATGCCTTTATCCATTCTTGTTTCGCCTCTGAGGGCGACGCGGGTGCACATGTGGGGGAAAATGAAAATAATGGTCTAATGGGTGACAAGTATTTGTACATTATTATAGAAACTTCCACATCACCATATTTGTTTCAACCCTATTCGCATCATCATCCTTTGAAAAATGATTAAATAAACCTCGTGGGGACTAGTTAGTTTATCCCTTATATATTTTGAAGGAGGTGCCACAGTCAAATGGTCCCGACAGGCGATTACTTGGGGTCAAGTACTTGTGCAATCGGTACTCTTAAGATATAACTTCTTTGGATGGTCTCTAATAGGTTTATTCGTGGATCTAAAAACACCAAATAACCTTGGTATCCATGATTCATGCACCTTCTTTCTAAACGCAGGTGCTCATTGGATGATGATTTTGCCAACGACACTTAAGGACTCCATTGGTCAAGAGGATGGGAAGTCAATCTCACCGCACCCTTTGGGGGGGTATTATTGCCTATTCTAGGAATCTCTTATAGATTTTAGTTTTGTTTATATGTTCCTGAATACTTGGTTCATTCCAGAAGAGTGTGTCTATGGGCTACCCATGGTTTTCTGGATTGTCATATACATACAAGGATTTTATGTTATGGAGGTAATGCTAACATAATCCATGCAATAAGGAACTCTAGAGTTCATCGTCATCTATGGGGATAGAAGGTGACTTGATGTTGGGATCAGACCCATAATATGGTCTTCTTATGCATCCTCGAGAGAGGAATTAGAGTCCACATAGTTTGAGAAACATGGAGATTACAAAAGGGATCTTTTCATTTTAGGGGACATGGTTGGGTGGACCCTTTTGGAAGGGCACCACTTTTGTGCTTGGGCCTTTAAGCAGACATCCTAAGTATCTTATTTTGACCAGGAATCAGAGTTCTCATAATTCATGATTTCATTTGGTTGTGTGTATGTTTTAATCATCACAAATATCTAAGCACAGGTGATCCTTGATCTGTGTGATAAATAATAGGATGTGAGAGATCCAACCAACCACACACCTCCTCTCCATCCGATGGGAGAGGGTGGGCCTACGTAAGAAGAGATTGGGGTGACCTTGGAAGAGGGTGCGGATTAATGAACCCTTCAATGTGGGATGACATTTGAGGTCACACAGCTTGTCCCTTGGAAGATTAGGGACTTACCTCAGTGGTAGTTCCCCAATAACGCATTCTGGGAAAGGGTAGGAATGTTGCCTCTCGTAAAAATTAGGAGAGAACATGATTCCTTCGACTGATCACCATTCCTCATTGAATGGAAAATTAAGTGATCACCCTTATTCCCTAGAATGGGGAGGTTGTTTTCAGCATCCCAAGGTTGGACTCTGAGTTTCCATGGGGATGTAGACTTACAGACATCCCTGGAGTCTAAACCGTTGTTGGTAGATCCTTCATGACTCCAATTACCATGGGTATATAGACTCAAAAGTCCATGTTGATGCGCCCGATAATCTGGTCATACGGTTCTTGTGGCATTGAAGGGGGATTTGTATTGATTCTAAGGGACTAGTTCACAGAGGGGATATAGAGTACTAGATAGTAATGGAGGGGTGAGATTTGATCTGGAGGGAAGAATACCTGAAGATCCCCATTATGCGTATTGTTTTCTTATGTGGGATGGGGGAGCTCTGCATACCATAGTTGCATGCAGGTAGAGGGGTCGTCTGCATACCAAAGTAGTATGTGGGCTTGGGCATGGACCATCGTGCACCACAGTGGTACACAGTGTTGAATGAAGTCTTCAAAATCACTTCAGGTTCCATCTACCTATTGATGTAGTACGCAGTGTAGGGTTAAATTTTCATAGTGATACAATATGAAAACTTCCAAATCAAAGGAGGGTCCAAGGGACTATGATTTGTGGAGAGTTCATCTGCAAGGATTATGTGGTTTGTGATTTCACAAATAAGGTTTCCAGTTCTCCCATTATTATTAAGTTCCTTCGTTTTACAGTTTGAGGCTAGCTATACCTGCAGAAATGTGGTTTGTAATTTTGTGTTCACCAATGATTTGAGACTGAAGCCAAAATCCTCTCTGAATTCTTACTTCCAACCTCTGTGGTCTCCTCCGTGCTTTCTTCCTTCATACATTCTCAATTATTTAGGTTCTCCCTTTATAGATCATTGAGTAAATCGTATCTACAGGCATGTAACACCATTTGCAGAATCCCATGAAGAGATATCTCGATCCGTGGAAGACTCGGTCAACTGGAGTTTTCAAAGGCTACGGTTCGCGAGTCATGGTTTGTAAAACCCTACCAATCTGCTTCATCCTCGAACTACATGGTTCGCAAGATGGTATGTGGATGGCCTACGCGTGCTTAATTCCCCTAGTGATGTGGTTCATGGCTTACTTGGTTCATCGGCCATCACCAAAGAGGCCAGCGACTTGCGGGTCATTCCGCATACTGGTGGTTCGTTTTTCATGCAGTCCGCGAACCCTTCCTGGTGATTGTAACACATGGATGTTTTATGAATTATTTTCTTTAAATAATTTTTATTCTTCATTAGCTTGATTTTCATGCAATAGTGTGTTTAAACAAACCTCGATACACCCTTAATATAAAATTACCATTATATCCTAGTTGTTTGGTTAGCGGGAATAATTATAACTAACTTATGAAAATGCATTATGAATTTATTGGCAATTAATTATTTATGAAAAATATAAATCAATTAGATATTTGTATTTTTGAGTGAATTACATTTGGTAATGAAATTAATGAGGTATATGTGTTATATACTTAATAAAACATTTTTTATATTCATCCAATGGATATTTTAGTCATAGGGTATGAATAAAACCTTATTTTATGTATAAAAATCTATTTTTTTAAAGGTTAATTTTACAAATTTGAATGGAGAACACATTTTAAATTAATATTTTGAAACATTAATAATTTAAATATGATAACATAAACATTTTATTTTGAAATGGGATATAAAAATTTACTTTAGATAAATTTTTGATATTTTTCTAATAAAATTGATGTTTTGATGAATAAAAAAAATACGCTAAATTTTAATTAAAAACACATTTTTTCATCAAGATGATTTATATAGTCAAATTATAATATTGAAGGGTTTTAAAGTATAAATAGAATATATTTTTAACATTTAATATAGTTTATGTCATTATCATTAATTTTACATTGAATTCATAGGTAAAAACATTGCAATCTTTTGCAATGTTTTAACTTTTAAAACTTATTTTCTCATTTCAACAACGGGGTTAATTTTAAATTAATTACTACAACTTATTTGTTTTGAATTTGTAAAATTGGATTTCATATTTATAATTATAAGTTCCAAATTGTGTGGATAGGTACCTTTTATTTCTGGACATTATGAATAGTACCTTCAGTAATTATTTTATTTACCATGGTTAAAGGGTAAATCTTGTAAATATGGGTAAAAAATAATAATTTAATAATATAAAACTACAGTAAAATGTGTCATAAACCTATTGGATGAGATATTTCTGAACATGTTCATCCTTGTGTCGATTTTGGGACCCCATAGATTCACATGTATGTGAAAATGATATTTTATAAAAATTAATTTAATGTAAAGATAATTATAACCTAAACATATATCGTATACTAAATAGATTTTAATATAGGGTTATATAAGTGATATATATGCCTATAAATAGTAATTATAAATATAAAAATATTTCCTATATCATGATATTGTATGTATAATTTTTAGATATTAGATAAATAATTTTATTTATGACACAAATATGATGTTGTGATTACCTCATAAATGAAAGATTCAAATAAATGAATTTATAAATATTAAAAAAAGGTAATTTGGTTATTTTGATGTCATGCAAGAATTTTTTGGATGATATTGACATATTATATTTTATTTAATGCCTTATTTTTTAGGGAATCAAGTTGTTATGAATTTTTTAAAAAATTCAAGTATTAATAGTGTCCAATATTGACACATTTCATAACTTAAAACATAAAATAGTTTATTAAATGATATTAAATTTCTAAAAATCTAATATTAGTCAAAATGGTTAATATAAGTCCAAATATGTCATAAATTACTTTTTTGGGGGGTCGTTTGACATGATATGGTAATTACATTAACCCACAATGTGTAAATAACATTATATCACGGTAAGATTAAAAAGGGTAAAATAAGGGTTAAACCAAGAGGATAAGATTAAAAAAATATTCTAAACTTTTCTAAAAATTACTGGATGATGGGTATTCAAACCAAAATAATCATATCATCTATGTAAATAATTTTTGGAATATTTTAAGTAGAAATTTAATTTATAATAAATTAATATTTTTAGAGTTTTGTGAAGTGCCCATCTCCTCTCTTATAAAAGAGAACCACCTACCTCTCCTCTTCACTTCATTTTGAGAATTCAAGCTCGTAAAAACCCTACCCATTTCTCTTTTAAACTTACCTAGTTAAATTCTAGAGGTACGCTTTTTCCCAAAATACCAACTCCAGTTCCCTAAGAGAAAATTTAAAGGAGGCACGTCAAGGAAGAGGCAATCTCTTCTACTAATCCTTTCAAATTTCTTTCTTCTTATACTTCCTATTATTTAGTTATTTAATTATAAAGTAATAACATAATTATCACAAATATACTGATATGTTATTATAAATATGAAACAACCATATTTCACCTTCTATCCATCCAACAAAAAATGAAATCACCGCGCGTGCATACGTACCCCTTCTCGTCTCCACGTCGTGGTGTAATCGGTTTTTCAGCACCACATTACTTGGATGTATATAATGGTGGAAGTAAAAAATATATATAATTATTATAAAATTATAATAATTCTGATATATTATACACCATCCATGTCAATATAATTCAAAAAATTAAGGTAACTATATCATCAATCGTGCGTACGTACGACCTACAGTCTACACGATGCGATGTGATTTGTTCTACATAACCTTTATTAAAGCATGATTATATAAAGGAATTGAATGAATTAATATGATATATATCATACTAATACAATTCTATAAATGATATAACTATAACATAAAAATAGGAATTAGAACATATCCAACAAAACATGCATAAGAACATAAAGCAGTTAATACCTGAATAACAAGTAACAATGAAATACTACTAACAAATAGATGAAAATATGATCACAAATGTCATCATAAATATTATTATGATTATGGAATAAATAAGTAAAATTATTTGAATCGTCATACTACAGGTTTAGATACATACAAATCATTTCATACCTAAGGTTATAGATAACTTTTCCAATATCATTTTACCTGAGATTGTTTATTCATAAGTAACTACTGAGTATATATTTATCACCCATGTCCATGTTTTATAAAAATATTCTCATAAAATTCTTACTATTATTCTATGTATGTTTAAAGTCATTTTTATCAATTTTTACGTTTACTAGATGGATTGTATAGAATCTTCCTTTTGTTTCCCATATGAGGTACTTTTTGACTTTTTTGGAAAAAGTACGGGGAGAATATTTTTTTAACTTATACAGAATGAATGGGTTTTTACATCTTCATAACACCTTATTTCCAAGAATCTTCCTCTACACATTTACAAGTGTATTTTCAACTAAATTCTTTTCTTTTAAAATTGAATGTAATTTTTAGAAAAGAAAACATTTTTGAAAAAGAAATGATATTTTCCTCAAGAATAAAGCTCAAGTATTTATCAAAATTATTTTCCATTTAAAATTATATAGGTTTATGTTTCTATACCCATTATTACCATGATATGATATAGTTTATGATGAAATTTTATTTAGGAAATCCATTTTTTTATATCAATTATGATTGAATGATGTTTAAGAAACCCATTTGATTTCATGGGTTATGCTATGGTGAATTTTTTTATGTTTTTGTGGAACACGTAAGAATGAACTCATTATGAGATGGGTGGGACCAATATCTCCCTCAAATTTACTGGGTAAAGATTTAAATCTCATTAGATAGACATGTCTGGAACAAAAAGTTAATCTGGTTCAGTGATATACGGCTAGAATGAGGAGAGAACTCAGTTTCGAAATGGACTTTGTCTGCTATGATGGTCTTGGAAATGAGCCTTGACTAATGTGAAATGATTTCCTATAATTGTGTGTGTATGCCACAAAATTTCATGTCTTATGTTATGACAATTGGGATTACATTTCACTTTTATGATTTATCCCATGACATGATATTGTGATTTTTATATGCAGGATAAGATTTTCAAATGTTATTATTTTATTAATATGATAAGATTTTTATTTTATTTGTTTACCCTAACTAAGCTTTTGACCTCACCCTTTTATATGTTTCTTTTCCCCATGACATGAAGAATGTTATTAAGTATGATATTCCAAAAGGGGTCTAGTTATGATGAAATAAACATGAGACAATGTAGATGTTTTAGGAACTAGTTGTTTATGTTTCCTAGTTTCTGAAGACACTATACATATCTGGTCCTATCATGGTTTTGTTATATGTTGTGTTGGTTGGAGAAGTTCAGTCAAGAGGGGAGGGGTTAATTGAGTGACTATAAAAAATTTTGTTACAAAAATATGATTTTAAAAGAAATGGGTTTCCCCAAAAATAGATACATCCCATCTAATCAAGGTTATACTATTATAAGAGTATGATGATTTAAACAAATTCCTAGAAGATTTATTAATTCTCAGTGATCATAATATGTATTATTAATATTACTTTTGAAGTTATCGTACTAAGACAAAATCAGTTATAACTTCTTTTCAAGACTAACTATCAAAGTGAAATTAGAGTTTCCTGGATTATGCAATAAAGTAGTAAAATAGAGAAGACTAAAATTAAACAGCATAGTGGATATAAAACAAGTGGCTCAGTCTCAAGCCAAGACCTAATCCACTCCACTTGGTGATCACCTGCCACCAAGAAGTTTATATAAATAATCATTGATCCACACCCTGGATCAGAGTTAACAATAGTATACAGACTGTCCAGGTCACACAGGGACCTCTTCCACAGATTTCGTGGGTAAACAAAAACAATAACCAGGCCACACAGGGACCTCTTCCACATTTTTTGTGGGTAAACAGAATTAGAGACTTTGGTGTAAGGATTTAAAAATCCTTTAGTTTAGAACAGGATTCAGTGTGTGTGGAATATACAGAGTACACACACAGCTCAAAAGGTGAGTAAAAGAATCACTAAAAGAGAGTAGATATGAGTATAGAAAATATCTAGTGATTGGAAGTGCAGCTCTGGACTCCTTTGATTTAGAATAAATGCTTCTAAGTCATTCTCTGGTTTTTGTCTTGAAAAAAAGAGTGTTGCGATTCAGCTTGTGTTCTCCACGAGCTTTGACAATGTGAAGATGTTCTCTGGATTCTAGTGTACTTTTTATGTTCTTCAGCGGAGTCAGATTGCATGCATGTGAAAATGATTTCTTTGAAAATCTTTCAAAGTGTTCTTTGTGGTCGTTCTCACACGCTTGTTTTATATTTAGTATTGCACGCTATTGTTGTTGGGCACTCCCCAATATTTATCTTCGAATGCATGAGATTTAGCCGACAGGTTCCATGTGTTTCATGCCTCATACCTCGTACTATGTCTACAAAGAAACATTAATTATGTCAGTGCACTAAAGGCATCAAATATGACCGTTAAGAATTAAATTTAAAGACGACAAAATAGTTTAAGAAACAGTGTCACAGTAAGTTGTGAGAACGGTGTCTCCTTCACAGTGTCTGAGTGTCACGGTCTGAGTGTCACAGTCTGAGTGTCATGGTGTCTAATCTTCATGGTTTCTTTCTAACTGTGTCTGGCTTCACGGTGTCTGGCTTACGGTGTCTGGCTAACTGTGTCTGGCTTCACGCGGTCAAGCTTACGGTGTCTGATCTTCACAGTGTCTGGCATTCATGATGTTAGGCTTACAGTGTGTGGCTAACAGTGTCTGGCTTCACGGTGTCTTTTACTTAGGAAAATAACTATATTCAGACTTAAACAGTAATACACATGAAATGGATTGAGCTTAACCATTATAAAGCATGGGATAAATCGAAACATAAATACACATGATTGGATATGATTTAGTAGTTAACTAGGTTGAATGAGATTTGTGATAATTAATGAGATTTGTGATCATTAAAACATGATTAATACATGAGGAGTCCAACAATCTCCCCCTTTATTATGATCACAAATCATGTACAGTAGAAGTGTAAATTAGATGCAACTATAGAAAAAAGGGTGTAGATTAGATGCAACTATAGGGAAAATAACATATATAAATACAAATAACTTATTTCTCCCCCTTTTGGGATTATCAAAAATTTGAAATAAGAGAGGTTAAACAGTGCACATTCCATTGAAAAGTAATCAGAGTGTAGTACATCATAAATTATAAATACAAAAATCAATGACATCTCCATCAAAAAGTATTAAGCACTGGTCTTCTTCAAGGATTGGCATTCTCTTTTCCTTTATCAGTAGAAGAAGAGGAGTCCATAGGGGCAGTAGCTGATGTGGAAGAAGGTAGAGATGTGGTAGATAGAGAGGGTAAAGGGAGACCTTCACAGACTGATGGAGCCAAAGTAGGAGAAGTGGAAGATCTTGGAAGTTGCTGGTCAATAATGGCAGGCCTGATCTAACTAAGAGATTGGTCAACAAACATTGTAGATGAGGGTAAGGCAGAGGTGAATGTAGGTAGTCCAGTTATGAGTGGAGCAGCCATTGGTGCAACAATTACGATGCTATGGACATGAAGATATGGTCTCAGAAGTTTGATGAAGTCTGCAATTATTTCTCCACCATATTGCATAGCCTTTTCAAAGTCATCTTTGTTTTCCATGAACTTGTCCAACAATCTGGTAAACTCAGTTATCTTATGGACTTGGTTTTTTAAGGCTTGGGTTATAGGGGGAATTCTCAGATTTTCTACCAGATATTTGAAATGGTTGGTCATATCAGTATTGGAGAAAATCCAGTTGAAATAGAAGTCCACTTTCTTAGAAATATCCTATTGGGAATCATTGGAAGTCTTTGAATGAATTTGCAAAAGATCAATAACTTTATCACTATTCTTGATTACTTCAGAAAAAGAAGTCACATTGAAGCCACTATGTAGTCTGAAGCTCTTCTTGGACTATAGATCTGAGAAAAGAACTGTCCAAGGTAGGTGTAGAGGATTCACCAGAGGTATGCGAAGAATTGATGGTTGTGGTTAGAGACTTGATCTGATTCAGTACCTTTTGAAGACATCCAGTGTATTCATCAATGAGTTTATTTAGGTTCACCACAAGATCTATCATTTCTTTCAACTACTGTTTATGCCTTTCTGCAATATTTTCATCAAATTATAACAGGTAAGGGTTAATCTGAAACACAACATCTCGAGAAATTTGAGACACAGAAGGTTCTAGAGAGGCTGCAACAGGTTCTGATCTGGAATGCATCTCTTTCTGCATATCTTCAACCATGCTTCTGAGGGTTTAGACTTCACTACTGAGAAACTTTTTTTCATCTTGAAATTCTTGAATTTCATGGAGCATTTTAGGTCGGATCATCCAAATGATCTTCTCCAAAAGCAGTGAGGCATCTCTCTCACTCAGATGTGTCACAGCATGAGGTTGGGAGTTCAAAAGCTTCTCAACTCTAGACAAGATAGTGTCTCCAAAGTCCTTTAAATCGTCCTTACTGACAAAGGGCTATTGTTCAGGTACAAGTTCAGGTGTAGGAGTTGGTACAGGGGCAGGTTCTGGTTCTGGTTCCTTCTCAGAGGAAAAGTTAGAAACTGAATTCAACTGAAACAGTGAGGAAAGATCAAGCCCAGTGGCAGTAACTTGCTAAGATTCACTCACATCATAAAAGATAGGGAATTTGTACTGAGTTTCCACAGGACTATACTCAGCCGGATTTGATGTTGCATTAGTCTCAAGTTTTTTGGTTTCCTCCCCCTCAAAAGATGCTTCCTTTTCAGGATCTAGAGGATCAGTAGATAGTTCTAAATTCACAGTTTCATCTCTTAATTCTTTATTTATCTCCTATAAAGCCAATTTAAAGTCTATCTCCATCCTCTCTTCAGCAGAGGGTATTATCTCAGGAACAGGTCGTTCCTCTGGGAGTTCTTCCAGATTTTCTTCTTCCATAACAAGGAGTTGTTCCAAATTTGTTTCTCTCATAATAGGGAGTTCTTCCAGAACGGGCTCTTCCATGACTTTCTGCTCAGATTCTGGGGAAAATGATTCTCTTTCGGCCTCGGGTAGGATTTCTAGATTGACATCATCTCTAGGGATAAGAACATCTTCTTCAAGTACAACAGGAGGAACAATAGTACTTTTTTCCTCAATAAAAACTTCTTCCCTAGGAGGTACTTCAGCCTCTTCTTCTGCTTCTTCTAAATAATCACCAAGTTCATCTAGTTCCAAACCAGGATCAGAAATTTCCTTTGGCGATGATGGATAATCTAAAGTAATAAACTTCTCTTAAACATTATCATTGTCTTCCACCCACTCCTTTTTCAAAGGGTTCTAGTTTATTTTCATCCTTCTAATAATGGGTTTATAGAGATAGTACTCGCATTCCACAAGAACTTATATATTGTGTCCAACTACTCCTTCGACAAAAATCATGGCTGAAATCAATCGATAGTTGAACAAAGAGGTGGATTTGGATGGAACCTGGATCAATTCACACATATGGTGAATGATGTACTTGCACAGGTTGATTTTGAGTCTATTCTTCAAAATATTAATCAAGAACACATCTTGATACATTAATACATAAAAGTCACCTTTCCTGGAACTAACCATATTTTGAACAAACTTAAAAAATATCCTAGTTTCCCCCATCAATTTCTGCAGTTATGGCCCTTCTTTTGGTGCCATTCCCTATTAGGGTTTTCAGAGCATCTTCAAGGTTAAAGAAATCAGTTGTAGGTGGGGGTTCTCTTTGATAATCATCGTAAATTCCTTAATGAGGTATCCTAAAGCATGTAGCTCATAACCTCAATGAGAATGAGCATTTTTGGCCATTAATCCAGCTCCTCACAACAAATCTTTCACCAGAGTCAAAAGAAAACTGTGCGTACTGGTAGAACTGAGAAAATAACCTCGGATAAATGGGTCTATTCTCTCTTGAGAACCATTCTAACCAGTCTTGTTACCTTAACACTTTCAAGACTAGAGATTTTCTAGACAAGAGCCATTCGGGGAAAATTTCATTCTCAGGAACAACACTGCAATTTACCAGGTTCGGATTCAGAGGCCCTTCAGGTGTCATATTGGGTGCTATCTTATTCTTTTTTGGGCGGTTCTTCTCAGGTGTGCATGAATATGGTCACTTCATTCTTGGCATCCACTGAAGTTCGAGAGAGAGAGAGGGGGGGTTGTAAGCTTGAGAGGGTTCGAAACGAGTGAGTAGGAGAAAGTCCGGGTGAAGAACTGAGTGAAACTCTTTGTTTTATCATTTGGGAATGTCAAATGTCACAAAAAAACGCGAGAAAGTAAAAGAGGTGAAATAAAAATTACCATGATACAGGTTTAAAGAAAATCATAAATAATTTTCATGGTGAGATAGTGAAGGGTTGTTACGGTGAGATGGTGATCAGTCGTCATGGTGTGACAGCAAGTAGTCCTCACGGTGAGACAGTGAGTGAACGTCACGGTGAAACAATGAGTGAGCTTCTTAGTGCATGTTACGGCGAGACATTGAATGTCATACCGTGAGTAAAAAGTTCTAACTGTGAGACCGTAAACATGAGAGACAGTAACTTAGAAACTGTAATCATGAAACAGTAAAGTAAAACATAGTAAAATATTGAATAGTAAGACAAGTAAGACATCTATTTGAGATTTATCATGCCAAGGTCATGTATGATGTAGTCTATTCTCTTAGAATTTAATGTTTTAGTGAATATATCAGAAAGTTAATATTCAGTACCAATGAATGCGAAGGTAATATCACCTTTGTGATAATGATCTCTCAAAAAGTGATGTCTTACATCAATATGTTTTGTCCTAGAATGTGAAACATGATTTTTTGAGATGTTAATAGAAATTGTGTTGTCACAATTTATTAGTACATGTCTGAATTGATATCCATAATCTAGTAATTTGTGTTTCATCCACAAAATTTGAGCACAACAACTGCTAGAAGCTATGTATTCAACTTCTACAGTAGATAATGCAGCATAATTTTGTTTCTTACTACACCATGATACTAGTGACTTTCCTAAAATGTGACATGTTCCAGAGGTGCTCTTTCTATCTAACTTACAGCCACCGAAGTCAGCATCAGAATAACTAACTAGTTCAAATGATTGTCTTATAGGGTATAACAGTCCTATATTGGGTGTATTCTTGAGGTTTTTGAAAATTCTCTTCACATCATTTAAATGATATTCTTTAGGATTTTCTTGAAAATAATCACACATACACACACTAAACATAAGGTCCGCATGACTAGCAGTTAAGTAGAGTAAACTTTCAATCATTCCTCTATAAGTGGTTTAATCAACAGATTTTCCATCTTCATCAAGATCCAACTTACAGGTGGTACTCATGGGAGTGTCACTACTTTTAGTTCTATCTAATCCAAATCGTTTTAGAATATTTCTAGTGTATTTACTTTGAGTTAAAACAATTCCATCACTATTTTGAATGATTGGAAATCCAAGAAATAATTTTAGTTCACCCATTAAACTCATTTCAAATTCTTTTTGCATCATTTTTGAAAAATAAATACATAATGAATTTTTTTGAAGATCCAAAAATAATATCATCTAAATATATTTGAACTACTAAAACATCATTAGAAATTCGTTTTATAAAGAGGTTTGGATCATCTATTCCTTTTGTAAAACCTTTGGAAATAAGAAAATTACTTAACCTGTCATACCAAGCTCTTGGAGCTTGTTTCAAACCATATAAATCCTTTGATAGTTTGAAAATATGATTGGGAAAATGAGGATTTGTAAATACAAGGGGTTTTTTAACAAATACATCCTCAATTATATACCCATTTAAGAATACACTCTTAACATCCATTTGATGTAGTTTGAAATTCAGATGTGTAGCATAAGCAAGTAGGATTCTGATGGCTTCAAGTCTGAATACTGGAGAAAAGGTATCCTCATATTCAATTCCTTCTTCTTGATTGTATCCTTGTGAAACTAATCTATCCTTGTTCCTAAATATATTTCCATCTTCATCTACTTTATTTCTAAACACTCATTTAGTGCCTATGATGAAAGTGTCCTTGGGTCATTCGACAAGTTTCCAAACTTTGTTTCCTTCAAACTGATTAAGTTCTAATTGCATAGCCATTACCCAAAATTCATCATTGATGGAATCATCAATGTTTTTAGGTTCAAATTGTGACAAGAAGGATTGATGTTCAACATGATTTCTAAGAGAAGCTCTAGTTTGTGTTCCTTTCTTTAAGTCTCCTACAACTGCATCTAAAGGATGGTTTTTAAGGGTTCTAACCTTTCTAGAAAAAGAGAGACTTGTGAATTCATGTTCATCAATAGATTCTGGTTCATTATGACTCGATTGAAGGGAATTTCTAGAATTAGAAGTTTTTACAGATTCTTTCACAGTGGAATTTGATTATTTTGAGTTAATGTTCAGATTTGATACATCATCCTCCAAATTTTCTAGGATGGTTCTAGGCTCAAGTGGATATATTTCATCAAACATGATATGAATAGATTCTTCCACACATTTAGTTCTCTTATTGAATACTCTATAAGCTTTACTTAATATTGAGTAACCTAGGAAAATTCCTTCATCACTTTTGGATGAAACTTTCTCAAGATTATCCTTAGTGTTGAGAATAAAGACTTTGCAACCAAAAACTCTAAAGTAATTAAACTTAGGCTTCCTATTGTTCCAGATTTCATACGGGGAATTTTTGAGAATTGGTCTAATCAAGACTCTATTGATTATGTATCATGTTGTATTGATAGATTCAGCCCAAAAGTAAATGGGTAAGTCATATTCACTAAGTAAGTTTCTAGCAATTTCTTGAAGGGTTCTATTTCTTCTTTCTACAACACCATTCTGTTGAGGTGTTATAGGGGTAGAGAAATTGTGATTATAATAATTTTGTGATCAAAAGGATTCAAACTCTTGATTTTCAAACTCACAGCCATGATCACTTCTTCAAGATTTAATTTTAAGACCACTAAGATTCTCTACAGACTTGGCATACTTAGTAAAATAAGAGCAGAATTCAATTTTGTGAGCCATGAAGAAGGTCCAGGTATATCTAGAGAAATCATCTACCAGAACATAAACATAGTGCTTCCTATTTAAACTAGAAACTCTAGATGGTCCAAACAAATCCATGTGAACCAATTCGAGAGGTTGAGAAGTAAAAAATTCTTTCTTTGGTTTGAAAGAGATTTTGTGTTTTTTTTTCCTTTTGATAAGGATTACACACTATGTCATTTAGAAACTCAAGTTTGGGTAAGCCTTTAACTAGGCCTTTTCTAGTTATCTTTCTAAGGGAGAGAACATTACAGTGTCCTAGTTTCATATTCCAGAGCCAAGATTATTTATGAAATACACTTAAACATGGAGCATTTTGAGAAGTTAAGGAATCTAAATTGACAGAATAAACGTTCTCATTCCTTGATGCAGAAAATACTCATTCATCTTTAGAATTAAAGACATTACAGGAATCATTTTCAAATTTAACATGATATCCATCATCACATAATTGTGAGATACTAAGCAGATTATATTTTAAGCCATTAACAAACATTAATTTATAAATTAAAATAGAATCAGTGTTACTAATCTGGCCTAAGAAAATGATCTTCCCTTTGGAATTGTCACCAAATGTGACATGTCCTCCATATACTTTAATCAGATTCTTGAAGCATGAATAGTATCATGTCTTGTGCCTTGAACACCCACTGTCCAAGTACCATAGATTCGTGTAGGAGCTCTTTAAGTATCTTTTCTATAAGATGATCAATCAAAGATAGATTTTGGTACCCATATTTGTTTGGTTCTAGTAACATTATTAATAATTGTTTTAGGAACCCATATTTGTCTCATAGTCTTCCTTTAAGCATTATGTAAAGTGTTTGAAAAGAAAACTGTATTTGGTCCACAAAAACTTGAAACAATAGAGTATGTATCATGAATCAAGCTAGTTGATTTGTGTCCAGAACAGGGAACAAAACTATATGTCCTAGACTTGGAAATGAAATTCGTTCTACCAAGGTTTCTTTTACCAGGTTGATAACCAATGCCATTATTGTATTTGGGGGAAATTTGTTTTCCTAGAATTTGAGTAAGGGTATTTTTCCCATTAGTAAACTTTTATTAGCCACTTTTTAATTGCTCATTAGACATTTTTAATTCATTTTTTTCTTTGAGAAGTTGATAATTTTTCTCCTTTTCAGTTGTAATTTCAGATTTAACATTTGCAGTGAGAGCAAGTTTTTTCTTCAATGATTTATATTTATCTTTTAATTAATTGCATGTCTCTTCAATCATGTTGAAATATTCAAAAATTTCTTCATTAGTCCTATTTTTATAGTCACTTTCCTCTTCAGAATAGTATTAATTATTCATAGAAGAGTTCATTGTTACCTCATATGTGTTTTTCATAAAACGCATATTGGATTTGTTATCTTGTTCATCATGTGATGTCTCTGAGTCACTTGAACTATCCTCTGAGGCACTCCAAGTTTCTTTAATTGCCTTTTTTTACTTATTGTCCTTATCCTCATACTTCTTCTTATATTTGAGATTTGGACAGTCAGCCTTTATATATCCTTTTCACTTACATTCATAGCACACAATTTCATCAGTTTTATCACTTCTTTTCCAGTCCTTTTTTTAGTTTCCTTTTTTATCATACTTTTCCTTGAAGTTAGGCTTTCTGAAAAAGTTATTATTTTTGTAAAATCATTTGAATCTTCTGGCCAATTGAGCCATCTCCTCAATACTTCCAGGTGATGAATTTTCAGTGGTGGAACTTTCAATAGAAGCTTCCAGTTTCCCTTTGTCTTTGTGCTTTGAGAAGGTGGTCTTGAATGCTACAGATTTCCTCTTTGGTTCATCCTCCTATTCTTTGTTAACTTTCAGCTCTTCCTCATACATCATCAGTTTCCCAATGAGTTATTTTAAAGGAATCTTGCTGATGTCACACGATTCTCTAATTGAGACAGAGGTTCCCCTCCATCTGTCAGGTAGACATCTAAGGATTCTCATGATCTGTTCTTTGGCGGTGACTTCTCTTCCAAGAGAAATCATTGTGTTGAAAATTTAATTGAACCTAAGATACATGTTAGAAATAGGCTCATCAGGTTTCATCTTAAAATTATTATATTTTATAGTATAAGTATTAAGTCTCATTTCCTTTACACTTGATGTGCTTTCATGTGAGACAGACAAGGTATCCAAAATTTCATGGGCAGTTTTACAGGTAGAAATCCTATTAAATTCTTCATCTCCTAAGGAACATTATAAATCATTCATGGATTTTCAATTGTTATTATAAGCAAGTTTTGTAGGTTCATCACATGTAATTATATCAGTAACACGAATTTTGTATTCATCTATAATGGATGACCAAATTTCAAATCTCATGCTCTCTAGATGCATTTTCATTTTAATTTTCCATTGAGCATAGTTGGTTCCATTAATGAATGGTGGTTTATTGGTTGCATCACCTTCCAATCTATTATCCATACTAACAAATTACTTTAAAAGAGCTAGAAATTTAGAATTAATAGAATCTTACAGATCTTTAAAGTACAACTATAATCACAGTTGAGTAAGATTACATAGAGTCCTAATAAAGCCACCTCTGATACCAAATGTTGGTCAGAGTAGTTCACTCAAGAGGGGAGGGGTGAATTGAGTGACTATAAAAATTTCTGTTAAAAAAATATTATTTTAAAAGAAATGGTTTTCCCTAAAATTAGATACAACCCAGCTAATCAAGGTTATATTGTTATAAGAGTTTGACTGTTTAAACAAATTATTATAAGATTTTTTTAATTATCAGTAATCTTAATATATATTATTAATATTACTTTTGAAGTTATCATACTAAGACAAATTAGTTATAACTTCTTTCCAAGACTAACTATCAAAGTGAAATTAGAGTTTTCTGGATTATGAAATAAAGCAGTAAAACAGAGAACACTAAAATTAAACAGCACGGCGGATATAAAACAAGTGGTTAAGTCTCAAGCCGAGACCTAATCCACTCTACTTGGGGATCACCTTCCACCATGCAGTTTATATAAATAAACTTTAATCCACAACCTGGATCGGGGTTAACAATAGTACACAGACTGTCCAGGTCACACAGGGACCTCTTCCATAGTTTTTTTGGGTCAACAAAAACAATAACCAGGCCACAGAAGGACCTCTTCCACAGTTTTCATGTGTAAAGAGAAATAGAGAGTTTGGTGTAAGGATTTAAAAATTCATCAGTTTAGCACAGGAGTTAGTGTGTGTGTGGAATATACAAAGTACGCACAATACTCGAAAGGTAAGTAAAAGAATCACTAAGATAGATTATATATGAGTTTAAAAAAAGCTCTAGTGATTGGAAGTGCGGCTCTGGAATCCTTTGAATTAGCAGAAATGCTTCTGAGTCCTTCTCTGGTTTCTGTCTTGAAAAACAGAGTGTCGCGATTTAGCTTATGTTCCCCACGAGATTTGACAATGTGAATATGTTCTCTGGATTCAAGTGTACTTCGTATGTTCTTCAGCAGAGTCAGATTGCATGCATGTGAAAATGATTTCTTTGAAAATATTGCAAAGTGTTCTTCATGGTCGTGCTCACACGCTTGTTTTCTGTTCAGTATCGCACGCTATTGTCATTGGGAACTCCCCAATATTTATCAACAAATTCATGAGATTTAGCTGATAGGTTCCATGTGTTTCGTGCCTCATACCTCGTACTACGTCTAAAAAGAAACATTAAATATTTTAGTTCATTAAAGGCATCAAATATGACCATTAAGAATTAAATTGAAATAATGCAAAATAGTTTAAGAAATGGTGTCCCGGTAAGTTGTGAGAATGGTGTCTCCTTCACAGTGTCTGAGTGTCACGGTCTGAGTGTCACGGTTTGAGTGTCACGGTCTGAGTGTCACGGTCTAAGTGTCACGGTGTCTGATCTTCACGGTGTCTTGCTAACTGTGTCTGGATTCATGGTGTTAGGCTTACGGTTTCTGTCTAACTATGTCTGGCTTCACAATATCGAGCTTACAGTGTCTGGTCTTCACGGTGTCTGGCCTTCATGGTCTCTGGCTTACGGTGTCTGGATAACTGTGTCTGGCTTCACGGTGTCTTGTACTTAAGCAAATAACTGTATTCAGACTTAAACAGTAATATGCATGAAATGGATTGAGCTTAACCATTATAAATCATGAGAGAACTTGAAATATAAATACACATGATTGGATATGATTTAGGTGTTAACTTGGTTGAATGATATTTGTGATAATTAATGAGATTTTTTATCATTAAAACATGATTAATACATGAGGATTCCAATATGTTGTAATAAATATACTTCAATTATGAAGTGATATCAATATATGTAAAGTACGGGGCATTATAGTTGGTATCATAGGAAAGGTATAGTTAACCTTTGGACACTATGATGATAAATCCTTAAGGATATGTCAAAGTATAAGATACAATCCTAGTGTTAAAGAAATGACCATGAGTAAACTAGGATAAAACCTAAAGTGTCCTAAATTGAAATTTCATTCTTGATTATGTGGTTTTCTTATTATGATTAGTGTTTCTCATACTATAAATCTTGGTTTTAGCCTATGGTTGGAACCTGAAAGAACCCCATTAATACTGAATGTGATGGGAAATGAAATTATTGTCCCCTTGAGCAACCAAATGGTATGGGAGATGGAATGAAAAATCTTGTAGCCTTGCTCACACAACTTTCTCAAGATATAAATCATGCCTGAATTTTAAACGAGTAAAGGAGGGATAAAAATTCTATTGAATCCTTCAGGAGGCAGCGTCGACCTTCATTTAGTGGGTCTTCTTATCCACTAGTGTCTGAACAATGGATTAGTACCACAGAAAATATATTTTCATTTCTACAATGTTTTGAACATGATAAAGTCATCTTAGCAGTATATCGTTAGGAAGGTGAAGTTGATAAATGGTGGAATCTTATCAAGAATATGTGGAAAATATATGAAATTGAGTCCATGGAATGGGATATGTTCAAGAACATGTTTTTTAATAAGTAATTTCTACGTATTC
Source organism: Viscum album (assembly GCA_963277665.1). Classification (NCBI taxonomy): domain Eukaryota; kingdom Viridiplantae; phylum Streptophyta; class Magnoliopsida; order Santalales; family Viscaceae; genus Viscum; species Viscum album. The sequence continues at coordinate 1,894,592,359 of OY728158.1, read as the reverse complement.
TTCAAACAAAGATGGAGAAGGGGTTCCTTGAACTTAAGAAAATGATGATTAATCTGTTGGTACCTACGAAGAAAATTTGACAAGACATTCAAGGTATGCTTCTCTAATTATTATCCAACCTGAGAGTAATATTTATTGATATTTTAGTGGCTTAAAACCAAGTCCTCGAAGGGCATTATCCATAAGGTACGTCAATAGCTATGAGAAAATTGTTCGATGTGCTCTCAAGGTTGAGATGGATATTGGAGTAACCCATCAGTCATATGGGTTTGATAAGAAGGGGAAAATGGAATTCAAAAGAAAATATAAAGACCACACTGAAAAGAAGATTAGTTTCCCCTTTTAATCAAAGTTTGGAAAGAAACATGGAGGAACTTGTCTTAAAGGGACTATTAAATGTTTTAAGGGTGGAAAATAAGGTCATCGGGCAATTGAATTCCAAAGTTATGTTAAAAAGATATCTAATTATACAAACAAAGAAAATGATACACAGAATGCACCTCCTACACTTCAATGTTACAAGTGATGGGAAATGGGGCATTATTCCAATCAATTACCTAATCCAAGGGTTATTGATGATGATCGACATAAAAACTCTTAAGTCCAAAGAAAACGGAAATTCACTTGTAATTAATATCGGTGACATGGAGTAAGATAATGAAGTGGTGAAAGGTACACTTACCATCCATGCTAAAGTAGAAAAGATTGTATTTGATTTTGGATCCACCGACTCTTTTATTTATAAAGAATTTTATAATGGTATCACCGTATTACCCCAACAATTAGATGTTGAGTTATTAGTGATAACTCATAATGGCACAATGGTTGCATCAAAATTTTACAATTCTTCCCTATTTGAAGTTTGTGGGAAAGTGATTCATTCAAATCTTGTGATCCTTCCTATAGTGGAATTTTATGGGATTCTTGGCATGGATTGGATTTCTTTATATGGATCTCATATCAATTTCCAATGAATGGAAATCACATTTCATATTCCAAACCAATCTATGATCATCTATCAATGAAAGGACGAATATAACCTTCCAGTATAAATTTAATCCATCTTATAGGTATGGATTTCAATAAATTATGGTTATTTATTTGAAATGGTTAGGGACAAACTCGCAATTAATATTACACCCATTATATAAGAGTTTGATGATGTCTTTCTAGGAAAATTTCTAGGTCTTCCACCAAATCATGAAGTTTATTTTTCAATAGAAATCATACTGTGTGTTATGCCTTTTCCAAATACACCATATAGAATGGCCCCAATTGGGTTGTAGGAATTGAAGAAGAAACTTCAAGAAAATATTGATAAAGGGTTCATACGCTCTAGTGTGTCACATTGGGGAGTACCTGTGCTGTTTATTAAGAAGAAAGATAGATCAATGAGACTCTGTATTGATTATAAAGAACTTAACAAGATCACAATCAAGAAAAAATATCCTCTCATGTGCATTGATGACTTATTTGATCAACTATGTGGAGATAAACACTTTTCCAAGTTTCCACTTCATTCAGGATATCAACAATTAACAGTAAAAAAGAGGATATACAAAAGACAGCATTTTGTATAAGGTATATACACTATGAATTTATAGTGATGCCCTTTGGTCTTACTAATTCCCCTGAGATCTTCATGGTATAATGAATAGAGTATTTATAGACTATCTTGATCAGTTTGTGGTAGTCTTTATAGATTATATTCTTGTCTATTCAAAGATCAAGGAAGAACATGAAGATCACTTGAGTATTGTACTAAAGACACTGATAAAGGAGAAACTTTGTGGAAAATTTATCAAGTGTGAATTTTGGCTTCAAAAAGATTCATTTTTTGGTTTCATAATCTCAAGATAGGGGATATCTATGGATCCAAAAAAATTGAGGTTATTGAAAGTTGGTCGAGACAAACAACAATTACTAAAATCTGAAGTTTTCTTGGTTTGGATGAATATTGTTGACGTTTTGTGAAAGATTTTTCACGATTATCTAATCCACTCACCAAGTTGACTCAGAAAGGAGTTAAGTTTGTTTGGATGGAGGAATGTGAAGAGAATTTTTCAAAGAGATAAAAATAAGGTTAGACAGTGCACCTGTACTCACACTGCCTTGTAGTGGAAAAAGGTTTGTGATCTACAATGATGCATCTAAGAAGGGGCTCGGGTGTGTTCTCATGAAAAATGATATGGTGATAGCTTATTCCTCACGATAGTTAAAAATCCATGAGAAAAATTACCCAACTCATGATTTAGAGTTAGCTGCGGTAATCTTTGCAATAAAAATGTGTATGCATTATATTTCTGGTGAAAGTTGTGATATTTATACTGATCATAAAAGTTTGAAGTATATTTTCACACAAACAGAGATGAATATGCACCAAATAAGATGGTTGGATTTGATTAAATATTATGACATCTCAATACATTACCACCCTGGGAAAGAAAACAAGGTGGAAAATTCTTTGAGTTGAAAAGACCATGCTAGCTTATCCCTAATGAGTATCATGAAAGATCCAATATTTAGGGTTTTCAAATGATGGATCTTGAAATTTTACTGTATTGGGAGAAATATTATCTTTCTCAATTTAATGTCCAACCATCTATACAAGTGAAGATTAAAGAGGAATAGAAATAAGATGTAGAGTTACAAAAGAAGATGAGAAACGTTCCTCAATTCAACCTTGATTGTGATGAAATAATACAGTTTAGGAACCAGGTTTGTGTTCCTCCCATACCAGATTTAAAGGAGTTTTTGGATGAGGCTCATAGTTATTCATTCTTTATTCACCATGGAAGCAAAAATATGTATAGGGACCTGAAATAGTACTTTTGGTGGGATGGAATGAAAAGATATGTCGTCGAATATGTCTCTCGATGCTTGGTTTGTTAGCAAGTTAAGGCTGAGAGACAGATGTCTAAGGGGATGTTACAACCATTACCCATACTAGAATGGAAATGGTAAAACATCACTATGGAATTTTTCATCAGACTTCCCAAAACATCCAAAGGCAATAATGCTATTTGGGTTATAGTTGATCGCCTTATGAAGTCGAAACACTTCATTGCTATTAGAGATTATTTATCTCTTGATCAGATTGCCGAGATATATATAAAGGAAGTGGTAAGAATTCATGGAGTACCACGTTCCATTATATCTAATCAGGATCAAAGGTTTACCTTGAATTTTTGACGAAGTCTTCAGCATGATTTGGATACATAGTTAAGTTTCAACATTGCTTATCACCCTCAGACAAATAGTCAATCTGAGAGGACAATTCAAACTTTGGAAGACATGTTGAGAATTTTCTCTATGTATTTCAAAGGTAGTTGGGATCAACACATATGATTGGTGGGATATTCTTATAATAATAGCTTCCACTCTAGTATTCAGATGGCTTTTTATGAATCCCTCTATGGAAACAAGTGAATAAATCCAACTTATTGGGATGAAGTTAGGGAATTAAAGCTATTTGGACCTGATCTTGTTGATGAAATGGTAGAAAAGGCCATATCTATTCAACAACACATAAGAGCAACTCATAGTCAACAAAAATTTTATGCTGACAACTAAAGAAAATACCTAGAGTTTTAAGTGGGTGATAAGGTTTTCTTACGAATATCAACCTAGAAGATAGTAATGAGATTTGGAAAGTAGGTAAAGTTGAGCCCTAGGTATATCAGTCCTTTTGAAATACTGGATCATGTTGGGAAGGTAGATTACTGATTAGAGATTACACCAAATATCTCTCAAGTTTATGATGTGTTCCATGTATCTCTCCTGAGAAAGTACATTCCTTATCCTTCACATGTACTAAGCTCAGAAGTTGTACCACTGGAGCAATATCTTTCTTATGAAGAACAACTGATAGAGATTCTGGATCGTAGCAAAAAAGTTCTACAAAACAAGACCACTCGCTTGGTTAAAGTTTTATGGTGGAACCACTAATTTGTAGATGCTACATGGGAACTTAAGGATATGATGAGGGAATGGTATACTCATCTATTTATTTTCAAGTTATGAATTTCAAAGGTGAAATTCCATTTAAGGGGGGTAGAATGTAACACCCGGATGTTTTTATGAAATATTTTCTTTAAATAATTATTATTCTTCAGTAGATTTCTTTACATGAAATTGTGAGTTTAAATGAACCGTGAGATGCCCTTAATATACAATTATCATTATATCCTTGTCATTTGGTTAGTGGGAATAATTATAACTAACTTATGAAAATTCATTATGAATTCATTGGCTATTAATTATTTATGAAAAATATAAATCAATTAGATATTGGTATTTTTGAGTGAATTGCATTTGGTAATGAAATTAATGAGGTATATGTGTTATATACTTAATAAAATATTCTTTATATTCATCCAATGGATATTTTAGTCATAGGGTATGAATAAAACCTTATTTTATGTATAAGAATCTATTTTTTAAAAGATTAATTTTACACCTTTGAATGGAGAACCCATTTTAAATTAAGATTTTGACATATTAATAATTTATATATGACAACTTAAGCATTTTATTTTGAATCGGGATATAAAAATATACTTTGGATAAATTTTTGATATTTTTTTGATAATATTCATGTGTTGATGAATAGTAAAAATATGCTAAATTTTAATTAAAAACAAATTTTTTCATCAAGATAATTTATATGGTTAGATTAAAATATTTAATGGTTTTAAAGTATAAATATAATATATTTTTAAAATTTAATATAACGGATTTCATTATCATTAATTTTACATTGAATTCATAGGGAAAAACATTGCAATCTTTTGCAATGTTTTAACTTTTAAAACTCGTTTTCTCATTTATACAACGGGATTAATTTTAAATTAGTTACTGTAACTTATGTGTTTTGAATTTGGAAAAATAGATTCCATATTTGGAATCAGAAGGTCCAAATTTTGTGAATAGGTACCTTTTATTTTTGGACATTATGAATAGTAACTTCAGTAATGATTTTATTTACCATGGTTAAAGGATAAATCTGTAAAATAAGGGTAAAAACAAATAATTTAATAATATAAAACTACCCTAAAATGTGTTATAATCATATTTGATGAGATATTTCCATCCATGGGCATCCTTGGGTCGATTTAGGGACCCCATGGATTTACATGTATATGAAAATAACATTTTATAAGAATTATTTTAATGTGAAGATAATTATAACCTAAGCATATATCTTTTACTAAATCGATTTTAATATAGGGTTATATAACTGATCTCTATGCCTATAGATAGTAATTAAAAAGCTAAAAATATTTCCTACATCATGGTATTTTATTTATAATTTTTTGAAATTAGATCAATAATTTTAGTTAGGAAAACATTATAATGTAGTGATTGCCTCATTAATGAAAGATTCAAATAAATGAATTTATAAATATTAAAACAAATGTAATTTGGTTATTTTGATGTAATACATGAATTTTATGTATGATATTGACATATTATATTTGATTTAATTCCTTATTTTCAATGGAATCAAGTTGTTTTGAATTTGTTTTAAAAGTCAATTATGAATAGTGTCCAAAATTGACACAATTCATAATTTAAAAAATAAAATAGTTTATTAAATGGTATTAAATTTATAAAAATATAATATTCATAAAAATGGTTAATATAATCCCAAATATGTGATAAATAACTTTTTTTTGGTCGTTTGACCTGATATGGTAATTACATTAACCCATAATGTGTAAATAACATGATATAATGGTAAGATTAAAAAGGTTAAAGGGATAAACCAAAAAGATAAGGATAACAGAATATTCTAAACTTGTCTAAAAAATATTGTATGATAGGTATTTGAAAAAAAATCGTCTTAGCTTTGAATTAAATAATTTTTGGAATATTTGTAGTCGAAATGGAATTTATAATAAATTAATATTTTGAGAGTTTCCTAAAGTCCCCCTCTCCACTCTTATAAAAGGGCTCCTCCTCCCTCTCCTCTTAACTCTATTTTTAGCATTCAAGCTCATCCAAACCTTATCCATTTATCTTATCAACTTTCCTAGTAATATTCTATAGGTTCTGGTCTTTCCAAAAGACCAACTCCAATTCCCTAAGAGGAAATTTAAAGAAGCCACATTGAGGAAGAGGTAATCTCTTCTACTGATTCTTTTATGTTTCTTTCTTCTTATAATTACTCTTATTTATTTATTTAATAATAAAGTAATAGCATTAGTGTGACTAATATAATAAAATTTTATTATAAATATGAAACAAACCTATTTCACATTCTATCCATCCTATAAGAAAACGAAATCACTGCACGTGTGTACGTACAGCTTACCGTCTCCACACAGTGGTGTAATCAATTTTTCACCACCACCGTATTTGGATCGGTGTAATGGTTTAAATAATAACTGTATATTATTATTATAAAATTATAATAATTCTAGGATATTATACACCATCCATGTCAATACCGTCTCCACGATGCGAATGATATCATCGCTCATGTGTACATATGCCCTACCGTCTCCACGATTTGATGTGATTCATTATACATAATATTCATTACACAATGGTTATATAAATTAATTGAATGAATAAATATTATATATATCATACTAATACCATTCTGTAAATGATATAACTATATCCTTAAAATAGGAATAAGGAAATATTTTACAAAACATGCATAAGAAAATAAAGCAATTAATACCAAAATAATGAGTAACAATGAAATGTTACTAACAAAAGAATGAAAATATGATCATAAATGTTATAATAAAAATTATTATGATTCTAGAATAAATTATTAACATTATTTAAATCATCATATAGTAGCTTCATATATATACAAAGCATATCAGACCTAACGTAAGGGATAACTTTTCTAATCTAATTTTACCTGAGATTTTTTATTCGTAAGTAACTATCGGGGATATATTTATCACCTATGTCCATGTTTTATAAAAATATTCTCATAAAATTTTTACTATTATTATATGTTTGTTTAAATTAATTTGTAAATATTTTTACTTTTACTACATGGATTGGAAGGAATCTTTCTTTGGTTTTCCATACGATGTACTTTTTGACTTTTCCAGCAAAAGTATGAGGAGAATGTTATTTTAACTTATACGACATGAATGGGTTTTTACATCTTCATAACACCTTACTTACATGAATATTACTCTACACGTTTACATGTGTATTATCAACTAAATTCTTTTCTTTTCAAATTGAACAACATATTGAGAAAAGAAAATGTTTTTGAAGAAGAAAGGATATTTTCTTCAGGAATGAAGATAAAGTGTTTTATCAAAATTATTTTTCATATAAGATTACATAGGTTTATGTTTCTATCCATGTTATTACTATTATATGATTGGTTTTATGGTGGAATTTTATTTTTAAAATCCATTTTTTTATATCGATTATGATGGAATGTTGTTTAAGAAACCCATTTGATTTCATGGGTTATGCTATGGTGAATGTTTTTATGTTTTTTTTTTGAACACTTAAGAATGGTTTCATTTTGAGATGGGTGAAACCTGTATCTCCCTCCAATTCATTTGGTAAAGATTTATATCTCATAAGATAGACATGGATGGAAAGACAAGTTAATCTTGTTGAGTGATATAGTGATGGAATAAAGAGAGAACTCAGTTCAGTAATGGAATTTGTCTACTATGATGGTCTTGTAAATGAGCCTTGACTAATATGAAATGATTTTCTATGATTATATGTGTATTCCAAAAAAATTAATGCCTTATGTTACAACTATTGGGATTACATTCCACTTTTATGATTTATCCCATTACATGATATTGTGATCTTTTATATGCAGGATAAGATTTTCAAATGCTATGATTTTATTAATATGATATGATTGTTATTTCATTTTTTTACCCTTATTGAGCATTTTAGCTCACCCTTTTATATGTTTACTTTCCCCAGGACATGAATAAGGGTATTAAGTATGATATTCCAAAAAGGAGTCTAGTTATGATGAAATAAATGGGAGACAATTTAGATGTTTTATGAACCAGTTGTTTATGATTCCCATTTTCCAAAGACACTATACCTATCCGGTTTTGTCATGGATTTTTTATATGTTTTAATAAGTATAATTAAATTCTAAAGTGATATCAATATATGTAAAGAATGGGTCATTATAGTGATGGTATGTCAGTCTCTTAAAACTCTTTGAGAAATTCAATTCCTTCAATTTTCTTCCAAAGTTTGAAATTAAATTAGAGTCCAGTCACATTATTAAACATGTAAGAATGCTTGATTCCTTATGAAAAGTGATTTTGGGATCATTTTATTACCTTATAAATGTTTTCTAGACCCTACAAATTTCCCCCATCAGAATGGGGTCCAATCCAAACAAAGAGGCGGCTATTACGATGTAAAAGTAGTCCCAACTTGAATGGTAAGATAATGCTCTAATGTAACGACCCAAAGTTTTTCAATGGAAAATTCCCTTCTTATATCTATGTCATAAAAACACAAAATAATGAACTACTAAGTGATAAGTGACCTTTAAACATAATTTTGTCACCCCTATGTTTGGAATTTTAAAAAATCTGGTATACACAGTTGTGCTCAAGATAGTTTTTGGAGTCTGATGAAACAAAAATAATTTTTGGTGAATAGTAACCTACCCTTATGAATAGTAACCTACCCTTATGAATAGTAATATGAACCTTATGAATAGTAAATAAGAGTAACATTATCGATGAATAATAAAATAAAATTTAGTCATCATAGAAAGTGATAATTTGTCCTTAGTAAACATTTTTGGTATTTTATAAATCATAAATAATTAATTATAATTAATTAATTTAAAAGAATATTTATTTTCCTGAAATATATTAATATATTATTGAATCAATGTCTAATATTTTTTAGATAATTTTATAAGACCCTACGTAATTTTTGAAAGAACTATAAAATCAGTTTTAATCTTAAAAACTGTTTATTTTAAGTAAATTATGATTTTATTTAAATATTAAATTAATAATACTTAAAAAATTATTTTTGAAAAATGGACTTCATTTTTTGATTCTACACGTCGAAAAATGGTTGGGGTCAAATTTTGGAATTTTTCTAAGATACTTTAATTTTTGATGAATAGTGGAATCCGATAATTCACAATAAAAGCTAAATAATGCATTAATTGAGTCATTGCTAATGTTCTGCTGATGTAAGACCACTTGGTTCGGGATTACATTATAAAATTACTATTATTGGTCATCCAAGACTCACTATTCCTTGTCTTTGGTGGAATTAATAAACTAATCAATTTAATATTAAGGAAACCCCTCTCCCCTCCACTATAAAAGCCACCCTTCACTCCCTCTTTTCCTCACACCTCTTAAGCTCCAAGACATCTCTAAATTATGCCCAAACACCTTCCCTAGCTCATCCCCCACGTCCAAAATCTTCTGGTCTCATAAAAAGACCAAGCCTAGCTTCCTTAAAGAGGAACTCAAGAGGAGGATTCTAAAGGTAATTTCTCTCCCTCTTCTCCTTTAATTTCCTTTCAAGTTCAAGTTCCTTTCTTGATCTCTCTCTATATATCTTCATCCAAATTGTTCTGTAAATCCAGTATTATATATATACTGTAATCTTATTATTCTAATGGTATATTATATCACCCCACACCCTTTCCCCCTTCCTTTTAGTTTATTAAAGAGAACGTTGTTCATGTGGTGATAATTTATCACCTTCAAAAACAACATGCTCTCTTCTTTAATTTATACCTTAAATCTGGTCATGAAACCATTTTTATGGTTGAACCAGAATGTTTTATATCTATTATGTTCTATTTTAAGTTCTGTAAATAACCTATGGCCTTATTACTAAGTTAAATGTTAAAACAAGATCGTTGTGATCCAAAAACCGCTCAAATTAACCCAAATAACCATCATTAAATTTTTTATCTAATGATTCGTCCACATGGATCTAATATAACTCATTATAAAATCATTCAAGCTTATGTAATATCAGTTCGGTATGTTTACCCATGATCAACCCAAACATCAAATTAAGAATACAAGTGGACCACTCAAGAAAACCATGAAAACGAACATCCCCGAACAATGTTTTTAAACTCTATAAGTCATCCAAAGGAACATAATATGAAATAATGAAACCAGAATGAACCCTATTAATGTATAAAAGGTTCTGGTATTTCTAATTAATGAATATAATGTCATTATACAGGACATTAAAGAGAAGGAGGCATTCAAGTACAAGGTAAGGGGAAATCTCGAACCCAATTTTCTTCCTTCAGGTTCTCCCTCTTTCACTCCATTTTTGATATGGTTACTCCTCAAAGGTCTTTTGTTCATATTTTCCTTTACTTTTCTGGGATATAAATGTTTGTAACTGGTTTTTATGTCCATCAAAATGTTTTCCAAACGAACTCTTCTTTCAAGATCTCACCTTTTACCTCTCATTCAAGGTTGATGGTTCTTATATCAAGTATGGTGTTCCCTCTTTCTTTTGGGAACCCAAAGCTTATGAATGTGTTATTATGAGATGAAACCCATTCCTTTCCATGGGTTATTTATGTACATGTTTGATATGTGTTCTATGTGGCAAGTATGATAATGATAATGTTATGATGTGACGGGTGCGCCCGGAATTATATAGCGCAATATGAATGTTTAAATGTGACGGGTGCGCCCGGAATTATATAGCGCTCCAATGCATTGCGTAAAGTGATGAATCTCATGAGTAAATGTGAAATGATGCATGAACATGATGCTAGCTTTGTTCACAATTATGTGTGGTAGTTAACCACTAAGTCATGATGTTTCATTTTTATGCTTTGCCACATTTCAAGTTTATTGTTTATGCTCCTCTCATGTTCAAGATCTTCTTCCTATGTCATGATTATGCTCACCCCATGCTATATTGATCTTATCTATCCTCTTACTGGGCTTTTAGCTCACCCCTTTTGATGTATATCCTCAGGTGGCTACATGTACTAAGGATAGGACAAGTGCTACTAAGAAGCTATAGAAGAAGAATTTTTATGCTTGATGTTGTACTTGTTATGTGTAGTCCTAGTTTGCCCAAGACACTAAACCTATGGATCCTCCATGTGTAATACTATCATGTTGTTTATCTTTGAAATGATGTAATAGTAATGTAAGAATAGGTCGGGTCACTATAGTTGGTATCAAAGGAAAGGTTTAGTTAATTTGGGAATTAGGATTAGTGAACCCTAAAGAAAACCTCTAGCATGAGACTAAGTACAAATATGCACACAAGGATATTTACCTAGGGATCCCATATGTTATGTTTTTGGTATAATTGTTTAAAAGTATAAGTTATTCATGACTTGTTTACTTATGTTTTGTTCTAACCTTTTCTATTTTAGAAAATGGTGGGAACCAGGAGAAATCAGGCCAATAACTCTTGCGAAGGCCAATGCAACGATTTCCCGAATGACATCCCCAATGATTTTGGAGGTGGAGTTCAAAACTTCATGATGATGCTTACCCAATTATCTCGGGTTATGAATAATAACCATAATAATGGGGAACGTCCTCCTTCACCAAAGAGGGAGCATCTAGCTATCGAAAGTTTTATGCGGCAACGACCACCGACGTTTTGTGGATCTTCCGATCCACTAGTTGCGGAACAGTGGGTCAACTCCATGGAGAAGATCTTTCCTGTTCTTCACTGTTCCGAGATAGAGAAGGTGACTCTAGCCGTTTATCATCTAGATGGAGAATCTGATCAATGGTGGGCTTTGATTAAGAACACCAAGCCAAGGGATGAAATTGAAGAGATGGAATGGGAAGACTTTAAGATAATGTTTCTTAATAAGTACTTCCCAAGAACACTTCGCACGAAGATGGAGAGATAATTCATAGAGCTCAAGCAAAAAGAGGGAGAATCTATCACAACCTATGAAGCAAATTTCACAAGGCTCTCAAGGTATGCTTCGGGTTTTGTTATCAACAATGATAGAAAAATTGATAGATTCTTTAGTGGATTAAAACCACATCTTCGAAAAGCTCTTGTAATTCGAGACTTTGGGAGTTATGAAGAAGTTGTTCGGTGTGCTCTCAAAGTGGAGATGGAGTTTGGAGAATGGTCCCATGTCTATGGTGATAGGAAAAGAAATATGGAGTTTCAAGCTGGTGGATCTAGTGATAAAGATGGGAAGAAAACAAAACGACCCACTTGCCAAAAATGTGGGAAGTTGCACAATGGGAACTACCTCAAAGGGACGGGGAAATGCTTCAAGTGTGGGAAAGAAGGACACCTAGCTCTCGAGTTTCGAAGAGACATGAAAAGGAAGGATAATGTAGCCAATGAAAGGAGAGAACCACTCGTGGTTCAATGCTACAACTGTAAGGAGCTAGGGCACTATTCAAACCAGTGCACTAAACCTCGAGCTTTCGAGGGTAATCAGCGCCAACAACCACCAAATCCAAAGGAACAAGGGAAGGCTTATGCCATCACTACTGCGGAGGTGGAACATGATAATGAAGTCATACAAGGTACACTTCCTATTCAGTCAATAATGGCAAAAGTCTTATTTGATTCTGGTTCTACGCATTCCTTTATATCTTGCAAGTTTGCTAGAACTATAGAATCGAAGCCCCGAAACCTTGAAGTAGAGATATCTGTAAAAACACCAAGTGGTGCAATCATTGCAACCCAGGTGTTTGATTCTTCTCTTGTTGACGTATGTGGGAAGATTCTTCCGGCAAATCTCGTAATACTTCCCTTGGTGTAATTCGACGCTATAATGGGAATGGATTGGCTCTCGTTATATAGAACACATATCAACTGTCGGGAAAAGGAAATATATTTTCATATTCCGAACCATCCCATGCTCCTCTACAAATGCAAGGAAGATCATGAATCTCCTTTAAGAAATCCTTCAATGGTGTGGGTGATGATTCCCTATGAAGAAGCATACCTCGCCCAAATGATTGAGTCAAAGGAAAGTTCCAACCTTGAGGAAATTCCCATCGAAAGGGAATACGGTGATGTATTTCCCGAAGAGTTACCCGGAATTCCCCCGGATCGTGAGGTAGAGTTCTCAATTGAACTCATACCCGGAGTTACTCCTATCTCGAAGTGCCCCTATAGGATGGCTCCTATCGAACTGGAGGAGTTAAAGAAGCAGCTGCAAGAGCATCTGGACAAAGGATTCATACGCCCTAGTGCATCACCTTGGGGTGCGCCAGTGCTCTTTGTGACGAAGAAGGATGGAACCATGCGGTTGTGTATCGATTATCAGGAACTCAACAAGATCAATATAAAGAACAAGTATCCTCTCCCAATGATTGATGACTTGTTCGATCAGTTAAGAGGAGCTCAATACTTCTCAAAGGTGGATCTTCGTTCTGGATATCATCAAGTAAAGGTGAAGAAGGAAGATATTCAGAAGACTGCCTTCCGTACAAGGTATGGGCACTATGAGTTTTTGGTGATGCCCTTCGGACTTACTAATGCCCCTGTAATCTTCATGTATTTGATGAATAGAGTCTTTAGACATTACCTCGAAAAATTTGTGGTAGTGTTTATTGATGATATTCTCATTTACTCCAAGAGTAAGGAGTAACATGAAGAACATCTAGAATTTGTGTTGGCGACATTGAGAAAGGAGAAGTTGTACGCCAAGTTCAGCAAGTGTGACTTTTGGATGAATCAAGTCACGTTCTTGGGACATGTGATCACAAGCGAGGGAATTTCTGTGGACCCTTCAAAGACAAAGGCGATTGAAGAATGGCCCAAGCCCTCTAGTGTCACAGAAATCTGTAGTTTTCTTGGATTAGCTGGGTACTACCGACGTTTTGTGAGAAACTTCTCACAATTGTCAAGCCCGCTAACTAAGTTAACAAGGAAAGGGGTAAAGTATGTCTTGACGGATGAATGTGAGGGAAGCTTCAAGGAGCTAAATAGAAGGCTAATCACTACACCTGTACTCACACTACCGAAAAGTGGAGAAAGTTTTGTGATATACAGTGATGCTTCAAAGAAAGTCTTTGGTTGTGTACTCATGCAAAATGATAATGTGATAGCCTACGCCTCACGACAGTTGAAGATCCATGAGTAGAACTACCCGACGCATGATCTAGAGCTGGCAGCCGTGATTTTTGCCTTAAAAATCTGGAGGCACTACCTTTATGGTGAGAAGTGTGACATATACACCGACCACAGGAGCCTAAAGTATATATTCACACAAAAGGAGCTGAACATGCGTCAAAGGAGATGGTTAGAGATAATCAAGGATTACGATTTCTCTATTCACTATCATCCTGGAAAGGCGAACAAGGTAGCTGATGCTCTAAGCAGGAAAGAACCTGCTACTCTATCCATGTTGAGGATTGAGAAAGACCCTATCTTCTTGGATATGCAAAGGATGGATTTGGGAATCGTAAGGGCAGGGGATACATCCTACCTTGCCCAAATGATTGCGCAACCATCCATCCAACAGAAGATCAAGGAAGCACAAACGGATGATGTGGAGATACAAAAGAGGGTGAATGCAGTACAGGAAGGAAAGCTGCAAGAGTTCCATATCGACGATGATGGTGTGATTCGGTTTGGAACGAGGCTTTGTGTGCCTTCATCACCCGGAATAAAGAAGGAGCTATTGGATAATGCACATAGCTCAACTTTCTCTATTCATCCTGGAAGTACCAAGATGTATCGTGATCTCCGAGAACACTTCTGGTGGGATAACATGAAGAAGGTGATTGCGGAATACATATCAAGGTGCTTGGTGTGTCAGCAAGTTAAAACTGAGCGGCAAAAGTCCAAAGGTATGATGCATCCATTGCCTATACCCATGTGGAAATGGGAAAATGTCACTATGGACTTTGTCATGGGCCTCCCGAAAACGTCAAGAGGAAATAATTCGATATGGGTTGTGGTTGACCGACTCACCAAGACTGCCCATTTTATCGCTATTCGGGAAGACCACTCACTTGAACAACTTGCAAGGATATATGTGAAGGAAGTAGTGAGGTTGCACGGTGTTCCACTCTCGATTGTCTCTGACCATGATCCAAGGATCACTTCTAAATTTTGGAGGAGCCTTCAACATGCTTTGAGTACTGAATTAAACTTCAGCACGGCCTATCACCCCCAAACTGATGGCCAGTCTGAAAGGACTATTCAGACACTTGAAGATATGCTAAGATCATGCTCTCTTGAATTCAAAGGTGGATGGGATCAGCACCTTCCATTGGTTGAGTTCTCATACAACAATAGCTTCCACTCGAGTATTCAGATGGCTCCGTATGAAGCTCTTTATGGGAAGTGATGTAGAACTCCAACCTGTTGGGATGAAGTTGGAGAACGAAAACTACTTGGTCCCGATCTTGTTCAAGAGATGACAGAGAAGGTTCAAGTCATCCAGAAACATATCAAAGCTGCTCAAAGTCGGAAAAAGATCTATGCTGACAATCGTCGAAGGGACTTGGAGTTTGACGTTGGAGATAAAGTCTTCCTTTGAATATCTCCATGGAAGAGAGTCATGCGATTCAGGAAGAAAGGGAAGCTAAGCCCAAGGTACATCGGCCCCTTTGAGATCCTTGATCGTATAGGAGTCGTGGCCTATCGTCTGGCACTTCCACAAAATATGGCTCAAGTTCATGACGTGTTTCACGTATCACTACTGAGGAAGTACATTCCAGACCCCTCACATGTACTAAACTCAGAGGTGGTACAGTTGGAAGATGATCTCTCATATGAGGAGCAGCCGGTAAAAATTCTGGACCGAAGTGATAAGGTTCTACGCAACAAGACAACCCGCCTTGTCAAAGTGTTGTGGAGGAACCAAAAGTTTGAGGAAGCAACTTGGGAACCGGAAGGGGCAATGAAGGAGAAGTACCCTCACCTATTTGTGTAAAGTGAAATTTCGGGGGGCGAAATTTCTTAAGGGGGGAAGAATGTAACGACCCAAAGTTTTTCAATGGAAAATTCCCTTATTATATCTATGTCATAAAAACACAAAATAATGAACTACTAAGTGATAAGTGACCTTTAAACATAATTTTGTCACCCCTATGTTTGAATTTTAAAAAATCCAGCATACACAGTTGTGCTCAAGATAGTTTTTGGAGTCTGATGAAACAAAAATAATTTTTGGTGAATAGTAACCTACCCTTATGAATAGTAACATACCCTTATGAATAGTAATATGAACCTTATGAATAGTAAATAAGAGTAACATTACCAATGAATAATAAAATAAAATTTAGTCATCATAGAAAGTGATAATTTGACCTTAGTAAACATTTTTGGTATTTTATAAATCATAAATAATTAATTATAATTAATTAATTTAAAAGAATATTTATTTTCCTGAAATATATTCATATATTATTGAATCAATGTCTAATAGTTTTTAGATAATTTTATAAGACCCTACGTAATTTTTGAAAGAACTATAAAATCAGTTTTAATCTTAAAAACTGTTAATTTTAAGTAAATTATGATTTTATTTAAATATTAAATTAATAATACTTAAAAATTATTTCTGAAAAATGGACTTCATTTTTGGATTCTACACGTCAAAAAATGTTTGGGGTAAAATTTTGGGATTTTTCTAAGATACTTGAATTTTTGATGAATAGTGGAATCCGATAATTCACAATAAAAGCTAAATAATGCATTAATTGAGTCATTGCTGATGTTCTGCTGATGTAAACCCACTTGGTTCAGGATTACATTATAAAATTACTATTATTGGTCATCCAAGACTCACTATTCCTTGTCTTTGGTGGAATTAATAAACTAATCAATTTAATATTAAGGAAACCCCTCTCCCCTCCACTATAAAAGCCACCCTTCACTCCCTCTTTTCCTCACACCTCTCAAGCTCCAAGACTTCTCTAAATTATGCCCAAACACCTTCCCTAGCTCATCCCCCATGTCCAAAATCTGCTGGTCTCATCAAAAGACCAAGCCTAGCTTCCTTAAAGAGGAACTCAAGAGGAGGATTCTAAAGGTAATTTCTCTCCCTCTTCTCCTTTAATTTCCTTTCAAGTTCAAGTTCCTTTCTTGATCTCTCTCTATATATATTCATCAAAATTGTTCTGTAAATCCAGTATTATATATATACTATAATCTTATGATTCTAATTGTATATTATATCACCCCACACCCTTTCCCCCTTCCTTTTAGTTTATTAAAGAGAACGTTGTTCATGTGGTGATAATCTATCACCTTCAAAAACAACATGCTCTCTTCTTTCATTTATACCTTAAATCTGGTCATGAAACCATTTTTATGGTTGAAACAAAATGTTTTATATCTATTATGTTCTATTTTAACTTCTTTAAATAACCTATGGCCTTATTACTAAGTTAAATGTTAAAACAAGATCGTTGTGATCCAAAAACCGCTCAAATTAACCCAAATAACCATCATTAAATTTTTTATCTAATGATTCGTCCACATGGATCTAATATAACTCATTATAAAATCATTCAAGCTTCTGTAATATCATTAATTACATGTAATATCAGTTCTTGATGTTTACCCATGATCAACCCAAACATCAAATTAAGAATACAAGTGGACCGCTCAAGAAAACCATGAAAACGAACATCCCCGAACAATGTTTTTAAACTCTATAAGTCATCCAAAGGAACATAATATGAAATAATGAAACCAGAATGAACCCTATTAATGTATAAAAGGTTATGTGATTTCTAATTAATGAATATAATGTCATTATACAGGACATTAAAGAGAAGTAGTCATTCAAGTACAAGGTAAGGGGAAATCTCGAACCCAATTTTCTTCCTTCGGGTTCTCCCTCTTTCACTCCATTTTTGATATGGTTACTCCTCAAAGGTCTTTTGTTCATCTTTTCCTTTACTTTTCTGGGATATACATGTTTTTAACTGGTTTTTATGTCCATAAAAATGTTTTCCAAAAGAACTCTTCTTTCAAGATCTCACCTTTTACCTCTCATTCAAGGTTGATGGTTCTTATATTTGTTCCCTCTTTCTTTTGGGAACCCAAAGCTTATGAATGTGTTATTATGAGATGAAACCCATTCCTTTCCATGGGTTATTTATGTACATGTTTGATATGTGTTCTATGTGGAAAGCATGATAATAATAATGTTATGATGTGACGGGTGCGCCCGGAATTATATAGCACAATATGAATGTTTAAATGTGACGGGTGCGCCCGGAATTATATAGCGCTCCAATGCATTGGGTAAACTGATGAATCTCATGAGTAAATGTGAAATGATGCATGAACATGATGCTAGATTTTTTCACAATTATGTGTGGTAGTTAACCACTAAGACATGATGTTTCATTTTTATACTTTGCCACATTTCAAGTTTATTGTTTATGCTCCTCTCATGTTCAAGATCTTCTTCCTATGTCATGATTATGCTCACCCCATGCTATATTGATCTTATCTATCCTCTTACTGGGCTTTTAGCTCACCCCTTTTGATGTATATCCTCAAGTGGCTACATTTACTAAGGAGAGGACAAGTGCTACTAAGAAGCTATAGAAGAAGAATTTTTATGCTCGATGTTGTACTTGTTATGTGTAGTCCTAGTTTGCCCAAGACACTAAACCTCTGGATCCTCCATGTGTAATACTATCATGTTGTTTATCTTTGAAATTATGTAATAGTAATGTAAGAATAGGTCGGGTCACTATATCTAATATTTTCCTAAGCCAATGGACTTATAGATCATAGTTTGACTATTTTTGGAGTAACATGGATAACCCCAAAAACTTTTTGTCTTTTTATATTATCACCCTAATTTTTTCCTACACCTAATTTGATATGAGTTTAGTAGGTATAGCTTGACTTTTTCTTAGGCCACTTCTTAGGCCACCCTTTACGGGTTTTTAACCTAATAATATTTATTTCTATTCTGAGTATTTGATATCTCATCATTGTTTTCCTAAACCATACACATTATAGGTTTAATGAGATGATACTCAACTTTTATTTAGGGGTTTCTATTGCAGGTTTTCACTCTGGTGTGTATTGCATCTTTTTCATTGTTCATTTATATTATTTACAATTATACTTATTATAGAAATTTTAGGTCAAACATATTTGACCAAACTTGATGGTCCAAGGGCCCCAATTTGGTATTCATCAGCCGGGAATGTCCTCATATCTTTCAAACATGAATGAGGGATTTTTCTTCACCCTAAATTTGTGAGTTTTGGACATGTATGAGGCTTGGGGGCCATTTTAGGCATAAGAAGGATTGATAGGACTCTCCTGAGGACAAAGTTTCCTTTTATTAATGGTTGTTTTGTAGGATCCATACGCAGAGCCATCAGGGCGTGATGTGCATAGTCAAACAAGGGTGTCCAAGGGACACTGACCTTCCATCTCTGATAGCATGGGTGGATTTAAAAAACGTAGAATTTGTTTTAATATTGGGAGCCACAATGGGTAGCCTATATGAGTGATGATGTCCAAAAGTATTAGGGATATTTGTATTGGCTTTGAATGGCAATCTACTCCCACAAGACTCTTACTTTCATAAGGGAGATCCGGTGAATGGTCAGTTCAATTAAAAATCTTTTTCATGTTTGGGAATTTGAAAAGGGGAGGATATGTAACCCTTTTTCCATCGGGGTTTTCTAAATTCGGGGGTGAGATGGGACATGAATGTCATATTAGTGTACAGAAACTGGAAAGGATTCTCTAGAGGATTACTTTTACTTTGATGTATGGTCATCTTGTATGCATCATATGTAGAGACGTTGGGGAATGATGTGCATAGTTAAACAAAGGTGTTCGTAGGACACTGGACTTCTATATCTAATGGCTATGAAGTATTATAGTGATTGGGACCTTTCTGAACACAGTATATGACCTTAGACAAGGGGTTTACCTGAGCATGAAAAGGGAAATTTCTTTTAGCTAAACTTCTCTAGGGAAACCCAAAATTAAGTGGGGTCTTTTTTTCCTCTTGTAGGAGGATCAACTTCATGAATATGGATGGGGTGTCTTTATTTTACAGAAGCCTCAAGAGAGACCAGAGGTGAATCAGGCAAGCATGTTCTGATATATCCAAGACATGGGTAGGAAGGAGAATGTAAACCATGAATTTGAGGGCCCTTGAATTAGGAGGGGTGTCACGAGGCTTGGATTCCATTGGGTGCACTGAGGTAGAAGATGACTCTCTTGGGGAAGAATTTCCTTTGATTGATGGATGTCTTGTTGGAATCATATGCATATCCACTAGGTCATGATGTGCATAGTCAAAAAAGGGTGTCTATAGGACACTGGCCTTCCATCCCTGATGGCCATGGAAGATTATGGGGATTCAAGATCACTCAGAGCACAGAGTTTGAGGTAGGGAAGGAGTGTATTGAGATACATTAGAGACATTCACGCTATGATTCACTCATGGAATTATATATCACTTATATAGATCTGACTCATGTGTAGGGTGAGGCATTAGTCCCATATTTTTTGTACCCTATATTTTAACATCGTACATCCAGGACGTGGGGTTCCTTATAGGGAAGGGATCAGTGACATGCCTTTTAGGGTCATGCTGGTAGGACCAAATTCCTAGACTAATTTTCCATTATATCATGGTGGATATCTCACTGAGATCCCTAATCTCACATGAGATATGCTTAGTGTGAGAAACCAGGGATTACAAGGATTCCAGATCACCACTTAATAATAGAAAAATCAACAATAGGAATCACTTTAGGCGTAAACCAATTCTATGAAATTTAACATCATACAACAATGACAATTCTAGACTTGTAGTTTAACGTTTTGTGGTGAGGACATTATGTTGTGCAGTTTAGAGTCATGCAATGAGGACATTATGTTGTCACCAAGACTGTTAAAATCTTTGAGTTAATCATGGTTTGGATATTCTGGCATTCCTTAGACATGAGTGATGATAGAAGGTGTAAACCATAGTACCCAGGGGAAACTTGGATCGGGAGGAATGGAATGGGGCTTAAAAGCCATTGGATGTACTGGGGTAGGAGAGGACTATACTGAGGATGAATTTTCCATTGATTAACCTTCATCTTGAAGGCATCATATGCAGAGCCATTGGGGCATGATGTGAATAGTCAAACAAAGGTGTCCACAAGTCATTGGATTTCTATCTCTGATGGCCATGAATTTTTAATGGGATACAAGATTTCCCAGAGTATGGAGTTTGACAAATGGGAAAGATGTGTCCAATAATGTATGAAATACCCAGACCGTGATTAGCCATGAACTACTAGAGCTTCCACATAGATCTGACTCATATTTTGGGGGAAGTATGATCTTTTGACTTCTTATGAGTGTCGGAATTCAGACTGGGAATTTCTATCATCTCATTAAATTTATTGTGTAGGAAATTGGGGGCATGTTTGGGATCTCATAACATTGAGAATTGGGATGAACCTAAATCCAAAGGAATATCACAGTTTCATGTCATGTAGTTAGGACCTTTGATGGACTCCCCGTACAAGTCTAACCTACACAGAGAGGAAGGGGCATTTTTTTTAATGGTGGTTAGGCCAGTATGCCAGATCCAAGCATCACTATATATCTTGCAAGGGTAAAAATCAAGCCATACTTAGTTCCAAATGTTCCCTACAGTGGTCCAATCCACATATAGGTACATGAGATGTAATTTTCTTTTGTGGTGTCTGGGTCAGGATACAAAATTCAGGCATCACTACATATCCTGTAAGGGTAGTAATTAGGCCATACATAGTTTTGAATGATACTTGTAATGATCTGGATCGGACATAAGAGTAGGGTTATTTTGGTTTCATCCACAAAAAATGCTGGTTCTACCATATTTCTCTATATTATTTTTATGTAAGGGAATCCTTACCACCAATCCTATGCTTGTGTAAGTTGTACTCTATGTGAGGAACATGGAGTGTAAATGGTTTCCCTCTTAAATATGGGGAAATAGAGGATATAATAGAGGCATTTTTTGGGGCTAGACCAAGATTAAGGGTTGAGGCATCCCTACGTATCACACTTATTTAATGGAATCAAGACATATGTATTTCTTTAAGGAATCGTGTAGTTTATCCTTGTTCTATTAAAACAATTTATGATATGTGGTTTAACTTCCTGTAGTTGGGATGCTATGATGTGCAGTTTTTAGTCATGCAGTAAGGACATTAGCATCCCATTTTAATGTGGTATTGTAGGGACTAATACCATACAGTTTAACATCATGTGGTTAGGATGATAACTCATAGTTTAGGGTTATATAGTTTGGACCATAAATGGGAATCATTGTTACGTGAAGTACTTCTTCAAAAACCATGTATTTATAGGAGTTGTGATGAGTTTTACATCCATTGATATCAAGGCGTGTGCCCTATTATAATAGAACCTATGTATGACATATGGTCCCTCCCACTTTGGTTCAAGATTTGGGGTCTTCTTCCCAAATATCATCGAGGGGTTCTAAGGACCGACACCATCTCTCCATCGAGGAAAGATCGAAGTCTAACCTTTTTATTGAAGGCTCATGTGATCTTATTTTGGTAGACTTCAAAATTGTGTAAATTGTGAAACCTTTTCTCATCTAGCTACTCCAACTCATCAAATTGTCTCTGGGATTTCTCATCTATGGACAGTTGATCATAAATTTCCACATGGAGTGATGGTACTTGAATTTTGATAGGAAAACCCATCTATGTCCCATATACTAGTGAGTACGGGGTTACCTGGGTGGCAGTGAGGGTCGTGGTTTGGTAAGACCATAAAGCATGAAGGATCTTGTCTCGACATGATTTCTTATCTTTGTCTACCATATTTTGGAGTATGTTAGATGGAGTCTTGTTGAAATCCTATATCTTACCATTGGATGTTGCATGGTAGTGGGATGAATGGTTGTATTTGATTCTATACTCCTAGTATAACTTTTCCAACTTAGTAGAATAGAAGTTGGTGTCGTTGTCCATCTGTATTGTGTGAGTGATACCAAATCTGGTAATGATTTTGGCCTTTACAAATATAACGACGCTTTATTCCCTGACTTATTTAAGGGGTATGGCTTCTACCCATTTAGAAAAGAATTTGTTTTCTATGAGAATGAACATGAATTATCTGGATGTAGCGGGGGGATATGGTCCCACAACATCCATCCCCCAAGCGGAAAATTGTTAGGAGTACTTAGCTATATGAAGTAATTTCGGGGGTCGGTGAATAAAATTGGCATGAACTTGGTAGGAATAGAACTTCTTGGTGAATATGGCACAATAATGTATCATAGTGGGCCAATAGTATCCAAGCCTTTGAATTTGATGAGAGAGCTTGGTTTCTAATTGGTGAGCTCCACAAGCTCTGGCTTGCACTTCTTTCATGACGACATCAGTCTCTTCTCCATTAATGCACCTGGGAAGGAATCCATCAAGGCCTCATTTTCATAGAACTTTTTATTGGTTAACCCCATTGTACAAGAAAAAGTTGAATACACATCTTTGGATATGTTCTTTTTCATCCCTATACAGTGGGAGTTCACCCCTCTAGAGGTAATTTTCAATGGGAGTCATCCATCCGGTGGTGTGACCATAAGGATTAGAAAAGAGGATAATATCATTAATTTCCTCTATATTGTTTTGAATAAATGTCATGATCATACAATGGTGGGTAGTGCTAATAATTGTTTAATCCTCGTCTGGATCTTCTAGGGTTGTGTGTGCATTTTATAATGCATTGGCTTGATCATTTTGTGACTGGGGGATATAGGCCAGCGTTGGTTTTGATGGGAATTCTACCATCAGTTATTGAACATAGTTCATTAAGGGGGCCAATTATTCTTTCTTAATAGTATAGTCCCCATTTACCTACTTGATGAACATCATTGAATCACCATTTATCATTAGGTGTTTGGCTCATGCATGAAGTGATACTTGGCCCGCAAAGAGGCCCTGGTATTCTGCTTCATTATTTGTACATCCCCTCCAAAAGTAAGGAGTAAGGCAAGATGGCATTTTTGGGAGATACAGGGATAACACCCATCCCCAATTTTTTGAGCTTGGGATCCTCCATCCTTTTCCCTTTTGGGATTTTAGAAGCACCAATGATGTACATTTCCCATGCCTGGGGGTCCTCTAGGATAGAGAACACTTCTTCATCCATAAGTTTTTCATACAATGGGGTTGTTTCTTCTGAGGGCTTATCTTCCAGGAAGTCTGATAACTCCGTGACTTTGATAGCCTTCTTTGGTATGTACCATATGTAAAAATGTTGTAGGATGACTACCCATTATGATAGGAATCTAGTTAGTGTGGGACAGTTGATGATATATTTGAGCGGTTTGTAGTAGAAGACTAAGTGGACCTCCCGGTGTTGTAGGTAATGATTGAATTTATGAACCGTGAGGATTAGGTCTAGGTAGTTATTTCAGATTCTTGAATATTGAGTCTCAGCATCAATCATTGTTTAGATAAGATAATAGAGGTTTTTCTCATTCCCGACATCATTCTTCTACATGAGTAAGGTGCCTAATGACCATTCCAAGGTGGTTACGTACAAAATGAGTGGTCTCCCATCAACTGGAAGAATTAGTATTTATGGTCTTAAGAGATATGTTTTATGATTTTTGAATGATTCCGGACAATCATTATCCCACTCATAAGAAACCCCTTTTTTCATTAACCAGTTAAAATACAAACATTCACCTGCAAGGTTGGATATGAAGCCTGGGATATAGGCCAAGTTCCCCTAGAGACCTCTTAACTCGATGAGGTTGCAAGGTGGGGACATTCCAAGGATGGTTTTATCTTCTTAGGGTTGACTTCGATGTCACGATGGTGTATGCTGAAGCTAAATAAATTTCCCAAAGGTAACACTGAAGGCACAATTTAGGGGATTCATCTTTAAACTATGATATTCCAATTTTTTAAAGACAGTTTCAAGATCGGATGGGTTGTTTTAACATTGTTGTGATTTGACCACCATATTTTCGATGTATAACTCAATGAATTTTCCTAGGAAGGACTTGAAAATTTCGTTAATGGTGCAATAATATGTAGTGCCATCATTTTTTAGACCAAAGGGCTTCACCTTATAATAGAACACTCCCTGAGGGGGCCTGAAATTAGTGGGTTATTCATCCCTTCTAGCCATTTGGATTTTTTTGTATCCAAAATAGTCATTCATGAAAGAGAGGTCCTCGTATCTGGTGATCTTATTGATTAACAATTCTATGATTAGGGAACAAAAAATCATATTTTGGGAAGTTCCAATTAAGGTACCTCAATTTAATGCAGATTCTAATATGTCCATTCTTATTTTTGATAGGGACTATGTTTTCCAACTAGATCTGATGATGGACTTCATGTATGAACTTTTATTTGATCATCTTTTCACCTTTAGCCTCTATTTGTGTAGTATACATCAGGTGGGTCCTTCTATCTTCCTACTTATAGCCCCAGTGATCTTCTGGAAGACCCAGATGATGAGTGGTGACCTCAAGATCAAGGCCTGGTATTTTTGTGTAGTTCTATCCAAACACAACATGATTATTTTTCAAGAACTTGGTATATACCTCTTGCTCCTTGACAGGCATAGCCACACTAGCCAGAGTGGTCCATGGGTCGTCTTCTGTGCCCTGGTTTATCTCCCTATGTTCATCGACTGTGGTGGAGACACCTTCTTTGAATACGGGAGGGGAATATTTGAGGCCTTCTTTTTATTCTTCTTTATCATCCTCTTCATTATATTCTTCCTCTTATTATGGAGAGAGGATTCTAGAGATGAACTTTCCAATGTTGGGAGAGAAATTGTTGTTTTCCTTACTGAGTAAGGCAGGGACAGTTTGGGGTCCTGAGGATGGGTCAGGAGCATCTTTGATAGGGATTAACCTGACATTATAGGAGTCAACCAGCTCTTCTATGTCTTTTTACATGGCGATAATAAATGAAATCATGCAAACAATTGAGTCTATATCTGATATTGAACTTATTCATTCAACTTAGTTGATGGGTAATATATACTCTTATCCAAGCTATTGGATGGGGTTGGTGGGAGACATTTCCAATCCATTCGAGGCAGTGATATAGTCAATATCATTGTCCAAAAACCGGTTCTCTTTAGGTTCATAGAACCTTTCATCAATGTAATTCGACTCATAGGATTTGAATGGGGATTTATCGGCACACAATGCCTCGTTTTTTCCATTAGTGCAATATTTGACGTACTGATGGTATGATGACGGAATTACAGCATGCAGACGCATCCAAGGCCTCCCTAATATGATGTTGAATGTCATAATTTACTACACAACAAGGAACATGGAATCGGACGTGTGGTTAACAATCCAAATTTTAAGCTTGATTCATCCTAATGATTTCTCCTTGCTTTTGTCATATCCCAGAAGAGTTGTGGTGCAGGGTGTTAAACTATCTTCATCATAGCCTAGCCGAAGAAGTTTTCAAAATGGTAGGAGGCTTACTCTAGAGCCATTGTCGATGAAAATCCTTCGGGCATCATTTCCATTTATCTTTCTGGACACACATAAGGGTTTGATGTTCCCTTGCATAATGGAATCTTTATCCCAATATGTGAAAGGAGATGGCAGTGTGACATTCTTAGGGATTGGTCTCCATCTGATAGAATCCGGCCATTGCTACTTCAACGTCGAATTCTTGGGGACTTATTAAGGATTCATTGATCACCTCCCTATGGTCTGCAAACAGACTCAAAGAATCCAGAATTGATATATTTTCCGATACTAAAGATAGAAGCTTTAGAATATCATATTTCTACTCTAAAGGTTAGTGCTTCCCTGATCAAGGATGGTATTTCATATACACGTTAAGTCCCTGATCTTTGGATATAGATGGTTCAACCTCTATGATAGGATCCGATGGGACTGCAGACCTTTTCGAGTTTGGATAAACTGGTCCGCTTGTATTCCTTGGGCGATTTGATATCTATTCTTCCTCTGATTTGATATTCCAAGATGATTGGGCTTGGATTTCTTCTGGTGTGGGAAGATGAACATTCTTGTTCCTGTTGTGTCTTTCGGAGGGTCCTTTTTGAATTTTCTTCAATGTAAACGGTTTGAGATAAGGTGTGTCCTGGAAGTTGACTCCTTCCACGATTATGCCTTCTAGGAAACTATCGGCCTTTGCAACCTCTTCTTTCGTCTCTCTGGATGGGTGTGAAGAATTCAGGTTCATGGCCATAGTATCTATCAAATAAGGGGTCTATCAAGTGGGAGAAATTAACAGAGCTGAAGATCAGTTCTTGATCTGACAATATTTCTCTCTGACTGTCTCCTTCTAATGGTGTCATTTGGTGGGGCGGTACTCATTGTACCATTTAGCGGGGTGGTTCCCATTGTACCATTTAGAGTGGAGGCACCTGTTGTACCAATTACACAGGCGTGAAGTCTAAAAGTGTCAATAATGGATTCATATTGGGTATCATCCCATCTTCATGCTCCTACTTTTTGTCCTTCATACCCTTAGAGGACTGCGGGGCTGAGGATGATGATTTTGTTACATCAGGATCTTTTGGGGGCATGGTCGGTTGTTTCAACTATTCCTAGAGGCTTTCGTGAGCTTAGTTGACTATTTTCCAGGTCATCCAATTGTCAAATTTTCTCTCCATTTTTATGGTTATTATTTTTAATTCTACTTCCTCCCTTGGGTCTAAGGTGAAGACATACACCACTTATGCTGGTGGCGGACCCAAATTTACATCCCCGTAATCCACCATCTTTTACAGGAGATCCATAAAGATAAAACATTCCTGGATGGTGTGTCCCAGTATCTTGTGATAGGGAAAATAATTAGGATGGTCTTCAAGACCCACTTCATCATCTCGCTTTGGCTCTGGTAGCCTGAGCAAGTTACAATTCCTGGAGGCTATGAAGTAGTTGCAAACCTAGTTGTCTTGGAATGAGTAGACTTTATTTCTTAATTCTTTGAACTAATTTATTTTAGCACCCCTTCGCTCATCTTTCCGAGGTGGGGGTGGATTTTGAAGTCCAAGGGGTCTCGCACGATTTAGTGGAGGCCACGCAACTAGGGCTGGTGTCGTGGGTGGATTAAGCATGACAAAAGCCACTTCAGCTTTTCCTACGATTTTTCCTGGGGTTGATGGGGCCACTAAGGTCTTGAGATTGTTCCACTACATGGAGTCTT
The DNA here is from genome assembly GCA_963277665.1 of Viscum album. Taxonomy (NCBI): domain Eukaryota; kingdom Viridiplantae; phylum Streptophyta; class Magnoliopsida; order Santalales; family Viscaceae; genus Viscum; species Viscum album. Next base: position 1,894,564,244 of record OY728158.1, on the reverse strand, counting down.
CAATACTTTGGGCAATGACATAAAAATCTTGAAACCCACTTGTGTACATCACTAGTATGAGCGGTGTTCGCAATTCATCATAAAGGTTATCGATGCACATAGTAAGCATTTCAGTCTGGGGGAGCGGACAGTTTAGGGAATAAGTCAGGCTCTCCATCAATAAATGAAGTCTGAGACTTTTTCATTTTCTCACTCCTTGTAGTTCATGAGATCACTGACCGTTGTCTTAGGCAATGTCAAACTAAACTGGAAGATAGACTATCATAGGTGGTGCTCCCAACCTGGGATTGAGTTACCAGGAAAAATAGTATACCATACAATGGCCGAACCCTATAGGGTTTTCATAAAGCATCTGAGTTTTACAAATTCTTACTGCTCTGGATTTCCCATCATGGGGTCACAGTAAGAAGCATAGTGCATTAGATGTTGTTCTGGGTCTCCCGAGCCGTTGAACACTGGGAATACAGGGTTTCCAAATTTTGGGGGTGGTGGAAGATTTCTCACCCAACTAGGGAAGGGTTTGTGATCTAGTTGTATTAGAGCGTACCACCCCTCCATGGATTCTAGTTGAGTTGTTAGTTGCTCGACGGTTTTCAAGAGCCCTTGTTTCATATCCTTCTGGACTTGTGCTTGGGTGGGTGCAACAGTTTCCAAAGCTAGATATGTCAGTTCTTCTAGAATGTGGGGTGGATACCCAACTAGGGGTATCCTTTTTGGGTTCACCTAAATATATCTGGTGGTTTTTCCAATGGGGGGAGGTCTTGATGTCCTTTCGGGGCTAGATTTAAGTTGGTTGACGGTCCCAGTGCTGGGTTGGATGGGCCTCTGAGCTTGACTTCATTCACTAGGATGAGTTACTATGGAAAGGGAACATCTTCTGGGAATACCTATTGACATTTGGTAGGGGTAACACATCTAGAAATATATCTCCATTGACACAGATCGACATTAATTCGTCTGAGCTCTTTTATTTCTTCCTCTTGCTTGGAAAATCTTTCCTCAAGAGTGAGGGATACATTCTTAGGGGGAGGAGGTGGGTCATAGAACACCTAGGATTTATTCTTCTCCTTGTTGTGGTTTCGTGAGGGAGTTAATGACAGATTAATTGAGCGGTGGATAAATTTTGGACTGCTCTCTAGTTCCAGGTATACACACCATTAGGCTCGGTGTGGGATGACTCTAGGAGGGAACCATATTCTCTTGCATCCTTTCACTTTGTATCATTTCATATGAGATCTATGGGGTTGAAGTTTACCACGATCACTGATTCATACCAAATTGGGGGTGGTATACCCGGTACTGAATGTTAGGAAGGCTTTCTGAATCCTTTGTTGGACTTTCTCCTTCCATTCTGTGGTATTCTTTGGATTTAGTAGAGAAGATTAACCCAAAGGTAGCCCTGATCTGACCTCGTAATGCACCTTCATCTCATAGGTTATGAACCATGAGATGGGGAGGAACGAGTGAATTCTCTTCTCATCGTTCTTCCCAAATGGGAGAACACAGACATCCACTATGTGAGAACATGAGGTAAAAATTCCCCCAGCCCTACGAGCTGTGGTTTCTCCCATTCTTCCATCGATGTGAAATGGCATGGATTCATTGGTCTTATGGGGGAATTTTGAGTTAAAATTCCCCTATCCCTTGGGGTTGTGGTTGTTCTTGTATTGCGATGGTAGATGCCACTATTTCCACCTTTTTGATTTCATGAAATCCCACACTAGTGTGATCTGAGTATGGAATTGGACCTACACGGTATTTATGGTCTTTTATAAACATGATCACTACTTTATGGTTGAATTACTGTAGTCAAGAAGCATTTTGGATGTTATTAGATTCAAGTATTAGATTCTTTTTTATGGCTTGATCTATTCAGTCCTGACGCTTTTGAGACTTACTCCAAACCGATTTTTTGAGTATTCCATCTTTCCTGAGTATAGAATTCATTTGATTGCTGCCTTTGGGTAATGAAGTTTCAAGATGTCATTTCTAGTGGGGTTTTCTAGATGGGACGTAGGGTGAAGTGTAGGGCTCCATTTTATCCCCATCCCCGAATATGAACTCTATTCGGTGCATCGCCAATGAGGAAACACAACTTGTGCAGTGCATGGAGGAAAGACAATTCATGATTTTTTTCACCTTTCTAATCGTGGTTGTCATGCATACGGGGGGGATTTTAGGTTGATTACATGGTGAATCTCTCCTAATATGTTGAAAGGGTCTTAATACCCTTCCTAGGGAAAAAAAATTTCTTTTATATGGAGAAGATTTGTCCACATATTGAGGTGAATGTCAGGCATACATTCCTTAGAAAACTCCCTTGGTATGTTGAAGTGAGAAGTGGTCGTAGGACAATACATCATGGGTATGTTATCCTTAGCTAGTTGTCTTGTCATGAGAAACATAACCTATTGTTTTTCTTCTGGGGACCTACTTGATATGCCTAGCATGACTGCTTCTTAATAATTTCATCCCAAGCAACCAAGTTAGGGGGAGCCTCATTGATATGTGAATGGCACGGGGGTGGCTCAGAATATGAGTGTGGACCCCCAGACCATCCTCTAGTTGAGAAAATATATCACTGGTCATAGACAGAGTTCCTAATATGTCTGACTCTATATTTTTGAGCACCTCATCATAGGAGGGTTTTCTCACATTTGTTCTAACAAGGGGAGGGTCTTCTTGCCAATATGAACTTTTATTATGGGGAGGACCATCACAATTGGTGTTGCAATGGTGAGGGCTACCATTGTAACTTGATGCCCAACCACAGGGAGTGTCACTATGGAGTATACCTTGGGGAGGACATTTAGGGTGGGCTATAGTGAGTGGAGGACATTCTTGCTTCCAGATGTCACTGAGGGTAGGACCTTCTTAATGACTTCTATGATGGAGAGGACTACTATCACAGCTTGATATATGGATGTAGGGAGAATTTCTACCGTGTGCATCTTGGGGAGGTCCTTCAGTGAATACTGCAATTAGGGGAGGATATTCTCATTTCATGACATTACTATGGGGAGGGCCTTCATAGAAACTACCATTTCCGGGAGGCCCTTTGTAATAAATATCATCATGGTGAGGAATACAATCATGACTCGACACCTGACTATAGGGAGAAGCATATCTGGAGTGTATAACCTAGGGAGGACCATCAAGGATGATGAAAACAATGGTAGGACCTTCTTTTTATCTGATATTCAGGTAAAGGGTAGGGATACCCTAACATTCATCATGAGATAGGCTCTCGTGATCGATCTATCTTGTCCCACAGAGTAAGCCCCTGTGGGTTCTTTAAAGAGGACCTTCAGAGCTACTAGTAGCGACATTGTGGGGAGGGCCTTCACAACTAGTACTTCCACATCCACAATTTGGTAATAGAATGACAGGGTCTTGAGACTTTATTGATATATGTTCAAGGGATTCAAGAACCCCAGCTTCCAATAGAGTAGGATCATGTATGTGCTCTTCATTTTCCAGTTTCCTTTGGTGCATTCCATTTTTGGGCACTATATTTTGGGTAACTAAGGTCGCATATTGTTGATAACGAACTTCATGTACAAGTCCATGTCTTGTTGGGTCTTGTGATTCCATTGGGATACAGTGACATGCATCTTGAGTTTTGGAAGGGATGTATGCCTGCCCTGGGGTGGCCACTACATTGGACCGGTGTCCCCCAGTTAAAACAAATATTTGTTCCTGATCTGGTTGTCCGTGTATCACAGGATATTTCCATCAACCCTCCGGGATTGGAGCACAGATGCATAACTGATTTGAATTGACTGACCCATTTTATGATTAAGTCATTCTATTTAAGGAAAATGGGTCGTAGGCCTGGTTTTTCGCATTTTTTTGTTGATGCAATGATATCTTGGCACGTTTTGAGGATATGGTCTACAATTGACGTCTAATCTTATATCATTTCCAATATTTTTTTAGATACATCTTTGAATGGAATAGGTATGGAGGCTCATTCCGATGTTGGAGTTGGAGTTTGTGCCTGCTCCAATCCCCCATGGGTTTCTAGTAGATATTGGCATTTCTCCTGTGAAGAGATAGAGGAACGAGTCTTCCCCTAGTTTCCTTCTCCAGTTGGCACCGTATTTTACTGGTGGGATTCATATTCAAGAGTGGACATTTTCATTTTATATCTTGATGTTGTATTTGTATCACAGGATTTGTATGCATCCATAAGAATTTGACTCTTCTCATATTTTCTTTCCTCCCTATTTGTATGGTGGGATTGATACGCATCAGTATGTATTTGTGCCTATATATACCTAGATGCCTCCCTATTTGGATGATGGGATTGATATGCATTATTAGGTATTTGTACCTCTATGTAGCTAGATTCCTCCCTATTTGGATGATGAGATTGTTTTGAATCAGCAGGTATTTGTGCCTGCATATATCTGGATGCCTCCCTATTTGGATGACAGGACCAGAGGGCACTAGTAGCAACGTTCACGAGCTTGTATTATGCCACCCCATTTATGTTATGGGTTTGAGCGGAAAGGGTAAAGTTGTATGTCTTCCCATTGAATGTCTCCAAATTTGTACAGCGAAGTTACTCCTCATGAACCAGGGTGATAGCATGTTTCTAGTTATATATTTGCAACACTTGGTGGGAAGCCTAAGGGGCCTGGGTCTTCTGTAAATTAGTTGGTGCCCTCGGTATAAGGTCCTCTTCAGCATGAGGAGACTTGTTCACCTGGTGTCGGCATCGACACTCTCTAGTAGGGGCCCATGAGTTGGACCCCTGTGCAGTTGAGATTAATTCTTCATCATTTACTTCATCTGCCTCCCTAAGATAAGAGAGGTACTCATTTTCACATTTCGGGGGTAGTCAACTGAAACGGTTTGAGATGACCACTAGGGCCGCCTTGTGTTGGGGCACCGATCACGGATGAGATGGTTACTGTAAAGTTTATTTAGACTAGAGGGTTTTTCTTGTAGCCTCACCATGGGGATAGTACCATTTCTATGGAACTATTTGATCCGCATGTTGGATAACCAGCGTTGTAGATGTTGGGTTGGCGAGGGGGTCCTGCTCTTCATCGAGGCCCTGGCCACCTGTGGGATCCCTGAGGCGCATGTCTGCATTAGTCATCGGGATGTCATTTGGATCGAAGGTTTCTCTATGGGAACCTGAAATATACATATATGTAATAGATAGACCACATAACCCCATCAAAGTAGCATTCTCTTGAACATATGCATATTTGACAATTCAGTTTGGCCTCCTTCCCCCTTTTTTATTGTGAGGTGAAGGATCTTGAGTGGGGTAAGACTGCCACCTTGGTTAAGGATTCACGTCGGGTTCACCATTTTTGTTTCACCTCCATGGCCGATATGGGTTCACGTGTGGGGAAAAATGCAAGGAATGGTCTGATGTGTGACAAGAATTTGTCTGTTATTATAGAAACTTTCATGTATCCATCTTTGTTTCAACCAAATTAGTTTCTTCATCCTTTAAATGAAGATTTTATTTACCCCACATAGAATGGGTATTTTATCCATTCTATATTACGAAGTAGGTTCCATAGTCAAATGGTCCCATCAGGTGATTGCATGGGGTCAAGTACTTGTGAAATCAGTCCTCTTAGGATATAACTTCCTCATATGGTCTCTAACAGGTTTATTTGTGGAGCTAGAAACATCCAATGTCCCTAGTATCCATGATTCATGGACCTTATTTCCAATTGAATGTGCTCATAGGATGATTATTTGTCCGACGACACTTAAGGACTCCATTGGTTGAGTGGATGGGAATTCGGGCTCACCACATCCCTTTTGTGGGGGAATATTTCCTATTACAGGACTCTCTTATAGATTTAAGTCATGTTCATATGTTATTGAATACTTGGTTCATTCCCGAAGAGTGTTTCCATAGGCTACACCTGGTTTGCCGGATCGTCATAGGTGTAAAACGATTTGATGCTACAAAGGAAATGTTAACTTATGCCATGAAATAAGGCACTTTGGATTTTATCATCATCTAGGGGGGATAGAAGGTGACTTTATGTTATGCTCAGACCCATAATATAGGCTTCCTACATATCCTCAAGAGAGGAATCAGATCCCACGTAGTTCGGGAAACTTCATGCTTACACATGGGATCTTCCCATTTTAGGGGACATGGCTGGGTGAAATATTTTGTAAGGAAACCCCTTTTGAGCTCGGGCCTTGAATAAGGAATCCTACATATTCTAGTTTTAACAAGAATCATAGTTCTCATAGTTCAAGATTTGGTTTTTTTGTGTGTATGTTGTAATTGTCATGAATCTCTAAGCTCGCATGAACCATGCTCAGTGTGATAAACAAGAGGATGTGAGAGATCTAACCAACCAAACACCTCCTATATTACTGATGGGATAGGGAAGTCCTACAATGGAAGAGGATGGGGTGAATTTTGAAGAGTGTGCGGAGAAATGAACCCTTCAATGTGGGATGAGATTGGAGGTCATGCAGCACCACCCTTAGAATATTTAGAACTTACCTCAGTGGAAGCTCCCTAATAAAACATTCTAGGAAAGGGGAGGAATGTCACCTCTCATCAAAAGGAGAACCGAACATGATTCCTTCGACTGATCACCATTCCTTATTGAATAGAAAATCAAGAGATCACCCTTAATTCCTAGAATGGGGAGGTTCGTGTCAGCATTCCAAGGTTGGACTCTGGGTTACTATGGGAATGTAGACTTACAGACATCCCTGGAGGCCAAATCATTCTAGGTAGAGACTTTGTGACTCCGCTTACCATGGGTATGTAGACTTAAAGGGGCACACTAATGTGCCCGATGATCTAATCATAAGTGTCTGGTGGCTTTGAAGGAGGATTTGGCCTGATGTTGGGGGACTGGTTTGCAGAGTGGCTATGGAGGACTGGATAGTAACAGAGGGGCCAGATTGGAGCTGGAGGGAAGAATATCCAAAGATTCCCTATTCTGTGTATTTTTTTCTTATGAGGGATGGGGAGAGCTCCACATACCATAGTGGTATGCGGGTAGAGGGGTCGTCTGCATACTGAAGCTATACCCAGGCTTGGGCATGGACTATTGTACACCACAGTGGTACACATTCTTGAATGAAGTCTTCCATGCCGCTTTGGGTTCCATCCACGTACTGATGTAGTATGTAATGTTGGGTTAAATATTCATATAGATATACTATGCGGAATGCCATATCAAAGGTGGTTTCTGGGGACTATCGTTTATGAGGAGTTCTTCCGCGAGGAATATGTGGTTCGTGATTTCACCAATTTGGTTTGCGGTTCTCCCATTATTATTATGTACCTTCATTTTATGGTTCACTGTTGTTTATACCTTAAAAGGTGTGGTTTTCAATTTGGGTTTCACCGATGATTTGTGACGGAAGCCGGAATCCTCTCGAAATTCTTACTTCCAACCTCTTGGGTCTCTTTTGTGCTTTCTTCATCCATCCTTTCTCAATTACATTTGTCCTCCTTTTATAGAGAATTAGGGAAATCGTATCTATGGTCATACAACACCATTTGCATAATCCTAGGAAGAGATATCTCGATCCGCGAAAGACTCGGTCTACTGGGGTTTGCGGAGGCTGTAGTGTGCGAGTCATGGTTCGTAGAACACTACTAATTTTCTTCATCCACAAACTACTGAGTTCCCATGACAGTGTGAGAATGGCCATTGCGTGCTTGATTCCCCCAGTGATGCGGTTTGCAGCTTCCTGGGATCATTGGCCATTACCCCGCAGGCCAGCACCTTGTGGGTCATTCTGCGTACAAGTGGTTAGTGGTTCGTGCATTTCGTGAACCCTTCCTGGTGATGGTATACAGGTCTCTTAAAACTCCCTGAGAAATTCAATTCCTTCAAGTTTCTTCTGAAGTTTTCAACATAATTTGAGTCCACTCACTTTACTAAACTTCTTCCCATGGAAAATCCTTTAGGACCCTACAATGATTTTTTAGCACTGATAAAAAATATCTTCATCAGCGCTAAAAATATAGCACTAAAAAAGACTCCTTTTATAATAATTGTTTTAACATTGATAAACAAAGGCCTTTATCAGTGCTAAAAAGGCACTGATAAAGATGTTTCTGATGCTTTCGCTGGGGGGTGCGCGTCCGTCTGTGGGGGGGACGTCGGTGCGACTTTTTTTGCCCTGCATTCCCTCTTTCCAAGGGCGGGCGGCATCCGTTCCTTATTCAGGGACGTCTGCTCCTTGATCGAAATGGGATGATGGGATGTCAGTTCCTCCTTCTGTAGATTACTCCTCGGAACTCATCACCTAGTTAGGGTCTCCCTCATAGATTTAATACGTTGTTCGTGAAACTCTTCCCAGTGCCATGTTTCCATGGATGACGGTTAATTACACTGCTTCTGTCAGAACATTCCAAAGGGTCCGGTCAGGGCGGCAACCTTCAGTTAGGGGAGTAGTCACATCGAGGCATCATTAATGTGTCTGAACGCTGGTGAGTTGGCATGTCTGTCTTTTTTCCCTTATTATAGGGATTCTCGAGGGCATCAAAGCCCGAGGCATCCCACATCGAGCGCGGGGAATTATATGCCATAGTCATGTATCTGAGGTTTTCCTCAACTTCCCATGTTTAACACAGGTTATTCCACAAGTTTAACGTCCCGCAGAGACGGATCGAGCTGATGAGAACACTATCTCAAGTGGATCAGATTGTGGAATCCCCCTTGAGGGAACACTGATATCGGAACCAGCCCGTGGGAAGCTTCCCGAATGATATCAAGGGGAATGGGGTGGCATGATCGCACTGGGATGTGGCAGTCGGGGCAAGAATCTTAATGGGTGATGAAGAGCTATATGGAGTAGAGGGAGAATGAAATGGAACCGTCATGGAGATGACGGTGGTGATGGGCTTGAGTCTCGAAAAGTCTTCCTATGTATCCCCATGGTAGGGAATCAAAGTCCGCGTAGTTCCAAAAGGATGTGTGGGGCTTACACTATAGGCTACCCAAGGTGGTGGAAGAACCGACGTGAATGCGGTCGGAATGACCGGGTGGTGGGCTTGAACCTTGTGAGGCTTCCTACGTACCATACCTTGGCCTCGATCAATGTCCACGTAGTTTGGGTTGGATGTCGGAGAACCGACGTGAATGAGGACCTTGGTCCAATGGGTGGTGAGATTGAACCTTGTGAGGCTTCCTACGTACCATGCCTTGACATTGATCAAAATCCTCATAGTTTGGGAAAAGGTTTCATCGGCGAATCGACGTGAAGGTGAACCCAGGGGTCCCTTGGTGGTGGGCTTGAACCTCGTGGAGGCTTCCTACGTACCATGCCTTGACATGGATCAAAGTCCTTGTAGTTCAGGTTATACAGTTTAACGTCATGCTGGACGGGGGCATACAGTTTAATGTCTTGCTGGACGGGGGAATACAGTTTAACACCATGTTGGACGGGGGCATACAGTTTAATGTCATGTGGGACGTGGGCATACGGTTTAACGTCATGCTCGACGGGGGAATACAGTTTAACTTCATGCTGGATGAGGGCATACAATTTAACATCATGTTGGACGGGGGCATACAATTTAACGTCATGCTGGACGGGGCATACAGTTTAACATCAAGCTGGATGGGGGCATACAGTTTAACGTCATGCGGGATGGGGCATACATTTTAACATCATGCGGGATGCGGTCATACAGTTTAACGTCATGCAGGATGATGGCATAGAGTTTAACATCATGCAGGATGAGGTCATACAGTTTAACGTCATGCGGGAGGAGGGCACACAGTTTAATGTCATGCGGGACGAGGGCATATATTTTAACATCATGTTGGATGAGGGCATATAGTTTAACATCATGTTGGACTGGGGATACAGTTTAACATCATGCTGGATGGGTGCATACTGTTTAACGTCATGCTGGACGGGGGCATACAGTTTAACGTCATGCTAGACGGGGGCATACAGTTTAACGTCATGGAGGACGGGGGATACATTTTAACGTCATGCGGGATGGGGAATACAGTTTAACGTCATTCCGTATGGGGGAATACAGTTTAACGTCATGCAGTATGGGGGCATACATTTTAACGTCATGCTGGATGGGGGAATATAGTTTAATGTCATGCTGGATGGGGGCATACAGTTTAAAGTCATGCGGGGTGCGGGCATAGATTTTAACTTCATGCTGGATGGGGGCATACAGTTTAAAGTCATGCGGGACGCGGGAATAGAGTTTAACATCATGCTGGATGCGGGCATACATTTTAACGTCATGCGGGACGGGGGCATACAGTTTAACGTCATGTTGGACGGGGGAATTTTCATGGTCAATTCTTACTTTAAGCCCACGTGAGTCATGCTTGGTGTGACAAACAAGAGGCAGTAGAGACCTGATGATCACGTCACGAAGGGTGCGTCTGTGAGAAGCGAAGAGGGGATTACACGTTAGGTGGCCCATGGTGTCGGGACATACTCCAGGATGGAGGCCTGAGAGCGACAAAGTGCAGAGGGATAGGGATTTGGGACCGAAGAAAGGAGGTTCCTCGTTCCCTATCACGCCCTCTGCTGGCCCTGGCGATTAGGAAGTACGGAGGTGCATGGGTGCTACATCTCGCAAGAAGTACTAGGGGGTTACGCCAAGATGGATGCCCTTCCCCATGGACAAACTCCGGTTTAATAATGATGATATCATCCCCTATGAGGGGTGATCCCATATTCGTGGAGACCAATGTGTGTAAAGAATGTCCGAGCCGGGGAGACCCTGCATGCGAGGCATGGAGTCGGATCACAGTTTAATGTCATGTGTTGAGGACGAGGTGCTTGGAATTTTAACATTCTGCGGCTCGGACGAGGTGTATTTACTCCACTCCCCTAAGACTTACATGACTGGTACCCTTTGCTCCTTGTGGGAGGGAAGGTACCAGCAATGCCATGTAGAAGGGGGGTTGCAGAGCGAACCATCAAGGGGTCTACGTAAGTGTGGATATGCGAAGAAGCAATATTCATTAGTGTGCCTATGTGAAGAAGCATTAGGAGAAGCAACACTATGGGTGGTATCATCCAGGGGACTTTGAAATCACGTCATTAAAACCTGGAGGGTTGCACGAGAAGAGGAATTGTCAAGCATATGGGTCCATAGGCAGGGGCCTTGTGGAGCTTGGTTGCTTTGCGTAGTAGAGGTAACTTGCAAAGGGGGGTGCTTTGCGAAGTGGGGTGCCTTGGACTTATCATGGGTAAGAGGTGTGAGTGAGAGGTGCTTCGTGAAGTGGAAGGGTGTTTGCGGAGCACTGCCTTGAGAAGAATAGGTGTTTTGCGAAGCAAGGTGCCCGGAAGCAATGTGCTTCACGAAGTACAGTGACCCTGCCTTGGCATGTGGATCACATGTACAGGGTGAGAGTTTCGCAAAAAATAAATGCTTTGTGACTACCCGGGTCCCCTTGGGGATCCCCTTCCATCACAAATTCCCATATTCTTCGTGAAGGGCATCCCTCTCGGAAGAGGGGCTCAAAACGAGACAAGGTGGAGGCCTCTCATAAAGCAAAAATACCTCACAGAGCTCATGATTCCCAGAGGGAAGAGTGCTTCACGATTTGGGAGTTGAGAAGCCAAAAGGTCATATTTTCCATCCTAGAGAGATCAGGGGGAGCTCGGTATTTACAAGCAAGAAGCACCATGAAGCAGAGCTCACGCGGTGTGAAGGGGGGCCTCGGTTGCTTCACGGTGGGTCGTGAACGTCAACCGGGTTCACATAGAGTTACCGCCACCTCTACTTCACGGCGAGTTCACGAACATCAGGGAGTTCACGGAGAGTTTCCACCTCCTCTACGTCGTGGAGGGTTTGCGAACTTCAGGGCATTCGCGAAGAGTTACCGGCTCCTTTGCTTCGTGGTGGCCATGTTGCTTGGGGGTATTCCGCGTCGGGGCTTCACAGGGCAGGGCGCGAGGCCTCCTTTTTGTTCTCTACTTTCTTCGAATATTTGGTTCCAACAAATGCCTCCCCTCATACTTGGAGCCACTGAGTGATCAAGGGTTGAAGTCTGAGGGAAATCTCCCAAATTGTCGACAGTTCGCGGTGCCGACTCGCGAAGAGGGCGTGCGAGGCGGATAGGGGCCGTGAGGTCCGGACACTACATGAAGCTCCGCGCGGGCTGGATGTGCCGTGAAGCTCTGGGGTCACCACCTATAAATAGGGGGCTGAAATCTCTTGTCTTTTTCCTTCTTTGATACTTTGTCCTTTTGTGCTCTTGATTCGTGAAGCTCTGCGTAATCCACGTCTGCTCACCGCGAATCGAGGTTCGTGGAGAACCGCGAGTCTCCGACTCCATGACTGCTCCAATCAAATGTCTACTTGCAAGCCGAGGCCAGGATCCGCATCTTGGCTTTGCAAGAGAGCTTCAAAAACGAGCTCCGTGAACAATCTCTGTGACCCAACCTGAAAATTGTCCGAGTTATAAAACCCAATGGCCCATCAAGAAGCTGTGTTAGGGGTGCTCGAAGATGCTGCCTGGAGGGATGAAATGGCCAACTGTCTGGGCCTGGGGGAGCTGTCTGAAGTCACTCGGAACATAATGCTTTGAAGTAACTCTTTCTAGAGAGACAAAAAAACTATTCGCTATGCAAGAATATTCCCTTGTATGGATTCGGGTAGAGGGATGACATCTTCATCCCTGAGGCGAGCAGGGACGAACCGGTTTGCGGGTTCAGGAGCATGTCGTGCCAGCACCAATGGTTCAGGGCGGCTGATGGTCACGCGCGGGAGGACTTCACACCTGTCACCGCCGACTGTCTGCACAACCATCTGAACAACATCGATGGGAAGCCATTGCAACCAGAGACTTTTCCTCCCATGTATCGCACCATATTGAAGGTAGCATTGCAGGATTCGAAGAAGGGGTGGTCCGATGAGTGGGACCTACGCTAGGGCGGTAACTTCACCAATGATTGGGCATGGGCCTACTGAGTAGGTGACTCATGCGTGGAGTTTGGGGATGAGATGAGGAGAGTGGGTTTGTATGAGGCGGCATGGGCCTCCCAATTCCATATTTATCAACCGAAATAGCTGATGCCAGAGCTGTTGATCAGATGGTCATCTAGGACTAACACTTTTCACCTGCACCATGGGGAGGTTGGCATTAGTCTGTGGGATGTCCATCAGATTTAGAGGGTCCTGATCATGGGGTCCATGTTTGATGAGTTCCTCCCCAACATGAGCACGTGGGAGGATCCATAGCATATGTCGTAGCTGGCACTAGCACTGATGGGACTGGTCCCCGGAGAGGACAAGGAAGCGGTGAGAGATGTACATTTTAAGAAGTGGTTCAAGTAGTTCCTGAACTTCTCGGAGGATCGAGAGTTCCCTCTGAGGCCTCGAACTTGTCCGAAGGGGGATCAACGGGGCAAGGAGAACTCGTATTGGTGGCTCTTGGAGGACATCCAATGGAAGACCTAGGGTTTCAGTGTCAGCACTGAACAACAGCCAATTGTCAGGCTGGCGACGTTTATCGCGACCCTTATCTGTTGTTGGATCCTATCAGTGAGGGATACCAACATGGGGGGTGCGGCCTAGCTCATTCAACATGGAATCCATGCTGCCCACAGGAAGGTAGGTCAATATGGGTATTTTGATGCTCTCCATATTTTACAAGATGATGCGGCATGCTAGTGAGGGAAAGAAGCTGCCAAGGATATTCGAGCTCTTCCACCTTCTGTATGGGTGGATCGCGGCGTACGTCAGGGGGGTTTACGAATATCCAAACCCCATTTCACCACCGGGGGTCAAACTTCCACCCCTCCATTCTGAATGTTGTCGGGACCTTCCCAGTCAAACTAACCGTACTGATGGTGCTGAACCGGGTGTGGAAGGCAAACGAGTTTAACGTCCACCCATTTCCATTGCTGACGGGGGAACTCACTGATGACGGTCAGGGAACGGAAGATCACCGGACCTATTTCATGGCTTTCTGAGCTGGATTCTTGGTGGAAAGGGTGGATCACGAGCCTCTCTGTGAGTCGTACACCCCGCACCAGTTCGTGAGGCAATTCTGGTGCCTGAAGCGGCTGACCCCACAGGTCTACTGGGTGGTGCGCCATTAGGATCACCAGTGTGTGATAAGGAAATTGTGGCTCATGTTCACACGGGAAGATGGGAAAATGAAAAATGCATTGCCTCCCTCTAGTGATTCCTTTAGACTGGTGAAGGAGTATGCCATCAGCTGGGAGGAAGATTATCTGAGGGAAATGCTAAAGCAGCCAACCATTCGAGCTGGTGATGGTGGGCCTCCCCTATCCCAAGGTCAGGGTCGAAGGGAAGCAAGGGCCTCTTGTGGTGGTGAGGCTGCCGTGGTGGTGAGACCTGCACCAGCTAGGGATGAGACAACAGCAGTGGATCCAACAGCGATAGTGGACCCGGTGGTCTCGAAAGAGGAGAGCCCTCCGGAGGGGCGGCCACTGAGGGGATTTCGCAGGATATCCACTCAGGCTCCGGGGAAGCGGTTGTGCCATATCGACATGCCAGAGAATGTTGCTTTCCCGAAATCTTGGGAAATTTGGGACGTCAACCGACAACACCTTTGTCCTCTCGAGATGTGGGAACACCTGAACCATCTCGAGATGGTTTTACCGGGTATAGGCCCTGTTCGGGCCGGTTTCACGGTGTCTCTGGCGAAGGCGGAGCAATATTTGGATGAGCTAGAGGACTACGTACATTTAGTTGGTGTACCGCGTCCAATGACATACCGGGTGAGGGTAATGCTGGATCAGATAGTTCCCCCACATCTATCGGCCACCGAACTAAGAGAGTGCTTACCCCTGTCGGAAGATTCAGACGAATCCTCTTTGGGAGACGAGGCTGGGGGATGGAGCCCGTTGGAGGAAGGAGAATTCGATGATCAAGACTCGGATCTCGATGATTTCTTGGAGGTTCTCGAGTTAACATTCCCAATTTCTTTCCTCAGGGTCTTCTCTCGGGTCATTTTGGACCTCTTACCAACATATGAACCATGCAGGAGGAACTTGTACGTAGACCTCGTTCTTTCCCCTAAGTGGGTGATGATGCTGGAACCTCGAAACCCGCACCTGTAGCCACGTCCTGTTCTATGTCTGGCGGGGCTAGGAAACCCGAGTTGGCTCCTCCAGGATCTTCAGACCTTTTGAGAATATATGGAGGGCCACGCCTTAGGGTCCCGTTAGCATCAACTTAGGAGCAGCACTAGTAGTTTGATATCCATAATTCTTCTCCACTGAATTTATTGTTGTCATACGTAGATCATGCCAACTAACGTCCATGCCCTTCCCTGTCGCATACAGTTCTACGACTGACATGGGCTGCTACAGCAAGGCTGGTCGGGATGTCTGGTGGCATCCCTCCTAGGGCCATGTCGGTGATCATGGACATAGTTACCCCACCTACCCGAGCTACAACACTCCCTATCATTGGCGGGACCACCGGCAGGGTCGTGCCCGAGGTTATTGAGCTGGAGTCCGATGATGAGGATCGACCGGTCTTCCCAAGTCCCGCCGAGTCTGATCCAACGCCAGATGTCACGCCTGATCCCACACCATATTCAGATCCTGCTGAAGACTTATTTCGGGCATACCCCACGTACGAGCCTGCTAATCGTGCAGACTGGGATGAGATGGCCTCCGATGAAGAGGACAACAAAATAGTCCACCGCCGATCATGGAAGCTGATCACATGATTCATCAACGACACCCCCAAGCACTATAGCTGGATGAAATGGACAAACTTCACTCAAGGTTGCATGAACTATGTGTTGGGAGAGTGGACGCCCAGCACCCTCATATTCTCATCCGAGATCTCAGGGAAGAGAAGATTCAGGAGTATGACCGCGGGCTCAGTGTGGGCTAGCAGCGGAGGAAGCCAACGAACATCAATAAGCTCTAGGAGGCTGAAAATGAAGTCCAACACCTACAGATCCGGGCAGAAGAGAATTCAGCCTCTCTCAATGCACAATCTGAGCTGATCATGTGATTGAAGGCCCAGCTGGGAGAGGCGGAAGAGCGTATGAGGTAGGATTCAGAAGAGATGGTCATCATTCAGGCTAACATAGAGAGGGCCCGAGCTGAGGCTGATAAACTGCACCCCATCACTACTGAGGAGGAGCGGGAGCTAATTCGGCAGCAGTAATTCCTGGACGCCACGAGTCGAAGGGTGGCGGAGCTGCAACGCTCTTTTTATGGGGTCAATCTGTCCATGGGGGGAGTTGACCCTCGGGTACTATAATGATTAAAAACCCTTAATTGCACTTTCGCACTTTGATTCTTTTTAATGTTGTAGCATGCATGAATTCTATTGTTTTCACTGGTTCATTTCATCCTTATAATGTTTGTGTAATGTCCAGCGACAATTCCCTAAGCTCACGTGGGTTGGGCCCGATGTGAGAAACAAGATATAGTCGCCTCATCCCTCAATCCAAACATAGGAGTGTAAACCAAGCTTCGGGCATCCGGGGTTTTGGATAATTGATCCGGATTTTCAGGAAATGGGAGATACCTGACTGGAGAAGTAAGTTCTCAGAACAGCCGAATTATTGTTTTTCCAGCGTGCTCTTGTGTACGATCGGTGCAATGCTAGGGGCGCAGAAATCGGTCCGAACAGATGGGAATGGGAAGTGTGAATCACGATACCCAAGATTCAAAACATTTTGGGGTGGTGTGACAATTAAATACAACTGTTAACCATGGCGGAAAACGGTATCCTTATTGTGTTAGGCTGAAATGGGGACAACAAATGAGGGCTGACCGTTGACCATGTTCGCAACACGGGGCCTAACTCAAATATCATCGATCAGTCTTCCAAGATGTTGGCCCAGGACAGCTGGCAGACCATAGGTCGTGTATCCATACTATTAGGGGGTCCCTCCAAACATGACCAGTCTTCAGGAACATTGGACCAGGACAGCAGGTGGACCATAGGTCAGGCATCCATACTGTTAGGGGGTTCCTCTAGACATGAAAGAGGACGAGAGTCCGAATAAGTGGCACACGAAGTGTGGGATGTGGAGTGAGGGTTTATTCGAACAGAATCCAACACTCTTGAGGTTACGCTGCCATGGTGGGAGTATGCTAGATGGGCGCATTGGTTTGATTGTGGATCATTCCTTCTTTCAGATAGGGCCTCTCTGGCGAGCGGTGTTGTTGCTTCCCAATATCATCTTGGGGCATCCTGAACTTTTTCAGGGAAGATTTACAGTTGTATGGTTCCCTACGAGGGGTCAGGCTAGGGAGCCTAAAAGGGGAAGAATAGGATTTATGATTCTTGTGGGCTGGACCCTAGGTAAAAATACCAGGGTGTCCCTACGTATCCCATGAGGATGGGAATCAAGCCACACGTAGTTCTAGAAGCACAGTTTAACGTCATGTTGGACGATGAGATGCCTAGTTGTGCCGATACACATCCTACCAAAACTGCTAAGCCCACGTGATTCATGCTCAATGTGGGAAACAAGAAGTAGTGAAGAACTCTCCTAAAACAAAAAGGGGAATGTTAGGGTGAAGGGACGCTCAGTGAATACCGGCCCAATGACTCTAACACGTCCATGTGGCGCACCTAGACGCGTGAAGAGGTAGAGTCAAGTATGTTAGAATCCCACTTGAACATGAGGAAGTGGAAATGTGTGAAATGTGACACTCGAGATTTGGATCACAATGATGGCGGTGTGATGATAGAGGATAACTGCTGACCATGGCAGAAACTCAGTATCCATATCGCATTAGCCTGGAATGGGGACAGACAAATGAGGGTCAACCGTTTAACATGTTCGAAACATGGGACTTTTCGCAAATGTCGTCTGAGATCCTTAGGGACGTTGGCCCGAAATGATAGGAGATCCCTTAGGCCCAGCATCCATGGAGAGCCCTTAAGCCTAGCATCCATGTCGTCTGAGGGTCCTTTTGGATGTGGAAGATGATGAGGATCCAAATAGTGAGCACACAAATCATGGACATGGAACGAGGGAATGTTCCCATGAAAATTCCACACTTCGCAATCTTTTTCAAAATTCATTTCAATACGACAATGAAACATATTAGATGGAGGGATCTAAGTCCTTTCCCATAGGGAGATCTTATTTTAGGGTCATAGAATTCGGACCATGGATGGGAGGAAACATAGGAGGCGTGTGGTGGGGTAACTAAAATACCCGACATGAATGGGAACTGGGGGTTTTGACCACCACGTGCTTCTCGGAGAGTTTTTTAGGTCGAGGGACCAAAAACGAGGGTCGATCTGGGCCTGAAGCAAAGTGCAAAGTCATTCCTACATACCCCATGTAGATGGGGATCAAGCTGCACGTAGTTCTTGAAAGTTTCTTAGTTTAAGGTCTTAAAACTCAGACCATGAATGGGTAAAGAGAGTAGGAAATACATGGTGAAGTGGTTACAAAACCTGATGTGAATGAGGACATAAGCCCTACTTACCATGTGTTCTCTGGGGAAGTGCTCGAGTCGAAGGACCGACCATGAAAGTTAGGCAGGGCTCGCGGGGAAGTACCCGAGCGCTCCTACGTATCTCATGAGGATGATAATCAAGACATACGTAGTTACAGAGGGTGGAACAACACAGTAAGGCACCAGTGCAAAGGATAAAGGGGGCGCGCGGGTCTAGCCCTCACACCAAGAGAAGCGGTATTTGAGAAATAATGTTTGTCCTTTTAAGGTGAGTGGTTTTTTTTGGTGAAGAAACAGGCTGAGGGTTGCAAGCCCTGGTGTCTCCATAAGAATCAAGACATAGTAGGCATTGACAAATGGTATGGTACGTGACCAATACCCAACGTGATTTCCTCTAAGATGAGGTCATCATAATGTAGTGTCGTTTTTCATCATGAGACCAGGATGATAATGTCGTAGTTTAGGGTTGTGTGACAGGACCAAGCATGCATTTTAACGTCATGAAGCACAGACGTAGCAGAGACGATGCTTGGTGGGGAATGTGTATGGTTCGATGTAACATAACCGACATGAATGAGGACTTGATCCCTCATCACACCGTATGTAATTATAAGAGAGGAACCTTAGGCCAAGAGGCCTACATAGAGGCGAGAGATGAAGGGGAGATAGACTAGCTCCCAAATGAGTTGGACTCAAAAACTAGATGTTCGGGTGGTCCTATGTATCCCATAAGGATTGGAATCAAGCCAGACGTAGTTTTGAGGAGATCTTAGTTTACGGTCATAGAGCTTGTACCATGAATGGATGGAAACTTTCCAAGTAAGAGCAGGCCTCGACCCGATCCCTAAGCCCACGTGAGTTAAACTTGGTGTGGTAAACAAGGGAGGAAGATATTTATTGAAATACCTGGAACGTCCATCAAAGGGAATTCTGTACAGAGCCCCGAAGTACACCTTTAACACGGATTTGTTCCCCTAATGTGCAGATGCGCACTGAGGAATAGTACCAAGAGTTTCAAACTCTACTTGGACATGATGAGGTGGATAAGGATATAAATCGTGTAACCGACATTTTGGGCTTAACGGGGTTGGTGTGGTGATGGAGGATAACTATTAACCATGGTGGAAAAATAGTATCTATTTCACATTATCCTGGAGTGGTAACAACAAATGAGCATCAACCACTGACCATATTCGCAACGCAGGATTTTTATCAATTTTTTGTTCGAAACCCTCAGGGGTGTTGGCCTGTAATGGTAGGAGAGCCCTTAGGCGTGGTATCCAGGCCATTCTTGGGGGTCCCTCCAGGTGTGAAAGGTGATGAAATCCCTGAAGAATAGAGACACAAAGCCTGAAAAGTGAGTGCAGACGTGTCCAAGTAAGGTCCAACATTCCAGGTAAAAAACCAGAGTACCCTTAGGCACATTGTTGAACCACCGAAAAGGGTCTAGGAAATATCTCAGGAGAGGTATGCCAAGGGGCCAAGGTGGGATGGAGATTTCTGAAAGATGGGGCTGGACCCGAATCCTTGACATTCAGGTGGTCCTACGTATCCCATAAGAATGTGAATCAAGCCACGGGTAGTTCTCAAGATGTAGTTTAACGTCATGTAGGACGAGGAGGGTTGGGGAATAGGATTCCCTGGACAAGGGAGGTGTACGGCATGGCGAGTAACCAGATATGAATGGGGACATAATCCCACACCATACCATACACTCCGGGAAATAACTTGGGCTAAGGGGCCCGAGAAGTCCAAGGGGCCTGAGGCTGGGCCTCGGTCAGGAAGGCCTGACCAGCTTGCAGTTTAAGGTCTTGCAGTAAGGACAGGGGTCGGGGTAAAGTGTCTCTTCTGGGCATGTGTATGGTACGGTGGGTAACCCGACATGAATGGGGACATAATCCCATGCCACACCATACAATCTCGTCATAGAGAACCTGGGCCAGGGGCCCGAAAAGGCTAAAGGGCCTGAGGTGGATCCTCGGTCAGGGAATGTGTCCGGTATGGAAAGTAACCCGACATGAATGAATATATAATCCCACATCATGTCGTACACTCCCATAAGAGAATCAGGGCCAAGGGAATGACTGTTGGCACCACCTAGAGGGAATTTTGTCACTTTTGGATGGGGCAGAATGAACCACTCCACTCGATGTTTGGGACATCTTGGGGTGGACCCGAACATCCAGGACAACTATTGACCATGTTCGAAACACAGCGTCCCTATGGTGACCTAATATGGGAGAAACAAATGAGCGTAGATCGCTGACTGTATTCGAAACATGGGACATGTATCGGCTTGTTTCTTGGTATCCTCGAGGGCATTGGCCTGAGGTGGTAAGAGAGCCCTTAGTCCTAGCATCCATACCATTCAGGGGCCCTTCCGGATGGGGAAAGTGATGGGATCCTAGTCAAGGAGTGGGTGAAGCATAGTTGTTTCCATCTGTGAAAGAGGCGAACATCTCCAGGGAGGGGGACATACAGCCGGACCGAGGCTTGCTCGATGTGCATTGGGGAAAAGGTTTGCACCCTTCCATATGTCTTGACCCGAGGGGAAGATTTTTGCTTTTTGGGCTGGGCCAACAGACGAAGTGTCTGGGCATTCCTACATATCCCATGAGGGTGGGAATCAATCCATATGTAGTTCTTAAAATTCCATGCATTTTAACGTCATGTGGTGAAGACGCGGGAGGATAAAAGAACGGGAATGGGCACATAGTGTGACCAATATAATCCTCGTATGATTGGGGCTAAGGAAGCATACTACACATCATGCGGAGACCCTCCAAGGAAAATATACTGAGGCGGACTGTCAAAGGGAAGAACTCGGGGTTGGGCTCAAGACGAGACACCTGAGAGTTCCTACATATCCCATTAGGATGGGAATCAAGCAATACGTAGTTCTGGAATCACGGTTTAACGTCATGTAGGATGATGAAACGCATCTCATCCGGGGATGTGTATGGTACGAGGAGTAATATGATGTGAATAAGGACATAATCCTACACCACACCGTACAATCCCATAAGAGGGAACCTGGGCAGGGGGCCCGAGAAGGCCAAGGGGCCTGAGGCTGAGCCTCAGTCAGGAAGGCCTGACTAGCTTGCAGTTTAACGTCTTATAGTAAGGACGAGGGAGATATTAGTTTAGGGTCATAGAGATAAGACCATTTTTCAGTTTATTATCATGCGGGACGATAATGAGAAGTTTAACATCATGATGGGTGATGATGTAGTTTAATGTCATGTAGGACGATGTTGCAATTTAAATTCGTGCAAGACTGTACAGTTTAAGGTCATGCAGGACCATCGTGCAGTTTAAGGTCATGCGGGACTATACAATTTAAGGTCATGTGGGACCATCATGCAGTTTAAGGTCATGCGGGACCGTACAGTTTAAGGTCACATGGGACCATACAATTTAAGGTCATGTGAGACCGGGGTGCAGTTTTGGGTCATGCAGGACAGGGGTGTAGTTTAGGGTCATGCAGGACCGGGGTGCAGTTTTGGGTCATATAGGACCCAGGTGCAGTTTCGGGTCATGCGGGACTGTATAGTTTAAGGTCGTGTCATACCTTGGGTCTCAAGAAAATTATTGCTTGAGGAACTTGGCATTGGTTAGAGGAGTTATGTGTTCACCATCCATGGTTACCAAGGAGTATGCTCCATTGGGGTAAATCTTATGAATGATGTAAGGTCCTTCCCATTTGGGCTCCAGCTTGGGTGGTTTCCTGCCGGGGATCATTGGCGCTCAGAGGGACAACACCAGGTTGCCTTGCATAAAAGAGCAAAGGTGAACCTTCTTGTTGAAGGCTTTGGTTATCTTATTCTGATGCCTTTCTAGATTGTGCAGGGCACAGAACCTGTTCTCGTCCATTGATTCCAACTCAGCTAGATGGATTTCGGCCACCTTATCTGGTGCCTTCTAGTCATAGACCACAGTACGTAATGATGGAATCTATATCTCTATGGGCAAGATGGCCCTAGCCCCATACACCAGGGAATATGGAGTCACCTGGGTGGAATTGCGAGTTTTCATCTGATACGCCCATAGGGCATTGGGGAGCTTGTCCGACCAAATTTTATTGTTCTGACCAACCATTTTCTGCAAAATGTTAGAGATGGTCATGTTGAATGCCTCAATCTTCCCATTTTCCTACGCGTGATAGTGAGAGGTATGGTTCGAATGGATATTGTACTTGGAGTACAATTTCTTCAGCTCGGCTACTCAGACGTTGGTGTCGTTATTGGTGAGGACAGCGTGAGGGACTCCAAACCGGTGGATGATATTAGAGCTCACGAATTTAACAATGGAACGGGCCTTGACCTCTTTGAGTGGAACTGCCTCTACCCACTTGGAGAAGAAGTCCGTAGCGGTCAGGATGAACCTACACTGGCGAGCTTTCACCGGTGGATATGGTCCCACGACATCGAGTCCTCAAACCGAAAATGGCCAAGAGCACTTGGTGGAGTGGAGAGGCTCTGGCGGCCGATGCAGGAAGTTAGAATGAACTTGTCATTCATGTCATCTCTTGGAAAACTCAATACAATCATGGATCATAGAGGGCCAGAAATACCCCAGTCTCTGGATCTGATGGGACATCTTTGGCCCAGCCTGGTGGGCACCGTAGGAACCAGTGTGAAACTCTTGCCTGACCTGAGAAATATCGACTCCTTGAATGCAACGGAGGAGAACACCATCGAAGCCCCACTTATAGAGGATCCGCTCAATACTGGGACCACTTTGGAGGGTAAACTGCAGTGTGCAGCGTCGAATTCACTCGGGCTCAGCTCGATCATCTAGGAGGCAACCATTTTGGAGATACTCGAAAAAGGGTTCCCTCCAGTCGAGAGTGGCCTCGACCACTACATCTGAAGAACTTTGGGCTCCTAACATGGAGGGTCCGGTGGCAATATGGCTTACCTGTAGGCCATCATCATACTCTGAGATTATGGGGGTGATGACTCTCCGGTGTGCCACATGTATGATCAAATCATCCTTCTCGAGTTCTGAGAGTGATGCAGCAAGGCTAGCCAAAGCATCCGCTCGACCGTTTTGTGACCGAGGGACATGGGTAACCTCTGTTCAAGAAGGGAACTGGTCCATTAGACGGAGGGTGCACTCCAACAATGGCACGTGTTGTGGCTTTCTGACAACATAGTCTCCATTGACCTACTTGATGACTAGTCCGGAATCCCCTTGTATGTGAAAATGGGGCACATCAATATCAAGAGCCAACTCGAGGCCGGTGATGAGATCCTAATACTCTTCCTCATTGTTGGTGCAGCCTTTTGACAACAGGAATGAGCATGGTAGGATGTATTGCATCGAGGGGGTGAAGACGATACCCAGAACCACTCTATTGAGCTTAGGATCGTTGAGCCTCCTACCGGTGGGGCTTTCAGAGGCATTGTCGAAGTGCATTTTCCAGCATGAGATGGCATGATCAAATGAGAGGATTGCCTCATTAGAAAAATACAGGTCCAGGGATTGATCCGCAGAGGTTGGATGGGCAGCTAGGAAGTCTGCCAATGTCTGTCCTTTGATAGCCTTCTGAGGCACGAACCTGATGTCGAACTGCTGGAGGATCACCGCCCACTGCACTAGTCGGCCAGTCAACATGGGGCGGTTCAGAATGTACTTAAGTGGATCTACCTGAGAGACCAACTGTACCTTGTGGTGCTACAGGTAGTGTCGCAATTTCTGTACGGCAAACCCGGGCGCAAGGCAGCTTTTTCCAATGGTGGAGTATCTGGTCTCCGTATCGAGGAGCATGCGGCTGAGGTAGTAGAGGTTGTTCTATATCCCCTCATTTGTCCTTCTGGGTGAGAAGTGCGTTGAGGGACCATTCCAGGGCGGTCACGTAATGTACCAGTGGATTTCCGACAATAGGTGGCATCAGGACCGGAGGTTGGAGAAGATACTGCTTGATTTCCTCGAAGGCGGTCTGACACTCTTTACCCCATTCATAGGCGGAGCCTTTCTTCATGAGTCAGGAAAAGGGCTTACACTTGCCGGCCAAATTCACAATGAATCGACGTATATTGGCTAAGAGGCCTTGGAGACCTCGAAGCTCCCGAATATTTCTCAGGGGAGGCATCTGGATGATGGCTTTGATTTTCTCTGGATCGATCTTTATGCCTCAGTATCTGACAACAAATCCAAGAAACTTCTCGGAGGTGTCCCCAAAGGCACACTTCAACGGATTCATCTTCAGGTGGAGAGAACGTAGGAAATCGAACACTTTCTCATGTTCCTCGAGATGGTCCCAGTGCTAATGAGATTTTACCACCAGATCATCTACGTAGCACTCCACCAATGTCCTTAGAATCAGCTTAAATATGGGGTGCATGGCTCGCTGATAAGTGGAACCTGCATTTTTCAGACCGAAAGGCATAACCTGGTAACAGAAAGTACCTTGGGAGACCTGAAGGCAGTGGACACCTCATCTTTAGAGGCCATCTGGATCTTGTTATACCCGGAATACCCATCCATGAAAGAGAGGGCTTGGAACCTGGTCGTGGAATCAATCAACAACTCTGTCACTGGGAGGAGAAAATCATCCTTCAGACAGTGACGGTTGAGATCGCAGAAGTCGATGCAGACTCTGATCTGCCCGTTCTTCTTCTTGACTAGAATAATGTTGTCTAGCCACTTGGGGTACTAGACTTCCTTGACGAATTTGGATTTGATAATCTTGTCAACTTCGGCCTCAACCAGGTCACTGTGGGAAGGGTGCATCTTTCTAGGAGGTTGTTTGAACCCACAATGGTTTGTCGGGAAACCAAGGCGGTGGATGGCTACCTGGGTATCTAGTCCTGGAATCTCTTCGTAACTCCAGGAAAACACATCATGGTGTTGTTTGAAGAATTCTACATACCGCTGCTGCTCCTCAAGGGACATGGTGGCACTAATCAATGTGGGTCTTGGATCTTCCTCGCTACCAAGGTTCACCTGTACCAGTTCATCGACCGTGGTAGAGACGCCTTCTTCAAAGGCAGGGGAGCATCCTCTAGATCCTCTTCTCCACTTGTGGACGGATCCTCCAAGGGGGAAGTTGCTTTAGAGCCACCAGGATCTACTGGGAGGCTGGTGCTAGCCTGAGCGGCAATGGTCATCACATTAGGAGACTCATGCGCCACTGAGACCATAGTGATGAAAGTGGTTGATCCAATCCCATATGGTCTTCGGCCCAAGGGGCCATGCTTAATGACATCAAAGCAGTAGTGGCATGTCGGCTTGAGCCGATTGATTCCATCCCGGGTGAAGAGACATGTATGACATATCGCCATTGCCATGAGCCTGACGTCCTGATATCATACAGGGGTAGGAGGTTCCGGGGTCACCTGAGCCTGGTTGGTGTAGGAGTACAAGGTGATTTTCTGCCGTCACATGGACCTGGGAATATGACTTCCTCTTGTTCCCGAAACAAAAAAACACTTCCCCATGTCGGGGTTTTTGGCCTCCAACCTATGGATCGGGAATATATAGGCGTCGTCTAGACCTGTCCAGGGATCACTTGTGACCAGGGCTGGTTCATCCTCACTTTCCAGGATTTGCTTATCCTTGGTCTTGTAATAGTTAGTGTCCAGATAGTGGGATTCACAAGAGGAAAAAGGAGGCGCATCTCCTTGGAGCATGCCTACTCAGTCGTTGAGGGAGTATTTGAAGCATTGGTGATACGATTAAGGGACCTCTACATGTAGATAGAGCCATGGCCTTCCCATCAATGCGTTGTATGCGGTGTCCTGGGAGACGACCATCAATTTGGTACTGGAAATTAGGCCACTGAACTGGGACTTCAAAAGGATATTGTCGACCGGGGTCTGCTCGGTCCTATCATATCCCTAGATTCTGAGTTCGGAGGGAGTTAGATCATCCTCAGATAAACCCAGTTTCCACAGTGTCCGATTCGGGATTAGGTTAATCCTAGAACCTGTGTTAACAAGACAGCTACAGACTTCCAAACCATTTAACTGACCAAAGATGTACAGTGGAAGAATTTGCCCCTATACGGGAGGGTCTTCGTCTTTACCAGAGAATGAGATAACTTCCTGGAATTCAGATTTCTCAATTGCCTCAGCGTGGAAGGCTTATACAGCTTCTACCTCCGTCTCAAACTGGAGGGGGCTCCTTAGGGACTCGGCAAGTGCCTCACGTATTTCAGACGATAGGAGAAGATCCTCATGGATAGAAAGCCTTGCTGGAATTCCGGTAAGGTGATTCAGAACATCATACTTCCATGACAAATGCGAGCCTCTGCTTACATGAGGTTGCTCTGCCATTGGAGGCATGGCGGGCCCTGCCGGCTGAACTAGCGGCTGGATGGTACTTGGTACATCCCACTTTCTACTAGTTGAGGCCTGAAGAGTAGCTTCCGGATGAGGACCGAACAACCGATATTGGCCTGTAGTAGGGTGAGACTAGCCGCAGTACGGATGGGGTAGCTCTGCCTGATCTAGTAGCACAAAAGGTGGTGGAGGTAGATCTGAGCGTACTAGATAAGGAGGCTGTGTGTGCTGAGCTCTGCACTGGGCCTGCTATCTGGTTTCAGTAGCATGCACGGCCTAGCTAAAAGTGCCTACTTACTTTCCTTGACAGCCCATGTGGCTGCGGTTCCACTAACATTGACGTCGACTGGGGACGTTGGGAAGGCTCACCTGGCGTTCCCCCTCATCGGGAGTCATATAGGGATTTACCATCTCCACGGTATTAATAGAAGCATACCACTGACTGTCACTTGACGAATCATCCACCACTGGGTGGATTTTGGGAGGGATCCCCATCTCAGGGGGCATGAAGTCACTGAGAGTGCGGGATGACGACAGTAGTGGTGGAGAACATTGCTTTTTCTTGCACCGTCGCTGCTTTCCCTTCTGGGAAGAGGTCGTCTAAGATGACGACGCAGAGGTACTGGTCACATATTCTGAAGGATCCGGCTAATTCAGGCATTCCCGAATAATACCATGGGTTCAGGCGACGGTTTTATGGGCCATCCAGTCATCTTACTTCTGGGACCCATGGCTGGGAACCTGCTGCCACTCGCCTTCTTCGTCGCTACAACTTTCTGACCTTACAAAGACACATGCCACTTGTGTCGGGGATGGGCCCTACCTGACTATGTTGTTGTTGACCTGGTCTTGGATCCAGTCTTTAAACACATAGCACTGCTTGAGAGTGTGCCCCAAGATCTGGAGATAGGGGCAGTAGTTGGGGTGATCGGTGAGATTCGCCTCTGTCTGCCTTCTACACTCGGGTAACCACATGATCCCCTACTCTAGGGAACTTCAAAAGTAACTGGGGACCTGATTCTCACTGAACGAGTAAGTCTAGTGCCTTCTTTCCAGATAGGGGTCTCTGGGAGCCTAGCCCTGATGAGGGTCCGGAGGGGCCTACCAAGGAGGCATAGCCTGATTTTCATGCCTAGGTAGTGGTGGAGCATTGCACGGGGGAACCTGTCGATTCTGAGGCGGTCGTTGCTGGGAAGGAGGCTGTGCCTGAGGTGGAGGGCCTCTGTGAGGTTGCGGAGCCGACACCACTGGTAGCAACTCTTGCTTCTTGGGGTCTTCTACTTGGGCCACCGCAGTGGGCTCAGCTCTAGCAGCCCTTCTTTCTAGGATCACAAGGGACAGCAGACGTGCCTGACTAGCCTGTTGCAGAGCTTCCTCAAGGCGCTGGGCCTTATCCGAGAAGTCCTGGAACCCTCCGGGGTAGTTCTGGGTGATCAGGTAAGGAACCAGTTCGGTTTTGACATTCCCTACACACATCGTCAGTAATTTCTCTTGAGTCAGTGGCATGTCGGGGGAGTATGTAAGCCCCTTCCACCGGGCGATGAAGTTTGTGACTCTCTCATCAGGCCTTTGTTTGCACTTGAAGAGGTATGTGATGTTGTTCTTTCATGCGGTGGAGCTGAACTGGTATAAGAACTGCCGGCATAGATCCTCCCAGCCTGTCGCCGATCTGATAGGGAGCTGGTTGTACCAGACGAATGTAGGGCCCTCCAACATCTGCATGAAACATCGGATCTTGGCAGTTTTCTGCTATGCTGGGGTCCCCAACATGGGGCCACACCTGGAGGAAAAGTGGTCCAGGTGCGGCGGCGGGTCCCCTGTCTCGTTAAAGGGTGAGAAAGTGGGATTCCCAAAACCCGGAGGTTCAGGAATATCATCCACCCATGCGGGATACGGCTTGCAATCTGGTGGGACTGCCACCTGCCGCGTTTCCAATGCCTCAAGGCGGGCGATGAGTGCCGCTATAAGATCATCTGGGTGGGGGTCCCTGTCTTGACAGGGATCCCTAACCACGAGTGCATTGTCGGGATCTTCGACATGGTAAATGGCTTCAACGGCTCATGGAGCGACATGCGGAACGGCCCGCCGGGCAGCTGGGGGAACCCAGGCTAGATTCCTCGGATTTACTCTCCATTCAGGAGGGTTTGGTGAGACGTATCGTGCCCTCTTTTCATGAGTTCCAGCTTCTGCCCTATCTGTGGGAGTAGCATGATCAGGGTTTCCCAGAGGCATCTCTCCAGGGGGAGTTGTTCCTACCCCTGATTCCCCAGCCTAGGATCACCATAGTCGGGTTGTCACTCTATAGCGCGCTCGGCCAGGAGTTCGTCGACCAGCCTCTTCTGCTCAGAAAGTTACTGGCACAACATCGCCTTCACGGGGTCTTTGTCTATCTTCTGCACGGAGGCAGATGGGTTGGAGTGTTTGAAAGATCCAATGTGATCTTTAACCTTACCGGCGTTCCGACTGAGTACCAGTGACTCGGTGGGCGCATGGAGACCTAGGAGGTTCCTCTACTAACGAGTAATCCTCTCTGATGGGTCTAACGGTGGTGGTACACCCTCAGGTGGTAATTCTCTATCGAGAAACTCCATCTCGTCATCCTTGTCCACTATGTCAGTCATGTGGACATTAACCCTTCTTGGGGGCATGTCCTCAATGTCTCATAACGAATCGGGCTACCGCCGGATAGGACTGAAGAGGAGGGAAGCATAATGTCCCCAACCATAGACTTGCACATGGGGGATAGGTTACTTAATGATTGTGTGGAGTACGTTGAAACTCTGAACGAATTTTTGTTGGAGGGCGCTCTGGCGACCAGGTGACTTTGGGCGTTGGGTCACAGGGAGTGTGGCCAAATCGACCAGATGACATTGCTCACTGATTTCCTCAAAGTGCACTTGGATCCTAGGGTACACCACCCGATCATAACGAAGACAGAAGTGCATCACCTATAGGGTTTGACGGAAGCACTTGACTTCCTCTAGGGTGAGGGATTCTGGTGCACGAAAGTTCGATGCTACCACTAGCGAGAACTTCTCCGGGAAGTGATCCGCCGCAAGAATGTTCCAGAAGCTTTTGGAATTAGATTCAGGATCTGGACTCGTATTTCCCCACTCTTCAACCGGAGGTGGCTAAGGAACTGGTAGCGGTACTGAGGCGGACCGCTGGGACAGTAAACTGGGCAGCGGAGAATACTGTGAACGATCCGACTGACCGCCGAATTCTGGGCCATCCTCTGAATAGTGCGGTGACCTGACCACAATGTCACGATATGAAGGGATGACAGCCACCACTTCTGGTGCAGGTATCGTGGTTACCAGCAATGGGTCACGCTGTTTCTCCACCACCATCGGTCCCCAAAATAGCTCTTCGTGATCTTTGGTCGAGGTAGAGGGTTCTTCTGGTGACGACAGTGGTGACTGCATGGTCAGAACCTACGGGACTCCCAAAATTTCCTCCTCCTGGATGTACCTGCGAAGAGAGGCGGGAATCCGGTGGACTTCACATTCTAGAAGGATGAGGCTGACACGCCTTGTTCCTGCCTCGGTCCTTGACATGGAGGAACAAGGGGAGGGTTCCATCACTGAGTCGCATTATGCTTCAGAATTCGAGAAGCGGTCCGATTTTATCTCCGTCCGAGCCTTCCCAAGATTATTCTTGTGGCGGCGACGACCTGTCCTCCTACCCATAGGTAGATCCTCGAGACAAGCCTGATTCCCGACGTGTAATCTTGGGGTCGCGCTGGTGCCAGGGCCGAGAGGACTTCCACTTGAGACCGCCGGGGTGTAAGGAGCACTGGGAAAAATGTTCAAGTGGACATGGGGAGGACCTCCATGAGCAGTACCTGAGCGGGAGAAACCCCCTTTGAAAGCGGCAGGAGCATGGGGAGGATCTCCATGCTTGGTGTGGGTGGAGCGAGGCTGACCTTCACCCCTTTGGTTTACAGGGTGGGGAGGACCTTCTCTAGCTGCGGAGAGAACATAGGGAGGATCCCCACATTGGAGAGAGACTGGATGGGAAATGTCTTCAAATCGATGGTCAGGGGTAGGAGGAATTCCATACACTGTGTGGTGGGAATGGGAAAGGCCTTCACGCCGAGTGTCACTGTCGCGGGGCAGGTCTTCATTCGGGTTGGGGGTAGCAGGGGCATACCTCGATGACAAGCTTTGGAGCAGGGAAAGCCCATGCTCTATGGAGTAGTGGTACAGGGAGGGCCTCCGTACGGGGTGACATCACCGTGGGTTGGTTTGCGGCGATCACCACTCAGACCTGCGACCCGGAGAGTCAACCCAGCCTGCCTGTGGGGTGGTTGGGGACTCAATCCCAGTTGGGCATAGGAGTGCCCCTACTCAGTGTGTGAAGGGACTTCATGATATACGTCGGCGGTGGATCAGGACACAGTAGCTGATGACGTTAACGCCCCTTATCGGGCATCCTCAGCTCGGGCCCAACGTCGGCATCGGGTTAGGCAAGCAGGTGCGTGTGGCGTAGGCGCATAGCCTACCTGCTTCTCTGGCAAGGCCGGATGGTGGCGCTGACACAGCCGGGTGGGGGACCTTTTTTGGAGTCCTTGGATCAGGACTCTAACCGGGATAAGTCAGACGTCACCCACCTCATCAGCGTAAGGCAGGGAGTTGTCAAGGCGTTCCTAGGACAGGCTCCCGAAATGATTGAATGTTGGGGTAGGGAGAAGGGGCTCCCTGCACAGCCCTCAAGGGCAGTGTTAACGGTGGGTCCTGGATGCCTCCAGGTCTAGGTAGTCCATATCCCAAGTTGGGATTATGCCCTCCTCCTCATAACGGAATACGATGTCATTAATCACCCTTCGTTGGATGATTTTCAATGGGGAGATGGGGCATTGGTTCCCCACATTCGTGGATGCAGACGTCGTTGTGGCAGCAGTGGAGCCACGCGAAGAAGCTATGTCAATGTTGCCCCTACCCTTGCATAGGCGGGTGGGTAGTGATCGTGTCCTTCTAGCAGCAACCTAATTCCTAAGAAGCAGGGAGATTAACTCATCAGCCCTGAGAGGAAAAGAAATCGACAACCAGTACCCCAACTCTATTCCGTCTTCTGTGGCCGGTAAGAGGAATCCACGCTAACAACATTGCAGAACGGAATGCCCCACGTTCTACTACCCCAAATTCTAGTGAGTTTCACACTAGGCCCACTATTTTCATGGAAGGACCTGGGGCAGTATATCTAGATCCGGTGAAAAGTCAATCTAATGATGTCTTGAGCACTACTAATCTCCACATTGAGGAGAAGAACTTCATGTCGGGTTCACCATTTCTGTTTCCGACGCTTTCGCTAGGGCGTGTGTGTCTATCTGTGGGGGGGGATGTCAGTGCGGCTTTTGTTTCCCCTCATTCTTACTTTCCAAGGGCGGGCGGCATCCGTTTCTTATTCATGGACGTCTGCTCCTTGATCGAAATGGGATGATGGGATGTCGGTTCCTCCTTCTGTGGATTCCTCCTCGGAACTTGTCACCTAGTCCGGGTCTCCCTCATAGATTTAATACGTTTTTCATGAAACTCTTATCGTTCCATGTTTCCATGGATGCCGGTTAATTACACTGCTTCTGTCAGGACATTCCAAAGGGTCCCGTCTGGGCAGCAACCTTCATTCGGTGGAGTAGTCACGTCGAGGCATCATTGACGTGTCTGAATACTGGGGAATTGTTGTGTCTATCTTTTGTCCCTTGTTATAGGGAATCTCGAGGGTGTAAAAGCCTGAGGCATCCCACATTGAGCATGGGGAATTATATTCCATAGGCATGTATCTGAGGTTTTCCTTAGCTTCCCGTGTTTAACACAGGGTATGTCGTAAGTTTGACATCCTAATCAGAACACTAGCTGGAGTGGATCAGATTGAGGAATCCCCCTTGACGGAACACTGATATCGGATCCAGCCTGTGGGAAGCATCCCAAATGCTGTGAAGGGGAATGGGGTGGCATGATCTCACTGGGATGTGGCACTACCACAAAAACAGTTTTTCGCAGTGCCCCCCTTTATCAGCGCTTTTTTTAGCGCTGTTAAAGGGCCCCCCTTTATCAATGCTTGTTTAGTAGCGCTGATAAAGGGGGGCCTTTATCAGCGCTTTTTTTAGCACTGATAAAGGGTCGGCTTCAAAAAAAATTAAAATTATATTAATATATTAATATATAAATATAGTTATATTGTTATATAAATATAATATATAATTTTTAAATATATTTTAGATAAGTATAAATGTACATTTACACTTATTATACTTAATATATAAGATATTTAGTGAAAATGACTTCTTAAAAAATTAAAAAAATATTTTTAATTAATATTTTGATAATCATTATGGAGTAATAGTCATTTAATAAGAATCTGAGGACTAAAAAATTTAAAAAAAAATTAAAAAAAGATCCAAAATATGTTGAAAACGCAACTGAAACTTCAAACGGTCATAAATTTTGATCCGGGTGTCCGTTTGAGCTCTACCACATATCAAATCGAAGCCTGCGACGAGCGCTACATGGCTATGATCGGAGGGTTCCCCGGTCAAGCGTTTTTCGAGGCCAAAAGAGGCCCAGAAGGCCTCCAAAACTGAGTTTTTTTCGGGGTACCCAGATTTTTTAACATTTTGTGGATTTTCAAACTCGTTTAAGGGGGTATTATTGGCTTTTCTTGGCGGGGACTGAATTTATTCCAAGGTATTACATTCATATTGATATTATGTCTTTGAAATTTCTTCCTTTTTTGTAATGAACTGCTATTTACAATCAAATATATAACAATATGTACATATTTTTTATATATTCGCACCTAAAAATTAAAATTTTAAATAAATAATTAAACATATTTACATATAAAATATATTAGCTTTATCTAAATAATAACTAATATCCATTTTATTTAAAATACCAATATATGAATATTTATATACCAATATATTAATCTAAATATATATATATATATATATATATATATTAATCTAACTATATATATATTAATCTAACTATATATATATTAATCTAATAACTATATATATATTAATATAACTACATATATATATATATATATATTAGTATTACTATAAATATATATATTAATATCACCATAAATATATATATTAATATCACCATAAATATATATATTAATATCACTATATATATATTAATATAACTATATAAATATATATTCATATAACTATATATATGTTACTATAACTATATATATGTTAATATAACTATATAAATGTTAATATAACTATATATATGTTAATATAACTATATATATATTAATATAAATATATATTACTATACGAATAAATATAACTAAATATATATATAGATATAGATATATATTAATACCACTATATATATATATTAATATTACTATATATATTATAATATAACTATATATATACATTATAATATAACTACATATATATTAATATAAATATATATTAATATACGAATAAATATAACTAAATATATAAATATATATATATAGAGATATCATGAATTGGAAAGCAAATCAAAATAGAGTACTGGTAAGGGCTTAGGCGCGCAGGGGGGAGGTCTCGAGTTCAAATCCTGGTGGAGGAAGGGGTGCGCACGCATGGGGAATATTGGAGCAAGCGTTGTTAAAGGGTGGAGGGTAGTGCGTGGCATGCGTGGGGTGTTGTATAAGGGCCGAAAAGTGCTGTAAAAGGGGGGGTTCAAGCGCTATAAAGCCCCCCCCCCGATTGGCAGTATTTTTTAATTTTTTTTAAATTTTTTTAAATTTTTTTAAATTTTTATAATTTTTTTAACTTTTATCAGTGCTAAAACGAAAGCGCTGATAAAGGAAGCGCTAATATAGTACCCCTTTATCAGCGCTAAAAAAAGCGCTTATAAAGGGGTACTTTTATCAACGCTTTTTTTAGCGCTGATAAAAGACCCCTTTTATCAGTGCTTTTTTTTAGCTCTGATAAAGGGGTCCTATATCAGCGCTTTTCGGAGCACTGAAAAAGGGGACCCCCCCCCCATCTACGCTGGCTTTATCAGCGCTTTTCTAGCGCTGATAAATGCCATTTTTAGCGCTGATAAAGGTCGTGTTTGTAGTAGTGTGGCGGCCCGTACAAGAATCAGGATGGGTGATGGAAAGCTATACGGAGTGGAGGGAGAATGAAATGGAACCGTCATGGAGATGACGGTGGTGATGGGCTTGAGTCTCGAAGAGACTTCCTATGTATCCCCGTGGCAGGAAATCAAAGTCCACGTAGTTCAGAATGGATGTGTGGGGCTTACACTCTAGGCTTCCCAAGGTGGTGGAAGAACCGATGTGAATGTGTTCGGAATGACCAGGTGGTGGGCTTGAACCTCGTGAAGCTTCCTATGTACCATGACTTGGCATGGATCACAGTCTACGTAGTTCGGGTTGGACATCGGCGAACCGACGTGAATGAGGACCTTGGTCCAATGGGTGGTGGGCTTCAACCTCGTGAGGCTTCCTACGTACCATGCCTTGGCATGGATCAAAGTCCACATTTTTTGGGAAAAGGGGCTGTTGAAATGACATGAAGGGGTGTTAGAACAACTATATGGCGGGGTTACAATGGCTTATCGCTGGATTGGTATGTAGTTTAACATTATACGGGACGAGGCGTGTCAAAGAACTGATGTGAATAAGGACCTTGGCCCAGGTGGATGGTGGGCTTGAACCTCGTGAGGTTTCCTACGTATCATGCCTTAACATGGATCAAAGACCACGTAGTTCAAAAGGGATGTGGGTGTCGGTGTACCGACGTGAAGAAAGACCTTGGTTAGATGGGTAAGAGGGCTTGAACATCAGGGAGGCTTCCTGCGTACCATTCCTTAACATGGATCAAAGTCCTCATAGTTCGGGAAAAGGTTTCGTTGGCGAACTGACGTGAAGGTGAACACGGGGTCCCTTGGTGGTGGGCTTGAACCTCGTGGAGGCGTCTTACGTACCATACCTTGACATTGATCAAAGTCTTCATAGTTCAGGTTATACAGTTTAACATCTTGCTGGAAGGGGAATACAGTTTAACACCATGCTGGACTGGGGCATACAGTTTAATTTCATGCGATACGAGGGCATACAGTTTAACGTCATGCAGGAAGCAGGCATACAGTTTAAATTCATGCAGGACGAGGGCATACAGTTTAACGTCATGCTGGATGAGGGCATACAGATTAACTTCATGTTGGATGAGGCCACACAGTTTAACGTCATGCTGTACATGGGCATACAGTTTAACGT
Organism: Viscum album; assembly: GCA_963277665.1. Taxonomy (NCBI): domain Eukaryota; kingdom Viridiplantae; phylum Streptophyta; class Magnoliopsida; order Santalales; family Viscaceae; genus Viscum; species Viscum album. Next base: position 1,894,528,344 of record OY728158.1, on the reverse strand, counting down.
CATGCTGGATGGGGTCATATAGTTTAAGGTCATGCTGGATGGGGGCATACAGTTTAACGTCATGTGGTACGCGGGCATACAGTTTAACGTCATGCGGGACGGGGGCATATAGTTTAAGGTAATGTTGGACAAAGGCATACAGTTTAACGTCATGCTGGATGGGGGCATACAGTTTAACATCATGTGGGATTAGGGCATACAGTTTAACGTCATGCTGAATGGGAGCATAAAGTTTAACGTCATGCTGGATGGGGGCATACAGTTTAACGTCATGATGGACGGGGGGCATGCATTTTAACGTCATGTGGGATGGGGGCATACAGTTTAACATCATGCTGGTAGGGGGAATACAGTTTAACGTCATGCGGGACGAGGGCATACAGTTTAACTTCATGCTGGATGGGAGAATTGTCATGGTCAATGCTTACTCTAAGCCCGCGTGAGTCGTGCTCGGTGTGAGAAACAAGAGGCAATAGATACCTGACGATCACGTCGCGAAGGGTGCGTCCACGAGAAGCGAAGAGGGGCTTACGCGTTAGGCGGCCCATGGTGTCGGGACTTACTCTGGGATAGAGGCCCGAGAGCAACAAAGCGCAGCGGGAGAGGGATTTGGGACTGAATAAAGGACATGCCTCATTCCCTATCACGCCCTCCACTGGCCCTGGCGGTGAGGAAGTACGGAGGTGCATGGGTGCTACCCCCCCGCAAGAAGAACTAGGGGTTATGCCAAGTTGGTCACCCTACCCCGCGGACAAAAGCCACTCCGATAAAGAGGAAATCATCCCCTATGAGGGGTGATCCCATATCAGGGGAGACCAGTGGGTGTAAAGAATGTCTGAGCCGGGGAGACCCTGCGTGCGAGACACGGAGTCGGATCACAGTTTAACGTCATGTGTTGAGGACGAGGTGCTTGGCAGTTTAAAGTTCTGTAGCTCGGACGTTGTGGGTTTAATCTGCACCCCTATGACTTACATGAACAATACCCTTTTCTCCTTGTGGGTGGGAAGGTATCGGCAATGCTGTGTAGAAGGGGGGTCACAGATCGAACCATCGAGGGGTCTGCGTTAGCGTGGCTATACGAAGAAGCAATAACCATTAGTGTGCCTATGAGAAGAAGCATTAGTCGAAGCAACGCTACGGGTGGTTTCATCCAGGGGAATTTGAAATCACATCGTGCAAACCAAGAGGGTCGCACAGGAAGAGGAATTGCCAAGCTGAGGGGTCCACAGGCAGGGGCCTTGCAGAGCTCGGATGCTTTGCGTAGTGGAGGGCACTTACGAAGGGGGGTGTTTCACGAAGTGGGGTGCCTTGGCCTTATCATGGGGAAGAGGTGCGAGTGGGAGGTGCTTCACGAAGTGGAAGGGTGTTCGCGGAGCACTGCCTTGCGAAGCATAGGTGTTTCGCGAAGCAAGGTTCCGGGAAGCAGTTTGCTTCGCGAAGTATAGTGACCCTGCCTTGGCATGTGGATCACGTGTATAGGGTGGGAGTTTCGCGAAGCATAAATGCTCTGCGACTGCCCGGGTCCCCTTGGGGATCCCATTCCTTCGTAAATTTCCTTAGGCTTCATGAAGGGCATCCCTCTCAGAAGAGAGGCTCAAAACGAGACAAGGCGGAGGCCTCTCGCGAAGCAAAAATACCTTGCGGAGCTCATGATTCCCAGAGCGAAGAGTGATTTACGGTTTGGGATCTGAGAAGCCGAAAGGTCAGATTGTCCATCCTGGAGAGCTCAGGGGGAGCTCGGTATTTATTGGCAAGAAGCGCCATGAAGCAGAGCTCATGCGGTGTGGAGGGGGGCCTCGGTTTCTTCACGAGGGGTCACGAACGTCAACCGGGTTCGCAGAGAGTTACCGCCTCCTCTGCTTCGCGGAGGGTTCGCGAATGTCAGGGTGTTCATAGAGAGTTACCGCCTCCTCTACTTTGCGGTGAGTTTGCGAACGTCAGGGCGTTCAGGAAGAGTTACCGCCTTCTTTTCTTCGCGGCGTCCGCGTTGCTTGGGGGTACTCCACGTCGGGGCTTCGCGGGGCAGGGCGCAGGGCCTCCTTTTTATTCTCTCCTTTGAATATTTTTCCGCCAACAAAAGATAAAATGTGACTAATTTATTTTTGTTATTATATATATTTATTATATAATATATATGATATATAAATATTTATTTATTTATAATTATAACTATATATATGTGTATTTATATTTATAAAATTATAATTTAAATAATTAAAAATTTATAAGAAATATACTTATTATATTTATAATCTTATATATATATATAATAAATATATTAATTTTATATATATATATTTAAGATTATAGATATATATAACTATATTTCTCCTAACTTTATAATTATTTATATGAATGTATAAACTTTTCAAATTATAATTATAAATGAATATGTATTTACTTGTTTAAATAATTATAAAATTATAACGAATTTATATTTATAATATTTATTATTTTATTGATATATTTATTATAAGTTTATAATTATTTAAATAAATATATATTTATTTATAATTATAACTACAAAATAAATATATATTTATTTGTAATTAAAAATTATAATAAAGAAATATTTATTTATAGTTATAAGTATAAATATATTTATATATATAATTATTAAATTATATCAAATATAATTTTAATTTTATAATTATATGTAATTAATATATTTATTATAATTTTTTAATTATTTAATATATCTACATTTATTTAGAATTATATTTATGAATTCTTGTATTTATTTATAAATATAATTAATTAATTATATATTTATAACTTTATAAGTAGAATAATAAAAATATTTATTATAATTTTTTAATTATTTACATATATATACTTATTTATAGTTATAATTATAACTATAAATAAATATATTTATAAATATTTGTATATAATTATAAATATATATATAATTATAATTATGATATATTTATTTATTGTAATTTTATAATTATTTAAATATATATATATAGTTATAATTATAATTTAACATAAATATATTTCAAAGGTATTTATATATAATTAAAATTTAATAATTATAAATATAATAAATATATTTATTATTTAAATATATTTAATGTAATTTTATAGGTATTTTTTTAAATATAATAGTATATATGGGTAACATGTAATAATAATATATACCTAGTAATAAATTATATATAATAAAAAACGAGTCATCAATGGACATCATGAATAATAAAAAGGGTTTAATGTATAAATGAACATTCGTGATGATACAAAACATATATGCACGCATGATCAATCAATATATTTATTGACCAAATTCATTGAAAACACATATATATTTAATAATTATTATTTAAATATTTATTTATTTATTTAAAAAATATTTATATATATATATATATTAATTATAAATAAAATAAATATAACAAATATAACAAATATAATAAATATAATGAATCTAATAAATCTAATAAATCAAATGAATCCAATAAATATAATAAATCTAATTAATATACTAATTATAAATATAATAAATATATAATAAATATATAATAAATACAACAAATATAACGAATATAATGAATATAATCAATCTAATAAATCTAATAAATCTAATAAATCTAAAAAATCTAAAAAGTCTAATAAGTCTAATAAATATATTCATTATTTAATGAAATTTATTATAATCATATAATTATATATATATTAAACTATAATCTTATAAACACTTTTATAAAAAATATTTTATATAAATTTTAGTTATAAAAAAATATATATATTAATTGTAAACATGCGTTATTATTTAATGTATACAAATAAAAATTATTTTTGAATATAAATGTAATAATTTTATATAAATTAATAATATTTTATATTAAAAACTTTTATCAATGCTAAATCTAGCGCTGAAAATCTATCCTTTATTAGCGCTAAAGAAAGTGCTGATAAATGGTATATTTATAAGTGGTTTTTGCTAGCGCAGATAAAGGCCCCCCTTTATTAGTGATTTCTTCTTAGCGATAATAAAACCTAGCGTTGCCCATGCCCCTTTCTGTGGTAGTGACCCATGACCCTAAACAACTTTAGGGTTGTACATCCATGTTGATTTAATTCTCCCCACCAAAATAATATCCATATTTTCACTCTGCTAAACCAAACACTAGATCTCTACCATCCACATATTATCCATTACCAAGTTCATTGACTAGACATGGCCTATCTGCTCATACCTGAGAACCAACCCACAACACCAATCATTAATCACCCAAACAATGCTCAACTTCACCTGGAAACCCCAAAACATTGAAGTTGTAAAGATTGATTTATTCCAAGTGGATGGTGCTCCCCACCATAAGACCCTTCTTCTAATGGGAAATTCTGAATTATGGTGCTCCCCGCCATAGAAATCACCTCCCAAAAACAAATATCAACTAGTAAAAACCATGGAACCAATATAAACCCAAATCTGACTACTTGAGTTCTACATCATTCATCATCTCCATGATACCAAATCACACTAATCTCTCAAAAGAAACCTCATTATACTCTTGGAATACATAAACCCACACCTGGGTCTCTCCTTTTCAACCACTGAAAATCTAGTAAACTAGTCTATACGAGAACCCATTTACCTATATGCACCGCACAAACTAATAAGAACACACCCAAAAACCTAATTTTATATTATATATTAAGACATGGCACAAATGGAAAGAATGCAATTCAGGTATCCAATTCACTCCCAACCAGAGCACAAAAAATCAAAGCAATCCAGTTTACTTGATACCAGTTTTTTATTTTTAAAAAATCCACTCAAATCATTTTAAAAACACCAAAACAATATAGAGTTTTTAAAATACCCCATGGAATTTAATAGTTTTCACTATAAATTAAATTTATCAAAACCCCCATCCTAGATAGTCCCTTTCCTAGAAATCATTCCCATTTCTAAAATTCATTTTAAAATCTAATTTAAAAAAACATCCTTCTTACATTTCCTCAAACCAAAAAATCCCAACCATTTAAAGATCACTAACTCTATGACCCATTTAAATAAAAACCAACTTATAAAATCTATTCACACCAACATTGTTCCACCATATATTTTTTTATTTAAGAATTGTTTTTTTCTTATTAAAACAAGGTTTTTATCAAAAACCAAAAATCCCAAAAATCTTTTACCTATGGAAGAAAAAAATCAAAAACAAAATCAATCAAAAAAACCCTTCAAATATAGATTGATATAATCACCCTTTATAATATTATCAATAAAACATTGATTATATTGTAATTTTTTTAATTAATAAAGGATTTTTATGTGGAAATAAGTAAAAAAAACATTACCCATAGACACAAGTATCATTCCCTAAGCATTCCACTACCATGATGTCTAAATAATTCAATGAATCCTAGTTAATCCCTATAGATAATTTTAAGCCTCATCCTTTCCAAATTGGGATTATTAGTCCAATAAAAACATCACTTTTCCTAGAGTTCCTAGTCCCAACAACAGACTTCCCTTGGAATCATGGGTTTCAACCGATGTCATGTTGGTTAGGTATGTTCTTGATCTACCTCCAAAGTCCTGAAATCCTAAATTCACCACTAACTACACTACCTCATCCCAAAATATTCTCTAATACCATTGGTAACACTTTGACCCATATCACCTGAATGACACCCAGGCAAGGTAATCACTAGACCTTAGGTGCATCTCCTCATATGAAAAAGGTTGTCGACTACTAATAAGGGTCTGGCACAGTGATGGGGAAATTATTCGCTCTAAAAATATGTATGATGTTCATGACTATATCTACCAAAAATTCAGCATGACATGTCCACATAATGTACATAAAAAAATCATTAGATATAAAATAGGGAGCCAAGATTCCCCTCATAGACCAACATAAAAAGTAATAAATATATCTATGTGATGTATTAGAACATTTTAGATCAGAAACAAGTAAACATGAATAAAAAACAATATATATAATAAAAAATGGCACATCGGATATTACATGATGAAAATAAAAAAAAACAAATTACACTAGCCTCTGGCCTAACTCACCTAATTTTCCTACTAAACCATTACCTTCATAACTCTATGGAATAGTACCATGTGTCCAACTCCAGTAGTTCCTATTCTATGATAGAAAACAAGAAGGTCTACCCATGTACATCAAAATTCGTGTTGTGTAATGAATAAACTATGCCACCATGATACCTCACCATACCTTCTTTGGATCCATGCCAAAAGGAAGAACGAGTCACCTCATGAAACATATCCTGATTCATAACCGGATACTCAGGATATGGATAAATAAAAAATACAACCCATACACAAATATGAATTGTAGGGTTTCATGTTGAACCTCATCCTCTTCCCATAGATGTGTGGTAGGGTTTCCTTAAGTACTAACCCACCCCTTCTCACTTAAGGGAGGTCATATGCCAAATATCCTAGTTATCTCCTCTCACTCAATAGATGTTGCACATGAAGTAATTTGGTCATACCTTCTCACTCAAGAGAGATTTATGTTATCCCAACTAGGTTAAATACTCTAATAATGGGGGTTAATCATGGTATGATGGATTCAAACAACAATCCCTTTAGATCTTGTTTCTTCATTAAACAAAGCATTGTTGTCTCCCTTTCCCATAATAATGTATGAGAAGAAATGAAACCATGAACGAGATACAAAAATTTTACTTGGTTCACCCATACTATGATACATCCAAGGTGAAAATATAGGAAATTTTGCTATTTAACAAATCCCCTAAATCGCACTACTATTATAAATTTTGGAGTAGACTCCATATCCCTCCTATTTTACAACCAATCAAAATTTCAAATCTCACTGCTTTCTCAATTGAAGTGTTCCCATTGATCTTTCAAGAGACTCTTAATTTGATAATTTGAATCAATAATGTTTACACCTAATTTTTTGTATCATGAAGATCTAATTTCATCCACTTGATGAAAACCTATTTACCATAGAAATAATGGGAAAACCCATATAGGTTCACACAACTTTTTGTTACATGAAACCTTTGCATGAATTGCATGAAACTCTACCAAGATTCACAAAAAATTTATGTTTTGTCTAAAATATTTAACATTCATGAAACTATTCAGTTTTTTATAAAGCTCTAAAATTTCACATAACTTTTGGAGTGTCATGGAACTCACTTGGTATTAAAGACACAATTCATTTTATGTATTTATCTGATGGTTGAGTTTTTGGTTTAACCAAACAATAGCTTCAAAAAAATATTACACGATTCATATCCTTGATATTATCTAAGGGTTGAGATACTCAAATGAGGGGGTATATACCTATTTATAGATGCAACCAAAACTTCACACAACTACCTTGCATGCCTTCTACTATGCTCACAACTTTCCTTGTTCATTGAACTTCAGTGATTTTACATCGCCTTTAACATGTAACTCACCACCTTCACAAACATTATCTATATTACATGGTTTTAAGAAACTCTCTCTATGTCTTATAACTTCAACATTCACAATGTATCAGAACATATATGAAACACTATCCTCTACCATATTTTTATACGATAACCTTAAACTTCACATACATGCAAATTTGAAAAATACCATCACCCTTTTACATAAATTTTATATTCACTTGAAAATATTTCCTTAACCAAAAACTCATTTTTTTTATTCCTCCATATTTTGGACCCTAAAAAATTTAGTAAACATTGGGAAATGATTCCATCCTATACATTCAATATTCTATACCACTAACATTTCTTATGTACCTCTCTCTTGAAGATTTCTCAACATACTCAGTCAACAATGAAACTAGAACTATAAAACCAACCATTTCAACCTACTTTGTCAAAACAAAATCAACCCAAAACACTAAAAAGTTACCTTTCTCTATTTCTTCCTAATAGCTTCACATCTCATCTCAATCCACATATTTTCACTCAGGGTTTTCCCAAAAATCACACACAACTAAGACCCCATTTTACCCACGGAATCCATACAAGTTCCATCTCAATCATGGGGTGTTATGATTTATAATCTACATCCCCACTTGATAATACATCCTATATCATCCACATAAAGTGGATGCACACAAGCTACAACAAACATGGCATGTAACCCAAGTCATGACCTCTCTATCTCTCTATCTAGAGCTAATCACTCGATACCTCACCCCACATGTCAACCATGTCCCAACCCCCATTTCATCCCTCTAGGAGGTTTTTTACATCCACCCCAACTAACCAACAACTTTGATACCTAAATAATTCATCATCATATAATACGCATAACATTTATCATTATGAAAAAAATTACACACTAGAAAAACTCTCTATGAAGCACAATAAATATGCAATCTTTTAAAAATATTGAATCACCCTCTAAAATTAAAATGGTCCAAAATACCTCAACCAAGCCTCTTAAAATTTCCATTTAAAAACAATAAAAATACTCTTTATAAATCATTTATAAAATAAATCATATGTTGTCTTACCCATGCATGGATATTGTAAAAAATACTATGAAACGTTCTTTGGGAAACCCCAGTTTCATTTTGAAATACCATTTAAAACCCCGTTTTTTCAAATCACTGTTTTTTATCTAAAATTTCACTATAATCAAACCCTTTTTAAAATATATTTTAAAAAGGAAACCATTTTCTGCATAAAATTCAACACATTCCCCTAGGAAATCTATAAAGATGGCTAATGAAACCCATTCAACCAAGGTCCTACTATCAAACCTTTTAGAAAGATACGCTTCCCATATAGAGAGAGGGAAAATAAAAAGGAGAAGAATATAATATACATTACCATGAATTGACATGACTAAATGATCCTAAACCACATGGATCTAAGATAAATAAATGGATGAAATAAGGAGAGGAGTTCAGCCTCTTGTTCTACTCATGTGATTCTCTTAATAGAATATCAAGGGGATTTTTAATTTAGAAACACCCAAAAGAACACCATTAAAATTAAGAAAAACCACCCATTAGTCTAATTTCATAGTGATCTGGTGAACTACTGTGTGAATTCCCTCCAAGAAGAGGATTGTACCCTCATCCCAACTTTTTTATAAAGAAACCCCTCTCAGTTGCAGAAAGATTCACCCTAGACAGAACTACCTCAAGAATACTCAACTACTCACAGCGTGACTTCTTTACCATAATTCCATGGTTCCCCATTCTCCCTCTCATGACATTACCCATCACACTCCCATAGCATAATTATCCTCATTTTAGTCCTATTGAGGAATTACCTATTAGTAATAGGGAAATCTGGTTCTATATCCCAAAACCTAATAGGGGTTATGGGAACATAGAACCCACTATAATGCCAACCAAATCACCTGAATCTATATTAAGCCCATTATCCACATCCAAAAACATATTCTCAAGATGTATGAATACTCATATTCCCAATCGGTTTCCCAATTATATGAACATCCCTGATCTGGAATGAAAAATTCATTCCTATTCAAAATATCACACCCTATAATGATGTGGGTCATTATAAACTTCACCACTCTCTAAGGTAACAACCCTATAAAATATTCAAGAAACTCATATTGATATTTATCAACCATATGAGAAAATAATGAAGGATATACGCTTAATAGAGTGGTTTATTCATATTATATAACAACCCATATCATACACTATGATATTCATGTGATACATGTCATAGGATATGATATATGTATATCATAAGGGTTATACGAGATATAAAATTATCTTATATTATATTGTATGATAGGAATTAAGATCACATGAGGTGTGAATGAATCTTACACATCAATTATTTTATATTTTTCTTTGGTTTAATCCATTCTGAATGGATTAAATGCTACATAAATATCCATTAAAAGGGTTCAATGGATTCACCAGTAAGAGTAATTCACTTGATGTGTTTCTCATGGATGATGCATTATTAATTTATGGAGGAGCATCAAGGTTGTTAATTTATAAAGGTATATGTTTCCTCTTATTGGGTGTGATTCATCATCAGTTTCATGAAAATATTTATATATCTATCTTTCTCTTAAAAAATCAATCATTATTCACTAGAACCAATTTAGAATTTGAGATACCTCATGATATGATCATGGATCCAAGCTTAGTGTGATCCCCTCAAAGGTAAGAAGTACTTTTTTACTGCTTTGGTGATCTATATCAACCATAATTCATCAAATATGAAGATGTAATCCATTGTAACCATATTTTAGGTATGTTTTTCTTTGTTTATCCACACAAGTTTAAGTCTTGAAGATAAATGAGGATTATTTATTGAGTTATAACACATCCATTGATCATTATATTATCAAATTAAATACATTAGTGGTATTAAATACTTATTCTTCAAGGATTAAATGTGTTTAAGCCACTAGTTTTTGTAAGAAAGTTTTTTCATAAAGCATATACAGGTGTATCGTGTAATAGAATATGAAGAAATTCATCTATTTCATTTTATTATAATGTATGATAGATATATATCATAAAGTGTGATATGTATAAAATCTGAGGATTTTATATTTTTTGTGTCATATGATATAGGATATCATAAAATATCACTAGAACTAGAATTTATGAGAAATAGGGGATCAAAACATAAATATGATATGTCCTCAATTGAGAAATATGTTATACATATTATGATATAACATGTCGTATTGAGAAATACCAATCATAGAGTATGATTGTACATATATAAAAAATATGATATGAATGAAAAATCTTTAAATCACATATATTAGTTGTATTTTTTGATTAATATTATTATTATCAGTTTTAAAATACAGCATACCTTAAAATTTTGAAAATTTCTAAATTTTTATAAATTAAATTTTAAATTTTAAATTGTTTATAAATTATAAGTGTTTGGAATTTTAAAATTTATTTTTTCATGCTTAAATAAAATATTAAAAGTTCATATTATTTCTCATGTTTTTGAAAATAAATAAAAGTTTATATTTTCTTATTTTATTCCTTTTTAATATTAATATTTAGTAAATTGTTTAAGAAATGTGAATATTGTGTATTCTTATATTTATATGATAAATTTATTCTATGAAATATAGTATTAAATTTCATGATAGGATTGATATCATAAGATTTAGTTTTTATTTACCTTGACGTAAGTTATTTATTCTATTTATGAGTTTGACAATAGTTATTAAATATATTTTATGTATATTAGGTTTTAAAGATACCATGAAATGAATTCTCTCTTGAGTAAATTACCCATAGGTTGATTGTAAAAACCCAAGTAATGTTGATAATATATCAATTTCATTCCTTAAAAAATTCATGAATTATATTTTATAGATTTATATTCACTATAAGAATATTAAGTGATTCTATAATAAAAAAATAATTTTATTTGTACTAATTTTTTTTACAAGTATTATATAGTTTTTTCTTAAAAATTTTAATTTCATTTAGAAAATTTTAATTTGAAGAAATAAAAATCAATTTTAAAATTAGTAAACCAAATTTATCTTAGAGTTATTTTTTTGGAAATTTTCTACAAAAGTTGACTTGTGGGTGAATAATAGGAAATACCATTTTTTAAGAAAAATATCATTTCTTTTCATGTATTTAAAAAGAAACATTCTACTTTTTATAGTTTTTAAAATTTTAATATTTCATTTTTATTTATCAAAATTCAATTAATGTAATTATAATCTTTATTATTCTTAATTTTTTCATAAAACCATTTTTATACTAAAAAAATGCATTGTTTGGAAAACCATTTTCATCACATTTTGTGGGTTTTTCATAAAATAAAATTTTCCCACTTATAGATATTGAATTATATAAAATTAAATAAATATTTGGAATCAACATGTCCAAATTTGTTAATTAATTCATGTTTTTTTCATTATGAATAGTAACATTGGTAAAATAATGACCGTAGTATGAGTTAAAACATGTTAAAAGGTTTAAAACTAAAATTGTAAAGGTTGAAATGACCTAAAAACATGTATAAATCCTTTTTATGGTTATATTTTTACCCTATGTAATATATTCTTAAAAAATGTTCCATTTTGAAGTCATTTATTTTTAGTAAGATATTAATATATTTTAATATTTTCAAAACTTCTAAGTGTTTCCTCTTTATTACTTATTAAAGGACATCCTATATCCTATATTCTACACACTTAAATAACCTATAAGCTCAAACAAATACCCACATAATTAATTAATAACATTCCTAAACACATTCTATAGGTCTTTGTTTCATCATAATAGCATTCTAGGAAGGATTTAGGTAAAAACCTAAAGGGTTTTCCAAATAAGTGGTGTAGTTCTTAACTGAGTGTTTTCATTTTATTAATTATTTTAATTCCTTAAAAAATATCTTAATCATTGTAATATAATAACATTAGTATCTCCAATATACTGAAATATTATTATGTCTATGATATAACCCATTTTTCATCTACATGACTATCTAATGAAAAAGAAAAACTTCACTCGTATGTGTGTTCAGACAACTGCCTCATAAGCCTAGTAATTCATTTTTCATCAACAAATCTTATATATGGTAATAATAATTGATAAAAATGAAATTATATGATATATATATATGATATAAATTTCATTCCAGAATGGTGAATAAATATTATACTTCTTTCTTAACCATATAGTAAAAAATAAAAATATTGATTCTGTCAACGTGCGGACTACCACCTCGTGAACTGTTGCATTTTATTTGTCATCACCAACTCACATAAATAGTATATATATATATATATATATATATATATATATATCTGTGTGTGTGTGTATTTAAATAAATAATATGATATTTATTATTTAATTATCATTATTTATAGACAAAATAACACTTACCTAATTTACCTCATGTTTTCTGAAAAATGTAAATGGTACTCAAATGTATGTATGGCCATCATCTCCATGTTGGCATGTAATTCATTTTTCGTAACTATATTAAATGGTGGTTTATAAATGTATAAAACATAATTATAAGATTATTAATATTATAAAAATGATATTATCATGATACATTTGACCATATTCAACATACCTAATCCATTTTCGGCTTATAATCCAAATTTTCTAAAAAACATTTATCATGAACTTAATCAAGTAATTAAGTATAACATGGAAATAAGTGAAATAAATGGAATATTAAACCTTAAAAATGTCACTAATAAAATAAATAATGAATATAATGTTATTATTTTTCAAGATAAAAAACATATGTGATAATTCAGATATAAGGTAAGTGACAATTTACCTTAAAACCTCAATATGAAAGTTTTAAAGATTTATTTTCTAAATATTTTTCCTCAATATCCAAATTCTTAAAAATATTTTATTGATGTATTTATGTAGAAATAAATAAGTTATAATGGAAGTTTTGTGCCACTTTTTGATTTCTTTAAATAGTTCTCAAAAGAAATATTTTACGTATTTTATATAGAACATTTTGACTTTATATACAAAAGGAAAAAAAATAAATCTTCTATTTTAACTAATAAGAAGTAAATGGATCTTCCCACCACTGAAATAATTATTTTATGTTTTGATTAATTTTCAATTTTTCATGATTTATTTAAAAAAACCTGTATTCCCTCTTTTCTCATTATTTTATCTTTGAAAATGGGGTTTTAAGGAAAATGTATATATCAATATTCGAAAATGTTTTACTTATGGGGTTCAAAAGTATATCTTTATGACTTTGACAATTATAATTCATGGTTTTTTATTTCTCATGTTTGGTATGGTCCTTGCACATTTTTTGTAGTGATAGGTGCATCCAACATAGCTCTTTAATGCATTTGGTAATGATTATTCTATTCAAATAATTGTGTTGGAATTAACCAAGAAGGCTATTCTATTTATAAGGGATATTTTAAGGTTTCTTATAATGGTTTTATGAAGATTATGACACAATTAACATAAATTAATTTTCTATCCTTTTTAATGAGTTTTTATGGAAATATTTTTATTCCATAAGGTAAGATAATGATATTTTTTTAAGGAATGATTATTACCTTTAAGGGTAAAAGGTATTTTTTAAGAGGATGTTTTTCATGGGTCCTCAGGTTTTATATAAAACCCTCGTGATTATTATTTTTCCTTTATGTTTTATTATAAATTTTTTTATGAAACACCTTGGGAATTAATCTTATTTCATGTGTAAGTAAATGATTATTTTTTTAAAATTTTGTTATGTTAAATAAAAACTCACTTATATGATCTCATGGTTTTGAAATGGTCTAACATGTTTATTTCTTCATTTTTATATATCTTTTACTAAGATTTTTTTCTCATATAATTTTTCAAATTGTTTTCATAGATTTTTATGGATGAGTGGAAATAATGATGAAATAAAGATGAAAATGGTGAATATTTATCATGAAAATAAAACATGTTTAATTTTAATAGTATTATATGGTGGAAAAAATAGTTGTTGAGGGGAGGTATCCACTTTATAATGTATGGGTTTTTTATTTAATAGTTATAACCTAATTATATAAAACTATAAACCTAAAAATCTATTTTATAATGTATGAAAATTAATAGTTTGTTTAAATCTCAATAATATGGGTTGATAAAGGATAGGGTCCTTATAGTTGGTGTTATAGTAGAGTTTGGGTGATTTTAAAGGTTGGGATAATTTAAGTAAGTACCCATAAGAGATTAAAATTTAGGGTTATCTTGATATATCATTTTAATATTACCATGTTTGTTTATCTAAAATATTTATATTTTATAATGTTATTTCTCAATTAGAGTAGGATATAATGGGTGGTGGTAACCATGTGAGAGATAAACTGTCACCACAGAGGAACGTGTCCATCAGATATAATTTTATGAAGCAACATGCTTTAGAATTTAGTGGATCATCTGACCCTATGATAGTTGAAGGATGGGTTAAATCCTGGTAAAAGATATTTAAAGTCAAGGGTTGTTTTGAACATAAAAAGGTAACTCTTTTTACTTATTTTTTTATGGTGAAACTAATAAATAGTTTTCAACGGTTAATAATATCAAAGGAATATAAGAGATTTATGCCTTGGAATGGGATGAATTTATTAATATTTTAGTTGAGAAGTATTTTCTTAATGCTTTTCGACTCAGAATAGAATATAAATTCTTGGAATTGAGGTATAAGGAGGATGATTTATTATCCATGTATGAAGTAAAATTCACCTAATATAAAATGGACACATCAAATTTTAATTGGGATATTTATAGTAAGATTAATCTAATTTAATAAAGATTTAAAAGATATCTGTAATGATGGTTCATAATGTTAGTCCTAGTATGTAGATAAGAATAATGGATAAAATTATTCAAGATCAAAAGCAGAAAGGTGTGGAAAAATCCTTTGAAACTACTTTGGTATATGTTGGAATATCCAGCGATGTGGTTTCAGGCACATTATGTTGTTTTTCAAATTATACCAATTTCATGTCTGATTCAAGTTATATATCACCAAAATACATTTCTTTTATTAAATTGATAAATGGTTGAAGAGCCTAAAAGGATAAAATTAAGGGGGTATGTAATAACTAAGCCTAAGAGAATTAGCCCAAACAAAGCTGGTACCCTCTGGAGGGAAGGAACCAAGGCTTTAAAATAAAAGAAATCAATAATTTTGAGATGCTTTAGAAGCAATACAGTCTTCCACAACATTACCCTCAAGACATGTATAGATAATGGTCATATAGTTTCTCATTATCTACTTGCATATTCTGATAGAGTATTCAATGGAGAAAGGAATAGGTCATTTACCAAAAACTATATTATAGACTTCTAACAAATCAGTCTCAATATCCCTAATAATAATGTTCCTATAATTTTATAGACTCATGCATGTGAGGACAGCATTGGAATTCACTTAAAGAGAGTAACCACTCCTAAAGAAAGATGAGATAGTTGTGACAACTAAAACCTTGTGGTATCTGACCACTCTACTACCACACATAGATCCCGTTCAACAAGAACCATCTTTGTTTAATTTTATTCCCAAGACAGGAGGTTTCTATTTGATCCATTTCCCCTAAGTAGTAGTTTTATTGTTAAGGAATGAGTGTGAGAGAATTTGAGGCATGAGGGACGGGGAAATATCTGAATCCTTTCCCAACCTGGACTGGTCCAAAATTATGTTTTTGGTTTTGAAAATGATACATGTGATGTTATTCAGTGAAGACTAGTGGATTTTATCATTTTTGGATGACTAGAGGATCTAGAAACAAATAGTACAAATCAGAGACCTAGGATTTCTATCAACATCGGGTATGCCTGAACCATAGAACCACTATTGGAGGAAAGACTTGATTTAAAAAACATGATCATACCACCCTATGAACTGTCCAAATGAACCCCAACCCATCTGTTCTCATTCAGTATTGTAAAAAAATGGAATAAGATATTGGCTCCCTACAGCAAAGTCATTTTCAGGAAAGGTTGATCCCTCTCTGCTGGATACTCTCGTGGATTGGAAAGGCCTTTTTTAGGACATTCCAAACTAGAAAATTAAACTTTGAATGGATCTACTTGCATAATAAATTTTCTTTCCAATGATCCTGAGGAAAGGACACAAAATTATTTTTATAAAAATATCTAATAGTGAAAATACCATATGCAGATCTAGTTAAAACACATTTTTTTGTGTTATTAGTCATCATGATGTTTTCAAATATACCCCTAGGATTATCATACAAGGTGGTACAGATGATGTTGGGATGCTCACCGGCCTCCCTGAATCTGACATGAAGATTTGGGAAGCTCAGGAATCCAATATTTTTTCCTATCCATTTTTATGTGCCAATAACTAATATCTTCATTTCCAATTATCCATCAAGTATGTTTATGGAGGTTAGGTATATGATGATGGATCATCTTTTGAATTCTAGAGGACTTAATTATGGTCAATCTCCCTTCGTTTCCATAAGTACTTTTCATGTTCTTACCCTACATGGTTTTCCCCTCAATTATATCCCAGGCTAGTTTGGCATGAAGTCCATTCATGGTTCCATAAATACCCTTTAAGTTAATACCCCCTTATTTAATGGTTTTATCAAGGTTTCTCCAAGAATCCCAATGCTACATACCTTCTAAGTATTCATCCCATAAAAAGGAGATTACAGTGTTCTCTATGTTGGAAACCACTTTACTCAAAACCTTCAGAGTAGACAAAATTTTCATAGGGATAGAGGAGAGGAAAAAAATGATCAGATTAATTGTCCCTCTAAATTATAAGAACCTATTTTCCATTGGAATCTTTAACCCATGGTTTTATCAATAACCATATCAAAGTGTTTAATGAGAAGGGTATTAGAGGACACTGGGGCACCCAGGTGGTCTGTAGGGAAGGAACAATTGTGCATACCAAGATAGAATTCCAAATCCTCAGTCCTTCTATCTAAGTATTTATTAGGAACAAAAAAATTACTCTTCTCATAGTTGATAACTTTTCCACTCTAAGAACATTAAACCTCTAAATATTCATTAATAATTTAATAGATCTTCTACTACCATTAGCAAAGATAATGGTGTCATACGCAAACATTAGATGATAGATACTCTCAATCAAATGCTTGTTATGGTAGGGTATAACCTTACCCACAACTATGCAATGATTAAAGTATCAGATGAGGAAATCTCGAGAAATGATAAAAAGGTTAGGGGAGACGGGATATCACTACCTCAATCCTATATCCACTTTGAAAAACCCAAACTATTTTCCCATGGATGAAGTAGACAACCATTGGGAACTAAAATAATGGAAGAGAATATTGACGACCCCACAGAGAACCCCTTACATTCAAGGAACATGTTGATAAATCTCCATTAAACTCTATATAGTCTTTGTTAATATCCAGTTTGATGGCCACATTACTTCAATAAGTATTCAAGTTTATGTCACCAATCACCTCTTGGGCCAAGGAAGCATCTCCTTGGATTGATCTTCTATTCACGAACCTATGTTGTTCCTCGGCTACACTAATTAGAAGGAAGGGAGAAAGACTTTTGTTAATAATTCCAAAAAGGATTTTATAGGGTATATTGCACATAATAATAGGAAAATAATAATTCAAAGACTTAGGATCTCTGAAATTGGTCACTAAAACAATTTTGGTTGCATAGGACACTAAAGGGGTATTTCTACCTTGGAAATAGTCCTACATAGCACTGATTGTACTCCTCTTCACAATATCCCATAAGGCCCTATAAAAGGTGGTTGGGAAAGAATCTGGGCTTGGTGTGCTATCAAGGATTATGGACCAAACCACCTCACGAATGTCTTCCTCATCCAGTATAGCCTTCATCCTCCCATTCACTTATTTAGTAATAATATATGGAATTAAATCAAAAAGATAAGTCAAGCCTCATAGATAAAAACCTACCATGCTTAGGTTATAAGACTCTTGTAAATATTTGAAGTGGTTATCCACCAAATTTCCAATATAATCCCTGTCATTAGTGTAGGATATATTCTCCAGAAGCAATTTTAGATTCATGTGTCTGTGTTTTTATTTAATACAAGAATGGAAATATCTTTTGTTCCTATATCCTTCAAAGATCCATTTTAATCTTGACTTTACATGAATAATTCATTCATTATTCAAAAAATAATCTGCTAAGGAGTTTTTATTGTATATCAATTCACCAAAAATAGCACCATACCATATATTCTTTAGGATCAACTCTAATTGTAGGATGTCCCAACTAATTTCTTCCTGGTTTGATCACATGTGGTAAGATTCTTTACCCAGGAATGAATTTTTATTTTGAGATTCCTTGGATTATTATAAAGAGATCCAGGGGTTACCTATAAAGGAGTGGTCCCAAAAATTCATCATTGTATCTAGTAAATCTGGTTTATCATCTCATGAGGAGGAGAAGTGGAAAATTCCTCATTAACACTTCTGGACATCAAGATGATGTAGAGAGATGAATGGTCTGAGAGACCTCAAACTAGGTGAGTAAATTTGACATTGGTGAAGGAAGAAGTAGACCCTCCATTCACTAGACATTGATCAAGATGACTCCATGTGTGTAGATTCTCGTGGTAATTATTACACCAAGTGAATGGATATCCAGATAATCCACCATCCATTAGCCCATTGTTTTCCATGAACATCACACAGTATTAGCTTTCTCTTCTAGTATATGGAATGATACCTTTCTTATCCTGTAGACTGGCCACAATATTGAAGTCTCCTCCAACCAACCATGGAAAATATACTTGGTGGAGATTATTCAAGTCATCCCAGAGAGACTCCCTATCTTGGGAATCACGTTTGGAATAAACAACAGATAAGATTATTTCTCTATCTACTACTGATATTTGGGTGCTGATAAATTGATCTGACAAAGAGAGCATTTCAACTAAAATGGAAGATTTCTAGAATTACCAGATGTGAGAATTGGTGGAAACCCATTAAGGAATCCATGAACTCTCAAGATATGAGCAAATTCCTTGAATTTTGAAGGATCATGTTTGGGACCAATCACTTCAACCATAGTGACAAATTCAATATGAATCTCATTTGAGATGAAATTTGATTTTACCCAAGAGCCCAATCTATTGGAATTCCATATGAGGAGATTAATAATTAATGGAAGATACATATGGAATTGGCCCCAAACTCATGGCCCTAGAATTGATTTGAAGACTTGGTTTTATTATTCGGTTTTTATTGTGATCTGGTTTGGACTCTGCATGGGAGATTTTTGGTCATAGAAATGCGAGAAAGGATTTTAGTCTTTGGATCCTTCATTGTAGAGGGAAGGTTTCCCTTGGGTGGGGGATCTAATAGTCTCACAACCATTTTTTTGTAAGGGGTCTTATAACTGTGGAAGAAACCTACATAAGAGGGTTGGAATTATCCTTTGGGTCTTGCACTCTAATGGTGTGGCATAGAGGGGAGGGAGAGACATGTGATAATACATTGTTCTCCCCATGAATGGAAGATATCACCCCAATAAATGAAGGCATAACTTTTGGTAAAAACATATATGGGTAATATTAAGGTAATAAAAAATTATAATATTCTTCCTGTTATTTTATATGGAAATACTTTACCTAAAATACACATTGGGGTAGTATTGAGGTAATAATAAATTATAAGATTCTTCCTGTTGTTTTCTATAGAAAGACTTTACCAAAAAACTTTTTGTCTTTCCCCTCGTGGAGTTTGATTTTATTTGGGTATGGATTTTCTTTCTATTTATCCTAATAAGATATATTTTAGAACTAAATAATTATTTTTTATAGAATAAGTATCAATTTGTATACAAGAATGAATTTATATCTTTGATAACATATGAAAAAGCTGAGAAATTGATTAAATAAAGAAATGAAATTTTTCTTGCACATATTTTTAAGAAGAAAGAAACTATTCAAATTGGTGATATTGATAGAGTAAATTAATATATAGATTTATTTCCTGGTGAAGTTTTGGTATTATACCTAATTAGGATATTGAATTTACAATTGACTTAGTTCCCAATGCTAAGCCAAAATAAAAACCTCCTTATTAAATAGACTGAGTGTAATATTTGGAATTGAAAAATTAGTTACAAGAGTTACTTGATAATTTTTTTATTCATATTAGAAAATAACCATGGGGTGATCCTATTTTTCTTATTAAAAACAAAGATAGTTCATAAGGATTTTTATTCATTATAGTGCTTTAAATAACACCACTATTATGAATATTTATTCTTTTCCTCATATCAATGACTTGTCTGATTAGCTCCGAGGAGATCAATATTTTTCCAAAGATAATCTCAAGTCCAAGTGCCATCAGCTCAAGTTCAAATAGGATGAATTTTCAAAAATGATGTTTCTTACTAGCTATAAGAATTTTGAGTTTATGATTATTTCCTTTGGGTTGGGGATGCGCCCGTAAGGGGCTCCTCCGTGCTAGGGTTTTCTCCCCCCGCCATCGTCTTCCTCTTCCTCGCTGCGACTCGGCTTCCCTTCGACGCTTTGGCCCGATGGTTCATGGCTTGAGGTGTTCCCTGTGGCGGTGTCTCTCAATCCTCCTGGTGATTTCAGCATGCCTTCCTCACACCCTTCGGGACAGGGCTCTAATGGAGGCGTGGAGGTCTAAGGTTTGAGTTTACAGCTATTGCAGTACTGATGCTGTCACGATTCCACGGTGTCTGGCTGCATCGGGCAGATGTGGTCACCATATATAGATTTTAAGGTGGAGGCAGGTTACGGTTCATGTTTGTGCCGTGTTTTCTTCGCCCCCTGGTCTGTGTTTTTGGTTCCTTATTGTGCAAATTGGATGCGATGTCGGTTTGCGGTTTGGATCTGGATACATGTTTTCATTTTTTGTCTACTCCGGCTTTACGGCAGTGGCGGTGTGGTTTTTGCGAGGCCTGTTGATTTCTTTTGGATTTTTCTGATTATGACGATGGTGGAGCATGAAGGATGTTTACAAATTTTTCAGTTTCGATGGAGGAGATGCAACTGGTTTTCTTATTTGTAGGTTTAATGCTTTGATTTGGTGGAATGTTTTCTTGGCATTGTGAATTATTGCGGCCCCTACATGAGATTTGGGGTTCGGTGCATCATTTGTTTCTACGGTGGTCATGATGTTGGTGGTGGTCCGTGGGTGCTTCAGCTCCGATGACAGATGATGGTCCTGCTGTGAATGGTGTGCAGCTCCAACGATGTCCCCTCCATATTCCCGCTGTGAATGGTGGCGCGTGGTTTTCTGGTTTGTCTTGTCGGCAGTTGATTGGAGGCGTTGTTGGTTTTCACGTTTTCACATTCCTCGAGGTTGTGCGGCTCGAGGTGGTCACGTGGTTCACTCTGTTTTTGAATTTTGAATTTCTGATGTTGTTTTTCTTTTGGATGATGGGGTTTCGCTGGACCCGTGGTTTTGAATGTGTTGTTTGGTTGTGAGGTTACCAGTTATCCTAAACCAGCTTTATGAAAATAAAAAAAATATTTCTGGATTATTTCCTTTGGGTTGTAAAAAGACTCAATTGTATTTATATACCTTATAAATAGTGTTTCCCATAATTTCTTGGATAATTTTTTTGTTTTATTCATTGATGATATCTTGGAATATTTTAAAAGTTACGGAGACTAGAAAAAACACCTGAATATTATTCTAAAAATGCTAAAAGAAAATATATTATATGGACAACATATTAAATGTGAATTATTGCTTTAATAGATTTATTACCTTGGTTATATTATAAATAAAGATGAAAAAATGGATGATCCAGCTAAAACTAAAGTGTTTGAAGAGTGAAAAAACTTATAAATATCATAGAGATTCATAGTTTTCTTAGATTAGTAGGTTATTAGTTATAGTTTGTTGAAACATTTTCTCAGTTATCTAGACCACTAACAAATTTAACTCAAAAAGGAGTTAAATTCATCTGTGAAAAATAATATAATTAATGTTTCTAGGAATTTAAAACAAGATATGTTAATTCTATTATTTTGTCCATACCATCTAGATATGATGAGTTATATATATATAGTGATGCTTCTTTGAAGGGACATGGTTGTGTTTTTAAGAAACATGATCATGTAATTTATTATTATTTACATAAATTGAAACATCATGAGATAATTTATCCTACATGTGACCTTGAATTGGATATCGTGGTTTTTTCTTTGAAAATCAAGAGAAATATTTTATATATAGTATAATGTGAAATATATAATAATAATAAATGGTTGATGTATATATTCACTCAGAAAGAGTTCGATGTGGGGAATATTAGATGTATAAAATTAAATGGGGATTATGACTACATGATTCATTACCATCCAGGAAAAGAAAACATAGTAGAAGATGATTTATGTTGGAAAGATAATTCATCAATAGCTATACTATGTTTGGAACATTATCATTTGGTAAATGATTTGATAAATATTAGTCTAGATGTTTTGCATGAAAAACTCCCTCTGTTTTTTAGGTGTCAATGCAGTTTTCATTATTAAATAGAATTAAGTAATCCCATAAAGAGGATCATGTTTTATAAGAAAACATAAAATTTTTCTAGAAAGTAAATTTTTCTGAATTTAGCTTTGAAAAAGAAGATGTTTTGAGATTTATTAAAAGATTATTTTTCATTTTTTATTCACAGTTGAAGAAAGAATTATTAGGTGAAGCTCATAGTTCTATGTTTTATATTCATCCTTGAAGTGATAAGGTGTATAGAGATATTCAAGAACATATTTTGTGGGAATAATTAACAAAATAAATGAATGAATATACCATGAAATTTTTAAATTTTCAGTAGGAAAAAGATGAATGAAGCTATCTAAGGGAATACTTTATCCTTTTCTAGTGCCATAATGGAAATGGAAGAATATATCCATGTATTTCATTATTGTATTTCCAAATAAATCTTAGGGTAATAATGTGACATGACATAATGTTGATCATTTGAATAAATTTGTTCATTTTCTTCCTATTTATGATAATAAGTCTTTGTATCATATTTTTGAAATTAATGTTAAATAGATAATCAAATTGAATAGATTCCCTATATATATTATATCTAATCGTGATCCTAGATTAACCTCTAATGTTTTTAAAAATTATTCATAATTAATTGGGTGATGAATTAAATTTCATTACATCTTTTCACCCTCATCTGATGGATATTCAGAGAGAACAATTCATACATTGGAAGACATGCTTCAAGCTTATTCTATGGATTACCCAAGAAGTTGGGATTTACATCTATCATTAGTTGAATTTTATTATAATAATAGTTTTCATTACCGTATATAGAAGGAACAATTTTAGGAATTATATGTAAAGAGAATTTAGACTCCATCTTGTTGGGATAAGGTTTTTGAAAAGGGATTTTGGAACTAGGATTTTTAAAACAGAGGGTTGAGAATGTGAATGTGTTTAGTAGTATATGAGGAAATCTTATAGCTGGTATAAAAGTGAAGAAGATAATTAGAGGAATGGTATTTCATTTTAGGTAATCAATTTGGTTTTCCTTAAATTATATCCTTGGAAAAGTGTTATGAATTTTTGTAATAAAGGAAGGTAATCCCATGTTTCATTGGACTATATGAAATTCTGGATAACATTGGATATATTTCTTATCAGGTTTATTTTTCTCCAAGTTTATCCTAGGAATATTATGTGTTTCAGGTTTCGTTATTAAGGAAGTATGTGTTGGATGCATCTCATGTTTTGATCACTGAAGTAGTATAGTTTTAAGAGAATATCTTTTATGTGGAATAACCTGTTTAGATTCTTGATTATATAGATTATGTGTTGTAGAATATGGTGATTCTCTTTGTTAATGTTTTCTAAAAAACCAAATGATTGACAAATAAACATGTGAATGTGAAAATACTATGAAGAAAAAAACATCTCCACTTGTTTGAGATGTGAATAAAATTAAGAAGGAGAAAAATAAAAAAAGGGGAAGAATGTAACAACTCGGGTAATTTTGATGATATATATATTTCATTGATTATAAACATTTATGAATTATGATTTATAGAGTTATATTCACTATAAAAATGTTAAGTAATGTTCTAATCAGAAAGGAAGGATTTTTATTCATACTAAATTAATTTACATGTATGATATGTTTTTATTTAAAAAAATTAATTTATAAATTGTATAATTTTAATTTCACATAATAAAAATCATTTTTTAAATCATTAATCCAAAAGTATCTTAGCTTTAATTTTTGGTAATTTTCTAAAAAAATATTTTTGGCTAAATGGTAGAAAATACTGATTTTTAAGAACATTGTCTTTTTTCATGCATTTAAAAGTGAAATTATGTTTTGGATTGTTTCTAAAATTTCATTATTTTTTTATTACTCAAAATCTAATTAATTTCATCATAATTTTTATTATTTTTAAATTTGGTATAAAAACTTTTTTGTACTTAAAAATCATTTTTTGGAAAATTGTTTTCGTCGCATTTTATATATTAGTTTTTAACTTAATTTCTGTAACTTATAGAAATTAAATTTCAAAAAATGAACTATATATTTGGAATAATAATTTCCAAGTTTTTTTAATGAGTTCACTTTCATTTTTAGACATTATTAATAGTAACTTTGATAAAAAAAAGTGTGTAACCACTATAAGAGTTACAACGAGTTAAAAGGGTTAAAACTTAAATGATAAGGGTTTAAATGACCTAAAAACTTGTTTAAATCCTTTTTATGTTCATATTTGGATCACTTATTATCTTTTATGTTAAAATTATTCATTTTGTATCTATTTGGTTTGAGTAAGACTTCAATATATTTTAATCTTTTGAAGAAACTCTAACTTTGTACTCACCCTCGCTTATAATAAAAGGAACCCCCTATTATCTCTTATCCACACTTAAAGGGACTCTAATATATTATATTAGATTCCCTAATCCCTTAATAACATCCCTCCTCACATTATATAGGTTCTTTTTTATCAAAATACCATCCTAGGAAGTATTTAAGAATAAACCTAATGCGGTTGTCCGAAAAAATAAGTATAATTCTTAGCCAAGTATTTCCATTTTATTTCTTATTTTACCTCATCCAAAACTATATTAACCATTTTAAAATAATAACATTAGTATATCTAATATAATTAAATATTATTATTTTTATTTTATTACACCTTTTTAATCTATGTAACCATCTAACGAAAAATAAAACGATCACTCATGCATATGCGCAGACTCTCACCTTGTGAGACAATGTATTTCATTTTTCATCACCGACACTTATGGATGATAATAATAATGGATACAAATGAAATAATATGATATATATGATATAAATTTTATTCATTAATGGTAAATAAAAAATATACTTAATTATTTACCATACAATGAAAAATAAAAACATTGATCGTGCGTACGTGCGGACTTCTGCCTTGTGAACCGATGTATTTTATTTTTCATCCCCACCTCACATGGTTTGTATATATAGGTTGATTTAAATAAATAATTTTATATTTATGATATATTTATAATTTTTTTAATATTAAATAATACCTTCCTCCTTTCTCTCATTTTAATTGATAAATGGAAGGGTTACTCATGCTTACCTATAGACTATCATCTCCATGTTGTAACACAATTCATTTTTCATATACATATGATACAGTTGGATCTAAAAGTATATGTAATTTATAAAAATGATTATTATGAAATTATAAATATTATTTAAATTATATAATCATGGTACATGTGACCATATTCAACCTACCAAAGCCATTTCTGTCTAATAAGATGATTTTATTTAAAACATCCAACATGAACATAATCGATTAAGTAATTAACTGTAAAATGAATATAAGTGGAATAAAAGGAATAATAAAACTAAAATGGTTATTAATAAATTAAATAATTAACATAATTTTATTATTCATAAATATATATAACGTACGTGATAAGTCAACCTCGAGGTAAGGGACACTTTACCTTAAAATCGTATTTTAAATGTTTTAAATATTTATTTTATAAATACTTTTCCTTCATGTAAATATTATTAAAATTATTTTATGTTTGTATTTATATTTAAATAAATAAATTATAAAGGAAATTTTATGTATTTTTTGAATTTCTGTCAAAAAAATTACAATAAATAATATTATATATTGTATACAGATCCTTTTGACTTTATTAACAAAAGGAAAAAAGGAATGTTCTATTTTAACATATA
The DNA here is from genome assembly GCA_963277665.1 of Viscum album. Classification (NCBI taxonomy): domain Eukaryota; kingdom Viridiplantae; phylum Streptophyta; class Magnoliopsida; order Santalales; family Viscaceae; genus Viscum; species Viscum album. Next base: position 1,894,501,696 of record OY728158.1, on the reverse strand, counting down.
CAACATCAATGGATTTTACCACCAAAAAAATGTTATTTTATGTTTTACATAATTTAAAATCTTCCATGTTTTCTTAAAAATACCCTTATTCAATTCGTTTTGTGATTTTTAGCTTTAAAAGAGGAGTTTTAATGAAAAGTGCATTATCAATATCTGAAAATTTTGTGCTTATGGGTTCAAAAGTATATATTTAAGATTTTGATTATGGAAATAAAAGATTTTTTTATTTCATGTATGTCATGGTTCTTTGAATTTTTTATGATAATGGTTGATCCTGATGTAACTCTTAAATATAATGGGTAATGATTATGTTATCCTGAGAATTATGTTGGAATTAACTATGTAGGTTGTTCTATTTAAAAGGGTTCTTTAAAAATGATCACCCAATTAAAAAACATGACTTTTATATGATTTATAATTTTTTCATGGAAGTATTTTGATTTTATAAGGTAATCATAGGTTATATTTTAGAGGAATGAAAAATCCCTTTAAAATTAAAAAATATAATTTTTTTAAAAAAAATGTTTTCATGGGTTCACTTGTTTTCAAAGAAACACTAATGAATATGATTTTTTATTTATGTTTTCCTGTAAAAACATTTATGAAAAACTTTTGTTAGTAGACTTATTTCATGTGTAAGTAAATGATTATTTGAGCTCAATGTTAATTAGGTTAATTAAAAACACTCTTATATGATATTGTGGTTTTAAAATGGAATAATATATTTCATTATTCATTTTTATATATACCTTTTTGATATTTTTGAGCTCATCCCACATTTTCAAAAAAAATATTCATATGGTTTTAAGGATTAGTAGGAACAATGATTATGTCAAGTTGAAAATCATGATTATTTCTCATGAAAAGAAAAAAATTCATTTTAAAATTATTGTATATTGAAAAAAATGGGTACTTAGTGGATGTTTTCACTTTATAATGGATTCGTTTATCATATAAGAGTTATAAACTACTTATATAAAACTCTAAAACTAAAAATATAATAAATAATGAAATATAATGAATTATTTATTTAAAATTCAAGATTATGATTTGATTAATTATTAGGTCCTTACAGGTTTTCTTTATTCTTCACGTCTATCTTCTTCACTTTGTTACTTACACAGAAACAGGGAAGAAATTGTCTTACTCTTTATTATTAGTTATTCTAGAATTAGTTTGTTGAATTATTCTATCTATTACTATATTTCCATAAATTTCCATCATATATTGTTTGTCCAGAGAGGTTACGTAAGTGGATAGTTCGTCTATTCCTTTTTCTGCTTCTTCTTCCTTTGTCTTTCATCATCTGATGATTATTCATCAGATATATTCATCTAATCCTATCCATTAGATGATGATTTTTCTAGTGATGGTTCATTAAATTCTTCTTATTTATTCTCTTATTCATCAACCAAAACCTTTTTGTATAATTTTCTCATCTTCCTTTCTTCATCTAGTACTTAGTTTCATTCGATGGTTTTTCTACTGTTTGATACCCCATGCTCCCTATGGGACATAATTTTTGGAATATCAACCCAAATGAGAATATCTATCCTGATTAATGTTCAAAACTTTCTTATGGAATAAAATATTCAACAATTTTTCTCTTCCACACATGAATAGTGTTTTCACACATGCTCGATATGTTTTTACCCCTTTATATGTGCGTAAGCATGGGAAATCAAATAATTTTTTCATGCCAATCTCAACCTTGAATTTTGAACTTCCATCATATTTCAATTTCACTGGAACACTTCCCAATTATTATATATCATTTTATATGTTAGCAAAATTCCATGAATTTTATTATTATTCCAATAATAACAAACTCCTTCATTATTATTGAAATTTTTATTGATTAAATCAACATTTCAATGATAAATAACTTTAACTTTACAAACTTCATAAAGTTCTTAAAACATTCTATCTCAAATATCATCATAAAACGTCTTCCATCTAGTGAAAATTTGTAAATTTTTCTTCTTAAACTTTGTTGGAACATCTCAAATTATTTCACAACATAATTCCTCAAAAGTTTACAAACTTTACATAACTTTCATTTAGAAACTCTATTTTGATCTTCCCTTCTATAGTACAATCAATATACTTTCATGGGGAACTTATTCTATATATTGTGTTCATAAATATTTATTATATTTCCTCTAACCTTTGAACCCTCAGAGATATGATCTGATTCTTCTATCTGATGAATTCTTAGAACTCTATCATATGACTTTGTAATACATAGTCTGATGTCTTTGTAATACTTTGTATCTAATGACATCATCTAAAAACATATGTACAATGAAACTATTTATAAACCTCAATAACCTATGTCCACTCATTTTTCATGGATAATTTACTATGATGATGTTTTCTCAGAATCCTACATCTTATAACCTCATGAGGAAACTTCTATCTAAATTCATTACTTAGAAGCCTTCTTCCTTATCTGATGATTAAAAAACTCTTCCCTATTCATTCAAAAATATCGCCTTTAGATGATCTTCATATGTTTATTCTAACTTTTAACTTTTTTATGAACCCTATGCTTCATCATAAAAGAACTTATATAAATTAGAGTTTATCTGATAACTTATTAAGTTTTTATGATACACTTCATACCACAACTCCCTTTAAAACATCAAAATTCATTCATTGAATAAAATAATCTTTTCAAAAAATATTTCTATATAGAAATATACCTATGACTATTGAATACAATATATTTATGTGATTTTTAACAATGTTTCAACTTTTAAAGACTTCTATTGTAGAGAACTTGTTCATTTGGTTACAACTTCTTCAACACCTAGTTGCAACTTCTTTACATAATATATTGATCTTTTTATAGGTCTGTATGATGGAATTTTTAAAAACTCTTCTATAAAACTTAAATCGTATCTTTAAAATTTTTATGAATCAAATTTATCCCAAAACTAAATATCATCATACTAAAAATAGTACAGATTCATTCCTCAATCTCCCATTTTAATTAATCTAATTCAGTTCTATTTTAGAGGATTTTTTCAACTAAATTCTCAACAATAATTACCAGCACTTGGAATTGTGATATTTAATAAATTATTAGCACTCCATTTAGCTCTATCCAATGTAAATTATAAATATAATCAATCAAAAAAAATTTATCATTTCCACCAAACAACCTTTTCCATTTAGCATTACATTCTCCATCCAATCGGACACTCTATCTGATATCATGATTTTGAAACCTTCATTTGATATTGTTACACAAAAACTTGCATATGTGCGACTCTATATAACCAACTTGGTATGCTCCTAATTATGTTTAATATTTGGAAACTTCTTCAAAAAACTCTTTATAGAAACTCTATATGTTTGGTTTTAAAGTGTTCTTAAAGAAACTTTTTCAACTTTTAAATATTGATAATAAATTATCCACTCTGGAAATCATAACAGAAGTTTTATACATTAACAATAGCTCAATCATCTTCATAAATAAACTAAAAGTCTTCAAATAAAATCCTTAAGAGAATAAAATATGAGAACTTCCTTTCTTATTTCATCTTATTTCTAGTTGAATCTTCTTTGCAACATTATTAACATATTGAAATCAATGAAATATTTTTTTAATTGAAACCCATTGAAAACCAATAAAAACATTTATAACAAATAAAACTCATATACAAAGTGAGATGTTATTTAATATTCTATAATTAAATTGGGGTGGTGAATACATGGGTTTATAATTCATTGATTAAGGTGACCCATGAATTTCGTACATAAATATTACATCATTTTAGATTAATATTCAATACATATCATAATAATGCACACCCCATAACCATAAAGGTTTAGTTTATTTGGAGACGAGATACATAATAATATTATTTCATAATATAACTCTAACACCTCCCACAAATTTCTTCTCAAATAGAATAATTCTTAGACATACCATACTTAAAACCTTCCTTTATAACCTGGGAAAATGAAAACATAAGAAGGTTTGTGCTCAGATACTCAGTAAGGGTAAGAAAATATTATATCGATCAATTATTATAATTGAGCATTAGAATAATCATATAAGAACTTGATTGTAACTTAAGAAATTCATTCCCAATCATTCAAATATATTTAATCATGAATCATGTCACAATGTGTGTTATAAAAAAAATACATAATACATAATATTGTTGAATCATCAATAATTAATCATGAGCCCTGAGAATATATCATATGAAAAATTCATATATTTATGGAATACACATAAGAATTTATAATTATTTATGTAGTCAAGGTTCACTTTCAAGACTATCATAGTGTAAAAATTCCAAGAGTAGATTAGTTTCACTCCCCATTATATCATTTCCTTATTCATTTCTTATTCCAGAGATAATAATAGTAGAGATATTAACCTACTAAACTTGGTTTACTCCCCATTCTAGTCCAAATTATCTCATGAGACATCAATCTTTACCCAATGCATTTGATGACTATTTAATTTCAGGCCCACCCACCACATAATAAAAAATATACATATATGAACCTCAATATTATAAAAAATTCATCAATTCATTATATCATAAACTCATAGAAATGAAACAAAATTCAGTCTATTTTTTCATAATAGCATAACATGTGGAATGAAATATGTTTCATAGAGATTTCAACATAATTTAATTAAACTATGAAAAAATAAATCAATTTTATCTAATAATCATTAAATAAAAATCATCATAACACATATATAGTAATAAAGAATATTTTATCATAATATCATGCCCCCAGTGAAGCATAAAAATCCTTGAAGGATGTTAAAATAGATGAAAAATACCTCTAAAACTTGATCATTTCTTTGAAAACATGGAAAATATCCTTTACTTTAGTTATCTTTGAAAACTAAAAAATCAAATAATATTCTTAGAAATGTTTTATCTTAAAATAAATATTGAATCTTGTAAAGTAAACTTCCAAAAACAAGAATATTCATGATAGTGAGAAACCTATTTTTGGGGTAAACATTTAAAAGAAATATTCATTTCATAATTTTTAATTTTTTTAAGAGATGAGACATGAGTAGGTCACCCAACCCTTGCCTCTATAAAATTTAATAAAAAAGTAAAGAGATATAAGTAAATTAAGAGGTGTAATTATATTACACTAATAAGAAATTATAAGAGATTACATAGACTTAAAAAATACAAAAAATGAATTATTTCACTTTCAGAAGAGTCCATCCTTCAGTAGTTGAAGATCCTTGCACTATTTAACCAGCCAAATTCCAAATAAAAACCATTGATTCCAGATCAACATCTTAACATTCCTCAAGGGGATTACCATTCATGTCATTTTCAAGTTTCAATCAACCATAATGTGGAAACTATAATTATAGGGACATAAATGTCCTTATACAATTAAATAAACATCTTCTATATGATTAAATGAACACACAAAGAGAAAATTTCATTTCAAGGCAGTGTCATTCTCAAATCACATATCCATGGTTATATATCTTTTAGAATTTTTCAACCAGAATCTATAAGGCTTGTCATAATCTAATCAATAGCCATTACACACAGATCAAAATTTCAGAAGACTTATTTAATCAGAACATTCCATATCAAGAATAAAAATGAGTTGAAAAAACTATAAGAATGATATGGATCTTATATGACATCTATAAAATGAAGAGTCATAATATTAAAAGGAAATACAAAATTCCCTTCATAGGAAAATCACAAATCACCCTCTAAAAACCCATCCTTTACCATTAGAAGATCCACAAATTGTTTCTCCAACCAATATCCTAATAAATATCAAAGAATATATATCAAAAAACTCAATAACCCTCAAAGAGATCATTTTTATTATAATTTTTAGACTTTTAATAGCATAGTCACACAACACCCTATATTTCAAACAAAAAAACATGGTGTAAAAAGAATACATAAAGAAGAAAATTCAACTAAAAAACAATTAAAACAATCAAATTCAATATTCCAAAAGAAACAACATAATCAAACTGCACATACATGAAAAAATACCAATCCAAATAGTTTAAAAACATTAAAAAAAGGTTTCAAAAAGAAATTCAAAAGCAAATGAGCCTCAAAGAAACAAAAGAACCAAGGGATGAGGTATAGGAGTCATTTATATTGAATGTGCCTATAATTAAATTTAGGATTTCATTTGAATTAAATCACCATTTTAGTAATTATTTAGTCTATAATTTAAAGGTAGGTTTCCACAAAATTTTCACCATATTTTTATTTTTTGAGAATAAAATGCATCTTTCTCCCCCATATATGTTTTTGCTTATTAACCTAGGTTCTCATCGAAGAAATATGCATCAATCAAATAGGTATCATCTTATTCAGAAAAAATGATAGTTTTTTAAGCATTTTCTCTAGAGGGTGATCAAGTAGGTTTAACATCAATAGGCTATGGGGGATATCTTCTTTTTTTCTGAGTGGAATCAAAGGATATAGTAACAATTTTTATTTATATATTAGAATAATCTGTTTTTTTTCTAGTTTTCTTGGGGTTTAAGGTGATGTATTCATCTGAATCAATAATTGGTTTTTTACATTTACTAGAACTCAACTTCAAATAAGCATCGTCAATCTGACAAGCTTGATCATAATCAAAAGGTTAAGATTATCAATATTCATAATATATACTCTTGTATTCCTCTTGAAAATTTTAAACAATTCATGAAATATCAAACACATGAGGCTCATTTTTTATATGTTTTTCCATATTTTCATTGAAATATGATTTATTACAAACAACATCCTAAAATCCATACAGATCAATAGAATATGGATAAGATTTAAATGAATCTATCAAATTATGATTAACTTCCTTATCAACACCATTCGTATTATGTCCATAGAAAGTGGGATCCATCCCTTTATGCTGTCATTTTTTAACCTATATTGACTTCAGTCGTGAAATTATACATGAATAATTAGTCTACATTCTACATTTACTTGTGGAATATCCAAATATATGGCCTTTAATACAATAATTTAGAGGGTTTTTTATGAAAATATATTTAAGGAATCAAGTGTCACCATTTTGGATCCAAATATGGGGTGGAAGAGGTTGACAGGTCTTAATTTCAACACAAACTCTAAAAATAGAAGTTTGAGAGAGGAGTTTTGTGGTTGTTTCTATTTTAAGGGGTTTCCTAATTAATATATAAATAGAAAAAATTTCTTTATGTTTTAAAAACTGCAGTGGAATACCAAGAAAACCTAACTAGATAAGGGAAATGGGAGGCTCAAATTTGGTACATAAATCAGGATACAATTTTAATACCTTCATGAAATATCCACTGATTGACTAAAAACCTCTCATATGATTCTAGTAGTATTCATTTTCAGTTTTGAATCAGAAATCTAAACATGAATAATTCAATAAACCAACATGAAATTTGAAAAATCCAATATATTTTAGGGATTTTCTAAAGAAATATATTGAGGTTATATTCTTGATAAATTTTCCAACAAGAATAAAGAATATATTAGAGGAAATAATTTGTACATATTCATTCAAAAAAGAGATTTTTGTAACATCTCAATGTCAATATTTCTTCAGATAAATGCCTGAATCCATAGAATCTACATGAGAATGTGACATATATTATCTCATGGAAATGACTTTTTTGAAGTATATAAGGTTTTCTCAATGAGTTATGCATTTTTTTCTTGAGGGTATGATCTCTGATAGGTCCATCGTTCCATCCTTAATACTTTTTGTAAAAATTCATAATGAGCCAATTTGAAAAACATTTTAAAAAATCATTTTAAAACATTGAAAATAAATTAAAATATGTTTGATAATAAATTTAAACTATAATTGTACAATATAAAATAGAATCTTTGAATAATTTTAAATAATAGGGATAATGAATAAAAATTCCATCAACATAAAAGGAAATGAGGTCATTTTTTTCATTAAACATTTTCTCAATCATTTTAAGTACCAAAGAGAGAGAAATGGTACTATAAATTAAAAATTAGGAATAACCATAGTAAATGAAAATATTTAGATTTTGAAGGATATGATCCATATAATTTACCTCGGTGGAAATTTATCATAGATAATCCCAAAAAGAAATGATATTGTAACATTAACATTTACCTTAAATCTCATCTTACTTAATACATGTTCAAACCTACAGTATAATAAATATAAATTTTTTATAAATATTTTCTAGAAAAATATTCATACATAAGATAATATTTATTAATCCTTTATAATTTTAAATTATCATTTTATTTTCATATTCTTTATTAAAATGTACAATCATGTGAAAGATGATATTTTTTCCATACATGTTTCAATTTGATGGTTCTGATATTTATACTATGGTCATGGTTTAATAATATATAGAATCATAATCATTAACTAATTATAATATTTAATCATTATATAAATTTTTATGACAATTCATATAAATTAGAGATGAAAAATGAATTATGTCACTCCATAGAGGTGGCAGTCCACTCGTACACACAAGTAATGTTTTCACATTTCAATAGATGGAACGAAAGTAAGGTATATAATAATTCACCTATATATAATAATTATTATTTAATAAATATCATATATATTCATTATATCTATCCATAAAACCATACATGTAAATATTAAATTAAAAATTAATCATATATCTACATTGAGGTGGTATTCCACATGTACACATGAGCGATGTTATCATTTTCTGATGGATGGGAAGAAGATAGAAAATTGATATAACATTAACCGAAAAACATATAATTATAGTGAATATACTTATTCCATAATTTTAGGATGGTTATATAAAAAAATTATGAGATTTAAGAAGACAGAAACATTAAAAAGTTTGGTAAAAACATATACCTATTCTTCTAGTATCCTCCTTTGAAGAGAACTTTAAGGGTTCTTGGATGGGTATTTTGGAAAGACAAACACCTAAAATTAATGTATAAGGATGTTGGGATAGTTTTTATCCAGATATTTGTTAAGAAAAAGGGCTTATGTGGTGTGGATAATAGAGGAGAGAAGGTTCCCTTTTATAAGTGAGCTGGGTTCCAAACATGTAAATACATAAAACATTATTTTATAATATATGTCTTACTCAAGTAAAGTGTCTCAAAAATTCCCAATATTCAAATATAAGAGGGTTAATTTAGAAATACCATAAAATGTTCAAATTAAATATATTTTTTTATGATATTTTAAACTTTATATCTTAGGTTAACCCCATTTTAACCCCCTTAACCCTCACCGTGCTAATAATATTTTTACAATTGTAACTATTCATTATGGACAAAAATTAATTTGATCTTAATGAATTTTTTTAATTATTAATATTAAAAATTTGGAATCCATTTTATAAAATTTGACTTCTATAAGCATTATAAATTAATTTTAAAATAATTATGCAAAATATAACAAACTCCGTTTTCAGAAAAATGCATTTTTGAGCATAAAAATGAATTTATTTTATTCCCTACTTAGTAAAAAATATTAAATTAATGGTAAAATATTTGATTTAATATATTATCTACACATTTAATTAAAAATAATCATAAATTTTGATTAATTTAATTTATTAATATAAAATAACATCACGCGCAAAAAAAAATTATAAAAACATCGCTTTTTACCTTCAAATGAATATATTTTCATTTATAATAAATTGAAAACCAATAAATTAATTTTATAAATTATTAAACAATGATTTATTTACTCATATTCATACCCTCTAATCCAATGGCTAGTTGATAATTTTCACATTAAATGATAATATTTTACTAGTATATCATATTTCCCATAAACTCATTGTTGTGTGTAAATAAAGATATAAAGAAATTATTTAAAAATATATATATAATAATAAAATATAGGGGTGTTAAATTCTACCCCTTATAATAATTTTTTCCTCTAACTTTAATCATTATAATATAAATAACTAAGGATAATTCTACTTCATCAAGTCCTCAGGTTCCCACATAGCTTCCTCAAATTTATGGTTTCACCATAAAATATTGATCAAGTGAGTGGTATTATTCCACAGGACTTTATATTTGATTCAAAATATCTATAGTTTTACATTATAAGATATATCATGATCTAGTGGTACAACCTATAATTTCAATACATGTAAAGGGTCATGTTTTTACTTCCTTGAGAGAGATATATAAAACACATCAAAAACATGATAGAGGTTTTCTGGAAGCACCAAGAAATAAGAAGTCATCTTGATATGATCATAAATTTTGAAGGGATTAATATTTCTCAATATAATATTTCCCTTATTTATAAATCTCTTTAATATCTTCCAATGATATATTTTGAAGAATACCTTCTCACCAACTTTAAACTCTAGATCAGGTTGATATTGTCAGTATAGAATTTATATAGACACTTAGTTGTCTAGATGTGTTGATGAATGTCTCTAACCTTCTCTATAATTTTCATAGTTATATTAGGTCCCAATATATTTTTTATATACCTTTTTCCAAGAACATTTTAGTTATTCACTTCTTATAATATAGGTCTTAATAAGAATCCAACTATATTGTTGAGTGAATTTTATTGTTGTAAGAAATCTTGATTAAGTAATAGTGTTTATCCCAACCATATTTTATAACTAAATAAAAAGATATAAACTTATATGTTTATGTTTTAAAGGACTTCATAAACTAACCATATATCTGAAGATGATATTCAGTGCTAAAGTTTAACTCTGTATTCAAATATTGTTGATGAATTCTCTATAACATTGAGGTAGACTTTGGATCCTCATCTGATAAAATAGAATATGTAACCCATAAAACTATAATGGTTAATGTATAGATTATAAATTTTAAGGAGAGATAAATATTCTATTATAAGAAATATTATAACTTCATATGGTGATAAACTACCACCCAAATATCATTATTTCCTTTAGATGTTTTTTCAATTTTGACAATGAAATTCATAGTGATGTTTTCCAATATCTATTATGATATGGTTAATAATTGTAATGTCACCTTATAATTATTTATCTCATAATTAAAATTCATTCATACTAAGATTCAATAAATAAAATCTAAAAAATCTTTTTTCATGTTTTCCTGCAAGAAATACTCTTTTATATGTATATATACATTTTCATACATCCAAGATGAAAAGATAATAATAAACTATGAATTTTATTAAATGGATCCTTTTGAAAATATTGTATTAATGAGGCACATACTCAGTTCTTGAACCATATCAATCCATCATAGTAATGGGAAAACTAGTGATCATTATTTAACTTCTATATTTCCATATCTTATTTGTGTTCCTCCTTATTCCCCACATGGATCGAGGGTTGAAAATCATTTAAGAAATATAAGACTTATTTTATTTCTTTATGAATTAAAGATCCAACTTATAAAAATTCATAAGTATTATATCTATTTCAATCCTCATCTTGGAAAAAAATCATGGTCTTTCCAACTCAAAGAATAACCCACCTTTTTCTCCTTCCTAAGGAGATAGTGTATTGGGCATTCCTAATATTTAATCAATTCCAAAATTATACTTTGGAACATATTAAACAACTTCCATCTGAATATATACATACGTATTTAATGATCTATATATATATCACATATTTCACTATAAAGATAATTCCTCCATATTTTTAATGCAAAAAATTAGTACTTCCCACTCCAAATCATGAGTCGAGTAATTTTTCCCATGGAATTTCTATTAGAATGAGGCATAACCTATAATCATATCATTACCCATAACGATGCATCATATTCCCTTCATAAATGAGTCATTATTGATCAAAAACCCTTCTCTACTATAGGGTAGTGTGAGAACAGGTGCACTGACCAACCTTCTCTTTAGTTCCATGAAATTTTCCTCATATTCATCTATCCAATAGAAATTGTCACCCTTTTGAGTCAACATGCTTGTTATATTAGATAAAAATGATAAATATCTCACAAATAATCGGTATTATCCATCCAATACAAGAAAATTATGGGTCTCAGTCACCATGGTTGGTCCAGGTAATTGTTCAATAACTTTTTTCATTGAGTAATCTATTGATATACCCTTGATTGATAATATATAACCCAAAAATGAAGCTTTTTATTTCCAAAATTTACACTTAATAAATTTTGGATATAGATTCTCTTTCATCAAGGTATTTAATACAATCCTCATATAATATCCATGCTCTTACTTAATATTGTAATATATAAGAATATAAGATATAAATACTACTAAAAACTTATTAAGGTGATGAATAAATAATTTACTCATAAAATCTATAATTAACTCATATTTTTAAGCATGGTATGATTTAATTTTATCCTTTGTTCATTTTTATTCAATTATGAATTGTATGGGATGAGTTCCTGGTCTTTTTGGTTGGTTTTGGATATATTTGGAGGTTTTTTGGGTGCAAAGTTTGAGCTCAATTTGACCAAACAATGTTGAACCTATAGGAAACTGTGTGTATTGTGGATGAGGAACATGGGGTAGAGAACATTTAAGGTGTATGTTTTATCAAACCATATAAATTTTCCTAGGTAACCATGATACCAAAATAAGGTTAAGACATACAGTTTATCAAATCATGTAACCTTTACTATGTAACCATGTAACCCAATAATGATTAAGTTTCATGGTTTATAAAATAATTAGACTTTCCCTAGGTAACCATAAAACTCATCTCAGTGTAGAACGCATGGTTGGTGCACAGTTTGACAAGTCATGATACCAAAATTTTTGTGTATGAAATTATATATCTAAATTTCTTTTTTATGGAATCCTCTTAGTTCTCTTTGATTATTCCTATTAATCATAGGGATATCAAACGTATGTACTTTATAGGATCTCCTCAGTGAATTAAATCTATTCCTAGTCTGATTCCAATCGATCTAGTGGCATTGGCTCATGGGGAATTAAGACATTAGATCTATTTTTTATGTTCTCCATGTTTCTTCTAGATTTACCTTTATTCCTATAGAATTTCATGGATAGATCTATGGATTCTAATATGATCTAATAAGAATTCATTATTTGTTTATAAATCAATGATATATATAGTGCATTAGAGGACTTCCTTTAATCAATCTCATATTTTACAATGTTGGAAGATCTCAGGAGGGATGTTAGTGTGAACTTAATCCATTTAGCTTAGAGTATTATTAGGTCTCAATTTCTAACCACTTTCTTGATGAATTAAAATAAATTATAGGAGTTCTTTCTGTGTGGGTTAATCTAGTTTGTGTGCAATGTGATGTGGGTTATGATTCCTTGGTGAATCTTGGAATTGGACATCAATGAGCTTGTGGTAGAAATTCCTTACCATATTAGGCCTTTTCATGGAATTTTTTTCCGTGTTTGGTTTGTGAATACACCTAAGGTAGAGACCATTACTTGATAGGTATACTTTACATACATGGGTTTTCCTATGAGACCTTTTTTTGGATGTCTTATGTGTTCCTTACTATGTTGTTCATTATTTATGTAATATTTTATAATCGTGGAATGGTTGATATGCCATGATCATTCATCAATATGTTGTACCTTTAATATAATTCGGAATTAATTATTTTAATATATATTTCCATGTTATGTTAAGCCTTATATATTTATTTTCATATAGTCAGAGGAATATATGTTTCAATGTTCAAGTTTATAGGTGTCCCTAACGGATTGAGTAGACTCATTATAGGGGAAGTTTAGACAACATGAATCATTGGAATTTTATCTACATAGGATGGTTAGTTCCTTGTCATGGAATTTTTATCCCAAGGTAATACCATAATCTATTAAAAGAGTTTCCATATATGCTATTATGATATTAAAATGGGGAAAATCGTAACATATAAGAGAGAGTTTATTGTTTGGGCATGCCATGTGCACGTACCATCAAAGGTGAGTAGTTAGTTATATGAAATGGGTGATAATTTACCTTAAAGTTGGGCATGGAATTGTAGATTAAATGTGGGATGGTAATTGTCCTTAAATGTATATAGAGTTGCATGGAATGATCTAAGTCAGTAAATTGACTACATTTGAAATTCTTTTATCATGGAACTAGAGTGAGTATGGCCAGAGTTCACAGTTGCTTGTTTAGTGCATGGTCACTCAACGCATGATTGGTTATATTCCAGAGTGCACTTATACCCTTCCATCATGACATACACTTTTATATACATGTTCACTTATTATAAAGAGATATTGGTTTATACTCACACCCTTTATGGGCATCTTGGTGCATGTGCATTATTCATGTATAGGGATCTAGAGAAGTGAAAGGGACCTATGATAGATTGTTAGGGAGCTTATAGCTATCTTATGGATGTTGTATCAGGATAGATTATAGATAGATACCATAAGAATTTTATTTATTTATTTATGTATTCCATTCGTACTTGTCAACATACCACATTAGGGGTCTGTTTTATTTTTCTACTGTGAAATTTCATGAAATCTGTTATAAAACTTTATTTTTTTTATCATCCATAATGTTGTTTATTTGTCTTATGTTTATATTTTATTATCCTATAATAGTTGTGATTATATAGGATATATTCTCTCCATGTTTATTTAGACCCTCCACACTGGTCAAAAATATCTTGTGTATGGTAAGGCACACAATAGGTTATGTGGTACTTCAACTCGAACCCAGTGATTCGGGTTCAGGTTCTACAAAATGGTATCTAAGGCCTGAGGTTTCATTTATCTTCTTTTGGGGTTATGGTATAAATTTGATATATTTTTTGAACTCGAGTAGGGGAGTTACCATGTTTTTGGCCAACTCATGTGTAACATACCTCCAAGTTACTAGTGATGGTATTTTTGTTATAGTTTTAGGGGATTTGGGTGTATGAATTCATCATGAGTATGTACATAAGATCACATGTCATATATATAACATATGAGTGTTTCATAGTAGTTATTTAATTAATTTCATTAATTAATACTAAATGTTGAATGATGTATATTTATTCACTATTGTTGTGATATATCTATGCTAAAATTAACTGGTTAAACTTGTGTATACTATTATTCTTTTTATATATATAATTGTGACTAACATGAATCTCTAGTTGATTAGGCTTCAGCCTTTGGAAAAAGTAAATGGGTTATACCTTGTATGTGGGAATTTCGTAGGATATTTATTTCAATATGCATCCCTTAGGGGTTCTTTATAACTACTTAAGTCATTCTGATTATGAAGTTCTTGTAAGTAAACTAAAAGTTTGTTTGGAATTTGATAAAATAATGCCTTGAATATTCTAGAATTATCCTACTTGGGATGATGTGATCATTCCATCAGAATTTATATAGGAGGATTCACTTAAGCATGCTCTCACACATGCTTCGGTGGTTCATGAAGTAAATCCACCCAAGATCAAAATCTTATAGATTATGCTTGGTCAGGGTGGAGAGATGCATAGGGTGATGGTTGAATATTCTTGAGACTTTTAGCTCCAACATCCGCAAGTATTAAAAGGAATTAGTGGTCCATAGGATACTGTGTATTAGATTGATACCATCAAAGAAATTTTTGACTTAGTGGATACTCCTTTGGATAGGAAGGTAAATATGGAGGCCTTTATGCTTCAATGAATCTTTAGGACATGAAAGAAATCATGATATAGGTAGGTAGGAAAGATAGTCTTACATAGGAGGCCTTTAAGGAGCTGTTATTAGAGGAGTTCTTTCCTAACAAGCTAAATTTGGACCGAGATTAGGGGATTATAGAGATTCATCAGGGGAAGGTTATGGTTTATATATACTCATTTCTATTTATTGATTTGTTATGATTTTATGATATTATAGTTTGGATTGAGGAACAGAAGGATGGGAAGTTTTGGATTGGCCTTTGTATAGAGATTAGATGTCAGGTTAGGATATTTGACCTGATGGAATAAGCAAAGGTGTTACACAAGGCCTTTGGTTTTGAGAAGGGGATAGATGAGGATGGGATTATAGGTATTCTTAGCTTATAGTTCACTGATGACCATATTTTTTAATTTTATAGTGATTGCCTCTTCTAGTAGCAGTAAGAGGTAGGTTGAGGAGGTACATCAGTGTGGAAGATTACTGGAGTAAATTAAGGATTCTTCTACACCCTCAATTGGAAGTGCAGACAGAAGCATTATTTTATTATATCATTCACACTACCACTTAAGAAGTGTCACAAATGTGGAAATATTGGTAATCTTCCACACATTTTCTCCATGATACCACATCCAAATTCAAGCGGTACTAGTTGGTGTATAGATAAGATTCCTCAGTAGTAAACCCAAGAACTATAGATATCGATGACATAGGTGAGTCATACACCACAGAGTCAAGGTCATGCTCTAGATATATGTAATAATTATGTGATTGATGAGTTTCTATATTTTAGTGTAGAAGGGTCTTCTATGGTTAGAGATATTATTTTGATTACCATTATGTTATCTATTATTTTTTGATAAATGATCTTCCCATTTTTTCATATTTTCTCAAGCATTTGTTGGCCTAGATTTAAAAATTAATTTAACTTTTCGGTTACTCTCCCTTGAAACACAGTTGGGAAAGATATTAGACCATCTCTGGTGATTTCATAAATGTCTCATATTTTTTTATAGCTATATAAATTTATGGGACTAAATGGTCTTAGAGATTACCATTTTCAATGTGATTTTCATAATGGAATGGTTGAGGTGATATCGAGATTATATTAACTATTAATAGATATGTGTATCTTTCACAGAATCTAAAGGAGATTGGTTAATTTTTATGGATGAGTGAAATATTGGAGTAGGTATAATTTGACCAGACTTGAGACATATCAAAATGATCTCGTCATGGGTAGTAGGCTTGGATCTTGTTAGATAAACAACATTATCCCCCTCTATCATTTCTGCATTGGTGGATTGTTATTAGGATCCCTTCCTAGAAAATTTATCAATTATTCCTTTATATATAGGGATAGATTTTGATATTATGGTTGATACAGGGGTGGAATATATATATTCCTCCAAATCATATGGCACTAACAGATTTAAGATAGTTGAATGTGTTGTTAGATATTTAGAGACTAAGAGATTTATCAGGTCAATCACATCAACTTGGGGTGATCCAATGTTTTTTTCCAAGAAGGAATATGGTATTATATATATCTGGGTAGAATATAAGAAACTAAACCATGTAATGGTGAAGAATAGGTACCATTTTCCTAGTATTGTTGATCTATCTGAATATTTATAGGAATCCTGGTGGCTTTTCAAGATTTATCTTCCTTCAGGATACCACCTACTATGGTTTAAAGATGTGTATATTCCCAATATAGCATTTAGTAGTAGATATGGACTATCCAAGTTTGTTTTTATTCCTTTTGGGATGAAAACCCCTCCAATGAAATTCATGGATCTCATGAATAGGATTTTCCAGCCATATCTTGGTAATGTCATTGTTGTATTCATGGATTATATCTTGATATATTTCAATACATCATATATGCATACAAGGCATATTGAGATTGTATTGAGTACACTTTAAGAGAATTATTTATATGTTAAAATGTTAAAGTTTCACTTCTAAATTAAGGTGTTGTGATTCTTTAGGGAATTGATTTCTATGGAAGGAAGTTTAGCAGAACTAGAGAAGGTCAATTTGGTGATGTCTAGGAAAATACTAGGAATCTGTTTGAGAACAGGAGCTTCCTTGGGCTTGTGAGGTACTATCAATGTTTCATTAAGGACTTCTCCCATTTTGAAGCACCAATTAAAGAGCTGAAAAGGGGGGTAAATTTAGAGTGTACTAATAAATGTGGAGAGGTATTCCTTGAGATGAAGAAAAAAATTGTGAAAACACCAGTCTTGACCCTTCTATAGCCTATAATTGGTTATCCAATTTATTTTGATGTCTCAAATGTTTGTTTTTGAGATGTGTTAAAGTATAGAGATTATGTAGTCACCTATGGTTCATGGAAATTGAGACCCTTACAATAGATGAGTTGGGGAAGATAATTAAAGTGGATCATTTATTAGTGATTTGAGAGGCCCTTACAATAGATGAGTTGGGGAATATATACATACAAGATATTGTATATCTGGATGGAGCTCATTTGAACATAATACCATACATTTATGCATGCCTCACATAGTATTTTCGGTAGGAATTGAAACAGGTTTTGTGTACCCAACTAAGATTGAGTACAATTTATCATTCACGGACTAATGGCCAATTAGAGAGGACGATTCATACTTTGGAGGACATGTTGTGGGAATTCATGTTGTACTTCAGTGGAGATTTATATGATCAAATCTACTTTTTTGAGTTTTTGTAAAATTACAGCTTTTAGGCTTCAATTCATAAGGTACCTTTTGAAGCTCTTTATGGTCAGATATGTTGCTCACTGCTATGTTGGAATGATATGGGTGAGAAAATAGTTTTGGAGTTAAGTATGGTACATGAGAACTTTGAGAGGATTCATTTGGTCCAGAATTGGTTATTCAATAATCAGAGTAAGCAATGATCATGTACCGATATAAGTAGTGACCCTTGGAGTTCACCATGGGATAATGAGTTTTCTTGTGGGTGACCCATATATTAAGGAATTAACAGTTGCATATGTAAGGGAAGCTAGAATCATGATTTTTTGGAACATTTGAGATTACTGGGAGTATAAATATAGTATCCTAACATTTTGATCTTCATTTATAAAATCAAGTTACTCATGATGTGTTTCATTTCTCTCAACTCTGAAGACACATACCTAATTCTATGAATATGATTGAATATAAGGATGTTCAACTAGATCATGATGAATCATTGGTGGAATGTATAGTGTGGATCACAGACTGAAGTTATAAAGTGTTGTGAGAAAATATGATGCCACTTTTTAGAGTCCTATGGTGACATTCATGTATCTTTAAAGAGAATTGAAAGTGGTAATCTGGTATTCAAGCTTATTGCCCCAAGTTTTTTGACAAAGATTCGTAGATATGATTCTCAATGATAAGAATTCATTAGAGGGGGAAGGTAATGACCAAATATTTTGTTAGGCCCATTTGAGTTAATTTCAACCATTATTTATGTGTTTTTGAAATATGAGTTGTTTGATCTAAGTTATTGGGGTTTCAAGATGGTTTTGGAGAGTTTTGGATCTTTTCTAGGAACAAATTTGGTGCATGGTTTTACTAAAATGTACTAATCCTCCAAGAAATTGTGTGGCTTGTGACTAGGGTGTAGGGGGTGGAGCTTGGTTAAGGAACATAGTTTTATAAAACCATAGTTATGTTACCAGGTAACTATATACCCTAATAATAGTTATGGCATATGGTATATCAAACTTTTCACATTTCCCAAGTAACCATGAAACCTAATAAAAGTTAAGGAACACTGTTTTTTAAACTATACAGGTATTCCTAAGTAACCATGTAAATTATTATAGTAGAAAAATATGATTGACACACATTTTAAAAAATCATGTGAACAAACCATGTGTGTAAAAAATAATGAATTGGATTCCTACTTTGTGGCCTGAAACCTCTCTATTTTCTCTCATTCTTCCCCGTATGGCTAAGGATATCAAACCTAGAGGATCCAGAGGAACTCCTCAATGGATTACATCCCTTCATAGTTTAATTTTAGTGGATATAGTGGTGTTGGATTATGGGAAATCAATGTGTGTGATCTATCTTTACTTTTCCTTCAAGTTTCTTCTTGATATACCCTTTTTCCATGAATGGAATCATAGATATAGAATTTTATATCTAGATATATTGATTTTGATATGATATAATGATGAAATCTTGGAGAATTGATAGATATGTGATGTATCTAGATTATTAGAATCCTTTATTTAATCAATATCATATCTAGAAATGTTAGAGAATCCCTTGAGGTAATTTGGAATGGACCCAATCACTTTGGATTATAATCTTCTTGGATCTCAACTTAAAACCTCTTTTTTGATGAATTGTGAAAAATTACATGATTTCATGGTATAATTGATAGATATGGTTGGGGTTCAACATGGTACCGGTTATGATTCCTTGGAAAATATTGGAATTGGATGTCAGCAAGCTTAAGGTAGGAAGTACTTACCATATTGGTAATTTGTATGAAATTATTTTCCATGTTTGGTTTGTTTATATTCCTATGGTAGATACCATTTCAAAATAGGTATGATTAATATACATGGGGTGGCTCGTGCAACCCTGGTTTTGATGGATTGTTTGTTCCTTTCTATGTTGTTTATTATATCTCAAATATTTCATAGACTTGGAATGTTTAATATTCCATTATTACTCTTTACTATGTTGTACCTTACCTATGTACCTTTTATAGTATATAGAATAAATTATTTTAATATATTTTTATTTGTTATTTCAATCCCTATATGTTGCTTTTTACATGTATAGTGGAATCTCTATTTTAGTGTCTTGGTTGACAATTGGACCTCACAGATTGAGTCGACTCCTTATAGGGAGGTTTTGGGAGACATGACTCACTAGACATGGCTCTACATAGGATAGTTATCACCTTGAAATGTAATTTTTATCCTAAAAAAAATTTATAAACCATCAGAATAGTGTTCATATATACCATTATCATCTACCAATGGGGGAATCCTCACACATAAGAGAGATTCCATTGTTTGGGCATGCCATACATGTGTACCATTGAAAGAAAATAGGTAGTAATGTGGCTTGGGAAACACTTACCATTAGAGTAGAGCATGGATCTATTCCTTAAAGTTGGAATTAGGATTGTCCTTAAATAAAAATAAAGTAAAATTTCATGATCTAAGTTATCCAATTGACTGCATTTTATATTCTTATAGTATGGCGCCGAAGTAGGTACTACTAGGGGTTTTGATAGCTTGGTTAGTGCATGATCGTTCTTCACATGATTTTTTATATTACTAAGTTTGAATTTAATCTTTAATCATGACATACACTTCTATACACATGTTCAATTATGATAAGGATTAATTGTAGGTGTCATATTTGGTTTATACACACACCCTACATTGGCATCTTTATGCACGTGCATACTTCATGACTAGGGGTCTGAAGAAGGTCTAGGGCCTTGAAATAAGTTTCTAAGGATTGTGGAGCTATGGGATGGACATAGTACCAAGACTAACTCTATATGGCCATAAAAAACTTTTATTTATGTAATTATGTTTTTCAGTTTTACTTTTTGACCTACCACATTGGGGGTCCATTTTATTCTACTATTGTGGCTTTTCATGACAACTTTTATTGCACTTATTTGTATTATAATATCCTATGATGTTTATTTGACCCATATATATTGTATTCTCATATTATGGTTGTTACTACTGATGGTATAGTATCCCCAAATTACATTAGACCATCGCCAGTAGTCATCAACCTCTTTTATAGAGGGATGCATGCATGAGGTTATGTAACACTTTATATCGAACCTTGTTATTTAAGTTGTGGTGTCAAAAAATCCATGAGGATAGTAGATTAATTGGTAAGTCTAAAATTCATGACTATAAATTCATAATTATCATACCTCAAATGAAATTATTTCTTAGGAATAACCCCCTTATTGACCCTCAATTCATGATATCTAGAATGAAGTTCAATCTTGGAAATGTATTAACCTATGTGTGTTTGATCAAACAAGTCATGATATGGGGTAAATAATACTTGTTATTGATAGTGATCTAGTTAATTTACTGATAAAAAATGAAAATATACATTGAGACATGTTTTTTCTTAACAAAAAGAATAAGTTCACCCCATTGTGATGAACTTGGGAATATGAATCTCAAATCAAGATTATCCTGGATTTTCTTATTCAATTCCTATAACTCAATTTATTCTATTCTATATGAAGTATTTCAAATAGGTTTATCACAAAGTATGAGTTCTATTAAAAAATAAACTTTAGGATTTGGGGTAAGACTAGGCTATTATTTAAGAAATACATAAGTATATTTATAAAAAAAGTAATATCTTCAATATTAAGTTTATCCCCAACCATTTGAGATAAATATGCCTCATGAATAGGTAGTAACACCAATACAATGTAAGAAATCTCCATTGTAATTTTATATTCATCCCCACACCAAAATTTGATCATAGTTTGATTCAACATATAAAGTTATACTTCCATTATTTGGAAATTGATATGGGATCTATATAAATAAATTTAGTTAATTCCCAAATTAATATCAAATTCAACCATAGGGAGAATAAAAATATTTTTAGGAATCACATTACAATAAAATTCTATGAGATATAATTTATAGACTTAATATGTTCTCATCATACCATTAAAAGTTTTTTATGCTAACTCGATATCTAATAATTAATGTGTTGATGTGATACACTTATAAAATTATTCATATGTAAAGGGTTTGATAGATACATAATCAAATAAAACATGTTAAGTTATATATTGGATGGTAAGAATACCTTTCACCACTTTCTTCTCATGAACCACTTCAGAAATTTTAATCACATGATATTTACCTTCTTCTCTTGGATTAATAAGTTTATAACACTGATTTTCATCATTAACCACAAGATACATTCATTGATTATCATAATGTACATACCCCTTGTGATTATAGCACTGGAGTGTGGGTGGAATGTTCAGTTGAGAATTCTCATCAACATTAATTAGCCTCTTCACATTTCTTTGGAGTTATTTTTCTCAATGGACTTATTATACACACTTAAAACATTTACAAAACCCCATAAATAAAATTATTCTATGTTTCCTTTAAAACTTATCATATAAAATAATATTAATTCGATCCCCTCTATGGGTTTTATTATTATAATTTCCTAAAAAATACATCTTTCTATTTTTTCCCAAACCATGAAAACAATTACATTCTCCAATCTCCATTTATAGCTTAGAGTAAATAAAATTATTTATTCATATCTATCAAAACCTATCATAACCAATTTCATTTGAAGACTTGGTCAAGATATAGTTAAGAAATAGTAAACTTTTCTTTCAGGATTGATGATAAAACTAGAAATATACCTTTGACTTCTGGTGAAGTTTTCCATATAAGAACTAATATATTTGTCATCCATCTAGTTTAGTCCCAAAAATTCCCTTTCTATTTTCATGTTAAGAGTTTGAGGAAACTACTTATTGATAAATACCTTTTTAAAATTGTCCCATGTCATGGAGTCAATTTCCTCCTCTTTAATCATATTCTTAACAAGATTCCACCATTGACCATCTTCGCCTTCCAAATGATACACAGTCAAAATAACCTTATCAAGCCCTATGTACTGGGGAATGGATAATATGTTTTATATAGGATTAATACACTTCTCAATAATAAATAGATAATAGGAACCAGTGAAGTAAGGGGTGAATTGACTCATAAAATTCTCAACAATGGGTTGTTCCTTCCTTTGGTAATTTGGATGTTGAGTATGATTCAAGTTACTATTTATAGATTGAGAGAGTAGGGTGACCAAAACTACATGATTTCAAATCCTAGATCCCATTTCATTTATTTTCTCATGAGGATGGTCATTTTATTTTCTAATACATTCATTTTTTAGATGATTCCTCCTAGTTCCAACCATTAGTTAAACCCAAAAAATTATTGTGAGTATCAAACATAAATAGTTAGAGCAATAAATAATATTATTATGAAAATAATTCTTATATTATCCTAAATTATTACACCTTCCTTCAACCAATGACACTTTAAGATCATATCATCTCGCTATGATTTATCATTAATTTTCATAGTTTTTATCCTCTCATTCATTATAATGACTCATAATGAGAATATGAATTAACCTAATCATATCCTCCATGAGTGTCTTGCCATTTGTGTAGTCTTATGCCCACTCATCATGTACTGAGTAAAGATATAGTTAATTTTCCACCAATCTTTTAAGGTTGTTTAACCATATGTGCATCTGTTCCATATCCACATCCTCTTTTTTGTATCAAGAAAAAGATTCCATTATAAGTAAACCACACAATATCTACTTTTCCATAACCTCAAGATTTTATCCTATACTTCGACTTATCTACATGGTTTTTAGTAAATTGTTCAATCCTAATATCTAAAAATAACTAATCCCTTCTCTGATACCAACTGAGGTTAACCAATCATTTAATAAATAAATAATACATCATTTTAGATGAATATTCAATACATCATGTAATAATACAAACCCCAAAAGCATAAAGATTTAGTTTATTTGGATACTAGATACATAATCGTCATATTTCATTAAAGATATTTAATAACTAACACAAAATTATTCTCACACAGTACACTTCTTATACATACCCTACTTAAAACCTTTATTCATAACCTGGGGAAATGAAAACATAATAAAGGGTGAGATTAGATACTCAGTATGGGTAAATATATGAGATATCAATCAATTATCATACGTGAGCATTAGTAAAAGGGTATAATAATATGATCATAACTTAAGAAAGTCATACCCAATAAATTAAATATCTTATATCATGAATCATGTCATAAGTTTTTCTCGTAAAAGTCATGAGACATAAGAGGGAAGAATCATCAATAATAAATCATGATCTATGAGAATATATCATAAGCATAATTCATATGTTTTTGGAATACACATAGGCATTAAAAATCATTTTCATTGTCAAGGTTCACTTACAAGACTCTCATAGTGGACAACATCCCATAGTAGATAGTGTTCACTCCCCATTACATCATTTACTTATTCAAGATTCGCTCACAAGAATATCATCTTCGATATAGTCCTATAGTGAAATGGTAACACTCCCTATTCCAGTACATATTACCTCATGATATATCAATCTTTATCTAATGAATTGGAGGGTAGTAAAATTTACATCCCACCCATCACAAAATGAAAACCATACATATGTGTGACACCTGACCATTAAACATTCATCAATTTACTATATCATAATCCATGGATAAGAAATGTATTTCATTTAATTATTTAATCATAGCATAACCCACAGAAATAAATTAGTTTCATTAATATCTCATCATAATTTAATTAACCCAAGGGGAATAAAAGGGTTTTAAAGAATCATCCTTAAATGATCATCATAATAATCCATCCATAGAAATAAATGCGATGTTATCATAATATAAAATACCCTATGAACCATAAAAATCCTTAAATCATGTCTACACATATGAAAAATAATTCTAAAAGATCATTTGAACATTTCTTTGAAAATGGGGAAAATATATTTTTCTTTCGGTATCTTTATGAAACTAAAAATTACCAAAATATTGAGAATTTTTTTATTTAAAATAATAATGGAAACTTTTAATGGTGTATTAAAAGAAAATAATATTCATTATAGTGTTAAACACCATTAGTGTAGTAAATGTTAAAACAAATATTCATTTTACACTTGTTATAAAAAGTTTTAAATAAACAGTTCAGAAAAATGTAAAGATTCCTTTTAAAATTTTAAAAAATATATGGTTGAAAATGAATTAAAGCTATAATTTTATACTATAAAATAAAATTCTTTATATCATTTTAAATAATGTGGACATAAAATAAAAAATTCATCGACCAAAGAGGAAAAATGGTCGGTTTTTCTTTAAATAATTTCTTGATCATTTTATATGAAAATGAGTGGAAACTTTTATTATTAATTTAAAATTACAATAATTACTAGTTAAGAAAAAAACTTATGTGGGTTAAATTATAGGATCCATATAATTCACTTTAATTGAAATTTGGTATATACAGTCTTGAATAGAAATGATATTGTAACATAAACCCTTACCTCAAGTCCCTTCTAGCTTTGTACATGTTAAAACCTCATATATAATTAATATATATTTATTATAAAGATTTTATATAACCATATTAATTCATAAATTACTATATATAATTCCACTATAATTTCCAATTTTCCTTTTATTAATAATTTCTTCATTAAAATGAACATTTTGGTACGAACTGGTTTTTTTGCATGAATATTTTAATTTAATTGTTCTGGTTCATGCACATTGGACATGGTTTCATCATATCTAGAATATTAATAATTATATAAGTATAATATTTATTAATTATATACACTTTTATAACCATTCATATAAATTGGTGATAAAAAAATTAATTTCATCACTTTATAGAGATGGTAGTCCACACATACGCACATGTGATGTTTTAATTTTTTTAATAGATGGAACAAAAGAAAGGTATAA
The DNA here is from genome assembly GCA_963277665.1 of Viscum album. NCBI lineage: Eukaryota > Viridiplantae > Streptophyta > Magnoliopsida > Santalales > Viscaceae > Viscum > Viscum album. The sequence goes on along the minus strand of OY728158.1, from coordinate 1,894,475,502 downwards.
AATAATTATATATTTTGGAAAAATGTTTATATCATACATATAATATATATTAATTAAATCAGTACTTATTACCATACATTTTAATAGTAAATGAAAACCATATCACATCACTTAATGGAAGTGGTAGTCTACATGTACACACGAGTGACGTTATCATTTTCCAACATATGGGAAGGAGATGAAAATGGATATAAAATTAAAATAAAAACATATAAGTACAGTTAATATAATTATTCCATAATTTTAGGATGGTTATATAAAAATTTTAGTATGTTTAAGAATAAATAAATATAAAAAAGATTCCTAAGAACATATACCTCTTCTTCAGGTATCTTCCTTTGAAGAGCACCTAAAGATTTATTGGATAGGTCTTTTAGGAATATCAGAATCTCAAGGTCATAGATAATTATTTTGGTAGAATATTGGGTAGATTTTGGTTTTGGTAAAAGTATTAGTTTTTTTTATGAATATAGGAGATGAGGTGCCCTTTTATAAGTGAGGTGGGTGGAAAACATGTAAATACTTGAAACTTTATTATATAATATATATCTTACTCAAGTAATGTGGATAAAAAATGAAAAATATTAAAATATAAGAATTATAAGGTCTAAATAACATTAACCAATCAAATTGGAGCTTGTTTTTTGTGATATTTTAAACTATATCTCTTAGTTTAAAACCTCTTTCAACTCTTTCAACCCTTACTATATTAACAATATTTTTACCATGCTAACTATTTATTATGGAAAACAATTACGTTAAAAATATTAAATAATTTTAATTATGATGATTCCAAATATGTAATAAATTTTACAAGATTCAATTTAAATAATTTTTATAAATTAATTTTAAAATAAGTGCACAAAAAGAAAAAAAAGATTTTTAAGAAAAATGCACTTTTAAGAATAAAATGGAAGTTATTCTTATACCTTGCCTAGTAAATAAAATTATATGAATAATAAAATATTTTATGGGATATATTATAAAAAAAAGTAATCAAATTCATTCATAAATAGAGATTAATTTTATTTATTAAGATAAAAACTCAATATGCACATAAAAATTGTTTTATTAGAAAAAACATCTCTTTTACCTTGAAATTGTTTTATTTTCAGTTATAAATAATCAAAAACCAATGAATTCATTTTATACATATGTAAAAATTAATTTTTGAAAATTTATATAGTCCTTTTCATACCATCCAATCTATGTTCTATCCAATAACATTCATAATAAATAATAATATTTCAATAGTATATCAACATTTTTTTAAACTCGGTATTGTGTGTAAAAAACCTATCAAAGAAATTAAATTTATTTAAAGATAAATATATCATGAAATATTAGGGTGTCACGTTGATAGTATAAGAGATTATGGAATTATTTCACTACTCATTCCTCATGGAACACCATAATGGGAATAGTGTGTCTCGAAGGATGAATCATACCTTTTGGACATGGTTCGATTAATGATGAGTCAGTTTGACATTCCTATTACATTTTGGAGTTATTATATATAGATTGATACATTTATATTAAATTATGTTCCATGTAAAGAAATCATAATGACACCATATGATATATGTAATGGTAACTATACCAATTTTTCTTTTATGGAAATTAGGCGTTGTGAAGAATCCATGTTATGATTGGCTTCTGGTATGAGTAACTCCAAGTTTGAAAAATTATTATTTTATAGTTATCACAAGGAAACATGGGGATACTATTTCTATAATAAAAATGAACATAAAGTTTTTATGGCCTAATTATCTAAATTATTTGAGAAGGAATTTATCAATCATGGAGTTTTTTGGAGGAATGTTTATCTTATAGAATTTTTAGACTTACAAATAACAATTTTTCCTGATATGAAAGTCCAGACAGTTTAAATAAGACTTATGGAATAAGAACTGAATCAATCTACCCAATAATATGGAAATTAAAGTAGGATTTGTTAGGAAACTGAGAGATATATATTTCTCATATATAATGATGATGATTTAATGTTCCTAGGGGATGAACCTACTATATGTTGAGAAACTATTGAGATTTATGATTCTAAGAAATGGATAAAATTCATCGAATCTAAAATGGAATTCATATACACTATCAATGGTTTGTATGGATATACCATAAGAGGTGATGCCTTATTTCACACCTAAAACATGGTTCTCCTCAGCCTATGAAATATTTCACACCTAAAATATGGTTCTCCTCATCCTATCGGTTGCTTGTGGGATACTTAGTGTAGTTTCACAGTCTTTCATGATGGGATCATAATTTCTATTTTAGATAGTTTTTTAGGGGGTTTATTCATGAAACAAGAAACACAAAATGGATCCCCCATTTTTAATTGTCTGTGGGCCTACTTTATAAAGGTAGGAGATCATTGGGGTTCCGTTATAATGACACTTAAGAAGTCATCTTGGTTGAGAGGATGGGATTTCATGCTCATCATGCCCTATTGGGGGATTATTCCCCACTTCAAGACTCTCTTATAGATTTAATATATGTTCATGAATTTATCCTAGATCCTAATCTGAGACTAATTATCATAACATTTAAAATCTATTTGACCACTGATGTGAGAATTTGTACATATCATAGGTATCCCATTGATGTGACCATATGTACGTATTACAGGTTCTCCATCCTATTACCCCTTATTACTTGGTAATTTTGGTATGTGGATTTTCATGTTTTGAAGTCATATAGTTGGGAGATCTATAATTTATTATCATCTAGTAAGATTATAAGTAGTTTTGGTGTTGGGAAGACTAAGTGAAATATGCCTAGAAATGGTCAATGTGGGGATTACACATGAGCGGCCCTATCTGGTTAGCCTCAAATGGAATATGGACTAGCGAGGATGATTTGATTTCAAAAATATTATAAACCTGTGACGATGGACCCCATTGGGTGTACGAACCATTAATAATGATATAGTAAGACTTTGAAGGAATATATCCCTCTGAGTGGGTTTGTGATTTTATCGAGAATATGGTCTAATGAAAGATGGTATATAGTGATTATAACCCTAATGGACTAGATGTTCGAACTCATATGAGTATATTCTAGTGAGGACTTAGAAATATAATTGCAGATATGATCCAATGAGTATAATGATAGAAAATTTGATGGTATTTTACGTAAACCTTAGGGAGGTATCCTTCGTATCATATCGAATGGTGAATCAATGCTCGTATCGTTCAAGTGACATAGTTTAAGGCCATTTAATATGATTGTACCGCATATTTTAACATCATGTAGTCATTATGTATATGAGTGTATTTCAATATTGGATATAGGGATCAAGACTTGGAGAGGTATCCTATGTATCCTATGAAAACAATAATCAAATCCCATGTTGTTTCAGTTTTTTAGAAAATTTGTTTCATAAATGGAACAAAAATAGAGGTTTTCATAGGGATTATGAATATTAGTTTTTCCTTAGATGTTTCATTAAGAATATGAACCCTAAGAAATAAAATATATAGCTAAGACTTACACCTAAATAGAAGTCCCATATATGAACCATGTGTATCATGTTAATTCATGATTAGTGTAGATCTCTATTCCAACATGATTCGTGTTTTATATGGGAAACAATAGACAATATAAGATTAGATACATTACATGAGATCATAATATTGAATTTATATAGTGCATAGGCGCTATGACCTCCATGATATGATTTATTGGGAGTATTTCCCTTTTATAGAAAAGGAATTTTACTTGAGTTTTACACCTAATGAGGATTATCATGATAGTAAATTATTATTATGCAAATATAATGATCATTACAAAAACCTAAGACCATGTGATACATTCTCAGTATGAGAAACGAGAGATAAAACAAGATCAACCACGTTTTATATGGATGTGAGGCTTTCACATTGAGGTTTCGGAAAGGGAATGTGATTATAGGACCCATGGAGGATATGGATCCATGAGGAAATGCAAAATATTTCATAAGAAATATTGAGAATATGGAATCTATATGGAAAATAATAGTCATTATGGGGAATATAGACTCATAGAAAGACTTATTATGAAGATATTCATTGAATATAGGGCTTGGAGCTTAGTAAGGCATCCAATGTATTCTTTTTATAATAATAATAATATTCCTCATAGATTATATGGTCCCTCAAATGTTTATAGGAAAGAGAGATGGACTAAAGTCATACGTATTATATCCATATGATTTAGGGAGTATTGGTGAATATTTAAGGGGTATAACCTTATGGGAGAATAGGTACTTATGAGATATGGGGGATCTAATGAATGACATGGGTTCATATGCTATGTATGAATAGGGGAGGATCATGCGCTTCTCGTGATGAATATGAAGCCATGATATCAAGAAAGGGAATGAAGGATGTGTGGTTTTCTTAACTGGTATCATGGTTAGGCGGTCATATGGAATGATCACATAAATACGAAGTTATCTCATGATTTCATATCCAATCGATCATCATGTGATCACATGACCATGGAATAATTATGAAATCAGATCTCACATTGGTAGTCATGTGAAATGATCACTCATTCTTCTTCAATTTCATTCTATGTCACTCATTGGTCACATGATTCCTTATCTCCACAAACTCTTATATTTGTGTGTCTTCATATTCATCCTAATCCTCCTTAATAGAAACTTTTTTTATGATTATTGGGGGGGTTATAGGCATCTCCCTCGTATATCTATTCCACTCCACATGGTGAATAATCCACATACCAAGGATTATGTTAGAAGAAGGATTTTCTAAATAAATCGGCATGGGATCATGTACCTTACATGACTAATCCAAACATCATCAAAGGATTCTCCCAATAGATTGTGTGAAGAACAGTTTCTGTGAGACCCTTCAATCTTAGATAGACTTTTTCACTGTATGCTCTTGAGGAAAGAAAATTAAGTGTCTCCAAAAGGCTTCATATGAAGATCAATGACTGCATGAAGGCCCTATCATGGACATCCATTATTGTTACAGTAAAGTTCGATTTCTCCCTTCGTGCTATGATTCACTCCAAGTTCACTGTTGAACTTATTGATCAAAATAGATTACATTACAACATATGATTTAGTAATTTATTCTACCTTTATTATTGATCCTAAAATGTTGGATTCTTTGGAACTCTACCAACTAATAAATACACTATTTAGTCAAATTTTGAAACTAGATTCAGACTTAATGTCATCTCTATCATATTGGAAACTATAATTAGTGCAACCCTTTGAAAATAGGTTAACCTCTCCTCAACTATATGTCTCTTATGATTTGATAATAACCATGGATTCACTGAATTTTAGTAAAAAAGGATTCCTAATTACATTATATTTCTTAAGTATATGTTATTGTTGTTTATAGGACAGGATGACCTATCCTCAAAGGGTTTTACTAATGCTAGTTTCCGATCTGATAGAGATGACATTAAGTCTTAATATAGTTTCATATTTTTACTAAATATTAGATCTTTTATTTTTAAGTGTTCCAAAAAATAAACCATTTTAGGATCAATAGTATAGGTAGTTTACATCACTTTATCAGATGTTGGAAAGGAATTAGTTTGGATCAAGAAGTTAAACAATGAACTTGGTGTGGTTCCTAGAATCAAGGGAGAAATCGAGCATTACTATGAAAATAATGGGGACCATTCTCAGGCTAAGGAACCATGATATCACTAAAGGTACAAAAAATCATACACAAATACAATATCATATGAGAGATCATTGAGAGGGGATATGTAAAGATCTATTGGGTGGCTACATAGGATAATGTAGCAGATCTATTGATGAAACCATTAACTCAACAACAGCATAAGGGTCATATAGAATATTTGGGTGTTGATCACATTAGATATTGGTTTTATTGTTTATAAATGTGTTTTGTTATTATATTAAGTTAAATATCCATTTTTCATTCATTCATGTCTAATGATATTTACTTAACATGAATGGTCAAATGATAATATCCCCTCAAAGAATGGCTTTCAGTTATCCCTAATTGATGATCATCATGAAGTATAATGGGTTGTGTTGATATAATTAGGTTATAATGAATAGTATCTTATACTCATTAAAAAAAATTATATGAGCTATGAAGAATGTATTCATAATGTAATAAGTAGAAACTTTTTACTTGGATTGACCCTAAAAATTATATCTCATGGATTGTCATATAGTCATAAATATACTTAGGGGTGTGTTTTTATTATAAATACTTATTATCTGAGGTTGGTAAGATACCTAGAATGATAACCTTCCTACTTTATTACCATTCTTATTCAAGTCATTTTGGATTCAAAAATATGGGGTGGTTGCGTATGTTATTGATCATACCTTCAGTTTGAGTACAACCAAAATGGTATTTTTTTACACTTTTTTAAGAGTAAATACATATGGAACTTGATTCAATTAGATTGAGGAAATGCATGTACATTATTATTTGGGTTTTATATGATGTTTAAAACTACTTGTATGAGGTATATGTGATTTACTCATCAATTTGATGCATGAAATGTGATGTATTCATTGACAAGGTCAATACTTTTCATAGAATCATGAAAATATGTTATGGTTCATAATAGATTGATATTTTTTTCATGTATGGTAGTCACTTAAGGTATTAAGTTAAGGTATTATATAGTAATATATATGATTTATAAGATACATATTTTGGTGGGCATGTTCATGTAGAGATATGAATGTTTTTTATAGAAATCACACCAGACCCCTTGATAGCTTGAGTAGCACTAAAACTTTACCAGAGGTTTATCTTTACTTACATTTATGAAATAGGGATTTCATATGTGTTATCAAAACTAAAATTTCCTAAAAGGTCACATGGTTAGACCTTTAGATAAGGATTAATATTTGTAAAAAAATTGTTTCACAATAAAGGGAGCTTGATAAAACCATATCCATAAGGATTGTTGGATGGACTCACAAAGAGTTATGAATTATTTCATTAAGTCTTTATGATATTTAAGTTCAAGTGAAAATTTAATAGATATATACTTAAAATAGGGTTTGAATCAAATTATAAAACTTCTTAAATCATGCCCTATTATATAAATGTGATGTATGTCATGGAATGTAATAAAAGAACATCATAAGGGTTGTAAGAGATGCGGTATTAGCCTATATCATATTGTATGATAGGAATTATGATTGTATGTGGTTTTCATACATATGACACATTGATTCCCATATGGTTTCCTTTGGATGGGTCCATTATTAATGGATTAAAAACTGCATGAATATCTATTAAAAGGTTCAAAATATTTTCTAGAAGGATTAATGCACCTAATTCATTAATCATGGATGACACACTCTTCATTTATGTAGGAGTGTTGAGGTTGGATATATAAAGGGATTTTATCCCTCCTTTTTGGTGTTCTTGATCATCAGTTTCATAAAATTATTTTAATATCTCTCTTTTTCTAGATTTTTTTATTTTATGTTTTCACTATGAAGGTGCTAGACCCCATTTGTAATTTGGGATTCCTCATGATACAATCATGGATCCAAGGTTTATGTAATCCCATTGGGGGTAGGAATATTGTTTTATACTTTTTTGATTATAACCAACCATACTCCATCAAAAAAAAGATAGTAGACATGGTTAACATGTTTTAGGAATGATGTTATTTATTTTTCCATCTAAATTTAATTCTTGAAGATAGTTTCAGATTATTTAATGAGTTTTTACACTTCCATTTATCATTATATGAACCCATAAAACACATCAAAAATAAAAAAACACCCATAGTGAAACCATTATAAATCCATGATACCTAATATAAAATCCTCCCAAGATGTGCTAAATCATAACCAAATCTTCAGACATGATAGTATCATTCTCCCATGAAGACATAAGATTCATCATGAGATCAAAATAATGTAACACATATTTGGTAGCATCAATATACACCAGATAATGTGATAACAAATTCATCCTTATTGTCATATCGAATCCTTTCATCTATAAGAAAAAGAAGTCCTAAATATGTCCAAAACCATATATATCAATGGAATAATATAGTTATATTTTAATAACCACTTCCTTTATTCCCATGTAGTTATTCACAAAAAAAAAATCTTTGATAAAAACTCCATAGTCGAACCTAGGTCAGAAATAGAACAAGGATTCCTAAAAGAATTAAAACCAGCAAAACCAAAAAATAGACAAACCAAGCTAGAGGAAATAACATTTGTTCTATGACTATGTAATAACCCTCACTAATATCCATCGGAACCAAATTATCAAAAAAATAACTAACCTAATATTACTCCAAATTCACCACCCTAGAGTCACCTAACTACCCTGTGTAACATCTCCTCACTAAACGTTTCATTGAAAACCCTTATAGACTCTACGGACAGACCTCCCATATGAAATATACATCACAATATATTATATTATACTATCCCTTTCATGATAATATTGTGTATAATATGAATTAAACCTCTTAATTATTTGGGATCCATTCTAAAAAACTTCTAAATATGTACTATTTGACCACAAGAGTAAAAACCTTTACGATCACAAGGATAAACAGATAAAGTATGTCCTTTATAAATAGAATAATAATACTCTAACAAAATCATACTACTGTAAAAGAAGAATAAAATTTCTTCCCTTGTCCAATTTACCACTCATCGCAATTTTGATAATCATTTACCTTTCTCTTTTTCTCACCACCATATACATATTCTCCCACTAATTCTATTTTCTTTTTGTTAATATCCTTCTATACAATAGGATCCTCCTTTACCTATTCTATAAAAGGAAGTAAATAGAATATATGAACCTTCTATTGAATCTTCATATTCATTACATACTCAAATAAATGGTCTTTAAAAGCCTCATAACCTCCTAAGATTGAGGTAAAATGGATAAAACCAATGAATTGGGTTTCAAAATAAAAAACATAAAAATTAATATTCTTTAGCTCTATGAAATCTTGACCTCTTATATCCATATAATTTATGAGTAAAATTACTCAAAAAATTATATAGAAGTTATTTTCCTGATAACCCATAATTCCTCTTTTCCTAAGTCAAGATATCAAGTCATTGTCGAGAGATTCTTTCAAGTATAAAGACAACTACATTTAATTTCTTCCCTTCAGAATCATTGATCAACTTGTGGATCCTTTATCCCCTCTATTTAATTTTTATCTCCATGGGGCCCAATATCTCCATCAATGATATAAGGATGCTACAAATGAAAAATCTTAAATCACATAAGGCACCACCACTACTTCCTAGGGTGGTATATTCTTTATATTCTAGATTTCTTTTAATAAAATTTCAATGAGATTCTTCTCTACAAGAAAATATTTGTCACCCACTAAGGAAATAGGATCAACTTCCCCTTTCATGTGTCCCTCTTCATAATTCTCCAAATCAACCTCCTTTACCCAAGTCTCATCAACTCAATTATTAAGTTTCAAGTTTCTAACAACACCAACACAACAGTTCACAACCAACATCAAAATTTTCAGGTAACCAATATGATCAATCACAACTTCATACACAAGTTGAAAATATAACTAGACAAATACAACAAATATCATTACATAAAAAAACTAATTCCACAATTCCAATTAATTAATCCATTATTGATAATATATTTTGGAAAAAACTAATTAGGTTATTATTAATTTAATTACTTAACTACAATTTAAATCACCAATAAATCATAAATACATTCGCACACACATATGAAATTTATTTAAATACCAAAATAGGGCATGGATAACCCATTAATCTCCCTCAACTAAGTGATCATATCCTAATATATAATTTATCAATTTTGAGACTATAATCCCATACTTCCAATGTAACATGGACTTCTACTTGGTTTATGCTGGATAGGTACACACACATAGATTCTATAACAATCCTCCACTCTTAATCTCTAACCTACCAAATCTCAATTATCAATATCTTTGAAAATAAATCACATTAATACCATTTTTTAATGTCCCTTCCCAACAAGACCATGCTACTAAGGTGATACGACACATGGATTCAAGTGTTATCCTCAATCGTCAAAGTATGTAAATTAGTTCCAAGGTTTTAAGGATATATTTTGGAGTGTGATTTACCCTCTAATGGTATATCACATTAAAACTATATAAATAATAGGTAATATAACAATAAACATTGAAAAAATAGATTAAAAAAGTTTAATATTTCATATTAATTTCACATATGTGGAAATAAATTCTACACAACTAAACATGAATCAAATGTCAAACCTAGGTACAAGAGTATGAAAAATACAACTAAAATGAAAAGTAAAACCAAGTATGGAAATCCCCTCACTCATGACTCCAAAAGCATGTGAACACTACACTAAGATATCTTCAGACATCATCTCCATAATATATAGTTCAATTAAATTTGCCTAAAACATTATGCATATAATTTGAATACACACAGGGTGTGTATATATAGAAAGTAAGAATATAATCCTTAGTACAAAATTGTATCCAAACTCATAGCTCCTAAATCAGTATCTAATGTTTCAGTCTAAATCAGGGATCCATGTAAGTGAAAACTCCAGGGAACTCATCACAATCACAAAATAGTTTGAGGAAAACAATATAACCATCACTTAAATTATATAACAACACATCAAAAATTCATCCCCAAGTTATTTCACCTGAATAACTCTAACACTTTGTGAAAACATAAAAAAATTCCAACAATTCCAAAAAAATCATGAACAAACATATAAAATATAGCACACATTAAATACAACAAAATACCTATTTTTTCAGTTTATATGATTAATTAATTAAAAAAATAAATTAATCTTTTTATAATTTTTATATCACTTTTATTCACTTTAAAGGTAATTTTTAGCATACAAAAACCACTTAGTACTCCATCAATTCTACAGTGAAAGTTACCAAAATTCATAAACAACTCTTCAAGTTTATTTAATGTGTTTATCTCCCTTACCTGAATAATTTTCACCCAATTGCATTTTTTATAAAATAAATAACTCATTCAAGACACACATAACATCATGTGTCAGTTTCATAATAAGTCATTAAAATTTATATAATCACAATATGAATTAATATAGAGTTAAGCCACACTAAACATACCCAAAACATCACTTAAAAATCCTTTTCAACCCACATTTCCCAATATTAATTAATACATCAATGAATAAATTAATACCATGTTTTTTATCCATTATATTCAATAATTCACCACAATATTTAGGTATTTCATTAATTACATTACTAAAACACATTACTATAGCTCAATTATCACTTAACATCATATGGGAAGTTATTTTTAAATAATAAAACTAATTTTCCATTCTAAACAACTCATGTAAAATCATTAAATAACAAAAAGGTAAAAAAAAATCATATATAATAACAATTTAAACTGTAAAATAAATAAATATGCCACTTACCTCATACATATTACACAATCCACATAAGTAACTGAAGAACCTTTGTGATGTTTTTTTCTTAAAACTGATATTTTATTTATTAAAAACTAATATTTTGTAAAATAATGTTATTGAAAAATAGGTGAAATTTTCTAATGGGATTCACCTTTTAATAATTTCCATAATAATGGGAAATTACATCATAATGAATTTCAATTGGACTAACTCTAATAAGTAATATTGGATTGACTCTGAGAAGAAAAATTGGGATGACTCTAAGAAGGAAGATAAGACTGACTCTGAGAAGGAAAATTAGATTGACTCTAAGAAGGAAAGTCTAACTAGATCTAAGAAGTAAAATTAGACTGAATCGGGGAAGGAAAACCAAACTGAAGCTGAAAAAGATAATCATACTAAAGCTGAGTAAGATACTCAAACATAATTTGAGAAGATAATCAGGTTGAAGCTGATAAAGATAATGAGACTAAAGCTGAGAAAGATGATCACACTAAATCTAATCAACATAATCAAAATAAATCTTAGAAAAATAATTAGACTATATCTCAACAAGATGATCAGACAGAAGTTGATCAAGATAATCATACTAAAGTTGAGCAAGATAATCAAACTAAATCTAAGTAATAGAATTAGACTCAAGATGAGTAAGATAATTAGACTGAAACTAAGAAATATAATCAGACTGAATCTGAGAAAGATAATCAGATTGAAGAAATTTTAGTATGTTCAAGAAGAATAATATTGTATAGATATTAAGAAGTGTTGAAGAAGTCAAAGTTGGAGTTTAAATGTGAGTATTTTTTGTAGTTTTGAAATTTGAGTAAGCAGGGAAATTTTTTCAGTTTTCCACCTTTACTTTTCTGATTTTTCTATAAATAGAGGCATTGTTCATTCACACTTTATAACTTTTTCATGAGTGTGTAAAATGTGGGGAACTTTTGAATTTGAGAAAGATTTCCTACTAAATATATATCTCATTAGTTGTTCAAAAATATATTGTTTTTTAACTAGACTAAGAAAAATCATACGGAGAAGATCATTTTGAGTTGATCAAACTAAGTAATTTCATACTGAGTTTTTCAATAGAGTTTAAGAAGTGCATATTGTGAAAGGGAATATTTTATTGTGTTAATCATAATAATTCTATTAGATTGGGTAAATCAGACTGAAGGTCATCATACACTAAAACTTTTATGAAGCAGATTCGAAAATGTCTTTACTCTTTTTTCCCAATTATTTTTTAAGAAACTTTATAAACTGATGGGAGTTAGTATGATCATTCCTATTGGGATATAGAAGGTTTATAACAGGATTTTTCATTAGTTTTATTCACTTATTATTGATATTTAATTTCCATAGACCAATAGGAGTGGATATAGCATGGGTGTAGGTTCTCATGCTGAGGTAAACCCTTATAAGTATTATTTTATTCACATTCTTTCCTAATTTTTCATGCATGAGTATTTACTAAAATTTGATAAGTAAATTAATATTAATAGGTTATATGGGTTAAGTTTCTAAAAGTATTGAATCTCATAAAAAGTAAACAATTGATTCACCCCCCCCACCCCCTCTTTATTGTTTTTTTATCTATTATAACTTCAATTAGTATAAGAGAGTAAGGGTCCCTTACTGAATCCTTATCATGGATAATCTAATTTTTTTCAATAGTAGTGGAATTCCTAAAATTTATAGAAAAAATTATTATGGATGAAAAAATAAGATGATGCATAATCTCTTATACTATGGCTTGGAAGTAGTTAATGCTATTACAATAGGGTTCCCACCTATTGAGAAAGATGCTCCGATGACTTAAAACTTCTCCCCCAACCCCCCCCCCCCCCCCCCCCACTCTCCCAACCCCCTCGACCCCCCAGAGCCCTACCCTCGCTACACCTCACCACTAGTCCCAAGCCTTGCCACCCCTTGTCGTGCCTCACCGCCAGTCTCGAGCCTTGCTTCCAGTCCTGAGCCTCACCATCCCTCACTACCTTTGATCATATCTAGTGTGGCTTCTAACCTCTTGGAACATTAAAAAACATATACCCATTAATCAAGGTATTTTTTAATGTTTGGGGATGAAGCCTCATTTTATTATTAAAGTAAATACCTCTTTTGACTGGGTAAAGGGAGACCCATTACATAGCCCGACGGCCCAAGGCCAACTGTCCTGCATACAAGGCTTGAAATCCCATTTTTTTGTTTGTATGTTTATTCATGTGAACTCATCTATTTTTTTGGATGTTTATTCATGTGAACTATTCTATTTTTTTTGATGAAAATCTATAATTACATTAAAAAAACCTTAATAATTATGAAATTTAATTAATTGCATTTTTTCAATTTGAAATGTGGTATTGTGCATGGTGAAATGTCATTTATATGTTTATGTGATTGAAACGCCCGATTGATTGTCGCCTATCGACTGGTCAAAGTTTCGGTGCTCTGATAATGTGTATAGCAGCACTCGGGTCGAATCCTCGGCGATGATACTTTAAAATAGTCATTTGTTTTTAGTTGATTGTATTCTGAATGGGGGGGTTTGTTTTCAGAGCTTAATTGAAATGACTAATTTATTATGATTGATTTAACAAATTTATAATGATTGGGGTGAGTTCATCATTAGGGAGTTAAGCATGTGATATCCTTGAGCTTTTCTTTATATTGCATTAAATTAACACCCACATCACAAGTTGATGTTGATTGGAATTCCCAAGTGTTAAGCCTCTAATCCAAGCCTTAAATTTACTTAGGGTTCTAATCATGATCATATATTGTTTATGGTAGTGTATTTATGGTTCCAATAATCCATGTAAACCACTTGTTAAAAAAACATATCATTAATCCATGACATATTAAGTTTAACATACACAATATTAATTTAAAGAATACTCATCGAGAAAAAACTCTCAATCACTTAACATCCCCAAATTATAACTCACCCCAATGGTAGATTTACTCACCCATTAGGATTGTTTAAAATTTGGTTTTAATGTTTATTGTGACGATTTAAAAATATTATAAAAAGAAAGGGACAAGAAAAGAGTAGTGTACCGAACACACACACGAAAGATTTTCAGAATTAAAAATGGAATTTAGATTGAATGAGGAAGAAAAATAAGGGACTGTAATTTAAAATTATTCAAACTATTTTAATACCATTAATATTATAATATAGAAGGTGTAGAAGAATAAGAGGTATTGAAGAAGAAACAAGCACTAAAATTTGATTGAAATGAAAACAAAGTTACACAATTACAATTGAAAGCAAACATAAACAAACATGAAAGAGAAGTGGAGGAGAGGTCTCTCTTGTTGAAAAAAGATCAAATCATATCCTCCCAAAACCTTTTCAAGGCTCTAGTAAAGCCAAACCTCCTCCTTAAGTTCTGAAGTTTCAATCTTTTTGAAAAGAGAGGAGGGGATGTATTTATAGCCCAAGGTGCTGGACTGTTTACATTCCATAAATACCCCTCAACTTGGCTCGCCGATATGTATATTCAGAAATCCGAATCTTGAGAAATATCCTTCTCCAAAGTTGTAGATAAAAATGGCTTATGTATACTGTGAAAATGTTTTGGCCATTGGTCATATTGAGCCAAAGTTATGGTGGTTTTAGTAAACAATTCTGATATGTCCATTTCAATACAGACTTTTTCAAAGTCCATAATGTGAATGGGTTTTTGAATAGGAAGATGCCCTCAAATAAAAATAATTTATTCAAAAAAGGTGGCCACAAGAATCTCCTCTTTCACACTGAAAAAGATCAGCTAGAATGGATGTCTACATCAGGATAAATTGCAAAATTGGTGTGTTGTTTTTAATTGCCAGACAGAATGGTGGGATGGACTTTAATGCATCAGTTGGGCCCCTTGTATTTGTTATTGGGTTCTGAAATTTTTATCAAGGACTCCTTGAAATGTACTCCGAACTTGGGAGGAGAATTAAGGTATTTTGACTTCTTGATTGATCACAGTAATTCAATTTTCAGGAATAGTCTAGTTTCTTCACAGCTTCTTTGGTCTTGTTTGTGAGGACTATATGACCCTTCAAATGGAAGAATTGGCTCATGGTACCTTCTAATAAAATGTTTTATATTTAAATTAGAATCCTAAAAAACAATAACCATACAATTGGGATCAGTATAGTCATAGTTATAATTGAAACAGTAAACTGACTCAATTGGACTACTTCAAAAAAATGCTCAAAAATTATACTTAATATTTAAACATTAATATTTTACACAAATTTTGCACATTTCATATAAAATAATTAAAGGGAGTATATAATAATTCATTAAAATATTAATAACATCAAATCCCCCACACTTAGTCTTGTGAATTTCCTCATGTACAACAAATATAAAAACATGACAAAATCATTTTTACTCACCAACAAATATTAAAATTTTGTTTTCTTCAATCCTGGGAGGTTTAGACTATTTCACTCATCCATTTTGAAATCCACCACAAGTTGTTACAAAAAAAATGTTCCAAAACTAATTCATTTTTTCATGCTCAAATTTAGAAATGGAAAATGTGGACACTCAAAACTCACACCTCTCAAGATGATAAAATTCATTTGTGGAGGTTCACTCTTTCACCAACCAAAAGTGAAAATATTAGAGTTTGAAAAGAGATCTCAGCTTCCAATCCCTATCCAAAGTGCTCAAAAATAAAGAGGTATTTTGAAGGGGTTTTTATGTGGCTATGGGACGGTAGGAATATAATGTCCAAGAGAGAGAATAAGAGGGTTAAAATACCAACATAGAAAAACAATGCCCATTTTTTTTAAAAAAAAACATGGAAAGAAATGAAAACACATATTTACAAGGGAATGATTGTGTGAAGAAAGTCACAATAGAGGAAGAAAATATGAAGGGGATTAGAAGATGAAATATTTACAAACCACCAAACTTCTCCCAATGATATAAGAATATAATGCAAGTGTTCTTTTTTTTCTTTTCCTTTTTTTCTTTGTTTTTTCGAAATTTGACCTTGAAACAGATCTCACACTCATATCCCAACCGATGTTCAATCTCCTCACGATACTAATTGTACTAGTTATAACAAGATCAAAGGTTGATGAAGAGTGATTTTTGACCTACCCAAGACACAACCCATTTTTTCATTTTTTTTTTATTTTTTTTTATTTTGATTTTTTATTATTATTTTTTAAACACTTTTCAATATCATTTGTACAATATATTCCCAAATCCCACTGAATGAAAATCTCCCCCCCCCCACACTAAAATGTATGCTTTCCCTCAAGAATATGATAACACACTGGAAAGTAAGGAAATGATAACAAAAAATGAAATCAATTCCCCCCACACTTAAATTTCAAAAACTTATGAAATGAAAATCCATGTTGATATTGGGTGGGATAAGGTATTGGGCTTATAATGTGGCTATCAAAGAAAAGGTTTTCATAGGCTTGAAGGGGATTTCAAAAGGAGGATTAATGTAAGGGAAATGGGAGGCTATTTGGCTATTGTAATTATCATGTGGTTCAGAAAATGCCTCTATCATATTAATACACACTAAGGTAGGAAATTCAGCTCGAAGGTCCACAAACTCAAGACTCACAAATGGGGGTGAAAACACAAATTTTGAAAAGATGGCCATATGTGGCCTTGGCATGAAAGTAAATTTTGTTCCTCACAGTTTGGGAAAAGCATTTTCCAAATCAAAAATTGAGCATTCAAATTTTTTTAATTTTGACACAAAATTATTTATCCAATGTCATGATGAAAATACAAAATTTTCGAGATGAAAACATGTCTGTTAACTCCCCAAAATGGTTGGAAAAAATCTCAAAACTCGATGGTGAGTAAGAATGACTCTTTAATTTTTTGTATTTTTTTTAAGTTATTGTTTTCTTTCTTTTTTTGTTTTTTAGGTTTTTAGTTTTGTTTTTTATAAAGATACACCCACACAAAAGTGAAAGTGAAAAAGAAAGGTTTTGAAAAAGAAAGTGGCAAAAAAATGAAAGAGAGAGGAAGAAGAAGAAAGAGGTAGATAGAGGAAGAGATAGAGAGAGAGTTAAAGGGAAAGAGGTGCCCCCTGGTTTGGATTTGGTGGGTCGCCATCTCCATCTAGTGGTGGGTCGAGTACAGAAGTTGGGGATCCAATGGAAGTCGATGTTGATCCAAGATTGTGGGATGTTACCTGAAAAAGAAAAATCATTATTCATATAATGAAAAACTAAAAAGAAATTGAAATTTCACAAAAGTAAAAGAAAGCATGGGTTGCCTCCCAAGAAGCGTTGCATTTATTTTTCTACAGCTAGACAGTTGTAGTGTACTACCCATAGTCTGACGGTGGCCATCATATTTTCTCACCTCCAGTGTGCTTCCAGAAAAACTTTTTCTTTGGGAGGCCTGATGATTCATTGGATAATTTTTTCCCATCCTTGTTGGTGTGCTTGAAATTAAATGGGGTTGGAAAGAGTATATTTCTATCCTCACTTTGGTCTTCAATCTGAGGAATGATGTTATCCACAAAGTGCTGTTTTTCTATGCTTGGAAATTCAAGAAGATGGATCAATTTTGATGGTTCATTTTTGTAAGGATCAGATAACACAGAACCACAGTATGAGATCCCAATTTTTTTTGACTCATTTATTTCATCACTTACTGATGTAGAGTAATGAGGATCAGTGGAGTCATAATAATTAATAAAATTTTCATTTCCTTTATGTAAATTTTATTCGCCAAAGAATTGACAATTTCAACCTCACCATTGATCACTTTATTAATTAGGGAACAAATGTCACAACCTTCTCTCCCATCAGGACAATGTAAACAAATTGTTTTGGGGTTCACCTCACAAATAACAGAATTTTTAGAATCCTGGATAGGAAATGATGAATGTGGGATCATTAGATTTGAATCAAAAAATGAGCATTCTAGTTCATTTTTTTTATTACCATCCATGTTGGAGCATTGGAGGTCAGAGGTGATATGAGATTCCAAAGAGTTTTCAAGATCCTTTAGATCAATAGAGTTTTCATTTGTAATGTCAACATCAATCTTACCATTTATGACTTTGTTAATCATGGTGCAGATTTCACAAGATCCTTTGTCATTAGAACTTAAAGAACATGGTGGATTGGGGTATTATTGACTCTTAGAAGTGTCCTCAGAAGCATGGATTGAGAATGCAGAGTGATCCTCATATGGGTATCGCATGGCATGGAAAATGTTGAACTTGACCAGTTGGTCACTGAATTCCATGGATAAGATGCCTGAATGGACATCAATCTTGGTTCTTGCAGTCCTAAGGAATGGTCTTCCTGGATTTAGGGGAGATCGAGAAGAGTTCATCTCACCTTCCATGTCAAGAACATAGAAATTAGCAGGGAAGATAAGATCATTGACTCGGATAAGGAAATCCTCAATTATTCCCCTAGTACTGATTGTGCTTCGATTGGATAACTGAATGACAACACGTGTTGGATGTAAGGGACCTAGACCACTGTTGGAGAAGATGGATTTGGGCATGAAATTAATTGAGGCTCCTAGGTCTATGAGTGCATCATCAAAGTTGGAACTTCCAATTTTGCATGGGACAGTAAAGGTCCCTTGATCTTTGCACTTTATGGGAATAGACTGCTGGGTGGAAACATTTTCAAAGGTCCTAAGTTGCCTCTTGTGGGTGCACAATTCCTTAAGAAACTTGTCATACTTAGGAATTTGTTTTATGGAATCTAAGAGGGGAATGTTGACTTCAACACGTCTAATCATGTCGAGCATTTCCGGATCAGGTTCAAAGGCCTTCCTTGGTTTAGAGATAGCTTGAGGAAAAGGAATTGGATTCCTAAGTGGAATGGAAGGAGGTGAGGGAATGGATTCAGGTTCCTTTTCAAGTTTCTTTTTATTTTTGTTTTCTAGGTCAATATTCAAAGGAGGGTTTGAGGATTTATCTTGAGGAATAGCAAGATGCTTTCCTGATCTAAGTGCAATTGCACTTACATTACCCTTGGGGTTGGGTAATGGTTGAGGTGGGAGTTGGGAATAATTTGATTGTTGTTGCTGGCTCAGGTGGGATGCAAGTTGACCTATTTGAGTTTCAATGTTTTTAAGGCTAGAATGGGTGAAGGAGGCAAGATCTTCCACTGCAGTTTCCCATGGTTTCTTGGAAGAAGAGGCTTGTCCCTGGTTGGTATTACCTTGATTTTGGTTCTTGGGAATTCGATTGTATTGGTTTTGGAATTGGGAAAGATCACTAGGATAGTGGAATCCAGGAGGAGGATTGTTCCTTTGAGACTGAGGAACAAAAGGATAAGGTTGATGGAAGTTACCATCACCTTAACCGTATTAGAATTGGTTTGGGTTTTGAGGAGGGAATTGAGGGGGATGAGAGACGGGATTACCATACCTTAGGCCTTGGTTATAGGAAGAAGAGAAGGGCTCAGAGTGAGGTTGGTTGAAGTTTCTAACAAACTGACCTGATAGTTGAGGATTGGTGTTCTGCTGAGCATATGCTGCATTGAGCTCCATTGGTCCAGATGAATCGGATTGATCCTCTTGAAGATGTGGACATGTGTCAGTTGGATGATATGGGGAGTTGTAGATTCCATAGTTTTTGACAGGTCCAGGAAACATTGATTGCGGAGAAGACGAGGTTGGGGATTTGGTAGCCACAGCTAGTTGTCGCACAAGACCTGTAAGTTCACTCATCCACTCGGTCATTTTGTTCGGCTCAATTGATTTATTATCTTGGGCTTGTTTGACTTGATCATGTGCTCGAGTATGGAATTGTTGTGTGTTTGCAGCCATGTTACTTATGAGATCTCTTGCAGCTGCAGGAGTTTTATCAACAAGAGCACTGCCACTTGCAGCATCAATGAGAGTTCTCTCCATAGCCAATAACCCCTCATAAAATTATTGGATCAAGAGTTGGTCAGGGATTTGATGGTGTGGGAAGGTTGAAACAAGATTTTTAAACCTCTCCCAGTACTCATGGAGTGATTCACTTAGGAACTGACGGATACCACTTATTTACTTTCGGATAGAAGCAGTACGAGAAGCTGGAAAGAATTTCTCTAAGAAGAGCCGCTTCATGTAATACCATGTGGTTATGGAACCAGGATGAAGGTAGTAGATCCATGACTTAGTAGTGTCAGCTAGGGAGAAAGGGAATGCTCAGAGTTTGATTTGTTCTTCAAAAACCCCTTGAGGCTTCATGGTAGAGCACACTGCTTGGAACTCTTTAAGGTGGAGATGTGGATCCTCACCGGCTAGCCCGTGAAAATGAGGGAGACAATGAATCAAACCTGATTTGAGTTCGAAGTCAGCTTCTATGTTTTGATATTGAATACCAAGAGGTTGGTAATTCATATCAGGGGCAGCAAATTCTTTAAGGGTTTGTTCCCTAGGATTGGCCATTTCTAATTCAACTAGTTGGACAGGGACTGGTTCTTGAATTATTTGATTATCTCTTATGTTCCTCCTAAGTTGGTGAAGTGTTCGCTCAATTTCAGGGTTAAACAAATCTGAGGGATTTTTTGGGAGGCTACGGGTCATTTAGAGAGATTTTTGAAGAAAGATGAAGATGGGTTTTTCTTTGTATTTTTTTCAGTGTATGATTTTTAAGAGGAAGAAGGGTTTTTCTTTGTGTTTTTTTTTCAATTTTTTTTTTCAATTTGTTTTTTTTTGTTTTTTTACAATAACCAGAAACAAACGAATAATTAAAGCACCATCCCCGGCAATGGCACCATTTGAAACGCACTGCCAATCGTCACCTATCGACCGGTCAAAGTTCCGGTGCTCTGCTGATGTGTATAGCAGCACTCGGGTCAAATCCTCTGCGAGGATACTTTGAAATTGTCGTTTGTTTTTAGTTGATTGTATTCTAAATGGGGGGGTTTGTTTGCAGATCTTAATTAAAATGACTAATTTATTATGATTGATTTAACAAATTGATAATGATTGGGTTGAGTTCATCATTAGGGAGTTAAGCATGTGATATCCTTGATTTTTTCTTTATATTGCATTAAATTAACACCCACATCACAAGTTGATGTTGATTGGAATTCCCAAGTATTAAGACTTTAATCCAAGCCTTAACTTTACTTAGGGTTCTAATATTGATCATATCTTGTTTATGGTAGTGTATTTATGGTTCCAATAATCCATGGAAGCCACTTGTTAAACAAAACATATCATTAATCCATGTCATATTAAGTTTAACGTACACAATATTAATTTAAAGAATACTCATAGAGCAAAAACTCTCAATTACTTAACATCCCCAAATTATAACTCATCCCAATGGTAGATTTACCCAGCCGTTAGGATTGTTTATAATCTGGGTTTAATGTTTATGGTGACGATTTAAAAATATTAGAAAAATAAAGGGACAAGAAAAGAGTAGTGTGTCGAACACACACACGAAAGATTTTGAGAATCAAAAATGGAATTTCGATTAAATGAGGAAGCAAAATAAGGGGTTGTAATTTAAAATGATTCAAACTATTTTAAGACCATTAATATTATAATACATAAGGTAGAGAAGAATAAGAGGTATTGAAGAAGAAACAATCACTAAAATTTGATTGAAATGAAAACAAAGTTACACAATTACAATTGAAAGCAAACATAAACAAACACGAAAGAGAAGTGGAAGAGAGGTCTCTCTTGTTGAAACAAGATTAAAGCATATCCCCCCAAAACCTTGTCAAGCCTCTACTAATTCCAAACCTCCTCCTTAATTTATGAAGTGCCAACCCTTTTGAAAGGAGAGGAGGGGATGTATTTATAGCCCAAGGTGGTGGACTGTTTACATTCCAGAAATAACCCTCCACCTGGATCGCCGATATGTATATCCAGACATACGAATCTTGAGAAATATCCTTCTCCAAAGTTGTAGATAAAAATGTCTTCTATCTACTTTGAAAATTTTCTGGCCATTGGACTTATTGATCCAAAGTTATGGCGGTTTTAGCAAACAATTATGATCTATCCATTTCAATACATACTTTTTCAAAGTCCATAATGCGAATGGGTTTTTGAATAGGAATATGCCCTCAAATAAAAATCATTTCTGAAACAAAGTTGGCCGACCAAATCTCCTCTTTCACACTGAAAATTCTCAGCTCGAATGGATGTCTAAATCAGGAGAAAGTACAAAATTAGTGTGTTGTTTTTAATTCCCATCCAGAATGGTGGTCTGGAATTCAATGCATCAGTTGGGCCCCTTTTATTTGTGATTGGGTTCTGAAATTTTTATCATGGACTCCTGGAAATGTACTCCGAACCTGGGAGGATAATTAAGGTATTTTGACTACTTGATTGAGCCCAGTAATTCAATTTTCATGAATAGTACAGTTTCTTCATATCTTCTTTGGTCTTGTTTGTGAGGACCATATGACCCTTCAAATGGAAGAATTGGCTCATGGTAAATTCTAATGAAATGTTTTATATTTAAAGTATAATCCTAAAAAATAGGAACCATACAATTTGTATCAGTATAGTGATAGTTATAATTAAAATAGTAAACTGACTCAATTGGACTACTTTAAAAAAATGCTCCAAAATTATACTTAATTTTTAAACATTAATATTTTACACAAATTATTCATATTTCATATAAAATAAGTAAAGGTAGTATATAATAAGTCATGAAAATATTAATAACATCAGTTATTGATTCATTTTTTGCGCTTCATGTGGTCCATGTATAGATTTTACCACTAGTGGTGGTAATTTGGTTTGAGTTAGAGTGTGTTTCTCAATAAAGAATTCATTGGTTGGAATGAGATATGAAATTATATGATGTGTGATATAGTTGTGTGATGATCATGGTTGTGGTGATGATGTGTGATTCAGGAGCATGGAGTTAGTATGAGAATTATCTATGGGGTTTTCTATTTGATTGGTTGTTTCCTAGTAATTATAGATTAATGGAAAAGTATAATTCTCAAATTAAATGAACTTCACAAGTATTACTTTTATTGGGTATGGAAATAAATTGACAATATGATAAATTATATTGTGAATGATGAAGGTGCATTATTTTTTTCTCTAGAGCATCTTATTTTTATATTAATAAATTATAAAAATATATTTTTTTGATATTAAACATTTTAAATCATTTAGTATAGGTAATGTTTATTTTTTTGATATGAATCATGTCTATGGTTATGATGTAGAGAATGTTTAGTGTGTAAATATAGAAAACTTTGTGTTTCCTTATCATTAATTTATTTCATTGTGATTACCTTAGGTTTACTTATTTTAAATTTCACATGTATAACCTTGATTTTGTTATGAATATCATATGGAAAAATTGGGAATTATCTTATAGGTTTCATCTTGAAACTTGTCTACTAGAATCCATGTTGGGTCATCAGGTGCTAACCAGGTTTCCCCAATACTTAACCTCACCTGTTTCGATCAATTATAGTGATATATCTTTTGTATCCACAAGTCATTAGAGTTCCATCATAGAATGGAATTTCAATATCTAGTACAAACCATAATAAAAATAATAAGGGAAGGTCATCCAAATATCCAATGCTAATCATATATAAAATCCATCACATATAACAGGATATTTAAGGATCGAATCTCAATATAAAAACTCTCTCACAAGTTGAATCATTCCCTCTAGGTAGGGTACCATATGCAAATCTCGTATCCACCATTCAACATTGGAAATAGTCTAAGGAGGGTATCTCAATTTCAAACCTCCCAAACAATCCAAACCATATCATTAAAAGGTAAGTCCCATGGCTAGTTACATGCAGATCGAGCATTATTATAAGTGGTGTGAGGAGCGAATCTTAATATTTGACCAACTGTATAAGCTAAACCACACAAACATGAGGTATATACCATAGATAAACACATATATATAACTCAAGAAAAGATGATAATTTAAGATATTTAACTCTACACTCTGATCCTTATGTCTCCAGTCCTCATCCTCATATCAAACATAAACATCTACTACATAGCATCCATAATGATCTCATGCCCTTATGTCGTACTTACATCAAAACTTGGCCCTATGATCATACCACTCATTATGAACCTCATGGGTTTTTCACTATCCAGATATCACCGGATTCTTGTTCCACTTCCCATCACTTCCCAAGAACCAAGTACATATATGAACTAACCAAAATCCAATCAAATCCTCCAAGGTGTACCCCTTTCAACACTATCTAAGTCTTACATGACCTTTAACTAGGAATTATTACTTATATAATGATTTCTACTCACTCCCTCAGGATCCCCGCACTCAAGAGAGACTATTCCCTCAATTTTAATCACCTATTTACACTAAACACACCCAAAAAGAGGGACTATTCTCTTCGATGATCCACCAACATAGATACCCAAATACCAATGACTTATCATGGGCCATTCGACCCATTCCCATATCCCAGTCTTCTCTATCAAGTGGTTTCAAGATTCTAAGTCTATTTTCATTTCTTATCCTATATAATTCCTATGGACCTACACTAATTAGTATGTTCCTCAAGGATAACTCCTTATAATCCCATCATGTAACTTACGATGGGTCATACCATTTCCAAAACAATGCATTCCACAATCCAAGAAAACTTTGGTGTCCTTTAATCAATAATAGATGCCACATGCCTTTTGGAATAGCCACCGAGAAACTCTCAAATCCACCACCCATGCATGAAACACTCACACCACTATGTATACACTATATATCCCAACTAATTGTTATGCCTTCAAAGTTCCTGACACTATTGTAATATTCCTTTTGTATTTGACCATTTTTATATGATACTCCACCTATCAACCATTTCATCATTAACCATGGGTGTCGTGTCTTTTTTTAGACTTTTTCAATTATATATCAACATGGTTTACATAACCTTAATTGATGCTTAATTTTAGACCTAGAATAAATTTTTTGTCATTTTTGGATATTTTATAAATACAACAAATATTTGGATAGAATACTCAAGAGAAGTCTATACAAATAGTTGTAATAAGAATTAAATAGAAAACCTTATTTAAAATGATTCATTATTTACCATTGTTATGTATATTTTGTTTGTTAGTAATATGCATCTGTTATCATTTCTAATTTTTTTATATATGAATTTTTTTGAATTATATGTTATGAATTTCATTTAATTTTATTAAATGACAGGAATTCCAATGAGGAAGTGCTGTATTATTCTATTGACCACACTGAAAGATGATCATCCATCTATCTCTCTACCTATAGTATCTGAGACACCATCTGTTTTACCCCCTACATTGTCTCTCACATGCTCTGTGAGCATCCCATTAGTATCTCAGTTGATGCCTTCTCATTCAGCAGTCATAGAAGTGAGGGAGTTGAGCACCACTCCTAGTTCTATGCAGGGATACTAGAGGGCTACTACTAAAGGTAAAAAATTTAATACGAATAAATTTATTTCACTTTTTTATAGTAACTGTTTATTCATAAAATATGGAAATAATGAAAATATGAAGAAAAATATGAAGATTTTAGATGTATGGAATCTAACTAGACTAAATATAGTTGTCTCTTTTGATTCATATGGGCTCCCTATGGATGACACCATAGGATTATTTGGAAAGATTCTAAGTCAACTGGTCATAGAGCTGGTTTCCTATCTGATTACGTATGATGATTGGAGTCATATAACTTCATCTTGTAAGAATGAAGTTTCTTATTCAAAAATAAAGGTAATTTTAATACATTATGGGGTAATTTAATGTCATTATTTTATTAAATTCTAATATTTTTTAAATTAATTTCTGTATACAGATGTTTTCCACTTTATAGTTGCTGATGTGCTGGCATGAAAGTAGACATTGAAAAATCTTGATAATAAATGGAAAGACTTTAAATGGATATTATGGGGTGATGTCAATGATAATTCATTAATCACCCAAAAAAATGTAAGACAAGGTACCCAATGGGGTACCTAGAGAGCAATGGAAACTTTTTATTGACAGACATTGTGATGAGATGAACATGTTATTTAAATATATATTATTATATTAATCTCATTTTACATTTATACATGTATATGAAAAGGATATTACATTTCATACATCACTATTAAATTACATTTTATTTATTTTAGGATCTTTCAAGGAAGAATTTATTGAGTCGGGCTAAGCAAATCATCCCTCACACTGTGGGGTCAAAGAGTTTTTCTAGAATCCGATCAACTGTGGTAATATTTTCATTAGTTTAAATATTTATAAGATAATATTATCTATTTAATATATCAAATTTTTTATTTATCTTTGTTTAATGTAGTCAAAGAGTTTATGGAACGAAGAATCCTGAATAGAAGTGTAGTTGGATGTTCATAAAAATTCTGATGGAAGTCTTTTTAATGAGCCTTCAAAAGAAGTAGGGGTATGAATTAATTTTTCATTATAATAACTTATTATCAGTTGCCACTATGTTAATATATATTTCTTCTAATATAACTAATATTTTATTTATAGGTGAACCTTAAATAACTATGAAATTCCAATCCCATGTAGTCCTACTCAGTCTCCCAGGATGACCCAATTGGTAAAGTTTTTAGGAAGGAGCATCTAAGTTGAGTGCATGGGATGGGTTTGGGACCCTTACCATATGAGGTCTTTAGCAGGCCATCGGGTATTAAAGATACATTTACTATTGGTTGTATTTTAGATGCTCAGAGAGATTATCTTTATATGAAAAACACAATTTAGGAATAGGGGGATTAGATATCTGCTTTGTAGAAAGCATTGGTCGATTTATATTAGAAGATGACTAGACCTGTGCCTGGTGATATTTCATCGATGATGGATGGTGAGTAGGTAAATCACACAACTTAATAATTTAGTTTGAAAACATTTATTGGTTTTAAGTTTAAATATAAATATAAAAAATAATTTAATTTTAAATATAATTCTCTTATAGGTACCGGTAGCTGGAAGTAGAGATGGAGGTGGAGAGGGTCAAAAGCAGTGTTCATCATCGGATAGTGATTAGTGGTCTTTTTGATATGTTGGACAAATATGGAAATACAGGGTTTGTTCATGTATCATGTATCATGTATCATGTATCATGTATCATGTATTATTTATCATGCATCATGTATCATGTATCATGTATCACGTATCATGTATCATGTATCATGTATCATGTATCATGTATCATGTATCATGTATCATGTATCATGTATCATGTATCATGTATCATGTATCATGTATCATGTATCATGTATCATGTATCATGTATCATGTATCGTGTATCGTGTATCATGTATCATGTATCATATATCATGTATCATGTATCATGTATCATGCATCATGTGTGGCACAGAGTAGTCACCTAACATATTCATGACCTAACATTTTCGTGACTCCCCGTGTTTGATAAAGGCATTGTAATTTGATATGGCTTGATGATTTAGTAAGTTAGTGAGTCTATAATTGTTGAAGTATTAAGTTGGGGGAGTATAAAGTAATCTATGTTCTATATAGAAGTTGGAGATATTTAATAGTTTCATTTGTGTTTTTTTAGTATGTGTATATTGGTATTTTGGACTAACTATTATGTTGTTTATTTGATTCATTTTATTCATGTTGGAGACAAGAGCCTCATAGTCGTGTCATTCAAGGATGGAGCCCAAAAATGTTGGTTCGACCATTGACCACATTCGAAACATGGGAATGATCACTTCTCACAAGAGATCCTTTGAGGTGTTTACCCTAAATGGTAGGTGAGCTGATTTTGGCCACACACCATCACTATTGGGGAGAATAATACTTAGAGGACTATGGAGATCCAAATTGGGAGCTACACCACTATGTGCTTAAGCACATTGAGTGAGCCTATATATAATAGATATGATCATGTAATCATCCTATTATCAACTATCATATAGATATATCCATAATAAATTTTAACTTTTAATGTTCAATTCTGAGTTGTGATACTCTCACTATCACAATTTCCTATTTATGCAAGACCTCAATGTCCTAACAGTGCTCCCAACACATTTAATATGTTACTTAGGAGGATAATACCCCTAGTCTTCAATTTTTTTGAAATGGTTGAAATCCAATTGACCAAGCTCATACTGTTTACACTATATTTTCCTTTAAAAACTCTCAAAAACCATTAAAATGCACCTATCTCAACCCACTATGTGCCTTAAGTGGTTCATCACTAAACACATACTAACTTTAGAAATAACTCATATTGAACTGCTTTCGGTTGAGTATTTCTCAAGAACACTCAATTTTAATAGTTGACATCTCTAAAGTCTTATTTTGAAACCTTTTATCCGAGGTACCCCAATATCACTTTGATCATGATCACCACTTCATATAACCAACTTCTCGTGACATCTTTTGATCTTACCAAATCTTACTTGTTTAGGTAACCATTCCAAAAAAACATTCTAGTGCATTCCCAATCCAACAAACCTAGATAATCAAAAGGTATCCCAAGCCTAATGCCTAGACTTGATCTTCTTCAAAGTATGTATTTGAACTTGTACCTAGAATTCACCATGGAATACAGTAGTACATAGTTCAAGTTATCAAGAAACTAAAAATCTAAAACAACCATCCAACGACCGGTCCAACACTCACATGAATGTTACCCTCAAATATTTGACATTTGTAATCCATATATTAAGGCTTTCTATAAATAAATCCTTGTGTAAACCTCCCATGGATTCCATCCATCCAAACAAAAAGGCATTGGTTTTAATTATTTGTCCTGGTATATAGACGCTCTCCCAAAATACTTAGGATGGAGTCAATATATTGGGAATGACTGCATCTAGAATTTGAGTACACAATGTTTCTAAACATTACCCATTCCTGGTCCACAATTAAAAACATCCTGACATTTTTGAAAAATTATATTGATTGGAATGTTTAGATCTTTTGATACACGCTCCATCAAAACATGTTATACTTTCCTTATACCAACCCTTGATGCCACATATCCCGATGATGTGTGACTAGGTCCAACAATGGGTCAACCACCTCATTGCACCCTAAGACCCCCATTGTTATTTTATGGTATATCTTTAAAGGGTTACAGCCCCAAAAAGTTCACATCATATTTGACATGATCTATAGATGTAAGGCTCATCTCCCCTTCAAAATTTGATCACTGAAGCATCAATCAATCCACTCTGTAATTACTTGTTTAAGATATTCCCATTTTAATAGATTTTGTTTTAATTAACATATTGCTCACATAGCCTTAGATCCCAATGATACCATGTTATTTTATCCATAAGAAATTCCAACAATGAATCTCATTATTCATTAATTGTTGGGTAATCAACCAACCACCTTTCCATTGTGTTTCCATGAATTCCTAAACACACTGCCAATTGGTAAAACTCATGTATTTATTATTTATCTCAAGCATCAAACTGTCATCTAGAATTATTTTAAACTCAAACCTATGTTTTAAAAGTCCTCATCATGTTTGAGATATAAAATATTGAATATACCAACTCATTGGCTTCAAGAATTCATTCTGACAATTTCTAATTGGTCTATTATAGTTGTGTCCCTATACATGAAAGGAAATTGTTTCCATAATACTCATAATTCTCCCCACCTTAGGAATTTATTGTGTAACATTTTATTGAAATAAAAAATTTTCCATGGAACATGCTTTATCCACTACTAAATGTGGTTCCAAAACTAGGATAACAAGCATATATTGATCATCAACATGAATTGAGAAAATACAATCCTTATACAAGTGTTATAGTATAGGTTTTCCCATAGATGCATGTGTGATGACTTATAATGTTATCCTGAGCACTCAGATAAATCATCCTTATTAGGATGCCTCAGGTTTATATATTATAAGTTCATGCTATGTATTTTGAAGGCTTGCATCTCAGACATTTTTTCTATATAGTTTAAAGTATGAGATTCAGATCTATGAAACATTGTTAGATGGTTGAGATGTTATGGTTTAGATTATTCTGTTATATGTTCTTTGTAAATGATTTTTTATGAAAAAATTTTAGATCGTTGACTATTGAACATTGTTTTGTAGTTTAGATTATTTTGTTATATGTTCTCTTCATATGATTTTTTTAGGGTACTGGTACTAGGGCTGCATAATATTCTTCAATTTTTTACTTTAAAATCTGCTTTTAATGGTGGTTTAAACCACCAATAATAAAATGGACCATATTTCGCAGTGGTTTAAACCACAGCTATATTTTGATATTCTCTTATCAGTGGTAATTAAAACCACTAATAAATAAATATGAGTTATTTTTTTGTGATGGTTATGGTGATTTAGTAGCAGTTTAAAAGTAAAAAAATAAAGAAAATTTTCCAGTGGTTTAAACCACCGCTAAATATGCCATTTTTTCAAATAAAACTGCCACCGAAACCACCAAAACCACTGCTAAATATTTTTACTATGAAACTTCCCAAAAACCACCACTAAATTGAAGAAACCACCATGTTTTGGATGCTAACACCAAATTTTGTGATAGTTTTATGAAACCTTTGTAGAATCATGTGGTGGTGTTTTAAACCACCGTTATGATACACTTTTCTTGTAGTGATGGGAGATGAAGAAACTATTGATGAATACTTCACTAGAGTAAATGAATTTTTTAAACATCATTTGATTTGGTGGTATCCTAGAATATTCTAAAATTGTGAAGAAACTTATGAGAAACATTATAGATAGGTTTGAGTCTAAAAGTTTCTCTTTAGAAGATATGGACGATTTATCTCTTGAGGAATTTCATAACATTCTTATTACTTATGAAATGTGTAAAGCTAAAATGTTCAAAAATCATATGAAAGATGAAATGGATTTTTAATCCATGAGAAAAATGATTATACAATATGCTGAAGATGTTGATCCTTGTGGATTCTAAGATAAAGAGGATGATGAGTTGAATGAAAAAATCATGTCTCTTATATCTAAGGAATATCAAATAGGAAGAGGAAACTATGGATGTAAACTTTCTCTCAAATGTTTTGAGTGTGGTAGAATTAGAAACTTTGCTATGGATTGTCCTAAGAAAAAATTTGGAGAATATCAAGAGGATTCTGATGAAAAACCTTGATAAAAGAGGTAGAATAAAAGTTATAAATATAAAAATTTATCCAAAAAATATATGAAGAAGTTCACAGGAAACAAAATAAGTCTTCTGAGTAAGAAATTTGAATCAGACTCAACTGACAACAACTCTTCAGAAGATGAAAGTTCATAAAAATTTAAAACCTTCGTTGTAGAAGTTGAGAAAAAAAAGATTCCTATAATAGTGAATAAAGTAGTGAAGAATCATATAGAGAGTATCAAATCATAATATAACTTGTTTCATGTCTCAAAAAAACAAAACTCTCAAGAAATAAATCAGAGTAATAAAGAAATATTGTGAAGAATTTTTTAAAGGAAGAAAATATTTCATCAAGTAGGAGGAAGAATACATTCATGTGATCTTAAGTTACAAAAATATAATTATTGAATAGGTAAATATAGTTGAAGATATCATATAGAAGATATTAGATAAGGAATAATAAGTTAAAAAGTTTCAATAAAAACTTATTGAGTTTGAAATTACCTTTAGGAAGATAAATTAAAACTTCAACAAAGATTCAGAAGTAAAAGTTGGGACTTCTAAAGTCGATGAGAGAACTCAAATCAAGAATCATGTGAAATCCTCACCCACCAAAAATAATGTTTCATCTAATTTTTCTAACATTTCAGGTTCCTTAAAAAGTATTAGGGAATATTGGGTTGAAAAAGGGTGTGATAAACAAATTTTATTTTCAAAATATGAAAACTCACTCAGGAGGAATGATGGTCCACATCCAAAGATTGTTAAAGCTAGAATAATTATTCAACCTCAACAAAGTTTCTATAGAGAAAGATCTTACTTAAATAGAAAATAAAGATTTGATGGATACTGTTGGTGTTATGGAATATATGGGAACATGGATTATAATTGTTGGTATAAATTTTCACTTACATACAGTATTTTTGAAAAAATTGAAAGTAATGGTGGAATGAGGAGGAGTAAATTTCCTAATCCATATAAAGTTATAAAAGAAAAATCTCATGATGTTAGAAACTCTCCAACAAAAAACAATTTGAATATTTGGGCGAAATTTTTGGAAGATGTGAATAAGTTGGTCATCATTCTTAAAGATTCATGAAACTCCTTCTAAAATAAGTTTATTATGGAAGAAAATAAAAGGAATCTAGAAAGAATAAAGTTTAGGAAATATCTTTTTATGTTGAGACAACTTTGAATGCAAGTAAAAGTAACAAACTAAGGATGCTTGATAGTGGTTTTTCTTCATATATTATAGGCAATATAAAAATATTTAAACATGTTGAAAGTTATTATGGAGGTATAGATACCTTTAGTAATGATAGTTCCGTAAAAATTAGAGGAATTGCAATAGATGTTATTGAACTAGAAAACATAATATCTATGCAAGTTTTATTTTTTTATGGGCTAAAACATAACTTAATTAGTGTGAGTCAACTTTGTAATGATGGAAAATAATTCATTTGTAGAAAATATTTTTTAGTTTTCAAAATTTTCCAAGATAGAAAAGTTATAATAAATGGAGAAAGAACTAGTGGGAATCTATTTCATATTGGATAAATTAACAACTCATGTTATGAAAGTGTTGAATATGATAATAAGTTGTGGAATCGAATACATGGCCACCATGGTCAAAAAAATATGAGCAAACTTTCTAAAGTAAATATTTCTCATTATTTTGTAGAATTAAAAAGGAACAATGAAGATGTTTGTATTACCTTTCTAAAAGGGAAGATGAATAAGAAAAGTCATAAGACAGTTTATTTTACATTTACCAGACCTCTTGAACTTATTCATTCTGATTTATATGGGATGATGAGACATATGTCAACAAAATTAAATTTATACTTTATCACTTTTATTGATGATTTAACTTGTATGACAAACATTATGTTTATAAAACACAAATCATAGGATGCAGAAATGTTTTGGATTTTCAGAAAAGAAGTTGAGAAAGAAATGGTGGATTACATAAAGA
This sequence comes from Viscum album, assembly GCA_963277665.1. Taxonomy (NCBI): domain Eukaryota; kingdom Viridiplantae; phylum Streptophyta; class Magnoliopsida; order Santalales; family Viscaceae; genus Viscum; species Viscum album. The sequence goes on along the minus strand of OY728158.1, from coordinate 1,894,442,016 downwards.
ATTTGAGAACAGATAATGCTACCGAATTCACAAGAAATAATTTTGAAACTTATATGAGAAATCATGGTATCAAACATCAAAATATTACTCCATACACTATACAAAAAATGTATTATTAGAAATAAATAATAGAAGTTTGGTGGAAATGGGAATAAGTATGTTAGAAAAATACAAACATTCAAAGTTATACTGCAGATAAACTGTCAGTACCACTGTAAATATTCAGAACAGATGTTTGTTGAGCCTGGAATCCAACATGACTTCTTATCAAATGTTGGATAGAAAAAATCCTTCATTGGATTACTTCAAAGTTTTTGTAAGTCTATGTTTACCTAAAATAAAAAATCATGATCTAAGAAATTTTTATGAGAAATCATAGGAAGGAACTTTTATGGGTTATTCACTCAATGTAAGAAGTCAAAAATTATAGAAAAAGTGCTTAGAAAGGTTGGTAGAATCATATGACGTGAAAGTAATTGAAAATAAATATTATTTAACAAAAGTTATTGAGAATTATAATGAGGATGAAGTGGGTATTTCTAATGATAGTGATTCAAAACATCCTTATCAATATTCGAGAGAATCATTTGATGAGGAACGTCTAGTTAGAAGAAAAACTTTAAAATTTCCTACCTTACAAGAACATTTTGATTCTTAAATAATTATTGGAAATTATAAGGCTCCATTACATAAGAGAAGAAAGTTTATATTAGAAAATAAAACGTCAATTATCTCAAAAATTGAACTAGAATTAGTTTTATAAGTTATTCAATAGAAATAATGGGTGGATTATATGAATTAATAATTAGATCAGATTGAGAAAAATGAAACATAGAAATATTTTCCATGGCCAAAAAATAAATATTTTATCATAACTATGTGGGTTTATAGAAACAAATTGAATGAACATAGAGAATTTTTAATAAACAAATAAAGACTTGTTTGTAAAGTTTATGTACTACTGGAAGGTGTGGATTTTGAAGAAATGTTTTCCCCAGTTGCAATATTAGAATCTATTAGAATGTTTCTTTTAGTGGTTTCACAATGAAATTAAAAAGTTTATCAAATGGATATAAATTCATCTTTCTTAAATGGTGAGATTAATGAATAAGTTTACATTGAATAAACTTCTAGTTTTCAACTTGGTAATGATGAAAACAAGGCTTGTAGATTTAATAAAGTCTTGTATGGGTTGAAAAAATCCCCACATGCATGATATTTAAAACCTAATAACTATTTGGGAATGTTTATTTTTTCTAAATTAAAAGTTGATAGAAACATATATGTGAAAGATTTTGACTCTGAAACTCTAATTGTAATTATTTATGTAGATGATGATATTTTTTATATGGAGGTAGAAAAATTTTGTAATGTTCTTTCTAATGAAATGAAGAAGAATTTTAAAATTTAATTTTAGGGTGAATTAACTTTCTTTCTTGTCTTACAAGTTCAAAAAAATCCTTATCTCAAGAAAAGTATTCCAAGTAATTTCGAAATAAGTTTGGGGTGGAAGAATCCAAATAATTTTCTACTCCTATATCTGTTAGAAAAAAGTTGAGTAAAGATGAGTCTAGAAAAAGTGTAAATCAGAAATACTTTTGGAAGATGATTGGAAGTCTAATTTACCATATAGCATCAAGGCCTAATATTGTTTATTTTGTGAATTTGTGTTTAGGTGTCGAAGTAATTCAAAAGAATCACATATGTTGGAAGCAAAAATAATTTTGAGATATGTCAAATAAATAACTTCACATGGGTTATTAGATAAAGAAATTATGAGATGATGTTTTAGGATTATACCGATACTGATTGGGCTGGAGATTATAATGATAGAAAATCAACCTTAGGAGAAAAATTTTCCTTGGGTGAATGTTGTGTAAGTTGGAATAGTAAAAAATAAAGGTTGGTAACCTTGAGCATAGTGGAATAAAGATATTTTATATCTACTCAAACTTGTACTCAAATGTTGTGGATGAAATTTCAGCTATAATATTTGAAAGTAAATGTTTCAAAACCATTAAAGATACTTTATTATAATCACAGTGGAATTGATCTTTCTAAAAATATTATCCAAAATTCAAGATCAAAACACATTGAAACAAAATTTCACTTTATAAAAGAGAGTTTTTCTACTAGAGATTTGTTTCTTGAATATATCTCAATGGATTATCAAATTGTTGATATCTTCACATAGTAAATTTCAAAAGAAAGGTTTGTTGAGTTGAGGTTGTAACTTAATATTCAACCTCCTGTAATGACTTGCTAAATCTCATAAGGAAGAACCCCCTCCATTCTTTGGATTATTTTGAGAAAGGGGAAGAGAAATTAACAAATTTTTACTTTGTATAATGTTTTTAGATATCTTTATTTTATGAATCTAAAGTTTTGGTTATCATAAAATGGGGGATAGAAAAAGAAAAGTGAGAAAAGAGAAAAATGAGGGGGATTTTATCTTAACATAGAAAAAAAAATTCCATTGAGATATGGAATTCCTTCAAAAACATTACTTTATCTTTTAGTGTGGTGTTATGAAACTCTCTTTTGAGAAAGGCCATGTTTTGGTAAAAACTCAAAAGTTGAGTTACGAAAAAATTCTGAGAGTTGAAAAAAAAACAGTAACGAGTATTGTCAACAAATCCAAATGGGAGATTAAAAAAACATTGTGGTGTTTTTTCTTAATAACTTTTTTGTATTTTTTACTAATATTATTTTTTAAACGAATGTTTCTGAAAAATATGTGGAAGTTGTTAAGGGGGTCACTATTGAATAATTTATATTGTAATGTGAAGTTCCATCATAATGAAGATTAATCGAACTGACTCGGAGAAGGAATATCAGACTGACTCTGTGAAGGAAAATCATGTTGACTTTAAGAAGAAAGATCTAACTAACTATAATAAGGAAAATAGGGCTGACTTTGAGAAGGAAAATTAGACTGACCTTGAGAAGGAAAATCCAACTAACTCTAAGAAGGAAAATTAGACTAAAGATGAGAAAGATAGTCATACTAAATCTGAGCAAGATAATCATACTAAATCTAAGCAAGGTAATTGAACTAAAGCTGAGAAAGATAATAAGACTAAAGGTGAGAAATATAATCATACTGAAGCTGATAAATATAATCGTACTAAATATGAAAAATATAATTGGATTGAAGCTAATAAAGATAGTAATACTAAAGTAGAGCATGATAATCGGACTGAAGTTGAGTGAGATAATAAAATAAATTTTAGTCAATATTATAGATTTTATTTTATAAAATAAACTTTATTTTCGAATACATAATGTACAAATTATCTTAGGTTGAATTTTATGGGTTTTTCTGAGAAACTTCATTTTTGGTGAATAGTAAAAAATAATGAATATTAATTCCAAACTTCTTTTTTGTATAATTTATTTATATTGTTAAATTATATTTTATGTTGTTTTTAAAGTCAAAATAGATCAATAATTCATATATTATACCAATTTAGGTCATTGGAATAATTTTTATATTGAATTTAGATATGAAATCTTAATGAACTTTTGAATATTCTTACATTAAAAACTCACGTTAGTCACCACATATATGGGATTATCATTAAACTTAATTTTTCAGCTCCTATGAATTAAATTTTTGAAAATGGAAATACACATTTATAATAATTATAATATTTATAGTCTGATAATATAAATATAATTTTTTACAAAATATATTTGTGAAAGTGATTAAAATTAATTATAGGGATTAAGGTAAAATTATGCTTAAAAGGGACTAAACATTAAACCTAAGGGGAACAATGACCAATAAGATTTTCCAAACCCCCTTTTATGGACATATTTTGTCTATAAACAATCAATAATTGAGTTTTTTAGGATTTTTATGATTTTTTTTGGTAAAAACGTAGGTACACCTAACTAGTTTTCAAAAATTCCAAGTGTGTCCCCTCCCTCCCTTATAAAAAGCCACCATCTCCCCCCCCCCCTTCTTCACACCTCTAAATAAACTTATTTTCATATAATATATACTTAATTAACTTTCCAAAATCTTTCCCTTCCTCCTTTAATCCTCAAATTGGGCATAAATCCAACCAAGGAATCTCTTTGGTGAAAACCAATAGGATTTACCCAAAGAAGAGGTAACATCCTTCTTCAAGATCCTTTACTTTATTTTATTTCTCCACCACCTCAATTATTATTATTATTAAATTCTCATATAATAGAACCAATATTCTAAATATACTGTTATTTTATTATTCTAATTCTTTGACCTACACTTTCACACACTTACATCAAATGGGTAATCAACTTACCATTCTTGTGTATGGTGAACTACCACCTCACGAAATGATATTGTTTATTTTACCTTTACAACCTGTTACAGTTGAAAATTATGATAGAAACTCTATTTTTATATGATATACATTAAATTTATTATTTATTTATACTTATTTAGTAATTATATAAATCTTACATTCATTCTTTCCATTTATTATAAATAAGATAACTTCGTTTGTGGACGTGTAGACAATCGCCTCTTCAAAGAGATGTTATTCATTCACACTTTTAGTGGGATGTAGTAAGGATTAATTTATTAAGATTATATGATATTTATAATTCATTTATTATACTTTAATTATTATATAACACATACCTTTTCACTTTGTATTTTGTGTAAATACGATAACTTTGTTTGTTGATGTGCGGACTACCGCCTCCTCAAAGTGATGTGATCCGTTCACACTTTAAATGGAATGTATTAAGTATGGGTTTTGGAAAATATATATTATATATATGAAATAATAATTCTACTATAATTATATATATATATATCATTTATTTTCTTTAATTCAATATGATAATAAAATAGAAGCAGCGTTCATGCGTACATACGGCCTACCATCTCCAAGAACAGTGTATTTTGTTTAATATTTTTATGTTTTATAGGTTATAATAAATATGTATATAATGAATATATATGATATATAAATCATGTTTTACATTATATAAATATTTAAATCTGGATCTATTTAATAGGGTCAAGAATAACAAGTCAAACCACGTATGATAAACAAACAAGTTATTACAGAAAACATTAGTTTAACATGAAATTGTTAATAAATGGGTAATATAAAGTAATAAGTGAATAATATATGGTATTATATGTAATTATATAGTTATGTGGTATATTTATAATAAAATTATCTTTATTATATAGGATTTTTCAACATATAAAAATAATTTAAAGACTTAAGGTAATGGAATTTCATCTCACTTTTTATTTCTATGAGATACATATCTTATTCACCACTCATTTATTTTGTGTGTTATGTATACTAGACATGGATGTATTATGTTATTATTATAATTAAATTTATGGGTACTAACATATCAATTTTATGATCTTTATTCCATGGGTTTTATGTTTCAAAAGATTCCAAATCGATAAAGTAATATTGTCTCAATTTGCCTTCTTTGAGACAAAAGCCATGTTATGCACGTATATTTTATATGAAGTTTATATAATACCTTTGAAATGTTATATAAATAATATCCTTATTTTTATAATATTTAAATATTTATTTAATTTCATTCTTCCTATTTTATTATGATTCAATATTACCTATGTTGTAACAGTTTATATCTATAATCTTATCATTTATCGAGATTATTTATGATTATACTTCTATTGAAGAAATATTATGATCCATATCTCAATAAATCTCAGGAAGTTTCTTACCTACTTATTATTAATGTTATATAAAATTAATGGTACCATTTTCCCACTCTTCTGTACTTAATTTAGTTAAGAAAATATTTTATGAAAATTCAGCATTATTTTTCCTTTCAGTTAAAAATCTGTATTATTTCGAAACTGTGTTTTCTCAAAAGGATTTAATTTTTTTTTAATATTTTTCTATTATGTTTAAAGAAAAATTTTATCCATGTTTTACCTTTTCAAAAAATAGTTTTCAAAGGAATATTCTTTCCATTTTTTGATCAATGAGCATTTATAAACTTTTAAGGTGAAAAAGGAACATTCAGCATATACATATTTACTCTCTATCATGTTCGTCATTTCCTTATTGATTACATTATAAGATTATAAGTTTATTCTTTTTAAATAAAATTATTTTTCTAATATTATGTAAATTTTATGATTCTAAAATGTTTTCCAATGAAATAGGGTTTTCAAAAAAATATTTTATGTTTAAAAAGTATTTCAAAAATTCTCAATATTATCTTATAAGTTTTCATAAAAAAGGGTTTTCAAAATGTTTTCAATATTATTTTATAAGTTCTGAATAAAAAAAATTCAAAATATTTTAAAGTCTTATTTTTAAATTTTTCACATTATTTTTTAAAAAAAATGTCTTCAAAATGTTTTCAAGATTTTATTATTATTTTTGAAGTTGTTTTTAAGGAAAAATGTTTTCAAAATATTTTGAATCTTCCTTTATAAGTTTTCAGATATATTTTAAAAGAAAAATACTTTCAAAATACTAAATGTTTTTAAATGAGTTCCTCAAAGAGGAAAATATATGTGAAATTAAATTGTAAATATTTCTATTTAAGAAAATGATTTTTCTAAATGATTTTATAAAAAATATTTTCAAATAAATTATATTTTCATTAATAAATGTTCAAGTGATATTTAAAAATCCTTATACATATAATATATAATCTTTTTTTTATAGTTTAAGATGCATAGGGGACAATATCCAAGAATACCATTCATATTACTTCTTGAATGGTTTGTATCTTAATAGCCTAATGTTTATAACACTCGTTTCTCTCCCAACAGTTATGTTCTTTAAAAACCCACTTCTTTTACGGGGTTATGCTTTGATAAAATAATTAGGAAACCTGTCTATTTTCTATAGTTTATAATGTGGTAAAATTTTTATGATTCCCATTTCATTTTATGGGTTATGATATTATTTTTATGAAACACATATATCTTTAGAGGTCATGATATGATAAAGGTTTTATTATCTTGTGGAATATGAATGAATGGTTTTATTATGTGATGGGCGGGACTTATATCTCCCTCAAATGAATTAGTTAAATATTTATATCTCATGATATATTGATTGGAATCAAGTCTACGGGCATGATCCACTATGGGAAGATGGGGAAACCTGATCCCATAAAAGGAAAGGATTTTGAATGTGGATGGTGTGTCCCACCCAGTAGGTGTTGTCGCCATGAAGATGGAAGATGGGGAAACCTGATCCACTGTGGGAATATGGTGAAACCTAACTCACTATGGGAATATGGGTAAACCCAATACACTATAGGAAGATGGGGAAACCTGATCCCTTACAAGGAAAGGACTAAAACTATGGATGGTTGTGTGTCCCACCCAGTAGGTGTAGTCCCCATTAAGTTCAATGATATGTTCTATAAATTATTTTTGACTCGTAGGGAATTATATTACATATTAATGTGTATTGAACAATTTCATGTCTTAATCCTATGTTATGCTTTTATGGATTATGATCTTGTTTCCCTTATGATTCATGTCTTATGAACTGTTATTCTTTATGCCATGATTCATTTTTATGATCTTTGATATGCAAGGTATGATCTTATAATTTTATTATCACATTCTCAAAACCTTATTCTCATGTTTATGCTTTCTTATCTCTATTTTTTACCCTTACTAGTAATCTAATCTAACCCCTTTATGCTTCCTTTCCTAGGATATGAAGATATGTATTAAGTATGATGTGTCTATGAAAGGTTACATTCATGAAGAAACTAGTTAGATATAATTTATCTCACTTATGTACCTATGTTTATGTTTCTATTTTTACAAAGGCAATAAACTAATATGGTCTTTAGGAGTCTATTTGTGTAATGTTTTAATTATTCTCCAAAAAATAATGTAATTCCTGTGTTTTTTAAGACTAATTTATTATAGTTGGTATCATAGTAAAGGTTCAGTCGACCTTTAGAGACTATGATGAGAAAACATTAGTGATATCCCTAGGTATATTTGTAAAGATATGTCTAGGGATGTCTCTAAGGATAAGTATAAGGATGAGTTAATGTTTAATAAAATGTCTTGGAATTTTTATAATGGATAGAGTGAGTGGTTTCCTAGATATACATCCCTTTTTAGATATTAAAAGTGGAAGTTGTTCTGGCACAGATGTACATAAAAGTAACAACACTAAAAAGGTGGATTAGTCCAAACTCGAGTATAACCCGGTACATGACAACATGCCTTACTGTTCACTTGGTTTGACACTCCCTGGGAATATGATTTGGGAATTCACAAACTCTTCATAAACCATCATGAAGTATTTCAAAATAAGTTGGCTATGAATAACCTAGGATAAACCTAGGGTGTCATAGATTAAGTAAGGTGTGTTGATTTATACATCCTATAAGTAATTAATTTTCATGATTAGGTAGTTTTCTACTATGATAAGTAATGATCGCACTATGATTTATGGTTTTGGTCAATGTAAGGAACTATAATTAATTGGATTAATGTTGACTATGATGGGAAATTTATTGATGAGCAGTAAAATGGGATGATCACTGGAGTGAAGGATATTGTGATAATTCCAAATCAGTGTTCATGAAACAATATTAACAACATGTATCTTAACAAACTCTCAAACTTTCCAAGGAAAAGAGGGAATGATTTCACTAATATTTTAGGTAATTGAGACAATAGAGGGAAGAATATTCAGTTTCCTTTGTGTCAATAATGTGGAAATAATCACTTAAGTTCATGTCTTAGAGGAACAAGAATATGTTTTTAATGTGGAAAAGAAGGAAACAAAGCAAGTAATTGTAAATGAAAAATGAAGGGTTTAGTTAAGGATATGGATGGAAATATTGTCCTCCATTATATATCATCGAAGGTTAAGTGATTTAAGTTTGAAATGAATGGTCATTATTCAAATCGATGTCCCAAGTGGAAAACTCCAGAAGAGAAGCAACAAGGTGGTATGAGTAAATGTTATATTACTGAGGATGATTATACATCTGATTAAATGTGAAAGGAAGGGGTTATTAAGTAATCGGATGAGGTATCCCTGAAATTTCTTAAGGATGAAGTAGAATAATTTAAGTTTTTATGTATTTTGATTTAATAATTATGTCATATGAATGGGGAAATATATAAGGATAGTTTAATTTATATAAGGATTTACAAGAATACATTGAATGGTTCTAATGGACTAGATAGTGATTTAATGGAAATGTTATGTCCATGGAAAAAATGTGATTAATGGAAAGATAACCCTTAATATGTTCATTATGTTAAGATAATGTTGTTTGGATAAAAAAATTATATGAATAAGTAAATTGGATGGTACTAATTACCTTAGAATTGGTAAAGGATTTGTTGACAAAGTGTTCTATGTTATCAAGGATGAATTTGACAAGGAATATATCCAGTAATCTTTGGAATAAGGAAGATTTCATGTTTTCAAAAAAAGTATTTATGGTAATTCAGGTTATTACCTTGTTTCAAGAGAATATATGATGAGGGTATTCACTTTTTTGGAATATGACAACCAAAAACTAATTTTTGATATATGTGGGATACATGTTAAGATTATATAGTGAATTTATTTATAAAGTTTTGTATTTTAATCTTTTGGAAGGGTTATAAGGTTGAGAATTTATGGAATAGTTTAAGTTAAACTTCAGATGAGGTTTTAGATATTAAATTATTATCTCACCATATGAATATTTATCCACTTTGTATAACATATGCTAACCTTTTAATTGTTATAAAGATTTATGGAATGTCCTATCATTATATTTATGATCCTATTGATCTGTTAGTGCTTTAGGAATTAAAATTTCAACTTCATTTTTAGAGTAAGAGTTGAAGTGGAAATTGTTCCAGGCACAACAATGTGTGAGATTGTACTGAATCAGGTAATAATATCTTCTTTTTAAAATTCTTTAACTATATATAAATGTTCTTGAAACTGTAGAGGTTATCCTAGTACCTTATTTTTTGATGAATCAAATTTCCCCTTTGATCATCATAGAATTATGGATTTTTTATTTTTAACATTATCTTGACCTTTTTATCTATCACTCTCCGTCAGAATAGTATGGTTATATTTCTCTTCCATGTCCTTATTTTTACTTTCCACTTATGTTCTCTTATGAGGAAACCTAGTTATGAGTTACTTTGGTTAACAGTTATGGTTCCAACTTCATTTTTAAATGAAGTTTTAGTATTCAATTTTATGATGTGGGTTTCTATGAATAGAACTTTCAAGTATTAAACCTTTGATAAACTTGATGAATTTAAAGTCGAAATTCATCTTAAGGGGGTAGAATGTAACACCCCGAGAATTTGTGAAATATATTTTTTCAGATTAATTTAATATTTTTCATATTTTTCATTTCACACAACACTAAATATAGTTTTTTATATTAAAAAAATATTTTTATATTTCTTACACTATATAAAATACTTTGATTAGCCTATGCTACATGCAACACTGACATGGCTTACATTACACGCAACACTGAGTTTCTACGAACCATCATTCTTTTGTTACAATTATTTAAAAAATATAGTTATAAAATATCAATTAAACTTAATATATGAATTTAAATATATAATTTTTGAATATTATCTATAATTTTTTTATATAAATAAAACATATTTATAATAAAAAAATAATATTTGTAAAGTCTTTATATGTTTGAAAATACTATTTTCTCAAATGAATTATTTCTATGTCCTTTTGTGAATAAAAATAAAATAAATTTTTGACACTATTCAAGGTTGAATTTGATAAAATAAACATAATTTTTGAATTTATAATGTCTGTATTAGGGTGATGTTTTGTGATTTTTTTGAGAAACATCATTTTTTTGTGAATGGAAAAAATATTGAGTTTTAATTCCAAACTTCTTTTTCTGCTAAATTATTTATATAGTTAAATTATATTTTAATATGTTTTAAAGTAAAAATGGATAATTTATACATATATTAGTCTAATTTGGGTCCTTTTAATCATTTTTATATTGAATTTAGATATAAAATCTTAATGAACTTTTGAACATTCTCACTTTAAAACCCCGCTTTATAGCCACGTTTGTGGGATTGGCATTAAACATAATTTTGTCTCTTCTGCGAATTGAATTTAAAAAAATGAACATAGATGAATGTAATTATTATAATATTTATATTCTAATAATATCAATTTTTTACCAAAAATATTAGTGAAAGTGATTAAAATTAATGACAATGATTAAGGTAAAATTAAGCTTAAAAGGGGACTAAACCTTAAACTTGAAGGCACAAATGACCTATCCAATTGTTCAAAACCCATTTTATGGTAATATTTAGCCTTATAACTTCCATTATTGAGTTTTATTTTTTCTATAAATTTTTTTAGTTAAAAACATGGGTACACCTATCTTATTTTCAAAAATTCCAAGTGTGTCCCCTCCCCCCCTTATAAAAGGCTACCACCTCTCCCCATTATTCACACATATCAAGAAACTTAATTTCGGCCAAAATCTACCCAATGAACTTCAAAAAATCCCTCCCATACTCATTGAATCATTCTTTTTTGAATAAATCCAACTAAGGAAGTCCTTTGGTACAAACTAAAAGGATTTACCCAAAGAAGAGGTAACATCCTTCCTCAAGTTCATTTCCTTTATTTTATTTCTCCAGCACCTTAATTATTCTTCTTTAATTATCATATAATGACACCATAATCCTCAATATACGTAGATATCTCTATTCAAATGGTTCTACCTTTACTTTCACACACTTACATCTAATGGGTAATGAACTTAACGTTCTTATGCATGGTGAACTACCGCCTCGTGAAACGATGTTGTTTCTTTTACCTTTACCACCTCTCATGATTTGGAATTATGATGTACAATATATTTCTAAATTATATAGATGATATTTATGATTTATTTATACTTATTTAGTTATTATATAAATCCTACCTCTATTCTTTCCATTTTGTATAAATACGATAACTTCGTTTGTGGAAGTGTGGACTATCGTCTCCTCAAAGCGATGTGATTCATTCACACTTTGAATGGAATGTATTAAGGATAGATTTATTAAAATTATATGGAATATATGATATTTATAATTATTTAATTATTATTTAATTTTTATATAACACATACCTTCATACTTTCTATTTTTTTTAAATACAATAACTTTGATTGTGGATGTATGGACTACCGCCTCCTCAAAGTGATGTGATTCGTTCACAATTAACATAGAATATATTAAGGATGGGTTTAGAAAACATATATTATATATATGAAATAATAATTGTTCTATAATTATATTTTATATATAAATATATTTCATTTTATTTCTTTCTTTCAATATGACAATAAAACGAAAGCAACGTTCATGCGTACGTACGACCTACTATCTCCATGAACAATGTATTCTTTTAATATTTATTTGTTTTATAGATTGATATAAATATTTATATAATGAATATATATGATATATAAATCAGTTTTTACATTAGTTAAATAATTAAATTATTATTTATGTAATATGATCAAGAATAACAAGTCAAAACATGTACGATAAACAAATCGGTTAATACCCAAAACATTACTTTGACATGGAATTATTAATAAATGGGTAGTATAAAGTCAAAAGTGAATACTATATGGTATTAGATATAATAATATGGTTATTTTTTATATTTATAAGAAACTTATATTTATTATACATGAGTTTTGAACATGTACAAAGAAATTCAAGACTTAAGGTAAGGGACTTTCATCTCACTTTATTTCTGTGAGATACATGTCTTATTAACCACTCATTTATTTTCTATGGTTTTTATACTAACTATGTATGTATTATATGTTTCTTATAATTATATTTATGGGTATTCACGAATAAATTTTATGATATTTCTTTTATGTGTTTTATGTTTCCAAATTTATCAAATAGGTAAAGTAATTTTGTATCAATTTTCTTTCTTTGAGACACATGCCATTTTATGTGACTATATTTTTATATGAGGTATATATACTACATTTGACATGTTATATCAAGAATATAAGTATTTTAATGATATTTAATGATTCATTTAATGTTATCATTTCCATTTTATTATTATTCTATGTTACCGAAGTGGTAACAGTGTATAGATACAATCTCATCATTTATCAAGATTGTTTATGATTATGCTTCCATTAATGAAATATTGTGGTCCATATCTCAAGAAATCTCTTGAATTTTATTACTATATGGTTATTGATGTTATATAAAAGTATTGGTACCATTTTTACACTCTTTGGAACTTAATATAATTATGAAATGGTTTAATGAATACCCGACGTTGTTTTTCATTTCGATCAGAAATCTGTGTTATTTTAAAACCGTGTTTTCTGAAAAGGATTAAAAAATGTTTTATTATTATCCTATGATGTTTAAAGAAAATTTTAACCCATTTTCTACCTCTTCACAAAAAAATTTTAAAAGGAATCGTCTTGTCATTTTCTGATCAATGAAATTTTATAAACTTTTAAGGTTCAAAAGGAATGTTCGACATTTGTTAATTTAAAAATGGTTTTCAAATAAAAATGGTTTTCAAATGAAAATAGTTTTCAAAGAAAACATATTATGTTTAAAAATTGTTTAAAATGTTTTCAAGATTCTCTTATAAGTTTTCAAGGAAAATGGTCTTCAAAATTATTTAAATATTATTTTATAAGTTCTGAAGTAAATTTTTTGTCAAACTAATTTAGATCATTATTTTACAGTTTTCAAAGTATTTTAAAAAAAAGGTTTTCAAAATGTTTTCAAGATTTCAATATGAGTTTTCAATTTATTTTCAAATAAAAAGGTTTTCAAAATATTTTCAATCCTCATTTATAAGTTTTATAAGATATTTTAAAATAAAAAAAAAGTTTCCAAAATTATTTAAGTTTTTAAAAGGTTTTTTCAAAGTGAAAAATATATTTTTCTCAACAAATGTTTTAAATTAAATTGTAAATATTTATTTATAAAAAAGTATTTTTGAAATGGTTTTATAAAAACGATTTTCAAATAAATTATATTCTTATGAATAAATGTTAAATTAATCTCTAAAAATCATTCCCCATCTAAGATTTCATCCTTTTCTATAGTTTAATATTTATTTGGGACATGATCTAATAATACCATTCATATTATTTCTTTAATGGTTTATGTATTAATATCATAATGTTTATGAAACCTGTTTCTCTCCCATGGATTATATGATTTTTAAACATACTTATTTTCATGGATTATTACATGATGAAATTATTTTGAAACCAAACTATTTTCAATAGTTTATTATGTGATGAAATTTTTATGATACCCATTTCATTTCATGGGTTATAATATGATATTTATGAAACCCATATCATTTTATTGGTCATGATATGATAAAGTATTTATTATCTTTTGGAACATGTATGAATGGTTTTATTATGTGATGGGTGGGTCATATATCTCCCTCTAATGAATTGGGTAAATATTTATATCTCATGAGATAAGGATGGGAATCAATTAGACGGGCTTGATCCACTATGGGAAGATGGGGAAACCCAATCCATATAAGGAAAGGACTGTGACTAGGGATGGTGGTGTGTCCCACCCAGTAGGTGTAGTCACCATGAAAATGGAGGATGGGGAAAACCGATCCACTATGGGAAGATGGGGAAACCCGATACCCTGTGGGAATAAGGGGAAACCTAGTCTACTATGGGAAGATGGGGAAACTTGATCCCTTATAAGGAAAGGATTGTGACATGGGGTGCTGGTGTGTCCCACCCATTAGGTTTAGTCCCCATGAAGTGCCCTGATAATTTATATCAATGCAACTTGAATTTCTGGGAATGATATTATAAGATAATGTGTATGCCACAATTCCTTGTGTTATTCCTATTTTATACTTTCATGGATTATGCTCTTATTTCCCTTATGATTCATGTCTTGTGAACTAATAATCTTTATTTAATGGTTCATGTTTATGATTTTTTATATAAAGGGTATGATATTATAATTTTATGATCACATTTTCGTACCCTTATGCTCATCTTTATGATTCCTTATCTCCCTTATTTACCCATACTGAGCATATGAGATAACCCATTTTTTATGTTCCCTTTTCCAGGATATGAAGATATGTATTAAGTATGATGTTTCTAAGAAGGTTTATAGTCATTAATAACCTATTGGGATAAAATATAGCACACTTATATACCAGTTTTTAGGTTTCCATGTTTCCAATTCAATAAAATAAAATGTTCATTAGAAATATATTTGTGTAATGTTTTAATTATTCTGAAAAAATGATGTAATGTCCATTTATGTTAAGACTGGGTTGTTATAGTTGGTGTTATAGAGAATTTTTATTCAACATTTGGAAACTAGGATAAGATAACTTTAGTGGTATCCCTAGGTATATTTCTAAATATATTTCTAGGGATGTATTTAAGGATAAGTATAAGTATGAGTTAATGTTTTGGAAAATGGCCTAAAATTTTTGTAAAGGATAGAGTGAGTGGCTTAATAGAAATAAATCCCTTTCTGGATAATATAAGTGGAAGTGGTTCTGGCATAGATGTGCCTAGAAGTAACAACTTTGCAAGGTGTGTTCGGCCTAACTTAAGCATAACCTAGTACATAACAATGGGCATTATTGTGCACCGGGTTCGACACTCTCAGGTGATATGCATTGGGAATTCACACTTTTCATGAACAATCATGAAATATTTAAAAATAATTTTTAGATGAATAACCTACATTGTTATAGATTAAAGAATTTTTCATGATTTAGACATCCAATAAGTAATTAATTTTCATGATTATGTTGTTTTATTCTATGATAAGTAATGCTTGCACTATGCTTTATAGTTTTAGTCAATGGTGGGAACTAGAAGGAATTGGATTAACATTGAATATGAGGGAGAATTTTGAAGGAGTATTCAAATTTTATGATTAATAGAGTGAAGTATCTTATGATTATTCCTAATAAATTTTCACAGAACATGATTAACAACATGTATCTTAACCAACTCTCAAACTCACCAAGGAAGAGAAGGAATTTTCTTAGAGTCTGGGTAATGGAGACAATAGAGGAAAGAGGATTTAATTTCCTTTTTGTCAAGAATGTGGAAATAATAACCTAAGTATATGTATTAGAGGAATTAAGAGATGTTTTGACTATGGAAAAGAAGAAAACAAAGAAAGTAACTACAAAGGAAAAATAAAGGGTTTGGTTAACTCAATGGATAGAAATATTGGCCTCCCTAAGACACCATCAAAGGTTAAATTCTTTAAGTTTGGAATGAATAGTAATTATCCAAATCAATGTCCCAAGTGCAAAGCTCAAGAATAGAATCAACAAGGTGATATGAGTAATGGTTATATTTCTAATGATGACGAGACTACAGATGAAATGTGAATGGAAAGTGGTATTAAGTAATGGGATGAGGTATACATGATATGGATTAAGGATGAAGCATAATAATTGAAGTGTTTATGTATTTGGATTCAATAATTATGTTATATAAATGGTGAAATTTATAAGGATAATTAATTTTATGTTAAGGATCTAAAATAATATATTAAATGGTTCTGATGGACTAGAAAAGTGATTTAATAGAAAGGTTGTTTCCATGTAAAACACATGATTAAGGTAAGGATAGCCCTTAATATATTCATTATGTTAAGATAATTTTGTTTGGATGAACATATTTTGGATATGAATAAGTAAATTGGATAATACTTATTACCTTGGAACTGATAAAGTATTTTTTTCACAAAGTGGTCTATGTTATCATGGTTGAAGTTTACAACTTCATGGATTCAAGTAATATATCCAATAATCATTGGAATAGGGAAGAATGAATGTTTTAAAAAATTATTTATGTTAATTCATTTTATTACTATGTTTCAACTAAATATACAAAGAGGGTATTCACATGTTTGTAATATGACAACCAGAAGCTACTTGGTGATATATATGTGGTATCAATGTTAAGATTATCTAGTGACCTTATTTATTAAGTTTTATATTTTCAACTTTCAAAAGGGTTACAAGGTTGACCATTTATGGAATGGTTTAAGTTAAAATTTAGATTAGGCTTTATAGATTAATGTATTATCTCACCATATGAATATTTATTCATATTGGATAACCCATGCTAACCTTTTTATTATAATACGGAACGATGGAATGACCTATTTTTCTATTTATAATCCTCATGATCTGTTATTACTTTAGGGATAAAAAAATGACCTTATATTTCGGAGAAATAGGTGGAGTTTAAATTGATCAATTCACAAAAAAGTATGATATTATACTGAATCCAGTAAGTATATCTTCTCATGAAAATTCTTTAACTCAAGGTAAAGGGTCTTGAAACAGAAAAGGTTATCCTAGTACCTTATTTTATGATGAATCAAATGTCCCATTAAATCATTGTAGATTTATGTATTTGTGATTCTTAACTTTATCCAGACCTTGTCCTCGATTACTCTCCATTAGAACATGATGGTTATATTTCTCTTCCATGTACATGTTTTCACTTTCCACTAATGTTCTCCTATAAGGAAACCTAGTTATGAGTTACTTTGGTAAACCATTATTATTCTAAAATTATTTTTAAAGTAAGTTTTATTATTCATTCTCATGGTGTGGTTTTCTATTAATGGAACTTTCAAGTATTAAAACTTTGATAACCAAGAAAATATTTATGGTATAAATTTGCTTTTTAAGGGGGATAGAATATAATACCACCATATTTTGTGAAATAGTTTTTAAAATTAATTTAATCCTTTCGATATTTTTCATTTAGTGCAGCAATAAATATAGTTTTTTTATATTAAATCACTAATTTTAGATTACATACACTATAATCAATAATTAAATTATCTTGTGCTATATGAATTATAGACTTGGTGTTCATTACACACAACATTGAGTTTCTACGAAACATCATTTTATGGTTATAATTATTTAAAAAAGATAGTTATAACCTAGATGTTAAAATTGGTAATATAAAGTTAAATAACTAATTTTAGAATTTTATTTATAATGGTTTTATATAAATTAGACATATTGACAATAAAACATGTAATATTGGTAAAGTCTTTATATACTTGAAATATTATTTTCTCAAATGAACTGCTTTTTATGTCCTTTTTTAAATGATAATAAAATTACTTTTAGATGCTATTGTATATTTAATTTGATAAAATAAACTTAATTTTTTAATTCATAATGTTTAAATTAGATTAGGGTGATTTTTTTGTATTTTTATGAGAAGCTTCATTTTTTGGTGAATAGTAAAAAATAATAAATTTTACTTTCAAACTTGTTTTTCTTATAATTAATTTATATAATTAAATTATATTTTAAGTTGAATTTAAATTTAAAATAGATAAATTATACATTGATTATTTTAATTGAGGTCATTGTGACCATTTTTATATTGAATTTAGATATAAAATATTAATGATCTTTTGAACATTCTCACTTTAAAAACCATCTTTATCGCTACATCTGCGAGATTAGAATTAAACTTAATTTTTCCACTTCTGTTAATTGAATTTATAAAAATGGAAATAAACTATTATAATAATTGTAATATTTATATTATAATTATATAAACTTAATTTTTTACCAAAAAGATTAGTGAAAGTCATTAAAACTAATTACAACGATTAAGGTAAAATTAAGCTTAATAAGGGACAAAACCTTAAACTTAAGGTCCCAATTAACCTATAAACATTTACAAAACCCATTTTATATACATATTTAGGTCATAAACCTTCAATTATTGAGTATTTTTTGTTTTTAAAGGATTTTCTTGGGTAAAAATGTGGGTATACCTAATTTATTTTCAAAAATGCCAACTATGTCTGCTCCCTCCCTTATAAAAGGCCACCACATCTCCCCCTTAATCAAACGTCTAAAACCAATTAAGTACATAAATTATCAACACAATGAACTTCCCAAAAACCCTCTATTACTCCTTGAATAATCCCTTTCTACAGAAATCTAACCAAGAAATCCCTTTGGTGTAAACCAAAAGGATTTACCAAAAGAAGAGGTAACATCCTTCCTCAAACTCATTTCCTTTATTTTATTTCTCCACCAACTCAATTATACTTATTCCATGATCATATAATAACACATTTATAATAAATATACTAATATTTTTTTACTGTAATGGTTTGACATGCACTTCCACACACTTTCATCTAATGGTAAACGAACTTATCGTTCTTGTGTATGACGAACTACCACTTCACGAAATGATATTGTTTTTTTACCTTTACCACCTCCCATGGTTGTGAATTGTGATGTAAAGTATGTTTTTATGGGATATATGTGTGAAATTATTATATATTTATACTTATTTTGTTATTATATAAATCCTACCTTCATGTTTTCTGTTTTGTATAAATATGGAAACATCGTTTGTAGAGGTGTGGACTACCACCTCCTCAAAGAGATATCATTCATTCATGATTTTAATGGGATGTATTAAATATTTATTTATTAAACATATATTATATATATGATATTTATAATTCCTTTATTCTTTTTTAATTATTATATAACACATACATTAATACTTTCTATTTTTAAAAATATGAAAACTTCATCTGTGGATGTGTGGACTACCTCCTCCTCAAAGTGATGTGATTAATTCACACTTTACATGGAGTTTATTAAAGATTTTTTTAGTAAATTTATATGATATATATGAGATAATAATTCTAATATAATAATATTATATATATATATATATCATTTACTTTATTTCCATCAATATGATAATAAAATAGAAGTAGTTTTCATGCGTAAGTACGACCTACCGTCTCCATGAACGGTGTATTTCATTTAATATTTATATGTTTTATAGATTAATATAAATATTAATTTAATTAATATATATGATATATAAATAATTTTTTACATTATGTAAACAAATAAATCGAGATCTATATAAGAGGATTAAGAATAAGAATTCAAAACATGTAAGATAAACAAAGTGAATATTACCCAAAACATTACTTTAACATGAAATTGTTAATAAACAGGAAATTTAAATTCATGAGTGAATCATATATGGTATTAGATATAAAACTATGTTTTTTTTTTATATTTATAATAAACTTATATTTATTTTACAAGAGTTTTGAATGTGTACAAAGAAAGTTAAGACTTAAGGTAAGGGAATTTATCTCACTTTTTATTTCTGGGAGATTCATGTCTTATTCACCACTCATTTCTTTTTTGTGGTGTGTATAATGCCCATGTATGTATTAAATGATTATTATAATTAAATTTATTAGTATTGTATAAATTTTATTATCTTTATTTCATGGGTTTTATATTTCAAAAGTTACCAAATCGGTAAATTAATTTTGTCTCAATTTGCCTTCTTTGAGACACACGCCATGTTATGAACCTATATTTTTTTATAATGTGTATATACTTCCTTTTACATGAAATATCATTATTTTAATGATATTTCATGATTCATGTAATTCTATTATTTCCATTTTATTATGATTCAATGTTACCAAAGTGGTAATGGTTTATTGCTATAATATCATCATTTACCGATATTGTTTATGGTTATGCATCCATTAATGAAATATTATGATAACTCTCTCAATAAATCTCATTAATTTTATTAAACTTAGTTTATTCATGTTATATCCAATAATATTACCATTTTTTCACTCTTTTTTACTTAATATAATTAATAATGTGTTTTTATGAAAACCCGATGTTATTTTTCCTTTCAGTTGGAAATCTATGTTATTTAAACACTATATTTTATAAAAATGTTTTAATTTTATTTTACTATTATCATATGGTTTTTAAAGTAAATTTGTGTCCATATTTTACCTTTTTAAAAAAAATTAAAAAGAACCTTCTTTTCATTTTCTGATCAAGGAACTTTTCTAAACTTTTAAGGTGAAAAAATAATGTTCAACATGTACGAACTTACCTATAATCATGGACATAATTTCCTTGATGATTAATTTATATGTTTACAAAGTTATTGTTTTTAAATAATTTTTTTCCAAATATTCTGTAATTATTTTGATTTTAAAATGGTTTTTAAAAAAAAATTATATTTAAAAATTATTTCAAATGATTTCTCGATTCTATTATATTTTTTCGAGGAAAATGATTTTCAAAAAATTTTCCATATTATTTTATAAGTTTTGAAGGAAATTTTTTTTAAAATGATTTCAAGACTTATTTTTAATGTTTTAAATTTATTTTCAAATAAAAAGGTTTTTAAAATATTTTCAATATTTTATTATGAGTTTTTAAGGTGTTTTCAGAGAAAAATGATTTAAAAATATTTTCAATATTCATTTATAATTTTTAATATCTATTTTAAAAGTAAAATATTTTATAAATGATTTATGTTTTAGAAATAATCTTTTAGAGAGGAAATGATATTTTCCTCAAGAAATATTTTAAATTAAATCTTAAAGCTTTCTTTATAAGAATGGGATTTTTGAAATGTTTTTATGAAAAGGATTTTCAAAGGACTATTTTCATTAATAAATTTTTAAGTGATATTTCAAAATCATTATCCATATAAGATTTCATCTATTTTTATATTTTAATATTTAATAGGGACTTGATCCAATAATACCATTCATATTCTTTCTTCAGTGGTTTATGTCCTAATAACATGATATTTACGACATCAATTTATCTCTCATGGGCTATATGCTTTTGAAACCTATTTATTTTCATGGGTTATGCTTTGATGAAATTATTATGAAACTTATCTCTTTTATATAGGTTATGATGTGATGAAATTTTTATGAAACCCATTTCATTTCATGGTTTATGATATGATGTTTATGAAACCTGTACATTTTTATGGGTCATGATATGATGAAGGTTTTATTATCTCATGGAACTTGTATGAATGGATTTATTATGTAACTGGTGGGACCTATATCTACCTCCAATGCATTGTATAAGTATTTATATCTCATGAGATAATTATGAAAATCAATTCGATGAGATTGATCCACTATGGTAATATGGGGAAACCTGATCCCTTACAAGGAAAGGACTGTGACTGGGGATGGTGGTCTGTCTCACCTAGTAGGTGTATTCACCATGAATATGGAAAATGGGGAAACCTAATCCACTATGGGAAGATTGGGAAACCTGATCCACTATGGGAAGATTGGGAAACCTGATCCACTATGGGAATATGGGGAAACCTGATCCCTTATAAGGAAAGGATTGCAACTAGGGATGGTAGTGTGTCCCTCCCAGTTGGTGTATACCCCATGAAGTGCCCTAATAAGTTCTAGAAATGTGTCTTAACTTATAAATAATGATATTACATAATAATGTGTATGCCAAAATTCCATGTATTATTCCTATTTAATGATTTCATAACTTATGATCATATTCCACTTATGATTAATTCCTTATAAAATGCTAATATTTATTAAATTATTTATATTTATGATATTTAATATGCAACGTGTGATATTATAATTTTATAATCACATTCTCATACCCTTATAATCATGTTTATTCTTTCTTATCTCCCTTGTTTACCCTTACTGGGCATATGAGATCACCCCTTTTTGTGTTTCCTTCCCTAGGATATGAAGATTTGTATTAAGTATGATGTTTGTAATTAGCCTTGAAGAACCTAGTAGAAGATAATGTATCTCCCTTATATACCAGGGTTTATGTTTCCATGTTTCCAAAGGCATTAAACTAATATGGTCTTTAGGAATTTTTTTGTGTAATGTTTTAAGTATTCCGTAAAAATGATATAATGTTTATGTATTTTAAGACTGGGTTATTATACATATCAAATTCATAAGTCATTAATTATAAAAATTCTTAAAATTATTTCCACATGATGATCCAAAAAATAATGTTATCAACATATATTTTCATAATCAATATATAATTACAATTTTTTTTAATAGATAAATAAGGATCAACCTTTCCCTTATAAATTTTCTTCAAAAGAAAACTTGTAAAAATTTTATGACAAGATTTAGGAACTTTTTTTTAAAACATATAAATCTTTATATAGTTTCAAAAAATGATCAATATGATTTTAATTTTAAAAACTAGGGGTTTTCTAACATATACATCTTCAAATATATAACCATTTAGAAAAGTTCTTCTGAAATAAATTGGAAATAATTTAAATCCATGAACAGAATCATATGATAATAATATTATAATCTATTATAGTCAATAAAAAGGTAAAAAATATTATTCAAATTAAATTATTTTTTCTTGATAATATCCTTCAATAACTAATCTAGCCTTATTTTTAGATATATTTCCAGATTCATCTGGTTTGTTTCTAAAGATTCATTATGTTCCAATAACATGAGAATCATTTGGTGGAATAACTAAAGTTCACACATTATTTATAGTAAACTGTTTTAACTCATATTTTATATCTAAGATCCAATTAGAATAATTTAAAGCTTCATCGATATTCTTAATTACAAAATAAGAAATGAAAGAAAGACAAGCATAAATATTAATAAAAAAATCAAGTTTTTGCAATTGACTTAATATTTCAAATCACATTATACGTAAGATGATCTCTATGAGTCCTCCAAGAACTTTTATGAATATTTTTAGATTAAGAAGAAATATTCTCCCCATTAATATGTTCATATTTATCTTGAGGTTCTTCCTCTTCAAAATTAAAAGCTCTAAATTCATCCTCAATTTGATCAATATCATCATCCAACTTATTTTAAAAAAATTAATCCATCATAATATGAATTGATTATTTAAAAATAATTATTATTTTATTTTAAATCCTATAAGAATTATTATTATTTGAATGCCATAAGAATATTCCTTCATCATATTTTTCATCAAATTCTCCCAAATTGTCCTTAGTATTGATAATGAAAATTTTACACCCAAATAAACTAAAATATACAAGTTTAGGTTTTTACCCATTCTAATTCTCATAAGGTGTCTTTTTCAACAAAGGTTTTAACATAATTCAATTGGTAACATAAAAAGTTGTATTCATATATTTTTCACAAAATTATTTAGGTATATTAAACTCATTTAACATGGTCTTAGCTATTTCATGAATTTTTTTCTGTTACACCTTTTTTTTTTGGGTGTTCTTAGAGATGAAAAGTTGTGAAAATGACTATTTTATTAAAAAAATTGGATAAATTTTAGATTCTACAATTCACCACCATTTTCACTTATAATTTATTTAATTAAATTTACTTCCCATTTTTAACGAATTTAAAAAAAGTAATAAACTTAGATAAATCTTCACATTTGAGTGTATGAAAATAAACCCATGTGTATCTAGTAAGATCATCAATAATGAAAAATAGTATCTATTACCACAAAAAATATAAGGTTTTATAGAACAAAATTAATCTAAATGAATAAGATAAAGAGGCCTTTTATTTTTTTAGTTATTTAATAAACTTGAAACTACTTCTATATTTTTTCCCTTTTAAGAAGGATTCACAAACAAGGTTGTTTTCCTCTTTAATTTTAGGTAAATACATAAATATTTGGTTCTTACATAGCTTTTTAATCAACTTTGAATTATAATTTCCAATATTCTATTCCAAAATATGTTATTATATTTTATATAATTCAAATATTTTATATTTTTATTAGTTAATTCTATAAAATTAATTAAGTAAATGTTATCTTTTATGATTTAATAAAAAAAATACCTTTGAATGGAATGAATTTATCATTTTAAAATTTAACATGCATATCAATATCACATAGTTTTGAAATTATTATTAAATTATATTTCAATACTTTAAAATATAAAACTTCAAAAATAATAACAGAATTTGAGATTCCAAACTCATCGAAACCTTTTACCTTTCCTTTAAAACTATCACCAAAAGCAACATTACCTATTTCACATTTATTAAATGATATAAACTTTGATATATCACCAGTCATATGTCATGATAATCCAATATCCACATACCAAACATCATTTTTTATTATTATAAGACTTCTTACCTACAAAAATGTAATTAATAAAGTTTTGGTACCTATGAAAATTTCAGTCTAATGAGATTAGAAAATTAATTACTGGGAATCCAAACTGATTTCAATAACCTTTTTATAAGTAATATAGAAGATAAATATTTATAAAATAAATCCTTAGTATGTCCAAAAGATTATCAAAATATAAAGAAATAGAACATTACACAATAAACTTTCATTTGAAATATAAAACATGTATCAGTAGATACACTACTATTATTTCTCTTATCAAATAAAGTCTTATACATATGGGGAAATTATTACCTTAACCGAGACCTGATCTATTTTTAAAAATATTATTGAAACTCGTCATTTTATCAAATTTTTGTCTAACTTGAACAAAATTATACATATTTGACTTTAAAACCTATAATTTCATTTTGTTTTATTCATTATCTTAAAGAACAGCATCCAAATTTCTTAATTCATCTTCATAGAATTTTAATAGGAAATAAATTTCCCTATTTGGTTTTTCATTGTCATAAAAAGAATCTATTAGATTTCCTTGAGTTAATTTCATATATTTATGTTTAGTTTTTAATCCTTTATGGATAGATGTCTTTAATTACTTATTTTTTTAATAACAACTTTATGTTGAATCTTAAGGTTATTATATAAACCAATGATCTTTTCAAATTTATAATCAAGTATTCCAAAATTTTAACTATTTCATCTACATTAGATTTTTTATAATCATATTCAAAGGAATAATAATACGTAGATTCACTCACCTCATTTGATGAATCCATAAAGCACACATTTTCTACATCCTATTATGAACTAGATTATTCACTAGAACTTTAATCCTCAGTGAAACTCCGTATAGATTCCATTGTTTTCTTTTTTTTCTTGGGGTTTTTCCTTTTATTTTTTCGCATTTAATCTTAGGGAATCATGTTTGTTGTTACTTCTATATCTTCAATCATAACAGATTATATCATGAGGATCATTGAAAATAAAGTTACCTTTATTATTCTCCTTGAAATCATATTTCGGATAGTATTTTTTAGATAGTATTGAATAGAATTTGTTTCTTCTATATCCTCTCTTTGTTAAAAATGTATTATCATTCCCATCACTACTCTATAACTAAGAATCAGAAGAGTAATTATAAACATTTGAATTAAAAGTCATTCAATTCTTCTTTGTATTATCTTCTTCAGTAATATTTTTAATCTCTAACTAATATTGTAAAAATGATCCAATAATCTAACCAAGATTATATTCATTGATGTTTTTAATTTTATCTATAGAAACATTTTTATCATTCCACTTCTTAGGAAGTTATCTAAGAACACTTTTAATATAAACCGAATTTTCCAAAGTTTCTCCAAAAGAACTAATACTATTTACTATACTAGTAAATCTATGGAATATTTGATTAATAGTTTCTTCTTCACCCATTTTAAATTCTTGATATTCTTCTCTTAACATGCCTAACATAGTTATAATGAACTTATCTGATCAAAGATGAGTAACTTATAGGATTTTCCAAATTTTATTTATATTTTTACATACAGATATGAGACTATACACATTTCTATTTAATTCTAAATATAAAATATCCATTACCTTATAATTCAACACATAATTTACTACTTCATATCCAAATAATGATTTAGTTTCACCTTCAAGAAGTTTGTATAGTTTTCCCATGATTTTCTAGTGATCAATGCCGAGTTATTTTAAGAATTCTTTCATTCGATATTTTAGATAATTATAATCAATACGATCAAAATGAGGCAGTATTTGATGTATCTATTCATTATTCTAACTTGTTCCTGTAATATTAAATAATTTTTCCCCTTGATTTTTAAGTAAATAATTTGTTATGATGAACAAAAATATATATCTAGCTATGGATCAAGCTCCGATACCAATTATTAGTCCAAAAGGGAAGATAATAGAACAGACAAGAGCGTGTGAATTGGCCTTTTTCAATAAATTTAAAGATTATATCATAGTTTTAAATTTATTTTAGTAGAAATAAAATAAATATGAATAAGATATGTTTATAGTAATTTGGATCAAATTTATCCTACTCTACTCTTCACCCCTATCAAACACAAAGAGATATGGCACCCACTAACTATGGAATCTAACATTAACATTTGTACACCTAGAGTCATGGCCTAATTACAAATCCTTTTTCCTAGGAGGATTAAACCCAAGACTAACCTACCTCTTTCAAATAAGATGCACAGCCCAAAAAGTCATTCAATTTTAACTTAGAGGCACAACACAAATAGTCCTATTTTTTTACCTAGTGGAATGATCCAAATAGTCCTATATTTTTCACTTGGAGGCACAACCCAAACTAACTTTTTTGGGGGTCACAACACACACGCACATGTAACTTTTAAAGGGTTAACATAACCCACTCCTTCTTTAGTAAATATTAATAAAAAAAATTAAAGAACCATATAAAAAAATGAACACTTCAAGGTATGAGTTTCAAGGCAGTAATGAGATCTCCATAAGTAAATGATTGAATTATTTTTGTTCATCTAAGATAATTAGTTAATCACCAAAGCATGTCACACTTATACAATTCAAAAATATCATCAGCTTCATTTTTTTATTTGGATCTATCGAACTCCTTATATAGAGTTATTTTATGTATAGAATATTCAAATCATAAATCCCATTGTAGTTTATCTTTCACAATAATTCATGTGATTCTTTATTGAATGCACATGAGAAACATACCCACATGGGTTACTTAAATAATATAAAATATTTAAAACATGTTGTATCATGAGAACATGTTAGAATAATTAATATCCTGAAAAAAAATATTTATAAACAATATTAAAGTACCTTGGAAAACTCTCATTAAGTATGTGAGATAAACTATTCAAATTCCAACCATATTTAATTTGGAACTCATGTTTTCCATGAAAATAATGTGAAACATAAAACCATGATATGAGAATTTAATCTTGCATAAAATTCTTCAAAATACAAATATTTAGTTTTAAAATAAATAATAAGTATTTAAGGAATAATTAAATAAAGATAATCATGAGAAATAAACATACATTAATTTAAAATATAAAAGTATAAATGCGATGGATAATTTTTTGAGCTAAAATATGAAAAAGGTATTAAGTGACCATAGGTCATAAAATAAGTTCAATACTTTTCTAAATTTCCACTTGTATTCCCTTTATTTTTCTTCTTGTGGATACTTTATTTTTTCATGTGGACACTTCATTTTTCTTGATGTAGTCACATTATTTTTTTTCATGTGGTCACTTATTTTTTGTTCATGTGATCACATCATTTTTTTCATATGATCACTTAATTTTTTTATGTGATCACTTAATTTTTGTTCATGTGGTTAATTTCATACTTTTAAAATTTTTACTCATGGTCACTTCATTTTTATCCATTCAATCATGTCATTTTTTTCATGTGGTCACTTCATTTTTATTCATTTCGTCACTTCATTTTTTTTCATGCAGTCACACTACTTTTGTTCATGCAGTCACTTCTAGAATTTTTTAAATTATAACTCATGATCACTTTAATCAAAAAAAAACTTCCATACTTTATCAAATTTTCACTCATGTTCACTTCACTCAAGGTCACTTCACAAGGTCACTTGATAAGTTCACCTAACATGGTCACTTATCAAGGTAACTTTCTCAAAGTCACTTTATAAGTTTACTTCCTCAAAGTCAATTCAAGTCACTTGAAAATGCCACTTTCTCAAAGTCACTTCCTTGTAGTCACTTTGTAATGTCATTTGAAATGTTAACTTTAGAAGGTCACTTGATTATTTAATGAGA
Source organism: Viscum album (assembly GCA_963277665.1). Lineage (NCBI taxonomy): Eukaryota > Viridiplantae > Streptophyta > Magnoliopsida > Santalales > Viscaceae > Viscum > Viscum album. The sequence goes on along the minus strand of OY728158.1, from coordinate 1,894,413,170 downwards.
AAATATAAAAACTCATTATAGATAAATCTTATAGAGTGTGAGAAATTATAATTATTTAAGTTATCAAAAACAAATGAATTGAACCAAGGATCCAATTCAACATCCACCTACCTTCTCATCACGATTCACTTCCCTTCACCAACTACTCCTAAGAACAGATCAAAAATAAAACCAAATTAATTTATTGAAATTAAAATAAAATGAAAGATGTTCCTAAATATATAGGGTTATTAGATATATCTTGTATTATAGGGAGTTCATATCAATTATTTTCATATTAAAATATCTTTTTTGTAACACCCACATGCCACTGTAGTTGGTTATTTTATATTATTTAATATTATTATGGTTTTACTTGAGTTTGATTGATTTGTATGCATGATAATTTAAGTATTTGACGTTTTCTATGGATTACACGGTTATCCCACACAATTAGGAGTAATCATTAAGCAACCATGTGAAGGGGTGTTGTTATGGTGATAGTGATGTTCTTCATGTTTGGTACATAGTTTTCCAATCATGCAAGTATTCCCATGAGATTTTTTGTCATGTTCTTATACATAATGGTGGGTCTTCATGCTTGGTACATGATTTCTTCTAACTGTACATCCAAACCATGAGTTTCCACCAATTTTAAATGTTTTTTTAATCCTTGTAATCCCCACACACACACACACACGTGCTAATTTTTAGCCTATGGACCCCTCTCCCTCTCCACCTGACTCATACTCCCCTATTTTCACATCCTCCTTGTTACTCTCCAAATGTATGTAAATTTCCATGGATTATTTCTATGTTATGGCATGATTTCTATGATAATACTCATCTAAAAATCTATTTATCACTTTATTCCCTATTTTTTCTTAGTTTCAACTTCTCCCTGGAACCTTAATTTTCTTATTACACAATTTAGGATTTTGTGTGGGCCAAATATTATGTAATTTTATATATAAGTCTTTTATACCAAATCTATATGCTTGTTTGGGTGTTTTTCATCCAAGGAAAAACATTTTAGATTAGTCCATATTGATTTCCACTTCTTTGAGGTAGGTGTTTCTATGAAATTGATATATTTTACATTTAATTGTGTGATTCAGTTTTATAAATTCATTTTTAATAAAATTATGGATATATGTGATATATATATATGGTATTTTTAAATCATTTACATGCATTTTTGGCATGGAAAAATGGGTTCTTATGAATTTTAAATGTCTATTTTAAATGAGTTTTTGTTCATGCCAATCCCTTTGTGAAAATGAATCGATGGTTATTTTAAGTGATTTTGATTGAAATGAAAGTATTTTAACCTTTTTTGGTTTTAAATAAGTAATTCCATGTTTTATAAAGGGATTTTTCAAAATGTAAATGGTTCATGTAATCCTAAAGGTATGTTTCGAACATTGTGAGTTAAATGTTTTATTTTATGAAGGATCCTCATTGATATTCCCCTTTATATTTAACCTGGGGATGGGTTGTTTATTTTTATGAAATGGATGCACGTTAATGAAAATGGTATTGATCTATGTTAGGTAATTGGAGTTGAGTAAGATTTATTTCTTATATCATATTATTTATTTTGGATTGTTTGTTCACTTTCCTCCACATTGTATTGGTTTTGGTAACTAGGGTATTTAAGTTGGAGATCTTGATTCATTATATAGTAGTTAAAGTGAATATTATCTAGTTCCCTATAGTTTTACATTATTACCTTGTCTAGGAGAGTTCCCTCGATGAGGATGATGTGGGTAATATGGGTGGATTTTGTATTTGGTGGATCTTGATGTGTGATGGTTATTGTTCTATGTTATATTAGCATTGTTAGGATCATATCTTGCTAGGAACTAGGGTATATCACACATCATATATTCATTGATTGATGGTTGTTATAAGGGATTCTTATCTATTACTCAATTATATTCCCCTTGCTTCTATTATTTGTGGCACCCTTCATCTTGAGTATTATCAGTATTTACCTCCTAACTTGTGTTTCCTACCTTATGTGGTGCTTGATCCTTTTTTAGTTTGTTATATTTTAAATATTTTTTAAATATGTTTCAAAAAATAAAATTTAAGGATCACATTTTGGTCTTTCAAAGTGGTTTTAAAATGGTTGGTTTGGGTAAATAATTTTTTTAATGAGGAAACACATTCAAAGTGATTGTTTTCATTTAAACCAAATGAAAAGGGGAAGTTTATAAAATGTTCATGGACTTGATATTGGTTTTCATGTGCTCATGTTTGAAATAGAAATTTTCTAATTATATTGAAAACTATCATTTATGAATTTCTTTATTGATGAAATTAAAAATATTCCTTGGTGAGATCCTACTAGGAATGTTAACTCAAACACTATATATGCATTCTGTGTGTGTATGCATCTCTTTATTTGTATACAGGTTGCAAGTTTTTCCTTTGGATTTTTCACCTCTTTCTTGGTCATTACTAGCTGAGTAGGGATGTGGTGAGCCACTTGAGGTTGTACAGATAAGATCCAATTATGTTGGTTCCTTTTTTTCTGGTTTGGTACATTGTATTGGCCAACTTATCATGATGTATATTTTATTTTCCTTCACTATATTTTATTTATGAAATTCAGCTGTATTTATTTTGAATGTTTTTTCATGTTTACATAATTGTGTTGGTTCATTATAATTAATTATGACTCATTTGTCTTGATTATTTATCTTTATTATGTTTAATAATGTTTCATGGGAATCCAACCTATTGGTGGTCCAAGCTGAACTTTTGATAAATGATATATTGTGTGTTAACTCTAATTTGAGGTTAAAACCATTCCCAAAGGTATTGTTCTTGATTCCTAGTCACTAGTGTCTGACCTCTGGGGATCATGAATACCCTTAAGGCCTAGTAGAGAGCTAGGTTCGGTGATGTGTTAGGTTTCCTAGCCCGATTAGTTAAAAATAAAATCAAATCCTATGTTCTTGAAAATTTCATACATTCTTCGGTAACTGTATTTTAATTTAGGATGTGTCATGGTAGAGAGGAGAACATGGATTTCAAGACTTTATAGGCAAGGGTAGTGAGAGTCTAACTTGATCTTTCTCATCTCAAGCCTCAATTTTATAGGCTTAGTTAGGTTTTCATTTTTTTTAATTCAATATTTTTTTATTTTTTTATACATTTTGATATAGAATGATGATATTTTTATTCTAGGGGGGTCTCTATTGGGTTTTGGTGTGAAAATAAAGGTGAACCTAAGATGCATGGTTATCTTTCGTGGTATAGCCAACCATGTGGTGCCTATTCACTTTGGTTTTTTCATCTTTACAAATCATGTTGCTTTATTATTGTAATGTTTTCCAACCCATGCACAAACCTATTTTATCCCTGGTTGAGTTTTTTTTAATATTCTTAGTTTCTGAATACTCTCAAAGTGGTTTCCACTTATTGGAGATAAAATAAAGGTATATTTTTATGATGTTTTAATATGGTTTTAGTGTTTTTTATTTGATGAATTCTATTGTGTCTTTTTTATATTTTATTTTTAAAGGTTTATTAGGTAGAAATGGATAATTTTATAAAATTCCTAAATTTTAAAATTTGGAAAATAATTTCCATTATTTTTTAAGGTATATTTTTTGAAGTGGAAATATTCATTATGTAATTTAGAAAAAATATTGAAATAGAAAATGGGATTTCTTTATAATAACCTAAAAATAAATTTAATGAATTTAGAAATGATTTAAAATTATAATTGAATTTTGAAACTATTTTTTTGAGTTTTAGAATAAGGTGATAAATGTTTTAGAATGGTTTTTTTGTTTTAAAATAGGGGTTTGATTGTTTTTAAAGAAAATTCCTTATTTCGAGAATTCTTTCAAAATTACTTGTTGGAAGTTTCTGATTTTAAAATGGAATAGTTTATTTTATAGTATGGGTATGATGTGTTTTATTTTGGTGGTATATGTTTTTGGGTTTTTTTATAGTTATCATGGGATTGATTTATTTAACTTTTGAGGAATGAAATGATGTGGTTAATGTTATATGTCAATTATAGTATGTCTCCCATAATGGTTGAGATAGAATGTAGAAGGGTTATCATCAAGGATGAACATCTTGGTGGATTCTCTCAGATCTTGAAAAGAGTTCGTTAATTTCCAGAATCTACCCTTACTTTGAATAGAGTAGTGGGATTAGAATCTTCTCTACTCTTAGTCATTGTTTTTTACATATTAAATTAGCATCATCCCTATTTTTTCAGTGATCAAGGTTTTATTAGAGCTATTGGGTGGTTATAAAGGATTTAGGGAATACTTAATTCTCTTGGAACACCTAAAGATTTGTAGGTGAGAGCTATATAGGTTTGTTTATTAGACCTAGATGAATGTGGTGGGAGTCAGTGGTACCTTCTTAATTGTGTAAAGTTATGTCTTTGGAGTTTTTCAAGATGAAGTTTATTTAGTATTTCTATCCTAAGTTTGTGAATTTAGAGAGATAAATTTAGTTTATGAGACTTTTTTATGGTGTACAGTCATTAAGGGAGTATTTTGAGAACTTCTCAAAGTTGTTTGTCTTCTCTCTAGATATGGTTGTCAATGATTATGAGAAATATCATCTCTTTGGAGGTTTTTTTCACCCATATATTCATTAAATTATGCTTGGTTTGGAACTAAAATCCTTTTAAGAGGTTGTTGAGGAGACTATTTAGGTGGAATATAACCAGCCTATCCAATTGGTTCTTGAATATGCCTCAGTTCCATCAGATGGGAATAATGGTAACTCGGTGGGTGTGGAAAAGAAGTGAGATAAACCTGAATTAGGAGTTTAAATCCTTCCTTATAGGTATAATATACATCTCATTCACTTTTAGTGTGATGGTCCATATCAGTTTAAGACTTCTTGTCTTAAATATCTAAGGACTTACCTCAATTGTGTCTATTTAAGTCGTCTTTAAAATTTTTATAAGTTGGTTTATCATAAAAAGTCCCAATTTTGGTCTTTTTTTATATGATGGATTGTTTTATTAATTTTATTTAATAGAAGTGGAATGAGTTGATATTTTGGGATTCTAGAGTTTTATATTTGGGAATCTAGTGGGATTTTCTATTATAGATTGTTAGGAATGTTGGTTTCAGGATTCCTCATTGTTTTAGGTGTATTTTCTTAGATATGTGTGGGTTTGTAATGATTGGATGAGTTGGAATTTGAGGTTATTTTTGGTTGGTCATGGGGAAACTCCTTGGGTTCATATTTAAGTAACTAGGGTGGGTGACTCACCAGTTGAGATTATGCACTATCTATTGTTTGGTTTGGAATTTTATAGATTCACATGATATGGTGATTTATTTTGTGACCCTATGGTATCCTTATGCATTATAGCCTACGGTTAAAACATATGTTGTTCTTTGAGTCTATGTGTGGATTGTTATTTATTATTTTATATTATAATTTGTATGGATTGAGGATGTATTTTATTTTTATATCAGTTCAGATGTTTTGATCATGTTCATATCTATGATTTCCTATGGTTCCACCATCTTAGAATAATTCTAAATAGTGGGTAGTCCATGACAGTTATTCATCATTTAGGATTTCTAAATTAATGGTTGTGTTTTGGTTGTTATTAGAGACATCTAGAAATTTTAGATGATTAGTTCAATTGCTTTAAGGTCTGTAGAGGGGTAGTTACATGGTTGTATCATGTTGTGTGGTTCTTATTAGTTTAGTCTATTCTAAATCTTTCATCAGCCTACCTACCTCTTTCATATAGTGTGGTGGGATTTAATTTTCTATTGTCTTATATTTTTGATTGAGGACTTTATAGGGGCATAAAGTATCATGGTGGGGAGAATTTTAAAACTCAAGTGTTACTATAGTTGGTTATTATATGTTATTTTACATTATTTTGGGTTTCCATGAGTTTCAACTATTTTTGGGATTAAAATTTGATGTTTTTAAACTTTTTTGGGTGTTTTATAGTTAGCCCTCATGGTTATGAGTAATTGTGTGACAATTGTGTAAAGGGGTCTTGTTATGATGATAGTGAGGTTTTACACAGTTGGTGCATGGTTTTCCAACCACGTGAGACTTACTAGGATACTTTGTGACTTAGTTTAATACATAAGGTTAGGTCTGTGTGGTTGAATCATGGTTTCCTATAACTAAATGTCCAAACAAAGTTCTTCACCTAGATTTAAATTTTTTTTAAATCCCTAAGTTTTAGCTCCCTGATTTTTATCTAATAAACCCTTCTCCCCTTCACACTAGACTTGACCTCCCCTACACATTACTCCCCCTTCTTGCTCCCCATATCCATGGTATTTTCCACGTATTATTTATATGTTTGATCTTGATTTCCAAAATAATCCTTATCTAAACCTATATTTCTCCCTTTATTCCCTATTTTTACTTAGTTTCAAATTCTCCTACAAACCTATGTGGTCTTTTTTCCTAATTTATGGTTCGAGGTGGACCTAATGTTGTGTAATTTGATGTTTGGGGCTTATAGAATCATCTACATACTTACTTGGGTGTCATTAATTGATGGTGATACCTTTTGGATTGTTATTACTTGATTTACACTTATTTAAGGTAGTTTTTTCTATAAAATGGATTTATTTATTATTTCATATTGTGCCTGAGTTTTATAAATTTCTTTTTAATAAAATTATAGCTATATTTGATATGTATATGGTGTTTATAAATAATTTCCATAAATGTTTTGGAAAGTAAAAAAGGTTTCTTTTTATAAATTTCAATTGAATCATTGAAATGAGTGTTTGATCATATCAATCCCTTTTTGAAAATGGATTTATACCTCTTTGAAGTTATTTTTTTGGAAATAAAAGGATTTTAAGCTTGTTTTGGTTTTCAAAGAGGGAGATCTATTTTTTAAAAAGGTGTGTTTCGAAATAGAGATTTTTTGTGTAATATTAAGGTTTTATTTGGAACTTTGTGAGTTCAATGGTTTATTTTTACCTTGTTTTGGTTTTCAAAGAAGTAAATTCATGTTTTGAAAAGGGTTATTTTGAAATGGAAATGGTGTGTGTAATATTAAAGGCCTATCTTGAACTTTTTGAGTTAAATGGTATATTTCATGAAGGATCCTCATTGATTTACCCCTTTTTACCTGGTTATGGGTTCTTTATTTTTATATTATAAATGTATGATGTTGAAAAATGGTTACTCTATGTGAGGGAATTAGGGGTGAGGAAGAGTTATTAATTATTCAATATTATTGATTTTGGATTGTTTATTTAGTCACCTTCATATTTTTTCATCTTGGGATCCCAGATAGATAAGTGGGGGATCTTAATTCATGATACACTAATTATAATTCACAATATCTAGTGTCCCCTAGTTATATAATATGACCTTGGCTAGGGGAGTGCCCTCAGTGAGGCTAGTGCGGGTAAGTTAGGCAGCATGTGTACTTAGTGATACTTGATGTATGTTGTATATTACTCCATACTATGTTAGTATTGTTAATATCATCTAACATTATGACCTTGTGTAGATATCATGACACATATTCATTGACTTTTGGCTTATTTAGGGTATTCTTACCATGTGATTTATTGTATTCCCCCTTTCTTGTAATGTTTTGAGAATTATTCATCTTCTTCATTAACATCATTTACCTACTAACTTGTGGTACCAACCTTATGGTGTGTTTGTTCATTATGTTTTATTTTTTTTATTTAAATGGTTTTCAAACATGTTTGGGAAACTATTTTAAATTTAATTAATGAATTTTGGGTTTTCAAAGTGGTTTTAAAATTGAATTTTTTATAGAGAAGTATTTGGACAAGGAAATTATTTTAAAGTGATTTTTTCATTTAAGGAAAATATAAAATAAAGGTTTATAAAATGTTGATGGACTAAATATTTTTTTTCATGTGATCATGTATGAAAAATATATTTTTAATTATATTTCAAACTATCATTTATGGTTTTCTTTGTCACGACCCGACCCTACCCGGGCTCGAGCCGCAACTACCCCAGGCCCGCCTCCATAGGCCAGGGGCTGGTGACCAGCGCCGAAGGCACCATAACTCAGGGAGGCCTTTGCCTAAGTACCTATACACATGCACACAGCACACTCAATGCAAAAGTGCAGAGTAAAAGAAAGAACAAGCAGAGTAAAAAGGAACAACTGCTATATATATAAACCACAGATGTGCATCGACCTCTAAACAGTACAAGATGAAAAGAAAAGGGGAAAAACACATGCCCAACCAAAAAGTGCCACAACCGACAACAGGTAAACAAAAAGAAACAGCTGACGGGTCTCCCACCTAGAACCCAGCCACGACCACCGTACGCGGTCCAAGCCCCAAGATCCTACGCTCCACTGAAGTCACGCTCCACTTGTCCGTCGTCTGCAAGGGCACACCAAGTGCGGGCAAATCCCAAGCAGGGATGAATATAAAAATACTCAGTAGGATACCCCAAAGGCTTGAGGGAGCAACAAAAGGAGGTACTGAAGGGTGAGCAGTAGAGCGAACAGGAAAGTAGAGGGGTACAACAGAGAGTACAGTAAAGAGTCCAGCTCAACCCAACAAGAGAAAGGAAGTAGACTCATCCAGGCACAAGGAGCTGGAAACGGTGAGAATATGAACTTCCCGTCGAGTCTTCTCTACCTATAGCAGGAGAGTAGACTCATCCAACCACGAGAAGCTAGACACAGAAAGCACGTGGCATACCCCGCGCGTCTTCTCCTCTCCTGGAGGGAGAGTAACCAAGCCCAAGAAGTGGGTACTCGAACAAGGTATATACATATCTTTATGCTCAAACGAGAAGCCCGAACAACATTGTAAGGGGATCTCCCTACTGTAGCTCATCCCATGAAAAGAGTCGCCAACAGTCCCAGAGGTAACACCATCATCGATGCCCAGCATCCCGCACTTCTGCCCTGAACCTCAAGCCAAGGGGCTCAAACCACCGCACCTCGACACTATCCGCTTTGGGTGGCACTGACTCGCCCGCACGGTTTTAGGTCGCGTCGCAAGAACGCATCTCGGTGGGGAAAGTTCCCCTCGAACATGAGAGTTCTAGGGAAAGTCAAACCACACCTCATCACTGCTCTTCAGTCGAGAGGTCTGCTCAAGGTCAAATCCCATCACAACACTGACCCGTATAACCAAGGGTCCCGCTCCGGTAATCACAGAGGAAATCCACAGACTAGCCTAGTCGAAAGGACTGAGTCTGGAATGCTAACAGGTGTCCCACTGCCCAGCCCCGCTGGAGGGTAATTCATAACCAAAATATCGGGTGACCCACTGCCCAGCCCTGCTGGAGGGTAATTTATAACCAAAATATCGGGTGACCCACTGCCCAGCCCTGCTGGAGGGTAAACCCTAATACATCATCTGACGACCCACTGCCCAGCCCCGCTCGAGGGTAGACCTTAACACATCATCAAGAGACTCACTGCCCAGCCCCGCTTGAGGGTAGACCTGGTATAAGTCGACAGGTGACCCACTGCCCAGCCGTGCTGGAGGGTAGACCTGGAACTAGACGACGGGTGACCCACTGCCCAGCCCTGCCGGAGGGTAGACCCTAAGAGGTCGTTGGGTGACCCACTGCCCAGTCTCTGCTGGAGGGTAGACCCTAAGTGCATCGGGTGACCCACTGCCCAGTCTCTGCTAGAGGGTAGACCCTAATAGCATCGGGTGACCCACTGCCCAGTCTCTGCTGGAGGGTAAACCCTAGAAGTCAGTGAGCAACCCACTGCCCAGCCCTACTGGAGGGTAAGCCCGAGGAAGTCGACGAGTAACCCACTGCCCAGTCTCGCTGGAGGGTAAAACTCAAAACCGCTCTGCCATCTCTACAGGAGGGTACAACACTGGCCGACCGAACACGGAGTGGGTGTCGCGCAACCACCCAACTCCAGAACAGCTCTCCCAAAAGAGGTGCAGCGTCTGCCCCAGCACTAGGTGTCACTGGCACCGCTACCGGCCAAACCATTGAGAACGAAACCAGGGGGAGACCACTCAACCCTGCTGGTCAACAAACGAGCACAGAGCCAGGGGAACAGCTCCACCCTGCTGGTCAAACAAACAAACAGAGGGACCATCCACGCCGCGAGAGGTCCAAGTACGCGAAGCAAAACACAGCACGCACTTGGGGCCCACACGACGTGTGGCCCCAAGTCAAACCCCAACCAAGCGCCCGAACATCTCAGTTACAAACCACACGTACCTCCAAGCGCTCTCGTGTACTCCCAGAGTATACCTCATTCCAGCCCATAGGCTATCATGCACCCGACACCCAACGTCAACGCGAAGATGTGACGTAACATGTCCAACTCAAAGGCCCGGGCACGGCCAACCACATCTTGTGAACCACTTACATCACTCTCCCAAGATTGCGCGATCACACGCCAAGGGCCCGCTACAAACAAGGTAGGGCGAACCACTACTGGAGCACATTCCATGCTTCCACATTTAACAAGATCGCGCAAGAGGCTCCGTACAGCCAAACGGATCACACCGTTTCAATCCTTGCGCAAAAACACGTGAGTTAGACTACTCACTCGCCCGAAACGGTCAACCGGTAAAAAAGGTACTATTCACCGTAACCAAACTCGTGTGGGGACCACCCCAAAATCTTGAAACTGAACCAACGGATAACGCCACTGCGATCCCCTCGGAAAAACACACGGGATTGAGTACTCAATCGCCCAAAACGGACACCCGGTGAAAAGGGCACTATTCACCATAGCCGGGTCGGGTGGGACCCACACCATGTCCCCGAAAAGGGTCGGGCGAACTACACCATTGCGATCCCCTCAGAAAAACACGTCAAAAAAACTACTCACTTGAGTGCAACGGATATCCGAAAAAAAAGGTGCATCCTGGCACAGCGCACACGAGCGGTGCCACGTGGGACCCGCAACCCGGTCCTGAAACTCAACGAACAGATCGCACCGTTACGATACTCTCGAAAAAGTACACAAAATGGACTATTCACTTGTCCAAAACGGTCGCCCAGTGATAAAGCTGGAAATCAACGTCAACTCCCGAAACGGCCCTCGCGGGGCCCGCACCATCGTGCGGAATTACAGCGGGTAGACTGCGCCAACGTGATGCGCTCGGAAAAACACCCAACATCGACTGCTCGCACGCCCCAAACGGACGTCCAAGGAAAAAGTCGTGAAACGCTGCACGCAGCTCAAAAGACGGGCCGTGGGGCCCGCGCCTCAACTTTGGCCTCAACACTAGAAACCACTCTGGAAACCTCCGCCTCGATGCTAGGGTCCCAACGCCACTAACGGCGCTCAAAACGGACGTCGGACGCGTCTGCGCCGTCCAAAACAAGATTTTTGGGGAAACGCTCATCCACTTAAAGACACGTCACATCTCCGAGACCCATCGTTTTGGGAATTAAGATTTCCCGAAACCATCTCAAAAACTCCGCCTTGACGCAAGCTCCACGTTGCCGCTGACGGCGCGCAAAACGGACGCCCGTAGCCCGAAATACGGGCGTCCGAAAACTGAGGGGCAAAGCCCCTTGGGCCGGACCGGCCGGTCCGCCCTGCTTGGGCCGGCCCGCGCCGGCCGGCCCGATCCGCACAGCCGGCCCGCGGCTCAGCAGCGGGTCCGGTTCACCACGCCGCGGCTAGCTGGTTGCGGCTTGCTCCTACCGATCGGCCGCCTCGCGGCCGGTTGATACCCCACAGCGACCCGCGTTTTGCGGGTCGCGGTCGACGCACGGGGGTCGCGCGCTTCGCGGCCCCCCTCTCCTCCGCTTGCCGGCGCCCGCGGCCGGCGCCGCGGCCAGCTTCCGATAGCTACCGCCGAAGGCCACCGCCGCCTTCCGGAAGCGCCGCCGCCACCTTCTGAAGCCCTGGCCGACCGCCGACCGCCCTGCTCCGCCCCGCGCCACCCTGCGACGTCGTCGTCTGCCGCCTTCGACCCTCGTCGGAAACCGGTCGTGGCCGAAAAAATTTCCAAGGACCACCAGGAACGATCCGGTGGTCAAAATTTTGATCCAGATAGCTTTATGGAAAGCTCGGTACGGGATCTAAGCAACCACGGGATTTGTTCGAGGATCCAATGGTGCGATTGAGCATAAATGAGGATAAAAACGAGGAAGGGGAGGAAAACTCAAATCCGCCTACCTCGTTGGGTTTCGCCCGGCGCTTCCCGCGTGATCCGCCGCACGCCATCATCTCGCCGGAGCCACCTCACCGGAGCTCACCGGAGCTCGCCGGAATGGAGGAGGGAAGGGGAGAGGGTGTGAGGGAGGAGAAGGGGAAGAGAAGAGGGAGGGGGTGCGTTTAAGTAATAACACTTAAACACCCCCACCCGGTACGCCCCCGACCCCGCTCTCGAAGCAGACAAAAAGAAGGGTGTCCCTAGGGTAAACACGACGCTTCGAGCACAACGGCAGTCTCGGAATTTTAATCCGAGACCCCGTTCAAAAGTTATTAAACTTAGCGCCCGAGGCCTCCAAATTACGAAAATGCCCCTGGGGCCATTTTTCACAAATGGCCCGCGCCCGCGAAACTTACACCCCTCCTAGGGTAAACGGCACGTTCCGAACTCAACGGTGCCCTCAGTTTTCCAATAAGAGCCACCGTTTAAGAGATACCTGCGTTTCAACATTAAACGAATTAATTTATTAATTTATTTATCCGTTTAACGTTCCGGGAGCGGGCGAGGGGTCCAAACATCCCGCGCCGACAAGTTTTATGTTGTTCCTAAGGTTAAACCCCATTCCGGACCCATCCGTACACTCGGATCCCTGATCCGGAACTCCTTTTGGGAGTTATCTCATTTATTTAGCATTTCCAGTGTGAACGCACTAAAAATTTAATTCCGGTCACTCCGGGGCTGGGAATCGCACGCCGTCTGAAGGCACCGCTCTGGAATATCATCAAGAATATTCCAAAGTATTTCACAGAAAAAACTGGGTTCTTACATCGTTCCCTCCTTCAAGATTTTCATCCTCGAAAAGCAAAACTAGGGAGCAACACAGGGTACTAAGCCCACACTTGGCTTTCCCATACCCAGAAGAACCCACGCACAGCTCTGTGTCACCTCACACAAACCAAAGGATTGATCTGTTCATGCTAGGTCAGCCCTTTCTGACGTCGTGGACCCACTCCAGACTTTGGGGTTAGGTCAAGGCAGTAGGGTACCTCGCCGTCCCTTTGCATGGTCTCAAACGGCCCGAAGGCCCTCGAGGGTAGCTCACCTCCCCGAACGAACCTCTACGTCGCACTCTGTGACTGGAATCACCGCCCGCACATGAAACAAGGCCCGGTGATTCCCTCCTTCAGAATATCCTTATGGTGAAACACCCAAGGATATCTGGTCACGCAAGATTCCACAGTCGATGCTCTCTTACGCGCTCAACAGGCGAAGGAGCCAACACCATCGACTAAAGGAAAAAAGGTCTCACGCCTTTTACCTTACCAACACAAGGTTACACCCGACGCCCTGCATCACCCTGGTAACACCTCAAACAAGGAGCAGGGAGAAACGTCTTTCACACGCAGAGCCTATCAACTCTACTGCAAGAAGTGGAAGAGTCGTAAGGGGTACCTCTCACCATCCCGTGCTCTGCAGGATCGTAGACATCCAAAGCTCACGGCTACCCGCGGTCCCAACTGTCAGCTCCCGGAGCCTGACGTGGACTACCTAGTGGTGATGGGGAGATCTCGTAACGTCATCCCCCACCACCAGCTCCTCTCGCTCCTCTTCCAGCACCACCTCTCTGGGAACTACTCTGATCACGGTGCTGCCTCTGCCATGGTGGTGCGCCTGCTGCCTGCCCGAAGCTCCCAACAACTCAGGTCGGGCAGTCTCGTGCAAAGTGACCTCGCCCGTCACAAGCATAGCATCGGCGCTCTCTGGGCTGCCCTGGTGCCCTCCGGTGCCACTGTGGTGTATGACCACGGCCCGGGATCCACTCACGGAAGGGAATCCTCGGCTGAGGCCCTGCGCCTTTTCGTCGCAGTGGTATACGACCACATCTCCGGAACCGGCAGTGGGAAGGCCACCTGCATCGAGATCCTGTTCTCCGGTGCCTGCTAGCTATGGCAGACGTCCCGACTCCGTCGCGCCCACTGCCACTACGAACCGCAAAACATGACAGGAAGCCCTCTGTCACCAGCGCCTGCTCTAGAACCTCGGCATATGTGGAAATTACCAAGGGTACTATGACAGCATGAATCTCTCGGTGGAGACCCTGCTCAAACTTCCGCACTCTGAGGTTGTCATCATGGACCAAGTCTGGGTAAAAGCGTGCATGGTTTGCAAAACTAGCCACGTACTCGGCCACCGTCATCCCTCCCTGCTGAAACTGCAGGAGCTCCTGAATCCGAACGGAGTGCAAGCAGGAGGGGAAAAACTCCTCACAAAACAACAACTGAAAGTCGTCCCATGAAAGCGAAGACTCGTCAAGAAACTGAGTCACCAGACTCCACCAACGCCAAGCTGCTCCACGAAAAAGGCTGCCTGCCAAAGCCACTCTCTGATCTATCGGCGTCTGCACAGCCTGAAAAGGCAACCCACTGTCTCGAGCCAAGTCTCTGTTGTCTGAGGGTCTGGCTCACCACTGAACCTCAGCGGTCTCTGCCGCTGGAACTCATGGAGCGCGCTCAACCTCTGCTCGAGCTCAACCTGCTCTGCTGAAACTGTCTTCTGCTCAACAGGTGGGGGGTGCTGCTACCGGACCACCCGGAGAAAGGGGATCACATGATGGGTCCTGGACTGTGGCCTCGTAGCTCACAGGTTCATCGTCACGAACCCAAGCTGGTATCCTGGCTGGCTGTCTTCGCGGAGACGTGCTGAATATTATCAAGGAGTGTCACGGTCAGATGAGCATATATGTATATACCAACAACAACACGATGGAGAGTTGACTCAAGAAGGACAGTTAAGACTCAGTCCTATGTGATGCACAAACAAATTTCCCTACAACAAGTGTCTCAGCATGCCGAGTCTACAAGCGGGTTATCAAGGTCCTGGTGAATAGATACGTCGACCGCCGCACCATAACTGGACTCCCTGGCCTGAGAGCCGCTCTCGAGACACGTTAACACTATTTCCCTAAATCCCAAATAGTTCCATTTATTTTAGGGACATCCGAACAGCGCCCCAAGGAATTAACCACCTCTGATACCACTTTGTCACGACCCGACCCTACCCGGGCTCGAGCTGCAACTACCCCAGGCTTACCTCCATAGGCCAGGGGCTGGCGACCAGCACCGAAGGCACCATAACTCAGGGAGGCCTTTGCCTAAGTACCTGTACACACGCACGCAGCACACTCAATGCAAAAGTGCAGAGAAAAAGAAAGAACAAGCAGAGTAAAAAAGAACAACTGCTATATATATAAATCATAGATGTGCACCGACCTCTAAACAGTACAAGCTGAAAAGAAAAGGGGCAAAACACACGCCCAACCAAAAAGTGCCACAACCCGGAAACAGGTAAACAAAAAGAAACAGCTGACGGGTTTCCCACCTGGAACCCGGCCACGACCACCGCACGCGGTCCAAGCCCCCAAGCTCCTATGCTCCACTAAAGTCACGCTCCACATGTCCGCCGTCTGCAAGGGAACACCAAGTAGGGGCAAAGCCCAAGCAGGGGTGAGTATAAAACTACTCAGTAGGATACCCCAAAGGCTCGAGGGAGCAACAAAAGGAGGTACCAAAGGGTGAGCAGTAGAGCGAACAGGAAAGTAGAGGGGTACAACAGAGAGTACAGTAAAGAGTCCAGCTCAACCCAACAAGAGAAAGGAAGTAGACTCGTCCAGGCACAAGGAGCTGGAAACAGTGAGAAGATGAACTTCCCGTCGAGTCTTCGCTACCTATAGCAGGAGAGTAGACTCATCCAACCACGAGAATCTAGACACGGAAATCACGTGGCATACCCCGCGCGTCTTCGCCTCTCCTGGAGGGGGAGTAACCAAGCCCAAGAAGTGGGTACTCGAACAAGGTATATACATATCCTTATGCTCAAACGAGAAGCCCAAACAACGTCGTAAGGGGATCTTCGTCCCGTAGCTCAGCCCAAGAAAATAGTTGCCAACAGTCCTAGAGGTAACACCATCATCGATGCCCAGCATCCCGCACGTCTTCCCTGAACCGCAAGCCAAGGGGCTCAAACCACCACACCTCGACACTATCCGCTTTGGGCGGCACTGACTCGCCCACACGGTTTTAGGTCGCGTCGCAAGAACACGTCTTGGTGGGGAAAGTGCCCCTCGAACTTGAGAGTTCTAGGGAAATTCAAACCAGACCTCGTCACTACTCTGCAGTTGAGATGTCTGCTCAAGGTCAAAGCCCATCACAACACTAACCCGTATGACCAAGGGTCCCGCTCCAGTAATCACGGAGGAAAGCCACAGACTGTCCTAGTCGAAAGGACTGAGTCTGGAATGCTAACAGGTGTCCCACTGCCCAGCCCCTCTGGAGGGTAATTCATAACCAAAATATCGGGTGACCCACTACCCATCCCTGGTGGAGGATAATTCATAACCAAAATATCAGGTGAACCACTGCACAGCCCTGCTGGAGGGTAAACCCTAATAAATCATCCAGCGACCCACTGCCCAGCCCCGCTGGAGGGTAGACCTTAATACATCATCAGGCGACCCACTGCCCAGCCCCGCTGGAGGGTAGACCTGGTATAAGTCGATAGGTGACCCACTACCCAGTCGTGCTGGAGGGTAGACCTGGAACAAGACGATGGGTGACCCACTGCCTAGCCCTACCGGAGGGTAGACCCTAAGAGGTTGTCGGGTGACCCATTTCCCAGTCTCTGCTGGAGGGTAGACCCTAAGTGCATCAGGTGACCCACTTCCCAGTCTCTGCTGGAGGGTAGACCCTAATAGCATCGGGTGACCCACTGCCCAGTCTCTGCTGGAGGGTAAACCCTAGAAGTCAGTGAGCAACCCACTGCCCAGCCCTGCTAGAGGGTAAGCCCGAGGAAGTCGACGAGTAACCCACTGCCCAGTCTCGCTGGAGGGTAAAACTAAGAAACGCTCTGCCATATCTACAAGAGGGTACAACACTGGCCGACCGAACACGGAGTGGGTGTCACGCAACCACCCAACTCCAGAACAGCTCTCCCAAAAGAGGTGCAGCATCTACCCCAGTACTAGGTGTCACTAGCACAGCTACCAACCAAACCATCGAGAACGAAACCAGGGGGAGACCACTCAACCCTACTGTTCAACAAACGAGCACAGATCCAGGGGAAGAGCTCCACCCTACTGGTCAAACAAACACACAGAGGGACCCTCCACGCTGCGAGAGGTCCAAGTATGCGAAGCAGAACATAGCACGCACTTGGGGCCCACATGACGTGTGGCCCCAAGTCGAACCCCAACCAAGCGCCCGAACATCTCAGGTACAAACCACACGTACCTCCAAGCGCTCTCGTGTACTCCCAGAGTATACCTCGTTCCAGCCCATAGGCTATCATGCACCCGGCACCCAACGTCAACGCGAAGACGTGACGTAACATCTCCAACTCAAAGGCTCGGGCACGGCCAACCACATCTTGTGAACCACTTACATCACTCTCCCAAGAGTGCGCGATCACACGCTAAGGTCCCGCTACAAACAATGTAGGGAGAACCACTACTGGAGCACCTTCCATGCTTCCACATTTAACAAGATCACGCAAGAGGCTCCGTACAGCCAAACGGATCACACCGTTGAAATCCTGGCACAAAAAAACGCGAGTTAGACTACTCACTCGCCCGAAACGGTCAACTGGTGAAAAGGGCACTATTCACCGTAGCCAGGTCGGGTGGGACCCACACCACGTCCCCGAAAAGGGTCGGGCGAACTGCACCATTGCGATCCCCTCGGGAAAACACGTCAAAAGCACTACTCACTTGAGTGCAATGGATATCCGGAGAAAAAGGTGCATCCTGGCGCATAGCACACGAGCGGTGCCACGTGGGACCCGCAACCCGGTCCCGAAACTCAACGAACGGATTGCACCGTTGTGATCCTCTCGAAAAAGTACACGAAATGGACTATTCACTTGTCCAAAACGGTCGCCCAGTGATAAAGCTGGAAATCACCGTCAACTCCCGAAACAGCCCTCACGGGGCCCGCACCATCGTGCGGAATTACAACGGGCAGACTGCGCCAATGCGATGCGCTCGGAAAAACACCCAACATTGACTGCTCGCACGCCCCGAACGGATGTCCAAGGAATAAGTCGTGAAACGCTGCACGTAGCTCAAAAGACGGGTCGTGGGGCCCGCGCCTCAACTTTGGCCTCAACGCCTGAAACCACCCTGGAAATCTCTGCATCGATGCTAGGGTCCCAACGCCACTAACGGCGCTCAAAACGGAAGTCGGACGCGTCCGCGCCGTCCAAAACAAGATTTTCGGGGAAACGCTCGTCCACTTAAAGACACGTTGCATCTCCGAGACCCCTCGTTTCGGGAATTAATAATTCCCGAAACCATCTCAAAAACTCCTCCTTGATGCAAGCTCCGCGTTGCCGCTAACGGCGCGCAAAACGGACGCATGTAGCCCGAAATACGGGCGTCCGAAGACTGAGGGGCAAAGCCCCTTGGGCCGGACCGGCCGGTCTGCCCTGCTTGTGTCGGCCCGCGCCGGCCAGCCCGGTCCACACAGCCGGCCCGCAGCTCAGCCGTAGGTCTGGTTCACCACGCCGCATAATTTGGTTAATAAAATATTAACTGATCAATGAAAATAAAAATATCATCTTAATTCTAATAAAACATAGAATAAATGAATATAAATTAAGATATGTGGGAAAATGATAATGGAACGTATCCTAAAGTAGCATTTTTCTTTGAAAAATAAAGAAAAAAATGTTTTACTTTAAAGACTGAAAATTTTGAAAGTAAATTATAGATAATTAAGTAACATATCAAGATGTTTTATCTTAAACTATCATAATTTACATGGGATTAAATTCCAAAAATCACATATTTTCATAGAAAAATTTCGACCTTTTTCATTAAGTAAATTTTTTCCTTATAAAATAGCATCATATTTAATTAAGTTTGGAACATTATTCAAATATATTTGTGAGGAAAATTTAAATCCCATTTACCATGAAAAAATACAATATTTGATTGTAATGACACTTTGATTTGGAGATTCTTTTTTCACCAGTATTTTTAAATAGTGATGATTTATCTGACTATGCATTTGACCAAGAAAGTTAAAGTGGGGGCTTGTACATTATTGATGGTTATATCCCATTGAGAGTTATTATTATCCTAATTCTTTATCATTAATAAATTAAAATTTCCAAACTCATTACATATCTGGTTTATTATTCTATATTAATTTTTTAAATTAGGTATCTATGTAATTTGAACTCTTGTAAGAAAAAAATCTCAACCATAAAGACCTATTTTGAAAGGATATATGGATGAAGAGTGTATTACCTTTTGTTTGAGGTATTTGGATAATATTTTTATGTGACTAAAAATGTTATACATGTTTATGATAATGAAAATAAATTTCAATCTTATAGTAAATCAATAAGCTTTCTAATTTTGGATTATCAAGTTAGAAAAATATCATCAGTTTCACTAAGACAAATAGAGTTTATACAAGCACATAGATATGTTCTACTCAATAGTTATATTGAAGATATTTTCATCAAATAATTAATGACTCAAAAAAACGAATATTATGGATTTAAACAAAAAATTATAAAACATATATCAAAATCCTTTAACAAAGACATTATTGCTTGGATTTCCCATTTTATAATACCAGAATCAATTCATTATTCATAAATTTTTGATAATATTATCCTATGTGAATAATAAAATTTTTTATTAATATATGTAGACCATGAATGTTGATAATAGTGTTACAGTTTGATATGATTTGAAATTTTTGACTCAAGGATCTTTTAATTGTTCATGATATATGATTCTTATAATATTAATCGCATTAAGTTTTGTATATTTTTTCATTATCGAAGTTTAAAAACACAAAATAGTGTAATATTTATAAAATTTGTAGATTTGGTATACTATGGAAAGTTTATTGGAACTATCAAATTAAATTATCATGGATAATATTTAGTGTGTTATCAAAATTAATGTGGATCAATATCTATAGGGGAATAAGGAAATATTTTTTATAATTTACCTACGTTACTTATCTCGATTAATCGATACTAATGAGCATAAGAACACAATATGTGTATTTTGGATTCAAAATATCAAATGGTATAATGTGTATAGTATAGATTTTATGAAGGGTGGATTGTTGTACTCCATGTCAATAAGCTAGGATTATATGAAATGGGTTATGAATTTAAAGAACTACTTTGTGAAAACAAACCCCATTAAAAATAGTATTTTGATCTATCTATACATGATGATATTGAAATAATCATGATTCAAGGGAGGGTTAATATGATGAAATATTTTTAATGATGCAGGATGAAAATAGTTTTTTCAAATATGAATTAATTTATTGTGTGTTTATTCCTCCTTCAACTTATCTATTATTATTTTTATTTAGAATACATGAGTTTGATTAATATATGTATAGTATTTTTGAAAAATTTAATTATTTTATATAATATTTTATTCTATAACTTGTTTTATATTTTATTTATATGTTGGAATATCAAAAAAATGATTTAAAGATACAATTTGGTCTTTTATAACTCATACACTATTGGATAACCCATCTGATACAGTCTTGCCTTCATCACCCACTTTATGTTATTTGATTACATCAAATATTCTCTCATATTCATCAAGTACTCTCCCTAATTTAATTTCATTTCCTTCCACTTCAGGTATTTTGAGGGGATTAGAAGGAACAATTGAGGAGTAGTCATCGGCTGAGCATATGGTGTCACAAATACCATCATGAGGGCATTGGAGGGTGATAATTATTGGTATGTAATTGTTAATTTGAAGAAAAAAATTATTATATATGTATACTATTTTATGAATATATTTATTGAAAAAAATCAGATAATAACATGATAGAAACAAACATGAATACATTATATGTTTAGTGGATAAAAATTTTTAAAGTATTTATTTTATGTGATATGTATAGGGTACCTATAGATGATAGTGGAGACTTATATGGGTATATATTGGTGAAATTGGAATGTGAGATGATGTCCCTTCCCATCAGGTATATAGGATGCACATTTTCATCAATTGTAAGAATGATATTTTTGATAAAAAATTGAAGGAAATTTAAAAAATATATTTATAGTTTATTTTATCTGATATTCTTATCAAATGTAAGTCTAGTTATTTTTTTCATATCTAATATGTGGATTATTTTCTCTTTTGAGGTAAATGATGTTTTTATGTGCTAATAAACATTGAAAATTTTAGGGAAAAGTGTAAGTAATTTAAGTATAGGGTATGGTGTGAATAAAGTGACACCACCTTGAGTCTCTACCAAGTATGAAAGGGTACCCAAAGGGATACCATCAGATCATTGGGAGTCCTTTATATATATGCATCATTCTGACTCACATAATTTATTCGATATTATATTAGTTAGTTGATATTAATTTATTAAAAATAATTCAATTTTTTTAATATTAACTTTTTTCAAGAATCTTCTAAAACACATCACATTGAGAGAAACAATTCATCCTATTCACAGCTGGTTCCAAAAAAATTCAAGGAGAATCAGAAAAGGTAATATTTTTGCTATTATTAAATATAATTTTGTTTCATATTAAGTATATAAATTTTTTAGTTGTTAATTCCTTTTATTTTGATGATATTGGTGAAAGAAGTTGGTTGTGAGGTTATTTTAGTCAAGTTTTGTTTTAATGTACATAAGAAAGATGACGGAAATTATATAAATGAGCCAACTACAAACATTAGAGTAAAAAATCTAAATTAAAATTCACTTTTTTGAAGGAATATATTTTATTAAATTTCATTCTATTTATATCAAAAAAATATAGAGGCATGGTATGAAAATCCCTCACAGTAATCATCAATTTCATACAGCGATTCTATTTACCATGCTTTTGAAAATGATCATGTTAGTTGTATATAAGGGTTGGGTAATGGAACCTCCCCCTCTTGAGTCATTAGGAGGATATAATCTTCATTCACTATAATTAACCCTCCTACAAGTTTGATTAATGTTATTGTTATCGATTAATTAGAGCCAAAAAAATAAAATTAGGATTCTCAAGAATAGACTACTAGAGAAAAGGTCATAATGGAAAGCTCGGGATGAGCTATTTGTAGTGATGGGGGGTACAGTGACTACCCTATTTTAGGGAATGGATGAGATCATTCCTATAGAAATTTCATCCATGATACGAGCAGTAATAAATATATTTCAATTATTTTAATATGTATATATTATTATTAAAATTGTTCTAAATATATTTTGTGTGAAAAATATCTATTTAAAACTCATTTATATTCTAAATTCCTTCTAATGTGGGAATTCGATATGCTAAAGGTTGGTATTTGATAGGAAAATCATAAGATATCATCATCTGAGGGTAACCAACCAGACTTAGGGGATTATTATTGTTTTTTGATCCCAATATTCATGTGTTATATATGTTATTAAAACTGATATATTTTAATTTTGTATAATATGACTCAAACATGTATGTTTTTATGTTTACAAAATAGTATGATATAATATTTATAATTTTTTTCACTTTTTTTTCAGTTGAAAGTATTGAAATTTTTACCTTATGCTTAAATTTTTATTTTTATCTTCAGGTAGTAGAATATTCATATTACCTATGTTACCAATTGATTTTATTTGTCATTAATCAGTCTAAGATACCACTGAAGCAGTACCCAACTTGGCCTATTACAAGGCCCAAAGATAATTCTCAATCCCCACAGACTTCGAACTTATGCCTAAATGTCAAATGAAAATTCTTTTGAGCTATTTCACCATTAAATAATTTTCAAAAAATGATGGATCTTTTTTTTTTGAATCCGAAATATACCTTCCATACACTAGATATACATGAAACATCAAATAAACTGAACCAAAACAAACAAACAAACAAAATGATTCAGAGTAAATATATCTGGTCTAACTCATTTATACTGGTATGCAAACATCATCAAAAAATGTTGCATAACATGGCATAAAAAAATAAATTGAATGAAACTAAAGAAATTTTTTCTTGGTCAATGCAAAGACATACCAAGAATAAAGAAACCCCAAACTGAACCACCAACACCACCATTCAACCATTGGATAAAGAAAAACCTGGGACCTATTGAAAAAAATATGATTTGCATGCAAAAACAAAAAAGGGTTTTCACTAAAGAATCTATTAAATTCCTTTACTAAAACATTTCATAAATCTTGTTTAAAATAAAATAAAGAAAATATGTTTTTTAAATTTTATAATATATATTGAAAAAAATCAAAACTTATTTTCACAAATAATAAATACTTCCTTTCCAAAATAAAGGAATGTAAAACCTCTTTGAAAACCAAAATTTGAACCTTTTCTATTTTATGAAAAACATGGAAACCCCAATTTTAATATCCATTTCAATACTTTTATGAAACACAAACAAAATCATTTCTTTTCTTTTTAAAACAAATTTTCAAAAAAAACCTTTAAAAACATTTCAAAAAGAAACTCGCCCATATATAAAATAAAAAACAATCAAGAATGCACCATGGGATCATAATATAAAAACTAAAGAAATATAAATTAATGGTTCCAAAAACCCAAAAAGCCTAGGGGATATCGTAAATAGACATTGGTAATCCCCTATGTAAAATCACCTATCAAGGAAATATTAGTTAAATTCTATACACTAGTTCATAATGTGAGGATTCCCTATAATTTACCAAAAATATGGGACCAACTAATGGAAAATGTTTCATTCTAAACCACACAAACCGCTTAACTATCTTGCATCTAGAATCATCGAGTGTACTCCACTCTAACCCAGACCTATCACAGAACTAGGGGGACACTAGTAGGGTGTGAATATCTATTGAAACATAAATATAGACCTCAAAAAATCAAGGATTTTAACAATGATAATATATAACACATCAATAAAGCATATCAATAAATCTCCCTCACCTCTTACACATTCATAATAAATAGTCCCTTTCACATCACACATTCATCAAATAATAACAACCCAAAAAAGATTAATAGTCATAATGGGAGAATAATGAGAGTATCATAACCAACTAATCCATTTGTTTTATAAATTTTCAAATTTTAATTTATAAAAAAACTCACTCAAGATGAAAAGTCATTTCCTTTCTTTTAAAATTAATCATTTTAAACCATTTTGAAAGCACTTGGATGATCAACTAATTTTAAATATGAAAATAATTCTTTAAAAAATTACTTTATTTAGAAATCTAAAACAAGTCCCAATGCCTTAATTTTATACTAAAACATTTAAAGGAGTCCCATAAACATTTTATCAAGAGTCTTGTCGTACCAAAAAATTGAATTCAAAAATAAATTGAAAATAAATCTATAAATCCCTATATTCCATGCTATGAAATCCATGAAAATAATTTATATTTTCATTAAAATTGTTATATGTAATTGTAAATTAATTAAAATAAATTTCTAACACTAATGAATCTCATAAATTTTATAATAAATGAAAGAGAATAAGAACACATGCCTCATTCAAAGAGATAATAAGTTGAAGCATAATGTGTACAATGGTGAATGAAAAATAGGGAAGAATACAGCCACCCTAGGGCCAAAAAACCCAAACCCCCGGTCCATAATCAACCTAAACCCCAATATAAACCCCCATGGGTGTTTTTTTCAGAATAAATAAAAAAATTGATAAGGGGTATGGAAAAGGGGATATGATAGGATGAGGAAAAAAATTAAAAGAGGGATTATCT
Organism: Viscum album; assembly: GCA_963277665.1. Taxonomy (NCBI): domain Eukaryota; kingdom Viridiplantae; phylum Streptophyta; class Magnoliopsida; order Santalales; family Viscaceae; genus Viscum; species Viscum album. The sequence goes on along the minus strand of OY728158.1, from coordinate 1,894,388,353 downwards.
TAGAAAAATTTCTTAGAGACATGGAGGAAGAACCAAAAATGGAGGAATAATGATAGGGATATCTCCTTGATCTCATGAGAAGGGTGGTCACGTGAATGGTTGGTAGAGAGGTTGAAACCCCTAAAACAAATAGGGGATAAAATTAGGAAATGAAAAAAAAAATTAAAAAATGGGTGCAAATAAGTTCTTGACCTGAAACCCCAATTCATGGATTAAAAGGTCTCCGCCTTGAAATTTTTACAGCCTGAAATCCCAATTCATGGATGGAAAGGTCTCCCCCTTCTGAAAGTTTTATAGCCTGAAAAATCAATTCATGGCCCAAAATACCCCAAGAATGGCACCAATGTTTCCTAAGAGGCCAGTTCATGGTGTGAACTACTTTAGGTTCAGAACTAAAGCTTCCCAAACCCTCCTAAATAACCTTAAAACCCCAAAAAAAACTTGAGAACTCTAAAATAATTCAAAAAATATACAATAACTCTAACACAAGGTGTTACATTATTGGAATTTAGAGATGGTTTAAACTGTTTTTAATTTAAAAACTACCACAATATAATTACTTATGGTTAAAACTGATACTACATTATGTTAAACCACCTCTAATTAATTTCAAGTGGTTATAATCACTATTAAGTAATGTAAAATATAAAATTGAAATAATAATCTCTAAATTTTAGAATAATATCATATGTTATTTTAGTGTATTCATTATTATAGTGGTTTCAAAATAGATTTCAATTAGAGATACATAGTAGTTATACATATCATCTACTAATAAAAACCCCATTACTAATTAATAGTTGACTTAGTAAAATAAAAAAGTTTAATAAAATTCAGTGATTCAATTCGGGGTGGTTTAATCTATTGTGAATATAAAAAAAATTCCACCAATATTTATTTTCCTTATAATAAAACTACCTTCCTTATGAGAAATTCTTGGCTTATTAAGATCATTATAGTTTTAGGTATATCTTCTCCCATATAGATCTTAAAATAATTGATATAATAGGGAAAGAATTATTGTAGGATTATGACTTTAATATATTTTATGATTTGAGAAAGGGAAATGTGGTAGTTGATGTACTTGGAAGAAAATCACATGCTCAGTTGATGGAGGAGCCATCTATGAAGTAAGCCTTGAGGCAGTTGGTTTTAGTGGAATATGGAGGTATTTCTTACCTTCAATTGATGGTGGTGGCCCTGTACTTATTTATTAAGTAAGAGAGTACCTGGATAGGAATGTCAATTGTGAGGTTCTGTGTAGATAGATATTCTCAATAGGTTTTCTTGATAGTTTTTATAAAGGAGGTGAGCATGTGATCCTCTACCAAGGTTATATAAAAGTTCTTGTTGTTCTTCATAATAAGGTGATAAGGTAGTTCCATACCTCCCCTTTATTGTTGGATCCTACTGTGAAAAATATGCACCAGGATGTCATGCACAATTATTTTGGCTATACATAGAGAATATTATAGAGAATTGTATATAATGATGCCTCACTTGTCATTAATTGAAGGCTAAGTACTGGGTTCTAATCAGTTTAAGACACCCCCTTGAGGTTTTTAAGTAGAATTTGGATAGTATATTGATGGATTTTATTACTGGAATTCCACTTTTAGTGAAGGGTCATGTTGTTTCATGGGTGATCATTGAATGAATGACCAAGTCAATTCATTTCATTCCTTTGGGAGTAGATTTTGATGGAGATATTAGAGTATGTGCAAATAGATTAGATTTTATTTTTTCATGAATCTCTCTTGAAAATAATTTTGGATTGAGATTCTTGATTTACATCCCGATTATGGAGGATCTTATAAGTGGAATTTGAGCCCTGGATACATTTGAGTATAATGTTCCATACCCAGATAAATGGCCTAATAGAGAGAAACATTCAAGTTCTTAAGGGTATTTTATTGGGCGTGTGTTCTTGATTTTAGAAGTATTTTGGTTGATCACATACTATAATTTCAGTTTTCAAACAATAGTAATTATCACTCCACTATTGACATGGAACATTTTGACACCCTATTTGAAAGATATTTTGGGTCACACCTTTATTGGTCAGAGATTGTAAATTCATCTATTATGTTCTCTGGGCTAGTGTAGTTGATGATAGAGAAGGTAAAGGTGATCCAATAATATATGAGTATATATCAGTTCCATCTGAAGCCTTATGAGGACAGAAGAAGGAGTCCTTTTAAGTTTTAGGAGTGATAAAATGTTCTCCTTATAGTCTTTCCTTGATGAAAATTGAGGAGATTTAGTTGGTGGAGCAAGTTATCTCTAAGATTCATTGGGGAGTTCCCAATACTCTACAGGGTGGCTAAAGTTGCTTATTATTTGGTGATACCCCTAAAATTAGATCAGGTTTATAATATCTTCTATGTGTCCCAGTTGAGGAGGCATGTTACTGATTTATTTCACATTGTCTACTAGAATAAGTTGTACATCAACGATGACACCGACTTTATGGAATACATGGAGGAAATTAAGGATTGATGGTAAAAGGAACATTGTTGGTGAGTAATCCCATTAGTTTACATCCAATGTCAGTATGAATATCTTTAGGATAGATCATGTTATAAAGAGAATCAATTGTGAGTTTGGTACCATCACCTCTTTGAGTAAGTTATGATTTTCAAGATAAAATCCATTAAATATGGAGAGTATATAGTAACCTAGTTTTTTTATTTAATCTTTTTAAATACTCTAATAAAATTTATTAAGTTTTTCATGTGACTATTTTTTTTAGAATCATTTTAGTTATTTTAAAAATAATTTATATTTTAAAAATAATTTTTGACCCCTATGCACAAATAATTAATAACTTCTAATAGGATACCTAAATGGAAATTATAAAACCATAGTGGTGTTTGAAATGGGGTTTTTTATAAGAGTGATGAAATTTTCATTATCGTTTTCAGCCTCATTTGGGACTATTTCAGGACTTCTTCAAAAATAGGTATGATTGTAAAACCCTAACACAAATGTTTCCTATTTAATTCATCATTAATCGTATATTCAAATGATTAGTTGTTGTTTCCAATAAAGCTAACCCTTAGATATTGGGTTTAGTGGATATTTGGCAGGATTTTTTACACCCTTGTATTTTATTTTATATTCCTTTAAATTGATTTTATTTCGATAGCATTCACCATATACAACAAAAACTTAATGAACCATGTTATGATATATAAATATTATTATTTTAGTATGACCGTAATAACCTAGCCATTGGATTAGTGGGAATGAATAATAGTAACAATATTATTTAATATAAATTAAATTTTTCCTAATTTAAATTTACTTATTAGTTCCTAAAAAATAAGTACTCAATTTTTAATTATAATAATGAAATCATATAAAGTTAAGAACAGTTAAAGTTTTCAAAGGTTATTTTTCTATAAAAGTAAGTTTTATTTTTATTTTTTATTTTCATTTAAAAGATAAATTGTAAAAATTTGGAATTTAAACTTTATGAAATTAACATCATTTTTGGATTTAAAATATCAAAATTATATTATAGTGAATTTTTGAAATTTTTTTTAAAAGATTAATTATTAAGTGAATAATAGAAAATATTATATTCTCAAATACGTTAAATTTTCCATTGATTAATTATTCAAAAGTAACCTTTCAAATTTTAATTGGTTTTAAAGTCCTAAAAATCTCTATTTTTTAGTCTTAACCTAATAAAGTTCATGGGGATCAAGTATACATGTGATTTTGACGTACAATCATTTTTATTCTTAAAAAGAAAATTTTTTCAACAAAAAACTATTTTTCATTGTGTTATGCAAAAAAATTTAAAAATTAATTTTACCACCTATGGAAATTGAATCTTATAAAATGGATTCAGTATTTGGAATAAATATATTATAATTATGTAATAAGGTCTATTTTATTTTTATTTATAATGAATAGCTACCATAGTATAAATTTGTCGCCTCATAAAGATTTGAATGGGTTAAAAGGGGTAAACCTTAAGGGTAAGGCCCAAAATATATTAAAACATTATCTAATATTATTGGTTTATTATTATTATGACCAACTAAAATTATATTTAAAAATATTGAAAAAAAATCCACTTGACCATGAAAATGATTTTTATTATTTTAAGTGGAGTATTTATAAAATGCCACTTTCTCTCACTTATTATATTCTTATGATAAGGATATAGATAAAGCCTATTAAATATAAAATATATTTTTGATAATAATTTATTTTTAATTTTAATTAAATTTATAACTATTTAAATTTTTTACATGGAATCAAAACAAAGCTTATGAAAGTAGTAACAAATTCAGTTAAATGATTTTAAAAACATTAAAAGTGATATTTTTTGGATAAATTATGGTTTTAAAATAATTTACTATATTATTATTAAGTATAAGTTATTATTTTAGGGTTTATATCTAAAATATTTTGTTTACATTATGCTTTAAAAGTCAAATTATTTGAATATTTATGAAAATGAATTTAAATATATTTAATGTTAAATAGTATTTTAGAAATTGATTTTAAAATAATAAAAATATTATAATGGGACAAGTAGGATTAGAAATTGTTTGGAATACCATATATGGTCCATTTTTTAGCCACATTTAATTTTTAAAAATTTCTTTCAAGGCCCTTAAAGGCTTAATATTTTCAAAAATGTCATTGATTATTTGTCAATAAAAGGGAACTAAATCTAACCTTTAAAAAGACACGTATGGGTTTGTATTTATCTCAAAATTATGACCAAATTCCTCTCCATACTTCCCATACAACATTCCCAATCCCTTGGTTTTACTATAAACCTCTCTCGTGAAGGGATTGAGTTAATTCAAAATAAGGATATATAAGGAGGAAAATTTAGATAACATATAATGAAAGATGATATTCAAGGATTTAAAGAATGTATGAAGGAAATTGAAACTCAAGGTAATGGATTTATAATCTCAATATCCTTTCACTGAGACTCATACCATTTTATCTATATGTTTTCATTTTTTTTGTGTATAAACTACTATATGGATATCCTTTATCATACATTTACTAAAATAAATGTGATATAGAAATCATTTTCAAGTTATCTCCTTTAATGTTCTTCTTACTCAAAAGTTACTAAATTCAAAAGGGTGTTTTCTTTAAAATATTATTTTAAATGCCTTTTCCTACATATCAATGTTCTTTAAAATGTTTCAAGAATGTTTTAATTTACCCTCCAAATATTTTTTAAATGATATTTTCAATAAATTTTAATTTTATTTTCTATGTTTTAAAAAGTAATATTTTTAAATTTTTCCAAACAATATATTTTTTACTATTTATAAAAGTGAAAAATGGATATTATTTTTTTAATGTTTACCATATTCCCTCTTTTTCTTTCATCATAGTTGTTATTCATTATCAAGTTTACTTTAAAAAAAATTATGTTTTTTCAAAGAATATTATATTCTCATTTTTCAATGAATTTTTTGTTTTTAAATGTTTTCAAAGAAATGGACATTTATTCTCATTTTTCTAATATAATTTAAAGAGATTTTACTTATGGTTTCAAATTCCAAATATTATGAGTGTTATAATGGAAATAGAATATTTTATTTGTTTAATTCATTTTATATGTAATTTAAATTATTTATGATGACAATTGGGTCTGATAAAACCTCCCAATGAATTGGGTAATGATATGTTCTGTAAGAGGAGACGTAGTATCATTAACTATAAAGGTTATTCCTTTTTCATAATTATTATAAGAGTATTGTAAAGATTCCTTCCCAAGGTATCTATGTGATTTTTTATTATTTAAAATGTGTTTTATGAAAATAATTAGATTTTATAAGTTAATCATATGATCTTTTAATTTAAAAAGAGTTTATAACCTTTTTAGGTAAAAGGTGTGTTTTCATGGAAAAGATTTCATTTATTTAAAGAAACATGCATGATTATGATTTTTCCTTTATTTTTTCCTGTGATATGTTTTATGAAAATATTAAACCAAAAAGTTCATTTTATATATAAATAAATGATTATTTGATCTTAATTTTTATTATCTAAAAAGGATAACTTTATTATGAGTTTTAATTATTTTCAAATTTATTAATAGGTTTCTTATATTTTTTATATCTCTTACAAGGATTTGGTTCTCTAATCCCACATTTTCAAATATTTTTCATTGGAATTAAGGATTTCTATACATTATAGAAAGGTAAATGGTGAAATTTCTTCATTAAAGTAAAAGTGTCATTAATGAAATTGGATTGTAAATATTAGAACCATTTTTATGGAAACAATGTGCACTATATAGAAATTTATACTTTTTTATGAAATGTTTTTCCTAATTATCTAAAAAATATAGACGTAAAATATCTTTTAAATGTGAAAAAGTGCTTCCCTAATTAAAAAAAGATATAGTCATGGGTTATTTAAGTCATAGTGTGTTATATATGGTATCATAGGAAATCATTGGATAAATTTATAGGTTATGATGTTGTTTAATGAGAAAAAATTCAGAGATAATGTAATGGTTTCAGATTATATTTTAAAATTATTATATCACCATGAATATTAGTGTGTTATGGAGAATTATAGTTATTTTTTAATGAATCAAAAGAGTTTAATAGAAGATGACATGGTTTATAATCTATTATTATTTATCCTCTTCATAATATGGTTTATTTTGATTTTATTTGATATACTCACACAAACCATTTTTTGTTTCAATAAATGGAAGGAACCAGTAGGTACCAAGTTAACAACGGAAGTGAAGGAAAATGTGTTGGTTTTAAAAATAATAAATAAAATGGGATAGGATTTAGAGTGAAAACTTTTATGGTTATACCTAACCATTTATCTCAAGTTATGATTAACAATCGAAACCTATGAGAGTTTCATAACACACCAAATAAGAAAATAATGGTGTTTCATGGAATTTTGTGTGATAAATAACATGGAAGAAAATGGGATTAATATCATATGTTTCAATAATGTGGGTGCAATCACCCAGCTAAATTCCTCAATAAAACATACATATGTTTCATATGTGCTGATGGAGGACATAGAGTAATAAACCACTAATAAAAAATAAAGAATTTAGTTGACTCAATAGATGGGAATAATGTTTTGGAAAGTTTAGTATATTTTTGGGAGAATATATGATTAGAGAATATACATTTTTGGTTATGTGACTTTATGAATGATTATTTTTGTTTGGAGATAAATTTTATGTTTATTTTGGAAGAATATTTGATAAAATCATTTTAATCTTTAGGCTTCAAATTTGGTGAGGGGTATTTTAATGAGTTTTAAGGTTAGTTATTTATGTAAATATTTAAGTTGAAATTTGGGTGTTATTATTGATGTTTTAGAGATATATATATATTAATTTTTATTCATATTGGATATTATCTTGATGTGATCAAACCTTTTTGGTTTTGGTTAATGGATAGAAATAGAAGGAATAACTTATCATCCTTTTATGGATATTATGGTCTATTAAAAGTTAATTTTTGTGATTCATGTATGAAAAATTCATATTGGTTATTTATCATTTAGAATATGAGATTAAGTATAGGTAAGAAACTTCTCAAAACACAACCTAATGATAAAATTGTGAAAATAAATTCAGTAGGTGTATTTTCTCATATTTTCTATCTTGATGGTAAAATAATTTCTCAAATTAAAAAATAGAAAGATTAATCTATCGAGTCCTATAACTATGTTATCAAGTTATGATTTTGGAAACTCATTTAAAGTAAGGTTTTGGACATATTTAAGTAACTTATAAATTACTTATAATGATAAAATTTACATCAGATTTTATTACTTTGTCTTGATACACTCATTTTGGTAAGAACAATTTGAAATTGTAAGGATGAAATTTATTTAAGTTTGGGAGTATAAAACACCAAGATTTAATTTTTTATATATTTTAATGAATTCTATGTTAGATAATTTGTAACAAATGAAACACTGATCTTAAACAAACCATGTTATACTATATAAATATTATTATTTAAATATTTATGTTATAACATAATCGTTCGATTAGTGGGTATGAATAAGAGTAACCAAAATATGAAAAATATAAAGAAACTTTTTACTAATAAAAATTTATATATTAGTTACTAGGAAATATATACTCAGTTTTGAATGATAATAATGAAATCATATAAGGTTAATAAGAGTTGAAGTTTAAACGGTTCATTTTTCTCTAAAATTGGGATTTATTTTTATTTTTTATTTTCAGTTAAAATTTATTTTTTAAAATTTTGTAATTTTAGTTTGATAAAATGAAATTTATTTTTGGATTCATAATATAAAAATTATCTTACAGTGGTTTTTTTATTTTTCTAAAAGGGATTTTTTTGAGTTGAATGGTGAAAAACATTGTGTTCTCAAATACTGAAAGAGTTCCATTTATTAAGTATTCACATGGTAGATTTTGGTTTTTAATTAGTTTTAAAGTCACATAACTCTCTATTTTTTATTCAAAAACCAATAAATTTCTTGGTGATCAATTATGAACATCGTTTTTTTGTAAAATAATTTTTATTCTTATTAATAAATTTTTCAAAAAACTATTTTTTATTATATTATGCGTACTTGTTTTAAAATTAATTTCTTCCAATTATTAAAATTAAATATTAGAAAATGGATTACATATTTGGAACAATAATATTCAAATTATGGAATAAGGTTCATTTTTTTATTCATAATGAATAATTACCATGGTAAATTGTTTTTACCTTTGTTAGAGTTAAATTGTCTAAAACATTGTAAAACATAAGGGTAAGTCCCTAAATATCTTCAAAACTTATCTCTAATATTATTGGTTGATTTTTTTTCGACCTATATCATATTATATTATAAAATATGAAAATTTTATGCCACTTGACCTTGAAAATGGCTCTATATTGTTTCAACTTAATAGTATTTAAAAAATGTTACTTTCACTCACTTAATATATTGTCATCATAATTATATAGATAACAATACCATATAGATAAATTTTAATGATAAAATTGATGATGGATAAATTATATTTATTATATAAGTTTATTTTTAAATTTAAATGATAATATAATTATCGAAATTTCTTATTCTGCATCGACACAGTGCTTTCTCAAGTAGTAGAAAAATAAAATAAATGATTTTATAAATATTAAAAGTGATATGGTTTGGATGAACTACAATGTTCCATGAATTTTAAATATGATTAGGAAGTATAAGTAATGATCTAAGTGTTGGAATTATAACTCCATTTTTATCTTGATGTTTTAAAATTCAAATTATGTTAATAGTTTTGAAAATATATTTAAATATATTAAATGTTAAATAATATTTTATAAATTGATTTAAAAATTAGAAAAATATTGTAATGTGACAAGTGGGATAATTAATGATCAATCATACCATACTTGTTCCATTTTCGAGCCATGTGGTATTTTTTAAAATTAATTTCAAGACACTTAAATATATAATATTTTTTAAAAAAACCATTGATTATTTACCTATAAAAGGGGGATAAATATAACCTTTCAAAAGGCATGTATGAGTTTAGTTTCTCTCAAATTTATGCCCAAATACCTCTCTTCACTTCCTATTCCACGTTATTAAGCCTCTGGTGTGGCCATAAACCTTTATTTCAAAGCCCTTAAGTTTAATACAAAGGTAGATATCCAATAATGAGGATTTAGAGAATAGATGAATAAATGAGAGACTCAAGAAGTTTGAGAATGTATGAAGAAAGATGAGACTCAAGGTAAGGTATTTTTCATCTAAATTTTATATCTTTGAGACTTATTCCATTATAACTGCATGTTTTATTTTTTGTGGTGTATAAACTTCCATATGGATGAATTTTAACATTTATTTATGGAAATTAAATTCATTTAAAAATCCTTTTCAAGTTCTCTCCTTTATTTTTATTTTGACTCAAAAGTCATTAAATTCCTAGGGTATTTTTTCTAAAAGTTTTTTTAAATGTTTTAAAATATTTTTCCCCATATCCATGTTATTTAAAATGTTTTTAAAATGTTTTTATTTATCCTTGAAATATTGTCAAAGGTAATTATCAACTACTTTTTACTTTCTTTACAAATATTTAAAAATAATTTTTCAGTGTTTTCTACATAAGGTATTTTTGAATATTTATATATAAGTAAAAAAATAATGTTATTTTTTGCATTTACTACATGAATCTTTTTTCCCAGCACCATTTCCATTATTTTTTATTAATATTCCTTTATAAGTTTATATGGTTTTTAAAAAATATATTATTCCTATTATTTTGATAATTTTTACTTTTTAAATATTCTCAAAGAAAAGGATGTTTCTTCATAGTTTTATGAGATAAATGAAAGTGATTTTACTTATGGCCCCAAATTCCAATTATTATGATTGTTATGATGGAATTTCAATATTTTATATGTTTCATTATTGTTATATTTCTTATAAATTTTTTATTATAGAGGTTGGGTTTAATATAACCCTCCAATGGATTGGTTAATGATATGTTCTCCAAGAGGATACACAATTGAATTAATTGTAAAGGTTATTCCTTTGTAAGATAATTTCAAGAGTGATATGTGATGTCTCAATGAACCTACATGAATTTATATCCTTTAAAAATGGGTTTTATGGAAATATTTTTATTTCATAAGAAAAGAATGTTATCTTTTGAATTAAATAAATTTTATGACCTTTTATATAAAAGGTGTGTTTAAAAGGAAAATATTTCATGTATTTCAATAAACCCTCATGATTATGAATTTAATTTTATGATTTCTTCTAAGATATTTTATGAAAAACTTTGGGAAATAAATTCTACTTTATATATAAGAAAATTATTATTTGATCTCAAAGTTTATTGTGCAAAAATGTAAACATTCTTATGGATTTTCAGGATTTTAAAATGGACTCGTGGGTTTATTTTACTTTTATGACCCTTAATGAGTTTTGTTTTAGTCATCCCACATTTTCAAATTTTTTCCACAAATCTTAAATATGAATAGTGAATATATAATGGTAAATTGGGACATTTGTTAATGAATTAAATGTTTAATGAAGAAATAAGAGTGTAAAAAAAGAACATATTTTTGTGGTAAAAAATATAAACTATATAGAAATATCCACTTTGTTATGTTATGGTTTTATTACCTAAAACTCTAAAAAACATCCTATAAATATAATTAAGTGAAAAAATTGTTAAAAATCATGTAATAATAGATTTTTTAAGTTACAGGGTGTTATAGGAACCATCATTGTCAAAATGCAGAGGCGAATTTATGATTGAATCTCAAGAATCTGCAATCTTCCATTGAGGTAAGGCTTTGTTTTGGATTATCTCACCTCATTATTCATACTTTATTGATTACGGCATCATTTTTATACAATTCACTTAGCATGGATTTAGATTAATTTTTTCATCAATTATTTATTTCTTATTTTTGATTATATGTTAACTATTCCAACCATAATTATGTGAATAATGATAATATTATTATTATTTTCATAAAATCATGTTTTATGTGTGATGAATGACAAAGAAAATGTATATTTTCAATCATAGGAATCCATAATTCTCCCCTTTAACCATATTCATTCCCTTTCTCATGAAAACATTCATTTTCAACCTTCGTAATGGTCGGTGGTTGAATTAAAATTTCACGGGATGGTGGGTCAGTCGGCATTGGGTTAAGGATGGTGAAAGGAAAATAAGACACCAGTGCAGAATGTGATACTAATGTGTCTTGGTAGGCAATAGAGTTCAATATAGGGCCAATTTATGATGGTTTTAGTGTGGGATCGATGGAAAAATAGTGGCTTAGTCATAGAAATTCATCTTGGAAACAACATAGATGATGGGAAAATACAACAATGATCTGGTGAGGCACGGTGGTAACTCATGAGGGTTTTAGGCTCATTCAATGGAAGAGGCATGACCAAATGAGCTGAAAATATTTTCGATTAATAAAATAGTGAGTTTTTATAGTTTTCTATATTTGTATTTTTGATCACATGATTTTTTATTATGAAACACACTCCATGTTTTTGTTGATTTATTCCTTGGGTTTCCATGGAATAGTTAAATATATCACACTATGTTTGGTCATTTATTTGTGGCTATGGTTTTGTAATGAATATAAATATCACATGGTGTGTGACTATGGGTCACGTGTTGTGTTTCGAAGACAACATGACTTAGTGTGTATTAGAGTATATTCCAAAATGACCCCTTGACCCTCACAGTGTGTAGACTACTAGAAATTTTTTGTCATGAGAAAATGATGTAACTCAAGTTATTAGGAGTACACACTCAACTGTCATATGAGTATCATATATTGAGTACCTCCCTAGGAAATGTTGTTTATATTAATCCCATATGGAAATATGTCAATGGCACATTCCTAACTACTATCCAAATCTCACACACCATGTATAGTAGATTAAATTTCATATATAGTGTGTTCTTTGGTGTTCAACATATTCTCTCACTCAGGTGTTAGAACCAAAAAATTAAATCGTCTATTCTAAGCTATTTTCCATGTAGATAAATATGGTATGATATGATTTTTCATTAGAGACTGTTTATGAGAAATCTTGGAAATATTAATGATTTTATATTTGTAAAGATGGTGACTGGGTTTAGGTGAGTAATTTAGAGTAAACATTGGGTTCAGGTACTCCCTCGTGTGTTAGGGTGTCATCCTATATGCATGGAGTTTAAGAAATCCCCTAGAGTAATACTCACGATAGGGTGTAGTCCTCCATAAAATAAATAGATTCAACACTTCCCCATTTTTTGAGGATCAGTCATTAATCCATGGAGTTAGTACCCCCTTGTGTTATGTAGTGGTCATATACAGGGGTTGGGTACTCCCTTAATAAATTCTCACACTAATGTAGATTCACTTAAAATAGGCTAAGTCAAATTATATGAATTCCTAGTTCATGTGGATGCCTCTTCCACCAATATTATATCATATGATATACTTATGAAATTTTTTCATGGGATGCATGCATTTATCATGATCTCTTGCATGGTTCTTATTAAATTATGATCCATTTGATGGATCATTTAAGGTATTTCACATCATTTATTGAAGCAATAAATGATGAAACCCCCCCCCCCCCAATGGATTTTAACTTATGGGAAAGAACTCAATACACATGATAAAACTGAATCTACTCATACAATGAAGAGCATCGAGATGACTATATAATGGGATAAAATACCATATTTTGGTGTAACTAGATTTATGATAAGTAAAAAAATATCTCGTATTCCTTGATCATGAAGCTACTCTATTATAGAAGAATATCTAGGACATTTTTTTAGGATTATAGGTATATTTTTTCTTTGATATTTCCATGCACATTGATTTATAAAATAGATTAGGCTTGTTTCTTTGATTCCTATATTTGTAATGATTATGTGATGATACCATAAAACCAATAAATGGTATCATATCCTTATTATTAAAGGATTAAATATTTAAATTAATTAGTTTTCAAAGAAATCTATATCATAATTTATTTTACATCTATATCGTGCATTATAATATGTTGAATGTTTTTGTTTTTTCAGTCGTAATGTATGACTAGATCATATCATATGGTATGATATATAGGGAATCCATGATTTTGATTTATATCATATCATACAATATGTGATATCATAAAATATGGTTTGGATCAGGGTTGGCACAAAAATAGGGTTTCATAGCGTATATATGATATCACCCTAATCATTAAAAACAATTGAATAAATATGATATTTTCTATCATATTATATGCTAACAATCATATCATACGGTTGGGATTGTATCATAGAATATGATAGAAACATAGAACTGTCACTTGCTGGTATCAATCATGTTTTATGACTAACTATCAGTTGTAAAATACGGCATACATAAAAAATGTTAAAATTATTTTTTTATATTTTTAATTAGGGTTTATATATTTTTTATAAATTATAAATGTTAAGCATTATAAAATAATATTTTTTTAGGAATAAATGAAATAAGGAAAGTTTATATTTGTTTATCATATTTTAAATAAATGTATTATTTATTTAATTTATTCCATTTATTATTCATGCTTATAAATTATTTATATAATGTGAATAATGTGTATGCATAAATTTATATGATAAATTAATTATAGAAGATAGATCCTTAAATTAAATGCTAGGTATGCCTCTGTACAATTTTTTTATCATCTTCTTAGAACTCAATTATTTATTTGAGTTATAATTTGGAGAACAGTTATTGAATATATTTTTTTCTTATTAGGTTTTAGAGATATCATGAATTGAATTCTCTCTGGAGTAAAGTCTTTTCTATGATATGGAATTGGGATCGTAAAACCCACTAGCTTCAAAGTTTTGGCCTTAGTATAAAAAGGTGAGGGTTGGATATCTATCACTCTAGTGTTACTCATGTGGATATTTTCAAACTCATTTAAATCTATAAATTTACATGAAAAGTACATATACCTTATGCATGTGATGTATTCAGATATGTATGAATATGTTTGGCTTCTATTTTTGGGTGATAAACACAAACTTGTGGGTAATGTAAATAGTTACACATTAATTTGGTTTAAACACATTAATTTTTTGGATAGAATAGGGATTCAAAAACTAAATAATTAGAAGAATTCATACAAAAAGGTATAAAACATGAGGATATAAAAGATTTATTGAGATGTAATGGGTTTAATATACATGTGAAATATATTAAACTGTAGAGGCTTTTAAAATAAAGTCCTTAAAGTACTAAGATTGACATTCCTTACAAAGATACACTTTTCAAGACCTTGATTATTTAGTATGGCTAACCCTAATAGGTAGGTGCCCCTAAATTATCTTGTTTGAGGAAAGGAAGTAATAAGGAAACCCTAAAATTTAGGTTTCTTGTTCTTGGTGTTTACTTTGGGATAAACTTAGATAGGAAACCCTAATAGTTATGATACTAGAATAATAGATTTAATTGAATCCATATTATGGGTTTGGATATAGATTTATCCACTCATTTATCTAAGAATCATATATAATATGGATGAAAAAGTTTTTGTTTTCTAGATATAGTCATGGATTATTTACATGCACAAACCAGTATAAGTTATGATAAAATATGGATCTTGGCTCACTAAATTTTATGATTTGGGGGTTTAAGATTTTAGTATGAGTAATTTCATTAAAATTCCTTGATGAAAAAATATAAAACATGATACTCACCCATATATATGAGTATGGATGACTTCATGATAATCATATTGAGATCCCTCATGGGTATGCCCTATAAAACATTTAATGATTGGAATTTAAGGTTGATAAGTGTTCTCAAAGTTGAGCATTAAAATAATATAAATGTGAATGTAATATAGGTCAATTTCACATGTTATAAATCATGGGTATTGAATATCAGTTATGCACCACACATTTATGCTAACAAACACAGGTTCAAAGATCAGATAGAGTTGGAAAATAGTGAAGTAGATCTTCATGCCAATAATGTAACAAGATTTACTGCATTAGAGTTCATCACTTTTGATCTGAATTTACCAAGTGGATTAATATTAGATTTAGATAATTTTTAGTATGTTTCCACTATAAACAAAATTTTTTTTATCTTGTTTGGAAAATACAAGATTCGCATTTACTATTAAGAATAAGAATTGTTCTATATATATGAATGATATATTTTATAGAATCTAGAATATAATAACGGGTTTATATATTCTAGATATGGATAGTATATTCAATGTCATTTAGAATAAAGAGGTATAGGTTTCTTCTAATCCCACATATTATTGGAATTATTGGCTTGGGAACATAAACAAGAAACACATCCAAAGACTCCATAGACATGGATTATTAGAACCATTGAATTATGAATCATTTTAAAATTTTGAATCTTTTTTATTAGGTAAGATGAATAAATATCCTTTTAGTAGAAAAGGTGAAATGTCTAGTGGACAATTTAATCTCATATATAGTGATTTATATTGAAAAATGAGCACTGAAGAAAGTGGTGGTTTAGGTTCTTCATTAATTTTACCGATGACTTTAGTTGGTATGAATATGTGTTTCTAATGAGACATAAGTATGAAACCTTTGAAAATTTCAAATAATTTCAAGATGAAGTATAAAATCAACTAGGAAAGACTATTAAGATAATTCGATCAAATTGGGGTGGTGAATACTTGAGTAATGAAATCATTGATCATCTGAGGGGTTATTGAATTTTTTTACAACTCACTCCTCATATAACACCACAATAGAATGGTGTGTTTTAGGGTAGGGATTGGTCTGATCAATGATGAGTCAGTGTGACCTTTATATTTCATTATATGTTTATTCTCTATAGGTAGTTAAATTGCTACTAAATTGTGTTTTACCTAAAGTATTCATAGACACTATATGAGATATAGTCTGTGAAATATCCCATATGTGTTTTATAAATATTTTGGGATGTAAATAAATCATATAACATTTCGGTTTTGATAATCTTGTCTCTAATTCTATAAAATTATTATTTGTTGGTTATCCTATAGAAATTGTGGGATATTATTTCTATAATCCTACTGAATATAAATTGTTTACTAATCGATGTTATGTTTTTATTGAGAAGAAATGCATAATTATAGGATTATATGGGATTAAATTTGAACTTAAATAAGTTTGAGACCAAAAAACAAGAAGTTTTTATGAGTTTTAGGTTGGGTTTGTCACATAAAGAGTTGTGGAATAATATTTCACTCAAGATACATAAGAACCTCAAAGGTCAGATAGGATACATCTAGAGATTTGAGATATGGATTTCTCATAGATAATTATGATGAGTTAATATTCATTTGAGATTAACCTACCACATACTAGTAGGCTATAGAAAGTTATGATTTCAAGAAATGGATAAAATTTATGAAATATAAAATGGTCTCCATGTACATTAGCCAAGTTTAGAACTTGGTAGATTCACCTAAAGCGGTGAGACCCATAGGGTTCATCTGGGTTCTCTATAATAAAACTAAAATGGATTTTGAAAGAAACCAACATGATTTTTGTGATAATTGACAGGTGGAGGGGTGAATTAGTGATCTTATATTTTTATAGTTTCCATCTTATAAAACAACATTTTCCTCCTATTAAAGAGATATGACATTTTATAAAACAAACACACAAGAATATTCCAAATGAAGGTAATAATTTAATAGTTTCACTACTAAATAATAGAATATAGTCCTTGTCATGGTTTGGAAATAATCCAATACCATACAATCCACTAGAAAAAAATATTTTTATGTGGTTATAGAAATAATGGAGTATCCTTACAGATGCATTATACTATTATCAAAACTACAATTCATGTTGTTTTCAAACATATAAAATATATAACAAATATTTCATAACAACTTGAGAAACCTTCACCAATAGGCTCAGTATGTTTTCATTGTGCTTCTTGTACTTCTTCACTTTTTCTCTTCTTGCAAAAACCTTCTTCTTTAATTTACTACCCAGTATCAATAAAGAACTAATGCTTTGGAATTCAATATAAAACTCTATATATTAAATTTTCATCCGATTTATTTTTATGATTTGACCATCTCATAATTATATCTGAAAAGTTCATCTAGAAATTTTTTTTTACCTTCTAATAATCAACATAAATTTTCTTCCACTTTTTCTATCTAATCACCTCTACACACAAACTCTTGATTCCACTTGATATAAAATATTTTCTAAAGACATATATCTACTACCACTAATTATAATACCATAGATCGATATAAACTTCTTCATCTTTGATAACCAAGATATTCCTTAGTTGGAAACTTCCACTCAAACCTTGGATTTTAAAAGTTTATTCAATATCTCTATCTAAAACCAATTATGAAGTACTTCATTTTTTTTATGAATTAATAGTATAGATCTCTATACATGTATTTTCATCCTATTTATAGATGAGGTAGAAGGATAAAATTCAAGATTTTTAAATTACTTTCCCACTTAATTAAAACACAAAATTAAAATCTCCCACTTAGTAAAATTTACTTGGATGCTTCTCAAATCTTATAAATAATTCTTGAAGCATCTTGTAAACTCGGGCACACACTTCTTTAATAAAATTCCTTATTCCTTAATCAAAATCATGGATCTTCCCCCTATGATATTTGTAACTTTAAAATATATTCACAGTATCATCACATTTGAAATATTTATAAAAACTTTATAAATAACATTTTAACTCGTAAAACATTATACAAATTAAACTTTTTTGGGTAAAACTTTATAACTAAAACTTTCATCCAATGATAATACTCATATGATTATTCTTTTAAAAACATCATAGGAAATTCTTTGAATTATTTCCCAAAAAAATTATTCATCTGATAACTTGCATCATAAAAATATGAGTGATGAATTCATACATCAAATTTTATTTGATGAATTTCATGAAAAAAAAGTTCATCTGATCATCTTGTAGAGAATTCTATTTCAAAACTTCAAAAATGTTTTTCCAGTGACATCTTACTAAGAGTTTTTCTGAGGAACTTTGTCTAAAAACTTTTTATAATTGAGATTCATCTAATGTAATTCCTCATCTTCTCTTATGAAATTTTAATAATTTCAAATCTTTTCCAAAATTCACAAAATTCCAACACAAAATTTATACTTCCAAATCTTCAGAAATTTTTAAACTAAAAATATAAATTTATCTCAGCAAAAACATTATCTGATTTTTCCTGTCTCATAAACTCCATAGAACTTCATTTTATGATCTTTTTATATACAAATGGATTTATCCCCCTTTCTAAAAAACTCTTGGATTATGAAATTTTTCATACCTCATGATGTTACTTTCATAATAGAAAAAAAATTCTCGATTTTATTTTCACCAAAAAAATATTGCTCGGTGATTTTGTAAGAAAAGGATAAAAATTCATCGATTTTATTATGCCAATAAATATTCATCCAAATAATGTAATTTGTCTAGAAATTTTTTCCCATTCACCAATTTTTTAAAGACTTAACAAACTTTGATGATTTATATTTTTAAAACAAAAGAAAAAACTTTCTTAACATATTTCCTAGAAACTTATAGCATCTTCAAAAATGTCTTTAAACTTCATAGCCCCAACAATCACCATCATAGTATTTTTTTAGGAAAGGAATATAAATCATTGAAACATTGAAACTCCTTAAAGGATTTGTTAGCTATAGTATGACACACAAGAGGGAGGTTGAATTGAGTTCCTATAAAAAAATTGTTTTAAAATATTATTACGAGTCCCCAATTTTAAAAAAAAGCAGGATAGTTAACCAAAGTAAATGATTTATAATAGCTTTGAATGTTTTATTTATTTATTAAAATATTGATTAATTCTAAATTATAGCAATTTTAAAGATTAGTATAACTTTTGAAATTAATTTAATAAATAAACAATAGTTATAAACACTATATAAGATTAACTATCAAAGAAAAGTAATGTTTTCTAGTTTTAATAAACAAATACAGATAAGAAAACAAAAATTTAACACAGCAGATAAAAATAAGAGGTTCAGTATGAAGCAAATACCTAGTCATCTCCACTTATTCATCACCTACCACCAAGCATTTTATATAAACAATGTTGATCCACACCCTGGATCGAGGTTTAAAATAGCATACAAGTTGTCTAGGTCAACTAGACCTCTACTATAGTTTTACGTGGGAAATGAAATACAACTAGGTCATACAGAGACCTCTTCCACAGTTATACGTGAGATTAAAATGGTATAGAAGTATGAGTGAGTGAGGATATCTTCTATCCTCTAGCATAGCTCAGGATACAGTGTGTGTTTTTATACAGATACACACACTATATGAAAAGTATCAAAATTATACACAATAAAGAAGAAATAATGAGAGAGGGTTTAAAATTCTCTGAGTGATGTTCTTGATTCTTCTGTAATTCTTGAGTAAGAATATGTGAATCTCAATTCCACTTATAGATAATAGACACCAAAATAGTGTGTTTTTGATGCTCTGTGTTCTGGTTTCTAGTGAGATTCTTCTTGTAGATTCTCTATTTTTATTTTTTTTCTATAAGGATGTTCTCACTATTTAGTTCACAGTAAATTCTTACTTATTCAAAACTAGTAGGATTGGAGTGTATCTTTTCTCTCTTTCTTGGTCTTGTGTGTCACACCACGTATATCAATCTTCTCACACGCCGCCTTTTATTTAATCTTGGGTGTTTTTATTTTGGCTGACAGAGAGAATTATCTCCATCATGTGCAGGTACCTCGTACCTAGTACTGCCTACTGCAAATGGTACAAAAGATCATCAATAATATTAGTATCATTAAATAACTCAAATATTATCATTAGTAATAATTTTTAATCTAAATGATAAATGAATAATTCTAGAATGGTGTCACAAGAACAGTGACATGGGAGCGGTGACTCAGCAGTGGTGACTCATCCTTTTTATTTGAATAGTGTATTAAGAACAGTGTCTTAGACTTTGTTAAAATTATGTATTGGTTTCATAAGAACGATGTATGGTCCTTTGTGAAAATTCTGGACCAATGTTATAAGAATGGTGTTTGGTCCTTTGCAAAAAATATGGAATAGTAGGAATGGTGTCTTGTCTATGTCAATAGTTTCTGGTCCTTTGTGAAAATTTTAGACTAGTAGATCGAAACAACAGTGTCTCATAATTTATTGTATTTTATATGGAGTGGTGTCACTGAAACAGTGAATCATACTTTGCTGATTTTTGGACTGAACGGTGAGACTGGTGACTGTGTGGTCACTGACTGGTGACTATGAGTCCACTGATCGGTCAATCTTACTTAGTCAAATATTTTCAACCTGTCTTCTAAATCAATACTTAATAGAATAGATTAAGATTACACATAAACATAATTAATCATAATAAAACAAGATTAAACATGATTAAACATGATTAAACATGATTTTTGTGCATTAAAACTAGAGGAGTCCAACAGTCTCCCCCTTTTGATGATCAAAAATCATGGCATTTACAGGCCATACATAATGATTAAAGGATGATAATGTGAAATTAAGACATAAATAGAGATCAATTTTATTAGTAGTAGGGATTTATATAATAGATCATGTGAATACTTTAATTGTTGGTAGGTGAGTTAAATGCTATCTTTGAGTTCTCCCCATTTTGGGATTATCAAAAATAAAATAGGGGAATGAAAAGTAAGAATAAGCACAAAAGGTAATCAAAAAGTGAATAAAAGATTTATCACATTTCATGGAATACATCAATACATTACAATGAAAAAAAGTACATCATATCTCTATAAAAAATCATCCAATAACTTCGACTCTAATTCCACCACTTCTTTTCCCTTGTGAGAGACATCTGGTTTAAAATCATTAATTACAGAATTGATAGTCATGGAAGGGACAGAGCCATAGAGTGTGAAGGTAGAGGAATAATTTTCAAAATAGAAGTTTCAAGGCTTGGTCTAGAGGAAGATTAGGGTAAAGGCTACTTAGTAATGACTAATCTGATCTTTCTTAGATCCTGAGTAGGGTTCACGATTATTGGTGAAAAATAAGTAGAGGTTGAAGGAATCAGGTCAAGTCTCAAAGGGGTGGTAGTTGGAGCAACAATTAATTTATTATGATGATGTAGATATGGCTTGAGAATATTGATTAAGTCCTTGAGGACTTCACCACCATACTCCATAGATTTCTCAAAATCATCCTTGTTCTCCAAGAACTTATCAAGGGTAGAAGTAAAGTCCTTAAACTCTTTGACTTGCTACCTGAAATCTTGAGTCACTAGAGGTAGCTTCAAATTATCTACTAAATACTTGAAATGATTTAACATCTAGTGCTTGGTATATATCCTCTTAAAATGGTAATCCAATTTCTAAGAGATTTCTTCTTGAGCATTAGTGGTAGTTTTGGAGTAAGATCTGACCATGTCATTCACATGCTCATTGTGATTATGAATCTTACCAAGGCTTTCCTGATCAGAACCACCAATATAATCTTTAATCTCTTCTCTAATCACTAATCTGATAAAATCATTATGCAAAGGCTGAGAGGTATGTGCAGAAGATGATTGAGCTAGAGAAGTTCAGGTGAAGATATTAAGTCTTTTAAGAACTATCTCTAAAGATCCATTATATTCATATATCAGACGATTGATTATAGAGTCAATCCCATGCATTTCATTGGCTAATTTGGTGTTGTTCATGAACACTTCTTCAACCACTAAAATCAAATTAAGTTGAATATTATAGACAACCTTTACTGAGAGCATGTCATCATCATCCTCACTTATGTTGGGCGGAGAAGAAGTGATGGCAAGAGGGGGGTGAATTGCCTTTTTAAAAAATAATTAACAATTTAAAACAAAGTTAAAGGTGCAGCGGAAATAAAAGAGGCAAGACACAAAATTGATAACGGAGTTCGGCTTAAACCCAAGCCTACGTCTCCGCTCCCAACTCAACCGTTGAGAGATTTACTACCGCTTGCTTTTTAATGGTTTTAGCAAGAAACCCACTAGACTTTAAGGTAGTCTAGAACCTATTACAGCTTGCTTTTATTGGTTGAGCAAGAACCCACTGCTTTTAATGGTTGAGCAAGAACCCACTAGCCTTCTTACAGGTGAAGGCTAGCTCACCTATGACTCAAGCCTTTTAAAGGGAAGGCTTGACTAACCTCTTCACACCTTGAAGGTGGTGTGAAAACCCAAAATAGAGGATGAGAGAAAGAGAGGTTTGTAGGAACAAACCCAAATTAAAGCTCAAAATGATAAAAACGATAAAAACCGTAATGGGAGAAGTCTTGGGCGCCAAAGGATTGATTGGAGTTGATGAAGAGGGCTCCCAAGCTTCTATGGTGGTGCTCCTTGAATGTGGAAGTGAGTTGGAGCAAGTGGGGGATTCCTTGGAGGAATGCGCCGGAGGTTCGCCAAATGATCAAAAATGTTCCCGTGGGATTCAGTGTGTTTCCGGGGCTTCCTAGTCCTTTATTTATAGAGGGGGAACCCTCAAATGGCCTTTGGGGGTCTTCGGAGCTGTTGGAGAGGCCTTTGGAGCTGTTGGGAGTCAAGTGGACAAGTCTGGTCAAAGCCCAACGACTAGTTTGACTGGCTCCACCGGCTGACCGGTGCTAGGCCACCGGTTGGCCGGTGCTTTGGAAAAGGGAGAGGGCTCGGGCTCAGGCACCACCGGCTGGCCGGTGAGGAGGCCACCGGTTGGCCGATGAGGAGGCAGTAGCTGACCCAATCTTTCTGGGTTCCACCGGCCGGCCGGTGGTGGGACACCGGTTGGCCGGTGGTCTGGACAGAGGGATGCCTTCTGTCTAGGCTCCATCGGCTGGCCGGTGGGCATCCACCGGTTGGCCGGTGGACTGAAAATTAGTCCACTTTGACTTCTTGGCCTAATTCCTTGGCAACCTTTTGCCTATCAACAAAAACACTTAAAACAAGATTAGATTAATAAGAGAGTGATTGTGATCATGAAAATTAAACCACGAGGGGTATGAGAGGTACAACAATCTCCCCCTATTTTGATGATCACAGTCACCAAAACAAGAAATGTAAAAGACTGAAATGAAATTCATGCTTTAAAAGATAAATTGAGAAGAAAAGAAAAGCATGAGAGAAAGATTACTCCCCCAATCAACCAAGAATTTCTCCCCCTTTGTGATTATCAAAATAGCACGGGGCATAAAACTTGATTGAGGGAAAGATTAAAAAACAAGATAGAGATTTTAAATCAATTGAAATTTTTGAAATTTGAATTGAAAGTATTGAATTTAAAGTTTTGAATTGAAAATTTTGAATATAAAGCAAAAATGCTTAAACAATCCTAACTCCCCCTAAATAAAAACAACAAATCACCGGGGAGAGGATTTTCAAACCGAGACAAATTTTGGCCCGGAGAGACTCACTAAAAGAGATTTTTCAATCCATAGTTGTCTTGTGGCGGGTCTTCTCCTATGAAATTCATCATTAAAGAAAATAGTTTTGGGTCTTCCATACCGGGCATTTTTGAAATTGCACTCATAAATTAAGTGCCCGGGTTTTTTACAATAATTTCAAAATTTATATTGGGAGCTCCCCCTTACAAAAATAGTTGGAGCATGGGAATAGGAAGCTTGCTTGGAATAGCCAAGCCCTTCGGTGGTTCTAGATATGCGTTGGGAACCTAGCAATTTGGTCAAATTTTGTTCACCTTGGGTGAACTTGGAAAGGGATTCCCTTAAATCCTTGATTGTTAATTCCATAGAATCAACATCGGGAAGGTTTTGGACCTTGAGGGACAACTCCTCCTTTTCTTTGAGAATTTGTTCCTTTTCGGAAGAAAGTTTTTTGAAATTCTTTTTTAAAGCAACAAATTTGGAAGAAAGTTCGTGAAAACCTTCCTCCAATTGATCTCTAGCATGTTGGAGATCCTCATAAGATAAATGAATGAAAGAATTTTAAGAACAAGAGGATGAGGAGTCGGAAGAGGATACCTCATGAAATGCCATTAGGCATTTTTTACCGTTGTCACTTGAGGAGGAGGAGGAGGAGGATGTGGAGCTATCACTCCATGTGGCCTTGAAAGCCTTCTTCTTTTCCTTTTGCTTGGCCTTTGTCTTGTTGAGTGGACAATCGGGCTTGTAATGGCCTTTCTTGCCACACCCATAGCATGTTACCTCGGGCTTGGATTTTTCATTGGGTTGAGCCTTGCGGGATTTCTTCTTTTTGTTCTTCTTCATGAATTTGTGCATTTTGCGGGCAAGATTCTCCATTTCTGAATCGCCGCTTGAAGAGGAGGACGATGAAGAGGAGGAGCTTTCTTCTCGTTGAACTTTGAAGGCGATGTTCTTTGGAGTTTTGATGAGATTGCCTTCCTTTTCAGCTTGCCTCCTCATGGTGATCTCGTAGGTCATGGGAGATCTGATGAGCTCTTCGACCGGCATGTTCTTGACATCTTTTGCTTCTTGGATTGCCGTGACTTTCGGTGCCCATGAGCTTGGTAGGATCCATAGGATCTTCTTGACCATTGTTTCTATAGACACATCATCACCAAGGGACTTTCTCCCATTGTAAACGTCAGTAAAACGAGTAAATATTTCAGAAATAGATTCGTGTGGGTGCATGGTGAAAGACTCAAAATCTTGACGGAACATATCCAATCGAGTATCCTTGACTTTGTTGGTCCCCTCATGGGTAACCTCCAATAGTTTCCAGATTTCATGAGATGAGGTGCAAGTGGAAACTCGATTGAATTCATTACGATCAAGGCCTCAATGAAGAGCATTCATGGCTTTGCCATCAAGCTCGAAATTTTTAATGTCGGCTTGAGTCCATTTGGATTCATCGAGAGAATAAAGAGAATAACCATGCATGACAATTTTATAAATAGGATAACCTATACTTCTAAGAAATGTAGTCATGCGGGTTTTCCAATAGGTATAGTCGGTTCCATCAAAGAATGGAGCCCGACCCAAAGAATATCCTTCGGGGGCGAAAGAAGTTGAAGCCATCACAATGGATCTTGAATTTGAAACTGGTTAGGGTATTACTCAAATTTTGCCTCTGATACCAATTGTTGGGCGGAGAAGAAGTGATGGCAAGAGGGGGGGTGAATTGACTTTTTAAAAAATAATTAACAATTTAAAACAAAGTTAAAGGTGCAGCGGAAATAAAAGAGGCAAGACACAAAATTGATAATGGAGTTCGGCTTAAACCCAAGCCTACGTCTCCGCTCCCAACTCAACCGTTGAGAGATTTACTACCGCTTGCTTTTTAATGGTTTTAGCAAGAAACCCACTAGACTTTAAGGTAGTCTAGAACCTATTATAGCTTGCTTTTATTGGTTGAGCAAGAACCCACTGCTTTTAATGGTTGAGCAAGAACCCACTAGCCTTCTTACAGGTGAAGGCTAGCTCACCTATGACTCAAGCCTTTTAAAGGGAAGGCTTGACTAACCTCTTCACACCTTGAAGGTGGTGTGAAAACCCAAAAGAGAGGATGAGAGAAAGAGAGGTTTGTAGGCACAAACCCAAATTAAAGCTCAAAATGATAAAAACGATAAAACCCGTAATGGGAGAAGTCTTGGGCGCCAAAGGATTGATTGGAGTTGATGAAGAGCGCTCCCATGCTTCTATGGTGGTGCTCCTTGAATGTGGAAGTGAGTTGGAGCAAGTGGGGGGTTCCTTGGAGAAATGCGCCGGAGGTTCTCCAAATGATCAAAAATGTTCCAGTGGGCTTCCGTGTGTTTCCGGGGCTTCCTAGTCCTTTATTTATAGAGGGGGAACCCTCAAATGGCCTTTGGGGGTCTTCGGAGCCGTTGGAGAGGCCTTCGGAGCCGTTGGGAGTCAAGTGGACAAGTCTGGTCAAAGCCCAACGGCTAGTTTGACTGGCTCCACCGGCTGACCGGTGCTAGGCCACCGGTTGGCCGGTGCTTTGGAAAAGGGAGAGGGCTCGGGCTCAGGCACCACCGGCTGGCCGGTGAGGAGGCCACCGGTTGGCCGGTGAGGAGGCAGTAGCTGACCCAATCTGTCTGGGTTCCACCAGCCGGCCGGTGGTGGGACACCGGTTGGCCGGTGGTCTGGACAGAGGGATGCCTTCTGTCCAGGCTCCATCGGCTGGCCGGTGGGCATCCACCGGTTGGCCGGTGGACTGAAAATCAGTCCACTTTGGCTTCTTGGCCTAATTCCTTGGCAACCTTTTGCCTATCAACAAAAACACTTAAAACAAGATTAGATAAATAAGAGAGTGATTGTGATCATGAAAATTAAACCACGAGGGGTACGAGAGGTACAACAACTTAGACTAGCAACTAAAACTATAGTATCTATGAGTTTCAAGTCCCTATTCATTTCCTCAACCAATGATTTTAAGGACATTAAATCATCGCATATATATCCATTTTCAATCCTTTCCTCTTGTATCTCAGGAATTATTTTGGGTTGATTTTTACATATTAACTTCCGTAGAAGCATTCCAGCATCCCTTTCACTAAGGTTAGTCATGGGAGTAGGTTTTGACTTTAAAATATTTCCAATACTAGATAATATATTTTCACAAAAAGTTTTAAAATCTTCATGACTCGCATATTTTGGGGTTTTTTTAGTAGAATCAGGAACTGGTACTGAATCTTGAACAGAAATAACTTCTTTAGATGTAATGGGTTTGAGTTGAAACACTATTTAAAGGTTCATTTTCTGAACTAAGGATCTCTAAGAGACATCAACATCAAAATATCTTGGGAAATTGTACCAGGAATCTACTGAACTTGGATCAATAGGATTTTAAACTTTATTCCTTTATAAAAAAAGGTTTTTCTCCCCCTCAAATAATGATTCCCATAGAAAATTATGTGATTCCATCACCTGAACTATTTCCACATCTTCTACTATCTTTTGATACATTTCATTCTCAGCTACATTTCCTTCAAATTGAACAGCCTATTCAAGACTTTTTCCACCATGTAAAGAGACTTCTCTTTTATTGCCTTCGTCATGATTAGAGTCGTCACCCTCACTTGTCTCTTTCTCCTTATTCTTTCCTCTTCTATAAGACTCTTCAGATTTATCTATAGTGGCTTCTCCTTATAAAATTTCTTCATTTTGTTTCTCCTTATCAACAACTTCTTACACAGCAGCTTCATCCTCATCAGCAACTTTACCCTTATTGACATTTTCTCTACTTTTATCATGAACAATATCATTGCTTAATATTTCAGAAACATTCTCTTTTCCAACAACATATTCTATTTCCTCATCTGAGTATTATACTACCTCATCTTCTTCCAAACCAAGGTCAGTGATATTATTGGGTCTTGATGAATGATGAATAGAATTAAAATACTCATAAAGTTTTTTATTTTCTTCAACCGAAGTCATTTTCTATGGATTGAAACTAATTTCCATTCTCCTGCATAACTCCTTAGATAAAAAAAATCATAATCCTCAATAGTTTATTCATTCCTCCCCACTAATCCTTTGGATTTCAACATTTTAGAGATGAATCTTGAATAGAACAGGAAGGTGGATTTCGAGGAGGATTTGATCATATCACACATATGCAGGACAAGATATTTGCACAAATTTATCTTATGACCATTTTTCAAGAGATGAATCAAGAACACATCTTGATATTTCAAGGTAGAAAAATCACCTTTCCTTGGACATATAAGATTTTTAATTAACATGAATAGAAATCTAGTTTCTCCATCCAACTCAGTAGCAATAGGTTTTCTCCTCTTTCAATCTCTTGTTAAATCACCCAAAGCCTCTTCTTGGATAAAAATATCACTTAAAGGTGGAGGACCTCCTTGATTATCCTCAAACATACCTTCATAAGGTTCTTTTAAACAATCATCCCACAGACTCAAAGAAAAATAAAATCATTGTCCATTTACCCAACAACTGACTACGAAATCATCTTTGGCATTGAAAAAAAACTCAACATACTGATAAAAATTGAAAATAAGCATCGGGTATAAGGGTCTCTTGTCATTGGTAAAACATTCTAGCCATACCTACTCTTCCAATACCCTAATAAAAAGTGACTTATTCAAAATAATCCATATTTAACACACTTCCTTTTATGACATGATTACATGATCTATGAAATCATGGTTCAAAGGTTCCTCAGGCATTTTGATTAGATACTTTTTCGATTTCTTAAATGACTGACATTTCTCTGGGGTTGAAGAAGATGGATGCTTCAATATCTCCATTACCGAAATACAGAGAGAGTTCAAAGGAGAACAAAGGGTTCGAGAGAGAAGAGGTTTGGTTTCAGGAATTCGAGAGCAAGAATGAAGTGAGAAGTGATATGGATTAATTGGGTTTTATCATTTAGGGATTTTGAAGTCGTAAATAAAGATCATAATATAAAAATGAAATAAAATACTTAAAATAGTGATGCAAAAATAATTAATAAGTATAAAATGGTGAGTCACTATAGTATGTTATCAACGGTGTTATCACAACGGTGTCACGTCGAACGGTGAGACATCAACCGGTGAGATAGAAAATGGTGAGATAGTAACCTGTGAGACAAAAAATGATGAGACAGCCAAAAATTACTCAAAATTTATCATTCCTAATTCATGTATAATGTAACTCATTCTTTCATAATTTAATGGCTTAGTAAAAATGTCAGCAAGATGATGTTATGTGACAATTAATTCCAAAGTTATATCACCTTTTTGATAATAATCTCTCAAAAAATTATTTCTTACATCAATATGTTTTGTTCTTGAGTGATAAAATATATTCTTAGAGATGTTAATATCACTTTTGTTATCATAGTTTATAAGGATATTTCTAAATTGATACCCAAAATCTAGAAATGTGTGTTTATTCTACAAAATTTGAGCACAACAACCACCAGGAGCTATATATTCAGCTTTAGCAGTAGATAATGCAAAAGAATTTTGCTTTTTACTATACCATGATAGTAGAGACTTTCCCAAATAGTGACATGTTCTAGAGGTTATTTTTCTATATAACTTACAACCACCAAAATCGGCATCATAGTAGCTAACTAAATCAAATGATTTTCCTCTAGGATAGAATAGTCCTAAGTTTATAGTATGTTTTAGGTATTTGAATATTCTTTTTACATTAAGAAGGTGTGACTCTTTAGGATTTTCTTGAAAATAATCACACATACATACACTAAACATAATATCTGGTTGGATAGAAATCCAAAAGATAATACTTCCAATCATACCTCTGTAATTGGTTTGATCAATAATTTTTTCATTTTTATCAAGATCCAATTTACAGGTGGTACTCATAGGAGTATCACTACCTTTAGTGTTATCCAAATTAAAATGTTTTAAAATATATTTAGTATATTTACTTTGATTCAAAATAATACCTTCTTTATTTTGAAATATTTGACCAAGGAAGAATTTGAGCTCATCCATTAAACTCATTTTGAATCATTTTTGAAAAATCAACACATAAATAATTTTTTGAAGATCCAAAAATAATATCATCAACATATATTTTCACTAAAAAATATATTTATAGATTCTTTTTATAAAAATGGTAGGATCATCTATACATTTTTTTAAACCTTTCAAAATAATAAAATTAGTGAGCCTATCATACCAAGCTCTTGGATCCTATTTTAAACCATATAAATCCTTTTTTATCTTAAAACATGATTTGGAAAATGAGGGTTTGTAAAACCAGGGGGTTGCTAAACAACAACATCCTTAACTATATACCCATTTAATAATATAATTTTAACATCCATTTGATATAGTTTGAAATTTAGAGGAGCTGTATATTCTAGCAGGATTATAATGGCTTCATGTCTAGAAACTGGTGAAAAGGTTTCTTCATAGTCAATTCCTTCATCTTGACTATATCCTTGTGCAACCCGTCTTTCCTTATTTCTTACTATAGTACTAGCTTCATCCAATTTATTTCTAAACACACATTTAGTGCATATGGTCAATGTGTCTTTAGGTCTATCCAGTAGTTTCTAAAATTTATTTCTTTCAAACTCATTTAACTTATATTGTATAGTCATTACCCAAAATTCATCATTAATTGCATCATTGATGTTATTAGGTTCAAGTTGTGACAAGAAGGATTGATGTTCAACCTGATTTGTAAGAGAATTTCTAGATTGAGTACCTTTATCAAAGTATCCAACTAAATTATCTAAGAGATGCTTCTTAAGAGTTCTAACAGATCTAGAAAAGAAAGTACTAGTCACTTCAGGTTCACCAGTAGGTTCAGGTTCACTATGAGTAGAGTCTATATATTTTCCCAAACTGGAGGATTTAACATATCTCTTAATAATAGGGTCAGGGGGTCTATCATTTATGTCCATATTGGAAAAATCATCCTTAATATTTTCAAGATGGGTTTTAGGTTTATGTGTATTTGTTTCATCAAATTTAACATGTACAAATTCTTCCACACATTTAATTCTTTTATTAAAAACTCTATATGATTTACTAGATATTGAGTAACCTGATAAAATTCCTTCATCGTTTTTTCATGAAAATTTGCCAAGATTGTCTTTATTGTTAAGAATATAGACTTTTTAACCAAACTCTTTGAAGTAACTAACTTTGGGTTTCCTATTGTTTCAAAGCTCAAGTGGAGTTTTCTTAATAATTGGTTTGATTAAGACTATATTAATTATGTAACAAGCTATATTTACAGCTTCATCCCAAAAATAAATAGGTAAGTGATAATCATTAAACATAGTTTGGGCTATTTTTGGAAAGTTTTGATTCCTTCTTTCAACAACTCCATTCAGTTGGGGTGTCCTAGGAGTAGAGAAGTTATGACTATAGCCATTTTGTGATAAAAAATATTCAAACTATTGATTTTCATACTCTCATACATGGTATCTTCTTAAGGATTTAATTCTAAAACCACTTAGGTTTTCTACTACTCTTGTATACTTTCTTTAGTAAGAACAAGCTTTAATCGTGTGAGCTAAGAAAAAGTTCAAAGTACACCTAGAAAATTCATCTACTAGAACATGGACATAGTGATTCCCATTAAAACTTGAAACTTTAGATGGTCCAAACAAGTCCATATGAACAAACTAAAGTGGTTGAGAAGTTAATAATTTTTTATTTGGTTTGAAAGATATTTTTGGATGTTTTCATTTTTTAAAAGGATTGCAGACTTTATTATTTGTAAATTCAAGTTTCATTAGATCCATGACTAAACCTTTTCTAGTGATATTTCTTAGTGAGTGTATGTTACAATGGCTTAGTATCCTATACTAGATCTAAGACTCCTTGTGAAAGACACTTAATTAAGAAACACTTTGAGAAACTAAGGGATTTAAATAAATAGAATAAACATTTTCATTTCTAAAAGTAGTAAAAAATAAATAATTTTTAGAATTAAAAACATTTAAAGCATAATTTTAAAATTTAATATGAAATCCATCATCACATAACTGATAGATGCTAAGAAAATTGTATTTTAAACCATCAACAAAAATAACTTTAGAAATTAAATCTAAATTAGAGTTACCAATTTGGCCAAGTCCAACAATATTTCCTTTTTCATTGTTACCAAAGGTGAAATTCCCAAAAATCATTAACAAGATTCTTAAAGCTCAAGTAGTCCCTTTTCATGTGCCATAAACATCCACTATCCAGGTACCATAATATTTTATAGGATCTCTTCAAGCATTATTCCTACAAATACAAGTCAAATAAGAAAATATTTTGGTACCCAGACTTTCTTGGGTTCAATAACATTAGTGATAAAAGATTTCAGAACCCACATTTGTTTCATGGGTTTCCTACAAATAGTTTATAGAGTATTGGAAAAATAAACTTTATTTGGTCTAGAAAAACTAGAAGCAGTAAAGTATTGTCTACTACTAAAACTTGTAGAAAATTTATCAATCTTGGGAAGAAAAACTTATTTTCCAGATTTTATTACAAAATTATTTTTAGATATATTGTTTTTTCTAGGTTGGTATCCAATACTAGTAGTATATTGTGGTTCAACTTCTTTACCTATCATTTGTGTGAGAGTATTCCTTCCATTAAGTCCTTTTTCAATTACTCATTAGATAGTTTGAGTTCATTTTTTTCTTTAAGCAATTGATCATTCTTTTCTTTCTCCAAAATAAGCTCAAATTTAACAATAGAGGTAAGATAATGTTGTTTCTTTAAAAATTTATATTTATCTTTTAATTCATTGCATGTGTCTTCAAGCATTTTATACTAATCAAACATTTTCTCATTTGTCATATTTTTATAATCATATATATCTTTAGAATATTAATAATTATTCCCATGGTATTTTAATGTTACCTCAGATGTGTTTTTAATAAAACACATATTGGATTTATTGTAATTTTCATCATGTGATTATTCTGACTCACTGAATCTATCTTCATAAGCACTCTATATTGCCTTCATTTCCTTTTTGTATCTTCTGTCCTTGTCCTCATATTTATTTTTTACTTTAATTTTGGATTGTCATCCTTTACATTTCCTCTTCTCTTACACTCATTACAAACTATTTCTTTAGTATTTTCACTTCTTTTCTAGTCCTTTTCCAATTTCCTTTATTTTTATACTTTACATTATAGATGGGATTCTGAAAAAACTTATTCTTTTTATAGAAATTTGTGAATCTTCTGAATATATAATCTATTTATTCATCACTATCAGATGATGGTTCTTCATTACTTGAATTATCATAATGAGTTTTTTTCCTTATCCTTTTCTTTATGTTTAGAAGTAGTGGTTTTGAAAGCCACTGACTTTCTATTTTGTTCATCATCCTCTTCTTTGTTGACCTTCAATTCTTACTCATACATCATTAGCTTTCCTATCTGCTTATTTACTAGAAACTTATTGATATCACAAGATTCTCTGATTAACACTGAGGTTTCTCTCCATCTGTCTAGTATACATGTAATAATTCGCATGATTTGTTCCTTTATTGTAACTTTCTTTCCTAAAGAGATCATAGTATTTACAATTTCATTAAACCTGAGATACATGTCAGAGATAGGTTCGTCGTGATTTATTTTGAAGTGATCATATTTAACAGTATATGTGTGAAGTCTCATTTCCTTAACATTAGTGGTACGTTCATGTGAAATAGCTAAAGTATCCCGGATTTCATAGGATGTTTTACATGAAAAAAACATATTGAGTTCTTCATATCCTAAAGAACAATATAAAGTATTCATATATTTATAGTTATTATTATAATATATCTTGGTAGGGTCATCCCATGTATTTCATGTAGTAATAAGAATCTTATATTCATCTACAATGGATGGCCAAATTTTAAAACCCATACTTTCTAAATGGATTTTCATATTAATTTTCCATTGGGCATAATTTGTTCCATTGAAAAATAAACATCTCTTGGTAGCATAACCTTAAAATATATTATCCATAACAAATAATAAATAATATGTTTTTAAAGAGATAAATATTTAGAACTAACATAAATTTAGAGATATTTAAAACACAACTAAAATCATAATTGAAAAGACATTGAACACTTCGAAAAAATAGCAGTTTAAAAAACAAGTCTCTCATACCAAATTTTGGTTAGAGTAGGACACTCAAGATGGGGGTTATTTGAGCTCCTATAAAAATTTTTGTTTTAAAATATTATTAAGAGTCCTCAATTTAAAAACAAAACAAGTTAGTTAACCAAAGTAGTAGATTTATAATAGCTTTGAATGTTCAATTAATTTTTCAAAATATTAATTAATTATCAGCTATAGTAATTTGAAAGATTTATATAACTTTTAAAAGTAATTTACTAAATCAAAAATAGTTATAAACACTATCTAAGATTAAATATTAAAGAAAAGTAAAGTTTTATGGTTTAAATAAACCAAGAAAGAAAAGAAAATAGAACTTTAACATAGTAGATAAAAAAAAGAGGTTTAGTCTCAAGCAGAGACCCAGTCCTCTCCACTTGGTGATAACCTACCACCAAGAAGTTTATATAAACAAGGTTTATCCACACCTTGTATCGGGGTTTACAATAGCATACAATCTATCTAGGTCAACTAGACCTCTACCATAGTTGTAATTGGGAAACAATATACAACCCGGTCATACAGAGACCTCTTACATAGTTATACGTGGGAGTAAAATGGTATAGAATGATGAGTGAGTAAGGATATCTTGTATCCACCAGCATATCTCAGGATACAATGTGTGTTTGTGATACAGATATACACACTTATCAAAAAGTAGCAAAAATATACACAATAAATAAGAAATAATCAGAGAGGGTTTAGAATGCTTTGAGTGATGTGCTTGATGATTCTGGACTTCTTGAGTAAGAATATGTGATTCTTGAGTCCACTTCTGGAAAATAGACACCAAAATAGAGTGTTGTTTATGGTATGTGTTCTTGTTTCCAGTGTGATTC
Source organism: Viscum album (assembly GCA_963277665.1). Taxonomy (NCBI): domain Eukaryota; kingdom Viridiplantae; phylum Streptophyta; class Magnoliopsida; order Santalales; family Viscaceae; genus Viscum; species Viscum album. Next base: position 1,894,353,455 of record OY728158.1, on the reverse strand, counting down.
TTCTTGTAGATTGTTTGTTTTGATTTGTTTCTGCAAGGATGTTCTCAGTCTTTGGTTCATAGTAAATTCTTGCATGTTCATAGCTATCAGTATTGGCATGTATCTATTCTATATTTCTTGGTTTTGTTTTTCACACCACATATATCAATCTAATCTCATTCCACCTTTTATTTAATCTTTAGTGTTTTTATTTTGGCCGACTGGGAGAATAATCTCCATCATGTGTAGGTACCTCGTACCTAGTACTGCCTACTAAAAAGGGTAAAAATGATCATTAATAATATCATTATAATTAAATAACTCAAATATGACCATTAGTAATAATTTTTAATTTCAATGATAAATGAATAAATGACTAAGTCTGGAATGGTGTGATAAGGAAGGTGACACAGGAGCGGTGACTCAGAAGTAGTGACTCAGCCTTTGTCTCTAAACAATGTCTTAATAATGGTGTCTCAAACTTTGCAAAAATTATGGATGGGTGTCATAAGAATGGTGTATCTTCCTTTGATAAAATCTTGGACTGGTATAAATTCTATCTTATCCATGTCAATGGTTTTTGGTCCTTTATGAAAACTCTGGACTGGTAGATTAAAACAAAGGTGTCTCATACTTTACCAAATTTTAGACGGAGTTGTGTCACTGCAATGATGACTCATACTTTATTGATTTTCAGACTAAACGGTGAGACCGATGACTATGAGTTCACTGACCAGTGACTATGAGTCCAATAACCGATGACTCAAACTTAGTAAAATATTTTCAACCTCTATTATTAAGTAATACTTAACAGAATAGATTAATATTATACAAAAACATAATGAATCATAATAAGAAATGATTAAACATGATTTGTGATCATTAAAACTAGAGGATTCCAACAGGGTTATATATGTAATAATTATAAGCCTATGTGAATGAAATTGATGTAGGAAGAAATAATCATTGAACAATAATATCATGTTTTCCGTAAGTAGTGGCTTAAGAAACATTTTATTTAAACCTATTCTTCCACTTTAACTTTCATTAAAAAAATAACATTTAATTTTAAAAGAAACTCTCCTACATCCACTTCAAAAAATATTTAAAACTTCACACACATGCTGAAATCACAACTCATCCCTTTTACAAACTCCCACTAAATACATGCTTTCAACAAAAGGTTAAGTACATATCGATGGATAGATTTATGTTACAAAAAATACCACCCCCCACCCTTGAAAACACTATACAAATACAATATGGAGAGTGCATAGATAACATATACCTTAGCCTCTAAGAGCGGGGGTTTGAACACCCATTATTAACCTCATCTTACGAAATGTTTCATTTGGCAATGGTTTTGTAGAAATATCAGTAAATGTCTCCATTATTGGAACAAAAACCAACTTAAATTAATTATTCTCCTCATGATATTTGATGAAGTGATATTTTATATTGATTTTATTTGAACTAGAATGTTACACTATATTTTTAGTGAGATTTATAGAACTATGATTATCAAAAACCAAGATAATCTTAAACTTCTTATCAAAAAACAAGTCTTCCAACTATGTATTCATCCATATAAGTTGTTTTTCATATTGAGTGGAAGTAATAGATTCATCTTCCACCATACTAATTATTACTGAATTATATTTCATTATATAGTAACTAAAACATCTTTATACCAAGTAAAATACTCCACCAGATTTGGATTTTATAACAACAACACTTCCAGCACAATATATATATGTATATCCAAACATAACAATTTTTCCTATGCTATCATATTTCAACCCAAAATCAATTATTCCTTTGATATATCTGATAATTAATTATCCATCCATGATATTAGATTCTTTAGTTTCACTTTAATACCTGGAATATATTGTAACATTAACACTATATATGTCCTTTAATTCATTAGATATAGTAAACTTCTAACCAACTTTCTAAATCCTTTAGGATCTACCTCTTTTCCTTCTCCATTGTTTGAAAACTTTTCTCCCACTAAAATTAGTGTGGAAACTAGTTTTTATTCTTCCATGCCAAAATTCCTTAGAATTTACTTTGAATAATTCTCTTGGGATACAAAAACATATTTCTTCTTTTTCATGATTTTTAAGCCAAGTAAGTATTTCATAACTCTTAACATGGACATATCAAAAATATCTTTCATCTCCTCAGAAAAAATTTCATAATTTTATTCACCATTCCCTATGAATGTAATTTCATCAATACATATAATCACAATGAGGGAAAACTATATATTTTATATTATATTGAGTTTGGTATCAACCCTTACTTTCTTGAAGTTCAAATTTCTTAAGCAAGTATCCAATTTAGAATACCAAGATCTTGGAGCTTTATTCAACCCATACATAACCTTTTTCAACTTACACACAAAAAAAATCATCTTTCTTAGTGATTATTCCACATGGTTGTTCATTATAAAATTCTTCATCTATCTCTCCATTAAGAAAAACTAACTTGATGTCCATTTAGAAAATTTTATTTCTCTATTGTGTAGTAATAGAAAGAATGATTCTGATAGTTTCTAATCATGTCATTTAAGAAAAGGTCTCATAAAAATCAATGCCTTCAATTTGTTAGTAACCTTTACAAACCAGACATGCCTTGTTTCTTATAACTTGAAATTTTTCATTCAACATATTTCAGAATACCCATTTTATAATAATCACATTATTATTTTTTGGTTTGGGTATAAGTTCCCAAGTATTATTATTTTCAATCTGACCTAATTATTCATTCATTGCATCAATCCATTATTGATGCACTATAGATTCATTGAAATATTTTTACTCAAAATATTAATATAAGTAAATGTGTGATACTAAATTTGAAAATATAATGGCTTGAACATATTTTTATTAATCTCCAATGTTGTTATGAACTTCCACTTTCTTTATCATCCTATGATGAGATGAATGTAATTGTTCCTTATCACTTGATATAGAAGATTTAGAATCTTCATCTTCATTATCCTCAATATTGGTAAAATCATTAAGAACCTTTTCATGTTGTTTAACAAAAACTACCTAATATTATCTTTCTTCTATATATTCAACTATTTGAAAAAATTCCTTATCATATAGTTTAAGAAATTTCACATCCATTGACTAAACCATATTTCTTATTTATTTATTATGACAACTTAATACTCTACCATTATTAGGGTATCTAAGAAAGATACCATCAATAAATCTCTAATAAAACTTCTCCATATTTTCACCCTATAATTTCATAAAGCATGGAATTTCAAAAACCTTTAAGTGATTCAAACTTGGGGAAACTTTTTAATAACTCTCATATGGATTCATAGTAGGTTTTGGAATATAAAAACATCAATTATGAATATAAAATGATACTTTGATAGCTTACCTCCAAAAAAATGTGAAGTATCATGTTTGATAAACATTATTCATTCCATCTCTAGAAAATTTCTATTTATTCTTCAAGAAATACCATTCTAATATGGTGTGTATAGAGCACTAAAATCATGATGAATTCCATGTTTTTTCAAGGTAATCTATGAACTTTACACTTGTATATTATCCACCATCATCAGTTCAAATCTTCTTTATAAAACTTCCATACTCTTTTTCTCCACTTCTCCTAAAACTTTTAAAGATGTTGAGAGCCTCTAATTTATGTTTTAGAAAAATAATATTTTTAATGTGATTAAAGTCATCAATGGAATATATAAAGTACTTATCTCTATTTTTTATTTTTTACTTATGGGCTCACAAATATCAAAATGTGTCAGATCCAAGGGATGGGATAAATGTATCTCAAATTTTTTATATACTTAGTTTTTAATCCTCCCTTTTTGGAAAATAGAGTAACACTAATATCTATTTCTTTTTATATTAGGAATATCATGAATAATTTCTATTTTTATAAGATTAATAATATTCCTATGATAAATATAACCTAGAATTTTATTCCATAAATTATTTTCTTTTATGATGCTCAGATAGCATAGACTTTTTGAATCACTAACTTGAAAAAATTTCTCTTTGTTTGTCGGTCTCTCATTACAAATTTTTTATCTTCTAAACTCTTCACAACACAACCATATTTTCTAAAAAAACTTTTTTATCTTCCTTAAAAATATGTGAAGAACTTAAAATTTTTTGTTTCATCCCTTCATCAAATAATTCTCTCTTGGATTTTTTCTTTTCTTCCTTAATGATTGTAGATTTAATGCCTTTGATTCTGAGTGAATAGTCATTTCTAAAAGTCATTGTAAATTCTTTAAAATCCTTCACATTTAGAAAAATAGTTTCTCCTTTTGTATTTGTATCATCTTATCTTTTTCCCTAGGATTGGACATGGATTTTTATTTCTTATTCTTAAAAGTTCTTCTTGAATTTATTTCATCTTTGTCAATTTATTCTTTGTCCTTTTGATGTATAGAATTTGTAACTTCCATTTTTTACTTTCATGTGCCTATTTTAACCTTTCAAAAAAATATCAAAATATATACTAAACTCATCTTTGGTTTCAGAGTCACAAACCTATTCATATTTGAGGAAATTCTTGAGTTTTCCTTCGTTAATATCTTTAAATGAAATTTCTCAATCATCCTTTTATTTATTCTTCATAACTTTTTATCTTCTTATTTTATAAGTGATGATAGTGATATACAGGTCATCCAGAGATAGATTTTTTAGATATCTATATTCTAATGATGAAACATTATCATCCAATTTATTAGGTTGAATTCATTAGTTATTTTCAATAATGTTTGAATCTTCCAACTATTGAGTCAATAAGGTTTTCCTTATAACTTTTCCATTCCTCTTGTTTTGAAAATCACAAACACCTTATACTTAAGCAAATATTTTTTTCCCCCATAAGGAAAATTTACTTCTTTAAGGAAATTTACCCTAACCTATATTTTCTTATACATTGCAATATTTTCTTAAGTACAACAACCGGAATCATACCCAAAATCCTGGAGCTATATAATGAAAAGATTTGGAGAATTCAGTTTCTTAGGATCTGAATTCTGGATGTGATCTGTAATGTAGTTCGACTCCGAACTCTTAAGTGGTTCGACTCCGAACTCTCAAGTAGTTCGACTCTGAACACCTAAGCAGTTCGAATCCAAACTCTTAAGTAGTTTGACTCCAAACTCTTAAGTAGTTCGACTCCGAACTCTTAAGTTGTTCGACTCCGAACTCTTAAGCAGTTCGACTCCGAACTCTTAAGTAGTTCGACTCTAAACTCTTAAGCAGTTCGACTCCGAATTCTTAAGTAGTTCGACTCCTAACTCTTAAGCAGTTCGACTCAGAATTCTTAAGCAGTTCGACTCCGAACTCTTAAGTAGTTCGACTCTGAACTCCGCAAGTTCAGATTCCGATCTCTGGTGAAACCAGACTCCGAATTCCTATAAAACAAAATCCGAATATTTCTTAACATATACTCCAAATTTCATTTTGGTTAGACTCCAAACTTTTGACTTGATTACACTCTGAAATATTGATTAGCTTTTACTTACCTATGCTTCGTTTCAAAACGATGTCATGCTTTCAGTTATACATAGTTTTTTATAAAACGATGTCTTCTATTCTGTTTCTAATTAACCATTGGTTAAGTTAAACGTGTAAAGGTCCCTCCTAATTTCATGGAAAATATGACTGTTGGAAGAGGGAGCTGACAATTGGAAATTTTCTTATAAATAGGAGCTCTTTTAAAAGAGATCAATAAGAAGTTGATCGATCTAGAGAACACACGCTGTTAAGGTGATTTCTAGAGAGAGAAGCTTTTCATGCCTTGTGCGTACTGAACTGCTCGTTCAGATTGCTTCGTGCGACTCTGGATGTTGGTGATTAAATTCGAGGACTTCCAGGGATATGAAGACAGAGGTGCCGACTACCTTGAAGTTCAAGGTCTTCCTTGCTGAGGAAGACAGTGGTTCCAACTTCCTTGAAGTTGAGGGCTTGCGGGGATAGCAAGACAGGGATTCCGATCTTCGTATCGAGGTCTTATCCTGGTGTGGGTAAGACAGAATTTCTTGAAAGTATAAATCAAGAGACCTTTATCCAAGGTTATTGGATACCCTTATCTTTGGGTTAAAAGAGTTATTGTTTGTTACTTGTAGTTTTTCAACTTGTTTGTTTCTGCTGCATATTGTATTTTAAGGAAAGTATAACCTTATTGTATTTCCTTACACTTGTACTCTGATTAGTTTATGATTCTATACGCTTTAAGGTAGAATCTTATATTGTAAACTTTGGTTCCAATTCTCCAGTTGGTGATCAGAGGTGTTGTGAATTTGCTTAGTTTAACTTTGTTAAACCTAGATTTTCCTTGTCTAAGGAAAACATAGTTATCCATAACCAACTTTAAAGGTTCCAAAGGAATTTTTAAAGTGTACAATTCACCCCCCCCCCCCTCTTGTATATTGAGCATCTACATCGTTATTTCGATCCTACAATTGGTATCAGAGGAGGTCTCTGAAATACTCGTACTCACGTATAAGTTTTTCTTACTCTTTTTCATTCTGAAATTTTTCATTCTGAAATCTTTCATTCTGAACTTTTTCATTCCGAAATTTTTCATTTCAAACTTTGTGGTTACGAACTTTTTCTACTAACTGTTTTGGTTTCCCAAGTTATTTTAGAATGGTAGGAATCAATGTTGGTTCTATAGACAATTTAAATCCTACAAGACCACCAATATTTGATGGTAATGACTATGAGTACTGGAGAGATCGAATAAAGACTTTTGTTATCAAAACTAGAGTGGACAATTTTGTTATGCTTACTGGTAATTATAAAATACCTAATAAGGAAGTTAGAACTTTCACTAACCAGGAAAAGCAAGAGTATCAACTCAATTATAAGGTACACAATACTTTACTATGTTCAATGACTAGAAATATATATAGCCAAATTTCTTCTTGTGAAGCAGCTAATTGCATCTGGAAGAAGTTAGAAGTTACACACTTTGGCACTTCTAAAGTGATTGAAACTAGGAGAGCTATGCTTAGAGATGAATACCATGGATTCAATTTTCCATATGGTGAACTAATCTGCAAAGTTAAACAGAGGTTTATGACTATAGTCAACAGCATACAGTCTATGGTAGAAAAAGGGTTAGATGATGAATCCCTTATAGATAAGATAATTGATATTATGACCAATGAGTGGGAATCAAAGAGAACAGCTATAGATGAGAACAGGAAGGTTACTCAAATTTCTATTGATGAGCTATTCGGAACTCTTCCCCAACATGAAACCAGAATGAAGAGAGATGCTGACAACATCAAAAAGAAAAATGGGAATAGTACTGTTGATTTTACAACAACATCAAATCATATGAAAGCTAAGACTCCTGAGAGAGTAACCAGATCCAGGTCTAAGAAGGTGGTTGTTCAATTAGATTCTAGTGAAATTGAAATCTTAGAAAATGAGTTAGCAAATCTTGCTCGAAGGATGAACAAGATAGTCGGCTAGATAAATTTCAAATCCAAGTATAAGAAAAAGGAAAGGAAAGAAATGAAAGATGAAGAAGTTACTTGTTACGAATGCAAGAGAGCTGGACATATTAGACCAGATTGCCCTCTACTCAAAAATAAAGAAAGGAAAGAAAAAAATTCTGAAAGGAGCATGAAGAAGTATTACAAAACCAAAGCTAAGAAAGTTCTGAAAGCAAATGACACCTGGAGTGCCAGTGGTGGTGACTCTTCAGATGAATCTTATGATTATGAATCTTCAGGAAAGAAGAATCTTGGTCTTATATCCAGATTACATATTGACAATCATTGCTTTATGGCTAAGGTACAAAATGCCGAATCATTGACCAATGTATCTTTAAATTCTAATGATAGTAAGTATTATAACTCCTCAGATTAAGAATCATCTTCTGATGAAGAAAATACATCACCTAACTATAAAGAAGTTTCTAGGTTTTCTGAACTTCTTGAGATTGAGAAATCTAAACTCAATAAGAAACTTGATAAAGAAAACTCTAGGAATTCTATTCTTACAAAAGAGATATCAGATCTTTCTAAAGATCTTGATAGGAAAAATTATGATTTTATAAGTATTTCAAAAAATCTTGAGGAAGTAAGTTCTAAGATGAACAAACTTTCTAAAGAGTTAGAATGAGTAATTTCTAAGAAAAGTGTTTTCAAGCCTAACTCTAGTTATAAATCTAATGATTTTGAAGATAAAAACTTGGTTATCAAACTCAAGTCCAAAATTTTTTCCTTAAAGAAGTTTTTATAAAACTTTACCCATGGTAAGGAAAATTTTGATAAAATGTATTCTCAAATATGACCTTTAAGAAACAAATCTGGATTTGGTTATACCCATGAAAAACCAATTTTTAGTAACAACTACTTTGTTCCACAAAGTACACTATTTTGTACCAAGTTTCAATGTGGTGGTCAGTGGGAAAATAATTTTTCTTTAAATAAAAACCAATCCCTAGGTTTTCATAAATCCTATTTTTCTAAGAAAGTGTGGATTCCTAAAATTTTGTTGTCTGGAAATCCCGGATCCAAGAAAGTTTGGATTCTGAAAGTCTAATTATTTTCTTTTTTTCAGGAAGATAGAGGAAGTACCAACAACAATACTTGGTACATGGATAGTGGATGTTCCCGGCACATGACTGGTAACAAAAGCTATTTTGAAAAGATTATCAAAACAAAAGGAGGAAAGGTAACTTTCGGAGATAATGAACAGGGAGAAATTGTTGGTATTGGTAATATTGTTCTTCTAGGTAAAACTTTGATTTCAAATGTTTTATTTGTTAAGAGTCTTAAGCACAACCTCATTAGCATAAGTCAGTTATGTGATGAAGGGTACCTTGTGAATTTTAGGAATGATAAGTGCTTAGTACACAATTCCAAGGAAGAATTTATTCTCTCAGCCAATAGGCAAGATAATGTTTACACTTTGAACTTAGAAGACCTAAGGAGCCAAGATTTACCTTGCCTAAGTGCAATGGAAGATCATTCCTAGATATGGCATAGAATACTAGGACACTGTAACCTTAGAAACTTATATAAACTCTCTAAGAAGAAACTAGTTAAGGATCTATCGGAGCTTAGATTTGATTCTTCTAAAGTTTGTGATCCTTGTCAATATGGAAATCAACATAAATCTAGTTTTAAATCAATTGGTAAAGTCTCAACAACTGATGCATTACAGTTAGTGCACATGGATCTTTTTGGTCCAACACAAACTGGAAGTATTGGAGGAAAATACTATGTGTTTGTTCTAGTTGATGATTACACCAGATTTACTTGGGTCTATTTTCTATCAAAGAAGTCTGAAGATTTTTCCTATTTCAAAAGTTTTAGAGAACAAGTTAAAAATGAGAAAAATATTCCACTGAAAACTATTCATAGTGATCATGGAGGAGAATTTCAAAATTCTGATTTTGAAAATTTTTGTAGTAGGAAAGGTATTACTCACAATTTTTCAGCACCTAGAACTCATCAACAAAATGGTGTAGTTGAAAGAAGAAATAGAATTCTCCAAGAGATAACTAGAACCATGTTGAGTGAATATTCTATAGCTAGACATTTCTGGGTTGAAGTTGTAAGTACTGCTTGTTATACTATAAATCGAGTTTTGATTAGACCTTTTATTAATAAAACTCCTTATGAATTATGGAATGGTAGAAAACCAAGACTTTCCTACTTCAAGGTTTTTTGATGCAAAGTATTCATTCTGAATACTAAAGATAACTTACATAAATTCGCCCCAAAATCTGATGAAGGAATTTTCTTAGGTTATTCCACAACTTCTAAGGCTTATAGAGTTTTTAACAAACATACTTGTACTGTTGAAGAAACAGTGCATGTAAAATTTGATGAGTCTGATCCTTTTGTTTTTAAACTATCCCAACCTACATCCTTGGATGTGTTTTCAAAAACTGATTGTCAACACTTGATAGAAGATCCTTATGATAAGGAAAATGTTCAAGAAGATACTTCTGAAATATTTACCCCAGAAGACTTTCTACCCTATGTTGATGAATAGGTTTTACAAAACCCAAATCAGGTGTTTCTTAAGAATCATCTCAGTGATAGTATCATTGGTGATATAAATCAACCTTTAAGGACTAGAAATTCCTTAATAAATGAAGTAAAACATCTAGCATTTCTTTCCTAATTAGAACCAAAAAGCACTGATGAAGCTTTAGGTGATGATGATTGGATCAAATCCATGCAAGATGAACTAAATGAATTCGAGAGGAATAAAGTTTGGACCTTGGTTGAAAGACCTAAGGAAACTTCTGTTGTTGGAGTAAAATGTGTTTTCAGAAAAAAATGTGATGAAAATGGAGTCATAGTATGAAATAAAGCTAGACTCGTTGCTAAAGGCTATAATTAGCAAGAGAGAATAGACTATGAAGAAACCTATGCTCCAGTAGCTAGACTTGAATCTATTCGTATTCTACTTGCCTTTGCAGCATTCTTCAATTTTTAAACTTTTTCAAATGGATGTGAAATGTTCTTTTCTTAATGGTTATGTTCAAGAGGATGTTTTTGTTGAACAACCTCCCAGTTTTGAAGATACAAAACATCTTGATCATGTTTTTATACTTACCAAAGCTTTGTATGGTCTTAAACAAGCCCCACGATCATGGTATGATAGACTCACAGGATTTTTGCTTCAAAATAACTATGTTAAGGGAAATGCAGATCCAACCCCTTTTATAAAGAAAGATAAGAAAAATGTTTTGATTGTTCAAATTTATGTTGATGACATCATATTTGGTTTAACTCAGTAATATTTAACTAATTCTTTTGCAAGTCTAATGAATTCTGAGTTTGAAATGAGTATGATGGGTGAGTTAACTTTTTCCCTTGGTTTTAAAATTTATCAAAAACCATAAGGAACCTATATATCTCAACATAAGTATATTAAATATCTTCTCAAAAAGTATGGTTATGAAAACACTAAGAGTATAAGTACTCCCATTGGTACCTCAAAATCTTTAGATCTTGATGAAGCTGGGAAACTAGTAGATCAAACTTCTTTTATAGGTATAATAGGAAGTCTACTTTACTTAATAGCTAGTCGACCAGACTTAATGTTTTCAATGTGCTTATGTGCAAGATATCAATCCAATCCTAAGGAATCTCACTTAAAGGCAGTGAAAAGAATTTTTTTCTACCTAAAGGGAACCATGGATCTAGGATTATTTTATACTTCTGGAAATGATTTTGTTCTAAAAAGATTTTCCGATGCTGACTTTGGTGGATGTAGAATGGATAAAAAGTACATCCAGAACTTGTCATTTCTTAGGAGATTCACTAGTTTCTTGGTCCTGCAAAAAGCAACATTCTGTAGCACTTTCCACTGCTGAAACTGAATATGTAGCAGCTGGAAGTTGTTGTGCTCAAGTGTTGTGGATGCAACACACACTCATAGACTATGGCCTGAGTTTTACTAAGACTCAAATATTATGTGATAACACAAGTTCCATTGCCCTAAGTAAGAACCCTGCACATCACTCTCGTGCAAATCACATAGATATTAGGCATCACTTTCTTAGGGATCACACACTTAAAGGAGATATCATTCTTCAGTTTATCGGAACGCAAGATCAACTTGCTGATATTTTCACAAAATCTTTACCCTCCGATAGATTTGAAATCATTAAACAAAAGCTAGGAATGATAACTATAAGGTAATCATTCTTCATTAAATTCTTGTTGAAAAATTCTCCTAACAGTAATAAACTCCTCTTTATAGGGGGGGTACATTTGATTGTTAGTGTAACTTTTTTTTTGGTAAGTTTTTCAAACTTTTCGGAACAGAAGTTTCCGGAATGGAAATTTCTGAAACCAAAATTTCCAGAATGGAAATTTCTGGAAGTGAAATTTTCAGGACTAAAATTCTCAGAATAAGAACTTCTGGAATTGAAATATTCATACTATAAACTTCCGAAATATAATTTTCATACTTATAAGTTTCGGAATAGATATTTTTTTACTGGAGTTTTCATAACGAGATTTTATCACTGGAACTTTCGTAATGAATTTTTTTTTCTTCAAGAAGAATATTACCAATTACGAACAATATTTCTAGTTAATCCGTAAGCTATGATTTTCTTACTTATAGTTTTGTAATCAAATATTGCCTAATGGTATTTTCCTTGTTTTTTAAAAATTCGGATTCTAGTTTTTTCCTCAAATCCGGATGTTTTCTTTAAAAACCTCGAAAGATCAGACACAAGTTTTCCTTGCGGGATTGTTCTCAACCGTCAGATCAGATCAGAGCTTTTTCAACCGTTAGATGGTTTTTGGAAGACAAATGGTCACAACCTTTTCCTATATAAAGGGGACCCCGAGACTCATCCCAGATCGGTTTTTCCAATATTTTTCATCTCGAATCCCTACTGCTCTTCTTAAGTCCGGTTCTGAACTTTGTAAAGCCGATCTGAATATTTCAGATTACTTCACTCTAAATGTCTGTTGAAGCAACTTCTCAAGATATGTCAACTGTGAAACCAATCTCAAAGTGGTTATTCTTCAGGGAAAGGTTAGTTCATCCGGACTTCTATAAGCTTGATTTCCTTATTTCCAAGAACATAAAGCTGAATGGATGGGAAGATGTCTGCATAGCAAAGCCAGATAAATAGGATCCAGTTTATACTGATTTGTTGATCGAGTTTTACGAGTCTGTTTTCTTCCTGATGGAAGATGGAAGAGAATGGTTTTCTTTCAAGTCTTATGGGAAGTCTTATAATCTTTCTTACACCAAGTCTGTGAGCTTGGTTGGGTTATCATATGAAGGAGAAGATGAATTCTTCTCTCACAAACTTCCTGATGTGCAAGGAAGTTTCAATAAGGAGAAGGCACTGAAGAGTCTTGGGCTTAAGGATGATTCAATAATTAAAATTGCTCATCTCACTCTGAACAATAGAATCCTTCAACTATAGGTGCAAGGATTTATGTTTCCAAGAAGAGGTGATAAAGACAATTTAAAGAAGAGTGATATCTATGTCTTAGATTTCTTGGTAAATCTAAGAAAGTTAAATCTGATGAGGCATGTCTTGGTTACGATCAAGAATATCAAAGAAGGAAATTTGAGAGCTCATATTATCATGTTTCCTGCCTTGTTATCTAATTCTGATAGTTCGATGCTTATAATCTTTCAAGATTTCCAGCAAATCAAAGATCCGGAATTGCAAGCTCATGCTAGTCAGTGATGATACTCTTAAGAGGATGAAGTTGGTATTTTCCAGTGAATCTGGAGAATTTTACCCCCTATCTGTGGAGGAGTTTGAAGTAGATCAAAAAGAATCACACTCTCCAGAACCATCAAAAAAGCAAAGAAAGAAGAGAAAGGCTAAGGAAGTGGTTGATGATGAAGAAATTCCTCAGGCTAAGGAAACTCAATTTTCTCCCCCTAAGCCGAAGAAGCAGAAAACATATACGGATGAAGTAGCAGCCAAGTGGAGGGAAGACAATGAAATGAGAAAGGAAGGGGATCCTCAATTCAGATTGGACCCTGTTGAGGCCAAGGCCTTAAAGTAAAAAGCTTCTGAGGAGCTAGAGAGACAATCTAAGGAAAAGAAAATGAGAAAGAAGATGTCTGAAGCTGAAGTGGCGCGATCTTTGCTGAAAGATACAGAGTTAGCTTCCGAAATGCTTCCAGTTCCAGAATATTTTGGTGTTGAGCCTTTTTTACCAGAAACTCCAGCCAAAAACTATGTCACTCTGGAAAAAGACAAGGGTAAAGAAATATTTGAAGAAGCTAAGAAAGAATTTGCTAAAGAAGTTACTGAAGAAATTTAAGAAGAAGAAGAAGAACAGGAGAGTGAAGATCTGGATACCTTGATCAAGCAAGTATAGGACTACAAAGATAAGGCTGAATCTAAAAAGTTAGTTACTCCAGGTAAGAGAGATGAGGAAGCTAGTAAGCAACGTCAAGAAGATGAACAAGAAAATGTGTTGTATGATGAAGAAGAATCCTATGAGAGGAATTTTCTTGAGGAAGGTCAAGAAAAACAGAAACCAGATAAAGACTAGATCGTTCAAGTTTCTGAATCTGAGGAAGTATCTCCTAATGTGGAACTCATTCCGAAATCTGATAATGGGAAGAAAGCTCTCATGGAGACACCTATAAAAGATCTCATCAGGAGGAAAGAGGTTAGTGGTACCTCTAGAAGAAAGCTGGTGCAAGTTGAAGAAGAGCAATCTCAAAGAGAAATTCCTGATTCGGAATCATCATCTCATGGGCATGATTTTGTGGTTCAGTCTCTGAGAAAGTTTGTGGACACAATTCCGATTCTTCCAACAATAGATTCTAGATTCCAGATGCTACAACAAACTATGAATCAGAAATCAGATTCTTTATCCATGGTCATGGATAAGTTTGTGAAGATGGAAGCTGAACAGAAAAGTTTTTTGATCAATTATGATATACATAGAAAGTCTTGAAGTAAGGTAACAAAGTGGTCTAAGATAGTTGAATAAGACTTGGTTGTGTATGATAATTTTCAGAATGACGTGAAAGAAGCATTTGACACAGCAGATAAAAAGGTTAAGAATCTTGAAGATGAGCTGATTATTGAGCAGAGTACCCGGAGTCAACAAGTGAAGGAACTGAATTACAAGGAAAATTCTCTTTCTCAAAATCTTTTAAATGATATAAATCTCTAGATTGAGCTTGAGAAAAAAGTCGTTCAGCAAGATGAGTTGTTAAAGTTGTAGAAAAAAGTCTTGGAGGCTCAAGAAGAAGCTTTAAAAGCTCAAGAAGAAAAGGTAAAATCCTTGGAGAGGCAATGAGAGGAAGATCAAAGAGACTTGAAGAAACTCAAATCCTTGTTAAAGTAACTCATTCCTAAGGAAAAGGAAGAAAAATGAACCCACTCCAATCTTTTGTTGTAGTTGCCTTTCCTTGTAATTTTTTTCCCCAACTCTAATGAAATAGTTATCTGGTTGGTTGTATCTTGTTATATACTAATGTTTTAGGTACCATAATTTTTTTTCCATTCCCTTCAATTCTTTTTGAAAATCACAAAGGGGGAGAATGAAAAAAGAACTACTCTTAAGGAGGAGAAAGGAAAAAATTTCTAAGAGAAATATCCTTAAAGAAAGGGGAATTTTCCCACTACGAAGTTTTTCATTCTTACAATAATGAAAATTCCACTCCGGAAACTCAGAATACAATCCTTAGAGTCTCAATGCCTAATGGGGAGTTAGTTGTATTCACATTTATCCATGAACAAAGGGAGATAAGTTTTAAATTTCAAAGTCTAATGAAATTTTTCAAAATCCTTATATGCTTTTTTGATAGGATGTTTGTGCTTTCCAAAAAGGGGGAGATTGTTGAGTCAATAAGGTTTTCCTTATGACTTTTCCATTCCTCTTGTTTTGAAAATCACAAAAACCTTAAACTTAAGAAAATATTTTTCCCCCATAAGGAAAATTTACTTCTTTAAGGAAATTTACCCTAACCTAGATTTTCTTATACATTGCAATATTTTCTTAAGTACAACAACCGGATTCATACCCAAAATCCCAGAGCCATATAATGAAAAGATTTTGAGCATTATATTTATTAGGATCTGAATTCTAGATGTGATCTATAATGTAGTTCGACTCTGAACTCTTAAGTAGTTCAACTCTGAACTCTCAAGTAGTTCGACTCCAAACACCTAAGCAGTTCGACTCTGAACTCTTAAGTAGTTCGACTACTAACTCTTAAGTAGTTCAACTCTGAACTCTTAAGCAGTTCGACTCCGAACTCTTAAGTAGTTCGACTCCGAACTCTTAAGCAGTTCGACTCTGAACTCTTAAGCAGTTCGACTCTGAATTCTTAAGTAGTTCGAATCCTAACTCTTAAGCAGTTCGACTCCGAATTCTTAAGCAGTTCGACTCCGAACTCTTAAGTAGTTCGACTCCGAACCCCGCAAGTTCAGATTCCGATCTCTAGTGAAACCAGACTCTGAATTCCTATAAAACAAAATCTGAATATTTCTTAACATAGACTCCGAATTTCATTTGGGTTAGACTCTGAACTTTTGACTTGCTTACACTCTGAAATATTGATTATCTTTTACTTACATATGATTCGTTTCAAAACGATGTCGTGCTTTTAGTTATAAATAGTTTGTTATAAAACGATGTCGTCTATTCTGTTTCTAATTAACTATTGGTTAAGTTACACATGTACAGGTCCCTCCAAATTTCATGGAAAATATGACCGTTTCAAGAGGGATCCGACTGTTGGAAATTTGCCTATAAATAGGAGCTCTTTTAAAAGAGCTCAATGAGAAGTTGATCGATCTAGAGAACACATGCTGTTAAGGTGATTTCTAGAGAGAGAATCTTTTCATGCCTTGTGTGTACTGAACTGCTCGTTCAGATTGCTTCGTGAGACTCCGGATGTTGGTGATTACATTTGAGGACTTCCGGGGATAGGAAGACAGAGGTTCCGACTACCTTGAAGTTCGAGGGCTTCCTTGCTGAGGAAGACAGAGGTTCCAACTTCCTTGAAGTTGAGGGCTTGTGGGGATAGCAAGACAGAGATTTCGATCTTCGTATCGAGGGCTTATCTTGGTGTGGGTAATACATACTTTCTTGAAAGTATAAATCAAGAGAATTTTATCCAAGGTTGTTGGATACCCTTCTCTTTGGTTTAAAAGAGTTATTGTTTGTTACTTGTAGTTATTCTAATTGTTTGTTTCCACTGCATATTGTATTGTAAGGAAAGTATAACCTTCTTGTATTTCCTTACACTTGTACTCTGATTAGTTTAATATTCTATACGCTTTAAGGTAGAATCTTATATTGTAAACTTTGGTTCCAATTCTCCAGTTGGTGATCAGAGGTTTTGTGAATTTGCTTAGTTTAACTTTTTTAAACCTAGATTTTCCTTGTATAAGGAAAACATAGTTATCCATAACCAACTTTAAAGGTTCTAAAGGAATTTTTAAAGTGTACAATTCACCCCCCCTCTTGTATATTGATCATCTATATCGTTATTTCGATCCTACACCAACTTCTCACTAGAACATATTATAGTGCTAACAATTTCATTCACCCTTGTAAATAAGTCACCAAAAATTTCATAATCACCCATATTATGAAATTTATACTTCAACCTCCAAATTGTTAGCTTCACTTTCTTTACTTTTGTATTTCACTCAGAGATATTCTTCATATTTTCCTAGATTCCCTTATCCATTAAAACTCCCTTAACTCTAAGAAACTCACTTTAAAAGAGTGAGTAATGTATATCATTTCTAGAACTCCCATCATCCTCTAAATTCTTATTATCAATTATTGTTAGTGGAGTTCCCTCGGATCTAGGTGGAAAACTATCTATAGAAACTTTGAGAGCTTCATAACCAAGGGAAATAAGATAAGGTATCATTATATTTTTCTAAATATAATAGTTCTTTCCATAAAAAAATGGAATCCCCTTATTATTCATAGAATTCAGAACATCCATAGAAACTTATCTTGTATTAAAACTTCAATAAAGATTTAACTATGGGAACCTTCACTCTGATACCACTTGAAATGAACTAATAGGATCTATGTGATTACTAATAAGGTGAGTGGGTGAATCATGATCTTCTCTTTTTATAATTTCTCTCTTCTGAAACAACCACTTCCTCCTCTTAAATACTTATAACTTCTATGAAAATAATAACGCAAGTACATTACATAGGAACACAAGAGTTTAGAAGGTTCACTACTCAATAACAGTAGGTATTCCTTGTAATGCTCTTTAAATAATCCAATACCACACAATACAGTAGAAAAAAATCTTTTTTATCTGTTTATAGTAATAAAGGAGTATCCTTATAGTTGAGTTACACTATTTTAAAAACTAAATTGCATGTGATTTTTTAATAGATAAACTACGTAACAAATATTTCATAACAAATTTATAAACCTTCACCAATAGGATCAATATGTTTTCATTTTGGGTCTTTTACTTTTATACTTTTTTTCTTCTTGAAAAAACCTTACTCTTCACTTTCTTACCCAGTAGTAGGAAATAACTTCTTTATTGGACTTCTAAATAAAACTCAATCCATTCACTATTCATTTTACTTCTTTGTATCATTTGTATATCTGATTATTTTGTCCAAAAATTTCATTCATAAAGTTATCCCGATGCCTTCTGATAATCAAAAAATGTTTTATTCCACTTTGTTTGTCTTCTTACCTCGCACACAAACTACTAATTCCACCTGATGTAAAATATTGTCTAGTGATTATATCATATACCTCTGATCATAATACTACTGATCTATACCAACTTATTCTTATTCTACAACCAATATATTCCATGGTTGGAAACTTCCGTCTCAAACCTTGTCTTTCATAAGTTTTTCCAGTGAATATGTCTGAAACCAATTCTATAGAACTTAATATTTTTCATGCATGAATACAATAAAACTACATACATGTAATTACATCTTATTTATAGATAAAATTTAAGGATAAATTGTGGTATTTCAATTTTACTTTCCTAATCAAAGAAATTTGAAATTCAAATATCTTTCTCCATATAGTTTTCTGGTATGATTCGAAAATATTTTAAATAATTCCTAAAGTAACTCATAAATACGAGTGCCCACTTCTTCAACAAACTTACTTATTCTTTAGTTAAAATAATATATATTCATACATTGATATTTGTAAATTTTAATGGTCAGTATAGCATCATCACAATTTAAATATTTAATAAAACTTCATAAAAACATTTGAACCAGTAAAAAATTACACCACTAAAAAAATTTAGTAAAACTTTATAAAAAACTTCAATCTGATGAGAATAATCATCCTATTATTCCTAAAAAACTTTTTAGGAGATTCTCTCAAGTATTTTTCAAACACTTTCTCAATTCAATGAATTCATACACCAATTTATGTCCAATTAATTTTATATAAAAATATCTTCAAGTCATCTTATAGTAAATTCAACTTCACTACTTTGATTATGTTTTCCCTATGAACATTTTAAAAATAGTTTTTCTAAAGGACATCATTCAAAAACATTTTCCAATCAAACTTCATATGATGAAATTCCTTATCTTCTCCTTTGGAATTAAATAGCTTTCCTCTATTTTCAAAATTACACAAAAATCCAACACAAACATTGAGCTCCATAGCTTCTAGACTTCTTAAACTTCAAATACAAACTTGTCTCAGCCAAAAAATTGTCTAATTGTGTATTTCAAATGAAATCCATAAAACATCACATTATGAAATTTATGTATATTAATTAATTTCTCTACATTTCTATAAAATAACTAGATCATGAGATCTTATATAACTAATGATGTTATAAATGTTCATAATATCAAAGAATTTCCATATTATATTTTCACCCAAAAAACATTGTCTCATGGTTTTGTAATAAAAAGATAAACATTATGCACATTTATTGTGCTAATAAATCTTCATCCGGAATATTACATCTGATGAAATGTGTCTAGAATGGTTTTTCTATTCACCAATTCTTGGAAGTCTTAACAAACTTGATGATTTTTTTATGTGCATCAAAAGGAAAATATTTCTTAACATATTTTGTATAAAATTATTACATCATAAAAAACACCACCAAACCTCCTGGACCCAACGAGTGTTGTTCCCAAATGAAACCATAATTTTCCCTAAAGTGACCATGACATGGGACTAACTACTCTACTTCTTGGAATAAGGGTTTCACAGCATGAAAATGTAGGTTTCATATTGTGACACTTGATCTTGAGTCCCATACCACTGCATGGAGAGGTTTGGTCATAAAATATAATTCACATTAAAGACCCTCCCCATGAAAAGGCCTTCTCTAATAATGGGTGATTATCCAAGGGTAGGATACCTGTGGAAACCCTAAGAAAGAAAATTAATGAGGTAGTGAGCTAAAGAAAGCAATATTATGATGTAAAGACTATTATCGGGGTCCTATAATAGGTATCAGAGGGTAGGGATAGCCTTAGTCCTTTAAGTAAAGTGTTGTGGGGGAGAGTGTTATGCCTAAAATAAAGCATTGTGTTCCCTAAAGTGAACATGACATGGGACTAAACTCCTTACTTATTGGAAGTAGTGTGTCACGGTGTGGCCATAGAGGTGACACATTGTGACACTTGATCTCGAGTCCTACATTAGGCGCAGAATGTTTTTGGAATGGAATATAAATCTCATAAATCACCCTCCTCATCACAAGGACTTTTCCAATCATGGATGAATGTCCAAGGTTAAGATCCCTATAGAAACCCTAGGAAAGAAAATTTGTGAGCTAGTGATCCAAATCATACAAACCTTTGATGGAAGAACTACTATCGAGGTCCTAAAATTGGTATTAAAGGGTAGGGAAAACCTTAGTCCTTTAGGGTAAGTGATGAGGGGGGAGTGTTATTCCCAAAAAAAACATCACGTGCCCTAAAGTGATTGTGAAATGGAACTAACTGCCCTATTACTTGGAAGTAGGGTGTCACATTATGACCATGGATATGTCATGTCATGACACTAGATCTCAAGTACCATATTAGGGAGTAGAGGGGTTTGGGAATAGAATATAAGTCCCATGAATCCCCCTCCCAATCAAAAGGATTTTTACAAAAAATGGTGGGTGTCCAAGGGTGGGATCCCTATTGAAACCCTAAGAAAGAAAATTTTTGAGGTAGTGATCCAAAGCAAGCAATATTGTGATATAGGGACTCTTGTTGAGGTCATACATATTGTGACACCCCTCATGTAACTATTTAGGTTATTTAATATTATTCTATCTTAATATTGGGTGATTTAAATCTTTAAAATTATAGGGGTAGATTTTTTAAAATTTTGGAATATTTTCCTCTTTGAATGGATACTACCTTGTTTGGTGAACTATGAAGATGATCCTTTTGAAGGGTTTCCTTCTATGCATTGGTTAGCATGCATGGTTTGGTTTGAACCATGTGGTGAGACTTACATGGAAGGTTACCTAGTTATTTTTGGAAGATGAACATTTGTTTTTAATATGTAATTCATAACTAAGGGTGAACCATTCGATAAATAGTGGAAACTATGTAGATTAACTTTCTGTGGGGGATTTTTGGAACATGGTTTGTGCATAGTTAGTAAAAACCATGTGAAAAGTATGAATTTTTTTATATTTTTTTAAAAAAAAAGTAATAGTTTGATTATGATTAGAAAACCATGAATTAAAATTGTGAGAGTGTTTTTTCCTATCCATTTTATTCTTCAAGGTTAGTGCATGGTGTTTTAAACCATGTGTATTAACCATGCGAGCTGCCCAAATTATTAAAATTTTGAATTTTTATTTTTACCACTCTAGAATTAAAATGATTTTTTCATCTTCTTTTCCTCCGTCTAATTTGGATGAGGCTAGGGGTTCATGGGAGATTTTTTTCTTCCTCATATATGGATTTAAATCCCTATTTCATTGGTTTTAAGAATATTCTCAAGGTATTTCTCCTCCTTTCCTATTTCCCTTCTTCTTCCCTTTATACTCCCCCCACCTCCTTCAATTTTATGTCTTCTACAGACCCTAACCACTGTTGGATTTTTTATTAGTGTTCAATATAGTTATAATGATGGGGATTGTGGTTGGATAGGATTATAAAGGATGTATTTGTTTTTTATTATTCATTCTCCACTAAATGAGATATTTTCAGGTTATATTTCCACTTGAACGAGGTAGGTGTTTCTATGAATTTACCTTGTAATGCATGGCATAAAATTCTTGAATTTTTTTAAATTTTTTTCTTTTTGAATTATTCCTATAAATATTATCCATGGGGGTTTTATGGAGGTTTTCAAATGGTTTATACACTTGGAATGGTTATGTTTCATGCTAACTATTCATGAAATTTCCCTAGTGGTTCTTTTAAGAGAATTAAAGTTCTTTTAAAGGTTTTTTTAAATACATTTTATTTTTAAAAGATAAATTTGGTGTTTAAAGGTGGATTTTTATAAAAATAATCTAGTTGGGACCTCTTTTAACTATTTTGAGATCGTTGGGTATCAATGGTTTTTTTAAATGTTTTAAAAAGTAAATTATGGAAAATAGTTTGTTTTAAAATGAATTTCAAAGGGTGATTTGATAATTTAATTTCAATGAATGTTTTTGAAATGGGATTTAAAATAGTTTGAAATGACTTATAATTCCAAGATTATTTTTAAAGGCTAATTTGTAACTTTAATCCTATTTTTTAACAAACATGTGAGACCCTCAATTGATCCCATGGTGATTGTTATATTATTGTGTTTTGTAATGCCTAGGGGGTTGTTTTATATTGATATATCTCTATGTGATGTTTACACATGGATATAGAAGGAGTTTATTTTTTGGGTGTGTAGGATATGAGATGGAATTTATTTTAAATTCTTTATACTAGTTCTCTATGAAGGAATTGATTTCTCACCTCCATTGGTTAATGTCATGGAAATCTTAGGTATTTAACTAGGGTTATAAATAAGTGAAAACCCCTAATGTAGATTATTCTCTTTCTAGGTTTTCATTTCACACATATATTGAGTGATATGGGTATTGATTATGTTCCCATAGTATTTTATCACTCATGGTATGTTTATAGGGCCTAACTAGTATGATAGGACTACTAGGATAGATAGATTCTCTATTTCCAAACTAGGGTTTGTGTCATCATTTTAGATTGTGTTACTTTATTCCTAGGGAATATACCAGGATACTTAGGTCTTTTTTAGGAAATTTTAGGGGATCTCATTCCATGGTTTTTCCCCCTAATTCCCTATTGTGTGGAACCAATACTTTGTTGAGTTTTTTTATTATGAGTTATTGATATCATAGTTTATGATTGTGATTTTATTTCACCTTGAGTATTATTTTGGTTTATTTTTAAACTATAATTATGAAGTAGTTTGGAAAGTGTATTTTTAAATGGAATTAGTAGCTATTTATGAAAAATGGAATTTCTTTTTAAAAATTTTTGGGAAAGGAGGATCAATAATGAACTTGGATTTGATTGAAATGATTTGAAAGGCTATATTTCTATGGTTTTGGAAATGTTTAAACAAAGTGTTTAGCTAACATATTTTATAAAAAGGGAGTGGTTGTTTTAGAAAGAGTAATATTCCATTTCTACTTGGATTCATTCATACTCTCATGTGAAAACCTATTTTATTAATTATGTTTAAACCAACATTTTATGAATTTTATTATGAAGTTAATTTCTTATAATCATTAATGAGATCCTACGAGGCATGTTTAGTTCACACTGTTTATATAAACTAGTGTATGGGTGTGTATGAAGTTTCCTTATTACCAATCAGGTTCCTAGTTCTTAAATCTATTTAATTGGATTCTCGTGTGTCCGCAGATAGATGAATGGGATATAGTTAGTGATTGTGGCTCACTAGTGGTGATGTTGGAGATGTTTGGGTTTTTTTTTTCTTTTCTATTATTATATTGTATTGGTCATTTCAACCAGTTTTATTTTATATTTTTGTTATATGATTTTTCATATCTTTTTCTATTGTGTACTATATATCCTTCATATTTTTTAGTTGATTTTGGGTAGTTTATTTTTGATGATGTTGCATAGTTATACAAATGAGTTGGATCACATGTATTTTTTATGACTCATTTTCCATTTATATTTCTGATTATAGTATTATTTGAGGGTGAAAGTTTTCCCACCAATATAATCTTGATACACAAGAACTAGTTTTCAGACTATGGGGATTATGGATAACCTTCAAGCCTAGGGGTGGGATGGGTTGGGTGACATGTTAGGTCAACCCAGTTCAGTTTATTACAAATTGTATCAAATCCTAGGTTTCTCAAAATTGGAATAGGTTCTTGAATTACTCCATTTTTATTTGATTATTTCATGGTAGGATGGAGTTAGTTTCATTATAAGGACTCAATATGTTGTTCATTAGTGGTTTCTTTTTCACAACCCCTTATGATGGTGCTTGAGTTTCCATGGGTAGTGGTATTTGGATTATGTTTGATTATTCTTGTTTGATTAAAATTTGTGATTAGTGGTTTTTTATCCTCATTATCATAGTTTGAGAAGTCTTGGGGTTTTTTTGTGATTTTGGGAAGAAAATGGGAAAGAAAATATCAATAGTGCGAGGATGACTTTCATAACCTAATAAATTGGGAAATGAACAAATGATTGATCTTGGAAACATCTCAGGAATGCATGACTAGCCCGTGGTCAATCCAACTATAGAGTCAAGTCGATCATGGTTTTGTATACTGTTTAAATTTTTTATTTAGGCCTCTTGAATCTTGGTCAACTTAGAGTATTTCTTGGTAATAGGAAAAGAATCAAGGTAGATCTTATGATATATTGATGTTGTGGATTGGGTTTTGTTTGGATTCATGGTCTATATCCTTTTTATTTTGGTCCCCTTGACTCTTTTTCCATTCAGAGAATCTATTAATAACTATAAAAGAATCAAGGTGTCTATTGCAACATATTGATGATATGGATTAGTTTTTATTTGGATTCATGGTCTTAATCCTTTTATTATGGTTATTATGGGACCAGTTTTTGTGAAAAGGGGGAATTGATGAAAGTGTTTTTGGTTTGAAATAAACACTTAAGTATTTTTTATAAAATGGAATTAGTTTTTTGGAAGATCTTTGGAAATATTTTTCTTTTTAAATTGGCTGATTTTATTAAGAATATGAAGTTTTAGTTTTAGATATAGTAAATAAATCTTTCATAAATGTATTAGGATCTCTTAGAGTGTGTTTTCGAGAGTATTTAGTTTTAAAACCAAAATTTATAAGTATATTAAGGTCTTTTATTATATAAATGATGTTTATTTTAAAGACATTTAGTGGATTTTTAAGATAGATTAGTATTTTATTTAATTTTTTACCTTTTGGGGTGTATTTAAAAAAAATGGTTTTAAAATGGAGATTAAATAAATACTTATTTTAATACATTTTAAGAATGGTTGACGTCTTTTTGAGATATGGATTGTATTTTTTGTGAATTTTTTGGATTAAGTAAGTTGGAATTTTCACTCATTTTAGAATGCTAACTTTTTTAACATTAGTTTGGGGGAATCCTTTTCAAGGGGTTGTGCTTTAACAAAATTCTAGGGTTTTCCCTTGATTGATATTGGGACTATTGTTATATTTTAGAAAACATAACTGGGTTAGGATCATGTTTCATTTTATTTAAATTATTCTTCCTATAAGGGTCCTAAGTAAGAATAGGTTATTAATTTTTAGGGGTGTTTATTTTCACATCCATGGATCTTATACAAACTCAAATTGGAGTGGTAGGTGTAGTATTTACCTTTAAATAGTGTAGTGATGTGTAAGTTATTGGCTTTATTTGGGAAACTAGGCTGGTGAGCATTGATTAGATGGTTCAACTATTTATGACTGATATTCTTTATTTTTAGGGTAATTATAAACTTTAGGAATTTTATTTGTTAATTTTAGAACATTTATGGTTTAAAGGTTTATTTTTTGTTTCATTTTTTTGGGTTCTCTTTATTGAGTGGTGGTTACTTGGGATGTTTATGCCTTGGTGTTCTTTAGTTCCTTATGTGGTTACTTTTGATAATGTTGGCATTAGGGTGAGAGCTATGCATGATATTTGATTTTTTGAATTAGGAATGATATGGACTTGGTTGTGTGTTTCCAATTACTATAATAGTAATGGAACCAATTTATATTATTCACTAGTTAGTGTTGGTTTGGATCTTGTTGTGTTCACCATCACAGGGTAACTCAGGTATGAGGTCTTGGTCACCCCGTCCACTCAATTTTGTAACCCGATGTTAGAGTCCAAGTCACTTCCTTATTAAGGCATGTTTCTGGTTATTCCATCCTATGGTTTTCTTCAGATTTGATGGTTTTTGTTTGTTTTTTTGACCAATCCTTCGGATATTTGGATGTTCTTGGTTTCTTGGTCTTTCAATTGGCTCTCAGATGGTGTTTCCTCCTAGAATTTGAGTTGTTTTATTATGAATAAGAAAATATTATTATTTTATTTATTGATATGTGGGATCATATTTGTCTCAATGATGCTTTTATTTTTTAAGTGGTTATTGTTTCTTCAACATTTTAGATTAACTCTAAATTGAGGTTAGACCCATGTTGGGTCTCTAATTTCCTTGAGTTCATTTTGAATGGTTGTTGATTATATTTTTATTCAAGGTTGATGTGGTCTGATGAATTTGATATATTTTTAGAGCATGAATATTGTTCGATATTTTCTTGTTGATAGTATCATCATGATTTTAACTTGACCCATTCACCTCTTGTAAAGGGCGTCTTGAGTTTTACTCTTTCTCTAGTACCTTTATTTTTACCAAGTACGTTTTAGAAGTAGAAAGTGGTATAGTGAGAAGAATTGTGACACCCCCATGTCACTATTTGAATTATTTGATATGTTTATATCTTAATTTGGGGTAATTTAAATTATTATAAGTATCAAGATTTGGTTTTTAAATTTATAGAGGTTTTTACTCTATGCATAGTTATCATATAGTCACTATATGGTTTGGTAAACCATTTTGATGACCCTTATGTGGAGTTTCCTACTATACATGGGTTATCATGCATAATTTAGTTTGAACCATGTGGAGAACCCTATGGAGAATGTTACTTGGTTATTTTTTAAATGTTCATTATAGAACCCAGGATTAACATACATGGATATTACATCAATTTAGATGAATATTTAGCATATTACAAAACTACATGCCTAAGAACCATGATATTTTAGTTTCTTTGGAAAATTGGATCAAAATATTCTAACAAGGTGAAAGATATTTAATGTTTCCCACAAAGATCTTTCCCTTTAGTACTTATACTTAAAACCTTTCTTCATAACCTCAGTAAAGTAATCATAAGAAAGGGTGATATTATATGCTTAGTAAGGGTAAATAAAGGATACACGTAATCATAACATGAGCATAAGGGTATGAAAACATGAGAAGATCATTTGAATATCATACCCTACATATTAAATATCATATACATGAGTCATGGAATAATTATTGGCAGTTCATAAGACCAGAATCATAAGAAAATCAAATAACATGAGTCATGATAGAATAATATTATAATAAGATATAGACTTATTGTATACACATAAACTTATAACATTGTGAACATGTGTAAATAGAAATAGGTTCACTCATTAGTTTTAGGACAAAAAATCAAGCCCCCACATAATCTTATGGACATGTGACCAGGTCCACTCATAACATTGTGAACATGTAATCAGGTTTATGCATAACATTTTGAATATGTAATAAAGTTCACACATAACATTGTGAACATGTAATCAGGTTCATGTATAAACTTATGGACATGCAACCAGTTCCACATATAACATTGTAAACATGTAATCAGGTTCATTCATAACATTGTGAACATGTAATCATGTTCACATATAGGCTTATGGAGATGAAACTAGTTCCATGAATCATATTATGAACATGTAATCAATTTCATGCATAACATTGTTAACATATAATCAGGTTCAAGCATAAACGTATGGATATTCAACCAGGCCCATGCATAACATTTTGAACATGTAATTAGGTTCATGAATAACATTATGAACATGTAATTAGGTTGGCGCATAAACTTATGTACATGAAACCAGGTCCATGCATAAAATTTTGAACATGTAATCATGTTCATTCATAACATATATACTCATGAGTAATCCATCATTACCTAATGTATTGTAGGGAGATATAGGTACCACCCGTCACATAATTAAATCATACATATGTGTGCCAAATGATCATAAACATTCATAATATCATAACCCATGAAATGAAATGGGTATTATAAACACTTCATGCAATTATTACCTGTGGAAACTATAAAGGTTTCATAATCATTTAATCATATAATAACCCATGAAAGTAAGTTATTTTCATAAGAACTTTATCATGGTATAACCCATGGAAGAGAAATGGGTTTCATAAGAAACTTTTAATCATAAACATAAACCATTAAAATAAATAATAATAATGATTTCCATATAGCATATCCCCAATAAATCATAAACTATTTCAAAGTATTTAATCTTAGATGGAGGATAATTTTGAAATATCACTTGGATCATTTCTTAAGGAAAATAAATATTATTTTAAAATCAATTTTTAAAGTATAAAAAAAATTCAAAACCCTTTCCTTCGAAAACCACTTTGAAAACTTATAAACTAAGCTTTAAAAACAATTTAAAATATTTCTTGAGAAAAATATCCATTATGATTTGAAAAAAAAATTAAAACATAAAATATTTTGAAGACCATTTTATTTGAAAATAATTAAAACTTATAAAATAATCTTTAAAGAAATTATGGTCATGATGGAGGAAAAGTCCATACTTTCTGAACATTCCTTTTGTGTCGTAAAAAGTTTAGAAAAGTTCCTCAATCGAAAAACAATAAGAAGATTATTTTTTAAAAACAATTTTGTTAAAAAGTTAAAACATGGGTAAAAATGTACTTTAAATATCCTAATATAATATAATAACATTTTTAAAAACATTTTTTTAGAAAACATGGTTTTTAAATAATATAATTTGCTAACTAAAGATAGAGATACAGTCATATTTTATTAAAAAACTTTCTTAATTATCATAAGTACCAAAGAGTGTAAGAATAGTACCATAACTTTAATATATCATTAATAACAATAAAATAAGAAAATTCATCAATTTTATTGATATATGTATCATAATATTTCATTAATGAAGCATAATAATAAACAATCCTGATAAATAATGAGATTGTTGCAATAAATGGTTACCACTTTGGTAACTTTGAACTATAATCTCCATGAAAAAATAACATTACATTGAAATTATATTATCATAAAAATTATTATATTAATTAAATAACATATCAAATGGAATCATATAAACCTCATAGAATAATATAGGTTCATAACATGTCATGTATCTCAAAGAATGAAATTTGAGACAAAATTACTTTACCGATTTGGTAAATTTTGAACCATAAACCTCATGAAAGAAAGATCATAAAATAGATATATAAGTACCCATAAATTTAAGTATAATAATAATATAATACATTCATGGGTAGTATATACACCATACAAAATAAATGGGTGTTGAATAAGGTATAAGTCCCACATAAATAAAAGTGAGACGAGAAAACGCTTACCTTAAGTCTTGACTTTATTCATACCAATTAAAACCACCTATATAATAAATATATGTTTATTATAATATAGAACATAACAATATCATTATATATAAGACCATATATTATTTTATTATGAGTTTATATTACCCCTTTATTAAAAATTCTATGTTAATGTTATGTTTCAGGTAATATTCACTTTGTTTTTTGTATATGATTTGAATTCTTATTATTGATCCTCTTACTTCGATCATGATTTACTTATTTGTATAATTTAAAACATTATATAAATATCATGTATATTTATTATACAAATATTTATAATAATCTATAAAATATAGAAATATGAAATGGAATAAACCTTTCGTGGAGATGGTAGGTCGTACGTACGCAAGAACGTTGTTTCTATTTTCTTATCATATTGAAATAAGTAAAGTAGATAAAATGTGTGTGTGTGTGTGTTTAAATTATCATTATAGTAGAATAATTATTTCATAAATATCATATATTTTTACTAAAACCATCTTTAATACATTTCATGTAAACTATGAATGAATCACATCGCTTTGAGGAGATGGTAGTCCACACATCCACAAACGAAGTTATCATATTTCTATAAAATGGAAAGCATAAAGGTATGTGTTATATAATAATTAAAGAATCATAAATACATAATAAATATCATATATATATCATATAAAAATAGAATTTCCATCATTATTTCCGACCTTTAATGGTGTAAATGGAAGAACGAGTGAAATCGATTCGCATGGCAGTAGTTCGTAGTACACATGAATGATGATTGTGTATCTCAATTGATAGAAGTGTTTTTGATTATAGATAAAAAAACTAAACATAAAAAAATATCAATATATTTAATATAATGAGTTTATTATATAAACATTGAATAATAATATTTGATGGTTGGAGAATGAAATTGAAACAAAAGTGCTTGTAAAAGGATGTTACCTCTTCTTTGGGTAACTCGTTTTGGTTTGCACCAAAGGGATTCCTTGGATGGATTTATGCCCAAAATGATTCCTCTATTATTAATGGAGGTAATATTTTAGGATATTTGGTCATTTTTTCGATGAGAAAAATGTATTTATATATGTGAATAAGTGAGGGGTTGAGTTCCCTTTTATAGTGGAGGAAGAGCGGCATTCATATAAATATAAAAAGGTAAACACTATTGAGAGGACTCTATTACATCATGTGCCTCCAATAATTTTCTATATTAGATAAAAAATGGTAATTGGCCAAAATATTTCCATAAAATGGATTTTAGCAATTCTTATAGGTTATTTGGCCCTGTAAATTAAATTTTAACCACTAACTAATCTTATTTGTACCTTAATCACTATAATTAATTTTAATTACTTTCACTAATATTTTTAGTCAAAAACTTTTTTGACCATATTATAAATTATAAATTATTATGGTTATAAATATTTAATCCATTTTGATAAATTCCAATCATATAATTTTCAAAAATTAATTTAAAATTAATCTCACGGACGGGATGAAACAAGTTTTTTTAAAGTGAAAATGTTCAAAAGTTTGAATTGTTTTTATATCCAATTTCAATGTGAAATTGATTCAAATTACCTAAATTAGATTAATTTATGTAAAATTTAAAAAAATTAACATTAAACTAATTCAAAATATAATTTAACTATATAATTAAATTAGATGAAAATGCAGTTTTCAGTTAAAATTCAGTATTATTCAATATTTAATAAAAAATCAAACTTCTCATAAAAACACCAAAAATTCAACCAAAGTAAATTTTTATATTCCACTTTAAAAAATAAATTTTATTTTTTAAAATAAAAATTATAAAAGTTTCAAAAAATTATATTTAAAATGGGTTTTCCATTGAAAGATGGTAAAATTACCTTTATGAAAAATACATCTTTTTATTCATAAAATTAGATTTATTCTTCTATTATGCCTATAAAATATATTGGATGAGTTTTGAAAAATTGATTGAATATGTGATATTTAAATTTTATTAAAAAAATTATCAAAAGTGGTTTGTTTAATTTATTGATATAAAATGGTGTTTGTACTTAGAGGTATCATTTTTTTAGAGAAGGAATTTCATTATTTTCAAATAGTTCTTACTTTAATTTCTAACTAATTGATACCCAAAGGAATAATTTATTTATATGTGTAAATAATATTTTCAAAAATTAGTTAATATTATTCATAACTTCCATCCCAACATCTTGGTAGTTACTATAATAATATTTTAATAATATTATTAATAGTACATTGTAGTTTGGTAAAACTAGGTCTTACGTGTAAAACAACCTATCTAAGGAACTCAACATTGTGTGCAAAATAAGCCAAACATAGTGTTTCATGTACCTAAAGTAAATATAAGTGTTTATTTTAGCATAATATTAACTTGGTTTTGTGTATAATATAATCCAAACTTAGTGATTTCATATATAAAATATCTATTCAATGTTGTGTGAAATGAAAAATATAAAAAAGATTAAATTAATTTGAAAAAAAATCATAAAATCTTAGGGTGTTATATTCATGGTTATTTATGGTTAAGTTAGAACTATGTGAGACCTAGTGGAAACTATATATCTCACTTTTCTTTGGGGGTTTTTTGAAATATGACTTGTATATGGTTAATAGAAATTGTGTGATAAGTATGAAAGGTTTTACAGTCTAAAAAAATTCGAAGTTTGGGAATGGTTGGTAAACTATGAATACAAACCATATCATTATTATTTTTATCCAATGGATTCTTCATGGTTGGTGCATGGTTTTACAAATCGTGTGAGCTTTCATAATTCTTAAAAATCAGAATTTCATCTTTTACCCCTATCAAATTAAGAACAATTGGTCTATTCTCTTCCTCTATATCATTCAGACAAGGCTAGGGGTGTTTGGAAGATTCTTCCCTTACCCCTTCATGGATTTTAAGCCCTAATTTATTATTTTTAATCATATTATCAAGGTATTTATCCTATTTTCCCCTTCCTCTCTACTTCCCTTGCCCCCCCCCCCCTTGTATTTTCTTTCTTTTGTGAACCCTAAAAATTGTTCATGTTAGGTTTAGGGTTTGGTATGGTTATAATCCTCGGGATTAGGGTTTTCTAGGGTATTGGGGGATGTATTATTTCTAGGTTATGTATTCTCTATTGAAGGTGACATGTTTTGGTTGTGTTTCTACTTGAATGAGTTAGGTATTTCTATAAAATTACCTTGCAGTGCATGTAGTAAAATGATTGAATGTTTTTTTAATGCCTTTATTTTTCAATTATGAATATACATATTACCCATGAGGGGTTTATGGAAGATTTTAAATGGTTTCCACACTTGGGATGGACTTTTATCATGCAAAGTGTTCATGAAATTTACTGAGTGTCACTTTTAAAAGAATTAAAGTGTTTTGAAATGGTGTTTGAAACTATTTTCATTTTTAAAAGGGAATTTCAATTTTTAAAGGGTATGTTTTATATAAAGAAGTGATTTTGTGCCTTGTTTAATTTTTTTGAGAATTTTGGGTCTTGGTGGTGGTTTTAAATATTTAAAAAATAAATTGTGGAAAATGGTTGGATTCTAAATAAATTTTAAAGTGTGATTTGATAATTTTTTTTCAATGAATGTTTTGAATTGGGGTTTTAAATCATGTAAAATGGATTGGAATTCTTATATTATTTTTGAAGTCTTCGTTGGCACTTTAAAGGTGTTGTTTCTAAAACATGTGAGACCCTCAATTGATCATGTAAGAACCTGGATCTTCGTTTTCAGGTATGTCTTTCTTTTTTTTGGAGTTTTTGAGAAAAGAGTAATTTCTGGAAATTTTCGAAGTACATGTCATGTACTTTCTGAGTACACACTGTGTACTCCTTTGCCGCTCGAGGCCATGTGATGGCTGTGTCTGGGCCACACACACTGTGTGTAGGGGTGATGTGGAGGCTGCTTAAAGTGGAGTACGGAAAAACAGAGTACACGCTGTGTACCCTAGAAGTACACGCCGTGTATTTTCTTTATTTATTTTTAGTTAAACGGATTGGGGTCGCGTCTAACCCCTAGAATCATCTTCTTCTAGGTCTCGTTCGACCGAGAGAACCCGTACGGCCGTGATCTTTCTCCGAGCCCTCGCGCCTCCTTCTGTTCTCTGAATCGACCATCATCGACTGCGTTGGAACTGCAGTGGTAAGCTATATCTTCTCCTAGAGCTTTGTTTTCCAATTCCTCCTCCTTCTCAAGATATCGTGGTTTGAGTGTTTTGGACGTTTTCTCAGATCTTCGACATTATAAGGAGAATCAATCATCGTGGTTCAAGTATATTGATATTTTAGCATCGAGGTAGGTGGTTTGTGCCTTTCTGTAGGAAGTCTTTGAATATTTTGTGCAATTCCACCAATTCCCTTAAACGGGGTATTGTGTGTGTTTCCTATTTTTTCCCTATTGTTTCCAGCTTTGCTTGATTACTTGAGTAGAGGTAAATACTTGTGAATAGGGTAATTTTTACTATGCTCTGGATGTTTTTCCATGCATGTTTTTCTTGTTAGGCATTTTTTCCAGTTGTCATGCCTAGTTGTAGGATAGTGGAACTATTGTACTATTATGCTTCTCTGCCTTAGAATGATAGCCAAGTAGTTCTTGAGGTTTACTTGGGGCGATACCCGCGCTATGCATGTTTGTTTTACACATAGATGAGAGAACCTAGTGTAGTGGACCACAGGGATAATGGATGTAAGGGCTTCTCCAGAGTGTCTTTAATTTACAATGTGAGACCATAGGGGGAATTGATGTTGAGTGCTTCCTCAGAGAGTCTGTAGTTCCTCGATGTGGGCCACGGGGGGAATGATATTTTGACTGGTTCCCCAGAGATCCTGTAGTACGATACGAGACTATAGGGGGAATTGACGGTGAGTGCTTCCTCAGAGAGTCTATTCTTTAGCTGAACCAGAGGGGCGAGACTGTGTGTTCCTCCTAGAGGGTTGCTGGTACTTATAGGTTGAACCATAAGGGTTAGGCTATGAGAACTACCCAGGGGTTTACCTGTTGTTCTTCTTGTTGATTGGCTATTACTTGTGTACTTCTTATGCTAGACCGTGTGGATTGTAGATGCTGTGTGTTTTCTTGTTTACTGCTTCCTGTATTTTTGCTGCCATGCATTCACTGACTGTTAGTCACAGATCTTTGGGTGGTTGCCTACTCAGACCTTGTCTCACACCCTGTTTGGGCCATGATTTTGGGCCCAAACAGATTATATTGTTGCAGGTATAGACAAGGGCAAGTGCCCTTCTGCTTCAGGTACTTGACTTGATGGGGAGCTGGAGAGCATGGGACCAAGCTGTGGCTTGCGATGCTGAGGAGTTCACCTGTTTTATTTTTCACTTTGGTTTAGTATTGTATTCATCATTTTTACTTGTTTGGCTTCTTTCCTAGACATATGTATCATGCATCATTTTATATACATGTGTGTGTGCTCCAGCTGTTTATTGTTAGTCTTCCGTTGTTTATCATTTACTCTTGTATGGATGGTTACAGTTTCTACTTTTTTCTAAATTTTTTTATTCCACTGTGTACTCTACCAATGAGGGAATAGTTTCCCCATGATCACACTCAAGTCCCTTGCTGCTAGTCGGCATCCTCTGCCGTTTGGGGAAATGCGCTTGAGGCAATGTGACCAACCGGGTATGGGGTGCCTCTGGGTGGATTCCAGAACCGGGACGTTACAAAGTAGTATCAAAGGAGTTATTTTCTCTTGATTTACGGTTTGGAGACTTTATCCAGGGATAGGACAGATTTGGTACTTGGTATTAATCTTTTCTCGGGAGTAGCTAACCCGTGTACAGGGAAAATCCATACTACCTTGTTAATTGCAATTTTCTGGTTTTTGAGATTTACAGTTGATATGATTTCACCTAGAGTGATTCACATGACTTGTGTTGTTATTGTTTTTTCTATTGCGGTTCTATTTTCTGTCGAAACCCGATGAGATGAGGGTATGTCATCTCATGCATCATATAGGCACTTGCTAGAAATCACATTCCATGCATTCTTTCCATGCCATCTAGGGTGCATTATAGATTTCATGTAGTTGTGATAGACTTTGTATATATTATTCATGTTGTTGCGATAGATACTTTGATAGAATCCTTTCTATTTTGATAGAGAAATTGTTTGTTTTGTACTTTACTTAAATGAATGCCAAATTTTGGTTCTTGAGGCGTTATGGTCCCTCTAGAATCAGAAATTAGTGAATCATTGACCAGATTTTTCATATATATGACTGTATTGGATGCCAATCTTTGATTCGTAGGGAGTATGGGCCCTCACAGATCAGAATTTGGCACCTCCTTGCCTTGTTTTATGTGTTTTCTGGGCTTCGGTGCAGTTTCTTAGATACTTCCCAGAAAAACCCAAAATACACGGCGTGTAATTTTTGACTACACGTCGTGTAGTTTCAGACCGTGTCACTGATTGTGTATGCAGTAATACGGTGTTGTAGAAATTTCTTTAGGAACACGTCGTGTACGGTAGGTGCACGTCGTGTGGTTTAGAGCCGTGTACTCGGTCGTGTCACTAACAACACGGGTTGGGGAAGCTCGAGTAGAACACGTCGTGTTTTGTAAGAACACACCATGTGGTCTTGTTCCAAGTACCCGGACATGTCACGAACAACATGGGTCAGTGTTATCATCTCCTATACAAGCCATGTTTGTTTAGAACATTTTGTGTAAGGTTCAGCCATGTATACGGACGTGTAACTAACAACACGGGTCACTGAAACCTTATCTCGTACACGTCGTGCCTCTATGGAACACGCTTTGTTGCCTAGGGTTAAGACAGACCGTGTGGGATAGCCATGTAAAGAGACTCGGGCAGGGGAATAGAGTTCAAGTATATTCCGTGTGTTGGGACAACACGCCGTGTAGTTTGGGGTGTTACACGACCAGTAGGGCAGGGGTACACGCCCAAGTAAGTGGCTTAGGAAGACACGCCGTGTAGTTTTATACATGTCGTGTAGTCGTGTTTTGTAAACTTGAACATTTTTCTCTCATGTTCCCATTTTGTACTCTAGATTTCTCAGTCTTTTTTAATCCTGATCTTTGGTGTGCTTTTGATCTTTCAGATATATGCCTCTAAGACGTCCTCCGGTTGTACGTCAGTTTCCAGATGGTGATCAGACACCGGATATGTCCGATCAGGGACCTCCTGCAGATCCTCCTGTAGTTCCAGCCTTGCCACCAGCAGTTATGCCCATTGCAGGCGCTGATGCGCAGTTTAGAGAAGGTTTTATGAGGATGATGCAGACCCTTCAGGGAGCACCGCCTCCGGCCACGACTATGGCAGACTTGATGCGGGTTTTCCAGCAGCAGCATCCTCCTACTTTCTCGGGGGAAGGAGGACCACAGGCTACAGAGTTATGGATGGAAGCCATGATGACTATCTTTGAGCATCTAGAGACACCTCCAGAGAGGAGGTTCAAGCTCTCTACCTACATGCTTCGAGACTCTGCCAAGAGGTTGTGGGACGTGATCTCACAGGCGGGACATCAGTAGGTTATGTCTTGGGAGGAGTTCCAGCATGTGTTGTATGACTACTTTTACCTGGAGACCCTGAGGGCCGATCACACCCGGTAGTTTATGAGTCTAGAGAAAGTTATCTATCTGTTATGGATTATTCCTCTCATTTCACCGAGTTTCAGTGTTTCACACCCCTCTGTGGTGGAGATGGGATGTTCTTGGCAAGGAAGTTTGAGGATGGTCTCAGGAGAGAGATCATCTCACAGGTGAATCTCTTCCAGTTGACTTCCATCACTTCCATCGTCAACCAGGCACTGATTGCAGAGCACAATCTTAGAGACTCCGGAGTTGTGAGCCAGGGCGGTTCTGCTTTCAGAGCTAGTGTTCCTCCAGTTGACAGCAGGAAGCGCCATACGGAGTCTACATGAGGTGATCTGAGGAGGCGAGATACATCTTCATGTATCCAGGTAGTATGCTACTAGTGTGGAAGGGCAGGGAACACAAGGCCGCAGTGCCATAGAGACCTAGTGGAGTGCCGATCTTGTGGCAAGATGGGTCACCTCCAGCGTTTCTGCCAGGTTTTCTCACTAGTAGCTGGTGACGGGGGTTCTTCCATGACTCCTCGTTCAGGGGAATCACCACCAGTTTCTCACCAATCGGGAAATTTGAGTTCTTCTGGCCGTTCGGGCCGAGGTGGAGGTCGAGGTCGTGGTATTCAGTCACCAGTCTTTCAGCGTCAGTAGGGAGGATCAGCTCAGAGTGGTTAGGTAGGGTCATAGGGCCGCGGGGAAGGCCAAACTTTTGCGGTGGAGCAGACCTATCAGGATCAGGTTCCTAGACCTTCTACAGTTCAAGGTACGATCTTAGTAGCCTCAGTTTTATCTTCAGCTCTTTTCTATACTGGTGCTACGCATATATTTATCTATGTTACTGTTGTGGAGAGCCTTGGGCACTGTATCCTTTATTCTGCCGACTTATTGACACTAGACACACATTTGGGGATGAGGACATCTAGTGTACGTTAGTGTAGAGAGTTCCCTCTAGAGGTTGCAGGGTATCATTTCTTATGGGATATCTATGTCCTAGAGATGACAGGCTATGATGCCATTCTCAGGATGGACTGGCTGGTTCCCTTCCAGGCAGTCATCGACTATTATCGCCGCAGGGTGAGTTTCATTTCACCATAGGGTGAACCTTTTCTACATAGAGGCGAGTGGGATGTCTAGGCGAGTCGAGTAAGACTCGAGCATCATGGGATAGGAAGGGTTACGTCCCAGATTTCTAGTCTTTATCTAGATGATCAGGGGACTTCACAGCTGGACTTTCCTCCATTGGTGGATCGTTTTAGGGCTATCTTTCCAGAGGACTTTTCAGGTTTTCCACCGGAGTGTGAGGTAGAATTTTCTATTGAGATCGTGCCAGGAGTGGCACTGGTGTCCATTCCTCCTTATAGGATGGAAACACCTGAGTTGTAGGAGCTCAAGAAGCATTTTGAGGAGTTGCAGGCAAAGGGTTTCATCCAACCCAGTACTTCTCCTTAGGGTTTGTCCGTCCTATTTGCGAAGAAGGCAGATGGTACCCTTAGGCTCTGTGTGGATTATCGAAAGCTGAACCAGTTGACGGTCAAGAACTGATATCCCTTTTCGAGGATTTATGACCTCTTCGATCATCTTCGACGATCCCGGGTGTTCTCGAAGATTTATTTGAGATCCGGTTATCATCAGTTGCATGTTAGACCATCAGATATACCTCTGACAGCCTTCAGGAGTAGGTATGGTCTCTACGAGTATACGGTCATGCTGTTCGGTCTCACGAATGTGCCAGCAGTTTTCATGGCACTGATGAACCGTGTGTTCCATCCTTACTTGGACTTCTTCTTCATGGTCTTCGTAGATGATATCTTGGTGTACTCTCACACTCGACAAGACCATGCTACTCATCATGAGATAATTCTGAGTACACTGAGATAGCATTGGATTTATGTTAAACTCTCGAAGTGCCACTTTTGGATGGACCATATTCACTTCTTGGGTCACGTCATCTCAGAGGCAGGAGTATCTGTGGACCTAGAGAAATTGGGATCTGTAGTTTCCTAGGAGCATCCGAAGAATTTTTTTGAGGTATGGAGTTTCCTAGGGCTGGATGGATACTAAAAATTCTTCATTCAAGACTTTTCATGCCTAGCATCACCATTGACAGGTCTGACCAAAAAGGGGGAGAAGTTCTTATGGTCAGATTCTTGTGAGTTAGCCTTTCAGGAGATGAAGGGAAGGTTGACGTCAGCACCGATACTAGTCTTTCCAGAGCTAGGCAAGAGATATACTGTTTATTGTTATGCTTCAGGTATCGGTCTGGGCGTTGTGCTTATGCAAGGAGATGGATTCGTTGTGTACGGGTCTCGGCAGTTGAGACCACATGAG
Source organism: Viscum album (assembly GCA_963277665.1). Lineage (NCBI taxonomy): Eukaryota > Viridiplantae > Streptophyta > Magnoliopsida > Santalales > Viscaceae > Viscum > Viscum album. Next base: position 1,894,314,426 of record OY728158.1, on the reverse strand, counting down.
AAGAACTACTCAACGCAAGATCTGGAGTTGGCAGCTGTTTTTCATGCCTTGCGCTGTTGGGGACATTACCTTCTAGGAGAGCAATTTTTGGTTTTCACCAACCACAAGAGTCTCAAGTACATCTTCACTCAGCGTGATCTGAATCTGAGATAGCACAGGTGGGTCCAGTATCCTCAGTCTTTTAATTTTGAGCTTGTCTATACGTCGGGAAAGGGCAACACAGTGGAAGATGCGTTGATCAGGAGAACTCATATTTAGGCAGTTCAGGAGGATAGCAGTGAGTGGTAGCTTATGGCTCTGTTCTCCGAGATGCATTTAGAGGTGCACGATAGATAGGGACCGACTTACCTATCTTCTGTAGCTTTTACCTTTTCACTTATTGATCGGGTACGAATGAGGCATCTATCAGACTCAGAAGGCTTAGTCCTGCGGGAGAGTGTGTTAGGAGAGGACCCTCTTCCTGGATGGACAGTGGGTGAGGATAAAATATTGCATTTCCAGGGATGCGTATGGGTTCCAACCGACATACGTGAGGAGATGATGAGGGATTTTCATTCCTTAGTTTGGGAATTTCATCCTGGCATCACCAAGATGTATCGGGATCTTCATCACCAGTACTGGTGGCCAGGTATGAAGAAGGATGTTGCTGGTTTTTTCTTGAGGTGTTCTACTTTTCATCAGGTGAAGGTGGAGTATCAGCGACTAGTAGGCCTTTTACAACACTTACCCATTCCGGAGTGGAATTGTAACGATGTCGCGATGGACTTCATGACCGGTTTTATGAGGTTGCCTCGAGGGAACGATGTTGTTTGGGTTGTCTTAGACAGGCTTATGAAGGTTTCTAACTTCTTAATGATCAATGAGACCTTCAGTGTTGATGATCTGGGACGACTGTACATCTGAGATATCGTACGTCTGCATGGAGTTCCACACTCCACTGTTTCAGAAAGGGATGCGTGTTTTACTTCTCGGTTCTGGTAGAGGCTTCAGAAGGCTTTGGGAACACAGGTACTTTTGAGTACAGCATACCATCCCCAGACAGATGGACAGTCCGAGCGTACGATCCAGGTGCTTGAGGATATGATCTGAGATTGCATTCTATAATTTGGCGGTTCTTGGGAGAAGCATATCCCTCTATTGGATTTCTCCTACAATAACAGTTTTTAGGAAACTATTCAGATGGAACCTTACGAGGATTTGTACGGTAGGCCATGTCGATCACCTTTATGCTGGCTGGAGGCGGGAGAGGAAACTTTAATGGGACCTCGTCTTGTTCAGGAGACCTAGAGAATATAGAGTTGATTCGAAAGAGGATGGATACAACACTGTCTCGATAGAAGTCTTATATTAATCAGCAGAGACAACCTCTGGAGTTCGAGGTCGGGGATCAGGTTTTCCTACGTATCACACCAAGGTTGGGACACAAGATTATTTGGAGACAGGGTAAGCTTTCACTGCGGTACGTCAGGTTGTTTGAGGTATTGGAAAGAGTTCGGACAGTTGCCTATCAGTTGCAGTTACCTCATAGGTACCAAGCTATGCACGACCTCTTCCACGTCTCTCAACTCCAACGTTACTTTTCAGACCCGTCTCATGTCTTTCAACCTAAGGAGGTTGATCTTGAAGTGGATGTGTCGTTTGGGAATCAACCTATCCGGATTGTCAATCGCAGTACGAAGGTTCTCCGTGGGCAGTCTGTTCCTCAGGTACGGGTGCTATGGCAGCACAGGCGATTACAGAACGAGACCTAGGAGAGGGAGACCGATGTACGATCACAGTTGCAAGAGATGTTTGGGGTTTCTTCTTCTATGCCTCGCTTTGGAAATTCGAGGATGAATTTCTTTAAGGGGGGAAATCTGTAATAACCCGGATCTTAATTTTTAGGTATGTTTTTCTTTTTATTGGAGCTTTTGAGAAAAGGGGGATTTATTGAGATGTTTGAACTACACGTCGTGTACTTTCTGAGTACACCTTGTGTACTCCTTTTCCGCTCGAGGCCATGTGCTGGACGTGTCCGGGCCACACACACAGTTTGTAGGGGTGATGTGGAGGTCGCTTAAAGTGGAGAACGGAAAAACAGAGTACACGTCGTTTACCCTAGAAGTACATGTCGTGTATTTTATTTTTTTTCATTAAACGGACCGGGGTCACGTCTAACCCCCAGAATCATCTTCTTCTAGGTCTCATTCGACCGAGAGAACCCGTACGGCGGTGATATTTCTCCAATCCCCCACACCTCCTTCTGTTCTCAGAATCGATCGTCGTCGATTGCGTTGGAACCGCAGCGGTAAGCTCTCTCTTCTCCTAGAGCTTTGTTTTCCAATTCCTCTTCCTTCTCAAGATATTGTGGTTTCATCTTTTTGGACGTTTTCTCAGTTCTTTGACATTCTAAGGAGAATCAATCATTGTGGTTCAAGTAAATCAATCTCCTAGCATCGAGGTAGGTGGTTTGTGCCTTTCTGTAGGATGTCTTTGAATATTTTGTGCAATTCCACCAATTCCCTTAAATGGGGTATTGTGTGTGTTTCCTATTTTTGCCCTGTTGTTGCCATCTTTGCTTGATTGCTTGAGTAGAGGTAAATACTTGGGAATAGGGTAATTTTTACTGTGCTTTGGATTTTTTCCCATGCATGTTTTTCTTGTTAGGCGTTTTTTCCAGATGCCATGCCTAGTTATAAGATAGTGGAACTATTACACTGTTATGCCATTATGCCTTAGAATGATAGCCAAGTAGTTCTTGATGTTTACTTGGGGCGATACGCACGCTATGCATGTTTTTTTAAACAGGGATGAGAGAACCTAGTGTAGTGGACCATGGGGATAATGGACGTAAGGGCTTCTCTAGAGTGTCTTTAATTTACGATGTGAGACCACAGGGGGAATTGATGTTGAGTGATTCCTCAGAGAGTCTGTAGTTCCTCGATGTGGGCCACAAGGGTAATGAGACATTGAGTGATTCCCCAGAGAGCCTTTAGTATGATACAAGACAATAGGGGGAATTCAAGGTGAGTGATTCCTCAGAGAGTCTATTCTTTAGCTGAACCAGAGGGGCGAGACTGTGTGTTCCTCCCAGAGGATTTCTAGTACTTGTAGGTTGAAGCATAAGGGTTAGGCTGTGAGAAATACCTAGGGGGTTACCTATTGTTCTTCTTGTTGATTGGATATTACTTGTGTACTTCTTTTGCTAGACTGTGTGGATTGTAGTTGTTGTGTGTTTTCCTGTTTACTGCTTCCTATATTTTTACTGCCATGTATTCACTGACTGTTAGGCACATATCTTTGGGTGGTTGCCTACTGGTACCTTGTCTCACACCCTGTTTGGGCCATTCTTTTGGGCCCAAACAGATTATATTGTTGCAGGTATAGACAAGGGAAAACACCCTTCTACTCTAGGTTCTTGACTTGCTGTGGAGATGGAGAGCATGGGACCAAGCTGTGGCTTGCGATGCTGAGGAGTTTACCTGTTTTCTTTTTCACTTTGGTTTAGTATTGTATTCATCATTGTGACTTGTTTGGATGCTTTCCTAGACATATGTATCATGCATCATTTTATATACATGTGTGTGTACTCCAGTTGTTTACTATTAGACTTCCACTGTTTATCATTTACTCTTGTATGGATGGTTACGGTTTCTGTTGTTGTCTAAATGTTTTTCTTTCGCTGTGTACTCTACCAATGAGGGCATAGTTTCCCCACAATCACACCCAAGGCCCTTGTTGCTAGTCGGTAGCCTCTGGCATTTAGAGAAATGTGCTTGAGGCCATGTGACCAACCGGGTATGGGGCGCCTCTGGGTGGCTTCCGGAACTGGGACATTACAGATCCCCTTTTAATTTTTTTATTGTTTTGGTTTTTAACCCCTTGAGGATTTTTTATATTAATATATCTATATGTGATGCTTATACATGGATGTGTAAAGGGGATATTTATCGCAAAGATGGAGTAGGTGAGATAAGTATTGTTTTAAATGATTTATTCATGTTATTTATACCTTTCTTGATTACTCACCTCCCATGGTTGATGTTATGGGAATTATAGGTATTTAATTAGGGTTATGGATAATTGAAAACCCTAGTGTTTATTGTGATCTTGATATGTGGTCATTTCTTGTGGATTTTTACTGCTTCAAGGATGGATAGCATCCCCGTTGTATCTAAACACTCCTAGGATGGTTGTTGGGTATAGCTAGTTCAATGGGACTACCCGAATATACATATTCTTTAGTGTTAACCTATGTTTCATGTTACTGGTCTAGACTATTTTAATTGAGTCCCATGTAATTTCCCATGAAATTTTGGACCTCTTTAAGGCATTTTAAAGGATTTATTTCCATGGTTGTTTTGTATCCCATGCTTCTTGATTTCATGAAACTAATACTTGGTTGAGTTTGTTTTTGTTATGGGTTCTTGATATCTTGTTTCTTTATTGTGATTTTACTTCTCCTTGAGTGTTATTTTGGTTTATTTTTCAAACTATATTTCTAAAAGAATTTTTAAAGTGTGGTTTTAAATAGAAAGTTTAGTTATTGATATAAAAGGTCTTATATTTTTGAAATTTTTTGGGATATAGGGATCAATAATGAACTTTTATTTGTTTTAATGATTTAAAAGGCCCTCATTCCATGGTTTTGGAAATTTTTTGGAAATATTTACCAAAAGTGTTCATTATTACTATTTCATGAAAAGGGATTGGTTGTTTTAAAAAGTGTCATGTTGTTCTATTACTTGGATTCATTTATACTCACATGTGAAAGGCTATTTATAATTTATGTTGAAACTAGAATTTTATATACTTTCTTAAAAGGTTAATGTCATATAATCCTTAGTGATATCATACTGGGCATGTTTTTCTCACACCCTATATATGCATTAGTGTATGAGTGTGTATGTAGCTTCCGTATTCCCTCTCAAGTTACCAATTCTTGATTCTAGTTTGATGGATACTCAAGATTTTGTAGATGGATGAAAAAGAAATGGTGAGTGATTGTGGGTTACTAGTGGTGACATTAAAGCTATTCAGATTCTATTTTCTTTTAACTTGGTATGTTTTATTGGTCATTTCATCTAGTTGTATTTTATATTTTCATTTTTTTTTCTTTTTCATATCTGTTTATTTTGGGAACTCTATATCATTAATATTTATGAGTTGAGTCTGGGATGTTTATTTTTGGATAATGTTGGATAGTTATGAAAATAATTTGGATAAGATGTATTGGTTATGAGTCATTTTCCCTTTATCTATGTGATTATATTATCATTTGAGGGTGAAATTGTTCCCATAAATGGATTATTGATACCCAAGAATCAGTTTTCATCCTGTGGGGATCGAGAACACCCTTTGGACCTAGTGGTGGGATGTAAGTGATATGTCGAGTCATCCTAGGTCAATTAGTTATATGGATGGTAAGTTTTCTACCTATAAAGAATTCATATAGGAAAATATTTCAATAAAATTTATTAAATTGATTATGAAGAAACTTTTTCATCTAGAGCATTGATAAATTAAATTCAGATTTTTTATTCCATATAATCTTATTTTGATTATGAGGTATATAAAATGGATGTCAAAACCACATTCCTTAATGATAATTTAGTTGACATGTATATGATAAAACCTGAGGATTTTGAAGTCAAAATTTATTCTAATAAGGTATGAAATATATAATAGTTCATTTATGTATTAAAGTATCCTTCTTATAGTTGTAATATTTAGTTTTTTGATGCAATCAAAGATTTTGGTTTAATTTAAAACATGGATGATTCATGTGTGTGTATTTGTGTAAGTGTAATAGTGGTAGTGTATTGTTGTTTATAATATTATATATGGATAAAATACTTCTTATTGGAAATGAAATCCTGAAACTTCATTGTGTGAAGAGTTAGCCGAGTGAATGATTATCGATGAAAGAAATGGGTGAAGAAACCTACATAATGTGTATTAATATCTATAAATATAGAACTAATAGGTTTCTTAGACTCAGTCAAGACACTTAAATTGGTAAATTGCAAAATAGTTTTATCATGTAGACCTTCGAAATGGGTTTTTTACTACTATTTCATAGAATGAATATTAGGTTGATTTGGGATCCTTCTAATTAGTTATATAGGATGGATATAATTCTCTATTTATAGGTTCTTTCATGTATTTCATGTTGTGTACTCAGACTGATGTCACCTATGCTCTTATAATTACTTCTACATGCTAATACAGTCCTGATGATAGTAACAAGAATTATATTAATAACATCCTTAAGTACTTGATAAAGACTAAGGATAATATCTTGGTATTTGGATGAGAGGATGGTATTTGAGTAAAGGGTTACACAGATGTAAGTTTCCAATCTGATAGATATTATATTAAATATCAATTTGGTTTTGTGTTTTTTATGAATGGTGGAGCTATCAATTGAAATAGCTCTAAAAAGATACAATAGTAGACTTGAAAATAGAGGTGGATCACATCTCTACATCTGATATTGTAAAAGAAACTATTTGGATTGGGAAGTTCATTTTTTAACTAGAGGTGGTTCCAAGAATTGAGGGAGTTTTCAATATTTACTATGACAACACTAAATTTATCACTTAGAAAAAGGAACCCATGTCTCATTAAAGGAATAAACACATAATTTTCAAATACCATCTTATATAATAGATTGTTGAAATATGTTTTGTTAGGATATATTGGGTGTATACAATAAAAAATGTAGTAGATCTATTAATGAAACCATTAGCACAGTAACATCATAAGGGTTATGTTGATTCTCCTGGTATATAATACTTAAGAGATTAATTTGAAGGTTTCATAATGTATCATGTTATTATAATAAAGAAAATATCCATTTATCATTCATCCATGTGTGTTGCAATTTACTTTACATTAATGGTGGAATGAAAATATTCCCTCAAAGTATGACTTTGAGTTGTCCCTAATCAATTGTCCTCACAAAGTAGTATGGTTTGTGATAATATTTTAAGATTATCATGAGTAGTGGACTCATGAGATACTAAGTGGAGACTTAATATTTGGAATGACCTACCATGTATATCCTATGTAATTTCATATAGTCATTGATATAATTAGGATTGTATACTTATAATAAGTCATTCTTACCTAATGTTGGAGATTTACCTATCATGAGAACCTTCATACTTTGATATCTTTCTTACAGAAGTCACTGTAGATTAGCTAATCAAGTGGTGGTTGTGTATGTATTTTATTAGGAAATTGGTTGGAGCATGACCAATATGGTATTTTTTCACTTATATGATGAGAAAAGACATATGTCCCTTTATTGGATTAGATTGAGAAAACGTATGACCATCATTAGTTGATTCACATAATATATTTTCAAATATTAGGATGAGGGGAATTTGATATTCCCATCATCTAGATGAATGATATGTGATATATTCATATACCAATTCAATAATTTTAGAGATTCAATAAAGTATGAGATGGCCTATATTTTATTGAGATTGTTCCATTTCTAGTGGTCACTTGATGTCATGGGAAAAGGGGTTATATAGGTATACATACAATGTATATGATACATATTACGATGGATATTTTTATATGATATATAATTATATTTGATGGATATCACACCATTCCCCTTAATGGATTGAGTTTTATGGATGATTTCCTAGAGGTTTCTCTTTTCTTATATCTATGAGATAGAGATTTCATATTTTTTATCAATGCTACTAAGGCTCATAGGGTCTCATAGTTAAGCATATAAATAAAGATCGAGTTTTTAATAAATATTTTCTTCCAAAATGTATAGAGTTTGATAAAAATATATCCAAAATAGTTTTGGATGGATTCACAAGTTTTGTAAATATTTTAATTAGTATTGGATTTTAAGTCTGAGTGAGAGATTGATAAAGATGCACTAAAAATAGGATGATTCATATTATATAGATTCCTAGGTAATGTGGTATGATATGCATGAGATTAATTTCATACCTTATGATATATTTATATCATAAAGGTAGTAATGGGATATCTCTTTCACCAATATTATATTATACGATATATTTAAGATATGTTTGTATGGGATGTATGAATCTTTCATCACCTCTCACATGGTTCTTATTTGGTTATGATCCATGGGATGGATCATTTAAGGCATTGCACATAATTAATTGAAGTGATAAATAAATAAAACCTCCAAAAAATTGTAATTTATGGATGAGAAATTGATACATGAGATCTAGATGACTCTCTTTATTAAATGAAGATTGTTGAGATGGATATATAAAGGGATGAGACCTCATCTGTTGGTGTAGTTAGAAGCATGTAAAGCCTATCAACACTCTCTTCTCATGATATATCATTCATCATGAAAAGTGTATGTTCTGTTAGCCCTTTATAATTTTGAAAATCATTAAGTTGTGAACTAGGATTCAAGTGTTGGTGCATTCCCATCGGAGGTAGGAAGGAAATTTTTTGCAGTTATTATGATCCTAATCAAGCTACTCCATCAAAGAATAAGATGAAGGGAATTTTTTTGTATTATATGTATGCTATTTATTTAATATTTCTATGTAAACTGATTCTTAAAGATATACCAAGATAGTTTCTTGGGTTCTTTTGCTTCTAATGATCATGAGCTTGTTAGCACTTGATGAGAAGGGTTAAATGGTTAATAGGGGTGAATTGACTTTTTTAAATATTTTTCAGTCACTTATCAAATTTAGGTCAATACAATGGAAATAAAAATATAAATAAATTTAGTTATTTTTTATAGTATTTAAGATCTAAATGGTCATACTCTAATATCCACCCCTCTCTACTGGAGAGACAGATGACACCCTATATAATAGACTCTGTGCCTTTTTTAGTGAGTTACAACCCTTTACAATTTCCTTTTTCAAACCCTGGAGGCAAAACCAAGACAATATTTTTCACACTGGGTGACTTAACCTGATTACCCTTCCTTTTATACACTTGGTGGAACAACCTAGAATCTACCATTTTAAGTTGAATTAAAACTAAACCCTACCATTTACAAAAACCAAGAATAACTAATCCCCTTTCCATTTACTGGATATAGAAGTACATGTACCCTATGTATGGGGTAGTATAACCCAACTACTACATTTAATGGGTGTCATAACCTGACAAAATTAATAATTATTAATAATAGAAATAATTAATAACTATAAATACCATAGTTATTAGAAAGGATCTGAGTTTCGGGGTAGAAACTTTCTCTCCAATAGAAATGGATCAAATGATTAAGGTTAAGATAAGATAAGTAGTTGAACACCAAGGTGTATCACATAGTACAGTTAAATAATATCTTAAAACTCTTTATCTTTATCTAGTTTTGTTAAACACAATATATTCAGTTATTTTATGAAAATTATATTCAAAACATGATGCTCATTGTATTTCATTCTTTCCAAATCAACATGTGATTTCTTCATTGAATACACATGAAAATTATTCCCACATGGATTTACTTCAATAATCTATGATATTAAAATAGTTTGTACAAAACAACTTATTATAACATTTAATACATCATTAAATGAACTCATAAAAACAAATATAAATGTACTTTTAAACTTCCCCAAATACATGCAAGGATTTTCATATTTCAAATAATTCAAATTTAAATATTTCAAGTTTCCAGAAAAGAGTGTGTATTTTAATACATGTATAGTCATATTTAATGAACTTTAAATACAATTTAAAATATCTATATGTAAATTTAAATAGGATCAAAATAATTTTTGAGTATTTAAGGAATAATTAAATCAATAGAAACATATGAAAAAACATGCAGTAATTCATAATATAAAAGAGTATTTAAAATAAATAATTTTTTAAACTAAAATATGCCAAACAAATTAAGTGGCCATAGGTCATAAGGTAGGTTCAAGTATTTTCCAAATTTCAACATCATATGATAGGTTCATTTTTATTCATGTCATAGGTTTTTTTTCTTCTTATGGTCAGTTCATTTTTCTTCTTGTGGTTAGTTCTAGAATTTACTAAATTTTCAAAAACATACTAATAGCAGACTCACTATAACTCATGTTAGAGGGAATAAATTATTTAAATAAAATTTATGAGAAATTATAATTCTGAAATAAAAAATATTATAATTATCAATACATAAATAAAAAAGTGGATCAAGGAGCCACCTTAATAGATATGGTCCCTTAAAATGCATCACACACACCTTGACATGGCATAGTCCCCCTCTATAGTTTCATAGTGGTGTCATGGAAGTTTAGAAGATAGATAAATTAGGTTATTTGAGTTCAACTATATTATAAATTTGTTGTTAACTTCAATAAACAATATACATCTAGGTTTTTGACTTGGGAATTCTCTATGACTTTAGTTATCACGCCCTTAAATAATATTTGGGATACTTTATCTCTCGTTATCTCTCTTATATTAGATTTGAGATGACATTTATTTTTTTATTCTTTTTGTTTTAAAGGTTACATACTGGGTATTTTTATACTCACCCATTCATAGGCTTTGTGACGACATGTTTTTTGTTTGAGTAGATGGAATATAGTATGGAGGTGACTTTGGTGTATGTGGAGTTGGAGCTTTGTAGTGCTTAATAATGATAGTTTGTGATGGTTCTTGTAGTAAAGACGCTGGCCCTAGTAGCCCAAAGCCAGTGGTTACTTTATTACATTGGTATTAAATAAAATAAATCACATCCTAAAGGACTAAATAGTTTATTAGTCTTTGTAAATTACATATATACTTGAATCCCATATTACATTTAAAAACATAAAATACAAAATAGTATTTTATTTGGGATTATCTTAGTTCCATATAGAATATACTTATATATCAGTCATAAAACATTCCCTGGTATCATGTGGAATGGAAACATAAGAAAGGGTTTATCATAGATTCTCAGTGAAGTAATGCATACAATGGAAGCTAAATAAGGCATGCATAATATGGAAAGAATAAATGATAATCAATTAATTCCATAAAAATAATCACAAGAGATTAAACTTATCCATGAAAGAAATAATTATTAAAATAATCACATGGATATCAATAAATTATTTCATAATGATGGAATTCATAATGTATTACATCTTAAACTTACCATCGAGGCCTTATGTCAATACATCTAAAAATACTATCAAGGCCTCATGTCAAGACATATACATAAATGGGTAAGGCCTTGGATAAATACCCAATTTAATTTGTCTCATGAGACCTAATGATGTATTGAGGTGCTATGTAATTTCAGATCCCAATATTCACTTAATAATTCCAATGTATTCATCATATTAATAAATAACATAACTTAATTAAGCTGCCTTAAAATCAATAATTATCTGTATTGGAAGAACTAGAATATAAAATATCAATAATTTCCCTAGTAAATATGATCATAAACCATCCAAATAAATATGGTGGATGGTATCATAATATTATATCCTTAATAAATCATAATATTCCATAAATTATGTTAACATAGATGAAAATACTTTCAAAATATCATTAGATAATTTCATGACAAAAATACCATTTTTCACTTTGTAAACACTTATTTAAAATCTAAAAATTTACCAAATATTATGAAAAACATTTTATTTTAAAATTAAGTTGTAAAATTTTAAATAAATATTCAAATAAAAGATTGGTCATGATGTTTTTAAATTATATTCATGTCGAATAAGTTAAGAAAACATTCCTTTCAAACTCTTGTTAAAAGATCAAAAAGTGACTCATTTGGAAAACAAAAAGAAGATTTATTTTAAATCCTTTTGGAAAAAATCAAAACATTGGTAAAATATCCTTTAATAAAATATTTTAGAATTTTAAAAAATCATATTATTAATTTTAAGGAAAATATGGATATAGGAGAGAAATGTTTTTGACTGGGTGGAAAAAAAAGTTCAGTTTTCCTTAAAAACATTATTTCAATATCTTTAGTAATTTAAGAGAGAAAAATGAAAGGAAAATTGTAATTTATAAAAAGAACCATATAAATATAAAATATAATATTTTTATGGTATAAATATCAAACAATTCCCCCAAAATATACTTAAACATAAATAATCCTGAATAATGATGGTATTGTGAAATAAGCCCTTACCTCAGGATTGACTTCCTACATATGTGTCTAAAACTTCTATATAATAAATATATATTTATTATAAATCTATTATAGAATTATACTCATATATATAATTCTATATATTATTTACTAATAATCTTTTATCACTCATTTTATTAACAATTCTTTGTTAAAATCACTATTCAGGGTAATAATTGATTCATTTTTAATATATGTTTTTGTTTAGAAGTTTTGGTTAATTTAATGTTATCATGGTTAAATAATATATAAAATTTTAACCACGGTATAAGTACCATATATATTCATTATATATGTATTTATATTAATCCATAAAATATATAGATAAAAAAATTAATTACATCGTTCATGGAGATGGTAGACCACACATAAACAGGAATGTTGTTTTCACTTTTTAATGAATGGAATGAAAGAAAGGTGAAAAATAATTTACATTAAAAGAATAATTATTATAACATATAAATCATATAAATTCATTAAATCTATCCTTGTTACCATTAATATAAAATATAAATGAAAAACAGATCATGTCGCTTCATATAGGTGGTAGCCCACACGTACACACGAGCGATGTTATCATTTTACAATGGATTGAAAGCTAAGACGGTAGATATGATATTATAATTAAAAAACATATTTATGTCATAAAAATAATATATAAACATTAAAATCATCATAATACCCATCTATAAAAGATGATGATGAAAAATTAATTGCATCGCTACGTGGAGACGGTAAGTCATTCGTATGCATGAGTGATACTTTTACTTCCCGTTTGATGGAAGAGAGAGTATATAATTGTGGTTTAATAATAATAATAACATCTAAATATATTTTGTATACTGAGTATATTAATTTATAATAAATACCAAATATTTATATGAGGTAAAAGAAGAAATAAATTGAACGAGGTTGAGTAATACGTTTACTTCTTATTCGGGAAACCTCTATTAGATCCTTTATTATGGAACCTAGGGTTATTAATTTAGGGATATAATCCCCATAAGAACATGTATAAGAATATTTAGAAGATAAATTGGTTGGTATTGTTCAATATAGGTTGCTTAATGTGGTGTCAATAAGAGAATGAGGGGGTGTCCTTTTATAAAGGAGGGAAAGGTCACACTTGGAATTGCAAAAATATATTAAAATATAACTAAGTAATTCTCAATAAAAATTATTCCAAATGGAAATATATTTTAATATAAGTTTGTATATAGTTTAAATATAATCAACCAATAAAAAAAATTTAGGTTTATGTGCTATTTTAATCCTTATCTTTTCATTTAATCCCTTATTTAAACTATTTTAACCTTAACCACAGTAACATCTTTTTCACTATTAAGGGGTTATAATTTTAATTATAAGATGAAAATTAGACCATAAATTGAAATGGATGAAATTTTAGACCATATATTATAACCCTTTTCCTCTTTTCAATATTTCAATTATTTTAAAATAATTTAATAAAATAGTATTTTCATAAAATATCATTATTATCATTTTTGACACTATTCATTTAATTTGACTTCAAATACATCAAGAAAAAATTTTAATTAGTGTATAAACCTTTAAAAAACCCTAAAATGTTATATTTATATAAAAAAAACCATATATCATAATAAATCTCCCAAATTGTATTACTTTGAATATTTTAAAAAACATTCATTTAATTTTCCCATTAATTGAATAAATATTGTTTCCCTATTTTGTAAGTAGTTAAGGTAATTATATAATAACTAAAAACTATAAATAAAATACCATTATGAAAATAATTTTATTATTCTCAAAATAACAATATATATTGTTTATCTACATTCTTATGTTCATATGTGAATGCATAAAAGATAGTTAAAAGTAAGAGAATTACATTTTCTATTTTTCTTTATTTTAAATATTATTTAGCTCATTTTCATGGAAAATTGTACCTTAAATAATTAAATTTAAAGTATAAGGTTATAAAGGTTGAATTTAATTCATCCAATCATGTTTTTCATAAGAAATGGTGACCTTAACACTTAGTTCTAACCTAGATTAACTTGATTTACCCTTTATCGATGTGATAAATTTTACAACGATTACTATTCATAATGTCTAAAAATAAAAGGGAGTTTTTTACCAAATTTTAAAATTATGATTCAAAATATTGAAGTCATTCTATCAAATTCAATGCCTATAAGTTTTAGAAATTATTTTTAAAATTAGTGTGCAAAACACGAGGAAAATCACTTTTTAGAAAAATAAATGTTTTAGAATAAAAATAGATTTATTCCTATCTCATGCATAACAAAAATATTAGATTAATTTTTAAAAAAATACTGAAAATATATCATTTAAATTTCACTAAAATAATTCACCAATTATTATTAATTTGATTTATTAATATAAAAACATGTTTCATTCATAAACACAATTTTTCACAGAAAACACTCTTTTACTTTTAAAAGATTTTTATTTTCATTCCTAATAAATTGATAATAATTAAAATTATTTTAGGAATAAATTTTTCATATTTTAGTTAGTATTATTCAAACCTCATAATTTAACTACTAGGTTATAATGGTATACAGTATTACTGTCTATTTGTACTCATGGTTTCCTATATCACAACCTATCAAATTTTTTTATTTAAAGAAATATATATATATATATATATATATATATTAAAATCTAAGAGTGTTACATTATACCCCCCTTACAAATAATTTCACATTCAAAATTCCATCACTTTAAACAAAAAAATAATTATCTCTATTTCATTACATCCTTGGGTTCCCAAGTAACTGCTTTGAATTTTTAATTCCTCCAGAGAACTTTAATCAGGTTAATCATCTTGTTTTATAGAACTTTATCTCTATGATACAATATTTCTACTGGTTGATCCTCATAGTAAATATCATGATCTAATGGAGCATCCTCTATTTTTATTACATGTAAAGGATCGGGTATGTACTTTCTTGGGAGAGCTACATGGAACTCCAGATGACATATATATTATCCCAGAACCAAAGATGGATTCTAATGTTAGTTCTCTAAAGGGTGAAGACAAGGAGGTAACTGATAGAGCAGTGGTTCATGAACAAATCCTTCATTATAAATAATAGACACTATAGGATTATTTCAATATCAATATTTCTAAGTAGGACCCACATAGAATGTTTGAAATTCCGTTATAAGTCAATTTGATAGAAGAATAGGCTTCTTGGATCGATAGTTAGAATCAAATTTTGCTATGTGTATTCAATAAGGAAAATACTAGCTTGGAGGAACATGTAAGGACATGGGAAAATATGGCCTTCCAATTTGAGGATTTTATCAAGTATAATCCAAACTTATATATAACCTCTATCTGATGGAAATTATATAGGGTTAATCATTCTATCTCTTTTAATTTTCTTTGTCATGAACAATTTTTCACATATGAGGTTTGATGTTTATTTTGTAATTATGACCCTTTTTGGTTTCCCAATTTTCATTAAAAGTTATTTATTTAAATAAAAAATATTTAAATTGTGTTCTTGATCTTGATATAGGTTCGGTGGAAGTAAAAAAGTGATAATATATTGTCCCTACTCAATCAAGAATCTCTAAAGGGACAATATACCTACGACACAATTTTCCCTAATTTCCAAATCGTATAACCTTATTCCATGGATAAATTCACAAAAAAACCTTTTTATCAACTTTAAATTTGAAATCACATCAACAATTGTCAGTATAACTTTTTTGTTGACTCTATGTTTCCTTGATGTGTTGTTGAATGACTCTATCTTTTTCTGCAATTTCCCTATCTAAATCAAGTTCTAATAGATTTATTTCTCTAAATTCATCCCAATAGGTTGGATTTATACACTTATATCTATATATATATTTATAAGGATCCATTTGAATTATTTATTGAAATATATTATTGTAATAAAACTCATTCAGAGGAAGGTTTTTATCCCAAACACCTTTGAAATCAATAGAACAAAATATTATCTAGGGTTTGAATAGTTATCTCAGACTGAACATCTATCTAAGGATAAGACACAGTATTGAAGCTCAATTTTGTATCCAGATATCACTAAATATTTTACCAGAACTTCATAGTAAACCTCATATATCAATTAGATACAATAGATAGTGGTACTCTATGAAACCTTATCACATCCTTAATGTATATTCTAGCAAGGTGATCAAGAGAGAAATCTTGTATAATAACAATGAAGTGTTCTAACATTGTAAGGTGGTAAACTACAACCAATATAGTATTATGTAATTTTTATGTTTTGGGGACTTTGATGAAAAAATCCATAGTGATTATTTCCCATTTCAATTCTAATATGGGTAATAGTTGTAACATCCTCTTAGACTTCAGTATCTTATCCTTAACTTGATAACATACTAATCACTAAGATACATAATCTATAATATCTCTATTTATATTATCCCACTATAAATACTCTTTTATATCTTTATACATATTCGTACTTCAAATATGAATAGAGAATAATAAACTATGTTCCTCATCCAACAACTCATTCTTCTAGTATAGTATTGATGGGAAAAATACTCATTTATGGACCTTTTCTTTCAACATAGTTATGGTTGAACTTATTATTATTACCCACCTTATTCTATAATTACACATCTTTCTTCTATATATTCTTAATGTTATCTCATAGATGGATGGTTGAATACTTATATGAGAAATATAATATATTTCTCCTTTAATCATGATTTCAAAATTCATCTTCAAAAAATCTATAAATATTGTATCTCTTTCAATTCTCATCATGGAAAAACTTGCATGGTATTTCTAACTCATAGCATCATCTATATTGTATGCCTTCCCAGGGTGGTAGTGTATTGAGAAATCATAATATTTGATTAACTCCAACCATATTCTCTAGAACATATTCAACTCTTTATGTGTAAATATATACTTCAAACTTTTATGATCTGTATATATATCACACCTTACACCATACGGATAATGCCTCTATATTTTCAATGCAAAAATTAGCAATGCTGACTATAAATCATGAGTTAGGTAATTTTTCTCATGAACCTTCAATTAGAATGAGGCATAAGATATCACCATATCATTCTGTATGATGACGCAGCCTAGTGCCTTCTTTGATGTGTCACTTTAGATCAATAATCCTTATCCACTACAAGGTAGTGTAAGTATAGGCACGTTGAATGGCCTTCTCTTTAGTTCTTTAAAACTCTATTAAAATTCATTTTTTTATAAGAAATTAACCCCCTTCTAAGTTAACTTGATGATTGAAGGCTGATTCTGAATATCAAATGTAACTTCACATCCTTGGAAATTGAATGGGATATATATTGGGAGATCCAATCCATATCCAAAATTACATCAAATTCAATGAGAGGAAGAATAAAAATATTCACATGAAGAACTTTACCAAAAAAATTTATTGGATAGGAATTGTAAACTTGATATGCGGTCATCCTACCATTAGGAGTTGTCATCGCCAACTCAATATCTAGTAATTGAGGTGGTTATCTGATACCCCTGTAAAATTATTCAGATATAAAAAAGTGTTTAAACCCAAAATAAAATATAACATTTTCAATTTTTGAGTTTATGAAAAGTGTACTTTTCACCACATCACAAAGAACTTAGAGGTCAGTTGTAGTAATTTCATAAGTTTGACCTTCTACCCTTGACTTGTTTTTTGGTAAGTTCCCTTGATGTTTGGGGAATTAGTTGGAGTAATTACACATATAATTTCATTTAAATCAATATAATTTTCTGGATTCTCCCTTATCCTTTTCATTCATGATCATGATTCCTTTTTCTCCACACATGAAGCAAACTCCTTTTCCTTTCAATCATGTAACCAGGTGTTTCCATCTACAAGTATCACATGTTGGAAAAAATTTCTTCCTATTCTTCTCCTAATTAGTTTTTTGCTCTTTCATCCTCTTTTTATATTTCTTTCCATTAAATTCATAAGTCTTGGATAATTATTTCTCTATCTTGATATAACATTATATTATATACTTATATGATGAGAATGTTTTAGAGACTAGTTCCCTTCAAAGGATTGGTTTTAACCCATAAAATAAATGGTCAATATTACTCTTGGTATTATGTACATAGTCCATATAATGCCTTTCTAACCTTGTAAGGTTATCTTTATACTTAGAAACACTCTCTTCTTCCTTTTATCATAGTCTCAATAATTGTCTCTCCATATCCACTTATTCTTCATGAGGAAATAACTTTTTAAGAAAATTTCCTTAAAATACTTACATTCCATGCTCTTTATTTCCTCATCATCCTTGTTGTTTTGAATAAATGACCACCATTGACCTGTATCCCATGAGAAACAATAAACTGTCATAAAAACCTCCTCTCATTCATTACTTCCTAAAGTGACAAATATCTTATCTAAGGAACTTATCCATTGCTTAACTAAAAATGGATTTATAGTCTCATTGAATGATTGAGTTTGTTGACGCATTAAGTGGCATAACATTATTACACTACATTATATATCATTAGGATACTCTATATAGATAAGTTAATTAGTCATGACATGAGTAAACTACCCCAATATAGTTATAATTTTTTCAGCACCAGTAGCAGCTCTAGCTCCATCTTCATTATCATTCCCATGAGGGAAGTCCCTATATGGATTATGGGCATTGATATGGTTTCCATTCCTTCCACTAGGTTCCATTTCTAAATATTAAAACACACAATATTAGATCATAAATTTATGAATTATACTTAACATAAATTTAGAATTTATGTATAACTAATATTATAATTATAAGTTTGGTTTCTTTGGGAATATTCTCAAGGTTATTCATTTGATTGAGTTCCCTAATCTATTTTTTTCCTAAATATTATTCCTATGGTTTTAACTAAAATTCATCTGATACCAACTGTAAATGACCTAACCCTATTATCCCATATTTGGTGGTTAATTTATTATATTGGTACTAAATACAATCAACTGCATCCCAAAGGACCGAATAGTTTATCATTATTGGTAAACATGATGCATACTTGAATCCAATATTACATTTGAAAACATAAAATTAAACATAATATTTTATTTAGGATCATCTTTATTCCCTCTAGAATATCCCTAGATATTATTAATAAAACATTACCTAGAATCCTAAGGAAAGGAAAAATAAGAAAATGGGGATCTCAGGTGCTCAGTAAGGTGATGCATACAACAGAAGCTAAATAAGTCATAAATAATATGGAAATAATAAAAGATAATCAATTAATACCATATAAATAATAACAAGAGATTGAAACTATCCATGAAATACATAACTATTAAAACAGTCACATGGATATCAATAATTAATTTCATAATGATGGAATTTATAATTTCAAGCATCGTAAATATACCATCAAATCATTATTCCAATACATCTAAAAATACCATCAAGGACTTGTTCCAAGACATTTATATAAATGGGTTAGCCCTCATCCAAATACACAATCTATTTTGTCTAATGATACCTACTGATGCATCAATGGGCTATGTTATTCTAGGTCCCAACTATTATTTAATAAGATAAATGCATTCATCATATGAATAAACAACATAACTTAATAAATAAGCCTCAAAAATCAATAATTGTATGTATTGGAAGAACTAACATGCAGAATATTAATAATTTCCCCAATATAGCTGGTTATAAACCTTCCAAAGAAATATGGTGTATGGTATCATAAGATTATAACCTCATTAAATCATATTATTAAACAAAATCTTTTGATATAGATGAAAATACTCTCAAAAGATCATTGTAAAATTTATTGAGGAAAATACCCTTTTCACTTTGAAAACACTTATTTAAAATCTAAAAAATTAATAAATATCAAAGAAATAATTATATTTTAAAATAGCCTCTTAAAATTCTAAATTAATCTTCTAATAATATAGCATTAATAATTTTGGGAAATATCATTCATGCCATATAATCTAAAAACATTCCTTTTATACTTTTGTAAAACGGTCAGAAGGTACATCATTTGGAAAATGACAAAAAGTTTCATTTTAAATAATTTTATAACGAAGTAAAAAATGGGTAGAATTTTCTTTAATAAATCATTTTTTTATTTTAAAAACATCCTCTTATACATTTTAAGGAAAATATGGTGATAGAAGAGAAATATTTTCAACTGTGTAGAAAAATAAGGTCAATTTTCCTTAAAAATATTATTTTAGTATCCTAAGTAATTAAAGAGAGTAAAATGAAAGGAAAACTTTTAATTTATATAAATAACCAGATAAGAATAAAATATATTTTATTTAAGATAGAAATATCAAATAATTCCCCCAATGAATACTTAAACATAAGCAATCCCAAATAAAGATGAGATTGTGAAATAAACCCTTACCTCTAGTTCAACTTCCTCCGTATGTGTCCGAAACTCATATATAATAAATATAGATTTATTGTAAATATATTATAGAACCATAATCATATAAATCATACCCAATATTATTTTCTTATAATCTTTTATCACTTGATTATTAATAAGTCTTTGTTAAAATTATTGTTTCATGTAATAACTACTTCCTTTTTATATATTTTTTTTTGGTAATCTCGATAATTTTACTTTTATCATGGTTAAATCATATACAGAATATTTATAATGATATAAATATCATATATATTCTTTATATATATATTAATAAAAAAGATATAGATATAAAAATGAACTACACCGTTCATAGATATGGTAGGTCGTATGTGTGCATGAACGTAGTTTTCACTTTTCGAATGATGGAATGAAAGAAATTTAAATAATAATTCACCTTTAAATAATCATTATTATAATATATATATCCTAAATATTCATTAGATTTATCCTTATTACTATCTATATAAAATATAAATGAAAAATGGATCACATAAATTCATGGATGTGGTAGTCCACACGTAAACACGAGCAACGTTATCATTTTCCAATGGATTTGAAGGTAAAAAGGTAGATATGATATTATAATTAAAAAATAATAAATATTACATAAATATCATATATAAACATTAAACCCATCATAATACCCATCCATAAAATATGGATATGAAAAATGAATTGTATCATTGCGTGGAGACGGTATGTCGTACGTACGCATGAGTGATGATTTCACTTCCCATTTGATGGAAAAGAGGGTGGATATTTGTGATTTAATGATCATAATAAAATTTTATTATATTTAGGGTAATTAATTTATTATTTTATTATAAATAAAATATATTAAAATTAGTTAAAAGATAAAATAAATTGAAAGAGGTCGGGTAAGACGATTACCTCTTCTTCGAGAGACCTCCAGTAGATCCTTTCTTATGAAACCTAGGGTTAGTATTTTAGGGATAACACCAACTAAATAAATTTTATAAGGATTTATATAATATAAATGGTCAGTTATTTGTCAATATATGCTCCTAAAATTAGTGTAAAGAAGGGAAGGTGGGGGTGTCCTTTTATAAGGGAGGGAATGGACACCCTTGGGATTACAAGAAAGATTAAAATATAACAAATCAATTATCAATAAAAATTCTTCAAAATGGACATATATTTGAATATAAGGTAGGATATGGTTGAAATATAATCAAATAATAAAATTTTCATAGGTTTTTGTGGTATTTTTAACCTTATCATTTCGTTTAACCCCTTACTTAACATCTTTTAACCTTAATTGTGGTAACATCTTTTTCACTATTAAAGGGTTATAATTATATAAGATGAAATTTGGATCATAAATTGAAAGGGGGTGAAATTTTAGACCATATATTATCCCTTTTTTCTATTTAAAAATTTTAAATATTTTTAAATATTTTTATAATATATTATTTTCATAAAATATCACTATTGTCATTTTTGACATTATTACTTTAATTTCACTTAAAATAAATTAATAAAATGTTTAAATTTGAATATAAACCTTTAACATATCCCTAATATGTTATATTTATCTAAAAAATATATTTATACTAATAAATCACCCAAATTGTATTACTTTTAATACTTTTAAAATCATTTATTTTATTTTTTCATTAATTGAATAAATATTGTGTCAGTGTTGTGTAAGTATTTAAGGTAATTACATAATTTCTGAAAATTAGAAATAAAATACTTTCATTAAAATAATTTTATTATTTTTAAAATAAAAATCTATATTCATTCACCACTTTCATTTTCTCATATGTGAACACATAAGAGATATTTAAAACTAAGAGAGTGACGTTTTGTTTTTTTCTTTTCTTTATATATTATATAGGTAATTTTTATTTAAAATTTCCCATTAAAAATTTAATGTTAGGTACTAATGGTATAATTGTATAATTTTATTCACTCTACAAGAATTTTTATGGAAAATGGTGACCTTAACACTTAGTTATAACCAAGATTAACCTGATTTAGCCTTTACTATGGTAATAAATTTTACGATGATTTTTATTCATAATGCCTACAAATAAAAGCGATATTTTTATCAAATTTGAACCACCTAATTCAAAATATGGAATAAATTTTATATAATTATATACCTAAAGGTGGAATAAATTAACTTTATAGTAAATGTGCAAAACACAATGAAAATCACTTTTAAAAAAATATTTTAAGCATAAAATTGGATTCGTTCATATATCATTCCTAAAAAAATATTATATGAATGTTAAAAAAAATTATTGAATATATAAAATATAAATTTCATTATAATCATTCACTAATAGTGATTAATTTAATTTATTAATATAAAAACATGTTTCATTCATAATAACAATTTTTCAAAAAAAATATATCTTTTACTTTCAAATGATTTTTATTTCAATTTCTAATCAGTGAAATTATTTTATACATAATCTTTTATAATTTAGTTACTACTATTAATACCAACTAATTTAATGGTGAGTTTATAATGTAATACTATATTATTATTCATTTATACTCAGGGTTGCGTGTATCACAAGCTTTTAGAAAAAAAATCCTTATTTGAAGAGAAATATGTATTAAAATCTTAGGGTGTTACACTTGTGTTGGGATATGGTGTGACTTGGAGTTCCAATTCTCAACAATTTGAGGTATGTATTTGTTCCAAGATTCCAGAAAATGTATTTTCATATTTTATTTTGATATTTCTTATATTTTACTATAGTGGATAATTAGCATGTGTCACGTTCATTTTATCTTAGGGTTGATTAGTATGACTATTTTTCATTGTTATCTTATTCTATAGATATATATATGCATGTGTGTAGGATTATTAGGATAATAAATTTCATATGAGTGATATACCTTCTTATTATTATTCACCTACCCCTAACCTATTTGAGGTGGTCTTGGAATGGCACACTCAACTTACCACTAGCCCAAGCGGGGTCTTGGTGGGTCGGTTTGTGTCAACTCTCAAATTATGCATCCATAAGGGTATTCACTAGGTGTTAGGGTTATTCAAATATGGTATAGTTACCAATACTAGTAGAATAAAATATTCAAACCATTATTGTGACCGTGATTAGGGTCTTTACCATATCAACTACCACTGCTCCCACTAAGAAAGCTTTAATAACATCTAAATATTTTTTAGAACTTTTCAAAAAAAATACATTATATATATATATACATATAACAACAACCATTTACTAACAATAATCCTTATGCATTTATTATGTATAAAAATTTCATCTATATAAAAGAATACAAAATTAGAAATAAGGATTATCTTTACATTAAAAATTGAACACGTGTAGGAGTATGTGTAAAATAAATACTTATACAAACTCAAATATTTCATGAGATATAAAGTTTTGAGGAAATTTTAAATTAATATCAACCGCTACATGAATATTAGTTTAGGCCCCTTATTATAAAATAATTCTCTTTAAATATGTGATAAATTCTTTTACTGAATTAAAAATCTAAGATTTTATTTTCATGTGATTAAAGACTGTGTATGTTTATTCCATGCTTTTAGCCTTTAAAAGGAATATTGTAACTAATATTCCCTACAAATTATAAAATTTAGGGTTAATTGAACACAATCATTCATCACATGGAACTAAAATCAGGGTTATTCACTCAACTTTGAATCTATTATTTAGTGAAATTTATTTTTAAATATAGATATAAACTAATATTCAAACAATAAATGAGATATATTTAAAATTTCACTAAAAATTATAAGAAATTTATCTATATCACAACCAATGAAGAACTTTAATGTTATCCAATTTCAGCTATTCAGTGTTTTAATTCTTGAAAAATAGTTAACCATTAAACAATTAAATATATTTTTTAAATAATTATAACAATATTAAATAACATTATAGAAAATGTTCAATATAAAAGTAAGCACATAAAATTGGATTCTTCTCAAAAAATAATCACTACTCAAATAGGGGAAAATTTCTAACAAACAAAAATGAGAAACTTACAATTAATATTTTAAAATATTTAAACTAATTCAGTTAAAAAAATACATAAAAATATAATATAAAAATGAATAACACTATGAGAATAATATAATTACATAACTACTAACTTATTCATTGTATTAACTTTCAATATATACATTTACTAGTAATTTATTATATATATTTATTAACATAAATCATTAAATTTTTTTAAAAAAATAGAATACCTTAAGCTGGTAAGAGGGGTAATGAGGAAACAACATGTACATGAAGATATAAACAAAGGGTAATTCTGACCTTGAATTTTGTGACTTCATTAGGTGAAAAATATTTAAAATCTAATAAAACATCAATTCAAAATCACCCAAATCTGAATATATAGAAAATTTCATCTCAATGAATAACTCAAATTAAATTTCCTAAATAAAATACATCAATATCATATTTTTAAATGTAAAATAAAATGATTTTTTAAACCAATTAGGATCCATACATAAAATTTATCCTCATAATAAAAAAAACATTAATATAATTAAAATAGTATAGAGGACTAATAGATACCTTAAAGGGGAATGGAATATGGAAGAATAGAGGTATAGATGTGTTGGAAAGGTAGAATGCTAATAGAGAAGTGATCAACTAGTTGTGGAAAGGCAATAAAGTTGTGGTGGTGGGAAAATAATTATAGATGGAAAGAGGTCTCTGTGACTCATAACTAGGGTTTAGAATTAGGGTATCATGCCAAATAGGAAGGAACTCTATATCCATTTGTTTTATTTTTTATGGATTTTAACAATGATTTATCTAAAAATCAACATTATAAAAGACCATTTCATGTTGATTTAATTAGGATTGGTTGCAGAAAATGTTTTTTAGATAAGTGTTGGAAGTTTCTGAAATAAAGATTCCCAAAACTTCTGATTTGGAACTAGGTGAATACTAGGGAAGTGGTACCAGGTTTTAAAACTATAGAAAGGCGGTGGAAAATGGAAATTTCTAAAAGTGTATATAAAAAGTGATTTGGATTACATAAGAGTAACTCTATAGATGTGTGATAGTAATATGTAGTTTTAAAAGTCTATATAAGATTCTATATAGGGATTTTTAAGATTAAATTATTAGATTCCAATGTTCATTGGAATCTTTTAGTTGAGTTAGTTCATTTGTTGAGCAGCTAGAAGTGGCCTTGATCAACTATGGATTATCCATGAAGATTAGAATATAGTGGTCCTAGATTAATCAGTTAGACATGTCTATATATAATTAGTTTGGGTTACTTTATTTTGTAACTATAATAGTTATTTTATTGTTCTATGTCCAATAAAATCATTAATGGTTATCATATCGAGTAAGTCTGATTTCAAACCACATAAACCCCTATTATTCCAAGTGATTCAAGTAGTTTTTGTTTTATGTGTGCCTATTTTGTTTTGAAATATCTACTAAGATTGAGGTAATTCAGAATGATACATTATATTATTATTCATGCATCCATACATTTATTTTGGTTTTCAACTAGTTTCAAAACATCTAACCTTGTTTCATAAGTTGAGGTTCTAAAATAACATTTAGGAACTTGGCGGATTTTTAGTATAATAAGTGGTATCAGATCTTGGAATTAGACAACTGGTGAGGTACTTGTCTTTTACACTTTCCATTTTAAATGGGAGTTTTACTATTTCAAAATTAATGGCATGGTAATAAGTAAAATTCTTGATTGAAAATTTTTACGGCTTAGATTTCATATTTTGAAAATAAAAATTAAAGAGTGTATATTTCAGAGATATATAGAGGTTTTTTTAAGTGAGTAAAATTGGAAGGAATGTACAAATAGAAATATTAAAGACTCAACTGAAAATAAATTAGGGTTGTTCATATGATTTTGGATTAGAACATGGCTTTCAACATCTAGAAGGTGAAGATAATTTTGAAACATATTTACACACTCACATACATGTATGAGAAGCCTACTATAATGAACGAATTTTTTCTGATGTGGAGAATCTTCATCTTGAAGATAGTAGAAGGTGATTTAATAAATTATCATTTAAATGACATCAACTAAATCTTGATCCAACAGTAATTGGTAGGTTTCATATTCAGAGAGCCGGTGTGGGAATTGATTTTTATTTTACCAATTTTAGGATCTTCTGGTGTGATAGTTATTGTGGTGAGTAACTCAAACAGTATGACTTGTCTTGTGTTCAAAAACATTAATGATCTTATTCTAAATGAAGATATTTAGGGTAAATAGGTTCACAAAACCACTATAACGACTTTTAGTGAAGAAGATAGGGTTCACTCCACTTACCAAAAAGGTCTAAAGAAGACTTTGAAAACGAGGGAGAAGAGCCAAGGGAAATCGGAGGACTACATACCCACATGTTGGAATTATAGAAAGAAGGATTGAAAATAAAGAAAAAATAAATCTAGATATTTTTATTTTGGAAGTTCTTCCAAAAATATTATAGCTGGGGAAATTAATTTTTTACTAAGTTTCATAAATCCAGTGGATTCATGGATCATTGATTCTAGGGAACCACTTCACTAACAAATCATGTGAGATATAATGAGGAACTATATATCTAGAATATTAGGTAAGGTTCATCTTAAGATTATTAAACCCTTGAGATTATTATAAAAGGTTATGTGAATATATAAACTAAAAGAAAATATTTGTTGGAATTATAGGGGATAGTTACATACCAGGATTACAGAAAAACCTGATCTTGATTGGTCATCTAGATACTATAGTTTTCTATACAATATTTATTTAAGGATTTATGAAGATCAAATTGGGATACATGATAGTTTCCAAAGGTTTGAAATATGTAAAATCATTCCTTATCATGAGTTTTAAATGTGTAATAATTATCAGAACAAAAAATTCCATAATGGTGAAGTTATGGTATGATCATCTCAGTCACATGGGTGAGAAAGGGTTGAAATTCTTATATGCTAAAGCAATACTGAAACTCAATAACCTGGATTATGGAACTTTTGAAGAGTGTATCAATGGTAATTAGTGGAAATAATATTTCAATACATAAGTAAAGACACCAAATAACCAAAATTTAGAGCTGGTGTATATGGATGTGTGGGTACTGAAACTGACTCAGTCTCATGGAGTGTTATTGTGATATGTTAACTCATTAAAAATGTGACACATAAGGTGTAGGTATTATTTCTCAAGAACAAGTCCAAAGTTTTTAGAACCTTCATTTGATAGAGTTCCATGGTGAAAAATGATATCTAAATGAAGCTAAAATTCTTGGGGTCTAATAATGGTGGGGAGTACATAAGCAAAGATTTTTAGTGGTTTTAGAAGAATAAAGGGATTTTTTTTGAGAAGAAGGTTCCTAGAATACTATAAAAATTTGGTGGGGTGGATCAGATTAATTAGATACTAACCAAGATATCTAGGAGCATGAGGTTGCACTCTAGGCTTCTAAAGGAATTTTGGGTGAAAGAAGTGAATTGTGGGGAATAAATCATGAATTTAAGTCCTTCTGCACTACCAGGGAAAGTGATTTCAAAGATATTTGAATTGTAAAATGGTATATTTATCCCACCTTAATGTCTTCAAAAGTTTTGACTATGTATATGATGATTATAGGTATATGGAAAAGTTAAAATAAAATTCTTGAGCATGTTTCTTTTTAGGGTACATTTGTGAAGACTTTCTATTTTGGATATAGAAAAATGATTTTTATAAGGTCATCAGAAGATTGAATGTTCATTTCAATTAATGGATCTTATAGAATAATTATAACCTAGTAAAATGTTATAATAATAACCAAGAATCAATAAATCATGCTAAGGTTGATCTAAATGTAATTCTAGAAGATTTAGATAGATTAGGAATCACACAAGTTTTAAAAACACCTGAATGTATAGAATTTGAATTTTCAGATGGATTTTTGATTACAAAGGTGTTTCCAAGGATATATTTATCATAATTAACAAGGATTGAGAAATCTCAAAGAATTTTTCTCAAATAATCAGTTTTAGAAGGAGTAAAACTTGCGACATACCATTAACTTCTTTCAGGTATTTCTTTATTCTTGTTTTGATTATGATTTTATTAGATCTTGTTTTGGGGTCATTTAGGGAGTTTTTTAAAAATTTATAAGCCCATGGGATTTTTCACATTTGGAACACAGTCAAGGAAAACTATATGGTTTATCCCATAAATTTGTGTTCCCTTTTGTGAAGGTTTTAATGATGGTGTATAGTTTTTCCAAAATGTGCAGCCACCCCTCCACAATGTTCACCCTTGGACAATGAGGGTTTTCACAATTGGTTCATGGTTAAATTAACTGTGTAGATAAACCATGCACCCCATCTAGAAATCTAGTATGAGTGCACAATTGTGGTGCATGGTTACAACTAACTGTGTGGCCTCTCCAATAAATCATGCCCACAATTTTTAATTCCCCTAAAGTATTTATTAAAAATTCTAAGACTCTTTATTTAACCCCTAATCACCCTAATTCAACCATGATATGATTCCTTAGTCTTTTTAGTCTCTAAAGATAAAATTTTGAATCCTCTAACCCCTTATCTTTGTGGATCAAAGCACTGATCATTTTGTTGGATCTCCTTCTAGTGAGTAAATCTCCCCTCATATGGTTTCTTCTAATATCCTCTTCTCTTATCCTTAGAGTGTATTAGATCATCATTTTATTGATGGATCTAATCAATGTTTTTATGCATCTTTAATCTAGGTTTGATTTATTGATCTCCTATTCCATTTTTATTCAGGGATGATCCTGTTGCGGGTGTTGTGTTGTTTTGGATCTCATGATTAATGGTAGGTGGTTCCATATGATTTTCCCTACAAACCTTAAAGTGATTGGATTTTTTGAAATGATTTTTTAATTGATTTAAAAACCCAAAATTGAAATGATTTTATTTGTGATTTTAAATGGCATGGAAATTGAGAAAAAAACCCATATTTCAATGATATTGAAATTATGGGATGGATTTGTGAAAGATGGATTGATTTGATAAATTGATTTGAATTATTTATTTGAGTAATTGAAATGATTGAATGTTGATTCTTGTGAAAATTATATTAAATTGAAAGTTGATTTGAAAATGTATGAATTTTATTAAAACCTATAATTTGGTTTTTAAATTAAAATTCATGTTGAAAATGAATTTTGGAAATTGAATTGCGAAAGATGAATTGATTTGAAATGAAATATTTTCCTAAGAATGATTGATTGATTGATTGAATCCCATGTGAGAATGGGTAGTTAGTGGGTGATTATAATAAGAATTATAGGAGTCTCACTCCCTAGCAATGGATTGATGATGATAACACTAACTAAATCAAGTTTAGTATAATTGCTCGTAATGGGATCCTATAATGGGGTATAGATTGATTTCTCATAATGGGTATCCTAATGGGGTGTTGATATTGAGTATGCACGCCTATATTTATCTATGATGATGACTAAAAAGTGTGAGGATATTATTACCTAAAACTAACATACCACAAGGCTTATTATATGGTGATATGGTATGTTTTTATTTGATTATTACATTACATTGATTATTTAACTATTTTATTCATGACTACTACTTTATATAAATTATTTATATAAAATATTCATTTAATCCTATTTTGATCTGTCTTCCATTATTTTTGAGTTAAAATCATGTTATGTGGAAAATATTTAAATTTCTTTCCATGTTTTTAATTTAAAGAATATATAGTTTATTGGTATGGAAATTATTATTGAACACTTTTTGAGACCATACTAAGTTTTTTATCTAACAGTATACCTTTTCCCTCATGAGTTTGTAGATTATCTTTAAGAAAAGGGAAAACATCACTTGGAGGTGGCGGATGTTCTTTATCCTTAGTACCTAGGGTGATGTAGGTGATTGATAGTTATGTTATCCACTTGTTACATGGGTTGTATGAGATTTATTCTTGATAGATTTCATTTCCTTGATGATATATTGTATTGGATTTTGTTTTACCTATTTGTTCCTTCTGGTACTTTCTCCTTGAGGAGTGTTGACGTACTGCCTTGTATATTTTATCTTCTTCTATTTTGTGGAAAAAACCCATTCCCACTTGATTCTTTTATGATTCCATGTGCTATTCACCAAACTGTGGGGATCAGGAACACCCTATGAGCCATGGCAGGGCTGGATAAGGTATCAGGGTACTAGGGTATCAAGGATGGTTTATGAAAAAGTGGTATCAAAGTAAGGTTATGCATTTTTCCTTGATTTTGGAATGTAGTTTGGTTTTCCTGGTAAACATGAGGAATGATTTATGGGACTTAAGAGGTATTTATGGTCGAGTACCTAGACAACTCTCATCCTAATGAGCATTAAGTCACCATATACATTTAGGAAAAGTGTCATTGAGGAATTATTTTATCTCATTCTAGTATTTTCCCCTACTTCTGATCTGAGTATCTTGAAGAAATTCAATTTTGAATTTGTTGAAGGAATTTATTTTCCCAGTAACTCTTGAATGTGTTAATTGTATGTGTATCCTTTCTAATGTTTCAGTGTTGTTTGTTTATGTCATGTAGCATCATGCCTCTAAGGATTTGTTTGAATGGGCTATAGGAGGAAGCTATCGGTGAACTATAGTAGGAGAATCCTCTAATAGACTAGAATCCTAATGAGATAGTGCTTCACATTGTCCAAGATTTGGGAGAGGTACCTGTACCCATTCCTGTTCAGGATTCGATAATGGAACCTTGAATGAATGAATCTCAAAATCATGCTCAAGAGTTTCTTTTCTAGAAACCACTAGCATTCCATGGATCTAATGATCCTCAAGTGGATAAGTATTGTTTAAAAAGACAGATCTACTTTTTGAGTTATTATAAATTATAGATTTGATTAAAGTGATATGTGTTGCCTTTAAGATTGAGGGACCTAGTAGGAGATGGTGGGATTCAATTATGATAGTGAAGAAGCATGAGGTATTGGAGTAGAAAGACTTTAGAATCCTTTTTACTAGTCATTACTATCCAGAGTTGATGGTCATGGAAAATCGCATGGATTTTCTTAAACTTCAGTAGAGTGACAAGACCGTGGCATAGTATGTAAACTGTTTTGATGAGTTTTTTTATTTTTCTCCTAAGGTGGTGAAGAATTAGAAATTTAAGGCTCAAAGATTTGAGTTGGATCTTCAATCTAATATTTGATCCCAGTTTTTCATGTTGAATATCACTTCTTATATTAATGTGTTGGATAGATCATTGATGGATGAGTTTGATCTAGTTGGTAAATCAGTGTTGATGGGAGTTCCGTTTTATCCCAGTTACAGTTATGTAAGTTTCTTTAAAGTAAAAATAAATTTTGATGAGTCTCATGGTGGATCTCGACAGTACGAATTATCTAGACCTCTTACAGTTCATGGAAAAGTCCCTTTGACTTGCTCCAATGTTGAAAGGTTGGGAATTCAAAACTGGTTTGAACTAAGGAACCCATGATCTATAGTTCGTGTGGTAGATCTGGTCACCTATAGATATTCTTTCATATATTTTATGATCCATATAGTGGAATGAGGTTATCAAAACTAAAAAATACCACTGGTGGAAATACCACATATACCAACACTTGCATACCAACGGTTTGAAAACATTGTTGGTTTAAGTAACCTATTCCAATGTTTAAATGAAAACTTTAATACATGTTAAATGTAGTGAATTAATTTTATGTGTTTTCCCAACAGTTTTGTGAAACCATTGGGAATGGATTTGTTTTACAAATATATTCCAATGGTTTATTCAAACTGTTGCAGTAGACAATATTTCTGTACAATTTTTAGAAACCATTGGGATAAACCACTAAATAATCATCGGATAGATCCCACGAACAGATCTCTCCACACATCATCAAACATATCTTTCCTTCGTCGAACCCTACATCCCGAGAATGAACCCACAACCTCACTTCCTCCGTTTAACAGAATCTATCCTCTTCGAATATATCTCTCCACTAAATGAGATCTCATCCTCCAATGAGATCTCTCATCCAACCCTACCTCACGAGCATGAACCCTACTTGGTGAGCTCACTTCCTCCATCGCGAGCTCACTTTCTCCTAAAAGGATCTCTCTAGGCTTCCAATCCTAATTCATGTCTACCTCATTTGTAAGATACGTTGAATCATAGATCACTCAATCCATTATTTGATTTAAACATCTAGATTCATTGCGTTCTTCTCAAAATTTGAGAATTCCTTTTATTTTCCACTTTGATATTCTTCTAATGGACTTGATGTGGTGTATTTATCAATTTCCATATGGTATTATGGTGGATTACATTAATCAAAATTTTATATTTTTGGATTAATATTATTTTTATTGAGGTGGGAGATTTGAAAAATCTCCCTAATGTCTTCATTGGTTTTATAGTATTTATAGAATGTATGATAGGGTCATCATGTCATGTGTGTGACCTCTTCTAATTAGAATCCATGGAAATTTCTCAAATCCTCGCTGTTAGACCTTCCACATATCTTGTTCGGTCCATTGGTGATGAAGAAATACTATGATCATTTAGACACCAAAGAGGTGTTCTTATCAATAAACTTGGGTTATAGCATGGATGGTATGAGTCTTGTGCCTTATACCTGGATTGAGAAATTGATTAAGGAATGAATTGAATTGTGAATTGAATTTGTTCTTCTCAAGACATGTGAATTATAATTTGTAATTATCAGTATGTGAATTGGAATTGACATAATTGAAACATTTGATAATGTTGCATGTAAATGTATAATTGGTATGATATTGGAAAAGACATAATTTTATATTTACAATAATTGGTATTTGACATAATGGAATATGAGGAATGAGAATTGGTAATTTTAATGAATTAAAAAATGTGTCATATGTCAAAATATTTGTCATGTTTTGGTGTTTTGTTAGTGGTTTTGCTCTTGGTTGTTCTCGATGCATGGTTATATAATACCTGGAATGGTTACTCCACACTTAGAATTATTTATTCTCCTTGGGAATGTAATCTTTTTTATAATGATAATTCATAGAAAGTCTATTAACCCATAGAAGATGAGAGATATCCCTGAAATTAGTAATGTGTGTTAGGTCAGTGGTCCATGGAATGGGTAATTTACCTTGTCATGGTTCCTTGTCAATGAAATCATCCTGGATAATGGTAAACATAGACAAATATATATGGACATCTATTGAATCAAGTTTGGAATACCTTAGGTGTCAACCTAGATCTCGGGTGTTGGCAGGATAATTTGATGTTCAACATTAAATTAATGAATTCATGAAAATAAATAGCATACTATTACCTAATATATAAATTCAGACTAGATTTTTGTAGACACCATTGGCAGTTTCATACTATGTTTCACTCCAACCTATTTAGTATTCCCTTTAGAATCAAATAAGACTGCATGGATACAGGTCTGAACAAGGGTATGAGGCCCTATGCTTGATTGGTTCCTTGGTAAGATGAGATAAGAGAATGGATATGGGATTTAGCATGGAGTTCGAGACCAGTTTTGGGATAATTTATTTGGAGTTGTTCTTTAGGTTATTTACTTGTATGACAGTATATTTATATTTTAGTTTGGCATACAATATGGAATGATTTTATTTATTTGGTTAGTATTTTTTTGATAATTCCATATTTATATATTTGAATAGATTTATATTGGTTTTTTAGGATGTTTTACTCCTTTTTTATTATTTTGTATGAAATTTTATAGTCTCCCACTATATATATTATCCCTTCATCACTATTTTTCTTCCTATGGAATATGGGGAGGTTTTCTTGAGTTCTTGTGATGACCCATCTCTGTCACATGTGGTAGATTCAATTCGAGGTTGTCACAATGTTTTGTCATTTTTAGTCTTTTCTATTGCATTATTAGTATTAGGATTGGTATATAGGAGAATATAATGTGTTGGGGATTGGTAATGAGCTCATGCATAAGATTAACTAACCCATGATAATGGTAAAACTAGGTTTCCAGGGAGGGTATTATTTCTCATGAGTTATTCCTTTTATAGTTTTGATGTTATTTCACCTTGGGTGATGAACATGTTGGGTGATGTTACTATTTTATGTGATTTTACTTATGGTTTGATATGGAATGGGGAACATCTAATACCTCATAGTGAGATAGAAGAAAATTATGATTTCATTTTCTTATCATTCTAGGGATTCATTAATTGCATATGAAATTATATAACATGATTGATAAAAATAAGAATAAAAGATTTTCTACTAAAATATGATTAATTAAATTTCTCAATAAAGAGTTGATGAATCCATTTATCTATGGTTTTCTGTTTTGTACTTGTCCTTTAGAGTTTGATATTTTTATGATCCCAATGATCTGATGAGTGTTTTGACCCATGTAGAGAAAATGCGTCTACATTATCTTTTTTTCAGTGTGAGAACAGTAAATAGCACACACATCATATAGTGTAGTTGGATCTTCCTACAACAATGGGGAATCTGATGGATGATCAGCTCTGTGATAGTATTCCATGAGTCTTGTAATCAATGTCAAGACTGACTAATCACAATTTACCATCGATGTATGATACCTAGATATAGTTTTAGATACATTACCCACCCATAGTTAATGGGGAGGGAGTCCCTCAGGTAGCAAATCTCTGGATCTAGTCTCTCATGAAAATATTTAGTCACCTATAGATAACATTGGAGATAAGGGTGAAGCTTGCTACTTGTATTCTACAAGGACCATTTAAGTGCTCGAGGGACATGATAGTACATGTTAGACAATAATAAGAGCTAACAAATAAATGATTCAAGGAGAAATATATGAGTCACTTTTATCTAGATATTTTTAATAATAGAATGGCTTGGTACATCATAAAATTTATATAGAGGATAATGTCTTTAATGGACCATGAAGTTTACTTCACATACCTGAAATATTTCCCCCCTATATAGGAAGGAGATTATATAGCTAGGGAGACATTTTTTCAGCATGACATTCAGTATGATATCATTTCACAGGTTAATTCCCTTTTTGTGATATTTTTTTTTATTTGATGAATCATGATCTCATTACTAAAGATAGCCCAATAGAGGCCCCGAGTCAAGGGAAATATATTTCAATAGGATGATCTAGGAGTTCCACCTTAGGTGTCAATAAGCGTTAATATTAAGATTTCCACCAAGGATGTAGTGGTTAGATAAACTTGTGACGTAGGCCACAAGTATCTAGACATCGTTTGGATTGATTTTAATAAGAATTTTAGGGTTAAACATAAGCTATTTCAGTGTCCTTATCCTATAGTGGAGTACCGATCGTTTGATAAGATGGGTGATATATAGAAGTTCTATAGGAGCACTTAGCAGCTGATCATTGGTAGTGGATCATGGTAGGAACCAGCTACTGGGAGATGATCTCCTACCCCTAAGTAGATAGGCTTATGTACTTCTATAAGTATCTTGGGTTGGGGTAGGGTACATGGAACCCCAACATAGGAATATTGGTATCACTGGAATGGATAACTATAAGGGAGTCAATATAGAGACCAGGGAAGAGGGTAATGTAATATCCATATTGTGGAGTATACTCATACCAATAAATATTTTTAACTGTCTACTTTCATATGTACAATTATTGTGTCATTTCTGTAATTTGATTAATATTGTTGGTTTTATTCATTTTCTTTTTCAAAATTATCCAATTCCATTGGTTAGGCAATGTAAACCTTATATGTGGTTATGAAAATTGAAACATCGTTAGGGGTGCGACTCCACACTCATTATATTACTCCTTTAGTGATTGGATAAATTTATTCTTGCAAGTTAGTGGTCCAAGGACGATGGTTTGGAACTCCAAGAGTCATATATAATGGAATCCATACCTTTGAATCCATATATGATTTATATTCCTCTACCTTCAATCAATAACATATAGGGGCTACACAAAGGAATTCCGACCTTGAGAATATATAATGGACTCAATGCCTTTAAAATTTAATTTATGGACACGATACCTTTTCTCATGGTGTTAAAAACGGTCTATGTGGTAAAATTATAATCCTTGTGTCATTGAATGTGTATACAATTGAATCTTAGGGGTTATAAAATTATAATCCAGGTTTAGTGGGATATTACCACATAGATCTTTTTTTACATTAGCCTAATATCCATTATTGTTTTCATTGTTATAAACATATCTCATTAATGTGAGACATATGCATAAATAACATTAGAAACCATAGCTCTGTCATTAGACAGCTTAGTTGTGGTGTCCCCCCCCCAGTCTATTACATTGCTTATGGTATCTTAGGGGAATCTTTACTCAATACCTTAATCTTAGGGTAATAAGTTTACTTAGAAAAAGAATCCCCAGAATTTGAATTAATCCATGGGTTCTTTTTTTAATGAATAAATTTAATTTTTCTTATTGAAACATATTTTACTTAAAGTGAATTCAAGGATGGAGACATGAATTAAAATGTAATCAAACTAAATCAATTAGAACCCAAATGAATGAAATTGTCTAATATAATATAAACAAAACAATAAATCTAATGAAAATGTCCCAAACAAATTTATATAGAAAAAAACTAAGCTAAAACTCGAGATAAACTGATTATATGCCATTAATAGGAAGAGTAATTGTTAATTAATAGGAATGTACTAGTTGATAGTATCATTTTGACACTTGAATCTGTTTCTCCCTTTCTTTCAGGAACATGATTTGACCCATGGGGCATTGTGGTTCTTATATATTAGGCAGTGACATGTATAGTCATAGAAGACAGGTGTGTTGTTTTTTAGTTTTTATTTTATTTTCTTTATCGCATCAGCCACTTAGGCCTTTTACCACTTTCTACAGATGAAGGGTACTTATATTCTGCAAAGGGGGCCAAAAGGGCACTAGAGGTGGCTGTGTGGTTTTCTTTATAGGGGAGGGAGATTGGGGTAGTAGAGAGATTCATTAATGTGTTTCATTTTATTTTTTACTTTATTCCATGTTTCTTTTGTTTATTTTTTTTCCTTCGGTGTGGATGTCCGACGTACGGATGGGTCATGCAAAAATTTTATTTATTTTCCATTGTTGTTTTTATTATTTGTTTGTGGGAGAAATTTTTCCCAAGTGGTGTTTTCTTGATGCTCAAACACGTTCTCAGTCTCATGGGATCCTTACTTGGAGATATTGGTCTTCTCCTTGTCCTAAAACCTTGGTATGAAATCAGATATTTTCTAAAATTACATTATATTCTTTCTCTATCTTTACACTAGGGAAATTTTTTAAGGCCTTCTATTCCATCTTCATTAATTCCACTAAATCTAAAAAAACATAAGGGATCACGAGATATCTTCTATAAATCTTTAGTAGTTTTACATCCATGTTTTGAATACCACTTTGATAAATATAACAAAACACCCAACACAACCATAATAGATAACTTTCGGTATACACAGAACAACCTAGTACTGGTGTTATATTCTCAGTGAACATATTTCTAGAATCTTAGCAAACTACCTAAATAAGAAACCCAATAGTGTTTCAAACATACTATACTTTTTAGTATTTTTAAACTAATCACTATATGGATTCGTAATTAATCTCAAATACTATTTGATGGATAAATATAGTACATCAATTATTAGAAGACAAAACTTCCAATCAACACATCCCCCACAAATCAGTATCCGGAATTGGAAAGTCTAAGAACCCCAAACACTACATATATTTTCCTTCCTTTTGGTTTTAGTCATCCCATGACCTTCCTTATATAAAAAGTGAACAAGAAAGATAGTCATGAAAAGGACACAGGAAAAACATAATCACAACACACATAAGATTATGTGTCTATGACCCTACTCCTTTCATAACCTTCAGTTTAAAAATTCTACCACCAAGCTTCCATAATCCTAGATATGTCTAGTATATTGAACTATAGAAATATAATTAGAAATCACCTCTATCCATAATTTTGATCTTTTAGAAATTTTTACATAAATCAAAGTAGCGTACTCACATTAAAATCATCACTCAGTAAAACCAAAGCACGAGCAGTCCTTTTCTCCCACTACATTTCATCTTGGTTCCAATCATGATACCTCTATTTTTTTAAAGAACTTTATGATACTTTGAAAAGAAATGTTCATGTGAATTTGGGGGGATGGGGGTTCAATGGAGTGGGAGATGGGGTGCAGTGGAGTGGGGGATGGGGGGAACTACAGTGGAGGGTGTGGGGGGGGGGGTCTGTGGAGTGGGGGATAGGGGGCTGCAGTGGAGTGGGGGATGGGGGTTTTAGTGAAGTGGGGATGGGGGATGCAATAGAGTGGGGGTTGGGGGGCTGCAGTGGAGTGGGGACTGGGTGGGGCTGCAATGGGGGGGGATTCAGTGGAGTAGGGGATGGGGGGATGCAGTGGAGTAGGGGATGGGGGGATTCAGTTGAGTTGGGGATGGGAGGGGGGATGTAGTGGAGTGGGAATGGGAGGGGGATACAGTGGAGTGGGGGATGGGAGGGGGTCTGCAATGGGGGGAGGGGAAGCAGTGGAGTAGGGGATGGGGATGTAGTGGAATATGGTATGGGTGGATGCAGTGGAGTGGGGGCTAGGGGATGTAGTGGAGTAGGGGATGGGGGGCGTAATGGAGTGGGGGATGGTGGCTGTAGTGGAGTGTGGGGTGGGGGGACTGCAGTGGAGTGGGTGATGGGAGGTCTGTGGAGTGGTAGATTGGGGGTATGTGGAGTGGGGGGCTACAATGGGGGGATGCAGTGGAGTAGGGTATGGTGATGCAATGGAGTAGGGGTGGGGGATGCAGTGGAGTGTGGGTTGGGGGGCTGCAGTGGAGTTGGGGTCTGTGGATTGGGGGATGGGGGTCTGTGGAGTGGGGGGTCAGTGGAGTGGGGGATGGGGGGACTGTAGTGGAGTGGTGGGTCTGTAGAGTGGGGGATGGGAGGTCTATGGAGCGGGGGGGCTATAGTGGGGGGGATGCAGTGGAGAAGGGTATGGGTATGTGGTGGAGTATGGGATGGGGGGATGCAGTGGAGTGGGGGCTAGGGGGCTGAAGTGGAGTGGGGGTGGTTCTGTGGATTGGTGGATGGGGGTTTGTAGAGTGGGGGGGGGCTACAGTGGGGGGTGCAGTGGAGTAGGGGATGGGGATGCAATGGAGTAGGGGATGGGGGGATACAGCGGAGTGGGGCTGGGGGGGTTCTGTGGATTGGGGTATGGGGGTCTGTGGAGTGGGGGTCAGTGGAGTGGGGGGTGGGGGGACTCGAGTGGAGTGGGGGGTTCTGTGGAGTGGGGTATGGGGGGTCTATAGAGTGGGGGGATGCAGTGGGGGTGGGGGATGCAGTGGAGTAGGGGATGGGGATGCAGTGGAGTAGGGGATGTGGGGGGGATGCAGTGGAGTGGGGGTTGGGGGATGTAGTGGTGGGGGTCTACGGATTGGGGGTGGGGGTTTGTGGAGTGGGGGTCTGTAGAGTGAGGGATGGGGGGACTGTAGTGGAGTGTTCTATGGATTTGGGGATGGGGTTCTGTGGGGTGGAGTGGGGGATGGGGTCAGTGGAGTGGGGGATGGGGGGTTCTGTGGACTGGGATGGGGGTATGTGGAGTGGGGGGTCTGTAGAGTGGGGGATGGGGGGACTGCAGTGGAGTGTTCTGTGGATTAGGGGATGGGGTCAGTAGAGTGGTGATGGGGGTGCTGGAGTGGGGGAGGGGGGCTGCAGTGGGGGCTGCAGTGGAAACCTTCAACTGCTTTCTAAAGATACTACCTTCACACTTCCTATCCTTAAATGTTTTAGCCACAACCATGGAACAGTGTGAAATTTTCCATGCACCATCTATGAATTCTATATAAAAATATACATCATCTATTTCCAAGGAAAATTAAGTCTTCTTTAATCGTGGTATGCACCACAAACCCCTTAACTCAAACATACTTCTATTTCCCATATGCAAGGGTATGTTACCTTTTTCTATAATTTTTAGAGAAAGATGATCTATAAAATTAACCTTTCCATATCTCTTTTAAAAGTATAGTTCTTCATACATCCCTTATTAGATGTTAAGTAAAATGAAGCTCGGGATTCTATAGCTAATACTCAAGATAATTAGAGATACTCAACAACACACCACTCTTATCTTCTAATATAAGATTAAGAAATCCACATTTGAAAGTGTATCTTCCATAATTCAATCTCCACTCATTGAAAAAAAATTCAGGTGTCTTTTCTTCCCATAATGACAACACATGGGACCATCTTCCTCTGAGCTACTCCCACTCTAGCATGTTTTGATTTCACTTTTCTCTAACATTTCTGTGTTGTGGAACTCTCCCCTTCCTTCTACACTATATGAATTTACAGAAGATGCCTCCTTTCGATGAAGTTCTTTCTTTCTATATCAGGTATTTAATGTTTTCAAATACCTGTTTAGTTTTTCTTCTGAAATTACTCACTAGGGTTTCCATCACATCCCAAGGTTTTAAAAGGTTCAGACTCAAATTCCTTCTCCTTTACATGATTGGTTAGTCACCCCATTTTTGGATTCTCCACTATAAGCCCAAGTGGTTACACTAAGGACCTCTTGATCCTATAATAATAGAGACCCACTATGCTCCTACTCTATATCCCCACCAATGAATGCATCTTCCCACTAAAGGTATGATTAAAATAAAATAATATCTCCCTAATCTATAAGTTTATTATGCACCAATTGATGTAGATATCCCTGCATGAACACACTAGATAACCCAGACTACTCATGAACATAATCTTCAAGATTTTTAGTATTTGATAGGAATTATTAGATCTACCTGTCTCAAATACTTACATTATTTCTCCAACTATTTTAATCTCACAACCCCTTGAACACTCATGAATAGAGATATCCTCTTCCTTGAATGAATCTTGACTTCAATCTCTTCTTGCATTGTTGTGCATCTTTGTGAACTTGGAATTTTTTATTTTTTTTATTTTGAGTTATTTTCATTTTCATTATGGTTAGGTTATTATGGATCATGGTATACTGTGTATGTTTTCATTTTCTAGCGTTAATTTGAAATGGAAATTTTTAAATGGTAAAGTTTAAAAATACATTGATTCTTATAGAAAACTTGGGAATACTTTTATAATGATATTTTTATTTGGAAAAGTGTCTAAAATGTTTTGGATTTAAAATTATAACCTATTTTTGGAAATTTTGTCAATTCTGTTAGAAAAAGGGATAGTGTTAATTATTTTCAAGGTTTTAAAGTGATATTAATAAAAGCATAATTAGAATATTTTAAAGGATTTAAGCCGAATGTACTTTTAAAAAAGATGCTTTTGAACTTGTTGGATTGGTGTAGTTCGATCTGGTTGGGCCGAATGCTTGTGTCGTACAATTTTCATTGGTCGAGCTCTATGGTGAGCTCGTTGGGGGTTGTAGGGGGAAACTCACCCCTGCTCTGGGGGTTCGGGGGATGAAGGCTCTCAGCCCAAATTCCTATATATTGTAGCAACTTTGACCATTGTAGCAACTTTGACCACTGCATCAAAGTTAACCATTATACCAGAGGTGTTTCATGTTTCTTCTATTCCTTGGTGTGGTGGAGGATCTCCAATAAGGTAAAAAGGAAGTGTTATGTTAGAACCTATAAGTGGTGGTTTAAAAACTATATTTTTTTTCTCACCGGTTTCTTCTAGGATAAAATACTTGTTTTTATATCAGTGACAAAAAGTGGGACATAAGAAACTTTCTTATTAGGATCACTAGAGTTATTTCTTGTTAGACTACCAGATGGAGTCTAAACAATGTGAATATATTGGGTTACATGAATCAATTTAGACTACCATATGGAGTCTTTGGGATACTAAATCCATTATGGTGATTCATATTTATTTTGT
This sequence comes from Viscum album, assembly GCA_963277665.1. Taxonomy (NCBI): domain Eukaryota; kingdom Viridiplantae; phylum Streptophyta; class Magnoliopsida; order Santalales; family Viscaceae; genus Viscum; species Viscum album. Next base: position 1,894,272,067 of record OY728158.1, on the reverse strand, counting down.
TATATTGGTTAATATTTTAACTATCCAGAATGAAATTTTGGTTGTACAAGGAAAAAAGGAAGGCTGTTGTGTACTGGCTGGAAGCCTAATGTTGTGTACTGGTTGTTGTAGGAAGGAAGGTTGTTGTGTACTGGCTGGAAGCCTGGTGTGTACTGGTTTCTGTAGGAAGCCTTCTTAGTACTGGTTGGTGTGTGTATACTAACGGTTCAATTGAACTGTTGGTATTAAGTATGTAAGGTTGTATACCAATGGTTCAACTGAACCGTTGGTATTTTGTATTGGTATTAAGGTATACCAAAAGTTCAAAGAATCATTTGTAATAAGTAGTGTATAACAATGATTCAACTGAACCATTGATATTTAGTAGTATATATTCATCCACAACGGTTCAAAACCATTGGGATAGAGGTTTACCAATGGTCGAATGACATTGGTATAAATCTATCTCAATGGTTTCCAACCATTGGGATAGGGATTACCCAACGGATCAAGTTGAACCATTGGTATATATCAATTTCAGGATCACTATACCAATTGTTCAACCTGAACCATTGGTATAGGGATATTGCAATTCCCAACACTGCAACAGTTCATAAAACCATTGGGATAGGTTATCCCAATAATTTTGCGGCCTATCCCAATAGTTTACAACTGTTAGTATAGTATATTTTTACAGTAGTGTACTATAGTCCAATCAAATGCTTCAGTAATTAAAGGGTTTTATCCACAGGAATCTAGAACAAAGATTCTTTACGTAATGGAAGAGTCTCTAAAGGAAGCTAATTTGGGTCCAACAACTGTGAAAGGTATCATCGCTATAGATTCATCTTTATTGACTATGTTATTTGATACTGGTGCATATAACTCATTTATATAAACTTTTATTGTGAACATTCTAAATCTTTCTACTGATATTTTATCTTATCTGATGGATATTACTATACCCATCGAAACAAAGAGAGGGTAGGGTATTTGGTGTCCTGCTTGTGTTTTCTCTCTATTATATATTGAGATTACATATAATTTTCCAATTCTCAACATGAAACCTCTTAAAATCATTTTTGGGATGTATTATCTTATTTTTAATGAGGCTTGAATTGAATTTTATATATGGAAGTTCTCCTTTACTGTGCCCAATGGGGTGTGTTTTGTTTTTTAGGGAGCATGGGACCCAAGTTCGAGTAGATATGAGCCTTTTTTTCTAGAGTTAGGATGGGTAATATCAGTTTTTTCTTTTTTACTTAGAGTGAAAAATATTTGAGAGATAATCTCCCTCAAATTTTCATCAATTTTCTCAATGTTTTTCCTTCTAACTTTTCTGATTTTCCACCGGTAAGAGAGGTAGATTTCTCTATTTATTTAGTACCTCATACTCATCCTATGTTTATTCCTTACTATTGTATAGAACTAGAAGAGTTTAAAGAGTTGAAATCTTAGTTAGATTATCTACCAAAGAAATTATATGATCAAGTGTGTCACCTTTGTTGGCACACATTCCCTTTGTAAAGAAATCTTATGGAACACTTCTTATGTGTTGATTATAGAAAACTCAATCGATTTATGGTAAAGAATAAGTATCTATTGACACATATTGATAACATGATTGAACATTTGAAAGGGAAAAGTGGTTATTGAAGATTCATCTTCTATATAGTTATCAATATTTTTAAATTAAATAATCTAACATTCATAAGACCACCTTATTGATTAGGTATGGCTATTATAAGTATCTTGTTATGCCCTTTTGTCTGGTCAATGATCCTTCTATTTTTATGGAATCAATGAACATGATATTTCATGAGTACCTATATTTTTTTGTGGTAGTATTTATGGATGAAATCTTGGATAACTCTAAGTACAAGGAAGAACATGAGCATAATTTTAAAGTAGTACTGGAAATTTAGAGAAATCATCAACTTTACATGAATCTTACAAAGTCTAATTTCTGGATTCTATAATTGAAGTTATTGGGAAACATGGTCTTGAAACATGGTATTTTAGTTGATCTTGAGAAGTTTAAGGATTTTATAACATGGAGGTGATTATGTAATATTTTTTATATTAGGAGATTATTGGGCATGGAGGGGTACTGCTATAAGTTCATTAAAGATTTATCAAAGTTGGATTCTCTAATGACTGCTCTCACTCATAAAGGGATGGAGTTCTTCTGGGATGTGAAATGTTAAATTTATTTTGATGATTTGAAATAAATTCTGAATTTTGTGCCAATTTTGAATCTTCTAGAGGCTGGGTAGGGCTATTTTGTGTTTTGTGTTGCATCAAGTTTGTGTTTGGGTTGTGCTCTCATGTAGGGTGATCGCATGGTAGCCTATCATTCTTGAAATATTATTCCACATGAGAAGAATTTTCCAATACATGATCTTGAACTAGATTCCATGATTCATGATCGTAAGAGTTGGTGGCATTAACTTTTTGGATAAAGTTTTGTCGTCTATTTTGAAAACAAAATCTTTAGTTATATCTTCTCTCAAAAATATTTGAACCATCAGCATAGGTGTTGGGTGGAGTACCTGAAATATTTTTATTTTGAAATTTCCTACACCCCTAGGAAGGGAAATTTAATTATATATTCTTTGAGTAGGAAACTTATAACCCATTTCATGAAAGAATCATTAGAATAATGGAATCTGATGGCTCTCCTTACTCAATTGCATTTGAGGTTCTGATAGGATGTGACTAATGTTTTTCTGATTAATGTTTAGTTGACCTACTCTCTTAATGAGATAATGATTTATAATCAGTATCTTTAAAATGAATTTTGTGACATTAGAGACTCTATTTATGGTGGGTAGACCATTTTTGAGTGGTCGTTATCTTCAGAGGGTATCCAATTTTTCCAAAACTGGTATGCTGTAAATTTTTCCATAAATAAAGGTCATGATGGGGGATTATCATAATTCCTAGTGGGAAGTGCACCCTGAAACCATTAATATGTTCTATGACATGTAACAATGATTCTTTTTTTAGGTATGATATGATACATTACTGACTTTGTTTCTCAATACTACACTTTCCAACATGTCAAGATCGATCATGAGAAACTTTCAAGTTTGATTCAACTACTTCCTATACTAACTTAGAAATGGGATGATATTTCTATGTATTTCATGGTTAGTTTCCACATAGCCCTAAAAAGAAAATATGATATGGGTTTTAATTGATAGTCTGGACAAATCATCTCACTTTATACCCATTCAAGATACAACCATAGTTAAGGACTTGGTAAGTCTCTATGTGAAAGAGATTGTTAGATTGCATGGAGTTCCATCTGTTATAGTCTCTGATAGGGATCCTCATTTTACATCTTGTTTTTTGGGAGTCTGCCAGGAGGCATTAGGATCCCAGGCACATTTTAGTATGACATATCATCCCTAGATGGATGGCCAAATAGAATGAGATATACATATTCTTTAGGGCATGCTACATGATTGCGTTCTTGACTTTGGTGGAGCTTGGGATGTCTATTTGAGACTATTTGAATTTTCCTATAGAAACTATTACCAATATTCTATTATAATAGATCCTTTTGGGTCCTTTTATTTTCATCCATTTATATATCCATAGTGTTGTTTTTATATTGGTGAAGCTTCCTTGGTTCGACTGAGTTAGGTCTAAGAGACAACAGTGGAGATTTAGTTGATTCATTGGAGAATGGTTATGGCACAGAGCCGGTATAAATTCTATGTTGATCATCATAGATGGTCATTAGAGTTTATTAGTTATTTACCAGGTTTTCATGAGAGTTTCTACTTTCTTAGGTCACCAATAGATTGGGAAATTGGGAAATCATGTGCCAAGGTTTGTGGGTTATTTTTATATTGTTGAGCAGGTGGGGAAAGTGGCCTACCATTTGGAACTTACACTGTAGTTGACTTTGATCCATAATTTGTTTCATGTATCACATCTTAGAAAGTACCTTTTTAAAAATTCTCATGTTTTAATTTAGGGATATCTTGATGTTGAGCCTGATTTATCTATGAATAACAATCTATTCAATATTATTGATTATGAGACAAATATTTTTCATGGGAGGAAATACCTTTAATCTATTTTCTATGGTATCATGGTTCCAATTCTCATGAGGTTTGGGATTCTAAGTCACTAATGAGAGAGATTTGGCCTCATATCTTTGATATGGAATCTTCTTGACATACTTTTTGGGGGGGAAAGGTGTTTATGGTGGGGAGGTTGTAACTTCTTTTTGCCTTCTTTCAGGTATTTCTTAACCCTTATTTTGATATTTATTTTATTAGATATTTTTTGGGGGTTATTTCAAGAGTTGTTTAAAAATTTTGGAATCCCATTGATTTGTACACATTTGGAACATGGTTAGGAAAAATTGTGTGGCTTGGAACATAAAACCATATGCCTTATTGTGAAAATCTAGAGAGTAGAACATAGTTTTTCCGAACTGTGTGGGCTCCCCTCCAAACTATTAACCCTTGGAAAATGAGGCTTTACATGGTTAGAACACAATTAAAGTAACCATGTGTTCAAAATATGCACCCCATTTACAAATCCAGTAGGGGAACACTATTACTATTAATCATGTGACCTCTCACGTAAATTGTTCGCATGATTATTAATTCCCCTAAAATTTTTATTAAAAATACCAAGACCCCCAGTTTAGACCCTAATCACCCCCATTCGACCCTAGCATGATTCTTTGGTCTTTTAGGATCTCAAGAGGAAATTTTGACTCCTCTAACCACTTCTATTTGCAGATCGAAGCATCGGTTATCGTGTTGGATATATTTATGATGATTAAATATCTTCTCATGTTATTTCTCATGATTTATTATTATCTACTCCTTAGAGTGTGTTAGGTCATCATGTTATTGATGGATATAATATTCATTTTGATGGATATTGATTCTAGGTTTGATTTCCTAATCTCCTATGTCTTCATTCTTCATGATGGATCCCATTGTAGGTGTTGTGTTTTTTTAGAACTCGTGATTAAATATAGTTTGTTCCATATGATTTTTCAATAAAATTAACACCTTAAAGTTTATAATTTTTTAAAAATAATTTTTAAATTGATTTAAAGAACTAAAATTGAAATTATTTCATGTGTGATTTTAAATGGAATGTAAATTGAGAAAAACCCCAATTTCAATGATATTGAAATTATGGGATGGATTTGTGAAATATGGATTAAGTTGAGAAATTTATTTAATTGATTGATTTGAGAAATTTAAAAGATTGAATGTTTATTCCTAATAAAATTTTCTTAATTTGAAATATTATTTTAAAAGGAATGAATTTTATGAAAACCTATTATTTGATTTTTAAATAAATAGGATTGATGAAAATAGATTTGGAAAATTTATTTATAAAATATGAATTGATTTTAAATGAATGATTTTCCAAATAATGATTTATTGATTCATTGAAGCACATGTGAGCCTGGTTAACCAGTGGTTGATTTGGAAAAACACTCTATGACTCTGAATCCCTAGAAATGGATTGATGATGACAACACTAAATAAATAAATTTCAACATGATTTACCCTAATTGGATCCCCTAATAGTTTATAGATTTATTTCCTATAATGGGTCTCATAATTGGGTGTTGATATTGAGTGTGAAAACCTATCTTGAGCCATGATGATGACTGAGAAGTGTGAGGATTATATTACCTAAAACTAATTTACTACAAGAATTATTACATAGTGCTATAATATTTTTTTATTTAATGAATACATGACAATAATTATTGAACTATTTTATTCATTATAACTACTTTATATAGATGTTTTACATAAAATTTTCATTTAAACCTATTTTGATATATCTATCATCCTTTTTAATTTGAAAGCATGTTTTTTCAAAAATATGTAAATGCCTTTCCATGATTTGTTTTATTTAAGTTGAAATCATATATGGTTTATTGGTATAAAATTGATTTTGGAAACTTGGTGAGACTCCACTGGGTTTTTTAGCTTGCACCATAACTTTTCCTCTGTGTGTTTGTAGATTATCATTGTTCAGGTTTGAGAAAAGGGAAATCACCACTTAGAGGTGGTGGATGTGCTTGATCTTTGGGGCCTAGAGTGATGGAGGTGGATAATGGTGATGTGATCCACCTATTAAAATAGATGTTTGAGGTTTATTCTTGATATATGTTATGTCCTTGATGTTGTACCATATCATGTATTGTTTTACCAATGTGTTTCTTATAGTAATTTATCTTTGAGGAGTGTTGACATACCAACTTGTATCTTTTAACTTCTGATATTTTGTGAAAAAAAATTATCCCACTTGATTCTTTTATGATGTTAGGTTCAAGTCACAAACCTTTGGGGATCAAAAATGCACTTCGGCCCATGTTTGGGCCACTTTGGGTATCAGGATACCTAGATATCTGGGATGGTTCTGAAAAAAACTCATGAGTTAAGGTAGTCTGATAGAGTCAAACGATTGGTGCAGTGGTTTTAATAAGATATGTATTACCTGTATATTATGAATGATGGATAACCCAAAATCCTGGAAGAGGTGGAAAGTATTAGCGACTTTAGATAGTGGGAGTTATCAATGAAGAAGAATATGGACTCCTTAAATGTTTCCAAAAAATGGGACCTAACATAACTTCATTTTAGTATAAGAGCATTCAAGAACAAATGGGTCTACCAGTTCCAAGAAGAATTAAATAGTAGGAAATAGTACAAGGAAAGGTTGGCTATAAAAGTGTTTCAATAAATATAAGGAGTGAGTGTCTAGGAAATATTTTCTCCAATTATTAAGCACACAACAATTCATGTGATGATGAGAATGGTTATGAATACAGACCTATATATTGAATAATTATATGTAAAAATATTTTTCCTTCATAGAGATTTTAGAGAAGGAAATATTCATAGAGAAACCATCAAGATTCAAGTAATCAGGGAGAAATTTGGTGTGCAAGCTCAAATGGACTTTTTATGGGTTGAAGAAAGAACCCAAGAAATAAAATGGGAAGTTTAAAGAATTTATAGAAGAATATAAGTTCTTTTAGAGGAATTTGGATCATTATTTTAACTAAAAGGTATTTTATGATAGAAAATTAACCATACTTCTCTTATGCATGGATGAAATTCTTTTGGGGAGTCTGATCATGAAGAATATTGAAGAGTTGAAGGTAAGTTTTTTTGGAAGGTTGAAGATGAAGGATCTTAGGGAAGTGAGATGGATTTTGGGGATGATAATATAGAGGGAAAAGATGCATGGAAAAGTTATATTGTCTCAATCTAAGTATATATAAAAGATAGTTGAAGATTTTGGAATTTCTATATTTAAATATGCCTCTACCCCACTAGCTAGACATTTAAAACTATCCAAATGCATCACCAATAATATAATAAGAGGTTTCATGCATAGAAAGGGTTATGTACGCATCAGTGGTAGGAATTATGATATATTTCATGGTTTGTACAAGGATGGACTTTCTTATACAATCCGAATGGTTAGAAAGTTTATGGAAAATAAATAATAGAACACTATGAAGTGGTAAAGTTGATTCTTAGGTATCTCAAAGGTTTTAAAGGATAGGACTTATTTTTTTGAATATATGATATGTTATATTGGTTTTTTTATTCAAACTTTAGAGGTGATACAGACACACAGAGAAGTGTCATTGGATTTTTTTTACCTATATGGGAACTACCATAAATTGGATGTTTAGATTACAATTAGTAGTTACACTTTCTACCACAGAAGTAGAGTATGTTTTGGAAATGGAAGAAGGGAAGAAAATTATATGACTAAAGGTATTATTGGAAGAATTAAAAATGAATCAATGGAACAAAACATCATTCTGTGATAGCCAAACCATGATCTATCTTTCACAAAAAAATTGTTTCACTGGAGAACAAAACATATTCATCTAAAGTATTACTTTATCAGGAAGCTTGTGGAAGATGGAGTGTTGGAGCTATGAAAGATCAATGAAAAATATAATTTGGTAGATATACTAAAAAATTTTATATTACAAGAAAGTATGGGTTACTCATGTTCCTTAGTGAGTCTTGGATGACCACAAAAATGGAAGATAGATTCATTTATTTTTGTTATGAAAGAAAGTATAAAATTGCCTAAGTGATCTATATGAATTTTAATGAAGCTATGAAAATAATATTTAAGAGGTAGATTTCCATAATAGAATGTGAAACATGTTTTTCAGTTAAGTGTTAGAAGCTTCTAAAATGGATATTTATAGAATTTTTGATTCAAAACTAGATGCAGATAGGGGTACTAGTAACTAGTTCTAGAATCAAAGGCAAGTAATTATAAATGGAAATTTCTGGAACTATTTGTAATAATCAATTTAACTTGTATAAATGGTACTTTATCATTTTATAATAGTTATTTTATGTTTTCGAAGGATAAAAAATATTCTTCATGGGTATATGTAAGATTAAATGGTTGGATTACACTATTCACCAAAATTTGGTAGTTGAGGAGAGCAACTGGAAGTGGCCTTGATCAATGAGGGATTTTCCATGATGATTGGAAGGTAGTGTAACTAATTAAACAGGTTGGTCTTATCTATATATAGTCAAGTGGGTTTACTTGTTTTAGTAGCTTGTAATAGTTCTATTATAGTTTTTTTTATAATAAAAGTATCAGTGTTTCTCTTGTGGAGTAGGACCAAGTCTAAACCATGTAAATCTTTATTGTTCTGAGTGATGCAAGTTGTTTCCATTTTATTTTTGTCAATTTCTATCTTAAATATTTTCTAAGATCAAGGTGATTCAGTGTGATACATTGGGGAATTTTTTCTATAGGTTTTCGTTAGATTCTAATAACAATTATTAGAATAAGTTTAAGTGGTTTAATCCCTTTCCTTAGGATCTTCTATTAAAGAAATATGAAATAATAACATAGAATGAAATGAATAAATACAATAGATTCACAAGATTCAACAAAAATCATCTAAATCATCTTCATTTTCATAATATGGTTTGATAAAAATCACTAATGGAAACCAAAGGAAATCCCCTCAACTTAGTTTATCTGTGGTTTGAGCTGAATCGCACATCATATGTGTGGGATTCTCCATGATCCATGATTTTCTAGAAAATCGTGATGAAAATTAGGTACAAGAAATAAATATTTTAGTTTCAGGAAGGTTCAAACATGTATAAAGAATACCTTTTTAACAATTCCATCACATGGTAGTGCATTTATAAGCCACATGAATTCTCCTTGGGATATCACATTTACTCATACATTTATAACACATGAGTAAATTTTGGTTTAGCCAACTTATGAATAAATGAATTAATTATGTCCTCTCATTCCATTATATCTTTTGTAATGGATATAAAATATTTACGTATGACCACACACTCTCATAGTTTATCTCAATTGAGGGCTCAAATGTTATACTCATTATACAAGAGGAAAAATCCCTTGTTGGTTTAAGATTCAACCAATGAAATGATCTGAAACATACCTAACCACCCCTATATTGGATAGGTTAACATGTATAATTTCATAAATAGGGTATTAAAGTATGAAGGTTCTCATTCTAGGTATCTTACCAACCTTAGGTAATAGGGAACCAAATTTGATCCATGCACCCCTAGTATACCAAAAGACATTTGTATGACACTCTATGTGGTATACTTAATAGGTCATTCAATGCACATAAAAAAATATTATTCTTTGTTTTTGTGCCTTATGGACATATTTTGTATCTCTATACAAGAATCATAATCATGCTAACCTTAAAATTTCTTCATAACCAATATTAATCCATAATGAATATCATTAAGGGATAACTCAAAATCATAATTTGTGAGGTCAATCATCATTACACTTCAAAAAGTATATATATACTTATTTATTTATGCATCCAACAAGAAATAATAATAGAGTATAGATTACCTATTTAATATTATGCATTCCATACTCTTAAACCCTTATTTTAAAAACCCAATATAAGAAATGATTTATCATATGATAAACTTCCATATCATCCTTATATTCACTACACCTTATGGGTTTCATTAACTCATTACATCATATATAATTTTTTCATATTTCTATGTGACAATAACACTCTCACTAAAATCTTTTAGTGAGTAATATCTATGAACTATGAAAGTTACGGTTGGAGTAGTAACTGAGTGGTAAATATCTTTTAATCCTGCATAAAAACCCAGGATTAAATCTGAGCGGGGGTATATTTCTAATTTACTATAGTAGTACTGTAGTAGGTACTATAGTGGTACTATAGAAGTGGTACTATTCACAGGAATTAAGCTTTTAGACCACAAAATTGGGCCTTCAGGCTATAATGCCTTCGGGCCACAAGGCCTTAGGGTCATCCATGGGCCTTCGGGCCATAGGGTCTATAGGCCAAGTGTTAATATTCAACCTGTTGGAGAAAGTTTGGGATGATGAATCAGATCGATGATAGTTATTGAGAAGATTAAACCCATCCTATAAATAAAGGTGGGATATGACAGACATGCCATCGACCCATGAAACTCTGTATAGTGTACTATAAGTTGTTAGTTGTATCAAGTGTGGATCTGGGTGTTAAATTGAAAAGGTGCTGGGGAGGGGTTGTTCCAATGGTGTTGGGTCAAATTATATGTAAGGGATTTATTCCTATGGTCCTTTAGTTCATGTATTTAAGGGCTTTATGAATATGGTCATCTAGGTCATGTAAGGGTGCCCTATTAACCATATTAAAAAGTGGGATTGTCATAAAATAAAATAAAAAATTGATTGATCCAAGTCAGAATGTTTGAATAATGATGTGATTTAGGAATCATATTACTAACATCCAACTACTTGAATATATTAAAACTCCTTAACTTCACAACATCATATGTTATGATGAAAACTTTTTTTGTTTACTTAAAACTCATTCTAAGTCTATCATCATCATACTTGGAGCCCTATTCCACCAAAAAATTTCCTTCAAATAAAATAACTACTTACATTATTATTTATCATTAAAACCTAAAAAAAATTATGATAAAGTTAAATTTATTTTATTATATTAATGATGGAAAGGATATTTCCATGAAATACCTCATGAATAATTTCCCCTTTAAAATGTAGTATAGTGGTAACTGTGGTGTTGTCTCATGAGGTGGTTTTAAGATAATTTTAAACTATCACTTTGGTTAATTTGTTTTTGTTAAAGTTGAGAAAATTATGGTTTCATAAAATAAGTTAAAAAAATTCAAAGAAAACTAAAAATAAGTTATAAATCCAAGTTCGAAGTTAAATACAGGACATACTAAAATGTTATGAGAAATATAATTAAGATAGAAACAGTGGAAAAAATTTGACCTTCGAACATTTCCTTCTTCATTGTCTAAAAATGTTTACCAAATAAATTACTCAATGTATACTTAAAAACTAAAATTATATACCTAAATTTCATAGACACCATATCTAGAACTCAAATATGGGTACTTATCTCCTTTTTAAAGTAATTTTATTACCTAAATATCTTTAAGAAACTAAAAATAACCAATCATGTTGTGTTCAATAGTGAGAGCTCACCAAATAATTTTAACAAAAAGAATAATTACTTTACTTATATAAGTTAAAAAAATAAGAATAAAATAGAATAAAATTAATTAAAGAAATAAAAATTCTTTTTTAATAAATGAAATAAGGTTCCATAATTATTTAAAAAAGAGTTTACAAAGAATTACTGAAAAACTCAGAAGAGGAATATCCTTGGGTCTCCACCACCACCACCACTTAGAGTTTGTAATCCCATGGATAGATTAATCCATTTGAACTCTCGCTCCTATATAATTATCCTCTTGCACAACCATGGACTCTCTTTAAAAAACCTCTTCAAAGTAAGTATACACTCATATTAATAATGGAAAGGTGAGTCAAAAATTCCCTCTATAATTTGTTATTTAAAAGGGGGAATGATTTAGTCCCAATAGAAGGTTGAATCTTGTCTAGATTCCATCTTAAAATTCACCATTTTTTTCTTGGATTTCATCCCTCAAACCTCTAAGTATGTTGGACTCCTATAAAAAATTTATTTTTGAATTACTAAAACACATATTTTCTTATTGAAAATACTGTTTAGTTGACTCTACTTCAACGTATGCATCAACTACCTTAATGATCTAATTCTTACATAAAATTCAATGTGCATGATCCCCTTTGAGTCCTATTGAATTTATAACTATAATGAGCTCATTTAGAGTTGTGTAAATTGATTTATGGATAATTTATTTATGGTTGATCAATTCCATCCCCCAAAATAATTTCCAATTTTCATGAATTATTTTGGCCTCCAGCAGTTTGAATCAAATCCTAATCTAGTTAATAGAATTGAATAAAAATACACATTTAACCCTAAAAAATGAATTTATCAACTTTTAATAGTATGAAAAATTTATGGCTGAAATATAAAAGTGATAAAAAAATTTAAAAATATAGAATTATATCATTTTTATAATTAATCTCATAATTAAACAAAAATAAAAAATGATGTAATTTCACTTAAAAATAAAAATTAATTATAATTAAATAATTGAAATATATATAAAAAGTTATAAAAATAATATCTCTACCAATTCCTTTACACTTAAGACTTGAACTACTGTACAAGTAAGCATCAAAAATAAAATCAATGTAGATTCAAAACACATGACCATGAAATCTGCCAATTTAACACCAAGAAAAAAAGGTATCATTCCATTATTTAAATTTATCTATTTAGTTCATTAAATTCATTCACACTTCATTTATCCTCCCATGCATGCAAAACACTTATCACATATGAATTTTTTCTCATCACATAAATATATATTTTCAACAAATCTTTTTCCTTCAAAGACAAGAAAGGTTCACCATAGTATTGATAAATTATTAATTCTACACCTGATATGAATCAGGGATGTGCGATTATCAAAAGGAATTACCTATGGTTTTTTAGAGGTTTAGGGATGGTAGGTTTTAGATATCAAAAATTATGAGGTAGAAGAAGGAGGGTTGGCTCTTTTAAAAGAAAAAATGTTTGATTCTAGTTTATACACAAGAATGGGTCCTCTTAACTTCCATTAGAAACAAATGAGATCCAAGAATATCAAAAATATTTAGAAATAGTCCACACCTTCTTTATTTTTTCTGTAGCATGATATCCACTATACTACCTTCAGTATAATTGAATTATTTATTGATATTTTCAGAATCTATCCAGATTTTATGTTTGAAGGTAGTGAGGGTTATTTTGAGTTCCAAATTATGTGTGTGACTTCCAAATATTCATTGAAATGATAATATTTCATGTAAACTTCAAAAACTTGATTTTATTTGATTCTTCTAGAATCTTTAACTTAGTGGAATTTTCTCAATATTTTTTTCTATCCTCATAAACATGAGCAACATATTCACTTTTTTATCTTTAAAATAAAATTTCAACACATTTTTTTCCTCCACGATAGCTTAAAACATTGAATCAAATCACTAAACAACCCTCATCATACTTAAGTTTAACTAGAACATGTATTTAACTTCTTGTATTAGGTTGGATAGGGAAAAGTGTCCTATAATATGGATATCTAACAAGTTTTTTCAGGGATTTATGAAGATTTGCAAGGATTAAATGTAAAAGGTGGTCCTAAATAAAAATTATTCTATTAAAAAGGGTGGATTTTAAGTAAAAATAAATTCACTATCATTTAAATCACAAGTATCTCAAACCATTAAGTTTTTAAAGAAATAAATAAAATTATAGTTCAACCACTGGTGTTTGGTTCTCTCAAGCAATTAGGTGAATTTAAATAATATATCAAAATGTTTCAAAATACTTACAAGAAGGTGGTTTAAAAAATTAAAACAATGATATTTGGCATGAGATTTAAAATTCTAAATTCTTTTAATGATATTACCAAAACTTTTAACTTGAAACAAATCCATTTCTAGAATTCATTTAAGTTTAGTTCAATAGAACAATTTTTTTTTCTCATTGGAATGTTTTTTAAAAATATAAAAGATAATATTTTGATCTCACGAGTTTTAAAAACAGAAACTTTGAAATAAAAATAGTAAAAATTTCAAAGAAAATAGAAAATATAAATTCAGGAAAAAACACATAAAAGCCTAATATAATAAGGATATTTCTCCCCCTACCGTATACTTATTTTATAAAATTCCCTCATTGTACAATATTTTAAATGAGAGATAATAATTAAGAAGTTTACATATGAAAAAAGTAAGTGGAAGGGAAAGAAACAACCTTGTTTTTATTTAATAGTAGTATCATTAATCCAACCTCAAAAAAGATACAACTTGGAAGTCTATAATAAAAATAAGAAAGAAAACATCAAAAAAATTATTAAAATTAAATAAATAAAAATAAAAGGAGGAAGTTAAAGGGGAAATTTTTTTGTTTAAACCCTCAATTTGGTGCTAGTATTTTACTACCCCCAGTGAAGTAGTGATAATTCTATATACCCAGTATAAATTTTGGTGTGGTTTCATACTCAAAATCCACCGAACATTATGACCACTAATCTTTTTTAACTTGTATATCTTGTAGAATTTCCCATGAATATATTTCTTTAGATTTCCCTGCATGTATTTGTGACTCTATAAAAGTAGTGGAGCGGGGAACAAAATTTAAGGGCACTTCCATGGAGTTTTATCTTTGGGAAATTCAATCACCGATTGTTTGAATTTAATTATAGGATGTGGTTCATCTTATTTTTCAGCCTCAAAAAAGATTTCTTTATGGAAAAACAGCTTCATACCCCCATCCTCATGTAAATGAGTGCACTCCTTAATAAAGTACTTCATTATTTCTTTAATTTTAGCCAACATTTCCTTTTCTCAATTTCCCAAATTAGTCAACTCAAAATTTTTATGTGTAAAATCTACAAGATGATAAACTATTAACAATTCACTATCAATATAATCTAAAAAAATGAATAAAAATTAGACTTTTATCCCTCTATATTTGTGGATTCATGATTTATTTAGGAGTGTAAAACATGTGTATTGAATATAGGCAATATAATGGGTTCCTCTAAATGTTATTCAAAAACTAATGGCTCTAATATATATTCATATTTAACTAAAAAAAGATAAAGATTATTTTAATTTTAATATTCAAAAATTGGGGCCTCGCATGGAGTTTCATTTTTAGCAATGTCAGCCAAAAAAAATTTCCAAAAACTTCTGATTTACTAAAGTTTTATAAATAGATAAATTAGTGATAGTTTCTTATTTTTAGTTCAAAAAAGGAAATTTGAAACCTTTTTCAATTATTCCCCTTAAGCTTCTTCAATATTAAAAATAGGTGGGACATGGTTTTCTTTTTCTTGGGATTTTTTTTGGTCGACCAATAAATTTAATTCCATTATAGAAGTGGAAGTAATTAACATTTTTTTATTCCTTCTTTAATCATGAAATAATTTTATTAAAGAATTATAGTATTTTTTTCATTTTTCCTTCCAAAACTCTACAAACTCTTCAAATTGTTGATACTTAGGACAAACATTAGAGTATTAATTGTGAAAATCCATTTTTTTAGGGTTATAAATTATAGGTTAAAATTATAGTGATGTAAAAAAAATTCAAAAAAAAAGATAGTTAAAATCCACAATAATGACACCAATTTATATAAGGTATCTTATTTCTAAATCCCTTATCAACAATTTCCCCTTTAAAATGAATTATAGTGGTAACCATGGGGTTGTATCTAGGGGAGTTTACAGACTAAGTTCAAACTATCACTTAAGTTAATTTAACTTTATTAAAGTTAAGAAAATTATGGATTTATAAAATAAGTTAAAAAAATAAATTAAATTTTAAAATAAGTTATAAATCAAAGTTAGAATTTGGTGACTAGACAAATTGAAAAGTGATGAGAAAACAGAATTAAGATAGTAGTTGTGGATAATTTTTTACCATAAAACATTCCCTTCTTTATTGTTTAAAATGTTTCCAAATCAAATTACTCAATGTATACTTCAAAAACACCAAGTATGAACCTATATGTCCCATACACCATATCAATAACTCAAATATGGGTGTTTATCCCCTTATTAAATTGATATGATTACCTAAAGACCTCTGAGAAACCAAAACTAACTGAACCTATTATTCTCAATGTCAAGATCTCACCAAATAATTTTAGATGGAAATAATGATTACTTTAATTCCATAAGTTGAAGAAAAAACTCTAGTAAAAAAAGAATAAAATAAATTCAAGAAATAAAATTTCATTTTTAATCCATGAAATGATATTACTAAATAATTAAAAAACATTTTACAAAGAAGTACATAAAAACTCATAAGAGGAATATCCTTAGGTCTCCACTTCCACCATAACTTTGTGTTTATCCCTCCATGTATAGATTACTCTATTTCAATTCATATATAATCTATCATTCTTCTATTCCATAATCATGGCCTCTCTCTCTTCAACCTCTTGAATTAAAGTAGATACTCATATTTATAATGTAAATGTGAGGTAAATTTTCCCTTCAAAATCTATTCTTTAAAAGTTGGAATGATTTTGTCTTACTATAATGGTGAATATTGACTATATGTATTATTAAAATTTGTTTGTTTTTTCCTTGGATAATATCTTTCAAAATTTCAAGTTTTTTAGATGTATTTATAAAAAAATTTGTTTGAATTACTAAAGTTATCTTTTTCTATCCAAATATATTGTTTAGTTACCTCCACTTTGATGCATGTATCATCTATGTTAATTATAAAATTATTCCATGAAATTTAATTTACATGGAAAAATATAAGTACTCCTTCATTTAAAATTGGAATAACCTAATTTGGATTTATGTTAATTGAGTTATACTTCATTTATTGAGGTTTGGCCAATTTTGTCTTCCAAAAAAATTTACAAATTGATTGAATTATTTGGACCTCCTACAATTCGAATCAACTCTTAATCCAGTTGATATTATTGAATCTAAATATAAATATAAACTTATAAAAATATTTAACAATTTTTATTACTATGAAAAAATTTATTTCTGAAATATAAAAGTGATAAAAAGGTTAAAAATAAATAATTATTCTATTTTTAAAATTAAGCTCAAAATTAACCAAAAATCCAAAAATAATGTAATTTCACTTAAAAACAAGTTTTTTGGGATTAAATCATTGAAATAAATATAAAACTTTATAAAAATAATTGATCTATAAATTCCCCAACACTTAAACTTTAGAATCTTGGATAAGTAAGTTTCAAAAATCATATCAAACAAAATTCAAAATGCTTGACCACAAGATTTGAAAATTTAACACCAAAGGAAAAAAAATTACTGCCTCATAAAATACAATTATTTCAAGTTCTCGATTTATTTTATTCAATTTAACTCTACTTTTTTTCCCTCGTATGAAAAAATAACACTTTCCTCACATGAATTTTCCATCACCCCACAAATATATTTATTCAAAAAATATTTTCTCCTTCAAACATATGAAAGGTTCATCATAGGATTGATAAATTCATAAATCTATACCTAATGTGATTTAAGGACTTGTTCTTATCATGAGTGATTTTCTAAAGTTTTTAATGGGTTTAGGGATGGTAGTTTTCAAATGTCAAAAAATTTAAAGCAAAAGATTGAGGGTTAACTATTTTAAAATAAAAAAATACATGATTCTAATTTATACTCAAGAATGGGTACTCTTAAATCTAATTAGAAACAAATAATCTACATAAATCTTTAAATTATTTAGTGATAACCCACACCTTATTCATTTTAGCAGTAATATTATATCCACTCAACTATCTTCAATAGAATTTAATTTTTTATTGGCATTTACAAAATCTTTCTAGATTTTATATTTAAAGGTAATGAGGGTTATTTTGAGTTCCAAACTGTGGGTATAAATTTTATCTATTAATTATAATTATAATATTTATTTATATATTCAAAACCTTTATTTTTATTTTATTTATTTTTTGAAGCTTTAGTTCATCATAATTTTCTCAATATTTTTTTTAAAAAATATTGATCATAAATAGCAGTAGTAGATTCACTTTTAAAAATTCAAAATCGAATTTAAACCCATGATTTATCCTCTATGGTAGCCTAAAAATTTTTCATCATCTAACAAGACATCTCCACCCTACACTTGACTTCAATTAGATCATGCATTTAGCATCCTAGAGCGGGTTTGTTAGGGAAAGGTTTCTTGTAATGTTCCACCTAACAAGGTTGTTCATGGATTTCTAAAGGCTCACATGGATTATATGTAAAGGGAATCCCTGAATAAAAAAATCTCTTAAAATGTGGTGTTTTGAAACCAAATAAATGCCTTGATAATTTAAAGAAAAATTATTTCAAACCCTAAATTTTGGACATAAATAAATCAAATTATGATTCAATAAGTAGTGTCTGGAACTCTTAAGAAATGACATGAATATAAATAATATATTAAAAAAGTTCAAAATAATTATATGAATTTTATTTTAAAAATTAAAATGGTGATTTGTTTCATGAAATACAAAATTCAGAAGTTTTTTTGTGAAATTACCAAAATTTAAAACTCAAAACAAAATCATTTCTAGCATTTATTTAGGTTCAGTTTCAAGTATCAAAGTGGATCACTCATTATGATGAGTTTTAAAAATGGAAAAGATAATTATTTGAGCTCATGGGTATCAAGATCCCAAATTTTTATAAAAAAATAAAATTTGAAATAAAAACATCCGAAATTTCAAATAAAATAGAAAAAATAAATTTGAAATAAAAACACACAAAATTCAAATCTAACCAGGATGTTTCACCCCTAAAAATAATTATTTTATTCAATGTACTTGTTTTACCATATGTTAGATGATAAATGAGAATCAAGAAGTTTATACATGATAAAAAAAGTAGAATAGAAAGACATGATCTAGTTTTTATTGAGTAGCAGTAGCCTTGAGATAGCTTCCTAAAATCTACCACTTGGGAACCTACATGGAAAATAAGAAGGAAAACATAAAAAATTATTTAAATCAAAGAAATAAAAAATAAAATGATAGATTTAAAGTAAAATGGTCTTGGTATGAACCCCCAAGTGAGTGATAAGATTTTATTTCCCCTAGTCAAGCAGTGATTGTGTTTTATCCCCAATCTAAAGGTGGGTGTGGTTTCTTTCTCAAAAACTAGTAAATTTTCATAGATCCAATCTTCTTTAACTTATACAACTTACAGAATCAACCATTAACATATTTCTTCAGGTTTCCCTCTATGTATTTGTGACTCTTTAGAAGTAGTTAGGGGAGGGAATAAAATTTTAGTTCACTTCAATAACACTTGATCTTTAGGAAGATCAGTCACTGGTTGCTGGAATTTAATTCTAGTACATGGTTCATATTAATTTTCAGCATTAAAAATGATTTTTTTTCATAGAAAAATAGCTTCGTGTCACCATCATCATGTAAACCAGTGCACTTCTCATTATGGGACTCCATTATTCCTTCAATTTCATCCAGTATTTCCTATTCTTCGTTACCCTAATTAGTCTAATAAAAATAAATATATGTAAATTATGAAAATGGATTAATTGTTAATAATTTTTTATCAAAATAATTTTACAAAAATGAATCTAATTTTGAGACATATCTCAATTGATACTCATATTTTATCTTTGTTTGGGAGTGGAGAGAAAGTGTATTGAATGTAGAAAGCAGCTCGGGTTTCTCCAAATGTTATTAAAAAGTGAATGGTTGTAATATCTCTTCTTATTTATCCAAAAATAAATATAGAGGTTTTAAATTTACAGCTTCAAAAATTGGGGCCTCTAATGGAATTTCATTTCAAACAAATCTTGAACACAAATTTTCCAAATACATTTGATTTCCTAAAGTAGCATTAATGGTAAAATATGTGATAATTTCTTATTTTGAGTTCAAAAAAGAGAATTTCAAATCAAGTTTTAATTCTTCCCTAAAAGGTTCTTCAATATCAAAAATAGGTGGGACGATGTTTTGTTTTTCTTGGGATTTTTTTAGTCAACCAAAACTTTTAATTCCTTTATAGAAGTGGAAATAATTAACATTTATTAGATTTATTCTTAAATTTTGAAATCATTTTGTTAAAGTATTAGAGAATTTTGTTTGATTTTTTATTTCTAAATCTCTTATAATTCCTCAAATAGTTGATACTCAGAATAATCATAGGAGTATTCATTGTGTAAAACCATTTATTAGGGTTATAAATTAGAGTTTAAAATCTAGTGATGAAAAAACAAATTAAAAAAAAGGAAACCTCCCTGGAAATGGAACCAATTTATGAAAGGAATCTTTTCATGATATGCCTTATTAATAACTTACCCTTCAAAATATAGTATAGTGGTAATTGTGGGGTTGTCTCATCAGGAGGCTATAAGGTAAGTTCAAACTGTCACTTTGGTTAATTTGTTTTTTTAAGTTTATAAAATTAGTGATTTATAAAATAACTTAAACAAATTTAATGAAAATAAAAAATAATTTATAAATCAAATTTAGAAGTTAGAGGTATTATTTATTGAAAAGGTGTGATAAAATAGAATTAATATAGCAATAGTGGATAAGTTTTGACCATTATAAATTACCTTATTCATTATCAAAAAATGTTTTACCAATTTAATTAATCAATTTATACTTAAAAACTCAAAGTATATACCTAAATTTCCTATACACCATATTGATAACTCAAATGTGGGTTGTTATCCCCTTATGAAATTGATTTGATTACCCAAAGACCTCTGAGAAATTAAAACTAACTAAACCTATTATGGTTAATGTAAATACCTCTCTAAAGAATATTAAACAACAATAATGATTAATTTACTTCCATAAGTTGAAAAAAATATAGAGAAAATATAATAAAATTAATTCAATAAATAAAAATATATCTTTAATTCATGAAATAAAATTCCAAAATAATTTAAAAAAAGAGTTTATAAAGTACAAAAAAATAGAAGAGGAATATCCTCAGGTCTCCACCACCACCGTTGCTTGAATTTTATCCCTCCATATCTATGTTGTTACATTTTAAATCCTATATATTTTATAATTATATTATTTAATATCCATTAAATCTCTATAACTAACCTCTTGAATGTAAGTATAGACTCATATTTATAATGGAAAGCTGAGGAAAATCTTCCCTTCCCAATCTATTCTTTAAAAGTTGTCATGCTTTAGTCCCACTAGATGGACGAATCTTGACTAGGTGTCCTTGAAAGTTGTTTATATTTGCCTTAAATTTTTTAACTCAAACATTGAATTATATTGGACATGTGTAGAAAAAAAATGTAATTACTAAAGTGAACTCATTCTATCCAAAGAGATCATTTGGTTACCTCCATTTTGATGTCTGCATCAACTACCTTAATGATCAAATTATTACATGACATTTTATATACATTTACCCATTTGAGTCCAACTTAATTATAGACTATAACCACCTAATTTTTAGTTATTTAGATCACATTATTCCTCATTTATTGAATTTCATTCAATTTTGATCGCCAAAAAAATTCCAATTTGAATGAATTATTTGGACCTTCTACAGTTTGAAGAAACTCTTAGTCTAGTTGATAAAATTTAATCCCAATACACATAGAACCTTTTAAAAGTGATTTTGAAATTTTTATCAATGTATAAAATATTATGGATAAAATATTAAAGTGATAAAAATAGTTGAAATCCATAATTATGTCATTTTTATATTTAACAAGAAAATCACCAAAAATCCAAAAATGATATAATTTCACTTCAAAATAAAAATTGTTTGGTATTAAATCATTGAAATACATATAAAAATTTAGGAAGATAATAGCTATATCAAATTCCATATACTTTATAGTTGGGATTCTATATAATTAAACATCAAAAATCATATCAAATCAAATTCAAAACACATGATCATGAGATCCACCAATTCAACATCAAGAAAAAAAGTTAACATGCCTCTTTAAAAACAATTATTTAAAGTTATCATTTAGTTCATTCAATTTAGTCCCACATAATTTCTTATCCCATGTACACAAAACACTTACCTCACATGAATTTTCCCTCTCACAAAAATATATATATTTAATAAATCTTTTATCATTCAAACACATGCAACGGTCACCATAACCTTGATAAATTCCTAAATATCCATAAAATTTGATTCAAGGACTTGTAATTATCATGAGGTATTTCCTAGGGTTGTTTATAGATTTAGTTCTGGAAGGTTTTATATGAAAAAAAAATATGAGTTGGAATGAGGGTTGTCTCTTTTTTATGAAAAAAAACATGATTCTAACTTATACTCAAGAATGGGTCCTTCTAACTACCCTTATCAATGAGTCAAATCAAATAATCTTGAAAATATTTAGGAATAATCCACACCATTTTTATTTCATCAGTAACATTATATGCACTAAACTTCCTTCAATATATTTGAATTTTTAATTGATCTTTTGAAAATATGTCCATATTTAATGTTTAAAGGTGGTGCATATTTTTTTGTGTTAAAAATAGTGGGTGAATGATAGAGATTAATTAAAATGATAATATTTCATTATATATTCAAAAACTTGATTTTTCTTTGATTTTTCTAACAGCTTCATCTTCGCATAATTTTCTTAACCTTTTTTTCAAAAAAACCGCTCATAAACAGTAGCAGCATCTACACTTTTCAGCTTAAAAATTAAATTTCAACCCATGATTTCTCCCCTACAGTAGTCTAAAAAGTTTCATCATAACACAATGTATATCTCCCCGCACTTAAGTTCGGTTAGATCATGTATTTAACTTCCTAGAGTGGGTTGGATAGGTAAAATTGGCTTGTAATGTGGATACCTAATAAGGTTGTTCATTGATTTCTAAATGATCACAATGATTAAATGTAATGGGAAACCTGAATAAAAATTATTCAATTACAAAAAGTTACTTTTAAAACAAAATAAATGACTCATTCTTTTAAAACATAAATATCTAAAAAACTTAAGTTTTGATAGAAATAAATAAAATCTAGGTTCAATGAGTAGTGTTTGGTTCTCTCAAGAAATGATGTGAATGTAAGTAATAAATCAAAAATGTTCATAAGCCTCTTATAAATTTGATTTTAAAAATTATGTTAGTGATATGTGGCATGGGATTCAAAATTCAGAAGTATTTTCATGAAATTCCAAAAAAAACTTGAAATAAAGTTATTTTCATCATTAATTTAAGTTTAATTTCATGGATCAAACTGGTTAACTCGTTGAAATGAGTTTTAAAAATTTAGAATATAATCATTTGAGCTCAAAAGTTTCAAAAACTCAAAATTTGAAATAAAACACAAAATTTCAATAAAATTTTGAAAAAAAAACAAATTAAATAGAAATATAAAAAGAAAACACACTAAGATATAATCTAATAAGGATGTCCCCCCAAGAACTTATTTTATTTAATGTACATATTTCATCATAGTTTAGGTGAAAAATGAGAAACAAGAAGTTTATACATGACAAAAACAAGTGGAAAAGAAAGACAAAATTTAGTTTTTATTGATTAGAATCTTTGATCTAGCTTCCTAAATGATGCCACTTGGAAACCTAAAAGAAAACAATAAAGAAACATCAAAAAAATTATTGAAAGTAAATAATTAAAATAAAAGTAAAATACTCTTATTTTGAACCCCCATGTAGGTTCTAGGATTTTACTTCCCCTATTCAGGTAGTGATAGTGCTCCATCCCCAACCTAAAGGTGGGTGTAGTTTCTTGCTCAAAAACCACCAAACATTCTTAGCTTTAATCTTGCTTAAATTATACATATTTTATAAGATCTCACATATATATTTCATTAATTTACCCTCCATTTATTTATGAATATCTAGAAGTGGTAGAGGAGGGAATAAAGGGAACTTCCATGACACTTGATCTTTTGAAAAATTAATCACTGGTTGCTGGAATTTAAATTCAAGATGTGGTTCATCTTCTTTTTTAGTATCAAAAATAATTTATTCATGGAAAAATATATTTTCTATGATATATTTATTTAAATAAGTGTACTTATCAATATTTCACTCCATTATTTCTTTAATTTAATCCATTATTTCCTTTTCATCATTACATAAATCAGTCCACTCAAAATATATGTGTGTAAAATCTATATAAATAGGAACTGTTAACAATTCATTATCAATATAATCTAACAAAAATGATTCCAAATTTGATACTTATCTATATAGATTCTTATATTATAGATTTTTTTTTGAGTGTACATCATGTGTATAGAGTGTAGGCAGCATCTCAGGTTCCTCCAATTGTTATTCAAAAATTAATGGCTTTAATATCTATTTTCATTTATCCAAAAAATAAAAACAAGTTTTCTTAATTTACATATTTAAAAATTAATGCCTCATAAGGAATTTAGTTCTCAACTAATTTAGCCCAAATATTTTACAATGAATCTCAATTTCCTAAATTTTCATTCATGGTAAAATCAATGATAATTTATTCTTTTGAATTCAAAAAATAAATTTTTAAATAAATTTTTTATTTTTCCCCCAAAATGATCACCAATATAAAAAATAAGTGTGATAAGGTTTTATTTTTATTGGTATTTTTTTTGTTGAAAAAACTTTTAATTCCATTAAAAAGTTGAAAAATTTGACATTTGTTTGTTTTTTTCTTGAATCATGAAATAATTTTATTGAATAATTATAGAATTTTTTTTCATTTTTTTTCAAAACTCTTAAAAATACTCAAATCATTAACACTCAGGAAAATAATATGATTAGTAATTGTGAAAATCCATTTTCTTAGGGTTCCAAATTAGAGGTTGAAATTCTAAGTGTTGTAAAAAATTAAAAACAAAAACTTAGGCAACCTCATTGTCAATGATTCCAATTGAGGTAAAGGATATTGTCTTTAAATCCCTTATCAATAATTTCCCATTTTAAATATAGTATAGTAGTAATCATGGGTTTGTCTCATGAGAAAGTTATAGGCTAAGTTCATACTTTCACTTTGGTTAGTTTTATTTTGTTAAATTTAAAAAAAAATGGGATTTATAAAAGAAGTTAAACAATGTTAAATAAAACTAAAAATAATTTATAAATAAATTTTAAAGTGAGATTCATGATAGGATTAAAATAGATGATAAAGAAAAATTAAGATAGCAATAGTGGACATGTTTTGACCTTCATACATTTCCTTCTTCGTTATCTAAAAATGTTTCCCAATGGAATTACACAATTTATAATTATAATACTCAAATTATACAACTAAATTTCTTAGAAACCATATAGATAACTTAAATATTGTTTTTTATTTCCTTGTTAGAGTGATTCAATTTATTGAAGACCTCTGAGAAACCGAAATTAACTGAACCTTCTATACTCAATGATAAGACCTTGCCAAAAAAGTTGAAACAACAATAATTACTTTAATTCCATAAGTTGAAAAAATATCCATAATAAATTAGAATAAAATGAATTCAATAAATAAAAATTACTTTCTAAATTCATGAAAGTGGATTCTAGAATAATTAAAAAAAGTGTTTACAAAGAAGTACAAAAAACTCAAGAGGAATATCTTTTGTTCTCCACCACCACTACCTCATAGATTTTATCCCTATATGGAAAGATTAATCAATTTGAACTTCCCTATCCTCTTGAATGATCCTATTTTACATACATCTACTCTCTATAATAAAACTCTTGTATATAAGTAGAGACTCATATTTATAATGGAAAGGTGAGACAAATTTTCACTTCAGATTTCATTCTTAAAAATTTTTCATACTTTAATCACACTAAAATTCCAAATATCAACTATGTATCTTCTTGAAAGTTGTTTTTATTTATCATTTATTTATTATCTCAAACTTTCAATTATATTGGAAATTTTTAGATTACGTTGTGTTTGAACTACTAAAGAACACTTTTATGTATGAAGAGAATATTCAGTTACCTCCACTTTGACATGTGGATCAGATTCATTAATGATTAAAATATTCCATGAAATTTAATCTTTAATGTGAAAATTTGAGTCATTTTTTATTTAAAACTAGAAGTATATAATTTGATTTTTTTACAGCTTGAGTTATGTTGCATTTATTGAGGGTTGTTCAATTATATCATCCAAAAAAAATTATAATTTTAATGAATTATTTTGGCCACCTACAGTTCAAATTATCACTTAGTATATTTTAGATAATTGAATACTAATAAACATAGAACCCTAGAAAAAGGAATTGAATAATTAGAATTATTATGGAATTTTTTTTGACAAAAACATCAAAGTGATAAAAATAGTTAAAAATCTATAATTTTTCCATTCCTAGAATTAAGCTCAAAAAGTCACCAAAAAACAAAAAACATATTTAATTTCACTTAAAAATAAATATTGGTGGGGATTAAATCATTTAAATACATATAAAAAGTTATAAAGTAATAACCCTATTGGGTAAATATTGTAACTCTTTACATTTATCTTTATCGACATACCTAAAACGCTTTTAAGATATCAAGTGTGATTCACTTTGAAATTTTACTGGTATAATACTTCAGGTAGTAGTGATATTAACTTTTCATGATAATTAGATATAAATATTTCTATTTCTATTTATCATCATATATCTTAATCTATTTAGGATATTAAGTAAAAACACTAATTTTAGGTCGTTAAAATCCTTTAGGAAATGGTGACATCCACTCTCTATGACAACTATGTGTAACTCTTTAAATTTTTATTTACCACTAAACATCCTAAATCATTAAGATATTGAGTCTAAAACACTATTTTAAACTAATAATTTATTTTTTAATATTGAAAATCTCTAAGTACAAACATACTCCCACTAAATTCTTAGTTTAGTTACAACACAAGCACCTGGTTCGGGGCTTGATTCCACAACCACCCCCCCCCCCCTCCTGCCACCTCAGCTGCCTATAGGGGGAACACTAACTTCTTAGTCACTATAGTATTTTTAGAATATCATGCTGAGATACATCATCCCATTGTGTTAGGAAATAAAATTAATTTTCTTTTAATAGGAATATTTAAAAAATGAACTATTTTTTTATATGGTATTCTATGTGTTTGGAACACCTTATTCTGAAAAATACAATTAAAATATTCCATGGATGGGTGGAAGAAACATATTCCCCCATATTTTAACAAAATTTTGGTTAAATAGTTTACCCTAGATAAATCATTTTAATTATTTCCACCTTTTCAAAATATGTTACATAATTCGATGAATCATAAACCATGTGTATTTAATTAATTATCCCATGTTGTTCTTAAAAACTCTTTGTTATCTAACAAATTCTCATATCATATAATAGAAAAAGATGAATATACGCATCATTTGGTTAGATTCATCTGAGCAAGACACATTCCTTTACATTCAAACTTTCAATTTAGCAACCCTTTACTTCATCACTTAAATAAAAAACAACAAGCTTTATCAATTATCCCTTTATTTTTGAATTGATTTATATTTACAACACATGTAAGTATACATTTAGTATCATGTACCTTTAAAAATCAAATAGATGATTTATACAACATTCATACATGACATGAATATTCCATGAAGTTTCCAAAACTCCTTCGAGTATCTTGATAATCCCATTATATGGAATTAGTATTCATGTTTATTGAAAATTCTAGATTTTAATGACCCAATATGATACTTTAAGGAAAAAAATTTAATTCTACAACCAATTTTTCTTATTTTAGTTTGAAATTATACCCACTTGTATTGTATATACAATACTTTAGAACATATATGTCATATTATTAATTCATATGCATTCTCAACATTTTGATAACATATGGTAAACTTTCATTGAATTCAATTATTTTTTTGAAACATTTATAGGGATGGAAATATAATTAATTCACTAACCATAATAATACATTTTTTGTCTCCCTTAAAGCATGTTATAGAATCGAAAAAATAAAAGACTATGTTTATTAAAAAAACCCATGTCATTTTATTAAACAACTCTTTTTTAGATGTTATTCTCAATATAAAAGTGAGATAAAAAATACACATATTATAAAAATTTTATCCAAGATTGAAGCATCCATGTTATCAATATATAAATTCATTTTCTCCATTACTCAAAAGTAACATTCAAGCTCTAATCTTCAATTATTTCTTATCTTTTGGACTTTTGTATATTTAAAACATTTTTTAAACATATTCGTGATATCATATATCTATTAGAATAATATAATTGGATTATATAACCAAGAAAGTTGTAAGGAATCCTTTAGTTTCACTAAGTCATTAACATATTCAATTATATTGTATATCATTTATATTACCCAATATTATTGAGTATATGATGCTAAAATTACTTAAATAATTAATATACCCAGTCATATTGAGTACATGAGTGGTGACTAAAAACCCTTTTTCCATTTTCATCTAATGTGGTTGTAATATTAAATGAATCATTTTATGCTTATATAAGCATCTAGATTCACAATTTTGACACTCGGTTACTCAAGAAGGAACTACTCTAACCCATATAATTTTCCTTAAGAAAATTTCTTAAACTACCAATATTCAGAGTTACTTACATTTAGCTTATCCTTATAGGGATTCATCTCAAAGTTTAAATTTATGATTATGATGAAATTATCTACAAAATAATCTTTTATCTGATGTTCATCATGTTTTTCTTCCATTTAATAAGGAATTTTACTAAATGGGATCCCACTAAAATGATGACCCCTTTTAAAATCATCATACCCATTAGTGGTCCAAGATCTATATTTCACCATGAATTACATCGGTTTGTTCACATAAATAAGCTATGACTATTTGGGTAGGGTATAATACCAATCATAAAAAATTTGACTCTTGGATAGTTGAGAATATAACTATTTATCAAATCCATCATATGAACAAACTCAACTTCATTACTCTAGTATCCTAGCTATTAGGGTTTTTTGGATAGTGTAACCCAAATAAAACACTAAGAATAAGCTAAAAAATAATAATAAAGGGGTACTTGTGATGAGCTTGAAAATTCCTTACAAGATAATATTGAGTCACTTATATCTTTCTTGTCTTACACAAGATAATCTAGGGAAACTCGTGCTAAAATCAACTATACTCAGTTGGATGATCAGGTCCTTGACAAGTTCCTCTTTGGAAAGAGTCTGACACTTAGTATTTTAAGAGGTTTAAATCTCAACATCTTATCACATGTTATTCCCTTTATGTATGCATGTTTCTAATCATTTAATTTGGTCCAAACTAATGTGTTAAATTTATATTTATGTGTAACTCTTTACACAACCCAAAAGTTTGTGTTACTCACACAAATATAGAAATTAAACATATTCATAAATATCTAAATGAAACGTATATATACATGGTATATGAATACTTCATGTAAAGGTTTTTATTTATATGAGATTTAAAATCTCCACATGAGTGGTCATAGAGTGATAACTAGCCAACTCCATTCACCTTTCTAGATAAGTCATAAGTCTCCTGGATGATAGGTAGTCTGACCTAATTCCCTCTACTCGTGGATACTTTACTCTAGATAGAATCCAATTAATCATAACTTTAAAACCTAATATGCATAAAATAAATTCAACAACTAATCTCAAGTTCATAACCTCAATTAAAAACTTGAGTTCAAGGTAGATGAAAAACTAAATTCATTATGGAGTTATTCCTGGAATAAAACGCAAGCCTCTATCCTAGAATTGTTTTATCATATAAATTTCAACATACAAATATTCATAATATAAATAATTTATAACTATGAAAAAAATAGGGAATAACCTTTAAATAAATGAAAAATTAAAATATTCAAATATGAGATAACCATTTATGAACAATTCATAAATAAAAGTTAACTATAAACATTTTATAATTTTATCTTTACATTATCAACATTCTATAAATATAGACATAAACATTTGTATATTCATTACAATGTGAACTCTTTTATATTCATCATTATATGGCATTTTTATTTTAAATATATGACATTTTATGAATTATAAACAATTTTATAATCTAAATAATATTATTTAAACATTTTACACAATTTAAATATCATATACTTAAATTTTATTTAAAGAAAAAAATAAATCTTTGATTTGATTCAAATAATCCCCCAATAATGGTAATTTAACCTGAATAAATAAAAAAATTGATTATGAACAATTCAAAATCTTAAATATAAACATTTTATATTTTAGCCTTATGTTTTAATTTATTAACACATTATAAATTACTTTTATGATTTCTGAATAAGCACTTTATTTATAGGTCATAAGGCATGCCATATAATATTGTAAAAGGTATTTTAAATATTAAAATTTAATATTTGGAAATATAAAAAGTTTTATAAACATTTATTTAATTAATTATAAACCATTTATAATTAATTTATTTATTTATGAATTTTTTATAAATTAAATATTTTCAAAATACCTTTTAATATGATTTATAAACATTTTATAAACTACTAAATCCATTTAATTTTTAAAAAAAAATAAATATTTTTCTTTTTGTTTACCCTTACGGGTTAGGGTTGACTTATGTAAAGGTAATGCTATAATTTTTGTATCCTACATAAAGGTAATACAGAGATTCCATTTATGCGGTCTGGAACTCGGTAAATGATGATGAGCCTATGTGATTAGGATATATAGTAGTGGGATGTTGTAATGATGATCCGCTCTCATATGCGAACCTGACTGGAACTCGAGCTCCCCTTTGCATAGTAGTTATTCAGGGAATGAACAGATGCTTCTAAACCCAAGGGCATGGATATGGAATTCTATATCATGGTTGGGATTTTCATACACAGCGTTCCAAGTCCCAGTTGGATTCATGAACTGAGGATCCTTATTTTATGACTTGTGACCTTTTTGACATATGGATCAGATACCAGTATGGGATGAAGTAGGTTTGATGAAAAATGGTTAAAACATGGAATAAGGGATGAAATTAATTGATCTATTAAATGATAAATTATATAACCTGTTTTATTTTACTACACCATTATTTTCTATACTTATTCACACATTATATTATACTAAATATTTTATAGACATCATTGGTGGTATCTTACTGAGTTGCACTCACACCCTACTCAGACCACTATTAAGTACCCGAGCAGACTTCATGGTTTCAGTTTAGGATAAGGGAAAGGACCTTATGCTAGAGGGTTGATTTGTGATTGGTATGTTCATGGATTAGGAGACCAGACATGGTGTTGGGACTCGTTTCTGGGATTCATCAGCTTGCCTTTATTTTTTGATGAGGAGACATCGACGTACCTTTGAGGTCTTATGGCAAGCACCGCTTCCAGGATGGATCAAAGTGAATGTTGACGGCGCCTCTAGAGGCAACCTAGGTCTGGAAGGTTGTGGTGCCATCTTCAGAGACTTTCTTGGTCGATGCCTTGGCTGCTTCTACAGTGGTTGTGGTACGGCCTCAGCTCTGGAAGCAGAAATGTTGGGAGTCATTCATGCGGTGGAACTTGCCAAGAAAAAGGGTTGGAACAAGATGTGGATTGAATGTGACTCAACCACTATTGTCCAAGCTATCTGGAAGGGGGTGGTTCACCTTCCATGGCTGCTTACCTCTCGATGGATGAAATTTCTTGCTGCGCTCGTGGATCTTAACTTCATTTCCACACACGTATTCCGCGAAGCAAACATGGTTGCTGACAGCCGGGCTAACAAGGGGGTCAATCAGGTTCTTACCTGGTTGGATGATTTTCCTGATGATTCGCTCCCTCTTCTCAATAAATATTGTAATAAGATTCCATCTTTCTGACTTTTGTAGCTCCCTTTCATTTTAGTAATAAATTGTGCCTTATTCTTTGACTGAGGCACCACCTCTAAAAAAAACATGACATGGCATACTTATCATTTGTTTATGGGTATGTACCCAATTTTCGGAAATGGTTTATGATGCTAGGTTATTGTTTATATTGTTTCTTTTATTTCTTATTTTTCTACTATAGTTTACTCTGATAAAGAGGTTATAGTATCCCCCGTGTTATTTCATACCCTCACTACTAATTGGAAGCCTCTGGTGTATGGGGAGTCATGCATGAGGTCACATACCACACTAGAACAGGACACCAATTATAGTGGCATCCGGGTGGGGGTGTTATGAAGTGGTATCAGAGCTGGTTATTTTATATTATTTATTTTATTTTGGGAAGTTATATAGGATAATGGTATATGTCATGCCTTGAAAATGAGACCATTCATGGGATTATCTAACCCATGTATGGGGATAAATCCAAGTACCCTAGGTTGGATTGATCTTCTTGATGTTTACCATTACAATTGAATGTTGTTTCACCTTGAGTGATGCACTTGTAGTGTAATGTTATTAATTTTTTAGATTTCATTTGGGACCCATCATAACATGAAGTCAAGCATGCATACATCATTATAGTAACTTAGGGATACATGTAGAATGCATCATGTTTGGCACACATTGAAATGGGTTATAGTTGGGTATGGGAATTGAAAATGCAACTTTTTGAAAAAAAATAAAGAAAATGTGCCTAATGAAAATGTAATAATTTGAAAATAATGAAAAAATGGTTATGGGATGGTTACAAATAGGGTTTAAAGTAAACTGAAAAATTGGGAGTTAGTTTAACCCCTTTTTGAAATAGCCCAGGTTAGGGGTGGATGGGAAATGGTGTTATGATAGTGGTTATGCCTATTGGAATAATTTGTGTGGGTGACATGTTTTATAGGATGAAAGCTCTCTTTTGTGTATTTGTGAAAAATCCTATATTATGTGTTTTGATACATGTTTGGAATTGTATAAGGATTCCACCATGATAGAATCTACCTATTGGGCGACAAGAGGGTATCACCAAAATTCTCATACGGTAGTGGAGTAGGAACCCCCATTGGTTCTGGGTAACAGGGGTAATTTCTATGAGAACCTTTCTTGTTTTATGTAGTTTATGGAGAGATATGTAGGGAAGGTTGCACCGACTATGTTTTATTTTACAAGGGAGTTCTAGCTGTAGCACCCTATGACATTTTCTGGAACGGTTGTACCTGAGGAAGCATATTTCTGGATTGAGTCCATCCAGAAGATTATAGATCATTTGGAGACCCCTACTAAAAATAAATTTAGTCTGGTGACTTATATGTTGTAGGGACCAGTGAAGCATTGGTGAGATATACAGGCCCTATAAGACCAGATAGATAGAATGGCATGTAAGGACTTTGAGGATAAGTTCATGAAGCACTTTTACCCTGAAGACTTGAGGTAGAGGAAGGATGAGAAGTTTATGCGCTTGACTCAGGGAAGTGTGATGATGATGGGTTATGATGGATGATTCATAGATCTAAAAAAATTTATTCTAACTTTATTAGGAGATGAGAAAATTATGGAAAAGTTCTTTTATTATGGTTTTATATGTTAGATAAAGTCCTAAGTGAATATATTCTACTTAAAGAGGCTTGCTGAGGTGGTGGATCGGGCTCTCGTTTCTGAGGGGAACCTAAATAAAGCTTATAGTGGTGGATAGAATATTTTAGTTTGGTGGTATAGTGGTACATATTCCAATATAATTAAGCATTTTTGTGAGAGTTACCACCCAAGTATTAGTGGGAAAAGCAGTCATGGAAGAGGAACCTTCTCTCAGAGGAGTAGCACAGTCGTCTACTATCAGTGTGGTAGGCTAGGCTACATGTGAGGTTAGTGTCCACAACCACTAGTGGAGTGTCTTTCATATAGTAGGATGGGTCGTATGTAGACGTTCTACAAGAACCCACAATAGGCAGGTAGTTGTGAGGGATCTAGGCTAGTATAGAGTGTTAGAAGAGGGCCATCTACTCCATATCAGTTAGGAAGTTAGAGTTACACTAGCCGTACCAATCAGAGTGGAGGATGTGTTACTTTGGGAAAAATAGAATCCTTATTAGTATAGTATTATAGCACTGGGAACTTAGACTAGATACCTATGAATATGGGTAATTCATATTCATTTGGTTCATCCAGCACCTAGCAGTGGTGAGGCTGGGCCATCAACTATTCGAGGTACGATTATTGTAGCTTTCATGATTGCTAGTTCTTTATTTGATATAGGGGCCTCACATTATTTTATATCTTATCATTTTGTAAATGATTTGGTCATCCATGGAATGTTTGTTCAGGGTTATATTAATTGACACACTATGGAGGTATGAGGAGAGAATATTTGGAAATGCAAGGAGTGTGCTCTCAATATTGGTAGTTACTATTTCCTTTAGAACTTTTTCATGCTTGAGATGTTAGGTTTTGACCTAATATTTAGGATAGATTGGTTGGTTTCATATTGATCCCATATCAACTATTACCAGCAAAGGGTAACATTGACTTCCCTTGAGGGTGACACCTATGTTTATCTTGGGGAATGGGATATCCAAGAAAGTCATATAGGGTTAGTTTTTTAGTGGTTAGGTGAGCTCACAAACCAAGTGGCATGTCTTGTTCTTGAAATTGGGGGAGTAGAGTGAGATTTCTTTCCTATTATGCTGGATCAGTTCTAGGATGTGTTTCATGAGGACTTCTTGGTGTTTTAACCTGAGAGAGAGATTGATTTCATGATTGAGATGATGCTTATAGCTGAGTCAGCTTCCATTTTGCTGCATAGAATGGAACCAGAAAAACTTCAGGAACTCAAGAATCAACTAGAGGATTTGGAGAACAAAGGGTTTATCTATCCTAGTATGTCACCTTGGGATTAACCATACTTTTTTTCCAAGAAAGCTGATGGATTTTTTTCACTTATGCATCGATTACCGGAAGTTGAATCGGATGATAGTTAAGAACTGATATCCTCTTATGCATATCGATGACTTTTTTTATCAGCTGAGTGGTGATTCTGTGTTCCCCAAAATTGATTTTAGATCAGGATACCACCATTTGAGGGTGAGACCTTATGATATACCATGGAATACTTTCAAGATTTGGTATGGTCTGTATGAGTTTGTTATAATGTCATTCGAGTTGACAAACACACCTTTTGTGTTCATGGATTTGATGGACTGAATCTTTCACCCGTACCTAGATCATCTTGTGGTTGTTTTCATGGATGAAATCTTAGTGTACTCTCAAACTCATGATGATCATGAAAAACATATTGACAAAGTATTGAGTTCATTGATAGATCATAGGCTATATGTCAAGTTTGAATGGTCAAGAGCATATGAAAATTCTTTCTAGGAGTTGAAGAATCATTTGACTACCACAACAATTTTGATCCTACCCAAGTCAAGTAAGGATTATACCTTACTTTTTGATGTGTTTGGGGTCATACTTGGAGCAGTGTTGATACAAGGAGATCAGGTTGTGGCATATGGTTCTCAAAATTTGAGGCCGCATGAGTGAAATTACCCTATGTACGATCTTGAGTTAGTTATGGTAGTTTATGCTTTAAAGTGTTGACATAATTACTTGTTGGGTGAAAGGTTTATTGTGTTTACTAATCATAAAATCCTTAAGTTAATATTTTCCCGATGATATTTGAATCTCTAATAGTGGATATGGGTCAAGTATATGCATTATTTCATTTTTGAGTTAGCCTATACACCAGGAATAGGGAACATTGTTGTAGATACCTTAAGCAGAAAGACACAAACTCAGACAGATCATAAGTCTAGTTCTGAGTGGAAAATGCTTGATTTTCTTGTTGAGATTAATATAGAGGAGGGCTAGGGAAAAATGACCCTTTTATCCTTATTATTTGATTCCACACTTATAAGATGGATGAAGGAGAGGCAGTATGAGGATCCAAAATGTTTAGCCTTGAAGGAAAACCTTGAAGGTGGAAAGAAACCTTCTAACTGGACTATCAGTGATGATGTGATCATTTATGTTTGAGGTCATGTTGTTTTTCACATGTATATGTGGAAGCAGCTGATCTGTGGGTCTCATGCCTTGAAATGGGAAGTGCATCCTAGTTCAATCAAAATGTATTGTGATCTGTGTGGAGAGTATTGGTGTCTAGGGATGAAGAAAGATGTTGCAGGTTTTGTGTCACAATGTTATACTTTTCATTAGGTGAAGGTCAGGAACTAGCAATCGGGTGGTACACTACAACCATTTCCCATTCTGAAATGGAAGTGGGGTGATGTCATCGTGGATTTTTTGGTGGGTCTTCCAAGGATGCCTTGAAAGAATAATTCCATATGGATAGTTGTGGATTGATTGAAAAAGGTGACGCATTTATTACCAATATGGGAGAATCTTACCATTGATTAGTTGGGTGACCTATATGTTTGGGAGATAGTGTAGTTGCATGGGGTGACTTGGAGTATTGTTTTGGATCATGATTCACTTTTTACTTTGTGCTTCTGGAAAGGCATGCAGAAGGTGCTTGGTACCCAGGTGTTTCTAAGTACAGCTTTCCACCCACAAATGGACGGGCAGTCTAAGTGTAATATACAGGTTTTAGATTTTGGTGGAACCTAGGAAAATCACTTGGCACTTTTTGAGTTTTCCTACAACAACGATTATTAGGTGACTATTCATATAGCACCATATCAAGCACTTTATAACAGACCGTATTGATCCCTGTTATATTTGATAGAGGTCGGACCGATGGTTTTTCGGGCCATCCCATAAAATCTCGGGATCCTTTGAAGCTCAGTCTGTAAAATCTCATCCTCTCTAAATAAATTACTAGAAAACTATTGGTAGGGAGACTTGAACCCCCTACCACAAGTTTTCAAGGTTGCGCCTGGTTAAAAATTATCAGACTACATATATAATTATATATCAAGATATCAATAATATATATAATTATATATCAACTATTTAAGATAATATATATATAATAACTCGTTATATAATAACATAAAAAACAGACTCACCCATTGATGTTCGCACACGCCCCCCCCCCCCCCCCAACCTCATTTTTTTTATGTATGTTGCAACTTGAATATATTATATATATTATATATACTGTATATACATATTTAAATCTATTTAGAAAAAAAATTAACCTGCCTATTATTGCGCATCCCCAAACCCTCATTATTTTTTTTACAACTTGAATATTATATATATATATATATATATATATTCGCATATATAAATATATTTAGAAAAAAAAAATTAACACACCCACCCACTACTGCTCATCCCTCAACCCCTCATTAATATTTTTTACAACTTGCACATATTATATATATATTTACATATATAAATCTATTTAGAAAAAAGTTAACATACTTACCCACTGATACACACCCCCAGCCCCTTATTAATTTTCTTTTTGCAACTTGTACATACTATTATGAATGTTATTTATTATGATGATTGCTATTTATTTAAAAATGGAAATCATCACTAATTCATTTTTTTATCGGACATTTTCAAAAAAATTATTGAACTTTAATTATTTTCAAAATTGGTCTAGATTTCTTATTTTTATTAAATTAAAGAAAATATTGCAATTATAATAGGTATGTGATGTTGGGGTTGAAGATTCTTGTGAAACACATGAAGTGTAAAATTTAAAACATGTCAAATGATTGGAAATTAAATTAATAACATTTAACTGAAAATTTTAACGATTGATAAAAAATAAAAATAAAATAAACATTTTTTTTAAAAAAAAATTAAGCATTTAAAAAAAGTCGTTTTAAGAAATGTTTAAAAAGTGGTTTTAAAAAATTTGTTTTAAAAAATAATTTTTAAAAAAATGTCAAAAAATGTTTTAAAAAATATTTTAAATTAAATGTTTAAAAACATTTAAAAAACATTTAAAAAAAGATGTTTAAAAAAATTTGTTTTAAAAGAAGATGTTTTAAAAAATGTTTTAAAAAAACTTTTTCAAACATATCTTGAAAAAAAAGCTTAAAATAAATTGTTTAGAAAAATTAAAGAAAACATTTTTAAAAAACATTAAATAAAACGTTTTAAATAAACGTTTAAAAAAGTTTAAAAAAATGTTTTAAAATAAATGTTTAAAAAACATTTTAAAAAAAACTTTTACATTTTTTTTAAAAAATAAATGTTTTAAAAAACATTTAAAAAAATGTTAAAAAAACATTTAAAATTTATTAAAAAACATTAAAAAATATCTTTAATTCATTACATATTTTATTTTAAAAATAATAAAATCCCCTAAGGGCCCACTCATGGCCTAGCCCAAAAATCCCGACTCAACCCAAAGATTTGGGTCAGCCTGAGGCCAGTTTCAAGCTACCTCATGTAGCTATTCAGGCTGGCCTGGCTCGGTAGGAATAGTGGTTCGT
Source organism: Viscum album (assembly GCA_963277665.1). Classification (NCBI taxonomy): domain Eukaryota; kingdom Viridiplantae; phylum Streptophyta; class Magnoliopsida; order Santalales; family Viscaceae; genus Viscum; species Viscum album. The sequence goes on along the minus strand of OY728158.1, from coordinate 1,894,233,855 downwards.
GACCTAGTTTTTTGGAGTGCAGGTCCAACATGACCTGATTCGAGCTAGGATGTGCTAAAATTACGCCCTTAGCTACGACTCATAGTAGGCCAAAGTCGTATACTAATCAACTTCATTGACCTCTTGAGTTTGTAGTGGTTGTTCATATGTTTCTTCAGGCATCGCCAAGATTGGGTTATCATCAAATTCAAAAATAGGGAAAGTTGGCACCAATGTATGTAGGGTCGTTTGATTTTGTGGAAAGGATCAGATTGGTGGAGTACCGATTGGCTCTTCCACAGTGGTATAGTGGAATGCGTGATGTTTTTCATGTCTCGCAGCTTCGATTGTATCACCCTGGCCCTTCTCTTATGATCGATGTCAATGATGTTGAGCTTGAGGCTAATTCCTCCTTTGAGAAGCATCCAATTCGTATTGTGGATCACAGTGAGAAAGTTCTATGAGGTAAGGTTGTGCCTTTGTTCTGATTTTTGTGGAAGCATGACAACATTTAGGAGGATAATTGGGAGAGGGAGGTGGATGTATGGTTATAGTGGCCCAATATTTTTACCTTGGAAGCTCAGTGATGCTTGGGAGTGTGGCTCGAGGAAGAGCCTTTATAAGGTAGGGAGGTTTTAAGATCCTGGACTTCTATTGAGGTGTGTTCTTTTTTGAGTTTCAATTTAACTTCTTTTAAAATGGTTAATGAAATGTTTCTCGAGAGTATGAGGAGTCTCAGGGGTGTCCTAGGGGTTCGATCCATGAAAGGGAGGAAGAAGAGGGCATCCAGTGTAGAAATTATGGTTGGCGCATGGTTAGTACTAATTGTGCGCCTTGGAGAGGGGTGGTGACAGTTGGTAAGACCGTGCACAGAGGGAGACCAAACTGTGTGGACTTGGATAGAGCCATCCTGCATGGTTTTTCAAATTGTGTGGGATTTCCAAGTGTCTATGTGACCCACGACCCCTTGGACATAGGGTGGCGCATGGTTGGCATAAAATTTGTCCAACCGTTCAGCCAAACTATGTGCCCCGTTAAAAGTGGGAATTTATTATCCCCCCCCCCCTCGGGATTTAAGGGTTATAACCCTATTTTCTTCCCTATTCTTCCTCCAACAACCTTTGTGATGAACCAAACCCTTCTAAAATTATAAGAGATGGTTCTCCCTTGATTATAACCTATTTGGAGCATCGTTGGGTGAAGATCGAAGCTCTAGGTAAGTCTAACACTCATCTTGCCTCTATTTTCTAATAAGGGGTTTGTGTAGAAATTATTCTCCTTCAAAATTCCCAAAATTTCACTTTTTTAGCAAATTCTTGGTTTTCCTAGAAGGTTGTTTGAGCTCGAATCAAGGGATAGGTTTAAGAGAGAGTTCATCTACGAACTTGAGGTAGGTGGTCTGCAAGTTATATCTCATAGTCTTGATGCCTTATTTGAATGTGTATGTGGTTGTGTGCTAGTATAACCTTGCTTTCCATTTTCTTCCCTTAGTATTAAATAGTAATTGGGTTAATTTAATGAGTAATTGATACCCTCATAGTCCCTGTGGGATCTAATGAGGATGAGTTGACCCGGCCTATGAACACCCTTGGAGTGGACCACTCCTTTGAAAATGAAATATTGGGATTTTGAACGATAAATTGTGTGGTTTATGATATTAATTCATTGGTAAATGTTATTAACCTAGTAACATGGAATATGGGTGGGTTATTAACTTTAAGAGTTAAATAATTGATGATGGGTAAATGAATGGATATGATGATTCATTAATGGGGATTGAACTCTTATTTTAATGGTTTGGAATTGGGAATAAATGGTTGTAATGTGTTAAATGGTAAAATGGTCTTGTTTTGGGAATTGAGAATATAATGTTAGTAAAGAACCGTGGAAATGGGATTAAACAGAAATGGTACAGCCTTGTTATTTTTTTAAAATTAAATGGTAAATGATAATGAGCCTATGTGATTATTATATATGGTATTGTGATGTTGGAATGATGCTCCACTCCTGTGGGTGGGCTTGACTAACACTCGGGCACCCCTGTGCATATTAGTTATTCAAGGAATGGACTGATGCTCTTAAACCCAAGGGTACAGACATGGCATTCCATATCATGGTTAGGATATTCGAACATGATATTTAGAGTTCCAGTTTGATTCATGGACTAAGGATCCATGTTTTTTGACCTATGACCTTTTTGACATATGGCTCAGATGCCGGCACGGGCTAAAGAAGTTTTGATGAAAAATTGGTAAAACATGGAACAAGGGATGAAAGTAACCGATCTATTAAATGATAAATGATTATAACTATTTTATTTTGTTGCACCGTTATTTTATGTACTCATGTATACACTATATTAGAATATATATTTTGTAGACATCGTTGTTAGTGGCCTATTGAGTTTTACTCACACCATGATCGGGCCGTTATTGAGTACCCGAACAGACATCATGGTTGCAGGTCAGGACAAGGGCAGTGGCTCTATGCTAGAGGGTTGATTTGGGCTTGGGATGTGCATGGAGGAGGGGACCGGATATGGTGTCTAGACCCATTTTGTTGATTCATCTACTTTACTTTATTTTAGGTTTACTTTTGCACTTATCACTATAGACATGACATGGAATACTTGCCATTTGGTTATGGGAATGAACCCAGTTTTGGGAAATGGTTTTTGATTCTTGGTTATTGTTTACATTATTTCCTTTATTTCATGTTTTTATTCTATGGATTACTCTAATAAAGAGGGTATAGTCTCCCTATATGTTATCTCAGATCCTCGCTATTAGTTGACAGCCTCTGGAGTATGGGGAGGCGCACCTAATTTCATGTACCATATCGACATAGGGTACCTGTTATAGTGTCACCTAGGTCGAGGCATTATAGTTGATGTCTGATCCATTATAATTTGATTGTCTAAATAGTTAACCTTGACATAAGAAATGGTTTTTATAATTTTGATGGTGTCACACTTATATGTCATGAACTTATGGTTCATGGTTGATTTATTATTATTTCTCACTCTTATGATTCATGTCTTTTGAAATTATAATGTTTTATACCATGAATCATGTTTACGATCCATGATAGATTGGGTATGAACTTTGTAACTTAAATTCACGACTGATAGAGATGAAATTTTCATAATTTTTATATTTTTTTCAATGATTTAATCCCTGAAAATTTATCAATTTGAGTGTATTTGCATGAATTTTGTATTTTTGGTGCATTTTAGGCTAAAATGTGAAAATTGCTTAATTTTGGAATTTTAACAGATTTTAATCACAAGGGGGTTTTGAGAATAACTTTTAAAATATTATTCCAATTTAAGTATTATTTTAGTATTCCTTGATTTATGGGATTCAACTTTGTCTTTTGTACCAATAGGTGATTTGAACATCTAGATGCCAAAAAAATCAATCAAGTTGAAAAAAAAAATTGGGCAAACATAATGGGCCCCACATCCCAAAATGAGGCATAAATAGGACTAAACACCTCCAATTGAGGTGATTCTAGCTGAAATTGAAATATAACTCACAATTTCATTTCACTAATAAATTCCATGGAGTTATACACTCATTAAGTTGGTCATTGGATGTTAAACATTGAAGTATGATTTCAGGAATTCTCATCTAGAAAAATTCATACCCATTAATAATTCCATAATTTCCTCAATATATGTTAAATTAATGTGAAGTTTAGAGGAAATATAGGAAATTAAATTTTGAGCAACCTATAATAAGGTATCTTGGGGTTATTCAAATTAATTATGTGTAAAACATGAGTAAATTTTCAAAGGATAGATTCTAAAGGAAAAATTTTCTACTTTTCTTTTCTCTCTTTTATTTTTCTTAGTTTTGTAATGTCTTCTTCTTCCCCATTTATCTCGATTACCCTTACCATGGTGGGGTAAAAATTTGAGTGATTGGGGAAGGGTTTTTTTCTATTTTTTAATGCTTGAGTTCTTGGACTTAATTTAATGAAATATCTTTCTCTCTTATGCAGAGTTGTTTTCAATTTTATATAGCAGTTTTTATTATCAAGTACGATCGTATTTGGTTTTCAATTCTGTTATTGATTTCTAATTTGGTTAATGATCATTATATCCCTCCACAAGGTTCTGGTTTATATATGATCGAATAGACCAGGGCTTAGTGGTCAACAATCATTTGAGGATATTCATTGCAACTCTCTTGCACAAGGATGGAGAGTGGACCAAAATAATATCTTGGTAAAGTTTTCTCTCACCTTCACCATTTGATTAAGGGAGTGAGAGGAAATGATCATGGAATCTCACATTAATTAACTTAGTAGAATAGTATTGAATTAAATAGAACAAGGATAGTATTGCAATTGGAAAACTAACCCCAACTTGATCACTCTTCTCATATCATAGTTTTCAATCACTTGGATTTCCAATTTCATTTTAGTTATTTTCTTAATTGATTACATTTATTTCATTTCATTCAAAACCAAAGAATTCCAAAAACACTACATTTTTCCTCTAATTAAAAAGTGAAAAAAAAAATTGTGTGAACTCCTCTTCAGGAGACTACCTAGGGTGAATCACTAGACTACACTTAGGTAATATAATAAAATTTGTTTTTTCATGCCCCACAATAGGCGTGCATAAAACTTGGTACCATTTCTGGGGAGGAAGTTCCACAATATAATTATAAATATTTGACTCTTTTTAAATTAAAAAAAAATCATTTGTCGTTATATTTTGAAATGATTATTTATTTAATTCATGGAATAATTACCCATTAGTGCAACAACCAACTAATATCTCACCCTTGTCCATAGAGGATGGTGTTTCTGTTATTGTTAGAAAAGTGAGGTTATTTTTTAAATCAAATAATGTGGAGAAGGTATTCAAATAATCCATATCCGTCCTGAGGGAGGACATGAACAAACAAATTTTTGAAGCAATGTACCGGGAGTTAAATGATTTATCCCATTAATTTCTAGAATTTTATAAATTTTCCAAGGTCCGTGAAGATTCCCCCTTAGTCTTACCTGATTTTTCTAATTAGATCCAAGAAATTGAGGAGATTAACTACCTACCTCTATCTGCTACTACTCAACTCCAAGAGGTGCATTCTATTAAAGAAGATATTGAAGCTGAACCAACTCAAGAAGATGATATGTTCATAAACTCATTATCTTTTAATTTTATTCAAACTTAATTGAGTATCACCTCTAATTGTTTTAAATTTGTCAATTATGGAAACACATCTATTTCCTTGGTGGATTAGGAATAAAAAGAAGAGGCACCTGATGAAGAACATCTAGATCTCCCTGAACTTGTTGAAAACTTATTGGAGGGAGTTCAAGTGGTGAGCAAAGTGATTTTTTCATAAGGAAAATGAGACACATGATACTCACATTAAAATGGAAGAATTTGATATTGGTTCTCCATGATTTAATTTTGTTCAAATAGAATTACACTCTGACATTCCCTTTGATTATTCTATTGATGCAGCATACCTTTAGAAATCACTAGATAATGAAGAAAAAGTTGTGCAAGTAGAAACCAAGAAAGTGGATGACTCATTCATTGTCCTACCCCTACCATTAAAGTTTTATCTCATTACCATAGGGGTTTATTTTACGTATTATATCCATTAAGACCTTAATAAAAATAAATAAGTTCATGATGGAAAGAAGAATTTTTGTTGGTTCGTGAGCAGGAAAGTTCACCCACCATAAGATTGGGGATAACTGACTAGAACTTCTCATTTGAAGGCAGTCATAACCCAGGGACCACTTGGGGGAATAAACCAATATTTATCCTTCTCTTCTCATTCTATTTCTATTTTATTTTCTTTTAATAATTTTCTTGTGTTATCTTTTTTACATTTTCTTGTAGGTTTTCAGGTAGCAACACTTAGGTGTTTAACTCAACGTTGCACTGCCAGTAAGTTAGGTTGTACCTCTCCTTAGAAATTTCTTTCTTGTTTTGATTCAATTAAAAATCTAATTACATGTTAAATCCACTTGAATTCATTGATGATGCTAATCGTTTAAGTGTGGGGGGAACATTGATGTTTAGTATTTTCAAATTTTTCTTCTTCTATTTTAAAAAAATGTATCTTTCAAAAAACATTTGTGTTTTTTAAACTTGTGAGCTCAAATGAATACCATTGACATTTTTGAAACCCATTTCTATGAGTGAAACAATTTATTCCATGAAACTGAGCCTAAATGAATGATGAAAATAACATTTTTTTCAAGTTTAAATATTTTGGGAATTTCATGAAAAATACACTGATTTTTGAATCTCATGCCACAGTTCACTATCTTTATCTTTGAAATCACTTTACCGTGAGGATTATGAACCCTTTTTTCATATTATTTACATTCACCTCATTTCTTTATAGAACCAATCCATGCTTACTTTAACAAAAAATTGATTTATTCCTATCAAAACTTGAGGGTTTTAGGTACTTATATTTTTAATGATTGAGGAATTTATTTGTTTCAAAGCCCAATTTTTCAAAAGAATCCTTTTTATTCCATACTTTCTTGTATATTTAATCCTTTTAGCCCATAAAATCCATTAAGAGCCTTTTAGTTTAGCCACAGTACAAGCCAGTTTTCCTTATCCAACCTGCTCTTTAAGTGAAATTGCATGATCTAGTTGAACTTAAGTGTGGGGGGAAGCTATCTTATTTTTTGATAACTCATTTAGTGATACTTTGGGTGAAAAATAAAATGTTAAAGTGATGATTTTACTTCTGAAAAATTCATTCTAATAAATAATTTGTTCCTTTACAGAGCTTTCATGATAAAATAATTTGTGCCTTTCTGGAGCTTCCAAAGGAGAAAAAAAGTTGTGTCTATCTAGAGAATTAAAAACAATTGTGATAAATATGGAGTTAATAGAATGTGTGGGCTGCCCATGAAACAAATTTTGATATTATTTTGTATATGATTTTCTGTTATAGGAGTGAATAGAAGACCATACTTGAGTGAAAATTAGAATCGTACAATTTTTTTTCAAAAAGAGCTAAGCTCTCCTCATTCGACCTCAGAATTTTTTACATCAAAATCCTACCAATCGAAATCCAAAAAACAACTCTTTAAATTAATAATGATAATAACATGTTCTTGAATCACTTCAGGTGGATATGTAGGAATTTATCAAGCCTATGGTGACTCTTGCATGGTTTAGATGAGAAAAGCGTTGCTAAAAAAAGAAATTTGTGAGATGAGAGAAAATTCATGTGAGGTAAGTGTTTTGTGTGCATGGGATTTTAGATGAAGTGGAAATATATTTAATTATTTGAATATATAACTTGAAATAATGGTTTTTTATGAGGCATGATATCTTTTTTTCCTTGTTGAAATATCGGTGGATATCATGAGTATGTGATTAAAATTTTCTTTGATTTAATGCTTACTTGTCTAGGAGTCTAAGTGATAAGTGTGGATGAATTGATAGAGATAATATTTTCATCATTTTTATATGTTTTTAAATAATTTAATTCCTACTAATTTATCAATTTGAGTGTATTTTCCTAAATTTTTTATTTTTGGTGTGTTTTGGGCTAAAATGTGAAAATTGCTTAGTTTTGGAATTTTAACAGATTTTAATCACAAAGATATTTTGGGCATAACTTTTAAAATATTATTTAAATTTGAGTGATTATTTTTTTAGGATTCCTTGATTTATGGTATTTAAATTTGTCTTTTGGACCAAGAGTTTACTCGAATATCCAGAGGCCCAAAAAATCAATCAAGTTGAAAATTTATTCAGGAGGACAGAGTGGACCCAACCTCTAGAAATAAGGCATAACTCGGGATAAAAACCTCCAATTGTGGTGATTATAAGTTGAATTGAAATAGTACTTACAATCATGTTTCATCAATAAATGGCATGGAGTTATAAACTCATTAAGGCGACCATTTGATGCGAAACATTGAAGAAGGATTTATGGAATTCTTGTCCAGAAAAAGTCATAGTCATTAATAATCCCATAATTTCCTCAATACATGACCAATTAATTTGATATTTGGAGGGTAGATAGAAAGTTCAATTTGGTACAACCTATAATAAGGTCCCTTGGGGTGATTTGAAGACATGGTGTGCCAAACAGGAGAAAACTTTCAGAGGATAGATTCTGGAGAACAACTTTTCTGCTTTTCTTTCATCTCTTTTCTTTTTCTTAGTTCTATAATAACTTCTTCTTCCCCATTCATCTCGACTACCCCTACCATGGTGGGGTAAACATTTTAGTGATTGGGGAAGAGTTGGTTTTCTATTTTGTAATTCTTGAGTTCATTGACTTAATTGAATGAAATATATTTCTCTCTTATGTGATATTGTTTTTAATTTCATATAGTGGTTTTTATTATCAAGTATGATCATATTTGGTTTTCAATTCTGTTCTTGATTTTTTCTTTGGTCAATGATCATTATCTCCCTCCACTAGGTTATGGTTTATATACAATGTAATAGACTAGGGCTTAGTGGTGAAGTACTCAATGATCATTTGTATGTGTGAAAGGGGTAATGGATGTTCTTGATTGTTTGGGATAAACAAGACCCAATCAAGTATTACTTAAGTCATTTGAGGATATTCATTGCAACTATCTTGCACAAGGTAGGAGAGTAGAGCAAAATAAGATCTTGATAAAGTTTTCTTTCACCATCACCATTTAACTAAGGGAGTCAAAGGAAAAATCATGGAATATCATTTTAATCAACTTAGTATAAGAGGATTGAATTAAATAGAACAAGGATAATAAGGAAATTGGAAAATTGACCTCGACCTGATCACCCTTCTCATATCATAGTTTTCAATCACTTGAATTTCCAATTTCATTTCAATCATTTTCTTAATAGATTATATTTATTTTGTTTCATTCAAAACCAAACAATTCCAAAAATACTAAATTATTTCTCTAATTAAAAAGTTACAAACTATTTTGTGTGCACTCCTCTTCAGGAGACTACCTAGGGTTAAAATGTGAAAAATGTTTAATTCTGTAATTTTAACATATTTTAATCACAAGGGTATTATCATCATAAATTTCAAAATATTATTCCAATTTGAGTGATTATTTTTTTTAGGATTCCTTGATTTATGGGATTCAACTTTGTTTGATGAACCAATATATGATTTGAACATCTAGAGGCCCAAAAAATCAATCAAGTTGAAAAACTGTTCGAGCTGATATAATGGACCCCATGACCATAAATGATGCATAACTTGGGATAAACGCCTAAAACTGAGGTAATTCAAGATGTAATTGAAAAAGTACTCGTAATAGAATTTCACAAATAAATTCCATGGAGTTATACGCTCATTAAGGTGGCCATTGGATGCTAAACATTGAAGGAGGAGTTTTGGAATTCTCGTCCAAAAATATACATACTCATTAATAATTTCATAACTTCCTCAATACATGTCCAATTAATGTGAAATTTTGATGGGAGATAGAAAATTCAATTTTGAACAACCTATAAGAAGGTCCTTTGGGGTTATTCGAAGACATGGAGTTCCAAAAAAGAGAAAACTTTCATAGGATAGATTCTGGAGGGTAATTTTTCTACTTTTTTTCTCTCTTTTGTTTTTCTTAGTTTTGTAATGCCTTCTTCTTCCCCATTAATCTCAATTACCCTTTCCATGGTGGGGTAAACATTTGAGTGATTGGGGAAGTGTTGGTTTTCTATTTTGTAATGCTTTATTTCTTGTACTTAATTGAGTGAAATCTCTTTCTCTCTTCTACAACATTGTTTTCAATTTCATATAGTTGTTTTTATTATCATGTACGATCATATTTGGTTTTCAATTATATTATTTATTTTTTTATTTGGTCAATGATCATTATCTCCCTACACTAGGTTATGGTTTATATATGATGGAATAGACTAGGGCTTTGTGGTGAAGTACTCGATGATTGTTAGTAATGAAGGTTTCGAGCGCAGCGGAAGCGCGTTGGTGGATTTGCCCAAATTTAATTTTAGCGTTGAACGACATTCAATCCGAGATCCATCATGATATAAAACGTCGGATATTTGGAATAGAACGAAGAACGAAAAATAAAAGAAGTGTCTCAGAACCATTGAGATAGGATCGTCATATGTTGGTTATAATTAATTTAATTAATTCATAATAATTACCTTAGTGGAATTATTTCTTCGTTGGAGTCTCCGGTCACGATCATGTGATCCATCATTACGTCGTAGAATCTAAGTATAGGATTCCTCTAGCGGTGATCCACACATGCTCCACGTATCTCTGAATGTCGCCAAAGGGATCTCCGGGTGCTAGTGCGGAAGAACCTTCGCTTCCGATATCTGCCTTCAACCTCCTTGATCCGGTGGAGGATCTTGCTTTCCTAACTTGAAAGCGTTCTTGGTGGAAAGAGAATTATCTCTTGGATTGAGAGTATTTCCAATACATTGTGCACAACCAAAATGGATAACCGTTTTGAGAATAATGTAATTAGTATTTATAATACTTAGAATAATAAAATGAATTAATTGCCCAAAAGCATTTAATTATTTCATTTAATTCTTAGTAATACCCCATGTATTAATAATGAAAGTTGACCATCATTATTACTTGACATGAATCCAATGTATAACATTTAATTTCATTTAATTAAATAAGCAATATTTTCTCATGAATCCCGAAAAAACAAACTACACGGCGTGTATGTATAAACATACACGGTGTGTACTTTTATTTTTCCAGTTTTATTTATTTTCCTCCACCTAATTTATTAGACCTTGAGTAATGGATATTTATTTCTTAATAAATGTAACTGCATTATTCGCTAATAAATACATATTATTTTTCCCACAATATATTCTCTCGAGTAAGTAGTGTCGAAATAAATACGATCAGTCATCCTTAAATAATTATTAAACCACAGTCGGGAATAATATTTATTTAACTTGTTAAATTAATATTTAACTGAGATACACGGACACACTTAATGTGTGATCCTCTAGGCATCTTTCTCAGTGGCATTAGGCAGAGCCTACCTAAAGTCCAAGGTTAGCGTCTAGCAAGACGCCAAGGCACCCATAGAGAAAGAAGTTAACGCCGCAATGACGTGTCACCTCGTACAAACGCTTACTGTGTAATATAATCCCTTTGTCTCGATATCTCTAATCAAGTGGGTTGCATGCTAGTGCCATCAACCCATGTGCTCGATTATTCTTTATTTTAATTCTCAGAATTGAACTCTCCCATACCTTACCATGGCCATGGATTTATTTAGGCTATATCAATTCCATCAAAGGGCCTAAGATATCTACTTCCATTATGGAACAGAAGGGACAAATCCTTTCTCGCATTATCTATTAATGCAGTATTACTCGTGACGCACCCAACGTATCCTACCTCACTGCGAACAGTGTCTCATCACAGTTTTCATCAATACATCTAAGTGCGTGAGTTGTAATACCCATTAATAATAATCTTAAAGTCTAAGGACCAATACACACGTCCGCAGATAAGAACATCCAATGACACTATGAAATGTGGATTTCCTACTGGCGGGTCTCGTTCTCATAATATCCTCCTGGATATTACCAAGGGTGAACACCATGAGAAGGTGCCTCAAAGTTTTATGAGTCCTCACCCCTAATGGCCTGTATTATTTGTGTCCCTCAAATAACATCATCCAGCTATAGAACATATATTCAAGAATAGTGTTATGGCACTTCTGGGTTCTCATCATAGCAGGGATCCGCTATGACCCATTAATGCAACAGTTGTCCTTAGGACATTATCACATAAATTGTCATGCAGAAGAAAGTAGTTAGTTCTAGGCCACCAACTCTAACTCCAACAGACTCCCACTTGGACTAGAGAAAACTGCTAACAAACTTTAACCCGCTAGCTCTCACATGATATTCATGCTTCTACTGAGATAGGTCTTTAGTCATGGGGTCTGCCACATTCTCTTCCGTGCACACACTACTCACAGAAACTTCACCCCTCTGATAGAAATCCCTCAAGAGGTGATACTTTCGGAGTATGTACTTTGTCTGTTGATGTGACCTAGGTTCTTTTGCAAGAGCCACCGCTTCAGTATTATCACAATACAATGTAATGGGATCTTTACTGCTAGGAACCACATCAAGATCCTGGACAAAGTTCTGAATCCAGATGGCTTCCTTGGCTGCATCATAAGCCGCTATATACTCGGACTCCGCTGTAGAATCGGCGACAACTGGGTGCTTTGAACTCTTCTAGCTCACAGCTCCTCCATTGAGACAGAAAACATATCCAGATTGCGAATTCAGATCATTCTGATCTGTCTAAAAACCAGCATCAGCATGCCCTCTGATGACAATCTCCACGTCTCCTCCATACACCAGGAACATATACTTAGTTCTTCTCAGATACTTAAGGATAATCTTAACAGCAGTCGAATGTTGTTCCCCTGGATCTGCTTGATATCTGCCTACCATGCTCAGTGCATAGGCAACATCAAGCCTGGTATGTAACATTGCGTACATGATGGATCCTATAGCTGAGGCATATGGGATCTTGCTCGTCCTATCTTTCTCTTGTTGTGTCTGAGGACACATTTTCTTAGAAAGATATAAGCCATGTGACACTGGAACCAATCCTCTCTTGGATTGTTCCATACTAAATCTCTTTAGTATCTGGTCAATGTATGTACCCTGACTTAGTCCAAGCATCCTCTTGGATCTATCACGAATCATCTTGGTCCCTAGAATGTAGGTTGCTTCACCTAAATCTTTCATAGAGAAGCATTTGTTCAACCAGTCCTTAACTGACTGTAAGGCTGGTACGTCGTTTCTAATAAGCAATATGTCATCAACATATACTACTAGGATAACTACCGCATTCCAATTAAACCACTTATAAACACATGGCTCACATTCATTCTTAATGAAACCAAATTCTTTTATGGCTTCATCAAATCTAATGTTCCATGACCTGGATGATTGCTTTAATCCATAAATGGATTTCTGCAACTTGCAAACCTGTTTGGATTCACCTGGTGTCACAAACCCTTCTGGTTGTGTCATATAGACATCTTCTTGAAGGTTCCCATTAAGGAATGTTGTTTTGACATCCATCTGCCAAATATCGTAGTCATGGTAAGCTGTTTATGGCAAGTATGATTTTTATGGATTTAAACATGGAAAGTGGCGAGAAGGTTTCATCATAGTCAATTCCTTGATGCTGTCTGAATCCCTTAGCCACTAGCCTTGCTTTATAGGTGCTAACTTGACCTTCCATGTCCAGATTTCTCTTGAATATCCATTTTCATCCAACAGGCTTTACATCAACTGGCTCATCGACCAGAACCCAAACTTGGTTCTGATACATGGAATCCATCTCAGAATTCATAGCTTCTAGCCATCTTGTAGCTTCTGAGCTTTCTACTGCTTCCTTGTAGGAGAGAGGTTCATCATTGTCCAACAGTAATGATTCACCATCCTCGGTGACTAGGAAACCAAATTTCTCTGGTTCCCTTACCTCTCTTGAGCTCCTACGCAGTACTTGTGTTTCTGGAACCTCTTCCACGGGGACCTGTGGAACTTGTTCCTGTACCAACTCTTGTGTATCTTGAGCATCAACTTCGTCGAAGTCAATATTTCTCCCACTATCCTTCTTGAGGATGTGCTCCCTCTCAAGAAATACGGATTGTCTGACGACAGTCACTTTCTTTTCTTGAGGGTTATACAGGTAATATCCTTTCGTTTCCTTAGGATATTCTATAAAGATACACTTCGTGCCCCAGGGTGCTAGTTTGTTGCCTGATAAGGCCTTAACAAATACCTCGCATCCCCATACACGTGTATGTGACAAAATGGGTTTCTTTCCATTCCATAACTCGGAGGGAATTCCATTTGTTGCCTTGGTTGGTACTCGGTTTAATGTGTATGTTGCAGTTTGTAATGCATATCCCCAAAAGGATAATGGAAGATCTGCATGACTCATCATTGACCTCACCATGTCTAACAAGGTGTGGTTACTCCTTTCACTAACACCATTCCACTGTGGTGTATAAGGAGGAGTAAGCTGAGGTAGAATCCCAGACTCCCGTAGAAGATTGATGAACTCCTGGTTCAGATATTCTCCACCTCGATCCGATCAAAGCTTCTTTATCTTCTTACCAAGCTGATTCTCTACTTCATTATTGAATTCCTTAAATTTCTCTAAGGATTCTGACTTATACCTCATTATGTAGACAAATCCATATCTACTCAAATCATCAGTAAAAGTAATGAAGTAATAATATCCACCTCTAGCTTCTACTAGAAATGGTCCACATACATCCGTGTGTACCAATCCTAGAAGCTCTGTGGCCCTTTCACCCTATCCACCAAAAGGCGGCTTGGTCATTTTACCTTGTAAACAAGTGTGACATCTATCAAGTGGTTTTAGCTCAGTAGAGTCTAAATAGCCATCTTGATAGAGCTTTGTCAAGCGCTTCTCGTTTACATGACCAAGGCGGTGATTCCACAACTGGGTGATGTATGATTCATGTGAGTTTGTTTTGTTACCGATTGCCAACACTTGGTTTTCATAATTTAATACATACAAACCATTATTCAAATGTGCCATACCATAAGATAAATTGTTCTTATAAAAGAGACAACCCTTATTTCCGAACTTGAAAACAAATCCATCCATATCCAAACAAGATATAGAAATTATGTTCTTAGTAACACTAGGCACAAAATAACAGTTATGTAAAACCAAAATCATCCCAGTCGGCTATGAGAGGTGGTAGTCGCCAATAGCCAACGCAGCCAACCTTGCGCCATTGGAAGCTCAAAGATCCACCTCTCCACTGGCGATCTTTCTAAATATACTTGGTTCCTGCATTTGAATACAGATGTGAGCCCCACAAGCTGTATCTAATACCCAATGCATAGAAATAAAAAGATTGCACTCGATAACGAATACACCTTTAGCGTCCCCACGCTTTTGGGTGCAGTTCCTCTTCTAGTGGCCCTGCTTGACACATGCAAAACACACTGCCTCCCGTTCCTTGCCCTGCCTCTGCATCTTCCCCTTCTTGGAGGGATGGTGCTCGGGGGCTTCAGACCGTTTATAAGTCTTTGGACCTTTTGCCTTGTCCTTCCTTTTCTTGTTCACCATAAGGATCGTGGGTTTGTCACGCCCCATGTCCTTATATACCTGGAAAATCAAGGTCAGAAACTCCGATAGACTCTTCTCATTGCCGCTCATATTATAGTTGGCAATGAAGCTAGATAAGGTCTTGGGTAGTGATGATAGGATGAGATCTTTACGCAACTCATCCGAGAATTTAATCCCTAAGATGACCAGGCGTTCAATGTAGCCAATAAGCTTGACTACATGAGGCCCAGCTGGCGCAGACTCTCCAAGATTCGTGGTGAACAAAGCATTGGAGATCTCATATCTCTCCTGTCTCGCCTTCTCTTGGTAGAGATCCTTAAGGTGAGACATCATGCTATATGCGTCCATGTTTTCATGTTTCCTAAAAAGCTCATTAGACATGGCTGATAGCATGAAACACTGGAAATCTGTGGCATTATCCATGTGTTTTATATAGAGAGACAATTCCTCATCACAGGCCTCTTTCCCAGGCATAACTGGAATAGGCTCTTCCAGCACATACAATTTCCTTTCGTGGCGAAGGACGACGCGTAAATGCCTCTGTCACTCTTGGAAATTGGTACTGGTGAGAAGGTTTTACTTCTCGATTATGGTGCACAATGATATGTTTGATGTCATTTTCTTACCATTTCTAAAAATTAAGATGAGCAAAGGTTTAGTACTTTATTACAAAAATTGAGACAAATAAATAAATTATTACTTATTAGTCTCCCACTATTTTATTGAAATCCAATAGCCCTCACCATTTACTTCGGAATATTATGTTGCCTGAATATTCTAGTGGAAAGGATCCATATTTCCCTTCGCATTACCCAAACTAGGGTTGGTCAAGCAACTTGAAGGGTTTTAGGTAGGCATTCCAAATTCCAACTGCATTAACTCGCAGCTCCTTGATCCGCTGAGTGGACTCCCCAATCCTGAAATCCTTTTATTTTGGATTTCCTTAACCTTTGCCTCTTGGTCACACCAAGTCCTACTGTGGTAGTCAACCCTTGATGTGAACCAAGTCAAGTCAACCCAAAACCTTGAATTAGAATTCTCCGATAATTGAAATCACCCCATCTATGGTTGGTCAAGCACTTTGAACTATGGTTCGATTCTAACCAAGATTATGGAAGGTTATGTCGACTTAATATTTCTTTTGAGTGATTTTATCCTTATATGTAAATTGACATTTTATTATCTTTGATTACATGCTTGTTAATATTAAGTGGGATATACTTAAGTGATCAACCATGTCTAAGATAATATTTACGTATAAGACGGTTTTTATTTTAGTACCATCTTGCATGCTTGTTATATTCATTAATTGTGTGATCGTGACAACACACCCACAATAAATAAACCATGCAACTGACAAAAATAAAATAAATGGTATGATCATGAGCTTGTTCTATTGGTTAGTTTATTTAGAGGTTGATAAACTAACCCAAGACCTAGGGGAGAAACACCTTGAACCTTGCGGGTTCATGTTTACAGCTTTCCACCTGTCCACCTTTGTATCTCCTTGGATTGGTTTCACCTCAGCTTCTGACTTGAGCCGCCTCCACTATCTTGGGAGCTCCATCCATTACATATTCATTTATATCACATACAGGTGAGGGGTTGAAACGCGCGGCCGATTTTCGCCTATCGATCGGTCAAAGTTCTGGTGCTCTGCTAATGTCTATAGCAGCACTCGGGTCGAATCCTCGGTGATGATACTTTGAAATAGTCATTTGTTTTTAGTTAATTTTATTCTGATTGGGGGGTTTGTTTGCAGAGATTATGAAATAATTTATGGATTATGTTTGGTTCAACAAATTGATAAAGATTGGGGTGAGTTCATTATTAGGGAGTTAAGCTTGTGATATCCATGAGCTTTGCTTTATATTGCATTTAAATTAACACCCACTTCACAAGTTGACATCGATTAGAATTCTTAAGTGTTAAAGCTTTAATCCAAGCCTTAACTTAATTAGGATTTTAATCTCAATCAGTATATGTTTATGGTAGTGTATTTGTAGTTCCAATAATCCATGAAAACCACATGCTAAACAAAATATGTCATTAATCCATGACAAATTAAGTCCAATATACACAATGTTAAATTAATGAATACTCATCGAGCAAATACTCTCAATCACTTAACATCCCTAAATTATAACTCACCCCAATGAGATATTTACTCATCCATTTGGGTGTTTAATATTCTGGTTATAATAATTATGATGATAAATTAAGAATAGAAGAAAAATAAAGGGATTAGAAAAGAGTGGTACGTCGACACACACACACGAACGATGATGATAATTAAAAACGGATTTTCGATTGAATGAGGAAGCAAAAGAAGGGAAGGGGATTCAACTGAATTTAAACTATTTTAAGAACATAAATATTAAACTAAAGAATTTGGATGAGAATAAGAGATATTGAAGAAGTAACTTGCATTAAAACAGAATTACAAAGAAAGAGACTTACAAAATTACAAAAATGAAGAACACGAAATTAAGTGAAAACAAAGAGAGGAGGAAAGGTCTCTAAAGTAAAAACTTGAGTATTGAAGATCCTCCCAAGCCTTTGGAAAGGCCTTGGTCGTGCCAATATGTTCTTCTCTCTTCTTAAATGCCAACCCCTCTCAAGGAGAGAAGGGGAGAGTATTCATAGCCCAAGGAGTGGACTGTTTGCATTACCAATCTGTCCCTACACTTGCATCACCAATTTGGCTATTCCTACAGCCGAATCTTCAAATATATCCTTCTTAAAAGTTGTAGAAAATACTGTTTTCCGACTACTCTAAAAATTTGGAGTCATTTGGACTTAAGGATCAAAAGTTATGTCTGGTTGATTAAACAAAGTTAAACTGTCCATTTCAATCCAGTATTTTTGAAGTCCATAATGTGAAAGGATTTTTGAATATGAATATGCCTTCAAATACGAATGGTTTCTTCAACAAAGTCTGCCTAATATATCTCCTCTTTCCCACTGAAAAATCTCAGATCGATTTGATGCTTAAATCATGAGAGATGTCATGAATACTATACTGATTTTAATTCGAGGCCAGAATGGTGGGCTGGACTTCAAAGCTTTATTTGGGCCCCTTTTACTTGGATTTGGGCCTTGAAATTTTTATCCAAGATGACATGTAGTGTCCCCCGAATTATGGTGTAGATTTAATGTTTTTGGACTTCTGTATTGAGCCCAGTAAATCAATCTTCAAGGCTGGTCCAGTTTGTTCACAGATTCTTTGGTCTTGATTGTGAGGACCATATGACCCTTCAAATGGCAGAATTGGCTCATGGTACCTTCTAATGAAATGTTTTATATTGAAAGGATAATCCTAAAAAATAATAACCATACAATTTGGATCAGTATAGTGACAATTATTATTAAAACATTAAACTGACTCAATTGGACTACTTCTAAAAATGCTCAAAAATTATACTTAATATTAAAATATTAATATTTCACACAAATTATGCACATTTCATATAAAATCAGTAAAGGGGGAATATAAGAAATCATGAAAATATTAATAACATAAACTCCCTCACACTTAGCTTTGTGCATGTCCTCATGTGCAACAAATATAAAAACATGACAAAATCATTTTCACTCACCAACAAATATTAAAATTTTGTTTTCTCCAATCAGGGGAGGTTTAGACTATTTCACTCATCCATTTTGAAATCCACCACAAGTTGTTACATAAACAATGTTCCAAAACTAATTCATTTTTCCATGCTCAAATTTAGAAATGGAGAATGTGGACACTCAAAACTCACACCTCTCAAGATGATAAAATTTATTTGTGGAGGTTCACTCTTTCACCAACCAAAAGTGAAAATCTTAGAGTTTGAAAAGAGATCTCAGATTACAATCCCTATCCAAAGTGAACAAGAATCAAGAGGTCTTTTTAATGGGGTTTTTCTGTGGCTATGGGACGGTAGGAATATAATGTCCAAGAGAGAGAATAAGAGGGTTAAAATACCAACATAGAAAAACAATGTACATTTTTTTTGAAATAAAATATGGAAGGAAATGAAAACACATATTTAAAAGGGAATGATTGTGTGAAGAAAGACACAATAGAGGAAGAAAATATGAAGGGGATGAGAATATGAAATATTTACAAATCACTAAACTTCTCCCAATGATATAAGAATATAATGCAAGTGTTCTTTTTTTTCCTTTTTTTTCTTTGTTTTTTCGAAAGTTGACCTTGAGACAGATCTCACACTCATATCCCAACCCATGTTTGATCTACTCACGACAATAATTGTAATAGTTATAACAAGATCAAAGGTTGAGGAAGAGTGATTTTTGACCTACCCAAGACACAACCCATTTGTTTCATTTTTTTTGATTTTTTTTTTTTGATTTTTTTTTAACACTTTTCAATATCATTTGTACAATACATTCACTGAATGACAACCTCCCCCCACACTAAAATGGATGATTTCCCTCAATCAAATGATAACACACCAGAAATTAAGGAAATGATACCCAAAAATGAAATCCATTCCCCCCCCCCACACTTAAATTTCAAAAACTTATGCAATGAAAATCCATGTTGATATTAGGTGGGATAAGGTATTGGGCTTGTAATGTGGCTATCAAATAAAAGGTTTTCATAGGCTTGAAGGGGCTTTCAAAATGAGGATTAATGTAAGGGTAATGAGAGGCTATTTGGCTATTGTGATTCTTATGTGGTTCAAAAAATGCCTCTATCATATTAATGCACACTAAGGCAGAAAATTCAGCTCGAAGGTCCACAAACTCAAGACTCACAAACGGGGGTGAAAACACACATTTTGAAAAGATGGCCATAGGTGGCCTTGGCATGAAAGCAATTGTTTATTCTCACGGTTTGGGAAAATCATTTTCCAAATAAAAAATTGAGCATTCAAAATTTGTTAATTTTGACACAAAATTATTTATCCAAAGTCATGATGAAAATACAAAATTTTTGAGATGAAAACATGTCTGTTAACTCCCCAAAATGTTTGGACAAAATTTCAAAACTCGATGGTGAGTAAGTATGACTCTTTATTTGTAATTTTTTTAAGTAATTGTATTTTTTTTGTTTTTTTTTGTTTTTAAGGTTTTTTTAAAAAATACACACCCACACAAGAAAGAGAAAAAGAAAGGGTTTGATGAATGAAGTGGTAAAAAAATGAAAGAGAGAGGAAGAAGAAGAAAGAGGTAGAGAGAGGAAGAGATAGAGAGAGAGTTAAAGGGAAAGAGGTGCCCCCTGGTTTGGATTTTGTGGGTTTCCATCTCCATCCAGTGGTGGGTCTACTGTGGATCCAATGGAAGTAGATGATGATCTAGGATTTTGTGTCCTCTCATAGTGATGCTTCAACCGATGTCCATTTACCGTAAATTTCCTTTTGGAGGAGGGGTCTTGGACTTGCACTGCACCAAATGGGTAAACGTTAGTAATAACAAAAGGACCTTCCCAACAAGAATTAAGCTTACCTGGGTGAAGCCGAAATCTAGAATTGAAGATCATTACCTTTTCACCTTCATGAAATACCTTTCTCAGGATGTGTTTGTCATGGAGTACCTTAGCCTTCTCTTTTTACATATTGGAATTCTCATAGGATTCAAGTCGAAGCTCCTCCAGTTCATCCAATTGCAACAATATTTCTTCACCAGATTTTTCAAGATCAAAATTACATGTTTTCACTGCCCAAAATGACTTATGTTGTATTTCAACTGGTAAGTGACATGCTTTACCAAAAACAAGCCGAAAAGGAGACATCCCAATGGGTGTTTTATAGGCAGTTCGATAAGCCCAAAGTGCTTCACCAAGTCTTTCAGGCCAGTCTTTTCTGGTGGGTTTTACAATTCTCTCAAGCACTCTTTTCACTTATCTATTAGAAAGTTCAGCCATTCCATTTGTTTGGGGGTGATATGTAGTTTATGTTTTATGTACAACCTCATTCTTTTTTATAAGAGCTTCCATGGTTCTATTACAAAAATGGGTTCCTAAGTCACTGATCAAGGCACGTGGTGTGCCAAATCTTTGGAATATGTAGGTCTTTAGGAACTCACTAACAGTATGAGCATCATCCTTCCTAGTGGGTTTGGTCTCAACCCACCTTGAAACATAATCGACCGCAAGAAGAATGTATGAGAATCCATTGGAAGGGGGAAATGGTCCCATGAAATCAATACCCCAAACATCAAAGATTTCACAAAAGATTAAGGGATTTTGGGGCATTTCATTTCTTTTGGAGATTATGCCAAACTTTTGGCATGTGGGACATGATTTACAGAACTTGTGTGAGTCCTTGAAGAGGGAAGTCTAGAATAATCCAGAGTCTAGGACCATTCGGGAGGTCCTTTGTGGTCCAAAGTGGCCACCACCAAGCATTGAGTGACAGAATTCTAAGATGGAAGAATATTCATCTTCATCGACACATCTCCTAATTACCATGTCTGCCCCAGTTTTCCAAAGTTTATTTTCTTCCCAAAAATATTATTTTGAATCACTTTTCAACTTCATTTTTTGTTCTTTTGAAAAAATTTCAAGAAAAACACCAGAAACCAAGTAATTTACAATTGGGGCATACCATGGTATTTTTGGAGTGATAGATGAAAGGTGCTCAGTAGGGAATTCAGGATCGATGATTTCTGAATGAGAAGAATTAGAAATTCTACTCAAGTGATCAGCCACATGGTTGTCTTTTCTAGGTCTATATTTGATTTCAAGGTCAAACTCTTGGAGCATTAGGATCCATCTTATTAGCCTCAGTTTGGAATCACTTTTCTTGAGTAAGAACTTAATAGAAGAATGGTCTGTGAAGATGATGATTTTGGCACCTAAGAGATAGGACCAGAATTTATCTAAGGCAAAAACCACTGCTAGAAGTTCCTTTTCAGTCACAGTGTAGTGAGATTGAGTTTCATCCAATGTTTTTGAGGCATAATAGATGACATGAGGAATCTTTTCTCTTCTTTGACCAAGAACAGCCCCAACAGCTCTATCAGAAGCATCACACATTAACTCAAAGGGTAAGGACCAATCTGGGGGTTGGATTATCGGGGCAGATGTAAGAGCAGTTTTGAGTTCAATGAATACTCTCTTGCAAAACTCATCAAAATGGAAGGTTACATCATTTTGGAGCAACCGAGTGAGTGGGAGGGAAATCCTACTGAATTTATGGATTAATCTCCGATAGAAACCGGCATGACTGAGGAATGAATGGATGTCTTGAACAGAAGTGGGTGGAGGAAGTGATTGGATCACTTCAATTTTGGCAGGATCGACTTCAATACCATATTTTGAAACTATGTGCCCTAGAACAATCCCATTAGCAACCATGAAGTGACATTTTTCAAAATTTAACACAAGGTTGCACTTGACACACTTTTGGAGGACAAGAGAGAGTGAATTCAAACAAGATTCAAATGACTCACCATAAATGGTGAAGTCATCCATGAATACTTCTATGCAGTGTTCTATTAATTCTGAAAAGATACTCATCATACACCTCTGGAATGTTGCAGGATCATTACAAAGGCCAAAAGGCATTATTCTATATGCATATGTTCCAAAGGGGCATGTGAAAGTAGTCTTTTCTTGGTCCTGAGGTGAGATTGAGATTTGAAAATAGTCGGTGTATCCATCAAGAAAGAAATAGTGTGACTTTCCGGCTAATCTTTCTAGCATTTGATCAAGGAATGGAAGATGGTAGTGATCTTTTCGTGTTTCAGCATTCAATTTTCGATAATCGATGCATACACGCCATTTGTTCTTCACTCGAGTTGTGACTACCTCCCCATGTTCATTTGTGACAACAGTTATCCCACCCTTCTTAGGTACAACTTGAATTGGACTAACCCATTCACTATCAGAAATTGGGTAGATAATATCGGCTTGAAGAAGCTTGGTGATCTCTTCCCTAACTACCTCAAGTATGAGTGGATTGAGTCTTCTTTGGGGTTGTCTAACTGGTTTGGATGTCTCCTCCAGATGGATGTGATGCATGCAAAGGGTAGGGTTGATTCCTGGTATGTCATCTAGGGTCCAACCTAAGGCTTTTTTGTTTTCCTCTAACACTTGGAAAAGTTTGGAATCCTCAGTTTCAGTAAGTGTGGTAGAGATAATGACAGAATATGAGTGATCATGGAAGAGGAATGCATATTTCAGGTGTGCAGGAAGAGGTTTCAGATCAATCTCATCTTTCTATTTTGGGCTAGACAACTCAGAAATGGAGGAAGGGACTTCATTTTCTTCAGATTCATTTTTCTCAATGTTGTCCAAGGTGGAGCAGTAGAGATCAGAGTTGATGTGGGATTCAAGAGAGTTTTCAAGTTCCTCTAGATTGATGGAGTCTATGAATGAGAGGTCTACATCAACTTCACCATTTATGACTTTGTTAATCATGGTGCAGATTTCACAAGATCCTTTATCATTAGAACATGAAGAACATGGTGGATTGGGGTTCGATTGAATCTTAGAAGTGTTCTCAAAAGCATGGATTGAGAATGCAGAGTGATCCTCAGATGGGTATCGCATGGCTTGTAAAATGTTGAACTTGACCAGTTGGTCACTGAATTCCATGGATAAGATGCCTGAATGGACATCAATCTTGGTTCTCGCAGTCATGAGGAATGGTCTTCCTAGAATTAGTGGAGATTGAGAAGAGTTCATCTCACCTTCCATGTCAAGGACATAGAAATCAGCAGGGAAGATAATATCATTGACTCGGACAAGGACATCCTCAATTATTCCCTTAGGACTGGTTGTGCTTTGATTGGCTAACTGAATGACAACACACATTGGGTGCAAGGGACCTAGACCAAGGTTGGAGAATATGGATTTGGGCATGACATTAATTGAGGCTCCTAGGTCTATGAGTGCATCATCAAAGTTGGAACTTCCAATTTGGCATGGAACCGTAAAGGTCCCTGGATCTTTTCACTTTATGGGAATAGACTGTTGGGTGGAAACATTTTCGAAGGTCCTAAGTTGCCTCTTATGGGTACACAACTCCTTGAGAAACTTGGAATACTTAGGAATTTGTTTTATGGCATCTAAGAGGGGAATGTTGACTTCAACACGTCTAAACATGTCGATCATTTCAGGATCAGGTTCAAAGGACTTCCTTGGTTTAGAAATAGCTTGTGGAAAAGGAATTGGGTTCCTAAGTGGAATGGAAGGAGGTTATGGAATGGATTCAGATTCCTTTTCAATTTTCTTTTTCTTTTCATTTTCTAGGTCAACATTTAAAGGAGGGTTTGACAATTTATCTTGAGGCATAGCAAGTTGCTTTCCTGATCTAAGTGAAATTGCACTTACATTACCCTTGGGTTTGGGTAATGGTTGAGCTGGGAGTTGGGAAGAATTTGATTGTTGTTGCTGGCTCAGGTGGGATGCAAGTTGGCCTATTTGAGTTTCAATGTTTTTAAGGCTAGAACGGGTGAAGGAGGCAAGATCTTCCACTGCACTTTCCCATGGTTGCTTGGAAGAAGAGGCTTGTCCCTGGTTGGGATTTCCTTGATTTTGGTTCTTGGGAAATCGATTGTATTGGTTTTGGAATTGGGAAGGCTCACTAGGATAATGGAATCCAGGAGGAGGATTGTTCCTTTGAGGTTGAGGAACAAAAGGATAAGGTTGATGGAAGTTACCACCACCTTGACCATATTGGAATTGGTTTGGGTTTTGAGGAGGGAATTGAGAGGGGTGAGATATGGGATTACCATACCTAAGGCCTTGGTTATAGGAAGAAGAGAAGGGCTCGGAGTGAGGTTGGTTAAAGTTTCTAACAAACTGACGTGATAGTTGAGGATTGGTGTTCCGCTGAGCATATGCTGCATTGATCTCCATTGGTCCAGATGAATCGGGTTGATCCTCCTGAAGTTGTGGACATGTGTCAGTTAGATGAGATGGAGAGTTGCAGATTCCACAGTTTTTGACAGGTCCAGGAAACATTGATTGCGGAGAAGACGAGGTTGGGGATTTGGTAGCCACATCTAGTTGTCACACAAGACCTGTAAGTTCACTCATCCACTCGGTCATTTTGTTCGGCTCAATTGATTGATTATCTTGGGCTTGTTTGACTTGAGCATATGCTCGATTATGGAAATGTTGTGTGTTTGCAGCCATATTACTTATGAGTTCTCTTGCAGCTGCGGGAGTTTTATCAACCAGAGCACCGCCACTTGCGGCATCAATGAGAGTTCTCTCCATAGCCAATAACCCCTCATAGAAGTATTGGATCAAGAGTTGGTCAGGGATTTTGTGGTGTGGGCAGGTTACCACAAGCTTTTTGAACCTCTCCCAGTACTCATGGAGTGATTCATTTGGGAATTTATGGATACCACTTATTTCCTTTTGGATGGAAGCGGTACAAGAAGCGGGAAAGACTTTTTCTAGAAAGAGACGCTTCATGTAATTCTATATAGTTATGGAACCAGGAGGGAGGTAGTAGAGCCATGACTTGGCAGAGTCAGCTAGGGAGAAAGTGAATGCTCGGAGTTTGATTTGTTCTTCAGAAACCCCTTGAGGCTTCATGGTAGAGCACACCACCTGGAACTCTTTGAGATGTAGATGCAGATCCTCACCGGCTAGCCCATGGAAATGAGGTAGAAGATGAATCAAACCTGATTTGAGTTCGAAGTCAGCCTCTATGTTTGGATATTGAATACCAAGGGGTTGGTAATTAATATCAGGGGCAGCAAGTTTTTTCAATGTTTGTTCCCTAGGATTGGCCATATCGAATTCAATTGGTAGGGCAATGATTGGTTCTTGGGTGATTTGGTTATCCCTAATGGTTCTCCTAAGTCGACGAAGAGTTCTATCAATTTCAGGGTCAAACAAATCCTAGGGATTGTTTGGGAGGCTACGGGGCATTCAGAGAGATTTAGAAAGGATGAGGAAGATGGGTTTTCCTTTGTATTTTTTTAGTTTATGATTTTAAGAGAAAGACGGGTTTTTCTTTGTGTTTTTTTTCAATTTTTTTCAAAAATTTTGATTTTTTTTTGGTTTTTTTTACAATAACCTGAAACTAATGACTAATTAAAGCACCATCCCCGGAAACAACGCCATTTGAAACGCGCAGCCGATTTTTTCCTATCGACCGGTCAAAGTTCTGGTGCTCTGCTAATGTCTATAGCAGCACTCGGGTCGAATCCTCGGCGATGATACTTTGAAATAGTCGTTTGTTTTTAGTTAATTGTATTCTGATTGGGGGATTTGTTTGCAGAGCTTATGAAATAATTTATGGATGATGTTTGATTCAACAAATTGATAAATATTGGGATGAGTTCATTATTAGGGAGTTAAGCTTGTGATATCCTTGAGCTTTGCTTTATATTGCATTTAAATTAACAGCCACTTCACAAGTTGACATCGATTAGAATTCCTAAGTGTTAAAGCTTTAATCCAAGCCTTAACTTAATTAGGATTTTAATCTCAATCAGTACATGTTTATGGTAGTGTATTTTTAGTTCCAATAATCCATGAAAACCATATGCTAAAGAAAATATGTCATTAATCCATGACAAATTAAGTCCAACATACACAATGTTAAATTAACGAATACTCATCGAGAAAATACTCTCAATCACTTAACATCCCTAAATTATAACTCACCCCAATGAGATATTTACCCATCCATTTGGGTGTTTAATATTCTGGTTATAATAATTATGATGATAAATTAATAATAGAAGAAAAAGAAAGGTATTAGAAAAGAGTGGTACGTCGACACACACACACGAACGATGATGATAATTAAAAACAGATTTTCGATTGAATGAGGAAGCAAAAGAAGGGAATGGGATTCAACTGAATTTAAACTATTTTAAGAACATAAATATTAAACTACAGAAGGTGGATTAGAATAAGAGATATTGAAGAAGTAACTTGCATTAAAACAGAATTACAAAGAAAGAGACTTACAAAATTACAAAAATGAAGAACACGAAATTAAGTGAAAAAAAGAGAGGAGGAAAGGTCTATCAAGTGAAAACATGAGTATGGAAGATCCTCCCAAGCCTTTGGAAAGTCCTTGGTCGTGCCAATATGTTCTTCTCTCTTCTGAAATGCCAACCCCTCTCAAGGAGAGAAGGGGAGAGTATTTATAGCCCAAGGAGTGGACTGTTTGCATTCCCAATCTGTCCCTCCACTTGCATCGCCAATTTGGCTATTCTGACAGCCGAATCTTCCAATATCTCCTTCTTCAAAGTTGTAGAAAATACTGTTTTCCGACTACTCTAAAAATTTGGAGTCATTTGGACTTAAGTATAAAAAGTTATGTCCGGTTGATTAAACAAAGTTAAACTGTCCATTTCAATCCAGTCTTTTTGAAGTCCATAATGTGAAAGGGTTTTTGAATATGAATATGCCTTCAAATCCGAATGTTTTATTCAACAAAGTCGGCCTCCTATATCTCATATTTCACACTGAAAAATCTCAGCTCGATTTGATGCTTAAATAATGAGAGATGTCATGCATACTATACTGATTTTAATTCGAGGCCAGAATGGTGGGCTGGACTTCAAAGCTTTATTTGGGCCCCTTGTACTTGGATTTGGGCCTTGAAATTTTTATCCAAGACGACATGTAGTGTCCCCCAAATTATGGTGGAGATTTAATGTTTTTGGACTTCTGTATTGAGCCCAGTAAATCAATCTTCAAGGCTGGTCCAGTTTGTTCACAGATTCTTTGGTCTTGTTTGTGAGGACCATATGACCCTTCAAATGGTAGAATTGGCTCATGGTACCTTCTAATGAAATGTTTTATATTGAAAGGAGAATACTAAAAAACAAGAACCACACAATTTGGATCAGTATAGTGACAGTTATTATTAAAACATTAAACTGACTCAATTGGACTACTTCTAAAAATGCTCAAAAATTATACTTAATATTAAAACATTAATATTTCACACAAATTATGCACATTTCATATAAAATCAGTAAATGGGGAATATAATAAGTCATGAAAATATTAATAACATTAGGGGTAAAAAGGGGGTTTTACATAAAAGAATCCTTGGGCACGCAGGCCCTACATATTAATGAAGAGATGGCTCGCAGGCCAACAAATTTAATTTAAATAAATAAATTAAAAGAAAGCATTCACATACAAAGGTCTCGGTCTAGATTATGATCATCCACACATGCAACGATATTTATGCATAAATAAAACTAGCATTCAATTCTTTAATCGTTCTTGTTTAAGATAAATCACGCTCGAATTAATTAATTATCTTTAATTAATCAATCCTTTTATCTTAAACCATTTTTCTGAACTTCCTTGAGATTCTCATCCATCATAATTTTAAACAAATAAATTCATTTAAAATTATCCTTGTATGTAACTTGTACCTTGGAGGCAACCCGGTGAATTCTCATTCATTACGCAGATGTTAAATTAAACACATATATATAAAACACCTATCACGTGTTATGCCTCAGCTTTACGTCTGCACCATGGTACACGTCTTAAGGGTTTGTATAATATAATAATAAATTTTAATAAATCTGCGTAATTTGGGTGAGTACACGGCGTGTAGTTCCGACTACACGGCATGTACTTTTCTTCATCATCCATCCGAAGTACACACCCGGGGTAGGGCGTGTTAATGTACTTCGGAAATTTTCGGAGTACACGGTGTGTTCTTTTGGACACACGTCGTGTGGTTTCCGCGTTACACGGTTTCCAGCCGGGCAAGCCGTGTACGGGGTACACGGCCCAACCCTAACCCGAAGGGACTACACGCCGTGTTCAGTTGGACCACACGGTGTGTAATCCGAAAACCGTGTGCCACCTGTTTCCAGTCAACACACGGTGTCATAAATGACCTCAATACACGGCCTGATTTGGCGGATCGGCCAATGCATTGAACCTAGACTACACGACGTGTACTTCTGAATACACACCGTGTATTCTGGTGTTGTACGGCCAGAAATGTTTGGCTCCTCTGGATGAGTTCCTCTATTTTATTTTAATCAAAATTAAAAGAAAAATTCATTTCTGTGAGGTGAACGAGAAACGAGGGAGGAGGAACGGATCTCAATATTCAGATTTCCAGAATGATTAAACTTGAATTAAAACAACTAAATTATTAAATGCGTAAATCACCAACGAAAAACTAAATAATTATAATCAACGATATGACCGCTCTGATACCACTTGAAGGTTCCAGGTACAGTGGAAGCGCATTGGTGGGTTCTCCCAACTTTAATTTTAGCATTGAACGACGTTCAATCCGAGATCCGTCACGATATAAAACGCCGGATCTTCAGAATAGAACGAAGAACGAAAAAGAAAAAAAGAGTCCCGGAACCATTGATATAGGACCGTCATATGTTGGTTATAATTAATTTAATTAATTCATAAGAATTACCCCAGTGGAATTCTTTCTTCGTTGGAGTCTTTGGTCATGATCCTGTGATTCGTCGTTCCGTCGTAGAATCCAAGTATAGGATTCCTCTAGCGGTGATCCACACGTGCTCCACATATCTCTGGATGTTGCCGAAGGGATCTCTGGGTGCTAGTGCGGAAGAACCTTCACTTGCGATATCTGCCTTAAACTGCCTTGATCCGGTAGAGGATCTTGCTTTCCTAACTTGAAAGCGTTCTTGGTGGAAAGGGAATTCTCTCTTGGCTTGAGAGTATTTCCAATCCGTTGTGAACAAGCAAAATGGCTAACCTTTTTGAGAATAATGTAATTGGGATTTATAATACTTAGAATAATAAAATAAATTAATTGCCCAAAAGCATTTAATTATTTCATTTAATTCTTAGTAATACCCCATATCTTAATAATGAAAGTTGACCATCATTATTACTTGACATGCATCCAATGTATCACATTTAATATCATTTAATTAAATAAACAATATTTTCTCATGAATCCTGAAAAAACAAACTACACGGCATGTATGTATAAACATACACGGCGTGTACTTTTATTTTTCCAGTTTTATTTATTTTCCTCCACCCCATTTATTAGACCTTGAGTAATGGCTATTTATTTCTTAAATAAATGTAACTGCATTACTCGCTAATAATTACATATTATTTTGCCCACAATATATTTTCTCAAATAACTAGTGTCAAAATAAATGCGATCAGGAATCCTTAAATAATTATTAAACCATAGCCAGGAATAATATTTATTTAACTTGTTAAATTAATATTTAACTGAGATACATGGACACACTTAGTGTGTGACCCTCTAGGCCTCTTTCTCAGTGACATTAGGCGGAGCCTGCCTAAAGTCCAAGGTTAGCGTCTAGAAACACACCAAGGCACCCATAGAGAAATAAGTTAACGCCGCAATGACGTGTCACCTCCTACGAATGCTTACCGTGTAATATAATCCCTTTGTCTCGATATCTCTAATCAAGCGGGTTGCATGCTAGTGCCATCAACCCATGTGCTCGATTATTCTTTCTTTGACTTCCCGGAATTGAACTCACCCATATCTTACCATGGTTATGGATTTATTTAGGCTATATCAATTCCATAAAAGGGCCTGAGATATCTACTTCTGTTATGGAACAGAATGGACAAATCCTTTCTCGCATTATCTATTAATGCAGTATTACTCGTGACGCACCCAACGTATCCTACCTCGCTGCGAACAGTGTGTCGACACAGTTTTCATCAATACATCTAAGTGCACGAGTTGTAATACCCATTAATAATAATCTTAAAGTCTAAGGACCAATACACACGTTCGCAGATAAGAACATCCAATGACACTATGAAATGTGGATTTCCTACTGGCGGGTCTCGTTCTCATAATATCCTCCTGGATATTACCAAGGGCGCACACCATGAGAAGGTGCCTCAAAGTTTTATGAGTCCTCACCCCTAATGACCTGTATTATTTGTGTCCCTCAAATAACATCATCCAGTCATAGAACATATATTCAAGAACAGTGTTATGGCACTTCCGGGTTCTCATCATAGCAGGGATCCGCTATGACCCATTAATGCAACAGCTGTCCTTAGGACATTATCACATGCATTGTCACGCAAAAGAACAATCAAAATGTGATAAGACATTTATTAATAAATAAAGTACAAAGTAGTTGGTTCTAGTCCACCAACTCCAACAAGTACGTGTGAAAGGGATAATGGATGTTCTTGATTGTTTGGGATAAACAAGACCTGATCGGGTATTACCTAAGTCATTTGAGGATATTCATTGCAACACTCTTACACAAGGAAGGATAATAGAGAAAAATAAGATCTTGGTAAGTTTTTCTCTCACCATCACCATTTGACTAAGGGATTTAGAAAAAATGATCGTGGAATCTTACTTTAATCAGCTTAGTAGAAGAGGATTGAATTAAATAGAATAAGGATAACATTGCAATTCAAAAACTGAGCCTGACCTGATCACCCTTCTCATATCATATTTTTCAATCACTTGAATTTCCAATTTCATTTCAATCATTTTTTTAATTGATAAAATTTATTTTGTTTCATTGAAAACCAAACGATTCCAAAAACACTACATTTTTCCTCTAATTAAAAAGTGAAAAACTATTTTATGTGCACTTCTATTAGGGAAATTAACTTAGGTAAATCAATAGACTACACTTAGGTAATATAATAAAAATTATTTTGTTACGTCCCATGACAGGTGTGCATTAATGATCTCATACCGTTATGTTTATCTTATGCTTTTATATGATCATCGATTAATATCTCTCATGTTTAACCTTACCAAGCATCTGAGCTTATCCTTTCTTATGTTTCCTTTCCCCATGTTATGAAGGAAGTTTTAGGTTGGGTATGTTTATGAGGAGTACTAAATGGAAAGATCTTTATGAGAGATGTTGAAAATATTTCATTAAATAAGAAGATTGTGTATCTAGTATCCAAAGATACTAAATCTTTACAGTCATTGGGTGAGTATTTGCGAAATATATTTAATATTCATCTAAAAAGATGTAATATTTATGTATGAAAACTTTGGGTCATTATAAGGGATGAACCTTATGTAAACCCCTCTATGTATGGGTAAAATGGACCGACCATTATCTAGGACACTCTATATAAGAGTAGAATGCAATTACCTTTACGTGGAACTCTTTTACGTAAGGTAATTCATTTTATATAGAATTTTCATAATTCAAATACATGATGCACTAATTTTATGTTTTCTTAATATTCCACACATGATTTCATAAATCTAAAGCATGAGATTGCTCTGATTCCACTGTAGGGATTCATTAGGGTCTAATAACAATTATTTGAATAAGCAGAAATGATATAATCTCTTTTTTGGGGATCTCCCATTCAAGAAATATGAAAAAAAACACAAACTAAAATGGTGAGATATTGTAAACATGTATCGTTCACTGAAGAGCATGTGCATCCTCATCATATGGTTTGATAAAGATCACCAAGGGCATCCAAATGACATCATCTCTCTATAGTGTATCAACATATTGAGTTGAATCGCACGTCATATGTGCGAGACTCTCCATGCTCCATGATGTGCTAGCATTTCATGATACGAATGAGGAAGGAGAAAGAGTGCTTCTAGTTTTGGGGAGGTTCAACCACGTATAAAGAATACCTTCTTAACACTGCCATCACATGGCAGTGCTTTTATAAGCCACAAGGACGCTCCTTGGGGTGTTGCATTTACTTATGCGTTTATAATGCATGAGTTAATGATACTTCAAACAACTTTTGCATAAATGCATAAATGATGAACTCCTGATCCATTACATCTTACGTAACGAATCCTTAAATGATAGCATTGTGGATGATCGAACTACCCAACCATAACTATAATCACATGCAGTATAAAAGGATACATCCTTATATGCATGCAAATCACAATTTGCATGCAAACCGTAAACTATAACTCATGTATATAAATATCACAAATATATAAGGCTTTAGGGCATATCACATTCACTTCCTTCGTCCAGATGTTAATTTCAGGTGTCGGTCGATTTTGAAACTTCTGACCTTGTTTTGCAAGTTGAGGTTGTGGAAGGACATTCTAGAACTTTGGGGGTTTTCAACACAATAGGTTTTGTAATAACTAACTCAAAAACATATCGTGGAAGGGGTTTTAACATTGGTTATTAAATAACTGACATTAAAATCCCACCATGAATTTATTTATTCTACTAGTGAATGTTAAAAAACCCAATGTTGGCGCCTTAAGAAATGGAAATTAAATCTTCTTGTATTTGTTAAAGTTGTGCACTATTGGATTAACTGAAATGATGTTCTAGTTTAAGCTAAAGATATTGAGCAATGGTGCAATGTAGTAAACGTTCGACAAATTATCAATAGAGGCCAACAACCAAGAGATTATCATATCATTACATCATTCATATAAGCAACGTGGGTGACCCATTACACGAATTTGATAATCAACCTATTAATGAAACCACTTTTATTTCAAGTAGAAAGAGCAATTCAAATAAGTCATTGCCAATATTGAAACCCAAATCCATTAAATGGATTACTCATCAATAGTTGACTGAATTTATTAGAGGGACACGGAAAAGAAATGAGTGTTAAGATCAATCCATGAAAAAAATATTTCGTAGTTTAATTTGACGGGGTGTTTACATTGTTTGGAGGAGAGACAAAGGGAAAATGTGAGAGGCTTCATAAAAAATGGTATCATATCATGTAGAGACATGATCTGGGTGACAAAGGAAAACATATATATTGTTGTTTTCATTGACGGGGATAATTTGATTACAATGTTATATAAATAAAGTAATAGAAGATAAAAGACATCTTTTAGTGATTCAATAATCAATTATACCATAAACTAAGTTTAACTATCAATCTTTACCTAAAGTAACAATTAATTCTATCATGCAAGGTTATTATTAATTTTTATAAATAAAATGGAAAATTTCCAATAAATCATTTTTCAAAACTTATTTAATAACAGATTCAAAATTTTATTTTATTTTTAAATGTCAATTGTATTCGTGAGTGGTTCCGTTTGTTGGTGTGGATCCGTCAGGGCGATGGAGGCGAAACGACGTCGTATCGTCTCCATGCTTGTTTCTCCGTTCTCCCCTCCACTCTCGCGGCAGCTAGATCTGCGCCTGCAGGCGTCCACGCCCTTCTCCCCATTTGGACTCTGTCTTCGCGCTTTCTCCGCAACAGCAATGGTGTTGCTTCGGCTTCAGTTTATTTTCTCATTGCTTCTTTACTCCTCTCTCTTTGTCGACCTCCGTGTTCGTTGTGATGGTAATCCGTTCTTTCGTCTCCCCCCTTTCCCCCTTCAGTGGCTTTATCTCTGTTACTCTGGCATTACATTTTCAGCTGAACAAACTTAGAAAAAGATCTACCTACGCTTTTTAATTTTTGAATCCAATGCGTGGTCGATCTGAGTGGAAATTCCAAGTTGTAAATCGGTTCAAGTTTGCACCAGCGGATCCATTTTTTGTATGCGAGCTCAATCTACTGTTTCAAATCAGTAATGTCGCTAAAAAGTTATTAGTGTGATTGGTTATTTTTGTAAATTCGAGTTACCTCTGCATCCCAGGTGTTCACCCCAACCCCCTTCTACGAAATTTTAGAAGGCGTTGAATTGATGCAAACCTGTAAAAGTGTATTGCATTAGAACACTGTCAGAAGGAATGAATGAAAGCCCCGTGTGGTTTTCTTGTCATCATAATGTTTTTGGATGGAATCGTTTTTTGGTTTAGTTTTAGGGATCTTATTTTCCTTCTTGATTTGGAATTCAAATTGCTGCTGGTTTTTTGAGTTTGAAGAGAAATAAGCTAATTTTGCAACCCAAGCCATCCTTTTGACTTTTGTAAAGTAGAAATACTCCAAATATGAAATCACGAAAATTGATACAAATTGTTTGATTGCTTGCTTTCATTTGCTCCGTGGGTGGGTGCTACCATATCTTATAATTCTGTAAGCGGCCGTCAATGCCTCAAATTTTTAACTTATTTTATGTCATCAATTAGGTTTTTTTTTGTTTTCAAATCAAGGTGGGTGGTATATGGGTGCTAGCAAAAACTTAACTGCAGCACTTGTTTCAGATTTCCAACGTGTAGGAGGTTAAGGTATTTGTTTATCTTGACATCCGTATACTTGTCCATTGAATTTATTGAATTCTGCTCAACTACTTCCCAATATTATCTTACTGTTAATGTTTTCAACGAAAATATGCTCTTTAATAGAGCTAATCGGGGACTTTTGATCCATGTAGCCGATCCCTTAAGACTTGCTCGTTATTATTATTGTTGATGCCTAATTGCATTCAAGGTATTGCTGTAGTTACCATACGAAAGTGCCTTTCTAGGCTACCTTTCCAGCATTATTAGTAATAGCAATTGAAAACGAGTATGTTGAGACTCAAGAGCGAGTGTGGTGTAATGATACGGCGATTCCTGTAAACTGCTCGAGCTCGAGCCAAACAATGCTCAAATTCTTCAAATATTTTTAGTATTGTTATATATATATATATATTGTTGTGTATTCTTAATTTCTATAGCACTTCTTTTATTACTATTAGAACCGGGCTTTATTGAGCAAGTTCGAGTAACTTGATTCAGATGCCAAGGAGCTTCAAATTCACTATCCGATCACATTGGAGAGTTCAAGCTTGACTAGTGTACTGAATCAACTTGACTCAATTGCATTCTTAGCTTGGGCTAGAAAAAACTATTTCATTACTATTCTTAGAAAACTGGACTGACATAATACCCATTTCATTGTTTTGGGAAAATATCTCCCCAACAGATTCCGTTTATATCCAACCAAACTCTGGAATTACATACCCTTTTCTCTTTCATGAACTGTTTCCCTTGACATGTAACTAAACGGTTCGTAACTCCATTTTGTTGCGTCACTGCAGACGGGGGAGCAAACCTTCTAGAGGGCATTAATAAATACCGGGCATCCTTGAATCTGACCATCCTGAAAAGGAATAATAATGCTGAGTGCTTTGCTGGAAAAATCGCAGAGCAGTTCGAGGATGAAGCCTGCACCAACTCCACCGGCTCCAACACAGTGCCCGGGACCGAGCCGTCGCTCCCCAACTACACAAGCCTTCTGGACCAGTGCCATTTAAATCTAACGGTCACCAAGGATGGAGCCGTCATGCCAGCCTGCGTTCCTCGCCTTGAGCCAGCTCTGGTCCTCTCAAACTTCACCAAATCTCAGTACTCTGGAAATCTCAATGAAAGCCGGTTCACCGGAGCTGGGCTTAGTTTCAGGAAAGATTGGATCGTTGTTGTTTTGACGACGAACACGCCTGAAGGGAGCTTTGTGACCGTGCAGTCAGCGGCTGGGATGGCTTCCAGGTTTGGGCTGATTTGCAGTTGGGTGCTTCTGGCTGTTTGTATGTTCTTGTGAGTGGAAGAAGTTTCCCTTTTCCATGCTTATTATTGTGGGGTAATCTTTTGTTATAAAAGGCATTTTGGGAGGGAAATAGTGATCCTTCTGTCTAATCGTGTGAAATAATTGCAGAAGTCTATGAAGACTAGGAATTTTTTTTGGTTTTTTCAACAAAAAAACCACGCTCATGATCTTTTTTTTTGTAAAATGTAATGGTAAACATTTTAGATATAGGATTCCGGTTTCACCGACTGATAATTGGTTTTTTATTTTATTATTTGGATGATGGGAGGACACCCTTCCCCTAATACAAGCACTCAAGGAGGCGGGAAGTGATGGAGCCCAAGAATGTCCCTAAGAACAAAACTGTTACATTCCTGTGGTAACGACCCCATATTAGAAAAAACTGATAGGGGTTCCTCTGGATGCCCCCCCTAGAAAGAGCGTCCGCCGCAAAGTTGCTATCTCTATGAATATGTCGAACTGAACATCCTCTAGCAATCTCTAAGGCGCAACAACGTATAAGGTACGTCACACTCCGAGGTGACTCGACTTTCCCCTGCAAGGCCCTAATCAACACCTCGGAGTCTGATTTCACTTTCGATAACACCAATGAGAACCTTTTGCACAACATTATACGCGTGTGCATGGCTCTTCTGCACCCAACGAACTCCCCGGCCCATGAAAGCTGCTAAAAGCCAATAAAACTGAACCATTCTTGTCCCGAACTAGACCTCCCCCACGCATCTGACCACCCATCAACGATCTGTCAGCATTAAGTTTAAAGCCATTCCTTGGAGGATTCCATTGAACCCAACGACCCTGAGATATCGACCGAGTAACTTGGCTGTTCATGAGATTGCCGAACAGGAGACATTGCTGATAACCCTTCACTAGCGAGCCCAATTCATGCAGGAGATACTTCATACGCAAGAAACCCCTGCATGGACGAGCACTCTCCATCATATCTACCCCCGTCTATCAATGCTGGACCATAGGCAGACAACCCATTCACTCTTAATAAAAAGGTGTACCACCGTCTCCGCCTGCGGATTCGGGTTTCACATTACCATCATTGGAATAATAATATATTCTTAATAACATATAATATAAAATAGATGACTAATAACAACAACAACACCAGCAGCAGTAGCAACAACAACAACAATAATAATAAAACAATGAAAATAATAATAATCATTAATAGTAAAATCATTTAGAATAATTATTAATAATTAAAAATATAATTGATTCCTGATGCAATATTTTATTATAATTATTAATTAATTATAGATATAATTAAAAGTTAATAATTGTAATTAATGATTATAGTTAATCATACAATTAATAATTATAATTAATGATTATAATTCATGATTATAATTAACAATTAATAATTTGTGATAATCAATAATTTTTAATAATAAATAATAATAATATAACTAATTAATAATATAAATAATTAATAATGTAAAATTTATTAACAATTATTAAATAATTATAGATTTAATTAATAGTTGATAATTGTTATAACAACCCACAATATATGGTTTTTAACATAATTCCTTAACAAAATTATTACACAGTCATTTCCATGAGACCTTTTGAAGTTTAGTGTCTTGGAAACTATGAACATAATGCAAGACATACATAGATCACATAAAAAACATAAACAGATTTTAACTTTATTGAAAGACTTCTTTATTATCTCATCATAGATCATCTCACTCCACAAGATTTTCTAGGGATATTTGTAAAAAAAAGGTGAACATAAAACTTAGTAAGGGATAAACAATGAAAACAAAGCATAAATGAACATCATGGGTAAAACTTGAGGTATAGTATAAGAACACGAGCATAAGGACAAGAGACATAAAATGATCATAAGTGCATGAGACATAACTTGGAAATGTGGCTACAACATAAACATGATACATCTATAAATATATCACCAAAGTTCATCACTGAGGTGTCGTAAAAGCATATTACCAAGGTATCATAAAATATTATCAAGGCGTGCTGTGAAGTTTGTAGGTTCTGGACACAGCGGAAACATGCGATGTGTTGTGCCCAACTTTGCTTTTTTGTCATGATTGATGATTAATCCGAGATTTTACACAATGCTGAACGTCATGATCAACAAAATTAAATCGAAGAATATAAACAAGAGATAAAAACGCTGGAACCGAAGAGAGGATCATCACATATTTTTTTTATTTATATTCTTCAATTTAATTTTGTTGATATAATCAATTTAATTAATTAAAGAATTACCTTGATGAAATTCTTTCTTCATTGATGGATCTGACAACAGATCTGCGTTGTACCGTCATTGCGTTGTAGGAATCAAAGATAGATTCCCTCTAGCGGTGATCCACACGTGTTCCACAAATCTCCGAACGTTGTCATAGGAATCTATGGGTGCTAGCACGAAAGATCATATCGCTTGCGTCGTCTGCCTTTGATCGCCACAAGAGCCACTTCTAAAACGTTCTCCTTGATTTCTCTAGACTTGAGAGTGAGAGGTGGAGGAAGATCGCTCTTCATTCCTAAGAGCATTCTTGGAGAAGGGAGCTCTCTAGGTTTTGAGAGGATTCTCCAAATCCGTTATGCACAACCAAAATAAATGAATTGACTCTCTTAGAAAATAATACAATTGGGTTTATATACCGCTAGGGTTAAAATAAGATAATTGCACAAGTGCCCTTTATTATTTATTTAATCCTTGCGGAACCCCATGTCAAATAATAATAATTATAATATTATTTCCCGACATGCGTTTAACTTGCGAATTAAATTAAATATTATTTAATCAAATAATATTTATTATTTATTATTTCTCACCGGACCATTAAACTTGGTCTGCCATTTCTCCACAATATTTATCGAGCCTTGAATAATGACTATTTTTTATTAAATAAATATCACTGAATTATTCACAGATAAATAAATAAATATTATATTAACTAAATAGAAAATAAATATGCTCACATCATATTCTCTCAAATAACTCGTGATGAAATATATGCGATCAAAAAAATATAAATAATTATTAAACCATGTGTGAGAATAATTTTTATTCAACTTGTTAAATAATAAATAATAATATATTGTTAGGTCCACTAGGTCAAATACCCAGGGGGGTGAATCGGGGTACGACAGATTTAAACGACTGCCCATTTTGATCTTGTTTCATTGTTAAACAAAACTTCATTCTCTATCTTTCCCATAGCAAAGTATGAAAAAAAAAATTAAAGTATGCACGGGACACAACAATTTTTACTTGGTTCACCATCACTGAGCTACATCCAAGGAGCATACAACGACAATGTGCCGATGTATCAAATCCACTAAAAGCGCATTGCTGTTTACAAAGTTTGGAGTGGACTCACTGTCCCTCCTGGTTTACAACCAATCACAATATGAAAGCTCACTGCTCTCTCAACAGAAGTGTGCTCACTGCTTCTTCAGAAGATCCACTCACAATTTATAGTTTTGTAGGTCCTTTCATTATCTCTAATGAATGCATCCTCCATTGTATATATATGCTCTATCGATGTCCTACTTTCATCCACTGATGAATACCTCTTTGCCATTGCACACTGGGAAATACCTTTAAAATACTTTCGAAAATCACACTGCTTTCGCGAAGCTCCATATTTCGTGAAGCTCAAACCAGCCTTCGTGAAGTACACTTCCTTTCGCGAAACTCACTATTTCGCAGTGCCCATACTAGCTTTCGCAAAGCTCTTGCCTTTTCGAGAAGCTTACTTACCCTTTGCAAAGCACACTGCTTTCGCATAAGCTCAACTAGCCTTTGCGGTGTTCCATCCATTCGCAAAGCTCAATCAGCCTTTGTGAATTCCCTTACTTTAACGAAGCTCACCGCCTTCGCGAACCTCCTTTGCGATTCATGAGCCCTAAGATTTTTTTTGAGTCTCTCTTGTCTTCTCAAGGGGGTAGAGGCCTATTTATAGGCATTTCCCACCAACTCCAGAACATTCCGGCCATGTCAGCACCATTTCACAGAGCTTTGATATTTCCATCGCAATGCTCCCTTTTTTGCGAAGCTCCACGACTATTTTTCAGATCGCAATGCTCATTATAATCACGGAGCCTCTGTCAAAGCCTTTGTGTTGCTGTAATGCTCCTTCTATCATAATCGCAGAGCTTCCATTAAAACATTTGCATTGCTGCAATGCTCCACTCACAATGCTCTTCACCTCTGCCATTCGTGAAGCTCGTCGTAATTGCAGAGATTACCGTCAGAATCTTTATGTCTTCATGAAATACACTTCAATAATCTCATCACTTTGAAACTCATGCCTTTTCCATATTTTGATGATATCTTCAAGGAAATCCACTTTTCGCAATGCTATCCAAACTCCAAATTTTGGACTCAAAAAATTTGGCAAACACTAGAAAACGACGTCACCTTATATCTGTTCTTTTTGTACCACCTCTAGATCTTCTATTCCTTTTTCATGGTTCTTTGTCAATATGGATTGTCAATAATATCTTTGGAACTCAACAATTCACCATGAGAACCCCCTTGTCAACAAACACAACCAACCCAAAAATGCTGCAAAGTTACCTTGAGAGATTTTTTCCCAACATATATTATTTAACTGAGATTCTGGATACACTTAGTGCGTGACCCTTTATGTTTTTTTCTCAGTGGCATTAGGAGAAGTAGCCTAAAGTCCAAGGTTAGCGTCTATCAACACGCCAACACACCCATAAATAAAGATATTAATGCCTCAATGACATAATACCTCATACGGATGCTTACTGTGTAATATAATTTCTTTATCACGATCTCTCTAATCAAACAGGTTGCATGCTGGTGCCATCAACATATGTGCTAGATGTTTCTTTTTTTGAATTTTTGGAAATTGAACTTGCCTATAGAACACTATGACCATGAATTTATTTAGGCTATATCATTTCCATCAAAGGGCCTGATATATAAACTTCCGTTAATGAACAGAAGGGGAAAATATTTTCTCACATTATTCATTAATGCAATGCTACTCATGATGCACCCAACGTATCCTACCTTGCCATAAAAATATGTCGTCACACTTTTCATCAATACATCAAATTACACAACTCATAATACTCATTAATAATAATCTTAAAGTCTAAGGATCAATACACACGTCCGTAGATTGGAACATCCAATGACACATATAAATGTGGATTTTCTACGGTCGGTTCTCGTTCTCATAATATCCTACACTGAATATTACCAAGGGCATACACCATGAGAAGATGCCTCAAAGTCTTATGAGTCTCCACCCATGATAGAATGTATCATTTGGGTCCTTCAAATGATATCATTCGGCTATAAAACAAATATTTAAGAATAGTGTCGTAGCACTTCTGGGTTCTCATCATAACATGGAACTGCTATAACCTTTTAGTGAGACAACTACTTTTAGGAAATTATCACATACTATGTTATGTAGAATGTAACGTCCTGGATCCAGATGCCACTCAACTGATGCCCCATACCTGGTTGGCCACATGCCCTCAAGTGCATTTCCCCAAAATCCAGAGGCTGTCGACTAGCAGTGAGGGCCTAGGGTGTGATAGTGGGGAAACTATTCCATCATTGGTAGAGTGTAACACAATGGAATAGTAATAAATAATAGCGGAAGTAGTAAACAATATATAACTGAAATAAACAATGGAAGCCTGATAATATAAATAACCAAGCATCATTCGATACCAAATATGATGCAGTATGTCACATGTTCTAGAAAAACAACCAAAGTACACTACAGTAATACACAATATATGTCTCAAATCACAAAAGAAACAAAGAGAGACTAAGAAGCATCGTGAGCCTCGGCTCGGTACCATGCTCTCTGACTCCTAAGCAGAACATTAAGTACCTGTAACAGGGCACTTGCCCTGATCAATACCTGCAATCATATAATCTGTTTGGGCCCAAAAGCATGACCCAAATAGGATGTGAGACTAAATCCCAGTAGGAAACCACCGAAGGTCTATGCTAATCTATTAGTGAATATATACAATAGGAAGTGCACAATAGTGATAGCTGTAAACAGAAGATACTCAAAAGTAAGCATAACAGATGTCTCAGAAGACAATGGTAAATAGGTATAAGTGAAGACCGAATCCAAGATTGTGCTTTTGCTTGGCAGACACATCATTAGTTGTTTTATTTCATTATTAAATTCCATTGAATTATATAAAAGTCTCAAGGTCCATCCTAGGCCCCACAACCCCCCGTATAAAGTAACTGTCAACTCGTGACATGATAATCATTTAATCATTTGAAACACTTTCCAATATAGTCTGACTTGGGTATCCCTCAATGGATCCTCGATTTTCTCGATATCTTATAATAAGAATCAATGAGCCTGATCACCATATATGTGGCTCAATCATGACCTTTACATATTTAACCTCTTGAGCCCGTCTATTGTCTTTTGACGAAGACAATGGTTCACCCAAGGTATATAAGGTGTGATTAGTCACTTGAGTCTGACCTTGTCTTTTTACTGAGACTGTAGCTCTCCCAATTCTAATTACCTCTTTTTACCATTTAATTCAATTTCACATTCCATATCAAAAGCAACACATGTGAATTAAACTATCACATGGCTTTAACATAAATAGCTCACGTGGGCACAATTTACATAATAACCAACACGTGTAAATTAAACTATTACATGTCTAAATAAGGATAACTCACATGGGCAAGACACATAACAAACCTATTATGCAATTTAAACAATTATAAGGCCTAACACAATAAGTGTCTCATGTGGGAAATTCATATAATGTGTAATACATTTTTAACAACCCAAGAATGGGAATTTAAGTCAAGCCTCATAGGCATTCTTGGCCACATGACTATCCAAGGGAAATGCACCCATGGGGTGGCCCTAACTCAAGGTCCACAATACTAAACATGCTTTCAAATCATCTAAACAATTACCTAATCATCAATAGGCAATAACTAGGTTCATTATTCAATCAAGTGACACCCTAAAAGTGGGTGCATGATACTCTGACATATATAAACATCAAGACAATTCACGAAAGGCACAAAACCACCTAACTCGTTGTAGTACGACTCTCCTCGTCCAACGTCAGGCTTTGATTT
Organism: Viscum album; assembly: GCA_963277665.1. Taxonomy (NCBI): domain Eukaryota; kingdom Viridiplantae; phylum Streptophyta; class Magnoliopsida; order Santalales; family Viscaceae; genus Viscum; species Viscum album. The sequence goes on along the minus strand of OY728158.1, from coordinate 1,894,190,318 downwards.
TCCCTAGAACAGAGTAGATCTACAAAATGGGTTTAAATGTTTGATCTTAAATAACTAGACCGAGAGAAGAAATTAGGAATAAAGGATCAAGAGGAATTGAGAGCTCACTGAGGGGAATCTAATGGATCTGACGGTGTTCAAATCGGAGATCGGACAATGAATCGGGAGCCAAACCCTCGTTTGGATTTTCTGGGCATTTTGTACATCGAAGTTGAGTCATATCCGTCTGTCTGAGAAAACGACGCACTACCTGAATTATTAATCAATTAAAAAAATACATGGCGTGTACTTGAGATTACATGTCGTGTCTGTACAATTTTCTGGCCTAACCTTTATGTGGCAGTGTACTGGGATTACAGGACGTGTAGCCTTACATACACGACATGTACCTATAAGTACACAACATGTAGTTCCCAGTCACATCCTGCAATATGCCTGCAGCCAGCCCCTCGACCTCCTTTCCCCCATTTTCTTAAGTACAAAATGAAAAGTAAATATCCAAACCTCAAAGGAAGAACTGGGTTCTTAAAAAACTCCCCAGTAAAGAAATTCTTCCCCAAATTGTCCTTTCAAGGGTGGTGAAGAAATATCTGAGAACAACTCCAGACATTGTGATCGTATGCTGACCTCCCTCTCCCAAGTCTCGTCCTGCACTCAGCCGTGTTGCCATATCACCCATACCAAAGGAAAATAGTAGCCATGGAGAACCTTCGTGCTATGATCCACAATAAAAATGGGATGCTCCTCAAAGGACACATCTTCCTGCAACTCCACTTACTCGGGATGAAAGGCGTGAGATGGGTCCAAAAAGTAACATCGCAACCGGGAAATGTGGAAGATGTCGTGCATATTCCTGCACATCTGAGGTAACTACAATCGATAGGCAACCGCCCCGACCCTCACTAGATTCTCAAACGGACCGACGTATCTCGGTGAAAGATTACCCTGTATCCTAATTCTCTTGTGTCCCAACCTCAGTGCAACATGAAAGAAAACTCGATTCCCGACCTTGAACTCTAGAGGTTGTCTGTGGCGATCAACACAAGATTTCTGATGAGACTGCGCAATGGCCATTCGTTTCTGAATCAATTGGACCTGCTCAGAAGTATCTTGCACACGACATGGTCCCAGTAAAGCTACCTCACCCACCTCCAGCCAACACAAGGGTGATCGACATGGCCTACCGTACAAAGCCTCATAAGGTTCCATCTCTATAGTTTCCTAGAAACTGTTATTGTAGGAAAATTCAACCAGGGGAATATGCTTCTCCCAAGAGCCCCCGAAGTTGAGGATGCATGCTCGCAACATGTCCTCTAACACCTGTATTGTACTCTATGACTGGCCATCAGTCTGAGGGTGGTATGCTATGCTCAGAAGCACCTGTGTACCCAACGCCCTCTAAAAACTCTGCCACAAATGAGATGTAAGGAGGGAATACCTATCTGAAACGATAGAATGAGGGACCCCATGAATTCATACCACCTCATGAATATACAACATCCCAAGCTCATCAACACCGAAGGTTTCCTTTATCGGCAAGGAGTGAGCAACCTTCATAATTCTGTCAACCACCACCCACACTACATCATTACCATGGGAAAACCTTGGAAAACCCATCAGGAAATCCATCACGACATCATCCCATTTCCACTCTGGAATTGGTAACTACTGTAAAATCCCGGCTAGCTGCTAATGTTCCGCCTTCACTTGATGACAGGTGGAACACCTCGTAAAAAAACCAGCCACCTCTCTCTTTATACCTGGCCACTAGTACTAACGAAAAAAGTCACGATACATCTTGGTAAATCTGGGATGCACTGCCTAAGCTAAATCATGAAACTCCCATATCAAATCCTCATGTATGTCCACCAGAACCCAAACACATCCATGGATCTGCACTGTCTCATCATCACCTACCGTCCAACTAGGAGGTGGATCCTCACTTTATACACTCTCCCGCTGGACTAGGCCTTCAGAATCTGATAGTTGTCTCATCCTCACTCCATCCAGAAGGGTAGAAGTCACTGCTAAAGAAGAAAGGAAAGTCTGTCCATGAAAACCGTGCATGTCCAAGTACATCTCAGAGAACAACGCCATAAGATGACACTCACTACTGGCCTCCCGTACTACCTGCATTTGAGTGATCCTGCTCAGTACATCAGCAACTGTATTTCCTTTTCCAAGCATGTAGGCAATCTCAAAGTCGAAATACTGAAGGTACTCCACCCACCTTCGCTACCTCAGATTTAGATCACGCTGAGTAAAGATGTTCTTGAGACTTTTGTGGTCCGTGTACACCACAAAATGATCCCACAATAAGTAATGTCTCCAATAACATAAATCCTGAACAAACATGGATAACTTGAGATCATGCATTGGATAGTTCCTCTCATGTGGCCTCAACTGCTGAGAGCTATATACAACGACTTGATCCCCCTGCATAAGCACTGCTCCCAGCCCGATACCTGATGCATCATAGTACACAGTGTAACTCCTGTCCGACTCTAGAAAAAACAGTATCAGTGCTGATTTTAATCCCCCTTTTAGCTCCTGAAAGGATGTCTCGCAAAAATTTGACCATACATACTTCACACCCTTCTTTTACAAGCTCTTCATCGGCGCTGCTAAGCATGAGAAGTATTTTATGAAATGCCTGTGGTAACCAGGCAACCCTAGAAAACTTTGCACCTCAAAGAAGTTATTGGGCTTCTCCTAGGTAACTACTTCTCTCACCTTATCTGGGTCCAATGATACTCCTATCTTCGAGATGATGTGACCCATGAAATTAATCTGATCCATCTAGAGGTGGAATTTTGAGAGCTTAGCATATAACTGATGCTCTCTCAGTGTACTCAAAATGATCTCAAGATGTGTGGAATGGTCATCTCGATTATGATAATATACCAAGATATTATCCACAAAAACCATAATAAAAGAATAAATATAGATATGGAACACTCGGTTCATCGGTTCCATGAAGACCGTTGGATCATTCGTGAGACCAAAAGACATAACCACATACTCGTACAGACCATATCTACTTCAGAAAGCTGTGCGAGGTATGTCTGATGATCGAACACGCACTTGATGATAACCAGATCTCAAATCGATCTTAGAGAATACCCAAGATTCTCATAGATTATGAAAGAGATTAACTATTTGTGGAAGAGGATACTGGTTCTTAACCGTCAACTAGTTAAATTTCTGATAATCCATGCATAGCCTAAGGGTATTGTTCGCCTTTTTCACAAAAAAGACCAGCGAACCCCAAGGAGAAGTATTGGGTCAGATGAAACCCTTAGCCTCCAAATCCTCTAGCTACCTTTTGATCTCTTGAAACTCTATCGTAGCCATCCTATAATGAGGAATGGATACCGGTGTAGCTCCTGGTACTATCTTGATCATGAAATCCACCTCTCTCTCCAGAGGTAACCCTAAAAAGTTGTCTGGGAAAACATCCCTGAAATGATCAACCACTGAATGGAAATATACCTGACATGTTCCCTGGTCATCCAAATATAAATTGAAAATCGGTGCTATTATCCCACTCAATATATGATGTTCGGGTCCATCTTGGCTCACTTGAACATCCCACTATCCCTTGTGTAGAAATGATCCACCTTCCGGTGATGTGAAACTCACCCTACAGTGATAGAAATCGATGAAGTCTTGAAAGGAGACTAACCAGTCCATTCTGAGTATGACATCAAAGCCTATCATCTCTAAGACATAGAGATCCCAAACAAAGTGACACCCACCAATTTCAAGGGGGCACTCCTTGAACTATCTCACACCTACCGTTCTAATCCCTAACAAAGTGTCTAGTTTTATAATGTCATCAGATGTAAAAACAAGGAGCCCTAAGATCTCCACAATAAGCACATATATGAAACTTTGTGAATCCCCTGTATCAAAGAGCGCAGAAGCTAAAACAAAGGTGCATCGAATAGTACCTATGACAGTAGAAGATCTGTGATCCTTCTCCTTCCAAGAATATTGTACTACATAAGTATGGCCTGTATCGCAACCCTGAGACACTACCTGGATACCTTGAGCTAACCCACCCTACTATTGCTGAGATCTTAGGGTCTGGCTACCATGGTCACGACCACCACCTCGTCCTAAACAGACTAACACGTTCCAGTTACCTGACTGGTGAGAAGATGTGAACCTTACTCCTAAATGTGGAGTTGGTGCATACCCTCTCTCACTAGATGCTGGTGGAAATGTCCTACAGAAATGCTGTAAGTGGCCCATCTTACCGCAAGCTCAGCACTCGACTGGGTCCATCAGGAACTGAGGTCTAGTATTCCCAATTATTCCACACTAGAAGCACCTCACCTAGCTACCAGAAGATATGTTATAAGTACTAGATTCACCGTGTGTAATCTCCAAACGACGCTTCATACTACCAGTCGAAATAGTACCAGATCTTGGTGCCAAACCGCTCTGGCTTGCACCTCCATCTTCCTGTAAATTGTACTTGGTAATCAGTGCCTGATTTACTATAGTAGATAAAATAGTCATCCATAAGATATTCACCCATGAGCGAATGTCATACCTGAGACCATCCTCGAATCTCCTAGCCTCTGACAGATCATCACCCATCAGAATAAGTGCGAAGCGCTGGAGCTCAGTAAAGCGGGAAGAGTAATCCATAACTGACAGAGAACCCTAATTCGGATGCATAAAATCAAGGACTATGTCAGACCTCAATGTCTCGGGATAGAAGTAGTCATAAAAGACTGTATGAAAATCTCCCCATGCCATGTCCCGCTGACTCTATGTCTGTGTGGTAACATCCCACCACCTCTTGGAGGAATCACGAAACATATAATTCATGAGCTTGACCCTATTCTCAGGAGGAATCTCAAGATGCTCAAAGATTGATAACATGGCCTCTAGCCATGACTCTATAGCCTGTGCCTCGCCTTCCCTAGAAAACGTGGGTGGATGCTACTGCTAGAACACTCGTGCGAGTTCTTCCATAGACGTGGCAGGCTGTGGTGCTCCCTGAAAGGTTTACATGAACCTCATGAAGCCTTCATAGAAAAGTGCCTCAATACCTGCATCTGGTATAACAGTTGGTGCCAAAACTGGCACATCCGTAGGGTCCACTGGTAGCCCATGAACTACCACCTATGGGGTATGATCATCACCACCCTCCTGGCGTACCACTTGTGGTCATCGTGGTGGAATTTCTCTGTAAAGTCCAGCACATTCACCACATTATAAGATTATTTATCAAGGTATGTAGTTCAAGAGTGTAATAACCAAATAGGAGAAACAAGAGGCGAGTACACAGCGTGTAGGAACCATACACTAAGTGTACATTTAATCCCTTACATGGTCATGCACTCCTACCGGCCTAGGCATGTAAACACCCTAGGTACATGGCGTGTCATCCCGACACACGATGTATCCCTTTAAACTCTCACATGGGCGTGTAACTCTACTTTTTGGTCGTATAAAGGTCCTAGGTACACAACGTGCCAGGCTGACACACAGATTGTACTCAATTCTTCCCTCCTAGCCATGTACTTTTACATGGATAGAGCTACACAAGTCTTCCTAAGTAAGACTACATAGGGTGTACATAGGGAACACAGTGTGTTCTGATCAAAACTCGACAACTCGTGCTCTATCTTACATGACCAGATACACAGTTAAAAACCACACGATGTGTAATCAGAGTACATGACTTGTACTTAGAAAATTTCTCTCTTCCCGAACAGAAGAGCACATGACGTGTGTTCATAGAACCGCATGCCGTGTTGTTTGGGTTTCCAGACAGTAAGCCTCAGAAACTCCCTCAGAACCCATGTTTTTGCAAAATAAAGCAACAGTGTTCCAAATTATGATCTGTGTGGGCCCATAACCCAGAAGTCAGAGGATCAAAACCTCCCTTTGATACCACTTTGTAACGTCTCAGATCCTGATTCCACTCAACTGGTTCCCTGTACCTGGTTGGCCACATGGATTCAATCACATTTTTCCAAACACCAGAGGCTGACATCTAGAAGTGAGGATCCGGAGTGTGATAGTGGGGAAACTATTCCCTCATTGGAAGAGTGTAACACATCCGAATAGTAATAAACAATAGCAGAAGAATTAAACAAAAAATAAATGAAATAAATAGTGGAAGACTGATAAGATAAATAACAAATCACAATTCAATACTAAAGATGATGCATCATGTCACATGTTCTAGAAAAACAACAAAAAAAATTACACTACAGTAATAAAAAATATATGTCTCAAATCATAAAAGAAACAAAGAGATACTAGGAGGCATCACGATCCTTAGGTAGGTCCCATGTACTCTGACTCCTAAGAAGCACATCAAGTACATGTAGCAGGGTGCTTTCCCTGATCAATACCTATAATCATATAATCTATTTGGGCCCAAAAGCATGACCCAAATAGGGTGCAAGACTAAATCCCATTAGGAAACTACCAAAGGTCTGTGACAATCTTTCAGTGAATATATATAATAGGATGTGTATAATAGTTAAACCTGTAAACATTAGATACTCAAAAGCACAACAGATGTATCAAAAGACAATGGTAAACAGGTACAAGTGAAGACCGAATCCAATATTGTGCTTTGGCTTGGAAAACACATCATTAGTCATTATATTTTATTATTCAATTCCATTGGATTATATAAAAGTCTTAAGGTCCAGCCTAGGCCTCACAACACCCCGTATAAAGTAATTGTCAACTCATGACATGATAATCATTTAATCATTTGAAACATTTTCCAATAGAGTCTGTCCTGGGTATCCCTCAATGGATCCTAGGTTCACTCAACATCTTAGAATAAGAATCAATGAGCCCAACCACCATATATTTGGCTTGCTCACATCCTTTACATAGTTAATATCTTTAGTCTGTCCATTGTATTTTAACCAAGGAAATTGTTCACCCAAGGTATATAAGGTGTAATTAGTCACATGAGCCCGACCTTATCTTTTTACTGAGACTATGGCTTGTCCATTGCTAATTACCTCTTTTTATCATTTAATTCAATTTCAAATTCCATCTCAAAATCAACACATGTGAATTAAAATATCACATGGCTTTAACATAAACAACTCACACGAGCACCATTTACATAATAACCAACACATGTAAATTAAATTATTACATGGACAAACAAAGATAACCCACATGGGCAAGACACATAACAAACCTATTATTCAATTTAAAAAAATACAAGGATTAACGCAACAAGTGTCTCATGTGGAAAATTCATATAACGAGAAATACATTTTTAAAAACCCAAGAATGGGAATTTAATTCAAGCCTCATAGGAATTATTGGCCACACAACCATCCAAGGGAAATACACCCATGGGGTGGCCCTAACTAAAGGTTCATAACCCTAAACATGATTTCAAATCATCTAAACAACTACCTAATCATCAATAGGAAATAACTTGGTTCATTATTCAATCAAGCAACACCCTAAAAGTGGGCGCGTAACACTCCAGTATATATAAACATCAAGAAAATTTGTAAAAGGAACCAAAAAAGCTACCTCATTGTAGTACGACTCTCGTCACCCAGCGTCAGGATTTGATTTTCCATAGAATGGAGTAGATCTACAAAACATGTATAAACATTCGACCTTAAATAACTAGATCTAGAGAATAAATCAGGAATAAAAGCTCAAGAGGAATTGAGAACTCATCGAGGGGAATCCAATGGATCTGACAGTGTTCAAATTGGAGCTTGGATGACAAACTAAGATCCAAACCCTTGTTCGGATTTTCTGGGCGTTCCGTACGTTGAAGATGAGTCGTTTATGTCAGTCTAGAAAGACGACACACTGCCTAACTTATTAATCAATTAAAAAAAGTACACGACGTGTACTTGAGATTACACGCCATGTCTGTACTGTTTTCTGGCCCAACCTTTACGTGTTTGTGTACTGGGATTACATGGAATGTATCCTTATATACACGACATGTACCTATAAGTACACGGCGTGCAGTTCCTAGTCATGTCGTGTAACAGGCCAATAGCCAGCCCCTCGACCTCTTTCCCCCCATTTTATTAAGTATAAACTGAAAAGGAAATATCCATACCTCAAAGGAAGAATCGAGTTCTTACATAGAATAATAATCATGATGTGACAATAAGTTTATTAATATTCAAAACTATGAATATAGGTTATCATAAAGTACATAAAAGTTGGTTCTAGGGAAAAAAATCCAACAAAATCCCATATGCACTAGAGACAACTGCTAACAACCATCAATCCACTAGCTCTTACATGATACTCATGCTTCTACTGAGACAAGACTTTATTCAATGGGTCCACCATGTTCTCTTCTGCGGGAACTCTATTTACTGCAACTTCACCTCTCTGATAAAAATCCCTTAAGAGGTGATACTTCTAGAGTATATGCTTTGTCCATTGGCGTGACCTTAACTCTTCTGCAAGAGCCACCACTGTAGTATTATAATAATACAATGTGATAGGGTCTTTACTACTAGGTACCACATCAAGATCCTGGAAAAAGTTTTGTATTCAAATAGATTCCTTGGATGCATTAGAAGCCGCTATATACTTGGACTCCACTGTAGAATCTGTAGGTTCCGGGCACAACAGAAGCGTGCGACGGACAATGATGAATTTTACTTTTTTCCATTATCAATGATCAATCTGAGATCTATGTGAAGATGAATTCCATGATCCACAGAATTGAATCAAAGAACAAGGGATATAAACTCGGAACCAAGAGAGAGGAGATCAACACATATTGTTTATAATTAATTTAATTATAAGAATTACCTCCAAGGTTATTATTTCTTCATTGATGCATCTAGCCATAGATCTGCAGTTTACCATTGTTTCGTTGTATAAATCAAGGGTATATTTACTCTAGAGGTGATCCACACGTGTTCCATGAATCTCCAGACGTTGTTGAAGGAGTCTCCGAGTTCTAGCATGAAAGATCCTTGTGCTTGCATCATCCACCTTCGATTACCTTGAGAACTGCTTCCAAAGAGTTCTCCTTGATCCGATGGAGGAGGATAACTCTCTTTCTTGAGAGAATTCTTGGAGAAGGAATAAATATCTAGGTTTGAGAGGTTTTTCTCCAATCTGTTGCACACAACAACTTTCACTTGTCTAGGGTTTTGAGAAAATAAACACAATTGTGTATTTATATCGATAGGGTTAAAATAACATAATTGCACAAGTTCCCTTATTTATTTTATCAATCCTAGTGAAAACCTATGTCAAATAATAATAGTATTATTATTATTATTATTTGTTAACACGCATTTAACTTGCGAATTATAATTCATATATCATTTAATCGAATAAAGTTCAATATTATTATTTCTCACCGGACCCTTATACTCGGTCCACCAATCCTCCACAATATTTATTGGGACTTGAATAATGTCTATTTATTTATTAAATAAATATCACTGCATTATTCAAAAATAAATATATAAATATCAGATTCACTAAATAAAAAATAAATATTTATTAAATATCCACCCATAATATATTCTTTTTCATAACTAGTTTCAAAATAAATGTAATCAGACATACATGAATAATTATTAAACCAAGACTGGGAATAATATTTATTCAACTTGTTAAATAAAAAAAATATATATATTTTTAACTGAGATACTGGATATAATTAGTGTGAAACTCTTTAGGTCTCTTTGTCAGTGACATTAGACGGAGAAACCAAAAGTCCAAGGTTAGAATCTAGAAACACGTCAAGGCACCCATAGAGAAACAAGTTAATGCTGCAACGAAAAGTCACCTCATACAAATGTTTACCATGTAAAATAATCACTTTATCTCAATATCTCAAATCAAGCTGGTTGCATGCTAGTTCCATTAACCTATGTACTCAATAATCTCTTTCTTTGAATTTCCATAAATAGAACTTGCCTACAGAACACCTTGGCCATGGATTTATTTAGGCTATATCATTTCCATCAAAGGGCTTGAGATATTAATTTCTATTAAAGTATAGAAGGGATAAATCCTTTATTGCATTATTTATTAATTCAATAATACTCATGACGCACTCAACATATCCTACCTCACCATGAACATCTATCATCATGGTTTTTGTCAATACATCTAAGCGCGTGACTCATAATAATCATTAATAATAATCTTAAAGTCTAAGGACTAATACAAAATTCTGCAGATTGGAACATCTAATGACACATATAAATGTGCATTTTCTACCGAAAGGTATTGTTCTCATAATATCCATCTAGACATTACCAAGGGTGTACACCATGAGAAGGTGCCTCAAAGTTCTATGAGTCTCCACCCCTAATATCCTGTATCATTTGTGTCCCCCAAATGATATTATCCGGATATAGAACATATATTCAAGAATAGTGTCATAGCACTTCTGGGTTCTCATCATAATAGATATTCACTATGACCTTTTAATGTGACAACTACTATTAGGACATTATCACATATAATGTCACACAGAAGAACAATCATGATGTGATAAAGAATTTATTAATATTCAAAACTATGAATATAAGTTAATGTAAAGTGAAAAAGAAGTTGGTTCTAGGGAACCAAATCCAAAAAACTCCCACTTGCACTAGATCCAACTGCTAACAACCTTCAGTTCGCTAGCTCTCACATGATACTCATGCTTTTACTGAGATATACCTTTAGTCAAGGGGTCCTCCATGGTCTCTTACATGGGTACTCTACTCACTAAAACTTCACCCCTCTGATAAAAATCTCCCAAGAGGTGATACTTCTGGAGTATGTGATTTTTTCGTTGATGTGAGCCTGTCTCTTTTTCAAGAGCCACCTCTATAGTATCATCATAATAAAATGTGATAGGGTCTTTATTGATAGGTACCACATCAAGCTCCTAGAAAAAGTTCCAAATCCAGACAGCATCCTTGGCTATATCATAAGCTATTATATACTCAGACTCTGCTGTAGAATCAGCTACAACTAGATGATTTAAACGATTCTAGCTCACAACTCCTCTATTGAGACAAAAAAAAATATCCTAATTGCAACTTCAGATCTAATTTTTCTGAAAACCAGCATCAACATACCCTCTGATGAAAATCTCTTCATCTCCTCCATACACCGGGAATATATACTTAGTTCTTCTCTGATACTTAAGGATAGTCTTAACAATATTATAATATTGTTCTCATAGATCTTCTTGATATTTCCATACCATGATCAATGCATAGGCAACATCAAGTATAGTAAATAACACAACATACATGATTGATCCTATCACTGAAGTGTATGCGATCTTACTCATTCTATATTTCTACTATTGTGTATATAGATACATTTTCTTAGAAAGATGTAAACCACATGAAACTGGAGCCAATCTCCTCTTATATTGTTCTATACTAAATATATTTAGTATCTGGTCAATATATATACTTTGTGTTAGTCCAATCTTCCTCTTGGATCTATCATGAATGATCTTAATCCCTAGAATATAGGCTACATTGCCTAAGTCCTTCATGAAGAATCACTTGTTCAACCAGTCCTTAACTAAATGTAAGACTGATATTTCATTTCCAATAAGTAATATTTCATCAACATACACTACTAGGATAATGACTGCATTCCCATTAAAACTTTTGTAAACACATGACTCACATTCATTCTTAATGAAACCAAATTCTTTTATGGATTCATTTAATCAAATGTTCCATGACCTAGATGATTTATTCAATCCATAAATGTATCTCTATAACTTGATTTTTTTTGGAATCACCTGGAGTCACAAACCCTTCTAGACGTGTCATATATACATCTTCCTAAAGGTTCCCATTAAGGAATGCAGTTTTGACATCCATATACCAAATATCACAGTCATGGTAAGATTCTATGGAAAATATGATTATGATGGATTTAAATATGGAAAATAGAAAAAAGGTTACATTTTAGTCAATTCATTGATGTTGTTTAAACCCTTTAGACACTGTCCTTGATTTATAGGTACTTAATTTACCTTCCATGTCTAGTTTCCTCTTAAATACCCATTTGAATCTGACAGGATTTACATCAACTGGCACATCGACCAGAACCCAAACTTGGTTTTGATACATGGAATCCATATCAGAATTCATAGCTTCTAGCCATCTTACAGCTTCTGAGCTCTCTACTTCCTCCTTGTAGAAGAGAGGTTCATCATTGTCACCCCATATGTTTTTTCAAGAATTAACTTTGTTGAAGTCAATCTTTCTCCCACTATCCTTTTTGAGGATGTTCTCTATATCAATAAAGATGGCTTGTCTGGCGATAATCACTTTCTTATTTGAGGGGTTGTATAGGTAGTATCACTTTGTTTCCTTGTGATATCCTATAAAGATACACCTCATTCCCCAGGGTGCTAGTTTTTTTCCTGAGAAAGCCTTAACAAATTCCTCATAACCCCATACATGTGTATGCGATAAAATAGGTTTTTTCAATCCATATATCAAAGGGAATTTTGTTGCTACTTTAGTTGGTACTCATTTTAATGTATATTCCTCAATTTGTAATGCATATCCCCAAAAGGATAATATAATATCTGTATGACTCATCATCGACCTTACCATGTCCGACAAGGTATGGTTCCTTCTTTCACGAACACCATTCCATTGTGGTGTATAGTGTGGAGTGAGTTGAGATCGAATCCCAAACTCCTATAGAAAGTCAATGAAGTCTTGGTTAAGATATTCTGCACCTCGATCTGATCAAATATTATTTATCTTTTTACCAAGATGATTCTCTACTTCATTCTTGAATTCCTTTAATTTATCAAAGGATTCAGACTTGTACCTCATTAAGTAGATATAGACACATCTACTCAAATCATCAGTAAAAGTTATGGAGTAAGAATATCCACCTCTAGATTCTACTAGAAATGGTCCACACACATTTGCATGTACCAATCCTAGAACCTCTATGTCCCTTTCACCCTATCCACCAAATGGTGGTTTGGTCATTTTTCCTTATAAATAATCTTGACATCTATCAAGTGGTTTTATCTCAGATGATTCTAAATAACCATCTTGACAGAGATTTTTCAAAATCTTATCATTTACATGACCAAGATGGTGATACCAAAGTTGGGTGTTATATGGGTCATGTGAACTTTATTCGTTATCAATTGAAAACACTTGATTTTCATAATTTAATATATACAGACTATTATTTAAATGTTTCATGCCATAACATAGGTTGTCCTTATAAAAGAAACAACTTTTATTTCAAAAATTGAAAATAAACTCATCTGTATCTAAACATGATACAAAAATTATGTTTTTGGTAACAATACGTACATAATAAAAATAACATAAAACCAAAATCATTCCTGTTGGTAATGAAAGGTAGTAGTTACCAATGGAAAGAGCATACAATCTCACACCATTGGTAGCTCACAGATCCACCTATCCTCTGGCAATTTTATGAAATCTAGCTGTATCTAATACCCAATGTGTAGAAATGGAAAGATTGCACTTGATAATGAATGTACCTTTAGCTTAACCTTTCTTTTGGGTGCAATTCCTCTTATAGTGTCCTAAATTTCCACAAGAAAAATATAATTCATCCTTTTCCTTTCCCTACCTCTCGATCTTCCCCTTCTTGGAAGGATAATGCTAAAGAGCTTTAGACTGTTTATAGGTCTTGGGCCCCTTGGCCTTGTTCTTATTTTTATTATTCACCATAATAACTGAGGTTTTAACATGCCCCATGTTCTTATCCACTTGACGAATCAAGGTTAGAAGTTCCAATAGACTCTTACCATTATTTCCCACATTATAATTCACAATAAATCTATAGAAGGTCTTGGGCTGTGATGAAAGTATGAGATATATATGAAACTCATCGATGAATTTAATCCCTAATATTTCTAGGTGTTAAATGTAGCCAATAATCTTGAATACATGAGGCCCATATGACACATACTCTCCAAGATTAGTGGTAAACAAAGCATTGAAGACATCGTACATATCTTGTCTCACCTTATCTTGATAGAGATCCCGAAGGTGAGACATCATGCTATAGGAATTCATATCCTCATGTTGCTTTAAGAGATCATTGGACATGGATGATATATTGAAGAACTAAACATCTGTAGAATTATTCAGATGTTTCTCATAGAGAGATAACTCTTCATCACTTACCTCATTTCCAGGTTCAACTAGAAAAGGTTCTTCCAGAACATATAATTTCCTTTCATGGAAAAGAATGATGTGTAAACACGTCTTCCATTCATAGAAATTAGTGTTGGTGCGAAGGTTTTAATTATCGAGTATGGATCACAGTGATATGTTTGATTTCATTTTAATGTTGTTTCTATATATAAGATAAAGAAAATATTTTGAACTTTATCCAATAAATTTAGACAAATAAATAAATATTATATTTATTAGTCTCTCACTATTTTATCAAAACCCAGTAGCCCTTACCATTGGCTTCAGAATATCCTATTTCTTGGATATTCAAGTGGTAATGATCCACATTCCCATTCTCATTACCCCAACTTTGGTTAGTTAAGAAACTTTTGTGGTTTTAGCTAGGCATTCCAAATTCCAACTGCATTAACTCACAATTCCTTGATCTACTAAGTGGACTCCCCAATCCTGAAATTATTAATTTTAGATTTCCTTAACCTTTCCCTCTTAGTTACACTAAGTCCTTCTTTGGCAGTCAACCCTTAATGTGAACCAAGTCAAGTTAACCCAAAACCTCATGTTTGAATTCCCCGATAATTGAAAGCACCCCAGCATTGGCTAGTCAAGCACTTTGAACTATGGTTCGATTCTAACCGAAGTAATGGAAGGCTATACTGACTTAATATTTTATTTATAGATTTTATACTTTATGTGTAAATTTCCAATTATTAGATTTATCATATTCTTGTTAATATTAAGTGGGATTACTTAAGTAATTAACTGTGTCTTTTAGATAATATTTACACATAAGTCAGTTTATTTTAGTTCCATCTTTCATTATTGTTAATTCATTAATTATGTGATCGTGAAAAAACATATATAATGAATAACCATGAAACTGATAGAAATAAAATAAAGGGTATGATCATGATCTTGTTCTAACTGTTAGTTTATCTATTAGTTGATAAACTAACCGTAGACCTAGGGGAGAAACCCCTAGAACCAATCCAAGGTTTGTGTTCATAACTTTCCACCTATCCACCTTTTTATCTTTCTTGGATTGGTTTTGCCTCAGATCCTAACTTGAACTGCCTCCACTAGCTTGGGAGCTCCATCCATTACATATGATTTTACTCACATGAAGGTGAGGGGTAAAAGGTGTTTACATAAAAAAACCATGGGCATATAGGCCCTACATATTAATGAGGAGAGAAGTCACACATGAAAACAATTTAATTTAAAAATAAATTAAAATGAAACCAATCACATACAAAGGTCTAGTCTAGATCATGATCATCCACAAGCATACAACACATTATGAATTTAATAAAACTAGCATTTAATTATTAATCGTTCTTATTTAAGATAAATTGTGCTCAGATTGAATAATTATTATCTTTAATTAATCAATCCTTTTACCTTAATCCTTATCTAAATTTTATTGATATTATTATCCACTATAATTTTAGAAAAATTAAATAAATTCATTTAAAATTAACCTTGTACATAAATGTACCTCAAAGGAAATACGATGAATACCTATCCGATTTTGCCCAACATGTATTATAGTCATATACTATTTTACTCTTGTGACATATAGCATACATGACTTATCACGTACTTTCATGACTTACACTTCATATATGATTACATGAATTACATGATTTTTCAGTCATGTGTTATGATCAAATGCATATAGAGTAACAACATGTAATACAACTCATACATGATATGTAGATCTGAACACTACAAAGATATTAATCAAACATTTAAATATTTATGTATATTAATACCTATCACATGAAAATTCCTATCTTTACAAACACACATAAGTACATGTATCATGTTTTACATAGTAAAATAAATAAATTTTAAATCAACGTAATCTAGTAAAAGTACACTGCATGTAGATTTGATCTACACAATGTGTACACCCTTCACCGTCTATCCGAAGTACATGCCTAGGGACTCAGCATGCGAGGCGTACTTTAGAAATCTTGGAGTACACAACATGTCCATTGGGCCACATTTCGTGTTGACTTAATGTTACACGGTCACCAGTTGGGTATGCCTTGTATGAAATACAGGGCCCGACCCTGACTTGAAGGGACTACACACTGTGTCCAATGGGCCACAAAACGTGTAGTTTGGATGACCGTGCACCAATTAATCTTATTCAAGATGTGGTGCATTAATGGTTTAATTAATTCCCTAATAAATGAAAAATATCAAATTGATCTTTGAATAAATCTTGATGCGTTGAACATGACTACACGGTTTGTAATGCTGATTACACGACGTGTAGTCTAGTGTTGTATGGCCAGGATCCTTGGCACCTCCAAATGAGTTCCTCAATTTTATTTTAATCATAAAATTAATCGTTTCTACTAGATATGTGAGAAATCATAGAGGAATAAACATATCTCACAATTCATATTAAAAAAATAATTAAACTTGAATTGAAAAACTAAATTACGAATGTGTAAATCACCAACAATACTAAATAATTATAAACAATTATGTGCCTCATTTGATACCACTTGTAGGTTCCAAGAACAGTGGAAGCATGCGATGGGTGGTTCCCAAATTTTCTTTTTCCCATTATCAATGATCAATATGAGATCTATGTGATGATGAATGCTGTGATCCAAAAAATTGAATCAAAGAACAAACAAGGGATAGAAACCTGGAACCAAGAGAGAGGAGATCAACACATGTTGTTTATAATTAATTTAATTATAAGAATTACCTCCAAGGTTATTCTTTATTCATTGATTCATCTAGCCATAAATCTTCATTGCAACATCATTGCATTGTAGAAATCAGGGGTATATTTCCTCTAGCAGTGATCCACACATGTTCCATGAATCTCCAAATGTCACTGAAGGAGTCTTTAGGTGCTAGCATAAAAGATCCTTGTGCTTGTATCATCTGCCTTTGATCACCTTGAGAACCACTTATAAAGTGTTCTCCTTGATCTAGTGGAGGAGGATAACTCTCATTCTTGAGATTATTCTTCGAGAAGGAATAAATCTCTAGGCTTGAGTGGTTTTTATCCAATCTGTTGTGCACAACAACTTTGGCTTGGCTTGGGTTTTGAGAAAATAAACATAATTGGGTGTTTATATGGATAGGGTTAAAATAACATAATTTCACAAGTGGCCTTATTTATTTTATTAATCCTAGTAAAACCCCATGTCAAATAATAATAATAATAATAATATTATTTCTTGCCACATGCTTAACTCGTGAATTATAATTAAATATTATGTAATAAAATAATATTCAATATTATTATTTTTCACCGGAGCCTTAAACTCAGTCCTCCAATCCTAAAAAATATTTATTGGGCCTTGAATAATGTCTATTTATTTATTAAATAAATATAACTACATTATTCTCTAATAAATATATAAATATTTTATTCATTAAATAGAAAATAAATATTTATTAAATATTCCGCCCACAATATATTCTTTTGAATAACTAGTGTCGGAATAAATGTGATCAGGCATACATGAATAATTATTAAACCATAACTGAGAATAATATTTATTCAAATTTTTAAATAATAAATAATATATATTATTTAATTGAGATACTGGATACACTTAGTGTGTGACCCTCTAGGCCTCTTTCTTAGTGGCATTAGGTAGAGTAGCCTAAAGTCTAAGGTTAGCATCTAGAAACACACAAAGGCACCCATAGAGAAAGAATTTAATGAAGTAATGATATTTCACCTCATATGAACACTTATTGTGTAATATAACCCCTTTATCTCAATATCTCAAATTGAGTAGGTTGCATGCCGGTGTTGTCAACCTATGTGATCAATTATCTGTTTCTTTGACTTTCTAGAAATAGAACTTGCCTATAGGACACCATGACCATGGACTTATTTAGGATATATCATTTCCATAAAAGGGCATTAGATATTAACTTCCGTTGAAGTACAGAAGGGATAAATCCTTTCTCACATTATTCATTAATGAAATATTACTCGTGATGTACCCAACATATCCTAACTTTCCGAAAACATCTGTCAGCACGGTTTTCATCAATACATCTAAGTGCGTGACTCATAATACTCATTAATAATAATCTTAAAGTCTAAGGACCAATACACATGTCTGTAGATATGAACATCCAATGACACATATAAATGTGGATTTCCTAATGGCGGGTCTTTTTCTCATAATATCCTCCTGGACATTACTAAGGGCGTAAAACATGAAAAGGTGCCTCAAAGTCCTATGATTATCCACCCCTAATAGTCTATATCATTTGTGTCCCTTAAATGGAATCATCCGGATATATAAAATATATTAAATAATAGTGTCATAGAACTTCCAGGTTCTCATCATAGAAGAGATCCATTATAACCTTTTAGTGAGACAACTACTCTTAGGACATTATCACATGAAATGTAATGCATTAGAATAATCATGATGTGATAAATAATTTATTAATATTCAAAACCATAATTATAAGTTACCATAAATTAAAAAAATTGGTTCTAGGGCATCAACTCCAACAAAATCATTGACTACTGGATGTTTTGAACTCTTCTAGCCCACAACTCCTCTGTTGATATAGAAAACATATCCTAATGGTGACTTCAGATCATTCTGGTAACTATCATAAGTATAACCCCTGATGAATAGATCCTCATCTTCTCCATACACCAGGACTATATCCTTAGTTATTCTTAGATACTTAAGGATATCATTAACAACATACCAATGTTGTTCTCTTGGATCATCTTGATATCTACCTACTATGATCAATGCATATGCAACATCAATTCTAGTACATAACATTACATACATGATTGATCCTATCACTGAAGCATATGATATTTTACCCATTCTATTTTTCTCCTATTGCGTCCAAGGACACATTTTCTTAGAAATATGTTAACTATGTGACACTGGAACCAATCCCCTATTGGATTGTTTCATACTAAATCTCTTTAGTATCTGGTCAACATATGTACTTTTAATTAGTCCAAGTATCCTATTGGATCTATCAAAAATGATCTTGATCCCTAGAATATAGGTAGCTTCACATAAGTTTTTCATGGAGAAACACTTTTTTAACTAGTCCTTAACAGATTGTAATACTATTATGTTGTTTCCAATAAGTAATATGTCATCATCATATACTACTAGGATAAATACTTCATTCTCACTAAACCTCTTGTAAATAAATTCATCACATTCATTCTTAATGAAACCAAATTCTTTTATAGATTCATCGAATTGAATGTTCCATGAACTAGATGATTGATTCAATCCATAAATGGATCTTTTCAACTTGAAAATCCTTTTATCATTACCTGGAGACACAAACCTATCTAGTTGTATCATATTGACATATTCCTAAAGGTTCCCATTAAGGAATGTAGTTTTGACACCCATATTCCAAATCTCATAGTTATGGTAAGATACTATAGAAAGTATAATTCCGATAGATTTAAATATGGAAAGTGGTGAAAAGGTTTCATTATATTAAATTCCTTGACACTATTTAAACCCTTTATCCATTAGTCTTACTTTATAGTTGTTTGATTTACCTTCCATGTCTAGTTTTTTCTTGAATACCAATTTTCACCCAATGGGTTTTACATCAACTGGCACATCAACCGTAACCCAAACTTGGTTATGATACATGGAATACATTTTAGAATTCATGGATTCTTTCAATATTGCATCTTATGAGCTCTCTAATACCTCTTTATAGGATAGAGTTTCATCATTGTCAACCAATAATGAGTCACATTTTCTGGTGACTAGAAAACCATATCTCTCTGGTTCTCTTACCTCTCTTATGATCCTATGTAGTACTTGTGTTTCAGAAACTACTTCTTACATGGGGACTTGGGGAATCTATTCATGTATCAACTCTTTTGTATCTTGAGCATCAACTTCATCGAAGTCAATATTGCTCCCACTATCCTTTTTAAGGATGTAATACCTACCAAGAAATATGGCTTGTTTGATGACAATCACTTTCTTGTATGATGGGTTATATAGGCAGTTCCCTTTATTTCCTTAGGATACCCTATAAAGATACACTTTATGCCCTAGAGTTCTAGTTTTTTGCCCAAGAAGGCCTTAAAAAATGATTCACAGCCCCATAAAAATATATACGATAAAACAGTTTTCTTTTTAATCCATAACTCAAAGGTAATTCCATTTTCCACTTTAGTTAGTACTCAGTTTAATGTGTATTCTACAGTTTGTAATGCATATCCCCAAAAATATAATGAAATATTTTCATTAATCATTATCGAACTTACCATGTCTAACAAGGTATGGTTCCACCTTTCACTAACACCATTCCACTATGGTGTGTAAGGTGGAGTGAGTTGAGATAAAATCCCAAACTCTTTTAATAAATCAATAAACTATTGGTTAAGATATTCACCACCTCAATTTGATTGAAGTTTTTTTTATCTTCTTTCCAAGTTGATTCTCTACTTCATTCTTGAGTTCCTTGAATTTCTAAAAGGACTCAGACTTATACCCCATCAAGTAGACATAACCATATCTATTCAAGTCATTAGTAAAAGTTATGAAGTAAGGATACCCACCTCTAGATTCTAATAGAAATGGTCTAAAAACATCAATGTGTACCCATCATAGAATATCTATGGCCCTTTCAACCTTTCCACCAAATGGAGGTTTGGTCATTTTTTCTTACAAACAACTTTATATCATTCAATTTGTTTTTGCTCAGATGATTCTAAATAACCTTATTTATACAGCTTTGTCAAAAACTTCTCATTTACATGACTAAGACAGTGATTCCATAGTTGGGTGTTAAATGAGTCATGTGAATATGATTCATTATCAATTTAAAATACTTGGTTTTCATAATTTAATAAATAAAGACCTGTATTTAAATGTTTCATACCATAACATATGTTGTCTTTATAAAATAAACAACTTTTATTTATAAACTTGAAAATAAACCCTTCTATATCTAGGAACGATACATATATTATGTACTTGGTAACCATTGGTACATAATAAAATTATTTTAAAACCAAAATCATTCCCATTGGAAATGAAAGGTAATAGTCATTAATTGATAGAGAATATATCCTCACACCATTAATAACTCTCAGATCCACTTATTCTCAAACAATCTCTTGTAATCTACTTGATTTATTCATTTTTATACATATGTGAGCACCAAAATTTATATCTATTACCCAATGCGTAGATATTGAAATTTTACATTTGATAACAAACTCACCTTTAGATTTCCCTTACTTCTGGATGCAGTTCCTCTTTTAGTGGCCTGAATTGTCGCACACAAAACATACTGCCTCCTTTTCCTTACCCTGCATCTGGATCTTCTTCTTCTTAGAAGGATGGTTCTTGGGAGGTTTAGACTTGTTATGAGTTTTGGGACCCTTTTCCTTGTTCTTACTTTTCTTATTCACCATAAGGAATATTGGTTTGTCACTCCCGATATCCACATCCCCTTGGCGAATCAAGTTATGAAGTTCCAAAGACTCTTATCATTATTTCTCATATTATAATTAACAATAAAACTAAATAAAGTTGTACACACTACATAATTTACAAGTTCCCATGTTTTATTAATTTATAGTGAACATCATGTAATCATGTGACACATCATGTATGGTACATGTCATGTGAGTGAACTGTACACAACAAGGACCATGCTAGGTAGTTTGGACAGGTACATAACATGTTGTCTCTAAGTAAACGTTGTGTACTTAATTGATTATAAATAAAATTAATTAATTTATTTATTATTTTTTTAAATGGATGTTAATCTCCAAGATTGTTCAGATGTATAAATAAGATAAAATGAAATAATTAATCACTCAGATAAGTAATTAGATTAATTTAAGTGTTTATCTTAATAAATAATGAATTAAAATGAATGATAGATAGTTATTTTAAATGTGTATATGTATTTTTTGCATGTGTGTATGGTCATGATCTTAGACCAACCTATTTACATGTTGAGTTTCTTTTAATATAATTATTATTGTTTGAGTCTTTTAATAATAATTATTAAATTAAAATGATGACTTGTGAGTCATCCCTCTATAACAAACCGACCTAGGATGAGTTGACATGTCACCCTAAGCACTCTACCACAAGACATAAGGAACATTCCCAATCACCCCAGAATGAAAACTAGTTATAGGGTATTACAAGTTAACACATGGGAATGATTTCACTCTCAAGAAGACCAAAATAAAAGATAGTTATAATTGATAACTTGGTATGATGCCTCTATGCATTGAACTTCCATACTAAGATAAATTAGAAGATGCTAAAATAAGAACATCAAAACATGGAACAATGACAAAGATACAAAAAATATTTTCCTAACACATTTTTATATATGAAATAAACCATTTTTATAAAATCTTTTACAAATCCACCGTGATAAATCCAAAACAAAAACAAAAACAAGAGGTTAGAAAGAACAATACACCATACAATCCTATTGGTCAAACAAAATCAGAAGAAAAAACCTACCACCACCATGTGACTCTCAAGTAACCACCATAATAAACACCACCCACTTCCATAAAGGATAATAATAGCTAAAAAGCTACAATATAAGACCCAAGAACCCATAGAAAACATAAAGACCACATACCAACCAATTTGAGTATGCAAGGTGTGATTCAAGGGCCAGTAGGATACCACCATGAGCCCATTACATTCCTTTTAAAAAGTTTCCAAGTCAATCAGTTTAAAATTAATAGAAAAATAATTTTTCATTTCATTTATATTAGATGATAATAAACTAACAATTCCTTATATATTTCTAAAAATACACTATTTATAAAACATGTCTCAAAATGGATTTACCAAGGGAATGTCATTTTTGAAAACCAACCATTAAAATTTAAAAAAACTTTAATTTTAAGAAAAAAAAAACTAAACATTACCTTTGTATTTAAAATATCACTTTAAAAAAAAACCATCCCATTAGGTTAAAAAAATTTACAAAATAAATGCTTTATAAGGATTGAATTTAAATCAACCACTCTTTCCCTTTAAAACTCTATTACACACACTCCCCTAAAATATGAGTAAATATAAATGGGATGAATATAATATAGTGTAAATAAAAGGAATTTCATAAATAATGATAATAAATGGATGGATTAAATCTAGTAGATATCAAGACTAAATCACAATATATATCAATATAATAAATAAATATCCTTTCAAGAAATAAACAACACATGGAAGTAAAAAATAAAGAGGCATACAATAGATACATATTATGTGGAAACAACATAAAGACTAATGGGAAAATTACTTGGTGTTCATGGATGGAACCGACTACTGACAGGTTAATAGATACACAACTCATCACCCGAATCACTCTTAACTAGTCTCATTAGAAACACATCCCCTATCCAGGTCATAAAATTCAACTAGTGGATACTAGACAATGAATATATCTCAAATAGTATTGAAAACATTCCTTGAATCCCCACTTAGTAGCCTAGGGTTCTCTATGTCATAACTAAAGGGGGTGGACCAATTATTAAGCCAAATTTAATCACATGTAAATCATATAGCCTAAAGGAAATAAACATAACAATCATATACATACCACCTCCAACACACACCCCTAACTAATTATCCCCTTCCCAAATTCATAAGCATGAATCGAAATTCATTTAAGCATAATACATGTACACAAGAATAAAAAATGTGTAACTATGAGTCTTAACATAGGTGTAACCATCAATTGATAAAATTTATCTTTAACAAAAGATGAAAAATGGGCCTTTACCTAAAATCAAGATCCAAACCTTTTGATATCCATTTTTAAAAACAACTTTTAAAAAAAGTTCAAATTCAAGGGAACATGAAATAAAAACCAATGCAAGTCTCAATCAATTTGAAGAAATCACTAAATGATCACATCAATCAACACACCCCATTTTAAAACAAGGAAAACCCCTTCAACAATACACCCCCTTTAAAACAAGAGAACACCTTTTTAAAATAACCAAAACCCTTTAAAAAAAGTAAAAAATACACTTTATAAATCCAAATTTTCCCAAAACATCATGAACCAATTATTTTACTTATAAAAAACCATCAATGGAATTTAATAAAACACTTATAATGCATAAAACACCATTTTAAACCAAAGCGCTGTTGAACTATGACATTCATCCATTTTTCTAAAATAAAACCAAAAAATTATATAGAACCATTGATAAAACAAATATCAATATCATATAGTTCATTAATATAGATAAAAAACACTTTTAAATCTTTAATAATCCATGGAACTCTTTAATAAAAGTAAATGGAATTGAAACACGTACCTCAAGAGATGGAACCATGTAGCCTTTGATAGAAACCATTTAAATAGGTATTATATGATGGATAAAAACCCTTAGAAAAAAACCCTATTATAATAATCCAATACATCTAAATCATCCAAATATTTCCACTAGGGTAAGAGAATATTAGAGAAAAAGGAAAAAAACCAAAAGGGGGAAGAAGGAGAGGGTGTTACCTTTCTATCTAGTGAAGAACCATTAAGAAATAATAATGAATCTAAATTAGAGGGGTATGAAAAGAGGATTAAGGCCCTTGGGAGGTACCTTGGTTGGATGAGTTTGAGTATGGAAGAGCGGGAGAGAAGCCTCAAATAAAAACATGGTGAATGAAAAAAAGACCCAAAACTGAGCAGGTCACATGGGTTACTCACATGGTTTACCAACCTGTAAAATGACCATAAGATCACCACTATCCAAAACTACCCAATTGACATGGTAATTATTAAATGGTTTCCCAAACCATGTTCCTAACTATAGGTCCCTATAAAAGCTTTAATAATCTCCAAATTTCACCCCTTGGACACCCTAAACTCAAGGGAGAAATTAACCATATAAACCTAAGCAAGAAAATGGTATTTCAGGGTGTTACAATTCTCCACACCATTTCACTTTCCCCCCCATAAATTCATTGAAAACATAGGTTAAAGGAAACACCATGATAAATTATCCAAAATAAAGGACCCAACCAAGGAGCCAACTTCACGAACTTGAAATTAAGAACATTGGACACATGCAACCCAATCATAAGGAAAATTGATCAAAATAATTTAAGATTTACCAGCCATCAATGAACTATGAATCCTAAAAGTAGATTCTCCATAAAATGAGACATTGGGATAACCAAAACTCTAGCTTGTTTTAAATTTAGGATCCCAAAAAAACATACATACTACAACTCATAGGTGATCTTTGAGTCTTGATCCAGACTAAGGAATAAAACAAAAACCAAAACCTCCAGAACATTCGAGGTTACAAGGGATGGAATCAAAATCACATCCCAACTAACATAAATCTCTAAGACAACTACCATATGAATTAGGATACAAACAAAGTCCCTCTAAATATCTCCCCACCATTTATAATTAATATAAAATAGTGAAACAACATATTGAAACACTCAAAGAAAGAGAATCTCCAAACAAGAATGATTCCACTAATCATGAGTGACATAAAAACAACCCACTCAAGAACCACAAGAGAGAACAAAAAATGGATTACTAGACCAAATAACCAAAATAAAATACTCCATAAAATAGAAGAAACACCCCAAACATGAACATGCCTCCATAAAAAATAACATGGTTCTAACTTCAAGTAATGAAATCACATAAAGGTCAACTTAGGGAAAAACTCATGGGACACACACCCTAAATAACCCCAAAAAAATCTAAATCTAGTAGATATATTAGTATAATAATAAACCAAAAGCTTATTCTTGTTACCCCAATCAGTACCCAAGGCATACCCATTTCATCCATTAAACAAAATTCAAACCATGATCTATACGATGAAAAAATGATAATAAGAAAAAAAAAATTAGACATGAAAATAAAAAAGGAACAAACATGTCAACAGACTGGAACATGGACTAAAATACCTTTCATATATTAAAACAAGAGATATAGGGTGTGAACAAGATATGAAAAAATGTATAGAATAAGGAAAAACTGTAAAATAGAGCACTCCCAAAATCAGAAAACAACTTCCAAATATCTAGTGGAAGAAACAAACTAAAATACCACCCAGTTGAAATATTGGTCCAATGATTATTCTTCTCATGTTCATTAAACTTACAAAATCTATAGATATAACCAAGATGGACAAAATAATGATAGGTCCTTAGAGATATCAGAAAAGAGAGTCTAAGGTGCCAGAAATTCGCATACTAATGACACATAACCGACTTCTATTTTTTTTCTAGATTGATCACCTTTAATAACACCATATAGGGTCAAAGTATCACCTACCATAGGTTTAGCTACTGAAAATTCCTTAGATATGATGAATTTATACACCACTTCCATATATGCAACCAGGAAAGACTATAACACAACTGAACCGAGATCTGGATGAAGGCCTCTAGAAAAGAACCAAGACTTATTTGAATAATCAATGACCAAATTAGGAGAGAAAGGAACCAGATCAGTGAAACATTGAATATAGTCTTTTAATGACCAATATTCCTAATGATCACCCAAGAATTCTATCACCTTTAAAATTATCACTTCCTCATGATAAAACTTCTAGATGAATTTGAAATTGAAATAAACCCAATAAAAGACCCCAAATGTTTTGGCATGGATAGCAGGATCCCACAAATCCAATCCCAAAAATTAAAACAAATAAGAAATTAACCTCACCCTAGAGGTTTCTAGAGTTCCTAGTGACTTGATATCTATTGAAATTTATCAAGATACTTCATCACCTATGGGGATCCTTGATCACCACTAAACACTGAAGGATGCTGATTTAGAGAATCCTAATCATGATCCATGAGACAAGAAGAACATGTCCCTACCAATCTATCAAGAGTCTAGGTAGATACAAAAACTAGTAATATCGCATATAGATCACTAGAGAAATTACCTAAGAGATCCCCTTATTGACTTTTTGATTCCTTTCCTCGGGTCACATTCTAAAACATCACCAAAAACCACATTTAATTAAACCATTCCAATCCAAAAAAGGGTACAAAATAACAATTGAAATGAAAAAATATTATAAACACTCTTTACACACTTATTTCAAAATAACCTAATAAGGACCTCTTTCCATTTCAAAACACTATGCGGGTTCATAAAAATCCCATTCAAGGGTCCATTTCATGAACCATAAATTTTTTAAGCCTAATAACAAGGAGGAACCTACTTATTAAAAAGAAATTTCCCCTTTAAACCACAAACACTAAAATAATTTACTCGTATATAAAACAATTCATTGTTTAGAAAGTAACACTACCCCAAAACCACTTCAAAAATACCACCATACTTAAAACCCATGAAATTCTTTACTTGAAAACCATCTCAACCAAAAATCATTTCATCCACTTAAATACTTTATTCGATAGTTTAAAAACTTTTCTAAAAGTTAACTCAAAACACCCAAAACATAGTTTCCAATAAAAACTAAATTACTAATAGATAAGACATTTCTTTCAAATTTAGTCAAACCATGTTCAAAACCCTAAAATATTAAATTTTTTAATCACAAACAAGAATCTTCAATAATAAGAGGGGTTTAAAGTTACAAAGGGCGTGAAAAAAAAATACCAAACTTTATCCATTAAATATGGTTTGGATGCATGTTTTTTATGACTATGCGCCAACTGTGTGGGTTCCATTAGAAGTTGTCCAAAACGGTTTTTCATGGACTGTGCACGGATTGATATAGCATGAACCTTAACCATGCAACCCCTTTATTTCCTATAATTTCACTCTAAAACTAGTAATTTATCAATACATATCTTGAGGTCCACTTACAACTCAGAGTAACAGCAAAATATGAAAAAATATCTTAAAAAAATAAACAATCTTAAATCCCAAACTAAAAAGAAAACTCCCAAAAACCCATGAAAACTCAAGGTTTAGCATGAGGAAGAGTTTTCTAGGAACTCTTTCATAACCACCACTAAAGATCTAATGATATTAACTAATGTATACTATCAAACCCAAAATAACATGATGGATCTGATACTATTTTTCAATGAACCAGTTCGGTCTGACCCAAAACATCACCCCAAATGCTCCACAATAAGGATTGAGGTGAGTTCCTTATTACCTTGGGCTAGTAATTAGTTCCAATGTATAACAATTGAGAACATGGGGATGATTTCACCCTTAATAAAACCAGAATCAATGAAATTTCTAACCTAGAGCTTGATATGAGGCCTCCATGCATCAAAAAAACATGCCAAGCTAAATTAGTAGTTATTAAAATAAGATCATCCAAACATGTAATAATAATAAATATAGACAACATATTCTTCTAAAATATTTTTTCATAAGAAATAAACCATTTTTATACAAATATTTTACAAATACAAAAATAAGAAATCCAAAATTGAAACAAAAGTAGGAGGTTAGAAAGGCCAATACACCACACAACCCTACTGGTCAAGAAAACTTGGGATAAAAACCTCCCCACCACTATGTGACTCTATAGTCACCACTATAACTAACATCTCTTACTCCCAAGGATAATGGTAGCTAACCAAGATACAATCCAATACCTGAGAACCTATAGCAAAAAATAAAAAATACTATATACCCAACAATGTGAGTATATAGAGTGTAAAACAAAGTCTAGTAGGATACTACCATGAGAATATTATATTAATTTTATAAATAATAAAAGTCCACTCGTTTTAAAGTGATATAAAAACATGTTTTAATGCTTTTTACATGAGATGGAAATAAACTAAAAATGCATTATTTCTTTATGAAAACACACTATTTATAAAACATGTCTCAAAAGGGATTTACCAAGGTAATTTAATTTTAAAATACAACCCTTCTTCTTTAAAAAAACTTTCATTTTAAGAAACAAAAATTAATCCTTTCCTTTATATTTAAAACACCAATTTTTAA
The DNA here is from genome assembly GCA_963277665.1 of Viscum album. NCBI lineage: Eukaryota > Viridiplantae > Streptophyta > Magnoliopsida > Santalales > Viscaceae > Viscum > Viscum album. Next base: position 1,894,161,201 of record OY728158.1, on the reverse strand, counting down.
AAACACATCATTCACATTGGTTTAAAACATTTTCAAAATAAAAACTTCAAAAGGATTGCATTTAAAACAACCCCTTATTTCCTATTAAAGGTTTTACACACACATACACACACCTAAAATATGAGTATATAGGAAAGGATAAAATGTAATATAACTAAAATACATAGAAGGTCATAAATAATGAAAATAAACCAATGGAAAAAAACTAGTCAATATCAAGACTAAAATCACAATAAAGATCAATATCATAAAGAAATATCCATCCAGGATATAAAGAAAACATTATAATAAACAATAAATAGGTCTAACATAGATACATATCAACATGAAACACCATAAGAACTAATGGGATAGGTACTTAACATGTGTATGTGGAGCCAACTGCTTTAGGTTAATAGTCAAAAAACTTGTTACCTAAATTACTCTCAACTAGTCTCATCATTGACACATCCCCTATCTAGGTCATAAAATTCAACAAGGGGATACTAGCTAGTGAATAACACTTATTTAGTATATCCAACATCCCTCGACTCCCCACATTATAGCCCAGGGTTTCTCATGTCATAGCTAAATGAGGTGGTCTACTTATTAAGACAACATCGATCACATGAAAATCACATCGCATAAATGAAATAAATATAACAATCATATATATCCCACATCAAACACACACCCCTTAATAATGATAAGTCTTCCTAAATTCATAAACACAAATCACAATTAATTTAACCATAACATATGCAAAGAATAATAGACAACAGGTAACCATAAGGATTAAAATGAGTGAAATCATCAATTGATAAAATAAATCTTTAAAACAAGATGATAAAAGATGTTTTACCTTGAAATAAAAAACACACATTTGAAGATCCCTTTTTAAAACCACCTTTAAAAAAATTGTAAATTCATAGGAACACGCTAAAAAAACCAAAGAAAAGTCTCAATCAATTTAAGGAAATAACTAAACAATCACATCAATCAACACCCCCTTTTAATATAAGTAAAACCAATTTAAACAAGAAAACCACTTTAAAACAAGGTAAAACTATTTTTAAAATAATAAAACAAATTTAAACAATGTAACACTAAACTGTATAAATCTAAATTGGTATAAAAATTCAAGAAGTAATCATTTTTCTTATATAAAACCTTCTATGTAATTTTATTAAACACTTAAAATGCATAAAACACCATTTAAAAAAAAGTAACATTGAACTATTAAATTCACCCATTTTCCAAAGGAAAACCAACAAAGTATGGAGAACCTTTGATAAAAAAATATAGGTATCATATACTTCATTACTCTATTTCAAAAAGACTTTTAAATTTTCAAGTATCCAAGGAAATCTTTAATAAAATTAAATGGAATGGAAACACATATCTAAAGATATAGAAACATGTTTTATTTTATATAAACCACCGGAATAGGTCTCCTAAGATAGATCAGAACCCTTAGAAACCAAAATCCCTAATTATAACAACCCTAGACATTAAAACCATCCAAATATGGCTTTTGGTGTAACACCTGGATGTTATTATGAAATATTTTCATCAAATATTTTTTATTATTTAGTAGCTTGTGTTGTATGAAATCGTGAGTTTAAATGAACCATGAGATGCCCTTAGTATAAAATTACCCTTATAGCATGGTCGTTAGGTTAGTGGGAATAAGTATAACTAACTTTTGAAAATGCATTGTGAATTGATTGGCTATCAATTATTTATGAAAAATATAAATTAGATATTTGTATTTTTGAGTGAATTACTATTGGAAATGAAATTAATGAGATATATATGTTATATAAAATATTTTTATAGTCATCCAATTGATATTTTAATCATAGGGTGTGAATAAACCCTATTTGTTGTATAAAAGCCTATTTTTAAAAGGGTAATCTTACACCATTGAATGAAAAACCCATTTTAAATTAATATTTTGACACATTAATAATTTATATGACAACATATAAATGTTATTTTATAGTGAGATATAAAAATTTAATTTGGATTAATTTATGATATTTTCTCATAACATTCAAGTTTTTATGAATAGTAAAAACACACTAAATTTTAAGTGAAAACAACTTTTTTAATGGAAAAAAATTATATGGTTAAATTATAATATTGAATTATTTTAAAGTATAAATAGAATATATTTTTATCATTCAATAAAATTTATTTCATTATAATTAATTTGAAATTGAATTCATATGAAAAAACATTTCAATCTTTTGCAATGTTTTAACTTTTAAAAACACATTCTCTCATTCTGAAAACTGGATTGATTTTAAATTAATTTCTACCAATTATTTGTTTTGAATTTAGAAAAATGGATTCCATATTTAGAATCAGATGGTCCAAATTGTGTAAATATGTAACTTTTATTTTTGGACATTATGAATAGTAACTTTAGTAATTATTATTTTTACGATGGTTAAAGGTTAAATCTGGCAAATAAGGGTCATAAATAATATTATAATAATATAAAACTACCCTAAAAAATATCATAATCCTATTTAATGAGATATGTTCGACCATTATCATCCTTGGGTTGATTTTAGGACCCCATGGATCCACTTGGATGTGATAATGACTGTTATAATAATTAATTTATAGTAAAGAGAAATATAACATAAACATGTGTCTTATACTATTTTTTTAATATACAGTTATATAACTGATATCTTTGACTATAAATAGTAATTAGGAAGCTAAAAATATTTCCTACATCATGGTATTTTATTTATAATTTTTAGACATTAAAAAAATAAATTTATTTATGACAGAATGATGATGCAATTATTACCTTATTAATGAAAGATTCAAATAAATGATATTATAAATATTAAAATAAATTTAATTTGAACATTTTGATGCCATAAATCAATTTTTTGGATTATTATGACATGATATATTTGATTTAATTTATTTTTTTAGAATGAATAAATTTTTTATGACTAACAAAAATCAATTACTAAATAGTTTCAATCTTGACATAAATTAGTTTTTAAAACAAATACTATTTTATTAAATGATATAATAGTCCTAAAAATATAAGATTCATCCAAAAGACTTATATAATGATAAAAATGTTATTAATGATCCACTTTTGGTTATCTTGGAAGTTTATAGTAACTATAGTAACCATAAATTATGATAATATAAGAAGACATGGTAAGAGTTAATGTTTTTAATTAAGGGTTAAAGATAAAAGATCCTCACTCTTATAAAAGATAACCACCTCTACCCACTTACTCACACCTCTCAATCCCCTTGGATTATCCAAATTATGCTAAAATAATCTTCTAAAATACCTCCCTTCCTCTTAGAGGCCACACATTGGGTGTAAATCGATCCTAAGGAGACCTTTTGTGAAAATCAAAAGGAGATACTCGAAAAAGAGGTAATTGTTATATCACCTCTTTCAAAATTATTTTCTTATGAGACTTATTCTTCTTATGTTGTTTCCATACTAAAGTAATAAATCCAGTATCTTATACATGACAATATGTTATTATAATTATGGTACAACCTTATACCTCCTTTTATCCATCATATGAATAACAATATCACTATGCGTGCGTACGCACGACTTACTGTCTCCACGTTGTGGTGTAATTTTTATTGAAAAATACTTTATTTGGATGGGTATAATGATGAGTATTATGGATAAAAATAATGAATATAACATGATAAGTATTCTTTATAATTAATATAACATCAAATTCCATATCATTTAACCATTAAGTGAATGATATTGTCGCTCGTGCGTATATACGACCAACCGTATCCATGACCAATGTGATTAATTCTACATGATATTCATTAAAAAATGATTATATACACGAATGGAATGAATAAATATGATATATTTTATACTAATATCATTTAAAATGATATAACTATAACCTAAGAAGTGTAACATGAACTCATCCAACAAAACTTGCACAAGAACATAAAACAGTTAATATCCGAATAACGAGTGACAATGAAATGTTACTAACAAAAGAATTATAATATAATCATATATGATATCATAAAAATGATTATGATTCCATAATAAGTCAATAACATTATTTAAATCATTATACATGAGGTTCAGATATATAGAAAGGATATCATACCTAAGGTAAGGGATAATTTTTCAATCTCATTTTTATCCAAGATTGTTTATACGCAAGTATTTACTGGGGTATATTTATCGTCAACATCCATGTTTCCTAATTATGTAATATTATTTATATTCTTCTAAATTTTTTTAAAGTTAATTTTACCCTTTTGGTGAATTTTTATTAAATGGTATTAAATGAATCTTTTGTCGTTATTCGATTTGAGGAACTTTTTGACTTTTCTAGAAAAAGTATGAGGAGAATGTTTTTTTAACTTATATGACATGAATGGATTTTTACAGTTTCATGACATGTTATTTCCATGAATATTCATCTACATTATTTCATGTTTATTTTGAACTATTTTTTTTTAAATTTCATGGTATTTGGAGAAAATAAAACATTTTTGAAAAAGAAAGGATATTTTCCTTAAGAATTAAGTTTGCGTGTTTTATAAAAATTATTTTCCATCTAAGATGACATAGGGTTATGTTTTTATCCCTATTATTACTATGATTTGATTGTGTGAATGATGGAATGAAATTTTATATGGATTATGTTATGATGGAATGATGTTTAAGAAACTGATTTTATTTCTTAGGTTATGCTATGATGAATGATTTATGTTTTTATGGAACATGTAAGAATGGTTTCATTAGGATATGGGTGGGACCTATATCTACCTCTAATTCATTGGGTAAAGATTTATATATCATGATATATAAATGACTGTAATGACAATTAAATCCAGTTCAGTAATACAGGGCTGGAACAGCAAGTAAACCCGGTTCAGTAATGGACTTTGTCCGCTATGATGATCTTGGATATGAGCCTTGGCTAATATGAAAATGATTTTCTATGCTTATATGTACGCCAAAAAATTTCATGTATTATATTTTTACTTTTGGGATTATGTCCATTAATTCTTATGAACTTTTATCCCATGACATGATATCACGATCTTTCATATGTAGGATAAGACCTCCAAATGTTATGTTCTTATTTCTTATGATTATGATATGATCAGCATTCTCCCTTGTTTACCCTTATTGAGAATTTGAGATCACCCTTTCACATTTATATTTTCCCAAGTCATAAATAAGTGTATTAAGATTAATATTCATAAAAGGAGTCTAGTTATGAATAAATAATCGGGAGACAATGTAGATGTTTTATGAACCAGTAGTTTATGTTTCTCAGTTTCTAAAGACACTATACCTATACGATCCTTTCGTGGATTTATTATATGTTGTAATGAATACAATTTAATTTTGAAGTAATATCAATGTATATAAATTATGGGTCACTATATTTGGTATCATAGGAAACGTATAATTAACCTTTATAAACTAGGATGAGAAATCCTTAGTAAGAACCCTATGGATATGTCTTTGTATAAGATACAATCCCAGTGTTTTAGAAATGACCATGAATATCCTATGATAAAACCTAAAGTGTCCTAAATTGAAATTTTATTCTTGGTTATGTGGTTTTCCTATTATGATTAGTGTTTCTCACACTACGATTCTTGGTTTTAGTAAATGGTTGGAACTCTAAGGAACTGCGTTAATGCTGAATGCGATGGGCAATGCAATGATTTTCCCCACAAACAACCAAATGTTATTGGAGATGGAATGAAAAATCTTGTAGCCATGCTCACAAAAATTTCTCAAGATATGAATCATGCAAGTCATACAAATGAGCAAAGGAGGGAGAAACATTCGGTTGAGTCCTTCATGAGGTAGCATCCACCTTCATTTAACATGTCTTCTAATCCATCAGTGGATGAAAAATGGATAAGTACCACTGAAAAGTTATTTTCAGTTCTACAATGTTCTGAACATGATAAAGTCATCTTAGTAGTCTATCATTTGGAAGGTGAAGCTAATGAATGGTGGAATCTTATCAATAATATGAGACAAAGAGATGAAATTATGTCCATGGAATGAGATGAGTTCGAGAACATATTTTTCAATAATTACTTTCCTCATATTCTTCGAACAAATATGTAGAAGGAGTTCCTTGAACTTAAACAAAAGGATGATGAATCCGTTGGTACCTACAAAGAAAATTTTACAAGACTTGTAAGGTTTTCTTTTGGAATTATTATCCAACCTGAGAGTAAAATTGATCGATTATTTAGTGTCTTAAAAACAATTCTCCAAAGGTAATTAGCCATAAGGGAATTTAATAGCTATGAAGAAATCATTCGATGTGCTCTCAAGGTTGAGATGAAGATTGGAGTAACCCATCCGTCATATGGGTTTGATAAGAAGAGAAAAATGGAATTCAGAGGAAAATATAAAGACCGCACTGAAAAGAAGATGAGTTTCCCCTTATGCTCAAAGTGTGGAAAGAAACATGGAGTAAATTTTCTTGAAGGGACTAGTAAATGTTTTATGTGTGTAAAATAAGGTCATTGAGCAGTTTAATGCTGAAGTGATGGGAAAAGATGTATAATGATGCGAACAGAAAAAAGTATATATAGAATGGAACTCCTACACTTCAATAAGTGCAAGGAAATGGGGAATTATGTAAATAAATGCCCTAATCCAAGGCTTATTGATGATGATCGACATGAAAAAAATCTTAAGGCCAAATACAAAGGAAATTCACATGAAATCACTATTAGAAATGTGGAGTATGATAATGAAGTAGTGAAATGTACACTAACCATCCACTCTAAAGTATCAAATGTTTTATTTGATTCTGGATCCACCCACTCTTTTATTTTTGAATAATTTTCTAAGGTTATCACCATATTACCTCAATAATTAGATGTTTAGTTAGCTGTGACAACTCCAAATGGAATAACAATCACATAAAAAGTTTATAATTCTTCTCTGGTTGAAGTTTGTGGGAAAGTGCTCCCTACAAATCTTGTGATCCTTCATATAGTGGAATTTAATGTGATTCTTGGCATGGATTGGATTTCTCTATATGTATATCATATCAATTTACAAGTAATGAAATACATATTTCATATTCTAGATCAATCTATGATCATCTATCGATGAAAGGATGAATATAACCTTCCAATAGAAATTTCTTCCATCTTATGGGTTTTTATTCCTATAAATGAAGGTTATTTATCTCAAATGTTTGTGGTGAAACCCATGATTAAGAATATTACAATTGTACGAGAGTTTTATGATATATTTTTGGATGAATTTCTAAGTCTTCCACAAAATCATGAAGTTAAGTTTTTAATAAAAGTCATACTAGGTGCTATACCTATTTCAAAGTCACCTTATAGAATGACCCCAATTGAGTTAAAAGAAATGAAGAAGAAACTCCAAGAGAATCTTGATAAGGGATTCATATTCCCTAGTACATCACCTTGTAGAGCACCTATTCTAATTGTTAAGAAGAAAGATGGATCAATGAGACTCTGTATTGATTATTGAGAACTTAATAAGATCACTATCAAGAAAAAATATCCTCTTCCCCACATTGATGACTTATTCAACTAACTACACAAAGATCAATACTTTTACAAGATTGATCTTCGTTCAGGATATCATCAATTAAGGGTAAAAAAGGAGGATATACAAAATATGACATTCTGTATAAGGTATGGACACTATGAATTTATAGTGATGACTTTTGGTCTTACTAATGGCCCTACTATCTTCATGGATCTAATGAACAGATTCTTTAGAGACTATCTTGATCAGTTTGTGGTAGTCTTTATATACAATATTCTTATTTATTTTAAGATAAAGGAATAACATGAATATCACTTGAGAATTGTATTGAATACCCTGATAAAAGAGAAGATTTATGAAAAATTTACCAAGTGTGAATTTTGGATTTAGAAAGTTTCATTTTTGGGTCACATAATCTCAAGAGATGGGATATATGCGGATCCATCAAAAATAGAAGTTGTTGAAAGTTGGATGAGACCAAAAACGATAACTGAGATCTAAATTTTTCTTGGTTTGGTTGGATATTAGCGACATTTTGTGAAATATTTTTCATGATTATCTAATCCACTCACCAAGTTGACTTGGAAAGAAGTTAAGTTTTTATAGACAAAAGAATATGAAGAGAATTTAAAAGAAATAAAAATAAGGTTATCCAGTGCACTTGGGCTCACACTTCCTTGTATTGAAGAAATATTTGTGATCTATAGTGATGCATCCAAGAAGGGGATAGTATGTGTTCTCATGAAAAATTATATGGTGATAGCTTATGCCTTACGGTAGTTGAAAATCCATGAGTAAAATTAACCAAATCATGATTTGGAGTTAGCTTTGGCAATCTTTTCATTAAAGACATGGAGGCATTATCTTTATGCTGAAAGGTGTGATATTTATACTGATCATAAAATTTTAAAGTATATTTTCACACAAAATGAGCTAAATATGCACTAAAGAATATGGTTGGATTTTATTAAAGATTATAACTACTCAATACATTACCACCCTAGTAAAGTGAACAAGGTAGAAGATGCACTGAGTCAACAAGACCATGCTAGCCTATCCATGACGAGGATAACAAAATATCAAATATTTATAGATTTGCAAAGGATGGATCATGAAATTTTAAAGTAAATGGGGAAATCTTATCTTTCTAAAATGAATGTTCAACCATCAATACAAGTGAATATTAAAGAGGCACAAAAGAAAGATATAAAGCTAAAAAATAAGGTGAGAAATGTTCCTGAATTCGACCTTGATTGTGATAAAATAATAAGGTTTAAGAATTGGGTTTTTATTCCTCCCATACCAGAATTAAAGAAGGAGCTATTGGATGAGGCTCATAGTTCTTCATTCTCTATTCACCCTGGAAGCACAAATATGTACAGGGACCTGAAAGAGTATTTCTAGTAGGATGGAATGAAAAGAGATGTCGCCAAATATGTTTATCGATGCTTGGTTTGTCAGTAAGTTAAGGTTGAGAGATAGAAGTCTAAAGGGATGTTACAACCATTAACCACACTAGAATATAAATGGGAAAATATCACTATATACTTGGTCACCGAACTTCCCAAAACATCCAAAGGCAATAATTCTATTTGGGTTATAATTGATCACCTTAAGAAGTTGTCACACTTCATTATTATTATAGATGATTTCTCACTTGATCAACTTTTGAGGATATATGTAAAGAAAGTGGTAAGATTTCATGGAGTACCACTTTCTATTATATCTGATCAGGATCTAAGTTTTACCTCAAATTTTTGGCCAAGTCTTCAGTAAGCTCTATATACAGAGTTAATTTTCAGCACTGATTATCATCCTCAGACAGGCGGTCAGTCTAATAGGACAATTATAACTCTAGAAGACATGTTGAGAGCTTTCTCTATGTATTTTAAAGGTGGTTGCGATCAACATATACCATTGGTGTAATTTTATTACAATAATAGATTTCACTCTATTATTCCGATGGATCCTTATAAAGCCTTATATGGAATCAAATGTAGAACTCCAACTTGCTGGGATGAAGTTGGGGAAAGAAATCTATTAGGACCTGATCTTGTTGATGAAATGGTAGAAAATATCAAATCTATTCAACAACACATAAGAGTATCTTAGATTTCGACAAAAAAATTATGCTGAGAACCGAAGAAAATACCTTGAGTTTGAAGTGGGTGATAAAGTGTTTCTACGAATATCTACTTGGAAGAGAGTAATGAGATTTGGAAATAAGGGAAAGCCGAGACCTAGGTATATCAGTCCTTTTTTAAATTTGGATTATGTTTAGAAGGTATCTTATCGTTTGGAACTTCTACCAAATATCTCTCAAGTTCATGATGTGTTCTAGGTATCTCTCCTGAGAAAGTATATACCTGATTCTTTACATGTACTAAAATAAGAAGTTATACCCCGGGAGCATGATATTTTTTATGAAGAACAACTGATAGATATTTTGGATCGCAACAAAATAGTTCTACGAAACAAGACCAATCACTTGGTTAAAGTTTTATAGAGGAACCAAAAATTTAAAGAAGCTACGTGGAAACTTGTGGATATGATGATGGAGAGGTATCCTCATCTTTTTGTTTGCAAATGATGAATTTCGAGGGTGATATTCAGTTTAAGGGGGGTATAATGTAACACACAAATGTTTTTATGAAATATTTTCTTTAAATAATTTTTATTCTTCAGTAGATTTTGTTTCACGCAATCGTGAGTTTAAATTAACTGCGATATTACCTTAGTATAAAATTACTATTATAGCCTAACCGTTAGGTTACCGGGAATAAATATAACTAACTTATGAAAATGCATTGTGAATTCATTGACTATCAATTATTTATGAAAAATATAACTGAGATATTTGTATTTTTGAGTGAATTACTATTGGTAATGAAATCAATGAGATATATATGTTATATAATTTTTTTATATTCATCAAATGGATATTTTAATCATAGGATGTGAATAAACCCTATTTGTTGTATAAAAGCCTATTTTTTAAAAGGGAAATCTTACACCTTTGAATGGAGAACCCTTTTTAAATTAAGATTTTGACACATTAATAATTTTTATATGAAAAAATATATATGTTCTCTTATAGAGGGATATAAAAATCTACTTTGGAAGAATTTTTAATATTTTCTGATAACATTTATGTTTTGATGAATACTAAAAACACACTAAAATTTAAGTAAAAATAACTTTTTTCATTGAAATAATTTATATGGTTAAATTATAATACATAATGGATTTAAATTATAAATAGAATATATTTTTATCATTAAATATAATTTATGTCATTAGCATTAATTGTAAATTGAATTCATATGAAAAAAACATTTCAATATTTTGCAATGTTTTAACTTTTAAAAACACGTTCTCTCATTCTGACAAGGGGATTGATTTTAAATTAATTTATGCCAATTATATGTTTTGAATTTAAAAAAATGGATTCCATACTTGGAATAATATGGTCCAAATTGGGTAAATAGGTACCTTTTATTTTTTGACATTATGAATAGTAAATTCAGTAATTATTTTTATTTACCATGGTTAAAGGGTAAATATGGTAAATAAGGGTAAAAATTATATTATAATAATATAAAACTACCCTAAAACATGTCCTAATACTATTGGATGAGATATTTCTGAAAATTAGAATAATTGAATCTATTTTAGGACCCCATGTAGCCACTTGGGTGTGATAATGACATGTTATAATAATCAATTTAAAGTAAAGAGAAATATAACGTAAACATGTATATTTTACTAAAACATTTTTAATATAGAGTTATATAACTGATAAATTTGACTATAAATAGTAATTTAAAAGCTAAAAATATTTAATACATCATGGTATTTTATTTAAAATTTTTAGACATTAAATAACTAAATTTATTTATGACACAATGATGATGTAGTGATTACCTTATTAATGAAAGATTCAAATAAATGATATTATAAATATTAAAATAAATATAATTTTAACATTTTGATGACATACAAAAATTTTATGGACTATTATGACATTTTATATTTGAGTTAATGTAGTTTTTTTGAATTAATAATGTTTTTATAACTTAAAAAAAAATCAATTACTAAATAGTGTCAAAATTGAAGTAAATGAGTTTTTAAAACAAATACTATTTTATTAAATGATATAATAGTCTTAAAAATCTAATATTTGGACAAATGAATTATATCATAATAAAACTATCATTAAATATCCACTTTTGGTTCTCTTGGCATTTTATAGTAACTATAGTAACCATATATTATGAAAATACAAGAAGACATGGTAAGCGTTAATGTTTTTAACTCATGTTTAAAGCAAAAATATAAGGTTAATTTTGTGACCTAAACTTGTCTAAAACCTATAGGTTGAGAGAATTTAGACCCATAATAATCCTATCCTCAAAAGTTATCACTTTTAAACTATAATAACTCGAAAATCATTTTATAATAAAATAATATTTCAAAACGTTCCTAAAATGACCCTCCTCCCTCTTATAAAAGGCCACCACCTCTACCCACTTACTCACACCTCTCAATCCCCCCGGATCATCCAAATTATGATAAAATAATCTCCCAAAAACCCTCACTTCCTCTTATAGGCCAAACATTGGGAATAAATCTATCCTAAGGATACCTTTTGTGCAAATCAAAATGAGATACTCAAAAAAGATGTAATTGTTTTATCACCTCTTTCAAAATTATTTTCTTCTTCTACTTTATATTATTATTTTGATTCCATAATAAAGTAATAAATATAGTATCTTATACATTATTATATTTTATTATAATTATGGTACAACCTTATACCTCATTTTACCCATCCTATGTATAACAATATCACCATGTGTGCGTATGTACGACTTACTATCTCCACACTGTGGTGTAATTTGTTATTCACCAATACTTTATTTGTATGGGTATAATGATGCGTATAATGGATTTAAATAATTAATATAACATGATAATTATCATTTAAAATTAATATAGCAACCAATTCCATATCATTTAACCATTAAGTGAATGATATCGTCGCTCATGTGTACGTACAACTTACTGTCTTCACAATGCGTTGCGATTCATTATACATGATCATAATTAAACCATGATTATATACATGAATGGAATGATTAAATATGATATATATTATACTAATATCATTATGTAAATTATATAACTATAAACTAAGAAGTGGAACATGAACTCATCCGATAAAACTTGCATAAGAACATAAAATAGTTAATATCTGAATAACAAGTGACATTGAAATGTTACTAACAAAAAGATGATAATATAATAATATATGATATCATAAAAATGATTATGATTCTGGAATAATTCAATAAAATCATTTAAATCATTATACAGGAGGTTCATATACATACAAATGATATTGGACCTAAGGTAAGGGATAATTTTGCAATCTCATTTTTATCTGAGATTGTTTATATGTAAGTATTTACTGGTGTATATTTATCATCCACATACATGTTTTCTAGTCATATAATATTATTTCTAATCTTATACAATTTTTTAAAGTTAATTTTCCCCTTTGGTGAATTTTTATTAAATGGTATGAAAGGAATCTTTTATCGTTATTCTATTTGAGGTACTTTTTGACTTTTCTGGAAAAAGTACAAGGATAATATTTTTTAACTTATATGACATGAATGGATTTTTATGGTTTTTTTAAAAATTATATCCATGAATATTACTCTAAATTATTTAATGTTTATTTTCAACTACATTATATTCTTTTAAAATTTCATGGAATTTTGAGAAAACAATTTTTTTTTGAAAAAGAAAGGATATTTTCCTCAAGAATTAAGTTTGTGTGTTTTATCAAAATTATTTTCCATATAAGATGAAATAGGGTTATGTTTCTATTAATATTATTACTTTTATTTGATTGTGTTAATGATGGAAATAAATTTTATATGAATTATGTTATGATGGAATGATGTTTAAGAAACCCATTTTATTTCTTGGGTAATGCTATGATGAATAACTTATGTTTTGGTGGAACATGTAAGAATGATTTCATTATCAGATGGGTGGGAGATATATCTCACTCTAATGAATTAGGTAATGATTTATTTCTCATGATATAGACATGACTGGAATAGAAAGTAAATATGGTTCAGTAATATAGGGCTGGAATGAGAAGTAAACCCGATTCAGTAATGGACTTTGTCTGATATGATGGTATTGGCTATGATCCTTGGCTAATATGGAAATTATTTTATATGCTTATGTGTATTCTAAAAAATTTCATACATTATGTTTTTACTTTTGAGATTATGTACATTAATTCTTATGAACTTTTATCCCATGACATGACATCACGATCTTTCTTATGTAGGATAAGACCTCAAAATGTTATTTTCTTATGTCATATGATTGTGATATGATTGATATTATCCCTTGTTTACCCTTAATAATAATTTGTGCTCAAAATTTCATATGTTTATTTTACATAGGTCATAAAGAAGGGTATTAAGTATGATATGCCAAAAAGGAGTCTAGTTATGATGAAATAAGAAAGAGACAATATAGATTTTTTATGAAACCAGTTGTTTATCTTTCTCAGTTTATAAAGACAATATACCTATACGGTACTATCGTGAATTTATTATATGTTGTAATGAATATACTTCAATTTTTAAGTAATATCAATGTTTGTAAAGTATGGGTTACTATAACTGGGTTTAGAGAATATTATAGAAAATAGAAATAAACTAAGAGAGGGATAGAGGAGATGCTCTTAACTTTTAATCCAGTGAATAATTACTATAAAACCATCAATAATACACCTTATAGGGGCTTGAAAGAAGAATAAAGGACCTTGTGAGGCACTTATATCAGATGAGTTTGATTGAGGAAGAGTGGGGGATGTATCCTCAAATAAAAATGAGGTGAAATGAAAAAAACACACAAAACTCAGTAGGTTGTATTGTTTAATCACATTGTTTATAAAACCATGTGGTGACCATGTGATCACCACTATCCAAAATTGTCGAGGTCACATGGTGATTACTGTAAGGTTTCCCAAAATTTTTTCCTAACCATGAATCCCTGGAAAAGAATAAAAAATATTAAAATTTCACCCCGGTAAACCTTAAACTCAAGGGAGAAATTAAATATATAAACATACACAATAAAATTGTATTTTGGGGTCTCAAAATTCTCCCCACCATTCCAATTTCTGCCCCCAAAATATCATTGACAACTTAGGTCAAAGGAAAATGTCAAGATCAACTCACTAAAACAAAGGACCCAACCGAGGGGAAACTTTTCAAACTTGAAACCAAGAACACAAGACATGAGAATAAAAAACATAGTCCCACTAAATATCTCTACACTATTTATAATTAATCTAAAACTGTGAAACACCTGATATAAACACCCAAAGAAAGTTCATCGCCAAACAAGCACAATTCTATTAACCACTTGTGACCACAAAAGAACCTACTCAAACATCAAAAGAGAGAACATACACAAAGGGTCACCAGATCATATCACTAAAATAATGAAGTCCAAAAAATAGGAGGTACAACCCAAACACAAATATACCTCAACAAAGAATGACATGGTTACAACTTCAAGTTACAAAACTATACAAAGGGTAACTTAAGGCCAGAATAATGGGACCCCCACTCTTATTGATCCCAAAAGAAAGACCTAACCCAATATCTCACTTAGTCTAACCAAAAACCAAAATATTATACCTATTTCCCCAACCCACACCCACGGAATCCCAATTCCATCCATCAAGAAAACCTCAAACAATGACCCACACCATGCACAAATGACAAAAAGAAACAAAAAGTAATGTGGAATGAACATTAAGAAGGCACAAACATGTCAATAGAAAAGAAAATGATCCAAAATATCTTTCATCCATTACAATGAATGATTTAGGGTGTACAAAAGATATAAAAAAATGTTTAATATAACAAAACACTAAAAAATATAGTTTTTCCCATAAATATAAAACCACTTCCAACTCTTAAGTGGAAGAAACACACCAAACCACCACCTAGGTAAAATTTGTGTTCAAGGATTATTCTTATGATATTTGTTTAGTTTAAAAAACATATAGAGATATATTAGATGGATACACCAATGAATATTCCTTGGACATATCAAATAAGTGGTTATAACACTCCCAAACTTCCCATACTAAAAACACACAATCAGATTCTTCTTTTTATAAGCCAGATCACCTTTATTGACACTAGTTGGGGTCAAAGCATCACCTTATACTAGTTTTCATGCCAAAAATTCCTTAGTAAAGATGAATTTATAAACAAATTATATATATACAACCAATCTAGACTGGAACATCACTGAACTAAGATATAGATGGAGGACTCTAGCAAAGAACCAATCCTCATTCAAATAATTAATGGTAAACTCTAGAGGGAAAGGAACAAGTCTAGTGAAATATTCAATATAGTATTTCAACAAATGATCTCCCCGATGAAGACATAAGAACTCCATATACTTTGAAATTATCAATTCCTTAGGATAAAACCACTAAATTAAGGAGAACTTGAAATAACCCTAAGAAAATACCACAAATAGTTTAGTGTGTATAGTTTGATTGTACTAATACAATACCAATACTTTGAATAAAGAAGTGGTGCACCACAGCCTAAATATTTATGGAGTTCCTAGTGACTTGAGATCCATTCAACCTTAGCTACCTACTCCATCACCTCCTATTGTCCTTGATCACAACTAAAAACTATAGGTAACTAATTTAAAAACTATCGATCATGATCCATGATCCAAGAAGAACATAACCCATCCACTCCATTAAAAGTTTGGGTGGATCCAAAAACTAGGAATACCACATATAGATCACTATAATGATTACCTAAGAGATTACCTTACTAATTTTTTGATTCCTTTCCAGGGGTCACATTCTAAAACAACATAAAAAACACCACATTTAATCAAACCATTCCAATCCCAAAAAAGAGGTATAAAAGAAAAATTTTATTGAAAAAATATTATAAATAATCTTCATAATAACTCTTATTTAAAAATATCACAACAAGTATTTATTTCCATTTTAAAACACCGCATGGATTCATAAAAACCCACTTCAAGGTTCCATTTTAAAAACTGTCAAACATTTCAATCCCAACCACAAAAAGGAACCCACTTCTTGAAAACCGATTTTCCCCTTTGAACCAAACAAACCAAAATCATTTAATATTTTGTAAAATGATTCATTATTTAGAAATTAACACATCCCCAAAACCAAACTTCAATAATTTCACCATACAAAAAACCCATGAAAATCATTTCCTTGAAAACCATCACAATCGAAATTCATTTCATCCACTTAAATTTTCTATGTCAAAGTTCAAAAAAATTTCTCAAGGAAACTCAAAACACCCAAAAAATAGTTTTAATTGAAAACTCGATTACCAAATCATAATGAATTTCTTTGAAATTTAGTCAAACCATGTTCAAAACGCTAAAATATTAAATTTATTACTCAAAAACCATCACATCAAACACAAGAGATATTTAAAATACCAATGGGGGTGAAAAAATAAAAATACCAAACCTTATACACTATGCACAGTTTGGAATTTTTTTTCAGAATGCATCCTAACCATGAAAGTGCCATTTAAAGTTGTCTAAAATGGTTTCATATAGCCTTTTACAATTTGATAGACTATAGACCTTAACCATACATCCCTAGATTGCCTTCAATTTCACTTTGATATAAGGAATTTAACAAGACCTATCTTGAGGTATTTATACAACTTAGAGTAGCATAAAAACATTCCAAAATATATCAATAATAAAAAACAATAAATCCAAAGCTCCAAATAAAACTCTTGACCTCCCATGGTGTAACATCCCAAGTTTTTGAGTGGGTTAAAATTCCCAACATTTTTTAATTTTTTAGTTTTGTTAGTAGAACAAATTGATTTATAGGATTTAAAACTTGATTCCAAGAGTTTGCATGATTTAAGGTGTTATTTTTGGATGGGTTTTAAGGTTTATAAAGTTCCTTGAGAGTTTTAGTGGGTTTAGAGATCCTTAGGTTCTGAAAACCTAGCTTCTGGAAAGGCAGACCAAGGGAAATGGTTAGCGAACAGTTTGTCCAACTGTGCTTCTTAAACCGTAAAACCTATTATCAAATGGGAACTATTTTGTTAAACCATATAACCCCTTAAAAACAAGAGTGTGCAGTGGTGCAGGTGTTTATAGTCACCACATGGTTGGTGGACTCACCCATATTTACCCAAGTTTTTAGGGTTAAGCGGTCTATTGTAGTGTAGCTTGAGTTATCTAATCCTCAAAGACCTAAAAAGAATCCTAAAGACACCACAACTAAAAAATAGGCCTTTAACAGTGCTAGAAATGGCCTTTATCAGTGCCAGAAAAGTGCTGACAACATGAAAATGTTAAAATCCTGAGACTTTTATCATCACTAATAAAGGAGACATTTATCCTCACTTCTTAAAGCACTTCTAAAATAATTCTTTATCAGTGCTATAGAAGTGTTGATAAAGTAGACCTTTATCAATACTTTTAGAAGTTCTGATAAATGTGTTATTTATTAGTGCTTTTGAAAGCACTGATAAAAGGCCATACTATAGTATGCTATAATAGCACACTGTAACACCACTATAGTGTGCTGTTACAACACACTGCAGCACCAGAAGCAACAGAAACACACCATATATATCAACAAAACAAGCCCCAATAAAAAATTTAAATGGAATGAAATTTATAACACAAATACAAGAAGAAAACTATATTATATACATTTCAAACATTATTTTATAGGATTATATAAATAAAATTATTACATATATTCAAAAAAATCCTCACTGTCAATGTTACCATGATTTACATTGACTTTCTTTATTGAAGTTCTAACACTGCATGAGAAGCTTCGAACAAACCATATCAACTTGAACAAAAGAATGCACCTATATAAGAAAATAATTACTATGTAAGTAATACTAAAAAGAAATAAATTAAACATAAATATGAAATAATACATTAATTATATGGACAATAATTTTATTGTTCAAACATCATGATTACCTTTGTGATTGAGTAGAGGCAGCGTCATTTCTCTTCCTACAAAGGAAGTGGAAGTAACTTGAAAGAAAGTGATAAATGCACAATTTCATGGGTGAAAGGATTTTAAGGGATAAGAAACATGAAAGTCGTGAAGATCACCCCAACTTGAACAAAATAATCCACCCATATAAGAAAAAAGTTATTATGCGAGTAATACTAAAAATAAATGAATTAAACATAAATATAAAATAATAAATTAATTCTATGGATAATTATTTTACTATGTAAGCAACAAGATTAACTTTGTGATTTAGCAGAGGAATAATTGTTTCTCATCTTGCAAAGGAAGTGGAGGTAACTTAAAAGAAAGTGATAAATGCACCACTGCATGGGTAAAAATATTTTAAGGGAGAAGCAGCATAATATTTGGACAGAGCACCTCAACTCGAACAAAAAAATCCACATGTATAAGAAAACAATCATTATGTGAGTAATACTAAAAATAAATGAATTAAAAATCAATATAAAACAATAAATTAATTATATGAATAATGATTTTACTGTAAAAACATCAATATTTCCTTTTTTATTGAGAAGAAGAAGTGTCTTTTCTCTTCTTGAAAAGGAAGTAGAGGCAACTTGAAATAAAGTGATAAATGCACCACTGCATGGGTGAAAATATTTTAAGGGAAAAGAATCACGAAAGTATGACAGAGCACCCAAAATCGAACAAAAGAATCCACCTTTATAAGAAAATAATTATTCTGTGAGTAATACTAAAAATAAATGAATTACGCATAAATATGAAACAATACATTAATTTTATGGACAATGATTTTACTGTGAAAACATTAAGATTACCTAACAAAACACAATCAAGTTACACAGTTACCTAGGATTCCATTTTATTCATTATCAATCACGTTTCATATTCACATGTCACTAATAAAACAAATTTACACACACAAGTCATTCCAAACAAAGTATACATAGTGTGCCAATACTTGTACACCTAAACCCCATTTGAAAACATACACACACAAAATCATTTCACAAACATTCCTCACACATATTATGTATTTTAATAATTCATTTAATTTTTTTATAAAATAACCCCCAAAGGCACCACAAGACTTTACATAAAAAACAAACCCAAGTTCACATGAAAATTCTACTTTTAAAATCAAAATCATCGCATAACTGCATCAAACATAATTTTCAACACTTATATAATTTAATAAATATATTAACTAATTTATAAAACAATTCCAATTAAAAAAACCAGAGTTTACACGAATTTGCAACCAATTCCATAGAAAGTCATTTTTTACAAATTTGTACACAACTTGAAATCATTTTAAAACATGTCTTCCACCCTTTAAAACAATTTATAATTCACATTAAAAAGAGGTACAACATGTTCAACATGGAAAAGTATGTCAATTTCCTTTAAGAACTTACTTCCAAACCTATTTTCATTTACACTCCTTTGAAATTGTTTTTGACCTTTTAAATAACCCATAAAACCTTTCCACGAAACACCACACTAAAACACACACACAAAACATAGCCATTTTCCGTTACAAAACCCAAACCTAACAAAAAGCATGAAAAACCCTTCAAAAACACATTTTGTATCA
Source organism: Viscum album (assembly GCA_963277665.1). Taxonomy (NCBI): domain Eukaryota; kingdom Viridiplantae; phylum Streptophyta; class Magnoliopsida; order Santalales; family Viscaceae; genus Viscum; species Viscum album. Next base: position 1,894,140,954 of record OY728158.1, on the reverse strand, counting down.
CTCACATCATTTAATAAACCAGTTCCACATCCCAAATTTCATTTCTAAAACAAATTCTTCATTTTTTAAACACTTCACAACTCATACTCAAAAGCACACAATAAGGCTAACATGCCCAAATGATCCATTTCCTATAAAAAAAAATCCTTTTTCAACACATGAACACCTTAAGCACCCAAAAAAACAAATTTTGCGCTACTAAAATAATTAATTTAACACTTCCACTAATTTTTCTCAATAAGGCCTATATAGAAACATAACAATTTATCTTTAGAAAATTTATTTTCAACACTAATGCATGTCAAATCATTTTTAAAACATGTTCGCACCACCAAAATAAACTATAGAGAATGAAAAAATTAACCAAGCGAGAAAATTAAATTATTTAAAATTGTTAGGGCATGGAACCCTCAACCTTAGGCAAAGAAATTTCCCAAAAAGTGATGTGAAACCCCACACCTATCACAACCATAATCAAAAACCAGATTTTGGATGAGATGTTCGTTAAACTGTAGCACCAAAAATAGTCGAGTAGTGTGATTCAAGCTTCAATTCACCAAGGAGGAGTGCCAACAGTGTGTGGATTCTGTAGAAATATCCTGATATTGTGATGCGTTTGCAAATGGTTATGGTTTTTAAAATAGATTAGAACACTTTTATCAGCGCTTACAAATAAGCACTGATAAATAACCCTTTTATCAGCACCTTTTAAGAGTTGATAAAGACCTATATTTATCTATGCTAAAAAATCATTGATAAAACCAATATTTATCAGTGCTAAAATTAGAGCACTGATAAATCATCATTTTATCAGTACTTTATTTAGTGCTGATAAATCATCATCTTTATCAGTACGGAAAAAGCATTGATAAAGATTCTTTTATCAGCACTTATTACTGAAGTGATGTTAAAGGATTTATAATTATAAATATAAATAAAAAATTGTAAAAATTTATAATTACTTAATAAATAAATATAAATATAAATATAGTAAATATATTCCTTTTTAGACATATTTATTATAATTTTTTTATTTTTTACTTTTAATTATAGTAATATTTTTTAAAAATATTTTTTATATCATTATATATATTTATATAATTATCCACATATATTTAATAAATATATATAAATATAAATATAGTAAATATATTCATTATTTAAGTAAATTTATTACAAAATTAATAAATATTTAAATATAAATAATTAGTTATTTACAATTATATAAATACTTTAATTTTATTTATTTATTTATAATTATAAATATATAATTTTATAAATATAGTGATTATACATTTATAAATATATTTATTTATAAATATTTTCTTACAAATATTTTTTTAACATTATTAATGAATATCTTCTTTTAAGTGCATGCATCTATGTTAAAATTGAGAGAAATTGAATAAATTAATAATAAGTACACTTTAATAGTATTTAAAAAATGGATAAGTTTGTTGTCTTTGTATTGTATATAAAAATGCATTAATTACGTATAAGTAAAATCAATATAATGCACATTTGATCTATATTAAATTGAAAAATTAAACAACATTCAATTATATGTTGAGTACTATGCAATTATAGTAAATATTTTTAATTCATATTAATTTTTAATTATAAACCATTATTCAATAAACACATGACTATTTAATGTAATGTGCATAAATATTTTATAATATATAAATAATATTCATATACATTAATATATATCTATATATTTTATATATATAATTTAATAACATTAATTATCATAATTATCTAATTAAGAAAATGTTTAATAATTAATAATGTATAATCAATCTATTCATTTTTATCAATAATTATTTAATTAATAAAATTTGTAATATTTTTTTAATAAAAACATTTTTATTTTTTATTTAATTATAACATTTTATTTATATAAATAGTAATAATCACTAAAAATAAATCGCTGATAAAGGATAACTTTTATCAGTGCTAAAATTAAATCATTGATAAAGGATACCCTGTATCAGTGCTAAAAATAAAGTGCTGATAAAGGATACCCTTTTTCAGTTCTAAAAATAATGCACTGATAAAGAATACCTTTATCAGTGCTAAAAATAAAGCATTGATTAACGTTTTCTTTTATCAGTGCTAAAAAATATGTACAGATAAAAGGTTAAATTTATCATCTCTTTTTTTAGCACTGATAAATATTCCATTTATCAGCGGTTTGTTATAGTGCTGATAAATACCGGCACTGTTAAAGGTGTGTTTTGTAGTAGTTCATGTACATTATATGGATTGTTTTTGGCTATTAAGTTCCCAACTTTGGGTTTATTTTATAAGGGTTTAAAAGAGTCCTAATATATCTACATGAATTCAAATTATGAGAAAATGAGTTGATCTTAGGTTACTGCTTGGGGTGGATTGGATGAATTCATTTTTAGACTATTTGAATTCCTTAAATTTGAGATAAGTTCATTCAATGAAGTAAAACTACCTTCATCACTTAGTGTTTTGATACCAACACACCATAATACTAATCACCTATACATTTAGAGGATCATATTTATGAGCACTCTACAGTAAAGGTTTGTATTAACACTTGATGTGTGTGGCCTTAAATTCAACAAGGATGAAGAATTTATAAGATCATCAAGAAAAATTCACAATTAAAAGAAGTGATTACGCATTTAAATAGTGAGTAATAACATCCAATATAGACCCTTGATACTCCCTTTGATAAACCTATAAGTGATTTATATCTCTATTGATGCTATGATTTCAATGGAAGCGGGAAGTAGACTCATGAGGGAGGAATTGGAGAAGTGAAAAGTAACGAAATAATGAACACACCACCATTGTTTGAAAAATTTATAGCTTTTTTGTGTGAATAAATTTAAACCTTAATAAAAAGGTATCACTGTGTTAAAAAAATATAAAAAAAAATAAGAATAAGTTTTATTAAGAAGCTAAGGTGAAATGAACTACTTACAATTTGAAGAAATACGATCACAACATCAAATTTACAGCATAATATTAAAACGAAAACAACATACAAAGATGATCAAATCCTTCCCCACCACTACCTTAAATAGGCACTTAGCGAGGTATGTGTATGTCTCCCAATATTCCAAGTCTTTACACTTGATTATGGTAGGCCTAGGGTGGTGTAAAGTTTGTGGAATTTTGAATTTTCCACCCTTGACCCGAAATGGAAGCTAGCTTGCATCCACCAAATAGAGGTGCCAAAATGAGATTCTAGATGGATGAATTGGAGTGGTCTATAGAAGAAGAAAATTAATCCCCATATTTATCCTAACCTAATATAAAATTTTAGACTAAATTTATTTTTTGTTTATATGATATGATTCAAATGGTGGGTTGTTTTTATGGACCACAAAATCTGACCCAAAATTTCATCTTCAACTTAGGCCACCTAGAACTCCATTCAAAGATTCGAATTATCTTGTCCCACCATTGAATTAAATTTTCCCCAATATTTCCTATATCTTAAGTTAATATTTAAGAATCATTGGTCTTTAATATTTTCCTCTAAAATAATTTTATTAACCTTCATTCCAATTCAATTCTCCTAGAATGTTCATGGTTTAAGTCCCACTTTGGTAGTCTTATAATGAGAATATTTAAGTTCTCAAAAAGTATGAATTATTCCTTAAAGAATGGGAGACCTGAAAATAAAATATGAAAATAAAATCAATACCATTTGGTGTTTTATGAGGTGTTCAAAAATGTACCATGAAATAGTGAATTTTAAGATGGAATTACAATCATAATGTGAAATAATGTTCAATTTGTAAAATGCACTAAAAATGGTGTTTATGAATAATTAACATCATGAATATTATACATATTAATAATGAATACTATCTTATTTTAGTGGCTAATCACACCCTGAACGTGAGTTTTTCTAGTCTCGAGAAAAATGTTTCTCAAAAATATGAAATTTGAATTCCCTTTTCAATTTTTTTTAATAAACAATGCTCACCAAAAGTCCTCATAACAGACAATTTTAAAACCCATAAAAATCATTTAAAACAATCTAGGTCTAGTGGAATATCCCAATCCCAATCCCATTTTTTTGTTCAAATTCATCACCACATTATATCCAATTTTAATTAAGCATAATGATGTGTTGTGCGTCACAATAGACATGGGGGTTCATCTTTATTCAAGGGAGAAAATATAAAAGCACTAGGTTGAATCAAATTTTAATATTAAGATGAGTATTAATTTTTTTTATTGTTTCAATTTTTCCATGGTAATTGAAATTGAACTCAATTGAGTCAACCCATGTAGTGATACTTTGCCGATGACTCCTAAACTCAAAGACCTTAGGGTACCAAGTGAAACTTACATACTCAAGAATCATATCAAGTTTAATCAATATGAAAAATTCAAATTACTCAAAATAGAGATAAAATATTCAACTTTGGGCTAGAAAACTATGGAGTTACTATCCCCAAGTATTGAAATATACACATTAGGTCAATCCATTGCTCTATATGCATTTGATTTTTGTTTGATTTTTTTGAATACTCATGTTAAAATTAAAATCATCACCAAATATATGCCATTTATTATGGGACCCCAAGAACTAAAACTAATACCCCACAATCAAAAGGACTTGTATTGTGTTTTTTTGTTAAATGGATGAAAATATAAATGGTGAAAAATCAGATCAGACAATTTCATCTTCCAAAATATATGCTCATGAACTTAAAATTGCATTAAAACCATAATCAAGGAATGAAAAATTATTTGATATTAAATTTCAAAGTTTTCAATGTGAATTATTATGTTCAAGGTTAAAGAAATTTTTCCTTCCACACATTTTTTTATTTCAAAACATTTTTTAATTTTTTAATTTTTTTATGTACACAAAATATTTTTTTATTTCATCTCCCCCTAACTTAATATAAAACTATCCCATGTTTTTAAAGAAAAGAAAATTTATAAGGGGATAGAGTTATAGGATAAGAGTTCTAAAATTAAATTGAAATAATAAACATAGAACAAAGTCACCTAGTAGTTGAATTGTATGTTTATGATGCTCTTGATTACTCCTTTGATCTCCATTCCACTTGGAGAAGCCTAATTAATGATGAAAGTTTGTGTTTTTACACCTGGAGAAAATATGATTTGCCTAAAAATCCATCAATCACAGTATCCCATTAATCTTACACACCAAAACAATTAGAACACAATTTTAATCCCTTGATGCTCCCTTAACTAAAAATAAACAAAAAAAAAAGAAAATAGGAAAACACATGTATTTACTTTGAAATTATTACCTTGAGTAAATGTATAGGTAAAGGTTGGGTTTCCTCCTAGAAATTAATTTGTTTAACATCGTTATCCTGACATGGACCCTAAATCTATCAATTCTTTTTGGTTCATAGGTTGGCTCAGTTAACTTATCCTCTATTTCTTATTTATTGAATGTCTCAATGAATGATTTTAACCTATGACCATTAACTTTGAATACATGACCACTAGTGGGATCCTAAATCTCTACTACCCCATGAGGGTACACACGATATACTATGTAAGGACCTGACCATCTAGACCTTAACTTTCTAAGGTGTAAATGAAGTTTGGAAATATACAAGATCATAAATTTTCTTAATTCAAAGTGTTTGACTTTGAGATTCCTAGATTGGTAGGCTTGAACTCTAGATTTATTTATCCTTGAATTTTCATAATCCCCTATCCTAAGTTCCTCAAGTTCATTAAGATATAATTTCCTCTTTTCTTCGGAAAAATAAATGTCAAATTTTATTTTTTTGATTCCCCAAAAGGCCTTATGTTCAATTTAAACAAGTCAATGGCATGGTTTTCTATAAACCAACCTATATGGTGACATGCCTAGGATGGTTTTTAATGTTGTATGATATGCCCAAAAGGAATCCATGAGTTTCTCAGACCAATATTTCCTAGAGGGATTCATATTTTTTTAATAATTTTCTTAATCTCCCTATTTCCCAACTCATCTTGACCCTTGATTTGAGGATGGTAGGTAGTGGAAACTTTAAGAAATTACCATACTTAGACATGAGTGTTGAGAATGGATGGTTGTAGAAATGGGTTCCACGATCACTAATGATAGCCCTATGAATTCCAAATCTAGAAAATATGTGCTCTTTCAAAAATAAAATCACAACATGATGGTTATTAGACTTTTTGGGAATAAACTCTACCTATTTTGAGACATAATCAACCACTAAGTGTATGCAGATATATCCCCTAGAGTTTGGTAAGGGTACCATGAAATCAATTCCCTAATAATCAAATATTTAGATTACTATAATGGGAGTAAGGGGCCTTTGATTCCTTTTGGTTATGGATCCTAATTGTTGACATTGAGGGCAACTTAGGAATAATTGGTAGGAATCCTTAGTGAGGTTAGGCTAGTAGAAACCACTTTGTAGAACCTTTAAAATGGTTTTATTTGTGGAAAAGTAGCCACCACATGCCTCTCCATGATATAATTTTAGAATGGGATCTTACTCAAACTCAGGAACACATATCCTAATGATTTTATTAGGACATAAATTAAAGATGTAAGGATCATAAAACACATAGTTTTTGACATCAAAAATAAATTTCCTCTTAGCTTGGGTCCTGATGAATTTTTGAATGTCACCTATAACCAAGTGGTTTTCTATGTCAACATACCATGGTAAATCACTCATAGAATAGAGTTTCTCATCAAGAAATGAATCAGACACATATAGGTAATGTGAGTTTTCTTTGTATCAAGCTTGATCTCTTTTTTCAATTTTTTTGACAGAATTGGTTCCTTTTGAATAGAAGTTTTAGCCCCCAAATTGGAAAGATCAGTTTCATGAATGGGTATGGAATCAATGTTTTTGATTTCTCTAATACTTTAATTGATTTGTGACTTGAGATAAAATCATTAAAAGAGATATCTAAAAGAGATTCAAGACAAGGATACAAATTTAACTCATGTGAACAAAGTAAATCAATCACTTCTTGACTTAAACATCCTTCAATAATTACTTGATGATACTCTATTCCACTATCAACACTACCAATCCCATTGTCTTCATGGATCTCTTCATCATCCCCAGTTTGAGAGTTTTTATAGTAGATGTTCGGATCAAGGCTCATGTTGTCAAAGGTTATTGTCATGTTCCAATTCCTAAATTAGATGAATCCGTTGATTGTTGCTAAGAAGGGATGAACAATGATTATGGGTGTTTTCTCCCTAGGACCTAATCTTGGGTGATTTTCAAGGACAATGAAGTCAGCCGGGTAAATAAAATTTTCAAATTTCACTAAAACATCCTTTAATATCACCTTAGAAACTCGAACACTATGATCATAAAGTTGAAGAGTGACTGATGTGGGTTGGAGTTATTCAATCCCTAGCTGAAAATACATAGAATATAGAATGAGTTTCACACTATATCTTAGATCAAAAAGATATTTGACAAATTTTTTCTCTCCTAACTCAACATTGATGTATGGAGTTTTTGGATCTTTTATCTTTGGAGGAATGGTCCCTTGAATAGAAGTACTCACATTATGTACCCAAAGGACTTGGTTTTTATGTAAAAATTTCATTTTAAAAGAATACATGTCCTTAAGGTACTTTGAGTAGGTAGGAATGGTTTATATTTCATCAGGAAGGAGAATGTTCAACTTAACCAAAGATAAGATTTCACTCAAAGTCTCATTCAGCTATGGTTTAGATTTTCCTATCATGCATTGAGGTAAGGTAGTAGGTTGTTTGAGTGTTTTGTGTAGTTGTGGTTCCTTCACATTATCATTGGGGTTTTCAGAATATGTGGGTGGTTCTTCATAATTTTCATGAGTTATTGAAGCTTTTTATGTTTTTGGAATAGTTTTTTCAGGTTTCTCAATGGATTTACCACTTCTTAAAACAGTCACTACTTTTAGTTGTTCATGATAGGTTTGTGTGTAACTAGAATCTCCTATTAAGGTTAATGATGGTACCACCTAGGTAGGAATGGGTTAATTTCTAGTTTTAATGGTTTACAATTAATGTTTTAGGGATGATACTTCTAAGTTCATTTTCTCCATTTGTTTACACAACTATTCAAGGATTGGGAGAGTGACAGATTGGGAAGGGTCTTGTGTTGGTTGGTTTATCCTAGGAGGATAATTTGGTTGTCAGATTGGTCGTTTAATTGGTTTATAGATGGGTTTTTGGTATTGTACAAGAGGATGTTGGTATTGGACTGGTTGTGGTTGGAAATGGTTATGGTTTTGGAAATTTTGTGAAGGTTAGGGGTTTGGTCCTTATGGATAACTAGGTTGTTGGTTGGATTATTGGTTATCTTTCCAACAGAATCCTAGATGGTCATAGTACCTTGGATTGAAAGTGATTTGGTAATATGGATTTTGAAAGTTCAGATCATTTACCTCTACTTATGGTCATACTAAAAGAACATCCTTAATGGAAAGGATGGTTAGTAAGTATTTGATCTTGTGTTCATGTTTGTCACAAATTGTGAAAATAGGGACAACCGTTTAAATTTCATGGACCTTCCTAAGATTAATCTCCTCAACCATTATAGTGAGTGAATCATGTTTTCCCTAAAAAAATATTCTGACCTAATAGAGTGAATTCAACCAAATTTTGGTGTATTCTCATATTAAGGTGATGTTCCCCATGTTTGGTTTTTCCCGGATAGTACTTCTAGATACTCATAAGCATAATTTAGGGATTTATTTTTGAAGGTTACATTACACATTATGTCAATGAATTGTTGGTTTCTTGGACCCAAACATTCTTAGAATATTTAAACTTGTTATGGGATTGAAAATCCATGGTGATTTACCATATTGAGTGTGTATTTAATCCTTTACCATTTTTTATAAAATGAATCCCATTATTTTTCAAAAAATTTTGGATTCTATTTTTAAGCGCAATTGTTTTGTGATGGGGGAAGTATTTTTTGTAGAATTATATTTTAAATTGGTCCCAAGAGTGGATTGATGTGGGTATAAAATTATTTAACCAATTATTTTCTCGATCCTTTAGTGAGAAATGAAATATCCTCATCTGAACTGACTCGTGTTTATGTGGTTAGAACATGGTTTCAACAATGTTATTGAACTCTTTAACATAAAGGTATGAAATTTATAACTCCATCCCATCGAAGGTTTAAAGGTGGTTTAGGACATGAGGTTTGAATACATAGTGAGATTATCCTAGGTAAGAATGCCTAATACAAGAGGGTGAATTAGTCCAGGTAGGCGTGAGGTATTCATTCATGGTTTGATCGACTGTATTCCCCAAGTTTGGGGCTACCTCATTTAGATTTTAATTTTTGTTTTTTCCTGGTATTATGAGTTGGTTTCTTTGAACAACCTCTATTGAAATGGGAACAATTTTTGAATATAGGATATTAGTATGATTAGGATATAATATAAAGATTTACCTTAGTGTACTTGACTCCCCAACCCTTGGACTATCTACACTGACAAGTCGGTTTGATTGGTCATGGGTATAGGCGGACATGTGACAAGAAAAGTGAAAAAAATAAAGGGGAAAAGATAAGATAAGTTGAGGTGAGAAAAGAGAAATGGGGTAGAATAAAATTAACATTGATATGAATTAATTGGGTCCCCATCAATAGCGCCAAAATTTGGTCTCACCCAAATTTACCCAAGTTTTTAGGGTTAAGTGGTCACTTGTAGCATAACTTGGGATGTCGAATCCCCAGAGACCTAAGAAAAAACCTACAGACATGTAAATTCTATGGATTATTTTTGGCTATGAAGTGGCCAAATTTGGTTTGATTTTATAAGAGTTTAAAAGATCACTAAGAAATCTATGTGAATTCAAATTATGAGAAAATTAGTTGATCTAAGGTTATTGCTCAGGGCAGATTGGATGAATTCTTATTTAGAAAATTTCAATTCCTTAAATTTGAGATGGGTTTATTCAATGAAGTAAAACTACCATCATCACTTACTGGTTTAATACCAAAAAAATAATACTAATCACCTATAAATTTGGAGGATCATATTTATTATCACTCTAAGGTAAAGGTTCGTACTAGAACTTGAAGCGTGTGGCCTTAAAATTAAATAAGGATGAAGAATTTTTAAGATCTTCAAACAAAATTATCAACTAAAAGAAGTGATTAAGCATTAAAAGAGTGAGAAATAACATCCAATAAATCCTATTTATACTCCCTTTTATCAACCCATAAGTGGTTTATCTTTCCATTGATGCTATGCTTTCAATAGAAGCGGGAAGAAGACTCATGAGGGTGGAATAAAAGAAGTGAATAACAATGAAATAATGAATAATCCACCATTTTTGAAGGATTTCTCTATTTTCTGTGTGAATAAATTCACACATTAATAAAATGGTATCAACATGTTAAAAAAATCAGAAAACATTAATAATAATTAGTTTTATTAAGAATCTAAGGTGATTCGAGCAACTAACAATTTGAAGAAATGTGATTATAACATCAAATTGGTAGCATAAAATTAAAATGAAAACCAAACAAAAATATGATCAACTAATTCAACACCACTAACTTAAATAATAATTTAAAGAGGAATGGTTAAATCCATAAAAAGTACAAGTCTTACCACTAGAGTATGGTAGGCCTAGGGTGGTGGACAGTTTGTGGAATTTTGGACTTTTCCACCCTTGATCCAAAATGGTAGCCAGCTTGCATCCACCAAATAGAGGTGAAAAAATGAGCTTCTAGTTGGAAGAATTGTATTATTCCATAGAATAATAAAATTAATTTTGGGATGTTTCTTAACAACCTATAAAATTTCAAACAAAATGGATTTTTTTCTGAGATATGATTGAAATGGTGGGTTATTTTTATGGGCCAAAGAATCTAGATCAGAATTTAATCTTCAACTTGGGATGCTTATAACTCCATTCAAAATTCTGAATTATCTTGGTCCACTAATTAATTAAACGTTACCCAATATGTCTTATATCTTGAGATAAAATTTTAGAATCACTGGGCTTGGATCTTGTCCTCTATATTAATTTTATTGTGATTCTATCCAATTCACTTCTCCCAGAATTTTCTTGGTTCAAGTCCCACTTTGGTGGTCTTACAATGAGAATCTCTAAGTGCTCCAAAAGGATTAATTATTACTTATATCATGGGATACCTGAAAATAAAATATGAAAATAAAATGAAGACCTTTTTTTGTTTTATTAGGTGTTCAAAAATTTACCATGCAATAGTGTATTTTAAGAATTTATTACAATCATAATGTGAAATAATGTTCAGTTTGTAAAATGAACTAAAAATGGTGTTTATGAATAATTAATATCATTAATATTATACATATTAACAATTAATATTATCCTATTTAAGTGGCTAATTAGTTGGCACATTATTTTTCAAATGGTGCGGAAAAACCGTGTGAGGTGTCTATCCTTTGGATAGTGAGCATCACACGGTTAGCACATGGTTTTCCAAACTATATAGAAACCTTCTGGATTTTAAAATAGGATGAAATGAAACATTTCCCATTGAATTATTTAAGAGGCCTATCCCTCATTTGTTTCCTCTTATGTGTGCGCCTCCTCCAGCAGTAGGGAGCTCTTCTCCTTTCCTTCTCCTAGGTTTTGAGCCTCTGACCTCATTTGAGATCTGATTCAAGATTCATCGATGGCTACAGATTCCTCTCAGTAAGTCCTTCAATCCTCTTAATTTTTCTTCTTTTTTATCTCACTATATATTATGTTAAATATATGTAAACTATTTTACCCTATTTTCACATCATTTGTTTAAAACTATGATCATTTTGGATTGATTTAGAGGAATATATTTGAAGAAAGAGAGCCCATGAGTATAAGGTAGGTGGTTCCTCGGTTTATCCTTAATTTTATGTGTATTTTGGGGTGTGTGATTTAATACATAGATTGGTTTTACTGGGTGAGATCCTAAATAAATTATGGTTCTCTTTTAATTGTTTAATTGATGCTATGATATGCCGATGGGGATGATATTTCTTTGTTATAAAAGGAATAAGATGGGTAAGGGGATTTTGTCTAACTTGGAAGGTTAGGATGGTTGTTTTAATTTAATTAATTAAATGTTATATGATTTCTTTGGTTCTTTAGAAACATGATTTACATGGACCTAGGACTTATGGTGATGTTGATCACTGGGAATGAGGTGACATGGTTCGCTAGGTTGGGATCAACCCAAGATACATGGGGTGATGTGATCACTAGGTTAAGGTGACATGGTTCATCAAGATTGAGGTTTTGGGGTTTTAAGGATAAGATCATGGCCCTTAGGACTTGAGATGGTGTTGATCATTGCACTTGGGAGACATGGTCATAGGGGAATGAAGTGTTAGATGATGTGTCTTAGTAAATGTTGGTGATTAATGCTCACCATTTTTGTACAACATGTCGTTGGAGGCATGTGCACATAGATTTAAATCATTTGAGGTGGTATTGACCACTTTTTATGGGTGGAGGCATCTTTAGATATTACATTTTAGGGGATGGTGTTGAAGATCAGTTATAGAGGAGGTTCTCATTATAGAGGCTGATGGGATGGGATTATTAGTGGATGGATATAACCATGCCTTGGGAAATTAGGTCATTGATCCAACAATTATTTATTATACATGGGAGTACGAATATCACTGTGCCTCAGGATGTTGGGCTATTAAGCGAATGGTGACTACTTGAATGAAGGTATGAGGGACCTAGGATGTATTGGTTCAGAATGTCGATAGGATGTCGATACTCTCTTGATGTATTATATAGGTGACATTGAATGGAATGAGGTGACGACTAACATGGTTACAGGTGGAATCTGAGGGTTCACTGGGTATGATATTCTTTAGGTTAATCTTGGGATTTAATCCATGGGTCCTTGACAATACAAATATATATAATTAGAAACATGTATTATATTTCAAATATATACTTGGGGAATGTGTTCAGAAATATACTAGAATTGTACGAAGAAGGTAAACACTAATTTTTGGTTATTGAACACAAGTGGAGTGGGTTAATATTTAAATGTGTGTGCGATGCCTTTTTTTATTTTTATCTTTCATACACTGTGAAATTATGGATGTAAGAAAAGAACGCATTGGTGGCGAACTACCGAGTTCATATTCACACGCTACAAAAGCCCCTTGGGACACATGTAGAATTTATGTATTTGAGATCCTTTAAGGTATCGGGATTAGAAGCTAGAGCTTAGTGATCAGGATGTATTGATTTAGCATGGGATTGATGAAAGTGAACCAGGCGATTCCTATGCATCGAGATGGACCTTCTTTTGGGGTTATATATATATGTACTTATTTGGTTAACCACAAGAAAATTTAATTATATTCTTTCTATGAACCTCTATGACTTGTGTTTTTACCTACAAATGGTTATGCTTTGGGTTTATTGTTGCTTCTATTGTTTATTTTTCTTTTGTTGTGTTTATTATATTGCTTCTACTATTATAGTCTTTCTTCCACTATGTTATATACATATGAACTATTATAATTATCATCACCAGAGGGTATAGTCTCCCCGCTATCACCTCCTCAGAACCTCACTACTATTTGATAGCCTTTGGTTTATGGGTATTTGTGCCCAATCTTGGTGGTCAACTGGGTCAGGGAACTTCTTGAAGTGGATTCGGGGTTGGGGTTCTAAAAATAGTATCGGAGAAATTTCTTTTCCTTTTGGGTCTTACTATTTGGGATATGATATACCAAACCATTGGATGTAGTCGGGACTGAGTAAAGAGCTCGTTTTTGGGTGCTTTTGGCCCCATTCACAGGGGACATACCAAGTTTCTAGGGGTAAGAAATTGATGTTATTCTCTCCACTTTTATAGTTGATTGATTTACACCTTGAGTGGCACACTTGGGTGTGATGTTATTGGATTATATGGTTTAACCCTTGGCTTGGTATGTAATGGGAGGATTTTTTATGAATCATGGTAGGAACATAGGATGACATGATATATGTATATTCCTATAAATAATTTCTTGGAACCTGGAATATGATAAGAGGGGTTGGGATGTTTAAAGTGTCAACAAAAATATAAACAATGTTTTCTTTCTTAGCTCTTTTGGTGGAATTATACTTATCCAGCCTATGTATGTAGTTCCTGGTGAGACTGATATGTGATTGTATATGCATGTGATATATAGTATTGAACTTGATAAGGGTTGGAAGGGATGATGAATGGGGGCGAGTTGTTTAAAGTTTCAAAAAAATCTAAACTGTGTTTTCCTGTATATTCTTTTGGTAGAATTCTACTAAACTACCCTAGATTCATGATGTCTTGTTATAAAATATATTTAATACCTAAATATATTATGGGTAGTCAAGGGACCATGAGGCCAAATGATATATGATTCTTGGCTCTAATATGGGTAGTCAAGGGTCCATGAGGTTAAATTATATGTGATACCTAACCCTGATTTGGGTAGGTAAGTGGTCATGAGGCCAGACGTCATCTGACATGGGTGCGGTAGGGGAGTGTAAGGGTGGTGAGATGTGCTTCATGTTATAGCTTTACCTACATGTGATATCTATATTTTTATAATTTTTTTACCAAAGTATTTGGTCCTTAGCGTGATGTCACCCAGATGGATTCTGGTGGAGCGTTAAGAGGGTGGAGATATGATGTCACATGAGCATGCATGGGATGAGGCCCCGAGGGTCGGGATGATCATTATTCATAGGTACAGGCTCCGGTATAAGAATTATATCCACAAAAAATGTAATATTTTGGGCCATGGATAGACGAGAATCTTAGGGTGAGCTTGGTTCATGTTATATAGGGTATCAAAAGGGGAGCTCAGGGAGTTGACCCATTTATGGCGTATCTGACATGGGAGTTCCAATATCAACACCCACTACTATTTCAAAGTGAGGGTGGACCGTAGGAAATAGAGAACTAGATTGAATCGATGTATATTATTTTTGATTATCTTGAGACACCCCTAGGATGGAGGTTGAATTTGGATACTTACATGCCCAGAGGACAGAAAAAGCACTTCTTGGATGTACAGGTGTAGGTTAGTGGACATGAGGGATTGACTTGGAAGTATTTTGAGGATAGTTTATTCAAGTAATTATTTCTGGGTACCTTTAGGGTGGATAGATCTCATGGATTCATGAATCTACATTAGAGAGATATGTCCATCATGGATTATGCAACAAGGTTCACAGACTTTTCTTGATTTTCACCTGCTATGGTGGGAAACGACATCACTCAGATGAGGTGATTCAAGGATAGTTTTTGGAATGCTATCAGGGTTCAGGTAAACATATTTAGGTTGACCTCATTCTTAGTTGTGGTTAATTAGGCTCTGACATCCATGGGGAACTTGATGGACTGATCATATTTGAGCTGGGTGATGACATCAGGTTTGTTTAAGGGTTATTATTCAGGTAGCCAAAAGTGATACTATGAGGAGTTTCAGTAGGGAAGTCAAGCCAAAGACCTGGGTAGGACATTGAGGAGTGGTTCTTTGATGATTTTCTTCCAGTGTGGGTATCCAGGCCATGTTCGGACTCAGTTTGAGTGAAATCTAAAGGAGTTCTGGGTATGTGGTCAGATGAGACACCTAGAGAGTTTCTATAGTAAGTATCCTCAGATAACTTGGATCTAGGGACCAGGTTAGACTCAAGGATATATGGTAAGACTAGGATCAGTACCAAGATTTGGTAGCCTAGATTCTACTTCACACATAGGTCATGGAAGATATAGAGACCTAGTAGTGGTGTCATTGGATAGTAGCTAGTGCAGATCCATAAGGAGGGCAAACCTCTAGAAGTCGGGATTTAGGAAAGGTGCATGTTGTTGAGATTACAGGGTCAGAGTAGGCTAGGGATTCGATGATAGTTATAGATATTATGTGATTATGGGCATGAACCTTTTGTTTTGGCATGGCCAGTTTTGGTGCACTAGGTGAACATGTACTATTTTTAGACTAATCAAGCACTGGTTAGTATATGGTCATCAGTGCAATGAATGGTTTTTTATGAGGTCCATAAGCATTAGGAATATGATAGGAATATACATACATATATATATATATATATATGATTCATGTTTATTTTGATCATCTTTTGAGGTGCATGACTTATGGGAATCAAATGAGATACGAGTTTGGATGGGTGTCATGTATGACACAGGTATGGATTGAGAACCTAAGGAGGAGCAGGAATGAAGGTATGTAATGTAAGGAATTTTATGTTTAGGAATGGTTAGTGGACTATCATAATGCTTAATTTTTGGGCCAGGAAGTGACTAGACCAGTAATTCCTAAGGCGAGGAGATTCACAAGGGGAATTATCATATGACTAATTATTGTGGTAGAATGGGTTGGTATTTATAATATGGGTAAATTTGGTAGGATCTATGGGTAAATCCTAAAATCTTAGGATGATATATAATAAGGGGGAGAGATTGTAAGGCTTCAGGTTTTTGAGTAAGTCAAAATTCCTAATTTTTTTGAATTTTTGAGTTTGGTTAGCGGACCAACATGATTTATAGGATTTAAAACCTAATTATGAGAGTTTAAATGATTTAAGGAATTGATTTTTGATGGGGGTTAAGGTTATTCACATGCCTTGAGAGTTTTAATGGGGTTCTGGAGCATCAAGCTCTGAAAAAACTATTTTTATAAAGGTAGACCAAGGCGCATGGTTGGCACATGGTTTGTCTAACTGTGTGGCCTAAATCATGTAACCTATTTTCAAAGGGGAACAGTTTGGTTAAACTGTACATCCTTATCTAGACAAGTTTTTGTAGTGGTATAGGTGTTCAAAGTCACCTGTACGGTTGGTGCACAGTTTCTCAAACTGTGTGGCCAACCGTACAAGGTGTCTATCTATTGGATAATGAGTATTGCACAGTTGGTACACAAATTTCCAAACTGTACAATAACTATGTGGATTTTAAAAGAGACCAAAATGACCCTTTCCCCTTAAATTATTTAATAGGACTCTCCCTAATTTATTTCCACCCACACATGAACCTCTTATAGTAGTAGGGAGATCCTCTCCTCTCACTCTCATAAACTTTGAGCTTTCAACCTCATTTGAGATTTGATTCAAGATATGTTAGTGGATATAGATTCCTCCAAGTATGCCCTTTAGTGCTATTACTTCTTCTTATTTTTCATCTCACAATATGGTATGTTAAATCCATGTGAGTTCTTTTTCCCTATTTTCAATGAATTTGTCTAAAAATATTTTTTCTATCGTTTCATATCAATTCAGAGGTAGATATTTGATGAGCGAGTGCCTATGAGTATAATGTAGGAAGTTCCTATATTTATACTTAATTTTACTAGTGTTTTAGGGTGTGTGATTTAATATGCATGTTGGTTTGACTAGGTGAGACCCTAAATAAATTAACGCTTATATTTTAACTATTTAATTGATGTTATGAGATTCAAATGGGAATGTTATTAATTTATTATAAATGGAATAAGACAGGTAAGGATATTTTGAACCACTATAATGGTTAGGTTTGTTATTTTAATTTAATTAATTAAATGTTTTATGATTTCTCTATTTCCTTGGGAATGCGATGGGCATGGCCTAAGGCATTGAGGTGATATTGATCACCGAGATGAAGGAGTTGTGGTTTTTCAGGTTGGGATCAGCCTGAGATACATGGGGTGATGTGATCATCATGTTGAGTAAACATGGTTTTTCGGGATTGAGATAAAGGGGTTGTGAGGATGAGGTCATGTCCCAAAGGACTTGACATGGTGTTGACCATTAGCCTTGGGTGATGTGGTCGCAGGGGAATGAAGTGACGAATGGTGTGGAATAGGAAATTTTGGTGATTACCTCTCATTATTGTTGGATGACACACTATTTAAGTCATGTTCACATAGATAGAACGGAGTTTAGGTGGTGTTTACTACTCATAGTGGGTAGAGGCCTCCTTAGATATTACAGCTTATGGGATGGTGCTAACCATTAGTTATGGAGGAGGTGATCACCATAGAAAGCCACAGTTAATAGTGATAGACCATCGATAGATTGTGTTGAGACCATTGGTTGGGGGATGAGTCTCACCATTATACTTGAGTCTGATGAGATAGGATTATTAGAGGATAGATATCATCATGCATCGAGATGTCGGGATGTTGAGCTGACATTGATTTATTATACATGGGAGGATGAATATTATCATGCCTCATGACATCATACTATTGAGAAGATGGTGACTACTTGAATAGAGGTCTGAGGGACCTAGGATGTATTTTCTAGGAATGATGATAGGATTCTGGTACTCTCTTAATATATGATACAAGCTGTATTAGATGGCATGAGGTGTTAGGTGACATGGCTACAGGTGGAACCTTAGGGTTCACCTGGTATGATATTCTTCAGGGGAAACCTGGTCTTTAATCCATGGGTACTCTCCATTGAAAATATATCTATTTGAAGAAATGTATTGTATTCAAAATATATATTTGGGAACATGTTTTCAGAGATATATCTACGTTGGTAGAAGTAGGTAAAAATTTACTTGTGGTTTTCGAGCATAAGTGGAGTGGGTTAATATTTAAATGTGTGTGGGGGACTTTTTTTATTTATATATTTCATAAACTGTGAAACTATATATATAAGATAGGAAAACTTTGGTGGTGCCTTACTGAGTTCATACTCACAACCTACATGGGCCCCTTAGGACACTTATATACTTTATATCTTTGAGATCAGGGAAGGGATCAGGCTCAGGAGATGGGCCTTAGTGATTGGGTTATACTACTTTAGCATGGGATGGATGGCAGTGGACTAGGTGGTTCCTCTAAATTTATTTATATATTCTTTTGGGTTTTTATATATATGTAGTTAAATGGTCAATCATAGGATACATTTCTTATCATTTTTATGACCTTCTTTGACTTGTATTTTTATCTTTAAATGGTTTTCCTTTAGACTTATTATTACTATTGTTGTTTATTATGATTTTGTTGTGTTTATTATATTTCTTCTATTATTATGGTCTATTTTATGTTGTGTTATATACATACGGAACATTATTATTATCATCATCACCAAAGGTTATAGTCTCCCCACCATCGTCTCATCAGAACCTCGATTCTAATCATTAGACTTTGGAATATGGGGAGGTATGCCTGGGGCCTAGAGGTCAATTGGGATGGGACAATATTTTAAGTGGATTCTAGGATGGGGGTCTACACATGATAACTTGAGTTTTAGCATGAGGAATAGATGGCTAGGAACTCTTATACACCCACTACTCAAGCTCTAATGGTATTAAATTCTATCCACCATCATCCCCAATAAGAGGTATCTAATACTATTTTGTAATAAATCAGCCCGGGATGACCTAAAAAAACACCCTCACTACTTTGCCACGAGGATCGATGTGCGTTCACGATCTCCCTAGGATGGAAACCATGCCAAGGTGTCATAAGTGAACACTTTAAAAAAGTTTCACCCTCAAGAAAACCAAAATAAATAACAATTCCAAATGAGAACCCAACATGATGTCTCCATGAATTGAACAACCACTCTAAGATAAATAAGAATATGATAAAATAAGAACATCCAAACATAGAATAATAATAAATATATAAAACAAAATTTCACAAAAAAAATTTCATAAGAAAGAAACCATTTTTATACAAATATTTTTCAAATTCACAACAATAAATCCAACACAAAAACAAAAATAGTGGATCTCATGTCAACACTATAACCAAAATCACCACAAACACCATGTGGATCTCATGTCAACACCATAACCAACATCACTCACTTCCAAAAAGTGTACTATTATCCAACCAAGATATAAGCAAAGATATGATAACCTATAAAATGAAGACTATATACCCACCAATGTGAGTATGTAGGGTGTGATCCAAACACTAGTAAGATACCACCATGATTCCATTACATTACTTTTATAAATAATCTATGTCATTTAGTTTTAAGTAATATAAAAAGAAGTTTCCATTTACTTTACATGATATGGAAATAAAATAACAATACCTTATATCTTTCTTAAAACACACTATTTATAAAACATGTCTCAAAGGGATTTACGAAGGGAATGTTATTTAAAAAACTAACCATTTTTCTTTAAAATAAATTTTATTTTAAGAAACCAAACCAATCCTTCCCTTTTTATTTAAAAAAATTTTTTGGAAAACAAACCAATTATATAGGTTTAAAACATTTACAATATAAACACTTCACAAGGCTAGCATTTAAATCAACCCCTTTTTTCCATTTAAAACTTTAACACACACACACACTCATAAAATATGAGTAAAGAGGAAAGGAGAAAAATAATATAATATAAATCCATGTAAGTTAATAAATAATGATAATAAATGGATGGATAAAAACTAGTCAATATCAAGACTAAATAATAAGAAACATCAATATTGTAAATCAAGATTAATCCAAGAAATAAAAAACACTCAAAGATAAATATTAAATAGGAATTACATAGATATATATCACGAGTTAATGCCATAGGGACTAATGGGACAAGTAATTTATGTGTATTTGTGGAACCAACTGATGGTAGGTTAACAGTAGAACAAATTTTCACATGAATGACCCTCAAATAGTTTCATAAGTGACTCGTCACCTATCCAAGTTATAACATTCAATTAGGGGATACTATCCAATTCATAACTCTCAAATGGTATAGCCAATATCCCTAGACTCTCCACATAGTATCCTAGGATTCATCATGTCATAAATAAATGAGATGGATAGCTTATTAAAACAATTTCAATCAAATGAAAATTACATATACTAAAGGATATAAATATAACAATCATATACATACAAGTCCAGCACACACCTCTTAATAATGAACCCCTTACCAAATGCACAATCATGAATTAAAATTCATTTATCCATAACAAATTCACACAATCACAGACAATGGGTAACCACAAAAATTAATATGGGTGTAATCATCAAATGATAAAATCCATCTTTAACACAAGATGCTAAATGGACCTTTACCTTAAAATAAAAAACCACACCTTTAGAGATCTATTTATAAAATAACCCTTTAAAAAAACATGTAAATTCAAGGTAACATGAATCCAAAACCAAATAATAGTCTCAATCAATAAAATAAAATTACTAAATTATCAAATCAGTCAACACAACACCTTTTAAAATAAGGAAAACCCTTTTAAACAAGACAAACCCTTTAAAACAATGGAAAACCATCTCCAAAATAAGGAAACTCTTTTAAAGAATGGAACAATCCACTTTATAATTCAAAATTGCTCCAAAAATTTATAAACCAATCATTTTTCTTATAAAAAACTATCAATGGAATTTTATCAAACACTTAGAATGTATAAAACACCATTTTAAACCAAATTTCCATTGAACTGTGAAATTTACCCATTTTTCCAAAGTAAAACAAAAAAATCATAGAGAAACTTTGATAACAAAAATATAAGTATCATATAATTAATTACTCTAGTTCAAAATCACTTTTAAATCTTCTATCATCCAAGGAACTATTTAATAAAAGGAAATGAAACATAAAAAAATTCCTTAAGAGACTAAACCATGTATCCTTTGATGTAAACCAATGCAATGGGTCTCCTAAGATGACTGGAAACCCTTAAAAATTAAAATACCTCATTATAACAACCCTAGATATAAAAAGAATCCAACTATATCCACTAGGTTTAGAGATGATTAATGAAAAAGGAAAATAAAAACTAATATAGGGAAGAAGGAGAGGCTCATAATTTTCAATGCAGTACAGAACCACTAAGAAACCATCAAGAATCCACCTTAAATTGGATTATAAAGAAGAGAAAGTACCTTATAAGGAATCTAGGTTAGAGGAGTTTGAGTGAATAAGATCAGGGGAGAATCCTCAAATAAAAAAAATTAAGTGAAGAAAACCAAAACCAAGCCGGTCATATGGTTTACTCACATAGTTTACCAAATTGTGTGGTGAACATGTGATCACCACTATCCAAAACTACCTAGGTCACATGGTTATTAATGCATGGTTTACCAAACTGTGATACTAACCATGAATCTTTATAAAAACAATAAAAATATAAAAATTCACTACGAGACACCCTAAACTAAAAGGAAAAATTAATCATATAAACATAACCAAGAAAATAGTACTTTTTTGGATGTATTAATTCTCCCAACCATGCTAATTTATTCCCCTAAAAAGTCATAAAAAATTAGGTAAAGGGAAAATTCCAAGATTAAATAAAATAAATAACCCAACCAAGGGTCTAATGACTCAAACTTGAAAACAAGAATACATGAAATGAGAAACCCACTCCTAAAGAAAACTGATAAAAAGTTTTTAAGAATTACCATACCTTGAAGCACCAAGAATCCTAAAAATAGATTCCCTAAAAAATGATATATTGGGATAACCACTCCTCTAATATGATTTAAATTTAGGAATGCCAAAAAATGCATATAACAAAACTAGCATGTGCTTTCTAAGTCCCAAGAAAGACCAAGGAATAAAATAAAACATACATGTATAGAACATCTGATGATAAAAGGTCTTGAATAAAAATCACATCCCAACTAACAACACCCTATAATAAAACTATCATGAGAGTGAGGATACAAATTAAGTCCTGATAAATATCTCGCCACTATTTATAATTAGTCTAAAATAGTTAAACATAAGATAAAAAACCAAAAGAAAGAGAATCACCAAATAATAATGATTACACTAACCACAGGTGACCTTAAAAAAACCCACACAAAAACCACAAGATATCAAAACCACAAAGGGTCACTAGAATAGATCACCAAAATAACACACACCAAAAAATAGTAGAAACACCCCAAACACAAAAATGCCTCAACAGGGAATGAAATGGTTCTGAATCCGAGTCATGAAACTATACAAAGGGTAACTTGGGTCCAAACTCATGGGACACCCACTTTTAATGATCCAAAAAGAAAATCCTAAATTGGTAGCTCACTTGGTTTAACTGAAAACCAAAAGATTATGCTCGTTACACCAACCTACACCCAAAGAAACCTCGTGTCATCCAACAAACAAACCACAAATCAGGGTCTAAACCACGAAAAATTGAAAATAAATAACAAAAAGCAATGAGGCATGAACACTAAGAAGGCATGAATATACCAATGGACATGAAAATGAAAAAACTCTCTTTCATCCATTACAAAAAATGATATAAGGTATACATAAAATATAGTAAAAAGTCTAGCATAATACAAAATTATAAAATAGAGAATTTCCAAAACTTGAAAATAGCATCTGACACTCTAGTGGAAGAAACAATCCAAACTACCACCCATATCAAAGTTTGGTCAAAGAAATAGTACAAAAAGTATTTATCACATCGGTGTTTTGAAGTCAGTTATTCATTAATGATGTGAAAAATTAATTTACCATGATTTATCAGGTCAGTTATATAATAACTGACATGAATAAAGTGGATAACGTGATTTTTCACATCGGTTAAATAAAAATCGATGTGAAAAATCCAGGTATGTTGTTTTATCATATCAATTTTATAATAACCGACATGATAAAGTAAGATAAATGGAATTTTCATATTAGTTACATGATAACTAACATGATAAAGAATCTTTATCACATTGGTTATCATGTAACCAAATTGATAAAGTAATTTTCATTGTTTTTTCATGTTGGTTATATTATAACTGATATGAAAATACGATTTTTAATGTTGGTTAAAATATAATCAATGTTATATACCATTTAAATTTTTTTGAATTGGTGGTTTGAATCATTTTGGTGTTATTATCTCTTATGAAATCCGACTCATTTCTCTCACACAGAAGCCCTAACCCGAATTTCTTCAATACGGTGGGCACAAATATCATATTTTCATCTTCATAGATCCTTTGGTTTCATCAGACTCATTATTTCGCATTTGATATGCTTCACTATTAGGTAATATTCTCACTTCTCTCCTCTATTTTGGCCATTCAATGGCACTAAAGCCCTAAAATTCATTTTTTTATATTCCGTGTTCTCAAATCCCACATTACCATATTCTTAAAACAACATATTTTTATAGTCTCATCATTTCACATTCAAATATATATCTTCTCATATCTTATTTAACATTATCATATTCATATACCTTAGTTATGCATTGATTTAAGTGAAAAAATGTGTGGATTGCAATATATCTTAATTTTGAGGTGATTCTATTAAATAGAAATTCATTTGCATTTAATTGTTTCATATATGTTTATACTACATCCCATATTAAATTTCTGCATTTAATCTCAAAATGTTTCTTATTTGGATGATGTTTGTGAATCATTAATTATTTATGCATAAACTGCCATGTATATGGATAAATTTTAATTAGTGTTATGAATTTATTAGTGACTTATTAATGTTAAAATGTAATATATATACATTTAAATTTTCATATAGTTCAATATATAATATCATATAACTAGTGTATATGAATATCAATACTTTTCTTTTGATGTGAGCATATTCTTACCTTGAAGAATCATATATTAAATATGCTGTCTGCATATTATTATTTACTTTCAATATAATGTTTTCAATATTAGTGAATATATAATAGGAACTATAAATTTGTTCCTTTACATATATTTGTTATATTATGATAGATAAATTTTCATGGAATTACACATGTATCAAATGGTATTCACATTGAAAGCATTTTAATCCCCATAAATTTGGATATTTATTGTGTCAAATGAAGTAGACTGTAATATTTAAAATGTGGGTTATTAGTGTATTACATTAAAATAAAACATTTTTTCATAGAATACAAAGTACATAATATTATTTTCACAATTTTCATAATACACTAGACATGAATAATATATAATATTATATATATATATATGTAGCACATTAAAAATTCATCATTGTGTTGTTTAAACTCTACTATATGATTATATTATAGTATGAATTAATGTTTCAACTAATAATTATTGGATTTTTCATGAAAAAACTTGTTATAAAATTTTATGATAAATATACTAATCAAAATGGAAAATGGGTACATGATTTGGATTCTATTTAATAATATTCAATTTGAAGTTTCATCTAATTTAATTAAGCAGAAAATGAATAATGATAGAATGGTTTAACTATATTTTCTTTTTTAAATTATGTGTAATTATTTTTATGATTTACCAATTATATTTAATCTTATATTATATTATTGTCTAGAATTTATAATTATACTTTTCAAATATGTATATATTTGTTTTATATTTCGAAATTTTGTAACTTTAAAATTATGAAATCGTTGATATAAATTTAAACTTGGTTTAACTTGACACAATATATATTTTTGATATTTTTTATAGATAATAATGAGTCAAATTTTTATTATGGAATTTTGAATAAGTGATGAATATGAAAAAATTCTTGATTATTTTTTGGAATTTTCTTGACAAAATTTTCTAAAAAATTACATGTTTTTCTATCCATGCCTGAAATGTTTAAACATGAATAATTTGAAAAGAAGAGAGATCAAAGATCATCAAATTTTTCTTGGTTTTCATATGAGTCAA
The DNA here is from genome assembly GCA_963277665.1 of Viscum album. Taxonomy (NCBI): domain Eukaryota; kingdom Viridiplantae; phylum Streptophyta; class Magnoliopsida; order Santalales; family Viscaceae; genus Viscum; species Viscum album. Next base: position 1,894,115,405 of record OY728158.1, on the reverse strand, counting down.
AACCCTTAGATTTGGCATGGTGAAACTAGGTATAATTACAGATCTCTTGACGATGATGCTTTACAAGATGATAAGTCTAATAAAATTGAAGAAATGATTCATGATATTGAATTAGAGGCAATTGAGAAAGAATAAAAAATTGAGTGTTTTTATAGAGATGCTGAAAAACCATTGTATCTGAGTTGTACATAATTTATGGTTTTATCGATGGTGTTAAGATTGATTAAATAGAAGGTGAAGCATGGATAGAGTGATAAGTGTTTTATAGATTTGCTACAATTATTGAAAGATATTATTCCTAAAGACAATGATCTTCCAGATTCACATTATAAAGAAAAGAAAATACTATTCCCAATGGGATTAGGGTACAAAATATTTCACGATTTCCCCAATGACTATGTGCTATATAGGAAGGAATAAAAATTTATTCTAGGGTGTCCTAAATGTGGGATGTCATGGTATAATTTGAAATAAAAATCATAGGATGATTTATAATTTAAAGAGACCCCTTCCAATGAATTTTGGTATCTTCATATAATTCATCATTTGAAACATTTATTTTCAAATTCATGCGATGAAAAAAGGTTAATATGGCATGCAGATGAATAGATATGTGATAGAAAATTACAGCTTCTAGCTGATTATATAAAGTGGAAGAAAATTGATAACTAGTTTCCTACATCTAGAAATAAAGTTAGAAATCTCAAACTTGGACTATGCATGGATAGAATAAATCCATATCAAATTCTAATTAGAACACATAGTTAATGGAATGTTTTATGGGTAATTTATAACAAATCTCTTAAATTTTGTATGAATAAAAAATATTTCTTGTTGAGTTTAATGATATATGGACGAAAACAACCTGAAAATGATATTGATGTTTTCTTATCACATTAATTGATGATTTGAAACTGTTATGGGAGGAAGGTATAAGGGTGTATGATTATTATAAAACATTTTCAACTACATAAAATGATTATGTTCACTATAAATGACTTCCCAACATTTGAAAATTTGTTTGGATATAGTGTCAAGGGGAATAAAACTTGTCCAATTTTTGAAGAACATAATTCATATTATCAACCACATCATGGGATAAAAACAATATACACGGGTCATTAAAAGTTTTTTTTCTATGGATCACTCTTATAGAAGATTAAAAAATGAATTTAATGACTCACATGAATTTTATATTTCTACAAAACCATTATCTAATGATCAGTATTTTGAGAGGGTGAAAAAAATTGATGAGACATTAAGAAATTCACCTAAATATGGTAATTATAGAAATATTTGGAAGAAATGGTGAATATTTTTGGGCTTCTATATTGGAGATATCATGAGGTCAAACATAAAATTTATGTCATGGACATGGAGAGGAATATTTGTGAGATATTGATCAGAAAATTATTTGATATTAATGGAAAGACTTAATATGGGTTGAATGCAAGGTTAGACTTACTCTTAATGGGAATTTGTTTGGAGTTGGATCCCACTCATAATATAAGGTTAACATTCTTGACCCCTCCTTTTTATACATTATCCAAGAGGGATAAAAATATTTTTTAAAAAAATCATGATATGAAAGTTCCGTAGGGTAATTATTCAAATGTTAAAACTTTTATGTATTTAAAGTATTTGAAGTTAACAGGTGTGAAATCTCATTATTATCATGTCATGATACAAAAACTGCTACCAGTTTCATTGCGTGGAATATTTATCATCTATGTCATAATGAATTTCCTAAAGGTGTTTTATTTTTTCAATTCAATTTTTAATAAGGAAATTGATTTAAATTCTTTGAACACTCTAGAGAATGAATCATTTTCTTTACTTTGGAAAATGGAAAAGTATTTTCCTCCATCTTTTTTTGATACCATGGTGCATTTAATGGTTCACTTGGTGCGAGAAATAAATATTTTCAGACTAATATATCTATGTTGGATGTATCCTTTTAAAAGGTATATGAATACATTAAAGGGGTATGTTAATAATCTATATCGACCTGAAGCCTCCTTTATTGAGAACTATATTTCTGAGGAGGTTCCGGAGTTTTGTACAAGCTATTTTTCTACAGTGGAGCACATAGATTTTCCTACATCTCGCCATTAATGTGTTAATTATGTGGGAAAAAGGATCTGTAACTTAAAATTCAAATCATAAATAGGTAAATAGATAAATAAGTAACATTTATAAATCATGAATAACATAGATGATTCTCAGACTTATATAAAATTCCATATTAACGTGTTAAAACAATATTATCCAAATAAGAAAGATATGTGGATTTTGAATGAGCATAACAATTTTTTCCATGGTTTAAATAGATCGTTCTTGGTAGATCAAATTCATTAGAAACATTGAGATGGTCAGTGGGTGGTCCAAGTTTAAATTTGATAACATAGTCTGGGTATGAAATTAATGGATATACATTTCATATGAAATATCAGGGAAAAAAAGTGTGGTTCAGAATCGTAGTATATTGTTGTTTGTAGAAGAAATACATTTTTTGAGTTCCAAAGAAAAAAACCCAACATCCACATCAACTTCATATTATAGAGTCATAGAAGAAATATGGAAGGTTTATTACATTAAATTTCAGATTCTAGTGTTTAGCTGAAAATGGTTTATCGGTAACAATAGTGTTAGACATGATGAATTTGGAATGACACTAGTTAATATGAATAAATTGGAAACACATGGAAACACATGGAAAAAAAATCCGATAAGTAGTAGAAAACTAATTTTCTATGTTTTTGATAAATCTGATATGCAATGGTCTATTGTTTTACAAGGAAAAAATAGTATGTTGGTGATGATAAACTTGATGAAGATGTTGATTTATGTAAGATCCCTAGTTTCATGGAAATATTAATAAATAATATTGATGATAATGTCGTAGACATGGTTTTTTACATACAGAACGATTATGATGACAGAATTTGGGAGAACAATCCTTTAGTAAATTCTTAATATTAAAGGTAATATATGTTTATTTTTGGTTTACTTTTTTAAATTTCATAAATTTTTAGATATTTTAATTTGAATCTCTTTATTAAAAAAATATTATAACTAATAAGTAATTTTTTTTATTTATATTAGTTTAGTTTACCATGTTTACCCTCACATAACTTGTCTATTAATTGATTTTTTTGCAAACCAATTATTTTAAATTTCACATGTTAAATAAAAACAGAAAATATTATATAAGAGTATATTAAAAAAAATATTTTTGGTGTAAAAATGATTTATCAGGTTGAAGAAATTTTATTATTCACACACAATGTTTAGATTTTTATTAATTCATTTATGTCATTTCATCTCTCATTAATATTGTTAGAATTTTAGTTAACTATAAAAAATATTAATAAAAATATGTTAAGTTTAGTTTACTTTATATTTTGTTTAATAATTATTAATTTTTATTGACATTTGTATGTAATAGTTGGTTTTATATATTTCTGTAATAATTTTTTTATTACTTTTATTTGTAGGATAATGATAGATCAATCATCTAATCCACCATATGCTTTTGAAGATGATTTTACTCATACATATGGGGAGGAACATACACATGATCCTATTGATGAGCTTTCTCATCCTTATTTACATGAGTTATCTTCTTCCATAGGAGAGAAAAGGAGTTCGAGGGTTGGTAAACATGGAACCACATGTTTAACAAAATTATTAGGTACCCATAACCCGACAAGAGAATTATAGTATAATTTGATGATAATGATATTCCAAGAGGTCTAAATGAAAAAAATTAAATAATTTTGTAGCAGTTCAGGCTAAAAGTAAAGTTAGTATTTTGTTTGATGATTGTAGAAGTGTTGACAAAGTGACAGTATCTCACTTTTAAGAGACCATTTTGGAAAGATAATTTTTTATTATTTTACTTATATCAAAATGTTTATAGTAATATATGTTTCCCCCATTTTTATTAGATGACATATGATATAACTGATACTAGAAGAGTCAGGAGGAGGGAATGTTTATAATTGACTCCTACGAGATGGAGGAATTTTAAATAATCTCACATCATAGTTCATTTTTTAGGATATAAAAAATTATAATCCATGTGATATATATCCATTTATAAATGAAGATACATGGAAGAGTTTTTTTGAAAGTAGATGATGAGAAGCATTTTTGGTAAGTGAAATGTTACCTTTTAGAAGTTTTTTTATATTAATGACCATGTTAATGATTTCTTTATTCTCAATTATTAATTTATATTAATTTAGGATATATCATCATAAGATCCAATATATAAATTTATACCCTCATACATTATCTCGGGGAGGATATACATTATTAGAAGAAAAAATGGCAGTATAAAAACTTCAAAATCTGAGAGCTGAGTCTATAGGGTTTGCATAAGTTTCCCCCGCTAAACAAGAAAAATGGAAGATGGATAAGATGAGAAAAAAAGACAATATATTATTGAAGAGTTGGGGGTTTTATATGAGAAGATTGTGAGATGTTTAATTAATTAATTAATTTAATTTAAATAATATCTTTATATATTGTGAATCATTAAATATTTTTTCAATTATTCCATACATGATTCTCTTGAGGAGAAGACCATAAAGGGGGTCTTTATAGTTGATCGTAGAAAGGATATTTTATCTATTGAATTGGGAAATCCCAAACTTCCAGGTCATGTATGAGGATACCAGATAGGTTTATCAGTAAAAAAGAATTTTCATAGTTGGAATCTTCTTCAATAGATAATTTTTATAAAAAAAATATAATCTTTGTAAGCTGAAGTTCAGGATATGTGTGTGATGATGAAGGATAAGATAAGAGATTTAGTATAAACAAAATTTGCTGACATGAAAAGATAGTTTTAAACTTCCAATCCAAATCCTCCACCTTTTCCAACAAATCCCACTCCTCCTATTTATCCAAATCATACATCTCCATATATAGTCCCCACTACTTCTTATCCTACCCCTACACTCCCTCCTCCACAACTTCCCAGTTATTTTGAGTTATATGTTGATGATCTATATCATATTGTTTCATATGAAATGATGTTTTATATTGGTGATAGTATTCATCACCAACAGATAGAGATAAAGTATTATAGGGTCACTATATAAGATATTATATATATATATCAACAAAAATAAAATTTCCTATAGATGAGGTGAGTACAGTTGGAAAAAGTATAAACCATTTTTTAGTTTGGCCATCTAGACTTGTTCGACATATTACCATTGAAGTATATTTATATTGTATCTTTTAATTAATTTTTATATTAATTTTTCTTTATCATTTTAAAGTTTATATATTTATCTAGTTTTTTATAGGAATAATTTAAAGGTAAATAATTAATATATATACAAAAAAATACAAAGTGTTATGAATTTAGACACAACTTTTACTAGTATTGATAGATTGTCAGCATATTCAAAATTTTTATTGGATGTATATGAGATTCAAATTAAATCTTCTATTAGTGGGAGTGCAATGAGAGTGGGGATTTTTATGTCATAGATATTGTATATATAGATCAGTTGTGTATTAATACGATGCAAATTTTTTCCATGTAAGTCGATTATTTTTTTACATTCATTTTATTTATTAAAAATCTATAATTATTTTTATTTTGTATTAGGTATATTTATATATTTTTTAAATATCATTAAAATTAATATTTATATGGATTTAGTTCCAAAATTTATTTCACCTATAGCCAGGATAATGAATGATACATAAAGAACAATTTATATTGCTAAAATATTTCAGAAGAATAAAATTATTCACTGCTGGATGTTTCCATATTTTCAAGAGTATGAAGCATATATATCACAAAGTGTTATATAACTCTTAACATAATAAAAAATCTCATTAAATTTTATTATATATTAGTGTCCATTGGATTTTGGGTATTTTTTTTCCAAAGTAGAAGATATCATACTAGCTATGTTCTATCCACGAAGAAGTGAGAGAAAATTTTAAGAATGTATTGAACATGTAAGTTTGAATATTTTAATACTTTTTTATATTATAATGAATAAAATTTATTTTATTCATATTATTTTAAAATAGGGCATGAAATTTATTTAGAGATATGATAAGAAAGAAGAGTACCAAGATTAGATTTGTACAAGATAAGGTGAATTTTCATTTATAATTACTAAATTTTGGATATATTACTTAAAAGTTTTATTTTGAATAAAAATTTATTTGGAATAGAATTTTCAAAAAAAAAGGTGAAAATAATTTAGATGTTATGTTTTATGATTTATGCTTGAAATAATTTCAACTAGGATAATTATTAAGTTCTAGAAGGTTAGACTTCTTTATAAAGTTTTCTTTAATATTTCATTTGTTTTATTAAAAATATAAGTTAAATGATTTATTTATTATTTTTAGTTATTTGATGACCCAAAACCATATAGTTCACATGATTTGAGACACTTAAAAATTGGATGAGTGAATCATTTTATATGTTTGATTGATTTTTAATTTATTTTTAATATATATTGTATATTTGAAAGTTCAATTGTTAGTGACTTGTTCTGGTTGTTTTGCTAGTATTTTTCTAACTTTAAGTTTGGTTTTTGATCTTGTTTTATATATAGAGGAGTAATCATAATGAAATTATTAAAATATAATTATTTTTCATGTCTTTTATGTAATAAATTATGTGAAAAACTAATATATATGGGGTTTTTCACGTTAGTTATTGGAAAACTTGTGTGAAAAACAAATTACATAGAATTATTTAAAATGTAAATTTAAATTATCCAACATTAAAAAATTATTTACAATGTCTCCTTCAATACCTTTATCTAATAACCAACATGAAAAAGAAAAAAACCGACTTGGAAAACCATTTCTTCACTAGTGAAGGCTTCTTCTTATAATATTTTCAGCTTAAAAAACCTTTAGAGATTTTAAAGATAGACTCACTAATGATAGGTCCCTGGAGATATCCAACGAAAGGATCTAACATACCCAAAATTCCCATACTAGAACTATATAACCAAATTTTTCTTTATACTAGCTAGACCACCTTTATTAACACCTTTTAGGGTCCAAACATCACTTTCTATTGGTTTCCCTATTAATAATTCCTTAGAAATGATGGATTTATACATCACTTTTATATATGTAGTCAGGCCATATTATACCACCACTGAACGAAGATCTGGATGAAGGACTCTAGTCTGATGAAAATTTTAATATAGTATTTCACTAAGTGATGTCCCTAATGAAAAGATATAAACTACATCACCATTGAAATTGTCACTTAATCAAGATAAAACGACTGGATAAAGGAATCCTTGAAATAAACCCAAGACAAGACCTCAAACAGTGGGTCATGGATATTTTACTTCCACCAATCTAATTCCAAACCTTCAAATAAAATAGTGGTGCACCTCACCCTAGAGTTTTCTAGAGTTCTTAGTGACTTAATATCTCTTTGACCTTAGCTAGCCACTCCATCACCTCTTGGGATCCTTGATCACCACTAAAAACTGAAGGATTCAAATTTAGAAACTCTCAGGCATGATCTATGATCCAATAAGAAAATGTCCCTGCCACTCCATCAAGATTATGAGTAGAGGAAGAAACTGGTATGACCACATTTGTATCACTAGAAAGATTACCTAATATATTCAATTCTTGAATTATTAATTCCTTTCTAGGGGTCACATTCTAAAATAGAAAATAAAAAACACCACACTTAGTCAAACCATTCCTAGCCTCAAAAAAGGGATACAAAAGCACAATTCAAATAAAGAAAGATTATAAAATCTCTTTACAATATTATTTCAAAAGGTCTAACCAAATCCCTTATTCCATTTTTAAACACCATGAGGGTTCATAAAAATACTCATTAATGTTCCATTCTAAAAACCTTAAAACATTTCAATCCCAACAATATTAAGGAAACCGCTTCTTAAAAACAAATTTTCCCCATTGAACCATAAAAAAAGTAATTTACTCTTATATGAAACAATTCATTATTTAGAAATTAACACATCCCCAAAACCACTTCAAGAATTGCACCATACTCAAAACCCATGAAATTATTTCCTTTAAAAACATCACAGCCAAAAATCATTTCATCCACTTAAATAATTTATGAAAAAGTTAAAAAAACTTTCTCAATGGAAACTCAAAACACCAAAAACCTAGTTTTCAATGAAAAATCAATTACCAAGGCATAATATATTGCTTTGAAATTTAGTTAAACCCTATTCAAAATGCCAAAATATTCACTTTATTACTCAAAAACAGGAACCATCAATAAAAAGAGGGGTTTAAATTACAAAAGGGGGTGAAAATAAAAAATTTACCAAAACTTTTCCACCACACATGGTTTGGAAACACAGTTTGTTAGAGAATGCACCAACCATGTGTGTTCCATTGAATGTTTTCCAAAATAGTTTCACATGGTCTGTGCATGGTTTGACCGACTGTACACCCTAATTGTGCACCCCTTTATTGCCTCCAATTTCACTCCAAAACATGTAATTCTTTGAGATGTCTCCTGAGTCTACCTATAACTTATATTAGCTTCAAAACATGCCAAACATATCTCAAGAATAAACAAATGTAAATCCCAAACTCAAAAGAAAACTCCTGATCACCCATGGAAACTTGAGGTTTAGCTTGAGGAAGACCTATCCAAGCACTCCTTTTCACCCACCACTCAAGATAAAATAGAACTAACTCCAATATACCATTAAACCCCAAATAAAAAGAGCTAACTGATACTATTTTGTAATGAACTGGCTTGGGCTAACCTGAAACATCACTATATCCACTCCTTCAAAAGGCCTAAGGGGCATTCACGATCACCCTATGATAGAAACTTGTGTCTGGGTATCACAATTAAACATGTGGGAATTATTTCACACTTTAGAGAACCATAATTGACCCCAGTTTCAACCATGAAACCAACGCGATTCCTCAATGAATTAGACAACCATGCCAAGGTAAATAAGTAGAATCTAGAATAAGAACATCAAAACATGGAATAATAATAAATAAAAACACAATAAATTTCCAAAACATTTTTCCATAAGATGGAAACCATTTTTATAAAAATATTTTGCAAATTAGTAATTAGAAATACAAAAATGAAACAAAATCTTGAGGCCATAAAAGCTGATACACCAAACGAACCCCTAGTCAAAAAAATTTGGGAAACAATCCTCACCACCACTATGAAACTCTCAAGTCACCACTATAACCAACATCACTTACTTCCACAAAGGATAGTGGTAGATAATCAAGTTGAAATCTAAAACCTAAAAACCTATAGAAAACATGAATACTACATACTCAAAAATTTGAGCATGTAGGGTGTAATCCAAAGGATAGTAGGATACCAATATGAGTCCATTAAATTCATTTAATAAAGTATCTAATTCCACTAGTTTTAAATCAATATAAAAATAAGTTTTAACTCAATTTATATGAAATTAAAATAAAGTAACAATTCCTTATATACTTCATAAAACACACTATTTATGAAACATGACTTGAAAGGGACTTACCAAGGGAATTTCATTTTAAAAAGAATACTATTTAAATTTAAAAAACTTGTATTTTATGACACCATACTAATAATTCCATTTATATTTAAAATGTAAATTTTAAAAAAAATCATTCCCAAAGGCTTAAAACATTTTCAGAATAAACACTTTACAAGGATTACATCTAAATCAACACCTCTTTCCCTTTAAATCATTAACACCCACACAATTATTAAATATGAGTAAAGAGGAAAGGGAAAACATAATATAATGGAAATACATAGAGGGTTATAAATAATGACAATAAAAATAAGGAGAAAAACTAGTCAATATTAAGATTAAACAAAATTAAAGTTCAATATCATAAAATAAGCTTCATTCAAGAAATAAATTACACATGATAATAAATAATAAATAGGGACAACATAGATACATATCATGAGGAAACACAATAGGGACTAATGGGAAAAGTACTTTACACTCATAGGTGGAACAAACTATTGTAAGGTTAATGGTCACACAACTTGTCACCAGAATCACTCTTAACTAGTCTCATTAGGGATACATCCACTATCTAGGTCATAAAATTAAATTGTGGGTAAATAGAAAGTATATAACTCTCGAATATTATAGCCAACATCCCTAAAATCCCCACATAGTGGCCCAGGGTTCCTCATAATATATCTAAATGTGGTGGGACACTTATTAATCCAATTCCAATCAAATGAAAATCACATTTCCCAAATAAAATAAACATAATAATCATATAAATCACACCTCAAATACAAACCCCTGAATAATGACCCCCTTACCAAATGAATAACCATAAATCACAATTAATTTAACCATAACAAATTCACATATGTATATATATTGTGTAACCATGGGGCTTAACACGGGTGAAATCATCAATCAATAAAATCCATATTTAACACAAGACGCTAAACAATACTTTACCTTGACATAAAAAACCACACATTTAGAGGTCCCTTTTTAGAAACACCTTTGAAAACAAAGTGTAAATTCAAGGTAAGATGAAACCAATACTAAATCATAGTCTTAATCAAATCAAGGAAATCACTAAACAATCACATACATCAACACAAACTATTTTAAAATAATAAAAACCCATTTAAACAATACATTCACCTTTAAAATAAGGGAAAAATCTTTTGAAAGTAAGTAAAACCCTTTAAACAAGGAAACACTCTACTTTATTAAACCAAATTGTCCCAAAACATCATAAACCAGTGATTTTCCTTATCTAAAACTATTAATAATATTTTATCTTAGAATGCATAAAATAACATTTTAAACCATAGTGCTATTGAACTATGAAATTCATATCCAAAGGAAACTCAAAAAATAACGAGGAAAATTTTATAAAACAAAGTTAGGTATCACAAACTTCATTACTATAGTTTAAAAACACTTTTAAATATTCCAAAATTCAAGGAAATTTTTAATAAAAGGAAATGGAATGGAAATACTTACTTCAATAGATGAAACCGTGTTGCTTTTGATAAAAATCATTGGAATAAGTCTCTTAAGATGGATCACAAGACTTAGAAACCAAAATCCACAATTCGAGTAACCCTATACATTAAAATAGAACAACTATGGCCACTAGGGTAAGATAATATTAGAGAAATAGGAGAGAAACCAAGAGAGGGGAAAAAGAGAGGCTATTACCTTTCAATCTGGTGAAGAACCCCCAAGAAACCATTATGGATCCACCCTAAAGGGAATTTAAAGGAGGATAAAGTCCCATAGGAAGTGGTTAGGTTAAAGGAGTTTGAGTTAAGAAGAGTGGGGGAGAAGACTCAAATAAAAACAAGGTAAAATAAAAAAAATACCCAAAACCAAGTAGGTCACATGATTTACTCACATAGTTTACCAAGATATGTAGTGATTGTTCAATCAACACTGTCCAAAACTACATATCTCACAAGGTTAATACTTTACAATTTTTTAAACAATGCACCTAACTGTGAATCCATAGAGAAGCTTCAAAAATATCAAAATTTTACCGTAGGACACCCTGCTCAAGGGATAAATTAATCATATAAATATTAGTAAAAAAAAAATGGAATTTTGGGGTGTCATTACCTCCCTCATTATTATGTAAGGTCTCATGTTCCCATGGTTTCTTTTATGTAACCCCACTTTCAGTTCTCTTCACTTACATGTGAAGTAAACAAATATGTAAGGATGGAGCTCCCAGGTGTATGGAGTCAGTTCAAATGGTTCTAAGGTGAAACCAACTCAAATGATACATTAGAGGACAAGTGGGATGCTATAAATAAAATCAAGTCTAACTCAAGGAGTTATTCCCCTAGGTTCAAAGGTTTTTTTATTTTCCACTCAATAAACAAACCCATAGTAAAAGGTCATGATCATTCCATATTTTATTTATTTTATTTTTGTCTAATGTATGGTTAATTTTTGCGGATGATTTATCATGATCACATAAATAAATGAATTAATAGGCATACAATATGATATTAAAATAAATGGATTATGCATAGATGTTTTACCATCACGTGGTTAATTAATTATATAAAATCCATATAATCTTAACAAGACATGTAAAAGGATAAAATAAAGAAATTTCCACATAATAAACAAAATCCATCGATAAAATATTAAGATAGAAAACCCTTCAACTATATTTGTTAAGATAAATCCATAGTTAAAGTAACTATTACAAAATCTATCTTTAATAACATTGGCCTTTATCTGTGTTGAAAAAAAGCGCTGATAAAGGGTAACCTTTATCATCACTTTTCTTTAGCGCTGATAAAAGGTACCCTTTCAGTGCTTTATTTTTAGCATAGATAAAGAGTACCATTTATCATTGATTTACTTTTATCACTGATAAAGGTACGAATAAAATAAAATAATGAAATAAATAAAAAATAAAAAAAATTTATTAAAAAATATATTTTTTTTATTAATTAAATAATTATAGATAAAAATGAATAAATTGATTATACTATATATAAATTATAAATATTAATAAATTGTACATATTAAATATATAGATATATATAAAATGAAAATAAAAAAAATAAAAACTAAAAATAAGTATGTTGATAAAATATTAAACATTTTATTAATTAAATAATTATTGATAATGTTTATAGATAATATATATTAAATATATAGATATATATAGATATATATGAATGTATATAAATATGATCTATATAATAAAAAATATTAATGATTTACATTAAATAGTCATATATTTAGTGAATAATGGTTTATAATTAAAAATTAATATGAATTAAAAATATCGACTAATTGCATCAAGTAATGGAAAAAATTAAATGGCGTTTTATTTTTCAATTTAACATAGAGAAAACATGTGTTATATTTATTTCAAACATACATAATTAATGAATTTTTATATACAACACACATAAACAAATATTTATATAATTAATGAAATCTTATATAGAAACACATACACCAAATATTTATGCAATTTATTAAAATTTTAGTATTCATTTTTTAATTTCATTATAACATGATACATTTATATAATTATCAAATTTATATATATTTAAATATATATATATATATATATATATATTTAAATAATCATAAAATTTATAATAAATTTATTTAAATACTGAATATATTTACTATATTTATATTTATATATATTTACTATATATATATATAATGATATAAATATATATAATGATATAAATATATAAATATATAAATATTATTTTTTAAAAAAGTATTTATATAATTATAAATAAATAAATAGATATTTAAATAATTATAAAATTATAATAAATATAATTAAATAAAGAATATATTTACTATTTTTATATTTATATATATTTATTAAAAATATATATAATTATATAAATATATTTAAAAAAGTTTTCATTTATAATTATAATTTTAAATCATTTATCAGCACTTACGTAATAAGTGATGATACAAAGCATCTTTATCAGTGTTTTTTTAGTGGTGATAAAGATAGAGATTTACGAGAACTAAAAAAGCAATGATAAAATAAATCTTTATCATCGCTAAAACATTCACGCTAATAATTATGTATTTTATGAGCACTTTTTTAGTGCTGATAAAGCTCTATCTTTATCAGTTCTAAAAAAGTGCTGATAAAGATGCATTTTATCAGCACTTATTTTTTTAATACTGATAAAAGGGATATTTATCAATGTCTTTTTGAAAGTGCTGATAAAGGTGTCCTGATCTCTTTAAAGAACCCTAATCAGTTACGAACCATTCGTGATATTTGAAAAATTTAGTGGAAGAAACCTGCTTCCGACACTCCTCCTCATCGATTCCAAGCTCAAATCGAGGCTTTAATCAAGGCTCAGACAATTCCAAGGCTCCAATCCAATACTCGAACAATTTAAGGGCTGAATGAATTCAAATCTAAAATGAATTCAAGGTTTGGAAATATCTTTACTTTCTATCAAACAATTCAAAGCTTTAATCCAAAGTATTTTCTCCTCCTCCTCACTCATTAATTGCTTGTTTTCTGATATCTACGTGCATTTGTTTTATCATCATTCCTTCTTTACCATTGACATATCCCCACAATCAACAATGAAAAATCATATATTCGAGCCCTTTACACCAGAGTAGCTCAAGAACATGCAGGAGTAGGAATATATTCCTACTTCCATTAAGGAGGATTGTTGGTATATTTTGATAAAGAAGGAAAAATAGGATCAAGGTTATATCCCCATTCTAAAAGGTGATCATTGTCCCATTTAAACTAACACTTTAGGGAATTCCCATATTCCTTCGTACTTTGTAATATCTCATTTAGATATTTCAGTTTAAACTTATGAGTAAGTTGAGAGAGAGATCACATTCAAAGATCACTAGTTGCATAAAATGTCCACAACCACCTAATAGAGCATATTCAAGAGGAAGTCTCACTAGGGGAAGCCAAAGTTTGGGAGCATTCCCATATCCCAGACCTTTTAAACTATAGTGTTATTGAGTCCCTCAATAACCATTCAATGATGGATCAAGAATTTACTAACTCACCATCATAAAGAGGAGGAAATTACACTTGGAGGGACCTCCCTAAAATATTGCTACTAGTTGCTATTCATTACACAACTATTTCTTCTCACACTATAGTTTGATAAATGATTCCCCTTCCAAATTTATCTTGAATATGATAGATATTAGTGAAAATATAGGGAATTAATTATTGGCCACTATACATGTAAAATGGGGTTCTCTTTATTCATTCAACCCGATAGATGTGGAAGCCAAGGGTTATCTACTCAATTGAGGGATGGATCCTACCATTGGACAAATGAAATACTATTCCCAATGAACACGTGATAGTAATGCACTAGTTACTTACATGGGATAAACATTCAGAGGTGGTTAGGTGAACAATATTGATCATAACAGGTGTGTCATATACTCAACCCTATAATCTAATATAGACTTCTTTACCATATAATGAAACTCATTATTAATACTTCTTCTTAAAATTATAACCCCCTTAAGTAGAGAATTATATATATATGATAAAAAATTAATACATATGATATGTGTATAATTATAAATGGGATAAATGAAATACTTATTTCAATGTATTTATTTATACTTTTAGGGTCCATATATTTCACATTAAATAAACCCTAAGGGTTGTTTCACTTAAATATATAATTTATTATTTCAATTACTAACAATATTCCCATTATAATTAGTAAAAAACATCTATCAATTTTATCTTTTCATCATAAAAACTTCTCAATCCACCCCTTTTAAGTCAGTATTTAAATATCTCATTATCTAATATGACCATTTTTTCACTACCATAAATCAATTTCCTCTTTTAAACACAATTACCACAAATTTTTACTTACCCCAAATTATAATATGTTTCAACTAGTTTTCTATCCCCTTTTAAAAATATATCAATCTTTGAAATTATAACCCACTCATTAATACTTCTTAAAATCCACTTCATTTACTTCATCACACATCTAATTAACGCTATACATGTATTACTTTAATCTAACTAAAAACACATCATTATTTAACATTGCCTTTTATTTACAACATATTTTGGATGGAAACAAATTATCTTAAGAGATCCACCATTTATAAAAAAATAAGTACCCTATAAAATTGTCAAAAATATTTAATTACATAAATTTACCTGTCATGTGTGATGCAAAACCAATATCTAATATAAAAGGATGTTTCTTTTGTAAATCTATTAGTGAGACATCAATTATAAATTCCACTTACATTACATTATTTTAATATAATAAATTTCTATTTCTTTCTTCACATTCATCTATGTTTTTAGAAAATTTTGACAATATTTTATACAACCATTTAATTTTTTACATGTTAAATATAGTCTATTTAATGGTTGAAATTCATCATCCAATTTTATTTATGAAGGTTCATCTCACTTTGAAACTATTTTTGTAAGAGTGGGTCATCTCCTATTTAACTTAAAACCTCTATATCTTCCACAATTACTATTATTTATCTCATTATGACTAAAATTTTATACTATGTTCCCAAAATCACCATAGATCCCATAATGTCCATGAAAATTAAATTTTTTTATAAAGCATACTCTTTGTCTACTTGAAAATAATTCTTATTTTAAACCTATCTATACATAATTCTTGAATAAATTTATCAAATAAGAATTTTGAGATGTTTAAATCCTTTATCATTATTAGGTATATTCTTTTCCTAAAATTATTTGTTCCATTACTTATCGATTTTTAATTGAAATTATAATTTTGAGATGTTTTCAAATATTTGATATACCATTAATATTAAATGTTGTAATTCCTTAGGTTGTTACATCACTTATTCAAAAAAATATAATGAAGGTTATGAAATTCTATATATGTTTGAATAATTATTAGAAATTATTTTTAGGTATTCATCATTTAAGGTCTACATGTATTTTTTTCACCCCTAGGAATCTCTAATTACCATTCATGCATATGAAATAACTATTTATTCATTAAAATGTTTTATCAATACATTTTTATATCTTATAGTTGATTTAATTAGAGTTTATTATTCTTGTTTATCATATTTGGGTTTCTTTTTACTCCTTACTTGCATATATTATATTTTCATTTATTTAGTGTATTTAAGAAGGACTTGATGGATCATTTTAATAGAGGTAGGACTAGTCTTAGTTAAAGAATTTAAAGTATTAAATGTGGTATTTCTTCTATAATATAGAATTCACAGAGGCACCAAAGATTTATATATCATAACATATCCCCACCAAGACCCCTTAAATCATAGATAAGAATGTTTATATCCCCCAAATCTCACCTTCAATCGTCTAGGAGTTAATAACTAATTCCAATGGTGTAATTATCACAAATGGGAGGTCTTACCCCTTTTAGAGAACACAATGAAGTACAACTATCATCCTCATTAGCTTCATCTCTAGAATAGTTATTATTAGAATTTTTTTCTTGAGACCCATACCCCATCTATTTTATGTTTCTTGTATTACTCTGAGTAGTATTAATCCCATGAATGACTACTTATTATATTATTTCAAGAAACATAGGTGCATTCACACAAGAGATAGAGGATGCATTTAAAAAAAATGAAATGATAAATGTTCTGGAGATGATATAATGAGGATGAATGTTTTTTATAACTATCACCTTTTAATTAATTTAGAGGATACCACCTACCACAATGAATTAATTCTTTTCTTAAATCCAATTACCCATTTTATTCAAAGCATTCTTAAATTATTTAAAATAATAAAATGTTGGGTTTCCATTATTAGAAATTTATATAACTTTCACCTTTGATAATGAATATATTATGTGTATTTATATATTTATTATAAAGCATTAATATTTTATGAACTTAATAATATGGATATGAATCGAAACTGGATTCATGCTAATCGTTTGACAAAATAGTATAAAGATGGAGTTAAAGAGTTCATCAAGTTTGTAATAGAGCATGCATACAACCCTTCCAAAATCCTTTGTTTGTCTTTACGTTGTTGTTATTAAAGAAAAATTAGTCTGAAAGAGTTGGAAGAATATTTGATTTATTACGGAATAGATTTGATCTAAAAACTTTAGACTAAACATGGGGGAAAAGTGAATGTTCACACCAATTGGGATGATACTACGACATACGGATCATTTAATATGAATACCAATGTAAATGATGATGGAGATCACATAGAAGAAATGACAATGGAAACTAAAGACAACCTTATTGATTGTCTAATGTGGTTTGATAAGTTAAATAGCTATGCTAAGAGACCATTGTACACCAGTTGTACTAAATACAAAACATTGTCAGCTGTATTGAAGTTATATAATTTGACAGTTAGAAGGGGATGGAGTGACAACAACTTTACAGAACTACTTGGTCTCCTGAATGATATGCTACCATAAAAAATTGAACTACCATGTAGAACATATGATTCTAGATGAATAATACATTTAATAGGTATGATATATAAAAAATAAATTCTTTTCCAAATGATTTCATATTATTTCACAAGGACCATGAATCACTCATAAAATTCCCTAAGTATGGAACATATCAATACAAGATAAATAAATCAAGTTATTCTAAATATGTATGGTAATTTCCTATCATTCCATGGTTTAGAACACTATATGGATGTTATAAAACCATTAGATAATTGACATGACATGCAGATACAAGAATTAAATATGGGAACCTAAAAAATCTAAAATATTCTCCTTAGTGAGAGAAATTTGATTACAAGTATCCTGATTTGGTAAATGATGCGAGAAAATTTCATCTAGAATTATCTATAGATGTAATAAATCCTTTTGGTGTATAGAGTAGTACTCACAGTACATGTCCCATAATGTTGGTAAATTATAACTTTACACTATGGTTATGCATGAAGCATAAATACATTATGTTGTCACTGGTTATATCTTGATGAAAGCAACCTAATAATGATATTGATGTCTATTTGGATCTGTTTATCAAAGAAATAAAATTGACGTGGGATAAAGGTGTTACAATGTATGATACTCATAGAATTTAAGAATCCCTATTGAGGGTCATATTGTATGGAATGATAAATGAATTCCACTCTTATGGAAATTTATCAGGATATCACATTAAAGGAATGTTGGGGTGACCTTTTTGTGAAGAACACATACACTGAGTTCAATTGAAACATTCCTCAAAATATTATGTTTTTAGGACATTTAATTTTTTTAATTCGATAACATAAATACTGATCCTTGATAACAACATTCGATGAGAATATCAAACAAGGTATAACACAATCTCTAGTAATGGGTGATCAACTATTTGGAAAATTAAAAGATATTGACATTATTTTCTAGATTTTTTTTAAAAAAACCATATCAAATTAGTCTGGAAGAAGAGATCAATTTTCTTTTAATTATCATATTATAATTATTTTTATGTCCAAAATTTTCTTTATGTCATGCATGTAGAAAAGAATGTATTTGATAGTGTTATTGTCATGTTACTAAATGTTCTTGAAAAAAATGAAAGATGGCATCAAGGATAGGTTGGACATAATTGACATGGGGATAAGGGAAGGGTTGGCACAAGTGAAGGGTAAAGGGTGGAATTTTCTTCCTCAGTAGCTTAAACTCTATCTAGATAGGAAAAATTTCAATTTTTTCCTTTTCCTTAATAGTGAAAAAGTTATATATGGGTATTCATAAAATATCAAGAATGTCGTGTCAATTAATAATTTGAAGTTATAGGGAATGAAATCACACGATTGACATGTTTTATGCAATATTTGATGCCTATTGATTTCAATTTCATTCTTTCTCAAAATGTATGTTATACATTAACCAAAGTGTGGTTCTTTTTAAAATCCATATGCAGTAAATTTATAGACCTGATAAAGTTTTAAATCATGAATAAGGAGTTTTCAGACATATTATGTCAATTATTGATGTTATTCACACCATAATTATTTGATATAATGGTCCAACTGATAGTTCAATTGGTTATATAGTTTTAACTATGTGATACTATCCATTACAGATAGATGTATCCCATTGAATGGTATATGAAGATTTTGAAAGGTTATGTCAAGAATCTAAGTCATCCAGAGGTTTTATTGCAGAATGATATATTGTTGAAGAAGCTATTAAATTTTTTCCTGATTTCCTATAAGACGTTGAAAACATTAGTCTTAAAAATTCTCATCATATTGGATGCCTTATGGGTGAAGGGATTTCCACAAGAGATATTGTTACAATTACCCTGATAGAATGAAAATAAGAAAACCTTTTCATTTTATGTAATAGTGAAGATATTGATCTATACATTGAATCCCACAAAGAAATTCATAGGGATTTGAATCCATCAAGGGTTGATGGATGGATATAAAATACACATAATGATAAGTATATAGGATGATTCCAAGATAAAATTTATAAGGAGTTATCTAAAAATATGAATTCAATTTTCGAACGAATTCGATGACTATCCAAGAGAAAAAATGAAAATGTTATATCTTACACTAGTTTTGTAATTAATGGTTAGAAGTTCTATACAAAAGAACATGATGACTATAGTACGATGAAAAATAGTAGTGTTACACTTGTGGAAAAAGTATGCACATATTTGGTTCCAAGGATAGAAATACAATTTCTGAAAATATGTCATATTTTGGCATTATTAAATAGATATATGAGTTGGATTATACAACATTTCAAGTGATGATTTTCCATTGAAAATGGGTTAACAATATGAGTTCAGTTAAATTTGATGAAATGGGATTCATGAAGGTGTTTTTTAGTAAGGAAGGGGAAAAAGAAAATCCATTTATAATGACAACACAAGTAGGGAAAGTATTTTATGTCTTAGATTTGGAAAATAAGAAATGGTCGATTATCCTACTAGCGACTAAAAAAATGTCAATTCATATTAAAATTCAATCAAGGATGAACCTTTCATTCAGAAATCACAATCATTTTATGTTGGTCCAAATACAGAAAATGTATTTTACATTAAATGGGACCACAAAGAGGGTATTTGGATTCTTGATAGAGGAAAAAAATATTTAAAACCTTTAAAAAAATAGAGTTCAATGATAAGGTATAAGTGTTTTTTAATATAATATGTTTTCCTTCATAATATTATCTATTATCTACTACATTAACACAATATAAATTAATTTTTTGACTGCTCATGCATACAATGTACTTTTCACAAAATGATGTTACTAAGTCCATGGAAGAACAAACTATAAAAAAGGAAACCCTTTGGGAATATGTAAAGGAAATGATATGATATATTATATATATTATACTAAAAATTTTATAATGAAACTTTGATTTAATTTTCATTATTACTTTCATATTTCGTTTATTTTAGAATATTTCTATCCACATTTCATTCCTTTTTGCATCAAAACTTCCATAGACTTCTTCTCCCTCCAAACATTTTTACCCCTAAAGTTTCGGCCTTTATTACTTCCTTTTAAGTTCTATCCACTACCTTTATAGGAAGATAAATGATGCTACCTTTTCTCAATCACAGAGGTAATCTTGATGTTTGCATAGTCAAATCATTTTACATAGAATTAATGTATTATTTCATATTTATGTTTAATTTATTTCTTTTTAGTATTACTCATATAAGAATTGTTTTCTTATATAGGTGGATTCTTTTTTTCGAGTTGGGGTGGTTTTCTCGAATATTCTCATGCTTATGAGAGATTGGAATTTAAGGCTACAACTGATATAATTACAATAAGGAAATGGGTCAAGAATGTTTACAACCGTCATGAAAAAGTGTATTACTACTACTTATTGAGTTAAAATTTTCATCATTTTATCTATTATTTGTAAGTTAATTTCCTTATCATTTTTATATAATACATATTTAGTTTTTTTCACAGATCTTTTAGTAAGTCATATTTTCACAGTTTGTTTATTTTAGAATATTTATCTCCGTATTTCATGCCTTTATGCACCAAAAATTCCACACACTTCTTCTCCCTCAAATCATTTTTATCCCCGCAGTGTTAGAATTTATCACTTTCCTTCAAGTTCCCTCCACTACCTTCATATGAAGCACAAAAAATCAACCTCTACTCAATCACAGAGGTAATTCTGATGTTTTCACATTAAAATCATTTTCCATAGAATTAATTTATTGTTTCATATTTATGTTCTATTAGTTTATTTTTAGTTTTAATCATATAATAATTTTTTTCTTATACAATGAATTCTTTTTTTCGAGTTGAGGTGATTTGTTTGAAGCTGCTCATGCTCATGAGAGATTGGACTTCAAGCCTATAACTGAGATAATGAAAACAAGTAAATTAGTCAAGAATGTATACACCCATTATGAAAAGGTAAATTCCTAATACTTATTTAATTAATTTTTTTCATCATTTTATCTACTATTTTTAAGTTAATTTCCTTATCATTTTTATCTAATACTTATTTAGTTTCTTTCAAAAATATTTTGGGAAGTAATATTTTTATTTTAATTATTTACAACAAGCCAAAAAATAGATAAAAATCCTAATTGTCAATGTTACTATACTTTCCATTGTCATTCCTTGTTGAACTGCAACACTACATATTAAGTTGATGTTCTTAGTTGAAAACCTTATTCAGATAAGAACATAGACTCAATATTTTTTTTGGAATTAAAAAAAATAAAAATAATATAAACTGTGGCAACATTGGAAATTGGGATTTTTTTGAGACTTTGGGACGTGTAGGAATTAACTACACCTCAAACCGACACACGGTGTGACCTATATGACTCAAAGGGCTTATTTTTATTTAAAATTGATACTAATTTTAATAAAAAAGAAAAAAGAAATACTCAAAATGGATAAAACATATTTGAATTACTTTTATAATTTAGGAAAATGATCCATAATTCATTAATGTCATGTAGGAATCAACCTCACCTCAATATGGTACACTATGCGCCTAGTATGACTCAAAGTGTCCGATATCAGTTTAAAAACGACATTGAAAACCTATTAAACTCTCTTAGATAGTCTTAAAAATTTAGGAAAATGATTAAGGCTTAATTTTTGATGTGTATTAATCTGTTACACATCAAACCGATGCATGATATGACTAGTATGAATCAAAGTGCATGTTTCCAGTTTAAAATGACATTTTAGTAAAAAAGAAAAGTGACGTACTCAAAATTGATAAAATTCATTAATAATATTTTTATAATTTTGGAAAATGATTCATAAGTCATTTTTGAGGTGTATTAATTGGCCTCACTTCAATCCTATGTATGGTGTGACCAGTATGAATCCAAGTGCATCTTTTTATTTATAATTAACCTCAATTTTAGTAAAAACGTCAACTAAGCTAATAACAACCTAGAAAAAACATTAGTATTGTTTTCATAATTTTGTAAAATGTTCTATAAATAAATTTTTACTTGTAAGAATCATATTTTCCTCAATTTGATACACGATGTACCCATTATAAGTCAAAGTGTCCATTATCAGTTTAAATTCGACATTTTAATTCAAAAAGTGTCATTCATAGAAAAATGAGAAAATGTGCTCATATTGTATTGATAAATTAGTAAAATTATTCGTAAGTCATTTTTGTAATTTAGAAATTTATATCACATCAAACCAAGACACAATGTGACCGGTATAACTCAAAGTGCGTGTTTCCAGTTTGAAATGATATTTTTGTAAAAAAGATAAGTGATGTACTAAAAACCAAGAAAACACATTCATATTATTTTTATAATTTATGAAAATGATTCATAAGGCATTTTATATGTTTAGGAATCAACTTCACCACAATCCGACAAATAGTGGGACCGGTATGACTCCAAGTATGTCTTTTTATTTAAAATTGACATTAATTTTAGTAAAAAAGACATCTAACATACTCAAAATAGATAAAATTCATTAATATTATTTTTAT
The DNA here is from genome assembly GCA_963277665.1 of Viscum album. NCBI lineage: Eukaryota > Viridiplantae > Streptophyta > Magnoliopsida > Santalales > Viscaceae > Viscum > Viscum album. The sequence goes on along the minus strand of OY728158.1, from coordinate 1,894,091,947 downwards.
ACTTAAAAAAAATCCATAAGTCATTTTTTATGTGTAGGAATGATCCTAACCTCAATCAAATACACTATGTTCGCAGTATGACTCAAAGTGTCTATTATCAGTTTAAAATCAATATTATAATTCAAAAAGTGTTACTCACAAAAAATGAGAAAACATGATTGGAATATCTTAATAATTTAGGAAAACAATTGATAATTCATTTTTTATGTTTAGTAATTAGTCTCATGTCAAATTGATACACGATGTGACTAGTATGACTCAAAGTGCATGTTTCCAGTTTAAAATAACATTTTAGTAGAAAAGACAAGTGATGTACTCAAAACCAAGAAAAAACATTTAGATTGTTTTTATACATTATTAAAATGATCTATACATCATTTTTTAGGTGTAGGAATCATCCTAATCTCAATATAATGCACAGTGTGACCCGAATGACTCTAAGTGCATCTTTTTATTTAAAATTGACATCAATTTTATTAAATAGGTAAATTGAACTACTCAAAAACTAAGAAAACACATTCTCATTATTTTTATACTTTAATAAAATGATTCATAAGAAATTTTATTATGTTTAGGAATCATCCCCACCACAATCCTATACACGATGCACCTGGTATTGCTCAAAGTGACAGTTATTAGTTTAAAATTGCTATTTTAATTCTAAAAGTGCCACTCATTGAAAACCAAGAAAATGTTATTGGATTGCCTTGATAATTTATGATAATGATCCATAAGTCATTTTTGATATCTATAAATTGGTCTCATGTTAAATTGAGACACAATGTGACTGGTATGACTCAAAGTACTTGTTTCTAGTTTAAAATGATATTTTAGTAAAAAAGAAAAGTGATGTACTTAAAACTGGGAAAACACATTTAGATTGTTTTTATAATTTAGAAAAATGATCCATAATTCTTTTGAAACATTTAGGAATTATCCACACCTCAATATTATGTACAATGTAAACGGTATTAATCCAAGTGTATCATTTTATTTATATTTAAAATTAATTTTAGTAAAAAAGACAACCAACATACTCAAAATCAAGAAAATGCATTCATATTATTTTGATACTTTAGGAAAATGATCTATAAGTCATTTTTATGTGTAATAATCATCCTCACCTTAGTCTGATACATGATGTTCCTAATATGAATCATAGTGTATGTTATCAGTTTAAAATTGACATTATAATTCAAAAAGTTTCACTCACTAAAATCCAAGAAAAAATTCCGTATTATCTTGATAATTTATGAAAATTATTCATAATTCATTTTTGATGTGTAGAAATTGTTCTCATATCAAACCAATACAAGATGAGACTGTTATAACTCAAAGTGCTTGTTTCTAGTTTAAAATGACATTTTAGTAAAAAAGAGAAGTAATGTACTCAAAAATGAGAAAAAAAATTATATTATTTTGATATTTTAGTAAAACAACCCATAAGTCATTTGGGAGGTGTAAACATCAGACTCACCTCAATCTGATGCATGGTGTGACCAATATAACTCCAAGTACAACTTTTATTTAAAATTGGAATCAATTTTAGTAAAAAAGAAATCCAACCTACCCAAAACCAAGAAAATTCATTTTTATTATTTTTATACTTTAAGATTATGATCCATAATTCATTTTTGAAGTATAGGAATTAACCTCCCTTTAATCTGATACACAATGTGCCTGATATGACTCAAAGTGTCCGTTATCAGTTTAAAATCGACATTTTAATTCAAAACTGTCACTCACTAAAAACCAATAAAATGCACTCATATTGTATGGATAATTTAAAAAACAATTTATCATTCATTTTTGATGTGTAGAAATAGGTATCATATAAAACTGAGAAACGATGTGTCTGGTATAACTGAAAGTACATGTTTACAGTTAAAATGATATTTTTTTAAAAAAGACAAGTGATGTACTAAAAATAAAAAAAACATTTGGATTATTTTGATACTTTAGTAAAATGATCCATAATTAAATTGGGATGTATATGAATTGGCCCCACCTTAATCCGATGCATGGTGTGAGTGGTATGATTCCAAGTGTGCCTTTTTATTTAAAATTAACATTAATTATAGTAAAAAAGACTAATAACCTACTCAAAATCAAGAAAAAACATTCTGACTATTTTGAAACTTTATAAAAATGATCCATAAGTCATTTGTGATGTGTAGGAATCAACTCCACCTCAATCTGATACAAGATGTTCCCAATATGTCTTAAAGTGTTTGTTATGAGTTTAAAATCGACATTTTAATTCAAAAAGTTCCAATCACTGAAAACTGAGAAACTAAACTCAGATTTTCATGATAATTTAGTAAAATTATTCATAAGACATTTGTTATGTGTAGATAGTCTCACATAAAACCAAGACACGATGTGATCAGTATGACTGAAAGTGCATATTTTCAATTTAGAATGATATTTTAGTAAAAAAGAAAAGTGTCATACTCAAAACAGAGAAAACAAAATCAGATTGTTGTTGATTCCATATTAAAATGATCCATAAGTCATTTGAGAGGTTTATGAATAATTCAAAACTTAATCCGATGCACGGTGTGACCTGTATGACTCTAAGTAAATATTTTCATTAAAAATTGACATCAAATTTAATAAAAAAGAAAACTGACATACCCAAAAATGATAAAACACATCTGTATTGTTTTGTTACTTTAGGAAAATGATATATAAATCATTTTTGATGTGTAGGAATTATCCACACCTCAATCCGATACACGATATTTTTGTTATGACTCAAAGTGTCCGTTATCAGTTTAAAATAAACATTTTAGTTCAAAAAGTTTCACTCACTAAAATTCAAGAAAACACACTTAGATTGTGTTGATAATTTACAAAAATGATTCATAAGTTATTTTCAATGTGTATTAATCATTCTCACATCAAACTAACACATGATTTGATCTATATTACTCCAAGTGTGTGTTTCCAGTTTAAAATGACATTTTAGTAAAAAAGATAAGTAACATACTCAAAAATAAGTAAATGTGTTTGGATTGTTTTGAAACTTTATGAAAAAGATCCATAAGTCATTTGGGACATGTATGAATCATCCTCACCTAAATCCGATGCACAATGTGACCATTATGACTCCAATTACTTCTTTTTATTTAAAATTGACATCAATTTTTGTTAAAAAGATAATTGACATACTCAAAACCAAGAAAAAACATTCGAAATGTTTTGATACTTTAATAAAATGATCCATAAGTCATTTTTGACATGTAAGAATCATATAAAACTCAATATGATACACAATGTTCCTGGTATTACTCAAAGTATTTGCTATCATTTTAAAATCAACATTTTAGTTCAAAAATTTTTACTCACTGAAAATTGAGAAAATACACTCTGACTGTCTTGATAATTTATAAAAATGATTCATAAGTCATTTTTGAGATGTAGGAATTAGTCTCACATAAAACCAACACACAATGTGACCTGTATGACTCAAAGTGTGTGTTTCTAGTTTAAAATGATATTTTGGTAAAAAAGAAAAGTGATGTACTCATAATCGAGAAAATGCATTCATATTGTTTTGATATTTTAGGAAAACGATCCATAAGTCATTTGGTAAGTGTAGGAATTATCCTCTCATTAATATAATGTACAGTGTGATTGTTAGGACTCTAAGTGTGTCTTTTCATTATATAATTTTCATTTTAGTTTAAAACACGAATCACATCGCCAAAACTGAGAAAATGAGCCTAGATTATTTTTTCATCATTTTATCTGCGATTAATTAATTAATTTCCTTATAAATTTTATCTTATAATTATTTAGTTAATTTTGAAAAAGATAATTATTAAATATGAATAAGAAATGGTGTGATGTGTAAGAATCAACTACAACTCAATGAGATACAGAGTGTTCCTGGTATGAATCAAAGTTTAGTTAAAAAATAACACTTTATGTTAATTTATTTCTTTATATTATTACTAACAAAAGAATTGTTTTCTTATACAGGTGAATTCTTTTACATGATTAGGGGTTATGATCAAAAGATAAAAGAACATTGATGTTTTTGAGTGTATGTAATAATTTTTAATTATGTAATTGTGTAAACCAACATTTTAAATGTTTATAATATAGTGTTTTTTGTTTATCTGTGTTGTAAATTTTATTTAATTTAAATTAGGTATTGGTACTTTATTTTGCTGATTTTGTGGTGATTTTGGTAATGTGGTGTGTTGTTATAGAACACTGCAACATGCCCATTTATTCGTGCTTGTAAAAGCACATATAAAGTCCCCCTTTATCAGTTTTAAAGAAAAGCGTTGATAAAGGACCCCTTTATTAGTGTTTTTTAGCGCTAATAAAAGCCTAGGTATTTTAATCTCACGCCAATAGTCAGCACTTCTCAAGAACTGATAAAGGCCATTTTTAGTGTTGTTAAAGTCCTATTTTGTAGTAGTGAGTTTTGGTCAGGTCATATTCAATTCACTTTTATCTAATAAGAATATAAACAAAGATAATGGGTTAATTTAACTAAATTAGTATTGGATATAATGACCATAGTCTTTTTAACCCAAATTTGGAGGAAAGTGTTGAGGAAATATGATTTAGGATTTTTGGATTGGAGATTACAATAAATGGATCAATGATTTTCCTATTTTTAGTTGGCAAGGTTGCTTACCACATATCAAGGAGTTTCCAATTTTTAGTTAGCAAGATTTCCAATCGAAATGCCTTATCATGATTTTCATGTAACAACCTAGGTAATTATAGAATAATACATTTTCATATTTATTACTATTTATAAATTAGATATTAATTTTACTTTAAAGGGTATTCTATGTCCAATAGCATACCCAATATGAAACAATGGTTTTCTTCAAAATCTTATGTTACACACAAGATTGAGATATACCGAAAAATAATACACTATCAATATTATTATTTTAAATGGTAGTTATCGCCTAGCCGTTGCATTAGAGGGAATGAACATAAATAAATATATTATGTTTACCCATGTTTATTAAATGTCTTTACTTTCTTCTAATAAATTTTAGAGGCTTAAAATGGGAATAAACCCTATTTTAAGCATAAATACTTTAATATTTTTAAAAGGTATTTTTAACACTTTTTGATGGAGAACCCTTTTTAAATCAAGTTTTTTTCACTTTTATATTTTCTATATGATAAAATAAACTTCTTATTTAGAATAGGAACAAAAAAATTATCTTTTCTTGAATTTTGATATTTTTCTGATAAAACTCATTTTTTTAATGAATGGTGAAAAATCCTATATTTTAATTCAAAACTACTTTTGTATCTAATTTATTTATATAGTTAGGTTATAATTTTAATTGGTTTTAAAGTGTAATTGTATTAATTTTTTATAATTTAATCCAATGTTAGTCATTGGAAGTAATTATACATTTAATTTGGATATAAACACATGTCAATCTTTTGATGATTTTTACTTTTTAAAAACCTGTTTTCTCGATCCGTCAACAGGATTAGTATTAAACCTAATTTAAACACTTTATTGAATTGAAATTTAAAAAATGAACATATTTAATCAGTATAAAAAATTTTGTCTAATAGGATCAAAATAATTTTGGGTGAATAATAACTTTAATATTTTATTTACCACAATTAAAGGTTAAATCAGGTAAATAAGGGTAAAAAAAATATTATAATATTACAAAAATATAGTAAAAATTGTCCTAATATTATTTTATTAGTTATGGACAACCAATAAAATACTTTGGATGAAATAGTGTCTTTTGGAGGCCACTTGGGTGTGATTATGACATTAATAACATTTTATTTAAAGTAAAAATAAAAATATCATAAACATGTCTCTTATTACTAAAACAATTTTAATATGATATGATATAAGTGATATCTTTGAATATAAATAGTTATTAGAAATATAAAAATATTAAATACATCATGATAATTTGTTTATAATTTTTAGGAAATAAATAATTAAATTTAATTATGACACAATGATGAGTAATAATAGATTTATTAAAGGAAGAATCAAATAAATGATTCTAATAATATTAAAATAAATATAATTTGAAATATTTTATGCCATAAAAAATTTTTATAGGTGAATATGAAATGTTATAATTATATTAAATGGGTATTTTCCAAGTTATCTCTCTGTTTGAATTTTATTTAAATTCAATAAAATTAATAGTTTCAAAATTGACATAATTGATATTTTATAAAAATAATAATTTATTAAATTATTTAAAAATACTAAAAAAATTTAAAATCACAAATTTTATATAATAATTTCTAAATATTTATAAATTTTCCTATTACAAGGAATTTACCCTATATAAGTAAAATATATAGCCTCTTAATATTTAAAATGTTCTTACCACACTTAAAATTAAAAGAGAAAAATTAAGGGTAAACCGAAAAGATAAGGTTTAAAATAAAATAAATACATGAATAAAAATTATTGGATGATATTATTTTTAACTATCCTAATATTATGTTCCACATAACTCAAGTTGGATTCATTTGGATTAAAAAATTAATTTATATTAATTTAATATTTTAAGAGTTTCCAAGGGTGCCCCTCCCCTCTCCTATAAAAAGGTACACACTCTTCTCTAATAATAACACTTAAAGAACTATTTTATTCAGAAAATATATGACCAAAACACTTACTAGAATCCCTAAACACATTTTTAGGCACTAGTTAAGGCATAAAACCCTTCTTAGAGGTGTTAAGATGTTGTTCAAAGGTGATCAACCAAAGAAGAGGTATCATTTTTTAAGTGTTTCTATTTTATTTATTCATCAATTTACTTTAAATATACTTTTTACATGATGAATTGATAACTAAGGTATGATAAATATAATTAGATGTTTTTTAATATCATCCCCTAAATCCATCTCCAATTTCATCAGATTGGAAATGAACATTTCGTTCGTGTGCACGGAGGACTACCACCTCACAAATCAATATAGTTAATTTTTCATTAATTTCTATAAATACTAGTTATAATGATGAAATAAATATTTATATATGATATTAATAACATATTTTCCATTTTTAAATAATAATATTTCAATTATGTTCTTACTTTATATAGACAGATAAATGATAACGTCGTTCGTGCGTATGTGTGAACTATCACCTCCACGAAGCGATGCGAATCATTTTTATACACCACATCACTTGTATGATATATATAAGTATATTTAAATGATTATTAAGATGTTAATAATATTATAATAATTCTGTAAAGATAAAATAATAAATACCTTATTTCCAAAATGATCAATGAAAAATGGAAAACGCTACTCATGCAAACGTATGACCTACCGTCTCCATGAATATAACGTTGTTCATTTTTCATACCATAAATAAATAGTTTGATTTAACAGTATAATTGATGTATAAAATTGATTAATATATCATAAATATTATTCTAGAGATGATTTAATTATGAACACATGGAAAATTTACATCTTAACAAGTTCATTTTTGACTCAAGTACCGAATATCGACAAAACATCTGATGTGAACTTAAATAATTATGTAATTTTTATAACATGATAATAAGTGATATAAAAGGAATAATAAAATTGAAAAAGGTTCTCAATAAAGTATAATTTTACTAAAGTTTATTATTCAAGAATATAATGATTGTATGTCACGAGTTAGACTAAAGGTAAAGGACTTCATCTCAATCTCCATTCATTAAGGAATATTTTGATATTATACACCACCTTCTTTTATATGGTGTATAATAAACCAATTTGAATTTTAATTTAATTCAATGGTTCTAAAAATTAATCTTTTTCTATGATTAATTTCACTAAATGACAAAGGGAATGTTTTTTAACATATGCAGCGACAACGACTTTTCCGCTTCCATGACCATTATTTGATATTTGGATTCCTCTACACGTCGTAATGTTTTTAAAGGAAAAATAAATAACATATTACTTTTTCATGTATTTTGGTTTTGAAAATGGTTTTGATAAGGGGTTTATTATGTCAATATCTTTAAATTCTATCCTGTGATTGCAATGTGGAAATGTTATTTTCCCTTTATGATTGTTTTATGTGTTGTGATTATTTTATGGTTCTTGGGAATTGTTTATGTATACAGGTGGTTCTGTGATAAAACAAGGGAGGGTGAGCCCATGATAGCTCTCTAATTAACTGGGTAATGAGATGGATTTAAATGATAAGGTTTCTCTTAAGATATTTAGGGAATATATTATGATGGGTATTCCAAACATAGCCATGAAGGTTACCCCCTATGTAGCTATTAAAGCTAAAATGTAAGTATAATATAGATGCCACAAGTTACCTTTATGATTTAAAATTTATATGAGTTTTTCATGAATCATATGATTTCATGAGATATGTAAAATCTCTTATGTTTTATGGGTGAAAATTATGATTTCATGGGTTTATAAGTTTTCATGGACTAACATTTTTATTCCTTATCTTATTTCTCTTACTGATATTTTTTTGATCATCCCAAGTTTTTAAAATGTTTTGACAGGGTTTAAGGATAGTTAAGAGAAATATGGATTTCAAAATAAATGTTAAGAATATTTTTATCTTGAAAAATAAATCATGTTTTATTTTAAGGAGCTTTATCTTGTGAAAAAATGGATAGTGAGTAGAAGTGTCTACTTTGTAATATTTGAGTTGTTATGTAATATTTATGGCCTAATTATCTAAAACTATAAACCTAAAAATATAGTAAAGGTGAATTATTTAAATAACTCAAGATTATGTAATGTTTAAGGCTATATCCTTGTATTTCATGATCATATTATGGGTTATGTGAAAAGGAATATGGATCCTTTCCAATATAATGTTCACACAATTAGATATTCCAAGTCTAATGGTGAGGGGTATTGGGACTTGATAAAATAGAAAGAAACTAATGAGATAGTTAAACAATTATTATTAATCTCATATATTCTGGTCATAAAGTTTAAATTATTTAAAATTCTCTTTTATATTACTATAGAAAATGGAAAGATTGTTTACAATGTTATCCCTATGTTCCATACTCGAGAAACATAATATCTCGACTGGTAGTAACTTATAGGAGTGGTGCAAGATCTTGTACATTGTACTATTCCATGAATTAAAGCTTTATGTTATAGAGTCCAAAAATTACAATACACCTTCTATGGAGGAGAGTGTACAAGGGATCCTTGTCTATGAAAAACACTTGGATGTTGCGTTAGATGTATAACCATTTCAAGTGAATTATAGAAGTCACATGAAAACATGGATGTATATAATATGATCACTCCTCTTCATGATATTTATCAAGAGAGAGATATAAAGGAATTATATGAGATATCCAAGTCACTATTTTCATAAAAACTTTGAGAGGGTATGCCATCAGGACCTCATGAAGTCAAGGTGATCAACTATATTAAGAATATTAATTTTATAGGGTTTAAAATACCCAATGGATTGCACATAGATCTCATAATTTCCTCAATCCATGGAGATTATCTAGTTTTGTTGTAAATTTTATCATGAAAAAATTGAGAAGTCTCTCCTAGATCTCATTACTCTACCTTTCCAGGTAGATAACGACCTTAAGCTTGAAAATCCTTATGTTCTTATGGCGAAAAAGAGGAATGGAAAGGTGAAAGGGACTAATACTGACCCTAAGTCTAAGGTTACTTAAAAATGACCATACAAGAGAAAGAATATCAATAAGAAAAATAGGGAATGTGATTCTTTCCACTTTTCATGTGGTAAAAGGGCCACTGTAAGAAGAGATTAACTAAGACAAATAAGCATGGGGAAGCCTTTGGTGAATTCGTTGTCAAGTGAAATTTATTTATTTCTAAAAATTGGGTATTAAATACAACTTAGGGTGACAAAATTTATTTCCAATTATAGTAATAATGTATATTCAGAATAGTTCCATGAGATGAGGTAGATCTATGACCTTCTAATAGATCCATACCCAATGTAGTAGTTATTAGTGATTATCATATCACATTGTTGGATAAAATGATATTGGTTTTAAAGAGTTTATATTATGTTCTATATATTACCAAAAAAATTAATTCTATATCTATACTTTATATATATGGTTTTATATTCAACTTTGTGAAGAATTTTTTTTCCATTTACAAAGATAACACATGTTATGAAAATACACATTTAAATAATGTTATTTAAGTATTGGATTACACAAACCAATTAATGGAAATAGATAAAGAATATAGTTCACATGACTTATATCACACCCAATTGTTTCATCACTATATAGGTAATGTAAATGAAATAACTTAGAAAAATTATAACAAGATATATATTTAGATTCTTTTGAATTAAAACCACTTATCATATGTGATTATTGTTTGCAAGGAAAAATAATTAAATTCTAATTTAGTGAAATAGGTGAAAGGGTCATGAAACTTCTTGATTTGATTTATACATATGTGTGTGGACCATTTAAAGTTGAAACAAGGGGTGTATAATCATACATCATAACTTTTATTGATGACTTTAGTAGATATGGACATATCTAATTAATTAGGTATAAGTCATATTCCTTTCATAAATTCATGGAATATAAGAATGAAGTTGATAACCAGCATGGAAATAATTTAAAGAAAATATTCTCAGACCATGAAAGATAATATATAAAAAAACATTTCATTTATTATCTATGGTATTTTGGGTTACATCCCAACTTAATCCTCCTTACACGCCATAATGGAATGGTGTAAGTGAACCATGACTTATTAGACATGTTAAGATCAATGATTATTTATGAAAATATTTATTTATTATTTCAAGGATATAAATTAGATATAGAAGTCCATATATGAATCTAAGTTATGAATAAATTAGTAAATGATATTCCATATCAAATTTGGTATGGAAGTAAACCATTGTTATCACATATATGAGTGTGGGTTTGAAAATATTTTGTGAAGGTTATCTTAGGAAACAAACTTACACCTCGAGGAACTAAGTGTATCTTTATAGGATATACTAATGAAACTAAAGGATATAACATATACAATCCTTCATATAGAAGTATTATGGTTAATATAAGTTCTACCTCTATTGAGAGGGAGCACATATCTAAAATATATGGTGGGAGAAAGATAGAGTTTGATGAAGTTGTGGATCAAGATAAACAAGAGTTGGCATAAGACCATATTTTACAAATCCCCATTTACGGGGATGCTACAAAGACATAATATGATTTAATATGACAAGAGTGGTTAGAGAACCAAAAATATTTTATTTTATAGTCCCAAAGGATGGTGACTCATTATTATTTGATAATAATGATCATGTAACCTATAAGGAATCAATAAGTGGAACAAAAGATTCTAAATGGAAAGAAGTAATGAATTATGAAATGGATTACATGTAAAAAAACCAAGTAAGTATTTTGTTAGATCCTCTAATGGATATAAATCACATTGGTTTTAAATGGGTATTCAAAAATAAATTACACATGGATGGATATGTCGATACCTATAATGCATGTATAGTTGAAAAAGGGTATAAATAATGTTAAATAATTGACCATGAATAATACTTTTAACTAGTTACTACACTACAATCCATTATAATTCTACATTTCATAGAATCTTACCATCACTATGATATTTTGGAGATAGATTTAAAAAAAAATTTCTTTAATATTAACCTTTAGGAAGATGTCTATATGACACAACAATAAGGCTTTTTGAATTCAAAGGATGCCAATATGATATGTAAACTGTAGAGGTCCATTTATGAATTAAATCATGAATCCAGATCATAGAATATTTTCTTAGATGAATCCATAATATAATTTAGTTTTATAAGGAAAAAATGTGACCCCTGTGTCTACAGAATGTTTAATAGAAGTGTAATAATTTTATTAATAGTATATATTGATGAAATACTACTTATTAGAAATGAGATATTGATCTTACAGTCTGTTAATATATGGTTGAACACATGATTCTCCATTAAGGAATTAGGTGAAGAAACATACATTCTTGAGATCAAGATCCATCATAATAGATTCATGAGGTTTATTGGACTAAGACAAGGTATGCACATTGAAAATATACTAAGTGATTGAGTATGGGTAAATCTAAAAATTGATTTTTTCAAATTTCATATAGAATTCATCTCTCTATGAAAATGTTTCTTTAAACATAAGAAGAGAGATAGAGAATGAAAAGTATCCTATAAGAATTTGTGAAAGGTTTAATCATGTACACCATGTTGTATACCAGGTTTGATGCTTCCCACTCCTTGAGTGTTTTAGGTATGCATTAGGTAGATCTAGTAGACTGATATTGGATGGAATTCAAGACAATACCAAAGTATCTGAGGTGTACTAATGATATTATAACACCCCGAGATTTTTAAAATATGATAATCAAATTAAATAGAATGTATGACATGAAAAACCAAGAATATAGGGGAATATAAAATCATGATACTTTATGATATATTTATTTTCAAAAAATTAAATATCATTGATAGATTTCAATGCACATGACACCGGGTTTGAATGAAACATGATACTCTATATTATTATTTAAACATTACCATTATAGACTAGCTTTTAAGTTGGCAGGTATGAATAGAAATAACTAAATTATGAAAATTTTATGTTTTAAACATATATAAAATAAATTCAATGGTTATATATTTATTAGATATAAAATAATAACCATTTGAAAGAAAAAGATATGTTTTTTAAAAAAAATTTATTTTTCTAAAAGGCGGTTTAGTCACGCTTTGCACACAAACTTTATAATTAATTTTTTCAAATTTTAGAAGTTCATTTGAACCAATAAAATTTATTTTTGAAATTAATATATCAAAATTTTCTTATGGAAAATTTTTGGGATTTTTCTGAAAATTTTCATTTGTTTGATAAACAGTGAGAAATATTGAATTTTAATTGAAAACTGCCTTTCTGTTTAAATTATTTATAAAGTTAAATTATATTTTAAATTTGTTTTAAAGTAAAATTATTTCAATTATATATATATATGTCCAATTTATTTTATTAGAATATTTTCATATTGAATTATCATATAAAATCTTTGTAAAATTTTGAACATTTTCTCTTTGAAAACCCACATTCTTGTCACATCTATGAGAATAATTTTAAATTAAATTTTGACACATATGTGAATGGAATTTTAAAAAATGGATTCCATATTTATAATAATAATAATTCATATTATATAATAAGGTAAAATTAATTTTTTTACCATAATTAATAGTAAAAAAAGTAAAAATTATTTATCGTGATTATGGTAAAAATGTGTTTACGGGGAGGTCAAACTAGAAAGATAAGGGTTAAAATGACTTAATTTTTTTATAAAATATATTTTATAGAAATATTTAAACATAATAATGTCTAATAATAGATAATAATCCATTTTTTACCCTTTTTAATGTAAAAACATAGGTAAACTACTTTCTTTTCAAAACTTACAATTGTGTCACTCACCTCACTTATAAAAGGTCACCCAATCTCCTATATTATTCACACCTTAATTTTTTTTCAGAAAATATATATAAAAATAAGTTAAAAAATTACATATAATCACCCTATAAATCTTTTTTTGTAAAAAATTGATTATAGGAATACTTTAGTTATATTCTTTAATAGGTGTTCTGAGAAGAGGTAAAATTACTAACTATGAATTTTTATTTTATTTATTCTATAAAATCTTTGAAATATTATTAATTTATGATTATATAATGAAAAAAGTATGTCCCATATACTAAGATATTATTATTTTAAGATTATGATCTATATCAATCTCCACTTTCTTCAAATGGGAAATGATAACGTCACTTGTGTGTACGACAGACTACCGTCTCACAAACCGATGTGACATGTTTTACACCAACACTTCTCACGATTGAGTATGATGATGGATATAAAGTATATATATTATATTTATAACATAATTATACCTATGGATTTATTATATATTATATATCTTTTTTATTTTCCATTCCGTAGGGGATATGCTAACGTAGCTCGTGTGTACAATGGACTATCGCCTTGCGAAGCGATGTGATTCGTTTTTCACTAAATCTTTTCATGGAAGAAAATAAGGATAAATTTAATGAATATATGTGATATAAATGACCTAATTATGGTATTAATGACATATATATCATTTTATTTTTTACAGTTTTACTCACTAAAAGTTGATAATGTTGTTCGTGTATGTGTGGACTGCCACCTTCATGAAGCGATGAGACTCTATTTTCATAACTATACCACATGGATGATATATAAGTATATTTAAAGAAATATTATACTATTTATGATATTATTATAATTTTTTTAATATAAAATATTACTTACCTCTTTTCCATAATGATCATTGAAAAATGGAAATATTACTCGTGCGTATGTACGACCTACCGTCTCCATGATTGTAACATAGTTCATTTTTCATAACCATATTTCATGATTTATTTTAAAAGTATAATTAATGTATAAATATGATAATTATTTAATTATTATCATTATGGATATGTTTAAATAATGAATTATTTGACCATAGTCAACTTACCAAAGTCATTTTTGACACTGATTCAAAATTTCACCGAAATATCCGATGTAAACTTAATTGATTTAGTAGTCATATATAACATGGTAATAAGTGAAATAAAAGGAATAATAAAATTGAAAAATGTTATTAGGAAAGTAAATAATTAACATAATTTTATTATTTAGGAATATAAAGTACGTACATGATGATTAAGTCTTAAGGTAAGGGTTTTTCATCTCACTTTTACTTCCACAAGACATACACGATATTCGCCACTTATTTATTTTATGTGGTGTATACACTTACCATTTTTATAATTTATCATGAATACCTTTATCTTTATGTTATTTAAATTTTCATTAAAATTTATTTCATTCATGGTCCATATGATTCAAAAGTTACCAAAGTGGTATGAGTTTATTTCACAATCTCATCATTATCCATGATTGTTTATGTTTACATATCCCTTGGGGAAATTATTTGATATTTATATCATGAAATAAATATATTTTATTATCCACTATTTATTAATGAAATTTTAAATAAATATTCTCATTTCCCCACTCTTTGGAACTTAAAATTATTGAGAATAATTTTTTAAAAAAAATCAACTTTATTCCTCTCTTTGATCAAAAGTCCTTTTTCATCAAAATCCATGTTTTCTAAAACTGTTTTAAAAAATGTTTTATTAAAGAATTTTTTACCCATTTGGAAATTTTTAAAAAAAAGATTCATGTTTTTTTTCAAAACATCGCCCATTTGTATTTTACTAAAAATGTGAATGGAATATTTGTTTTAACATGTACAATATAAACAAGATTTTTCACTGTCATTAGTAGTCAAGGTTTTAAAACTTATTTTAAATGATTTAAAAGGGTTTTCTTCAAATAAAATTATTCTCCAAATGTTTTTTTGAATTTTTTTTAAAAAAATGAATTTTCAAAATTCTAAGGATATTTTTCTCAAAAATGATTTTAGTGACATTATTATTGTATTTATATTCATGAATGACATAAAACCTTTATTGTAATTATGATCCACTAGTATATTTTTTATTGATATCATCATTATTCTTTATTTTGATTGTTTATGATCAGTTTGACTATGGATGTGCTATTTTGATACCATTAATCATATTAATCTGAATGGTTTACGATCATGTTTATTGATTGGGGTAATTATTAACATTTAATATGCTAGTTTTTTAATATGAATGTTTATTTTAATTATGTTTCTACCCATTAATATGAGGAAAAAATTGGACTTAGTAAGTGATGGGCGAGGCTTGCTATAGCCCCTTGATGCATCAATAGGTTTAATGAGACAAACTAAATTGGGTTTTGGCTGAGGCCTTACCCATTTAAATATATGTCTTGGCACAAGTCCTCAGTGGTATTAAATGTCTTGGAACAAGGACTTTATGGTATGTTTTAGATGTCCAAAATTATAAATTCCATTATTATGAATTTAGTTATTGATATTCCATGTGAATATTCAATTAGTTAGAATATCCATGGTTAAGTATAATTCTCATGTGATCATTTAGATGGAATTATTTGATCATAATTTATTCCTTCCATAATATTATAAAGTTATTAATTAAATGGAACTTGTATCGTTACCATGCCATATTGATTATTCATTATTTATTCAAGATAACTTACATTTAATGCTTACCCTTACTAAGCATCTCATCTCACCCCTTTCTTATGTTTTGTTTTCCCCATGATATAAGTAAGTGTTTTGTGATTGATATGTAGGGATACACTAAGGGTAATAATTAAAATTTCGAAGAAAATTATTTTTTTATTTTATGTTTTAAAATTTAATTTGAATTCAGTTATGTATTTAGTTTTCCAAGAACACTATACTACTCGGCCCTTTGGGATGTGATTCATTGTATCTTATTCTAATGTAATAATGTAGACACCATCTTCGGCCTACTGGGGTTGGGGTCTTTACAATTGGTATTAGAGGGAGGTTTAGTAGAAACCTTGGAAACTATATTTAGGAAAACATAGTTTAGAAAACATAACCCTATGATATAATTTGAGGATAATTATTGAATAACATCCTAAATTTTTGGTAAGGAAATGATTATGTGTTTTTTCTTAGAAAATACATCCATGTTTGGATAATAAAAGTGGATGTGGTTCTGGAATAGATGTACCTAGGGGTAATAACTCTGAAAATGGAACATTAGATTTAACCATTTCATCACCAGGTACATGAAAATGGGCCTTATTGGATATCTAGTTTGACAGTCATAAGGGATATTCTTAGGATAATTCATATTTTCTTTAAAAACAAGTATGTATGATTTGAAAATAAATATATGATTGAAGAAACCATGTTTATGATTATGAGATTATCTGTGCTTAATTTTTTTCAAGTTGTTTTGGTACTATAGATTATGTTTCATAATGATATGATCAAATATAGTGTATTACATTGTTTAGAAATGGTGCCTAGCTGAAGGAATGAGAACCATATCAATGCACGTAATCCAAAGGGTAATAATGATTACTTATTTGATGGGATTAAGCCAATATTTCAAGGGGAACTAGTATCCTAAACATTCTAATCATATGAGGACATAGTATTATGTGCTAAAAAGATAGATAAATAATTCTATGAGTATTATGGATTTGAAGGGAAGTAATAGAAGAAGAGGAAAATAGAGAAAAATATGGATAAAGGGAAGAAGGGAAAGGATGATTTCCCCACATGTGACAATTATGGAAAGAAACACCCTAGTACTTGCATAAAGGGAATGATATTTTTCTACAAGTGTGGAGATAATAGCCACCATGATAATGATTGAAAGGGAAAGAAAAATGTTTCCAATGTGCAATGCTTCAACTCTCACTAATACTAAATAGAAATTTAACACTGTTGGACTATATCCGCGCTAGAAAAAAGTACTGACAAAGACGACTTAAATGAGTGCTAAAAAAAGTGTTGATAAAGGGTACCTTTTATCAGCACTAAAAAACACTGATTAAAGGTACCCTTTATAAGTGCGTTATTTTTAGCATTGATAAAGGGCTTATTTTATGAGTGCTTTGTTATTAGCGCTGATAAATGTCCCGATCGTCGGGTGAGTCCTACATCAAAATAGATCACGAGAGGGTGCTCCTTTATATATCATTCCGTTGCATTCATGGCATAGAAGCTTTCTGTGGGGATGGGCCCTCGTATACATTATACACACTTATATAGGCCCACCACCGACCCACGAGGGCCTTGGCCCACCCTATACTTAATCTAGTCCTTCTCCCACCTTCATATTCGGGTCCTATAGGACCCCCCAATCCATAAATAATTCTTTTTATACAAAACAATAAAAAAAATACTATTATTAAAAATAAAGGAAATTGAATAATTAAAAAAATAAAAATAAAAAATATGTATATTATTATTTTTTAAATTAAATAGTTTTTAATAAAATGAATATATAAATATAAATATTAATAAAAAATTTATATTATATATATATATAATGAATAAAATTAAATAATTAAACAAATAAAATTTAAAATGAGTAAATTAAAATAAATATTAATTTTTTATTAATTAAATAATTATTGATAAAAATGTTAAAATTTAATGTATATATATAAATTATAAATATTAATAAATAGTATATATTAAATATAGATATATAAAATGAATAAATTAAGTAATCAAACAAATAAAAATTAAAAATGTGTAAATTATGAAAAATATTAAAAAAATTATTAATTAAGTAATTATTGATAAAAATGAATAAATTTAATATACATATATATAGATTATAAATATTAATAAATAATATGTATTAAATATAAATATATAAAATTAATAAATTGTAATAATTAAAAAAAATAAGAAATGAATAAAGTGTAATAATTAAAAAAAATTAAAAATGAATAAATTAAAAAATTAATAAAAAATTTATCATTGAAAAATTATTAATAAAAAATAATAAATTTAATATATATATATATATATATATAAATTATTAATAGAAATAAATAATATATATTAAATATAAATATAGAAAATGAAGAAAATGTAATAATTAAAAAAATATTAATGCCTTACTCATTTTTAATGGTTTTTATACATAATTATTCATCAATGAATTTAATATATATATATATATATGTATATATATATATATCAATATATATAATATTTCCTAAAATAAGATTTATCTAATCCAAAATATTTATGCTTACATTAAATAAGTCATATATTTAGTAAAGAACAGTTTATAATTAAAAATTAATATTAATTAAAAATACTGACTAACTGTATAGAGTATTGGACATTAATTGAATGTCCTTTTATTTTTCAATTTAACATATATCAAACATGTGGTACGTGGATTTCACACAAACATATATGTAATTAATGCATTTTTATATACAACGCACACACAAATATTTACGCAATTAATGAAATCTTATATAGAAACACATTAACCTAAAATTTATGTAATTTATCCAAATTTTAGTATTCATTTTATAATTTCAACTAGTAACATGATACATTTAGTATATTATGTTTTTAATTGGTAAATTTTATTTATTTTTAATATTATTACAGTTAGTTATTATTTACTCATTTTAAATCATTTTCTAATATTCATTTACTATATTTTAATATTTGCAATATCTATTCATATTTATTTCAATATATATCCATATTTTTTTTAATAATTTATATTTAATTAACAAAACATATCCATTTTTTCAATATTTTCAAGTGTCCTCATTTTTATAATGGTCAAGGATGGGGGAAAACAAATGAAAATAATAACCAAACATGTACAGGGAGGTTCGAAACTGAGACCTCTCATAAAACAATCATAGGGCGCAACCACTAGGCCCAGTGTACTCAATTTTAATTATTCAATTTCACTAATTTTTAACATGCATGTATTTAAGATTTTGTATTCATTAATAATGTTAAAAATATATATGTAAATAAATAATTATAAATAAATATATTTATAAATTTATATTTACTATTTTATAAATTTATATATTTATAATTATAAATAAATAATTTTTTTTAAAATATGTATATAATTATAAATAAATTATTATATATATATTTAAATAATTATAAAATAAAAATAAATTTATTTAACTAATTAATATATTTATTATATTGATATTTATATTTATATTTTTTATTCAATATATATATAATTATATAAACATATATAATGATACAAATATATAAATATATATTTTTTAAAAAGTATTTATATAATTATAAACAAATTATTATATATTCAAATAAACATAAAATTATAATAATATATATTTAAATAATGAATATATTTACTATATTTATATTTATATTTATATATATTCATTATATATATAATTATATAAATATATATTGATATAAATATATTTATAATTATAAAATTATAATAAATATATTTAAATAATGTATATATTTACTAAATATATATATTTTAAATATATATATAATTATATAAATATATATAATGAAATAAATATATTTATAATTAAAAATAAATAATTATAAATATATTTGTTTACGAATATATTTATAAATTTATATTTACTATATTTATAAATTTATATATTTATAATTAGAAATAAATAAATATCATTTTTTTAAAAGTATTTATATAATTGTAAATAAATAATTATATATTTAAATAATTATAAAATTATAATAAATATATTTAAATAAAGAATATATTTAATATATATATATAATTATATAAATATATGAAAAAGATTCAGTTAGAAGACAAAGCTCCTGAACATTTATTAATTATAAAGAAAAAGATAACAAGAAAATAAGAAGTCTGATAGGGTCATACCAAGAGACATGCCCTTATCTAGAAAGAGAAATACAAATCAAGAAAATCAAGAGCATTACCATAATCATAATCCGAATCATCATCATCATTAGTCGTTTCCCACTCTGACTATGAATTTTCTTTGATTGAGGATCCTAAGGATCCTCTCCTTGGTCATTTCCTATTCTAGAGTGAGTTGGATATTTAATGCCTTGAAAGATGACCTGGTAGCCACATTTCTAGGCATGTTGGAGTAATCCCTCCACGACTTTCTTTTTGGAGGAACCCGAGAAATACCTTCATTACTAATCATCTTTCTCTTTCCATGTAAAACAAAATCCTTAAAAGAGACTGGATCACCACTGCCCGAGGATCAGATATGAGTAGTGTAAAGCGAAACCATCCATTTTTCCTTGTCACTTCCATCATTCGAAACATTTATCCATTTACCAGACATTCCTGAAGAGTGGAAGACATTCTAAATCCCTTGAGGATAATTAATGATTTACTGAACATCAGATTGCAAAGTCCCATCATCATGTGAAACATGTTCTGTAAAGTCTTCATCCAGTGGCTGCACAATGCAACCTTGCTCATCAATTGGAAAAGGATAACACACAGGCACAACACCAACAACCTTAACAATCCCATCCCAACCAATGAATTGCATGACAATCAAATTCAGACTACCAACCTACTGAACAGGTTCTGATGGAAAATCATTGCATCTGCAATCTTATTAATCATTACCAATAGCAGGCTCACTAATAACATTGTCAACCTGAATCTACTACATCTCAATTCCTGTGATAACCACAAAAAACTTCTTCTGTTTAGGCATGGAAGTAGTATCTTGTGAAGTTCCTGTCTACTCTCGATTCACCATCATAGATTTATCCTTGGGTAATGAACCCCCTTGATATCGACATTGCTTATCCAGATATTCCACCTACCACATCCTAGGATTCCTAGGAACTGACTATTCATGTAGTCTAGATGGATTCCCATTACCATTATAACCACATCCCTTTGAAGGATTCCCCTTCCTATATTTCTCATCCAGATGACCAACAAATTTGCAATTTTGACCTAATTTTGGAAAATTTTCTTACTCAACACAAATTTGTATATCATAATTAAGGGTAGTGAGAGTAACACTAATAATAAGATTAGAACTAAAATCAATTTCAACCATCATTCTCACAAATTGACCATACCTGACATTCTCTATCTCCTTATCCATACAAATCAAAATTCCAATAGAAGTAGCAATATCATGCAAGATTTTTGGATGCCATAAAATCTAATTGAGGACATAAAACCTGATCCATTCATATGAAAAATAATTATTGACCCTTGAAACGTTAAAATAAATCGTCCATTCATGAAGATGAAGTGTTCTTGAATTCAACAATAACAAACCAAAGGCCCACACACTAATTCTGGCTTCAACCTATGGAAACAAGCGGTGAAAAAACCATCTGCCTAATGAAATAAACTTCCAATCTGAAGACCCCCAAAGAAAGGTGATCCTACGAACAATATCCTTAATCCACCATGGCTTCTGACCTTTGGGAAGAACAACCCTACCAATTATCAAGTTCTTACCCAAATTTAGATGCTTTGAAAAGGCATCATGATTAGCTTCAACACAGGTTGATGATCCTTTCTTGAGGATCTTACCAAGAACACAAGATGTGTCTCCATTTTCTCTCAAATTTTTTTCAAGACCATAATGGGAGAATTCAATTTTCCTTCTAATATCTTCCAAATCCATAAAAAACTAGATTGATTCAACCCAGCCACTGTGCAGACCGATACCACCGCAACCACTATTCGGCCCACAACCGTTGTAACAACAGATCAATAAGAGAATTTATTTTTCTAGATATCATCTTCTATAGCCATAAAAGAACCATATTGATTCAACTTATCCACTGTTTGGACCTCCATCGCCATAGTACTAGATTGACTTGAACCATCCACTTCTTTAGGAAAACCCCTAAATTGATTCACATCAATATCCTAGTTCACTGTAGATATATGATCCCCAGCTACCTTGTTCACCACAACCGCACTCCGGCTAGCATCTACCACCACAGTCTCAACCATCGTAGTCTTGTACAGATCATGAAAATCAATGTCTTTCTAGGGCACCATCGCCCCAAACTACCAAGATCCATTCACATTGGTTTTTGCTGCTTCAAATTGCCAAGCTCCACATACTTCGACCACCGCCACCTTATTCACCTCAACCAATACTAAAACAACCCACAAATCTCTAACCTCAGCTGATTTTATCATCATGAAACTATATCTTCTTCCTAGCCCAATCTCTATAGTAAAATGAGGATTCCTTCTAGTGACATCTCCTTTATACAGAAGGACATTTCCAAAGAAATTAGGTATCCCCATGTTTTTCCAAAATTCTGTTAGTGCGATTATGATAATGATCATAGATTTACCCAAAAAATACTCTAAGACCACATGATCCATTATCGACATGATAGACAAGATTATCATTCAAAGTGTATCAATGAATAACATTATTACAAAACTACTCATCTAATTTCATCACAGAATCTGTATGTTGTGACATATAACCTTTGATCGATCATCTTTAGCATTGTCAGATTTAAAAATCCCCTTAATTAACTACGTGGGTTCTCATGCTTTATAATTCTTAAATATAAACAAGATAAGCTCTGATATCCATGAACTATTTCTACATAGCACCTAACTCTCATTGTGTCACAAAAGCATTGCATGGTTTGTAAAAAACATCCAACATTTAAATCTTTGAAACTCCCCCTACATCAAAACCCCCCATCAGATTCATCCCTATCTTGATTAATTCATTTTATCCCCTTTAACAGTCACAATTTATCCCCATTTGTTAAAAAACCTGAAGGTTACCTCATTGTTGTCTGCAATAGGGTAAAGATCACAGATAAACACATTAAAGAAAAAACACACCATACCTCGAGGAGAGGGGGTCCCACATTCAAACTTTTTAAGTGTGGTGAGTTGAATGAACTCCCAGATCTAGTTGATTTCATTCAAATTATTCTTTGGGAAAGGCCTTCATCACAATTCTCAACCTTTCATAGAAGTCCACTACTGATGGTGCTCCTCCTAAAATTTATCTTGGATGAATCAAGCCTCAAATCCAAGGAATGTTATTTTATTCTCCTCCTTTATCATTGATTACATGTTTGGGTTTCACAATTTTCATTATTGTGGTTTTTTCTTGGATCATATCCTCTCTTCTCCCTCATGCTCAGTCAAAACTCCTTGGATCCCTAAGAGGGTTTCCACATTCTTCTAATTTGATTTAAGTGTCTACTATCTCTATTTTCATGTGTTTTCCAATGTAAATAACCTATTTCTTCTTTTATTATATTCCTATTTTCTTTTCTCTATATGTTTCATAGGTTTCTCCTTCCACCATGAACTCTAATTCATGGATCATTCTTAGGTTAGGGTTTGGGTTGGTTATAACCTAGGTATTTTCTTATCTAAGACCTATAGAGGTTGATTCCTGGATCATTTAGGCATTTGACATGAAAATCAACATGTTTTAACACTATTCTGATTTTCCAGAGTCTTTTTAAATTCATTTTTATTTAAAGTATGCCTATGTATAATGTTTATAATGGTTTTGGAAAACAATTTGGTTGAATTAGATGCTTTGAATAAAGGATTTTCCATGGATTGTGATTGAATTATTTTGAATTAAATGCCTTATCATAAAAAGCGATTGATTATATTCTTATAAAGAATTTTAATTATATTTTTTATAACAAATGAAAGGATTAGGCCATATTTTTGAGTTTAAAGGAATAAATAAAGTTTTAAATAAATGTTTGAAATATAAAAAGGGTGAATTTATAAATTTTTATAAAGTGTTGAAATTTTTGAATTACAAATGAAAGTAAAATAACTTTTCACCCTAGGTTAGATTTTTTTAATATCCCATTTGTAACTTTAAAATGGGTTTATATATCATGATACATTCATTTATCACCCCTTGTATTTAGCATGTCTTTTATGGTAATTTTATCAATTCATAATGTAATTATGATGTGAAAGGGTTTGTTATATGCAAGGTTATTAGATGTGAGGTGTAGGATACTTATTTTGTTACCATATATTTGTATTTCAATTTCTTTCTCATATACTCACTTGGTTTCTTTTCCATAGGAATTCTAGATAACTAAATGGTATCTTGGATGAGTGGAAAATCACTACTAAAAAGAGGCCTTTAACAGTTCTAGAATAGGCTTTTATCAGCACTAAAAAAGTGCTGACTACTATAGCTTGGTTAAAAGGTCAAGTATTTTATTAGGGCCATAAAAAGTGATAATAAATGTGTGCTTTATTAGTGAAAAAAAATCACTGATAAATCATACTTTTAGAAGCACTGATAGTTTCGAATGGCCCGAAGGACTTATTTTTTATTTTATTATAGATAATACCCATTTTAAGGGTTGAAGGGGAACCCGTACATGACCCGTAGGCCCAAGGCACAAGGCCCGACATGACCCGCAATACATGACCTGGAGGCCCAGAGGCATACCATGCCCATTACATGACCTATAGGCCCAGCCCACTAGAACTGCCCCTCCCCAGCATCTTGCCTCATTGATCTCCTTAGCTACAAACCTTTCATTGCTGATTGGCAAGCATGAAGCACTGATAAATGACACCATTTATCAAAACATTTATTTAGAACTCATAAAGGTGGCATTTATCAGTGCTTCTAAAAGTGTTGATAAAGGTTCCATTTACTAGTACTTGCTAAAGGGACCCTTTATTAGTGTATTTTTAAGCGCTGGTAAATGACTCCTTTATTAGTGAATTTAGTATCATTGATAAGGGGGAATACTATAGTGTGATGGTACAACACACTACAACACTAGAAACATGGCATGAAATGTTTTGTAACAACACACTACATCACCAGAAACAACTCAAAAAATAGTAGTAGAAATTATAAAAATCTGATAAAAATACAGAATTTAAATTAAATAAAATTTCCAAAACAAATACAAGAAAATAACTATTTTAGAGTATGTTATTCATTTTTTTACTAAAATTAATGTCAATTTTGAATAAAAAGGTACACTTAGAGCCATACCAATAACACCGTGAGTTGGAGTAAAGTAGGAATGATTCTTACACATAAAAAATGACTTATGGATCATTCTTCTAAAGTAACAAAACAATCGGAATGTTTTTGAACGGTTTTGAGTATATTAGTTAGTTTTTTATTAATTTTTTAATCAATTTTGAATAAAAAGATGTACTTGGAGTCATAAAAATAATACTATGTATAAAATTGAGGTGAGGATGATTCTTACACATCCAAAATGAATTATGTATCTTTTTCCTAATGTATTAAACCAATCTAAATGAGTTTCCTTGGTTTTGAGTATGCCACTTGTGTTATTTACTAAAATGTAATTTTAAACTGGAAATAAGAACTTTGAGTCATATAGGTTACATCTTGTGTAGGTTTGACATGAGACTAATTTATAAATTCTTCAAATGAATTATGAATCATTTTCCTAAATTATCAAGACAATCAGAGTTCGTTTTCTTAGTTTTCAGTGAGTGAACCATTTTTGTATTAAAATGTGAATTTTAAATTGTAACAAAAAATTTGGGTCATACCGGTCACACTGTGAGTCGAATTGAGGTGAGAATGACTCCTACATGTCAAAAATGACTTATGGATTGTTTTAATAAATTAGAAAAACAATATGAATGCCTTTTCTTAGTTTTGAGTATGTCATTTGTTTTTTTACTAAAATTAATGTCAATTTTGAATAAAAAGAAAAACTTGGAGTCATATCAGTCACACCGTGCATCAGATTAAGGTGAGGTTGATTTATAAACATTCTAAATGACTTATGGATCATTTTCATAAATTATATCAATAATAATATTGTTTTCCTTGGGTTTGAGTATTCCACTTGTGTTTTTACTAAAATGTCATTTTAAACTAGAAACATGCACTTTAAGTCATACAGGTTGCATCGTTTGTGGGTTTGACATGATAATGATTTAAACATGTCACATATTAATTATGAATTATTATACTAAATTATCAAGAAAATATGATCACGTTTTTTTGGTTTTCAGTGAGTGACACTTTTTTGTATTAAAATATCAATTTTAAGCTGATTACAGACATTATGAGTCATACTGAGAACATCGTGTATCATATTGAGGTGAATCTGATTCTAACATGTTAAAAAGGACTTATGGATATCTTTTATAAAGTACCAAAATAATAAAAATGTGTTTTCTTGGTTTTGAGTATGTCAGTTCTTTTTTTCACAAAAAATAATCTTAATTTTCAATAAAAAGATGTACTTAGGGTCATACCGGTCACACCATGCATAATATTGAGGCAAATATAATTCCAACCCATATAAAATGACTTATAGATCTTTTTAATAAAGTATAAAATTAATCTAAATGAATTTAATTGGTTTTTAGTACACCACCTATGTTTTTTACTAAAATGTCATTTTAAACTGGAAACATACACTTTTAGTCGTATAGGTTGCATCGTGTATGGGATTGACATGAGACTGATTCCTACACATCAAAAAATGAACTATTAATCATTATCCAAAATTATCTAGATAATTTGAGCATGTTTTCTCAGTTTTCATTCAGTGACACATTTTTGTATTAAAATGAAAATTTAAAACTCATAACAGACACTTTGAGTCGTACGAGGAATATTATGTATCAAATTGAGGTGATTCTAATTCCCATATATCCAAAAATACTTATGGATTATTTTAGTAAAGTACCAGAATTATCCAAATGTATTTTTATGGTTTTGAGTAAGTCAATTGTTTATTTCACTAAAATTAATGTCAATTTTGAATAAAAAGATGCACTTTGAGTCATAATGGTCACACAGTGTGTCAGATTGATGTGTGACTAATTCCAACATTTCCCAAATGACTCATGGATCATTATAATAAAGTATAAAAACAATATGATTTTTTTCATTGGTTTTGAGTATGCCACTTGTGTTTTTTTCTAAAATATCATTCTAAACTAGAAACACACACTTTGAGTCATACAGGTCAGATCGTGTGTGGGTTTGACACAATACTAATACATTCACATTATAAATGAATTATGGATCATTTTCTTAAATTATCAAGACAATACATGCCCATTTTTTTGTCTTTAGCGAGTAACACTTTTTGAATTAAAATTTCAATTTTAAATTGATAACAGACACTTTGAAACCAACCCTCCTTTATGAACACAATATATCAATGTTGGTTTTCAACCAATAGTTATATAATACAACTGCTGATGTCGTTGGTTGATTACAAACATATTTATTCAAACATCTAAGTTGGATTATATACTTATTTGATTTTTGGGAGTTATATAGATGTTGCTTCAATAACACTAGTGGAGAAATTAAAGCTTCAAAAAATAGAATGATCTTATAGGTGGATTAATACCCTATATAAAATCACTTAAAATAGGTGGTGAAAAATATTATTTCAGTAAGATACCTGAAACACTTGCACAATGAATCTTATCTTAAGTGACAAGTGTTGTGTTCACTTTTCAATAATTTATCTCAAATAAATTATTGGTATGATACTCATTCTACTTCATTGCCCAATAATTTTATTGTTTTCAAGATAGCGCTTCATCTCCTCCTCCACCTAAGTATCCTTTATGGTCTCCAACTCTGCCTCCTCCTCTATGATGGTCTTTGACTCCACCTCTGCCCCCACCTCCACAAATTCCAAAAAAATTTATTGTCTGCAGGTCAGTGCTTCTAAAAAAATTGTTTCCTCCACTTTACTTATCATTGATAAAGAGATAAAAAAATAATATATAAGAATTATAACACTAATGTTACACACCCCAAATATATTTCAAAGGTCATAAATCATACTAGATCACAAACATAGTAGGTAATCACTTAAATTTTTTGTCAACATACATTATGACAAAAAGTATGCGAGCCACTCATCTCTAAACAAATTTATTTCCTATTTTGAGTATCTAGGTTATCAGTAATCTGGATAGTACAGAGAAAATATAAAAAAAAAACAAATTATTATGAAATATATTTAATGAAATTTTAATTACCTTTGGAAATTACCTTTCAGGGGATGCTGGTCTTTTTATGCTTTATAACCACTCTCATAAATTTTCAAAACATAATATCCAAAATAAATGTCATTATCTTATTTAAGACACTGTAGAAACATTGACCAAAATAATTCAATTTTTTTGAAATGTTTTGATAGTTAAATCTTTCCATATATACCTTATTTTGTTCTATTTTTAGTAATCCACATTCTTTATCTCTTCATACACCAACTTTATTCCATGATTTTACCTATATTTGTGGACCACCTTATCATAACACAATTCTTGTTAAAACATACACAAAAAACATATAATTCTAAGTTTATCTATAAAATTTTGATTTTACTATATTATAAATACAAAATACACATCATGTGTGGTTGGTTGGATATCCATGCATTGGATCCAAAAAATAAATATCCAGGGTGTCCATATTGACTGCGATCAACATTCAATGTGCCCTAAAAAAATAAAAACAATTAAGTAATGAAAAATTTATTTTTTTATGTGATTAAATTATAGAGTTTTACCTTTCATTATAGGCATTAAAAATATTATTTCATTTGATACTTTTTATTAAACACTTTGAGTAACTCATTTTTTTCTCTTCTTAATTTCTTCATAATCCAAAGTAGGTTTTCCCTAGAAATTATATAGAGATTAATGAATCCAAATCTTGATTTACAAAATCTTACTATTATATAGTTTTAATATAAATGTCTGTAGAAAATATGAATATTGATTAACTTTAATAAATATATTATCTCACTATTTAGATAGACGTGTTATGAAAATGTACCTTATGTATTTATTAATAATTGGAATGCCCAGTCATTCATGCTTGAGAATATCATTTACAGTCTCAAGAATAATTCTATTTTTCCAGGACTTTTCATATATTTATTTTTCATATTTAATGTAAGACTTAGTTTTATATTTAAATTTTGTCTATGCATGAATTTGTAATGAAAAAAAATGTTTCTTTAGAACTGGTGGGGTGAAGGAACTATCAGAAGGTTGTTTTGTTTTCTGTTAAAAACATACCTCATATATATTTATAAGATTCAATGAACATGATATGAAAGCTCTAATAGAATTACTGACCATTGTAATATCTAGACC
Organism: Viscum album; assembly: GCA_963277665.1. Classification (NCBI taxonomy): domain Eukaryota; kingdom Viridiplantae; phylum Streptophyta; class Magnoliopsida; order Santalales; family Viscaceae; genus Viscum; species Viscum album. The sequence goes on along the minus strand of OY728158.1, from coordinate 1,894,062,300 downwards.
ATCATGTGGAATAGGCAACTAAACAATCATCTCATAATCTACCTCAATCCCCACCCTCATGTGATATTTTTTTGATGTCTTGATGGTGGAGCTTGTCTACTAGGATATTATACACTTTACCCATCACAACACAGCGGTGCATGGGTGTTGGAAGATGCAAATCATATATAACTGTACCCTTTATAATTTTAGTAATATAAATTTATCATAAGTTGTTTGATTCAAATTTAAAAGAAATATTAATGAAAAAATTGATTAACATGGATAAGGTATATATTTTGGGGAAATGGAAAGCTTCAAATTTTGTGGGATCATTTAATTCAAGCGTAGATCTTTGTTCCACCACTGGTTTACTTTGATCCTTTCTCATATATTGGTCTCCCAAAAAAGACCAAAAAATAATAAAATGTAGTGATTTTATTTGTTTCTACAATCACCTCACCATATTACATATATATTCAAGTGGTTTTATCTTCTCGAAATTTGTTCGAGGAGAGAAACCAAAACCTAATCATCCAACGTGACCGAATTGTTCAGGTCACTTCAAAGTTATTGAAAATAGATTTTATTTTGGTATGGTTGTTTTCAATTATTTTGTCTAAACCATATAAGTTTTTTAAAAATAAATAGATATTTTTATGTAATATTTTTATAAAGAACAATGAATTACAATTATGTTATACTTAGACATGTTTTCCATACCATTTTTTCCATCAACTAATTTACCCTCATCATTTACACGAACCTACTTCCATAGCACATGATGTGGGATGGAAGTGACATCATATTTTTATTCATCAATCTGCATATAATCAAAGGAATATATGTTGGTTTATATTACAAATTTAAACTTTTTATATTTAATTTAAAATACATATTAATTTCTTCTCTAATTAAGAATACCCCGTCCTTGATTTGTGATAGGGGTACATTGCTTTTGATGCATGTTATTTATTTTCACAACTCTTTTTATGTTTCATAAATTAACAATTTTGAATCAATTTGGATAAAATAAATAATTTAAAATAATATATTATCGACTACAATACACCTGAAATGATTTCACATTGTGAAGGCTGATGAAAGCAGTCCAAGTTTCCTACTTTATAATGCGCGCATAACTAACTAGTGGGTGTGGCTTTAATTTCCCCTCAATATCCCTAAGATTTAAGTTTTTAAGAAGATTATGGAATCCTCTAGTGTCTATTAAGACAAATTTTTTATGAAAATCATATAAAATAAACTAACTCTTGAAGTAATAATAAGAATTAAATCAATGTTTCATTATATAATTTTTCTGTAAAATAGAGAAAGTATATCATAACTTTACCGTTATATCTTTCCAAATTATTTATTTCATTAAAGGTTGGACATGGTGCCATGAAACAATATCAATAGGTACATTCATCCTTGTTGTGACCCCAAGATAACTAATGAACGTTGACTTACCTGGGTCAATTGGTTGTTTGTGTTGATTCCAACCAACCTCAAATTTTATACCCCGACTTATTTCCTAGATAATTTTATTCAACACTATGATTCTGCATCATTGATGTTTTTTTCATCATAATGTTTTTGATCCCCTAATAATTTCACAATTTTATCATCAACAACCTGTTCTTCCTTGGGATTGGTAACATCATCATGTGAAGAAGTCATTGTCTGCATGACTAGTCTGATATTTAATTTATATTAAATAAAAACAATATAATACACCCCATGCATAAAAGTCTACATTTTCATCCATCTTGCATGAAAATTGTTACTATCTTGAATAGAGATACAATACTTCAATACTCTAATACAACTAACCTCCACTACCTTTATCTAATCCATCCTCATATGCTTTATTTTCTTCCATATCTCAATGATGGATTGGAATCCCTCTTTTAAACTAGCCTCACACCCACCATTGTGGTTACAATGTTCTTTGATGACATAAATCTTGAACAATTATTATTTTATTTTTTTGCTTGATACCCATCTTCCATCTTTTTTGGGAATCCACCTATGTTTCTTGAACTAATCTAACCAAAATTCATCCCATAATGGGTACTGGTGATCATTTTGGTTGACTAATACTAAAAGTAGTTCAAACAACATAGAACATACATGGTATGAGTCTCAAGAAATGAAATAAAATAATAACTATTCATGTGATCAAAGGTCCCTAACACTAAAATGAGAACATCAACTTATCCCCACTAACTTGCACTAACTTTAACCTATGTTACTATTCCTTTTCGCTTACATTAATAAAAAATATAAGAGCATTATATCCATTGAGGTTCAAAAATATCCTAAATTAAATTTTAATTATGGATCATAACATATTAAATTTAAAAAATGAATGAATAAATATTTAAATTAACTTGACTTACACTCACATTCATTTACTTAAACTCACAAAAAATTACTATTTTTCACTTCCTCTAAAATGTTTCATTTTTGGTAGGGATTATAGGATATAAAAACTGGTACTTTTATTGGTGTGAGGCAGATGAGAGAGCTTGAAAACTGACCATATCTCCAAGATTCCAAGAGAAAGTATCCTGAAGATGAAGCCAAAAGTAGTGCCAGAGATATCTACTCACTGTGGGAGGAATACCTTTGAGAGTCATATTAGACCCCTTTTAAATTTATCAAGGTTGAAGGGGAAGAAAATAAAGAAACCAAAAACATTATTCATTATGTTTTTATTAATTTTTAGGTTTCATTTTTTGTGTTCTTAGGAAGTAGTAAATGAGGAGATTGAAAGGATAAAAGATTTGAAGAATGATTTAGGTGATGTTGTATTCAATTCTATAACAGTGAATTTGAAGAAGATTATTGAAGGAAATCTTAGTGGGAGGTATGTCATCAAGGAACTTTGGAACCAAAATGATGCAAGGAAGTCTAGTTTGAAATAGGGAGTCTAATCCATCATCAAGAGATGAAAGGCAATAATGCATATGAGGAAAAATTAAATAAAGGTAGTAAATGTTAGTTGTACTTGAGTATTGAAGTATTATATCTCTATTTAGGATAGTAATAATTTTCATTCAAGATGCAAAAAAATGTGTACTTTTATTCATGAAGTGTATTGTATTATATATCTATGTTACCAAAATGAATCCTTATTTACACAACCTTATTTGTGAAACCTATAGTCCTTTTTTATGATAAGTTATTTATGTTTCTTATAACTATTATTTCTTGTATGATTCTTTCAATTATCATATATTAGTAATATTTTCATAAAATAAAAATGAGATACATGGTTTTCATGTAGATCAGGGGTATGGAAAATAATTAGAGAAAACTTACCTAGTTACATTACTTAACCACTTTATTTTCATCTTGGTGCATACGTAGCTAATGTTTCCTTAGGTTGAAGGTTACAAGGATTGATTATTTATTGGAAGGTATAGAGTATAAAATGATATCTAGCGGAGACTTGTGGAGTTTGTTTCACCAATGGTAGGTTGGTTATTCATGTACAATTTTATTTTTTACCTAGTATTTATCAAATTGTTATTGTTTTTATGCATGTAGTCATTTATATTCATGGGATTCTATTGTGTACTATTTTACATAGATGCACTTTTCATATGAGTTGGTTTTTTAAACTATTTCTGATGGATCATTTTGAATGATATATATTTATTATCAATCCTTTTGAAGTTGGTTTATGGTTCCAAGGGTTTAGTACAATTTTGATTCATCTCAAGTTATGTTATGAATGATTGGACTATATTGTGATTTTATAGTTTTATAAAAGAGAAATTTATTGATAAGATAACACACACACACATAAAGAAAATATTTTTTCTTGAATCAAGTCAATTCATCAAAAATCACTTCATTATTAGAGAGGAATTTATTTATAAAATAGTTTGATATAAAAGTAAACTATATAATATCTTCAACAGATAGTTCCACATGCATAAACTCATATATTGGAATTTGATCTGGTATGTTGTACCATGACATTTTTACATTTATAAATGTAAAATAAAGTAAATTAATAAAATTTATTTGCTATTAGTTTATAAAAATTAAAAAGTTATTTTAACTTTTTATAAATTTAAAATACATGAGAAATTATTGGAAACTATTCATTGATAATGGAAATAAATGGTATCTCCTTTAATGATCTCCCTAACCCATTGAATATCATCTTCTCTCATAACTATAATGCTTTAGTGAATATATTTTTTAGTAAATGTACTAATATTAGGAATCTATCAATCAATTATAAACACACCTCTTATTGTCAATATATCACAAATTTTGAGTTTGGATCAAATAAAAAACTGAAAAAGTATTCTTATTTTGATTTCAATGGAAATTTAAATTGTTTTTTCCTTATTAAATTATATCTATATAACATATTGATAATTTTAACATATATAAACTGGAAAATTTAAACTTTAGTTCCCTAAATTAGATTAAACCATTCACATTAAAACAATATGTATATTGACCCACTTTATATTATTCATATCAAATAACATTCCCTAAAAATTAGTCCAATATAATGATAATTTTTTTTCACATTAATGTGCATGTAATACTTTGGAAAAAGATCCAAAAACTAAAAAAGTGCACTATTTAAAATGTAATAAGAAATAATATAATGAAAACCTAAAAAAATCACCATCATCTACAATAACAGATTGAGATAAAGTTCTCAATGGTCTCATACGAAACTGGAATGAGTTTATAGATTAAGGGTGGTGTTTTGTAAGTATAGGTAAGTGTTTTTGAGAGGGATATGATATGTAGGGATCATCATGGTCAAGAACATCACAAAAAAAAACCATAGAACCTAAATAATCAAACAACACGAGAGTAAAAGGAGAGAATAACATACATTGGATTCTAGTCTTTATTCATCTAAGAGAACATGGATGAGTAGTATTGATAGTAGGGGAGTCCCACGAGAGCTTTAGAATCATGATTTAATGATTCATAGTTATGGTTCCTTTAAATAGACCAAGGGAACTTTAATCAGAACTTTTAAAAAAGTTCTAATAAAAGCCTTTTTATCAGCGCTTATAACAACCCCGTTCTTTTTTACACACTTCAACATGATTTATTACATAAAATATTCACTTGATACCACATATATTAATGAGAGGTCTAGTGTATTTGGGGATTAAGATCATTACATGACAACTTAAAACATAAAACCCAACATCTTTATTGAAAACTTCCTTTACATGACCACAACATTCCTTCATACTTAACATTGCATTGGATAACCTGAGGACATGAATAAGAAAAGGGTGAGATATAAAGCCCAGTAAGGGAGTAAACAAGGAATAACATGAATAATACAATACATGTTAGGAAATACGCATATCAAGTGAGCATAAGATAAACATGAACATAAAGGCATGATATGGCATGATTAACACAACATGGAAATGTGGCAACAATACTTAACATGGTATTAGCATGAGCCAAGGCTCATTGCACATGGAGCACGAGTAAACCCTAATTGGAATTGAATTATCATGATTAAACCCTCATTTCACTAGACTTATCATGATACTACTCTTTACCCAATGCATTTGAGCGCTATCAGGGAACACCCTTCTTAAACATTTCATTTCATGCATAAGTTTGCCACATGGATCATATAACATGGATTCATTAAAAATAATCATTTATTCCACGATAAAGGAATGTAGAATTAATAAATGGAACTCTATAATCAATTATTAAATGGGAATAAAGGTGAATACCCTTGATTGAGAAATGGGAATGGTATTCACTACACAATGACTTTGGCTTGGAAAATCACGTTGCAACTTCAGCAACATAACGATGTAACATAAGAATTCATAAAAATGGATGATGAGAGATAAATGGGTTTCTCATCATATGAAAATGAAATGGAGATTAAGGGGGTATAATATATACATGTCCCAACATAATTAATTGAATTTATATTGATAATAAAAACTAATTTCTTGAATGTAAATGGGGAGAGAGAAATTCCTTATGAAATTTTGGCATGTTAACGGGTGTACATGGGAGGCATTTAATGAGAGAGAAAGGGGTATATCATTATTAAAACATAAATAGGGAAGTATTAGGGAGGTGAAAAATCATAACCTAACATTTATAATTGAAAATAAAAGGGCATAACAACATAATAAAATTTGGACAAAAATGAGAAAGGAAGAAAACCCTTACTTGGAAGTGTGATCCCAAAGGCTTAGGAGAGGCTTGAGAGAGTATTCTTGGGATCTTGGAGAACCTTGGGAGGATTATAGATAGAAGAGGTCAAAGTTTGGAATAACTCAAAAGGATTTTATTGAAGAGGAAGTGGGGGCTTGGGTGGGTTTATATAGGGTAAGGGAGGGAATTATTTATTATTTAGGTTTGGGACACCACACATTAAACTAATCAAAACCACAAACCAACCCATGGTTTTTGCACATGGTTTTTGAAAAAGGGGAGTAGAAGAAATTATTTTATAAGGTCAATGGTCTAATGTTTTAAAATATTAGGCTTTCTTATGTTGAGGTGAGTCACATTCTCAAGGAAATCATTTTAAAAATTTAGAATGTTTTATAACTCTTGGAGGGTCCAATAAAACTTTATAAATTAAAGAAAAAAAAACTAAAATTACATTATTTTAATGATAAAACATACATTATTCTAATATACCATTTATAGTATTTTATTAAATAAATATTGGGTCATTATGATGTCATAAAACACATTATATATTTAAATGGTACTTAATTTTTACCCAAAAATTATACTATCTCCAAAAATTTTAAAAAATTAACCATTGTATTATTTAGACATCCTTAGTCCAAAAAAAATATTCATTTTATCTAAACAATTTTCTAAATATGTGAATTTTTCTTTTAAAATAAAAACTGACATTTATAAAAAATTCACGGGTTTTAAAAAAAACAGCTTTCAAACCATAATAAAAATTATAATTGTATTCATAAAAATTATATGATAATTTATATTTAATAAAAATTAATTTAGTAATAATATTTAATTAAAATAATATTTAATTAAAGAATCTATTAACTCATTAAAATAGATTTCTTCATTTAATATTAACTAAAAATACTATTTTTGCTTTAAAAACTATTTACAAAGTAATAATAATAAAATGAACGTATATTATCTATACAATAATAATGTACATAATCATAGTTCTAGGGTATTGTTACATAAACCCTTATAACACACGCATAAGACCAAAGGGTAAGGTGTGCGATGGTGACTAACTCTTAGGGTGGCTTCGATAACATCGCTCGGGTGGTAATCTCTATCAACTTCCACTTCTCCAGTATGCGGTTACGTTCGAGTTTAATGTGTTGAATATCAGCTTGGGATTGGTCAAGAGAGAATCCTAATGATGCTACCTCCTTTTCAAGCTCCAACAAATGGGCTTCATATGGAGCAATTCTACTGGATGAGGCCATCTCTTCCTTTGTCTGAGTAAATTGGATTTTTCAAAGCCCTATATTTATACTAATCATGTGATAACTATTCAATGACTATATTAGCAACGATCACAATTCTTAATGATATTTAAAAATTCATAAAACATAAAACCAATGAAGTACATAAGTTTTATATATCCATAATAATACATTTAAATAGATCAAGAGTAATTTTCATTAATGAATTTTTGGGTCGTTACAATCTTCCCCCCTTAAAAAAATTTTCCCTCAAAATTTCCTTTTTCCATATTAAAATAGATACAGGTAACTCTACTTCATCACTTCCTCTGATTCCCACGCGGCCTCTTCAAACTTGTGGTTTATCCACAATAATTTGATGAGGGACATTTTTTTATTTCATATAACATTTTCTCAATGATATAATATCTTTATTGGCTGCTCCTCGCAAGAAAGATCATCCTCTAACTGTACTACCTCTGAAGAGAGTAAATGTTAATGGTCTAGTATGTACTTCTTTAAGAGGGATACATGAAAGACATCATGTACTTTGGATATGGTAGGTGGAAGTGTTAGTCAATAGGCCACAACCTCGACACGATCAAGAATCTCTAAGGAGCCGATGTACCTAAGACTTAACTTTTCTTTCTTTACAAACCTCCTGAACTTATTCCATGGAGATATGCATAGAAATACCATGTCTCCAACTTTGAACTCAATGTCTCATCGATGGTTATCTACATAACTCTTCTGTCAACTTTAGGATGCCTTGATATACTGCTAAATGGTTTTCAATTTATTGACCATTTCTTCGACCATTTCAAGTCCTAGAAGCTTATTCTCACCAAATTAATCCCTACACATTGGTGTTATGCACATTTCCCATAAAGGGATTCATATGGTTCCATTCAGATGCTCTAGTGGAAACTGTTATTGTAAGAGAATTTAGCCAGTGGAAGATATTGGTGCCATCCTCTTTTGAAGTCCATAGAACATAATCTTAACATATATTCCACTGTATGAATAGTTTTCTCAGATTGACCATCAGTTTTAGGATGATAGGATGTACTGAAGTGCAGTTCAGTGCTTAGAGAATATTTTAGACTTTTCTAGAACTTTGAGGTGAATCTCAGATCACAATCGGATACAATAGATAGTGGTACTCCATGAAGCCTTACCACTTCTTTGATGTAAATCGGTGCAATTTTATCCAATGATAAGTCCTCTCGAATCACAATAAAGTGAGCTATCTTTGTAATAAGATTTAAAGTGACACATATAATATTGTTTCCTCTCAATGTCCTTAGAATTCTAGTGACAAAGTCCATGGTAATGTTCTCCCACTTCCATGTTGGTATGGGTAGTGGTTGCATCATCCCCTTATACTTCTTCATCTCAGCCTTCACTTTCTAACATACCAAGAACTTTGATATATATATTCAGTAATATACCTTTTCATATTGTCCCACCAAAAGTTTTCTCGGAGATATCGATACATCTTCATGCTCTCTAAGTGAAAAGAGAAGGTTGAGCTATGTGCGCCATTCAGAAGATCCTTCTTTATCTCTGGATCAGATGGTACACATAATCATGACACAAATGTCACAATTACATCCCTATCAACCACAAACTCTGGGGATTTCCGATTTCTGATAGCTTCTACCCTTTTAATAATTTCCACATACTTTATTTGAGCATCCTCCTTTATTTTCTCCATGAGGTATGGTTAAGTAATCATTTGAGAGAGGGTTTATGATGTTCCTCCCTTAATTATTCCCATTTACATTCTCTATAAATCTAAGATGATTGGATCCTTTTCAATTCTCATCATTGATAAAGATGCAAGATCCTTTCTACTTAGAGCACCTGCCACCTTGTTTTCCTTACGAGGATGGAAGTGGATTGAGCAGTCATATTCCTTGACGAGATCTATACAGATTTGTTGGTTTATATTAATCACTTTTTGTGTGAATATATATTTGAGTCTCTTGTGATTAGTATATATTTCACAATTCTTTCCATAGAGATAATGCTGCCAAATTTTCAATGCAAAGATTACAGCCGCTAGCTCGAGATCATGTGTGGGATAGTTTTCCTCATTTATTTTCAGCTGCCTTGAGGCGTAGGCTATCACTTTATCATTTTTCATTAGCACACAACCTAATACCCTCTTTTAATCATCACTATACACCACAAAGAGTTCTCTACTTATTGGGAGTGTGAGTACTGGTGAAATGATAAGCCTCCTTTTAAACTCCATGAAGCTCTCTTCGCATTCATCACTCCAAGAAATATTTACTCCCTTCCAAGTTAGCTTGGTAAGAGTGTTAGAAAATCATGATAAATTCCCCAAAAATCAGCAATAATATCCAGATAACCCCAGGAAGCTATGTATATCTGTTACTGAAGTTGGCCTCATCTATACCTCAATTGTAGCTGTCTTGGAGGGATCCACAGATATCCCATTTCTTATGATGATATGTCCCAATAATGAGACCTCCTTCAACTAGAACTCACACTTTCTATACTTTTCACAGAGCTTATCCTTTCACATGGTCTCTAGTATAGTTCTTAGATGCTCCTCATGCTCCTCCTTGGTTTTAGAGTATATTAGAATATTTTTTATAAAGAATACCACAAATCTATAAAGGTAATCTCTAAAGACTCTATTCATCATGTCCATGAAACTCTTTGGAGCATTGGTGAGTCCTAAAGGAATTACAATGAATTCATAGTGCTTGTACCTTTTATGAAAAGTAGTCTTAGGTATATCCTCATTCTTCACCCTTACTTGGTTATATCCCGACCGCAAATCCACCTTGGGGAAGTATTGTGCTCCACGTAGCTGATCGAAAAAGTTATCAATTTGGGGCATAGGATACTTTTTCTTTATCGTGATTTTGTTGAGCTCATGATAATCAATGAAAAGGCACATTGACCAATCCTTCTTTTTGATGAAGAGGACTGGTGCACCCCATGGTGAAGTACTTGGGCATATAAAACCTTTATCCAGATTCTCCTATAGTTGTTTCTTCAGCTTCTCAATCTCCACAACAACCATTTTATATGGAGTCTTGGGTATTGGCAATGCCCCAGGTATAAGATCAGTTAAGAATTCAACATCTCTTCTATGAGAAAGACCAGACAGTTCCTCAGGAAACACTTCAGCAAATTCCCTCACAATAGGCATGTCTTCAAGGATGGTTTCTTCCTTAGACTCAATCATATGAGCTAGATACGTGTTATCATAGGGCATTAATATCCAAGCTTGAGATGTTGGTGCTAAAGAAGATTCATATTCCTCATTGCGCTTGTATAGAATCGAGGGTCGATTCTCCATATGGAGAGTGATTTCCCTCTCCCGGCAATTTATGTTGGCTCTATATAGGGAAATACAATCCATGTAGAGAATTTCATCAAATTCTACTAGGGGGAGTATGACAAGGTTCTCCGGGAAGTTAAATCCACAGATTATGATAGGAGAGGAGTTATATTCAGGGAATGCAATGATTTCCCCATTTTCCACACTCACTGACATCTTTACTTCCATGATTTGTGGTAGTGTTGGGATTGTTCTAATAAACTTTCAGGATAAAAAAGAATGTGTAAAAATAGAATAAAAAAGTATGTTATCTATTTTTTAATGAATAACTGGCATACCTGTCACCACTTCATTATTGGGGTTCACTTCGGCGACAATGATGGACAAATATCACCCTTGCTACCTTGGAGGTTATTAGTTGCCTCCAAAAACCCTTGGATTTGGGAACTAATTTGAAAGGTACCATAGTTCTTTGTTGCTAAAGCAATGAACAACACGTTGAGGGTTGAACGGAGCGTTCCTATCCTTTGTCACAGTAGTGGGTTTTTCTTGTTGGCAGTTCACAGCTAGGTTCCCTTTCCTTCCACACCTAAAGAATTTCCTCATCCCCTTCAGGAAATTTATCGGGTTCTTCTTTCCACACCTTTGGAAAGTGGGGTGCTGGATATTCTTAGAACCATTAGATTTATCCATAATACCACCATAATTGAATTACACCTTACACTTATTTATTCTCATGATACCCTTGAGATTCACCGATCTCCATTTTGACCTTAAGGGCACATCTGAAAATTTCCTCATAGAAATCAAAGTCACGAATCGCCAGGGCTTTCTATAGGTTAGGTTTCATCCCACCAAAGAATTGGTCAACCTTGAATTTGGGGGTAACGACAAAACCATAGGCATATCATGCACTCCTTATAATGTTTTCCTCGTACGCTCTGATGGATTCGTCATCTTTTTTCTTGAGGGAAAGGAAGTCCCTTTCCATCTTAAGTCGGAGGGTGTGGGAAAAATATTTATTGAAAAACATTTTCCAGAAATCCTTCTATTCCAATGCCTCGATCTCCTCCGCAGGATTCATATTTTTGATCAATGTCCACCATTGATCGGCTTCACCCTATATATGATAAGCATCCAGAAGAACCTTCTCTTTTTCTGAACATTGAAGGATAGAGAAGATCTTTTCAATGGAGTTGATCCATTTTTCAGTTATTGAGGGATCAAATGATCCATTAAAAGTAGGAGGAATTTGTCTCATGAAGTTCTCAATTGCGACTTGTTCTATCTTAGAGGGGTTGAACATTTCTCTTGACCCATGTTTCTATTCAATGATTGAGTTAACTGAGAGAGTATCATGACAAAGTTTGTGATTCATGCTCCCATTGGACTAGGCATCTCATTAGAACAATCATCACATTAATCTTCACATCAATTTTTAGCTCGAGTCCTCCTATTATCGGTAATTTTTTGGAATAAAAGGAAAGTTGGGGTAACACATAATGGGTAATCTAAAGACAAAAACAAATGACTTATAAATTAATTTTATTTCCTTAACTTCTGAATTTATAGGCTTAAGTATATGTTATCCATGATATAATTTCCAACATTTATTCTTAGGGTCATTTTTATTCCCTTAATAATGGTTCATACTAAGATCATGAATTTACCAAAGCATATCCCTTAGGAGTGTTGTAACCAAGGGTGAAACAAGGCCTGTTGTCGTGTACCAGGATATCTCGGGTCAAGCCCAAAACTCCTTATCGGAGTTTTCATTCCTAGGTACATCTGTGCCAGAGCCGCCTCTACCAACTCGTATCCAGACAAGGATGTATTTTCTTGATAAAACAATTACTCAATAATCACAAAAATTTAGAGATGTTTTCATTATGCTTGGTTTTATCCCTAAGTCTTTTACTAGGGTTTTCTAATCCTAATCCCAAAAATAACTAAACCTATCCTCTGATACCAACTATAACAACCCTACTCTTTATTACACACTTCAACATGATTTATTATATAAAATATTCACTTGATACCATATAGAATATAGATAAGTATAGTGTATTTTGGGATTAGGATCATTACATGATAACTTAAAACATAAAACCCAACATCTTTATTGAAAACTTCCTTTACATGACCACAACATTCATTCGTACTTAGCATTGCATGGGATAACCTGAGGAAATGCATAATAAAAGGGTGAGATATAAAGCCCATTAAGGGAGTAAACAAGGAATAACATGAATAATACAATACATTTTAGGCAACAAGCATATCAATGGATCATAATAGAAACATGAACATAAAGGCATGATATGCCCTGATTAACATAACATGGAAATGTGGCAACAACACTTAACATGGTATTAGAATGAGACAAGGCTCATTGCACATGGAGCATGAGTAAACCCTCATTGAACTTAACGTATCATGATTCTACTCTTTACCCAATGCATTGGAGCATTATTAGGGTTCACCCTTCTTAAACATTTCATTTCATGCTTAAGTGTGCCACATTGATCATATAACATAAATGCAGTAAAAATAACCATTTCTTGTATGATAAAAGAATTCATAATTCACACATGTAAATATATAATAAATAAGTAAATGTGAATAAAGGTGAATAACCTTGATAGATAAATGGGCATGGTATTCACTATACAATGACTTTGGCTTGGAAAATCACTGTGCAATTTCGGCAGCATAACGGCGTGACATAAGAATTCATAAAAATGGTTGATGAGAGAGAAATGGGTGTCTCATAAAATTTACATAAAATGGATAGTAAGGGGGTTATAAATATACATGTACAAACATAAATAATGTAATTTTGATTCATAATAAAAAATAATTTCTTGAATGTAAATGGGGAGAGAGAAATTTCTTACGGAATTTAGGAATGGTAACGGGTGTACATGGGAGGAATTTAATGAGAGAGAAAGGGGTCTCTCATCATTCAAACATAAATAGTAAAGTATTTGAGAGGTGAAAAATCATACCCAAATATTTATAATTGAAAATAAAATGTCATAACAACCTAATGAAATTTGGACAAAAATGAGAAAGGAAGAAATCCCTTACTTGGAAGTGTGATCGCAAAGGCTTGAGAGAGGCTTGAGAGAGGCTTATTGGGAGATTGTGGCACATTGGGAGGATTATAGATAGATGAGGGAAGAGGTTGGACGAAATCCAAAGGATTTTAGTGAAGATGAAGTGAGAGCTTGGTTGGGTTTATATAGGAAAATAGAGGAAATTATTTATTCATTAGGTTTGGGACACCACATATTAAACTAATCAAAACCACAAACCAGACCATGGTTTTGCCCAAGGTTTTTTCCAAAGGGGAGTGGAAAAAATTATTTTATAAGGTAAAAGGACTAAATTATTAAAATATTACGCTTGATTATGTGGAGGTGAGTCACACTCTGAAGGAAATCAATTTAAAAAGATAAAATGTTTTATAACTCTTGGAGGGTCCACTAAAACTTTATAAATTAAATCAAACAAACCTAAAATCAAATTATTTTAATGGTAAAAAATATATTGGTAGAAAATACCTTTATATTTTTTTTATTACGTCACTATTGGGTCATTATGATGTCATAAAACACATTATATATTTAAACGGTACTTAATTTTTACCCAAAAATTTTACTATCTCAGAAAATTGTGAAAAATTAACCATTGGATAATTTCGACATCCTGATTCCAAAAATAATATTCATTTTATATAAATAATTTTATAAATATGTGAATTTTTACTTTTAAAATAAAAATTGATATTTATTGAAAATTCATGGGTTTTGATAAAAACACCTTTCAAACCATAATAAAAATTACAATTGTATTCATAAAAATTATATGATAATTTATATTTAATAACAACTAATTTAGTAATAATATTTCATTAAAATATTATTTAATTCATAAATCCATTAATTCATCAAAATACATTTCTAAATTTAATATTAACTAAAAATACTATTTTTGATTTAAAAACTATTTACAAATTAACAATAATAAAATGAACGAATATTCTCTATACAATAATAATGTACATAATAATAGTGCTAGGGTATTGTTACATAACTTCTTATAACACTTTCATAAGACCTAAGGGTAAGGTGTGCGATGGTGACTGACTCTTAGGGTGGCTCGGATAACATCGCTCGGGTGGTAATCTCTATCAACTTCCACTTCGCCCATAGGTGGTTCCATTTGAGCTTAATGTGTTGAAGCTCAGCTTAGGCTTGTTCAAGAGTGAATCCCAATTATGCTACCTCCTTTTCAAGCTCTGAAAAATGGGATTTGTACAGAGTAATTCTACTGGATGAGGCCATCGCTTCCTTTGTCTGAGTAAATTGGATTTGTTAAATCCCTATATTTATACTAATCAGGTGATCACTGTTCAACGACTATATTAGAAACAATCACAATTCTTAATGGTTTTTCAAAATTTATAAAACATAAAACCAAGGAAGTACATAAGTTTTATATACCCAAAATAATACATTTAAATAGATCAAAAGGACTTTTCATTATTGAATGTATGGTTCGTTATAGTGCTAAATTGATAAGCACTAATAAAAGGAATCTTTATTAGTGCTAAAAAAGCATTGATAAAATGAACCTTTAGCAGTGCTAAAACTGTACTATAGGTAAGGGATTTATAATTATAATTATATTTTTTTTGAAAAAATATTTATGTAATTGTATATTTGTTTATTATAATTTTATAATTATTTAAATATATAATTATTTATGTATAATTACCTTAATACTTTTTGAAAAATTTATATTATATTATTTATAATTATAAATACATAATATTATAAATATAATAAATATACATTTATAAATATATTTATAATTACTTATTTATAATTATAAATACATTTATATAATTATATATGTTTATATAATTATAAATATTTAATAAATAAATATAATTATAAATATAGTAAATATATTCAGTATTTAAATATATTTATTATAATTTTATAATTATAATTATATTTATATCATTATATATTTTTATATAATTATATATATATATATATAATAAATATATATAAATATAAAAATATTAATTATTTAAATATATTTACTATAATTTTATAATTATTTAAATATATAATTAATTATTTATAAATATATGAATAATACTTTAAAAATAACAATTTTATATATTTATATATTTAGATAATTATATATATATCCCCTAGGGAGCAGCTTAGTGGTAGCTGCCCCTATGATTTTTAGTGAGGTCTCAAGTTTAAGTCTCACCGAGTAAATTATTTAAGTAAATTTATTATAATTTTATAATTATTTAAATATATATATAATTAATTATTTATAATTATATAAGTACTTTTTTAAAAAATAATATTTATTTATTTATAATAATTATAAATATATAAATCTATAAATACAGTAAATATAAATTTATAAATATATATATTTATAAATATTTATTTACAAATATATTTTTAACATTATTAATGGATATATAATCTTAAATAAATGAATTTTAAAACTGAGTAAAATTGAATAATTCAAAATGAGTACCCTTTATGAGTGCTAAAAATAAAGCGCTGAAAAAAGGCACCTTTTATCAATGCTAAAAGAAAGCGCTGATAAATACCATCACTATTAAAGGCCTCTTTTGTAGTAGTGAATCTAGTTTATCTTGTGTCTAGATAGAGTGGGACGAGGTTATTGAGTGTGCTTAAATGGCCCCCCATGATGGCTTCACACTCCTGGGATGGTTTAGGTCCTAGCTAGTTTGATGGGATCAGCGATACAAGTTGGTTATTTAAGGTTGACTTAAATTTATTTTCACTAGTTCAAGATCATATTACTTGACTTCCTTGATTATTTCATTTTAGTGCTATGGGTTGGAGATGGTATTTGTAATTTGAGGCCTGTAATTGGTTTTGTCCTCTTATTTTTTTGTCTATGTGTAGCGATTTGTAAAATATATGCATTACTAATGTCCAAAATTTTAAGCATGTACTTGGGTGGGCTCTAGTTAGACCTACTTGGTCAATCACTGTGCATCTTCTTTTTTTTCATTACACTACTCTTCATGTATGCACCTAAGTCTGGTAGGTTTTCCTTCTTTTGGTTGTTCTGGTTTCTTGTTTGTTATTACATTTTTACTTTGGAAGATTCTTTGTTTGTCTTGGTACGTTTGTATGTGGTGATTTCTATAAGGGTTCCCACTAAACATTTAAAGTGGTTTTCCTAATAATAAAAATATTTAATATTTATTGAATGATTGGGTTAAAATATAGAATGTAATTGAGCATATAAATATTAATCCAAATGATTCATAATCATTACTTTTAAAATAACCTTTTGTTAATCCACACAAGACATAAGTTTTGGTGTATCTATAGTTTAAAGTTCAGAAATGTGAAGCCAAACAAGGTACTAAACATGTAATAGGAAATAAATAATGCGTACTAATATTAAACTAGGTAAATTATTAAATATATCATTAACTATATCCAATTATTAGTCACAATAACCCAAATAAGGCATAAGGTGTGACTCAAGCACCAATTAAGATATTCTAACTGAAAAAATGAATGATTCCCATTTAAATAAATTTTATACATTTAAAACCCGATTTAGTAACAAACTTTGTTAATGAAAAAGTTCATTTAAAGTTTATATGAACATTTATTACTCATATTTTAGGAAAATGAAGTTTTACACTTTTGATCCTTAAAATATACAAAGAACATGTCTTGTTAGTAATGTAAACTTATGATTTAGTAAAACTTTTTAAAGAATGAAAATACCTAAGGTTGAGATTTCATGAAAATAAACTATTTACTTGAGGTATTTATATAAAATCAAATCCATACATAATTCTTTAATAAAATAAAAACATTTAGTATTTAAAATTTTTTTAGTTTAGTTTCAAAAATCAAACAAGTTGATGATACTTAATACTTTATCAAAACAAATAATTCATTCCCACTTAATCAACCCATCCATTATCTCATAACTGATATAATCACTAAATCGAGTTTAAGTATATTTCATTGACATATAATTCTTTTAGGTTATATTGAAAGGATATAAATTTATTTCTAATACAAGATAAGGTTTAAAAGAGAATACTTAACTAAGTATATTCATACCATTTAAAATAATGATTTTAATCTAAATTTAGGTTTACTAAGAGTACTCAAGATATTGGAATATAAATATTTACCAAATAGTAATTTCCATTCTTGAAAAAAGGTCTAAAACATGAGAATATCTAGGCTACTATATCAATATAAATAGAGATAACATAACCCAAACATATGATAACTACATTCTTTTTTTGGGTCTTAAAATTATTTTAATCTTATATAATTTCTCAGCATGAACTTATATAAATTAAAGACTGTAAATAATTAAAGAACACAATTCCAAACATTAATTTCCTATAATAAGTAATTTTAAAAAAAGTAAACATGTTTAAGATAATTTACACAATGTACTAATCATAAATATATGATTTGAACAACATGAATGATTTTACTTCTATCTGTCCACACCCAATCTCATGCAAAAAACATTAGTTAGTCCTCCTATGGAAACATTTTCACTAAATTTTTTTAGTTTTACCTATCAACATACTATATAATTTCTCTGTCACAATTTATAAACAACCTAAATCATCCCATGTTATTTTAAATACCTAAAACAATGCACAATATCAAAACTTATTGTAACTTCATGGTTGGTTCCTTTCAAAAAAAATCCAAATCCTCTATCATTCTCTTACCTTGAGTACTAAATCACCTAAAATTAGACTCACACTCAGATAAATTTAAATCAAACCTAAGCTCGATATCAAACATAGACTCATTCTAACACCTCATGAAATTTTGGGAAATAGTTTTCAATGTCATAAATATTTATAAAACATTCTTAATGTTGATTCCTGATTAAATTTTATGGAATGTTAATTCTTGGATTATTTTCTTTTTGTATGATATTTTATGAAATTGGTTTTTGATAAATAAATAGTCCCTTGATTGAATTTTGAAATAATCCCATGGGAACCTTGGTATTGAGGTGGGTAGTCTAGGAAAATCATGTTAGAAATGTTTATCTCTACTTAACAATGAAATCTATAACAACAACACTAACTAAACATTGGTTTGGTAAGGAGTCACTTGTAGTGGGGGAATATTACAACATAGGATCATATCCTTGGGGTAATGTCTGCACTAGGTGGCCATGACTACTGAGAGTGTGAGGATACTTGAACCTTGACCTAACTTACTTAAGAAATCCTTTACCATGGTGCTAGGATTTAGAATTTTAATTTACTCCTATCTTTTAAAAAAAATTTATTCATTCCAACTTTATAAAATGTTTGTGAAATGTTTAATAATCATGTTTTTATTTATACTGGGTGGTGTACTACTTATAATTTTTATCTTCATTCCCATTTTAAATTTTATTTTTGAAAAAGATAACTTGGTTTTAAATGAGTGCGGATGTGCGTCGGGTTTCTGTTCCGACGCTGTTCCGCCAGGACGAGTTCGCGCGTGCGCCCGTCGACCCGAGGGGATGGTTGCACGGCTCGTGGCCCCGCAGTCCCGCTTTCCAAAGGCGGGCGGCATCCGTCCCTTATTCAGGGGCGTCTGCTCCTTGATCGAAACCGGGATGATGGGATGTCGGCTCCTCCTTCTGTGGACGTCTCCTCGGAACTCGTCGCCTAATCCGGGTCTCCCTCATAGATTTAAGACGTGCTCGTGAATCTCGTTCCCGGCGCCATGTCTCCATGGACGCTGGTTAATTACGCTGCTTCCGCCCGGACGCTCCAAGAAGTCTGGTCGGGGCAGCAACCTGCAGTGAGGAGACCGGGTAGCTCTGGGTGTTGGGGGCATGTATTAACACTGCGGCTCTGCATGTCTGCCTTCCGTCCCTAATCGGGCTTCTCGAAGGCGTGATGGCCTGAGGCATCCCGCGCTGGGTGCGGGGAACTGCGTTACCTGAGGTTTTCCTCAGCTTCCCATGTTTAACACGGGGTATGCCGCGAGTTTAACGTCCAGCGGGGACGGCATCGGACTGATCAACACGAGAAGTGGATCAGGTGACAGAACCCCTTGCGGGGAACCTCCGACGCTGGGGCCAGCACATGGGCGGCTTCCCGAGTAAAATGGAGTGGAATGAAATGGCATGACCCCACCGGGATGTGGCGGCCCGGGTAAGGATCAGGATGGATGATGGAGTGAAGAGCTTGGACCCCGTAGGGGCTTCCTATGTACCGCGCGTTAGCGCGGATCAAAGTCAGCGTAGTTCGGATATACAGTTTAACGTCATGCTGGACGTCGGCAAGCCGACTCACGAAGAGGTCGAGGCCGCCGGGCGGAGGATTGAACCGAACCACCTCGCACAGAGGGTGATGGAACGGCCGGGTGGATCACAGTTTCACATCATGCTGGACGCTGAAAGGAGAAAAAGGCAGTGGGGAAGCACAATGGAGATACACATGTGCCGTCTCCCACGAGGGCGGATTTATAGGTGAATCGACGCAAGTGTGAACCCAGGAGGGGTCCACTGATGGACGAACCGACGTGAATACGACCGGGACGACCAGGTGGTGGGCTTGAACCTCAGAGAGGTTTCCTACGTACCCTGTTTAGGAGGAAGGGATCAAAGTCCACGTAGTTCGTTCTGTCAGGACTTACGCACTGAGGCAGCCCGGATGCGGTAAAGCTCAGTTGGAGAGGGACTTGGGCCGAAGGTGGGAGACCTCGATCCCTGTCACGCCCTCTACTGGCTTCGGCAGTGGGGAAGCACGATGGAGATACACATGCGCAGTCCCCCACAAGGAACTAGGGGTTTGTAATACCCTACCCCCGTGGGCGAAGGCCACTCCAATCCCGACATCCCTGCAGAGACGAGCGGGTGGGGGCCACATCCGAACCGGGAGGGGGACCCTGCGTGCGAGGCACGAGATCGGATGAAGAGGACGGTTTAACGTCTTGCCGGACGAAGTACAGTTTAACGTCGTGTGTTGAGGACGATGGAGGCTAGGCAGTTTAGCGTCGTGCAGCTTGGACGTGGTATAGTTTAACGTCATGTTGGACAAAACACTTGGTAGTTTAACGTCTTGCAGCGCGGACGTGGTACAGTTTAACGTCATGTTGGACGAAACACTTGGCAGTTTAACGTCTTGCAGCGCGGACAAGGTACAGTTTAACGTCATGTTGGACAAAACACTTGGCAGTTTAACGTCTTGCAGCGCGGATGAGTGTAGTGCCGCCGATGGGTCCGTGTCACTTCGCGCAAGACTAGGGGGCCGCACAGGAAGACAATGCACGGTGCGGGCACCCGGGATGAGGATCATCTGGCGCCACGCAGGCGGGTACCGTCAGGGGGTCAAAGGGGGCGTCCCCGGCAGATTGCGCGTAAAAGGGGAGTTGGCGCGCAATACCGCGGGTCGGCGCGCAATTGGACGGCCTGGCGCGCAATTGGGCCATCACTTTGCGCGCGGATGATTGAGATTGCACGCACCGGGCTTCGGATAGCACGCGGGGGAAACGGCCCATTCTTTTAACGAATAGACACTTTGAAAGGGGGGGGGGTGTGCGCAATCGGGCTGGATTGCGCGCACCCGGAGGCAATTGCGCGCAAGAGGCTTCTTTTGCGCGTGAAGACCTTTGGGTGAAGAGTTAATTCAAAAGAAAGGAGCCAAAGGGATTGCGCGCGAAGGCGAACCCCGAGGCTTTCTTGCGCGAAAGAAAGGAGGTTACCTGAAGATCGACATTGCGTGCGGAAGGGGTTGGATTGCGCGAACGAGCGACTCTTCGAATTCCGGCAACCTTCAAAACGTCGAGGGTCGCCTTATATTTATAGGCAACCCCGGGCGCGGAATCTGGTTCGCGGGCGCACAATTTCCTTCGCGGGCGCGGAATCGGGCCCGGCGCGCAAGGGAGTCGTGCGGGCCACGGGCGCGCAAAATTGCGCGCCGGCCCAGCGCATTGCGCGCATCCCGGGAGGTTTGCGCGCGACACTGCAAATTTGCGCGCGGGTCTCCAAAATTCCGCACAAGGCCTCCAGGCCCTCCGAAACATGCTTCTGACTCCAAATATGACCTCGCATTCCTCATCCGGAGCTTCGTTTGGGAACAACGGACTTTTCCGGCGTCTACAAAAGCCCCCCATCGGAATCTGATCGGCGAGAGGTCGCAACGATCGGGTTCTGAGGGAGATGCCGGAATGCTGAAGTCCTGGGTGGCGCGGGACTGTGGCGCGCAAAAAGGGTGTCGGGCGCGTAATTCGCTGTCGCGGTCGCGCAAAGCGCTTTCCGCGCAGCGCGGACACCCGGCCTCGCCTATAAATAGGGGCCCTGGGTTTCTAGAGAAAAGAGGGAGGTCATTCCTAGGAAAGGAGACCTCAGACCTAATCAATGTATCATCCCCCCAACTTGTTCCGACACACGAGCGAGACAACGCTAGGGGCGTTAAGATTTTATCCGAACATAGGGAAATGAGAAAGGGTGAATCGCGTGTCCCGAATTCAGAAATCCACGACGGTCGGCCTTCCAGGAAATGCCCAAGACGGCAAGCGGACAATGGATCAATTGACCATACTACTGCAATAGACGGACCGAAGGTCATCATTCATATTGCAGGAGGCGGATCACATGTCATCATCAACGCCGCTTTGGAGGTTCCTTCAGGCACAAGGGTGGAAATCCAGATCAACAGGGCATGCGAAGCGTGGGGCGAAGTGACGATTTGTTCGGACAGAATCTAACGCTCTCAAAATTGCGCCACCGTGGGGAAAGCGTATTAGGCGGATGCACTAATCTGGCCGTGAATCACCCCAATTCTCAGACAGAACATCTTTGACGAGGAAACTGTCGCTTCCCATCATTGCAATGGGGCATCCCGAACTGAATCGGGGAGAATATCACAATCGCACCACTCTACCGGAAGCCAGGCCAGACGGCCAGCGACGAGGAGGGGCGGGACTTAGCGATCCCTGAGGCTGGACCCGAGTCGAAATGCCCGAGCGTTCCTACGTACTCCATCAGGCTGGAGATCAAGCCACACGTAGTTCTGAAAGTGCAGTTTAGCGTCATGCAGGACGTAGAACCCCGTTTGGGGAGATCTTAGTTTAAGGTCGTAGAGCTTGGACCATAGAGGCAGATCTTAGTTTAAGGTCTTAGAGCTCGGACCATAGAGGCAGATCTTAGTTTAAGGTCTTAGAGCTCGGACCATAGAGGCAGATCTTAGTTTAAGGTCTTAGAGCTTGGACCATAGAGGCAGATCTTAGTTTAAGGTCTTAGAGCTCGGACCATAGGAACCTCAAAGTACGCCACATCGTGGTCCTATCCCCTGGATATGCGAAGATGCACTGAGGGATAGTGTCAAGAGTGTCGAGGTTTCGCCTGGTCAGAATGGGAGGTGGAAAACGTAATGTGAATCATGCGGCCATTCACTCAAGGACTGGGGGCACCGACGTAACGATATGGGAGTACTGCCGACCGTGGCGGAAAAGCAGCAGCAATATCGTACTGACCGTTGATGGAATGAGGCAGCAAACGAGCATCAACCGATCAAGCGCATGATTCATATCGATTTTCTGCCCGAGGCCCTTGGGGGTACCAGCCCGAGTCGGTGGGAGAGCACTGAGGCATTGTGTCCAGACCGCTCACGGGGGCTCCACCCAGGGCGTAGGCGATGGGTCCGAATGAAAGGGAGCACGAAGCCTGAAAAGTGGAAGAAACCTGACCAAGCTGAACCTGACCCTCCTGGAAATAAACCAGAGTACTCTTGACACCGGTGGACCACTGCAAGGGGTCGAGGGACACGCCTTGAGGGTGACCCGAAGGCGGTAGATTCCCCGGAGAAGGGGGAATCTCTAAGAGGTGGGGGGCTGGACCCGAAGTTTCAAACATCCGGGCGTTCCTACGTATCCCATAAGGATGGAAATCAAGCCACACGTAGTTCTTGAAGCGCGACACAACACAATCGGGCACCAGCGCGGGGAAGGGTGCGGGTCTGACCCTCGCACACAGAAGAAGCGGTATTTGATATTTCTTGTTTGTCCTTAAAGGTGGATGGTTTTTCTTTGTGAAGCAACATTCCTGTGATTAAGAAATCTCTGGCATCGCCACAATAATCAAGCCATGAAAGGCATTGATAAATGGCGTGGTTATTAACCAGCGCCCAACGTGAGTGTCCCCTGAGGAGAACATCACGATGCAGTGCCGTTTCTCGTCGGGCGGCCAAGACGATCACAGTTTACGGTCGTGTGGTAGGACCAGACAACACAGTTTAAGGTCGTGTGGTTCGGACCATGGAGGAATCCGCTTATTGCGATATGGCGGACCCAGCGGAGGTGGGAACATACCCAGCCCTACGGTCATGCACGATTCCAGGAGAAGGATCCTGGGATAGGGGCCTGCGTATGTCCATCACCCGAGGGGCAGAGATGCTAGCCTCCAGTTATACTGGGCCCAGAACGCGATTGTTCGGGCGACTCCTTCCTTCTTATGGGGACGAGGGTCCAGCTACACATGGCCCTTAGGGAGGACATCAGCATATATCCTTGGTGCTCAGATCGTGGGAGCCTCGAAAGACACCATTATCTTGATTGGTCTGCCTAACGTGTAAATGTGTACTGAAGGTCAGTATGAAGAGAGTGTCGAGATTCCACTACAACGCACAGAGGCGGAGTGTGATGAGAACTGCGCAACCAATGTTCAGAGCCTGAAAGAGCCGACATGGAGATCAAGGATGTCGCTGACCATATTCGCAACACAACATCCGATCGCGTCAGCCTAGGATGGGGCAAGCAAACGAGAATCAACCTCTCAAGCGCAGGATTCATATCGATTTGCAGCCCAGGACCCGCCGGTAAATCGACCCAGAGCGGTAGGAGAGCACTGAGGCATCGTACCCAAACCACTAACGAGGATCCCTTTGAGTGAAGGCTCGAACAAGAGGAAGCGCGAGGCCCGACAAGCAACACAGGACTTGTCGGGATTGAATCCGACACTACGGGTCATAGACCGAAGTACCCAAAACATGTTAACAGATCACCGGAAAGGGCCGGAGGACTCACCCTGAGAGCAACCAAAAGACGGAAGATCCCCGTGATCAACCAAGAGACGGGGCTGGACCCAAAACACAAGCGTCCAGGCGGTCCTACGTATCCCATAAGGATGGGAATCAAGCCGTACGTAGTTCTTGAGAGGCAGTTTAACGTCATGCAGGACGATGAGGGGTGTGAGGTAGTCCCACACACAGGGGAGGCGTACGGCGCGGCCAGTAGACCAACGTGAATGAGGACATAATTCCCCGCTCACGCCACACGCCTCGCACAAAAAGGAGGGGAACTGGGGCCAGAGGCCCAACACGGGATAGAGATTCCCGAGAAATGGGGCTGGGCCTGAAACATGAATGTCCAGGCAGTCCTACGTATCCCATTAGGATGGGAATCAAGCCGCACGTAGTTCTTGAAGTGCAGTTTAACGTCATGCAGGACGAAAAGAGAAATGGGGGAGCAGAAGGCATCCCCAAACATGGGGGGCATACAACGTGGCGAGCAAACCGACGTGAATGAGGGCATAGCCCCGCGTTCACACCATACGCCGCACATCCGGAGGCAATTGGGCCAAGGGCCCGAGATGGGATGGAAATTCCCGAAGGATGGGGCTGGGCCTGAAACATGAATGTTCAGGCAGTCCTACGTATCCCATAAGGATGGGAATCAAGCCGCACGTAGTTCTTGAGGGGCAGTTTAACATCATGCAGGACGAAGACGCTTGGCAGTTTAACGTCTTGCAGCGCGGACGTGGTACAGTTTAACGTCATGTTGGACGGATGCTGAACAGTTTAACGTCTTGTAGATTGGACGAAGTATAGTTTAACGTCATGTTGGACGAAGATGCTTGGCAGTTTAACGTCTTGTTGCACGGACGAAGTACAGTTTAACGTCATGTTGGACGAAGATGCTTGGCAGTTTAACGTCTTGTCGCGCGGACGATATGCTAGGCAGTTTAACGTCGTGCAGCTTGGACGTGGTACAGTTTAACGTCATGTTGGACGAAACACTTGGCAGTTTAACGTCTTGCAGTGCGGACGTGGTACACTCAGGCAAAGTACTGCTTGAGGAACCTAGCGTTGGTGGGAGGAGTGACACGCTCACCATCCATAGTCGCTAGGGAGTACGCGCCATTGGGATAGACCTTGTGGATGACAAAAGGTCCCTCCCACTTGGGCTCCAACTTGGGCGGCTTCCTGCCGGGGATCATTGGTGCTCTTAGGGCCAGTACTAGGTCACCCTGCAGGAAGGAGCGGAGGCGAACCTTCTTATTGAAAGCTCGAGCCATTCTGCTTTGATGCCTCTCCAAGTTGTGCAAAGCGCGAAGCCTATTCTCATCCAATGCTTCCAACTCGACTAGACGGGCTTCAACAGCTCTGTCCGGCACTTGCTGGTCGTAGACCGCAGTGCGCAAGGACGGTAACTGGATCTCGATGGGCAGGATGGCCTCAGCTCCATACACCAGGGAATAAGGGGTCATCTGGGTGGAATTGCGAGTCGTCGTCCGATAAGCCCAGAGGGCGTTGGGGAGCTTGTCCGACCAACTCTTCTTGTTCTGACCAACCATCTTTTGCAGAATGTTAGAGAGGGTCTTGTTAAACGCCTCAATCTGTCCATTCGCCTGCGCATGATAGCGAGATGTATGGTTCGAGCGAATGTTGTACTTGGCGTACAACTTCTTCAACTCGGCTGCTCGGAAATTGGCTCCGTTATCCGTGAGGATAGCGTGAGGCACTCCAAATCGATAAATGATGTTGGAGGTCACGAAGTCAGCGATCGAACATGATTTGACCTCTCTGAGCGGAATCGCCTCTGCCCATTTGGAGAAGAAGTCCGTGGCGGTCAGAATGAACCGGCACTGGCGAGCCGTCGCCGGCGGGTAAGGTCCCACAACGTCCAGACCCCAGACTGCAAAGGGCCAGGAATACCTAGTGGTATGGAGAGGCTCCGGCGGCCGATGCACAAAGTTCGCATGAACCTGGCACGCATGGCACCTCCTGGAATACTCGATGGAGTCATGGATCATGGAGGGCCAGAAGTATCCCAACCTCTGAATCTGGTGGGACAGCTTCGGCCCAGTCTGGTGGGCACCACATGAACCAGCATGAACCTCTTGCATGACTCATGGGATCTCAACTCCTTGAAGGCAACGGAGGAGAACACCATCAAATCCGCGCCTATAGAGGATCTGCTCCAGGCCGGGACTGCTCTGGAGGACAAAATGCGATGCGCGGCGTCGAACTCGCTCGCGCTCGGCCCGATCTGACGGGAGAATACCATGTTGGAGGTACTCAACCAAAGGCGCCCTCCAATCAGGGGCTGATTCGACTGCCATATCTGGGGTACTCGGGGCTCCGGGCACAGGGGAAACCGCAGTGAGATTACTTACCGACGGGTCGCGATATCCCTCCGGGGTAACGGGGGCGATGAGCCTGCGGTGCGTCACGCGGACGATCAGGTTGTCCTGTTCAGGCTCTGCAAGTGACGCAGCAAGGCTGGCCAAAGCATCTTCTCGACCGTTCTGCGACCGGGGAATATGGAAAATTTCTGGCCGAGAAGGGAACTAGGCCATCAGAAGGAGGGTGCACTCCAGCAATGGCACAAGTTCTGGCTTCCTGATAACATAGTCGCCATTGATCTGCTTAACGACCAGCTCGGAGTCCCCTTTCACACACATATGGGGCACGTCGATCTCGAGAGCTAACTCGAGGCCAGTGATGAGGGCATGGTATTCCGCCTCATTGTTGGTACAGCCCTATGACAACAGGAAAGAGTATGGCAGCACAGCTTGCTCCGGGGTAATGAAGACGATACCCAAGCCCACTCTGTTGAGCTTAGGATTATCGAGCCTTCTACCGGTGGGGCTCCGGGAGGCACCGTCAAAGTGAATCTGCCAGCACGGATCGGCATGATCGACCGAGAGAATGGCCTCATCAGGAAATCCTAGATCCAGCGGCTGATCCGCGGAGGTCGGGTGAGCAGCCAGAAAGTATGCCAATGCTTGCCCTTTGATGGCCTTCTGAGACACATACCTGATGTCGAACTGCTGGAGAATCACAACCCACCGCGCTAGACGGCCAGTCAACATAGGCCGGCTCAGGATATACTTCAACGGGTCTACCCGAGAAACCAACTGTACCTCGTGGTGCTGCAAGTAGTGCCGTAATTTCTGTACGGAAAATACGAGCGCCAGGCAGCTCTTCTCGATGGGGGAATACCTAACTTCCGCATCGAGGAGCATGCGACTGAGGTAATAGAGGATATTCTCTGTTCCCTCGTTGTTCTTCTGGGCGAGAAGGGCACCAAGGGACCGTTCCAGGGCGGTCACATAAAGGACCAGCGACTTCCCGGATACAGGCAGCATCAGAACCGGAGGTTGAAGCAGGTACTGCTTGATTTCATCGAAAGCGGTCTGACACTCTTTATCCCATACATAGGTGTCACCTTTCTTCATGAGCCGAGAAAAGGGCTTACACTTGCCGGCCAGATTCGCGATGAATCGGCGTATATAGGCTAAGTGGCCTTAGAACCCTTGCAGTTCCCGGATGTTACCTGGGGGAGGCATCTGGCTAATCTCCCTGATCTTCTCCGGGTCGATCTCAATACCCCGGTATCTTACCACAAATCCAAGGAACTTTCCGGAGGTGACCCTGAAGGCACACTTCAACGGGTTCATCTTCAGGCAGCGAGACCGGAGGAAGCCGAACACTTTCTCAAGATATTTGAGATGGTCCTGACGCTGGCGTGATTTGACCACCAAGTCGTCGACGTAGCATTCCACCAGTGTGCCGAGGATTGGCTTGAATATGCGGTGCATCGCCCGTTGATAGGTGCCACCCGCATTCTTCAGGCCGAAGGGAATGACCTGGTAACAAAAGATACCTTGGGGGGCCCTGAAGGCAGTGAACTC
Organism: Viscum album; assembly: GCA_963277665.1. NCBI lineage: Eukaryota > Viridiplantae > Streptophyta > Magnoliopsida > Santalales > Viscaceae > Viscum > Viscum album. Next base: position 1,894,033,557 of record OY728158.1, on the reverse strand, counting down.
CTCATCCTCAGGGGCCATCCGGATTTGGTTGTATCCGGAGTATCCATCCATGAAGGAGAGGGCTTGGAACCCTGCCGTGGCGTCAATCAACAGCTCTGTCACTGAAAGGGTAAAATCATCCTTCGGAAAGTGGCGGTTGAGATCGCGGAAGTCGATGCAGACTCTGATCTACCCGTTCTTCTTCCGGACCGACACAATGTTGGCCAGCCATTTGGGGTACTGAACTTCCCTCACGAAGTTGGATTTGATAAGCTTGTCAACTTCGGCCTCAACCATGGCACCGTGGAATGGGTGCATCTTCCTGGGAGGCTGCTTGAACCCGCGATGGTTCGCCGGGAGACCAAGGCGGTGGACGACTACCTGAGGATCTAGCCCCGGAATCTCGTCATAGCCCCAAGCGAACACATCACGGTGCTGTCTGAGGAAGTCCACGTACTGCTGCCGCTCCTCAGAGGGCATGGAGGCACTGACCAATGTGGGTCTTGGATCTGCTTCGGTTCCAAGATTCACCTGTACTAACTCATCGACCGTGGCGGAGACGCCCTCCTCAAAGGCTGGGGGTGCATCTTCCACGTCCTCTCCACTCGGGGAGGGATCGTCCACGGGAGAGACTGCGCTGGGAACTGCATTGGGGCTACCAGATCCTGCTGGGCCGCTGATGCTGGCACGGGCGGTCGCGGTCATCTCATCAGGAGACTCACAGGCCGTCGAGACCATGGCTACGTCCAACCGATGAATCGGGAGGACGTAAGCGTCATCCAAACTTGCCCAGGGATAACCTCCAACAGCGACAGGCTCAACCTCACCTGCCAGGATCTGCTTATCCTTGCTCTTGTAATAGTCCGCGTCCAGATAGAGGGCTTCACATGAGGCAAAAGGAGAGGCATCTCCCTGAAGCACTCCTACTCGACCGTTAAGGGAGTATTTGAGGCATTGGTGGTATGATGAGGGAACCGCCGCATGAAGGTGGAGCCATGGCCATCCCATCAATGCATTATACGCAGTGTCCTAGGATGTCGGCCAAGTGCTTCAGGACATCATACTTTTTTGCCAAGCGCGAGCCCCTGGTTGCAGGAGGTTGCTCTACGGTTGGAGGCATGTCGGGCCTTGCTTATTGGACCGGCGGCCGACTGGTGCTTGGCGCATCCCGCTGTTCATCGGTTGAAGCCCGGGAAGTAGTCACCGTATTGGGGTCAGGAGGCCGGGATGGACTCGTGGTAGGGCGGAGCTGATCGCGACGCGGCTGAGGCGGTTCTGCCTGGTCCCACACCACAAACAGTGGCGGAGGCGAATCCGTCATCCCCGGATGGGGGGGCTGCGCACGTTGAGCTTGGTTTTGAGCCTGCTGCCTAGTCTCAGTGGCGTGCACAGCCTGGCTGGAGGTACCAACTGTTGTGCCCCGGCGACTCCTGTTGTTGCGGTTCCTCCGACGGTGGCGACGACCGGGGACACTAGGGAGGTCCACCTGGTGTTCTTCAACGTCGGGAACCGAAAAGGGATTTACCAGCTCGACGGTATTAACCGAAGCGTACCCAACACTGTCATCGGACGAATCATCCATCACTAGGCGTATCCGAGGAGGGACCCCCATCTCCGGGGGCATGAAATCGCCGAGAGTGCGGGATAGTGGTGGAACTGGCGGGGCACGCTCTTCCTTCTTGCGCCGCCGCCGTTTGCTCTTCTCGGAAGAGGCAGGCTGGGATGATGATGCCGAAGCAGCACCCGCAGATTCAGGGGGCTCAGGCTGATTCAAGCGCGCATGGATGATTCCATGGGCGCGAATGATCGTCTTGCGGGCCATCCAGTTATTATACTTCTGGGATCCGCGGTCGGAGACCAGCTGCCATTCGTCCTCATTGCCACTATCGTCATCTGATCCCACGAACACGCCCGCCACTTGTGCTGGAGCTAGGCCAAACCTGATTACATTGTTGTTAATCTGGTCTTGGAGCCAGTCCTTAAACACGTAGCACCTCCGGATGGTGTGCCCCAGGGCCCGATGGTAAGGGCAGTAGTGGGGGTTATCCGTGAGATGTGCCTCCTCTGGCCTCCAATACTCAGGCAGTCGCACAATCCTCTGCTCCAGGGCGCTCCGGAAATAACCGGGGACCTGATCCTCATGAAATGAGTAAGTCAGGTATCGCGGGCCCCTGGGAGCGTGGTCTTGACGAGGGGCTGGAGGGGCCTTCCGAGGAGGTGGACCCTGATTATCTCGCCTGGGTTGTGGCGGTACATTACGCGGAGGGGCCGGCCGGTTCTGGGGCTGCCGCTGCTGGGCCGGGAACTGAGCCCGTGGAGGCGGATTCCTGTGAGGCTGCGGAGCTGGCCTCACCGGCAGCAGCTCCAACTGCCTGGGGGCCTCTACCTGAGCAACAGCAGTGGGCTCAGCCCTGCTGACTCTCCTTGCAGGAATCATAGGGGGAAGCGGGTGTGCCTGACTGGCCTATTGCAGGGCTTCCTCAAGACGTTGAGCTTTGTCTGAGAAGTCCCTGAACCCTCCGGGGTAATTCTGAGTGATCAAGGAAGGGACCAGCTCGGTCTTGACGTTCCCGACGCACATTGTCAGCAACTGCTCCTGAGTCAATGGAATGTCAAGGGAATACGTGAGACCCTTCCATCGGGCGATGAAATCCGCGACTCGCTCATCAGGCCTCTGCTTGCACTTGAAGAGGTCTGCGATACTCGTCTTCCGGGTCGTGGAACTGAACTGGTAGAGGAATTTTCTACGAAGGTCCTCCCAGCTAGTTATCGACCCGACGGGGAGTTGGCTGTACCAGAAAAATGCTGGCCCTTCCAGTGTCTGGACAAAGCAGCGAAGCTTAGCGGCCTCCTGCTGCGCCGGAGTCCCCAACATAGGCCCGCACCTCGAGTTGAAATGGGCCAAATGCTGTGGCGGATCTACAGTCCCATTGAAGGGGGCGAAAGTGGGGTTCCTGAATCCCGGAGGTGCCGGCATGTCATCCAACCATGCTGGGTATGGCTTGCCGTCCGGTGGGATCGCCACTTGCCGAGTCTCCAAGGCTTCTAAGCGGGCGATGAGTGCCGCCATCGGATTGTCCGGACATGGGTTCCATTCCTGGCGAGGATCTCTAACCACGAGCACATTGCATGGCCCTTCAATCGGGTCGTCGACCAGGTCGTCGAACTCGGCAGCTCGTGGGATGGCGGGCGGAGCGGCCCTTGGGGCAGCGGGAGGAACCCGAGCGGGGTCTCTCAGGTAGTCACGCCGCTCGGGAGGGTGTGGTGAAACATACCGCGCCCTCTTTCCATAGGCAATGGCCTCTCCCCTGTCGGCGAACACGGCGTAATCACGGTTGCCCGGGAGAGTCTCGTCGAGGAGTGGTTGTTCCTGTCCCTGCTGTCCTGGCCTAGGATCACCGTAGTCAGGCCGCTGCTCTGCAGCGCGCTCAGCGAGGAGCTGGTCAACTAGCTTCTTCTGCTCGGCGAGCTGTTGACGTAGCATAGCCTTCTCGGGATCCTCATCCGCCCTCTACGTGGGGAGACCCAGGAGGTTCCTCTGGTGATGTTTAACTCTCACCGATGGATCCAACAACGGCTTTTCTTCGGGGGGAGAGCCCCCGTCGAGAAGTTCCAAACCGTTCCCCTCTCCTGACAGGTCAGCCATATTGACCGTTTCCGTCCCTGGGGATGTACCCTCAGGGCCACCCAGTGAATCAGGCTGTCGACGAATCGCACTGAAGCGTAGGGTAGCATACTGCCCCCATCCACGGATATACACATGGGGGGTGGCTCCCTCGATAACCTTGCGGAGTACTTGAAAACACTCAACACATCGTTGTTGGAGGGCCTCGTGGTGCCCAAATGACCCGGGGTGCCGAACCGCGGGGAGCGTGGCCAGGTCAATTTGACGGCACTGCTCACCAATATCCTCCAGGTGTGCTTGACTCCCGGGATATGGCATTTGTAGGCGGTGAAGACGGGAGTGAGTCTCCCGGAGAGTTCGGCGGAAGCATTCGAACTCATCCGGGGTGAGCGATTCGGGTGCATCAAAGTCCGGTCCTGCGACTGGCCAAAACTTCTCAGGGAAGTGGCCCTCTGCAAGGACGGTCCAGAAGCTCCATGACTCAAACTCGGGACCCAGGTCTCCTTGGTCCTCTTCAATGACTGGGAATGGATGGGGAACCGGCAGTGGTGCCGAGGCGGGCCGCCGGGCCGACGGGCTGGCCGGCGGTGAATACGGCGAGCAGGCCGATTGGCCTCCATATCCCGGGCCGCCCTCTGAGGGTGGAGGTGCCCCAGATACCACATCACGATAGGACGGGCCGGCGAGCGAACATCCTGCCATAGCGTCGGTGCTCGCCGAGGGTGCACTAGATCGCGGTTCGACCGTCGGTCCCCAGAAAAAGCCTCCGGCTTCTCCGATCGAGGCAGAAGGCGCTTCCAGAGGGGCCGGTACCAACCGAAAGCTTGATCCTTGGGGGTCTACCAGGCCCTCACTACTCTGGATATACCTTTGGAGAGAAGCGGGGATCATATCGATCTCTCTCTCGGGAAGTACGAGGCTGACGTTCCGCATTCCTATCCCTGCCCCTGACTGGCGGGACCGGGGGGATGGCTCTGTCGCCGAATCATACTCTACATCTGTATCAGAGAAACGAACCGGTTGGATCTCTGTCCGGAATTCCCTAACATTCTTCCCTCGACGTCGACGCCTCGCCCTCCTGCCCCTGGGTGGTTCTTCGGGGCATGGCTGATCTCTGTCCTGGCGTCCTCTGGCCGCACCAGTGTTGGGGCCAAGAGGACTAGAAACCAAGGTGCGAGGAGCACCGGGACAGATATCAAAGGGGACACGGGGAGAGATGCTTCCGGGCAGGCCTCCGGGCCGGTATCGGGAGGTGGGATGACCCATGCCTCTTGGATCGGCCACACGGAGTAGACCCTGTTGGTGAATAGCACTACCGCGAGGTGGTCCGCGGTGGCTATTGCCTGTACCAGCAACCGGTAGAGTCAACCCAACCTGCCTTTGGGGTGGTCGGGGCCTCGATCCAGGTCGGGCATAGAAGTGCCCCTGATCAGGATGCGCAGGGGCCTGGTGACTGGAGCCATCAGTGGCTTGAGCCAACGCGGCCGCTGTTGCTAGGGCCCCAAGGTGGGCATTTTCTTCCGCTCGCGCCCGACGTTGGCGTCGGGACAGACGAGTCGGGATGAGCGGCGCAGGCAGGTGGAGAGCCTGTTCTTCGACTTGAGAGGCCTGGCGGCGATGTCGCCGTGGCCTGACAGGAGCCCTTATCACGGATCCCTGGAGCGAATCCCGGATAGGGTGGTCCCGGGCATCTTCCACCTCATCCGCATAGGGGAAGGAGCTGTCAGAGCGTTCCGGGGATAAACTCCCGAAGCGGTTGGACGTCAAGGTAGGCAGCGGTGCCTCCCTACGCGGCCCTCGGGGGCGGCGTTGGTGGCGAGGTGCAGCTTCCTCGAGGTCTAGGCGAGCCATGTCCCTGGTGGGGATGACTCCCTCTTCCTCATATCTCCACACCAAGTTGTTGATCACCCTTCTCTGGATGACCTCCGAGGGGGAGAGAGGGCACGGTTTCCCCGCAGCTGCGGCTGCTGGGACGGCTGTGGAACGGGCGGGACCGCGCGGAGTAGCCGCGTCGGTGTTTCCCCTACCCCTGCGCCAGTGGTCGGGTGGCGATCGGGCACTGGATTGTGCGACTTGATTCCTGAAAGCAGGGAGAAAGACCCATTAACACTGACAGGAAAAGGAATCGACAACCAACCATTAGTGCCACGACGCCTTCCATGGGGGGAACCCAGGCCCTCGACGTCGTGAGACGGAGTGCCCGATTTCCCTTCCCCAGCCCCTGGCGGGTTCCATGCCCCGGTGCTGAATGCTCGGTCGAGCAGCATGCTGGTCTTCCAACACCTCTGAAAGTCATCGGTCTTCGTATTGAGGAGAAGAGATTCACGTCGGGTTCACCATTTTTCTGTTTCAGTGCGGATGTGCGTCGGGTTTCTGTTCCGACGCTGTTCCACCAGGACGCGTTCGCGCGTGCGCCCGTCGACCCGAGGGGATGGTTGCACGACTCGTGGCCCCGCAGTCCTGCTTTCCAAAGGCGGGCGGCATCCGTCCCTTATTCAGGGGCGTCTGCTCCTTGATCGAAACTGGGATGATGGGATGTCGGCTCCTCCTTCCGTGGACGTCTCCTCAGAACTCGTCGCCTAATCCGGGTCTCCCTCATAGATTTAAGACGTGCTCGTGAATCTCGTTCCCGGCGCCATGTCTCCATGGACGCCGGTTAATTACGCTGCTTCCGCCCGGACGCTCCAAGGAGTCTGGTCGGGGCAGCAACCTGCGGTGAGGAGACCGGGTAGCTCTGGGTGTTGGGGGCGTGTCTTAACACTGCGGCTCTGCATGTCTGCCTTCCGTCCCTAATCGGGCTTCTCGAAGGCGTGATGGCCTGAGGCATCCCGCGCTGGGTGCGGGGAACTGCGTTACCTGAGGTTTTCCTCAGCTTCCCATGTTTAACACGGGGTATGCCGCGAGTTTAACGTCCAGCGGGGACGGCATCGGACTGATCAACACGAGAAGTGGATCAGGTGACAGAACCCCTTGCGAGGAACCTCCGACGCTGGGGCCAGCACATGGGCGGCTTTCCGAGTAAAGTGGAGTGGAATGAAATGGCATGACCCCACCGGGATGTGGCGGCCCGGGTAAGGATCAGGATAGATGATGGAGTGAAGAGCTTGGACCCCGTAGGGGCGTCCTACGTATCGCGCGTTAGCGAGGATCAAAGTCAGTGTAGTTCGGATATACAGTTTAACGTCATGCTGGACGTCGGCAAGCCGACTCACGAAGAGGTCGAGGCCGCCGGGCAGAGGATTGAACCAAACCACCTCGCACAGAGGGGGATGGAACGCCTGGGTGGATCACAGTTTCACGTCATGCTGGACGCTGAAAGGAGAAAAAGGCAGTGGGGAAGCACAATGGAGATACACATGTGCAGTCTCCCACGAGGGCGGATTCATAGGTGAATCGACGCAAGTGTGAACCCAGGAGGGGTCCACTGATGGACGAACCGACGTGAATACGACCGGGACGACCAGGTGGTGGGCTTGAACCTCGGAGAGGTTTCCTACGTACCCTGTTTAGGAGGAAGGGATCAAAGTCCACGTAGTTCGTTCTGTCAGGACTTACGCACTGAGGCAGCCCGGATGCGGCAAAGCTCAGTTGGAGAGGGACTTGGGCCGAAGGTGAGAGACCTCGATCCCTGTCACGCCCTCTACTGGCTTTGGCAGTGGGGAAGCACGATGGAGATACACATGCACAGTCCCCCACAAGGAACTAGGGGTTTGTAATACCCTACCCCCGTGGGCGAAGGCCACTCCAATCCCGACATCCCTGCAGAGACGAGCGGGTGGGGGCCACATCCGAACCGGGAGGGGGACCCTGCGTGCGAGGCATGGGATCGGATGAAGCGGACGGTTTAACGTCTTGCCGGACGAAGTACAGTTTAACGTCGTGTGTTGAGGACGATGGAGGGTAGGCAGTTTAGCGTTGTGCAGCTTGGACTTGGTACAGTTTAACGTCATGTTGGACGAAACACTTGGCAGTTTAACGTCTTGCAGCGCGGACGAGGTACAGTTTAACGTCATGTTGGACGAAACACTTGGCAGTTTAACGTCTTGCAGCACGGACGAGGTACAATTTAACGTCATGTTGGACGAAACACTTGGCAGTTTAACGTCTTGCAGCGCGGACGAGTGTAGTGCCGCCGATGGGTCCGTGTCACTTCGCGCAAGCTTAGGGGGCCGCACGGGAAGACAATGCATGGTGCGGGCACCCGGGATGAGGATCATCGGGCGCCACGCAGGCGGGTACCGTCAGGGGGTTAAAGGGGGCATCCCCGGCGGATTGCGCGCAAAAGGGGAGTTGGCGCGCAATACCGCGGGTCGGCGCGCAATTGGACGGCCTGGCACGCAATTGGGCCAGCACTTTGCGCGCGGATGATTGAGATTGCGCGCACCGGGCTTCGGATAGCGCGCGGGGGCAACAGGCCATTCTTTTAACGAATGGACACTTTGAAAAGGGGGGGGGTGCGCGCAATCGGGCTGGATTGCGCGCACCCGGAGGCAATTGCGCGCAAGAGGCTTCTTTTGCGCGCGAAGACCTTTGGGTGAAGAGTTAATTCAAAAGAAAGGAGCCAAAGGGATTGCGCGCGAAGGCGAACCCCGAGGCTTTCTTGCGCGAAAGAAAAGAGGTTACCTGAAGATCGGCATTGCGCGCGGAAGGGGTTGGATTGCGCGAACGAGCGACTCTTCGAATTCCAGCAACCTTCAAAACGTCGAGGGTCACCTTATATTTATAGGCAACCCCGGGCGCAGAATCCGGTTCGCGGGCGCGCAATTTCCTTCGCGGGCGCGGAATCGGGCCCGGCGCGCAAGGGAGTCGCGCGGGCCCCGGGCGAGCAAAATTGTGCGCCGGCCCAGCGCATTGCGCGCATCCCGGGAGGTTTGCGCGTGGCACTGCAACTTTGTGCGCGGGTCTCCAAAATTCCGCGCAAGGCCTCCGGGCCCTCCGAAACATGCTTCTGACTCCAAATATGACCTCGCATTCCTCATCTGGAGCTTCGTTTGGGAACAACGGACTTTTCCGGTGTCTACAGATAATGTGGGGTTTGTAATGAAAAAAAAGGTTTTCCCTTAAAATTAACCAAAATGGGTTTGGTGTATTGAAAATCATGAAGTGATTTTAAAGTTAACTTGTAATTTTTTAAACATTTAAAATTGTACATATTTCCATGGAAACAGTTTTAAAATTTTAATTTATATTTAGTTTTTTTGAATATGATTTGAAAAATTTTCACTTGATGATAACAGTTTTTATAGAAAAGGGTGTTTATATCCCATTAAGCGTTATGAAAGAATTGGTCAATTTTCATGTGGAATTTTAAAAAATGGATTTCATGCAGGGTTTTAAAAATTCTGAAATAGAATTTTCATTTTTTAAAGTGGTTTTGAGATGATATTTGGAATTTTAAATTAGGATGTTATAATTTAAAAAGTTTTAGTATCTTGAAAAGTGTTTTTTAAAGTGGTTGGTTTCAGTATGGAATTTGGATTTTTTTTCATAAAATGGGATTGCTGTGAAAAAATGAGTGAGTGATTTCATAAAGGGATCTAGAAAATGATTTTAAAAGAAGATGGTTTATTGTGATGTGTTGATATGATGTTGGGTTCTCTTTATCACCAATCCCAAGTTGAGTTTATCTTTGTTCTATAAACTAAAATTTACTCTAATTTCCATGAACTAGAGTAATGTGAATTCATCTTGGCCCCTCAATGGAATGGAAATATGGGTTCTCTAGGCTGAATGGAATAAATTTGAAAATATATCATCCTTAACTTAATTATCCAGTTGATATGGAAAACCATTAAGTCTTTGGTAAATTTCTAATAAAAAACCCTTGAAAGAAATAACATGAAATATAGATTTAAATACAATGATTAAAGGGTGATCATGAATCTCAACCCATTGGGAATGGGGAAAGGGGTATAAAAGAGTAAGGGAACTATGAACATGAATTTTATGATTAGATCATCCATCAAACCATTGTTTTCCTGATAAAATTTTCAACTTTAGGCAAAAAACTAAGAAATGGTGTCCTATGTTTTTCTAACTCCCATCCCAGTAACATTTATATTTAATGAGACAACTGTCATCCTTATCAGTTTCATCTCAAGAAAATTTATTATTGCATTTTTTTGATTAATACTCATCCCTCATCTCTTCTAGACATGACCCAATGTTTCTTGAACTAATCTGAGTAGTAGTCATCCCATATAGGGTACCATTGATCATTTTGGATTCCCCTTATTATAATTATCTATAAATTTCACCTTGGTTATTAATATATTATGTGTATTTATTTGTTTATTTATTTATACAAAATTAATATTTTATGACCCTAATAGGATGAATACGAATCAAAAATGGGTGCACTATAATCATCAGACAAAAGAGTATGAATATGGAGTTAAAGAGTTTATCTTGTTTACAATAGATCATGTATACAACCCTTATCCTATCCTGTTTCCATGTTTACATTATTTTTATTCAATAAAAATCAATTTGTAAGAGTTGGAAGAACATTTTACTTATTATGGAATATAGCAAATCTTTAAATATTGGACTAAACATGTGAAACAACAGAACATGCACACTGATTGGGATGATACTATTGTTTATGGATCATTTGATATGAATACCAGTGTCAATGATGATAGATATCACATGGAATAAATGAAAATGGAAATTGAATATGACCTTCATGATTGTACAAATTTTTTTGAGAAGTAAAATAGTTGTTCTTAGAGACCAATGTATATTGGTTTTACTAAATAAAAAACATTTTATACAGTATTGAAGTCATATAATTTAAAATATGGAAGAAAATAGAGTGACACCAGCTTTACAGAACTACTTGGTCTCCTAAATGACATGATACCAGAAGAAAATTAACTTTCTTGTCAAACATATGATGCTAAAATAATTATACATTCAAAGGGAATGATCTCTAAAAAAAATACATTCTTGCCCAAATGATTGCGTATTGTTTCTCAAGGACCATGAATCACTCATAAAATTCCCTAAGTGTGGCATGGATCGATATAAGAAAGATAAATCAAGTCCTTTGAAATTCATATGGTACCTTCCTATAATTTCATAATTTAGAATAATATATATATTTCATCAAAGAATGAGACAAGTGGCATGGCATGCAGATATAATAATTAAAGATGGGAACCTACATCATCTATAAAACTCTCCTTAGTGGAAGAAAATTGATTATGAGTATCCTGAATTTAGAAATGAGTTGAGAAAATTCTATCTTGTAATATCTGTAGAGAGAATAAATACTTTTGGTGTATAGAGTTTTACTCATAGTACATGGTCTATCATGTTGTTAAATTATAACTTGTTGCAATGGTTATGCATGAAGCAAAAATACATTATGCTCTCTATAATTATATATGGACCTAAAAAACCTTGTGATGATATTGAAGTATTTTTAGATACATTGATAAAATATCTAAAATTGTTGTGAGATACAAGTGTTACAATTTATGATGCTCATATAAGTGAATAATACACATTGAGGGCCATATTGTACTGGATGATAAATTACTTTCCTACTTATGAAATTTTTTCAGGCTATAACATTAAAGGAATGTTGGGGTGTTTTATTTGTGAACAATGCACACACTCAGTCCCGTTGAAACATTCCTAAAAGACTATGTTTTTAGGAAATTGAAATTTTTTACCTCAATGACATAAATACTAATCTGGGATGACATCATTCAATGGGAATACCGTACAAGGTACAACACCATCTCCACAAACAGGCGATCAACTGTTCGATAAAGTAAAATATATTGACACTATTTTTGGTAAACTATTTTGGAAAAATATTACTAAACTAGGTTGGGAAAAGTGATCAATTTTATTATAATTACCGTATTAGAATTTTTTTTACATAAAATTTTTTATTAATTCTATGCATGTATAAAAAAATCTATTTGGTAATGTTATTGGCATGTTACTAAATGTTCTTGGAAAAACAAAAGATGACATTAAGGAAAGGTTGGACATGGTTGACATGGGGATAAGGGCAGAGTTGTCACATTACTAAATGTTCCTAGAAAAACATGAATTATTTGATTGTCCTGATAGAGACTAAAAAAGCTATAGGGTCAGATAAAAATTCAATTGAGGATGACCCTTTCATTGGGAGATCAAAATCTTTTCATGGAGGTCCTAATGTAGACAATATATTGTACATTAGAGGGTACCAAAAGAGGAGACTTTTTTTATCGATAGAGGAGAAAAATACCTTTAACCTTTTTAAAAAAGAAAGATATTTCAATGATAAGGTTAAAGGATTTTTTAAAATACTATTATTTTCTTTATTATATTATGTTTTCTCTAATGTATTAAAATAATCTACATTAAATGTTTGACTAATCAGGAAAGAAATGTCTTCTACACATGATGATGTCACTGATCCTGGGGAAGAATGGACTATTGATGATAAAAATAAAAAATTATTAGGGTATTAAAAACATTTTGATGAAAAAACCAAGAATGATGCAGCATCATAGTGGTGACTAAAATTATCAAGCCAAAAGTTAGGGACTAAAATTTGATGTTGGATGGAATCAACACAACCAACCTATTAACCCCAATATGTTAATGTTCATTAGTTATGTTGGGGTCGCATTGTGGATGAATGTTCCAATTTATATATATCCATGGCACCATTTCCAACCTATAATAATGTAAACCCTTTGGGAAGAAATAAAGGTAATACTACGATAACTTTTCTTTATTTTACCAAAAAATTTTATAATGAAATTTTGGTTTAATTTTCATTATTCCTTGAAGAGTTCATTTATTTTAGATGATTTTTGTAATAAATATATCTTATATCTATTGTTAAGGACCATATATGATTCTAGACTCTTCTTTACAAATTTCATCTAAGGGATGCTGAGGGGAAAATAAATCCACACCGACCAGTTACTTTTTCCCACATTATAAAATAGAAAACATGGAATTATATAATCATTTGTCATGATGATAAATCATTTCAGGTGAATTATGGTTGATAATATATTATTTGAAATTATTTATTTTATCCAATTTATTCAAAAATTTTAATTAATGAAATATAAAAGGAGTGATAAAAATAAAGAACATGCCTCAAAACCAATCTACCCTTATCACAAAGAAAGGGTGGGGTACACTTCACTAGAGAAGAAATTGGTATGTATTTTAAATCAAAAGAAAAATTTTATGTGGTATGAAACAATATATATTCCTTTTTTTATATGTAGATTGATGAATCAAAATCTAAATCCACTTCCATCCCATCTCATTTTATATAGAATGAGGATCACATAAATAAAAAGGGTGAACTAGTTAATGAAAACAAAAAATAAGTATGGGAAACATGTGTAAGTATGAAATAATAGTAATTCATTATAATTTATAATAGTGTTACATAAAAATATATATTTATGTTCATATTATTTTTTATACAGTTTAGAGAAAAGAATCAACAGTGACTGTACTTGAAGAAAAACTACTTTTAGTAGCTTTGAAGTTGCTAGAACAATATGGTCGTGTTAGAGGAGTAGGTTTTGGAGTGTCCCCTAAAAAATATTATGAGATAAAAAACCCATTAGAAGATACATATAATATGATTAAAGGATTTCAGGCATAAATGGATGCTTTGCAAGATATTATTGTCCAGTCTGGTTTGGTAGATTAATATATGAGAAATGATCAAAGTGAACTGACAATGGAACAAAGATCCGTAGATGAAGAACCATATGGCCCCAATAGATTTGAGGCTAGTCATTCCCCTCAGTAACATACCTTACTTGAGGTAATAAATGTTTTAATTACTCTTTCTCATAAATGTTAATCAAACAACATCCAATAACTTTATATTACTAAAATTATATGGGGTAAAGTTGTATGTGATTTCTATCTGTCAACACCCACACACCACTAAGCTACATGGAGTATGATGTATAATATCCCAGGGGACAAGCTACATAACAAATAAATCCAAAAAATATCACATGAGAGTGGGGATTGAATCATCTCAAGAGACAACTATTGAGGATCCTATTCAAGTTGATAATCTAGATATTACAACAGTCAATGATGTTATTATAACTTTCATAGAATGGTCATACAATCTTATGAAGATACAAGTGGAATGTATTTAAAAAAAATTATTATGGAAAAACCTATAACAGTTAATGAAAAAAGGTCTGAACTGAGGTATGGTATTATATACAGATAAAGTGATGGGGAAATAGAAGGTCGGATTAAGAAAATTTAGTGAATCGACCAAGAAATCAAAAGGACATTCAGGGAGTACATTCTCTCCACCATTTCCACAACAACATTTTTTATCATTAAAACTTCATGAAGAGACCAAATTTAAATATAAAAATATTTATCACATTCTATATGATTAATAAATATTTTTATCTTTTATTATATACATAGTTGGTCTCAAGAGTATAAATTAGATTCTCATGTTTGAATGGTTGGGAGTCTCAGTTGTGAATACATACATAAGGTACATTTTCATAATAGGTATTTCCAAATAATGATCAAATATGTTCATTAAAGATAATAACTATTCATATTTTCTATAGGCATTTATATTACAACTAAATAAAGGGAAAACCATGTGAAGAATTATTTGGATTCATTAATCCCTATATCATTTATACGCCAGAAAATTATTTGGAGAAGAAAAAAATTTAAAAGAAAAAGATAACCTAAATGTTGTGTTTGAGAAAAAAATAAAATACAATAGACACTTTTTGATGTCTACAATATAGGGGTAAAACTCTACAATATAATCACATAAAATATACTATTTATTTATTATTAATTATTATTTTTTGTTTTCTAGGAAGCACTGAATGCTGATCAAACTTAATCTGGATACCCCGAATATTTATTCTTTTTATCCAATGCATGGATATCCAACAAACTGACCCCACATGATGTGTATTGTGAATTCCTAATACACTAAAATCAGCATTTTATATAAAAAATTATAATTATATGTTTTGGTCTGTGTTTTAACAATAATTTTATTATGATAGAATGGTTACTAAATATTGACCAAATCATGGCATGAAGTCAATGAATAAATATAAATATCTTGTGGATTACTCCAAATGGAAACATATTATGGTATATATAGAAATATTTAAATATCAAAACATATTTCAGAATAATTTACTTATTGTGGTTAATGTTTCTATAGTATTTGAAGTAAGATAATAGAAAAGATTGTGGATATTATATTTGTAAATTTATGAGATATATTATAAACCACGAAAAGACCAGCATCCCTGAATAGGTAATTTCTAAAGGTAATTAAATTTTCATTAAAAATATTTCTTAATCATTTTTTTTCTATATTTTCATAGTATAACCAAGATTTTAGAAAACCTTCATACTCAAAAGAAGAAATAATTTTTTAGAGATGAGTGAGCAGTGTACATGACGTTAGAATGTTTGGCAACATCAAATTTAGGTGATTACCTACCTTGTTTGTGATCTAGTATGAGATATGAACTTAGAAATATATTTGTGTTGCAAATAATTAGCATCAGAATTATTATATATTATTTTTGATATATTTCTCAAGGATAAGTATAATGATGGAAATTTATTTATTTTGAAATGAATGATCAGAATACATGGTGTTAGAAAGTATACATGCATCACGGACAAGTGACTTCATAATACTTATTTTTTTTAAATTTATCATCATCTTATCTACTTTTTTTAGTTAATTTACTTATCATTTTTATCTGATACTTATTTTGTTAAATTTAAAAATAGTTCAAAACACACATCACATGCTCAAAACTGAGAAAACTAGCTTGGATTGTTTTCAAACACCAGGGAAACGATCCACAATTCATTTTTTATGTGTAGGATTGAACTTCACATCAATCTGACTCACGATGTGGTCAGTATGACTCGAAGTATGTTTTTTTAATGAAAAATTTCCATTTTAGTTTAAAAATGACATCAAAGAGTAAAACAATGAGAAGATGAGATCCAATTATATTAAAACTTTATCAAAACGATCCATAACTCATTTTTATTGTGTAGGAATTGAACAAACATCAATCCTATGAATGATGTGACCAATATAACTCAAATTATGTGGTTTGAGTTTAAAATTTACATTTTAGCAAAAAAGAAAAGTGACATAATCAAAACTAAGATTTTTTTTTGATTTTTATGATTCTTTAGAAAAAATATCCCTCAGTCATTTTTGACATGTAGGAATCAAATATACCTCAATATAATACAAAATATATCTAGTATGACTCAAATTTTATAGTTTCATTTTAAAATTGAAATTTTATTAATGTATTGTTTGATATTTATGTTTAATTTATTTATGTATAGTATGACTAAAATAATATTTTTTTATTATACAGGTGGATTTTTTTTCTTAATTTGGCGTTATTTTTTTGAAGCTACTCATATCCATGAGATATTGGACTTTGAGGTTGCAACTGAGATAATTAAAACAAGGAAATGGGTCAAGAATGTATACAAAAATCCTGAAAAGGTTAATTATTACTAATTATTTAGTTAATTTTGTCACCATTTTATCTACTATATTTATGTGAATTTCCTTACCATTTTTATCTATTATTTATTTATTTTTTTCTCATATCTTTTGGGAAGTCATATTTTTCTTTCAACCATCTAAAACATGCCAGAAAATAGAGAACATGTTCTTTATTTTTTGGGTTGTTTAAAAATTTTAAAGAAAAAAAAATCATATACTCAATCAGTTGCACCTCAATCTGATAAACAATGTGCTCGGTATGACTCAAATTGTATGTTTTTGGTTTATAATTCACATTTTAGTTCAAAAAAACATCACATAATCAAAACTGAGAAAATACATTCATATTGTTTTGCTACTTTAGTAAAATGAACAACATGTCATTTCTTGACTTGTAGAAATCATCCATACCTCAATTGGACACACGGTGTGATGGGTATGACTCCAGTTGTGTCTTTTTTATTTAAAATTGAAATTAATTTTAGTAAAAAAACAAGTGACATACTAAAAACCATGAAAACACATTTAGATTATTATGATAATTTTGGACAATGATCTATAAGACATTTTTGATGTGTAAAAATCAGATACACCTCAATTTGATGCACGGTGTGACCGATATGGATCCATGTGTATATTTTATTTAGTATTGAAATTATTTTTAAAAACAAAGATCAGTGAATTACCCAAAAATAAGAAAATTAATTCATATTTTTTTGATACTTTATAAAAATGAACCATATGCCATTTTTGATGTGTAGGAATTAGTCACATGGAAATATGATTCATGGTGTTCTCAACATAACTAAAAGTGTCAATTATTAGTTTAAAATTGAAATTTTATTTCAAAAATAATTTCACTCACTGAATGATGAGAAAAAATGATTGGATTGTCTCAATAATTTAGGATAATGAATCATAAGTAATTTTGATGTGTATAAATCACTTTCACGTCAAACAAATACCCAATGTGACTAGTATGGATCAAAGTGCATTTTTCTACATTAAAATGACATTTTAGTAAAAAAAAGTGACATAATAAAAACTAAGAAAACATATTTTGAATGTTTTGTAACTTTATAAAAATGATCCATAAGTCATTTATGACATGTAGGAATCATCCACACATCAATCCAATGCTTGGTGTTACCAGTACGACTCTAAGTGTTTCTTTTTATCATAAATTGAAATTAATTTTATTAAAAAAGACAAGTGACATACTAAAAACTATGAAAAAACATTATGAATGTTTTGATACTTTTTTAAAATGATCCATAAGTGATTTTTGACATGTAGGTTTCAACTGAACCTTAATATGATACATGGTTTTCCCGATATGACTCCAAGTGTGTTGTTTTATTTAAAATAAACATTAATTTTAGTATAAAAGACAAGTGAAATACTAAAAATTAATAAAATGTATTCATATTGTTTTGATACTTTAGGAAAATAATACATAAGTAATTTTTGATTTATAGGAATAATTCACACCTCAATCGGATTCATGGTGTGGCCGATATAACTCAATGTGTCTGTTATCAGTTTAAAATTGACATTTTAGTTCGAAAAGTGTTTCACTCAATGAAAAGGGATAAAACACACTCAGGTTGTGTCATTAATTAAGGAAAATGAATAATAAGTCATATTAAACATGTATAAACATTCTCACATCAAACCGAGATATTATGTGATTAGTATGACTTAAAGTGTGTATTTCCAGTTTAAAATGACATTTTATTAAAAAAGAAAAGTGAAATAATCAAAACATAGAAAAATAATTTTTATTATTTTTATACTTTATAAAAACTATCCATAAGTCATTTATGAAATGTTAGAATAAGCTAAACCTCAATTCGACACATGGTTTTTCCATTATGACTCCAAGTGTGTCTTTTTATTTAAAATTGACATTAATTTTAGAAAAAAAAGTGAAGTGACATAATAAAAATTGTGAAAACAAATTTATATTATTTTGATACTTTTGGAAAATGATAAATAAGTCATCTTATTCATAGAAATTACACTCACCTCAATATGATATACAATGTTCCTGGTATGACTCCAAGTGTGTATTTTTATTTAAAATTGACATTAATTTTAGTAAAAAAGAAAATTGACATACTCAAAACTAAGAAAACACATTAAGATTATTTTGATACTTTAGAAAAATGATCCAAAAGTTATTTTTGGTGTATATGAATCAGATAAACCACAATCTGATCCATGATCTTCCCAGTATAAGTCAAAGTGTCCATTATTAGTTTAAAATTTACATTTTAGTTCAAAAAGCGTATCACTCACTGAAAACTAAGAAAACCCTCTCATATTGTCTCAATAGTTTATTAAAATGGTTAGTATTTCATTTTTTAAGTTTATAAATCATTTTCACATCAAATTGACACATGATGTGTCTGGTATGAGTCAATGTATGTTTTTCCACATTAAAATTACATTTTAGTAAAAAAGAAAAGTGACATACTCAAAAATAATAAAAATCATTCGAACTGTTTTGATACTTTAGTGAAATGACCCATAAGTAATTTTTAATGTGTAGGAATCAACTGTGTAACACCCCAAGATTTCAAAGTATGTTATTTCTTCAAAGTAATTCAATAACTTGCACTACACGCAACACCGAGTTTAAGCGCGCCACAACTTACCAAACTAGCTGTTCAAAAGCAGTTATGAATAATATTAACTGAATTTTTAACATTATATAATCCTTATAATTTTAGAATCCATATTATGAGTTTCTTAGACATAATTTAAGAACAAATACATTTTTTTAGATAAATGAATTATTTTAAAAAAAATGCAATTTTACCGCCTTTTAATGGCGAAGCCTTTTTTAAATCCAATATTTGAAACTTTTATATATTCAATTTGACAAAATAAACTTCTTCTTTAGAATCATGACATAAGAATTTAGTTTCAATAAATTTTTGGTGTTTTTCTGATAACTTTCATATTTGGTTGAATAATAAAAAATATTATATTTTAACTGAAAACAACGTTTTTAATCAAAATAATTTATAGTGTGAAATTATACATTTTAATGTTTTGGAAGTATAATTAGATTATATTTTTACCCTTTAATCCAATGTTGGTCATTGGAATTAAATTCACATTGAAATTATATATAAACAAGTGTCAATCTTTTGATAGTTAACGTTTCTTAAAACACGCTATTTGTTTTGACAACGAGAATTAATTTTAAATTAATAAATGAAACTTTTATGTTTTTAATTTGGTAAAATAGACTTCAGTTTTGGATTTGGACTATCTAAATTAGCCTAGGGTGAAGTTTTGGTATTTTTCTGAAAAAGTTCAATTTTTGATGAATAGTGAAAAACACCGAGTTATCGTTTAAAATAGAATTTTTATTTAGATAATTATTATTTTTATTTAAATTTATTTTAGGTAAAAATAGATACATAATACCTATATAATTTCATTTTAATTAATTGGAGTCAATTTATAATAATTTTAGATATATAAAAATTTTATCGAACTTTTACCGTCTTTTACCCACCTCATAGGAGCATTTGAAAATTTACATAAAACTTAATTTTACTACTTCTGTGAGTTGAATTTCAAAAATACGAGAGACACGGTTAATATCAAGGAGTAAAATGTGGTTCAATAAGATAAAAATAATTTTTGGTGAATTGTAACCTTTTACTTTTATTTACCACAGTTAAAAGTAAATAGGGTAATTAAGGGTAAGAATGATATTATTATTACCCTAACACATGTACTAATTCTATTGGATAAGTTTAATTTGACCAAAAACAACCTTAGGAATAAAATATTACCCTTTTGGTCCACTTGTATTAGATTAAGACATTTATTATTATTTTCTTTAAATAAGAGTTAAAAGAGTTAAAATCAACGTTAATGACTAAACCATTTTTAATATAGGGTTATACATAAGATAAATTAGACTATAAATATTCATTAGAAAGATAAAACTATTTCCTACATAATGATATTTTATTTTTAATTTTTAGATATTAAATAATAAACTTTATTAATGACACAATGATGATGCAATAATTACCTTATTAATGAAAGAATCAAATAAATGGTATTATAAATATTAAAATAAATATAATTTAAATTTTTTTATGACATACACGAATTTTCTAGGTGAAAATGACATGTTAATATTGATTCAATGTATTTTTTTGAAGTAATCATGCTTTTATTATTTTAACAAAAAACAAATACCAAATAGTTTCAAAATTGACATAAAATAGTTTTTAAAACAAATATTATATTATTAATTGATTTAATGGTCCAAAAAATATGATTTTCGGCCATAAGACTTATATAATAATATATATGACATTAATGAACCAATGGGGGTTCTATTGGCAGTATATAGTATGTTTATTAACCATATAGTGTAAGAATAAAAGAAGACACGGTAAAAGTTAAATTATTTAACTTAGAGTTAAATCTAAATGATAAGGTTAAAATGGTAACCTAAACTTGTCTAAAACCTATTGGTTGAGTGGTTTTAGACCCATACCCACCTTATACTTTAAATAATACATTTTGGAGCCATTATAAACCGAAAATTATTTTATTATAAAATAATATTTTAAGTTTTTTCTAAGGTGCCCCTCACCCCTCTTATAAAAGGGCACTCCCCCTTCTATCTAATTCACACCTTAAAAGCATTTTGGCTTGGCCAAAATATTCCCAAATACTCTCTCAACTATCCTCCCTTTATCCTAGAGGCCCTACTTTAGTCATAAATCCAAATTAAGGAGCCCTTTTGATCAAATCAAAAGGAAGAACCGGAAGAAGAGGTAATAATTTCACCACCCTCTTTCAAGTTATTTTCTTCTTCCACTTCATCTTTCTTTGTTATTTCCATTATAAAATAATAAGTCCAGTATAATATATATATTTTGATGTTATTATAAATATTGAAGAACTATATTAATTATTCTACCCATCTTATGAATGATAATGTCACTGTGCGTGCGTACGTACGATTTACCGTCTCCACGTCGTGGTGTAATTTGTTATTCAACACTATGTTATTTGGATGGATATAATGATGAGTAATATGTATATAAATAATGAAAATAACATGATAATTTCTCTGTAAAATTAATATACCATCCAATTCCACACCTTTAAGGAAATTATATTTTCGCTCGTGCGTACGTACAGATTACCGTATCCACAACGCGATGAGATTCATTTCCACATTCACCATTCATCGGTGATTATAAAAATATATATTACTAATAAGTATGTAATATATGATATAATAATTCTACTGGATATATATATATATACATATATACTTAAATATATCTTATTCACATAGTTCCGTTCAATACGATATGAAAACGGAAACAATGTTTATGCGTACGTACGAACTACCGTCTCCATAAACGGTGTTTTTTATTTCATATATATATGTCTATTATACATATTTATATTCTAAATATATATGATATATAAATCATGTTTTATATTCTTTAAGTATTTAAATCTTGATCTAAGTGATACAATCAAGAGTAACAAGTTAAAACACGTACAATAAAGAAAGCGATTATTACCTGAAATGTTAATTTAACATGGAAATTATTATTAAATGGGTAGTATAAAGTCATAACTTAATAAAGTATGATATCATAAATATTAATATGATTCTGGTATAATTTAATAACATACTACGATCTTTGTACATGAGGTTAAACGTACCCTCGACTAAATGAAAGTGCAAGGTAAGAGTTAATTCCTCAATCTCATTATTATCCGAGATTATTTATGTGTAAGTATTCACTGGGACATTTTTATCATCCATGTCCATTTTTTATAAAAATGATTTCAAAATTAATATTTTAAGGATTTTTGAAAGGTACTCTTTATCAAGATCATAATTTTAAATGTTTTAAAGATTTATCTTACTAAATATTTTTAATTAATGTCCATGTTTTCAAAATGATTTTAAGGATTTATTTATATGGACATGAATGTTTTGAAATGATAATTATTTTCAAAAGTTTCAAAGTAGTATGCGACACTTTGATTCAAAAATTTCTTTTAAATTACATTCTTTATAAATGTATGACTTTTAAATGATTTTATAAAAAATATATTTCTCTCAAAAAGTTTTACTCATCATTTTCAACTATGTCAGCATCCTTTACTGGATATTATTTTTGATTGAGGTTGATTTATTATAATAAAATATTCCATATTGTATTGAATGAGTTATGATATGTTTGACTATTGATGTTCTATTTTTATACCATTCATGGTTTATGGTTAATGTATTGACATTTCCTAAGTTAGTTTTAATACGAATGTTTATGTTATGTTTCAACTATTCATATAAGGAATGTAGTGGACTTAGTAAGTGACGGGTGGAGACCACTATAGCTCATAGATGCATCAGTAGGTCTAATGAGACAAACTAGTGTCTTGGAACAAGGCCTTGACAAAAAATTTATTTGTTGTCTTGGCACGAGGCCTTGACTATGCAGTAATGATGTCCGGTATTAGGCATTCCCTCATTGTGAAATTAGTTATTACGTGTGATTATTCGACTAGTATAATATCCATGTGCATGTTTATATGGTAATGTTTCATTTATTTTTACCATATTATGTTCAATTTTATGTTTAAAATGATTTTGTTTTTATTACACATCTTTCTTTAAAATTTTATAGCTTCTGCTAAATTATTTACCCTTACTGAGCATCTGAGCTCACCCCTTTCTTATGTTTTATTTTCTCAGGATTCCAAGAAGTGTATTATGATTTATATACAGGGTTAAGATAAAGTAAAAAATGGAATTCACAAAGAACTATCTATGATGTGTTTTATGTTTCAAATTGTAATGTAAAGTTAATGTATGTAATCTATTTTCCAAGACTGCTAAATTGATCGGTACTTTGGGACTTGATTCCTTGTAATTGTACCAATGTATTAAAATAATGCACTGGCTTTGGGTAACTGGGGTCGGGGAGTTACTGTTGGTATCAGAGAAAGTTTAGCAATAACCTTGGAAGCTATATTTAGATAAACTCTTATTAGAGAACAAAGACCTAAGATAGACTTTGAGGATTAGTATAGAAGGACTTCCTAGAATTTTGGTAATGTATAGATTTTGTGAGTTTTCCATGCAAATACATCCCTATCTGGATACGAGTAGGTAGAGGCGGCTCTGGAATAGATGTACTTAGGGGTAAAACCCAAAAACACCACTTTGATCTAGACTTGAATGGGAACTGCTGCACGACAACAGGCCTTGCTGCACTCTTGGTTACGACACTCCTGGGGGATATTCTTAGGATAATTCTCATTTTCTTTAAAAACTACTATGAAGGGTTTATGAGTACATACCTCCTAAAAGATTTTTTTTTGTGATTATAGATTATATCCATAAACTTTTCAATTTACGTTAGGTATTTTACATGTTTGGAATTATGAATTTTGATTCATAAACTGACCTAGTGTATGCCATTGTTTAGAAATGGCGCCCAGTAGAAGGAATGATAACTCCAGCAATACATATGATCCAAAGAGTAAGAAGGATCATATCTTTCACGGTATTAATCCAAAATTTGGAAGGGAAATAGTCTCCCATGTATTCTCAACATATGAAGAAATATTATCTTGTGTTAATAAGATAAGTAAATAATTCTTTGAATCCTATGGATTTGAAGGGAATTCAGAGAAGAAAAGGATGGTAGAAATAAATATGGATAAAGGGAAAGAAGGATTTTCCAATATGTGATAAATGTGGAATGAATCACCTTGGTAAATGATTGAAGGGAATGGGAGTTTGTCATAAGTGTGGAGAAAACGAACACCAAGTATGTAATTGCAAGGGTAAGAAAAAATTTTCAAATGTAAAATGCTTCATTTTCAAGGCGTTGAGATACTATGTGAATCAATGTACCATTCATAAGAGTATACCACAAATGATGTTATTGGATAATAATAATGTTATGATACTGCCTCAGATGAAGAATAATTACTAGTGTTCTTATGTTGTTATTATAGAATTATTTCATTTGAGTGTTGTATCAATAATATACTGGTTACATGAATTATGGAGATAAATAAGGATTGTACTACAGTACCATTTCATTGGGAATTTGATATTATATGGTCCTGATACTAAGGTAGTAATTTTGGAATAAGAGATGGTTGATTTTGGTAATTTAGGATGTTGCAGTGTTGTAAAAGAATACACGATGAAGGCGTTCACATGTTATTACCTTGAAAAAAGGATCCTCATTCTGTTTAACTTCCATATAAAATTTGGAATGAGAGTTTGGATATAAGTATTTTGGATAATTCTAAAGGTTGGAATGGATTAAGTTTGAAATTGGATACTATTGTTAAGGTTATTTTTGGATTGCCATAAAAAGGACAACCTGAAGGTCGGGCGGCAACCCATCACATCTGGCAAGGCCGTGAGACTTAAACCCACAATCGAAGGGAGGTAAGGGTGTATCACCTATCATTGAACCACGTGATGTCCTGGATTGAATAATGTAGTTTTTAAAGGGTCTGATATGTGAATTATAAATTCATTATTTTTGGAACCCTATAAGATTAGGATAAATAGAATATATATTTATTTTTTTTGAAATCTTTTATAGTGAAATATGAGTTTGTGGTAGGAATTAGTTGAAAGATGAAACTCTACTTGTCAAGTATTTATATATATATATATATTTTCCCTCTTATTTTATGGATAAATTAATTATTAAACTTTAGGGAAGGGATCTTAAAACCAAAAATGTGTTATCCTAATACCTTATGTTTTGTTGAACCGATGGTATTTTAAATCATCATAGATTGGTGGCTTTGAGACCCAAAATTCTACAATTTTTTTGATTGATGACCTCAATAACTCCCTATAAATATTTACATTTTTCCTCCAATTATGTGTCTCTAATTACCACCAATGTTCTCCTAATCGAAATCATAATTTGGTGGTTACTTTTTCATTCTCGTTTTCCTCTTATTAAGACTAAATTTTATTAACCCAATTTCCTATGTGGGTTTTCCCACAAAGGTATTTTCTATTTTCAACATTTTATTTTTTAAGAACAATTTCAAATTGCAAGGATGCAATTTATTGAAGGAGGAAAAAATGTAACACCCCAAGATTTCAAAGTACGTTATTTCTTCAAAGTAATTCAATAACTTGCACTGCACTCAACACCGAGTTCAAGCGCACCACAACTTACCAAACTGGCCGTTCAAAAGAAGTTATGAATAGTATTAACTGAATTTTTAACTTTATATAATCCTTATAATTTTAGAATCCATATTATGAGTTTCTTAGACATAATGTAATAACAAATACATTTTTTCAGATAAAAGAATTATTTTTCAAAAAAATGCAATTTTACCGCCTTTTAATGGAGAACCCTTATTAAATCCAATATTTGAAACTTTTATATATTCAATTTAACAAAATAAAATTCTTCTTTAGAATAAGGACATAAGAATTTAGTTTCAATAAATTTTTTATGTTTTTTCTGATAACTTTCATATTTGGGTGAATAGTGAAAAATACTATATTTTAACTGAAAACAACTTTTTTAATCAAAATAATTTATAGTGTGAAATTATACATTTTAATGTTTTTTAAGTATAATTAGATTATATTTTTACCCTTTAATCCAATTTTGGTGATTTTAATTAATTTCACATTGAAATTATACATAAACATGTGTCAATCTTTTGATAGTTAATGTTTCTTAAAACACGCTATTTGTTTTGACAACGAGAATTAATTTTAAATTAATAAATGCAACTTATATGTTTTGAATTTGGTAAAATTGAATTCATTTTTGGATTTGGAACATCAAAATTATCCTAGGGTGAAGTTTTGGTATATTTCTAAAAACATACAATTTTTAATGAATAGTGAAAAAACACCGAGTTATCATTTAAAATCGAAATTTTATTTAAATTTTATTTATTTTATTTACATTTATTTTAGGTCAAAATAGATAAAAAATACCTATATAAGTTAATTTTAATTCATTGGATTCAATTTATAATAATTTTAGATATATAAAAATTGTATCGAACTTTTACCGTCTTTTACCCACCTCCTAGGAGCATTTACAAATTTACATAAAAATTAATTTTACCACTTCTGTGAGTTGAATTTAGAAAATATGAGAGACACAGTTAATATCAAGGAGTAAAATTTGGTTCAATAAGATAAAAATAATTTTTGGTGAATAGTAACGTTTTACTTTTATTTACCACAATTAAAAGTAAATAGGGTAATTAAGGGTAAGAATGATATTATTATTACCCTAACACATGTCCTAATTCTATTGGATAAGTTTAATTCGACCAAAAACAACATTAGTAATAAAATATTACCCTTTAGGTCCACCTGGATTAGATTAAGACATTTATTATTATTTTGTTTAAAGAAGAGTTAAAAGAGTTAAAATCAAAGTTTAATGTCTAAACCATTTTTAATATAGGGTTATACATAAGATAAATTCGACTATAAATATTAATTAGAAAGATAAAAAGATTTAATACATAATGGTATTTTATTTATAAATTTTAAATATTAAATAATTAAATTTATTAAAGACACAATGATGATGCAGTAATTACCTTATTAATGAAAGAATCAAATAAATGGTATTATAAATATTAAAATAAATATAATTTCAAAGTTTTTATGACATCCACGAATTTTCTAGGTGAATATGACATGTTAGTATTGATTAAATGTATTTTTTTGAAGTAATCATCCTTTTATTATTTAAAAAAAACAAATACCAAATATTGTCAAAATTGACATAAAATAGTTTTTAAAACAAATATTATATTATTAATTGATATAATGGTCCTAAAAATATAATGTTCGGACAAAATAATTATATAATAATATATATGACATTAATGAACCAATTGGGGTTATATTTACAGCATATAGTAAGTTTATTAACCATATAGTGTAAGAATACAAGAAGACACAGTAAAAGTTAAATTATTTAACTTAGAGTTAAATCTAAATGATAAGGTTAAAATGGTAATATAAACTTGTCTAAAACCTATTTGTTGAGTGGTTTACGACCCATCACGACCTTATAATTTAAATATTACATTTTAGAGACATTAGAAACCGAAAATGATTTTATTATAAAATAATATTTTATGTTTTTTCTAAGGTGCCCCTCACCCCTCTTATAAAAGGGAACTCCCCTTATCTCTAATTCCCACATTCAAAGCCTTTTGTCTTGGCCAAAATATGCCCAAATACTCTATCAACTATCCTCCATTCATCCTAGAGGCCCTAATTTAGTCATAAATCCAACTTAATGAGCCCTTTTGATCAAATAAAAAGGAAGAACCCGAAGAAGAGGTAATAATTTCACCACCCTCTTTCAAGTTCTTTTCTTCTTACACTTATTATTTCTTTGTTATTTACATTATAAAATAATAAATACAGTATATTATATATACTGTGATGTTATTATAAAAATTTAACAACTATATTCATTATTCTATCCATATTATGAATGATAATGTCACCGTGCGTGCGTACGTACGGCTTACCGTCTCCACGCCATGGTGTAATTTGTTATTCAACACTATGTTATTTGGATGGATATAATGATGAGTAATATGTATATAAATAATGAAAATAACATGATAATGTCTCTATAAAATTAATATACCATCCCATTCCACACCTTTAAGGAAATGATATTGTCGCTCGTGCGTACGTACAGATTACCGTCTCCACGACGCGATGAGATTCATTTCCACGTTCACCATTCATCGATGAGTATAAAAATATATATTACTAATAATTATGTAATATATGACATAATAATTCTACTGGAGACACACACACATATATATATATGTACTTACATATATCTTATTCACATAGTTCTGTTCAATACGATATTAAAATGGAAACAACGTTTATGCGTACGTACGGACTACCGTCTCCATAAATGGTGTTTTTCATTTCATATATATATGTCTATTATAAATATTTATATTATAAATATATATGATATATAAATCATGTTTTATATTCTAGAATTATTTAAATCATGATCTAAGTGATACAATCAAGAGTAACAAGTTAAAACACGTACGATAAAGAAAGCGATTATTACCGGAAATGTTAATTTAACATGGAAATTATTATTAAATGGGTAGTATAAAGTCATAAATGAATCATGTATGATATCATAAATATTAATATGGTTCTGGTATAATTTAATAACATACTATGATCTTCGTACATGAGGTTAAACGTACCCTTGACAAAAGGAAAGTGCAAGGTAAGGGTTAATTCTTCAATCTCATTATTATCCGAGATTGTTTATGTGTAAGTATTCACTGGGACATTTTTATCATCCATGTCCATTTTTCACAAAAATGATTTCAAAATTAATATTTTAAGGATTTTTGAAAGGTACTATTTATCTAGATCAAAATTTTAAATGTTTTAAAGATTTATCTTTCTAAATATTTTTAATTAATGTCCATGTTTTCAAAATGATTTTAAGGATTTATTTATATGGACATGAATGTTTTGAAATGATAATTCTTTTCAAAATTTTCAAAGTAGTATGTGACAATTTGATTCAAAAATATCTTTTAAATTACTTTCTTTATAAATGTGTGACTTTTAAATGATTTTACTAAAAATAGATTTCTCTCAAAAAGTTTTACTCATCATTTTCAACTATGTCAGCATCCTTTATTGGAAATTATTTTTGATTGAGGTTTATTTATTATAATACAATATTCCATATTGTATTGAATGAGTTATGATATGTTTGACTATGTATGTTCTATTTTTATACCATTCATGGTTTATGGTTAATGTATTGACATTTCTTATTCTAGTTTTAATACGAATGTTTATGTTATGTTTCAATTATTCATATGAGGAATGCAGTGGACTTAGTAAGTGAAGAGTGGAGCCCACTATAGCTCCTCGATGCATCAGTAGGTCTCATGAGACAAGCTAGTGTCTTGGAACAAGGCCTTGACAAAAAATTTATTTGTAGTCTTGGCACGAGGACTTGACTATGTGGTAATGATGTCCGGTATTAGGCATCCCCTCATTGTGAAATTAGTTATTACATGTGATTATTTGACTAGTAGAATATCCATGTGCATGTTTATATGGTAATGTTTCATTTATTTTTACCATATTATGTTCATGTTTATGTTTAAAAGTATTTTCTTTATTACACATCTTGCTTTAAAATTTTATAGCTTCCGCTAAATTATTTACCCTTACTGAGAATCTGAGCTCACCCCTTTCCTATGTTTTATTTTTCCATGATTCCAAGAAGTGTATTATGATTGATATGAAGGGTTAAGATATAGGGAAAAATAGAATTCACAAATAACTATCTATGTTGTGTTTTATGTTTTAAATTGTAATGTAAAGTTAATGTATGTAATCTATTTCCCAATACTGTGAAACTGATCGGTCCTTTAGGACTTGATTCCTTGTAATTGTTCCAATGTATTAAAATAATGCATCGACTCTGGGTAACTGTGGTTGGGGCATTACAAACTGCACCTCAATCTAATGCATGATGTGACCGGTATGACTCTAACTGTGTCTTTTTATTTAAAATTGACATTAATTTTAGTAAAAAAGAAAAGTGACATACTAAAAACCAAGAAAACACATTCATATTGTTTTATTAATTTGGAAAAATAATCTGTATGTAATTTATGATGTGTAAGAATCATCTGAACCTCAATATAGTATACAATGTGCCCGATATGACTCAAAGTGTTCATTATCAGTTTAAAATTAACATTTTAGTTCAAAAAGTGTCACTCACTAAAGACTAATAAAAAATACTTGGATTATCTTTATAATTTAGGAAAATGATTAATAATTCATTTTTGAAATGTAGGAATCAGTCTCCCATAAAATTGAAACATGATGTGACCGGTATGACTAAAAGTGTGTGTTTACTGTCTAAAAGGCCATTTTAGTAAAAAACACAAGTGCCATACTCAAAACTAAAAAAACACATTAGGATTGTATTTATACTTTAGTAAAATAATACATAAGTCATTTTTGACATGTAGAAATTAGGATCACCTTAATCCAACACACGATTTGGTCAGTATGACTCAAAGTGCGTGTTTTCAATATATAAGTTCCATTTTAGTTTAAAATGTGCATCAAATCACCAAAACCAAGAAAATAAGATCAATTTTTTTCTCATAATTTTATATAATATTAATTAATTAATTTACTTATCATTTTTATCTTGTAATTATTTAGTTAATTTTCACAAATATAATGCATGAAGATGAATAAGAAATGGTGTGACGTGTAAGAATCAACCACAACTCAATCCAACACACGATGTTCCTAGTATGAATCAAAGTTTAGTTTAAAATTGACACTTTATATTTAATTTATTTATTTATAATATTACTAAAATAAGTTTTTTTTCTTATAAAGGTACATTATTTTTCTCAAGTTGGGGTTGCTTATTCGGTAATATCATGAGTGGGGCTTAGGGGATAAAGATAAAGTAACATTGATGTTTTTGAATGTCTATGATAATTTTTACTGATTCATTTATAAAAACCAATGTTTGAAATATATATAATATAGTGTTTTTTTCTTATATTTTGATATAAATTTTATTTCATTTAAAATATTTATTTTTTCATATTTTTTCTCCTATTTCTGCTACGACAGTATGCTGTAAATTTAACAGCACACTATAGGATTCCCCTTTATCAATTCTTATCAATGCATTGATAAAGGTATCCTTTATCAATACTCTTAATAGAGTTGATAAAAGGACTAATTTATAAGTGTTATTCAAAGTGATGATAAAGGAACCCTTTATCATTTCTAAATAAAAGCATTGATAAATGGGGTCCTCTATCAATACTACTAAAAGTGCTAATAAAAGAACCCTTTATAATCACTTTTTTTAGTGTTGATAAAGGATCCATTTATCATTGATTTTATAGTGCTAATAAAATCCAAGTTTTTTAATCATGCTCTGGTAGTTAGCATTTGTTTCACTAGAAATGACCAATTTTAGTGCTGTTAAAGGACATATTTGTAGTAGTGTGTAAGGATATGGGGCACTATGAAAACAAATTTCCCAAGAATCAAAGTAATATAACTTAAAATTAGATAATGAATCATGGTAAAGATTATTCTATTACCACAAATGAAGTGGAATGACTGATGTACTTGTGTTTGGATTCAAGAATTATGTCATTTGAGTATTTTGTCAATGATATCATGGTTATAAGGATTATAAAATGTATAAGGATTATAATACAATGCCTTTTGAATAAGTATTTTGAATCGTATGTTTAATGGTATTGATGACCCAAAAAAATGATTTGTTGGAAATATGAACTTATTAGAAAACACATGATTGGGAGAATGATAACCCTTAACATGTTCCTGATGTTTAGATAATGATGTTGGGATAAAGAGATGACTGACATGGATAAAGTAAATTGGATATTACCAAAATACTTGGAACTAATTAATGATTTATTGAAAAATTAGTTTTTTCTATCATTGGTGGAGTTAACAAAATTTTTGGATTTAAGGAATATATCCAATAATCTATGTTTTATTTAAGGAATAAGGAAACATGCATTTTTTTAATAAGTTTTTATGGAAATTCATGTCATTACCATGTTTCAAGAGAATACATGATGAATATAGTCACATTTTTGGTATGTGATGATTAAGAGACACTTCATGTTGTTTGGGGATTAATTATAAGATCATTTTTTAAATTTAGTGACCTTCTTTCTAAAGTTATGGATCTTAATATTTTGGAAGGGTTATAAAGTTAACCATTTATGAAATGTTTTTTTGTTGAACTTTGTACAAGGATTTAGAGATTAATGTATTACTTCAAATATAAAGATGTATTCATATTGGATAACCTATACTATTTTTTGACAATAATAACTTGAGATTTTAAGGAATTATTTATCATTATATTATGAATATTGCAATCTGTTAAAAGTAAATTCCAGTTCTTTAGGCATAAAAAAAAGTCATTTTTGGATATTCATTTCTTGGATTAATAAATGAGTTAAAAATTAATCAAATCAAAACAAAAAGATGAATGTTTTCCTATTAAATATAAGTATATCAAGTAAGTAAATTTTTGTATGTTCTTAGTCTATATGGAAAAGAAATTTCCCAACATTAGGAAAAATATCTTGAAATAAAATATTGCCCCATTTTCATCATTTTTTATGATATTAATGGACTTTTTCATACCTATTTCATTTATGGATTTATGGTCATTAACATTCTCTGGATTACCCACTTTCTTATGATCAATGATCTCCGACAAAATCCATAATTATTTACACTTTTCTACTATGTCCATATCTTCACTTCCCACATATGTTATCCTACTTGGAAACCTAGTTATGTAATTATTCAAGATAACCTTTATAATTAAATTTCTATTTTATAAAGATAAATTTTTATTAACCCTTATCATGATGTGAAATTTAAATAAGGGTATTTCCAAATTAAAAACCCTTGATTATCGTAATCATGATTAAATTGCGAGGACACAATTTATTTAAGGGAGTATAATGTAACACCTTGAGATTTTAAAATATGAACATCATATTCGATAGTGTGTATGACACACAACACCAAGTTTATAATAGAATATAACATCCCATGAATTTATGATATATTTATTTTTAAATAAATTCAATCTCTTTGATATCTTGCATCGCACACAACGCCAGGTTTGAAAGAAACATGATACATTATATTATTATTTAAAAATGACCATTATAACCTAGTTGTTAAGTTAGTGGGTATGAATATAAATAACTAAATTATAAAAATTTTATTCTTTACACATGTATAAAATAAATTCAATTGTTATCTACTTAATATAAATATAATAATAACTATTTGAAATAAAAAGAAATGTTTTCTAAAAAAAATATTTTTTTAAACAGATGTTTAGTCTCTCTTTGTGAACATAATTTAGAAATATTATTGTAAAGACCTGAAAAATTCAAGGAATTTTTTTTCTTAATTTTCTTGGAAATTTTACAAGAACGCAGTTTCTGACGGTACTAGATTCCGAGGCCCGGTGTGCCCGGAATCATTTTCTGAAGTTTAGCTCGGGTATGTTCAGTGAACGAATGAGTGAGTTTTTTCTAACTCTTGAACCGGTGCTCAGAATCTAATTCTGAGGGCAGCAATGGAATCACAGCACCAGTAATTTCTTAGAAACACCTTTTCCGGAGTTGCTTTTTCTCGGGTGTGGTTTTTAATTTTTAGGGTTAAGTTAAGGAATAAAATAAAAGTGGTGCGACAATTTATTTTATTTTACTTAAAGCGGCGTAACCTAAGTTAAACAGATAGGGTGGGACCCACAATATCCTACCCACTTGGTAGGATATTTGTGATGTGGGGTCCGCACAAGCCCCACCGTTCCTTTCCTCCTAAGTAACGCACCCGCACCCCCCTTTTAATGAAGTCAAACCGTGCGTTTATTCTGGTTAAGAAACACCTCATTAATTTGGGCGGTTAAATCATTACAATTAATTCAATGAATTAATTGTTCATTTCGTTCCTTTTGAAATTCAAACGTTGGCATGTGCGTTAATAAAATAAGACAACTCTTATTTTATTTCGGTTGGAACTTGTTGCATGGAGAGGATTTGGAGAAAAGCCTTCTTCTTCGACGAAGAACACGAAGAACGCACCGACCTCAGAAGAAGAACACCAAATCCTCAGAGATCGACTACGCGACGCTGTGTACCGCGACACCAACAATGATTCTTCCATGATGCTTCTTCCGCAACGCTTCTTCCGTGATGCTCCTTCTGCGACGCGACGATCCCCCTTCCGCGATGCCTTCTTCCGCGACGTGCTTTCCACGACGAAACCTCGCTCGACGACGCTTGAGGTAGGGGTTTTGATTCAATTAAATATTTGTGATTTATACCCACGTATTATGTTTAAAGTTTTTCAGAAACCTTTTTAAACTCCTAACGCGGTGGGTGCGGACCAACGAACAAGTCCGAACCCACCGTCCCTTCGTTCTTGGTGTGCGGATCGGCGGGCGATGATGAAGCAGGCCCCACGGGGGTTGTGAGGTCTTCGCAGTGAAGAACCGGTCCCGGGAGGGCCGATGGCGAAGACAACAAGAAAATCTGACCACCGGAGCTCGTCCGGTGGTCCGCGGAGCACTCCGCCGGCGCGCCTCACTGGCACGGCGGCGCCGGCGACAGGAGGCGGCGGCCGGCATCGGCCGGCCGCCAGGAGGCGGCGGCGCCCGACGCGCTGCTAGAATGGGCTGCCGCGGTGGTAGGCCGCTGGTCCCGCAACCGCGCGACACCTAAGGAGGCGAGATGCGGCGCTCGGCCGCGTCCGTTGACAAGGAGCGGGCCCCCCTTGGGGCCGCGGTTACTCGCTGGCGGGGGGCAGCGTGCCACCCCGCACCCCTCGGCCGAAATGGCCGAGCCGCCCGACCAGACCGCCAGGCCAGGCTGCGCCCAAGTGGGCAGGACCCGGACCCAGGTGGGGTCGACCCGGTTCGGGCCGACCCAGGGGGTACCGGGCCGGGTCGGACCGGGCCCGAACCCCCTAATACCGAACCTCTTTCGGTCCGTTTCCCATAACTTGAGCTGAGGAAATCCTATTGACACACCGTCAGTTGCATGGCTATCCTTGGATCGAGACGGTCGTTTCAATATATTACAATCAGGTTTTCGGAGAACTTTGTGTTCGGCAGGGTTGGTTCGTACACGAAACCAACCGGGCCCTCGGAGCGGAAACTCTTATAACTTGAGTTCCGGACGTCCGATTGACGTGACGTCGACTTTGATGGATTCCTCTTAGTGAGACGGGCTTTTTGGATTACTCTGCTTGTGGTTTGGATGTAGGTGGAGTACGGTCGGGTTGGTTTTGACTTAAAAACCAACCGGGCCCCTCAGACGAAAAAGCCAATAACTTTCAGATCGGGTGTCCGATTGACGCGCCGTCTGTGACGTTGAGTTCATGTTGACGATACAGAACTTTTGGATACATCAACTCCGGACTATGTGTGAGTTGATGTATCAGCCCCTCGGCTCATGGAGTGGACCCTCCCGAACGAGCTTGCTATGTGCGGGAACCCTAGAGCTGGCTGCGACTACGACGACGATGACGACTGTACAAAAATCCTCCGTGGATTCGACATCGACGACTACAACACTCAAGGATCCTACGTGGATCAGTGCTACCGATCCTGTGTGGGTCAGATCCTGTGTGGGTCAGCGCTCATCAGTCCTGTGTGGGCCAGTGCCTACAGATCCTGTGTGGGTCCGATCCTGTGTGGGTCATTGCGGGGGTTAGTTACCTATCGACCCTGTGTGGGTCATATCCTTTGTGGGTCATTGCGGGGGTTTGTACCTATCGATCCTTTGTGGGTTCGACGGCTTAGATGAATTAGTGGCTATATCTGATCATCTCTATCGTCATACAAAGAAGTATAACTGTGTGAGTTGAATCTTGACTTTCTTTCCTATGTGGATTCTGATGTGCTTTCATGTGTGGATGTGATCGAACTTGGGCTCGGATGTTGGAGCAAACTGGAATTGATGACTTAGGTATATGTATGGGCATATACCTAAGTAGTGTTGGATGTTACTTCATGATTGTATCTTTCCTTTGTGGATTCTAGGAGACCTTCGGGGGTCTTGGGGTCCCTACTGAGTAGCTTATACTCACCCCTGCACGGGCTATGCC
Source organism: Viscum album (assembly GCA_963277665.1). Classification (NCBI taxonomy): domain Eukaryota; kingdom Viridiplantae; phylum Streptophyta; class Magnoliopsida; order Santalales; family Viscaceae; genus Viscum; species Viscum album. The sequence continues at coordinate 1,893,997,608 of OY728158.1, read as the reverse complement.
CGCACTACTTTGTGTTGGTTGCAGACGACGGACAACACTGATCGTGGTTGAGACTTGCGGAGCAGGTCGGTACCTGGAGGTGGACCATTGGGCGGGATGTACATGGAGCGGACGACAGGACCTGAGGAGCTGTGGAGTCTATCTGTACCCACCCTTCAGGTGGGACTTCCAGTGGACGGCTCGAGGCTGCGGCTTTACTTTCAGTTGCTGTTTTCCGTTTCCAGTTGTACTTTACTTTCAGTTTGGGTTTGTATACTGGCCCACTTACTTTTCCGCACTTACTTTTATATCAGTTTTTACTTAGTGTTTAATTCTACTGCTTGCTTTCTCTGTGGTGTTTGTTTACTTTACAAATGTAATGCCTTCCCTTTTTACCAGGAATTACGCCTTGGTGCCAGTCGCCAACCCCTGGCCTATGGAAGGCGAGCTTGGGGTAGTCACGGCACGGGCCCCGAGGATGGGTTGTGACAAATTGGTATCAAAGGAGTTCGGTTCTACCGCAGAACTTTGGACTCTGACCTTTCCTCCATGTGAAGCAATAGTGTTAAGGGTATTGAGTGTGGTTATCAGTCCAAGGAGTCCAGTGTTCGTGCGGCGGACGACGTATCCGTACACCAGGACCCTGACTTCTGATTTCTGACTTAATGCACGAAAACATTGAGTGCGTGTGTGTTTCAAGTTTTCTTTGTGATTACTTTGTGTCATCTCACCAGGTATACTGTTTTGACCGTGGAACACCTGTCTCTTTTCAGGATGTCCCCACGACGGCAGCCAGCTAGGGTTCCGAGAGTTGTGCGTGACGACAGCCCATCGAGCGACGAGACCTTGGTACATGACCCTTTGACAGCAGAGGCACCAGTGGTACCTCTACCCACCGATCCACTGATGCTACCAGCCCCAGCCGCTGACGATGCACGTCGCCTTAGTGCACTGCACGAGTTTCAGCGCCAGCGACCGCCCAGGTTCCGCGGGGAGACGAACCCTCAGGCAGCCGAGGATTGGGTGGAGGCAGTTGTACGGGTTTTCAGGTTAGTGAGGACACCAGCAGACCTCATGGTGATCCTCGCAGTGAGCCTACTGCACGCGGAAGTAGGTAGATGGTGGAGCTTGATGCTCCAAGTTCATGACGAGGCATATCTCCTCTGGACGGACTTTGAGAGCCTCTTGCACTCGGAGTTCTTCCCAGCCACCCTTCGTGAAATGTGCATCCAGGAGCTTCTACAGCTGCGGTAGGGCAGCATGACGGTCGCCCTGTACTCGGCGAGATTTACCGATCTCTCGCACTACTCGACAGACATGGTACGAGACCCATTCTTCCAGGCCCAGACCTTTGAGCCGGGATTGAGGCATGAGATCAGGGCATCGCTGATCTCCCTCAGTATTCCGACTCAGGTAGGAGTACTAGAGTGAGGTATTTTGATCGAGAGCTTCCTTGCTGAGCCTTCATCAGCAGCGAGACCTACCGCAGGGCGGCACGTAGCAGAGTCTTCTGCAGTAGGTAGTCGAAAGATAACTCATGGGTCCAGGCAGACTAGACCCTCAGGCCGAAGACCTAAGGACACTAGCTTAGTAGTGCGGGGCACACAACATAGAGCCAGTCTTTCGAGAGGAAGACAGTGCTACGCATGCGGCGGGTAGGGCCACATGGCTCATGACTGCACGAACCGTCGTACCAAGGAGCAGCAGACGGTTGAGGGGACACCCAGGTAGAGGCAGAGGGTAAACCGTGGCGGTCCGCAGGGAGCATGAGGACGAGGCAGAGGAGCTGGCCGAGTAGCAGGTGGTGGGCGACACTTTGAGGCTCTACCACCACCACCACCACCAGGAGGTCCACCCCGACCACAGGGAGCCGGCGGGCAGAGATAGGCACAGCTCCAGGCAGGGGAGGCCTATGACCATGGCGCGCCCGAGATGATTCGAAGTACTATCTGTGTCTATTCCACCCTTGCTGCAGTTCTTATAGACACAGGAGCAAGTCATTCTTTCATAGCCGCTACCCTTGTTCGGAGTTCGGAGATTCCGACAGAGCCGTTGGCTTGATCCTTACAGCTAGAGACTCCTACGGGAGTAGACTCGACGATTACACACTGGTGCTGGCAGTGTGAGCTTACTATAGGAGGCGAGAGCTTCGGTTGAGATCTTCTTGTAGCGGCGTCGAGGCCTTACGACGTCATCTTGGGTATGGATTGGTTATCTACATTCCATGCTCATATTGACTGTATTAGGCGCAAGGTGCGATGTGTACGCACTGACGGGAGCAGGTTCACCTTCATCAGCGAGAGGGGAGCCTTCGCAGCACAGGATGGACTCTCGCAGAGGAGAGGACATACCATCACTCATCAGTTGTCTAGCCTCATCCTAGGAGTAGTTGACGTGCAGAGTCCTAGTTTTCCTGTAGTGGTGGATCAGTATGCGGACGTTTTTCCCGACGACGTTCCAGGACTTCCTCCTCACAGAGAGGTAGACTTTTATATTGATCTGTACCTCGGGATAGCCCCAGTATCCACCACAGCATATCAGATGGCTCCCACCGAACTTCGAGAGCTACGGGTACAGTTGGAGGACTTGTAGGGAAAGGGATTCATCTGACCCAGTGTTTCACCCTGGGCTTCCCTGATATTGTTCACCAAGAAGGCGGACAGGAGCTTGCGACTTTGTGTCGACTATCATCGCCTGAACCAGGTGATAGTGAGGAAAAAGTATCCGCTACCGAGTATTGATGAACTCTTCGATCAGCTCAAGGGAGCACGGTGGTTCTCGAAGATAGACCTCAGGTCAAGCTATCATCAGCTCAGAGTTCGGGACGAAGACGTGCAGAAGACGACCTTCAGATGTCGGTATGGACACTATGAGTTCTTGGTTATGCCATTCGGCGTAACCAATGCTCCAGCAGTGTTCATAGGCCTCATGAATAGGATCTTTCAGCCATACCTCGATCGATTTGTCGTGGTATTCATCGATGACATTTTGATATACTCGACCACTGAGGAGGAGCATACCTACCACTTGTGGGTTGTACTTGACACACTCCGAGAGCACCAGCTTTATGGAAAGCTCTCGAAGTGTCAGTTCTGGATATGTGAGGTCCACTTCTTGGGACACATCATCTCCGAGGTTGGAGTTGCGATGGATCCTGCGAAGATCGAGGCAGTGCTATCTTGGGAGCCACCTAGGAGCGTGACAGAGGTGCGGAGTTTCTTGGGACTAGCTGGATACTATCGGAGATTTGTGCTAGACTTCTCCAGAGTTGTGGCACCACTATTACCTTTGAAGAAGAAGGGGAAACCCTTTGTGTGGTCAGTCATATGTCAGCAGAGCTTCCAAGATCTGAGACAAAGATTGACCAGCGCTCCTATCTTGAGGCTACCAAAGGAGGGAGTTGGGTACGTAGTCTACTGCGACGCATCAAGGACTGGACTCGAATGTGTCCTGATGCAGGAGCAGGTAGTGATCGCCTATGGATAATGTCAGTTGAGGCCACATGAGCAGAACTACGCTACCCATGACCTGGAGTTATCAGCAGTGGTCTTCGCTCTGAAGACATGGCGACACTATCTGATGGGCGAGCGATTTACAGTCTATTCTGACCATCAGAGTCTCAGGTACATCTTCTCTCAGAAGTACCTGAACCTGAGACAGCGACGATGGCTCGAGTTCCTCCAGGACTATGACTTTGAGATAGTCTATACTCCTCGTAAGGGGAACGTGGTAGCCGATGCTCTCATCAGGAGGACAGGCATTCAGCTACTTGGGGAGGCGATAGAGAAGCTAGCCACTTTGCAGATATCCTTCATGGATAGGGATGGAGTAGCCTTCCTTCAGTCACTCACAGTCACTCCTCTGCTACTGCAGCGGGCCAGAGAGGCACAGCGTGGGGACACCGACTGTGAGACGCGGCGTGCGCAGATATCCTCAGGACAGACACCTGATGGTTTCTCCTTAGGAGGAGAGCACGACGTCCTTTTCATAGGACGTACCTAGGTACCAGTTTCTTTGCGGGAGGATGTTCTGAGAGAGTTTCACACTTCCCCTTTGGCGGTACATCTTGGAGTGGCGATGATGTACCAGGATCTCAGACGACAGCACTGGTGGTCGGGCATGAAGAAGGATGTGGCAGAGTTTGTTTCTTGATGCCTCACCTTCCAGCAGGTGAAGGCAGAGCACCAGGTTCCAGCAGGCTTGGTACAACCCTTGGAGGTCCCAGAGTGGAAGTGGGACGACATATATATGGACTTAGTGACTGGACTTCCATGCACTTCTAGAGGTCACGACTCTATTTGGGTGATTATCGAACGACTCAACAAGTCGGCTCACTTCTTACCCATCAGAGAGCAGGGCTCAGCGGAGAGCTTGGGACGTCTCTACATTCAGAAGATTGTGCGGCTTCATGGTGTGCCATCATCTATCGTCTCCGGTCGAGATGCTCACTTTACTTCCAGGGTTTGGAAGGGATTGAAGGAGGCATTTGGGACGCATCTACGTCTGAGTACCACCTTTCACCCTCAGACAGATGGTCAGACGGAGAGGACCATACAGAATCTCGAGGACATGATCCGCGCATGTGTCCTTGACATTGGTCGCAGCTGGAAGGACCACCTACCCTTGGTGGAGTTCACTTACAACAACAGCTACCACTCCACCATTGGGATGGCACCATACAAGGCGTTGTACGGTCGACCTTGCAGATCACCGCTGTGCTGGACAGTCCCTGGGGAGTCAGCACTTGTGGGACCGAAGATGGTCCAGGACACGACAGAGAAGGTCTAGATCATCCAGGAGCAGATGAGGACAGCTCAGAGCCAACAGAAGTCTTATTCTGATAGGAGGCGAAGGCCACTAGAGTTCGAGGATGGCGACCACATCTTCTTGCGGGTCTCACCTTGATGTGGATTACAGAGATTTGGCTGAGGCAGAAAGTTTTCTCCTCGCTTCATCGGACCGTTCCAGGTCCTCAGTAGGATTGACGAGGTGGCTTATTGCCTGACTCTACCACCTCATTTGTACCGGGTGCATGACGTCTTCCACGTATCTCAGCTGAGGAGATACGTGCATGACCCGACACATATCATTGACCACGGGGAGCTGGACGTTGATGATGGGGCGACTTTTGCGGAGGTCTCGATGGAGATTGAGGATCGATAGGAGTGGGTTCTACGTGGATGGTCGATTCCTCTAGTGTGCATCAGATGGAAGCACGGGAACCTCCAAGAGATCACTTGGGAGCAGGAGGCTCAGATGCGTGCTCAGTACCCACATTTGTTTCCTTAGTTTTTGATGTATCTTTACAGGGACGTAAATCCCTGAGGTGGGAGTGATGTAAAGACCCGAAAAATTCAAGGAAATTCTTTTCTTAATTTTCTTGGTAATTTTACAAGAATGCAGTTTCTGACGGAACTTGATTCTGAGGCCCGGTGTGCCCGGAATCATTTTCCAAAGTTTAGCTTGGGTACGTTCAGTGAACGAACGAGCGGGTTTTTTCTAACTTTTGAACCGGTGCTTGGAATCGAATTCTGAGGGAACCAATGGAATCGCAGCGCCGATAATTTCTTGGAAACACCTTTTCCGGGGTTGCATTTGCTCGGGTGTGGTTTTTAATTTTTGGGGTTAAGTTAAGGAATAAAATAAAAGTGGTGCGACAATTTATTTTATTTTAATTAAAGTGGCTTAACCTAAGTTAAATGGATAAGGTGGGACCCACAATATCTTACCCACTTGGTAGGATATTTGTGAGGTGGGGCCCGCACGATCCCCACCGTTTCTTTCCTCCTAAGTAATGAGCCCGCACCCACCTTTTAATGAAGTCAAACCGTGCGTTTATTCTTGTTAAGAAACACCTCATTAATTTGGGCGGTTAAATTGTTACAATTAATTCATTGAATTAATTGCTCGTTTCGTTCATTTTTAAATTCAAATGTTGGCATGTGCGTTAATAAAATAAGACAACTCTTGTTTTATTTCGGTTGGAACTTGTTGCGTGGAGAGGATTTGGAGAAAAGCCTTCTTCTTCGACGAATAACGCGAAGAATGCGAAGAATGCAAAGAACGCACCGACCTCCGATGAATAACGCCAAATCCTCGGATATCTACTATGCGATGTCGTGTACCGCGACGCTAGAAACTCTTCTTCTGCGATTCTTCTTCTGCGACGCTCCTTCCACGACGCGACGATCCCCCTTCCGCGACGCCTTCTTCTGCGACGTGCTTTCCACGACAAACCCTCGCTCGATGACGCTTGAGGTAGGGGTTTTGATTCAATTAAATATTTGTGATTTATACCCACAACTTATGTTTAAAGTTTGTCGGAAACATTTTTAAACCGCTAACGCGGTGGGTGCGGACCAACGAACGAGTCCGAACCCACCGTCCCTTCGTTCTTGGTGTGCAGATCGGCGGGCGACGATGAAGCAGGCCGCACAGGTGTTGTGAGGTCTTCGCAGTGAAGAACAGGTCCCGGGAGAGCCGATGGTGAAGACGACAGGCAAATCCGACCACCGGAGCTCGTCCGGTGGTCCGCGGAGCACTCCGCCGGCGTGCCTCGCCGGCACGACGATGCCGGCGACAGGAGGCGGCGACGCCCGGCGCGCCGCCGGGATGGGCCGCTGCAGCTGAAGCCGTGGTGGCAGGCCGCTAGTCCCGCGACCGCGCGGGGCTAAAGGAGGCGGGACGCAGTGCTCGGCCGCGTCCGTTGATAAGGATCTCCCCCCCTTGGGGCCGTGGTTACTCGCTGGCGGGGGGGCAACGTTCCACCCCGCACCGCTCGGTCGAAACGGCCGAGCCGCCCGACCGGACCGCCAGGATGGGCCATGCCCAGGCCGGGCCATGCCGCACTAGCCGAGCCGGGCCGCGCCCAAGTGGGCCGGACCCGGACCCGGGTCAGGTCGACCCAGTTCAGGCCGACCAAGGGGGTACGGGGCCAGGTCGGACCAGGCCCGAACCTCCTAATACCGAACCTCTTTTAGTCCGTTGCCCATAACTTGAGCTACGGACCTCTGATCGATGCACCATCAGTTGCGTGGAGATACTTGGATCGATACGGTCGTTTCGGTATATTACACTCAGGGTTTTGAAGAACTTTGGGTTCGGCCGGGTTGGTTCGTACACGAAACCAATCGGGCCCTCGGAGCGGAAACGCTTATAACTTGAGTTTCAGACGTCCGATTGACGTTCCGTCTACTTTGATGGATTCCTCTTAGTGAGAAGGACCTTTTGGATTACTACGCTCGAGGTTTGGACGCAGGTGGAGTACGTTCGGGTTGGTTTTGACTTAAAAACCAATCGGCCCCTGGGACGAAAAAGCAAATAACTCTCAGACCGGGCGTCCGATTGACGTGCCATCTGTGAAGTTGGGTTCCTGTTGACGATACAGAACTTTTGGATACATCAAATCCGGACTATGTGTCAGTTGATGTGTCAGACCCTCGACTCGTGGAGTGGACCCTGCCGAACGAGCTTGCTGTGTGCGGGAACCCTAGAGCTAGCTGCGACTACGACGATGATGATGACTGTACAGAAATCCTCCGTGGATTCGACAGCGATGACTACAGCACTCAGCGATCCTACGTGGATCAATGCTACTGATCTTGTGTGGGTCAGATCCTATGTGGGTCAGCGCTCAGCGGTCCTGTGTGGGCCAGCACCTACAGATCCTATGTGGGTCCGATCCTATGTGGGTCATTGCGGGGGTTAGTTACCTATTGACCATGTGTGGGTCAGATCCTTTGTGGGTCATTGCGGGGGTTAGTACCTATCGATCCTTCATGGGTCCGACGACATAGATGAATCAGTGGCTATATCTGATCATCTCTATCGTCATACAAAGAAGTATACCTGTGTGAGCTGAATCTTGACTCGCTTTCCTATGTGGATTCTGATGTGCTATCCCGTGTGGATGTGATCGAACTTGGGCTCGGATGTTGGAGCGAACTGGAATTGATGACTTAGGTATATGTATGGGAATATACCTAAGTAGTTTTGGATATTACTTCATGATTGTATCTTTTATTTTTGGATTCTGGGAGATCTTCGGGGGTCTCGGGGTCCCTACCGAGTAGCTTATACTCACTCCTGTATGGGCTATGCCCGCACTACTTTGTGTTGGTTTCAGATGACGGACAACGCTGATCGTGGTTGAGGCTTGCGGAGCAGGTCGGTACCTGGAGGTGGACCATTGGGCGGGACGTACATGGAGCGGACGGCGGGTCCTGAGGAGCTGTGGAGGCTATCTGTACCCACCCTTCAGGTGGGACTTCCAGTGGACGGCTCGAGGCTGCAGCTTTACTTTCAGTTGTTGTTTCCCTTTCTAGTTATACTTTACTTTCAGTTTGGGTTTGTATACTGGCCCACTTACTTTTCCTCACTTACTTTTGTATCAGTTTTTACTTAGTGTTTACTTCTACTGCTTGCTTGATCTGTGGTGTTTGTTTACTTTACAAAGACAATGCCTTCCCGTTTTACCGGGAATTATGCCTTGGTGCTAGTCGCCAGCCCCTGGCCTATGGAAGGCGGGCTTGGGGTAGTGACGGCACGGGCCCTGAGGACGGGTCGTGACAGTTATTTTAAAAAATAAAATTAATTTCTGAAATAATAATATCAAAATAATATTAGGATTATTTTTTGGTATTTTTCTTAAAATTCTCATTTTTTGATTAATAGTGAAAAATACTGAATTTTAATTGAAAACTGCAGTTTTTTTAATTAATTATAAAGTTAAATTATATTTTAAATTGGTTTTGAATAAAAATTATTTCAATTATATATATATATATATATATTAATATAATTTAGTTTATTGGAATCATTTTTATATAATTATTTTTTAAAAGTTTGAACATTTTGTCTTTGAAATCCCACTTTCTCATTGCCTTTATGGGGTTAATTTTAAATTAAATTTTATAACTTATGTGAATGGAATTTGGAATAATAGATTCCATATTTTTAATAGTCATAATTTATATATTCTAATAAGCTGAAATTAAATTTTCACTATAATGAATAGTAAAAATAGTAAAAAATATTTACCATGGTTAAGGTAAAAAATGGGTTTATCAGTGAATAAACTAAGAAGATAAGGGTTAAATGACCTAAAAAATTATATAAAATCTATTTATAGTAATATTTAGATCTTATAATGTCTATTCATTTATAATATTCTATTTTGGACCCTTCTGTATTGTGAAAAATGTCGGTACACCTTTTTTCTTTTCAAAAATTACATGTGTTCCACTCACCACACTTATAAAAGGCCACCCATCTCCTTTATTCTTCACACATTAAAAATATTTTGGTTTGAAAAAGTACTATCCAAATAACATCCCAAATTTCATCACCTCATACTTGGATCCTTGTTTATTTCAAAAATCCATTCTAGGAACAATTTAGGTTTTATTTTTAATGAGGTGTTACAAAAAGAGATAAAATTAATAACTATATGTTTTTATTTTATTTATTCATCCACCTCCATAAAATATTCCTCATTTATGATTATATAATAAATATAGTATATTAAATATACTAATATTTTATTATGTTAAATTAATTACCTATATCCATCTCCTCTTCCCTCAAATAGGAAATGATAACATTGCTCGGGTGTACGGAAGACTACCGCCTCGCGAACCGACGTGACATGTTTTCCATAAACACCTGTCACAATTGGGTATGATGAAGGATATAAAGTATATATATGATATTTATAAAATAATTATACCTTTTTAGTCATTATATCATATTTTTTTACTTTCCATTCTATAGGGGATACGATAACTTTGCTCGTGTGTACAATAGACTACCGCCTTTCAAAGCGATGTGATTCATCTTTCAATAATGTTTTACTTGGAAGGTAATAAAGATAGATTTAATGAATATATGTGATATAAATAAAATAATTATGATATTAATTGAATTATTAGCATTCTTAAAATATAATATATCATTATTTATTTCCTTTTCACTCACAAAAAAAAGATAATTTCCTTCATATATGTGTGGACTTCCGCCTTCACGAAGTTATGTGACTCTCTTTTCATCACCACACTATATGGAAGATATATATAAGTGTATTTAAAGAAATAATATTTTATTTATGGTATTATTATAATTATTTAAATATAAAATATTACTTACCTCTTTTCCATAATGATCGTTGAAAAATGGAAGCTTTACTCATGTGTACGTACGACCTACCATCTCCATGATTGTAATGTAGTTAATTTTTCCTAAACATATTTCATTATTGGTTTTAAAAATATAATTAATTTATAAATATGAAAATTATACCTTGATTATTATTCTGGATATGTTTAAATAATTAACACTTTGACCATAGTCAATATATCAAAGTCATTTTTGACACATAAGTCAAATATCATCGAAACATCCGACGTAAAATTAATTGATTAAGTAATCACATATAACATGTTAATAAGTGAAATAAAAGGAATAATAAAATTGGAAAAGTTCTTGACTCTGGTAAATAATTAACATAAGTTTATTATTTTGGAAGATAAATAACATTCGTGACGATTTAGACTCAAGGTAAGGGTTTCTCATCTCACTTTTACTTCTGTGAGACATACACCATATTCACCACTTATTTCTTTTGGGGGGTGTAAATGATTAACCTTTTGTATATTATATTATTAATTCATTTGTATTAATGGTATTTCAAGTTTCATATAATGTTATTTCATTCATGGGTCTTATCATTTAGAAGTTAACAAAGTGGTAATGGTTTATTTCACAATCTCATCATTATTGAGGGCTGTTTATGTTTACATCTCCCTTAGAATAATTATTTGATATTTATATCTTGAAACCAATGTATTTTATTATAATATAGTTATTAATGAACTTTTTAAGTAATAATACCATTTTTATACTTTTTGGTACTTAAGATTATTGAGAAAAGTTTTTTTGGTCGAAAATCATTTCTCATCAAAATCTATGTTTTCTTAAAATGTTTTTAAACTTTAAAAAATTATTTATTAAAGAAGTTTTTACCCATTTTTGACATTTTTAAATTTTTTTAGGAATCTTTATGTCTTTTTCAAAACAATTCTCATTTGGGTTTTACCAAAAATTTGAAAGGAATCTTTGTCTTAACGTGTATAAAATGAATGGACTTTTCCATCATCATGACCAGTAAATGTTTTAAAATTTATTCAACAACCTTTAAAAGGTTGTTTTCAAAAAAAAATGTGATATTTTTATTTTAAAAAGTGATTTTTATAATACAAAGGTTATTTTTCTCAAAAATGTTTTTAATGAAATTTTTATGGTATTTCTATTCATCAATGACATAAACCATTTATTGTACTTATGATCCACTAGGGATATGTTATATGGATATCATCCATATTATTTATTAGTATGGTTTATGATCAGTTAAACTAAGTATGTACAATTTTATTACCATTCATCATATTACACTGTATGGTTTATGATTATGTTTATTTTATTGGGGTATGTATTAAAATTCTATATGTCAGTTTTTCAATAATAATGTTTATTTTGATTATGTTTCACCCCTTTAATATGAGGAATACATTGTAATTAGTTTTATATGGGTGATACTTAGTTATATATAGACCCTTGATGCATCTATAGGTCTCATGAGACAAATCTATAATCCAAATTATATGGGTTTCAACCCAAAAATTTAAACTATATTGTGAAAGGTTATGATAGTTTCAGATGTTTATCATTATGAACTCATTAATTATGAATTGGTTAATTATATCCATGTGATTATTCAACTAATTAAAATATCAATTGATAAGTTTCAATCTTTTGTGATTATTTATATGGATTTATTTGATCATTATTTCCATATTATTCTCCTCTTATTAATTAAATGGAATGTGTTTGAGTTATTTACCTATTGATTATGATTATTTATTCATGATATCTTCCATTGTCTTCTTACCCTTACCAAACATATAATCTCACCCATTTCTTATATTTTTTCCCTAGGATACTAGGAAGTGTTTTTTATTGATATGTAGGGATATTCTATGAGGAATAATGGTGTTATAAAAAAAATAATTTGTGTATTTTATGTTTTAAATTTTAATTTGAATTTAAATTTTGTATCTAGTTTTCCAAGACTAATAAATTATTCAGTCCTTAGGGATGTGATTCCTTATATCTTATTCCAATGTATTAAAGTATCACTAGCTCCGAGCTACTAGGGATGAGTCATTATAGTTGGTATTAGAGGAAGTTTAATAGAAACCTTGGAAAAAATATTTAACAAAAAATAGATTAGGGAATATAACCCTATGATAAATGTTGAGTATAAGTATAGAATAATGTCTTAATGTTTTGTTAAGATAGATATTATGTGTTTTTTCCTAGAAATGAATCCCTGTATGGATATTACAAGTGGATGTAGTTTGAGAAAAAATGTACCTAGAGATAATAAATTCGAAAAAGGTGCACCGGGTTTGATTCTAACTTTACCCAATACGTGAAAATGAGACTTATTACATACCTAGTTTAACAATCTTAAGGTATATTCTTAGGTTAATTCACATTTTTTTTAAAAAACATTATTAATGATTTGAAAATATTTTTATGATTTGGACACTTTCCCAGAGAAACCATGTTTATGATTATGAGATTAGCCATGCATAAATTTTCAAATTTATATTAAGTGTTTCACTTGTTTTTAGATTAAAAATTATTATACAAAATGTTATGATCTAATCTAGTCTATGCCATTTTTTTGTAATGGAACCTAGTGGAAGAAATGAGAACCGTATCAATATACATAATACAAAGAGTAAGGATGGTAATTTCTTTGATGTGATTAAGCTAATATTTCGAAGGGAACTAGTCTCCCTAACATTATCATAATAAAATTATATAGTATCATGTGCTACCAAAATAGATAAGGAATTATATAATTATTATGTCTTTAAAGGTAAGAAAGAGAAGAAGAGGGTGAAAAGAAAAAAATGGTTAAGGGGAATAAGGGAAAGAAAAGTTTTCCCACATGTGATAATTATGGAAATAAATAAATTGTAACTTTCTTGAAGGGAATGAGAGTTTGATTCAAGTGAGGAGATAAAGGCCATCAAGATCATGAATGAAATGGAAATAAATAAACCTTTTATTTTTAGTGTTTCAACTATAAGGAGATGGGGAACTGGACAAATAAATTTCCTAACCATCAAGGGAATATACCCTAGAATAAGATAAGGGATAAAGGTAAAGATTATGGTATTTATACATCCAAAGTAAAATGATTAAAGTGATTTAATTTGGATTAAAAAATTATTTTATAGGAGAATTTTATTAATGATATTATTGTTTCTAGAATCATGAAATGTTTAAGAATTATACTGCAGTTTTATTTCTTAATAAATTTGAGAGAATATGTTAAATTGTATTGATGAATAGGAAAATTGATTCAGCGATAAGTTGAAACTTTTATAAAACACATAATCAAGGGAGGATATCCCTTAATATGTTCCCAATTTTGAGATAATAATGATATTTTTATGGGATATTATTGGTGACCATGAAATTAGTTAGAGGTATTATGGTTTATGTTATATTTTATAGAGTTTACTATAAGTATTGATCTTTGAAATATATTCAACAACCTAAGATTTTATTTTTGGAGTCATTCATGTTTTAATTAAGGTTTTATAGTTATGGAGGTGTTCAGGTATTTGGAATATGACATCAAGAGACACTTTATATTGTATAAGGAATATAATGTTTATTTAGTGACGTTCCTTAAAAAATTTTGCACTTTGAATTAGGAAAGAAATAGTCTTGATGATTCTCAAGGTTAACTACATATGGAATATATTAAGTTGATATTTGGGTGTTATTGAATAACTTGTTCTAACCATTTTTGTTTTAGAAAATATCTAGAGATAAGAGGAATGAATTATCATTATAATGATATGTTAAATGTTAATTTTAGTACTTCAATCATAAAAATTACAATTGGATATTAATATCTTGGAGTAAGAGATGAAGTAGGAATTGATAAAATCATAACTAAAAGATAAAAAATTTTATTATATTTTTTGGTATTCTCTATCATAATGGTTACATAATCCCTCAAATTTAGGAAAAATATCTTTAGAAAAAAATTTTCCTATTAATTTAATTAATATTGAATCAATGATATTTTAACTCATCAAATATTTATGGTTTTTTGGTGGTTTAATTTCTCATGACCTTGTTATCTTTCAGTCTCTATTAATCATTGGGCATTAGTATTCTCTTTTATGTTCATGTTTTCATTTCCCACCAATTTTCTCCTACTTCAAAACCTAGTAATGTGTTATTCTAGATGAAATTTACAATTCCATTTCTCCCATATCAAGAGAATATTTTATTAACCCCTTTTATAAAGTGGATTTCCAACAAAGTAATTTTTAAATGTAAAACCCTTGATTACTGAGATTAAGATTAATGCTTACCACATTACCACCTTTTTTCAATGTTTACCGGATGACCACATTTTTCCAGCATCACAGCCATTAATTTTTTTTCAATATTACTCTAAAAGTTTCTATGGTTTTATAAATAAAATATTATTCCCATTGTTTTGAGAAATTTGAGTTTAAAAAATTTACCAAAAGAAAATGATACTTCCCTTTATTTTCCAAATAAAATTTTAACTGATTTTATAAAAGTGTATTATATCTATAGAAACATTTTTTATGTATTATTATGATTCACTAGGTATATGTTCTAATTATACCACCCAATTTTATTCTATAGATGTATTATGGTCATTTTTTTACTTGGGAAAGTATTGATATTTAATATCCTAGCTTTTTAATATAGATGTTTACTAATTATTAATAAATTTTGATTATATTGTAATGTGTATTAATATAATGAATTCATTGGGATTATTAAGTAAAGAGTGGGGCCTGAAATTATATATATACTTGATTCATTAGTAGGTCTTATGAGAAAAAATATTTTATGTTTTTGGAATATGCCTTACCCACTTATGTATGATGTATTACCATGAGGCCTTATTGGTAAGTTTAAGGGGTCCAACATTATGAGTCACTAATAAATTAGTTAATGATATCCATGTGACTTATATCATTATTATGATCTCCATGGA
The DNA here is from genome assembly GCA_963277665.1 of Viscum album. NCBI lineage: Eukaryota > Viridiplantae > Streptophyta > Magnoliopsida > Santalales > Viscaceae > Viscum > Viscum album. Next base: position 1,893,982,505 of record OY728158.1, on the reverse strand, counting down.
TAAGTTTTAAGATCTTGTGATTATTTATACAGAACTATTTAATCATCATTTATTCTTATCATATTATTCATCCCTTGTTTATTATATGATATATTCACTAATCATTTTACCATACTAAGCATATGATCTCAAACTTTTATTTTGTTTCATTTCCCAATGATACCAAGAAGTTTACTATGAATAATTTATAAGGATATTCTAGATGAAATAATTATATTCTCAATGGAATTTTTATATTGTTCAAATGTAATGTAAGAATGATGTATGTATATATTCTCCTAAGATTACTAAAATATTAAATACTTAATGATGTGTTTGCTTATATCTTGTACCAATATATTAATTTAACCATTTTATCTAGTTTTCTAGAGTCATTTTTTTTACAGTTGGTATCCGATAAAGTTTATTAGAAACCTTGGGAACTAGATCTAAAATAACATAGTGAAAGAGAATGATAAAACCCAAATAAAATATTAAATTAATAGGTTTATTATTCTATGATTAAATATTATTAATTTTATGATCTTATCTAGTGCATTACATTATTTAAAAATGGTTTCTAATAGAATGAATGGAAACTATATAGATACCTACAACCTATGTAGGGACTTCCCTCTAAAGGAAATTAATAAGGTTAACGATGTTGGTGTTGTATATGAGAAGACCATATCTATATTGGGGTAGTTAAATTAGGTTATGACCAATAACCTTTCCCATATGGAGAAGCATGATGATGAACAACATGGGTAAACAATGTTAGATTGTTTTATGTGACAATAACCTCTATAATTCAATGGAATCACAATCCATTGGTAGTTGAACAATTGATCCATTCCTTAGAATAGATATTTATTGCATTGCGAAGTAATCATAAGGGGGTGGGTATCATGAAAATTTATCATATTATGGGTGGTTTTGATCATTGTTGGTAAATGATTCAAAACCCTAAGGAAGTAGAGGAGATATAAAATATGGACTGGAATAATTTTAAGGTACTTTTCCTTGAAAATTAATTTCCTCATGAAAAATTATTTGATATGGAAATATAATTCCAAAGTATATGAAAAAGGAGGAGTAAGATATTGGTAAGTGTGAACAAAAATTTATAATGTTAGCAAAGCAGGCTTTGAAATATATACATAATCCAAAGAGTAATATTTGGCGTTTCTTTTATGGGATAAATCCAACCCTTCAAAGGGTACTAGTATCTCAACATATGGGGATATAGAATCATGTGATATAAATATAGAGAAAAAATTTACCAAGTCCTATAGATTTTAAGGAAAACAAGAGAAGAATAGGACTAATAAGAATCAAATAAAGTAGAAATGGATAATGGGGAAAAGAAAAGGGGGAATTTAAAACATTTAAAACTTGTGAAAAGAAAAAATATTTCATATTCTGGAAGGGAAAAAGAGTTTTTTTAAGTGTGGAGAGAAATGAATCCATAATCATGAATGATAGGGTAAGGGTGAATCCATAAAATTATATTTCTTTAAATTTAAATAGATAGGGAACTATTCTAACAAATACCCAAAACATTAAGGAAATTTATCATATAATAGGAAAAAGAAGTAAATCTAGGATTATGAAATTACTATAATTGAGGTTAAAGTATCAAATGACATAATAATAGGTACTTTGATTATAAACTCAAAGTTAGATAATACTTTGTTCGATTATGGATCCACACACTCCTTTATATATTAATTGTTTTCTAGGAACATGAAATCATGCCTAGTATATTGGGAAACGAGTTATCAATCAAAACACATAGAGTAAATCTTATTTCAACTGAGGTATATCAAGCGATATCTATTTGGATAAATAGATACTCTCTGGTTGTGAACTTGATTGTCATTCTTATAATGGAATTTGGTATAATTCTTGACATGGATTGGATTTCAAAATATAATTCAAGAATTTATTCTTGGGATAAGGAGATTAAAATTTGTAAATAATGTATGGAATCACTTGTCTTTAAGGGAGAGACTTCATTATGTGATTTTGTCTAAATCCACCTTTAGTATCTCTCTTAAATGAAATTCTAGGAAAATAAGAACAATAATGATCTATTGATGGGTAATTCATCATAATAATTGAATATGTGATTGTTGTATGATAATACATTTATGTATTTATTGAGGAATTACATGCACATCCACCTAATTATAAAGTTGATTTTTCAATTGAACTTATATTGGATGAAAAGATTATATTTAAGACTCCCTATATAATGAATATAGTGGAATTTCTGAATTTGAATAAATAGCTACATAAACTATGTGATAAGGTATTTATACATTCAATTTTTTTTACCTTGGGGAGACCCTATTTTATTTATGAAGAAGAAGGATGGGTCCATAAGGCTTTGCATTGATTACATGAGAATAATTTTAATTATTATAAAGAGTAATTTTCCTTTTACATGAATTGATGACTTATTTGATTAATTACTAGGAGGTAAATATTTTTTTAAAAAAAAATTATATTCTCTTAGGTTATAATTAGTTAATGGTGAAGAAGTATGATATACTGAAGAAGATAATTCATACCAGGTATGGGCATTATGAGTTTACGATAATGCCCTTCGGGTTAACTAGTTCCCCCTCTGTATTTATGGATCTAATGAACATCTTATTCAGTGGATATCTTGAAAAATTTATTTTTATCATGTCTACTTATGATATTATGATACACTCTGAAATATAATAATAGTATGAAAATCATTTAGGAATTATTCTGTATACTCTCATAGAATAGAATTTATATAGAAAATTCAGTAAGTGTGAATTTTGGCTACATTAAGTCTATTTTCTTGGATATATTGTCTATAAGGATGGAATATAATTTGATCCTGTAAATAAAAAGGCAAACAAGGAATAAACTACACTAAAAAAATACAATAGAGGTATATAGTTTCCTTAGTTTGGCAGGTTACTATCAGTGTTTTGCTCAAAATTTGGCATGATTGGACAACCTATTAATTAAGTTGACACGTAAAGGGGTTAAATTCATATGGTTAAAATATTGTATGGAATTATTTGAGTACCTTAAGAAGAGATTTATTAATTCACCTATATTGGACTTAACTTTAAGGAAGGTAGGATTTTTAATATATAGTGACACATCAAATAAATGACTTTGTTATGTCCTTATGAAAAATTATAGATTGGTTGTTTATGCATCAAGGAAATTAAATATTCAAGAAAAAAACTATCCAAATCATGATCTTGAGTTGGAAGAGACAATAATTTCCTTGAAGATATAGATGAACTAACTCTATGGTGAAAGATGTGATATATACACAGATCAAAAAATTATGAAGTGTATATTCTCTCAAAAAGAACTAAAAATGAGGTAGTGGCGATGGATATAAATTATCAAGGACTTTGAATCCTCAATACACTACCACTCTGGGAAGGAAACAAAGATGTTGATGGATTTATTATGAAGGAATATGGAGTTATAAACATGATGAGAATGGGTAGGTATTCTATATTCATGGATTTAGTAAAATTGGATATAGGAATTTTTAAGGAAGTGGAAACATCATTTCTTTTCCAAATGACTTACAAACTATATTTACTTGAGAATATAAAGAAATACCAACAAGAAGATAAATGTCTAAAAAATAATGTTAAATCTATGAATAAAGAGAAATTGATATAATTTATTTATAAATATGGATTTTTGAAATTTCAAAAGATATTATGTGTTTCATATATACTCGAGATGAAGGGGGAATTATTAGATTAATCTCATATATCTATTTTTTATGCACCATAGTATCACCAAAATGTATAGGGATTTAAGAGAGGATTTATAGTGGGGTGAAACAAAGTGAAAAATTACCGAAAATGTTTCAAGATGCTTAGTGTGTTAGAATGTAAATGATTAAATAAAATACCCTAAGGGGATTATTCATCCTCTCCCTTACTGATGTAGAAGTTGAACAATGTTACAATGGACTTTATCACTGGACTTCCAAAGACCCCTAAGAATAATGATTCTATATGGGTTATTATGGATTGTCTTAACAAATATATAAATTTATTAATAACAACAGAGGATCTACACCGTGAGAATCATTCATGACTATATATTAATGAAGTGGTGAGACTTTATGGTGTACCCATATCAATTGTATCGGATTGTGACATTCAGTTCACATCAAAATTTTGGAGTAGTCTTCATAAGTCTCTCAATACTAAGATATATTTGAGCACTAAATTACATCCTCAAACTTAAGAGAAGTATAGGATAGTTATTCATACATTGGAAGGCATGATGAGATCATTCTCACTAGAATTTCAAGCTATAGGGGATCAATAATGTCTATTTGTAGAATTTTCATATAATTATATCGTCCATTAAAGCATCTAGATGAAACTTTATAAAGAATTATATAGGAAGAGATGTCATACTCCAACCTATTTTAATGAAGTTGGTGAAAGGAATGTGGTTGGTTTGGAACTTATTGAAGAGACACCTATGAAAAGTGCAGGCTATCCAAGATCATATTAGAGAAGATCAAAGTAGATAAAAGTGCTATGTCAATAATAAATAAAAGAACTTGGAATTTCAATTTGGTGAACATGTATTATTAAAAATATCCCCATGTAAATGGGTTATAATGTTTGGTAAAATGGGAAACTAATCCCTAGATTCATTAAGCCTTTTCAAGATTTAGAGATAATTTGAATTGTGGATTACCATTTAGCTATTCTACCAAGCATCTCTAAACTGAATGATGATTTCCATGTTTCATTATTAAGAAAATACATTCCTGAACTAATGTATATAATAATCTTAGAGTAAATATATTTGGAACCATACTTATCATATAATGAAGATCTTTTCTAAATTCTCAACACTATAAATCATGTGTTGTAGAACCAAAAAACTTGACTTGTGAAAGTACTTTAGAGGAATCATAATATGGAAGAGGTAACGTGGGAACTAGAGGAAGATATGATGAAGAATTACCCATAATGTTTTTATAAACTAACCTATATAAAATTTTTTAGGGAAAAATTAAATAGGTTTAGTGTAATATCCAATAATTTATATAATAGGTAAACTGGAACTTTTCATTTACGTATTCTATTTTTATAAAATATATTTTTTAAATAATTTTATTTAAAATTTTATTTTCTAGATTTTAGAATTTAAATTTGATAAAATATACTTTATTATTAGAATAATCATGTTGAAATTGACTGAGGTTGAATTTTTTGGTTTTTTTAGAAATAATTGATTCTTAGGTGAATAGTGGAAAATACTAAATTTTTAAATACTACCACTTTTATGACATAAACATGATAAAATAATGACTGAAAAATTGGTTAGACATTTTTCAATAAAAAATTAAAAATTAATAATTAATATAATTCATTTAAAAATATAATACTGAACTTGAAAATCTATATTTGATATTTGGGAAATCTAGGTAATGTTTTTATTCAAAGAAAAATACTTTTTATTCTTCTATTTTAATCAACTATTAATAAGGTTAATTTAAATTATTAATCAATTGAATATTAAAAAATTATCCTTTTATTAATTCAATGTTAATTAAAATTATATGTGATTTTAATGTAAAATCATTTTTATGCCTAAATGACATTTTTCTAAAAAAAATTATTGTGATATGTGTACGTATTTTGAAAGTAGTTTTTAACAATTTTGGAAATTTAATCTTATAAAATGGATTAAATATTTATAATTATCATGTTAAAATTTTCTAATGATGACAATTTCATTTTTTTCATAATGAATAGTAACCATAGTAAAAATGTTGTCACTATAGCAAGGGTTAAAAGGATTAATGTGGGGGGTTAAACAAAGAGACAAGGGTTAAAATATCATCAAAACCTATAAAAATTTTATTATTTTAAGATATTTATATATTTTAATATATTATATTTTTAAACAGTTTTATTTATATCCACTTTTCCTTGAATATAACTTTATATTATTTTAATGTTCATAATATTTACAAGTATACTCCTTCCCTCATTTATAAAAGTGAACCTCCTATAATCTATTATTCAAAATTCTTGGACCATTTATCACAACAAATATATACTTTAATACTATAATAAACCCTTATAAATAACCTAGATATTCTTGTTTCTATAAAATACACATCCAAGAATCACGAAGGTGCTTCTCAAAAGAAGATTGCCCAAGGAAGAGGTATATGTTCTTACTAAGATTTTCAAGTTCCTTTCTTTTTAAATATACTCTAAATATTATAAAAACATATTAGAATAATTAAATATATATATTTAATATATTTTTCTTTTTTTTATGTTAATGGTATAACATTTTTCTATCTTCTTCCCATCCTATCAAAAATGAAAGCATCACTCATGCGTACGTATGGACTACCGTCTTCACATAGCGATGCAATTCATCTTTCATCATCACCTCATATATATGGATATAAAGATGGTATTAATGAATATATATGATATTTATGACATAATAATTATTTAATAAATATAATATATCAGGAAAATTATTTCCTTTATATCATTTGGAAAATGATAACACCACTCGTGAGTACGTGGGGACTACCACCTCCATAAAGCAACATGATTCATTTTTTATTTCTGAATTACATGGATAGAAATAAGAATGTATTTTTTTAATAAATATTATATTTATAATATTATTATGATTATTTAAAGGTACAAATTTATCTACTTTATTCTATTTTCATCCATTAGAACTATGAAAACATGATTTATACATATTTATAGATTGCCATCTCCATAAAACGATGCACTTTGTTTTTTAGGCCCAATTTTAATGGATAGTTATAAAAGTATATTTAATTTATAAACGTGATAACTTAAAATATATTTAATATTTTGGATATAATAAAACCATGACCAAGGTTCAAGGATTGAAACCATCGAACTAAAACATTTATGGAAAATGGAATGGTTGACACTCAAATATTGATTTTTTGACAATAAATTATTATTAAGTAGGTAAGAATAAGTTATTAACGAATAATATATAGTAAGATAAATATAAATACGGTTATTATATATATTTATAATAAGTCTAAATTTTTATTAATGGAGATTATAGCGTGTCTAACTAAGCGGAAGTTCACAGTAAGGGTTTATTCTACAATCTCATTCTTAATGATGATTGTTTATATTTAATGTTCCATTGAGGGAAATTATATGATATTTCTCTTTTAAGATACATAAATGTTATTCTTATATATTTATCTATGGAATTTACATTTTATCCTTTCATTTTACTTTATTTCATTCTTCAAACATCTTAGAAAATATTTTTAAGAAAAACTGACCGTATTTCTCTTTATAGCCAGATATCATTCTCTTTATTATCCCTGTTCTTTAAAATGTTTCAGTAATGTTATTATTTATAAATAAAATATTTTTAAATTTCATTTTAAACTATCATTTACTTTTTAAAAGGTTTTAAAAATGATCCCTTTAAGCGTTTTCTCAATTGGTCAATTTTGATTTTTTATTAGAGTATAAAAAAATGTTTTTGATATTTACTACATGAATTACTTTTCCCACCATCATAGTTGCTAATAATTATCATGTTTCATCTAAAATTTTTCATATTTTTATGGAGAAAATCCTAATCCTATTCTTTGGGTAATTTTTAATTTTTCAAAGTTACTAAAAGAAAACGATACTTCTTTTTGTTTTCTAAAGAAAATTTTGAATTATTTTATAAAAGTGTATTCTATTTATTTAAACATCATTTAAGGATTATTATATTTTACTAGGTATATATTATAATTTTACCACCCAATTTAATTCTATTAATGTATTATTATTAATGTTTTACTAGGGAATGTATTGAAATTATTTATGTTGGTTTTTACAATACAGATGCTTATTTATTATTAAGGAATATTGATTATGTTTTAATGTTTATTCGTATGATGAATAAATTGAAATTAATAAATTATGTGTGTGGTATTGAATTATGTATCCCATCGACGCATGGGTATGTCTCATGAGACAAAACCGTTTGGTTTTTAGCACACACCTTACCTACATTTGTATGATGTTTTGGAACGAGGCCTTGATGGTAAGTTTAAGATGTCTAGCATTATGAATTCCATAAATATGAAATCATTTTTTATTATCCATGTTACTTATTTCATTATTATTATCTATATGAATAAGTATCAATATTATGTGATTATTTATATGGAAATATTTTATCATCATTTATTCCAATAAAATTGTTCATACCTTGTTTATTCTATGATACCTTCAACTGTACATTTTCCATTACTAAGCATCTGATCTCTCCATTTTATTTTTTCCTTTTACCATGATACCAATAATTTTACTATGAATTATATACAAGGATATTCTTTAAGAAATAATTATGTTCTCATTGGAAATTTTATGTTGTTCAGTTATAGGTAGAGAGTCATGTATGTATCTAATCTCCAAACACTGCTAAACTATTTGATCCTTCGGGATACAACTGTTTGTATCATATAACAATATCTTAAATAAAATACTCTCTTTGGGTTTCTATATTATATGTTGTTAAAAAATCCATTTATGTGGTATATGTTAAAACAAACATTCCTTTCACACTTTTATAATGAAAGTAAAAAACAGCCTATTCCAAAAACATAAAAACAACATTTCTTTTTAATTTTTTTAAAAGAAATAAAAATATGGTTGAAAATGAATTTAAAAATAATTATATAATTTAATTCAACATTGATGAATCATTTTATAAAATATCACCATGGAATAAAAATATTCCATACCTAAAAGAAGAAATAAAGTTGGTTTTTCTTTAAAGAATATTCTTTTAGTCTTTGAGTGCCAATGAGAGGAAAATTTGGAAGAAAATAAATTTAAACCATATAAATAAACATAGGTTAATGTAATATAATGGGTTTAAAATATAATGATAATATAATTTCCCCCACTAGAAATTTAACATAGACAATCTAAAAAATAAATTATATTGTACCATAACACATACCTTAGGTCCCAACTTACTTCATACATGATCTAACCTTCTATATAATTAATTTAAACTTATTATAAATCTATAAAAAAATATTCATACTTATATAACCATATATGGTTCAATTATAATTTTTAATTAACATTAATAAATAATTACTTCTGAAAATCATCATTCTGAGTATTTACTGTTCCGTTTTTCATACATTTTTCAGTTTGGAAGTTCTGCTCCTACACTTCAATCATGGTTTCATCATATAAAAAATGATATTAATTATTAAATAAAAATTTTATTCCATAATATCACTAAAATATAATATCCATTAATTATTGATGTCCTAAACTTTATAACTTCATTCATATGGGTGGTAAAACCGACCTAAATAAGAGCATGCTATAAATTATGAATACTATGAACATGTTATCTTATGATCATAATACAAATTTAATCGAATATTATTCATGTAATAATTATAATATATGTTCATTATATATAATTATATAACTCTAAATGAAAGTTTTATTCTAAAAAATGAAATATATATCTCATGGAGAATGTATTCCATACATATAGATGAACGACACTTTCATTTTCTAATAAGGAAAAAGAAAATAAATTAGGTAATACTTTATCAATAAATGATAATTATCACATAATAAATATAATATATATTTAGTAAATACATCATTATAACTTTCTATGTGAGTTGATCATGAAAAATAAAACAAATTGTTTCAGGGAGGTTGTAGTCCACACGTACACACGGGTGATGCTTTCATTTTACAACAGATGGAAATGAGTTAGAAGATGGATGTTCCATATTCATAATAACATTTTATTATATTTATGATACTAATTTTATTTTATGACGATGCATATAATATATTTTAAGGAGGTATAATAAGTGATAAATTTGAAAACAGTCAACAAAGATGATTACCTATTTGAGAATCCTCATTTGGATTACACCGTAAGCTTTCAAAGGCAAGTCTTTTGGGAATAAAAGAACCTAAATGATGTTGGTAGGGAAGTTAAGAAGATATATGGGTAGGTATCGGCTAATATAGATATCTCAAGTCTGTGAATAATGGAATGGAGGAGGTTCCCTTTTATAATTAGGGGAGTGGAATAATTTTAATTATTCAAAGTTTTAAAATAATATAAATGAATTTTCATTGTAAAATGAAAATAAATGGTAAAATTTTAGAAGATAAGATAGGTTAAGTTATAAATCACTTAAAAAAATTAGAAAATTTTAAGTGATATTTTAAACCTTATCTCTTGGTTTAACACCCACATTAACCCTTTTTAACACTTAACATGGTAATAAGATTTTTACCATTGTAACTATTCATAATAACTAAAAAAAAAATTGATCTCAATAAAAAATTTGTACTATATGGATCCAAATATGAAAACCATTTTAACATATTCAATTTCTCTAAGCGACATTAATTTATTTAAACTAAAAGTGAAAAATACAATGAAGATGGTTTTTAGACCAATAATCTTTTATCATAAAACTAAATTTATTCAAATTACTTACCTAGTAACAACATTTAAATGAATTTTAATGTATTTTATAAAATATGTTATATAAAAATTTCATTAAAATCATTCATTAATAGTGATTATTTGAATTTAGTATGATAAAAACCCATTGCACGTGTAAAAGAAGTTTTAAAAAATATATATTTTTTACCTTCAAATGATTTTATTTTCATTTATATCAAATTTATTGCCAATTAATTCATTTAATAAATGTCTAAATAATAAATTTTCATAATTTTATTAGTATCAATTAGTTTTTAAATAAAATATATTTGAATAATAATGCTCATAAATGAAATATTTCAAAGCAGTTCTTTAGTATCAATAGTATTTCCTAAGTGAATTAGAATTTTTTTAAAAAATTATATTTTATTTAGATACCATATAATGTGATTTATTTTAAAATGTATAAGAATTATTCACATAATTTTAGGGTTTTGTGCTTCACAATCAATTAAACACATTTATTTATCAAAGCGAAATATATTTTAAAATATTGGGGTATTAAAATTAGTATATATATAAGTATTATAGAATGAAATAATTAAATAATTGAATATTTATTTAACTATTTAATTTTAATTAAATTTAAAAAACATTATAATTAAAAATCTAATTTTATTACCTTTTAATTTTATTATTATATATAATAATAATAAATCTTATTCATTATTATAAAAAACCAATTGACAAAAGACTTAGTGTGATCCAATCACTAAAAGTGTCGACTTATATCATCATTTTCTTGTCTAGTGAAATAAAATATGAGTAAAAGATAGAAATACTATCATTATCATAATTAATCTCATATAAAAATTTATGATAACACACATTTTATTTCCTTATATGCATATAATATAATCGAGTATGACTGTAGATTTCTAGTCAACATCTTTTAGGGTTTAAATATCTTACATTGCCCAAAGATAAAAAAATCTAATATCATATCTATGCAATTCATAAATCATGATAAATGATACATCCAAAAATAAACTATTTGACTCCATTTTAAATTAGTGAAAGAGTAATATTAAAGTAAGAAAGTTATCTTATTAAAAATACCTCAAACCATACAATTAAATAAAACATGAGTGGTAAACATGATGTTTATCAAATTAGGTTGAATTTGATTTATGAGAATCCACTTTCAACTCATGAGAGGGTAATGTATAACTTGTATTATATAAAATTATTTCTCAGGCCATCCATGTATTACAAACCTTACATCTAAGAATATTTTCAACAAGAGATAAAATATTTCATGACTAACAATGATGATTTTAAACTAGAAATAAAATATTATTTTCTTAACAGAAATTATTATAAAAACCCATGAACAAAAATATGTGTGTGTTCTTGCACCCATGTTCGCTCACTTTCCCACATGACCATTACTTGAATACCCAAACAGTTCCCAAATCAGGTTGGTACAACACCTAAATTTCACTTCTTGATCACCAATGGTTGGTGTAAATTTTGAGGGATGATTAATACACATGTGGGATATGAATTTCCCTATTAAAAAAACTAAATTAATGAAAATTAATACTGAAATTTTATCATGATATTTTTAAGGAACCTAGGCTTTTATGGATGCATACAAAGTTAGATTTTTTGTCAATTTTTAGTCAATATTCATTCCAAAACACTAGATTTAAAATTCCATCACCAAGATTCTCCCATGAATCATGTGAAATTAATTTAATTATTAAGAATGAAATAAAAATGTTACCTTTGTGGAAGAATGAAATCCCAATGTAATTTACTAGTATTTGGATCACCATAGCTTGAAGGAAACAAGTGAGGTTCCATCTAGATCATCCACACATGAACCAAAACCCCTTGAAAAACCTTCTTCTATTACATGATGCTAGCATGGAATATCAAAATGCTTAAAGTGCTTGTATGATCGTGTGAAGAAAAAGTGATCGATTCATGAGATGGAATTAATACAATCCTATTATTCCTTAAGTTTCTCTTACTAAAACTTGAGATAGAGTTTGGGAGTGAATGAAATTAGATATAACAACACTCTATCTCATGTTTGGGTCTTCAAATTAATTTTATGCCTGTGTTTAACACTTTAAAAATTACACTTTATGACCTTAGAAAGATTTAATGCAAAATATAAACCATAAAACCACTAAAAACATAGTCAACTCATTATAAGTGTCACCAATATTTCTTCACTCACTTGTGACACTCTCATGTGTCCCATGATAAAACAAGTCATTAACTTAGCTTATTACCCATGTAATTGTTTAACAAACCTTTAATTCACAACATTCATTCAAAAAAATAATATTTTCATATATTCAATTTAATAATTAAATAACTTGTGATTATATTATGAAATAAATTCTATTATTATTATTATTATAAACTTGAATAATTTATTGAATTAATTTACTTGTGATCATTCACACTCAGGAATTCACCGATCCCTACACATGGGGCTCACTTCACCCTAAACTATAATTTATCCAAATTAGTGGAACTTGTGGATGCACCTTGTCTGTGGACCTATAGGACCTTATCTCGACAACAATGAGTAATTTTCATAGATCAAGAGCGGTATTTGGAAACACATCATGGAACATAAAGAGACAAGGATAAGTTATAACTATCATAACCTCCTATAAATGTGTACTAAGTAATATAATCTCTTTATCTCATGATTTATTATAAATCATAATTCATAATTTGTGTCATCATCCTTTAATGGATTTTTATCTTTTTTTACTATATTTGATGGAATTACATTTATCCACTATGGCCATGTATTTACTCAAGGGACTACCATCCCAGTCAAGTGTAAAAAGATATCTTATTCCTTTTTAAAGTGAAAAATATTATCCTGATCATTAAATCAATGTTATACTACCAATGACACACCAAATAAAAGAGACATCACCACAAACATAAATTCCATGGTTTTCATCTTTTATCAAAGTATGCGATCAAATGATACACATTGATAATAATCTCAAGTTGAGAGACCAATGCATATGACCATAGTTAGAAACATCCAATGACACCCAAATATGTGGTGTTCCTATTGACCTCCTATTCATCATGATCTCCTTTACTCAAGAGAACCAAGTGTGAATTTCATGTGAAGAAGTCTCAATGTTTATGAATCCTCAAAACCCAATAATCATACATCATCAGTATCCTATCAATATGAGGTATTTTAATTATAGTATACATATTTATGATTACTATCATATTATCTTGAGGTTCTCATTATACCTAGGAACCACTATAACCTTTAAATATAAAAAAAATCTAAGAAAATTATCATGTAAATTGTTTATAAAAAAGTAATAACACTATTATGGTAAGAATATCATGCATGATATGGTAATAAAAAAGTAATACTCAAGTTGGATATTTGGAACCCACTTATACAGAATTCTAACATTCACTAGATCCAAATTTCTAACTATCAACTTGTTATCTCTCACATGATTTTATCATGATTATTCTGAGTTATGTTTTTAGTCATTAAGCCTACCATATTTTATCACATGGCTACATTATTATCTACAAATTCACCTCTTTGAGCAAAAAATCATCAATAGATGATATCACCATGTATATCCCTTTTATCTTATATTATTACCTTGGGATCTTGGACAATGCCTATTAACACTAAAAAATACAACCAAAAATTATTAAGGAGGAATAGTTCTTAAATAATAAAGTAATGGGCTACCCATGTTTCAAATGAATTATGGGACACAAAGAAGTAGAGGACCTTAAAATATATTACCCAGTTTAGTGATGTGGGGGTGAGAATCCCCCATCAGGAGTATGCCACATATTCCATCCATTATTGATAAAAAGGGTGTCAAAACCAAAAAACCAATTTTTGAGGGTCTTATAGACATTTTTCCTCTAAAAAAACTATATCGGGTAATCATATAACTAAGGGTTTAGTTTATTTAAAAGGATTATATTTGACTGGTCTTGGAGCTTAAATAGACTTATGGTTTAAAAGTTATGGTTGATCAAAGTTGTAATACTATTAAGGAGTAGATGAGTCTCTCATGAAAAAAACTTATATAAGTCCAGAAAATGTGGTACTGTGAAATATCTATGTTTCCCACATGTAAAAGTTTGGTATTACACACATGTATAAGTCATATATGAGATTATTGAGAGAAATATTTCCGGATCAAAGGACTAAGATTCATAAATCTTGGAGTTGTACGATTCTATAACTAAAGGCATCACATGAGTCCAGAGTTCCACATGCATTCCATGCTACCATGATATGGCCAAATATGTGACTGTAAGTCTTACAAATTTACCTAAACTCTCTATTTCAAGGGTTTTAATTTTTAGGTTTTGGATTTTAATAAATTTGAAACTCTAAGCTCGCACATATCACATTTTTGTGCTTTGTGAAAACTAAAGCAACCTCTGTAGACTCTCAAAGGTGAAAAATTACATGAATTATCTCACATAATTACTTTAAAGTATTGGATTTTACTTGAGATTCTTTTGTGAAAATACATTCCATGAAGAAAAAATTTCACACTAGAGTGTCACAAACAAACCCGAGTTGACCTTGAACCGATCATCCGAGCTAATCTTGTTGAGTAAATAAGGTTTTTTATGACTTTTCCATTCCTTCATACTTGGGGAAGATTGTTTACTCAATAAGGTTTCTATATGAATTTACCATTCCTTCTTGTTTTGAAAATCACAAACACCTTATCTCAAGGAAAATATCTTTTTACCCTATGTTTTACCTCTGTAAGGAAAAATTTCCTTCCCCAAGGAAATTTATCCTTACCATGTTTTATTGTTCATATCATAATTTTTCTAAGTGTAAAATTTGGTTTTGAAACCAAAACATCGGAATCCTATAATTACCCAGATATGAAGCATTCTGTTTTAGGATCCAAATTCTCAGAATTATGGTTATGAACTCTTCTGAGTTCTGACTCCAAATTCTGAATCAGAATTATGGTTACAAACTCTTCCGAGTTCTGACTCCGAATTCTAAATCAGAATTATGGTCATGAACTCTTATGAGTCATGAATCTGAATTCTGATTACGAATTCTAGTTACAAACTCTTATGAGTCCTAACTCTGAATTCTAATTACGAATTATGGTTACGAACTTTATGAGTCCTGACTCTGAATTATGATTATGAATTCTAGATATGAACTTTCTGAGTTCTGACTCCAAATTCTGAATCAGAATTCTGGTTACGAACTCTTCTGAGTTCTGACTCTTAATTCTAAATCATAATTCTGGATATGAACTCTTCAGAGTTCTGACTCCGAATTATGAATACAAATTCTAGATATGAAATCTTCATAGTTATGACTCTGAATTCTAAATATGAATTCTGGATATGAACTTCTTTGAGTTTTGACTCCGAGTTCTCTAAATCCAGACTCCTAAATCGTATGAGTTCTGACTCTGAATTCTCATGAACTTTGACTCTGAATTTTTCAATTTCAAGTTCTGAATTCTTGTAAATCCAGATTCTGAATTTCCTTGAAATCCAGAATCTAGAATTCTATAGAGTTCAGGTTCTGAATTCCTAGAAAACAGAATCTGAATATCCTTGTATTATAGACTCCAAATTCAATTTTGGTTAGACTCTGAACTTTCATTTTCTTACATTCTGAATATTGGATTTTAGTTATGTAACCATATTTTTTCTAACACTTGTTTTGTTATAAAAAGATGTTGTTCTTTCAGTTAATAAATAACCATTGTTTGAGTGACACATATACACATCCCTCCAAAACTCAAGGAAAAATATTACCATTGGAGGAGGGAGATGACCGTTGAAGCCATGCCTATAAATAGAAGCTCATTTGAAAGAGCTCGATACTGAAATTTAACAACTGTTCTTACATGCTGTTGAAGTGATTTCTAGAGAGAGGATCTTATAAAATCTCAAGCTTCGTGAAGAAAGTTTTAATGGATTGTTAAAACTTTGCTTCATGCCGATTTTCTTAGTGCGTAGGTGTGATTTCCTTAAAATTAGAGACTTCGAGTTGTGAAGTCAGAGGTGACGACTACCTTGAAGTTGAAGGCTTCCTTGCTGAGGAAGACAGAGGAGCCGACTACCTTGAAGTTGAGGGATTATGTGGATAGCAAGACAGACTCTGATCTTCATATATAGGGCTTTACCTAGTGTGGGTAAGATAGACTTTCTTGAAAGTATAAATAAAGGGACCTTTATCCAAGGTTGTTGGATACCCTTCTCATTGGGTTAAAAGATTTACTACTTGTTACTTTCTTTGTTACAAGATTTCCACTACATTTGTATTGTTGAGGAAAGTATAACTATATTATACTTCCTTAGACTTGTACTCTGATTATATATTATTCTATATGCTTTAAGGTAGAATCTTATTTGTTGTAAACTTTTGTTAAGTTTCATTTCCAGAATCACTTTTCCGGAATCAAGAAAGTTATTAGAACTTAGAGGTGTTGTGAATTTTAGTTACGCAAAATTTCCTTAGGGATTTTTAAAAGTATACAATTCACCCCCTATTGTATTTGAGCATCTCATCTTTACATATTAGATCTTACAATTGGTGTTAGAGTAGGTGACCTCTGAATTAATATCATGATTAGATTCAGAAGGGAATTCTTCTTCTTCTTATTTTTTGGAATCATTTTTTTGGACTCGTAAAGTTCAGATTCATTTTTTAGAGATACTCTTGTTTTATATTTTCCTTTCTTAGGAATATTCTCCTTTTTACGAATTTTTTCTATTAACAAGTTTTTGGGTGGAAAGAAATTTTTCTTTAAGATGGCAGGAATCAAGGTTGGTTCCATAAAAAATCTCAATCCAACTAGACCGCCTATTTTTGATGGAAATGATTATGAATATTGGAGAGATCGAATGAAGACTTTCATTATCAATACTAGTGTTGATAATTTTTTTATGCTTACTGGAGGATATAAAATTTATGACAAATAATTTAGTACCTTTACCAATCAATAAAAGAATGAATGTTAACTAAATTATAAGGTACGTAATACTTTTCTTTGTTCCATGACTAGAAACATATATATCCAAATTTCATCTTGTGAAATAGAAAATTGTATATGGAAGAAACTTGAATTTAGTCACTTTGGAACTCACAAAGTAATTGAAACTAGAAGATCCATGCTTAGAGCTGAATATCATGGTTTCTTCTTTCCTTATGGAGAACCCATATGTAAGGTGCAATAAAGATTCATGAATATTTTGAATAGTTTACAATCTATGGGTGAGAAAGGATTAGAAAATAAATCTCTTGTTGATAAGATCATAGAAATCATTCCCAATGAGTGGGAATCCAAGAGGACTGTTATTGATGAGAACAAAAAGGTTACTCAGATTTCCTTAGATGAACTATTTGGAACTCTTCTTCAGCATGAGACTAGAATGAAGAGAGATGTTGATAATGTAAATAAGAAGAATAGAAATGGAAGTGTTTCTTTTATTACAACTTCTAATCATATGAAATCTAAGACTCCTGAGAGAGTTACTAGATCCAAATCTAAGAAAGTTGTTACCCAATCCGAATCTATTAGAAGTGAATCCTCAGAAAATGAATTAGCAAATCTTTCTCAAAGGATGAACAAGATAGCTGGAAATAGGAACTTTGAATCCCAATATAAGAATAAAGAAAGGAAAGATAAGAATGATTCAGAAGTTACATGTTATGAATTAAAGAGATATGGACATATAAGACCTTATTGTCCTATTCTTAAGAGAAAATAAAGAAAGGAAAAGCATTCAGAGAGAAACAGAAAGAAGTATTAAAAGGATAAAGCTAATAAAGTCTTGAAATATAATGACACCTAGAGTGCCAGTGGTGGAGACTCTTCAGATGAATCTTCAGATTATGAATCTTATAGACAGAATAATCTTGGTCTAATAGCCAGACTACCTATTAACAATCATTGTTTAATGGCTAAGGTACACAATTCTGAATCATTGACCAATGTTTCTTTAAATGAAAATTATTGTAATGATAAATATTATAACTCTTCGGATGAAGAATCTTCTTTTGATGAAGATAATACTTTACCTTCCTATGAAGAAGTTTCTAGGTTTGTGAAACTTCTTTAGATTGAGAATTCAAAACTCATGAAAAAACTTGATAAGGAAAAATCTAGGAATACTATTCTTACTAAGGAAATATTAGATCTTTCTAAAGATCTTGATTCAAAAAATTTTGATTTTGAAAATATTTCAAAAAATCTTGAGGAAGTAAGTTATGAAAAGAATAAACTTTCTAAAGATCTAGAAAATTTAATTTCAAAGAAAAATGTTTTCGAGCCTAGCTCTAGTTCAAAATAAAATGTTTTTGAAGACAAGAACCTGGTTATCAAACTCAAATCTGAAATATTTTCCTTGAGGAAGTGTTTGTCAAACTTTACCTTAGGTAAAGAAAATTTTGATAAAATGTATTCTAAAATCTGACCTCTAAGGAATAGTTCTGGTTTTGGTTATGCTAGTTCTAAACCAATTTTTAGTAATAATTACTTAGTCCCTCAAAGTGCTCCATTCTGTACTAAGTGTTAGTGTGGTGGACACTAAGAAAATAATTGTTCTCTAAACAAAACCCAGTCTTTAGGATTTCATAAAGACTATTTTTCTAAGAAGATGTGGGTGCCTAAAATTTTCCTTTATGAAATTTCCAGATCCAAGAAAGTTTGGATTCCGAAAGTCTAACTCTTTTGTTTTCAGGAAAGTAGAGAGAGTACCAAAATCAATACGTGGTATATGGATAGTGGATGTTCCCAGCATATCACTGGTAAAAAAAACTATTTTGAAAAGATTATCAAGATGAAAGGATGACAAGTAACTTTCATAGATAATGCTCAGGGTGAAATTATTGGTATAGGTAACATCATTTTTCTTGGAAAAAATTTGATTTCAAATGTTTAATTTGTTAAGGGTCTTAATCACAACTTCATTAGCATAAGACAATTATGTGATAAAGGCTACCTTGTGAATTTTAGGAATGTCAAGTGCCTAGTACACAATTCCAAGGAAGAGTTTATTCTTTCTGCCCATAGGCAAGAGAATGTTTACACACAAAACTTAGAAGACCTTAGGAGTCAGGATTTACCTTGCCTTAGTGTAATGGAAGATCACTCCTGGTTATGGAATAGAAGGTTAGGTCACTGTAACCTTAGGAACTTATGAAAACTTTCTAAGAAAAGATTAGTTAAGGATCTACCGGAGCTTAGATTTGATTCTTCAAAAGTTTTTGACCCTTGTCAGTATGGAAAGAAACACAGATCAAGTTTTAAATCAGTCGGTGAAGTCTAAACTACCGATGCATTACAGCTAGTGCATATGGATCTTTTTGGTCCAACATAAACTAGAAGCATTGGAGGAAAGTACTATGTATTTGTCCTGGTTGATGATTACACTAGATTTACGTGGGTCTATTTTCTAGAAAAGAAGTTTGAAGCTTTTCTTATTTCAAAAGTTTTAGAGACCAATTTAAAAATGAAAAAAATCCTTCCATTGAAAACTATTCATAGTGATCATGGAGGAGAATTTCAAAATTCTAATTTTGAAACTTTTTGTAGTAGAAAAGGTATTACTCACAACTTATCAGCACCCAAAACACCTCAACAGAATGGTGTTGTTGAAAGAAGAAATAGAATTATTCAAGAGATTACTAGAACCATGTTGAGTGAGTATTATGCAGCCAAATGTTTTTGGGATAAAGCTATAATTACTTATTATTATACTATAAATCGAGTTTTGATTAGAACTTTTCTAAATAAAACTCTTTATGAGTTATGGAATTGTAGAAAACCTAGACTTTCCTACTTTAAGGTTTTTGGTTGCAAGGTATTCATTATGAATAATAAAGATAATCTACATAAATTCACACCAAAATATGATGAAGAAATTTTCTTAGGCTACTACAAAAATTACAAGGAATATAGAGTTTTCAATAAAAACACTTGTACTATTGAAGAGATAGTACATGTCAAATTTTATGAAACCGATCCTTTTGTTTTTAAACAATCCCAACCTATATCTTCAGATGTGTTTTCAAAAAATGATTATCAACCTTTGATAGAAGATCCTTCTGATAAGGAAAATGTTCAAGAATATACTTCTGATACATTTACCCCAGAATATTTCCTACCCTATGTTGATGAACAAGTTTTACAAAACCCAAATCAGTTGTTTCTAAAGAATCATCCTAGTGATAGCATCATTAGTGATGTGAATCAACCTGTAAGGACTAGATGTTCCTTAAGAAATTAAGTAGAACATCTATAATTCCTTTCCCAATTAGAACAAAAAATCATTGATGAAGATTTAGGTGATGATGATTGGATTAAAGCCATGCAAGATGAACTAAATGAATTCTAAAGGAATAAATTCTGGACCTTGGTTGAAAGACCTAAGAAAAATTCTGTTATTAGAGTAAAATGGGTCTTCAGAAATAAGTGTGATGAAAATGGAATCATTGTTATAAATAAAGCTAGATTAGTTACTAAAGTCTATAATCAACAAGAAGGAATAGAATATGAAGAAACCTATGCTCCAGTAGCTAGACTTAAATCTATTCATATTTTACTTTCCATTGCATCATTCTTCAATTTAAAACTTTTTCAAATAGATGTGAAATGTGATTTCCTTAATGGTTATGTTCAAGAGGAAGTTTTTTTTGAACAAACTCCTGGATTTGAAGATACAAAACATCCTGATCATGTTTTTAGACTTACCAAAGCTCTGTATGGACTTAAACACGCCTCTCGATCTTGGTATGATAGACTTACATGATTTTTGTTTCAAAATAACTATGTTAAGGGAAATTCATATCCAAAGATTTTTATAAAGAAAGATGAGAAAATGTTTTGATTGTTCAAATATATGTTGATGACATTATATTTGGTTCAACTTAGAAATCTTTAACCGATTCCTTTGCAGATCTAATGAAATATGAGTTTGAAATGAGTATGATGGGTGAGTTAACATTTTTCCTTAGTTTTTAAATCTCTCAAAAACCAAAAGGAATATATATATCCCAACATAATTATATTAAAGATCTTCTTAAAAAGTAAGGATATGACAACACTAAAAGTATTAGTACTCCCATTAGTACCTCAAACACACTTGATCATGATGAAGCTGGTAAACCATAAGATCAAACATCTTTTAGAGGTATTATAGGAAGTTTACTTTACTTAACATCTAGTCATCCGGACATAATGTTTTCAGTATTCTTATGTGCATGATATCAATCCAATACTAATGAATATCACTTAAAAGCAGTGAAAAGATTTTTTTCGCTACTTAAAGGGAACCATGGATTTAGGACTCTTTTATACTTCTAGAAATGATTTTGTTTTAATTTTTTTTTTCAGATGCTAAGTTTAGTGGATGTAGAATGGATATAAAGAGTACATCCAGAACTTGTCATTTCTTAGAAGATTCATTAGTTTCTTTGTCTTGCAAGAAGAAAAACTCAGTAGCACTTTCCACTGCTGAAGCTGAATATGTAGCAGCTGGAAGTTGTTGTGCTCAAGTGTTGTGGATGTAACACACACTCACAGACTATGGTATGAGTTTGACCAAAACACAAATTTTTTGTGATAATACAAGTGCCATTTACCTTATTAAAAACCCTGAACATCACTCTCGTGCAAAGCACATAGATATTAGGCATCACTTTCTTAGGGATCACACACAAAAAGGAGATATCATTCTTCAATTTATTGGAACAGAAGATCAACTTGCTGATATTTTCACAAAATATTTACCCTCCGATAGATTTGAATACATTAAACAGAAGTTAGGAATGATAACCATAAGGTAATCTTCCTCAATAACTTCCTGTTGAACCAATCTTCTTACACTAATAAACTCCTTTTCATAGGGGGAGTACATTTTCTTGAAAGTTTTTCATATTTTTTGTAATGAAGTTTTTTCATATTTTTCTTAATGTAGTTTTTAATATTTTTCATAATATAGTTTTTCATATTTTTCATAATAATTTTTTTTTATTTTTTGTAATGTAGTTTTTTATATTTTTCGTAATGTAGTTTTTCATATTTTTCGTAATGAAGTTTTTCATATTTTTCGTAATGAATTTTTTTTTCATATTTTTCGCAATGAACTTTTTTGTACTTGAGATTTTCGTAATGAAGATTTTCATAATTAAGATTTTCTTAATGAAGATCTGTGTTTTTTTCGTACTCAAGTCTTTTTCGGAATATAAAGTCCTTCAAGATTAATTTTCCTCAATACGAATAATTCTCCTGAAAATATTAAAGGTATGATTCTTTCTTGAGTTTTCATAATAACCTTTTACTTGCTGTTAGTTTCTTTTGTTTTTAAAATTTATTGGATTCTAGTTTCCTTAAATATGAATCTTTTCCTTTAAAAACCTCAAAAGATCGGATCCTACCAAATTTTCCCTGAGGCTATCTTTTCAACCATCAGATCAAATCAGAAGATTTATCAACCATTGGATTGAAATGGGAAGATGAACCGTTTCTTCAACACCTATAAAAAGGGGACCCCGATGGTTGCCCCACATCAATTTTCAAAGATTTTGCGTGTCAAAGTTCTACCCAACTTCAAAATCCCATTCCAGATTTTCAAAGATTTCTCAAGTCCGACTTTCTGCTGAAGTTCTTTCTCAAGAAATGTCTTCTGTCAAGCCGATTTCAGAGTAGAAAATTTACAGGGATAGGGTGGTGCATCTGAACTTCTTCAATAAGTATGACTCTATTATTTCAAATAATATCAAGATTAATGGATGGGAGAGTGTATCCATATCAAAGACATGATCTCAGGATGTTGTGTATCCAAATTTGCTGATAGAGTTTTATGAGTCAGCTTTTTTCTTTATGGAAGATGGTTAAGAAATATTTTCCTTCAAGAGTTATGGAAAAACATATAGACTTTCTTATACCAAGGTTGCTATCTTGGTAGGGTTATCTTATGAAGGGGGAGACGAGTTTTGTTCCCAAAAGTTACCAGATGTTCAAGGGAGTTTTATAAAAGTGAAGGCTTTGCAGTGTCTTGGACTTTCAGATGTTAAGACTGCAAAAATTTCTCACCTGTATACCAACAATCTAATCCTAGAGTTATGGATTCAAGGTCTTATCTTACTGAGAAAGGGTGACAAGGACACTCTTAATAAAATTGATATGTATATCTTAGATTTTTTGCTAAATCTAAGTAAAATAAATCTAATGAAGCATATTCTCATTACGATAGATAATATCAAGAATGGGAATCTGAGAGCACATATAATCATGTATCCTGACCTACTCTCCAAATTGATAGTTATGTGCCTTGAATCTTTCAAGATCCCTTGCAGTTCCAAGACGAGTAATTTCAAAGTAATGATAATCAGTGATGATACCCTCAAGAGAATGAAAGTTGGTTTCTCTAAGGAGTCAGGTGAGTTTTATGATCTACCAGAGGATGAAGTAGAAGTCGTTCTAAAAAATGAAGAAGAGGCTGAACCATTAAAGAAATATTGAAAGAAGAGGAAACTAAAGGAAGTGGAAGAAATAGAGAAAACTCCTAAGTTCAAGGAAACCGAATCCGCACCTCCAAATCCCAAGAAACAGAATGCCTATCCGGATGAGGTAGTAGAAAAATGGAGGGAGGATAAAAAAATCGGAAGTAAGGGGATCCACAGTTTGGCCTAAACCCCACAGAGGACAAATAATTGAAAGAGAAATCTCATGAAGAGCTTGAGAAGCAAGCCAAAGAGAAGAAGATTAAGAAGGAGATGTTGGAGGTAGAGATTGTGTAATCTATTTTGAAGGCTACTGAAGTTGCATCCGAGATCATTCCCATACCGAAAACTTTTTTAGTAGAACCATTACCTGAGACACCAGGGAAAAAGTTTATGACTCTGGAAAAAGCCAAAGAGAAGGATGTTGAATAGGAAGATGTAGAAGAAGTACAAGAAGCTCAAAGCACTGAAGATATAGCTGATCTGATAAAGCAAGTAGAATACTTCCATGAGAATGAAAGTGCTTCCTAAAAAATTTTCAATTCGGATTTCTCAAGCAAGATCTTCGAAACTTGCAACTCCTGAAATGGATGAGAAGGTTGAATAGGAAGTGAACAAATTATTTGAGGAAGAGATTCATAATCATGACTTCATTCTCCCTAAAGATATTGAGGTAGTATCTAAGAAAGAAAAAATTGATGGAGATAGGATTGTTCAGCTGTTTGAGAGTGAGCAGGAATCTCCAAATGAAGAAGCTATTCCGAAAACCAACAAGGGGAAACAAGTGGTTGTTGGTACCCCAACCAAAGCAATTATAAGGAATAAGGAAGCTGGAGGATCCTCTAAGAGGAATCTTGTCGAGCTAGAGGAAGAACCACAACCTAGCAGAGTGTCAGACTCAGAGTCATCAGCTCTAGGACATGATTTTGTCGTTCAGTCCCCGAAGAAGCTAGTGAACACCATTCCGATCTTTCCAACAATTGACTCCAGATGCCAGATGCTTCAGCATAGCATGAATCAGAAATATTACTCTGTATCCATGGTGATGGATAATTGTGTAAATATTGAGGCTGAATACAAGAATTTCCTTATCAACTATGAAGCACATCGAAAATCTTACATAAAAATGACTAGCTGGTCGAAGAAGATCGTTGAATATTTGAGAGAGCTTGATCAATTTCAAAAAGATGTCAAGGAAGATTTTGATATTGAAGACACCAAAATCAAGGATCTTATAAATATCTTTGAGGAAAATCTAAATCTTGAACAAAATACTCAGATTCAGGATGTCAAAGATCTGAATGGGAAGTTGAATTATGTTGTCCAAAGTTGGAAAACAGAAAGGGATCTCTGGATCAAGATTCGAGAAAAGATAGTGAAGCAATTTGACTTGCTAAAGGTTCAGGCAGAGGCTCTGAAGGCTCAAGATGATAGGATCAAAGCCTTAGAGAAGCAAGCATAGGAGGATCACAAAGATCTAAAGAAGATGAAAACCATTGTGAAGAAGCTCATACCCAAGGAAAAAGAGTCAAAATAGATCCAAAACCGATTTTTTGTTGTATTTATTTTCCCTTGTACAAATTCTTCCAATCTTAATGAAATTGTGGTTTCTTGTTTTTGTTTAGATGTTTGTACTAATATTTCAGGTACCATATTTTTTTTCCATTCCCTCAAACTCTTTTTGAAAATCACAAAGGAGGAGAAAGGAAAAATAATTCCAAGTAAAGAATAAATATACCTAAGTAAGGGGAAGTTTATCTAAGGAGGAGTTATCATTACGAAGATTTCCATACTAAAGATAATAAAAATTATCATTCTGGTAATCTAGAATACGATCCTTAGTGTTCCAAAGACTAAGGGGGATTTAGTCATATTTATCTTTGTTCATGAATAAAGGGAGATAAGTTTTATTTACAAAGTTCAGTAAAATATTTTCTAAGTCCTTATATTATTTTTCGTAAGGTTGTTTGTTCTTTCCAAAAAGGGGGAGATTTTTGAGTCAATAAGGTTTTGCTTATGAATTTTCCATTCCTTCATACATGGTGGATATTTTTTAGTCAATAATGTTTCCTTATGACTCTACCTTTCCTTCTTGTTTTGAAAATCACAAACACCTTATCTCAAGGAAAATCACTTTTTACCCTATGTTTTACCTCTATAAGGAAAAATTTCCCTCCCTAATAAATTTTATCCTTACAATGTTTTATTGTTCATATCATAATTTTTCTAAGTGTAAAATTCGGTTTGAAATCAAAACTTCAGAATCCTATAATTACCTAGATATGAAGCATTCTATTTTAAGATCTGAATTCTCAAAATTCTGGTTACGAACTCTTCTGAGTTCTGACTCTGAATTCTGAGTCAGAATTATGGTTATGAACTCTTCTGATTTCTAACTCTGAATTCTAAATCAGAATTCTGGTTACGAACTCTTATGAGTCCTGACTCCAAATTCTGATTAAGAATTATGGTTATGAACTCTTATGAGTCCTAACTCTGAATTTTTATTATGAATTATTGTTAAGAACTTTATGAGTCCTGACTCTGAATTCTGATTACAAATTCTGGTTACGAACTTTCTGAGTTCTGACTCTGAATTCTGAATCAGAATTCTGGTTATGAACTCTTCTGAGTTCTGACTCCAAATTCTGAATCAGAATTCTGGATCAAACTCTTTAGAGTTCTAACTCTGAATTTTGAATACAAATTCTGGATACGAACTCTTTAAAGTTCTGACTCTAAATTCTGAATACGAATTCTGGATACGAACTTCTCTGAGTTTTGAATCCGAGTTCTCTGAATTCAGACTCTGAACTCTTATGAGTTCTGACTCTGAATTCTCATGAACTCTGAATCCAAACTTTTCAAGTTCAGGTTCCAAATTCTTGTAAATCCAGATTCTGAATTTTCTTGAAATCAAGACTCTAGAATTCTATAGAGTTCAGGTTCTGAATTCCTAGAAAACAGAATCTGAATATCCTTGAATTATGGACTCCGAATTCAATTTTGGTTAGATTCTGAACTTTTATTTTCTTACATTCCGAATATTGGATTTTAGTTATGTAACCATATTTTTTATAACACTTGTTTTGTTATAAAATGATGTCGTGCTTTCAGTTACTAACTAACCATTGTTTTAGTGAAACGTGTATAGGTCCATCCAAAATTCAAGGAAAAATATGACTGTTAGAGGAGGGGTCGACCGTTGAATCCATGCCTATAAATTGGAGCTCGTTTGAAAGAGCTCGATACTGAACTTTCACAACTATGATTACATGCTGTTGAAGTGATTTCTAGAGAGATAGACTCTTATAAACTCTCAGGATTTGTGCAGAAAGTTTTAATGGATTTTTCAAAATTTTCTTCATGCAGATTTTCTTAGTGTAGAGGTGCGATTTCCTTAAAATCATAGAATTTAGGTTGTGAAGTCAGAGGTTCTGACTACCTTAAAGTTGAGGGATTCCTTGCTAAGGAAGATAGAGGTGCCGACTACCTGAAGTTGAGGGCTTGCGGGGATAGAAATACAAACTTCGATCTTAGAATCAAGGGCTTACCCTGATGTGGGTAAGACAGACTTTCTTGAAAGTATAAATCATGGGACCTTTATCCAAGGTTGTTAGATACGCTTATCTTTGGGTTAAAAGATTGACTACTTGTTACTTACTTTGTTACAAGTTTTCCACTGCATTTGTATTTTTGATACAAGAATAAATATCTTATACTTCCTTAGAATTGTACTCTAATTATATAAGATTCTATATGCTTTAAGGTAGAATATTAGTTGTTGTAAACTTTTGTTAAGTTTCATTTCCGGAATCACTTTTCTGGAATCAAGAAAGTTATTAGAACTTAGAGGTGTTGTGAATTTTGGTGACACACAATTTACATAGGGATTTTTAGAAGTATAAAATTCACCCCCTCTTGTATTTGAGCATCTCACCTTTACATATTCGATCCTAAAAATCCGTGTCAAGGATCAAAGGGCATTTCTGATCCCCAACAGATGAAAACTAGTGTCGAGAATCAACAGAGTGAACAAAGGGAACAATTTCTCCCAATATAAATAAATAAATTGAGCAACGAAAAGATAAAAAACAACCGAATATATATTCCAATATCCAAACTGAACATCTTTTACAAAAAGCTAAGACTACAACAACTATTCAAAAAACCCAACTAAACCTAACTACAATGATATCTCCATGTGATCTCTAGGGACACTCTGCAATATCAAAAACAAACATCAGCCACGATGATTGATACTAAGATGAAACTTGCACCACAATCTAAAATTAAAAAGAACTATAGGTGTGATTATTAAAACTCAGTAGGCATGCCCGAACAATCTATTACCAATGTATTTCCATTAAAATTAAAAAAACATCAATTTCAAGATTGAATTAAAATATATAAAAGTAATATTTTTCCACACATTAACCATTTATAAAGACAAAAATGTTCCATTACCCTTTATAATATTTTAAACCACACTTTTCTCCAAGGATGCACCATATAAATTTCAAAAGATAAAGGTGAAATTTAATTTATAAAAGAGAGAAAGAGTGAAAGGAATTTCCAAAAATGTTTTCTGCAAAACCCTTTTAAACGTTTTTTCATTTTTCACATAAAGGAACACTAATAAAGAGGAATCACTACAATAATAAAACAAGGTCAATGGAAATAAATTTACAAGAATAACCAACCAACAATGTATCATAATCAATCATTTCAAACAAATAAGTTCCAATAGACATGGGTCAAATCTAGGAGCTCATGAATAATCCAGAAGATACTATACATGTTGAATCATCCCAGAAATCATGCCTCACTCGATGAAATCAATTACGCCCACATGTCCAACCAAACCCTACCTAGTACATACTGAGGGACACAATCCCAAAGAAATAATAATAAAATATACCCCCTTATATGGGCCAAAATCTAGTGCGTAATATTACTAGTGCAATAATCGTTCTAAGAAAATTTTCTCACTATGATAGGTTTCCATGTCAAGATGTATAAAGAAGAGGGTGAATCAACCAATGCCAACTGAGCATCAAATCACATGCACACATATATTAACTCAAACAACATGCATTACCCGAGTCACCCAAATGACCAACGTATTTCTATATAACACATAGGTTATAAAGGAGTCTATACCAAGGATCTCCCATTCCACACAAAGTAAATGGGTCACAAGGATTCCACAATGAGGAAATCCCCCCTATTCAATATTTACATAACAATGAAAGAATATTTTCCAAGGAGAGTTTTCATACAAACCATTTTCACCATTTTCACAAAAGTGGCAAAAGGGCCTCAACCATTCTTTACGAAACTGTCCTTTTTTAAACAACCAAATAACCTTTACAAAAATATGCAAATACACCATTTCCCATTTCACAATTATTTCATAAAATCCCCTTTTCAATATTCATGTCATATTTTCACTTCAATCTATTTTTATTAAAATTCCAAATGGGCCATTAACCACCACCACATGCCAAACCATTTTTGAAAACTAAATACGAAATTCATTTAAATTCAAACCACTTTGAAAACCCATTTAATGAACCCAAATCATCATTTCACACATCATATATATATTCACATATCCAAAAAATTCTTTAGAATATCATAGATCATATAAAAAACCCAAAAGAGCATTATAGAAAACACTAGGTGTGAAATATTTAACAAAACGATTACATTTATCAAATAATAAAGAAAAAATCACCACTTCTCATACCAAAAAAAATGTTTCAAAGGTCACATATAATTATTTATCATAAAATGTGGGGTGTTAAAATTAATAAAACAACGAATCTTAAATTATAAAAGTAAGTGAAATGGGAAACCTATCTCAAATCCATGGTGAAATGACTACACATGCCCAAAATCACACCACAATGGTTCCAAGAGACACGATTTATGAAGAGGAACCCTACAGACACAAAAAACCTAGAATAAATGAAGGGAAACACAAACCCTAGGTCCAAATGACAATTAGAGAAATATATCTCAAGATAAAATGGGAGAAAGAGGAAGAGGGAGAAGATAAGAGGAGTATTAACTTTAAGATCTAACCCAAAATCTTGAAGAAAACCTATATCCCCACTATAGGAGATAAGGATAGGATTGAGAGTAAGGGATGGGTTACCTATGCATCACATGAACTGGGATAGGGGAGAAGAAGGTAGTTTGGGTTAAAAATCCCAAGAGGTAAAAGTTGGAATTTCAAGAATTTTTAGATCTAGGAAACTCACACATTTTTGGCTCTATGTTTTACCAAACCATGCACTAGACATGTGACCCTTACTGGACACACATGGGAACCTACAAGATTTAGTCGTAGAGTTTCCAAACCGTGCACCAATCATTCCAAATGCCACTATCCTGGGACAGAACCTCCTCATACTATTTGAAAAACTATGCATAATCCATGTTGCTTGTGCCTCCAATACTAGAGCCACACAGTTTCCTAGAGCATGCCACATAGTTTACCCAAACCCTGTGAAGTCCTTACACTAAGAGAAAAATAACCAAAAAACTCAAAATTTAAACCCATCTCACCTGAAACTCGAGACCCAAACCCAAGGAAAAATGATGAACTGGAGAAAAAGTCAAAAAAATCTAACGGTGAAAATTCTCCCCACCATTAATGATTTACACCCCTTGAAAGTCACAACATATTCTAGTTGATCGATCAGTGACTAAGAATTACCACATCCTCATATCTAACCTCTCTAAAAAAACACCTAAACTAATACCAAATGGAACAGATGCCCCTTTCTCAAAATAAAACAACAACCAAGAACAATATATGTGGGACAATGGGAAAAAAATCCATGACATACACAAACATACATCAAATAAGATTGATGAGGATACTCCAAAACCCAATGCTTAACCAAAATGAATGGAAACTTAGAAATCAATTACATCAGAGAAGAAACTTATACCAGACCAACATAAAAAATTAAGCCTCATTCCCAATAAGGAAGGCTAGAACGGACTCCCCAAAATTAGAAAATAACTAGCATAGAATAGTTTTAAAAGAAATATCAAGGAGACCCATGGTGGGTCTTCCCACCATTAAAGAACCAGTAGCCTGAACTTATGGCACACGATAACAAAGAAAACTCAACATGATACAACACAAGAACTTCCCAATATTTCCAACCAAAATTTCTTTCACAGAGGCCAACCAACACCACCATAAGGTTCCCTCCTGAAAGAAACCCAAGCCAAATGATAATTAAACCATGATAATGAAACTAAAATAGGACCTTGTACCTGGATCCACATGGATATCCAGGACCTGAAAGCTCATAGAGACCACCATACCAACTCCCTTTTTGTATCCCAAATACCAAAAAACCTCAAGAACTGAAGATCCCAAATAAAACCATGCTTCAAATGGAAACCCAAGGATTCATATAGAAAGTGTTGGCTAGACACTCCCTCATACCCATACCCCGAGGTTCTAGTTTCCTGCTCTATCTACATGGACTCCCCAAATAATAGATTGAATTCTAAAGGTAAAGTCTTCTGAATATTGACTTACTATGATACCATTTTTCATGAACCAACCAAGGTTGAACCCAAATTGGTCACTCGAGCTGATCTGTGTTAAGGACCGAAGGGCGTTCTTGATCCCCATAGGTTTGCAACTAATACTAGGCATCAATAGAGTGAACAAAGGGAATGATTTCTCGAAATATAAATTAATAAAATGAACAATGGAAAGATAAAAAACCCAATATATATAATAATATCCAAACTAAATATCTTTTACACAAAGTCAAAAATACAACAACTGATAACAAAACCCAAATAAACCTAACTACAATGACATCTCTATGTGACCTCGAGGGTAACTCTCTGATATCAAAAGTAACCATCACCCATGACAGTTGATACCAAGCTGAAACTAGAAACATGAGCTAAAAATAATAAAAACTATAGGCATGGGCATTAAAAATCAATAGGCATGTACAAACAATCTATTCCCAATGAACTTCCTTAAAAAAAAACATCAATTTCAAGTTTGAATTATAATATATAAAAGTAATATTTTTATACAAATTAACCATTTTAAAGCTAAACAAAGTCCATTTACATTTCTATCTTTTAAAACCACATTTTCTCTAAGGAGGAACCATATACATTTCAAAATATTAAGGTGAAATTTCATTTATAAAATAGGGAAAGAGTGAAAAGAATTTATAAAACCCTTTTCTGAAAAACACTTTTAAACATTTTATCATTTTTTGAATAAATTCACACTACTCAAGATGAAGCACCAAAATCACACAATAAAGACAAAAGAAATAAACATATAGGAGAAACCAACCAATATTATATCACAATCATTCACTACAAGCAACTAAGTGCCAACAGTCATGGGTGAAACCTAGGAGATCATGAATAATCTAGAACATACTATACATGTTGACTCATCCTAGAAATCATAACTCACTCGATGACATCAATAACACCCACATTCCCAGATACACCCTACCGAGTACAGACTATGGGGAACAATATCATAGTAATAATAACAAAATATACCCCCTGCTATGGGCCACTAGTTAGTGCATAATCTAACAAGTATAAAAATCATTCTAAAAAAATTCACTCACTATACTAGGTTCCCATGTAAATATGTATAAATAAGAGGGTGATCCAACTGATTCAAACCAAGAATCAAATCACATTCACACATATATTAACTCAAACAACATGAATAACCTGAGTAACCCTAAGGACCAACCTATTGTCATATAACTCATAGGTCACAAAGGAGTCCATACTGAGGATCTCCCATTCCATATAAATTTAATGTGTCACAAGGATTCAATAATGAGTACATCCCACCCATTCCATATTTATATAACACGGCAAGACGATTGTCCACGGAAAGTTTTCATACCAACTATTTTCACCACTTTCATAAAAGTGCCCAATGGACCTCAAACATTCTTTAAAAACCTATCCTTTTTCAAATAACCAAAATCAACTTTTAAAAAATATGAAAATAAACCATTTAACATTTCATTATCATTTCATAAAATCCACTTTTCAACATTTGTGTCACATTTTTGAGTCAATATATTTTTATTAAAATACCAAATGAGCCATTAACCATCGCTACCTGCCAAACCATTCATGAAAACCAAATACACTATTCCTTTAAATCCAAAACCACATTGAAAACCCATTTAATGAACCAAAATCATTATTTAAACCATCATAAATATAATAAAAAATAAAAAAAATTCTTTATAATATAAAAAATCACATGAAAAATCCAACCACGAATTATAGAAAACACTAGGTGTGAAATATGTAACAAAATGATTCCATTTATCACATAACATGGAAGAAATGGAGACTTAAAACACTAAAAAATGTTTCAAAGATCACATATCATTATTTATAATACAATAGAGTTTCAAAAATCAATAAACCAATGAATATTAAATTTTAAAGGCAAGTGCCAAGGAAAACCTACCTCAAATCCATGATATAATGGCCACACACACCCAAAATGACATCACGATGGTTCCAAGAGGCATGATTTATGAAGAGGAGACCTAAACACAAAAAAAAACACAACATAAATGAAGGGAAACAAAAACCATAGGTCCACATGACCAAGGTAGAAAGAGATCTCACAAGAAAATTGGAGAAAGAGGAAGAGGGATAAGAGAGGAGGAAGATTACTTGGAAGATCTAACCCAAAATATTGAATAAAACCTAGATCCAAACCATGGGAGAGGAGGAGAGGATTGGAGAGCAAGGGAGGGGCTCCCTATGGGTCACACGAACTAGTATAGGGGAGAAGAAGGAATTTTTGTTTAAAAATCATGAGAGGGAAATGTTGGAATTTCAAGAATTTTTAGATCTGGGAAACTCACACAGTTTGGCCGCACAGTCAACCAAATCGTGCACCAATCATGAGCCCCTTACTAGAAACACATGGACACCTACACAGTTTTTCCACATGGTTTCCAACCCATGTTACAATTGATAAAAATGCCACTACCCAGGGATAGAACCTCCCCACACACTTTCTACACAGTTTGAAAAACTGTGCGCATGCCATGCAGCAAGCCTCTGTCTCCAACACTAGAGTCAAACATTTTCCTTGAGCATGTCACATGGTTTACCCATACTGGGAATAAACCATGAAACAAGAGAAATAAAAATTTATACTCAAATTTTAAAATCTTTACACCCAAAACTCAAGAGTCAAACCTAATCCAAATAGCTAAACTAAAACAGAAGTCAAAAAAAAAGAGAAAAAACTAGGTGTGACATAGAGACCTAAATCTCACAAAACTCATGAATTTGTGAAACTACCAAATTACATGAAACCCATACCATTATGAATCATTTGAATCCTTCTTTGTGATGCATACTTTTTAAAATATTGATGACTAATGGGACCTATAATATCCCAATCAATGATTACACATGTAAACACTATTTGTATAAACAAACTTGTGGACTTTCATATCCAATCCCTTTACACAATGAACATA
The DNA here is from genome assembly GCA_963277665.1 of Viscum album. Taxonomy (NCBI): domain Eukaryota; kingdom Viridiplantae; phylum Streptophyta; class Magnoliopsida; order Santalales; family Viscaceae; genus Viscum; species Viscum album. Next base: position 1,893,947,906 of record OY728158.1, on the reverse strand, counting down.
CCAAAAAATATCCATTCCAATTGCCTCTGAGAAGAAATTGAGAAATAAAAAAAAGGACATATACCAAGAGAAAGGTATTGATAGATAATATTTTTATTAGTAGAAATGAGCAATTATAATAGATATTAAGTTTTATTGATATTTATTTTAAGTACCAATACTTGTTTTTATCAAAAAATATATCTGTTGGTATTTATCTGTTAAAACCAACAAATATTTTGTCAATAGTTAAATATATTACATTATAATACAAATTACAACATTTTTTACAAACATTGTAATGTCCCAGAATTTCTGTATATTTTTTTTAATTATATAGAATTATTTCAAGATTGCGAAATCTGATAGTGCATGATTCTGAGGCCCTGAGTGTCCGGAATGATCTATCGAAGTTTTGTTAATCTTTAATTGGTATGCGAAAGTAGTTTTCCTGAAAAGGAGGAATAAATATTAAATGGTTTCCTGGATCAAAAATCAGAGGGCACCGTTGCATTCATGATGGCAAGTTTACCCTAGGCGCAACTTATGTTTAGTCAGCACAGGCCTCCTGTGAGAAAACCCGAAAATGGCATAATTGTAAAGAAAATAATAAAATAAAATAATTTTATATTTCAAATTCTTATAACTCACGAATAGTAGCTTGGATTAAAAACTCAAGCACACCGATGAACTCATGAGGGTATGCCTTCCTAAAGCTGATACTAACATTGGCCATTGTGGTCCACCACTGAAAGTTAGTTTTAGCTGTAAATAAAATAATTAAGTGACAATTATTTTATTGTAAAATCTATAACTTCTAAACTATAATTTGGAATAAAACTCCGAGAGTACCATTGAGCTCGGTAGGGTGTGTTATCCTTAGACAGAGCCTAACCTTGACCGGTGCGAGTCGAGGGTGACTATTAAAAATTTTCTGAACTTTTTTTCAGGTACGTTCAGTAAACGTATGAGAAGCATTTTATAACTTTTGAACCAGTTCTTGGATTAAAACTATGAGGGCACCATTGAATTCACAACACCAGGATTCACTTAAGGGAGGCTTCACTTCGACCACAGTGGGTCCGAATAAAAAGTTAGATTTTGGAACTTTTTAAAAGAAATAAAATAATATAACTTTATTATTTTATTTTCTTCAAATCCTCCAATGGACAAGAAGAGGTGGGACCAACGACGTGTCAAGCCAATAAATGGCTTGACCCTTCAATCTTGTGTAACATAACTATTGGGGAATTAGGAAGGTTCCTAATTAATGATCCCCTAGTAATTCCCAATATCATTACTTACCCTCCCCCTCTCCTATATATATGGAGCTTGGGGAGGGGTATTGGCATAACTTTACCAAGAAATGAAGTGCTGAATGAGTACCGTGACACCAAACCCTTAGAGGACTAAGCCTATCCTAGTAATAGGTGATGGGTTATACCGAACCACGAACCGGAGGACAACATATGAGCGGCATCGTTGGAAGCCTATAACAGGAATAAAGAACACTAACCCACCTTCAAGGGTGGACGTTCTCCATAGGTTTTGTGAGGTAGGGGGTTTATTCATTTACGAACATTAAATGTTTGCCTCTTCCCCATTCTTGAATAATATGAAGAACGCAGATCAACCGACTAATGGGTTGATCCTCTATTTAGTCGTTTTTGGGGGAGGCTATTGTGGGGTATCTCTGTGGGGTTTTGATTATTGTTTAATTCAAGAATTTGTTAAAACCTTTTTATCCTCCCTCATGATTATGAGCTAACGTGGAGGGTGCGGGCCTAACGAACCCGAACCAAACCCTCCACTACTTTGCTACCCCCTTGAGTTCTCTATGGAATACCGCCAGCGCGGCGACACCGACCGACTACAAAGAAGGTGTGCGCCGACGCACGCTTTAAGGGGAGGCCGTGACACAAAGTTGTAGTGGTCATCAGAACGGCTGGCACTGGTCAACCATGGAGGAAGTGTGGCGTGTCGTCGTGCGCCACCGGTGAGCAGAGGGCCGCGGTTCATCAGCTATGGTGGATGGAGAAGGCGGCCAGATTGTCAGCCTTCCATAGGAAGGGAAGGGTGGTGCACCATCGTGCGCCACCGGTGAGTAGGTATCTTCAGCCAAAGCCGTGGTGGAGGAGGCTGAACCCGCACCTCCGGCGGGTTCCATAGCGACTGGGTGACACCTACGTGGTGCTGCCATTTCACAAAACCGAATGGCCCCAGGCCATTCGGGATATCGGGGGGGGGGGGGGGGGGGGGGGATGTTCCCATCCCCCCTTTCCAGCTTGGGCGTAAAATGGCTCGGCCACCCCTTGAGGTTCGTGCCCTACGTGGTCGGGCCTTCCCATGCGGGCCACACACTACGCGTCCGCGCTACCCCCTTGCAGGTCGCCCTTTGTGGGCCGCCCTATTCAGGCCGGGCCGCCCCATTACGGGCCACTCTTTGCGGGCCACTCTTTGCAGGCCGGGCCACCCCCTTATAGGTCGGGCTGGACCTCGGCCCGGTGGACCAAGCCCGATGCGGCCCAGTCCATACCAGATCGGGCAGGTCGGTCCAACTAGGTTGGACTGGACCCGGGTCCACTGGACCCAGAAACTCTTACAGGGTCATATCTTGAAATCCGAGTGTTCGTTTGATGAACCGTCTTTGACATTAGGATACTTGGATCAAGACGGTACTTTTGGTATACTTCACTCAAGTTTTGAAGACAGTTGGAGTACGACTGGGTTGGATCGAACCCGAATCCAACTGGGCCCTTGGAATGAAAATGCTAATAAATCACAGACCGGGCGCCCAATTCACGTGCCGTATATCGCGTTGGAACCCTTATGACAAGGTGGTCCTTTGGGTTACTCCTTTGTGGAGTTTAGTGGTGGTCAAGGTACAACTGATATCTCGAGTGGAAGACTCTACGGAACTCGATCTCATCGGGTGCATGGAATCCAGTGGCTAGTAGTGGGGCAGAGGTTGGAGACAGATCATACAGAGGTTAGTAACGAGGGATCCTATGTGGTTCAACACCTAGAGGTCCTATGTTGATCATAAACTAGTGGTACTTTGTGGATCATACCTAGAGGTCCTGTGTGGATCAGCACCTAGCGGTCCTGTGTGGATCAACACCTCGCGACCCAATGAGGACCATCCTTAGAGTGACCCATCATGGTTCGGGGATATACCAATCATGTGTGGGTAAGATCATGTGTGAGTTAGTGGGGGTTAGTTACCTATCGAATATGGGTGGTTCTGATCCTGTCTGGATCATTGCGGGGGTTAATACCTATCGATCCTATGTGGGTTAGCCTCCGTATGGTCAAAAGAAATGCCTCTTGAAAGAATAAGATGATCTAGCTTCGCGACTAATAATCTATACTTCTATACTTCACTGAAAAACCTGGTTTGAATAGAGACTTTGGTTGGAGCTGTGTCTATTTCTTGTGCTTTATGATTGAGATCATGCTTTGTGGATTTTACTTTGTGTTATTTTTAGAGATCTTAGGGGGTCTTGGGATCCCTACTGAGTATTATAATACTCACCCCTCCATGGGATTTTCCCACACCTTGTTGTGTCTTGTACAGATGACAAGCAACATAGTTGAGTCTTGAGGGAGCTCAGACCAGACAGTACACGGAGGAGATGGGCTAACGTAGAGTGCTATGGAGACGATCTTTACCTACCCTTCATTTAGGATCCTTGGTGGATGATCGAGGAGCTTCTTGGTACCTTTCAATTGTATTTTTACTTTCCTATTGTACTTTAACTTTACAGTTGGGCTTGTATTTCTGGACTCTTTACTTTCAGTACACTTTTACTACAGTATTTTACTTCACAGTTGTTTCTTGTTGTGTTCTCGGATCATTTTTTGTACAGGTTTAAAGGCAATTCCTTTCTGTTTTAGGTAATATGCCTTTCGGTGCTAGTCACCAACCCCTAGCCTATAGAAGGCAGGTTTGGGGTAGTTAGGAAACGGGCCCCAAAGGACGAGTGGTGACAAAGTGGTATCAGAGGAGTCGGTTCTACTGAAGAACTATAATTCTGATCTTTTTTGTGTGGCTATAGTGTTAAGTGTTATGAGTGTGTTTTTCAATTTGGGGAATCCAGTGTTGGTCCGGTGGCCGACGTATCCCTAGACCAGGACCCTGTATTCTGATTTTCGACTGAGTGCACAGAAACACTAATAACATGTGTCTTTGAAAAGTCTTTCTTTTAATCTCCTTGAGTCGGCTCACCAGGTATAGCTTTTTGACCATGGCACACCTGTTTTCTATCAGGATGACACCATATAGATAGCCAGCCAAGATTACCAAGAGAGTACGTGATGACGGCCCACCGAGTGACGAGGCTCTGGTATAGGCCCCTCTTATTGTGTTGTAACCTTCGGGTGGTGTACCGGCAGCACCACCACCAGTTGGGCAGCAGTTACCACCAGCCGCACTAGCAAACAATGCATGATGAATGAGCGTGTGGAATGAGTTCCAGCGGCAAATACCTCTAAGGTTTTGAGGCGAGACAGATTCCTAGGCTGCTGAGGACTAGCTGGAGATGGTGGATAGAGTTTTTCCCACCTAGTTGAGACACCAGCAGATCAAAAGGTGATCCTAGCTGCTAGCCTTTATCAGTGCATGACCATGAGGATGATGAGACTTCGATACCTAGACTGTTTCCCAAGATGGTACCTTCAGGTAGTGTACTAGATATATCACTGCCCATTGGTCAGCAATTACAACCAGTAGTTCTGGTATAGGACACATTTAGGCATAGTGCCTTACACGAGTTTCAGTATCAGATACCCCCTCAAGTTCTGAGGTGATCCCGACTCACGAGTGGCTAAGGATTGGATTGAGGAGGTGGAAAAGTTTCCATCTATCCAGGGAACCATTCAATCAGATGGCGGCCCTGATAGAGATCCTTCTACATGGCTCAGTAGAATATTGGCAGGGTTTAGATTATCCTAATCTTGTGAAGATGTGACTTTTCTGTATACGATCTTGAGAACCTTCCTTAGAGAAGGGGGTCTCTTTCCATAAAAAGCTAAAGGGTGAGTGTTACCAAGATCTTCTACAACTTCGGCAGGATGACATGTCAGTAGATGAGTATTCATTGAGGCATACCGACCATCCCAGGCACTAGATGAATATAGTACGGTTAGTGCTTTAGGGGTCGGACCTCCGAGCGAGGTGTGTTTAGGTACATCTGAGCCATCACTATTCCTATATGCATTCCTACTAATGTTAGGGTTCTAGAGAGAACCCTTGTGGTTGAATGTTATTTGGATGAGTGGATACAACCATTAAATGTTAGTAATGGGAAAGCAAGAAACTAACACCAGTCTTAGAGACTTGGGCGTGTAAAATGTTTTAGGAAGAGGAAGTGGTAGGGGAAGATGAATCTGTAGGGTAGCAGACGTGGAAGTGGAGCTAGGAGAGTAGCCTAAGGTGGTATACATTTCGACATGTTACAATCACTACCCCAATTTGGTCCCCACCAGGCTCAAGGAGCTAGAGGATAGTGGAAGGGAGTAGCTACATGCAGTCAAGGAGTGTGACCTAAGGGCTCCAGGAATGATTAGAGGTATGGTCTGTGTCTACAACTAGATGCCATATTAATAGACATAAGAACTAATCATTCCTTCTTTTCCACGAATCTTGTTTAAGACCTAGAGTTTCCGATTAAACCGTTGACTTGACACTTATGTCTGGAGATACCTTTGGGAGAATACTTAAGAATCACACTTATGCCGATGGTGTGATCTGACCCTTGAGGTGAGAGTTTCAGTTGGAACCTCTTGGTGGCAGCGTCGAGGCCTTATGACGTTAGTTTGGGTGTGGACTGGCCATCCATAGTTCATACTCAGATTGTCTGTATTAGGAAAAAGGTTGTAGTTTATCTACAATGTTAGAATGTGGTTTTCCTTGGTCGGTGAAAAAAGGAAACCTGAGGAAGCACATGATAAACTCATGCATATAAGGGTGCAGTCGATCACTCGTGAGATAGCCAGCCTTACCCTCATGGCAGCATGAGTTTTGAGTTTTCAGTTCCTAATAGAATTGGTAGAGTGTGGGGAAATATTTTCAAATTATGTTTCCGGGATTACCTTCCCGAAGGGAGAGGGACTTCTGCTTTGGCTAGGTACTACCAACGTTGTGAACCAAAATTTTCCAGAGTTGCGGAACCCTTGTCAGCATTGACAAAGAAGGGACAACCTTTCATATGGATAGAGATATTCCAGCAAAGTTTTCAAGAGTTGAGGCAAAGACTAATGAGTACCCCCATCTTGAGGCTACCGGGAGAGGGCGTTGGGTATGTAGTCTACTGTGACACATCAGGGACTGGATTTGGATGTGTCCTGATGCATGAGTGAGCATTGATCGCTTATGGTTAACGATAGATGAGACAACATGAGAAAAACTACCCTACCCATGACCTAGAGTTAGTAGTAGTGGTATTCACCTTGAATATATGGTGACACTACTTGATGGGCGAACATTTTATAGTCTACTCTGATCAAAATAGTCTCAGGTATATCTTATCTCATAAGGACCTGAACATGAGATAACAACGATGGATAGAGTTCTCCATGACTATAACTTTGAGATATTCTATACTCCTGGGAAGGGGAACGTGGTAGTATATGCACTCAACTGGAGGTCTGGTCTGTAGTTGTTGAGTGATGTGACATAACATCTAGCCGCGTTGTAGATATCCTTCATGGATAAATATGGAGCAGCTTACCTCCAGTCTATGATAGTCACTCCCCCACTCCTTCAGCAAGTTAGAGAGTCATAGCTTAGGGACACTGACTGCGAGACTTGACGTGCTTAGATATCCTCAGGACAGGCACCTGATGGATTTTCTAAAGGTGGGGAGCATGCAATTCTCTTCATAGGATGTACCATGATACCAATGGCTCTATTGAAGGAGGTGTTGAGGGAGTTCCATACGTCCCCTATGGAAGTACATCATAGTGTGGCAAAGATGTACCAGGGCCTCTAGCATCATCACTGGTGGCCAAGGATGAATAAGGCAATGGAAGAGTTTGTTTCACAATGACTCACTTGTCAGAAATTGAAGATCGAGTATCAGGTTCCAGTAGGCTTAGCTCAGCCACTGGAGGTGCCAGAGTGGAAGTGGGATGAGATCTCCATGGACTTTGTGACAGGGATTCCACATACGTCTAGGGGACATGATTTTATCTGGGTGATCATTGACTGTCTCACCAAGTCGGCCCACTTCCTACCTATCAGAGAGAATAGATCAGTATAGGGATTGGGATGTCTCTACGTATAGGAGATTGTTCGACTCCATGGGGGGACATCGACGATCGTATCTGACCATGACACACATTTTACATCCCGGTTGTGGAAGGGATTACATGAGACGTTTGGGAGTCAACTATGTTTGAGCACCGCCTTTCATCCTCAGATGGATGGTCTGACGGAGCAGACCATTTAGACACTAAAGGACATGCTACATGCTTGCGTCCTAGATTTTGGCCGTAGTTGGAAGGATCACTTTCCCTTGGTGGAGTTCACATACAACAATAGTTATCACTTAACCATTAGTATGGAACCATTAGAGGACCCATACGGTCGACCTTGCAGATCACCTCTATGCTGGACAGACCCAGGGGAGTTAGAACTTATGGGTCCAAAGTTGGTATGGGATACCACTGAGAAGGTGCAGATCATCCAGGAGCAGATGAAGACTGCACAGAGTAGACATAAGTCCTATGAAGACAAGAGACGGAGGCCTTTGGAGTTCCAGGAGGGGGCCCACGTATTCTTACAAGCCTCTCCTCGACAGGGACTACAGAGATTTGGCCGAGGCAGTAAGTTATCATCGAGGTTTATCGGTCATCTTCTGATACTTAGGAGGATAGGGGAGGTGTCATACTACTTGGAACTTCCACCGTAGTTGGAGAGGGTGCCCGACGTCTTCCAAGTATCTCATCTTAGGAGATACGTGCACGACCCATCTGAAATCATCAGCCAAGGCGAGATGGAATTCAATGATGGGGAGACATTTACAAAGGTTCCAGTGGAGATTGAGGATCAACAGGAGCGGGTCCTTTGTGGGTGTTTGATACCTCTGGTTCATGTTCGCTGGCAGTATGGGAACCTCTAGGAGAGCACATTGGAGTGGGAGGCTCAGATTTGTGCTCAGTACACCTTTTTGTTTCCTTAGTCTATGTTGTGGATTTTGGGGACGTAAAGACATAATGTGGGGAGAATGAAATGTCCTGGAATTCCCGTATATTTGTTTTTAATTATATGGAATTATTTCAAGACCACAAAATCTGACGGTACATGATTCCAAGGGTCGGAGTGCTTGGAATGATCCGTCGAAGTTTTTTTAAGCTTTAATTAGTGCATGTAAGAAGTTTTCCTGAAAAGGTGGAATAACTCTTAAACGTTTTCCTGAATCAGAAATCTGAGGGCACCGTTGCATTTAGGATGGATATTTTATACTTGGTGCGAACTAAGTTCAGTCGACACATGCCTCCTATGAGAAAACATAAAAATGTCATAACCATAAATAAAATAATTAAATAAAATTATTTTATTTTTCAATTGTTTATAACTCATGAACATTAACTCAGATTTACAATCTGATACCACCACTGAACTCATGAGGGTATGCCTTCCTTATGCTGATACTAACATTGTCCAGCACGGGTCACCAGTGAAAGTTAGTTTTTGGCCGTAAATAAAATAATTAAGTGAAAATTATTTTATTGTAAAATCCATAACATCTAAACCGTAACTCAGATTAGAAATATGAGAGTACAGTTTATCTTGGGAGGGCGTGTTATCCTTAGGCAGAGCCTAACCTCGACCGACGCGAGTCGAGGGTGACTATTAAAATTTTTATGAATTTTTTTTGTGTACGTTCAGTAAACGCGTGAGCGGTGTTTTCTAAATTTTGAACTGTTTCTCGGATTAAAAATCCAAGGTTACCGTTGAATTCACAGTGCCAAGATTAAGGGAGGATTCACTTTGACAGCAGTGGGTTCGAATAAAAAGTTAGATTTCGGATCTTTTTAAAAGAAATAAAATAAAATAACTTTATTATTTTATTTTCTTCAAATCCTCCAACAGACAAGAGGAGGTGGGACTAGCAATGTGTCAATCCAATAAATGTCTTGACCCTTAAATCTTGTGTAACAACACTATTGGGGAATTAAGAAGGTTTCTAATTAATGAGACCTCATTAATTCCTAGTGTCGTTACTTACCCTCCCCCTCTCTTATATATATGGAGCTTGGGGAGGGGTATCGGAACAACTTCTCTAAGAAATGAAGTGATGAAGGAGTGTCGTGATGCTGAACCCTTAGAGAATGGAGTCGATCCTAGCGAAAGGTGACGAGTGACACCGAACCACGAACTGGAGGATGATGTACAAGTGGCGTCGTTAGAAGCCTGTAGTAAGAATGAAGAACACCGAACCACATTCAAGTGTGGATGTTCTCCATCAGTTTTTTGAGGTATGGGGGTTTATTCATTTACGCACATTAAATGTTATTCTTTTCCCCATTCTTGAATAATACGAAGAATGGGGATCAACCGAAAAATAGGTTGATCCGCAGTTCATTCATTTTTGCAGGAGGTTGTTGTGGAATATCTTTGTTGGGTTTTGATTATTGTTTAATTCAAGAATTTTTTAAACCCTTTTTATCCTCCATCATGATTATGAGCTAATGCGGAGGGCACGAGCCTAACGAACTCGACCTGAACCCTCCACTACTTTGCTACACCTTTGCATTCTCTGTGGAATACTGATAGCACTACAAGACTAATCGTCTATGCAGAATGTGTGCACTGATGCACTCCGCAAGAGGAGCCCATGACACAAAGCCGTAGTGGTCATCGGAACGGCTGGCACCGGTCATCCATGGAGGAAGTGAGGCGCACTATAGCGCACCGTCGGTGAGCATATGTCCGCGGCTTGTTAGCCATGGCAGATAGAGAAGGCGGCTGACTCATCGGCCAACCGCGGAAAGGGAAGGGTAGCGCTCCGTCACGTGCCGCTGATGATCAGGTGGCCACGACCGAAGCCGTGGCGGAGGAGGCTGAACCCACGCCTCCGGCGGGTTCTACAGTGACCGGGTGGCACCTATGTGGTGCCACCTTTCACAAAACTTAACGGCCCTAGGCTGTTCGAGATACTGGGGGGGGGGGATGTCCCCCCCCACTTTCCATCTCGGGTGAACAAAGGCCAGGTAGCCCCTTAAGGGCTACACTCTACATGGCCGGGCCACCACATGCGGGTCGCACTGCCCCATGTTGTCCCCTCCCTACACGGTCGGGCCGCCCCATGCAGGGTACGCCCTACGCGACTGGGCCGCCCCATTGCGGGCCGCCCGTTGCGGACTGCCCCCTTACGGGCCGCCCATTGCGGGCCACCCTTTGCGGGTAGGGCCGAACCCAGGCCCAGTAGTCCAATCCCACCACGACCCAGCCCAGACGAAGTCGGGCTGGGTTGGTCCAACCAGGTCGGACCGGACCCAGGCCCAACCGGACCGAGAAATTCTTAAAGGACCATATCTTAAAATCCGGGAATCCGTTTGATAATCATTAGCAGCGTTGGAATCCTTGGACCAATAAAGGCCTTTTGGTATACACCACTCGAGTTTTGGATACAGTTGGTGTACGACTAGGTTGGATCAAAGCCGAATCCAACCGGGACCTCCACATTAAAATGCTAATAACTCACAGACCAAACATCCAATTGACACATTGTCTATCGTGTTGGAACGTTTACGACACGACGACCCTTTGATTTACTCCTTTGTAGAGCTTAGTTCCAGTCAAGTTACATCTGATATCTTGAGTGGCAGAATTTAAGAAACTCGAGTGCACCAGGTGTGAGGAATCCAGTGGCTGGAAGTGAGGCGGAGGTTGGAGACAAATCATACGAAGGTTTGTACTGAGCGATCCTGTATGGGTCAGCACCTAGCGGTCTTGTGTGGATCCGCACCTAGTAGTCCTATGTGGATCAACACCTCATAACCCAACGAGGACCAGCCTTAGAGTGGCCCGTCATGGTTCAATGATATACTGATCATGTGTGGGTTAGATCCTATTTGGGTCAGCAGGGGTTAGTTACCTATCGACTCTGGGCAGGTCAGATCCTGTTTTTATCATTGATGGGGTTAGTACCTATCAATCTTGTGTGATTCAGACTCCGTATGGTCAGAAGTAGTGCCTCTTGATAGAATAATATGTCCTAGCTTCATGACTAATCATCCAAATTTATATACTTCACTAAAAAACTTGGTTTGAGCGAAGTCTCTAGCTTGAGCTGTGTCTATTGCTTATACTTTGTGATTGAGATCATGGTTTGTGGTTTTTTACTTTTTGGAATTTTGAGAGACATTCAAGGGTCTCAAGGTCCCTATTTATTATTGTTATACTCACCCCTGTGTGGGCTTCGCCCACACCTTGTTGTGTCTTGTGTAGACGACGAGCAACATGGCTGAGTCTTAAGGGAGCCAGGACCAGGCGGTACACGGAGGCGGTAGGCTGACGTGGAGTGCTGTGGAGACGATCTATACCTATGCTTCAAGTAGGATCCTTAGTGAATGATCCAGGAGCTGCTTTGTAACTGTCATTTGTATTTTTACTTTCCAGTTGTACTTGAACTTTACATTTGGGCTTGTATTTCCAGCCCCTTTACTTTTAGTACACTTTTTCTACAACAGTTTTCTTCACAATTGCTTCTTGTTGTGTTCTCGGACCGTGTGTTCATACATGTTTAAAGGAAATGCCTTCCCATTTTAGGGAATACGCCTTTCGGTGCTAGTCGCCAACCCCTAGCCTATGGAAGGCGGGCTTGGGGTAGTCATGACACGGGTCCCGGGGGACGGGTCGTGAAAAACACTTAATCTATTATTAATAATTACTATTACCAAAAAATAATTTAATATCAATAAAATAAGTTATAATAAACCAATGAATGATAAAAAAATTATGAGTAACCAATTTTTTTATATAGATTATTATTTCTATGACCAAAGAAAATATTCTCTTTTAGAGGTCTTATTAAAAATATTACCTTAATACTGATGCTATTTTACAGTGTTTTTCATTTAATAAAAATTTATATACTTTTATAAAAAAATTAAATTATTATGATATTTTAATTTAATAAAAATAATAAATAAAAACATTTTAATCGATAAAAAAAATATACATATTTGAAATATAATTAATTAATAATTTATATTCATATATTGAAAATTTATTTTATATTATAAAACAAAAATATTATTTTTATAAAATATTATATTCATTATATAAAAATAAAATAAGTAATTAGTAATGGGTATTTACATATTGAATTTCTTTATATAACATATTATTATATATTATTTTTATTTGATTTTATAAAATTAATAACTTTTCTATGTACATATATATTTATTATATTTTTAATTTAGAATATTAAATTTAATTTTTTTTATTCTGCAATGCGTTCACACACTTTCTATCCACACATCCAAACGTGGCCCCGGATTGGTTCGGTCTAGATTCCCTACTTGGCTCTAATCTGTCAGCTTCAAATCCCATGATTTCCTTAGATTATCTGCTCCAATGAAAATCTTTGAGAATAAAGCTTCCTCAACCATGTCTAGAGTTCCATTTTCCAAAGGATCGTTGAACATATCTCAGGTGGTCAAAGAAGAAATCATGATTAATCGAACCCTAGTGTGGGATTTTATAAAGAAATAAGAGGTGATGTCTGAGGAATCTGAATGATGTTCGGTGGTTTTATATGCGGATATGGGAATGGGAAAGGGAGGTTCATCCACTGATGACATTAGTGCCATTTTTTGGTCAATCCTGGTGAACACCAAAACCTACAATGATGAAGAAAGGGAATACTCAGACCAGGGAGAGGAGGAACGTTCCATTAATGAGATTTGTGAAGAAAAGAAGATGGGTTTGAATTAGTTTAGGGGAGTTTTGAAATTTTCAGGGAGGCACACAAGGTTTATGTACAACAGTGAGGACAAGATTGGAGAATAAGTGGCAGAGGAAGGGGGAGGAATGGGGAGTGGGTCACCCGAAAAAGATCTCCTCTCTAATTAAATCCACCCCCACGCATAAGAAATCTACCACTTTATCCAATCATTAGGGTGAATTTTCCCATGCCAAAATCCATTTAGGTTCCCTATAAGGTACTGTGAAAACCTAAACTCTCTGTTTTCTAGTGGTCGGTATCTGCTGCCCATCGCCTAGGATTTTGGGACACTTACCCTTTATACCAAGGAAAGGCTATTTATGTCATCTAAAACAGCCTCTCTCATGAAATGTGATCATTACATGACATGAGAATGAGCATGTTAAAGATTGTATGTTAAGGCACCCCAAAAATTCATATGCTTAGAAAAAATTTAATGATAAGTATCGTGAGTTTTCAAGTGATCCAAGAAATGTTGGGTTATGCTTGGAAAGTGGTGATTTTAATCCATTTGGTTTCATTTCATTACTTCATGAGGTAAAAGTTTGGGGTGGTTTAATGGATGTTTCATTTTTATTATTTTTATGATCTATACTATATAAAACTCCATTTCGATGGATGGAGTTGTATTCTTTGATGGTAGTTTGTAAAATATGAAAGAATAATTGAATGGCTATTATGAAGGTTGATATTTTCTACATTTCAAAGAATATATGGTTCTTATTATGAAATTTTATTATTTTGTTGATATTTTCTATAATTCAATGCATATAAGGTTTATGTTGCAAGATTCTATACTATGGATTTATTGGCATGTTTTTTACAGTTCAACACATATAAGATTTCTATTATGGTGTTTTTTTTATTTTTCATCATTTATCATGCATGAAATGAAAATATGTGTAGTTAATGGCTATGATTTTAAATTATTCCTTCAAAAAATTGATCATTATATGGAAGGTAAATAATGTATATTTAGGTTCATTATATTTGGAAGAAAAAAAATATCAAGAAAAATATGATCAAACTCTTTCAATCTTGGATAGTGGTTGGCAATGAAGTTTTAGGTTCTCATTTTACTTACTGATTATGAATTTTTTTTTCAGAGGTGTTTATCGACTGTTTATCGAAAAAAATTATTTTATATGTTTTTAAGTGATTTTTTAGCAAATTCAAGTGTGTTTTCATATGATGAATCATAATACATAGGAGGTGGGTATTCAAAGGAGGGTTTTGGTTGATTTATTATGCAATCAATATTGGATGAGGATTCCTATTAATAATCCCACTGCTCTTGTTTGATCCCTTCAAGTTCCACCGTAAATTTTCATCATCAAATAATCTACTTCTTAGTTTAAACATGTCTTTCCATGATTCAATGGCATAAAATGTGCCAAAAATTGATAATGAGATTCAATGAGATCTAGTATTTCATGTATGTATCCATTTTACACCCCATTGGATTAGGTTAAGAAAATAATCCAAAATAGAATAGATGTGGTTGGTATATATTAGGGGTGGGGAGGTCTTTTTAGGGTACCTAAAACTGTGGTTTATTGTAACACTAATCTAAGTCTTATAAATGATCATAGTAAATAATGTATATAATTTTTATAATAACTATGATTACATTCTGAAATTTTTATAGAAGAGTAATGAAATCATGCTCATGTAGAAGATAAATGCTTCCTGAAACCTGGTTCCCCTCCTCACCAAACAACATATTCCACTCACCAAATTTGAGGGCTACCTTCTCTGATATATTCAATTGAATGCACATCCCATGTCAGTTCCTTCAACATTAAACCTATCCAGGTGAGCACATTTTCCCTCACAAAAACAGAATGAAAATATTTATTTTTAAACCAATTTTACTCTCAAGTTGATGACTATATAAATCTCTTTCAGTAAAATAGTCATTACCAACCTTTGAGTCATTAATAATTTAATCCTTTTGTAATGTTAGAACATGGTCATCCTCTATGTTATCAAATTATGGATCCATATCCTTATTATCACTAACATTCAGGGTTCCAAGAGCATCATCATATTTAGTAGTGATATTAAGACGATCAACTACCCCTTCCTTATCAATAACCATCTCATCATAATGACTAGTATTCACCATAGACTATGAATTCAACCCAGTATTAGTGTCTAGAACAACTTCATTTTGAAGTAGATTCAATAAGTACTAGATATTATTTATTCTCTCTAATAACCAAATGTATAAAAATAGAATTGAAATAAATGATAATTTAACTCAAATCCAAATTCAAGGGTGAAATAGTGCATACCTAGAGGAAAGAACCATGATATTATTTATTGATAGAATATCCCAAGATAGATGGTTGTCCTAATATTTATTATCTTAACTCCATAATAGATCACTACTCATGAATTAATAGGATAGAGAGGGTATCCAATACCAACTTAGATTCTATGATGTACACCCTATATGATATTTCATTCAAACTTGTAAATCATATCCACACTATATGTTCTTTGAACAATAGAGATATCCTTTGAATAACATGAATGTTTGAGAATCAGGTACTAAAAGTATAGTAAAATGAGTGTTTAATTATGAGCACGTGTGTATGAAAATTAATTTCCAAGCAAGAAGAGATGAACTAGAATACACATTACTATTAATATAAAGAGATATGTGCACAAATTTTATGCAGTAACCGTATTTTAAAAAATTTCATCAGAGGAGATGGAATATTTTATACATATTGTTTTCATTTAAATCATTTTCATAACTTATTGTAGATTATATAATGAATGCATTAAAGTAAAGTTCGTTTAAAATTGTTTTTAACCAACCCATGTATATTATTTACAAAAATCATCCATGTCTATTATTTTACATGTACATTTTGTTTATTGAATGTTATGTATTACATTTTTAAGGTCCTAAAGAATACGCATGATAATTATGAGTAGGTAGACTAATATTATACAATTAGTCGACATATTGAAGTTGATTTCATTATACTATGTATTATATTTGTAATTTCCTTTACAAATTACTACGAATTCTATTTAAAGTTATTTGTAAGATCTAGTATTTGTATTACACAACCATTAAAACAATTACTGAAGTGTACATGACACAAAAAGTGGATCATTGATACCACTATTTGGAGTTCTTTAATTTGATACTTTTTATCATACCAAGTTACCTTGGATCTGGGAGTATTTAAAAGGTACCAAGATGCATGATAATTATGATCCAATCATTTTCAATGTCATAGTATCCAACATCCATTTCAAATAAAAATAATTCTTAAAACAATTTACATGCTTTGATCATAATTATCATGCATATTTAATCACTAAAGTGGATTTAATTGTACTTTAAATAGCACTCGTAGGGAGATGAAGTGGATTCCATTACACTTCTCACACTGACTAAATGTTTCATTAAAATTTAATAGAAATACGTTGATAATAAGTACGTTTTTTATAGCTTAATATGGGCACAATTTTATAATAAGTACGTCCTTTACAGCATACTACGTGTGCTATTTAATAATAAGTACATCCTTCAGTATGTAAACTATGTGCACTTTAGTAATTGTTTTAATGTTATGTATAAGAGATTTAAAATATTTTAATCTTTGTTTTGTAGATAATATAAATTTTACTACACTTCATCGAGTATATTTTTTTTAAAGAATGCATTGAGTATATAATCTGCAATAAGTTATGAAAAATGATTTAAATGGAAATAATATGTATCAAACAAATGTACATAATTAGTCAATATGATTAGTTACACCATTACTCATCATGTTTATGGTCATTATTACTTTACCATTGGTTTTTAATCATTTATGACAAGGGTATTATCTTGGTCGGTCTATTCATACTCCCTTAATCAACTCCTAAATATGCAAACAATATTTTTATATATATTATTGAAATTTTAGTGTATTAGTAATTAATATACGGTCTAATATATGGTATATAATTCTATATGGTGACTCCATGAGTCACCATTAAATTTATCTTGGTTGGTCTATTCAATTCCTTTCCAACTCAAAATATTGTTTACAAAATATTAAAAATTTAGTACACCATTTCCATTTGTTCAAAGAATAAACCTGCTGTCCACTTATTTTTCTATGAATTTCTCATATTTTTGCTCAAATTTTTCTTGGGTCACTAACATGGGGGTATTTCAATCTATTCAATTGGTGTTCTATCCAAGATCGGTATGGCCAAAGTAACCGAAGGTTCTTTCAAATATGTAACAAGTGCATTTCCCTTTTTTCTTCTTGTTTCCTTGACAACATAGATCTTTACTTGGGGAATTTTTGTTTCAGGGTCCACCTTTATTATCCCACACTTTGAAAACACACCCATAACCTCATCAAAAGTAACATCATCTGGAAATCCATTAACATAAACATGCATGTTTAAGTTTAACTAAAACCAACTTTCAAGAGTCTATAAGTTCCTAGTAATATTCATACAATTTAAAATTTTTATTTAAAACTATTTTTAACTCTATCCTTAATGCCAAAGGTTTTTAATTGCACTAGATGATTTTTAAGCTATTGAATTCAGCATAATTATCAATTGAAAATTAGTGTCCTTATAAATCGAAATCAGATTTACTAGATTTTGAAATTTAATGTATTGTTGCTAGATTATAAAATTTTGAGTTATATGTCACTATTAATTGAACTTAGAGTCATTTTCAATGGTTTTTGGTCACACATTGGATAATATTCTTGTTATTTTTATATAATGAATTGTTATTTTTAGTTTTTGTGGTTGCTGGTTATCTTCCATTAATATGATCACCTAT
This sequence comes from Viscum album, assembly GCA_963277665.1. Classification (NCBI taxonomy): domain Eukaryota; kingdom Viridiplantae; phylum Streptophyta; class Magnoliopsida; order Santalales; family Viscaceae; genus Viscum; species Viscum album. The sequence goes on along the minus strand of OY728158.1, from coordinate 1,893,930,143 downwards.
AATTTTTTTTGTATTCACTGGTTCTTCTAGTAATTTTTCTATTTTCATGCTCCGTGGTTATTTTTATATCACGTGTTATGGAAGTTGTTTTGGTCATTGGTTATATATACTTGTTGTGGTCATTGGATAGATAATCTTTTTATTGTTATGTTATCTAGTTAGATCATATTATTTTTGTTGTTTCCACTGGTTAGATTATCATTTTGTGGTCACTGGATGATTTTTTATATCATTCATTATTATTTTTATATAATGGGTTTAAATGAAAACTATATTATAATTTTTATGTTTGTGTAATCAGAAAGTTTCTCGTGATGGTGCATGCGTAAAGTGGATAGGTGCTTCTTGTGATTAGAGATGGGATAGGTGTTTCTTCAAACATAGAAGGGTGGTCCACTCCATTCAAAGAGACGATGAAGTTGTTCATGTTCAGTTTTACTATAGTGGATAATAGTGCATGTGAAGTGATGGGGATTCCACAACAATGATGTCCAATGTTTGTGAGAAATTGAATGGAGAATAAGTTTTATTGAGTTACATGTTAAGTCTCTTAGTGTGTGAACATGTTTAAATATGTTTGTAATATGTTTCTTGGATATTATTGTCTTTTCATGAAGTTTTAACATGTATTTAAATTATATTCTAATGTGTTTTTTCAAATAAAATTTTGTTTTTTGGGTATTTTATATAATATAATTTTATAATTATTATATAATAAATATAATAATATATTATATATAATAATATATTAATCTATTATATATAAATATATTTAAAAATATAATATAAAAATTTAACAAAGAAATATTGTAATATCATCATTTAAAATGTAATTTACAAACAAATATTAATTGCAGGTATTGTTTATAAATGTTAATAATATTATTAATAGATATATTAGTCATACTAATATGTTTCTAATCATTTTGACCAATATATATCTTATCTTTTGGCATTTTTATAATTGAAAAAAAATCATTTTATCTATCGTAATAACATTTATCAATAGAATTTTTAGCAACAATTTAGTGATAGAGACATATATGTTGGTAAAATGATTTTCCAATAGAAAATGTGCTTTTATGAACAGATATGTCCATGGTGAAAAAAGAGAAATATTTTGTAGTGTCATAATCCCCAATCATGGTATTATTAGGGTCCTCAACCCTATTCCAATCAAAGATCCATTACCTTAAGTAAGTATGGGATATAGTAACTATATCATCACTGAATCATTGAGAAACCCAATGTGTAAACCCCCACAATTCCATGTTTTTTCCCTTTCATGAAACACATTTACTCTCTGTATGACATTGAACTGTATAAATGGGTTATACAACACAACCATAAACTATGTAAATTTGATTCCTATTCCAATAATATATACAAGATTCCTCCCTGAAGTTTAATATCAATATCCTAATACCATCATGATCCATTTATCCCTATTAAGAGGTGGTATCTCTAAATCCTAATCAACTTCCTGGAATTTTATAAACCTCTCAACCTTCCCTGCATGATGTTAAATTTGACCAAACTTCCCCATAGTATGTTAAACTATAACCAAATATCTTTGTAAGATGTTAAAACGTGACCAATCATCCTCACTAAACATTAACCTGTGTATAGAATTACATGAAAAACTTAATTGGATTGACCACCTTCCTACTATCTTTAAACATATAAAATTCCCTATGTGATGAGTATTATAGAATTTCTCTTATGTGATTAGAAAAATAAAACCATATGAAGAGAATGGGAGTCCCCTTTGTTAGGTTAAAATCTTGAGGTGATCATGATATCTCTTTCCCTATATAACAATCACATGATTCTCTATGTGATGAACATAATAAGCCTACGTGATGTGCATAGGATCTCTCCAATATATCTTTATATAGTGAGAATAATATTATAATCTTCCTCATATGATAATCATGGGATACCACTAGTGATGATATGAGGTTTCTTTATGTGATGATCCTAAGATTCCCCATGTGATGAGCATGGGATTCCTTTGGTGATGAGTAAGGATTTCCTTATATGATGATCTTAACATGCCTCACGTGATGATCATGGTTTGACTCTAGTGATGATCCAAGATTATCTTAGGTGATGTGCTTAATGTTTCTCAGGTGATGATCATTATATGGATCTCATGATGAGCTAGGGTTGCCTTAGGCAATGAGCTTAATATGTCTCATGTGATGGGAATGGTATACTTTTGGCGACGATCGATATTTTACTTAGCTGATATACCTAATACACCTTATGTGTTGAGAATAGGATGCCCTCGTGGCCCAAAATGAGGAAGAAAAATAATTTTTCATATGAAAATATGCCCAATGTTACCAACATGCTTATCATCTTTGACAACAAGTTTTTCATGCTATCAATCTAGTGAGCGAAGAAATTAACCAGTGTCTACATGAACATAGAACTTGGAAGGGGTTTACATACCTGACTTAAATCGGTAAGGGAGACACAAAATAGGAAAATAGCTCCCTGGATGGATGTTTTGACATCCCATCATCCCATTCTGTCTATGGTTCCATCATTATCATCTCGGTGGTGGCCAGCCACCTGTGTTTGGAAAGAGGGAATGTAGGACTCGAATCATGACCATCCTAAGCACACTCAAATCAAAGGTCCTAGTAGAAACCATCATAAAATAGAACGGTAAACCTAATTTTAATGGGTTCTCCTTTAATAGTGAGGATATGGGTAACATTGGGAATCACTAGCTCAGGTCATCACTAACTAGCACACTAGGATTCACCCACAACATAGTGACCCTGATGTGAATTCCTTCTTTGAAAACAATGATAGAATGAGTAGCCTCGAGAACATTGGGAATCTCTATCATGAGAAAAATTCTCATAGTTGGATTTAAATAATTTGGCAGAATGCTAGGCACTAGAATTATAAGGAAGGTGATCAAGAAACTACCTATAGGAATGGGGAAATGAGAAATTCTCTCGATGTTATTGATGCACATAGGTTCCCATAAAGGTTATATCATACACCTAAGCCCAAGTTACTACCAAATCACCCAGAGATATCAGGGGTCCTTTTCCACTTTCACTAATAGTGATCATCTGATGTATGATCATAAATGACCTCATCATACACTATGAGAGAGAATGAGTTATCCCCACAAGAGAGATGGGTCAGGAGGATCTAGAGGCCATGAATCCATAATGGAGTCTAAAAAAATAGGTCTCAAAGGGGTAAATACCCCTCACGTTCCACTTCCAACCACATTAGGAGTCTTTCCTCAGGGAACATTGATGCTACCATACCCTATGTCTAGGATGTTGGGAATGATCAAGGTATTCCAACCTTATATGACACCTAATAATCACCTATGAGGGATCCCACCACCTGACATTGATGAAAGTGTTGGGTTTCTGAGCACACTTCCCATGTTGAGGGAATTCCCTCACTATATCCTCACAATAATTCTATCCTAAAACTATTTCTAAATCCCCTAATTTTCTAACCACAACACAGGGTGATGTATTCTCCATACTAGTATTGATATCTCAACCATTGGCTAGGTGCACTATTTAAAATCTTATAGCCTATGGTGCCACCACCATCCTTCATATAGTTCCTCCCCATTCCAAGAAATCCTTCCATGAAGGTTATACCTAGGGTGATTTCAATACAAACTATTATAGAGGTCCTCCTTATGAAACCATCAATAATTCTAATGGGAAAGATCTATGTGATGGAGAATAACTAATGTTTGGAGAAATCTCACTTCGACGTTAGATACAGTAATAGGGGAGCCAAAAATTGGCAACTTATAATCTTTTAGAATCATTGAAAAATGAAGACTCAAAAGATACTTTTGTACCTCCACTACCATAACCTTTTTGGGGTAGGCACACTTCAATTGAAGATGTCTATCCCAAAGGATTAAGTGAAAAAAATCCCGATGACCCTCTAAAATTACTTGCGCATAAAGGATGTAATCGACTACTTTCAAGGGCTCTCAATGATATTTCTCTTAGCACCACCAATATCTGTCCTCTCAAACTCTATTGTAGAGGTGCGTGAGGCATCCGTTTGGAATTATATAGTGAGGATAAATCTCTGATCGAACCTCAGGCACCTAAATACTCTCCTTAGGATGAATACATCTAATCATTATCATACATGGATATGATACTGAATCCCAAACAATATTAGTAGTATCTTCTTCCACTTAGATGAGGGATGAATTAGAATATTCCTCTCCCATATGAATACCAACAATAGAGGAGGCCTTAATAAATCCCTCCTCCAGCTTATTTCCACATTTCTATGGAATTTGGGAGTGATCAAATGAAAAACTACCCTCTTAAACACATGCATAATGATGAGAAAATATGCAGAGATTTACCTGTTTAACTTGTTTTATTCATGTTCTATCTATGTGAAACCATACACTTTTTATATCCTAGAGATTCTCACTAAGAACCAATTATCATTCCTCTAATAGGATCTATGGGTGGATTTCATCTTCCTTTAGACCCCATAGATGATCTACCCCATAAGGTCTATGTTCCTTTAAGACCTCAGAAAACAATTCCAAAAGGTCAAGCTCATATTAGTACTAGTGGCTCAACATCATGATGTCAGTGGAAACCATTGTCACTCTCAATAATTGTTACCTAAGTGCCTAAAAATAATTCACCATTTTATTCAAGTTGTGTCTCACCATGTATGTATTATAGGATTGGGGAAGTATGTTTCTATATATTATTATCCTCTCAACTGATGTCTAAAAAGTCCCAGAGTGATCCCTCCCAGTGATTTTAGTAGTTTCTCACCACCAACCAATGCCACGGTAAATGTCATAATAGATAGTCCTTGTGACACTCATAATCATGACCACACTGATAAAATAGGGAGAGATCTACCCTTGGATTACCATTTTATATAGTTTAATTTCCATGGTGGTTTCCATACCTAATAGTAGAGAAAATACATGGGTACTAAAAGTAAAACTACGATCCCACTTCTAAACACCCACTGACACCTTGAAAAAGTAAAGGGTGTGGCTAAGTCATCTCATGCAATATAAAATTTCAATCCAGTGATCATGGATTACCATATCACCTCTTCTCTTTAGGAACTAAAGGTATATAAGCATCTCAGTTCTGATATTATTCAAATCTATCTCCTGATTAGGAATATATTTTTGTATGACCCTATCACAATTTTTATTGAACCTAAACAACCAATAAACCTTGGATGACCAACTATAAATTATGTATGAGGTTCTACCAGTCCAAGATTTAGTTTTATGTTCCCTCAAACTCTCTCTTCGGTTGATTAGGTTGACCTATTTCCACTGTATGATGGTCATTCTACTTCACTAGTGAGATGAATAGCCAAGGTGTTTACCCATGAAGAAGCATCTCAGATAGAAATTACCAGTGCTCTCACTACCACCTAGAATCTATAGATACAAAAAAAAATCTTAGTACAAATAAAAAAGGAAACTATATTTCAAATAAGTAAATCATGTCCCACCACCATAGAATTTTGGTAACTAGAGATTTTTATCCTTCAACGGCATGGGAGACATAGAGAAACACCTTGTGCACTTTTCCTCTTGATGAAGACCAATTTTGGGAACCGAAAAGTAGTAGGAAGTGGTCAAGATCGACCATATCATCTAGAAATTGAAATAGTATACATTCTTTTGGTACAATAATATTGTATTGGGGTCCATAACTAGTTGATAGTATTGTCATCAGTAGTTCCTCTACTAGTTTAGATCCCCCATGTACAGAAATAACATCACTAACCTCTCTAAATGCAAGTATCGGGAGGTATAATTCCTCATGAACTTCATCAATCTGTATAAAGGATTTTAATATTATTTTAGTATCTAACTTTTGTTGGATTAGTTTTTGGGAATGTGTGTGGAGAATGTATAAGATGATATAGTCTTGACCCTTATCTCCTTGAAATACCCAAGGGAATTACAAGAGTTCATTAAAAGGGAACAATGTATAAATGAATCCATGTAGTAAACAAAAAAAATCATACACCCTCTACCTATTATGCTTATGTGAAAGTATGAAATATCAGAAACAACAACTATAATATAAACCCTAAACCCTTAAATGATCCTACTCTAGATAGCCCCATATAACAAGTATCTCTAGGTACAGGCTTGAACTGAGAATATTTCCCAGACTCCCCATTAGGGTAAAACCTTAAAACTATATATATAATAGAAGGATAATGTATATTTATTTAAAGATAAGTATTTTTTTGGATTCTTCATATACCCCTTGAAGAAGAATCATCTGAAGTTTCAGACATAAAAAATCCACATGAGATAGAATTTATGGAATGAACCAACTACTCCCCCTATCATAGATTGCTCAAACACAACATACAAGAGTTATTTGTTTTCAATGATTGGATATAAGGCATGGTAGATCATGGAATAGAAAATATGGGTGATCCTTTAGTAGAAGTCAAATTTCTTCCACCCTTGATAATGAACAAGATCCTGAGGACTGAAAAAAGTCCTAGATAAAGTATCATAGAAGTTCAATTATTGGATATCTTAAAAGGACATAAATAAATCTCACATAATAATTTATTCATGGTTGAATCAGGAAAATTTCTCCCATATTAACTTTTATATTTTGATGAAACCATCAACTTTGTAGCCCTCCAAATCTTGGAAGAGTTGATGCCAACATCACATGGAAAATGAAGATCCTGTTACAATGCTAAAGTCAAAGTCCACACTCACTTTATGAAACCTAAATTGGGTGGTAGTTCTATGGTTTTTTATACCTTGCAGTATTTCTATTATGAGAAGTAGGATAAAACCACTTTCAATGTCATCAAAATGGTGGACCATTTCACTAAACCCTAGAGTGAAGCAAAATCCTAGAATCATATGGGAGGCTCTCATCAATAATATCAAGGGAAAAAATATGCACATATGGAAATAAAAAATCTTGTGGTGTTATCCCTAAAATAATTTTTCTATGTTGTTGATATGTGTAGGCAACCATTTCTCCAAGATAAGTAGGAAAAACCCTCCATAACTATATCTTTCAATGTAGCATTTTGTCCCATTCAACTGGTAGACCACCTATCCCAACCATAAACATAGTCATCCAACCATTGATAGTGCTGAGATAAAGCTGAATAAGTTCCTCCACCTCATCTAGTAGTTACCTCTACTCCCTCAGTCAAATAAGATCCCCTTGAGAGTATAAACATTCCCCTAGAATGAAACTATGACATACTCATGAAAATTTTCAATATCCCATACTACCTATAAATCATGGAAATAATTCACCTATTAAAGGATCATTGTGGTGCCTTTCTTGAAGCCTTGAAGAGTTCCATGGAGTTTGAGGTCAAGGTATCCAGTGATGAGGCCTACTCTGAAGAGGAATCTCAACATAAATAATTCTAGGCCATTATCTATTTTCTAGAGAATATAAAGGTGGCCTTATAAGGGTCTATATATGACCCATATAACTTTTAATATTTCTTCATGAGATAGACAACCATCAGTACTTGGTGCAAACTACATTTGGGATTAATTCTATCTCGACCCAGACACTCTATGAGTGGGGATACACCAAGGCTGATCCGACCCCATCTAACCTAAAAATTTAAGGAGAAACCAATTGGGGAGTTAAAATTAAAAACCCAATTCAGTGACTTGGAATCAAATACTGAATTTATGTTTGTATTGAAAGAAACTACTTTAAACACATTACTAGGGAGGCCATGGCTCCACCTTCATGTAGCTTTTTCTTCATCATATAACTTGTGCATAAATTTCTCCTTCAATGATTAATTTAGAGTCCTCTATGCTAATGTTTACCCCTTTAAATCAAGTTATGTCCACTACTTTATTGTTGGATATCACAAAAAAAACCCCAAGTTGAAGGGGATGAGTATGTAAATACTCTCAATCCACCTCAGTAGATCCACATGAATACATGAAGAGAAATTTCCTACTAACAATCCACCATATGGAAGAAATAAACCCAGACCTCAGGAACCATTTCTTTAATACTAATATGGAGTGCACTCAGATCACCTGTTACTCATACAAGGGATAGGTGCCTCTGAAGTCCGGTAGTCCCTGTCTCATTGCACACTAAAATGTTGTCCTAATGTAGGATAAATGGTGATTGTACTATGTATACTTGAGTGTTGGATCAGTATACTGGAGGTCGACCAATCCATGATGTTCCAACATGGAAGGTAGACCGAACTGATGAAGGCCACATGGGATAGAAACCAAAACCTTCATAGTAATGGTCTCTATAGAGTCAAAAGTACAATAATTTTATTTTAATGATTCTACCCATATATAAGATTGATTTTACATATTGTAGCCATCTGTTCTTGAGGATCCAACTCCTCCTTTAATCCCTCACACTTCTAATATGGGATAACTAGACGAAGCCCCTCTCACCTTTTAAGAAGTATTTTCCATACTATTTATGAGATAATACCGATGAACCACATTACTGAGGAAGATCTAAAACCAATTATGATTAGTGTTTTTAGGAATATCGATGTACAAGAGCAGTATATTGTGTTCTTAAAGTGATAACATGGTATAGTTTTATGGAACTATAGGTAGATTCCAAGAATCAATAACCATGTCACCATAAACCATCTTGGACTTCCTTTTGTCCGTTGTGGATATAAACAGGTTCCAAAAATTATGCATCCTTATCATGGTTCCATGGTTGATGATGAATTTCACGTGATTATAAAATCCAACTTTCTCTGAGTGGTATAGTATCTCAAATGTCTGGAAAATATTTTCCAATTGAGGAAGAATAACTAGAAGATCTAAGTTTTTATCGAATTTCAGGACCTAATTCTCCATTGATAGAAGTATGAATTCCCTATCCTGTTTATATAGTTGTTAATCGATATGAACACTAGTTTCTAGGATCCATCCCGCATAGATTGGTATTATGGATACTACTAAATCTTGATGGCCCTCAAAGATGAAGAGGTCACTAAATTTAGGGAACCCCATGGAATGTATTTCTACTTGATGATTCTCTTAAGCTTGAGGAATTTTGGGGAAACCTACCAATGGTCCATGTATCACATCTTAAATCCCATGTTAGAAAGGATTGTGGAATGTTATGTGGATAAATTTGTGGTTAAATATTACCAATGACATAACCATCTCAGTGATCTTGAGAAAGTGTTTGGTATGATCCATGACTTAAAATTAAAGATAACCCCCTTTAAGTGTGAATTTTAGGTTACCTATATGATGTTTAAAAATTTATCATTTGGAATATAGGCATTGAGATTAATCACGAGAAGATAAAGGACATCACGAAAATCCCCCATCCATACAATTTTAGAGAGTTTAGAGGCCCTAAAGGATATCTATCCTACATCCCAAATTTTGTTTCCAACCTAGCAAGAAAGTGAAAGTCCTTATCCAAGATGATGACCACTTACTAATGGGACTAAGAGTGATAAATAACATTCAATGACATCAAGAAGTATTTAACATTTCCTCCAGTTCAGATACCACATATCCAAGGGAATCCATTGATTATATATAATAAAACCTTTGAAAAATCTCTCTATGCTCTCCTTGAATAAAAGAACAATGAGGGTAAATAGAACTATCTATATTACCTTAGCTAAATGATGGTAGATACTGAGGTCAGATATTCTCTCATTAAGAATAATTGTTTTTCCCTAGTCTTCATAGTTTAGAAGCTATATCATTATCTATAACACCATGAGATCTAACTAATATCTCACATCAAATCATCCTCAAATTTCCCATGATAATAAAAGGATTGGCGTGATGGGAAGTGATCCTTAAACAATTCAACATTAGGTTCATCTTTTAAAATTTAATCAATGGAAAAGTAAATGTAGATTTCCTTATCATGCACTAAACTCTACAGGAGTTTCCCTTGGATGTCTATTTTTTAGATGAGGCCATTCTCTCCATTAATAAATCACAACCATACTATAAGATTCACTTTTATGGTGCCTCCTAGAGCCTGACTAGAAGAAGTATTAACAACCATAAACTCAGTAGGACATACCTTAGAGTTTTATTTATCACTCCCTCAAATTCCATCATTTCACACGTATCCCTCTTTTCAAATGGGTAAATTAACAATGAGGTAAAATACCAAGTCCTTATCATTGGTCTTGAGAAGAACATATAGATCCTACTTCCCATATTTCACATGAAGGGTTACTCTAATCTAGTCATTAGGTAAATCATTAGTGACTAAAACATCAAGAAGTAGGAGATAATCCATTTTATTTATCATAACTATGAGTTAATAGCCAAATAACTCTTGATTTGAAGGTGACTCATGTTCCCTAGTCTTAGAGTGATTGAGGTAACTCCATTGAAAACATAGTTATGTCTCTTTCTGAGCTAGAACATGAGGACAAGGTCATCCATGTGTCACATTGAAGGATGTTTAACTCTACCTTTGATTGAAAAGAACAAGAGTTGAATCAACTCAGTACCAATACCTCTTAGGTAGGGCCCTCAAATTCTCCCAACATAGAATTTGTTCTACCTATTTGGATGGATCCCCTGGTTGAGTATCTCCAACATGAGACACTCACTATAATTCAGGTTGAGTAGGAAAAGATTCATAGAAGGGAATAAAACTTCACCCTTCACTATGGTACTCACTCAAAGTAAATACTCTACCAATGTTTCTTTGATGGGATTCTTCTATTCTACATCTAATAGAAGTAAATTTCTCAAGTTATGCTAGAGGTTAATTCTATAATGTATAGTTCTCATCAGATGAGATTGAATCTCTTTTATCAAATCTAAATTTTGGGATACTTCTACCCCACCATGGTTCATAACTTCATGGAATTCACTAAGAAGTGTCTTGAATTCCATATTTATGACAATTTTTTTGCATTAGCCCTTAATGTTTTCCACACCTCTATGTACCCTTGTAACTTCTCCACCCAGAGAATCAATTTCATGGGTCCCTACCCATTTGAAACAATGTGGCAGTTCAATTTCACCCTTACTTCCACCAATTTATTCTAAACATAAGACAAATCCATTCTCCTAAAATAGTTAAAGTCCATATCTATGATAATTTTTGTGAAATACCACATCATCCATTAGTTTGGGATCCCTCATGCCACTCACGAGAAATATGTCTAACTTCTAGACCTCTAGGTGGAAGAAAATAAATCCCAAGTATAAAATTCAGTTCAACCATACATCCTGCTATCATAAATCAATGAGTGGATAGATTGAACCATTCAAGAAATTAATCTCTAATATTTTGTAGAATATAGAGGAATTAACATTGTGGGAGTATTGAACCATGACTCATACTTCCACCCAGGAGACTCTATACTCCATGGTGTATGGAAAAAAAGTAGTGATACCCATTATTTTTTAGCTAACTTCACTCCTAATAGTTTTCTATGACCAGTTTATAAAATATGATAGATCCTAAATCTAGTTATATGAGTTTGAAACCCTTAATTAAAATAATCTATAAGCACTGAATAATCTTGATGCTCACCAGAATCAAGTGGTATGATCTTTTGATAAGAAAGTTATCTTTCACTCCTTTTATGGTGATTTGGTGTTGGGCCTAATGATTCTAATGATACTCAAAATATACCTACTGAATTTAGATCCCAAATGAGAGGGACCCTTCACTATTTACAATGTTTTCTCTAATGGTTCATGCTCCATGATCACCATGGATGGGGATAAAATTATTACTCCCACCAATGTGATGTTTCTTAAGAAGTATAATGCATAGTTTTATGTTGGGTCCCCTATGGTCCTTGTGACAAGATCATAAACTACACAACACACTAGTCCTTGTTTCATGAACTTAAATTACACCACACTTTGGTCCTTGTCACATGAACCTAAATGGGACAACACATTGATTCTATTTGTGTGAGTGTAAATTACATGAGATCTTAGTCCTTATCATATAAACCAAAAAATGCATAAAAACATTGTTCCTTGTCACATGGGCTTAAATTTCACAATATGTTAGTATAATCCATATGAATTTGAACTACTTAGAATATATGCTCTAAAATTCAATATACTCATTGGTCCTTATCACACGACCTTTTTAACTTCATGACACATTAGTCCCAATGAAATATCCTTAAATTTCATAGAATATTATCCTCACAGTATAATGTTAAACTGTGTGATCAATATCCCTTCCACATGATGTTAAACTATACTATATTTTGTCTTAGTTTCAGGATATTAAACTGCATAGTCAATATATTTTTACATGATTATTAAACTATATAACTGTGTTAGATTCCTCATATGAGAGGATATATTGCTTCATTCCGTGGTGTTGGTCACCCACCACTCCAAATTCAAAGAAACATGTATGGATTGATTTATATACCATATGATACATAGTTATTCCTAGATCCCCTATTTGGTCGTAGATAAAAATTATCTTCATCCATGAACCTCTAAGTCTTTAATAATGAAACTTTTTTTGATCCTTATTAGGTATTGTTATTCCATTTCTCATTGGATCTATCCTAATGTCCTCTCCCCTTCTACGTATTAGTCAGATCTATGCAAGATCATGTTACCCTAAGAACCACATGTGTATTGATTCATACTCTATGATATATGTAGCGATTCTTGGATCTCCTATCTCGGGTCCATACACACTTTTACCACTTCCATTACCTTATCTTAATGTTTTTATCCCTTTCATTGGGTTCATTCCCTCTTAGAATTAATAAAATTATTATCTAAAAGAGATATAGTCAAAGAGGTTTGAACTTAAACCTCATAAACCCATGTTAAAATATCTATGACATAAAAAATGAACCTGTTCATCCAATAATTATGATATTAAACTGTGTAAATCCATATCTGTGATAGTTTTTATTATCATTGTGCCCCAATTCATATTATAATTTTCCTCCTTAGTGTTATGTAGATAGCCTTGGTTACCCTATATGATGAAACCCATATGACCCTAAAATCCATAACCCACTTTTTCCAAATGTGTTTGACCATAAACAATAGTAATATCATTTTCCAAAGTTTGTATGACCTTAAATTCTAGCCTTCTCATGGCTCAAGAATCTTGAACTTAAACTAGTATCACACCATGATTCAAGAATCATGACATTAAACTATGTTAATTCCATTTTGAGGTCATTTATATTTCCATTGAGTCCCATAATTCACAGCATTTTTACTCTGACCCTTCACCATATGGACTATCTCATCCCCCAATGGTCCAAGTTTAATGACACTAAACTAAGAACCATTGGTCCATGAAAAATGTCTTTAAAATATGTGTATCTCCCCTGAGGTTTATCTTTGTTAGAATATGGGCTTCTAATTCATATTAGTTCTGAACCCATGTTGTATAGATTTCCCTACACCCTTTTGTTAAAACTAAATGACTTAAAACTTCAGCATCCACTTTAGTCAAAGATACATGACCTTAAACACAATCATATCTACGATCTATGTTGATTGACCTAAAACATCAACCTCATACCAAGTTTCAATAATGGAAACTAGGAATCCTAGTTTGAGTTATAATACCTTAAACAATGAACCATTTTCTATGCTACATAACCTTAAACTATATAGTATCAGGAACCATACCCGTTTCTTTTGGGACATGATTCCCCCATTCTCTCGTGTCTTATCCTCTAATGGGTCTAGAACCGAATAAAAACTAGTACACCACATACACATACTCAATTCATGATTTTTTAGATCCATGGTTCTCAAATCCCAATCGATCATATTCCCTTGATGTCTACACTTTCAATATTTGGAACCTGAATTGTCTATCATCCCTACAATTCTTAATGGACTACCCTATAGTGACAACATGAAACCCTAGTATCAACCTGCTGCCCATATATGGTACACATCTTGGAGTAAATATTCTCAATAGTTTCACGATACATCTCATGTTTGAAATGTGGTAAACAATTTACCTCATCATGTTTACCCCATTTTGATAGAACGTTAATTGAAACCATGTTTCAAATGTAGTCAAAAGTAATCCTTGACCTATATGTTTCCCATTTTTATGATTCATATTTATAAAATTCAAAATGTATCTTGCCTCCACCTTCCACTATTAAAATGGATTTTTAAAACCTTTAGTGTTATGACTTATTCATATTTTCTTGTTCTTCAGGTGGATAGGTCTTTAATGTTATCCCTGGCTAGTTTTCCCATCCTTTATGGGTCATTATTAGCATCCAACACAACATTCTAACCCCAACTGATCCACACTTTCTATGAACTCTTTTATAAAATATCACATATTTCCCCTTGTTTCAAATACTAATTATGAATCATGTGGTCTTATAGGGTTCATTTAGATATCTCCTAACTCATGTGAAGTACATTATAGCATAAAGAACCCCTTTAGTCATCTTGCAAAACTTTAAAGTACATACCCCATGGTCTATGAATATTGACCTTAAACTCTGTGCATTTTTCCTCTGAGGTTGTCTATATTATAATGAGTGATTTTCAATTCATGTTGGGTTTTCCATGATCTTATTACTATATAGGAAACCTCCCCTTTGGGTCCTAACTGCATGAAAGGAAATGAAATAACACTTTTATCTTGTTATTATGAAATTAATCTATGGTATCAACATCCCTTTTACAAGATTTTAAATAGCAGGGTACTAACCTAATAATATGACACTACACTAAACGATGCTTTGTTTCTCACCCAAGAAGAGCCCCAAATTTTTCAATGGTGTTGGTCCTCTACCAAACCCCGTCTTTGGTATTAATCACCTACTACACTATCCTAAAGAAATATGTGTAGCTTGATCCCCATTCCATGGGATACTTACTAAATCCCAAATTTCTAATCCTAATCCCATAAAAATATCCAAATCCCATCATTGTGTTTGAGATACTCCTTCGACCCATTTTGATCCACTTTTCACCTCTCGACATAATGATGATTCCCCCATTCATACTCATTTGTATTTTCAAAATTGAAATATAAAGTCATCTCAAGAAATATGTGCAGATTAATTACCACTCTATGGGATACATAGTAATGTTTGGATCCCTTAAACCAGTAAAAACCACCAATTTAATATTTCCCCATATCATTAATTTTCCAACACCCCTTTCATTAGGAAGCATTTTTTCATCAGGAAACAAGATGAATAAATTTTTCTAGATATACAAACCTAAAATACTACCGCTATCTGGTCAATGATGCATGAACTTAGACTTCAATGACACCACAGTCTGTGCATAATGACCTTAAACTATGTGAATTTCACCTTAAAGGTTGTTTATATTAGCATGTGGGTCCTTTAATTGACATTGGGTTTCTCTCACCCTTATTTTTATGGAAAAACTCACTTAATGGTTCAAAATATATGACCCAAAACCATTATCCCCTATTTAGTCAAATTTGTATGTCCATAAACTTCATCCCCAATCTCGAAGAATACTTACCGTAAAATTTGTTCATTTCCCCTTGATATAGTGCTTATTATCTATGTACTGTCAAATGAAATTAGTTTTACTCTTTCCACTCATTTCTATGTTGACCATCTCACCAAATAGTCCCAAAAACCTGACTTTAAACTACATTTAAACTCCTTGGTCTTGGTTTCATAACCTTAAAAGGAACACCCCTTGGTCCTGGTTGAAGAAACCTAATTGGCACACCCCATGGTCTTGGTTTCATGAACTCAGAAGGCATGCCCATTGATCCTAGTTATATGTACTTAAAAGGTACACCAATTTATCATAGTTACATGATCTTAAAAGGCACACCCCTTTTTCATGGTTGAACATACTTAAAATGAACACCCTTGGCCCTAGTTTTATTACTTTTAAAGGTAGACCCATTTTTACGAGTTGTATAACCTTAAAAGGGACCTTTTTTTCTTTATTACCTATCCATAAAATGAATACCCCATGGTATGAGATATATAACCCTAATCAATGAGCATTAAATGGAAAAATTTGGATGACCTTAAAATAAAACGCACTCATGGTTTATGAATCGGGACCTTAAACTCTATGTATTCTCCCTTGGGGTTGTTTGTATTAGAATAAAACAATTCTAATTAACATCAGGATTTCCTTACCATTTTGTTTGTATGAAAAAACGTACATAAGGATCCAAGTTATATGACCTTAAACTATAATCCATTATCACCACATCCATTATTTTTCCTAAGCATGATCAAAATCAATTTCTTGTATCTCATGTGGGTTGAAATTTTCTTATATCCCACTGGCCTATATGCCTCCTTTTTTCTAGGAAACCTTATCATCATGTCTATTCATGATGTTGTATCCATAAGAGTGATCAAAATATCCTTAATCATTCCATAATCCACAAGCACACTTTATTCACCTTGAAATTTGAATAACCATCATTTTCATAGCTCTAAATGATTTCCCTATGGTGATGGTACAATTCCAGTGTCAACCCACCTTCTATATAGGGTTGTTGTGACAAGGAGGTTATGTGTTGTATTTGTTAACAATAGTTTTTGTACATGTTGACAGTTATTTAAGGAAGATATTAAAAGATATAGTGATAGAGATAAAATATTATTAGACATTGTAATTTTTGGGATTGTTGTTTTTAGATGGTCATGGAAGATCAAAAAAGTGATGTACATGGAAACACGTATGAATGAAAATTGACCCAAAAATGGGTTAGTATAGTTTTAGTTTAAGGATACATAACATTAAACACATGGAATCTATGCGATTTGAATGTTAATGTGAATGTGAATATTGTATGTTCTGTAAGTATTTTGTTTACAAAAAAAATTGTAAGTCTGTCAGTTTATACGAAATAAAAATTCAAATCATAAATAAGTTATTTCATAGAATGAAGAAGGCTATAGGTTTAGAAGTAGTTCATTGGTTATTGTTAAGGATGCATGAAAATTATGCACAATTAAATGAAGTTTTAGGATTATCATTTCATATTTGTTAAGGAAGTAGTGAAATGAAGACAATGGTTTTATAATGGATATTGTGAGTGAGGACACCTTGATACTTATAGATATTAAGGTCATGACATAATGAACATAAGATTTAGAGAATAATGATGAATTTAGAATTGGTGGATGTTTTATGTGTTCAATATTTCTTTTTCTTATCCTTTGAGGCATCAAAGGAATTTTGGGCATGGATATAATGGTTTGGTAAAAAATAAAATAATTTTTGTGGAGAAGAGATAAATCAAGTCACAATAATAGTGATCATACTACAAAGGAGTTGAATTTGATTAAAAAAATTCCATGGATGAAGTGTTAGTTGGGGATATAAATAGATTGTAGGTGTAAAGAAAAAATTACAAGGGATAGTTCATAAATACTATAGTGATTTAAATTAGTGGAAACATACAAAGAATTTTCTAAAATATAAGTACATCATAAAATACTGGAATCATGAAAAATTCATGATAAATTTTAAATACAATTAAAACCAAGATATATTCATAAAGGAATGGATTTATAAGTTTTTGGAAGTGTTTGTGGAGTGTTTATAGGAAAAGAGAGAAAATGAAACATTCTTGCATAAATTCATGCATTTGATCATACAGGTTTGGAGTTTCAAGAGTTCATGAAGTTTTTATAGGGAATTAAAGAAAAGGTAGAATTATATCTAAAGATATATTTTTTAATAGTTATTGACAATAATCTATTGTACAAAGGTATATTTTCATGATGTAGAGTTGCATGAAAAAATAAATTTATCATGCACTACAAGAAAAAATGGATTTTATGATTGTGTGAAGGATTATTATTTCCCTATAAATATCTGAGGCTCAAAATAAAATGTGGGTAGATTGGAAGAGGAAGATTCCCGAGAGAGAGAGAAATTCTTTTTATTCACCAAAGTAAAGTTTCACAAAAGAGTTATAAAAACCACTATATTCTACGAGTAACTTGTTTGAATCACTAATTTCTATGAACATATTATTTTAATAAACCTTTTTTCTTTATTAATAATAGTATTATTAAAAATATATGATGTTAAATAGGTTCTTTCAAATAGAGTTACATAGGAATACTTATGAGAACTGAATTTTCACAAAAGTAATCATTTTTTCATGTTCACTAAGTGAATAGAATAGAGGGAGAATAATATATAGTGAAAAATTCAGATTCACAGGAAAATATGAAGGAGTATTTTCATTAGAATATTAGGATATTTGAGGTATTTTAGATTAATTATAATAGATACAATTCTATACTAGGATTATCTTCATCAATAGTGGTTAGTCACCACTTTAATATCATGGAAGAAAAGGTCTCAACTCTCATATTATGTTGTTGATCCCATCTTGTCTTGAAAAGGAAGAGTAAAAAAACTATGATATTTAAATGGTATTCATATCAAGAGATATAATTAAAGTAGTGTCCCATGTTAACCAGATACTAACCATGATTTCCCTAAACCTTTTAAGTGACCCACAATTCTATAAACTTTTGAATATCATTCACTGAAGAAGAGAGTGAATGAGAAGAAGATTGAGTGTCCCTAGGATTTACTATAAACCTTTCCTAAACAATTTTAATACATATAGTGAATAGTATAACCTTCTTGGTTCATTAAAACAACATCATTGTATACTTATTTGATTATCCCTTTCTATTAAAGTAAGTCAAATTCACGTGTCTTATACATGATTTACACTTCTGTATTCGATCTTGATATTCAAGCAGGTTTTCTAAAAAGTAATCAATCAAAAGGTTGAACTTTTTTCATGATAACATTAGAAAATTATCCTAGTAAAAAGTTTTAAATTTTAAAACACCATGATACACCCCCTCTTAAGGTGTACCATGTTTCTATAAGTGGCATCCGATTCAAAAGGTTATGAATTTGTGTTCAACCTACTATATTTTTTAAGGAAATATTGAATACTTGGTATCAAATTCTAGAAATGATTCATATCAAAATGGTAAGATAAATGTTTAAGAGAATAAAGAACCATATGGATTTTTTGACTTTAAATTAGAGATTAAAGGTGGTTTTATTGAATTATACATTCAAAAGAATAAAAATCAGAATATTTTTGCGTAATTGAAAGAATATTTTGAATATGTGGATCAAGTAAAAGAAGATATTGATCAAATTTAAAAGGATATAAAATATGAACTATATAATCATGTGAAATGAGAAGAAATAGAAAAGTTCTAGATAAATATTTAATAAAATTCCAAGGAAATTGAAAATATAAATTCCTTTGTTAAGGAAGGAAGTGAGAAGACTGAGTCTCTTATGAAGGAATTTTCTATATTTAAAATGAGGATTTAAAATGATCCATCAAAAGATGAATTATTTAAAATAAAACATTTTGGGGGTTTTAGAAATATATATGAGTTATATACATGTGATCAGGACATAGATAAAGAAGAACTGGTCAAGGTTCTAATGAAGGGCGGTGAAGAAGAACTTCATAAAAGGTTCTAATAACTAGAGAATTTATTGATCAAATCTAATAATTCTATAATAATACTCATAAAGGATCTCATTGAGAAATAATTTCAAGGGATATATATCTGTAATTGGAAAATAGGTGAGATAAATAGAAATAGAGAGGAATACCTAATTAATATTTTTGAATAAAAATTGATTATAGTAGAAATATCATTGAAATCAACCCTAATAGTCTATAATTCCTAGAATATATGTTAAGGGAAAAAAGATTAAATAACTTTTAAGTTCTATAGTATCATCACAAAAATAAAATAAAAAAATGTGATGTTTTTGAAAATAGATTATGAATACAAAATAAAATCACTAATATATAAAATAGATTGACTAAACTTGAATTTTATTTAGAGTTAAATTTGAAAAATATTGAATACAAAATTGTATAAAATAAGAATATATAGTGTGATTTTTTAGGCCATTAAGAAAAACTGAGGATATTTATAAGGTAAAAAGGCTAATTATAGGAAAATATGGATTGAGTCATGATAAATTATCATCTAAATAAACTAATAAGACTATAGTTAATTAAAAAAAGGTGATAAGAGAAGATCATAAAGATAAAATAAGAAAATAAATTCATAAGGAGAATAAATTCATTGAAGAAAACAAGTTGATATAAAGAGAGGAACATGAAAACTTATATTTTTTTATTATGGAATAGATGGTGATAAAGTAAATTTTAACAGAGTTTATATTTGATTTATTTTAGGTTATGGAAGGATATAATCATTGAAATTATCTAAACCTAAAATAAATGTAGTTACAAAGTGATACTTCAGTGGAATAATGGGACATTCTGTGGGCATGTTTCTTGAATCCCAAGGGATGAATGGAAGATTAAAAATTGATATATCAATATTCTAACTATGACATGAATACATTAGTTATATTTTTAATGAGATATGTGTTTTATATTATAACCCTGGTTATATGGAAAGGAATTACAGTCGAATGGATGAAATAAAAATCATAAGAAAAAACACCATTCATATGACCTTAAATGAGACAACTTACACTAGATTGAAATCCATTAAGATAGAAAATAGATTTAGAATTTTGGAAGAAAACCATGGATCTTAATGAAAGGTACACCAAACCCCCACCATATTTCACTCACAGTATCCATCATATAGATAAAAAAGAAATTTTGGAAGAAATGTTAGGATTTTTTTCGAGTTGTGGGGAAAGGTAAAGTGCACACAAAGAAATACTCACCATGTACAAATATATAAAAGGTGAATCTCATAGTCATAAAATAAGACATACAAAAATCTTGCCTTAGTGGTCTTATAAATCATACCACAAGGTGAGGAGTAAAGACAGGATAAAAACCCCTCAAATGGAGGATGAAGCATGAAGAGGGATTCACCTAAGCTACATCAAAATAAGATACCTACACAAGTTGGATAAATCTCACTATGAAGGAGAAAACCAATACAAAGAAGACTATGAATCCTAAATTTAATATCCCAAAATAAATTTAAATAAGTCGTGTCTCAAAAAGGTGAACAAAAAATAATGATAAAAAATAAATATAATTCAAAGGATTTATTCAACATGACCAACCATAGTCCTAAAACTGAGGGTGTTCAAGATATATATATCCACAAGTAATTAAATTTTTCTAACTACTGTTGAAAGCTGTGGAAATATAATGGGGAGATATGATCTATGGGGTGGTTGTACTAAAAGAAGGCATGTATATATGTTAGAAGAAGATGCAGATGAGTTGATAGATATACAATCAATTTATAGAGATATAATTATTGAAGTATCTATTTGGTATTATGATCATATAAAAGGTGTCATGAGTGAATTTTATTCATCAAGTGGTTTCAGCCAACCAATTTGGATTCAATAGATAAATATATAAGTTTCATGTTGTGTTTATTGAACAAGTGGTGTCATAAAGAGAAATAAAGTATAAAGAATAAATTGTGAGTTTATTTCCAACTATTGGAATCTACAAGTGTATAAATTGATAAAGGACCATTCAACATGTTTTTTATCCACAAAATGTAAAATTAGATAAGTCCACCTAATCAATTTGAAGGTAAATTTTCAAATGGTTGATAAATCCAAGAGGTATATGGTTTTCAACTTGTGGTGTCAAATACGTTGGGAAGAATATCATGATAAAGGGGGGTAGAGTTGATAATATTTACCTAATGAAATTATATAATAAATGGGGATATTTTTAATGATAAATATGGGAAACAATTCCATTTTTATTTTATTAACAAGGGGCTGAGAATAAATCACCATAAATTCATATAATGTTCTGAAGGCAGAGTGGGATTTATGGTTCTCAATAAAATACATAGGTTGAGAATGTTGCGACTAGAAGATTGTGAGTTAGATTATTTGAAAATATCTATTAGACTATAAACTATGATTTAAGGGAGATATTATAAGATATGGTGATCAAGATAAAATTATGATTTACATTTTGATTTTTGGTGCTGGATGTTTTAGATGTTCACGAAAGATTGGAATAATAGTGCACATAGAAAAACTTGGGGATAACAAACCAACCCACCTATGGGTTAATATCTTATTGGTTTAAGGATTCATAACATGATACACATAGAATTTGAAAGAATTAAATGTTAATATGAATATGAAGATTGTATATTCTATAAGTAAGGTGTTAAAAAAATCTATTTTAATTCTAAAATTTTTTTCAAAAGAAACCCCATTTTTTTATATAATGGAAAAGGATGAATCTACAAAAGTATTTATTTTGTTGTTTTTTAGGATAAATTATAATGATGCACATGGAAATGGATTTTGGGGATGATCATGTCATATATATTGAGTATGAAGTGAATCAAAAATAATGATTTTATGATGGAGATTATAAATGAAGACACATGGATACTTATAGATATTAAGTTCATTATATGAGGAGATTATTAGTTAGATCATGATGATGAATCTAGCATTAGTGGCAGGTTTATGTGAAGAATATTTTCTATTATTATCCTTTAATACATTAGAGAAAGTTTGGTCATAAATATAATGATTTAGAAAAGGATAAAATAAGTTCTTTGAAGGATAAAAAATTAAGTCACAATGATAGTGTTCATGCTGAAAAGAAGATACATTTGATTAAAAAGATTCCATAGATAAAAGTTTCTTTAATCTATAAATATGATAGGGGTGTAAATATGGAATGAGAAGGGATATTTCATGAAGAATGTATTGATTTCAACATGTAGAATAACATGAATATTTTCTAAGATATAAGTGGATCAAGATAGAGAGTCATCATGAAAAGTATGTGATAATTTTATAGGACTGTAAAGACCTTGCTACATTCATGAAGGAGTGGATTTGTAAGTATTTGGAAGTGTTATCTAATTTTTCATAGGAAAATAAAACTAATTGATAATTATCAAGAAAGGATTGTAGGTACCACTACAAGTATGGAGTTCCATGAGTTTAGAATGTTTTCATAGGGAATCATAGTAAAGGAAGAGTTCTTAATAAAAGTTGATTTGTGATTAGATAGTGACAAGAAGACATTGTACAAAGGTATGGTTGTATAAAGTTAATTTGTGCTAACAAAGAATGTTTTTTTCTAGGTTTCATGAAGTGGAGTTGCATGAAAAAATAATTTCACCATTATATAAAGGGTAGTATTTTCCTATTAATATTTAATCCCTTGAAGAAGAAGTGGGTGAATTGGTAGAGGAAGATTATTGAGAGTGAAAAATGCTCTATAGTCAACAATGTAAAGTTACATGAAATGTTTATATTAAGCACTATGTTATTTGAGTGAATTGTGTTAATAATTGAGTTTTATGAGCATAATATTTTCATGAACATTTATTTTGTGTGAAAAATAGTATTACAGGAAAGATATGACTTTGAATATGGTTTTTTGTATAGAGTTACATGGGAATACTTACTTGAACATAATTTTCACAAAAGTAAGAATCTTTTCATTCACACTATGTGAATAGAGAAGAGATAAAACATTAAATACTAACAAATATAGTTTCTTGGAAAACTGTGGAGGAGTTTTATTGACATATCACGCCACTCAAGGTATTGGAGATATAATAAAACAAAGATAATTATAGTTTGATATTATCTTCATCTGAATTTCTTGATCAATTATTTGATATTGTGGAAGACAATGTATAATCCCTCATATCATGGTGTTCTTCCCATCTGGTCTTGAAAAATAAGAGTATAAAAAAAATGTGTTTTAAAGGAGCATCTGATCAAGATATATGATGAAAGTAGTGGTTTGTAAGGAGCATAGATACATTATCATGCCTATAAACCTTTTAAGATACCCACAAGTCTATAAATTATTAAATGTCCTTAAAAAATCAGTGATAGAAGGGTAAAAAGAGGTAGATTCCCTATGATTGGTAGTTCACCTTTCCATAATAATTATAATACATATAGTGAATAGTATTAACTTCCTCGTACATCAACACAACATTAATATATTCTCCTCGGATTATCCATTTATTGTTAACTAAGTAAAATTCTTATATCCTATGCTCTCTTTACATTTCTTCACTAGATCTTATGATTTTATGTGACTGTGTGAATTGTAACCAATCAATATATTGAAATTTGTTTATATTAATTTTATAATGAGATACTGGAAGAAAAGTTCAAATTGTAAAGCACCCAAATTCACCCCCTCTCTATGTTTCTTGGGTTTCTTCATGGTTACACACCCCAAAGGATGTACCTATCATTTCCAAATGGACTCACCTACAATGATGTCACAACACCCCAGTCTTGGCCCCCCTTATATCTATGGTATATATCATATAGGATTCATCCTTAGTGAAAATATTGTAATATAACCCACATTTAGAATATGGTTAGTGATCCTCCTTATCCTATATTCCTTTTTCCCTCAATTAAACCCTCATGGTCACAATTTAATGCTCCCTATTTCCCTTTATCAAGTCAATTTCTACCATCTTTGGTGTTACACCTCAGAAATAAGCACTTCAGTGGAGAGAATCGATATTTCAAAATTACGCTAACCTAAAGTAAAAATTTTCATGGGTCTTCCCAATAGTTTATGATGTGAAATTATAACCTTGACCCAACCTCACACATACTATACTATTATATAACTTGAATGATCTTCTATTTGTCTCTTTTTTCTCACACCAAGCATGACTCGTGTGGGATTAGAGGATTTAATTGATTGTTTAATTAATATTATTGATATGGATTGAACCACAAGATGATTATTTTTTAGTTCTTGATTTAGTATTTAGTCATCCTCGCTCTCTTTATACTCTCTAGACCCAATTTTGAAGGGGGGGACTATTGATGCTGAAAAATAAATCCAAAAATGATTAATGAAGAATAGTTCCCAAAGAATAAGAAAATGGTATGTCCATGTGTTGTATGACTTCTTATACAACATGGAGTGAAGGAAATTTTAAAAAAATACCCAATACAGTGACCTGGTAGTGGAACCTCCAACTTGGAATAGTCCATAGATTTCATCCAATGATGATGAAAAGAGGGATAAAACAAAAAACTTATTTTTTTGGGTTATAGGCAGTTTTTTCTTCTAAAAAAACATGCTAAAGGGGAACCATGTATCGGGTTTTATATTTAGTTTCAATAACATGTCTTAAATATGTATGGGAGACTTGAAATATGAGAATAACTCTTTATAGGGAAGTGTTGACATCCCATCATCCCATTTTAGTCAAGGTACTATCATTATTTCTCTAGTGATGGCAGTTAACCCACCTTTTGAATATGGGAATGTGGGAATTGGATCTCAACCATACCAGGCAAGACATTACACGGTAGTCTCAAAATAAAAGTGTTGAAAACAATACCATTATCACAATACTTTCATAATTCATATTATAATAATACAAAACATAGTTTGATAAATTCAATTAAATAGAATAAATAATTTTGTATTTTATACTAATTATTTATCTTCATTAGAAGTTGCAACATACTCGGTATTTATAAATATGGATAACATTGGATTTAATGAGTTACTATTTATTATAACATTATCCAAACTGGAATTCAAGATAAAATTGATATGTTAGAAGGCTATTTTGATTCATATTCTAATAACTAGTGTTACCTCATCTCCAAGTACCATGTATGTATCCCTTTTACTTTCTCAAGTTCAATTGGGTAGTTTTGACTACTATATGTGCAGTTATCCTAGATTTATTTGAACTTTTTCTAACATAATTTATGTATTGTAAATATAAAATACAGTTTATAGTGTGTAATATATGATAGATCCATAGATAAAGTTTAGGGAGTTCTATTCACTATTTTAATCCCCTCTAGTCACTTATACATGTCTTCTTGGAGAGATTTATACCATGTGACATCAAAAACAATTAGTTCTAAAATTGTTCCATTTGGTATGTTATATACCTTATTAGTTTATATAATTTATCTTGTTCTAAAAATCCCTTAAATATGTCTTAATGGATCTTGTTCTGAAGATCTTGGGTTACTACTTTAAGTCAATCTTTGAAGAGTTTCTTTCAACTAAGTCTTAAATACCTATAAGACTAATAATTTTATTTATATATGTTATCAATGTATTATACTTGGAAACTAAAGAACTCCCACTAGAATATTATAGAGAAATATAAATATAATTATTCCATGATTTAATTATTGACTTGATCTATAAATGGATAATTCCATCATTAATATAATAATCATGGATTCTACTATGTCAATTTAAATTCAAATGGATTTCAATATCTCTATTGGTGAAAATTTATGAACATAGTCAACATTTTAACTAATCTTAATCCATTATTAATGAATTTTTATTTATTGATAATCAGTTGAAAATATATATTATTTCTCTCTAGAATTCCCATTCCGACGAAATGGGATTTACATCAAATTGAGGAATTTAAAAAATATAGGCTTCATTTTACTTCGTGGAATCCATTTTTATGAATATGCATATTCTTTTAATTTTAGTATATTTTCTTTTGTTTCTTATATATAGGATAAATTTTTATCATTATAAATGAATTATATATAACCTAAAAAAGTCATTATAAAAATATCTCACTTTGGTCTTATCTTTCAAACACAATATGTGTCTTTGGAACTTTCTTTTCTGATGAGCACTTGGGGAACCTGTGCTTATACCAACTACTTGTGCATCTAGATCCTTGAATTCATCCAAGTCTATATTTCTCCCACGATCTAAAATAGATATGTGAACCCTCTTATATATATTATTTTAATTGAATATAACTTTTATATCTTAGGAATTTATGTAATATATTTATAAACCTTTAGGATAATTAACTAAGATGAACTTTGAAAGTTTTTTATTGAATTAAACTTAAAAAAATCTTCACATCTAAACACATGAAATTATGGAATAATTAATTTCCTTCATATTATAACTTATTTTATATCCATTTTTCATTATATTTGGATTTTTTTAAGGATCAACATCGCTATTTTTTCGAATCATATCTCAAATGGGATAATTCAAGACTTGGAAGAATTATAAAAATTATAATTGATAATCCTTTTACTAATATCATGACTTTGATGTGTATAAGGAAATGTGAGTTGGGGAATAAATCCACTATACATTTTTATGTTCAATGAATGCTTTGTTGAGATAGTATTTTGTTCACCTACCTGAAGAAATTTATATCTTATAACCACACATATTACTTTAGTACTTTAACATTCCTTAAATTTCTTAAATAAATACCTTGAAGTACATGGGTTTACCTATATCTTATACTCAAAATAGTTCACATGTATCTTATTAAATGGTTCTATAATCTTTGTGTATTCATCACCATTAGTTTTTAATGTGTCTTGGTTGTTTTCTTAATAATAAATCATGTCAAATACCTAATATTTTTAGCTAAAAAAGAGACTAAACATACTTTTCTTGAAATTTGATTTTGGATGTACTTGAACAAGTATTAACTTGACACAATTGGGTATTATTGAGTATTTCATTTTATATTCCTTATTAATTACTTCTATAGGACATATATGATTCAAGT
Organism: Viscum album; assembly: GCA_963277665.1. NCBI lineage: Eukaryota > Viridiplantae > Streptophyta > Magnoliopsida > Santalales > Viscaceae > Viscum > Viscum album. Next base: position 1,893,902,579 of record OY728158.1, on the reverse strand, counting down.
ATAATTAAAATATTAATTAATTATGGTATACCACAATATCTTTATTTCAGGATTTAAATAAAATCTCATTTTGTATAAAATTCAAACAACAATAATGTTTTTGGTTACACATATTACATAATACTAGTTTTTAAATATAATAATCTATCCAATAGTAATGTAAGGATGTGATCTCTAGTTGATGTAGGAGTAAAGATTCATCAATAACTTAAATATTCACCTCACTCTTGTAATTTTCTTAAACTTCCTTGGTTCATTCATTTGGATACAAATATGTAAGAAACATATCATATCTAATACCCAAGAAGTAAAATTGAAATGTTACATTCAATGAAAAATATACCTAAAGTAGAATATTATGATCACTTTTTCTTCAATTCATTAGAATTTATCTTCTATTGACCTTTCTTTTCACATAAGAAGAAAATAGATTCTTGTTCAAAGATCTACCACTTTATCTTTAGTTTCTTAGAATGACATTAGAAAGGTACCTTTGGCATTTCCCTTTCCATTTTATATTTCGCATTTTATTTATTATTATTATCTATAATAACTAAATATTTATATTTCTTCAAGTTTTTATCTTCTTGGATAACCTTATCCCAAAGATATTAAAATGGGTTCTCCATATTGTTTTTTACAGTTCTCAATAAATATAGATAAATAGAGTGATAAGTATTAGATAAGGAGATGTATTAAAAGATCATGATTCATAATTAACCAAAATTATTCTAATTGATCAATTTACTCAATCATCTAGAGTACATAAGGATTAACTGGAATTTAATCATTATATTTATAACTGTTCAATGTAATGATAATCTAATCTATTTCCTGCTTCACTTTCTCCTTGTAAACTTCTTAAAGATAAGCAAATGTGGTGTAACCATCAATGTCCACATGCGTTTTCTTCACAACACATTTGACATTGATGATAAAAATATGATTTAAACTTAAAATATATTATCCATGAGTCTCTTATAAGCTTCCTTTTCCCCTAACTTTGTTCTTGTGGTGACTCTTCTGGAAGTGGGGACTCCAAAGCATACAATTTCCTTTTATATCATATCACTATATCCAAGTTCCTATACCACTCCTACAAATTTATGTCTACTAGGAAATGTTCTTTTTATAGTATTTATCATGGTAAATTCATGGATTTAATGGCCATTTTCTATAAAAAGTAACTTTATATGACTAATACTTTCATCATGATTATAAATTCATAGACATTATAGATTTATAAATCCTAAATGTTTACCACAATTTTATTTTAATACTATTAGTCCTCAACTACTAGATTATTAATACTTAGTCACTTGAGTATTCTAGTGGAAAATTATCCTAAACCCTCTCCTCATAGACTAATCTATGGCATCCCCACTACTCTGAGAGTTGAAGGTAAAATTTTGGTTGGTTAATCATATTTACTCATGGATCCTTGTTTTTTGAGTGCAGTCTCATCTCCTATGAATATTAAACTTGTATTCAATCAACACTTTCCTCTAAAATTACACAAATATATCTATGGATATTTCTTTGATGCCAATTTTAGTAAATTTGACCCACTACGCTTGTTATAAGTTTCTAATAGAAGGTTTCACCCTACACTGTGGCTGATGAGAACCTTGAACTATGGTTTCATTCTAGTTTAAGTTGTGTAAGGTGTTTGTGACTTAATATTTTATTTTAGGGTTTTAGTAGTTTTTATTTCTCTTTGTGACTGAAATTTGATTATATTTTTCATGATTTTTACTATGTAATCATGCTCACAAATTTTACCATTCATAAATAGAAAACATTCATCACACTTTTATTCACTTTTATCTACATATACATGTTAAACATCTTAGGTGATCCTATAATATTCATACATTTACATAATGTTATAATTAACCATTCAAGGTAAAAATAAATAAACAATGACATGATTAAAAGTTATTTTCTATTTTTTGATCCATAGAGTCCATGATGGATCAACCAAGACCCTAGGGGAGTTCTTTGAGTCATATCCCAAATCAAATTGTAGTTCCCATCCAACTCCCATGATCTTTTCTTGTTTAGTTCCACACTAGTTTTTGTACTCAAACCATGTTTTAATGATCTCATCCAATATTTACATTATATTCTCACATGCTGTATAGAGGGAACTTGAGATGAGATATTATATTTTATCACTCAAATTTGGACACATATACGCTTATATATTTAAACAAATAGGGATGATGTTCAGATCATCTAAAAAGATATTTAATAAATAGTTACTGCATTTTAAAACTTACAAAAAAATAAAAAAAATAAACAAATAAACATATAAATAGCACGGGTTGATCTTATCTCATAATAAATTGACATATAATAAAATTTCACAATAAAAATTATATAAGCTAAAATCCAACTCAATATAATTTTTAATGTATTAAATTTTAATTAAAATTATTCTAAATAATAAAAGATACATCTCACATCTCCTGAATTGTTTCCATAAATTTCAGAAAATATTCCTTATATTTGAAATTTTTATGAATTTTTCAAGTTTGTATGGACCCAAAATAGGCTCTAGAAGGGTTTTCAGGCTCTAGTTGGGCAATATCTTCAGTAGATGGGTATGCATCACACAAGGTGTGTAGGATGGATATGTGATGCTTTTGTGGTGTTACTAATATATTTAAAAAATAATATCATTTTTTCAAATACCCACCGCCCTATGAAAATATAGATTAAATTTAGTCAATATTTTGAGTGGCATAAATATTGTTTTTATATTTTGGAGTGTGAAAACACACCCCATTATAATCCTATGGAAGTCCCTTTGATTAATCATCTGGTGCCTTTATCCGATGGGACTATTGCACTCTCTTACTCCCCATGATGTGTGAGTGTTTGTATGTGTGTGTTTTTTTCCTTCAAAAAATCAATTTAATTTTTTAAAGAATGTTTCCTAGTCATTCTAACTCATATCATTACATCATTGGTGACTTTGGGACTATATTAAATCTATTTATCCAAAATTTAGAGAATTTAATTGAACTTTTGTAGTAAATAATTGCACAAACGATCTGATAATAATTAATGGAATCCAATCCCCTTTTGAATAATATTAAAATTATTTTGTAAGATTTTTTATCCAGATACATGATATAACACTAGATCCATAATTTGAGAATCCATGTTATCTTATGGATCATGTGTATCTAATTTAAGTATGAAGAACAAAATCAAGATGTTACTTTGGTGGAATGACATGAACCTGATGTACTTCACTTATCTCTAGATTTACATAGATCTATGAAACAAAAAAATGAACCCTCTAGATCATCCACATGTGCACAATGACCCCTCTAAAACATTATTTGATCCCAGGAGCTATCATGGTAGATCAAAGTTATTTATGACACTCATATGATCACATAAATATTGGGTGATCGATTCATGAGATGGAATCAAAACAATCCTTTTCTTACTTTGATTTATCTCTATAAAACTTTATAAAGTGATTAGGAGGAGGGGAAATTAAGGAAATAATATCCCTTACTATTTTTTTGGGTCTTAAAATTCATTTTATTCCTAGATTTCAATCATTAAAAACACACTTTATCCCCTTACAATGATTAAATTTGAAATCCAACCCATAACACCACTAACTTATTAATTAATGTGCCATAAGTTTAAAACATATTGCATCACTCACTTGTAAAACTCTCATGTATTATGTGATGAAATAATATCCACTAACTCAACATGTTCCTCCTATAATTATTTAACAAACTTTTAATATATAACATTTGTTTAACAAATAATATTTTTTTGGATTAAATTTTATAATTAAATAACTTGTGGATATATTGAGAAATAAAATAAATTATTATTATTGTAAAATTGAAAAAATAATTTAATTAATTTATTTGTGATTATTCACACCCCATACATTCATCGAATCCTGTATGTGGGGCCCAATTTTTACTAAACTCCAATTTATCTATATTAGTGAAAGTAGCAGATGCACTTTTTGTGTCATCCTATTGGCCCTTATTCAATATCAGTGAGTTATACTCATAAACCCAGATCAGTATCTAGCAATGAATCATTTCCCCTAAATATACAATGACAAGTCATAACTATGGAAACCACCTATGAATACACACAATGTAATATAATCTCTTTATCTTGTGATGTTTGATAAAGCTGGATGAATACTTTGTTTCATCACATTTAAATTTATTATTTATCTTTACTGAATGTATTATATGTATTTTCATTCATCTAACATAGACATGGAATTAATCAAGAAACTACTATCCCAGTAAAGTGGAAAAATGTTTCCTATTTCTTTTAGAATTGAAAAATTCTATCTTTATCATTTATTCAATGTCGTGCCACTAATGATGCACTTGACACAAGATACCTCTCTATAATTATAAATGTGATGGTTTTTTTCCATTCATAAAAGTATAGAATCAAATGATAAAAATTGATAATGATCTCAATTTGAGAGACCAATACACATGATCATATATAGGAATATCCATGTATATCCAAAACATGTGGTGTTTCTATTTGTGGGTCAGTCCTAATGGTCTCCTCTTCTTGAGATCACAAAGAGTGAACTTCATGAGAATACGTCTCAATGTTTATGATCCTTGAACACCTAATTTTCATACATTATCTTTTTTTCATCAGTATGATGTATCTAAATTATTAGAAATATGTTTAGGATTACTTTAATAGTATCTCAGGGTTCTCATTATAGATGAGAACTGTTATAACCTTTTTATATGATAAATAATTCAAGGAAATTATCATGGAAATAGTTTATATAGAATTAATAATATTTTTATATTAAAAATCCATCATTTATTTCTACTTTTATACGTGATATGGTGATTGAAAATACTTCTCATGTCTGGTCTAGGTCACCCACTTTTACAATTCAACTTTAGATATAAGACATACAACACACATATACCCATTCATTATGGTAACCTATCACATTATGAAAATTATAGACACAAAAAAATATGTGGAATGAAACACCACATGATAATAATCAAAAAACATATTTATGCATGAATAAACATGTAAAATAGATAAAAAACATATAAAAATATCAAGAAAAACAAAGATGACCTAAATAACCAAAAATGGAAATCCCATTGAGACATCCTCAACTAGTCCCCCACATCAAAGATTGGAATGTCCAATGAAAACTCCAAAAAAAGACCAATTAAAGTACCTCCTCTATGTACACCTATCTACCATTCTTTGAGGACCTGAATATACCTAAATCAATTGTAAAAAGGATATGAATTTTCCTTATTGAGGCACATGTAGGTTTTGAGTATATCATACCTAATATGTAGTCACCAATCCACCCCTTGAAGCCTATTATAAACTAGTGTATTTGAAAAAATCATAAATATTGAGGAATATGCTGAATTTTAATAACATGGTATGACCAAGTTATTATAAATAGATAAAAGTGATGGAATTTAACTCCCTATATAGGGAGGATCTATACCTAAGTCACCTGCTTTATACATATGATTAAAATCTAAGATTAATAAATTTAACTGAGTTAGGGTGAAATGTCTATCCCATTAGGGGGAAGGTAATCATGTATATCAATTTATTCCAATCTTGTGATCTCTTCCTTCAAGAATAGGGGAAGGGGTGCTGTATGATAGGATTTTATTAGTCAATCCCATTCTATCAACCAGTTTAGCAACATGAGGGGTACCTACACATGCTTGACATAATATAATATATTACATCTAGATTTATCAATTATGATATTTCATTTTCTTCAAAATAACACAATAAAACTATTAAAACAAACAATTATATAACTTAACAAGTTTAACAAATTAGGCATTATTGAAAACTAGTTTCATAACAAAACATTAGTGGGGAGAAAAATACTAACATGGTTGTGCCTCTAAAAACATTATCTGACATAAAACTCACATAGAATGTTCAAATTAATTAATAAAGTAATGGATAAGGAATATACATGACAATAATCATATATAAATATGTTAAATATAAACGAAATCAATAAAAAATGATTTATATATTTCATAAAATAATTTATCAAATCATTATTAGTTGAGAAAACCTTATTGTCATTTAATTCACTTATCCCCACACTACATCCAATCAAACCCTTTAAAGTATGAGAGGAAAAAAAGGTTTCCTATCAAAATTAGTGTAGAAATATTATTCAAGGTTCAATAGGAGAGGAGGTTCCACCACTAAAATAAAGAGACCAACCTATAATACTTTTTTAGTCTTTAAGAACTTTCCAAAAAGGGGTAGGAATTCAGAAATCAAAACTATATATTCTCCTTGGATTTAGTATAGCTACCCCCTTCACATACACACATCCACACGATCACCCTCAATCGCCATGGGTCACCCTTGATGCTTTGATTTTCTTACACACTTATATATTTCAATAATATATTATTTATCAAAATAGACAACATATTTAAAAAAATTATTTAGATTTTTGGAGAGAATAAGGCTTCTATTCCAGAATATGATCCACTGTTTCCTCACAAGTGATCAACAAGATATATTGTATCAATAAAATCTATTGTTTAATATTTAAAACTTTAATCCAAATAAATATTACTTTATTTTATCAAATAAAAAAATGTATGAGAATTAAATTACAGAACAAACCAAGATTAACCATTTATAACTAATCTTGCTAAGAAAGTATTCATATATCCTAAAAAGACAACTTATTTTTTTTTGAATATTAAAACAATTGTAATTATTGGGAATTTTATGATAGAAATTTAAGAACCCAAAATGGATCAATGGAGCTGATATTGTATATGTTGTCAATATGATTTTGTAAAGGAATGTTAATGTATTTTGAACTTGGGTGATGAAAGAATATCCAAATAAATAATATGAAGTTGTTTCCCTTACATTTATGGGTAAATAATAGTGAAGTTTATTCTTGGTTATTATCCCCTACATCTAATGATTAGTGAGATGATATTCAAGTGACTGAAAATTACTAATGTTTGGTAGAATAGTGTAGTTATTTACAACAGTTTTAAAGAGAATAAATGAATAACCAAATTCTAAATTGATTGTTGAATAACTTTTGAATCTATGATTAAAGAAGATATTATAAATTTTTCAAATTTTAGAAATTTTTATTACTAAAAAATATTGAGAGGTATTATTAATGAGAGAAAAAGTTGGATAAAATATGGAGAATCCATAAAAGGATTATTTAGCATGAAATATCTTATATTCAGTGAGTATTATATCTTATTTAAAGGTTAGAATAAGTTTGAGTGGAATATGAAAGGATGAGGTAGTGTAATTATATTATAAATAATCAAATAAGAGTCCATATGTTGCTATATAGTTTTGGATTTCTTTCAAAGTGGTTATAGAAGGTTTGGTAAATTTACAATTCTATTTTAGTTGTTTTTAATTGATTTATATAACTTAGAAATAATTAAATAAACACAGAGTTAATTTTAATAATTATTTAGTTATATATTTAAAGAAGAAAAATAATAAAGATAGATGATCAGAGTGCATTTCATAAGATATCAAATTATTTCATAAAAATTGGTCGATTTTTCATAGGGATTTTTTGATTTTTAAGACTTTAAATTCATTTCATAAGTCCTCATTCAATTTTTTTAGACTTTATAAATTCTTTAATTGTAATTTCATAAGACACTTGGAATATTTCATATGAATTGTTATATTTCTTAAAAATTAGTTGAGAACATGTAAGTCTTTTTGTGAAAATTTAATAATATGTATTCAAAATTAATTCTTTGTCTATCTACATATAATACCTATCTATTTGATAAAATTTGGAAAATGGAGGACTCACATTTAGGATTGAAAGAAAATTCTTTAGAGTATAATACTTTTTGGTTCATCAAAATTTGGTAAAGGCATGAAACTATAAGGTTTTATGAGAATTAAAAAGTAATCAAAAATATAATCTACTATCCAAAAATTGAAAAAGGCATAGAAATTATAAGTCTTATGAGAATAGACTCACTATTATTCATAATAACTATTATAAAACCATAATATTTCAACATAAAAAAATATATTCATATAGAATAAAAATATGAGATTTACAGAATAAATATTTTGAAGGAAATTAATTTTGATGATGAAAGTTATGATCTTCAGTGGATTAAATATGAAAAATAAAATTGTGATTAAATATTAATGAAAATATTATGATATTAATAACATAAATAGTAATATAACACCATTAAATAAATTAAATAAGGAATAATGAAGCCAAATATAATTCTAAAAAATTAGAATCTCCATAAAATCATTCTTGTATTGAAAATCAGTCGATGCTAGAATTGAGGTTTAGTGTATAAAATATCAAAAATGAATTGTGATTAAAGTTTAATGAATTAGAAAGATTATATTTATATTTTAAAAAATATGATCAAATTTGGAGGAAATTTTTATAAAATTAAATAAGTTTGAAATGGATAACTTCCGGAATAAATAATTCTAGAAATCAAATCAGATGATGTTAAAACTATTTTTTTTAGGATCAAAACACAATGATGCTTCAGTAATACATGATAAAATCCTTAAATTTTAGAATATTAAATTATTTTAAAATGAATAGATCGCAAATAAATTAATCTATAATTTTCATATATGAAAAACAGTATTGGTGATCAAAGTTAAAGTAACTTTTAGAGAATAAATGTAATGACTATTGAACTATTCTAAAGAGATATAAATTTCAAAAATGGTTTTGTGATTCTTAATGGGAAATGAAAATATAAATTAATTAATTTATCTTAAAATAAAATTGAAATTTGGGACTTAGTAAAATTTTAGAGACTCTCATGACCATAAATAAATGTACCATGCTATAATAGAATTGTTTATATATTTTTTCATAAAGATATAGAAATTAATTTATTTTATATTTTGTGAAAAATATTTTGAGAATAATTATCCTAGTATTTTAAGAATAATTGAATAAAAATTTATTTGGTTGGGATAAAATGTGAATAAAAGAGATAAAGGGTATTCCTAGAATATCACTTGAGATAAGCGTTTGAGGAAAAAAGAATATTCTTGTGATAGTGGGTGCACACAACATGAAAAAATTGAGAAAATATTCAAAGATCATTTAACCAAGACCTATTAAAGTATTTAATATATTATGAATATAGAAAATATATTTTCTTATATCGAGTATAAAGAGATGATAAGAAAGATAAAATATAAGCATTAGAGGAATGGAAGAAAGATTGTAACATTGCTTTATGAAGTAGAACATTCTGGGTGTTAAGGAAGAAGAAGTTGAAGATGTTATAAAAGTAGATCATGAGAATCAAAGTAGATTAAAGAATAATAATTAGAAAGTGGTAATAAGACCATGATCTATAATAACTACTGTTTTAGAAGTTGAATAGGAATAAGAAAAACAATAGAAGAAAACAAGTTGAGATTAAGTCCAATACTGAAACATTTATTTATGATCTGTATTAAAGCACATGAATAATATTAAGGGAGATTATGGTGTGCATTTTTTACCACCTACATGTGATAATTATTTTTATTATGAGTTAGGAAAAGACAATGATTTTATTCTTTGAATTATTTGAGATATTTTTATTTATAAATATTGAGTTTCATGCATCTATTATTGAAAATATGTAGGAATTCAAGGAATGTTTTGAGGAAGGATATTTGATCAGTATATGTAGAGAAACCACATATATTTAATCATATCTTTCTCATAAAGTTGTGATAGTCATTATATTTGAAACGCGTTTTTGTGTATCTAATGAGATATTAAATATGTATGGAAGAATAATGATATGTTGTGTGAGTGTGATATGAACTATATGGTCAAGATGATACCCATTGTAACCAACTGCATTATAAAATTGATAATATTTAACTATATGTGAATAACCAATCAAAACAAGGGGGTAAAACATCCATTCCTAGGCACTTTAACTGGTAGAAGTGGTTCAAATACTAAAGGGGGTAAAAGTTTATAAAAGTAATTAGATTTTTCTAAAAATAGGTTTATACTAATTCACCTCTGATCAATACTAATTCACCCCTCTCAGTGTACCAACATCCATTCCTAGGCACTTTAATTGGTATTGGATTAAGGTTCCATCTGGTTATATCTATTTTTAATTCGTAGTGTTTTTTATCATTCTAACATTAAGTACAGATTTGAAACAAATTAAAAACATGTTTAAATGGAAAATTATGAATCTATTCTTATTTTATTTTTAATTTTTATCCAAGACATTAAAAAACAAGAAAAAGGGCGAGACAGAAAAGCTAAGGAATAACTCAAAAGTAAAGGTGGATCAAACATTATTTAAATATAATAAGTGTTTTAATAGTTTAGCTAAATATATTGTTCCAGATCCATTTGATGAAGAAATTTAAAAATTAAATGAGAATGAGGGTTCACCACTAATTCAAGGTAGACAATTTATTACTTAATCTAATAAATTTATTAATAATCAACCTCTTAAAGAATAATATTTAGATGGTGAGGAAGAAGGATCTACAAAATTAGTTGAAAATATCTAATAATAGGTTAAGGATTTATTGAATAATTTTTTTGGAAAGCTTTTCAAACATATATTTGAGTTTATTGACGATTTATATAACTAGAACACATAGTTAGTAGAATATATTAATGAAATAAAAAAAGAATAAGTTTCACAATTTCAAAAGTATAATTCTATCATAAAGGAAGTGAAAACTGAGGAGAAATCCTGATATATTAGTTGAGAAAAACTTTCATGTTAGGAATATTAATTTTAATTCAAAATTTATGAGGAATTAAAAATAAAAAAAATTGTGATGAAAAGATTAATGAATTATAAGAGAATCATAAAGTTGTAATGGATGTCAAGAGTGATCAAATAGATTCAAATATAAAAGGATAATGGGATTTAAAATTACTTATGAGTGATGAAAAATATACTTTAAGGACATATTATAAAGGTAAATAAATAATGGTAATATAAATTTAGATCAATTTAGGTTGAGAATAATATTCAAATCTGATAATGAGTTGTACTCAAAATGAAGATGAGTAATCTGGAATCAACTCAAGTAAAATCTTTCTGAACAACTAAAAGAATATATACTACCAAGAATACTTCTGATAAGAGTCTTTCATATAAAAAGACTTATATTAGTAGTAATAATAGAGTAAAAAATTTATTAGAATCATCCTATATAACATCATGAAAGAAGATAACCCATTCACCAATAAATGTAGTTTGTGATAATGTAGTTCCTTCTAATAGTTCACGTTCAAATTTAAATTCTAGAAAAATATAGGTAAAAGGAATTGATAAGAAATCAAACACATCATCAAGGTAGGATATTAGTAGAAATATGAATATTATCACTATTAATGGATCTCAAAATACTATTGTATCTACCCAAAATTTTAAAGGAACTCAATTTGAATATGTTGTATCTACAAGTAAAAGAAGGAGATTTATAGGCTACTATTGGTGCTACTAGAGATTTGGGAATATGGATAATAAATATTTTAATAATATATCAATATATAAAAATTATATAAGTCATAAATTTATGTGGGAATAGATGAGTTAAAGATAAAATCTACTAGATGAAAACAAGATTCAAAAATAAGGATAATTGTTTCACTAAGAATAGTTTTGAAAGTTTTAACAACTTATGTGTTTTTTGTAATTAAGATGGTAATAGTTATGAATAATACTAGTATATACCAAAAAATCATGACTCATATACTAGTAATAAGATAAGGTGACAATAGTTGAATAAACATGTGAGAAAAATAAAAAAGTCTTCCTTTGGGTGTAAAAAAAAGAAGAATATTGAAAAAAACTACTAAGAGGAAAGATAAAATGAATATCAAACCAGTTAAAATTATTTTATTCTATTTTGGAATAAAAGGATACATAATGGACCATTTTAAATTAGAAATGAATATTAAATACAAATATAGTAGGAATGAAAAAAAGTAGAATCAATCTAATAAAGGAATAATAGGATTGGTCTAGTAAAAAACACCTAAAAAAGGAATTAGAAAAATTTCCAAATAATGGAATCTTGAAAGATATTTAAACTTTTTGTGTAAGGTAAAAACTATCTAGTAATATGGATAAAAAATTTATGATAGTTCTATGATGAAAAATCAATCCACTCAGTTATAAAGGGAAATCATTGATGACTCAAAATATCGAGACTATTGTTATTGAAAGGAAATTTTCACACAAGAAAAAGGGTAAGTATTTTCCTAAATATTAATAAATCACATAGACAAAGAAGTTGGAGCAGGATAAGAAGTTAGAGAGATAGAAAAAATATTAATGTTTTTTTCTAGATAAAGTATAGAATCCACTACTACATAAGAATAAATCAGTATAAATAAAAAAAATACAAGTCTTCCATATAATTATATATTTGTAAAGGTAATGGTGAAAGTAGAATAATGAGTTATTAATATTTTATACCTACACATAAAAGAGTATTTTAGTTGATAAATAAGTTTTTCATGATACTTTCAATAAGAATCTTATTATGACTCACCTTATTCCCATAATTTGGTGTCTGTACTTCTTGCACAAGGAATTTAAGGTAATGCACCAAGGTAGAGAATTGATTCAAAGATGTAATGTTTATACAACATGAAATATTGATAAATAATGGAGTAAATTAATTATAATCTACCTAAAATACATCATTTTTAGCATCTTAATTAGTATCCAGGTTAAACTAGTTTCATAAATTCTAAGATATTGTCTTGAAGAAAATCGGTCATGATGATGTTTTGCAGAATGTATCCCCTGATATGGAATTCAGTAAAGAAGCTACTAGAATATCAATTTTCCAAAAAAAATTCATTTTGGATAAAATTATATGAAATCTTTAGATTATTTGTGATGGTCACTTCCCCATCATATTTTAGATTATATACAATCTAGTTATTAAAGAGTAGTGACTGTTAAACAAAAAAATGGTTTAAAAAGGGGGGAACAATTCTTTCACTTAAATGTTTTTATGTGTTTATTGAATTTAATTATATGATTATAATTTTTATTGATTTTTTATACAACCCTGAAGAAGTAAAATTTTAGTTTTTATCATATTTTATATAGTATATGGATATATTTTTTGTCTACATTAGTCACTTTTGTTTTCTACTACGAGTATGGATCACATAGACTTATAGTTGATTAATTGATGGAACATTTCAATGAAAAATGTGATTTATCCCTTCTCTCATGAAAATTAAATAGTTATCTCAACAAGGAAAAAAACAAAGAAATATAGGGAATAAAATGGAGAAGATGATTTTTTAAATTAATAATGTTAAAGAGATGAGAAAAATATTCCTTTTAAATTACACCTTTTTATTGATTTCTAATATGGGGGAGAATAATAATGTTGAAATTATAAGTGAATTTGGAATTGAAAACAAATACAAAGGGGTAGTTTGAAGAAACCAAATGTATTAATGGAGATGATGTTTTATTTGTCATGAAAATAGTTGTAGAAAGGAAATACAATGTATGCTGAACTTGGGTGATAGAATAAGTACCCAATGAGGAAGATAGAGATGCTATATATACATTGATGGGTAAATAATATTGAAGATGATTCTTGGTTAGAAGACTTTACATATGAATATTGTTGATCTAGTATTTAATTTCAAGACAAGTACTGATGTTTGGGAGAATGATACTACCATCTATAATAGTTTTGAAGAGAATATATGAAAATATGACTACTAATATGACTATTGAATAACTTGTGAAGCTATAAGTAATGAAGATATTAACAATAGTTAAAAATTTGTGAATTTATCTTATTAATATAGCTTGTAAGATATTATTAAAGAGAAAAAAAAGTTGGTTAAAATATAAATAATGCATTCAAGGATTATTTATCATGGAAGATTTTATTTTAAGTTATGATTATATCTTATATCAATGTTAAAATAATTATTAATGGAATCTTAAATGTAGAGGTAGTGTAATTACATTGTAAAGACTCAAATAAGAGTTTTTATGTTGAAATATTTTTTTGGGAATGTTGATGGGGAGGTTAGAGAAGGTTTTATAAACTATTAAAGTAATTTTAGTTATTTTGAAGTGATTGAGATGCCATGGAAATATCTGAGGAAGTACTGAGTTATTTTGAAGAAATATGGAGTTCTAGAGTTGGAGCTAAACAATGATAAATACAAAAGATAAAAATGAATTTCATAATACTTATGATCATTTACTAAGGATTTGAAGTGATTTTATAAGACTTCATGACCTTTTTAAGACTTCATGAATTTTTTAATAATTTGATTTGAATTTCATAAGTCTCTTGGAATATTTCTTAAGGATTTGTATATTTAATAAGTCTTCCTTTATATTATGTAAGACTATGTGTGAAATATAACACTTTGTATATAAATTTAAGACCTTTTATATCTTATTTTAAGACTTATCAGTTAAATAACATTTGGATAAGGTAGGGATCTAACCAAGGAGAGAAAGACCTTTCCTGACAGAATAATACTTTACAATTAAACAGAATTTGGAAATGGCGTGGAACTGTAGGAATTTCATAATACTTACTAACTCATACAAAATATAAGTTGTTTAAAAATTGGAAAGGGAATAAAGATACAATGTCTTACAAAAATATAATCACTATTATTCATGAAACGTATGCCAAAACCGTTATATTACAACACTTAGATACAAAAAAAGTTATATTTTTATAGAATGAAAAATATGAGATTTAAAAAATAAATATTTGGAAGGAAATTAAATATGTTGATACCAATTCTTATCCTCAGTGGATTAAAAATCAAAAATAAAATCATGATTCAATGAAAATATTGAGATTTTCTTACCATGGAGAATATGAACACACTATTAAAGCAATTTAATTAGGAATAATTTATTTGAATTTGATTTTAAAAATGATAATCTCATAAAAATCATTATGGAATTGACAATTAGTTGATACTGGAACTTAACTTCAATGAACTAAGAATTACAAAATGAATTATGATTGAAGATGAATGAATGAGAAAGATGATCTTTATATTGTGGAAAAGAAGATAAAAGTGGGAGGAAATTTAGAGAAATTTAATTAAGTCTAAATAGAGAAATTAAAAAATAAATAATTCTATAAATAAAATTATATGGTGTTAGAATTGTTCTTTCAAGATAAAGATATAATGATGGTTTTCTAATCCATGATTCAAGAAGTAACTTGTACAAGATTAGATGAGTGGTGAATGAGAATATTACTACTCAATTAATCTAGGATTTTTAAATATCCTATATGTTATATTTTTATTCATTTTAATGAAAATATACTTTTAAAGGTTGTGTGGAAACCTAAATAGGCATAAAACGTCCTAAAAAATTTAAAATTTAATGAAAAAATTTGAATTATTCCAAACTAATCTTAAATGATTAGACCCATGTACCATGGGGAGAGTATAATCAATAAACTTTTTGATCCACTCTAGCTCATATATGATGATATCCTCAAAGTGTGATTCCATATTGTTCTAGATCATTATGTACTCCTCCATATTAACCATTCCTTTAATGAACTCATTAATAAAAATAAGTTCTTGAGTATTTATCCATTTTGTTTAATCTTTATTGGTGATGAATTGAATCTATCTATCATACATATTTACACCTTCTTCTTATGAAACATTGATGATAAATTCCTTTTCCTTCATCTATTTATTAGAGTGCATGAGTATGTCTATAGTGGGATTTTGTTCAACTTATTCCTCTTTATCCCTTCCTATACTCCCTCATTTTTTGACTCATATTGAACACTATATTCCCTTTTAACACCTACTCCATGAATATTCCAACCTTGTTCATTTTTGTCCACAAGCTCTATAATTTCACCCTCTTCCTGAGATGGAATAGGGTCATCCTCAAGCTTGATTCCTTATATTTTTTTACTAGAATTGTAGTGAATTGGTACTTCCATTGAGCGGTATTATATGGTTGATTTTTTCTCCATTAACTCTTGTATCCACTTTCTTGAGTGATTTCCCTTTCAATTTCGTATCAATATCCAATCTAACTGATCTCAACACCATTCATTTTGGTAAATTGGATTAATCTCATCCTTGTTTTATTTTATTCCACTTTTTTACTAAATACCCCCACATATCAATTCTAATATTATTCCTATTTATCATTCTTGAGTAATAAAAAACTTTAGCCTGATTGTCTTCCTCACTATCTAAAGTTGTATAGTCAGAATCGATATCTTGAGTTACATTCTCAAAGTGATTCGTTGTCCCCTTTGATTTTGGAAAATCCTTCATTGAGTATTTATGCATAAGTGATTCCCTTAGCTTGATTCAATTTCCACCTTGGTGCTTCCTCTTACCATTCCACAATTTCCTCAATACCCAAATACACTTTACTTAATTTTTCATGTTGGCTATGCCTCCCCACTCCTATTAAGGAATATTGTGCATCAATCATTGGTGTAGTCTGAAGGTAATAAAAAACACTATAGAAGAATACAGGGCAAGGATTGAAAATTTTATCACCAAATTGATGTAACTATATCATCTTTGATGATGTAAATATTGGTATTAAATGTCATGGATCTCCTGTGAATTAGTTACGCACAAACAATAAATAAAACATTTTCCTCATTTTATTTGAATTCATGTTTAAAAACCACTCATTTACAAACAAATTTACTCAAAGGAACTAATATTGGATACCTCTAGACCATACACACAAATTTTAAAACTATGTGGGAATGATGATCATATAAATCTTGATTAAAGCATTGAGATATGATATATCTTTCAATTTCCCAATGATCACGATTACGATGGTCATTCGATCCAAGAAGTAGAACTTATATTGGTTTCTAAGATTAATATCTTGTATCTCTAGGATGTGGGAGAGATGAGAGAGGAACTATAAAATTTTATTGTATGAATATTTCCTTGGAAAATAGCTTCCTCTTGCTTATATAGTGAAGATTAAACACCCAGAAAAGGATCCCTAACACCTGTGTAAGTAATTACCACTAAATAATCCAGAAACAACACATTATAACCAAATATTTTTCTAATAAATTTTATTTATATTTTTATCAATTAATTATAATATAATAAATATATTATGTGATAAAATCAAGTCATTAACTAGATTCATAATTCCAAAAATATTAAATGAACCTTTAATATTAAAATAATATTCATTCGTTAAATGTTTTTACATGTATTCACTTTAATACTTATTAATAGATTAAATAAATTAATTCAACTCCAATTAATATGTACTCTAATAATAATGAATTTATTTATTCCTTGTAAATCATTTATACTAATACATCTCCCGAACCCCATAGTGGGCCCCACCATAACATATACTCTTATTCATTAGAATAAGAACCTACTTTTGAATATGCTTAGTGTGTGTCCCTCTATACCCTTATCATGATAGCAATGACACTTTTCATAGACCAAGAGTAGAGTCTAATGACCCATCAAGGACCCTAAGAAGATCAAGATTATTTATAGAAATGAAAATTTCCTACAAACACACACTGTGTAATATAATCTCTTTGTCTCATGATATCTCATAATGTAGGGTGCACACTTGATGTCATCATCCCTTCTCACTTTATTATCCATTGATCTTACTAGACAGACTTACCTTTTCTACCATGGTAATGGATTTAGAAAAGATACTACTATCCTGATCCACTAGACCTGAGATATCACTTCCTATCAAAAGCAAAAAATTATATCTTGATTATTCAATCAATTACATACCAAAAATAATTCACTCAACACAAGCTACCTCAACAAGACATAAATTTAATTGTTTTCATCTTGTATACAAGTACATAAGAAAATAGTATACACTGATAATAATCTCAAGTAAGAATACCATTAAATGTATTTTCAAATAGAAACTACTAATTACCCTGGAAACATGTGGTATTTTTATTGACTGTTTAGACCTCATTATCTCATCAACTCAAGATCATAAAGTAAAAACATCATGAGAAGAAGTATAAAGGATTATGATCCACCAGAACCTGATGTTCACACATAATTTTTGTCTTGTCAACATGATGTATCTAAACTATATGACATAAGTTTAAGGTTACTATCTTGTATCTCTAGGTTCCCATTATAGTCTGAGAACTGTTATAACCTTTTTATACCATAATTAATCTAAGGAAATTAACATATAAATAGTGGAAGAATAAATATTCACACTATTATGGTAAGAATACATCATGAATAACTCACTGTATACATGATATGGTAATAAAAAATACTATTCATGTTGGGTCTAGGGAACCCACTTTTACAACATATCTGAGACCAGTGGATGATTTAAGACCATGAATATATGGATTACCTCATTTCTCATATAATAGGATGAATTATTATCTTATATTAACTTATATACAATTTTACCCATCCTCCTAGAAGGGACAATGAATCCAGAATCGACTCCCTCATGATGATAACATATCTCAACCTATTATTTCATAGAATGATCTATAGAAATCATAGATGACTGAGTATTAGATTTACCTTGAATTCTTGAAACCCCTACCAAAAATCTCACCACCATATATGTGTATTACCTACGAAAAGGATAAGTTTCTTAAAGAATTATAATAGGAATATTATTTTCAGTAACACCTTCCTAACATACCTCATTCTCATCCTTAGTAATAACTATAAGAATAAATTTATTACTAGGATGTAATTTTTGGGATGAATGTTGGAGTTATTATCATATAACAAAATTCTATGTAATTTATGATAACTTTTAGTCATTTGTTTAATATTTATAAACTCCTTATCACATCATGATTTTTGTTATAAGTGATATTATTTGTGATAATGTCCTAAGAGTAGATGTCACGCTGAAAGGTCATATAAGTTCCCCACTATGATGATAAAATAGAAGTGTCACAAAAATATTCTTAAATATTTGTTTTATATCTATATTAAATAATTTGAGGGACACAAATGATATAGGTTGTCTGGGGTAGAGACTCATAGGAATTTGAAGAACCTTCTCATGGTGTACACCCTTGGTAATTTCCAGTGTAGTAAATTATGGGAATTGGACCCGCTAATAGGAAATCTTCATTTATATATTTTATTGGCTGTTTCTATTTTTGGAGATGTTTATTGGTCCTTATACTTTAATACTGTTTTTAATGGATGTTATGAGTCATGTACTTTGATATATTGATAAAAACTATGATGACATATGTTCACAATGTAGTATGATAGGTTTGGTGCAACATAAGTAATATTTAATTAATGAATAATGTGAGAAATGATTTTTACCTTTTGAAATTTAATAGAATATGATATCTTTGGAACTTAAATATAAATTATAAAGCCTAAATAAATTCATGGTCATGGTGTTATTTAGGAAATTTCAAATTCCAGAAAGTCAAATAAAGAGACATCGAGCACATAGGTTGATAGAACCAACATGAAACTTTCTTTATTTGAGATATATAAATAAAGGGATTATATTAAACAATAAGTTTATTTACTTATGAAGGGATTATTTAAACAATAAGTTTAAAAAAGGGATTATTTACTTATTAATTTTGGGTTACTTTTTCTAATTCCACTAAGAAAGTGGCCTAGAGGGTCACACACTAAGTTTATCCATAACCTCAGTTAAATGATAATATTATTTATTATTTAACTAGTTGAATAAATAATATTCCCATATGTGGTTTAATAATTATTCATGTTTTCTTGATCACATATATTCCATCACTAGTTATTTGAGAGAATATTTTGTGAGTATAATATTTAATAAATATTTATTTGATATTTATTGAATATAATATTTATTTATTTATTTCTAAATAATGAAGTAATAATTATTTGTTAAATAAATAGTAATTATTCAAGTTCTGATAAATATTGGAGGAATTATGGAATGAGATTAATGGCCCAGTGAGAAATAATATATATATTTAATATTATTTAAATAAATAATATTTAATTTAATTCATGATTTTATTTCATATAAATAATAATAATAATAATAATAATAATAATAATAATTATAATTATAATTATAATTATAATTATTTAAACGGGGTTCTACAAGAATTAAGAAAAATAGTAAGAGTGCATGTAAAATTATTATTTTCTAACCCTAGAGGAATATAAACCCATGTATATTATTTTCTCATGGGGTATCCAATTTCATTTTTGTGCACAATGTAATCCGAAGAGAATTATCTGAAATCCCTAGAGATATCCCTCTCTAATAATTCTCTCAAGAATGAGAGTGATCCTCCTCCACCACTACTCTCAAGATTAGAGATATTGAAGAGAACCCTTCCTTGAAGAGATTATCATGGTGATAAAAGGAGAATGATATAAGAATCAGGATCTACTACACTAGCACACAATGATTCATTCAAGAACATTTAAAGGTTCATAGAACATGTGCGGGTCACCTATGGTGGGAATCTACTCTTAATTCTTAAAATATAGTGAGAATACAACATATATAAAATGTTAGATCCATCAATGAAGAAAGAATTCATAAAAAGGATATTATTTAATTGTTAAAATTAATTATAAATAATTTGTGATGATCTGACATCTTAGTTATGACATTCAATCATCAATTATTCTTTCATTAATTTTCATTGATCACAACATTTATCATCATTTAAAACTTATACTAATCATTGATTACAAAAAAAATCCATGTTGGGCATGCCCTATCCAGTACATCCACTATGTCCAGAACCTACAAGTGGTATCATAGTGGCCACATAATTATATATAATTATTTAAAGATCATTTATTGTTTCATGCATTTATTATTAGTTTTTAATTCTGATTTAATCATTATTTAATCCAAATCATGAAATATGATCTTCTCCTTCTTTGTTCAAACAAATATAATCAAATAATAAAATCAATTAATTTTTTGAAAAAAGTAAATTTGAATAACTCATTAGGAGGTGTTGAGGATTCTACCCAGATAGCATAGGATTGTATAGCATTTAGCTCATTGGTACATGTTGTGTACCCATGTTAAATGCACTAATAATTAATTCAAAATTAAAATGATTCGTGCACATTTATTACATTTTTTGTGTCTTTAAATACACCATGTGGTAACTATAATATCTTGGTACACAGTTAGCTAACTACGTGCTATGTAACATCCATACATGACTTGTAGTTCATTCGTTAAAGACGGGGTGTATATTTCCTTACTCATACTATATGACTGGTGACCATGTAACTCAGAGACCACACACCGTATATCACATGTACATGCTCTGTGATCCATTATTTTTTATGGAATGGTTAAATGTCAAGTCCCTAGGCATGTACCATGGATATATAGTGAGAAAATTACATGTCGTGTAGTTGGATTATACACATTGTGTGTATTAGCAAATTACACAGAATTAAAAATTAATTAATTACAATTTTTAAACAATATCAACATGTGTTTTGTGTGGTCATTATGTGTATTGTACATTCCTTATAATGAGTTATATATATATATAATAAATTTAAAATTAATTTTTTTATAATTTTCGACACTGTATATCATGTATTAGTTGTAATACATTCATTAATCTACATGAATAGAAACATAACATGCTACATAAATACCATTTGTTCCATGTGTTCATTAATTTAATAGTAAATTCCTTGAAATTATGTCTTTAGATATGAATTCCACATGTCACATGAGTAAACTGTATATGAATATAATACACATTGTGTAGTTCGAACGAGTACTCACCATATTACCTCCAAGGTACATTTCTGTACACATGTAATGTTGAATAAATTTATTTTATTTTTTTTAAAATTATGATGGATGAGAATCTAAAAAAATCATATTATAATTAAGATAAAATAATTGATTAGTTAAAGAATAAAATTAATTGATTCTAGAATGATTTATGTTAAATAGGAATGATTAGGATTGAAATATATTTTATTAAATGCATAAATCATTGCATCTATTTTTATGATCATGATCATAGAACATACTTTTGTATTGATTATTTTCTTTTTAATTTATTATTAAATTAAATTAATGGTTTGTGTGTCATACCTCCTCACATTATATAAGGGCCTACAAACTCATAATTTCTTTTATGTAAAATTGTTAATCAATCCTTTGGTTACCCTCACCAACATATCAGTAAAAGATAATGTAATGGATAAAGCTCCCAAGATGGTGGATGCGGTTCAAGTTTGGATCCGATGAAAAACCAATTCAACAGGTATATGGGTGGATATGTGGAAATCTACAACACAAACCATAAAATAGTTCAAGGTGAATTTACCCAAGTTTGAGGGTTAGTTTATCATATGCTAGATAAAGTAACTATTAGTGAAAGATCATGATCATACAAATTTATTATTTTATTTCTATAAATTTTCATGTTTATGTCATTATGGATGTTTTTTCATGATCACATGAGTTATTGAATTAATGATCTTGAAAGATAGAACTAAAATAAATTGGTTTACGTGTAATTTTTATATAATACATGGTTAATAACTTAAGTAAATCTGCTTAATATTAATAAGCATGTAATAAAGATAAAATGGGAAATTAAGGAATAATGATAAAATCACTCAATTATATATATTAATTCGGTATAGCCTTCCACTAATTAAGTTAAAATCAAACCATAGTTCAAAGCAATTGACTAGAAAAATTCATGGGGCTTTCAATTATCATGGAATTCAAAATTTATGTTTTGAGTAGAATTAACATAGTTCACACAAAGGGTTGACTGCCAAAGAAAGAATTGGTGTAACTAAGAGGCAATGGATGAGTAAATATAATTTTAGTATTTCAGGATTGGGGAGTCTACTCAAGAAATGAAGGAACTATGAGTTAATGTCATTGGCATTTAGAATACATACCTAAAACCTTTAAAATGTTTTTACCAGACAAAGTATGGGTGAAGATAAGGGGAATATGGATCCTTTCCACTAGAATATCCAAGAAACCTGATATTATGAAGCCAATGGTGTGGTTTATTGGATTTTTATAAAATAGTGGGAGATTAATAAATATAATATTTATTTATATATCTACCTTTTATAAGACAAAGTACTAAAATTATGCATATATTATTTTTAAAAATGTAAATAAATATTATTTCAAACATAGAATTGTGATCCATATTTGAGAAGGATAAACCTTCTCACTGAAACAAATTTCCAAGAGTGGAAAAGGTTCTTACATGTTATCTTATGCTATGAATGGAAATTGTATGTGTTGGGAGAACCTATTCCAAGAGTGGAAAAAGCTCTTACATGTTATCTTATGCTATGAATGGAAATTGTATGTGTTGGGAGAACCTATTGCTGAATCACCTAGTAAAGATTCTAGTCAGGAATATTTGTCTCTCTATGAGAAACATTTGAATGATGATGACATGAGATTCTAAAGAAACATGACTACATGAATGTGTATAACATGATGTATCACATTAGGTATCTCTATAAAGACAAGTGAGACAAGATATATATGAGATCTCCAATGCTCTATTTACAACTAATCATGGAGAGTTGGTGCTAGATGGGTGTCTTGAATTCAAGATTATTAGATACATTGAACTCTTAGAAATATTAGGGATTAAATTCATAGATGATTTACCCATAGATCTCATACTTTCATCATTACCCAATTCCTCCTGTTTTATTGATAATTATAAAATGAGAAAATTTAGAAGAGTCTTTTAGAACTTATTACTATGATTTTCTAAGTGGAAAAGGATATGTGTCATGGAAAACCTATCGTACGTATGGTGAATAAGAAAAGGAGGAACAAGAAAAAGTGTCCGAAGACTCATAAGAAGTCTAAATCCCCTGAGCACCATCCTTACCAGAAGAGGAATATATAGAGGTAGGGAAAGGAAATGAAAGCAATATATTTTTCTTGCAGAAAGAAAGGCCACTATATGAGGAACTGCACCCATAAGAAAGAGGAAGCTAAAGGTGTGTTTGTTATCAAGTGTAATTTTTCAATACTTACACATTGGGTATTAGATATAGTTTGAGTTTCTTACGTCTATATCAAAATTCAGGAACCGTGTATGTTTTGAAATATTTCTAGAGGAGAGGTGGATTTATGAGCTGCCAATGGTGAGTGTCTAACTACATTGTCCATTAGAGACTACCACCTTTCCACTAGTAGAAAAATGGTCTTTAACATTAGGATTTTAGTTTAGGTTATTAGATAATTATGTTAAAAGTCTTCCATGAAGAATTTAAGCATTTTTTATTCAGTAATTGATGTTAAAATGTTGCTTTTAATGCCGTTTTTTGTAAAAACCAATGTGAAAAGTTCCAATGGAAGACATTTAACGTCGTTTTTTTCAAGAACCAACGTTAAAAGAAACTTTTGGCATCGGTTTTTCAAATAACTGATGCCAAAAATGAAAAAAAAGTTTTATATCATTTCCCAATCTTCTATTTTACTATTCTTGGAGACAGAACAAACTTGTGGATAAAAAGTTATGGATATCAAAAATTGAACATTAAAAAACTTTTAACATCAATTGTTTTTAGGAACTGATATTTAAAGTAACTTTTGGTGTTGATTTTTCAAATAACTAACATCAAAATGTTAACCAAGTTATATTTCATTTCTCAAGATTTCATTTTACTGGTATTGGAGCTAAAAAAACATACATATCAAAAGTTATAGATGTCATAATTTGAACATTAGAATAATTTTAACGTTAGTTTTTTTAGAAACCAATGTTAAATTTACCTTTTTTTTCATTGGTTTTTAGAATAACTGATGTCAAAAATGTTAACCAAGTTGTATATAATTCCCCAATATCCAATTGGACTATTCTTGGAGCTAAAACGAACTTACGGATCAAAAGTTATGGATTTCAGATGTTGAACTTATCTAGGATAAGTATTAGAGAAGTCCAACTTCATAAGGTCATAAACTTTGATATGTAAGTCTATTTTATCTCAAATACCCATAAAATTGAACTTGATAAATGAGATTAAACTTGGTTAACATTTCTGATGTTATTTATTAGAAAAACTAATGCCAAAGGTTACTTTTAATGTTTTTTTCTGGTAAACAAACTAATGTTAAAAGTCTTCCATTAGAACTTTTAACTTTGGGTTTTACAAAAAAATGTTGTTAAAAGTGACCTTTTAATGTTAGTTACTGAATAACCAATATTTAAAGTCCTACTAGAATACTTTTAATGTTGGTATCTAAGAACTAATGTTGAATTCCCTCATGGAAAACTTTTTAACTTTATTAATATATTTAACCGATGTTAAAAGTAAAATTTCAAATAGGTCGGATCGGTTTTTCAATTCCTTTTCACAACACGAATTTCATTTTTTACAATCCAACCTAAATTTTAATACAACTTCATTGAAAATATTTTAATTTACTATATATAAATTCATATTCTTTTTATTTTATCATTTTCGACCTCTTTGATTAAATCAAATTTTCAATGCATCTTTAATTGATGATTTGAACACGGTATCTATTACAATAATTTAATTTCTTTATTATTATTTTCCATAGTTAATAAACATCTTTATATATTTTCTTATAGTGATGAATTTTACTTTTGATTTAGTTATGAATATAAAACATTCAAATGAGATTTAACAACTGAGGTGGAAAATTCATTATCGATCACCAATTTTATTGTCACATGTGTTATACCTTACAAATAAGGGAAATGATGATAAAAACATATCAATTTGATGAAACTACTAAAATAATTGAAATATTATTTATGCATTAATTTTATTTTTTTCATTTGGTGTTTTTAATTTTTCTTCATGTTTTTCATGTTTTCTTTGAAATGAGTTGTATCTATCGAAACATAGATAAGTACAACTTCCGAAGATCATATATTTTGATCTATAACTCCATTTTAGCTCCATGACCAGTAAAATCAAATATTATGAAATGATCTAAAACTTTATAGACATTTTTAACATTAGTTATTTAAAAAACCAATGAAAAAATGAATTTTAACTTTAGTTTATATCAAAAACTAATGTTAACAACATTATGTAATCATACATTCGATGTCTATTTTTTCTAAAAAACCTAGATCGAAAGGTAAAAATTTTAATTTGTGATGTTAGTTTACAAAAATTGTCATTGAAATTCCCATTTTTATATGTCATCAGCTTAGAATTTGGTTAAAAATCGATATTAAAATTCTGAAAAATTTGTCATTAAAAAATATTTTTCTACGAGTGTTCATTGCCAACAAGAATGATATTAGTTTTAATATATTTTTATTATGTACCAAATTTTACCAAGACTATTATTTATATATCATTACTAGATACAAATGTATTAGTTTTCAAGTATAGAAATGAAAGTTGTTTATTGAACCAAGATAATATATGTTATGGTATGAAACATTTAAATAAAAGTATTTATGAATTAAATTATGAAAAAAACTATTTTCAATTGATAAAGAATCATTTCAACATGACTCATATAACACTCAGATATAGAATCACCATATTGTTCATGTAAATGAGAAGCATTTGAAAATTCTCTATCAATATGAATAGTTAGGCTATTTTGAGATAAAACCACTTGAACGTTGTCATTCTTATGTACAAAGACAAATGAACAAAACATAATTCAAGAGACAGGGTGAGAGGGATAAAGAGCTTCTAGTATTGGTATAAATTGATATGTGTGGACCATTTATAATATAAATTAGAGGTGATAATTCTTACTTCATAAATTTTAGTCATGACTTTAGTAGATATGAATATGTCTACTCGATGAGGTATAAGTCTGTGTCTTTTAAGAAATTCAAAGAATTCAAGAATGAAGTAGATAATAAACTTAGAAAGAAGATAAAGAAGCTTTAATCAGATCAAGGTGGTGAATATCTTAACCAAGTGTTTATCAAATTTCTATGGGAGTTTGGGATTCTATATCAACTCAATCCACCTTACACACCATTGTGGAATGGTGTAAGTGAAAAGAGGAACCATACATTTATAGACATGTTAAGGTTGATGATGAGTCATAAAAATCTTACATTGTCTTTTTGGGGATATATATTACAAAAAATATTATAAAAACTATACATATTACCAACTAAAGTGGAAAAAATAATTTCCTTTGAGTTATGGATTATAAAGAAACCTGTATTTTGACAAAAACATATATAGGGTTGTGAGGAATTTGTTAAGGCCTTATTGGGAAAAAAATAGAACCCTTGGGAAAAAAGTGTATCTTTATAGGTTATACTAAGGAATAAAAGGGATACTATTTATACAACCCCTCATACAAAGAAAGTGTTTGTTTCCAGACAATCAATTTTTCTTGAGAGGTATCACATCCTCAAGAAGGATATAGGGAGTATGATTGATTTCGATGAAATTGATGTTCAAGATATATAGGAGTTGTTACATGAACATATTCCATAGGTCCCTATGGAAGAAGTTGTTCTTGAAAAACAAGTACTAAACACAATAACAAGAGAGGTAAGAGAATATGTGATATATGATTTTATAGTCATAAAAGACAATGAATCATTATTGGTTGAAAATAATTAACCACTATCCTAAAAAGTGACAATAGAAAGCTTAAAATATACAAGATGGAAAGATTCCACGAATTCTAAAATGGATTCTATATTTCAGAACCATGTTTGGGTTCTGGTCAATCTTCCAGTTGATGAAAATCCTATTGGGTGAAAATGGGTATTCAAGAGAAAGGTGTACATGAAAGGTAAAGTAAGTACCTATAAAGCAAGGTTGTGGATAAAGGGTTTAAATAGAATCTAGGAATTTAATATGATGAATTTTTTCAATATTTTCCTTATTTAAATCTATAATAATTATACTTGATATAATAGATTACCAAAAATATGAAATTTGGAAGATAGATTTCAAAACTTCTTTCCTTAATGAGAACCTTTAGGAAGATGTATACATGACACAACCAGAAGGGTTTGTGACTCTATGTGATCCCAAAAATATATTAAAGTTATAGATTTCCATTTATGGATTAAAGAAATCATATAGGATATGGAAGATCTGATTTGATGAGATTATAAAGGATTTTTGTTTCATTAAGAATGAATGTGTGCCGTGTGGTTACAAGAATTTTAGTGGTAATGTGGTTGTTATCATAGTAGTATATATTGATGAAATATTACTTATTGAAAATTACATACTAGTATTATAGGTTTCTAAATACTATTTAAACAAGTGTTTTTCCAAAAAGGACTTCTGTGAAGTAATCTACATCATAGTGATCAAGATCATTATTGATAAATCTGAGTGGTTTCTTGGACTAAGTCAAGGTACATACATTGATAAGGTACTAATGATATTTAATATAAAAAATATATATGATTGGGTTGGTTACATTGTCACATGGTATACATATTTCTAAAAATTATTTCCTTAGACAACAATAGAAATAGAGAATGAGTAAGTTCACAAACACTTCGACGATAAGATTAATCATGTATTCCATGTCAAATACTGGACTTGTTGTTTCCTATAAAATGAACATGGTAGGGAGATATCAAGTTCATCTAGGTGAAGAGAATTTGTCTTCGATTAAATATATCCTTAAGTATATTAGAATAACTAAGGATATGTTCCTGGTGTATATAAAGGCTTATGATGTTTCCAAATAAGGATTTTAGTTATGAAAATTTTTTCCGGAGCTTGATGTGGTAACTATCAATAATACCCTATCAAATTTTGTGATAATATTATATTTGTGTCTCTTCCAAAATATCCAAGGCCACACCAACTAAAAAAATACTCTAAAAGTATCACCTCTTGAGAGATTTTTCTTAAAGGGTTGAAGTTGTAGTAAGTAGAGTTTCCACGGAATAAAACATGGTAGACCCATTGACTAAAGGCCTATCTTAGTATAATCATGAGTATTATGTGAGAGATAGTGAACTGAAGGTTATTAGAAGTTTCCTCTAGTAAAAGTGGGATTATTTTGGAGTTGGTTCCATAGAACCAACTTTTTTATACTTTATGATATCCTATATTCATTTTTTTGAATATTATTAAACTTCTTGTAACATCATTATTGTTCTTATACATGACATTTTTTGTGATAATTCTGTAAGAGTAATTGTTACACTAAAAGGTCATAGTAGTTCCCTATTGTGAAGAGAACCATAAAGTGAAATTATTTTATTTTTAAATATATGTTCTATAGTCAGATGAAATAATTTTAGGGACATAATGATATAGAATACTAGGGGTGAAGACTCATATGTCTATGAGTAACAGTCTCATGGTGTACTCCCATGGTAATTTTATATGTAGAAAATTATGGGAATAAGACCCTCTAGTAAGAAATACACCTTTATATGTTTCATTATATATTCCTATCTTCAGACATGTGTGTTGTTCATTAGAATTTAATATTATTATTAATGGATGTTATGAGTCATAGACTTTGAGGTAGTGATGAAAACTATTATGATATATGTCGTCAGCAAAGTAGGATAAATTGGGTACATCATAAGTAATATTTCATTAATGAATAATGTGAGAAAAGATTTTTTTCATTCTATTCATTAAAGTAATCTTATATATTAGGCTTTTTTAGAGAAATTATATTTTCTAAATAAATACATGTCAATGATGTTCTATATCCAAGTTCAAATTCTAGAGTGTCAAAGAAAGAGACATTGAGGACATATGTTTATGGAACCAACATTCAATCTACTTGATTAGAGATATCAAGATAATGGAATTATATTTAAAAATCTCTATATGTATGTATTTTTATGTCATTGAGACATTAAATTATTTATGTATGGGTTCCATAGCCTATTTCTAGATGCTAACCTTGTAATTTGGGCTAATTTTCCTAATGCCACCGACAAAGAGTCCCAAACGGTCACACACTAAGTGTATCGAGAACCTCAGTTAAATAAGAATATTATGTACCATTTAAAAAGTTGAATAAATATTATTCTCGGATGTGGTGTAATAATTATTCAAGTTTCCTTTATCATATTTATTTAATCACCAGTTATTTGAGAGAATATTTTTGGACCAGAATATTTTAAAAAAATTAATAGTTATTTAGTGAATATAGCATATATTTATTTATATTAGAATAATGAAGTGAGGTTTATTTATTAAATAATTATCAATTATTCTAGTTCTAATAAATATTACATAGGAATATTGGAACGATAATAATTTTTCAGTGATAATATATATATATATATTGAATATTATTTGAATAAATAATATTTAATTTAATTCATGAGTTTAGATCATTTAAATAATAATAATTATTATTATTATTGACATGGGGTTTTACAAGAGATAAGAAAAATAATAATAGTGCCTGCACAATTATTATTTTCTAACCACAATTGTCTATAAACCCATTTATATTATTGTTTCGTACCCATTCATGGCAAGTCAACTTCGAACATGCTTTATTTATTGAATCGGAAACACCCAATGAATCTAATATCCATGGTGGATCATGGGATTTCTTTCCAAAAATATAAATTCATTGGGTAACTTAATCTACGATGCTTAAGAACTCACATTGATCGATAGGATGGGAGGTCAGGCTCATTACACCCTTTTGAGTGGAATTATTTCCTACTCTAGTACTCTCTTACAAATATATGACAAATTTTTTAATCCCTTTAAAATTAAAAATACAGAACTAGTGACCCTATGTATTAACAAATGGTTATATAAATGTGTTGATGGTAAACCATATGTATGAAAAATAGGTTATCCATATTGGTTAAATTTTTTGTTTTGTGTTGCTAGTTTGAATCCACACAATTAAGCACTCTAGAATTTATCCTCATCCAAAGATATGGGGGATGTTTTGATGTTGGTATTAGGACCATGAGTGGGGATTCATATGTATCATTGTGAGAGGAATCATAACATAGGTAGTTCAGTGACACTTAAAAGGACACATCGTACCTTAATGGTCATGCAGTGAGGACGTTTATGTAAAATGTGCCTAGTCAAGGTTGGAAAGGGAGGTACATTACCATCCAATGGCCCGAAGGCCTTAATTTGTTATTGATTTTTTGATAATCCACCTTTCAAGGGGTGATGTGGAACCCTTACAAGGTTCGTAGGTATAAGTATTACATGTCCCGTAGGCCTTAGAGGAATTTATTTCCCATAGGATTCAAAATTTACATACAACCCATACTAACTATTTGGAACTGCTCCTCCCCAGCATCATCATCATGAAATTAGATCTCCACCTTCACATGGCTATTCGGCTTGGCTATCCCATGCATGCATAGGCTTGTACCAATGGCAGGTTCTATACCCTCTCATTATTCCAATCTGTGTAGCTTCTGCTATGGTGAAAGCTCCTTGCTCATCCGCTTTATAGAGCTTGTTCCTTGTAGGTTGTCTGGTTTGCATCTGCACTTAAAGTGGTCTGAAGGCTTTGAGGTGGCCCGAAGGCCTTACTAGCCCAATGTCTTGGGTGGCCCGAAGGCCTTAAAAGACTCATGGACCAAATCAGTGGCCCGAAGGCCCAAACAGGGGAAAATTCCTGACTGCTACAGTGCCAAATAGTGCCTGCTACATGCCTCGCTACACTACCTGCTACAATACTGCACAGTTCCCACTAAATTTCCTACTACATTACTGCTACAGACTGCTACAGTACCCCCATAAATTATGCCTTCACCAGGATTTGATCCTAGGATGCCTGGATGCACTTAAGAGTCCTCACCATCCGAGCTAAGGCTCATGTGAAGCAAGAGACTTACATTAAAACATCCATTTTTGGTTTATCTGGAAGAAGATATGGCCCTATAATGGTGTCTCCCATTAGGAAAATGGACTGATGAGGATGATATGAAATATAATAATAATTGATATTGCCTCCTTGATGGGGGGAATGATCTTACTAGGAATATGGCCCAACAAGGATGAATATGGAGATATCTTGAAGAAATATGGTCCTATATGTTGGATATGACCCTATGGATAATATGACCCAAATAAGATTAGGTTTAGTTTGGGGTGTTGGTATTGAATCTCAAGGAGGCTTCTTATGTATCCCATTTTATAGGAATCAAATCCCACATTGTTTGTAATGTTTGGGTCTTACACCTATGAAGGAGGCCCATTTGAGGATATTTGATCCTGACGATAACATGGTCACCACTAACCTCTAACCTCACTTGACTCATGCTCGGTGTGAGAAGAAAGAGTAATTAGATGATTGGGAACTTCATAAAACTTCCTTCATTTTCTGGTGGATGATGGTGAGGGTATAAAAGTGTAGAAGGTATCTTGCTGGAAAGTGTTGGGGCTTAATCTAGGAGGATTTCCCAAGTGTTTCCACTTCCTACGGGTGGAAGAGTGGATGAGGGTGAGGCTATGAATGACAAGGGGGACCTGAAGTATGATTCACTTCATATTTCAAGAAAACAACGTCACTTATCAGCCTCAAAATCCATTTCCCACCACCTCTAAGGATAGTATCCTCATTACCATGAGAATTTATGATAAAAAACATTTTGAGGACCCCACCTATTGAGGATAATTAACTATGGGACATTCTTTTCCAATGGAATATATGTTACAGAGGAAATTTTGGTGTGTTTCGCACTCTGATCATACATGTTTGGAGGTTTTGGAGGAGGTATTGGCTTAGCCCCCCTCAAATAGGGAACCATGGTAAAGGGGTTCCCTATCATTGGAGATGTGAAAAGTATGATTGGAGGGTGCTTCACCCAGTTGATATCATGGAATGTTGGAGGGTTACTTTCCCAAGTAATACAGAGGTAAGATGGATTTGGATTCACCAAGGTGATACCTGGGCAATCTAGGAGGCTACTTCTCCTAGGTGATTATTGGGTGAATTTGGTAGTTTCATCACTCTAGTTTTACTTGGTAGAATTTGGAAGAATAATAACCTGAGAAACTAAACTTGGGAGAGACCTCACTCGTACCTCTAAGGGTCTCCTTGAATGCACCTAGAAGGTTCTCATGGAATTACCAAGTTGGTTATTTGGTGTTTTAAACCTTATAGGAACTATAATACCTATAATATAATTAATTCACACTTATTTTGAATTTTAGAGAGCAACCTAGAGGGTTTTCAAGAATTGGAAGAAGGACAAGGGCATGTAGAGCTTTGAATTATCTTCTTGTATTCTTTTCATGTAAAATAGAGAGTCCAAGTGTCCTATTTATAGCCAACATAAAAACCCTTGATGAAGGTGGTGGTTCACGCAAGTCACTCGCATGGGTCTCTCATATATGTGAGAACTATTAGTGGATTTTTCTATGCATGTTAGTCCACATAGGATGAACTTGTGTGAGCCTTTGGGAACACATGTGGGTATTGTATGACATCCACTTAGGAAAACTCATGGGATTTGAGAGAAATGATTTTTTTCACCTTTCATTCCTTTTAATCCACCCCATACTTATGATATTTTTCTTTAAAACCTTTCATTAAAATGTGAAAAGGGTGTGTCAACAAATGCCCCCCTCAAGATTCGATCTGATCAAAATAAGAGTATCTGATCATAAGGTGGAGAGAAATATGGATGTTGATGTATCCTTTATTTATTAGTCTTTTTATGTTCTTGTAAATTCATGATCAGGTTTGGATAATGTTAGGACTTATGTATTATGTAAGGTATAAGTGATTACATGGGCCACTAAGGGTGATCACATAGGTTGGTTGCCCATGGATACCATATAGATTGGTCGCATATGGAATCTTTGAAGGTACTCGTTCATCTATAAATAAAATTACCTACCCAGTGGCCCCCCATACTCATAATATTTGGCTTCTTTTAAACTCTCATCATGTTAGTCATTTTTGAAAGCCTTATGTTCATGTTCTCCTCATGTACTCGTGGTATTCCTTCACATATGTGAGCATTAAATGTGATGTAACTTCAGTGAGGAACCACTACCCAGTTACCTGGGTGAGTGACCTGAATGAGGTCACTTGGGTGAGTAACCTTCATGAGGTCACTTGGGTGAGTGAACTATGTGGTGTCCTTTATTTTATTTTTTTCATTAGAATCTTCAAAACTAAAACCATGTCTCTAATGAAAATCTTGGTATTTTCTTATATATTTCCAATGGATACTCAAATAATTCATGTTTTTGATGTGAATGTTGTTATACACATTAGGGAAATTATAGATATTATTGGGAAAACATACCAAAGATTATATGACCCCATTGTTCTTAACCTTATAAAACATTTGAAGAAGAATCGGTTTGAATATCCTGCGAGTGACTTACTAACCTTGTATGGTTTTGGACTTCTGGGGGAATTTATCATCCCGAGGTCAAAATATTACATTCCAAATTCTTAGTTCATGGAATATAAAAACATCATTATTACCAACATTTCTACCAAGTAAATGTACATCAATGAAGTAAGAAATATTTTAGTGTGTTTGATGTTCCATAATTCAAGTAATCCAAATTTTAAACATCATAATCATGATCCAAAACCCCACTACTATGCATCTATTTTCCATCAATAAGTAATGGACTTGGACTTCTATTCTGGATGAGGTTTTACGACTAAATTTATGTGGTCTTATTAAGAGTGAAATTCTTCCACTAAATTTGAAAACGTTCTAAAGGACGTTGGTATTTATGAAGACATTTGGGTGGCCCAAACATGTGTATAAACCTTATGATATCATCCCAGAGTTTATAAGACATTTTACCCCATATACCAATACATTCCCCTCACTCATAGAGAGGTTATAATTATTTTTTATGATAATTTCAAGATTTTAGGAGTGCAAGTTCTTGGAGAGATGTATGATGAATTCATCCCACCAAAGGTAATATGGGCTAACCATGAAATAACACCCACACTGGTTCATGAATTTTTGAAAATAGCACCAATTTTCAAAAGGAAAGACCCTCACCCTAGGGGTGACATTCATACTAAATCATTTATAAATGTTTTCTTGGAGCCCAAGGCATGAGGTCC
Organism: Viscum album; assembly: GCA_963277665.1. Taxonomy (NCBI): domain Eukaryota; kingdom Viridiplantae; phylum Streptophyta; class Magnoliopsida; order Santalales; family Viscaceae; genus Viscum; species Viscum album. Next base: position 1,893,867,492 of record OY728158.1, on the reverse strand, counting down.
CACATATAAATTTCCAACAGGATGTCCTGTAATTGAGAAGCAAGGCATCCCAAGAAAGTATAAGACCATGTTGGAGAAGGCCCGATACACCACATTGGGGTATTCCATCAAGTATATGATTTATATCAAGACCCCCTTTAATAGGTTTTTATCTATGTGGATGATCACTTAGATGTTGTTGGTGTGTGAGTCCAATGATGGGTTAAGGTTGGGAACATTTGTCATGATGATTGAGCTTGTAGAAGGGGAGCACACAGGGTTGGAAAATACTACATTGACAAAGATCCACTAATGATTTTTCAATGTATATATAGTTAATGACCCCTTTGGGATTTAAGGGTTGTTCCATGTGTTATGGGGGAGCATCACAATGTATTTCATCTCCTATAAGAAGCTAAGAGGGGTTAATATTCCAGGGTGTTAGTCCTGACCCATTATTCGACACACTGATAGAGCTAATATTTTCATTAATTTTCATATGTAATTTATTAATTTTATATGAATTGCATAATTTTAGTATTTTTGGTAAATCTTGATCTAAAATGTGAAAGTTTCTTAATTATAGAATTTTAATAGTTTTCTATCACTTTGTAATTTAAAGCACAAGTTTTACTGTTTTGATTTAATTGGATTGATTATTTTTTTTATAATTACTTTGTTCATGTGATTAAAATTTGTCTTTTATTCCAAGATCTAATTTTAAATCCATTTTCCCATAAAAATAAATCAAGCTGAAAAATTATTCTATCTAAAAGAATGAACCCCACCTCAGTAATTGAGACATAAATTAGGTAAAATAACTCAAAATAGGTTGATTCTAGATATATTTTAAAGAGTAATGAAGAATAATTTTAACATTAAATTTTATAGAGATAGTAGCTCAGTAAGGCAGTAATTTAATGTTAACAATTGGAGGAATTTGAAGAGCATCTTTAGACAAAACCAAAGTTTGCTTTAGTAATTTGGGAATACTTTTTGAAACTATTTCAAATAAGTTGATATTTTTAGGGAGCATGATCAAGAGATAAACAAACAAATTTTATAAATAAACCTTAGTGAGAATCGTCCATTTACTATTTGAAATAAACTCAAACTTTTAGTGGCTAGAAACTGAAGGGAAATGTTTCCACCACAAAACCATGAAAATTTGTGTGTCCACTTCCATTCAACGGGGTTGAAGAAGGTGAAGGAGGGGATGCTCTAGAAGATTGGAAACTTTAAGTGTTATGGATTTTATATTTTATATTTTTTTATTTTCATATTTCTCTCTTCTCTGCCATTCAACTCTATTACCCTTCACATGGATGAGTAAAATGTTTGAGTGATCAGAGAAGGGGGTTTTCCTTTTATAATGTAAGAGTATTTCACTTTAATTTAAAATATCTTTTTTTATTGAATGTTTTTTTATTTTTAGTTTTTATCAATTATATTAATGTGATTTCATTTAGGGTTTTGTTGACATTCATTTTTTTTCTTTGGTTGAAGTTCTTTAACCTCCTTCCACCTAGTGCAGTTTGTCTCCATCGAGAATATTGTGTTAAGTGGTGAGAGTCTAGATATCATTGGAACGTGTGTTAAATATAAGAATATTTTATAGATTTATAAGGATAAATAATTATTTATCGGTAATTTAATTAGTTTTTTGGGAATATTTTAGGAATTTTCATTCACACAAGAGTGGTTTCCATTGCTTCTTTTAAACAAGGGTGATTGATAACTTGATCGAGGAGACTTTCAGCTATCATTCAATAAGAATAGGGGGAATGATTTTTATGACCATGATGACACTGAAATAGGTGATCCTAGCCTAACCCCATAACTATCTTCATTAAATTTTTATCAACCATTATTTTATTACTTTATTTATTTTTAAAATAAATCAATTTCAAAAAAAACCTCTAATTGTTTCTCGAATTTCAAGTGACAAAAACAATTGTTGTGCGATAATATCTAGATACAACCTTGGTTATCCACTTTAATACATTTTTAATTTAGTAAATAATATATTTTTTTCACACCCCATGGTTGACACATGTAAATACTTGGTTTCATTTTTAAGGTGGAAGTACCAACAATCTAATTTCAACATTTTTTAAATATTTTCTTTCCTTTCAAAAAATCTATAATTTTTGTTCCATGATGTATTAAAACTAAAATTATTATTCTTTGATTGATAAATCCTAGGTGTAAGGAAAAATGGTACACAATTATGATCTATCCCCCATACAGATGGTTTATAAAATCACTATTTTGGCCAAGCAAACATTGAATGGCCATATTTCTTGTCTCCATTTTCATGAAATTTGGGACATGACTAATCAAGTAAAAAGTTATTATCAAATAATAATATATAAGGTAGAAGTTCCATTGGATGAGGGACATCAACCTAAACTAGAATCTAAAAAAATGGTGGAAGTGATTTCTCCACTAATATTCCAAATAGAGGAGCCTAGCTACCAACCCCTATCGAGTGAAATTCAACCCCAATATGAAATTTCCACTGAAGAAGCTATTGAAGTGGAACTAAATCATGGAGATGATATTTTCATGAAATTATTTTCTTCTAATTTTATTGAAACTGAATTGATTATTACCTCACCTTTTTTAAAATTTTCATAATTGGATAAAGCTTTTTTTTTCTATTAAGGATGAGGAAGAATAAAAAGTTTCATCTAAAGAAGAACCTATGGAGTTCCCCGAACTTAAAAATCTATTTGAGGGAATACACATGGAGATTAACATGGATTTTCATGAGGATATAGAGACACATTATTATTACTTTTAAGGGGAATATTTTGATATTGATTCTTTATATTTTAATTTTATTTTAATATAATTACACTCTGAATTTTTCATTGATTATTCCATTGATGCAGTATACCTTGAGAAATCACTAGAGAATAAATAAGAGGTTGTGCAAGTGGAAACTAAGAAATATGTGGGCTCATTTAGTTTCCTACCCTTACCATGAAATTTTTATATCATTAAAATGGGGGAGGATTTTTCATACTATATTCATGGAGTCCTTACCAAAAGTAATAAGTGCATGTTATAAAGAATAAGTTCTTGTGGTTCATCTTAAATAAACTCCACCCACATCAGATTGGGGATTACCAACTAGAACTACACATCTACAGGTCGTAAAAATAAAGGGTATACTTTGGGGATTAAACAAAGATCTATCCTTCTATTATCATTATGTTTATCTTTTCTTTTATTTAAATAAATTTCTTATGTTTTATTTTTTTTCTTTTTGTTTTTTAGTTTGTAGTAGTTAGGATCTTAACCCAACACCACATTATGAATAAGTTAGGTTTTTCCTCTCCATAACACTTACTTATTGGGATTCAATTAAAAATCTGATTACATGTTAAATCCACATTAATTAATTGAGTAAAATATATCATTTAAGTGTGGGGGGAGGGAACCATTATAGTTTAGGATTTTCAATTTTTTTCTTTTTCCATTTTTTTAAAAAGTGTGTTTTTCAAAATTGTGTGTGTTTTGTTCAATTTTTGTGTGTTTTTTAAACTTTTGAGCTAAAATGATTATATTTTCCATTTTTCACCCCATTTCAATTAGTGAACCAATTTATTTCATGAAACTGATCATAAATGAATGTTGAAATTGAATTTTTTTTAAGTTAAAATCATTTTAGATTTTATGAAAAGTACTGTAATTTTTGAATTCTATACCACATATCACCTTACTGATATTTCAAATCACTTTACCATGAAGATTGAGAACCCTTATTTTTATATTATTTACATTCACCTCACTAATTAAGATAACCAAAACATGCTTTATTTAACGATAATTTGATTTATCCCTATCAAAACCTAAGGGTTTCATGTACTTAAGTTTTAAATGTTTGAGGAATATCTTTTGGTTTTAAGACGCATTTTGAAGAGAATCATTTTTTACTCTGTCCTTAATTATATATTTAATCCCTTTATCCCTTATAATCCATGAACATAATGTTAGGTTAGCTACATTACAATCCAATTTTCCTTATCCAACCTTCTCTTGAAGTGAAATTTCATAATCTATTTGAACGTAAGTTTAGGGGAGGGGGAATTGTATTGTGTTGTTCAACCTAATTTGGTGATTCTTTGGGAGGAAAATAAAATGTTGAAGAGATGATTTTTCTTCTAAAAGTTTTATTTTTTTAATATTTGTGCCTTTATGGAGATTTAATGATAAAAGATGTTGCATATTTCTAGATCTTCCAAATAATAAAGAAATATGTTCCTATCTAGAGCTTTTAAAAAAAGGGAGAAGAGAAATTTAAATTTTTATGCTAAAATTTTGAATGGTGTGAAATTTTCTTGAGTTTGCATGATAATGGAGATGATTTTATACTAAGGGGATTGAAGAGGAGACCATAATTGGGTGAGAATTAGAATCTTGCAAATTTTCTTAAAAAAAGAGATAAGCCCCCTTTATTCGACCTCTAAATTTTTGAAATATAAATCCAAACAATAGAAAGCCATAGTACAAACCTACAAATTCCTCATGTTAAACTCATCTCCTTGACTCACATAAAGTGGAGAATTAATAATTTATCAAGCCTATGGAGACCCTTTCTTGGGTTTGAATGAGAAAATTCTTATTGAAAATTGACATTTCTGAGATAAGGGAAAATTCATGTGAGGTAGGTGTTTTTTATGTATGAGAGGAGAAATGAAGAAAAAATATATTGAATGATATTAGTGAAGAACTTGAAATAATGTTTTTTATGAGGCATGATATCTTTTGTTTCTTAGCGTCGAATTGGTGGATCTCATGGCCATGTGTTTTACATTTTCATTGATTTGATTTTGCGGCTTACATGCCTAGTAGTCCAAGTGTTAAGTGTGGGGGAATTAATAGAGATAATATTTTTATTATTTTCATATGTGTTTCAATGATTTAATCCATTACAATTTATTAATTTTATCTGAATTTTATCATTTTAGTATTTTTTGGTTAATCTTGGGATAGAGTGTGAAAACTGCTTAATTTTGTAATTTTAACAGTTTTCTATCACTTCTATATTTTGGGAATAAAATTTAATTGTTTTTTCCAATTTTAGTGATTTTTTTTAGAATTAATTTTTTCATGGTATGAAACTTTTTATTCTTATCCTAGATCTAATTCAAAATCCAATGGCCTAGAAAAATAAATCAAGTTGAAAAATAATTTTGGATGACTGAATAGACCCAGGTTAGTATTTGAGACCTAAATCATGATAAAAATATCTAAATCAGGAAATTCTAGCTGTATTTGAAATAAGACTTGAAGACAAATTTTTATATTTAATTTCATGTAGATATTAGCTCAATAAGGATTCCATTTAATGCAATAAATTGTAGGTAGTTGTAGATCTTATTTAGAAAAAAAAGTTTTCTTCCATAATTCAGAAACACTTTTTTTGAAACCTCTCTAAATAAGATATGTTTTTAAGTAGAATGTAAAAGAGATAGAGGAACAAATTTGATTAAGACACCTTCCCAATAATTGGTGATTTACTATTCTAAATAAACTCAAACTTTCAGTGGAAATAAACTAGAGGGAAATTTTCCCACCCTCAACCTTATTAATATGTGTATCCACTTCAATTCAAATGTTTAAAGAATTATAAAGAGGGGATGTGTTGGGGGATTGCAACATTTAATTACTATGGATTTTCTATTTTCTCTTTTAGTATTTTCATAATTATATCTTATTCAACAATAAACTCTGATAGAGTTAATATTTTCATAATTATTCACATGTTTTTCAATAATTTTATCCCTACCAATTAATCAATTTGAGATTTTTGGGATCATTTTATGATTTTTGGTGAGTTTTGAGCTTAAATGTAAAAAGTGGTTAATTCTGTAAATTTAACAGTTTTCTTCCACCTCTATATTTCATTCATAACATTTAAAAATGTATCTAATAGGATTGATTTATTTTTTTTAGGATTTCATGGTTCATGGGATACAACTTATTCTTCTGGACCATGGTCCCATTCGAATTCCTACAAACCCAAAAGAAAAAAATATGAACACTTATTCTTGCGGGTAAAATGGACCTTACCTCATTAAAAGAGTCATATCCCGGGATACCAACCAAAAAATGGGATGATTATATATGGGTTCGAAAGCCAACTCGATGAAGAAGTTCCACACTAAATTTCATGGAGATATAATTTCATTAAATCCACCACTGAACTAGTCAAAGTGGGGTTGGTGGAATAGTGTTTGGCGGTGTAGATAATTCATCTCAATTTAGGTAGCCATAACTTCTTTGGAATAGATCCCATTGCTCTAACATTTAGAGGGTATATGTACAACCCCATTCCTCACATCTTATAAGAAGTGAAATTGGCTTGATTAGACCAGATGGTGGGAGAACCAAAGCTAAACTTATGGAGGATAGATTCTAGAGGATATTTTTATGTTCTTCTTTTAACCTCTTTTCTTTATTTTAGTTTTATAATTTATTCATATTCCCCATTATTCTCAATTACCCTTAACATGTTGGGTTAAATCTTATGAGTAATTGGGGAAGGTTAGGTTTTCCATTTTTTAATGTTTTAGTTCAGGTGCTTAATGTTATAAAATGTTTTCTCTATTTTTTGAAGTCGGTTTCAATTTGTAACAAAAATTTATATTATCTTGTGCAATTGAATTTGATTTTATATTCTATTGTTATTATTGATTTTTTTAATAAAAATTATCTCCCTCACTATAATATTGTCTATATATTATGGAATCGATCAGAGATTAGTGGTGAAGTACTTGGCGATCATCAATATGTGTGAGAGTTGTAGTGCATATTCAAGATTAGTTGGGATATACAAGAATCAATTAGGAATTGACTAAATCAATTGAGGTTACTCGCTTCAAAAATTTCACAAAAAGTAGGAGTGTAGAACTAAATAATATCTTTTTAAGGTTTACTCTCATCAACCCCATTGACCTAATAAGTGAGAGGAAGTGATTGTGGAATCTCACTTTAATCGAATTAGCAGAAGAAGATTGAATTAATTGAAACTATGATAACATTTCAATTAAAAAACCAACCTCTACCTAATCACCCAATTCATATAACTATTTTCAATCACATGATTTCCATTTGATTTCAATATTTTATGTAATTACTTCCTTTAGTTTCTTTTCAAAATCAATCATTTAAAAAATAACCACCACTTCATTATCTAATTTTAATGTGAAAAAATTGATTGTTGAGTGCTCTTATCTGAAGAAAACCTAGGTTAACCACTATACTCTATTTTAATATAGTAAATAATTGTTTTTTCCACACCCCATGTTAGGCACGTGTCAAAACTTGGTGTCGTTGCTAGGGAGGCAGTTCCTCAAAACATAAAAACTAATAAAACCTTTCTTGAATGACATGTAGTTCAAATAACCATTTAATTGAATTATATCCTTAAATTGAAAGAAGAATAACCCAATTGAATGGGGCTGACCCATTGAGTGTAAAATAATGGTTAAATGATGTCATCGTCTAGTAATTTCTCTATCTCTTTCTTTAAAACCTCCATGATGGTGGGATTGATTCTTCAATGAGGTTGTTTAACTGGTCGGGCATCACTTTATGAAAACATTGTTGAGAGAAGACCTTAGAATTGATTCCAATTATATCACCTAAACTCCATCCTACATCTTAGAAATTTCTTTTGAGTAGGTCAATCAGAGTTTGTTCTTGTGAATGGGATAGGTTATTGGTAATTATTACTGGAAATTTATCTCCTTCCATTAGGTAAGAACACTTCAAATCACTTGGAAATGGATTAAGTTCTAGACATGGGGGATGTTTAAGGGATGATATTTAATTTAGGTTTCCTACATCTAAGGATGGAATATTTGGTATCATCTAATTTTATTTTAATAAATAATCTAAAAAGTCTGATTTTACCTCCTCCTCTAACATGAGATCAAGATTATCAAGTTCTTGGGAAATGGAATTTTCAAATGAAAAATTTTCTCCTAAAGATAAGAAGTCATGAAGAATACATGATTCTTTAATTAGTTTTATACCCTCTTCACGAGAGATCCCATAAAGTGAGTGATTATTGGATGTATGTTTCATTGCGTTAAGAATGTTGAAGTATACTATACTACCTCCATGTTCCATTGTGAGTTTTCCTTCGTGGTCATTGATGATAGTCCTCACTATTTTTAGGATGGGTCTCCCTAGGATGATGGGAGAGTGTCTTTGTATTATATCTTCTTCCATGGTAAGGACATGAAAGTCTTCTAGAAAGATAAATCCTCTTACCCCCATGAGTTCATATTCAACAACACCAGTTGGGAAACTAGTGGATCAGTTTTCTAATTGGACCACCACACAAGTTGGTTTCAGTTCTCTGATATGCAAGGATGAAAATATCAAGTGATGCATAACATTTATTGAAGCTCCTAGATCACATAGTACGTCTGTAAAACTTAAAGACCCAATGGTGTAGGGAATAGATAATATCCCTCTGTTTTGAAATTTTTTGGTATTGTTGGCATGATCAGTGTTGATACACTTCTTCCTAAGTTGATTCTCTCATTTCCATATAACCACCTTCTTTTTTGCGAACAAATCCATCAAAAATTATACATATTTAGGGATTTGTTTGATTGCATTTAGTAGTGGTATATTGATCTCAACTTTCTGAATAGTTTCCTACATTTTCTTTTGAAGTATCTCTTCATAAACTGTATTCGATTTGTGAATGGTGATTGGATACCCCTTTTCTCCCTTTCTTGTTTTTTCAAAGGTGTTTCTAGCCTTTCCATCATAAACAGGTTTCTTTCTCCTTTTTTTATGATACCATTATTTTTTTATGGATGGTTTTAGTTTTTTTATGGTTCTTAGAATGATTATTCTCACATTTTTTAGGTTTTGTGTGCTCTTTTCCACTTCTTTTTGTTATCATTTTTACATTATCATTTGGGTTTGGGATTGTCTGGGATGGTAGTTTACCTTGATTTTTTTGTCATAATTTCCATAAAACTTCCAAACTGATCAGTTAGCTTATCAATATAATCTTCCAACCCTACAAATTTGGTTCATGGATGTTTCTCTTTAGTAGTTGGTGTACATTAGGATGGCTAATCATAAGTCTTCTATTAGAATAGTGGTGGCTGAAAGGCTTGTTGTTGCTGGAAGGGTTGTTTATAAGATCGTTGAAATGGAGGGGGGTTTGGGTATTGCTGTTGAAAAGGAGGTCTATCCAGGTTTTGTTGGAATCTATATCCTAGTTGGGTTTGGGGTTGACGTGGTTGATTTGGTTGATATTCCCTTTGCTGATAGGTTGTAACACAACATTCAACCCCCTGCACTTCTGGAAATTGATCAGTGTAATGATAAGTAGAAGCGAATAAACCACATACCTTAGTCGGGCCTTGTCGTTCCTTTAATTGGTTCACAAAAAGTTGTCTCATCAAACTAGATATTTTCTTAAGTGTTGATTCAAGTAAGGGTGAGAAAGAATCAGAATTCCTTACCTCATGGATGACTCTAGTGCTTGTACTTATAGTTCCATATTACTGTGAGTTTGGTGCAATCTTTTCAATGAGACCTCTAATATCTGCAGGTGACTTGTCAATTAGGGATCCTCCAGATGAGGAGTCTAGAAGATTTCGATCATTGTCAAGAAATCCTTGGTATAAGAACACAAGATATTGGTTCTCTTCCATTTATTGGTGTGGGAAGCTTTAACAGAGTTTTTTGAAACATTCTTAGTATTTGTAGAGAGTCTCTCAGGTTGATTGATGTATGACATTGTTGACACAATGAAATGTGTTCCATGAAATTTTCCATAGAGTGATGATATGGTTCTCACATAGACAATAAATTTCAAGTATGGGTAAAGATTTTTTCACCAAGAAGGAAGAAGATGCAAGCTGGATTTCTATGTGCCAAAATAATACTCCATACTCGATGAATAAGTGGAATGATTTCCCCATCCAGAAGTAGGCTGTGGATTTACATGATCAATGATGAAAAGTTATCGACACATTAAATTAAACTTTAGAGTTACATAAGATAAGACTTTGTGTTTTCACCATCTCATGAAGTGTATATTTCTTCGAGATCTTCTATTTGACATGTCACAAATCCCAAACAGACTTACAGATCAAAAGTTATGTCACTCAGAAGATGGAACAATTTCACAAAGGGACCTATGTGGAGGACCTACACGGAGGATCTACGTAGGGGACATACACGGAGGACCTACACATCAATATAATTTCTACACCCCTACACAGAGGACCTGTGAGGACAAATTCCCTTTGACCAGGTCCCATCCATGCCTATAAATAGGACCCTTGGGCTCCCCATTTCAGAGGCAGAAAAAGTTAGAATAAGTCCCAAAGCTCCCGTTGCGTAGCTCTTTCTACCAAATCCCCAAAATTATCTCAGGTTTCTCTCTAAAACATGAGAAAAGAGATAATTAAAGGGGAGAAATTTGTTCAAATTCCCACAAGGGTCTATAACACAAGAATCTATGAAGAGCACCAACATGACGCCCCTACATGGCGCACCTGCACGACGCACCTGCACGGCGTACCTGGGCCAAAGACCTAGGTGGCACACCCGCAAGAAGCACCTGTGCGCCAGACCTGCGCGGAGGAACTACATATAGCAACTACATGAGGCACCTTAGCAGAGCTCATGCACAACCCCACTGGTCCATACCGTAGGGGCTGCACCCCCGCACCCCTTCTCGGGATCAGTGTCGGGCTGGTCCCTTTATTTTCATCACTGACCCCCATGAAAAATGGAGAGTCACTCAATGAACTTTTTGGGTCCGGGTGATGGAATTTTTCATTGTGCCCTTTATGTGGCCCAACTTCTAGACCAGGAATACCATTATTTGGGATAATCAACCAGAATTACTGAAATACCTTGGTCGATTACTACACGCTGGATGAACTGCCTCTAATCTCTCCATTACGTCAATTACATTTCAACTCATACTTATCGTGAAGCGAATATGGTTGCGGATTCTCTCGCTAACAAAGGCATTAATCAGGCAATAACTTGGATGGAGGAGCTCCCAGAAAACCTGATTCCGTTGCAAGTCAAAGATTGTAATTTGATCCCGTCTTTTAGACTCTTGTAATCTTTCTTTTTTGCTAATAAATTTGCTTTGGTCTTTTGACCAAAGCGCCACCTTCTCTAAAAAAATGTTATGAGTTTGGACTCTACTTATGGCTTCCTTGAGTACCTTTATTTGACACATTCCTCAAGAAACTACTCAAACCTCGTCACATGAATCATATGACAGGTTAAATCTCAAATGGGAATCGTCCATAAGAGTAAGCCCCAACCAATCTCAAATGGGAATCCTCCTTAGGACTAAGCCCCAACCAATATAAAATGGGCATCCTCCTTATTAGTAAGCCCCAACCAATTTCAAATGGGTAACCATCACGGTGTAAGCCCCTAAACTTCATCCCTTCCTCCTTTAATTGGACCCTTGTCCAATGTAAAGTGAATACAGGGAAGGCTCATCACCACACCCTCTTCTAGGGTTGCCTTGACCTCATCCTCTCTCGCAGCCATAGGTGAACCCTCTTCCACTAGCGAAGAAGGAAAGGTGTGGATGCCTTTGTTGAATCTTTTACATTCTCTTGTTTCTCACACCGAGCATGAATCACATGGGATTAGAGATTTTTCATGCTAACAACATTTTCAAACTATAATGAACTATGAGAACTCTAATTCCTATTCAAATGAGGATACTTAGGAAGCCTTTCCAGGGCCCGAGCTCACTAAATATCCTCTTCAGGAATTGAACCCTAATTTCTTTAATCTGGGCATCCTCTTTAGGAATAAGCCCCAAATAAAACCCCCCAAATCATCAAGTCATTATTTTCAGGAAGTAAGTCCAAACACATTTCTCTTAGAGGACCATACTATCCTATGAGACTTATCAAACTATGTGAGATTTGATTCTCATACACATGGGATACGTAGGAAGCCTCCTTGAGGTTTAAACCCAACACATCAAATCAACCCTGTTCTCCTTGGGCCTTATTCCCAATAGGGTTTAATCTTACTTGGAAACTCATATCCTTTTCAAGTTCCTTAGGATGCTTTAGCATAAGTTCTATACCAATTTTTGACTAATCACCTTCCACTTAGAGGTACTTATCACATGACCTTAAAAGGTATGGTGTTTCTTATTAAGTGACACCGAACTACGAGGGTTCAGATTCCTTTCATAAGGATACGTAGGTAGCCCATTTTATGGGCACGATCCCAAGATCAAAACAAACATGCATCTCTATAGATAATAGTAAATTCCAGAGTGCCCCACTGAGTGTCTTAAAAACTAGTATCATCATAACGATGATTAAAATAATCTTTAAATAGTATATTAAAGGATACCATTGATGGAGAACCTCGAATAAATACCAATATATCCATTAATGAAGAACCTTGAATACATACCGATGATTATAAATTTTATAGATGTTAATCAGTGATTTAAAATTACAGGGGAAACTTATGTTATGCTTGGTGAATTAATAAGGGTTCATGAAAATATCTTAAATTTACAAAGAGAGTCCCGGAGTAGATAATAATTCCCCCCAAAAGGGTGTGATGAGTCTGACCTCCCATCCTATCGACCAATTCATGTTCCTAAGTATCATAAAGTTAAAACTTAATGAACACATGTTTTTGGAAAGCAGGTCCCCTTGGGATAAAGAACTGTTGGAAGCTTCTGGTTCCCAGAATAAATTCAATGGAAACTGCCTAGAAGCAATGATTCTTAAAACTAGAACACACGTTTCAAGGAACTGCGTAACAAAAATAGTGAACCCGACGTGAATAATTAACCAAGTTAATATTGTCACCCACCTGTTAGGAATCTATAAATTGATAAAGTAATGCCCAAAAAAGGAATCAATCACGCATGTAACCATATAAAAGATGTTTCTTAAATGGGTTTTGTTGTTGTTTCTCAATTTTTCTAAGAATTACCTTCACTCCAAAATGGATTCCTTCAAGTTTGAATGTGTGAATGTTCTTACCGCTGCTCAAGATGGATCATCATCCACCAGAAGGATGTCATCACCCACCCGACATATTCAACGCTAGGTCTCCAATGTGCTGATAAGAGAGTATCGTTAGCATGGTACAATCCCAACTTTGGAGGCTTCCCGACAGGCCCTCTAGGTCAATAATAATCCTCGATCGTCTGGCCAACGACGACCAATGATGAAGAAGAAGACAATGCCAACCATCAACTTTAACCGTTTCATGTCCTTATCCCTGGAACACAACAAATAGTCCCTACTGTACTATAGGTAGGTGGATCATGAGGTCACTCAAGGACTCAATTCAAGAATGTAGGAGTTCTTCCTGAGGACTCCCACTAGAAATCTCCAACAGCAGAATCGTGCAGTAGTGAACCCCCAACAAGATGGGGGTGTTGCCTCTAGACGTTCGGCCTAGGTCTCTCAGGCCTAGGCATGAATGAAAAACTGTCGGGGACAACATCTAGTCAACAGGGAGCAGGTTCTTACATCTACACCTTCTGGAGAATCCCATCAACCTAACTTGATGGTAAACAACGAGCGAGCACATACACCCATCCGTCCTAATTTTGTTGTCTAACAGATTCGTCTGGAATCAACCCACAAATCCCACCAAATAAACCTAGTGGAGTATTGTGAATAGTAATATACACCTGCTTACAAGTTATCATCCAATCAGTTGGCTCTTTTTACTTCATTTAAAGAAGTCCGCCATCCCAATGTGGTGGAAACTGGTAAACAGGAACATACACTTGATTACAATAACAAATTCTACCAGTAGTCTTGTCTTCCAGTATTGAAGGAATTCCATCAACTAAACTTGATGGGAAATATCAAACAAAAACATACACCTACCAGTGTTCATCAATCCTACCAACAGTATCATTTGGAAGCAACCAGAGAAGTCAATCGGAAAGCTCTGATAGCAAATCTAGGGCAGACCCAACTCTCTGCCCCCATGGATGAGTTTCGTCAATACCCATTGAAAGGAAAAGGATGACATGGGAAGGCACATACACCTACTATAGATATGGAATGGATGTCTATCCCCATTCCTTCCGCTGAAGTCACTAAACACATCTCATCAATCGTGAAAGGGAAGATACAAATCCCTACGCATATTCTGGAAGCATTCCAAGATATTATAAAAACTACTTCAGCAGTACCAAGGGAACACACACATAAATATGTCCCCACACATGGGATGAAACATTGGTATGCCATACCAGAGAAAATACACACCTCTGTTCCAATCTAGGAGGGTCATGGGGCATACTCCCCCATATCATACGGACAACAAGATCGGGAACATACACCCTTTCCAATTGGAGATAATCGGTCTGTTCCATTAAGAAATACAAGGCAAGCACATACACCTTCCCATGATAACCACTTTTCCCAGAAAGTGGCCCCAACTAAGTATAAGAGAACATCCAAGAAGAATTATCACCAACCAATGTTGGAAAATGAAGAGTCTAGCCACGATTTGGATCCTTTTAATGCTGGAGTTCTTGAAGCCCTCAGACATTTATCTCTTTTAGCTCAAGAACCTATCCTCTCATTAACAAATTATGGGAGTGATAATAGTAATTCTGAAGTTCCTCATCAGATACATTATCATGAAATCTTGCCTCCTAAAAATTCGGTCAATCCAGAGCATCTATCTTTGAATTAGAGCCACAACAACCCTTCGTGTGGCTAGAAGACCAAGGAACAATAGGATTATTCCCTTGCTTTAATCCACCATGGTGTTCCTCCCCATGATGGAATTCATTACAAAAGTCCTCTCCATGGTATTATTTCAAATTATCAAGGTAATTCTATAATTGGAAATGTAGTGATGATAAATCCCTCCTATCTCGAGGCACTAGAAAACAAAGACCAGTCATGTATGATGCCTTTTCATTGATGGGTGAAACATTTTATCAACCATAAGACATCTTAAGGGAATAGTTATTCTCCAAACCTCCCTTGGTTCATTTATCTTCTAATACAGAACATTCTCTTTGGTCAGACCAAGTGGAGATATATATAGTAAAAGATGATGAAGATATGTTAAACATGATAAAACAATTGGATAAAGGAGAAATACCAATCATGTTTTGGCCTATGGAAAATTCTATGTATAACATTCCAGAATTGATGGGATAAGATTGCATTCATGATATCAGCCTCAACTTATTGAAGAATATTCATCATTTGAAAACAAAAGTATTACCATATTATGAATATCAAAATAATGTAAAGGTAAAAGAAGGGTTGAAACGCCAAATTGATCTAGAATCTCTCTCAGTTTCTAAACATCCAAAGGTTCAAAAATAGTAGAGAATCCCTCAACATGCATGCCTCAATGCTCTAAAGAGGCTATCCCAGTTAATTTTTTATTCCACATCTGGTGTTTGTATCAGAGGATGAGGTTCAAATGGAGCATTGCATTTCACTGCACTCCAAAATACAAAAAGTCCGCCAAAAGTGGTCTCATGCAATGTTATTGCCCACAGTCGGCCACAATCAATAGATTTTTTTTGTAATTGAATGTACCCTCAAGAACATGCCTCAAACAGCTCTCATTAGAGTAAATCCCAAAGAAAATAATTTCTTGAGTTACTTTTTCATCAAGAATCTAAGAATCTTGAGTAGGCATCCCACTTAGAGGATGCCAGCCGTTTGGAAATGAAAATGTCTGAAATAGTACAATGGTCTTTTGAAATAGGTGATTTGAGTGGTTGTTGGATAATGCACCCAGCTAATGTCCGAACCAAAATTTTCAAAATTAGAAGAGTAGTTCCACAAATTTCAGCCATAAAAGTTCAAGAATCACCCCATATTGAAAGACTGGGGGATAATTTAATTCAACCTTCAAATTCATTAAATGAAGTTCAAAAGTTTGAATAAGAATAAAAGGAACAACCCCATCCTGCAAGGCTGTTGGATTTTTCACATCTACAATCCCCTCCTCAACAAAAGTATGTTTTCTACCAATTAGGGAACAAGTCACAAAGAGTGAACACAAATGAACTATTTGATAATTCCCTTCGGGTTACTATCTACCAAACAGTTCTTGTGAATTCATCATATAAGAGAACATAGTCTCAAGGAAAGTACAGAGGGAGAAAATATTATAAATATACTGAGAGAATTCCATCAATGCATTATGAATCAATAAATGTCATTAACACACCATTGTAGAAGATCCTCTAGGAAATGAGCCTAGTTTAAGGTAATTAGAAGATGAAGTTTTTATACATAATATAGTACCCACTGAGGAAAATGAAGAAGGTACACGTACCTGAAATCAGCAGCTTACCCAAAATCTAAGTATGCCTTCAAATAACCAACTCCCCCCTCTTCGAAAGGCATATAACAAGGGTAAAGGTAAAATTTAGATTGAATTTCACTTTTCCAATGGAGAAGGTCAATCTATAATGCTTGAAGAGATATTTTCACAGCAAGAAGAGGAAATTAAGAAGTTGAGAAGACTCAATACAGAGTTACTTTGAAGTATCATTTCTGCTAAACGTACTCCCCCGAAAGGTCCTCAAATTGCACATCCTATAGGAGCTACTCAGCAAAGAGGATTTTTAGAAACTACAGATGCATATAATGAATTTTTTCCACTGGGTAAACAACCAAGGTAGGATAAAACACAACCTGATAGGCATGTTCCTGTGAGATATCCAAGAAAAATACTAGCACCACCATCAGTGACTTTTCCAGTCATTTCACTAGATCATGCTCCAGTTGTTGTACTTGCATAGGTTCCAAATCATCTGGATATTCCCCAAATTCTTATGAATACAACTGAGGTATTAAAGACTCGATTGGATGTTATGGAGGAAAGATGTGCGCCAGTTCAGCCAAAAAATAAATCTTACCCTAAATGGGTGGATACAATTCCCCCCCCCCAATTTTGTGAATACCACATCCCCAATATTTAATGGTTTGGGAGATCTAGAACAACACTTAAAAAATTTTGTTTCTTGTTGTGATCCCATGATGGGAACTCTTCAACAACAAGAATCCATAAATCTTAGGTGTTTTGTGCAGTCATTACAGGGACAAACTTTTGTCTGGTATACAAAGTTACAATCTCAATCAATTACTGGATGGGAAGATCTTTGTCAAAAAATCCTTCTTTAATTCAGTTCAACATTTCCAAAGATGACCGTTTTTTATCTCACCAATTGTAAAAAAAGGTAGAATGAAAGAGTTTCCGATTTCATTGCATTTTTGAAAGGATTAACATATTTCTTAGGTTTAGCACTCCCTCAATAAGAGTTGCTACCAATTTTTGTGGAAAATATACGTGATGAGTTACACACACCACTGATCCTTGTGAAATACACTGGAGGGTTTTGAGACCTTAATTCAATTGCTCAACAGATAGAAGATTCTATTATAGAAACTAAATCTAAAACTGCTATAATTCCATCATCTTGGGGGAGGAGAATAGGGAAAGCTGAGGCTGCTATAGTTACACTCAAGCAAGCACCTATACCTTTTCCACTTCAAAATCTTCATCATATCAAAGGGATCTACCATATGATCATTAGCAGCAATGGCCACCTTGTCAAGATGACCAAAGTGATCAAAAGTGAAAAAAATTTGATGAATTAAAGAACAAAGATTATTCCTTTCGAAACAAACATGTTTTTGGTTACTTCATCTCATCTCTGGAGAACTATTTGGTTCAGTTTCTAAGGCCTAAGAAACCGAATAAAGAAGGAGATGAAGATCTTCTGAAGTATTGTCCCTTTCACCAGATGTTAGGGAATCCCATACAAAAGTGTTTTGGTTTCAAGGAACTCCTATAAAATATGGTAGAATCTGGAAAACTGAAACTGAAAAGTTTTTCAGATCAAGTAGCATGTGTTACTACTACTGATCCAGAGAAAGAATACAAATGGAAGGAAGTCAAAAGTAAAAATGTGCAGAAATATAATGATCGGATGATCTAAAAAATGATTAACCAAACCCATGCCATTTTACAAACACAATTGAAACAATTGATTGTTTATTCCCCCACTTCTGCCATAGTAAAACCACCTTCATCAAAAGGTCAATCCTCAAAGAAACAAGGTGACCAGAAGGACAAAGAGCAGTCAAAAGAAGACAAGCTCATGTTAAGGACAAATTTTTCCTTGAGCCTCATAAATTTCATTCCATCTGTTTCAAAAGCACGGGCACCATCCTGCCAAATAGAAAAACCAGAACTAACAAGTAATGTAGAATATTTGTCAGATAAAGAATTGATCTTTTTTTCTTTTAATTTTATCCACTTAATAGATCTGCATGCTAATGGTGATTCTGATTATAATGAGCTGGAGTTCCTTGTACATAATTGGGGAACCAGAGGAAGAGGCCATGTTTGAGGATACAAGGGAAGACGTGGGTATTCTAGAAGCTACTATTTTAATTTTACCCCTTCTCAAACCATATATGAAACAAAAACTCATGGAAAATCCCTTTATCAGGATCAACAAGAACAAATAGATTTTTCTATGCAAGACAGGTTCAGTTCTAACATGATTATTTTGGAGGACTGATTAGAAGTCACACTATCTTCTTCTCAGCAAGTAGATAGACCTAGTCAGTCTAATCTACCAAATCCAGAATTGTTTTCAACTTCTGTTCCAACATAGGGAACATCTATATCAGAAGAATCAACTTTCAAGGCACCTACAAAACCGCATCTCCATGTTGGGAAACACAGACCTCTGGATCAAAAGTATGATGTATTGAAATAATTTTCCCAAGTACCAGCCATGTTATCAATTCTGGATGCTTTGAATCTATCAAAATTCAAGAAGCAATTATTGAGGATTTGTCAAGTCCTCAAGAGTTTGAAACCAAAGTTTCTACTACGGAGGATTAATTATAGAGAATAATCTTACAGAATGTCATGCAGTCATTTTTTTACAGATGAAGACGAAGATGATGTTGTACATGGACATATTATACCTTTGTATTTATCTAGAAAGGTCAATGACATATAAATCTGAAAAGACTTCATTGATAATGACTTGAGAGTCAATCTCATTACCATTCATACACTTCATCGATTGGGTCTGAATGAATCTGACTTATCTCCTTCCACATCAATGTTGCAAGGATGTGAAAAGAATGAGAAATAACCTCTGGGTGAGATTACACTCCAAACTCAATTTGGAGATCTTGTGTCTAATTCAGAATTCATGGTTTTTCATCAAGACACAACCTTTAACATTCTGCTTGGAAGGACATGGCTACATCAACATGCGGTCATACCTTCATTATACCACCAATGTCATACGTACTATTTCAATGGTCAAATCAGGATATTTTATGGGGACAAGGCTCCATTAAAAATGTGTGAATATCAATACATTGAGGCATAGTTTTATCACACAAAATGAATGAGGTCCATGACAAATGAGATAACCAGATTTCATGCTGTGAATGTTTTGGAAAAGATCACAGCAAATACATTCATACATTTGAGTACAGATTATGTGCTACCCATCAATAAAATTGAATGGGTAAAACCAAATCCAATCACTCATCCAATAACTTCCATAATGTAAATTGCGGAAACTGATCCTGACAAAATGGGATAAATTATTGATTCACCTAGTAGTGATGAAAACTTAAATGGAGATGTTTTCATTTCATATGTTGAACTATAAAAAAAATATACTTCTTCAATCATAGTAAAAGAAGTTTTATCAACACTAGAGGGAGACATAGATGTCGATTCCCAATCTATCATCTCTTATTTATTACCCCAGGAAGACCCTTCATCATTAGTAGGGTCAGAAATGGTGGCCTCTTCTTGAGGATGTTCAAATACTGATCCCTCCCCTAACTCTAGAATTTTTGCCTTGTCACCTACTATAAAAGTAAAAATAGAAGAGGTAACACGTAATTAAGAAGAGGAAGATCTCAGGGCTGCTCCTCCCTCATTTGAGGAAGGTTTATCTACTACTATGGATGAGATCAGAGAAATAAATCTGGGTACAGAAGAAGTTCCACGCCCTACTCTAATTAGTGTGACCATGACTTCTGAAGAGAAAGAGGTGTATATTTCATTTCTAATGAAACATAGAGATGTATTTTCTTGGAATTATATAAAAATTATAGAACTTAATATTGATGTAGCCACCCATCATTTGGGTTTTCCAGAAGAACATTGCGGATTCAAGCAGGTAGAAAGAAGAACATACCCTACTCATGCCTCTAAAATTGAAGCTGAAGTTGATAAGATTATAAAGGATAACTTTTTTAGGGAAGTTCGATATCCCAAATGGTTGTCATTCATTATCCTAGTGAAAAAGAAAAATGGGAAAATTAGAGTTTGCATTGATTTCTAAGATCTTAACCAGCATTTTCATAAAGATTACTTTCCAGTTCTGATTACAGAGCTTTTAATTGATGAAATAGCTGGATATGATGCTCTTTCATTCATGGATGATTTCTATGGGTATAATAAAATATGTATAGCCCCATAGGGTGAAGAATATACAACTATTAGATCTCATCAAGGTGTGTTTTTATATTGAGTAATTCCCTTTGTCTTAAAGAATATAGGTGTGACATATCAACGTGACATGCATAATATATTCAAACCCTTCTTAGGTAAATTTATTGAATGTTATGTGGATGATTTGGTGGATAAATTCAGACAATGTTCCAATCACTTGGCTGATCTGGAGACCATATTTAATAAACTTCGACAAAACAGTTTGAAGATGAACCCCTAGAAATGTGATTTTGGGGTAACCTTATGAAAGTTTCTTAGCTTCGTTGTATGCCATCATGGTATCTAAGTTGATCCTAAGAAAAAAAATAAATCCATTGTATGTCACCCCCTTTAAATTTCAAAGAATTAAGAGGACTCCAAGGACACTTGGTCTATATTCGGTGATTTATCACCAATTTGGCATGCAAGTGTTTTCCCTTCATTAGATTAATAAATAAGGGAGCCACCTATCAATGGATTGAAGACTGTCAAGAATCATTTGATACCCTCAAGAAATATCTCTTGAGTCCACCGGTATTGGTGCCACCTGTTGAAGGAAGACCACATATCCTCTATGTGACAGCTTTAGAGCGATCACTGGGAGCCTTCCTTGCTCAAAAGAATGATGCTGGGAATGAAAATAGTCTTTACTGTCTTAGTAAAATTATGTTTGATGCAGAAACTCGATATTCAAATATTGAAAAGTATAGTCTAGAATTAATATTTACAGTTTATAATTTGAGGCACTACTTGCAACATCATGAGGTCCAATTGGTGTCTCGTAGTAATCCGCTCAAATTTATCCTCAGTCGTCCTATGCTTATAGGGAATCTGGCATGTTGGGTAGTTATTTTACAGTAGTTTGATATTCATTTTTTGCCTTAGAAGGAAATAAAAGGCCAATCTCTAGCTAAATTCCTTGCTGAACATCCATCTACGGAAGATATATCATTAAATATTGAACTTCCTGATGAAGTGGTCTTCACTATTCCAGACCATCCCCAAACATGGGAGATGTACTTTGATGGTGATTCCATAAGTCCAAAAGGAATGAGAATGGAAAACCCTAAACTAAACAAAGTTGGGTTAGGAATTGTCATTATCTCCCCATAAAAGGTAGTACTGCCTTATTCCTTCTTATTATCGGAATGCAGAACCTACAATGAGGCAGAGTATCAAGATCTCGTTATATGTTTGGAATTTCCCCTTCAGGTTCAAGTGAATCACATAAAAGTGAAAGGTGATTCAGAATTGGTAATCAATAAAATCAATGGGGAATATTGTATAAGAAAAGAAGAGTTAATCCCTTTTTGTGAATACATTAGACAGTTAATGGCAGAATTTTCCTTAGAGCCGACATTGTATTATGTTCCGCGATCACAAAATACCTAAGCTGATGCACTGGATAATGCAACTACAATATTGGCAGATCCAAATCAGGATGAGATAATCATCAACATAGCCCATCTTCGTGTGGTCTTACCTTTTTTTCAAACCAAAATAGGGGAAATTAATGAAATTATCCCTATTTTTGATCCATATGTTCATACCATAGAATGGATAACACCCATCATGGAATATCTTCAAAATGGAATACTTCCACCAGATAGGACTCACAAAGAACAGATACGATGACTAGAAACCAATTTTACTCTTTATGATAGTCCAGACCACCAGAATATACTATAAAAATGAGGCTTCGATAGAATACTCCTTAGATGCATTTATGGAGAAGAAACCATAGATATCATGAAAGAAGTTAATTTAGGATTTTTCAGTGCTCACCAGTCTGAGCATAGGATTTCTGATCAAATCTAAAGGATTGGATACTTTTTTCCTTCAATGATGCAGGACTGTACAGATTTCACTAAGAAATTTCATCCCTTCCAAGTGCATGAAAACTTAATTCATTAACCCCCAAAGTTGCTACATACAGATAAATACTCCTGGCCATTTTCAACATGGGGAATAGATATTGTAGAGCCTTATCCTCCAGCCACAGCTAAGCAGTTCAAGTATATTTTTACTACTACTAACTTATTCTCTAAATGGGATGCGACAATACCTCTCAATGAATTTGGATCCAAAATCATTATTAGTTTGGCCAAAACTAATATCATCACCATATTTGGTGTCTTTCATACTATTTTGACGGACAATGGCACCCATTTTTGTTCTGCTGAGGTAAAAAAGTTATATCAAGAACATAATATCAAACCCAACCATTCATCTCGCTATCATGCAGTAGCCAATGGATAGATATAGTACTTTAATAAGACCCTATCAAATATACTCTAGAATATGGTGGATAGAGAAAATAAATCATGTCCTGATAAACTTTTGAATGCTTTATGGTCTTATCGGGCTACTACCTGTACTTCCACCCAAGAAACTCCTTATTCATTGGTATATAGAATCGAAGAAGTTTTTCCAATTGAAATGAAATTTCCTTCACTCAGAGTTGAAATCTGTGATTAATTATCCACAGATGAGAGGTATAAAAAAGTTCAATGAGTTGGAACGATTATGTGAGAAAATATTGCATACTTTGCACCATTTAGAATTCTATCAGAACAGAATAGCACAAGCCTTTAACAAGAAAGTTCACCTCCATTCATTTCTTAAAGGAAATTGGTATTGGTCCTCAGGACTCCAATGACACTAGAAAATAAACCTCGAAATATTGAGCCAAAGTGGGAAGGACCTTATTCCATACATAAGGTCTACTCAAATGGAGCTTATGCCTTAATCTCAATGGATGGAGTGCCCATTACAACTCCAACCAATATGAGATTCATGAAGAAATACTTTTTTTAATTAAAAAGATAATTTGTCCTAGATGTTAGACTTAAAACTGCACAGTACAATGTCCTAGTTACAAGACCTTAAACTGAATAACAACCATAAGCGTCCATGCTGCATGATGTTAAAATGCATAGCATCTTTGTCCTTATCGCACGACGTTAAACTTCATGACACCATTTTTCCTCGTTACATGACATTAAACTTCATGGTTAACATCTTCAATAATTGATGTTAAAATAATACATAAACAAACATCATTGACATCATATCTACTCCTTAGTGGCACATGAGTCCCTCTCTTCCTAATGCCTGAGTCAGATCAGCATAGGGACCTTATTTCAAGAACTATATATGGCTTGATTCTTATTTTCAATGAGATACGTTGAGATGCCTAAATCTCTAATTTTGGGCCCAACCATAATCACAAAGTCTTATTATTTTCTTTTCCCCTTCTATATATGAATCAGATCTATATAGAGTGTTTCCTTATGATATATGGTCGGGTCCTTATACAATTATATGTCTTAAGATTAATCATTCTCTTAGAATGTGTCAAATCCCCCATTATTCATGTCAAACTCAATTGGCGTGAGGAATGATTGTTTAAAGAACTACGTATGGCTTGATTCAAATCTATTTGAGATACATAGATATGCCTAGATATCCAATCTTGGGACCAGCCATGATAAAACCCCCTTTTATTCCTTATATAAGAATCAAACCTGCATAAGTAATGTTTTAAGAACTATGTATGAATTAATTTTTCCCCAAAAAGACACATAGTGACACTTGGGTTTTATCCCTTAATCCAGTTAAAATATATATTTTTTTCACATCAGTTTATCTTCATCCTTACCGCCTGACGTTAAACAGCATGGAAATCTAACACCCCCATTTTTCACTTGTGTTACCTTTGTATTGTAAAAGAAACCCATAATGCTCTTTATTTCTCACATCGAGAATAGATCATGTGGTCTTAGGAATTGGGTAAAAGGATTATTTATATAAATAAGGTGTTTTAATTTCTTACGGGTCTATCAATGTCCTCACTAAATGACTTAAAATTGCACCGTATAATGTTCTCACTACATGTCTTTAAACTACACATCATAATATTAATTCAGAGGAAACAATGAAGGTATTCATTTTACATATGTGTTATATCTATGTAAAGGACTTCAAACTCATGGACAATATTGAATCAAATATTTCTCATGTGCATTGAGTATAACCCCTTCCATATTTCACACTCTTAATATTGAATGTTTCCAGATCTTCATAATTTTTCTTATGGTTTATGGTGACAGAGTTTCTAATACTTGAGATCTCTTTTTATTTACTATGTAGTATGTGCCCTTAAGTGGACTTTCATAAATTGCCTACATAATGGGGATTTCAGTCAAAAGATGCCACTATTTGGCTATGCAGAATTTTCCCCAGTTGGCCCTACATAACAAAAACCCCATAACAGGTTTTTCAGATAATGGTAACTTTGTTCTTGGCTATATTATCTTTGTACCCTTCAAACTTTGATGACAATAAACAAGAATTTTTATTTTAAAACAGTCATTCAGGTATACTTATCGCATTATCTTTCTACCAATCTGAAAGTCTTCAAGACCATGGTTTACACATTTACCTCACCAGGTGTTCAATACAATATGAAATAACCTTGGAATCACTTGGACACATATCATATACTCTTTCCATTTATGGTCATAGTCATATAACCTAAAACTACAAACACCATACCTTCTACATTTGGGTCAGACCTTCATAGAAGTCCTATTCCTACAATTCTTTGGAAATATTGGTTGGAAATACCCTCTCCATATTTAGGTACCTTTCTTCATAAACAAAAATCTATGCTTCGGAAAATAATAATTTCCATAATCTTTCTTTGGATTTTAGCAATATAATGGCAAACTTCTGAGAGCTATTTTTCATGACTATGCAGCATGTGTGCTTAGGTGGACTTGCATAAATTTTATACATAACAGGCCTACTAGTTAAAAGATTCCACTATTTGTCTATGCATTATATTTCCCAGTTGGCCCTACATAATATAGCTCCCATAACAGGTTTTTCAAATAATGGTAGCTTTGTTCTTGGAAAAGACTTCCTCTAATTCTTTTGGACCTTTTCCCATTTCATTCTTCAGATCCAGAAATTCAAAAATCACAGTTTACAAATTTCCCTTCCATACCTGAATATGGTAGTATGTTTCTACACAAATTTTCAAGAAATTGGGAGGGTCTCATATCGTTGGTCAGAGCTAAAGACCTTAAATTAAAGACACACAATATCTTCAATGCATTACTTAAAATAGCACAATAGAAATGTACTCACTACATGACTTAAAACTGAACAGAATGATATCCAAAATTCCCCTTTCTGATAAATTTTAACAATTCCACATACACCAAATTTGTATAGAAATTGTTTTACTATTCATAAAATATGTCAGCATAAAATAGCCCTTTTATTCTTAAAATTTATTTCTTTGGAAAAACCACCCACTTTGGTCTTGAGTCACCCAAATATTATATTCCCTTTCTTATCAATAGTAAAATTTCAAACTTCTAAGAGATCTTTTTCCTGAATATGCAGCATATGCCCTTAGGTGGCCTTTCATAAGTTGCCTACATAACAGGTTCGTTGGTCTAAAGATGCCATTATTTGTCTATGCAGCATATGTCCCAGTTGGCCCTACATAACACAAGTCCCATAACTGGTTTGTCAAATAATGGTAACTTCATTCTTGGAAGAGTCTCCCATTATTTTGATACATGTTTTAAAATTGGTGACAATAAAAATCATGTCTAAAGACTCCCCTTGGAAATATTTAAAGAATATTAAAGAAATTCATAGACACTAAGTCATGTATGGGATCTAATTTCAAAAATTTATGGTCAAAGCTGTATAACCTTAAATACTAGCCCTTTATAGTCCAATATGCAAGAATCTAACCTGCTGACAATAAAAGACATGGTACTCACTAGATTGAGAACCCACAAAGGGACCTCTGAACAAAATTCGAGACCCAGCTCACTAAACACACATTTTTGTATGATTTATGTAATATTGAAAAATAAAAAAGTCAAAAGATACAAGGTTTTTGGGGTTTTCAACATAAACCTAGTAAAAATAAAACTATTCTCACTAGGCCCCTTAGCTTATGTAAAAATTTGAGCATCCTTCCAAACTTTATGTAGCTCCAAATATAATAAAATGATGTTGGAATGCGTAAAAGTTCCCCACTTTTACCTTAGAATAAGATTCTTTTTGTTCTGAATGAATCAAATTATAAGGGGGGCTTTTGTTGACACCATGAAATGAGTTCTATACACTTTTCCATAGAGTGAAGATATGATTCTCACATAGACAAAAAATGTAAAGTATGAGTAAAGATGTTTTCACCAATAAGGAAGAAGATGCAAGCTTGATTTCTATGTTCCAAAATACTACTCCATACCCAATAAATAAGTACAATGATTTCCCCATCCAGAAGTAGGCAGTGGATTTACAAGATTGATGAAAAAAGGTGTCGACACATTAAATTCAATTTCCGAGTTTTATCTGTGAAGACTTGGAGTGTTCACAATCTCAAGAAGTGTAGATTTATTCGAGAGATTCTATTTGATAGGTCACAAAGCCCAAACAGACTTACGGATCAAAAGTTATGGCACTCAGAAGATATAAAATTTTCACAAAGGGACCTATACGGAGGACCTATACAGGGGAGCTAAGTAGAGGTCCTATGTGGGGGACCTACATGGAGGACCTACATAGATATATAATTTCTACACCCCTACACAGAAGATCTACATGGAGGACCAATGTGGAGGACCTACGCGGACAACTTCCCTTCAACCAGGTCCCATCCATGCATATAAATAGGACCATAGGGCTCCCCATTTTAGAGACAAAAAAAGTTAGAATAATTCCCAAAGCTCCCATTGCATAGATCTTTCTCCCAAATCCCCCAAATTATCTTAGAAAGCTCTCGAAAAAATGAGAGAAGAAAGAATTAAAGGGGGGGATTTGTTCAAATCCCACTAGGGTCTAGAACACAAGCATCTGTGGGGAGCACCTACACAGTGCCCCTACGCGGAGCCCTTGTGCGGTACACCTGGGCCAAGGACCTGTGTGACGCACCTGCGTGAAGCACCTGCGCACTGCACCTGCGTGGAGTACCTACGCAGAGGAGCTACATGGAGTACCTATGTGAGGCACTTTGGCAGAGCACCTGCGTGACCCTGCTAGTCTATACCACAGGGGCTGCACCCCCGCACCCCTGCTCGGGATCAATGCTGGGCTATGGTCCCTTCCCTTCGGGTCGGTCCCTTCACTTCCGTCAATGACCACCATGAAAAATGGAGAGTCGCACCATGAACTTTTCGGGTTCGGTAGATGACATTTTTCATTTCTCCCTTTATGCAACCCAACTTCTGACCTAAGAATACCATGATTTGGGATAATCCTCCAGACTTAGTGAAATACCTTGAGTTGACTTAATACTATTGCTTCCTTTTACATTTTATGAGTTTGGCCTCTCCTTATGGTTTCCTCGAGTACCTTGAGTTAACACATTCCTCAAGAAACTACTCAAACCTCATCACCTGACTCATATACCAAGTTAAATCTCAAATAGGAATCCTCCTTAAGAGTAAGCCCCAAACAATCTCAAATGGGCATCCTCCTTAGGAGTAAGCCCTAACCAATATCAATTGGTAATCCTCCTTAGGAGTAAGCCCCAACCAATTTCAAATGGGAAGTCATCCTAGTGTAAGCCCCAAACCTTCATCCCTTCCTCCTTTAATTGGACCCTTTTCCAATGTAAAGTCACTATAGGGAAGTCTTATCGTCTCGCCCTCTTCCCGGGTCTCCTCGACCTCATCCACTCTCGCACCCATAGGTGTGACCTATTCCACTTGCAGAGGAGGAAAAGTGTGGATGACTTTGTTGAATCTTTTATATTCTCTTGTTTCTCACACTGAGAATGACTCATGTGGGCTTAGAGATTTGTCATGGTAACAGCATTTTCACACTGGAATGAACTATGAGAACTCTAATTCCTGTTCAAACCAAGATACATAGGAAGACTTTCTAGGGACCGAGCTCACTGAATATCCTCTTTAGAAATTCAACCCTAATTCCTTTAATCTGGGAATCCTACTTAGGAATAATCCAAAAATTAAACCCCCCAAATCATCAAGGCATTATTTTCAGGAAGTAATTCCAAACTCACTTCTCTCAAAGGTACATACTCTCCAATGAGACTTATTGAACTACATGGGATTTGATTCAAATCCACATGGGATTCATAGGAAGACTCATTAAGGTTCAAATCCAACACTTCAAATCAACCCTATTCTCCTTGGGCCTTATTCCCAAAAGGGTTTAATCTTACTTGGAAACTCATATCCTTTCTATTTTCCTTGGGCTGCTTTAGCATAAGTCCTATACCAAGCTTTGACTAAGCACCTTCCGCATATAGGTCCTTATCACATGACCTTAAAAGGTATGATGTTTCCCTTTAAATGACACCGAACTACGAGGGTTATGATTCCTTTCATAAGGATATGTAGGTAGCACATTTTATGGTCATGATCCCAAGATCAAAACAAACATTCGTCTCCCTAGATGATAGTAAATTATAGAGTGCCCCACTGAGTGGATTAAAAACCAATATCATTATAATGATGATTAAAAGAATATTTAAATAATATATGAAAGGATACCATTGATGGAGAACCTTGAATATATAAATATTTCTCCATTAATTAAGAAACTTGAATACATACTGATGATTCTAAATTTTACACATGTTAATAAGTGATTTAAAATTCCAAGGGAAACTTATGTTATGATTGGTGAATTATAAGGGTTCATGAAAATATCTTAAATTTACAAATAGAGTCCCGGAGTAGACAATAATTCCCCCCAAAAGGGTGTGATGAGTCTAACCTCCCATCCTCTCAACCAATGCATGTTCCTAAGTGTCATAAAGTTCAAACTTAATGAACTCTTGCATTTGGAAAGCAGGTCCCCTTTGGATAAAGAACTGTTTGAAGTTACCAGTTCCATGAATAAATATAATGAAAAATACATAGAAGTAGTGATTCTTAAAACTATAACACACGTTTCAAGGAACTACGAAACAGATGTAAATATCATTTTGATTTCTATTCTCCTAGACATAGTGAAGAATATTTGCAAGAAGCTTCTTTTGAGATCTTCCCAATCTTTTATCTCCCATAGTTAAAGATTGTACAACCTTTTCTTGATTCTACCTCAAGTGAGAAGGGTAATTTTATCTAATTTATGTTCTCTTCTACAACTCCTTGGGGTTTGAAGCTGGAGTAGACATAGGTGAACTCTTGGATGTGTCGATTTGGGTCTTCACCTAAAAGGCCATGAAATTTTTTTAGCACTTGGATCATATTAATGTGCAGTTCAAAATCATTTTCTATGGAAGGGATGGTGATTTGGTTATTTTGATTATTAAATTGAGGTGCACAAAGATCATGTAGAGTTTGGTTGAGATTTTCATCCATTATTGTAGGTTTAGAGTGATCACTGAAAGAATCACTTAAATATGTGAGGTGTATTTCCTATAAATATCTGTGTAATTTTTTTATCTCAATTGGGTTATTGTTATTTCAATTTCAGGATCGAATTCAATTAAATGGTTATTTTAACTACGTGTCATTCAAGAAAGTTTTTATTATTTTTTGTGTTTTAAGGCACTATCTCCCTGGAAAAAGCCCCAATTTTTGACATGTGCCTGTCATGGGGTGTGGAAAAAACAATTATTTGGTAAGTTAAAATATAGTATATTAGTTAACCTAGGTTTTATCTAGATAGGAGTGCTCAATAATCAAGTCAGTCACTTTAAAATTACATAAGGAAGTGGTAGTTTTTTTAAATGAATGATTTTGAAAAGAAACTAAAGGAAGAAATTACATAAAAGATTGAAATAAAATTAAAAAATCATGTGATTCTCAATGGGTTATCCCCATTCACATACTCCTAAAGAAAAATGGCTTGACCATTGTTAAAAATGATAGAAATGAATTGATCCCCATGAGAATACAAAATAGATGGAGAGTGTGTATAGATTATAGGAACCTAAATCAATTTTCTTGAAAAGTCCACTTTCCCATTCCATTCATCGATAAAATACTAGAAAGGTTAGCTGGGAAAACTCATTACAATTTTTTAGATGGATTCTCAAGATAATTTCTGGTACTGATCACACTAGAAGACCAGGATAGGGTTACCTTCACCTATCCATTTGGAACATTAACTTACAAAAGGGTGACTTTGGGGCTATGCAGTGTCCCAGGTACATTTCAATGGTGTATGGTGAGTATTTTCTCAGATCATATTTAGGACTACTTGGAGGTATTTCTTGATGATTTCAAAGGTTGAGGTAATTCATTTAATCATTTCTTGGGAAACTTGGAAAACATTTTGAAAATGTGTGTTGAAAAGAACCTTGTCTTAAATTTCTAAATATGTAATTTCATGGTTGGAATGGGAATAGTGCTTGTGCACATAATTGCACAAAAAGGGATTGAGGTTGATAAATCAAAATTTTAAGTAATAAATTCCTCACCGTATCCAACTTTTTTAAAACATGTTAGATCATTTTTAGGAAATGAAGGATTTTACAGAAGATTCATCAAAGGTTTTAGTAAGATTTCTCTCCCTCTATCAAGATTAATACTAAATGAAGCTGACTTTAATATTGATTATGCATGTAGTAATTCATTTTATGAACTGAAACTAAGGTTGATCACACCTCCAATAATGCAACCACAAAACTGGGAGTACCCTTTTGAGTTGATTTGCGATGAATCAAACCAAGAGGTGGGATCTGATTTATCACAAAGAATTTACATAAATCCTCAAGTCATATCATATGAATCGAGGACCTTGGATTCCACAAAAATAAATTACACAACCACCAAGAAGGAGTTCCTTGTAGTTGTATTTTCAATAGATAAATTCTAATCACATCTTCTTCACATTAAAGTTGTTATTTTTTATGATCATGCAATACTCGGGTATTTAATAAAAAATGTGGATTCAAAGCCAAGGATAGTGGGATGAATACTACTATTAAAATAGTTCAATTTGAAAAGTAAAGATAAAAAGGGAACTCAAAATTTGGTTGCTGATAATCTAAGTCGACTACCCCAAACCACTGAAGTAGAAATTCCAAACCAGAACCCACTTAATGATGAGATTCTTGGAGAACAAATCTACATCACCAACGGTGAAGTTCAATGGTATGTCAATATGGTCAATTATCTGGTAACGTCTCAAGTCCCATCTCATTTAAACTCCCACCAAATTCAAATGATGAAATATGAATCTAAATATTATATTTAGGATTATTTATTTTTTTGGAATACTGGCAATGGAAAAGTAATTAGAAGATGTTTTCTTGAAAGTGAAATTGATTCTATTTTTGAGTTTTGACACACTTTAGCTTGTGGAGACCAATTTGGACCATAAAGGATTGCAAGAAAGTTTTTTTAATATGGACTTTATTGGCTCACCCTTTTTAAATATGCTCATAATTTTTTCAAAACTTGTGAAAAATGTCAGTTTTATGGAAAAATTTCAAAGAGACAATAAATTCCCCAATAACCACTTATTTTTGGTGAAATTTTTGGATTTTGGGGGATATATTTTAGGGGCATCTTCCCAATTTCATTTGGAAATTATTATATCTTTCTTGTAGTTGATTATGTTTCCAAATGGGTGGAAGAAAAAACCACCAAGACTGATGATGATAAAATTGTTTGTGATTTTGCAGGAGTAACATATTTTGTAAGTTTAAAGTGCCTAGAGCCATCATTAGTGACCAGGGGACTCACTTTTTCAATAGGATAGTGGAGTATTTGATGAAGAAGTATGGGGTGC
Source organism: Viscum album (assembly GCA_963277665.1). Classification (NCBI taxonomy): domain Eukaryota; kingdom Viridiplantae; phylum Streptophyta; class Magnoliopsida; order Santalales; family Viscaceae; genus Viscum; species Viscum album. The sequence continues at coordinate 1,893,835,215 of OY728158.1, read as the reverse complement.
ATCATAAAACATCAACTCCCTATCATCCACAGAATAATGGTCAAGCTAAAGTGTCCAATAGGTAAATAAAAGGAATTTTAGAAAAGACTATTAATACAAATAATAAGGATTAGAGACAAAGGTTGGAAGAAATATTATGGGATTACATGATAGCCTATAAAACCCCAATTGGATTGAGTTCATATAGGCTAATTTAAGGTAAAATCTAGAACCTACCTATAGAATTGGAACATAAGGCATATTGGGCTGTGAGGAAGATAAATTTGGATCTTGAAAGATCTGGGAAGGATAACATATTATAGTTATAGGATCTAGAAGAAATTATAATAGAAGATTTTTAAAACTCTCAGATTTATAAAGAGAGAACAAGAGTGGCTCATTAGAAGCTGATCAAACTAAAGGACTTCCATCCCAGATACATAGTGTTGTTATTTCATTCAAGACTCAAGTTGATGCCAGGTAAACATCGTTCCATATGGGGAGGTCCATTTATAGTTACCCATGTACATCCTTCCAATTATGTGCAGATTGTGAAGGATGGAGAGAAGAAGCCATTCACTATTAATGGGCATCAGTTAAAGAAATTACTTGGGACCATGCCATCATATCCAGTGGAGGAGATCACACTCCTCAAACCCATTTATCAATAAATACATTGGGTTGTACTTATCCTTACCACTTTATTGATTTTTGGTATTTAATTGAAAATATAAATACATGTTTAATCCACTTTAATTCATTTAGGACACTACATCATTTAAGTGTGGGGGAGGGAAATTTTATAGTTTAGTAATTTCAATTGTCTGTTTTTCTGTTTTTCAAAAAAAATGTGTTTTTCAATTTTGTGTGTGTTTATAAAACATTTTAGCTGAAATGATTATCATTGAAACTTTTGAAACCAAGGTCAACGTGTGAAACAATTTATCCCACGAATGAATGTTTAAAATGACTTTGTTTCATGTTTAACTCTTTAAGAATTTCATGAAAAGTACTCATTTTATTTAATCCCATGCCATATCTCACTGTCTTTATATCTGAAATCAATTTCCTTTAAGGCTTCTAAAACTATTGTTTTAATATTATTTACATTCACCTCACTTATTTAGAGAACCAAACCATGATTTATTTAACCATAATTTGATCTATTTCTGTCAAACGTGAGGGTTTGAGGTACCTGTGTTTTAAATGATCGAGGCATTTATTTGGTTTTAAAGCCCCATTTTCTAAGAATATTTTTAATTATGTCCTACCTTGAACATTTAATCCTTATATCCCTTATAAATCATGAACAACCTGTTAGGTTAGCCACATTACAAGCCAATTTTCCCTATCCAATCTGCTCTTGAAGTGAAATTTCATAATCTATTTGAACTTATGTGTGGGTGAAGACTCCTTGCATTATGGTACCTCATTTGGTGATACTTTGGGTGGATAATAAAATAGTGAATATTTGAATATGCTACTAAAAAAATTCATTGTTTTGAAATTTGTTCCATTTTTAAGCTTCCATGTAATAGAAGTTGTGCCTCTCTGGAGCTTCCAATGGAGAATGAAAGTTGTGCATATCTGTAGGTTTCCAAAAAAATCATGTTTGGGATGATTGATATTCTTGCTATTTAAATGATAAATGGTGTGAACATTACTTTATTTTGCATTATTATGGATCTTAATTTCTACTAAGGAGAGTGAAGAGGATACCATACATGAGTGAAAATGAGAATAATGCAATTTTGCTTCAAAAAAGAGCCAAATCCTCCTCATTCAGCGTCTGAATTTTTGACATCTAAATCCCACAAAACTAAAGCCACAAAAAACCTTATAGATTACTCATGATAAAAAAACTTCCTTGACTCACATTGGGTGGATATGTAGGAATTTATCAAGCCTAAGGTAACCCTTTTATGAGTTTGGATGAGAAAGACATTGGTGAAAAAATTGAAATTTGTGTGATAAGAGAAAATATAAGTGAGTTAAGTGTTTTGTGTGCATGATAAGATAAATTAAGTGGAAATATATTGGATTATATAAAGGGAGAACTTGAAATAATGGTTTTTAATAATTCTTGATATCTTTTGTTTCTTGGTATTAAATTGGTGGATCCCATGGATATGTGTTTTAAATTTCCTTTGACATGATATTGATGTTTACTTGTCCAGGAGTCCAAGTGAAACGCGTAGGGGAATTTATATTTTTAATATTTTCATTACTATTCTTATGTTTTTAAATAATTTTATCCCTACCAATTAATCAGTTTTAGCTTATTTGGATCATTTATTTTTTTTAGTGATTTTTGAGCTTAAATGTGAAAAGTGGTTAATTCTGTAAATCTAACAGTTTTTTATCACCTCTGTATTTCATGAATAAATTTTAAAAAATTAATCCAATTGGAGTGATTCCCTTTTTTAGGATTTCATTATTTTGGGGATATAAAATATATTTTTGGACCATGATCCCATTCAAATTCCTATAAACCCAAAAAAATCAATCAATGTGAAAACTTGTTCTGGATGGTAGAATGGAACTTACCTCATTCAAAGAGTCATATATTGGGTTAACAAACAAAAAATGGAATGATTCCATATGGGTTATAAATAAAACTCTATGAGGAAGTTCCACATTAAATTTCATGAAGATAAGATTTCATTAAGGCTGCCACTGAACAGATCAAAGTGGGGTTGGTGGAATAGAGTTTGGTGGTGAGAATAAGTCATCTAAATTTAGGAAGACATAACTTATTTGAAACATATCCAATTGCTCTGACATTCATAGGGTAGATTTCCAACCCCATTTCTCACATATTATAAGAAGGTACCACGACCTGATTATACCATATAGTGGGATAATCGAAGCTAAAATTCTGGCAGACAGATTCTGGAGGATATTTTTGTTTCTGTTCTTCTTTTTACCTCTATTATTTCTTTTAGTTTTGTAACATATTCTTATTCCCCATTATTATCAATTAACCTTACCATGTTGGGGTAAATCTTATGAGTGATCGGGTAAGGTTAGGTTTTCCATTTTTTAATGTCTTTGTTTATGCACTTAATGTTATAAAATGTTTTCACTATTCTGCGATGTTGGTTTCAATTTTTAATACTAGTTTATATAGTCTTTTGAGATTATATTTGATTTTATATTATGTTGTTATTATTTATTTATTTAATTAAAATTATCTCCCTCAGTAGGTTCCGGTCTATAAACGATGGAATGGATCAGAGTTTAGTGGTGAAGTACTTGGAAATCGTCAGTATGTGTGAGAGTTGTAGTGCATATTCAAGATTTTTTGGGATAAACAAGACCAGATCGGGAATTGACTAAATCAATTGAGGGTATTCGCTGAAACTATTTCAAAAAAGCAAGGAGATTAGACCAAAATAATAGCTTGTTAAGGCTTACTCTCTCCAACACCATTGACCAAATAAGTGAGAGGAATTAATTGTAGAATCCCACTTTAATCAGCTTAGAAAAAGAGGACAGAATTAATTTATACTATGATATAATTTCAATTAGAAAACTAAACTATACCTAATCACCCAATTAATATAACTATTTTCAATCACATGATTTTTCAATTTGATTTCAATATTTAATGTAATTTCTTCATTTAGTTTATTTTCAAAATCAATCATTTAAAAAACAACCACCACTTCATTATCTAATTTTAAAGTGACCAACTTGATTGTTGAGTGGTCCTCTCTAGAGAAAACCAAGGTTAACCACTATACTATATTTTAACTTATTAAATAATTGTTTTTACAACACGCCATTACATGCATGTATCAAACTCTATTACCCTTCACTTGGATGTGTAAAACTTTTGAGTGATCGGGGAAGGGGGGGGGTTTCCTTTTATAATATCAGAGTCTTAAACTTTAATTTAAAACTCTCTTTTTTGATTGAATTATTTCTATTTTAATTAGTTCACTATTTGATTAATGTGATTGAATTTAGGGTTTTAGTGTCATTTATTGTTTTAAGATCTGGTTTAATTGATTTTATCTCCCTATGCCTAGTGAATTTTTTCTTGATCGAGCAGATTATTTTATGTAGAGAGTGTTTATAAATAGTTACAATGTGTGTGCAATGAGTGAATTGTTTCTAGATTTATAAGGAAAAAAAATTCCCAATCAGTATATCTCTTATTTTTTTGGGAATGGTTTATGAATTTTCAAGTACACTAGAGTGGTTTCCAATACTTCCTTTAATGAAGGGTGATTAACTGTAAAAACCCGAAATTTTGAATAAATCTTGTTTCCTAATTTTATGTGTTATTTTATTTTTTATACTCAACAAAAATGTTTCATTTGATAACATGAGTATAATTAAAATGATACTGTTGGTTTTTGACTATTATATGACCATTGGTCAATATGACCACTAGAAACTAAACGTTTTGATTATTGTCTCTAAATACAAGTAATCTTGTTTTATTAATATAGAAAGAAGATTCGATGGCCTCACCCAGTAGTCTTGGACCAATCGAAGCCCATCTAACAAAACTTGGGAAGGAGGTAGCACCACTGGGCTTTGCTCTGGACCAAACCCAAGCTGAACTTCATCGTATAAAGCTAGAACGGGATCGCCTTCGCGAGAAGTTCAAACTGATAGAAATTACTACTCGTGCGATGTTGGCCGAGCCTCCCTCGGATTCTCTCACCTTAGCACACCTTACACTTAGGTCCTATGCTGGTGTGATAAGGGGCTATGTAAGGAGACCGTAACTGCCTTGTGTAATCCTTTGTTTTAAATAAAAATTGGGATTTCTTCTTATGATGAAGTTTATGAATTTTCAAATGACCGGATAAATATAGTATGCATATTTTTGATGAATTTTAGAAAAAGTATATTTTAAAAATGTTTGTGTAATCCTTAAATAATTAAAAATGTGTAATGATTTTCGAAAAATGGTCTTCTACAATTATGTTCAGTACGAAATTTAGAGTCTAATAAGATCAACTTAATTTTTGATGAATAGTAAATTATGAATAGTGATTTTATGATTAGGATTAGTAATGTGTCCAAATGGATTAGTAATCTCACTTAAACAAAGTATTAATATAATCTAGGCACCTTGATTAAGTAATGTGATTCAATAAAATGGTTAAATAACGGTTTCAAAAATCATTATTCAAAGTATTAGTTTTTTCGGGTGAATAGTGTTTTTTATTTAAAAATTTAATTAAAAATATTTTTATAATGATTTTTATAAAACAGATTTCATTTTTGAACTCAGAGCACTGATATTATACTATGGTAATTTTTGGGGTTTTTTCTGAAAAAAATGAATTTTCGGTGAATAGTGTTTTTATTTAAAAATTAAATTAAAAATATTTAGAAAATTATTTTTATAAAATGGAGTTCATATTTTTAATCAGAGCGTTGATATTTGGTTAAGGTGAAATTTTGGGATTATTCTGAGAAAGTTGAATTTTCGATGAATAGTGAAAATAAAGTTTTTAAGTTACGGGTGTTTAATGACATCATTAAATGATGTATTAAGTTTGTAATAAATATGTTCGAATTATGAATAGTGAGATAAGGTATGAGGTGTCCCAAGTGGCCAATACCATGGGCCAATACCATGGGAAAGCCCATGGTTTTGCCAAAACCACTAATGAGGTGTCCCTTTGCCATTAATGCCTTGTCCCCTCACTTTCCCTATAAATACCAAGCCATCCTCTCATCCATTCGACTCCCCACTCTCCTCCAACAAAGTTCTGGTCTCATTACCTCCCAAGGAGTCCTCCCATGGTGCCCTCAAGCCCTCAAGGTCCCAACCTTTGAGTTTTAAGAGTTATGTTTTAAGGTAAGGGATCCGACCTCTCTCTTTCATTTCAAGTAATCTCTTTTATGTCATTCCTTTTATGCTCCATGTTCTTATGTTGTAGAATATTCTTTTATACTCCTCATACTGCCCTTTTCATGGTCATATAATGAGAGATCCCCTCTTTCTCTCATTATTTCGTTTTATGAAGTTTTAAGTGGCGCCGTTAGGCTGCCGAAATTTTTGTAACGGATTCTTTCTCCATTCTCATTTTTCAAGATCTATTTTCATGTAAAGTATTTAAAGTTCCTTTTTATTATGTTGGGGTATGATCTCTAAATTTATCATACTTATCTTTTATGATCTTATGATGAGAGACCCCATTTGATCGCTTCAATTCAGTATTTTTAAGTTTTAAGTGGCACCGTTAGGCTGCCAAATTTTTAAGTGGTTCTTCACCCTTCTCGTTTTGAAGTTATACTTTCATGTCAATTCTTTCAAGTTCCTTTTTGTTATGTTGGGGTATGATCTCTATATCTATCATACTGGAATCTTATGTTCATATGATGAGAGACCCCATTTTATCTCTTCAATTCAGTATTTTAATGTTTTAAGTGGCGTCGTTAGGCTGTCGAATTTTTAAGTTGTTTTTCACCCTTCTCGTTTTGAAGTTCTACTTTCATGTCAATTCTTTCAAGTTCCTTTTTGTTATGTTGGGGAATTATCTCTATATATATCATACTTAACTCTTATGTTCACATGATGAGATACCCTATTTGATTTTTTAAAATCATTTTTGTTGAAGTTTAAGTAACGCCGTTAGGCTGCCGAACTTTCATAAGAGAAATCTAATTTTTGTCTTCCTTCCATGTTTTTCATTTCAAATGGTATGTCATTGAAATTTCATTACCATGATCATGTATCCTTCTTATTATGTCCATCTAATATTTTATGGGTCATTTATGAATGTTTGACCCATTTTACCTCTCTTTTTAATGTCTTCTAAAACCTCGTAACATAGCCGTTATGCTGCAGAATTTCCGTCACAAAATGTCTCTCTCTTTTTCTAAAGTTCTTTTATATTATTAAGTGAATACTAAAAGCTATTTCTTCTAATGGGGTATTCACATATATACCAAAATGTTCTATTTTAAATTATGGGATTTACATACATGAGACCCACCTTCCTTTTCTATGGGTTTTAAAGTGATGTAAAGATCATGTCTTTAAAGTAGTTTTTAAAACGTTATGATTCTGAAATGAAACCCATTTATTTTATGCTATATGGGTTATTTATGAAATGTTTGATGATGATATATGTGGCTCACATGATAATAAAGGAAAATTTAAGGGTGCGCCCTGATAGCGCTCCAATGCATTGGGTAATGATGTAACCACTAGAGATTAGAATTTTCACGATACCTTGGTGAATAACCTTGGTAATGTTCAAATGACACCTTGGGGATGGACAATGGTGATATGTTCATGATTTTCTATGTTAAATGATGTAGCCACATTTTCAAGTTATGAAAAATGTTATTTTTATTATGATATGCCTCCTTATTTCATTCTCATGCCTTAAAGTTCTTTTTCATGACCTTATTGAAGTATCTCAAGTTCACATGTAAAATGTTTCTCTTGTTTTCCTTACTGGGATTTTTGCTAACCCTTTATTTTGATGTATGCTACCAGGTTATGTGATGCAGTAATGAACCTAGGATGAACATGAGGTGAAACCCTTCAAGTGTTTTAGAGTAATGTTTCATGTTTTCATGTTTAAAGTTCATGGTTTCCAAGACACTAAACCTTAAAGATCCTCGGTTTTGTAAAATGTAATTAAAGTTTATGTGATAAAGAGGCGGGATGCTATAGTTGGTATCAAAGGATGGTTTAGTTATTTGTGTAAATTAGGATATGAAAAATCTAGAAAGAACCCTATAGAAAATTTTAAATATAGGAAATCTTCCTGGTATTTTGGTGAGTATTGAGTAAGGGTTTTCCAAGAAAATACATCCCTGTCTAGATACGAGCAGGTAGAGGTGGCTCTGGAACAGATATACATAGGGGTAAAACCTGAAAATACCGCTTTGATCTAGACTCGAATGGGAACTGGTACACGACAACGGGCTTTGCTGCACTCTTGGTTATGACACTCCCGGGGGATATGCTTTGGTAAATTCATAAGCTTAGTATGAACCATTATTAAAGGAACAAGGATAAAACAAAATAAAGATTCACATAAGAATATATGATCATGGATAACCTAGATTGGAACCTAGGGGATCACTGTAGAGACCCGGAGCCTGACTTACATGGACTTTACATTACTTTTGCGGAATACTTAGTACATTACAAAAACACACACACAAGGACCGTAATAGTTTAGTGTCTTTGGAAACTCGGAACGTAATCTTCTAATCGTGGTGAAAGATCTTCAATATCTCCCATAAATATTTTCTTTTTTTTTATACCTAAAACCTTTCTTTATATCCTGGGGAAAAGAAAACATAAAATGGTGAGCTCAAATGCTCAGTAAGGGTAAATACAGGAAATGAAAATCAATCACATCGTATACACAAGCACATAACTTTTGGAAATCTTAACCTGCAAAAGAGATCATAATTTCATAACATGGGATAAATCATGGCAGTGAAATGTAATCACAATAATCATAACATAAAACATTATACTTTGTGGCATACACACATAATCATAGAAAATCATTTCTTGTTAGTCAAGACTCATTGCCAAGACTATCTTAGTGGACAAAGTCCCTTTCTGAATCGAGTAACCCTTGTTTCAGTCCTGTTTCACTGAACCGGTATAACCTACCATTTCAGCCATGTCTATCTCATGAGATATAAAATCTTTACCCAATGCATTGGAGGGAGATATAGGTCCCACCCATCTCATAATGATACCATTCTTATGTGTGCCACATTATCATAAACCATACATCATAGAGTAACCCATGTAATAAAAATGGGATTCTTAAACAACAATTCATATAAGATAAAGGAATTCATAAAAATATTCCCATCATAACATAATCAAATCCATGTAATAATAGGGATAAAAACAGAACCCTTTTATTATCTTAGATGGAAAATAATTTTGATAAAATACTTGAACTTCATTCTTGAGGAAAATATCCTTTCTACTTCAAAAACATTTTTCCTTTCATAACATGTCATACAATTTTAAAATAAAAGAATTTGATTAAAAATAAACTTGAAAACTTGTAAAGGATGCTTCTTGGAAATAATGTTTTAAAAATCCATTCATGCCGTATAAGTTAAAAAGAAACATTCTTCGTACTTTTTTCGGAAAAGTCAAAAAGTACCTCGTACGAAAAAAACGACAAAAGATTCCTTTCATATTCTTTACTAAAAACTCACCGAAGGGTAAAATTGGATTTAAACTAGTGTAAGTGGATGGAAACAATATTACATATTGACGTAACATGGATGTGGATGATAAAATACACCCCAATAAATACTTACGAATAAACAATCTCGGATAAAAATGAGATTGTGATATTTCCCTTACCTTAGGTCCGACTTGCTTTGTAAGTGTCCGAACCTCCTGTATAATGATTTAAATCATGTTATTGACTTATTCCAGAATCATAAATATTGATATCATATCATATATGGTCATATTCTTAGCTTCTTGTTAGTAATATTTCATTGTTACTTGTTACTCGGGTCTTTATTGCCTTTTGTTCTTATGCGTGTTTTGCCGAATACATTCTTATTCTTCTTTTTAAGGTTATAGATACCTTATATCCAAAATGTAAAACATGATTTATATATAATATATATATTCAGAATATACATATATATATAATATATTGATAATGGAATGAAATACACCGTTCATGGAGACGGTAGTCCGTACGTACGCATGAACGCTGTTTTCGTTTCCTTATTGAATTGAATGGAATTAAGTAGATGACATACATATAAATATACATAAATCCAGTATCGTTATTATGTCATATATTTCATTAGTACTTATTATATATACTTTATAATCATTCATGAATGGTTAATCATTGAGAATGAATCTCATCGCGTCGTGGAGACGGTATTCCGTACGTACGCACGCGCGGTGATTTCTTTTTCCGTAGGATGGATAGATGGTGAAATAGGGTTGTTTCATACTTATAATAACATATCAGTATATGAGTGATACTGATGTTATTACTTCATAATGAAACAACCTAAGAAGAAGAAGTGGAAGAAGAAATAAAGATGAAAGAATTGGTAACGGTAATTACCTCTTCTTTGAAGCGCCTCTTTGAGACCTCCTCTTAGGGCACTAAAATTGGTCTTTGAGGAAGACCAGAACCTCTAGGATTATTCTAGGGAAGTGGAGAGGAGAAAATGGCAGGGGTTGTCCGATCTTGAGTGCTCAAATTGGTGTGAGGAGGAGGGGGAGGAGGTGTCCTTTTATAAGGGAGGAGAGGGGCACCTTTGGAATTCTTAAAAATATTAATTTATAATAAATCTAACCCCACTTAAAAACCTCCAAAAATGACTCATATTAGAATATTAGATGAGATAGGGTTGTAATCTCATCAACCAATCAAATTTAGACATTTTTGGATCTTATTTTAAACCTTATCATTTTCATTTATCCTTATTTAATCTATTTAAGTTTATTTGTGGTAATAAAATTCTAAATTTTAAATTATAACAAATAATTAATTATTTGTTGTGAATTTTCCATAATTGTTTACTTTATAACATTGTAGACCATATAAATTTAAATTTATAATTTTTAATTATTTTTGTGATTTTTAAACTATTTTATAATATGTTATTTTTATGAAATAACAATAGTGTCAATTTTGACACTATTCATTTATTTGAATTTAAATAAAATATATACAGAAGATATGTTCGAACTAAAAGCTTTAATATATTAATAAAAGGTCATATGTGTCTATAAAATTAGTGGATCACATATAATATTTATTTTATTATTTTTAAAACCATTTATTTGGTTTATCTCTTAATAAAATAATTACTACATCATTTTTGTATAATTATTTAATATACTTATTTGTTGTATAAAAATTTAAAATAAAATCCTATGATGAAGATGAATATATTACCTTTCACAATAATACTTTTACTCGAATTTATCATCTTAAAATCACAATATTTAAATTGTTATATTTATTAAATTATGAAGGTGACAACTTTGGCATCATTTAAAATAAAATAATATAAGTGTCATAATCGCTTTTATAAGGCTACAAATGGTCAAATATTCGACCATTGGATGATTAGGGTTTACATTTACATGGACAATAAGTTTTGGTTAGGTATTTGTGCATTTTATGGTCACTATTAGTTTAATAAAAACAATATTCTTGATTTTTCACTAGATAAACAATTTCTGCATCACTATTATGTCATAATTAATGATAATTATTTAATCCCTAAAAATTATAAATAAATTTATATGATGTATATAATTTTATTAGCTTTCTGGAGACTATTCATGTTCGAAGTTTCATGAAGTTTATCACTAAATTAAAATTAATATACTTATAAGATTTAAGAGAGTGACATGTTGTCACTTTCTTTGGTCTTAATAATAATTAAGTTATTTTCATGGAAAAATGTCCATTAAATGATTATAATCCGACCCTTAGGTGATATGGGTCGACTTTTAGTCATCCTATAGGATTTTGAGATTTGTTAGGGTAATTTTAAAATATTATATTTACCCTTAATTACCCGATTTACCTTTAACTATGGTAAATAAAATTTACCGTAGTTACTATTCATAATTCCCAAAAATAAAAAGTATCCTATTAACATAATTTGGACCCATTGATTCCAAATATGGAATCCATTTTTTAAAATTCAAAACACAGAAGTTGCAGAAATTAAATTAAAATTAATCCCGTTGTCGAATAAAAACGGGTTTTTGTTTAAAACATTGCAAAAGATTGAACTGATTTAACCTACGAATTCAAGGTAAAATAAATGCTAATGACATACATTATATTAAATGGTAAAAATATATTCTATTTATACTTTAAAAACATTCAATATTATAATTTAACCACATAAGATATTACGATGAAAAAAGTTGTTTTTAATTAAAATATAGCGTGTTTTTACTATTCATTAAAATATGAAAGTTATCGGAAAAATATCAAAACTTTATCTAATGTAAATTTTTATATCCTGATTCAAAAGAAGAATATTATTTTGTCAAATTGAACATATAAACATTTCAAAAACTAGATTTAAAGTGGGTGCGCCATCAAAAGGCGGTAAAACTGCATTTTTTGAAAAATACTTATTTTACCCGAAAAATTTATTTTGTTTTTATACCATGTTCTAGAAATGTGTAAGATGAATAATAATGTTATAAAATTCAAAATTTAGTTAAAACTATTCATAACGGCTAGTTCATGACAATATTATAATAATATAACATTGTTTATTAAAACCCGGTATTGCGTACAACACACGCTATCGAGGAAGGTTGCGATTGCGTGTAATGCAAGCCAAGTCAGGGTTGCGTGTTGTGAAAGAATCCTTCATTGTTTCGTATAACAGAATCCAACCATATTTCATTTATACATTTAATATATATATATATATATATATATACTCAATGTTGCGTAGAATAACTATTATCAAAATTGTGTGTAACACGGTCCAAGATTAGTGTTGCGTATACTGTAAGCTAATACGGTGTTGCGTATAGCGCAAGGTAATCTTGGTGTAGAATACAACACAAGACATTAATGAAATTAAAAGAATATTTTTCATAAAATCTCGGGGTGTTACATTCTACCCCCCTTAAAATGAATTTCGCCCTCGAAATTCGTCGGGGTTATAAATGGTTTACTATTTGAAAGTTTCTTTGATAGAAACCCACATCGTAAAAAGGAATACCAAAACTTATCTTTAAAACTAAAGTATAAAACGTAATGGTTACCCAAGTTAACTAATCACTGGGTATCCACATAGGATAACATAGGTGAAAATATGGACATGGAAGAGAAATCTAACCGTCATGTTCTGATAGAGAGTGGTAGAGGACATGGCTATGGAAAAGCTAGCAATCACAAAGCCATAAATTTGTGACGATCTAAGGTACCATCCGATTCATCAAATATAAGATCAATAGGACAACATTTTTGGTTTTCAATATCATTTCCCTAAAGTTGAAAAATTTGAATTAGAAGAAATACTTACTTGATTTTGGTACAATCTCACTGTTGTTCGTGAATTGAACAATTTCCACATCATCCCTTAAAGAAATGAAGTTGAATTTGTTATTCGTGATATGTTAGCAGATCATGTGATAGAATGATGGGTCATTCCATCTCTTTCAAACAAAAGGTTAGCAAAAGTTATAAGTCCATCTTGTGGTTAGATTAATCGTATATGGTTCCAAAAATGAACTTATACTTCATATATCATACCGCTTAATAAAATAAAACTATTTTATACTAACCAGGGACTTCCTGTAGGTCCGTGGTAGGCGATAAAGGCCAGTCGCACTTCGGTTGTGGGTTCGATTCCCACAGCCTTGTCCGACGCGATGGGCTGTCGTCCGTCCTGCAGGTTGTCCTTTTTCTAAAACAATATTACTATAACATCCCATCAATAATATCGAGAAAACTTCTATCCTTAAACAATACTAACTTATGTCCAATATAATCCATTCCAATCTCTAGGATTATCCATAATACTGCAGTCCACTCTCATAACATAGTGAAAACGATTACCAGAGATTTAACACCATCGTCGATCCCCATATATCATAAGATATGTTTTGTTGGTCACATTCCAAACATTCAAAGTCCTTAATCATGTATTCTCTTGAATACCTTAGTGAAAACATGAATGAAGTTAAAATTTAACACTTTCCACATACCAAAATCCTCAAAATTCTATATACTCAAACCATGATATCACTTAGTCCTTATATCAATCATGAGCTCATGAATATTTTCAAATATTTCATTTTCTCATTTTCCCTTCATTATGCACATATCATCTTTTTCTTAATCACTTCGAATACCACATTAGACCAATACATAAATATTCCAATACACCATAAAAGTACCTCAACAACATTATTCTTGAATACCAATACATAAACACTTCAATCCATCCACTTCAATGATTGTCCTGGAATAAGTCCTTCCTTGATTTAGAAGTACCTTTTTAGGTCCGGGCATTGAGTTGGGTAATGCCCATGTTCTCCACAAATAAGACATTGAACTCCATAACAGTCTGTCACTCTATGACCCTTTTCTCCACAAAGATAACATCGGTCCCTCCATTTGAGGTATTTCTCAAGGTTCTTCTTCCCTTCTTTAGAAATCTCAATCTTCCTTTCTTTATGCTCCTCAACATGAGAACATGAATAATAGTTTATCTTCCTCTTCTTTGATGAATTAGGCATACCACTAAATTTCACCTTGTTAATCATATATCGCGATGACTGATTCGGCATAATCACAATATCTTTCTCTCTAGGAATTACACAATCTTGTTGCTCATAGTCACCAATTTGTCCATTGGATTCAATGTTAACCGAATTCCTTCGAGTTCCCTTCATTAACTAAAACACAAAAAGAATCTTGTGAGAGGAAAAAATCATGCTAGAGAAAACAACATAGTAAAAGGAAAGTATCCTCAATATCTAATTTCTTAGGTTAAATTCTATGATTGTTACCGTAGTTCTAGGACTGTATCTTATACGTATACTTATCCTTAGGGACATCCCTAGACATACCTTAGAAATATCTCTAGGGATCTTACTAACGTTCTCACATCCTAGTTTCCAAAGGTTGACTAAACCTTTCCTCTGATACCAACTGTAGAGACCCAGAGCCTGACTTACATGGACTTTACATTACTTTTGCGGAATACTTAGTACATTACAAAAACACACACACAAGGACCGTAATAGTTTAGTGTCTTTGGAAACTCGGAACGTAATCTTCTAATCGTGGTGAAAGATCTTCAATATCTCCCATAAAGATTTTCTTTTTTTTTATACCTAAAACCTTTCTTTATATCCTGGGGAAAAGAAAACATAAAAGGGTGAGCTCAAATGCTCAGTAAGGGTAAATAAAGGAAATGAAAATCAATCACATCGTATACACAAGCACATAACTTTTGGAAATCTTAACCTGCAAAAGAGATCATAATTTCATAACATGGGATAAATCATGGCAGTGAAATGTAATCACAATAATCATAACATAAAACATTATACTTTGTGGCATACACACATAATCATAGAAAATCATTTCTTGTTAGTCAAGACTCATTGCCAAGACTATCTTAGTGGACAAAGTCCCTTTCTGAATCGAGTAACCCTCGTTTCAGTCCTGTTTCACTGAACCGGTATAACCTACCATTTCAGCCATGTCTATCTCATGAGATATAAAATCTTTACCCAATGCATTGGAGGGAGATATAGGTCCCACCCATCTCATAATGATACCATTCTTATGTGTGCCACATAATCATAAACCATACATCATAGAGTAACCCATGTAATAAAAATGGGATTCTTAAACAACAATTCATATAAGATAAAGGAATTCATAAAAATATTCCCATCATAACATAATCAAATCCATGTAATAATAGGGATAAAAACAGAACCCTTTTATTATCTTAGATGGAAGATAATTTTGATAAAATACTTGAACTTCATTCTTGAGGAAAATATCCTTTCTACTTCAAAAACATTTTTCCTTTCATAACATGTCATACAATTTTAAAATAAAAGAATTTGATTAAAAATAAACTTGAAAACTTGTAAAGGATGCTTCTTGGAAATAATGTTTTAAAAATCCATTCATGCCGTATAAGTTAAAAAGAAACATTCTTCGTACTTTTGTCGGAAAAGTCAAAAAGTACCTCGTACGAAAAAAACGACAAAAGATTCCTTTCATATTCTTTACTAAAACCTCACCAAAGGGTAAAATTGGATTTAAACTAGTGTAAGTGGATGGAAACAATATTACATATTGACGTAACATGGATGTGGATGATAAAATACACCCCAATAAATACTTACGAATAAACAATCTCGGATAAAAATGAGATTGTGATATTTCCCTTACCTTAGGTCCGACTTGCTTTGTAAGTGTCCGAACCTCCTGTATAATGATTTAAATCATGTTATTGACTTATTCCAGAATCATAAATATTGATATCATATCATATATGGTCATATTCTTAGCTTCTTGTTAGTAATATTTCATTGTTACTTGTTACTCGGGTCTTTATTGCCTTTTGTTCTTATGCGTGTTTTGCCGAATACATTCTTATTCTTCTTTTTAAGGTTATAGATACCTTATATCCAAAATGTAAAACATGATTTATATATAATATATATATTCAGAATATACATATATATATAATATATTGATAATGGAATGAAATACACCGTTCATGGAGACGGTAGTCCGTACGTACGCATGAACGCTGTTTTCGTTTCCTTATTGAATTGAATGGAATTAAGTAGATGACATACATATAAATATACATAAATCCAGTATCGTTATTATGTCATATATTTCATTAGTACTTATTATATATACTTTATAATCATTCATGAATGGTTAATCATTGAGAATGAATCTCATCGCGTCGTGGAGACGGTATTCCGTACGTACGCACGCGCGGTGATTTCTTTTTCCGTAGGATGGATAGATGGTGAAATAGGGTTGTTTCATACTTATAATAACATATCAGTATATGAGTGATACTGATGTTATTACTTCATAATGAAACAACCTAAGAAGAAGAAGTGGAAGAAGAAATAAAGATGAAAGAATTGGTAACGGTAATTACCTCTTCTTTGAAGCGCCTCTTTGAGACCTCCTCTTAGGGCACTAAAATTGGTCTTTGAGGAAGACCAGAACCTCTAGGATTATTCTAGGGAAGTGGAGAGGAGAAAATGGCAGGGGTTGGCCGATCTTGAGTGCTCAAATTGGTGTGAGGAGGAGGGGGAGGAGGTGTCCTTTTATAAGGGAGGAGAGGGGCACCTTTGGAATTCTTAAAAATATTAATTTATAATAAATCTAACCCCACTTAAAAACCTCCAAAAATGACTCATATTAGAATATTAGATGAGATAGGGTTGTAATCTCATCAACCAATCAAATTTAGACATTTTTGGATCTTATTTTAAACCTTATCATTTTCATTTATCCTTATTTAATCTATTTAAGTTTATTTGTGGTAATAAAATTCTAAATTTTAAATTATAACAAATAATTAATTATTTGTTGTGAATTTTCCATAATTGTTTACTTTATAACATTGTAGACCATATAAATTTAAATTTATAATTTTTAATTATTTTTGTGATTTTTAAACTATTTTATAATATGTTATTTTTATGAAATAACAATAGTGTCAATTTTGACACTATTCATTTATTTGAATTTAAATAAAATATATACAGAAGATATGTTCTAACTAAAAGCTTTAATATATTAATAAAAGGTCATATGTGTCTATAAAATTAGTGGATCACATATAATATTTATTTTATTATTTTTAAAACCATTTATTTGGTTTATCTCTTAATAAAATAATTACTACATCATTTTTGTATAATTATTTAATATACTTATTTGTTGTATAAAAATTTAAAATAAAATCCTATGATGAAGATGAATATATTACCTTTCACAATAATACTTTTACTCGAATTTATCATCTTAAAATCACAATATTTAAATTGTTATATTTATTAAATTATGAAGGTGACAACTTTGGCATCATTTAAAATAAAATAATATAAGTGTCATAATCGCTTTTATAAGGCTACAAATGGTCAAATATTCGACCATTGGATGATTAGGGTTTACATTTACATGGACAATAAGTTTTGGTTAGGTATTTGTGCATTTTATGGTCACTATTAGTTTAATAAAAACAATATTCTTGATTTTTCACTAGATAAACAATTTCTGCATCACTATTATGTCATAATTAATGATAATTATTTAATCCCTAAAAATTATAAATAAATTTATATGATGTATATAATTTTATTAGCTTTCTGGAGACTATTCATGTTCGAAGTTTCATGAAGTTTATCACTAAATTAAAATTAATATACTTATAAGATTTAAGAGAGTGACATGTTGTCACTTTCTTTGGTCTTAATAATAATTAAGTTATTTTCATGGAAAAATGTCCATTAAATGATTATAATCCGACCCTTAGGTGATATGGGTCGACTTTTAGTCATCCTATAGGATTTTGAGATTTGTTAGGGTAATTTTAAAATATTATATTTACCCTTAATTACCCGATTTACCTTTAACTATGGTAAATAAAATTTACCGTAGTTACTATTCATAATTCCCAAAAATAAAAAGTATCCTATTAACATAATTTGGACCCACTGATTCCAAATATGGAATCCATTTTTTAAAATTCAAAACACAGAAGTTGCAGAAATTAAATTAAAATTAATCCCGTTGTCGAATAAAAACGGGTTTTTGTTTAAAACATTGCAAAAGATTGAACTGATTTAACCTACGAATTCAAGGTAAAATCAATGCTAATGACATACATTATATTAAATGGTAAAAATATATTCTATTTATACTTTAAAAACATTCAATATTATAATTTAACCACATAAGATATTACGATGAAAAAAGTTGTTTTTAATTAAAATATAGCGTGTTTTTACTATTCATTAAAATATGAAAGTTATCGGAAAAATATCAAAACTTTATCTAATGTAAATTTTTATATCCTGATTCAAAAGAAGAATATTATTTTGTCAAATTGAACATATAAACATTTCAAAAACTAGATTTAAAGTGGGTGCGCCATCAAAAGGCGGTAAAACTGCATTTTTTGAAAAATACTTATTTTACCCGAAAAATTTATTTTGTTTTTATACCATGTTCTAGAAATGTGTAAGATGAATAATAATGTTATAAAATTCAAAATTTAGTTAAAACTATTCATAACGGCTAGTTCATGACAATATTATAATAATATAACATTGTTTATTAAAACCCGGTATTGCGTACAACACACGCTATCGAGGAAGGTTGCGATTGCGTGTAATGCAAGCCAAGTCAGGGTTGCGTGTTGTGAAAGAATCCTTCATTGTTTCGTATAACAGAATCCAACCATATTTCATTTATACATTTAATATATATATATATATATATATATATATATACTCAATGTTGCGTAGAATAACTATTATCAAAATTGTGTGTAACACGGTCCAAGATTAGTGTTGCGTATACTGCAAGCTAATACGGTGTTGCGTATAGCGCAAGGTAATCTTGGTGTAGAATACAACACAAGACATTAATGAAATTAAAAGAATATTTTTCATAAAATCTCGGGGTGTTACATTCTACCCCCCTTAAAATGAATTTCGCCCTCGAAATTCGTCGGGGTTATAAATGGTTTACTATTTGAAAGTTTCTTTGATAGAAACCCACATCGTAAAAAGGAATACCAAAACTTATCTTTAAAACTAAAGTATAAAACGTAATGGTTACCCAAGTTAACTAATCACTGGGTATCCACATAGGATAACATAGGTGAAAATATGGACATGGAAGAGAAATCTAACCGTCATGTTCTGATAGAGAGTGGTAGAGGACATGGCTATGGAAAAGCTAGCAATCACAAAGCCATAAATTTGTGACGATCTAAGGTACCATCCGATTCATCAAATATAAGATCAATAGGACAACATTTTTGGTTTTCAATATCATTTCCCTAAAGTTGAAAAATTTGAATTAGAAGAAATACTTACTTGATTTTGGTACAATCTCACTGTTGTTCGTGAATTGAACAATTTCCACATCATCCCTTAAAGAAATGAAGTTGAATTTGTTATTCGTGATATGTTAGCAGATCATGTGATAGAATGATGGGTCATTCCATCTCTTTCAAACAAAAGGTTAGCAAAAGTTATAAGTCCATCTTGTGGTTAGATTAATCGTATATGGTTCCAAAAATGAACTTATACTTCATATATCATACCGCTTAATAAAATAAAACTATTTTATACTAACCAGGGACTTCCTGTAGGTCCGTGGTAGGCGATAAAGGCCAGTCGCACTTCGGTTGTGGGTTCGATTCCCACAGCCTTGTCCGACGCGATGGGCTGTCGTCCGTCCTGCAGGTTGTCCTTTTTCTAAAACAATATTACTATAACATCCCATCAATAATATCGAGAAAACTTCTATCCTTAAACAATACTAACTTATGTCCAATATAATCCATTCCAATCTCTAGGATTATCCATAATACTGCAGTCCACTCTCATAACATAGTGAAAACGATTACCAGAGATTTAACACCATCGTCGATCCCCATATATCATAAGATATGTTTTGTTGGTCACATTCCAAACATTCAAAGTCCTTAATCATGTATTCTCTTGAATACCTTAGTGAAAACATGAATGAAGTTAAAATTTAACACTTTCCACATACCAAAATCCTCAAAATTCTATATACTCAAACCATGATATCACTTAGTCCTTATATCAATCATGAGCTCATGAATATTTTCAAATATTTCATTTTCTCATTTTCCCTTCATTATGCACATATCATCTTTTTCTTAATCACTTCGAATACCACATTAGACCAATACATAAATATTCCAATACACCATAAAAGTACCTCAACAACATTATTCTTGAATACCAATACATAAACACTTCAATCCATCCACTTCAATGATTGTCCTGGAATAAGTCCTTCCTTGATTTAGAAGTACCTTTTTAGGTCCGGGCATTGAGTTGGGTAATGCCCATGTTCTCCACAAATAAGACATTGAACTCCATAACAGTCTGTCACTCTATGACCCTTTTCTCCACAAAGATAACATCGGTCCCTCCATTTGAGGTATTTCTCAAGGTTCTTCTTCCCTTCTTTAGAAATCTCAATCTTCCTTTCTTTATGCTCCTCAACATGAGAACATGAATAATAGTTTATCTTCCTCTTCTTTGATGAATTAGGCATACCACTAAATTTCACCTTGTTAATCATATATCGCGATGACTGATTCGGCATAATCACAATATCTTTCTCTCTAGGAATTACACAATCTTGTTGCTCATAGTCACCAATTTGTCCATTGGATTCAATGTTAACCGAATTCCTTCGAGTTCCCTTCATTAACTAAAACACAAAAAGAATCTTGTGAGAGGAAAAAATCATGCTAGAGAAAACAACATAGTAAAAGGAAAGTATCCTCAATATCTAATTTCTTAGGTTAAATTCTATGATTGTTACCGTAGTTCTAGGACTGTATCTTATACGTATACTTATCCTTAGGGACATCCCTAGACATACCTTAGAAATATCTCTAGGGATCTTACTAACGTTCTCACATCCTAGTTTCCAAAGGTTGACTAAACCTTTCCTCTGATACCAACTGTAGAGACCCAGAGCCTGACTTACATGGACTTTACATTACTTTTGCGGAATACTTAGTACATTACAAAAACACACACACAAGGACCGTAATAGTTTAGTGTCTTTGGAAACTCGGAACGTAATCTTCTAATCGTGGTGAAAGATCTTCAATATCTCCCATAAAGATTTTCTTTTTTTTTTATACCTAAAACCTTTCTTTATATCCTGGGGAAAAGAAAACATAAAAGGGTGAGCTCAAATGCTCAGTAAGGGTAAATAAAGGAAATGAAAATCAATCACATCGTATACACAAGCACATAACTTTTGGAAATCTTAACCTGCAAAAGAGATCATAATTTCATAACATGGGATAAATCATGGCAGTGAAATGTAATCACAATAATCATAACATAAAACATTATACTTTGTGGCATACACACATAATCATAGAAAATCATTTCTTGTTAGTCAAGACTCATTGCCAAGACTATCTTAGTGGACAAAGTCCCTTTCTGAATCGAGTAACCCTCGTTTCAGTCCTGTTTCACTGAACCGGTATAACCTACCATTTCAGCCATGTCTATCTCATGAGATATAAAATCTTTACCCAATGCATTGGAGGGAGATATAGGTCCCACCCATCTCATAATGATACCATTCTTATGTGTGCCACATAATCATAAACCATACATCATAGAGTAACCCATGTAATAAAAATGGGATTCTTAAACAACAATTCATATAAGAAAAAGGAATTCATAAAAATATTCCCATCATAACATAATCAAATCCATGTAATAATAGGGATAAAAACAGAACCCTTTTATTATCTTAGATGGAAGATAATTTTGATAAAATACTTGAACTTCATTCTTGAGGAAAATATCCTTTCTACTTCAAAAACATTTTTCCTTTCATAACATGTCATACAATTTTAAAATAAAAGAATTTGATTAAAAATAAACTTGAAAACTTGTAAAGGATGCTTCTTGGAAATAATGTTTTAAAAATCCATTCATGCCGTATAAGTTAAAAAGAAACATTCTTCGTACTTTTTTCGGAAAAGTCAAAAAGTACCTCGTACGAAAAAAACGACAAAAGATTCCTTTCATATTCTTTACTAAAAACTCACCGAAGGGTAAAATTGGATTTAAACTAGTGTAAGTGGATGGAAACAATATTACATATTGACGTAACATGGATGTGGATGATAAAATACACCCCAATAAATACTTACGAATAAACAATCTCGGATAAAAATGAGATTGTGATATTTCCCTTACCTTAGGTCCGACTTGCTTTGTAAGTGTCCGAAACTCCTGTATAATGATTTAAATCATGTTATTGACTTATTCCAGAATCATAAATATTGATATCATATCATATATGGTCATATTCTTAGCTTCTTGTTAGTAATATTTCATTGTTACTTGTTACTCGGGTCTTTATTGCCTTTTGTTCTTATGCGTGTTTTGCCGAATACATTCTTATTCTTCTTTTTAAGGTTATAGATACCTTATATCCAAAATGTAAAACATGATTTATATATAATATATATATTCAGAATATACATATATATATAATATATTGATAATGGAATGAAATACACCGTTCATGGAGACGGTAGTCCGTACGTACGCATGAACGCTGTTTTCGTTTCCTTATTGAATTGAATGGAATTAAGTAGATGACATACATATAAATATACATAAATCCAGTATCGTTATTATGTCATATATTTCATTAGTACTTATTATATATACTTTATAATCATTCATGAATGGTTAATCATTGAGAATGAATCTCATCGCGTCGTGGAGACGGTATTCCGTACGTACGCACGCGCGGTGATTTCTTTTTCCGTAGGATGGATAGATGGTGAAATAGGGTTGTTTCATACTTATAATAACATATCAGTATATGAGTGATACTGATGTTATTACTTCATAATGAAACAACCTAAGAAGAAGAAGTGGAAGAAGAAATAAAGATGAAAGAATTGGTAACGGTAATTACCTCTTCTTTGAAGCGCCTCTTTGAGACCTCCTCTTAGGGCACTAAAATTGGTCTTTGAGGAAGACCAGAACCTCTAGGATTATTCTAGGGAAGTGGAGAGGAGAAAATGGCAGGGGTTGGCCGATCTTGAGTGCTCAAATTGGTGTGAGGAGGAGGGGGAGGAGGTGTCCTTTTATAAGGGAGGAGAGGGGCACCTTTGGAATTCTTAAAAATATTAATTTATAATAAATCTAACCCCACTTAAAAACCTCCAAAAATGACTCATATTAGAATATTAGATGATATAGGGTTGTAATCTCATCAACCAATCAAATTTAGACATTTTTGGATCTTATTTTAAACCTTATCATTTTCATTTATCCTTATTTAATCTATTTAAGTTTATTTGTGGTAATAAAATTCTAAATTTTAAATTATAACAAATAATTAATTATTTGTTGTGAATTTTCCATAATTGTTTACTTTATAACATTGTAGACCATATAAATTTAAATTTATAATTTTTAATTATTTTTGTGATTTTTAAACTATTTTATAATATGTTATTTTTATGAAATAACAATAGTGTCAATTTTGACACTATTCATTTATTTGAATTTAAATAAAATATATACAGAAGATATGTTCGAACTAAAAGCTTTAATATATTAATAAAAGGTCATATGTGTCTATAAAATTAGTGGATCACATATAATATTTATTTTATTATTTTTAAAACCATTTATTTGGTTTATCTCTTAATAAAATAATTACTACATCATTTTTGTATAATTATTTAATATACTTATTTGTTGTATAAAAATTTAAAATAAAATCCTATGATGAAGATGAATATATTACCTTTCACAATAATACTTTTACTCGAATTTATCATCTTAAAATCACAATATTTAAATTGTTATATTTATTAAATTATGAAGGTGACAACTTTGGCATCATTTAAAATAAAATAATATAAGTGTCATAATCGCTTTTATAAGGCTACAAATGGTCAAATATTCGACCATTGGATGATTAGGGTTTACATTTACATGGCCAATAAGTTTTGGTTAGGTATTTGTGCATTTTATGGTCACTATTAGTTTAATAAAAACAATATTCTTGATTTTTCACTAGATAAACAATTTCTGCATCACTATTATGTCATAATTAATGATAATTATTTAATCCCTAAAAATTATAAATAAATTTATATGATGTATATAATTTTATTAGCTTTCTGGAGACTATTCATGTTCGAAGTTTCATGAAGTTTATCACTAAATTAAAATTAATATACTTATAAGATTTAAGAGAGTGACATGTTGTCACTTTCTTTGGTCTTAATAATAATTAAGTTATTTTCATGGAAAAATGTCCATTAAATGATTATAATCCGACCCTTAGGTGATATGGGTCGACTTTTAGTCATCCTATAGGATTTTGAGATTTGTTAGGGTAATTTTAAAATATTATATTTACCCTTAATTACCCGATTTACCTTTAACTATGGTAAATAAAATTTACCGTAGTTACTATTCATAATTCCCAAAAATAAAAAGTATCCTATTAACATAATTTGGACCCACTGATTCCAAATATGGAATCCATTTTTTAAAATTCAAAACACAGAAGTTGCAGAAATTAAATTAAAATTAATCCCGTTGTCGAATAAAAACGGGTTTTTGTTTAAAACATTGCAAAAGATTGAACTGATTTAACCTACGAATTCAAGGTAAAATCAATGCTAATGACATACATTATATTAAATGGTAAAAATATATTCTATTTATACTTTAAAAACATTCAATATTATAATTTAACCACATAAGATATTACGATGAAAAAAGTTGTTTTTAATTAAAATATAGCGTGTTTTTACTATTCATTAAAATATGAAAGTTATCGGAAAAATATCAAAACTTTATCTAATGTAAATTTTTATATCCTGATTCAAAAGAAGAATATTATTTTGTCAAATTGAACATATAAACATTTCAAAAACTAGATTTAAAGTGGGTGCGCCATCAAAAGGCGGTAAAACTGCATTTTTTGAAAAATACTTATTTTACCCGAAAAATTTATTTTGTTTTTATACCATGTTCTAGAAATGTGTAAGATGAATAATAATGTTATAAAATTCAAAATTTAGTTAAAACTATTCATAACGGCTAGTTCATGACAATATTATAATAATATAACATTGTTTATTAAAACCCGGTATTGCGTACAACACACGCTATCGAGGAAGGTTGCGATTGCGTGTAATGCAAGCCAAGTCAGGGTTGCGTGTTGTGAAAGAATCCTTCATTGTTTCGTATAACAGAATCCAACCATATTTCATTTATACATTTAATATATATATATATATATATATATATATACTCAATGTTGCGTAGAATAACTATTATCAAAATTGTGTGTAACACGGTCCAAGATTAGTGTTGCGTATACTGCAAGCTAATACGGTGTTGCGTATAGCGCAAGGTAATCTTGGTGTAGAATACAACACAAGACATTAATGAAATTAAAAGAATATTTTTCATAAAATCTCGGGGTGTTACATTCTACCCCCCTTAAAATGAATTTCGCCCTCGAAATTCGTCGGGGTTATAAATGGTTTACTATTTGAAAGTTTCTTTGATAGAAACCCACATCGTAAAAAGGAATACCAAAACTTATCTTTAAAACTAAAGTATAAAACGTAATGGTTACCCAAGTTAACTAATCACTGGGTATCCACATAGGATAACATAGGTGAAAATATGGACATGGAAGAGAAATCTAACCGTCATGTTCTGATAGAGAGTGGTAGAGGACATGGCTATGGAAAAGCTAGCAATCACAAAGCCATAAATTTGTGACGATCTAAGGTACCATCCGATTCATCAAATATAAGATCAATAGGACAACATTTTTGGTTTTCAATATCATTTCCCTAAAGTTGAAAAATTTGAATTAGAAGAAATACTTACTTGATTTTGGTACAATCTCACTGTTGTTCGTGAATTGAACAATTTCCACATCATCCCTTAAAGAAATGAAGTTGAATTTGTTATTCGTGATATGTTAGCAGATCATGTGATAGAATGATGGGTCATTCCATCTCTTTCAAACAAAAGGTTAGCAAAAGTTATAAGTCCATCTTGTGGTTAGATTAATCGTATATGGTTCCAAAAATGAACTTATACTTCATATATCATACCGCTTAATAAAATAAAACTATTTTATACTAACCAGGGACTTCCTGTAGGTCCGTGGTAGGCGATAAAGGCCAGTCGCACTTCGGTTGTGGGTTCGATTCCCACAGCCTTGTCCGACGCGATGGGCTGTCGTCCGTCCTGCAGGTTGTCCTTTTTCTAAAACAATATTACTATAACATCCCATCAATAATATCGAGAAAACTTCTATCCTTAAACAATACTAACTTATGTCCAATATAATCCATTCCAATCTCTAGGATTATCCATAATACTGCAGTCCACTCTCATAACATAGTGAAAACGATTACCAGAGATTTAACACCATCGTCGATCCCCATATATCATAAGATATGTTTTGTTGGTCACATTCCAAACATTCAAAGTCCTTAATCATGTATTCTCTTGAATACCTTAGTGAAAACATGAATGAAGTTAAAATTTAACACTTTCCACATACCAAAATCCTCAAAATTCTATATACTCAAACCATGATATCACTTAGTCCTTATATCAATCATGAGCTCATGAATATTTTCAAATATTTCATTTTCTCATTTTCCCTTCATTATGCACATATCATCTTTTTCTTAATCACTTCGAATACCACATTAGACCAATACATAAATATTCCAATACACCATAAAAGTACCTCAACAACATTATTCTTGAATACCAATACATAAACACTTCAATCCATCCACTTCAATGATTGTCCTGGAATAAGTCCTTCCTTGATTTAGAAGTACCTTTTTAGGTCCGGGCATTGAGTTGGGTAATGCCCATGTTCTCCACAAATAAGACATTGAACTCCATAACAGTCTGTCACTCTATGACCCTTTTCTCCACAAAGATAACATCGGTCCCTCCATTTGAGGTATTTCTCAAGGTTCTTCTTCCCTTCTTTAGAAATCTCAATCTTCCTTTCTTTATGCTCCTCAACATGAGAACATGAATAATAGTTTATCTTCCTCTTCTTTGATGAATTAGGCATACCACTAAATTTCACCTTGTTAATCATATATCGCGATGACTGATTCGGCATAATCACAATATCTTTCTCTCTAGGAATTACACAATCTTGTTGCTCATAGTCACCAATTTGTCCATTGGATTCAATGTTAACCGAATTCCTTCGAGTTCCCTTCATTAACTAAAACACAAAAAGAATCTTGTGAGAGGAAAAAATCATGCTAGAGAAAACAACATAGTAAAAGGAAAGTATCCTCAATATCTAATTTCTTAGGTTAAATTCTATGATTGTTACCGTAGTTCTAGGACTGTATCTTATACGTATACTTATCCTTAGGGACATCCCTAGACATACCTTAGAAATATCTCTAGGGATCTTACTAACGTTCTCACATCCTAGTTTCCAAAGGTTGACTAAACCTTTCCTCTGATACCAACTGTAGAGACCCAGAGCCTGACTTACATGGACTTTACATTACTTTTGCGGAATACTTAGTACATTACAAAAACACACACACAAGGACCGTAATAGTTTAGTGTCTTTGGAAACTCGGAACGTAATCTTCTAATCGTGGTGAAAGATCTTCAATATCTCCCATAAAGATTTTCTTTTTTTTTATACCTAAAACCTTTCTTTATATCCTGGGGAAAAGAAAACATAAAAGGGTGAGCTCAAATGCTCAGTAAGGGTAAATAAAGGAAATGAAAATCAATCACATCGTATACACAAGCACATAACTTTTGGAAATCTTAACCTGCAAAAGAGATCATAATTTCATAACATGGGATAAATCATGGCAGTGAAATGTAATCACAATAATCATAACATAAAACATTATACTTTGTGGCATACACACATAATCATATAAAATCATTTCTTGTTAGTCAAGACTCATTGCCAAGACTATCTTAGTGGACAAAGTCCCTTTCTGAATCGAGTAACCCTCGTTTCAGTCCTGTTTCACTGAACCGGTATAACCTACCATTTCAGCCATGTCTATCTCATGAGATATAAAATCTTTACCCAATGCATTGGAGGGAGATATAGGTCCCACCCATCTCATAATGATACCATTCTTATGTGTGCCACATAATCATAAACCATACATCATAGAGTAACCCGTGTAATAAAAATGGGATTCTTAAACAACAATTCATATAAGATAAAGGAATTCATAAAAATATTCCCATCATAACATAATCAAATCCATGTAATAATAGGGATAAAAACAGAACCCTTTTATTATCTTAGATGGAAGATAATTTTGATAAAATACTTGAACTTCATTCTTGAGGAAAATATCCTTTCTACTTCAAAAACATTTTTCCTTTCATAACATGTCATACAATTTTAAAATAAAAGAATTTGATTAAAAATAAACTTGAAAACTTGTAAAGGATGCTTCTTGGAAATAATGTTTTAAAAATCCATTCATGCCGTATAAGTTAAAAAGAAACATTCTTCGTACTTTTGTCGGAAAAGTCAAAAAGTACCTCGTACGAAAAAAACGACAAAAGATTCCTTTCATATTCTTTACTAAAACCTCACCAAAGGGTAAAATTGGATTTAAACTAGTGTAAGTGGATGGAAACAATATTACATATTGACGTAACATGGATGTGGATGATAAAATACACCCCAATAAATACTTACGAATAAACAATCTCGGATAAAAATGAGATTGTGATATTTCCCTTACCTTAGGTCCGACTTGCTTTGTAAGTGTCCGAACCTCCTGTATAATGATTTAAATCATGTTATTGACTTATTCCAGAATCATAAATATTGATATGATATCATATATGGTCATATTCTTAGCTTCTTGTTAGTAATATTTCATTGTTACTTGTTACTCGGGTCTTTATTGCCTTTTGTTCTTATGCGTGTTTTGCCGAATACATTCTTATTCTTCTTTTTAAGGTTATAGATACCTTATATCCAAAATGTAAAACATGATTTATATATAATATATATATTCAGAATATACATATATATATAATATATTGATAAGGGAATGAAATACACCGTTCATGGAGACGGTAGTCCGTACGTACGCATGAACGCTGTTTTCGTTTCCTTATTGAATTGAATGGAATTAAGTAGATGACATACATATAAATATACATAAATCCAGTATCGTTATTATGTCATATATTTCATTAGTACTTATTATATATACTTTATAATCATTCATGAATGGTTAATCATTGAGAATGAATCTCATCGCGTCGTGGAGACGGTATTCCGTACGTACGCACGCGCGGTGATTTCTTTTTCCGTAGGATGGATAGATGGTGAAATAGGGTTGTTTCATACTTATAATAACATATCAGTATATGAGTGATACTGATGTTATTACTTCATAATGAAACAACCTAAGAAGAAGAAGTGGAAGAAGAAATAAAGATGAAAGAATTGGTAACGGTAATTACCTCTTCTTTGAAGCGCCTCTTTGAGACCTACTCTTAGGGCACTAAAATTGGTCTTTGAGGAAGACCAGAACCTCTAGGATTATTCTAGGGAAGTGGAGAGGAGAAAATGGCAGGGGTTGGCCGATCTTGAGTGCTAAAATTGGTGTGAGGAAGAGGGGGAGGAGGTGTCCTTTTATAAGGGAGGAGAGGGGCACCTTTGGAATTCTTAAAAATATTAATTTATAATAAATCTAACCCCACTTAAAAACCTCCAAAAATGACTCATATTCTAAGATTAGATGATATAGGGTTGTAATCTAATCAACCAATCAAATTTAGACATTTTTGGATCTTATTTTAAACCTTATCATTTTCATTTATCCTTATTTAATCTATTTAAGTTTATTTATGGTAATAAAATTCTAAATTTTAAATTATAACAAATAATTACTTATTTGTTGTGAATTTTCCATAATTGTTTACTTTATAACATTATAGACCATATAAATTTAAATTTATAATTTTTAATTATTTTTGTGATTTTTAAACTATTTTATAATATGTTATTTTTATGAAATAACAATAGTGTCAATTTTGACACTATTCATTTATTTGAATTTAAATAAAATATATACAGAAGATATGTTCGAACTAAAAGCTTTAATATATTAATAAAAGTTCATATGTATCTATAAAATTAGTGGATCACATATAATATTTATTTTATTATTTTTAAAACCATTTATTTGGTTTATCTCTTAATAAAATAATTACTACATCATTTTTGTATAATTATTTAATATACTTATTTGTTGTATAAAAATTTAAAATAAAATCCTATGATGAAGATGAATATATTAACTTTCACAATAATACTTTTACTTGAATTTATCATCTTAAAATCACAATATTTAAATTGTTATATTTATTAAATTATGAAGGTGACAACTTTGGCATCATTTAAAATAAAATAATATAAGTGTCATAATCGCTTTTATAAGGCTACAAATGGTCAAATATTAGACCATTGGATGCTTATGGTTTACCTTTACATGGCCAATAAGTTTTGGTTAGGTATTTGTGCATTTTATGGTCACTATTAGTTTAATAAAAACAATATTCTTGATTTTTCACTAGATAAACAATTTCTGCATCACTATTATGTCATAATTAATGATAATTATTTAATCCCTAAAAATTATAAATAAATTTATATGATGTAGATAATTTTATTAGCTTTCTTGAGACTATTCATGTTCGAAGTTTCATGAAGTTTATCACTAAATTAAAATTAATATACTTATAAGATTTAAGAGAGTGACATGTTGTCACTTTCTTTGGTCTTAATAATAATTAAGTTATTTTCATGGAAAAATGTCCATTAAATGATTCTAATCCGACCCTTAGGTGATATGGGTCGACTTTTAGTCATCCTATAGGATTTTGACATTTTTTAGGGTAATTTTAAAATATTATACTTACCCTTAATTACCCGATTTACCTTTAACTATGGTAAATAAAATTTACCGTAGTTACTATTCATAATTCCCAAAAATAAAAAGTATCCTATTAACATAATTTGGACCCACTGATTCCAAATATGGAATCCATTTTTTAAAATTCAAAACACAGAAGTTTCAGAAATTAAATTAAAATTAATCCCGTTGTCGAATAAAAACGGGTTTTTGTTAAAACATTGCAAAAGATTGAATTGATTTAACCTACGAATTCAAGGTAAAATCAATGCTAATGACATACATTATATTAAATGGTAAAAATATATTCTATTTATACTTTAAAACCATTCAATATTATAATTTAACCACATAAGATATTACGATGAAAAAAGTTGTTTTTAATTAAAATATAGCGTGTTTTTACTATTCATTAAAATATGAAAGTTATCGGAAAAATATCAAAACTTTATCTAATGTAAATTTTTATATCCTGATTCAAAAGAAGAATATTATTTTGTCAAATTGAACATATAAACATGTCAAAAACTAGATTTAAAGTGGGTGCGCCATCAAAAGGCGGTAAAACTGCATTTTTTGAAAAATACTTATTTTACCCGAAAAATTTATTTTGTTTTTATACCATGTTCTAGAAATGTGTAAGATGAATAATAATGTTATAAAATTCAAAATTTAGTTAAAACTATTCATAACGGCTAGTTCATGACAATATTATAATAATATAACATTGTTTATTAAAACCCGGTATTGCGTACAACACACGCTATCGAGGAAGGTTGCGATTGCGTGTAATGCAAGCCAAGTCAGGGTTGCGTGTTGTGAAAGAATCCTTCATTGTTTCGTATAACAGAATCCAACCATATTTCATTTATACATTTAATATATATATATATATATATATATACTCAATGTTGCGTAGAATAACTATTATCAAAATTGTGTGTAACACGGTCCAAGATTAGTGTTGCGTATACTGCAAGCTAATACGGTGTTGCGTATAGCGCAAGGTAATCTTGGTGTAGAATACAACACAAGACATTAATGAAATTAAAAGAATATTTTTCATAAAATCTCGGGGTGTTACAATCACAAGTTAGGATATACTTTTATTCTACATGTTTATCCTTTTATGCTTAATGTTTTCTTTTCATGATTATTAGCTAAGTAAATAAGCCCCTAATTATAGTTTCTTTTCTTAGTTAGTGGCGGGAAATGGAAGAACATGTCCCAAAAACCAATGTGATAGGAAATGCGACGATTATCATATTAATATGATAAAGATGATTAGGGGGTTAAAAAATGATTATTATTTTGGAATATGTTCACTATTTTGGGGACCCTATATGATCGAGGTAAATAGATTACTACGGTATTTTCATTGAGGAGTAAGGTTGACTTATATTTTGAAGAATCGATGAATTTATGGTGGACTTATAGTAATTTAGGTTACATATGGTAAGGATTAACCTATCTTGGGTAAAATATGTTTAGTTTAGATAATTTTGTTATAAGATGTTAGGAGTGGTTGATGTTGTTTGGAGATGAACAATGAAGTTTATTTTGGAAGACTATGTTATCAAATCCTTCTTGTATTTGGGTTTCAATCTTAGTTTGGTTTATTTTGAGGAATTTTAAGGACCGTTATTTATGGGATGGTCTATGATGAACTTTGGGTATTACCATGGAACATTGAAGATTTAAAATTAGTTTCCATTCCTATGGGATTCTTCCTTTTTGAAGAGTTTTTTAACCTTACCCTTTCTGTTTTTGGGATAATGTTTAAAGATAGAAGAAATAGATAGTTAATCTTTTGTGGATTATGTGATTCTCTAGAAGATGATTCTTGTGTTTTGATGAGACCAAGTTGTTTTGAATGCTCATCATTTGGTAGAAAAGATTAGTTTTGGTAGAAAATTATTAAAGGGTGAAACTCTACATGAAGGTAGATATATTTCCTTATGTTTTTGTTCTATGTTGTAAATGAATTCCTCAAAATTATGAAAAGGAACGTAAAACAAAAATTTTGTTGGTTTACGTTTCCTACTAGGTAATCAAAGATCGTTTACACACATCATAAGTTTGGGATTTTCTTATGGTTAACTTTCTCCTAATCATGTTCTCTGTCACTCTCCCTCAGAACTTGCCCCTTTGTTTTCTCCTCCATGTCCATGTTTTCCTACATGGAATCCTAGTGTGGGCTAACTCGGGTGACCTTCGTACTTCGCTTTCTTTCTTTTAAAGTAATAGTTTTATTGACTCCTTTTCCGATGTGGGACTTTCAATGAAATTTCAAAACCTAATTTTTAAAAAAAATTGCGAGGACGCAATTTCTTAAGGGGGGAAGATTGTAACAACCCGAAATTTTGAATAAACCTTGTTTCTTAATTTTATGTGTTATTTTATTTTTTATACTCAACAAAAATGTTTCATTTGATAACATGAGTATAATTAATAGGATACTATTGGTTTTTGACTATTATATGACCATTGGTCAATATGACCACTAGAAACTAAACGTTTTGATTATTGTCTCTAAAGACAAGTAATCTTGGTTTATTAATATAGAAAGAAGATTAGATGACCTCACCCAGTAGTCTTGGACCAATCGAAGCCCATCTAACAGAACTTGGGAAGGAGGTAGCACCACTGGGCTTTGCTCTGGACCAAACCCAAGCTGAATTTCATCGTATAAAGCTAGAACGGGATCTCCTTCGCGAGAAGTTCAAACTGATAGAAATTACTACTCTTGTGATGTTGGTCGAGCCTCCCTCGGATTCTCTCACCTTAGCACACCTTACACTTAGGTCCTATGCTGGTGTGATAAGGGGATATGTAAGGAGACCGTAACTGCCTTGTGTAACCCTTTGTTTTAAATAAAAATTGGGATTTCTTCCTATGACGAAGTTTATGAATTTTCAAATGACCGGATAAATATAGTATGCATATTTTTGATGAATTTTAGAAAAAGTATATTTTAAAAATGTTTGTGTAATCCTTAAATAATTAAAAATGTGTAATGATTTTCGAAAAATGGTCTTCTACAATTATGTTCAGTACGAAATTTAGAGTCTAATAAGATCAACATAATTTTTGATGAATAGTAAATTATGAATAGTGATTTTATGATTAGGATTAGTAATGTGTCCAAATGGATTAGTAATCTCACTTAAAGAAAGTATTAATATAATCTAGGCACCTTGATTAAGTAATGTGATTCAATAAAATGGTTAAATAACGGTTTCATAAATCATTATTCAAGTATTAGTTTTTTCGGGTGAATAGTGTTTTTTATTTAAAAATTTAATTAAAAATATATTTGATAATTATTTTTATAAAAAGGATTTCATTTTTGAACTCAGAGCACCGATATTATGCTATGGTAATTTTTGGGGTTTTTTTCTGAAAAAAATGAATTTTCGGTGAATAGTGTTTTTATTTAAAAATTAAATTAAAAATATTTAGAAAATTATTTTTATAAAATGGAGTTCATATTTTTAATCAGAGCATTCATATTTGGTTAAGGTGAAATTTTGGGATTATTCTGAGAAAGTTGAATTTTTCGATGAATAGTGAAAATACAGTTTTTAAGTTACGGGTGTTTAATGACATCATTAAATGATGTATTAAGTTTTTAATCAATATTTTTGAATTATTAATAGTGAAATAAGGTATGAGGTTTCCCAAGTGGCCAATACCATGGGCCAATACCATGGGCAAGCCCATGGTTTTGCCAAAACCACTAATGAGGTGTCCCTTTGCCATTAATGCCTTGTCCCCTCACTTTCCCTATAAATACCAAGCCATCCTCTCATCCATTAGACTCCCCACTCTCCCCCAACAAAGTTCTGGTCTCATTACCACCCAAGGAGTCCTCCCATGGTGCCCTCAAGCCCTCAAGGTCCCAACCTTTGAGTTTTAAGAGTTATGTTTTAAGGTAAGGGATCCGACCTCTCTCTTTTATTTCAAGTAATCTCTTTTATGTCATTCCTTTTATGCTCCATGTTCTTATGTTGGAGGATGTTCTTTTATACTCCTCATACTGCCCTTTTCATGTTCATATAATTATATATCCCCTCTTTCTCTCATTATTTCGTTTTATGAAGTTTTAAGTGGCGCTGTTAGGCTGCCAAAATATTTGTAACAGATTCTTTCTCCCTTCTCATTTTTCAAGATCTATTTTCATGTAAAGTATTTCAAGTTCCTTTTTATTATG
This sequence comes from Viscum album, assembly GCA_963277665.1. Lineage (NCBI taxonomy): Eukaryota > Viridiplantae > Streptophyta > Magnoliopsida > Santalales > Viscaceae > Viscum > Viscum album. Next base: position 1,893,799,751 of record OY728158.1, on the reverse strand, counting down.
TTTGGTTATGATCTCTAAATTTATCATACTGATCTTTTATGATCATATGATGAGAGACCCCATTTTATCGCTTCAATTCAGTATTTTGAAGTTTTAAGTGGCACCGTTAGGCTGCCAAATTTTTAAGTGGTTCTTCACCCTTCTCGTTTTGAAGTTCTACTTTAATGTCAATTCTTTCAAGTTACTTTTTGTTATGTTGGGGTATGATCTCTATATATATCATACTGGACTCTTATGTTCATATTATGAGAGACCCCATTTGATCTCTTCAATTCAGTATTTTGAAGTTTTAAGTGGCGCCGTTAGGATGCCGAATTTTTAAGTGGTTTTTCACCCTTCTCGTTTTGAAGTTCTTCTTTCATGTCAATTTTTTCAAGTTCCTTTTTGTTATGTTGGGGAATTATCTCTATATCTATCATAATTAACTCTTATGTTCACATTATGAGAGACCCTATTTGATTTTTTCAAATCATTTTTGTTGAAGTTTAAGTAACGTCGTTAGGCTGCCGAACTTTCATAAGAGAAATCTAATTTTTGTCTTCCTTCCATGTTTTTCATTTCAAATGGTATGTCCTTTAAATTTCATTACCATGATCATGTATCCTTCTTATTAGGTCCATCTAATATTTTATGAGTCATTTATTAATGTTTGACCCATTTTACCTCTCTTTTTAATGTCTTCTAAAACCTCGTAACATAGCCGTTATGCTGTAGAATTTCCTTCTCAAAATGTCTCTATCTTTTTCTAAAGTTCTTTTATATTATTAAGTGAATACTCAAAGCTATTTCTTCTAATGGGGTATTCACATATATACCAAAATTTTCTATTTTAAATTCTGGTATTTACATACATGAGACCCACCTTCCTTTTCTGTGGGTTTTAAAGTGATGTAAAGATCATGTCTTTAAAGCAGTTTTTAAAACGTTATGATTATGAAATGAAACCCATTTATTTTATGCTATATGGGTTATTTATGAAATGTTGGATGATGATATATGTGGCTCACATGATAATAAAGGCATATTTAAGGGTGCGCCCTGATAGCGCTCCAATGCATTGGGTAATGATGTAACCACTAGAGATTACAATTTTCACGATACCTTGGTGAATAACCTTGGTAATTTTCAAATGACACCTTGGGGATGGACCATGGTGATATGTTCATGATTGTCTATATTAAATGATGTATCCAGATTTTCAAGTTATGAAAAATGTTATTTTTATTATGATATGCCTCCTTATTTCATTCTCATGCCTTAAAGTTCTTTTTCATGACCTTATTGAAGTATCTCAAGTTCACATGTAAAATGTTTCTCTTGTTTTCCTTACTGGGCTTTTTGCTCACCCTTTCTTTTGATGTATGCTCCCAAGTTATGTGATGTAGTAATGAACCTAGGATGAACATGAGGAAAAACCCTTCAAGTGTTTTAGAGGAATGTTTTATGTTTTCATGTTTAAAGTTCCTGGTTTCCAAGCCACTAAACCTTAATGATCCTCGGTTTTGTAAAATTTAATGAAAGTTTATGTGATAAAGAGGCGGGATGCTATATTAACAACTCGATCAAGGAGTCTATTATTTATCATTCAATAGAAAGAGAGGGGGAATAATATTTATGATCATGATGACATTTAAAAAGGTTATCCTACCCTAACCCCATCACTCTCTTCATCAAGTTGTATTCAACCATTATTTTATTTCTTTCTTTCTTTTTACAATCAAGAAATTTAAAAAAATACCTCCACTTATTTTTTTAATTTCATGTGAGAAACCTGATTTTTGTGTGCTCCTATTTAGATAAAACCCTGGTTAACCTAATCAGTATAATTTTAATTTTGTAAATAATTGTTTTTTCACATCCCATGATAGATACATATCATTTGTCTCCATTATTAGGCCTCTAACCTTAAAATATGGGGTATATTTGAAGAATCTAAGCATATATAATGATTTTAACTTTTTCACATATGGTGATATGCCTACTGGAACAATCACTAACAAGAGTAGTAATAGTTATCGTCTTAGATCATACATGATTTCTTTTAAAGACTGTGTATTGGAATCAAGGATTGTCGGTGAAATTATCTTTTAATCATATGTTTCATATAGATTTCCATGACAATTAAAATTTCCACAACAACCTAACATATCTCCCCCATGGATGTTTAGTTGGAGAAACATCTGACGGTGGCTAGGTAGCTCTAGGATCTCATTGAACAAGAAGTATTTGAGGTAGTAATCGAGTTTCCCTCACAAAATAATCCCATTGGGTTAAACCATACATATTCCATATTATGGATTTCCATATATCCCTAGGGGGTGTGGCTGAAGGATGCCCCTTGAGTTGAGGAAACTGCTTCTAAACAAGGTCAATAGTGAAAGTGGGTTCATTATGAGAGTGATAGTGATGACGTCTCTTCATAGTCCCCATCCTGAGCCACTTAAAGTGCCAGAAATAATTAGACTCTCCCAACTGGAGATAAACCAAGGCGATCCAGATATCATCACCAGAAGGGGACTCAATATTTGGTTTCACAGCCTCCCTCTGAATTTGAGAGTCCTAGAAAGCCTATGAAATCGACATACATTGGTTTCACATCAAATCTAGGTAGGGTAACCTCAGGCATTTTGTGGACTAAGGTAGTTAAATTTTGGTTAGAAAATACTTCCAATGTTATGGATTTGTGATCATTTCTTTACACTAGAATTTTGATTATGGAAATTGGGTAAATTCATGAACCCCTTGACTTTCATTATTATACTAACCATACCGAAGTGTGGAAGTATATTCAGGAGTTACTGATTCTTATATATTCCACTGATAACCGAATTCCCACTACAAAGAGAGTAAACGATATAAGGGATCGAGGTTCTATAGAGGGAGTGGCTAATCAATCAACTAATTAATAAGATGAATTCATTGATGTTGGTTATTTATGCTTCCTTTTTTATCTTCCTTCTTTTTTCCCCATTTTTTTTAAATAAGGGCATGTTATTAAAGAATAATATAACATTGATTTAAAGAGGGGGGATAAATAGGCACTGGTGGTAGAGTCACCAATATATAGTCCATCAGGAACCCCTATCCAGGTTGAGGGATCTACATTTGAGTTGGGGGAATTATCCTAGGGCCAAAGATTCATAGAGGAGGAGATGGAAGGGGAAATTATATATTTCTTCTTATAGAACCAATGTTCATGAGAGAGAGTTCTAGTCTTTCCTTTTCTGAGGTGAAGGGACAATAGATAATGAATACATTAGCCAAGATCATTGTAAGGAAACAACCCAGGTTGACCTAACTCGTCACCCAAGCGAGTCCTCTACATAGTCCAAAGTGTATTCCCGATCACCACAGGCTAGAGACATGCACCGAGCATATCCAACAGTCTCTTGCGAAAAATTTCACCATAGTTAAACTGGTATTAACGATCAATAAAATGGTATACCCACACTAATATCAATCAAGTTAACATGATAATATATGTAGATACCATAAGGAAAACATACTTCACAATAAAATCATTGACTAATATGACATATACATACACATGGTATTTGAAAAAAAAACCCAAACTCAAAAAAAGGTGAAATTCAAAAAAAGGCACAAGTACAACCCAATGGATGAAAAATACTAAAAACCACTCCACATGAGTCCATCCCTATGAGACTGTGTCTCCCCAAAGAATCACAAAATGATAGTAATGAAGAATTTATACCCTAGTATATAGTTCCCTTGCCTTTACCTGTGTCTGAAACAATGAAATTTGAAAACACACCAAAGGGACCAAGTAGGTTGTGAGTCATGAATCCCAATAGGATACCACCATGAATCTATTTAAGGAGTTTACCCACGAAAACAAATAAACTAGTTTGAAAAAATTTTCAAAACTAAAACCACTTGTAATATATAAAATATCTAATTAAACCTTCAAAATTACATTGGTTTTCCTTTTAGAAACAAATCATGGTTTTACAAAACAATTTCCTAACATGGATCAAATAAAAAAGCAAGGACACAAGGTATCAACACGATCAACATAAAAAACAAGGAATAATAAAGGTGACTAGAAACAAACTCATATGACCATATAAATGGAAAATGATCAAATGGGCATAATATATCACATCATATCAAAATTTAATAAATAAAATTTTTAAATCACATAAACGAAACTAGCAGGTGTAATGAAAACCTAGGTTCTTAACCAGAAGGCTTATCATGAGTGAAAAAACAAATATACTAGCTAGATAAGCAATATGGAATCTCTCATGGTCTTACCTAAACCCAATTCAAAGATTTCACATGGTGTCATGATATTTAACATAGAATCTCACATGATCATCCTAACCAAATGCTCTCTTAGTTCCTTTGATACCAAAAAAGATTCTCTCACAGTCTTACTCCCTGAAGTCTCTCACGATCCCTCATAAAATCTCTCACAAACACCCTAGTTGACCCATGTGCTACTCCATGCCAATATAATCACTATCAAGTGCCAAACCAATAAAAATCCATAATACAAACCAATTTCATAAATAAACATTCCATTTTCAAAAATGAAAATTTCTAGGAAAAACAATTTCTAAAACCAATTTATAAATCCATTTAAAACCAAAAAACCTCTTTGCGCCATTTTTAAAACACTTGGTGAGAATACAAGCCACACCCATTTGGAAAATCCCACTATAAAACTAAAATTCAACAAATAAATCCATGAAACACAACAAAAATAGAATTCATACCATTAATAAATCATTAAAATGAAAAGTTTAATAAAAAAAAGGTGATTAGAAATTTAACAGTATTCCATTGAAAATGCCCTCAAATAGAGACACTTATCTCAAATTCAATCTAAATCCTGTCTACCATGATAAAGACCACTAAGAAGAGGTTTAACTGAGGATCACACACCTAATACACAAGAAATATAACCAAAATACCCATTATATACCCTATATTCATCCACCACCACCCTTGGGATTCTACATTTCCACAAAATGGAAGAACATTGCTTGAGAAGAGGAAAAGAAGAATAAATCAAGGATAAATCAACTTACCTCAAGAAGAACACCAAGAATACAAGAGTAAATCCACCTCCAAGGAGATGGAGGAGCTCCATGACCAAGGAAGAGAGGTTGTATGCATGGGAGAAGAAATATTTACCCCAAAATCATAAAAATGTGATAGGGTTATTTTGATGAAAATCAATTTTTTAATGAGATAGATAGAGAAAATGGTTTGGAAACCATGTGCCAACCATGTGGGTCCACTATCCACCCAAAATAGACTGCGCAATTTCTTAAGTGGTGTCTCATAGTTTGGAAAAACATACCCAAACCATGTTAAAATGCATTGTCAAAACTGAAGCACTACTCACATAGTTACTGCACAGTTTAGAAAAACTGTGCGCTAACCATGCACCCTGATTTTTCTCCACAAAACTCCTAGTTTTAACCCTCGACTTATAATAAATCCAATAACACACTTAAATATAAATAAAACTAAAAATTAGATGTACTATTTACCTGATATGTGTCACTATTATCTCTATTCATGGTGAGTTTCACAACATCATTTATTATCTATTTATCCATAATAAGCATCTGATCATGATTGTGGACTGTATAATATTATTCCCACTCTTATCTCAAGGGGTTTATAGATATCCCTTCTATAACTAAGGATGAAGGCTTATATGAGGCATATATACTTGTATATTCCATCCCCCAATGGGAGATGTGTCAAGGTACAAGACCACATTTATTACCGCTACTATAAAGGGAGAGGATAATACTAGTAATGTAAAATGTGAATCATAAGGCATTATTTATAAATAACCGACTCTTTCTCCTTATGATGTTTTATATCCTTCACATACACTGGAGGACCCTGCGACAATCACCGCTAGCCCTTCCACCATACTAGAAGAGGTTGTAAGGGAAGTTAGGCCATATGATGAAGGTGCTAGTGTTGATCCCAATTTGGAGGTACCAAGAGAGGTGGGTTCCGAAAAAATGGTGGGTGAATTGGATGGTACATATTTGGGTCATAAACTAAACATCTCCAATGCCCTCCACTAGTGAGGATGTTGTAACCCTTGAAATGATAATCAATGAATTAATGTAAATGGAATATGTTGTCAAAAACATTAATATCCCTGACTCTTTGGAGGATTTTAGTGACTTAATTAAGGAATTATATGAATGCGAGTTTCCCCCTTTTTATGTTTTCACACATGACCTACCACCTTACACCCGATGCATTAAATCAAATACCTCAAGTCATTTAGCTTTGTTTGCAGAAAACATTTCCAATGTGATCCATGGCCAGGGTTCCAAAATCCCTCATACTCCTGTTATTTAAGGAGAACTATATCAAGGTCTCAAAGTGGGAGATTATCACTAGCCTTCTATAGAGGATCCTAAAAAAACTCATGAAGATACACCTCATTAAGAGATCCGGATTCAAACTAATGAGTCCAGAGATTCTAGGGAGGAATCAATCTAAGTGGTTGATCCTTCAATGATTGGGCTTCATCAACCACTTCTACTTAAATTTTACTTTATCCTTACTATCTTCTAATATCGATAATAGATTTCATTTTTCTTTTAGTTCCATCAACTTCAACGGTTGAACCTGAAGGGGAAGCTTCCGCCCCAACTTAATCGATGGTACATTGAGGGGGTACGTTTCTCCAGAAAGGAAAATTCAAGCCAATTCTATAAAAAAATTAATTTCATAGTACAACCATCATATTGATGCTATATCTTAGAAAAACTATTATGATCATGTTGATATTTGGGTATATAATTGGTTCATATGTCAAGATATCTGGGAGTTAGTCTCAAATACACTTATAGCCGATCTACCTTCACAATTTCATCAGATCCAGAGAATGTTCATCATGTTGGGGTATGGTGGATTTGACTAACACATGGTACACTATACTATGAAGGAAATGTTTCACTAATGGGAGTGATAACATGAGTAAAAAAAGCTTCCTATTAAAGAAATAATACTCAGAAAAACCAATGATCTCTGAGATATATCATCCTAGGAAGAGCTCATTCATTCCAAGGAGTTGGAGGTGTGATAGAGCTAATTTAATGAGATATACCATAAAATATTAAATCTCTAAAAATATCTAGATAGTTCCATAGGGTAGCTCGTACAACTTCACCACTCACTGGATGAGGTCCATCCTTGGTGAAAGACTGTCATTACAGCCTCGGTGAAGGATCTCTTCCTCGTTGATGAGGATGAGACTATCAAGCTAACTAGGATTTGATAGACTATTGATGATGATATAGGGGAACTACAATTGTTTATTTTGGTTTTATATTGTAAAGTATAATAGAGGGACTCTAACTTGTAGATTCTCCTCTGTCATTTTCTCATGAATGGAAAGAATTTTGTTCTCCATCATCTATTTATTTGTCCTTGTTTTCATGAAAATTATAACAGAACACTAAAACTGGCTCATTTTACAAAACACACTTGTATCAATGTGTTGAAATTACAATGATAGGAATAGGAAAATGCTTGAGGTTTTTCCAAGGTCATGGGACCCTGTGAGTGTAACCCAGTTATTACTAGAGCCACATGGAATACCCTAGAAAATTTTTATATTTTGCATCATCATCCTCATATTTTCTTAATTAAGATAAAAAATGTCTCAGTGATTGAGACTTGGATTTTTATTAGGCCTCTATTTACGAGTTTTCAACCAAACAAGTCCTATAACTTTTCAATTTCCATTTCTAAATTTTGAATAAATTATATATAGTGCATGAAAAAAAGTTGAAACTTAGATTTCGAATAGGGTTTCTTTTGTGGGTTTTCATTCTAGAGAGCCCTGTGTCTCTTCAATTATCATTTTAAGTTCTTATTATCTTGAACAATGCAACTGATGTTTTAGGTTGAATAGATTTGACCATGAGTTATGGGGATAATGTTCCAAGTAGGACTTATTGGCCAAGAATTCTCTAACACTTTCTGGATATGAGGAGGGAAATTTTTACGTCATGATCAAGGAATTTACAAATCCGAATAAATGACATGGGTATGTAAATAAGGAATTATCTTGGACCATGTTCAAAAATAGGATTCCATTACGACGTTTTCAAGGCATACTTAGATAAGAGTATTTTCTATAGGGATGAAAATTCCTTTGATTCACAGGGCATATTTGGTGGCATATTATGAAAATCCATGTTTTATTCATAATATGAAAAGTCAAAAAAAGGTTTCCTTCAGAGTTGGATTCCCTTATTACTAATAGCCATAGAGGGTTTGTGGCGGTCCAAGTTTCTTGAAACCACAAAGTGTGGTTTTTTAAAAGAATATGTTTGGGGATGAAGGAAAATTTTAGACTGGCATTTTAAATGGATGATGGATGGAAATTTTACTCCAATCATGAGTATATCAATGAAGGAAATCAAGTAGGAATTCCCTACATGGATTAGATTCATGTGTAGGATAGAGGAGTTAGACATTTGTTTATTGCAGTTGGGCCTAGAATCAGAGACTTAGGAATCACTACATATCTCATTCAAATGAGAATCAATCCACACATAGTTTTAGGATATAGTTTTCCTTTATAGATCTGACCATACATAAGGAATGAATATATGGAGGAAGATTCTATGAAAAGTTTAAGATCATGCAGGGTGGACCAATCCTTTGGTGGAGAAACTATTCCACATACCGCATGGTTTTTGGGGTCATGGACAAATATATCCTAGAAAAGTTTGAACATGGGGGATGTGAGGGAAGTCGTAAATCATAACCTTGGGGTTCTCAAATATGAAGGAGTGAGATGGGATAGGAATGTAAGGGATGATCACAACATATGTTCGAAAATTAGTTTCCATTACTATGTGTTCAAAGCATACAAAGATAAGAGTATTTTCTCTTAGGGATGAAAATGAATTTGATTGTGAGGACATATTGGGAGGCATATTATGCAAATACATACTTAGGCATATAATGAATAGTTCAAACAAAAGTGTCCTTCAAATTTATATTCTCTTACCAATGACATCCAAAGGAAGTTTATGGGGATTTGAGTTTTCCAAGACATGAAATGTGATTTACGAAAGGAGGGTGTTTGGATTATGCTAGAGGTATTTAGACCAATGTCGGTGATAACTAATTGAATTATTTTATACCTAGATCATATATAGGATAAGAGGATTTGTGTTTCATTCATGGATATTCCTTAAATGAAGGATTCAAGCATCACTATGTATCTCATAGGGATGAGAATCAAGCCACATGTATTTCTGATATAAAGGCATGATAGGAGACTGACACCAGGAATGATGGCCCTCTTAGGCGATGGCCATAGAAATGCATAGTTTCACGCCATATTGTGGAAATGTGAACCATGAAGTTTAATGTCTTATATTAAATAAGTTTCCCTACAATTTAACCTCATGTGACATGGAAATATAGTGTGCCTTTTAAGGTTTTTCATCCTAGACCATCCATTTCTTGGTGATTCATCTAAGAATTCTATGGAATTCTATAGGCATGAAGGGGGAGTTGTAATTCATGGCCTCAGGGTTCCTAAATCCGAGAAAATGATACGGGACAAGTACACATGGTATGATTGTGGACAAAATTAAAAAATAACCATCCCTTATGATGGTTTCAGGGTGTATAGAGATAAAAGAGCTTATCTCCTAAGGTCAAGGATGCCTCCAGCTAATATTCCACATTTAGGGTTCACATTATACCAATCCATATTTGAGGCATATTATAAATAGTAAAATAAAAGGTTCCCTTTAGTGTTGGGTTCTTCTATCACTGATAGCCATGCAAAGATTATAGAGATATGAATTTCCCAAGGTACAAAGTATGTTTTGTGAAAGGAATGTGCCTAATTATGAAGGGATTATTTATGAAAGAATTGACCAAGAATAGGTAGAGTGTTCCTTACATAGGTCTGAATCATATGTAATGAAGGGATCATTTGTATATGAACCCATGATTTGAGATTCAGACATCACTGTATATCTTGTGGTAATAGGAATCAAGTCACACATAGTTCTGGAGAAATTTTCAAGCACATATCTGGTTCATATATATGGAAGGCCATTTTTCTAGTAGGGGTTGATGAATGAAATAAGAACCCACAATGAACTCTCCAGTTTAGATTAGTTTCTTATAAATAAGTATGGGGTCATTTTTTTTATTTTTTAGTTGGTACCAGGTTGGAGAATCTAGGTTCCACTATGTATCTCATCGAGATGAGAATCAAGAAACACATTGTTATAGATTGAAGGCATGATGAGAGACAAATAGTTGGAATTATGTTTCTCTCATGTTAGGGGCTAAAAAAATGTGTAGCTTTTTTTCATGCAATAGGGATGTGAACCATGTAGTTAAAAATATTATGGTTAGGAAGTTTCCATGTGGTTTAATTCCATGCGACACAGACGTCTCGTATACATTTTAAGGTATTATATCAAGGACCACTGGTTGTGCCTTTTGTGGTTGTGTGATAAGGACCTATGTCACTGAAGGAGCAAAAATAATTGATATTGGGCTTACAAATTAAGGTTTTCCAGGTGTTTGAGAAATCATCTTGAAAGCTATCCAATAATTCAAAAAGTCATCTCAAAATCTGGATGAGCATTTCAAAATTAATCACAAACAAAGCATCCCACGCTCATTATTTGAGGCTCCATAGGCTTTTTTCTCAGGCATCCTATGCTTGGTGCACAATGTAAGAATACGATTTAATGTCATTTGTTGAATACATCACCTTAAAATTTAACTTCCTATGAATATGATGATATGCTTCATACCTTTTAGTGTTATGCGACATGGATTGATTAGTGTAATTTAACACCATGCAATACGGAATAATGGTGTCTTGTATTTTTGGGTCATAAAACTTGGAACATTAGTCATTTTTAATTACATGATGCATTTATTGAGAAATATTTCATTGGTAGGGTCATAGTATGCTCACCATCCATGGTGATCAATGAATATACTCTATTGGAATAGACCTTATGGATGTAAAAGGTCCTTCCCATTTTGGTTTAAGATTCAGAGGTTTCTTCCCAAGTATCATCAAGGTCCTAAGGACTAATACTAGTTCCCTTTGTAGGAATGAAAGAAGATGAAATTTATTATTGAAATATCAAAGTATTCAGTTTTGGTGAACCTCTAAATGATGAAAGGTATGCATTCTTTTATCATTGAGTTATTCCAACTCATCAAAATGCTTCTAGGACTTCCCATATATGGAAAATTGATCACATATTCTAATATGGTGTGAATGAAACTATAATTCAATGGGAAAAACTATTTATTTATTGTATACTAGTGAATATAGGGTTTCCTACATATTGGTATAGGTTGTGGTATGGTAGGACTATAAGACATGTAGACGCTTGTTGGTCTATGATTTATTATCCTTATCCACCATTTTCAAGAGTATTTTTGATAGATTTTGGTTGAAAACCTCTATCTATCCATTTTATACTGAATAATAGTGGGATTAATGGTTGGATTCATTTTTATACTCCATGTTAAACTATTTAAATTCAGAATAAAAAATTTATTTTCATTTTCTGTCAATATTTTATGTGGTAAACCAAACCTGGTGATGATGTTAGACTTCTTGAAATTGATAATTATTTTTTCTCTAACTTATTTGGGTGTATTACTTCATCCCATTTGGTGAAGAAGTATGTAAAAGTGAGGATATATTTAAACTACTAGGATATTTCAGGAGGGTATGTTCTAGCAACATCCATTCCCCTTACGTTGAATAGCCCTGAGTATTTTGTAGTGTGAAACAAATTTGGGGGTTGATGGATGATATTGGAATGAAATTTACAAGGATGAAACTTTTTAGGGAATTGTGTACACTCTTATGTCATAAAAGGTAAAAAATATCTAAGACTTATGATTTGGTGAGAAAGCTATATTTTTGACTAATGGGTGCCATAGACTCCTACATGGACTTCTCACACAGTGGTGATAGTATCCTCTCCAATAATATATATTAGGAGGATTCTGTTAAGCTTCAATTATAGAGGACCTTTTGATGACCCGATCTATCATATATAATGAAGTTGAAAACACATTGTTAGATTTTCTCTTTCCTAGATATATATGATGGAAGAATTCCACTTTATAAGTAGTCCATGATGTGAATCATCCAACCAGTAATTTGATTATATAGTTTAGTGGTATAATGGAACTCATTGATCAATTCCATGATACCCTAAACAAACAGTGATACCATTCTAAGATGTGTAATGTTGATGACTATTTCATCTCTATCCAGATCTACCAATTTTTCACTATATTTTCTAGTTCATATTCCTAAACACTATAGGGGCATGGTATATGAGACAAAATTTGATCTAATGGGAATTCTACTGTAAATCCTCAACTATAATCAATCGGGGGGATCCGCTCTTATTTAATGATAGTGTGACCACCATAGAACTACTTTATTACCATATCTAAGTCAACTTGGGTGATCACATGGGTCACTGGTATTTGTAGCATGAGTTCTAATATTTAAATGAGGACTTGGTATTAAATCTTTTTGTTGGTGCAACATTCTGACAACCGGAAAGAATAAGTCAAAACTACCTTTTCTAGAGAGATAAAGATGACTCCCAACCTAAATTTTTTGAGCTTGGGTTCTTCCATCATTTTTTCTATTGGGATTGTAGATGCACAATCAAAATACATCTCCCATGTTCTAGAAGAATATTGGATATATAATATTTATGTACTCAATAGTTCAGTATCTATAGAAATTTCTTCTAAATAAGGATTTTCTATGAGGAAATATTACAAATATTTCCAATTTATTTCCTTTTTCGTATGAACTAGATGTGAAACTAATATAGGATGACCACCCATCATAAAAAACATCCAGTCAATATTGGGTGATTGAGGATGTACTTGAGCAGCTCAATTCAAGAGACCAAATGGATCTCATGATGCTATAATTAGTGCCTCAATTTTTGACCCAGAAATACCAATTCTAGTTAGTTCTTATCGATATGTAAAGAATGATTCTCAGTATCAAGAATGGTTCATATGAGATAATAGAGATTTTTATTTTAATTTTCAGAATCATTCTTTTGTATAAGGAAATAACTTAGTGATATCTCTAAATATATCACATAAAATATGAGTGGATTTCCATCGACATGTGGAATAAACACTAATGGAATCATAAAATACTTCTTAATACTATCAAATGATTCTTAACCATCAGGATTCCATTGATACTTGGCCTCGTTTTTCATCATCTTGGTGAAGGGAAATCACTTTCCAACAATATTTTTTATAAATCATCAAAAGTAAGAAAGGCGTACTTATAGTACTCTCAACTATTTGAGGTTTTCAGAAGGTAAATTTTTATGGATAATGTTTTTCTTCTTGAGATCATATTTGATTCCATTATGACATACTAACAAGAAGAGAAAAGTTCTTGCGGTTACACTGAAAGAACATTTCAAGGGGTTTATTTCAAGATATCTTGTTCTAGTTTTTTGAAAACCATCTCAATGTTGAAAATATGATTATAATGTTATTAATACTTCACCACCATATCATCAACATAGAACTCAAAATAATTTATTATAAAGGGTTTCAATATGAGATGCATTACATGCTGGTATGTAGCGCTGATATTCATTAAGCTAAAGGGCATCAACTGATTTCAATATACTCCTTGGGGTTCCATGAAGGTAATTATTTCTCCATATTTAGGTTCCATTAAGATTTTTTTATATCCTAGGTATCTATTAATGAAGGATAAGACTTCGTATCCAGTTGTTACATCAATCATAAGTTTTTTAATTAGAACTATGAAGTTGACTTTTGGATATTTTTGGTTGAGATATCTAAAATAGAATCAAACTACGATCTTACCATTTTTCTTCTTGAATAAGACTATATTAGAGATCCATTTCCAGTACTAGACATCTTAAATGAAGATGGATTAGATGATTTTATCAACATTGTATTCAAATTTTGCAACATAAGTTGGATGAGTTCTTCTAGCTGCCTTCTTGTAACCATGATGATCTTATAGAAATCCCATATGGTGCAAGGACACATCAGGATAAAGTCCTAGAATTTTTTTGTAAGTCAAGGTGAACAAATTTAGGTGATTCTTTAATAAATAGGTATACACATCTTATTAATTGATGGGAATAACTAAATTGATTAGTGTAGGTTGAAAATATTCCTCTCTTCCCAGATTTACTTGTTAGAGTTCATCAACAATGGTATAGAAACATTCCTAAAATGATGGAGGTGAGTATTTGACGTCATCCTCCTCTTCATCTTCATCTTCCTCTCCTTCTTTTTGAATCCCGTATTTGGTAGTATTAGTGATGAAGGGGAATATTTATAGTTATTATAAATATTGATATTTTGATATTTAGTGGTAAATATATCTCCATTATCTAATAGTGATATGATAATTCCTATATATTTAGCTGATGAAATTGGGGTCTAGTGAATTCTTGGGAATAGAGCGAGGGAATTTTTACCCAAAGTATCAACATTGAAAGAAGGATCATGGGAATTTTTAGAACTGCTAGGTTTAGCTAGAATGACTGATATCATGGGGGTTAATTAATACATGTCCAATTCTGAATTAAAATTTTTGATCCAGTTGATGGGTATCACATATTTATCACCAATATACATAAATGGGTTGGCTGGGGTCATTTTCAAACAATTTGGGGTGGTAACCCAAGAAACACCATCAGTCATGGGTTTCTTCCCTTCTCTTTGAGAAAACCTACTTAAATGTATTGATCCTCACAAGTTTCAAACAAAGATTTATCACCTTATAATATCCCACTTTTCCCATTGACGTAGTTCTTGAGACATTGGTGATATGATGATGGTATTTTTTCATGTTGGTGCAACAAAGGCCTTCCTAGCAGGACAGTGAAGGTTTTATCTTTCCAAATGACCAAAATTCAGATTTGAACATTAGGTCCCCAAATTGAATTATGAGTTTGATCTGAATGAGGGGATTTTTTTACAATTTTTGTACCCTTAATGTGTCACAAGATAGGGAGATTAGTCTCATTGACTAAAAGCCAACTGAAAAAAATGTTCAGATTAGAATGATATTGAATCATGATATATTTTTGATGAAATATTGATGGATATCAATGTCATATAGCCTTACAAATACATATAAGGTCTTGATGCTTCTTTGTATCACAATGTCCTTGTACTATTTTATAAAACATATAACCACATAAAATTACATAGGGTATATCATTTAATGGTATGCCTTAGAAAAAGTTAACTCATCTTTGAAATCTTAAGGTCTTAATTGGGCCTATATAAGAACTTCTTAAATATCCCTTGACAAGTTAAGAGAATCATGCAGTGAATGTTTTACTATAAATATAGGAAATTGCTTCTGGATGTCATATGTTTGAGTCAAATGTCTATGTATTCCTATGGGGAGTTGTTACCTAGTAGGAACTTTAGAGGTTGAAGAAGCTATGGTAGATGAGTTGGGTGGCTAAATATATGTTCAGGGAACTTTTACTGCTGGTGGATTAGGTCGAATTGGCCAACCTGACTGCCTGGGATGAAGAGACTATTTCTCCTATTCTAATCAATACTCCAAAATATTTATTTTTGGAAGGATCCTTGAATATTTGGTTGTGTTCCTTTTCACTACCTGGTCCCTCTTAAGTAATCTTCTAGGAGTCTTGTAATTATAAATGTCTATATTGGGGATTTGGCCAGAATATTGGTTTCGACCATGATTACGTCTTCTCCTTCCTCCATGGATCATGAAGCTTCTACCCATGGTTCCTCGATTTGATATAGAGAACATGGGTTAATAATCTTAATTGTCATCAAATTTGGGGTCCATTAAATGGAGTACATTAATGTAACCAAATATTATTTCTTCATCTGATGAGGATTCCTCTTGGAGGGACAATTCCTACAGTATCATTTAGTGGGATGGTGCCCTTGATCTCGATACTGGAGGTATGAAATTCAAGAGTGTCCAGACATGATTTATAATCTGTATAGGCTCATCCTAATATACTTTATATTTTTTCTTCTGACTATGTTGTTTCTTGGAAGATCATCTTTTGGAGGAATGTGGTGATGAAAAAGTTAGTTGTATTATTAAATAGGAAACAAAGGGAGTAGTTGGTTGATATAATTATTCCATGATGATATCATGAGTTTTATTTGTTTTTTCCTTGGTAATCCAATCATTGAACTTTTTTACACTCTTTACCATAACTTCTTTCAATTCACCTTCTCCGGGAGTGGTGAAAGAAACACACACCACTTGTACTAGTGGTTCAACTAACTTCACTTGCCCATAATCAACCATATTTTCTTGGATATATTTTAAAAAATGTCAGATGGTATAAAATTATGTTTGTTGAAAGGGGAAGTAATTTGTGAAATCATCAAGACCAACTTGGTTGGGTCTCTTAGGCTTTGAAAATTTTTTCAGGTTATTTTCCATAGATTATATAAGTTAACATAGAACATGCTCATCTCATAAAGAATAGTATTTATTCTTCCAATATTTTAATTGGTAGGGTTTAGGTTCTATCTTATCATCTTGATAGGAATATTTTTGTTTATTTTTTTGTTTAGGAGGAGATTATATGTGAGGAGGTGAAGGGGTTGGAGATGGAGCAAACATAGAAGACAATTTTAAGGTGATGAACACAGTTTCTATACTGGACATTCTATTTCCTTGAGTTATTGGTGTTGATCTAGATTTGGATCTTTTTCACAAAAATATAATCCACCAAACTCTTTGCAACTGAGACAAGATCCCAGATCCCACCTAGAAACGTTTCTAAGTTAAGAGGTGATCGCAACTCATCCTAAAGGTTTTTAATGAAAATACTAAAGAAGTCCTCTTATGGAAGTTTTAGGTTCATAGAGTCAGTCAAACCCTTCCACCTGGAAATAAAATATTAGATCATTTCATTCTCTTACAAATTTCAACTTGAGAGGTAAATAACTATTATTTTAATCAATGTAGAGTTGATTTGATAGATGAATTATTGGTGAAAATATTCCCACCCCTTGATCAATTCAGCTGGTAATCTAGTATACCAGATGAAGGCAAGTACCCCTAAGGTCAGTATAAAACAACTAAGTATGGATGCCTTTTGCTGGTTGAGGGTTCCCATAATGGTACCACATAGAATCATGAAGTGCATATGATGTTGTTCTGGATCCCCTAAGCCATTGAATGTTAAAAAAGTAGGATTCCCAAATTTTACTGGGGGATAGTTTTATCAACCCATTTAGGGTATATATTTTTCTCAAGTTGTACTGGCGCATTTTTTACTTCCACAATTTCCAATGAAGCCACCAGTGAAAAAATAGTGACAATGGGCTGGGGAGTAATGGTCAACTAGGTAGGAGATTGAATATGGGGAACAATAGGTTGTGCTAGTTGTGGTATCCCTACCTCTACATGTGGTTGATGACCTGTATAGGATGTCCCATGAGGGTTTTATGACAACCCTACTTTTTATTACAACTTAAACATGATTTATTACATAAACCTTCACTTGATACAACAAAGAAGATCAAGAGGTTTAGTGTCTTTGGGGATTATTATCATTACATAAAAACTTCAAACATGAAATATAGCATCTTTATTGAAAACTTCCATTACATGACCACTACATTCCTTCGTACATATCATTGCATGGGATAACCTGAGGACATGCATAAGAAAAGGGTGATCTATAAATCCCAGTAAGGGAGTACACATGGGATAACATTAGGAGTACAATACATGTTAGACAATAGGAATATCAATAGAGCATAAGAAAAACATGAACATAAAGGCATGATAAAGCATGATAATCATAACATGGAAATGTGGTAACAACACTTAACATTGAATTAGCATGAGCCAAGGCTCATTGCACATGGAGCATGAGTAAATCCTCATTGCACATAAAGCACAAGTAAACCCTCATTGCACTTGAATTAGCATGATTCAACACTCACCACACATGACGTATCACAATACTATACTTTACCCAATGCATTGGAGCGCTATAAGGGCGCACCCTTCTTAAACATTTCATTTCATGCATAAGTGTGCCACATGGATCATAAAACATGGATTCATAAAACATAACTATTTATTCTACGATAAAGCAATGTAGAATTCATACATGAAACTTTACAATCAATAAGTAAATGTGCATAAAGGTGAATACCCTTGATAGAGAAATGGGCATGGTATTCACTACACAATGACATTGGCTTAGAAAATCGGTGCGATTTCGGCAGCGTAACGGCATGACATAAGAATTCATAAAAATGGTTGATGAGAGAGAAAGGGGTTCCTCGTCATATTTACATGTAATGGAAAGTAATTAGGTCATATAGATACATGTTCCAACAATTTTAATGGAATTTAGATTCATGATACAAAAGTATTGCTTGAATGTAAAAGAGGAGAGAGAAGTTCCTTTCAGAATTTTGGCATAGTAACGGGTGTACATGGGAGGCATTTAATGAGAGAGAAAGGGTCTCCCATCATTCAAAAATAAAGAGGTAAGTATTAGGGAGGTGAAAAACCATACCCCAACATTTATAATTGAAATTAAAAGGGCCAAACAACTTAAATAAAATTGGACAAAAATGAGAAAGGAAGAAAAACCCTTACTTAGAAGTGTGCTTCTAAAGGCTAGATAGAGGCTTGTGAGAGGCTTCTTGGGAGCTTGGGGCACCTTGGGAGGATTCTAGAGAGAGTAGGTAAGAGGTTGGACGAACTCCAAAGGCTTTTAGTGAGGAGGAAGTGAGAGCATGGGTGGGTTTATATAGGAAAGGTGAGGGAATTCTTTATTATTTTGGTTTGGTACCCCTTATATTAAATTAATCCAAACCACAAACCATCCCATGGTTTTTGCCCATGGTTTTTGGAAAATTTTAGAGGAAAATAATATTTTATAAGGATAAGGTCTGAACTTCTTAAAATATTAGGGTTTCTTATGTGGAGGTGAGTCACACTCCCATGGAAATTAATTTAAAAAGACAAGGTGTTTAATAAGTTTTGAGGGGTCCATTAATGCTTTGAAAAGTAAGCCAAACAAACCCAAAATCACATTATTTTAATGGTAAAACATATATTGGCCAACATAACGATTATTGTATTTTATTACATCACTATTGGTCATTATGATTTCATAAAACACATTATATATTTAAATAGTATTTAATTTTTATTCAAAAATTTGATTGTCTCAGAAAATTATGAAAAATTCACCGTTGGATAATTTCGACGTCCTGATTCCAAAAATAACATTTATTTTATATAAATAATTTTATAAATATGTTAATTTTCACTTTTAAAATAAAAACTGACATTTATAAAAAATTCACGGGTTTTGAAAAAAATGGCTTTCAACCCTTAATAAAAATCATAATTTCATTCATACAATTACATGATAATTTATATATAATAAAATTAATCTAATAATAATAATAATATTTTCTTAAAATATTATTTAATTAAAAAATACCTTAATTTAATAAAATAGATTTCTTAATTAAATAATAACTAAAAACACCATTTGTACTTTAAAAACTATTTAAAATGTATCAATAATGACAAGAAATTATATTCATTATTATATACAAAAATAATGTACATGAACATAGTACTATTGATTATTTACATAACCCCTTAAAACATCCGCATAAGACTTAAGGGTAAGATGTACGATGGTGAAAGACTCTTGGGGTGGCTTGGATAACATCGCTCGAGTGGTAATTTCTATCAACTTCCACTTCTCCTGTAGACAGTCCCGTTCGAGCTTAACATGGTGAAGCTCAACTTGGGATTGGTCAAGAGCGAAGCCCAAGTACACCACCTCTTTTCCGAGCTCCGATAAATGGGCTTTGTATGGGGCAATTATACTGGATGAGGCCATCGCTTCCTTTGTCTAAGTAAAATTGGATGTGTTAAAGACCTATATTTATACTAATCATGTGATCACTGTTCAACGACTATAAAAGTAATGGTCACAATTCTTATCATAAAACCAATGGAGTTGACATTTAATAAAAAAAATTATATAAAGAGACATTTAATAATATCAAGAGGGATTTTACATTAATGAAACTTTGGGTCGTTACAATATTCCCCCATTAAGAAATTTCGCCCTCGAAATTTTCCTTTTCCCACACTAAAATAGATGTGGGTAACTCAGATTCATCACTTCCTCTGATTCCCAAGTTGCTTCTTCAAACTTGTGGTTTCACCACAACACCTTGACAATGGGCATTGTCTTATTTCGTAGAACTTTTTCTCTACGATCTAAGATCTTCACTGGTTGCTCCTCATAACAAATATCGTCTTCCAATTGTACCACCTCAGAAGAGAGTACATGTGAAGGGTCCAGTATGTACTTCCTTAAGAGGGATACATGATAGACATCATGTACTTTGTCCATAGTAGGTGGAAGTGCTAGTAGATAGGCCACAACCTCGACACGATCAAGAATCTCGAAGGTTCCGATGTACCTTGGACTTAACTTCCCTTTCTTTACAAACCTCATGACCTTCTTCCACGAAGATATGCGTAGAAAAACAATGTCACCAACTTTAAAATCAAGGTCTCGTCGATGATTATTTGCATAAATCTTCTGTCGACTCTGGGCTGCCTTGATATGCTGCTGAATGGTTTTCACCTTCTCCACCATTTCCTCGACCATTTCTGGTCCAAGTAGCTTATGTTCACCAACCTCATCCCAACATGTTGGTGTTCTGTACCTTTTCCCATATAGGGCATCATATGGTGCCATTTGGATGCTCGAGTGGAAACTGTTATTATAAGAGAAATAAACCAGAGGTAGATGTTGATCCCATCCTCCTTTAAAGTCCATTGAGCACGCTCTCAACATATCCTAAAGTGTTTGGATAGTCCTCTCGGATTGGCCATCAGTTTGAGGATGATAGGCTGTACTGAAGTTCAGTTCAGTATTCAGAGCATGTTGAAGACTCTTACAAAACTTAGAGGTGAATCTTGGATCTCGGTCAGACACAATAGACAATGGTACTCCATGAAACCTTACCACTTCTATGATATATATCCATGCCAGTTGATCCATTGAGAAATCCTCCCGAATAGAAATGAAGTGTATAGTCATTGTAAGACGATCCACAACAACCCAGATTGCATTGTTTCCTTTGGATGTCCTTGGATGTCCAGTGACAAAGTCCATGGTGATGTTCTCCCATTTCCATTCTGGTATGGGCAATGGTTGCATCATCCCCTTAGACTTCTGCCTCTCTGCCTTCACTTGCTGACACACTAGGCACTTTGATGTATATTCATCAATCTCCTTCTTCATATTATCCCACAAAAAGTTTTCTCAGAGATCTTGATACATCTTTGTCCTCCCTGGGTGAATAGAGAAATTTGATCTATGTACATCATCCAAAAGTTCCTTCTTCAACTCCAGACATGATGGAACACATAATCTTTTCCCAAACTGCACAATTCCTTCTTCATTAACATCAAACTCCGAGGATTTCCCTTTTTCAATAGCTCCCACTTTTTCTTGAATTCCTACATCATCCTTTTGAGCATCCTTTAACCTTTACAAAAGATACAATTGAGCAATCATTTCTGAAAGTATTGATGATGTTCCCTTCTTTATGATTCCCATGTCCATTTTCATCAAGTCTAAGAAGATTGGATCCTTCTCAATTCTCATCATTGATAGAATCGCTGGATCCTATCTACTTAGGGCATCTGCCACCTTGTTCGCTTTCCCAGGGTGGTAATGGATTGAACAGTCATAATCCTTGATGAGCTCTATCCATTTTCTATGGCACATATTAAGCTATTTCTATGTGAATATATATTAAAGACTCTTGTGGTCAGTATATATCTCACATTTCTCTCCATAGAGATAATTCCACCAGATTTTCAAGGAAAAGATCATTACCGCCAACTATAGATCATGCGTTTGATAGTTTCGCTCATGGATTTTCAACTCCCTTGAGGAATAGGATATCACTTTATCATTCTGCATCAGCACACATCCTCATCCCTTCTTTGAAGCATAACTGAATACCACAAAAAGCTCCCCACTTGTGGGTAAAGTGAGTAGGGGCGCAGTGATAAGCCTCATTTTCAACTCCTTGAAGCTTTATTCGCATTCATCACTCCAAGAAAACTTTACTCCCTTTCGAGTTAGCTTGGTAAGAGGGTTGGACAATTGTGGGAAATTTCTCACAAATCATCAATAATATCCAGATAACCCCAAAAAGCTACAGATATCTGTTACCAATGTTGGCCTCGGCCATCCCTCAATTGCATATGTTTTGGAGGGATCTATAGATATCCCATTTCTTGTGATGATATGGCCCAAGAATGAGACCTCCTTCAACCAGAACTTGCACTTGCTGTACTTTGCATAGAGCTTATCCTTGCGGAAAGTATCTAGTACAGTTCTTAAATGCTCTGCATGATCCACCTTGGTTTTGGAGTATATTAGAATATAATCTATAAAGAATACCAAAAATTTGTCTAGGTAATCTCTAAAGACTCTATTCATCAAGTCCATGAAGATTGATGGAGCATTGGTGAGTCCGAAAGGCATTACTATGAATTCATAGTGCCCGTATCTTGTACGAAAAGCAGTCTTGGGAACATCTTCCTTCTTCACAATTACTTGATAATATCCCAACTGCAAATCTACCTTGGAGAAGAATTGTGCTCCACGCAGCTGACCAAAAAAGTCATCAATTCTTGGGAGAGGATACTTGTTCTTTATCGTGATTTTGTTAAGTTCACGATAATCGATGAAAAGCCGCATTGACCCATCCTTCTTCTTGACGGAGAGGACTGGTGCACCCCATGGTGAAGCACTTGGGTGTATAAACCCTTTATCCAGATTCTCTTGTAGTTGTTTCTTCAGCTCTTCAAGCTCTAAAATAACCATTCTATATGGAGTCTTGGATATTGGTAAAGCCCCGGGTATAAGTTCAATTGAGAATTCAACATCCCTTCTAGGAGGAAGACCAGGCAGTTCCTCGGGAAACACTTCAGCGAATTCCCTAACCATAGGCATTTCTTCAAGGATGGTTTCTTCCTTGGACTCAATAATCTGAGCCAGATATGCATGCTCATAAGTCAGTAATATCCATTCTTGAGATGATGTAGCTAAAGGAGATTCATCTTCGACCTTACACATGTAAATAATCGGGGGTCGATTCTCCATATGGAGTGTGATTTCCCTATCCCGAAAATTTATGTTGGCTCTATATAAGGAAGGAAAATCCATGCCAAGAATTTCATCAAATTCCACCATAGGTAGTATGATGAGGTTCGCTAGGAAATTCAATCCACAGATTATAACATGGGAGGACTTATATTCGTGGGATGCAATGATTGCCCCATTTTCCGTACTCACCGACATCTTCACTTCCATGATTTGTGGTGGTGTTGGGATTGTTCTACTAAATTTTATAGATATAAAAGAATGCAAAGAACCTGATTCAAAAAGTACATTTTCTATTCTTGAATGAATAACTAGCGTACCTATAACCACTTTGTTATCGGGGTTCACTTTGGCAGAAGTGATGGCAAAAGCTCTTCCTTGCTGCCTTGGAGGTTGTTGGTTGCCCTCGAAAACCCTTGGATTAGGGCACTGATTTGCAAAATGACCTGGTTCTTTGCATTTGTAGCATTGAACAACACGTTGAGGTTCGAACGGAGCATTCCTCTCCTCTGTCGCAGCCACAGGTCTTTCTTTCCGACAGTTAATAGCTAGGTTCCCTTCCCTTCCACACCTGAAGCATTTCCTCGTCCCCTTAAGGCAATTTCCAGGGTTCTTCTTTCCGCACTTTTGGAAAGTGGGGTGATGGATCTTCTTAGCACCGTTGGATTTATCCATCGGCCCACCAGCATTGAATTCCACCTTACTCTTCTTATCCCCATGATACCCCTGTGATTCTCTGATCTCCATTTCGACCTTGAGTGCACATCAGAAAATTTCCTCACAGCTGTCAAAGTCATGGATCACTAATGCTTTCCACAGGCTAGGCTTTATCCCACCAAAGAAGTGGTCAACCTTGCATTCAGGGGTAACGACAAAGCCGAAAGCGTATCGTGAAAGCCTTGTGAATTTTTCCCTGTACACGCCAATAGATTATTCATCTTTTTTTTCTTGAGGGAAAGGAATTCCCTTTACATCTTAAGCCGGAGGTTGCGCTGAAAATATTTATCGAAAAACATCTTCCGGAAATCCATCCATTCCAATGCCTTGATCTCCTCCTCAGGCTTCGTATTTTTGATCAACATCCACCATTGATCATCTTCACCCTCCATACGATAAGCCGCCAGGAGAACCTTCTCTTGTTCAGAACATTGAAGGATGGAGAATATCTTTTCAATGGAGTTGATCCATTGTTCAGCGATTGTGGGATCAGATGATCCACTAAAAGTAGGAGGCCTTTGTCTCATGAAGCTCTCGATAAAGACTTGTTATTTCTTAGGGGGGGGGGGTGTTGAACGTTCCTCTTGACCCATGTTTCTATTCAAAACTTGAGTTAGTTGAGAGAGAATCATGACAAAGTCCGTGATTCCTGCTCAGATTGGATTGGGAATCTCATTAGTACAGTCATCACACTGATCTTCACAATGGTTGTTAGCCCAAGTCCTCCTATTATCGGCCATTTTCTGGAATAAAATGAAAGTTAGGGGTAACACATAAAGGGTAATCCAAAGACAAAATTTGATGACTTATAAATAACCTTTCATTTCCTTAACTCATGAGTCTATAGAATTCAATCTAGGATTTTCATGATATATTTTCTAACATATATTCTTAGGGGGATTTTTTAATTCCCTTAATAAGGGTTGATACTAAGCTTGTGAATTTACCAAAGAATATCCCCCGGGAGTGTCATAACCAAGAGTGCTGCAAGGCTCGTTGTCGTGCACCAGTTCCCGTTCGAGTCTAGCTCAAAGCGGTGTTTTCGGGTTTTACCCCTAGGATACATCTGTGTCGGAGCTGCCTCTACCTGCTCGTATCCAGATAGGGATGTATTTTCTTGATAACCAACTTACTCAATACGCACCAAAACTAAGGGATGTTTATATTGTACTTAGTCTTGTCTCTAAGGCTTTACTGGGGTTTTCTAATCCTAATCCCCAAAATGACCAAACCTTTCCTTTGATACAAACTATGACAACCCATCTTTTTATTAAAACTTAAACATGATTTATTATATAAAACTTCACTTGATACAACAAATAATATTGAGTGGTTTAGTGTATTTTGGGCTTAGTATAATTACATAAAAACTTAAAACATGAAATACAACATCTTTATTGAAAACATCCTTTACATGACCACTACATTCCTTCGTACATAGCATTGCATGGGATAACCTGAGGACATGCATAAGAAAAGGGTGAGCTATAAAGCCTAGTAAGAGAGTACACATAGAATAACATGAGGAGTATAATACATGTTAGACAATAGACATATCAATAGAGCATAAGAAAAACATGAACATAAAGGCATGATAAAGCATGATAATCATAACATGGAAATGTGGCAACAACACTTAACATGGAATTAGCATGATCCAAAGCTCATTGCACATGGAGCATGAGTAAATTATCATTGCACATAAAGCACAAGTAAACCCTCATTGAACTTGAATTAGCATGATTCAACAATCATTTCACTTTAC
This sequence comes from Viscum album, assembly GCA_963277665.1. NCBI lineage: Eukaryota > Viridiplantae > Streptophyta > Magnoliopsida > Santalales > Viscaceae > Viscum > Viscum album. The sequence goes on along the minus strand of OY728158.1, from coordinate 1,893,773,999 downwards.
ATATCACGATACTATACTTTACCCAATGCATTGGAGCGCTATAAGGGTGCACCCTTCTTAAACATTTCATTTCATGCATAAGTGTGCCACATGGATCATAAAACATGGATTCATAAAACATAACCATTTATTCCATGATAAAGGAATGTGGAATTCATACATGAAACTTTTCAATCAATAATTAAATGTGCATAAAGGTGAATTCCCATGATGGAGAAATGGGCATGGTAGTCACTACACAATGACATTGGCTTAGAAAATCGGTGGGATTTCGGCAGCGTAACGGCATGACATAAGAATTCATAAAAATGATTGATGAGAGAGAAATGGGTTCCTCATCATATTTACATGTAATGGAAATTAAGGAGGTCATATAGATACATGTCCCTGCAATTTTAATGGAATTTATATTCATGATACAAAAGTATTTCTTGAATGTAAAAGAGGGGAGAGAAGTTCCTTTCGGAATTTCAGCATAGTAACGGGTGTACATGGGAGGCATTTAATGAGAGATAAAGGGTCTCCCATCATTCAAACATAAAGAGGGAAGTATGAGGGATGTTAGAAACCATACCCCAACATTTATAATTGAAATTAAAAGGGAAAAACAACTTAAAGAAAATTGGACAAAAAGAGAAAGGAAGAAAAAACCCTTACTTGGAAGTGTGTTTCCAAAGGCTAGAGAGAGGCTTGTGAGAGGATTCTTGGGAGATTGGGGCACCTTGGGAGGATTCTAGAGAGATTAGGGCAGAGTTTGGACAATCTCCAAAGTCTTTTAGTGAGGAGGAAGTGGGAACTTGGGTGGGTTTATATAGGAAGGGTGAGGGAATTCTTTATTATTTAGGTTTTGGACCCCTTATATTAAATTAATCCAAACCACAAACCATCCCATGGTTTTTGCCCATGTTTTTTGGAAAAGGTAAGAGGAAAATAATATTTTATAAGGAAAATGTCCGAAATTCTTAAAATAATAGGGTTTCTTATGTGTAGGTGAGTCACACTCCCATGGAAATTAATTTAAAAAGACAAGGTGTTTAATAAGTCTTGAGGGGTCCATTAATGCTTTGAAAAGAAATCCAAAAAAACAAAAAATCACAATATTTTAATGGTAAAACATATATTGGACGAACATAAAGATTATAGTATTTTATTACATCACTATTGGGTCATTATGATGTCAAAAAACACATTATATATTTAAACGGTATTTAATTTTTATTCAAAAATTTGACTGTCTCAGAAAATTATGAAAAATTCACCGTTGGATAATTTCGACATCCTGATTCCAAAAATAACATTTATTTTATCTAAATAATTTTCTAAATATGTTAATTTTGATTTTTAAAATAAAAACCGACATTTATCAAAAATTCGCGGGTTTTGACAAAAATGGCTTTCAAACATTAATAAAAATTATAATTGCATTCATACAATTACATGATCATTTATATATAATAAAATTAATCTAATAATAATAATAATATTTTATTAAAATATTATTTAATTCAAAAATCCCTTAATTTAATAAAATATATTTCTTAATTAAATAATAACTAAAAACACCATTTGTACTTTAAAAACTATTTACAATGTATCAATAATGACAAGAAATTATATTCATTATTATATACAAAAATAATGTACATGAACATAGTACTATCGATTAGTTACATAACCCCTTAAAGCAGCCGCATAAGACCTAAGGGTAAGATGTGCGATGGTGACAGACTCTTGGGGTGGCTCGGATAACATCACTCGAGTGGTAATTTCTATCAACTTCAACTTATCCCGTAGACAGTCTCGTTCGAGCTTGACATAGTGAAGCTCAGGTTGGGATTGGTCAAGAGCAAAGCCCAAGGATGCCACCTCTTTTCCAAACTCCGATAAATGGGCTTCGTATGGGGAAATTCTACTAGATGAGGCCATCGCTTCCTTTGTCTAAGTAAAATTGGATGTGTTAAAGCCCTATATTTATACTAATCATGTGATCACTGTTCAACAGCTATAAAAGTAATAGTCACAATTCTTATCATAAAACCAATGGAGTTGACATTTAATAAAAACATTTTATATAAAGAGACATTTAATAAGATCAAGAGAGATTTTCCATTAATGAAACTTTGGGTCATTACAATATTCCCCCCTTAAGAAATTTTTCCCTCAAAATTTTCCTTTTCCCACACTAAAACAGATGTCGGTAACTCAACTTCATCACTTCCTCCGATTCCCAAGTTGCTTCTTCAAACTTGTGGTTTCTCCACAACACCTTGACGAGGGGCATTGTCTTATTTCGTAGAACATTTTCTCTACGATCTAATATCTTCACTGGTTGTTCCTCATAACAAAGATCATCTTCCAATTGTACCACCTCAGAAGAGAGTACATGTGAAGGGTCCGGTATGTACTTCATTAAGATGGATACATGAAAGACATCATGTAATTTGAAAATAGTAGGTGGAAGTACTAGTAGATAGGCCACAACCCCGACACGATTGAGAATCTCGAAGGGGCCGATGTACCTTGGACTTAACTTCCATTTCTTTCCGAACCTCATGACCTTCTTCCATAGAGATATGCGTAGAAAAACCTGTCTCCAACTTTAAACTCAAGGTCTCGTCAACGATTATCTGCATAACTCTTATGTTGACTCTGGGCTACCTTGATGTGCTGCTGAATGGTTTTCACCTTCTCCACCATTTTCTCGACCATTTCTGGTCCAAGAATCTTACGTTCACCGACCTCATCACAACATGTCGGTGTTATGCACCTTTTCCCATACAAGGCTTCATATGGTGCCATTTGGATGCTCAAGTGGATACTGTTATTATAAGAGAACTCAACCAGAAGAAGATGTTGATCCCATCCTCCTTTAAAGTCCATTGAGCACCCTCTCAACATATCCTCAAGTGTTTGGATAGTCCGCTCGGATTGGCCATCAGTTTGAGGATGATAGGTCGTACTGATGTTCAGTTTAGTATTCAGAGCATGTTGAAAACTCTTCCAAAACTTAGAGGTGAATCCTGGATCTTGGTCATACACAATAGATAGTGGTACTCCATGAAACCTTACCACATCCATGATATATATCCGTGCCAGTTGATCTAATGAAAAATTCTCCCGAATAGCAATGAAGTGTGCAGTCTTTGTAAGACGATCCACAACAACCCAGATTGCATTGTTGCCTTTGGATGTCCTTGGAAGTCTGGTGACAAAGTCCATGGTGATGTTCTCCCACTTCCATTCTGGTATGGGAAATGGTTGCATCATCCCCTTAGACTTCTGCCTCTCTACCTTCACTTGCTGACACACTAGGCACTTTGATGTATATTCAGCAATCTCCTTCTTCATATTATCCCACCAAAGGTTTTCTCGGAGATCTCGATACATCTTTGTGCTCCCTCGGTGAATATAGAAATTTGAACTATGTGAATCATCCAAAAGTTCCTTCTTCAGCTCCGGACTTGATGGAACACATAGTCTTTTCCCAAACTGCACAATTCCTTCTTCATTAACATTAAACTCTGATGATTTCCCTTTTTCAATATCTCCCACTTTTTCTTGAATTCCAACATCATCCTTTTGAGAATCCTTTAACCTTTCCAAAAGAGACGATTGATAAATAATTTGTGAAAGGATTGATGATGTTCCCTTCTTTATGTTTCCCACGTCCATTTTCATCAAGTCTAAGAAGATTGGATCCTTCTCAATTATCATCATTGATAGAATCACTAAATCATTTCTACTTAGGGCATATGTCACCTTGTTCGCTTTCCCAGGGTGGTAATGGATCAAACAGTCATAATCCTTGATGAGATATATCCATATTCTCTGGTGCATATTTAGCTCGTTCTGTGTGAATATATATTAAAGACTCTTGTGGTCAGTATATATCTCACATTTCTCTCCATAGAGATAATGCCGCCAGATTTTCAAGGCAAAGATCACTGTCGCCAACTCCAGATCATGCGTTGGATAGTTTTGCTAATTGATTTTCATATGCCTTGAGGCATAGGATATCACTTTATCATTCTGCATCAGCACACATCCTAATCCCTTCTTCGAAGCATCGATGAATACCACAAAAAGCTCCCCACTTGTGGGTAAAGTGAGCACGGGCGCAGTGATAAGCCTCCTTTTCAACTCCTTGACGCTTTCTTCACATTCATCACTCCAAGAAAACTTTACTCCCTTTTGAGTTATCTTGGTAAGAGGGTTGGACAATTGTGAGAAATTTCTCACAAATCGTCGATAATATCCAGTTAACCCCAAGAAGCTACGGATATCTGTTACCGATGTTGGCCTCGGTCATCCCTCAATTGCATCTGTTTTAGAGGGATCCACAGATATCCCATTGCTTGTGATGATACGACTCAAGAATGAGACCTCCTTCAACCAGAACTCGCACTTTCTGTACTTTTCATAGAGCTTCTCCATGCGCAAAGTCTCTAGAACAGTTCTTAAATGCTCCTCATGATCCTCCTTGGTTTTGGAGTATATTAGAATATCATCTATAAAGACTACCACAAATTTGTCTAGGTAATCTCTAAAGACTCTATTCATCAAGTCCATGAAGATTTCTGGAGCATTGGTGAGTCCTAAAGGCATTACTATGATATCATAGTACCCATATCTTATACGAAAAGCAGTCTTGGGGACATCTTCCTTCTTCACCCTTACTTGATAATATCCTGACCGCAAATCTACCTTGGAGAAGAATTGTGCTCCACGCAGCCGATCGAACAAGTCATCAACTCTTGGGAGAGGATACTTGTTCTTTATCGTGATTTTTTTAAGTTCACGATATTCGATGCAAAGCCGCATTGACCCATCCTTCTTCTTGACGAAGAGGACTGGTGCACCCCAGGGTGAAGCACTTGGGCATATAAACCCTTTATCCAGATTCTCTTGTAGTTGTTTCTTCAGCTCTTCAAGCTCTATAACAGCCATTCTATATGGATTCTTGGATATTGGTAAATCCCCAGGTATAAGTTCAATTGAGAATTCAACATCCCTTCTAGGAGGAAGACGAGGCAGTTCCTCGGGAAACACTTCAGCGAATTCCCTCACCTTATGCATTTCTTCAAGGATGGTTTCTTCCTTGGACTCAATCATCTGAGCCAGATATGAATTCTCATAAGGCATTAATATCCATGCTTGAGATGATGGCACTAGTGCAGAAATCGTTTTTTACGTCACTATTTTTTACGTCGGTTATATATAACCGACGTAACAATGCGGCGAGTAGATTTTTCACGTCGGTTATTTTAATAACCAATGTTACATATCGAGCCTGTTGGGTTTTTACGTCGGTTATATTATAACGGACGTAAAAAACCAATGCGCGGGGGGTTTTTTACGTCGGTTATCAAATAACCGATGTAACAAACCAAAGCGCGGTGTGTTTGACGTCGGTTACTTTATAAACGACGTAAAAAACCAAAGCGCGGGAGCTTTTTTACGTCAGTTTTAAGATAACCGACATAAAAAAGCTAAAAAATAGTTTATAACGTCGGTTATATAATAACCGACGTTATAAAGCATTTAAAAAAAATAAAGCCCGTGTTCTGTCATTTACGATTTTTTCGATTGACAGTCGCCGGCTCGTCTCTCTCTCGCGTGGTAAACCCTAATCGGCTCGTCAATCTCCTGTATTACACTCATTTTGGATTCATTGTTTATCTTCTTCACTCCTCTCGGATCTATCATCTCAACTCGCGAAATTCAAGTAAGCCTTCCACGAATTTATTTCGTTCATTTTTGTTTCGATTCTTGACGTGCTTTTCATTCATTTTTGAATCTCGTGGAATTTTTTTTATTGCAAATGGTTATTATGTTCATTCAACTTGCAACATTCAACTCGCAAATGGTTATTAAAACATTGAGGATTAGCTTTAGCAAAATCTGAAAAATAATGGGTGGTACTGTAACGTTCCATTCTTCCAGCAACATTATTATTTCCTACTTAGCTGGAATGTGTCTTTCCGGATGAAGATTGGTAGTACATATTTTCTTAAAATCATATTTTCAATATGATTGTCCAGAAAATTATTTTCATGAATGAAATTGGACCAGGTACAATCGGTAATACCTATCCTTAAAATTTCATTCAACATTCTTACATCATAATATTTTTTCAAAAAATTATGATTTTTAGAACTCCTAGATCAGAAAACCATCATTTGTTTTCATCTGCATTCATAAAAATATCAATTCATACCTATTACAATCAAATATTTCATTCTGGACTCATGGTGAGTCTGATTATACATTTCTTCTTTCAGTCATCTCCTAAAAATGATGGACCTTTTCATGCAAAGTGTATCTGATTTCTTGAATACGATGGTATGTCCGATTTTCAACAAAACCAAGTGAGGTGATTTCTTTTATTATTAATAATTCATAAAAAAATTATAAAACCTAAATATTATTATCATCCTTTTCAGATTTTTCATTATAAAAAAGGTAAAGGGTACTTTCTTTTCATTCTCAAGTTAAATTATATTTTTTATAAAGGTATTTTCTATCTAGGTAGAAATAATTTAATGATAATTAGATTGAATTAGGTATATTATCTTATCTTACCATCCAAACACATTTTTATGTATTAATAATTATTATGTTTTGTAAAAACAATTATAACCCCCATTTCATTTTTGTTAGTTAATTGATCTAAGAAAGTGTTATAAATGATTTTATGATCACGATTCACCCATATATATGGTTAGTCATTATGTGACATTTGGGTCCATAATATCCTTCTAATGCATTCGGCAATGCATTATATATCATAGATCAATATGGGATACAGATGGTTATACCATGTCCAATGTGTTATGTGATGTGTCTGGTAAGAAATATTATAATAAATTATAGGAAAGGTGATTAACATATCCCAATATGAGGTGAATGAAACTATGTTTTCCCTTGACATATGTTATGACTTATATGATTATGTTTGTGCCACACTCTTATGTTATTCCACATACCAGTGTTGTGATCTTGTGAATAAGGTTTTTTAAATCATGTTCCCACTATCATATAAATCATGTCTTATGTTATGCTAAAATTTTTATACTTGGACTCAGGTTTTATGATCTATGATTATATAGAACTGTTTCACTTATCTTTTTGATCATGTGCTTTGTGTATGCTCTTATACCCCCATGGATATCTTTTTATGAGATTAGATATTATATTTATATAAATCATGTTTACCCATAATGAGTATCATAAATCAAAACTTTTATTATTTTCATTCCCTAAGTTATAAAAATAAGTATTATATAGGATGATTCAAAAATTTAATCTGTGAGATGAGTTGTTTTATGTGTGAAACCCAGGCCAAACACATATGTATTTTTTTATTGGTATTACATATATATAGTTCGACATATACTTTTTTTACATTACCATGATATTAACATTACTTTTTCTAAAGAAATATTAATGTCCTTAGATTATATATCGGATCAAAAGGATATAGTAATTCTAATATATAATCAGAATGATCAGATAATATGACAATATTATTAAACATAAAAAAAATGGTCTATATTCATATTTTTAACATGACACTTACTATGTATAGCTATTTGGTGTTGGGTACTTATGAAAACTACTACTACTTTCAAGATTTGTTTTATATTTTAAATTGTTTTACATTCAAATTATGATTTTTTTCATATAAACATGTTTTGTCTTATCTTAAAAATATATATTTTTTGTTGATATTTGTTATAGGTAATATTGAGTCAATGATGGATTACGGCACATCGAATGAGCAATGAATTTGAAAAAGGTGTTGATGCCTTTTTGGAATTTGCAAAATGAAATGTTCCAAGTAGTGACATTTTTTTCTGCCCATGACTGAAATGTTTGAATATGAAGAAGTTGAAAAGTAGAGAGACAAAAGATCATCTGATATGTCATGGTTTTAATCCGAGTTACAGCCCTTGGATTTGTCATGGTGAAACTGGACGGAATGTCACTGATGATGATGATTCGCAAGATGGTAACTCCGATGGAATTGAATAAATGATTCGCGATAGTGTAGAAGAACAAATTGAGATAGAACCGACAGTTGCACGTCTATATGGTGATGCTGAAAAACCGTTATATCCCGGTTGTATAGATTTTACGGTTCTGTCAGCGGTGTTAAGATTGATTAACCTGAAGGCGAAGCATGGATGGAGTGACAGAAGTTTTACAGAGCTGCTACAATTGATGAAATACATTCTTCCAAAAGATAACGATCTTCCAGATTCACATTACAAAGCCAAGAAAATATTATGCCCGATGGGATTGGGATATAAGAAAATACATGCCTGTCCGAATGACTGCATTATATATAGGAAGGAATATGAATTTCTGTCAGAGTGTCCAAAATGTGGGACAACACGGTATAAGGTGAAAGAAAAATCACAGGGTGATGTAGAGATTACAAATATCCCTTCAAATGTATTTTGGTATCTTCCTATAATTAATCGTTTCAAACATTTATTTGCTAATTCACATGATGAAAAAAGGTTAAGATGGCATGCTGAAGAGCGGGTATGTGATGGAAAAATACGTCATCCAGCTGATTGTCCACAATGGAAGAAAATTGATGCGCAGTATTCTACATTTGGAAATGAAATAAGAAATCTCAGACTAGGGTTGTGCACAGATGGAATGAATCCATACCGAACACTCAGTAGCACACATAGTTCATGGCCTGTTTTATTGGTAATTTAAAACCTCTCTCCTGAAGTTTGTATGAAGCACAAATATTTCATGTTGAGTACAATGATCTCTGGTCCAAAGCAACCCGGTAATGATATTGATGTTTACTTGTCACCGTTGATTGATGATTTGAAACTGTTATGGGATAATGGTATTAGGGTGTATGATTCTTATAAAATGGAATATTTTCAACTGCATGCAGTGCTTCTGTTCACTATAAATGACTTCCCAGCGTATGGAAATTTGTCTGGATACAGTGTTAAAGGGCATAAAGCATGTCCAATTTTCGAACAACAGACGTCCTATTGTCAATTGCATCATTGGAGGAAAACAGTGTACATGGGTCATCGAAAGTTTTTGCCTATGGAACACCCTTATAGAAGACTAAAAAAGGCATTTAATGGCTCACAAGAATTTGATACTGCTCCAAAACCTTTATCCCATGATCTGTATTTTGAGAGGGTGAAAAACCTTGACGTGACATTGGGAAAGACACAGAAATCTGGTAATGATAGACATATTTGGAAGAAAAGGTCAATTTTTTTGAGCTACCATATTGGAGGTATCATGAAGTTAAACATAATATTGATGTCATGCACGTGGAGAAGAATATCTGTGATTCTTTGATAAGAACATTGTTAGATATTAAAGGAAAGACTAAAGATGGGTTGAATGAAAGATTAGACTTACTATCAATGGGAATACGTTTGGAGTTATATCCCACTCCTAAAGGAAGACGAACATTTCTTCCCCCGGCTTGTCATACATTATCGAAGAGGGAGAAAATTAGCTTCTGTCAGTGTCTTCATGATACCAAAGTGCCTCAAGGTTATTCTTCTAATGTAAAAAATTTTGTCTCATTGAAGGACTTGAAGTTGATAGGTATGAAATAACATGATTGTCACGTCATGATGCAACAAATTCTACCAGTTGCATTGCGTGGAATATTTCCCATTCGTGTCAGAAAGACTATAATGAAGTTGTGTTATTTTTTCAATTCAATTTGTAACAAGGCGATTGATGTGAATGCTTTGAACATTTTGGAAAAGGATGAAATTTTTATACTTTGTCAATTGGAAATGTATTTTCCTCCAACTTTTTTTGATATAATGGTGCATTTAATGATTCATCTGGTTCGAGAAATAAATCTTTGTGGACCTGTATATCTTCGTTGGATGTATCCTTTTAAAAGGTATATGAAAATATTAAAGGGGTATGTTAAAAATCTATATCGACCTGAATCCTCCATTATTGAAAAGTATATTTATGAGGAGGTAGCAGAGTTTTGTACGAGCTACTTGGCTGCGGCGCAACACATAGGTTTGCCTCCATCTCGCCATGAACGAGTTAATAATGAGGGAAAGGGGATTCGCGGCTTGAAAGTAAAATCATTGTCAGCTGAACAGATGAAGAAGTTAGAATCATACATCTTGAATAACATAACTGATTCTCAACCATATATCACATTGCATATTAATGAGTTGAAACAATGTCATCCAAAGAAGAAAGAAATGTGGATTTTGAATGAGCACAACAAAACTTTTTTTTCATGGATTAAAAAGACTTTGCTTGGTAGATCAGATGTATCAGAGACATTAAAATGGATAGTGGGTGGTCCATGTTTAAATGTGATAACATGGCCTGGTTATGAAATTAATGGTTATACATTTCATACAAAAGCTCAGGACAACAGAAGTGCAGTTCAGAATAGTGGTGTATTGGTGTTTGCAGAAGCAATGCATTTTTCGAATACTAAGGACAAAAAAACCAATTTCTGCATCAAATGCATATTATGGAGTGATTGAAGACATATGGGAGGTTGATTACTTTAAAATTAAAGTTCCCGTTTTTAACTGTAAATGGTTTAACGGTAACAACAGTGTCAGACACGATGAATTTGGAATGACACTTGTTAATCTGAATAGATTGGAAGACACAGCTGATTCTTTTATAATGGCAACACATGAAAAAAAAAATTTATGTAGTAGATCAATCAGATATGCAGTGGGATTTTGTTTTACAAGGGAAAAAAAATATGTTGGTGAGGATGAACTTGATTAATATGCTGATTTATGTGAGATCCCTACTTCAATGGAAATATTAACAGAACATAATGACGATCATGTTGAAGACATAGTTTGTGCCATAAGGAACGATCATGATGAAGGAATTTGGGAAAACATTCCATCTGTACATTCCTATAATTATAGGTAACATATGTTTATTTCTTGTTTACTTTTATTTTTTCCATAAATGTTAGATATTGTAAGTTTTTTATTTATTAAAACATGTTTTAAAATAAAATAAGTATATGTTATTGTTTGTTTTAAGTTTGTTTTGTTTACTTTATCATGTTTATAACCATTACATGAATTTTAAAATGCTTATTTTTGTTCACTGACAATTACTTTACCATGTTTACAATGTTTATCAGGTTTACCATTTTTACCATTTTTACCATCTTGACCATCTTGACCATCTTTGCCATCTTTACCATTGTTTAACATGCTTACCATATTACCAATGTTTACTATTATGTAACTTAGTACACTTTTCTATTTTCTGATTACAGTAGTATTAAAATATTTGAATTTGTATATTTGTTCACTGACAATTACTTTATCATGTTTACAATGTTTACCAGGTTTACCATTTTTTCCATTTTTTACCATCTTGACCATATTTTCCATCTTTACCATTGTTTAACATGTTTACCATATTACCAATGTTTACTATTATGTAACCTAGTACACTTTTCTATTTTCTGATTACAGTGTAGTATTAAAATATTTGAATTTGTATATTTGTGAACTGACGTTTGTTTTTTTGATTTGAAGGATAATGACAGAGCATTCAGATGATCAACCACATGATTCTGGGGAGGATCATATTGCTGGTCATACCTCTGGGGATGAACATTCACATGCTCCTATTACGACAAAGAGTTCAAAGTTTGGTAGACGTGGTTGCACACGTTTACCAAAATTATCACTTGCCCGTACGCAGGATCAGAGGATAGTAGTGAGTTTGATGATGATGATATTCCTAGAGGTCCAAATGCCAAAGATTTTAAGAGTTTTGTTGCAACTCATTCTAAGACCAAAGTAAGCATTCTGTATGATGATTGGAGAGGTGTGGATAAAGAGATTATCTCTCAGTTGTGGGAGACGATTTTGGTAAGATCTTTTGTCATTTTTTGACCATTCTTTTAATGTTTTTGGTATATATAATATGTTTAACCTCTTATTTATCAGATGACATTTGATATTCCTAACACTGGAGGAGTCAGGAAGAAATGCTTATCGTTGGCTGCCAGGAGATGGAGGGATTTCAAATCAACCCTGACATCTGATTTCATTTATGGTCATAGGAGTCATGACAATCCATGTCGTATATATCCTTTTATAGATGAAGACACATGGAGACAGTTTTTTGAAAGTAGAAAAAAAGAGTCATTTCTGGTAAGGGCAATGTAAACTTTTATATACTATCTTATATAAATGATTTTATTAATGTTTTGTTAATGATTTCTTATTCTTAAATTACAACAAACAAGGAAAGCTCATCAAGAGATCCAATCTAAAAATGTATACCCTCATAGTTTATCTCGGGGAGGGTATACATTATTGGAATAAAAAATGATAGAGGAAAAATTTCAACAACTAAGAGCTGAGTCTTCAAGCTCTGGAGAGGTGGCCCCTCCATCCCCTCCATCTAGACATGAAAAATGGAAGAGAGCTCGGAAGGGATAAAAAGGGAAATATCTTTCGGAAGAATCGAGAATCGTAGCTGAGAGGATTGTAAGATATATATTTAATTTATTTAAGTTAAATTTTTTCTTCATATAAGTTTCAATCATTACAGAAATGTTCAATTTATTAATACAGGACTTTCTTGAGGAGCAGAGTTCAGAGGGGACATTTACAGCTACTGGGAGGGAAGATATTTTATTTTCAGCATTGGGAAGGCCCGAACATCCTGGTCGTGTAAGAGGATATCCGACAGGTGTATTGGTAAGAAAAGTGTTTCCACGTTCTTCAACTTATAACATTGAGGGGGTTTATAAAAAAAATAGAATCCTTGGAGGCTGAAGTTCAAAATATTAATGCGACGATGGAAGACAAGATTAGAGATTCGGTGCAGTCTATGTTTGCAGAAATGCAAAGACAATTTCAGACTGCAGCTCCCACTCCTCCACCTCCCCCTGTAGACCCCATTATTTATCCTCCACCTCCGCCAGTAGCTCCCACTCCCCCACCTCAGCCTGCGGACCCCATTTTTTATCCTACGCCTCCGCCACAGCTTCCTACATATTTCGAGTTGTATGTTGATGATTCTCAACATCATATAGTAGCATACAGGTTGGTATATTGTATAGGAGATACAGTTCATCATCAACAATTAGAGGTAGAGAATGAGAGGGTCACTGTACATGATATTATAGATAGATCAGCTAGGGTACCAATACCTATAGATGAGGTGGCGATAGTTGGACAGAGTATCGACCATTTTTTAGTTTAGCCATCCAGACTTCTTCGACTCATTACCATAGAGGTATGAATGTTATATCTTTTATTTTATTTTTTTATTAAAGTTGTTTTATCATTTGAAAACTACTATAATTCTCAAATTTGTTTTCACAGGAATACTTCAAAGGTAAAGAAATACTGTATAGACAACAACAAAGACAACAAACAATGACATCAGATACAGATTCCAGTGGTCTTGAAATATTGTCAAGATATTCACATATGTTGTTGGGTTTTTATGAGTTTCCAATGGAATCTCATGTTTTTGGACGTGAAATAAGTGTGGGGATTACAAAATCTGATATCATGGAGCTTGTTACTGGAGATAAGTTGGGCATCAACGTGGTGCAAATTTTTTCCATGTAATTCTTAACACCTTTTCCCTGCGTTATATTTATTAAAAATGTATACTTATATATGTTTTGTATTAGGTATCTTTATAAAATTTGTGAGAGGAATGAACTGACAGAAGTATATGGATTCATGGACCCGCAATTGATTTCCCCTGAAGCATGTGCATTGACTGAGGAACAAAGATTGTTTTATATTACTGAATGATTTGAAAAGAACATAATCCAACAATGTTGGATGATGCCTTTTTGTGAGAGGTATGAAACACATTTCTCTCAAAGAGTTAATTATCTTTTAACATAAAAAACCACTGACATTAAATTTCCTTTTATCAGTAATCATTGGATGTTAGGGATTTTTTGCCCAAGGGAGAAATATCTTTATTTGATATGCTCTGTTCATGGTGTTGTGCGGGAAAGTTTTAAGAATATATTGGAAAAGTAAGTTTCAATTTCTCAATAGTTTTATATATTATAATGAATTTTAAATTTACCCCATTCGTATTATTTTCTAACAGTGCATGGGTCTACTTTAGAAAAAACACAAAGAAAAGAAATGCAAAGATCAAATATGTAAAGGCGAAGGTAAATTTCCATTTATAATTTGTACTTTTTGATTTATTACATAAAAATAATATATTGAATTTACACTCATTCAAAATAGAATTGTCATGAACAACAAGGCCTCATCGAATGCAGATATTATATGTTAAGATTTATGTATGAAATAATAACAACTGAGACAATTGTGAATTTTGACCTGATACGATTTCCTCTTAAACTTTTCCATCATATTTCAATTTGATTTATTCATTATACACGTTAACTATCTTATTTTTCATTTGTAGATTTTTGATGACCCTCAACCCTATACACCTGAAGACATCAAACACGTATAAGTGGAGTGGTCAAATTATTTTACAGGTTTGATTGAATTTTAGTTGTTTGTAATGTAAAATGTAATTTTGAATATTGTCGTTTTAATTGTCTATTTGGTAGTTGTTTAGGTTTGATTTAGTTTTTTTTGAAGTTGACAGTGTAAGTTTTGAATGTTATATAAGTGAATGTTTAATTTTGCTCTACTTCTTGTTTTGGTCTACTTTTGATGGTTCTTCTGGTATGGATTTGGGTCTGTGGGGGAGGGGTTCCCAGGGTGTGGGGGTGTGTTCAGTGGGGTTGGGGGTGTCCAACGGTCTGGGAGGGCTGTCCGGTGGGGTGGGGGGACAGTCTTGGGGGGTGGCAGGGATGTCCAGGGGTGTGGGAAGCTGGTCCAGCGGTGTGGGAGTGCTGTCCAGGGGTGGGGGTTGTCCAGGGGTGTGGTGGGGGCTGTCAAGTGGGGTGAGGGGGTGAGGAGGTGCTGTTCAGGCAGGTGGGGGGTTGTCGAGGGGTGTTTGGGGGTGTCCGGGGGTCGGGGGGCAGTCCATGAGTGTGGTGGGGGCTCCAATGGGGTGGGGGAGGGTTGTCCAAGGGGTATACATGAGGGTGGGAGCTCCAATGGGGTGGGGGAGGGCTGTCCAGGGGGTATACATGAGGGCGAGGGATCCAATGGGGGTGGGGGAGGGCTGTCCATGGGGTATAAATGAGGGTGGATGCTGTCTAGTGGGTAAGTTTTATATGTTATCTATTTACATGCTTATTTTTGATGTACTTCTGTTTTTGTGGTATGATTTCTTGATTTATTTTCTTTTTGATTCTGGTGGAGAGAAGATCACTGCATTATGTTTAAAAAAAATTGGGTTTATGACGTCGGTTATTTAATAACCGACGTGATAAAATGCCTGGAAAATAGTTTATCACGTCGGTTATTTAATAACCGACGTGATAAAAGGCCTGGAAAATGGTTTATCACGTCGGTTATTTAATAACCGACGTGATAAAAGGCCTGGAAAATGGTTTATCACGTCGGTTATTTAATAACCAACGTGATAAAGGGCCTGGAGATTGGTTTAGCACGTCGGTTATTGAATAACCGATGTGCTAAACGGCCTGGACAATGGTTTATCACGTCGATTATTGACTAACCGACGTGATAAACCCCCTCCCACCGGTTTATCACGGCGGTTATATAATAACTGATGTGATAAACCCCCCTCCCCCTGGTTTTCACGTCGGTTTTATATGAACCGACGTGATAAACCACGCTCAGCCCGGTTTATCACGTCGGTTCTTATAGAACGGACGTGATAAACCACCCTCACCCCAGTTTATCACGTCAGTTCTATATGAACTGACGTGATAAACCCCCTCACCCCCTGTTTATCACATCGGTTGTTTAAGAACGGACGTGATAAACCATTGTCCAGGCCATTTATCACGTCGGTTCTTCGATAACCGATGTGATAAACCATTCTCCAGGCCTTTTATCACGTCGGTTCTAAAATAACCGACGTGATAAACCATTCTCCAGGCCCTTTATCACGTCGGTTCTAAAATAACCGACATGATAAACATCGCTATTTTATGTTTTTGACGTCGGTTTTTAAATAACAGACGTCAAAAACCTTATTTATAACGTCGCACGTATTAACGTCGGCTAGAAACGGACGTAAAAAATTAAAAATAACCGACGTAAAAAACGTTTTCTGCACTAGTGTGGAGCTAAAGTAGATTCATCTTCCTCCTTACACTTGTAAAGAATCGGGGGTCTATTCTCCATATGGAGTATTATTTCCCTCTCCCAACAATTTATGTTGGCTCTATATAAGGAAATCCAATCCATGCCAAGAATTGCATCAAATTTCACCAGAGGTAGTATGATGTGGTTTGCTGGGAAATTCAATCCACAGATTATAATAGGAGAGGACTTATATTCGTGGGATGCAATGATTGCCCCATTTTCCGTACTCACCGACATCTTCACTTCCATGATTTGTGGTGGTGCTGGGATTGTTCTAATAACCTTTTGAGATATAAAAGAATGTGTATAACCTGAATCAAAAAGTAAGTCTACTATTCTTGAATGAATAACTAGCGTACCTATCACCACTTCGTTGTCGGGGTTCACTTAGGTAGAAGTTATGGCAAAAGATCTTCCTTGCTGCCTTGGAGGTTGTTGGTTTCCCCCCGAAAACCCTTGGATTAGGGCACTGATGTGAAAAATGACCCGGTTATTTGCATTTGTAACATTGAACAACACGTTGAGATTCGAACGGAGCGTTCCTCTCCTCTGTCTCAGCCTCGGGTCTTTATTGCCGACAGTTAATAGCTAGGTGCCCCTCCCTTCCACACTTGAAGCATTTCCTCGTCCCCTTAAGGCAATTTCCAGGGTGCTTCTTTCCGCACTTTTGGCAAGTGGGGTTCTAGATCTTCTTAGCACCATTGGATTTATCCATCAGCCCACCAACATTGAAGTCCACCTTACACTTCTTATCCCATGATACCCCTGTGATTCTCCGATCTCCATTTCGACCTTGAGGGCACATTGGAAAATTTCCTCATAGCTACCGAAGTGAGGGATCACTAATGCTTTCTACAGGATAGGCTTCAACCCACCAAATTAGCGGTCAACCTTGCATTCAGAGGTAACGACAAGGCTGAAAGAGTATCGTGCAAGCCTTGTGAATTTTTCCCCGTATGCTCCAACAGATTCTTCATCTTTTTTCTTGAGGGAAAGGAAGTCCCTTTACTTCTTAAGCCAGAGGGTGTGCGGAAAATATTTATCAAAAAACATCTTCTGGAAATCCATCCATTCCAATGCCTCGATCTCCTCCTCAGGTTTTCTATTTTTGATCAACATCCACCATTGATCAGCTTCACCCTCCATACGATAAGCCTCCAGGAGAACCTTCTCTTGTTCATAACATTGAAGGATGGAGAAGATCGTTTCAATGGAGTTGATCCATTGTTCAACGATTGTGGGATCAGATGATCCACTAAAAGTAGGAGGCCTTTGTCTTATGAAGCTCTTGATAGAGACTTTTTCTTTCTTAGGGGGTTTTAATGTTACTCTTGACCTGTGTTTCTATTCAAAACTGGAGTTAGCTAAGAGAGAATCATGAAAAAGTTCTTGATTCCTGCTCCCATTGGATTGGGTATCTCATTAGTACAATCATCACACTGATCTTCACAAGGGTTGTTAGCCCGAGTCCTCCTATTACCAGCCATTGGATGGAATAAAAAGAAAGTTATGGGTAACACATAAAGGGTAATCCAAAGACAAAAGTTGATTACTTATAAATAAACTTTCATTTCATTAACTCATGAGTCTATAGGCTTCAATCTAGGATTTTCATGATCGACTTTCTAACATATATTCTTAGGGGCATTTTTTAATTCCCTTAATAAGGGTTCATACTAAGCTTGTGAATTTACCAAAGCATATCCCCCGGGAGTTTCCTAACCAAGAGCGTAGCAAGGCCCGTTGTCGTGCACCAGTTCCCATTCGTGTCTAGCTCAAAGCGGTGTTTTTGGGTTTTACCCCTAGGATACATCTGTGCCAGAGCCGCCTCTACCTGCTCGTATCCAGACAGGTATGTATTTTCTTGATAACCAACTTAATCAATACTCACCAAAACTAAGGGACATTTATATTGTACTTAGTCTTGTCTCTAAGGCTTTACTAGGGTTTTCTAATCCTAATCCCAAAAATAACCAAACCATTCCTTTGATACCAACTATGACAACCCTGCTTTTTATTACAACTTAAACATGATTTATTACATCAAACTTCACTTGATACAACAAAGAAGATCAAGAGGTTTAGTGTATTTGGGGCTTAAGATCATTATATAAAAACTTAAAACATTAAATACAACATCTTTATTTGAAAACTTCCTTTACATGACCACTACATTCCTTCATACTTAGCATTGCATGGTATAAACTGAGGACATGCATAAGAAAAGGGTGAGATATAAAGCCCAGTAAACGAGTACACATGGAATAACATGAAGAGTATAATACATGTTAGACGATAGGCATATCAATAGAGCATAAGAAAAACATGAACATAAAGGCATGATAAAGCATGATAATCATATCATGGAAATGTGGCAACAACACTTAACATGGAATTAGCATGAGCCAAGGCTCATTGCACATGAATCATGAGTAAATCCTCATTGCACATAAAGCACGAGTAAACCCTCGTTGCACTTGAATTATCATGATTCAACACTTATTGCACATGACGTATCACGATACTATACTTTACCCAATGCATTGGAGCGCTATAAGGGCACACCCTTCTTAAACATTTCATTTCATGCATAAGTGTGCCACAAGGATCATAAAACATGGATTCATAAAACATAACCATTTATTCCATGATATAGGAATGTGGAATTCATACATGAAACTTTACAATCAATAAGTAAATGTGCGTAAAGGTGAATACCCTTGATGGAGAAATGGGCATGGTATTCACTACACAGTGACATTGGCTTAGAAAATCGGTGCGATTTCGGCGGCGTAACGGCGTGACATAAGAATTCATAAAAATGGTTGATGAGAGATAAAGGGGTTCCTCATCATATTTAAATGTAATGTACAGTAATAAGGTCATATAGATACATGTACCAACAATTTTAATGGAATTTATATTCATGATACAAAAGTATTGCTTGAATGTAAAAGAGGAGAAAGAAGTTCCTTTTGGAATTTCGGCATAGTAACGGGTGTACATGGTAGACATTTAATGAGAGAGAAAGGGTCTCCCATCATTCAAACATAAAGAGGGAAGTATGAGGGAGGTGAGAAACCATACCCCAACATTTATAATTGAAATTAAAAGGGAAAACAACTTAAAGAAAATTGGACAAAAATGAGAAAAGAAGAAATAACCCTTACTTGGAAGTGTGCTTCCAAAGGCTAGAGAGAGGCTTGTGAGAGGCTTCTTGGGAGCTTGGGGAACCTTGTGAGGATTATAGAGAGAGTAGGGAAGAGTTTTGACGAACTCCAAAGGCTTTGAGTGAGGAGGAAGTGGGAACTTGGGTGGGTTTATATAGGAAAGGTGAGGGAATTCTTTATTATTTAGGTTTGGGACCCCTTATATTAAATTAATCCAAACCACAAACCATCCCATGGTTTTTGCCCATGGTTTTTGGAAAAGTTAAGAGGAAAATAATATTTTATAAGTCCAAGGTCTGAACTTATTAAAATATTAGGGTTTCTTATGTGGAGGTGAGTCACACTCCCATGGAAATTAATTTAAAAAGACAAGGTGTTTAATAAGTCTTGAGGGGTCCATTAATGCTTTGAAAATTAAGCCAAACAATCCAAAAAATCACATTATTTTAATGGTAAAACATATATTGGCCGAACATAAAGATTATATTATTTTATTACATCACTATTGGGTAATTATGATGTCATAAAACACATTATATATTTAAACGGTATTTAATTTTTATTCAAAAATTTGACTATCTCAAAAAATTATGAAAAATTCACCATTGGATAATTTCGATGTCCTGATTCCAGAAATAACATTTATTTTATCTAAATAATTTTCTAAATATGTTAATTTTCAGATTTAAAATAAAAACCGGCATTTATCAAAAATTCACGGGTTTTGACAAAAATGGCTTTCAAACCTTAATAAAAATTATAATTGAATTCATACAATTACATGATCATTTATATATAATAAAATTAATCTAATAATAATAATATTTTATTAAAATATTATTTAATTCAAAAATCCCTTAATTTAATAAAATATATTTCTTAATTAAATAATAACTAAAAACACCATTTGTACTTTAAAGACTATTTACAATGTATCAATAATGACAAGAAATTATATTCATTATTATATACAAAAATAATGTACATGAACATAGTACTATCGATTAGTTACATAACCCCTTAAAGCAGCCGCATAAGACCTAAGGGTAAGATGTGCGATGGTGACAGACTCTTGGGGTGGCTTGGATAACATCGCTCGAGTGGTAATTTCTATCAACTTCCACTTCTCCCGTAGACAGTCCCGTTCGAGCTTGACATGGTAAAGATCAGCTTGGGATTGGTCAAGAGAGAATCCCAAGGACACCACCTCTTTTCTGAGCTCCGATAAATGGGCTTTGTATGGGGCAATTCTACTAGATGAGGCCATTGCTTCCTTTGTCTATGTAAAATTGGATGTGTTAAAGCCCTATATTTATACTAATCATGTGATCACTGTTCAACGGCTATAAAAGTAACAGTCACAATTATTATCATAAAACCAATGGAGTTGAAATTTAATAAAAACATTTTATATAAAGAGACATTTAATAAGATCAAGATGGATTTTCCATTAATGAAACTTTGGGTCGTTACAGGTTTTCTAGAAATTATTATAGTTTCTTCACCAATGAAGGTAACTATTGATATCCCAATATCATTGGATCCAAGTATATTGGTTATTAGAATCCCACATTGAGTGGATGCTCATACTCTAAGTTTTTTTGTTTTAGTGGATCCTCCTTACCAAGGTACATCAGTTTTAAGAAAAAGATGAGGCTCTTCGTGAATAAAATATCTAGCTTGGATGTTTTCTAAAGACCTGTAAAATTCAAGGAAATTTTTTTCTTAAATTCTTTGGGATTTTACGAGTATGCAGTTTCTGATAGAACCGGATTCTGAGGCCCGGTGAGCTCGGAATAATTTTATGAAGTTTAGCTCGGGTACGTTCAGTGAATGAAAGATCGGGTTTTTCTATCTTTTGAACCGGTGCTCGGAATTGAAATCTGAGGGCACCGATGAACTCGCAACACCGGTAATTTCTTAAGGGGACCTTTACTGTGGTTTCATTTTCATGGGATGAGAAGTTAAAATTTGTGGATTAAATAAGAAGTTAATAAAAATTGTGGAACCATTTTTATTTTATATCCAAGGTGGATATATCCTACATGGGGGAGTTGGGGTGGGACCCAGAAGCACCTAACTACCCATGTGAGGATATTAGTGAGGTGGGGCCCACACAATCCCCAACCTTTCACATTCCCCAAACCCCTTAAACCCCCCATTAAACTCTTTTGTTTAATTTTTACAACCATTTGAAGTTAAATGTGTAACCTTACCACTTCCTCTCTCTCTCCCTCATTAATTCTTACCAACACAAACCTTAATTAATTTATTTAAGCACTTCAATTAATTAATTAATTGTTTGAAATTTAAATTTTGAATGCTTGGTAAGATTAAATAAAATAAGGATAAGCCTTATTTTATTTGGGGGTTGGTAATTGTGGTGTTGGGGAGAAACTGGGAGAGCTCTTGGGTTTCGAAGAACGGTTCTTCTCCTTTGTTGAAGAACGCCAAATCTCCAACGAAGAACATCGACTAGGCGACCCTGGTTTGTCCATCCTCTTCTTCCTCCGTGACAAGGGAGGATACATCGATGTAGGAACTCTCCAACGAAGACTCTCCTTTTATAATTCTCTCGGTGATAAAAGGGGAGACGTCGCTTCCTCCTCGGGAACACTTTGACGTTTACGAATCCTCACCTTGCGACGCCGACATTCGTCATCAATTGTTGAGGTAGGGTGAATTGTTCCAATTTTATTTGAATAAAATTGTTTGTTGTGCTTCGTGAAGCCATGTTCATCTTCGTCCGATTGTTACCGCCTAACGCGGAGGGCGCGGACCGAATAAACGCGGCTCGACGACCCTCCATCATTTCTTGATCTTTTTGGAATTGGAAACCAGAGGCAAGGAAAGAACGGCGTCGTCGCGCCGTGCTGGAAACATGGCAAAGGAATCTGGAACCGTCACACCGGCTATGTGGGAGGAACCGCAGCCCACTTTGCAAGCCGCTTCGGTGGAAGAACCGACCGGCCTGTCGGCCGACTGGGCAGAGGAGAACCGTGGCTCCAAGAGGGCATCGCGCTGAGGAACTAGCCGACCCGTCGACCGGCTGGGCGGAGCTGGACCGCGGTGCCAGGAGGGCACCGTGCTAGAGGACCGGCAGCCCGCCCGTGCGGGCCGCGTGCGCCAGAAGGCCTACCGGTTTGGGTGGGTGACGCCATAAGGTGCCGCCGGTTCGGCCATCTGGGGGTCACACCACCGCCTCGGACCGCTCGGCTGACTGGCCGAGCCAGCCAGGCCAGGCTGAACCGGGTCGCGCCCCTCCGGGCCGGGCCGCACCACTTCGGGCCAGGTCACGCCCCTCGGGCCAGGCCGTGCAACTCACTGGGCTGGTCCGACCCCTTTTCCGAGTCGGACCCGCCAAAACCGAGTCGACCCGATCCGTCAGCCCATCAGGCCTAACGGAGCGGGCCCATTATTCCCTTAAATGTGAATAACTTAAGGATCGCGCGTCCGATCGACGCGCCGTCTGTGGCACAAGGACTCTTTCGAAGAGATGGTCCTTTTTCGATAATCTAAGTGAGTTTCAGATGAATTCGGATATTGTCTAGGTTAGAAACGAGCATATTTCTAACAGGTCCCCTAGGACGGAAAAACCAATATCTCTCAGACCGGGCGTTCAATTGATGCGCCATCTGTCGAGTTGAGTTCCTATTGGAAAGACAGAACTTTCAGATACATCAACTCTGGACTTCGTGATAGTTGATGTATCGACCCCATGGCTCGTGAAGCGGACCCTCCTGGAATCGAGCATGTTGTGAGTGGGAACCCTAGAGCTGGCTGCGACTGTGATGACGATTATGATTGTACTTGGATCCTACATGGGTTCAGCAGTGAGTAGGGTTATACTTGGATCCTCCGTGGGTTCGACAGTGATGATGACTGTACTAGGATCCTACATGGGTTCAGCAGTGATGGTTACTGTACTTGGATCCTATGTGGGTTCGGCAGCGACAACTTCTGTACTTGGATCCTATGCGGGTTCGGCAGAGGAGATGATTCATAGGCTATATATAATCATCTCCACCCCTCTTCATGAGTAGTATACTTGTGTGAGCGGAGTCTTGACTTTCAATCATTATCATCGATGTGATTGACGTACTTTCCTGTGTGGACTGGGTTGTGATTTCCTGTGTGGACTGGGTTGTACTTGGGCTCGTGAGTTGGAGTCGAACTGGAAATGATGACTTAGGTATATGTATGGGCATATAACTAAGTAGAGTTGGTTGATACTTTGTGTTGTATCTTTCCTTTGTGGTTTATCCTTTGTGTATTCTGGGAGACCTTCGTGGGTCTCGGGGTCCCTACTGAGTATCGTATACTCACCCCTGCACAGGAAATGCCCGCACTATGTTGTGTTGGTTGCAGACGATGGACAAAACTGATCATGGTCGAGGCTTGTGGAGCTGGACGATATTTGGAGGTGGAGCATCTGGCGGGACGTACACGGAGCGGATGGACAGACCCGGGGTACGGACGAGACTATCTGTACCCGCCCTTCAGGTGGTATTTCCAGAGGATGACTAGGTGGTTGTTGTTTTCTTTTTAGCTGATATATTTTCTTTATCAGTTGTATTGTACTTTCAGTTGGGTTTGTATGCCGGCCCATTTACTTTCCAGCACTTACTTTTGTACTTATTTTACTTTGTTTCTACTCCAGCTTGCATACTCTGTTTTGTATATTTAATTATATAAAGGAAATTCCTTCCCTTTTTTCGGGATTTACACCTTTGGTTCTAGTCGCCAGCCCCTAGCCTATGGAATGCGGGCTTGGGGTAGTCACAGCACAGGCCCCAAGGACGGGTTGTGACAAATTGGTATCAAAGGAGTCGGTTTTACTGCAGAACTCCAGACTCTGATAATTTATTTCTGTGGAGCAATAGTGTTAAGGGTATTGAGTGTGGTTATCAGTCCAAGGTGTCCATTGTTGGTGCGGTGGCCGACGTATCCATACACCAAGACCTTGACTTCTGATTTCTGACTCAGTGCACAAAAACATTGATTTCATGTGTGTTTCAAAGGTTTTATTTGTGATTACTTTGTATCAGCTCACCAGGTATAATGTACTAATCGTGGCGCACCTGTTACTTTTCAAAATAGACCCATGAAGGCAGTCGGATAGGGTTTCGATCTACGTGCAAGATGGCAGCCCATCGAGTGACGAGGCCTCGGTGTAGGGCACCATTACAGTAGAGGCACCAGCGGTACCTCTACCCGCTGGGCCACTGATACCACCAGCCCCAGTAGTGGAGAGTGCACGCTGCCTGAGTGTGCTGCACGAGTTTCAGTGATAGAGGCCGCCCAGGTTCCTCAAAGATACGGACCCTCAGGCAGCCAAGGATTAGCTGGAGTCTATCGTCCGAGTCTTCAGATTGGTAGGGACACCAGCAGATCTTATGATGATCCTTTCCGCGAGTCTCCTGCATGCAGCAGCAGGTAGATAGTGGAGCCTGATGCTCTAGGTGCACGATGAGGCATCCCTACTTTGGACAGACTTTGAGAGATTCTTCGGCTCGGAGTTCGTTCCAGCCACCCTCCGTGCGGTGTGCATCCAGGAGTTACTACAGCTGTGGCAGGGCAGCATTATAGTAGCCCAGTACTCTGTGAGATTTATCGACCTCTCGCGCTACTCCACGGACATGGTACGAGACCCATTCTTCCGGGCTCGGACCTTCGAGAAGGGACTGAGGAATGAGATCAGGGCTTTGATGATCTCCCTCAGCATTCCGATGCAGGCATGAGTACTGGAGCGATCCCTTATTATGGAGAGATTCCTTGCTGAGCGTTCTCCAGCAGCGAGGCCTACCATAGGGCGACACGTAGCGGAGTCTTATGCAGCCGGCAGTAGATAGATGTCGTAGTGGTCTAAGTGGACTAGGCCATTCGGTGGGAGACCCCAGGATACTGGTTTGGAGGTGCGGGGCACACGCAGTAGGTCCAGTAATATGAGAGGCAGGCGGTTCTATGCATGCAGCGGGTAGGGCCACATGGCTCATGACTGCCCGACTCGCCATGCATAGGAGCAGAAGACGGTTGAGGGACCACCCAGGCAGAGGCAGAGGTTCGACCATGGTGGTCCGCAGGGAGTAGGCGGACGAGGTAGAGGAGATGGCCGACCAGTAGGTGGTGGAAGACGCTTCGAGGCTCAACCACCACCACCACCAGGAGGTCCACCCTGACCATAGGGAGCTGGAGGACAGAGGCAGGATCAGCTCCAGGCAGTGGAGGCTTACGACCATGGCGCGCCTGAGATGATTCGAGGTAATATCTGTGTCTAATACACCCTTTCTGTAGTTCTTATAGACACAGGAATGAGTCATTATTTCATTGTCGCTGCCCTTTTTCGGAGCTCGAAGATTCTGACGGAACCGTTGGCACAATATTTACGGCTAGAGACTCTTACGGGAGCAGATTTGATGATTACGCACTGGTGCTGACAGTGTGAGCTTACTCTAGGAGGCGAGGGCTTTGGTTGGGATCTTCTTGTAGCAGCGTTGAGGCCTTACGATGTCATCTTGGGCATGGATTTTCTATTAACAGTTCATGCTCAGATCGACTATATTAGGCGCAAAGTGCGGTGTGTCCGCACAGATGGGAGCAGGTTCACCATCACCGGCGAGAAGGTATACTTTGTAGCACAGTATGGACTTACGCAGAGGAGAGGGTAGCCAATCACCCATCAGTTTGCTAGTCTAATCTTAGTAGCAGTTGATGTGCGGAGTCCGAGTTTTCCTGTTGTCGTGGACCAGTATGCGGACATTTTTTCTGATGAAATTCCAGGACTACCTCCTTACAAATAGGTAGACTTATACATTGACCTATACCCTGGGATAACCTCGATATCTACTCCAGCATATCGGATGGCTCCCGCTGAGCTTCGTGAGCTGCGGGTACAGTTGGAGGATTTGCAGGGAAATGGATTCATCCGACCTAGTGTTTCACCCTGGGCTTCTCTGATTTTATTCACCAAGAAGGCGGATGGGAGCTTACGACTATGTGTCAACTACCGTTCCATGAATCAGGTGACCATAAATAACAAGTATCCACTCCCGAGGATTGAAAACCTCTTTGATCAGATCAAGGGAGCACGATGGTTCTCGAATATAGACCTCATGTCAGGCTATCATCAACTCAGAGTTCGAGATGAGGATGTGCAGAAGAAGGCCTTTAGGTATTGGTATGGCCACTATGAGTTCTTAGTTATGCCTTTCGTTGTAACCAATGCTCCCACAGTGTTCATGATTCTCATGAACATGATCTTCCAGCCTTACCTTGATCGGTTGGTCGTAGTCTTCATCGACGACATACTGATTTACTCGACCACTAAGGAGGATCACGCCTACCACTTATGGGTTGTACTGGACACACTTCGAGAGCACCAGCTTTATGGTAAGCTCTCGATGTTTCGGTTCTAGATTCGAGAGGTCCACTTATTGGGGTACGTCATCTTGGAGGCTGGGGTTGTAGTGGACCCAGCGAAGATCGAGTCAGTAATTTCTTGGGAACCACCCAGGAGCATGACTGAGGTGCAGAGTTTCCTAGGTCTGGCTGGGTACTATCAAAGATTTGTGCCAGACTTCTCCAGAGTTGCATCACCACTTTCAGCTTTGATGAAGAATGGGAAACCCTTCGTGTGGTCAGATAGATGTCAGCAGATCTTCTAGGAGCTGAGACAGAGATTGACTAGTGCACCCATCTTGAGGCTACCGTAGGAGGGCGTAGGGTACGTAGTTTACTGCGATGCATCAGGGACTAGACTCAGGTGTGTCCTGATGCAGGAGCAGGAAGTGATCACCTATGGTTCACGATAGTTGAGGCAACATGAGAAAAACTATGCTACCCATGACCTGAAGTTAGCAGCATTGGTCTTCGCGTTGAAGATGTGGCGGCACTATCTGATGTGCGAGTGCTTTACAGTCTACTCTGACCACCAGAGTCTCAGGTACATCTTCTCGCAGAAGGACCTGAACCTGAGACAATGGCGATGGCTAGAGTTTCTCTAGGACTATGACTTTGAGATATTCTATACTCCTGGGAAGGGGAACATAGTAGCTGATTCTCACAGTAGGAGATTGGGCATTCAGCTACTTGGAGAGGCAACAGAGCAGCTAGCCGCGTTGTAGATATTCTTTGTGAATAGAGATGGAGCAGCCTTTCTACAGTCACTCACAGTCACTCCTCCACTACTTCAGCGGATCAGAGAGGCACAACATGGGGACGTTGACTATCAGACGCGACGTGCACAGATATCCATAGGATAGGCACCTGATGGATTTTTTGTAGGAGGAGAGCACATCATCCTCTTCATGGGACGTACCATGGTACCAGTTGCATTACATGAGGAGGTGTTGAGGGAGTTTCACACTTCCCCTTTGGAGGTACATCCAGGAGTAGCATAGATGTACCAGGATCTCAGACAACAGCACTGGTGTCCGGGTATGAAGAAGGATGTGGTAGAGTTCGTTTCACGATACCTCACCTGCCAGCAGGTGAAGGCGGAGCACCAGTTTCCGGTAGGCTTGGTGCAACCCTTAGAGGTCCCGGAGTGGAAGTGGGATTGGATATCCATGGATTTTTTGACGGGGCTTCCACGTACTTCCAGAGGGCACGACTCCATCTGGGTGATCGTCGACCGACTCACCAAGTCGGCCCACTTCCTATCTATTAGAGAGCAGGGCTCAGTGGAGAGCTTGGGACACCTCTACGTTCAGGATATCGTATGGCTACATGGTGTACCATCTACTATCGTCTCCGATCGAGATGCGCACTTTACATACAAGCTTTAGAAGGAGTTGCAGGAGGCTTTTGGGACGCAGCTACGTCTATGCACTTCCTTTCATCCTCAGATATATGGCCAGACGAAGAGGACCATTCAGACTCTCAAGGACAAGCTCCGTGCATGTGTTCTAGACTTTGGTCGTAGCTGGGAGGATCACCTACCTTTGGTGGAGTTTGCGTACAACAACAACTACCACTCCACCATCGTAATGGAACCATACGAGGCACTATATGGTCGACCATTCAGATCACCTCTGTGCTGGACTGACCTTGGGGAGTCAGCACTCACAGGAAAAAAGATGGTTTAGGCTACGACGAAGAAGGTTCAGATCATCCAGGAGCGGATGAGGACTTCACAGAGCAGACAGAAGTCCTATGCTGATAGGATACAGAGACCATCGGAGTTCGAGGATGGCGACCACGTTTTGTTACGGGTCTCACCTCGACGTGGATTGTGGAGATTTGGCCAGGGCAGTAAGTTATCTTTGTGCTTCATCGGACCATTCTAGGTCCTCAGCAGGGTAGGGGAGGTGTCTTACTGCCTGGCCCTTCCACCTTAGTTTTTCCAGGTGCACGACGTCTTCCACGTATCTCAGCTGAGGAGATACATGCATGACCCGACGCATATCATCGACCATGGGGAGTTGGACATCAATGATGGGGTGACATTCACGAAGGTCCCGGTGGATATCGAGGATCGATAGGAGCGGGTCCTACGTGGACGGTAGATTCCTCTGGTGTGCATTCGATGGCAGCACGGGAACCTCTAGGAGAGCACATGGGAGCGGGAGAATCAGATGTGTGCTCAGTACCCTCATTTGTTTCCCTACTTTATGTTGTAGCTTTACAGGGATGTAAAGCCCTGAGGTGGGGGTAATGTAAATACCCGTAAAATTCAAGGAAAATTTTATCTTAAATTCTTTGGGATTTTACAAGTATGCAGTTTCTGACGACACCTGATTCCGAGGACCGGTGAGCCCGGAATAATTTTCTAAAGTTTAGCTCGGGTACATTTAGTGACCAAACGAGCGGGTTTTTCTATCTTTTGAATCAGAGCAAGGAATTGAAATCAAAGGGCACCGATGAACTCGCAACACCGGTAATTTCTTAAAGGGACCTTTACCATAGTTGTGTTTGCACGGGATGAGAAGTTAAAATTTGTGGATTAAATAAGAAGTGAATAAAAATTGTGGAACATTTTTTATTTTATATCCAAGGTGGATATATCCTACATGGGGGAGTTGGGGTGAGACCCACAAGCACCTAACTACCCATGTGAGGATATTTTTGAGGTGGGGACCACACGAGCCCCAAACTTTCACATTCCCTAAACCCCTTAAACCCCCCATTAAACCTCTTTTTTTTAATGTTGACAACCCTTTGAATTTAAATGTGTAACCTTACCACTTCCTATCTCTCTCCCTCTTTAATTATTGCCAACACAAACCTTAATTAAATTATTGAACCACATCAATTAATTAATTTAGTGTTTGAATTTTAAATTTTGAATGCTTGGAAAGATTAAATAAAATAAGGATAAGCCTTATTTTATTTGGGGGTTGGAAATTATGGTGTTGGGGAGAAATTGGGAGAGCTCTAGGGTTTCGAAGAACGGTTCTTCTCCTTTGTTGAAGAACGCCAACTCTCCGACGAAGAACATCGACTCGGCGACCCCGGTTTCTCCATCCTCTTCTTCCTTCGTGGAAAGGGAGGAGACACTGACGTGGGAACTCACCAATGAAGACTTGCCTTTTATTCTTCTCTCTATGAAAAAAGGGGAGACGACGCTTCCTCCTCGGTCACACTTCGACGTCTATGAATCCTCACATCGCGACGTCGACGTTCGTCATCAATTGTTGAGGTTGGGTGAATTGTTACAATTTTATTTGAATAAAATTGTTCGTTGTTCTTCGTGAATCCCTGTTCATCTTTGGCCGATTGTTACCGCCTAACGCGGAGGGCGCAGACCGAACAAACACGGCCCGACGACCCTCCATCGTTTCTTAATCTTTTTAGAATTGGAAACCGGAGGCGGGGAAAGAACGACGTCATCACTCTGTGCCGGAAACATGGAAAAGGAAGCCGGCGTCGTCACATCGGCTATGCGGGAGGAACCGCGGCACGCATCACGGGCCGCTTCGGTGGAAGAACCGGTCGGCCCGTCGGCCGGCCCGGTAGAGGAGAACCGCGAGGCCAGGAGGGCGTCGTGCTGAGGAACCGATCGGCCCGTCGGTCGGCTGGGCGAAGCTGGACCGTAGTGCCAGGAGGGCGCTGCGCTAGAAAAACAGCGGCCCGCCTGTGTGGTCTGTGTGGGCCAGAAGTCCGGCCGGTTCGGGCAGCCGGGGGTCGCGCCCCCGCCTCGGACCACTCGGCCGGCTGGCCGAGCCAGCCAGGCCGCGCACCCAGCCGGGCCACGCCCAGCAGAGCTACGCTGGCCCGGGCCGAGCTAGGCTGTGCCCTGCCGGGCTGGGCTGCGCCACTTCGGGCCGGGTCGCGCCCCTTGGGCCAGGCTGCGCCACTCACCGGGCCGGTCCGACCCCTTTTCCGGGTCGGACCCGCTAAAACGGAGTTGACCCGATCCGTTAGCCCATCGGGCCTAACGGACCGGGCCCGTTATTCACTTAAACGTGAATAACATGAGGACCGCGCGTCCGATCGATGCACCATCTACGAAACTGGGACTCTCTCAATGAGATGGTACTTTTGCGATACTCTAAGTGAGTTTCGGATGAATTTGGATATCTTCTGGGTTAGAAACGAGCATATTTCTAACCGGGCCCCTGGACGGAAAAACCAATATCTCTCAGACCGGGAGTTCGATTGACGCGCCATCTGTCGCGTTGAGTTCCTATTGGCGAGATAGAACTTTGGGATACATCAACTCTAGACTTCGTGACAGTTGATGTATTGACCCCTTGGCTCGTGAAGAGGACCCTCCCAGAATCGAGCGTGCTGTGAGCGGGAACCCTAGAGCTGGCTGCGACTGCGACGATGATGACGACTGTACTTGGATCCTACGTGGGTTCGGTAGCGAGGATGACTGTACTTGGATCCTCCGTGGGTTCGGCAGCGATGAAAATTATACTAGGATCCTACGTGGGTTCGGCAGAGATGGTTATTGTACTTGGATCCTACGTGGGTTCAGCAGCGACGACTTCTGTACTTGGATACTACATGGGTTTGGCAGAGGAGATTATTCAGAGGCTATATCTAATCATATCCACCCATATTTGTGAGTAGTATACCTGTGTGAGTTGAGTCTTGACTTTCAATCATTACCATCGATGTGATTGACTTACTTTCCTGTGTGGACTGGGTTGTGATTTCCTACGTGGAATGGGTTGTACTTGGGCTCGTGAGTTGGAGCCGAACTTGAATTGATGACTTAGGTATATGTATTGGCATATACTTAAGTAGAGTTGGTTGATACTTTGTGTTTGTATCTTTCCTTTTTGGTTTATCCGTTTTGGATTCTGGGAGACCTTCGGGGGTCTCGGGGTCCCTACTGAGTATCGTATACTCACCCTTACACGGGAAATTCCCGCACTACGTTATGTTGGTTGCAGACGATGGACAACACTGATCATGGTCGAGGCTTGTGGAGCTGGATGGTATCTAGAGGTGGACCATCTGGCGGGACGTACACGGAGCGGGCGGACAGACCCGAGGTACCGACGAGACTATCTATACCCGCCCTTTAGGTGGGATTTTCAGAGGACGACTAGGTGGTTTCTATTTTCTTTTCAGCTGTTGTATTTTTTTTCTCAGTTGTACTGTACTTTTAGTTGGGTTTGTATACCGGCCCATTTACTTTCCATCACTTACTTTTGTACTCAGATTATTTGTGTTTACTCTAGCTTGCGTACTCTGTTGTGTATATTTACTTATATAAAGGCAATGCCTTCCCTTTTTTCGGGATTTACACCTTTGGTGCTAGTCGCCACCCCCTGGCCTATGGAAGGTGGGCTTGGGGTAGTCATGGCATGGGCCCCAAGGACGGGTCGTGACACGTTTCCTCAGAGTATTTTCACCATCATCTTTCTCAACTCCTTCATATCTTCCCCATACTGAGCAAATATTTCCTCAAGCATGAGAGGTCCAACCTCTTCAGGCAGTGGGTGAGATGTGGCTACACCTTTACCATTTTCCTTGGAAGGTGCTCACTGAGGAGTTTGTGGTGGATCATTTTAGGGAGTCGCTGAGTTTTTATTGACCCTTTAGTTCGAATTACACACAACTTCTTCAGTCATTTTCATAGACTTAATTTTAGATTAAACAAATCCTACTCTCATTCCCCTATATCAGCTACATGTTCTGTAGAATCCGCTGGGGGTGTTGCTTTGATATATTACTTTTGTTTACACCTACTATAGGCCATCATATTATCTTTCAATTATCCCCTTGGAGTTGTCTGGTGAAGAGTGATTTGAAGGGAATCTCCCAAAAGTTTCATCATCTTAGTTCCAATCAAGTACATAGGGTCATGAAATGGGATAAACTGGGAGGGTTCCCCTTTTGGAACTCCCAATCTGAAAAATATTAACCTCTATTGGGGAGGTGGATGAGGTAAAAATACCTCGGAACCTATGGTATGGGGGTTTCCTTGCTTCAATATTACAACATTTCAGACTGGATATATCATCTTTATAGAGATGGTTTGTGTTATAAAATTCTCTTGCCCTACGGACTTGGGTTGATTTCATATCACTACAGCTGCAGCTGACACGACTACTCTCTTGATCTTTAAATTCTTTTTTTGAGCATAAACTGGGTGCATCAAATGATCTATATGTTAGATAATTTAATTCAAAGTCATTTCTATTGTTTTATGGTTAGCCTTCCTTAAGTGAGAAGCATGCTCAACCTCAGATGCCTCATGCAAGAGTCTTTGAATGGATTGATCTCATTGAGCCTAATGCTTCTATGGTTTTTTCAAGTATTATTCTTTCCAATCATTCCATATATCCAAATAAAAGATTACTTTTGAGGTCTAGATATAATAAATGATGTTGTATGATGTTACTTATGGTAGACCCTGCTAATTGGGGAGAGGGGTAAAATACAATTATCAATACTCACCCCAACCCATGATTCAGACACTGTCTAGGGGATTAATGATCTACTGGCATATCTTTCTTAAAGTATTAATACATGTACATTGGATACCCTCCCACTATTTCCTTGATTTTTGGTCTTTCATAGCTAAAAGGGTAGATAATTCAATTTAATGACATAGTTCTTTGATTACATTGACATGACCTTCATATCCATTATAAGGAAAGAACTTAGCCCTCAGGTGATAAAGAGTCATTAACACACTCATTTTAGGTGTACATTTTTAAAAAAAATTCAATGGTTTTGAATTAATTTCTAATCTAAATTCAATTTAATTTCAATGTTTTATTAAATTGTTGAAAATTGTGAAATTAGAATGAAAATGGATTTATTTGAATAAAGATTGGAAAATTTTAAATTTGAAAATTTATTTATGAAAATTTATTGATATTTTATAAGTGTTATCAAATATTCTAACTAAATTATACTATTTTTAGGAATTTACCAATAAATAGGAGCCAAGGAGGCTAACCACCAAATCCAACATGAAGCCACCTAGCTAGCCCAAGTGGGTTGTCCGTCCAAGTATTGAAGAGGGAGATCCAGCCGCCCGACGCGTGAGCCTGTGAGAGTAGAGGAGGCCAAAGGCCTGCTCAGGATAAGAGGTGTATCCTACCCCATATGGGTGTGTTCATTTGTGTCTGTGATCCCACCACGATACATGCTTCTGGCCAGTGGTTATCACACTTAGGATTTTAAGAAAGAGGGACTCTATTTACCATTTTGATGTGGGATTGAGATAATAGTGGTTACTGTTTATACTTAAAAAAATCCCTCACCTACATCGCTGATCCACTCAGACACCCATCTCCACAACACATTGCTAAACTCCACTAATCGCCTTCATTATTAGCTGATGGACACCACCGTTGATCACTAGGAAATTACATGCCAACCACTTTATGAAGCTCAAAAATCAATCCATCCACTGCTGATGAGGCCCCTGGTCACCATGAACCACCTCGTGCACCTCAGCCGACCATCACAATATCATTTAGAGGCTTAATTCCGCCATGTGAAGGTTGTATGACATTAAATATTTTGCCACAAATAAAAATAATCTCTTATTATTTCCATGTGAGCTGCCACCAAATTCCATGCATGTCATGAGCCATGGATCATGAAGGTGATGCCCTGCTAGATCTTTCCAAGTCGATGCCCCTAGTCCATCTATAAATAGATCACCCATTATCTAAAAGTGAAATTTGGATGATTTTTATTGAAATCCATATTTGAATCTTAAATTATTATTATTGAAAATTCCTGGATCCTTGAAGGAGGTGGAAACCACAAAGGTACTCATTGTGTGCCTATAAAAGGATGAAACCCACTACCTCCAAAAGGAGTCTGCACCCCCACGGCTGAGGGGTAATCCCTGAGGCCACATTATTGTTGTTCTATTTCTTTCATTTTTTACTTTTATTTCTTTTTTTTAGTTTAAATTAAATTATATTTTTAATTTAGTCTTAATAAAAACAATCCATGCATTTTTATACAATTTTGTTTCCACCCCCTTCTTATATTCTCCTTCTTCTTTTATTCTTATTCTTTTTATTTTAAAATTATTATTTTTATTTTTAATTTATTTATTATTTTATTTTATTCTTCTTTATTATTCTACCTCTTCTACTTAAATTTTTAATTTATTATTTCATTTGTTAAAATTCTCTTCTTATTCTATTTTAAATTTTATTTTATTCTCTCTCTATCTCTCTTATTGTTCTTTTTTATTCTTTTATAATTCTTATTTATTTGTTATTATTTATTTTCTTATTATATTTTCCCCATTCCACCAAGTTATCACTAAATTTAGATAATGGGAAGATAACCTGAGGCTTGGAATAGGGGAGTTTAAGGCGTTCTTCAATTTTTCTTAAAGTTCATTTGGAGTTTGTAATAAATTTAAGTATCCTACCTGGGTGTAGTTAATATACCCCATGAAATGCAACTCAATATATTTCAATTGTTTTGTTTAATATTTTTTCCTCTAATCATTGGATCACTCATCACATGATAGAGTTGTTCAAATCAATGGATGAAAAAACTTTGATAGTGTCTGGTCTTAGAAGATTTCACACCCTAAACTAAGGCGGGTCATCAACCTTGACTACAAGTGGAGGTGGAATTGAGCGTGTTTATGGAATTCAAGATTTCAAAATTTCTAAATAAAAAGAGTAGTATTTCATCATGATATTTCATGATTGTATTATCGAACGAAAATTAAACAAATAAAGAAGAATATTTATTGAACCCAAAACCAAACCTAAAACGAAGTTATTTAATCCAAATTTCATTTTGTTTAGAATTGAAAAATATTATAAGTTTATAATTTCCATATTTAATTTTATTTAAATGTTTAGAAAAGTAATAAAAAACAAAAACATTATCCATTTATTTCATAAAATAACCAAAAACATCAAAAAGAAGTAGTTTAGGTGAATTAGAATAAGTATGTGAACAAATAGAGAAGCTCCTCAAGTGAGATGACCCTGGTCAGCCGCTCTGCTACACTAGGAAAAATAATTTATTTTTTACTACATCATATGACAGGTGTGAATGTCAAAAATAGTTCCATTTCTAGGGAGCCAATATGAAGATTACTTATCTTTTTCTATTTTCTCATTTTAGATAGATTTTATTTCTTTTATAAAAATAAAAACTAAAAAATCCATGATGATTTCAAACAACAATTTTTTCAATTCATTGAACAACTACTCTTAGGTACAAGAACCAGTGCTTAAAAATATTTCAGAGGATGCTCTCTTAGAAAATATTGATGAACTCATTAACTTGGCCAATAATATGATAAATGGTCGTAAAATTAGAATTTATTTTCATAAGCTAGAAGATAGGCTTGATAAAGTCAAAGTTTATTATCAAAGACTAAAGGCCAAGAAGGAAGTGCCATAAGAGCTGCCCAATTCTAATAAAGTCATCAAATAGGTTGAGTCCTATCTTGAAGAGTATTCACAACCCAACTATCTAAAGATCCATATCCATGAGGGCCATGATAATCTATAGTGGATTCATAATGACGAAGACTTTCCAAATAAGCTAATTGTGGGAGATAAACAAGATCGAGATGAATTATGCAATAAGTATGAATTAGAAATTGATCTCCCCATGCCTTGAAAACGAAAAAATATAGTGCCATTGAAGGAGGACATCACCCAAGTGGTGGAATTTGAATTAAAAATTAAGTATACCAACATCCTACCTCCACTTTACCTCATCCCACTCCAAGAGATGCTTTCTATGAGGAAGAGTTTAATGTCAAATCGACTCAAGGAGATGATAAATTCTTGAACTCAAACTCTTTTACTTTTACTGAAACTAATTAGAGTATGACTTCTAATTACTTTGAATTTTCATATTTAGACAACTCATATTATGCCTTATAGAAGGATGAAGAAAATGTACATGTACCTATTGAGGAACATGTATAGCTCCATGAATTTGATGAAAAAACATTTGAGGAGGACTATAAAGAAATATAAGTAGATAACCCTGAGGAAATCAATACAAACACTGATCATATTAAATGGGAGAAATTACTTATTACTAATTCAAATTCAAATTTCATTTAAGTAAAAATACATTATTATTTTCCATTTTATCATTTAATTTATGCATCCCCTATTGCTCCTACATAGAGAAAAGAAGTCACTTCACAAGTAGAAACTAAATAATATGAGGTTTCATAATTTATCCTACCCCTACCATGAAATTTGTACCTAATTGTGGCAGGGGTGGATCTAGTGTCATCAATACATGGAATTCTCCAAAACGAGAAGGAAGAATCACAAGTTGGGATTAACAAATGTGATGGTTCTAGTTAAAGAAGCTCCATAAACCATCAAACATTGGATAATAGATTTTACTACCCTCTTGAGGTAGTAAAAATTAAAGGCCCACTTGGGAGACCATACAAAGACTTTTACCTTTACGTTATTTATAGGATTTTAAATTTCATTTCCTAGGAATATTACAGCATACAACCCACTCCCTCAATATTTTTGAGCTTAAATGACATGATCCCTGTGATTAATTGATTAATTTGATTTTTTAATACCATGATGGAACAAAGAATCCCTAAATGGTGAAGGAGGAAAAGGACTAAGCTTCATCAAAAAGGGAGTTCACTTCTAATGTTTATCTTTTAAACTCTATATATTTTTTTCCAAAAATGTGTTCTGAAATTTAAACTAGAAAATTTCATGCCAAAATTAAATTATTTTTTTACTTGACTTATCTAGGATACATTAGTTTTATACTAATCTTGTGATTACAAGTTTCATATTTCAATATTAATAATATTCAATGAGTAAAATAGATAATTGGATGAATAAAGTTAAGCACAAACATTATAATGAGGACTCATGATTTGAATGAATTAGTTGATTATTGTAAATGAAATTTCCCAATAATTTTTCATACTTTGAATTTTTTAAATTCATGTGAATTTTTTTTTTATTATTAATCATTCCTTGAGTAATTGTCCAATGTTATAGTTCCCATTCTCAAGAGTATTTCTTTTCCAAGTACATTCTATTTATTATTAGGAATATTTCTTTACAGATCTTGGGACATATCTCCTTCTAGAACTTTCATTTGAACTTTTCAAAGCTATGATTATGGAAAAACACATTTAAAATTATTGAAGCATATTTAGAAGGACCTTATCCTTAAAATAAAACCTTTGTATCAATCCTTTTTTAAACCCTATAAACCATGAATTACCTTGTTATGAATGATCCATGTTTCAATCCATTTTTACCCATTCATACCCTACTCCTAGTAATTGAAATGTATTTTAAAGTTGAAGTGTGGGGGTAAAGGGAGTCATGTAGGAAGGTATGAAATACATTATAAAGAAAACATTGGGGGGGGGGGGTTCTAATTGTGGGAGCTGATAAAGATTGTTTATTTATTCATTATACTCCTTATTGTTTTACCCTCTTGAATAAGTAAAGGGAAAATGAAAAAATGAGCAAAAAAAAAGAGAAAACTAGGTTGTGATTTGGGAAAACCAAATATCAGCATTACTAGACCTATGATTTTTATCATATTTTATTAGGTGGTGGATGTGAAGTTTATTATAAGCATAAATTTTGAAAAAAATGAAAAGGTTCTTTAAAAAAGAAATAAAAACATTAATGTAGAGAACAAATTCAAGAGGGTTCAAAAATCATTCATTATGATTTACTTTTATAATGGCCTTTAATTTGAGTTTTGGGGGAAGTGAGAGTTTCTACTATGAATGGGGGAATTTCATTACACTTTCACTTTTTGATATCATGCATTTTACTTAGGAGATAAACCTCATCCTCGAGCCTTAATTTCTAAAACAAAAAATCCTAACAACCTTATGCCTTAGATTCATTTGAGCCTTTATTTCAATTCCTCATTATTTTATGTGCCTTTTGTCTTTATGAAGTGGAGAAAAGAGTTACTTTACAATCCTATGGATAAAGAGAATTTTCTCATGATATGATAATTACTCTACTTGAATTTGTATCATGCGTGATGAGTGAAAATTTTAAAAAGAGAGGTAAATCATGATTTGGCAGGTTTAATACTAATGAATTGGTAAACTTGAATGAATGAGAAGACAAATTCCATCAATTTTAAAAGGGAAGAAGTAAAATGCATTAT
The DNA here is from genome assembly GCA_963277665.1 of Viscum album. NCBI lineage: Eukaryota > Viridiplantae > Streptophyta > Magnoliopsida > Santalales > Viscaceae > Viscum > Viscum album. The sequence goes on along the minus strand of OY728158.1, from coordinate 1,893,735,064 downwards.
TTGATTGTTTCATTAAAAATTGACATGTTAAATTGATATTTTATGTGGATTTTTGAAAATTTGATTTGACATTGGAAATTATTTTCTTTTATTACTATGAAATTTGAATATAGATAACATTGGTGCCAACTTTTATTTTATGTTGAGATTTTATGCATGAGGAAAACCATGGTTTAAGTGTGGGGGTATTTTACACGCTCATTTGAGGTGCATATTGTTTTAAAAAAATCAGTGGGTTTTAATGAATATATAATCTAATTTTTTATGAATTTAAATGTTTTAGTAAATTATGGGACATTATGAAACTAGAATAAAAATGGATTTATTTGAATAAAAATTAGTTAATTTTAAATTTCAAATTTTAATTATGAATCATGGTTGATATTTTAGAAGGGTTATCAAACATTCAAACTTTTTTATATTATTTTTAGTTCTTTACAAAAAAAAAGGTGCCAAGGTGGATATCCCTCAACCTCAAAATGAATCCACATAGGGTTGGCTAGACTACTAGTGAAGAGGGATTGTCGGGTGCCCGGTGTGTGAGCCCATGGAGTAGCACTCGGAGAAGAGTAGGACAAAAGTGTTGGGGCGCAGTGGATGTGCGTGGTACCTCAAACACTCAGAACGGAGTAAAAACGGAGAAACACAAGATTTTAACGTGGTTTGGCCATCCAACCTACATCCACGGGAGAAACACTACCGCTTCTCTATTCCCTTCTCTCCGAATAATCACGGAGGGTTACAACACACAGAATCACAAAAACACCACTACACACACCACCTGTTTATAAAGAAACCAGATTCTGCAACGTCAAGGGTTGGTGCATCAACCCATGAAAATTCTCCAGCCAGCTGTTGTCCATATTGGCAGCTTCAACGATGGCTGCTACCCACCTTGACCACCTGCTGTTGTCGGCTGCCAACCGAAGTAACCTGCACCAGGTTTGTTGCTGTCCAAGGAAATCTGTTGCCGATAGGATGGACTTCCTCTGCAAAACTCCCTCTGCCAATCACTCCCCATATTGGGAGTGGTCCCTACAAATCTCCCCCTCACGACCAATTTGGGGTAGAAGCTTGACCTGCAGTCTCCTTGCAGGTGCTAAAAACTTCATCAGCAAATTGAACACGCTTCTTCACGCCAGACGACGTGGAACTTCCACCATCTTCACTCGAGCTCGGGCTGACTGTGGTCCCCATCAAATGATACAACCCTTGAGACTATTTCCCAGTAAATATCATTGCATCCCCACGTGAGACTTCCAACACTCCACCTGCTATGGAAATCTTGAACCCTCTCGCATCGAGCCTACTCAATGATACCAGGTTCCGTCTCCTTTTGGATTTTGAGCCCGCTCGTTCTTCCTCTTAAGAAATCGACATTCCCGCTTCATGTGCCCGTATCTTTTGCAGTAATGACACTGCACTTCTCCCCGTTCAACTCGCTCATCTGAGTGTACGCTTCCCGTTGTCACGCAGATTTCATCATCTGCATATAATCCTGTGATGTTCACATCCTCCTCTTCAACATTCTTCTTCCCAGCAACGTACCGTTTGCGCTCTCCACAATCACTTTTATAGTGACCCTTCTTCTCACACCAGAAACATGTGATTTCGCTCGGATCACGTCCCCTTGATTTTGACCGTCATTCTTTACCTCTTGACTATCGATGTCGGCTCCTCCCACGTCGATCATCTCGGATCGCCATGATTTTCTCACCTGAATGCAACACGGGTCTTCGGAATGCCTCCGAATCTTGAAGTGACGCCATCACCTCGTCCAGCTTCAATGTCTCCTTCCCCAAGAGCAATGCAGTCACAAGCCCATTAAATGAGCTTGGTAGTGATGAAAAAAGCAAAAGTGTTTTGTCTTCCTCTTCAACCTTCACATCGAGCCCCAATAACTGTGTCAGGATCTTTTTGAATTCATTGGTGTGATCCAACAAGTTCACTCCCTCGTCCATGCGCAACTGGTACAGTTTCTTCTTTAAGAACAACTTGTCGGTCAGCGACTTCGCCATATACCACTACTCCAACTTATTCCAGATCTCCTTCGGTGAGGTCCCATCCAACACTGAGTACTTTACCTCATTCGCCAGACATAGCCGAATTGTGCTGACGACCCGCATCTCGAGCTCTTCCCAATCATCGGCACTGGTTGTCTCGGGATTTTCTCCGATCAACGGTCTGACCAGGCCCTACTGCACCAAAAGATCCTTCACCGTGCTTTTCCACAAGCCGAAATTATTTCGACCATCGAACTTCTCGATATCCAATCTTGGTAGTGCTCCACCACCTGTCATCGTCGTTGTCGCAAAATGCGATCACCACCGTCGATGCCGCACCCTTAATCACCAGCTGAAATAGTACGAATTTTCAAAAACTACCCGTACGGATGTATCGGGAACGGTCGAAATAGTCGGAATCGACTCCTGGATCGCCGAAATCGGACACCAATTGACCGAGATATGGTCAAAACACGTTCAATGGTCCAGATCACCTGCTGACATGGCGCTGACGTGGCATGCCGGAATATTCGCCAGAATTTTCGCCGACGGCATGAACAGTACCGGCTTCTCCGGCACGGGGTTACTGTTCACCCGCGGGTTTGACCGAACTTTGACCGGCCATATCTCCTTCGTTTCAACTCCGTTTTCCTCGCCGTTTGCGCCGTTGGAATTGTATCGTCGTCCTCTTCCCGAATCTGGCCTCAGAAAAATTTTCCGACCACTTTCAATTTTCCAGCCACCGGAAAATTTGACGTCGTCCCGTCGGTTCACCTACGTTCGCTCCGCCTCGCCTCTGATACCACTTGTTGGGGCGCAGCGGAGGTGCGTGGTACCTCAAACACTCAGAACGGAGTAAAAACGGAGAAACACAAGATTTTAACATGGTTCGGCCGTCCAGCCTACATCCACGGGAGAAACACTGCCGCTTCTCTATTCCCTTCTCTCCGGATAATCACGGAGGATTACAGCACACAGAATCACAAAAACACCACTACACACACCTACTGTTTATAAAGAAACCAGATTCTGCAACGTCAAGGGTTGGTGCATCAACCCATGAAAATTCTCCCGCCAGCTGCTGTCCATATTGGCAGCTTCAACGATGGCTGCTACCCTCCTTGACCACCTGATGTTGTCGGGTGCCAACCGAAGTAACCTGCACCAGGTTTGTTGTCGTCCAAGGAAATCTGTTGCTGATAGGATGGAATTCCTCTGCAAAACTCCCTCCGCCAATCACTCCCCATATTGCCAAGGTGGATATCCCTCAACCTCAAAATGAATCCACATAGGGTTGGCTAGACTACTAGTGAAGAGGGATTGTCGGGTGCCCGGTGTGTGAGCCCGTGGAGTAGCTCTCGGAGATGAGTAGGCCAAAAGACCTATAGGAAAGGTGGTGAGGCCTAGCCTATATGGGTGCGTGCATGTGTGACTGGGAGCCCACCAAACTGTGGGATTCTGGCCATCGGTTTTCAAGCTTTGGCTTATAAGCTTGAACGAATCAATTTCCTATTTTGATGTGGGAATGTTTGAATAGTGGTTACTATTCATACTTAAAAAAATCGCTTGCCCATGCTGAAAATTTGCTCAGACACCCATCTCCGCCACACAACATCTTGATTCACTACTTTCCCTCATTCTTAGCTGCTACTGATCACCAAGAAACTCCATGATAGCCACCGCTTGAAGCTCAAATTCGATCCACCCACCACTGCCAAGGCCCCCGATCACCATAAACCACCTTATTCACCTCAATTGACCATCATAAACCCATTTCAAGTCCTCATCTGGCCATGTGATGGCCATATGGTATTGAGGAGCTCGCCACCAAGAAGAAGAAACTCTAATGCTTTCCACGTAATCCGTCACAGAATTCAATGCATGGAAAACGCTACGCATCACGAAGGTTCGGACCCATTGGATCTCTCCACACAGATTCCCCTAGTCCGGCTACAAACAAATCACCCATTATCGACAGGTGATTTTTGAATGGTTTTTATTCAAAACTCTACCAGAATATTAAATATAGATTTTCCTAAAGACCAGGAGCCTTGAATGAGGTGTCCACCACCGAGGCAATCCTTCTGTGCCTATAAAAGGAGGCATCCCACTACCTAAAAAAGGAGTCTGCATCCCCATTGATGATGGAGAATCCTCGAGGCTGCATGCTTATTGTTCCGTTTCTTTCATTTTTCATTTTCTTTTATTTATTTGTTTTATTTTTATGTAAATTATAATTATAATTTTGTTTTAATAAAAACAATCCATGAATTTTTTTTTATAAAATTTTGTTTCACCCCCTTCTTCTTTTCTTCCTTTTTTTTCTTCTTATTTTAACATTATTGTTTTTATTTTCATTTATTTATTATTTTAATTTATTATTATTTGTTATTTTATATATTATACTTATATTTTTTTTTGATTATTTTATGTGTTTAACATATCTTCTTTTTTTTCTATTTTTTTTCTCTCTCTCTTAATCTTCTTCTATTTTTATTCTTTTATTCTTCTTCTTTCTTTATTCTTTTTATTTTATTATTCTCTTATTCCTTATTCCAATAACTGATCTCTTACTCTTGATAATGGTAATATGACCCAAGGCTTGGCCTAGGGGAGGTTAAGGTGTTCTTGAATTTTCTTAAAATTTTATTTTGAGTTTCTAATAGATTTGAGTATCCTGATTGGGTGTGGTGAATGCCACCCATGACATGAAATTAATTATGTTTTTATTCTTTTTTAATCTATTTTCCCTATCTTCATTGGATATCTACTAACATGATATAGTTGAGTGAACAAATGGATGATATGACATCGATAGAGCTAGATCATGGAAGATGTCACACCCTAGACCAAAGTGAGTTATCAACATTGAATACAGGGGGAGGTCGAATTGAGTGTTCTTAAGGAATTTGAGATGTAACAATTTCTTAACAAAATATTCTATATTTATTTCATAAAATAATCAAAACAAAAAAATTATCTTATGTGAATTAGTATAAGTAGGTGAACAAACTGAGAAGATCCTCAAGTGAGACGATCGTGGTCACCCACTCTGCTTCACTGGGAAAAATAAATTTCTTTTTAACACTCCCTACGATAGGTGTGCACATCAGTCATTTATAGGTTTAGGAGAACTTCATGCACACATTATTCTGTCAATGTTTGAATAATTCCATATCGAGGATTGGATAAGGGATAAATTAGGAATGATATATTGTCTTTTTACAATTGTTTTCACATAAGCAATGCAACCTCTTTGTCTTCTGTAGAAGATTCCTCCACCTTATCTAGACAAAGTGGGTGTTTCCCACCTGCCTTACTACAAGAGGTGGGGTTACAAGGAATCTCTTCTACTATGTTGGAGGGATGGTGATCCAAGGGTGATTTAGAGACTGACTATTGTCTTGGACTATCTTTCGGTTGAGAAAGTATATCACTAGTCAATGAAAAGGCATGAGGCATGACTAGCCTTATCATCCCAAGAGCCTCGTGATATGAATATTTTCTCCCAATTTATTCAGTTATGAGTGGAAATTCTTGTAAAAATGAAATACTACTATGGGAAAGACCTTCGCAGAAAATTCCATAATGAGGCGGAATACTATCAAATCTTAACATCTGACTGCAGCATGAATTTTTGCAGCTTATACCCTGAGGAGTACCTTCAGGGTAGATGTTGGTAAGGGGAGGACCTGTATACCTCTTGAACTTCTAAACATGAGTAGGGTTTCCATGGTACTAACTAGAAGAAGGGTTCTTAAGAATGATCATCTCTTGAATGCAAAGGAGGCCTTCATGGTAATATTTTTATGGAGGATCTCTCACTACGAGAAAAATGACTTTTTGCGACGAGGTATTTGCGATGGTATTAGATCCCATAGAAAATAGTCCATCGAAAAGATTATTTGCGACGAGGACATCACCCCGTCACAAATAATTAGTTATTTGCGATGGGAAAAGGGGTATCGTCACAATAGGTTTGGCATTGTTTGTGCGCCAAACTGCAGTAAGGGTATTTGGAATGGGGGTGCATCCCTGTCACAAATACCTGACGACGGTAAATACTATTTGCGATGGGGAGGCACCCGTTGTCGCAAATACTCAGCAGTGGTAAATACAATTTTTGACGGGATATTCCTCCGTTGCAAATAGTGTGTTGACAAGTCACTATTTACCATGGGACCCGTTGCAAATACCCTTTTAACAGCTAATAGTAATTAATGTGGCCGAAGGTATTTGGGATGGGAGACCCGTCACAAATAATCTAACATATATATACCCCATCCATTTTTTCCTTGTTCCTCTCTATTTCTACTTTCTCTCTCTCTCTAAACTCTAATTTTAGAGTTAAAATTAATTTGAGTTAATTTTTTTTACGAACATATTTTGAAGTCATCTACACCTATAGAAGATCAAGTTTAAATGAATTTATGTTTTATTTAATTTAATATTTATTTTAGTTTTTTATATTAATTTTAATTATTGGGAATTAGTTGTAATTAAATTAGATTTAGATTGTTTTGTTATCAGTATTTATTTATACTAATAAATTGAAATTTTTAGTGCTAATCATTAATAATTAGTAATGAATATAAATAATTGGTGGTAAATAGTAATTAGTATCGGTAATTAGCTGTAATTAATATTAATTAAAGATAATTAGTAATAATTACCAGTAATGAGTAATAATTAAAAATAAATATAAGTAATTAGAAACAAACAGTAATAAATACTAATAATTAGTAATAATTACTAATAAATAGTAATAAATAGTAATAAATAGTAATAATTACTAATAATTATTAAAAAATAGTAAATATTAGTAAATATTATTAACAAATATTAATAATTAGTAACAAATACTAATAATTAGTAATAAATACTAATAACTAGTAATAAATACTAATGATTAGTAATAAATACTAATAATTACTAAAAAATACTAATAATTATTAATAATTAGTCATAATTAGTAATAATTAGTAATAATTAGAAATAAATACTAATAAATAGTAATAATTATGAATAAATAGTGATAGTTATTAATAAATACAAATACTTAGAAATAAATAGTAATAATTAGCAATAATTAAAAATAATTAGCAATAATTACTAATAAATATTAACAAATAGTAATAATTAGTAAAAAATAGTAATAAAAAATAGAAATAAATTTTGATAATTAGTAATAAATACTAATAATAAGTAGTAAATACTAATAATAAGTAATAAATTAAAAATGATTAGTAATGATTAGTAATAGTTAGTAGTAATAAATAGTAATAAATAGTAAAAATTAGTAAAAATTTCTAATAAATTGTAATAAGTAGTAGTAATTATTAATAAATAGTAATAAATAATAATAAATAGTAATTAGTAGTAATAATTATTAATAATTAGTAAAGAAAGTTCATGTGCCTATTATGGTGAATTCTTATGATATAATGGGAACACGAGATTATTGTGCTCTTTTGACTTTCAACAAAAGGAAAAAAATTGGCTAATAAAATTGAGTTAATATGCAGTGTCGATAGTTAGACATAGAATGAAAATGGAAACATGATTACATTGGCATTTAGGACTGTTTTGAGACATTGGGATGTGTACAAATCAACCACACTTTAATCTTTCACACGTTGTGATCATTATACTGGGGGAGAGAGAATGTGACGTGTGGATGACAACAATATCAATAGTAGGAGGAAAAGATGTGTTGTTTACTAGAGAAACAACACCAGTAGATGATAAAGTACACGTGATGTCTGAATAATGGTTTAGTGATTTTTTAATACTATTGTGAATTTTGTGTTTTTATTATTTTGTAACTTTATTATTTATTATTCGTTTTAACAAATTTTTCTATTTATTATTTTTTTATTTATTTATTATTATTTTTATATTTTTCTGAATATTGAGGTTTTTATTATTTTATAATTTATTTTTATTATTATTATTCATTTTTATTAATATTAATAATATTATTGTTGGTATATTAATATTATATTATCATTATTATTATTATATAAATAATTTTTTTAATTTTTTTAATTTATTAATAATATTTTCTTATTATTATTATCATTTTATTTATAATATTTTATAAATACTATTTTTTAATTTTATTAATATTAAATTTTTATTTTTTTTTCGATGGCAATGTTTTCTCATCACAAATAGTATTTCTAAATAATTTTTTTATTAATATTAATATTCTTTTTATTTTTTTTATGTTTTTTACGACGAAATAATTTCCCGTCGCAAATAGTTTTTTTGCAATGGTCCGTCACAAAAATAACTATTTGCAACTCCGTTTTATGCAATGGGTCATTTGCAATAGGACCCCGTCAAAAATAAGCTTTGGTGACGGGTCCCCATAAAAAATGACCCGTCCAAAATACTCATTTTTTCCGTAGTGTCTGGAGGTGTTGGTAGAAAAATCTTGGGGAGGATATTTATAATTTGAAATATTGTTTCTGTAATATGGTGATGTGTCAATAGGTTCTTAGAACACCATTTATAGATGTTTGATGGATTCATGAACACCATCCTTAAGTAGTGTAGGTTTTTTGACCTCATCATTGTTTTCAATTTTCCTTTGGTGAGACTTCTTTTTCTATTCTATCCTTCTGGAAGCTCGAGTAACATGCTATGGACAATGAAATTCATATAAAAGAGCCATTATAATAATCTTTTTTTCAACTTTCATAATTTTTAGAAAATCTTATGTAATTCTGATAGGGATATATGCATGCCCTGGAGTGTCCACTAAAATAGATAAGTGACCACCAATTGGAACATGGATATATGCCTGATCCTATTTTCCGTTCATCATGGAATTTTGTTAATTACCTTCTTGGATGAGAGTAGAGAGGTGTGTCCTCTCCTGAGTGACCATCGCATTATTCTGATAGGAAAATCCGATTGTGGAGGCGAGGTTTCATGCCCGAACCCTAACCACTACTACAATGGTCATTACGTCCTGGAAGGTTTATAGAATGTGGGAAGGGATTGTTGATTGTCCTTCCATCATTTCCAAGATGTACTAAAGGAATTTTGTAGTTAGAATTGGGATATATTCTCATTATATGGTGGAATTAGGGATATATATACTTATTTTCTCTATTTACTTCCATTATATACTGAAAATCGTCATGTGTGGGGATAGAGACATGGGTGTGCCCCCTGTTTGATGTTAGAGTGTCCCATTAGGTTTCTCCAGTTGCTTCCAAATTGTATTGGTAGGCTTGATGTGTGAAATAAAGTATATAGGCCCACTAATAGGTTTATTCCGTGTCTTTTTGGTGGGATTATCTGACAGCAACAAGAATGTGTGCATGTTCCTAATTTTTTTATCACAACCATTAGTGGGATGTCTTGGGCACTCAGGTCTGAGTGAACTAAGTTAGAGCCTGCAGGGCAACATCCTCATCATACTGAGGAATTGGCTTCGCATGAAATTTGTGGCAACGATGGTAGTTACTAGAAAGAACCCTTTATGGTGGCTCATGTGTTGTTGAGACAAGGCCATCACTGACCTATTAGTTTTCTTCCTTAAAGTAAGGGATGAAGATGTAATTTTGTTCTAGGGGTAGTGTAATGAATCGAACTATTATGAATAAAATTACACTTTTTGAATTAATTAAATGTATTATAGTTATAGAAAATACATGCACTTATTTTTTTATTATATTCAATTGGATCTAAATTTCTATTAAGTATCTTTACTATTGATAATATAGCGGTTGAATAGTGATCACATAACTAGTATAAATACAGGGTTTTAAAAAATCCATTTGTCATAGAAAAAGGAAGTGATGGACTCAATAAGTAGGATCATACCCTATGAATCCCATTTATCAGAGTTTATAAGGGATATATTATTTATGGGATTTTCTCTTGACCAAGCCCAACCTAAGATCCAACAACTTAAGCATGAGAAAAACCATTTGTGGGAGAAGTTCAAGCTCATCAAGATCACAAACCCAACTATGCTCACCAAACGACCCCATGAAATCCCCACCATCGAACCTCTTTATCTTAGGGGGTATGTTGGTGTATTAAAGGGATATGTATCAAAAACCTAGTAATACGAGTATATACATTATTTTTGAATTGAATAATGAATATATTTTGATCATATTATTGTGACTTTATAAAAGTTTTTTTTATTTTTGATTCAAATTAATAAAATTTTATTTTTGATTAATATTCAAATTCAATTAATTAATTAATAGATTTTTGAAATAAAGAATACTTTAACAAAATATTATCATTAAATAAATTTTATTCAATATAAATGATCATGTAATTTGTTTGAAGTCAAATATAATTTTTATGAGGGTTCAAAACAATGTTATTGTCGAAAACCTATCATTTTCAATAAATAACAGTTTTTATTTTAATAATAAAAACTCACATATTTATAAAATTATTTAGATAAAATGAATATTATTTTTGAAATCAAGATGTCAAATTTATCTAACGGTGAATTAATCACAATTTTCCAGGACAATTAATTATTTGGGTAAAAATTAAATACTGTATAAATATATGATGTGTTATATGACATCATAATAGCTCAATAGTGATGTAATAAATACTATAAAATGTATCCAAAGAAAAATAGTTATTTTACCCTTAAAATAATGTAATTTTATGTTTATTTTAGTTATTTTATAAATCCTTAATGAATCCTACAAGACTTATAATATACATTTAAGATTTTAAGATCATTTATTTGAGAGTGTGACTCACCTCCAGGTAAGAAAGGGAATTATTTTATATCTTCATCCCTTGGAATTATAAAACAATATATACTAACCCCCCTTAATTAGAAAAAATGGGATAGTTTTTGGTTTTGAATATTTTATTATGTAGTGTCTAAAACCAAAATAATAAAGAAATGCCCCTATTTTCTTATAAAATCCACCCAAGATCCTATTTATCTACACTAAAACTCCTTGTAGAACGACGAAAATCTTCCCTCTACTGCATAAAGTCATCCTAAGGTTCCCCCAATCTTTCAAGAAGCCTCTACCAAGCCTTTTAAGTCACACACTAAAGTAAGGGATCCTTCATTTATCGCTTTCATTCAAGATTCTTCTCTATGTTTTTCCCTTTTATTTTTAATTCATAATGACCAGGTATGTTTTATTATGTCCCACATACCTCCCTTATAATGTCTACATGATGAGAGACCCCTTTATCTCCCATTAATCCCTCCCAAGTACACCCATTACCATGTCAAAATTTCACAAGAGTTATTTCCTTTTTCCTCTTCATTCAAGTTTCTTTATTATGTTATTCCTTATATTTCCAAATAATTATGTTGGGATATGTCCTTACATATCCCCATTACTATAAAATTTATTTCCAAATGATGATATAAACATTTCCCTCTTATAAAACCATTTTATGAATTTTTAAGCGACACTGTTAGGTTGCCGAAATTTCACCATAATTTTCCATTCAAAAATAATTCTGTAGTGAATACCATACCCATTTACTACATTAGGAATTCAAATTTATACAATTATTACTCTCTTATTTTGGACTCACATGTATGTATTCCACAATCCATGATGGTGGAATAAAATATGATGATGTATGAATCCATGTTGTATGTTCTGTGTGACACACTTAAGCATGAGATTGAAATGAAAATGACGGGTGCACCCAAAATTATATAGCGCTCCAATGCATTGGGTAATGGTTAGTATTATGGTACATCACATTGGGACAAGGGGTTTACCTAATTCCATTGTGGGAATATTTCCACCATGATGTCTTGACGGGTATAACCTTTACCTATGTTTATTATGATGTGTTTTATGTTGTGTCCACATTTCCCATGTTATGATTATCATGCTATATCATGCCTTATTATTCATGCTCCTTTTATGATCCATTGATATGACTATTGTCTAAAATTTATTTTAATTCTCATGTTATTCCTTTTTTATTCCCTTACTGGGATTTATATTTCACCCCTTTCTTATGTATGTCCTTTGGTTATCCCATTCAGTGTTAAGTATGAAGGAATGTTTTGGTCATGTCAAATATGTTTTCAATAAAGATGTTGTTTTTCATGTTTTAAGTTGTTATGTAATGTACCTAATTTCACAAATAAACTATACCTATCACTCTTCTATGTTTCATTAAGTGTAATAAGACATGTATTAATGTGTAATAAAGAGCAGGGTTGTTATAGTTTGTATCAGGCGATAGGTTTAGTTATTTTGAGATTAGGATTAGAAAACTATAATGAAATCCTTAGGATTATAGAACCCTAGAGAATAACTTGGGGATAAGACTAAGTATAAGGAAATAGACCTAAATTTTGGTAAGTAATTAATAAATGGTTTATCAAGAAAACACATCCACGTCTAGATATTACTAGTGGACATGGTTCTGGAACAGATGTACGTAGTGGTAGTAACTCTGAATAGATGTTCTAGGTCTCACTTGGGGTAATTCGGTACATGAAAATGAGACTTACTACACACATGGTCTGACACTCTTGAGGGATATGATTTGGTATATTTATAAGCTCATTATGAACCATCACTATGGGAAAAAGGACTTTTTGCGACGGGAATAAATCCCATCGAAAAAAGTCCGTCCAAGAGATTATTTGCGATGGGGGTAACGACCTGTCGCAAATAACTAATTATTTGCGACGAGATTTCATCTCCTGTCGCAAAAAGTTTGGCGAGGGTAGCGTGCCAAACCACAAGTAGGTTATTTGCGACGGTGAGATCCCACCGTCGCAAATAGCGAAGTATTTGCAACGGGCCGTGTCGCAAATACCCGACGGTGGTTAATAGGTTTTTGCAACGGGATGTCGTCCCGTCGCAAAAGTTGTGTCGGGAGAGACTATTTGCGACGGGACCCATCGCAAATAACTTTTTAACCGTCAACAGTAATTAATGCGGGCATAGGTATTTGCGACGGGTATCCCGTCACAAATAGTCCTATCGCAAATAAACTAACCTATATATACCCCCATCCGTTTTCCCTCTCATTCCTCTCAATTCTTAGATCTCGTTTCTCTTTGAACTCTGATTTTAGAGGGAAAAGTTTTCTAAGTTAATTTTTTTGTTCACGAAGAAGTTGTGAAGTCGTCTACATCAATAGAAAATCAAGCTTAAAGGTATTTATGTTTTATTTAATTTATTATTTATTCCATTATTTATGTTAATTTTTATTATTGTTGATTAGTTGTAATTAAATTAAAATTAAATTGTTTTGTCATGAGTATTTATTTGTACTAATAAATTGAAATTTTTAGTACTAATTTTTAATAATTAGTAGTAATTAATAATTATAAACGATAATTAGTAATGTATATATTTAATTTGTAGTAATTAATAATAATTGGTAATAAATAATAATAAATACTAATAATTAGTAATAATTATTAATAAATAGTAATAAATAATAATAAATAATAATAATTAGTAATAAATATTAATAATTATTAATAAATAGTAATAAATAGTAATAATGAGTAATAAATAGTAATTATGAGTAATAAATAGTAATAATGAGTAATAAATAGTAATAAATAGTAATAATTAGTAATAAATTGTAATAATTAGTAATAATTAGTAATAAAATGTAATAATGAGATGTAAATAGTAATAAATTTTATTAATTAGTAATAAATTGTAATAATTAGTAATAAATTGTAATAATTAGTAATAAATTGTAATAATTAGTAATAAATTGTAATAATTACTAATAAATTGTAATATTTTAGTAATAAATTGTAATAATTACTAAAAAATTGTAATAATTACTAATAATTAGTAATAAATTGTAATAATTAGTAATAAATTGTAATAATTAGTAATAAAGTGTAATAATTAGTAATAAACTATAATAATTAGTAATAAACTGTAATAATTACTAATAAATTGCAATAAATAGTAATAATTTGTAATAATTAGTAATAAATACAGATAATTAGTAATAAATATAGATAATTAATAATAATTAGTAATAAATTTTAATAATTAGTAAAAAAATTGTAATAATTAGTAATAAATTGTAATAATTAGTAATAAATTGTAATAATTAGTAAAAAATTGTAATAATTATTAATAAATTTTAATAATTAGTAATAAATTGTAATAAATTGTAATAATTAGTAATAATTACTAAAAAATTGTAATAATTTGTAATAAATTGTAATAATTAGTAATTAATACTAATAATTAGTGACAGTTTCTAATAATTAGAAATAATTAGAAATAATTAGAAATAATTAAGAATAATTAGCAATAATTAGTAATAATTAGCAATAATTAGTAATAAATTAAAATAAAGAGCTATAATTTGTAATAAATATCAATAATTAGTAATAAACAGCAACAAATAGAAACAAATAAGAATAATTAATAATAAATATGAATAATTAGTAATAATTAGTAATAATTAGGAATAATTTAGAATAATTAGTAATAAATAGGAATAATTAACAACAATTAGTAATAAATTCTAATAATTAGTAATAAATTGTAATAATTAGTAATAAATACTAATAATTACTAATATCTACTAATAAATACTAATAATTAGCGGTAATTGGAAATAATTATGAATAATTAGCAACAATTAGAATCAAATAGCAATAATTAGCAATAATTAGGAATAATTAGTAATAATTAGCAATAATTAGGAATAATTAGTAATAATTAGAAATAATTAGCAATAATTAGGAATAAATAGCAATAATTAGTAATAAATAGCAATAAATAGTAATAATTAGGAATAATTAGTAATAATTTGGAATAATTAGTAATAATTAGGAATAATTAGGAATAATTAGTAATAATTAGTAATAATTAGGAATAATTAGTAATAAATAGGAATAATTATTAATAATTAGTAATAATTAGTAATAATTAGTAATAATTAGTAATAATTAGTAATAATTAGTAATAATTAATAATAATTAGTGATAATTAGTAATAATTTGTAATAATTAGTAATAATTAGTTATAAATAGGAATAAATAGGAATAAATAGGAGTAAATAGGAATAAATAGGAATAAATAGGAATAAATAGGAATAAATAGGAATAAATAGGAATAAATAGTAATAGTTAGTAATAAATAGGAATAGTTAAAAATAAATAGTAATAGTTAGTAATAAATATGAATAATTAGTAATAAATAGGAATAATTAGTAACAAATCGGAATAATTAGTAATAATTAGTAATAAATAGTAATAAATAGTAATAAATAGTAATAAATAGTAATAGTTAGTAATACATAAGAATAGTTAGTAATAAATATGAATAATTAGTAATAAATAGGAATAATTAGTAATAAATAGGAATAATTAGTAATAATTAGGAATAATTAGTAATAAATAGTAATAATTAGTAATAAATATTAATAATTAGTGAGGAATAGTTAGGAACTATTAGAATGAAATTTTAATAAATTTTAATAAATTTTAAGAACATGGCACAATTTCCAGTGGATTAACGACACTCCTTTTGCTCGATGACTTTTCTCCTTTTAACTCTCACCGACTCGAAACATTATGAAAAATGTGCTGCTACATAGGCATATTAAATCTCGTATACATGAGATTGGATATGAATTCCTAGGATCATATTTTTTATAAGGTTTTTAGGCGGTGATAGTTGGAAGAAGACGATTCGTCGACGAAAAGGGGGCTCTTTTGTCTGACAGCTCATTTACTTGCATCTTTCTCACACTGAAATCACAATGAAAAATCTGGTCGGAGATACACATATTCATTCTCGTGCATACAAGAATGAATTTTCATACCACTGACCAGATTCTTCATTGTGATTTCAGTGTGAGAATGATGTATGTAAATGAGCCATCAGACAAAAGAGTAGCCGTCAATCCACTGGAAATTGTGTCACCCTTAATTAATGGTAATTATTAAGAAGTAGTAGTAATTATTTATCTTCTTTTTTCAGATAGTGTTTTTATAATTTCAAATTATTCAAAAATAGTGATGATCTTATATTTTGTAGAAAAATATGGAACAAGGAAGTCGACATCAGTCATTATTAGATGATCGTTCTTGGATAAATCAGCACAGAACTCCAAATGGTTCTTGTTTAAATCCTATATATATTGAGTGTGTTGAAGCTTTCTTAGCATTTGCATCATCAAAACCAGAATATGTTTCCGAAGGCACAATTAAGTGTCCTTGTAATAATTGTGCTCTGAGAATTTTTGACACATTTGATAAGGTTGGGGGACATCTCTTGCGGTTTGGTTTTCGACCAAATTATGTTTTTTGGTATCAAAATGTTGAAAGTAGTTCCAGAGAAGGTACTAATAAATTGATTCCGGATCCATCACGGTTCCAAAATTTATTACATGATGTTGCAGGTCTATCTGTTCAACAAACTGAAACTCACGATGATATCGATTTTTCTCCTGAGTTGGCACCATCCGAATTTTAGGAGTTTTTGAGGTCTGTTGAGGATGCATTATATCCTAATTACAAGATAAGAAAATTAGAAGTGGTTTCAAAATTCATGGCTATTAAGTCAGATAATGCAATGTCAAAAAACTGTTTTGATCAGATATCTTTTTAGTTGAAACACTGTTACCTGAAGGAAATGTGTTGCCTGCAAATTACTATAAGAGCAAGAGGTTGGTTCGTAATCTAGGGATTAGTTATCAGAAGATTCATGCATGTGAAAATGATTGCTTCTTATATTCTCGTGAAAATGAGCCCGTGGATAGTTGTCCCAAATGTGGACAATCAAGGTATAAAGAAGCTCAACTAGGGAAGTCTAGATCATTTTCTGTAAAACAGTTGATATATTTCCCCCTTACACCCAGGCTGCAACAGTTATTTATGTCTCATAACACAACATCAATGATGTCATGGCACAAAACCAACATTTCAACTGGTAAAAGCTTAAATCATCCATCTGATGGTGATTCATGGAAATATTTTGATCGTCTACATCCGTCTTTTTCTTTAGAAGTCCAAAACGTGCGATTGGGTCCTTCTACTAATGGTTTCTATCCGTTTGGTTCTTATAGTAGTCAGTATTCATGTTGGCCTATCTTTATAACTCCGTACAATCTACCTCCATGGATGTTGATGAATGAGACCTATATATTTTTTACCTTACTAATCCCAGGAAATTTGAAAAAGAATATTGATGTTTATTTTAAACCATTTATTGATGAGTTAAATGAATTGTAGAGTAATGGTGTCAGTACATATGATGTTGCTACAAAACAAAATTTCACATTAAAAGCTACATTGATGTGGATGATTAGTGACTTTCTGGCATATGGCATGTTATTTGTCTGGAGTACACATGGTCTGAAATCATGTCCTTACTGTATGAAAGACAACAAATCTTTTATGCTCGTCAATGGAAAAACCTTTCTATTTTGACTGTCATCGCAGATTTCTTCCAACCGATCATCCTTTTCGAAGGAACAAATCTCATTTCATAAAAGGAACAATTGAAAGGGATGAACCTCCAAAAATGATCTCAGGTATAGAGTTAAAATCAGTTGTATTTTCATTACATCCCATCACATTTGGGCCAACAATAAACCAATAGAAGAATCATGGCTTTGGGAAAGAACAAAATTGGATAAAACGAAGCATTTTTTGGGATCTCCTATATTGGTATGATTTGTTGGTCCTCCACATGTTAGATGTATTTCATATTGAGAAGAACTGTTTTGATAATTTATTTCATACAGTTTGGGATACACCAGGTGAGACCAAAGATATTGTAAAATCACGATTAGATCTTGCCCAAATTTTCAGGCGACTAGAGCTTGAACTACTTGAAAATGTCAGATCACAGAGGTTAATGAAGCCAAAAGAAACTTATACACTATCCAAAGAGAGTTTCTTATTATTTTGTTAGTGGATTGTAGATTTGAGACTTCCAGATGGCTATGCTTCCAATTTGGGCAGATGTGTTAAGAATGATCATATTACCGGATTAAAAAGTCATGATTGTCATGTTATAATGGAAAGAATTATGCCGATTGGAATTAGAGGTTTGTTGAATTCTATGATTTGGGATTCGATAATAGACATATCATATTTTTTTTCGAGACATTTGTGCAGCGACAACAGACTACGATGCACTAATAAAACTAGAAGAAGTTTTTTATGTAATTATATGTAAATTGAAAAAAATATTTCTGTTTGCTTTCTTTGACTCAATAGAACATCTAATATTACATTTGATACATGAATCTAAATGTAGAGGTCCAGTATAGTTTCGATGGGTGTACCCATTTGAGAGATGCATGCAGAAATTGAAGAAAAAAGTATGTAACAAAGCATCAGTTGAAGGCTCAATTGCTGAAGTTTATTTGCAAGAGGAAATTGTTTTTTCTTCCCTCACTATTTTGAATATGAATATCCCTCAAAACAAAACTACATGGGACAAAATGAGAGAAATGTTAATGATGAAATGGACAACCAATTATCAGTTTTTAATTAGCCAAATCTTAGCTTCAGTGGAGTTCAAGAACAATGGCTTTTAGACGATGAACATCACAGAGCTCATACATATGTTCCGCTCAACTGGGAAAAAATGACAACATTTGTACTGTGAGTGCTTATATAACTTATTATATAATTTCTGTTACATTATGTAAACTTATTTTATTTGTAGGTTATATGATAATCATATCAAGAAACAACTTCCACAAATTACAGTAGCTTCTCTTGAATAACACAGAAAAAAAAAATTTCTCAATGGTTTCAAAAACTAGTATCATAAATTATAGATTGTTTAATATCAATTCAGTTTACTATTTATTATATTGATAATTGTTTTAAAAAATTTCAGGTGTCTCAACATGCTGATAAAATCGCTAAGACACTGTGTATATTGAGTAACCCACCATCCAAAATGGTTCAATATTAAAATGCATATGTGGTGAATGGTTTTCGATTTCATACATGTGCATATGGGGCATCAAAAAAAACAATGAACAGTGGAGTTTGTTTAAAATTATCGCATCATAGAGAAACTGAAGTTGACTTTTACGACATTCTGGATGAAACTATTGAGCTATGTTATCATGGACATCATTATATAATGATTTTTAAATGTCGGTGGTTGGATACTGAGAGAGGCTTGCGTGTTCATCTGACTTATGGAATCGTCAATATTAAATATATAAGTCTTCTTGTAGTAAATGAACCATTTTTATTGGCTCAACAGGTATATCAAATTTATTACACAAAGTACTGTGCTACTTCAAGAGACTTGAGTGATTAGTGGAGCATAATAAAAATGAAATATCAGGAAAATCAATTTACTCAAATTGAATGTGGTTTCGCTGAAGTGGAAGGAATTTAAATTTTTCAAGAGACTACTCAAAATCCATCTTTTTCACAAAGAAACATGAATATCGATGATGACACCCCACAATTAGGGGTTGATGGTGATGAAGATGTTAATGATGTTACAAATGAATTTGAAATGATAAGGGATGGTGAAAGTGAAACTCATATGGATATTGATGATGTCGAGGAGGAATATGAAGACATTGACATCGTCAGATATGAAGATGATGATGAAGGTGAACATTGACATAGTTAAATGTAGGTTATGATCATAACTAATATATATCTATATATAATAGTTTTTTTCAACTATCTTCTAACAACAATCATTTTGTGTTTTAGATGGAATCTGATCTATTTTGTGAGTTAGAGGAGGCTTAGCTACCTTTGGATGAGGGGGATGTGGGATCATCTGACCCTCAGCCTACTGGTTGTTCAAGAGGTATACAGAGGGGGTGTGGTCTTGCGTGACTGATGATTCCTAACCCTATCCTCGAGTGACATCCACATCTTGGCTTTGATCCACGCACACAAAGGTATGATAACCTTTATATTTTAGTTATATTTAATTTATTTATTTATATATATACTAATTGTTTGATTATTTATTCTTTTTTTATTGTTTTGTGCATTTAGCTGTTGGACAGGGGAGCACTATCTTGTGCAATTATTTTTCTCAGTCATGGATCACATGAGAACAGATTCCCATTTATGTGCAGCCCGACATGTACAATAATTTGCTGGTACATAAATAAATAATATTTATTTTGAAATTCATTTTATTAATAACTTGTTATTATAAATTATTTTTAGGGTTTATGGTATCCCATCGATGATAACATGCGTGACGATATCCATGAAGCATGGGAGGTCTCTATGCGTGAGCGTTTGCGTTAGTTTTTGCACAATTTGAGAAAGACGACCATTAAGAAAGCAGGAGCAACAATATTTGATGAGTCGTGTAGAGACCACCGACCAGAGTACATTTCATCTCAGGTTTGGGATGGATTATGTTCACACTGGTTAGGTGGTGGATTTCAGAGGAGGTTTTCATTGGTTCGGTAGAACCAGGGGAGACAGGAGGTGACGCATCGAGCTGGTAGCTGTACATTCAGTACATATAGAGAGCATCTGATAAGTATTTTTTTAAAATATTTCATATAACTTCAAATATAAAAAGTTTATTTTATATTCATATAGGTAGTCTAGAATCCCGATATTACAGAGTACGATGTTTATTAGAGGATGTACAGTGATACAACCACCATAGAGATTAGAGGTGATTGCTAGCGTCAGATTGTGGTTAGTCTTATTTTTTTCAGTTTTCCAATTAACTGCATATAATATTTTCACAATTTTAATTTCAAATTGGAATTGAAGGAGTCATATGAGGCTACGACCTCTCAGACACCGGCTGAGGGTCAGGACGAGGCGACTGATCAGACCAGTGCCCACCATTTCGACTAGGCGACATGGATGCAAGTGACTCAGTATGGATTTGAGAAGGACCGAGTAGTTGGTATCAGCTCTCATGTGACTCCAGGTACTTATTATGGTACTGCTGTGATGTTGGAATCCATATCGAGAGGAGCTCATGGGGAGACATCATCTTTTGACTCACAGTATCAGGAGCAGTTCCGAGCTCAGAATGACCTTATAGAGAGTTTGCAAAAGCAGCAAGAAGAGACGCATCAGCATCAATAATAACAGAAGCCACAACATGAGGAGGAGATGCGTCGATGGCAGCAGCAGCATCACGAGCAGATGGAGTACATGCACCTTCTGAATCATAGTTTATGGATGGAGTTTCTTCCACCATCTCCTTCAGCTCCTCCACCTCCTCTAGAAGACGACCCCCAGTTATTTTTTATGTTAAAAAAATTTGAATTTAACATTTGTTGTAATATGAACTATTTACAGTTTCTGTCTTTTATATCGTTGCGAATATTAAATAATTTAATTTTTAATATTTTATGATTTTATTTTGTGAATATTGAGAATTTTAATAATTTTTATTTTTTATTATTTTAATAATATTAATATTATTGTTTCATTAACCATAATTTTATTAAATATATTTTTTTTAGTATTATATTTTTTAATATTTTTTTTATTTTACTAATAATAATAATAGTAGTATTTTATGATTTTTTTATATTTTTTTGTGAATATTGGGAATTTTAATATTTTAATATTTTTTTATTATTTTAATAATATTAATATTAATTTTTCAATAATCATAATTTTATTAAATTTATTTTTGTTAAAATTTATTTATTATTTGTGACGGGATCTGTTGCGACGGGTTCTCGTCGCAAATAGCCTAAATAATTTTTTAAAAAAGTATTTGCGACGGGATTATGGGCCCGTTGCAAAAAGTATTTACGACGGGCCCATTGCAAATAGTCTAAATAAATATTTTCAATAAAGTATTTGCGAAGGGATTACGGGCCTGCCGCAAAAAGTATTTGCGATGGGCCCATCAAAAAAAAGTTTATATATATAATATATATAATCGGAGACTTATTTGCGATGGTGAAGTTAACCGTCGCAAAAAAATATTATTTGCGATGTGACCGTCACAAATAATTTTTTTGCTACGAAATTTCCTACAATGGGCTATTTATGACGGGACCCCTTCGCTAAAGCTTATTTGCGACGGGATCCCGTTGCAAATAACCTGTCACAAATACCTAGAATTCTATTAGTGCATTATTAAGGAAAAAATAAAACAAATTCCCAAAAGAATACATATTAGGGAATAGATCATGGGTAACAAAGGTCAAAGACTAGAAATCCCAAAGTTAATAAGTAATTGTATTTTATAATTTTTCACTTTAATGTCATTAGATTGAAGTTTATATGTTTAACAGTTTAAAAAAATATCTTCCATAAGTCTACTTGGAATGAAGTAAATGAGTAGAACCAGAATCTAATAGTGAAAAGTAAGGTTATATTTCATAGTTCTACACATTCCTTCATATCATGAAATTTTATTATAACTATTCAAACACCATAAAAAATCAATGAAGTAGATATTTCTATTAAAATGGAAAACGGGGAAATTATTTCATCCCAATTATATAACTCCTCCCATATCAATGTTTTTGGGCTGAACATCCTAGAAAAACTTGTCATACTCCCTTTGTTGGAATTTTATGAAATTATAAGAATGAATTGTCTTTCCCTATATCAAGGAAACAAAAATTTCCAAGAGAATCAAATCGATCTCTATAGGGAGAATAGACCCCTCGATTCTATACAAGTGCATAGAGGAGTATGAATCTTCTTTATCACCATCATCTTAAGCAGGAATATTATTTCCCTATGAGAAAGCATATCTAGCTCAAATGATTGTGTCTATGGAAATAATCATCCTTGAAGAAATGTCTATTATGAGGGAATACACTGATGTGTTTCCCAAAGAATTTCTTAGTCTTCCTCCTAGTCGAGAGGTTGAATTTTCAATCGAGATTATACATGGGGTGTTACCAATATCCAAGACACTGTGTAGGATAGCTATTATGGAACTTGAGGAATTGAAGAGACAACTATTGGAAAATATGGAAAAAGGATTCATACGTTCAAGTGCTTCACCATGAGGTGCACCAGTCCTCTTCATCAAGAAGAAGCATGGGTCAATGCGCCTTTTCATTGATTATTGTGAGATCAACAAGATCACAATAAAGAACAAGTATCCTATACCACAGATTGATGACTTTTTCAATCAGCTAAATGGGTAATAATACTTATCCAAGCTGGATATGTAGTCGGTATATTACTAAGTTAGGGTAAAGAAGGCGGATGTCCCCAAGACAACTTTTCAAACAAGGTACGGGCACTATGAGTTCACAGTGATTCCATTCTTACTCAGTAATTCTCTATAGATGTTAATGGAATTTATGTATAGATAGTTTAGATATTATCTCACTAAATTTGTGGTAGTCTTTATAGACAATATTATAATATATTAAAAAACCAAGGAGGACCATGAGGAGCATTTGAACACTTTTCCAAAGACCTTACGAAAGGAGAATCTATACAAAAAGTACAAAAAGTGTGAGTTCTAGTTTAAAGAAGTATCATTCTTGGAGAATATAATCACAAGAAATGGTATATCTATGAATCCTTCAAAGAAAAAAGAAATTTAAGGTTGGTCAAGGCTAACATTTGTGATAGATATTTGCAGTTTCGGAGGGTTAGATGGATATTATCACTGATTTGTGAGAAATTTATCACAATTTCCATACTCTCTTACCAAGATACATCATAAGGGAGTCAAATTTTCTAGGAATTTTGAATTTGAATAAAGCTTCATAGAGTTGAAAAGGTGTCTTATCACTTCCCTTGTTCCCACACTACCCACAAGTGGGGGATTTTTTCATAATTTTCAGCGATTCTCAAAAGAAGGGATTGGGATGTGTGTTGATTCAAAATGAAAAAATCATAGCCTATGCTTCAAGGAAGTTAAAAATTCCTAGAAAAAACTATACCAAACATGATCTGGAGTTGGAAGTGGTAATCATCACTTTGAAAATTTGGTGGCATATCTATTAGGGGATTATTGTAAAATATATACAGATCAAAAAATCCTTAAATATATATTCACACAGAAAGAGATGAATATGCACTAATGAAGATGGTTAGATCTCATCAAGGATTACTATCACTCAATCCACTACCATCTTGGGAAAGAGAACAAGGTAGAAGATTCTATAAGTAGAAATGTTCCAACAATTCTATAATCAATGAGAATTGATAAGGATTTTATCTTCTTAGATTTGAAGTGAATGGACATGGGAATCATAAAGGATGGAACATCATCAATACTGTCACAAATTATTTCTTAACTATCTCTTCTTGAAGGGTTAAAGGATTCTAAAAAGGATGATGTGAGAATTCTAAGGAAACGTGAAACTATAAGAAAATGGAAATCCTTAGATTTAAATGTTAATGAAGAAGGAACTGTGATATTTGGGTCAAGTCTATATGTTACATCAAATCTTGATATAAAGATGGAACTATTAGATAATGCACATATTTTGACTTTATCCAATCAGCCAGGAAAACAAAATATGTATCAAGATCTCCAAGAGCACTATTGGTGGGATAAAATGAAGAAGAAGATTGGTGATTATACATCAAAATTTCTTGTATGTTAGCAAGTGATGGTTAAAAAGAAAAAAATTCTAAGGGAATGATGAAACCATTACCCATACCAACATTGAAATGGGGAAACATATCCATGGATTTTTTCACTAGAATTCTAATGACATACAAGGGAAATAATGCTATCTGGGTTATTGTGGATTGTATTATAATGATTTCATAATTTATTGAGATTATAAATGATTTCTCACTAGATAAACTAACACAGATATACATCAGAGAAGTTTTAAGGCTATATAGAGTACCACTATCGATTGTGTTCAATCAAGATCCAAGATTCACCTCTATTTTTGGAAAAATATCTAGCATTATCTAAACATTGAACTAAACTTTAGTATGACTTATAACCCTCAAAATGATGTACAATATGATTGGACTATCCACAAACTTGAGGACATGTTGGGATATTGCTTAATTGAATTCAAAGAAGGATGTGACCAACATCTCCCTTTGGTCGAGTTCTCTTACAAAAATGGTTTCTACTCGAGCGTCCAAATGGCTCCCTATAAAGCCCTTTAATGGAAGAGGTGAAGAACACCGACATATTAGAATAATTCTTGGGAATAAAATCTTATAGATCTTGAAATGGTTGAGAAAATAGTGAAGAAGGTTAAGACCATTCAGTATCACATCAAGGATGCCGAGAATTGACAAAAGAGCTATGATGAAAATCATTGACTTGACCTAGAGTTTGATGTTGGAGACATGATATTCCTTTACATATCTTTATGTGAGAGAGAAATGATATTTGGGAAGAAGGGAAAAATTATTTCAAGGTACATCAGCCCTTTTGAGATCCTTGATTGCATCGGAGTAGTGGCCTAATGACTAGCACTCCACCCAAATCTATCTCATGTACATGATGTATTTAGTGTATCCCTCTTGAGAAAATACTTTCCAAACCCCTCAAATATACTAAATCCAGAGGTGGTACCATTGGAGAACAACATTTACTATGAGGAGCAGCCAATGAATATCTTATATCATAGAGTAAAAGTTCTATGAAATAAGATAATTCCCCTCATTAAAGTGTTGTGATAAAACCACAAGTTTGAAGAAGTAATGTGGGAACTAGAATAGGTAATGAAGTAGAGTTAACCTCATGTTTATTAGTGTGGGATAAGAAAATTTTGAGAGAGATATTTCTAAAGGGTTGTAACAACCCAAACTATTATGAATAAATTACCCCGTTTTGATTTAATTGAATTTTTTATGGTTATAGAAAACACATTCATTTATTTTGTTTTATTATATCCAATTGTATTTAAATGCCTGTTAAATATATTTAACGTTGATAATATATTAATTGAATAGTGATCACATGACTAGTTTAAATATAGGGTTTTAGAAAATCCATTTTTTACAGAGAATGGAAGTGATGTCCTCAACTAGTAGGATCATACCCTATAAAGCCCATTTATGGAAGCTTCCAAGGGGATATATCATTTTTGGGTTTTTTCCTAGACCAAGCCTAATATGAGATCCAACAACTTAAGCATGATTGAAACTATTTTCAGAAGATGTTCAGTCTCATCGAGGTCACAGCCCAAACCATGGTCACCAAACGACCCCATGAAAGCCCCACCATCTCACACCTTACTCTTAGAGTGTATTATAAGGAATTAAAGGGATATGTATATCAGTATGAGTATGTACATAATTTTTGTATAGAATAATGAATATATTTTTGTTGAGTCGATAAGGATTCCTTATGACTTTTCCATTCCTTCATGTTTTGAAAATCATAAACACCCTACCTTAATGAAAAATTCATTTTCCCTACGATTTTTCTTAATAAGGAAAATTTTACTTCCCCAAGGAAAATTTATCCTTACCATGTTTTTCATTGTTCATATTTTCACTACAAGAAAACTGCCATGTAGCGGCAGTTTTTTTTTGCGTTTAGAGGCGGTTTAAACCGCCGCTAAATTTTGCGTCAGAAAACTATTAACTGTGGTTTTTTTCCATTTAGAGGTACTTTAAAGGAAGCGTCATTGCTGCCTCATTTAGCAGCGGTTATTTCCACTTTAGCGGCGGTTTTTATGAACCCGGGATTTGATTTTATTAGTGGCGGTTATAACCGCCACTAATAAAATGAAATCCAGTGCCGTAAAGCCTCCGCTAAAGTCCCGATAACCGCTGCGGAATGTAGGAGGGGGATGTGACTCTTTAGCGGTTCTTAAGACCACCGCTAAACATAAGTATTTTTACGTTTAGTGGTGGTTAAAACCACTGCTATAGTTTTACCAGTATACTATTCATGGAAGTTAAAATCGCCGCGAAAAAATGACTAGAAAAAATAAATAAATTTGCTGCTTCCACTACACCATTGCTCTGAAAAACAAATAAAACCAGACAAACCAGACACAATATCATAAAATAAAATCAAATCAATGATGTGTTGGACCTTTCAAGGATGTCAAAATGGAATAAGTGGTTTTTTATCAAAACTTTTATGGTTAAATGGGTTGTGAGATTACTAAGGGGATAAATAATGAATGGAAAATGTGGGAATATCCATGTTATAAGATGGAATTGAAAATATGTACAATGGTTTTTGTTATGAATGAATAGTAAAATAGAATAGTTATGGAATTACGTTAAGTGTAGTGAAAGTGATAAACTATGTGAATATTGGGGAAATGAAATAGGTTCACCCTTGATATTGTAATTTGTTAAAAAAGTCATCTGTGTTTGACCTTGTGGAATGTGTATTGATGGATTAGTAAATGATGAGGGACACAGTTGATCCCACCCATGGGTAAGAATTTTTTACAAGGAATTCCTTATCTTTGATGTGGGATGGATAGACATGAAATTTGACATAATGGACTTGATATGATGTATATGGAGTTTCCTATGCTTGGATATTGTATTAACATGGCTTTCCAGTCACTAAAGCCTATGTGTATGATATGAGTGAACTGATTAGTGCACCACAGTATATGAATTTGAAATGATTAATGAATTACCATTGTTGTTAATGAAAATGTAAAACCCATTTATATTAATGGAATATAATTTTGACATGGCTGAAGAAGGTTTGGTGGGATTTGATGTCATCATAAAACCGAAGGATACACAGGGTTGAATGCTTGATATTTAATTATGGAACTTGTTTACCTTTTCTTCCTTGTTCATTATTTAATTGTACTTATGTATATAGTATTATTGATATTATAATATTTATTTTTTTAGACACTATTGGTGGTGTCCTATTAACCTATACTCACACCCTTTTTAGGATTACATTGATACCTGAGTAGATCTCATGGTTATAGGGAAGTATAAGGGGAAAATCCTTTTGATAGATGGTTGGTTTGGGATATGGTATGGAGAATGTAAGAGGGAACTGGATGGACATTGAGACCCATTTTAGAGTTTTTATGGGGTTTTTTATATTGTTTTTTCCTTAACACATGAAACTTGTATGAACTTACTTGTTTATTATATTGGTTGCGGGGATTTACCCAATTTTTGGAATTGAATAGATCATGCATGATTATTCTTATAACATACTTGGTTATCATTTAAAATGATTTATACTGTTGTTTTACACTGGTAATGATGGTATATTATCCCCACATACCTCATTGGACCATCAATACTAGTAGGAAGCCTCTTGTATATGAGGAGGCATTCCTATGGTCATGTGGAACATTGGTTAGGGGAACTAGTTTAGTGGAACCTAGGTAATAGCATCGCAATGTTGTATCAAAGCCATTTTATTTTCTATTGAATAATTTTTTAGAAAGTTTTATATGATATTAAGGTGTTTCAGTCCTTGGTAATGTGTTTTTATGTGGGATTATCTAACCCATATATGGGGGAAAACCCAGGTTCTCGGTGTGGGATTGTTGTTCTTATTGTTTGATGTTATAGTTGGATGTTATTTCACCCTGGGTGATACGCTAGCTATGAGATATTATTGTTTTCTAAGGTTTTATTCATGGAAAGAAATTTAATTTTTTATATATTCATGAATAATTTTAGGAAATCAGGATTTATATAACATGAATCATATTAGGCTCAAATAGAAAACAAGGTTATGTTTGTGTTATGGAAAATGAAAATCATTTTCTATTGGTTTCATAGAAAATAGTTCCTAATAAAGAGTTATCAATCCACATGTTTTTGTGATTCACAGTGTCATAGGAAACCAACTCCAGAAGGGTTTACCTTCTTGGATGATGATATTGAATAATTACATATTATAATATTAAGCATCAAGAATTTATTCAACACATCAACAATGGGTTTAACTCCTAGTCATCCAAAATATCGACTACCAATTCAAACACAGGCCTAACTGGAATGATGTATACCACACTCAAGAAATCAAGACATAAAAGGAAACATCAGAAATAAATAAAATGCATAAAAGGAAACATGATAAATCAAGAAAATGTTAGGACATGAAAATGTTTGGTGGAAACTATGTGCCACACATGGTACATATACAAACCAATTGTTCCCATATTTATTTAACACATCAACCACACAACTCTACTCACAGTCCGATGATGCATCGTCACCCTCTCCACCTCCATCTCCACTTTTTGTTTTCTCCTGTAAGAAAATTATATTGAAAATTAAATACTTTTTCATATTTATATTAAAACTTAAAACCAATGAAAGTTTTCAAACTAAATGATTTTTATTTTTTTGTGATTTACCTGCTGACCACTGGTCGATTCACTACCACCGGGGGCATATCTTCTCATCTGCTGATGTATTACAGTCATCGCTTTCTGCAAAGCGGATATCTGAGCCCCCTGATCTTGAACTGTTCTTCGTAGAGAAGAAATCTCCCTCTGAGCATCTTCGGGTATGGACTGACTATAACCAGGAATAGATGTAGCTGG
The DNA here is from genome assembly GCA_963277665.1 of Viscum album. Taxonomy (NCBI): domain Eukaryota; kingdom Viridiplantae; phylum Streptophyta; class Magnoliopsida; order Santalales; family Viscaceae; genus Viscum; species Viscum album. The sequence continues at coordinate 1,893,705,683 of OY728158.1, read as the reverse complement.
AATCTCTGGTGGCATACCAAAGACCTCAGATAGTACGAGTCCAAAACCCATCCCGCGCACTCTACTAGGATGCTCCTTCCCAAGGACTTTAGAAACTGGGTAATCCTGGGAGACTGAGTAGGACTTCCAAGGATTGACATCCCATAGTTCTTTAATTTTTACCTATAAATCAAATATTAGTATATATTAACACAGTAAATACTGATAATAAGTTATTATAATAGAAAATTGACTTCATACCCCAACTTCTTTGGCATTCTCATTAAAAAAACTTCCATCTGATTTTTTATGAACGTCTAACCACAGTTCAGTTCGGGATGCTTCATGCCCTAAACTCTGTGAATGAATTAAGAAAAGAAAAATCAATAAATCAATATATTAAATATATAATATTTTCTTATAAATATTTAAAATAATTAAAAGATTACCATTGTCATTCGGCTTCTAGAAAAGCTTTTTGAGGCCGTAGTGTGAGGGATGACTTGCTTAGCCTGGTTTGATGCATTCTGTCTTGAGAGATCCTAAAATAAATAAAATGAAATTTAACTGTAATGTATTCAATGTCATATCCTCTTCATATACATGTATAAATGTAAAATTAGGATAATATAATAATATATATTTCAATACCAACCGCTTCTCATCACGATGTCTATCAACAAAAACATTCCACTGTTCATTCAGTACCCCACTGGGTAGCTTCTCATAAATTTGTTGCGTGGTCAATGAAGTATCGTTGACATCACACCACAATATCCATTTGAAATATTTCCATTTATTACCAAGATTTTTCAACGTCCACTTCCATTCTATCACATCAGCAACTGTGAAGTGGAAGAACATCTATATACAAAAATTCATTTTGAACATATTAGTAACATGAAATTCAATTAAACCATAATGTTATAAAATTACCCTTTATTTGGGAATAAAAAACTTCATTTTTCCAGCTTGGAAGCATATGTATCCAATCATCATAAGAAATAGGAAGGGAAATGGGATCCGCTGCGAGCTGGCCTAGAATCTGGCCACGTAACCCCACGACATCATCCATAGGAATCCCATAAGAATAAAATGGAATGACTATCTTCTCGCCATTAATATTCCAAACATCTGAACCTTTTCAGTTTTTCTTCATGGTTGCATTTTTTTCATCTTCAATGAGAAAACAATTAGTATAAACAAAATGCAATAAATTTATTTAACTAAAATTTGTACCTATGACAGTGACACTCTAGTATGTTCGTGATGAACTTGAAGGGGTGTGTCGCTGCCCCACTGCTGAGGCTTCTAAAGGGGGAGTCAACGAATCAGCCTCTAATGGGACACCCACAAATGGTGTGAGAGATGGTGCAGGGGGAGATGGTGCAGGGGTGTAGGCAGCTGGTGCCTCAGATGCCATGGGGAGGGATCCAGATGGATCGTCATCTGTCGCAGAACTAGATGAAATAGTGTACCGCTTTTTCCTTTTCATTCCTGTCATTTAAAAAAAATAAAATTTAGTTCAGAATATATATTTCAAAAAAATTATGCAGAAATAAAATTAAAAATGATAATAGATTCCCAGTACTAATAGAAAAAAAAATATAACAATGATAATGAATTACTGCATAAATGAAACAAGTGGTTGCTGAATGAATAAGTAATTGTACATAGAATCATTTCCCCATTCAATCATGTCAGTTTCCTACTCCATTGCTTCATCCACTTCATTCATCCTTAATAGACAAATATTTTCAATATCATGATGGACAAATAATTCTGCTTCATGTTGTTGATGAAATTAAATTTCGGAGGTCAAATCTTCCACTTCATCACCCATATCATACAAATCTCTTTGTATTACGTGAACAACTAAACTCCATCCTTCATCCTCAACATCATTCACATAATATACCATTTTTTCGTATAATGCTAAGATATATGGATCATGCAGTTCACGATCACCGACATCCATCAAGCGAGAGAAGTTCACAGAAGTAAATTGCAAGGAATCTCTTTTAACACCTCTGATAATATCGACCCATTTTAATTTGAATAAAACAATAGAAAAATGTCTGTGGTAGTTTAATTCAATAATATAATGCATCTTTCCATAGTATCCCACTTTAGAAAATGTAAATATACCACTATTTTGTGTTTTCAAACCCACTTCTCGATCGACTATACGAAATATAAAGCCATTCACATTATAAGCGTAGAACTTTATAACTTGTTTTATAGGACCTCTAGCAAGAAACATCAAATCTTCTGACAAGTCTACTCGAGTATCAGTATTCATGATCTGAAAAAAGAAATATAATTTAATATATTTACAAGATGTATGTGTCAAACTAATATTCATATTTATTGCAATATTTATGAACTTACACATTATGCAAACCATTCTACAAGCTCTTTATTCATATCTTTCGTTATATATTTCTCATTTTGTGTTCATCCTATCATTCGTCTCTTTGTTTATATCCTCAACCGTTCAATAAATTGATCTCCAATTTCACTATTCAGTATCACATATCTATGTGCCTGTAATAATTCCGATTCTTTCAGTATAATATTTGAGGTCCTCCTAACTGATCGGCCAACAGCATGAAATATTTTTGATTTCTGATGCATTTGAGAATGAGTTGATGTGTCTTCAACACGTCCAACTAGATTAAATCTTGTCTCAATATCATCCAAATATTTGGAACAAAAGGTAATACACTCCTCATCCAAATAGCCTTCAGCAATAGAGCCTTCTGGTTGAGCTTTATTTCTCACGTATGCTTTCAAATTCCCAAGATATCTGTGAAATAAAATAATAATATTATGCATTTATTTAAATTCCAAAAATTGTTTACTTAAATGAAAAACATATAAATAAAATACCTCTCAATTGGATACATCCATCACTAATAAATGGAACCTCCTAATTTAGCTTCCTCAACCAAATGCACAGTTAAATGCATCATGATAGTAAAAAATGATGGAGGAAAGATCATCTCCATTGCATAAAGGGTCAATACAAACCTCTCCTGGAGGTTATCAAGCTGAAATGGATGTAGAGATTTCACGCATAATTTCCTGAAAAACGTGCAGAATTGGAGTACAACAACAGTAAATTTTTAAGGTAATAATGTACGCAATGTCAATGGTAGTAACTTTTGTAACAAAATATGTGAATCACGACTTTTCAATCCATGTAACTTATGATTCTTCAAGTAAACTCATCTTTATATGTTACTCGAATACCCATCAGATACCTTCACATTCTTTAAAATTTGAAGGAATTTATCTTTATCCCTATTTTTCATTGCAAAAATGGCCGGATCATACTTTTCATTCTCATCTGGCCAAAGATCACGTTTATGTTCATTACTAGTAAGTCTTTGAGAGCATTGAGATGATCCTTCGACTTTCCATGCTCATTAAGTAATGTGAAAATAAAATTATCATATACATTCTTCTCAATATGAAACACATCAAGATGGTGCCGCAAAAAATTAAATTCCCAATATGGGAGTTTGAAGAATATATTTTTTTCTTCCATTGTTGCATTCTGATTTCACCTGACAATGCACTTCAGACCCATTTTCTGCTATCATTCAAATGATGAACCTTCCCAAATTCTATTTCAACATTTTCAAGCTGTGTCAATATTTTAGAACCAGTTAACAACATTACAGGTGGTCTACGATCAATGGAACCATTACATTTTGATCTGTTCAGCCGAAATCTATAAAATGCATCGATAAATCTTCGATCGCACAAGAAGCACCATTTTCTACTTTTAGGTATCCATTTGGGATCAAAATCAAAGTTACAAACGGGAAAAGCCAAAACAATGTAAGTGTTCCAACCAGACAAATTCCCAAGCCCAGGGAAGTCACTAATGGTCCACATTAAAGCAGCATGCAATTTGAACATTGTTTTAGAAGAAACATCAAATGTCTCAACACTGTTTCTCTATAACTCCTGCAATTCATCAATAAAAGGCTGCAAGTATACATCATTATCATTTCCAGGAATTTGTTTTCCAGGAATAATCATCTAAATGATAAAATATGTTTGTTTCATACACATCCACGGAGGCAGATTACAAGGGATCAAAACAACTGGCCAAATGCTATAACTGGTACTCAATGTCCCAAATGGGTTGAATCCATTGACAACCAATCCCAATTGAACATTCTTATGATCAGATGAGAAATATAGATGTAATGAATCAAATGTCTTCCACGATTAAGAATCTCGTGGATGTCTCATTAACCCATCATTGTTTTTATCTACAGAATGCCACTTCATGTGTTTGGCGGTTTTCGATGACATGAATAATCTTTGCAATCGAGGCTTCAAGAGAAAGTAATGCAAAACATTTGCAGGTATGTTCTTTTTCTTCTTCTCCATGAAATTATGTTAATTCAGACTTCCAACATCACCCTTTGACTGCCATCTAGAAAAAGAACATTTCTTGTAATTCTGTCTACTTGAATCCTCTCCCCAATAAAGCATACAATCATTGGGACACACATGTATATTTTTATAATTCAGACCAAGCTTGTTAACAAATTTTTTCATATCATAAAAAGATTATGGGATTTTTTCTTCAGGAAATACATCACAAATCAATTCCAATATCATGGACATTTCATTATTTGTAATTCCACATAGAAATTTGATATGGTACAACTTCAGCAGAAATGAAAGCTTTGAATATTTCAAACACCCACTATAAAACTCTTGATTTCCATCGTCAACTAAATCATGAAACACATTTTTCTCAGTGAGGTTTTCTCTTACGTTTGGCTCCATAGAATCAAGAGTAGGATCCAATGATATGTTAAAATCTTGATCTTCTTGTGTTACAGTCTCAAAAAAATCACTTGTCATGTTGCAATTTGTAGCACCCTCTTTTGGTTGTTCTTATATGTTTTGATGCTGATAGTGGTGTCTTGCAGTACCGAATACATCATTTATGAGGGTTTTCATTTCATTTTCCATTGTCGATGAACTTGGGACCTCATTCTGTGGATTAACATCAGTACTCAATCATTCTGTAACGTTCGATTCTCCATGCCAAACCCAACACAAATATTGACCAGGGAATTGCTTCAGTATTAAATGTTCATAAACTTCATCACTCTTCAACCATGTTCTAAATTTACATTTAGGACATGGAAATATTATTATCTCTTCAAAGGATTGATTAGAAATTGAAAAATATAAAAACTCATTCAAAACCTTAACAAACTGAGGTGTGTTCCTCGGTAATGTGATCCAGCTTTTATCCATGTATATCACAACGTGCCTACACAATAATAAAAAAAAATTAAAACACATAGTTACTACTAAATAGAGAAAGCGATTCATATATATGATAATGTAATATTACAGAAATATAATATAATAAATATGATCCCCTAAGTTAGATATGAACCCTCTAGTGTTTGGGATAGGGGAAGTTTCTTTGGTAAGGAGAAACAATGTGATAACAATACCATATTACTCAATTACCACATGGTCAATACTAAAAGTTATGCTAAACAGTATTCCCATCATGTTTCTCCCAAATCTCCAAATTTTCAACCCTTGACTTTTGAAATCCTTTATAGCATCAAAATATAATATTAGATAACAAAAAGTAACATAAGCATATCTTGGTTGCAATTATAGTTCATGTGGAAAAAAATAATGTTTCCAATCTTGATGAAGAAGCATAGAAATAGCAGGATGTAACCCTTAATTGGTCCTGATTGTGTGACTATAAATCACAAAGCAAATGGTATGGGCTTCATGACCATAAACTAAATGACCCATGTTCCAAGATAGTATCTATACCTTCATTTTTTTGGAATTAATGGGAAATTTGAACTGTTTTAATTTTTTTATAAAAATGCTTTAATGATTATCAAAGAATTATTAAATTAAAATTAGAATACTACTATTACTTTACAGAGACATATTCTAGAACACCTAAGTGAGATCCTACTTATTCTATTATATAACACCCTATTCCCCTCTTATGTGGTCATTATGATTAGTTTTATTAAGTTATAAGTAATTATGAGATCATCCATATTCATGATACCATATTTTACTGATTCATATCAGGTTTACTTGAAACATCTCTTCATGTAGGCTACCCAGCTTATAGTCCACACATGATAAACTTAAACAATGTGCACCAATTGTAAAGAGAAACCTTAAACATCATCTATATCGGTACAACTTGCATGAACTAAAACTATATAAGTAAATAGGCACACAACTCATAATGGTGAAAAACTGTAAAGAGAAACCTAGGTAAAAATTGAGTCTCCACTATCCAGATATGATGCTAACCTAATCTAATTTAAGCATATGGAATTGAAAAATGGAAGAAATCATGTTAGGTTGAAAATATGTAAAGGTAAACCTAATAAGAAGACAATTCCTTGTAAACTAGGCCTCCCCAATATGAGGATAATAAAAAATTTAAGGTGATAAAATAAATAACTTAAAGCTTGTGGGGTTCATAATATTAATCTAGAAGAAGTCAGGCTGTACTAACTAGGCCCTTTTGACTATGAAATTTTTTAAGCATTTACTTGTTCTCTCATCCACAGTTTATAAGTCCAGAGGTATATTGAATAAGAGAAGGATATATTCTTGGACTACCTATTGCTCTCAGGAATTGAGAAAATGATTGATAAGAGCATATAAGTTTCATTAATTTAACCCAATTGTGCCCAAGCCATAAAAGAGCCAGAGAAGAAACTCCACTTTATCAATATTATCTTCTATCCCCATGATGATAGGAAAAACTTGGCACCAAACACATTTTGTCACAGCTTAGTTTTTTACAGTGATGTTGGGATCCAAATACTATTTACTTGATTCTGTAAGTAGGAAGCGAATGATACTGTAGAAGCCTCCCTATTTTATCCCCCCATGAAGACATTATAAATAAAAGATAGAAAAACTAAGAATGTAGATGATCTAGGACAACAAGTAAACTAGGATATTGTTCAGAGTGTAGAACATGATTTTGTGGAAGTTGTTAAGGGACCTATAAATGTGGAACTTCATTAGGTAACTCATTTAATATAACTTCTAAAATAGAATCCACTGACATTTTAAGGATATTTTAGAGCTAATAAATCAGATGTGTTTTCATATAGGAGGTCCATTTTTTTAACATTGATGGGAAACTAGATGAGATAAACGTCAAAGTTGGAATGAATATTCTTGAGTACCCGATGCTAGAATGATTAGACATAGTTGTTTTGGATATGTTGTTTCAATACCTCACTTGGAAAATATTTGTATACTTGTAATGTAAAATAATTATTCTTGAAAACCATTGTGGTAATAAATATAGAATAATTTGTTAAATTTGAACATGTATGTGTATAAGAGATTAAATATACTTCAAAATTCACTCACCTTGTTCATTGTTCATGAGAGGCAATACCTAAAAAAGGACTGAATGAATAGATCATTATTTAAGGTATAAAAACTAAGGATCTATCAATATTTTTAATGTTCTATATTACATGCCACCTAGAAATTTATAATAAGGAGTTGGTTGGAGGAAGAGACTTTTGATGGAATATTAGTGTAGGAGACACCATTGTTCAGCTATGTAAAATTAGGAGCATCAACATGGTATTTAAACATAATATGTCGAGTCAGTCCTATGATAGTAATGTAAGTGAAAATCAATCGATGGGATGAGTTTCTTATAATCCATATGACATCAATTGACCATGTTTTTTATAGTGCATCTTGAATTTACACATGAATAATTAATTCATATCACCACTATAGAATTTACACCATTTTTCCATGAATGGGAATCTTAAAAAATATTTTCATAAAATTCTATGACTAGTTGGTGCAATAAGATCAACTCTACCTCTGGTTTTGTATGCTCAGATGGAATAGTCATATTAGACTAGTTCTTAACAAAAGACTTAGGAAAAGTAAGAGGCATCTAGGAACAATTAATTTTATTAGGATAGGCCTCATTAGAGAAGCAATAACTATCTTGTGACATTTGAGAAGTAGTTTTATACATAATTGAAGGATATCATGAACAAGAAACATAATTCCTATATGGTTTGGGTTACCATTTCTCTAAATATGAAAATTATGGATATCATATATGATATTTTTGTATTGGATACATCTATAATTCTTCTATTGTTAATCAATATGTGGAAACTATTCCTCATACCATCAGTGTCAAGACACCTCATAAATAGTGGTAGTGAGGAGGATTGAAATGGATATAATTATACATGACTATTATTGCAATATAATTTATCTAGTTTATTCCGATCATATACATGTATTTCATTGATTTAATATTTTTTTATGAACTACATGGTGGGATTTAAAGATGGTATAGTCCACCAAGATTATTAGGTAGTGTTCACATCTCTATACAGAGATCTTCATGAATTCACTTGGGATTTAGTTCTAAATATAGTTAGAATTAAAGATATATAAATTGTGGTTGGAAAAAATCAAGGACTAGTTAGTGTTAAAAATTTGATTGCTGCTAATGAAACATGAAATGAAACTCTTCCTATCATAGTGGATTGACACACCAACATATTTCCAAATGATTTCTCTAGGTTACCATCCAAGAATGAAATAATATATTATATCAATCTACTTCAATGATCATTCCCATAACTGACTATTTATATCCCATTTATAATGAATAACCCATTAACATATATTCCATTTACAATCGCAACTCATTTATCACATATATCAATTCCATAACTTAACCCATTTAACACAATCACATTATACCAAATTCCCCCTTATGTTATGTCATCAACAAAACACATTTATCACTTATTTCATTTCATAAAACAAGTTAACATGCCAAACTAATTGTCGGGGGTTCAATCTCACTAACCCATATATCATTTAAATGACTATGTCCTCAACATATCTTTAAAATCAAATCATGGAATAAAAAACAATTGAAGATACTCAATCGAAAAAATCTTGAATCCACCCTTCAAAAAATGAGTCTTCCTCTTTTAAAAACTCAACATGTCCCATGAATTTCATTTCTATTTACAACAATTAATAGGGATTTTAAATCATTTACAAAAAATGGGAACCACACCCTCATTTCTAATCACCATTTTAAATCTACTAAGATAACCCCTTTTTCCCTATAACATTGAGGTCAACACCTCCTTTTCAAAACAATACCCACTTTCAGAACATTGTTGTCCTTCATGGAAAACCATAACCAAATCAAAGTGAAAATTTCTTATTTTAATCCATTTCAGAATCCAACTAGCCATTTCAAAAAAATACCAATTCCATATTTCAAATATCCCATTAACCTTGAATATATAAAAACTTACAATTCTCTACCCATTCACTTTCATAATTATATTATTGTAACATTTTAAAAAATATTTCACAAACCTTAAGGGGTTTTCATAACCCAAGGGTAGACCTAGGTACGATCTCAAACGTCAATGGACCCAACAAAGTCCTTAGAGGATTTCATACATCAATATAAGTCCTAATATCACTTTTCTTACTCAAGAACAAAAAAATAGTAAATAATTAAATTAGAACAACCAAATATGCATATAATACATAAATTTTATGAGAAAAATCTTCAATACCAACTGGGGTCACGAGGTCGCTGGGGTCGCGGGGGGCCGAGGTCGCTGGGGTCGTGGGGTCGCTGGCGTCGCGGGGTCGTGGGGGTAACGGGGGGCCGAGGTCATGGGGGAAGCAAGGAAAGTGGGGAGAAGCAGGGTCATGGGGGGGGGGGGGAGAAGGGTCGGCTGCATTAAAAAAATGTTTTGCGGCGGTTTATAATAAACTGCCGTGAAACAATTTTAAAAAAACATTTAGCAGCGGTTACCAGAACCGCCAATAATAAATCGCCACTAAAACCTATTTATATTGTAGTGTTTAGTCTCTCAAAATATAACTCTTTTTATTCCTAAGTGAAAAATTCAGTTTCACATCCAAAACCTTGGGAGTCTATAAATACTTAGATATAGAGTATTCTATTTTCAGGATCCAAATTCAGATTCCAAATTCTATAAAATTTAGACTCCAAATTCTCTGAATTTCATATTCTGAATAACATGAAATTAAGACTCCAAATTCTCTAAAATTCAGACTCTAAATTATCTAAAATTCAGAATCTGAATTCTCTAAAATTCAGACTCCAAATTCCTTGAAATTCAGACTCTGAATTTTTTGAAATTCAGCCTCTGAATTCTCTGAAATTCAGACTCCGAATTATCTAAAATTCAGAATTCGAATTCTTGGAAATTCAGGTTCTGAATTCCATATAATTCAGGTTCTGAATTCCTTAGAATTCAGGTTCCGAATTTTTTAGAATTCAGACGCTGAATTCCTTAGAATTCAGGTTCCAAATTCCTCAGAATTCATACTCTGAAGTCTATAGAATTCTAATTTCGAATTCCTTGAAAAACAGAATCCAAATATCCTTGTAATATAGACTATGAAGGTTAACTTTCTTAGACTCTGAATTTTATTTTATCTATAGACTCTAAAAAATGAATTTGGTTGAGACACCATATTTTTCTTACTCTTGTTTGAGTTATGAAACGATGTCATGCATTCTGTTACTAACTAACCGTTGTTTGAGTTATACGTGTACAGGTCCCTCCGAAATTCAAGGAAAATTATAACCATTGGAGGAGGGAGCCGACCGTTGAAGTTGTTCCTATAAATTGAAGCTCATTTGAATGAGCTCACAACAACTGAGACACATTGATCAATCTAGAGATTACATGCTACTGAAGTGATTTCTAGGGAGAGAGACTTTAATGCTTTGTGCGCACTGAATATCTTGTTCAAAATTGCTTCGTTCTGAATTTTTCTGAGTAAATGAGAGGGCTTATAGGGATAGGAAGACAGAGGTTCTGACTACCTTGAAGTTTGGGGGTTTGCGGGGATTTCAAGACAGACTCTGATATTTGTATTGAGGGCTTACCCTTATGTGGGTAAGACAATCTTTTTGAAAGTATAAATCAAGGGACCTTTATCCAAGGTTGTCGGATACCCTACTCTTTGGGTTAAAATATTTACTACTTGTTACTTGTATTATTTCATGATTGTTTTCCGCTACATTTTGATTGATAAGGAAAGTATAACTATCTTATACTTTCATATACTTGTAATTGGATTAGTAAGATTCTATACACTTTAAGGTAGAATCTTTGTCATTGTAAACATTTCTCAAGTTTCACATCCAGAACCATATTTACAGAATCAAGAAAGTTTGTAGAACTAAGAGGTCTTGTGAATTTACCTAGTTTAACTTTGTTAAACATTACCATCCTTTAATGTTATAAAGTAATTTTTTAAAATATACAATTCACCCCTCTTGTATATTGAACATCTACATCATTATTTTGATCCTACAATTGGTATCAGAGGAGGTATCTAGAATACTTATATTCACATGTAAGTTTTCTGGCTCAAGTTTTTCCTTGTTCTATATTTTCCCTGCTTAGGATATTTTTATTCTTGTTTACAAACTTTTGTTACTAACAAGGTTGTGTAGAAATATTTTTTATTTGAGATGGAAGGAATGAATGTTGGTTCAATTGATAATATTAATCCTACTAGAGCACATATATTTGATGGGAATGATTATGAATATTGGATAGATCATATGAAGACTTTTTATATTAACACTGGAGTGGAAAAATTTGTTATGCTAACTGGAGATTACAAGATTCCTGATAAGGAAGTCAGAACTTTTACTAATCAAGAAAAGCCAGAACATCAACTAAACTACAAGGTACAAAATACTTTGTTGTGTTCCATGACTAAGAATATATATAGCCATATTTCTTCTTGTGAATATATAAATTGTATTTGGAATAATCTTGAAGTTACTCATTTTTGTACATCCACAATTATTGAAACTAGAAGAGCTATGCTTAGAGCTGAGTATCAGGGTTTTTTTCTTTCCTTATGGAGAACCTGTATGTAAGGTTCAACCTAGATTCAAAACTATTTCCAACAGCTTAAAATATATGGGTGAAAAAAGGTTTAGATGATGAGGAAATTGTGGACAATATTATAGACATTGTGCCTAATGAGTGGGAATCCAAGAGAATAGCTATTGATGAGAATAGAAAAGTCTCACAGATTACTCTTAATGATCTTTTTGGAACTCTTCTTCAACATGAGACTAGAATGAGAAGAGATACTAACAATGTTAAGAAGAAGAATGGGAATGGAAGTGTTTCTTTTACAACTACATCTAATCATATGAAATCAAAGAATCCTGAGAGAGTTACATGATCTAAATAAAATTAGGTCATTGTTTTATCTGAATCAAGTGAAAATGAACATTCTGAGAATGAACTAGATAATCTTGCTTGAATGATGAAAAATATAGTTGAGAAGAAAGAATTTCAGTATAGATATAAGAAAAAGGAAGAAGGGACAAGAAAGACTCTGATGTTACATGTTATGAATACAAAAGAGCAAGGCATATAAAGAAAGATTGTCCTATGCTTAAGATAAAAGATAGAAAGGAAACCCATTCTGAGAGGAATAGATTCAAGTACTATAAATCTAAAGCTAATAATGTTTTGAAAGATAATGACACCTGGAGTGCCAGTGGTGGAGACTCTTCTAATGAATCCTTAGCGTATGAATCTTCTGTTCAGAAGAATCTTGGTTTACTTTCCATGTTACCTATTGAAAATCATTGTCTAATCGCTAAGGTACACAATGATGAATCTATAATCAATATACCCTTGAATTATAATTATAGTGATAGTAAATATTATGAATCTTCAGATGAAGAATATTCTTCTGATGAAGATAGTACTCTACCTACTTATGAAGAAGTGTCTAGGTTTGCTTTTCTCCTTGATAATGAAAATTATAAATTCAAGAAAAAGCTTGATAAGGAAAATTATTGGATTTTTATTCTTACTAAAGAGATATAATATCTTTCTAAAGATCTTGATAAGAAAATTTATGATTTTGAAAGTATTTCAAAAACCCTTGAGGAAATTAATTTTGAGAAGGATAAACATTCAAAGGATCTAGAAAAAGTAATTTCTAAGAAAAATGTTTTAGAGACTAACTCTAGTGCTAAAAATGATGTTTTTGAGGATAAGAACTTAGTTATTATACTGAAGTCAGAAATATTTTCCTTGGGGAAGTGTTTGTCAAACTTTACCTTAGGTATGAAATTTTTTGATAAGTTGTATTCTGAAATGCAACCTCTAAAGAATAATTCTGGTTTTGATGAAAAATTTTGATAAGTTGTATTCTGAAATGAAACCTCTAAAGAATAATTCTGGTTTTGGTTATACTTGTTCAAAATTGATTTTTAGTAACAATTATTTTGTTCCTAAAAGTGATCCATTCTGTACTAAGTGTCATTGTGGTGGGCATTGGGATAAAAATTGTTCCTTAAACAAAACCCAGTCTTTAGGTTTTCATAAAGATTATTTTTCTAAGAAAATGTTGATTCCTAAATTTTTTCTTTCTGATGTTTCCATATACAAGAAAGTTTAGGTTCCGATATTCTAACACTCTTATTTTTAGGAAAATAAAGATATTACCAATCGAAATACATGGTACATGGATAGTTTATGTTTCTGATACATGACTGGTAAAAAAAGACTTCTTTTAAAAGGTTATCAAGGCAAAAGGAGGAAAAGTAACTTTTAGAGATAATGCTAAGGGAGAAATTATTGGTATAGGTAACATTTTTCTTCTTGGAAAATCTTTGATTTCAAATGTTTTATTTGTTAAGGGTCTTAAGCACAACCTTATTAGCATAAGTCAATTATGTGATGAAGGTTACCTTGTGAATTTTAGGAATGAAAAGTTCTTAGTACACAATTACAAGGAAGAGTTTATTATTTCTTCCAATAGGAAAGATAATGTATACACACTAAACTTAGAAGACCTTAGGAGCCAAGACCTACCTTTCCTTAGTGCAATGGAAGATCATTATTGGATATGACATAGAAGTTTAGGACACTATAACCTTAGGAACCTATGCAAACCTCTAAGAAAAAACTATTTACGGATCTAATGGAGCTTAGATTTGATTCTTAAAAAGTTTGTGATCCTTGTCATTATAGAAAGAAACATAAATCAAGTTTTAAATCAATCATTGAAGTCTCAACTACTAATGCATTACAGTTGGTGCATATGGATCTTTTTGTCCCGACACAAACTGGAAGCATCGGAGGCAAATATTATGTATTTGTCTTAGTTGATGATTACACTAGATTTACATGGGTCTATTTTCTAGAAAAGAAATCTAAAGCTTTTTCTTATTTCAAAATTTTTAGAGACTAAGTTAAAAATGAGAAAATCATTCCTTTGATAAATATTCATAGTGATCATGGAGGAGATTTCAAAATTCTGATTTTGAAACCTTTTGTAGTAGATAATGCATTACTCATAACTTCTCAGAACCCAGAACACCTCAACAAAATGGTGTTGTTAAAAGAAGAAATAGAATTATTCAAGATAGAACAAGAACCATGTTGAGTGAATATTCGGTAGCCAAACATTTTTGGGCTGAATCTGTAAGTACTGCTTTCTATACTATAAATCATGTTTTGATTAGACCTTTTCTTAATAAAACTCATTATTATTTATGGAATGATAGAAAACCTAGACTTTCCTACTTCAAGGTTTTGGGTTGTAAGTTATTCATTCTGAATACTAAAGATAATCTACACAAATTCACACCAAAATTTGATGAAGGAATTTTATTAGGCTAGTCCACAACTTCTAAGGGTTATAGAGTTTTCAATAAAAATACTTGTACAGTTAAAGAAACAGTACATGTCAAATTTGATGAAACTGATCCTTTTGTTTTTAAACAAACTCAACTTACATCCTTAGATGTGTTTTCAAAAACTGATTATCAACCCTTTTAGAAGATCCTTCTGATAAGGAAAATGTCAAGGAAAATGTTTCTGATGCATTTAACCTAGAAGATTTCCCACCCTATGTTGATGAACATGTTTTAAAAAACCCAAACCAGTTGTTTCTAAAGAATCATCCCAGTGATAGTATCATTGGTGATGTAAATTAACCTATAAGGACTAGAAGTTATTTAAGAAATTAAGTACAACACATAGCATTCCTTTCCCAATTATAACCAAAAATCACTGATGAAGCTTTAGGTGATAATGATTGGATAAAATCTATGCAAGATGAGATAAATGAATTTAAAAGGAATAAAGTCTGGACCTTGGTTGAAAGACCTAAGGAAACATATATTATTGGAGTAAAATGGGTCTTTATAATGAAATGTGATGAAAATGGAATCATTGTAAAAAATAATTCTAGATTGGTTGCTAAATTCTATAATAAAAAAGAAGGAATAGACTATAAATACTTAGATTTAGAGTATTTTGTTTTCAGGATCCGAATTCAGATTCTGAATTCTCTGATATTTAGACTTTGAATTCTCTGAAATTCATATTCTGAATTCCCTAAAATTCAGACTCTAAATTCTCTAAAATTGAGACTCTGAATTCTCTGAAATTCAGACTCCAAATTCTCTGAAATTCAGACTCCAAATTCTTTGAAATTCAGACTCCATATTCACTAAAATTATGACTCTAAATTCTCTAAAATTAAGACTCTGAATTCTATGAAATTTAGACTCTGAATTCTCTAAAATTCAAAAAACCGAATTCCCTGAAATTCAGGTTCTGAATTCCTTAGAATTAAGGTTATGAATTCCTTATAATTTAGATGCGAAATTCATGAGAATTCAAGTTCAAAATTCCTCAGAATTCAGACTCTGAAATCTATATAATTATGATTCTAAATTCCCTGAAAAATAGAATCTGAATATCCTTTTAATATAGACTCCGAAGGTTAACTTTCTTAGACTCTGAGTTGTATTTTTTTCATAGACTCTGAAAAATGAATTTGGTTGAGAAACCATATTTTTCATACTCTTGTTTGAGTTATAAAATGATTTCATTCATTCTATTACTAACTAACCATTTTTTGAGTGACACATGTACAGGTCCCTCTGAAATTCAAGGAAAAATATGACCATTGGAGCAGGGATCCAACCGTTGAAGATGTGCCTATAAATAGGAGATCATTTAAATGAGCTCACAACAACTGAGACATGTTGATCAATCTATAGATTACATGCTATTGAAGTGATTTATAGAGAGAGAGACTTTAATGCTTTGTGCGTACTAAACATATTGTTCAGAATTGCTTTGTACAACTCATAATTTTGCTGAGTAAATTTGAGGGCTTCCAGGGATAGGAAGACAGAGGTGCATAATACCTTGAAGTTCAATGGCATGCAGGGATAGCAAGATAGACTCCGATATTTGTATCAAGGGCCTACCCTGGTGTGGGTAATACAGACTTTCTTGAATGTATAAATCAAGGGACCTTTATCCAAGGTTGTTGGATATCCTACTCTTTGGGTTAAAAGATTTACTACTTGTTACTTGTATTTTTTCAAGTTTGATTTCCACTAAATTTTGATTAATAGGAAAAGTATAACTATCTTATATTTTCTTATACTTGTACTCCGATTAGTAAGATTTTATACGCTTTAAGGTATAATCTTTGTCCTTGTAAACTTTTCTCAAGTTTCATTTCCAGTGCCATATTTCTGGAATCAAACAAGTTCTTAAAACTAAGAGGTCTTGTGAATTTACCTTGTTTAAATTTGTTAAACATTACCATCATTAAAATTTACAAAGGATTTTTTAAAGTATACAATTCACCCCCTCTTGTATATTGAGCATCTATATCATTATTTAGATCCTACAATTTTCATCCTATTATTGTTACTTTATAAGTTTTTTTTATTTTTGATTCAATAAAATTTTATTTTTGGTTAATATTAAAATTAAATTAATTATTTAATTTATTTTTTAGATAAATAATATTTTAATAAAATAATTTCATTAAATAACTTTTATTTAATATAAATGATCTTATAATTTTTATTAAGTCAAATGTAATTTTTATAAGGATTCAAAAAAATGAAATTGTCAAAAACCCTTCATTTTCTATAAATTTTGGTTTTTATATTAATAGTAAAAATTCATGTATTTATAAAATTATTTAGATAAAATGAATATTATTTTTGGAATTAGGATGTCTAATTTATCTAATAGTTATTTTTCACAATTTTCCGAGACAATTGATTTTTTGGGTAAAAATTAAATACCGTATAAATATAAGGTGTATTTTATGACATCATATTTACCCAATAGTAATGTAATAAATACTATAAAAAATATCCTCAACCAAATATATGTTTTAAATTTAAAATTAATTAATTTTATGTTTATTTTATTTATTTTATAGAGCCTTAATGAATCCTCTAATACTTATAATATATTTTAAGAATATAAAATATTTTCTTTGAGAGTGTGACCCAACTTCACATAATCAGTGGAATTATTTTATTATATTAGTCCCTTTTACTTAAAAAATAATTTAAAATTATTATATTTGGAAGAAACCATGGGCAAAAACCATGGGATGGTTTTTTGTTTTGAATATTTTATTATGTAGTGTCTAAAACTAAAATAATAAAGAAATCCACCTATTTTCCTATATAAACCCATCCAAAATCTCATTTATATTCACTAAATATCCTTGTATAATGTAAAAAATCTTACATATACTCACCAGTGTCTTCCAAGGGTTCCCTCAATCTTTCAAGAAGCCTCTCCTAATCATTTGGAGTCACACACTCAAGTAAGGGATCCTCTCTTTCGCAATTTTATTCAAGAATCACCTCTATGTTATTCCATTTTATTTTTAATTCAAAATGATGGGGTATGTTTTCTCACATTACCAATACTTCCCTTATGATGTATTTATTATATACCCATTTATATCTCATTAATACATTCTAAGTACACTTATTACCCTACCAAAACTTCAAAAGTGTTCTTTCATTTTTCTTATTTATTTAAGTTTCTTTATTATGTTACACATTATATTTGTAATTCCACATGTTGGGATAATTACTTCCATGTACCTATTAAAATATAATATATTTCCAAATTATGAGAGACCCCTTTCATTCTCATCACCCCTTTTATGAATTTTTAAGTGACATCGTAAGGCTCCTAAAATTTTACCACGATTTTCCATTCCAAATAAATTGTGTAGTGAATACCATACCCATATTTAATCAAGTATATTCACATTTATACACTTATAAATCATTTACTTTGAAATTACATGTATGTATTCCACAATCCATTATCCTGGAATAAAATATCATGATGTATTAATCCATATTGTATGTTCTATGTGGCACACTTAAGCATGAGATTGAAATGAAAGTGATTGGTGCACTTGGAATTATATAGCACTAAAATGCATTGGGTAATGGTTAGTTTCAATATAAATCATTTTGGGATAGGTAGTTTAACTGATTCATTTATGGGACTTTGTCCACCATGATGTCTTGGTGGGTTTAGCCTTGACCTATGTTTATGATGCAATGTTTTAAGTTGTTACCACATTTCCAATGTTATGATTGTCATTATATATCATAAATTATTATTAATATTCCTTTTATTAACCATTTATATTACTATTTCCTAAAATTTATTTTCATCCTCATGTTATTCCTTGTTTATTACCTTACTAGGATTTATAGGTCACCCATTTCTTATGTATGTCCTCAAGTTATACCATTCAGTGTTAAGTACGAATGAACGTTTTGGTCATGTCAAAGAAGTTTTCAATAAATATTTTTTTCATGTTTTAAGTTGTAATGTAATGTACCTAATTTCAGAAATAAACTTGACCTATTTATCTTTTAGGTTTTATTAAGTGTAATAAAAAATGTATTAATGTGTAATAAAGACTATGTTTTTTATAGAAAGGCTCCCAAAATGGTTTTGATAAGGAAATGGGTATCGTCTGCTTTTTGGCCACCAAATATCACTAATTTGATGTTTGGTGGGGCCTCATATCTCTAAGGGATTCATGTGTGGCCTCCAAATTTAAGATAGTACCATTTAGGTGGTACTCCAGGACTAGTGCATTTGAAAATCAACATTAAAGATGCTAGGTTAGTGACAGTTTCCTATGGATAGATGATGATCCAGGTTTTTCAGTAGTTCTTGTATACATTCATTTCAATTTGTAAGATTACGTTGGATTGAAGAGAGATATGATGAATGTTATTAGGGGAATACATGATAAAAAAACAAGAAAATAACCAAAGCAACATCACCATAAAATAACACATGCACAACTGATTGTGTTAAAATAATCCATGTATACCCCTCTTTCATTTTTATGGTAAAAAAGGTGCCTAACATGCATGTAAAATATTCATGAAAGGATTCATGTCAGGTTTACCATTTTTGTTTCACACCAGTTTCTGGAAGGATGGTTTCCAATGAGGTTTGTTCATGGAACTATAAGCGCCCAACAACTCTCATATCTATAGTGGATCAAGGGCCTACTTTAAAATGGAAAGAATTCATTAGGGAACTTAAAAAATTAAGATTAAGAATAAATTGTTTTCAAGGGGATGGATGGTTAGGCTCATCACACCCATTTGAGAAGATTTATTGCCTACTTTGAGAATCTCTTGTAGATTTAAGACAAATTCAAGAATCAATTTTAAAATCAAAATATGGAACTAATCGCCCCTATGTATTAACAATAAATTATAGACATTTGTTGATGATAAAACATAAATAAGTATAAGAGGTTCTCCATCTAGGTTATGTTTTTTTTTCTATGATACTGGTTTGAAGAGGCATAGTTAGGTTCTTTGGATTTTATCATCATTTTTAGAGATAGGGGTTGTTTCTATGTTGGGATCAGGCCCATGCAAGAGGATTCCTTCATATCCCTATGAGAGGAATGAGAATCCACATAGTTCGACGATACTTAATATGACACATCATACCTTTTAAGGTCATGTGATAAAGTCCATACCATGTAGTTTAACATCATACAGTGAGGAAGTCTCATATAAATGTTCCCAATCAAGGCTAGTGAGGGGTTACACTAAAACAACCATTTTTGGTTTATCTTAAAGGGTATATGGCCCTAGGATGGTGTCTCCCATTGGGAACATGGACGAATGGGTATGGGATGAAAAGGAACTGGGAGAGATATAGCCTCCCGGGTGGGGGAATGACCTTACTGAGAAAATAACCGAATAAGGATAGCGATAGAGAGACTGAGAAGGTATATTACCCTCTATGTTGGATATGAACCTATTGATAATATGACATATAGAATATTAGGGTGAGTTTAGGGTGTCAGGGTTGAACCTTAAAGAGGTTTCTTACATGTCCCATTTGATAGTAATAAAATCCCACATAGTTTGAAAGGTTGGGACTTACACCTATATAGGAGGCCCAATCGAGGATATTTTATCTTGATGATGGAATGATCACCACTAACCTCTAAGACCAGTTGATTCATGCTCAATGTTAGAAACCAAAGGAAGTAGAATATATGACACTTTTCATATTCTTCTTTGTCTTATAGTGGATGATCGTTGGGGTATGGAAGGGTAAAAGGTGTCCTACCAAAAAGGCTAGGGACTTACTATGGGAGGGATTCCCATGTGTTTCCCCTTCATAAAGGTATAAGAGTGGGAGAGGGTGAGGCTATAAATGATAAAGGGGTACTTTTCATACAATTCACTTTACATTTCAAGCAATATATGTCATTTTTCCTTCTAGAGAAGCCATATGCCACCATCCCTAAGGCTGAGATCCTCATTACCACGAGAATATATGATCACTGACATTCTAAGGACCCCACCTACCAGGGAGTTTAAATGTGGTAATTTCTTTACCAAGAAAATTTATGATTGAGAGGACATGTAGGTGTGTCCTATATATTAATCATACAAGTCTAGAGGGTTTGGAGGAGGTCTTGTCTTGGCCACCCTTAGATGGGGAAATAGGGTAAATGGTTTCCCTATCATTAGAGATATGAAAAGTAGGGTCAAAGGGTTCTTCGTCACCCTGGTGATACCTGGGAGAGTTGGAGGGTGACTTTCCTATGTGATACTAAGGTGAGATACCTTTGGTTTCAACTTGGTGATACTTGGGTGATCTAGGAGGCCACTTCATCCCATCAATGCTAGGTAGAATTTATAATGTACCTTGCCTAGGTGTTACTTGGGATAATTTAGATAAAGAATGACCTAAGACACTAAAATTATGCGAGACCTTACTTGGAACACTAAGGGACTCCTCTGGTTCTCCTAGAAGGGTCTCACACAAGTCTTGAGCTTGGGAAGGGGCCTTCACCTTAATACTTTTGGGCTATGGGTAAATGGAACCTCACATAGGTATTTGGGTTTTTAGAACTTGGAGAAACTATAATACATGAAATATCATTAATGCTATCTTCTTTTGAAGCATAAATAGATTCTTAGAGGGTTTTGAGGACTTGGGTGAAGGACTGGGGTGAGAAGAGATTTGAACCATCTTCTGGTATTCCAGTCTTGTGAAATGGGGATACCAAGGGTTCGATTTATAGGACACCTCAAGACCCTCAGAGAAGGATTTGGTTCAGATAGTTCTCTCACACAGGTGAAACCTACGTGAGGAGTTGATCATGCATGTTGGGCTGCATAGTCTGGACTTACATGAGCCTCTTGGCATACAGGTGGGGCTTGCACAAGATCCACTAGGGTGAACACATGGTATTTGAGAGAAAGGGTGGTGTTCACCTTTCATTCATATTCCTTCTCCCCATAATTGGGATATTTTTCTTCAAAACGTTTCATACTCATGTGAAAAAGGTAGTATCAATAATTATTTTATTGTGGGGATGCCAATTTCATTTTCAATATACTATAAGATCCAGATAGAATTCTATCATATCCTTAAATATCTACCTCTCCAAGAACACTCTATATAATGGAGAAAGTCCCTCATCCACCACCACTCTCAAGTCTAGAGAGATTGAAGAGAACCCTTCCTTAAAATGATTCTTTGGGTGATAATGGTGGATAACGTATGCGTCATGATCTACCATGGTAGCACCTGGACATTCCTATGGTGATGTTAAGAGGTTTTTGGAATATGTGTGGATCAAAAAAAGAGGCAATCTACTCTTGATTCTTACAACTCAATGATGAGACAATGTAGATACATTTTCATATCCACCAATGAATAAAGATTTCATCTGAAGATAATTATTTAATTTCCTAAATTAATTATAAATAATATCTGTTGATCCAGTGTCTTGGTTCTTTAATTCAATAATCAATTATTCTTTTATTAATTTTTATTTATCAAGGAATTTATCATATTGTAAATCTTAGATTAATCATTGATTATAATAAATATCCAAGTTGTGAATGCCCTATCTGACACTTCCCCTGCACCCAATGTAACATTCTATATTTTTTTATGATGTAAATACCCTTCAAATTTTGGTTTAAAATATTCTTGTTATCTATGTGGATGTTCTTAATAGTTTTACGGAGTTTTTGGGAGCGTATGGGGCTTGTTTGGATCCTAAAGATTCAAGTTTTAGGGGAAATATGGCAAGAACACTATTTTTGTAAACCATAAACCTAAGTCCACATGGTTTGGGTAAACTATATGGGGTGATATAGAGGGTTTATAGAAGTCACACATGATGCACATGGTTTTCCCAAACCATGCATCTAGCTCGCATGGGTAGTGCCACTTAACCAATTATACCACATGTTTTAGGCGTATAGTTTGACAAATCATGTTGCTAAACTGCAAACCCCTTTAAAAATGGATGAAATTTACATTTCTCCCCTACCTAATTAAATGTATTAACTCTCTCTTTTTCCTTCAACCTCACACATAGTATATCATCTTTTTCGTGGATGATCTCTCATGGTTCTCTCCAAGGCTTTGAGACATCTCTCTCATATAGTGTCTAATACCTTCATTGTTGGTTATGTTGGATAGATGATGATAAGAACTTTAATCATATTCCTTATTTTACTCATTTATCTCTCCATCATGAATGATATTTCTAGGAAGGATAATATACCCTATTTTTAGTGAATTTGTAAATTTTTTATATTTCTCCCATTCTTCTTTGAATCTATTGTTGGTATTAGATGAGGAGTCATATACCACCATAAGGTAGGTGTTCTAGTAATTTTCCCTAATGATTTGTTGTTTTATACCATGTTTCATTGTGCAGCATGTCATACTTTCCAAAAGTTACCTCAAAAATATGAATTCTTTTATATAAATTGTTAACCTTGTTAGAAGAATTCCCATAGTCCCATATTTATCATTAGAGGTTTCCCACCAAAACAAATTCCACCCCTTTGGATGTGTATATTAAATTACCTAGATTTCATTGATGTTTGTGTGGAAATACCACCATCTAAAAGGTGTTTACTTTCCACCTAATTGAATGGATTAATGTAATTAAGTGGAAAATTAGTGTCATGACTACGTCATGTGACTCTTTAATGTATAATGGATTATACCTTGATTAAATGGAATGCTAAATGATTTGTAAAACATTACTTGGATTATGTTAAAGAATCTCACACATGATGGTTATAATTATCATTCTTTCCCTTATAAAATAAATTGCGAGGCACAATTATGGTAAGTATTAGACATGATGCTTCATCCTCCCTTAACATGTGATGTTGGGCATGACATTTTACATATTTTATTGAATGGTGGACATGATGTTTCATGTTACCCTAGAGGTTTTTGAACATGAAGTTTAACTTCACTAATTAGGTCGATAGATACGATGGAATCTATGTCCATCATAAAATGCTTGGGCTAGTACCATATTAAAACATCAAAATTTTATAGCTATGCATGGATTCTTGATTTATGCCTTGGGTCCTAACAAGTGTTATTATATATATGTTTGGATATATATGTCACTATATATATTTTTAGTATATATACATACATATATATACACCTAGAAACACACACACACACACATAGTTATATATATATATATGGTGACACATTTTCAGAGGTATTATGGTTTATACCAGAGTAGGAAGTGTCATTCTAATGTACTTTCGAAACTATATCTATCGCATTTATATATTTCATTTCATCTTGAATTATTATGTCTTAACACATCCATTTTATATACAATGGATGGATTATACTAGATGTCATTGGTGGTGGCCTACTGAGAATATACCATACCCTGTTCAAGATACCGATTGGAACTGAAATGAATATAATGGTTCCAGGTGGGGTCAATGGGAAGGGTCAAGCTTTGGATACATGATTATTTTCCAAGGATATAGTACAAGACAAGAGGTCTGAGATTAAACTTGTGATGCTATTGAAGTTATCTTGTGACTTTTGTTATAGTTTTATATTGCATGTTGTATATTCTTGTTTCTATGTATCCCATGTATTTCCATTTTTTATAGTAACATGACATGATCATCATTTTTTATATGACACTAGTGATATTAATCTTGATGGTTTATTTATACTTCCACTGAATGATATATTTATTACACCACTTCTGATTATTTTTCTATTTTTATCCATTGGGATCCACTCTATATTAAGGGAATAGTCTCCCCATGAATACACCGTAGACCCTCATTACTAGTCAACAAACTCTAGAATATGGTGAGGTGCACTTGGGGCCATGTGGCCAACAAGCTCTGAGAACTGTTCAATGGCTAACAGGTTGGGATTCTACAAATTTGAATCAAAGTGATTCTTTTCCTTTTGTATTACTATTTGGGAAGGGTTAGAAAGGATATTATAAAGTGTCTGAATTTGGTAATGAGACTATTCGTGGGAGTATCTAACCCACGCACAAAGAAAATACAAATTTACTAGGATGGGAGTTGTTGTTTAGTATTTATTATTTTAAAGTCATATTGATTTCATCATCTGGTGACACACTTGTTTCATGATGTAATATTTATGGATTTATCCTTTACCTTTGACCTGGTAAGGAAAGGAAGTATTGTACACACATTATCATGGGAATATACGGATTCACATGTCATGTATTATGCCATGGAATACATGTGTATATCATGGATTTCATTTTCTGTATTTCCTGTAGTTTTTTAAGTGCCATGATAGTTATATTAGAATTGAACTAACTTTTCATTCAAAGACATAAATAATTGCTTATTTAAAGTTTTTTGCATCAACCTAAATGATGTTTTCTTATATATCTTGATGGGGGGAACTCTAACTAATTCATAATGGCATGTTTGAGACATAGAACATTGGCCACCTGGGATGAAATGTTAGTGGTTGAAATTAAATGGATTCTAATTTAAATTTATAGAGAGTATATGCCTCTATAAATTGGGAATGTAATTTCAGATAATTAGACCATTATAAATTCTGGTGGTAATTACATGTGGTTCCAAATTGAAACTTATAAAGCATAGAAATTTAAAACTTGGGAATGGAAGACACATCTAATGAAACTAGGATATATATATATATATATATATATGAAAATGAACATGTTGAAATTAAACTCTTAAATGATGGTTACCATTAAATGGGGATGCCAATTGCAACATAAAGGGTCTTTCCTCCATACCTTGAAACTGAAACTCTATATACTAGGACCTTTGTTATAAGATATGGGAACTTGTACCTAACCCAAACTTAGTAGTGAACAATGAAGAGAATCTCTTGTGTCTGGAATGATCTTATAGAATTACCTTGACTTGGCTTTATGAGCATGCATATGAGTGTTGAATCTTATATAGGAAGGCATTATACCTATCCTATTTCTTATTTTTGGATATGTATGGATATCAATTGTATTGTGAGGTGTGTGTTTGGAAATTTTATAAATATTCCACCATGAAGACCTTGGATCGAGATCCATGAGGGTGGTGATACCCATACTCTGGAGGTGGTGGGCCCTGAGCCACATGTATTACCTACTATAGTTCTATTTGCATCATCTCTATCTATACTCAAATTGGGAAACTGATGATCAGTTCTGAGATAGTTTCCAATGATTTATGTAGTCCATGTAATGAGATTCAATAATTCCCTCTTCTGTGGAAGAATTGACATGGGAGTTCCAGAAGCAACATCCACCTATGTTATTGGGGGATGGTGGCCCCTAGGTTGCTGAGTCATAGATAGAGGCCATGCTTTCTATATTCAAGAACATAGATATTCCTCTGGAAATGAGGGTCAATATCACGTCCTACAAGATTTGATATTCCTCAAAGTGATGGTGGGATGTGGTCACCTGAGCCAGTCATTATTTGGATATGTTCTGGAAGGATTTCTAAAAAACCTTCTAAAATGACTTTTCCCCATAGACACTGAGATTTGAGAGGGATATGAAATTTATAAAAACTCACTATGGTATTATGTTTGTGATGGATTATTCTATTCATTTGATAGAGCTCTAGTGTTTCACACCTCCTCTTGTTGATGATGAACTAACGACAACGAGAACGTTTGTGGATGGGATTGTATACACCATTTGATCTCAGGTTAATATCTTTCGACTAACAACCATTTTAGAGATAGTGAACCAAACCCCCATCAGATAGAGTAATTTTAGGGAAGATAATGGCATGGTCCAGGGAGGTTCAACACCGAGATAGGGTAACCACTCATCCAATGGCCAAAAGCGTTGCCTTGAGTCGGCCTATGGGAGTAGTTATAGTCAGACTGACCATCTTGATTATTATGTGATATTCCAATAGTGTGAAAAGCTTATCCATATGAATAACCATTGAAACAAATATCTTGTTCAATGTCTTTCCTATGGAAAAAATGGTCCATCTTCAGTGTTTTTAAAAAATATTTACAATAGTACTTAGTGAGAAGGGGTCTGCACCGACCCCACATTTCAGAGTGAGACCCACAACTTCACATCAGATAAAAAGTTTTGATATTACTAAATGAACAGGATGAGGAGGTGGATATGGCCATGAGAGCTAGTCTTATGAGAGGTATTTCCAGAAGAGAAGGATTGCTCAGGATGGACAAGTTGTGACTTAGGGCCATGGTGTTGTCTAGCTTTATGTAGTAAAACCTATACTAGAGGGGAATAACACTAAGAATTATACCATTATAGGTAATATTATAGTAGCCTCTAATTTAGTGTCTTATTTATTTGTCATAAAGGCTTAATATTATTTTATCTGTTATACTATTATAGAAATTATAGGCCTTGAAATTGAGTACATTTATGGGTTAATGAATCTGGATACTTCATTAGGAACACGATCTAAGAGTATACCCCAATGTAAGGATTTTAATATCAAGTTTGGAGGTTTTTATTAATTTTAGAACCTTATCATCATAGAGATGACTATTTTGAAATCACTCTTAGAATAGTCTGGTTATACCTTTATCAAGCCTATATCAATTTTTTTCATCAGAGGGTGTCTATCACATCACCTGAGGTTAGTACCTATATACATAAGGGTGAATGGGTTATCCAAGTGAGTTGATCTAGGCCAGATCATTTGAAACTAGGAAGAGTGATTGACCATATTTCTAACCTCTATATGAGTGATTAGGGAATGCAATGTATGAATTTCTTTCTTGTAGTGTATTATTTCAGGTATTTCTTCCATGATGACTATTTGTTCTACCTCCTAAGAGAGAGGTGGAATTAACTATTGATATAGTGAAAAGGGTTTCACTAGTATATATTATTATTTATAGGATAGAACATACATAGATTCAATAACTCAAGAAGAAGCTATAGGAATTAAATTATAAGGGTTTTATATAACTGGTACTTCACTATGGTGTTCAATAGTCCTTTTCTCCAAGGAGAACAATACCCTCATAATTTTTGTAGATTACTAGAGGATGAATCATATTATGTTGAATAACTGGTATCCTTTACATCATATAGACAATCTATTAGATCAGATCTAGGGAGAAGGGTTCTTCTTAATGATCGATCTATGGTCGGGCTATTATCAGGTGAGAGTTAGGCCTTCAGATATACTATGAATGTCCTTCCATTATATATATGGACATTATGAGTATCTGGTAAAAATTTTAGTCATATGAATGCACCTACAGTATTCATGGATCTGATGAATCAGTTTTTCTACCCGTATATGGATTCATTTGTGGTAGTATTCATTGAAGACATTTTGGTGTATTCTCATACTTTACATGAACATGTAAAACACCATGATATTGTACTTAATAGACTGAAATAACACTATCTATATGCTATTATCTCCAAATGAAACTTTTTTATTAACAAGGTTCATTTCATGTGTAACATCGTCTCAGAGGTAGGAGTATCTATTAACCTAGATAAGGTGAGAGATGTGGTAACTTAGGAGAATCCCAAGATTCTATTTTATATATAAATTTTAATGGGGTGGTTTTGATATTATTGGTTCTTTATTCAACACATTTCAGGTTTAGAAGAACATATTATGGGATTGAATAAAATGGTTGAAAATTTTTCATGGCATTAATCTTGTGAAATTACCTTTTAGGAGTTAAAAAGGGATATTTAATTCTGAAATTATCTTGATTCTTCCATAGTTAGGAAAAAGCTATACCATTTATTATGATACATCAAGAATTGTGAGAGGATGCATTCTGGAAAATGGGAATCAAGTCGTGGTATATGGGTCTCAATAGTTGTGGAATAATGAGTGTAACTACCTGACACATGACTTTGATATGGTAGATATGGTTCCTAACTTATTATGTTAAAGGAATTATTTATCGGTATAATGGAATGTCATTTACGTGGACCATCAAAGTATCCAATACATTTCCACTCAGTCTGAATTGAATTTCAAACATAAAAAATTGGTATAATACCTACAATAAATTGATGTTGAACTTACTTATGTACTTGGAAAGGGTAATGTAGTGGGCGATGCTCTAATCTAGAAGAATTATACATAGGCCATACTAGTGGCCAGTCGTAAGTGGAATTTGATGGATATGTTTTCTATGATGCACTTGGAGGTTCAAGAGTATCATGAGAATCTTGTTTTATCATCCATGACAGTGAACTAATCTCTTTTGGAGCAAGTAAAGATGAGAAGAATTTCTAATCCTGAGGTACTAGTCCTGATGGAGAGTGCCTTAAGAGGGCACCCACCACTTAGTTGGGTTATCGATGCGAACAATATTCTATATGTTCATGGGAATTTCTAGGTTTCTGAATACCTACAAGAAGAATTGATGTGGTATTCACATGCCTCTAAATGGATAGTACACCTTGATCTCACCAAGATGTACCATGTCGTACCTCGCCAATATTGGTGGTAGGGTATGAAAAGGTAGATTGAATGTTTTATCACATGGTGTTCCACCAGTCAATAGGTGAAGGTTGAGAAATATCCTACATGAATTTTACACCCTATGTCTATTATGGAATGGAAATGAGACAACTCCCCTATGGATTTTGTGATGGGTTTGTTGAGACCTCCTCGAGGTAGTGATGCGGTATAGGTGATTGTTGTTAGCTTGACCATGGTCACTCATTTTCTACCAATTAGGGAGACATTTTAAATGGATTTTCTTGGGAGGATTTACATTTGAGTGATTATACACCATCATGGAATTCCTTGTTCTATTGAATCATAAAGGGACACTCAGTTCATGTTATAGTTCTGGAAGGGGTTGCAGAAGGTACTGGGTTCATAGGTACTGTTGAGTATAACCTATCACCCTTTGACCAAAATCTAGTTAGAGTGTACAATATGGGTGTTGGAAGACATACTTAGAGTATGTATCCTTGATTATGGAGGTTCTTGGAAGAAACACCTAACTTTAACTGAATTTTACTACAGTAATAGAATTTCCAAAACTATTAATATGGATCTGTATGAGGCCGTATACGATATTTCATTCCATTCATCCCTATGCTGGTTAGAGATTGGTTAGGCAATGGTATTAGGATCTCATATCATTTATGAGACATTATAGAAGGTATAATTATCTAGAAATGAATCAATACAAATAAGTCTTGGAATAAGTATTATACCAATCATTATTACTGGCCTATGGAGTTAGAGGGGGGATATCAAGTCTTTCTACAAGTTTCTCCTAGGTTGGATCATAGATGGATTCAGTGATAGGGAAATATATCACCTCATTACATTAGAAATTTCAAGATCATAGAGAGAGTCAGGTCGATACCCTATCAGTTAGCCTTACCTCGAAGGTACAAGGACATACACAATGTCTTCCATGTATCATAGCTTCACCGTTATTATTACTACCCATATAGTTAATTTTAACTCGAGGATATTGATCTGGAAGAAAATGATTCTTTTAAAAAGAATCATATTTCTATCATTGATTGGATCATGAAGGATATATGAGGAAGGTTGTTTCATCTAGTTCGGGTTCTGTGGTATCATGACCATGTACAAGATGAGACCTAGGAGAAAGAGGCTAATGTACATGATTAGTGACTGAACCGTTTCCCAAATAATGTTTTACTACCCTCAGAAGGGTAAATCGGGGATGATTTTTTTTAGGGAGGGCAGGTTGTAATGTTATAGATTTTTTTATGAGGTATAAATCATTTAAACTTTAGTTTAAATATTTCTTGTTATCTCTATAGATGTGCCTAAGAGTTTTATAACGTTTTTGGGAGTATTTGGGGCTCGTTCAGAGCCCGATACTCTAAGTTTTAGAGGAAATAGACCGAGTGAACTGTTTGTTTAGACTATGCACCTAAGGCAACATGGTTTATGTAAACCATATGATGGGCTGCATAGGGTCTATATAAGGAACACGACATACACATGTTTTCCCCAAATTATGTTCCTAGCCTGCACATGTAGTGCCACCTAACAAGTAGTGCCACAAGGTTTAAGTGAACATTTTAGAAAACTATGCAACCAAACCATGTTCCCCTTAAAAAATTGTTGAAATTATCATTCTTATCATGCCTCTTTTTAACCCTATGTTTCCTTCTACCTCATTCATAGTAGATCCTCTCCTCCTTGGAAGCTCTCCCATGGTTCTATCCTAGGATCTAAGTTATCTCTCTCATAAGGTGTCTGATTCTTTCACTATCAGTTATGTTGGATAGATAATGGTAAAACCTTCAATAATTTTTCTTTTATTTCCTCATTTATCTCACCCACAAGAATCTTATTTCTAGGTAATCTAATATGATATATTTTCAGGTAATTTTAATATTTCATCTATTTCTCTCATACTACTTTATATATAAAGCTCATACTAGATGAGGAGTCATCTACCGCCCTAATTTACGTGTTCTAGTAATTTTCTCTAAATTCATGTCATTTAATATAATGCATTTTTGTTTTTTATGTTAGAATTTCCAAGCATAGCCTTAAAAATATGAATTATTTTATTTTAATAATTAATATTGTTAGACTAACTCCTATAGACCCATATTTATTATCAAATGTCACTCACCACAAAAAATGAAACCCATTTGAGTGTGTATATTAAATTCCATTGATTTATTAGACGTTATTGTGGACAAAACAACTTATTAATGGTGTTTAATTTACTCTTAATTGAATGTATTACTATAATTAAATGGAAAGTGAGTGGTATGACCACATCACATGACTCTTACATGAAGAGTGGACAATAAGTTTATTAAATGGAATGTTAAATGATTTGTAAATCATTAATTATCTTAAGTTAAAGAATCATAGACATGATGGTAATTATTAATATTATTCTCTCCCATGTACAGTGGATGTTGAGTCATAGATAAGTCTAGCATTGGACATGACTCTTCACACTCCCTTGACATGTGATGTTGGGAATGCCGTCTTACATTGTTCATTGAATGATGGACCAGATGTTTCATATTACCCTATAGGTTGATGTACATTATGTTTCAATTTGTTCATTGGTTTGATAAATATGATGGAATTCATATCCCTAATCGAATTCTTAGGCAAGAACCCTATTATAGCATGAGACATTTAGGACTTTGGATGAATGCTTGAGTTACACCCCGGGTCCTGGCTAGTATTAGTATATATATATATATATATATATATATATATATTTCTATATGTGTCACTATGTATATAGTTCATATATATAAATACATATCTATATACCTACACACACACACATACTTACATAAATATATATATATATGGTGATGCATGTTCAGAGGTATGCCAAATTAGGTTGAAGTAGGTAGTGTCAGTTT
Organism: Viscum album; assembly: GCA_963277665.1. Classification (NCBI taxonomy): domain Eukaryota; kingdom Viridiplantae; phylum Streptophyta; class Magnoliopsida; order Santalales; family Viscaceae; genus Viscum; species Viscum album. The sequence goes on along the minus strand of OY728158.1, from coordinate 1,893,673,547 downwards.
GGTGTCCTTTAAGAACCATATCCAACTAGATTATAGATTTAATTTCATCTTATATTATTATATATTCACACCACCATATTATATACACTAGTTGGATTATACTAGACATTGTCGGTGGTGGCCTACTGATTATATCTCACACCCTACTTGGGCTGCTGATTGGTACCCAAACAGACCTCATGGTTGCAGGTAGGGAAAATGAAAATGGTCTGGTTATAGATTCTTGATTATCTTTCTATGATGAAGTATGGGAGTGGAGGACCAAGATATACTCATGATTCTATTAGAGTTATCTTGACACCTTTTTAATATTTTTGTATAGAATGTTTAGTATTCATGTTAATCTGCATCCCACATATTTCCATTTTTCTATAACATCATGTCAGGATCATCATTTTGTTTATGAAACTGCTAATATTTATCTAGATTGATCATTATTATTTCCTATGATTCATACATTTATTACACTGCTTCATATGAATTATTTTTTATTCTCTACTACGCTCTACTATAAATAGAGGGAATAATATGGCTATAAACACACCATAGTCTCTCATTTTTATTCCTAATCCTCTATCATACTGGGTGGTGTGCTTGAGGTCATGTTGCCAACCAGCTTAGGGCACTGTTCAATTGCTATGAGGTCTAGATGATACACTTAAAACCTACAATGAATACCCATTTCGATTTCATTCTAGGTAAAATCAGACCAGGACTTTTAGTAAGCTTGTTGCTTCTGCCAATACTATCCATACATTTCAATCCATAAAAAATTCAAAGGTGACATTGAGATGGTAATCTCTACAGAAATGTGGGGGGGGGGACTGCATGACAAATTTATTGGGTTCTCCAATCCAAGAAAAGGTATCTACTAATTAGATTCCCAATCATTTTGACGATTGTTGGGTTTCTAAAAGGGAGATTTAGTCCTGGAAGGCTAACCCATATCATTGAGTAAGATGAATAATGAATCAAGTGGAAATCATAAGTCTATCTCAACATATATGATCATACAAAATTAAAAAAAATGGGGATATATTGACCATAAAATAATGAAGTCATCTTCATTCAAGAAGTGAATGACAAAGTTTGGAGAACCGAGCATACCCACCACATCATGATTTCAAATACCCTAATATTCATTGGAATGACTTTATAAAGCATCAATGGAGGGTCAATGAAATCTGAAGTATAGAATTAGAGGGATTCCAAGGAGAGCAACCACTTCTAAGAGTTCTGTTTGAGCTAACCACAAGAAGGGAGCACCATTGAAGAGACTAATAACCATAGAACACAAATAAATAACTGGAAAAAGTGGTAAGGAAGAAAGTTATGAAACATTAAGATGGAGTCGTTCAAGGTAGATGATTGTATGGTTGGAGGAAATTCACTATAAGGATCATGTTGTGTCACTCCCCCTATGTTGGGGGAGGGGATGAAGGATAATCTATCCCATAATTCATTGCCATCAAATCAGAAAGTATTTCTAGTTGCCTCTTAGATTTTAAAATATGTATTAATTATCAAATCTGAAGGAAATTTTATAAAATAAATGTAATGATGATTGGAATATTATATGAATATTTAAATACTACAAATGGATTTTTGATTCTTGCAGACAATTAAGAAATTAATGTGGTGACGTTCTTTGATAATAACAAGCTCAGTATTATACGAAAATTTAGTAGATTAAAATGATCATGAAGAAATGTGTCATGTTTCAATAAAATAATTTCAATATATTTTTATGAAGATTATAGAAATTGATTTACTACATATTTTGGGAAAATATTTTCAGATGAAATACCCCAATATTTCTAAAATAATTAGATAGAGATTTATTCAGCTGGGATAAAATGGGAATAAAAGAAATAAAGGGTATTCTTTGAATAACATTGGAGACAGACAGTTGATCCAAGAGGAATATTTTTGAGATTGTGGGAGAATACCTAGATGAAATCATTGTGAAAATATTCCTAGATCATGGAATTGAGATTGGTTAAAGGATTTTTTTATATTATTAACATATAAAATACATTATGTGGTACTGAATATATAAAGTCAAGAAGAAGAAAGAGAAAATATAGACTTGATATAAAGAAATGAAAGAATTTTATACTAATATATGAATAAGAACATTATAAGGATCAAGGGAGATGGAGAAGTTGATGATGTTATAAATGTATATCTTGTACATCAAGGTAGATTGAAGAATAAGAAGGATAAATTGGCATCGAGACCATGTCATACAATACTCAGTGTCATAGAAGCTGAAGAAGAAGTGGAAAAAGAAGAGAAGAAGAGTTGAGAGAAAATACTACAATGATACTACCGGTTATGATCTATGTTGAAGAAATATAATATTAATAAATAAGACAATGTGATGTTTTTTTTCTACTTACATGTGCCAATTATTTTGAGTTTAATTCAAGAAAAGACAACGATATGATTCTATAAAATACCTGAGGGATTTATATTTACAAAGACCAAGTTTCATGAAACTATTATTGAAAATACACTAGATGTTGAATAATCTATTGAGGAAGAAGATATGATTAATATATGTATACAGATCCTATAAATTTAAGTAGATACTGTTCATTAGTTTGATAAAGTCCTTGTAACTAGTAGTGAGATGTTTTGTATCTAGTGAGATGCTGGATATTTATAGAAGAATAATAATATTTTGTATAAGTGAGATATTCCCCATAAGATCAAGATGATACTCATTGTAACTACATGCATTATATAGTGAAGAATCTATAACTTAGGGTGAATAAACAATCACAATAAGAAATAAGTTTCTTGTAATAATATAGAGCCGTGTAAAAAAGACAATTTTTTTATCTTTATTTTTTTAATTTCATATGATATCATGTGTTTGATAAAGCACTGATAGATGTACTTTTCATAACTGGAATTAGATTTTAAAATATCAAAGGGGGAAAATTTCAGAGTAGTAAAATTGAGTTAAAATAGACACGTATTCACCCCTCTTATCCATTTTATGGGATTTTGAAATCAACATTGGGATGATGGTTTATGAAAATTATTATATCATATATCATGAACGCATGCCTATCTTGTATTTTTGTAAAAAACTATTATTTTATAATTTAAAATGTGGTGTTGTGGTTAATCTAGGTTGTCTTCATCGAGGAGCATGCAATAATCAAGTTGGAACCTTTAATTAGATGAAAAAGTGGCTCTTTTTTTGAAATTTTTCAATTTTGAAATCAAACGAAAGCAACAAAAAAAGAATGAAATTAAAAAAAAATGAAAACAAATTGAAAAGGAAAGTGATTAAAAATAATGACATGAGAAGTTTGATCAAGTAAAGTTCATTTTTCCAATTTCAATTCTATCATGGGTCTAATTTACCCAGTACTCTTTTACTAAGCATATTAAACTATGATTCCACGATCGTCTCCTCTCACTCCCTTGGAAAAATAGTTATGGTGAGAGTAAACCTTTCCAAGATATCATATTTTTCTATAAAACTTATAATGTGTGAGAGATTTTTATAAAATACCCCCAATTGACTTAGGAAATTCTCAATCAGGCCTAGTTTATCCCAAACAATAAAAATATCTACTACCCCTCCCACACATACTGATGACCGCTGAGCAATTTACAACTAAGCCAAGGTATATTTCATTATATACAAACTATAAACTAGAGGAGGGAGAAAATGATCATTAAACAGGGCAATATCTATAACAAAATCTAAAAAAAATACAGTCATACTTGATAATAAAAACCGCTATTAGAAATTGAAATCAACTTTGTAGAAGAGAGAAATATATTTTATTCCATTAAGTGAAAGAACTCAAGAATTACAAAAGTGAAAACGAACCCTTTTCCAATCACTCTGAATTTTACCCATCCATTTAAAGGGTAACAGAGAATAAGGGGGAATTATAAGGCATTATAAAACTAAGAAGATGAAAATAGGGAAAATGAAGAACATAAAATTTCTCCTCCATAATATGTTGGCCATAAATTTGATCATGTTATGCCTAATATAAGGCTTAAAATTGACATAGTGTATTATTAAAAGTTGTTTCAAATTTTTTTTTCTATCAATACTAAAAATTTCAATGATTTTGGACACCATTAGAAAAATTTATCCTTTAATTAAGCAATTAAACTTTTTTTGACCGAAGAGACCCTTCATCTTCCCCCACTTTAATAAGGATTTTCTCATCGAACCACATGAAAAGATCACCATAGGATTGATAGATTAATTTTTCTCCACTCAACATGAGTAAAAGATATGAATTTATCAAGAGAAAGTTTTAGGGATGTTTAGTGGATTTTAAATGTTTGGATTTATATGTCAAAGTTTATATGTTTGAATAAGGACGGTTTGGATCTTTTTTTGAAGAAAAATTTGCATGAATATAATTTTCACTCAAGTAGGTTTTCGAATAACTTAACTTAGTATAAAATCATTTCCAAAATAATATAAATATATGTTTCATAGACATCCCACACATTCTACAATTCTTTATCATTATCATCACAACTACTTCCCAAAATTTTAGATTTTTTACTTTAAAATCTCCAGAAAGGTACACATTTTTCCCTTGGAAGCTCTAAAAAGGCACAAATTCTTTTATCAAGAAAGGTCCAGAAAGGAATATATTTCAAAAAAATGAATTTTTCAGCAGCAAAATAATCTCATAATCATGTGATTTTCCACCCAAAGTATCTTCAAATGATGTTTCACTATAAAAAACAGCACCCCCTACACTTAAGTTCAACTAGATCATGCAATTTCACTTCAATGGTAGGTTGGAAAGGGAAAATTGGCTTGTAATGTGGATAAAATAACAGGTTATACATTGATTCTAAGGGATACACAAATTAAATGAAAAAGTAAGGTCAAAATAAAAATGATTTTCATGAAAAGGGGGATTTAAAACCAAAAAAAATCCTCAATCATTTAGAAGAGAATCACCTCAAACCCTCAAGTTTTGAGAGATATAATTAAAATTATAGTTAAATAAATAATGGTTTGGTTTTCTCAATAAATGAGTTTAATATAAATAATATAAAATATAGGGTTCAAAAGCCTAATGAGAAAGTGATTTCAAAGAAAAATATAGTGAGATTTGGTAAGGAGTTAAAAAATTAGAGACCCTTTAATGAAATTTCCAAAGCTTCAAACTTGAAACCAAGTAATTTTCAACATTTAATTAAGCTTAATTTAATGGAATTAATTCATTAACTCATTCAAATGAGTTTGAAAAATGGAAAATATAATAATTTCATCTCATAAGTTTCAAAAAAGATACAAAAATTGAAAAATAAACACACAAAAGTTTGAAAAAGTATATTTTTTAAAAAATAAAAATAAAAATTTATTTGTGAAATTTCTAAACTAAAAAATTTACATCTACTACACATAAATTATTTAGTGTCCACAATGAATTCAAGTGGATTTAACATGTAATAATATTTTAATTTAATCAGAGTAAATAAGTGTTAAGGATAGATAAAAACTGACTTATTGGAAATGCAACATTGAGGTAAGCTTCTAAGTGTTACTCACTGAAAATATATAAGAAAAATTAGAGAATATAACATAATAAATTTATTTAAAGAAAAGAAAATAGAAATAAAATGATAAAATATGGATAGATCTTCTCTTAATCTCCCAAATTGGCTCTAGGTTTTGACTACCACCAGATGGGCATGTCATGAACCCCTCCCTCCCAATATGCTATAATGAAGGGAGATAGATAATGACCCCTGATTCCCACCTCCAGTAGGCCCTAGGCTGGATAATAACACCAAGGTTATTAAAACCTCACAATATAATAGGCATTACCCTCTATAAGAAAGAAATATTGGGAGATAGAATGAATCCATCACAAATAAATCCCTGAAATAATATAAATAAACCCAAAATAATCCCACAATACACATATACATATATACATATATATAGAAGATATAGATAAAATACTCAAAAGGAATCCCAAAAATAAAACTAAAGTAAAGACACAATAATTGTCCAAATGTATGATCTAATAATTTCTATAATGGTCCATGAAGTCCTCCCATAAACCTGAAAATAGTTTTATATACATAGGGTGAGCATATAGGTATACTGAGTAGGAAAACCAATGTGTCTCATGCACATTGAAAAGAGAATACTAATACATCTGTGAGGAAACAATAGAACCAAAAACACTTAAATAGCTATACTAACCAAAACATATAACCTCACCATGGATCACTCACCAAATAACATATCCATGTATAATAATATAATATGAATCATAATGATGATAGGGTACCCCACACCGTGTTACCACTGATTTTCACACTCTCACCCCAACGTTGTATGTCCTGACACTCCCACCTCCTATGAATAACATCACAACACATCTCATCAAATATAGTTTGTAGACACCTAGGACAACACATCACATCAAATATCATAAAAAGGGTAATAGGGTATCACGAATATGATAAAAATCAATGTCATTCCCTCCTCCTGTGATGTATTACCCCTACCGCAAGCCATCTCACCATATCTCTCCCAAACACACCTAGTCCATCACATCACAAGTAAAAAATGATAAATTTTGACTCCTATCCATCACAACCAGTGCATATCACAAACTTATGGAATAGGGAGTAGGGAAGAGTGGGTAGCCATCTATCCATCCTCCCACCAGGATGTTGGAAAAAACACCTCCAAAACATTTTGTGCCATTACAAGGTGCTCGATGTGGGTTGGGTACGTATGTAAAATCACAAAAAATATAGTGTATGTATATAAAGATTAAAAAAACACAATCCCCATCCTAAGGGTTAAAAAACAAGGAATAATTCAACTCACAAGGTTCTCCACTTTTTCTTCTAAAATTAAATGAAGAAACCCACACAAGAAAAACACAAGCCACAATTCATATTTTAGTTGTTATTTACCATTACCAACATTTTCAGATTCTCCATTACGAACCCATTCCATTAAAACATGAACTTTACTTAGTATTATCTACCAATTGTTCGTATATAAACATTAACCATTTATTCCACAATGGATTTCGTTAATTAATTCATTAAACATGGCCATTATTATTATTCATTTCACCATCTATTAGAAACCGGGAAGCTAAAAAAGTACAACACACAACATAAAGCATATTACAAAATCCCAAAAACCATATTCACTTCCACCTTCCATCACATCCCCACTACATAAGAATATCACAACCTCCATCATTTCCCCACTGCACTACCGCACCATAAAAACCATCACAACCCCATTTCATAACTACATCTCATCCACTACCTCCACACATATCACAACATAGACACTATACATCAATTCATCCCCATGTACACAAAACTCAACTATCCCACACATTACATCACATAAAAAAACACAACACATTTTCATATTTAGAAAATAGGCTCTTATTCTGTCCCACTTCTTTATTTAAGGGTGTTGTCACACAAGGCACCAGATCATGGAAAATCCATTCCATTATCTGAGTATACATAATTAACGAATTACGTTTTAAATGTTGTTAACAACCACACAAAATGAATTACACAATAAAAATCATAAAAATTCAAGCAAGGACCCCCCCAAAAACCACAATTTTCAATGGGTATTTAACCCATACAAATCAAAAAATCAAAAAATAACAACAAAACCATAAGATCATACTTCACATTTCCCTTCCCCTTTAAATTTTATTTAAACCAATTAATTTATATTTATTAAGCATGATGAAACCATTTCACAAGGATACAAAATAATAAACTCGTCCCTCACGATACACATAAAAATAAATAAAGGAATTCCTACTTGGAAGAAAGAATATCTACAACAACTCACTGCACCAAAAATAGGGGGTGCACGTATTGGAGGAAAATACATGTGTGGAGAACAAAAATCAACATCAGAAATAAGGATCCATGACTCTAATGGAAAAAATACATTGAAACCTCACATCTCAAGGGAATGGGATCCTAAAATAGTGAAGGAAGGATATTTTATTTATAAATATTAGATTAAAAAATAGTGGAATTTGATATGGTTTAGTTGACCATTAAAGGAGGATCTCCTTAAAAATTCATGGTTGGACCATTTAAAAAGTCTCCATAATTTGATGAAATAGAGGATATAATAATCCTCCATTTAAATATATTTAAAAACATTATTTAAGGCATTAAACCCATTTTTTGGTCACAAAATATTTCAAAATGGATAATATATAAATTTTAGAAAAACTGGAAGCATTGTTCACTACCACCACCAGGTTGACCTACCACTGAAAATGACCTATCACCAAAATGAACCACCACCAGAAATGATATACCACCAGAAATGAACTACCACTAGAATAACCCACCACAAGAAATGACCTACTGCCAGAAATGACCTACCACCAGATTGACCCACTGCCAGAAATGATCGACTAATAGAATAACGCACCACCAGAATGACCCATGCCAGAAATGATTGACCACCAGAAACGAACGACCACTAGAAATGACCGACCACTAGAAATGACCGACCACCATAATGACCTATCGCTATAATGACCTACCAACAGAATAAATCACCTAAAAAATGACCAAAACCCAAAATGACCTACCGCCAAAATGACCTACCTCCAAAATGACTCACCGACAGAATGACCCACCTGTATAAATGAATGACTATTAGAATGACCAACCTAAAGATTTAACCACCACTAGAAATTACTGACCACAAGAATGAACTACCATCATAATGACCCACCAGAATAAATTTTCTACCATCCCCTAAAACTCCCATTTCCCCTCCAAAAAACCATAAAGATCTTCCCTTCCTTATCCCAAAACCCCTGAAATTTCCCCAAACATCCCAATAAACCAATTTCCCAAAACATAATGGTTTGTAAGGTCCAATACATTATATTATATACCTATAAAAATATTCCCACCCTCAAAAATTCAAAACCAACCTAGAAGGAAGGATAGAAAGGGTTCAAACAACCAACCCATGAGATACCTATAAAGTTTCTCAGTATATTTGGAACACGACCACCACATTGGAAAAAAAGTGTAAAACTACACATTACTTTAAAACAATATCCTAGAGGAGATACCTTTAAAACACAAAAGGCCATATAGATGGCCATAATAAACACACAAAGCAATATATATTAATCAATTATGATCCAATCATTCTTATCAACTCATTTCACCATTAACAAGTTAAATTATTTCCAAAATCACCTTTTATTTAAATTGATTTCTTTTGACAAAAAAACTACTTCATCAAAATAATTTTCATTTAAAAAACATAATTTAATAATTTAATAATTTATTTTTACCCATTATTTTGAAATCCTATTTTCTTTATTTCATAATTGCATGCCATTAATTCCAAAACAAACATTACATGTTTTTTTTGAAAGCCCATCGCTCTTATTTTGAATCATTTTTCTCCAAGAGTCTCAAATTTGACATATTACATGAAACATAAACAAAACAAAACATAAGGTTGGAAGAATCCATTTTTTATAGCTTTAAATATTTTTCTATTATCGTTAACATAACTTTATTTACTAGGGTCATACCCATGAAAACATTTTACACAACATTTCGCAACCAACAAAAGAACTCATATCATCATATATAGAGCTGATGAAAGAAAAAACATCAAAGGAACTCATCAACCTCACCATGATATTATGCACTTTGAGAAATACTAACCAACCTGTATGGTTTTAAAATGCGTCGTTATATAACATGTCTTGATATGGGAAAACGTTTCCATCTCTTCATATGTTTGAGGTCATAACACTTATCATCAACATAAGATCAATCATAATAAATCCAACTAACTATAAAATAGCCAAATATCCTCATCACTTCCTTTAAAAAAATTTTAATCTTGGGAGGTAATCCCATATTCAATAGTTTCAAGATTTTCTAAACAACCCTATTTCTTTTATTACCAAATTTAAGTGATTAACCTTTTTTATGGGAGAGAGGTTATTCCATAAATACAATAATACCACAACACAAAAAAATCTATCTCACTACAATAACCACACATGTCATCCACCACACATTGCGACTGTTTCACAATACAACCACTAGTTAAACTTACGGACCAATGACAACATCCACTAAACATTTCATACAACCACGTCACTTTATCACATTCCATAGACAAGAAAACACCCTTTTCATATAACCCCATTCTCTATCTCATCCTCCACACTTCCACAACCAACGATCACCACTATCACCACACATCAGCTCCCCAAGCACACAAATCAAGGAATTCCCTCTCCTATGTTGAGGTATTATCCACTTTGGGCGGCACTGACTCACCCTCACAATTTTAATCATATCAAAGTATAACACATCTAAATTAGGGATCAGGTTCCCCCCTTTAGATATTATTCAATTTTTTAATCACACATTACACAAGGAAACAAAAAAATAACAACCTCAGATATTAGAAACAAATTATAACTTCTATAATTATTCAGGGGCTTACATTACTTCACCAAATTATTTAGCATGGGTATTCCCACAAAATTTTAATTTTTTCCATAAAAAACTTTTTCAATATCCAAATATAAATGATTATACTTTTAATAAATGGTGAGATAAATCAAGTATTCACATCAAGGGCCTCATAATCCACAAAAATCATAGAACAAGAACGTTTTCCAAGAAACTTGATCATAATTATTATCCTTTACAACAAATATTATTTTTAGTAAGACATATCAATACTTCAATGAAACAATAATAATGAAACCACAAACAACACTCAATGCTTCCAAGTTATTTCCAATGAAACGTGATGACTTTCATTTAAATAGTTCTATTACATGACTATGTGAAAGACAAAACCACACATTTATCATCTTACACACCATGTTTAATATGCTTAAATAAGACATTTTATGTTCATATTTTTATCAAGGAAAAACACTTCCGAATTCATTTTAAAATTTCTACATGCTAGGTTCATGTGAAAAATTTTAATAGCCCATTATATATGGAACATGTTTTTATAATTCTCAAAATAAAACAAGATTTATATCCACAAAATTAAAACTACATATTGTGTATTTCTATGTTTCAAGCTTTATCATGCTCAAACAGAATAATATTTAATCATTTCATTTCTCATAAATCTTTTATATACTATGGTAAATATAAAAGGATCCTACTTCCATATTTAAATTCAACATATTAAACATGATACACGATCAAGTATAAAGTACTTGAATTTACCTAATTGCCACACAAATGTTTTCAACTTTAGGTATTCTTCCCATAATAAACTACTCATAACATAACATTTGTGGAAAGATTTGTTCAGTGCATAAAAATTATTATCAGTCATAGAAAGGTTAATTTTAATCATTTAAGTAGTTTTAAGTCTCAATAGGTTACCATAATGAATATTTGTCATTTTTTTGAAATATAAAAGCTATGTCACAATAATTTGTAGCATAACACATTCTTACAACATATGATTATATTAATACTATAAAACTGAAATCATTCCAGAAACAAAGATAAAGTTATTCATATAAAGGATTAAAATTTCAAAGGAATTATCAATAATCAAGATAAGAATTATTCATAAATTTCATAATTTTAATGTGAAAAACCATGTTTTACAATAAGTTCAAAACACATGCTCATGATAAGTTACATGGAAAGAAATGTATGACTTTCTAAATCACAAGGGAACTAGAATACTTCTAATAATTATTTCAAAATAATTCATTTTATCATGCCAATATGAAATCTAATTTAGGCAACATGATTTATAAGGGATTTCAAAATTCAGTAGTTGTTCACAAAAAAATACACTAAGCATGATTCTATAACTATTTTAAACATTATAAAAACAAGATAGAATGTAATAAATTTTAATAATGGAAACAAATTTCAAGTCACAATGAATCATGTTATAACAGGTAAGGAAAAAACACATTAAAATCTTAACAAGGTTTCGAAAAAACAACTCAGGATGATTAATCACCAATTTAGTCTTATGTTTTAGGGTATATAATTAATTCATAAAATAATAAAAGTTCACTAGAGACCACAAAATGGACACAATCAGAGAAAAAAAATTATTTATTTAATTTATTTCCTTAACTTCCTGAAACCACCTCATTTAATCAAAAGAGAAATAAATCATGATGAATTTACATCTCTTGGGTCTCTACCCTACAATTTGTGCAACCTCAAATGGACCTTACATAAGTTAAAATTCTCTGTACAAGATCATTAGGGGACCTAAAATCTAGTGTCCTACCCGATATCCTTGGCATATGTCATGCACCATGGTCGACTGAAACTATTTCCATACAAACCCATGCAATCCTCAATGTACTTAACTAAAAACTCCATCTTATATCTCAACCATCACCTATGATACAACTTTTCACAACCCCTCCCTACATATATGCCGCGATGAGGGGAGAGAGATAATGACCCATGAGCCCCACATCCAGTAAACCCTGGGTTGGAGACTAGCACCGATGGTATAAAAATATCACAATATTGGAGGCATTACCCTCTATAAGTAAACATTATTAGAAGATAGAATAAATCAACCACAAATAAATCCATTAAGAAATGTAAACAGACCCAAAATCATCCAACAATGCATGTATAAGTAAAATAGATACAGTTAAAAGACTCAAAATGGAATACCCAAAATAAAACTATAGTAGCAATACAACAACTGTCTAATGGTTTGAGTTAGCAATGACTAGAATAGTCCACAAAGTGCTCCTGGAAACCTGAAAAAACATTATATACATAGGGTGATCATATTGGTATACTTAGTAGGAAAACCAATGTCTCTCGTGCACATGTGAAAGAGAATACTAATGCATCCATGAGAAAACATTAAAACCAACAACACATAAACATGTATAATAAAAAAATCACTCTACCACACCAGGGATCTCTCACCAAATAATGAATCTAACTATAATAATATAATATGAATGATATTGATGATTGGGAACCCCGTGATGATTTCCCACTAATTTTCTACTCTCTAACCCCAACATTGTATGTCATGGTTCTCTCATCTCCTGTGAATAACATCGCAACACATCACATCAAATCCATCTTGAAGACACCTGGGTCAACACATCATATCTCATCTCATAACCAATGTAGTAGGGTTTCGTGAACGTGAAGGTTCTAATCCTCATTCCATCCTCTTACCACACATGACCACCACCATAATCCATCTCAGCACATCTCACCCAACCACACTGAGGCCATAACATGTCATCACATCACAAGTAGACAATGACACTTTTGACTTCTATCTATCAAAACCTGTGCATATCACCAATGCCTAGAAGATGGAGTGGGGAAGAGTAGGTAGCCATCCATCCATACTCCCATTAGGATTTTGGAAAAAAAAACCCACCAAAACATTGAGTGTCATCAAACGGTTCTCGATGTGGGTGGGGTGCATATAAAAGATCAAAAAAAACATAGTGTATATATAGAGAGAGTCACATCACACAAGCCCCATCCTAAGGGTTCAAAACCAAGGTATAATTCATCTCACAAGGTTCTCCACCTCCAATGAAAAACACTAAATTCATAAACTCATAATAGAAAAAATCAATCCATAATACACAATTAATATTTTTGTATTTAATTATCATTAAGAGAATTTCCATATTCTTTGTTACCAACCCATTCTATTAAATCATGAAATTTTATTAGTATTTTCTACTAATCGTTCATATATAAAAATTACCCATTTATTCTACAGAGTCATTCATCAATTAATTCATTAAACATTACCATTATTATTATTATTATTATTATTATTAATTTCACTATCCCTTACTAACTGGGAAACTAACATATCATAACACACAAAAGTAAACATAGTACAATAGCCCAACAACCAAATCCACTTCCACCTTTTATCTCACCCACTACACAGCTATATCAAAGCCTCTATCACAACCCCGCTGCCCCACCACACCATATAAACTATCATAGCCCCTCTTAAAAACCACATCTCATCCATTTCCCCCACACATATCACAACATAGCCACTCTAAATCACATCGGCCCCACATATACAAAAAATAAACATTCCACAAATCACATCACATATCACAACACAACACATTTTTAGATTAAAAAAGGGGATCTTGTTCAATTACACTAATTAATTTAAGGATGTTATCGCACAATCCATTAGATCTTAGGGAATCCATTTCATTAACTATGTATATGTAATTAGAAAACTATGTTTTAAGTGTTTGCGACAACCACACACCATTAATTACACAATCCAAATCATAACAATGCAAGAAAGGAATCCCAAATAGGCACAATTTGAAATGGGTATTTATCCTATACACCTAATAAGATCAAAAAAATAACAAAAAATCCATAAGATCATTCATCACATTCCCCTACCACTTTAAATTCTATTTAAACCAATTTATTTATATTTATTAAGCCAGATGAAAACATTTTACAAGGATAAACAATTATAAACCCATCCTATATTATACACATAAATATAAATGAAGTAATTCCTACCTAGAAGAAGGAATATTTACAAAAACTTCCAGCACCAAAATTGGGGGTGCACATACAGGAGGAAACTGCCTATAGGAAGAACTAGAACCAACACTGGAAGAAAAAGATCTGTGAATCCAGTGAGATAAAGCCTTCATAACATCCCATATCAAGGGAAAGAAAGATATAAAGAGATATGTAAGTATATTTTCTTTAGAAATATTAGATCCAAAAATAGTATAATTTGATACGGTTTAGTTGACCATTAATGGACAATCACATAAAAACCATGTAGTTGAACAATTTTAAAAGTATACTCACATTGATGAAATAGAGTATATAATTTTCTCCATTAAAACAGCTTTAAAAACCATTAATTATGGTATTAAACTCATTTATTTTCATAAAATACATTAAAATGGAAAATATTTAAATTTTAAAAAAAGTATAAACATTGTTCACTACCACCACTAGGGTGACCTACCACCAGAAATGACCTAATAATAGAAGGAACCACCACCAGAAATCACCTAACACTAGAAATGACCTACCACTAGAATGGACCACCACTAGAATGACTCACCAAAAGAAATAACCCACCAACAGAAATGACCCACCGCCAGAGTGATCAACTGCCATAAATGACTTACCACCAGAATGACCCACCACTAGAAATGAAAGACCTCCATAAATGGCATACCACCATAAATTACATACCTTCAGAATGACCTATCACTAGAATGAATCACCACCAGAAATGACCTACCGAAATAATGACCTATCTCCATAATGGGTCACCATTAGAATGTCACACTTCCAGAAATGATCTACTAAAATAATGACCTACTGCAAGAATAACCCACCGCCAGAAATGAACTACTGGAACAACCCTGACCATGGTAGCCCATAGTTACTAGTTATTGTTTTAAAATAGAATATATATAAGAGATCACATCACCAAGGATCAATCAATTTAGTAGTATTGATAAACTATATACATAAACGGTTCCGTTATTAAACTAGTAATTAAATATAGAACATAATAAAGGAAAATAATCTACTTTCTTTAAAATTATTCAAAGATTTCATCTTCATAACTTGGGGAAGGAAAACAAAAAGTGTGTGATAAAATTATCATTAACGGTTACATATAGTAGAAACACGAATTAATAATAAGTTAATCATAATCAATAATGTATAATCAATATGGAAAGATAAAAATCTAAAAAATACTTGTCATTTAATCAATAAACTAAAAATGAAAATTCATCCACAGATTTTTTCATACTAAAAATTTCATGGATAGTAATAACTGAATACTAAATAATGGAAATGACTATTTATTGAATATAATGTATCTAGAAATTGAACCACTACCATAAAGAACATTTACAAGACAATTTATGTCTATTGGTAGAAACCCATCTTATTTTTATTGGAAAGAAACACGAAGGGTTTGTCGCCAACTGTTTTGTCTCATGAGACCGGTCGATGCATCGAGGGGCTATCAATAATTGAGCCCCACTTGTGTTTTCATGTCCAAAGAATTACTCACATATCTAAATGATATATTTAATTCATGAATCAATATGAATTTCCAAAAAATATCAATATTGTGTAAAGATATAGATTTAACATTATTTTGCATCTAATAAAATATATTTCAATGTAAACACCGTATGAATGATTGGTATATGGATTAGGAAATAATGATATACATTATACAAGAAATATTGATATTTAATGAAATATTAAATGAATAATTATAATAAATAAAAGGGTTAGTATATGCACCATTGAAAATAAAATAGGTGTATATCATAAAAAATCTGCCCCTATGAAAGGAAATTTAGACAAAGTCCCTTACAAGTATCACATCATTAATCAAATGAATATATTATGTTTATTCACTATACATACACATAAAACAAGTGATTTTTTTTAATATAATAAAATTTCATTTTACACAAAACCTTAGCATGACAGAATCAATGAAATATAAGTTTAACCAAATGAATGAAAATAGAGTTAAAAAATCCTTTACCACTTTATAATTAGTCAAACCGTATGAACCATTTAATTAATGATAATCAAATGAAACATTGAATAAAATAATGATAAATATATTCATTATATTATATATATTAAAGGGAAGTATGTACACCAAAAACATGAAATAATCATTGAATAAGGAATATATCTTACATAAGTAAAAGTGAGGCAAGAAAACCCTTACCACTTTGTAATTGGTCAAATCGTATGCACCATAAAAGTAATAATTATCAAATGAAACATTTAATACCATGAAGATAATTATATTCCTGATATAATATATCCAAGGGTATTATACATACACCACACACAAGAAATAAGTGGTGAATAATTCATATATCTCACTAAAGTAAAAAAGTGAGAGGAGAAAACCATTACCACTTTGTAATCAATCGAATTGTATATCCCATAAAATTAATAATCATAAATTGAAACATTTAATACCATAAAAATAAATATATTTGTGATATTAAATATTAAAGGTAATTATACATTCATCAAAAAAAATAATGGTGAATAAAGAATATCTCACAGAAATAAAAGTGAGATGATAAACCCCTTACCTAATGTCTGAAAGAATTATGTACACGTAATTAATGTACTAGATAATAAAATTAAGTCCATTAATTACTTATTTTAGAATGTATTAAACATATATTTTATTTATTATAATTTTATTATGTTAATATATTGCCATTACGATGAGTTATAATGTCTAATTCCGTTGTTCTTGTAGCATTGGTTTCATGGTTTTATGGTCAGTTTCCTTATGTATAATTATGGAAGTTCTATTAAAATGGATTAAAACTCTAGAAGTTAAATTATTTATTATTAATTAATTTCCATAAGTTTAAATGTTATTGTTTGTCATTTGGTTATATGGTATGAGGATGATTTATTAGATAAAACATCAATGATAAATGTTTAGTTTATTTTGGGGATTTTCTAATAATCGTGAACTAGTTTTGTTTTATTATTTAATATTATGTTTATATATTGGTTACATAACATGATATAAATTATAAAATTTTTATTTAAATCTTATTTAACTATAATAATGGTTTTATGACTAGCCTTGAAGGTGGTAAAGTAAAATTAAAACTCATCATCCATGAATGCGGTTAATCGGCACATCATGGATGATGTTTTCATTTTTAAAATAAAATGAGAAGAGAAGATATTTGATAATTTATATTCCATTATCAAAATAAAATTCTAGTATATAAATTATATTGGAGTTACCATGACACATTGGATTAGGGAGTAGATTATAGGGTAAGAAAATAAAATAAATTTAAAGAGAAAGAAAGAGGATTTTACCTCTTGAATATCGCCTCCTTGGGAACCTCTTTAATTAACTTGAATTTAGTATCTTGGTAACAAAATATGGTATTAAACATTAGGAAGAGTCATGGTAATGGAATTTGGTATAATTTAGGTAATATTTAGGGATTATAATGTGTGAGAATAAGGGTTGGTATTTATTGGGGAGGAGTGGGGTGTTGTTTTCTTATTTTATTAGTTAGTTTATTATTTTTTCTCAAGACAATCAATAGGTTTCTTCTTGGGAATATTTATAGTAATTAGTGAATGTGAGTTATAAATAATGAGTGATTACCCCATCCATACATCATCCATGACTCAAAAATTAATTAATTTACTTATAATGTAAAATACCTTAAATTACTGTATTACACTGTTCACAAAAATTCAACTATTTTAGAGAAATCCAAAAAATTAACCCTAACCATATGATAATGTGTATATTTTAAAAATGGAATTCATTTTATAAAAATAATTTTCTAAATATGACAAATTTAATTTTTAATTAAAGCATCATTTATTCTAAAAATATCGATTTTAATATTATAACTGATTTTACAACACATTGAAAAATTAATTATGGTATTATAAAATAATATTTTAATTATAATACAATAAAATATTAATTTATGAATCTATTTTATGAAAATAAATTTTATTTTTAATCATTATATTAATCATAAAATGATAAATAAACATTTATGTTTCACAAAAATACCAACACTTAATTTATCATTTCATAACATTTATTTACTTATTACATGATATAAATATATCATATTCACATTTATGAGATATAAAAATTTTATTAATACTTTCGTAGATGTGTTTATTATTCTAATGTACATATTACTATTCCTAATAGTCATATTACTATTCTAATATCCATGTTAATATTTTATGGTATATCACAATTCATTTAACCTTAGTGTTTTGTGTAACATAAGATATCAAATAAATTGAATTTATTTAAGAAGATACATACCATAAAATATTGAGGTGTTATACTATTACCTCCTTAAAAAATTTTATCCTCAAAATTCTTCATGAATATTTCCTTTTAAAAATATAATGTGGGTTATTATTTATAACATCTTCAAGTTCCCATGTTTCTTATTCCATTTTATGGTTTCTACAAAGATATTTTACCAGTTTATTTATCTAATTTCTCAATACATTCTCTCTAGTTTCAAGAACCTCGATAGGCTATTCATAGTAAGACAAATAAGGTTCTAACTCTATTTCTTATTGATGAGAACATGCATTGGGTCTGACATTTACTTCTTTAACAATGATATATTGAACATATCCTGAACTTTGGAGAGACTTGGTGGCATTTTTATTCTATAATCTATATATCAAATTATTTATAGAATATCAAATAGTTTTATGTACCTGGGGCTCAGTTTCCCTTTCTTCCAAAACCTTATGTCAACCTTCCAATAGAGACACTTCCAAGAAAATAGGATCTCCCACTTGAAACTCCAAATATTTCCTCCGGTTAACAACGCATCTCTTTTTCCTACTTTGAGATGCTTTAATATGAGCCTAAATATTCTTTACCTTTGTTGTTGTACCTTCAATTATGTTCTTGGCCTATAAGTTTCTTCTCACCAACTTCATCCCAACAAGTTATAGTACAAAATCTTTTTCCATATAATGCTTCATATGGATGCATTAGAATACTAGAATAGAAACTATTATAGAAGAAAAATATTACCAAATGTAAATAATGATACCACACACCTTGAAAGTCATGTGATTATGATCTCAGTATGTCTTAAAAATTTTGAATAGCCCTTTTAGACAATCCATCGATTTTGGGGTAATAATTGGTACACAATTGAAGCTCAATATCTAGAGCCTTTGGAATACTCTAATAATTTTTTGATGTAAAATGTGGATCTAGATCAGACACAATCAATATAAGTTCACCATATAGTCTTAAAAATTAATTAATATAGAGTCTTGTTAGGCGCTCAAGAGGTAAAAATTATATTATAGAATGAAAATGTGCCATTTTTTTAAGGAAATCAATAATAACCTATGTCATATCATTCCTTATAGGGGTATTTTGTAATCCAGTGAGGAATTGCATAGTTATGTCAACCCACTTCCACATAAGAATGGGTAGAGGTTACAAGACTCTTCTAGGTTGTTGTATCTCAGCCTTCAGTTTTTGAAAAACTAGACATCTTGATACATATTCAACAATTTATAACTTCATATTATCCCATAAAAAATGTTCCTTCACATCCCTAAACATATTGGTACTACTCGATTGTATATAAAAATTTGAGCTATGAGAATCATCCAATAGTTCCCTTTTTAGCTCAGGTATTGATGGAACACATAATCACTTTCCAAATTTTAGAATTATATCCTCATATACAAAGTATTAACATTTTACATATTTATTGTATTTAATTTTCTTTTGAAAATTATTATCATAAGATTAAGAACTTTTTATCTTCTCTATTAAATATGGTTTAGCAATCATTTGAAAAGGAGTGATGTTTCACCTTCCTTAAATATTAACATATAAATCTTTACTAAATACATGAACATAGAATATTTATCAATAATCATTTAGGCTATAAGTCCATGATCTTTTCTTATTAATTTATATACTACCTTATTTACTTTTCTGGGATGGTAGTGTATTGAGAATTCATAATCTTTGAGTAATGAGAGCCATCGTCATTGGCTCGTGTTGAGTTATTTCTATGTAAATATGAATTTGAAACTCTTATTATCCATATATTTCTCAAATATATCACCATACATATAGTGTCTCCATATCTTTAAATAAAAGGGTAACATCCCACCCCAGGTTCCACCTATATGTTCCCCAAGACAGTGGTCCACAAGACCCAAAGCATGCCTCCCCAAATGCCAGAGGTTGCCAACTAGCAGCAAGGGCCTAGGGAGTGTCAGTGGGTAGACTATTCTCTTATTGATCAGAGTGGAGTGAATGAATAGATATATATTTATATATGTGATATAAGAAATAGAATAAAAACTAGATAGCAGCGAAAATAAAAATATTTAAATATTTAATCTAAAAGAACAATAAGTAGAAGTTGAGTAATAAGATGGTACAATATGACGATTATGTTATAAAAAATGAAAATTAAAGGGGAAGGGGATAAAAGAATATAAAAAATATTAAAAATATATACAGAATCCTAAAATATTCTAATAATAGCATATTGATCATAGGCTCATCCCTTTTCTCCTAACTCCATCATAGAACAATCATTCAAGTATTGGAAGCTGGTTTCTTCTATTTATCTATACATGAAACCATAAAATCTTGTTGGGTGCCATGGGTGGACCAAGAAGGGTGTGAGATACAATAATAGTAGGACACAAGACATGGTGTCTAGGCTAATATATAATGTGAATTATAAAATGAACATAGGTCCTTAATAATTTAAATGCTATACATAGTAAATAAAAAAAAAATTGGACTGAGTTTATAACAACCTTGATTTTATTACAAACTTAAACATGATTCATTAAATAAAACTTCACTTGATACAACAAAGAAGATAGATAGGTTTAGTGTCTTTGGGGATTAGGATCATTACATAAAAACTTGAAACATGAAATGCAACATCTTTATTGAAAACTTCCTTTACATGACCACTACATTCCCTCGTACTTAGCATTGCATGGGAAAACCTGAGCACATGCATAAGAAAAGGGTGAGCTATAAATCCCAGTAAGGGAATATAAATGGAATAACATGGGGATTACAATACATGTTAGACATTAGTAATATCAATAGAGAACAAGAGAAACATGAACATAAAGGCATGACAAAGCATGATAATCATAACATGGAAATGTGGCAACAACACTTAACATGGAATTAGCATGAGCCAAGACTCATTGCACATGGAGCATGAGTAAATCATCATTGCACATGGAGCATGAGTAAACACTCATTGCACTTGAATTAGCATGAGTCAACACTCATTGCACATGACGTATCATGATACTATACTTCACCCAATGCATTGGAGCGCTATAAGGGTGCACCCTTCTTAAACATTTCATTTCATGCATAAGTGTGCCACATGGATCATAAAACATGGATTCATAAAAAATAATCATTTATTACATGATAAAGGAATGTGGAATTCATACATGAAATTTTATAATTAATAATTAAATGTGCATAAAGGTGAATACCCTAGATGGTGAAATGGGCATGGTATTCACTACACAATGACATTGGCTTAGAAAATCGGTGCGATTTCGGCAACGTAACGGCGTGACATAAGAATTCATAAAAAAGGTTGATGAGAGAGAAAGGGGTTCCTCATCATATTTACATGTATTGGATAATAATGAGGTAATATAGATACATGTCCCAACAATTGTAATGGAATTTAGATTCATGATGCAAAAGTATTGCTTGAATGTAAAAGAGGAGAGAGAAGTTCCTTTCGGAATTTCGGCATAGTAATGGGTGTACATGGGAGGCATTTAATGAGAGAGAAAGGGTCTCCCATCATTAAAACATAAATAGGGTAGTATTAGGGAGGTGAGAAACCATACCCAAACATTCATAATTGAAATTAAAAGGAAAAAACAACTTAAGGAAAATTGGACAAAAATGAGAAAGGAAGAAAAAACCCTTACTTGGAAGTGTGCTTCCAAAGGCTAGATAGAGGCTTGTGAGAGGCCTCTTGGGAGATTGGATAACCTTGGGAGGATTCTAGAGAGAGTAGGGAAGAGTTTTTACGAACTCCAAATTCTTTGAGTGAGGAGGAAGTGGGATATTGGGTGGGTTTATACAGGAAAGGTGAGGGAAATCTTAATTATTTAGGTTTGGGTCCCCTTACATTAAATTAATCCAAACCACAAACCATCCCATGGTTTTTGACCATGGTTTTTGTAAAAGGGAATAGGAAAAAAATATTTTATAAGGCCAAAATCTGAACTTCTTAAAATAATAGATTTTTTTCTGTGGAGGTGAGTCATACTCCCATGAAAATTAATTTAAAAAGACAAGGTGTTTAATAAGTCTTGAGGGGTTCATTAATGCTTTAAAAAGTATGCCAAACAAAACCAAAATCACATTATTTTAATGGTAAAACATATATTGGAAAAAAAATAAAGATTATAGTATTTTATTACATCACTATTGGGTCATTATGATGTCATAAAACACATTATATATTTAAACAGTATTTAATTTTTACTCAAAAATTTGACTGTCTCAGAAAATTATGAAAAATTAACCATTGGATAATTTTGATGTCCTGATTCCAAAAATAACATTTATTTTATCTAAATAATTTTCTAAATATGTTAATTTTCACTTTTAAAATGAAAACCGACATTTATCGAAAATTCACGGGTTTTGACAAAAATGGCTTTCAAACCTTAATAAAAATTACAATTGAATTAATAAAATTATAAGATCATTTATATTTAATAAAAATTAATTTAATAATAATATTTTATTAAAATATTATTTAATTCTAAAATCCCTTAATTTAATAAAATATAATTTTTAATTAAATAACAACTAAAAACATTATTTGTACTTTAAAAACTATTTACAATGTATCAATAATGACAAGAAAGTATATTCATTATTATATACAAAAAAAATAATGTACATGAACATAGTACTATTTATTTTTTACATAACCCCTTAAAACATCCGCATAATACCTAAGGGTAAGGTGTGCGATGGTGACAGACTCTTGGGGTGGCTCGGATAACATTGATCGATTAGTAATCTATATCAACTTCCACTTTTCCCGTAGAAGGTCCCTTTAGAGCTTGACATGATGAAGCTTAGCTTGGGCTTGGTCAAGATCAATGCCCAAGGATGCCACCTCTTTTCTGATCTCTGACAAATGGGCGTCGTTTGAAGAAATTCTACTGGATGAGGTCATCGCTTCTTTTGTCTGAGTAAATTTGGATTTTTTAAAGCTCGATATTTATACTAATCATGTGATCACTGTTCAACAACAATATTATCAATGGTCAAAATTCATAACATAAAACCAATGAAGTTGACATTTTATATAAACATAAAGAGACTTTTAATTAGATCAAGAGGGGTTTCCATTAATGAAACTTTGGGTCATTACAATATTCCCCCCTTAAGAAATTTCGCCCTCGAAATTTTCCTTTTCCCACACTAAAACAGATGTGGGTAACTCAGCTTCATAATTTACTATGATTCCCAAGTTGCTTCTCCAAACTTTTGGTTTCTCCACAACACCTTGACGAGGGTCATTGTCTTATTTCGTAGAAATTTTTCTCTATGACCTAAGATCTTCACTGGTTTCTCCTCATAAGAAAGATCATCTTCCAATTGTACCACCTCAGAAGAGAGTACATGTGAAGGGTCCAGTATATACTTACTTAAGAGGGATACATGAAAGACATCATGTACTTTGGCCATGGTAGGTGGAAGTGCTAGTCAATAGGCCACAACCCCGACACGATCAAGAATCTCAAAGGGGTCGATGTACCTTGGACTTAACTTCCCTTTCTTTCCAAACCTCATGACCTTATTCGATGGAGATATGCATAGAAAAACCATGTCTCCAACTTTAAACTCAAGGTTTCATCGACGGTTATCTGCATAACTCTTATGTCGACTCTGGGCTGCCTTGATATGCTGCTGAATGGTTTTCACCTTCTCTATCATTTCTTTGACCATTTCTGGTCCAAGTAGCTTACGCTCACCGACCTCATCCCAACACGCCAGTGTTCTGCACCTTTTCCCATAAAGGGCTTCATATGGTGCCATTTGGATGCTTGAGTGGAAACTGTTATTATAAGAGAACTCAACCAGAGGAATATATTGATCCCATCCTCCTTTAAAGTCCATTGAGAATGCTCTCAACATGTCCTCAAGTGTTTGGATAGTTTGCTCAGATTGGCCATCAATTTGAGGATGATAGGACGTACTGAAGTTCAGTTCAGTATTCAGGGCATGTTGAAGAGTTTTCCAAAACTTAGAGGTGAATCTTGGATCTCGGTCAGACACAATAGATAGTGGTACTCCATGCAACCTTACCACTTCCCTGATATATATCCGTGCCGGTTGATCCAAAGTGAAATCCTCCCGAATAGAAATGAAGTGTGCAGTCTTTGTAAGACGATCCACAACAACCCAAATTTCATTGTTGCCTTTGGATGTCCTCGGAAGTCCGGTTACAAAGTCCACGGTGATGTTCTCCCATTTTCATTCTGGTATGGGCAATAGTTGCATCATCCCCTTAGACTTCTGCATCTCTGCCTTCACTTGCTGGCACACCAGGCACTTTGCTATATATTCAGCGATCTCCTTCTTTATATTATCCCACCAAAGGTTTTCTTGGAGATCTCGATACATTTTTGTGTTCCCTAGGTGAATAGATAAATTTGAACTATGTGCATCATCCAAAAGTTCCTTCTTCAGCTCCGAACTTGATGTAATACATAGTCTATTCCCAAATCGCACAATTCCTTCTTCATTAACATTAAACTCCGAGGATTTACCTTTTTCGATAGCTTCCACCTTTTCTTGAATTCCCACATCATCCTTTTGAGCATCCTTTAACCTTTCCAAAAGAGACGGTTGAGAAATCATTTGTGAAAGGATTGATGATGTTCCCTTCTCTATGATTCCCATGTCCATCTTCATCAAGTCTAAGAAGATTGTATCCTTCCCAATTCTCATCATTGATAGAATTGCTGGATCCTTTCTACTTAGGGCATCTGCCACCTTGTTCGCTTTCCCAGGGTGGTAATGGATTGAATAGTCATAATCCTTGATGAGTTCTATCCATCTTCTCTAGCGAATATTGATCTTTTTCTATGTGAATATATATATAAGACTCTTGTGGTTAGTATATATCTCACATTTCTCCCCATAGAGATAATGCCGCTAGATTTTCAAGGTAATGATCACCGCCGCCAACTCCTGATCATGAGTTGGATAGTTTTTCTTATGTATTTTCAACTACCTTGAGGCATAATATATCACTTTATCATTCTGCATCAGCACACATCCTAATCCCTTCTTCGAAGCATCCCTGAATACCACAAAAATTTCCCCACTTGTTGGTAAAGTGAGCACGGGCGCAGTGATAAGCCTCCTTTTCAAGTCCTTGAAGCTTTCTTCGCATTTATCACTCCAAGCAAACTTTACTCCCTTTTGAGTTAGATTGGTAAGAGGGTTGGACAATCGTGAGAAATTTCTCACAAATCGTCAATAATATCCAGCTAACCCCAAGAAACTACAGATATCTGTTACCGATGTTGGCCTCAGCCATACCTCAATTGCATCTGTTTTGGAGGGATCCATAGATATCCCATTTCTTGTGATGATATGACCCAAGAATGAGACTTCCTTCAAACAGAACTCACACTTTCTGTACTTTTCATAGATCTTCTCCTTACGCAAAGTCTCCAGTACAGTTCTTAAATGCTCCTCATGATCCTCCTTGGTTTTGGAGTATATTAGATTATCATCTTTAAAGACTACCACAAATTTGTCGAGGTAATCTCTAAAGACTCTATTCATTAAGTCAATGAAGATTTATGGATTATTGGTGAGTTCGGAAGGCATTACTATGAATTCATAATGCCCGTATCTTGTGCGAAAAGCAGTCTTGGGGATATCTTCCTTCTTCACCATTACTTGATAATATCCCGACCGCAAGTCCACCTTGGAGAAGTATTGTGCTCCACACAGCTGATCGAACAAGTCATCAATTCTTGGGAGAGGATACTTGTTCTTTATCGTGATTTTGTTATGTTCATGGTAATCAATGAAAATCCTCATTTACCCATCCTTCTTCTTGACGAAGAGGACTAGTGCACCCCATGGTGAAGCACTTGGGTGTATAAACCATTTATCCAGATTCTCTTATAGTTGTTTATTCAGCTCTTCAAGCTCTACAACAACCATTCTATATGGATTCTTGGATATTGGTAAAGCCCCGGGTATAAGTTCAATTGAGAATTCAACATCTCTTCTAGGAGGAAGACCAGGCAGTTCCTCGGGAAACACTTCAGCGAATTCCCTCACAATAGTCTTTTCTTCAAGGATGGTTTATTCCTTGGACTCAATCATATGAGCCAAATACGCATGCTCATAGGGCAATAATATCCATTCTTGAGATGATGGAGCTAAAGGATATTCATCTTCCTCCTTACACTTGTAAAGAATTGGGGGTCGATTCTCTATATGGAGTGTGATTTCCCTCTCCCGACAATTTTTGTTGGCCCTATATAAGGAAAGACAATCCACGCCAAGAATTGCATCAAATTCCACTAGAGGGAGTATGATGAGGTTCATTGGGAAATTAAATCCACATATTATAACAAGGGATGACTTATATTCATGGGATGCAATGATTTCCCCATTTTCCGTACTCACCGACATCTTCACTTCCATTATTTGTGGTGGTGCTGGGATTGTTCTACTAATATTCGAGATATAAAATAATGCGTAGAACTAGAATAAAAAGTATGTTCTCTATTATTGAATGAATAACTAGCGTACCTATCACCACTTCATTGTCGGGGTTCACTTCGGCAGAAGTGTTGGAAAAATCTCTTCCTTTCTGCCTTAGAGGTTGTTGGTTGCCTCCTAAAACCCTTGGATTAGAGCACTGATTTGCAAAATGAACCGGTTCTTTTCATTTGTAGCATTGAACAACTAGTTGAGGTTCGAACGGAGTGTTCCTCTCCTCTATTGTAGCCGTGGGTATTTCTTACCGACAGTTAATAACTAGGTTCCCTTCTCTTCCACACCTGAAGCATTTCCTCACCCCCTTAAGGCAATTTCCAGGGTTCTTCTTTCCGCACTTTTGGCAAGTGGGGTGCTGGGTCTTCTTAGCACCATTGGATTTATCCATTGGACCACCAGCATTGAAGTCCACCTTACGCTTCTTATCCCCATGATACCCCTGTGATTCTCCGATCTCCATTTTGACCTTTAGGGCACATCAGACAATTTCCTCATAGCTGTCGAAGTCACGGATCACCAATGATTTCCGCACGCTAGGCTTCAGCCCACCAAAGAAGAGGTCAACTTTTCATTTGGGGGTAACGACAAAGCCGTAAGCGTATCGTGCAAGCCTTGTGAATTTTGCCTCGTACGCTCCAATATATTCTTCATCTTTTTGCTTGAGGGAAAGAAATTCCCTTTCCATATTAATACAGAGGGTACGCGGAAAATATTTATCGAAAAACATCTTCTGGAAATCCTTCCATTCCAATGCCTCGATCTCGTCCTCAGGCTTCGTATTTTTGATCAACGTCCACCATTGATCAGCTTCACCCTCCATATGATAAGCCGCTAAGAGAACCTTCTCTTGTTTATAACATTGAAGGATGTAGAAGATCTTTTCAATGGAGTTGATCCATTTTTCATCGATCTTGGGATCAGATGATCCACTAAAAGTAGGAGGCCTTTGTCTCATGAAGCTCTCGATAGTGACTTTTTCTTTCTTTGGGGGGGTTGAACGTTCCTCTTGACCCGTGTTTCTATTCAAAAATTGAGTTAGCTGAGAGATAAGTGTGACAAAGTTCGCGATTCCCGCTCCCATTGGATTGGGCATCTCATTAATACAATCATCACACTGATCTTCACAACGGTTGTTAGCCCGAGTCCTCCTATTACCGGCCATTTGCTAGAATAAAATGAAATTTAGGGGTAACACATAAAGGGTAATCCAAAGACAAAAGTTGGTGAATTATAAATAAACTTTTATTTCCTTAACTCATGAGTATATCGAGTTCAATATAGGCTTTTCATGATCTACCTTCTAAAATATATTCTTAAGGGAATTTTATTAATTCCCTTAATAAGGGTTCATACTAAGCTTGTGAATTTACCAAAGCATATCCTCTGGGAGTGTCGTAACCAAGAGTGCAGCAAGACCCATTGTCATGCACCAATTCCCGTTCGAGTCTAGCTCAAAGTGGTGTTTTTGGGTTTTACCCCTAGGATACATCTGTGCTAGAGCCGCCTCTACCTGCTCGTATCCAGACAGGGATGCATTTGCTTGATAAACCACTTACTCAGTACTTACCAAAACTTAGGTATGTTTTTATTATACATAGTCTTTTATCTAAGGATTTAATAGGGTTTTCTAATCCTAATCCCAAAAATAACTAAACCTATCCTCTGATACCAACTATGACAACCCTGCATTTATTACAAACTTAAACATGATTCATTACATAAAACATCAGTTGATAAAACAAAGAATATCAAGAGGTTTAGTGTCTTTGGGGCTTAGTATCATTACATAAAAACTTGAAACATGAAATACAACATCTTTATTGAAAACATCCTTTACATGACCACTACATTCCCTCATACTTAGCATTGCATGGGATAACCTAAGGACATGATTAAGAAAAGGGTGAGCTATAAAGCCCAGTAAGGGAATATACATGGAATATCATGAGGAGTACAATACATGTTAGAAATTAGGAATATCAATAGAGAATAAGATAAACATGAACATAAAGTCATGATAAAGCATGATAATCATAACATGGAAATGTGGAAAAAAAACTTAACATGGAATTAGCATGAGCCAAGACTCATTGCACATGGAGCATGAGTAAATCCTCATTGCACATGGAGCACGAGTAAACTCTCGTTGCACTTGAATTAGCATGAGTCAACACTTATTTCACATGATGTATCATGATACTATACTTTACCCAAGGCATTGGAGCGCTATAAGGGCGCACCCTTCTTAAACATTTCATTTCATGCATAAGTGTGCCACATGGATCACAAAACATGGATTCATAAAACATAATCATTTATTCCATGATAAAGGAATGTTGAATTAATATATGAAAATTTATAATTATTATGTAAATGTGAATAAAGGTTAATACCCTTGATGGTGAAATGGGCATGGTATTCACTACACAATGACATTGGCTTAGAAAATCGGTGCAATTTCGGCAGCGTAACGGCGTGACATAAGAATTCATAAAAAAGGTTGATGAGAGAAATAGGGGTTCATCATCATATTTACATGTAATTTACAGTAATAAGGTCATATATATACATGTCCCAACAATTTTAATGGAATTTATAATTAGGATGCAAAAGTATTGCTTGAATGTAAAAGAGGAGAGAGAAGTTCATTTCGGAATTTTGGCATAGTAACGGGTGTACATGGGATGCATTTAATGAGAGAGAAAGGATATACCATCATTCAAACATAAAGAGGTCTGTATTAGAGGGGTTAAAAACCATACCCCAACATTCATAATTGAAATTAAAAGGAAAAACAACTTAAATAAAATTGGAAAAAAATGAGAAAGGAAGAAAAAACCCTTACTTGGAAGTGTGCTTCCAAAGGCTAGAGAGAGGCTTGTGTGAGGCTTCTTGGGAGCTTGGGGTACCTTTGGAGGATTCTAGAGAGAGTTGGTCAGAGGTTGGATGAACTCAAAATTATTTTAGTGAGGAGGAAGTGGGAGATTGGGTGGGTTTATATAGGAAAGGTGAGGGAATTCTTTATTATTTAGGTTTGGGTCCCCTTACATTAAATTAATACAAACCACAAACCATACCATGGTTTTTTCCAATGGTTTTTTGAAAAGGGAATAGGAAAACAATATTTTATAAGTCCAAATTCCGAACTTCTTAAAATAATAGGGTTGCTTATGTGGGGGTGAGTCATACTCCCATGGAAATTAATTTAAAAAGACAAGGTGTATAATAAGTCTTGAGGGGTTCATTAATGCTTTGAAAAGTAAGCCAAACAAACCCAAAATCACATTACTTTAATGGTAAAACATATATTGTCCGAACATAAAGATTATATTATTTTATTACATCACTATTGGGTCATTATGATGTCATAAAACACAATATATATTTACACGGTATTTAATTTTTACTCAAAAATTTGACTGTCTCAGAAAATTAAGAAAAATTCATCGTTGGATAATTTCGATGTCCTGATTCCAAAAATAAACTTTTATTGTATCTAAATAATTTTCTAAATATGTTAATTTTCACTTTTAAAATGAAAATCGACATTTATCGAAAATTCACGGGTTTTGACAAAAATGGCTTTCAAACCTTAATAAAAATTAAAATTGCATTCATAAAATTATAAGATCATTTATATTTAATAAAAATTAATTTAATAATAATATTTTATTAAAATATTATTTAATTCAAAAATCCCTTAATTTAATAAAATAGAATTTTTAATTAAATAATAACTAAAAACATTATTTGTACTTTAAAAACTATTTACAATGTATCAATAATGAAAAGAAAATATATTCATTATTATATACAAAAAAAATAATATACATGAACAGAGTACTATTTATTTGTTACATAACCCATTAAAACATCTACATAAGACCTAAGGGTAAGGTGTGTGATGGTGACAGACTCTTGGGGTGGCTCGGATAACATTGCTCGAGTGGTAATCTCTATCAACTTCCACTTTTCCCGTAGGCGGTCCTGTTAGAGCTTGACATGATGAAGCTCAACTTGGGCTTGGTCAAGAGCGAAGCCCAAGGATGCCACCTTTTTTCTGAGCTCTGACAAATGGGCTTCATATGGAGGAATTCTACTGGATGAGGCCATCGCTTCTTTTGTCTGAGTAAATTTGGATTTGTTAAAGCCCTATATTTATACTAATCATGTGATCACTGTTCAACGACTATATTAGCAACGATCAAAATTCTTAACATAAAACCAATGAAGTTGACATTTTATATAAACATAAAGAGACATTTAATTAGATCAAGAAGGGTTTATATTAATGAAACTTTGGGTCATTACAGTGTTCCACTTGGACACCCATCTAATTTACCTCCTACGGTTTAATACAATGTTTCTAAACTAAGAGATCCTAAAATGTTAAATTGAGTGGGGTAATGTGCAAGAAGATGGACTATCCCCAATCTTGTGATTGGGCTTTAAATACATGTCCCTACATTTCTAAAACAAAAGGATGAATTATTATTTTAAAATTTTCATTTTACCTTTTTTGTTCAATTTAGAACCTTTTAATAAATTAAATAGAGTCACCCTAAACCTATCCATGTTAATCCAAGAGTCTTTCCAAGTATCTCTTGACGAGTCTTGTTGTAATGCCATGACCCCAATTACTTAGAGTCATTGAATTATTACATAACATTGGCATGATCACAAAAGATTAAGTCTCAAATGACTGATTAGTTTAGTAGCCTTGGAATTACTAGATACATTCATAAGGTTTACATTACATCATAAAATGAAAAAATACAACAACATTGTTTCCGTAGACAATACTGAGATCCCATATACTATCCCTGCAGGTCGGTCATAATATACTTCTTTTTATCCTGGGAAAAATAAAACATAGAAAGGGGTGAGATTAGATGCTCAGTAAGGATAACAATATAGCAGAAAATTTCATAAATAAGCATAAACATTTAAGGAAATGTATAAACCTAAAACAAAATCCCTTTAAACTTGAACTTCATCATAATATGGAAAAGATAAAATCATAATAATTCTATTTACTTACTCACATGGATATTTTACTAGTTGAATAATCACATGCAATATCAATAGACACTTTCATAATGATGGAATGCATAATGCCAAACTTTCATAACCGCATAGTCAAGGCCTTATGCCAAGACTAAAAATAAGATTTTGTCAAGAACTTTTTCCAAGACAGTAGTTTTTTTATGAGACCTACCGATGCATTAAGGAGCTATAGCAGGCTCCACCCATCACATACTATGTCCAATGCATTCCTCATATGAAAAGGTTTAAACAAAACATAAAAATTCGTATTAAAACTAGCATAAGAAATGTCAATACTTTATCCATAAACCATGAATGGTATAAAAATAACACATCAACATTAAAACATATCACAAAACCTTCAATAAAATATGGAAGTTTTGTATCATAATAAATCAACTTCAAATAGACCTAAAATCCATCAAAGAATGTTTACATAGATGAAATCAAAACCTTTTTTGAGAGAAATAGTTATTTCTATTTTGAAATCATTTAAAATTAATATAATTATAAAAGAAAACATTTATTTTGGAAATATTCTTATAATATTGTAAGGGGATCTTTGATAATGTTATAACGGTGGAAAATAGAAGCACCTGCTATATAAGTTAAAAAAGGACATTCTTACCTTAATTTTGTCAAAAAGGTTATAAAGGACCTTGTTTGGAAAATAATAGAAATAATCCTTTATAAATATCTTATAAAATTAAAACCAGGGTATAAATGACTTTAACCAATAGTCTATAAAATAGTAAAAATGTTTTGAAATACATTTTTAAGAAACATAGATGTGGATGATAAAGATGTCCCAGTAGATACTAACATAAAAAAAACCTCAGATAATAAAGAGATTGTGAAATTAACCCTTACCATATAATTTTCCTTGGTCGAAGATAGGTTAAACTCCTGTATAATGGTGAAATAATTTTTATTAAATTATAAAATAATCATATACATTAATATGATATCATATATGATATTTTAACATTGATTTGTTAATAATATCTTAGTATTATCATTGTTTTGGGTGTTAACATATTCGTTTTCCTTGATATTATTTGTTATGTGAGTCATATTTTCTATGGATGGGATGTATCCTATTGATATCCATAATGATATCAAGTATTTAAAAATTATTTTCAATCATCTAATGAAAGTTAGTCTTGAATACATACGACGGGGAATGAATCTCATCGCGTTCGTGGAGACGGTAATCCGTACATACGAATGAGCGACAATATCATTCTTTTGAAATTAAAATAATATATAATTGCATGGTATATCATATATACAGAATCATTATCATGTTATATTTATTATTAAATCAATTACACATCATTATTATACCCATCCAAATAATAATTTATTGAATAACAATTACACCACGACGTGGAGACGGTAAGCCGTACGTACGCACGTACGGTGACATGTCATTCAAAGGATGGATATACTAATGAATTTTATTGTACCATATTTATAATAACATCAATGTATATAGAAGATACTGGAGATATTATTTTATAATGGAAACAACAAAGAAAAAAGAAGTGGAAGAAGAAAGGAACTTGAAATAGGTGGTGAGATATTTACCTCTTCTTTGGGTTCTTCCTTTGGATTTGATCAAAAGGGATCCTTAGGTTGGATTTATGACTAAAGTAAGGCCTCTAGAATGAAGTGTGGATAGTTTATATGGTATTTGGGCACAGTTTGGCCGAGCCAAATGGCTTTGAAGGTGTGAATTAGAGAGAAGGGGGAGTTCCCTTTTATAAGAGGGGTGAGGGGAATCTTAGGAAAAACTAGAAATATTATTTTATAATAAAATCATTTTAGGTTTCTAATGGGTCAAAAATGAATTATTTAAAGTATAAGGTGGTTATAAGTCGAAAAACATTCAACCAATATGTTTTAAAAAGGTTTGTGTCACTATATTAACTTTTTCTTTTGGATTTAATTCTTAGTTAAACTCTTTGACATTTACCATGTCTCATTGTATATTTATATTATATGGTTAATAAACTTACAATATACTTCAAGAGAACCCCAAGTGGTTCCTTAATGATAAACCTATAATTATATAAGTCCTCTTTCTGAACCTTATATTTTTAGTAATATAATATCACTTAATAATATAATATTTGTTTTAAAAACTCTTTTATGTCAATTTTGACACTATTTGGTATTTTGTTTTTGCTAAATTTATAACTTCATTATTTCTTCGCACACAATTCATATAACCAACCCTAAAATATTATATTAACCTATAAAATTAGTTTAATTCATAAAAATCCTCAAATTACATTTATTTGGATATTTATAAAATCAATTATTTTAACATTTCATTAAATAGGTAATTACTGCATCATCATTGTGTCATGAATAAATTAAATTATTTAATGTATAAAAAATATAAATAAAATACGATTATGTAGGAAATATTTTTAGGTTTCTAATGAATATTTATAGTCTAATTTATCTTATGTATAACCCTATATAAAAAATGTTTTATTTATTAAACTTTGATTTTAACTCTTTTTACTCTTCTTTAAATAAAATAATAATAAGTGTCCTAATATAATCCAAGTGGACCAAATAGGTTCATATTTTATTCATAAGGTTGTTTCTGGTCAAATTATACTTATAAAATAGAATTAAGACATGTTTTAGGGTAATAATAATATCATTTTTACCCTTAAATACCCTATTTACTTTAAACGTGGTAAATAAAAGTAAAGAAGTTACTATTCACCAAAAATTATTTTCATCTTACTCAACCATATTTTTCAAACTTATATCAACCATTTCTCTCGTATTTTTGAAATTACACTCACAGAAGTGGTAAAATTAAATTTTATATGAATTTACAAATTCTCCTAGGAGGTGGGTAAAAGATGGGGAAAAGTTCAATAAAATTTTTATATATCTAAATTTTTTATAAAGTAACTCCAATGAATTACATTGAACTTATATAGGTATTATGTATCTATTTTTACCTAAAATAAATATAAATAAAATAAATAATTATTTAAATAAAAATTCGGTTTTAAACTACACCTCAGTGTTTTTAACTATTCATCAAAAAATGAATGTTTTCAGAAAAATACCAAAAATTCACCCTAAGCTAATTTCTATATTCTGAAACCAAAAATTTAGTCCATTTTGGATGATAAATTTTATAAAATTTCAAAAAGTGGGTATTACTATTTATAATGGTTAGTTTGATTGGTTGTGTTGTGTTAGAACACGAAGTTGCGTACAACACACACTATTGTATTATTTAAAGGGAAACATATCATGGAATCTTGGTGTGTTACATTCTCCCTTACTTAAAATAATTTCATCCTCAAAATTTATAGAATATTACTGCATAAAAAGACTTGGGTGGTTCGTCATCATAAGTTCCCCAGGTTCCCACGTTGCCTCTTCCATCTTATGGTTTCTCCATATAACTTTTACCAGACGAGTCGTCCGGTTTCTCAACACTTGTTCTCTTGTATCAAGAACCTTGACATGCTCTTCGCAATATACAGACCGGGTTCCAGTTCTAATTACTCATAGGTGATTACATGCTTTGGGTCAGGCATGAATTTTCTCAACAGTGATACGTGGAATAAATCATTAACTTTGGAGAGATTTGGCGGCATTGCCAAATGGTAAGCTACAGCTTTAATTCGTTCTAGAATTTTGAAAGTTCTTATATACCTGGGACTAAATTTAGCCTTCTTACCAAAACGTATAACACCATTCCATGGAGATACCTTCAAGAAAACATGATCTCCTACCTAAAATTCCAAATCCTTCCTTCGTTTATCGACATAGCTCTTCTGCCTACTTTGAGCTGCTTTGATGTGGTTTTGGATTACCTTCACCTTTTACTTTGTTTCCTCCACAAGTTCTAGGCCTACGAGTTTTCGTTCACCAACACCATCCCAACAAGTTGGTGTGGGACATCTCTTTTCGTATAACGCTTCATATGGTGCCACATGAATACTTTAATGAAAGTTATTGTTATAGGAAAATTCTACTAGAGGTAAATATTGATCCCACATACCTTGAAAGTCAAGTGATAAAGATCTCAACATGTCTTCTAAGGTTTGAATAGTCCATTTTGATTGTCCATCAGTTTGGGGGTGGTAGGCAGTGCTCAAATGAAGTTCAGTATCCAGGGCTTTCTAAAGACTTTTCCAGAATCTTGATGTAAAAAAAGGATCATTATAAGAAACAATCTATAGTGGTACTCCATAAAGTCTTACAAATTCAGTAATATATAATATTTATAAACGTTCAAGTGGTAAATATTATCTTATAGCAAGAAAATGTGCTGACTTGGTAAGACGATCAATAATGACCCATATTTCATCATTCCTTCTAGGAGTCATTGGTAGTCCCATGACAAAGTCCATCGTAATATTATCCCATTTCCACTCAGGTATTGGAAGAGGTTACATGACTCCTCCTGGCTGTTGCCTTCCAGCATTCACTTGTTGAAAAACCATACATCTTGACACAAAATCAGTAATCTCCCTCTTCATGTTGTCCCACCAAATATTTTACTTCAAATCTCTATACATTTTAGTGCTCCCAGGGTGTATAGAGAAATTAGAACTATGAGCATAATCCAATAATTCCCTTTTTAGATCAAGTATATCAGGAACACAAAGTCTCTTCCCAAATTTCAAAATTCCATCTTCATACAAAAATTCACTCAATATCCCATCATTCATAGCTTTATTCTTCTTTTTAAACTCTTAATCACCAGTCTGAAAACTCTTTATCCTTTCTAGTAAATATGGTTTTGAAAACATTTGAAAACGTATTGATGTTTCACCTTCCATAGTTATTCCCATATCCATCTTTACTAGATATATGTATATAGGATCATTTTCAACTCTCATCTTGTTCAAAACTCCATGATCCTTTCTACTAAAAGCATATTCCACCTTATTTGCCTTCCTCGGGTGGTAGTGTATAGTGAAATCATAATCCTTGAGTATTTCAAGCCATATCCTTTGCCTCATGTTGAGTTCTGTTTGTGAGAAAATATACTTCAAACTCTTTTGATCAGTATAAATCTCACATTTTTCACCATATAGATAGTGTCTCCATATCTTCAATGAAAATATTACAACTGCTAACTCAAGATCATGATTAGGATAGTTTTTCTCATGAATGTTTAGCTTTCATGATGCATAGGCAATAACCCTACCATTCTTCATAAGGACACAACCAAGTCCTTTCTTTGAAGCATCACTATATATAACGAACCCATCATTCCCCAATGGTAAAGTCAATATAGGATCATTGACTAATATTCTCTCCAGTTCTTCAAAAAATTCTTCACACTCTTTTTTCAAAAAAAATTTAACCCCTTTTTGTGAGAGATTTGTTAATGGGTTATCCAATCGGGAAAAATTCTGGATGAAATGTCGATTATAACCTGCTAAACCCATAAAACTACGTACCTCAGTTATAATCGTTGGTGTTGGCCATTCTTGGATTGCCTTGGTCTTTAAAGGATCAACGAAGATTCCATCATTAGAGACAATATGGCCAAGAAAAGAAATCTCTTGAATTCAGAATTCACACCTTCTAAACTTCCCATATAATTGATGCTTTCTCAGAGTCTTTAGGATAATGCGCAAGTGATTTTCACGATCTTCGTAGATTTTGGAGTATACCAAGATATCATCAATAAATACCACTAAAAATTCATCAATATGTTACATGAAAACTCTATTCATTAGATCCATGAAGACCGAGGGTGCATTAGTCAATCCAAAAGGCATTACTGTAAACTCGTAATGCCCGTACCAGGTTCGAAATACTGTTTTTGGAATGTCTTCCTTCTTCACACACAACTGATGATATCCAAATCTAAGGTCAATCTTTGAAAAGTATTGAGATCCATGAATTTGGTCAAATAAATCATCAATGCGAGGTAGGGATACTTGTTCTTTATTTTTATAGCATTGATCTCCCTGTAGTCAATGAAAAACCTCATAGATCCATATTTCTTCTTAACAAAAAGAACAAGGGCTCCCCATGGAGAAACACTAGGGAGAATAAATCCCTTATTAATCAATTTCTCTAGTTGTTTCTTTAGTTACAATAATTCCACAATGTGCATTCTATAATGGTTCTTTGATATGGGCCTTGATCCAGGAATTAAATCAATGGAAAGCTCAATTTCTCATTCTGGAGGATATCCAGGTAAATCTTCTGGAAACACATCAATATATTCTTTCACAATAGGTAAATACTCTATTTGAACATTCCTTTCCTCACCCACAGTTATTTCATTATCTTTCTCCCCAATAATTGAATTTAGTTGAGCTACTGGGGGTGGATCTAGATAAGAATTAGGTGGTGATGATTCTGCTCTAAAGATAAGGTGTTCTTTATCATCGTCATCAAAAATAGTAATCTTTCTCTTATTACAATAAAATTTTGCATCATGGTCCGAAAGCCAATTCATACTGAGGATTATATCAAATATAATCATGGGTATGACGATGAGATCCGCAGATAAAGAAAATTTATATTCTCTAATGGGAACTAATTCAAAAAAATTTATTGCGATGATACTTCCCTTTGGAGTTTTGACTGAAAACTCCGTTGTTAAATCAAATTGGAAATATCTAATTTTCTTAGAAAACTGGGAAGATATGAAACAATGTGATGATCCAGAATCAAATAAAACATTGTCTAAACTTGAAGAAACCATTAAATTACTGGCTACCATGTCTTTCGGAGATTCAATCTCAGTAGTAGTGATAACATAATCTTGGCCTTAGTCCCTTGGTATTTTCTGAGGTAAGTTCCCCTGACTCTTAGGACATTCATTCACATAATACCCCATTTCTCTACAATTGTAGCATTCAACATCGGCAACCTCTTTCTTCCCCTTGCAATCATGAGATTGGTGTCCTTTTTCACCACACTTGTAACAGAATCCCATTCCCTTCAGGTAAGTTCAAGGGTGTTTTTTCCCACATTTACTACAGGATGAATATTTGACTTTTCCTGTCTTCCCCTTATTTCCATTTCTAGAGTGTTCAACAGATCTATTCTTATCTCTCTTTGCTTTAAAGTTATAAGACATAGAGAATTCTTTTTCTATCTTGATAACACACGAGACAATATCTTCGTAAGGTGAGAAGGATTGTGAGACTAATGCTCGATGAAGAAATGGTTTTATCCCGTCGAATTAATGATCAATCTTACTTCTTTGGTTATGTATATAATCTGTAGCATGCCTCACTAACCTTGTAAAGTAATCTTCATACTTTTGCGACATTCTCATCTTTCTTTTGCCTCAGACTTAGAAATTGTCTTTCCATATCTGCTCAATGGTCACGAGGAATGTATTTTTCTAAGAAAAGCTCTTTAAACTACCTCTATTCCATATTTGATACTTCATCATCTTCATTTGGGTTTTGAATCAATGACCACCATTGATGAGAATCTCCAATGAGGCGGTAAACTGCCATGACAACGTTTTCCCTTTCACTACTCTCAAAGGCATGGAAAATTTTCTCTAAGGAATTAATAAATTTCTCAGCTACTAATGGATTTGTACCCCCATTGAATTTTGGTGTTTTTCACCTCATGAAGTGATCTAACATTGATCCTCCACGTTGTGGATCAGGGTTCTCTATACAGGTAAGGTTATTATTCATAACCTGAGTGAGTTGTCCCAGTATGGTGATTAACTAATCAGCACCAGTTGCATCACCATCACCACAATAATTATCATGAGCAGGAGGGAAATCCCTACATGGAGTGTGTGCATTGATACGGTTTCCATTCCTTACACTAGGCGCCATTTCTAAACAATGGCATAAACTAGACTAGTTTAGGAATCGAAATAAATAAATCCAAACTTGTAAAACACTTAACCTAAATTGAACAGTTTATGGGTATAATCCATAATCATAAAAATGTTTTCTTTAAGAAAGTATATACTCATAAACCCTTCATAATGATTTGTAAATAAAATGAGAATTATCCTAAGAATATCCCCTGGGAGTGTCGTAACCAAGAGTGCAGCAAGACCGGTTGTCGTGCACCAGTTCCTGTTCGAGTCTATATCAAAGTGGTGTTTTTGGGGTTTACCCCTAGGTACATCTATGCTAGAGCCGCCTCTACCTGCTCGTATCCATACATGGATATATTTATTAGAAAACTCACAAAATCTCTACAATAACAAAATTCTATGAAGTTCTTCTATACAAATCCTCATGTCTATCTTAGGGACATGTGATCTAATCAGAGTTAACCTAAATCTAGTTTCCAAGGTTTGTACTAAACTTCCTCTGATACCAACTGTAACGCCCTGACCCAAGTTACCCAGAGTTGGTGAATTATTACATAACATTAAAATTATCACAAAATATCAAGTCTCAAAAGACCGATTAGTTTAGTAGCCTTGGAGGTATTAGATACATTCATACAGTTTACATTACATCATAAAATGGAAAAATACAACAACATTGTTTCGATAGAAACTACTGAGATCCCATAGAATATCCCTACAGGTCAGTCATAATATACATCTTCGCATCCTGGAAAAAATAAAACATAGAAAGGGGTGGGCTCAGATGCTCAGTAAGGATAACAATATAGCAGAAACTTTCATAAATAAGCATTAACATTTAAGGAAATGTATAAAACTAAAACAAAATCCTTTTAAACTTGAACTTCAGCATAATATGGAAAAGATAAAATCCAAATAATAGAATTTAATTACTTACATAGATATTTTACTCATTTAATAATCACATGGAATATCCATAGCCACTTTCGTAATGATGGAATGAATAATGCCATACTTTCATAACCACATAGTCAAGGCCTTGTGCCAAGAATACATATAAGATTTTTTCAAGGCCTTGTGCCAAGACACCAGTTTTTCTCATGAGACCTACCAATGTATCAAGGAGTTATAGTGAGCTCCTCCAGTCACATACTAAGTCCAATGCATTCCTCATATGAAAAGGTTTAAACATAACATAAACATTCGTATTAAAACTAGTATACAAAATGTCAAAACTTGATCTATAAAGCATGAATGGTACAAAAATAAAACATCCACAGTCAAACATATCAAAAAACCTTCAACACAACATGGAAGTTTTGTATCATAATAAATCAACTTCAAATAAACCTAAAATCCATCAAAGGATGTTGACATAGATGAAATCAAAACCATTTTTAGAGAAATATCTCTTTCTATTTTGAAATAATTTAAAATTCAAATAATTATAAAATAAAACATTTATTTTTGAAATATTATTATAACCTTGTAAGGGAATCTTTGATAATGTTATAAAGGTGGAAAATAGCTGCACCCACCGTAGAAGTAAAAAAATCCATTCTTACCTAAATTTTGTCGAAA
Organism: Viscum album; assembly: GCA_963277665.1. Classification (NCBI taxonomy): domain Eukaryota; kingdom Viridiplantae; phylum Streptophyta; class Magnoliopsida; order Santalales; family Viscaceae; genus Viscum; species Viscum album. Next base: position 1,893,631,659 of record OY728158.1, on the reverse strand, counting down.
AGGTTATAAAGGACCTTGTTTGGAAAATGACAGAATGATTCCTTTATAAACATATTATAAAAGTCAAAAAAGGGTATAAATGACTTTAACCCATAGTCTATAAAATAGTAAGAATTCTTTCAAATATATATTTAAGAAACATGAATGTGGATGATAAATAGGTCCCAATAAATACTTACGTAAAAACAACCTCGGATAATAAAGAGATCCTGAAATTAACCCTTACCTTGAAATTTTCCTTGTTCAAGGGTAGGTTAACCTATAGTATAATGTTAAAAAATGGTTATTAAATTATACAATAATCGTATACATTAATATGATATCATATATGATCTTTTAATATTGCTTTGTTAATAATATCTTAGTATTATCGTTGTTTCGAGTGTTAACAGATTAATTTTCCTTTATATTATTTGTTATGTGAGTCATATTTGTTATTGATGGGATGTATATTAATTATATACAGAATTATATCAAGTCTTTAAACATTATTTTTAATCATCTAATGAACTTTAGTCTTGAATGGATACGATGGGGAATGAATCTCATCGCGTTCGTGGAGACGGTAATCTGTACGTACGTACGAGCGACAATATCATTCTTTTGATATTAAAATAATATATAATTGGATGGTATATCATATATAAAGAATAATTATCATGTTATATTTATTATTTACATCAATTAAACATCATTATTATACCCATCTAAATAACAATGTATTGAATAACAATTACACCACGATGTGGAGACGGTAAGCCATACGTACGCACGTATGGTGACATGTCATTAAAAGGATGGATAGAATAATGAATTTGGTTGTACCATATTTATAATAACATCAAAGTATATATAAGATACTGGAGTTATTATTTTAGAATGGAAACAACAAAGAAAAAGGAAGTGGAAGAAGAAAGGAACTTGAAAGAGGTGGTGAGATATTTACCTTTTCTTCGGGTTATTTCTTTTGATTTGATCAAAATGGATCCTTAGGTTGGATTTATGACTAAAGGAAGTCCTCTAGGATGAAAGGAGGATAGTTGAGAGGGTATTTGGGCAGGTTTTGGATGAGCAAAATGGCTTTGAAGGTGTGAATTAGAGAGAAGGGAGAGTGCCCTTTTATAAGAGGGGCGAGGGGCACCTTAGGAAAAGCTTGAAATATTATTTTAAAATAAAATCATTTTCGGTTTCTAATGCCTCCAAAATGAATTATTTAAATTATAAGGTGGTTATGGGTCTAAAATCACTCAACCCATAGGTTTTAGACAGGTTTGGGTCACTATATTAACTTTATCATTTAGATTTAATTCTTAGTTAAATAGTTTGACATTTACCATGTCTCATTGTATTTTTATATTATATGGTTAATAAACTTACTATATACTTCAAAGAAACCCAAAGAATTTCCTTAATGATTAAAATATCATTATATAAGCCCTTTGGCTGAACATTATATTTCTAGGAATAGAATATAAATTAACAATATAATATTTGTTTTATAAACTCTTCTATGTCAATTTTGACACTATTTGGTATTTTGTTTTTTCTAAATTCATAACAGTATTATTACTTCAAAAAAATTCATCTAACCAACCCTAAAATTTCATCTTAACCTATAAAATTAGTTTAATTCATAAAAATTCTCAAATTACATTTATTAGGATATTTATAATAACAATTATTTTAATATTTCATTAATTAGGTAATTACTACATCATCATTGTGTCATTAATTAATTAAATTATTTAATGTCTAAAAACTATAAATGAAATACCATTATGTAGGAAATAATTTTATATTTCCAATGAAAATTTATAGTCGAATTTATCTTATGTATAACCCTATATTTAAAATGTTTTAGTTATTAAATGTTGATTTTAACTCTTTTAACTTTCTTTAAATAAAATAATAATAAGTGTTATAATCTAATCCAAGTGGACCAAATAGGTTCATATTTTATTATTAAGGTTGTTTTTGGTCGAATTATACTTATCCAATAGAATTAGGACATGTTTTTGGGTAATAATAATATCATTTTCACCCTTAAATACCCTATTTACATTTAACCGTGGTAAATAAAAGTAAAATGTTACTATTCACCAAAAATTATTTTCATCTTATTGAACCAAATTTTTCATATTGATATCAACCATGTCTCTTAGATTTTTGAAATTCCACTCACAGAAGCAGTAAAATTATGTTTTATGTGAATTTGTAAATTCTCTTAGGAGGTGGGTAAAAGATGGTGAAAAGTTCAATAAACTTTTTAGATATCTAAAATTATTATAAGCTAACTCAAATGAATTACATTGAACTTATATAGGTATTATGTATCTATTTTGACCTAAAATAAATTTAAATAAAATAAATAATTATTTAAATAAAAATTCGGTTTTAAACTATAACTCAGTGTTTTCACTATTCATCAAAAATTGAAAGTTTTCAGAAAAAAACCAAAAATTCACCCTAATATAATTTCGATATTCTGAATCCAAAAATTAAGTCCATTTTGAAAGATAAAATTTATAAAATTTCAAAAAGTGGGTATTACTATTCATAACGGCTAGTTTGATTGGTTGTGGTGTGTTAGAACTCGAAGTTGCATAAAACACATGTAATTGTATTATTCAAAGGGAAACATACCATGGAAGCTTGTGGTGTTACAATTGTTCTAAGTCTAGAGTCTAAGGATTCCATCCAATGTTACCCCATAAGAAGTTCCAAGTGTTAATTCAAGAATAGTGTGATAATGTCATGTTCCAACAAACCTCTATGTTTATACCTAGTATCACATGTAGGGGATAGTGTCTCTCTCGTGCCATTGTACAACCAATCCTGATGTCAATTATATCCAAGGGATCTCCCCTAGGTAACTAATGTCTCTCGTTTGGAGGTAAAATATAAATAATTCTTGATGATACCATCCCAGAAATAGCTGATGTCACCCCCCGAGATGTTTGCAAAGAATTAAAAATTATAAACGGAAAGCATGAGAGTCTTTCCGGGGTGCTTCAGTCAGAACCCCTTGTAACACCCTCAATAGTTGGGTGAAGAAGCTGAACAAGATATATATATATATATATATATATATATTTATATATACTATTTGTAGAAAATGAACATTTAATTAATTCAAACCTTTATATCTCATAGTCACAATTTTTAAGGAATTCCCAATTTAATGGTCTATTTATAATGTTAAGTGTCGGGAATTGGAACTTATCCAATTCATTTAATTCAACCATTTCATTATGGCATGGTCCTTAAGGGTCTTACTCATGGTTCTCACTTGAATTCAACTCCAAAAATAAGCTCAACAAATTACTTAGGTGGGAACACACCTCAAGGGGTGTCATTCCATTTTAATAAAAAACGAAAATATGCCTATAAAGGATAGCTAACTCGTTGGGGTGGTTCAAGTACAAGCGATCAACCTAAGGGGTTGATTTGGCACTAGCTTGGGATGCAAAAGACTAGAAAGGGAGTTCAATCTAATTCAAATTAAAAAAAATAGAGGTGATTCCAAAATGGTTTGGATCACAGCACAATAGTGCATATTATAGGATGCAAAAAAATGAAGGAAAAGAACATGGAACCCTTACCATATCCTCATATAGCTCCCCTTGTCTAGTGTCAAGATTTGATCTGAGCTCAGTTGAAAAAAATAGATGAAATTATCAAAAGCCCTGTAAATATGGAAAATGATCTTCCACCCAAATACCGTGATTGATGGGTCAAATAAATTGAAATAGAATGTATAGTATTAAAGATCTAATCTCTAGATTTCTGTTGGATCCTTGGTGAATGATTACAAGTCTATATGGAAACATTAGATCAAGACCTACGTAGAAGAGGACGATATCTTCGAATATATGAGGTGGATCTTCAACCATTGGAGAATAATTCGAAGAATAAAATAAATAGGTTAAATCATTTAAGTGTGAAAAAACTGTAAATTCACCCTAAAAAATATGGGCACATAGTTTGGCCACACAGTTTTCTAAACAATGCGCCAACCATGTTCTAGTTACTACTTAAAAGGGGCACTTTAAATGGTTAGGAAATTTTTTTGTTTAGAAATGCACAAACTATGTAAATAACATTATTCAAAAACTTCAAATGGGTCACATGGTTGTAGAAAAACTGTGCGGCCCCCTCGTCTGTACTGCCTATAACTGCATAGTTTAGGGAAACCGTGTGGGCTGAGTGACACCGTTTATCCTAACCGCACAGCCTAGACTTTTCTTTCCATTTCAAGGCTCTGAGATCTTAATTAGCCATGGATTCACTTAATACCTCATTGAATTGATTATTCACCATTATTATGGCCGTTTAAATAAATTTAAACAAAAAACCAATGGTCGATGCCTTTAAAAAATGTAAGGATGTTACACAAATATTAAAAATTATAACTCAATATCATTATTTGGATAATTTTTATCATGAATCTTCAACTAACGTGATTCATATATAATAAATTTATCATTTTTCAGAAGGATAAAACTCAGTCCTTTATTTGATGCAATAATGTATATCACAAACCCATCATTTCTTGATGGTAGAGTAAAAATTGAATAATTGAATAATATTATCTTCAATTATTCAAAAACTTTTTCTCATTGTTTTGTCCATATTAACTTAACCCCTTTACGTGTAATCTTGGTTAATAGTTTATCTAATGGGGAAAAATTCTGAACCAAACACCAATAGTAACCTGCTAAAACAATAAAATATTTTACCGTGGTTATGGTCATTTTTGTAGGTCATTCTTGGATTGTATTTGTCTTTACAATACCTACTCAGATTCCATCCTTAGAGACAGTATGGCTAGGAAAATAAATTTCTTCAATCCGTAATTCACACTTGCAAAATTTCCATAGAAATATTTCCCTATGAGAGTCTCAAGAATGATTCTAAAGTTATTTTAATAGTCTTCATAACTGTTAGAATACACAAAAATAAAATTTATAAATACCAAAATAAAATTACCAAGATCTTAATTAAATAATAAATTTATTATATCTATAAAAATAAAGGGTACATTATTCAATCCGAATGAAATTACTATAAACTCATAATTTTCAAAACTTGTTGTAATTGTTGTCTTAGGAATATATTCCTTATTTACATGAAATTGATGATATTAAAAATAAAGATCAATGTTTAAAAAATATTAAGCTATTTGAAATTGGTCAAATAAGTCATCAGTGTGAGGTAGATGATAATTTTTCTTTATCATAATAGCATTGATTTCTCTATAGTTAATGTAAAACCTCATGGATCTATATTTCTTTTAAACAAAGTGAATATGAGCTCCCCATGGAGAAACACAAGGGAAAATAAATCCTTTATTACTCAAATCCTCTAATTATTTATTATGCTCCACTAATTACACAGTTTTCATTATATAAGGAGTTTTTGGTATTGGAATTGCATCATGGATTAAATCAATGGTAATCTCAACTTCACATGGTGGGTTTCTAGGTAATTCCTCAGGAACTACATCAATGAATTCTTGTACAACTGGTATATCCTCAATTTGAATATTATTTTCCTCATCCATAGATGTTGTTTAATCTTACTCCCTAAAAATTTCATTCTATAGAGCTAGTGGGGATATATTTAGATCACAATAATATGATGAATCTTTTCTCTAATGATAAGTATTTCTACATCTTCCCCAAAAATTGTAATTTCCTTATTGCAAAAAAGTTTCACATCATATTTTGAAAGCTAGTCCACACCAAGGATTATATCAAAGTCAACCATAGGTATGAAGATAAGGTAAAAAAATCATGTTTATGTGATATAACCTGAGTAAGTTGTCTTAATGTGGTCATGATCTACTCAACTCCAACACCGAATATGTTTACTTGTTCTGTGGGGAAATCCTTATATTTTCTGTAGGTATTATTTCCCTTCCTTTCATTAGGTTCCATAACTAGATAATGGAATTCACCGAGTTAGCTCTAATAATCATGATTGTTGAGCCAAAAATTTCATTGTAATGAATTATTATTATTCTCATGATATCTATGTTCATTTAGCATCTTCTTCCCAAGGTTTATACTAAACCAAATCTAATACAAACTGTACGAACCCTGACCCTTATTTCCCAAAGTCGATGGTTATTTTATTATAATGTCATAGGTATAGGAGATTGCATCCTGGAGGATTTAATAGTTTAGTAGTCTTAGAGAAATATATAAATACATGCTTACCTTATTATATTTATAATTAAAAATATAATGTGACAATGGAAAATTAACTGCTTCCTTGACACTTATTCTAATATTTCAACTTCATATCCTTGGGAAGGGAAAAAAATAAAAGGGTGATCTAAAATGATCAGTAATGGTTAGATATAGAAAAAATGTGAATAAATAATAATTGAAGCATTATCAATAAGGAATAATCCAGATGGAAATGTTAGTAAATAAAAAACACATTCCATTTAATCAATAATTTGAGAATGGAAATGAATCCATAGATTTTTTCATAGTGAAAATCTCATGGATTGGAATAACTGAATACTAAATAAAGAAAATGATTAATTATTGGATTTCATGTATCTGGAACAACAACCAATACTGTCAAGACATTTCACAACATGGTTTAAGTCAATTGGTGAAAACCGATTTGATTTTTCTTAGAAACAAATGCGAAGGGTTTGTTGCCAATTGTTTTGTCTCATGAGAACTGTTGATGCATCAAAGGGATATTTATAATTGGGACCCACCCATGTCTGTATCTACAAATAATTACTCATATATTAAAATTATTTATTTAATTCATGAATCAATATTCCTAATCAACAAATATCCACATTGATTAAATGATATGGATTTAACGTTATTTCTCAGTTAATCAAATAACTTTCAAAGTAAACACCATATGAAAAATTGGTATATGTCTTAGGAAATAATCATATCCATGATAAAATAAATATGGGTATTTAATGAAATATTAAATGAATAATTATCATAAATAAAAGGGTCAGTATATACAACATGGAAAAATAAATAGGTTCATCACATCAAAAATATGCCTCAATTAAAGAAAATTGAGACGAAGTACCATACAAGGATCATATCATTAATCAAATGAGTATATTATATGTATTCACTATAAATTAAAATAAAAAAGGTGTACATATAATATAATATAATAAAATGTCATTTTAAACATAACCTTATCCTGAAATAATCAAAGAAATAGATGTTTAACCCAATGAATGAAAATTCAATTAAGAAATCCATTACCACTTTGTAATAAGTCGAACCGTATTCCCCATAAAATTAATGATCATCAAATGAAATATTGAATGACGTAAATATAATTAGATTCATGATATTATCTATTAATGTAGTTTATTTACACCACACCTAATAAATAAGGGTAGAATAAGGAATATATCTCACATAAGTAAATGTGAGATGAGAAAACCCTTACCACTTTATAATCAGTCGAACCATATCGCCCATGAAAGTAAAAATTATCAAATGAAACATTTAATAACATTAATATAATGATATTAATTATATAACATATCAAAGTTAAATATACATACACCACACACCATAAATAAGTGGTGAATAAGTCATATATCTCACAGAAGTAAAAAAGTGAGAGGAGAAAACCCATACCACTTTATAAACAATCAAACTGTATGCCCCATGAAATTAATGATCATAAAATAAAATATTTAATAATATAAAGATAAATATATTAATTATATGATATATAATATGGAATTATACAAACATTACACTAAACAAATTATTGGTGAATAAGGAAAATCTCACAGAAATAAAAGTGGGATGGGAAACCACTTACCTTATGTCTGAAAGTGTTCTGAACTGGTAGTTAATGTCCTGAATAATCAAATTATATTAATTAATTACTTATTTTAGAACCTCTTAAACATATATTTGATTTATTAAAATATTATTATGTTCATTTATAGCCATTATGTTGAGTTAAAAATTTTAATTTTGTTGTTTTGGGAGTGTTCATTTCATGGTTTTATGGTCGGTTCCCTTGTGTATAATTATGGGATTTCTTATCAAATGTAATTAAACCTACAGAAGTGAAATAATTTAGTATTAATGAAATTAAAGAATTTTATATGGTCTCATGCATGATTTGGCTATATGGTATTATGATGTTTCATTAGATAAAAAGTTAATGACAAATGTTTAGTTTATTTTGGCAGTTTTTCGATAATCATGAACTAGTTTTGTTTTATTATATAATATTATTTTTTTATGTTGGGTACAGAACATGATATAAATCATAATATTTATATTAAAATCTTATTTAACCATAATAATGCTTTTATGATCATACTTTAAGGAAATAAAGTAAAAAAAGAAAACTCATCGTCCATGATGGAGGTGAATTAGCACATCACGGACGATGTTTCCAATTTTAGTATAAAAGGAGAAGATGAGATATTTTTGGACATATATTCCATTATAAAAATAAAATTATAGTATATATATGATAATAGATTTACCATACCTTTTTGGATCAGGGAAGGGAGTATATGATAAGAAAATAAAAGAAAAGAAATTAAAAGAGAAAGGAGGATTTTGCCTCTTGAATATTATCTCCTCGGGAACCTTTTTAAGACACCTGAATTTATTATTTTCGAAAAAAATAGGTCTTAGACATGGGTAAGAGTATTTAGGATGTAATTGGGAATAATTTAGACAATCTTTAAGCCTTAAAAGGTGTGAGGAGAAGGGGTGGTGAGGGGTGGTATTTATAAGGGAGGAGAGGGGTATTTTTTTGATTATTTTATTCATTTGTTTATTATTTTGGGTGCATACTATAAAAAGTGTGTATTTTTATGAATAATTACAATATATAGTGCATTTGAGTTCCAAATAATATGGGCTTACATCATCCATAAAACATCCATGACTCCGTAATTCATTTATTTACTTATAATGTAAAATGCCGTAAATTACTATATTTTACTATTCACCAAAGAATTCAACTATTTTATAAAAATAAAAAACATTCACCCTAGAAATTTTATAATGTCTATATTTTTATAAATGAACAAAATTTTTTGAAAATAATTTTTTTAGTATGATAAATTTAATTTTTTATTAAAATCATCATTTAGTAAAAAAAAATACAGAGTTTAATATTATTACTGATTTTACAACACTTTCAAAAATTAATTATGGTATCATAAAATTATCATATAATTATAGTAAAAATATTAATTTATGAAACAATTTTATGAAAATAAATTTTCTTTTAAATATTTATATTAATTATAAAATTGTAAACAAACATTTACGTTTCATAAAAGTACAAACACTTAATTTATCATTTATAAAGCATTTATTTAATTACTAAATAATATAAATATATCATATTTTCATTTATGATATACCTAAATTTTATTTATACTTTAATTTGTGATTTTATTATTCTTATGGCCACATTAATATTCCGAACAATCCTATTACTTTTCGAACCGTCATGTTAATATTTAATGGTATATCATAGTTCATTTAATCACGGTGTTGCATGCAATGTACACTATCTAAAAAAATGAATTTATGAAAGAATATATATACCATAAAATCTTGGTGTGTTATACCTACCACTATAATGGCCTGCCACAGAATGACCCACCACCAAAAATTCTTTATCATCCCCTAAACTCCCCTTTTCCCTCTAAAACACCTCAAAACTCCTCTGTTCCTTCTCCCAACACCTTTAGACTTTCCCCTAAACTTCTAAACCACCTAATATTCTAAAAGGTAATATTCCAAAAGTTATAGGACATTACAGGGAAGTTTCAGTGGGTTATCACCAATCTGATGGTGGGTGGAGTTTCTTTGAGATGAACCACTAGGACTTCTTCTTTTTATCGTTCACATATTTCTTTTCGTTTAGGAATCCATGGAAATATTATAACAAATCCAGACCATTTTAATGATATAAAACATACATTATTGGGGTATTAAAAAGTATGGGTCCCCCTATTTCTTGGTTTCTACTTTCACAACCTCTTATTCATTTTCCAATTCTTTATTAGGTTATGTTGTGTTGTTGGAAAAGTCAATTGGAATATCTTAGTGTAATTATATTAGATTAAAATTAAATCATGAAGAATAAATATAAAATTATTACCCACTAATGAAATTATATTGTGACTTTGTTTCCTTAAGAAAATTCACTTGTATCTCATCATGGAATTATTTTAACAAATATTCAATATGTTTGGGGAGCTCTAGATGTTCCAATTTAGGTGCATCATCTTTTTCATCGTCTTCTTTAAAGGAAAATCATAAATTGGACAAATATGAATATTTAAACAAACGGGAGGTGATAAAAAATTCAGTTTTAAAAAAATTATAATGAAAATAGTTTAGAAAATTATCATCTCTCTTGATTTTATATATTTCAATTTCTTCTTTAGTGAAAAATTACTTATGGAGTTGAGTGATAATAAATAGAGTCTGGTATTCAATCTTCTATATTTGAATATTGACTAGAGAATTATATTATATAATAGGATCTAATTATGGTTTAGGTTGAGGCCTTGTATCCAATGGTACTTCCTCCTTAGACTTCAATAATTGATAATCGGAGTTGACTTTATTAACCATGTCCATTAGTTCTTGAAGTGAGAGACCTGTGACATAGCCATTAACCATTTTCTTGACCAAAACGATGAGTTCATAAACACTTTGTAGGAGGACCTCCTCATAATTATGAACCATTTTTACCTGCACATTAAATTAATAAATCCATGAATAATAACTACATTTTGAATACATCATGGATAAATATATTCTTTTTAGATTTTTTTTAAATGATAGAAAAGAAAATATTTACAAAATATTAGAATTAAATTGTTGGCACAACCTCCCTGGAAATGACACCATGTTTATACATGTTCCTATCATGGGGTGTGGAAAAAACTATTATTTAATAATTTAAAATGTTGTGTTTTCATTAAACTAGGTTTTCTCCATAGAGGATCACACAACAATCAAGTTATCACCATTAATTAGGGGAAAAGTGGCATTTTTTATTATTTTTTCATTTTAGAAAAAACTTAAGGAACAAAACAAAAGAAATAAATTAATAAAAATTTTACGACTAAAGTGATTGAAAATAGTGATATGAGAAGGTTTATTAGGCTCAGATAAGTTTTCTAATTATAATTCTATCATGGTTCCAATTTATCCAACCGTCTTCTACTAATCTGATTAATCTAAGATTCTAGGATCACTTCCTCTCACTCCCTTGGTCAAATAGTGAGAGTGAGAGTAAAACATTCCATGATCTCATTTTGGTTTACCCTCATTCCAATTTATTAGATATTTTTATCATGTATGCATAATTTACTTAGGCAATTCCCAATCAGGTATTGTTTATACCAAACAATCAAGAATATCCACTACTCTTTCCACATGTACTGACGATCGCCGAGTAATTCATCCCTAAGGCATGGTCTATCACATCATATATAAACTAGAACCTAGATAATGGAGAAAATTATCATTAAGAATGAAAATATCAATTACATAATCTAAAACCAAATACTATCGTACTTGATAATAAAAACCACTATTAGAAATTGAAATCATCTTCGTAGAAGAGATGAATAGATCTTATTAAATAATGCACAATAACTCAAACATTACAAAAGGAAAACCCCTCCTTCCCTAATCACTCAAACCTTTACCCCTACATGTGATGTGTAACCATGAATTAGGGTTATGAATAATTCACTACAAAAATAGTAAGAATAAAATACGGAAAAGTAAAAACAAAAAACATTCTTCTTTGTAATATATCCTCAAGATGTTTCTCTTGTTCTGCCCACCAGAAGGCCAAAAATAACCATAGTGGATTTTTTTAGTTATTTAAAACTAGGTTTTTTGTCGACCCTAAAAATTTCAATGCATTTGGACATGTTTGGAAAATGTTATGCACAAATTACACAAGAACACTTTTTTGGATGAAAGTATCCTTCACCTTCCCCTGAGTTGGCGCATTCAATGACTACGCTAAAAAGAGAATTTCTCTATGAAATTTAAATTTCACATGATCTTGCAAGTCCTCTTTAAAATATAGCTCTAATTACCTCATATGGTGGTCTATATCTAGATTTATGATTTAATTACTATGGTAGGGTCCTTTCTACTGTTGAGAAATATTTTCAAAATTGATTGATTTGTTTGGACCTATCGAGGTTTGAATGAGCTTCAGGTTCAGAAGAATAAGATGAAACCCACAAATAAAAGAATCCTAAAAAAAGAATTACCCCATTTAGATCAATATTAAAAATTATATTACTAAAATATCAAAGTGATAAAAATCTATAAAAAATCCAGAATTAAGTAAATTTCATATTTTAACTCAAAATTCTCCAAAAATAAAAAAAATGTAAATTAGGTAAAGTTGTTAAATTTATGGGGATTAAATAATTAAAATACATATAAAAATTTAGTTCTATCAATAACAATATTTTTTATTATAAATTCAAAATTCAATTTTTAGAATTTATCAACAGTTATATCCCCTTCGCGATGCGACCTTCTTTTGATTCCCCAGTCAGGTTAGTTTCGATCACATTGACTATGGTGTTTTCTCACACTCTTTCTCTAGTGTGGTTTTACATTCAGTTTCAATATTTTTTATTTCTTTACTCTGTTTATTACCTTCCCCTTCTCTAGACTTCTTCAGATCGAAGTTCATCTAGAGGTATTTTACCTTTAATTGATTATTTTCCTGAGGTGGGTTTTTAATTTCTTGATCTATCCAACGAGGGTTTTTCTTGGCAGTCTCTATATTGTGGATCCCAAAAGATCTCATATTTTTTTAGGCTAATTTTCCTTTCATGGTGGTTTCCTTTAGTATTTTTCATCTATCTCTAAACCCATAGTAGCATTGTACCATCTAATTCAATCTTACAGTGACTTAAGGGGTCATTTCATCGACCAAAAGATTCTTTTGGGGCCAGTTTTCTCCATTTCAGACTATATCCCATGATATCCTTTATTTACATGGAATGTTTCAAATGATGGGGTTTTCCAAATTCTTATGTTTTCCTTAATCAAAATCCCTAACTATTTTCTCATTTTATCCTATCATTTTTGTGCAGGTGGTGTCTCTGTCTAGTACCAGTCATCAACGGTTCGGAAGTGGAAGCAATGATTGTTTTAGGGTTTTGTGTTTTTGTGTCTTCGATGATGATGCCAGGTAGTGGACTATTTCAGGTCCAGGGTCTCTTTCTTGTTTCTCTGGTTATTGGGATTATTTATTTACCCATTAATGTTTCCAGTTCCTACTATATTATAAATTTGTTCTTTATTTACTGAAAAAATTGTTTTGTAAGATCTATTGGTTTAACAATTTTTATCTTCACAACAATTCTCAAGCACCATAGAAGTAAAGATTATGATGTAATGTTAACATGAATATTAATTTATTACATTTAGATATACAATTTGTTGGGTGGAACATGTCGAATAATAGTTTTGAGTAACCTCTCATTTATTCTTCCATCCTACACCATTTTGGAAATCATACTAAATAAATGGTTGTTGGATATGTTATTGTTCATATGTAGAACATAGTTTAGAGTCGTATTATGATTTTTTCACATTTTAGGTTATGTGAGATCCCATTATCCTCATTTGAGTCATATTGAGAAAGTGAATGGGCATTCCCAATATGTTGGTTTTATTAGTATATCTAGTTTACTCATTGAGATGAGAGATATATTATGGTTGAGTGATATAATTTTGGCATGATACATGGACCATGTTAATAATTAATATCCTGGATGAAATGAACATGATGTATACAGAAAAGTGACGAGAATACAAAAAACAATTTTTGGGGTTTATTATGATTTTAAATTATATTAATAAATAAAAATGATGAATTAAAATATAAAAATGAGCCTCATGGAGTTTCTTTGTTTAATTCCTCTCCTTGGAATGATTATGAAAATGGGGTGAAATGCCACATTGACTCAAGTGTATCCCTATATTTTTATATTCTACTGAATAACATTGAAGGTATACTGTATTCATTAGATGAATATTTACCATATGTTAAAATAAAAATAATAATAACCATACCAATATTTAAAACATACTTGACCTCTAGATATGAATGTAAAGTCAAGTATCCATACATCATAAAAACCAAATTATCTAAACAAGATATCAAATAGAAAAATAAAATAAAATAATTATGTTAAAATAAGATGCATGCTCACCCAAATTGAGTCTTGGACTCACCCCAAAACAGTATTTATATCCTTTTCTATCTTCGGCTAACTTATATCACTTTCCCTTGAATGCATCATGAACAAAAAATTTTGAATATACCCATGAAGTGTGTATGATGTGTGTAAGTATATCTTAGTAGGATGACACCAACTAGCCCAAAACATATTCTATGAAATAATAAGCATACATGTGTAAATTAGAAATACCATATTTACATATTTCAAGATCAAAATAACATACTAAGCTATCATGTGCTTATCAAGCGAGCATGATTCTCAGTCTCACCTGCTTCACTAAATGGTTGAAAGTATTGATGAAAACCAATGTATCATGAAGGTTTCATGTCTATAACTTAACATATGAAAATTACTCATCTAGAGTGTAATATATATCATGGAATCACTCCTTTTCTATGACATAACACAACCAATTGAATTATTTATGGGTTTTGGGAGTTCCTTATAAGAACTTGGAAGCATAAGTAAATGAATGTAATGCCTACTCTATCATAAAAAATGTCAACATGAAATATAAATGAAGAATATAAATATGTGTATACCTTAACTTCCATAATCTACATATTAAATCTTTGATGGAGTATGTTTGATAAGGATTACTTAAGAAGAAAATGTAGGATTCATTCCCCCAAGGGAATACATTGAACTAAGGATCCTAGAATGTTTCTTGAGGACATAGAAACAAAAAATGATTTCTAGAACCTTAACCTAGAGAAAAATTGTAATTATTGAAGAAGATATATTCAACATATTTTTATGTATCTAGGGGTATCCAACCGAAGCGAACTCTTCCCTTTATATAGGCATCCTCAACTCTATTCATTAAATGAATATCCTTATACATATCAAATGTATTGGGTACCATCTCATGGAGTATATATATTATATCACATTTATTTATTCATTTAAATCCTTTAATGAACACACAATCCATAAATGAATCAATACTTTGATTTATAATTGATGAAATCATGTAGGAATAAAATGGAATTTCCGACCATAAGCACACTACATTAGGTGAAACATAATCTTAGGATCATTCTTAAGGATAGATTGAAAGAAATAAATCTTTAATATATATTAATCACATGTATAAAATTTTAGTGAACTTACAACTATATCCCACTTACACTAAAAACTTATATGGATTTTATTCCACACTTTACAACTCTTTATGGATCCATCCAAAATCTTATGGGTACAGTTTTATCTTGCTCTCTTCATTTTGGAACAAATACTTTGTCACAAACTCAATACTTATCTAAAGTCATAATTATGTGACCACGTGGGCCTTAGTAGCATTGGCATCAAATATGAATTTTTCATTTCATAGATGTAAGAAAATAATGGACTTTAACAAAGCATCACTGCTACTAAAGTGTGATCTTGATCAAACATAATCATATCACCATATAAACATTCCCACCAAAAGATGTATCATACATATAATATTTATAATTACATCATCCTTTTATCCATGACATCAGGTGACCAGTAGACACAAAAAATATCTATCATTTATAGACCAACTCATATTTTCATGATTCTTCAAAATAGACCGAATGGGTTGATGAATATATTAAATTTCATTCATTTTCCAGATTCACACATCACATGTATCTCCTGTAAATATATAAGAACATCATATGTGTATCAAATGATAATGTTCATGAATTTCCTTAGTCCAATTCAATCAAGGGCCAGATGAATTAACTCATTATACAAGTGAATAAATCTCATATTGGTTGTGCTTCAATCGATGACATGATCAACAACATACCCAACCAACCCCTTATTATGTAAGTCATATTTTCTCTTAAGAAAGGAATCCAAGTTTGAATGTTAGAAAGATAGGTATTTCACCAACCTCAGGTAATGGGGATTGATAATAAACATAAACCCCTAAGTATATCAATGACTGTATGACATTCCATGAGATTTAATTTGGTCGGTCAGTAAAAGTAATAAGCCTATACTTATTACCTCATGAATCTATACTTTTCATTTATTAGGAAAACATTTGTAATGAGTATAATATTTTATTAATTCTAACCTTACATATCATAACTACCCATAATATATCATGATTACCATGAAGGTTTTAAGTATAGAGGAAGCGTGCGATGGGTCATGCAAAAATTTGTTTTTTTTCATGATCAATGATCAATTCGAGATTTACACAATGATAAATGTTGTGATCAACATAATTGAATCAAAGAATATAGGAAATAGATAAAATTTAAGAACCAAAACACAAGATCATCACATATTATTTATTATGAGTTTAATAAAATAAAGAATTACCTTGTGAGAAATTTATTCTTCCTTGATGGATCTAACAATAGATCTACTTCAAAACATTGTTTCATTGTTTGAATCAATGATAGATTCCCTCATGTGATCATCCACATGTGTTCTAAAAATATTTGAGTATCATTGTATGAATAAATGGGTTCTAGCATGACAGATCCAATATCTTATGTCATTAAACATTTATCACACCAATAATCACATCCAAAGGATTATTCTTGATCTCTATAGACTCGATGGTGGAAGGTGGATTAAGATCACTCTCTGTTATTGAGAGCGTTCTTTGAGAAGGGAGCTCTCTATGGCTTTGAGTGGATTCTGTAGATTTTTTGTGCACAAAAAAATGAACTGGATCTCTTGAAAAATAATATAATTGGATTAATATACCACTATAGTTAGTAATAAATATTTTCACAAGTTCCCTTTAATATTTATTTAATCCCTCTAGAACACCTTATCTATAATAATAATAATAACAATATTTCATGACATGTTCTTAACTTTTGAATTAAATTAAATATTATTTGATAAAATAATATTCAATATATATGATTTCTCTCTAGACTTATAAACTAGATCTTCCAATCTTACACAATATTTATGAGGGATTGAATAATTACAATTTATTTAATAAATAACTATCACTGCATTATTCACTAATAAATAAATAAATATTATTTTTTCTAAATAAAAAATAAATATTCATTAAATATTATACTCACATAATATTCTCTTTAATAATTGGTGGTGAAATATATACTATCAAGAAAAATTGAATAATTATTAAACCACATGTGAGAATAATATTTATTTGAAATGTTAAATAATAAAAAATAATATATTATTTAGTTGATATTATGGATACACATAGTGTGTGACCCTTTTGGACTTTTTCTCAATGAAATTAGTCAAATTAGCATAAATTCCTAGTTTAGAATCTAGAAACACACCTAGGTACCCATAGAGAATGAAATTAATGCTAAAATGACATAATACCTCATACATGTACTTAATGGGTAATATAATTCCTTTATCATGATATCTCTAATAAAGAATGTTGCAGCTGGGGCCATAAACCCATCTCCTTGATGTCTCTTTCAAAGAATTTTTGTAAATTGAACTTTAATATTAAACACCATAGACAATAATTTATTTATGCAATATCATTTGCATAAAAGGTCATGATATATCAACTTTTTTAAATGAACAAAAAGGGGGAAAATCCTTTCTTGCATTGCTCATTAATGCAATATTACTCATGACACACCCAACATATCCTATGTCACCATGAACATATATCTTCCTGATTTTTTTTCAATACATCAAATTAAGAAGCTTCTAATACTCATAAATAATAATAATTATGTATAAGGATCAATACACACATCCATAGAAAAGAACATCCAATCACATATATAAATGTGGAGTTCCTACTCGTTGGTCCCATTCTCATAATTTCTTACTCTATATATTCCTAAGGGAATACACCATGAGAATATGCTTCAAATTACAATAATTATCCACCCCTACCAGAATTATTTATGTCCATTAAATTATTTCATCTGGATATAGAACATATTTTTAAGAATACTATCCTAACACTTTTGGGTTCTCATTATAGCGGGGAAATTTTATAAACTTTTAGTGTGACAAATACTCTTAGGACATTATCACATACTATGTTACATAGAATAACAACCATGATGTGATATGTAGTGTATTAATATAAAAAACTATAAATATAGGTTATCATAAAATACATAGAAGTTTGTTTTAGAGAACCAACTCCAACAGACTCCCAATTACATTAGAGTTAACTACTAACATGCTTATATCCACTATCTCTCACATGATACATATGATTTTGAGAAGATAGTACTTTAGTCAAATGGTCCTCAACATTTTCTTCTATTATAACTCTTCTTACTGTAACGTAACCCCTATGATAAAAATCTCTCAAGAGGTGATACTTTCGAAGTATGTGATTTGTTCATTGGTGTGACCTTGGCTCTTTTACAAGACCCTCCACTATAGTATTATCACAATCCAATGTGGTTGGGTATGTATTTTCAGGTAACACGTCAAGATCCTTGATAAATTTTTGATTCAACTTGGATTCCTTGGATACATTAGAATAAACTATATATTTGAACTCCACTATAGAATTAGTGACAACTGGCTGCTTTGAACTCTTCCAGCTCACAACTCCTTGATCGAGGAAAAAAACATATCTTGAATATGACTGAAGATAATTATGATATATTTAAAAACTAGAATTAGTATAACCCATGATGACCATCTCCTCATATCCTCTATACACTAGGAATATATCCTTATTTCTTCTCGGATACTTGAGGATAACCTTAACAACAGATAAATACTTTTCACATAGATCTACTTGATATCTTCATACTATGCTCAATGAATTGGAAACCTAAATTTTAATACATGACATGTTATACATGATTGATCATATTGATGAAGCATATGGGATATTACTAATTATATTTTTCTCATATTGTGCAAGAGGAAACATTTTCTTAGAAAGATATATACCATGTGACACTAGAACAAATCCACTATTTGATTGTTCAATACAAAATCTATTTAGTATCTGGTCAATTTGTGTACTTTGACTTAGTCTAAGAATCCTATTGGATCTTTCATGAAAGATCTTGATCCCTATAATATAGAATGATTCACCGAAGTCCTTCACGGAAAAACACTTGTTTAAAAAGTCATTAACATATTTTAATACTGTTATGTCAATTTCAATAAGTAATATGTCATTAAAATGTACTAACATGATAATGAATATATTTCATATAAACCTCTAGTAAAAACATGGATCACAACCATTCTTAATGAAACCAAATTATTTTATATCTTCATTTAATCAAATGTTACATGATATGGATTCTTTGTTTAATCCATAAATGGATCTCCATGACTATTAAATAATTTCAGAATCAACTAGAGTAACAAAACCTTCAAGTTGAATCATATAGATATCTTCATAAAGGTTCCCATTAAAGAATGCGGTTTTAACATCCATCTACCAAATTTCATAGTCATGGTAAGATGCTATAGTAAGTAGAATTTTGATGGATTTAAACATAAAAACTGGTGAAATGGATTCATCATAGTCAATTCCTTAATTCTTCTTAAACTCTTTAGCCACTAGCCTTGGTTTATTGGTATTTAATTTACCTTTTATATCCATTTTTCTATGGAATGCACATTTTCACTCGAGAGGATTTACACCAACTAGAAAAATGATCAGAACCCAAAATTTGTTCTGATACATGGAATCCATTTCAAAATTAATGTTTTCCTTCTATATTTCAGCTTCTGGTCTCTCTACTTCCTACTTATAGGAGAACGTTTCATCAATTTCAACTAATAATGTGTCACTATATTCAGTGATTAGAAAATAATATCTCTCTAGTTCTCTTACCTATCTAGTGTTCCAATGTAGTACTTCTGTTTTAGGAACTAATTATTCCATGGGGACCTACGGAATATGTTCTTGTACCAACCCTTGTGCATCTTGAGCATAAAATGTATCGAAGTCAATATTTCCCACACTATACTTTTTGAGGATGTGACCCCTCTCGAGAAATATAAATTATCTAGAGACAATTAATTTCTTATCTAAGGGTTTGTAGAGGTATTATCCCTTGGTTTCCTTAGGATTTCCTATAATGATTCAATTTGTGGATTGGGGTTCTAGTTTGTTACCCGATAAGGACTTAAAAAATCCCTCACAACCCCCAATACATGTATGTTACAAAATTGGTTTATTTCCACTCCATATTTTGAATATATTTCAATTTTCTACATTATTTTGTGCTCAAATTAATATATATGCTATAGTTTGTAATGAATATCCCCAAAATGAAAATGGAAGATCTAAATGACTCATCATCGACCCTACCATGTCTAACAAGGAATAGTTCATCCTTTCATTAACACCATTCCATTTTGGTTTGTAAGGTAGAGTGAGTTGATATAGAATCCAAAACTATCGTAAAAAGTTGATAAATTCTTGGTTAAGGTATTCACCACCTTCATCTAATACAAACTTATTTATCTTCTTTCTATGTTAATTCTTTACTTTATTATTGAATTATTTGAATTTATGAAAGGACTATAACTTGTGCAACATTAATTATATATAACCATATCTACTCAATTCATCAGAAGTTATAAAGTAAGAAAACCCACCTATAACTTTTATTGGAAGTGGTCTACACACATCAGTGTATACCCATCCTAGAATCTATGTTTCCCTTTCACCCTATCTACCGAATATCATTTTGGTCATTTATATTGTAAACAAGCATTAAATTTTTCAAGCGGTTTTTATTAGAAGAGTCTAAATAAATATCTTGATAGAGATTTGTCAGATTCTTCTTGATTACATAACCATGATGACGATTCCATAGTTGGGTGTTATATGAGTCATGTGAAAATGATTCATTATCTATTTCCAATACTTATTTTTAATAATTTAATACATAAATACTATTATTTAAATGCACCATACCATAACATATGTTGTCTTTATAAAAGAAGAATATTTTATTTCTGAACATGAAAATAAAATCATCTGCATCTAGGCTTGATACAAAAATTATGTTCTTGGTATCATTTGGTGCATAATAACAATCCCTTAAAACCAATATCAATCATGTTGGTAATGAATAGTGGTAGTCACCAATGGATAGATCATCCAACCTCACACCATTAGCATCTCACAAATCCACCTCTCCTATAGAAAACTTTCATAATATTACTGGTTCCTTCATTTGGATACAAATATGAGAATCAAAAGCTATATATAATTACCAATGCGTAGATATTTAAATATTACACTCGATAAATAAAACACTTTTATCTTCCCCTTGCTTTCGGGTATAGTTCTAATTCCAATGTACTTTCTTTCCACATGAAAAAACATTCTACCTTATTTTCCATTACCTTACTCTTGATAATCCTCTTCTTAGAAGGACAATTCTTGAGATATTTATACTTGTTATGATTATTACTCCCCTTCTACTTGTCCTTCCTTTTCTTACTAACCATAAGGACCATGGGGTTTTCACACCACAAGTCCTTATCCACTTGGTGAATCAAAGTAAGAAGTTCCTAAAGACTCTTCTCATTATTTCTCATGTTACAATTTATAATAAAACTAGATAATGTATTTTGTAGTGAAGATATTATGAGATCCATGTGCAAATAATCCAGGAATTTAATACCTAGATATCTAAGCATTCAATATATCCAATAAGAATGACTACATGAGTCCCAGTTGGTGAAAACTCTCTAAGAATATTTTTAAATAAATAATTGGAGACCTCATATCTCTCTTGTATCATCTTCTCTTGATAGATATCTTGAAGGTGAGACATCATGATATACACATCCATGTCCTCATGTTTCTTAAAAATATCATTGGTCATGGATGATAGCACGAAACACAATACATCTCTATCATAGTTCAAAGTTTTACCATAGAGAGAAAAATATTCCTCACTAGCCTCATTAACAAACACCTAAGGAATATTTTCTTCCCACATATATAATTTCCTTTAAATTCATAGGATAACACACATTCACCTTTTCCACTTCTATTTTCTTGCGGTAAGAAGGTTATACTTTTAATGTAAAAATTGTAGTGATATGTTTGAAGTCATTTTTATTGTTTTTGTACAAATAATAAGTTTATAGATTTAGTAATTTATCTGATAAAATTTAAATAAACATATAAATATTTATATTTATTAATCTACCACTATTTTATGGAAACCCTATATCCCACACCATTGGATTTAGAATACCATTTTTCTTGACATTCTATTGGCAATGATCCATATTCCCCTTCTCATCACTCAAACTTGGGATGGTCAAGAAATTTGAAAGGTTTTTGTTCGGCATTCCGATTTCCAAATTCATTAACTCACATTTACCAAAACTATTGAGTGGAATCCCCAATCCCAAAATCCATAAATTGGATTTTTTCAACCCTTGCCTCTCAGTTCCACCAAGTCCTACTTTGGTGGTTAACCCTTGATGTGATCTATGTTAAGTCAACCCAAAAATTCATGTTAGAATTCACCAATAATTGAAAGCACCACAACTTTGGTTGGTCAAGAACTTTGAACTATGGTATGATTTTAACTAACATATTGGAAGGCTATACTAACTTAATATATAATTGAGGTATTTTATCTTTTATGATTAAATTTTCAATTATTATCTTTATTACATGATTTTTAATATTAAGTGGAATTAAATAAGTGATTAACCATGCTATTGATAATATTTACGCATAAGAAAATTTACATTAGTTATATCTTGCATGCTTATTAATTCATTAATATAAGTGAGTGTGAAAAAAGATCCATAATGAAATAACCCTAAAACTTGAAAAAACATATTAAAGTTGTATGACCATGATCTTTTACTAATGGTTAGTTTATTTAGTATATAATAAAATAGTCATCGAACTAGGGGAAAATATTCTTGAACCATTTATGGTTTGTGTTATATCTTTCCACTTATCCACTTATGTATCTCTATTGGATTGGATTTTCCTCGACTCCAAACTTGAACCAACTCCACTAAATTAGCAGATCCATCCATTATATATGTGTTTACTCACATGCAGATGAGGGTAATTAGTTTACATAAAAAAAACCATGGGCACACATTCCATTACATAATATTAGGAGAGATGGAATGCATGGAAGAAATTTGAATTAATAATATATTAAAAGAGGCCAATCACATACAACGGTATGGTCAAATATTATGACCATACAAATGCAATGAATTACACATTTAATAAAATTATCATTCAATTATAATTGTTCTTATTTAAGATAAATCAAGCTCAAATCAATTAATTATATCATTTAATTAGTCAATTATTTTATCTTAATTATCATCTAAATTTCCTTAAGATTCTCATCCATCATAATTTTAAAAAATTAAATAATTTTATATTTAAAATTATCTTTATACATAAATGTACCATAGAGAAAAAATGGTGAGTACCCATCCAAACTATTCTTCAAGGGGACCTTTGGGCCAAAAAAAGGGCTTTCAAGCCTTGTATTCAGGCCACTTGGCCTTGGGCCTTCGGGCTATGTAATGGGTCTCCCTCTACCCAGTCTAAAGAGGTATTTGATTTAAATAATAAAATGTGGCTTTTCCCCCAACCTTTAAAAAAATGCACATAAAGTAATAACTATAATATGACTCATACATGATATAGATATCTGAACATTATGGAGAGATTAGTTAAACACACACACATATATATATATATATATATATATATTAAAACACATCACATGGAATGTCCAATCAACTTAAAGAGAACACACAAGAACATTTTGATAATGTTTCCATAGTATAATAAATTAGTTTCAATTTTACATAATTTGGTATAAGTACACAGTGTGTACAAGCTAGCTATATGGTGTGTACTTTTCTCTCCTTTTATCAGATGTAAAATCCTAGGGACTTCACATGTAATTATGCCTTAGAAGAAGTTAGAGTAGACAATATTTAAATTTTCTACACGTCATATGGTCTCTCAGTTACATGGTCACCAGTTATGTAGGCCGTGTAAGAATATACATTGCCTATCGGTGAATAAAAGACTACGTGTCATGTATGTCGGTTAAATGTCATTTACTTCAGATGATCATGTGCTATGCTAACTCAGTAAACATGTGTGTATAATTAAATTCACTGTGTGAAATAAATTCACAAGAATTGAATATTCTTGGGGCATTAAACACAATTACACAGTGTGCACCTCTAGGTTACACGACGTGTACTTTTGAGTTACACATCATGAACTCCTGTGTTATCTGACCATATTGATCGACACATTTAGATGCGATCATTTAATTTATTTCATTTATAAAATTAATAAATTTTATTATATTTAAGTGAAATGAAGTAGAAGAAGGAAATCATGAAATTCAGATTTAAGAATGATTAAATTAGAATTGAAAATTATGTTAAAAAATATTAAATCAATCATTTTTTTTAAATAATTATAAATAATCATGTGACCAGATTTGATATAACATAAAGGTTCATGGTATAGTGGAATCATTTGATGGGTCATGCCCAAAATTTATTTTAGCCACAACCGATGATAAATATGTTATTTACACAATGATAAACACAATAATCAATATAATTGAATCAAAGAAAACAAATAATGGATAAAACATTGAAACCAAAATGCAGGATCATCACATATTATTTATAATTAATTTATACAAATAAAAAATTAACTTCAAATAAATTGTTTATTTATTTATGGATCTGAAAATGTATCTACATCCTACCACTATTGTGTTGTAAGAATCAAGGGAATATTCCCTCTAGTAATGTAGTTGGGTTTTGGCTTAATAGTAAGTACCCTGTAATCATACATGAAAAAATGGGGGTTCAAAACCCATTGGGTGCAGGTACTGTAGCAGTACTGTAGCAGCAACAACATTGTAGCATTGAAGGGCACTATAGCGGTGGCAAGGTACTGTAGCAGTGGTGGGTACTGTGCGGTACTATAGTAGGCGGGTACTGTAGTAGTAATATTCATAGAATGGGCCTTCGGCCAAAAAATTGGGCCTACAGACCATGTAATGGTATAAATGTCCACTGGGCCTTCAAGCTCTGTAATGGGTCTCCCTCTACCCAGTTAAAGAAGTATTTTCTTTATTTTAATAATAAATGAGGCTTCGACCCCAACATTTTAAAAAATATTCCCTCTAGTAATGATCCACGCATGTTTCAAAAATAATTGAACTTTACTATAGGAATCTCGAAGTGATGGCACAAAAGATCCTATCAATTTTTTTGTTCTCCTTTTATTTCCTCTAGAATCACTTCCAAAGTATTCTTCTTTATCTCTCTTGACTCGAAAGTGGAAGGTGGTGGAATATTACACTCTATATTTGAGAGAATTATTAAAGAAGGTATCCCTCTAATGCTTCGAGAGGATTCTTCGGAATCACTATGCACAACAAAATGAATTGGATCTCTTGAAAAATAATATAATTGAGTTTATATTCCACTAGGGTCTGAAATAAATAATTATACAAGTTCCTTTTAATATTTATTTAATCCCTACAGAAACCCATTTGTATAATATTAATAATTATATTATTTCTTGAAATTCCCTTATCACATGAATGAAATTAATTATTATATAATCCAATAATATTCAATATATATTATTTCTCACAAAACCTATAAAATCAGTCTTATAGTGCTCCAAAATATTTATCAGACCTTGAATAATGACTATTTATTTGATATATAAATATCACTGAATTATTTTCCAATAAATAAATAAATATTATATTTACTAAATAGAAAATAAATATTTATTAAGTATTACAATCACATATTATTATATCAAATAATTGGTGATGAAATATATGTGATCTAGAAGTTGGTTCTAGGGCACTAACTTCAATAGATCATTGATTAGGGATAAATCAATATTGTACTTTGAGGAGATATTATGATTCAACTATTCACCTAATGTAAATAGTTTTATACATGAATGTATGAAAAATGGAAATTTCCTAAATTATAAATGCATGATACAATATTCAACTATTAAATCAACCTCCTAAGTTTGATATACCAAAAGAATTTACATAACCTTCAAGATATTTTTGTGATCATGACTTCATCAATAGATCCACTACATTATCCTCTATAGCCACCTTGCATGTGTTTAAATCACCCATCTCAATGATATCTCATATCAGATAGTATTTTTGAAGGATGTGTTTAGTCCTCTCATGTGACAAAGGTTCAATTTCCTGAGAAATAACTCCATTGTTATCATAGTAAAACTCGATCACTCCCTCGATGCAAAAAACCATATCATGTTGTATAATGAGTTTTTTAATCCCAACAACTCCCTTCACTGTATCTAATTAGATGATGTATTCCACCTCTATATTTGTGTCCCATATGGTGGCTTGTTCAGAACCATTCTAGATGATAGCTTCATTATTTTGAAAAAACACTAACCAGATTGATATTTAATATCATCTCCATCAAATTGGAAACTAGTATCATTGTAACCCTTTATATTGAAGAAATTTTGTCCTCTAAAGATAAAAAAATATCTAGATTTTCCTTCTTAAGTACTTAATAATGTTCATCACAACAATCCAGTGCCTATCACTAGGATTGTATTGGTATATTCTAGTAATAAATAGAGCATAGGAGACATTGAGTTGAGTACATAACAGGACACACATGATAGCATCTGAATAACCAGGCCAAGTAATCCCTCCTTCAGACACCTAGGTCGACCTAAGATATCCCTGAGGTGAATTCTTGATTACCTCGAGGTGGTGACAAGCACAAAGGCATCACATTAGCACTAATTTGGAGTGATTTCACCTAATAAAAAATCAATAAAACAAGAATAAGAAATTAAGTAATTTTTTTTCATGACTGATCCACACGTTAGATGTCCACACTAAATCAAACATGCATAAATAAATAATGTAGTAAAAGAGAGAATCATAAATAAATATATAAACTAATCCCTCTATTCACCCTTAGTATCCCTCCCATGCAATGTAAAGACTCACAAAAATCTTCCCCAATATTCCTTTATTTAGTAACCAATAGATATCACTACCCTTCATCCATATAAATAAGTAAAATACCCATGTGTCTAATGTGATAATGAAATAAAATAAAATAAATGACCAATATACCTCCATGTGACTATACATGTCACCATCAATATCTATTACCTCAATGTCCCGTGGGTGGAAATAAAATATCTATAAACTCAAGGTGAAATGATATGATATTAATGAGTATGAAACTCAGTAGGAATGAAAAATGAAGCCACAAACCATGCATAATCTTTAATTAAAGGATCCCTTTTATGCTAGTTTGAAATACAATTATGAAAATAGTTTTATTTCAAGTTTATTTTTTTTAGTAACCAAATAATGATTCTCCTTCATTTAAAAAGGAAATATCCATTCAAAACATAGTGGTTTACACCTTTTTAATAAAATATTATTTTCAAAAATTAAATTGAAGAAACAATTAGCATGTTATACTGCCCTGGTAGGATGTACCTTTCCTAGAAAACTTGTCCTAGTCTACCCACCTAAGTAACTGGGGTTCCCATGTTCTTTATCTTCCCCTTTGCGTTAAATCACATTATAATTTCAATTCATTCCTAATCAATGCATTCCAAAAGAACCCATTTCAATTCATTAGATTAAGGGGATACCATTTAATATATCAAAGTGACATATAAATAAATATCATGACCATCAAAATAAAACATCATTATTTACAAATTTCCAAATGGGCCTTTCAAATAAATTTTTGAAACCACACTAATTTTTTTTAATTGATTTAGAAACCCAATATGAGCATCACACTTAATGTTAAAAATCACCCTTTTATTTTTTAACTGATATACTCTTATATATATATATATATATCATATTTCACAAATTCAAATATTCTCATGTGAATTTGTACACACACACACACATATACATACTGATGTATATGTGTATAACCGAAATAATTTATGATAATATTACATTTACATTTAAAAATAAAGATCCTTATTATTCATATAAACCATTTACTCATAGATTCAGTAAAATACTCTAGGGTTTGAACAAGATTGGATCACAACAAGTGAAAAAGAAAAATTGGGTGGAATAATAAGAGTGGGAGAAGGAGCCTTACCTAAAGATACATAATCAAAATCACTACAATAAAGAGATTGGAATGGGGGTAGAGGATGAGGAGAGGTGTGCACCATGGATTGGATTTTTTCCATGGTCATATGAGATATTATGGGGAAAAGTGTGGGGGGGGGGGGAATGATGTAGGAAACAAATAACGGGGTAGGGAGAAACATTTTAGAGTTTTAATTAAATAAAAGAAAAAGGGGAAATTTCAATATTTTATGTCCCTAGGAACTATGCATGGTTTGGTCACATGGTTTTCCAAACCATTCAACAACTGCATGAACCTTACTATAGGGTCTAGACCATCCTTCAAGGGTAGATAATATGGCCAATAAATATATGATGTTTGGATCTATAAAAGGACATCCACTTTTACACATTTTGTGTGTAGTTTCTACTAACCATGCACCTGTTGGGACAACTTTTTGTATGAAGATTGTATTTGTTGTCAAAAGTTTTCAATATCAGTCAAAATGAAGAAGGACTCCAAAGTTAATGGAGATCGGATGAACTGAGGATGCCTGGAGAATTGTTATGAAATCACATCATTGAATGTCATTCTTGGGTAATTCTCTAGAAGTCAGTTAAGACGATTGTTGAACTGATCCTAAGTTCAAAGAACTTGTGTCAAAGGTGACATATTGTTTACAACAATTAATAATGGTGAAGTTTCATCCATTTGAGGATGATTGGATCAGAATGGTGAAGTATCATCTATATAAGGATGACTGAATATGAATTGAGGATTTTAAGTGAGGATGAAAGAAGTACTTTGGAATTCATATTCCAAAAAGAATGGAAGAAACCGGATGATGCTTTGATGATTTGTATTTCACAAATATCATAAGTTTGGAGAACTTGTGATGCAATCCGTATGAAGGATAGAGAGAGTAAAGAAGTGTTTTTGGAAAAATACATTTCAACATCATACTATCCAAAAATGAAAAAGGCAAGAAGAAGGCACGCAAGTGGCGGCGCGCAAGTGTCGGCGCGCAAGTGCTGTAGAGGCGCACAAGTCATATTTCAAATAACATTATTTCAAAAATATGTCAAAGGAAATAAGGCGCGCAAGTAACAAGAAGGAACGCAAGTCCCAAAGAGGCACGCAAGTGCCATGGATTCACGCAAGTACCAAGAAGGCGCGCAAGTCCCTAGGAGGCGCACAAGTGCCAGAGAGTTGCGCAAGTGCCACAAAGGCGCACAAGTACCAAGGAGGCATGCAAGGGCATGTGACACGCAGGTTGCCAAATGCCTATAAAAAGGCGACTACCCTCCTCATTTCTATGAGCCCGAGACTTAGAGAAATATTTTGAGCTCTGAGCACGCAAGTCGAAGAAGTGTGGCATGCAAGTGGTTGAGTCTCACAAGTTGAGCCTCATTTTTAGGTGGTACGAAAGTGTTGTGCTGTCCACAAAGAGGCATGCAAGTATAAAATTGGAACACAAGTTTTTCCTGTCCACAAAGAGGCGCACAATTATAAAGGAGGTGCGCAAGTGGAAGGAGGCACGCAAGTGCAAGTCTTGGCGTGCAAGTATAGGGCGCACAAGTCACAAAAATGCCTATAAATAGACGAACTACCTCCTCATTTTTTAAGGCTCAACACTTAAGAGAAAAATTAGATCTCTGATCGCACAAGTAGTAGAAGGTGGTTTGATCGCGCAAGTTGGTGGCACACAAGATGAAGGCGTGCAAGTAGGGAGCCATGCAAGTTTTTTCGCGCAAGTTTCCAGAGGTGCTTTCAAGAAGTGGTATGTGTATAAGACAAAGGTGGCGCGCAAGTTGTGAGATGGGCTCAACAGTGGCGCACAAGAAGTGAGGCGCTCAAGAAGTTGGCGCGCAAGCTGAGTGGCGCGAAAGTAGGTGGCGCGCAAGCTGAGGCAGGGAGGCATGCAAGTAGGGTGGCGCGCAAGCTGTGAGTTGTTCTAGAAGTTCTTACCAGCTTCTGTTCAACTGTGATGATGCTAATTTTATCTAGACTTCATTGTTTTTACAATCACAAAGAGAACTTGTGATTCTAGCAAGAATAAGAAGAAGATCTTGGTGCAGATAGTTTTGCACTGAAAGAAAACGTGTGAAGAAGAGTAGGTTTTAGTTCAGCTGGTTTTGCATTGATGAAGTAGAAGAAGAAGAAAAGTGTGCAGCTTACAGGTTTTCTGCATAGAGAGAAGAGAATAGGATTAGTGCAGTCAGTTTTTACACTAATAAGAAGAAAGAAAAAGAACTAGTGAAACCGGTTTTTGTTCTAGAGAAGAAGATAAAAAAAGAAGAGAATTGTTTGCCTACCGCTTTTGAAGCAATCAAGTGAAGAGCACTGAAATAGATCAAGAGAAGAACCTAACTTTTGAAGAAGGAAGAAGACTGTCTCCATAGGTAGTATAAAGAACAAGCTAGAGGCTGAAAGTTGGGCTAGGTCATCACCAGTCCAGGGAAGATGATTGTTTCCCACCCCCCTCCAAAGTGTAGGGACTCACACTGGCTAAAGGATTGTTTTCTTAGCCACTCCATTGTAAAAAAATGTCACATTATAATGGATAATCCATGCACTGATCATCCCCATGCATGGCAAGGACGTAGCTACTCTTATTGAGTGGTGAACCTTGTAAAAATATTGTGTGCATATTTTTACTGATTTCTATTATTTCATGCGACATGGAAAAAAGAATAATAGAATCAAGATCCTAATAGGTCAAGAGGTACATAGATAAAAGTTGAAATTGGTCTAAAAAGTCCCCAACACTGATTCACCCCCCTCTCAGTGTTAGGTATATCCCAAACTGGTCCTCTCAATTGGTATCAGAGGGACAGGTTCACCTCTGTTGGATTCTCTACAATGAAGTTATTCTCTTTTGAAAACTTGAGTTCCTTTCTTGAGTCAACAATGAAGAGAAGTGTTTGTAAATATTCAGTTATTTATGAGCATAAAGATATATCTACCAAGACCATGATGAACAGAATAAATAAAGAAGAGAGAAAATTGATGAATAATTCCCTGTTATTTAAATAAGTGGAAGAATCTGGGTCTCCATATCTGGCTGACATTGAAGACACACCAGACTTGTAAAGTAATGAGAAGGTGGCTCAAGTCCCCACCCTGAAGATGGACAACATTCCTACCTCAACTAATCAAGAGGTATGTGTTAGTACATTTGGAAATTATCCTCATGATAAATATTCTAGCATAAGTGGTGATGATCAATCTACAACATATTAAGAAATATCTGTTGATAGATTAAGAATGATTCTTCATGGTATTCCTGAAGAAAGTGCATCCCTGGTTTGTGGAGTATTTCAATGTATATAGGAAAATATCACTCAGCTGGAAGAAGAAACTAATGTGTTGGAGAAAGTCTTACAAGAAAAAAATGTTGAATGTTTAAAGCTCTCCAGACAGGTTGGGTCCTTTGAAGCAACCTAGAGGGGAATTGAAGTAAGCTCTTCAAAGTGTCTAAAAGATGTTGAAGAAAAATAGGGAGTCAATATGACTCTAGAAGAGAAGATCCATGCACTTGAAGATGAAATGAAAAAGAGAAATGATGTCAAGGAGATATATTTGGAAGAAAACTCCACAAAGATCAGAGAACATGACTCATTGTTACAAAACAAAGTAAAGATGCATGAAGATGAAGTTGAAAGATTAAAGAAGGCTTGTGAAGAGAATATGACTATGATTGAAGACCAGGAAGTCATCCTCAATATGAGATGTCTAGAATTGGAAGCTGAGTTTACCAATCTTGAGAAGACACATATTGAGTATCCACAAAAGAATGAAACAGTTTCTGTCAGTATTCAATGATCACTGGAGGATTCTATTTTCAAAAGACCTCCAACATGTGATAAGAAGATCATGGCTTCACTCATTGATCTATCACAAGCAGCTGTGAAAGTAAAGGTACCATCCATACCAACTTATAGTCATGGTTCTAAAATTGTTTCTACAAAAAGTGCAGGTTGGAAGAAAAATTTTAAACATGTATGGAAGAAGAAAAGTGAGGAGATAACTATCACCATGGCTATGGTGAATAGGAAGAAGAGTGTGGAAGATAGCTCCCCACATAAATCACAACATATCAATAAGAAACTTCAGAAACCTTATAAAGAATATGGAAAGAAGTCAAGGTTTGTTGGTAAATGCTGGTATTGTAATAGATTTGGACATTGTGCACTGGATTGTTGGTACAACCCCTTAAATGTAAAAGCACAGAGAAAGCCCATCTCAAAGGGGAGAAATCCAGAGAAGATGAAGAAACATCCACAGATCCAGAAACATCTATATACTGCAAACATATTTGGAATGTTAGATAAAATTTGTGATGTATGCAATAGGATTGGTCATATGAATGGTTCATGTTCATAAAATAAAAGAAGACCACAAAAGCAGGGAAAGAATGAAGAAGCATCCTTGGGAAGAAATTAGACGAATAATGTGAGAACAAATTCTCCCAAGAATATTTTAATAAATAAATATGAGAAGTCCTTGGATTCTAAATCCAAAAAAGTGAAGGGTGGTGCATCCAAAAGAACTAATAAGAATGAAGTCACTCAGAAGAATCCATGTAGAAGATCCAATTTTAATTACTCAGTTCCTAATGATATATTGGTGGTTTGGCCAGAAGATTTGGACAGAATGAGGAAAATGGAAGATGCACAAGCTAAGGCTAGTGCTAAATACAAAAAGAAAATTCTACATGAAGACAGTGAAGTTTTGTGTGTGAGGTGTAACAAGGGTGGTCATACTGTGAGAAGGTGATTTGAATTTATTCCAGCAAAATAAGAATTCCTCAAAAAGATGAAAGTTGCACCAAGAGATTATAGTTCTTTGAAATCCATTGAAGAAAGAATATTCACACACAAAGAGATGGAAGAAATAGTGAGGTCCACACAATCACAGTCATCATTGAAGATTAAAAGTGAAAGTGTGAGGAGTGGAGAAAATGGAGCATCTTGGTTGAGAAAATCATCTCAGCCTTCCTGCTCACATTGAAGAAGCATGGAGGATCCACCTTATTCCCTTAAATTCGTGTGTATTTTATTTATTATGATAATATAGGGAATTGAAGGTGAAGCAAGTTCTCAGGGGGATAACCAGAGATTCAAAGAGAAGAAGTGTTCCCTTGAGGGGGAGACACATGAAGAAGCTGTCAGAGTAATTATCTCAATCAATATCAACATCAGTTGGTATAAAATTCAATTACTTTGAAGATTGTCTAAATATCATGTCGTTTGAAAAGGTATGTTGTTTCTTAATCTCTCATCCTTGGTTACTCAAAATAAATATATTTTTATAAAGGGGGAGTAACAAAGATAATCAATGACATAAGAAGAGTGAAAGTGCCCCAAGGCCACTTATCCTGGAAATTTCACTTGAATGTTTTTGATCCATTTGTTAAAGTGAGTGCAGGAATTTCAGGTTGATTATTTCTTATCACATTCAATATCTTCATCCTGGAATGAAAGTGGAAAACCCTTAAAGACAAGTGTATGAGTTCTCATCTCATGTGGTGTCATATTCAGCGAGTAATGGACAACTTTGTTGTCTAAATCAAATCTTCTTGTTTTATACACCGAGCATTGCTCAAGTAGACTTAGAGGGAAAAGATTGATGGAACATTTCTTAAGTATGGAATGATACCCTATCTACCATGAAATTTGTATTTCTTTTCAATAAGGGGGAGATAAATGAAATGATTGTCAAGGGGAGAGACAGAAGAAAAGGGGAGAGATAAGATTCTCATTTTGACATTGACACATTCATCTGATGATACTTTAAGGTATTGACAACAAAATACAAAGGGGGAGATTGATGGGACCACTTTGTGTATGAAGATTGTATTTGTTGTCAACAGTTGTCAATATCAATCAAAATGAAGGACTCCAAAGTTAATGGAGATCGGCTGAAGTGAGGATGCCTAGAAAATTGTTATGAAATCAAATCATTGAATGTCATACTTGGGTAATTCTCTAGAAGTCAATTAAGACGATTTTTGAACTGATCCTAAGTTCAAAGAACTTGTGTGAAAGGTGACACATTGTTTACAACAATGAAGAGTGGATAGGTATCATCCATTTGAGGATGATTGGAGCAGAATGGTGAAGTATCATCTATCTAAGCATGGTTGAAGAGGAATTGAGGATTTAAAGTGAGAATGAAAGAAGTACTTTGGAATTCATATTCCAAAAAGAATGGAAGAAATCAGACGATGCTTTCCTGATTTGTATTTCACAAATATCATAAGTTTGGAGAACTTGTGATGCAAGTAGTATGAAGGATAGAGAGAGTAAAGAAGTGTTTTCGGCAAAAACATTTCCACATCAAACTATCCAAAAATGACAAAGGCAAGAAGAAGGCACACAAGTGGCGGCGCGCAAGTTTCGACATGCAAGTGTCGGCGCACAAGTGCTGTAGAGGCGTGAAAGTCATATTTCAAATAGAATTATTTCAAAAATATGGCAAAGGAAAGAAGGAGCGTACGTACCAAGAAGGCGCACAAGTCCCAAAGATGCACGCAAGTGCCAGGGAGTCGCGCAAGTACTAAGAACGCGCACAAGTCCCAAGGAGGCGTGCAAGTTCCACAGAGTCGCGCAAGTGACATGAAGGCGTGCAAGTTCATGTAACGCGTAGGTTTCCAAAATAACTATAAAAAGGCGACTACCCTCCTCATTTATATGATCTCGAGACTTAGAGAAATATTTTGAACTCTGAGCACGCAAGTCGAAGAAGTGTGGCACACAAGTGGTTGAGGCGCGCAAGTTGAACCTCATTTTTAGGTGGCGCGCAAGTGTTGTGTTGTCCACAAAGAGGCGCGCAAGTATAAAAGTGGCACGCAAGTTTTGCCTGTCCACAAAGAGGCGCGCAAGTATAAAGGAGGTGTGCAAGTGGAAGGAGGTGCGCAAGTGCAAGTCTTGGTGCGCAATTCTAGGGCGCGCAAGTCACAAAAATGCCTATAAATAGATGACCTGCCTCCTTATTTTTTAAGGCTCAACACTTAAGAGAAAAAATTAGAGCTCTGATCATGCAAGTAGTAGAAGGTGGTCTGATCATGCAAGTGGGTGGCACGCAAGCTGAAGGCGTGCAAGTAGGGTGCCGCATAAGTTTTGCTACGCAAGTTTCCAGAGGTGCTTTCAAGAAGTGGTCTGTGTATAAGAAAAAGGTGGTGCACAAGTTGTGAACTGGGCTCAATAGTGGCGTGCAAGTAGTGAGGCGCGCAAGAAGGTGGCATGCAAGAAGGAAGGCGTGCAAGATGAGTGGCGCGCAAGTAGGTGGCGCGCAAGCTGAAGCAGGGAGGCACACAAGTAGGGTGGTGTGAAAGCTGTGAGTTGTTCTAGAAGTTCTTACCAGCTTCTGTTCAACTGTGATGACGCTAAGTTGATCTATACTTCATTGTTTTTACAATCACAAATAGAACTTATGATTATAGAAAGAAGAATAAGAAGAAAATCTTGGTTTAGATGGTTTTTCACTGAAAGAAAACGTGTGAAGAAGAGTAGGTTTCAGTGCCACTGGTTTTGTATTGAAGAAGCAGAAGAAGAAGAAGAGTGTGCAACTTACAGGTTTGCTGCATAGAGAGAATAGAAAAAGATTAGTGCAGTCAGTTGTTGCACTAATAAGAAGAAATAAGAAGAACTAGTGCAGACGGGTTTTGTGCTAGAGAAGAAGATAAAGAAAGAAGATAATTGTTTTCCTACTTCTTTGAAAGCAATCAAGTGAAGAGAACTGAAATAGATCAAGAGCAGAACCTACCTTTTCATGAAAGGAAGAAGATTGTCTCCATAGGCAGTATAAAGAACCAGCTAGAGGCTGCAAGTTGGGCTAGGTCATCACCAGTCCAGGGAAGAGGATTGTTTCCCACCCCCCTCTAAAGTGTAGGGACTCACACTGGCTAAAGGATTGTTTTCTTAGCCACTCCATTGTAACAGCATGTCACATTATAATGGATAATCCATGCACTGGTCATCCCCATTCATGGAAAGGACTTAGAAACTCTTATTGAGTGGTGAACCTTGTAAAAATATCGTGTGCATATTTTTACTGTTGTCTATTATTGCATGCGACAGGGAAAAGAGAATAAGAGAATCAAGATCCTAACAGGTCAAGAGGTACAAGGATAAGAGTTTAAATTGGTCTAAAAAGTCCCCAACACTGATTTACCCCCCTATCAGTGTTAGGTATATCCCAAAATAGTCCTCTTAGCACCAACTGTGTTCCTATGCTGAAATTAAAAAACATTAAAAATTTAATCTAGTCTACCGTGAAATTTAATAATTTTTTTCAAAATAATTAAATAAATAAAATAATAAGAACATTCAAGGCCTAGGTTTTATATAAAACCTATAGTGGATACATAGAGAATTGTATCCATAATTACTAACTTCTTAGAAGGATCTAAAATCATCCTAAGATTCATTCCATGATACAATAGTGAAGTTCCATTCATGGAGTTCTTTATGTTAAACCTTTATAACAATTTACTTATATGAACTTACTGACTATGTATAAGAAACCTCTTAGATATATCTTTATAGATCTTCACACCCAGTATACATGCTGCTTCACCCATGTTTTTCATCAAGTATAATTTACCCAACCACATCGTCACTGTGTGAAGTGTCAGGATTTCATTTATTATAAGTAGTATGTCATTTTGAAACAATATTAAAAACATCCCTATACTGCAAATAATCTAGTTGTACATATATGAATAATCATTATTCTTGATGAAACCAAATCTTTGATTTCAACATCAAACCGGATATTACAACATCAAGAGGCTTTCTTTAATCTCTAAATAGATTGTTGAAACTTACATTACTTAGAAGACTAATTTGGTACTTCAAAACATTTGGGTTCTATCATATACACATCATCTACTAAATTATCATTAAGTAAATTAGTTTTGATATCCATTTGAGATATATCATACTAAGAATCACCTTTTATGGATAATAAAATATGAATGGATTTTATCATCACTATAGATGAAAATATTTATTCATAGTCAATTCCATGAATTTTCTTATAACCTTCTTCCCAAAAGGAGTTATTTATAGATAGAAAATACACTATATATGTTAGTTTTCTTATAGAAAACCTATTTTCACCCTATGAGTTTTACACCTTTAGTTGAATCTACAATGTTCCAAATTTTGTTAGTGTATAAGCAGTTTAACTCAGATTCTATGTATTTTAACCATTTATTGGAATTATAACTTGTAATGGACTCACAGTAGGTAGTAGGATCATGTCCAATGAATGTTAATTCCTCATCATTTTCCATAATAAATCTATATATCTAATATTCTTAATGAATACTACCATAAATTATATGTTTTTTTGTTACTTGAGTAAGATATTCTTTCATTAATCTTTGTAGAACTTGATCAATATCCATCTCAGTAAAATTACTATTAGTTAGTCTTGAACTTATATAAGTACTACTTCCCTCTCACCAATTTCATAATTGAAAAATTCATTCTCAAGGAATATACCAGTTTGGACAAAAAATACTTTGTGTTTAGTAGGATTATATAAATAATATCCAATAGTTTCCTTAGAATAAGAAATATAAATGCATTTTTATAATTTTGGAGAAATATTATGGGAACTTAATCATCTTACAAGTGCTTCACAACCCCAAATATTCATAGAAACACATTTGGATGCTTCCCAGTCCATATCTAATATGGAATCTTTATAAATGATTTAGTCATAATGTGGTTTAGTAAAGATGAATTAATAAAAAAACATTACCCTATAATTAAATAAAAAGGTCACTTAGACTCATCATTGATTGAACCATTTCCAAAAAAGTATGATCACTTATCTCAAACATAACATTCCACCATGGTTTCCGAAGAGGAGTGAATTATGGAATAATTCCACAATTTATTAGATGATTAGTGAATTATTGGATCATGTATTCACCACCATGATCCAATTAGAGAATCTTAATACCATTTCCCCATTTATTATTTAATTCATTCTTGAACACTTTGACTTATTGATAGTTTTATACTTTCATTTCATCAAAAACACATAACCATACTAAAAAAATTCATTGTTAAAAGTAATGAAATACCTAAATACACCACATTGTTGTATGATCATTGGTCCACATATATCACTATGTATGAGATATATTATTCCACTATCCCATTAACCATTCCTCCCAATGTTCCCTTGGTTATTCTAATTAATAATCAAGATTCACATGTTCCAAAAATATTTATAATCAAAATATTCTAATAACCGATTTGATGGAGTCTTTTAATTAATTTATCATTTTAATGTCCATAGAAAAATACTAAATATCAGTGGGATTAGAATCAACCTTAACCTTATTATTCTGAATTATAGAAATAAGCATATCTATATTTATAATTTATAAACCATTTACCATATACAAAATTTGATAAAACATTTCATTCTTATACATAGAAAAATTATTTTTATTAATATTGAATGAAAATCCCATATTTCCCAAATAATATACAACCCTCAATTTATTTATGAAGGGAAAATAAAAACAACTCTCAAATTATAGGACTAATACACTTGGTATACTTAGATCATGAGTTCCAACTTCTAATTCAATAACTATTTCTCAATTACCAATATGAATATCTACTTTTCACTTCATAAATTCAAGACAATTGTTGAGTCTGGGTTTATCAGTAAGAATGTGTGATGAACACCCAATAACTAATACCTATGCGTTAGAGTTTTTGGAATTTATTTTTATAACATTTATATTCATATGATTAGAATTATTTTCTTTTAAAACACTTCTCAACCCTAGATACCAGTCTCTAACTATTTTATAGATCATGCCTTTTAAGGATCTCAATATAATTATCATAATGTAAGACACAATCAAAAACAAAGACATATCTATGGGTGAGTATCATATTACAAATATTTTAATGAATGCCTTTAAATGAAATTACCCCCACTAAAAATGATGATGCTACAAATTATATCAATTTATTGAGTTAAGATCTATATTACACTAAGATTTGGGTCACTTGAACATTTCTCCCACTACCCAATTAATTCACTAGGCATCCTCTTAGATAATACTATTTATAATTCTTTGGGTAGTTGAGTAGATAAATATTTATCCAAATTCATTTTTATGTATATACTCAAATTTATTCCTTAATTAACTTTAATCCTATTAGGGTCTCCTAGAAAGTGTAACCCAAATTTAATGTAAAAAATGTGTCCTGAATTATATTAAGATCACTCATCACTTTCTTTCCTTATATAGGGTAATCCATAAGCACCTCGATTTAGTATGACCTATTGGGTTGGATGATCGAGGTCTTAATAGTGCCACTTTGGAAGGAATATTACACTTAGTATATTAAGGGGGTTTCTTTTAAAATTATCACCAATTTTATATACTTCATATGCATATTAAATGTTAGATTTGGTGTCCTAGAACCAACAATGTGTATTGTAGTTTTTATATATATATACCGAGAAGTAAAAATAAAATAAAATAACTTTTAAAAATTGTTCATTAATATTCACGACTTTAATATAATAATGTCCAAGAGAATATGTTTCATTTAAATGGTCATAGATGTTTGGTGCTCTGATTAGAACCTTGAAATCCCATGAGTATATTCTTAAATATAGTTCAATGGTTGGATAATATTATATGACGAGGCATATAGAATGTTGGTTATTAGTTGTGAGTAATCATAAGTAGATGCGGTATTATCTCAAAACGTTCTCACTTGGTAATATCTAAGAAAAAATATTATTATAACATACCAACCAGTAGGAATTACACGTTCTTGTCATTATAATTTCTTATCTATGAGTGTGTGTGATGATCACTAAACTTTAAGAGTATTATTAATGCATGTTATGACTCATATAATTTTATGTACTGAACGAACTCATGATGCCATATGTTCTTGGGAAGTAGGGTACATTGGTTGGATTACGAATGACAAGATATTAATGAATATGTTTAGATAGGATTTGTCCCTTCCATATTTATGGAAGTTTATGAAACCCTTTTATTGAAATAGATTAGTTGAATTAAATTCCATGGACACACTATAACAATGAGTTTATTTGAAATATTTAAAGAAATAAATATCAAGCACATAATTTAATGACACCAGTGTGCAACTTTCCTGATGATATATCATGATAAAGACAATATATTAGAGAATGAGTGTTCATGTGTGGTTGTAAATGTTGCAACATTAACTTCCTTCTCCTGGGTGACTTAACCCTTTTACAGACAATAGTCTTAGACTTTAGGTAAGCCAACCTAATTCCAATTATAAATAATCCTAGAAGATTACACACTATGTGTTTCCATTGATCTCAATTAAATTCTATTTGAATTTAATTTTTATAATAAATATTATTCTCACAACTAATGAATAATTTTTATTCAGGATTTATTGTTCATATAAATGAAATAAATATTTATTTACAAGATAACTATTTAATTATGTGTATACAAAAGATATATATATATATATATATTTATTAAATGAATAAATATTATTTAGGTATTTGATGAATATTGGGTAGGACTAGTAGACCAAGATTGTGTCCAGTGATAAATAATAATTTGCAAGTTAGGAAAATAATAGTTATCACTTTTCCAGTTAGCACACTCCATGATTAAATAATAATAATAATAATAATAATAATAATAATATTACATGGAATGGGATAAAATAATTTTTAATATATTTTAAGGGACTTTTTGAATTAAATATTATTGTAACACTAACACTATCACTTTAAATAGAAAATTATGTCTATTCTTCATATTTTGATTGAAATTGATAATTTTTATACATGATGATATCTGGAGATCTCTCTTAAGACTCAAGACCAATGTCAAGATTATACTTCCTCATCCATTATCTATAGTATGTTAGTGTAAGTACCATTCTTCAAGATTTATGGAATTATCAAAGTGATCAAGAAAAACACTACATCATGATCAATCCTCCATGATGGCACTCAAAAATCCATCAACATTATTCAGAGATTAGAGGAGCAGGTATGGATTACCACAAGTGGAATTATATACTTGGATACTGCAAGAGAAATGACTATTTCCTGAAAAGGTGATTCATATGATCAACATCTTCATCAAATAGAGATCATAAGAATGAGTTATTATTTCTTCTGGTCTATTTAAATTAATTATAAATTTAACATGAAAAGATCATATATTGGTTTTAGTGACCTTCTTTTTAAATATTATTTGAAAAAATTTCCTTGGTCATGATGTTTAAATCTTTTAGAATTTGAGAATGATCCATCGAATTTGATAATTATGGAGTTGGGATTAGCCCAGATTAGCACTTATGCTTCACTCGAAACCATAAAGTGGCATTAGAGGGTTCAAGTTCAATTTTATAAATATTTATTTGATTATTTATCATTACACATTTAACTATGAAATTTAATTTCATGTTTTATTCATTCTTCACCTGATCGTTGAGATATCTTTTTCATTATCTTCAATTTTCACTTTTATAACAAACATCAATTAATAATTAACAAAAGTCACATATAAAGAACCCATCTAGAGGTGCTAAGGACTCCAGCTGGACAAAACAAGGTTACATGGTGTGTACTACATTGTCACACACCATGTATCATTGTACATTATTGTAGGGTCCTAAAAAATACATAATGGGAAATAAAATACTCTCATAAAATTGTTAAAGGGAAAAGATGCATGTAGGGATAAAATTTTTAGGAGAAGATTGAATGGCGATCCAATTAGACAAAGGACCTAAAAAGGTCTACATATTGGTTATTGGGAAAGGTCCACAGAAGGCAGAGACAAGGAAATAAGAGGTATGCAGAAGGCCTGTGAAACATTGGATCGTAAAGAGTTGGACTGTGAACCAAGTAGTTCATGAAATGAATGAGTAACATTGTAGGGAAACTGCGAACCATGTCATTGGTGGAATGGAGGTGGAGAAATTCAACCTTCTAACTGCATCGTTGGAAAGAACACGATGGATAATTAAGTCCCCATCCACCATCTCTACAGAGTGAGTAGTTCATAGACGAGGTAAGGCTAATAACCTTCCACAAACTGCATCATTGGTGGGAGTGAGGCAGTGATTTCTACCATCATGAACCACAACCCTGAAAACCTTTGTTTACTGAGTCGTTGGTGGGATGAGAAATTTCCCTACGAGATTATTCAAAAGGTGCCATGTGTCCCATAGACACAACCTCATCTACACTCTATAAAAGGACCACAAGGGTAGTCGAGAGAAGAGATAATTTTTTTGGGGAAGACTTGGAATTCATTGGCAGATGAATTTGAAGGCAAACAATCGATGAAGTGTAGAAACATAAATAGTTTACAATAAGTATAAACACACCATAAACCATTAAGGGAAGAAATAAAAATAATATGGGTAAACTGCAAACCGAATACGGGAGACGTGAACCATACTCCCTTCACAGATGAAATTCGAATGAAATATAAGACCAATTCTCCTTCTTCAAACTAGTTTACAACATAACACATCTCTATACAGACCAAACCCTACCCTTAATGGCATTCTGCTACACAGAGGGACTCCAATGTCGCATACCATCATGGTATTCGGATGAAACCTGAGGTTGTGTACCACCTCGGTATGCAGATGGTGTCCAGGAACACATACCATCCCGGTATGTGGATGAAACTTCCACCCGCATAGAAAAACACTATGATGAGGGTACCCCACCCCACATGAGAAAGTGGTACGTGGAGTAGGGTGCCTTTGGGTTTTACACCTTTTGGTACCAATCCCTCCCTTCTGTTTCCATCCCATCCTCCCAATCATCTCTGTAAACTAGTTCATTGGCATCAGGCCAAAGCTTCATCCTAAGTCACTAGACCTGTATAAACATACCATCAGGCACAAAAACACACCCTTCTGAGTCTACATACCCATGGAAAGAAGTATCATGATGGTAATACTCGCATCGGTATGTACCCAAGGAATTTTCTTAAGTTTACATTTCCATAGTAACCCAAAATCCAACCTTGGGATAATGACATGTACCTCCTCATTCTAAGGATCAAGGGAAATAATTAGGATTTTCCATTCAATGAGGGATGATCACCGATCAAAGGAATTATTCTTGATTTTCCTTTTGATGAGGAGCAACATTTCCCCCCTTTCACAGAACCCATTTTAGAGAATCCCTCTTAGAGTAAGTCCATAGGCTTTCAAGATCGACCTAATGACCTTCAATTTAATTTCACAATTGAATGGTTCATTGCTCCACACCCTCATCCACAATCTCCCTCCTCCTTTTCCCTCAGTAGATAAAGAAAGATGCGCCTTTACTAAATCTTTCACATCCTCTTGTTTCTCACATCTATCAAGACTCATGTGGGCTTAGAGGTTTGTGATGACAACGAAATTCACACAACCCAAAAATGAACTACTAGAACTCTGATTCCCAACATGAATTGGATACTTAGGAAGCCTTTATTTATGACCAAGATCCATATCGTCCCATCCATGAAATGAGAGAACATTCCCCCATTCAAGTGGTATCTTCCATGTGTAAGTCCGACCCTAATATGAACTATGAGGGATTTGATTACTAAATAATTGGGATACATAGTTAGCCTCTTTAAGGTCCAATACTAATACCAAAATTGACCAAGTGTTCACTGGGACATATCCCCTGTAGGGACATGTTTTCCCAGGTGACTATACCTCTCTTGAGCATCCCAGTCCTCTTCAGTGTAAGTCCCAATACAAAATCTTGTCTATGCCTCCTCCTCCTAGATGTCTTTACTGAATGACGTTAAACTGAATGGATGGGTCCTCATCACATGAACTTAAAAGGTGATGCGTCCAGCCGTGCGACACCTAACTATGTGAGTTTTGATTCCCCTCATAGGGATACATAAGAATCTTATCTTATGGGTTCAATTCTGATAGTGAAACAATGTTGTACCCTCCTGGATGAAATTCAACTCCAAAGTGCCTCATCATATAGATCAAACCAGCATTGTCCCTGTAATTTCCATCTCATGCTCATATATGGTTAGTCTTGAAACCTATGTATAACCCGTAGATATATGCTTGGGAAAAATTAAGGATTCATGAACATATGAATATT
This sequence comes from Viscum album, assembly GCA_963277665.1. NCBI lineage: Eukaryota > Viridiplantae > Streptophyta > Magnoliopsida > Santalales > Viscaceae > Viscum > Viscum album. Next base: position 1,893,587,126 of record OY728158.1, on the reverse strand, counting down.
TCTTAAATCTATAAGAGAGTCCCAAAGTAGGAAAATACCCCCCCCCCAAAAGGGTGTGATGGGCCCGACCTCCCATCCTCTCGATCAATGGAGCCCTTAAGCGTCGTTGGCCAAATCATCATGCAACAAGTTCCTACCTTTGGAAAGAAGGCCCATGAATCATGGATAATGAGACCATTGAGTGTTTTTGGATCCACAAACAAACTTGTTGGAAACCATCCATGGACTTCATACCCTAAGTGAAACCCTTCACATTAACAGACACTTGGTTACTATTAGTTAGGAAATTTTGGTCACCCCACAATGGACCAATGCAAATCAGGTTGAAACAAAAATGGTGAAACTGACATGAATCCCAAAAAAAGGTGGAAGTATTACCCCACCTCAAGCACCATTCACTTCAAAATGAAGATGGCCAATCCGGATCATCAATTTCACATATGATCACCAGATGCTACTTTGACAGGGATTTGTTGCCAGTGTATTCCATATATATATTATAGACACTTAAGATAGCTCTCTTTGATCCAAATGGAATCTCAATAAATTTCTCAAACACGCATGTCTATAGCCACACAGGCGACCAGATCCCCAAAAAATAATAGGACCCCCTCGCCTACCCAGTATCTTCAATGATGGATTTCAAACATGCCGATCAAAAGAGTACCATTCAAACGGTACTCTCCCTAAAATAGAGGCCGTAAGGAAGGCTCTCCAATCGGTAAAAGATCGCTAGCCACCTCTTTAGCTACGACTAAAGATCTGGAACATGGGGGATCTACTGGATATCTCCAACCACTTTAGGATTTTGACCCCAGAGCATGATAATAAGTACCTCCCTTATCATAGGGAGGTAGATGAAGTCGATGCCAATGAATTCATCCCAGATGCCCAAGATCCCTGCTATAGGGCTCCTGTCGGAGGACGTCAGAATCAACGACATACAACATGATATACTAACTCTAAATAGGATCCAATGTCAAGGGAACCTACTAAAGTTCAAAGGAAATGGTCCCCTCAGGCTGCCTACTGAGGTAGAGAAATGCATAATCAGGAATAAGTTATCACCCTGATTCCTGAGGAGGAGGTCTACCAAAAAAACACAACAACATGTAATGAGCATGCATGTAATCATACCCCTCATACTAAATCCCACCATGGAAATAGGGTGGTACAATATGAGAAAACTCACATTTCTTCTAGTGCTCTCTGGTCCCACCGTTCAGATAGACCAGCAAATTACATGCAGATAAAAATCTGTACTAATGTGTGAGAATCCCGTCATCCAAATAGGATGGAACCCATATATAAGAAGAATCAAATCCATGATGATGAAAAACAAGCCCAATATCTAAATAGGGAAGAAATTTATGGTTATTCTTACAACACTAAAAGTGAATATGAAGCCCACTAGTCAAATACAATGGAAATCAAATGTAAGTAGAGTCAAATTCCTATAGATGAAAATCAATCCCGTGAGACAAATATAGTGGAAAACAAGCATATGGAAATTCCTTCTTACAAATACAAAGTCCTCTTTCCAAATATGGTGTCATCCCGAGAAACCATCCAGTGAAAGACTCGTTCCCCTGCCCCGACACAAGAGAACTGCCAGTACCCACTAGCGACTCATGGAGAACCGGAGCAAGAATAACATCTTGCTCAGACATCATAATGGGAATTCATACCTGTTCTAGCTAAATAAGTATAAAAAAAATCCTGGTGATTATGGAGGATCAGACATCAATCCCAGACCATATCCTCTAGACTTGTCAAGAAATCATTTCATCGACATCAAAAGCGAGGAGTCGGGCCCACAACCCGATCTACCCAGATAGGGTGATTCATCCACCAAATCAGATAATCACTCTGTAGAAAAATAGCATACATTCTCTAGTATTTTAGGGTTAACTACCATATTCCACATTACAAGGACAACTGGATCGGGAAAAAAAAAATTGTTCCAAATGGGGGACACTGGTCCAATGTGGAGGCCACTCCAGGGTAGGTATATATCCATTCTAGAACTCAAGATGATCGTCAGCATATCCCAAAGATATCACAAGAAAAAATTAGATAGGGACCCATATATTAAGTCTATCACCAACAGAAAGTGGCCACATTTTCCAACAATAGAAGTCTAAAAAATGAAAGGTTCCAAAGGAAATCAGAAAATGAAGTTAAAATTCATGATTCTACTCTGCTATAAGTTGGAGTTCTTGATTCCATCAAACATAAATTAAAAAAGGCTCAAGATCCTATCAATCTATTTAAAAATTATGGAAGTTTAAGTTTTAGTTGTAAAGGCCATCCCTAAAATGTTGCTACCAGCTACTCTGAAGGCCCTCCCTAGTCCACCCACGGTGGCTTACTCTATGGGCTAGAAACGATCGATCACGAGATCCCATATACTGATGTGTGTTAGGGTAGCCCTCTATCAGACCAGAAGATCATACAACAAGAAGGACCTCCCTTTGTTATTGTCCACCCTGATGGTCCTCCCCAGGTTTTACACTGTAGATATGGTTCTCTCTATTGTCATACATCATGTTTGATGGTAGTTTTTCCATGATGGAATTCGCTACAAAGGCCCTCCCTGTAGTGACATCAAGACCCGAGAGGGCCCTCTCATCATTTTAGTACATCCTAAAGGCCCTACCCATAGTTTACACTATAGATACTCTACCTACAGCCAGAGCTATTATGGTAGTCCTCTCCATGATAGCAGTCAATGTGATGGCCCTCCCCTCAATGATGCCAAGCAGCAAGAATTCCCTCCCCTTGTTACAGTCTTCCCTGAAGGTCCTCCCCAGGGTATAATCTGTATAAGTCCTCTATATGGTTGGAAACTAAGCTATGATGGTATTCCTCACCATCATGGAACTGAATATTAGGCTCATCCATGTAGTCAAAATTTAAGTCGATGATATGGTCCTCCCCTCATCGGGTCAAATGTGATAAATCCCTCATATGCAGAGGTGCTTGAAAAAATGGAGTACGACATGTGGAATACTCTCTACATGAAAAGAGATAACCTTTATCACCCAGAGGAAGGACTAGGTCCATTCTGATCTTCGGATCCACCCTCATACCATTTACATGTCAACGAGACTCCCGCTAACCTCGATGCTTGGAATGTATTCATTAATGAGGAGTCAAACCAGGTGGATCAAGAAGAAGAATCCTTAGTAGGAAAATAACAAGATATCTTTATTATGAGAATAAAAATATATAGGAATAAAATACTAGTGTTGTATTTTCCTACAATCACTTCTCAATATAACATGCCAAAAGAGTTTTCAGAAGAATGTTTAAATAACATTCCCCTCAATGTATGGACCACTCACTACCAGATAAAAGAAAACTTTTTACCCTATAAAGGGTATGCATACCATTTTAATTTCCTGGAAAATTGTTGTCATCAGGTCGACCTAGAAGCCCTTCCATTTGTACAAAATCCACAGTCAGAAAAGTGAAAGAAAGACCTTGGACTAGTCTGCCTCCATGCACCGCACAAGTTATACTGCATTATCAGAAATGCCCTATCTGGAGTTCATATATGGGGATGGGGAGAACAAGAATCCCTACACCTTACCCCACTTCCCATCCATTAGAAACCACCCAAGGTGACATCATGAAATGTCATCATCCCCAGATGACAATTTAATGAAGTACCAACTTAGTAAAGGAGGGACTCTTGACAAGAACCTGTCTTTAGTAAGTCTCTGATAAAACACTATTTTGTTGAATATTTTATTAAAAATAAATGATATAATTTCATCACATTATGTTAAATATGTTTATTTATAAAATATTTGGGATTTGATAATTCATTCGAAAATTTGGTGAAAATTCCAGTTTTACCCTTTATAGTGCACTGTAGTATTTCAAAGAAAAATATTTTTATATTTATTATTTGAATTATAAATTTGGTAATAGTGTTACCAATTTAAATATATACAACTTTTATTCAGGACATGAGAGTTAAAAAGTGCATTTCATTGGAGAAAATGTGCCATGAAGTCAAAATTGGGCTGGACTCCCCAGAATGGATAAAGGTTTTGTATGTGGGCCATTAATTCTTCATCCGTGCTTGGATTAGGCCCATGTTTTGAGAGGCTCTCAAAGATTCATTTTATCACAAATCATAAATCCGGAAGGATATCTGATTCATGAGTTTTTGATGTAAAATTGGCGGTGCAAGTCGTATTAAAATATTTTTCCAAGATTCCCCATTCACACATGAAACCTCTTTAAACCAAGCCTCCCCTCCACTCTATAAATTAGTGTTTTTCTAATTTGGAGGGCTTGGGAAGTGCATTAGGTTATTGAAGAAAGAGGATAATTTTTTTCACCTAAAATTTCCAACCATTATAAGAGGGGTAGCTTTTGAAGCAAGGATCCCCTCATCGAAGCCTGCTTCTCCTCTTCATTTTGTAATGTTTTAATTTGTGTACTAACCTTCTTTTCTCTTCTTTTATTTCTTATCTTATCTTCGGTTTTGTTTAAATTTTTTTCTTCTATTAATCTTCATAACTAGGTTGGAATCAAGATTGGAGATGAGATTGTGTTCTACCCTTTTAATCCATTGCTCATGTAAAACATCTCCATGATGACCACACCACCCATGGAAGAGTAGTTTTCTTAGTGATCAATCTATCTTCTATCCTTATTCATTAATTTATTTTGAATAAATGATATAATTTAATTCACATAATATGATCAATTAATTGAGTTTATAATTTAATTTAAACCAATCATGAAATTGAACAATTTACATGAAAACACGTGAGGATGAGAGTTTGTGTAAATTGTAAGAGTGCGAACTTAATCAGTTATACAAAACCACACGAGATAAATTTGTAGAGTTCAAATATAATACCTAAACTAAATTAATTATAATTTTTAGATAGGAAATGTGCTTTAATTTACCACTTACCATAATCTAATATTAGAACATCAATCAAAGTAGGGTGTTGCGATTGCTTGTTCCAAAGTTAGCCTAGGGTTAAATTTACTTCATCTTAGTGGTTAAGTTAATTATCGTAGGGTTTAGGATTTAAAAAATTAAGTGATCATAATTAAGTGAATGTTAATTTAAATGATAATGATTAATAATTGATTGAATAGGTAGAGTTAGATCAATTACTCCTTTTAAATATTTTCTCAAAAAAAAAACATCTTCTCGTTGTGCTTTGTTAATCAACTTTCATTTGAAAATTAAAAACAAAAAAAAAATGAATTCTTCTTCCAGAAAACTTCTTGTAGTTTTATAAACGATAAGAAACACCACATACTTTCAAGTAGTTTTTTAATTCTATTTTATTTTATTTTTAGAATACTTTTAAGAAGTTGTTTTAATTCACATCCTCCTTTGAGAGATGATCTTGGTCAGCCACTCTGCTGCACCTAAGTAACTCGAAACCAAACATCATTTGAGGGTTCCCATGACAGTGCCTTTAAAAGTGGCGCTATTTTTGGGGAGTCATGTAATTATTTCAACCAATTAGAGGTATTTATTTTATTTTACATTTTATTCTCTTCCTCTCTTCTTTCTTCCTTCTTTACCCAATCTGATTTTTTCTTCTTCTTTTATTTTCTTCTACTTATTTTTGGACCATCAACTCAAACGTCTAATTTTTATTTTACTATGGTCCAATTTCATTATTTTCATTTTTATTTGATTTATGAAATTAACTAATCCCAAAGATCTATTAGATCATGACCCTGAGATTGAACACAACCTTAGGGCTTGAATCAGGCATTCTCAGTCTACGGGAAGTTTCAACATTCAAACAGTTGAATAATTTCTCCACTCCATGAACATTGAAATTGGAAAAACTTCTAATTACAACATAAAACAAGAACCAATGGATGAAAATAATGTAAATGAACTTAATATAACCATTCAAGAATTGGATACACCTGATATTAACTATCAACCAAATTGTATTGCATACCCAAATCGCGAATCGGTCTTTGAACTAAAATCTGGTTTAATTTATCTTCTTCCAAAGTTTTAGGGATTATCTGGGGAGGATTCACATAAAAATTTAAAAAAAATTACTGTGGTTTTCTCAACCTTAAAACCAAGAAATTTTTCTGAAGATCAAATCAAACTAAGAGCATTCCCATTCTCACTTGATAGAGTTGCAAAGGAATGGATGTAATATCTACAACCTGAAGATGTAATTTGTTAGAATGATTTAAAATGTCTTTTCTTGCAAAGATTTCTTGCAGCATCAATGACCAATTACATTATTAAGATGATATCAGGGATCAAGCAAGTGGAATGAGAGTCAATGTATGAGTACTGGGTCTTATTCAAGAAGTTGTGTGCAAGCTAACCACATAACCAAATCAGTGATCCATTGCTCATACAGTACTTCAAAAAAGGAATCACACCTATGGAAATAAGCATGGTGGATTCCGCAGCAGGAGGAGCATTAGTGGAGAAGACACCAGCAGTTGCACATGCGTTTATCGACAAAATTGACCAAAACTCCCAACAATTTTGAGATTGAGGTACACTGCATGTCATAGGAGTACATCAGGTAAGTCCTTATTCTCTTGACTATCATTTGATTGATACTAAGTTAGAATAATTTACCACTATGCTGAGCCAGATTGAATTGGATCAAAAGACATCCCAACCCCCTCCTCAAGGCCATGAGGCATTTTCACTAAGACAAGCCACCCAACTGACTGTTTCCCCCAACTACAAGAAATAGAAGATTGTGAAGTAGTGTTTCCTAGGAGACCATTTTAGCAAAACAAAAAACAACCATAACCCCTAAAAAAGTTTGATTCATTTGAACCAACATACAACCAAGTATGGAAGGATAAAACAGACATGAGGTATGGCTCTGGACAACAACAAAGGCCCCCCTTTCAACAAAACTTCCAGCAGCCTCCGCCTTAACAGTAGGGATTCCAACAACCCCAAAAGAGATTTGAATTTCAATCATCAAAAATCCAACAACAATGGAATCCCTCACCAAATGTAGATTTTAATACTAATGATCTTTTGATACAATTTGTTCATAATAAACCGAATGAGTTGAAGAGTCAAGGTTCAGAGCTGAGGGAGTTGAAAACTCAAATGAGCCAGATTGCCACCACCCTCCATGAACTGGTAAGCAAGAATTCTGGAAATCTACCTTCCCAACCTACTTTAAATCCCAAGGGGAATGTCTGTGCCATCACATTGAGAAGTGGGAATCAAACAACTAATTCTTCTCCAGCTACCATTCAACTGGGATTCACCACAACTTCGGAGAAGACCTATTCAAAACTGGTTGATGAGCAATTCAAGGAGAAAGACAAAGGTTAGAAAAAGATTAATGATGTTACTCTTAAACCACTTCCATTTCCAAACAGAGTTGTACAAACCAAAAATATTTTTGAAGAAGTAATGAAAAATGAAGTTTTGGACACATTCAAGCATTTGGAGATCAATATTCCTCTACTTAAAGCCATCAAGAAAATCCCAAGGTAAGTGAAATTCTTAAAATAAATTTGTACCAATAGAAGAGGGATCAAGGGAAATGAGAGGATCAATCTTGGAAGGAATGTGTCAGCACTCATTACACAAAATCTAGCAATTCCAAAAATGTGCAGGGATCTGATAAATTCACCATCCGTTTCACTATAAAAGAGTTGCACTTTTCTAATGCACTTTGTAATTTAGGAGCTTCTATAAATGTGATGCCTCATAATGTATTCTCTTCTTTGCAGGTTGGTGAGATGAAACCGATGAGAGTAGTGGTGCAGTTGGCGAATAGAGCTACAACATATCCGGCGGGAGTTCTTGAGGATGTACTTGTCTGGGTAAGAGAGATGATCTTTCTAGAATATTCCTATGTGCTTAACATGGAGGATGATCGGGAAAGTTCTCATTCCCCCATTATCTTAGGTAGAACCTTCCTCAAAACGGAAAAACAATCATAAATTTAATGAGGGTACACTTTCCATGGAATTTATGGATGAAGTTGGGATATTTAATGTTATGGATTCCGTGGAGTACCCCACATAGGATCATTCTGCATTTTTTATCTTCCATTTTGAACCACCAAATAAAAACCCCATGGGATTTTATTGTTCTATGCTTAGGAAGATTATGAGTATTGGTTCTAGTTTGATGTTTAAGAGTACTTCCACACCTATTTCTAATGCATAAGACTCACTTAGATTTGATTTTGAAATGAAGTCATATTATGATTTTGATCATGTGAACTCTAATTATGACATGGATGTTGAGTATGTTGATGGATTTGATGCTTTATTCTCTGATTTTGTTGATTTATATTCTAATACTGATGCTATTTGAGAACATATTTTAGTTCCTTTTATGTCTCCATCCATACACCACCCCCCCTACACTGGAACTCAAGCCATTTCCACCAAATATCAAATACTCATACTTGTTAACTGGTGATAAATTACCTGTTTTCATTGCTAACAATCTCCCTTTTTAACATGAAGAATTTTTTTGAATCTTTTGATGGATAACATTAGGGAAATTGAGTGGACCTTGGCTAACATATCAGGTATTATCCCCTCCATTTTCACGCATAGGATTCTTTTGGAGGATGAGGATAAATCGGCTAGGCAGCCACAAAGGAGACTCAATCCAACACTTTTGGAGGTTGTTAAAAAAGAGGTTGAAAAATTTCTTGAGGCAGGTATAATCAATCCCATTTCAGATTCCCAGTGGGTGAGTCCTATTCATGTTATTCCTAAGAAAAGTGGTGTTACAGTTGTAAAAAAACGATAAATCAGAGTTAGTTCCGATGAGGGTACAAAAAAGTTGGCGTGTGCGTATTGATTATAGGAAACTAAACCAGTCCACTCGCAAAGACCATTTCCCCCTTCCATTTATTGATCAGATGCTTGAGGGACTAGTTGGGAAGACGCACTATTGTTTCTTGGATGGATTTTCTGTATATTTTTAGGTTTCTATAGCTCCGAAGGATTAGGAAAAGACAACATTTACCTATCCCTTTGGCACGTTTTCCTACCGAAGGATGCCATTTGAACTTTACAACGCCCCAGGTACCTTCCAGAGATGCATGGTGAGTATTTTTTTTTCTAATTTTATTGAAACTTGCATGGAGGTATTCATGGATGATTTTATAGTGTATGGGTCTTCATTTGATGAATGGATAAGTAATTTGGGAAAGGTGTTGAATCGTTGTATTAAGAAGAATCTGGTCATGAACTTTGAAAAGTGTCATTTCATGGTAGAGAATGGGATTTTCTTAGGGAATGTAGTGTCAAAACATGGGATAGAGGTTGATAGATCAAAGGTAGATATTATTTCATCCTTAACATATCCTTCATGTGTGCGTGATGTTATATCTTTCCTAGGGAATGCAGGATTTTATCGACACTTCATCACAGATTTTAGTAAGATTGATCTCCCTATGTCACGATTACTTTAGAAGGATTCAGATTTTGTGTTTGATGATTCTTGCAGGACGTCGTTTGATGAGATAAAGAAGTTTTTGACCACTCCACTGATCATACAACCCCATGGTTGGAGATTCCTTTTGTGCTTATGTGTGACGCCTCCATTTTCACAGTTGGATCTGTCTTATCTCAAAGGGTGGGGGGACGTTCACATGTGATTTCCAATGCATCGATGACACTGGATTCAGCCCAATAAAAATACACAACCATAGAAAAGGAGTTTCTTGATGTTATATTCGCTTTAGATAAATTCTGTTCATATTTATTTGGCTCTAAAGTAGTTGTTTTTTTGACCATGCAACTCTGAGGTACCTCTTGAAGAATCCAGACACAAATCCCAGGCTAATCCGATGGATGCTCCTTCTTCAAGAATTTGACATTGAGATAACGGAAAAAAAGGGGTTAGAAAACCTAGTGGTATACCACATGAGTAGGCTTACTCACACAGTAGAGGATGACACCTTGGACCAGGTACCACTTCGAGACACTTTTCCCGATGAGCATCTTTATTCCATCATCGGTACGCATCCTTGGTACGCTGATTTAGTGAACTACATTTTTGCCTCGGAAATCCCTGCAAATTTAAAGAAACATCAAGTCAAAAAATTATAGAGTGAGTCAATATTTTATGTCTGGGATGATCCATACCTATGGCGTATGTGTAGAGACCAAATTATTAAGAGGTGTGTTCCTGATCATGAGTTTGAGTCTATTTTACATTTTTTTCATACACTTTCTTATGGTGGACACTTTGGACCCCAACGAATAGCTAGGAAAGTTTTGAACTCTGAATTATATTGGCATAACTTATTACATGATGCCCATGTGTTTTGTAAGTCATGGTCTCGTTGCCAACACACTGGGATCATTTATTGGATACATGAGATGTCCCAACAACCCATATTATTTTGTGAGATTTTTTATGTATGGGGCATCAATTTTATGGGTCCTTTTCCCAGTTCATTTTTTTTTCATTTTGGTTGCTGTTGATTATGTGAGTAAATGGGTGGAGTCTAAGGCCACCAGGACAGAAGACTCTCATGTTGTTGTGGGATTTGTCAAAACATAGATTTTTTGTAGGTTTGGAGTACCAAAGGCCATCATCAGTGATCAAGGGACACACTTCTGCAACCAGAATTTGGCTTCCCTCCTTCGAAAGTATGGGGTGAAACACAAAACATCAACACCATACCATCCCATAACAAATGGAAAGGTTGAGGTTTCAAATCGTGAGTTGAAACAGATTTTTTAGAAAACCGTGCATCCAAATAGGAAGGATTTGAGCAAGCTCTTTGATGATGCGATGTGGTCATATAGGATAGCATACAAAACTCCCATCAGTATGTCCCCATTTCGGATTGTTTTTGGGAAAGCATGTCATCTCCCTGTGGAAGTTGAGCATCGAGCTTATTGGGCTATAAAGAAATGAAACATGGATTTTTCCCAAGCTAGAATCTAATGGAAGCTGAAAATTCAAGAGCAAGAGGAGATTCAATTGTCTTCATATGAGAACTCAAGGCTGTCTAAGGAAAGAACCAAAGTATCTCATGACCAAATGATCCAACAAAGGGAGTTTTATGTTGGATATAAAGTCCTTCTCTACAGTTAATTACTAAAGTTGATGCCTGGTAAGTTGCATTCCAGGTGGTTAGCTCCTTATGTTGTGACTAATGTTATTCCTTTTGGTACAATGGAGATCACACAGGAGGACACATGAAGGATCTTTACAATCAATGGGCAACATTTGAGGAGATACATTGAGGGACTTCCTATTGATGTAGTGGATTTTATTACACTGCATGACCCCATTATCACTTAAGCATATCAGGTTATTCCTAACCCCATCACCACTTGAGAATATCATGGGTGCCCTCAAACGATTTTCGGTTTCGGGTTACATAGGTGCAGTAGAGTGGCTGACCAAGATCGTCTTTCAAAGGAGGAAGTGAATTAAAACAACTTCTTAAAGGTATTCCAAAAATAAAATAAAATATAATGAAAACACTACTTGAAAGAATTGGGGTTTTTTTATCGTTTATAAAACTAAAAGAAGTTTTCTGGAAGAAGATTGCATTTTTTTGTTTTTAATTTTGTAATGAATGTTGATTAACAAAGCATAACGAGAAGATGTTTTCTTGAGAAAATATTCAAAAGGCATAATCGATTTAACTATACCTCTTCAATAAATTATTAATATTTATCATTTAAATTAACATTCAATTAATTATGATCCCTTAATTTGTTAAATCCCGAAATCTAAAAGAATTAACTTTACCATGAAGATGAAGTGAATTTAACCCTCGGCTAACTTCGGAACATGCAATCACAACACCCTGCTTTGATTGATGTTCTAAGATTAGCTTATGGTCAGTGGTAAATGAAGGAACATTTACTATTTATAAATTAGAATTAATTGAGTTTAGGGATTATATTTTAACACTAAAAATTGATCTCGTATGGTTTTGTATAACCGATTAAGTTTACACTCTAACAATTTACACAAAATCTCGTCCTCACGTGTTTTCATGTTAATTGTTCAATTTCTTGATTAGTTTCAATTAAATTAAAAACTCAATTAATTTATCACATTATGTGATTTAAATTATATAATTTATTCAAAATAAATGAATTAATAAGTATATAAGATAGATCGATCACTAAGAAAACTACTCTTCCATGGGCGGTGTGGTCATCGTGGAGACGTTTTGCACGAGCAAAGAATTGAAAGGGTAGAACCCAATCTCGTCTCCACTCTTGATTCCAACCCAATTAGGAAGAATAATAGAAGAATAAATTTAAACAAAACATATGAAAATTTATAAAATAAAATAAGATCAAAGAAGTTTAGTATACAAATGAAAACATTACAAAATGAAGAGGAGAAGGAGACTTCGATGAGGGGATCCTTGCTTCAAGAGCTACCCCTCTTACAATGGTTGGAGAATTTGGGTGAAACCAATTCTTTTCTACCTTCAATCTTTTAATGCACGTCCTAACCCCTACGAATTAGAAAAACACTGATTTATAGAGAGGAGGGTAGGCTTAGATTAAATAGGTTTCAAGTGTGAATGGGGAATCCCGACGAAATATTTTAATACAACTTGCACAACCAATTTGACCTCCAAAAAGTGAAAATAAGATCTTATTTCAGAAGGATTATTTGGTAGAAAATTAATCCACGAGCTCCTCTCAGATTATGGTCCTAAGACAAGTAGGGATGAAGATGTTATAGCCCAAATATATAACCTATGTCCATTCTGGAGAGTCCAGCCTAACTTTGACTTCATGGCCCATTTGTACCAAACAAATGCAATTTTTAACTATAGTGTCCTGAAGAAATGTTATAGAAACTTAAATGAGGAAAACTGTTACAAAATTTAAAATTCAAATAATAAATATAAAAATATTTATCTTTGAAATACTACAATGCACTATAAATGGTAAAACTGGAATTTTCACCAAATTTTCAAATGAATGATCAAATCCAAAATATTTTATAAATAAACATATTTAAAAAAATGAGAAATTTATTTCATTTATTATTAATAAAATAAAAAAAATAGTGTTTTATCAACTCCCCCACACTTACCCTTCTGCACTCATGGGAAAAACTTCATATCCAGTAAACATCAATATCAAATCAAAACAAATTTTAAATCACATATCCTTGAGATCCAACAATTACACACCAAGACATAAAAGATATAATTACTCATAAAAAACAATTCATTTCATGTTCTCCATTTATATCATTCAATATATTTCCACTTCATTTATCCTCGCATGCACAAAACACTTACCTCACTTGAATTTTCTTTTATCATACAAATTTCAATTTTTCAGTAATGTCTTTCTCATCCAAATACATACAAGGGTCACCATAGGCTTGATAAATTCCTATATCTCCCCCTGATGTGATTCAAGGACATATGTTTATCATGAAGACTTTTCAGGGTTGTTCTTTGGCTTCCGGTTGGTAGGATTTAGATGTGAAAAATTCTGAGGCTGAATGAGGAGGGATTGACTCTTTTTGAAGAAAAATTGCATTAATCTAATTTCCACTTAAATATGGTCTCCTAATCAATACTCATATAATCAATTCATGTTTATCATCCAAAAAAATAAATGAATGTGCACACCATTCGACATTTCAGTCGTACAAATGTCAATCTTCTCAAACATAATTTTTATGAAAGCTCTAGAAAGACACAACATTCAATATAATTATTTTATTCATTAGAAAACACGTCTCTTGAGAATTTAATTTTCCTCCAAAATTATCACAAAATGTGGCATCCCAACACAAGACAACTTCCCTCACACTTACGTTCGACTAGATTATGCAATTTCACTTCCAGAGTAGGTTGGATAGGAACAAATGGCTTGTATTGTGGAAAACCAAATAGGTTGTTCATGGATTATAAGGGATAAAAGATTAAATGTCCAAGGAAGTCCATTATAAAAAGGATTCATTGAAATAGGGGCCTTAATACTAAAAAAATTCCTCAATCATTTAAACATAAGTACCTCAAACCCTGATGTTTTGACATGAATAAAACAAATTCTGGTTAAATCAAGCATGGTTTGGTTCTCTCAAGAAGTGAGGTGAATGTAAAGAATGGGAAAATAATGGTTCAGAAGCCTCACAGGAAAGTGATTTCAAATAAAAAGATAGTGAGATGTGGCATGGGATTCAAAATTCAGAGTACTTTTAATGAAATTACTAAAGATTTGAACTTGAAAGAAATTCATTTTCATCATTCATTTAAGCTCAGTTTCATGGGATAAATTGTTTCACTTATTGATATGCATTTAAAAATCATGATGAGAATAATTTCGTCTCAAAAGATTCAAAAACACACAAAAAATTGAAAAATAAACAGACAAAATTTGAAAAACAAACACTTTTTTGTTTGCGAAAATCATTGAAAAACAGTAAATCAATTGAAATTACTAAACTAAAAGGTTCCCTCCACCACACTTAAAATATTTCATTGTACTCAATGTGAACCCATGAGATGATATATGCACATGAAATATATAATTTTAAATAGGACAAAGTATAAAAAGTTAAAGTGTTAGGAACAGCCTAATATGCTCAAGTGATGATGGGGACATGCAGTGTGATGAAATCCACTACATCAGTAGGAAGTCACTCAATGTATCTCTTCAAATGTTGACCATTGAATGTAAAGCTCCTTCTTGTATCCTCTTTTTTTGATCTCCACTGCACCATAAGGAAAAAAATTAGTCACAACATAAGGACCTAACCGCCTGGAAAGAAACTTACCAGGCATCAGCTTCAGTCGTGAAATGTAGAGAAGAACTTTCTCTCTAACATGAAACGCCCTTTGTTGGATCATTTTGTCCTGAGATACTTTGTATATTTCCATATAGATCCTTGAGTTCTCATATGAATAAAATCAAATCTACTCATGCTCTTGAATTTGTAGCTTCCTTTGGATTCCAGCTTCATCCAAATCCATGTTGCATTTCTTTATAGCCCAATAAGCCCGATGCTCAACTTCCACCGGGAGATGACACACTTTCCCAAAAAAAATCTGAAATGGAGATATACTGATGGGAGTTTTGTATGATGTCCAATATAACTATAGCACATCATCCAAGTGCTTTATCCAATCCTTCCTATTTGGATGCACAGTTTTCTCTAAAATCTGTTTCAACTCATGATTTGAAACCTCAGCCTAGCAATTTGTTTGGGGGTGGTATGGTGTTGATGTTTTGTATGTCACCCCATACTTCTGATGGAGGGAATCAAAATTGTAATTTCATAAGTGTGTCCCTTGATCACTGATGATGTCCTTTGGATCTCCAAACCAACAAAAAATCTATTTTTTTGAAAAATTCCACAACAGCACGAGATTCATCAGTCCTGGTGGCCTTAGCATCCACCCATTTACTCACATAATCAACAACAACCAAAATTTACAAAATACCAAAGGAACTAAGAAAATGAACCATAAAATCGATTCCCCATACATCAAAAATCTCACAGAATAATATGGTTTGTTGGGGCATATCGTGTCTCCCAGAAATGTTCTCAATGTGTTGACAATGAGAGCATGGCTTACAAAACACATGGGCATCATGGAATAAGCTAGGGCAATATAATCCAGAGTCTAAAACTTTCCTAGCTATTCGTTGGGGTCCAAAGTGTCCACCATAATCAAGTGTATGAAAAAAATGTAAAATAGACTCAAACTCATGATCAGGAACACACCTCCTAATAACTTGGTCACTACACATACGCCATAGTTATGGATCATCCCAAACATAAAATCTTGACTCACTCTTTAATTGTTGGACTTGATGTATCTTTGAATTTGGAGGGATTTCAGAGGCAACAAGATAGTTCACTAAATCAGTGTTCTAAGGATGCGTACCTGAGATGGAATAAAGATGCTCATTGGGAAAAGTGTCCCGAAGTGGTACCCTGTCCAAGGTGTCATCCTATAGTGTGTGAGTAAGCCTACTCATGTGGTCTGCCACTAGGTTTTCTGACCCCTTTTTGTACTTTATATCAATGTAAAATTCTTGAAGGAGGAGCATCCATCGGATTAGCCTGGGCTTTGCATTTTCCTTCTTCAAGAGGTACCTCAGAGATGCATGGTCCGAAAAAACAACTATTTTAGAGCCCAATAAATATGAAAAGAATTTTTCTAAAGTGAATATAACAATAAGAAATTCTTTTTCTGTGGTTGGGTAGTTTTATTAGGATGAATCCAGTGTCCTATATGCCTTGGCAATCACTTGTGAACGTCCCTCCACCCTTTGAGATAATACTGCTGCAACCGTGAAGATGGAGGCGTCACACATAATCTCAAAAGGAATCTCCCACCGTGGGCGCTATATGATCAGTGGAGTGGTCAGACACTTCTTTAGGTCATCAAAGGAAGTCCTGTAAGAATCATCAAACACAAAATTAAAATCCTTTTGAAGTAATCATGACATAGGAAGAGAAATCTTACTAAAATATTTGATGAAGCACCGATAAAATCCGGCATTACCTAGGAAAGATCTAACATCACGCACACATGAAGGATATGGTAAGGATGAAATAATATCT
Organism: Viscum album; assembly: GCA_963277665.1. Classification (NCBI taxonomy): domain Eukaryota; kingdom Viridiplantae; phylum Streptophyta; class Magnoliopsida; order Santalales; family Viscaceae; genus Viscum; species Viscum album. The sequence continues at coordinate 1,893,570,568 of OY728158.1, read as the reverse complement.
ACCTTAGATCTATCAACCTCTATCCAATGTTTTGGCACTACATTCCCTAAGACAACGCCATGAACTACCATGAAATGACACTTTTCCAAGTTCAAGACCAGATTGTTCTCAATAAAATGATTGTACACCTTTCCCAAACTACTTAGACATTCATCAAAGGAAGACCCATACACTGTAAAATCATCCATGAATACCCCCATGCAGGTTTCAATAAAATCAGAAAAAATACTCACCATGCATCTCTGAAAGGTACCTGGGGCATTGAAAAGTCCAAATAGAATCCCTCGGTAGGCAAACATGCCAAAGGGATAGGTGAATGTAGTCTTCTTTTGATCCTTTGGAGCTATAGGAACCTAAATATATCCAGAAAATCTATCCAAGAAATAGTACTATGTCTTCTCAGCTAGTCTCTCAAGCATCTGATCAATAAGTGGGAGGGGTAAATGGTCTTTGCGAGTGGACAAGTTTAGTTTCCTATAATCAATACACACACGCCAACTATTTTGTACCCTCATCAGAACTAACTCCTCTTTATCATTTTTTACAACTGTAACACCACTTTTCTTTGGCACAACCTGAATAGGACTCACATACTGGGAATCTGAAATGGGATAGATTATTCCTGCCTCATGTAAAATTTCAACCTCTTTTTTAATAACCTCCAAAAGTGTTGGATTGAGTCTCCTTTGTGGCTGCCTAACCAGTTTAGCCTCATCCTCCAAAAGAATCCTATACATGAAAATATAGGGGCCAATACCTAATATTTCAGCCAAGGTCCACCCAATTTCAATGATGTTTTCCCTCAAAAAATTCAAAAGTTTTTCTTCATGTTCAAAAGGGATATTGTTATCAATGATAATAGGTAATTTCTCACCACTTAACAAGTATGATTATTTTAGATTTGGTGGAAATGGGTTGAGTTATAGTGTAGGGGGTGGTGTATGGATGGAGACATAGAAGGAACTGAAATATGTGCACAAAGAGCATCAGTATCAAAATATACATCATCCAAATCAGAGAATAAAGCATCAAATCCATCAGCATACTCAACAGCCATTTCATAATTAGAGTTCACATGATCAAAATCAGAATATGACTCCATTTCAAAATCAAATCTAAGAAAGTCTTGTGCATTAGAAATAGGTGTGGAATTACTCTTAGACATAAAACTTGAACCAATGCTCATAACCTCCCTAAGCATTGAACAATAAAATTCCATGGGATTTTTACTTCGTGGTTCAAAATGGGAGATAAAAAATGCAGAATAATCCTCTAAGGGGTACTTCATGGAATCCATATCATTAAATATCACAACTTCATTCCCAAATTCCATGGAAAGTATACCCTCATTAACATTTATGATTGTTTTTTCAGTTTTGAGTAAGGGTCTACCTATGATAATGCGGGCATAAGAACTTACCTGATCATCCTCCATGTTAAGCACGTTGAAATCTACTGGAAAGATCATGTCTCTTACCTGGACAAGTACATACTCAAGAAATCCCATTGGATATTCCGTAGCTTTATTCACCAACTACACCACTACTCTCATAGGTTTTAGATCACCAACCTACAAAGAAGAGAATACATAGTGAGGCATCACATTTATGGAAGCTCCAAAATCTCAAAGTTCATCAGAAAAGAGTAACTCTCGTATAGTGCATGGGATGGTGAATGTACCGGGATCCTTGCACTATGTTGGAATTTCTAGAGTTGGTGTATTGAGTGATGACACATTCCTTCCAAGATTGATCCTCTCATTTCCCTTGATCCCTCTTAGATTGGTACAAAGTTTTTTTAAGAATTTTTCATACCTTGGGATTTTCTTGATGGCTTCAAGTAGAGTAATGTTGATCTCCACACACTTGAATGTGTCCAAAACCTCATTTTCATTACTTATTCAGCCATATTTTTGGTTTGTACAACTATTTTTGGAAATGGAAGGGGTTTAGGAGGAAAATCATCAATATTTTTCTTACCTTTGTCTTTCTCCTTGGATTGCTCATCAACCAGTTTTGAATGGGACTTCTCTGGAGTTGAGGTGAATCCCAGTGGAATGGTAGGTGGAGAAGAATTAGTTGTATGCTTCCCACTTCTCAATGTGATGGAACTGACATTCCCATTTGGATTTAGAGTAGGTTGGGAAGGTAGATTTATAGAATTATTTCTTACCGGCTCATGGAGGGAGGTGGAAATCTGGCTCATTTGATTTTTCAACTCCCCCAGCTCTGAACCTTGACTCTTCAACACATTCTGTTGATTAAGAACAATTTCTTTCAAAATATCATTAGTATTAGAATCTACATTTAGTGGGAGATTACCTTGTTGTTCGCTTTTTTATTCTTGGGATACAAATATCCTTTGGAGCTGTTGGAATCCATGCTGGTAAGGCGGAGTCTACTAGAAGTTTTGTTGAAAGGGGGGCCTTTTTTGTTGTCCAGAGCCATACCTCATGTCCATTTTAGCCTTCCACCCTAGGTTTTATGTTGGTTCAAAGGAATAAAACTTATTCTGGGGATATGGTTATTGTTTTTGCTGAAATTACCTCCCAGGAAACACTACTTCACAATCTTCTGTTTCTTGTAGTTGGGGGCAATAGTCAGTTGGGTGGCTTGTCTCAGTACAAATGTCAAATGGCCTTAAAAGAGGGGGTTGGGATGTCTTTTGATCCAATGAAATCTTCCTCACCATAGTGGTCAATTCTTCTAACTTAGTATCAATAAAATGACTTTCAAGAGAATAAGGACTTACCTGATGGACTCTTATTCAATTTTTTGCGTGTTTTTGAATCATTTGAGCTGAAATGATTCTCATAACGATTTTGAAATGCATATCAATAAGTGAAACAATTTATCCCCTGAAACTGAACTTAAATGAATACCTAAAATGACTTTGTTTCAAGTTCAAATCTTTATTAATTTCATGAAAAGTACTCTGAATTTTGAATCCCTTGCCACGTCTCATTGTCTTTATATTTGAAATCACTTTCCTATGAGGATTCTGCACTAAACTATCCCTGATTTAACCAGAATTTGATTTATTCCTATCAAAACTTGAGGGTTTGAGGTACTTATGTTTAAATGATTGAGGCATTTGTTTGGTATTATATCCCCTATTTCAAATAATCCTTTTTAGAATGGACTACCTTGAACATTTAATCCTTTTATCCCTTAGAATCCATAAATAGCCTATTAGGTTTTCCACATTACAAGCCATTTTTCCCTATCCAATCTACACTTGAAGTAAAGTTGCATAATCTAGTTGAACTTATGTGTGGAGGAAGATGTATTGTGTTGTTATACCACATTTTGTGATACATTGGGAGGAAAATTAATTTCCCAAGAGACGTGTTTGCTGCTGAAGAAAATCATTATGTTGAAAGTTGTGCCTTTCTGGAGCTTTCATGAATAACTATGTTTGAGAAGATTGACATTTTTATTGCAGTAATGTTGAATGGTGTTCAAGTTTCATTATTTTTCATGATTATAAAAATGAATTTGTTCTATGAGGATTGATGAGAAGACCATATTTAAGTGGAAATTATATTAATGCAATTTTTCTTCCAAAAGAGTCAAGCCCTCCTCATTTAGCCTCATAAATTTTCACATCTAAATCCTCAAAACTGGAAAGCACAAAACAACCCTTAAAAGTCCTCATGATAAACACATGTCCTTGACTCACATCGAGTGGTGATGGAGAAATTTATCAATCCTATGATGACCCCTGTATGAGTTTGGATGAGAAAGACATTGCTGAAAAATTGACATTTGTGTGATAGGAGAAAATTCAAGCGAGGTAAGTGTTTTGTGCATGGGAGGATAAATGAAGTGGAAATATATTAAATTATATAAATGGAGAACTTTGAAAAATGGCTTTTTATTAGGCATTATATCTTTTGTTTCTTGGTGTGTAATTTTTGGATCTCAAGGATATGTGTTTTAAAATTTGTTTTGATTTGATATTGATGTTTACTTGATTTGAGGGTTTTCCCAGGAGTGGAAAATGGTAAGTGTGGGGGAGTTGATAAAAAACTATTTTATTGAATATTTTATTAATATTAAATGATGTCATTTCCTCACATTGTGTTAAATATGTTAATTTATAAAATATATTGGATTTGATCATTCATTTGAAAATTTGGTGAAAATTCCAGTAATACCCTTTATAGTGCACCGTAGTATTTCAAAGATAAATATTTTTATATTTATTATTTTAATTTGAAGTTTTGTAACAGTGTTCCTCATTTAATTTTCTACAACTTTTATTCCGGAAACTAGAGTTAAATAGTGAATTTGGTTGGTGAAAATGGGCCATGATGTCAAAGATGTGATGGACTCGCCAGAATGGACATAGGTTATGTAGTTGGGCCATAACTTCTTCATCCATTCTTGTATTAGCCCCAAATTTTATAGGATCTTGGGGATTTATTTTCACAAAAATCATCCTTCTGTAATGAGATCTGATTCATGCATTTTGGTTTTCAAATTAGTGGTGCAAGTTGTATTAAATTATTTCGCTGAGATTCCCCATTCATACTTGAAACCTCTTTAAAACAGCCCTCCAATACACTCTATAAATCAGTGTTTTTATTATTTGGAGGGGTTGGGACTTGAATTTGGAGATTGAAGGTAGAGTAGAATTGGTTTCACCCAAATTCTCCAAACATTGTAAGAGGGGTAGCTCTTGAAGCAAGGATCCCCTCATCGAAGCCTCCTTCTCCGCTTCATTTTGTAATGTTTTCATTTGTGTACTAAAAATCTTTGATATTCTTTTATTTCTTATATTTTCTTCTATTTTGTGTAAATTTCTTCTTATCTTAATCTTACTAATTGGTTTGGAATCAACAGTAGAGAAGAGATTGGGTTCTACCCTTTCAATCCTTTGCTCATCCAAAACGTCTCCATGATGACCACACCACCCATGGAAGAGTAGTTTTCTTAGTGATCAATCTATCTTCTATCCTTCTTCATTTATTTATTTTTAATCAATGATATACTTTAAATCACATAATATGATCAGTCTCAGAAGCGTTAGGTCCAATGAGGGAAATCCATCGAGAAGCTCATTAACCTGGATACCGAGAACATCTAGAAGGCTACCTGTTTAAGGGTTTTCAATAATCGAGCACTAATTATGTATTCAGAAGCAAGAAATTCAAATCCAGACCTGAAACCTTACCAAGATCACACTTGTATGGGAATGTGTGAGATCATGAAAGTGGTGATAGCAGCCGCCACCACTGCTACAATAGAAGACCAGCCCCAACCTGCAGGTCTAGGGGAATTTTTAATGAAAAATTCCCTTTCATACTAGTAAATCTGAGCTAAGGAATGTTATTTTGACCCGATTTACATCACACCATGTATTGATAGGGCAAGATGGTCCCACCTATATTGGTAAGTGTATCATTTTTTATGTTATTGAGGAGGTGATGCATTTTCATAATCCTGATGGATGATCCAAAGGAGGTTATGTGTCTGAGTAATTGGACTATGTTGGGTATAATTCCCTTGGATGGTCTCCAATGGGTTTATTCATGGATACAAAAACACCCAATGACCCTAGAATCCATGATTCATAGACCCTATTTCCAATGGAAAGCACTCGATGGATGACGATTTGGCCAAAAACACTTCAGGACTCCATTATCAGAGAGGATGGGAGGTCGGGCTCATCACACCCTTTTGGGGGGAATTATTTCATACTTTGGGGATCTATTATTGATTTTAGCCATGTTAATATGTTCTTGAATCCTCAGTTCATTCCTGATGAGTGTATCTATAGGTTAACCCCGGGTTGAAGGATCATCATGTATATACATGGATTTTATTCCATAGAGACAATGCTAACTTAAGTTATGTAATGAGGCTCTCTGGAGTTTATCATCTTCTAGGAGATATGGAAGGTGGTTTGATGTTGGGGATGGACCCATAATATGGGCTTCCTATGTATCCTCATGAGAGGAATTAGATCCCACGTAGTTCAGTGTCGCTTAACTGGACAAATCACCTTTTAAGGTCGTGTGAAAAGGACCCATCCATACAGTTTAACATCATGAAGTGAGGAAATCTAGGTGAAATATACCTTGTCAAGACTTGGCTTGGGACTCATGTCGAGGCATCCCAAAGTTCCCTGGAGATATGTGGTCTTTTGGGTGGACATGACCTTACAGAGCATATTTCCCAAAGAACATTAGTGTTTATTTGAAGGTAGGATTTGGACCTCAGGGAGACTTCCCACATATCTCGGTCAAATGGGGAATCAGTGTCCATGGAATTCTTGACGAATGGGGACTTATACTCTAAGTAATCCCAGAATTAGGGCGTGGTTTCTCCGGGCTAACATAGAGGTACTGCCCATTTGGGGGGGGGGCATGATTGGGGCTTACACCATAGAGGAGGCCTTACTATTATAATTTTATTGGGACTAACTCAGGAGAACATCCCTTGATCTCAAGCCTTAAACATGCATCCTACATATCTTGGTTGGGGTAGGAATTAGAGTTATCATAGTTCATTTAGCTTGGGATTCCACTTGGGGGGACCCATTTGTGAGAGTTGAACCAGGACTTACTCCTAAAGAGGATTCCCATTTTGTTAGGGGCATAATGTGGTCAACCTTTGGGAACAACACCCTTTTGAGATCAGGCCTTCAAGAAGGTGTCTAGCGTATCTTGGTTGGACTAGGAATTAGAGTTCTCGTAGTTCATTGTTCTTGTTGATTAAATATGGGAGGGTGAAAATTTGTTAGAGTTGAATCAAAACATACTGCTAATGAGGATTTCCTTTTTCATTGGCATAATTGGGTTAACCATTGGGAAGGAAATTACTTTGATATCGGTCTGTCAAGTAGGTGTTATACGTATCCTGGTTGGAGTAGGAATCAGAGTATTCATAGTTCATTTCTGAGTGGGTGAATGTTATATCATCACAAACACCTAATCCCATGTCATTCATGATTGGTGTGAGAAACAAGAGGGTGTGAAAGATTCAATAAATATGAAATTTACATTCTCCAATTATTGAAGATGAGGACAAGAAAGATAGAATATGTTGTGGATATAAGCTCAATGGGAGGGGGAAAGAGAATTAGGTGTGTCAATTCCCTCATTTGGTCCCCTGTCGAGATGATGGTGGGCAAGGAAACAAAGTAATAAGCCTTTCAATGTGGAATGATAATGAAATACATTTGGTTTATCCCTCGTAAGGTTGGGGGATTACCTCAGTGGGAGTTCCCAAGAATGTGTTCTAGGAAAGGAGAGTAATTGAACCTCTCATCAAAAGAATAAATGACCATGATTACTTTGATGGATCATTTTCCCTCATTGAATGGAAAATAAAGTGATCGTCCTTGATCCCTAGAGTAGGGTGGTTCACGTCAGTATCATAAGGTTAGAATCTAGGTTACCCTGAGAATGTAGTCTTAGAGACACTTTTAGGGTCCAAATTGTTGTGGGGAAAACCATAGTGACTATGCTTACCTTGGGTGTGTAGACTCAAAGAGGGTGTTTTGATATGCCCGATGATCTAGTCATAAAGGTCTGGTGGCTTTGGAGGAAGCATTGGGCTGATGCTAGTGGACTAGTTCATGGAGGAGCTTTGGACGACTCAATAGTAATGGAGGGGCATGATTGGAGCTGGGGGGAAGGGCACCTGAAGACACCCCATTCTGTGAACTATTTTTTCATGTGGGACGGGAAAAACCCATGTAGTATACTTCTCTGTGGGTAGAGGGGTTCTCCGCATACCAAATCAGTATGCAGACCTGGGTATGAACCACCGCGTATCAAATTGGTATGCAGTCTTGGGTATAGACCACCACATACTGAAGTGGTACACAATCCTAAATGTGGTCTGCCATGCCGACCTAGGTTCCATCCATGTACTGATGTAGTACGAAACGTAGGGATCAATCTACATAATGATGTACTTTGTGGAGATCTGAATTAAATAAGGTTCCTAGGGCCTATGGTTCGCCGGTCATTTCATTAATTAGTTTTTTGGTTCACCATTTATTATTAAGTTCCTTATTTTTGTGGCTCGTGGTGGGTTATACCTAGGGAAAAGTGGTTTGTAGTTCATACTTCATCAATGATTAAAAGATGAATTCAAAATCGTCTTCATATCTGAATTATCTCTTCTAGGATTTAGGATATCCTTCATGCTCTCTTCTACCCATCCCCTTTTCAGTTACTTTTGTGCTCCATCTATATATTACTCGGTAAATCATATCAGTGGGCATGCAAAATCATTTGTAGAATCCCATAAAGATATAATTCAACCTCCAAAAGACTCAGTCAACCAGGATTTTTAGAGGTTATGGTTCAAGAGACATGGTTTGCGAAACCCACTGGCTTGCTACACCTGTGAACTTCTTAGTTCATCGGATGGTATGTGGATAGAATTTCTCTATTGGATTTGGCTAACGACACTATTCATGGTGGCCTGGTTTTTCTGGCCATTTCCCTATGGGCCAGTGCCTCGCGGGTTCATCCAAGTTCTGATGGTTTTTGATTCATGTGCCTTATGAACCTTTCCTGGTGATGGTATGCTATACACTAAAATACTTCGCAAAGTTTGATTTCTTAATGTTTCTTCTCAAATTTACAATCCAATTTGCATCCATTTGCCTTATTTAACTTGTAGGAATGTTTTATTACATATAAAAAGTTCTTATGGGAGTGTTTATTTCCCTTTGAAAAGTTTTCAGGATGCTACAAATTCCCCCCATCGGAATGGAGTCTGATCGGAACAAAGTTGAGGCTATTCTGATGCTGAAGCAGTCCTGAATAGAAGTAGTTCCTAGTAGAACGATTAGGCCCAGTAGGGGGGACCACACCTAATTATAGGAACCCAATTCATTTGTCTTTTACTGTATCTCATGGAAAAAGGGATCTCAACCTCTCCTCATCTTCCTTTGCTTCCATGTACCGACTCCTCTACGAAATATGTTGTCCACGAACTGTTCTGTACATTCTACGAAATGAATTACTCACAGTTTCTATTTCCCACATACCGAATTCAAGTCCTCAAACTGTTCTAAAGAATTTTAAAATTATGTTCTTCCTTCCACATAGAGATATTATTATGTGGTTATCCTGTTACGCACACCAAACTTTAAACATGAAAACTAAACATTAAACTCTTTTCAATTGAACTTAAAATTTCAATCGGAAAACTTTGAACATCTATATAGTGTGGTATCGGTTCATGGTTTATTCATTATAAAAAACACTTAGTTCACTGACCAATTAACAATGGGCTAGCTCCTCACAAGCCTTCCTCATACTGAGGTAATATGCGGGATGCATTCCACATGCTGATACTGTACGTATGAAATGGATTTTGCATACCATTCTCGGGAACAATATGCGGAGCCCCATGGAAACCTTCATTTTAAGTCCTTTAGCCATTTTTTGGATTTTATCCAACAATTTTCTCATTGAACTGACTTTTTTGTGTCCTTTTGGATATTTTTTAGCATACTAAAAAAGGATATGGCTCTTCCTCAAGCTGTTACCGATGCTGTTGTTCCCGATGAGGTTGTCACTACTGCCCCTCTTTCTGTTGTTGATGAAAGATTGAAGAACATGGAAGACTCAGTTGATGACAAGACTCTATATCCCACACTACATTAGCCCCTAGAAAATATTCTTACTATGATTCAAAGGGAGTGTTCAGCCTTCGACATGCTTCCTACTTATGGATTTCGCCTGTTGTCCAACACGTCGATTCCCAGACCAAATCAGGCCAATCAGCTTGTTGCTTGGATAACTAACACCTCCATTCCAAATACCCCAATATCTTCCTGAGAATGATTCCATTAGATACATATTTCCACTGGATCCCTGCTAATCTAAACACCTTGAACCTTAGGGGAGGTGTAATAGAAGGCATATAAGATGACCCACTATTATCAAATCATTTTTCGGAAGGACACAACAAATGAACAAAATAATTGGTCATCCAAGAAGGACCTTTGTTCTAGATGATCATTCAGTTTAGACTATGGGTATCCTTTCTGGGTCTTCCAGAGTTGTGAAGAATTTTAGGCTGAGCTGCAAGATGTGGGACTACACAAGGCTTCTTGGGTATCTCAGACATACACTAATCGGTCCAGTGCCATCACTTCACAGCTCTTAAGCCGGTGGGGCATATACACTAATACCTTTCATTTGACCAATGGGGAGGTTAGAATTAGACTTGGAGATTTCCAGCTAATTTAAGGATTCCATATTATCAAGAACATGTATAATGATTTCCTACCAAATTCTTCCACTTAGGCCAATGGGTATAGGGCCCCTTCTTTGGCCAAGAAACTCATTGTTCAGGAAATGAAAATTTTGAAGGAAGTCGATCCCAATTTTAAGAAGGACATTCCTTTTGTTGAGTGGTTCAGTGTATTTTTTAAGAAAAATAGTCTAAATACCCATCAAAAGAAACCTAGGTCCTACCTTAACAGGGATACCTGAAGACGAACGAGCACCTATTGACCCACCTTCGAAGAGGGGAAATTTCATGCATGGGGATGAGAGCTCATTGCTGATGTTGACCAATTATTTTTAATGGTGGACATCATGGACATTTTTCTGAGTGGATGGATTTTACTAGTATGGGAGTCTAGTGGTTTGAGAGTCTCAACATTCATGATGGACACTCAGCTGGCCACTGGTAGATGCATCAATCTAGCTCTTCCAGTGTTGGCCAAGATTTATCACTTGTTGAGATGGATCAGTGAAGTGGGCCACCTTACCAGATTATTGGGCCATTCAAAATCATTTGGGGATGGATTTAGTCCCACATATGATGTTATACCTTTATAAATTCATTTTAATTTCCTCATTTTATCCTCTGACTGTATCTTCTGAGTTCCAGCGGGGTTATGCCGATGGCTTGGGCCTTCTAGGATAAGCAAGAGGAGTAGACTGAAAATAATGAGGAAGAATTAATGGCTCATCCCAATGACCATGAATGTTTTTGTTATAATCCTTGTGATTTTCCTACCAGTACTATTATGAATAATGAATCTGAATACTTTTTCATCCAAGGATACATTTTTTTCTTTGAAAGAAGGCATATTGGTTTCCCGTATCAGAGGGGAGCTTATCTATGAGGGGTATGCACCTTGCGGATCCAGTCGTCAATTTAATTGTGTCCATAAGTTGTGTCCTCCCACTCTAAATAGTACACATCAAGAGAAAAATCTTATGATATCACATAAAATGTGGATGATGTTTACCTGGAATGACACTCAGTGACAAGTTTGACTTCCAGATTCCAGTTATTCCCTACCCTTCCTCACTAGAAGCTACGCTGAGGCCTAGGATGAATCATATCCAGATAGTCAATTAGTTTATCTGGTTCCTATTGTAACAACCTCCAAGTCATCCATGGAAAAGGGTATGGAGAATCAAAAGGAAGTTGTTTGGCACTCTCGACAAGGAAAAGACCTTTGAAAGCCCCCCTCCCAAATTCTCCCCCAAGGAAGGTCGTGAAAGACAGGGTTGTGACTTCACCAGTGGCCGAATGAGCTTCCAAAGCTGTTACTAGGAGTCAAAAATTTGTACCACCTGAGGCTGATTTTATATTTTCTTAGAGGAAATGGGACATTTTGAGAATCCTCCAATACATTCTTGATCATCCCTTTTATTCCTTATGGGAGTTCCTCTAGTTTAGGGAGGTTTCCTTCACCAGCATTGGTTATGTGTCAGCACCTACTGACATCTCTTTTGATGAGGATCCTGAGAGGGTAGGTCATTAATTCAAGGACATCAAGACCTAGATCCATTCTCAGAGCAGTTTCTGAAAATACTCGCATCGGGTACATTCCATACTGCGACCAAAAAATGATGTTGGGGACGATGATGTTGTTAGCCCACCTATTACAGCTGTAATAGGAGAAGATTATCACATACTCCCAAAGTCATGTAAGTGGTCTACTCTTAGGGGTTCCATGACTAAAGAAGAACCCATGAATCTATTACGGTTAACAAGACCTGCTCCAATTCCCCATTCCAATCTTACAACACTCGCCATCATAGTTACAACTTCATTTCTAGATGCTTGGAGGGTCTACGATGAACTGATGATTTTTTTTCTGAAGATTATATTTGGAGGCTACTTGAAGGAGGAGGCTTTGATGTTTTGGGTTTTGGATATTCATTTCACCCACCTATGTTTCTACTGAAGAAGATCTAGATGAGGTGGCTGCTTATCTGAACAAAATGGACAAATGCATCCGTGCCTCCAAAGATAGTAATTATTGGTCTAACCAAGTACCATTGATGGAAGTACTCCCATATTTTATGGCCATTGAAGGAGAGTTTGTTCTATTAATGAACCCAAACTTTTATTTCCTTCATTTTGAAGATGATGAAGGCCCCCTTTTTTAACTTTGCAGGAGCCTATGAGGTCTCGGGAAATGGTTCTTTTCCCATTTTATTCCCTCAGGTGTGTTGTTGTTGGAGGGTGTACCCCTTTGATTATGGGGGGTTCTGTGTAAGGATTTCTTAGAGCCCTAGAGAATATCAATGAAGTTATCATAGACCCTTCCAGGGAATTTCCTCCTCCAACCCCCCTGGGTGATCTTATTCAGGAACCATCCCCACATCAAACCAAGAAATTAAAATTGGAGTTCTAACTGTCAAGACACATTAGGAGGGGAATTAAAAGTAATTATCTATTAACCTTGTTGTCAAACAAAGTTCCCTTATCTTGATTCCTTGCTATTATGTGAGTATTTTGATGCATATCTCATTAGTAACCAGGTGGTAGTTGCTCAAAAATCTACGGCTCCTGTTACCTTTATATAAGAGGAAGAGCTTCCAAAAATTGTGATTGACCAAAGAAGAGGAATAGGACTAACAAATGAGGCTAGGGATATTATCAACCCTTTAGGCATGCCTGATCCTTCTCAAACGAACTCTCCCTCAATGATAGAAGAACATATATAAGTTGAGGTCTCGATTGAACACATTGAACCTGTTTCCATGGAGAAAGACATGAAAATTGTTATGGAAAGTTCTTAATCAAACGAAGAGCCCAAAGAATCATAGGATTCTGGAGGTATTTCAAGTCTTGAGGTATCAACCATCCCTAATCCGATGGACCATGACCCTGTAGAGGGAGTCCCTTAAGAGATTGATGCTATACCTGAACATGTCGACTCTACCTCTGTAAAAGTTACAACCATATGGGAGGCTATTATCCCAACTCTCAAAATCTTGGAGTGGGATATTGTGTATTTTTCTCTAATTATGAGAGAAGTTGTGTTCTCAGCCCCTTGGATCTAAATACCAGTACCCTTTTCCAAACTAGTCATACCTACAAGCATAATATCGGTGAGTGACCATCTGGGGGATACCCTGGAAGTTGCTGATCTGGTTAGGCATGGTCTTGGGCCATTGATGCCCTTGAGTGACTGTGGGGTGCAACTAGTGATTGAAGATGTGGTTCCACCTTCATCAGGTAGTGACATTGCTGAGGAGATGGGAGGTATTGAAGCTTTGGTAGATAGAGGTTAGTTCTATAGTATGTCAATCACACTTCTCCCTTTTTTTGTTTCAGGAGTCGAGGATATTTACCCATCTTTCCCATAATATCAAAACTGAAACCAAAATCATTAATGATTACGGTGGATTCTTCCACTATTCATTCTGTTTCAATTATTAGATGCAAGGTTGCAGATGGGTAGAGTCGTGATGTATCCGTTGAATCAAGTCCCTCTCTTGTTACATTTGTCCCTGACCATATTTTTTCAACAGGGAGTGACTATGAGACTAACTGAGAAGGCTTGGCCAACCTTCATACCATTCTCCAAAAGGCATGGAAGAATATTTGGATATTAGTCTCTCATAATCTATTGGTTTAGATGCCAACGAAGTTGCCGAAATTAAACTGATAGTTTGTGGTTCAGGGATTTGGAAGATTCAACTATAATGGAATCCATGACATAGTGGGACAAGTGGTTGCTGCTAGGGAAGAAACTAGCACACTTGAATCTCAAATTTCTACTGTAGAGTCGACGACTCATCTTACTTCTACGAGGAAAATCCTTATATAAGAAGCCGCCGATCAAGTTGGATTGGTTATGAGGCTGCAAAATGATATCACAAAGCAAAAGTCCTTAGGAGGGAAACTTAACCAGGAAGTTGAGAAGCAGATCCAAAATATGAAGTGACTTAAGAAATAGAGAGCCCATGTCATAGTTTCCGTTGGGAAGGGCCAATGGCAGGTGGCAGAGGGATAAAGGAATAGCCTTGAAGCTGTGAGGGATAGAAAGGCACTGTGGGTGGGAGTGAATTCAATGACCGCGAACATATTGAAACTTCATCAGGACATTGAGGAGTTGAATCAAATGTTGATACAACTTTGGGAGTCCATAGAACATATTTTATAGTAATCATGTCCCACCCATAATGAGAGGCTCCATATTATGGATGCCCTCCATGTCTCTATGGAATGAATGAAAATATTTTTTTTTTCCTCCTGATTCTTCTCCTTCCTCTTTTTCCTATAATTTCAATCAATCAAAATGGAGCATATGAACAACATTTCAATTTCATATAACTGGAATTGTGATCTGGGATAAGTAATTCTGACATAAGTAAATCATGCTCTAATTTTTTCCTAAGTTGAGGGACTCAGTGATAATAGTTTGAACATTGCTGGGGTTATGTAGAAAACCTAACAAATTTTTTTCGTTTTTCATTATTGCCCTAATTTTTACCCAAGCCCAATTTAGCATGGGCTTAGCGGGTATATCTTTACTTTTTCTTTGGCTACCCTTTGTATATATTTGACCCAAAAATTTTTATGTATCTTGATTTGAATGTTTGATTGATATGTATTGTTTCCTAAACCGTGCATAGTATAAGTTTAGCGAGTTGATACTCGAATTTTATCTAGGGGTTCCCTTTGCAGGTTTTCACTCTGGCGAGTATTGCATATTTTTCATTGGCGGTATAAAGTCTTACTAATCAGATTTATTAATGATGTTTTATGTTGAACATATTTGACTAAAATTGTCAGGGAAGGGGCCCTAATTTGGGATTCATTAGTCATTAATGTCCAAATAACTTTCATACAAGAATAATATATTTTTTTTGACCCTGACTTGGCATGTTTTGGATGCGTATGGGGAACAAGAGACATTTTTGGCGTACATAGGTAGGAATGGACTCTCATGAGGAATAATTCACCTTTGGTTGATGTCCATTTTATGGGAAACATGTGCAGAGCCACCAAGGAATGATGTGAAAAGTTAAAAAAAGTTTCCTGCAGGACATTGGCCTTCCACTTTCGATGTCCTGGAAAGTTTTATAACATAGTGAATTTGTTTTGAGGTTGAGGACCACAGTGGGTTGCCTATCTGGGGGATGATATCTGAAATTATTAGGGGAATTTCCATCATCATTGATTGGAAAACCACTCCCATGTGAATCTTTATTGTGTAAAGGGGGACTGGTGAATTGTATAGTTTAACATCATGCAACCGGATGATTGAAACTTATTATGGGAGATCATTTTACTCTTACCAAGAGAGATTCAATGATTTATTAGTTTAACTAGAAATGATTTTCATCTTTGGGCATTTGAAAGGGAAAATAAGTAAACTGTAATCTAGGAGGTTTTATAATCCGGAGAGTAAGATGGTACATAAATGTCATACGAGCATATGAAAACTATAAATTACTCTCCTAAGGATGAATTTTTCTTTGGTTGATGACCGTTTTGTGGGAAACATATACAGATCCACCAGGGCATGAAGTGTATAGTGAATCAATGGTGTCTACATGACACTGGCCTTCCATTTTCGACATCCATGAAGAATTATTGGGATTCAGACCTATCTGGTTACAGAGAATGACTAGAGAACAAGTGTGTGCCTAAATATGAAAGGGGACATTTCTTTGGCATAAATTTACCAGGAAAACTGGAAATAAGTGGGGGAATTTTCTTTGTCCGTACGTGGATCATATTCATGTATATGGATGAGGCATCTTTATTTTTTAAAAGCCTTGAGAAACCAAAGGTAAACTGGGAAAATATTTTTTGATATATCAAGGACTTGGGTAGGAAAGAGAATGTAAACCTTGACATCGAGGGTTATTGAATCAGGAGGTATGTCATGAGGCTTGGGATTTGTTAGGCATACTGAGGTAGGAATAGACTCCCCTGGGGATGAATTTTCCTTTAGTTGACAACCATTTTGTAGGCGACATATGATGAGCCACCAGGGCATGATGTGTATAGTCAAACAAAGGTGTCTGCAGGACACTGGAATTATATCTCTGATGAACATGGAGTATTATGGTGATACAAGATTTCTCAGAGAATGGAGTATGAAATGTGGAAGGAGTGTATCTGGATAAATTAGAATTGTTTGGGCTATGATTCACCCATGGGATTAAGTAATCCCCTATATAGTTCTTGATCATACATAGGGCGGGGAATCTATTCCATATTTGGAATACCCTACAGTTTAATGTCGTATGGTCAAGACTTGGGGTTCCTTATAATGGGGGGAGACCATAACATTCCTTTTAGGGTCTTTCTTCTAGGACCAAAATCCTGGGTTGATTTTCTTTGAATCCATGGTTGATTTACTATTGAGGCCCATAAGCTTATGCGATCTATGATCTGTGGGAGAAACAAGGGATAACAAGGATTTTAGTTCACCACTTAAGAATGGAATAATCAATGGAAGGGTGCATTTTATGATTAGACCAATGTTGCGTATCAAGGATAAATTCCACACAATTTATCATCATATGGGGTGGACGTAGAGTAATCCTGATGTAAAGACGGGAAATATGATTACCCTTGAGCAGCCCTATAAATAGGACTTATCTAGGGATTCCTTGATTTGATTCAATTTGTATGTAGATGAAATGCCTGTTGTGGGGTGTGTAAAAAACAAATATTACCTAAGTTAAAATGAAGTAGAGTGGTTATCTTAGGTTGTCTCCAGAGAGGAGTGCACAACAATTAAGCTATCACCTTATAATAAGATCAAGAAGTGTGGTTGTTTTTTTGAATTTGATTGATTTTTGAAAAGGAAAGAAAAAAATCTAAACAAAGGAAGGAAATTTAAGGAAAATATTGAGAACAACTTTACAAATCAAGTGATTGAAACTATTCTATAAGAAGGGTGATTAGGTCAGAGTTGGTTCTCCATTTTCAATTCTATCATAGTTCCAATTTATCCAATTATCTTCTACTAAACCGTTAAGAGTGAGAATTCACAATCGTTTCTTCTCACTCCCTTGGTCAATTAAAAATGTGAGAATAAACCTTAATAAATTCTTAGTTTGGACTACTCTCCTTCCAATGTATAATATAGTTTTAGAAAATACTCCCAATTATCTTTGGCAATTCCCAATCGGGTCTTGTTTATCCCAAGTAATCAAGAACATTCACTACTCCTCACACACGTACCGGTGATCACCGAGTACTTCACCACTAAGTCCCAGTCTATTCCATCGTTTATAAACCCGAACCTAGTGGAGGGAGATATTGATCATTGACCAAATATAAATTAACAACAGAATCAAAAATCAAATACAATCGTACATGATAATAAAACTGTTATAGAAGAGAAGAGGATTTTAAAACATTAAGAGAAGGAACTCATGAAATACAACATGGAAAACCCCTCCTTCCCCAATCACAAAGAAGTTTTACCCCACCATGGTAAGGGTAATTGTGACTAATTGGAACGAATAATTCATTACAAAACTAAGAAGAACAAAAGAGAGAAAACAATGAACAGAAAATTTGATGCTCCAGAATCTGTCCTCTAGACGTTTGCCTCTGTTATGCCTAACAGACGGCCGGAACTCACTGAGGTCCCTTATTATAGAATGTTGGAAATGCAGTTTTTTATCGATCCTCAAAATTTGGGAGTTATTGGACAGTTGTAAAGAAAGATATGGCCGAATCAATGACCATTACATTTCTGGCCGCCAAACACTGTTTCACCCACTCCACTTGGACGCGCCCAAAAGATGCCTTAATGAGATTCATATTTTATGAAATTTAATAAAAACCGCCCCTGGAAAGTCCTATATCGACACCAGCTGGAATCACGTCATTATAAGGTCAGATGAAGGATATATTACATATGTAAATCAGTGGGTTCCATTCTGCCTGCCAAACTGATTTCTCCACTTGATTGAATTTTCTGTACCATTGGGTTTCGAATTGGGTCTTGGTCCAGAAGGAAAATTTGAAGAACACAAGAATAGGAATCCTAAAAAAAGGATTCACTTCAATGGGACCCATATTATAAAAGTTATACCCGAAAAACAGAAGCTATATAAAACTTCCAATTTTACAGAATTACCCCATTTTCACATTTAATCCCAAAATACACCAAAAACACATAAATGATTCAAATATACTAACATTGAATAATTGGGAGGGATTAAATCATTGAAAAACATATAAATAATAATGAAAATATTAACTCTATCAAATACCCCACACTTATCACTTGGACTCCTGGACAATTCAGAATCAAAATAAAATCAAAGTAAATTCAAAACACATACCCATGAGATCCACCAATTTGAAAACAAGAAACAAAATATATCATGCCTCATCAAAATATATTATTTCATGCTCTTAATTTAAGATAATTCAATATATTCACTCTTCATTTCTCATCCCATGCGCACGAAACACTTACCTAACTTTCATTATCTCTCATCACACAAATTTTCAATTTTTTAAGCAATGTCTTTCTCATCCAAAATCATACAAGGGTTACCATAGGCTTGATAAATTCCTACATCTCCACCCGATGTGAGTCAAAGACATATGTTTTATCATGATAACTTTTTATGTTTGTTCTGTGACTTTTGGTTGGTAGGATTTATATGTGAAAGATTTTGAGGTAGAATGAGAGGGCTTGGCTCTTTTTGAAGCAAACTTGCATTAATCTAAATTTCACAAAAGTATGGTCTCCTATTCACTCCCCTTAGTAGAAAATAAGTTCCTTCTTCATGAAATATCAAGGAATGTTCACACAGTTCATCATTTCAGCAGCAAACATTTCAATCTTCTCAAATATAATATTTATTGAAAGCTCCAGAAAAGGCACAACTTTTTTTATTAGAAGCTACAGAAAGGCACAACTTCTCTCATCATGAAAGCTCCAGAAAAGGCACAAATTTTAGCAAGATGGTTTTTTTTCAGTATCAATAACATCTCTTCAACATTTTTTTCAACCAAAGTATCCCCAAATAAGGTAGTACAATACAAGACATCTTCCCCCCACACTTATGTTCAAATAGATAATGCAATTTCACTTAAAGATCAGGTTGGATAGGGAATATTGGCTTGTAATGTGGCTAACCTAACAGGATGTTCATGGATTCTATGAGCTACAAGGATTTAAATGTTCAAGGGAGGCCATTATGAAAGGGATTATCTTGAAAAGGGGTCTTTAAAACCAAATAAGTGCCTCAATCATTTAAAACACAAGTACCTCAAACCCTCACGTTTTGACAAGAATAAATCAAATTCTGGTTAAATCAAGCATGATTTGGTTCTCTAAATAAGTGAGGTGAATGTAAAGAATATGAAAATAATAGGTTTAGAAGCCTCACGAGAATGTGATTTAAAATATAAATACATTGATATGTGGCATGATATTAAAAAAATAGAGTATTTTATCATGAAATTCCCAAAGAATTGAACTTGAAACAATATCGTTTTCAGCATTCAATTAAGCTCAGTTTCAAGGAATAAATTATTTCACTCACGGATATGGGTTTCCAAAATATCAATGATAATCATTTCAGCTAAAAAGTTTCAAAAAAACACAAAAATTAAAAAATAAACACACAAAATTTTAAACACACACATGTTTTTTTAAACAAATAGGAAAACAAACAACACATAAAAATCCTACACTACAAAGGTTCCCTCCCCCACACTTAAATGATGCAGTGTCCACAATGCATTCAAATGTATTTAACATGTAATAATATTGGAAATTGAATCACAACAATCATAAAAATATAAAGCAGAGGTACGACCTGATGGAGTTTATTGATAAACAGGTTGGAGGAGTGTGATCTCCTCCATTGGCTCTGATGGCATGGTCCCAAGGAATTTCTTCAATCTGTGCCCATTAATAGTGAATGGATCCTTTGCTCTATCCTTCACAATCTACACAGCACCAAAAGGATATACATGAGTAACTATAAATGGACCTTCCCACCTGGAACGAAGTTTACCTGGCATCGTCTTGAGTCTTGAATTGAATAACAACACTTTGTCTCCTGGATGAAAGTCTTTTGGTTGGATTAGTTTTTGATGAGCCACTCTTGTTCTCTCTTTGTAAATCCTGGAATTTTCAAATGCTTCCCTTAGAATTTCTTCCAACTCCTATAACTGGAATCTTCTCTCTTTCCCATCACTTTCAAGATCCAGATTCATCTTCCTCATAGCCCAGTATGCCTTGTGTTCCAATTCCACAGGTAGGTAACAAATTTTCCCATAAATCAACCTATAGGGGATCATTCCAATTGGGGTTTTGTAGGCTGTACTGTAAGCCCATAATGTTTCTTCTAACCTTTGGCTCCAATCCTTCCTATTTGGATTAACAGTCTTTTCCAAAATTCCCTTGATTTCTCTATTGGACACTTCAGCTTGCCCATTAGTCTGTGGATGATAGGGTGTTGATGTTTTATGATGCACTCCATACTTTTTCAACAAATCTTCCATTCTCCAATTAAAAAAGTGAGTCCCTTGATCACTAATGATGGATATGGGAACTCCAAACCTACAAAATATGTTAGCCCTGACAAAATCACAAACAACTTTAGCATCGTCAGTTCTGGTGGCTTTTGTTTCCACCCATTTGGAAACATAATCACCAGCAAGAAGAATATAAGAATTTCCAAATGACATTGGGAAAGGTCCTATAAAATCTATCCCCCAAACATCAAATATTTCACAAAAAATTAAGTGAATTTTGGGGCATTTCTTGTCTCTTTGAAATATTTCCTATAAATTGACATTTTTCACACTGTTTGCAAAATTCATGAGAATCATTGAAAAGTGTTTTCCAATAAAGTCCAGATTCTAAAACCTTCTTCACTGTCCTTTTAGGTCCAAAGTGGCCTCCACAAGCTAATGTGTGACAAAACTTAAAGACTGATTCAATTTCATTTTTAGGCAAAAATCTTCTTATCATTTGGTCAATGCAAATCTTCCATAGAAATGGACTATCCCAGATGTAATATCTAGATTCAGCTTTCAATTTGTGAATTTGGTGATAATTTAAATGAGATGGGACATGAGATGTTACCAGATAATTGACCATGTCATCATACTAAGGTACTTCTCCTTCAATCAAGTACAACTGCTCTCCTGGAAGGTGATCATTTAGTGGTTCAGTGTCTGGAATTCCAACTTCAGCAGTGTTAGGTAGTCTACTTAAGTGATCAGCCAATTGGTTCTCATATCCCTTTTTATCTTTGATTTCAATGTTGAACTCCTATAGTAATAGCATCCATCTCACAAGCCTTGGTTTTGCTTCAAACTTCTTCATCAAGTACCTAAGAGCTGCATGATCAAAAAATACATTGACTTTAGTTCCAAGAAGATATGATCTAAATCTTTCTGAAGCAAAAACAACTTCTAAAAACGATTTTTCTGTGGTTTTGTAGTTGAATTGGGTCGCATTTAAGGTTTTTGAGGAATATGAAATGAATTGTGGTTTGCCCTCAATACTATGAGAAAGTACTGCTCCAAATGCTTGGTTTGAAGCATCACAAAGTAGCTCGAATGGTTCTTCCCAATTGGGTGGCTATATTATTGGTGGTGTAATCAATCTCATTTTCAACTCATCAAAGGCTTCCCTACATGAACCATTGAAATCAAAATCAGAATCTTTCAAAAGTAATCTAGAGAGAGAGAGAAAAATCTTACTGAAATATTTCATAAACCTCTTGTAGAATCCCACATGTCCTAAAAATGATCTAACATGTTTCACATAACTTGGGTAAGGCAATGAATTTATCACTTCAATTTTTGATTTATCAACTTCAATGCCTTTATGAGAAATGACATTGCCAAGGACAATTCCTCTCTCAACTATAAAATGCCACTTTTCAAAATTCAAAACAAGGTTTTTTTCAATGCATGTTTTCAAAACTTTTTCTATATTTTTCAAACAATGGTCAAAATAATCTCCAAAAATGGTGAAATAATCCTAGAAAACCTCCAAGAAATATTTAATATGATCTGAAAATATACTTACCATACACCTCTGAAATGTACCTGGAGCATTACACAATCCAAATGGAATCCTTTTTTATGAAAAAGTACCGAAAGGACAAGTAAAGGTAGTATTCTCTTGATCCAAGGGGGAAATGGGTACCTGAAAATAACATGAAAAACCATCCAAAAAGAAATAATGAGTTCTCCCTGCCAATCTCTCTAACATCTGGTCAATGAACGGGATAGGGAAATGACCTTTTCGAGTGACCTGATTCAGCTTCCTAAAATCGATGCATACTCTCCAGCTATTCTGAATTCTTACAGGGGTTAATTCATTCTTCTCATTCGTCACAATGGTTAGGCCAGTTTTATTTGGGACTACATGGATGGGGCTAAACCATTGTGAGTTTGAGATGGGATATATGATCCTAGCTTCTAATAACTTCTCAATATCTTTTTTCACAACCTCCATCAGGGTAGGGTTCAGCCTCCTTTGGGGTTCTCTTACAGGTTTGCAATCTCCCTTATGAAAAATTCGATGTGAGAAAATTTTTGGGTTTATTCCAGGGATCACCTAAGCTCAAACCTATTGCATGTAAATTCTCTCTCAAACTCTCAATCAATGATTTTTCATGAGTTTTAGATAGATTATTAGCAATTATTACTGGTAATTTCTCCCCCTCCATAAGGTAAACATATTTTAAATCACTGGGGAGTGGTTTTAATTATAGATCAGGAGGATGCTCAAGGGATGAAACTAATTTGAGGTTCTCCACTTCCAATGGTTTGAAATCCTGTACATAAGAAATCATATCATCTTCATCATCATTTAACAAATTATCAAAGAAATCAGATTTTACATATTCTTCCAACATGAAATCAGAATCTCCAAGAGCTTGGGAATCCATATGTTCAGTGATATCTTTAATGGAAAAATTATCTCCTAATGATAAAAATTCATTAAACATACCTGATTCTTAAATTGGTTCTATGCCATCTTTATGGGAGAGTGTGAAGAGTGAATGATCATCTGATGGGTGCCTCATGGATTCAAAAATATTGAAGTGGACAGTGCTATCTCCAAATTCCATGGTAAATGTCCCTTCATGGACATTGATGATGGTTTTGGCCATCTTTAAGAATGGTCTCCTCAAAATGATGGGTGAGTGTGATGGGATCCTATCATCTTCCATACTCAACACATAAAAGTCAGCAGGGAATAAAAGATCTTTTACTTTTACCAGGACATCCTCTAGAACTCCTGCTGGGAAAACTGTTGATCTATTTGCAAGCTGAACCACCACTCTTATGGACTTCAAGTCTCCCATCTTTAAAGAAGTATATACCGAGTGAGGCGATACATTAATTGATTCACCTAAATCGCACAAAGAATTAGTGAAATTTAATGAACCAATGGTGCATGGAATAGAAAACGTCCCTGGATCTTGACATTTGGTTGGAAATTTTGGTGTGATAAGGGTTGAGACGCTTCTTCCCAAATTGATCCTCTCATTACCTTGAAGGCACCTCTTCTTAGTGCAAAGATCCTTAAAAAATTTAGCATACTTTGGAATTTGTTTGAGTGCTTCAAGCAGAGGTTTGTTGATTTCTACTTTCTGAAAGGTGTCCAGAATTTATTTTTGAAGTGCTTATTCTTGTTACCTCTTTGATTCAATTATCCTTGATGGAAATGGTGGTG
This sequence comes from Viscum album, assembly GCA_963277665.1. Lineage (NCBI taxonomy): Eukaryota > Viridiplantae > Streptophyta > Magnoliopsida > Santalales > Viscaceae > Viscum > Viscum album. The sequence goes on along the minus strand of OY728158.1, from coordinate 1,893,546,634 downwards.
GTATATCTTTCTTCTCCCTTTGTTTCCTTTGAAATGGTGTTTATTGTTTCTTCTTCCTTGTCCTATCCTTATCATCCTCCACTTTCTTATCTTCTTCCCGATGTATTTTCATAGAATTATAATAATTTCTAATTTCATTCTCACCCATATTAGTTCTTCTTATTTTAGGTTCAATGGTGGATGGTGGTTCGAGTTCTTTTCCACTTCTTGTAGTTATAATACCAAAATTCTCTTTTGGGTTTGGGACTGTTTGGGAAGGGATTTTACCAGGATTTTTGGTCAGAAAGTCCATGAGACTTTCAAACTTATTGGACAAATCTTTAACGGTGTCCTTCAACCCCTCAAAATCAGATTTTTGTTGCTGGCTTGGAATTGGAGGTTGGGCACTGGTGGATGGATGCTCATAGGGTCTTTGGAAAGTGGGTGGTTTCTTGTATGAAGTCTGGTTATAAGACTGCTTTTGTTGAAATGGTGTTGGGTTCTGGAATTGATTCTGGAATGGTTGTTGGTTTTGAAACTGGTTTTGGTATGGGGGTCTACCTTGATTATCCTGATTTCAAAACCCATATTGGACTTGGTTAGGATCTCTCCATACTTGATTTTGCTGGAACTTCCTTGGTTGAAAGGCTGCTGCACAACTTTCCATTACCTATATTTCAGAACATTGGTCAGTAAAATGATCAGGTGATGAGCATAAACCACATACCTTAGCTAGCGCTTGTTGGTCACTAACTTGCTTCAAGGCCATCTTCCTCACCATACTAGTTATCTCTTCAATCTTAGTTTCTAATAATGGTGATGGATGCGAAGTTTGTACCTCATGAATACCTATTGTTCCAATACCTCTTATTCCAAATTGTTGCGAGTTTTGGGAAAATCTTCTCAATAAAAACCTTGGCTTCTTCTGGTGACTTGTCAATCAGGGCACCTCCAGATGATGCATCAAGAAGGTTTCTATCATTTTCCAGTAGTCCTTGATATAAGAAGACAAGAAAGTGATGTTCCTCAATATCTTGATGTGGACATCTGGCACATAGCTTCTTAAATCTCTCCCAGTACTCGTAAAGGGTTTCTCCAGATGATTGTCGTATGGCATAGATTTCCTTCAAAATGGCTGTGCTTCTAGAGGTGGGGAAGAATCTTTGCATAGAACATCTTACCAGGTCATTCCAGTCATGTAAATCTCCTGGTTGTAGGCCATACAACCATTCTTTAGTAGCTCCATCCAATGAAAACAGAAATGCCTTCCACTTAACCTACTCCTCAGTAATTCCACGGGGTCTGAAAGTTGAGCACACATGTGTGAACTCTTTAATGTGTTTGTTTGGATCTTCACCTGACAAAACATGAAACTTTTGAAGCAAAGGAATCATGTTAGGTTTCATTTCAAAATCATTTTGTAACACTGGCATGGTAAGTTGATTGTTTTGATTAAGGAATTGTGGTGCACAGAGGTCTCTAAGAGTTAGGTTTTGATTTTCAGCCATGATGACAGGCTCATAGTGAACACTTTAAGTTTCACTTGAGTTTGCAAGGAGAAATTCCTCAAATTCAGATTCCAAATTAATGTTTCTAAGTCTATTCAACAAGGTTCTTTCAATTTCAGGATCTATGGGTAAAGGTTCAGTTTTTGAGGTTTGAGTCATGCAATTTTGAAGAGAAAAGATGAAAGAGGGAAAATAAAAGAAAAGAAATATTGGCAATACCTCCCCGGAAACAGCGCCAAGTTTTGACACATGCCTATCATGTGGTGTGGAAAAAACAAATATTATCTAAGTTAAAATGAAGTAGAGTGGTTATCCTAGGTTGTCTCCAGAGAGGAGTGCACAACAATTAAGCTGTCACCTGATAATAAGATCAAGAAGTGTGGTTTTTTTTTCTGAATTTGATTGATTTTTGAAAAGGAAAGAAAAAAAGATAAACAAAGGAAGGAAATTTAAGGAAAATATAGAGAACAACTTAACAAATCAAGTTATTGAAACTATTATATAAGAAGGGTGATTAGGTCAGAGTTGGTTCTCCATTTGTAATTCTATCACAGTCCTAATTTATCCAATTCTCTTATGCTAAACCGTTAAGAGTGATAATCCACAATCGTTTCTTATCACTCCCTTGGTCAATTAAAATTTTGAGAATAAACCTTAATAAATTCTTATTTCAGTCTACTCTCCTTCCAATGTGTAATAGTGTTGTAGAAAATACTCCAAATCATCTTAGGAAATTCCCAATCGGGTCTTTTTTATCCCAAGTAATCAAGAACATTCACTACTCCTCACACACGTACCGGTGATCACCGAGTACTTCACCACTAAGTCCCGGTCTATTCCATCATTTATAAACCAGAACCTAGTGGAGGGAGATATTGATCATTGACCAAATATAAATGAACAACAGAATAAAAAATCAGATACAATCGTACATGATAATAAAAATTGTTATAGGAAATTGAAACTGATTCACAGAAGAGAAGAATATTTTAAAACATTAAGAGAAGGAACTCATGAAATAAAACATGGAAAACCTCTCCTTCCCAAATCACACAGAAGTTTTACCCCACCATGTTAAGGGTAATTGTGGCTAATTGGAATGAAGAATTCATTACAAAACTAAGAAGAACAAAAGAGGGAAAAAAATGAACAGAAATTTGATGCTCCAGAATCTGTCCTCCAGAAGTTTTCCTCTGTTATGCCCAACAGACCGCCGAAACTCAATGATGTCCCTTCTTATAGAATGTTGTAAATAACTTTTTCTATCTACCCTAGAAATTTGGGAGTCATTGGACAGGTTTAAAGAATGATATGGCCGAATCAATGACCATTACTTTTCTGGCCTCCAAACACTTTTTCACCCACTCCACTTGGACGCGCCCAAAAGATGCATTAATGAGATTAATATTTTATGAAATTTAATATGAACCGTCCCTTGAAATTACTCTATCGATAACATCTGGAATCACCTCATTATAAGGTCGGATGAAGGAGATATTCCATATTTAATGCAGTGGGGTCCATTCTTCCTGCCAAACTGATTTCTCCGATTGATTGAATTTTTTGTACCATTGGTTTTCAAATTGGGTCTTGGTCTAGAAGGAAAATTTGACGCAAACAAGAATAGGAATCCTAAAAAAAGGATTCAATTCAATTGGACCCATATTATAAAAGGTATTCTTGAAAAACAGAAGCTATATAAAACTGCCAATTTTACAGAATTACCCCATTTTCACATTTAAGCCCAAAATACACCAAAAACACATAAATGATGAAAATACACTAACATTTAATAATTGGTAGGGATTAAATCATTGAAAAACATATAAATAATAATGAAAATATTAATTCTATCAGTATAGAAGGGAAAATTTTAATACTTTCTGTGGTTGAGTCTAGATCATAGGATTCAAGTCTACCACAAATCTATGAGGGGAAAATTGAGTCATGAGGGATTCCCAATAAACATTCCTCGTTGAGTTCTAGGCCCCACTAAAGAATGAATGACATATTTCTGAGTCACATGGGATTACCAATGAACTTTCCTTATGGATTTATGGCACACACATAGGAAGGAAATTCATTTTTTTTGGGAGGCTAAGCAAAGATAAGAATCTATGAATTTCCATTGTGTGATGCAATTTAATGTCATACATCCAAGACACTTCTTTCCCTATAGTTTAGCATCGTGCAGTAAGGATTTTGGTAGTATAATTTATCATCGTGTTGCAGAGAAAACTTTTCACATATACCATAAATAGCTTTGAGTTAATCGGGGAAGGATATTATAATATTCCTCAGACATGAGAAATGGTAGAAGGTGTAAAAAATTATCCCTAGGGACCCTTTGATCAGGAAGAATGACGTGGGGCTTGGAAGAAATTGGGTATATGGATGTAGGAAAAACCTCTCATGATGAAGAATTTTCCCTTCATTCATAGGGCTGTTTTATAGGCAACATATGTAGAGCCACTGAGGTATGATGTGCATAGTAAAACAATGGTGTTCGCAAGTCACGGGACTTCCACTTCTGAAGGTTGTGAGTGTTTATGGGGACCCAAGCATTCCAGGAGTTTGGAGTTTGACAAATGGGAAAGATGTGTCCAAGAATTTAAAAAATTTCCAGACCGTGATTAGCCATGAAATATGAATGCTTCTACATATATCTGACTAATATGTAGGGGGAAGCATGATCTTTCAATGCCTTCTAGGTTTTAGAATTCAGACTTGTAATTTCCATCATCTATTTTCATTTTATTATTCAGGAAATTGGGGGCATGTTCAAGATTTCATAACACCGAGAATTAGGACACACATGATTTTTGAGGAACCTTATAGTTTCATGTCATGTAGTTAGGAACATTCCTAGATTCCTCTAGGAAGGTATGATCTACATAGAGGAAGGAGAATTTGTTTTTTTGAATGGCAGATGGACTAGGATGGATGATCCGGGAATCACTATATATCCGACAAGGGAAAGAATCAAGCCATACGTAGTTTTGGAATGGAATTCCCTAAATAGGTCTGGCTCATACGTAGGAAAAAAGGGGATTTTGGTTTCTTGGTGGCTGGACTAAGATTTGGGGTCAAGGTGTTACTACGTATCTTGCAAGGGCAAGAATCAAGACACAAATAGTTCTGGACATATCCTATCTATAAAGATCCGGTCCATGTATAGAGAGGGGGAAGACATTTTAAATGAGGTCTGAACTGGTATATGAGATATGAGAATCAATTCATATCCCACTAAGATAGAAATATAGCCATACATAGTTCTAGAAGATTCCATGCAGTTTAACATCATACAGTAAGGATGAAGGTAAACCGGGGTGAATTGTAACCATATTGCAGTTGGGCCCGAAACCTATGATTTTTTCATCAGTATCCCACTAAGATAGAAATAAATCCATATGTAGTTCTGACATATTCCTTCCCTGTATAGGTTGAATCCATACACAGGGTGGGGGAAATTTTTACTTGGTGTTAATGGCTAGGCCAGGATAGATGATCCCAGCATCACTATGAATCCCGCAAAAGTAGGAACCAAGCCTTAGATAATTATAGTAGTTCCCTACAGAAGTTTGGTCCATGTTGTGGGAGACAAGAGTTCATTTTTCATTGATTAGTGACTGGTACTAGATGTTAAATCTAGGATTAACTACGTATGCTAGAAGGGAAAAATCAATCCATTCATAGTTATGTACACAATATGCTCCCTGTACTGAGCTGACTCAAGCGTAGGAGTAGGGTTGTTTTGGTTTCATCCTTTATGGGTGCTGGGTCTATCATATTCCTCTATGATTTTTTTATAAAAAGGGACCCTTACCACTAACCCCAATCTCACGTGAGTTATGAATGATGTGAGAAACAAGGAGTGATAAGGATTTTCCTCATAGTATGGGGTGATAGAGGATATAATAGGGGAATTCAATTTCATGCGACAGTTAGGCTAATATTGATGGTTGATGTGTTTTTATGTATCTCAATGATAAATTTGAATCAAGCAACATGTATTTCTAGAAGCTCCCTATAGAGGTCTGGTCTATGTGCAGGGAAACAAGGAGGGTATTGATATTTTTTTCTTGCATGAATTTCACTTATAAAAGACATATTGCTGGCTGGAACGCAATACCAACCGTGCAGTTTTTCATATGGCGATGAGGATGAAAATGATAACGAACCTGCACATCATGTGATGAGGATGATTTTTTTCTATACAGTTTTACATCCTATAGTTAGGATGTATATATTTCTATTCAGTTTAACGTCTTGCAGCTAAGATGTATATGTTTCTGTTACGCAAATTACTTATTCAAAAACCTTGAATTGGTGGGAGATGTGATGAGATATCCATCCTTTGATACTAAAGAATATGCTCTATTAGAGTAGAATTTATGTATAACATACAGTTCCTCCCATTTTGGATCTTTTTTTGGGGGTTTCTTCTTAAGCATCATCAGGGTTCTGAGGACTGACACCATTTATCCTTTATAGAAAGACAGAAGGAAAGCCTTTTTGTTCAAGGATCATGAGATCTAATTTTGGTAGATTTCCAAATGGTGAAAAGTATGAAATCTTGTTCCATCCAATAATTCCATCTCATCAAACTATTTCTAAGATTTCTCATATATAGATAATGGATCAAAAACAGAAACACAGAGTTATGGAACATGAACTTCAATGGGAAAAACTACCTCTGTTCCATATACTAGTGAGTACAGTGTTTCTTGGGTGGCAGTGCAAGTCATGGTCTGATAAACCCAAAAAGCATATAGAATCTTGTACAACCAAGATTTCTTGCCTTTTTCTACCATATTTTGGAGTATGTTTGATAGAGTCTTTTTTAAATCCTCTATCTTTCTGTTGGCTGCTTCATGGTAGTGGGATGAATGGTTGGCTTTGATTCCATATTCCTGTTTTAGCTTTTACAACTCACTAGAGTAAAAATTGGTGTCTTTGTCAGTCATTATTTTGTGAGGGACATCAATTTTGGTAAGGATGACGGATTTCACAAGGATAACAATGCTTCTTTCCCTGTCCTCTTTAAGTTGTACAACTTCATCCCATTTTGATAAAAAGTCATTTGGTGTGAGAATGAACGTGAATTTTCTCGTTATGGCTAGAGGATATGGTCTGCTGACATCCATCCCCCATACAAAAAATTTCTAGGAGTACATAACTGTGTGGTGTAGCTTTTGTGGTTGGTGAATGAAACTGTCATGAACTTGGCAGGAATGACACTTCTTGGTGAATGTGGAACAATCATGTATCATAGTGGGACAATAGTAACCAAGCATTCAAATTTGATGGGAGAGTTTGGCTGCTGATTGGTGTGCTCCACAAGTTCTGGAATGAACTTCTTTCATGATGTTGGTAGTCTCTTTTCTATCAATTCACTTGGTAAAGACTCTGTCAGGCCTCTCTTATATAGAACCTTTTCATGGTTTGAGTTATCGTACAAAACAAAATTTATTTCTCAACTCCACATCTGTTCTCTTCCATACCTATCTAGTAGGATTTCCCCCCTCTAGAGGTAATTTGAAATGGCAATCATCCAACCAGTGGTGTGACCGTAAGGATCAGGAATGGAGATGATATTGTCAATTTTTTCATGTTGTTCTGAATGAATGATAATATCATCGAATGATGGGAAATGATGATGAATGTTTCATTCCATTATGGATCAGCCAAGGATATGGAAAATTTTTCTAATGGATTGTCTTTATAATTTTGTGATTGGGGGACATAAGTCAGTGTTTCTTCTGTTGGAAATTCTTCCATCAACTCTTGTATAGGGTTCATATGAGGAACCGATAATTTTTTCTTAATGGAAATGTCACCTTTTTCTTTCTTTATGACCATCTTTGAATCACCTTTTATCTTTAGGGGCTCGGCTTGTTCATTAATTTCCAGTTCTAGGCTTACAATAAGGGACTGATATTTTGCATTATTGTTTGTGTGTCCCTCTAAAAGTTGGTTGGAATAAGTCAAGATGACCATTTTGGGAGATATGAGTATAACTCCAAGCCCCAATTTGTTGAGATTTGGGTCCCCTATCTTTTTACCTATCAGGATTCTTGAGGAATCATCGAAGTATATTTACCATGCCTGGGATCCTTCTTGGATGAAGAGTACTTCTTCATTAGGATGTTCGGTATCCAATGGGGTCATTTCTTCTAAGGGATTCTCTACTGGAAAATATGATAATGCCTAGCCTTTGATGGATTTCTAGGGTACATAATATATGTCAAACTAATTTAGGATGACTTCCCACCATGAAATGCATCCAATTAACATAGGACGACTGAGGATATACTTGAGCGGGTTGTAGCAAGAGTCAGATGGACCTCATGGTACTGCAGGTAATGCCTAAGTTTCTACACCTCAATGATTAGGTATAGGTATATCTTTTTGATATTTGAATATTGAGTGTCAACATTGATCATTGTTAAGCTGAGATAATAGAGATTATTCTCACTGCTAAAATCATTCTTCTGTGCGAGGAAATCACCTAGTGACCATTCCAAGGAGGTCACATACAAAATTTGTAGTCTTCCCTCAACCGAACAAATTTTCATCGGTGGTCTTAGGAGATATCTGTTAATATTTTATAATTCTTCTTGAAAATAATTATCCCACTAGTATGAAACCCCTTTCTTCATAAACCTGGTGAAAGGAAAACACTTACCTATAAGGTTGGCTATGAAGCGCTAAATGTATGACAGGTACCCCTCGAGACCCCTCAACTTAGTGATGTTGTGAGGTGGTGACATTCCAAGGATGAATTTTGTCTTCTCAGGGTTGACTTTGATGCCATGATGAAGTACGAAAAAGATGAGGAATTACCCGATGGTAACGCTAAAAGCATACTTCTGGGGATTTATCTTTAGACTATGTTGTCATAGTTTATTGAAGACAATTTCAATATATATCAGGTGGTTTAAGTGATATTGTGATTTAACAATCGAGTTTTTGACATAGAACTCAATGAAGTTTCCTAGGAAGGGCTTTAAAACGTGTTGCATGGAACACTAATATGTGGCACTGGCATTTTTCAGACCGAAGGGCATCACATTATAGCAGAATACTCCCCAGGGGCCTAAATGAATAAGATTATTCATCTACTTAGCCCATTTGAATTTGGTTTTATCCATAGTATCGATCCATTAAAATGAGGGCCTCAAATTTGGCGATTGAATCGATCAGTAATTCTGTGATCAGGATCATGAAATCATCTTTTGGGAAGTGTCGATTGAGTTCCCTGGAGTCAATGGAGACTGTGATCTGTCCATTAGTATTTTTTATATGGACTATGTTTTCGAGCTAAATCGGATATTGGAATTCTTGAATGAAGATATTTTTGATTATATTTTCAATTACAACCTCTATTTTGGTAGTATGTGTCGGGTGGGTCCTTTTAGCATCATGCTTGTAACCACGATGGTCCTCCGACAGACCCAGGTGATGAGTGGCGACCTCTGGATTGAGGCCTGACATTTTTATATAGTTCCAGGAAACAAAACATATATATTATTCTTTAGGAAGGAGGTATATTCCTCTTTATCCTCAAAAGGTATAGCCACACTAATTAGAGTGGGCCACAAGTCATCTTAGGTGCCCATGTTTATCTCCTTAGGTTTATCGATTGGGGTGGAGATGCCTTATTTGAATACATGAGGGGTATATTTGAGGTATTCTTATACTTCTTCTTCTTCTTAATCCTATTCAAGATCCTATTCATCATCTTCTTCCAATTATGATGGATTGACAATTCCTGAGATGTACTCTCTATTATTAGGAGAGGAATTAGAACTCTAATTTATAGAAACTAAAGAAGCTCCTTTTTCCCCGACTTCCTACGAGGAATTTTATAAAAAGGATGGAATGGGGGGTGGAGGAGTTTTTTATATTTATTTTAATGATAGGAAAACATCTTCTTCCTTAGTGAGTAAGGATGGAACTATCTGAATGCCCAAGGATGGGTTGAGAGCATTTCTGTTTGAGCCCTCACCATCATCATGGGGGTTAGTGCACTTTTCAACATCCTTGGACTTGGCGGCCATAATAGAGATCATGCAGACGATTGCATCTGTTTCTGAGCTTGAACTTATTCTCTCAAACTAATTTATGGATAATACATACTCTTACCCAAGCTATTTTAGGGGATTAGTGGGATCTATTTTTAATCCACTTGGGGCGGTGATCCAATCAATGTCCTCATCCAAAGACTTCTTCTCTTTCAGTTTATAGAACCCTTCATTGATGTAATGTGACTCACAAGATTCGAATGGTGATTTATCAGCATTTAACATCCTATTTTTTCCATTAGACTAATATTTAACGCACTTATTGTATGATGAGGGGATTTCCCTGAGCTGATGTAGAAAGTGCCTCCCCAAATGGATGTTGAAGTCCGTATTTTTTCAGCACTATTAGAAACTCAGAATTATACACGAGGTCTCCAAGCCATGTTTTATTCTTGATCTGTGCCAATGGGGTTTTCTCATTTTTTACATCCTAGTAGAGTTGTGGTGTAGGGTGTCAGACTGTCCTCATCATAGCCCAACCGACGAAGTGTTCACAGTGGGAGGAGGTTAACTCCAAAACCATTGTCAATGATTTTTTTGGAAATAAATGTTATTTGTCTTTCCAGACACATATAAGGGTTTTATGTTTCCCTGTATGACAGAGTCTTCATCCAGATTTGTGGAGAAGATGATTACATGGCATCCAATGGTGTTGGTCTCCATTTGATAGACTTCTGTAGCTTCTACTTTAGCCTCAAATTCATAGAGACTTAGTAAAACTTTGATGAGCACCTCTCTATGGCCAACTGAATGATTCAATGCATCCAGGATTGATAGTTTTTCCTGTAATGAGGCTAGATACTTCATAATATAATATTTCTTATCTAAAGGTCTTTGATTCCTAGCATGGGTATTCTATTTCATAGGGGCTTTACAGACTTGATCATTAGAGGTGGATGGGTTGACCTCTAGGATGATAACTGATGGTGCTCCCATGTTCTTTAGATTTAGTCAGACTGGTTGGCCTATATGATTTAGGATATTAGACATTTATCTTCCTATAATGGATACTAAAAGATTACTGGTCTAGAAATTCTCTTATAAGGGGTGGAGAAACACTATGGTTCCTGTTGTGTCTGCTTAAGGGTCCTTCTGTGAGTTTCTTCAACATTAACAGTTTGAGTTATGGTGCTACTGGGGATTTGAATCCTTCCATGACCACACCTTCTTGAAACACCTTGGCCTCTGTGGCCTATTCCTATGGATCTATGGTTGGACACAATGGATTATGGTTCATATCCATAGTTTCCAATAGAGAAAGGGTCCATTAAGTGAATGAAATTAATGGATTTGAAGATCAGTTCTTGATCTGATACTCATTCTATCTGATTGTCTTCTTTGGATGGTCCTGTTTGGTGGGGAAGTGCCTATTTTCCCATTTAGAGGGGTACTTCTCCTGCTTTCAAGTCTTCTGTCATAAATTCTAAAGGCATCGAGACCGGTTTTAGCTTTGGTGTAGGCTCATCTCCTTACTCATGCTTTATGCTTTCCTAACCCTCAGAGGTTTGTGTGGCCGATGATGTTGGTTATGTTGCATCATGGGATATTTAGGGTGAGGTTGGTTGCTTTAACTACACTTTGATAATTTTATGATATTTCTTGACTATTTTTTATTCATCCAACTATTAAATTTTTCCCCCTTTTTTCTGGTGATAGTTCGCCACTCCCCTTCCTCACTTGGGTCTAAGTTGGAAACATACAACTCTTATACTGGAGACATTTCTAACCTCACTTGTTCGAAATCCACAATATGTTTCAAGATATCCTAAATGTTGAGGCACTTCCGGATGGTGTTTCCCAGTATGTAGGGGTAGGGAAAATAATTTTTATGGTCATCAAGACCCACTTTATTGTCTTTCTTTGACTCTGGTAACCATATTAAGTTTTAATTCATGGTGGCTACGAAGTAGCCACAAACATGGTAATCAAGGAATGAGTCGAATTTATATATTCGTTCATCAAACTGATTTTATTTGGAACCCCTTCACTCATATTTTTGAGGTGGAGGTGGCTGTTGGTGCCCCAGGGGTCGTGCACGGTTTGGTGGAGCCCTCACAACTGGAGCTGGTGTTGGGGGTCACTTAAGCATAACAGAAGACACTTCATCTTTTCACGTTCTTTTTCTTGGGGCCATTAGGGACTTGAGATTATTCCACTACAAGGAGTCTTTTATCCATTGGGAAATGGATGAGAATTATCATAACCCAATGGTGTACTTAATTAGGATGAGTGGCGTCTATAATTCATCATGGAGATAATTGATGCGCATAGAGAGCATTTCATCCTAGGGGAGTTCCCAGTTTAGGGATTAAGTCAAGACTTTCCATCCGATGATGAATTCTCAAACTCTTTCATTCTCTCACTACTTAAATCTCATAAGATCACTAGAGATTGTCTTAGGTAATCTCAAATAGAACTGGAAGAGAAACTGTCACCAGAGGCTCTCCTAGCCTATGAATAAGTCAGCTGACAACTAGTATAGAACATAAAAGATGAACCCTACAGAGTTCACATGAAGCACCCAAGTTTCATAGCATCTTGTTGAACTGGTGTGCCCGTCAATGGGTCACAGTAAGATGCATAGTTCATTAGATGCTACTCTTGGTCTCCTGAACCATTGAACACCGAGAATACAAGGTTCCCAACATTTGGTTGTGGCAGAACGTTGCTCACCCAATCAGGGTATGGTTTGCATTCTGGTTTTATCGGAGCGTGCCACCCTTCAATGGATTCTATTAGAGTTTTCCATTTATATATAGTATTCAAGATCCCTTGATGCATATTATTATAGACTTGAGCTTGGGTGGGTATGGTAGGGGATAAATCTGGACGTGCCAGCATTCCTGGAATTTGGGGTGGATACCCAGCCGGGGGAATCCTCTGTGGGTTCGGCTGAATGTGTTTTGGCTGTTTCCCTAGTGGAGAGAAGTCTTGATATCCTTATAAGTCATGATTCAAGTAGAATGATGGTCACAGTGCTGGATTGGATGGGCATCTGATTCAATTTTCATTTACCAGGTAGAGTACCTATGGCAGAGACACCTCTTATGGAAGCATCTGTGGATGTTCCACTTGAGGAACACACCCGAAAAGATATATTACTCGACACAACTCGACATTGATTCTCTTGATCTCTTTCACTTCATCCTTCGGCTTGGAAAATCATTCCTCAAGCATTAGGGACTCATTTTCATGAGGGGAGGAGGCATGTCATATACGACCTTGGATTTACTCTTCTCCTTGTTGGGGATTCGTGAGGGAGGTAGTGATGTGTTTGCTGAGGGTGCGCCCAAATTTAGGTTAACTCTCTGGTTTTAGGTATGCACACCCTCAGGTTCACTGTGGACCACCTCTAGGAGGGAACCATATTATTTTTCATCCTCTTTATTTGTATTATTTTTAGTGAGTTCCATGGGAGTAATGTCCCCCATGTTCATTGATTCATACCGCATTGGGAGAAGTTTACCTAGTTCCAAATGTTAATAGATCTTTTTGGGATCCGGTTTTGGATTTTCACCTTCCAATATTTTGTATTCTTCAAATTTCTTGGCGAAGAGCGACCCAATGAGGGCCCTGATCTGATCTCGCAATATGCATTCGTCATGAGGGTTATGAACTACAAGACGAGACTGAATAGATGACCTCTATACTCATCGTTCTTCCCAGAAGGGAGAATCCAGACATCCATTGTATGAGAATTTGACTTAAAAATTCCCCTAGACAATGTAAGTGACTTTTGAATAGTGATCACTTGATTAGTATAAATATATGTCTTTAAAAAATCTAATTTACTTAGAAAAAGGAAGTGATGGTCTCATCCTATATAATTTCTCCGTACGAAGCCCATTTTTCGGAGCTTGGAAAGGAGGTAGAGTCATTGGGATTCTCTCTTGACCAAGCCTAAGCCGAGTTATAACACGTTAAGCTCGAACTGTACCGCCTACGAGAGAAGTGGAAGTTGATAAAGATTACCACCTGAGCGATGTTATCCGAGCCACCCCAAGAGTCTATCACCATCGCACACCTTACCCTTAGGACTTATGTGGTTGTTATAAGGGGTTATGTAACAACTCCCTAGCACTATGATTTTGTACATTATTTTTTTATTTAGAATATACATTCATTTTATAATTGTTACTTTGTAAATGGTTTTTAAAGAAAAAATAGTATTTTTAGTTAATATTAAATTAATAAAACTATTTTTATGAATTAATGGATTTTTAAATTAAATTATTTTAATAAAATATTATTAATAAATTACTTTTTATTAAATATAAATGATCTTATAATTTTTATGTATATAATTGTACTTTTTATTAAGGTTTGAAAGCTATTTTTGTCAAAACCCATGAATTTTTGATAAATGTGGATTTTTATTTTAAAAGTAAAAATTAAAAAAATTATAAAATTATTTAGATAAAATGAATATTATTTTTGGAATCCGGAATTCGAAATTATCCAATAATGAATATTTTATAATTTTCTGAGAGTAGAATTTTTGGGTAAAAATTAAATACCGTTTAATTATATAATGTGTTTTATGACATCATAATGACCTAATTGTGATGTAATAAAATACTATAAATGGTATGTTTGTCCAATATAAGTTTTACCATTACAATAATGTGATTTTAGGCTTGTTGGATTTAAGTTACAAAGATTTAGTGAACCCTCCAAGGCTTATAAAACATTTTATCTTTTAAAATTAATTTTATTGAGAGTGTGACTCACCTTCACATAATCAAGCCTAATATTTAAATAAATTCGGGCATTTTCCATATAAAATAATTTTTTACACTCCCCTTTGGAAAAAACCATGGGAAAAAACATGAAATGGTTTGTGGTTTTGGATAGTTAAATGTGTAGGGTCCAAATCCTAAATAATAAAGAATTCCCTCCCTTTTCCTATATAAAACCACCCAATCTCCCACTTCATCTTCACTCAAATATTTTCTAGTTCTTCCAACCTATGAAATCCTTTATGTATAATCCTCATATGTTGCGCCAAGGTTCCAGTAAGCCTCTATCAAGCCCCTCCCAAGCCATTGGGATCACACTTCCAAGTAAGGGATTTCTTCCTTTCTCATTTTGACCAAATTTCTTTAAGTTGGTATGCACTTTTATTTTCAATTAAAAATTTTGGGGTATGATTTCTAACCTCACCCATAATTACCTATTTACCTTTGAATGATTATATTCCCCTTTCCCCCTCATTAATTCCTCCCATGTACACCCATTACCATGCTGAAATTTCATAAGGAATTTCTCTCTCCTCATTTACATTCAAGAAATCCTTTTGTATTATGAACCTAAATTCAATTAAATATATTGGTAGATGTATCTATATGACTACATTACTGTACATTTCATGTAATTATTATGATATAACCCTTTATATCTCATGAAATGTTTTATGATTTTTTATGTCACACCGTTATGCTGCCAAAATTGCACTGTGATTTTCCATGCTAAGTCATTGTGTAGTAAATGCCATGCTCATTTATCTGTTAATTGTATTAACCATTATACACATTTACTTATTGATTATATAGTTTCATGTATTAATTCCATACTCCTTTATCGTGGAATAAATGATTATGTTTAATGAATCCATGTGGCACACTTATGCATGAAAAGAAATGTTTAAGAAAGGTGCGCACTGATAGCACACCAATGCATTGGGTAAAGAGTAGTATCATGATACATTAAGTAAAATGAGGATTTAATCATGATAATTCATGGGAAATTAGGGTTTACTCATGATCCATGTGAAATGAGACTTGGATCATTCTAATACCATGTTATGTGTTGTTACCACATTTTCATGTTATGTTAATCATGCTATATCATGCATTTATGTTCATGTTTCTCTTGAACTCCATTGGTACGCCTATTTCCCAACATGTCTTCTATTATTTATGTTATGACTTGTTCACTCCTTTATTGGGATTTATAGCTCACCCTTTTGTTATGCATGTCCTCAAGTTATCCCATTGCAATGTTAAGTATGAAGGAATATTGTGGTCATGTAAAGGAAGTTTTCAAAAAATATGTTGTGTTTTTTGGTTTTATGTTTTCATGTAATGATAAAAATCCTGAAAGAAACTATACCTCTGAATATTCTATATTGCCCCAAGTTAAGGTTTTATGTAATAAAATATGTTTAAGTATGGAATAAAGAGCAGGGTTGTTATAGTTGATATCAAAGGATAAGTTTAGTTATTTTTGGGATTAGGATTAGAAAAACCTAGTGAAAGCCTTAGGGATAAGACTAAGTATAATAAAAACATCCCTAAATTTTGGTGAGTAGTTTTATTAAGAAAATACATACCTATATGGATACGAGTAGGTAGAGGCGGCTCAGGAAAAGATGCACCTTGGAGTGAAAACTCCGACAAGGATTTTCGGGCATGACCTGGGGTATCGTGGTATATGAAAACCGGTCTTGATGCACTCTTGGTTACGAAAATATTGAGGGATATAATTTTGTAAATTCATGAGCATAGTATGAAAAATTATTAAGGGAATACAAAAATTCCCCTAAGAATATATGTTGGGAAGTAGATCATGGATAACATTGATTGAGGCCTATAAATTCTTAATTTAAGTAAATAAAAGTAATTTATAAGTCATGTATTTTTGTTTTTGGATTACCCTTTATGTGTTACCCGTAACTTTCCTTTTTTTTGCAGCCAATGGTTGGTAATAGGGGGACTCAAGCTAAATAATGATGTGAAGATTAATGTCATGACTGTTCTAATGAGATGATCAATCCGATGGGAGTGGGAATCATGAACATTGTCATGATTCTCTCTTAGTTAACTAAAGATTTGAAAATAAACATGGGTCAAGAGGAACATTAAACCCCCCCCCCAATAAAGAACAAGTCACAATAGAGAGATTTATGAGACAAAGACCTACTACATTTAATGGATCATCTGATCCCTCAATTACTGAACAATGGTTCTACTCCATTGAAAAGATCTTCTCAATCCTTCAATGTTCCAAACAAAAGATGGTCATTATGGATGCCTATTGTATGGAGGGTGAAGCTTATAAATGGTGAACATTGATAAAAAATACGAATCCTAGGGAGGATTTTGAGTCATTGGAATGGAAGGATTTTTGGAAAATGATTTTCGATAAATATTTTCGTGCACCCTTTGACTTGAGATAGAAAGGGAATTCCTTGCCCTCAAGAAAAAAGATGACAAATCTATTAGATCGTATGATAAAAACTTCACAAGGCTTGCACAATACACTTTTGGCTTTGTTATCACCCTCTAATGCAAGGTGGACATCTTTTTTGGTGGGATAAAACCTAGTGTACAGAAATCCCAAGCGATTCGTGACTTTGAAAGCTATGGGGAAATTTTCTGATGTGCCCCCAAAGTTGAAATGGAGATTTGAGAATATTAGGGGTATCATAGGGATAAGAAGCATAAGGTGGACTTTAATTCCGGAGGTCTGGAGGATAAATCTAATGGTTCTAAGAAAATCTAGCACCCCACTTGAAAAAGGTACCGAAAGAAGCAACCCGAAAATTTCATGAAGAGGATGAGAAAATGATTTTTGTGTGGAAAAGAAGGGAACCTTTTCATTAACTGCCAATAAGAAAAACCCATGGTTGCAACAGAGGAGGGGAACACTCCGTTTGACCCTCAAAGAAATTTTCCTTACTTTAACAACAAATAACTAGGGAACTTTGCAAACTAGTACCCTATGTCAAGGGTTTTCGAAGGCAACAAACAACCTCTAAGGAAGAAAGGGTGATATTTTTCCATCACTACTGCTGAAGTGAACCCTGAAAATGAAGTGGTGACATGTACGCTGGTTATTCATTCAAGAATAGAAAACATACTATTTGATTATAGTTCTACACATACCTTTATACCCCGAAAGATTATTAGAACAATCCCAACACCACCAGAAATCATGGAAGTAATGATTTCAGTGAGTACGACAAATGGGGAAATCATTGCATCCCATGAATATAACACCTCCCTTGTCCTAATTTGCGGATTGAACTTCTCGGAGAACCTCATTATACTCCCTTGGGTGGAATTTTATGCAATTCTTGGCATGGATTGGATTTCCATATATAGATCCAACATAAATTTCCGTGAGAGGGAAATCACTCTCCATATGGAGAATCGACCCCTTGATTCTATATAAGTGCAAGGAGGAGGATGAATCTTCTTTGGAACCATCATATCAATCATGGACATTAATACCCTTTGAGCATGAGTATCTAGATAATATGATTAATTCTATGGAATCAACCATCCTTGAAGACATGCCTATTGTGAGGGAATTCACTGTTGTATTTCATTATGAATCTCCTAGTCTTCCTCCTAAAAGACATGTTGAATTATCAATTGATCTTATACTTGGGGGGGGGGGTTGTAAATACCCATGACTCCATATAGAATGGATATTTTGGAGCTTGAGGAGCTGAATAAATAACTACATGAGAATCTAGATAAATTGTTTATACACCTATTTGCTTCACCATGTGGTGAACCGGTCCTCTTATTCAAGAAGAATGATGGGTCAATGTGACTTTGCATTGATTATCATTAGATCAATAATATCACAATAAAGAACAAGTATCCTCTACATCGAATTGATGAATTTTTCGATCAGTTTCTTGGGGCACAAGACTTATCCAAGGTGGATTTTTGGTTGAGTTATTTCCATGTAAGGATGAAGGAGGAGGATATCCCCAAAACTGCTTTCCATACAAGGTGTTGGAACTATGAATTCATAGTAATTCTTTTCAGACTCAATAATGTTTCATCAGTATTCATGGAATTGAGGAATATTGTATTTAGCAATTACCTCAAAAATTGTGGTAGTCTTTATAGATGATATTCAAATATACTCCAAAACCAAGGGGGAGTATGAAGAGAATCTAGGCACTATACTAGAGACCTTGTGGAAGGATAAACTCTATGAAAAGTAAAACAAGTGTGAGTTTTGGTTTAAGGAGGTCTCATTCTTGGGATATATCATCAAAAGAAATGGGATATATATGGATCCCTCGAAGACTTATACAATTGAGGGATGACCGAGTCGAACATCAGAAATGGATATCCGCAGCTTCCTAGGGTTATCGGTATATTATTGTCAATTTGTGAGAAATTTCTCATGATTTTCTAATCCTATTTCCAAGATAACTCAAGAAAGAGTATATATTTTATGGAGTGATGATTGTGAGGAGAGATTCAAGGAGTTGAAAAGGAGGCTTATCACTGTTCTTGTGCTCACACTACCAAAAATTGGAGAACTTTTTATGGTATTAAGTGATGATTAGATGAAGGGCTTGAGATTTGCGTTGATGCAAAATGACAAAGTCATTGCCTATGCTTCAATAAAATTGAAAGCTCATGACAAAAATATCCATCACATGATCTGGAGTTGTATGTAGTGACATTTTATTTAATATTTTTGCAGCATTACCTCTTTGTGGAGAAGTGTGAAATATATATAGACCACAAAATCCTCACGTATATATTCACATAGAAAGAGTTGAATATGCACCAAAGAATATGGTTAGAGAAGATCAAAGACTATGACTTATCAATTCATTACCACCCTCAGAAAGAGAACTAGGTGGTAGATGATCTAAGTAGAATGGACCCAGTGACTCTATCATTGATGAGAATTGAAAAGGATCCAATATTCTTATACTTTTTGAATATGGACATTGGAATCACAAAGAAGGGAACATAATCATCCTTTCACAAATGATTTCTCAACCGTATCTTTTGGAAAGGTTAAAGGATGCTCAAAAGGATGATGTGGGAATACATAAGAAGGTGGAAACTATCATAAAAGGGAAAACCTCAGAGTTCAAACATCAATGAAGAAGGAATTGTGAGATTTGGGAAAATAATTTGTGTTCCATCATGTTCGGAGCTGAAAAATATACTTTTTTATGATGCACATAGTTCGAATTTCTCAATTCACCCAAGAAACACAAATATGTATCAAGATCTATGAGAGCATTATTGGTTGGATAACATGAAGAAGGAGATCACTGAGTATACATCAAAGTGCCTGGTATGTCAGCAAGTGAAGGCTGAGAGACAGAAGTCCAAGGGGAAGATGCAACCATTACCCATAACAGAATTGAAATGAGATAACATTACCATAGACTTTGTCACCGGACTTCCAAAGACATCGAAAGGAAACAATGCAATCTAGAATGTTGTGGATCATCTTATAAAGACTGCACACTTCATTAAATTTCAGGAGGATTTCTCATTGGATCAACTGGAACGGATATACATAAGAGATGTTGTAAGGATGGATGGAGTAACACTAACTATTATATCTGATCAAGATACAAGATTCCCCTCTATGTTATGGAAGAGTCTTCCACATGCTCTAGATACAGAGTTGAACTTCAATACGACTTATCATCCTCAAACTGAAGGCCAATCAAATCGAACTATCCAAACACTAGAGAACATGTTGAGATCATGCTCAATGGACTTCAAAGGAGGATGGGATCAACATCTTCCTCTGGTTGAGTTCTCTTACAACATCATTTTCCACTCATGCATCCTAATGGCTCCTTGTGAAGCTCTGTATGGGAAGAGGTGCAAAACACCAGCATGTTGGGAAGATGTTGGGAAGAAAAAACTCTTAGGTCCAAAAGTGGTTAAAGAAATGATGGAGAAGGTTAAGACCATACAACAACACATTGAAGCTACCCAGAGTCGATAAAAGAGCTATGCTGATAATCATCGATGATACCTAGAGTTTGATGTCGGGGACATGGAATTTTTTTGCATATCAATGTGGAAGAGAGTTATGAGATTTGGGAAGAAGGGAAAGCTTAGACTAAGGTACATCTACCCTTTTGAGATCCATGATCACATTAGAGTAGTGGACTACCGACTAGCACTCCCACCGAACCTATCTCAGGTACATGATGTATTCCATTTATCACTCTTAAGAAATTACATACCCAACCGATCACATGTACTCAATCAAGAGGTGGTACCATTGGAGAATGACCTATCCCATGAAGAGAAGCCGATGAATATCTTATATTGTAGGGAAAAGGTTCTATGAAATAAGACAATGACCCTCGTTAAGGTGTTGTGGTGAAACCAAAATTTTGAAGAAGCACCGTGGGAATCAGAGGAAATGGTAAATTAGATTTACCCGCATCTATTTTAGTGTGGGAAAAAGTAATTTAGAGGTTGAAATTTCTTTAATGGGGAAGATTGTAATGACACAAACATTCAATAACAAAAATTCATCTTTATATAATTAAATGTCTTATCATGAATATATAAAACTTATACACTTTATTGTTTTTATGATTTTGGATTTTAAAATACCATTAAGAAATGTGATGTTTTCTAATATAGTTGTTGAAAAGTGATCACATGGTTAGTATAAATATAGGTCTTTAACAAATCCAATTTACTCATATAAAAGAATCGATGACATAATCCAGTATAATTGCTCTATACGAAGCCCATTTTTTGGAGCTCGAAAAGAAGGTAGTGTCATTGGGATTCGATCTTGACCAAGCCCAAGCTGAGCTCCAATGTGTTAAGCTTGAACAAAACCGCCTACGGGAAAAGTGGAAGTTGATTGAGATTACCACCTGAGAAATGTTATCTGAGCCACCCAAAGATTCTGTCACCATAGCACACATTAACCTTAGGTCTTTTGTGGCTGTTATAAGGGGTTATGTAACAAGACCCTAGTATTATGATTATTTACATCATTTTTTATTCAGAATATTCATTCATTTTATTATTGTTACTTTGTAAATGGGTTTTAATGAAAAAATAGTATTTTTAGTTAATATTAAATTAAGAAATATATTTTTATGAATTAATGGTTTTTTGAATTAAATAATATTTTAATTAAATATTATTACTAAATTATGTTTTATAAAATATAAATGTTTGTAGAATTTTTATGTATACAATTGTAATTTTTATTATGGTTTGAAAGCTATTTTTGTCAAAACCCTTGAATTTTCGATAAATGTTGGTTTTTATTTTAAAAGTAAAACTTCACATATTTATAAAATTATTTAGATAAAATGAGTATTATTTTTTGAGTCAGGATGTCGAAATTATCCAACGGTGAATTTTTCTGAATTTCAGAGACAGTCGAATTTTTGGGTAAAAATTAAATACCATTTAATTATATAATGTGTTTATGACATCATAATGAACCAATAGTGATGTAATAAAATACTATAAATGTTTTTTTCGGCCAATATATTTTTTACCATTAAAATAATGTGATTTGAGGTTTGTTTGATTTATTTTACAAAGTGTTAGTGGACCCTGCAAGGCTTATAAAACATTTTATGTTTTTAAATTGATTTCCTTGAGAGTGTGACTCACACCCACAAAATAAAATGTAATATTTTAATAACTTTGGCCATTGAACTTATAAAATAATGGTTTCCAATCACCTTTTGAAAAATCCAAGGGCAACATACATGGGTTGGTTTGTGGTTTTGGTTAGTTTAATGTGTAGGATCCAAAACCTAAATAATAATGAATTCCCTCCCTTTTCCTATATAAACCCACCCAAGATCCATCTTCATCTTCACTGAAATACTTTTTATTTCGTCCAAAATCTTACCTCCTCTCTCTATAATACTCCCAAGGTGCGCCAACCTCCTAGTAAGCCTCTCTCAAGCCCCTGACGAGCCTTTGGTCACACTTCCAAGTAAGAGATTTCTTCCTTTCTCATTTTTGTCCAAATTTATTTAAGTTGTTATGCCCTTTTATTTTAAATTAAAAATTATGGGGTAAGATTTAAAACATCCCCCATACTGCCCTATTTATGTTTGAATGATGATAGACCACTTTATCTCTCATTAATTCCTCTAATGTACACCCATTACCATGCTGAAATTCTATAAGGAATTTCTCTCTCCTCATTTATATTCAAGAAATCATTTTGTATTATGAATCTAAATTCCATTACATATGTTGGGATATTTATAGATATGACCCCATTTCTTTCCATTTAATATAATTATGATGAGATACCCATTTCTCTATCATCAACCATTTTTATGAATTTTATGTCGCGCTGTTATGCTGTAGAAATTGCACCTTGATTTTCCAAGACAAGTCATTGGGTAGTGAATACCATTCCCATTTATCTGTCAAGGGTATTCACCTTTATGCACATTTACTTATTGATTATATAGTTTCATGTATGAATTTTACACTCCTTTATCGTGGAATAAATGATGATGTTTAATGAATCTATGTTGTATGAACCATGTGGCACACTTATACATGAAATGAAATGTTTAAGAAGGGTGTGCCCTAATAGTGCTCCAATGCATTAGGTAAAGAGTAGTATCATGATAGGTCAAGTGCAATGAGGGTTTAATCATGATAATTCAATTGAAATGATTGTTTCTCATGCTCCATGTGAAATTAACATTGGATCATGCTAATACCATGTTAAGTGTTGTCACCATATTTCCATATAATGTTAATCATGTTATATCAGGACTTTATGTTCATGTTTCTCTTGCACTCCATTGATATGCCTATTGCATAAGATGTCTTTTATTATTTATGATATGCCTTTTTTACTCCCTTACTAGGATTTATAGATCACCCATTTCTTATGCACTTCCTTAGGTTATCCCATGTAATATGAAGTACAATGGAATGCAGTGGTCATGTAAAGGAATATTTCAATAAAGATGTTGTGTTTTTTTGTTTTAAGTTTTCATGTAATGATCCTAAGCCTCAAAGACACTAGAACTCTCTATCTTCAATATTGTATAAATTGAAGGTTTTATGTAATAAAATATGTTTCAGTATGGAATAAATATAAAGGTTGTTATAACAAAGATATTACTATTATATTTGAAGAATTTGTCTGTTAATATGTTTCATGAAAAGAGTAATTAATTTTACATTATGGGTTTTTTGGATATTCAGTTATGTATATTACTCTTATTTATATAGATTATTTTGGAAAGTACTTTTATGTTTCAAGTATTTACTCTTATGTTTGGAATTTTCACAAAGGGAAGACTCTTACACGTTACATGGAGAAGTATTAGTTTAGTTTTTTTTTTCATTTAGAGATTACTTTTTTTTGCATTCATATATTAATTTTACATATTACTAAAATCATTATGAAGTTACTTTTACAAATTAATATCTATTCAAATATCACCTCTATGTATGATGTATAAAGTAATTTTTACTTTTAAATATTATTGGACGTTATGTAGAATTTGATTTTCATTGACTTAGTGAAATTTAAATACTATAGATAATTATTTTAAGTATTTATTTGAAGATAGTGTGATATAAATTATTAATTTTATAAGTTAAACTTTTATGAATTTTCATGGATTATTATTTGTGACTGATTTTCTAGAATATTTATTTTAAAATTCAAATATCTAAATAGTTGAAGATATTATATCAAGTGATTTCAATGTTAATGCAAGATAAAATCCATTTTACTTGAGATACTTAAACAAAGGATTTTATGGAAGTATAAATGAATTATAAAATCTATTTATATATGTCAAATTATAGAAATGGTTTTGAAGATGCTAATTTTTATAAAAATGATTTCTAATTTATATCATATCTGATTAATTCTTTTCCCTAAGTTTATTTCAAATTTATTTTTAAGAATGAATGTTTACAAATACTACTATTTTCATTGAGTGATTTGTGGATATATTTTAATTTTTTATTGAATGAAGAATAATTGAAATGTTTTGATTTATTCCTTTATATATTTTTTATAGATAAATTAAAAGAGACAATGATGAGATATAAATCATGAGAAGTTAAAAAATATAATCTGAGAATAAGGAAAATTTAGAGAATAGAAATATTATAAATATTCTGTTGTTTTATATTTTTTATTTAAAAAATGTGTCAGGATAGGAAGAAATAGAAGAAATAAAAAATGGAGGAAAGGAGGAATAAGGTTACTTCTATTGTGACATATTGATGTAATTTTTCTACTACTGATGTGTTTGTCATCGATCAAACTTTAACCTGGAGTTTGTTTAAATCCACTGCATCTTAATGAAGTATATTATAGAAGAATATTAATCTATTATCAATTTTAGATTCAATTATGTTCTGAACTATACTCATTTATATGTATCATATATTTCTAGTGTGGGCTTAAAATTTTTGTACTTAGTTATGGGTGAAGTTTAACCGACTTATACTCAGTTATGGGTGAAGTTTCAGCTACTTGTAATTAGTAATGGGTGATGTGTAAATTACTTTTTTAGTTATTATTTACCAAATTAAGGTATCTAAATTCCTGATAAAATCCTTGTACTAAGCCTCAACTACTTTTTACTTATTGATGTATCCCTAGGAAATGGATATAAATAAAATCAGTAAGCCAGTATAGGGTGTTGATGGATTATACTAGGGGATGTTCATTGAATCCCAAAAAATCTATAAAAATATTTTGTGTATTTATTTTTTTAATTTATTTCAACTTACGTATTAAATTATATATAAATGAATTAAATTAACTAACTTTAAGAGAGAATTTTAATTTAGTAAAATATTTTAGAGGAAACAATTAACCCCCATCGTGAGTCTTTTTCAAACAAATCATTCTGGAAACAAAAAATTTCTAATGATTAAAAAATTTAACTCTTTAATTACTCTATGATATGATTTTATAATAGTAATCCAACTACACATTCAAACTGATATAATATTGGTCTATATATTTCTTTCAAAAATTAAAAATAATTACTATAAAAAATTAAATGACCATTGATAAAATAGAAAATAGAGAAATAATTTATATCATTTATATTTAAATTTTAATATTTAAAAGTATAGAATATTTAAAGAGATATATATGATATCAGGAATTGTTCAATTATAAAAAATTAATGCGGTTTGAATTGAAAAAATAATCACAAATTTAATTTTATAAATAAGTTATACAAACCGTAAGTTAATTACAGAAAAGAATATTAATAATATAAGGAATTATGTGTGGAAATTATGAAATAATAAGAGAATAATGTTCCAAAATAAATATATAAAGGAATATTCTGAATGAAATCATTTAAATATACATAATAATAACTTCTGGAGATGACCCAACAACAATATAAATATATATTACATCATTCCAGATAAATATTTATTCCAAATCATAGTAAATCACACCCCAACCCTTTTGTATTAATTACTTTGGAAATTTAATAGATAAAAAATTATTTTACAATAACATTAACATATCACATATATAAACTTCACACATGATACTCATCTAGAAATATTATACAATGTACTATTCTTCTTAACCCGATGAATGGAAATGTAAGAAACGGTGAACTCAAATGCTTAGTAAGGGTAAACATAATAAATATCAATCAAAGATCATAAGTGAGCATAAGACAATAATATGGGTATAAGACCATAACCAATATTCATGAACATACCATAATAAATTCATACCCAAATGAACATATATAATAAATCATGGGCCATGGCATAAAGTTTTTACATAACATAATACATGTCTCTTTGGGGTTAAAACATGATTCAATAATCATAACCATTATCAAATTATGGACAGAGTCCCATGGTGGAATGGGTTTACTACCCATTCCCTTTAAACATTAGTTGATAGAGTCCCGTAGAGGATTGGGTTCACTACATAGACCGTTACATATTATCTATTGAGATATAAATATTTACCTAATGTATTGGATGACTATATGATTTTGGAACCACCCATAACATAATGAAAACCATATATATGTGCTCCATAAGAACATGGAAATATATATAATTCCATCATATATTAATTAACACATTGGAAGGAAATGAGTTTCATGAAAACGGCAAGAAATAATTATTATATTCCATATAGAGAATGAATGTGTATGGTTTCATTAGAGCATATCACTATTGAAGAATATGAAATAATAAAGGGTATCAACATAGATGAAAAACAATTTTATAATAACATTAAAAAATTTCTTTGAAAAATAATATGAAATATCTTTTTCATTTGATAACTTTTATTTTAGAATAAAATTCCTAAAAATGGGAATATAAATTACTTTGGAAAACATGAAAAATTGTAAAGGAATCTTCATAAATAATAATGGATATATTGGGTTTTAAAATTCAAATATGCATAAAACATTGAAACATATATTTTATTCATACATTTGTAATAGAAGTTAAAAAATTAACTTCTTAGAAAATGTTAAAAACGATTACTTAAAAACATTTTTTAATAAAGTCAAAGACAATATTAAATTATTTTAAGTAGTCATTGAAGTATATATAAGGTCTTATAGAAAAATTTATAAAGAATATGGGCATGGAAGAGAATGATTTCTAAATGAAAGAAGATATATGGTCAATTCCACTTATAGGTATCCTTTGAATTGAATTTCCAGAAAAATGAAATTGAAATTGTAACAAGACATGTAAACCCTAAAAAATAAATATAGGATAATAAAATAAATGAATTTTTAGATACATAAAATTTAATTTCTTAAAATATGAAATTAGTAATAAATAATCTCAAATTCAATGTGAGATTGGAAACAACACCCTTACCTAGGAATTCCACTTGGTTGGACATGCTTATAACTCCATATATTATAAATTTATTTTTGTTATTACTATTGAAACAAATATTATTTACGATTATTTTTGTAATACCATTAATTTAAATTTCCTTTTTACATATATATTAATTTTTATAGTTAAAATTAATATCTGGGTGTAAAATATTAATTTTTTTATGAATGCTTCAGTTTGGTAGTTATAGTCCTTACTCCTGTGTCATGGTATTATATCATCTATAATTTTAATACCAATTTAACATATATTTTGATATAGTTCTAGATTCTCATGGTCATTTCATGAAACTTTTGGCCATGGTTCTCATGAAATTATTAAAAATATATTTTTTATGAATTTTGATTAAATTAAATGAGGTTCTTTCATTAATGAAAATAATAATATATGTTACCCTTAAAAAATATGAAAAAATATTAAATACGTCGTTGTTAAATATTATTATTATTTGTGTTTTCTTATTCAGTGATGATTTAAATGGTATAATATCATTCATGTAGGTTGTAAAACTAACCCATACAAGAACATGTTAGCACGACTGAATGAGTGAGAAAACGTTACTGTATAGTAATAGTATAAATTTTATAAAATATTACTGATTAAATAATTTTTTATTAATATGATACATTATATTCAATTAGTGTTATAGGGAAAGGTTCTTTAAAAAATAAAGATAATAAGTCATTACATACAATGAAGAAATCAAATATTTTATTGGAAGCCTTGTAAGTTTTAAAGGATTTGGGGAATTCTCTTGAGTCATGGAACTAAAAAATGCATGATATGATTATTAAGGAATAAAATATAATATATTACATGAAGTAATTCTAATTTTATTTGTGTCTTATAAAGGGTATATTGAGTCCCATTTTATAGGTAAAATGTCATTTTCACAAATATTCTTTTTTAAAGGGAAAAGAATGTAATATTACAATGAGATGTGGTCCATAAATGGAAATTTGATGATGTGATGGACCATTTTCCATTAAAAAATAACTCTATATAAATTTTAACTATAAATTATTTTTAACATTAAATACTCTTTAAAGTCATATTCTCGGTTATGTGTATAATTTAAGATTAAAATTCTCTAGATAACTTTGGAATTTGAATTTAAACATTTAAATAATTTTTCGCATATCATTTTCATCAATAAAAACCATAAAACATTATATTTAGTTCAAATATTACTTTTTAAATATTTTTAAAACCATTTAATTTGACGTTTATTCTTGTTTCACAAGTACAATATTGATGCTCCACAAGCACTTTGGATAATTATCATGTTATTTAAAATTTAAAAATTAATAAATTACATTAATTTAATTTTTTATACATAATTATTTTCATATATTATAATTCATAATGAATATTTACTCTCATATTTTTCATGAAAAAATAGTTAAGATATTACTTTGACTTTTCTCCCCATATGAAAGCACGGTGTAATAATATGGATAATTTACATGTTTTATAATTTTAAAATTCTAAAATATACATAATAATAATTTATTAGTCATAATATTTATCTTTTAATGTCGATAAAAGACTTATCCATTTTTATATACTATGTTAAATACACCAATTTTGACTTTTCCAATGATGCACAAGCACTACATCTATATCAATAATTATTTTTCATATTAATCTTGACAAAAGAAATAATTTATATTAATTGAAAATTTTATTATAATATAATATAAGATATTTTCTAAAATTTTCATAAATTTTTAGGTCTTACTTTGATAATGATTATGTGACAAATGATATGGTATTTGAAAAAATCATATTTTAAACTATTCAATAAAAAATCAACTTGCCTAGAAAAATGAAAAAAATAATCCTAATATAATTGTTACATTATAATATTAAAAATAAAGTTCATTTTTTAAATTAAATGTTAAAATTATAAATTTAAATTTTAAATAAAACCGTATACTACATAGAAAAATAATTTATTTAGATTTAAAACTATTTTTTCACAAATGAAAATCCATGATCTTATATTATAAAAGTTTCTTTAAAATCAATGGTATTTTATTAAGTGATTTCAAACCATATAATTATATTAAAAAATTATTTATTTTTCTATTTATGTTTTATTTAAAAATATTATAATTTATTTCATAAATCAATATTCACTTACTTCAGTGTTACATATACTATATGCTACCAAACACACCAAATTTATTTGAAAGGGAAAATCATAGTAAAATCATGAGGTGTTACATTAAATCCCCTTAAAATAAAATTTTCCACAAAATTTTGGCACTCTGATGGAAATAAATTTAGGTTCTTCTACTTCTTTACTTCTCCAAGTTCCGACATTACTTCCACAAATTTATGATTCCTCCCGATAACTTTAACTTATTAAGTGGTCTTATTTCAAGGTAATTTATCTCTATGATTTATGATTTCAAGAAGTTTTTCCTCACATGTGAGTTCATGGTATAACTATACAACCTATAAGTACAATAATTATGATTGAACAAGTATTTACTTCCTCAAAAGTGATAAATAGAACAAATTAGGCACTTGAGATATTTTTTTATGAAGTGCTAGGGGATAATATAAAATTCCCACATGATCAGGGATTTTTAAAGGGGTAATATATCTTGGACTCAAATCTCCTTTCATATCAAATTTCATAATCCTCTTCCATGGTGATATTTTAATAAATGATCTTTCTTTGATTTCAAACTCTAAATCTTACTAAATAACAATAAAATGAACTAACTTCATAACCTAGACAACTAAAACCCAAATATAATCATGGACATTAGAATTCATGTGAATACCCACAAAAAAACACATGGTGATGTTCTACCATTTATATATTTATATTTATAATGTTTTCATCATCCCCTTGGACTTCTTTCATTTATCTTTAACTTATTGACATACCAAGCACTCTGATACAAACTATGAAATCACTCTCTTTATGTTGTTACATGAAAAATGATTCTTGGGATCTCTATAATTATATGTACTTCCAGGATGTACAGACAATGATGAGAAATTCACATCATCCAATATATCCTTTTTCAATTTTGGTATTTATGGATCCCATATTTGTTTCCAAAATCTTATAATTTCCTCATTTTAAATTTTGAACCTCAAAACATTCCATACCTTCTTTTATAGATCCATGTCCTCCTTTTACACATATTTGACAATCACATGGATGGATGGTTGATAATTCAACTATAAAAGATATGATTTTTGAACTTTGTGATTTTAATGCCCTTCCTTTTTCAAATCCATGAGTATTGGGTCTCTTTTGTTACTCATCACAGATAATATAGTACGATCCTTCCTTATCAGAGAATCATTCACATCATTTTCATTAATAAGGTGGTAATGTTTTTAGCAGTCATGATCCATTATGAACTTCAACTATCTCATTTGGATCATGGTCAACTCCTTTTCTTTTAAATATATACTTTAATATCTTATGGAAAATATATATATCACACTTTTCACTATATAGAAAATTCAACCATATCATTAATGAAAATATTACCACTACTAGTTCCAAATCATATATTAGTTAACTTTGTTCATGATCCTTTAGTTTACAATAAGGATACAATAAAACTATGTCATTTTACATGAGAAAAAATCCAAATAACTTATAGAAAAAAATAACATTTGTGTTGGGGTACTAATTTCAGTTATTTAATAATTGATGTTAAAACCCTATCATGGTTGGTTTTAACTTTGGTTACTAAATAATCGATGTTAAAACCCACCATGAAATAGAAGTTAAAATCATTTATATAAATAGTAGATGTTAAACCTGAAAATGGATGGGGTTTTAATATCGACTATAATATAAATGATGTTAAAATTTTGGATTTTAACATATTTTATTCATATAATTGATGATAAATTCCTTTTATTTATGGATTTTAATTTCAACTATATAAATAACCTATATTAAAAGTAAAATTTTATATCACACGCTATTAATG
Organism: Viscum album; assembly: GCA_963277665.1. Classification (NCBI taxonomy): domain Eukaryota; kingdom Viridiplantae; phylum Streptophyta; class Magnoliopsida; order Santalales; family Viscaceae; genus Viscum; species Viscum album. The sequence continues at coordinate 1,893,515,456 of OY728158.1, read as the reverse complement.
TTTCAATTTTACCACACTGTTCCCTTTCAATTTTTAACTTCCTGTCTAAAATCTATTACACCGTGTGCACAATTTTTGATGTACTAGCTATCACTTTTCATTCTACCTAATATTATATTTCTAATATTCTCATCCTTTTATCCAAATATTTATCATTCAATTACTTATTCATTCCAAAACATTTCAACAGTGTCTATAATTATGTTATAATTAATCATCTTTAGTTATTATTACTTTCCTTTGTAGATATATTTTCTGATTTTTTTTCTAAATAAGATGTATTTGGCTGATCAAGTAGAGAAGATACATATTTTTTATGAGATTTATAGGACATATATTAATATAACTTACCAGCCAAGCATAAAATTACACATGAGTTCGTTCCTTAAAGAAAAAATATATCAGTAAATGATATTTAGATTCAAAGGACACCACCGTAATCATGGAAAAGAAGCTAAAGCAGTAATTCTATATTCTCTATTTTCATTTGTTTTATGTAATTTTATATTTTTTATATCTTGTCTTTTGTTCCATGTGAGTCACGTGTTCTGAATTATTAAAAAAAGTGACACTTTTTATTTCTATTATATTGATTTCTAATTTTAAATGTTACCTATAACATTAGTTGTGAAAATATCCAATGTTGAAGGACCTTAAATTTTTTCAAAATACATATTTTTATTTTTATTTCAATATCTGATGATAAAAAAATATACAATGTTGGATGTATTTACATAACCTTCAAAACCATTATTAAAACTAAAAAATAACTAATGTTAAAATTTATTAATCTTCTAGTGAATCTCTTGTTCAATGAATCACTATATATCAAAAACCCTTCTCCATTATATCATAGTTACAGTATAGGTTCACCAAATAACAATATTTTTAGCTCCATGAAAATTTCAAAATGAATTTGTCACCCTTATGACTTAGCCTATTCTATGGATTTTATTTTCATGAGAAATTTTACACATAACAGTGTTAGTATCATTCTAATAAAATAAAACTACAGATCTAATTTATAGTGTCTGTTATATTCCATTATTCAATTACATTTATATTTTAAGGATATAGATATATACCCTCACTAGTGATTACATGGATCAAGAATGATACTTTTTATTTCTAGAAATCACACTCACAGAGTTTAGAATTTGTTTCTCCATTCTCATTGTATTCAACACAATCCTAAAATGATCTTTAGTCTTATCCTTTTTCATTTGATGCATGATAATATCATCTATTGAAACAACCAAAAAATTATTGAGGTAATATATAAAGATTTTATTCATCGATCCACACCCTATTACAAGATCTTCTGCAGATTGAGTATTTTGTTCTTATCAGAACTTTTTTATTATCATCCAAATTGGTGTAAAAGGTTTCTTAATAAAGAATCATAAATGATTTTTATTCCCCAATTCAACCATATTAGTGAATACTTTACTTGGGAACAAATTATGCTGGTGGTAGTGTCTTCTATAATTTTTATGAGTATTTATTTCTCTTCAAAGATATAATGGATGTTTATTGTTAGACATATGAAACTCACTTATCAGTTATTGTTATTGATTTTTTATCATAGTTTACATTAATTCATTCAATAATAAAAATTTTCACATATTTTATGAGAGAATTTATAATATTTTAAAGGAAATAACTCCATTAAACATCGTCACATTAGGAATGGAAGTACTTAACATTGTAATTGGGTGTTTATTCTGGTTATAGAAGGTAGAATGTTAAATCCATATGATAATAAGGATATTAAGATAGATGGATATGCAAGAAATTCTATATTATCATGAATTTATGATAAATATTTAATAATGGTTATGTTTATGATGTTAGGGAATTAAATCTAGAATAATTTATGAAATGTTTCAGGAGGTAATTTTAGTGAAAATAAAGCCAAACCTTAAACTTATCACACTCAATTTGAAGACATTCATATACATGAAAAATAATTTATGAATGATATTTTCACTTGATTTAAATAGAACATGATCTTAGTAATTGGTTTTAGGGAATCTCTAAAATATTCAATGTTAGTTAATAAATTTCTTCATATCTTATTATACAGGTTTGATACCAAAGTTCCATATCTTATAGATCATGGTTTAAAAACATTTTCACTAGATAACTTTCATAGTTCATTTGTGGTGTATAATATAAATAAAGGTTCTTCTTTTAAAATTATAAGTAAAGGAGAAAATTAAATTTATTTCAAACCCTTAAAAAATGAGAATAATTAAAAATAGGTGGAGGAATAAGATGAGAAAATTAATTTAGATATAGATGATGATGTAATGTTTAAAAAGATAATATCACATATCTCAAGATATTTATGATAAGGTAAATGTATATAATGTGATAAAATATATTTGGAGTATTTTAGCTATTAAATAATTTACATATTTTTTTTGTAAAATATCCAATGTCTATGGATTATGAAGGTGAATAAGAGTATGTATAATCATGTATGCTCTTTATGAATAATAATTTTAAATTTAGAAAGAATAAGAAATCTTATAAGGGAAAAGAGCAGAAATTTTCTAAATTCAAAAAGAAGAGTTATATTTAAAATACAGATAAAGAGGGGCCTGATAATAATGAAATTGAATAGAATTTATTAGCTAATAATAATTATGAGTGGTTATTTACCACCATAGTGAATGAATAAGGGATATTTAGTGTAATGTCTCGGACCTGGATTCCACTGAACGGTGCCCTGAGTCGGGTTAGACACAAGGCCTCAAGCACATCTTCCCAAATGACAGAAGATTCTGACTAGCAGTTAGGGACTATGATGTATCTATAGAGAGATTATTCCCTCTTTTTATAATGTAAAACAATGTTAGAAATCAAACAAATCAAAAAAATGAAGTAGTATAACAGTAAAAAATAGATAAATAGAAGGAATGGATAACAATACCAAAAAGGAAAATCATATACAATGATGATCATGACATGTGTCAACAAGGAAACAAAAATAGGTATACATACATAACTACAATACTTTTATCAAAATACCAAAATGATAAAACAAAAACTATCTCTGTATAGAATCAAGATCCATAGTTCGGCCCCACGCTCACCTGCTCCTAAGAATGGCACAAAGTCAAGCATCAAACTGTGGGTTCTTTCCTTGATCCCTACCTATATCCATATAATCTATCTAGGCACCAAAAAATGGACCTACTAGGGTGTGATATACAATCCAATTAGTTCATCAACCAGAGGTCAATAAAAAATACTGGAAAAGCCATATAAGCTTAAACAGAGTGTAATATATATCATAGTTAAGAAGTTAGAAATGGAATGTGCCCATAACATTTATACTAGAAAACATGTGATATTGTATAGCCATACAAGGTTCTCTGAAAAACAAGTATCAAGCTCATATCACAAGGTAATAGTAAAGTAAAATGAATTAACAACCATACCATGTCGTATACACAATTTCTCACAAAACCCAGTGAATTTCTATAGAACTTATAATACCATATCAACCATGGTTGATCTATAAAATCAAAAATGTCATATCAACCACGAACCCACCATACAACAAAAAATATCACATTTCCCATGCTCGAGCCGTATAATCAAATATTCAGACTCCATGGGGGTTGATCCAAGGTATAATGAACCAAGGGAACCTCATTGCATTCATGGATCATCTTGATGGAAAATTGATTATGCTTAAATTGGGATCTAAGGAGCATGTCAATAGACCATGTCCACTTCAATCCCAAACAAACCATTTCCAAGGGGTATCAAGGCCCAAGGCATCCCACAGAATTAAGAACCCAAGATAAATCTCATCCCATGCATCCACTACCACTATCAAGATCCAAGGAATAACATCCAAGTAATATAATGGAACCATTCAGCATTAATTCCATTTATTATTTCATACCATGATTTTACTAATGGTAGGGGTTTTTGGTCACATTTCCCTATTCAATTAATTTTTTTTCTAAGAATGCACCATAGTGCCACACCATAGAGTTGATCTCAAGGAGGCTTCCTACAACACAATATCTTCCTATTGTCACTATTATTTTATAACTAATATTATACTAATATAGATTGGGGGGATTTTAAAAGAACTAAGATAAGAAATTTAGAATTTAAAAATAAATCTACATTTGTTATTAAAAATAAAAGGCAACATGTACAAAAAAGAAAACAAACCAAAGAGGCATTGGTGGAAAGGAATCAATCATCAGAAATTTCCTTTATCATTATCAAAAATTTATTTTTAAATGAATTATCCAATATATAATAAATTAATTCAAGTTATACAACTATATTTTCTGTAAAATATAACAAGACCTCAGTTATGGGTGTTTATATTATTATGATAGTGGTTCAATTACACACAGTCCTCTGAGAAACCTAGCTCAATTGTCCTTATTATGATCAATGGGGAGACCTCACCTAGAAAAGTTTAAGCAAAAAGGAAATAATTTTATATTGATAAGATGATAAACATTATTTGTCAAAATAGAAGAAACTGAAAATGAGAAAGAAATAAACCTCATTCATTCATGCAGGACATCTCTAGGTTAATTCAAAATTAAAATATATTAGAATAAATCTCATAAAATCAAAAGGGATAAAATCCTCAAATCATATCTACCCACCACCACATGGATTTTATCCCTTCATGGCTTTGATTACATCTTGGAATACTCTTATTGAGTGGATCTCTATTGACACATCTCCCTCTGGTCCATGTTCCCTCAGGATTCTTTGGAAGGGTTGAAGTTGCTTCTATTTGTAGGCCAAATACCATGGAGCTGTTGTAGTTTCACATTTATTGTTCATAATCCTGTGGTCATCATGATGTGTACTGGGGTTACATATCATGTACATCAAATCAGAGTTTTTCTCCTATGTGTTGAATATGTAAAATCTTTGTATGCTATTTTGAATTAGGTACACATTGTGTATTAGAGACTCATGATGTGTATTTGTCATTCCCAACTTTTATGCTCATCATGACTTGTGCAATGCTTTCTGATGAATATCACTAACTAAAACTACCCATCGTGTACTCTCAGTAGATTATGGTACTTGTTCTACTCCATAATTTAGAGCTTCTGTCTCTCTTAGAAATCCATTTTCACGTTGCGAGCTTCAGTCACGTCATGATGGGTCTTTTGGATTCATCATTAAATACAAAAACAATTAAAAGTATTTAAAATTACAGAATTAATCCATTTTATTCATTTCATCTCAAAATAACATAAAAACATAAAAATGTGATAATTTCCCATTAAATAACACTATAGTGGGTTTAAACACATTGAATTACAGAATAAAATATGTTCAAATATGAGTTTCATCATTTACCCACTCATATAACAATTCACAAACATTCACATTTCATGATTTTACCCACTCATTTCCACAAATTCTAAATAATCCATTCAATTAATTCAATCAAAATAAAACATGTTAAAACATCAAAAGGGAGTCAGGCCATCTCTTATTCAAACAATTCAATTAAATTCATTTATCAACAGGATTCCCTTAACTAGTAAAGAATTTACTCACCCCATGGTTGGTTTAAAAAGGGAATAAACAAATTCAATTCACATGGGAATATGCATGGGTTACCTTGGTTGGGGAAACAACCTCCCATACATCTCAATGTAACTAAGGGGAATCCCTATCATATTCCATTTCATTTAAATCAATTATTAAATTCATTTTTAGGGTCACACAAGAAATTTTAACGGATTTCAAAATGGAAACAAGATTAATAAAGCACCAAACCATTCAAGAAATGTATATACCACCTACTGTATGTCTGTAGTAGAGTAGTTATCGAGTATCATATTTTCATTTAACTAAGATAAGAAGAAAAATTAAGAATGGATGAAGGACATAGATATAGGGAAAATTATCTTTCACATAAATAACTCCTTTGATATTAATATAAAAGAATAATGGAACAAAAGGATTTGAGTATTCACTGGAACAAATCTAATGAGACAGACGGTGCTTGATTCCAAGTCTAGACGGATGAAGGGAATCATAATCTAGAATTTGGATCAAAATAGATCTCCCATATTGGTTCTATCCAAAGAAGATGAATAATGAAAAGGAAAAAAGTTTTAACATTACAGAAAAATGGTAATTTCCCTAAACGTTTCTGGATGCATGGTTACCCAAACTATTTTCCAACCGTGCACCCACTACTGTAAGGTAACCTTACATGGTTTTCAAGAATAGGTTGACTAACCTTGTGCACACTATGTCATAACCTAATATAAAAAACTGCAGGTGTTCCCCGAAGAGGCGTATGCCACTATACAAATGGTTTGAAAATATAAGTTGGTTCCTCTTTCTCTATTTCCAAGCCTCACATGGTTAGTCAGACCATGCAGCCTATCTCTCATGGTCTCTACAAACTATACGACATAACTCTTTCCCCCCAAAAGAGGGTTTTTGGGCTCTAAACAAGCCCCATACACCCACGATACACCTGTGACCTCAAACTTTAATCCCATTTGGCCATAACTAAGCATTTAAATCTAAATTAAAAATATCTGTACCACATAAAAAACCAAGGATCATATAATCTCCCCCTTTAAAGAAATTCATCCCTGAATTTCCTTCTCCAGGGTGGTCAATATTCGGTTGAGAATAACCTTAGAAATTGAGCACATACATTGTCCTCCCCCTCCTATGTCTCTTATTATAAATGACCATACTTCTATAGCACTCGTACTAGAGGAACTGACAATCCTCAGAGAACCTTCATGCTCTTATCAACATTTTGAATCAGATGTTCCTAAAAGGAAAAATCTACATATAACTCAACCTCCTCAGGCTCGAAAGCATGATATATGTGTGAATGATAACAGAGCAGTTGAGATATGTGGAAGACATCATGCTTGCATTAGTACCTCTATGGTAACTGTAACTGATAGGCTACGAGCCCAACTCTCTCTAGAATATCAAACAGACCGATATATTATAGTGAAAGCTTACCCTGTCTCATGATCCTTATATGTCCTAGCCTCATAGAGACATGTAAAAACACCAATTCCAAACCACAAACTATGGAGTTTTTCTATGTTGATTGACATAATATTTATTTTGAGACTATGCAGTAGCTGTCCGCTTTCTGATCAACTAGACTTTCTCATAAGTCTCCTACATGAGACATGGTCCTTGTATGACTTTCTTTCCTGCCTCTAACAAGTATAGGGGAGATCGACATGGGCTCCCATAAAAAACCTCATAAGGTTCCATATCTATAGTCACATGATATTTATTGTTGTAGGTGAACTCAACTAGGGTTATATGTCTCTCCTAATAGCCCCATGAATTCAAGATGCATGCTCGAACCATGTTATCAAGTACCTAGGTTGTATGATTTGACATTCCATTAGTCTAAGGGTGGTATGCATTGCTCAGAAGAACCTATGTACCCAACTCCCTCAGTAGACTCTTCCAATAATGATACATAAACCATGCGTCCCTATCTAAAATGATAGAGTGAAGAACCCCCTGAAGTTGTACTGTCTCATGGATATACAACCTCACAAGCTCATCTACATTGAAGGTATCCTTAATTAGTAATAAATGAGAAACCTTCATGAGCCTATCCATAATAACCCACACATCATCACTACCTCATGTAAACCTAGTAAAACCAATCATGAAATCCGTTATGGAATCATCCCATTTTCACATGGGAATACATAACTACTATAAAAGTTTGGCTGGTCACAGATGTTCTGTCTTCACCTACTCACAGGTGTAACACCTCATAATAAATCTGACTAACTCATATTTCAATGTTGGCCACCGGTAATGATGGTGAAAGTCATAGAACATCTTGGTGACCCTAGGATGCACTTAACAAACTGAGGCATGAAACTCTCAGACCATCTCCACACTTATGTCCACTAGAACCTAAACGTGATCATGGATACATAGGATCTCATCCTCTTCAATGGTCTCACAAGGAGGAGGGTCCTCACCCACCACACTATCCTGTAGGAATTTTCCCTCAAAATCTGATAGCTGCCTCATCTTAACTCTTTAATGTAGGGTAGAGGTCATAGCTAAGGATGAAAAAAATTTATGCCCCTAACTATTCTTCACCACTAAGTGCATCTCAGAGTAAAAATCCATAATCTGCCTCTCCCTACCGGCTGGATGAAATTCCTATATTTGAATCCTCCTACTAAGTTCATCAACCGCTACATTACCCTTCCTAAGAATATATGAATGGTCAAAGTCGAAAGACAATAGGTACTCAACCCACCTTTTCTTCCTCATATTCAGATCATGATATGTAAATATGTACTTGACATTTTTATGGTCATTTTCTACCAAAAAATTATCTTCTAGTAATTAATGTATCAAATAATACAAATCATTAAAAATAATAGCTAACTCAAGATCATGTGTTAGGTAATTCATATCATGTTGCCTCAAATACGGAGACCTGTATGGGACCACTCTATCCCCCTATATAAGAACTTATCCTAACCCAATAAATGATTCGTCACAATACATAGTGTGTCTTCTACATAGATATGGTAGAATCAGGACCAATCCTAAATTCAATATCCATTTTATCTCCCTAAAGGCTATTTGATAGGTATATTACCATAAAAACATCACACCCTTCTTGGTCAAGCACGTCTGTGGTGGTGCTAAGCATGAGAGGTCCTGTATGAAATCCCTTTATTATCCAGTTATCCCTGAGAAACTATGTATGTCAAATATGTTCTTAGGATCCTCCTAGGAAAATAAAGCTCTCACCTTATTTGGGTCAACTAAAACTTCTATATCTGAGATAATATGACCAAGGAAGTGAATTTAATCCATCCAAAAGTGGATCTTTGTGATATTATCATATAAATGATTTTCTATCAGTGTTTCCAAAATGATATAAAGATGTTAATCATGGTTGTGTTGATTGTGAGAATACACCAAGATATCTTCCAAGAAAAAAAGGTACAAAAAATCCATATAAGGATGGAAAACACATTTCATTAGTTGCATAAATACTAATGGCATGTTCATTAGACCGAATGACATAACCAAATACTCATATAGACCAACCCAACTACAAAAGGATGTACAAAGTATTAGTGCAGTTCAAACATGAACCTAATGATATTAATATCTCAAATCAATCTTTTTGAACACTTGAGATCCTCTAATAAGATAAAAAAGGTAATCAATCTGTGGTAAGGGATGCTAGTTCTTAACCATCAACTGGTTCAATGCCTGATAATCCATGGATAGACTAAGTGAATTATTCACTTTTTTCACTAAAAGGATAAATAAACCCCATGGAGAATTAATGGGTCTTATAAAACACTTTTCCTCTATGCCTTCTACCTACCTCTTGAGCTCTTAAAACTCCTTCATAGCCATACTATAAGGTGGAATGGATACTGGTGAAATTAATGACCATAGCTCAATGGAGAAATCAACCACTCCCTTATGAGGTAAACCAAAAAATTCATCCTGGAAAATGTCCTTGGTGAAGTTTCCTAGTCAGGATTATTGTATGACTAAGAGTCGGATGGGGTGAATTAGTGATTCTCTTTTGTTTATGTTTCCTTGAAACAACCTTCACCTCCTGTTGAAGATTTAATTCCTCTTTGAAGAATATTCAACCACACATCAAAAGGAACAAAAGTATTCATAAGGTTCACTATTTAGTAAGAATAGCTAAATACTTGGTATATTATAAAAATTATCCAGTACCACACAAACCACTTGAAAAAAATCCTTTAATTACAATAAGTATGATATACCACTTCACTAGTGTATCACTATGTAATAAATTCCAATAGTGTGTGTGTACCCTCTTAGAGAAAATAGGGTAATATAATGATTGTGTAACAACTCGTGTTACCTATGATTATTCTTCAAATCTAACTATGTATTGAATAGAAAACTATTCTTCAATTTCTTAACTAGAAGAAGGTAAGAACTTCCTGGACATTTTTATGGAAACTCAGTCTAATTTTCCCAGTCCATTTTTCCTAGTCTGATTCCTCTGAGTACAATTCTCACTGATACGATTCTTCTTAGCATGATAATTATTGGTATAAAAAATTATCTTTGCTATAATACCATTGAGATGAATCGATGCCACTCATATTATCCTTCTTCCTCGGTCTGAAAATCACAATACAAAAATCCAAATACGATTAATCCACCCTCATATGATAATCAACCAAATACAATTGACAAGCTGAATACAATAATTAGCTATGTATGAAAAACCTTGAGTATGATGATAAACTGAATATAACATTGTGATCTCATCTCTTCTATTTCACTTCAATTCATCAAAACATTTTCAACAAAATGGAATGTGTAATGTTATTACTCTCCCTAAAACTTAAAGCTTATCTCTAATGAAAAGTGCATCGGTCATCATAAAAGTACAATGTACTTTTATATTTTTATAGGTGACCCTCGAGTGTCTTTGTCGGGAATACAAAAAAATTTCCCCCTTAATCAAATTCACCCTAAAATCAAATTCCCCTAAAATATTGTGTGTATTTGGACTTCATCAACAATTCTTGAAGCTTGTAAATTCTTCTAAAATCTTTAATTATCCTTCAAAATATCATTTCAATTACCAATATGATTTCAATACATGAGCCTACTTTTCTAAATCTGATTTCTTCAAAACAAATATCTGTACGAATTGTAAGAAATTTTATTAGGAAATGGATATCACTTCTGAATAATGAATATAATCATTTATTCTACTACTAAGACCTCCCTTTTTAATTCATTCAGAAATATATGATTTCAAACCACTTTTACTTCTTCACCTCTTCTCTTAACCCAGTTGGAAAGATACTAAGTAATTAAAACCATTTGTAATAGTTGACTACACTATTGATCTCATTGTATCCTTCTTTTTTTCATTCATCAGCCTCAAGCAATTTCTTATTTTAATAAGATCACTATGGGTATGATTTTTTCACTTATATAGTATGATAATTTTATGTAAAAATGTTTGATTATGCATACGATGGATTATTAGATTATACATTGCATGAGAAATATCATTCTGATTACAATCCTCGACACCTTATTTCTTTCCTTCTCAGCTTGAATCCAATTTCCATGAGTACGATCGACTGGGATACAATTATCCTCTATAAGATCACTTGATTATGATTCCCAAAAACCTTTTCTTCTCATAAAATAATCGGCCTTAATATTTTTCACTCCCCCTTTCTTTCACCAAGCTTGTATGATAAGTTCTCAGATTAACTTATGATTTATGAAATACGAATCAGCAAAGCAATCTAAATATGTTTAACCATAGACATAGAGGCTCTTATTCCCCATAAAAAAACACTTCTTTTATATCAAATTTAGAGAGAATAAGATGATCATTTACTTCTAGCAAGATACATTATCCATGTAACTGATTCTCTCATTCTAGATAACAATCAATTCCTCATTACAATCTCTTCACATAGCAAACCTAATGTGATTCTGATTGGAACCACAACTTTTTCCCATAATGATGGATAGAGTGAGTCTGATTTTTCAGAAAACTCAAGCCCAATGCTTTAGAGAACATGGATCAATATGATTCTTACTAAATACAAAGTGTGTTGATTTCCCTTTCATATTTATCATTATTGAAAAAACAAATCCTTCTTTGACAATAAAAGAAAACATTTTAAAACAACCACCTTCATCTTCAAAATGGTCCTATCAATCCCCCCTTTTGATTTTGTTGTCAACCAAGTTTTATAAATCACTAAACTTTGTATCCTCAAGAAATCGATTACTTATCAATAATTCTAAGCCTACGTGAGCTAACTCATTGTAGGAAAAAAAGAATCATTGATATCAAAACCATGCTGTCCAAAATTTGTGATTATGAAAACCTTTTTCTTTTTTCCTTCCTCATCTCTTCTTCAACCTCATATTTTCATCAACCTATCTAAAATAAAAAACAATTTATTTTCCTACAACCACTCTATCAAATAGTTAGAATAGTTCACTCACAAAACAATGATGAACTCACAACTTACCCATAACACCCCCTTTTGTCCTGATTTTTAAGGATATATTTAAAAAAATATTCTCCCCCTTGATAACACATTATAAAGGTAATATGAGAGAGGGGAAAAAACACATACCACACCCTTGAAGATAAATAGGATGTACACCATTGTTTAACCTCTATTTTGAAAATGATTGAATAAGTAAAGGTTCTGTGAAAATTTCATCAAATTTTTCTGATGTTGGAACATAATCCAACTTCAATTCATTCTTTTCCACATGATATTTGATGAAATTATATTCAATATCAATATATTTTTAATGAGAATGTTGTGCTATATTTCTAGGGATACTGATTGTTCTTTGATTATCCCAACCAAAGAGAATGGGAAATTTAGTTCAACAACTAAATCTTCCAATTGATTCTTTGTCCACATAAGTTGAGTAGTGTCTTGATTGGAAGCAATATAGTCAGCTTAATCTATACTGATAGATACTGAATTATGTTTATTTTAATTCCAAATAATACAATTCAATCCAACAAATAATATTCCACCAGATCTGGATATTCTATTATATACATTTCTTGCCCAATAAATATCTGAATACCCTAACAATTGAATACTATCTGAGCTTCCATATATGAATCTAATTTTTTTGTACCTTTGATCTATCTGAGAATTATTTTTTCCAGCAATTAAATATGATTCTTTTGGAGCACTCTAAAGTAGTGCACATAAGGTAACATCAAGAAACATGTCAAGTATTAAGGAAATCAAATACAAAAAACTTACTATTAACTTTCAAAACACTTTATAATCAAATTATTTTACTTCTCTATATTTTTGAAAAATTTATTCCCACTGATATTGGTGTGGAAACAAGTTTTGTGTTTTCCATGACAAACCTCTCAAGAAGTTCCTTATCATACATTAATTGAGAAATAAAAATGTATTATTTCCTTTGATATATTTGTAACCCAAAAAAGTTTTTCATTTCCCCTAGAATGGAAATTTAAAAGACCCTTTTTATTTATACAACAAACCTTTCACAACTTATTTCATAATTCCTAGAAAATATAATGTCATCACAATAAACTATCATTATGGGGGAATACTATTGACTTTATCTGATGTATAGATTGTTACCCACTCTTTCTTTTTTTAAATTCATCTTCTTTAATCTGGTATCAAATTTGGAATGTCATGCCCTTGGAGCATTTTTAGGCCACACAAATCCTTTCTCAATCTTCTAAAATAACTTTCATCTTTTCCAACAATAAATCCACATGATTGTCCAATATAAACTTCCTCTTCAAAATAAGCATTTAGGAATGCAGATTTAACATCCATTTGAAAGATCATGTAGCCTTGTTGTGCATTAATAGTAATAAAGATTTTAATTGTTTTGAGTATTTCCATCAGAGAAAAGGTTTCATAAAAATCAATACCTTCAATTTGTGAATACCCTTTACACACCAATCTTTCTTTGTTTCGTATTACTTCACCTTGTACATTCATCTTTTTTCAAAAAACCCACTTTTTTCTAATGATTTTATTGGTTTTTGGATTGGGTATGAGTTCCCATGTATCATTTTTTTCAATTTTATCCAACTCTTAATTCATGGACTGAACCCATTCTAAATGCTCAAAATCTTCTTTCACATTATTTGGCTCTACGTTTAAATACCAATAAGTATGAGTAATAACATTTTTTGTTCTTATTATTTGAACCTTCAGATGTTGATCACCTAGATTATCAGCTTTCACTTGCTTCCTTATCATTGGATGATATTTTTGAATATCTTTTTGATCACATGAAAATGATGATTCTTATTCTTCTTCACAATTACGAATATAATTTTTTGTATCCTTATCAGAATTATTTTCTTAAACTTTCTTAACATTCTTTTCTTTCTAAATGTGTTTATATTTATCACTTATTTATATTACTTTCATATCAACAAAATCAACAATTATTTTGTCTATTTATTGAAGCATCTATATCTTCTTCCTTCTAGAGCATAGCCAAGAAAGATTCCATCTTCACCTTTATGCTCAAACTTTCCATAATTTCCATCTTTCTTCTTTATAATGCATAGAATCTTGAAAAATATGAAGTGTTTAAAACTTTTAGTTTTTCCATAATAAAATTCACATGGATTCATATCTGATTGAGGACTCTAGAAAAATTTGTTTAGGATTTACACAACTATACTCATGACCTACCTCAAAAAGTAATGAGAAATACCACGTTCAAGTAACATAGTTCTTCCCATTTCCACTAAAATTATACTATTTCATTAAGAAACCCCATTTTATTGAGGAGTATATGGGGAAATATACTCAAGAATAATTCCCTGATTCTCAGGATAACCTTCTAATTCATCACTTCATTATTCACCACCATTGTCTGTTCTCAAATAGCTCACTGAATACTCACATTCTTTCTCATCCTTCCTTTAGAAACTTTTAAACTGCTTCAAAGTATCTGATTTATGTTTCATATACGTAACAAAAGTAATGTGAGTAAAGTAATAAATGAAAGGGATGAAGTACTTATCTCTATTTTTTAATTATTTTCTCATCAGCCTACAAATATTAGAATGAATCAGCTCCAAGGGTTGTTTTGAACAAATCTCTATTTTCATATCCACAACATCAGTAATCTTTTATTTCTAGAAAATATTGCAAAACAAAATATCTTTTTATTATTAAAAAAAGGAATATCTCAGACACTACCTCTTTTAGATAAATTATGCATGTTTCTTTGACACACGTTTCCAAGCCTTTTATGCCACAATTTATTCTCTTCCACCATACTCATGTAAGAGGATTTTGGTATTTCCCCAATCCGAAACAAATTTCACTTTGAATGTTGGCCTCTTGTAAATTGTTTTCTACATTCTTCACTTCTTCATAGTAAAACCATGTTTTTTTAGATATGTTTTTTACCATCCTCACACAATTGTGAAACAATTAGAATATTGTGTTTTATCCCATCAACATACAATGGTTTCTTGGATTTCATCTTTTCTTTCCCAATAATGGTTGATCCCACACCATTAATTTTCAGGGATTCATTATTTCAAAATGTCAGTGTGCCTTAATTAAAATATTTTACATTCTTAAAAATTTCAAATATCCTATAATATTATAATAATAACCAATATCAAGAATATAAGTCCATTATCCTTTTTTCGCTTTCAATGCAGTTTCAACAACAAGAGATTTTACTTCATACTTTTATTTATTTATCTTTACATTTAGAGGATTGTTAATAATATTTTTTTATGCCAGTAATAAAACAAGAAATCATTTTGTAAGGTGTATAGTTTGTTCACATTTTTCCCAAATAGTTTCCAATGAATAGAACCAAATTTAAATTTTTAGTCCACCTTTTGCAGGTGTCTTCTTTTTGGATAATTGAATCCCCCTCAACCTTTTATTTTTATAACTTGTGGAATAATAGAAATTTTGTTTGTTAAACCAACACATATTTTCAATATGTCTAAATCCACCCCAATATTAGAAGTACCCATAAAATTAGTATTTACCTAGAAAATTTACAACCTGGATGGAATTGTGAATACATTTCTCACCCACCTTCTTCCCTTTATTTTATGATCCACCATCCTTTCTATTATCAATCAGATTATTTCTCTCCTTTTCTTCTTTATTGGTACCAAAAGGATTTAAAAAATTTCCATACTGAGATTATTTCCTAAAAATATGGACTCTGGTTTCTTTGGGACTTTTGAAATCCAAACTTTGTAGGTCTTGGCCACATACATAACATTACCAACATTATTCATTTCAGAAAAAATTCCATCTTTCTTCTCACCCTTTGCAGGTAACTTTTGTTGAACCATACCTAGTTTTTCATTCTAAGAAATTTCAACATCTTTAGTAAATGAGATTTGGAAACATGTATTTTTCTTTTTATCTTTAGAATTTTTTTTGATTAAGTTCCAACTCTTCTTTTTATTTCTTCTTAACTTCTAGAGACTCAATATGATTCTTTTCTTATTCAAGAGATTTCTTCAAATCATCATTCTCTTTTACCAGCATCACATTCTCATTAAAAAAAATTCTTGATTTATATTTGGGGAATATTCATCTTCTAAATTTTTATTTATTTTATTGTATTCTAATATATCACATCCATTTTTTCAATTATTATTTCAATTGATGTTCAAGTTTGGTTTATTCTTCTTCAAAACTACTATTTTAGAATTATTCATCATTGAATATTGCAATAAATGTATTTTTAAAACCACACTCAACTGATTTTTCAAATTTAGCATCACTGCCATCTTTTTAATCATCTTTAGATAAGAATATTCTTCTTTTGGAGTTAAATAATTTCCTTTCTTTCCCCATGGAATTCAATTTTCATTTGTCACATGTTTCATCCAAAATCTTCTTGTATTTCTTTCTTCCTCATAACCTTCTTCTTCTTTCTTTTTTTAGGGACAATTAACCTCAATGTAACCAACACCTCCACATTCAAAATATTTCAAGGGATGTTTCACTTTGTATTTTATTTTACCTTTTTTCACATTTTTAGGAAACAATGATAAAATATCATTAACAATTTTACATACCTCATTTTTAGAGTCAGAATCAATTAGACCATATTTAATAAGATTCTTATTTGAAATTTATTTCTTAACAGTCTTGAATGAAATGTCTCTATCGATTTTTTCCCTATTTATAGCTTTATTTCATCTAATTTCATAAGTGGTGACATTTCTATAAAAATCATCAAGAGACAATATTTCAGGATCTCTATCTTCCAATGAAGAATTTTTTGCATCAAACATGTCAGGAAGGATTCTAAAGATCCTGTCAATAACCGTAGAGTCATCCAAATTTTCACCAAGACATCTGAGAGTAATCACTATATAATTTACCCTAGTAAATAAGTCCCTAATATATTCAAGCTCACCCATATTCAATCATTCTTATATCAATCTCCATATTTGTAACTTTTCCTTCTTCAATTTTTTATTTCCTTTGTATATATTTTTCAATTTATCCCATATATCTTTGGTTGTGGAAACACCATTCACTCTTATTAATTCACTTTCATAAAGTGATGATAATATACAATTCTTGTCCCTTCCATCATTATCCATACTCTTCTTATCAATAGATGTAAGAGGAGATTTAAACCGAATAGAAGGAAACCCATTTGTTGCAGCTTCAAGAACATAATATCCAATAAACATAAGATAAGTCAACATTAATGTTTTTCATATTTGATAAATCTTTCCATCAAATACCAGAATACCTTAATTGTTCACCCAATTAAAATTCTCCATTATCTTATTTTCAATAATTTAGTAGAGAATACCCAAAGGGAACCTTTGCTTTGATACCCCTAGAAAGTGCTCAGTTGGGATGATTGTATCACTTAGAGGGGGAGGGTGAATAATTTATTCTTTTTCTTTTTTGTTTCCTTGAAACAACATTCACCTCATGTTAAAGATTTAATTCCATTCTGAAAACAATTCATACATACATCCAATGGAACTAATTTATTTAAAAGTTTCACTATTTAATAATAATAGCTATGTCCTTGGCATGGAATGGAAATTATCCAATTCCACACAATCTACTAGATATCAATAATTGGATTACAAAAATTAGGATATAACCTTTCACTCATGTAACACTATGTAAACAATTCCAACAGTGTGTGAGAACCCGATTAACACAAATAGGGAAATACAATGATTATGTAATGACTCATGTTACATGTGGTTCTTTTTAGAATCCACAAATGTATTCAACTGAAAAAAATTATACAATATCCTACATAGAAGAAGGTAAGAATTTCCTCCACTTTTTTATAAAAACTCGGTCTGATTTTTCTAATCCATTTTTCTAGGTCCAATTCCACTAAGTATGATTCTTCTTGATATGTTTCTTCTCAGTATAGTACTTCTCGATAAAAAATATATAAATTTTATAGAATACGATAGAGATGAATTGTCGCCACTTTAATTACCCTTTATCTTCTATACAGAAATCCTAGTACAAAAATCTCAATCTGATTAATCTAGCCTGATATGGTAATCACCTGAATACAATTGATAAGATGAATGCAGTAATCAACTGAGTAATAAAAACACCAAGTACGATGATCAACTGAATAAAATGTTATGATCTTATCTCTTCTCTTTCACTTCAATCTGTCAAAACTTTTTCAACCAAAGTGAATATAGAAACTTCTTCCTCTCTCTAAAACTTGGACCTTCTCTCTCATTAATATCACATCAGTAATCAAAAAAGTAAATATTCATTTATCCTTTTATAGGTGACCCTCGAGTGTATTTGGAGGTAATCCCAAAAATTTTACCGCTTAATTAAATTCACCCTAATATCAATTTCCCCTAAAACATAGGTTGTATTTTGACATCGTCAACTCTTCTTGAATATTCTTGTTTCTTTAATAATATTTAATTTTCCTTCAAACTCTCATTTCAATTTCCAAACCGATTTCAATACCTGAGTCCTAATTTCTGAATCATATTTCTTCAATACAAAGCTCTATACCAATTATAAGAATATGTTTGAATAAATAGATATCAATTCTGAATGCTAAATACAATATTTAATTTGAATATAAATCCCCCCTTGATAACTAATTTAAAAATATCCACTTTCAAACCACTTTTACTTCTTCTATTATCCCCTTGACCTAGTTGGAATGCTACAAAGTAATTCATCCATTTTGAAATGGTTGACTATATTGTTGATCTCATTCTTTTCATTTTTTCATTCGTTGACCTCAAGAAATTCCTTCTCTGAATATGATCACACTGGATATGAAATTTTATTTCTCATCTTTATTATGATAAACCTAGGTATGGAAGTTTTGATATGCATATGATGGATGATCGGATGCTATAGTGCCTTAAAATGACCATTCTAATTAGATCATCAACACCTTCTTTCTTTCCTTCTCTACCCAAATCTAATTGACATGAGTACAATCAACCTGGATATTATTATCCTATGTATGATATCTTGAGTATGATTCCTACCAACCTTTTCTTCTTTAAAAACAATCATCTAGAATCATTTTAACTCCCCAATTCTTTCACCAATCTTGCATCATAAGTTCTCCGATTAACTTATGATTTACGAAATATGAAGCAGAAAAGCATCGTCACATTTATTTAATCATATTCATAAAGACTTAGATTATTTATTAAAAAAACTACATATTTTACACTGAATTCAGAGTGAATCTGATGACCATTTACTTCTAGAAAGACACATTCTCTGTGAGACCGATTCTCTCATTCCAGATACTAATCAATTCCTCATTATGATATTTTTGCATACTTGACATTAAGTGAGTCCAATCAGAACCACAAATGTTTCCCATAATGTTGGACAGAGTGAGTATGCTTTTTTAGAAAAAACATGTCTGAATATTTTGAAAACATGGATCAATACTATTCTCACTAAATATAAAGTGAGGCGACTTCCCTTTCATCTTAAACTTCCTTGAAAACGAAAGGCGGCATTTTAAAATAACCACTTTCATCTTTATCCTGGTATTTACACTTGATATGATCAAAAACTATAGGAAATTCCACCTAAAATGCTCCTTGATCATCCTATTATAAGCTAGGAATCTATGTTTTTATCCGGCCTAACCAATGATGCTCCAGTCCAGCTCGGCTCACCTAGACACCCCATTCACCCTTGTGAATATAAAATCTACCCTTTGGTGATGTGAACATAACACTAAGGTTATGGTAATAAATACAGGCTTGATAATATACTATCTAATCCATTCCAAGTATGATGTCAAACACTATCATCTCCAGGACAAAAAGATTCCATTTGAAGTGACACCCACTAATCTCAAGGGGAAACTCCCTGAACAAGTGTACACACTCCATCCAAAACCCCAATGAAGATTCAAGATTTGGAATCCACTTAAAAAACTATATAAATATCTCAAGGAGATCTTCAATTGGTACATATATAAAAAACAATGTGATGCACCTATGTCAAAAATAAAAGAAAAAAGAGTATAGTACTAAGATTGTACCTCTCACTATAGATGGTCCAGTTCCCTTATCCTTAGGTGTAGGATGTACAAAATAAATATGGCTCAAACCATGGCCATATTACACAACCTCACTACATGTAGTAGGCCTACTCTACTAACTTAGTTCAATTGGTGTTTGGATACCTCAGTCATGACCACCACCACCTCAGCCTGATCGACTGGTCCTGCTCTAGCTCCCAACCTGATTTGGTGCTAGAAAACCTACTCTTAAACCATGTTTTAGAGTTGACCCATACTACTCACATTCGAAGGGAAGTTCCTATAGAAACATTTCATGTGGCCCATGCTACCAAAATCTCGACACTCGACTTAGACATGATCACACCAAATCCTCACATGTCCCAATTTTCTAATCTTATGATTGAAAAACACAATTCATAACTAACAGCTTGGCTTCAAGTCATCTCATGAGAAACCACAAAATGTTTCTTCCTGCCACTAGATGTTGAACCGCTAGGTCGGGATACTATACTACTCTACTCTACACCACCAGCTTATCTTAGGTTTTGCTCGATAATTAGCACCTAATTTACTATTCCAGTAATAGTAATCAACCTTAACATGATGAAATAATATCTAATATCATGTTAGAGACCTTCGTCTAACCATCTCACTCTTAATATCTCATCAACAATATATGTTGGTGCAAAAAAATTAAGCTATATAAAGTGTTCTAAATATTCCATAACTTTCATGGCACCCAAATATAGATGGATGAACTCACTATACCAATCTGATCTTAGTTTACCATGGTAAAAGTAGTTATATAACCTGGTTTATAAATTTACCCAACCCATATCTTATTTCCTATCATCCTGGTTCAAAAAATCACACCAACTCTTTACTACATCATGTAGCATATATGTTATGAATTTTACTCTCCTATCCAGAGGTGTCTCCCAATGATCGAATATCAATAGGATAGTCTCAATCCATATCTCATTATCCTGTGGAAATATATCCCCTAAACACATGGGAGGATACTTCTATTAGAACACACATGTCAGCTCATCCATAGGCAAGGAAATTTGCGGTGCTACTTGATCGCACCGCGATTCACTGTTTCATTTTCACCCTTACACCACTATTTTAAACTGATTTTTTATTGTAAATTTCATATACAATAACAAATTTCACTTCATGTTAGATTCAATTATTTTGTTATTATCACTTTTAAAAAAGGAAATGTTTCTAGTTTTTATAATTTCATTGTAGGTGGAGTGGATTTGGAGGCCCCATAGATGATCCAGAAGGAAATAAACCAAACTGCAAGGGATCCCAATGAAATCTATTCAATATATTGAACATTACAAGACATTTGTTCCAAAAAATGGGATTATACTTTTTGTTCGAATCCAAAAATCTATGTTCTACAACTCATATCAAGGAACCGAATCACAATTCGTCCATCTATTTGCCCATTTAAACCATTCTATCTAGGAGACAGAATATGCCCAAACTCAACAGTTTAGTTCGGTCCTTTGACCATATCTCCAAATACACATGTCTAATGGCCACCAAATATGACATGCAGATATTCAAGATTCCTACCAACAACTCTTTTCTTTTTTTCATTTCTTTATATTACATTATACTATTCCAAAAGAGACACACAAGTGGTATCTCAAAAACATGGTTCTCAAAACCATGTCAAATTTTCGCTATAAAAAGACACAATGGGCACCACATTTTTAATTTAAAAACAAGAGAAAATTTCTACCATTTTAGATTAACATAAGAGTGTTATCATCATTATAGAAGTTATAATGTTCCCTATCCTCATAGGGAGTTCAATGATGAAGAAGGAAGTCCACCCAACTTTCCTCCTCACGATGTTGGGCTAATCGGTGGGTGTTTGTTGTGAGGGAGATACACATCTTGTAAAGGGAGTTCCCACACTTGTACTACTATTGGTTTCATTTATTTTTATTTAGAAAACTTTTAATTCTAAAGTATCTTATTTTTATTTATCTTTGTTTCATTTAACCGAATGAAATTCTTTTTGCTTTTAACCGATCGATGCGAGTTTTTGAGTGTGTGACTTGAGTTGTTCCGATTGGACAACATAAGAATCCTTTTATTCCCCACTTATTTGATATTTCAATTTTATTTTAACTTTATTATACAATGTATGAGATATATACCTTATCTATATTATTTTTATGTTGAGGTTTGTATCAATGTGCTTTGATATGAAATCTTGGAATGTAATCAGGATTCTGATTAATTTCAACAAAATATTTACATAAAACCCTAATTAATATCCAAGAAAAATGAAAATGAAATGTGTGTAGTGAACTAAAAAGGAATCCATTATCTTATATTTTTGAAAATCCACTTGGTCATTCAACTTTATAATTCTTTAAATTATGTTACATTATTGAAACTGTTTTCAAAACCAGCCCCTATTTTAGAATGTTTTATTAAAAATACTCACTCAAAACATACCAAAGATCCTTGAGAGGTGACCTAGGGTATTAAATAGACTATAAACTAATCTTTAAAGAACTATAAATTTTACATATCATGACAACGTGATATAATTTTTGTGCCATTTTCGTGGAGCACTTCAGTTTTTAGTGAGTGTTTTGGATAAGATATTTGTAAATTTTGTGAATATTTATTTGTTTTATATTATACCTTTACCCATTTATTGTGTTCTAATTTATTTATTTCATAGGTTATATGCATGAAGTATTCTACTTTGGGAGACCTACAACCATTCAAACCTGAATTGGAGAGGAACTTACGTCAGCAACACCGAGACACAGAAGAGAGACCTTTGAAGGAGGAAACACAAAACATTGAAAGTCTTCTCAATCCTTCTACTTCTTCTTCTATAACCAACATAAAAACTATAATAAACATGCATAACATGGCTAAAATAATTGGACATTAAAATAACTAAACTCACCTGATGTGGATATCCAACCCACTTATATTCAAATACAATGTGAGGCACCTAATTTTGAACTAAAATCCAGTCTAATTAACTTATTTCCAAGATTCCATGGACTCATAGTCGAAGATCCACACAAGCATTTAAAATAATTTCACTTTTCTTGTTCAAAATTATAACCTTATAATGTCAATGTGGAAAAAGTAATTCTTATATAATCACCATTTTCTTTAGATGAAAAAACAAAATATTAGATTTACTATGTTAATTCACGAATAAGAGGTTGGGCAGACATGAAATGCCTTTTTTTTAAATATTTCCCATCCTCTAAAATTGAAATAATAAGGATAGAAATATGTGGTATTAGAAAATATCATGGGATAAACTTCATGAATATTGGGAAATATTTAAAATATTATGTTCAAGTTGTCCCCACTACCAATTAAGTAATCAAATTTTAATACAGTATTTCTATGAAGGTTTAATTATAATTGATCATAACATTATTGATGCTGATGTAGGTGGTGCACTAGTGGATAAAACTCCAATCATTGCAAGAACCCTAACTGAGAACGTGGCCCCGAACACTCAACAATTTGGTTCAAGGTCTATTGTACCCATTCGAGGTGTCTAGGAGGTGAAAAGTGCTGAATTCGAGAAGAAGTTAGACACGATGTTCAAAGAGGTAAGTACCCTTCATCGAAAACTTGATCTTTCCCAAGGGAAATCTCAATCTCCTCCTCCCATCCATTGTAGTATATGTTCTTCTAACACCTACTACTCTGACAAATGCCCCCAATTGGGAGAAAATTCTATGATTTGTGAGGAAATAATTCTAGGACACCCCTTTAACCAACCCTTTAGGAAAGAACCATATTATCCATCCAACTCTGGGTGGAAAGAAAACCATGATTATATAAAATGGGGTATTCAACCCAACCTCAATAACAATAGAACTAACTGGGTTAGAGTAGTCATCCACCACCAGCACCCAGAAATACCCAACCACCACAAAGGCCATTCCAACCAACCATTCCAAAACCTAAGCCTATCCTAGAAGATATGATGAAAAAAATGGCTACCAACAATCCCCAATTCCATCAAACCACTCAACCTTCCATACAAGACCTAAAACCCCAATTATGCCAACTTTCCTACTTCGTGGGGGAATTCCAAAGTCATGGGCCAGGTAAAATACCTTCTCATTGGGTATTTAACCCTAGTGATAAGGGAAATGTTAGTTCTATCACCCTTCAGAGTGGAAGAAAACTTAAAATCCAAATTACCCCTTCACTAGAGTTATCCCCCCCCCCTTAAGGAAAACACCATCCCAACCACTGGGAATTATCCAAATAATGTAGAACCTTTCCCTAAGAGAATTCATTCCAAAGGAAAGAGTGTGTCTATTGATGATTCACCTAGCCCAACCATTAATATTCCATTCTCCCAAAGTACAAAACAACTAAGAAAATAATAATGAAATAGAACTTGAGAAGGAAATCTTTGAAACTTTCAAAAAATTGTAGGTTACCATACCCTTTATTGATGATGTGAAAAAAATTCTAATATATTCCATGTTTCTAAAGGTGATGTGTACACAACGAAGGAGACTTCATGGAGATGAAAATGTGAGCTTGGGGGGGGGGATATTAGCATTGATATATCCACCACTTCCCACAAAGTAAAATGATCCTAGTACATTCTCAATTCCATGAACTATAGGGGAGTATAAATTTTCCAATGCTATGCTTGAATTAGGTGCTTCTACAAATGTGACATTTCACTCCTTTTACTATTCTTTGTAGGTCAGTGAACAAAAGCCCTCTGGAATTGTTGTTCAACTAGCAAATCAGAGTACAACACACTTTTCTGGTGTGTCAGAGTATGTTCTTGTGTGGGTGAAAACTTTAATTTTTCATGTTGATTTTTATGTGCTAAAAATGGTGGATGATAGAATGAATGAACATTACACAATTATATTGGGGATACCATTCTTGAAAACTACAAAAACCATAATTGATGTCCACAATTGTGCATTTTCTATAGAGTTTGGTGGTGACATTGTACACTTCAAAATCCTTGATGCCATGAAGCACCCTTCAGAAGAATATTCCTCTCTATCCCTCTCCATTAATTCAATTTATGTAATACCTTCCCCTAAAAAGCAACATCCCCCCCGATCCCCTTTCTATGTTTTCATCATTGATTGAAATTCTTGGAAACAAATTATGCATTTATTTTTGTAGTGTTCTAGAAAAATGTAATTCATGTTTGTTAATTGATGATTTATTTAACAATGAGGATCCAATGACCATCGATGATATTGGTAATCTTGTAAAAGCACATTACTCATCTTAGGATGATTCTATTGAGTTGTTAGATGACATTAGTGACCTTTTAATTTCAAAAACACTCCCATAAATCCAAAATCCACCTGAACTAGAACTGAAACAACTTCATTATGATAAAAAATATTCATATCTTAATAATGGAAACACGCTACCCATCATCATTTCTTTTTCAATCCATCCTGATCATGAATTGAAACTGATTGAAAATTTTAGGGAGTACAAACAAGAAATCGGATGGACACTTTTTGACATTACTATTATTATCCCATCAATTTTTACACATCATATTTTGTTAAATGATGAGACTAAACCCCTGAGGCAGGAACAATGTTGACTGAACCCAAACCTCTTCGATGTAGTTAAAAAGGAAGTAAAAAAATTATTAGCCGATGGAATCATTTACCCCATCTATAGAAGCCAATGGTTTAGTCACATTCAAGTAGTTCCTAAAAAAACTGTTCATAGAGTAACAAAAAATTAAAACAATGAATTGGTTCCAACTCATGTGTAGAATAGTTGGAGTGTCTGTATAGACTATCAAAAACTAAATCAACACACTCGGAATGACCATTTACCATTTCCATTCATTGAACAAATGCTAGAGAGGCTACTAGGGAAGTACTATTACTATTTCATTGATGGGAATTATGGATATTTTTAGATCTATATTTCCCCTGAGGATCAGGAAAAGACAACCTTCAATTTCCCCATTGGCACATTTTCCTATATAAGGATGCCATTTGGTATGTGCAATGGTCTAGGTACTTTCTAGAAATTTATGGTTATTATTTTTTTGGATTACCTGGGAGAATTATGTGGAAGTATTGATGGATGATTTCATTGTTCATGGCTTCTCTTTTGATAAAATTTTGAGTTGTCTTGGTTTCATCCTACATTGTTGTATTGAAATGAATGTCATACTAAATTATGATAAATGCCTTTTCATGGTGTGAAATGTTATAGTTTTGGGACATGTCATTGATAGGGATGGTATCAAAGTAGATAAATCAAAACTGGATGTCATTTCTTCCCTACTATTACCCAACAATGTATGGGATATGAGGTCTTTCCTAGGTCATGCAAGATTTTACCGTTGTTTCATTCACGAAATTAGTAAAATTGCACTCCCCCTCTCCCAATTTTTCTGAAAAGAAAAGGAATTTATTTTTGATAAATAATGTGAGGAAGTTTTTAATAAGTCAAAATGGAGTCTCAAGTCACCCCCAGTAATTCAACCTCCTTGGTTGGATTTACCATTTGAGCTCACATGTGAAGCCTCTATATAACGACCCACAATTTACATTGTTATTGTGTCAAAATTGAAGAACACTTATTAAAACATATAACAAAACCATGAAAGTACCGTATAGGTATAGTGTATTTAAAAACTGGGAAGCATAAAAACCTGGTTCATAAAGCATCTACATTGCCTCCCATTTATTTCATCATATCTAGAGTCCCTTTTGGCATATCCTACTTAATAACCTTCTTCCTGACCTGGGGAAAGAAAACATACAAAAGGGTGAGCTCAAATGCTCAGTAAGGGTAAACAAAATACATATCAATCACATCATATTCATAAGAACAGAACATTTTTGAAATCTTAACCTGCAAAAGAGATCATAATTTCATAACGTGGGATAAATAATTGTAGTGAAATGTAATCCAAATAATCATAACTTAAAACATGAAACCTTGTTTCATACACACATAATCATAGATAATCATTTCTTAGTAGTCAAGACTCATTGCCAAGTCTATCTTAGTAGACAAAGTCCATTTCTGAACCGAGTTCACTCCTCGTTTCAGTCCTGTTTCACTAAACCGGATTAACCTTCCATTCCAGCCATGTCTATCTCATGAGATATAAATCTTTACCCAATTCATTATAGGGAGATATAGGTCCCACCCATCTCATAATGAAACCATTCTTATGTGTGCCACAAAATCATAAATCATACATCGTAGCATAACCCATGTAGTAAAAATGGGATTCTTAATCATCATGCCATCATAACACAATCCATATAAGATAAAAGGACATCATAAAAACAATTACATCATAACATAATAAAAAAAATGTAAAAATAGGGATAGAAACAGAACCCTATATTATCTTAGATGGAAAATAATTTTGATAAAACGCTTGAACTCCATTCTTGAGAAAAATATACTTTATACTTCAAAAACATTTTCCTTTCTTAACATGTCCTATAATTTTAAACTAAAAGAAGTTGATTAAAAATAAACTTGAAAACTTGTGAAGGAATCTTCATGTAAATAACGTTCTAAAAATCCATTCATGCCGTATAAGTTAAAAAAACATTCTTCTCGTACTTTGGCCGAAAAAGTCAAAAAGTACCTCGTGCGAAAAACGACAAAATATTCCTTTCATATCTTTTACTAAAAACTCACCGAAGGGTAAAATTGTATTTAAAAAATTGTAGGAGGATATAAATAATATTACATATTGAGGAAAATAGATGTGGATGATAAATATTCCCTAGTAAATTCTAAAGTATAAACAATCTCGGATAAAAATTGAGATTGTGAGATTTTCCCTTACCTTAGGTCCAATTTTCATCGTAAGTGTCTGAAACTCCTGTATAATGATTTAAATAATTTCATTGAATTATTCCAGAATCATAATCATTGTTATGATATCATATATGGTCATATTCTTATCTTCTTATTAGTAATGTTTCATTACTACTTGTTATTCGGGTGTTTATTACTTTTTGTTCTTATGCGTGTTTTGTAGAATAAATTCTTATTCTTCATTTTAGGTTACAGATACCTCATTTCCAAAATGGTATTATTGTGATATATTTCATATTTATTCATTCAATTCATTTATATAATCATTATGCAATGAAGATCATGTAGAACGAGTCACATCACATCGTGGAGATGGTATTTCGTACGTACGCACGAGAGATGATATCATTCCCATGATCGTGGAATTGTATTGGAGTGTATGTATACTATTTAAGAATTAATATCACTTTAAAATAATAATATATATCTATTATCTACACAATTATACCCATCCAAGTAAGGTGGTGGTGGAAAATAGATTACACCACGATGTGGAGACGATATTTCGTACGTACGCACGCGTGGTGATTTCAATTTCCATAGGATGAATAGAAGGTGAAATAGGGTTGTTTCATATTTATAATAACATATCAGTATATGAGTTATACTGATGTTGTTACTTCATAATTAAATAACTAAAGAAGAAGAAGTATAAGAAGAAATAAAGTTGAAAGAATCGGTAACGGACATTACCTTTTCTTTGAAGTGCCTCTTCTTAACCTCCTCTTTGGGCACTAAAGATGGTCTTTGAAGAAGACCAGAACTTCTAGTATGTTTCTAGGGAAGTGGAGAGGAGAAATTGGCAGGGGTGGATGATCTTTAAGGCTCAAAGTGGTGTGAGGAAGAGAGGGAGGAGGTTCCCTTTTATAAGGGAGGAGAGGGGAACCTTAGGAAAACATAAAATATTATTTTATTATAAAGTCATATTCGGTTTTTAATAGCTACAAATTGACTTATTTCGAAGATAAGGTGGGGATGGGTCGAAATAATCTCATCAAATAGAATTTAGACAAGTTTAGGTTTCTATTTTAACTATATCATTTAGATTTGACTTTTAGTTAAATAATTTTACTTTTACCGCGTCTTCTTGTTTTCTTACACTATAAGGTTAATAAACATAATATAACAAGACAAACGAACCCCAAGTTGTTTATAATTAATATATATAACCGTATCTAAGTCATTTGGCCTAACCTTAGATTTTTAAGAATAAAATAACAATTAAGAATATATTATTTTTTTAAAAAACTATTTTATGTCAATTTTGACACTATTTGGTAATTGATTTTTGTGAAAATCATAACAGAATGTTTAGTTCGAAAAAAGTTAATTAAATCAATAATAACATGTCCTATTAACCTATAAAATTAGTTTCTTTTATAAAAAGTCTCAAATTAAATTTATTTGGGTATTTATAACATCAATTATGTCAATATTTCATTAATAAGATAATTACTGAATCATCATTGTGTCATAAATAAAGTAAATTATTTAATGTATAAAAATTATAAATAAAATACCATTATGTAGGAAATCTTTTTATATTTCTAATGAATATTTATAGTCGAATTTATTTTATGTATAACCTTATATTAAAAAATTTTTAGTTATTAAACATTGATTTTAACTATTTTAACTATTCCTTAAATAAAATAATATTAAATGTCCTAATCTAATACAAGTGGGCCTAAATGGTAATATGTTATTCCTAAGGTTGTTTTTGGTCGAATTAATATTATCCAATAGAATTAGGACATGTGTTAGGGTAATAATAATATCTTTTTTCCCCTTAATTACCCTATTTACTTTTAACCGTGGTAAAAAAAGTAAAAAGTTACTATTCACCAAAAATTATTTTCATCTCATTGAACCACATTTTAGTCCTTGATATTTACTATGTCTCTCGGATTTTCAAAATTCCACTCATAGAAGCGGTAAAATTATGTTTTATGTAAATTTTCAAATTCTCCTAGGAGGTGGGTAAAAGACGGTGAAAAGTTCAATAAAATTTTTATATATCTAAAATTATTATAAAATGACTCCAATTAATTACATTGAACTTATATAGGTATTATGTATCAATTTTGACCTAAAATAAATTTAAATAAAATAAATAATTATTTAAATAAAAAGTCATTTTTTTAAAAGTAACCCAATGTTTTCACTATTCATCAAAAATTGAAAGTTTTTAGAAAAATACCAAAATTTCAAACTAGGCTAATTTCGATATTCCAAATCCAAAAATGAAGTCCATTTTAAAAGATGAAATTTACAAAATTTCAAAAAGTTGTTATTACTATTCATAACGGCTATTTTTAATAATATTTTAAAATCATATCGTTGTTTAGTGAAACTCGATATTGCGTACAATGCAAACTATCGAGGAAGGTCGTGATTGAGTGTAAATCAAGCCAAGATAGTGTTGTGTGTACTGAAATATTCTTTTGATGATGTATATAACATAAAAACAAAACATTTCTCATAAAAATCTTGGGTGTTACATTCTACCCCCCTTAAAATGAATTTCACCCTCAAAATTATTCACTTTGTAACAAACAGATGAGGATAACTCTCCCTCATCATATCCTCAAGCTCCCATGTAGCTTCTTCTACTTGGTGGTTCCTCCATAAAACTTTCACCAAGCGAGTGGTCTTGTTTCATATGACTTTTTCACTACGATCCAGAATCTCTATCAACCGTTCTTCATAAGAAAGATCTTGCTCCAACAGTACAAATTCTGAGCTTAATACATGGGAAGGATTGGTTATGTACTTTCTCAGGAGTGATACATGGAACACATCATGAACTTGAGAGAGATTCGGTGGAAGAGCCAGTCGGTAATCTACATTCCCAACATGATCCAATATTTCGAAAGGACCGATATACCTAGGGATCAGCTTTCCCTTCATTTCTAAATCTCATTACTCTCTTCCAATGAGAAATTCTTAAGAACACTTTATCTCCCACTTCAAACTCTAGGTCTTTTCTTGGGTTATCGGAATAACTTTTTTGTTGAATCTGAGATGCTCTAATGTGTTGTTGAATAGATCTGACCTTTTCTGCCATATCATCAACAAGATTCGTTCCTAATAGATTTCTTTCCCCAAATTCATCCCAACAAGTTGGAGTCCTGCATTTCTTTCCATAGAGAGCTTCATAAGGAGCCATCTGAATACTGGAGTGAAAGATATTATTATAAGAAAATTCCGCCAAAGGTAGGTGTTGATCCCAACCACCTTTGAAATCCATAGAGCAAGATCTTAACATATCTTATAGAGTTTGAATTGTCCTCTCAGACTGACCATCTTTCTGAGGATGACAAGTAGTGATGAAACTCAACTCTATATCCAGAGTATGCTGAATACTTCGGCAGAACTTTGAGGTAAACCTCAGACCCCGATCAGATATAATGGAAATTGGAACTCCATGAAATCTTACAACTTCCTTTACATATATCCTGGAAAGTTGATCCAGAGATAAATCCTCTCTAATAGCAATGAACTGTACAGACTTTGTAAGACGATCAACTATGACCCAGATAACATTATTGCCTTTGGATGTTTTAGGAAGTCCAGTGACAAAGTCCATAGTGATGTTTTCCCATTTCCATTTGTGTATGGGTAATGGTTGTAACATCCCCTTAGACTTATGTCTCTCAGCTTTAACTTGGTGACAAACCAAGCATCGAGAGACATATTCAGCAACATCTCTTTTCATGCCATCCCTCCATAAGTACTCTTTTAGGTCCCTATACATCTTCGTGCTTCCAGGATGAATAGAAAATGAAGAACTATGAGCCTCATCCAGTAGATCCTTATTTAATTCTGTGATGGGAGGAACAGAAACCCGATTCCTAAACCTTATTATCCCATCACAATCCAGGTTGAATTCCGGAACATTTCTCACCTTCTTTAGTAACTCTACATCTTCTTTCTATGCCTCTTTAATCTTCACATGTATAGATGGTTGAACATTCATTTGAGAAAGATAAGATTTCTCCTATTCCATTATAATTCCAAGATCCATCCTTTGAAAATCCATAAATATTGGATCTTTTGTAATCCTCATAATGGATAAGCTGGCATGGTCTTATCGACTTAATGCGTCTGCCACCTTGTTTTCTTTCCCTGGGTGGTAATGAATTGATCAGTCGTAATCCTTAATCAACTCCAACCATATTCTTTGGCACATATTCAGCTCCTTTTTTGTGAAAATATACTTTAAACTTTTATGATCAGTATAAATATCACACCTTTCACCATAAAGATAATGCATCCAAATATTTAATGCAAAGATTACCGTAGCTAACTCCAAATCATGAGTTGGGTAATTTTTCTCATTGATTTTCAACTGTTGTGAGGCATAAGCTATCACCATATCATTTTGAATAAAACACACCCCAATCTCTTCTTAGATGCATCACTATAGATCACAAACCATTCTCAACTACAAGGCGGCGTGAGTAAAGGTGCACTAGATAACCTTCTTTTCAACTCCTTGAAATTCTCTTCACATTCCTCCGTCCACATGAACTTAACTCCTTTTCGAGTCAACATGGTGAGTGGATTAGATAATCGTGAAAAATATTTAACAAAACGTCGATAATATCCAGACAAACCAAGAAAACTTCAGATCTCAGTTACTGTTGTTGGTGTCATCCATCTCTTGATAAACTCTGTCTTTGTTGGATCCATAGATTTCCCCTCTTTTGAGATTATGTGACCTAAAAAAGCAACTTTTTGAAGCCAAAATTCAAACTTGGTAAATTTGGTATAAAGCTTCTCCTTTCTCAGGGTCTTCAATATAATTCTCAAGTGATCTTCATGTTCTTCATTACTGTTTTAATATACAAGAATATCATCTATAAAGAGTACCACAAACTGATCAAGATAGTCTCTAAAGACTCTATTCATCAGATCCATGAAGATAGCAGGGGCATTAGTAAGACCAAATTGTATCACTATAAATTAATAGTGTCCATACCTTGTACGGAAAGCCATTTTTTGGTATATCCTCCATTGGACCCTTAATTGATGATACCCTGAATGAAGATCAATCTTGGAAACGTATTGAGCTCCGCGTAGTTGGTCAAATAAGTCATCAATGCATGGGAGAGGATATTTGTTCTTGATAATGATATTGTTAAGTTCTCGATAATCAATGCAGAGTATCATTGATCCATATTTCTTCTTAACAAACAAAACAGGTGCTCCCCAAGGTGATGCACTTGGGCGTATGAATCCCTTATCAAGATTCTCTTGGAGTTTCTTCTTCAATTCCTGCAACTCAATTGGGGCCATTCTATATGGTGTCTTTGAAATAGGTAAAGCACCCGATAAGAGTTCTATTGAAAAATCAACTTCACGATTTGGTGGAAGACCCAGTAATTCCTCCGGAAAGACATCATCAAACTCTCGTACAATGGGCATATTCTTAATCGTGAGTTTCTCTCCAACCATTTGAGATAAATAACCTTCATTTAGTGGAATCAAGACCCACAAGATGGAAGAAATTTCCACTGGAAGGTTATGTTCATCCTTGCATCGATAAACGATCATAGATTGATATGGAATATGAAATGTGACTTCCCTTATTTGGAAATTGATATGAGATCTATATAAAGAAATCCAATCCATGCCAAGAATCACATCAAATTCCACTATAGGAAGGATCACAAGATTTTCAGGAAGCACTTTCCCACAAACTTCAATCGGAGAAGAATTATAAACTTTTGATGCGACTGTTGTGCCATTAGGGGTTGTCACAGCTAACTCAACATCTAATTGTTGAGGTAATATGGTGATACCCATAAAAAATTCTTCAGAAATAAAAGAGTGGGTGGATCCATAATCAAATAAAACATTTTCTACTTTTGAGTGGATGGTAAGTGTACCTTTCACCACTTCGTTCTCATACTCCACATCGCTGATAGAAATTGCATGTGACTCTCCTTTTTCTTTAGCCTTAAGAGTTTGTTGACGTCGATCATCATCATCAACCCTTGGATTAGGGCATTGATTGGCATAATTCCCCATTTCCTTACACTTGTAACATTGAAGTGTAGAAGGTGCACCCTGTGTAGCCTTTTCATTGTTCGCATCACTAGACATATTCTTCCCATCATTATGGCATTCAAATGCCCGATGAACTTCTTTTCCACATTTGAAACATTTACTTGTCCCTTTAAGACAACTCCCTCCCTGTTTATTTCCAAACTTTGATCATAATGGAAAACTCATCTTCTTTTCAGTGGGATCTTTAGATTTTCCTTTGAATTCCATTTTCATCTTCTTATCAAAACCATATGACTGATGGGTTACTCCAATCTCCATCTCAACCTTGAGATCACATTGAACGATTTCCTCGTAGCTATTGAAGTCCCTTATGGCTAACGCCCTTCGAAGACTTGGTTTTAAGACACTAAAGAATCGATCAATCTTACTCTCAGGTTGGATAATAATCCCAGAAGCGTACCTAGAATGTCTTGTAAAATTTTCTTCGTAGATACCAACAGATTCATAATCCTTTTGCTTTAGTTCAAGAAACTCCTTCTCCATCTTTGTTTGGAGAATACGAGGGATGTACTTATTGAAAAATAAGTTCTTGAACTCATCCCATTCCATGGACTCAATTTCATCTATTGGCCCCGTATTCTTGATAAGATTCCACCATTGATCAGCTTCACCTTCCAAATAATATACTGCTAAGACGAATTTATCATGTTCAGAACATTGAAGAAATGAAAATATCTTTTCAGTGGTACTGATCCATTGTTCAGCCACTAATGGATCAGTAGACACGCTGAATGAGGGTGGACATTGCCTCATGAAGTATTCAACAGAATGTTGCTCCTTCCTTTGCTCATTTGGAAGTCCTTCATGATTCATAGCTTGAGAAAGTGTGTGAGCATGGCTACAAGATTTTGCATTCTAGCTCCCTTAACGTTTGGTTGCTCAGGGGGACAATCATTTCATTTCCCGTCGCATTCTGCATTAACACGGTTCCTTCGGGTTCCGGTCGTTGACTAAAACCAAGAAGAATATTGTGAGAAACAATAATTATAATAGTAAAACCACATAATCAAGAATAAAATTATACACTTAAGGTCTTATCATAGGTTGTTCATGGCCATTTCTAAAACACAAATATTGTGTTCTATGCTTAGACTTATACTTAGGGTTATTACTAAGGCTTTCACATCCTAGTTTCCAAAGGTTGAATATACCATTCCTCTGATACCAACTATAAAGACCCAAGAATTACATTGTTATTGATTCAAAATTGAATCACACTTATTACAACATATAACAACACCATGAAAGGACCGTATAGGTATAGTGTCTTTAGAAACTGGGAAACATAAACAACTGGTTCATAAAGCATCTACATTGCCTCCTATTTATTTCATCATATCTAGAGTCCCTTTTGGAATATCCTACTTAATAACCTTCTTCCTGACCTGGGGAAAGAAAACATACAAAAGGGTGATCTCAAATGCCCAGTAAGGGTAAAACAGAAATATCAATCACATCATATTCATAAGAACATAAAATTTTGGAAATCATAACCTGCAAAAGAGATCATAATTTCATAACATGGGATAAATCATAGTAGGGAAATGTAATCCTAATAATCATAACTTAAAACCTGAAACTTTTTGGAATACACACATAATCATATAGAATCATTTCTTGGTATTCAATACTCATTTCCAAGACTATCTTAGCGGACAAAGTCCATTTC
The DNA here is from genome assembly GCA_963277665.1 of Viscum album. NCBI lineage: Eukaryota > Viridiplantae > Streptophyta > Magnoliopsida > Santalales > Viscaceae > Viscum > Viscum album. The sequence continues at coordinate 1,893,479,731 of OY728158.1, read as the reverse complement.
TGAACTGAGTTCACTCCTCGTTTCAGTCCTGTTTCACTGAACCGGATTAACCTGCCATTCCATCCATGTCTATCTCATGAGATATAAATCTTTACCCAATGCTTTGGAGGGAGATATAGGTCCCACCCATCTCATAATGAAACCATTCTTATGTGTTCCACAAAATCATAAATCATACATCACAGCATAACCCATGTAATAAAAATGGGATTCTTAATCAACATGTCATCATAACACAATCCATATAAGATAAAAGGAAATAATAAAAATTATTCCATTATAACATAATCAAAACAATGTAAAAATAGGGATATAAACCGAACCCTATATTATCTTAGATGGAAAATAATTTTGATAAAACACTTGAACTCCATTCTTGAGGAAAATATCCTTTCTACTTCAAAAACATTTTTCATTTCTTAACATGTCATATAATTTTAAACTAAAATAATTTGATTAAAAATAAACTTGAAAACTTGTTAATTAATCTTCATGGAAATAATGTTCTAAAAATCCATTCATGCTGTGTAAGTTAAAAAAAACATTCTTCTCGTACTTTGGCCGGAAAAGTCAAAAAGTACCTCGTACGAAAAACGACAAAAGATTCCTTTAATATCTTTTACTAAAAACTCACCAAAGGGTAAAATTGGATTTAAACCATTGTAGGAGGATATAAATAATATTACATATTGAGGAAACATGGATGTGGATGATAAATATTCCCCAGTAAATTCTGAAGTATAAACAATCTCGGATAAAAATTGAAATTGCTAGATTTTCCCTTACCTTAGGTCCGATTTGCTTCGTAAGTGTCCGAACCTTCTATATAATGATTTAAATAATGTCATTGACTAATTCCAGAATCATACTCATTGTTATAATATCATATATGGTCATATTATTATCTTCTTATTAGTAATATTTCATTGCTACTTGTTATTCGGGTGTTTATTACTTTTTGTTCTTATGCGTGTTTTGTCGAATAAATTATTATTCTTCTTTTTAGGTTATAAATACCTCATTTCCAGAAATGTATTAGTGTAATATATATCATATTTATTCATTAAATTCATTTATATAATCATTATGAAATTAAGATCATGTAGAACAAGTCGCATCACATCGTGGAGACAGTATTCTGTACGTACGCACGAGCGATGATATCATTCACATGATCGTGGAATTGTATTGGAGTGTATGTATACTATTTCAGAGTCAATATCACTTTACAATAATCATATATAGTTATTCTCTTCACCATTAAACCCATCCATGTAAGGTGGTGGTGGAAAACATATTACACCACTGCGTGGAGACGGTATTTCGTACGTACACACGCGCGGTGATTTCATTTTCCGTAGGATGGATTAAAGGTGAAATAGGGTTGTTTCATATTTATAATAACATATCTGTATATGAGTGATACTGATGTTATTACTTCATATTGAAATAACTAAATAATAATAAGTAGAAGAATAAATAAAGTTTAAAGAATCGGTAACAGACACTACCTCTTCTTTGAAGCGCCTCTTCTTAGCCTCCTCTCTGGGCACTAAAGATGGTCTTTGAAGAAGACCAGAACCTATAGGATGTTTCTAGGGAAGTTGATAGGAGAAATTGGCAGGGTTTGGACGAACTCGAAGGCTCAAAGTGGTGTGAGGAAGAGAGGGAGGAGGTTCCCTTTTATAAGGGAGGAGAGGGGCACGTTAGGAAAACTTAAAATATTATTTTATTATAAAGTCATATCTGGTTTTCAATAGCTCCAAATTGATTTATTTTGAAAATAAGGTGGGTATGGGTCGAAATAATCTCATCCAATAGACTTATCCAGTTTAAGTTTCTATTTTAACCTTATCATTTAGATTTAACTTTAAGTTAAATAATTTTACTTTTACCGTGTATTCTTGTTTTCTTACACTATAAGGTTAATAAACTTACTATAACAAGCCAAACGAACCCCAAGTTGTTTATTATTAATATATATAACCTTATCTAATTCATTTGGCCGAACCTTAGATTTTTAGGAATAAAATAACAATTAATAATATAATATTTGTTTTAAAAACTATTTTATGTAAATTTTGACACTATTTGGTATTTTTTTTGAAAATAATAACAGAATTATTAGTTCAAATAAAGTTAATTAAACCAATACTAACATGTCATATTAATCTATAAAATCAGTTTAATTCATAAAAGGTCTAAAATTACATTTATTTAGGTATTCATTACATCAATTATGTCAATATTTCATTAATAAGATAATTACTACATCATCATTGTGTCATACATAAATTAAATTATTTAAGATCTAAAAATTATAAATAAAATACCATTATGTAGGAAATATCATTAGATTTCTAATGAATATTTATAGTCGAATTTATCTTATGTATAACCCTATATTAAAAATGTTTTAGTTATTAAACTTTGATTTTAACTATTTTAAATATTCTTTAAATAAAATAATATTAAATGTCCTAATCTAATCCAAGTGGGCCTAAATGGTCATATTGTATTCATAATGTTGTTTCTGGTCGAATTAAACTTATACAATAGAATTAAGACATGTTTTAGGTTAATAATAATATCATTTTAACACTTAATTACCCTATTTACTTTTAACCGTGGCAAAAAAAGTAAAAAGTTACTATTCACCAAAAATTATTTTCATCTCATTGAAAAACATTTTAGTCCTTGATATTAACTGTTTCACTATTCATCAAAAATTGAATGTTTTCAAATAGTAACCAAGTGTTTTCACTATTCATCAAAAATTGAATGTTTTTAGAAAAATACCAAAATTTCACCCTAGGCTAATTTTGATATTCCGAATCCAAAAATGTAGTCCATTTTGAAAGATGAAATTTTCAAATTTTTAAAAAGTGGTTATTACTACTCATAACGACTAATTTTTATAATATTTTAATAGCACATCGTTGTTTAGTGAAACTCGGTATTGCGTACGACTCAAGCTATAGAGGAAGGTCACGATTGCGTGTAAAGAAGGCCAAGATAGTGTTGTGTGTTGTGAAAGATTCCTTTGATGATGTATATAACATAAAAACAAAACATTTCTCATAAAAATCTCGGGTGTTACACTCTAACTATGCAGTTAGGGAACTCTTGTCACAAAGGGTCGATCCAAATCCCCATGTCATTGCCTATGCTTCAAGTATATTGGAACCTACCAAATCAAACTACACCACAACTGAAAAATAATTTCTTTCCATTGTGTTTTCCATCGATACATTTAGGTCATATATTTTAGGGTCTAAAGTCATTGTGTTCTCAGACCATGAAGCCCTCAAGTATCTCTTTAAGAAACCATAATCCAAACCACATCTCCTTCATTGGATTCTCCTACTTCAAGAATTCAATCTAAAAATTAGAGATAAAAAAGGAGTAGAGAATGTGGTGGCTAGCCATATCAGTAGGATTCCCCCATCCTAGGACATTGACTCATCCCCCTGTATTCTTATAAATGACATGTTTTCCAATGAGCAATTATATGAAGTGCAATATTCTATTCCTTGGTATTCTCAAATTAGAAATTATTTGGTATCATCTTGCATTCCTTCTGATTTCAACAAAAACTAAGCAAGACGTCTAAAAAATTATCCTTGTTGGTACATTTGGGATGACCCCTACCTATGGCACACATGTAGTGATCAAGTTTTGTAGGATCCATGTTCCTCATAGAGAGTTCCATTATGTACTTAGATTTTTTCACACTCTTGCTTGTGGGGGCCAATGTGGTCCCCAATGGACTGCTCGTAAATTCCTTGATTCTGGTCTCTTTAGGCCAATACTTTTTTATGATGACCATGTTTTTTGTAAATATTATCCTTGTTATCAAAGAATGGTTAATGTATTTAAAATAAATGATATTCCACAACAACCATTTCTCTCTCAAGATATTTTTTATGTTTGTGGCATTGAATTTAGGGGCCATTTCCCAATTCCTTTAGAAACTTGTACATTCTTCTAGCAGTTTATTACATCTCAAAAAATGGATAGAGGCATGAGGCACAAGTACAAATGATTCCAAAACATTTGTATAATTTCCGAGAAATCAAATTTTCTATAGGTTTGGATTACCTAGGTTCACCTTTAGTGACCAAGGTTCTCATTTCTACAACTGAACAATGCAATCACTTTTGTGTCAGTATGGGGTCAGTCATCAAGTGTTTACTGCATATCACCTATACACCAATGGTCAAGACGAGGTGTCAAATAGATAGGTAAAACAAATTTTTGAAAAAATGGTTTAGTCCAATAGGAATGATTGGAGTCTTAGACTTGATGATTCATTATGGGATTACCGTAATGCCTTTAAAACACCAATTGGAATGTCACCATATATTCTAGTGTTTTGCAAAGAATTTTTACCTCCCTATTGAGATTAAGCACCAAGCCTTCGAGGCTATTAAACAATTAACTTTTGATATCTTTTATGCAAGTGCTCAAAAGAAGTTGAAAATTTAAGAGCACGAGGAAATGAGAATAGATTCATATGAGAACCTTATGATTTATAATAAGCAAACCAAGGCTACCTACGACTGTATCATTCTTCATCGTCAGTTCAACATTGGGTAGAAGGTCCTCCTTTATAATGCAAGTCTGAATTTGCATCTAGGTAAGCTTCATTCCCACTGGTTTGTCCTATACACTGTTACTAATGTATCTTCATTTGGTGTTGTTCAGGTTCAAAATAAGGAAACCAAGAAAACCTTCACTATCAATGGGCAGTGGTTGAAGCACTTCTATGAATCGATTCCAGAGTTCCTGATGGAGGATTTATATGTTCAAGAAGAAACATACCAATGTCACCCACCAGGTTTTATCCTTCCTTCTCAAATAATATTTTATTATAGTGAGGAAACTGCACACTCTAGGTGTGGGGGAATGGGTATATTTCTGGGTTAGTTAGTAATTTTCATAATCTTTCATCTTTTTCACTTTTTAACTTACTGAATTGTATGTTTAATTTCCCCTAATTCCCTATCACTCACATTTGTGACCGAATATTACTTTTTTTATGCCCAATTCGTCATGGAAAATGATGACCATTTAATCAGGGAAGCTACTGAAAATATGTGTAGAATTTTTTTTATTTCATGTTGTTTTAGCATTCAAAAAAATTCTAATGAAATGTGAATTTCATCAAGAATTTAATAAATGTGATTTTTTTTTGAAATTTAGTTTTTGTCAATGATATAAATGGTTGTTTATTTTTGAAACCTTTGAGAATAATGGTTCCCTTTTTTGTGAATAGTTTAATGGAAAATTATGTCACTTAATTTCCCCACACAACTTTGCACCCAACCATGAAGTGTGAAAATTTGTACTTAATAAAAGGTAAATATATGTTAGGTTGTTTTTTCTCTACTTTACAAAATCATTTTTCCATAGGTTCATTCCTTATCTGATCTATTTCTTTATTGTACTAGATTGACCAATGTATGTATACCTATTATCAGAATGTTTTATGCCCTAAAAAATAATAAAAAAGGGATGTGTATTGGGAAGGTTAAAAACCACCCTTCCCCGACCTTTGATCTTGTTATAACTATTACGATTACTGTCGTGAGGAGATCAAACATGGGTTGAGAGAAGTGTTTGAGATTTTTTCCAAGTGAAGCTTCTGAAAAAAAATAAAAAATTGCGAGGAGTGATGAAATGTGCAACCTATGGGGATATTTAGGTCGGGAGATTATGGTTTGAATTCTTGGAATGCTTAAATGAGTATGTCATGGAATTCGATTGCAAAGGATGTAGGGTAGGTTTGGTAGAAAAGATCATATAAGTAGATAATTTTTAAAATAAACTATATTTACTCGATCGAATGTTGAAATAATATCATGAAATGGTTTTCATACACACACATGGATAATTAGTGAAATGGTTATCTTTTGAACTATATGGTCAAATTTGTATCATTCAACTCTTTGAATTTTGTGCTGTTACAATTTTTGAGATATCTTTTAGTTTGATCATTGAGAATAACTCTTCAGTGTGATTTTATTTCTTTGACCACATTTCTATTAGGAATTAAATTTTCATCGAATGTTAAATCTTTATGAGGTAGGAAATGTCTACATGAATAATTTCTGAATATTTGACTTTTCCTAGGAGTGAATATTTTTAGGTGTGTGGGTGTGATCACACCATGATTCGCTATTTCATTTTCACCCTTACACCACTATTTTAAACTGAATTTTTATTGTAAATAACAAATATAATAAGAAATTTCACTCCATTTTAGATTCTATTATTTTGTTTTTATCACTGTTAAAAAGTCCAATGTTACTTTTTTAAATAATTTCATTTTAGGTGGATGTGATTTGGAGGCCCAGGAGATGATCTAGAAGGAAATGGGCCAAACATTACGGGAGACCAACAAAATATGTTCACTATTTTAAAGATTTCAATACATCTGTACATTCTAATGAGATAAAATTTAGTTGGATGATCCAAAGATTCATGGGAGACAACTCATATCAAGGAACAGAATCCCAATTAATCCATATGATGGACCATCCTAACCATTCTATCCAGGGGACATAATCTTCTTGAATACAAATTGTTGTTCGGCCTTTGGACCATATCCCCAATACAGGTGTCTAATGACCTCCAAAGTTTACATGGAGATAGTAAAGAGGCTGGAAAACAAATATTCTCCTTTGGATAAGTCTTGATATGGCTTTTACTATTCCAAAAGTGACACACAAGTGGTATCTCAAAAATAGGGTTCTCAAAACCATGTCCCATTTTTGGCTATAAAAAGGCACCATGGGAACCTCATTTGGAAGTTCTAACCAAGAGTCAAGTTCTTCCATTTTGGAGTCCTAGAGGAGTCTCCTCATCATCGTATATATTTTTGATGTCCCTATCCTCAAAGGGGGATCATGTATGAAGATGGAGGTCCACTTGACTTTTCTCCTCTCGATGTTGGGATGATCGGTGGGTGTTCGTTGTGAGGGAGCTAAACATATTGCAAAGGGAGTTATGGAACATGTAATACTACAAGTTTGATGTATTTGGGGTTTGAAAACATTTCATTCAGAAGTATATCACTTTGATTTATCTTTTTTTGATTTAACCGAATGAAATCCTCAATACTTTTAACTGATCAGTGTGAGGTTTTGAGTGCGTGACATGAGTTCTTTCAAATGGACAACACAAGAATCGTTTTCCTCCCCACTTAGTTTAGATTTCAATTTTATTTGGATGTTATTATACCATTCAAGATATTTTTACCTTATCTATATGATTGTTATGTTAAGGTTTTTCTAAATGTGCTTCGATAAAAAAGCTTGGAAAGTAATCGAGATTCTGATTAATTTCAACCAAATACTTACATCAAACCCTAATTAGTATCCAAGGACAATGAAATTGAAATGTGTGTAGTGAACTCAAAATTATCCATTTATCTATTTTTTTTTTCAAAATCCACTTGGTATTTAAAATTTACAATTGTTTAAATTAAGATACTTTATTGAAGTTGTTTTCAAAACCAAACCCTCTTTTAGTCATCTATATTAACAATACACAGTCAAAACCTTCCAATGACCCATAAGAGATGACCTAGGTTCTACCATAGACTACAAACACTTCTTAAAATAATAATAAATTTGACATTTCATGACAACATGGTCACTCCTTGAAAAGTCTACATGAATCTGTAAGACCCATTGGAGAACTTTTCCATAGCACCTATCTTCGATAAAAAATCTGGCCCCCTAGCTGGAACTAAAGGAGGATCCATTGGTAGCCCATTGAATACCACTTTTAGAGCATGGTTTTCCCCACCCTCCTGACATTTGACTAGAGGTTGTAGTGGTGGCATGTAACTATAATCACAAAAACATGCCACAAAAAATAATGATATCAAGGTTCACAACTCAAAAAGAATAAGAAAGATAAAAACCATATTATAAATAGGTCATACCACACATCCTACTCTTAAATCATGGATTGTTAAAAATAAATAGTCATAAACATCACTATAGACACTGCCTAAATCTCAATAAAAATATGGGTCAAGGTCAAGTTATTTTTTCAACAATTTTAATTTCCTATTTCATTTTCTTATTCATTTATCACTCCATTTTAAATTTATGAACCAAATAGTATGTTGATTCCAATCCATAAGGGTACTTAATCCTCATGAAACAAAATATGGAATCCACCTAATCCAAACCATAACATGTTGCAGTCCATGCGACTCATGGTCCATGACTCAACATTCCATAATTGGTTGCTTAGGTTGTCTGTTGTAACCTAATTTGGAATACACTATTTAGGTTTTGGAAAGAACTCTATGTACCAACCATGTTTCTCAAATCCCTTAAAAAAATATCTATCACAATATTAGGTATATCTATCACAAAACCTATCACAACATCTTGCAAACAAGAAATGCATCATATATGGAATGGCATAGTGCATGAAATTTTATTTCTAGCATGTTTATAAAATCATAAATGAGATGTAATACCCTTATCCCATCATGTTAAAACATAATATAACCCTCAATAATATCAATAATAACATCACAATTAAAGTATATCACCCAATGTTGTAATCAATTTAATAGTCGAAATCTAGAAAAAAACAACATCCATTCAATGAAATTTAGGGGTTTCCTGTACGTCGGTTAGCTATACCCAGGGACAACTCATTACCAAATTAAAATTCCTTCATATCCCTTTCTATTGTCTCAAAATAGAAAACTTGAAAATAAAATCACATTGATATCACTTTGTAACATCTCAAACCCAAATGCCACTGAATGGTGCCCTGAGCACATATGGCCACATGGCCTCAAGCGCATCTCCCCAAACTCAAGAGTGTGCTAACTAGTTGAAAGGGACTAGGGTTTACCTATGGGGATATTATTACCTTTAATAAAAGTGTAATAGAACAATAGTAATCATACAAATTAAAAATCTGAAGCAGCGTAACAGTTAAAAAATAGATAAACATAAGGAATGGATAAAAATACCAATAAGGAATCTCATATACAATAATGATCATTTCATGTGTTTAAAAATAATATAAAATATAAATACATACATAAGTATAATACATGTATCAAAATAGAAAAAGGACCAAAAACCCACTATCTCCTGATAGAATCACGATCCTCAAATTGGTCTTATGCTTCCATACTCCTAAGCATGGAACAAAGTCAAGCATCAAACTATGGGATCTTTCCCTGATCCCTACCTGTATCCATATATACTATTTGTGTAGCAAAAGGTTTACTCAACTATGTGTGAGATACCTTCCTAGTAGTTCATCACCCAAATGTCTATAACAAATTGTAGACATAGAATATAAGGTAAAGAAGAGTTTAATATATATCACATGTATGTTTTAAGAAAAGGAAAGTGCCCATAAAATGTATACTACAAACAATGTCATATTGCGTAGCCATACAAGGCTCCCTTAAAAAAAATGTCAAGATCCTATCATATGGAAGTAGTAAAGAAAAAATAAGTAACCACCATGGCCATTCTGTACACACAATATCTCATAAAACCAACCACCTTTCCATACAACCTGTAATTCCATATCAACCACAACCAATCTGTATAATCTTAAATTTCATATCTACCATGGTCACACTATACAACCAAGCATATCAAATTTACCATGGCTGATACATATAATCAAAGAGTCAGATACATCAGGGTCAGATCCAAGGTATAGAGAACCAACGAATCTTCATCGAGTCCCATGAGCATCTCGATAGAAACTTGGTTAGGCTTGAATTGGGGTCCAATCATCAGGTCAATAGACCATGTCTACTTCTAGCCTAGACAAACTAGATCCAAGGGGTATCCAAGCCCAAGACGTCCCAAAAAATCAAGACATAAGGACTAGTCTCATCCAAGACATCCACTACCTCTATCAAGATCCAAGGAATAACATCTAAGTAATCTAAAGGAATAAATTATCATTTTTATTTATCATTTCATACCATGAGTTTACCCACTCATATAAAAATTAAAATACATTAACATTTTAGGAGTTTACCACTCATTTAAAAAATATATGAATAATAAATTAAAGAAATTCAATCAAACAACATCATGTTAATACATGGAAAGGGAGAAAGACCATCTCATATTAAACCAATTCAATTAAATTAATCTATTAACAATATTCATATAACTAGGAAAGCACTAACTCATCCCATGTATGGTTTAATAAGGGTATAAAAAAATTAAATTCACATGACACACCCCATAGGTTTCCTTGGGTTGGGAAACAACCTCCAATACATCTTAAAGGAACAATAGGGCATCCCTAACATGTTCTATTTCATTTAATTCAATTGTTCAATTCATTTTTGGGACCATAGTGGAAATTAAGATGGGTGAAAAAATTGAAACAAGATTAATAAAGCACCAAAAAAATTGAGGATAAGTATACACCACCTATCATATGTCCATATTAGAGTGCTTATCTAGTATCAACTTTTGATTCGACTAAGATCAGAAGAAAAATGAAGAATGGACAAAGAACATAATATAGAGAATATTATATTACATTTAAATAACTCCTTTGATGCAAATTTAAACAAATAACAACATAAAGTAACTAGTTACTCATCGAAATGAATCAAATGAGACATATAGGGCTCAATTCTGAGTTCAGAGGGAAGAACGAGAGAAAATCCTAGAATTCGGCTCAAAATGTAGCTCTCTATTAGGTTTTGTATAATGAATAATAAGAATGAAAAGGAATTTTTTAACATTTGGTAAAGGAAAAATGGTAATTTACCCAATTTTTTTTGGATTCATGGTTTGGTCGTACGATTGGCCAAACTATGCGGCAATTGTGCACCCACTTCTATAAGGTGGGGAACCCCGCATGGTTTGCACACACAGTTTTCCTAACCATGTGAAAACCATGTATTAGCCCAGTAATAACAACTAAATGTGTTCCCACATGGGTATGTGCCTCCATCTGCATCGTTTGGAAAACCATATGGTCTCCTCTTACTGTTTTTTCTAGGCCCTGCATGGTTAGTCAGACCATCTGGCATGTCCCACATGGTTTCTACTAACTGTGTGGCATGGATATTTTCCCCAAATGTGGCATTATGGGTTCCAAACAATCCCTGGACACCCCCAATACACTCAGGTCATTAAAAAGTGATCACATTAGGCCATAATTAATTATTTAAATAGAAACTAAAAATATCTTAAACTTATAAAAAACACTAGATATTACATTTATTAAAGGTGATGATAAGAAAATGAATATGGAATTAATACTGAATCATGAGATGAATGTATAGATAATTATAATCAATATAGTAAATAATTTGAATTAGAAGTTTGTCAATGAAATTCATGTTCCAAGTGAGGTTTTGAAATCCTAGGTAGAAAGAGAAAATAAATTGGTTAAAAAAGAGTAGTGTTTATATGTATCACATAAAAATGGAATTATATTTAATAAATATTTTAATAGGGAAATATAGAAAAATAAAATGATCTTATTGATTTTAAATAAAAGGTGATTGTTTCTAAATATCATTTAAAGAATATCAATTTTAATTTTTGAAAGCATGTTCCTAATGTTAGTGAATGTTCAAAAAATTGTGAGGAAACTTGTAAAATTTCTATCAGTGTTCATGATCATTAGAACTCCAAGTAATTAAAACTCCATTGAATAAAAAATTCATGAATATCATTTTAAAAATAAAAATTTTATGGAAAATAGAAAGAAGAATAATAATGAGTCAACATAAGGTGAATTAAATAATTTTTATAACATTAGTAGTACCAAAATAAAGATAAATTCTACTATAAAAGGATATGAAACAAAATAAATAATAAAGTTAAATAAAAAGGTATATATTATAAATATACCATATAATTTTTCGTCATAAAAACAATCTTGAATAATTAGTTAGAAAAGTGATGTATTGTAAGTGTCACAACCTATACAACAATTATTTTTTAGTAGAATATCCTCATTTTGGAAAACTATAGGTTTTTTGTTTGATAAATGACTGTGGAAAGTAATTTTTGATTCAATATAAGATATTTTAAAAATTCATGAATTATTATAAGGTATGAACTTATTGGGATTCAACCCACTCAAAGAATATAGTTTCAAAAAGACGTTTAAAATTCTAGAGTATAAATAAAGAATCAGTATTTTGTTATGAATGAGGTTTTTTAAATATATTATTAGTTAGGTCATTTTTCCAGGGAGGTCCTAACCATTTTTCAAGTACAATTGAGTGTGAACTATACTCATGTATTTTTGAAAAATAATGATAAATAATATATAGTGAATATTTCTTTGAAAGAATTTAAAAATAATCACCCGTGGATACATTATTATAAATGTTCACCATATATTATATGTGATATAAGATTTCATATATTCTTAAATAATTTTAGGGAAGGATAAATAATATTTTGAAACCATTGAGTTTTTAAAATCAAAGGATTTATCATGAAAATAATTGGTGAAGGAAAGTTGTAATCAATGAGTACTCTCTTAGATAATGTTTCGAACCACAACCTTCTACGTGTTTTGTAAATTTATGATGAAGTTAATGAAGTAATATTTTAGAAAGTTCAATGTGTGATGAAGATATTTAATGGTGGATGTGTTATGTCCCATGTGACATCCCAAACCTAGTTCACTCAATAGTAGCCGAACCTGGTTTCCCACATGGCCTCAAGCGCTCCACCCCGTACGCCAGTGGTTGCTGACTAGTAGTGCAGGTCCATAGTGAATCATTGGGGAGACTATAACTTCATTATCATAGAATATAATATCATTATAATAATATCATTCAACAGTTTAAGCATAATAAATAACTAAACAACTGAATAATAAACATCCATCATATAAATAACCATGTAATCCCATCCAATGGTGTCATATACAAATGATAATCATGGTATTCCATAAAAAAGATAATTAATATATGGAAAATGAATCTAGTATAATACATGTATATAACGACCCATACTTTACATACATTGTTAATACTTCGAAATTGAAGCACATTTATTACAACATATGACAAAACCACAAAGGACTGTATAGGTATAGTGTCTTTAGAAACTGGGAAACATAAACAACTGGTTCATAAATCTTCTACAGTGTCTCCCATTTATTTCATCATATCTATGGTCCCTTTTAGCATATTCTACTTAATATCCATCTTCTTGACCTGGGGAAAAGAAAACATAAAAGGGTGAGCTCAAATGCTCAGCAAGGGCAAATAAAGGAAATAAAAATCATATCATATCTTTATGAAAATCAAAACCTGCAAAAGAGATCATAATATCTTAACATGGAATAAATCATAGAAGTGAAAATGAGATCCCCATAATCATAACATAAAACTTGAAACTTTGTGGCATGCACACATAATCATGGAAAATCATTTCTTGTTAGTCATGACTCATTTCCAAGACTATCTTAGTGGACAAAGTCCCTTTCTGAACCGAGTTCACTCCTCATTTCAGTCCTGTTTCACTGAACCGAAACAACCTTCCGTTCCAGCCATGTCTATCTCATGAGATATAAATCTTTACCCAATGCATTGGAGGGAGATATAGGTCCCACCCATCTTATAATGAATCCTTTCTTATGTGTGCCACATAATCATAAAACATACATCATCGCATAATACATGTAACAAAAATGGGATTATTGAAACATCATGACATCATAAATCAATTCATATAAGATAAAGGAATTCATAAAAATAATTCCATCACAACATGATCAAATCAATGTAATAATAGGGATAAAAAACAGAACCCTTTATTATCTTAGATGGAAAATAATTTTGATAAAACACTTGAACTCCATTCTTGAGGAAAATATCCTTTCTTCTTCAAAAACATTTTTCCCTTCATAACATGTCATACAACTTTAAAATAAAAGAAGTTGATTAAAAATAAACTTGAAAACTTGTAAAGGAAGCTTCTTGGAAATAATGTTTTAAAAATCCATTCATGCCGTATAAGTTAAAAAAACATTCTTCGTACTTTTGTCGGAAAAGTCAAAAAGTACCTCGTACGAAACAAACGACAAAAGATTCCTTTCATATTCTTTACTAAAAACTCATAGAAGGGTAAAATTGGATTTAAACTATTGTAAGTGGATGGAAACAATATTACATATTGATGGAACATGGATGTGGATGATAAAATACACCCCAATAAATACTTACGAATAAACAATCTCGGATAAAAATGAGATTGTGATATTTCCCTTACCTTAGGTCCGATTTGCTTTGTTCGTGTCCGAAGCTCCTGTATAATGGTTTAAATAATTATATTGACTTATTCCAGAATCATACATATTGAGATGATATCATATATGGTCATATTATTAGCTTCTTGTTAGTAATATTTCATTGTTACTTGTTACTCGGGTCTCTATAACTTTTTGTTATTATGCGTGTTTTGTCGAATAAATTCTTATTCTTATCTTTAGGTTATAGATAATTCATTTACAGAATGGTATTAGTGTAGTATATACCATATTCATTCATTCAATTCATTTATATAATCATTATTAAATGAAGATCATGTAGAACGAGTCGCATCACATCGTGGAGACGGTATTCCGTACGTACGCACGAGTGATGATATCGTTCCTATGATCGTGGAATTGTATTGGAGTATATATATATATTATTTAAGTATCAATATTACTTCATAATAATCATATATAGTTACTTATTACACCATTATAACCATCCTTGTAAGGTGATGGTGGAAAAATAGATTACACCACGGCGTGGAGACGGTATTCCGTACGTACGCACGCGCGGTGATTTCATTTTTCCGTAGGATGGATAGAAGGTGAATTAAGGTTGTTTCATATTTATAATAACATATCAGTATGTAAGTAATACTGATGTTATTACTTTATCATGAAACAACTAAAGAAGAAGAAGTTGAAGAAGAAAGAAATTGAAAAGATCGGTAATGGATATTACCTCTTCTTTGGAACGCCTCTTTGAATCCTCCACTTAAGGAACTAAGATTGGTCTTTGGAGAAGACCAGGACCTCTAGGATTATTCTAGGGAAGTGGAGAGGAGAAAATGGCAGGGGTTGGCCGAGCTTGAGTGCTCAAATTGGTGTGAGGAGGAGGGGGAGGAGGTGCCCTTTTATAAGGGAGGAGAGGGGCACCTTAGGAATATCTCAAAATATTATTTTATATTAAAGTCAGAATCGGTTTATAATGGTTCCAAAGGGTCTTATTTAGAAGATAAAGTGGGGATGGGTCGAAATCATATCAACCAATAGGATTTAGACAAGTTTAGGGTATTATTTTAACCTTATCAATTAGATTTAACTCTAAGTTAATTAATTTAACTTTTACCGTGTCTTTTTGTTTTCTTTCACTATATGGTTAATACAATTACTATAACATGCCAAACGAACCCCAAATTGTTTATTATTAATATATATATCCTTATCTAAGTAATTTGGCCGAACCTTAGATTTTTAGGAATAAAATAACAATTAATAATATAATATTTGATTTAAAAACTATTTTGTGTCAATTTTGACACTATTTGATATATGATTTTTGTGAAAGTCATAACAGAATTATATGTTCGAACCAAGTTGCTTAAATCAACATTAATATATCATAGTAACCTATAAAATTAGTTTAATTCATAAAAAGTCTTAAATTACATTTATTTTGGTATTTATATTATCAATTTTGTCAATATTTCATTAATAAGATAATTACTGCATCATCTTTGTGTCATAAATAAATTAAATTATTTGATGTCTAAAAATTACAAATAAAATATCATCATGTAGGAAATCTTTTTAGCTTTCTAATTAATATTTAAAATTGAATTTACCTTATGTATAACCCCATATTAAAAATTATTTACTTATTACACTTTGATTTTAACTATTTTAACCCTTCTTTAAATAAATTAATAATAAATGTCCTAATCTAATCCAAGTGGGCCTAAATGGTCATATTTTATTCCTAAGTTTGTTTTTGGTCGAATTACACTTGTCCAATAGAATTAGGACATGTGTTAGGGTAATATTAATATCATATTTACCCTTAGTTACCCTATTTACTATTAACCGCGGTAAAAAAAAGTAAAAAGTTACTATTCACCAAAAAATTATTTTTATCTCATTGAACCACATTTTACTTACTGATATCAACCGTGTCTGTCGGATTTTCGAAATTCCATTCACAGAAGCGGTAAAATTAAGTTTTATGCAAAATTCAGTTTTTTTAACCTACCACTTAGTGGTTTCACTATTCATCAAAAATTGAAAGTTTTCAGAAAAATACCAAAATTTCACCCTAGGCTAATTTCGATATTCTGAGTCCAAAAATGAAGTCTATTTTGAAAAATAAAATTTATAAAATTTCAAAAAGTGGTTATTACTATTCATAACGGCTAGTTTTAATAGCATATTGTTGTTTAGTGAAACTCGGTATTGCGTACGACGCAAGCTATCGAGGAAGGTCGCGATTGCGTGTAAAGCAAGCCAAGCGAGTGTTGTGTAGAAAAAGATCCCTTTGATGATTTATATAACATAAAAGTCTCGGGTGTTACATTCTACCCCCCTTAAAAAGAATTTCGCCCTCGAAATTCGTCACTTTGCAACAAACAGATGAGGATACTTCTCCCTCATAATATCCTCAAGCTCCCATGTAGCTTCTTAAAGTTGGTGGTTTCTCCATAAAACTTTCACCAAGCGAGTGGTCTTGTTTCGTAGGACTTTTTCGCTACGATCCAGAATCTCTATCGGCTGTTCTTCATAAGAAAGATCTTGCTCCAACGGTACAACTTCTGAGCTGAGTACATGTGAAGGATCTGGTATGTACTTTCTCAGGAGAGATACATGGAACACATTGTGAACTTGAGAGAGATTCGGTGGAAGCGCCAATCGGTAAGCTACCTTCCCAACACGATCCAGTATTTCAAAAGGACCAATATATCTAGGGCTCAACTTCCCCTTCATTCCAAATCTCATAACCCTCTTCCAGGGAGATATTCGTAAGAACACTTTATCGCCCACTTCAAACTCTAGGTCTTTTCTTCGGTTGTCGGCATAACTTTTCTGTCGACTCTGAGCTGCTCTTATGTGTTGTTGAATAGATCTGACCTTTTCTGCCATTTCATCAACGAGATCAGGTCCTAATAGATTTCTTTCCCCAACTTCATCCCAGCAAGTTGGAGTCTGGCATTTCTTTCCATAGAGAGCTTCATAAAGCGCCATCTGAATACTGGAGTGAAAGCTATTATTATAAGAAAATTCCACCAAAGGTAGGTGTTGATCCCAACCTCCTTTGAAATCCATAGAGCAAGCTCTCAACATATCTTCTAGGGTTTGAATTGTTCTCTCAGACTGACCGTCTGTCTGGGGATGATAAGCAGTGCTGAAACTCAACTCTGTATCCAGAGTATGCTGAAGACTTCGCCAGAACTTCGAGGTAAATCTCGGATCTCGATCAGATATAATAGAAAGTGGTACTCCATGCAATCTTACCACTTCCTTTACATATATCCTGGCAAGCTGATCTAGAGAGAAATCCTCTCTAATAGCAATGAAGTGTGCAGACTTTGTAAGACGATCAACTATGACCCAGATAGCATTATTGCCTTTGGATGTTTTAGGAAGTCCTGTGACAAAGTCCATAGTGATGTTTTCCCATTTCCATTCGGGTATGGGTAATGGTTGTAACATCCCCTTAGACTTCTGTCTCTCAGCTTTAACTTGTTGACAAACCAAGCATCGAGAGACATATTCAGCAACATCTCTTTTCATGCCATCCCACCAGAAGTACTCTTTCAGGTCCCTATACATCTTCGTGCTTCCAGGATGAATAGAGAATGATGAACTATGAGCCTCATCCAGTAGCTCATTCTTTAATTCGGGGATGGGAGGAACGCAAACCCGATTCCTGAACTTTATTATCCCATCACAATCAAGGTTTAATTCAGGAACATTTCTCACCTTCTTTTGTAACTCGACATCTTCTTTCTGTGCCTCTTTAATCTTCACATGTATAGATGGTTGAACATTCATTTGAGAAAGATAAGATTTTCCCCTTCCATTATAATTCCAAGATCCATCCTTTGTAAATCCATAAATATTGGATCTTTTGTGATCCTCATCATGGATAAACTAGCATGGTCTTGTCGACTTAATGCATCTACCACCTTGTTTACTTTCCCATGGTGGTAATGGATTGAGCAGTCATAATCCTTAATCAGCTCCAACCATCTTCTTTGACGCATATTCAACTCCTTTTGTGTGAAAATATACTTTAAACTTTTATGATCAGTATAAATATCACACCTTTCACCATAAAGGTAATGCCTCCAAATCTTTAATTCAAAGATTACCGCAGCCAACTCCAAATCATGTGTTGGGTAATTTTGCTCATGGATTTTCAACTGTCGTGAGGCATAAGCTATCACCATATCATTTTTCATAAGAACACACCCCAATCCCTTCTTGGATGCATCACTGTAGATCACAAACCTTTCTCCACTACAAGGCAGTGTGAGCACAGGTGCACTGGATAACCTTCTTTTCAACTCCTTGAAATTCTCTTCACATTCCTCTGTCCAGACAAACTTAACTCCCTTCCGAGTCAACTTGGTGATTGGATTAGATAATCGTGAAAAATCTTTTACAAAACGTCGATAATATCCAGCCAAACCAAGAAAACTTCGGATCTCAGTTACTGTTGTTTGTCTTGACCATCTTTCGATAACCTCTGTTTTTGCTGGATCCACAGATATCCCCTCTTTTGAGATTATATGACCAAAAAATGCAACTTTTTGATGCCAAAATTCACACTTGGTAAATTTGGCATAAAGCTTCTCCTTTCTCAGGGTCTTCAATATAATTCTCAAGTGATCTTCATGCTCTTCCTTGCTCTTTGAATAGACAAGAATATCGTCTATAAAGACTACAACAAATTGATCAAGATAGTCTCTAAAGACTCTATTCATTAGATCCATGAAGATAGCAGGGGCATTAGTAAGACCAAATGGAATCACTATAAATTCATAGTGTCCATACCTTGTACGGAAAGCCGTCTTTGGTATATCCTCCCTTTTTACCCTTAATTGATGATACCCTGAACGAAGATCAATCTTGGAAAAGTATTGAGCTCCGCGTAGTTGGTCAAATTAGTCATCAATGCGTGGGAGAGGATATTTGTTCTTGATAGTGATCTTGTTAAGTTCTCGATAATCAATGCAAAGTCTCATTGATCCATCTTTCTTCTTAACAAATAGAACAGGTGCTCCCCAAGGTGACGCACTAGGGCGTATGAATCCCTTATCAAGATTCTCTTGGAGTTGCTTCTTCAATTCCTGCAACTCAATTGGGACCATTCTAGAAGGTGTCTTTGAAATAGGCAAAGCACCCGGTACGAGTTCTATTGAAAACTCAACTTCACGATTTGGTGGAAGACCCGACAATTCCTCCAGAAAGACATCATCAAACTCCCATACAATGGGCATATTCTTAATCGTGAGTTTCTCACAAACCATTTGAGATAAATAACCTTCATTTAGTGGAATCAATACCCATAATATGGAAGAAATTTCCACTGGAAGGTTATGTTCATCCTTGCATTGATAGACGATCGTAGATTGATCTGGAATATGAAATGTGACTTCCCTTCTTTGGAAATCGATATGAGCTCCATGTAGAGAAAGCCAATCCATGCCAAGAATCACATCAAATTCCACTAAAGGAAGGATCACAAGATTTGCAGGAAGCACTTTCCCACAAACTTCGATCGGAGAAGAATTAGAAACTTTTGATGCGATTGATGTGCCATTAGGTGTTGTCACAGCTAACTCAACATCTAATTTTTGAGGTAATACGGTGATACCCTTAGAAAAGTCTTCAAAAATAAAACAGTGGGTGGATCCAGAATCAAATAAAACATTTGCTACTTTAGAGAGGATGATAAGTGTACCTTTCACCACATCGTTATCGTACTCCACATCGCTGATAGAAATTGCATGTGACTTTCCTTTTTCTTTAGCCTTAAGAGTTTGTTGACGTCGACCATCATCATCAACCCTTGGATTTGGGCATTGATTGGAATAATGCCCCATCTCCTTGCACTTGAAACATTGAAGTGTAGTAGGTTCATTCTGTGTATCCCTTCCTTTGTTTGCGTCATTAGACATCTTATTCCCATTATCACGGCATTCAAATGCCCGATGACCTTCTTTTCCACATTTAAAACATTTACTTGTCCCTTTAAGACAACTCCCTCCATGTTTCTTTCCACACTTTGAGCATAAGGGAAAGTTCATCTTCTTTTTAGTGTGCTCTTTAGAGTTTCCTTTGAATTCCATCTTCCTATTCTTATCAAACCCATGCGACTGATGGGTTACTCCAATCTCTATCTCGACTTTGAGAGCACATCGAACGATTTCCTCGTAGCTATTGAAGTCCCTTATGGCTAACGCCCTTCGAAGACTTGGTTTTAAGCCACTAAAGAATCGATCGATCTTACTCTCAGGTTGGATAATAATACCAGAAGCGTACCTTGCAAGTCTTGTAAAATTTGCTTCATAGGTACCAACAGATTCATCATCCCCTTGCTTCAGTTCAAGAAACTCTTTCTCCATCTTTGTTCGGAGAATATGAAGGAAGTACTTATTGAAAAATAAGTTCTTGAACTCGTCCCATTCCATAGACTCAATTTCATCCCTTTGCCTCGTATTCTTAACAAGATTCCACCATTGATCAGCATCTCCTTCCAAACGATACACTGCTAGGATGACTTTATCATGTTCAGAACATTGAGGAACTGAAAATATCTTTTCAGTAGTACTAATCCATTGTTCAGCAACTAATGGATCAGTAGACCCGCTGAAAGAAGGTGGACGCTGCCTCATGAAGGATTCAACAGAATGTTGCTCCCTCCTTTGCTCGTTTGGAAATCCTGCATGATTCATAGCTTGAGAAAGTTGTGTGAGCATGGCTACAAGATTTTTCATTCCAGCTCCCATATCGTTTGGTTGCTCAGGGGGACAATCATTGCATTGCCCATCGCATTCCGCATTAACACGGTTCCTTAGGGTTCCAGCCATTGACTAAAACCAAGAAGAATAGTGTGAGCAACACTAATTATAATAGGAAACCACATAATTCAAGAATAAAATTTTCATGCTTAAGGTCTTATCCTAGGTTATTCAAGGCCATTTCTAAAACACTAAGATTGTGTTCTATTCTTAGACTTATCCTTAGGGTTCTTACTAAGGCTTTCACATCCTAGTTTCCAAAGGTTGACTATACCTTTCCTCTGATACCAACTATAACGACCCATACTTTACATACATTGTTAATACTTCGAAATTGAAGCACACTTATTACAACATATGACAAAACAACAAAGGACCGTATAGGTATAGTGTCTTTAGAAACTGGGAAACATAAACAACTGGTTCATAAATCTTCTACAGTGTCTCCCATTTATTTCATAATATCTAGGGTCCCTTTTAGCATATTCTACTTAATATCCATCTTCTTGACCTGGGGAAAAGAAAATATAAAATGGTGAGCTCAAATGCTCAGCAAGGGCAAATAAAGGAAATAAAAATCATATCATATCTTTATGAAAATCAAAACCTGCAAAAGAGATCATAATATCTTAACATGGAATAAATCATAGAAGTGAAAATGAGATCCCCATAATCATAACATAAAACTTGAAACTTTGTGGCATGCACACATAATCATGGAAAATCATTTCTTGTTAGTCATGACTCATTGCCAAGACTATCTTAGTGGACAAAGTCCCTTTCTGAACCGAGTTCACTCCTCGTTTCAGTCCTGTTTCACTGAACCGAAATAACCTTCCGTTCCAGCCATGTCTATCTCATGAGATATAAATCATTACCCAATGCATTGGAGGGAGATATAGGTCCCACCCATCTTATAATGAATCCTTTCTTATGTGTTCCACATAATCATAAAACATACATCATCGCATAATACATGTAACAAAAATGGGATTCTTGAAACATCATGACATCATAAATCAATTCATATAAGATAAATGAATTCATAAAAATAATTCCATCACAACATGATCAAATCAATGTAATAATAGGGATAAAAAACAGAACCCTTTATTATCTTAGATGGAAAAGAATTTTGATAAAACACTTGAACTCCATTCTTGAGGAAAATATCCTTTCTTCTTCAAAAACATTTTTCCCTTCATAACATGTCATACAACTTTAAAATAAAAGAAGTTGATTAAAAATAAACTTGAAAACTTGTAAAGGAAGCTTCTTGGAAATAATGTTTTAAAAATCCATTCATGCCGTATAAGTTAAAAAAAACATTCTTCGTACTTTTGTCGGAAAAGTCAAAAAGTACCTCGTACGAAAAAAACGACAAAAGATTCCTTTCATATTCTTTACTAAAAACTCATAGAAGGGTAAAATTGGATTTAAAATATTGTAAGTGGATGGAAACAATATTACATATTGATGGAACATGGATGTGGATGATAAAATACACCCCAATAAATACTTACGAATAAACAATCTCGGATAAAAATGAGATTGTGATATTTCCCTTACCTTAGGTCTGATTTGCTTTGTTCGTGTCCGAAGCTCCTGTATAATGGTTTAAATAATGTTATTGACTTATTCCGGAATCATACATATTTATATGATATCATATATGGTCATATTATTAGCTTCTTGTTAGTAATATTTCATTGTTACTTGTTACTCGGGTCTTTATAACTTTTTGTTCTTATGCGTGTTTTGTCGAATAAATTCTTATTATTATATTTAGGTTATAGATAATTCATTTACATAATGGTATTAGTTTAGTATATACCATATTCATTCATTAAATTCATTTATATAATCATTATGAAATGAAGATCATGTAGAACGAGTCGCATCACATCGTGGAGACGGTATTCCGTACGTACGCACGAGTGATGATATTGTTCCTATGATCGTGGAATTGTATTGGACTATATATATATATTATTTAAGTATCAATATTACTTCATAATAATCATATATAGTTACTTATTACACCATTATAACCATCCTTGTAAGGTGATGGTGGAAAAATAGATTACACCACGGCGTGGCGACGGTATTCCGTACGTACGCACGCGCGGTGATTTCATTTTTCCGTAGGATGGATAGAAGGTGAATTAGGGTTGTTTCATATTTATAATAACATATCAGTATGTAAGTAATACTGATGTTATTACTTTATCATGAAACAACTAAAGAAGAAGAAGTTGAAGAAGAAAGAAATTGAAAAGATCGGTAATGGATATTACCTCTTCTTTGGAACGCCTCTTTGAATCCTCCACTTAAGGAACTAAGATTGGTCTTTGGAGAAGACCAGGACCTCTAGGATTATTCTAGGGAAGTGGAGAGGAGAAAATGGCAGGGGTTGGCCGATCTTGAGTGCTCAAATTGGTGTGAGGAGGAGGGGGAGGAGGTGCCCTTTTATAAGGGAGGAGAGGGGCACCTTAGGAATATCTCAAAATATTATTTTATATTAAAGTCAAAATCGGTTTATAATGGTTCCAAAGGGTCTTATTTCGAAGCTAAAGTGGGGATGGGTCGAAATCATATCAACCAATAGGATTTAGACAAGTTTAGGGTATTATTTTAACCTTATCAATTAGATTTAACTCTAAGTTAATTAATTTACCTTTTACCGTGTCTTTTTGTTTTCTTTCACTATATGGTTAATACACTTACTATAACATGCCAAACGAACCCCAAATTGTTTATTATTAATATATATATCCTTATCTAAGTCATTTGGCCGAACCTTAGATTTTTAGGAATAAAATAACAATTAATAATATAATATTTGATTTAAAAACTATTTTGTGTCAATTTTGACACTATTTGATATATGATTTTTGTGAAAGTCATAACAGAATTATATGTTCGAACCAAGTTGATTAAATCAACATTAATATATCATAGTAACCTAGAAAATTAGTGGAATTCATAAAAAGTCTTAAATTACATTTATTTTGGTATTTATATTATCAATTTTGTCAATATTTCATTAATAAGATAATTACTGCATCATCTTTGTGTCATAAATAAATTAAATTATTTGATGTCTAAAAATTACAAATAAAATATCATCATGTAGGAAATATTTTTAGATTTCTAATTAATATTTAAAATTTAATTTACCTTATGTATAACCCCATATTAAAAATGATTTACTTATTAAACTTTGATTTTAACTATTTTAACCCTTCTTTAAATAAATTAATAATAAATGTCCTAATCTAATCCAAGTGGGCCTAAATGGTCATATTTTATTCCTAAGTTTGTTTTTGGTAGAATTACACTTGTCCAATAGAATTAGGACATGTGTTAGGGTAATATTAATATCATATTTACCCTTAGTTACCCTATTTACTATTAACCGCGGTAAAAAAAAAAGTAAAAAGTTACTATTCACCAAAAAATTATTTTTATCTCATTGAACCACATTTTACTTACTGATATCAACCGTGTCTGTCGGATTTTCGAAATTCCATTCACAGAAGCGGTAAAATTATGTTTTATGCAAAATTCAGTTTTTTTAACCTACCACTTAGTGGTTTCACTATTCATCAAACATTGAAAGTTTTCAGAAAAATACCAAAATTTCACCCTAGGCTAATTTCGATATTCTGAGTCCAAAAATGAAGTCCATTTTGAAAAATAAAATTTATAAAATTTCAAAAAGTGGTTATTAATATTCATAACGGCAAGTTTTAATAGCATATTGTTGTTTAGTGAAACTCGGTATTGCGTACGACGCAAGCTATCGAGGAAGGTCGCGATTGCGTGTAAAGCAAGACAAGCAAGTGTTGTGTAGAAAAAGATCCCTTTGATGATTTATATAACATAAAAGTCTCGGGTGTTACAATGTATGAAGAGTACAATAAGACAAAAATGGAATCATCCTGAGATATCATAACGAGCCATAGCCGAATCATGTGTTCCCATACTCCTAAGTAATAATCAATCATGAATCAGGAAGTGGGAGCTTGACGCTATCCCTACCTGCATCCATATTGTCTGTTCGGTACCCAATGGTAGACCAAATGCGGTGTGAGATAACACTCAGTAGACCACCACCAATGGTGTTTATAAAAATTCTATTCTATTTATATAAGATGAAGTATTGTGTAGACATAACATAATTACAAGTAATAATGATAGAAGAAAAATGGTTTAGCCTATCAAGTATCGATTTGATCAAGAGAATAAATCATAAAGGATATCTATAAACCATAATAAGAATAAACAATAGCCTACTACATTTAATCATATATCATCACTACAAGGCCAAGGTTCCAAGGCGTAGAAACTACCAAGGCAACCAGGTATGCTAAGTAAATCAAGTAATTTGTATCCAAGGAATATAAATGTTGTAGTCATCCTAATGAGTTAGATCCAAGGAGTGGAAATATCAAATACATCATAAATTTTCAAGTAAACTAATTAAACTAGATCCTTGGAGTATAGATTTTCAAGGAATCATAATGAGTCATGTAACCAGGATCTAAGGAGAGGAAATGTCCAAGACATCCTAATATGTCATGAAACTGGGATTCAAGGAGTAGTAATGTCCAAAGAATCCTAGTGAGTCAAGTAATATGGATCCAAGGAGTATAAATTTCCAAGGCATAATATTGGATTGATGGATCCAAATGGGTAGAAATGTCTAAAGAATCATAGAATATTAAGTAAATCAATTAATTGGATCCAAGGATTAGAAATGTCCAAGGCATCATGACCAATTCATTTTTCATTTCAGAAATCCCTTTATAGTCTTATACAATCCAAGGGTTTAAATATTTTACACCATTCATATGCAAAGGAAATGGTGTTACAAGGTTCTTACAACCTTTAACAATTCACTTTAATACCCTATTAAATTCTCAATTATAATAGGCAAGATCATCACACCCCAAGGGTGGCATAATCATGGTAAAAGGTAGAACCCACCCCATGGGTGGTTTGAGTTGAGTTAGAAAACCTCCACCCTTGATGGAAAGTTTTATAGCATGAGTCAAAAATGTTTTTATCATTTAAATCAAGGTTTAATTAATTTAGAAAGCATAACCCCAAAAGTTTGGCATGTAGCGCAATGGAAAAAATCTATAAACAACGAGACATCGAAGAAAAGGTTATAGACCACCTAACTCAACTTGGTAGAGGAAAAATCATCTAGTATCAGAATCATATTTAGTTAAGGTCAAAATAAAATTTAAGAACATATGAATGACATGAAAATATTTCATAAGATCTTGCACTAAATAACTTCGTTGAGAGGAACGAAAATAAAGAAAGGTGAAAGATGAATAGAGATCTCACCTGTGTGCATCCAATGTGATTGAAGGTGTTTTAATTGGATTCTAGATGAAAGAGTAATGGAAAATACAAGTCTAGAATTCAATGAGATATCTAAACATGATGAAAATGGGAAGATGTAAGGGTAAAATTAGAAATAAAGAGATGGGATACACATTTAAATCATTAAGGGAAAATAGTCATTTCCCTTATAAAAAATGGGGTCGCATGGTTTGGCCAGTTACATTGGCCTTAATATGCCGAAACCATGCGCACTTAAATTTCTCTATACTCTCCTTTATAGGTTATAGAACACGGTTAAAAAATCATGCACCAATGGTGCATTTTACCTCTTTAAAAAACTCTACAGTAAATGCATGAGCATGTAGCTTATGTCACATAGTTAGGTAAAACCATGAACCCTCTTATATTCATTGATATTCCCCCACATGGTTTACTATAACCATATAGAATTGGATTCATGGTTTCTACTAATCATGTAGCCTAGATGTTTTCTACAAAAAGCAGGGTTCCAGGCTACGAACATGCTACAAAACCCTTGTTTCTTCTATAAAATTATTTGGCATTCTTATAGGATCAAATTAAAGAATTAAAAAAGAAATAAATGTTTTTTTACCTAATAGAAAAATCATGAATCTCACAATATTCCATCAAATAAATTCGTCCATGAATTTCCATTCTAATGGTGGTTAAATGTCATCTATGAATAACTACAAACATTGGGCATGTATATTGCCTACCCACTCCCAAGTATCATTTACTACACTTATGTGCTGCCACAATAACCAGACCATAAGAACTGAATAGACTCTAAGAAACATGATACCTTGAAAAACAACACATATAGGATGCTTCTCAAAGGTTGTATCTACCTTCAACTCAACCTCATCACGCTAAAGAATATGTGATAGATTAGAATGATATTGGTCAATATAAGATACATGGAAGATGTAGTGCATAGCACAATACCTCTAAGGTAATTGCAACTGATTGGCTACCGGTATGAATCTCTCTAGAGTATCAATGGTAATGACATAATATGGTGATAAATTCCCTTATTTCTAAATCCTTCCATGCCTTTGTCTAGGATAAACTCACAAGAAATCCAAAATCCCACTTCAAGATCTAGTGGTTGATGAGGAGGATCAAAATATGAATTTTTTCTAAACTAAGCTGTAGAAATCTGATTCATAATAAGTTAAACCTTCTAAAAAGTCACCAAAAAGAGATGAATACATAGTTTCACTACCTATCATACCTATAACTAGAACAGGGTTGATAAGAATGGACTACCATAGATAGACTCATAAGGGATCCTCTATATAGTCTCTTGGAAGCTATTATTATAAGATAAACTGGTGAGAGGTAAGTCTTTCTACCAAGATCCCCCAAAATAAAAAATTCATTCTCGAATAATGTCCTACATAACTATATCATATGAATGGACAAACCATCAGTATGTGGGTGATGGGATATACTCTGTAGTACCCATGAAACCATTTCCCTCTACAACCCCTATCTGAACCATGATGTGAACCGATCATCTCCGGCTGATAATGTGGAACCTTATGAAGGTGTATGATCTCATGAATCTATAAAATCCCATGTTCATACATTGAAATAATATCTCAAATAGGTAGAAAATGGGTGACCATTTTCAACTAGTATAAAATCACTAATATAGTGTCACTGTCACAAGGTGATCTAGGAAGTCCTTCATGAAATCCATGGTGATGTCATGCCATTTCTAGTTAGGAATTGTCAATTGGTGTAAAATTCATGCTGGATTCTTATGTTCTCTCTTCACCTACTTATAGGTGGAATACCTAGTAATAAAGTTGTCTATCTCCAGTTTCATACCAGGCCACCAATATTTGGAATGCAAGTCTTGATATATATTGGTAATGCCGGGATAAACAACCCATATAGTGGCATGGGACTCTTGCATCAAGTCATCCCATATGTCTATAGAAACCTAGAAATGTCTTCTAATTCACCATATCTCATCCTCACCTATGATTGAACCAAAAGTTAGGTCCTCCCCTGCAGGTCTTTCTTATAGAACCAAACCATCAGAATTTGTAGATTACATTTTTATGACACTTTCGTCAGGGCATGCGTGTCCATATGATTGAGGAAAATAGGCGCGATTTAGTTTCCCCGCATTCCCACTTTCCAAAGGCGGGCGACATTCATCACATGTTTAGGGAAGTTTTCTCCTTGATCTAAATGAGATGATGGGATGTCAGTTCTTCCATCCATGGATTCCTTCCCAGAACTCGTCACCTAGTATGGGTCTCCCATATAGACTTAATACGTTGTTACTGAAACTCTTCCTAGCGCCATATATTCATGGACACCATTTAATTACACTACTTATGTCAGGACATTCCAAAGGGTCCAGTCAGGGAAGAAACCTTCGGTCAGCGGAGTAGTAATGTTGGACATCACTGGCATGTCTGGACGCTGGAACACTGGTGCGTCTGGGTTTATTCCCCTTATTATAGGGCTTCTCGAGGGCATGGAAGCCCGAGGCGTCCCATGTCTAATGTGAGGAATTATATGCCATAGGCGCGTCTCCGAGGTTTTCCTTACCTTCCCATGTTTAACACATGGTATGCTGCAAGTTTAACGTCCAGTGGAGACATATCAGATTGATCAGAACACTGACTAGAGTGGATCAGATGAGTGTAACCCATGGAGGACACACTGATGTAGGTGGGTGGATATAACCTAATCGGGATGTGGTGTCCTGGGTAAGATTCAAGATGGATGATGGGGTGTTGAGTGAAATGGGTGGTGAATGGGATGGAACTAGCATGAGGAGGACGGTAATGTTGGGCTGGAGTCACAGGGAGACTTCCTATGTATCCTCGTGGCAGGGAATCAAAGTCCTCATAGTTTAGAAGGGCGATGGGATTCCTAAGTAGGTGGCCCATGAGAATGGATGCATGGATGGGACCCGGAGGAAGTGGAATCTCTGGGTTGTGGCATGATCTCCTCGAGACACATAGGCTCAAGGGAAAGATCAGGCGATGAGCTTGAATTGGGGTGTACACATATGAAAACATCCCAATGATGTGTATGGGGCTTATGTGTGGTTAACATCCCAGGTTGGTCAGACGCCACTAGGATGGACCAAATATGTGGGTCCTGGAAAAGGGGATTACAATGGCTTGGTGCTGAATAGGGGATGTAGCGGGTTACCACTGACCGGGATACAATGGTTTACCACTGATTAAGGGACAGAATAGTTTATCGCTAACTGGGGGACACAACGGATTACCGCCACATGGGGTTTACAGTTTCACATCATGCGGGATGAAGGTGAACCGATTTGAATAAGGACCTGGGGTAAAGATGGATGGTGTGGGAGAACCGACGTGAAGGGGGGTCAGAATGACCGGGTGCTGGGCTTGAACCTCAGGGAGGCTTCCTTCGTACCCTACCTTGGAAAGGATCAAATACCACGTAGTTCAGGTGGTGCAGGAACGGATGTGAAGGGGGTCAGAACTAATGGGTGGCGGGCTTGAACCTCGTGGAGGCTTCATACGGACCCTGCCTTGGCAATGATCAAAGACCATGTAGTTCAGGTATCGGTGTAGGGATTACACTCTAGGCTACCCAAGGTGTTGGTGAACCGACATAAAGATGGTCGATAAAACCAGTGGATGGTGGGATTGGACCTCATGGAGGCTTCCTATGTACCTTTCCTTGGTAAGGATCAAAGGCCACGTAGTTTAGGTATGGGTGTGGGTCTTACACTCTAGGATGCCCAAGGTGTTGGTGAACTGACATGAAGATGGTCAGGACGACTGGTGGATGGTGGTCTTGGCCCTCAGGGAGGCTTCCTATGCACCTTGCCTTGGAAAGGATCAAAGACCACATAGTTCAGGTATGGGTGTGGGGCTTACAGACTAGGCTTCCCAAGGTGTTGGTGAACCAATGTGAGGATGGTCCGGACTACCGATGGATGGTGGTATTGGACCACATGGAGGCTTCCTATGTACCTTTCCTTGTAAAGGATCAAATACCTAGTAGTTTACATAATGTGGGGATTATACTCTAGGCTTTTGGAAGAAGATGTCATGGTTGATGCTTGCTCTATACCCAAGCGAGTCATGCTCGGTGTGAGAAACAAGAGACAACAAAGACCTGACGATCACGCCGTGAAAGTTGCGTCCATGGGAAATGGATTGGGGGTTACACGTAGTTAGTGGCCCAAAAAGGAAATAGGGGTTTATGAATGGTTAGCATCCCATGGATAAGGAAATTGGAACGTACTCCTGGGTGGAGGCCCGAGTGACAAATCCCAGCGGGAGAGGGATTCGGCACAGAAGAGAGGAGGAGCACCATTCCCCATCATTTCCTTTATTGGCCTTGGGAACCAGAAAATAAAAGAGGAGAAATGGTTCTACCTCTTGCAAGAAAGACTAGGGGCTTACACCAAGGTGGTTTCCCTTCCCCGCAGATAGGCACTGCCTCTGCAAAGATGATCTCAATCCATGTGAGGAATATTTCACTCCTGTTGAGACGTACAGATGTACAGAATGTCCAAGGTGGGGGACCCCACATAGGATGCATGGGGTGAGGACATAATTTAATATCTTGTGTTGAGGAAGATGGTGCATGGTAGTTTAACGTCCTACAGCACAGACGAGGGAGGGTTCACTCCGCACCCATAGGACTTATATAACTGGTACCCTCTGCACCTTGGTGAAGAGAAGGGACATGCAACACCGTGAATGAGGGGTGTCATGAGGTGAACCCATTGGGGGGCCATGTTAGCATGGCTATGATATGAAGAAATATCTATTAGCATGACTATGCAAAGAATCACAAGTCGAAGCCACGTAATGGGTTGTATCATCTGAGGGACTTTGAAATTGCTTCCTGCAATCCTGAAAGGCTGCACGAGAAAGGGAGTTGTAGAGAAAAAGGGGCCATAAGTAGAAGCCATGTGAAGATCTTGTGCTCCATGAAGTGGAGGGGGTTCGTGAAGGGATGTTCTTCGCCAAGTGAAGTTCCCTAGGCTAGGCATGGGGAATCGGTGCATATGGGAGGATCTTCACAAAGTGGAAAGGCATAACCTAAGCATAAGGCACAGGTGCATGTGGAAGGTGCTTCGCGAAGTGGAAAGGAATTCACAAAGAAATGCCTCACGAAGTAAGGGTGCCTAATGATGCATATGGTTGTGAAGTAGGGTGCTTCGTGAGGTACAGTGGACATGCCTTAGCATACTAGCCACATGTGTGTGAGAGGTGTT
This sequence comes from Viscum album, assembly GCA_963277665.1. NCBI lineage: Eukaryota > Viridiplantae > Streptophyta > Magnoliopsida > Santalales > Viscaceae > Viscum > Viscum album. Next base: position 1,893,448,048 of record OY728158.1, on the reverse strand, counting down.
TCACGAAGCATAAACAATCTACAACGACTCAGGTCCCCATGGGGATCCCCTTCCTCCGAGAAGGCCCATAGGCTCTGCGAAAGGCATCCCTATCTAATGATGGGGGAAATTAATGAAAGGGGGAGGTATTTCATGATGTAAAAATACCTCACGTAGCTCATGGTTCTTAGAGAAGAGAGTGCTTTGTGATTCGAAAGCTAAGAAGTTGAAAGGTCGGATGCTCCATCCCTTGGGCTCGATGGGAGCCATGCATTTATAGGAAAGAGGCACCATGAAGCATGGTTCACTCAGTGAAAACCAAAAACTTGCCTCATGGTGGGTCACGAACGTCAAAGGGGTTCATGGCACCATCCTGCCTAATTGCTTCGTGGCGCTTCGCGAATGTCAAATCGGTTTGTGGAGCAGTGCCACCTCCTTGCTTCACGGTGGGTCACGAATGTCAAAGTAGCACACGGAGCCATCCTACCTCATTTATTTGTGGTGGGTCGTGAACGTCAAAGTGCTTCACAGAGTTTTCCCGACTCCTTGATTTTTGGCAGGTCACGAACTTCAAAGTGGTTCGCGAAGCCATCTCGCCTCCTTGCTTCACTGCGGGTCGCGGACATCAAAGGGTTTTGTGGAGCTGTCCGAACTCCTTACTTCGCGATGGTTCATGAACGTCAAAGGGGTTCGCAGAGCCATCCTTCCTCCTTTCTTCGTGGAGGTTCATGAAGGGGATCTCTTATGCCGGCCACAGGGCTCCATGGGCTTCATGATCTGGCTTCAAGAGGCAATACCTAATGATTTTAAGATATTCTATTCGCCTCCAATTTTTGTGTTAATAAATTCCCCCCCCATCATATTTGGAGTCGATAAGAAAATGAGAATCTAAATCTGAGAGACCATCTCTAAAATTCCTTGGGTACCCACGAGGTAGCCTCATGAAGAAGTCTCACGAAGCAGAGCAGCGATGCGGGGGCTAAGAGCGCCATGAAGCCCGCCATAGCTGGATGCGCCGAAAATCACCTGGGGTCCTCGCCTATAAATAGTGAGGCTGAATTCTATTTTGTCATTTCTATCCTCAAAAACATATAATTTTGGAGCTCTCGATTCATGAAGCTCAGAGAACTCTACGATCAATCTCCGCGAATCGAGCATTTTTCTTTGTGGCACACAGTGAATCTTCACATTCATGTTAGTGCACTCTGCGACTTGCGTCTGAGGGTCGGTGCAAGGCTATGCGATTATGCTGTCCGGATCAAGCTCGGTGAACAATATCCATGATCGATCTTTGCTATCGAGCTTCACGATGTAGTATGAAAATTATCTGAATTTTTAGGATAGGATGGCTCACCAAGAAGTTTTCAGGGGGGTCCTTGTAGATGCTGCCCGAAGGGAAGAGATGGTGAATACATTGGGTATAGGGTAGTTGGTACGAAGCCACTCAAACCATGATTCGCAGGTGTACCTATTGTCAGAAATCTAAAGGGACTACCCATTGTGCAAGAGGCTTCCTTTGTATGGATTTGGACTGAGGGATAACTTCTTCATCCCGGAAGCATGTAGGGATGAACCAGCCTTCTGGTTCTTGAGCATGCTCTGCCAGCGCCAGTGTTTCAAGGCAGATAACATCCATGCTTGGGAGAATTTTATGCCTGTTACCACTGATTGTTTATACAATCATCTGAAAAACATTGACGGTAAATCATTGGAGCCGGAGACGTCCCCTCCTTTGTACCAAAAAAATCCTAAAGGCGACACTGAGGAACCCAAAGAAGGGATGGTCTGATGAGTGGGACATGCTCCAAGGTTGCAACATCATGGATGATTGGGCTTGGGCCTACTGGGTAAGCACCTCGTGTAAAGAGTTCAGGGCGAATCTTAGGAGAGTAGGTCTGTATGAGGTGGCCGGGGCCTCCTAATTTCACATCTACTAGCCGAAGCAGCTGATGCTAGAGCTATTCACACGGTGGTTGTTGAGGACCAATACATTCTACCTACATCACATGGAGTTTGACATCAGCTTATGGGACGTGCATCAGATCTCAGGGGTCTCGATACTGGGAGCGATGTATGACAGATTCCTCTCGGCTATGGGTGCGTGGGAGGATCTGGAGCAGATGTCATCACTGGCGATGGTGTTGATGAGACTAGTGCTGGGAGAGGACAGTGAAGTAGTGAGAGATGTCCACTTCAGACGGTTCCTGGTGAGGCCCCGGACTTGTACAAAGGGGTCTCATCGGGGCAAGGAGCACTCAGATTGTGGCTAATGGAGGAAAACCAGTGGAAGACTTAGGGAATCCGCGTCATCACCGAGAAGCAGCCGATAGTCAGGATGGCGGAATTCATCACGGCTCTCATCTATGGATAGATCTTGCCGGTGAGGGACACAAACGTAGATATGCGACCAAACACATTCATCATGGCCTCCATGCTAGTGACCAGAGGGCGGGTGAATCTCAGAATCCCAATGCTCTCTAAGATGTACAAAAGGATTTGGCACATCAGGGAGGGGAAGAGGCCACATAGAATATGTGGGCCATTCCACCTCATGTACGAGTGGATAGCAGCACACATTAGGGGGGTTTATGAATACCCAAACCCTATTTCCCATCCTGGATCAGACTTTCGCCCTTCCATCCTGGACACCGTGGGGAGCATTCCAGCCAAGTTGACCATACAATCGGTATTAAACCGAGCCTAGAAGGTAGAAGATTTAAACTTCCATCTATTCTCGCTGCCAATGGGGGCCTTCACAGATGATGGCCAAGGGACAGAAGATCCTCGGTCCAATATCCTGGCCTTTTGAGGTGGAGTCCTGGCGGAGAGGGTGGACTGTGAGCCCCTATTCGAGTCGTACACCCTTCACTGTTTTTCTCGAAAATTTTGGTGCATGAATATACTGACCTGAGGGTCTATCTATGGGTGCGCCTCGAGGAACACCCATGTGTGATGAGGCAGATGTGGATCATGTTAACACGAGAAGAAAAGAAGATGCAGAATGAGATGCCTCTGCCTACTGCTGCCTTTGGGTTAGTAAATAAGTATACCCAAATTTTGGAGGTGGACTACCCATGGGAGATGCTAAAGTAACAAACCATTCGGGTTGGTGATATTGAGCCTCCCCAATCTCAAAGACGGGGCCGAAAGGCAACATGGGCATCCCGCAGTGGCAGCGATGCCATGGCGGCGTGACCCGCATTAGCTGAGGGTAAGGAAGCGGTGATATATTCCTTAGTGGTAGAAGACCCAAGAGTTCCAAAAGAATAGATTCATCTAGAGGGGAGGCGGCTGAGCGGGTTCTGCAGGATACCTACCCAGGCTCCGGGGAAGCGGTTTTTCCATATAGACATGCTGAAGAATACTGTCTTCTCGGAGGCTTGAGACATCTAGGAAGTCAACCGACAATTCCTCATCCCACCCGAGATGTGGAAACAATTGAACCATCTCAGGGTGGTTTTTCCAGGGATAGGCCCTATCAGGGCTGACTTTGCGGTTCCTGGGCAGAGGCGAATCAATACATGGAAGATCTGGAGGACTTTGTGCATTCCCAGGGTGCCCTGCATCTAATGACAGACCGTGTCAAGGTGCTACCGGATTGCACGGTCCCTCGGCTATTGTCTACTTCTGAAATGAGAGATTGCTTCCCTATACTAGAAAAATCAGACAAATCCTACTAGGGGGATGAGGCTGGTAGAGGGAGCCCATTGGAGGAGGTTGAAGTCGGTGATCAGGACTCAGACCTCGAAGAATTTGCAGAGGCCCTTGAGGTAAAATCCTAAGCCCCTGTCTCAGGGTCTCATCCCAGGTCATTTTGGACTCCTTGCTAATACATGAACTGTGCAGGAGAGTCTCATACATAGAACTCGTTCTCGTCCCTCAGGGGATGCAGGTGTGGGTCCTTCAGGATCCACACTTCTGGCTACATCAATTTCTATGTCCAGCGAGGCTAGGACACATGAGGTGACCCCTCCAGAGCTTTTAGACCATCCGACAATATATGGGGGGCCACACCTCGGGGTCCCAATGGTGTCAACCGAAGAACAAGACCAGGAATTCAATCTCTGTAAGTATCTTCTACCAAATTCATGATTTTCACCAACAAACCATGTCTACTGACGTCCAAACACCCTTTGGTGCACACAATTCTTCATGTTGGGACCACTTTTTGTATAAGGTTGTAATTGTTGTTAATAGTTGTCAATGAAGATCAAAATCAAGGACATCAAGAAGTACTCCAATGAAATTAAATAAATTAATGGAAGTTCAAATGATTTTTGTACTGATCATAAGTTCAGAGAACATGTGTCAAAGGTGACACATTGTTTACAATAGTGAAAAATGGTTTTGTACTGATCATAAGTTCATAGAACATGTGTCAAAGGTGACACATTTTTTATAATAGTGAAGAATGGGGAGGTATAATCCATCTGACGATGATTAAAGAAGAATGGGGATTTTATGAAGACCATGCAACTCTTCATGATTGCATGAGAACCATGAAAGAGACTTCTTGAAGAATATAACCGTATGATTTTCTTGAAGTAGAGAATGACAGTTGAAGAAGAAGACAAAGTGCAAGGGATTGGAATTCTGAAATGGCCATGCACATCACATTGTATCAAAATATAATGATTCTAAAGATGATATATCAAAGGATATATATCATGATAATGGATTTTGTGATGAAAGAAGAAGATTTGTTGAAGAAGGCTATTTGTGGTCATTGTGCTTGTTGATAAAGAAAACAATGACATACAAATTTGTTGACAAAGGGGATTCCATGGTGGCATTTCAAGTTCAAGATCTGTGGTTAATGATCCATGTTTGATTCGAGAACGTCGATAAAGGAATGGATGTTCTGGAAGCGGTACAAAAAGAATAGATACAAGGTGGTGCCGTTTTCCAGTGTTTGCCAAATTTTTGGGCCTGAAAATTGACAACTGAAGAAAAGTGGTTTTTGGAAAAGGGACTTCAGTGCTGTCTACTTGAAGTCTTGGAAACATTCACGCCATATGTTTTTCAAGATAAGAACATGAAAATATGGAAATGTGATAAGGGTCATGCAAGTTTAGGGTTAGGTCGCGCAAGTGACTTGCGTGCCATGAAGGGACTCGCGCGCCATGAAGGGACTTGCACACTAGTACCTAGGATGTTTGGAAAGTTGCATGCCATATTTTTTTCGTGATCACATCTTCAAAATATGGCAAATGAATGAGGGTTGCGCAAGTATTGGTTGGGTCGCGCAAGTGAGTAGCGCGACAGAGGCTTCAGTGGTTGGAGTTGCATGCCGAAACTTGCACGCTGAGGGGAGACTTGTGCATCGTCATGCAGGTTGTTCAAATGCCTATAAATACAGGTCAACCACTCCTCATTCAGTGATGATCTCAACACTTAGAGAAAATCAGATCTCCCATCGCGCATGTCTGGTGGTCGCGCAAGTGGTGTGTCGTCGCGCAAGTGGTTTGGTGATAATTGCTCTCCAGATTTTAAAAGTTTCACGCCGGCTGTTGGATGCATGCCCAAGGAGGTTTGGGTGAGAAAATAAGTGAGTCGCGCAAGTTTGATGTTGAATAAGGTGGTGTTTCATAAGTAGTTTTGTGATACTTGCGTAGCAGTTTGGAATTGCGCGCCGAAGACTTGCGCGCCATATTGGGACTTGTGCGCCAGGCTTGGAGAAGAGAACCAGGTGTTGTTGGAGCACACCCATCTTTTTAGAGCTACACAAAAGCTAGAAGATTTTCTGATACCTTTGGTGAAAAAGATGTTGTATTCATTTGCAAAGATGGAAGAATAGTGAAAAATTTGGTTTTATGAAGAGAAGTGGTACCGCACACACATGACTGGTGTTTAACACCCTTGTTGTGCTTTGAGAGGATAAGAAGAACGATTCATGAAACTAAACTCAGATTTACACAGAAAGAGTGGAATATATCAATACACTCAGGTGTCGGTATTGGGAATCAATGTAAGAGAAGAAGAATATTGAATAAAAATAGAATCAACTCAGTACTCTCATTCAAGCATTGTATCATGCTGAAGAGGATTCAAAGACTTCAATGCAAATATATAGTAGAGACTTTCATGTCTATAAACTGAGTGGGACTTCACCAAAGGTAGTTAGCTAGGGGGAGTCAATGGAAGTGACCCGAGGGACGCAATGAGATATCCCTGAACTTTTGTAAAGGCAGTAATCCTTGGACAGAGTGACTATTCTTGAACCTTTGTAATCCATAGCTAGTAAAGATTTGTAGAATTTGGTATGACTGAAAACTTTTTGGCGTATTCTCCTTGGACGTAGTGCTTAGTGGTGAACCAAGTAAAAATTCATGTGTCACCTTTTTGTATGTGAATGTTTCTTTACTAATCATATCCATAATATAGGTTTAACTAGTTCCTACAAACGTGGGAACAATATCCTTATTTTTAAAAGAAAAACTTGAAACCTTGATTCACCCCTCCCCTCTCAGGGTGTCTTGGGGTCTTACACTTCAAATGGTGTGGGATGCCTTGACGAGCTTGGTCAGGGATTCTAGTGGCATCCATCCTAGGGGAATGCCGGTGATCGTAGATTTGGATATCAAGACAGACCAAACTGTTGTTCTCCCGATCATCGGTGGGACCTCCAACAGGGATGTGCCCGAGATTATTGAGGTGGGATACGATGATGAGGATCAATCAGATAGCCTAGGTCCAACCACGCCTGATCGAATGCCAGACATAGACCCTGCTGATGAGTTCTTGAGGGCATTCCCCGCATAGAAGCCTACAAACTGTATTGACTGGGACGAAACGACCTCTGTTGAAGAGGATATAAAAATAGCTTGTCACCAATCATGGAATCTGATTACGCAATTCGTTAATAACACCCCCCAAGTACTATGTCTAGATGAGATGGACGGACTTCACTTACGACTGCACGAACTGTGTGATGGGGGAGTGGATGCCTGGCCTCCCCACTTTCTCGTCCAAGATCTTATGGTGGAGAAGATTCAGTAAAACACCCATGGACTTGGTGTGGGATAGAAATGGAGGAAGGAAGTAAACATCAAGAGGTTCCAGGAGGCTGAACATTAATTCCAGTGTCTTCAGAGTCAGGTAAACGAGCACTCATACACCCTTAAAGCGCAATCGGGGTTGATACTGTGATTGGAGGCCTAGCTGGAAGAGGCCGAAGAGGGCCTGAGGCGAGCCTCTGAGGAAATGACGGTCATCCAGGCCGATGTAGAGAGGGCCCAGATCATGGTCGATGAATTTCACCCCATTACTGCTGAGGAGGAGCAAGTGTTGAACAGGTGATAAAAAATCCTGGACGCTAAAAGCCGGAGGGTGGTGGAGCTATAACTTTATTTTGACAGTGTTAATCCATCCATGGGAGGGGTAGACCCTCGGGTGCTGTAAAGATCACAAACCCTCTAATGCACTTTCATTCTTTGATTATTTGGATGCCATAGCATGCATGAGTCCCATTATTAGTAATGGTTTTACACACATCTGTTATATTCATGAAACACCCAGTGATCAATCCCTAAGCTCACATGGGCCGAGCCTAATGTTAGAAACAAGGGATGATCACTACGTTATTTTGTCTGAACATAAGAGTGCTGACCATGTTTTGGGAATACAAGGTTTGAAAAACCAACCCAAATCTCCAGGAAGAAATGGGGGAGACATAACTGGAGGATGAAGCTCTTAGAACAACCAGATTACCGTTTTCCCAGTGTGCTCTTGGGCATGGACGGGGTAACGCCATGGGCGTTGGAATTAATCTGAACATAGGGGGAAATGGAAGCTGTGAATCACGATACCAAATATTTGAAACACTGTAGTAATGGCATGAAAATTAAGAATGATTGTTGACCGTGTTAGAAACACAATATCCTTATTGCATTAGCCTGATATGGGGATAATAAATGAGGGCTGACTACGGACCATGTTTGAAACATGGGGCCTGACTCGAAATGTCATCCAATAGACTTCTGGAACGTAGACACATGATAGTAGGTGAGACATAGGCCGTGAATACATACTGTTAGGGGGTTCCTCAGGACTTGAAAGAGGGCGAAGATCCTAATAAAGGGCATGAAAAGTGTAGAGAGTGGAGTGATGGGTTTGTTTTACTAGATTCCAACACTCTTGAAATTACACCACCGTGGTGGAAACACATTAGGTGGGTGTATCTGTCTAATCAGAGACCAAACATACTTCCGACTAGGACCTCTTAGGTAAGGACCTGTAATTCTATGTAGTTTTACATCATACCAATAAGGATGATAGACATGTAGTTTAAACATCATACCATGAGGATAGTGTACATATTTTAAAGTTAATACTTCATGGACAAGGGTTAACAGTTTAAAGTCATGGTGCATGGACTATAGGATCATAGTTTAAGGTCATAGAGACTGGACCGTGATCGGGACCAAGGGTCCAAGAGGGATAATAACCTTGGGGCTGGGACCGAGGCAGAATTCCTAGGTGTCACTACATATCCCATAAGGATGAGAATCAAGCCAAACATAGTTCTTGAAGCATAGTGTAGCTAGAGACCAACATTGTTGTGTGAAATACTCTCTGTCAAGGGATCTGGTGTATCCCATGACTAACATGGGGCATCCTGAACTTGTTCCGAGTAGAACTGTAGTTTAGTGTCATGCGTTGAGGACATATGGACTCCTGCATTTTAACATCATACGATAGGATGATGAATGAAAGGAAAGAACCTAGGAAGGGAGTATGTGGTGTCGTAGCTATAAACCTGACGTGAATGTGGACTGGGTCTGGATCACACCACGTATCCCTGGAGGAAACTCTTCAAGTTAGGGGACCAAGAGTGAAAATTAGGCTAGGACCAAAGCAAAGTGGTCGGGAATTCCTACGTACCCCATGAGGATGGGAATCGAACCATAAGTATTTCAAAGAGCATAGTTTAACATCATGCAAGACGAGGAAAGGCGTGTATGACATGGTTGCGCCAGTACACGTCCTACTCGAACTACTAAGACCACGTGAGTCGTGCTAAATGTGGGAAACAAGAAGTAGTGATGGGAATTTCCTAGAACAGGGAGGCACATGTTAGGGACAAAGGGACACTAGGTGAATGAAATCCCACTAATGCTGTCCCACCTCAATAGAACACCTAGATGCACGGAGGAGTAAATCCGAGTATGTTGGAATTCCACTTGAACATAAGGAATTTGAAATATGTGAATCATGATACTTGAGATCTAGACCACAATGATGGCAGCGTGATGATAGGGGATAGCTATTGACCGTGTTTGAAACACAATATCCTAATCGTGTTAGCTGGATATAGGGATAGACAGATGAGGGTCGACCGTTGACCACATTCAGAACACGGGACCTATCACAAATATCTTCTGGGATCTTTAGGGATGTTGGCCCGAGATTGTAGGTGATCTTAGGCGGCATGAGACTAGGCCGTGAAGGGGCCCCCTTCAAATATGGAAGAGGAAAAGGATCCAAATAACGAGCCCATGAATATTGGACATGGAACGGGGGTAATTTCCCCGTGAAATTTCCAAACTTTGGGCTCTTTGTCGAAATGCATTTGAGTACGACTATAAGACGTATTAGATAGAGGGAGTGGAGTCCCTTCCCTATAACATGGGTCCTGGGGTCACACGTTTTCAACCTAAGGTCCTAGGGAGGACCACTAAGGGAGCTTGATTTAATAGACTGTGTGCTGGGTGGCGAAACAACCAAACGTGACACGTAGTTCCCATAGGGAGATCTTATTTTTGGGTCATAGAACTCAGACCATGTGGGAGAAGATATGGGAAGCACATGGTGCAGCTATTGAAAACCCGACATGAATGAGAACCTAAGAGGTATTTGCCACACCACATATTACCAAATGAGTTCGGGCCAAGAGGATGAAAAGGAAAGGATAGGATTTTTGGATTCATTGTGCTGGACCCAGAGACAAAAATGTCTGAGTGTTCCTACGTATCCCATGAGGATGGGAATCAAGCCATACATAGTTCTGGAAGATGTCGTGTAGTTTAACGTCTTGCAGTAAGGATGTGGAGTGGACTTTGTTTTTGGTCATAGAGCTTGGACCATGGATGGTAGGAAACATGAGAGACAGATGGTGGGGTAATTATAAAATCTCACATGAATGGGAACCTAGGGTTCCGACCACCACATGTTCCATGGGAAGGTTTTAGGTCGAGGGACTGAAAAAAAGTTAAGCTGGGCCTGAGGAAAAGTGTGTGGGAATTCCTACGTACCCCATGAGGATGAGGATCAAGCTGCGCGTAGTTCTTAAGATGGCATGGTGGGATACCAGTTCCAGGTATAATAAGGTTGTGTGGGTCTAGCCCATACACAAAAAGAAGAGTTATTTGATAGATCTTTTTTTACTTTAGGATGAATTGGTGTTTTTTGTGTATTTATGGACCTAGGATAGAAATTTAAGGCATCTCCACAAAAATCAATATGTGTGCAAGCATTGACAAATGGTATGGTGCATGACCGATACCAAACATGATGCCTCCTTAAGCGAGGATATCACGGTGCAACACCGTTTTTCGTCGTGCGACCAGGATGATAATGTCATAGTTTAAGGTCCTGCGATGGGACCAGACAACATAGTTTAACATCATATGGATTGGAAATATATAGGAGAGATGAGGTTCAGGAGGGGAATTCGCACACTGTGATAAAGTATACCTGAAATCTTTGAGGACGAGGTCCACACCTCACCATGCATGATAAAATGAGAGAAACCTCGGGCCAAGGGGCCAGGAGAGATTAGAGAAAATGGGACAGGAGAAACTAGCTCCCAATTGAGCTGGACCTGAAGGCGAGATGTCCGGGTGTTCCTATGTATCCCATGGGAATGGGAATCAAGACACACATCATTTTTGAAGGGCCATGCAGTTTAACGTCCTATAGGACAACATACAATTTAATGTCATGTAGTATAGGAAGTAGGAGGATGACTCCTTGAAAGGGGCATATGTGGTGCAGCTAATGTAAACCTGACATTAATGAGGACATAATCTCGTACCATTCCACGCAGTCCCATAAGAGTTAAAGCCCTGCTGGAAATCGAACTGGACCCAAAGAAAAAATGTCTAGGCATTCCTATGTATCCCATTAGAACGGGAATCAAGCTATACATAGTTCTTAAAGAGATATTAGTTTATGGTCTTCGAGCTTGTACCATGGAAAAGCGGGACTATTCCAAGTAAGTGTGGACCTTAATTAGATCCCAAAGCCTACGTGAGTTGAACTCAGTGTAGGAAACAAGGTTGGATAAGGTATTTTCAATAAATGAAATACTTGAAAAGGTGAAATCAGTGTGAATCCCCAAATGATTTCCTTATCGCAGATTTGTACTCCTAACGTGCAGATGTGCACTAAGGAATAGTACCAAGAGTTTAAAAGTTCTACTTGGACATGATGAGGTGGAGAAAGATGTGATTTGTGTAACCGAAATTTTGGATTTAATGGGGCTGGCGTGATGATAGAGGATAATTGTTGACCGTGTTCGAAACACAACATCCATATCATGTGACCAGATATGGGAACAACAAACGAGTGTCGACCACTGACCAAATTCGCAACACGGGACTTGTATCAATTTTTTGCTCAAAACCCTTGAGGAAGTTGGCCTGCGATGGTAGGAGGGCCATTGGTCCAAGCATCCATGCCAGTTGGGGGTCCCTTTGGATGTGAAAGGTGATAGAAGCCCTAATGAAGGGGAACACGAAGCTTGAGAAATGGGTGAAAGCATGTCTGGGTAAAATCCAACATTCCAGGTGTAAAACTAGAGTACCCTTGGGCACATTGTTGAATCACTGAAGAGGATCGAGGGGCTCATCTTGAGAGCGACCGATTTGAAAAGATGGGTTTAGAACAAGGGGATGGAGAACTCTTAGGAGAAGGAGGTAAATTGCGTGGTTGTTACAAAACCCGACATGAATGAGGAAATAATCCCATATCACACCATATACTCCTCTCCCTGGGGGAATGTAGGCCAAGGGGCCTTGATGAGACTGGACCTGAAGAGTAAACGTCCGAGCGGTCCTACGTATCCCATAAGAATGGTAATCAAGACATACATTGTTCTAGAAGAGAAAAATATAGGGGTAGGATACCCCAAAGAGGGGGGTGTATGGCATAACTAGTAACCCGATGTGAATAAGGATGCAATCTCATACTAGACCATACAACCCCAAGTGAGAACTTGGGCCAGATACCCAAGAAGGTCGAGGGACCTGAGTTTGGGTGTTCCGAACAACTTTTCTCATATGACGTCTTATGTGGGTTCTGCCTCCTCATATCTCATAAGCTCACATGAGAAATTATTAGTGTGGGGAAAAGGATTAGGCCTTGGAAATCCCCATTATATAAGGGTCAGATAGCTGGCATCACCTGAGGGAGACCGTAGCTTGAAGGTGCGGTGGGGTAGGACAAACCACTACACTCACTATTTGGCACTTATGGGGATGGTGATAACGACGAAGGATAGCTGTTGACCATGTTCGAAACACGACGTCCATATCGTGTGACCTGAAATGGGAACAAAAAATGAGGATCGACTGCAGACCGTATTCGAAAAGTGAGACTTGTATCAATTTGTTGTTCAAAATTCTTGAGGACGTTGGCCCGTAATGGTAGGAGGGCCCTTGGGCAGAGAATCCATTCCATTCGGGGGTCCTTTCAGACATAAAATATGATGGAGTCCTAAGTAAATAGTGTGAGTGAAGCATAAGTGTGCCTGTACATTTCAACATCAAGCATGACGGTGAAAGAGGTAGAAGTCTTCAGGGAATGGGACGCATGACGGGACCATGATGAACTCAACATGGATTAAGGAAAAAGCCTGTGCCACACTATATGCTTTGACCCAAGGGGAGACTCTGGAGTTTGGGCTGGGCCAACAGAAAAAATGTCTGGGCATTCCTACGTATCCCATGAGTATGGGAATCAAGACATATGTAGTTCTTTAAGGCCATGCAGTTTAGCATCGTACGATGAGGATGTGGGAGAGTAATAGAATGAGGAGGAAGCACATAGTGCGGTTGTCACAATTCTGACATGTGTGGGGCCAAATAAGCCATCACTACACCATGCAAGGCCCCTCTGAGAGAACTATACCCAGGGGTGGATAGTCAAAGAGAAGAGTTTGGGGATAGACTCAAGACGAGGTATCTGAGCGTTCCTATATATCCCATAATAATGGGGATCAAGCCTTACATAGTTCTATGGGGTAGTTTAGTGTCTTACGGACTGATATACAGTTTAACGTCGTGCGGGATGTAGTAGTTTAAGGTCTTGTAGGACCCAATATAGTTTAAGGTTGTAGGGGACCTAAGCAGTTTAAGGTCATGTGGGACCTGAAAGTTTAGGGTTGTGTAGGACTAATAGGCTCAGGAAAAGTATTGCTTCAGAAGCTTGGAATTAGTGGGAGAAGTTATATGCTCACCATCCATGGTTACAAAGAAGTATGCACCATTGGGACTGACCTTGTGGACTACGTAAGGTACTTCCCATTTGGGATCCAACTTGGGTGGTTTCCTACCAGGTATCATTGGTGCCCGGAGGGCCAATACCAAGTCATCTTTCAAGAAGGAACAGAGGTAAACTTTCTTATTGAATTCTCTAGCCATCTTATTTTGATGCCTTTCCAGAATGTGTAGGGCATGAAGCCTATTCTCATCAAGTGCTACCAATTCGGCCAGACAAATTTTAGCTACTTTATCTGAAGCCTGCTAATCAAAGACCATTGTGCGCAATGAAGGCAACTGAATATCGAAAGGCAGGATGAACTCTTTCTCATACACCGGAGAGTATGGGGTCACCTGGGTGGAATTACGAGTCATCATCTGATAAGCCTAGAGGGCATTGTGGAGTTTGTCCGGCCAACTATTCTTCTTTTCACCAACAATATTCTGCAAAATGTTATAGATGGTATTATTGAACGCCTCAATCTGCCTATTTTCTTGCACGTGGTAGTGGGAGGTATGGTTAGAACGGATGTTGTACTTGGCGTACAAATTCTTTAACTCGGCCGACCAGAATATTTTGCCATTATCGGTGAGGACGACATAAGTGACTCCAAATCAGTAGATGATATTGGAGCTCATGAAGTCAACGATAGAACGAGACTTGACATCATTGATTGGAACTGCCTCTGCCCACTTGGAGAATAAATCCGTAGCAGTCAAGATGAGCCTTCACTGATAAGATGTTTCCAGTTGATATAGTCCCATGACATTCAGTCCCTAGAATGCGAAGGTCCAAGAGTACTTACTAGTGTGGAGAGGCTCCAGTGGCCGATGCATGAAGTTGTAATGAGATTTTCACGCATGAAATCTCTTGGAGAACTCGATGAAATAATGGATCATGGAGGGCCAAAAGTACCCCAGTCCTTGGATCTGGTGAGATTGCTTCGGCCCAATCTAATGAGCCCTGCCGGAACCAGCGGGAACCACCTACATGATCTGAGAAATCTCAACTCCTTGGATTCAATGAAGGATATGACAATCAAACCCATGCTTGTATAGGATCTACTCAAGACTGGGGCCACTCTGGAGGGTAAAATTCAGTGCACAGTGTCAGATTCACTCGTGCTCAGCCCGATCAGTCGGGAGGTAACCATATCAAAGATACTCAACAAAGGGGGATCTCCAATCGGGAGTCAGTTCAACCACTGCATCTGAGGGACCTGGGGGTCCTGACGTGGAGGCTCCGACGTTAATATAGCTCACTTGTAGGCTATTTTCGTCACCTGGGGTGATGGGATCAATGACTCTCCGATGTGCTATGTGGATAATCAGATAATCTTGGTCAGGTTCTGCAAGTGATGCATCCAGGCATACCAGGGTGTCATCTCGACCATTCTGAGATCGAGGGACATGAGTAACTTCCGGCCGAGATGGGAACTGGGCTATTAGATGGAAAGTACGATCCACCAATGTTATGAGATCTGGCTTTCTAATGACGTAGTCACCCCTGATCTACTTGATGAATATTTCAGAATCCCTTGTTGCATGCAAATGGGGCACATTAATCTCAAGGGCTAGCTTGAGTCCAGTGATAAGAGCCTGATACTCTACCTCATTGTTAGTGCAGCCTTCTGACAACTGGAATGAGTATAGCAGAATAGCTTGTGCTGGGGTAATAAAGATGATACCCAAGCCTACCCTGTTGAGCCTGGGATAATTGAGCCTCCTGCTGGTGGGACTCCGGGAAGCACCATCGAAGTGCATCTTCCAGCATGGCATGGCATGATAAACTGAGAGGATTTCCTCATTACAAAAATTGAGATCCAAGGACTAGTCATTAGGATCTGGATGGGCAACAAGGAAGTCTGCCAATGCTTTCCCCTTAATAGCTTTCTGAGGGACAAACCTGATATCGAACTGCTGAAGAATCACTGCCCACCGAGCTAGACGACCAGTCAATATGGGGAAGTTTAGAATGTACTTCAGTGTGTCAACATGAGACACCAGCTGTACCTCATGGTGTTGTAATTAATTCCACAATTTATATACTGTGAATACCAGCACAAGGAAACTCTTCTAGATGGGGGAGTATCTGGTCTCTGTATCGAGGAGTATGCGACTGAGGTAGTAAAGGTTTGTTTATGTCCCCTCATTGTTCTTCTGGGAAAGAAGGGTGTCGAGAGATCATTCTAGGGTGGTCACATAAAGGACCTAGGGATTTCCAGAGACAGGTGGCATTAAGACTGGAGGCTGGAGCTAGTACTGCTTCATTTCCTCAAACATTGTCAGACACACTTCGTCCCATTAGTAAGTAATTCCTTTCTTCATGAGCTGAGAAAAGGGCTTACACTTGCCGGATATATTCTCAATGGATCTCCGTATGTAGGCTAAGTGGCCTCGAAAACCTAAACGTTCCCGAATATTGCTCAGGGGAGGCACCTGGATGATGGCCATGATCTTGTCAAGAACAATCTCAATAACCCAGTACCTAACAACAAAGTCGAGGAACTTCCCAAAGGTAACCTTGAAGGCACATTTCAATGGGTTCATCTTCTGGTGGCGAAAATGGAGGAAGACGAACACTTTATCAAGGTCCTTGAGATGGTCCCCGCGCTAGCAAGATTTGATGACCAGATCGTCCACATATCATTCCACCAATGTCCTGAGGATTGGCATGAATATGCGATGCATGTCCCACTGATAGGTGGCACCTGCATTATTTAAGTATAAGGGCATGAACTGGTAACAAAACGTACCTTGTAACTCCCTGAAGGCTGTGGAATCCTCATCCTCACAGGCCATTCAGATCTGATTATATCTAGAGTACCCCTCCATGAAGGAAAGGGCTTGGAACCTTGTCGTAGCATCGATCAGCAACTCTGCCACTGGGATGGGAAACTCATCCTTTGGGAACTGACAGTTGAGATATCAGAAGTTGATGCAGAATCTGATCTGCTTGTTCTTCTTCCTGACTGGCACTATGTTGGCTAGCCACTTGGGGTACTGGACCTCCTTGATTAAGTTGGATCTGATGATCTTGTCAACTTTGGCCTTGACCATGGCACCGTGAGAAGGGTGAATCTTTCTGGTAGGATGCTTGAACCCGTGATGATTTTCCAGGAGACCGAGGTGATGGATGATTACCTCAGGATCTAGTCCTGGCATCTCATTGTATCTCCAGGTGAATTCATCATGATGTTGTTTCAGGAATTCTACGTACCACTGCTTCACCTTGAGAGGCATGGCAGCATTGTCAATGTGGGTCTCAGATTTTCCTCGCTACTGAGGTTCACCTATACCAATTCATTAACCGTGGCGGAGGTGCCATCTTCAAAGGTGGGGGGAGTGTCCTTCAGATCCTCTTCATCAATTTCAGAGGAGGGATACCCAGTCAGACGAGATTCCTATGGGTCAGAAGATCTTAAAGAGAGGCTGGTAGCATCCTGAGCGGCGATTTTCATTACATCAGGAGATCCCTACAATGCCGAAACCATAATAATGAAGGATTTCGACCTGATCCCATCTGGTCTTCGGCCCAAGGGGCTATGCTTGATGATGTCAAAGCAATAGTGTCACCTTGGATTGAGCTAGCTGATTTCAGCCTAGCGAAATAGGAAATTGTGACGTATAACCGTTTCCATGGGACAGAAATCTCAATACCTTATGAGAGTAGGGGCTCAAGGATCACCAAGGATTTATTCATATAAGAATATGAAGTGATCTCCCAACGTCACTTGGACCTGAAAAATATGCTTCCCACCTGTGCTAGAGAAAATAAAACATTTCACCATATCGAGGGTCATGGCCTCCAATCGATGGATTGGGAAGACCTAGGTGTCATCCAGACCTTCCCAGGGGTCGGTTACAACCACGTCATACTCTACCTCATTGGAATGAATCTGTTTTTCCTTGCTCTTATAATAGTTAGTATCTAGGTAGTGGGATTCACAAGAGGAAAAAGGAGATTATTCCCCTTGGAGTACGCCCACTCGACCATTGAGGGAGTACTTGAGGCACTGGTGATACGATGAGGGAACTATTGCATGCAGGTGGAGCCATGTTCTGGCCATCAATGCATTATACGTGGTGTCTTGGGAGACAAACATAAACATGGTACTGGAAACTAGGCCACTGAACTGGGTCTTAAAACGGATCTTGTAGACCAGGGTTTGCTCTGTCCTATCGTATCCCTGGATATTTAGGTCAGATAGTGTCAAGTCATCTTTTGATAACCCCAGCTTCCACAGTGTCTGTGTTGGGATGAGGTTAATCCCAGAGCCGGTGTCAACAAGACAACAGAGAACCTCCACACCATTGAATGGATGGTGATGTATAGTGGGAATGTGTGACCCTATATGGGAGAACCATCATCTTCTCTGGAGAAAGAGATAATGTCCTGGCATTCGACATTCTATATCACTTCCGCATGAAAGGCCTCCGCAGCTACTACCTCCATCTCAAACTGGAGTGGGCTTCTTAAATCCTCAGTGAGGGCCTCACATATATCTGTCAAAAGACGAAGGGCTTCATGGATGGAAAGCCTTTCCGGGATATTGGAAAGGTTCTTGGTAACATCATACTTACGCACTAGAAATACAATTCTACTTGCATGAGGTAGTTCGATTAATGGCGGTATGGTGGACCCTGCCGGCTGGGTCGGCGACTGACTGGTGCTGGGCATATCCCGCTGATCACTAGTTGGAGCCTATAGAGTGGTTACCGGATGACAACCAGACGACTGAGACTGGCCTGTAGTAGGGCGTGGCTGGTCACGACTTGGTTGAGGAGGCTCTTCCTGATCCAGTAGCACAAACGGTGGTGGAGGTGGTCCAAATGACACAGAATGAGGAGGTTGCGTGTGTTGAGATTGACACTGGGCCTATAGTCTAGACATAGTGGCATGCACGGCCTAGCTTGAAGTGCCATATGATGTGCCTCGATGACCCATATGGACACGGCTCCTCCAACTTTGGCATCGACTGGGGATGTTGGGGAGATCTTCCTGGCGCTCCAAGTCATCAAGAGTCGTGTAGGGGTTTACCAGCTCTACGGTGTTACCTAAAGCATACCGTTGACTGTCACTTGAAGAGTCTTCCACTATTAGGAAAATCCTGGGAGGAATTCCCATCTTCAGGGCATAAATTTTCCAAGAGTGCGGGAAGATGATGGCATTGGCGGGGTGCGTTTCCCTTCCTTGCACCACCTGTGTTTGCTCTTATGGGAAGAGGACAGTTGAGATGAAGATGCAGAAGTGGTGGCCACAACTATTGAAGTCTCTGGCCGATTTAGATGTGTACAGATGATACAATGGGCATGAGCGACCATTTTGTGAGCCATCTAGTCATCATACTTCTGAGACACAAGGTTAGAAACCTACTACCACTCACCCTTGCTGTCGCTGCTGCTGTCTGGTATTACAATGATGAATGCCACTTGGCCCGAGGCCAGACCCAACCTGACTATGTTTTTATAGACCTAGTCTTGAAGCCAGTCTTTGAACACATAGCACTACTTGAGAGTGTTCCCCAGGATCCGGTGATAGGGGAATTATTTGGGGCGATCAGTGAGGTTTGCCTTTTCTATCCTTCTGCACTCATGAAAATACAGAATCTCCTATTCCAAGTCACTTTAGAAATAGCTAGGAACCTGATTCTTATTAAATGAGTAGGTTGGTTTTCTTCTATCCAGAAAATGGGGCCTCAGATCCTATCCATAATGAGGGGATGGAGGATCCTATCGAGGAGGTGGAGCCTGGTTACCCCACCTGGGTGGTGGGTGTGCGTTGCACGGGGGCACATACCGATTTTGAAGCAGCCGCTACTGGACTGGAGGTTGCGCCTGTGGTGGAGGGCCGCTGCGAGGTTACGAAGGCGGCTCCACTGGTAATAATTCTAGCTATCTGGGGGCCTCTATTTGGGCCACCATGGTGGGCTCGGCTCTAGAATCCCTCCTTGTGGGAAATATAGGGGGCAACAGACGTGCCATGTTGGCCTTTGACATGGCTTCTTACAGGTGTTGGGACTTATCAGAGAAGTCTCAAAATTCTCCAATGTAGTTTTGGGTAATCAGAGAGGGAACTAGTTCCCTCTTACCATTTCCCACACATATCATCAGTAATTTCTCAGGAGTCAGTGGCATGTCAAGGGAGTATGTAATCCCTTTCTTCTGGGCAATAAAGTCCACGACATGCTCATCAGGCCTCTATTTGCACTTGAAGAGGTCTGTAATGCTTGTTTTCTGTTTGGTGGGGCTTAAATAGTAGAGGAATTGCCTACGAAGGTCCTCCTACCTGGTCACTAATCTGATGGGGAGATGGATGTCCCATAAAAACGCAGGCCCATATTGTGTCTGCACAAAACACCGGAGCTTGGCAGCATTCTGCTGTGCTGGAGTCCCTAACATGGGGCCAAACCTTGAGGCAAAGTGGGCCAGATGCTCTGGCAGATCCCCCATCCCATTGATGGGGGTAAATGTGGGATTCTAGAAACCTGGAGGTGCCAACATATCATCCACCCATGATGGATATGGCTTTCCATCAGGTGGGAGTGTCACTTTTCGTGTTTCCTATACCTCAAGGCTGACAATGAGTGCCGTCGTTGGATCATCTGGGGTGAGGGTCCCTGTCTTGATGGGGATCTCTAACCATGAGTGCATTGCTGGGTTCTTCAACATGGTAAGGTGGCTCAGTGGCTCGTGGAGCGGCTGGTGGAGCGACCTGTGGGGAAGCTGGAGGAACCCAAGATGGGTTCCTTGGATTGTCGCACCATTTCAGAGGGTTTGGTGAGACATACCGTGCCCTCTTGACCTAAGTTCTGGCCTCAACCCTGTCTGTGGGGGCAGGTTGGTTAAGGCCACCTAGAGGCAACTCACCGAGGGGAATTTTTTCCTTCCCCTGATGCCCTGTCCTGGAATTTCCGTAGTTGGGCCGTCGCTCTGCAACGTGTTCATGGAGGAGGACATTGGACAACTTTTTCTATTTGGAAAGTTGTTGGCACAACGCATCCTTCTCAGGTTCATCCTTTATTTTTTGCACTAAGGAGGATGGGTTGGAGTGATTGGAAGCTCTGAGGAGCTCTTTACCCTTGCTGTGATTTCAGCTAAGGGACAATGCCTCAGTGGGCGCAGGTAGACCTAGAAGATTCCTCTTTTGATGAGTAACTCTTCTCAATGGATCCATTAGTGGTGGAAGGCCCTTGGGGTATTCCCCGTAAAGAAGCTCTAGCTAGTTCTCCCCATCCAATATGTCGGTCGTGTTGACTGTGGCCCCTCCTGGGGGAACATCCTCAATATCACCTAGTGAGTCGGGCTGCCATCAGATAAGACTGAAGAGGAGGGCAGCATACTGCCCCCAGCCACAAATTTTCATGTGGGAGGAAGATTCATTGATAATATTGCGATGTAACTTGAAACTATGAACACATTGTTGTTTGAGGGCCCTACAACGGCCTGGTGACTCGGGGCGACGGGCCACGAGGAGTGCAGTCAAATCAACTAGACGACATTGCCTGCCGATGTCATGGAATTGCGTCTGGCTCTTGGGATAATCCATCCACTAGTGAAGAAGGCAGAAATGAATTTCCCAGAGGGTTTGCTAGAAACAGTCAAACTCTTATTGGGTTAGGGATTCCAGCACAGAAATTTGGCTCCGCAACCGGCTAGAACATCTCGGGGAAGTGGACCACTGTGAGGATATTCCATAAGCTCCTCGGCTCAGATCCAGGGTTTTTCCCTTGGTTTCCCCATTCATCGATTTGGGGAGACTGAGGAACTTGGAGCGGTACTGAGACGGACCGCAGGGACGACATGCTGGCCGATAGAGAATACGACGAACGGGCTGACTACGCACCGAATCTCGGGCTATCCTCCGAAGAGTTTAGCGACATGTTCGTTCTGTCATGATAAGACATGATGACTTCATAGTACATAGAGTAAGGGATAAGGATACTAGTGATAGGATGCGCTGTTGCTCGCCTGCCATTGGTCCCTAGAACAACTCTCTGTGATCTCTAGTCGAGGTAGAGAGTGCTACTAGTGATGATGGTGTTGATTTCACGACCGTAACTAGCGGGTTTCCATATTTGCATCCTTCTATATATACCTTTGGAGGGAGGTGGTAATCCAATGGTCCTCACATTCCATTATTACTAGGCTGATGCGCCTCGTTCCTTCCCCAACCCTTGACTCAGATGAGCGAGGGGAGGGTTCCTGTGCTGAGTCATATTTCTCTTAGGAGTCTGAGAAGCAGGCTAGTTTGATCTCTATCCATACCTTCTCTGAATCCTTCTTATGAAGGTGATGACGCTCTTTCATTCCCCTAGATGGCTCTTTTGGACATGGTAGATTTCTGGCACGAAGAGGTCCTTCAGCCATACTGGCGTTGGGGCGGGGAGTACGTCCACCTGAGAATGCAGGGGTGTGAGGAGCACCAGGGTAGATATCAAAAGGGATATGGGGAGGACCTCTTTGGGAAGTGCTAGAGTGGGTAGGACCTCCGATAGATCCCGTAGGAGCATGGGTGGGACCCCCATTCTTGTTCACTCTGATGACATTAGTATAAGGAGAGGACTCGTACTGGTCGATTTGAACATGGGTAGGACCTCTGTGTAGGGCGCTCGTGAGGCAAAGCTGGACCTCACTACTATGATTTTTGAGGCGACGAGGACCTTCACCTGCTACAACGAGGACATGGGGAGGATCCCCACATTTAAGAGTGACCAGATTTGCAGCGTCCCCATACCAACAGTCTCTGGTGGGAGGAACGACGCCATATCCGGTGTAGTGGGCATGGGAGAGACTTTTTTTCTAAGCATCACTACTGCGGGGAGGACCCTCATATGGACTGAAGGTGGCATGGGGCAGACCTCCTTGTCGATCTTGAAAGCAAGTAAGATCCGTGTTCTCCATGTTAGTGGTACGGGGAGGACCTCTGTACTGGGTGTCGTTACCATGGGTTAGTCCACAGTGGCCACTGCCTATGCCAGCGACCAAGAGAGTCGACCCAACCTTCCCGTGGGGTATTTGGGGCCTCGATCTAGGTCGGGCATATGAACTTCCCTATTCAGCATACACATAATGTTGGTGCTATGCGTCAGCGGTGGCTTGTGCCACAGTAGCCGCTGACGTTGGCGCCCCTTGGTGGGCATCCTCTTCATCTTGTGCTCGACACCATCATCGTGTTAGATGAACTAAAGCCGGTGGTACACGTGCATTGATTACCTGCTCCTCACCCAGTAAGACCGGGTGTCGACGTTGATGCGGTCGGGTGGGATCCCTCGCTGGGATCCCCTGACATGGGACTCTAAACGGGGTGGCCCGGACATTACCTACCACATCCACATACAATAGAGAGTCATTGATGAATTCTGGGGACAAGCCCCCTAAATGATTATATGTTGGGGTGGGGAGTAGTGGCTCCCGACGCAGACCTCGAGGGTGGCGTTGATGACGAGGCGCAGACGCCTCTAAATCTAGGCGGCCCATATCCCACATAGGCATGATCCCCTCCTTCTCGTAACAGCGCATGAGGTCATTGATTACCCTCTATTGGATGACCCCGGATGGGGAGATGGGGTATGGGTGCCCCATGATCATTGGTGTGGAGGCCATTGTGGAAGAGGTAGAGCTTTGTGGGACTGCCATGCTGGTACTGCCCCTTCCACTGCCTCGGTGGGCAGATGCGGATCGAACTCCACATGCAGTAGCTTAGTTCCTTAAAGCAAGGAGATTAACTCATCAGTGCTGAAGTAAAAAAGGAATCGACGACTAGTGTCCTAGAGCCATTCCGTATTCCATGGCGGGTAAGATGGATCCACACTGACAATGTCGTAGAACATGACATCTAATGTTCTACTGCCTCAACTTTGGGTGAGTTTCATGCCAAGTCCGCTATTTGCTTGGTGGGACCCTACACCAGATATCTGGATCTGGTGACATGCTAATCCACTAATTTCTCGAATGCTACTAATCTCCATATTGAGGAGAATATATTCACATTGGGTTCACCATTTCTGTTTCCGATGCTTTCGCCGGGGCACGCGCGTCCGTCTGCTTGAGGAAGAAAGGTGTGGTTCTGTTTCCCCACATTCCTACTTTCCAAAGGCGGGCGACATCCATCACTTGTTCAGGGACATTTTTTCCTTGATCGAAATGGGATGATGGGATGTTAGTTCTTTCTTATGTGGATTCCTCCTCGGAACTCATCACCAAGTCTATGTCTCCCTTATAGACTTAATACATTGTTTGTGAAACTCTTCCTTGTACCATATCTTCATGGAAACCAGTTAATTTATTTCTTCTATCGGGATATTCCAAAGGGTCCGGTCAGGGTAGCAACCTTCGGTTAGGGGAGTAGTCATGTTGGACATCGCTGGCGTGTCTAGACGCTGGAACAATGACACATCTGGGTTTCTTCCCCTTATTATTGGGCTTCTTAAGGGCGCGTAATCCCGAGGCATCCCACATCGAATGCGAGGAATTATATTCCACACGCATTTCTTTGATGTTTTCCTCTACTTCCCATGATTAACCCAGGGTATGCTGTAAGTTTAATGTCCAGCAGAGACGGATCGTACTGATCATAACACTAACTAGAATGGATCAGATGAGTGTAAAACCTAGAGAACACACTAATATAGGTGGGTTGACATGACATCACTAGGACGTGGCAGCCCGGGTAAGAATCAGGATGGATGACAGGGTGCTGAGTGAAATGGGTGGTGAATGGGATGGAACCTCCATGAGGATGATGGTAATGTTGAGATAGAGTCTTAGGGAGACTTCCTACATATCCCTATGGCAGGGAATCAAAGTTCGTGTAGTTCAAGAGGGTGATGGGATGCCTAAGGAGGAGGCCCGTGATAGTGAATGCATGGATGGGAAACGGAGGAAGTAGGATCTCTGGGTTGGGGCATGATATTCTTGAGAAACATAGGATCAAGGGAAAGGTTAGGCGATGAGCTTGAATTGGGGTGTACACATAGAAAAACAATCC
Organism: Viscum album; assembly: GCA_963277665.1. Lineage (NCBI taxonomy): Eukaryota > Viridiplantae > Streptophyta > Magnoliopsida > Santalales > Viscaceae > Viscum > Viscum album. The sequence goes on along the minus strand of OY728158.1, from coordinate 1,893,423,598 downwards.
AATGATGTGTATGGGGATTATGCATTGTTAGCATCCTGGGTTAGTCTGATGCCACAAGGACAGACCAAATATATGGGTCCCAGGGAAGGGTATTACAATGGCTTTCCGCTGAATAGGGGACACTTCGATATACCGCTGATCGGGATACAACGACTTACCGATGATTGAGGGACACAACAACTTACCACTGACTGGGGGACACAATGGCTTAACACTGTGTGGGGTTTTTAGTTTAACGTCATGTGAGAAAAAGGTGAACCAATGTGAATAAGGACCTGGGGTCCAGATAGATGGTGTGGGCGAACCGACGTGAAGGGGGTCAGAATGACCGAGTGTTGGGATTAAACCTCAAGGAGGATCCCTACATACCCTGCCTTAGCAGGGATCAAATACCACATAGTTCAGGTGGTGCGAGAAACGATGTGAAGGGGGTCAGAACCAATGGGTAGTGGGAATGAACCTTGTGGAGGCTTCCTATGAACCCTGCCTTGGTAAGGATCAAAGACCACATATTTCAGGTATGGGTGTGGGGCTCACACTCTAGGCAGAAAAAGGTGTCAACGAACTAATGTGAAGATGGTTGGGATGACTAGTGGATGGTGGTCTTGGTGCTCAAGGAGGCTTCCTACTTACCTTGCCTTGGCATGGATCAAAAACCATGTAGTTGAGGTATGGGTGTGGGGCTTACACTCTAGGCTGCCCAAGGTGTTAGTGAACCAACATGAATATGCCCGGGACAATCGATGGATGGTGGTCCTGGATCTCAAGGAGGCTTCCTATGTACCTTTCCTTGGTAAGGATCAAAGACCATGTAGTTCATGTATGGGTGTGGGGCTTACACTCTAGGCTACCCAAGGTATTGGTTAAACGATGTGAAGATGGTCGGGATGACCATTTGATGGTGTTCTTGGACCTCAGGGAGGCTTCCTACATACCTTGCATTGGAAAGGATAAAAAACCACGTAGTTCAGGTAGTGTGGGGCTTACACTCTGGGCTTCCCAGAGAAGATGCCTTGGTCGATGCTTGCTCTAATCCCATGCGAGTCATGCACGATCTGAGAAACAAGATACAACAAAGACCTGATGATCACGTCACGAAAGGTGAGTCCGTGGGAAATGGAGTGGGGATTATATGCAGTTAGTGACCCAAAGAGGAAACAGGGGAATACACGTGGTTAGAAACCCATGGATCTAGAGATTGGGACTTACTCCAGGGTAGAGGCCTAGGTGATAAAGTCCGACAGGAGAGGGATTTGGCACGAAAGAGAGGAGGATCACTATTCCCTATCACGCCCTTTGCTGGTCTTGGGTATCAGAAAATAAAGGAGGAGGAGCGGTGCTACCTCATGCAAGAAAGGCTAGGGGCTTACACCAAGGTTCATGCCCTTCCCTATGGATAGGTTCCACCTCAATAAAGAGGATCTCATTCCATGTGAGGAAGATTTTACTCCTGTTGATATGAGGGGATGTGCAGAATGTCCATGGTGGGGGACCCCAAATAGGATGCATGGGGTGAGGTCACAGTTTAACGGCATGTGCTGCTGATGATGATTCTTGGTAGTTTAATGTGCTGCGGATCGAACGAGGGATGGTTCAATCTTCACCCCCTTGGACATACATAACCGGTACCCTCCAAACCATGTTGAAGAGAAGGGATAGGCAACTCCATGATTGAGGGGTGTCATGAGGTGATCCCATTGGGGGTCCACGTATGCGTGGATATGCAAAGAAGCAATAGTCTTTAGCGTGCCTATGCGAGTAAGTACGATGTAAATCAATTCAATGGGTGGTATCATCCGAGGGACATTGAAATTTCTTAATTCAAACCTAAAGGGTTGCACGAGAAAAAATAGTTGTAGTGGAAAAGGGGCCATATATAGAATCCTTGTGAAGATCTTATGCTCCATAAAGTGGAGGGGGTCGTGAAGGGATGTGCTTTACGAATTGAAGTTTCCTAGGCTAGGCATGGGGCATAGGTGCATATGGGAGGAGCTTCGCGAAGTGGAAAGGCATAACTTAAGAATAAGGTACATGTGTATGTGGTAGGTGCTTCGTGAAGTGTAAAGGCATTCACAGAGCAATGCCTCATGAAGAAAGGGTGCCTCACGAAGCATTGGGTTGTAAAGCAAGGTGCTTCAAAAGACATAATGACCCTACCTTAGCATACAGGCCACATGTGTGTGAGGGGTGTTTCGCGAAGCATAAAAACTTTTCAATGACCCGAGTCCCCTTGGGGATCCCATTCCTCCGTGGAGGCCCGTAGGCTCCAAGAAAGGAATCCCTCTCTAAAGAGGAGTAGAATTAAAGCAAGGGAGGACATTTCGAGATGCAAAAATATCTCGCAAATCTCATGGTTTGTAGAGCAGAGAGTGCTTTGCGATTTGGGAGCTAGGAAGTTAAAAGGTTGGATGCTCCATCCCTTGGGCTTGAGGGGAGATATATATTAATAGGAAAGAGATGCCAGAAAGCAGGGTTTGCTCAGCGTTAATCTGAAACTTTCCTCGTGGCAGGTCACGAAAATCAAAGGGGTTTGCGAAGAAGTCCCGCCTCCTTGATTCGCGGCGGGTCACGAACGTCAAAGCGGTTCCCGGAGCCGTCCCACCTCCTTGCTTCACAGCGGGTCACAAACATCGAAGGGGTTCGCAGAGCCGTCCTGCCTCTTTGATTCATGGGGTCATGAAGGTTAAAGTGGTTCGTAGAGCCATTCTTCCTCCTTTCTTCGTAGAGGGTCCCAAATGTCAAAGGGGTTCGCGGAGCCGTCTCGCCTCCTTGCTTCATGGCGGGTAGCGAATGGGATCTCTTGCGCCAACAGTAGGGCTCCAGGGGCTTCGTGATCTAGATTCGCGAGGCATTACCTAATGCTTTTAGGATATTCTATTTGCCTCCAATTTTGGCATCAACATTCCCTATCATCACACTCTAGATAAGTAAAGAGTTCGCAGATAACGAAGCATGTGTAGACTATCCATGACTGTCCCTAAACCTCTACACGCAGATATGAAAATAGCACCATAATCTTCCACTTGCTAATGACCTCCTTAACTGATTGTGTCTGAGTCCTCTTACTCAGTTCTTAGGATACAACATTTCCCTTCCCAGGAATATAGGCAAGCTCAATGTCAAAATATTGTAGGTATTCAACCTACCATTATTGCCTAAGATTTAGTTAACACTGTGTAAAGATATAATTGAGACTTTCGTGTTCTGTATACACCAAAAAATACTTTCCTAGTAAATAATACCTCTAACTTCACATGATATGAAAATAATTGTCTAAATAAAGATCATGCATCAAGTAGTTCCTCTCATGTGGCCTCAACTAACAAGACTCGTGTGTCACGATTCATTCCTCCTACATCAAAATTTCTCCCATACTAATACTTGACACATTAAAATATATAATATAGCTTCTTCCCAGATCTGGTAGAATTAGGATTGACAATAAATTCAGTCTCCATTTTTTCTCCATAAAGGCTATCTCATAGCTGTTTGTCCATAAATACTTCACCCCCTTCTTATTCAAGCCTGTAGTAGGTGCTTATAAGCCTGATAAGTCATGTATAAAGTGACTTTAGTAACTGGATATCCCCAAGAAACTCTGTACGTAAAATATTTTCTTGTGATTCTCTTAGAAAACTACAGATATCACCTTCTCTAGGTCCACATATACTCATATCTCTGAGGTCATATGACCCTAGAAGCAAATCTTATCCATATAAAAGTGGAAATTATCAAACATATAGTATAAATGATGTAGTATCTATGTATCCAATATGATATCATAATTTTTGGAATGGTTATGTATAGTGTTTGAAGAGAACAATATATTGTTTAAGAAAACCACAAAAAGAAAATCCAAATATGGATGGAAAACCCAATTCACCAGTTACATGAAAATTGATGTGGGGTCCATGAGACTGAATGACATAAACAGATACTTATACAGACCATACCTGCTATAAGAAGATGTAAGAGGTATTTATAAAGGTAAACAATGCCACTGATGATAACCCAACCTCATATTAATCTTAAAGAAGACCCGATCTTTTCATATTTGGTGTAATAGATCATCTATTTGAGGTAAAGGATACCAGTACTTAACCACAAACTGATTCAATTTTTGGTAATCTATACAAAAATAAAGGGTCATATCCTCCTTCTTGGAGAAAAATACTAGTGGACCCTAGGGAGAAGTACTTGGTCATATAAACCCCTTTATTTACAAGTCCTCTAGCTACCTATTGAGATCCTAAAACTTTGTAGTAGCCATCTAATAAGGAGGAATGGATATCTGTGCAGATCCTAACATATATCGATTGAAAATTCTACATCTATCTTGTAAGGTAGTCCTAAAAATTCCTCTAGAAAAAAAATCCATGAAATGATCAACCATTGGATGGAATTCTGCCTAATGAATTCTCTGATCATCCAGGTATAAGCTAGAAATTTAGTCTATCATCCAGCCTAGCCCATGATTCTCAGGTCTAGATCATCTTTCATGTACATCCCATTCATCATTTTGATTAAAAATACCACCATATGACGATGTGAAGGTCACCCATTGACAATAGAAATCAATATAAGAATGATATAGAACCAACTATTCCATACTGATAATGACATCAAACACTATCATCTTTAGGAAAAAAGGTCCCATATAATTTGATACCCACCTACCTCAAGGGGGAAGTCCCTACAGTGACATACACATTCCGATCTAATGGCCAATGTTGTATCAAGTTTCATCACACCAAAATAAAACTAAACATTGAGACCAAGGATATCCACAATAGGCATAGATATGAAAGAATGTAAAGCACCTATATGAAAAGGATTATATACTAACTTAGAAGCTTTGAGTATAGTACCACTCATGGTAGAAGGTCTGACATTGTACTCCTCAACTATCAGCTCTAATGTATACATATGGACTAAAACATATCTATATGATATATCCTAACTATGTTGAATGACTCTACGTTACTATCAATTAATGTATTCTATTTGGATACCCTATCCATGAACACCATGTAACTCCCCAACCTAGAAGCCCAAAGTCGGTGCATTATTTTAATACATTGGCATGATTAAAAGGAATCAAGTCCTGAAAGACCAATCAGTTTAGCAGTCTTGGAAAATAGATTACATACATGAATGTTACTTTACAATTTATAACAAACAAAAAAAAATAATTCTTTTAGAATGCCATTGTTCCCTTAGCTTAACCACATATCTCAAACATAAAACACTTCTTGGGATCCTGGGAAAATAAGACATAAGAAAGGGGTGATCTCAGATGCTCAGTAAGGGTAAATAATTTTGCAGAAGAAATAAAATTTTAAGGCAGGATGTGTAATAAAAACAACAGCCTTTTTAAACATAATCTTGATCACAATATGGAAAATATTTAATCAAACATCATCATATAAACAAGCACATGGATATTTTACTAGTGGAATAGTCACATGTAATAACTAATTTCATAATTAGGGAACGCCTAACGCCGGACATCATTACCTGATAGTCAATACCTTGTGCCAAGAATACAAATAAAAGTTTTGTAAAGGACTTGGTCCAAGACACTTTTTTGTCTCATGAGACCTACCAATGCATCGAGGAGCTATAGCGGGCTCAACCTGTCACTTACAAAGTCCACTACATTCCTTATATGAAAAGTTGAAACATAACATAAACATTCGTATTAAAAATAGCATACGAAATGTCAATACATTAACCATAAAACATGAATGGTATAAAAATATAACATCCACAATTAGACATATCATAACTCATTCAATACAATATGGAAGATTTTATTATAATAAATCAACCTCAATCAAAAAAAAATCTAGTAAAGAATGCTGACAAAGTTGAAAATGATGAGTAAAAACTTTTGAGGGAAATATCACTTTTATAAAATAATTTAAATGTAGCACATTTATAAAGGAAGTAATTTAAAAGATAATTTTGAATCAATTTTCCCATACCACTTTGAAACTTTTGAAAATAATTATCATTTCAAAACATTCATGTCCTTATAAATATTTCCTTAAAATCATTTTGAAAACATGGACATTAATTGAAAAGATTTAGAAAGATAAATATTTAAAACATTTAAAATTCTGATCTTTATAAAGAGTACCTTTCAGAAACCCTTAAAACATTCATTTTTAAATAATATTTATGAAAAATGGGCAAGGATGATAAAAATTTCCCAATAAATACTTACACATAAACAATCTCGGACAATAATGAGATTGAGGAATTAACCCTCACCTTGCACTTTCCTTTTGTCGACGGTACGTTTAAACTTTTGTATGAAGATCGTAGAATGTTATTAAATTATACCAGAACTATATTAATATTTATGATATCATACATGATGCATTTATGACTTTATACTACCCTTTTAATAATGATTTCCATGATAAATTAACATTTCGTGTAATAATCGTTTTCTTTATCGTACGTATTTTAACTTGTTATTCATCACCGTATCATTTAGATCATGATTTAAATAAATCCAAAATAAAAACCTTGATTCATATATCATATATATTTAGAATATAAATATTTATAATAGATAGATATATGAAATGAAAAACACCGTTTATGGAGACGGTAGACCGTACGTATGCATAAACGTTGTTTCTGTTTTCTTATCGTATTGAATGGAAGTGAATAAGATATATATGAAAGTACATAAATACACACACACAGACATACATATATATATATACCTCCATTATAATTACTATGTCATATATTACATACTTATTAGTAATATATATATTTTTATAATTGTCGATGAATGGTGAATGTGGAAATGAATCTCATCACGTCGTGGAGATAGTAATCCATACGTACGCACGAGCGACAATATCATTTATTTAAAGGTGTGGGATTGGATGATATATTAATTTACCAGAGACATTACCATGTTATTTTCATTATTTATATAAATAATAATCGTCATTATATCCATCCAAATTACATAGTGTTGAATAAAAAATTACACCACGGCCTGGAGACGGTAAACCGTACGTACGCACACATGGTGACAATATTATTCATAAGATGGATAGAATAATGAATATGGTTATTAAATAGTTATAATAACCTAAAATTATATATAAGGTATTTGAGTTATTATTTAGGTATGGTAATAACAAAGAAAGAGTAAGTGGAAGAATAAAAGAACTTGAAAGAGGGTGGTGAAATCATTACCTCTTCTTCTGGTTCTTTCTTTTGATTTGATCAAAATGGATCCTTAAGTTGGCGTTCTGACCAATGGAAGGCATCTATGATGAATTTAGGATAGTTGGTAGGATATTTGGGCATTTTTTGGCAGAGCCAAATGGCTTTGGAGGTGTGAATTTCAGAGAAGGGAAAATGCCATTTTGTAAGAGGGTTGAGGGGAACCTTAAAAAAATATTGAAATATTATTTTATAATAAAATAATATTCGGTTTATAATGACTCAAAATTGATTTATTTAAAATATAAAGTGGGTATGGGTCTAAATATTCTCAATCAATAGGTTTTAGACATGTTTATGATACCATTTTAACCTTATCATTTAGATTTAAATCTAAGTTAAATAATTTAACTTTTACCATGTCTTCTTGTATTCTTACACTATATGGTTAATAAACACACTATAAAATTCTAAGAAAACCTAAATTGGTTCATTAATAAAATATATAATATTATATAAGCTATTTGTACGAACCTTATATTTTTAGGAATAGAATATCAATTAATAATATAATATTTGAATGAAAAACTCTTTTATGTCAATTTTGACACTATTTGGTGTTTTGCTTTTGTTAAATCCATAACGGCATTATTACATTAAAAACAATTATTTAATCAACCCTAAAATTTCATATTAACCTATAAAATTAATGGAATTCATTAAAAGTCTCAAATTAGATTTATTTGGATACTTATAATATCAATTGTTCTAATCTTTCATTAATAAGGTAATTTCTGACCATCATTGTGTCATAAATAAATTTAATTATTTAATGTCTAAAAATTATAAATAAAATACAATTATGTATGAAACTATTTTATATTTCTAATGAATATTTATATTATAATTTATCTCATGTATAATGCTATAATAAAAACGTTTTTTATTAAACTTTGATTATAACTCTTTTAACTCTTCTTTAAATAAAATAATAATAAATGTCCTAATCTAATAGAAGTGAACCTAAAGGATCATATTTTATTCCTAAGTTTGTTTTTGGTCGGAATACACTCATCCAATAGAATTAGGAAATTGGTTAGGGTAATACTAATATCATTTTTACCTTCAATTATCATATTTACTTTTAACTGCGGTAAATAAAAGTCAAAAGTTACTATTCACCAAAAATTATATTTATCTTATTGAACCAAATTTTACTTACTGATATCAACTATGTCTCTCATATTTTTGAAATTCCACTCACAGAAGCGGTAAAATTATGTTTTATGAAAATTTGTAAATGATCATAGGAGGTGGGTAAAAGACGGTAAAAAGTTCAATAAAATTTTATATATCAAAACTTATTATAAAATGACTCCAATGAATTACATTGAACTTATATAGGTATTATGTATCTATTTTTACATAATATAAATTGAAATAAAATAACTAATTATTTAAATAAAATATCGGTTTTAATCGATAACGCAGTGTTTTTCACTATTCATCAAAAATTGAATGCTTTCAGAAAAATACTAAAAATCACCCTAGGTTAATTTTGATATTCTGAATTCAAAACTGAATTATATTTTACCAACTTTAAAACATATAAGTTTCATTAATTAATTTAAAATTATTTCCCGTTGTCAAAACCAAAAAGATTATTTTTAAGAAATAATAACTATCAAAAGATTGACACTTGTTTATGTCCAATTTCAACGTGAAATTACTTACAATGAACAGAATTGGATTAAATGGTAAAAATATAATCTAATTATACTTAAAAAACATTAAAATGTATAATTTAACACAATAAATTATTTTGATTAAAAAAGATGTTTTCAGTTTAAATATAGTATTTTTCATTATTCACACAAATATGAAAGTTATCAGAAAAACACCAAAAATTTATTAAAACTAAATCCTTATGTCCATATTCTAAAGAAGAAGTTTATTTTGTCAAATTGAATATATTAATGTTTCAAATATTGGATTTAAAAAGGGTTCTCCATTAAAAGGTGGTAAAATTTCATTTTTTTTAAAAATACTTCTTTTATCTGAAAAAAATGAATTAGTTCTTACATCATCTCTAAGAAATTCATAATATGGATTCTAAAATTATAAGGTTTATATATATTTCAAAATTTAGTTAATAATATTCATAACATCCTTTGAACGACTAGTTTGGTAAATTGGGGTGTGCTTGAACTCGGTGTTGTGTGTAGTGCAAGTTATTGAATTAATTGGAAGAAATAACATACTATAAAATCATAGGGTGTTACATTCTTACCTCCTTCAATAAATTACATCCTCGCAATTTGAAATTGTTCTTTGAAAATAAAAGGTTGAAAATAGAAAATACATTTGTGGGAAAACCCACATCGGAAATTGGGTTAATAAAATTTAGTCTTAATAAGAGGAAAAGGGGAATGAAAAAGTCACCAACAAATTATGATCTTGATTAGGAGAACATTGGTGGAAATTAAAGACACATAATTGGATTAAAAATGTAAATATTTATAGGGAGTGATTTAGGACATCAGTCACAAACAATTGTAGAATTGAGGGCCACAAAGCCATCAATATATGATGATCTAAAATATCATCGGTTAAACAAAACATTAGGTATTAGGATAACACATATTTAGTTTCAAGATCCCTTACCTAAAGTTTAAGAATTAATTTCTTCATATAATAAGAGAATAAAAAATATATACTTGATAAGTAGAGTTCCTTCCTTTAACTAATTTCTACCAAAAACTCATCTTTCACTCTAAAAGATAATAGAACATAAAAAAATATTCTATTTATCCTATTCATATAGGGTTCAAAAAAAATGAATTTATAATTCAACTATCATACCCTTTAAAAAAAGAAACTACATTACACAATCTAGGGACTTCACGTAGTCCAGTGGTAGGAGATAAATCTCAATCGCACTATGGTTGTGGGTTCGATTCCCACAGCTTTGTCTGACGCGACAGATTGTCACACAGTCTGTGTGTTGTCCTTTTTATATCAATCCAAAAATAACCTTAATAATAGCATCCAATTTCAAACATAATCAATTCCAACCTTTAGACTTATCCAAAATAATTCTATCCAAACTCACTGTCCAAAATTTATAAGTAAGTTAATCATAATGAAGATCCTTTTTTCCATGTAATAAAATGTGAACACCTTCATCATGTATTATTTTAAAACATGGTAACACCCTTAATTACCATAAAACCTCATCGATTACGTTAATTCTCCCCTATTATTTATATAATACATGGATGTATTCCTTATATCGAATTTTTTTGAATATTCCAACAATGATGAAATAAAATAAAAAAACTATTAATCAGTTCCAAGGAAGTCAAGAATATCCAATATAATTTATCCAAATCAACCATATCTTATTCCAAAATCACTACCTCATTATCAGTACCATATTAAGGATTGCCTTTACTTAAACAATGCATTTTCCAAAAAGTGTATCTTACTATTAAGTCACTTTTCTTAGAACCATATAATCTCAAATCCTCAATAAAATAGTACTGTAGTACAATCCTTATTTATCTCCATAATTCATATAACCAGTATATTATTAATACAACACTGAAATGAAATAATAATTTAATAACACCATAATAACTCTTAATCATTCCTCTTTATCTTCAGTAGTATCATAACTTTATTCTTATCCAATAGCGGCATTTGGGGTATATTCTGATGATTTGGACATTGATTCGAGTAGTGTCCCAACTCCTTGCAGATAAAGCATTGTACATTTGAAACTTTTTTTCTTAACATTGTAATCACGTTCTTGGTGTCCTTTTTATCCACACTTATAAAAAACTCTCATTCCCTTCAAGAATTTACCAAGGTTATTCTTTCCACAGTTATCACATATGGGGAAATCCTTCTTTTTCATCTTCCCTTTATCCATATTTCTCTCTTCCATCCTTTTCTTATCTTGCTTCCCTTTAAAGCCATAGGACTCAGAGAATTCTTTACTTATCTTATTAACAAATGATACTATTTCTTCATATGTTGAGAATATATGGGAGACTATTTACCTTCTAAATATTGTCTTAATACCGTGAAATATATGATCCTTCTTACTCTTTGGATCATACGTATTTATGGAGTTCACATTCCATCTACTGGGTGCCATTTCTATTCAATGGCATACACTAGGTCAATTTATGAATTGAAATGAATAATTCCAAACATGTAAAATACCTAAAGTAAATTGAACAGTTTATGGATATAATCCATAATCATAAAAATGTTTTCTTTGAGGAGGTATTTACTCATAAACCCTTCATAGTGGTTTGTAAAGAAAATGAGAATTATCCAAAGAATATCCCTGGGAGTGTCGTAACCAAGAGTACAGAAAGGCCCGTTGTCATGTACCTGTTCCCATTCGAGTCAAGCTCAAAGAGGTGTTTTTGGGTTTTAACCCTAGGTACATCTGTGCCTGAGCCACCTCTACCCACTCGTATCCATACAGGGATGTATTTTCTTGGAAAACTCACAAAATATCTACATTACCAAAATTCTAGGAAGTTCTTCTATACTATTCCCCAAAGTCTATCTTTGGGTAATGTGATCTAATCAGAGTTTATCTAAATCTTGTTTCCAAGGTTATTGCTAAAATTTTTCGGATACCAACTGTAACGCCCCGACCGAGAAGCCTAGAGTCGTTAAATTTTTTAATACATTGGCATGATTACAAGGAATCAAGTACCAAAAGACTGATCAGTTTAGCAATCTTGGAAAATTTATTACATACACGAACATCACATTACACTTTTTAACATACAAAAAATAATAATCCTTTTAGAATTACATTGTTCCCTTAGCTTAACCCTGCAAATCAAACATAAAACACTTCTTGGGATCCTGGGAAAATAAAACATAATAAAGGGGTGAGCTCAGATGCCCGGTAAGGGTAAATAATTTAGCAGAAGCAATAAACCTTTAAGGCATGATGTGTAATAAAAACAACATCTTTTTTAAACATAATATTGAACATAATATGGAAAAAAATGAATCAAACATCATCATATAAACAAGAACATGGATATTCTACTAGTCGAACAATCACATGTAGAAACTAATTTCATAATGAGGGAATGCCTAACGCCGGACATCATTACCACATAGTCAAGGCCTTGTGCCAAGAATACGAATAATTTTTTTTTCAAGGCCTTGTTCCAAGATACTAGTCTGTCTCATGAGACCTACCGATGCATCGAGAAGCTATAGAGGGCTCCACCCGTCACTTACTAAGTCCACTGCATTCCTCATATGAAAACGTTGAAATATAACATAAAAATTCATATTAAAACTAGCATACAAAATGTCAATACATTAACCACAAACCATGAATGGTATAAAAATAGAACATCCATAGTCAAACATATGATAACTCGTTCAATACAATATGGAATATTTTATTATAGTAAATCAACCTCAATCAAAAATAATTTCTAGTAAAAGATGCTGAAAAAGTTAAAAATGACGAGTAAAACCTTTTGAGAGAAATATCCCTTTTGTTAAATCATTTAAAAGTCACACATTTATAAAGAAAGTAATTTAAAACAGAATTTTGAATCAAAATTTCCAATACCACTTTGAAACTTTTGAAAGAGAATTATCATTTCAAAACATTCATGTCTTTATAAATAAATCCTCAAAATCATTTTGAAAACCTGGACATTAATTAAAAAGATTTAGAAAGATAAATATTTAAAACATTTAAAATTCTGATCTTGATAATGAGTACCTTTCTCAAATCCTTAAAATATTCATTTTAAAATCATTTTTATGAATAATGGACATGGATGAAAATAATGTCCCAGTAAATACTTACACATAAACAATCTCAGACAATAATGAGATTGAGAAATTAACTCTTACCTTGCACTTTCCTTTAGTCGAGGGTACGTTTAACCTCTTATATGAAGATCATAGTATGATATTAAATTATACCAGAACTATATTAACATTTATGATATCGTACAGGATTCATTTATGACTTTATACTACCCATTTAATAATAATTTCCATGATAAATTAACATTTTGGGTAATAATCACTTTCTTTATCATACATATTTTAATTTGTTATTATTGACCGTATCATTTAAGTCATGATTTAAATAATTCCCGAATACAAACATTGATTCATATATCATATATATTTAGAATATAAACAGTTATAATATATTGATATATGAAATGGAAAACACCGTTTATGGAGACGGTAGGCCATACGTACGCATAAACGATGTTTCTATTTACATATCGTATTGAATGGAAGTATGTGAATAAGATATATGTAAGTACATAAATACATATATATATATATATACCCTCAGTATAATTGATATGTCATATATTACATAATTATTAGTAATATATATATTTTTATAATCGTCGATGAATGGTGAACGTGGAAATGAATCTCATCGCGTCGTGGAGACGATAATCTGTACGTATGCACGAGCGACAATATAATTTATTTAATGGTGTGGAATTGGATGGTATATTAATTGTAAAGAGACATTATAATGTTATTTTCATTATTTATATACATATTAATCATCATTATATCCATCCAAATAACATAGTGTTGAATAACAAATTACACCACGACGTGGAGATGGTAAGCGGTACGTACGCACACATGGTGACATTATTATTCATAGGATGGATATAATAATGAACATTGTAATTCCATAGTTATAATAACATCACAGTATATATAAGGCACTGGAGTTATTATTTTGGTATGGTAATAACAAAGAAAGAGTAAGTGGAAGAATAAAAGAACGTGAAAGAGGGTGGTGAAATCATTACCTCTTCTTCGGGTTCTTCCTTTTGATTTAATCAAAAGGGATCCTTAGGCTGGCTTTTTGACCAAAGAAAGGTCTCTATGATGAAGGTAGGATAGTTGGGAGGATATTAAGGCAGGTTTTGGCTGAGACAAATGGCTTTGGAGGTGTGAATATGAGATAAGGGGAAGTGCCCTTTTATAAGACGGGTGAGGGGAACTTTAGAAAAAGATTGAAATATTATTTTATAATAAAATCATATTCGGATTATAATGACTCAAAATTAATTTCTTTCTAATATAAAGTGGTTATGGGTCAAAATATTCTCAACCAATAGGTTTTAGACAAGTTTAGGTTACCATTTTAACCTTATTGTTTAGATTTAACTCTAAGTTAAATAATTTAACTTTTAGCGTTCCTTCTTGTATTATAACACTATATTGTTAATAAAGTTACTATAAACTTCCAAGATAACCTCAAATGGTTAATTAATGACATATATAATATTATTTAAGCACTTTTTCTGATCCTTAGATTTTTATGAATCAAATATCAAATAATAATATAATATTTAATTTAAAAACTCTTTTATGTCAATTTTGACACTATTTGGTATTTTGTTTTTGATAAATCCATAACAGAATTATTAAATTGAAAACAAATTATTTAATCAACCCTAAAATTTCATATTAACCTATAGAATTATTATTATTCATTAAAATTATCAAATTAGATTTATTTGGATATTTATAATATCAATTGTTTTAATCTTTCACTAATAAGGTAATTTATGCATCATCATTGTGTCATAAATAAATTTAATTATTTAATGTTTAAAAATAATAAATAAAATACCATTATGTAGGAAATATTTTTATCTTTCTAATTAATATTTATAGTAGAATATATCTTATGTATAACCCTATAATAAAAATGTTTTAGTTGTTAAACTTTGATTATAAATCTTTTAACTCTTCTTTAAATAAAATAATAATAAATGTTATAATCGAATCCAAGTGGTCCTAAAGGATAATATGTTATTCATAAGGTTGTTGTTTGTCTAAATACACTCATCTAATAGAATTAGGACATGTTTTAGGGTAATAATAATATCATTTTTACCTTTAATTACCCTATTTACTTTTAACCGTGGCAAATAAAAGTCAAAAGTTACAATTCACCAAAAATTATTTTTATCTTATTGAACCAAATTTTACTTGTTTATATCAACCGTGTCTCTTGTATTTTTAAAATTTTACTCAAAAAAGTGGTAAAATAATATTTTATGCGAATTTGTAAATGCTTCTAGGAGGTGGGTAAAAGACGGTAAAAAGTTTAATAAAATTTTATATATCTATACTTATTATAAAATGACTCCAATTAATTAAATTGAAATTATATAGGTATTATGTATCTATTTTTACCTAATATAAATTTAAATAAAATAACTAATTATTTAAATATCGAGTTGGTATTAACCGATAACACAATGTTTTTCACTATTCATAAAAAATTGAAAGTTTTCAGAAAAATACCAAAAATTCACCCTAGGCTAATTTTGATATTCTGAATTCAAAAATTAATTATATTTTATCATCTTCAAAACATAGAATTTCAATTAATTAATTTATATTAATTTCTCTTTGTCAAAACCAAAAAGCGTATTTTTAAGAAATAATAACTATCAAAAGATTGACACTTGTTTCTATCCAATTTCGAAGTGAAATTACTTAAAATGGGCAGAATTGGTTTAAATGGTAAAAATATAATCTAATTATACTTCCAAACCATTAAAATTTATAATTTAATGCTATAAATTATTTTTATTAAACAAGTTGTCTTTAGTTAAAATATAGTATTTTTCACTATTCACCCAAAAATAAAAGTTATCCAAAAAACACCAAAAAATTATTTAAACTAAATTCTTATGTCCCCATTATAAAGAAGAAGTTTATATTGCTAAATTGAATATATAAAAGTATAAAATATTGGATTTAAAAAGGGTTCCCTATTAAAAGGTGGTAAAATTGCATTTAAAAAAATACTTCTTTTATCTGAAAAAAATTAATTAGTTCTAAAATCATGTCTAAGGAACTCATAATATGGATTATAAAATTATAAAGATTATATATAGTTAAAATTTTAGTTAATACTATTCATAACCTCTTTTTAATGGCAAGTTTGGTAAGTCGTGGTGCGCTTGAACTCGGTGTTGCGCGTAGTGAAATTTGTTGAATTACTTGGAAGAAATAACGTACTATGAAATCCTGGGGTGTTACACACCACCTCAGCCTGATCGGCCAGTCGCACTCCAGTTCCCTGCCAGAAGAGACACTACTAACCCTGATCCCAAATTTGGAGTCAGTACATACCCTCTCTCACTAGATTCTGGAGGAAAGGTCTGGCAGAACTACTTTAGATGGACCATCCTGAAAAAAATAAACACTTAAATGTATTTGTATCACATATTCTCCTCATGTGTCCCTCACTCCAACATTGATGAAATATTACCAAAATACTAGTACTCATGCTCTGGATGGTATTCCCCTCATAAGAGACCTCAAAGATTATCTTTCGTCCATCTGAAACTAAGAAACTAGGTCAAGAAGATGAACAACCTTGCTCTACAACCCTAGATTCTCTCAAGATACTTTTAGTAATCAGTTCCCAATTAATGATTTCTAAGACAATAGTAAGCTGAAAAGATTTCACATGTGATTGAATGTCATACTTGAGACCACTGTCATATATAATATCTTTCATTACCTCATCACCTAATAAAATAGGTGTGAAATTCTAGAGCTCTATAAAATAGAAAAAATAGTCCATGAATGATAACATTCCAAGCATAAAATTCATAAACTCTTTGGCTCTATCAACCCTCAATATCTCAGGATAAAAACAATCATAAAATGCTGTCTGGAAATACCTCCAATCCATATCTCAATGATGATTCATCAATGTAATCATGTCCCACAATCTCTTGGTGGAATCCTCTAGAATATATTTAGAATTATTCACTATCCTCTTAGGAGGAATCTTGAGATACTCAAAGATCGATAAAATGGCCTCTATCCATGACTTTCTAGCCTGTGGCCTTCCATCCCCTGAAAACACGGGTGAATACTGCTAATGGAAATCAAACATCAACTCTTCCATAGTTGGGACATGCCACATTGGTTCTTGGATTTTCTACATGAAATATAAGAGGCCCTATCAAAACTAGGCCTTGTGACCCATCTAAGGTATAACATGTGGTGCCACCAGAGGCACTGCTGAATATTATACCAGTGGATTTGGGACCACCACCTCGGGGGTATGGTTTTTTCTAACCTCCTAGTGTAAAGGTGTAGGGAACCATGGTGGAATATTTTAAAAAATTTGAACCACACACCTCATAAAATATATGTCATTAACATTATCACATGTATAAAAGTAGGACATGCACAATCCATCCTATTTACAACTCACACCTCTCTTCCTACTCCAAAATCTTGGTCTTTGTGACATAGAAATCACGAAGAGAAGCCATGGTTTCTACCTGATTCTCACTACTAATGTTGAGAAAAATTCAACTTCTCTAGTATAAACTTAAGGCCCTGGTATACGCAGATTCAATTTCTATTTATAGTGGAAAATTACCTTTAGATTGAAATTAGAATCACGTTTTAATTTTGACGATTTATTTTAGAATTCAGTTTCATTTATGTCCATTCTCATTTATATAAAAATAATTTTACAGTGTTTGAATTATATGTGTCACCATTTCTAATTTTTAAGGGCCCATACACCTTATAAATTGAATGGTAGAATCCAATTAATTCTAACCACTGATTTATCCAATCCCTGCATGAAATGTCAGGAAAATTTCGTCGACAAAGCAATAATGGCACCAAAACATGCTATAAGAAATTCACGTAGTAAGTAAACATGGAATGGAATAATGCTTGTAAAATAAATCTTGAAATAGATATAATAATTCTTGATGCAAGCCTTCCTTACCATACCTGGAAAAGGATAAAAAGTTTTAATCACAAGGAACGTCAAACACCAATTACATCATCCCAAAGTCTAATAAAAACAAATATAAAAAATATAAACTAGAACATCATTTCCCATCCTAGTAAATTTATATTCTTTCATATATGTGAGGTAGCTACTCCTAGGAAAAAGACATTACCAAATTCCAAAACATTCCTTATCTCTTATCTAATATTAAAAAATGATAATAAAAAACAAAATAAATGTTCTGATACCACTTTGTGACATCTGAAACGTATTTCACTCAATTGTAACCGAGATCAGTTGGCCACAAGGCCTCAAGTGCACCTCCCCGTACGCCAGAGTCTTCTGAATAAAAGTGAGGGTCCATGATGGAATAATGGGGATACTATACCCCAAA
This sequence comes from Viscum album, assembly GCA_963277665.1. Lineage (NCBI taxonomy): Eukaryota > Viridiplantae > Streptophyta > Magnoliopsida > Santalales > Viscaceae > Viscum > Viscum album. The sequence continues at coordinate 1,893,405,170 of OY728158.1, read as the reverse complement.
ATCAGTGTGTATCACACAATTAGAATATTATCCTATTTCCACGGTTGAAAACCGTGGAAGTAGGGCCCAAAACTGTGGCAATATCCAACAAACACTATTTTCTTAAACTATGGATGCTATCATCGTGGTAGTAGGCCCCGACCTATTACAATTTTTTTTTAAAACCATGACAATAGGTCTTATAATGGTCCACTATGGAAGTTGATCTATGGCCATAGTTTAAACCATGGTAATAGGTGTTATTACCATGGTTAAAAACCATATATATAGACCCAGAAAACCGTGGCTACAGACCACAAATAATATGTCACCCCCGGATTTGATGTCTAGACATAACCTATAGAATTCAGCTGCCTAACCACTCCACCACATTGAGCTTCATGTATTTAAGTATATATTATTTTGTATATGTTATAAAAAACATTGGTGGTAGCCTAAAAATCATCGCAATAGAGTTTCCTACTCTATTTTCTGCAGGAATATTTTTTTCCATGTAAGGGGGGAGACCTATAGAAATGGTTTTGAAAAGTGTGGCTATATGTGTGGGATATGGCCATGGTTTAACTAAAAACATAGAAATTTCCCTTGAAAAAATGACATATATCCAAAGTTTTGAGTACCATGGTTATAGGCCACACATCGGTGATTATAGCCTACCTATAGCCACAATTTTAAACCCATGGATATAGGTTCGTTGTATTTTCCCAATTTTTAACTTTTGATAATAGTAAAATCATATTAGTCAACAGTGGAAGCATATAAAATAACTGAAAAACTAAATAATAAGCATACATCAAATAAATAAACAAGTAATACCATTCAATAGTGTAATATAAAAATGATGATCATTTCGTGATATAAAAAATAAAATTCATACCTGGAAACATGCATCTAGTGTAATTCAAGTATCAAGAGTAAAAAATATCAAAAAATAAATATCCTAATATAGAATCAAGATCCATATCCTTATCACGTGCTCACTTACTTTTAATAAATAATCAATCAAGCATTTGAAGGTGGGTTCTTTCCCCTATCCCTACCCGCATCCCTGAATTCTATTCGGGTACCCTATCACATCCCGAATAGGGTATGAGATAACACTCAATAGGACACCACCAATGATGTCTCTTACAATCTAGTGTATTCATATAAGTTGAATTAGTGTGAGAATATTACATAAGTACAAGTAATAATGATAGAAGAAAAGTTGTATAGTCTATCAAGTATTACTATAATCCAGAAACTAAATCAAAAAGTATTTATATAAATCATAGAAAGCATAAACAATTTCCTACACCATGTAATCATGTATTAGGATTACCTATTCTAGGGTCCAATTAGTATAAATTTGCATAAAAATTGGGTATACTAAGTAAATCAGGTAAACATGATCGAAGGAGAAAAAATGTACAATGCATCTTAATGTGTCAGATCTAAGGAGTGGAAATGTCCAAGGAATCTTAATATGTAATGTAAAAAAATTAAATTGGATCATTGGAGTAAAAATGTCAAAGGAATCCTAATGAGACAAGTAATGATGATACAAGGAGTTCAAATGTCCAAGGGAACCTAATATTCTGTGCAACTCGGATCTAAAAAGTAGTAATGTCCAAGGCATCCTAATGAGTTGAGTAATACAAATCTAAGGAGTAGAAATGTCCACAACTTCTTAGAATATAAAGTAAATCAAGTAATGGGATATACATAGTATAAATGTCCAAGGAATCATAATAAATTTATTAACAATTTCATAAATCCCTTCATAATCATATAAAATCCAAAGGATTAAACAATTTATACCTTTAATATATAAATGTAAATGTTCTACAAGGTTCTTACGACCTTTAATAGTTCAATTTAACACCCCATTCAATTCTCAATTATAATAGGCACGATGAACACACCCCAAGAGTGGTATAATTGAATTAAAAGGTAGAACCCATGCCATGCATAGTTCGGGTTGAGGTCAACAACCTCCAACCATGAGAAAATATTTTATGGAATGTCTCGAACTGTTTTTTATCAATTCACTCAAGGTTCCATTAACGCAGAGAGAATCTATAAAAAAGTCCAGAATGTATCATGACACACACATTTTAACATGTGAAATTTTTCAAAATTTTAGACTGAAAAAATAATATAGAAGTGGCAAGTAGGTTCGAACCATAGAGTTAATTAGAGTAGACACTATGAATATCCTCTTGGAGAAATGTTTAGTAAGATGATCTTTAATTGTGATTAACAACTAAAAATATTAAAAATAAAAAAATATATATAAAATTGATTAATTAAATTAACTAAAACGATCTAAGTGAACTAAACTAAGAAATTTAAGAAACTAGCAGAGATGGAATTGTAAGAGCTGTGATGTCCGCTTAGGTGAATGTAATGCCAAATATTTAATTTAGAAATATGAATATTTATTTATTAATTATCAACAATACTAAATCAAATTAGAATAATTTCATGTATCATCATCTAATGTTAGAAAAGATTCTAATTTTTATAAAAATCATCCATCATTTCATTCTCTCTCTTAGATAATAATTTGTACATCAATGTAGCATTGAATCACTTGTTGAAATACCACAACCAATTTCTGAAAATGTTGATGTATCTATCTATGCCATGTTTTCTCACATGAGATTAATTATTATATATCCCTCATGAAAGTTTGAAGGAGAATGATCACAAAATATTAATTTCTCAATTAATATATTCATTTATTCAAAATTCCCTAGCTTGTGATTTAAAATTCTCTCACATGCGTGATTGAATTTGGGATAAATAGATTCCGTGATGATATCCTACCCATGATTAATTATTAGGTATTACACAAACAAGCACCAAAGCAAGCGTATAGAATCCAAAATACAATTAATTATAATGAAGATATAATTAATTAAATAAACTTCCAATTAAAAATAATAATAATTTAAAAGGAAATAAAATATGAAAATATAATAAGGCACCCATACAACATCATGTTCATCAACACTCTAATACAGAAGAATTATCCTGTCATCATGACAAAAAAACACATAAAATAATACATGGATATCACCATGCTCGTTTCATCACAGTTGTCCCCACACTTTTTTGTAGATGATTGCAAAATAATAATCACCACTCCACTAATCGATGCAATGTCGAACCATACCATCACATTGCCGAAAAAATGATCGAATCATTGTTCGATCTTAGCGCACAAAGCAGTTTCTACCTTTCAACATCCAAATGAAAATTGAACCATTACGCATGTTCCAACGCTCTAGAAAAACATCTCACCCACCCGGAATGTGGGATAGAACATCTTCTTTATTGAAGGAGGATGGAGAATCACTATTTGTGCACTATGGGGAAAGGGGGAGGCGACATGATGGATTTGTGAGGGGAGGGCTATGTGGGGGAGCACTGTATGTTAGTCTTTCAGTGAAGAGATCTTCATTTAAATAGAAAACTAAATTTGAAAACGAATCAAAATGGACCACCAATTATAAGAGTTAAAACATTATAAAATTAAATTCAAAAATGGATAAATAAATTAAAGAAAGTTAAAAAAATTATAATACTAAATGTAAGATTAAAATAATGGTAATATAAATAAAATAAATTCGTGTAAATAATTAATGAATGAAAATAAATTAAACTAGAAAAACAGATATTTGTACATAAGGTTAGAAATACAAATACAAAAAGATAGTAGTTATATTCGATTTTAATCTATATAGATAATAATATGACTAATATTAAATATTAATCTAATTTAATAAAAATAATAATATAAGAAAATAATACTACTTTTATTAATTCTAAAAATATTTAAAAAGGAAATGAAAAAAATATATAAAAATAAAAAATTAATAAAATTACCAAAAAATATATAAACTAATAATGACACTAATATAAATTAAACTACTAAAAATAAAAAGTGAGAGACATTAAATTTTAATATTGTATAAAACCCATAAAAAATAATAAAAAATAATGAAAACCCTATAAATTTAGAGATATAATCACCCATATATAATTAAATAAACTTGGGTAACATGTTAAATAAAATCAACAATTATACACATAAAAAATAATAAAATATAATGATAAAAATTACAAGTTCATAATTTTTTAATCTATTTTACCCACAAAATATCATGATAAATTTTAAAATTTCAATTTTCAAAAATAATTTCCCTTCCTCTCATATTCCTTCCAAAAAGAAGTTTCACTCATTCATCATGTATCTTACCTTACCATCACTCTCATTGATCAAACTATTCATTAATAAATCTTTGCTAAATTATAATACAAATGAATGCTTACTATATGGTTTTCATAAATTTCACATCTCCACTAGTGGACGTAAAAATAAAACACCAATCTTGAAGACTTCACATTAGGCTCAAATGTATTTGAGGCTGCTAGATGGTGGTTCATAAAAAATGTGTTAGTTTTTATAAAAAAACTAGGGGTGAATCTCGAAATAGATACCTGATAAGTGTCAATCAAAATGTCTCCATCATACTCTCACTCCCCAACACATAAACCATTACCTATCCCCAAGCATATGAACATACAACGTATCTCCTTTATTTTTACCCCAATAAATTTATTTCATTTTTTGTCAAAAACAAGTCAAATAATATGGGTAGAAAAAAATAGTGAGTATTAACTCCAAAACCCCATTAAATTAATTTCAGAAACAATAGAATATAAATGTACACATGTAGAGTATGGAATATATAATCCCAATGAATGTAGGTCATATAGAAAACTCTCTATATCCTAGAGTAATGATTCATCACTTTCATATGTATCCAAAAAAGTGAGGGTTACCACATAACGAACACAAAAGCAATCATTATTGGAACAAAAAATAATCTACTTTCCCATATCCATATACATGTAACCAATATGGATATTTTGAAATATGAAACAAATATTCATGAGGGGATAATGTTGATCCATGTGCATAAAATGACTTACCCCCCCTCTCAAATATTCCTCTATATTAATAAATATATACCTTACACTTAGATTAAAATTCACAATGAAAATATTCAAGAAATAGGTAAGGAAGGGTATCAGATTTGGGATCATCCTAAAAGGATTCTTCATGGATTATAAGGGCTACATGATAGAGAAAATATATGAGTGGATTAGTGGGTCAAATGAGGTAGATATCAAATAAATTCCTTATAAATTTTAGTCAAACATTCAAATTTACTATCACTTTGATGGGAAAAAATGGAATGTTCTAGAAGAAAAAACATGCTTAGGATTACCTAATGAAAAAGAGAAACATGAGATGATGTAAAAATGGGACAAAGTCCTCAGGGGTATGGAAATAAAATGTTAGACAATATAGGTGAGCATGAGTTAAAATAAGTGCCTCAAATATATATGACAACCTGAAAAAATAAATGAATCATGAAATAATATCATAAATCATATAAGTCATGAGATCAAGGGTTAACAAATTATCAATATTAATCATACACTTAGATTACCCAAGATACAAGTGGTATTCCCCTGATTGTGTTACTAAATAAATGTATCCATTTTAATGTGGGTTTATCAATGAAATGAATGTTAGTTTTATTTCATTTTATTTGAGTTAGTTATTTTACATGGTGTTTTTGCAAGCATAAAATATAATACAAAATAAAAAAATACCTATGTAAGTGTAAATAGATGCAGAAAAGTTGTTTATTTCTGAAAAAGTTCCAAAAATGATGTGACTAAAAGATATACACATGGAAAACACATACCTGCATCTTATCAAAGAATTCACATCATAATAAAAATATTCTGGATTATAAAACTACATATGATGAACATAGATCCACTAGAGTTCCATAAAAAAATTATTATGGGAAATTCATTCCATTTTATTACACTAAAACTAAATTAAATAAAACAAAATGAAGTAAAAAAGAAAACAAAGAAAGGTGGGTTTCCTCCCACTGAGTGAAAAGTTTAATTTTTTTCAACATGAAGTTATTGAAACTCCACTAAGATCGAACAAAAATATATACCATGCATATTCTTCTTTATCAATTGGAGCATGTAATCCACTCATTTAAAAGGAAATATTCCTAGAATTTTCACAATAACTCAACTAAAACATATTAGAAAAATTAATGGGTGGAATGAAATGAAAATATCTTATAACATAAGGGACTGAATATACCTAGTCTGAAGAAATTATCACCAAATAGGTGATGGTTATGCAATGGGAACAATCCGGAAGATAACGAGCATTATATTTTTGAATATCCACCGGATAATAAATTCCTTTAGTAGAATATTTCAATGGTTGAATTAGATTACTAAATTTTGTGAATGCAATATTTGGGTAGAGAATGTATCCCAATACATTTTCACTGCCAACCACTAGCATAGGGAAATCCAATAGTTTCAGGTTTAATTCATGCTTGATGCATGGAGTAATCAGGTTAAGCTCAATTGGAGTATATGACTCTATTGTGTCCAGAATGAATTTTTTTTCAAATGTTTCTTCTATACTGCCCTTATAATATTTTTTCATTAGAATATGTTTAACAAAGAAATCAGGTTCCTCCAATAAATCCCATCTATCCATTATATCTAGAAAATTGTGAATTTTTTCTACTACCCATATTGAATAATTTTTCGATTCTTGAAATATTTCATTTTTAACTATTTTGGGAAAAAATTAAAACACACAAGGATTTTAAGAAAGTAGTGATTGGTGTCATTTGATGGGAAGTCCACTTGCATGTAGAAATTCAGGCTGTATTGGTTCATTTATGATATTATCATGGTAAATAAGGGTCCTATTTTAATGTCATCTTCATCCTCAAAAGGTGAAAGTTGATAGACATTGAATGTGTCCATTTTCACTTTAGGATGTATATATTTTCAACTCACATAATAAGAACATGTAATCACATTTTCTTGGGGGACCTTTGTATTTAACATGGTAGAAGAAAATGATATCGCATTATTGAAATGTGATTATATTGAAAGAATTAAATTTTGAAGGATAGGAGTCATCACTAGTATGAAAATAATACAGATCAATCTCATTATTTGAATTGGGACATGGATGTTTTTAAAATGGAACATCAATTACACTCACCTCAAAATAATTGTTATGAATTAGATAATGAAGTTGTAGTGAGGTAAGTAGTTGGGAAAGATGATTTATTTTATTTTATAGATATTTTGTTGAGGAAAAAACTTTTGATTTATGATCATTTTGAAGTTCAATGCTCCAATTTTCCTCAGTCAAAGTAGAAAAATATGTGTTCAATTATTGAATAATTTTTTACAGATTAATTATGAAATTCTAAATTTGGAACAATTCTATGACAAGGAAATTGATTAACAGGTGGGTAGGAACCTAGAGTAGAGTATGGTTCATAACATGGAATTGAATAATAATCATTAAAATAAATAGTATTACCCAGATAGATCATTTGTGGTGAATTATTATACCTCATACTATGAACTATGGCCATGTAGGTCAGGATTTTATTGTATCTATGTGGTGTTTCTCACACCATTATGAACTTCTAAATGTCTTTAAATTACCTACAATGAAAAACGTTCAGAGTATAAAACTAAACATTTTTATTTGTTTTTTTTCTTTTTTTTACCTCAATCAATATTTTAAAGTAACTCTTAATGCTACTATTCTCTTAGAAAATGAAGCCAAAAATCTGACACACACATTCAAACACCTGAAATTTTGAAAATTTATAAACCAATAAGCAAATGTAAAAGCAGATATTAGGTTCAAACCATAGAGATAATTTGAGTAGGAATAAGGAATATCCTCTTGGAGGAGAGTTTAATAAGATGAGCTTTACTATTGATTAACAACTAAAAATTTTAAAATTTGAATAACAATTTAAAAATGATGGAATAAATTAACTAATACAATCTAACTTAACCGAACTAAGAAATGGAATAAACTGGTGGAGATGGATGTTTATGATTTTTGACATCTGTTTAGGTGCATGAAATTCCAATTATTTAATTTCTATATCTCAATATTTATTTATTCAATTACCAATGATTCTAAATTTAATTAAAATTCTATTAGGTCTTGTTCTATGATGTTAGAAAAAATTATAAGTTTCACTCAAATCAGATATAATTTCATTCTCGAGCTTGAAGAATAATGTTTTCATCAATGTAGCATTGAATTATTTAGTGAAATAGCACAACCCATTTCTCAAAAAGTCGAAGTATCTATCTATGTCAGGTTTTCTCACATGAGATCACTTTTTAGGCATTACTAATGAATATTTTAAGGGGATGGTACAAAAAATATTAATTTCTCAATTAAAATATTTATTTATTCAGAATTTTCTTATGTATGATTTATAATTCTCTTACACACACGATCGGAAAAGGGATAAATAAATTCCCTAATGATCTACTATCTGGTAATACTTATTATCTATCACATGAATGGGCACTAAATTAGGTGCACAGAATCTAAAAGAAAATTAATTCAAACACATGAATAATTAATTATATAAATATCCTTTTTAAAAATAATTTTAAAGGAAATCAAATATGGATATATAATAAGGCATGTGTACACCATAATGTTTTTCAACACTTCGACATAGAAGAATTATCCCATTATCATGAAAACACAACATGTTAAATAATAAAAAGATGTTACCATGCTCGTGTTATTACATTTGTCACTGCAAGCCACCATTGATGATCACAAAATTATAATTACCACTATGATGATCACTATTACGTCTAACCAAACCACCCCAAAAGAAAAAAATTATTGTATCAGTGTTCACTCTTGACACTAAAAGCACCAAACACCTATCAATCTTTGAATAAAAATTTAACCTTCGTGCACACACTAATACTAAATAATTACTTTTCACCCACCCTGAAGGTGTGATGCGACCTTTCCTTTGGTGAAGGAGGAGGGAAAATCACTATTGGTGCGTTATAAGGAGGGGGGGGGGGGCGTGAAGGAGGGGTGGGGGTAGTGCGACAGGGAGGAGTGCTACAATTCAATTCTTCAGCGAAGAGATCTACATTATGATAGAAAACTAAATTTGAAAAACGTGAAAACAAATATCCATTTAAAAGAGTGAAAAAATTATAAAATTAAATAAAAAATAGTAAAATCAATGAATGAAAGATAATTTTTTTAAAAATTAATAAATCATAGATTAAAATAGTGTTAATAAAAATTAAATAAATTAATTTAAATAGTTATTCAACTAAAATAAATTAAACTAGATAAATATAAATAGGTATAAAAAATTAGAAGTACTAAAACATAAAATAAAATAAAATAAGTAGATAGATAAAATTTTAATCTATATACATAATAATAATACTAATATTAAATATTAATCTAATTTAATAAAAACAATAAACTAATAAAATGAATAACAATTTTATTAATAATAAAAATATTTTAAAATAATGGAATATCAAAATATGAAAAATTACTAAAATTACTAAAAAAAGTAATAAACTAACAATAACACTAATAGAAATTAAACTCCTAGAAATAAAAAATCATCAGAAATTAAATATTAATAATGTATAAAATCCATAAAAACAAATATAAAATAATTAAAAACAAATAATGTTAGATATAGAAATACATATATATAATTAAAAAAATTGGGTTACATGTTACATTAAATTAAAAACTATACAGAGAATAAAAAATAAAAAATTATAAAATCAAAATAAACTAATAAAAAAATTACTAATTTTGGTATATAAATTATCTAAAAATTATAAAAATATCCAAAATCCTACAAATCTATGAAACAACCTAAAAATGGTAAAATTTGTTGAAAAAATAATTAAAACAAAATTAAAAAAATATAAACAAATTAGCAAAATCAATTCACATTATGAAAAAATGGAAACAAACTATTAATAATGAGACACTGAAGTAAAAATTATAGATCAATTACCTTAGAATATTATATGAACACTCATACATTATCAACTTATTATTTATCTAGATCAGAAGAAAATTGAATAATGGATAAAATCCCAAAAAACATGTTATAAGATCATATAAAAAATAACTCCATTGAGAAAAAGAAAATGAAAATAAGGTTGTAGTTGAATAGAGAACTCATTGGCGCACATCCAATGAGACCAATGGTGTTCAAATAAGAGTTTAGCTCGAAAAGTTATGGAAAATCCTAGGCTAGGCTTCCATGGGAGATCTCCAATATATAGAAAAGGGGCTACTACATGAAAAAAATGAGAAAGGAGGATGAGGTTTAAACATTTAAAGAATTTAGAGAAAAATGGTCATTTACACTCTAAAAATGAGGTCGTACAATTTGGATGAATGGTTAGACAAATCATGCACTAATTATATTCCCTTCACTATCTCTAAACCCCCTCAAAATGTCATGGTGCACGGTTAGGGAAACTGTGTACCGAACACACATTTTTCCGTTGTTAGAAACTCTACAAAAAATGAACAAGAATTCATCCTAGGTCGTATGGTTAGGGAAAATGGTGAACCCTTTTTTGTTTACTGATATGGCCCGCACAGTTTACTTTAACCATGTGGATTGGGCGACACCATTTCATCTAACCATGTGGCCCAATGTTTTTCTCTAAAAAGTGGGGCTTTAGGCTCTGAACAAGTCCCAGACACCCCATCTCTTACATAAAATCATTATTCGTTCTCCTAAGGTAAAAATTAAGGAATTAAAATGAAAATAAAAGGATATATACTTCATATAAAAATATGGGATCTTACATCTTCATGATAGTGAACAAAAGGAAACAAATTTCGAGTAGGAGATATTAAAATTTCATATTACTTGAGTACGAAGGATGGGAAAAATTCGTAACATTAATGACTCAGAAAAAATTAAAAAAAAGAGAATGAATATGTTAAATCATGGTGATCATGTCATTAACTAACCCAGTCCATCCATCCTTTAAATTCTAGAGCCAACTTGTGACGTACCCAAGGCATATTTTCGATCACCCTGAGTTAGTGCAATAAACCAAAGGCATGAAATAAGAGCTCATGGGAATGATTTCACCCCTATAAAAGTTTAAACAAGAAGTGAAAAATGTAATTATTTTTTGAATGCCCCATCAATAATCCCTACTCCCACACCCAATCACATAAGTATAAACAAGAAACCCAAATAGAACATATATAAAGTAATTCATTTCAATCAAATACCCTCCAACTCCATCACATAAAATATAATTTAGCTTTCACATCTATAAAACCACATATATGATGCATCACCAATTAAATTTAAGAAAATTAGAAAATTTATACTTGGATGGTGTGAAAATTAAATAGAAATAAAAATAAAAAACCGACTAACCTCTATGTGACTTTGTGGTTCACTATATAATCTCAAAATAAAAAAAAACTCAAAGTTCTGTCAAAAGCAGATCCAGGACCGAAAAATGAGATATAAATATAGTTATGAACATAAAATTTCCTCATAGTTCACCACCCATCATTCGACATTCTTAATAATTAAGAAATTATCCATTATTATTCAATTTTTAAAACAGATAGAGTTATAAGATTGATTTTCCACTTTTATAAGAAAATCTAATAAAAAATTATCAAAATTCATTAAATCAATTTTATTTTTATTTAAAATGAAATCAATATCTTATAAAAAATTATTTGGTCAACACGATTGCAATTTAATAAAAAAACACCATTTTAAAATAACTTTCAAAATCCACTTTAGAAACATCCTTTCTCAAAGCCTATTTATCTTTTAAAGAATAAATAGAAGAAAAAAACATAATTTAACAATTGTAAAAGGAATAAAGTACCACAAATGAATTACCATTAATTAAAATTTATGATGAAGAAAATCTAGAGCTAATTTAAGATTTTTTTAAAACTATAGATCCTCATAATGATTAATGATCTAATCAGAAACACATCCAATGTGCATGTTAACTTCTTAAGAGAATATTACTTTAACCTATCAAGGTTATGTTATCTATCAATGACACCACATCCACCCATCCACTAAGAAGTACATTTCTTTTTCTAGAAATGTGGGGACACCCCTCCATGACACTGTAAATTTCATTTGTGTCTAAGTTTTTAGTTCATATGGTGTAATCCAAAGGGTTAATTATTCTATCCTTCCTCTCTTTGATATATGACTTCCCATGTTCTTATAAATTTAAAAATAATTAATTTAAATAAATGGTACTTTCATCAACCCTCATAAAGTAATTGATTTTAATAAAGGGAAATGTATATTTAAACTATTTTATCCTCAAATCCCGGGGAAAGATTTAAAACACCCAATAGATATATAATAAATCTTCAAAACCATCCCGTGATCTGTTTAATAAATTAAAATTACCTTTATAAAACATAGAAAACAATGTGAAACATGATAATTGTACCTTTATAATTCACTTTAGAAATTTAGTTAAGGATTATTTCCTAAAAAAGTGAGTTTGAGTTCCAAATTTTAATTCTTAAGGTTTACCTCCCATTACACACACATACATTTACACACAAAGACACACACTTTCAAAAAAAATTAAATATCCTAATGTTAATTTCCACACACACACAAACACCAACATATATTTGTATAACCATCGATAACATCAAAATAAATTTGAAAGCCTCGCATTTTTATTCAAAACCATTCTTGAAATAGTCTATTAATACTTGTAATTTCTTGTATTACTTTAAATGAAAAGTATAATTTAATAACCAATTGAGATTTCACTTTGGAGACACAAAAAACTTTTTAAATCACATAATACATTCATAAAGTCCATTCAATAAATTTTGAAACACGTAATGCACATAGTTAAATAATGTAGAAGTTAAACCAAAATCTAAAATGGAAAGACTCATTTCATTCTATAAAAACCAATTTTAAATAGTATTCTACCCTTATAAATTTCATAAAAATCCATAATTCTATCATTAGGTTCCAGGAAAATTAATTTAAAATCCATGAAATCGATGTTTCAAAAATTAAATAGCTAGGTTTGGGGAAAACTACCTCAAATCAAAGGGGGAAGGTCCCAAAAATTGAATATAGGATAAAAGGAACTCAAAAAAGAGATCTTATAATGAATAATATAAAAAAACTCAAGAATATTAAAATAAATTTTAATAAACTATGTAAATAATGGTTGGCGTGTGAGAGAACTACCCACCATAAAACCTTTCCCCCCCAAAATATACCAATCTCAATGGGAAGTCCCATATAGGAAAAAAATAAATTAGAAAATAATGATTGGTTATGATGTGATATATAAGAAACTCAAAGATAAACTAAATCAATATAATAAAATCATCTAAAAAACCCTATAAATCCTTAGATTATTAAGGAATAAATCCACCCGAATGAATTTGGGAAATGATTAAAGAACGGGGACCCATAGTAGATTTCCCTACCATTTAAAAAATGAACATGGTGGTTTTGAAAAGACTAAGTCACTCCAAAGAATCACCAAAAAAACTCTAACCTTCAACTAAAGAGGCTAAAAAAACCTTTGATCATACACATAATTATAGTCTCCTGAAACAACCATTCACTATCTTAACAAATGCAAGACATCAACCATCCCAAAATAAACCTAAACCATTGAGCCACTCCAAATAAAATCCCAAGAAAAGGACCATCAAGCCACTCATAGACACCATAGACTAGGAATAAAAATGTAGGAGGTATCAATTAATATTATATACCTTAAAACCACATGGCCTCAAACCTTGGGCTAAAGAACCAGGTTATCCCAGGATTATATACCAAGGAAACCACTCATGGTTACCCTAGAAAAATCAAACTAACCCTAAATAGTGTGCAAACTATACTTCTCCAACATATATCCTACTCACCTAATAAATAGATCTGAGGGTTTTCCCATAGCCCAAAAACCTGAAATAAGTCATTCCACAACCATAAATAAAACTCTTATAAGACCAAATCACTTCAGAAAAAAAGTGGAACCCCAAGCCCCTTAATCCATACAAAACAACTAGGGATATACATAAGGAAGCACACATAACCATAACCCCACTATGACCAACCCAACTAAAACCCACAAGATATTTGATCCTAGAAATGACAACATTTAAGATCATTCTAAGAGGCATACTTTAATTAATGGGGAAAGCATGATACTTCAATAGTCACACTCCATGAAAAATCACCTATATACAAAACACACCAAAATTAAAAAACAAATTGAAGGGGTGAATCACAATCACCACTCAACAAAGAACAAAACATTGAAAAATTCAAAAATCTATTTTTTAAGCACACTAAAATAACAATATTAAATTTTTAATCCTTAAATTTTCACTTCAAAACCCATTTTAAACCCTTCATTCTCATTATTAAAACCATAATAAAATTTACAAATATTAATTTTTTTCAATTTATTTTTAATTTCTCTTTGTGGTTTGCAAACTAGTTTCCCTCAAAAAAATGAATGAAAATGCCCATTAATAAATAAATTACCGGTTAAAAAATCCCCAAAATAAATTCAAAACTAATTTTAAATATTTATAATATTTTCAATATGTATATCCCCATTTTAGAATCATTAAACCCTACTTGGAAACAGTTTAAAAATTATTTGAGAAGATCCTTTAATAAACTAATTTTATGAATTTTAAACATTAAACCAACTTTAAATTCCCTAATTTCAATTTCAAAGCACTAAATTTAATTTAAAAAGAAACTTAAAAATCCCAAATAACCTTTTTAAATTTTGAAATCCCTATTTTACTTTAAAATAATTTCACATTAAAATCATCTTTTTCTATATTCAATGCTAAATAATTTTTTTCTCTTTTGAAACCAACCCACACCAACCAAAATACCATATATAAAATCATATAATACAAAAAACGTATTAAATGGATATTATTTGTTGTGCATGACTTGGAAACATGCTTTAGCAGACCCTGTGCCAATCATGAAACTGACATTGGACGCCATTTTAAACAAGCTACTTGGGCACCATATGGTTTTAAAGGCCACATGACGTCATTAGGAAACACTTATTCAATCCCATTGTCATCTATAAATACATATAAATATTTTAAACAATTTCTTACATCATTAAAAATAAGCAAAAACTATTAGAAAAGTCAAAATCAAAATCTGAATCTGAGCATCCCATGATAACTTGGGTTTCATCATGAGCGATGATGATTAGTCACCCACCCATGACCATACTCCCATGATCCAATGATCCTGCTCTAATATACCATACATAAAAAATAAAAAATTCTTCTATGAAACCTAGGCCTTACTAGGTACCTTGTATATTATATTGTCCTATCACAAACCAAACTGGTCTACCCATCCATCAGATTCCATAGAAAGCTCACAACATACCTAACGTGTGTTCTCAATCACCCTAGGATGGGGAAAAGTACCAATAAAATCATATAAGAGCTCATATGAATTATTTTTTCACATGAAATAGATTAAAAGTGTAGTGATATATCTATATAAAATTTAACATGCCCCATCCATAAGTTGGATATCCACACAAAACCACATAATAAAAAACATGCAAGAATAATAGAATGACTATAAAGCAATTAATATCCCTCAACTCACCTCTAAATACATCACACAGAAAGATCATGAGATATAAAATCTACAATTCCATATATATGATGCACCACTAATTAAATAAAAGGAAAAAAGAGGAGGCATATTTGGATTGTGCGATAAGGAAACAAAAATTAAAATAAACAATCAACTAACCTCTATATGAATCCATGAGTCACCATATAATATAAAAATAATAAATACTATACATGTGGTCATACGCATATTAAATACTTGACTATGAAATATAAATATAGTATTTAGCAAAAAATTATAGACTGGTCCCCACCAACTTTTCCACATTCATAGAATAAAGACCCATTATCATGATCGTCAGAAAATAGATACAATTTGAATATAGTTTTTTTCATTTTTATAGGAAAATAAAATAAAACACCATTAATATTTAGTAATTATCTTTTCATTTTCTTTTAAATAAAAAAATCACATAGAAAACATTTCATTGTCCTATGACGCTATTATATAATAAAAACCCCAATTTGAAATCAACATTTAAAATACGTTTTATGAACATTCCTTTTTCAAATCATTTTTAACTTATAAATAAGAAAGAGAGGAAAATAAAAAACATTAATAATTATAAATGGAAATGGTTACCATAGATAAATAACAATTTCATAAACATTCTCCATGGGGGAAATCCCTAGCTCATCTAATTTTAGAGATCACTCTATATCTTCATATTATAATGTGATATAATTTCTCAAACATACAATGTCTGGGGTAATTATCCTATAATGATATATTTTCTTATTTCAAACACTCGTGGTCTTGGATCCTAGGAGAGAACTAAGTTTCCTTCCAATTATATTCTCAATAAATGGGTTTTTTTGTGGAGATCCTCAAACTAAATCAGCAACCTTCTAAAATTCATGAGTTTTCCAAAAGGACGGGTTTATGAGACTTCTTTCATAGAGTACCAACCAAACAACATATAAGGATGTTATGGAAAAACTAGGTCACAGTAGAGAATATTGAATCCTTAAATCAATATATCCCAACCAAGGTTAGTTTTGGTCAATACAGCCTATTTATTTTCCTTGTCTATGCTAAATGTGATTCGGTTTCCCGAGAGGCTTTGTGGCATAATCTGGATGGGGTTGATTTATTGAACTCTATATGGCTTATTATTAGGGACATTAACATTATTTTAGACTCTTATGAGAATAAAGGTTGATGGATTTTTATGTTTAAACAAAGGATCTATTTTCATTTATTTTCTTCGAGAAATGTTCTTATGTATATTGGTTACTTAGGTGATAGGTTCACATGGTGTAATAGTTAGAGAGACCTTCACTGAACATGATGCCACCCAGATTAGTGTTTTTATAATCTAATTCTTTATACCATATATTAGGCATGAAGTTCTGTCATCTTGTCCAAGATATCTTTGATTATGCATCCCTTCTAATCAATCTTTCCCTTGAGAGGGTAGTCAGTAGATATTAATTCTTCTCAAAATGGTGGTACTATGATCCCTATTATTAGAAAACAGTTCACTCATCATGTACTAAACACATGAAATAAACATTATAGATTGGCCTCCATAACAAACTCATATATCTTAAAGGTTATCTTTATACTATAGACCCTAGAATCCCTTCACGAAATCAAGATATAAACTACATAAAAGATTTGCTCAATCATGATGAGAATAAAATGGAAGAGGAATAGGAGGAAGATACCTTTATTTCAATTTATAGCAACAAAAATCAACTTTACGATATTTTAATGGAACACAAAATAAATACTTGTCAAGCATAAAAATCATTATAGACAAGGAGGGTGATTAGAACACTTCCTTGTTTTAGTATTGTATCAAATAAATAAGGAATAAGAACACACCTAACATCAAAGTGGAGGATGGTTAATTAATCAACAACTCCATAGTGGTGGGGTGGTATGAAAGAGAAAAGATTCTAAATCTCTACTCATATATTCTAAACCTCATATATATGAAGGATTCCCAGGGGACCACTTTGATATTTTCTACTGCATTCCCAAAGTGGTCTCGAATCACATAAATGCATGTATTGGATATATTTTGGGTTAATAGAAAATATGGAATGTCATAAAATCTCTCAACCTAGATAGTGCACCTAAACCTGATGGATTTTTGAGATTGTGTTATATTAACTCTTGGGAACTGTTAAAGGAAGACATTGTGAAAGTTATCCAAGACTACTTTTGTGGGGGTATCATTCCTCAGGTTCCATGTGTGGCCACCATAATCCTCATCCCCAAGGTGAAAGACTCGACCTCTTTTAAGAACTATCATTCCATCAGTATGTGAATCTTTGCATATAAATTCTTTTTTATTGTGATTAAAAATATAATTTTTGGGTATCTCAATCATTGGGTGTCTGATTAACAACATGGTTTTATTAGAGGACACTCGTCCCAATGTAGCATTGTCATTTCATAGAATATTATTGAGAAAATAAATAGAAAAATGGTAGGATTGAATATTTCTCATAAGGCATACATGGAAAAGTCATATGATATAATAGAATAGGGTTCTATTCTCATGGTTTTGTTGTGCATGTGTTTATCCAGATGGGTGAAATACCTTATATTCAAATGCTTTAGTTCACCATGGTTCTCAATTTCTTTATGGGAAACAATCATGGGTTTTTCAAGTAAACCATATGTGTAAGAAAAAGAGACCCAATATCTCCCAATATTTTTATAATTTTAAAATATTCCCTCTTTATATACATCAATGGAATCATTTTTAATGGGATCATCTCTCCATTTAAATACAGGTCTTACTTCAACAACATTTCTCACCTTTTTATTCTCTAATGAAATGATATTTTTTATTAATGGGGAAAAATCCATCTCTATATTTAATTATTTTATATAATACTAATTGAATTGGATATTCTAGGTAATGAATCATGATATGATTTGCATACTCATTTCCATGTCGTGGTCAGAGAGCTATGCAAGGTTGATCGAGTCCAATCTTGGAGTTCACTGATGAAACTTCCCACTGGATTATCTAATTGCACCAATATCTCATGGAAAGATTATTATATATAATTTTAATGGAGTATTTGACAATATAATGAACCAAATTATCATCTGGAAGAACTAGTACATATCTCTTATTGGACGAATCACACTGGTGAATTGTGTTCTAACATTAATATCCATGCACACCATGTATGTGCTCAAGGTTACTAATGTGGTCATTTTTAGGATATAAAACCCCAAGAAATGCATTATATGGTGGGACAATTATGAAGGTAGACACCAATAAACATCACAATCCAATCTTAAAAAACCAATGGGTGAAGGTGGAGTGAACCTACATAGTTTATCTGTCTCCATGGAGTGACTCTAAGATCAGCTGGCATGTGAAGTTTTTGAAGGAAAATATCTATGTGAAACATTTATCACAAAAAACATATTGTTATGATTTGAACCAACCAAAGGTAATAATATATAACTCATGGAAGAATCTTTATATTAATATAGCAGACCTCCAAGATCATTCTTGATGAATAATTGAGAGAGTTGATATCACCTTCTGTTCTTGAAACTAGGAGGGAACTCCCCTCAGGTTCCCAAGGTTACCAACTCCGAATATTATATTTTACATGCAATGAAATAACTTTATCTTCATTCATACTATCTTGGATTATAAAAAATGAGTCCCTTTTAACAACATCATAATGTCGAAGGAGATATATTGATTTATATTCTCTGATGCATCATCAGTGATTTTCTCGATGAATAATTAACATAATCTACCCTACGATACTAGAATAAACCAGAAAATGGGGATGTATACTATGTTGAAAATAAATCCCCACAAACTAAAAAGTCTTTCTTTAGAGCCTAATAAGTCATAAATTACTATGGATGATGAAATTCAGCGTAAGGGTATCTCTCCTGTTTAAAAATGATTTTTTATACCATAATCCCAAATATGAGACACCTTTGCACTTGTTTTTTCAGGGAGAGTGGTCATCAAATGAATGAAATTTTATTTAAGAGTACATAAACATTCTCCCTAGAGTGTTTCTAATAGATATTTTTTGATCATATGATTTCTAGGTTTTGGAAAAAACACTCATCAAATGTATGTGATATCCCTTCTTTTAGTGGATGGTTGTTGGTTTATTTGGAGCTCGAGGAATAAATCTAGGACAGAGGGTTTCCGAAGATCAAGGGATACTCTAGTTTTTAAGGATAGTTATATATTATTTGATCTCTCTGACTAATTGAATAACTGGTATTTATCTCCCTCACTATTAAATTCAATGGAATGAATAAATATATTCCACTCAACTCAAATCCAACCATCATTAGGTCGATGGGTGCAGTGTAATCTTCCAAGAAGTGGTTATAACACAACATGGATAGGTCATGAATTCATATAGAAATGTGAGGGGGTGGGATCATGCATGATTGTAGTTATTTTTCATTTAGGAATTCAGTGGGTTATATGGGTGGGTGACTCTCTGATTGCGGAAGTGACTACCTTACCGAGTGGGATTGATCTTTTCCATTATAAGAGTATTGTACTATCCATGGTTGTAAATGAATCCTAAAATATTTTTAATTCCCTTTATAAGCCCTCTTCCATTACCTCAATGATCGTTTTTATCATTCATCGATGTAAAATGACAATCGCTGATCATATTTTCCCTCAAAACATGTGGAATGAGGGGAATAAGGTTGGTAATTTTCTAGCATCTTGGTTCACACAAAACTCTCGTACCACAATTTTTATCATCATATGATTCCTACCCACTTAGTGTGAGGTACTTGTTGGGGAATAATCTCCCAGGTTATATTATTTTAGACCTCCTTAACACTCTTGGTATCTTTGTTCTAGTATTAATAAAAAAAAATCATATTTGTTGTTTGTAATATCTTGTCCTAGTGGTGTGGTGATTCCACTCCATGAAACTCTAACCTTTATCCAAGTAGAAGTATTTGGTTAGTTTTTATAATCAAATGAGATAATTAATCTACAACTCCCCTCTTAGATTCCCAAATTCTGTGAGATTAATCATTCAAAAAAACTACATTTACTAAAGGGGCATTTCATTATCCCATTAAAATTAATCCAATTTAACAAACCCAAAATATTTTTAAAGTATTTAATAATAAAATAAAATGGAAACATTCAAATACCCAATAAATATATAATAAATCATTATAACCATCACAAAATGGGATTAAAAATTCATTCTAATTATGAATTTACAGTTCAATATAGAAATTCACTTAATTAATTATTTGAAAAACTGAGTTTGAGAAATGAATTTAAATTCTTAAGGTATCACTATTTTTATTCCCATATATATTCACACACACACACACTTTTTCTTGAACAATGTCACATATCCTCAAGTGAATATTCATGCACACACACACAAATATATATATATATATATATATGTATGTATGTATACCCATTCATTTATGTATAACCATAAAACACATCAAAAGACATTTAAAAACTACACATTTTTATTCATAAACAATTTTAAAATACATTAGTAATACTTTTAATTTATATAATTACATGAAATTTCATGTAAAAGTTTTAGAACTAAAAGAGAATTCATTTTGGATTCCCAAAACTACTTTGAAATCACGTAATTTATTTATAAGGGCCATTCAAGAATTTTTTCCAACACATGGTGTGCACCGTTAAACAAAGAAAAAGTTAAACCAATATATAGAATGGAAGGACTCATTACATTATATAAAACCAAGTTGAAATATGATTTTATTATTATAAATTTAACAAACAACACTAATACTATCATTATGTATTAAGAAAATTAATTTAAAATTCAAGAAATTGATTGTTCAAAAATTAAAGAGATAAACAAGGGTAAAATTTACCTTAAAATAGATATGGAAGGTAAAAAACCTAGAAAAGGAGATGAAAGGAACTAGGAAAAATAGATCTTATAACCTAGGCACAATAAAAACTCCTAAAATCAGTAAGGAGAATAATGGAAGAAAATGAAATGAAGAGGGAAGGGAAATGAGAGGAATAGGGAGAAAAGGGAGGATAATCCCTAACTAGTGGTAATTATCCATTAAATCTAAAAGACAAGAGGTCAGAGAAGGAGAGTCACATGCCAAGGGATGGGGGATGGTAGTGTTTTTTGAGTGAGGGAGAGGGGTGGGAGGGAATTATTTTAGGGTTAAATGAATTGGTAAAATTGTAAAAAAGAATAATTTATAATGGATTAGTTGAATCACATGATTTTTCACATGGTTGGAAAAACATTTCACCAACTATGAACCCCTTTATTTAACACTAATGGAACACACATGAATTGGATTCATAGTTATTAAAACCATGCACCAATTGTGCAATGTGACATTGTAAATTGTAGACAAAAATCACATCATTTCCCCATAGTTAGAACTAAAATTGTGCTAACTATGCGACCAATTTTTTTTTTAATTTCAAATAATTCTAGTAAAAAAATACCCTAACCTCAAGAATAAGAAAAAAATAATTAACTGTGAAAATAAGAATCTAGGTGTGATATCTCTTGTTCATGATATTTGAATTTCTAAAATCAGAGAAGAAATTTTAATTAAATACATGTTAAAAGGGACATATTTTGAATTATTCTTATGAATATATAGATATCCAAATAAAATATCCCTTAAAACTTTTCCTTTCAGATATTTTTGGACTAATGAGGAATAACTTGACTGATAAATATAAAAAAATTATCTTTTTCATTTTCCAATTTACATGGATCACATGTGTCATGTTCATGAACAAAAATCCAAATTATTTAAGTTGTTCAATAGTTTTAAGAGTAATGTAGAAAAATAATGTGAATAATACTTGACTATGTTTAATTATAACAATGGAAATAAATGTAAAAGTGAAAATTATTATGATTATTTTGAGATTAATTTAATTGTTTATGAGTATATTTCACTATATACACCATAATAAAATTTTGTTTCTTAAAGTACAAATCAAATCTAGATTAAAATAGATTGAAACATGTTTGTGGAACATGAAACTTATCATTTATTTTAAAGGTAATTGTCTTCTAAAACAATAAACATTAAAAACATATGTAAATGATAATATTTCTCCATAAAATATATATTATAAGAAGAACTAAATATTAAAGTATCTAATGGTGTCTGGGTAACCTTGTTACATTAACATGAAATATTATAATTTAAGAAAGTTTTAGAAAAGAGGGTTTAAATAAATTTTCCTTGGATATTGATCAATTGATAAAGGATATTGTAGATAAAATAAGTAATATAAAAAGTATTACTGACACTATTAATGTGATTGTGTTTAAACACTCATTTAATGGGTGTAAACAAAAAGAAACACTTTCTTAAGTTGATATAGAAGATGAATAATTGACTATTCAATAAGAAGGGAATTATCGTAGTAGAAAACATGTGAGTGATAAGCATAGAACTGATATTGAATCTAATATTTTTGACAATGATGAATAAATATATTTAGTTTATCTAATGTTATGGAATCATGTCGAAGTACAGAACATCATTGATGATCAGGAAAAATCTATACAAACCCTGATATCATTTAAAAAAATATGTTACACCTCAGTAATTTCTCATGTTAAACCAAGGAGTGTGGATGATGTATTAAATCATTAATATTGGATTCATTCCATGAATAGTGAGTTGGATTATATACACAAACAATGAACAATAATTCTACAAGAAAAATGTAGGTGTTCCATAAGAAGTTGAATGAGGAGGGAGAAGTTGTAATGACCCACACATTTATGGGTTACTATTTTCAATGGGAATTTATATTGTTTGTCTTTTAGTGGGGTTTATTTCATGAATTAGTTCTTGGATCAGAATTCTAAGTGCTGGTAATTGTCTAGGATATATTTTGGAATATGTTTAGAGGCCTAAAATTAGTTTCAATGTCTCTGATGAATGTCCTACAGGGTTTGGGGAGACCACATTATTGATTTTGTAATAGTAGGATTATCACACCATGATAGGTGCTATTAATTACCTAACAAGGGGCCTAGTTATGTTTAATATCATTACTATAGGGTTTATACTATGAAAAGTTCCCCAGAAGGTAAGTTTAACCATGGTAGGAAGAGGTTTCATTGTGACAATCAAGGCCATGGGTTTTGGTGGTTCTATAGATGGGCCTTATAGAAAAATGACCCATGTAGTGATTTCATTATGGTATTTAGATTAGTGGTAGATCCCTTTGAAAAGGGGTGGACTAATTATGACTAAAATAGATTACTCCATGACATAGTTAGGTAGGTGTGTTGATCCCTCAACATGGGGGTGGTCATGCTATGACCCATAGGGTCATTCCATGGAGAAGTGCATGGATTTTCTTTTAACCAAGGGCAGACCAAACCTTTTGGGATTATCCCCCATTAGGTTATAATGTGTAAGGGGTTACATAGAGGGTCATTTAATCCAGAACATTCCCCTTTTTTTCCTTCCATTTACCCCTTTATAGGGGGGATTTTTGATAGTATTCCATATTGATTTAAGGTAAGTCTCTCCTTCCTTCTCCCTTCCATATTCTTCCCCTTAATTTTCACCATTCTATGGCATCTCAGGGATAGGGATTTGTTAATTATTTCATGGGATCATGGTTAAATATTATTTCATTGATGTATATTTTTTATGTGATGGATATATTATGCCTTGGGATGATGAACACACATTTCCTTCCACTGTTTCCACTGAGGTATGAGACTTGGTGAAGCTACATAGAGGTTTTTCGGTAATTAGACATAATTAGGGATTGGACGGGTGTTATATGGCTTGGATTCTTCTTTGGATGGGGTCAATGGTGTTCCATAGACCTTTCAAGGGCATATAGTCACCGTTTTAGTGTGGTGAGATGGATGGATTAGTATTTTGAGTCTCTATACATCATTTGATTAAATTTAAAAATTAATTTAACTTCATCATAATTAATTATTTGGGTATTGTGGTTTGGGATAAAAGCTAAAGAAAATGTATGTTCATGGACATGGAATGAATTATCATGGTCCTGGATGTGCAGATCTTGGAAAGGGGTCGACTCTATGGTTTATGTAGGTTTCCCCAACGATACAAAAACCATATGCATATTTATTCATGAGTGTTCATGTATTAATATTTTAATGATTTTAGGTAAAGTAAAAGTGGATAAGGTTTCCTTAAATAAAGAGATGGGATGGCATTGAGACTTCAAGAGTTAGATTGAGTGCGCCATTGGACCTTGGGTATTTTGGTATCACCTGATGACTATGTTTCCAAGGTAGAGGGTATTTTTTGAGTTTATGAGGGGCCTTAGATGATTAATGAAGCAGGTATGAGATGTAATAATAGCCTAACTTAGTCACCTTTGGATATTTGGGTATTCATGAGAGTCTTAGATCTAGTTATGGTCCGTGGGACCGGTGTACATTTCACATATATGAATGAATACACTTTTGAGGTTAGAATAGAGTCTTGGTGTGTCATGTTAGTAGGGTGAGTACTCTAAAGATATAAATATGTGATGGATACTAATTTCACCGAGGTTTTGGTTTGAGAGCTCTCTCATGGGAGATTAAAAAGAGATCTCAGTATGGGTAAAGTTAATTTTCATGAAGGATTGGTATTGACATTCTAAGGGTGTTTGTGTATGAAAGCATGGCATGATCCCTAGTTAGTGGTGTTAATTAATGATGTGGGTTTTGGTTTATAATTAGACCCAAATTCTAGAGTTTGGGTTCATGTTGGGTCTACAAGATAAGGGACACCACATGGTGTTGGATACAACTTGGTGCCAATGAGAGGATATTGGGATGGGTATGTATGATCCTAGTGGATACCTCGATGGGTGATATGAGAATTCCAATAGTACTGAAATTTTTTTCTTGTGTGACTGAGATGGTATGAGAAAATTATACAGTGCGGCTATGTGGGTGTAGAGAATTATTTAATATGAAGGGCTAGGTCCTAAGTGGGAAATGCCTTGGTGATGAGTTGGTGAGCTTATGGGATGGGCTGTAGGAACAATTTAGGTTTGACTATGTGCATGGTATTGGTGATGGACTACATGAAAATGAGTCCTTAGGTCTGGCCTCACCTCATGTGAGAAGGTACTTTCATGACCCTACAATGAGTGATCAGGTAGTGGTAAGGATATAGAGTCACATTGACTAATAAATTATTGGTGTGGAACTTACCTTGAGTGATAAGGTAGTGGTAAAATATGAAGATAAACCCAACCTTAAGTGCACTACTAGAAATATTGGCTTTTGAGCCCCTTTACCTATAGCGTCTGCCAATGGCGGTCGCTACGTTTCCCTAAAAAAAGGCTTATGTGCCCCCCGAACCCTCCCTCCTCTCGTGAAGCGCCCCACCCACCCCCCCGAACCCTTCCCCCCTCCCCGTCGCCCGTGCCCTCCCCATCGCCGCGCGCCCTCCCCGTCGCCCCACCCTCCCCGTCGCCCCGCCCTCCACCACCCCGCCCTCCGCCACCCGGCCCTCCGTCGACCCACCCTCCACCGGCCCGCCCTCCTCCGGCCCGCCCTCCACCGCCCCGCCCTCCGCCGCCCCGCCCTCTGCCGCCCCGCCCTCCGCCGCCCCGCACTCCGCCGCCGCACCCTCCGGCCGGCCCCTCCCTCTGTCGGCCGCCCTCCGGCCACCCTCCGCCCTCCGGCTCTGGCCTCCCTCCACCCTGCGGCCTCCCTCTGCCCTCGAGCCTCCCGCCACCCGCCTCTGGCAGCCCGGCAGCCCTCGGGCAGCCCTCCGGCTGCCCTCTGGCCTTCGGCCTCCAGCCCCTCCGACCTCTTCCCTCGGCCCTCCGCCCCCTCATCCCTCCCCCCAGCACCCCGAACCCCCCCCCCCCCCCCGCACCCCACCAACCCCCGTCCCCTTCATCTTCATCCCCTCCCTCGCCGCACCACCGCCACCCGTCCCCTCCTTCAACGTCCCATCCCTCGCCGCACCAGCTTCGGCTACGGATCCCCACCGCTGCCTCTCCTCTCCCTCGCAGCACCGCCTTCGGCTCCCCTCCCTTCCAGGTTTGTAGCGCAGTCAGGTATGACATGGGCTCTCACTTACATTATTATTTTTATAAATGGTTCACAAACAATTAATTAGTATTTATTTTAAATATATTTGATATGAAAAATGAAAATGTAAGAAGTCTTGTGTAAATGTTTGTTATAGGGATCTTATTTTGGATAAGAGTTGGATTGATCTTCCAAATCGAACGTCTAGAGAGTATTTCAATGTAATTATGCAGTTTATTGACTTCACCAGAGGATTTTAAAGTGACTATATTAGTTTTCCATGTAGAAAATGTGATTACAGATATCAATTCACATGAGATACTGTGAGGAAGCACCTATTATTTAATGGATTTCTGAGAAATTATAAGATTTGGACTCGTCATGGAGAAGAATATGTTCGTTGTGAAAATACGGATATAGTTCATATGGATGTTGATGCAAGGATGAATGATCCAATGCATGAAATGGTTACTGAAATGGTACGTGGGTTGGATCCTAAAGGCATTGACATCCAAAATCTTGAGACCGGTGAGTTAAATCTTTGATCTGGTGCAGATCGTGATTCGAGGAGGTTTTATGAAGTAATTGTTGATGAAAAAACAGAATTATATCCTGGATGTACTTCTTTCAATAAATTGTTGTTTATCGTGGAGTTTTTGCATTTGAAGACTTTGAATCATTGGTCAGACACAACATTCGACATGCTGTCGGTGTTATTGAAAAAGTTTCTTCCTGTCGATGCTAAGATTCCCGAGTCTTATTACCATGATCGTAAGCTGACAGAGAACTTAGGTTTTACAAATGAGACCACAGATGCATGTGCAAACAACTGTATGTTTCTTTGAAAGGAAACTGCCCATTTGGATATTTTTACGGTTTGTGGTGCTTCCAGGTGGAAAGAGAATAGGGGAAATCAGACTCATCAAAGTCAGATTGTGATACAGGGGAAAACGATTTCCATAAATCAAATGCGTTAATTTCCCCTTAAACCAAGGTTGAATTTTTTTTTATGTTATCTAAAGTTTCTAATTTAATGAGATGGCATGCAGAAAGAGTTCATGAAAGTGATATGTTAACCCACTCGGCAGACTCTCCTGCATGGAAGGATTTTGATAAGAGACATCCCAACTTTTCCAAAGATGTTTGTAATGTCCGATTGGGATTGGCAGCATATGGTTCCAATCCATTGAAGTCTATGGTTGGTGTAACTCATAGCACATGGCCCGTGGTCTTGGTTTCGTATAATCTTCCTTCATGGCTTTGTATGAAGAAACAATTTATATTACTTTCCACTCATATTGATGGACCTAAAAGTCCGGGGGATAGGATTGATGTTTACCTTCATCCATTGATTGATGAGTTGAATAAATTTTTGGGGTGATGGTGTGATGACTTATGACTGTGAAATGAATGAAATGTTCAAACTACAGGCTGCTTTATTGTGGACAATCAATGACTTCCCAGCTTATGAAAATTTATCAGGCTGGTGTATGAAAGGGGAATTTGCTTTCCCTTATTGCAACAAAAGTAAAAAATCTGTATGGCTTAAGCATTCCAAAAAATGGGCATACATGGGTCACATACGTTTTCTCCCCCCTCAGCACAAGTTCAGAAAGGATAGAGTGGCATTTGATGGTTCTAGAGAGTTCAGCCCAGCACCAAAGATCATGACAGGAGTCGAAATGTTATCACAGATTGAGTGAGAAAACATCTGCACGGTATATGAAATTCAAGATTTGGTGGCTCCTCCGGTACGTAATATTCGAGCTTCGGGTAGGCAGCGCAGTCACAATTGGAAAAAGAAAAGTATTTTTATAGTCTTCCGTATTGGAAAACTAACATGCTGAGGCATAATTTGGATGTCATGTACATTGAAAAAAATGTTTGTGATAACATATTGTGGACCATTTTAGGTGTCATTGGGAAATCAAAGGACCATGTTAATGCATGTCGTGATTTGGAAGAATTGGGTTTAAGGAAACAGTTTCATTTATAGTTAGTTGAGGGAAACAAGGCATATATGCCTGCTGCACAGTATACGATGACTAAAAAGGAGAAAGAGATATTTCCTTCCATTTTGAAGATGATCAAGGTGCTTGATTGTTACTCTTATAATATTTCAAAGTGTGTGAATCTGACGAGAAATACATTGCAAGGGTTGAAAATTCATGACAATCACATACTACATCAACAGTTGATTCCAATCGCAATTTGTGATTGTTTATCCCCCAATGTTGTTCAACCATTGATTGAGATGAGTAATTTTTTTAGATAGTTTTGTTTAAGAAATCAACAAATGAGTGATTTAAAAAGTTTACATGACCGAATTGTACTTATGCTTTGTCACTTTGAGAAACTATTTCCCGCCTCATTTTTTGATGTTATGGTCCAATTGACAGTGCACCTAACTGATGAAGTAATGACTGCTGTTCTAGTGCAATTTAGGTGGATGTATCCTATTGAGCAGTATTTGAGTACATTGAAACGATTTGTATGCAACAGAGCTCGTCGGGAGGCAACACTAGCCAATGGTTATTGGATGGTTGAGTGTACTACTTTTTGTGCAGAACATCTTACGGATGTTGAAACAAAATTAGAAAAGCCCTCTCGGAATCAGGATGGTCCAGTTGGAGAAGTAACCACATATGATATGGACAACATCAAGTGGATACAAGCTCATCGATATATATTGTTCAATACTCCATCAATTTCACCATTAATGCAGTAAGTATCTTATCACTTTTATTGTTTAACTTTTACATGTTCGGTTTGCATAAGTTGATCATTTAAACATTGCATTATCATTTGCAAAAAACACATTAATGAGATAAAAGAAGAGATGTATCGTGCGATAGAGTTGCAAATTCAACAGTCTCATTATGCGTCATTTCATGATTGGTTCAAGGATTATGTACGTATAAATTTATTTTCATTATGAGTGAAGTATTATACTAATTTTTTTCTTCATATATCATTATTGAATTCTATGAATTTTGTAGGTTCATAAGCTGAGGGAGTTAGGTTACCCCACTCTAATTGAAAAATTTATCCAACTGGCTGAGGGTCCATCTATAACGGCTCGTCGTTATAAATCTATAGATGCTAATGGTTTTCGATTTTGCATTAAAGATGTTGACGACAAAAGAGCAACAAAAAACAGTGGCATCAGTTGTCCATTTGTCGATTCTGGTTATTACTATGGTCAATTGATAGACATCATTGAAGTTGTATACACACACGGGTTGAAGTACATATTGTTAAAGTGTAATTGGGTTGATCCAGTGCATGGATGTAAAGTAGATCAATATCAGTTTTCATTGGTGAATTTTAACTATATGTTATACATAAATGAACGAGTTGATAATGAACCTTTCATTTTGACATCACAAGCGGAACAAGTATTCTTCGTTACTTTTCCTTCGAATCCAAGTTGGCAAGTTGTTGTCAAAATGTCTCGGCGAGGAGTGTTTGTATTTGAAGAAGATGAACCTGAGACTGTTCCTTTTGTTTCCCAACAGCTTGATCAACATATCATAGTTCAACGTGAAGAAGATATTTATTGGGTCAGAGCGGCTGTTGAAAGAGAAATGGTCGATTTTCATGCTTAATGAATGGTATAATTGTTTTCCCTCTATTCAGCCTATGATATCATAAATTATCTAAACATTTTATAAATCCTTGTAAGTTTTAATCCTCACTTTTGGAAGTTTATTCAGTTATAAATATTTAGGGTGATTTAACTCATGTTATATTGATGTTATTTTCAGTGTATCTTCCCATTGAGGTATTCATCATTTGTTTCATGTGCTGCTTGAATTTTTATTAATTCAATTTGAAATTTGGCTATGCATTGATTGGTTTTGTACATAATTTTTATATCTGTTTTGTGAACTTTCTAATTTTTTGAAATTCATTCACAACTTATTATTCAATCCATTTTTGTTTCATTAACAACTGTACAAGTTTGATTTTTTTAAAAAAAATCCAATTTATCATTTGGACACTTTGGATAGTACCCTTACTAATGTTTTCCATGACTGGAGGCATGTTAGGGGAAGATGTAGAAGATCCACATCATCCATCTGAGTCATCTATGTCTCAGGGTCGAGGTATGTTGGAATTTCATTGTCTCTATTTTTTATTTAATTAATAAACATATATATATATATATATATATTTATAACATCTGTCAATTGGTATATAAAATTGTTTTCAACAGGATCAAACTCGACTGCTTCTTCCTCTCGCGGGAGAGGCCCTGGTCGTGGCATATTATCATGGAATTCCGACACGACTTTTGATGATTCATTTGATGAGGTATTTCATCCTCTGGGACAGAATTCCCCTGCATTTATTCGTCAGTTGGGTCATATCATACGTGATCCACATCGATTTCCATTGACCACATGTGACTAGGCTTCTATCCCTCAGGACACATTAGATCATCTTTAGAGGGAGGTTCAGGTAAGAAGACCATTTTAATTTATTCTTTATGTATAAACAACATAACATATGTGATATTTTTCTTTAATATAGAAATTTGAAAGTATGTCTCGATGAGTTTCGACCAGTGTGTATGAGAAAATTCTGTAAGATGTGGAAATACTATAAAGGCAAAGTCAAAAGGGACCACTGGGTACCAAATGTGGGTGCCCCAGACATTCTGGAAAAAGTCCCGAGAGGTGTCCTCCCAGCTCAGTGGAGTGATTTAGTTTCATATTGGTCTACTGACGGTGTTGCGGTTTGTATATTTATTTTGGTATATATATTTTCAAGAATGTGTGATTTGTTTGATATTTGAAAGAATTGAATATAGGAGGTGTCCACACGCCATTCTGAGATTTGAGCGTTGCAGGGACCACCTCACAGGCTCGGGACTCGTCACATGTCTCAGATCTGACATGTGGTATTTATTATTCATTTTTTAATTTTTTTAATTAATACGGTTTTGTGTTTATATTCTTTTCATATATAGTTGCGGGAGCAAGGTGCAAGGACTGATAAAATGTCGGTGTGAATGAGGACTCGTGATCGCAATGATCCAGAGGCTGCAACATTGATAGTAAGTGCTTGTACTCATTACCAATACATACATAAAATATATTTATTAATATCTGTATATATATTTAAGTATTTCACACGCTCAATTTGAAGATGAATTAGAACATCTGCCAGAGGATCAGCGCCAGCTTCCCATGTGAAGGGATGAGATATTTCATCACATCATTGGTCGGGACGGGTATGTATATAGTTTGACCTATGGAACAGGGATTCCTCATTCTATAGTGTCACGCGCTGCGGTTGTTGGTCCTGTTGTTGCTCAGAAGACACATCAGTTGTCAGATTTCGAGGCATGGATGCGGGCTTCCAAGGAGGAAAATGTGCAATTGGCTGCTGAGGTTAGAGCACAGCGGGAATATGTGCATCCAGGTGATGGTGCAGGGGATCAAACGATTCAATTTTATACTGTATTTATTTATTTAACTTAAATTATTTTTGTTATGAAAATATTCATAATGTTTATTTGTTGTAGGCCCCTGGCCCACCGGATGGAGGTCAGTGATGAACACGCATGACGCATCATATTCATGAGGTGTGTTTTTGCTTTTAATGGTGGGGTTGTTATTGATATTTATGTTGGGTTTCTAGTGAGTTTTTTTTTTTGATTTGGGGGTATCATGTGTGTTTTGGCCTCATGCAATGTTTGTGTGCACGAATTGAGAAGTATCCATGAAACTGATTATTGATTTGGATATTTTTTGTTCATTTAATTTTCAATGTTTAGAATTGCATGTTCTTTAATATTTTTGAAAAAAAATGTGATTCCTAATATAAATCATTAAACTTGTTTTTGATGAATGAGTTGAGTTCACTATTTGTAGTCCCCAGCCTACCCCGGACAGCCCTCCCCGCACCTCGGACAACCCCCCCCCCCCCCCCCCCCCGCACCCCAGACAACCCTCCCCGCACTCCGGATAGCCCTCCCTGCACCCCAGATAAGTCCCTCACCCCAGACACCCCCCCCCCCCCCCGCACCCCGGACATCCCTCCCCGCACTCCCGACAGCCCTCCCCGCACCCCGGACAGCCCTCCTACACCCCGGACAGCTTTCCCCGCACTCCGGACAGCCCTCCCCGCACCCCGAACAGCCCTCCTGCACCCCTGACAGCCTTCCCCGCACTCCGGACAGCCCTCCCTCACTCCGGACACCCCCCCCCCCGCACTCCGTACAACCCTCCCCGCACCCCGAGCAACCCCCCCCCCCCCCCCCCCCCCCCCGCACCCCAAACAGCCCTCCCCACACTCCGGACAACCCTCCCCGCACCCCGGACAAGGCCCCCCCCCACCCCGGACAGCCCCCCCGCACCCTGGACAGCACTCCCCGCACGCCGGACAGCCCTCCCCGCACCCCGGACAACCCTACCGCACCCCGGACAGCCTTCCCCACACTCCGGACAGCCCTCCCCGCACCCTGGACAACCCTCCCACACCCCGGACAGCCTTCCCCGCACTCCGGCCAGCCCTCCCCGCACCCCGGACAACCCTCCCGCACCACGGACAGGCCCCCCGTGAAAGGACCAGTTTGGAATATACCTAACACTGAGATGGGGGGTGAATCAGTGTTGGGGACTTTTTAAACCAATTCCAACTTTTATCCATGTACCTCTAGACCGGTTAGGATCTTGATTATATTATTCTCTTTTCCCTATCGCATGCAATAATAGAAAGCAGTAAAGATATGCACACATTTTTTTTACAAGGTTCACCACTCAATAAGAGTAGCTACATCCTTGCCATGCATGGGGATGACAAGTGCATGGATTCTCCATTATAATGTAAAATTTTGTTACAATGGAGTGGCTAGGAAAACAATCCTCTAGCCAGTGTGAGTCCCTACACTTTGGAGGGGGGTGGGAAACAATCCTCTTCCCTGGACTGGTGAAAGCCTAGTCCAACTTGCAGCCTCTAGCTGGTTCTTTATACTGCCTATGAAGACAGTCTCTTGCAGCCTCTAGCTGGTTCTTTATACTGCCTATGAAGACAATCTTCTCTCTGTTTGAGACCTATTGAATGTCACAGTACTACTTTGTTCTTCCTCTATTCAATTATTACCTGCCTAGCAACATGTAGGTAAACAACCACTTCTTTCTCTACAGCAAACCTGAAAGCTGCACAATCTTCTTCCCCTTCTTCTTCAGTGCAAAACCAGCTACACTGAGATCTCTTTTTCTTCAATCTACTATAATCACAAACTCCCTTTGTGATTATCATAACAATGATGACCAGCTCATCTTTCATCAGAATTAAATTGCCCTGAATAATTGTCAGCCTCCAGTTGGGCATACTCTATTCTTCTTCTTCTCTTCGTTCTCTTTGACACAGTATAATTACAGTGTTCTAATCTTTTTCTTCAATTCTCAATACCAACACAAGAGTGTATTGGTATACTACCTTATTCCGTGGTGCATATATGAATTCAGTTGCACATCTTGTTCTTCCTCACTTCACAATGCACAACGATAGTGTTAAACACCAGTCGTGTGAGTGCGGTTCAACTTCTCTTTGTGAAACTGAATGGTTCACAGTTCTTTCTTCTTCGCAAAGCTGCTTTGAGAGTGTTATGCACCTATTGAAGGCATACGAGAACCTCAAAATTTTAGCCCAACCTTCTAGGTGGCTTCCGCGTAAAATTCTAGCCTTGCGCGTAAAAACACCTTTTGGCGCGAAAAAAACCATTTTCACGCAACGCTTCTATTTCACGCAGAACATCCCTTTTTCGCGTAACACTTTCTTTTTCGCGCAACTATTCTTCTTTTCAGGCAATACTTTATACTTCACTTTTTCCGTGCGTTAGATCTCGGGATTTTTCTATGTGTCGAGGCTTACCAAATGAGAAGGGTTAGCCTCATATTTATAGGCATTTTTGACCCCACGCGCAAAACACTAATCCGCGCGTAAAACCTCCTTCATGCGCGTAAAAACTCTTTTTTGCAACATCATATTTCACGCCATGATTCAATATTTCGCGCACCTCATGCCTGTGCCATTTTTTATCTTTCTAAGCATGAATCACCAATTGCGCGCAAAATTCTGCACCGCGTTCCATGTTGCGTGCAAACCAAATCTTTCCTGCGACATCATATTTCGCGCACTGCTCCAATCTTTCGTGCATTTTATGCCTTTGCCAATTTTCAGGCTTCTGATCTCGAACCACATTTTGCACGAAAACTTCATTCCTCTATTTCACGCACCATGCCAATATTTCGTGCAAACTTCATTTTTCATGCAGCCCGCTGATATTACGTGCACAACTTTATTCTTCGCGCATCCCGCTGATATTTCACGCATCCCGCAAATATTTCGCGCAAGGATCCAATTTTTCGCACAACCCGCTGCTATTTCGCACAGCCCGCAAATATTGCGCGCACCACTTTATTTTTGCGCGCAACATGCCTAAATTTCTACGCACTCAATTCCTTTGTCATTTTTCAATGTTCTGACCTTGAATAACTCTTTGCACGTGAAAATATAAACCATCTTTAATCTTGCGTGCAACATCCATTACCAAGCACATTTCTTCATCTACAGATTTTCAGGCCCTAAAATCTGGCAAACACTGGAAAATGGCGCCACCTTAAACTGTGCTTTTCTACCATCCCCAGATTTTCTATTGCTTTGTCATTTTATCTCTTTACTACTTTCTATAACCATTATTCTTCTCTTATCACGAATACCACTATCTTGATATTTATCCTTTTATATATCAACTTTAGCATCGTCAGAGTTACAATGGGAACTGGAACTTCCCTATCTCCCAGCAGCATCATTCCTTCCAATCAAAACTTTATATGACTGGCATCATCATTTCTCCCCCTTTCCTTCATAAGGCTTGGATCACAAGTTCTCATAACTCGTGATATGTGTGAAATACATACCAGTAATGCATCGTCTGATTTGGATACAATGTGAAATGCCTAGCTACCTCAGAATGTCAAGCCCTTCCACATTTTCTCTTCTTCATAACCATAATTCTGCAAATCATATGATTCTATTCTTTAAGTAAGCTCTTGGATGGTTCACATGCAATCATAAATCATTGCATGGTCTTCTTAAAATCCTCATTCTTCTTCAACCATCTTTAGATAGATGATACTTCACCATTCTGCTCCAATCATCCTCAAATGGATGATACTTATCCATTCTTCATTGTTGTAAACAATGTGTCACCATTGACACATGTTCTTTGAACTTAGTATTAGCTCAACAATCGTCTGAATTTATCGTCTAAGAGAATTTCTCAAGTATGAAATCCAATGTTATGATTTCATAACAATTCTCCAGGAAACCTCACTTCAACCGATCTCCATTAACTTTGGAGTTCTTCTCCATATCCTTCTTCATTTTGACCAGCATTGACAACTGTTGACAAAAAATACAATCTTCAAACACAAAGTGGTCCCAACAATCTCCCCCTTTGTATTTTTTTGTCAATACCTAAATGTCTCTTCAAACGAATGTATCAATGCCAAAATGAAAATCTTATCTCTCCCCTTTACTTCTGTCTCTCCCGTAGACATTCATTTCACATCTCTCCCCCTTATTTACAAGAAATACAAAGTTCATGGTAGAGAGGGTATCATTCCATACTTAAACAAAGTTCCATCAATCATTTCACTCTAAGTCTACTTGAGCAATGCTCGGTGTAGAAAACAAGAGGATTTGATTTAGACAAAAAAGTTGTCTATTACCCACTGAATATGACACCTCATGAAATGAGAACTTATACACTTGTCTTCAAGGGTTCTCCACTTTAATTCCAGGCCGAATATATTTAATGTTATAAGAAATAATCAACCTGAAATTCTTGCACTCACTACAAAAAACAGATCAAAAACATTCAAGTGAAATTGGCAGGATAAGTGGCCTTGGAGCACTTTCACTCTTCTTATGTCATTGATTATTTTCATTACTCCCCCTTTGTAGAATGATCTTTATTTTGAGTAACCAAAGATGATAGATTTAGAAATAACATACCATTTCCAATGACGTGGTCTTCAGACAATCTTCAGAGTAGTAGAATTTAGTACCAATTGAAGTTGATACTTATTGAGATAAACACTCTGGTAACTTATTCACGTGTCTCCCCCTCAAGGGAACACTTCTCGTCACTGAATCTCAGGTTCCCCCCTGATATCTTGCTTCACCTTCAATTCCCTGTATAATCAGAAAGAATACAATACACAAAGATTTAAGGGAATAAGGTGGATCCTCCATGCTTCTTCAATATGAGTTGGATGGATGAGATGATTTTCTCAACCAAGATGATCCATTTTCTCCACTCCTCACACTTTCACATCTGGTCTTTAATTTTGAATGTGGCTGTGTGGATCTTAATAATTATACTATCTCTTTGTGTGTTAATCTCCTTTCTTCAAAAGATTTCAAAGCACTAGAATCTCCTGGTGAAAATTTCATCTTTTTTAAGAATTCTTTTTGGGCTGGAGTAAATTCAAAGCACTTTTTGACAGTATGACCAGCCTTGTTGCACCTCACACACAGAACTTCTTTGTCTTCATGTATAATCTTCTTTTTGGTTTTAGTACTAGCCTTAGCCTGTGCATCTTCTATTTTCCTCATTCTTTCCAAATCTTCTGGCCAAACCACCAATATATCATTAGGGACTGAGGAATTAAGATTGGATCTTCTACATGGATTCTTCTGAGTGACTTCTTTCTTAGTAGTTATTTTGGATTCACCACTCTTCAATTTCTTGGATTTAGAATCCAAGGTCTTCTCAACTTTCCTTATTTAAATCTTCTTGGGAGAATTTATTTTCACATTGTTCGTCTGATCTCTTCCCAAGGATGCTTCATCATTCTTTCCCAGCTTCTGTGGTCTTCTTTTCTTATATGAACATGCACCATTCATATGACCACTCTGATTGCATACATCACAGATGTTATCTAACATTAAAAATCTGTTTGTAGTATAAAGATGTTTCTGGATCTATGGATGTTGCTTCTTCTTCTCTGGATTTCTCCCCCTTGAGATGGAATTTATCTGTGCTTTTACATTTGAGGGGTTGTACCAACAATCCAGTGCACAATTCCCAAATCTATTACAACAACAACATTGACCAACAAACATTGACTTCTTGTCATCTCCTTGATAAGGTTGCTGAGTCTTATTCTTGGTAGGATGTGCTTTCTGTGGGGATCTATCTTCTACAATCTTTCCCCTATCCACCGTAGCCATGGTGGTAAGTTTCTTATCACCTTTACACATCCATACTTGTTTTGAATTTTTCTTCCAACCTGCACTTTTTGTATAAACAATTTTAGAAACATTAGTACAAGTTGGTATGGATGGTACCTGTACTTTCACAGCTTCTTGTGACAGATCAATGAGTGAAGCCATGATCTTCTTATCACATTTTGGAGGAATTTTGACAGTAGAATCCTCCAGTGAACATTGGGTACTTGAAGCAACTGTTTCCTTATTTTGTGAAGACTAAATATATGTCTTATCAAGATTGGTCAACTGATATTCCAACTCTAGGCATCTCATATTGAGGATGACCTTTTGGTCTTCAATCATAGTCATCTTATCTTCACAATCCTTCTTCAATCTTTCAACTTCATCTTCATGCATCTTTACTTTGTTTTGTAACAAAGAGTCATGTTCATTGAACTCCTTGGAGTTATCTTCCAAATATTACTTATTGACTTCAATGCCTCTTTTCTGCTCATCTTCAAGTGCATGGATCTTCTCTTCCAGAGTCTTGTTGACTCCCTCCTTTTCTTCAACATCTTTGAGCCACTTTGAAGACCTTTCTTCAAATCCCCTCTTTGTTGCTTCAAAGGCTCCAACCTTCCTAGAGAGCTTTAGACATTCAACAATTTTTTCTTGTAAGCCTTTCTCAAAAACATCAGTTTCTTCTTCCAGCTGAGTGATATTTTCTTGCATGCATTGAAAAACCCCGCAAACCAGGGATGCACTCTCTTCAAGAATACCGTGCAGAATCATTATTAATCTATCAACTGTTATTTATTGAGATGTTGTATATTGTTCATCACCACTTGTGCTAACATTTTCATCATGAGGGTAATTTCCAAATGTACTAACACATACCTCTAGATAAGTTGAGGTAGGAAGGTTGTCCATCTTCTTGGTGGAGACTTGAGCCACCTTCTCATTACTTTCCAAATCTGGTGTGTCTTCAACGTCATCCAGATATGGAGAACCAGATGCTTTCTCTTCTTTAGATAATAGGGAATTCTTCTTCAATTTTTTCTTCTATTTCTTTTTCCTATTAATCATGGTCTTGGTAGATATATCCTTCTGATCAAAGGTAACTAAATCTTCACCAACACTTATCTTCATTGTTGACTCAGGAACGGAACTCATGTTTTTCAAAAGAGAATAACTTCACATTAGAGAATCCAACAGAGGTTAACCTCCATTTGATACCAATGGAAAGGACCAGTTTGGAATATACCTAACACTGAGATGAGGGTGAATCAGTGTTAGGGACTTTTTAAACCAATTCCAACTTTTATCCATGTACCTCTAGACCTGTTAGGATCTTGATTCTCTTATTCTAATTTCCCTGTCGCATGCAATAATAGAAAGCGGTAAAGATATGCACATGATATTTTTACAAGTTTCACCACTCAATAAGATTAGATACGTCCTTTCCATGCATGGGGATGACCAGTGCATGGATTCTCCATTATAATGTAAAATGTTGTTACAATGGAGTGGGTAGGAAAACAATCCTCTAGCCAGTGTGAGTCCCTACACATTGGAGGGGGGTGGGAAACAATCCTCTTCCCTAGACTGGTGAAAGCCTAGTCTATCTTACAGCCTCTAGCTGGTTCTTTATACTGCCTATGAAGACAGTCTATTGAAGCTTCTAGATGGTTCTTTATACTGCCTATGAAGACAGTCTTCTCTCTGTTAAAAGAGTTTGCAACACCAAAAGAATCTTTCACCTGTTGAGACCTATTGAATGTCACAGTGCTACTTTGTTCTTCCTCTATTCAATTATTACTTACCTAGCAGCATGTCGGTAAACAACCACTTCTTTCTCTGCAGCAAACCTGAAAGCTGCACAATCTTCTTCCCCTTCTTCTTCAGTGCAAAACCAGCTACACTGAGATCGCTTCTGCTTCAATCTGCTGTAATCACAAACTCCCATTGTGATTATCAAAACAATGAATACCAGCTCATCTTAGAATCATCAGAATTAAATTGCCCTGAATAATTGTCAGCCTTCGGTTGGGCATACTCTGTTCTTCTTCTTCTCTTCGTTCTCTTTGACACAGTATAATTACAGTCTTCTAATCGTTTTCTTCAATTCTCAATACCAACAAAAGAGTGTATTGGTATACTACATTCTTCTGTGGTGCAGATATGTATTCAGTGGAACATCTTGTTCTTCCTCACTTCACAATTCACAACGATAGTGTTAAACACCAGTCGTGTGAGTGCGGTTCAACTTCTCTTTGTGAAACCGAATGGTTCACAGTTCTTTCTTCTTCGCAAAGCTGCTTCGAGAGTGCTATGCACCTATCAAAGGCATACGAGAACCTCAAAATTTTTGCCCAACCATCTAGGTGGCTTGCGCGTAAAATTCTAGCCTTGCGCGTAAAAAAACCTTTTGGCGCGAAAACAACCTTTTCACGCAACCCTTATATTTCACGCAGAACTTCCCTTTTTCGCGCAACAATTTCTTTTTCGCGCAACAATTCTTATTTTCGGGCAATACTTTATACTTCACTTTTTCCGTGCGTCAGATCTCGGGATTTTTCTATGTGTCGAGGCTTACCAAATGAGAAGGGTTAGCCTCATATTTATAGGCATTTTTGACCCCACGCGCAAAACACTAATCCGCCCATAAAACCTCCTTCATGCGCGTAAAAACTCTTTTATGTAACTTCATATTTCACGCCATGATTCAATATTTCGCGCTCCTCATGCCTTTTCCATTTTTTATCCTTCTAAGCATGAATCACCAATTGCGCACAAAATTCCGCATCGTGTTCCCTGTTGCGCGCAAACCCTATCTTTCCTGTGACATCATATTTCGCGCACTGCTCCAATCTTTCGCACATTTTATGCCTTTGCCAATTTTCGAGCTTCTGATCTCGAACCACATTTTGCGCGAAAACTTCATTCCTCCATTTCGCGGACCATGCCAATATTTCGTGGAAACATCATTTTTCACGCAGCCCGCTGATATTGCGCGCACAACTTTCTTCTTCGCGCATCCCGCTGATATTTCACGCTTCCTGCAAATATTTCGCGCAATGATCCAATTTTTCGCGCAACCCACTGCTATTTCGCGCAGCCCGCAAATATTGCACGCACCACTTTATTTTTGCGCGCAACATGCCTAAA
Source organism: Viscum album (assembly GCA_963277665.1). Classification (NCBI taxonomy): domain Eukaryota; kingdom Viridiplantae; phylum Streptophyta; class Magnoliopsida; order Santalales; family Viscaceae; genus Viscum; species Viscum album. The sequence continues at coordinate 1,893,364,105 of OY728158.1, read as the reverse complement.
TTTCTGCACACTCCATTCCTTTGTCATTTTTCAATGTTCTGACCTTGAATAACTCCTTGCACGTGAAAATATAAACCATCTTCAATCTTGCGTGCAACATCCATTGCCAAGCACATTTCTTCATCTACAGATTTTCAGGCCCTAAAATCTGGCAAACACTGGAAAACGACGCCTCCTTAAACTGTGCTTTTCTGCCATCCCCAGATTGTCTATTGCTTTGTCAGTTTATCTCTTTACTGCTTCCCATAACCATTGTTCTTCTCTTATCACGAATCCCACTATATTGATATTTATCCTTTGATAGATCAACTTTAGCATCGTCAGAGTTGCAATGGGAACTGAAACTTCCCTATCTCCCAGCAGCATCATTCCTTCCAATCAAAACTTTATATGAATGGCATCATCATTTCTCCCCCTTTCCTTCATAAGGGTTGCATCATAAGTTCTCCTAACTCATGATATGTGTGAAATACATACCAGCAATGCATCGTCTGATTTGGATACAATGTGAAATGTCTGGCTACCTCAGAATGTCAAGCCCTTCCACATTTTCTCTTCTTCATAACCATAATTCTGCAAATCATATGATTCTATTCTTCAAGTAAGCTCTTGCATGGTTCACATGCAATCATAAATCATTGCATTGTCTTCTTAAAATCCTAATTCTTCTTCAACCATCTTTAGATAGATGATACTTCACCATTCTACTCCAATCATCCTCAAATGGATGATACTTCTCCATTATTCATTATTGTAAACAATGTGTAACCATTGACACATGTTCTTTGAACTTAGGATTAGCTCAACAATCGTCTGAATTTATCGTCTAAAAGAATTGCTCAAGTATGAAATCCAATGTTATGATTCCATAACAATTCTCCAGGCAACCTCACTTCAGCCGATCTCCATTAACTTTGGAGTTCATCTTCATATCCTTATTCATTTTGACCAGCATTGACAACTGTTGACAAAAAAATACAATCTTCAAACACAAAGTGGTCCCAACACCCCGCACGCCGTACAACCCCCCCCCCCCCCCGCACCCCGGACAGGCCCAACGCACCCCGGATAGCCCGCCCCACACTCCGGACAACCCTCCCCGCACCCCGGACATGCCCCCCGCCCTGGACAGCCCCCCCCGCACCCTGGACAACCCTCCCTACACTCTGGACAGCCCTCTCCGCACTCCGGACAGCCCTCCCCGCACCCCGGACAGCCCTCCCGCACCCCAGACTGGCCGCCCGCACCTCCGACAGGCCGCCCGCACCCCAGACAGCCCCCTACACCCCAGACATCCCCCGCGCACCCTGGGCAGCCTCCCTGCACCCCAGACATGCCCCCACCCCGAACAGCCCCCCACACACCGCGGACAGCCCTCCTCGCACCCCAGACAACCCTCCCCAAACCCCGTACATGCCCCCCACCCCAGACAGCCCCTCCACACCCCGTACAACCCTCCCCACATGCCAGACAGCCCTCCCAGCACCCCAGACAGCCCACCCGCTCCCCGAACAGCCTTCCCCGCACTCCCGACAGCCCTCCCCGCACCCCGGACAGCCCTCCCGCACCCCGGACAACCTTACCCGCACTCCGGACAGCCCTCCCCGCACCCCGGACATGCCCCCCACCCCGGACACCACCCCACACCCCGGGCATCCCTCCTACACCCCGGAAAGCCTTCCCCGCCCTCCGGACAGCCCTCCCCGCACCCCGGACAGGCCGCCCACACCCCGGACAGCCCCCCCGCACCCCGGACAGCCCCCCCGCACCCCGGACAGGCCCCCACACCCCGGAAAGCCACCTGCAGCCCGGATAGCCGGCCCGCACCCCAAACATTCCCCCACCCCGGACACCCCCCCCCCGCACTCCGAACATCCCTCCCCGCACCCCGGACAGCCCTCCCGCACCCCGGACAGCCCTCCCTGCACCCCGTACAGCCCCCTCACACCCCGGACAGCCTCCCCGTACCCCGAACGACCTCGTAATGCCATGAAACCGTACAACGTCGGCTGTTTTGTGATTTGTGAAAGGGTCGGGCAGACGACACATTAATCGGAGGTGTCGTTTGACCGCGGTGATCAGAAACGCGTTTCCGGTGTCATAAAACACCAAAAACGGCGTGAGACGATCGAATTCGGAGTAAACGTGCTCTGAATGACCTGAAACCACACGAAAACATTATTAATATTATTCTTGATGTGTAGGAGGAGACGAAGCGCCCATCGGATGTGCGGTGCGCGCGGTACGGCCGATTGTGTCGTTTTCAGCAGCTCGGCGCGCGCTAAAACGACGCGTTGGGGGTCAAAACCACCCGAACGACCTCGGAATTCCATGAAACCGTACGAAGTCAGCCTTTGTGTGATTTTTGAAATGCTCGGGCAGACTTCACGTCAATCGGAGGTGTCGTTTGACCGAGGTGACTGGAAACACGTTTCTGGTGTCATAAAACACCAAAAACGGCGTGAGACGACCGAATTCGGAGTAAAAGTGCTCTGAATGACCTGAAACCACATGAAAACATTAGGAATATTATTCTTGACATGCAGGAGGAGACGGAGCGCCCATCGGACATGCGGTGTGCGCGGTACGGCCGATTGGGTCGTTTTCAGCAGCTCGACGTCGCTAAAACCGCGCATTGGGGGGTCAAAACAGTTCGAATGTGCTCGGAATGCCATGAAATCGTACGACATCAGCCATTGTGTTATTTTAGAAATTTTCGGGTAGAGGACATGTAAATCGGAGGTGTCGTTTGACCGTGGTGACCAGAAATGGGTTTCCGGTGTCAAAAAACACCAAAACGGCATGAGACGGTCGAATTCGGAGAAAACGTGCTTTGAATGACCTAAAACCACACAAAAACATTAGGAATATTATTATCGATGTGTAGGAGGAGACGACGCGCCCATCAGACGTGCGGTGCGCACGGTACGACCGATTGTGTCATTTTCAGCAGCTCGGCGCGCGCTAAAACGGCGCGTTGGGGGGGTCAAAACCACCCGAACGACCTCAGAATGCCATGAAACTGTACGAAATCATCCGTTGTGTGATTTCTGAATAGTTAGGGTAGACAGCATGTCAATCGGATGTGTTGTTTGACCGTGGTGACCAGAAACGCATTTTCGGTGTCATAAAACACCAAAAACAGCGTGAGACGGTCAAATTCGGAGCAAACATGCTCCGAATGACCTAAAACCACACAAAAACATTATGAATATTATTCGTGACGTGTAGGAGGAGACTTAGCGCCCATCGGACGTGCGGTACATGCGGTACGGCCAATTGTGTCGTTTTCAGCAGCTCTGGGCGCACTACAACGACGCGTTGGGGGGTCAAAACCACCCGAACTTTCTCGGAATGCCATGAAACCGTACGACATCAGCCGCTGTGTGATTTTTGAAATGGTCGGGCAGACGACATTTCAATCGGAGGTGTCTTTTGACCGCGGTAACCGGAAACGTGTTTCTGGTGTCATAAAACACCAAAAACGGTGTGAAACAGTCGAATTCAGAGAAAACGTGCTCCGAATGACCTGAAACCACACAAAAACATTAGGAATATTATTATTGACATGTAGGAGGAGACAGTTTTCCCATCGAACGTGCGGTGCACGCGGTACAGCCGATTGTGTCGTTTTCAGCAGCTCGACGCGCGCTAAAACGGCACGTTGGGGGGTCAAAACCACCTGAACGACCTCAGAATTCCATGAAACCGTACGGTATAAGCCGTTGTGTGATTTTTGAAATGGTCGGGTAGACGACATGTCAATCGGGGGTTTCGTTTGACCGCGGTGACCAGAAACGCGTTTCTGGTGTCATAAAACACCAAAAACGGCGTGAGACCGTCAAATTCGGAGCAAACATGCTCCAAATGACCTGAAACCACATGAAAACATTAGGAATATTATTCGTGACGTGTAGGAGGAGACGACGTGCCCATCGATCATGCGGTGCGCACGGTACAGCCGATTGTGTCGTTTTCAGCAGCTCGATGCACGCTAAAACGGCGCGTTGGGGGGTCAAAACCACCCGAACGACATCAGAATGCCATGAAACCGTACGACATCTGCCGATGTGTGATTTATGAAATGTTTGGGCAGACAGCACATCAATCGGAGGTGTATTTTGACTGCGGTGACCAGAAACGCGTTTCCGGTGTCATAAAACACCAAAAATGGCATGAGACAGTCGAATTCGGAGAAAACGTGCACCGAATGACGTAAAACCACACGAAAACATTAGGAATATTATTCGTTACGTGTAGGAGGAGAGGTCGCGCCCATCGAACGTGCGGTGTGCACGGTACGGTAGATTGTGTCGTTTTCAGCAGCTCGACACGCGCTAAAACAGCGCGTTGGGGGGTCAAAACCACCCGAACTACCTCGGAATGCCATGAAACCATATGACATCAGCCGTTGTGGGAATTTTTGAAATGTTCGGGTAGACGGAATGTCAATCAGAGGTGTATTTTGACTGCGGTGACCGGAAACACGTTTCCGGTGTCATAAAACACAAACAACGGCGTGAGATGGTCGAATTCAGAGAAAACATGCTTTGAATGACCTGAAACCACAAAAAACATTAGGAATATTATTCGTGATGTGTTGGAGGAGACGGTGTGGTCATCGGACGTGCGGTGCATGCGGTATGACCGATTGTGTCGTTTTCAGCAGCTCGGCGCGCGCTAAAACGGCGCGTTGGGGGCTCAAAACCACTAGAACGACCTCAAAATGCAACCATATTGTAGAGACCCGTATCTTGACGTACATGGACATTACATTACATTTGCGGAATACTTAGTACATAACAAAAACACACACACAAGGACCGTAATAGTTTAGTGTCTCTAGAAACTCGGAATATAATCTTCTAATCGTGGTGAAAGATCTTCAACATCTCCCATAAAGATCTTCTTTTTTTTTATACCTAAAACCTTTCTTTATATCCTGGGGAAAAGAAAACATAAAAGGGTGAGCTCAAGTGCTCAGTAAGGGTAAACAAAAGAAATATCAATCAAATCATATACATAAGCACATAACTTTTGGAAATATTTACCTGCAAAAGAGATCATAATTTCATAACATGGGGTAAATCATGGCAGTGAAATGTAATCACAATAATCATAACATAAAACATGAAAATTTGTGGCATTCACACATAATCATAGAGAATCATTTCTTGTTAGTCAAGACTCATTTCCAAGACTATCTTAGTGGACAAAGTCTCTTTCTGAATCGAGTAACCCTCGTTTCAGTCCTGTTTCACTGAACCGGTATAACCTACCATTCCAGCCATGTCTATCTCATGAGATATAAAATCATTACCCAATGCATTGGAGGGAGATATAGGTCCCACCCATCACATAATGATACCATTCTTATGTGTGCCACAAAATCATAAATCATACATCATAGCATAACCCATGTAATAAAAATGGGATTCTTAAACAACATGACATCATAAAACCATTCATATAAGATAAAGGAATTCATAAACATAATTCCATCACAACATAGTAAAATCAATATAAAAATATGTATAGAAACAGAACCCTTTATTATCTTATATGGAAAATAATTTTTATAAAACACTTGAAATGAATTCATGAGGAAAATATCCTTTCTTCTTCAAAATCAATTCCTTTTCAAAAAACATCATGCAATTTTAAAAGAAAGAGATTTTATTGAAAATAATCATGAAATATTTTGGAGTAAGGTTCATGAAAATAAGGCTTTATAAAATCGTAAAAATCCGTTCGTATCGTATAAGTTAAAAAAAACATTCTCCGTACTTTTTTTGGAAAAGTCAAAAAGTACCTCGTACGAAAAACGACAAAAGATTCCTTTCATACATATTACTAAAAACTCACCGAAGGGTAAAAATGGATTTAAACAATTGTAGGTGGATGGAAATAATATTACATATTGATGAAACATGGATGTGGATGATAAAATACACCCCAGTAAATACTTACGAATAAACAATCTCGGATAAAAATGAGATTGTGATATTTACCTTACCTTAGGTCCGATTTGCTTTGTACGTGTCCGAAGCTCCTGTATAATGGTTTAAATAATGTCATTGACTTATTAAAGAATCATATTCATTGTTATGATATCATATATGGTTCACTTATGACATTATATTACCCGTTCTTTTGTAAATTCCATGTTAAAGAAGCATTTTGGGTAAAATCGTTTCTTTTATCGTAGGTGTTTTGACTTGTTGTTATTGACATTATTATTACTTATATCATGATTTAATTACTTCCAGAATATAAAATATGATTTATATATCATATATATTCAGTATATATATATATATATAATAGATAGATAAATGAAATGAAAAACACCGTTCATGGAGACGGTAGTCCGTACGTACGCATGAACGCTGTTTTCCTTTCCCTATTGTCTTGAATGGAAGTAAGTAGATGACATACATATATATATATACATAAATCCAGTATCTTTATAATGTCATATATTTCATTATTATTTCTTATATATACTTTATAATCATTCTTAAATGGTTAACATGGAGAATGAATCTCATCGCGTCGTGGAGACGGTAGTCCGTACGTACGCACGAGTGATGATATCATTTCCATAAATATTGAATTGAATTGGAGTGGATTATACAATATATCAGAATCAATATGATGTTTTAATAACTATTTATAGTTATTCTTTACACCATTATACCCATCCATGTAAGGTGGTGGTGGAAAATAGATTACACCACGGCGTGGAGACGGTATTCCGTACGTACGCACGCGCGGTGATTTCTTTTTCCGTAGGATAGATAGATGGTGAAATAGGGTTGTTTCATACTTATAATAACATATCGGTATATGAGTGATACTGATGTAATTACTTCATAATGAAACAACCTAAGAAGAAGAAGTGGAAGAAGAAATAAATATGAAAGAATTGGTAACGGTAATTACCTCTTCTTTGAAGCGCCTTTTGGAGACCTCCTCTTAGGGAACTAAAATTGGTCTTTGAGGAAGACAGGAACCTCTAGGATGTTTCTAGGGAAGTGGAGAAGAGATTTTTGCAGGGTTTGGCCGAGCTTGAGTGCTCAAATTTGTGTGAGGAGGAGGGGGAGGAGGTGCCCTTTTATAAGGGAGGAGAGGGGCACCTTAGGAATATCTCAAAATATTATTTTATATTAAAATAAAAATCGGATTATAATGGTTCAAAAGGGTCTTATTTCGAAGATAAAGTGGGTATGGGTCCATATACTATCAACCAATAGGATTTAGACAAGTTTAGGTTATTATTTTAACCTTATCAATTAGATTTAACTCTAAGTTAAATAATTTAACTTTTACCGTGTCTTTTTTTTTCTTTAACTATATGGTTAATACACTTACTATAACATGCCAAAAGAACCCCACATTGTTTATTATTAATCTATATATCCTTATCTAAGTTATTTGGCCGAACCGTAGATTTTTAGGAATAAAATAACAATTAATAATATAATATTTGATTTAAAAACTATTTTGTGTCAATTTTGACACTATTTGATATATGATTTTTGTGAAAGTCATAACAGAATTATATGTTCAAAAAAAGTTGTTTAAATCAACACTAATATATCATAGTAACCTAGAAAATTAGTGGAATTCATAAAAAGTCTCAAATTACATTCATTTGAGTATTTATAACATCAATTATGTTAATATTTCCTTAAAAGGGTAATCACTGCATCATCGTTGTGTCATAAATAAATTAATTTATTTAAAGTCTAAAAATTATAAATAAAATACCATTATGTTGGAAATCTTTTTAGCTTTCTAATGAATATTTATAGTCGAATTTATCTTATGTATAACCCCATATGAAAAATGTTTTAGTGAATAAACTTTGATTTTAACTCTTTTAACTCTTCTTTGAATTAAATAATAATAAATGTCCTAATCTAATCCAAGTGGGCCTAAATGATAATATTTTACACTTAAGGTTGTTTTTGGTCGAGATACACTTGTCCAATAGAATTAGGACATTTGTTAGGGTAATATTAATATCATTCTTACCCTTAATTACCCTATTTAATTTTAACCGTGGTAAATAAAAGTAAAAAGTTACTATTCACCAAAAATTATTTTCATCTCATTGAACCACATTTTACTTACTGACATCAACCGTGTCTCTCGGATTTTTGAAATTCCATTCACAGAAGCGGTAAAATTAAGTTTTATGAAAAATTCAGTTTTTTAACTACCACTTAGTAGTTTCACTATTCATCAAAAATGAAGGTTTTCAGAAAAATGCCAAAATTTCATCCTAAGCTATATTTCATATTCCGAATTCAAAAATGAATTCTATTTTACCAAATTCATAACATAGAAGTTGCATTAATTAATTTTATAATTAAATCCCGCTGTTAAAACAAATAGCGTGTTTTTAAGAAACAATATCTATCAAAAGATTGACACTTGTTTATGTCTGGTTTAAATGTGCAATTACATCCAATGACCAACATTGTATTAAATTGTAAAAATATATTCTAAATATACTTTAAAACTACTCCAATTAAAAATTTATCACTATTAATTATTTCGATTAAAAAAGTTGTTTTTTAGTAATTTTCACTATTCATCAGAATATGAAAGTTATCCGAAATGTACCAAAATTTCACCTTATGCTAAATTCGATACTCCGAATCCAAAAATGAAGTTCATTTTGAAAAATAAGATTTATAGAATTTTAAAAAGTGGTTATTACTATTCATATCGGCTAGTTTTAATAATATTTTAATAGCATATCATTGTTTAGTGAAACTCGGTATTGCGTATTACACACGCTATCGAGGAAGGTCGTGATTGCGTGTAATGAAAGGCAAGTCAAGGATGCGTGTTGTGCAAGCTCCTTTTGGTGTAGCGTACAACACAAGACATTAATAAAATTAAAAAGAATATTTTTTATAAAATCTTGGGCTGTTACATTCTACCCCCCTTAAAATGAATTTCTCCCTCGAAATTCGTCGGGGTTATAAATGGTTTACTATTTGAAAGTTTCTTTAATAGAAACCCACATCGTAAAAAGGAATATCAAAACCAATCTTTAAAAACAAAAGTATGAAACGTAACGGTTACCCAAATAAACTAATCATTGGGTTTCCACATAGGTGAAAATATGGATATGGAAGAGAAATCTAACCATCATGTTCTGATGGAGAGTGGTAGAGAATATGGCTATGGAAAAGCCAATAATCACAAATCCATAAATTTGTGACGATCTAAGGTACCATCCGATTCATCAGGTATAAGATCACTAGGACAACATTTTTGGTTTTCAAGATCATTTCCCTAAAGTTGAAAATTGGAATTGGAATAAATACTTTCTTTATTTTGGTACAATCTCACTATTGTTCGTGCCTAGAACAATTTCCACTTCATCTCTTAAATAAATGAAGTTGAATTTGTTATTCGTGAAGTGTTAGCAGATCATGTGATAGAATGACAGGTCATTCCATCTGTCTCAAACAAAAGGTTAGCAAAAATTATATGCATAAGTCGATCTATAGTGAGATTAATCATATATGGTTCCTAAAATGGACTTATACTTCATATATCATACTGCTTAATATAATAAAACTAGTTTCTACTAAACAGGGACTTCCTGTAGGCCAGTGGTAGGCGATAAAGGCCAGTCGCACTTCGGTTGTGGGTTCGATTCCCACAACCTTGTCCGAAGCGATGGGCTGTCGCCCGTCCTGTAGGTTTTCCTTTTTCTAAAACTATATTACTATAACATCCCATAATATCGAAAAAAATTCTATCCTTAAACAATACTAACTTATGTCCAACATAATCCATTCCAATCTTTTAGGCTTATCCATAATACTGCAGTCGACTCTCATAATATAGTGAAAATGATTACCAGAGATTTAACACCATCATCGATCCCCATATATCATAAGATATGTTTTGTTGGTCACATTCCAAACATTCAAAGTCCTTAATCGTGTATTCTCTTGAATACCTTAGTGAAAACATGAATGCAGTTAAAAGTTAACACTTTTCACATACCAAAATCCTCAAAATTCTATATACTCAAACTTAGTCCTTATATCAATCATGAGCTCATGAATACTGTTAAACATTTCATTTTCTCGTTTTCCCTTCATTATGCGCATAATATCTCAATCACTTTGAATACCACATTAGACCAATACATAAATATTCCAATATTCCAAGATACAACATTATTTTGGAATCCCATTACATAAACACTTAATCATTCCACGACATCGTTGTCATATTCAACATTCCCAATAGTGATCGCATGTGACTTCCCTTTGTCCTTTGCCTTAAGCGGTTGCTCATGTCGATCATCACTAACCCTTGGATTAGGGCATTTATTAGCATAATGCCCCATTTCCTTGCACTTGAAACATTGAAGTGTTGGTTGTACGTTCTCTGCAGTGTTTTCTTTATTCACTTCATTAGAATCCCATTTTCCATTACTTCGACACTCAGCTGCTCGATGACCTTCTTTTCCACACTTAAAACATTTTCTAGTCCCTTTAAGACAATATCCACCATGCTTCTTTCCACACTTTGTGCATAAGGAAACATTCATCTTCTTTTCACCATTATTCTGAGTTTTCTCCTTGAACTCCATCTTTCGTTTCTTGTCAAACCCATGAGATGGATATGTAACACCAACTTCCATTTCTACCTTGATAGCACAACGCACAATTTCTTCATAGCTACTGAAGTCTCTTATAGCTAATGCCCTTCGAAGACTTGGTTTTAAGCCACTGAAAAATCGATCAACTTTACTTTCAGGTTGGATGATAATACCAGAAGCGTACCTTGCAAGTCTTGTAAAATTCGCTTCATAGGTACCAACAGATTCATCATCCCTTTGCTTCAGTTCAAGAAACTCTTTCTCCATATTTGTTCGGAGAATACGAGGGAAGTACTTATTGAAAAATAAGTTCTTGAACTCGTCCCATTCCATAGACTCAATTTCATCTCTTTGCCTCGTATTCTTGATAAGATTCCACCATTGATCAGCTTCACCTTCCAAACGATATACTGCTAAGATGACTTTATCATGTTCAGAACATTGAAGAACTGAAAATATCTTTTCAGTAGTACTAATCCATTGTTCAGCAACTAATGGATCAGTAGACCCACTGAAAGAAGGCGGACGCTGCCTCATGAAGGATTCAACAGAATGTTGCTCCTTCCTTTCCTAGTTTGGAAGTCCTGCATGATTCATAGCTTGAGAAAGTTGTGTGAGCATGGCTACAAGATTTTTCATTCCAGCTCCAATATCGTTTGGTTGCTCAGGGGGACAATCATTGCATTGTCCATTGCATTGATCAACATGGTTCCTTCGGGTTCCAGCCATCGTCTAAAACCCCAAAAGAATAGTGTGAGAGGCAAAAATCATGTTAGGGAAAACAACATAATAAAGGGGTAGTACCCTTAATATCTAACATCTTAGGTTAAATTCTAAGATCGTTAGAGCAATTCTAGGACTATAACCTATACGTATACTTAACCTTAGAGACATCCCTAGACATACCTTAGAAATATCTCTAGGGATCTCACTAACGTTTTCGCATCCTAGTTTCCAAAGGTTGACTAAACCTTTCCTCTGATACCAACTGTAGAGACCCGTATCTTGACGTACATGGACATTACATTACATTTGCGGAATACTTAGTACATAACAAAAACACACACACAAGGACTGTAATAGTTTAGTGTCTTTGGAAACTCGGAATATAATCTTCTAATCGTGGTGAAAGATCTTCAACATCTCCCATAAAGATCTTCTCTTTTTTTATACCTAAAACCTTTCTTTATATCCTGGGGAAAAGAAAACATAAAAGGGTGATCTCAAATGCTCAGTAAGGGTAAACAAAAGAAAAATCAATCAAATCATATACATAAGCACATAACTTTTGGAAATCTTAACCTGCAAAAGAGATCATAATTTCATAACATGGGGTAAATCATGGCAGTGAAATGTAATCACAATAATCATAACATAAAACATGAAAATTTGTGGCATTCACACATAATCATAGAGAATCATTTCTTGTTAGTCAAGACTCATTGCCAAGACTATCTTAGTGGACAAAGTCCCTTTCTGAATCGAGTAACCCTCGTTTCAGTCCTGTTTCACTGAACCGGTATAACCTACCATTCCAGCCATGTCTATCTCATGAGATATAAAATCATTACCCAATGCATTGGAGGGAGATATAGGTCCCACCCATCACATAATGATACCATTCTTATGTGTGCCACAAAATCATAAATCATACATCATAGCATAACCCATGTAATAAAAATGGGATTCTTAAACAACATGACATCATAAAACCATTCATATAAGATAAAGGAATTCATAAACATAATTCCATCACAACATAGTCAAATAAATATAAAAATATGTATAGAAACAGAACCCTTTATTATCTTAGATGGAAAATAAATTTTATAAAACACTTGAAATGAATTCATGAGGAAAATATCCTTTCTTCTTCAAAATCAATTCCTTTTCACAAAACATCATGAAATTTTAAAAGAAAGAGATTTTATTGAAAATAATCATGAAATATTTTGGAGTAAAGTTCATGAAAATAAGGCTTTATAAAACCGTAAAAATCCGTTCGTGTTGTATAAGTTAAAAAAAACATTCTTCGTACTTTTTTCGGAAAAGTCAAAAAGTACCTCGTACGAAAAACGACAAAAGATTCCTTTCATACATATTACTAAAAACTCACCGAAGGGTAAAAATGGATTTAAACAATTGTAGGTGGATGGAAATAATATTACATATTGATGAAACATGGATGTGGATGATAAAATACACCCCAGTAAATACTTACGAATAAACAATCTCGGATAAAAATGAGATTGTGATATTTCCCTTACCTTAGGTCCGATTTGCTTTGTACGTGTCCGAAGATCCTGTATAATGGTTTAAATAATGTCATTGACTTATTAAATAATCATATTCATTGTTATGATATCATATATGGTTCACTTATGACATTATATTACCCGTTCTTTTGTAAATTCCATGTTAAAGAAGCGTTTTGGGTAAAATCGTTTCTTTTATCGTAGGTGTTTTGACTTGTTGTTATTGACATTATTATTACTTATATCATGATTTACTTACTTCCAGAATATAAAATATGATTTATATATCATATATATTCAGTATATATATATATATAATAGATAGATAAATGAAATGAAAAACACCGTTCATGGAGACGGTAGTCCGTACGTACGCATGAACGCTGTTTTCCTTTCCCTATTGTCTTGAATGGAAGTAAGTAGATGACATACATATATATATATATATACATAAATCCAGTAGCTTTATAATGTCATATATTTCATTATTATTTCTTATATATACTTTATAATCATTCTTAAATGGTTAACATGGAGAGTGAATCTCATCGCGTCGTGGAGACGGTAGTCCGTACGTACGCACGAGCGATGATATCATTTCCATAAATATTTAATTGAATTGGAGTGGATTATACAATATATCAGAATCAATATGATGTTTTAATAACTATTTATAGTTATTCTTTACACCATTATACCCATCCATGTAAGGTGGTGGTGGAAAATAGATTACACCACGGCGTGGAGACGGTATTCCGTACGTACGCACGCGCGGTGATTTCTTTTTCCGTAGGATAGATAGATGGTGAAATAGGATTGTTTCATACTTATAATAACATATCAGTATATGAGTTATACTGATATTATTACTTCATAATGAAACAACCTAAGAAGAAGAAGTGGAAGAAGAAATAGAGATGAAAGAATTGGTAACGGTAATTACCTCTTCTTTGAAGCGCCTTTTGGAGACCTCCTCTTAGGGAACTAAAATTGGTCTTTGAGGAAGACCAGAACCTCTAGGATGTTTCTAGGGAAGTGGAGAAGAGATTTTGTCAGGGGTTGGACGAGCTTGAGTGCTCAAATTGGTGTGAGGAGGAGGGAGAGGAGGTGCCCTTTTATAAGGGAGGAGAGGGGCACCTTAGGAATATCTCAAAATATTATTTTATATTAAAATAAAAATCGGTTTATAATGGTTCCAAAGGGTCTTATTTCGAAGCTAAAGTGGGGATGGGTCAAAATACTATCAACCAATAGGATTTAGACAAGTTTAGGTTATTATTTTAACCTTATCAATTAGATTTAACTCTAAGTTAAATAATTTAACTTTTACCGTGTCTTTTTGTTTTCTTTCACTATATGGTTAATACACTTACTATAACATGCCAAACGAACCCCAAATTGTTTATTATTAATATATATATCCTTATCTAAGTCATTTGGCCGATCCTTAGATTTTTAGGAATAAAATAACAATTAATAATATAATATTTTATTTAAAAACTATTTTGTGTCAATTTTGACACTATTTGATATATGATTTTTGTGAAAGTCATAACAGAATTAGATGTTCGAACCAAGTTGATTAAATCAACAATAATATATCATAGTAACCTAGAAAATTAGTGGAATTCATAAAAAGTCTCAAATTACATTCATTTGAGTATTTATAACATCAATTATGTTAATATTTCCTTAAAAGGGTAATCACTGCATCATCGTTGTGTCATAAATAAATTAATTTATTTAAAGTCTAAAAATTATAAATAAACTATCATTATGTAGGAAATCTTTTCATCTTTCTAATTAATATTTATAGTCGAATTTATCTTATGTATAACCCCATATTAAAAATGTTTTAGTGAATAAACTTTGATTTTAACTCTTTTAACTCTTCTTTGAATTAAATAATAATAAATGTCCTAATCTAATCCAAGTGGGCCTAAATGATAATATTTTACACTTAAGGTTGTTTTTGGTCGAGATACACTAGTCAAATAGAATTAGGACATGTGTTAGGGTAATATTAATATCATTCTTACCCTTAATTACCCTATTTACTTTTAACCGTGGTAAATAAAAGTAAAAAGTTACTATTCACCAAAAATTATTTTCATCTCATTGAACCACATTTTACTTACTGACATCAACCGTGTCTCTCGGATTTTTGAAATTCCATTCACAGAAGCGGTAAAATTAAGTTTTATGAAAAATTCAGTTTTTTAACTACCACTTAGTAGTTTCACTATTCATCAAAAAATGAAGGTTTTCAGAAAAATGCCAAAATTTCATCCTAAGATATATTTCATATTCCGAATTCAAAAATGAATTCTATTTTACCAAATTCATAACATAGAAGTTTCATTAATTAATTTTATAATTAAATCCCGCTGTTAAAACAAATAGCGTGTTTTTAAGAAACAATATCTATCAAAAGATTGACACTTGTTTATGTCTGGTTTAAATGTGCAACTACATCCAATGACCAACATTGTATTAAATTGTAAAAATATATTCTAAATATACTTTAAAACTACACCAATTAATAATTTATCACTATTAATTATTTCGATTAAAAAAGTTGTTTTTTAGTAATTTTCACTATTAATCAGAATATGAAAGTTATCCGAAATGTACCAAAATTTCACCTTAGGCTAAATTCGATACTCCGAATCCAAAAATGAAGTTCATTTTGAAAAATAAGATTTACAGAATTTTAAAAAGTGGTTATTACTATTCATACCGGCTAGTTTTAATAATATTTTAATAGCATATCGTTGTTTAGTGAAACTCGGTATTGCGTATTACACACGCTATCAAGGAAGGTCGCGATTGCGTGTAATGCAAGGCAAGTCAAGGATGCGTGTTGTGCAAGCTCCTTTTGGTGTAGCGTACAACACAAGACATTAATAAAATTAAAAAGAATATTTTTTATAAAATCTTGGGCTGTTACACATATGACATCATCCTTTGTGTGATTTGTGAAATGTTCGGGCAGACGACACGTCAACCGGAGGATTCGTTTGACCGCGGTGACCGGAAACGCGTTTCTGGTGTCATAAAACACCAAAAAACGGTGTGAGACAGTCGAATTTGGAGCAAACGTGCTCCGAATGACCTGAAACCACACGAAAAAATTAGGAATATTATTCGTGACGTGTAGGAGGAGACAGAGCGCCCATCGGACATGCGGTGCGCGTGGTACGGCAGATTGTGTCGTTTTCAGCAGCTCGTCGCGCGCTAAAACGACGCGTTGGGGGGTCAAAACCACCTGAACGACCTCGTAATTCCATGAAACCGTACGACATCATCCGCTGTGTTATTTTTGAAATGCTCGGGTAGACGGCGCGTCAATCGGAGGTGTCATTTGACCGCGGTGACCAAAAATGTGTTTCCAGTGTCATAAAACACCAAAAATAGCGTGAGACGGTCGAATTCGGAGAAAACGTGCTTCAAATGACCTGAAACCACACAAAAACATTAAGAATATTAGTCGTGATTGTAGGAGGAGACGGTGCACCCATCGGACGTGCGGTGCACGCGGTACGACCGATTTTGTCGTTTTCAACAGCTCAACGCGCGCTAAAACGGCGCGTTGGGGGGTCAAAACCACCCGAACGACCTCGGAATGCCATGAAACCGTACGAAATCAACTATTGTGTGATTTGTGAAATGGTCGGGTAGACGGCATTTCAATTGGAGGTGTTGTTTGATCGCGGTGACCGGGAACGTGTTTCTGGTGTCATAAAACACCAAAAACGGCGTGAGACGGTCGAATTCGGAGAAAACATAATGAGAATGACTTGAAACCACACGAAAACATTCGTAATATTATTCATGATGTGTAGGAGGAGACGTCACGCCCATCGGACGTGCGGTGCGCGTGGTACGGCCGATTGTGTCGTTTTCAGCAGTTCGGTGCGTGCTAAAACAGCGCATTGGGGGGGTCAAAACCACCTGAACAACCTCGAAATGCCATTAAACTGTATGACATCAGCCGTTTTGTGATTTTTGTAATGGTTGGGCAGACGGAACGTTAATCAGAGGTTTCGTTTGACCGCGGTGACTGGAAACGCGTTTCTGGTGTCATAAAACACCAAAAACGGCGTGAGACGGTCGAATTCAGAGAAAACATGTTCCGAATGATATGAAACCACACGAAAAAATTAGTAATATTATTCGTGATGTGTAGGAGGAGACATAGCACTAATCGGACGTGCAGTGCGCGTGGTACGGCCGATTGTGTCGTTTTCAGCAGCTCGGCGCGTGCTAAAACGGCGCGTTGGGGGGTCAAATCCACCCGAACAACCTCGGAATTCCATGAAACCGTACGAAATCATCCCTTGTGTGATTTGTGAAATATTCGGGTAGACGACACATCAATCGGAGGTGTCGTTTGACCGCGGTGACCAGAAACGCGTTTCCGGGGTCATAAAACACCAAAAACGGCGTGAGACGGTCGAATTTGGAGATAACGTGCTCCGAATGACCTAAAATGATAGAATTTCTTAAATTGGGGGTTTAAAATTATTATAGTACCATGATTTGATGTTAGATTTAATTTTATTATCTGTATATAATAACTAAATATTTATGTTCAATTTACGTTTGTTTTGTTTTGTTGTTTTTTTGTCTTATTGTATGTTTATTGAAGCAGAAGATTGAAATAGATAGACCTACTCAGATCGTTGAAGCACATTTATCATTTATTATGATCTTGATGTTTATGCTGTTTGAAATTGTTTTCCATTTTTTATGATTGTCACCTTGTTTTATCTCTGATTTTGCATCGTGAAGAAAAAAAACACAATTCGTACATTTCATTAAAAAAATGAAAAATATTTTATTTAATATTATATATATATATATTAAAATATTTAAATCATATTATATATATAGTTATTTATTTAAAATATTTTATTTATTATTATATATATATTTCTTATTTAATAAATAAATAAATATATATATATTTCTTTCGGTAGGAATTTTTTTTAAAAAATTTCCCAATGTAGCGACCGCCAGGAGGTCGCTTAAGGCTAGAATTTCGGCCACCTATTGCGACCGCCATTGGCGGTTGCTATTGGCCTACAACGACGAAGCTGAAGCGACTGCCAATGGCGGTCGCTGGGCGGTCTCTATAGGCCTATAGCGACCGCCAATGGCGGTCGCTAATGCCCTATTTTTTAGTAGTGGTTGTAATGTAGTTGTAAAGTTTTGATGTGAAATGACACCTTACCATGAGTGGGAAGGTAGTGGTCAGGATGGACAGACACTCCTTGAGTGATAAGGCTTTGGTGTGGAACTTTCCTAGAGTGAGAAGATATTGGTAACAATATAATGTGATGTATAAACCCACCTTAAATGAGAAGGTGTTGTCCTGTATCCTAAATTGATTTAGAGGGAAGTGGTAAGACCACATTTAGTGAGAAGGGGACCTACATGTGGTTTGATTTATGACCCCAACTTGAGTGAGTAGGTACTAGCAGGGACCACCTTGAGTGAAAATGTTGGATCTCAGATGTGGTTATGGACCCTAACCTATGAGATTGTAGTGCTTAAGACTAGTATAAGACCTTACCCCATGATAGGGTAGTGTAAGATCCCAACCATTATGGAGATGCCTTTTGAACGTTTTTAGGTACTATTTTCCCATGTTTTGGTTACATTTAGATTGGGGTTTTTGGGTTGTTTCAGGTGAAATTGGATATATTTTGAATCCAAAGGGTTTGTGTATAGTTGGTTAATTGTTAGGGAAAATCATGCAGTTCTACCTAGGAAACCATGAACCCCATTTCTTAGTCATAGGAGGTGGATCATGTTTGGCGTATGGTTTGGAAAAACCCTATGACCTCCCTCCCCACACCAATAACCCTCAAATATAGGGTTGTTTTATAGTGGGTGAACAATTTTTGAAACTATGCACCACATAGGAGAAACCATGCGCCCCCTAAGTAGAGGCTCATAGTTAAGGTGAATAGCTTACAAAAAAATGTACCTCAGCCTAAGAAACTAAGAACACGAGTTTTAAACCCACAATTTTTTTATTAAAATTCTCGAACCCCGCAATTATTATCCCTATCCCCCCCCCACTTGTCCTAAAATGATTTCCTTCATTTGTGGAGGCTCCTGATTGGATTCCAAGGATCCAAAATACCTTTTATTAGAAAATAAAAGATCTTATTGAAGGATCAACTTCTCTTCAGTATGTAACCTCTTTCCCATTTGATATCTTCTCTCTCCAATATATCTCTCAGGATAAAAGAGATGATTTATCCTCTTCTAGATATGTTTTAGTTCTAGGTTTTTATAGTTTTTTTATTGGTTGATGGTCCTTGTTTTTATCCTAAATCTCTTCTACCATTGTGAAATTGACCATTCAACATAAAATTGGGGATTTTGGTTTATTGAGTATCCACTAATGATCTTTAGGTAGGTGGTCTGATTGTAAAATCATGTAGTCTTGATTGTAATTTCATGTATGTAATTGTGCAATCTAAATTTCTTTGTTGGGAAATTTCATTCTAAATATAATTAATTGATTGATTTAACTTGTTATTGTAAAACCATTCGTAGGTCCCATTGAATCCATTGATTATATATATACCATATTTTATGGAATCCCTTGGGGTGTGCTGATATAATTGAAATGATAAATTTTTTTAGGGTTGATAAATAAAGAATTATGTATATGGTTTATAAGTGAATTTATGAAATTGTTTGATTAATGATATATGGAAATTGTTGATAAATGGGATTTGAATGTGTGACAATGAGATGTTATATTTTTAAATGAGTTATGGGATAGGGTCTACTGCTCTAAAAACCCACAGGGTTCCATACTACCTATCTAGGATCCCATGAACTATATTTATTGAATGCGATCACTGATTTTTGGGATATGGATTACTGCTCTAAATACCCATGAGGTTCTAGACTGCTGCTCTAGACCACCATTTTTTGAATGAGAATTTAGAATTAAATGATTGTTGAAGACCCGTGATATTGTGAAATGTGGTATCTCTTTGGTATATATTTCAGACATTGGCTTGGGCCAAAGTTGGTATTATTGGTTCAAGTTTCATCATGAATGTGAGAATTATGTGGATAATTAAAGAATAAATTAATAATAGAACTATTTAATTTATCACTTTTACTTTATTCTTATTATAACTGCATGAAATGTTATAGATTGGATATCGTTTTAGATGCTGTTGGTGGTGGCATACTGAGTTGTACTCACACCTAACTTTGGCTTCCAGAATGGTACCCGAATAAATATAATTTTTATAGGACATGATAATGGAAATATCCCTGTGTTAGCTGGATGATTTGGGAATTGGGATGGAACATGGATGAGGGAACCATACATGATGTCAGGACCCACTTTGGGGTGTTAGTGTGTCATTATTTTGGTTTTTTTATAAGGTACTTCACACTTATAATGACATGAAATATCTACTATTTTGGTTTATGGTCATTTATACTTGTTTTGGTAATATTATGTGATTTTTTTCTTCATGGATTATGGTATTATCCTATTTATTATTTATTACCATTTGGATATTATTTGTTCATTTATACGGTTGTACTTCTTTTATAAAGTTGCTATAGTCTCTATACATTACATATTCGACCCAGCTACTATTTTGAAGTTTCTGGTATACAAGGAGGAGTTCTTGAGTTTATGCAACTAACTGGATCGGGGCACCAACATCTGGTACCCTAGTTGGGACATTAAAAGTAGTGGTCGAGACTTGGTATACATCCTACATTGAGTGAGAATGTAGTGGACATGACAAAAAATATTACATTAAGGGGGTTGTAGTTGTAGAACCCTGTCTTAAGTGATAAGGAAGAGGTATGTTAGTGGATTTGAGACCTTCTTAGAGACAAGGGTTGGTCTAGATACATGACACAAGGCCCTACTCGAGGGGGGGGGGGGTAGAGATTGAGTTGTGGATGATGATCTACCCAATATCTTTGGGTATGCGATGAGGACTTAGTGTGATGCCCTACCTTGTGTCTTAGAGTATGGGATGGGACTGGTGGAACTAGGTTATTGGATTTTAGAATGGTGTATAAGAAAATACGGTTAGGTGTCATGGTTTCTTGCTTAACACACAATGTCCTGATGTGTGTGTGTATCTCAATAGATGTTGTGGTGTCCTAGTTAGAACATAGTGACTGAATGAGTGTATTTATATTAGTTAGTTATTTACATTAGGAATACAATCATATATTAAGACATATATTATGGGAATCTTGTGAGACCCTACTAAATTATATGCTCAGAAACTACATGGAAATCCCTAGGCACATGTATAACTTTTAATGACTTTTTTGTCAGTGCATTGGTGGTATAGCATATTATGCCACAATATATAAATGGTATTTAAAGACTAGGTTATGGTGAGACTAGGGGATAAAAGTAAACTATTTTTTATATTATATATATATATATATATTTATATGTGATCAACTTGATGGGAAATCAGTTGATGTATGTCTGTATAAATTTTGAATTCTATTTGTTATATCATGGTTATTTTTTTGTGTAACTTGATCTGGATGATGTGTAGTTATTTGTATCATTATTTATAATCATGATATTGAGGTAATAGTCTCATAAATGTATTATTTATTCCCTCAACACTAGTTGGTAACCATCTATATACAGGGTAGTGCATCTGTGGTCTTGTAGAATGCTGGTTGGTACAGTGATAAGTGTTCATAGACCAAGGCATTATAGAAGTGACGATGAATGAGGATAGACTTCATTGAAAAGGGAATTATTGGGTTTAAAGAATTAAATTTAATAAGACATTTACATCAAATACTAGGCATATGACTATATGGAAATTTCTTTCTATTACTAATCAAAAGTGATACAAGTTTTTCTAAATAGATGTGAAATTTCCATTTCTCAAAGGTGAACTTGAAAAGAAGGTTTACATTGAGAAATTGAAAGTTTTTTTCTTGGTGATGATAAGAGATTAATTTTTAATTGAAATTAAGAATTATATGGGTTAAACAAATCTCCGAGATGGTGGTATTTGAATCTAGACTCATGCTAGAAGTAACTAAAATCTAAAAGAGGAAAATTAGAAAAAAACTAAAATATTAAATAAGGAAACAAAGTATCTCACATAGTAATTATTTATATTGGTTATATTTTCTTTGATAGAAATGAATTGGAAAATTTCAAGGAATTTAAAAATAAAATAGTTAATGATTTTGAGATGCTGGTGTTGGAAAAAATAATGAACTAATTGGGACGTCAAATTTCTCCAGTGAAGGATCAGATTTTTCTTTTTAAAAATAATTATTCTGGATAATTACTAAATTATATTACAATAGAGGATTTTAATCCAAATTCTACCCCAATTTCATGGGGAACCAAGATTTATAAAAATTATGCTGGAATAGATGTTGATCAAAAGGAATTTAGAAAAATTATTTTGAGTTTTCTCTATTTTATAACATTGAAACTTTATATTATATGTTATTTTATATTCTGTTCAAGGTATTAGCCAAAATATTCACATTTGATCGTAGTGAAAAGGATTCTAAGATACATTAAAGGTATTATAAATTTTTGGGTTGAATTAAAATGATAAATCATTTCTTTATCTTATTATATACATTAATGTAGATTGGTTTGCAAGTGTTGATAAAGATATTTCCATGTATGGTGAAGTTTTATTATTAGAAGAATAGTGTGTTATATAGAACATGAAAAAATAAAAATTTCATTACCCTAAAAATTTTGGAAGCATAATATATTTCTTTAACCCATTACATAACTAAACTAAAATGGATGAAGATATAATTGTAATATTTGAGAGTCATAGTGATTTTCCCTTATTAGTGGTATGTGATAATAAAAGTACTATCAATATTTCAAGAAATATTTTTCAATTCCCTCGATCGAAGCACATAGATAACAAGTACCACTTTATAAATTATAAGGTGTAAGAAGGATCCATAAATATGGATTATCCTTAAATAAATATATAAGTTCAAGATATATTTTCTAGATTTATACCAGAGGATTTATTTTTGAAATTGAGGTTTAAATGAGTCTTCATCATCAAAATTTTCAAGGTTAATAAATTGTGAAGAATCACCTCTACAACCTTTTCTTTGGATGTTTTTATCATATGGTGAGAATGATAACATCATAAATCAAAAAATATATATTTTCATAATGACGGAAAAAATATTTTATCAAGTGGGAGTATATAATTGCGATTTATTTTTTCAAAAGGGTAAGCTATGGGTTAATCGAACACATGTGGTCGTTTTTGTGTGAATATATGTTTTTTGAATGTGTGTGTGTAAATTTTTATATTGGTTATCTATTATAATTATTTTAACCTGTATGTGTGTACTTTTTTTGAAACAAGTTCAATAATAGTTTTAATAAAGTTAGTTGAGAAGATAAGTGGATGTGAAAAATTAAATTGAATATGCTCCACTCTTATAGAAACTTTTGACATTATTAATCATGGTTCCTTTTAACAACATCATGTTTAATCACATAGGATTAGAATGAACAAATTTTGATAAATTTATATGTTTGAGAGTGATTTATGTAATATATTTGATATCAAAATTTGAAAGTATAAATTATTATGACTAGGAGGGTGTTTGAGATTAAAGGCACCCTAGAAAGTCTTTGATTGAAATGCTTTGTTTATTGGTGGATGATGAAGTGAAGTGGAAGTGATTAGTGAAATTGGTCTTTTATTTTGTTTTCAATACATTTTTAAAACAAGAATCACATTAAAACTCAGATAATTTAGGATGGTTTATATGTATTGAACATTTTTTGAATGTTTGTAAAAGATTCAAAGTGTAACGAAAGCGTTGGTCAGATGCCCAAAAAATGGATTTTCATCAATTTAAATGTATAATATTTGAAGATATTGATGAGGTAAACCCAAAAATATCTTAGATAGGATCATTCAAATTAAATTTTAAATTAATTTAAAACAATAATAACCTTGAAAATAATAATTATTTTGATCAATTTTATTGACCCTCTTTTCATATCATCATTGCGGTAGAGAATCTAGGCAAGGAGACATTAAATAGCGGGAGTGGTATAGAGGAGTATTTTCACTATAAGATCAGATAAAATTTGATTATATTATTTATAAGGATTGAGATAATTCTATAGAGATATTTAACTATCCAAAACAAATATAACACTATAAAATGATAAAATTGAGATTTTATACTCAGGGTTAAACAATTAATAATTAAATAAGGGCCCTTTATCTAATTTTTTGTTAAATGTAGTCCTCGATTAAAATAATAATAACATTATTATTATTATTATTATTATTATTATAACAACTTGAAATGTTTTATCTTTTAATATTAATTATATGTTTGATAACATGTGTTACATGCAACACATGAAATAAAAGATCCATGATGTAATGAATAAGTATCATTAAAAATACTATAATAAAACCTATAAGATATTAATCAATTAAAAATTATATTATTTAGTTGGTAAATAATGAATATGATTTAATCATAAAATGGTTACGTTCAATAAAAGTAGATCTTATTTTATATTTTATATTTTCATTTCAATATAAATTTTATAATTTTATAATTTTAAAATAAAAAAAGAATTATATTTTTGAATTCATCATATTAAAATTAACTAATTATGATTTATTTTAATTTCTTCTAAAATAACTAATTTTTAGTTAAACAGTGAAAAGTACATCTTTAACAAAACTATAAATTTTATAAGTTCATTATTTAATAAGTAAGTCCTAGAATTTTGTAGGCAATATTAATTAATAAAATAATTAGTGAAGGAATAAAATTATTTATTTTAAAATAATATGTAAAACCTATAAAACCTATGATTAATATTTTAGAACATAAGTAAGATTTCTTTATAATCTAAAAGCCATTTTGGTCTTTTCTTATAATTAGAAAATTAAATGGTGAAATTATGTTTTTTTAAAGAAAAAAAATAATTTTTATTAAAATAAACCAATTTATAAAATTAAAATAAAAAACATTTAAAATTTTATCACACACATAAATTTTAAGCTTAAAAGTACATTTCTTCAAAAAATGGGGTTTTAAGTGATGTTGTTAAAATTAATTTTTCATACATCTAAAAATATTATTTAAAAAATGGATTTTATATTTGAAACTTGTAGGTAAATATTATATAAAAAGTAACCCTTCATTTTTATTCATAAAATAAGATTACTAGGATTAAATTTAGTTAATGTGATAATAGTAAAAATGATATTTTCAAAGGGTTGTTTTATTAAAATCGTGTAATTTTTATATAACGAAAAAAATTAATGCCTCTTCAAAAACCATTTTAATATAAATTTTAAACCGATATAAATATATTTAAACAAAGTTTAATTATTAGTAAATACTAAATAGGATAAGGAACACTTAGTGGTAAAAGCAACATTTTCTAACAAAATAACTTTTCTATATTTTAAATGTTTTAATTTAAAAGTAAATTTTATCATACTAAGAAATATAATTAAACTATATGGGGCAACAATTTAGTTTTATAAAATAAAAATTTTGTTAAAAGGGTTACCTTATATTTTTAATAAAATATACACTACTAGGGTAAAACCCAAAATTGTAAAGTGTCAAAATCAAGTGGTAAAAGGCTATAAACATGTTTAAAACATGTGAAACAATAGGTGGTGATGGATTTATCATCCTTATATTACCTATTATTTTTGGGACCATTGACCTGTGAATAGTTTCATTGCCTTTTTGAAAAATAATGAGTGTTCCCAAGAGTTCCCATTTCACCAATTATAATATGGGATCACTTCCACTCTCCAAAAGTAGCACATAACCTTTAAAATTTACATAAAACAATACACAATTTTTCATAAACTATATTTATATTTCACTACCTAAATTCACTACTCACCATAAGTTGGGCTAATTTCTTCATTTCCAATGTGACTTTTAGGAGAACGTTTAATGTCCCGAAGTGAGTATTACTTAATCCTTAAATTTTTTCCTCAAAATATTTCTATTCCAAAACGACTATAAACATAGTTATATAATGACATCAATAATATTATTTTTCTAAAATTTTAATATATTAACGGAGAAAACCCTTTATTATTCATTCCTATTAACTTAGAAAAACAAAAGAACATTGATCACACTTTTGTGCAGACTACCACGTCCACAAAGCAATGTATTTTATTTTTGAAAACCACCCATATTAACTAGTCGTGTGGATTTAATTTAAGAATTAATGTGACATATATGAATTTTGAACAATAACATATGGATGCTAAATCATATTTTTAAATATTTATTTTATGGTGGACAATTATGTTAAAAAAATCCTCATTTTGAAAATCCTCAAAAACCAAACTCTGCTTGTAAACTTATTAAATCTATATTTGACCTTAAATAAGCACATAGATCTTGGTGTGAAGTATTGGGTTCTTTTATTTTGAAAAATTGATTTATAGTTTCATTGAAAGATCCAAAACTTTTTAATAAACCTATTTGTTCTAACATTTTATTAGTAAAAATTCATGTTTATGATGTTATTTTTGGTTCAACTAATAAAAATATTTGTAATTATTTTTCAAAATTACAGCAAAAAAGAATATGAAATGACTATTATGGGATAAATATATTTAATTTTTCGATTTTAGATTTATCAAAATGATTATTGAAATGTTTTAAATAGAAGTAAATATATTATTAATTTATTGAAAAAATTTGGACTTGAAAATAGAAAGACATATACAACTCCTATGTGTACCAATATAAAACATGATTTGGATGAAGCTGGAAAACCAGTCGACAAAAAATTATATAGAGGTATGATAGGTATTTTGTTATATCTGATAGATATTAGAACATCAATTATGTTTTCTATATTATTTTGTTTGAAAGGAACTTTTGTGGGAACCCTCAAACGATTAGTGGTTTTTGGGTACTAAGGTGCAACAGAGTGGCTAACCAAGGTCGTCTCTCAAACGAGGAAGTAAATTTAAAAACTTATTAAAGGTATTTTAAAAAAATAACAAAAAATTGAATAATAACACTAATTGAAAGTATTTTTTGGTTATTTACTGTTTATAAATGTTAAAAAAGTTTGTTGGAAGAAGATTGTATTTTTTTGTTTTTATTTTGAAATAAAGTTCGATTAAAATGACACAACAAGAATATGTTTTTTTAGAAAATATTAAAAGGAGTAATAAATCTAACTCTACCTCTATATTTAATTATTAATTATTAACATATAAATTAATACCCACTTAATGATGATCCCTTAATTTGTTAATTATCGAACCCTACAAGAGCTAACTTAAGCACAAAGATGAAATTACTTAATCCCTAGGCTTGCATCGGAACACGCAATCGCATCACCCAGCTTTGATTTATGTTATAAGGTTAGCTTATGGTAAGAGGTTAATTATAGAACATATCCATTCTATAAATGAGTATTAATTGAGTTTACTGATTTTATTTTAACACTACAAACTTATCCCGTGCGGTCTTGTATTACCGATTAAGATCGTGCTCTCACAATTCACATAATACTCGACCTCACATGTTTTTGTGTTAAT
This sequence comes from Viscum album, assembly GCA_963277665.1. NCBI lineage: Eukaryota > Viridiplantae > Streptophyta > Magnoliopsida > Santalales > Viscaceae > Viscum > Viscum album. The sequence continues at coordinate 1,893,336,593 of OY728158.1, read as the reverse complement.
TTTTAAATTGATTGATTAGTTTTTTATAATTTAGAAAATAAATTTGAAGATCATATTAATTGAATTACAGTATCTGAATGACTCAAAATAATTAAACTAAGAGGGTATAGGATAGATCGATCACTAGGAAAACTACTATTCTATGGGAGATGTGGTAATCATGGAGACGTTTGTTATTGAGTAAAGGATTGAAAGGGAAGAACCTAATATAGTCTCCACTATTGAATTCCAGACAAAATATAAAGATTAAGACAAGAAGAAAATTTAAAATAATAGAAGAGGTGGAAGTTAAACTAAGAGTTTATTGAAATAACAACACTATTACAACAAAAAAGTTGAAAAGAAGAGCATTTTGGAGGAGATCCTAGCTTGGTAGTTTCCCACCTCCAATTGTGAATTGAAATGATATAGATCCACCGATCCTCTAATTACAATATTCTAATGCATGCCCCAACCCATCCAAATGATAAAAACACTAATTTATAGAGTGTAGGGGATGCGAGGTCTAAAGAGGACTCAAATGTGAATGGGTAATCTCGGCCAAATATTTTAAGCCAACTTACACCACCCATTTGACCTCCAAAATGTGTGATCCAACTATGTTTACAGAATAATTATTTGTGAAAATTTGGGTTTCTAAGTTCCTCTCAAAATGTGGGACGAATCTGTGCTCGGATGAAGAAGTTATGTCCCAAATACAGAACCAATGTCCAATCTAGCGGGCCCAGCCCACTTTTGACTTCATGGTCTTTTGAGTCCAATCAAATGCATGATTTAGCACTAATGTCCTGAAAAAATGTTATAGAACTTTAATTTAATAACATGTTTAAAAATGTTTAAGTTCAAATAATAAATATTAAAATATTTATCTTTGAAATACTACAATGCACTATAAAGGGTAAAACTATAATTTCAATCAAGTTTTCAAATGAATGATCTGATCTCAAATATTTTATAAATTAACATATTTATCACAATGTGAGGAAATTATTTCATTTATTATCAATAAAATATTTAACAAAATTTTATTTTACCAACTCCCCTATAGTTACCCTTTTTCACTCCTTAGCAAAACCTCAGGTCACGTATTCCGAAAAATTGTGAAAAGTAAACATCAATATCAAATCAAAACAAATTTTAAAAAACATATCCTTGAGATTCAACAATTACACACAAATAAAAAAAAGATATCAGGCCTCATAAAAATCAGTATTTCATGTTCTCCATTTATATCATTGAATATATTTCTACTTCATTTATCCTCCCATTCTCAAAACACTTACCTCACTTGAATTTTCTATTATCACACAAATATCAATTTTTGAGAAAAGTATTTCTCATCCAAACTCATACAAGGTTCATTATATGATTGATAAATCCCTACATTGCCACCCGATGTGAGTCAAGGACATATGTTTATCATGAGTACATTACAAGGTTGTTTTGTGGATATCGGTTGGTAGGATTTAGATGTGATGCTTTCTGTGGCTGAATGAGGAGGGCATGACTCTTTTTCAAGAAAAATTTCATTATTCTAATTTTCACTCAAGTATGGTCTCATAATCACTCCACTTAGTTTCAATTCAGCTCCATTATCATTAAAAATCATTGAAATGTTACACCATTCATCATTTCAGCCAAAAAAGTCAATCATCTCAAACATAATTTTCATGAAAGATTCAGATAGGTTCAACTTTCTTTCATTATTCGAAGCTCCAGAAAGGCACCACTTTTTTTATCATGAAAGCTCCAAAAAAGGAAAAACTTTAAATATAATGATTTTATTCAGCATAAAACACATATCTTTAGAATTTAATTTTCCACCCAAAGAATCATAGAATGTGGTATCAGAACACAAGACAACTTCCCTCACACTTATTTTCAACTAGATTATGCAATTTCACTTCAAGATTTGGATGGGGTGGGAAAATTGGCTTGTAACGTGGCTAACCTAATAGATTTTTTCATGGATTATAAGGGATAAAAGGATTAAATGTTCATTTTGTTTCATTATAGAATATTATTCTTTGAAATATGGGATTTAATATCAAACAAACCCCTCACTCATTTAAACATAAGTACCTCAAGCCCTCATGTTTTGACATGAATAAATCAAATTCTGGTTAAATCAATCATGGTGTGGTTCTCTCAAGAATTGAGGTAAATGTAAAGAATATGAAAATAATAGTTCCAAATCCTCATAGGTATGCGATTTTAAATATAAATACAGTGATATGTGGCATGCGATTCAAAATTCAGAGTACTTTTCATGAAATTACTAGGGATCTAAAATTGAAACAAAGTTATTTTAAGCATTCATTTATGTTTAGTTTCATGGGGCAAATTTTTTCACTTATTGATATGGATTAAAAAAATGGTTATGAAAATCATTTTAGCTCAAAATTTTCAAAAACACACAAAATTCGAAAAACACAAATTTTTTTAAAAAAAATCATTGAAAAACATGAAAACAATTGAAATTAATAAACTAAAAGGTTCACTCAACCACCCTTAAAATTTTTCATCATCCTTAATATGAACCCATGATATGATATATGCACATGAAATGTATAGTTTCAAATAGGAAAAATAATTAAAAAGTGAATGGGTTAGGAACAACCTGATATGCTCAAGTGATGATGGGGTCAGGCACTGTGGTGAAATCCACTACATCAGTAGGAAGTCCATCACTGTATTTATTCAAAAGTTTACCATTGATTATAAAGATCCTTAATGTGTCCTCTTGTGTGATCTCCACTGAATAATAGTGAAAAACATTATTCATAACATAAGGACCCAACCATCTGGAACACAACTTACCAGGAATCAGGTTTAGTCGTGAACTGTAGAGAAGGACTTTTTCCCAAACATGAAACTCCCTTTGTTGGATTATTCTATCAGGAGCTGATTTTCATCTTTCATTGTAGAGCCTTAATTTCTCATATAAAGACAATAAAATCTCCCCAAGATCTTGAATTTTCAAATTCTTTGGGATTATAGCTTGTTCCAAATCATTTTTGCATTTATTTATATCCCAATAAGCCTGATGCTCAAATTCCACAGGGAGATGACACACGTTCCCAAAGAAAATATGAAATGGGGACATACTAATGGGTATCTTATATGATGTACTATAAGCCAAAAGTGCATCATCCAAGTGATTGCTCCAATCTTTCCTATTCAGCTACATGGTTTTTGCCAAAAAAAAATTCAACTCCCTATTTTAAACCTCAGCCTGGCCATATGTTTGAGGGTGGTATGGTGTAGAGGTTTTGTGTGTCACCCCATACTTCCGAATGAGGGAAGCCAAATTCCTATTATAGAAGTGTGTCCATTGGTTACTAATGATTTCCTTTGGTACTCCAAACCTACAAAAAGTCTGTGTCTTGACAAGGTCCACTAGAAAATGAGAATCATCGGTCTCTGTGGTCTTTGCCTCCACCCATTTACTCACATAATCAACAGAAACCAAAATATATAAAAAACCAAAGGAACTAGGAAAAGGACCCATAAAATCGATTCCCCATACATCAAAAATCTGATATAATATTATGGTTTGTTGGGGAATCTCATGTCTACTAGAATTGTTCCCAGTGTGTTGGAAATGAGAGAATGTCTTACAAAAAACATGGGCATCATGGAATAATCTAGGACAATATAATCCAGAGTCCAAAACCTTCTTAGCTATCCATTGGGGTCCAAAGTGTCCACCATAAGGATGTGTATAACAAAAATGTAAAATAGACTCCAAATCATGATTAGGAACACACCTCCTAATTAATTGGTCACTACACATGTGTCATAGGTATGGATAATACCAAACATAAAATCATGACTCACTCTTTATATTTTGGACTTGATGTTTTTTAAATTTGCAGGGATTTAATTGGAAAAAAGGTAGTTAACTAAATCAACATACCAAGGATGTGTATCTGAGATGGAATAAAGATGCTCATCAGGGAAAGTGTCCCGAAGTGGTAACTAGTCTAAGGTTTCATCCTCTAGTGTGTGAGTAAGACTACTTATATGGTCTACCACCAAGTTTTCTGACCCCTTCTTGTCCATTATCTCAATATCAAATTCTTGAAGAAGGATAATCCATCAGATAAGTCTAGGCTTTGTGTCAGGCTTCTTCAATAGGTACCTCAAAGCTACATGGTAAAAAAAACAACTACTTTAGAGCCCAATAAATATGAATGGAACTTATCTAAAGAGAATATGATAGCAAGAAACTCCTTTTCTGTGGTTGTGTAGTTTGATTTAGCAGAATCCAACGTCCTCAATGCATAGGCAATCACATGTGAACATCCCTCCACCCTATGAGATAAGACAAATCGAACTGAAAAGTTGGAAGCATCACACATAATCTGAAAAGGAATCTCCCACCATGGGGGCTGTATGATCGGTGGAGTGGTAAAAAACTTATTTTTCTCATCAAATGAATTTTTCAAGAATTGTCGAAGACAAAATCAGAATCCTTTGGAAGTAACTGTGACATAGGAACAACAATATTAATAAAACATTTGATGAAGCACCGATAAAATCCAACATGCCCTAGGAAAGATATAACATCATACACACATGAAGTATATTGTAAGGCTAAAATAATATCTACCTTAGATATATTAACCTCTATTCCATGTTTTGACACTACATTCCCTAAGACAATGTCATTCTCTACAATGAAATGACACTTTTCAAAGTTCAAGACCATATTTTTCCCAATACAATGATTCAACACATTTCCCAAACTATGTAGACATTCATCAAATGAGGATCTATACACTATAAAATAATCCATAAATACCTCCATATTGGTCTCAATAAAATCAGAAAAAATAATCACCATGCATCTCTAGAAGATACCTAGGGAGTTGCAAAGTTCAAATGGTGTCCTCCGGTAGGCAAATGTATCAAAGGGACAGGTGAATGTAGTCTTCTCCTGATCCTCCAGAGCTATAAGAACCTGAAAATATCCAGAAGATCCATCCAAGAAACAATAATGCGTCTTCCCATCTAGTCTCTCATGCATTTGATTAGTAAGTGGGATGGGGAAATGGTCCTTGCGAGTTGACTGATTTAGTTTCCTATAATAAATACAAAAACGCCAACTATTTTTCATCCTCATTGGAACTAACTCATCTTTATCCTTTTGAACAACATTAACACCACTTTTCTTAGGAACAACCTAAATAGGACTCACCAACTAGGAATCTGAAATGGGATAGATTATACCTTCCTCTAGAAAATTTTCAACCTCTTTTTTAACAACCTCCAAAAGTGTTGGATTGAGTCTCCTTTGTGGCTGCATAACCGGTTTAGCACTATCCTCCAAAATAATCCTATGCATAAAAATATAGGGGCTAATACCTAATATGCCAACCAAGGTCCACCCGATTTCCCTGATGTTCTCCCTCAAAAGATTCAAAAAATTTTCTTCTTGTTGAAATTGAATATTGTTAGCAATTATAATAGGTTATCTCTCACCACATAAAAAGTATAAATATTTTACATTTGTTGGTAATGGATTGATTTCCAATATAGGGGGTGATGTATGGAAGGAGAAATTTAAGGAACTGAAATACGTGCACAATGAACATCCATATCAGAATATACATTATCAAAACCAGAGAATAAAGCATCCAACCCATCAGCATAATCAACATCCATGTTATAATAAGAGTTAACATGATCAAAATTAGAATATGATTCCATTTCAAAATCAAATCTAAGAGAGTCTTGTGCATTATAAATAGGTGTGTAATTAATCTTAGACATCAAACTAGAACCAATACTCACAATCTCCCTAAGTATAAGACAATGAAATTCTAGGGGGATTTTATTTGTTGGTTCAAAATGGGAGATAACAAATGCACAATGGTTCTTATAAAATGTTCTTCATGGAGTTCATAACAATAAATATCACAACTTCATCCCCAAACTCCATGGAAAGTATACCCTCATTGATATTTATGATGGTTTTTGTTGTTTTGAGGAAGTTCCTACCTAAGATAATCGGAGCATGTGAACTTACCTGATCATCCTCCATGCTAAGAACATAGAAATCTGCTAGAAAGATCATGTCTCTTACCCAAAAAAGTACATCATTATTGAATCCTACTAGATATGCTTTAGCTCTATTCTCCAACTGCACCACTACTCTCATCGAATTTAACTCACCAACCTACAAATAAGAGAATACAGAGTGAGGCATCACATTTATGGAAGCTCCTAAATCACATAATGCATTAGAAATGTGTAACTACCCTATGGTTCATAGTATGGTGAATGTCCCAGGATCCTTGCACTTTTTTGGCATTTCTAGAGTTGGTGTAATGAGTGCTGACACATTCCTTCCAAGATTGATCCTCTCATTTCCCTTGAGCCCTCTACGATTAGTACAAAGGTCTTTTTAGAATTTCACATACCTTGATATTTTCTTGATGGATTCATGTAGAGGTATGTTGATCTCTACATACATGAATGTGTCCAAAACATCTTTTTTTCATTGCTTCCTCAGCCATATTCTTAGTTTGTACAACACAGTTTATAAATGGAAGGGGTTTAGGAGGAACATCATTAATCTTTTTCTTACCTTTATCTTTCTCTTTTTATTTCTCATCGGTTTTCATGGAATCGGGCTTCTCCATAGTTGAGATGAATCCCGGTGGAATTACAGGTGTGGATGTATCAGTTGTTTTCTTCCCACTTCTCAATGTGATGCCACTAACTTTCCCCCTAGGATTTGGAGTTGGTTGGGAAGGTAGATTCCAGAATTCTTACTTACCAGTAAATGGAGGGTAGTGGAAATCTGGATCATCTGAGTCTTATACTCCCTTAGCTCTGAACCTTGAATCTTCAGCTCATTATTTTTATTAAGAACAATTTGTTTCAAAAGATCATCAATATTAGAATCTAGCTTTGGTTGAAAATTCCCTTGTTGTTGACTTGTTGATGCTTGGGCTTCCAATCTCATTTGGAGTTTTTGGAAACTCTATTGGTAAGGTGGATGCTTATGGATGTTTTGTTGAAAAGGGGGACTTTCTTGTTGTCCATATCCATACCTCATGAACGATTGATCCTTCTACCCTTAGTTTTATGTTGGAGAAAATGAATCAAACTTATTTTGGGGATATGTCTGTTCTTGCTTCTAATATGTTCTCCCTAGGAATACTTTTGAGAAATCCCCCGCCACTTGTAATTTGGGGAAATAGTCAGTTGGGTGACATGTCTCAGTGAAAATGCAATAAGGCCTTGAAGGAGTGGTTTGGGATGTCCTTTGAGCCAAACCAATCTATCTTACCATAGTTGTCAATTCTTCCAACTAGGTATCAATCAAATGAATTTCAAGAGAATAAGGACTTACCTGATGTACTTCTCAAACATGTGGTGTACTTCGATCACCAAATTGTTGAGAGTTTTGTTCCAACGTGTCGATCAATGCACTTGCATCTACTGGTGTCTTTTCCACCAATGCTCCTCCAGCTACGATATCCACCATGCTTCTCTCCATAGGTGTGATTCTTTCATAGAAGTATTGAATGAGGAGTTTCTCACTGATTTGGTCATGTGTGCAGCTTGCATTAAACTTCTTGAATCGCTCCCAGTACTCATACATTGAATCCTATTTGGCTTGCTTGATTCCCAAGATCTCTTTATGAATGGATGTGGTCCTTGATGCTGGAAATAATATTTTCAAGAAAAGATGTTTCAAATCGTTACAAAACATTACATATTCAGGTTGTAAATAATACATCCAATCTTTTACTGCTCCATTAAGTGAGAATGGGAATTCTATTAGTTTTATTTAATCTTTAGATATATTTCTTAGTTTAAGGGTTGATAAAACCACATTAAATTTGTAAAGGTGTTTATTTGGGTCCTCACCAGATAATCCATGAAACTTTGGAAGAAGGTGAATTAATCTATATTTCTGTTCAAAGTTTGATTCAATATTTGGGTATGAAATGAAATTTGGTAGATAATTAATATCAAGTTAGACAATTCTAAAATGGTTCTATTAAGTTCATTTCCATTATTTTTAACCATTAGTTCTTTTTTTAGATATTATTTAGAGTTGTTTCCCATTTTTCTGTTCTTGGAGTGGATGAATTCTACAACTGTTTGTATGTTGAAACATCCCGTAGACTAAGAATGTTTTATTCGAGCTCGTATGCTGCGTTCAATATCATGGCCAAGATCAAAAATATCTTTGGTATTAGTTCATGTCATAAATCAAATAAAAATAAAAATAAGGAATGTAGACCATAACTAAAATTATTCGTTTGAGTTGATGGTCCAAAAATAAGAAGAAGAAAAGAAGGGAAAAAGAGAATAAAATATAAAATAAAACAAATACCTTTAATTAGTTGAAATAATTACTTTCCTCCCCAGAAACGATGCTAATTTCAAATGCACTGTCTTGGGATCCTTCAAACGATTAGTGGGTTTTGGGTACTTAGGTGTAGTAGAGTGGCTGACCAAGGTCGTCTCTCAAAGGAGGAAGTAAATTTAACAACTTATTAAAGGTTATTTAAAAATAAAAATATAAAATGGAATAATATCACTAGTTGAAAGGATTTGGGGGTTGTTTATATTTTATAAATCTAGAAGATGTTTGTGGGAAGAAGATTGTATTTTTTTTTGTTTTTATTTTTTAAATGAAGTTCTTTTAAAATGACACAAAAAAAGATGTTTTTTAGATAATATTAAAAGGCGTAATCGATCTCACTATACCTCTTCATTTACTTATTTATCATTATCATGTAAATTAATACCCAATTAATTATTTTCCCCTAATTGTTTAACCCTTGAACCCTATGGGAGTTAACTTAACCAAAAAGATGAAATTACTTAAACCCTAGGCAAGCTTCGGAACATGAAATCGCAACACCCTGATTTGATAGATAGTATAAGGTTGGCTTATGGTCAGTGGTTTATTAGTGAACATATCCATTCTGTATATGAGGATTAATTGAGTTTAGAGATTATATTTGAACTCTACAAACATTTCCCTTGTGGTCTTGTATTACTGATTAATATGACACACTCACAATTCACGCAATACTCGACCTCACATGTTTTTGTGTTAATTATTCAATTTCTTGATTAGTTTAATCTAATTAAAAAATAAATTTATGGATCATATTAATTTAATTACAGTAGCTTAATGATTCAAAATAATTAAATGAAGGGGATAAAAGATAGATCGATCATTAAGAAAAATACCCATCAATGGGTGGTCTGGTCATCATGTAGACATTTGGCATGAGCAATGGATTGAAAGGGTAGAACCCAATCTCATATACATTCTTGAATTACATCCAAAAGAGGAATATTAATAGAAGAAAGAAATTTAAATAACAGAATAAGTGGAAGAGAAAATTTGTTTTTATTGAAAGAATAACAACATTACAACAAAGAAGAGGAAAAGAAGAACATTTTGGAGGAGATCCTATATTGGTAGCTTCCCTCCTCGAATTGTGAATTAAAATGGTATAGATCCACTTATCCTATACTCCCAATCTCCTAATTCACTTAAAAAACCATCTAAATAATTAAAACAGTAATTTATAAAGTGGAGGGAAGCTAGGTTTAAAGAGGTTTCAAGTGTGAATGAGGAATCTCGTCCAAATATTTTAAGCCACATTGTACCGCCTATTTTACCTCGAAAACACGTGAACCAGCTGTTCTTCTAGAATAATGATTTGTGAAAATTTTGGTTTCCAAGATCCTCTAAAAATTTGGGTCCACTCCAAGATCAGATGAATAAGTTATGTCCCAAATACTGAACCAATGTACAATATGGAGGGCCCAGCCCACCTTTGACTTCATGGTATTTTTACTCCAAATAAATACACGATTTATCTCCAATGTCTAGAACAATACTTGTATCCCATTAAGACAAGAACAAATTTAAAAATAATTTAGGTTCAAATAAGAAATATTAAAATATTCATCTTTAAAATACTACAGTGCACTATAAAGGGTGAAACTGGAAATTTCATCGAATTTTCAAATGAATGATCTAATCCCAAATATTTCATAAATTAACATATTTTTCACAATGTGAGGAAATTATTTCATTTATTATCAATAAAATATTAAATAAAAATGTGTTTTATCAGTGTCCTATATTTCAATAAAATCTATAAGAATCCCATCTTACTACAATTAATAGAATTTTTAGATATTTAGAATGATTTTTTTTTTCAATATCTTCGTTACGGAAAAACTTATTATTTTAATTTAATTTCATATTCAAATTCTGATTTTGGAGGTTTTATATTATATAGAAAAAGTACGTCAGAAAACAACAACTTTTTAAGAAAATCATCAATACATGTTCTAGTAAGAAACAATGCTCAGTTTCCCTATTAACCACTGAAGCAGAATATGTGTCTACTGGCAGTTGTTCTGCCCATGTTTTATGAATTAAAACACCCTAATGAACTTTAAACAGAATTTTAATAGTATACTTGTTTTATTTGATAATACTAGTGCTATAAATATTTCAAAAAAAATCATATAAGTCACTCTAGAACTAATCACAAAGATATAATGAAACATTTTATAAGAGATAATGTCATTAAACTAGATATATCTTTATAATTTGTTAATATTGAATATCAATTAGCAGATATTTTTACTAAACCACTTGCGAGTTCATGCATTAGTTTTATTAGGGGGGTTAGGATTATTTAATTTTAAATGAATGTATTATTTTATTTTAATCTTCCAGTTTATATTTTGAGTACTGTATGTGCTGTATATATATCTTTTATCATTTTTTACATTATTTTGTTTCATTTTAGTTATATTTTAAAATATTTATTTTTTATTTGTCTTCTCAAGTTAAAAAATAGAAAGTATATCCTCGATTGGCATGATATAACCATTTATCTTCTCCCACTATTTACCTTTGTGTCTCTTCAGTTTATAGAGTACATACATATATATATATATATATATATATATTGATTCTTGTTTTCCAAAACCAAAACCATAAATCTTGTAAAACTCAAAACCTTAAGAGATGGTAACTTCTTGAAGATATGAAGATGGTGATTTGAATCAGCTACTTATCAATCAGGGTTTTATCGCAATGTTCTCTAAGGTAAGGTAATTGATCACAATTATTTAGATTGAACAAATATTTCTCTCAAGGAAGCCATATGATTTTATAGTCTTCGTTATGATTTTGGAGATAGAAACACAATTGGAGTATATGACATTCAAGTTAGAGAAATATTTAGAAATTCTTTGTTCAGTCTTGTATTTTCGGAAGATACTATTATCTCTAAGATTAATTATTCTGAATTTTCTATTTCTTATGTGGAAATGGCTAATGTGTTGTGTTTTCCCCTTGAGGGGGAGTTTTATTTTTATTAAAGGAATATATGTAATGAAAAACATTTTTCTATGTAAATTATGTTTTGAATTGTTTGGAGTGTGAACAATTCATAATGTAATGATGAAATAGATTTCTCCTGATCACCGAGTTATAATGAAAGTTATTCAATTTGGAATTTTTCTAAGGACATATGAGCTTGAAATATTTATTTATCCAGAAATTTATGTTCTATTTCGTTCTTGAACCATATAAAGATCAATTTATATTGATTTATGATAATATATTTAAACCATTGATTCCAAAAGTATTCCAAGATGGGATATTATCCCTATAGAAGGATATTTTTTTGTTGTTGTGAAGAACATGAAAAAAATTCAATATGTTTTTTGGTAAAAATTTTCATCACATCAATGTTTTAAATGTTGGGACTACAAAAAAGCTAGGATTTGTTTAGAGAAACTATTGAAACAGTATCTTTCCTGTTGGTGTGAAATAATAATAGAGGTTTTTGATAGCTACTTAGGGGAAGCATATGATGATTCCTTCAGTTGGTTCATTCAGACAGAGTCCTAAGGATGAAGGAGAATCAAGGCCAGAATAAACTCTTATTCAGAGAATAATAGTTTCAATTGAAATCCACAAAAATATGTTTGAAGCAATTGTTGGAGCTGAACAGGAGACTCCATTAGTTGAGCATGTTGAGAAAGAGGCTCACAGTAACAAACATCACAAAGAAGATGTCCCTAATCCTGAAAATATTTCTCTCATTATTCTTGATTCGAATGTAATGGGGGGATCTTCATTAAGATACAGATCAGATGGAAATGATGAAAAAAGTTTGGCTTTGATAGGAGTTAGTCAAGCAGGGGCTCAATCACCAAAATCATTTGACTCTCATACTGAATCATTTGTAATAAATTTGAATATGTTGGAAGATCATAACCTTCTCCACAAAAATAATTGGAATATGAGAAAAATATGATTAAAGATATGAAAAGTTAATCAATGAAAAGAACATAGTTTAAGACTCAAAAGATTCATCTTAGGCAATTCAAATAAAATTTTATTTATGTTGGAGACCATTAATATTTTAACAACAAAATTTATAGAGTATTCAGTTTGTTGAATGATGAATCTATTAAGAAGTTAGATTTTGATTAATTGAAATTGATTATCTGGAGAGAATTTTAGTATCATAGGGAAAGAAATGAAGAATCAACCTCTTCTCAACACACATCTAGACCTGAACAGATTTCTTGAAGTAATGACCTCGGTGTTGGATGATTGCAATGATATACTGCACACTCTTCAGTGGGAAAAAAATCATTTAGGTGTTCTATTAAAAAAACAAAGGCATCTAGTTAGTCAACTAACTTCTAATGAATATTGGTTGGGATTAGTTCTTCATTGAGTTAAGGATAAGTTAACTTCATTCATTTAGTCAGAGGATGTTTGGAATGAATTTATTAAGGTTAATTTGATTTAGAATCTAAAAATTGGTCAAGATTCCAATTAGATTCATCAATAGTGGTCAGAAGTCTTCAACAACCATTTTCATAGCTTGTTTTTGAAGCTCATTAATATTAATGGGGATGTTCAAGCCATTCCTCATCCTAATGAATCATCTTCCATTGATTATTCTGATCATAGCCCTTCTTTTTGGAGAACTATTTTATTGGTTGTTGATTTTACTCTATATTCAATAAATTTGATTTTTTTTAATTTCAATTTTAATTATTTAGAGAGATTTAGATTTATTTTATTTAGGTTACATATTTAACTACCAATGATAACTTTATTTCTCTTATACCAGTATTTATAACTATTCATTTGTAGTTCATTACTATATTAACTATGGTTTAAATCATTTATTCTTTCAAACCATATTTTTGATATCACAAAAAGGGGGAGAATATCTATCGATAATATCTATGGGGGATAATATTTTAAAACCATAACATTTCATTGAGAATTTATTTTATCTACTTTCATTTATCTAAATCATACAGTGAAATCAAAATATTCTCTATATCTATTTTTTATGTTTACAAATCCCTCAATTTCTTTAAATTTTGTTATGGATTATGTTATGTGTTTTTTGATCATCAAAAAGGAGGAATTGTTGGGAATGTATTGTCTCAACAGTAATAAATAAATTATGATGATTTTTATAGTAATGAATAGACTTTATTGTTTTCTAATATATTTTTCTTGAGCCAATTTTCATGAATTTATATCCAGGTTAAAGGAATTTAGAATTTCAAGATTATTTTGGAAACATTGTTTCAATCATACAGTTGGCAAATGAATGTATCATTTATTATCCTTATGTTACACTGGAAATTTAATGCATGTGTATAGTATTAACCCTACTATATGATAAATATATTGTTTTTAGATTGACATCCTTACATTTAGATAATCGTCAAATGTATGGATCAACAACCCTATATTCGAGTCTGGTAATACTGTTAACACCATATGTTCGAGAAAGTGAGCATATGGTTAATCAATGCTATATTGGGGATTTTATGCTGACATGGTGAATGTATGGATTTTCATCCCTATACTACTTTTGTTTCCTATCTTATGTGAAGATGAAAGTATGGTCTATGTATAATGGAAAATTATTTATATATAGATATTACATAAAAAATGATGAATTTTAAAACATAACATAACAAAAACATTCCAGGACCATACAGGTTTATTATCTTCAGAAACTGGGAAACAAAAACAACTGGTTTATAAAACATCCACACTGTCTCCCTCCTATTTCTATATAACTATACACCTTTTTGAAATATCTTAATTAATACCATTTTTAATGACCTGGGGATAAGAAACTTATGAATGGGTGAGATCAAATTTTTAGTAAGGGTAAATACGGTAAATATCATTAATATCATTATCATAAGAACATAACATTTGAAAATCATATCCTGTATATAAAAGATCACAATATCATGTCATGGGATAAATGATTGGTGGTATAAAATAAGACATGAAATTTCATGGCATACTTAGATAAGCATATAAAATCACTTCATATTAGTCAAGCATCATTGTCGAGACCATCATGGTGGACAAAATCCATTACTGAACTGAGTTCACTCCTCCTCCCCGCCCTGTACTATTGAACTGTATTTACTTGTCATTCCAGTCATGTCTATCTCATGAGATATAAATCATTACCCAATTCATTTTAGGGATATATAGGTCCCACCAATCAGATAATGAAACCATTCTTAGGTGTTACACAAAAACATAAAAACATTTACCATAGCATAGCCCACAAAATAAAATGGGGTTCTTAAACATCATTGCAACATAATTGTCATAAAACAAATGGATTTCCTAAATAACATTACATAATAAATCCAATAAAATCATATTAATAATAGGGACATAAATATAACCCTATTTAAAGTTTTTCATCTTATATATAAAATAATTTTAAGGAAACACTTGAAATTAATTGCTGAGTAAAATATCATTTCTCCTTCAAAAATGTATTCCTTCCTCCAAATGCCACACAATTTTAGATGAATTTTTTTGTGAAAAATATCCTTTTAATATTTTAGTTGAATATTCAAGGAAATAAGGAATTATTAAAGCGTAAAAATATATTCATTCCCTACAAGTTAAAAAAAGTCTTCTCGTGCTTTTGTTGGAAAAGTCAAGAAGTACCTCATACCAAAAACGACAAAAGATCTCATTCATAAATTTTAATAAAAAATTTACAAAGGGGTAAAATTGGATTTTAAAAATTATGTAAGGATATAAATGATATTTTGAAATACATATTTAGGATACATGTTCATCAATGATAAATATTCCCTAGTAAATACTTATGAATAAACAATCTCGGATAAAAATGAGATTTGCAATGTTATCCATTACCTTTGGTTCAATATACTTTGTATGTATCTGAACCTCCAGTATAATTATTTAAATGATGTTACTGATTTATTATATAATCATTATCATTTTTATAATAACATTTATGATCATATTTTTATTCGTTTGTTAGTAATATTTCATTGTTACACATTATTCGGGTATTAACTGTTTTATGTTCTTATGCTTATTTTGTCGAATAAGTTCTTATAACTTTTCTTAGGATATAGTTATATAATTTAATGAATGATATTAGTATAATATATATCATATTTAATAATTCTATTCATTAATATAATAATGTTTTAATGAAGATCATGTAGAATGAATGACATCACATCGTGGAGACGGTAGGCCGTATGTACACACGAGCGATGATAGCATTCCAAAATTGGTGAATGGTATTAAAGTGGATGGTGTATAATATTTAAAAATTAGTATCATGTTATAATAATAAAATATAGCTATTATTTCCATCAATATATCCATCCATGTTCGGAGGTGGTAAAAAACTTATTACACCACAGTGTGGAGATGGTAAGTCGAACATACACACATGTGGTGATTTAATTTTTCATAGGGAGGATAGAATGTGGAATATGGTTGATAAATATTTATAATAACATATCATAATATGATTGATAATGATGTTATTACTTTATAATTAAACAACTAATGGAGATGAATAATAATAAGAAAGTAGTTTTAAAGAATCGGTAGAAGAGATTACCTCTTCCTCGACGTGCTAACTCAAAATCCCTTCTTAGAGCACTAGAGTTGATCTTTGAAGATGAATAGAACCTCTATAATTAAAATGGGTAAGTTTATAATGAAAATGAGCATGGGTTTTCCGAAATTGAAGGATCAAAATTAAGTGAAAGGGCGAGGGATGATGTTCCCTTTTATAATTGAGGTGAGGGTCACTTTTGGAAACTCCATAAATAATAAATTATTATAAAATAAAACCCTAACACAAAAACTCCAAAGTGACCAAAATTAGAATATGAGACGAGATAGGGTTTTAATCTCATAATCCAATAAATTTTGGACAACTTATTTTGTCAATTTAAACCATAACATTTTAATTGACACTTATTTATTCTATTAAATTTTAATTATGGTAATAACATTCTAAATATGTAATGGTTATAAATATTTAATTATATGGTATTAATTGACCATAAATGAAAATTTGATTAAATTATATAACTTATAATTATCACTTTACATTTTTGAATATTTTTATGATTTTTAATTAATTTAATAAAATTTTATTTTTTTAAAATATCAACAATGTCACTTTTTACAATATTCATTTATTTGAAATTAAATTAAATACACACAGAAGATAAATTCAAACCAAAATATTTAATACGCTACATACATTTCATATCCTCATAGAAAATATGTGGAGCACATGAACTAGTTCGTATGAAATTTATTTTAATATTTTTTTAACCATTTATTTGATATTTCAATTAATAAAATAATTTTTTACATTACTATTGTGTCATCATTAATGGTAATTATTTAATCTCTAAAAAATATAAAAAAAATTCTATGAAGTAGGTAATTTTTATACATTTCTTTAGACTATCTATAGTTGGTATTATCTCTTATTTATCCATATATTAAAATTAATTTACTTATATAAAATCATATTGTGACATTTTCTCACACTCATTAGTTTTTTATATCATTCATGTAATATTCATAGGTAAGTGGCCATTAACTTATTAAATTTCTAAAAATATATGATAAGGGTATAATTTAGTCATCCAATAGGATTTTTATAGATGTTAAGGTAATTTTATAATATTATTGTTACCCTTAATTACCCGATTTTCCATTAACCATGGTAAAAAATAATCACCTAAGTTACTATTTATAATGCCCAAAACTAAAAGTAGCATAATAACATAATTTCTACCTACTAATTAAAAATATGGAATCCATTTTTCAAAATTAAAAACACTAAAGTTTTAGTAATTAATTTAAAATTAATCTCTTGGTTGAAATGAGGAAACAAGTTTTAAAAGTTAAAACATTGCAAAAGATTGAAATGTTTTTACCTTTCAATTCAATATAAAATTAGTGCTAATGACATAAATTATATTTAATGATAAAAATATATTCTATTTATACTTTAAAACCATTAAATATTATAATTTAACCATATAAATTATCTCGATGAAGAAACTTGTTTTTAATTAAAATTTAGCATATTTTTACTATTCATTAAAACATTAAAGTTATCACAAAAATATCATGAATTTATTCACCGTAAATTTTTATATCCCCATTCACAATAAAATATTTTTTTGTCATATAAAAATTATTAATGTATGAAATTATTAATTTAAAATTGGTTCTCCATTCAATGGTGTAAAATTAAACTTTTTTTAAAAAATAGGTTTTTATACATCATATAGGGTTTTATTCATTCCCTATGACTAAATATTCATTTTATGAATTTCAAAATTATTTTATTTCATTACCAAAAGTAATTGACTCAAAAAGAAAAATATATAATTGATTTATATTTTTCATAAATAATTTATAGCCAATGAATTCACAATGAGTTTTCATAAGTTAGTTATAATTATTTATGCTAACCTAAAGGCCAGGCTATAATGGTAATTTTTTAATATGGGAATCTCACGGTTCATTTAAACTCAAAATTGCATAAAAATCATGATACTGTAGAATAAAAATTATTTAAAGAATGTAACACCCCAAGCTTCCACGGTACACTTCTCTTTGAATAATAAAGTGGTGTGTGTTGTACGCAACTTCGAGTTCTAACACACACCACAACCAATCAAAGTAGCTGTTATGAATAGTAATACCTAATTTATGAAATTTTATAAATTTTATCTTTCCAAATAGACTTCTTTTTTTTTATTCGGAATCTCGAAATTATCCTATGTTGAAGTTTTTGTAATTTTCGGAGAACTTCAAATTTTTTATAAATAGTGAAAAATTATTAAAAACAACTTTTTTAATCAAAATAATTTATAGTGATAAATTATACTATTGAGTGGTTTTAACGTATAATTAGAATATATTTTTACCATTTTATCCAATGGTGTTCATTATAATTAATTTCACTTTGAAATTGGACATAAACAATTGTGAATCTTTTGATATATATTGTTTCTTAAAAATACGCTATTTCTTGTGACAATGAGAATTAGTTATAAAATTAATTAATGCAAATTATATGTTTGGAATTTTTTAAAATAGATATCATTTTTGAATTAGGAATATCAATTATAGCTTAGTGTGAAATTTTGGCATTGTTCTGAAGAACATCAATTTTTGATGAATAGTGAAACCACTAAGTGGTAGTTAAAAAACTGATTTTTCATTTAAATGAAACATTACCACTTCTGTGATTTGATTTTCAAAAATCCGACATACATGGTTTTAATTAAGAAGTAAAATGTGGTTCAATGGGATTAAAATAATTTTTTGGTGAATAGTAACTTTTAAGTTTAATTAATCGTGATTAAAGTTAATTAGTGAAATTTAAGGTAAAAATGATATTATACAAATATGAAAATACCTTTACACTTGTCCTACCCCTATTTGATGAGTCATGAATGACCAATAAAATCCATGGGCCAACTTGGGGACCCCATGGAGCCACTTTGGTAGGAAAATGACATTAAAAACTTTTTACTTAATGTTAAAATAAAAATGTCACAAACATGAGTTGTTTTACTAAAACAATTTTTAAATGGGGTCATAAAAGTTATATTTTTGACTATAAATATTCATTATAAATATAAAAATATTTCCTACATGATGATATTTTTTTTATAATTTTTAGACATTAAATAAATTAAATTATTTATGACACCATGATGATGCAGTGATTACCTCATTATTTAACGATTTAAATAAAATAAAAAGATAATGTAAATTCTAAGAACTACACATGTAAAAAACCTATTGGATGTGTATATTTCGAACCCTTATCACCTTATCCTATAAATATATAAGTTTGAGACCTTTAAAATCCGAAACTCATTATATAATAAAGTAACATTTCATGACTTTCCAAGAGTGCCCCACCTCTCCTCTTATAAAAGGCCCCCACCACTACCAACTCACTCACACCTTAAAATCCTTTTTTCTAGGCCAACCTCTGGCCAAATACTCTCTAAACGTCCCTCTCTTACTCCTAGAAGCCTCACTTTGGGCAGAATGTTTCCCAAGGAAGCCTTTGGCTCAAATCAGAAAAGAGTTACCCGATTTTAAGGTAATGTCTTCCCTTATGTTATTTTGTTATATTTTGCTTCTCCAACCCCTTAAACTCTTTTTATTACTTTATTTTGTAACAAAACAAGTATCTTAAATATACTAGGATGTTTTTAAAAGAATTATTCGAGCTACACTTACACACACCTACATCTAATGGTTAAAGAACATACTGTTTCTGTGGATGACAAATTTCTGCCTCATGAAACGATGATTGTTCAACACTCATATAACACCTTCAAATGTGTCCATTAAGATGTCACTATATTTATATATGATATATATTATGTTTATGTTTTTCTTATGCTTCTATATTTATCATTTATTTCATACCTTTATGATTTCCATTATGGGTAAACGCGATAATTTCATTTTAGGAAGTGAAGACTACCGCCCCCTCAAAGTGATTTGAATCGTTAATGCCATATGTGGGATGTATAAAGGACGGAGTAAATGATATTATATATGATATTATACTGGAATTATATCATACCTTTATATCATTATTATTTCATTCCATTAAATACGAAATATAAATGAAAGTAGCGTTCATGCGTATGTACGGATTACCGTCTCCATGAACGGTGCATTTCATTTCTTACCTATAAATGTTATGTAATATTATGAATGAATGTATATAATGGATATATATGATATATATGATATCTATATCCTGAATATAATTCTGGAGATAATGGATATTCTACCACATAAACAACTTGTAATTATAACAAGTTTATTGTTAACTCAAGTACCAAAGATCGACAAAACGACCGTTATTAACTTAAATGACTACATAATTTTCGGAACATTGTAATAAGTGATATAAAAGGGATACTGAACTTGAAAAAGGTTCTTAAGAAAGTAGATATTAACTCTAGTTTATTATTCAGGAGGTTAAATAGCGATCGAGTCAAGTCAGACACGAGGTAAGGGGACTTCTTAACCCAATTTCCTTTCTTTGGGTTAATCTCCTACTTTCAAATTATGTCATGATATTATTATGTCCTATCTTGTATTTTTACATTCTTTATGTGTACATATAGTGAATACACATAATAAATCTATTTTATTTAAAAAATGACCTTTTTAAGGGACTTCGTCTCAATCTCCATTCATGGAGACATATTTTGTTTTATACACAAATTTATTTTATACGGTGTATAAACCCCTTTGACTTTTACATTTATTCAAAAAGAATCTTTTTATATGAAGTGTTTTACTAAATGACAAAAAGGAATGTTTTTCTTGTTGTACGTATGCGGCGACAACGACTTCTTTGCTCCCGTGACCATTATTTTAGTTTCGGCTTCCTCTACAAGCCATAATGTTTTTAAATGAAAAATAAATACCAAGTTTTAATTTTTTTTTATTTTGGTATTGAAAATGGTTTTGAAAGTGTTTTTTATTATATCAATGTGTTGTATTGATATCTTGTGATTGAAATGTGGAATTGTTATGTTTCCTTTATGCATGTTTTATGTGATACGATTATGTTATGGTTTATGATATGTTTAAACCTGTTCATATGAGGAATGCATTGGACTTAATAAGTGACGGGTGGAGCCCGCTATAGCTCCTCGATGCATCGGCAGGTCTCATGAGACAAACTAGTGTCTTGGCACGAGGCATTGAAAAAATCTTATTTGTAGTCTTGGCATGATGCCTTGGCTACGTGGTTATGATAGTCTGGCATTATGCATTCCATCATTATGAAAGTGGTTATTGACATTGCATATGATTATTTGACTAGTAGAATATCTATTTGAATAAGTAAATGACATTATGTAATTTTATTTTTTCCATATTATGCTGAAGTTCAAGTTTAAAATGGATTTTTTTTAGTTATACATTGCCTTAAATGTTAATGTTTATTTATGAAATCTTCCGCAATATTGTTATCCTTACTGAGCATCTGAGCTCACCCCTTTCAATGTTTTAATATTTTTTCGGATGTGAAGAAGTATTTTATTAATGACCTGCAGGGATAGTCAGAAGAGTATATGAGTGTGGACTATAGAGACTTTGTTATTGTAGTTTTTCACTTTATGATGTAATGTAACATTGATGAATGTATCTAGTGTTTCCAAGGCTACTAAACTAATCGGTCTTTCGAGACTTGATCTTTTGTGATCATGAAAATGTTACGCAATATTGCATCGACTCTGGGTAACTGGGGTCAGGGCATTACAGTTGGTATCAGAGGCAGTTTAGTAGTAACCTTGGAAGCTAGATTTAGATAAACTCTGATTAGAGCACATAGCCCTAAGATAGACTTTGAGGATTAGTATAGAATGACATCCTAGAATTTTGTTATTATAGAGATTTTGTGAGTTTTCTGAGCAATAAATCCATTTCTGGATACAAGCAGGTAGAGGCGGCTCTAGAACAGATGTACCTAGGGGTAAAACCCAAAAACATCGCTTTGAGGTATACTCGAACGGGAACTGGTGCACGACAACGGGCCTTACTACACTCTTGGTTACGACACTCCCGGGGGATATGCTTAGGATAATTCTGATTTTCTTTACAAACCATTATGAAGGGTTTATGAGTATATAATTCCTCAAAGAAAACATTTCTTTTTATGATTATGGATTATTTCTATAAATAGTTCAATTTATGTTAAGTGTTTTACAATTATGGAATTATGTATTTTAATTTATTAACTAATCTCGTTTATTCCATTGTTTAGAAATGGCGCCTAGTGGAAGGAATGGAAACCGTATCAATGCACGCACTCCATATAGGGATTACCCTCCTGCTCAAGATAATTATTGTGGAGCGGGAGATACAACTGGTGCTGATCAACTTATCACCATTTTGGGACAACTCACTGAGGTTATGAATAATAACCTTACTCATATGAAGCACCCTGCTCCGCAATGTGCAGGATTAATGTTAGACCTCTTCACGAGGAAACAACCACCAACATTTAATGGGGGTAAAAATCCATTAGTAGCTGAGTAATGGATAAACTTTTTAGAGAAAATATTCCACGCCTTGGGGAGTAGCGAAAGGGAGAAGGTTGTCATGGCCGTCTACCGCCTCACTGGAGATGCCGATCAATGGTGGTTGTTGATTCAAAACACAAAGGAAGATGAATAAGTATCAAGTATGGAATGGAGGGAGTTTAAGGAAATTTTCTTAGAAAAATACTTTACACATGACCATTGAGAAGATATGGAAAGGCAATTTCTGAGTCTGAGGCAGAAGGAGGATGAGAATGTTGCAAAGTATGAGGCTAACTTTACAAGGTTAGTGAGGAATGCTGAAGATTATATATGTAACCAAATATGTAATATTGATCATTTCTTTGATGGGTTAAAACCATTTCTCTATTGAGAATTAGTCTCACAAACCTTCTTGTCATACGAAGATATTGTCTCGTGTGCTATCAAGACAGAAAAGTAATTCGCTAAGTCTTATGACTTTAAAGAAAAGAAAGAAAAGAAGAGTTCTTCTGATCAATCTGGAAATGGGAATAAGGGGAAGAAGGGAAAAGTTGAATATCAGTCCTGCAGTAAATGTGGGAAGAAACACCCCGGTACTTGCTTGAAGGGAATGGGATTCTGTTACAAGTGTGGTGAAAAAGGCCACCAAGCTCATGATTTCAAGGGAAAGAAAGTTTCTGTCAATGTGGAATTCTATAATTGTATAGAGATGAGACATTATGCAAATAAATGTCCTAAGAGTCAAGGGAACTTACCTCAGAGGAGGCCAAGGGATCAATTCCAAGCTTATGTTATCACTACTGCTGAGGTTGAAGCTCCGAAAGACGTGGTGGCAGGTAATTTAATGGTTTTCTCAAGTTTTGGAAATGCATTATTTGATTCTGGATCATCGCATTGTTTCATATCTTCTGAGTTTTCTATGAAAATTAGATATTTCCAATTTGATTTAACAAGATAATTGTCAGTCAAAACTCCTAAGGGAAGTATTATTGCAACAAAGTTTTTTGAATCAGTCCCCATTAGAGCACATAACTGTTCTTTATCCACTGATCTCATTGCCATACCTATGATTGAGTTTTATATAATCCTCGGTATGGATTGGATTTTGGACTATGATGCAAAGATTTATTGTAAGAAGGCGGAGGTTACGATTTTTGATGACGATGATAAGGAACACCTTATTTTTAGAGCAGAATCGTCACCACCTAATTATTATTTAGATCCACCCCCAGTAGCCCAACTAAATTCAATTATTGGGAAGGAAGAGAATGAAATGACTAATGGCGAGGAAATGAATGTTCAAATAGAGGATGTACCTATTGTGAAAGAATATGTAGATGTGTTTCTGGAAGATTTACCTGGACATCCTCCAGAAGGATAAGTTAAGTTTTCCATTAATTTAATTCGTGGATCAAGGCCTATATCGAAGACCCCTTATAGAATGGCCACCGTGGAATTAGTTGAACTAAAGAAACAACTAGAGTAATTGAGTAATAAGGGATTTATTAACCCTAGTGTTTCTCCATGGGGAACCCCTGTCCTTTTTGTTAAGAAGAAAGATGGATCTATGAGGTTGTGCATTGACTACATGGAGATCAATGCTATAACAATAAAGAAAAAGTATCCCCTACCTCACATTGATGATTTATTTGACCAATTTCATGGAGATCAATAATTTTCAAAGATTGACCTTCGATCTGGATACCATCTGTTGTGTGTGAAGAAGGAAGACATTACAAAGAAAACATTTCGAACAAGATACAGGCATTACGAGTTTACAGTAATGCCTTCCGGATTGACTAATACACCCTCTGTATTCATGGATCTAATGAATAGAGTTTTCAAGGAATATCATGATGATTTTGTGGTGGTATTTATTGATGATATCTTGGTATACTCCAGAATCTACGAAGATCATGAAAATCACTTGCACATTATCTTGAAGACTCTTAGAAGGTAGGAATTATATGGGATGTTTAGCAAGTGTGAATTATGGCTTCAAGAGATTTCTTTTCTTGGCCATATTGTCTCTAAGGATGAAATTTCCGTTGATCCTTCTAAGAACAAGTCAATCCAAGAATGGCCAGCACCAACGAGTATAATTGATGTACGCAACTTTATTGGTTTGGCAGGTTATTATTGACGTTTTGTCCAGAATTTTGCCTGATTGGCTAACCCATTAATAAAGCTCACACATAAAGGGGTTAAATTTGTCTGAAAAAAAGAGTGTAATGAATGATTTGAAGAACTGAAGAGAAGACTAGTCAACGATCCTATATTGACTCTACCATTATGGAATGATGGGTTCGTTATTTATAGTGATGCATCAATGAAAGGACTTGGTTGTGTCCTGAGGCAGAATCATAGGGTTATTGCCTATGCATCATGACAGCTAAAAATTCATGAGTAGATTTATCTTACTCCTGATCTCGAGTTAGCTGCTGTATTCTTTTCCTTGAAGATATGGAGACATTATCTCTATGGTGAAAAATGTGAGATATATACAGATCACAAGAGTTTGAAATATATTTTCTCACAAAAAGAACTCAACATGTGGAAAAGGAGATGGCTTGAACTACTCAAGGATTATGATTGCACGATACACTACCACCCAGGGAAGGAAAATAAGGTTGCAGATGCTTTGAGTAGTAAAGATCATGGAGTTTTGAACATGATGAGAGTGGAGAGGGATTATATTTTCATGGATCTAGTAAAGATGGATATGGGAATCACCATGGAGGGTGAAACATCAAAAACATTTCAAATTGTTTCCAAACCATATTTACTAGAAAGGATAAAGTGTTCTCAGTCTAATGATGAAGAGTTGAAAAAGAAGATTAAAGCTGTGAATGATGGGCGATTGAGTGACTTTGTGTATGAAGATGGAATTTTGAAATTTGGGAGGAGACTTTGTGTTCCCGATATACCTGATTTAAAGAGGGAATTTTTGGATGATTCTCATAGTTCCAATTTCTCTATACACCCTGGGATCACCAAAATGTATAGAGATTTAAATGGATATTATTGGTGGGACAACATGAGGAGGGAGATTGCTGATTTTGTGTCAAGATGTATGGTTTGTCAACAAGTGAATACTGGAAGGCAACTGCCTGGTGGAGTATTGCAACCTCTTCCCATTCTTGAGTGGAAATGGGATAATATTACGATGGATTTAGTCATGGGACTACCAAAGACTCCTAGAAGGAATGACACAATATGGGTCATTGTTGATCGTCTCACGAAGTCAGCACATTTTCTTGCTATAAGGGAAGATCTACCACTTGAACTTCTAGAAAGACTATATATTAATGATGTTGTGAGACTTCATGGAATACCCATGTCGAATGTCTCGGATAGTGATCCTCTTTTTACATCAAGATTCCGGAAAAGTCCTCAGAAGGCCTTGGATACTGAAATTCGTTTGAGCACTGCTTACCACCCTCAAACAGATGGACAATCAGAAAGAACTATTAAAACATTAGAAGACATGTTGAGATCATGCTCACTTGACTTTCAAGGAATGTGGGATCAATATTTACCTCTGGTAGAATTTTCCTATAACAATAGCTTCCATTAAAGTATTCAGATGGCACCATATAAAGCGTTATGCGGAAAGAGATGTCGCACACCAACCTATTGGGATGACATTGGTGAAATAAAACATGTAGGCCCAGAACTGGTGGAGGAAACGATGGAAAAGGTGAAAGTTATCCAAAACCACATCAAAGCAGCTCAATGTAGGCAGAAGAGCTATGCCGACAACCGAAGGAAGGATTTGGAATATCAGGTAGGAGATCAAGTTTTCTTGAAGGTATCTCCATGGAAGGGAGTTATACGTTTTGGTAAGAAGGGTAAATTGATTCCTAGGCACATTGGACCCTTCGAAATTCTAGAATGAATTGGGGTTGTAGCTTACCGTTTGGCAATGCCGCCAAGTCTCTCCAAAGTTCAGGATGTATTCCATATATCACTGTTGAGAAAATACATGCCTGACCCAATGCATGTACTCACCTATGAGGAATTAGAACTGGAACCCAATCTGTCTTATTGCGAAGAGACCGTCAGGATTCTTGATACAAGAGAACAAGTGCTGAGAAACCAGATGACTCGTTTGGTAAAAGTTCTATGGAGAAACCATATGATGGAGGAGGCAACGTGGGAACCCGAGGAACTTATGATGAAGAATCACCTGAGTCATTTTATACAGTGATATTATATGAAATTTCGAGGACAAAATTATTTGATGGAGGGGAGAATGTAACACCCCAAGCTTCCACGGTACACTTCTCTTTGAATAATACAGTAGCGTCTGTTGTACGCAACTTCGAGTTCTAACACAGACCACAACCAATCAAAGTAGCCGTTATGAATAGTAATACCTATTTTTTGAAATTTTATTAATTTTATCTTTCCAAATGGACTTAATTTTTGTATTCGGAATATCGAAATTATCCGAAGTTGAATTTTTTGTAATTTTCGGAGAACTTCCAATTTTTTTATGAATAGAGAAAAATACTTAAAAACAACTTTTTTAATAAAAATAATTTATAATGTTAAATTATACTATTGAGTGGTTTTAATGTATAATTATAATATATTTTTACCATTTTATCCAATGGTGTTCATTATAATTAATTTCACTTTGAAATTGGACATAAACAATTGTCAATCTTTTGATATATATTGTTTCTTAAAAACACGCTATTTGTTGTGACATCGGGAATTAGATATAAAATTAATTAATGAAACTTATATGTTTTAAATTTTTTAAAATATACATAATTTTTGAATTCAGAATATCAATTATAGCTTAGGGTTAAATTTTGTCATTGTTCTGAAAAACTTCAATTTTTGATGAATAGTGAAACCACTAAGTGGTAGTTAAAAAACTTATTTTTCATTTAAATGAAACACTGCCACTTCTGTGATTTGATTTTCAAAAATCCTACATACATGGTTGTAATTAGGAAGTAAAATTTGGTTCAATGGGATTAAAATAATTTTTTGGTGAATAGTTACTTTTAAGTTTAATTAATCGAGATTAAAGGTAATTAGTGAAATTTAAGGTAAAAATGATATTATAAAAATACGAAAATACCTTTAAAATTATACTAACCTTATTGGATGAGTCATGTCAGACCAAGAAAATCCATGGGTCAACTTGGGGAACCCATGGAGCCACTTTGGTAGGAAAATGACATTAAAAACCTTTTTTTTAATGTTAAAATAAAAATGTCACAAACATGAGTTGTTTTACTAAAACAATTTTTAAATGGGGTTATACAAGTCATATTTATGACTATAAATATTCATTAGAAATATAAAAACCTTTCCTACATCATGATAGTTTTTCTATAATTTTTAGACATTAAATAAATTAAATTATTTATGACACCATGATGATGCAGTGATTACCTCATTATTTAACGATTTAAATAAAATGAAAAGATAATGTAAATTCTAAGACCTAAACATGTCAAAGACCTATTAGATTAGTATATTTAGAACCTGTATCACCTTATCCTAGAAATATATATGTGTGGGACCTTTAAAATCATAAAATCATTATATAATAAAGTAACATTTGATGACTTTCCAAGAGTGCCCCTCCTCTCCTCTTATAGGAGGCCCCCACCACTACCACCTTACTCACACCTTAAAAGCCTTTTGGCTCGGCCAAACTCTGATAAAATACTCTCTAAACTTCCCTCTCATACTCCTAGAAGCCTCAATTTGGGCAGAATTCTTCCCAAGGAAGCCTTTGGGTCAAATCAAAAAAGAGTTACCTGATTTTAAGGTAATGTCTTCCCTTATGTTATTTTTCTTTATTTTGCTTCTCCAACCCCTTAAACTCTTTTTATTCCTTTATTTTGTAACAAAAACAGTATCTTCAATATAATAGGATTTTGTTATAATAAGTATTCGAGCTACACTTACACACACCGACATCTAATGGTTAAAGAACATACTGTTTTTGTGGATGGCGAATTTCTGCCTCACGAAACGATGATTGTTCACCACTCATATAACACCTTAAAAGGTGGCCATTAATATGTCACTATATTTATATGTGATATATATTATGTTTATGTTTCTTATGCTTCTGTATTTCTCATTTATTTCATACCTTTATGATTTCCATTATGGGTAAACGCGATAATTTAATTTTAGGAAGTGCGGACTACCGCCCCCTCAAGGTGATTTGAATCATTAATGCCTTGTGTGGGATGTATAAAGGATGGAGTAAATGATATTATATATGATATTATACTGGAATTATATCATACCTTTATATCATTATTATTTCATTCCATTAAATACGAAATATAAATGAAAGTAGTGTTCATGCGTACGTACAGCTTACCGTCTCCATGAACGGTGCATTTCATTTTGTACCTCTAAATGTTAAGTAATATTATGAATGAATGTATATACTGGATATATATGATATATATGATATCTACATCCTGAATATAATTCTGGAGATAATGGATATTCTACCTCATAAACAACTTGTAATTATAAGAAGTTTATTGTTGACTCAAGTACCAAAGATCGACAAAACGACCGTTATTAACTTAAATGACTACATAATTTTCATAACATTGTAATAAGTGATATAAAAGGGATAATTAACTTGAAAAAGGTTCTTATGAAAGTAGAGATTAACTCTAGTGTATTATTCATGAGGTTAAAGAGCGGTCGAGTCAAGTCGGACACGAGGTAAGGGAA
This sequence comes from Viscum album, assembly GCA_963277665.1. NCBI lineage: Eukaryota > Viridiplantae > Streptophyta > Magnoliopsida > Santalales > Viscaceae > Viscum > Viscum album. Next base: position 1,893,307,388 of record OY728158.1, on the reverse strand, counting down.
CTTCTTAACCCAATTTCCTTTCTTTGGGTTAATCTCCTACTTTCAAATTATGTCATGATATTATTCTGTACTATATTGTATTTTTACTTTCTTTATGTGTACTTATAGTGAATACACATAATAGATCTATTTTATTTAAAAAATGAACTTTTTAAGGGACTTCGTCTCAATCTCCATTCACGGAGATATATTTTGTTTTATACACAAATTTCTTTTATACGGTGTATAAACTCCATTGACTTTAACGTTTATTCAAAATGAATCTTTTTATACGAATAGTTTTACTAAACGACAAAAAGGAATGTTTTTCTTATTGTACATATGCGGCGACAACGACTTCTCCGCCGCCGTGACCATTATTTGACTTTCAGCTTCCTCTACAAGCCATAATTTTTTTTAAATGAAAAATAAATACCAAGTTTTAATTTTTTTTATTTTGGTAATAAAAATGGTTTTTAAAGTGTTTGTTTATTATATCAATGTGTTGTATTTATATCTTGTGATTGAAATGTGGAAATGTTATGTTTCCTTTATGCATTTTTTATGTGATACGATTATGTTATGGTTTATGATATGTTTAAATCTGTTCATATGAGGAATTCATTGGACTTAATAAGTGATGGGTGGAGCCCGCTATAGCTCCACGATGCATCGGTAGGTCTCATGAGACAAACTAGTGTCTTGGCACGAGGCCTTGACAAAATATTATTTTTAGTCTTGGCATGAGGCCTTGGCTACGTGGTTATGATAGTCTGGAATTATTCATTCCATCATTATGAAAGTTGTTATTGACATTGCATGTGATTATTCGACTAGTAGAATATCCATGTGAATAAGTAAATGGAATTATTTAATTTTATTTTTTCCATATTATGCTGAAGTTCAAGTTTAAGAAGGGTTTTTTTTAGTTATACATTTCCTTAAATGTTAATGTTTATTTGTGAAAGCTTCCGCAATGTTGTTATCCTTACTGAGCATCTGATCTCACCCCTTTCAATGTTTTAATATTTTCCAGGATGTGAAGAAGTATTTTATGAATGACCTGCAGGGATAGTCAAAAGAGGATATGAGTGTGGACTATGGAGACTTTGTTATTGTAGTTTTTCACTTTATGATGTAATGTAACATTTATGAATGTATCTAGTGTTTCCAAGGATACTAAACTAATCGGTATTTCGAGACTTGATCTTTTGTGATCATGCCAATGTTACGAAATAAAGAACTGACTCCGGGTAACTGGGGTCGGGGTGTTAAAAAGTAAATATTTCATAAAAATATATGGCTGTTAAATTCTACCCCCCCTTAAAATTAATTTATCCCTCAAAATTAATCACTTGTAAACAAACAGATGAGGATTATTTTCTCTCATCATACCCTTAAGTTCCTATATATCTTCCTAAAATAGGTGGTTACTCCATAAAACATTAACCAAGAGAGTGGTCTTATTTTGTAGAACTTGTTTTGTATGATCCATAATCTCTATCAGTTTTTCTTCATAAGAAATATCTAGCTCTAGCGGTAAGACTTATAAGATTTGTACATGTGAAGGATTAGTTATGTACATTCTCCAGAGAGATATGTGGATCACATAATGAACTTGAGAGAGATTTGGGGGAAGCACCAATCGTTAAGCTACCTTTCCAACACGATCTAAAATTTCAAAAAGGCCAATATAACTAGGGCTCAACTTACCATTCATTCCAAATCTCATTAATCTCTTCCTAGGAGATATTTGTAAGAACACCTTATCACCCACTTCAAACTCTAGGTCTTTTCTTCAGTTGTAAACATCACTTTTTTTGACGCTGAGTTTCTCTTATGTGTTGTTGAATAGATCTGACCTTTTCTGTAATTTTATCAAAAAGATCTGGTCCTAATATATTTTTTCCCCAACTCCATCCCTGCATGTTAGATTTGTACACTTCTTTCCATAGAGGGATACATAAGAAGCCATATGAATATTAGCGTGAAAGATATTATTGTAAGAAAATTCAACCAAATGTATTTTTTGATCCCAACCTTCTTTGTAATCCAAATAGAATGCTATCAACATGTATTCTAGAGTTTGAATTTTCCTTTTATAATGATCATCGGTCTAAGGATGATAAGCAGTGCTGAAACATCACTCTATATCTAGAGCATGCATAATACTTTTCAAGAACATAGAGGTAAACCTCAGATCCTGATTGGATATAATGGAAAGTGGTGCCCCATTCAGTCCTATCACTTCCTTTACATATATCCTAGAAAGTTGATCAAGATAGAAATCCTATCTAATAGTAATGATGTATGCTGACTTCGTAAGGCGATCAACTATAACCCATATAGAATTATTTCCTTTGGATGTTTTGGGATGTCCGATAAAAAATTCCCTAGTGATGTTTTCCCAATTCCATTTCAGTATGGGTTATGGTTGTGACATCCACTAAGACTTATATCTCTCAGCCTTATCTTTCTGAAAAACTGTGCTTGAAGAGATATATTCGACAACATATCTCTCTATAACATCCCACCAGTTATACTCTTTCATGTCCATGTACATCATTGTGCTTCCAGGGTGAATAGAGAATGAAGAACTATGAGCCTCATCCAAAACCTACTTCTTTAATTATGGAATGGGAGGAATAAAATCCTGGTTCCTAAACCTTATTATTTCATCAAAATCAAGTTTGAATTCATGAACATTTCTCACCTTCTTTAGTAGATCTACATCTTCCTTATGTTCCTCCTTAATCTTCACTTGTATATATATTTGAACATTCATTTAAGAAAGACAATATTTCTACCCTTACATTAAAATTTCACGATCCATCCTTTTCAAATCCATAAATATTATATCTTTTGTGATCCTCATCATAGATAACCTAGCATGGTCTTTTTTACTCAAAGCATCTGCCACCTAGTATGTTTTCCTAGGGTGATAATGTATTAAGTAGTCATAATCTTTAATCCACTCAAACCATATTCCTTGGTGCATATTCAGCTCATTTTGTGTGAAAATATAATTTAAAATCTTATGATTAGTATAAAAATCACACCATTCACTATAAAGAAAATTCTAACATATCTTTAATGTAATGATTACCACAACTAACTCCAAATAATGAGTAGGGTAATTTTTATCCTGGATTTTCATCTACCGTGAGGCGTAAGATATCACCATATCATTTTTCATGGGAAAACATCCTAGCCCGTTATAGGATGAATCACTATATATCCCAAACCATTCTTCACTACAAATTAGTGCGAGCACAAGTGTACTCGCTAACCTTCTTTTAAGTTCTTTGAAATTCTATTCATATTCCTCCATCCAAATGAACTTAACTCCTTTCCGAGTCAATTTGGTGAGTGTATTAGATAATCATCAAAAATATTTTACAAAATTTTTATAATATCGATCCAAATAAAGAAAACATCATATCCCAGTTACCGTTGATGGCCACAACCATCTTTCAATAACCAATATTTTTTATGGATCCATAAATATCCTCTCTCTTGAGATTATGTGACCCCAAAATGAAATGTTATCAAGCCAAAATTTACACTTGGTAAATTTTGAATAAATATTATCCTTTATCAGGGTCTTCAATAAAATTATCAAGTGATCTTCATGTTCTTCCTTACTCTTTGAATAGACTAGAATATCGTCTATAAATACAACTGAAAACTGATCAAGAAAGTATCTGAAAACTCTAATAATTAGATCCATGAAGGGGAAATAGTAACACCTAAAGGCATAACTATAAATTCATAATGTCTATAACTTTTACAGAATATCATCTCTAGTATGTCATCCTTTTTAACCCTTAATAATTGATATCCTGAATGAATATCAATCTTGGAAATGTATTGGACTCTGCGTAGTTAGTCAAATAAATCATCAATGTGGGGAAGAGGATATTTTTTCTTGATAGTGATCTTGTTATGTTCTTGATAATCAATACAAAGTCTCACTGATCCATCTGTCTTCTTAACAACAGAAAAGGTGCTCCCTAAGGTGACACATGAGGGCAAATGAGTCCCTTATCCGAATTCTCTTGGATTTGATTCTTTAATTCCTATAACTCAATTGGTTCTATTATATAAGGTTTAATTGAAATATCTGTAGGTCATGGTAAGAGTTATATTGAAAACTCAACATCACGATTTGGTGGAAGACCTAGAAATTCCTCCAGAAAGACATAATCAAACTCCCATAAAATGGGCATATTCTTAATCGTGAATTTATCCCTAATAATTTGAGATAAATAATCATCATTTATTGGAATAAAGACTCTTGATATGGAAAAATTTACACTGGAAGGATACATTAATATTTGCATCGATATGTGATCATAGATTGATCTGGAAAATGAAATGTGACTTCCCTTCCTTGGAAATTGATATGAGATCCCTATATAGAAAGCCAATCCATGGAAAGAATCACATAAAATTACTCTATAGTAAGGATAACAAGATTTACAGGAATCACTTTACTATAAACATTAAATGGATAATAATTATAAAATTTTGATGCGACTATTGTGCCATTTGGAGTTGTCATAGCTAACTCCACATAAAATTGTTGAGGTAATAAAATGATACCCTTCGAAAATTATTTATAAATAAAAGTGTGGGTGGATACATAATCAAATAAAACATTTTATACTTTAGAGTGAATGGTAAGTGTACCTTTTACCACTTAATTATCATAATCGACATTGTTGATAAATATTTCATGTGACTTTCCTTTGTCTTTTTCATTAAGTGTTTTATGATGCTGATCATCATAAATTACCCTATGATTAGGGCATTGATTGGCATAATTACCCATTTCCTCAAACTTGTATCATTGAAGTGTAGGAGGTGAAATATATGTTTCCCTTTCTTTGTTCACATCATAAGACATTTCTTCCCATCACTTCAGTATTCAGCTGCCTAATGAACTTCTTTTCCACACTAAAAATCATTTACTAGTCCCTTTAATACAATTCCATCCATGTTTCTTTCCACACATTGAGCATATGGGAAAACATATTTTATTTTTAGTGTGGTCTTTATATTTTCCTTTGAGTTCCATTTTTCTCTTCTTATAAAACCCATATGAACGCTGGGTTACTACAATCTCTATCTCAACCTTGATATCAAATCAAACCATTTCCTCAAAATTATTGAAGTCCCTTGTAGATAATTTCCTTTGGATAGTTGGTTATAAGCCACTATAGAATCAATCAATTTTACTCAGAGATTGGGTAATAATTCAAGAAGAGTACCTTTCAAGTCTTTTAAAAGTTTCATCCTAGGTACCAAAAAATTCATCATCCTTTTGGTTAAGTTCAAGGAAATCCTTCTCCACATTTGTTAAAATAATATAAGGAAGGAAATTAAGGAAAAATAATATCTTAAAATAGTCTCATTCCATGGACTCAATTTCATATATTTTCCTCATATTACTGATAATATTCCACCATTGATCAACTTCTCCTTCCCAACAGTAGTCTGCTAAGATGACTTTAACATGTTAAGAACATTAATGAATTGAAAATATCTTTTCAGTGGTACTGATCCATTATTCTTCCACTATTGGATCAGAAGAACAAATGAATGAAGGTGGATGCTATGTCATGAAGGACTTAATAGAAATTTTCTCCCTACCTTGCTATTTTGGAAGTCCTATATTATTCATACCTTAGGGAAGTTGTGTGAGCATGGCTATAAGATTTTTCATTCTATCTCCCTTAACATTTGGTTTCTTTTTGGGAAAATAGTTGCATTTCATGTCGCATTCAACATTAACACGGTTCCGTCGGGTTTCATCCATTGTCTGAAACCAAGAATCATAGTATGAGAAAAACTAATCATAACAATAAAACAACATAATCAAGAATAAAATTTCAGTTCAGCACACTATAGGTTTTATCCTAGGTTATACATTTACATCTCTGAAACACTAGGATAAGATTGTAACATATACTTAGACATATCCTTAGGGTTCTTACTAAGGTTCTCTCATCTTAGTTTCAAAAAGTTAACTATACATTTTATCTCATACCAGCTATAACATCCAATTATTTACATATAGATATTACTTCAACATTGAATAATATTTATTACAAAACTTAACAAAACCATACCAGGACTGTATAGGTTTAGTATCTTTAGAAATTGGGAAACAAAAACAACTTGTTCATAAAACAACCACATTTTCTCTTACTTAATTCTTCATAACTAGAATAATTTTAGACATATCTTACTTTATATCTGTATTCATTACCAATGGAAAATAAACATAAGAAAGGGTTAGATCAAATGCTCAGTCAGGGTAAACATGGGAAATATCATTCATATCATTATCATAAGAACATAACATTTGAAAATATTTTCCTACATATAAAAGATCACAATATCAGGCCATTGGATAATTAAATTTTTTATAATGTAATCCCAATAACCATAACACAAGACATGAAATTTTGTGTAATACACACATAAACATAGAAATTTATTTCATATTAGTTAAGGCACATTTCTGAGACCATCATAGCAGACAAAGTCCTTTACTGAACTGAGTTCACTCGTCATTCCAGCCCTGTATTACTGAACCAAATTTACTTTCCATTCTAATCATGTATATATGATGAGATATAAATAATTACCTTATTAATTGGAGGGATATATAGGTCCCACCCATCTCATAATGAAACCATTCTTACGTGGGCCATAAAAATATAAAATCATTTAAAATTGTATAGCCCATAAAATAAAATGGGTTTCTTAAAAATCATTCCAACATAATTGATATAAAACAAATGAATTTCCTAAAAATAATTTCATCATAAACACAAAAAAAACATAGTAATAACAGGTATATAAATATAACCCTATTTAAATTATGTCATCTTAGATGGAAAATAATTTTGAGAAAACACTAGAAATTAAGTCATGGGAAAAATATTTTTTCTTCTTCAAAAATGTTTTCCATCCTCAAAATGCCTCCAAAATTTAAAAGAAATATTTTTATGTGAAAATAACCTTGTATTCTTATAGGGTAAGATTCCAGTAAATATGGAAATATTAAAGCATAAAAATCCATTCATTCTCTATAAGTTAAATAAACATTCTTCTCGTACTTTTGCTAGAAAAGTCAAAAAGTACCTCATACCAAAAACAACAAAACATTCAATTCATAACATTTAGTAGAAATTTACCAATGGGGAAAATTAAATTTTAACAATTATAGAAAGATATAAATAATATTTTGGACTACATATTTAGGAATCATAGTGATGGATTCTAAATATACCCCCCGGGAAATATTTACAAATAAACAATCTTGGATAAAAATGGGATTTTCAAGTTATCCCTTACCGTAGGTCTGATATGTTTTGTATGTATCTGAACCAACTGTATAATGATTTAAATAACTTTAATGATTTATTCTAGATTCATAATAATTTTTATGATAACATTTATGATCATATGTTCATCCGTTTGTTAGTAACATTTCATTGTTACTCGTTATTCAGGTATTAACTGTTTTATGTTCTTATGCATGTTTTGTCAAATGAGTTATTATTACTATTTTAATTTTATAGTTATATAATTTAAGGAATTACATTTATATAATATATATCATATTTATTAATTAAATTAATTAAATTCATTTATATAATAATATTTTAATGAATATCATCCTGGATGAATTACATCACATCGGGGAGACGATAGGCCATATGTACGCACGAGCAATAATATCATTCCAAAATTATTGAATGGTATTTAAGTGGATGGTGTATAATATTTTAGAGTCAGTATAATGTTATAATGATACTATATAGTTATTATTACTATTATCATTATAGCCATCCAAGTAAGGGGGTGGTGAAAAACAGATTACACCACAACGTGGAGATGGTAAGTTGTACGTACGCACGTGCGGTGATTTTGTTTTTCATAGGTAGCATAAAAGGTGAAAAATTGTTGTTTCATATTTATAATAAGATATAATTATATGAGTGATACTGATTTTATAACTTTATAAGGAAAAAACTAATGAAGATAAAGTTGAAGAAGAAAAAACTTTTAAAGGATCGGTAGAAGAGATTACCTCTTCCTCGACGTGCTTCCTCTAAATCTCTTCATAGAGCACTAGCGTTGGTCTTTTAAGATGAATAGAACCTATATAATGAAAAGAGGGAAGTTTATAAAGAATTAAATCCTGGGTTTTCTGTTCTTGAAGGCTCAAAATGAAGTGAAGATGTGAGGAAGGAGGTGGCCTTTTATAATTGAGGTGATGGCACTTTTGGAAACTCCATAAATAAAAATTTATAATAAAATAAAAACCTACCCATAAACCTATGAAGTGTCCTAAATTATAATATTAGATTATATAGGGTTTTAATATAATTACAAAATAAATTTTGGACAAATTATATTATCAATTTAAACCATATATTTTTAATTGACAGTTTGTTATTCTATAAAAAAAGTTAATTATGGAAATAACATTCTAAATATTTAATGGTTATAAATATTTACTTATATGGTGTTAATGGAACATAAATGGATATTTTATAACATTTAAGATCTTATAATTATAACTTTGTAATTTTTAAATATTTTTATGTTTTTTATATAATTTAACAAAATGTTATTTTTATAAAATATCAATAGTGTCAATTTTGACACTATTCATTTATTTGAATTTAAATAACATCCAAACAGAAGATAAATTCAAAACAAAATATTTAATGCAATAATAACATTTCATAGTCCCATATAAAATTCGTGGATCACATTAATTAGTTCATATGATATTTATTTTAATAGTTTTATAACCATTTATTTGTTATTTATATTAATAAAATAATTTTTCCTTTATTATTCTATCATCATTAATGGAAATTATTTATTATCTAAAAATTATAAATAAATTTCTATGATATAGCTAGTTATTTTATATTTATAGATACTCTATATAGTCGATATTATCTCCTAGTTATCCATATATTAAAATTAATATACTTATATAACATGAGATAGTGATATTTTGTCACATTCATTAGTTTGTTTATTACATTCATGTCATATTCATGGGTAAGTGACCATTAAGTGATTAAATTTATAAAAATAGATGATAAGGGTCTAATTTAGTCCTAAAATAGTATTTTTATAGATGTTAAGGTAATTTTACAATATTTGTTTACCCTTAATTACCTTATTTACCATTAGCCATGGAAAAACAATTACTAAAATTACTATTCATAATGACCAAAAAATAAAAATAAACTAATAACATAGTTTGTACCTAAATATTCCAAATATGGAATCAATTTTACAAAAATAAACATATAGAAGTTGCAGTAATTAATTTAAAATTAATGTCTTTGTTGAAATGAGGAAACATGTTTTAAAACTTAAAACATTCCAAATATTAAGATGTTTTTACCTGTGAATTCAATGTAAAATTAATGCTAATGACATACGTTATATTGAATGATAAAAATATAATATATTTATACTTTAAAACCATTTATTATTATAATTCAACCATATAAATTATCTTGATGAAAAAATTTATTTTTAATTGAAATTTAGCTTATTTTTACTATTTATCAAAAAATGAATGTTATTAGAAAAATATCAAAAATTCATCAAAAGTAAATTTTTATATCCTGCTTCAAAATAACATATTCGTGTCTTCATATAAAAAATATTAATGTGCAAAATTATTAATTTAAAAGGGGTTTTCAATTCAAAGATGAAAATTTAAACTTTTTTTAAAAGAAAATATGTTTTTATACATTTAATATGGTTTTTTTCATACCCTATGACTAAAATATCCATTGGATTAATATGAAATGTATTTTATTCCAATACCAAAGGTAATTCACTAAAAAATAAAAATATCTAGTAGATTTATATCTTTCATTAATAATTGATTGCAAAGGAATTCACAATGCATTCTCATAAGTTAGTTAAAATTATTCCTGCTAACCTAACGGCTATTCTATAAGGGTAATTTAATAATAAGGGCATCTTGGGGTTCTTTTAAACTAACTATTTCATGAAAATAAAGCTAATAAAGAATAAAAATTATTTAATAAAAACGTTTCATAAAAACATCTGGGTGTTACATTAAGAACCATACCTTGGTAAGAACCTAATGCTACAAAAAGGAACCTTACACTATGCAAAGGAGCCCTATGCTATGCAGTTGAAGACTACATTGTGTTTTCAAAGATGATGTTTTTTAAACTGTGTTCTCAATATTAGATTAATACAATGATCAAGTTAGAATTAAATAATGATTTGAGGATCATTATGATTGTTTCAAAGAACCATGTTCCTCGGAGAAAATCTCTCATATTCTTAAGGGAAGTTACGACTCACCTAGTTAATTGAAATTTAAATTTCTATGACCAATCAAAATATTATTTTGGATCTAGAGAACCGATGCTAGTTATTTGTTCTATATATTTCTTCATAGTATCTCTTCCAAAATGTGTTTCATTATTGAAATTAACTGTTACAGTGATTCTGCTGCAACGAATGATCAAATCTCAGTTATTTGTAAAAATATTATGATTTCAATGTTCTATGTATTTTAATATTGAGTTACTATATTGGTTTAGATTCTACCTTATTGAATATCATTAGTAATTGGGATCACATTATAACTATACCTTCTTGAATAATTTAATTTTTGAAGAAGAAGATCCACCTATTGTCAGTTGTTGCTGCTGTAATCGTGACAAAAAAACCCAAATCAAAAAATCAAACTAATTTGATTTATTGGAGTTTCAACTTCTCAAACTCAATTGTGGTGGAGTATCAGCTTCCCAATCTATACTGTTGATAACATGTTCTCTATTATATAACAAGAAGTATTTTTTATTAGTCTAGTTTTTAAATGTGTCAACTTCCAACACTCTATTGTTTATTCACGTTCTTGGGATAAGGGGTCCATTCTAGTGAAATCCCCAAGCTCAAAGAGCCTGTGATTTGTGGAGTGTAATACATGATCTTTGTGACCCAAACCATTATAAAAATCTATGTTCTTTATTTCTTTTTTATCTACTGCTCATTTTCAAAAAAAATAAATCACTGTTTATCCGCCTAAATCACCGTGGGTGTGAAAGGATAGAATTGTGGACAATTTTTGAAAAGACACAATTCACCCCACCCCCTCTTGTGTTACATTGTATTATTCTAAACTAACAAATTTAACCTAGCCTCCCTCACATATAATCTTATTTCAAAATAAATTAGGATGAATAAGTCTTTTAGGTGTGAGATTTCCTTGGAAATAACCACTATAGGGGGAATTTTTCACTATAAAAAATAATATATTCATGTATAAGGTATGGTTACATGATTTAATGCAGAATTTATGGAAATTCTAGAGCTTAAACTTCATGTTTTTTCAAATATGAAGTATTATAATATTCATATGAAATTAAAATTTGATGTTTGTCTTTTAGAGTAAGTTTTATTGGTCCAAGAGTTTTATAAATCCATTACATTAATTATGAGATATTGAAGAGTAAAATTTTACAGATAAATTTTTTAATCTCAAATTAAAAATATCTAATGTTTTAATTATAAAAACAGTTTTAGATCCACGTTCATTGTGATGAAATTAAGCCACTACATTTAAATTTTCAAAATATGATACACTGATTTCAATGAAAGATAGATAATTTTGTTCACTTTCCTTTTTTAAAAAATTTCATTAAATATATCAATTAAAAGATTGACCAAACCTACCATATATCATTGTAAATTTACTAAGGATACAAATCTATAATATTTTTAATGGACTTGATTGAACTTATATTTTATGATAAATCTTAGATAAAAGATTTCTAGATTTAAATAAATTCTCTTAATTTTGAGGCAATTCAACACTAAATTATGTAAACACAAAGGCTCTATCTAGTTTTAGTATCTCAGAATCAATCCTCCCATAAAAGTTTGTTAAGAAAAAACACCCTATATTTATACGGTCCTTCCATACATGGTGGTATGGAAGGAGTAGAGGCTAAAATTTCACCAGATAGTTCATGTCATCTGATCTAAAGAAAAAGAGCCAGAGAATAGGTCTATGTAAAACTTAGGGAATGGAATGGGTGAAGATTAATAGAAGGCATAGGTTAATTTGATTGGTCTAATAAAATGAACACCTACATGGCCACATCAACTTGTGAAGTGGTACCTCATATCTAATAATGGTTATCTGGTCATCACTTTCTAATGGGTCCTTGAATAGATATATCTCTACATGGTGGAGTAACTCATCTGATTCCAGTATAAAGGTTAAAGGTATTATGATCATATATTATATGGCCAACATGAGCCAATAATGTAGAGTGGAATGGATCATTGAAGGTGAATCTAGGGGTTCCACATGAAAACCTATGATGAGTTAGAACCTTAACATTGAACATGGGGGATGTAAGGGTATTTTAGAAATAAAGTTGTGTTTGATTCCTCTTAACAACCCAAAACCAGTAAAACTAAATTTAGGATATTTTAGAGATGTTACAAAGAGAAATTAAGCTTTTAACGATTAATTAAATATATATATTTTTGTTAATTTATAATAATTTATCTTTTATTAAGTATATTGTTAGTTAAATTATTACCACTAATCATTAATAAATAAATTAATCAATGGAATAAACCTAAAGTGGTTCAAATTATTAATGTAGTGTTATTAAAGTAAGATATTATTTTTATTATTAGATTATGGAATGTTGTGGTATCTAATTAGGGAGTTTCAATCAATCATGGTGAATAAATAATGAATCTAAGAGGATATAAAGTAAATTGTGTTAATGATTTATAGGATATGAGGGAATAATAATATTTTAAACCCAGTAATGGGACAAAAATCATTGAAATTTATAATAATATTCCTAAGGTATGTTTACCACATAAAAGTGTTTATAATAATCATTATAATTAATTTAATTTAAAATTATGATCATATATACGATGAATTGTTTAGAAAAATGAATTAAAGTAAAAATGGTGCAACACCCAGACCTGACCCGTCTCCCCATAACATCACCTGGATCAAGTCAATGGGTTATCGTACCTTAACTGTCTCCCTAAGATCACCAAAGGATAGTAATAAATATAATCATATAAAACACCTCCATCATGCCCAAACATTATAAAAAAAAATCTATCATGGTGTGTTCATAACCCATACATATCAAACCTACAAACATATAACATAATGAAGTGAAAAGAATATAACATGTATCTAAATTATTAATTATAAAAAAATCTTTAAAAATATTTTTAACAGTTACATAATGTCCCAAAATTCATAAAAAACAATAACCCCCACCCCACAACAGGTGATAATGCTTCCCATGTAAATCTTCACATGGAGCTCCTAAATGATTTTTCCATTCAACTATATTTTTATGATTAATCCTTATCATTAATCCTCCTCTATGATCACGTACCATAAAAAATGAAGCAAAACACCTCTCCATACCCATTCTCTATATGTAATTATAACAAACTATGTCTTTGATAAACCTTAATTAATAATTTATTAAATAAAGACACACATAATACAATCCCAAAATATCTTGAGGCCTAGTTTCTTTGGTAAATTATGTATATAACATATTACCACGAAATATGGGTACAAAAAAATTATTTTTAAACTCCAAAACATTCCCTTATATTCCATTAATATTCTAAGAATACATGGGATAACCCGGGGATGGACATAAGAAAATAGTTAGTTATAAACCCCATAAGGGAAAAATAAAATCATGACATGATGAATGTAATACATGTTATTTAAGAGGCATATCTATGTCACATATAAGGGTGTAGAATCATAAACCTGATAATCAAAGCATGATATAAGGTGATAATATAAAATCCACATAGAAATGTGGAAACAACAAAAAACATGACATCATAAGCATAAGTAAAGGATAACCCCCAAGAAATCATAACATAGTGTACTTAAAATAACCCTCATGAACCATACATGGGATATCACGAAGTAAATAATACCAAATGCATTGAAGGAATATATAATTCCAAGCCTATTTTTCATATTCATTTCATGTACATCCATTTCTGCACAACATAGATCATACAATATAATAACAAATTTCATCACTTTTGTAAGAACTCTGGTTTTCGTATGTGATAATGATCCTTTTATTTTTTTTAAATGCATTTTTATGGTATTATGTCAATGCTTAACTTGATCACAAGTTTTTTGGAGGTGTCATGGTCTTGTTCTGAGCTTGGAACCATGTTTTTGGATGAAAATAACCTGGGTCATGGTTTGTGCACAGTTTGCACATGGTTAGTCTAATAGTGCGAGATGTCTGAAAGGTGATGGTTTGGGAAGAATTTTTTCATACAGTTACTGCATGATTAGTCAAACCATGCGGGGTAACCATTCGAAGATCCCCAACTAGGAAGTGAGGTGTGCACGATTTTTGAATGGTTTGGGAAACCGTGCAGGTATACCATGCGACCTTACTGTATTTGTTTTTTAAAATTAAATTAGAAAATAAATTTATTTTTAAACCCAAACATGGTTTTCCTCCTCCATCATATGACACCCTCCCATAGAGCTCACCTGAGGAACCTAACCATGGATTTGATCCATATTCATCATCTGACCTCCGTTTGGATCGCTGATTGTCTCTTCAGATCTACATCGGTAAGACCTATGTTCCTTTTTAGTCATTCTTGACTCTTCAAAAAAACAACTGTGATATTTGGATTTAGGCACATATGCACTAATATCCAATTCTTTATCCATTATTCAAAATTCATCCAAACTAGGATGAATCAAGACTTGATATTGGACAAGTTGTCTACTACCAAGGTAAGGTAGGTGGTCTATAATTTATTTCATATTTTCTTTGGTGGTTATATGGTGTTCGGCCTTTACACCATCCGTCGAAAATTACGAAGAGGTCACATTTTTGTGTGACTTTATTTTAGTAGCTTTGGTTAGACTGAGTGAGGTTGACCATTGGTTCTGTTTAGGTGTTTTGGAACCTTTTATCATTTCAATGTCACACGAGGTGTGCGGCTTATTGTTTTAACGTATTTATTCCTTTTTAAACCACTCAAGGGGTGTGCGATTGTGCTTTCCTAGGTAGATGAAACCCATTATTTCCAATATAGTTGTAAATAATTATTTAGGAGATGTACTGCCTCCTCGACTAATGAATATCATGTTATGCCTTATCTATTTTATTGATAGTTTGGAATATTAAATGGACAATATGGGTGGGTATACCTATAAAAAATGACTAATGGCTTGTTAAATGGTTTATATGAGAGGGTTAACCCATATTTTTGTTTTGATAAATGGTTTTCATGAGTGGGTATACTCATGGATTTTGCAGGTTTATGCGAGTGGGTATACTCACATGGAATGAATGTTTAATTTGAATGATTGAATGCTTGAATGAATGGTTTGATATATTCCTTGTACTGGTCTCCATGGATCTTGAACATGGTAGTGGACTCCTTGGGTTGACTCTTCCCCTTCGGTCTTGATTCTGGGGGATGCCTTAGGCCTTGCTACCTCATGGATCCGGATTTCTTGGGCTCACGTACGACTGGCTATTTCCATGCTCTTATAACCCCAACCAGTTCCTAACCGAGTTTCCACTAGGTATGCCCATGATACTTGATGGTATTCCTTGGACAATATCCTTGGATATGGACCTCCATGATATAGAATAGTTATGTGGATTCCTTGGTCTTCTGAAACATTGTATCTGGCGCTTGGGGTATACTTTTCACTATACGACATGGTCCTGGGATTCTACTCTTCACTATATGGCATGGTCGTGGGATACTAGAGTTCTCTATACAGTGTGGTTGTGGGTTGTGTAATATATATGGATGTGCGGCGTGGTCGTGTGACTTGTTAACTTTGTTTTTAGCTTCTGTATTTGGATATAACTATTTTATAGGTAGCCTTGAGGGATGGTTGGTTATAATTACTACTATAGACTTATGCCACATGCATACACACTTTAATTTTCTACTTGGTTACACTTTCTAACATTGTTGTAGAATTTATTTTAGAATTGTATAGTGCTGGGTGGTTTCCTACTAGAATATTTATCTCAAAACATGTATGGGCCTCCTTGGGGACCAAAATAGATTCTATGGTTAGAGTTTATCATAGGGGTAAGCACCCTAGTATAGGTTGTTAACTGTGGCATTGGAGTAGGGGAGTATAGGAACAACCTAGTATTGCGTTGCTGGGATACCTTCTATTTTTGGTATTTTTTTATTCTTGGGACTTTTACTATAGAATATTTTCATTTTTTGTTTTTGATATTTTATAGATACTATTACTATCTTAATCTACTTTTATATGACACATTTTTTTATAGTTATGTATTCTTGTTCTTGCTTGACTTACTTTTAGTTGTCATTTGTTTATTTCACTTCCGCTATTTACTATATGTTTTGACTTTCACTATAATACTCTGGTAATGAAGGAACAGTCTCCCCATTGACTCACTTAGGCCCTCAATTCTAGTCAGAAGCCTCTAGAGTTTGGGGATATCCCATTGGGGATTTGTGACCAACAAGGCTCAGGGCACTATTTTTGGTTGCATCTGGTTCTATGGTATTACAAAGTGGTATCAGAGGTGTTTTTATGGTTTGAATTATGGTTTGGAAACATTAGTCAGGGATAGGAAGGAAATGGAATTTTGAAACAAATTTTTCCCGAGGGTAGTTACCCTGCATATAGGCTAATTCCAAATTCCCTGAATTGAGTTATGATTTTCTAGATTTTTACTATTACAGTTGATTCGGTTTCATCATTGGTGGAGCACTTGATTTATGATATTTCTATTGATCCAATTGGGGGTTTTATTTCTGTTGTTACCTAATTAGAAGAGTGTGTTCCATATCATGCATCAGATATAAACTTGTTATAATAACATGCCATGCATTATTCCATGCAATCTAGAATGTAATAGATGTTGAATGTTTTTGTGATATTTGATGTGATAGTTGTGCGTATTGTTGTGTTAGTTTGGTACAGTAAATAAAGGTGTGACGTCATATTTTAATCCCTAAGGAGTATGGGCCCTTATGAATTTGTAAATGATACACTAGAGAAATTATAATTCTTAAATGAATATGATATGTATGGTTTGAATGGGAACCAAGGTTGGGTTCTTGAGGTGTTATGGGCCCTTATGGATTCAGAATTGGTAACCCATTGTGAAATTTATTTGGTATGTGAATTTGAACTCAAATGGAAGTGGAACATAAAATGGTGAATGGACACTTGACCTGGACCCAACTTTTGAGTTGTAAAGATGCATAGTTCTTGAGTTTTGATGTTTTCTCTTCATACAACCCTAGCTTTAGGATCAAGTTGTGGTTTTGACTTGGTTTCTACGAGGGTTTTGACCTATCATATGCTTTTGAGCTTTATCCTTTGATGTTGTTCTTTCTTGAGGTGTGTGTTTGGAATTGTTGAGACATGCCACAACGATGACCCCCAGTGGTACTCCATGGGGGAGGTGATGACCATAATTTAGAGATAGTGGTCCATGGGCTACCGGTTGATCCTCTTATAGTGCTAACTACTACACCAGAAGTTATTTCAGAAATATGTGTTGAGGCACAATTCTGTGAGGGTTTCTTTTGATATATACAGATGATCTAGGGAGCACCGCATCTAGCCTTGACTATGGTTGAGCTGACACAATTTTTCTAGCAGTATCATCCTTCTACTTTTTTATGGTATGGGGGAGCATAGGCTATAGAGTTGTGGATAGAGACCACATTAGTGATTTTTTAGCATCTAGAGATGCCTTCGGAATAGAGGTTGAAGCTCGTGACTTACATGTTATATAGAACATAAAAGCGCTGGTGTGATGTTTTCAACTTGGATAATGGACAGAGAAATATGGGTTGGGATGAATTCCAAACCTACTTCTACGATTACTTTTACCCCACAACACTATGAGGAGAGAGGTCTACTATGTTTATGCATCAAGAGGAAGGTGTGATGACAGTTAGGGAATGCTTGGAATGCTTTACATATATGTAGTGTTTTGTGCTGATGTATCTTACTAATGAGATGTTGAGGGTAAGGTGCTTCAAAGAAGTTCTCATACATTCTATAAAATTTCATGTAAACTTGTTCATGTTTCCTTCTATCACTAATATTGTGAATCAGGAACTGATTATAGAGTCAAACATGATGGAAGCTGAGGGTACATAATAGGGGAGTGTTGTTTTTCACCCCAATAGATCTATGTCTTCACGTAGGAAGCGTCACATTGAGGCTTCCTAGGACATGATTTCTAGACAGGTTGTGGGTTCAAGAAGCTTGGAATATTTCCATTAGTGTGGTAGGTGATTCCACATGAAACATAAGTGCGACCGCGACCTAGATGAGTTCTAAGCTTGAAGAAGGTTGGGTAACGTCCAACATTATTGTAGGACCATCCCTCCAGAAGTGAGTTGAAGGGTTTTATTCCGACATTAGGTTTTAGGGTAGGTTCTTCCACTCCACGTCAGGCTTGGAGCTGGAGAAGTGTGGGCCTATCAGACTAGGGTAGTGGTGGTCATGGCCATGGTAGCCAGACACTGGGTTCTTAGAGACAGTAGGGTGGACCAGCTCAAGGTTTCCAAGTGATGTCACAGGGCCATGGTACATGCCATATATATGTAGTGAAATAGACCCAACAGAAGTAGGATCCTGGAACGTCTACAGTGATAGGTATGATCCTATTATCTTCTACTATTTCATCCACTCTTTTCAATACAGATGCCTCTCATAGTTTTATCTATGTACGAGTGGTAAAAAGACTTTTTCTTGAAGTTTTTCTTTATGAGGGTGTTTTGATGCTAGATAAACCATTGGGAGTTAGAACGTGTGATGTGCACCAAAATATGGAGTTCCCCCTTGAGGTTGGTGGGTGTCACTTCATCTGGGATCTTTATGTCCTTGAGATGATAGGTTTTAACATCATTCTCATAATTTACTAGAACATGGATTATCGAGCATACATTGACTACAATCACTGAAGGTTTAATTTCACATCACTAGAGGGTGAAATGTTTATTCACAAGGGTGAATAATATGTCCAAGAGAGTGGAGATGGAACTAAGAATCGTGGGCTTGGAATCATGGAAACCCAGATGTCTAGTATGATTTTGGAGGATTAGGCAGTGATCCAAGTAGACTTTCCTCCAATTTTTGAGCACTTCCTAAATGTATATCTCGATGAAATTTCTAGTTTACCTTTTGATAGAGAGGTGGATTTCTCTATTGACCAAGTTCCAGGAGTTTTGTCAGTGTCTATTCCTCCATACAGGATGGTTATGACGGAGTTTCAGGAGCTCAAGAGGTAGGTAGAGGATTTGGAGGCAAAGGGGTTTATCAGAACCATTACTTCTCTATGGGGTTCTCTAGTCGTTTTTGTCAATACAGTCAGATGGAACTCTTAGGCTATGCATGGATTATTGGAAAGTGAACTAGCTAATAGTTAAAAACTGATATCATTTTCCACAGATAAATGACATGTTTGATCAGCTCTGAGGAGCTCGAGAGTTCTTGAAGATTTACTTGAGGTCAAGATATCACTAGGTGCATATTCGACCTATAGAAATACCTCATATAGCCTTTCATAGTAGGTATTGCTTATATAAGTATCTGGTTATGCCGTTTGGTCTCATGAAAGCACTAACAATTTTCATGATACTGATGAACTGAGTGTTCCATCCTTACATGGATTCTTTTGTTGTGGTTTTTTTGGATGATATTTTAGTGTATTATCACAATCGAAATGACCATGCCAACCATCTTTAGATAATTTTGAATACCCAAGAGAGAATCAGAAATATGCTATGCTCACAATGTAAGACTTTTGGATGGATTAGATTCAATTTCTTGGTCACATCATGTTAGAGATAGGAGTTTCAGTGGACCTAGAGAAGGTGAGAGATGTAGTTTATTGGGAACAGTACAAGAATCTTTTTGGGATACAAAGTTTTTTAGAACTAGTTTGATACTACAATGGTTTTATATATAACTTCTCACTCTTAGAAACACCATTGATGGGCTTGACTAAGATGGTTGTAAAGTTTGTGTGGTCTGAATATTTTAATATTTCCTTTCAAGAGATGAAAAGGAGGTTGACATAAGAACCATTCTTGATACTTCCAAAGTTGGGAAAGAGTTACATGGTGTACTATGACGCTTCAGTTATTGGACTGGGGGCAGTGCTGATGCAGGGAAATCAAGTCATGGTGTACATGTCTTTGAAGTTGAGGCCTCATGAGAGGAATTACCCTACACATGATCTCGAGCTACTTGTAGTTGTTCACCCATTGTACAATTAGAGGCACTGTTTTCTGGGAGAGCGTTTTGTGGTGTACACAGACCAAAAAAGCCTCAAGTATATCTTTACACAACATGATCTGAATTTGAGATACAAAAGGTGGGTGGAGTACCTATAGTCCTTTAAATTTTATCTTTCCTACATTCCTAGTAAGGGAAATGCAGTGGCTGATCTATTGAGTAGGAGGTCTCAAATACAGGTAGTGTTGTATGCCCATAGTGAGTGGCAGTCTATGACATTGTTTTTTGAGATGCATCTGAAGGTGCATGACTAACAGTGGCATAATTTTCTATCATCCTTAGTTGTGACCTCTACCATATGGAATAGATTTTGGATGAGGCATATATCATATTTATAAGTCCTAGTTCTATGAGAAGTTTTGGTAGGTGAATACCCTCCCCCTGGTTTGATGATATGTGATGATGAGGTTCTGTGTATCCATGGATGTGTTTAGGTTCCAACAGATATTTGTGAGTAGAAGATGTGGCAATTTCATGCTTCATCATGGGCACTGCATCTCAAGGTTACCAAGATGTATTGTTACTTGAAATATCAGTACTGGTGGCTGAGAATAAAGAGACAGGTAGCTCGTTTTGTTATGACGTGTTCCACCTGTCAGCAAGTGAAGGGGGAACATCAACGACCAGCTAGTCTTTTACATATGTTACCTATCCTGGAGTTGAAATGCGATTATTTTGAAATGGATTTCATGACTAGTTTAATGATATCACCTCTAGGTAATTATTATATGTGGATTTTTGTTTATAATATTATAAAGGTCACACATTTCTTGTCGATCACGGAGACCTTCAGTGCTAATGATCATGGAATGTTGTACATCAGACAGGTAGTATGACTTCATGGGGTCCCATGCCCTATCATTTTAGATCAGGATTCCCACTTTATGTCTCAATTATGGTAGATTTTTTAAAGGGTTTTGGGTAGATAGGTTCTTCTATTCACAACATACCACCCTCGGACTGATGGCCACTCAGATCATACGATACAAGTTCTAGAGAAAATACTACGAGCTAGCATCCTAGATTTTGGGGGCTATTGGGAGAGGCATGTTAACCTAGTTTAGTTCACCAAAAATAATATTTATTATGAGAAAATAAATATTTAACCTTATAAGGTTTTATATGGTAGGCCATTCTATTCTCCAATGTGCTAATTAGATTCAGGAGAGGCAGCTTTACTTGGACCACGTCACATGTAGGCGACTTCTGAGCATGTCCAGATGATTCATATGTAAATGACTACAGCTCAATCTTACTAGAAGTCATATGTAAATTTCTATTGAATACCTCTAGAGTTATAGGTTGGGGATTGAGTGTTATTAAATTTTTCACCAATCTTGGTACACAAGAGGATCATTAGGAAAGGTAAAAGTTCACAGAGATATTTCAGGCCTTTTGAGATTCTGGAGAGAGTCAGGTCAATTTCCTATTGGTTTCAGTTACCTTAGAGGTACCGAGCCATGTGTGATTTCTTCCATGTACCTCAACTATGCCTCTATCACTCAGACTCGTCTCATGTTCTTCATCCCGAGGAGGTTGAGTTGCAGGATGATGCATCCATTTATGAGCATCTGATTTGTATAGTTGAAAAAAGAACAAATGTTATCTGAGGACGATCAGTCCCTCTAGTTTGGGTGCTATGGAAGCATGACCATTTAAAGGATGAGACTTGGGAGATGGAGGATGAGCTACAAGATCAGTGTCCAGAGTTGTTCTTAGATAAATCTTTACCACCCTTTAGAGAGAAGTTCGAGGACGAATTGCTATTAGGGGGAATATTTTAAGAACTCAGATTTTCATATGAGATAATGATTCTTTTATTTTCATTTTAAATGACATTTTATAGCCTTATGTTAATTATTAACTTGATCACAGGTGTTTTGGAGGTGTATGAGGCATGTTCGGAGCCCAGAATCAAGTTTTGGGCTGAAAATGACCCGGAGCACGGTTTGCACATGTTAGTCAAACCGTGTGAGACATCTGAAAAGTGAAGGTTTTTTATAGAAATTTTTTTCATAGTTATCACATGGTTATTCAAACCATGTGGGGGTAACTTTGCGAAGTGCCCCTTCTAGACAGTGTGGTGT
The DNA here is from genome assembly GCA_963277665.1 of Viscum album. Classification (NCBI taxonomy): domain Eukaryota; kingdom Viridiplantae; phylum Streptophyta; class Magnoliopsida; order Santalales; family Viscaceae; genus Viscum; species Viscum album. Next base: position 1,893,284,906 of record OY728158.1, on the reverse strand, counting down.
GCACAGTTTCTGCATGGTTTTGGAAACCGTGCATGTAAACCGTGCGACCCTAGTGTGTTTGTTTTAATAAAAACTAAATTAAAAACCTAATTTGTTTTTAAACCCAAATAGGGCTTTCCTCCTACATCACATATCACCCTCTTGTGGAGCACCCTTTAGGCACATAACCTAGGCTTTGATATATATTCACCGTCTGACCTCTGTTTTGATCACCGATTGTCTCATTAGATCTGCATTGGTAAGGCTTATATTCATTTTTAGTCATTATTGATTCTTCAAAACAAAGACTATTCTATTTGGATTTAGGACCATATACCCTAATATTATATTCTTCATCTATTATTCATATTTGTTCCAAACCCAGACAAATTAGGACTTGATACTGGACGAACTGTGTACTACTGAGGTGAGGTAGGTGGTCTATACTTTCTTCCAGATTTTGCTTGTTGTTTTTACAAGCATTCATACTTAACATCATCCCTCATACTTTCTTGAGAGGTCTCATTTTTTAGAGATTTGGTTTTAGTAATTATAGTTGGACCTAGTGAGGTTGACCATATGTTCTGTTTAGGTGTTCTGGCACCTGTTACTCGTTTCGAGGTCACTCGAGGGTGTGTCTTATGGTTTTATCCAATTTATGCATGTTTACATCACCCATGGGGTGTGTAAATTTTCTTTCCTAGGTATAGAATGCTCGTTAATTCCTTTATAGTTGTGAATAATTATTGAGGAGATATACTACCTACCTCACTAATGAATATCATGTTATGCCTCATCTATATTTTTGATAGTTTGGTGTGTTAAATAGACAATATGGGTTGGTATACCTATATGAAATGACTAATTACTTGTTAAATGATTTATATGGGAGGTTAAACCTAGATGTTTGTTTTGATAAATGGTTTTCATGAGTGAGTATACCCATGGCTTGTGCATGTTGATGTTAGTGGGTATACTCACATGGAATGAATGATTAATTTGAATGCTTGAATGCTTGAATTAATGGTTTGATAGATGCCTTGGACTGCTCTCCATGGATCTTGAACGTGGTACTGGACACCTTGGGTTATCTATTCCCCATGGGTATTGATTCCATGGGATGCATCGGGCCTTTTTACCCCAGGGATCTGGATTTCTTGTTTCATGTAGGACTTTCTATTGGCATGATCTTATGACCCTAAACTGTTCCTAACTGAGCTTCCCCCAAGGAAGCCCATGGGATTTGATGGGATTCCTTGGAATAGATCCTTGGATCTGGCCCTCAATGGTAAATAATTTTAATGTGGGTGAATTGGTCTACCGACACCTTGAATCTTTCCCTTAGGATATGATTTTCCCAATATGGCATGGTCATGGGTTTATGTTCTTCACTATACATCATGCATGTGGGATACTTGAGTTCCCTATACAGCATGGTTGTGGATTTCATAATACATATGGATGTATGACATGGCCATGTGACTTTTTTACTTTACTTTTAGCTTCCTGGTTAGGAGATAACACTTTAGTAGGTAACCTTGAGGGCTGGTTGGTTATAATTACTGCTATAGACGTATTGTATGGGAATACCCACTTTACTTTACTGCTTGGTTACAATTTCTAACATAGTTGTGTAAATGTTGTTTAAATTGTATAGATATGGGTGGTTTCCTTCTGGGATGGTTGTATCACACCCTGTTTGGGCCTCCTTAGGTACCAAAATAGATTATATGGTTGCATGTGATGATATGGGCCAACACTCTAGTATATGTTTTTTGTAGTGGATTTGGAGTAAGTGAGCATATGACCAAGATAAGGATTGTGATGTTGGGATACATTCTATTTTTGGTCTATTGTTGTTTTTGGGACTTGTACTATATTACACCACCCTGTGCTATTTTGGAAATTTTCTAGATAATAGTATTATCCAAATCATGTTCGATATGAGACATTTCTGGTTACTAATATGTATTCATGTTCTTGCTTACCATAATTTCAGTTGAATGCTATTTATTTCACATCTGCTATTTACTATATGTTTTGACTTCTTCTATGATACTCTGGTAATGAGAGAATTGTCTTCCCACTAACTGACCTAGGTCCTCACTGATACTCAACAGCCTCTGGCATTTGGGGAGATGTGATTGAGGCATTGTTAGAAACCAGGCTCACGGAACAATTTCAGGTTCAATATGGGTCCGGGACATTGCAACTTTTAACCCCGAGATTTTGGATTTCAGTATAAATACATGGAATTACCAAATAAATTAAGGATATGTATGATTACATGAATACCCTTGAGTGGAAATGGGGATAGGTATTCACTATAAAAATGTTTACTTTGGAAAATCATAGGATAATTTTGGTGGCATAATAGGTGTACATAATGGTTTGGAGAAGGGGTGAATGAGAGTGGAAGGTGTTCTAACATTACATGGTAATCATAAGCAAATTAAAGGGATACATAAAATCACATCACAACATTTATAATAGGAAATCAAAAGGGATTAGTAGGAAGATAGTACATGAGGTAAAAAGAAGAGGAGAGAGTCCCTTACCTTGATAGAGAACATCAATATTCCTGGGAGGATCCTCTTAAGATTTTAGGAAAACCTTGGGAGGTATTTAAAGTGGTATATGGAGATTAAATTAATGATAATATATTTTTTAGTGAATATGAGTAGGATTACATGTTGGTATTTATAGTGAAAGGGGAAAAAATTCTTTATTAATTTCTAAACATAGGTTTCTGACTTTGTATGATAAAATAATCAAAAGAAAAAACCTTGAGATGGGTTTTTCACATATTTTAGGATAAATGGGAGTGGTGTTAAATATTTTATAAGGAAAAGAAAAAAACTCCTTAAAACAATACACATTGTGATGTGGAAGTGATTAATGTTTATAAAGAATTCATTTTGAAACCTTAAAATATAATATAGGTTTTGTAGGATTCATAAGGTTTTATAATATTTACAAAATAACATAAAAAAAATTATTTTAAAGGTGAAAAATATTTTCTATCATGGTTTCTATTTATATTATTTATCACATCACTTTTAGGCAGTTGTGATGTCATATTGTACACCGTATATTTATACCGTTTTTAATTTTTACACAGAAATTCATTTTTGTCATAAAATTATGAAAAAATTCACAATTGTATAATTTCAAGATGATAATTTCAAAAAAATATATTTATTTTATAAAAATAATTCTCTAAATATTATAATCTAAAGTTTTAAATAAAAATTCTCATTAATTAAAAATACTATTTTTCACCGCATTAACTATTTTCTAACCCTTATAATGATTATATTGGACTTCACTAAATTATATTTTAAATTTATATAAATATTATATAATAAAAATATTATATTAAAATAACATTTATTTAAAAAAATTAATTTATTAACATAAATTTCCTCATTAAAAACTTATATTTTCTAAAAAAATACAATTTTGGTATCTTTGTATCAAAATCAAAATGTCATCAAATCAAATAAAAGTATAATAGTTAAAATAGAAAAATATAATATTTATTTTTTAAAAAATGGAAATATAAAAATCATACTATTATAGTCTAGATACATAACCACTTATTACACCTGCATATTCCGTATTTAAGGTGTGTAATAGCGGGAATTTCTTGGGGTGGTTCAGTCAATATAGTTTGGATCATGATCTTAATAAGATTGAATTTATCCTATAAATAGTTTCATTCATTCTTCAGTTGTTCAATCTTAGCATGGGATTGGTGAAGGGAAAATCTCAATGATTCCATCTCTCTCAGAATGTCTAATATATGGGATTCATAGGGTATGATCCTACTGGTTGAGGCAATCACTTATTCTATATGTGTCAATTGGCCTTTATCATATCACTTGGTATATATTACTCTTAATTATCACTATAAAATTATTATATTATCAACAGTTAACATGCTTAACTATATTTTAAAATCTAATTGGATATATTTTATAATAGTCCAAAATAAAAAAATTAGTGCATGGGTTTCCTATACAGAATTTATTCATTGAAACAGAAATTAATTTATAGATTTTTTGGCCGTGATAATAATCTACCCATCCGCTAAAGTGGGAAAATTACAGGTAAGTAATAGACCTTATAGGATTTCCACAATTATACCTATGTAATCCATGTGTGTGAAAAATACTTTATGCTTTAATTCATTTTATAAAAAATGCCCCACGCATGAAATTTTATAAAACTCCCAAAAACATGAAAGCAACATCAATAAATCAACAAATAAGAAAAAAACAATCAATACATGTATCCATGAATTCTCAATTGATAAGTCACACACTTACATCAGCATCCAAATCCCATTTGATTCTTAGACCATGTCTACCAACTAAGAATAGGTATCACATACTCATGGGAGGAAAAAATACCCCCCAAACCCCAGCTTTTTTTCAAATAGGGTGACTATGCTCATGTGGATGTTTCCCCCACAAGAAATTTATATTACCATAATAGTGCCTACATGAAAGTGGGATTTTACTGTGAATCATGTCTAATATATCATAAAAAACCAATCAATAAATTCAACCCAACCACACTCATCAAACAAAAAATAAATTCCACCACTTATAATTTCCAAAATCAAAAAAAAAACAACCAATAAAATACATTATTCAAAAACTAAATGTTGTAATTTAGCTCCAAAAATATCAATCCAACACAGAAAACATAAAAAACCAAAAATTGGAAATTACACTCCATAATTCAAAAATACAACCCATTTTTTACAAAACACCTATTTTCTAGAAAACAGTAACACATTTTAAAAAATATTATTTTTCATTTCCACAAAAAAATCACATATTACAAAGATTTTATTGATTAACATAATACTAACTTCATAAAGAAATAATTTAACCACCACCACTATTTCATGAAAACATCACATTCAAGCCACAAACATTTTTCATATCTAGAGTGTACGATAAATCAATAACTTTAAAACAAGGATTTTCCAACTCCAGTTCACTACAAATTAGATTCATCATATCCTTATATTACTTAATCACCTAGGACTATAGGACCAAAATCATCTCAACCAAAATCCTCAATCTCATAGAAAACCTACCCAGTAATATTTTCCATATTGAGAAAACTAAGAATGAAATAATAAGAAGAGATATATAGGGAGTTATCATAGACTTAGACACCAAATGCATCAAGAAACAAGACGATAGGTAACAAGGGGAACAAATCACCCTCAAATATCAATGAACTAAATGTTTTATACGAATGGGAAAGATTGAAATTAGAACCACAAAAATATAGGTAAAATAGGGGTTTCATGGGGATTTTATGCGTTTATATGGTCCGACTGTGTGGTTTTGGTAACCATGTCGCAAATATTTTCCCTATAATTTAATTTTTATAGTCCTAAGTAACTGTGAAGTGACCAACAAACCTCTACTATCAACTATTACCCATTTGACAGTCCAAAGTTATTATTCGGATGACCATGTATCGAATCTGAAAGGAATAAGAAGATTATACCACCATTAATCCACCTCTAAACTCCTCCAAAAACTTCCCAAGGACCTAAAGAAACTACTAATCATGATTTGACCTCATTAAATCTGAATACTTCCTTTTATCCCACAACATGAGCCTTAAAATAATACATCCCTAAAATATTATTTAACCTTGAAAATCAAGGAATGAGATAATTGATCAAGAAACTTCTAAAAATATTGGTGCAATAACTCTCCCTACCACCATGATTTTCACTCTCAAATTTTTGGGAGACATAACAAATAATTCACTATAATTTGAGGAATAATAAGCATTTGAGCATTCCCCACTATCAATAATTCCCACCACTAGGAAAATGACTATACATCATTATAAAAACACAATTTTTACTCATAAATACTAGAAATATCCTTATTTCATACCATACCATGGATATTTTAACCAAATCCACCTCAACTAACATTATTTGGTATTGAAACTAATCCACAGTTCTTGTAATAACTAGTATCACTCAAATGAGATGCATGACCACAAATATTAAATTTTAACCATACCCAATGATTCTAACTTAAAAAAGGAGAAATAGACCATAGAAAAATTTCCAACTATTTGATCATCTCTTCATGGAATACTCCATAATAAACTCCACCTAACCAAAACATGGATATTCCTGCCTCTCAATATAATTATCATACAATAGAACTTATATCTATGATTATCATCTATCATTCCATCAATAAACCATGAAAAATAATATCCATACCATCTTTAATTTGACCAACATTCATATACATTGAATCTTTAAATTTCAAAGACATGTATATTAATTAACCATGTAATTTCTACACCCCTACCATCAAACAAATAGATCACGAATAAAATGTTAGATCAAACTAACACTTCGGTAAATCTATACTTTATATCAACCGATAACCATTAAAATCATAACAAATATATTCAGAATTATAAAAAACAATCTCTTCCAATATTTTTAGATAATAATGTAACCTTTTCTATAAATGTTTGATCACATACAAAAGAATTTACTTCTTCATAACATTCTAATGGGAATGAGATCTTTCACTAAAAGATGAAACATATCACTATAATATTAGCCATAGAACTACCATTTTACACCCACTTCCCCTCTCTTTATATGCAGTGTAACCTAACTTGTAGGTATATTTAAATCGAATTCATACTTTCCCATTCATTGAGTAAAGAACAATCAAATGGTCTCAAAAGTACCTTATCAACTTTAGTAGTTTTACTTCCCTCGAAGTTATACCAACCATTTATGGAATTCATTAAAAACTATCATTTAAAATAAAAATATGAAGTCTCTATTACCATATATAGAAGGGTAAATGAATCAATACTAGTTTACAAAATTTTAATGGGTATACGTGGTCAGTTGTGATAGATACAAACCTAAATGGATCTCTATAGAGTGATATTCCTTCCCAATATATTTTTTTATTACCTATAAACCAAATATTCCTATATATTAGTATCAACATATCCCTGAACCACCTTTGATTCACTTCTCATATGCATGTCACCCATTACCTTCCATGTTAGTTTATGCCAAAAAGTTTCATTATCTTAATCACCCACTAGTGTAATCACCACCATTGGGTCCCTCCACATTAATGGATAATAAATTCCATATCCTCTACTCTTGATCCTGATCCATATTTTGTTAATGATGACGAACCATCCGTAGATCCTCATAAACCCTATATACTAACTATGATCCTACATTTACACCTCATACTATAATAACATGAAAAGAGGATATAAGAGGCATTTCTAGATGCTATAAAATCATATTTGCATTCCTTATATCACCAGAAATTTATTAACTTATTTATAAATTCAGTGAAAGTTTGACATCTAATAATGAATTTTATAACCCATTTCGTGATATTCATGAGGTTTCATTGAAATCCTATTAACTCTAAAAGTTTCTATGAATGATATATTTAAATAATTAAAATTTTCTTCTCATAATATTATTCAATTACTCTATATCAAACTAAAAATCCCAGGAATTTTCCTAAGGTAACCCAGAATAAATATTTCAAGGGATTTATATCTATGTTGTGTATTTGTATTTTTTTTGAACACTTCATAAATATTGGTGAAATGATTATGAATCTATCATGATTTAGCCACCAAATCATCCATATAACACACTAAAATGTTTCTTAAGATAGACCTGATTTTATTTAACATCGACCATTAGTAGGATTCACTAGTATTCTTTAGAACAAAAGTGATGAGTTGATAAAATCACACTCCTTTGGATACATTGAATTCTATAAATTCCTCATTATCATAGGCTATTATAATTTATTTATATGCTAAATATCCATCCAAAACAAAATAAGGATCACTGTAGTGTTTAGAAAAAAAATGATATTCAATTTTTTGGGAGTCCCTAAGAGTGAACCACACCAGGAATTAAAGTACATCAGATACTACTCTATGTTACTAAACTATTTAAGGATACAACTCTAGGATTTCCTAAAATCTAAAATGAAAGGGGTTAAATCCACCCAATCAATGCAAGTTTTTATCTCAGGATATAATGGAACAAGCCATGCCATAGGGGATTCGAATAAATCTTTAATGTTGTATATTGTTTTAATTTTTGATAAGTTTCTTTATGTTTGTATTCAAATAAAGGGACTACAATGAAACAATGACCATTTTTACGTTATGAGAGTAAATTCCTCTTAATCCATAATATATTATAATTACTAGATAAATTAATCATCTTTTTATGTTAGTTGAAAGGATTAGTTATTCCCTTATATATTGGAAAATTGGATCTTATCAAGGCAGATCAACCAAGGGTAAAACTTTTCAACATATATATATGAACATTTAAAGGAATATTCTATCAGATAAAATTATTATTAAGTCACTAAAGGCCTTAAAATTTCTATATGTGACATCAATAGTAGAGGTAAGTGGTATTACTTGATTCTTTAAAAATTATATTTTCATTCTTATCTCATAGATATTTTGTCTCCTTATTTATCAATTTAGTGAAATTATGATATCTACTAATGAAGTTTATAATGACTTTTCAAATATAAGTGAGGCATCATTGAAATTATCTCATATATAAAAGATATATTAAGGATATGTTTCAAAAATTTCAATGGTTTCCCTATAATTTAATTAAGTTCCTCTATATGAAACTAAAAATCAAAGGAATTTTTTTAATGTAACCCTAGAAACATATTCCCAGGGATTCATCTTTAAGTAATGTAGTCATAGTTTAGTGAGCATGTACCCAAGATTAGGGAAATTATTAGGAATATATCATGATATAACCACCAAATCATCCATTTAACACCCCTCAATTTGTACTATGATGGACCATTAGTTTTTTTTACTGTTATTATTTTGAATAATGGGAATTACATGATAAAATAACACTCCTTTAGACACCATTCATAGCCTAAATTCATCATTATAAAATTATATTTAAATTTATTTATACCTTAAAGACACATAAAACAATTAGGTTGATTAATAGAAAAATATTACATAGATAAACAAATCAATTATTAGAATAGGAATATAGAACTCTAGAAAATAATGATTGATGTCCCAATCAGTTTGTTCAGTCTTATTCTTAACTTGGAAAATTTTATTTAATCATTAATGATTTTTATCTTTCCTATAAAATATATATTTAATCAATTTTTAAAACTCAAACACTAACATAACACTTTTTCTTAAATTAATACAACATTCTAATTGATTAAAAACATGGTTATTGATTAGTATGCATATGATATGGAAACCTCACTAGGGTTTTATTCCTATAGTCCTTATGTAATTCCCTATAAATACAACCCGATGATTCTTGAGTAATGAAATGTAATATTTTTTTATCATTATGAATAATGGTTGTGCTAATTAGTATAGGTCCTGAATATTCTTCACTTCACAAGATCACCCGTTTGAAGTCATTTAGTATGTTATAGATGGAATTATTTAAAAGTGGGAAGGGTATGAACTAGATTATCATATCAAGATCAAATAATATATAGGACCATTCTACATTATCATCCATATGCATTTTTTGGATGAAAATATTATTTTCATTAATTGGGGAAATTGTTATCTATAGGGAGTATGTGACCATCTGGTTTACTAAATAGAATATTTATTGAAAAAAACCCTAAGACATAAATATTTAATTTCACCACTATTTCATCATGTGTAACAACCATGATTGGGTTAATTATGTTTTTTTCCAAATATGCTCCTCGATACACATGTGTCGAGCATGGATTAACATATATTTGGAAAATCATCTTCCTTCCATAGGTGAATGTAGTTTAGATAGTATATCAAATTTTATATTATAAGAGAAAAATACACCTAAATAATTATTTATTATTTATAGTAGGATGATATTTTTTCCCAAATCCATAAAAATTAAGTTAATACGATCGATCAAAAGTATTAAAATATATTTTATAATATCCAAAGATTTCTAGGGTAGCATCCAAACCATTAGATGTTTCCATATGTGTGTTATTATCTATAAGTGGTTAATTTATTGATAACTTATAATATTTAGTGTCAACATAATAGGTCTTACAAGAAATCACCATCGAATAATCATAATTTTTTATTGATAGATTATTTTAAACGTTTTTAGTTTGATAAAGGGGTGAAAGAATATAGATAAAGATAATGTCATATAAGAACATTAATGAAAATTATATCCCAAATTACCACCATGATCATAGTTTTTGAAACTAGACCCTTAAACTGATTACTTGATAGAATATTCCACTAGGGACTCTATAAACTTTAATTGTGACCCTATATCCTAGGTATACGAGTTTTTATGCTGAAATGAGATTGATTAACAATCAATTATCGACAAGGTCTTGATAGATTTTGAAATTGTTATGATTATGGTATTTGTATATATGTTGAATATGATAATATAAAACTACCCCTTCATCTTAATCTAGAAATAAAATGATTGTATGATATTATTTATGTCAATTTAGTCAATGTAAGATTCTTTATGGGAATCAAATCCAACTTAACACTTTTAAATACTTGTTAGAGATTTTATAAGGGATTATCTAATTTCACTAGAAAAGAAAAGAGAATCTAACAGAAAATGTTATTTTAATATAGTGAAAAGATTCAAAGATCATCATATTTTGTGGCCTTTGGGACCATTACTAGCTCAATATATAGTTTGAGTCATAGGAGGTTGTGATTAATGTAAATATGATACCTTTCGGGTTTTATATCATGAAACTCATATTTTCTACAGACTAAGATGATTGTGTGTGAAATATATTTAGGGTTGACTAGAAGGTTGTTTTTTGATTAATTAATTAACAAGTATATTCAATCTAAGCAATGTATTGTATGATCCTAGATAATATTTTATCTCTCTAAGCTCATAATATTTACTTTTTCAAAGACTTATTGTAATATCTGAATGATCATAGATGAATTATTTATTTTTAACTATATTTTATCTATTCATATGTATTTTAAAATTATATTTCATTAAATAACCTTGTTTATAAGTATCCTCTAATTGGTTCACATATATATCCATCAGCTACATGAAAATGACATTAGCGAACTACAGTTCCTCATCATAGGAATGTTATATTTTTTTGGGATGGTTCTTAATTTTCAAGTACCATGGGAATAATATCTATAAGAGTTTTTTATCCAATATTTAATTATCCCATTCACATAAGTGAATGGTGTTTAACTTTTCATGTCAAAAAAATTAAGAAGCCTTCCATAGAACATTCCACTACTCTCATTTGTTTTTATTTTATCTAAAAGTGATAAAAGTGTCTGAGTCACAAAATACTTGTGTCCTATTATTCTATATTACTATATAACCTTTATCCTTTATATTCTATAACAAATCCTTGAAGTCAAATCATTCATGGATCATATATCTAAAAAATTGGGTGTATGAGGAGTGATTAGGATAATCATTAAACTTTTACTCTTCTAGTTTCTTTTTTTATAAATTATTATGAAAATTATCTTCCAAGGAATGAATATAATATCATGAAACCCACTATGGATGGATGTAAAATATTATATTTTTAAACCAAAATTACTTATTCCTTTGGAATTTAAATACATTTTGTATATGTTATTGTTGATATGATCACAAGATTTTTAGGATTGAGTAAAACCTGTATATGATAAATTTAGAAGGGGGGGGGGGAATTGAAACAATTTTTATTATCTCCCTTATTCTTTTTATCCTTATTTATAGAGGTAAAAATATTAAGTTTTTTTGATTAACGTAATTTTTGGTTCCATAAAATGTGTTCCATGTTTTTTTAGGTTGAAGCTATTATACACCCCTTATTCCAATAACACAAGTAAAGTGTGACCGTAGAATCATATCTTTGACCAAAGTATAAAAAATGGGTACTCTATATGATTCATAAATTCTCACACACCAAGGGTTAGATACCATTTAAAATCACATCTGAATATGATGATGTTGTGGTTAGAATAACCAACTAGTAATATGCCATGTATCTCACCCATTGATGTTGAAAAGGTTCATTAAAGACAAAAAACCCACTTTTACGGTCTTCTATACAACTTTTTACCTATTATAACAAATTATATGGGGATAACCTATAATTATGGTCATAGTTGATTTCCCATGATTCAATTTTACTTCACATGGATCCAAAAAAGGCATAAAGATAAAATGTTTTGGCTATTTGAAGTTTTAATTCTATAGATGGACAGACTAACATTCGTGAAAACTTAGTTGTGTGATTTAATAACATGAGCTGTGCTGAAATCTAATGGTTCCACTTGAAAAAAACTATTCCCTAATATTATATCCACAACAGCATGTCAAATAGGTTTCTTTATATAAAATATTTCACAAACCCAATATCAATGAACCCTGAAAAGACAGAGTTTCATGATCACATAACTCTTTCATGAGGCACCCATTTTCATGATATAAAGTTCTATAAATACTTATCATCTCTCCATTTCAAGGGTTTTTAATTTTAGATCTCAAATTTCAGGGAATATAAAGACCTCAACTCATGAAACCTATATTTTGAAACTCACTAAACCAATCCAACCCTCTATGTATTTCCACACGTGATAAAAATATGTAAATTACCTCACAAAATTTCTCAAAATCACTATCATCTGTTTAAGAATGCATCATTTAAATCCCTTACCTAAATAACACTATTTACATAATATCCCCATGGATTATATAACCCTAAGCATTACCTAACACAAATATTATGTGAAACAATATTTTTAACACCGATTTTTTACCTCATTTCACCAACCAATAGTTTTTAAAAGTTGATGGTCTATGGGTACCTCATTCACCAAATTCAGATTTATTCATGCAAACTCCAAACCCATAATCGGGATTGTGGTCCTAAAACGTTGAGCCATGCACATCAATAATGGGTTTATTGCCATTCATTCCCATTTCAATTAAGCACAGGATCAGGGGCCCCATGCTCTTTTCAATAAACATGGTATACCTTACATCCATTACCATTGACCTCAAACATAAGGGTGGTGTATGAGAAATCCCCCCCCCCATATATTCTTCATATCAACTAGTAAGACCTTGGAAACATAATAGATAAGCTCCACTCAATACCTTATTTTCACCCTTTCACAACACAAGAATGACTACCGTAAAATGTTAATCTTTATGGACCAGTCATGTCACTTGACCTTAAAAATGTAGATCAAACTATATGGGTTTTGATTACTTCTTTAATAAGATATATAAAATTTCTTTTTATAGGTCAAATACCAAACACCTTACACCATCAAGACCTTATATCTCTTAATATGTAGTATTACCCCTAAAGCCAAATCAACTTCTAGGAAAGTACCAAATCTTCCATCATCTCAATGAGATGTTAACCTATGATGTCCCTTTGTAATGATACTAATGGATTATCAATTTACTTATAGGAATTTAAACTGCTACCACATGAATACTATCATTTAAACTTGAATCATTCCCCTACATTATGTGCATAAGTTGATTTCTACATCCCTAGATGACAAAACATTTTCCCACCCATGTGTGAGAGGTGTAAGAGGATCAATTATCTTATGCGTAAAACATAGTGGGCCTTTCCTTATGTGATAATCCTAATATTCCCTCATGTGAAGACCATTAGGAACTACTATTTTTCCATTATGTGACAAGCATAATAAATACATGTGACATGCATGGTAAAACTGAAACCTTCCATAGGTGTTGAATATAAGAAATACATGTGATGTATATGGGGTAAAACAAACCTTACATAGGTGAAAAACATAAAGTGATTATGGTAAAACCACCCCCATGTGAAATTCCTAATATTACCTATGCGGTCTGAATAGAATTCCTTTCATGATGGGCATGAGAAGCCTTTTTTGAAATGAAAAATAATCTTATGTAACAAGAATATGATCACTTAATTCCATTCCATAGGTAATGTGCCTAATATTATTTATCCTTACACGTATAATTTGAATGGGATAACATATATGAAAATCATAAATTTATTTATGTAATAAGAATGGGATAACTCCTCCCCCCTATGTAATGAGCACATGAAGCCTTAGGTGATGATCCCTGGATACCTTATGTTATCAGCACTGAATTTCCGAAGTGATGAAAATAATATACCCTATTTAATGAGACTAAGATAACTTATGTGTCAAAAATCATATAACTTATGTGAAAATCAAAGGATTCCTTAGGGGATGAGTTAAATATTCCATCATGATCCAAATTGAGGAAGGGACAGTTGCATATAACTTTCTTATAATGCCTATATTAAACTCACCACTCTTTATTTTCTAGGTTATCACCCTTTCATGTAAGTAAGTGGAATAATTAATTTACATCCACATGGAGATAGAATCAAGAATGTGATTTATGAGCATGTATTAAACCTATTAGGGAGACCTGGACTAGAAAAAAGTCTATCATTTAGTTTTGACCACACCATCATGCTATTTTTCTAAATGTTCCAAGACTATAACATGCGAGTATAAGGCCTCTCACATTTTGAAAGTGGTAATATTGGAACTAGAGTACAACCAATCCATGGAATAGTCTTGGTCACCAGTGTTCTCGATTTAAAACATCAAAAAATGACATAGGGAATCTTCCATGAGATTTTTATTTTATAAAGATTTTGAATTCCCTTAGGGTATTTCTAAGAAATAAAGAAAAATCTTAAAATTACTGAATATTCTCTACATTTATTTATTATACTCTTATTGGATATATAATTCATGAGAGTATATTGATCCCTCTTATTAAGAAATAAAGTTGACTACCTAACTATTATAATAATATTTTTAATTAGAAAGATCATGAATTGTGATCTTCTATGACACAGAGTTCTGTAGTAAAATAATATTGAACAAAGATATTTTATATTTTTGATATATCTAGTTATTATATTTTTATAAGAGACAAAAATGAGACCTATAATATTTATAATATACATATAATACTGATATGAATTTAATATTTTGGAGTCCCTAGTATCATTCCATACATTGAATCAATGTACATGAGATACTATTATAGGTTACCATACCATTAATAGATATGATGTTATGATTTCTATAAAATGATAATGGAGGGGGTAAAATATACTGACCCTAGGAATTATTTTCTTTTAGGATATAATAACACATTATATTACTTGAGGGCTTCTAGTTCAGTTTTAAGTTTATATGTTATTTCGCTTTTTGACATGGTTCCTTATGCTTAGATTCTCATCAATTTATTTTCATGATATAATGACTGGTTTTGAGTTATGAGAGTACATTCATTTTTATCCATAGTTTATTATGATTTATAGTGGGGTTAGACAAAAAATTTGTTAGTTTAATAGATCAATTATACCATTATATATAGAAATAATGGCTCTTGTCAAGGTAAATCAACCAATGTAAACACATTTTTATCTTATATATAAACATTTAAAGGCATATTCCATCATATGAAATTGGCATTAAGTTACCAAAGGTCTTGAAATTTATATATCAATCTAGATATCTATTCATCACAATATATTATCTCAATCATTTTAGTTATCTTAGATTCTAGAGTCATATAATTTTTTTTACCATTTTTACAATGTGTCAATAAAATTGGAATATTAATTAAGACAATGACCCTATTTCTGAAGTTTTTCTCTGGAATCAAGTGTTCACCCCAAGTTATGTGTATAATTTATATAAATACCTTATTATTAGAAATAATCTTCTCTTTAATTATTTCTAGTGTCTTTTTCTGAGGAATCAATAGGTACAATCAGGATGATATTTAATAATATGGTTCCTTATGATCACAAATAATTTTCATTTTTATTGTAGATGAACCAACTACATTATAATTCATAAAAAAATATTTTCACTTAACTTTTGATTTTATTAATGATTGGGTAGGTTTTAAAACATTTAAACTCTTATGATGCATTTTTTTCGTCACCTCATTATTCAATTAATAGAGGAATTTGATATGAAATTTGTCTACATAATATAGGTGACTATGAGGGAATAACATAAGGTTTTTAATACCCATAGATTCAAAAAAGGAAACCATTAGATGGTTAGATGTATTTTTCTATATTGGAAAACACCAATTGTATTGATAATTCTGTGGAGTTTATTATAGATTTCTTTAGTTCAACAAGATCTATACGTTTTGGAAATGTCATATCAAAATTCATCATTCCTCATAGGCTATGGCTTCCATGAAGATGAAATCATGATGGTTTCTTAATATGCACATTTCCTAGAAAGCACCAGAAATTGAGGTAATCAAGAGAAGAATACCACAATCCTCATGAGTTAAGGTTTACCTATATATGGTATAATATATATTTCCTGAGAAATATCCTTGAAGAATCTATTGACCACTTGATCACTCCTTATTTGTATACTATTAGATTTTTAAATAGGTTAGATCTTTCAATTGAGCTGGTGTTTGTTCCCATGTCCCACATGATAGTTTTTTTTGAGATATGAAATTACTTTTTAACTTGAGCACAAATTCCAAAGGTTCTATAAAATGTGGGATTAATAATTATTTTTACAATAAGTAAGGTATGGAAAATAAAATGTTTCAAACATTCCTCACCCTTGACTGAAAAAATGATGAAATTATTATTTATATATATTTCTTATCTCACAATGGATATCTATAAACATGTATTATAAATATCTGTAGTGTTTTCTAGAAATTATATCTAATGTTATGGGGAATGTAATAAGATAAAAATTTCAACCATACTTTTAGATCAACCAAATTTATTTTTCATATTCATAATACTTACTACATTATAAAATAATGTGAAGAAATGTTCCCCATATATTATCCTATAATTGTGGAATAACCACCACATAAAGTCTCAAGAAGACTCTATAAATGAGTGGTACATGGGAAATACATCATGATTATTTTATCCACAACCACTGATTCCAGAATATCATCATAGATAGATGTATCTTTTCATTAAATGGTATTTCCTTAATTGATTGTTTGTTTCACTTTATTGATTATACATTAGAATTTACTAAGTCATATTTTTCATCATTAAATCTATCTAGTCTTAGTGAATGGATGCATATAAGAGGGGATAATATTAATATTCACCAATATTCATCCAACAAAAAAACAAATATATAATTAACCGATGATGAAGTATTTGATGAGGGTACATTAGGTTTTATGTGTTTCCATCAATATTTTAGAACTCTAAAGTCAACCATGATTCTTAAGTGATTAAAAGAGGTATCCATAATTTGTTATAGTGAAGAAAACCTATATAGACTATCTTTAGGTAGTTTAGTACTTGGAGACTCCAACATGGAGCTTAACTTAGTTGGAATAAATTAATATAGAGCATAAGATGATGGTTTAAACCACATACAAATATACCTATGAATGGATTCAAGGATTATATATATATATATATATTTGATATCATTTTCCATAAATATCATAGTTATTCATTAAAACTTAAAAGTGTAGGAGTGTTAATAACTTTATGTTTGGTTATTTCCTATTGGGATATCAAGGTTAATAGTGATGATCACCTTCTGTAACTTATACTAAAAGACACATACTTGGTAGATGGTGGAATAACTAGGTCACTGATTAAATATTTAGAGTACCTTTAATGGGGTATATTTATGATTTGTTTTAAATATTACCTCTATGGTGGTGGTAGTTAGTTGTGCCACTATGTGGTGGACATCAGTGGTGGGTGAATTCTTTGGCATAGGAAGTGACTTCATATCAATTGGTTGTGTATTCTATAGGAATACCCCAATGATATATCATTATCTTTTCATTGGGTAATATCCATGATATTGGGATCCCTTTAGGAAAGATAAGTTAGATAGTGGGCCCAATAAAGCACATTGAGTGGTTAACTAGAGCCTCTAACCCAATATGATAATAAAATATCCTAGGGTCGCTACTAAAATGTTGCAACAATATTTAGTAATCTTAAAAGAATTAAATGGAAATTATTCCCTAGATATATAAGAGGAATATTTCCCATAGTGTGACCCTACTATTAGTCTCTGGGTTTAAACTTATTTGGAAGCAACCTCTCATGGGAACTCTGAAGTAGTTGAGACTATATACTAGTGGAAACCTCTTTAATTAGAAGTATACCACCTAGGTGGATACCTTATAGAAGCTTATATGAAATGTTAATTGTCTCTCTCTATATATATATGAGTAATTCCTTGATATGTGTTAGATATAGACTTCCAAAATTGTTTTTAATGGTGAAGGGGGATACCCTCACCCTATTGGAATCATATTACAGAGATGGTCATCATGGATTGACTTCTATTAGGCCTTTCCAAATGATTTTATAAATAATTATGACATAATAACAGTCATGTCCATGTAACACAATGTTTATATTTCCTCATTTTATAATTTAGTTGTGGAGAGTGATATTGGGTGAAAAAATGTTTTGGAATCAATAATTGTAATGGTATAACTTGGTTGGATTTCCACATTATATCTTTAAATGATGGTGGAAATGTTAAGAAATATTTCATTACTTCA
Organism: Viscum album; assembly: GCA_963277665.1. Taxonomy (NCBI): domain Eukaryota; kingdom Viridiplantae; phylum Streptophyta; class Magnoliopsida; order Santalales; family Viscaceae; genus Viscum; species Viscum album. The sequence continues at coordinate 1,893,266,263 of OY728158.1, read as the reverse complement.
ATAATTTTCTGGGACTGACCCAACATCTCTCATCTCATCACTATTAATTAAAATTTGTATTATAAATGATAGATATGTAGAAACAAACCATCATTATCATATGAATTTATGACTGGTACACAATCACTAATAACATCAATGGTAGGAGAATTACTTCAAATTGGATTCACCATTTTTTATGTTTCCATCGCCTAACATGGTTTCTTACTTTATGAATGAGAGATTTATTTTCATGGTATTATACCAGTTTAAATCACAAGGATATAAGGTGGAGTCCCCACATAAAGTGATTAATTTTAGTCTTTGTATATCTTATATATTTAATAGTATCCTTAAAATCCTTAGCAAATCCATTGTGGTATACATAATTTAATTACATATTATTCCACTATAAAAGGAAACTAACAGTTTATTAAAGGATCAATTAATATTCACTAGTAAACCATTCTACTAATAGTGAATTTACACAAGGATTGTTTCATAGATAATTATGTTATATTAAAATAAGTAAATTTGACTACATTATAATTTATTGGAAAGTAGGAAGTCACTATATAATTTAAATCTTCATAGGGCGGTGCATTAGGTTTTGAAGTCATGATAGGATACTCTAAAGTTTATATCCTTACAGATGGAACATCCTAAATCCAAATCAAAGTAACCAAGTAATTTAAAATATTATTGGAATTTTTTAGAAGATTAATTGGAATTAAAATCCATCTAAAATATTTGAGGATAACTTTAGAGTTAAAATTCATCTAAATATTATGTAGGTTAATTTGGAGTTCCATCTATAGAATATGGAAGTGACTTTGGATTGTAGATTTATAAAAATGACTATATTCAATTCATGGGATTTAAAAGACATCAAAGGAGGTACTATATAGTTTAAGGTTCCATATAAATAATTTTAAGGTAACATAGAGTTTAAATTCATCAGTAAAAGCTATTAGTGAATTAAAGACCCATAGAAAATTATGTAGGCCTCTTTGGAGTAAAACTCCATCAAAGAAGGAATTTAGGTTCCATTGGTGATAACTAGAAAACAATTAAGTCATTTGTGGAGTCTCATGGGATTAAATACTATATTATAAATAATATTTTAAAAAATAATGGTAAGATGAATAAAAGATAAAAATAATGTTGAGATTGAACTTCAAAGATGATTTCTACACATCCAAATTAAGGGAATTAAAAATAATATTGTTCATATGTGTGTATATATAGTATAATGTTTTCAAAAATGGAATAATATTTATCCATAATAAATGATATTTATAGTTTAAAGGGATGTTAAAAGGGAATAAAATACAGCTTGAAGCGATATGAGATGGGAATAATCATCATCCTTTAGAAAAGATTCTTATAATTTAAATCCATGAACGTAAAGACTCCAACCCCAGTATCCTGATTCTGGTGTCTACATTATTACATTTAAACTAAAGGACCAAATAATTTAGAATTATTGTTAAACTATATACATACTTAAAATCCACATTACAATTGAAACCATAAAATAAAAAAACTGTTATCTTTGAGAAAACCATATTTCCCATTAACGTATCCCTGTATATAAATTATAAAACACTTCTTAGTATCATGTGGAAAATAAAACTAAATAAATGGGTGATCTTAAATGCTCAATAAGGGTAATAATTTAGAAAAAAAATCATGAATAAATAATAATAATCAATATAGGAAGGGTAATAATTGAAATACATTACATTTAAACAATAACTTGATCATAATATGGAAGGTAAAAATGATGAACAAATAAAACCATATAAATAATGACATGAGTTTGAAACTTATCCATGGAAATTATAAATAAATAAATAATCACTAGGAAATCAATAAATGGTCTTATAATTAAGGAATTCATAATTCCCTGCATCAAAAATATACTTTCAAGACCTTTTATAAGACAATTTAAATATTTTGGTAGAAAAACATCCAATTTGGCCAAATGATTTGCCTCATGAGACCTGTCGTTGCCTGAAGGGGCTATCTATAATTAAGACCCATCCATAACATAATAATTCAAAGGGATTACACAAATTAATTTTCTAAAACATAATCAACATAAGAATTCATACTGAAAAACTAACATACAAAATGTTAATACTTACCCAATGAAATAAACATAATCATAAACCATCCAGAGTAATATGATGAATGGTGATAGAAGTATACATACTCGGTCAAAAAGATCACAAAAAATCCAATGAAATAATAAAGACTATATCAATAAAACATATATCTAATGGATCATATGTACAATAAAGGATTGATTTCTCTGAAGAATACAAATATCATAAGAATGTCATTAAAACATTTTTGATGAAAAAAAAATTTTCACATTAAATTTTATATTTAAAAAAATGAACAATCCGAAAATGTTTGGAAAATTATTTTCATTAAAAATAAACTCTAAAAATTATAATTTTATATTTAAAACACTTAGTGGTGTTTATGTTAGTAAATTATATACATTCCATACATGTTAAAACAACAGTTCCTTTCACATTTTCAGTAAAAGCCAAACATTCCTTATTTGGAAAATAACATGAAGATTACTTTGAATTTTTTTTAATTCAAAAATGGTTAAAAATATATTTAATACATCATTTGGATTATGTTAAAAAAATTAAAAACATTTTTATAAAACATGGTTTTGGAAGAAAAGGGATTTTCGAACAAAGAGAGAAATGAAGTCATATTTTCTTAAAAATATTTTCCCAATAATTTTAAGTACCAAAGAGAAAAATAGTATTATTAATTTAAAAGTTCATTAATAACCATAGTATAATATAATATATTCATTTTATGATATAAATAAAAATTAATTACCCAATGGTACACTTCAATATAAAAAATCTTGAATAATGATGATATTGGGAAATAAAATCTTACTACATTAATTACTTTTGAATCATAAACACCATGAATGAAATAGCATAAAATTAAAATTTAAATAACATTAAGTTAAATATATTCATTATATAACATTTCAACAGAAGAATTTTATAAAATAAAAAAAAGAATAGGTGGTGAATGCGGCATATGACACACGAAAGAAAAAGCTGAATGAGAAACCCTTAACTCGGGATCAACTACCTTCATATTTGTATGAACCTCCTAAAAAGTAAATATATATTAATTATTTAATTTATTAAAAAACCATAAGAATTTATATTATACTATATATGATCCGATTATAGGATTTGACTTCCAATTTTTTAATAAAATTCATTATTTTCATTGTTTTAGATGTTAATTGCCTTATCTTATTATCCGTGTTTTTTTATGAAAGTTCCAATTATTTTAAAAAGGATATAAATAAATAATCTTTATTATATTAATAATGTTATAATTTTTTTTATGTACATATATAAAACCATTTTTTAAAAATAGGACATATAAAATGAATCAAATCACTTCGTGGAGACGATAAGTCATACGTACCCACGAGCGATGATATCATTCTAAAAAAGGGTGAATATGTATGGATTTTTATGATATATTAATTTTACATAACTGATATCATTTTATATATATATCAAATATATTCACTAAATTTATCCTTAATACTTTCCATATATAGTGTAACTGAAAAATGAATCACATTTCTTTGTGAGGAGGTATTCCTCTGTACAGACGAGCATCATTATTGTATTTTAAACAAAATTAAAACAAAAAAGGTATATTTGATATTATAGCTAAATGAGTATAATTATTTAATAAAAATTATATATTTATATATATAAATTACATCCATTATTATATACAACCATGAGAGGTGTTGATGAAAAATGATTTACATTGTTTTGCAAGACAAAAGTCTTCTTTTCACACACAATTGACAATTCCATTTATCATTTGATGGATGTAGAGATAGATAAATATAATTCCACAAAATAATAAACGTTTAATTATATGGTGTATTTTTTTTTTATTATAATGTTAGTTTTAATGAAAAATTTATGTTTTTAAAAGATAAAAGATAAAAAAGAATGAGCATAGTGAAGAAAATTACACTCTCTTAGAGAAATCTCCTTTGTATTTCTTCATAAAGACCATATGGTAGGTCTTTTTGGAATAAAAAAAGTTTTAAATTGTTTATAAGGATATTGGGTAGGTATTGTTTTAGGTTTTGGTCAATCCAAAGTACTTGAGAGATGTGAATAAGTGAGGGGAGTGAGTGTACTTTTATAATTGAGGGGGAGTGGAAAGTTTTAAAAATTCCCAAAACTATTCAATAATGGGAAGTCACAGTCACCCTAAAGTGCCTAAGGAATTGATATATAATTTATTTTAGGGATAATATGGTATATAAACAATTAGAACACACAAAAAACACATTTTTAACATGTTATTCCTTAGCCTTTATGTTTATATAAGTTTATTTTTCACCACGGTGACTTATATCTTTTAATTAAACTAGGTAATTTGTTCTTTAAGAATAAAATTGAAATGATATTTATACATAATATGGAATCAATTATTATAAATATTAAATAAAATTTAGAAAATAAAAATACTATATATGTGGATAATTAATTTTTCACAAGTGCATGTAATGCGTACAACATCTTTTTATGCTTAACAATGTTAATTAATTTATTATATTTTTATTAATAAATTTAAACAAAAATTAAGTTGAAATTATTATATAATATAAATTATTACGATTTCAAATATGGAATTCATTTTTCCTAATTCAATTCACAGAATTAGCTTAATTAAAATTAAAATTAAACCTATAGACTAAAAATGTATTTCCAAAGAAAAACATTCAATAGTTTAAAACGTTTTTATTTCATAATTCAATATGAAATTGATTTAAATAATGTAAATTAGTTAAATTATAATACTATTGAACAAATTTTACTTTAAAACAAATTTAAAATATAATTTTACTCTATATTTTTTTTAAAGGAAGTTTTTAATGAAAATCAGTATTCTTCACTATTCATCAAAAAAATACTATTTCAGAAAATTCTAAAAAATTCACTCAAATATAAATTTAAGATGTATATTTCAATTATTTTTTTTATTTTTGAAAATAATGTTTTATAATTTGTTAAAAATAATTTTAAATTATTTTTATAAAGCATGACTAATCTACCTTTCAAAATAATTCAATTTTTCAGAAAATATTTATTTCTATTTCAAATGTTACTTATTTTACTTTTAATCAATATATAAAGGTTTAATTTATATCATTCATCGGTAAACTACATAATGTTCATAATCAATTTATTTTTATTCATACCCTTAAACATAACGACTAGGTTATAATGATCATTTTTAAATAATAATATTTTAATACAGTACCATATTTCATTAAAACCCAGTGTTGCATGCACTGTATGCTATGAAAGACATAAAATTTATTTACAAATAACTATATCATAAAGTATTGGGGTATTATGATCACTTCATACCATGGTTTTTTATGTCATATACACTATTGAATACGATGTTCTTTTTTTGATCTCAGTGTGTTACAATAAAAGAATGCATTTCAAATATTTTATTGTATTTTAGAATGGATAAACACATTATACTATATAATTTAAGGAAACATGTCAAGGATACGAGGTATATTTTAAATTCCAAGAATAACTAGAATGTGAAGTAGAACATGTTTTATAAAGGGATTACTTTTCACATGACTGAAATTTTATTTCATTTTAGATTAATTAAATTCATTAGTATTTGTTTTTAGGAAATGGGTTTTTAGTGGAATGATTGGTCACCAAGAGGGGTTTTAAGAAGGAATAATAATTTTTTACCTACAATGGAAAAAATAATAATTTAATTCTAAATAAAACATTAGGTCGAGAAATAAGCTTCACCATAAGGTCTGGAAGGGGGTGTTTCCCTTTAGATATTTTTTTGTAATTTTTAGGAGTTTTTATTGTAAGTGTCTAGTTAGGATAGTTGTATCACTGAGAGGGGGAGGGGTGAATAATTTAAATCCTTTTATTTTTTGTTTTTTCTTTTAGAAACAACCTACACCTCATGAAAAATAATTCTTTCCCTATTAAAAAAATCAAACACACATCCACAAGATCACAAGTATTTACAAGGTCCACTATTCAACAAGAATAGCTACATCCTTGGTATGGTTTGAAAACAATCCAACACAACACAATTCACTAGAAAACAATCATTTTGTGTGGAATACAATGAGTATGATATAACCTTACACTTGTGTAGTACTATGAAAATAAACTAATAGTATGTGTTCTTATTCATGCATAAATGATGTAATACAATGTTTTTGTAACAAAACATGTTATAATGCTTCTTGAGCAACCATATCACATAATAACTTTAAATACTTTTTCTCGCTTTCTTATCCAGAAGATGGAAAGAACTTCTTATGGTTTATAATGAAAAATCTGTCTGATTTCCCAATACAATTCCCATGTCTGATTTGATCAATATGATAATATAACTCTATCAGAATTTGATTGAGACAATTCTGAACCACTTTTATTCAAAGTCTTGAAATCCCAATATGATTCTAATGCTGAATAAGATTCCCTGATAAATACGATTCAAATATCTATATGATGATAAAAAAATGATTCCAAGCATAATACAATTTTTAGGTGAATACAATGATCAGGTGAATATGATGATCAGTAGAAAATGATATTGTCTCTTATATTTTCTTCTTTTCTTAGAAAAAACATATTAAAAAAATCTCAATACAAAAACCTCTTCTCCTTAAAAATTCATTTCTTCTCTCTCTTCTAAAATGAATAGTACATTGGTACCATGAATTACAAAGTAGTTTTTCTTTTATAAGTTCCCTGAAAGGGATTGGGTGGGATTCTTAAAAGGTTTGAAACTCTACCAAATTTCCCTAAAATTAAAAATTCCTTCAATTTTGGATGGATTTATGACTTCTTCAATGCTTGTCAACACTTATCAAAACTTCTCAAATATTCTAACAACTTCGATCACTTATAAATTTATTAAAAAACATTAGTATAATTCTGATTCTCTATTATGATTTCCCAATAAGATTTTTTCATTATTATTCTCCAGTATGATTTCATTCAGTACGATTTCCCAGTATGATTTTTATTCAGTAACTTTCTTCAGTATGATTCCCCAATATGATTTTCATTAGTGTGATTCTTCAGTATGATTCCTCTATATGATTTTCCCAGTATGATTATCCAATATGATTTTCTCAGTATTATTTTCCATTATGATTTTCATCAGTATGTTTCTTTAGTATGATTCCCTATTATGATTTTTTAGTATGATTATCCAAAATGATTTTCTTTTATATGATTCATCAGTATGATTCCAAAATATGATTTTTAATTACCACTCTTATATATAAATAAATAGACAACTTCAAAATTCTTATAAATTCTGAATATGGTGTTCTCATACCGATGTAATTGAGACTAAAAGGCTTTGACTTCAAAAACATCCTTACTTGACAAACTTTAGATTGTAATCTTTAATTCCTTATTGAATTTGATTATGTTGAAGATCGGCATAGAATTGCATAACTTATAATGGGAAGTAACTTCCCATTTCTCTAGAAAGATTTATATTTCTTTTTAATATGATCTTAATGTGATTGGAATCACTTCTCCTTTATTTAATATAGCTTTTATCACATGTTTTACCAAAAACATATGACTTATGGAAACAGCAAAAAAGAAAATCATCATAAAATTTATATTGAATCCATGATAAATATGATTACGATCTAAACCTCAATAGAATTAGAACCATATTATGATTAAAAACTCATTACAATCAGAACCTCATTATGAAAAGAACATCATTATGATCAACATTCTTAATAATTGTGAGTATGACCTCATTATGGTCAACTTTATTAAGAATTGTGAGAATCATTTCCTGAATACATTTTTTGAGTCTGATCACCATCTTCTACAAAGTGAGCTGATTCCTTTAGTTGACACTCCTTTGATAACAAAATACCACAAACATCTTCAAACATACAAAAATCTTCTTCAGACAACTTGGTCCCATTACTAGTGGCACGATTTCTTGACTAATGTTGATGACCTGGAGCTGATGCTAAATTTGATTCCCGTCCTTATGATTCTGGATTTGATAAAGAACTTCACTCACACCCTTCTTCAATCTTAAATTCCATTTCCTTTTTAACAATCTTTATTCCTACAACATAGTCAATAAATTTATCTATTGACAATAAATACAACAAAAATAAAACTTTGGCCAAACTACCACCCCCTTTGTTTTTGTTGTCAAACCCCTTTTAAAAACAATACCATTTGTTGATTTCTTTTCTCACTTTTACTTCTCCCCATTTATATTTTCTTCCATGATTTGTTTTCTCTACAACTTATTGATAACCAAATTCAAAGGGTCCATCATGACAAGTTTCCCCATTTTTAATGAATGATCTTATATAAAAATGTTATAAATTTTCATCCTGTAATATTGAAACTCATATTTAGGAAAAAATAAGTATTGCATTAGTATCCTAACAAAGATCCTTTAATTGAACAAATATAAGTCTACATGGAAAAGCCTGTGTTGAAAACAAGAGTGTGTAATCAATGTGATCAATGTTTTACATAACACAACGTTCATGTAATAACTTTTTAAGTTTCATTAAACAATATCTTATATGGGGAAATTTTGAAAATAATTAATTTAAGATATAATTATCCTACCCCCATCTCAACAAACATATCAGAATGTTCATGTTTCAAACCCAACTTTCAAAACAATTTTTTCACAACCTCATTACATTTTTTGGAATAATAGTAAGAGACTCATCAAAACTACATTCTTAATTTCAACTCCTTAATTTCCCTACCGGTTAGTATAAGTATAAAACATTTTGGGAAAATGGAGGTACCTCAATTGTTTCTTAGAAAAAACATTAGGACTGAGTGTTGTCTCTAAGCCTTGAATTTTTGTTATTTTACATGGATTTTTCATTGGATGTGTTTTATTACTTCTGTTCATCATTCTCAGTTTTTTTAACAACTTTATTCTAATTTTTATAATCTTCTGATGAGGATGACAAATCTTCTTCATCTTTAGAAACATATTTTTTAAAATTAATTTGTAAAATTTTTCTATGCTTGTCTTTTGTTCTATAAAGATAGTAGAACAAATTTTTTATCATGTACTTATTTATCATATCCATAATCTATTGACAAATTTTTGTAAATTTTTTTTATATATCTAGAATTATATTTAATCCCATATTCTTTCACTGATTTTTTTCTTCCTCCAACTTCCTAGCCAAGTCAACGTGTTATTTCCAGATTACTAAGTGATGTTTATTTTTGGACTCAACAAACATATTATCTTTATCTTCTAAAACATATGGCTTATGGAAATTGTTCAATAAAATTTGTTGTAGTATAAAAAACAATATATTATTTAAAAATATGTCTAGGTTGCTCACATATTTCACATATTTTTTCCAGAGGTTGGAACATTTTTACAATTTTCATACCAACCTTCTCAAGTTTTTTCTGAACATCATTCTCAAAATTCTTCCCTTGAAAGAATTGACTCTACCTCTAGCATTGACTTATATAGCTTACAAAATACTTGTAATATATTTAGATGAACCAACACATGTTCATTTTATTCCCAAATCCACCACAATGCCAGTAGTATCCATCAAAAAGCGCATTTTCTTCTGTAACTTCCACACTAACATGATTCGTGAATACATTTCTCAGAAAACTTCTTAATAGAATTTTTAAGACACCAACTTTGTTTTTTCAATCACAAATTTTGTTTTCATATTTGTTTTCTTTTCAAACTTATCAGAATTCAGAGTAGTAGAAATTCATTTTGATTTGAAATTTTTTATAACTTATGACATCATGAAATTTTTGGTCTTGGAAATATACATAACTTTCCCAGAATTCTTATCAACCTTTGAAGGTAACTTTTGTTGATCCATCTCAGGTTCATCTTTATAATAACTTTCACCAACTTCAGAGACAAAATGTTTGAAACTTGTACCACTCTGATCATCTTTATAATGTTTTTGTTGGATAAGTTCAATCTCTAATTTTTTTCCTTCAGATTCAGTTGAAGATGTTTATTACTATTATTTTATTTCTAAAGAGATTTTTTCAAATCATCAATCTCTTCCATCAGCTTGAATTTCACATAAGTAATATATTCTTGAATGTTTGTTGAAACATTTTCACTTTTCATCTTACAGATATCATTTTCATGCCTCCCAATATTCCTCAGACATCCTTTCTATTCTTCTTTAAGATGATATTCTAATTGAATTTCTTCTTCTTTAGATATGTTACATTCATATTCTTAATTTTCAACTATTCTGATGAAATTATTTTTTCTATCATTTTTAGTTGATTTTTCAGATTCTGCTTCACTACCATCCTTTTCAGAATAACTACGTCCACTATTAACAATACTTTCCTCATCAATTATTGTAATAAACATGTTTTATTCAGAACCAGTAGAAATATTACCCTATAATTAACATTAGATAAAAGGATTCTCCTATTGGGTTTGGAGAACTTACTATCATTATTCTTTGAATAAACTTTTTTTTATCACCATGTTTCTTCCAAGATCTTGTTGACCTTATTTTTTATTTACCACTTTCTTCTTCATAACATTCCTCTTCGTCACCTCTTTGAGGAAAATTGGAAAAAATTCCAAATGTCTCCATAACCAAAAACATTTAAAATAAGTTTACCTTTATAACTTATTATAGATCTTTTCAGATTTTTATAAGACTAGAATAAAAATTTATCAATACTTTTACATACCTCATTTTTGGATTTAGAGTTAGAAACATCATATTCCTCAAGGACCTTTTGGTGCTTTTCTTTCTTGGCCTCCTTGAAATACATTTCATGATAAAATTTAGTTTTTTCCTTCATAGTTTTTCCATTATCATTTTATAAGTAATGAGAATGTTATGAAAATCATCTAGATACCAGTTGTAAGTGCCCAGTTAGGTTTTTTGTATCACTGATATGGGAAGGGGTGAATTAGTGATATACTTTTCATTTAAGTTTCTTTTTTATGAAAAAAAATAGACTATTATTAAATATTTCTTTCCCTATAGAAAACAAATAAAAGACACATCCACAAGAACACTAGTATTTCCAAGTGTCACTATTCAACAAGAATAACTACATCCTTAGTATGGTTTGGAAAGAATCCAATACCAAATAATCCACTATAAAACAATTATTTTTTTTGGAATACAACGAGTAGGATATACCCTAACACTTGTGTATCACTATGAAAACAATCCAATAGTGCATGTTCCTCTTCTAGCACAAATGGTGCAATACATTGTTTTTGTGACAAAACATGTTATAGTGCATCTTGATTAACTTTCAGAAATTTTATCCTTAAATAATTTTCTTCACTTTATCACCTAGAAGCTGGTAAGAACTTCTGGGAATCTGTAATGAAAACTTAGTTTAATTTCACAATATAATTCCCAAGTCTAATTTTCTCAAAATGATAATAAAACTCTGTCAGAAAGAAATTTGGAAAATTTTAAACCACATATATTATGAATCTAGGAATCTAAATATGATTCCTAGTTGAATAAAATTCCCAGCTAAAAATGATTCCCACATGAATATGATTTCTAGTTGAATTCTATGATCATCTGAATATGATCATCAACTAAATATAAAGATTACCAAAAAATGATCTTGTATCTTCTCCATTCCTCTTTTTTATGGAAGAAACTTCTTCAACGAACCCCAATATGGAAAATTTTTCTACCAAAAAATTCAGGTATTATCTCTTCTATGATGAACTGTACATCAGTGTTAGAAAGTACAAAGTACTTTCACTTTTATAGGTGACAAGAAAAGGTTTGGGTGGGATTCTTAAAAAGTTTTGTGCTTAAACAAATTTCATAGAAATTAAAAATTCCTTCTATTTTTGATGGATTTATTACTTATTCAACACCTCACAACTCATCTTGAACCTTCCTCAATCCTCTAACAACTTTAGATTACTTTTGAATTTCTTAAAAAACATTAGTCTAATTCTGATTCCCCATTATGTTTTCCCAGTACTATTTCTACATTACAATTTTCCAAAATTATTTTATTCATTATGAGTTTATTCAGTATGATTCTTCATTATTATTCCTCATTATTATTTTATTCATTACGATTCTTCAGTATAATTTCCCAGTGCGATTTTCTCAGTGCGATTCTCCTGTATGATTTTCCTGGTACGATTTTCCAGAATGATTTTTTTTACTATGATTCTTTAGTATGATTCACCAGTATGGATTATGAAGGAATGTATTGTAACTTCCCATTTCTTCAAAAACCTTTATCTTTATTTAAAATATGATCCTAATTGTGATTAACATCACTACACCTCTATTTCATTAAGATTTCATCACAACTTTTTCCAAATACTTATGAATTGTGGGAAATAAAAAAGAAAAAAATCATCATTAGATTTATATTTGATCCATGATGAATACAATCACAATCAGGACCTCATTATGATCTAAACCTCATTACAATCTGAAACTTATTATGATCAGAACCTCCTTATGATCAGAACCTCATTATGATCAGAACCTAATTATAATCTAAACCTCATTAAAACCAATATTCTTATTTATTGGGAGTATGAGTTCATGAATAAAATTTTTTAGTCTCATCACCAACTTTTACAATGTAATTTTATTCCTTTCCGTTTAAATTTATTTGATAACAAAATACAACAAAAATCTTCAAACTTCTAAAAAACATATTCAGAAAACATGGTCCCATTATGATTTCCTCTATCTGTTTACTCAAGTTTATGTATTGGAACTGATGCTAAAAACTATTATCAAACATATAATTCTGGATCTGATAGAAAAATTCACTATCACCCTTCTTCAATATTAATTTACATTACCTTTTCACAATTATTTCATCCTTTAACATAGTGAACAAATTGATCTATTGAAAAAACATACTACCAAAAACTACTTGGTCCTAACATTTATGGTGGTACTTAATGGTAAAGAGAGAATTTTTAAAATAACTAATATTTAAATTCATAACATTTAACATAGTACCAACCATATATAAGTATATTTTAAAATACATGGGAATAAAAAAGGCTTGTAGGTGTTCCATTTTCATGGATGCAATCACTAGAGGGTGAATTATTCACATGAATCATCACATCTTCATGTCTATGGCCTGGATAATCAATTTAATACCCTATTTATTGTAATTTTTTAGATTAAAATTCATATTTCTCTACCACATAGTATTATAATATAGAAGTGAAACTCAAAAAATGATGTTTTTTTGAGTAAATTCTATTGGCCCAGGAGTCCGAAAAATCGAAGTCAAGAATCAACATAAATTGAATATTGAAATTTTAGGGATAAAAAATTATACATTATATTAAAAGAATCTATTGTATGAATTGTGAACAAAGAATTATATCTAGGATCATTATGATAGAATTAATCCACAACCTATAAAATTAAAAAAAAAGTGATATGAAAATTATAAGGAAAGTTAGAGATAACTTTTTGTTTCCTTTTTTAAAATTGTCTATAAATATCTCAATTGAATGACTAACCAAACCTACCATCTATTAGTGGAAATTTATCAATGGTAAAATCAAGACCCTGTTGAACCACCTCGATTAAACTTATATTTCTAGATAAATATTAGAGAAAAAAGTTCCTTATTTAAATATTCTCTTTTGATTTTGAGTCAATTAAACTATAAATTATGAAAAAAAAGTTCATATATATTTTTAGGGGTCTGATATCTAAAATCCCAGGAAATTTTCGGAAGAAAAAAACCATATCATTCAATGGTTCTTCTGGGCATGGTGGCATGATGGTGGTAGTGGAAAAAAATTATCTAAGAGTTTGGGTCATTTAATTTAAAGATAATATACAATATAATAGGTCTATATAAATCTAAGGTAATTCCATGGATGAAAATGCATATAAGTCATATGACCAATTGATCATTATGATTTAATGAACCCATACATGAGAATTCCACCATACATAGTGGAACCTCATTTTTTATCATGGTTATCAGATCATTACTATTTAGTGGTAGCCTTTATTACCACATATCCACCTGAAGGATCTACTCAGCTAATGCTAGGATAGAAGTTAAAAGTTATTTGATCATTGATCAGATGTCTTGGAGGATCCCATGAATTCGATCAGCATGGTTCAGTGGAGGGACATTTCTGGGGGTTCCACTTTACACCATTTTATTGGTAAGAAACTTTTCATTTAATATTGGGGGGTTAAAGGGTATTTTTAGAAAGAAATTTTTTGTTAGACTCCTATTGACATCCCAAAACCAATAAAACTGTGATTATGGTATTTAAAAGGTGTTAGATTGATGAATTAAGATGTTGATTATTAAATAAATATGGATTTTTTTTTAATTAATATTAATTTACCTTTTATTAAATATGTTATTAAAAAAATGATTAGCAATGATTATAGAGAATTAAAATAACTAATAGAATAGACCAAAATATGTATAGATTTTTAAATTATAATCTCACATTTTATTTGTGTTATTCAATTAAGATATTATTATTAGTAATAATAATAAAAATAATATGATTTGTGAAGTTGTTTAAATTTATTAGAGAGTTTAAATAAATCTCCATGAATAAATAAATAATAAAAGAAGATATTAAGTAAACTATGTTAATGATTTATTGAATATGATGAAATAATAGGATATTAAACATGGTGAAGGAAAGAATATCATTGAACATTACAATGATTTTCTTGTGGAATGTTGGTTACAACAGGGAGTTTAAGAAAATCATTATCGTTAAAAAAATTAAATGATAATCATATATATATATGTAATTGATAATATTAATGCATTAAAATAAAAAAGGAATAACATCTATACCTAACATGTCTTCCCTTAAAATCATAAGGATCAAGTTAAAATGGTAGTATCCCTTTGTGTTCCCCTCAGATCAGCAATGTCTAATAATAAATGTAATTAGAAACAAGACACCCCTCATGATCATAATTTATAAAAACAAATTTCCTGAGCTGTTCGTAACCTGTAAATTTATAACCAAAAAATAAATTACACAATTAAGAGGAAAAATATAATTGGATATTTATGATTCATAAAAAATATTATTTGAAAACTAAATAATATGTTATATAGAGTCCTAAAAGGGATAATAAAAAACATCCCCCAAAATCAGTTGATAATGTTACCCATGTTACTCATAACATGGATCTACCAATAGATTTATCCATTACACAACATCTCTATGATTCATCCTTATTAGTAATACTTCTCTATGAAAAATAAATATCAAAAATGAGAAAGAAAAACACTTCATACATATTCCCTATATGTAATATACCCATCTAATGAAGTCGGAAAATAAGGGGTAAGTACTAGACCTAGTAGAAATTCCCCAATGCACCTTGTGGAAACCATGTATATAAATATCCTTTGGGATTTAATGTTTTTTATAAAACATAACACAATCAATACATTTTATAAAAATCTATAAACCATGAAGGAAACATCCATAAATCAACCAGAAAGAAAACACATATAACACAACATGTATCCAATAATTTTCTAATGTCCAATCACACACCTAAATAAAAAACTAATCTCCAAGGGATTTTTAGTCCATAAGTATCCAATAATATTGGGTACCACCTACTCTTGAGAGGATCAATAACACCCACACCCCTACCTTGTTATTTCCAACACGGTCGCCATAGTCTAGTGGAAGTTAATACCACATTCCTTGCTATTACAAGAATGTTCCCCACACCCATGTTATATTTTACTTTGAATCATTTCTAATCCCTCATAAGAACTGATCAAGAAGGTCAAACCAACAATTATCATCAACCAAAAACTCAATTAAAAAATTAAAAAATTTAAAAATTTGAAAATTCAAAAATTTCATCAATTAAAACATGTCATTCAATAAGTCAATGCCACCATTTGACACAAAAAAATATCAATTTATCTTAGAAAACAAAACCAAACAAAAACTCAAAACTCCATTCCAAAATTTAAACTTAAAACCATTTTTTATAAAACAACCATTTTCTTTATAACACCTAAAATAATAACATTCACATCCACCTGAAAATAGAAAATTACAAAGCTAATGTTTTTTATGACCACACTAACTTCATCACAAAATAATTTAAGTAAACAACACGTTTTCATGAAAACAAAACATTAAAACCATAGGAAATTTCTATATCTTGGTTAAGAGATAAGTCACAAACCAAAAAAGAGTGATTTCACACATCCATGTTATTATAAATTAGACACATTAGCTTATTTGATTACTTAAAAACCTAGTAGTAAAGGCCCAAAATCGTTGATCACTCAAAATCCTACTTGGATAAGGTTTCCACTATGAGAAAACTAATAATAAAATAAAAAAGAGATCTAGAGGGTCTTACCTTATATCCATAAACCAAATGAATCAAGAACCAAGAGGGAAGGGATCCAGAGGAAGAAATAATTCGTAAATAGTATAGAATTAAGAGCTTCATGTATACAGATGATAATGGATCTATAACCACCAAAATCATTAAAAAATATGGGTTTAAGGGGAATTTTAAGTGAATTTATAGACTTAATTCATGGTTTTGGTGACCTTGTAGCAACCAATTTCCCCCATACATCAATTTTCATGGTCTTTAGATTCCATTCACAGATCCTAAAATCTCTAATATCTCCCTATACCCCTTTTATAATCCCCTTGTATGGACCTAATGACCATGTATCAATAGAAAAAGGCCAAAAAAGCCTCCAAAATCCCTCTATTACACCTACAAACTCCTCTAAAAACATTTTTATCGGCCAAAACACCTATCAAGGCCCTTAAAGACACCTCCAATGGACTGAAGGCCTTCATTTATTTATTTACTTTGATAATACACCTTTCAAGGGGTGAGGTGGAACCCTTACAAGGCCCGTAGGTGTTAGTATTACATGCCCCATAGGCCTTAGAGGAATTCATTGCCCGTAGGCTTCAAACATTACATACAACCCAGACTAACTACTTGGAACTGCTCCTCCCCAGCATCTTCATTGTGAAATAATCTCTCCACCTTCGCATGGCTGTTTGGGTAGGATTTCTCATGCATGCATAGGCTTGTCCCGATGGCAGGTTCCATACCCTCTCATTCTCGCAATCCGTTTAGCTTCTTCTATGGTGAAAGCTCCTTGCTCCTCCTCCTTCTGAAGTTTGTTCCTTGTAAGGTTTCTTGTTTGATCTGGACTTAAGGTGGCCCGAAGGCCTTGAGGTGGCCCAAAGGCCTTACTAACCCGAATGCCTTGGTGTCCTGGAGGCCTTAAAGGACTCGGGGACCAAATCGGTGGCCCGAAGGCCCAAACAGGGGAATATTCTCGGCTACTACAATGTCAAACAGTGCCTTCTACAATTCCCACTAATGTGTCTGCTACAGTACTGCTACAGTACCTAGAAATTATCCTCTGCCTGGATTTGATCCCAGGTCTCTTGGATGCACTTAAGGAGTCCTCACCAACTGGGTTGAGGCTCATGTGCGCCCCTAAAGACACCTATTTTCACTATTTTACCCAATAAAAACGAAATAATTTCTTTTATTCCAAAACATGGTACTTATAATTCAACCTATATAATGTATTATTTATCTTCAAAAAACATAGCATAAGCCAATTATTCATGACAATCCACAAAATAGAAATATAATAAATATCTCCACCATCATTATTTTTACCCTTAAAATGTTTGTAGACATATCGATCAAATCACTAACATTATAGGAAAAATAACCATTTGAACATTCCCTACCACTAAGAATGCCTACTTCATGGAAAAAACGTACATATAAATAAAAGAAAAACGGTATTGAATAGAAAAACCACCATAAATATCCTTGATTCATACCATACCATGGTGTTTTTTACTATATGAACCTCAACTCACAATACATGGAATAGAAACTAATCTCAAATGCCCAAAATAACTTATACCACCCAAATGAGGTGAATGAACACTAATGTTAACATTAAAATAATATCCAATGCTTTTCATATTACCAAGGAGAAAAAACCCTGGATGAATTTCCCAATATTACATCTTCTCATTATAGAGTATAAAATAATAAAATCCAGCTAATACAGACATGGATATTCATGTATCTATCTATAAATATCCTACAATATAACTTATGACCATGAATATAATCTATAAATCTATCTCTAAACCATGAAATCCAAAAACCATTCCATTCTTACTTTGAAAAGTCCTCAGATCCATTGAATCTTAAAATTGAAAAGGCATTCACATTAATATACTATGTCCTTTCCAAACCCTCTAATCTCGAACATCCAGATCAAAAATAATCTATTGTGTTTAACAAACACATAGGGTAAACTCAACCCAATAACAACTAATAACCTATGAAATACTAACACATATATCTATAAAATTAAAAAACACATATTATTTTAAGATTATTAGGTAATTCCATCACCCAGTCTATAGAGGTTTGGATTCATCACTAAATCAAAATAAGAAATAATTACAATCATTTGGTCCATCATCATTCGATTAATAAGAATTTTTTCATGGGAAAGAGAGTTTTCCTTTGAACCTACAACATCCCGCTACAAAATTAGTAATAATGCTACCATTTTACACTTTTTTACCCTATTATTATTAGTGGTGAAACCTACCAAGAACCTTTAGTGAAATGGAATTCACAAGTCCCTTTTCATTGAGTAAATAACACTCAAATAGTCTCCAAAATAATTCATCATGGTCAGCATTTTTCATCAATACATGGTATCTCTACCATTTACAGAATCCATTACTACTTACCATTTAGAATCTGAAGATGGAGCATCTATTACCCTATCTAGAAGGGTCAATGTATAAATACTATTTTGTAAAATTTTAATGGGTAATTTTTTTTCACTGATAAAAACATAAATAAATCACCATAGAGTTACAGTCCTTTCGAATATATTGATATTTTAACCAATAGTCCCAAGATTCTTAGATCATAGTAGTAACACATCCCTAAAAAACCTATGATTCAAGTCCCTTATGCATGTAACTCATGACCATACTTACTATTTTATCTTGAAAAGTGTCATTATATTGATAATGCACAATTTCCCTCCTAACCATTGGGGTCCCCCACATTAATGACTAATAAACTCCACATCCTCTAGACTCGATCATGACCCATATTTCATTAATGATGGAGAATCCTCTTTAGATACCCATAAATCCTCTATACTGACTATGATGTTGAGTATAGATCTCAGGATGTGTTACACAAGAGTGATATACCAGCACATCCACAATATTACATCATAACCCTTGAACTAGGATAATTTCATAACTCTTTAATTGACTGCACATGGTTCCCGGTAACATAGGCATGGGGTCCTTCCAAAACTAGAGTTTATTATGTTACCAATATATTGTTATCTTCTAGTGTCAGAATCAATATAATTGGGACACCATGTAAATTCCTTAATACACACTCTGATACACATTACCCAACAAATTTCCAAGATTTCTTTAGATTTCAAACTATCTAATGACTCAACGTGATTAATTATTAATGTAATTTTTTCATCCACTAAGTTGAGAATCCATGATTCACTAAAATGTCAATAATCCCTTGTATCATGATCAAAATATTATATAGATTTTTCCAGTCAACCATAACATTTTTTATGATTTTATATTAACCAATCCATGACTATGAATTCTTATAGAAACTCCTACTCTCACTAAAATAAATACTAACATATTAGGGAAAATTTCAATTTATTCTCACCTAGATCTATATGATATTTTTATATCCTTTGGAAAAATCATTCCATACCTTGACCACCACAAAAGTATTATCATTCCTCATGTATCTCTAGAATCTAAAATTATAATTCTCAATTAACATGTCAATGAGTGGATCACCCCACTCTCAAAAAATATATTACCGTAATAATCATCATCATATTCCAACCCGCATTCCTCACATGCTAACCTAAGTTGTTAAAATATAATTTAGATTACTATTTAAATACCAATAATTAGGCCATTTTATCCAATTCACCGCTTACAATGCACCAGAATCAAGACTCTTTCCTCTACCAGTAATAGAGTATAAAAAATGATTGACCATAATACACAATAGATAATATCACTGTATTTCAATAATAATTTCGAAAATGGAATAGTATCCCACACTATCCTTCCATTGATATCAACTCATTCTTTCCAGAATTATATCCCAAAACCCCAAGTCCCACACACCTAACCATAAAATCCTACACCCTCACGTATTGGTCACATCTTCCATGAAACCACTATCAACATTCACAACTTATACTTATCCAATAAAATCCACCCAATTCCTCACACCATATGAAAACATATCTCTAGTGTTTCACTTAAACCATATGAATCATTTATCCAATATTTATATATATAATGTATTCTATATAAAATGGATAATCTACTTAATCAAATAACAAATTTATATAACATATTAAAAATATAATGAACCATGAATAGTATACATAAATTTCACGTCATTCTAGATGAATATTCAATAAATATCAGAATTATTCATGCTTGAGGACCATAAATGATTAGTGTATTTTAAGAATAGATACTTAATAAACATATTTATTAAAATAATAGTAGAATATCCCATAAAAAATTTTATATTAGTACCCTTTTAGATATATCATACTTAGCACCTTCCATCAAATCTAAGGGAAGGAAAAGATAAAAAATCATGATTTGAGATTCTTAGTAAGGGTAAACATGGGAAATATCAATAATAAGAGAATAAGATGATCATAAGGATATGAGTACATAAAAAATTTCCTATTATATATTTAAAATATTCATATCTAGAAAATATTAGAGTATAAAATAAAAAATTTGGTCTTATCTAGACGCATGATTAATAAAGGTGTCAAAGCAATAATCTCCATTCAAGATTTATAACAGATGCATGTGGAATATTAGGCATATGAAATCATAATATTGTGAGTAGAGAAATTTTCGATCATATCCATTCACAATAATGTGACGATTTATATAATTAATCACACTCATGCATCAAATTGTGAGCATATCCATTTTCAATCATGTTTATTCATTGTCTTGTGAGAATAGATATAAGTAATCATAATCACCCATAAAAATGTGGACATATCTATTTTGAAATAATTTTCATGATTATTATTATATATTATTAGATATTAATATCATATTTCCCAATTTATTTTATGGATTTAATGGACCCAATCATCGCATAAACATAATCCTTTCATATTTATGCCACAAGGTCTTGTAAACATTTTTCCTTTATTCATGTTAACCAATGAAAAATAAAATAGGCTCCATTAATATTTAATCATTATAAAAAATAAATATATAGAGAATTAATATGGATAGTATCATTATATCATATACCCAGGGAAGCACAAGTAACATCAATGGAAGTTTTAACGGATGAAAATACCTTTAAAAGATTAATAGAGCATTCTTAAGGAAAATACCATTTTAATTTTTAAATCAATTAAATAAAATATAAAAGTTCCCATAATATTATGAAAAAATTAATTGAAAATAAAAATTTGAATTTTTAGAGGAATATTCAATGAAAATAGTAGTCTCAGTGGTAAAAAGATAGTTCATTCAGTATATATTAAAAAACGATTCTGTTCACATATTTGGTAAAAATATCTTGTTTGGAAAACGACAAGAATATTACTTTTAAACCTTTTTATAAAAAGTAAATTATGGGTAAATGTTACAATAATAAATAATTTTATAATTTTAAAAACATTATTGAATATATTTTAAATAGAATATGGACAAGGAAGAAAAATATTCCTAACCAAATAGGAAATAATCATTTTTTTAAATTTTCTTGATTATTTTAAGTACCAAACATAGTAAAATTGTATAATTACTTGAAAAATACATGAATAATTAGAGTAGAAGTAAATATATAGGGTTTAAAGGATAATATAAATATAATTTATTTCAATGTAAAATTATCATAGACAATCCTAAAAATAAATTGAGATTGTAACATAACTCCCTAACCTCAAGCCCCATATTTCTTTGTACACTTTGAAATATCATATATAATTAATATATTTTTAGTATAAATCAATTATTGAATAATTATTTTATATAAAATACCTTATATGACTTAATTATGACATCTTATCAACTACTTATTAACATTTATTTATTAAAAGCGTTGTTTTGGTTGTTAACTATGTCATTTTTCAAGAATGTTTTGGTTTAGAAGTTTTGATCCATAGAAATTGATCAGGTTTTGATCGTTTTCATAATGCTGATAATGTAATAAGTATAATATATAATCACTATAGAAGCTTTTATAACAATTTATTTAAATCTGTGATAAAAAATGAATTACTTCACTTTATAGAGATGATAGTCTATGTAACATCCCAGGTAAATAAAGAATAATATATTTTCATACTTATTAATATTTAAGAATTAAATCGTAATTTTACTTTAATGGGGTTTCTATGTTCGATAGCTTACCTAATACACAACAAAGAGTTTCTTTGAAATCTTACATTGCACACTAGTAATAAAATAATATTATTTGAAATGGTAGTTAACATGTTGCCGTTGTATTGGTGGGAATGAATAAAAACAACTAAAATGTGATTATATATGTTTGTTAAATGTTTTTACATTTATCAAATAAAGTATAAAGGCTTAAAATATGAAAAGAATTCAATTCTAGGCATATATACTCTAATTTTCACTAAAGGTCCACTTATCATTTTTTGATGGCGAAACCTCTTTAAATATAGTTTTGGTCACTATTATACATTGTTTTGGACCAAATAAAATTCTTTTTTAGAATTGGGACATCAAAATTTACTTTGGGTAAATTTTTGGTATTTTTCTGATAAATTTTATTTTTTTAATGAATAGTGAAAATGTTGTATTTTAATTCAAAACCACTTTTTAATCTAATTTATTTATATGATTATATTATCTTTTGAATTAGTTTTAAAGTTAAATTAGAATATATTTTTACCATTTAATCCAATAGTGGTCGTTGGAATTAATTTCACTTTGAAATTGGACTTAAACTAGTGTCAATCTTTTGATATATATTATTTCATAAAAACATGCTATTTGTCATGACAACGGGAATTAATTATTAAATTAATTAATGTAACTTATATGATTTGAATTTTTTAAAATATACATCATTTTTGAATTCGGAATATCAAATATAGCTTAGGGTGATGTTTTGGTATTTTTCTGAAAAACTTCAATTTTTGATGAATAGTGAAACCACTTAGTGGTACTTAAAAAACTGATTTTTTTTAAACGAAATTTTACCACCTCTGTGTTTTGAATTTCAAAAATATTACATACATGGTTGTCATTATAGAGTAAAATTTGGTTCAATGGGATTAAATAATTTTTTGGTGAATAGTAACTTTTACGTTTTTAATCGCGATTAGAGGTAATTAGTGTAATTTAAGGTAAAAATAATGTTTTAATAATATAAAATGACCTTGAAACATGTCCTACCCTTATTGGATGTGTTATGGCCGACCAAGAAAATCCATGGGTCAAATTGGGGACCCCAGGGAGCCACTTTGGTAGGACAATGACATTAATAACTTTTTATTTAATGTTAAAATAAAAATGTCTCAAAAATGTGTTGTTTTTCTAAAACAATTTTTAAATGGGGTTATACAAGTCATAATTTTGACTATAAATATTTGTTAGAAATATAAAAAGATTTACTACATCATGATATTTTTTTTAAAATTTTTAGACAATAAATAAATTAAATTATTTATGACACCATGATGATGCAACGATTACCTCATTATTTAACGATTTAAATAAAATGAAACGATAACGTAAAATCAAAGACCTACACTTGTCAAAAACCTATTGGATGGGTTTATTTCAAACTCTTATCACCTTATCCTTGAAATATATAATTTTGGGACCTTTAAAATCCTAAAAGCATTTTATAATAATGTAATCTTTTATAACATTCCAAGACTGCCCCTCCTCTCCTCTTATAAAAGCCCCCCCTATACCACTTTACCCACACCTCTAAATCCATTGGTTCGGCCAACCCCTGCCCATATTGTCTTTCCACATACCTCTATTACTCCTAGAAGCCTCACTTTTGGCAGAAGTCTTTCCAAGGAAGCCTTTGAGCTCAAATCAAAAAGAGTTACCCGTTTTAAAGGTAGTGTCTTCTCTTGTGTTCTTAAGTTTTATTTTTCTTCGCCAACCCCCTAAACTCTTTTTATTCCTTTATTCTGTAAAAACACCAGTATCTTAAATATACTAGTATGTTGTTATGAGAATGATTAGATCTACACTTAACACACCTTCATCTAATGGTTAAAGAGCATAATGTTTCCGTGGATGGCAAATTTCTACCTCACGAAATGATGATTGTTCAATATTCTTCTAACACCTTCAAAGGTGGCCATTAGGATAACAAAATATTTATATATGATACATAATATGTTTATGTTTTCTTTAATCTTCTTTAGTTTTCATCTATGGCATACCTTTATGGCTTCCATTATGGGTATACGAGATATCTTCATTTTAGGAAGTGTGGACTACCGCCCCCTCAAAGTGATTTGATTTGTTAATGCCATATGTGGGATGTATAAAGGATGGATTTAATGATATTATATATTAAATTATATTTGAATTACAATAAACCTTTATTTCATTATGATTCCATTCCATAAAATACGAAATAGAAATGAAAGTAGCGTTCATGCGTACGTACGGCTTACCGTCTCCATGAACGGTGCATTTCATTTCTTACCTCTAAATGTTATGTAATATTATAAATGAATGTATATAATGGATATATATGATATATATGATATCTACATAATAAATATAACTCTGTATATAATGGATACATGAAAAAATTGTAATTATAAAGAGTTTATTTTTTTACTCAAGTACCGATGATAGTTAAAACGACCATTATTAACTTAAATAATTAAATAGTGTTCATGACATGGTAATAAGTGATATAAAAGGAATAATGAACTTGAAAACAGTTCTTAAGCAAGTATAAATTAACTCAAGTTTATTATTCAGTAGATTAAAGAGCAATCGTGTCATATTGGACATGAGGTAAGGGACTTCTTCTCAATCTTCATTCATTGAGTCATATTTTGTTTTATACACAACTTTCTTTTATACGGTGTATAAACCCCTTTGAATTTTATGCTTATTCAAAAGGAATATTTTTTTATATGAAGTGTTTTACTAAATGAAAAAAGGATTGTTTTTTTGTCGTACGTATGCGGCGACAACGACTTCTCCGCCGCCGTGACCATTATTTGAGTTTCGGCTTCCTCTACAAGCCATAACCTAAATTTTTTTTAAAATGAAAAATAAATACCATGTATTACTTTTCTTTTATTTTGTTATTGAAAATGGTTTTTATAATGTTTTTATTATATCAATGTGTTGTATTGATATCTTGTGATTGAAATGTGGAAATGTTATGTTTCCTTTATGCATGTTTTACGTGATACAATTATGTTATGGTTCTTGGGCATTGTTATTAAGACGGGTGGTTCCGTGATAAACTAAGGGCTGGTGAGCCCGATATAGCTCTCCAATGCATTGGGTAATGCGAATGAGTTAAACGTTAAGGTTTCTCCGATGAGATTTAGGGAATATACTATGATGGGTATTCCAAAAGTAACCATGAGGGTTACTCCCTACGTAAGAATGTTATGAATGCCTCAAGTTAACTTTATATCTTATGATTTCTATGATTTATTCATGATTTGATGAGGTATGTTAAAATGATTATGTTTTATGAGTAAAGCATGAATTCATACATGGACTAATGTTTTCATTTCGTATTTTTATATCCCTAACTGAGCTTTTTATGCTCATCCCGTGTTTTTGAAATGTATTTCACATGACTTAATGTGGAATAGGGCCAAGGATGGGATCATGGAAAATTCATGCTATCTAAAACATGGAACTAGACATGTTTCTTTTTAAGAGTTTTTATTTTATAGAATCTTAGTAGGAGTGTATACTTTTTAATCTTTTGAGATGTAATAGTTATGTCCTAATTCTCTAAAACACTAAACCTAAAAATATCCTCAATGTGAATTATTAATTTAATTCAATATTAAGTAGGGTTTAAAGCTGGGGCCTTATAGTTGGTATCAGAGGTCGGTTTAGACAACTTTAGGAGTTGAAAATTGTTAAATTATAAATTAATTTATGGTATGATTGAAATGATATAGAATTTAATGATTACCATGTTTCTTCGCCTAAGATATTTTTGTGTTAAGAATGGTTTTTCATAGAGGAAACAGAACAGTTTTTCTGGGAAGGCATACATAGGGAAATGACCTTTCAAATCAGTATCCTGAGATGGTCAGAATCAGAACGAAACAGTTTGTTGCAGTGATGGATTAGTTGACTCAGGTGAAAATTTTGGTTGTTTTTATTGATGATATTTTGGTGTTTTCTAAAAGTAAAGAGGAGCATGAAAGTCATTTAAGGGTTATATTACAAACCTTAAAAGAAAAGAAACTGTATGGGAAATTCAGCAAGTGTGAGTTTTGGTTGCAAAAAATTTCTTTCCTTGGTCATATTTTTTGTAAAGATGGAATAACTGTGGATCCTACAAAAACAAAAGTTGATGAAGAATGGACAAGACCCAAAAATGTAACCAGGATCCGTAGTTTTCTTGGTTTGGCAGGTTACTACGGAAGGTTTGTTGAAAATTTTTCACGGTTTTCTAGTCCAATGACTAAGCTAACTCGGAAGGCTGTTAAGTTTATGTGGACAAAAGAATGTGATGATTGTTTTCAGGAGTTGAAAAGAAGATTGGCGAATGATCCAGTTTTGGAACTTCCTTCCAGGAATGATGAGTTTGTTATATACAGTGATTCTTCGTTGAAGGGACTTGGATGTTTCCTTATGCAGAATGATCAGGTAATTGCATATGCTTCACGTCTGTTGAAAACTCATGAGGTAAATTACCCTACACATGATTTGGAATTAGCTGATATTGTTTTCGCTTTAAAAATTTGAAGGCATCATTTGTATGGATTAAAGTGTGAAATATATACCGATCACAAAATTTTAATGTATATATTCACTCAGAAAGAATTGAACATGATACAGAGGAGATGGCTAGAATTAATCAAGGATTATGATTGTACAATTCAATACCATCCGGGAAAAGAAAATAATGTGGATGATGCTTTGAGTCAAAAAAGCAATGCTTCATTAACCATGCTAGGTTTGGAATGAGATCCTTTGGTTTTTTATTTGATGAAATTTGGCATAGAAGTTGTTGGTGCAGGAAGTAATTTTTTTTTTCCGGTATCAGTGAGATCATCTCTATTAGATAGAATTAAGAAAGCACAGAAGAAAGATAGTGGGTTAAAAAAAAGGTAGAGCTGGTTCAGAAGGGTAAGTTTCCAGAATTTAATATTGATAATGATTGTGTTTTTTGGTTTGGGAAGAGATTATGTGTGCCTGGTGATTCACAGTTGAAGAATGAGTTGTTATGTGAGGCTCATAGTTCCCCATTTTCAGTTCATCCTGGCAGTACTAAGATGTACAGAGATTTGCGGGAGTATTACTGGTGGGATGGAATGAAAAGAGATATTGGTGATTTTACTATGATGTGTGTGACTTGTCAGTAGGTTAAAGCAGGGTGACAGTTACCGAAAGGGATGCTTCAGCCTTTACTAGTGCCTGAGTGGAATGGGAAAATATATCCATGGACTTTGTTGTGGGATTACCAAAGACATCTCGAGGTAATAATGCAATCTGGGTTATTGATGATCACTTGACTAAATCTGCTCATTTCCTTCCAATTTGAGATACTTTCTCTCTAGATCAACTTTATCGATTGTAACTTAAAGAGATAGTCTAGTTTCATGGAGTTCCCCTATCCATTGTATCTGATCATGATCCCAGGTTTACTTCTAACTTTGGGAAAGGCCTTCATAAGTCGTTGGGTACTGAATTAAATTTTAGTACAACATTTCATTCTCAATCAGATGGGCAGTCAGAACGAACAATTCAGAATTTGGAGGATATGCTACGTGCTTGTTCGATGGATTATCAGGGAAGTTGGAACCAACATCTTTCTTTGGTTGAATTTTTATATAATAACAGTTTTTATTCTAGTATACAGCTGGCGCCATTTGAGGCATTATATGGGAAGCGGTGTTGAACTCCAGATTTTTGGGATGAAGTGGGTGAAAGGATGCAGATGGGACCAGAATTGGTAGAAAAGATGGCAGAAAAAGTTCAGTTGATTCAGAAACACATGAGAATAGCTCAGAGAAGTCAGAAGAGTTATGTGGATAACCTAAGGAAGGATCTATCTTTCGAGGTAGGTGATCATGTTTTTCTCAAAGTGTCACCGTGGAAATGTGTGATGCGATTTGGTAAGAAAGGAAAGATGAGTCCAAGGTTCATTAGACCATATGAAATTATGGAAAAAGTTGGATCAGTTACTTACCGAGTGGCTTTACCTCCGATTTTATCTCAGGTACACAATGTTTTTCATGTTTTGATATTGAGAAAGTATATGCCAGATCCATCTCATGTTTTGAGCCCAAAGGTAGTTCAGTTCGAAGAGAATCTCTCTTATGAAGAACAACCAGTCCAGATTCTTGACCATAGAGAGAAAGTGTTGCGGAATAAGGTAATTCATCAGGTAAAGGTTTTGTGGAAAAACCATATGGTTGAAGAGGCAACGTGGGAATCTAAAAATGCTATGAGGGATAAATACCCCCACTTATTTTGATAAGTGACTAAAATTACGAGCACGCAATTCCCAAAAGGGGGGAAGGATGTAACACCCAGGTAAATAAAGAATAATACATTTTCATACTTATTAATATTTATGAATTAAATATTAATTTTACTTTAAAGGGGTTGCTATGTTCGATATCGTACCCGATACGCAACAAAGAGTTTCTTTGAAATCTTATGTTGCACACTAGTAATAAAATAATATTATTTTAAATGGTAGTTAACACGTAGCCGTTGTATTGGCGGGAATGAATAGAAATAACTATTATATGTTTATACATGTTTGTTAAATGTTTTTACATTTATCATTAAATGATAAAGGCTTAAAATACGAAAAGAATTCAATTCTAGGAATATATACTCTTATTTTCACTAAAGGTCCACTTATCGCCTTTTGATGGAGAAACCTATTTAAATATAGTTTGGGTCACTCTTATTTATTCTTTTGGACCAAATAAAATTCTTCTTTAGAATCAAGACATCAAAATTTACTTTGTGTAATTTTTTGGTACTTTTCCGATAAAGTTTATTTTTTAATGAATAGTGAAAAATGTTGTATTTTAATTCAAAACCTCTTTTTAATCTAATTTATTTATATGATTAGATTATATTTTGAATTGGTTTTAAAGTGAAATTAGAATATATTTTTACCATTTAATCCAATAGTGGTCATTGGAATTAATTTCACTTTGAAATTTGACTTAAACTAGTGTCAATCTTTTGATATATATTGTTTCATAAAAACATGCTATTTGTCATGACAACGGTAATTAATTATTAAATTAATTAATGTAACTTATATGATTTTAATTTTGTAAAATAGACATCATTTTTGAATTCAGAATATCAAATATAGCTTAGGGTGAAGTTTTGGTATTTTTCTAAAAAACATCAATTTTTGATGAATAGTGAAACCACTAAGTGGTACTTAAAAAACTGATTTTTTTGTTTAAATGAAATTTTACCACCTATGTCTTATGAATTTAAAAAATCCGACGTACATGGTTGTCATTAGGAAGTAAAATGTGGTTTAATGGGATTAAAATAATTTTTTGGTGAATAGTAACTTTGATGTTTTTAATCACTATTAGAGGTAATTAGTGTAATTTAAGGTAAAAATAATGTTTTAATAATATGAAATGACTTTGACACATTTTCTAACCTTATTGGATGTGTCATGAACGACCAAGAAAATCCATGGGTCAACTTGGGGACCCCACGGAGCCACTTTGGTTGGAAAATGGCATTAATAACTTTTTATTTAATGTTAAAATAAAAATGTCACAAACATGTGTTGTTTTACTGAAACAATTTTTAAATGGGGTTATACAAGTCATAATTTTAACTATAAATATTCATTATAAAGATAAAGAGATTTCCAACATCATGAGATTTGTTTTATAATTTTAAGAAATTAAATAAAGTAAATTATTTATGACACCATGATGATGTAGCAATTACATCAATATTTAACGATTTAAATAAAATGAAACGATAATGTAACATCTAAGACCTACACTTGTCAAAAACCTATTGCATGTGTGTATTTAGAACTCTTATCATATCATCCTAGAAATATATAATTTTGGGACCTTTAAAATCCGAAAATCATTTTATAATAATGTATCCTTTTATAACTTTCCAAGAGTGCCCCTCCTCTCCTCTTATAAAAGGCCCCCACCTCTACCACCTTACCCACACCTCTCAAGCATTTGTCTCGGCCAAAACCTACCCATTTTGTCTCTACACATCCCTCTATTACTCATAGAAGCATCACTATGGGAATAAGGCTTTCCAATGATGCCTTCTCAAATCAAAAAGAGTTACCCGTTTTAAATGCAGTGTCTTCTCTTGTGTTCTTATGTTTTATTTTGCTTCTCCAACCCCCTAAACTCTTTTTATTCCTTTATTTTGTAACAAAATCAGGATCTTAAATATACTAGGATGTTTTAATGAGAATTATTAGTTCTACACTTACACACACCTTCATCTAATGGTTAAAGAGCATATTGTTTCCGTGGATGGCGTATTTCTGCCTCACGAAACGATGATTGTTCAATATTCTTCTAACACCTTAAAAGGTGGCCATTAATATGACACTATATTTATATATGATATAAAATATTTTTATGTTTTCCTTAAGCTTCTGTATTTTTCATTTATGACATGCCTTTATGGATTCCATTATGGGTATACGCGATATCTTCATTTTAGGAAGTGCAGACTACCGCCCCCTCAAAGTGATTTGATTCATTAATTCCATATGTGGGACGTATAAAGGATGGAGTTAATGATATTATATATGAAATTATACTGTAATTATAATATACCTTTATGTAATTATGATTCCTTTCCATAAAATATGAAATATAAATGAAAGTACCATTCATACGTACGTACGGCTTATCGTCTCCATGAACGGTGCATTTCATTTCTTACCTCTAAATGTTATGAAATATTATAAATGCATGTATATACTGGATATATATGATATATATGATATCTAAATAATTAATATAACTCTGGATATAATGGATACATGAACAACTTGTAATTATAAAGAGTTTTTTTAATCAAGTACCAATGATTGTTAAAACGACCGTTATTACCTTAAATAATTACATAGTGTTAATGACCTGGTAATAAGTGATATAAAAGGAATAATGAACTTGTAAAAGGTTCTTAAACAAGTATAAATTAACTCAAGTTTATTATTCAGGAGGTTAAATAGCAATCGAGTCACGTCGGACACGAGGTAAGGGACTTCATCTCAATCTCCATTAATTGAGGCATATTTTGTTTTCTACACAACTTTCTTTTATACGGTGTATAAACCCCTTTTACTTTTACGCCTATTCAAAATGACTCTTTTTATATAAGAAGCGTTTTACTAAAAAACAAAAGCAATGTTTTTTTGTCGTACGTATGCGGCGACAACGACTTCTCCGCCGTCGTGACCATTACTTGAGTTTCGGCTTCCTCTACAAGCCATAACCTAACTTTTTTTTAAAATGAAAAATAAATACCATGTATTAATTTTCTTTTATTTTGGTATTGAAACTGGTTTTCATAATGTTTTTATTATATCAATGTGTTGTATTGATATATTGTGATTGAAATTTGGAAATGTTATGTTTCCTTTATGCATGTTTCACGTGATACGATTACGTTATGGTTCTTGGGAATTGTTATAAAGATGGGTGGTTCTGTAATAATATAAGGGCGGGTGAGCCCGATATAGATCTCCAATGCATTGGGTAATGCGAAGGAGTTAAACGTTAAGGTTTCTCCGAATAGATTTAGGGAATATAATGTGATGGGTATTCCAAACGTAACCATGAGGGTTACTCCCTACGTAAGAATGTTATGAATGACTCAAGTTACATTTATGTTTTATGATTTCTATGATTTATTCATGATTTGATGAGGTATGTTAAAATGATTATATTTTATGAGTAAATTATGATTTCATACATGGAATAATGTTTTCATTTCATACTTTTATATCCATTAATGAGATTTTTATGCTCATACCATGTTTTTGAAATGTTTTTCACAGGACTTAATGTGGAATATGGTCAAGGATGGGATCAAGGAAAATTCATGCTATCTAAAACATGGAACCAGATATGTTTCTTTTTAAGAGTTTTTATTTTATGGAAACATAGTAGAAGTGTCTACTTTGTAATCTTTGGAGATGTAATAGTTATGTCATAATTCTCTAAAACTCTAAACCTGAAAAGATCCTCAATGTGAATTATTCATTTAATTAAATATTAAGTAGGGTTTAAGGTCAGGGCCTCATAGTATATACATATTCATGAGTGATATTTCAACTCATTGATAGATATAAAAAAGAATATAAATAATAATTTACCTTTAAAATAATAATTATATCATAAATTTCATATATAATAATTAAATACACTATAATAATCAATCATGTATTATGGTGATGGAAAATGAATCATATATCGATGTTGTGGTGGTAATCCACATGTACTCATGAGTGATACTTTCATTTCCCATTTGACTATAATTATTATATAATTTCAATATTCTAATAGAACGTGTAAATTAAATGGAATTATCATGATATTTTTATGGTTTTGAAATCCCTTAATTTGCTGACTCTCCATCAAGATAAGCCCAATATTACAAAGGTATTTTGTTTGACACCTCATGATATTTTGGAAAATAGTTTTCAATGTCATTAATATTTTTAATACCATATTGATGTTTACTATTGAATAAATTGTATAAAATTTGAAAGATTGGATTTGTTACTTTTTTTTAGATATTTGATGAAAATGTTTTTAGATAAATGAATTGTCCCTTGATGAAATTCTGAAATAAGCCCAAGGGAACCTATGTATTTAGGTAGGTAGTCTATGAAATGAATGTTTACATCATTAAATTAAAATATAATTAAAATTTTAATTTAATTTTAATGGTTTTCGAATATTATTTTAATTTTCTTCACTTGATGTTAACAGTTCTTATAGAAATGGGGGTGTATATCCCATTATGTGTATTGAAGTTTTTTTGAATATCTTGTAGAATGAAAAAAAAAAGATTTCAAGTGGGGTTTCATGTCAAACTATTGTGTTCCTTAGAAAAATTTTAGCTTTAAGCCACAAACTATGAAATGTTTTATGGTGCTTCTCCAACTCCCAACCCAAGAAAATTTATATTTAAGGATAAAAATTTTATCCTCATCAACTTTATCTTACAAATAGTTATTATCTCTTTTTGTTTCATTAGACTCACCCAACATATATTCTACACATACAACTATGTTTTTTTAATTAATCTCAGAATCATTCATCCCATACCATGTAATAGTGAACATTTAAACAAATTAAAAGGATCACACTTTACCATAGTAGGGTAGTTTTTTTCATAAATTCAATTACCTATTTCCTTCAAATCATAGATAAATTACATGAAATAATCAAATGTTGGGTTCCCATTATTAAAATTATCTATAACATTCACCATAAATAGTAAATATATTACATTTCATTATTTATTTTTTTACATATGGAATCGTTTATGAATATTATATGATAAATTTGAATAAAAATGGATGCATGTTAACTGTATGACAAAAGAGTATAAATATGAAGTTAAATAATTTATTATGTTTTCAATATATCATGAATACAACAATTCTGAAATCCATCGTCTATGTTTATATTATTTTTATTCAAGAAAAAATAGTTTAGAAGAGTTGGAATATCCTTTTATTTGTCACAGAATAGGTGTGACCTATAAATGGTGGGCTAAACATAGGGAAAAAGAATGTTCACATCAATTTGGATGATATTATGTTTTATTGATCATTTGTTATGAATACTAATATAAATTATGATGGAGATCACGTGGAATAAATGAAAATGGAAATTGAAGATGAACATCCTGATTGTCAAAAGTCGTTTTGGAGGTTAAATAGTTATTCTAAGATGATATTATATACTAGTTATATAAAATACACAATATTACTATCTATATTGAAGTTATATAATTTTAAAGTATGATATAGATAGATTGACCCTAGCTTCACAGAACTACTTTGTCTCTTGAATGATATGCTACCAGAAGAAAATGAACTTATATATTGAACATATAACACGAAAAAAATTCTATGTTAAATGATAATTATCTCTAAAAAATATATATTATTGGATAAATAATTTCATATTCTTTCACATGGACCATGAATCACTAATAAAATTCCCTAACTGTGGTACAGATTGATAGATAAAAAATGAATCAAGTACATTGAAATATGTTTGGAACTTTCCTATCATTTAAAATTTTAGAACAATATATAGATTTCAGAAACATATGATACAATTGATATGGAATGTAAATATAGGAATTAAATATGGAAACCTATGTCATCCAATAGATTCTACTCAGTGGAATAAAATAGATTATTATTATCTTGAATTTGGAAATGAGCAGATAAACATTCATCTTACATCATGTATATATGGAATAAATCCTTTTGGTGTATAGATTAGTGTTCATAGTACATGGTCTATAATTTTTGTAAATAATAAATTTCTTATAGTGTTTTTAATGAAGTGAAAATAATTTTGGTTGTAATTGAATATATCTGGACCCAAGAAACCTTGTAATGATATTGATTTATATTTGCCTCCATTAATTGAAGATCTAAAATTGATATGGGATATATGTGTGGAAATTTATTATGATAATATATGTGAATAATTAACATTGATGTCCATGTTGTATGGGATGATAAATGACTTTTCAAATTATATAATTTTTTTTGGATATAGCGTTAATGCAATTTTGGGGTGTCCCCTTTGTGAAGAATGTAGACACTCGGTTCTGTTGAAACATTCCTCAAATACTATTATTTTAGGATATTTTAAATTTTAACCTCGATGAAATAAATAATAATCTCATATAACATCATTTTGATGGGAATATCGAACAAGGTAAAACATTGTCTCTATTGACAGGTTATCAACTATTCAATAATGTAAAACTACTGACACTATTTTCAGTAAACCATTTTTAAAGAAACTTACAAAATCATGCTGAAAAAAAGAGATAAATTTCCTTATAATTATTATATTGGAATTGCTCATATGTTAGAAATTTTCTTGCTGTCATGTATGTCAAAAAATATATTTGATAGTGTTATTGGAATGTTACTAAATGTTCTTGAAAAAACAAAATATGGAATAAAGGATAGGTTGAACATGATTGACATGGGAGTAAGGAAAGTGTTGTCATTGGTGAACGGTAAATTGTGGAATTTCTTCTTATAATATCTTACACTCTATCTAGGAAAGAAAAATTACAAATTTCCATTTTACTTAATGGTGTAAAAGTTTAAGAGTGGTATTTATAAAATACAAAGAATGTCATGATGATGAATAATTTGAAGTTACATGGACTAAAATTAAATTATTGTGATGTTTTGATATAATATTTTATTCCTTGTTGATTTATGTTACAGTCAGCCAA
This sequence comes from Viscum album, assembly GCA_963277665.1. Classification (NCBI taxonomy): domain Eukaryota; kingdom Viridiplantae; phylum Streptophyta; class Magnoliopsida; order Santalales; family Viscaceae; genus Viscum; species Viscum album. The sequence goes on along the minus strand of OY728158.1, from coordinate 1,893,230,332 downwards.
AAAATTTACAACATACATTAACCAGACTCTGCTTCCTTTTCAAAGCTTTATGCAGTTATGTCGTTGACCCAGTGAAGTTTTCAATCATAAATAAGGAGTTTGTAGTCATATTATTTAAATTATAGATGTTTTCCCCATAATTATTCATTGATATAATGGTCAATATGATGGTTCAATGGGTTATAAAGGTTCAGCTATCCATTATAAATAGATATACCCATTGACAAAAAATATTAAGATTTTGAAATGGTATTTCAAGATCTAAAGTCGGCCAGAAAGTTGTATTTCAGAATGAAATATTATGGAAGAAGTTTTTGAATTCTATTCTGATTTCCTAAGATATGTTTATAGCATTGGTATCCCAAAGTTTCTTCATAGAGTATGAATTATGGAAAATGAGATTTTAGGAAGAGGTGTTGTTACAGATACCATCATAGTGTAGGGGCAAATAAACCTTTAAATTTTACATAATAGTGAAGATGCTGATCTATCCATTGAATCCCACAATGGAATTTTTAGATATTTGATTCCATCAAGGGATTAATGATGGGTATCAAATACACATGATAAATAGTTTATAGTATGGTTCCAAGATCAAATATATAAGGATTTATCTAAATATATGAATTCATCTTCCAAATTAATCCGATGGCTATCTAGGTGACCAAATTAAAATGATATATCTTAAAGTGGTTTTCTAATCTATAATTATACAGTTTTAAAAAAAGAATAAGGTGATTTCATTATGATGAAAAAAGTGGATTAACACTTATTGAGGAATAAATACACATATCTTTTTCTAAGTATTAAATTCCAATTTATGAGAATACGTCATATTTCAGCATCGTTAAACAAATATATTAGTTGTACTATACAACATTTAAAGTGATTATTTTCCATTGGGAATGGGTTTACAATATGAGTGTAGTGAAATTTGATGAAATTTTATTCATGAATGTGAATTTCAGTGTGGAAGGGGGGTGTGATGATTCATTCAAAATGGAATCACAAGTACTTAAATTATTTTATATCTCAGACCCAACAAAAAATAATTGGTTCATTGTCTAGCTGGTGACTGGGGTCATATGAAAAATCAATCGTGGATCTCCATTTCATTAGGAGATCAACATTATCTCATAGTTGTCCTGATGAAAACAATATATTGTATGATAGAGGGGACCACAAAAGGGGATTTAGATTCATGAAAAAGTATCCAAATCCCTTAAAACTTTTAAAAAGAGTGTGTTCAATGATATGGTTAAAGTGTTTTTTAATATAAAATGATTTTTATCTTAATATTATTTGTTATATACTACATTAACATAATATTAATTAAATATTTGAATACAAAGGAATACAATGAATTATGCACGTGATTTTTTTACCAATCCTGGGGAATAACATACTATTGATCCGGAAACTACAAAATTATTAGGAGATCAAAAACATGTTAAGGAAAAATACAATAATGATACAACATCACAGTGTTGAACAAAAGTTTCCAAGAATGAATTAGGTGTATAAGTTTTACGGTTGGATGGAATCACCAATAATAACCTATTGGAAATGATAAGTCTATGTTTATTAGTTATATTTGGGTCATATTGAGGATTTCTATGCCGATTGATTTAGATTCATAGTTCCACGTCCTTCGAGAAAATAAGGAAACCCTTTGGGAAGATATAAAGGTAATTTTATGATATTCTTTCTCTATTTACCAAAATATTATATAATGTAACTTCGAACTAATTTTCAATATTCTTTGAATTTGTCACTTATTTTAAAATATTTCTATAAGAAATATTTTTTAATGGGCTTTAAAATATCCCATAGTGGCTTTGAGACTCTTCTTACAAAGTTAAATTTTGGGGATGCTGAGGGGAATGTAAAGCCTCACCCACCAATTATTTTTGAACACATTATAATGTTGGAAACATGGAATTATTTCATCAATTATTGCGATGAGAAATCATTTTAGATACATTTTAGTTGATAATATATTATTTAACATTATTATTGTTTTCAATTTGATTCAAAATTATTAATTTATAAAACATAAATAGAGTACTGAAAATAAATAATGTGCATCAAAACCAATGTACGCATATCACAAAGAAAGAATGTTGTATGCTTCACTAGAGAAGAAATTGGAATGTATTTTAAACCAAAAATAGAATTTTTATGGGATATAAAACAATATATGTTTCTTTGTTCATATATATATTGATGAGTCAAAATGTGAAGCCACTTTAATCCAATGTCATGTGATATGGAAGGTGGATCATGTAAATAAGAAGGGTAGACTATTTGATAAAAACAAAAAATTAGTATCAGAAAAATGTGTATGTATGTAATAATAGTAATTTATTATGCTTTATAGTAGTATTACATAAAAATATCTCTTTATTTTTATATTTTTTATATGTTTTAGAAAATAGAATTAACACTTACCATGATGAAATAAAAACTACATTAAGTAGATTTGAAGCTATCAAAACAATATGGCCATACTAAAGGAGTAGGTTTTAGTGTTTCTCCTAGATCATATTTCAAGAAGATAAAACCAAATGGAGACATATATAATATTATGAATGGATTTATGTAAAAATTAAATGATTTACATGATATTAATGTCAATTCTGGTTTGTTTGACTAATATATGAGAATGGATCAAAGAGAACAGGTGATAACACAAGGATCTAAAAATGAAGAACCAAATGAACCTACTAGCTTTGAGGAAATTCATTACCCTAAAATGTATAACTCAACAAAGTTAATAAATTTTTTAATTAATCTTCCCCAAAATTTTTATCAAACAAATTTAGATAAATTTCTATTAATAAAAATTTGATGGTAAAAGTTATATGTGATTTATATCTATCAAAACCAACACATTGACTTGTTGGATGAGGAATAATGTATAATATCATGGGAGAAAATATACACAATAAATAACCCCCAAAAGATCACATGATAGTATGGATTTAGTTTGCTCAAGATCCAACCATTAAGTTGGCTATTCCACTTGATGATCATTATATTACAATAGTTAATGATGCTATTGGAATATTCCTAGCATGTCCATAAAATTTATAAAGATACACACAATATTTCCTTATCATATTTTTTTATTATGAAAAACATGTAAGAATTTATGAAAAAGGTAATAAGTGAGGTACGATATTATAGATAGATAATGTAACGAGGAAACAGAAGGTTGGATCAATACATTCTAGTGAATCAACTAAGAAATAAAAAGGATATCTCGGGAGTACCTACTCCTCATCAGTTCCAAATAAACATTTATAATCATTAAAGCTTCATGAAGAGACCAAATTTAAATTTGAAAATATGCATTAAACTCCATATAAAGAATAAATATTTGGATTTTTTATTACATACACATTTAATCTTGAGAGTATAAATGATATTCTCAAGTTATAATGGTTAGGAGTCTTAGTTCTGAATACAAAAATAATATACAATTTAATAATAAATCTATCCAAATAGTGGCATAATATGTTTATTAACATTAAAAAATATTCATACTTTATATAGGTTGTTATATTACTACTATATAAATTTAAAACTGTGAAAATCATGATTTTGATTCATTAATCCCTATATCATTTCTATGCAATAAACTTCTTCAAAGAAAGAATAGATGATAAGAAGAAATATCATCTATGCAATGAATTTGAGAAAACAATAACAAGAGATAGAATATTGTTTATTCTTATAGTATACGGGTGAAATTCTAAAATCTAATAACATAAAATATATTTTTTTATTTTTCCCTACTTATTTGTTTTGCCTTTTTTAGGATGCACTAGATGCTGATCACACTCACTTTAGACTCCCCAAATATTTATTTTTTTGATTAACTACACGGATATCAAATAAACCGACCCCACATGATGTGTATTGTGAATTAGTAATACATTGAAATAAAAATTTTATAAATAAACTTCAAATTATCTGTTTCAGCTTGTGTTTTAAGAAGAATTTTATTTTGATAAGGTGGTCAATAAATATAGGATAATTCATGGAATGAAGTTGGTCACTAAACATAAAAATCATGTGGATTACATTAAATGGAAATAGATCCAAATATATATAGAATGATGTAACAATCAAAGCATATTTCAAAATATTTTACTTATTTTATTCGATGTTTCTACAGTGTTTGAAGCAAGATAATTCCAATGATTATAGAAATTATTTTTCAAAAATTATTAAAGATATCATAAACCATAAAAAGACTAGAACCCACAAATAGGTAATTTCTAAAGGTAATTTTGATTTCATTACAAATATTTCTTAATCATTTATTTTTCTATATTTTCTCAGAACTACCAATATTTTTGACAACCTTTATACACAAAAGAATGAGTAAATTTATTTAGACATGGGTGGGTAGTATATATGGTGGTAGGATGTTTTTCAACATAAAATGTAACCAATTACCAATTATGTTTGAGACCTAGTTTCGTCTATGACCTTAGAAATATATTTTGGTGTGAAGAATTAGTATCAAAATTCATATATATCTTTTTATCTGTTTCTCAAGGATAAATATAATGGAGGAAATCAATTTTTATAGAAATGAGTAGAAAAAATAGTGTTATAATGTATATTGGCATCATAAAGAAGTGACTTCCTACTACTTTTTTAGTTAATTTTTTCACCATTTTATCTAATTAATTAATTAATTTAGTTATAATTGGTAGAATAAATTTAGACTAATTCCCTCTAAAGGGTTCCATCATGGCTGGTGGTAAATGATAGAATAAAAGAATAATATAGTGGTTTTACTTTGGTGGGTTGTATGCGGTCATAAATTAAATATATGATATAATATCACAAATGTTTTTGAAATCCATAAAAGTAACACATCAAGTTTACCTTAGTGAAATTTACTCACTAAAATTGATTCTTTTGAATGCACATAATTTAAAATTAAATTATCCTACAATTATATCACATAGAATCTCACTATAATTACATGAGTAGAGGTGTTAAAACTATTCTTATTATGCATATAGATAATTTTTCATTAACTCACCATAAAAAATGTGTCCACTGGTACATCACTAATATTCATGTGCATATTCATTATGTAAAATGATCCATGTTCACAAGATCGTTAATAAAAAACTCATCATTATTCTCAATAAAATATACATGAGAATAGGCATGTTCCCATTTTGATGAAAACATTATGATTTTGTTATGTTATAGATTATCATCACCTAGAATATTTAAAATGATATAATAATCTATAGCCCAATATAGGAAGATTTAAAGGATACACAATATTTTAGTTTCAACTGGTTGCTATAAAGGGATATACTAATTTTTAATAGTGAAAAAATGGGTAAACAATTTATAATGGTGTTTACTATGTTCTGAATATACATAATGGTTTACACTGAAATTTTTTCCCTCAAAGAATATAAATGGTTTATCATGGATTTTTTACTCTCTTTTATGGTGAAATAGACAGATAGATTTTTATGTTCCATAAAAAATCATATATAAATATTTATTTTAGTTCAATCAATGAATGAAAATATCTTTTCACTAATTTTTAATGTCTTCTAGGAATAAATAAATGGATGCACTAATGTTTAGTATATTCAAGGAATATATAATTTTTTATGCCAGTTTTTTTTTCATCAAATAAGAATAAAAATGTTTATATATGAGTTTTACACCAACCTAAAAGGATAAAAGTTTTTTATAAAATTTTCTATAATACTTGAATGTTATATAATCATAAAATGGTTCATGTTTTTGGGATTGAGCATAGAAAACATATCATATGTATCAAAAATGGTTTAATAGAAAATATTATATTCTAGAATCATATTTTAAAACAACAGGACAATGATTTCTGATTATCTGTGAAAAACTAGTGTTATAATTTCAAGATGTCATGAAGGAATAAAATATTTTAATGTATAAAATGTATTTAAAAAAAAATTTATGATGATATTTATAGTTTAGAGACTTTAATAAATAAATATCAAATAGGTAATCATCATCTATATAAGGTAGCCTTTTTTATAATTTAAGTTCATGTGGTAAGGACCATTCAAGGAAGTTTAATTTCAAATTAGTTGATCCATTGTATTTTCTCTTATGGTCATGTAAGATTAACTAAATTCCTTTCAAATTACTTCAATATGATCAAGAATAATTACAGTATAGTTTAATGATATATAACTAGGAAAAATTAGCTTTTATTGGATTTATCATCATTTTATATATTCCTTTTAATCAATTTCCTCATAATTTTCATCTAATACTTATTTTTTTAATTTTAAAGGTGATCCTGAAGAAATGAATTAATCAACAAGGATGATTCACTGTTATACTATGATAATTTCTTAACAAGCATTATGCACTCATGATGATGCAATTTTCTTTTTATTCTCCAATGCATTCAACACTCTGTGTTATGAAACTGCAATATTATTAGATAACCTAGTGTGTTTAATGTTTTTTAGGATAAAAAAACATGGTGGAATCAACCATACATCAAATTGTTACATGACGTACCTGGTATGACTCAAATTTTGTGGTTTTAGTTTAGACATGAAATTTTATTAATGTTTTTTTACATTTGTTTTTAATTTATTTCATTGTAGTACTACAAACATAATAAATTTTTTCCTATGTAGGTGGATTTTTTCATGATTTGGGGTGGTTTGTTAAAAGATTCTCATGCTTATGAGATATTGGACATCGTTACTGGAACTGAGATAATAAATAAAATTAAATGGTTCATGAATGTATATAACCATCATGAGAAGGTGAATTCCTACAACATATTTAATTAATTTTCCATCATTTTATCTATTATTTTTATGTTAATTTACTTATCATTTTTATCTAATAATTATTTAGTTTTTTATTGTTCTTTTGGGAAGTTATATTTTTCTTTCAACAATATGAAACAAGCCATAAAATATTGAACATTTTCCATTTTTATAGAAGAGGAAACCCAATGCTTCCTAAAACGTTAAGTGTTTAAGGTACCATGAGGTTTCCTATTCAATAAAAATGGAAGTAGTTCCATTTTTATAGATTTTTTCTAGTCAATATGAATTCAAAACACATATAACAAACTAAATCATCCACACCTCAATTCGATACAATGTTTTCTCGACATGACTCAAACTATATGTTTTGTTTATAATTTACATTTTAGTTAGAGAAACACATAACTTGCCCAAAATTGTGAAAATGAATTCATATTATTTTGATAATTTATGAAAATGATACATATATCATTTGTGACATGTAATAATTAGCCTAACCTTATTCATATGCAACGTGTGACAGTTGTCACTCCAAGTATAAACGTTTATTTAAAATTGACATTAATTTTAGTAAAAAAGATAAGCGACATACTCCAAACCTATAAAATTCATTTTTATTCTTCTAATAAATTACTAAAATGATCCATAACATATTATTGACATATAAATATATTTATCACCTCAATATAATACACGGTTTTCCTATTATAAATACATGTGTCTGTGATCGATTTAGAATTGACATTTTAGTTCAAAAAGTATCACTCATTGAAAACCAAAGAAACATGATTATATTGTATTTATAAATTAATACAATAATTCTTAAGTCATTTCTGACAGGTTGGAAATAGTATCATGTCAAACTAACCCAATATGTGACCTGTATGACTCAAGGTGATTGTTTCCAATTTAAAAAGTCATTTTAGTAAGAAACATAAGTTCCATACTAAAATATGATTAAAATATTTGGATTAATTTTATACATTTTTAAATTATCCATAAATCATATTCAATGTGTAGGAATCATCTTCACATCAATACGATGCATGGTATGACTGGTATAACTCCAAGTGTGTCTCTTTATTTAAAATTGACATTAATTTTAGTACAAAAAACAACTAACATTCTCAAAACCGAGAAACAATATTCACATTATTTTTATACTTTAAGAAAATTATCAATAAGTAATTTTTGACATGCAATAATCTTTCTCACATTAATGTAATTCATAGTGTGATCGGTATGACTCAAATTTTTTCTTTTAATATAATTTTTTTATTACTTTTAGTAAAAAAGAAAACTAACATACACAAAACCAAGAAAACAAATTTATATTATTTTTATACTTTATTAGAGAATCCATAAGATATTTTTGATGTTTATGAATCAACTACACCTCAATCCAATACATGATGTGCCCGATATGACTCAAAATGTCCATTATTGGCTTAATATTGACATTTTATTTCAAAAAGTCTCACTCCTAAAAAACCATGAATAAATGATCATATTGTATTGATAATTTAGTAATATGATTAATATTTAATTTTTAACATATAGGAAATAGTCTCGCATAAAACCAACAGATGATGTGACTGGTATGAATCAAAGTGTGTGTTTCTAGTTTAAAATGACAATTTAGTAAAAAAAAAAGTGGCATACTCAAAACTGATTAACCACATTCAGATTGTTTTGATACTTTAGATAAATTATTTATATGTCATTTTTTCCATTTAAGAATAATCCAATCCTCAATCCTATGCACGGTGTGATTAGTATGACTCCAAGTGGGTATTTTTATTTAAAATTGGGATTAATTTTAGTCAAAAAGACAACTAACATTTTTGAAACCAAGAAAACTCATTCGGACTATTTTGGTATGTTAAGAAAATGAACCATAAGTTATTGTTTATTTGTAACACTTAGTTGAACATTATTCCAAGACACAGTGTGACTGATATGTCTCCATGTGTTTCTTATTATATCAAAATTGACATTAATTTTAGTAAAAAGAAAACTCACACACTACAAATCTAGATAAATTATTCATATTGTTTTTGAATCTTTATAAAAATGAATAATAATTAATTTTATATGTTTAGGAATCATTCTAGACTCAATTTGATCAATGATATTCCCAGTATTACACAACCTGTCTGTAATTATTTTGAAGTTGATATTTTATTTTAAAAGGTTTTACTCACTAAAAACAAAGAAAAATTCTCAAATTGTCTTAATAATTTTGGAAAATTATTTATAATCCTTTTTTGACATGTATTAATCATTATCATGTCATCCTAACACACTATGTGATCGATATGATTCAAAGTTCAAATTTCTAGTTTAAAATAAAATTTTAGTAAAAAAACAAAAGTGACATACTCAATACTGAGAAAAACATTCATATTATTTTGGTAACTTTAAAAAATAATCCATAGTCATTTTTTATGTGTAGAAATCATACTCACTTCAATCTGATGAAATTTTTGACTAGTATGACTCCAATTGTGTATTTTTCTTTAAATTGACTTTAATTTTTGAAACAAAAATACAAGTGAAATACTAAAAACTGAGAAAAAACATTCATAGTGTTTTATTAATTTAATAAAATGATCTATAACTAATTCGTGTTGTATAAGATGAGCCAAACCTTAATCCGATACGTGATGTGATTGGTATGAATCAAAGTGTCTATTATCATTTTAAAATTTTCATTTTAGTTCAAAAAGTTTCACTCACTGAAAAATGAGAAAATATGATTGGGATTTATTGATAATTTAGGACAATGATTATTAAAAAAATTTAACATATAGGAATTTTATTCACATCAAATGGACACATGACGTGACCATTATAACTCAAAGTAACTGTTTCCAGTTTAAAATGATATTTTAGTAAAAAACACAACCGTCATACTCAAAACCAAGAAAATTAATTTGTTTTTTTATAATTTATAAAAATGATACATATTTAATTTGTGACATGTAGGAATAATTTGAACCTGAATCAGACTCACTTTCTAATCGACATGACTCTAAGTGTGTATTTTTATTTAAAATTGAAATTAATTTTAGTGAAAATATAATTAACAAACTCAAAATTGAGAAAAAAAAATCTAATTATTTTGGTACTTTAGGAAAATTATCAATAAGTCTTTTATGACATGTTGGAATAAACCATGCCTCAATCTGATACATTATGTGCCTGGTATTACTCAATGTGTTTTTTATCTAAAAACTAAGAAAATATGCTGGGATTTTCTTGATTATTTAGGAAAATGATTCATAAGTCATTCATAACATGTAGGAATCAGTATCACATCAAACCGACACATGCTATGATTAGTATGACTCAAAGTTCATGTTTCTAGTTTAAAATGAAATTTTAGTTGAAAAAGTACCGTACTCAAAATCGAACAAACACATTCAGATTATTTAGATACATTAAGGAAATAATCCATAAGTCATTTGGGACATGGGGGAATTCAAAACACCTCAATTTTACCCATGGTTTTACTGTTATGACTCCAAATGCATGTTTTCAATATATAAGTGTCATTTTAGTTTAAAACATGAATCACATTTCCAAACCGAGAAAACAAGATGAGATTGCTTTCTCATAATTTTATCTTTTATTTATTAATTAATTTCCTTATCATTTTTATATCATACTTATTTAGATAATTTTTATAGGGATAATTTTGAATATGAAATAGAAATTTTGTGGTGTGAAAGAATCAACTACAACTCAATCTGATACACCATTTTCTTGGAATGACTCAAAGTTTAGTTTAAAATTAAAACTTTTTGTTTAATTTCTTTCTTTATTTTATTACTAAAATAATAATTTTTTTATTATAAGGGTTTATTTGTTTCCGGAATTTTGGGTGGTTTTGTTGGTCTTGGGATAAATACAAAGAACATTGATGTTTTTGAATGTCAGTGATAATGTGTACTTACTCAAGTAATTTTATAAACCAATATTTTAAATTTCTAAAATATAGTGTTTTTTTCTTGTATTTTTATTCTAAATTTTATTTGATTTAAATTATATATGTGTACCTATTTTTCCTATTGTTTTGCGTGTTTTTTATGGTATTGTAGTGTGATATAATTTTAAAAGAACACTCTAGTATCCCCCTTTATCAGTGCTAATAAATGTACTGAAAAAATGTATCATTTATCAGTTCTTCAGAAATCACTAATGATAGATCCCTTTATTAGATCCTTTAGAATCAATGTTAATGGAGCCCATTATCTGTGATTTTATAGAAATGATAAAATCAAATGGCTTTTAATCATGCTTTGGTAGTCATTTTTTTCATTAAAAAAAGGACAATTATAGCTTTGTTAAATGTCTATTTTTTAGTAGTTTAGTTGAGGTGTAATGCTTGTTGTGTTTCTCTATAATAATTACACACTGGAAGTATAGTGAAAATTATACACAGATGAGTATCACACCAAAGGTCTTGGGGTATATCATTAACTCAATCTGGAATAACCGGGTAAATAGGGGATCAACACCCATGTAGTGTTTTCCATGATGATACCAAGAACTCCACCTAGGTAATGATGATGATAGAGGATCACACCCCAGTACTCACTTAAGGATTCTAAAAACATTATCCAATAAGTCCCACTAAAGCGATCATCATCCTATGTGTAGGATGTGTTTCCATACTAACCCTTAGGGGATTGATCGAGGGTATGAACCCTAGCAAAACTTGTCTAAGATGAAGAGGAAAAGGTAACCAAGACATATTTCAAAGATTAAATGACATATACTAAGAGTATACAATGTGTCTCTCTCGCATTAGATCCTACCCACATATCATGGTCGATGACCATGTCTTTATCATAATATACGTCTAGTCTATGATTGTATACTCCTAACTGTGTCAAAGTACGTGGATCTTCCCCTATATAGATGGTATGGCCATGTCCGTGTTGGAGTATATGATGTCTCCGTGACTGTGTACTCTTATCCATGTATTTTCACACTCTGAGGAACACACTGAGCTTTTAGTTAGAATCAAAAATCATTTGACTGAGGTCACATGCTATGTGATATTTATCTTCACCACAAAAACCTAGTGTCATACTAGGGGTCCCACATGCTTTGTAATATTAGATTACACATCATATATTATGGGATTTTCTAGAATCCCATATCTATATCACTCATCTTCTTATACTCCTCCAGACATTTCTCTGGGCCTGCCCCATGCCGAAAACTAAGGAACACCGTCAGATGAGACTTTCTGTTAGAGAAAATCAGAATTAGGCCACAAAAAATGCATGGAAAATACTTCCGTCATATCTATGAGTAGCCTCATGTTGAATCCCCACGAATAAACTCCAATCATATCTCAATTCATCATCATACATAAATACATTCATTGTTTCGAACCTGGATCTACGATATAAATCCATTGTGCCAAGAAATGGGTGCACAATGACTGATTTACATGTATTTATCAAACCACTATTTAAAATAATTTTCCTCAATAAAAGAAATATGATGGATGAAATGAAAAACCCCAAAAATGAGGAGAAATTAATGGAAAATGATCATTTTTCCACAATTCATTATCGTTAGAATGTTAAATGAAGAGATAATAAAATAATCACAAAGAAAAATCCCCAATTCCAGGATTAATCAAACCTATACCTATAATACGAACGATTCTAAAAAATTATTATTGGATTAATTTTAGTTCATCATAGGAATAATAAAAGAGGATAAATCCAGATAAAAAAATTTCATACCATGATTTGGATTAAACACCAATGAAGAATGAATATGCATCGTTGTTGTTGGTGACATATTTGAATTCCACTTTGCACCAATTGATGATCCTTGATCTGGTTGTTGTTCATCCATGGAAGTTCCTCCAACACTCTCTAATGGATCCCCGTGATTTAAAGGGTTATACACCTAAACCTGTAAATCCACCAAAATAGCATTTATATTTAAAATTACTTGGTCGATTATTTAAGTAGATAAACTTATTTTAATTTATTTATTTATTTTAAACATCCACCCACAGTTGTGCCTCAACCCGAACACCTGATGTGCTCCATGGTTATGTCACACCTAGGGTAAAATCCACACTCCTAAATCAATAGTGGCCTCATATTTCTCATTTGAGACTCCATTTAAAATAATTTAAATTTTCTAGAAAAACTATATGCATATACATTTAATAAATTTAAAAAATTAATTCTTGTAAATTCGAGCCTCAGAATCTCATATCGACTTCATGCCCAACTTCAAAAATAATCCATATAAGATTTCAAAATAATACATACAGAAATTGGAGTCATTATACATCATATTAGATAGGATGGTTTATGATCACGTTTATTTGATTGGGGTAAGTATTAACAATTGTTATGTTAGTTTTTTAATATGAATGTTTATGTTGATTATGCTCCACCTCTTTAGTATGAAAAATTAATTAGACTTAGTAAGTGACAGGTTGGACCTGATTGTGGATATACAATTGATGCGTCGATTGGTATCAAGACGAAAATTAGTTGGATAAATTAAATGGTATTTTACCCATAGTTTTAAAATATATTGTGAAAGGTATTGAAAGTATATTTTAGATGTCTAGCATTTTTATTTCTCTCACTACGATATCATTTATTGATGTCTATATAATTATTTGATTATTTGGAATATTCATGGTCATTTATTCAAGCTTATGTGGTTATTTATATGCAATTATTTAGTTATTATTTACTCCTACCATATTATTATTCATTTTCAAGTTATTGTTCAAATGAGACATCTTTTAGTTATTTACCTCGAAATATTGATTATGCATTATGTATTGATAATAGATTCAGTATATGCTTACCCTTACAAAGAATTTTATATCACCCCTTTATTATGTTATATTTTCCCCAAGATATCAAGAAGTGTTTTTTTATTGATATACAAGGATATTCTAGGTAGATATATGGTGTTATTAAACAAAATTATATGATGTATTTTTATGTATTTAAATGTAAATTAGATTCAAGTATGTATCTAATTTACCAAAACTACTAAAATATTTGGTCCTTTTGGATGAGATTTCATATATTTAGTGAAAACAAATAATGTTACCAAAAAATTTGGTATACAATATTCTTGGTATTTTTAGTTTGTATCATTGGAATTTTAATAGAATATTTTGAAAATAGATTTAAGAAAACAGATATTAGGGTACATAACCCTATGATAGACATTGAGGATATGTTTTGAAGAACATCCTAATGTTTTGGTAAGGTGGATATTATAAATTTTTTCATAGAAATAAATCCCTAAATTGATACTAAAAGTGGAATTGTTTTTGGAACAGATGTTCCTACGGGTAATAACTCTAAAAAATGCATGTCGGGCTTGACTCAAGCATTACCAGGTACAAAAAACGATTCTTACTATGAACTTGGTTCGAAAATACCTGGGGATATTTTTGGGTTAATTAACATTATATTTAAAACCATTATTACGATTTTGAATATATTTTTATAATTTTAAAACAATCTTAATTAAACTATTTTTATGAATATGAGATAATTCAAGTGTAATTTTTTAAACTTATGTTAACTATTTTAATAGTTTTGTGATTAGAAATTATGTTTCATAATATAATGATCTAATCTAATGTATTCCATTATTTAAAAATGGTTCCTACTGGAAGGAATGAGAACTATATTTATGGACATTATCTACAGAGTATGAATGATTATTTATTTTATTAGATCAATCCAATCATTTGAAGAGAACTAGTCTCCCAAGAATCTCCACATATATGGACATAGAATCATGTTATATCAATAGAGAGAAATAATTATCTGATTATTATGACTTAAGAGGGAATAATAAGAAGAAGAGGATGGTAAAGAAAAAATTACAAGGGGAAGAAGGGAAATAATTATTTTTTCCATATATAATAATTGTGGAATGAATCACTTTGGCACATGCTTGAAGGTAATAAGAGTTTCCTAAAAATATGGAGAGAAAAGACATCATGATCATGATTTAATGGGTAAGAAATAATATTTCAATGAGAAATCATTCAACTATAAGGATATAAGGAACTATGGGAATGAATTCCCCAACAATAAAAGGGAATATACCTCAAAATTAGCTAGGGATCAAGGTCAAGATTATGTTATTACTATATATGAAGTGGAATGATTAATGTGCCTGTTTTTATATTTAAAAATTATGTTATAAGAGTATTTTATCAATGATATTATGGTTATAATAATAATTGAACATATAATGATTATACCGAAGTACTTTTTCTTTAAGTATTTGATATCATATATTA
Organism: Viscum album; assembly: GCA_963277665.1. NCBI lineage: Eukaryota > Viridiplantae > Streptophyta > Magnoliopsida > Santalales > Viscaceae > Viscum > Viscum album. The sequence goes on along the minus strand of OY728158.1, from coordinate 1,893,215,176 downwards.
AATGGTACCAAGGACTAAAAAATTGTTTCAATGGAAAGTTAATCTTTGTGGAAAACATGTTATTGAGGGAATATATCACTTAATATGATATTGATGTTGAGAAAATAATTATAAAGAGATGTTTTTTGGATATTATTGGTAACATTGAAATTGGTTAGTGATTTTATGGTTTATGTTATCTATTCTATATTTTAATGCATGTATGGATTTGTGGAATATATACAATGATAAAAGATTTTATTTTAGGGATTTTCCATGTTTTAATTATGTTTTTATGGTTATCAAGGTATTAAATTTTTTGTATTGTGTTATTAATAGAAACTTTATACTATTTGGGTAATATAATAATGATTTTGGGACATTCCTTATAAATTTTTGGACTTATTATTTGGTTAGACATATCTTGGATGATTCTAAATGTTAAAAAATTGTGAAATGGATTAAGTTGGATTTTGAGAGTTATTATTATTGTATTATATATTAATGTATTATATTATAGGAATTTCTATAGCCATTTTGGTTTTATTAATGATAGAATAGTATCTTGTTACTCTTTTATGGATCTTAGGATCTGGTAAAAGTAATGTTTTGTGATTCAGGCATAAAAAATCATTTTTGGTTATTTAAATCTTAGAGTAATAGATGAAGTGTAAATTGATCAAAGCACAACAAAAGGAATAAATTATTCTTGTAAAATATAAATATATAAAGTAATTATATTTCCTTATATTATTATACAATAAAACAATTCCTCAGCCCTAGGAAAATGATCTTGAAACAAAAAATTTGTCATAATACCTTCTTTTCTGATGAACCGATTGTCTTATAACCCTTTATAGATATATGATATTATGTTCAGTTTTAAAAACCCCAAATCCAATAGCATAGATTTGGTGGTTACTTTATTAAATTTTCATAAGATACAGGGAATTACATCTCGAATGACCGAATAGTTTAGTAGTATTGATATACAAGACACATACTTGAAATTCATATTACATTTTAAATAAAACAATAAATAATTTATTTTCTTTGAGATCATCATTAGTACCCTTAGTGTAACCCTACATATTAATGAAAAAAATTAATATAATCCTATATATAATAAAACATAAGAAATGGGTGAGATCAAATGCTTGGTAAGTGTTAAGTAAAACAGAAGCTATCATAAATCAATAAGAATAATCAACATGGAAAGGTAAATAACTAAACCAAAATCTCATTTAAATAACATAAATATCATTAAAAGACAATTCTTAACCAATATGGAAATATAAATAACTAAAAACACATTCAATTTAATAAATAACTGAAAATTAAATGCATCTAGAGATAATATCATAGTGAAAATATCATGGACTAATAATAATAAAATCTGAATTCTAAAAGATTGAAATGCTTAATTATTGGACATCATACCTTAGGTATAATAATACATCTAATTTAAGGACCTTTCACTATATGGCTTAAAAATACTAGGCACAAACTGATCTAGTTTTGATAATTGTACCTCTACTATCAATAAATTTCATAAGATAGTTTTAAACTCTTGGGTACAAACCCATTTGGTTTGGCCAACTGATTTATCTCATGAGACCTATCGATGCATCAAGTAGTTTTCTATAAATGGTTCCAACCCATAGTTTCATGCCCAAAGAATTCCTCATATATAAAATAATCAATTTAATTCATGAATCAATATGACTTACTAAAAAATTTCTATATTGAATAAGAATAGTAATTTATCAATATTTTATAGTGAATCAAATAACATTGAATGTAAAAACTGAATGTGAAAATTATATATGGGTTTGGAAATAATTATATCCATGATACAATAATATAGATATTTTTGATAAATTAAATATCAAATGATCAAAAATATGTGAATGATAAAAGGATGGTATCATTTCAATATATACCCAGTGTTGAATAAGTAAAATAAAGGGTTGTTTTCATTGGTGAATAAAAGTACCATAAAAATATTATTAAAAACATTTTTGAGTTAAAATATATTTTCACTTTGAAATCCACTTTTAAAAATAAATTGTGTAACTAAGACGTAAAAAACGTTTCTTTGATAATAACCTTGTAAACATATAAAGTGAAATAAAAAGCATTAAGGTGTGACAATAGTTGGAAAATATCTCCATTACTTATAAGCTAAAAATTATTACTTTCATATTTTTTTTGAAAAATTCACTAAATCATTTGTAAAACAATAGGAAGATTCCATTTAATTTTTTTAAAGTAAAACATTGATTAAAAATTACATAAAAAAACTATTTGGGAATAGTAATTTTTTTTTGAAAATATCTTTAAAAAACATGCCAAAGGAATAGAAATATTCTTCAATGGATTCTTAAATTCAAAAAATCCCCCAAAAAATGAAGAGATTGTTATATAAACACTTTCCACCTGAGTCTCTTTTGATTTGTAATCCCCAGGAAAGAAGTTAATTTGAATTAACTATTAAATATTTTGAATATAAATAGATTAATGATATAATAAATTATATGGATGTATATACACCAAAAAAATAAGTGGTGAATATGGAATATGTATCACATAAGTAAATGTGAGATGATAAACCCTTACCCCACGCTTCCATTTAGTTGGACATGCCTTAACCTTTATTTTAATAAATAAATAAATATATATATATATATGTATGTATGTATGTATATATTAAAACCCCATAATAAAATATATATTTTACCATATATTATCTAATTATAATATTATATCACCCATTTTTTATCAATTCATTGAAAAAATCAATGTTTTAGTTGGTAACCGCTTCATTTTTCTGGTTTGTTTTCATTTGGTTGTTCTGGTCCTCATACTTTTATTATAGTTCCATCATTTCCATAATATTATTTATGGTTTAAATATCATATATATTAAATATATATATTTAGATACATCTATAGATATATATATTGAAAAATGAATTACAATGTTCATGGATATGGAAGGTCATATATATGCATGAATGATGTCTTCATTTTTTGATAGATGGATCGAAAGAATAGTAAATAATAATTAAAAAATAAAGGACCATTATTGTTTCATATATATCATATATATTAATTGTTTTTCCATTTATAAATATCCAATTAATGTGGTGATGAAAAAAATTTATACCGCTACATGGAGATAGTAAGTTATATATGTACATAAGCGATGGTTTCACTTTTTGTTGGATGAAAATGAGATTTAATATGGTTATACCATAATAATAATAAAATCCTAGTAAAAATATGATACTCGAGTTATTATTTTCTAATGAAACACATAAATATGAATAATAATAAGAAATAAACTTGAAATATTTGGTAAAGATGATTACATCATCTTTGGCAGACATCCTTTAGATATCTTCTTCAGGGATATAGAGCTGGACTTTTAGAAGGAACAATGTAATGACCCGAACTTTTGTAAATAAAATTCCCTTTATGATTTAATTAAATGTATTATTACATTTTATGGTTATATAAAATGAATGCACTTGTTTGTTTTTATTATATCATATCATATTTAAAATACTGTTAAGAATCATTACCCTTGATAATATATCCATTCAATAGTGATCACATGAACAGTATAGATATAGGGTTTTAACATATCCAATTGACACAAAAAAATTAAGTGATAGTCTCAACCAGTAGGATCATATCCTATGTAGTCCATTTATTAGATATTCCAATGGATATAACATCTCTAGTATTTTCCCATGACCAATCCCAAATTGAGATTCAACAACTTAAGCCTGAGAGAAACCGTTTAAGGTATAAGTTAAAGTTCATTAAGATCACAAATCAAACCATGAACTCTGAACCACCCCACGAAAGTCTCACTATTTCACACCTTACTATTAAGGGTTTTCTATTTTATTAAATGGATATTTATCAAGACCCTAATAATATTAATATGTATATTATATATAACAATGAATATATCTTCAACATATTATTTTCTTATAAATGATTTTGATTTTGATACGGTAAAGAAAAAATTGTTTTTTTGTTTAATATTCCAATTCAATTTAGGAAATTATTTTGGTGAATTAATGGACTTTTAAAATAAATAAAAATTTAATAAAATATTATTATTAAATAATTTTCATTAAATATATATGTTCATATAATTTTTATGAAGTCAAATGTGATTTTTATAAGTGTTTAAAAACTGTTATTGTCAAAAAAACACAGCATTCTTTAATAGATGTTGATTATTATTTTCAATGTGAGAATTCATATATTTAAAAAATTATTTTGATAAATTTAATATTTTTTTAATCATAATGTCGAAATTAATAAATGGTTATTTTGTTATTATTTTTTGATTTAGTTAAAATTTTGGTTAAAATTTAAATAGTGTATAAATATACTGTTTGTATTATGACCTCATAATGACCCAAAAGTGATTTAAAAAATACCATAAAGTGTTTCCACGAACAAATCTATGTTTTAACTTTAGAATAATGTGATTTTATCTTTATTTTATTTATTTTATAAATACTTTACGAGTATTCTGACACCATTAATATAATTTATGGTTTTAAAATCATCTCTTTAAGAGTATGACTCACTTCCAATTCAAAAAGGGTATTATTTTAATATTTTAGGACCTTGGACTAATGAAATTATTAAAACCACCTCTATATTGTACAAATCAAGATAAGGTTTGTGGTTTTGGTTTTTTTATTATATATATTCCAAAAACCGATGTAAAAGAAATAATAAACAAATCCCCACTCTTTTCCCATATAAACCTACACAGTATCCTACTTCTCTTAACTAAAAACACTTGGATAGCTTCCTTACTATTCTTTACCCTATATATAGTCCAATAAAGGTTCCTCCAAGCTCTCAAGAAGCTCTTCCCATGCCTTTGAAGTCACACTCTCAAGGTAAGGGGTCTTTTCTTTCTCCCTTTTATTCAATAATATTCTTTATTTTATACCCATTTATTTTCTATTCCCAATGTTGGGGTGTGTTTCCAACTTTTCCCATATTTCCAATATTATTTACAAATTTTTATATACCACTTTAAATCTCATTAATCCCTCTCAAAAACATTTATGTTCCCCCATTATGCTACATAAATTTCACTGCAGGACTCTATACCAAAAAAATGTGTATTAAATACCAAAACCCAATCCCTATCAAGGGTGTTAACATTTATGAACATATAATTATTTGATTGGGGACTTACATGTAATTATTCCACACTAAATTATTAGGGAATAAATTACTATGATGAATGAATCTATGCTATATGATCTATATGGCTTACTTAAGCGTGAGAATGAAATTAAGGTGAAGAGTGCACCCAAAATTATATAGCGCTCCAATGCATTGGGTAATGTTTAACCTCAAGAGATATCATGTTGGGATAGGGATTAAGCATTATTTCTTTATGGGACGTTTTCCATCATAATCTCTTGGTATGGATCCTTGGCCTGTGTTTATGATGCAGTGTTTTATGTTTTTTCTACAATTTCCATATTGCCTTTATGTTATCATGTTATATTATGCCTCATTATTCATGTTTATTATTCTCACTCCTTTTTCCCCATTGACATGCCAATTGTAAAACATGTATTACTTTTTTCATGTTATGAAATTTTTATTCCCCTACTGGTATTTATATCTCAACCCTTTTTTTATGTATATCCCCCGACCATCCCATGCATATTTAAGTACAAGCATGTTAATGAAGTTTTAAATAATGAATATTTTTATCCTCTTTTAAGTTGTCGCGTAATATACCAAATTCACAAATAATGTAGACTTATATAATTTCGTAACTGTATAAAGTATAATTTTATGTAATAAATCATATATTATTGTGAAATAAGAGAAGGGTTGTTGTAGTTGGTATCAATGGAAATGTTTTGTTTTGTTTTGGATTAGGATTAGAAAACTCTAGAAAAATCCTTTGGAAAAAACTATGTATAATAAAAAATTACAAAATTTGGTAAGTGTAGAGTTAGTGTTTTATCAACAAAATACATCCCAGTTTGGGTACTACAAGTGGATATGACCCCGAAACAGATGTATAGAGGGGTAAAACCTGAAAACACAACATTGAGATAGACTCTACTGGAAACTCAGGCACAACAATGGGCCTTTCTATACAATTGGGCAGACACTCCTAGGAAATATGCTTTGTTAAAATCACATGGTTATTACAAAACATTATTTTTGGAACAAAAAAATGACCATAATATTTCTATGTTTCGAAATAGATCATGGATAACAAAGAATGAATCCTAAAAATTCATAAGTTAAAGAAATACATGTAAGTTATAACTTATACCTTTAATGTAATTGGATTCTTGTTTGGGTGTTTAATAGTTTAAATATACTCATCCCAAACTTTCCCTTTACTCTAGCCAGTGGTCAAAAATATATTGAATCAGGTAATCAACTATTGTGATGAGTATAATGATGACTGGACCAATGAGATGCCCAACCTGATTGGAGACGGAATACCGAATGTTGTGATGATACTAAATCAGCTGAATCAGGTTATGAATAGAAACCTATATCAAGAGGAGCAACCAAATACCAATTATAGAGAACAAGTTGTGGTTGAAACATTTATGTGATAAAGGCCTCTAATTTTCAATGGATCATCTTATCCCATAATCGTGGAACAATGGATCAACTCCATTGAGAAGTTCTTCTCCATCATTCAATATTATAAGAAAAAGAAGGTTATACTATCTATTCAATGTATAGAGGTAGAATATTATTAGTGGTGGATATTGAGAAAGAATAAGAAGAATGAGGGAGAGATTTAAGCGATGGGGTGGAAGGAATAATGAAAACAAATCGATAAATATTTACCTCACTCTCTCCGAAATAAAATGTAAAGATATTTCCATGACCTCAAAAAAAGATGAATAATCAATTGGGGAATATAATGAAGAATTCACAAGAATTTCATGATACATCATCATATTTACCATTACCCATGAATTCATGTTTGACCACTTTTTTGGTGGTATAAAACCCTATCTACAAAAATCCATAGTGATTTGAGACTTTAATATCTATGAGGAAATTTTCTGATTGTCCCTAATCATAGAAATGAAGACCATACCATATCATGTTTATCACAGGGATAAGAAGAGTAAAGTGGATTTTAATTTGGGTGGTATGATATATGTATCTAATTATTTTGTGATATTTCAATATCCCACTTCTCAATGGTGTAGAAAAAGGCACCTTAGAAATTACCTAAGGGGTATAATAAAGTTTTTTAGGTTTGGGATGGAAGGGAACCTAACTAGATATTGCTAATAGGAGAAACCCACAAATGCATCAGAGTAGATTAATGCTTCGATCAACCCTAAGCACATTCTTCATTCCTTCAACTATAAAGAACTAGAGTACTTTGCAAACCAATGCACTATGACAAGGGTTTTAGAAGACAACCAACAACCCCCCAAGGTAGAAAGGGTGATATGTTTCTATCACAATTGCTGAGGAGGATCCCAACAATTAAATGGTGGAATTTATGCTAGTTATTCATTCAATAATATTGAACACACTTTTTTATTCTGTTTTTATGAATTACTTCATATCATGATATATTTGTATAACTATTCAAACACTACCACAAGTCATGTAAGTAGAGTTTTTGGTGAAAATTGAAGATGGAGAAATTATTGCTTTCCAAGTATGTAACTCTTCCTCTATGAATATTTGTGAGATAAATTTCCCAAAAAAAACTTGTCATACTTTTTTAGGGTAATTTGAGGAAATTATTAGAACGGATGGATTTCCCTATATAGAGCTAAATTAAATTTCTATGAGAAGTATGTCACACTCTATATCGCGAATCAACCCCAGATTTTTGACAAATGAATAGTGATGAATAAATATTATATATCATGAACTATATGAGAAGGAATATCTATCTCAAATAATTGGTTCTAAGTAAAGAATCATCCAACATGACATTCCCATTTGGAGGGAACACCCTGATGTGTTTCCTAAAGAATTTCTTACTCTTTCTCCTAGATGAGAGGATTAATTTTCAATAGATATTATACCTGAGGCATTACCATTATCCAATAATCCATATATAATAGATGTTGTGGAACTTGATGAGATAAAGAAAAAACTATTAAATAATCTGGATAAAGGGTTCATATGCCCATGTGCTTCACCATGAGGTGCACCGGTCCACTTAGTTAAGAAGAAGGATGGGTCAATGTTCCTTTACATTGATTATCGCGAACTAAAAATGATCATGATTAAGGAAAATAATCATCTTCCTTGATTTGACGACTTATTCTATCAGCTATGTGATTCACAATACATTTACAAGGTGGATTTGATGCCAGGGAATTACCAAGTTAGGGTAAAGAATGAGGATATACCCAAGACTGTTTTTTTGTACAAGGTATGAGCACTATGAGTTCATAGTAATACTATTCAGACACATTAATCCTCCAAAAATCATTATATACATGATTAATATAGTATTTTTATATTACCTTAAAATTTTGGTTGTAGTACATATCCATGATATTCTAATATACTCCAAAAATAATGAAGGGCTTGAGAAACATTTAAGAAATATTCTAAAGGCATTACGAAAGGATAAGTTTTATTCCAATTACAAAATATATGAGTTCTTTTTGAAGAAATTCTCATTCATGTGTCATATCATCAACAGGAATGGGATGTATGTGGGTCCTTCAAAATATAAAAAATTTGAGGATGTATAAGTAAAATATTTGTGATATATATCTATAGTTTCCTTAGATTAGCTGGGTACTATCATCAATTTTTGAACAATTTCTCATTATTATATAACCCTCTTAATAGTATAACTCATAAGGGATTCATTTTTTTGTAATGTTGAATGTTCAGAGATCTTCAAGGAGTTGAAAAAGAGTCTTATCATGGAACTTCTACTCATAATTCCAAGAAGTGGATAACATTTTGTGGTATTTAGTGATGCTTTGGAGATGGGATTGGGTTGTGCTTTAATGAAGAATGAAAACGTTGTAGCCTATGCATGAAGGGAGATGAAATTAAAAAAAAATAACCAATGATATTGAGTTATTTTCAGTGATATTCGCCTTGAAAATATTGTGGAATTATCTTTTTGGGGAGAAGTGTGAATAATATAGGGATCACAGAATATTATTGTATATATTTTAATAGAAATAGATGAATATACACCAAGAAAGATGGTTAGATCTGGTCAATGACTATGAATAATCAATCCACTACCATTCTGGGAAGGTGAATAAAGTAAAAAACAATCTAAATAGAAAGGATCTAACAATTCTATAATCCATGAGAATTGAGAAGGATATGACCTTATTAGATTTAGAAAGAATGAACATGGGAATCATATAGTAAGGAACGTTATTGTTTCCTCTGGAAATGGGGAAGACCTCATTGATTTTAAGGTTCAAACATTCTAAGCGGTTTCGAACGGGTTTGTTCCTAGAACAGGAAGCATCCAATGATTCTATATACATTTGGACCTACTTTCTAAAGGTAGGTTCTCACTATTTATAAACTGATGAGGCTTAAGAATTTTAATTGGTTGAGAGGATGGGAGGTCGGACTCATCACACCCTTTTGGGGGGAATTATTGTCTACTCTGGGACTTTCATTATAGATTTACGTTATGTTCATTAATCCTTATTACATTACCAATTATGAAAATGAGCTTTCCTTTAGATCTGACAATCAATGATTAATATGTATGAGATTTAGAGAATCTTTTATATGTATTCAAGGTTCTTCATCAATAGATAATCATCTGTATTTGTTAGAGATTCTTAGTCAATGGTATCCTTTGATACATTATATAGAAATCTATTGGTCATTATGATGACCATACTAGTTTTAAAGCCACTCGGCGGGGAACTTGGGGTTTATTGTCATTCAGAAGGACATGGATTATTTTAGAGTTGGGATCGTACCCGCAGATGGGATACCTACGTATCATTGGTTTTAGAAAGGGAATCAGAACCCACGTAGTTCAAGTAAAGAAGTATGATATTTATGCATGATTGATACCTCAAAGAAATATTTCATAATTACTTTTACACTCTAAGCTCATGTGAGTCATGCTCGGTGTGAGAAATAAGAGGTATTGGTAAAACCAGTCAATTATGCCATGAAAGATGCAATTATAAGAAATGATGTGGGGCTTATGTATGTATGACTGCCCAAATAGATAAAGATTAAGATTTAATTCAATGAATAAACCTAGGAACAATGTCTATAAAGGTATATGTCTGTTATGGAGAAGTGGATACATAACATAGGACTTAATCCTGAAAAGGATTCCCAAATTAGAGAGGACTTATTATTGGGTTTTACTCCTAAGAAGGAAGCCCAAATCAAAATAAAATTAAGACTGGTTAAGAGAAATTATGACTGGGGCTTACTCTTAAAGAAGAGGTCCATGTTAAAAGGGAATTATGACAGCGAATTACTCCTAAAAGGAAGCACAGGTTAAGGGAATTTGGATTTTGGGAACTTTGGGATTACTCTTAAGGAGTATGCCCATATTAAAATAATTATAGTTAGGGATTACTCTTAAGGAGGATGCCCAAATTTATGGGAACTTGAAGACTGGGGATTACTCCTAAAAAGGAGGCCCATGTTAGGGGACTTGGGGCTTACTCCTTAGGAGGATGCCCAAATTTGGGATTTTGAGATTGGGACTTACTCCTGAGGAGGAGTCCCAAGTTAATGGAATTTATAAGTGGGATCACTACGTTTTGAGAGATGTTCCACAGAATTCCTTTCAGATAAGGAATCCAACCAAGAAATCATGACATGAATGGATTTGAAGAGGGTTCTGAAGGATTAACCCTGAAGGGGAGAGGTAGATTTTAATATTAGAGGTGAATAGGCAGGAGGGGCACCCAAAAATAAAGAGGTGCACAAGTCTTGTATGGGTGTGCAAATCCTGGTCGCGCAAGTATACTTGCGTGACACATGAGTACTTGCGTGACGGTCAACCCTTGGGGTAATACTTTGGGTGAGACTTGGCTTAAGCTCTTAGTACTATAACTAAGGGATTTTAAAAGAGTGGCATGAAAGTTCTATTGAAGGGATAAGGAGGCATGAAAGTGTGGGAATTTCCATTAAGAGATGGCCACTTAGGCTCACAAGTGTTTATGAGTTTCAACACTTAGGCCTTGTTTCCCCTGTTTAGACTTCCATTATATGTAAGAAATTATGTTAGAAGTGTTCAGAAGTCTTCCAGAAGAGACTAGGGCTCCTGGAGCTCATATATGAGTTTTTGAATTTTTACGTCGTGAAATGGGGGGCTCATAGGGGGTATTTATAGGCTACTGAAGACCCTATGTGAATTTCATATAGGGAGTGCAAGTCACTTGCGTGACCACTAGGCGACGCACAATTATACTTGCGTGACTATGATAAAACTTACGCGGCCTAAGGGAAGAGAAATCCTTCTTTATGTATTTTTTGATTTTTAATGTTTCTTCAAAGGATGAATCACTTTGGACACAAGTATTTCCATTTTGAAGTCGTTAGACTTTGTGACAGAAAAGATCATCAAAAAATGTCCCCCCTCATATTTTGATCCAAAATAAATGAGGATGTGACTCTGAGGTAAAGAAGAAAATCAAGGAAGATGTGGCGCACAAGTGTTGAGCGCCCAAATGGCGTCGCGCAGGTTTGAGCCACGCAGGCTTCGACGCACAGGAGTGAGGCTTGGACTATATATAGGTGGACATTCCTCGCGCAAAGCACTGAATTTCAATCTTTCGAGCTCTCTCTGCGCAAGTTTCTTGCATCGTGCAAGTTCTCTGTTTTCCGCTGGTTTCTTTGTGTCGCGCTTCTACAAAGGTATTTGGACTTTCGCGGTGATACCTGCATGCCAAAAACTTGTGCGACACACTTATACTTTCATGCCAGCTTTGGGACTTGCGTGCCTTAATTCCTTAGCCACCTTTTCACTTTTCTTCACAAATTTTATGAAAAATAAACTTACTTAAGAGTTAATTATTCAACTTTTGTGCAGATTAAATGGCTCCTAGAAGAATGGGAACTGGTGATGAACTAGGCATCAAGTGAATTGATGATATGATGAACATTTTAGGCCATTATTATTATAATTTCTGCGACATCACTCTTCCAGATTTGGCCAATTACACGAAGAAGTATCATCTAGACTTCTCGTAGAGTATTTATTTACCATTGTATTGGTATGGTCATCTGCAAGAAGTCACCATTCCAGAGGCAAAGAACTATCTCCCTAATTATTGGTTTCATAATTACACCAATTTTCCTTTAGCAAATATCTCAGGTGGAGGAGCATTTATAAATACTGGAATAGTGGAGAAGGCCTATATAGTGCATTATATCCCATGTACCTCAGATCTGAAACCTCACAAGCCTGAGCTTCAACCACAACGTTATCCCTTAATTTTCCGAAACTCTCAGATGGATCAATCCAAATGATGGAAGAAGAGTTGGTAATTTCATCCTGGAGGAGGTGTGAAGCCAACTTGGATGTGGGCATACTGGGTGTGAAAAATCTGCGCAGATTTTGTCGAGGATTTAAAAGGAGTTGCAATATACGAAGCTCTCTGGGCTGGGCAAACATATGTATACAGGAATGATGACTTTGTGCTGGAGATACTCAGCCATTGGAGCCCAAAAACCAATTCTTTCCATCTGACTCATGGAGAAGTAGGCATCAGTCTCTGGGATGTCCACAATATCTCAGGGGCTCCAATTTTGGGTGACATGTATGATGAATTAATCCCCCCCAAGCGACTTAGAATTATTTAGAGAAGACCCCGAATTTGGCTCGATTATTATTGAAAATATTTCACAAGATCAAGAGTTAAGAGACCTCTATAACTCATTCTAGAAAGGATATCCATCCAGATGAGTGGATGAATATGTTTCTTACCAAGAAGCAGGAGAAGGAGCTGAATGAGAAGGGATCGAAGGGGAAGGGTCCCAAGGAGAAGAGGCCCACCTGTACTCGTCCTACCACCTGCCCTAAAAAAGAGAAGAGGGGCACTCCTGACACATTTTGGCCGACTCTAGAAGTAGTATAATTTGAGAAGTGGGGATACGAATTGAAGCAGAGAATCCTGAAAAATAATCGTCTGGCAGGATTCTTGGCCTTGTGGCTTAGTGTTTATCTTTTTCCAGTCAGGGATTCAAAGGGAGGAATCAGGACAGGGGCCTTCGTTGTTGCAGTCAAGTTGGATGAGGGGGAAATGGTTGGGTTGGCTACCCCCATTTTAGCAAAGCTTCACAGGAGATTACTCCATGTCTTCATGGGTAAGTATCCTTTGAGAATCGTGGGACCATTCCAAGTTTTGTGGGGATGGATCACCACTCACTTCAGATTATATAATGTACAGAACAGAGTAAATATCCCTAGAAGTTATTTCAGTTCATCAGTGTAGGAATTCTATGGAATTGCTCCGCTAGCTCTCAATTACTATGACATGAAGCTGAGGCTAATAATGTATAATGAATTCAATTTCTTTCCTTATGGAAACCCGAAAATCAGGCGGTTTTTTGATGATGGAATAGCCAGCCTGGAATTGAGGGCATACATGTTGACCTGTAGAAATGGTGTACTGGTCACCAGGATTGACAAAGAGATTATATGTGAGGCCTATGCTCCATACAGAGTTAAACTCCAATTCAAGTGTCTGCAGCTGACTGTTGTATCCCCTCCTCTGCATGTCAGGTCAGAGAAGCATCTGATGGTTGCCCAAAAACTATGGTTGCTGATATCTAGGGAGAATACTGGGGAAGAGTTTGATCTACCAGTTGATAAAGCGACTAATAACTTAACTACATGGTATGCCAAGAACTGGATAACATCATACCATGGAGGGGTGTTTAATCACCCAGTTTATCAGTTGGGGAAAAGGAAAAGAACCATTGAGAAAGAAACCCTTCATCTGGTAGGTTATTCTTCTGCAACACCCTAAGCTGTTTCGTCAGATTCTCAAGATGGGGATGATGAGACACAACATGCGGCAAAGCAGCCTCGTACCAGATATAATCCCCCTGTCAGAATCAAGAGACCCACTCCATCGACTCATAGTGAGTTACTTCATTAGGGCACTTTAATCATCATTACTTTATAGAGCAACAAGTCTTATTTTCTTATTCTCTATCTATAGTTGGTGGAGCTGGGAAGAAGTTAAAGTCCAAGATTGTAGGACCTTCCTCACAACCTTTTGGTACACATACTGAATATCTACGAACAGATGTTGTCCAGACATGGAGGAGTTTATACTGTAGTGCTGAAACTGCCTGGCAGGATTTGTGCGAGGGGATACACCTCCCTAGAATAGGGAAACTTCTGGCTTCTACAGATATCCGTTACAAGGATAAACCCGATGAAGTGCGGGCTTACATTAGAGTGCTGGAAATGCTCATATATACCACCGATGATTCCATTATTGTCACTAAGCGGGTGAAGGAAATGATAGATTGTGGTGTCACTGAGAGTGGTTCCGAATATGAGGAGTGGCACGATTACGTGGATCGTGAAGATGTAAGTTTTCTTTCCTTATTTTATTTGTAAATTGATTCCAGTCAAAGCATTGTTACTCAAGGAAATTATTTTCTTTATCCTGTAGCTTTACAAGAAAGGAATTGACGAGGTTCCTTAACCACAGTATATCCCTAGTGGTACAGCCATTGGGGATAATGAATCTCCTCATGAGTTGGGTGAGATATCTTCAGGCCAGCAAGCCATGGATGAGGAGTTGTACATGGCTTTCCATTCTCCAATTCAAGTACCTATAAAAGAGACTGTCGACACTCCCAAAAAAACAAAGAGACAAAGGCATCAAAGGAAGAAGTCCAAAACTAAACACTTCATCAGTAGTGGTATGTCCTTTGGATAATCATGGGTCTTAACCCATGAAAAGGTTGCTCATACTTTTTGCGATTGTAGGGTCTTCTTCAATTTCCTCTTTGAGGGAGAGGACTGACCCCCCTATGAGGACTACATAGGGTACTGGTGAATAATCACAAGTTCATGCTGATTTAGCTGCTTCTGGAGAAGAACCAGCATCTATTCCCAGTATCACTCTTACTACTACTGCAGGAAGAGAAGAACCCGCTTCTGGTAAGTTAACAATGCTTCATAACATGTTGAATGAAACATCAACTGACTTCAATTCCGTGGAACTTTTAGGTTCAACCCCTACACTAGAGATTTTGGAAGCCATTGCAACTGATGCTGCTATTTTATCTAAAGAAGCTTCCCAGGGTTAGAGGCCGCAAAATGAAGGTCACCAAGAAGACATATAGAATGCTCCCACTTGTGAGATTAACCATGATTCTGAGATTACATTGGATGAAATGATGGAACTTGGCACATATTTCAAAGATTTTTTAGATCATGTTAAATTACCATGTAATTTAAAAGATTATGTATTTGAGTGTTATCTTTCGTCCTATTAAAAAAATAACTTCATGTTACATATCTAATCATGATCAGTTGAAATGTGCAATTCTATCTGAGAAAACTGCTGAACTGTCAATTCCTGAAGGGGGTATAGAAAACCGTACTATTGAAGAGACATTAACTCAAGTGAAGCTTAACCTGGAAGAGCTTCCTAAAACACATTCTGAAAATCCTATTAAAGCTAGGAAAGATGGGGAGGAACCTTCCCAAGTTACCCATATACTGTTGGGTAAGAGATAACAATTTTGCGACTGTACATAATTTACAAGACTACCAATAATCTTTTGTTATCCTTTTAAACTAACCAAAACGTTCAATTGATTATGTAGGTACATCAATTTCAATGGCTAGATCTGGAGGTGAAGCCTCAGATTCCACCCCAACGGGAATAGAAAGTGATGAAACATGGGACAAGGGGTAAGGAGAAGAACAGGGAACTTCCCTAAGTGCGTTAATCCCGGACTATATTCCCCCCTATGACAGTGATGCTGAATCAGACTCAGAGATACAAAAGGTGCTCCAATTTTCACGATGCAAGACATGGAAGAACATGTGGAAGATCATATCCGAAATGCCTTTAGAAGAGATGTAATCGAAGATTCCCTGACTATCATCCTTGTTTGTCATGTTGGGACTTGGCAGTTTTGGATACCAAAAGATCCATGCTGCGGTAAAACAAGTCATCTTAAGAAGGGAGCAAGAGCAGAAGTACCATCATGATTTGACCAGAGTAAGGCTGTCAACCAATATCGGAAAATTTGAAGTTGCGGTATCCCTAGATGAGGCTGATCATGCTTCCATGTTGAATGAGCTGAAACAAAAGATCAAGGAGAAGGTTGTCCAACAGATGCACCTTCAGCAATAGTTGGATGCTGTTACTGGGGAACTTGTCCAATAGAACAATTCACTGGAAGGATTTCAGAAAAATGGTATAAAATCCATCGCTGAAGCAAAGAAAGCACTCCATCAAGCTTAAAAGAGTGAAGTTGTTCAAGTGCATGAGCTTTAATTGGCTGCTAATGAAGCTCGGGATGCTGTAAATCAAATGAAGATTTATGTTGACAGCCTTTTGTAATTCCTGAAAAGAGAAGATACTCCAATATGTGGATGTATTTCTAACTCTTGTGCATCAATGAAGAATCCATTCATCTTCAATCATTTATGCATGCCTTCTTTTTCTATCTACTTTAAATTTTTATCTAATCCAATGGGCCTAGTAATCATAGTTTGATTTTTTCCAGGATTATTATAAATAACCCTACAAGTTTGAATCTTTTAATTGCTCAATATTACCTAAAATCATACAAAATGTATGTTTAGTAAGCTAGGACTTGAATTTTATTCAGAGTTCCCTTGTCTTTTGTGGGAAATTTAAATTCATGCACATCGAACATAAAAAGGATAATGTTTATGGTCGAAATAGCTCTGACCGAATGGATTAACGTTGACTTAATTCCTTGATAATTTATCTGAAAACATATTACCATGTTCATGTATGAGGGAAAATATGTAAACGATGACTTAAGAAATTTTGAATCTGAGGAATGATATTAAAAATGGATAAAAGGCATTAGAAGAAGTAGTTCCCAAGAATGAAGTTACCACTATTTAACAAACCTGTTAGGGGGTTTAATTATGCAGGGCCACCTAAGGGCATTGGCTGCATAGTCAAATAATAGCATCTTTTGGCTGACAAGTCTGTTATGTAGTCTCTTTATGCAAGGCCACCTAAGGGCACGTACTGCATAGTCAGGGAAAATAACTCTATGAAATTTACTTTTCTACTGCTAAAAAGCCAATGGAGGTTTATGGGGATTCAAATTTTCCAAAGCATAGAGATTGTTGTATAGAGAGAGGTACTTGAATATGGAGAAGATATTTCCAAAAAAGATTGTCTAAGAACTGGATGAATGTCACTCTTATGAAGGTTTGACCCAAATGTAGGGAAGGGAAATATAAACCATAGAGTTGAATACTTTCATATCATGAAAAAGAACATGGGACAAACATGTTAAGGATGACTATTTTCTGCGAATCCTTACATATTGTCGATAAGACCAGTAAGGAAGAAAGAGGTTTTATTCCCAAGAATGAAGTTACCATTATTTAACAAACCTTTTAGGGGGTTGAATTATGTAGGTCCACCGAAGGTAATTTGATCCATAGTCAAATAATAGCATCTTTTGAATGACAAGTCTGTTATATAGACTGTTTATGCAAGGATGCCTAAGGGCACATGCTGCATAGTCCGGCAAAAGAACTCTAAAAAATAAAACATTTTGGGACCAGAAGTCAAGAAAAGGGTTATGGAGATCTAGAATTATTTAAGGTTAGGAGTATGAAACATAAAAATGGACATCATTCAATACATGTAGAGATACACAGATAAATGCTAACCATAATCATGTTGTGGCTGGGTCCTGGAATAAGGTGTTGGACTTCACTATGTATCCCATAAGGATGGGAATCAATCCAAATGTAGTTCATGAAATACAGTTTAACATCATGTGGGATGAGAGTGTAAGAGATCTTAGTTTAGGGTCAAAGAACTCGGACCATAATAATGAATACACAGTGTGTGTTTTCATAAGGACTTTTCAGCGAGGGGACTGAAAGTGAAATTTGGGGTTAGGCCCAATGACTTGGGGATGGATTCGAGGGATGCTCGAATGTTCCAATGTATCCCATAAGGATGGGAATCAAGCCACATATAGTTCGTGAAATATCCTTTGTACAGATTCAGTTCGTACATATGAATGGTGAAAGGGGACTTTAGTGCAATGCTGGATTGACCCAAGATAAAATGTTTGAGCATTTCCATGTATGCACGTAGTCTTTGGAATATAACATGATTAAAGATCAATGTAGATAATGATTCCATCTCAGGTGAGGGTGTCAAAGAATGTTGTAGTTATTGTCGTACATGAAAAAAGTACGAATAGTTTAAGGTCATATGCATGGACCGTGGTGAACTAATGTAAAAATATTGGTGCTGGGGGTTGCTTCACAGATCAATATCATATGAGACAGAGGTGAACCGACGTGAAGAGATTGGTTTTGGGCATGAAGCTCAGAAGTTTTCCTACGTACCCAGCCTAGAAGGCAAGGATCAAAGTCCGTGTAATTAAATTAATGAAGGAATTGGTGATCAAGTAGTTTTAGAGGACAACAAAATAAAAAAATGGTGTCGGGACTTACACATGGTTTAGCGGCCCAGAGAGGGTGTTATAGTTGGAGTTTACTCTAAGGTCACATGAGTCATACTCAGTGTGAGAAATAGGAGGAAACAACAACCTTAACAATGCACAATTTAGTGTCATGTAGTAAGGACAAAATATAGTTTAACGTCATGTAGGACGTATTAAGGGACTTTGTTCAATTTTATTTCATGTAGAAAAAATGATCAGTACAGATTAACGTCATGTATGAAAAATAAAGATACAAAGTTTAACTTCATGTTGGAAAATAAGCGTGATGTACAGTTTAGCATCCTGTAGCCAAGACGGTAGGGACAATACAGTTTAACGTCATATTAGATGAAAGGGGGACTGTGCAGTTTAATGTCATGCTATAAGAACAAAAAGGGACACAATTTAACGTCATGTTGGAAAATTTAGGGACTTTTGTTTTCACAGTTTAACGTCATGTTGGATGATGGCACAGTTTAACATCATTTTGGACAATGGTACGAACAATTTAAGGTCATATGCATGGATAGTAGATTATGCATTTTAATGTCTTGTTGGACATAAGGGACTTCGGTATAGTTTAGCGTCATGTAGCTAGGACGTCATAGTTTAACATCGTGTTGGATGTAAGTGCAAATATTTTAAGGTCATATGCATGGGCCGTGGATAGTGCGGTTTAATGTCTTGCTGGATGATTAAGTATTTGTCTTACACAAAATACTTCTTAAAAAATATAGCACTGTTTGGAGTAGTAATGATTTATCCATCCATTGAGATTAAAGAATAAGCTCCATTAGAGTATACCTTATGTATTGAATAAGTTCCTTCCCATTTTGGCTCCAGTATGGGAGGTTTCTTTCCTGGTATCATTGGAGTTCTAAGAACCAATACCAATTCTACCTGAACGAATGAACGAAGAAGAAATTTTTTGTTGAAGGATCGTTCTATTCGATTCTGATAGACTTCCAAGTGGTGCAAGGTGCACAATATTTTCTCGTCTAATCATTCAAATTCATCCAATCTCTTTTGAGATTGTTCATATGTAGATGAATGATTTCAAATGGCTACTCTGAGCAAGGGTAATTGAACCTAAATGGGCAAGACTGATTCCGTTCCATATACCAATGAATATAGAGTTGATCATGTTGCAGTGTGGGTGGTGGTCCGATAATCCCATAAAGCATGAAAGAATTTATCAGACCATGATTTCTTATCTATATCCACCATAATTTGTAGTATTTTTGAAATATTCTTGTTAAAATATTCTATCTGGCCATTGGCCGCTACATGATATTAAGATGAATGATTGGAGTTGATGTTGTATTATTGATACAACTTCCTCACCTCAGATGAACAGAAGTTCATGCCATTGTCTGTCAATAAGGTATTAGGGATACCAAATCTGGTAATGATGTTATAAGTGATGAAGCTAACAATGCATTTAGAACTAACTTATTTGAGGGGTATTGCCTCTTCCGATTTGGAAAAGAAGTCAATAATAGTAAGAATGTAATTAAAATGCTTGGATATAGCTGAAGGGAAAGGTCCTACTACATCCATTCCCCATGTGGAAAATGTCCAGGAGTATTTAGCTGTATGAAGAAACTCTGGGGGTTGATGAATGAATTTGGCATGTACTTGGCAGGAATGACACTTCTTTGTGAAATAAACACAATCTTGTATGTTTGAAGGCAAAAAATATCCAAGCCTTCGAATTTGATCAGATAGTCTGTGTCCAGACTGATGGGCACCACATACTTCTGCATGAAATTCTTTCATGAAATCCATTGTCTCTTCACCATCAATGCATCTAAAGAGAACTCAATCAAAACCTCTTTTGTATAGAATTTTCTCTAGGTGAGTCGAGCTATCATAAAGAGTAAAATTGACCACACGTTGCCGGATTTGTTCTTTCCCAGCTCTATTAGGTGGAAGTGTTCCATTTTAAAGGTATTCCCTGATAGGTGTCATCCATCCTGTAGTATTACCATATGGTTCATAGATAGGACTAATTTCATTGATTTCCTCTGTTCTGATTTGAACATAAGGTGAAATTGTATGATGGTGGGAAATACTGATGGTTGTCTCATCTCGATTTGGATCTGCCAGAGGTGTGGCTATATTAGCTAGTGCATCAGCTTGGGCATTTTGTGATCTTGGGACATACGAAAATGTCTGCTCCGAAGGAAATTCCACCATTAACTCTCTAACGTAATCATACAAAGGGATTTGTTCTTATTATCTTATTGTATAATCCCCATTGACTTGTTTGATTACTAATTCTAAATCACCATTCACCTTTAAGTGGTTCGCTTGTGCTTAAAGTGCCAACTCCAATCCTGTGATAAGAGCTTGGTATTCTGCTTCATTATTTTTACCGCCTCCCAACAATGAGAAGGAATCAGGTAGCACTACCTTTTTTAGGGAAATGAGTACAATTCTTAACCCAAACTTTTGGAATTTTGGATCTTCCATTTTCTTCCCTGTTCGACTTCTGGAAGCACCATCAAAGTAAATTTCCCATGTATGAATACTATCTTTAATAGATAAGACTTCCTCATCAGGAAGTTCAATATCCAAAGTTGACTCTTCTACTGAAGGATGTTCAGAAAGGAAATCAGCCAAATCTTTTCATTTTATTGCCTTTTGAGACACATACTGAATATCAAATTGCTGCAAAATAACTGCCCACCTTTCCAGATGTTCTGTACACATTGGATGACTAAGGATGAATTTGAGCAGGTTATTACGAGATACCAAGTGGACCTCATGATGTTGCAGATAGAGTCTCAACTTCTGAACTGTAATGATTAATTCTAGGAAGCACTTCTCAATATTTGAATATCGGGTTTCTGCTTCACGAATAGTCCGACTAAGATAGAAAAGGCTATTTTCATTCCCAACATCATTTTTTCTGAGCAAGAAAGGCACCCAATGATCACTCTAAAGTTGTCACATAAAGAATCAGTGGTCTTCCTTCAACATGTGTCATTAACATCGGTGCACTTAAAAAATATTTTTTGAGAATATCGAATATTTCTTGACATTCTTCAGTCCACTGGTAAATGACTCCCTTCTTCATCAATTTGGTGAAGGGAAAACTTTTGCCTGCCAAATTGGCGATGAAATGCCGAATATAGGCTAAGTGTCCTTGATGTCCTCTCAATTATTTCCAATTTTGAGGAGGTGACATACCAAGGATTGACTCTATCTTCTCAGAATCGACCTTGATACCACGATGGCATACAAAAAAGCTGAGAAATTTTCCTGAGGTTACCCCAAAAGCACATTTTAAGGGGTTCATCTTCAAATAATGTTGCTGAAGTTTGTGGAATATGACTTCCAAATCAGCCAAGTGATTAGAACATTTCTTGTATTTAACCACCAAATCGTCCACATGACATTCAAAAAACTTCCCTAAAAAGGGTTTGAAGATACGATGCATGAAACACTGATATGTTGCAACTACATTTTTCAGGCCAAAGGTCATTACCCAATAGAAAAACACACCCTGAGGGGCTCTGAAGGCTGTATATTCCTCATCTTCCTGAGCCATTCGAATTTGATTATATCCTAAATTTCCATCCATGAAAGAAAGTGCTTCATATCCGGCTGTTTCATAAATTAATAGTTCTTTTATCATAACTGGAATATAATCCATAGGACAATGCAGATTAAGATCTCTGAAATCAATGCAAACTCTAATTTGTCCGTTCTTCTTTTTCACAGGTAAAATATTAGCCAAACACTTGGGATATTAAACTTCTCTGAAAAAGTTAGCTTTGATAAGATTATCCACTTCAGCTCGAATTTTGGAAGCATAGGTTGGGTGTGTTCTTCTTGTGGCTTGCCTAAATCCTCCATGTTCTTCTGGAAAACCCAAATGATCAGTAGCAACATTAGGATCAAGTCCTGGAATCTCTGTATAGTTCCAAGAAAATATATCTCGATTTTTCTTTAAAAATAAAATATACATCTCTTTCTCTTCAAGAGTCATGGCTGCACTAATTAAAGTGGGGCATGGATCTTCTTTTGTACCCAGATTTATTTCTCTGAGTTCATCCACGGTGGTAGAGATACCTTCTTCAAATGCTGGAGGATCATCCCTATGATCTTCCACTTCTTCTTCAACATGTTTTACTTCTTCTCTTTCTACTTTCATAGTAGATGATGAAGTAGAACTTCCATGATCAGAAGAGATGTTAAAATTTGAACATCTGGAAGAAGAAGCTTCCATTTCTGACCTGATTGATGATGAAGGGTCTTCCTTAGGTAATAAAGAGGAGATGATGGATTGATAATCTACATCATCATTCACCTCTGACATTGCGATAATTTCTTCTGGCTTGGTTGGCGACGTATAGATTTGCTGGATTTCAGTAGAGGAAATGAAGACATCCCCATTTGAGGGTTAATCATTGCTTGGTGAATCAAAAATTTCTCCCATGATGTCCGACATGATTGCCGTAATTCAAATTATGGAGGTTTCCATAAAATTATTTGGATTTGGGTCTATCCTATCAATTTGACTGATAGGAAACACATAATCTGCAGTCACATGTGTAAATGGATTTACGGGAATCTTTTCCAAACCATATGGAGCATTATCTTTGGGGACCTCCCTTGTGGTGGATTTCTCCTTTCCCTTCATGTGATAGAATTCCGCCTCAATGTATTGAGACTCACATGTCTTGAATGGGTCATTATCACCATAAAATTTCCCAATTTGACCATTGAAACAATATTTGATACATTGATGGTATGATGAAGAGATAGCCACATGTTGATGTAGCCAGGGTCTTCCAAGAAAGATGTTGAATTCTGAGTCTTGATCAACAACCATGAAATCTGAATTGGATACAAGATCTCCAAACTGAGTTTTGAGTGTAATCATTCCCATTGGTTCTTGTTCATTTTTATCATATCCTTGTAACATCGAAGTAGAAGGAGACAAATCAAATTTTGTGAGGCCCAATCGACGAAGTGTACAAATGGGGATGAGATTGACTCCTGACCATTATCAATGAAAACTCATCCGATGTCTACACCATTGACCTTTCCAGATAAGACAATGGTCTAATATGTCCATGAATGACATCATCTTCATCTTCATTTGTGAATGATATCACTGCATGGAATTCTTCAGGATTATTTTCTACATAGTAGACTTCAGTTGTAGATATTTTACTTTCAAATTCTTGAGGACTTGACAAATCCTCGATGAGTACCTCCTGAAGATCCTTTGATAAAATCAAAGCATCTAGAATTGATAACTTGGCTCGTATATGGTCCAAGTGTTTCAATACATTATAATTTTGATCCAAAGGTCTGCGTTTCCCAATGAGAACATGTGGTTTTGCTGGTACCTTATAAGTAGATGCTTTGGAAGTAGATACATCTTATATCGGGGTAGGAGTTGGAAATACTCCTGGATTTGGAATATTAGACCTAATAGGTCTATTTACTTTCTGAGAGGGAGAAGGTGGAATCTCTAACCGATCCTCCTAAATAACTGTTCTAGGACTGATTTTGCTATTGGTGGATGAATTTTCTTGTTCTTGTTGAGCCCGTTAAAGGGCTCTTCCACGAGTTTCTACTACATACACAGTTCTAGCAGGGGTAGAATTGGAATAGTGGATTCTAGGATATCCACATATTCCTCTATATCCTAGACCTCCGTAACTCCCCCTAATTACTCTGTTTGATATAGGGAATTCAGGCTCATCAAAATTGAAACTGCGACTGGCATAAGGATCTGTTAAATGAGTCATATTAACAGAACCAAAGATCAGCTGTTCTTCTGATGATGATTCTGCCTGATTATCAAATATAGGTTGTTCTGTTTGGTGGGGCGGTGCCTGTGGCTTCGAAGTAGATGGCATAAAATCTGCCACAGTCAAAGACAACTGAGGCTTTGACATGATTTCACATTCTTCTGATAGTTCCTCTTTCTTTGAATTATGCCGCCCCTTTGAGGATTCTCCCTTTGATGAAGAGGGTTTTGTTGTGGCATTCATAGCAGAAGACGCAATTCGTTTCTTCAATTGAGTTCGCAAAATGGCATGAGTTAGGTTGATCATCTTTCTAACCATCCAATCATCATATTTTTGATCATTTTTGTTCTTTACTTCTTGCCACTCACCTTCTTCCTCTAGATTTTTAGCAGTAACACATGCTACCTAAGTGGAAGAACCTTTCAATTTGACTTGTCCCGAGTCCACCATCTTTTGCAGGATGTCATTGAAGACAAAACACTCTTAAATGGGATGCCCCAACATCTGATGAAATGGGCAATATTTGGGACGGTCTTCATATCCTTCCTTATTCGGTCTCTTGGGCCTTGGCAATTGAACCAAATTATTTTCCATATCCAAAATGAAGTAACCAGGAACTTGTTCATTTCGGAAAGAGTAAAATGTACTCTTCAGATCCTCAAATTGCTTCTGTCTTTGATCTCTTTGATCATCTTGACAAAACGACCTCTGTTGTTGACGCTCAGGAGGTGGAGTCCTTCGAGAAGATGAAGCCCTTGAAGTAGAAGCAGGTACATGTTTCTGTTTAAGTATAAATGTAGCAGTCCTTGCTTTACCCATTCTCCTTCCTGGAGCTGATGGAATTACACGAGCATTATCCTTAGTCTTTATAAGATAGTCTTCAATCTGTTGAGCGATTGAAGTAAGGTCTTGAAACCCTCCTGTGTATTTCACAGGGATCAATGGTGCATGCAGCTCATCACAAAAATTTTCCACACATATTGGCAACAATTCTTCTTGAGGGAGTGCTAAGATCAAGGAATATGATAATCCCTTCCAGCGAGCAATGAAATCTGAAACCCTTTCATTTTCCCTTTGCTTACAGTTTTTATGATAAAAATCTATTACCTTTGGCAAAGTTGAGCTGAATTGAAGAAGGAATTATTGACGAAGATCCTCCCACCTGGTAATTGACCAGGATTGCCAGCTTGTATACCAGAAAAAAGAAGGCCCTTATAATGACTGTACAAAACACCTGAGCTTAACTGCTTCTTGTTGTTGAGGGTTTCCCATCATAGTATCACAATGAGAAACAAAAGTGTTAAGTGTTGCTCTGGGTCTCCCGAACTACTAAAGATTGGGAATCTGGTACTTGCAAAATTTGATGGGGTAGGAATTGCGTCTACCCATTCAGGGTAAGCTCCCTTCTCCAGTTGAACCGGTGCCCACTTTCCTTCCATAGCTTCCAATAGAGCTGTTAATGACTCAATGGTAGTTATTAACTTTTGAGAAACATCCGGTTGAGCTTGGACCTGTGCAGGTGAAATAACTGGAGCTAGGATAGGTGTGGAGACTGGGACTTCCACAGATGGTAGTATTGACAGTTGTTTTTACATATAACCAATAGGATTAGACCTCTGAGGGTGTAATAGTAAAGGAGGATACTCTTGATACATCTCAGTAGCTGCAACAAATTCCCTTGGCTGACTGACTGCAGCATGCTTAGGAGGAAGGCTGCTTTAAAGTAGTTCTACATTCAACCTCCTTAATTCCTACATCTCTTCCTCTTGTTTTGTGAATCTTTGCTCTAGTGAGAGTGATTGGACTTCTCCAGAGGAAGGTTATGTAACTTAATTCTTCCCTTTTCCTTTGTGGGATCCCTTTAGGAGAGGGGGAAGTGGGTAACTTGAAGGATTACATAGATTCTGGGTAATCCTTTGATTTCGTGTACACACACCTTCTTAATTTATGTTTGTGTGTACAACCTCTTGAGCAAGAACCTATTCATCTGATCCCTCTAAGTGATCCTCATCTGGGGGATCAACAACAACTAAATTAATGACATTGATTGATGCATAATGCATTGCATCCCTTCTATCGAAATTTCTATGATATTTTCTTCTTCCATGTCCTTGATGAGACATTGCCTTTTGTTGATTCGTTCCCTCAGGATCTTCTTGACGAACTATAATGTGGAGGTAATCTCCTGATAATTTGGATCTTCAATCCTCTTAAGGATTATTCCCTAATCGAGAGAAGACTAACCTTATCTGAAGAAGAGATTGAGGATTTGAAAAAGTCCCTAGTCCGGTGGACTGGGTCTGTTCCTGTTGTTCCTGCTCAACTCCTCGAATCCTATTTGTTGATTCTGAGGGTTGGGTTAAAATATTCCCTAGTCTGGAAAGCTGGGGTGGTTCTTGAGTTTCTATATCTAAGACCTTCTTAAAATCTCTCATGATCTTGAGAACTTTAGTCAGGAAATTGGCTGGACGCATCAACCTACATCCACTCTTATCACCCAGCTCAAAAGGCCGTTGGATGATTTCTGACACTTCTGTCACTTGATGATGTGCATGCTCTAAATGAGAAGCCAGTTCAATATTCTCATTTTCTTGATACAAGAGTAATTCAACCACTTTTTCTCTGTATTCCTGATTCAGGGAAGAACTAGTTGAGGCCTGATTTTCAATGAGCCTTTGATTACAAACAAAGCCAATTGGTTGTGCCTGGCCATGGGAAATAACCTTGCATGATTCCATTTTCGGAGGGCTTTGATAACTGGAGAGTAAAGTGAAATGTAGTGCTCCATAAACACCTCATCCCCTAATATGAATACCAGATGGGGCATTGGCAATTAACTGGTGCAATCTTCTTAGTGTGCCAAGGCATGAACGCTGAAGGGCACTCTACTGCTTGTCAGCCTTCAGATATTAAGAAAATGAGAGAGATGCCAAGTCAATTTGGCGTTGTAACCCTTAAATTATCTTAACATGATTTTCATATTCACCATAAGAAAATATTTTCTTTTTCAACTCATAAAGAGTTTTCCATACGTTGAGACGAATATCATGAATTCCATATTTTGTCAACATCTCTAGAATGTCATACTGAGAGTCAGCCAAAGGCAAAAACACAACTGGCACTTCACCTTTTTCCAGTTGTTTTCTCATATTCAGTACTTCCTCTTTATCATTCAGTGAATATTCTTCTACCTGATTAGACCAAATTTGGTTCTTCCTTGCTTCTTAATCAGATTCAACAAGATCGGTAGAGAATTTACTGATCAAACTAGAAGATGAACAGACCATGGGTGGTTCGGAGAATGACCTACACCCTGGGCTGCCTTCTGATTGGGAAAGTATTTGACCTGATATTGGTAAAGAATCAGACATGACTGGCTTCACATTTTCAAGTGCCTCAAGATTAGAGGGCTTTCTCATCATTACATTGTCCATTGGAGCAATTTCCAGGCAATGCGAATTACTAATTCGGAGAGGACTTTCAAAGCTAAATTCATCATCATGGGGAGGACCACCATGGTGGGTTACAGAAAAAGATGAAACATTTTTCTCCTTGGCCTTCTGGCCTCATAGAGGGTTCTTGTGGCTCTAATCTGAAGCTAAAACTATGAGATCGACCGAATTGTCATGAAGTAAGCCTTAATGAGGAAGTATCTGATACAGACCTTCGGAATTAACGTCTTGACTATTGGGAACTGAGAGAGTAGAATATTGAGTTGCAACAAATAATTTTCTATGTGCATCAAGAAATCCAGCATCGAGTAAGGCCTTGTTAAAGACTAACCCTTAATTTATGGACTGTGTTGAACTAGTCTTTTCCTTAGACTCCTTTTTACTCACTTTTGGAACCACTTGTTGAAGAAAGTGGTTATTATGGTCAGGTTTATGTGCTTTCTCAGGAGAAAGGATCAGGTTAGGTGGATTATATCCACTCAAATTAGGTGTATGTGTCTGACTTGGTTTTCTGAAAGATATGGGGGAGTACGCCTTACAACCCACTTGGACTGGAACAAAAGTGTTTGTCTATTCTGGAGGGAACTGTTGATGTGTCACTCCACTGGTAGGGATAGATTTGGATTTCTTTCCCTATGATGCTACTGAAGCTGTTATAATATTCTGGCAGGCATCTAGAATATGAGTAGGGATTTGCTTCTGCTCTTTCACCATTGACAGAATATGCTTGGTGAATTCAGCTACCAGAATGAGAATATACGCCCATTCCGTGCTTGGAGTAGGTGTGTGTTCTTGCTCCTGTCCTCATTTTCCTTTCAGTGAATTGAGACAGTAATCAAGTGTGGGGGAAGATAGTTGAGTCTGCCTCCTGTTTGTCATCAGAGCTTTCCGACTGACTTCTCCAGGTGCTACCAAACGAGACTGTGGGTAGGATTGATCAATACTGGCAGGTGTATGTTCCTGCTGATTGCACTATGCCGAACATGGTTGAAGATCTTCCTTCAATACTGACAGACGAGTCTACTGACAGGATTGATGAGTGTAAGCAGGTGTATGTGCCAGTTTACCAGTTGTCAGCACATTGGGTTGGCTAGTTTCATCATATGTAGTCAGAAGAGCCAGCTGACTAGCTGATGACTTATAAATAGGTTTATGTTCCTATCTATAGTACTCTGCCGAATTTTCCTGGAGGGATTGGCGTGTTGCTTCCAGAAGAGTATGCTGGACATCGGAATTAAAACGGATGGGTGTGTGTTCCCACTCATTGCTTGCCACCAAGTTAGGTTGGGGGACTTCTCCAGAGATGGAAGAGATAAGAACCTACTCACTGTTAACTGGTTGTCACCTCTGGTGGTTCATCTTGCCTGCTCGGGTTTGAGGAACCTGAGCTGAATGCCTGGAGATGACACCCTCATCACGTTGAGGGAACACTGCCGCACAAGTCTGGCGGCGATTGTTGGTGGGATCCCTAGGGAAGGACTCATGTTTCCATGAATTAAGACTTGAGGGGCGTTCTCATTCACCTCCTTAGAATAAGGTAGGGGATGGAGATTGTGTTCTGAGGATAACAACCTGAAACGGTTGGAGACGGTAGTTAGCACCGCCTGTTTCTTGATCGCTGGTCATCACTGTCCGGATGACGAGGGTGAATTATTGGCATGGAGGGATTGTCTAGTGGCCTACAAAGTTAGAATAGTACCATTTTGACGGTATTACTTAACCAGCGCATTTGATACCCGGAGTTGAAGATGCTGAGTAGGTGATGTCATCCTCAGAGCGGATGACGATCTAGCAGGAGTAGCCGTAGATGCATTCACAACAGAGGTTTTCACCGCAAAGGCACTCACAGACGTGAACTTAAGAGAAGCCATTCTTGTAACGCATAAGATCTTGGAAAAGAGTGCATGTTTGATATAACAAACATAATCAAGATAAGTTCGGCTGCTACATGTTTTGGATGAGCACATATGTTATTGATTGTTCTATTGGCCCTCTCATTGAGTTTAAATAGGGGCCTAACAGAATAAGTAAAACATCATTTTAACTTGGTTAAGGATTCCCGTCGGGTTCACCATTTTTGATTCCTTTGGAAATGGGGATGACCTCATTGATTTTAAGGTTCAAACATTCCAAGAGGATTATAAAGGGTTTGTTCGTAGAACCGGAAACATCCAATGATTCTATATCCATTTGGACCTACTTTCCAAAGGTAGGTGCTCACTAGTTATGAACTGATGAGGATTAAAGAATTTTCATTGGTCAAGAGGATGGGAGGTCGGACTCATCACACCCTTTTGGGGGGAATTATTGTCTACTCTGGGACTCTATTTCTAGATTTATGTTTTGTTCGTGAATCCTTATTACATTACCAAGTATTAAAATGGGATTTCCTTTAGATATGACAATCAATGATTAATATGTATGAGATTTAGAGAATCTTTTATATCTATTCAAGGTTCTTCATCGATAGATAATCATATGTATTTGTTAGATATTCTTAGTCAATGGTATCCTTCGATACATTATATATAAATCTCTTGGTCATTATGATAACTATACTGGTTTTAAAGCCACTCAGCGGGACACTTGAAGTTTATTGTCATTCAGAAGGACATGGATTATTTCAGAGTTGGGATCGTACCCGCAGATTGGCTACCAACATATCATTTGTTTTAGAAAAGGAATCAGAACCCACGTAGTTCGAGTAAATAATTATGAGGTTTATGCATGATTGATGGCTCAAGGAAAGATGTTGTAATTACTTTTACACTTTAAGCTCACGTGAGCCATGCTCGGTGTGAGAAATAAGAGGTATTAGTATAACCAGACAATTGTGCCATGAAAGATGCAATTATAAGAAATGATGTGGGGATTATGTATGTATGACTACCCAGAGAGATGAAGATTATGATTTACTTCAGGGAAGACACCCAGGAACATGGTCCATAAAGGTATATGTGGTTTATGGAAATTTGGATACTTAATTTAGGATATAATCCTGAAAAGGATGCCCAAATTAGAGAGGAATTATAATTGGGTTTTACTCCTAAGAAGGAATCCCAAATCAAAAGAAAATTAATACTAGTTAAGAGAAATTATGAATGGGGCTTACTCTTAAAGAAGAGGCCCAGGTTAAAAGGGAATTATGACTGGGGCTTACTCCTGAAAAGGAAGCCCAGGTTAAGAGAATTTGGATTTTGGGAACATGTGGCTTACATGTATGGAGGATTCCCATATTAAAGAAATCATGGTTTGGGCTTACTTCTAAGGAGGATGCCCAAAATTATGGGAACTTAAAGACTGGGTCTTACTCCTAAAAAGGAGGCCTAGGTTAGGGGACTTGGGGCTTACTCCTAAGGAGGATGCCCAAATTTGGGATTTTGATATTGGGACTTACTCCTGAGGAGGAGGCCCAAGTTAATGGAATTTATAAGTGGGGTCACTATGTTTTGAGAGATGTTCCACAGAGTTCCTTTCAGATAAGGAAGCCAACCAAGAAATCATGCCATGAATGGATTTTAAGATGGTTCTGAAGTCTTAACCCTGAAGAGGAGAGGTGGATTTGAATAGGAGAGGTGAATAGGCAAAAGAGGCACCCAAAAAGAGAGAGGCGCGCAAGTCCTGCGTGGGCGCGCAAGTCCTGGTCGCGCAAGTATACTTGCGCGACACATAGGTACTTGTGCGATAGTCAACCCTTGGGGTAATACTTGGGAGAGACTTGGATCAATACCTTAGTACTATCCCTAAGGGATTACAAAAGAGTGGAATGCAAGTTTTGTTGAAGGGATAATGTGACGCGCAAGTGTGGCCATTTCTCTTAAGGGATGGCCACTTAGGCGCACAAGTGTTGATGAGTTTGAACATTTAGGCCTTGTTTCCCCTGTTTAGAGCTTCAATTCTAGGTAAGAAATTACCTTAGATGTGTTTGGAAGACTTCCTTAAGAGACTAGGGCATTGGGAGCTCAAATATGAGTTTTGGAATTTTTCCATCATGAAATGGGGGGCCAACATGGGGTATTTATAGGCTAGTTAAGACCTTGGGCGAATTTCAGATAGGGTGTGCAAGTCACTTGCGCGACCACTAGGCGGCGCACAAGTATACTTGCGTGACTATGATAAAACTGGCGTGACCTAAGGGAAAATAAATCCTTCTTTATGCTTTTGTCTATTTTTGATGTTTCTTCAAAGGATGAATCACTTTGGACACATGTATTTCCCTTTTTAAGTCATTAGACATTGTGACAAAAAAGAGCGTCAACAGTTATCAATCCATTCAAAAATGATTTCTCAATAGCCCCTTATGGAAAGAGTTATTGTGGGAGTTCTAATGAAAGTGGAAATTATAAGAAATGGGATTTTTTGAAGTTCAATGTTAATGAATATGGAGTTTTAAATTTTGGTCAAGACTATGTGTTCTATCAAATATTGAATTTAACGGAGATTTTGGATGATGCACACAGCTTGAACTTCTTTATCCATCTTCAAAGCACAAAGATATATTGATATCATTGAGAGTAATATTATAGGGAAAATATTAAGAAGGATATCATGGATTATACATCAATATGTCTTGAATGTCACTAAGTAAGTCTAGAAAGTAAAAAATCCACGGAGAAGACACATTCATTACCCATACGTACATGGAAATGGTAAAACATAACCATGGAATTTTTAACTGTTCTTCCAAATATATAATGATGAAATAATTATATCTAGGTTGTAGGGGATCATCTTACAAATACATCATAATTTATTATGATTTGAGAGAATTTGACACTCGAAAAACATGTAATGATATATATAAGGGAAGTGCTGATTAAGCATGGAAACCCACTATCAATTGTATCAAATTGAGATCCAAGATTTAAAACTATGTTTTGGAAGAGTCTTCAACAAACATTAAATACTGATATCAACTTTATCACAAATTATCATCCTAAAATAGATGGAAACTATGAGCGGACTATCCAAACACTTGAGGACACAGTTAGAGCATGCTCAATTATCATAAAAGGAGGATGGGACTAAAATATTCCTTTTTTAAAGTTCACAAACAATAAAAGTTTCCACTCAAGCATCCAAATGGATCCCTATGAATCCCTTTATGGGAAGAGGTTCCAAGAACCAACATTTTGGGATAAATTTGGGGAATAAAAACTGGTAGGTCCTAAATTGTTTGAATAAATAGTGGAAAAGGATATGATCATTGAACAACACATCACGGATGATCAAATTAAACATAATAGCTATGTTTAAATTCATTTATGAGACCACGTTTTTTATTTTCTAGAAATAGTATTCCTCCTCATATCATTATGGAATAAGTGATGATATTTGTAAAGATGGTAAATCTTATTCCAAGATACATCAGTTTCTTTGAGATCCTTGATCGCATTAGAGTGGTGTCCTATCGACTAACAGTCACACATAACCTATATCAAGCACATGATGTCTTCATTGCATCACTCTTAAGAAAGTACATAACATATCCCCACATATGTACTAATTCCATAGATGGTACCATTAGAGAATGATATTTTCTATCAAGAGATCGGTGTAAATCTTATACGATAGAGACAAAGTTATATGAAATAAGAAAATGAATCTTTTAGAAGTGTTATGGAGAAATAACATGTTTTAGGAATCACTATAGAACACATAATAGTTGATGAAACATAGATACCCATATTTTTTTAGTGTTTGAAATGAAAATTTCCAGGGGCAAAAATCTAAATGGGGGAAGATTGTAACAACCTAAACTGTTATAAATAAAATTACCCATATGATTTAATTAAATTCCTTATTTTGTAGTATGATTATATAAAACACATTCACTTATTTGGTTTTATTGTATAATGTTGGATTTAAAATATCATTAAGTATCATTACCATTGATAATATATCCCTTGAGTAGTGATCCCATGATTAATATAAATATAGGGTTTTAACAAATCCAATTGAAACAAAAAAAGGATGTGATGGCCTCAACTAGTAGGATAATACCATATGAATCTCATTTATCAAATACTATAATGGAGATAGAATTTTTAGGATTTTCCCTTGACCAATCCCATGTTGAGTTCCAACAACTTAAGAATGAGTGAAACTGCTTGTGGGAGAAGTTTATGCTCATCGATATCACATCCCAAACCATGTACGCCGAACCACCCCATGAAAGTATTGTTGTCACACACCATACCCTTTGACCTTATCTAGTGTATTAACAGGATATGTATCGAGACACTAATAATATTAATATGTATACATTATTGAATAATGAATATATTTTCTTCTTCTTATTGTTTTTTTATAAATGATTTTCATTTTGATATTGTAAAACACAAATTGTATTTTTGGGTAATATTCAAATTCAATTAATGAAATTATTTTGATGGATTAATGGATTATTGAAATAAATAATATTTTAATAAATAATATTTTTAAATAATATTTATTAAATATATGTGATCATATTATTTTTATGATGTCAAAGGTAATTTTTATAAGGGTTCAAAAATTGAAATTGTCAAAAAACAAAACATTTCTCAATAGATATCAATTATGATTCTGGAATTGAAATTAAAAATATTTTAAAAAATTATTTTTTATAAAAAGAATATTATTTTTGGAATCCGAATAATAGAAATATATGATGGTGAACTTTTCATAATTTTTCGAGACAATTGATGATTTGAGTAAAAAATAAATATCGTACAAATATATGGGGTGTATTATGGCATCATAATGACCAAAAAGCGATGTAATAAATACTATAAAGGGTATTCAAAAAAATATATATTTTTTAACTTTAAAATAATTTGACTTTATGTTTGTTTTCTCAATTTTATAAATTTTTTATGAATCCTCCAAAACCATTACAATATTCTATGGTTTTAAAATCGTTTCTTTAAGAGTATGAGTCACTTTCACATAAATAAGAGTATTATTTTAATAAGTTCACCCATTGGACGGTTAAAATAATTAAAACTGCCACTATGCTTCAGAAACCATGGAAAACCCCAGGTGAAGGTTAGTGGTTTTGGTTATTTATTATATAAAGTCCAAACCCTATGTTTATGAAATAATAAAGAAATCTCCACTCTTTTCTTATATAAACCCACCCAAGCTCCCACATATCTTAATTAAAATACTTGTATCAAATTATTAATACACCCTCTCTACTGTAGATTCCACCCAAGGAGGCCAAAAACTCTCATGAAGCTCCTCACAAGAATTTGAAGTCACAATCTCATGGTAATGGATACTTTCTTTCTCCCATTTATACAAGAATCTTCTTCATTTTATGCCCTTTTGTTTTTAATTCCTAATTTTGGGGTGTTATTTTACACATACCATGTAATTACAATATGATTTATAAATTATTAGAGACCCATTTAACTCTCATTAATCCCTCTCATGAACATTTATGTGCCCCCATTATACTGTTGAAATTTCATTGTGGGATTCCATGACAAAAAATGTGTAGTTAATAACGATACCAAATTATTATCAAGGATGTTCACATTTATGAACTTATACTTATTTATTTGGGGACATATATGTAATTATTCCACACTCCTTGATCTTGGAATAAAGAATGATAATGAATGAATACATTTTGTATGATCATTGTGGCACACATAATCATGGGAAAGAAATGAAAGTGACGGGTGCGCCTAAAATTATATAGAGCTATAGTGCATTGGGTAATGTTTAATCTCATGATACGCCTTGTTGGGACCTGGAGTAAACCTGATTCCTTTATGATTATTTTTTCATCATGATTTCTATGTTTCTATCCTTGGCCTATGTTTATGATAAGGTGTTTTATGTTTCTACCACATTTTCCATGTTTCCTCTTTGTTATGATGATATATAATGCCTCATTGTTTATATTTATGATTCTCACTTCTTTTAAGCCCCATTGATATGCCTATTGTCTAACTTGTATTACTTTCTTCATGTTATTCCATGTTTATTCTCTTACCGGGCTTTATAGCTCACCCCTTTCTTATGTATGTCCTCAGTTTATCCCATGAATTTTTATGTTTGGCCATGTTAAGGAAGTTTTTAAGAAATATGATGTTTTTCCTATTTCAAGTTGTTATATAATGTACCTAATTCACAAATACACTAGACATAATGATCTCTTGAGGTATGTTAAGTATAATATTATGTAATAAATCATTTATTAATGTGAAATAAATAGTAGCGTTGTTATAACATGAACCTATAGAACATGGATAAGGGTATTTAAAAGAGTAATGGGTAGAGTTTGGTCGATCTAGATTTCTCAATGTGGTTTAAAGTGAGAGAGGAGGTTACCCATTATAATTGAGGTGAGGGGCACTTTAGGAATTTCTCAAATGATTAAATTATATTAAGACTATTCTAGAACCAAATTCTTCCAAATTGCATATAAATACACAAGGGATGAAATATTTTACTATAAAATTTTCCCCTTTGTTCTTATCTAATATTTTTTATGATTTTAAATAATTTATTAAAATATTATATTAATAAAATACCAATATTTTCAATTTTGACCCTATTAATATCATTGAATTTAAAAATATCAAGATAAAAAGATATATTCAATCCAAAAATATTATTATATCCCTAATATTTCATATTAATCTATAAAAGTTTTGGATAAAATTAATTAATTTAAATTATATTAATTCTTATATTATTAATATCATTTATTTGGTTTTTACATTAATTAGATTGTTATAGAATCATCGTTGTGTAAGCATTTTAGTTAATAATTTATTCACTAAAAATTAAAAATAATTTACCATGATGTAGATAAATATTTTATCTTTCAAAATAATATTCATAGTCAAACATATTCTTTGGATAACACCATATTAAAAATGTTATATTAATTAAAAATATGAATGTGCCATCTTTGACTTTTCATTAAATAAAATATTATAAAGGTCCGAATATTATATAAATGGACATAAATTTCTATATAAAAACCCATTAATTAATATTTATTAAAATTACTCTTATGATAAAACTTATTCTCATTTTCTTGTCTGTATTAGTTAATTTTTAACTTTACTTACCCAATTTACCCTTTACCATGGTAGTAAAATTCAGTAATGTTACTATTCCTATAGAACAAAAATAAAAGGGAAATATTTAGTAAATTTTTTCTCATGAATCCAAACATGGACCCAATTTTTTAAAATTACAAATATAGAAGTGTTAGGATTTAATTTAAGATTAAATCATCAAAACGTAAAGAAAAATATGTTTCGAGAAAAATTCCATTTTTAAATATAAAATTTTTTTTATCAAAAAATAAATCATAAAATTGATTCCAATGAACATAATTGGATATTTAATAATATTATATAACTAGTTTTACTTTTAAACCATTTTAAAACAAAATTTAACTTTTCAATGGTTGATATTAACATACATTTTTTTTTAAAAAAACCAATATTTTTCACTACACACTGAAAAGTAAATTTTTCAAAACAAATATGAAAATATCACCCTTGGATAATTTTGATATAAAGTTTTCAAATAGATGTTAATTTAATTAAATTAATTTTCTAAAAGTAGATATAAATAATTATATTATTTCCTCATAAAATGTAATAAAAATCATTTGTGAAGAAAACATATAAAATTACTCTTCAAAAATATGAGTGTTTCTTTCTTAATAATTAATAAATAAATTTTTATTGATTTAATCAATTATATATATTTCATAATATGTTTAATTAAATTCAATCACACCAACTAAACAATAAGGTTATTACAAAAATATTTAAATACTAATATTTTGGGTTTCATTTAAGCTCGGTGTTGTGTGTCATAAACACTATCAAACATAGTGTTATTTTAAAATTATTGGGGTGTTACATTATTAACCTTATATAGATAACTCAGTTTGTTTTGATCAATGATCTCTATGAATTTTTATAATTATTTGTGCTTTACCCCTTTTCCATATCTCTATTTCCCACCAATGTTCTCCTAGTTAGAAACCCGATTATGTGGTATTCTAGATTGCCATTGTAATTTCCTTTCTATCCTAACAAGAGGATGTTTTATTAAACATTTTTATTTTGTTGGTTTAAAAAAAATTATTTTCAAATATCAAGCCCTTGATTATCGAGATCAAGATTATATTGTGAGTATGTAATTTGTTTAAGCAGTAAAAAGTAACACCCCGAGATTTTAAAAGAGGAACAAAATGTTTGATAGCATATATGATCAGGAACATAAATATTAGAATGGAATTTAAATCCTTGAGACTCTAAGATATATATTTTATAAAAATAAATTCAATCTCTTTGATAGATTTTGATGCATTAAACGATAGGTTTAAATGAAATGCAATACTCTATTAAAATATTATTATTTAAATATGACCATTATAACCTAGTGGTTAAGTTGGAGGGTATGAATAGGAATAACTAAATAATAATAATTATATGGTTTACACATGTATAAAATAAATTCAATGTTTATATTTTGATTATAAATAAAATAATAACTATTTTAAAGAAAATGAATTGTTTTATGGACAACTTTATTTTTCTAAAGGAAGTTCAATCACGTTTTACTCACATAATTTATAACAAATTTCTACCACATTTTGAAATTTATTTTAAAAAATAAAATTAATTTTCTCAAATCAACATGTCCAAATTATCTTTGGGTGTATTTTTTAGAAATTTTTTAAAATATTAATATTTTGATTGATAGTGAAAAATACTAATTTTTTATGAAAAATTCCTTTTAATTTAAATAATTTATATTGTTAAATTATAATTAAAATTGTTTTTAAATTAAAATTAGTTCAATTATATTATATTTTATCTAATTTATTTCACTTTAATAAATTTCATATCGAATTCTAATATAAAATATTTTTAATATTTTGAATGTTTTCCTTTGAAAACCCCATTTTTTGACACGTTTATGGGTTTAATATTAAACTTATTTATTCAAATTATATAAATGGAATTTAGAAAATAGGATTGTATATTTGTAATAGTAATAATTTATATTACATAATAATCTCAACTTAAATTTTGGCCTTGATTAATAGTGATAACATTAAAAATTAATAACAACACATGAGTTACAATTGGTTTAACATGGGTTAAATTTTAAAGATAAGGGTTAAAATGACCTAAAAATTTCTAAAATATATTTTATGGAATTATTTAGACGTTACAACATCTAAGGTGTTATAATGAAATACTTTTGTGGCTTTTTTCATGAGAAAAACAATGGTATTACATTATATTTTTTATAATTTCATGTGTGTCCTCTCCCCCACTTATAAAAGGTCACCCCCTCTCTTGTACTCTTCACACATAAAAAAAAATTATTTCATCCAAGTAATAACAAAATATATTCTTTAATTCCCTACCCTTATCACATATTCCTTAGTTTTATTCTAAATAACACTTAAGAAGTATTTATCTACAAACCAAAATAGAATATCTGTTGAAGAGATAAAATTATTAAATATGTGTATCTTTTTTATTTCATTTCCACCTCCTTCAAATAATATTCCAACTATTATAATATAATAACCCTGTTATAACATATATAATAATATGATATTATGTTAATATCATAACCATTATCCATATCCACTTCAATCAAATGGGAAACAAAAATCACTGACCGTGTGTACAGCGGACTTCGGCTTCGCGAACTGATTTAAATCATTTTTGATCACCACATTTGAAGGATGGATATAAA
Organism: Viscum album; assembly: GCA_963277665.1. Taxonomy (NCBI): domain Eukaryota; kingdom Viridiplantae; phylum Streptophyta; class Magnoliopsida; order Santalales; family Viscaceae; genus Viscum; species Viscum album. Next base: position 1,893,175,537 of record OY728158.1, on the reverse strand, counting down.
GATAGATTTAAAATATATATATTAATATTTTGAAATTATTATAATTATATAATTAATATATCACATTTAACTTCTTACTTACCATTTTGTGGGGCGATACGATATCGTCGCTCATGAGTGTGACAGACTATCACCTTACGTTGTGATGTGATTCATTTTTCTCTTAAGCTTTACATGGAAGGTTATAACGACAAATTAAATTAAGATATATGATATATATGATCTAAAAATAATTATTAAAATATAATATAACATATAAATTATTACCTTTTATGCCATTAGAAAAAAATAATGTCACTCATGCATATGTGGGGACTACCACCTCCACATAGTGATGAGAAGTGTTTTTCATTTTATTTTTACATGGATGATGATAATAATGTATTTTATTAATGTAAATTATATATATTATATAATAATTATTATATAATGTTTAATTAAAATTTATTTTCCTTTCATTTCATCCTTTAAGAAAAATGTAAATTGCAATCATGCATTCATATGGCTTACCATCTCCATTAACAGAGTAATCCATTTTATCTCTAACTTTTATATATTAAAATAATTAAATATATAATGAATATATTTCATATTTAAATCATGGTTAAAATTATTTAGATCATATAACCATGATAATGGTAAAAGTATTGAAATTAATGAACCAAAATGCACATGGAAAACGAAGCAATTATCACCCAAAACTGTTACTTTAACAGAGAAATGTTAATAAAATAGTGATAAAAGACTATCGATAAATCATATATGGTAAGAAATAATTGAATATTTTTCTACAACTTAATTTTAATAAACCTATTATTATTATATAGGAGGTTCAAAAATGTATAATGGAAATCATACTTATGGTAAGGGATTATTGTTTCACTTTTACTTCCGTGAGATATATTCCATATTCACCATTCAGTTATTTTGTGTGGTGTATATACTACCAATTTGATATGTTATATAATTATTTATTTTATATTAATGGTATTAAATTTTTCATTTTATGTTATTTACTTCATGTGTTTCACAATTCAAATGTTACCAAAGTGGTAAGGGTTAATTTTACAATCTCATCATTTATCAGGATTGTCTATGGTTGAATTTATGATGGTGAAATATTATGATATATCACTCAAGAAACCCATAAATTTTATTCCCATATATTTATTTATGAAATTTTCAATTAATAGTAACATTTAAAATTTTTGTTACTGAAAATTATTGTGATAATGCTTTTAAGTAAATCTGACTTCTTTTATCTCTTCGATTGAAAATCACTTTCTTCCAAAAACAAGCTTTCAAAAAAAGTTTTCAAAACTATATTTTTAATTTCTCAAAATCATTTTTAAAGAATTTTTTACCCTTGTCTTACTTTTTTTTAAAGGAATCTTCATGTGTTTTTTCCAAATAATTCTCATTTTTCATTTACCAAAAACGTAAAAGGTATATTTATTTTAATGTGTACAACATGAACAAAATTTTATACCATCATGATCACACAATGTTTTAAAGATTAATTTATTAGTTTCAATGATTATTTTCAATGAAATAGTATTTTAAAAATATTTTGGTAACCTTTACTTAAAAAAATATTTTCAAATAGAATAGGTTATGTTTCTATAAAAAATATTACTGACATTCTTATGGTATTTCTAGTCATCATTGACAACAAATTCTTTTTTACTTATGATAAAATAGGAATATGTTTCATTTATATCACATGTATTCTTTCTTTGGATGGTTTATGATCATTTTTTAAGTATGAACAATTTCATTACCATCCACGATATTTCCCCAAATAGTTTATGATTTGTTTATTTGATTTGGGTATGTTTTATCATTTCCTATTTTATCTTTTAAATATGAATGTTAATTTTGATTATGTTTCACATCTTTTGTTTGAGGGATAATTTTGATATATTAAGTAATGGGTATGGATTTTTTTATAGATATCCCCTCGATGCATCTACAGGTCTCTTGAGAACAATCAGTTTCCCAAATTAGCTTGGGTTTTACCGACAGTTTTAAATTGTCTTTTGAATGTTATTGAAATTATGTTTTAGATGTTGAAAATTATACATTCCCTACTTATGATATCATTTTTTGATATATATATATGTTATTATAACATTAGTTAGAATATTCGTGGTTATGTTTGAATCTCATTGTGATTATTTATACGTAATTATTTAATCTTTATTTACTCCTGGAATATTATTATTTATGTTCAAGTTATTGATTAAATTACATGTGTTTCAGTTATTTATCTTTCAATATGGATTATATCTTATTTACTCATGATATCTTTCCTTGTATGCATACCCTTACTGAGAATTTTATCTCACCACTTTCTTATGTTTTATTTTTTTCTAGGATACTAGAAAGTGTTTTGTGATTGATATACAAGGATATAAAGAGGGGGAATATATTGTTCTCAAATAAAATATTATGTTGTACATTTATTTTTTAAACTTTAAAGAATATGAAAGTATGTATCTTGTTTTTTTAAACTACTAAACTATTTGGCATTTCAGGATGTAATTCCTTGTATATATTGCTAATATAATAAAGTAGCCATTTACTCTAGGCTGTTATGGTTGTTGTATTTGTAGCACTTCAATATCCCCCCAATTTATTTGTGGGAAATACCTTAAAAGTTATTTAAAAATGAATATGACAATATGTGTATATATCCCCTTTAGTTTTCCAAAATTTCATTTCAATTTCTCTCCTACGTATTCAAATTCAAAAGAATGTTCATGGGAAAATTGTATCTATCCATACTTAATAAATGTACCACCCATCAATTCGCTCTATGTCTTTGTGAGACATGGTCGGTGAAGAAAATATGAGTATTTTATTTAAACAAAAATGATTTCCTTTACCAATGGATATTTATACCTCATAAAATTATAAATCATATGCTTCTCTTCAATGTTTGTCCATTACGTTAATGGATAATGACACTTAAATGAGATATGAAACATTTGTAATATAGATTAGCTGGAAAATTCGGTACTCACTTCAATAAACAAATCAAAACATTCAAGTGCAATAAGAAGGTTAAGTTTCCATAAATTACTTACATAATTACATTTTTTCTATGTAATTGAATCATAAAATTACTCCCAATTTATATTATGTTTCTTATTTTTGATAACCAAGGATGATATATTTGGAAAATAAATACCTTTTCCAATGATATGTTCTTCTTAAAATTTATAGAATAATTAGATTTAATATCAATTGAAATAATTATTATATAAAAAACATAGTCTTTCTTCATTAGTCTCCCACCCAAGACAAATTGTCCAAAACAACTTCATAATGGTGAATATATTCAAGAATGGATTTTAGTATGTTCTAGTATAGAGAATACACCAATATGGTTCTTCAGCTTGTGACTTTACAATTTGAAAAAAAATTACAACTTAACCAAGGATGATTTTCTCCAATACTTATTCTTAGGAATAAAAAAATAAGATCTAAAAAGATTTTATATTATTTATCCTTTATATCCTAGATATTAATGCATTCCCTTAAACTTAATAAAATAATATCTCCGGTAATATTTGTATTTGAATACCAATTTATGAATCATTCAAGGATAATGTATTATTTAACTTTTCTGTCATGAATAGATAGTACTCAAAACTTCTCTGGTTCTCCCCCTGGGAAATTTCTTCACCTTCAATTCCCTATCGTATAAGAAAAAATAAAATACACAAAGATTAAGGATATAATGTGGATCCTAACTTGCTTATCCATGTGAACTACAAGGTTGTGATAATGTTCTTATAAAATTCTCTCCATTTCATCCTTTATTCAAACATGCCCATATTAATATCAATTATAATTGATAATGCATGAATATTATAACATATTCAATTTATTTGTGTGTGAACCTTATGTATCCAATGTATTTTAAAGAAAATTTATCACATAGTGAAAAATTCATCTTCTTAAAGAATATTTTTTCTTGGAATTATTGTAGAACAATTTTCAGGAGTGTGTCTAGACATGTTGTACCTCACACACATAACTTCAACTTCATGTGGAATATTTTTATTTCATTTTTCACCACCCTTTTCTTGTGATTATTCCACTTTCCTTACTCTTTCCAAATATTTTTCTAGATTACTAACACATCATTAGAAAAATTGGTAGTATGATTTTATTTTCCATACAGATTCCATTTAGTTTTATCCTTCTTATTAGTTTTTCTGGATTCAATACATTCTTTTACTTCATGGATTTTAAATCTATGATCTTATTTCCTTTATTACATAAAATCTCATTGGGAGGATTTTTTGTGCACAAAATTCTTCTCCTTTATTCACAAGGTTACTTATTATTTTTTATCCAACTTATGTGGTCTTCTTTTCTACTCATCTTTTTATATATTTGGGGATGATCATAAACCATTATTGTGACCACTTATATTATATGAATCAAAAATATTTTCACATTTTCTAAATATGGTTGATGTATAAAATTTTTTATTAACCAATTCATCCATATTATGTATCTCTAGCTTGATCCCACTTGGCATGGGATTCCATTATGATTTTTAATTTAAAGGATTACACAAAAAATCTAATTCATAATGCAAGAATCTACTAAAACACTAACATTGATCCATAAAACATGATATTTTTATTTATTTTATAAGATTTTTTGGGTTTTATTCAAAACTTATTGGGTTATTCATTGGGAACCAGCTTCCACACTTTTTTCTGGTCCATCATAGTCATGGTGGTATCCTTATCATCACATTTAATCACCCTTACATGTATGTATTTCTCGTGAAACCTACAATATACATGATAAAATGTTTTGAAACATTATTAAAATATGGTATGGATGGTAAATATTTTTTCACAGCTTCATGAGAAATAACCTTGAATGAATTCATGAACATATTATCACATTTTGGTGGTCTTAAAATGATTTATTCCTCTAGCTAAAATTGAGTAGTATAAAAAAATTTATCTTTCTTTTGTGAACTCTCATTATGTGTCTTAAAAAGAAAATATAATTGAACTTACAATTCTATACATTTAATAATGAGGATTATTTTATAATATTCAATCATAATCATCTTCTCTTCAAAATCTATCTTTATTATCTCAACTTCCTCTTCATATAGTTTATAAATTTTTTTAATAAAGATTGATTTTCATTGATCTTTTTTCATTTTTTATAAAACTAAAACTCCTTGATATTGATTCTATTTTTAAAATGTTATTCAAATTAATATATCGATTATTAAAAAGACTTCTAGAATCCCTCTTTTTATTTTAATTTATTGAGTCATTTATATTCAAAGGATACATCCTTTTTGGAGATATCTATACATTATTGAAATTTTTATTGTGATCCCTTATATATATTATTTTCTTCATCCCCAAAATGGGTTATCTTTTCCTAGATACTTTGAAAGACTCCATAAATACGAGATACTATTTTATGGGTATATAATGAAGAATATCTCTTGATTTATCAACTGATATATCTTGATATGTTATATACTGATCTTCATCACCACTTACGCTATCCTTATTTTGAAATTGTGTACAAGAATTTTCAAAAACATCATGATAACTTACAATTATTTATTAGATTGATGAAAGAATTTTTTCCTTCTCATTGGTGTAAAATTGATCCACCCACTCTTTTATTTCCAATCATTATATGACTTAATTGTTGGAAAGGCCTGGTGAAACTGTAACTTCCACCTTTTGAAAAAAGAAGGATTTATTATTAAGATTTCGTCTCTCTTTATTCATTATGTTCATGATATTATTGGTAGATATTTAATTCCACTAAGAGATAATTAAATCTTCACCAAAACTACACATCATTATTAACATAAGAAAGAAACTAAAACCTCAAAAATAGAATAACTACAATGTAGATTACCGTATATATATGTGAACCTTTCCTTTGATTCAAATTGATAAGACAACTTTGGGATAAAATCAACACTAATAGGGAGTGTGAATAAGGGTTGAGAAATTTTTCACCAATTAAAAATTTAACCCCTTTTACCTTTTAGACCTATTAGGATATTGATTCTATTATTCTCTTTTCATTTTCCCATACAATTATACAAAATCTAGTACTGATTAAATATGATATTTTTTCAATGGTCACTACTCAACAAGAGTATCTAGTATGTTAAATTTTTTGAAAATAATAATATACCATGCAAACACTTAGAAAAGAATCCATTAAACATGGTTACAACTAGTATGGAAGAACCATTCAATTGCACCAAACAATATTCAATTAAAAGTCATTTTTTGGTTTTATAGGATGGTTTATTATACTACCAATGAAGATAGATCCCATATTATTAAAGGTTTGTAACACCAAGAGAGGCTTCCAAATCTTGATACTTATAATGTATGTTATAGTGAATCTTTGTTCTTCTCTTTAAACTATTCTTAATTGAAATAAAGCGTGCAAGGAATTCTTTTTCTTCATCACTGTATAAAACTAGAAGTTTATATTTCTTCTTCTTCTTCTTCCTATGAAAACTTATTTTCAACATACTCTCTTCTTCTCTTCTTATTCATTTATTCTTTAGTGGTAAAAAAATTAAAATGGTTATCCTCCTTCATCACCCTATTATACCAATACCAAATGATAATAAAATATATGTCTGATATCTGGTAATACCTTTATTGTTTTCCTTCTAATAAAATAAATTTATAGTCATAATAGAATAAAATAAATTCCATTATGATAATAAAAACAAAAAAAAATTCATCTTATCATCAACATAATTGTCTCTTTCTACTTTTAGTATTTGAATATGTTATTGATATTAAATTGTAGTGTTAGATTCTTAATCATTGATATAAAAGATAATAAATTTTAATTATATAAAATTAATTCTTCTAAACCTGATTCATCATAAGAAATATTATACTTTCTTTTTTTATTTTAGGCATTAGTGTTATATTTACTTTAGGAAAATATTTTCATGATTAGTGTGTATTGATTCTTTTATGAAACATGGTTACTATGTATAAATTATTAGTTTTTTTCCATAAAACTATTCACATGTTCTTATTCCTTTCCATTTTTTTGAGGAGAAAAATGATTTTTACTCCTTCATTAAAGTGTATCACACGATTTATTCAGACGATTTCCTTTTCCTTACTACAAAAAATGATTGAGGGGATCACTATATTCTTTCTTATTCAACTTCATAAATCATCAAGATTACAGTACCCATTAATTAGTTCTCACGAGACACTTCATTTTGGATTTTTATTTCATCGTGTAAGGTTTTATTCATGAAACATTATCTTTATATAACTCAATGAGATATTCGTACTACCACTAGTTTGTGAAAAAAAGTCATCATGATGTTATGAAGTCATAAACACAAAATGATAGCATGAAACTATTCAACTTTATGCGAGAAGTGAATAAAACTCCCATTCTTGGTTTAACGTAGAGGCTCATTGAACCCATGATTTTCGGTATGATAGAAGGCCCTATGATTCTCTATTTTCAATAAAAAAGAGCTATCATGTAAAATATGAATAACAAAACCTCCTCATAGTTGTATATTCTATCTTTTATTAAGTTATTTCCACAACCTATTTCATTGTTATTGTATGTCATGTATTATCTCCTGAAAAATATTTCATGTCATGGTATTTTAATTTACAATTTGTTTTGGATTTTATCAAATAATATTATGCTAAATAACTGGTATCTTTTATCAATGAAGCTTACTTTTCAGAATCATGTGTAATAAATTAATATTGGATCCATCATTTTAGAAGCACATACTCAGACATGAGGATGGATAATAAATCATACTATTATAAGTTAATATGAATTAAACCAAAGATATTTCTTTGAGTTATCACATTCATGGAAGATATAGATTCCATGAATAGATGTTTATGTCTTCATCAACATAGTATCATGGCCTCAAAATGATCATGTGACCTCAATATTGATTATTGTTGGTCTATCCACATACTCTGAAGATCATAAACCTTATGGAATTTCTATATATTGAACATGGCATACCATGGAAATCATATGGTTGTAATCGATTTGATCAGGTGATTTATGTTATATTAATATCATTAAATCATGAGTGAATAGTTACAACACTATGACAATCAAATATTGATATCATTCTAAGTTTATCCCTCTATAATAAAGAATCCTATTTTAGTAACACCTTAAGCTAGAAACAAGGTTGAAACCCTGATACATAACACACACATCACTCAGAAGGTCCATGTCACACCATTAAATAATCCATGGGAATATATGAACATTCTATGAACACAAAATGCATGCTATCTATGGGTTCATAGAAAGACCAGTCACCTATACAACTATGGATTACCTTACATGGGATGGATTTAATGTCTTTGATTTGAGATCTTATATGTGTTATGATCTATCCCTCCTTGTTTCTTTATTGTTGGCCTATTTTTTAATAAAAGGCCCACCAGAAATATAACATAGAATAATTATAATTATACCCATTAATACTAATCCATTTAGACACGTCATCAATTTAAAAATGGAATACATAAAATAATATGATATTACATGGCCTTATAGTTAATTTTATCATCATCGTCATCACGATAAATATTATTTTTCATTTTCATCATGTTCCTCCTCTTTTCATTTCAGAATTTCCATTTCAAAGAGCTCTTCATCATCCAATCATCTTTATTTACAGATTCCTTCATTATTTAGAATAGTGTGTCTTGTCAAATAAATTAATTAAACCTTTTATGGACATTAATAATAGTGCAAGAAACAATAATCCTAATAAACTTAATGTCTTCAAAAGAAATTACTTAACATAATAAGACTTGAGAACTTTCATCTTCATACATTCATCCTATCTACATTCACTTTATTATTAATATTGGGTATCTTAGATACTATTTAAAATCCCATATTTATAACTTTTTAAACATTTTTACTTAAATTATATATTGCTATTTCATTGATCACTATTGAAAACCACTAAAAACCATTGACAATAAATACTACTCATACAAAAATTGAGTTCTTCAAGTGGGTATTATGAAAAATAAGACTGGAGTGTTCCCAAACCCATATTATATAACTCATTAAGATATGGTTAGGAAAATAAATGTGATTATCTAAGGTAAGAGTAATAGTATCCATGTAATATGACCTTCTGAATGTATGATATGTATGACCTCATTTATGATGAATCCTAATGAACAATACCTTCATTTGGTGCAATCATTTAAATAAATGTAAGATTACATGAAATATATAATACTTATATGGAATTTTTAGGATCTCACATGTGTTAAGATTCATTAATTTGTGATAACATTGGTAAAGTGGATCTATGTTAAGGGTAGACAGGAAGAGATTTATATAATGTGATTCACCTTTTGAATTGGCCCATTAAATGAAATTTCCATAGGTTTATAATTTCAAATCATGTAAATGAACTTTGAGCTCAATTCCAAATCACGATAATTGTATTGAGATCTTATTTGAAGGTGTACTTTCTCTCTTTGAATAGAAAATTCTCCAATAGATTTCATAGTTCTTATTTGTTCTCCTCTTATAACTATTCATACTTACACAAAAGAGGACAAGTAATTCTTCTTCTGCTTCATAGTAGAAAATTAGAAGTTTATATTTCTTCTTCTTCTTCTTCCTCCTATAGAAAAATATATTAAACGTGCTATCTTCTTCTCTTATTCTTCCTTTCTTCTTTAGTGGTAAATAAAATAAAATGGTTCACCTTCTTCCTCACCCTGTTTTTCCAATACCAAATGATAATAAATTATATGTATGATATCTGATAAAACCATTATTTTTTCCTTCTAGTAAAATAAATTTATGGTCAGGATAAAATTAAAAAATCTCATTATGATAGTTGAAACAAATAATTTTCATCTATGAATCATCATAATTATCTCTTTCTTATTTTAGTATATGAAAAAAAGTATGGATATTAAATTGTAGTGCTAGATTATTAATCATTGATACACATGATAAGAAATTTTAATTATATAAAATTAATTATTCTATTCCTGGTTAATCATATGCAATATAATACTTTCATTTTTTACTTTAGGCATTTATGTGATATTTACATTATAAAAATATTGTCATGATTAGCGTGAATAGATTCTTTGACGAACCATCGTTACCATGCAAAAAAATTTAGTGGTTTTCCATAAAACCGTACACATGTTCCTATTCATTTCCTTTGTTTGAGGAAGGAAATGACTTTTACTCCTCCATGAAAGTGTATAACATGGTTTCTTCACACGATTTATTTTTTCTTACAACCATAAAACTGTGATGGGATCACTATCTTCTTTCTTCTCCACCTTCATAAATCATCAAGATTACGGTACCCATTCATTATTCCTCAAGATGTAAAACATTTCGCATTTTTTATTCATAATGTAAGGTTTTATACATGAAACACTATCTTAGTATAAGTCAATGATATATTATTACTACCACTAGTTTGTGGAACAAATCATCATGATTTCATGAATTCATAAACACAACATGATAGCATGTAACTATTCTTCTCTATACAAGAAGTGAACAGAACTCTCATTCTTTGTTTAAAAAATAGGATCATTGAACCGATGCTTTTCCATATAATAGAAGGATCTAGAATTATATATTTTTAACAAAAAAGAGCTCCCATATAAAATATGAATTACAAAACCTCCTCATAGTTGTATATTCTAACCTTTTATAAGTGAATTCAACAACCTAGTTCATTATTGTTTCATGTCATGTCTCATTTCCCACAAAATATTTCATGTCACCATATTTTAATTTACCATTTTTTGGATTTTATCAAATAATACTATACTAAAAAACCTAGTATCTTTTCCAATGAATATTACTTCTCAGAATCACATGAAATAAATTAATATAGGATAGATCATTTTAGAAGCACAAAATCATAAATGAAGAAGGATACTAAATCATACTTCTTTATGTTAATGTTAATTCATCCAAAGATATTTCGTTGACTTATCACAAGCATGAAAGATATTGATTGCAGGAATAGAAGATTATGGCCTCATCATCTTAGTATCCTGGCCTCAAAATTATCTGGCAACCTAAAGCTTGATTATTGGTGGTCTATCCACATATTATAGGGAACAAAAACCTTAGGGAATATCTAGATATGTAATATGGAATACCATGACAATCATATGGTTGAAATCGATTTGATCAGGTGATTTATGTTATATTTATATCCTTAAATTATTGGTGAAAATTTACCACACTCTATAAATCAAATATTGATATCATGCTCAGTTTATCCCTCTATAATAAAGATTCCAATTTTAGAAACACCTTTTGTTGGAAACAAGGTTGAAATCCTGATACATAACGCACACATCACCCACACAGGCCATGTCAAACCATTAAACAATCCATGGGAATCCATGAACATTATATGAACACCCTATGCATACTCCCTATGGGTGATTAGCAAGACCACTCACCTCTACCCCCATGAATTACCTTACATGGGATGGATCTAATGTCGTTGATCCTAGATCCTATATGTGGTCTGATCTATCCCTCCTTGTGTCTTTATGGTTATCCTATTTTTTAATAAAAGGCCTACTAAAAATATTACATAGAATAATTATAATTATACCCATTAATGAAAATACATTTAGCCACTTCCTCAATATCAAAATGAAGTAAATAAAACAATAGGATATTACATGGCCTTATAGTTAATTTTATCATCTTCATCATCATAAGAAATATTATTTTTCATGCTAATAATATTCCTCTTCTTTTCCTTTCTGAATATCCATTCCAAAGTTCTCTTCATCATCAAATCATCTTTCTTTACATATTTTTCATTATTCGGAATAGTTTATCTTATCAAAAAATTGATTAAACCTTTTATAGACATTAATAGCAGTGCAATAAACATAAAACCTAATAAAATAAATGTCTTCAAAATAAATTCCATTAGATAATAAGACTTTAGAACTTTATTCTTCATCCATGCTACATTCACTTTATTATTAAAATTATGTATCTTGGATACTATATAAAATAACTTATTTATAACTCCTTCAACATATTTGTATAAATTATATATTGTTATTTCATTGACCAATATTGAAAAGCAATAAAAACATTGACAACAAACACTACCCATACACAAATTGAGTTCTTCACGAGGGTCTTAAAAAGAATAAGACTGAACTGCTTGTAAACCCATATTATATAACTCATTAAGATATGGGTCGGAAAAGAAATGTAATGATCTAAAGTAAGAGTAATAGTCATCATATAAGAGGTCCTTATGAATGTATGCTAGGTATGACCTCATTTATGATGAATCATAATGAGAAATACCTTCATTAGGCGGGATCATTTAAATCAATGTAAGAGTATTTGAAATATATAATACTTATATGGAATTTGGAGGATTCTCACATGTGTTATGATTAATTAATTTGTGATAACATTTGAAATGTGGATCCATGTTACGGGTGGGCATGAAGAGATTTATATAATGCAATCCTCCTTTTGAATTAGTCCATTAAATTAAATTTCCCTAGGTTTATAATTTCAAAGCATTTAAATGAACATTGATCTCAATTACAAATCCCGGTAATTGCATAAAGATCTCATTTGAAGGTTTACATTCTCTATTTGAATATAAAATTCACCAATGGATGTCGTAGTGCTTCTTTATTCTTCTCTTCTAACTATTCTTAATTTCACAATAGAAAACAAGTAATTCTTCTTCTTCTTCATAGTAGAAAACCGGGAGTTTATATTTCTTCTTCCTATTCTTCTTCTTCCAATGCAAACATATAATAAACATACTCTCTTATTCACTTCTTCTTCCTTTATTTTTATGTGGTAAACAAACTGAAATGGTTCTCCTTCTTATTCACCCTATTTTTCAAACACCAAATGATAATAAGATATTTTTTTGATATCTGGTAAAACGTTTATTTCTTCCTTCTAGTAAAATAAATTTCTGGTCTTGATATAATAAAAAAATTCCATTATGATAATCGGAACAATGAATTTTCAGTTTAACATCGTCATAATTATCTCTTTATGATTCTAGTATTTGAAACAAATTATGGATATTAAATTATAGTGTTAGATTATTAATCATTGATACAGAAGATAAGAAATTTTAATTATATAAAATTAATTATTCTATGCCTGATTCATCATATGCAACATAATCCTTTCATTTTTTATTTTAGTCATTTATGTAATATTTATTTTATGAAAATATTTTCATGATTAGTGTGTATAGATTAGTTTATGAAACATTGTTTCCATGAATAAAATATTAGTTGTTTTCTATAAAAAATTGCACGTGTTTGTATTATTTTCCTTTGATGGAAGAAGAAAAATGATTTGAAATCTTTTGTGAGAGTGCATCACATAGTTTCATAACACGATTTCCATTTCCTTACTACAATAAATGTTTTTGGGGATCACTATCTTCTTTCTTCTTCACCTACATAAATTATCAATATTACATTACCCATTAATTATTCCTCATGAAAATCAACATTTCTCATTTTTTATTCATCATGTAAGGTTTTATATATGTAACACTATCTTCATATAACTCAATGAGATATTCTTACTACCACTAGTTGGTGAAACAAATCATCTTGATGTCATGAAGTCATAAACACAACATGATAGAATGGAACTATTATTCTCTATGTAAGAAGTGAACTGAAATCCCATTCTTTTTATAACAAAGAGGCTCATTAAACCCATGAATTTTCATAAAATAGAAGGCTCTATGATTCTCTATTTTCAATAAAAAAATAGCTCTCATATAAAATATGAATAACAAAATATATTCCTAGCAATATATTCTTTCCTTTTATAAGTGAATTCCAAAACCTAGTTTGTTATTATTTTATTTCATGTCTCAGCTTCTGTAAAATATTTCAGGTCACGTTATTTTAATTTAACATTTATTTTGGATTTAATCAAATAATATTATGCAAAAAACCTAGTATCTTTTCACAACGAAGCTTAATTCTCAGAATAACATGCAATAAATCAGTGAAATATTATTACTACCACTAGTTTGTGGAACAAATCATCATGATGTCATGAAGTCATAAACACAAAATGATATCATGAAACTATTCTTATCTATACAGAAAGTGAACAAAACTCTCATTCTCTGTTTAAAAAATATGCTCATTGAACCCAATCTTTTCCATATAATATAAGGCCCTATGATTCTATATTTTCAATAAAAAAGAGCTCCCATATAAAATATGAATTAAAAAACCTCCTCATAGCTGTAGATTCTTGCCTTTTATAAGTGAATTCGACAACCTAGTTCATTATTATTTTATGTCATGTCTTAGCTCCCACAAACTATTTCATGTCACCATATTTTAATTTACCATTTTTTGGATTTTATCAAATAATATTATACTAAAAAACCTATTCTCTTTTCCCAATGAATCTAACTTCTCAGAATCACATGAAATAAATTAATGTAGGTACATAATTTTAGAAGCACAAAATAATAAATGAAGAAGGATACATAATCATAGTTCTTTAAGTTAATTTTAATTCATCCAAAGATATTTCTTAGAGTTATTACATGCATTAAAGATATTGATTGCATGAATAGAGGTTTATGGCCTCATCGTCTTAGTATCCTAGCCTCAAAATTATCATGCCACCTAAATCTTGATAATTGGTGGTCTATCCACATATTATGAAGAACATAAACGTTAGGGAATTTCTGGATATAGAATATGGAATACCATGACAATCTGATGGTTGCAATCAATTTGATCGGGTGATTTATGTTATATTTATAACCTTAAATGATAGGTGAACTTTTACCACACTCTATAAATCAAATATTGATATCATGCTCAGTTCATCCATCTATAATAAAGATTCCTATTTTAGCAACACCTTGTGTTGGAAACAAGGTCGAAACCTCGATACATAACACACACATCACCCACATGGGCCATGTCAAACCATTAAACAGTCCCTGGAAATCAATGAACATTATATGAACACACTATGAATACTCCCTATGTGTGATTATAAATACCACTCACCTCTACCACCATGGATTACCTTACATGGGATGGATCTAATGTGTTTGATCATAGATCCTATATGTGGTCTGATCTATCCCTCCTTGTGTATTTATGGTTAGCCTATTTTTTAATAAAAGGCCCACCAAAAATATTACATAGAATAATTATAAATATACCCATTAATTCAAATCCATTTAGAAACTTCCTCAATATAAAAATGAAGTACATAAAATAATAAGATATTACATGGCCTTATAGTTAATTTTATCATCTACATCATCATAAGAAATATTATTTTTCAAGTTCAATATATTCCTCTTCTTTTCCTTTTTGAATATCCATTCCAAAGTGTTCTTCATCATCTAATAATCTTTCTTTACATATATTTCATCATTTTCAATAGTTTATCTTTTAAAATAAATTAATTAAACCTTTTACAGACATTAATAATAGTGAAAGAAACATAAAACCTAATAAAATAAATGTCTTCAAAATAAATTCCATTAGATAATAAGACATGATAACTTTCTTCTTCATCCAAGCTACATTCACTTTATTATTAAGATTAGGTATCTTGGATACTATAGAAAGTCAATTATTTATAACTTCTTCAACATATTTTTATGAAATATATATTGTTATTTCATTGACCACTATTGAAAACCAATAAAAACATTGAAAAAATACTACTTATACACAAACTGAGATCTTCAAGTGGGTCTTAAGAAAAATAAGATTTGAGTGTTTCTAAACCCATATTATATAACTCATTAAGATATAGGTAGTAAAATAAATGTAATGATATAATGTAAGAGTAATAGTATCCATATAAGAGGACATTCTGAATGTATGTGAGGTATGAACTCATTTATGATGAATCATAATGAGAAATACCTTCATTAGGTGGGATCATTTAAATCAATGTATGATTATTTGAAATATATAATAATTATATGGAATTTTGAGGATTCTCTCATGTGTCAAGATTAATTAATTTGTGATAGCATTGGAAATGTGGATCCATGTTATGGGTGGGCATGAAGAGATTTATATAATGCAATCCTCCTTTTGAATTAGTCCATTAAATGAAACTTCCATAGGTTTATAATTTAAAATAATTTAAATGGACTTTGATCTCAATTAAAAATCCCAGTAATTGCATAAAGATCTTGTTTGAATGAGTAATTCCTCTCTTTGAATAGAAAATTTAACAATGGATGTCTTAGTGCTTATTTGTTGTTTTCTTCTAACTATTCTTACTTTCACAATAGAAGAAAAGTAATTATTCTTCTTCTTCATAGTAGAAATCTGGAAGTTTATATTTATTCTTCTTATTCTTCTTCTTCCAATGGAAACGTATATTCAACATACTCTCTTATTCACTTATTCTTCCTTTCTTTTTAATTGGTAATCAGACTATAATTATTCTCCTTCTTATTCACCCTATTTTTACAACACCAAATGATAATAAAATATTTGTCTTATATCTGGTAAAACCATTAGTTCTTACTTCTATTAAAATAAATTTTTAGTTTTGATAGAATAAAAAAATCAATTATAAAAATTGGAACAACGAATTTTCATCTTAACATCGTCATAATTATCTCTTTATGCTTTTAGTATTTGAAAAAAAGTATGGATATTAAATAATAGGGTCATATTATTAATCATTTATACACAAGATAAGAAATTTTAATTATATAAAATTAATTATTCTATGCCTGATTCATCATATGCAACATAATCCTTTCATTTTTTATTTTAGTCCTTTATGTAATATTTTCTTTGTAAAAATATTTTCATGATTAGTGTGCATAGATTAGTTTATGAAACATTGTTACCACGCATAAAATATTAGTTATTTACTATAAAACATTTCACGTGTTTTTATTCCATTCCTTTTATGGAAGAAGGAAAATGATTTGAAATCTTTCATGAGAGTGTATCACACAGTTTCATAACACGATTTCTATTTCCCTACTACAATAAAAGTTTGAGGGGATCACTATCTTTTTTCTTCTTCACCTACATAAATTATCAAGACTATAGTACCTATTAATTATTCCTCATGAAATACAACATTTCCCATTTTTTATTCATAATGAAAGGTTTTATATACGAAACACTATCTTCATATAACTCAATGATATATTCTTACTACCCCTAGTTTGTGAAACAAATCATCATGATGTCATGAAGTCATAAACACAAACATGATAGCATGGAATTATTATTCTCTATACAAGAAGGGAACTAAACTCCCATTCTTTCTTTAACAAAGAGTCTTATTAAACCCATGATTTTCCATATAATAGAAGGATCTATGATTCTCTATTTTCAATAAAAAATATCTCTCATATAAAATATGAATAACAAAACCTCTTCATAGCAATACATTATCTTCTTTTATAAGTGAATTCCATAAGCTAGTTCATTATTATTTTATTTCATGTCTTAGCTTCTGCAAAATATTTCAGGTCACATTATTTTAATTTACCATTTCTTTTGGATTTAATCAAATAATTTTATGCTAAAAACCTGATATCTTTTCACAATGAGGCTTACTTCGAAGAATAAGATGCAATAAATTAAAGCAGGATCCATCATTTAGAAGTATATACTCATACATAATGAAGTATACTCAATCATACTTCAATAAGTTAATTTTAATTCATCCAAATATATTTCCTTGAATTATCACAAGGAAGAAAGTTATAGATTGCATGAATAGAGGTTAATGGCCTCGTCATCATTGTATCATGGCCTCAAAATGATCATGAAACCTCAAGATTGATTAATGGCGGTATATCCACATACTCGGAAGAACATAAACAAAATGTAATTACTAGAGATTGAATATGGCATACCATGGAAATCAGATGGTTGAAATCGATTTGATCAAGTGATATTTTTTAGATTTATATCATTAAATGATAAGTGAATAGTTACCAGACTCTATCAATAAAATATTGATATCATTCTCAGTTTATCCCTCTATAATAAAAAATCCCATTTTAGAAACACCTTGAGCTGGAAACAAAGTTATAACCCGGATACTTAATACACACCTCACCCACACATGCCATGTCACACCTTTAAACAATCCCTGGGAATCTATGAACATTATATGATCACACTATGCATGATTCCTATGGGTTATTAGCAAGACAACTCACCTCTACCACCATGGATTACCTTACATGGTATGGATCTAATATCTTTGATCCTAGATCATATATTTGGTCTGATCTATCCCACCTTGTGTCTTTATTGTTTTCCTATTTTTTAATAAAAGGACCACCAAAAATATTATATAGAATAATTATAATTATATCCATTAATGCAAATCCATTTAGACACTTCCTCTATTTTAAAATTAAATACATAAAATAATCAGAAATTACATGGCCTTATAGTTAGTTTTATCATCTTTATCATCATGAGAAATATTATTTTTCATGTTCATCATATTCCTCATTTTTTCCTCTCATAATTTCCATTCCAAAGAGCTCTTCATCATCCAATATTCTTTCTTTACATCGTTTTCATTATTAAAAATAGTTTATCTTGTCAAATAACTTAATTAAACCTTTTATAGACATTAGGAATTGTGCACGAACCATCAAAACTAATAAACTAAATGTCTTCAAAAGAAATTTCTTAAGAAAAAAAGACATGATAAATTTATTCTTCATCCATTCGTCCAAGATACATTCACATTATTATTAATATTGGGTATCTTGGATACTATAAAAAATCCCTTATTTACAACTTCTTCAACATATCTATATCAATTATATATTTCTATTTCATTGAACTCTATTGAAAACAAATAAAAACCATTGAAAAAAAATACTAATCATACACATATTGAGTTATTCCAGTGGGTCTTACAGAAAATAAGGCTATAGTGTTCCAAAATACATATTATATAACTCATTAAGATATGGGTAGGAAAATAAATGTGATGATCTTAGTTAAGAGTAATAGTCTTCCTATAATAGGACCTTATGAATGTATGCTAGGTATGAACTCATTTATGATGCATAATATTGAAAACTACCTTCATTTGGTGGGATCATTTAAATCAATGTAATATTATTTGAAATATATAATGCTTATATGAAATTTTGAGTCTTCCCACATGTGTTAAGATTCATTAATTTGTGATAACATTGGAAAAGTGGATCCATGTTAACAGTGTGCAAGAAGAGATTTATATAATGAAATCCAACATTTAAATTAGTCCAATAAATTAAATTTCCATAAGTCTATAATTTCAAATCATGTAAATTAATTTCGAGATCAATTCCAAATCAAGGTAAATGCATAAAGATCTTAAATGATGGTGTTCTTTTTCTCTTTTAATATAAAATTCACCAATGGGGGTTTATCCTTCCTGGAGAAAGAGAAATATTTTTTATCATAGAATTTACTATTATTTTTATTAATATTAGAATCCATATAATTTATATGTAATCTAGTATATAAATAGTAAAGCATTGGTATTGAGTGATTTTCAGGCCCATGTAGTGCAATTAAAAGAATGACTAAGGTGGGGTGGTCCTTGGTCATGAAACTTGTCTAATTTCTATGCATCATTTTGTTGAAGAATTCCATGAAAAAATTCCTCTAATTCCAAACTTTTTATTGATATTGTGATTGATTATAATTTCTATAGTTTTTACACTTTTCATTTAAAAAATATAGTAACTTCATTAAGCCTCACTCAAAACTATTCAAAGTGTTCATAATATTCTCAAATGATTCATTACAAAGGCTAATGAAAATTTTTATCATTCTCACAAGAAGCTTAATATAACATACTACCTTCTTGGCACTAAGATGACAGTTTTACATACACATTGGGTACCCATTAAATATTTTGGTTCATATAACCCACTATGATTACCTGAGCGTAAGTACATTTTCGTAATACTCTAGAGATATTAGTACTCACCCCATCAATATTATTTAATGAGTCAAGTAATTAGACACACCCAAGGAACCTATCATTATAGTATATATGTTATTACAGTACCCACCATATGTGGCCCAGAAAATGAGTTATCGCATTTCAACCATCCTAAGTATTTATCCTCTAGGTACTTTGATGATAGTCACCCCACACCATTGGGCCTATCGAATATTTTTAATTTTTATACCTAACCTAAGAATCTCTATTTTAGTAGATATATATCTAATCACTCTATTGAAATTATAATGAAATATTATATTCTGATATACTAATTTGGGAAGTCTGACATATCGTATTAGGGGTTACCAATATATCTCAACAAACATGAAATAGAAATAATATATCAATATGATAAAAATAAATATTCATCAAATTATGTCTCAAGACCTCCTATAATATCATCTATTATGGAATCACATCACATCAAATATAATGGATTCACATCATCATAGACATCACATATCATGGAATCATTTCATCTCATATATCATCACATTATACAATTATATATATAATGATTTCAAAGTCATATTCCATCACCTTGTAATTTATTATTCATTATTACTATTTAATTAGTTCATAAGTGATATGAATTTTAATATATTTTAGGAAATATTTGTCATAATTTAAATTCATTTTTATAAAGTAGTTTAATTTTTAAATAATTTTAAGGGACCACACTTCCCACATATATTATATTGGTATCATCCCTTCCTTATGAACCTCATTTTATTAATTCAAATTTAAAGAATTAAATATTTATAATTTCAATGTCAAATTTTAGACCAAACCATTTATAGGATTGCCTTATATCTTCATTTTACATAATTATTTTGCAAGGATTGAAATTTATAATGAAAAATAAACAACATATATGAGATACTAACCCTAGATTTAAAGACTCATTCAAGACCCCTTTTTTCTAAAATGATGTTATAAATTATTTTTCTTATTTATAAAGAGGACTATAATCATTGTAAACATGAAAAAACAATAATAAACATTTCTTATACATATATTGATTGAAATTAATTTTAAAATATCATTTATAGGCTACTTCAATAACTCTCAAAAGAAATAAACAAAATATCATATCTTTTAAAAGTGGTTCAAAAAGCTATCATAATATTTCATTGATGATAAATTTATATAACATGACCTATCCTAAAAAAAACATCCAAAAATGGTCATACAAATTTACTCACTTACAATCAATTATTTAATTCATAATTAAATATTGATTGATCATTTTTTATTGATTTTAAACCATATATATTTATATATATTATGATCTTTGGGGTACAATTACATTAAACATGCACACCAAACACACGATCACAAAAGGGAGGTCATAACACCCTTATATTTATATATCTACTAAACATCACCCTAAGTACTAAATAAGAAATATTAAATTTAAATAACATATATACCATTCTAATAAACCCTTAATTATCAAAAAAATTATGGATACATGATCCAACTAACTTCATTTAATTTTTATAAATCTTTTCCATTTCATGTAGGAAACTATTTAATTACATGATGATTCCCTAAACAAGAAACCATAACTTTTAAATTATAAAATTCAAAATGATAATTTCCTCATTTAGTTTACAAATGATTATCATTTCCAAGTTGTTGATTCAGTTTTAAAAACATTACCAACGAAATGTGTACTACTATAAACATAATTCTTAAACCTTTACAAGTAAAAAACACATTCACTACCACATATTTGAGTTTATTCCACAATATCCCTTATTAACTATAAAAAGTTTGGCTAAATGTAACCCCTTTATCATAATTTTTTTAGCATTGATGAAAGTTATCCAGCGGAAAAGAATTATATATCAATAATAATAAAATACTAATATAGAAATATATTTATATCGACTTTTATATAATATATTTTTTAAAAATATGATTTATTAAATACTAAATATATAATCACACTCAATATATAATATATTTTTTGAAAATAGTTTAAAAAACAATTAAAAAGTAATATTAATTAAATATTTTCTAATGATTTTTAGAATTATTCATTTAATAATAGTTTGGTGATAGAAAAATTCAATAAATTAATAAATGATCTAAAGTCAGTTAAAAACATGACTCAAACATAAAAAGGGTATAATATTTCACATGGATGTCTATTTTAGATCCACTACACATCAAATATAATCTTGGGAAAATATATACTACATGGTGACTAAGGAACTCTTGTCAACATTTTTTCAAGGTCAAAATTCCTAAAAGTCCTCCAAAAGTGTGTTTTTTGTTAGTGTACTTATATTTTTTAACATTTAATTGAATTTGAGCCTCATTTGATGGGGTATTATTATCTCTTTTCACTAGATGATCAATTTATTTTTAGAGTTTACCCTCATCTGGGTTTTACAATGTTCAAATATTCTAATTCATCATTTTTTAGCGTTATTTATAATGATATATTTTCACATATATACATATTTTTATATAATATCATATAAAAATTTAGTTTTTAAATAAATTTTTAAAAATATATAAATATAAAATATCATTCTCAATACATTTGTGTGTGTGTATATATTAATATCTATGAATATATATATATATATACCTACAAAATGTATATAATCTATATTTTTTTATGTCTGTCTGTATTAAAAAAAGAGGTGTATATTTATCTATATATTCTAATATATATATATATTAATATATAATATATATAAAGAAATATCAATATGTATAATTATATTTATAGAAACACACATATATATAAATATATCTGTGTGTGTGTGTGTATGTACACATCTATGTACATATTAATATATTTGTAAAAACACACACAAAACATAATATATATATATATAAGTGTACTTTAATAAAATATACATATATATATATATATATGAATAAATATATGGATAAAAAATTAAACAAAATGTGTATAAATTAATAGATATATTTTAAAATAAAAAAAACAACATTGGGTAGTGGTAAAGGAACAAGTGTGTAAGGGTGGAGGTGCTAGGTTCGAAACTAGGTGGGGGAAGACATGGGTGTGGATGAGAGGAGTTTTATAGCACTATTAAAGGGTAGGTGGGGTATTTCATTGATAAAGGTCAAGGGAGACTAAGTTGATCACTAATAAAAGAGGGGTTGAGGGATAAAAAATATAAGAAACTGGTCTTAAACAATTCACAACCTTGAACTAAGTCAATAATTTTACATTATTTCACATTGATTATTTTTTCATGTTTTGATCTATATAGAATTAGGACATAAATTATACATAACAAAACCAAAGAAATATAATGTGGACACTTCCAACAGTATCCATTTCTTCCATAAAATAAAAACTTTTAAAATTAAATGTAGTTTCTTTTCATATTTAATCATCATAAAGTTTCCCTAATCCCACCCATGACTTTATTCTCCTTTAAATCCTATGAAAAAAAAATTCAAAAAATTGGGATGAGCATAAAAATCTTAGTAAGGTATATAAAATAAGGACTGAAACCGTTACTCCATGAATATTTTAACATTATGAAAACATTTTCACAAAAACATTATTTTCAACCATAAAACATAAAATCATTATTTGACCTCATGAAATCATAATATTTATGTAAAACATCCTAAAAATAATAAAACATAAGGTTAACTTGTGGAATCCAAATCATACATACATTTTACTGTTCACATCTATATACGGAGTAAACTTTCTGGTTACGTTTGGAATACCCATCATAGTATATTAACTAAATCTATTAGGATAAATCTTATAATTTAACTTTATATCATTACCCTATTCATTTGAGAGATAAAACAGGCTCACCCAAATTCAGTTTTTCATGGAGCCACCCATATATATCATCAATTCACATGAACCATAACATAATCATAACACATTAAAAATCACCAATGAAAAAATAACATTTCCACATTACATTAACAAGATATCATTTCAAGATATTAACATAATAAACCACTTATCAAAACCATTTCCATAATAAAATATATGAAAAATGAATACATAATGTATTTTCCATTTAAAACAATAAGTCTTATAGAGGAATCCAAATATCAAATAATGGTCACTACAGCAGAAAAGTTGTTGTAATCGTATACGTTAAAAAAATTATTTTGTCATTTTGTAAAATTAATTGTATAAAATGATAAATTTTGGAAACTATTTAATGAAATTAAATGTCAATGTGTTTGATTATAAACCAAATGAAATTAAGGTGGTGTATAACATCAAAATATACATCAATGAAAGCTGATTGAGATGAAGTCCCTTGCCTTAACTCTGACTGGATATATACAATCATTAACTTCCTCAATACTAAACCTATGTTAATTTTTTACTTTATTAAAAAAATTTATAATATTTATTATTAATTTAATATTACTATTATCATGTCATAAAAATTATAGAACTATTTATGTTCACATTGGGAGTATTTTCAATATTCGGTGCTCGAGTAGAAAATGAACTTGGTAGGATATCAATAGTCCATGTGGTCATAATTCCATCATATCAAGAATAATATTCATGACATAAGGATTACTTTTATAAATCCATTATACTTTTAAATTTACCTATTAATTATGGTTATAAAAAATTAACAATGTTATAATCATAGAGATGGTAGGTCGTACGTATTCATTTGTAACATCTTCATTTTTCATTAATCTTTATAGAAAGAAGTTAAGTAATGATTTATCATTAAAAAATTGTCATGAAATATTTAATATCATAGTAATATTTTATATATATACATATATATAACATAAAAGTGATATAAATAATAAGAAATGAGTCAAGTCACATCATAGAGGTGACAGTTCGCATGTACACACGAACCACGTTATCATTTTTATGCTCTTGTAAAGTAAGAAATTAATTGATATATTATTATAATATAATGATTAATATTTCATGAATATAAAATATGAAAATTAATTCAATTTTTATAAATTTTCATGATATATGATTTTGAAAAACGAATTAGATCGATTCATGGATGTGATAGTTCACACGTACGCATGAACAATTAATTTATTTTCCATTAAATGAATGTGGAGATAGAATTAGGTTATGATATTAACCTAATAACATATTATTATATTTAGTATACTGGAGTTAGTATTTCCAAATGGATGAATCAGATTTAAAGTAAGTGAAATAAAAAATAAAATAGCAATACTTAATAAAAACGATAGCTCTTATTCGGTTGATAACTTTTGAAGAACACCTTAACACCACTTAGGAGGGTGTTCTACCTAAAATAAGGAATCAATAAAGTGGGGAGGGATTATATTAATTTTTTTTTGATATCTTCTGAACCAAAATGTTTTTGAAGTGTGAGTAATAGAGAGGAATGAGTGCCTTTTATTGGAGAGGGGAGGGGCACCTATAGGAATACTAAAAGTATTAAATTAATAAAATTTTAATTTCATTTCAAAATGGTTCCTAACTCATTTTGTTCTAATATAGGACGATTATAAGTAAAAATATAACCATACCAAAATAATTATAAAAGTTTGGGATATTTTTTAATCCTTATCATTTTGTTTTAACCCCTATTAACTCTTACCGTTTTATCAAGTAATTTACACTTTGATAGTTAAAATAATTTCTAAATCATGCCCAAATACTAATGAATGAGTAATTAATGAAATATGTAGGATTATATATAATATTTTGTCGAATATTATATTTTTAAAAATTTTATAACATTTAATTAAATGATTATTTTTTAAAATAAGAATTATGTGAATTTTGACAGTATTCATTACATGACTTTTATAAAAACTCATAACAAATTCATTACTTAGAAAAAATTAAAATAACTCAATAATAACATGTCATAGGCATACAAAATTTTCTTTTATAGCATCATATAGTTCAAATTATATGTATTTTGATATTATTAATATCATTTACTTGATTATTTATTTAATAAATCTATTACTGCATCATCATTGTGTCATAAATAAATTTAATTATTTAATTCATAAAAAATATAAATAAATTAGAATGATATTGGTAAAATGTTTATATTTCTAAGTATTATTAATATTTTAATATGTCACTTATATAACCCCATATTATAAATTTCTTTGTAAAAAGATACATGATTAAGACATATTTTCCTTTACTTTAAATTAAATGTTATAAATCTAATAATCACACCCAAGTGGATTACAAAGGCCAAAATTTCGTCCCAACAATTTTATTATTCAGTAATAACTCATAAAATAATATTAGGACCAATATTTGGGTAGTTATATATTATTATAATATTAGTTTTACCTTTAATTACTCTATTTACCTTTAACAATTGTAAATAAAATACTCAAGTTATTATTCATCAAAAATTCTATAGATCATATTAGACCAAATTTTTCATAATTATTAAAACCATGTATTTTAATCTTTTATAATTCAATTCAAATATGTGGAAAAATTAAATTTAAAATCAATCTCGTTATCGGAATGAAATAATCATATTTTTAAGTAAAATGTTCAAAATTTCACATATTTTTTATATTCAATTTCAATAAGAAATTTATTACAATGAAATAAATTGGATTAAATGATAAAAACATAATTTAATTAAACTATAAAAAAATTATAAGTAAAATCTACCTATATAAATAAATTTGACAAAAAAGCAATTTTGAATTAAAATAGAGTGTTTTCACTATTCATTAAAAATGAATTTAATCAGAAAAATACCAAAATTAAACCAAAGTAATTTTTTTTTCCAGATAAAAAATAAGAATTTTAATTTTTCAAATAAAACTTATAAATGTTTCAAAACTAGATTTAAAATGGGTTCACTATTAAAGGATGACAAAACTGTATTGTTTTTTTTTTGAAAAATACATCTTTTATAAGAATAATGAATTTTTTTATATCATGTCAATATGATATATTAGATGAATTTTAAACATTAAATTGAATATATTAAAATATATTTGATTAATAAAATCCATCAAAAGTGACTTTCTTATTTCAAAACAGAACTATTTTCATTTAAAGAGTTTTTTCAGAAAAAGACATCATTTAAATTAAATTATTTTTTATTTAATTTACTAATTAATTTGGAAACCAATGAATTATTGTATAATAAATTTTAAACCATGTATTTATAATTCAGTTAATATTGTCCATTCCATCCATTCTAATGGTTATCCAATAACTAGAACATAAAATATTAATATTTTAATAATATATTATTTTTCAGTATAACTTTGTCTTTGTGCAACATACGATTTCAGAGAAACCCATTATTATGTGTTAGGTACACTATTAGACATAGCATCACTTTTAAAGTAAAATTACTCTATAATTTATAAATATTAATATATATGAAAATTTCTTATTCAATAATTACATTGGATGTTTCATCCTTCCTCTTTTTGGAAATTTCATCCTTGTGATTTTAAATTTGGGTTTAGTAACTAAGGTTTCACAGTTCAAAATACCTTTATTGAAATCCCACATCAGAAAAATTATTAATGAAAATACCAATTTAAAAGAAATAAATGATAGTACAAGGTGACCCAAGATAACATTTACTAGAATTACATATAAGAAAATATGGATATGGAAGAAAAACTAACCACCATGTTCCCAAGGAGAGTGATTGAAAACGTGATCAGGAGAAAGTTATCAATCAGAAAACCACAAAAATTTACTGGTTTAAAAGGTTATTTTTTCATAGTAGGAAAAGTAAATGAATAACGTTTCTGTAAGATCTATTTCATCGAGTTGAGAAATTTCATTACTAATTAGACTAAGAACATAAAAAAATATACTTACTTAAAAATTAGAGTTTCATCAACTAATCAAATTCCACCACAAATACATCTTTTTCGTTAAACAGCGAGTATTCAAGATGAATCAACTTCTCTAGAATAACATTATACAAAAAAGATTAACTATTCGTTTATCCTGTTTAGAAGCATTAACCAAAACCAATATGGTTATGATAAGATAAGGTAATTCACCAAAAATAATAATCTTATATAAGAATAAAGACTAGTTTTAATTTCCAAAATTCAATAGTAACACCCAATGTTATAAATAGACCATTCAAAAAAACTATCCTTAAAATTCCTCAAAATAATCCAGTCTAAGATTGAAATCCATAATTCAGATGGATTTTATCATAGTCTTTCTGGATATATTTTAACATTTATCCCTAAATAACATAATTTAATCTTAATGTCTCATATCAAAATTAAATTTATTAATCACATATTCTCCAGGATAGGATTATCATTTCAATAAATAACCTGAATCACCATAAGTCCACAATAAAAAAAAGATTCTTCCGAAATATGAATAAACCATTAATATTTAATTAAAATTACATGGTATTCTATTTACCTTATTCATATATATTCCCCCTAACACTGAACGTCATCCAAAATAAAATTCATAACTTAATCACCAAATAATTTTACAATAAAATGGATATACATTTTATAAAACTTACATTCTGGAAATCAACATATTCTTATTTCATCAACATGTTTAACTAAAAAGAATTATTTATACAAGACATTGACATCACATAGGCCAGTGGTAGGTAAAAAAATCATGTCTCACTTCGGTTGTGGGTTAGATTCTCGCATCCTTGTCTGACGCAATGGGTTGTCACACTATTTGTGTGTTGTCCTTTTTCAAAAAGTATATAATTTTATAAAATTCCCAAAAAAGAGATAAAATCCTCAAAAATTACCATAACATATTTTGACGTCAAATTTTATATCATGTCTTCCATTTCTCATCCCAAAAACTAATAACCCATAATCACCTAAAAATTAAATGTATCTCAAAATACTGTTAATCACCTTAAAATTTTAGAACATAAATCCTCAAAAGAGATTTCTAAGAAATTAAACTTTTAATTGATATTAAAATTATAAACTCATGATGATATCCCTAACCCTTTAGAAAACACCCTAATCTTCAAAGTTGTTCAAACCATCCTATGATACCAACTATAAAGACCCAATATTAAACATTACATGACCTTGACTTAAGTCAATAATTTTACATTATTTCACATTGAGTGTATTTTCAAGTTTTGAGCTCTAGATAGTTAAGCCATAACTCATACATAACAAAACCATAGATGTAAAAAATTGGACACATCCAATAGTATCCATTTCTTCTATAAAACAAAAACTTTTAAAATGAAATGTGGTTTCTTTTCATGTTTGATCATCATAACTTTTCCCTAATCTCATATTTTACTCTATTCTCCCTTAAACCATTTCAATAATATTTAAAAAACTTGGGATGACCCCAAAAATATTAGTAAGGGATATAAATTCACGAATTAAACCATTAGTCCATGAATATTTTAAAATCATGAAAACATTTTCACAAAAACTTAATTTTCACCCATAAAACAAAAACACATTATCCTACCTCATGAAATCATAAAAATTCATATAAAACTTCTTTGAAATAATAAAACATAAAGGTAACTTTATTCATTTATATCATACTTACCTTGTAACTTTCACAGCTACATAGGGAGTAAAATTCATGGTTATATTTGGAATTCCCATCACAGTATATTCCATAAATCTCTTAAGAGAAATATTATTGTTTAATTCTACCTCATTACCCAATGCATTGGAGATCTATCATGGGCTCTCCCTCCATAATTGTTTCACTGAACCACTTTTATACATAAGAAATTTCCAATAACCATAGCATAAACATTAGGCATTAACAAGCATAAATAAAAAATAACATTTCCAAATTGTAAATAAAATCTACCATTAAAAGATATTGATATAATAAATTCATTCTCAAAAACCATTTTCAATTCCAAAATACATGAAAATTAAATAAATATTTTTTATCCTTTTAAAAACAATAAGTCTTTTAGAGGAAGCTAAATATCATATAATGGTGTTGATGTCAGAAAGGTTGTTGTCACCGTATAAATCAAAAAAACATTCCTTTTTTAATTTAGTAAAACACTTTGAATAAAAATATTTCTTTTTAAAACCATTTAAAAAAAATAAAATCCAAATTTGTTTATTATAATCCATATAAAACAAAGGTGGTTTATAACATCAAAATATGCCTTAATGAAATGAGATTGAGACGAAGTCCCTTACCTTAACTCAAACTCTTCAGGTACAATATTTATCATCCTGTATAATAAATTTAGGTTAATTATATACTTTATTAATAACATTTATAAATATTATTATTCCTTTTATATTACTATTATCAAGTTATAAAAATTACTTAATTATTTATGTTCATATCAGGCGTTTTGTTGATATTTCATACTTTAGTTGAAAATGAACTTGGTTGGATGTCAATAGTCCATGTGGCCATTTGTCCATAATCCCTAGAATAATATTTCTTATATAAGGATAACATTTATACATCCATTATAATTTTAAATAAAGCCATTTATTATTGCTATGGAAAATGAACAACATTATATTCATGGAGACGGTCAGTCATACGCACGCATGAGTAACGTCTTCATTTTTCATTAGTCGTTATGGAAAGAAGGTAAGAACTATTTTACATTTCTAAAATGAGAATAACATCATTAATATCATATTAATAATTTAAATATATACTTATATATATCATACTTGTGATATAATGAATAAAAAATGAGTCAAATCGCTTTGTGGAGGTGACAGTTCACACATACGCACAAACAACATTATCATTTTTATGCACATAGAAAGTAAGAATGTAATTGATATATTATTATAATATAATGATTAATATTTCATGAATATAAAATAGGAAAATTAATTACATTATTATTAGAAGTCATGATATATTTTTATTAAAAATTAAATTAATCGGTTCATGGAGATGATAGTTCACACGTACACACAATTGATTAATTCCATTCCAATTTAATAGAAGTGGAGATCTATTTAGGTGATGATGTTAACCTAATAAAATCTCATTATCTTGATAATACTAGAGTTATTAGGTCAATATTGATGAATAATATTTAATATAAGTGGAAGAAGAAATAAAATAAAAATACTTGAAGAAAAGGATGCCTCTTCTTCGGTTGATCACCTTTGAAGAACACCTTAACACCTCTAAAAAGGGTGTTATGCCTAATATAATGACTAAATAACGTGGGTTGGGATTATATTAAGGTTTTGGGTAGATATTGTCTGAACAAAAAGGTCTTGGAAGTGTGATTAATAGAGTGTAATGGGTTCCTTTTATAGGAGAGGGGAGGGGCACCATTGGAATTATGAAAAGTATTATATTAATATAAATTCAATTTTGATTCCAAATGAATCCAAACACATTTAATTCAAATATATGATGGATATAAGTTGAAATATAAATATAAAATAATAATTTTACAAGTTCTTGAGAGTCATTAATACTTATCGTTTTGTTTTAACCCGTTTTAACTCTTACTTGTTTACCAATTAATTTATAATTTTAGAGTTAAAATAATTACCAAATCTTATGAAAGGACCAATGAATGAGTCGTTAATGGGATTTTAGAGTTATATAAATTTTTTTATAGAAGATTTTATTTTTGTAAATTTAATATAATTAAATTAAATATTTTATATTTTAAAATATGAATTATGTCAATTTTGAAACTATTCATTACATGAATTTTTTAAAAACTCATAAAAACATGATTCCTTTGAAGAAACCATATTAAATAAATTATAACATTAAATAAAAATCCAAAAAAATACATTATGGAATCCAATAGTTAAAAATATATATATTTTAATATTATTAATATCATTTATTTGAGTATTTCTTTCATAAATATATTGATGCATCATCATTATGTAATAAATAAATATAATTATTTAATTCCTAAAAATTATAAATAAATCACCATGATGTAGGTAATATTTTTAGATTTATATTTATTATTTATATTCTAATTTTTCACTTATATAACCCTATATTAACATTAATTTAGTAATAAGTGACATTATTATGACATATTTTCCTTTACATTCAATTAAATCTTGTAAATGTAATAATCCAACTTAAGTGGCATCCAAAGGACACCATTTCTACCCACATACTTTATTGGATGAAAATTACTCATCCAATAAGATTATTACAATTTTTAGGGTAGTTTCATATTATTATAATATTATTTTTACCTTTAATCACCCTATTTACCTTTAACCGTGGCGGATAAAATACTAACGTTATTATCCCCCAAAAATTATTTTGATCCTATTAGACTACATTTATCATACTTATTATAACTATCTATGTTATTTTTTCAAAATTCAATTCACAGAAGTGGAAAAATTAAATTCAAAATTCATCCTGTTGTCGGAATGAGAAAATGGGTTTTGTAATTAAAACGTTCAAAAGTTCACATAGTTTTTCTGTTCAATTTCATTATGAATTTTCTTCCAACGAACTAAATTGGAATAAATGATAAAAACATAATCTAATTAAAACTTATAATCAATTAAAATGAAAATCTATCAATATATATAAATTAAATGACAAACAATTTCGAATTAAAATGGAGTGTTGTTCACTATTCATTAAAAAATGTATTTAATCAGAATAATTCAAAAATACAACCAAAGTAAATTTTGATGTCCCTCTTACAAAGTATAATTTTATTTTGTCAAATATAACTTATAAAAGTGTCAAAAAATATATTTGAAATGGGTTCTCTATCAAAGGACTACAAAACTGCTTTTTTTTATATTTCTTTTATCCAAAAATGTAATTTTTTTATACCATGTATAGAAAACATATAAGATGAATTTTAAATATTAAATTGCATATATTATATATATATATTTAATTAATAAAATCCACCAAGATTGATTTTATTATTTCAAATCTCAATTATTCTCACTTAAATAGTTTTTTAGAAAAACACATCCTATAAATTCAATTGGTTTTTATTTAATTTACTAATTAATTTGGTAAAAAATGAATTATTATATAAAAATGTGTAAAATATATTTTCTTAATTAATTTTATATCATTCATTCTCTCCATTCAAATGGTTATGAAATAACTACAACTTAAAATTATAATATATTAATAATATATAATTTTTCTATATTACTCAATCTTTGTGAAAAGTAAGATTTCAGAGAAACTCATTGTTTCATGTCAAGTATTCTATTAGACATAACATCCCTTTTAATGTAAAATTAATTTATAATTCATAAATATTAATAAATATGAAAAATTCATATTCTATAATTACCAAGGATGTTACAATAAAAGGGGTAGTGACCTCCCTATGAATCTCTCGTCAATTTACATATTTTTATTACTTTTATCAATGATTTATCGAGCATCGATAAATGCCATTTTTATCAGTGAAAAAAAGTGTAGATAAAAGGCAAATTTATTAACAGTTTTATTAAAAATGATAAATTTACCTCCCTTAACATGTTTTGTATTATTTGTGATTTTTTAGCACTGATAAAGGGTTTTTCTAACTTTGAAAAAAGGGGGATTTGTAGTAGTGATTATTTAGAGGGGTTGAATTATGATTGCATGAAACTGACACATGAAATCCTTAGAATATACTCAAATAACTTCAATGGGCCGATCAATGGATGTTATATAAAAAGATCAGAGAAGAAAGGAAGGAGGAATAAGTGGAGTCATTTGAATGGGCTCCCCCAAGTGAACAGTGAGGGTAAAAAGAGGTTCACTATAATGAAAATATAAAAATACGTCTATTTAAAGGCCATAGTTTGAGAATACACTAAAGTCATGGTGAACTTCTTCTGACCCCTGGTGTTTGTAGTGTCAAATGTATTATTTACTCTCTATAAATCTATTTTCCCATAATAATAATCATATTATAACCTAATCATGGACTTGAATCCCACCTTAAAACATACTCAATTTAAAAATAAAATCAATCTGTGAATAAAAAACTATTTATGGAACACTTTTAATGGAATATAAATCAGGTTTTTAACATAAAAAATAACCAATGAATGTGTACTCAATATAAATAATTTCATTAAATAAATATATATATATTGATCAGATTTAAAAATTCAAATTCATGTTCAAATATATATCACAAATGATTATATATAATCAATTCAATATATATATATATGTGTGTGTGTATACGGGTTTAATTGCTTCATTTTAAATTCAAAATATAAATCTCTAAACCCAATTATACTATTCCAGTAATGAAACTTAAATATTTTAAATTAATATTTTATAAAATATAAAAATTAAATTAAATTATTACAAAACCACAGTTCAAAAAAAATCGTTCATTTCCAATAAAATAAAATACATTCATTAAAACTCATTTGGAATCATTTTTAATAAAATAAACATCAAATTTTAGTGTTTTCAATTATAATAATAGACTTTAATATTTCATAAAACTTAAAATTTTATGATTCCATTTCTAATGATCCATCCTGAAAAAATACACTCAAACACTCTGAATCACCAATAATCTCTTGTTTATTATAACGATAACCAAATAATGGTGAAAATAATCAGTAGTTAAGTTAAAATACTATAAAATTATTTGTCATTTTTTACTTCAGTCAAAAGGAAATACAAGATTTCAAATAAAATTATGATATGAAAGGTCTATAATTCATATATATCAATAGAAAAATCTATGTAGAAATAACAATTGGACTCATAATTATTTTTCACATAATCTCAAAATATAAAACAAAATATTTGGATATATTTATAAAAATTATTATAAATTAACATCAATGAAAAATCATACTAAAATAATAAATTTTATATGTTTGATACATAAAATGATAATGAAAGGAATATATTATAAAACATAAAATAATAAATTCACTTTCACAAATCCTAGAATTCCTATCCTCTACTGAATCATTGGAATTAATCATAGTACATAAATTCTAAAAATAAACTACCAAATCAAAATGAAGTCTTCCCACTGAAACATAGAAACTCACATTGTGAAAGAGTTGGGGGTAACTACTATGATTTCATTACATTTGTCAAATATTCTAAAATATAAAAAATGCGTTCGACATAATTGATGCATGAGAAGGTTTTTTAACATGTGATATGAATACCTAATCTATATTATTTTTCCAAAATAAATAAATTCAACAAAAACTCCCAAGATATTGTAATTTAAAGTTCCAAAAAAGACATGAATTCCTATTTCTAACTAGAAAATAAACATTCATAAAATATAGTAGTTTTCACCATTATGTCCATATCTATAATAATAATAATAAATCATAAACCTTATATGTAAGTTTGAATAATCATAGAAAATTTTATCCCTGAAACAACATTTTGGGACCCGAGGCACCCTAATGGGGGTGAATTAGGGAATACATATATTTATATTTTTTATTTTTTCCTTGGTTATCTTTTATTTTTAGTACCTTATTACTGGGTTTGATGGAAAATTTATTGAATTTGAAATGAATTCGCATTAGAAAATATGAATATATATAAAAATTAAACCACAATAGGATACCATGATTTACTAGGTCCACCCAAATAGACAAATCAAAGGACAAAACACCAATGATGTGTTAGTGTGCATGGAAGTAATACTACTCACTGTTGTATTACAAGAATTTGTATGTGAACACTATAGATAGAAATTCAATCTTGATTCTTCAATTTTATTATTATGTTTTTAAAGGATAAATACATTTTATATACTTTAAGGTATTCTTCATAATCAAAATGGAATATAATAACCATGTCGTACCATTAACTCCAGATATATGTCTCGTTGTTCGTCTATGCCATTTTCAATTTTTCATCTCTATGAAAAATGAATGTATTATTCATGTGGGGTTTAGGTGTTATAAAATCATTGAAATATAGCTGCACTTCTACCAAGATGATGGTAATTCCATAATAGGAATTATAAATTGTACTTCCATTCTCTTCTTGTACCATAATTAACACTACATTGAATGAGGTTGTGAAAACTTATACTTGAGCCTTATGTTCTAACTAATTTCAATAGAATATGATCACTAGAAAACCCTTTAGATTCCTTTTATTCAAATTTATACATTTACACCAGATATAGAAATATGAATCGAATCCCCTATATATTTTATTATTTTATTAAAAATTAAATATTTCTATATAGTGAAACCATGTCCCTTTATTTTATTTTTTTGAAACTGATATATCAAATATATATTTTCCTCTCTTCTCTTTTTTTCTACTCACAATTGTGGTGAAAATTATAGAAGGATATCTATTCTTCGTTTTCTTTATGATTATTCTAGAAAAATCAATATACTCTTCCTTATTTTGAAAACGAAATCTTCAAGATAGAACAATATTCCATTACTTCTTCACCATTAATATTTCTTAATAATAACCAATATCCCTAATATCTATTTCTATTTCTTTTTATATATGCATAGAATAATCACACATGGAAACACCTTCCATATTTTAAATTCTTACTTCAATATCAGTCATGAGATTACGTTCATTATATTAGTCCATTATTCTAGTACTTACCTCTCTATCATTTATTATATGAAATATTTTCACATTTAAAATATGGATACATTTATAAATATACTTATTTTAATTATTTATAATATATATTATTTCACAAGATATAATAAACACTTCCCCGTAATCTTCTTATGATATTTATACAACCTTTATCAAATTATCAATCATAATTTATAATTTATAATCCTTAATAAAATCTATGTATACATGTGTGGTAGGCATCCTCTATATTGTGGTTGTGGGTACCTCATTAAAAAAAGAATCATGTCCATTATCATCTCTTTACACCATAATCATGCTTACAAATTCATAGAGTGTTTTTTATGAACACATATAATTATACTTACAAAACCCTGAAATTATCCTTACATGTATCAAACTTCATTTTTACAGGGGTTTTTTTGTAGTATATTCACCTTATGTCCTCTTCTCTACTATGTGAAGACTTTAAATCCCCACTACCTTACATGTATATTCATTTTTTCAATATGAACCAAGTAGTGGTATCATGATTATTCCTCATAGAAGAAGTGCATTATGAGTTCCTCTCCAACTCTAGTATAAGACCACAACATCAAAACACCAAGATTATCCATGGTGATATTGGTATCATTTATTGTGTTTTCTTAATCGATATATAAAAACACAAAGATTATCCATGTAACAACCCAGGTAAATAATTTTTTTTTCATTCTAGATTTAAATATGTAAATTCATTATAAATTTATAATGAAATTATTTATATTTTTAAAAATTAAGGAATTTATACTGATGGAATTGTAACTTGACATTAGGAATATTAGCATGATCATTAGGAATAGTAATATGGCCAATATAATAGTAATATCAACTAATAATTTTTAAATAATATTTATCCATCTTATAAGTGAAAATATTATATATTTATATCATTGAAGAAGTAAATAATTTTTCTAAAAATTCTATATTAAGTGTTGGTATTTTTTTGAGTCATAAAAATTTAAGTATTGGTATTTTTAATTGTACACATTTAATGATGGTTGGAGTGATGTTTAGGGATTTTTATATAATACTTGAATTTCTAGTGAATAATGAAATACTATAATTTAGAAAATATGATAAATACCTAAATTATTGAGTTATGGATGACTTCCTGCTGAGTTAAGAACCCTTGGTTTGAACTCACATGCACCAAATATTTTATTTAGTCACAAGAACCAACACTATTTCTTGTCTTGAGAAAAATAATAAAATAATTAGTATAATAATGGAAAACCCCTCTCTCCTCCGCTACAAATATCACCCCTCACCCCCTTTTCTAATCAAACCTCTAAAAATTTAATAATTATAAAAATTCTACCCAATATTATTCCAGATCTGCTTCCCCATGTCCGAGAAATTTTGGTATCACCAAAAGAACAAAACTGATGGCCTTAAAGAGGTTCAAATGGAGGATCATTCAAGAAGTTAAAATCCTCTTTCATTTTCTTTTATATCCTCTTCAATTATTTTTATTTTCTTATACTCTTTTAACCTATACTTATCTAAGATGAATTAAAAATCTTGTATATTATATATAATATAATTTTATCATGTTTATTAAAAAATTTATAATCATACATCTTCTCCTCTCCCACTTATTCAAAAAAAATAAAAACTTTGTTTGTGATGTGTTGATTTACCTTCACATGGACGAGGTGTTTTTAATTTTCCATTACCTTCATCCATTTCAATGGTTGAAATGGATTTTAAATTTAATGATACAACTTATTTTATATTCTAGAATTAAAATATATACATAAAATTAAATTATATAATGAAACTAGTTTGTGATTATTGATGAACTACCAAAATGATATGAAAAAATATCATTAATGTTTTATCTAATGATTCATCATCATATATGAAAAAAAAATGATTTATGGTATCATTTAATATTCTAGAAACATGTTAATACCAATTCATTCCACTTATTTATTTTCTATTCCATTTGATAAGAAAATCCTTTACAAACTGACCATAGAAACCATGTCAAGAATGCACCCAAAATATTAGACGTAACAAAATATAATTAATAATTGGGAGGAATGATTTAAAAAAAGGATAATATAAGGTGTTATAAAAATTAATATATTTCTATAAAATATTAATAACACTTTTTTAACTATTATACAGCAGGTTTAAACACATTTGAAGTAAGACAAACCCAAGGTAAGGTAATTCTTAACCCAATTTCCATTCTTTTTGGTTAACCTTCTACTGTATTGAGTTTGTGGTAATATGATTATTTTTGGAATTTAATATTGAATATATTGTTTTTTATTATGTGTATTTATATTTTATGCACACATTCCATTCATTTTATTAATTTTCACTTCAAATATAAGATATTTGTAAGGGACTTTATTCTTAAAATCCTATTTTTTCTATTTTTTAAGGGAATGATTTATATGATGTATGTATTATTGTTTTATGATTATGTTCAAGTTCTTGGGAATTTTCTAAGATGAATTTTGGGAGCTATATCTCTCTCCAATGCATATTTTTATGTTTTATTTGGATGTCGGCGGTATGGTTACTCCAAGTGGAACTGTTCTTGTAACACCATAAGGTAGACATGAGGGTTATATTGTAAGGTAGCCATGAGGGTTAAAATCATAAGGTATCCATGAGGGTTAAAATATTACGTAAGTAATTCCCCATGTAAAATTTATGGTATTTTATATTTTCTATGTTCTGTTGATATCTCATGTTTTTATAAAGTAACTATATAATATATATTTGATGAGAAGTATGTCTTTATAAAAATGATTTCAGTTGTTTATATGTATTCATGTAATAATGGTTTCTATCATTATTTTTATATTACTTATTGATATTTTTGTGCTAATACTATGTTTTTAAAAGTTTTTCATGTTGTTTAAGGATGGGTAATAGAAAATGAGAAGCCAGGAATACAGTTTTGAAGACTTTTCTTGAATAGATTTCATGTTTTTAATAAAAGTGTTTGTATTATGAAAAAATAGATATTGTTTTAGTATTATCCACTTTGAATGATTATGGGTTGATATGTTTGAAATATTTCCAAAAATTCTAAAAAATGAAACTAAAAAGTTCTTTGGGAAGGTAATAAGTTAATTCTAAAGGAATTTACTAGATTATGTAATGTTTAATGTTGGGTCCTTATAGTTTGTAACAGAGTATGATTTAGATAAATTTAAAGGTTCAAATGATGTTAATTGAATACCATAAAAACGTTTTACCATATGTCTATGTTTAAATAATATATTATTTTAAGACTACCATGTTGCTTTATCTAATATATGTCTGTTCAGAATAGTTTTTCGTAGAAGAAACAGGCAAGCTGAAGTTAGAACGAATCGAGAGGCTGATATATTTCTGAATCTATAACCTAAAATGGCAGGGATTGGAAATGAGAATTTTGTGATAGTAATGGATCAAATGACTCAGGATATAAATGGTGGTGGCATACATGCAAGAGAATAACCAAAATCACCACAAAGGAACATGATAATAGTGGACCATATTATGAGGCAAAACCCTCTTGGTTTCAATGGATATATTTACCTAGTGATGACTAAAGGATGGATTAAATCCCTAGAAAAGAAATTCAATGTAATTTGGTGTTCGAATAATCAAATACTTCGTCTTTACATTTATTATTTTGAAGGTGAAGTTGACTAGTGGTGGTTAATGGTCAATAATATCTGGGATAGCGAGGATATTGATGCATTTGTAGGTAATAAATTTAAAAATAATTTCCGTAAAAAATATTTTCCTATCATTTTTTGAATTAGGATGGAAGTAAAATTACTTGAATTTAAGAAAATGGAGGAGGATTCAGTGGTCTTGTATGAAGAAAACATCACCTGATTGGTAAGGTATGACCCAAATATTATTCAGTATCTTGATATAAAAATCAATTATTTTTACTAGTTATTAAAGCCAAGATATTGAAGGTAATTGTCTTCCCATAAATTAAAAAGCTATGAGAAACTTGTCTGATGTATAGAGAGGGTGGAAATTGAGTTTTCATAAGACTATCTATTCTTTGAAAACATTTAGAAAAAGAGGTCAAGATGGAATCGATGGGTAAGAATCAATCAATGAAATATGATGGTATGAAAGTCTAGTTTCTAGTTTGTGAAACATGTGGTAAAAAGAACCTTGCAGAATTTCTTAACTAAACTGGGAAGTGTTCTTCACGTGGAATGTTTAGAAACATGGATAAATATTGTAATTATAATGATCTTAAGGCTAATTATGATAACCAAACTATGAAGTGTTTTAAATGTGGTGAGATGGGTCATTATGAAAATACTTCACAAATAATGATCTTAATGATTGAAAATATCCAAATTATTAGTAGAAAGGGGAAGTTATATTCATTGAGACTATGTTAGCAGATGTTGAGACATCCATTGAAGTGGTATCATGTTCTCTATTTGTTTACTCTAATTTTTCTAATGTCTTGTTTTATATGGGGTCAACACATTCCTTATTTTATGAGAAATGTTTTGGTAAATAGGAAATTCCCCCTCAAGAAATGAGATCAAAACATATGATTAAAACAAAAGAGGGAAATTTTATAAAAAAGGCATTATAAGAAACTTCATTTTTTTCATCTCTAAAAATTCATTACCGAAAAAAAATGTTGTCTTACTTGTAGTAGAGTTTGATGTCATTCTGGATATGGATTGTCTTATGGTTTCTCACGCTAAGATTTATTACAGATCTAAAGAAATTGTTTTTTATAAATATTTTTTTATTTTTTATATAATAATGACTCCATAAAATTGATAACATATCAGCAAGATGAGAAACTGTAAAAATATGGAAATGAAACTTGTGTTTCATATATTGTTTAAAATAAATGAACTTTTCATATTAATAATGATATGATGTTAAATGAGTCCCTAGATGTTTTTTTCAGAGTTTCATGGTATTATACCTAATCAGGAAGTTGAATTTACCATTGAATTAATTATTCATGCTAATCTATTTTCAAAAACCACTTATCAAATGGCTCAAATAAAACTTCTTGTATTGAATAATTAGTTGGTGGGGTTTCTTGATAAAATATTCATTCCTCTTAGAACTTCACCGTGGGGTGATCCTATTTTTATCATTAATATAAGATGGTACTAGGATACTTTTCATT
This sequence comes from Viscum album, assembly GCA_963277665.1. Lineage (NCBI taxonomy): Eukaryota > Viridiplantae > Streptophyta > Magnoliopsida > Santalales > Viscaceae > Viscum > Viscum album. The sequence continues at coordinate 1,893,133,748 of OY728158.1, read as the reverse complement.
GATTATATATATTTAAATATCATTATTTTTAAGGATAAGTATCCATTACATCATATCAATTACTTTTTTATTAGCTCCTGTGAGCGCATTCTTTTCCCACGATTAACATGAGATTCAGGTACCATTAACTGAAGGTGAAGTATGATGAAATTCTAAAAATATATTTTCATACTTGATATGATCATTATGAGTTTTTTTATGCCTTTTATTTTGGAAAATTCCACTACTATATTCATGGAATTTATGAATTATAAGTTTCATGAATATTTGGATAAATTTGATGTTGTTTTTTAATGATATTTTGGTCTTTTCAAAAAGTTTTGAGGGTCACAAAAAATCTTAAATGATTGTCTTGAAAACTATCAAGGAAAATGAGTTATATAAGAAATTTAGGAAAGGTGATTTCTGTTTTTAGCATATTTATTTTCAAGGAATAATTTTAAATAAGGATGAAATAATAGTTGATCCCACCAAAACAAAAGTTGTTAATGAATGGGTAAGACCAACAAATGTTGCAGAGATTACTAGTTTTCTTGGATTAGTAGGTTATTACTGGTGTTTTCATAAAAAAAATTCATAGTTATCTGGCCTACTAACTATTTTAACACAAAATGGATTTAATTTATTTGGAAAATAGAATGTGATTTATGTTTTTAGGAACTGAAGAATAGATCGTTTAATGCTCCAGTTTTGGCCCTGCTTTCCAGAAATGGTGGATTTATCTTCTACATTTATGGTTCATTGAAGGGAATTGGTTTTGTTTTGATGTAGAATGATCATATAATTTATTATGCTTTAAGACAGCTAAAACCCCATGAGGTAAACTATCCCACACATGATATGGAATTATCAGTTGTGGTTATTGCAATTAAAATTTAGAGGAATCTTTTATACGGGTCCAAAAGTGAAATATATAATGACCATAAAAGTTTGAAGTATATATTTACTCAAAAGGAATTTAACTTGAGGCATATAATATGTCTTGAAATGATAAAGGATTATGATTTCAAAATCAATTACCATATTTAAAAATAAAACAATGTGGTTGATGTCTTGAGTTAAAAACATCATACTACATTAACCAAGATACATTTGGAACATGACCTCCTAATCAATGATTTGATTAAGTTTGTGTTGGAAGTTGTTGGTGTTGGAAATTCCTCTATTTTGTTTTACTTTTTAGTGGAGTCATCTCTATCATAAAGAATTAAGAATGCAAATGAGGAAGATAGAGTGTTACAGAAAAAGTAGAATTGGTGAAAAATGATAAGTTTCCAGAATTTAATATTGATAAAGATTGTGTTTTGAGATTTATTAATAGATTATGTTTTTCTTGTGATTCCCAGGTGAGGAAATAATTGTTTTGTGAAGCTCATAGTTCTCCATTTTCAGTTCATCCAGGAAGTACAAAGATATAGATAGACCTTCAGGAGTATTACTCAAGGGATTGAATGAAAATAGATATTTCAGATTTTACCATGAAATATTTGACATGTAAATAGGTTACAACCGAGTAGTAACTACCAAAGGGGATGCTTAAGCCTTTACTAGTGCCAGAGTGGAAATGGCAAAATATGTCCTTGGACTTCATTGTGAGACTACCAAAGACTTCTCGAGGAAACAATGTGATTTTGGTTATTATTGATTGGCTAGCTAAATCTGCACATTTGTTTATTAGAGATGTTATTCCTTTAGATTATATTATTTTTTTGTACCTCATATACATTTTCAAGTTACATGGATTTCATATTTATATAGAATCCAACCATGATCCTAGGTTCACTTTTATCTTTTGGAAGGTTCTTTATATGTCTTTGGGCACAAAATTTAATTTTCAACACTATTTTTCATCCTCAATTTGATGGATAGACGAAAAGAACAATTCATACATTGAAGGATATCCTCTTAGATTGTTAAATCGACTATCAACGAATTTTGGAATAACATATTTCTTTAGTTGATTTTTATTATAATAAAATTTTTCATTCCAGTAAATAGATGGAGGATTGTGTGGCATTATATGGAAAGTGGTGTTGAATTCCAACATTTTGGGATGAAGTCTGAGAAAGGATCTTTATGGGGTCAGAATTAGAGGATTAAGTAGAAAGGAAAGTGAAGATGATCGAGTAACACATGAGAACAACTCAGAGTAAGAAAAAACATTGTGCATAGAACATGAGGAAAGTATTTTCTTTCAAGGTAGGTGATCATGTTTTTCTTATAATCTCACCGTGGAAAAGTGTTATGCATATTGGTAAAAAAGTAAGTAATGTCCGCAGTTCATTAGACCTTATAAAATCCTAGATAAATTTGGATCATTTTCCTAATGAGTAGCTTTACCGCTTATTTTTTCTTAGGTATACCATTTTTTCTATGTTTCAATGTTGATAAGGTATGTTTCAGATTTATCTCATGTTTTGAACCCAGAAGTAGTTCAGCAAGAAGCGAACCCTTCTTATGAAGATAAACCTATATCGATTCTTATTCTTAGAGAGAAAGTATTTCTAAATTAGGTAATCCACTAGGATAATGTTTTATAGAGAAACCTCATGGTCGAAGAAGAAATGTGGGAGTCTGAAAATGAAATGAGGGAAAGGTACCCTCACTTGTTTAATAAGTAAATAAAAATTGTGAGGATGAAATTTCGAGATAGTGCAGATAATATAACAACCCAAGTACAAATAAAATATTTTTTTTCATTCAAGAATTAAATATTTAAATTCATTCTAAATTTATCATTAAATAATTTATATTTATCAAAATTAAGGAATTTATACTAATGGAATAGTAACTTGGCCTTAGAAATAGTAACATGGCCATTAAGAATAGTAATCTGGACAATAGAATGGTAACATATTCTAATAAAGTATAAATACAATTTTTCATCCAATAAGTTAAAGTATGATATATTTATATCATTGGATAAGTACATAATTTTTATGAAATTATAAATAAAGTGTCTGTATTTTTGTGGGTCATAAATATTGAATTAAAATTCGTTAATTTAAATAAATATTTTAACAAAATGTAATCATAAGTTATTATTTTGTGGTCTTATGCATATAATATAATTTAATGAGACCTTGATTAATTTTTTATGGTGTTATAAATGCAGTTATAGTTTTAATTTTTTTATTTTCGGAATAAATTATGATTTTATTTTAAAATTAAATTTCTCATGTTAAGAAAAACATTTTTTATAAAATTAAGTAATTTTTTTTAATTCTAAACATCTGAAAACGTTTGGGGTTAATTTTTTTTTTTTAGAAATACTTGATTTTTTGTGGAATAGTGAAATATGATAATTTACAAAATATCCTAAATTCATGAATTATTGAGATATTTATGATGTTCTACTGAGGTTATCACCCTTGGTTCTAACTCATATGCACTAATTACAGTATCTTTTCAAAATAACCAAAACTATTTCTTATCTTGAGAAAAATAATAAAATAATGGAAAACCCCCCTTCCTCCACTATAAATATTACCCCTCACACCATCTTCTCCTCACACTAATAAAGCATTGAGAGTCATCCAAATTATTAAACATAGTCTTCCTAAGCCTCTTCCCCATGTCCAAGACCTGATGGTATCACCAAAAGGCCTAAACCATATGCCTTAAGGAGGTTCTCAAGGGGGATAATTCTAGAGGTAAAAATAATCTTTCATTTTATTTTATTTCCTTTTCAATTATTTTAATTTTCTTGTATGATCTTCACTAACCTTATACAATAGGAATGAAAACTCTATTATATTATATATAATATAATTTTATCTTGTTTATGGAAAAAGTCATCATCATACTTCTTCTTTTCTCCCACTTATACTAAAAATAAAAACATCGTCCATTATGTGTCGATTTAATATAATAAATAAATTTGTTATAATTTTATAATTACTTAAATAAATAAACATATATATTTATAATTATAATTACTAATAAATATATATTCATTTAAATAATTATTAAATTATAAGAAATATATTTATTATATCTATAATCTTATAAACATATATATTTATATATTTATTTATTAAAAATATTTAATATATATATTTCTAAGACTAAAAATATCATAAATATATTTCTTATACTTTTATAAATATTTATTTAAATAATTATAAATTTATAATAAATATACTTATTATATTTATAATCTTAGAAATATATATAATAAATATATTAATTATAAATATATATAATATTATTGATATAATAAATATATTTCTTCTAATTTTATAATTATTTAAATTAAAATATATTCTGTTATATAATTACAACTATAAATAAATATATATTTTTATTTAAATAATTATAAAATTATAACAAATATATTTATTATATTTTTAATTTTATTAATAAATATAACTAATATATTTCTTATAATTTTATAATTATAAATATATGTTTATTTATCATATATAATTTTATAAATATATATAATAGTATAAATAAATTATTAACATTATATATTTGTTAGTGTTTTTAAGCGTAGATAAAGACACACCTTTATCAGTGATAAATAAGTACTGATAAAAGTTATCTTTATCAAGGCTAAAATTATAACACTAATAAAGAAACCTTTTATTAGTTATTTTTTATCATTGATAAAGGCCTATCTTTAAGAGTTCTTTTTAACTAACTTTGATAAAAGTTTTCCTTGATTTTATAAATGAACCTTAACAATCGTCTACTTCGCTCACACACCTCAAGCTCTAATGGAAGACAACGCCTATGCTGAAAACCCCTCCTCTGCCCCGAATATACCTCTATCACCACCGACCACTCCTCATCCAATGACCCATCCTCCACCACTATGAATCCCTCCTCTGTCATCGCGAACCCACCTCCACCGTGCACCAAAACCCACCTCCTACCACAAAACCCTCCTCTACCACAAACCATCCCCCCCCATGAACCCTCTTCCACTAAGAACCCACGTCTGTCACGAACCCCTATATAGCCTCAAATATCATTGTCATTATCGCTGCCACTATCGGTGTCGCCTACATCGGATCCACCACTTACGAACCCTACTCCTGTTGTCATAGGGTTATTCCATTTTTCCTATTATTATGAATTCCTAATATATAGATTTATTTTTTCTTGGTTTTGTTTTTTTGATCTCCATTGTGTCTACTGATGATGTTTATGTCTATCCATAAGATAGATTTTCATGACTTGATTCATGTTGTTCTTATAGGTTAGGGAACTTTCTATGGGAAATGTGTGTAGTGGAAATCATGTGATTTTGAGGTTAGAATTTGGTACTTTTTATTAGAATATACATCCTTTCATAATTTCATGAAAAATTATAGGCTAGATAGTAGGAATTCATCGGAAATTTCTAGGCCAGTAGAGATTATGCACTGGGTAGTCTTTCTAATTGTACATAATAACTGGATAGTGGGAGGGTCACTAATGAGATAAGGGTTGAGTGAATCAATTGATTATATGTGTTACCATTCAAATGTTGGTAGTATGTGCACCATTTCACATATTTTTCATATCCCATCATTCCCTAAGGTGTTAGTAAATGATATGTATCGTTTGTTTTTCCATTAAATATTTATTTGAATCTTTGTTGTTTATGACTTGTATAGATATCCTTTAATGATTTGATCATCTTGTGATTTAGTTTTGATATTGAAAATTATTGTTCCATCTATTTAATCACATTATTTATTAATACTTAATTACTATGAAAATTTTAATTATATTTTAACTCGTTACTTTATTACCTTTGTGTTGTGTGTGTTAAAGACATTAATAGAAACTGGAATATTGGTTTTAAAGTATTTACCTTTATTAAAAATGACTACGAAAATTTTTAAGCCATGTTTGGGTTTATTTTGAAAATATTTATGTTTTAAAGATAGATAAATGGGTTTTGAATTGTCATTTTTTTGTGAAAACATCTTTATACAATGTTTTATTAATGTGGTTCTTTGAGAAAGTGAATGTTGTATATTTTCTCATTCCTATATCATATACCTGAAATGAAAAATGAATTGTTTATATTATTTTTAAACTATTAGTTCTTATTTCATTTATAAAAGTGATGAATTAAACTCATGGTGGTATTTTACTAGCCTTTGGATCATTCTCTATATAGTCACATTTGTTGGTATTTATTCTTCATGTATTATGTATGTTTTATTTTTTCTTAACCTTATGTTTTGATTTGGTTACATTTTCTTTTGTAAGAATATAGTTCTTGTGGTTAGAGTTATGTCTCGAATGTCACATGGATATCGCGGTTTATCCTTCAGTTTTAGGGAACCATTTGCCTCATGTTAGCTTTCAATCTTTTCAAACTCAAAATATCTTTCTAGTTTATAGTTTGTGGGTTTGTAATGTAATATTAAATTTTTATTTATTATAAATGAATTTGATGGAATTTTTTAATTTTTTATCTTTTTATATTCATTTTTTATATTTATGATTGAGTTTATTAGGGTGAATTCATCCCCAATTGTAATTCATGTCAACCTTGATGCTTATAAATGTCCTGAGACCATTAAGAATGTCTGGGTAAGTGAGGTGGATTTTCAATTTTTTTAGGATTCATTATAGGCTGAATATTTCCCTCATTGTAGTGTGAGTACAAAATGAATGAAAAATTCAATTCCATCTATGATTTTGATATATTTAATATAATAAAATTGGAACCAGGAAAGTGGGTTCTATAGAAAAATTAGATTTATCATCTAAATGAGAAAGTGGATGAAATGAAATAGTGGAAGGTGTCTCAACTTGTTAATGTATTTCAATAATTGTAAGGATTATATTTTAGTTATATCTTCTCTCATGTTGTAAAGAAAATAATAATTCAGATGGTTCTCATGTTGTCTTCCATTGAAGGATTATTTCAGAAACAAATGGATTTCATGATTATATTCCTTTATGTAGATTTAGAGGAAGAGATCTACGTAGATCAGCATCAAGGTTTATTGGAAAATGGAACATAAGGTTCCGTTCTAGTCTGAAATGGTGTTTTGTGGGCTTAAGTACGAACCAAGATAGTGTAATAGGAATTTCAATTCTTTCATGGTAGAATTAATTTTCATACAGTGTAATGAAATAAATTATATTATATAAAGGTGTATTATGATTGTATTTTTTTCATTTTACTTCTTTATGTCGATTAATTACTCTTAGTTGGATGAATGATGGAAAGGTTGGAAGAGTGGAAGATTTATTTTTCTAGAATATTGGAAATGAAGGACCATGGTTCTGGGAAGTGGATATTGAGGATAAATATTGAAAGAGACTTTAATATTATAACTATTTTTATCCTTGGTTAGTTTTTATATAAAACTTTTGTGTATTTATTTTGTAAAATATTAATATTACCGAATCAAATAGAATGGATATGAATAAAGAGTGGATGGATGTGAATCATCTAATAAAAGAGTATGAAGATGGATTAAAAGAATTCATAAAGTGTGCAAGAAATCATGCATATGAACCTTCTCAAATTCTTTTTTCCATGTCAATGTTGTTGTTCTTCAAGACAAATTAGTTCATAGGAGTTGGAAGAACACCTGATCTATCACAAAATAGATTGAAAGTATAATTGTGGGAATTAACATGGGGGAAAAGTGAATGTAGCTAGTGGATGAGATAGAAGTGTGTTTTATGGATCATCTAATATGATAAAAAGTATTGAAAATTAAGAATACCATATCAAGGATGTGATTACATATGTGAATGATGATGAAGATAATATTAAGGAAATTACAAAAAAAGTTGAAGATGAAATCCATGATTTCCCAAAATTTTTTGAGAAGTTAAATTGTTGTGAAAAAAATCATTATATATAGGTTAAACTAAATATATAGCATTTTTATCCATACTAAAGATGTATAATTTGAAATTAAGTAAAATATGGAGTGATCCCAGTTTTACGGAACTACTTTCTCTCTTGAATGATATGCTCCCAGTAGATAATGAGCTCCCGATCTGAACATACAATGACAAATGAATCCTACACTCGATGGGTGTGATCTCTAATAGAATACAAACCTTCCCTAATGATTTTATACTATTTCTCAAGGACCAAAAATAAATTACAGAATCCCCAAAGTGTAGTTATTATTGATATAAGAAATATGAATCCAGTCCTATGAAAGTTTTATGGTACCTTCCAATCATTCCACAGTTTAGGTACCTATAATGAAGTGAGGATAATGCATGTAAATTGACATGGTACATAGATATAAGAATTAAATATAGGAAACTACATCACCTAAAATATTGTCCTTAGTAGAAGATAATTGATCATGAGTATTCTAAATTTGAAAATGAGCTAAGAATCCATTTAAATGCAATATCCGTAAATGGGGTGAATCATTTTTGTTTTCAAAGAATGACTCAAAGTACATGGATGACTATGTTGGTAAATTATAACTTGTCACCTTCTTTATCCATGAAACAAAAATACATCATGATATCTATTCTTATATCATGACCAAAATAATCGGGTAATGGTATTGATGTTTATTTGGCTCCATTGATCGAATATTTGAAATTATTTTTGGGATTCAGGTGTTACGTTATATGATGCTTACGGAAATGAGTAATTCATGTTGAGGGATATGTTATATGGTATGATAAATAACTTTCCTACTTATGGAAATTTATCAGGATATATAATTAAAGTAACTGAAGTGTGTCCCCTTTGAGAATAAGGTTTAAAGTCAATTAGGTTGGAATATTCATTGAAAACCGTGTTTCTAGGACAACACAAATTTTTATCCCGATGGCATAAGTACTGATCTTGGATGAAATTATTCGATGGATGTTCAGAAGAACATACTACACCATATCCACTAATAGGGGATCAACTGTTTGATAATGTAAAAGATTTTGAAACTTCTTTTGGTAAAGACTTTTCCCAAAACCTTATGAAATTCGGTTGGAAAAAGAGAACTGTTTATTTTTTGAATTAACATACTGGATTTTTCGGTACATCAGGCATTGTCTTGATGTCATTAATGTTAAAAAAATTTATTTTATAGTTTCATCATCAAATTTCAAAATGAAACTGGCTAAATAATGGATGGAATTAAATCTAGGTTGGACATGGATGACATGGAAATAGAAGAAGATTTGGAACCAATGGATGGTGAAAATGAAATTTTATTCCTCCATCTGATTACACTCTTTTGAGGTAGGGTATATATCAATTTTTTAACTTCTTGAATGATGTAAAGGTTCTGTAGGGGTATTATTTAATATCAAGAACATCGTGTCAATGACCAATTTAAATTTAAAGGGTCTGAAATCACATGAATGTCATGTTTTGATGAAATATCTAATTCATATAGCTTTACATTGTATTTTCTTCAATAATGTACATCATACATTAACCAAGATCTATTTCCTCTTCAAAGCTATATACAACAAATTTATAGGCTCAACGAAATTACTGGTTATAGAAAGAGAAAATGTCATCATATTTTGTGAATTTGAAATGTTCTTACCGGAAACATTATTTGATATAATGGTTTATTTGATGGTTCACTTGGTGAGAGATATTTGACTATCTGGTTGTGTACACTATAGATAGATACACCCCATTGAATGGTATATAAATATTTTTAAATGTTATGTCAAAAATAGAATGCATACAAAGGGTTTTACTGTGGAGTGATTTATTGTAGAGGAAGTCATTGAATTCTGTACTGAATACTTATACGGTGGGGAAATAATTGGTATACATAAATCTCATTATATTGGGTGGCATTCAGGTGAAGAAATTTCTAGAGGATACATTATCACAATCAATAGTGAAGATTAGGAGTAGGCCCTCCTTTACATTTTTCATAACAATTTGGAGGTTTCCACATATTTTGAAACACACAAAGATATTCTTAGGCATTTGAATCCATCAAGGGATAAAACATGGATATAAAATACCCATAATGAACAGTTTATAGGATCGTTTCATGACCACATTTTTAAGGTGTCATATGAAAATATAGATTAAATTTCTTAATAGCTTTGATGGCTAACCGAATGACCAAGTGTGTATGCATTATCATAAAATGTATATATAATTAATGGTTATATGTTCTATACGAATGATCATGATAAAGAAAGTACCATGAAAAATAGTGGAGTTACACTTATTGTTGAATTGATGCATGTTTCTGGTACTAAAGATAGAAATCCAATTGACACAAATATTTTTTACTTTGGAATCCTCAAAAAAATATGGTGTTTGGATTATACAACATTCCAAGTGAATATTTTTCAATTAAATAAGGTTGATACCAGTAGTGATGTTAAAATATATGAATTGGATTCATGAAAGTTGATTTTAGTATGGAAGGGTAACAATATGAAGCGTTTTTAAATGAATCATTGGAAGTACAAGTTCGTTATGTTCTAGATCCCACAAACTGAATGTGGTAAATTATTCTGTCATTGAATAAACCCACTGATGGTTTAGATGAAAATTAAACTAATGATAACCCTATCATTAGGACCTCACAATAATTTCACAACAATTGTAAGGGTGATGGTGTATTGTATATTAGAGGATACCATAGTAAATTGATTTGGATACTCGATAGAGGATTCACATCCCTTCCTCCTTTAAAAAAGAATAATGGAGTTCAATAACCATCTTATATGTTCTATGTAATATACATCATGTTCCCTCTGGTTATTTTATATTTCCTACTATATTTATGTAATATAAATTAAATGTTAAACCAATTTTTGAGATAATTACTTCTGTATATAATGGTTCACCCAATTCTGAGGCACAACATGTATATCAACCTAATGCTACTCGCATTGCAGATAAATTACCTTCTACACATCTAGGTGCTCCCATTCCTAAGTAATAATAGATATATCAACATGATACTACTCCCAATGTAGAGGTACAATGACCTTCTATATATGTTGATGCTACCAATCTAGAGGAACATATTTATGATGTTGAATTCAAAAAAATGGTAGACAAAAAAGGACCAGTGATGCAGATAAAACATGAGCGTCATAGTATGACTGTGTTAGATAAAATCATTAAAGAAAAAGTCAAATACATCAAATTCATGGTCAGATGGGATGCATAGGGCTATCATGCTAACCCTATCAAGGCCATGTTTAGTAGTTACATTGTAATATTCACTCGGAAATGTGTGCTGGTCAATATAGATTAATGAAACCATGTTGTATATGGGATTATTAAACTAATGTGGGAAGAGATTATGGTAACATTGTGATATCATTTATTTATTTTATTAAAAAATAAAATAGTGAAACATTAACAAACTCTTCATCATCCATTGTAGAGTGAATTTATAGTATATGACTCCCACAAGAAATTTGTATTAGTGCTTGCAGAAAGAATTCATATAGATTTCCCCTAGTTATAACAATACATCATCTTAAAGATGGTAAAGAGAAAATAAAATCCCACCCACTGCTTATCCATACACACCAGATAACCCAAGAAGCATGGGATACATTTACTAGTCATCATGTATTTATGTATTTTCTGTTACATTGTGGCTATTAATACTTTTCTTAATGATGTGTGTATTCATCAATTTTATTGTAAATTTTTTATTTATGAAACAACAAATAAGTGATTGAAATATGGAACAATTATAAAAATCGGTGTACCCCTACCATAAAGAAAGGATGGGGTGCGCTTCACATGAAAATAATTGGTATGTAATTTAAATCTATTGTAATACTTTTACGTGAAATTAAATAACACAATAATAATGTTATTCAATTTATATGTATACTGATGACTCCTAATCCAATGTCACTTCCATCCCATTCCAAGTGTTATGAAAGGAGGCACATGTAAATAAAGACGAGATACTAGTAGATGAAAATACTCAAGTAGTGTGGTAAACATGTGTCGTTATTATATAATAAAAAAAACTCTTAAAATTACTATTAAATTACATTGATAGATTATTTTCCTATATTTATTATCTTCCATAGTCATAGGAATCAACAAAACATTTATCAGATGAGAACATACTATCGGTGGACATGAAGCGGCTAGAATAGTATGGCCACATCAGAGGTGCGGGTTTTGGTGTGACACCCCAAACATATTTGGAGAAAACAATTAGTGGAGGATCAAAGGTAATTAATGAAACATATAAGAGAAATAATAACTACCCATTAATTATAATTCCAATAGAAGATAGAGATTATGGAAACCTTTATAGGGGACAAAAATAGAAGAAGCAACTAAAGAACAGCCACCACATAAAGATCCTACCCCACCCCCACCAGAAATGAGGAAATCCATTCCCCTAAAATAAATGTATTAGATGAATTAATAGACATTCTAATAAATGTATTATAGAATTTGAATCTGAAAGACATTGATACCATTCTTGTAATGATGTTCTATAGGGTTATAATGATTATAATTATATCTATCAACACCCACCCATCGCTTTGTAGTGAGTGTTACAGTGTTCAATATCCAAAATGACATGCTACACAGCAGAACACTTCCAAAAGGTCATGTGTGAGTGTCGATTAGCATATCCCGTGAGCGGAGCACTGAGATATCTATTAAAATTGGTAAATAATATATTCATATGGTCGAGAAATATGTTGTAACATTCATCCCATGGTTTCACATCTTGTAAAAAACCATGTCAACAAGGATGTATTCATTTCAAATTTATTTTTCAAGCTAAAACATTAAAAAATAATGAAAAAATGTCTCAACCAATTAATATTATTATAGACAGAAAAAGAGAATGGGATTAAATGAAGGACCAACTCGAAACCATCTAAAGTTTCAACCAAATGGTCGAAAAGATCTACCAAAGCAACATTATTCATTCCGTTATATATTTTTATTTACTATCATTTAAGGTTCATGTGGATATAATGTTTAAAAATGGTTGTAATAAAATTATATATTTTTAATAAAAAAATATGTATAGAGAGAAAGATCAATACATCATTGGTGTTGAGAGTGTAAGTTAAATCATCAACTATGATTATCTAGGTAGCTCAGTTGTAAATGTGTACATTAGGAATGTTTTCAAGATTTGATATTCCAAAAGTTGATATACTATGTTAGTGATGAATAAATAAATTTCATATTTTTTAAAGGATTATATATAGAAAACAATTTAAGGGATCTTCTCATGAACGAAAATTGGACTACTTAGTCCTCACATCTCATCTACAGAACAACCAAAAATAGATTCCAAAAAAATGATGAAATAGTGATAGGTCGGATAAAATAATTTTAAAGAAAATTTTCATATGATAGACTATATTTAATACAGAAAATACAAGGGTAAAACTCTTCAATTTAATAATATCAAATATATTTTCATTTCTTTCACTACTTATTCCTTTTTTTAGGGAGCATTGGATGCTCATTGTGGAAAATTTGTTACTCCAAATATTTATTTCCAAGATTCAATGCATGGATATCCAACAAAACATCCACACATGATGTCATTTTTCAATAAGTAATACACTATATCCAATGTTTTAGAACTAAACATTATGTTACATAATTTATGTTATCTTTTAATGATGATTCTATTTTGACAGGGTGGTGAATAAATATCGTGAAAAACAAAGAATGAGGCCAAGGGCTAGCATGAGAAATAATAAAAGTTCTATGATTGGAAAAGTACCAGGGTATATATAATAAAATTTCACTATCTAAATAAATATAAAAAAATTACTTATTATACTCAATGTTTTTGCAGTTTTCAAAACAAACCAATGGAAAATATTGTGGTTATTATGTTTGTAAATTTATGAGAGAGATCGTATTCCATGAACAAACTAGCATCCCAAAAGAGGTATTTCTGATGGTAATTACTATTTCATTTAAAATATTTATTAATAATTTATTATTTATATTTTTTAGTAATACTATGACTATTAAAAAGATCCATATTCGAAAAACGATATCGATGTGCTAAAAAACGTATGGGAAACATACTTAATGGAAGAATGTACACAAATAGTTTGAAGATGTGATATGCATAGAAGTAGTGTATTTTATAATATTTATGTTTAATTTACTTTTTTTTTATAATTACACATAATAATTTTTTTCTTATATAGGTGGATGACTTTGTTCGAGTTGGGGTGGTTTTTTGAAAGATGCTCATGCTTGTGAGAGATTTGACTTTGTGGATGAAACTCAAAATTCAATGAGAAGGTAATGTTTTTTTAAATATACTATGTTTTTCCCCATAATATTATCTATTCTCTCCTTTATTAATATAATCAAAATTAAATGTTTGACTACACATGAAGAAAATGTCTTCCATAGACTTATTCTCCCTGAAAACACTATCACCCAGGAATTGTTGATATTTATCACTTTCCTTAAAAGGAAGTGGAGGGAGCTTGAAGTAAATTTATAGTAGACAATACAGTGTTACCATTTTGAAAAATAAAGTAAATATAAATCATGGATACACATGATGTGGTTGGTATGACTCAAAGTGTGTCTTTTTAATTAATTAATTAAATTTTTCATCATTTTATCTACTATTTGTAATTTAATTTCCCTGTAATTTTTTAATACTTATTTAGTTTTTTGATAGATCTTTTGGGAAGTAATACTTTCCTTTCAACTATATGCAATAAGCCATAAAATAGAGAATGTGTTCCATTAGGATGGAAGAGGAAACCCCATGTTGCATGAAATGAGAAGTGAATTGTAAGGTTGCATCAACCAAGGGATTTATCAGTAGTTGAATGAAAAATATGTCTTCCTAAAATATCTACCATGAAAAGTTTCCTAAAAAATGTAGTAATCATACATAGATCAATCAGTTGCACCTCAATATGATACACAATGTTCTCTTTGTGAATCGAAGTGTATTTTTTTAGTTTATAATATTCTTTGGTCCTTTGATATTAATGTCTTATGATCTACCATGACTTGATACATGACTCATGATTATGATCTATGATATGAAGGGTATGAATTTTTAATGTTAATATCACCTTCTAACATCTTTATGATCATGATATAATTTTATGATCATTGATTTCTCACTTATTTACACATATTGAGAATCTATGATTAGCATTTATTATGTTTCATATAATTATGTTATTAAGAATGTTTTTAGAAATGATATTTCTAAGAAGGATTCTAGTAATTTTAAACTTATTGAGGTACTCTTATCTACTAGTTCATTATATTTCAATGTTTCCAAAATCCGTAGACCTAAACTATTATGGCCTAGATCATTATGTTATGTAAGGATTATTAATATACTAAGATGTAATATCCGTGTATAAACGTTTTGGGCCAATATAGTTGGAATTAGAGAAAATGGCCTACTCAAATCTAAGCAAAAAAGATAACAAGTGACTGGTATCAATCAAAGTGACCCTTTTTACATAAAATTAATATTACTTTTAGTAAAAAGAACAAGTGACATACTAAAAAATATTAAAATCCATTAGTATTGTTTTAATACTTTATAAAAATGACCCATAAGTCTTTTTTTATGTGTAGATGTAAACGGAACCTCAATCTGATGCACGGTGTGGCTGGTATGACATTAAGTGTGTATTTTTATATTAAATTGACATTAAATTTAGCAAAAAGAACAAGTGACATACTAAAAACCAAGAAAAATAATTCATATTTCATATATAATTAAGTAAAATGATTCATTAGTAATTTTTAACATGTAGGAATCAACCTCATCTCCATCTGATGCACGGTGTGACCCGTATGACTAAAAGTGTATGTTATCTGTTTAAAATTGACATTTTAGTTCAAAAAACACAACTAGAATACTGAAAACCAAGAAAATACATTATTATTGTTTTGATACAATAGAAAAACAATATATATTTCATTTTGGACAAGTAGGAATCATCCTAACCTCAATACAATGCATGGTGTAACCAGTATGACTCCAAGTGTGTCTTTTTATTTAAAATGAACATTAATTTAAGTAAAAACAACATGTGACAAACTGAAAATCAAGAAAACTAAACTATATTGTTTTGATATTTTAAGTAAATTATCCATTAGTCGTTTTTGATTTTTTGGATTCATCCACACCTTAATATGATGCACGGTGTGTCCAGAATGACTCCAAGTGTATCTTTTTATTTAAAATTGACATTAATTTAACTAAAAAGAATAACTTACATATTGAAAACCATGAAAACACATATGGATTGTTTAGATATTTTATTACAACTACTCATGAGTCATTTTTGAATGTTATGAGTCAACCTCACCTCAATAAGATGTATTTTGTGATCGGTATGACTCCAAGTGTGTCTTTTTATTTAAAATTGACATTAATTTAAGTAAAAAGAATAAGTGACATACTGAAAACCTATAATTTTTTTTATTATTTTGATACATTAGTAAAATTATACATGAGTCACTTTTGAAATTTATGAATCCCCTACACCTCAATATAACGCATGGTCTGACCTGTATAACCCAATGTATCTGTTATCAGTTTAAAATTAATATTTTATTTCAAAACATATCACTCATTGAAAATCAAGAAAATGCACTCTGATTGTCTTTATTATTTAGTAAACCAATTCATAAGTTATTTTTTAAGTGTATCAATTAGCATCACACCAAACTGATACACGATGTGACCGGTATGAATCATCATCTATGTTTTAAGTTTAAAATTGACATTTTATTTCAAAAAACACAACAGACACACTGAAAACTAAGAAAATGCATTCGGATTATTTTTATACATTAGGAAAATGATCTATAAGTCATTTTTGACATTAATGAATCTTTCATACCTCAATAAGATGCATGGTGTGACTGGAATGACTCAAAGTGAGTGATTTTATTTAAAATTCTCATTAACTTAATTGAAAAACAACTAGTGACCTACTAAAAATAGAGAAAACGCATTCGGATTTTTTTTTATATTTTAAGAAAATGATCCGTGGGTATTTTTGGAAATTTATGAGTCCAATTCACATCAATACAATGCATGGTGTGACCAGTATGACACCAAGTGTGATATTTTATTTAAAATTGACTTTAATTTCAGTAAAAAGAACAATTAACATACTGAAAACCGAGCAAACATATTCACATTGTTTTGATATTTTATTACAATGATCTTTGATTCGTTTTATTAAATTTAGGAGTCAACCAAAACTCAATATTATTTATGGTGTGATCGGTATGACTCTAAGTGTGTCTTTTTATTTAAAATAGACATTAATTTAAATAAAAAAGAACAAGTGACATACTGAAAACCAAAAAAGAACATTCATTTTTTTTATATAATTTATGAAAATTACTCATGAGTAATTTGTGACATTTAAGAATTAACCATACGTCAATATGATACATAGTGTTACTAGTATGACTAATGGTGTCCATTATCATATTAAAATTGGTATTTTAGTTCAAAACAAGTCACTCACTGAAAACCAAGAAAACACACTCTGATTATCTTAATAATTTAGGAAAGAAATTAAAAAGTCATTTTTTATGTGTATGAAGTATTATCACATCAAAACGATGCATGATATCACTAGTATGACTCATAATGCATTTTTTCAGTTTAAAATTGACATTTTAGTTCAAACAAATAGTCATACTGAAAACTAATCAAATGCATTTGTATTGTTTTAATAATTTAGTAAAATTATATATATGTTATATCTGATGTGTCAGAATCTGTGTCACCTCAATCGGCCACATTTTGTGATCAATAAGACTAAAAATGTGTCTTTTTAATTAAGATTGGCGTTAATTTATGTAAAAACAATAGGTGAAAATCTTAAAACCAATAAACCTCTTTCAAACTATTTTTATATTTTACTAAAATGATACATGAGTCATTTTTGATATGTTGGAGTCCACCACACCTCAATAAAATGTATAGTGAGTCTACTATGACTCCAAGTGTGCATTTTTATTTAAAATTGACATTAATTTAAGTAAAAAGGAACAATTAAAATACAAAAAACTAAGAAAACACGTTTTCATTATTTTTATATTTTATGAAAAGGATAAATGAGTCCTTTTGGATGTGTACAATTCAAATTAATCTCAATAAGATTCACAGTATGACTGGTATAACTCCAAGTGTGTCTTTTTATTTAAAATTGATATTAATTTATGTAATAAAGAACAGCTGGAAAACTGAAAATCAAGAAACTGCTTTTAGATCATTTTGATAATTTAGGAAAATAATCCATGAGTCATTTTTTACATGTAGGAATTTGCCACACCTCAATCTGATGTAGGGTATGACTGTTATGAATAAAAGTTTCTGTTATCAGTTTAAAATTGACATTTTAGTTTAAAAAATTCCACTCCCTAAAAATCAAAACATCTTCTAAGATTTTCTGGATATTTTATGAAAAAGATTCATAAGTCATTTTTGATGTGTATGAATCTGTCTCACGTAAAAATGATGCATGATTTGAACAGTATGACTCAAAATGTGTGTCTCCAATTTAAAATTTACATTTTAGTTCAAAAAACCCAACTGGCATACTAAAAACTGAGAAATCACATTTAGATTGTTTTGATACTTTAGGAAAATGATATATAATTAATTTTTAAAATTTATGAATCAGTAAAACCTCAATCCGACACATGGTGTGACCAATATGACTCTAAGTGTGTCTTCTTATTTAACATTGACATTAATTCAAGTAAAAAGAACAGCTAACACCCTGAAAACAGAGAAAACACATTCAGAATGTTTTGATATTTTAGGAAAATGATCCATTATGTATTTTTTTACGTGTAGGATTCAACCTAACCTCAATACATTTAACTGTGTGACTATTATGACTCTAAGTGTTTCTTTTAATTTAAAATTGATATTAATTTAATTAAAAAAGATCAAGTGGCATACTAAACTCATTCATATTGTTTTGATACATTAGGAAAATGATCTATGGGTAATTTTTGATTTTTAGGATTCAATCACACCTAAATACGAAACACAGTTTTATCGTTATGACTAAATGTGTCCATTATCTGTTTAAAATTGACATTTTAGTTAAAAATGTGTCACGCACTA
Source organism: Viscum album (assembly GCA_963277665.1). Lineage (NCBI taxonomy): Eukaryota > Viridiplantae > Streptophyta > Magnoliopsida > Santalales > Viscaceae > Viscum > Viscum album. The sequence goes on along the minus strand of OY728158.1, from coordinate 1,893,114,702 downwards.
AAAACCTAGAAAATGTTACCCAATTGTCTTGATAATTTAGGAAATAGATTTATAAGTCATTTTTGATGTGTATGAAGTAGTATCATGTCAAACTGATGCATGATGTGATCTCTATGACTCATAATACATGTTTCAAGTTCGATATGACAATTAGTAAGAAAACACATCTGATATACTGAAAACTAAGTATACACATTTGTATTGTTTTTATAATTTAAGAAAACGATCCATCAGTAATTCGTGATATGGTGGAATCATCCTTACCTCATCCTGATGAATGGTGTGACTGGTATAACTCTAAATGTGTCATTATTTAAAGTTGACATCAATTTTAGTAAAAAACATGTGACAAACTCAAAACTGATCAAACACATTCATACTATTTTAATATTTTAGGACAATTGTACATAACTCATTTTTTACCTATATAAATAAACCCAACCTCAATAGGATGCATGGTGTTACTGGTATAACTCCAAATGTGTCTTTTTATTTAATATTGGCATTTTATTAATGTATTCATTGATTTTAATGTTTAATTTATTTCTTTATAGTTTTACTAACATAATATTTGTTTTCTTCTATAAGTGCAATCTTTTTCTCATGTTGAGATGAATTTTTCAGTAACTGATGTCATGGGTAGACATTTCTTATAGGGGATCACAAGCATCAAAAGATGAAATATTAATGTTTTAAAATTATTGGTGGATAGTTGTAAATGTAATTATATAAAACATTGTTTGAAATGTAAATACTAGTGTTTTATTTTATATACCATGGGTGGAAATTTTTAAATTCATGATGTTAATTAAATATAGATAGAATTTTTTGAAATTATAGGTTGTACATAGCGTTGTTTGAAATTACATGTTTTTACTGGGTGTGATGTTATATTAATAGAATATTACATCCAGCTAAGCATTTATCTATTATATTTTTAGTGCTGATAAATGGTCGCCTTTATCCGCACAAAAAATATGGCTGAAAAAGAGGTACTTTATCTGTGTTTTTTAGCATGGATAAAGCCCCCCCCCCCATTATCAGCACTTTTTTAGCACTGATAAATAGAACCACCTATCATTGCTGTGATTAACAATGCTTTTTTAGCGATGTCAGTAAAATATTTTTTAGCACTGTGATTAAAAGTGCTTTTTTAGCACCATTAAAATCATATTTTCATCCTATTAAAGGTAATATGTGTAGTAGTATAAGGGTACCACATAAAAGTCATCTAGATGGAACAATATAAGGTTACCATGTAAAGGCCATTTTCTGAGCTTTGTAAAGGTGATCTAGAAAATCTATGAGATATGTAAATGTAATTTAGTAAGCATGTAAAAGTTCTTTGAGATATATGATACATATATAAGGGTAATTTGGTTGTCTTAGTGAGCTACGTAGGCATTATTACATGGATCAAAATACTTTCATAAAGGTCACAATAAAAAATAAGACCTATACTAGGGTCAAAATATTTATGAAGGTAAGTATTTAAAGAATTAATATTGTCATAATTTCTTAAGAAAACATAAATAAAATTATATATAAAATTAAGAATAAATATTCTAAATAAATAGGAATCAAATCAGTTGATTCTTTGAAGTTGTTTTCCATATATTTAAATTTCATGACCATCTAAGTTAATTATGATTCTAAATGAGAGTAATGGAAGAGCCTTTACAACATGTTAATGTTATTTATTATATAAATTTTCATAAAGGATATGGAGAGGAAGGATCCATGTTGTGAATAAATGAGTGCCACATTGTAATTTAATGCTTGATTATATGTAATAATTTAAAAGTTATGGGGAATATCGAGAAGATAAGGATGCATTATCATTGTTATCATGTGAAATAAAATCCAAATACATTACGATATTAACATGAAAATAATATCATGGATTCAATTGATATTTAGGTAAGTTTTAAATATATCAATTAATGTTCAAGTTGAATGCATAAGAAATATCACTATCACATTCAAAGTATTTTCTATACTTTATTATAGAAATATCCTTCATGATAATTATATAAATATAAATATGGAAGGTGAAAATTATGAGAAGTGTGATGATAGGAAGAACCCTCTGATAGTGAAATCACACTATAGAAAATAATCCATTTGAAGAAGTTTAACCCAAAAAATTCAAAAAACACCTGTGTATTGAAACAAAAGGACAAGATGAGATACAAGATCTTATCCAATTACGAGAAAGGTCAGTGTTCCATTATAATTTCATGATGTACAAACATAATGTATAATAATTCCATGGGAACAATTCATTAAGTGAAAATAATGTTTAAAACCCTATTCAAAGGTAGAGTTTAGAAGGATCCTTGAATGTTTTTCAAGGTTATTATAAAGACCCCAATGAGAGGTTTAAAAATAGTCTAGGGAGATAAATTTAACATGTGGGATCTAATTTAAATAACCCTTCAGGAAATGGTCTACTATATTCACGGGATTCGAGGAATTTTGGGAGATTATTTTTTGGGTATTTTAGAAGATTACCCATAATATTTTCCTTTTTAAGATTCACTTTATTCTAATAGTTACTTATTATGGAGAATTTTGGTCACCTATACGATTAATAGAGTAGGCTCGCATAAAAACTAAACCTTGTAAATACTTGTAACACCCCAGGTAAATAAGGAATATGACATTTTCATATTTATCCATATTTGTGAATAAAATATTAATATGACTTTAAAGGGGGCTCTATGCTCGATGGCGTACCCAACACGCAACAACGAGTTTCTTGGGAATCTTACGTTACACTCTAATAATAAAATAATATTATTTTAAATGGTAGTTAACATGTAGCCGTTGTAATGGTAGGAATGGATAGAAATAACTAAAATATGATTATATATGTTCATAAATATTTTTACATTTATACAATAAAAGATAATGGCTTAAAATACGGAAAGAATTCAATTTTAGGCGTATATGCCCTAGTTTTCACTAAAGGTTCACTTATCACCTTTTGATGGCGAACCGTCATTAAATATAGTTTTCTTCACTCTTAAACATTCTTTTGGACGAAATAAAACTCTTATTAATAATCGGGACATCAAAATTTACTTTGTGTAAATTTTTGGTATCTTTCCGAAAAAGTTCTTTTTTAATGAATAGTGTAAAATGTTGTATTTTAATTCAAAACCACTTTTTAATCTAATTTATTTATATGAGTAGATTATATTTTGAATTGGTTTTAAAGTGAAATTAGAAAATATTTTTACCATTAAATCCAATAGTGGTCGTTGTAATCAATTTCACTTTGAAATCAGACTTAAACTAGTGTCAATCTTTTGATACTTATTGTTTCATAAAACACGCTATTTGTCATGACAGCGGGAATTAATTATTAAATTAATTAATGTGACTTATATGTTTTGAATTTTTTAAAACAGACTTTATTTTTGAATTCAGAATATCAAATATAGCTTAGGGTGAATTTTTGGGATTTTTCTGAAAAACATCAATTTTTGATGAATAGTGAAACCACTAAGTGGTACTTATAAAAACTGATTTTCTGCTTAAATGAAATTTTTCCATCATTGTGTTTTTATTTTCAAAAATCCGACATACATGGTTGTCAGTAAGAAGTAAAATGTGGTTCAATGAGATTAAAATAATTTTTTGGTGAATAGTAACTTATTAAGTTTTTAATCGCGATTAGTGGTAATTAGTGTAGTTTAAGGTAAAAATAATGCTTTAATAAAATGAGATGAGCTTGACACATGTCTTACCCTCATTGGTTGTATCATGGCCGACCAAGAAAAGCCATGGGTCAACTTGGGGACCCCATGGATCCACTTTGGTTGGGAAATGACATAAATAACATTTTATTTAATGTAAAGGTAAAATTGACACAAACATGATATGTTTTACTAAAACAATTTTTAAATGGGGTTATACAAGTAATATTTTTGATTATAAATATTCATTGGAAAGATAAAACGATTTCCTACATCATAGTATTTTTTTATAATTTTTAGACAATAAATAAATTAAATTATTTATGACATAATAATGATGCAGCGATGACATCATTATTTGACGATTTAAATAAAATGGAAAGATAATGTAAAATCTATGAACTACACATGTCCAGAACTTATTGGATGAGTGGAGTTCGAAGCCTTATCACCTTATCCACGAATTATATCAATGTGGGACCTTTTGAAACCGAAACACATTTTCAAATAAAGTAATATTTCTTTACTTTCCAAAAGTGCCCCTCCTCTCCTCTTATAAAAGGCCCCCACCTCTACCTCATTTAACACACTCCTCAAGCCTTTGGATCGGCCAACCCCTGCCCATGTACTCTCTCCACATCCCACTCCTCATCCTAGAGGATTCCCTTTGGGCAGAATCCCTTCAAAGGAAGCCTTAGGGCTCAAATCAAAAGGAGTTACACTTTTAAAGGTAATTCACTCTCTCATGTTCATTTGTTTTATTTTGCTTCTCCAACCCCCTAAACTCTTTTTATTTACTTATTTTGTTACAACAACAGTATATTCAATATACTAGGATGTTTTTATAAGATTTATTTGAGCTAAACTCTCACACAACTACATCAAATGGTTAAAGAACATACGGTTTCCGTGGATGGTGAAATTCTGCCTCCCGAAACAATGATTGTTCAATACTCATTTAACACCTTAAAAGGTGGCCATTATGATGTCACTATTTTTATATATGATATATAATATGTTTATGTTTTATTTATGCTTCTGTATTTTTCATTTTTTTCTTACCTTTATGGGTTCCATTATGGGTATACGTGATATCTTCATTTAAGGAAGTGCGGACTACCGCCCCCTCAAAGTGATTTGATTCGTTAAATACCATATGTGGGATGTATAAAGGATGGAACTATGATATTATATATGATATTATACTGTAATTAAAATATTCCTTTATATCATTATTATTCCATTCTATAAAATATAAAATAGAAATGAAAGTAGCGTTCATGTGTACGTACGGCTTACCGTCTCCGTGAACGGTGCATTTCATTTTTTACCTCTAAATGATTATGTAATGTTATAAATGCATGAATGTACTGGATATATATGACATATATGATATCCAAATAATGAATATTATTCTGGATATAATAAACATTTGACCACACGAACAACATGTAATGGTAATAAGTCCACTTTCGACTTAAGTACCATATATCGACAAAACAAACATTATTAACTTAAATGTTTACATAATGTTTATAACATGGAAATAAGTGATCTAATAGGAATAATGAACTAGAAAAAGGTTCTTAATAAAGTTTAAATTAATTCAAGTTTATTATTCTGGACGTTAAAGAACGATCGAGTCAAGTCGGACCCGAGGTAAGGGATCCTACTCCTCCCTTTCTTTTTAAGAGCACACTTTTATGTCATTCCTTTTAAAGCTCATATTTCTTGTTATTGGGATGATCTTTTATATTCCACTTTCAGTAAATTATATTTTAATATGATGGGATACTCTTTTTTATCTCATCAATCCATATTCGGAAGTTTTATGTGGCGCCATTAGGCTGCCGAGTTTTCGTGAGGGATTTTTCATCTCACTTTTATTACCTTGAGATTTATGCTACATTTGCCACAAATTCCATTGAGTGGTGTATGTACTTCCCATTATTATACTCTTTGTGTAATATACTTTCGTTTATGAGTATTTACATCAATGACCTATTGTCTTTCTTTCATGGGGTGTATGTTTTGAAAGATACCCAAGTCGGTAAGGGAACCTTTCACCCTCCTCTTTTTTAAAAGACTTCTTTTATTGGGTCTTTTAATTTACATATTTTTATGTTGGGATATGTTCTCATACATCCTTATTGATGTAAAGTTTATGTCCAAGTGATGAGATACACTTTTTATCTCTCATCAACTCATTTTGATGTGATGCCGTTAGGCTGTCAAGGGAACTTTTTAACCCAATTTCGATTTCTTTGGGTTCAACTTGTAGTCATTGAATATGTCATCCATTGAATATGTGTGAATGACCTTTTATTGTTTTAAACTTAATATCCACTTATATTGGGTGTATATATATTTGTCACACATATTTTTTGAGATTTATTTGTCCTTAATTTAACGATACATTCTTTATAAGGGATTTCATCACATTTGACATTTCTATTGAGGGCTCATTGTTGTTATGCACCAATTCACTCTTATATGGTGTATATACTGTCCTTTGGAGTATTATATCATGAATCCTTTTATTCTCATGATATTATAAAATTCTGACTAAATGTTATTCCTCGATTATTGTATTCAAGTGTCTTTAATTTTGGTAAAACCCCTTTAACCAAAATATCGTTTTAAATGTTTTAATTATTTGTTCTTATTAATATCCATGTTTTCAAAATGGTTTTAAGGATTTATTTATATGGATATTAATTTTTTAAAATGTTAAAAGCTTCAAGGTGGTATGGGACACTTTGATTCAAAAATCTCTTTATTAAATGTTTTAAATGGTTTTGGAAATGGTTTCTTTTTGAATGGATTCATTATTTCAATATCCTAAAATGTTATATTGTGATTGAAATGTGGAAATGTTATGTTTCCTTTATTTATGTTTATGTGATACGATTATGTTATGGTTCTTGGGCATTTTTATGAAGAACGGGTGGTTCCGTGATAAACGAAGGGCGGGTGAGCCCGTTATAGCTCTCCAATGCATTGGGTAACGCGAAGGAGTGAAACGTTAAGGTTTCTCAGAAGAGATTTAGGGAATATACTGTGATGGGTATTCCAAACGTAACCAAGAGGGTTACTCCCTACGTAAGAATGTTATGAATGCCTCAAGTTACCTTTATGTCTTATGTTTTCTATGATTTATTCATGGTTTGATGAGGTATGTTAAAGTGCCTATGTTTTATGGGTAATGTATGATTTAATTCTTATGTATATATGAACTCATGTTTCCTTTCCATATTTTTATAACCCTTACTGAGCTTTTTATGCTCATCCCAGGTTTTGGAAATGTTTTTCACAGGTCAAGGGAAAGGTACATGATGTGATGATAGTGTCAAGGATGTGTCAAGAAAGAATCCGTGTTATATTTTAAATATGTTTCCGTGATGGGAAGAATGAATACTATCTTTTATGTAACCACTTTGTTTAAATGTGGAATGTAATGCAAGTTTCATGATCTAATTCTCTAAAACTCTAAACCTGAAAAGATCCTCAATGTTTAATCTTGTAATAACTCAAGATTAAGTAAGGTTTAAGGCTGGGGCCTTATAGTTGGTATCAAAGGCCGGTTTAGATAACTTTAGAGGTTATGGTATTCTTTAATCATAAGTGACATTACCATAATGGTTAGGATTTCAGAAAAAGTCCTAGTTTTAGATAAAGTGAATGAGTAAGTATATCTTAGTGTTTACCTTCCTCGTTAGTACATGATGGTTTTGTTGATATACTCACACTGACCTTTTTGGTTTTAGTAAATGGCTGGATCTAGCAGGCACCAAAGTGACAATGGGTTTGAAGGAAACTGTGGTGGTTCTCTGATTAAGATACTCGATGAGATGGGGGATTCAATGAGGAATCTCATGGTTTTTCTAAACCAACTATCAAGGAGTCATGATCAACCACTTGAACCTTGGTGAGTTCTCTAATGCATCATGTACGAGATGGCCAACTCGATGTGGAAATTCAGGTAATAATTATTAAGGTAACCATTAGGGTTTATATGATCCTTACTTTTGAGGTAATTATGGGTTATTATATGATATATGAGATAAAATTGAGGTTAAAATATGTTATGATTATTCTTGAAGATTTTATCTCATTTTGGGGAATGTTTTAAGAATTATATAGTTTTGGAAAAAGGACAACACACAGACCGTGTGACATCCCGTCGCGTCGGACAAAGCTGTGGGAATCGAACCCACAACCAAAGTGCGACTGGTATTTATCGCCTACCACTGAACTACGTGAAGTCCCTGGTTAGTTTGACCGATTCTTTTTAGTTATATGATTTTATGAATTAAGAGTAAGTTTATTTTGGAGGATATGTGATTAGGATAATTACTTTTCAATGTGAGACTTTAGGAGCAACTGATGTTGTTTGGAGATAAATGTTACGATTTAACTTGTTAGACTATGTGACTAAATCCTTCAAATATTTGGGTTTCAATCTTAGTTTGGTTTACTTTGAAGAATTTTATGGACAAATGGTCCTCGTTGAACTTTGGGTTTTGTTGGACAAATTTTGGAGATTAAGAATAGATTTTCTTTTTATAAAGGGTTATCCTTTTATGGATTATCTGATCTTGTACTAGCCTTTTTGGTTTTGGTTTTGGTTAAAGACATGGGATGTATATAGTTCTCTTTTGGGGATTAGGTGATTCTCTAGAAGTTGATTATAGTACTCTTAATGCGAACAAGTCTCCCTAAATACTCGTCTTTTGGAAAAAATATGAGTTTGACTAAGGAATCTAGTAAAAGTTGAAAGTCAACATGATAAGTGATTATGCTTCCTTATGTATAAATTCCTCAATAAAAAGTAACTTAAAACAAAAATGTTGTCTATTAACGTTTCCTACTGGGGAATCGAATACCGTTTAACCCATCACAAGTTTGTGATTTTCTCGTGGTTAACTTTCTCTTAAACATGTTTTCTATCACTCTCCATCAGAACATGACCCTTTTTTTTCCTCCATGTCCCTATTTTCATACTTGGAATCCTAGTATGGGTTAACTCGGGTGACCTTTGTACATATCTTTCTTTATTTTAAAGTGATTTTTTTTACCGACTCTTCTCCGATGTGGGACGTTCAAGGATGTTTCTAAGCGCAATTTTAAAATTGCGAGGACGCAATTCCCAAAAGGGGGGAAGGATGTAACACCCCAGGTAAATAAGGAATATGACATTTTCATATTTATCCATATTTGTGAATAAAATATTAATATGACTTTAAAGGGGACGCTATGCTCGATGGCATACCCAACACGCAACAACGAGTTTCTTGGGAATCTAACGTTGCACTCTAATAATAAAATAATATTATTCTAAATGGTAGTTAACATGTAGACGTTGTAATGGAGGGAATGGATAAAAATAACTAAAATATGATTATATACGTTCTTAAATATTTTTACATTTATACAATAAAAGATAATGGCTTAAAATACGGAAAGAATTCAATTTTTGGCGTATATGCCCTAGTTTTCACTAAAGGTTCACTTATCACCTTTTGATGGATAACCGTCATGAAATATAGTTTTGTTCACTCTTAAACATTCTTTTGGACCAAATAAAACTCTTATTAAGAATCGGGACATCAAAATTTACTTTGTGTAAATTTTTGGTATCTTTCTGATAAAGTTCTTTTTTTAATGAATAGTGTAAAATGTTGTATTTTAATTCAAAACCACTTTTTAATCTAATTTATTTATATGATTGGATTATATTTTGAATTGTTTTTAAAGTGAAATTAGAAAATATTTTTACCATTAAATCCAATAGTGGTCGTTGGAATCAATTTCACTTTGAAATCGGACTTAAACTAGTGTCAATCTTTTGATACTTATTGTTTCATAAAACACGCTATTTGTCATGAAAGCGGGAATTAATTATTAAATTAATTAATGTGACTTATATGTTTTGAATTTTTTAAAACGGAATTCATTTTTGAATTCAGAATATCAAATATAGCTTAGGGTGAATTTTTGGGATTTTTCTGAAAAACTTCAATTTTTGATGAATAGTGAAACCACTAAGTGGTACTTATAAAAACTGATTTTCCGTTTAAATGAAATTTTTCCATCATTGTGTTTTTATTTTCAAAAATCCGACATACATGGTTGTCATTAAGAAGTAAAATGTGGTTCAATGAGATTAAAATAATTTTTTGGTGAATAGTAACTTATTAAGTTTTTAATCGCGATTAGTGGTAATTAGTGTAGTTTAAGGTAAAAATAATGCTTTAATAAACTGAGATGAGCATGACACATGTCTTACCCTCATTGGTTGTATCATGGCCGACCGAGACAAGCCATGGGTCAACTTGGGGACCCCATGGATCCACTTTGGTTGGGAAATGACATAAATAACATTTTATTTAATGTAAAAGTAAAATTGACACAAACATGATATGTTTTACTAAAACAATTTTTAAGTGGGGTTATCCAAATCATATTTTTGATTATAAATATTCATTGGAAAGATAAAAATATTTCCTACATCATAGTAGTTTTTTATAATTTTTAGACATTAAATAAATTAAATTATTTATGACATAATAATGATGCAGCGATGACATCATTATTTGACGATTTAAATAAAATGGAATGATAATGTAAAATCTATGAACTACACATGTCCAAAACTTATTGGATGAGTGGATTTCGAAGTCTTATCACCTTATCCACGAATTATATCAATGTGGGACCTTTTGAAACCGAAACACATTTTCAAATAAAGTAATATTTCTTTACTTTCCAAAAGTGACCCTCCTCTCCTCTTATAAAAGGCCCCTACCTCTACCTCATTTAACACACTCCTCAAGCCTTTGGCTCGGCCATCCCCTGCCCATTTACTCTCTCCACATCCATCTCCTCATCCAAGAGGATTCCCTTTGGGCAGAATCCTTTCAAAGGAAGCCTTTAGGCTCAAATCAAAAGGAGTTACACTTTTAAAGGTAATTCACTCTCTCATGTTCATTTGTTTTATTTTGCTTCTCCAACCCCCTAAACTCTTTTTATTTACTTATTTTGTAACAAAAAAAGTATCTTCAATATACTAGGATGTTGTTATAAGATTTATTCGAGCTACACTCTCACACAACTACATCAAATGGTTAAAGAACATACGGTTTCCGTGGATGGTGAAATTCTGCCTCCCGAAACGATGATTGTTCAATACTCATTTAACACCTTCAAAGGTGGCCATTATGATGTCACTATTTTTATATATGATATATAATATGTTTATGTTTTATTTAAGCTTCTTTATTTTTCATTTTTGTCTTACCGTTGTGGATTCCATTATGGGTATACACGATATCTTCATTGAAGGAAGTGCGGACTACCGCCCCCTCAAAGTGATTTGATTCGTTAAATACCATATGTTGGATGTATAAAGGATGGAACTATGATATTATATATGATATTATACTGTAATTATAATATACCTTTATATAATTATTATTCCATTCTATAAAATATGAAATAGAAATGAAAGTAGCGTTCATGCGTACGTACGACTTACCGTCTCCATGAACGGTGCATTTCATTTCTTACCTCTAAATGATTATGTAATGTTATAAATGCATGCATGTACTGGATATATATGACATATATGATATCCAAATCATGAATATTATTCTGGATATAATAAAAATTTGACCACACGAACAACATGTAATGGTAAGAAGTCCACTTTCGACTTAAGAACCAAATATCGACAAAACAAACATTATTAACTTAAATGTTTACATAATGTTTATAACATGGAAATAAGTGATCTAATAGGAATAATGAACTAGAAAAAGGTTCTCAATAAAGTGTAAATTAACTCAAGTTTATTATTCAGGACGTTAAAGAACGATCGAGTCAAGTCGGACCCGAGGTAAGGGATCCTACTCCTCTCTTTCTTTTTAAGAGCACACTTTTATGTCATTCCTTTTAAAGCTCATATTTCTTATTATTGGGATGATATTTTATATTCCACTTTCTGTAAATTATATTTTAATATGATGGTATACTCTTTTTGATCTTATCAATCCATATTCGGAAGTTTGATGTGGCGCCGTTAGGCTGCCGAGTTTTCGTGAGGGATTTTTCATCTCACTTTTATTCCCATGAGATTTATGCTACATTTGCCACAAATTCCATTGAGTGGTGTATTTACTGCCCATTATTCTACTCTTTGTGTAATATAATTTCGTTTATGAGTATTTACATCAATGAACTATTGTCTTTCTTTCATGGGGTGTATGTTTTGAAAGATACCCAAGTCGGTAAGGGAACCTTTCACCCTCCTCTTTTTTAAAAGACTTCTTTTATTAGGTCTTTTAATTTACATATTTTTATGTTGGGATATGTTCTCATACATCCTTATTGATGTAAATTTTATGTCTGAGTGATGAGATACACTTTTTATCTCTCATCAACTCATTTTGATGTGATGCCGTTAGGCTGTCAAGGGAACTTTTTAACCCAATTTTGATTTCTTTGGGTTCAACTTGTAGTCATTGAATATGTCATCCATTGAATATGTGTGAATGACATTTTATTGTTTTACACTTAATATCCACTTATATTGGGTGTATATATATTTGTCAAACATATTTTTTGAGATTTATTTGTCCTTAATTTAACGATACCTTCTTTATAAGGGATTTCATCACATTTGACATTTCTATTGAGGGCTCATTGTTGTTATGCACCAATTCACTCTTATATGGTGTATATACTGTCCTTTGGAGTATTATATCATGAATCCTTTTATTCTCATGATATTATAAAATTCTTACTAAATTTTATTCCTCGATTATTGTATTCAAGTGTCTCTAATTTTGGTAAAACCCCTTTAACAAAAATATCGTTTTAAATGTTTTAATTATTTGTTCTTATTAATATCCATGTTTTCAAAATGGTTTTAAGGATTTATTTATATGGATATTAATGGTTTAAAATGTTAAAAGCTTCAAGGTGGTATGTGACACTTTGATTCAAAAACCTCTTTATTAAATGTTTTAAATGGTTTTGGAAATGGTTTCTTTTTTAATGGATTCATTATTTCAATATCCTAAAATGTTATATTGTGATTGAAATGTGGAAATGTTATGTTTCCTTTATTCATGTTTATGTGATACGATTATGTTATGGTTCTTGGGAATTGTTATGAAGAACGGGTGGTTCCGTGATAATCTAAGGGCGGGTGAGCCCGTTATAGCTCTCCAATGCATTGGGTAACGCGAAGGAGTGAAACGTTAAGGTTTCTCCGAATAGATTTAGGGAATATACTGTGATGGGTATTCCAAACGTAACCAAGAGGGTTACTCCCTACGTAAGAATGTTATGAATGCCTCAAGTTACCTTTATGTCTTATGTTTTCTATGATTTATTCATGGTTTGATGAGGTATGTTAAAGTGCCTATGTTTTATGGGTAAAGTATGATTTCATTCTTATGTATATATGAACTCATGTTTCCTTTCCATATTTTTATAACCCTTACTGAGCTTTTTATGCTCATCCCAAGTTTTTGAAATGTTTTTCACAGGTCAAGGGAAAGGTACATGATGTGATGATAGTGTCAAGGATGTGTCAAGAAAGAATCCGTGTTATATTTTAAATATGTTTCCGTGATGGGAAGAATGAATACTGTCTTTTATGTAACCACATTGTTTAAATGTGGAATGTAATGAAAGTTTCATGATCTAATTCTCTAGAACTCTAAACCTGAAAAGATCTTCAATGTTTAATCTTGTAATAACTCAAGATTAAGTAAGGTTTAAGGTTGGGGCCTTATAATACTTGTGTCCCTACATTTATTTATAATATCACTCATTTGATGCTGAGTGATTCTCCTAAATCATTATCTTCTTGTTACATTCAAACCAATTTTAAAAGGTGACATGGGAACTCACACAAAAAACAGAGGGAAATCGAACCACCCAATTTCAAAACACCATCATCCCAAATTCAATATTTTAAAAATCAGGATTCAAATTTCAAAATTCAAAATTGAAGATCATCACACATGTTTGATTGAACATTGAGCCTAGTGCACTGACCCATAAATAAAACGTCATCCCCATGACCAACTGGCAACAATAACTACCTTGAATTGTTTCCCTTATCACATGTAGTCGGATCCTTGATCTGTTTTCCAAATAGAATAACTCTCACATAACTACCAAAAAACACATCATTGACACTAGTTCCCCAAAAAGATCCACCTATCAAAATCCTTTTATTTCATCATAGAACAGAAAACCATATTCCACAAAACCATGATGTCTATTAGTCGAAAAAATTCCCCAACCATAATGATGATCAATACCAATGGGGAACCTAATACAGAGATGAATCCACCACAAGAGATGCCACCTGGTGTTTCATCGACAGTTAAAACTTCACGTCTCAAAGCATCTTGAAAAAACCATGAAATGTTGACTAGGAGAAGAGTGGTGGAATCCTAGAGTAAGAGAAGAGTATAGAGCTGACTAGATCCTCAATAGAGAGCATGAAAATCGATATTACCACTAAACCATTCCTTCAAAACCACCACCAAGAGAATATCAACAATACCACCACCACCATCATGAATGAAAAGATTACCTAGAAGAGACTACTCAGAAATCATGACTATAATCATGGAACAATCACCAAACAAATCTATATAACTAGAAAATTATTAATATAACCAAATTGAAAAGTAAAAATAATATTGGAAAGAAAAAAATGTTGGCCACATAACCAGAAACCCAAAACCATGATGAACTAAAACATAAAACAACAAAGTGGAAATGAATATAAAAATATACTCTAATCAGGAAAGGGGATGAAAAAGTATATAAGGAAAAAATGAGTCATCAGAGAAAACCAAAGAGTAATTTAAATCCTTTCTACCACCATCACCATCCTAAAAACCCCTAAAGATCCATCATTTTTTACTAAAAATTGGATCTTTTATTGAGGGTAAGGAAATAAGGGTAGAGGATGAACCATGAAGAGCAAGACTGGTTCTGAGAGACTCAAGATCCAATTGGAAGGAACCTCACTCGATGTCAACCGCAATAGAATCCCAAATCCCTGGATTTTCATTAAGTTAAACCAATATAGGGTTCATTCACGATGGTTATAGCCATAAGAGAAATATTCGCAGTGGTTGAGGCCCTTGATGGAAGAAAAAAAATGTTATCTATAATCAAGACGAACGAAGAAGACAAGAAAGGAGATAAACATACATCAGGAAGAAAAAATGGGACAAGATGGATTTAAGGAGAAGAACATTGCATAATAACCACTCACTATGGTGAGGAAGATGAGAGGGAAGCAGTGGTGAAATTGGGAAGGACCCTAGAGTTTGGTGAATTTAGGGGACCCAGATAGTGGGGAGCCATATAAATCTATCAGATCATTTTTTTCTAGGCATATAGATTCTTATGAGAGAGGAACAATCTTTATCAAGCTGCAAAGTTTTATTAAAAGAGAAGAAATCATAAAAGGAAATCGGATCAATGATTCAACCCCTCTCCCTTTTATGGATCTCACCAAACATTGGTTAAAAAACATATTATTATAGTACTAGGTTCCCTATGAAATGTAAGACCCAAATATTTTAATATATGAATTCCTTTAAATGATTTAAATGTGATCCAAACATAAAAAAATGGGATATATGTTGATAAAATATAAATATTTATATATGACCATAAACCCTAATTGTTGAATCAGAGGGTATGAATAAGAGTAATATCATTATTAAATATTTATATTAACAAAATAAATTCAACTTCTTATATGAATAATATTTAATTGGTGTTACTAAAATGAAAAATATGATCATTTTATTCTTAGAAATGTAATTCTCAAAATATTACCTTTTTAGGTGATATGAATTTATATTTCAAGAAAATTTTGATTAATGATGATAAATTATATTTTATATGAATAATTGGTTAACACTAATTTAATTAGAAACTTATTGTAAATATGGATAATAATGATTAACATTCAAAACAAATATTTCCCTTTAAAAACAACTTTTGATTATATCTCATAATTTTATTAAAATTTCAATTTATAAATTTAAGAATTTTAATTTGAAAAAATTAAAATTATATTTTTATTTATCAAATTAATATTTTATTAGGACTAATTGTTTTTTAATTTTCTAAAAATATTAATTTTTATTTGAATAATGAAAAATAACATAACTTTTATGAAATTATTAGTATATAAATATGAATTATAAATTCATTAATCCTTTTACTAAGAAACAATATGTAATATATAAGTTATTTTATGAATTTTAAATTGTTTTTTAATTTAAAACCCCATATTTTACATTTTATAACATAAGTTATATTATTTAAAAAAATTTGTTTATTATACTATATACATTTAGTATTTTAAAATTATTTTTATCACTTTTATAAGCTTTATATAATTAAATAAATTTAAAATGTTTAATTCATAGTAAAAAATTGTTCAATAAAGGGAAATTTATTTTCAATCAAATTATTTTTTACCTATGGTAAAAACTATTAACCACGGTAAACGCTAAAATTGTAAAAGTAAAAAAAATACCAATGAGTTAGAAAAAATGTTTAAAACATGTTTGGAAATGGGTTTTCAAGGCCTAGATCTACCTTATACCCTCCCCTATTCATTATTTTTAAATTTTAGTGCCACTTTACTTGATTGTGGCTTCTAATTATCGAAATATTTTGGGTATTTACAAAAAATGTCATCATTTTTCAATTAGAAAAGCTGAAAAACTCTCCGCAATTACCCTCACACCATAACCCATTTAGTTCCATCCATACTTTACCCAAAACTATACTAAACATTTATAATCACCTTCAATATTCTTTTTTCTTTAAAAACTATCATCCCTCAATGTTTTAACCCCCCCCCCCCCCTTCAAATGAGACTGTCTAAGATGGGAGGTATACATTTCAAACTGTTCCTTTCTCATTTCTGTTTCTTTATGTGCACTTCTTGTTACTAAAATTCCATTACACTATGTTAAGATTATAAAATCAGTATCATTATATAATGTAATTATGTTATAATCATTAACCATCTTTCCCTTTTCTATTAAGAAAAATAAAACTGTCATTCATGTGTTGCGAAAACTACCACCTCTACAATGCAACATCTTTCATTTTCATTCAAAATATTAAAATGATTTACATAATAGTTAATTTAATATATAAGTGTGATATTTTTTTTATTTTATATTTAAAAATGATAAAAAAATATTAGTCCTCTTTTACATTTTACAAAAAATGAAATCATTAACCATGCATACGTGTGGACTACTGCCTCCACGAAATAACTTATTTAAGATTTTATTTCATAACCACTTTACATGGATGGTCATGATAGTGGGTTTAATGGATAAATATTATATTTAGGAAATTATTAATTTTATGGGAAGATAAATTGGATAAACTATTAGCAATATGATAAATAAATAATCTCAGTAAATATAACCGTCCAAAAAAAGCATTCTAAGAGAAAAAGATGATTTCTTTATACAATGAAATAAATTTTTATAGGTAATATTATTCCTCTAATTCTTTAAAAATTTTATTTAAAATAGTAATAAACAAAAAATAAGATCATTATTATTCTATTTTAATGATACTACAATTAAATCATTTCATAATCATCCACTAATTATTTTATGTTCTTGTTTATTTTGGTTCAACGACCCACTTAACCAATGCTATGAATTTATATCATAGATGAATATAAAAAATAATAAATATTATAATATAATATAAATATAAAAATAATATTTTCATTAGTTATGGAATGGTAAAATTACAATTACACTCATTAATTAAGAAAACATCATTTATTCATTAAGAACACCTTAAACATGATCATGTTGATTTCATCTTCATGGATAATAACCAAAATTTACACCGAATTAATTAATAAAATCATATAGAATTATAAAGAATCAATTATAGTACATTTAATTTTTATTTAATGATGAAATTTTTATCCATAATTAATACCAACATTGTATCAATAAGACTAGTGAAAACTATCAAACTATAAGCACCTGATGAGCTAAAATATGTAAAAAAACTAACTAACATTCATATAGATAATTAATATATATTAAGAGTGTAAATGAAAATATATATGTGTGAGTTTCTTAATTTATTGATAAATATAGCTATATTTTCGATACATGAGGTTAATGTATGTTCGTGGAAGTTAGGAAATGATATAAGGGTTTCTTGGTCTCAATTCTGATTCTTTAAGACGTTTTACATGTTATGAACCATGTTTAATTTGAATTATGTTATATATATTTAATATCCCATTAATAATATATAATTTATTACTTTTAATTCATGGGATATACTAATCTAAATTAAGTTCTTTCCTTCAATTTTTTAACTCAAGTTTTACCCCAGCCAAATCATTTTTCTATAACTCATTTTTCATTAATTGAGATATTATTATTATATTGAACCACTTTCATATAAGTTTGGAATATTATATTATTTTATTATGTTATGTGATATCTGTTTTCATATTTACCATATAAACCCATTTTACAAAAAAATCATGCTTTCTGGAGTATGTTTCCCATAAGTGATATTGATAACTCAAATATCCTTTCATTGAGTTATAATGTTTTATATTGAAAACTTTTCTCCCACAATTGGGTTCTCCCATGCTATTATTTTATTGTATGCTTTTTTAAATAATATATTTTAATAATAATTATGAAGGAAATATTTATTTATCTTTTTATAACATGAATAAATATTTGAGTTTATTTTTAAAAGTAACTTTTTAAAAATCCTTCACACCACCTTTTCAAAATTAATGTTTGAATGTGACATGTAATTTTTTATTTTGTGTTAGTGTTAAAAATGTTTTTCAAACGATAATTATCATTTTCACCTATATTTTCTTTTTCATATTCAAAAGGATTTAAAGTCATGGTATTTATGTTACATGATTTATCCTCTAATAAATATATATATTTATAAATTTGGTGATTGAACTCAGGGTATCAAAAAATTTGATTCTTGATCCCTACTTTTTTGATACCATTTAAATCATTCTTTTGCAAGTATTTTTTTCATCCCTTCAAACATCATTATGATTTTTCTTTTTTACACTAGGGATCTGTTTGTTGCAACCATCCGCCTTCTTTATCTATATTTCTTATGAAAGTTTGATTTATATTAGAAAAATAAACTATCTCTATCTTTTTCTTTCCCATCCATCCACTGTGAATATGCATAAATTTTCATCCAATGTATTTTATTTGTGAATACTATATTTTCCATTATATTGATTGAAGTGTGTTCATATAGATTCCATAGATTGATTTATTGGGGGAAATTATTTACTTAACCATATACCATCACTCTATATGGTATTATCTAGTGGGATGCTTAAAAATAATGTTATTCCTTTTATTCATTATTGACCAATTTAAATTTTGTATATTTGTAATTCAAATATGGATGGTATGTTGACTATGTATTTTTTAACCATTGACCATATTTCTTCATATGATTTATGATAATCTTATATATTTTGTTAACATGGTCAAATGTATTGGTATTCTATAAATTGTTATTCTAATAAATATTATTATTTTCCAAGATTATTATGTATAATTTATTCATTTTCTCATATGATGAAAGCATTGAACCTAAAAAACTGAAAAGTGGTGACATATATTATATATCCCCTTGATACAATGGTATATCACTTTGTAAAAACATGTTTGAGTTTTTTGGTGTTTTTAACCCAAACAAGATATTTACATAATGGTAAGATCATGATATGTTGGAATATGGTATGGAATTAGCTCTCTAGTATTTTTTATTTCATTTATAAGGATCCAATTATTATTATCTATGTGATCATTTAATTTCCAATATTTTCCATGGATATATTATTCTTCCATTTTTATTTTATTATGGAATTATTTTTAAGGATATATTATGACCGAAATATGTATGCTCATCATATGCTAACTAATGATCTTGGATTTTGATTGCTTATGTTTATCCTTACTATGAATCTACGCTCATCACATATTAAATTTCCACTAGCTTAGGTTATGAAAAAAATTATTACGCATGGTATATCTAGTAGTATAGCTTGTGAATATAAGTTTTGGGATACATAGAATAATTATTATGGACAGTTTTGTTTCTTATATGGTGTAAAAATGTCTATCAGTTAAGAAAGGCTTGGGATTTATTAGTTTATGACTTGTCATAATTCTCTAAATATCTAAGCCTAATGATATTGGGAATGTATGTAATATAATATTTTATTTATGTCATGAAATTATTTCATAGTTATTTTTGGGAATCTATAATTGGTATTGGTGACAGTGTGTAATGTTTGGGTTTTAGGCAACTCATTTGGGAGTGAGGGTTTTGGGAATCACAGTCAGTATCAGAGTAGGGTTTAAACAAATTTATAGAGTATGATGTTATTTAATGAGGATAAATTGAGATTTATAAATTTCATATATGGTCAATAAGTTATGGTTGATTATAATTTTAAAGGAATAACCAACCATTTTAGTCGGTTGAGGTAATATTATAGGGAATAAGATTAGATAAATTTAGTGAAAACCCTAGTGATTATTCTGGGCTACAAGTATGCATATAGGTTAATATAATCAAGTAGATACTATGTCATCCTCCTAGAAATTACATCAATATCTGGATACTACAAGTGGATGCATGCTCTAGTATAGATGTACCTATGGGTACTAAACCCAAAATTTTAGATTAGATATTAACCCAATTATCAGCTATTGTAGGATAAAGTGTCCCAACATCACACATGGTTTGAAACTCCCATGGGAAATTATTTGGTAAATCACTTTATATTTAAAAATAATTATAAAATATTTAATTATCATGTTAACTAATTAGTTTAGATAACCTAATAAAAAAATAACCATGGATTACCAATGATTGAACAAAGAGAGTCACAGCTTGAATAAACACTATCATATATTAAAAAATAAGGGGTCATAGGGGAAGGAATATTATAATTATTATTTTTATATTCATATTTTTTATATTATCATAACCATTTCATTAGTATTTTGTTGAAATGGGGTCATGAAGAAGAAGAAGAAGATAAATGTATATATCTAGAAACCACAATGTCAAATAACTTAATATGAAACCATACTTAAATTTTTGAGAATTTTAGTATTTTCCAATTATGATGGAATGTTGATTTTACTATTATTACCTAATATATTGATATTTATATTTTAATATAAATTTAAACATGAAACTCTTATTTATTTTCATTAGTGAGTGATATTTATCGATGATATTATGGTATATTTTGAATGTTATAAGAATTATGTTAAACATTTATAGATTTTTCTTCATTAGTTATTCTTTAATGTTTTTTAGAAATATATTAAATGTTATCATTAATGTTGAAAATTTATTTTATATACTGGTTATATTTTGGGGGATAAGTATTGGAGAAAACGCGATTTATTAATGTAAAACTCCTTGGTTTAAAATAGGATTTATATTGAGGTAATAATGGGTAGATTTATTTTGAGAAAAAAATGAGTTAGATAGTTTTGAGAGCCTTGAAATTTATTATTGATTTAATTAATAGGCCATCCATTATATTTTCTTTGATGTTCATCACATTTTTTGGATTTTGGTATATAATGGTTGGTGAATGGTTTTATACAATTTGAGTGTAAAAGATAGTGTTGGTTTTGGGAAGGATATATAGTGTTCTTATTGTTTAATGTGTCAAGCATTTAAATTGATTTAAGAAAATTATGTTATATATAATGTAAAATTATGTTATATATATAATTTATTATATGATTTTATGAACTATTAAAATTGTTTTAGGAAATATAATCAACTTATTCATTCCTAAGACATAAATCATGATGTCATATTAGAAGTTATATCCCAAATGATAAATATGTTATGAATACAATTACAGAATTTTATTAGTTATTAAAAACTAAAATTGTGAGGATTTAATTCATTTATTGAGGGTAAATATAACACCAAAAGAATTTAATATAGCACTTCCTATAAATGATCAAAATTTGTCTGATAGCTTGCTCCACACCCAACCCCAATCTTAAATGAAACGAAAATATATTTAGATAAAATATAAATATGTAAGTATGAAATTCAAAACCTAGATATTGAATTATCAGTAATTAATAGATGAAAAGCGTTTTTAAAATATTTATGTAAAGAAAATAAATGCTACTTTTAATATAAATAAAATTCAACCGGTATATCTAAAATGAATAATATGGTCATTTTATGCTAAGAAATGTATTTTTCAAAATATTTACTTTTTATTTGATATGAATTTCTATTTCAAGAAACTTTTTATTAATGATGATAAAATATATTTGATATAGACAATTGGTTAATACTAATTTAATTATGAAATGATAATAAATATTAATGAGAATGGTTAAAATTCATATAAAACTATTTTATTTTAATTTTATTATTATATCTCATATTTTATATAAAAGTTAGATTTTAAAAGTTTATAAATTTAATATTAATAGATTATAATTATTTTTTTTTATCATCGTAATATTTTCATTATATGTGTTGTTTTTCATTTTTTTTAAAAGATAGATTTTTATGTGTATCGTAAAAAAATACAATTTTTCAAAATAACATGAATTTTATGAAATTTTTTGTACATAAGATTGAATTAAAAATTAATGAAACATTTTTATAAGATCAAATATGTGTTTTATAAGTGAATATATAATTTTAAAAATGTTGGTTATAATTTACAAACCTATATTTGACATTTTAGAACTTAAGTTATATTACTCAAAAAAAATGTTTTCAATACATTATGGATTTCGAATTTTAAAATTATTTTTATCAATTTTATGAAATTTATATATAAAATGGATTTAAAATATGGAATCATTTGGTTGAAATTATTTAATTAATAATTATTAATTTTCAATCATAAAGGATAAGTTACCTTAGGTGAAAACCAGTTACCATAGTAAATATTAAAATAGTAAAAGTAAAAAAAATCTAATGGTCATGAGTTGAAATAATGTTTAAAAAATGTGTGGGAATGGTAGTTTGATTCCCAGATAGTCCTTATCCCTTAAAATATTAAATATTTCTAAATTTTTGATCCAATTTTCTAGAGAGGGATTTCCCATTATTGAAAAGTTTTGTGTATTTATAAAAATGTCATCCCTTTTAACTTATAAAAGCATCACATATCTCCTCACTTCCCCTCACACCACAACCCACTTATTTCATCTCCAAATCATCAAAAACCTCTCATAATCATTCCTATTCACCTTTATAATGATATATTATTTTTAAAATACCATCTCTCAGAGGATTATCCCCCATTTAATGATGAGATAATCCAATAAGCGAGGTATAAATTTATAACTTCAATTTTCTCATTTCTATTTATTTATGTCCACTTATTCATCCAAAGATTCCATTAAACCTTATTAAAATGATAAAATTAGTATCATAAGTATACTATTATGTTATTATAATTATGGTAAAATCATTAATCACATTTTCAATTTCTATTAATAAAAAACATCATTTGTGCATGTCAGACTACCGCCTCCACAACACAACGTGTTTAATTTTCCTTCACCACCTTATAAACCTAGTCCAAATATTTATTTTAATATATAATAATGATATTAATGACATATTTAATATTTTAAAATTATAAACCATATTATTACTTTTCCTAATTCTATGTAAAAATAAATCATAAACCATGCATATGTGTGGATAACCGTCTCCATCAAATGAGTTATTTTAATGTTCCTTTTCACAACCACCTTTCATGGATGGGAATGGGAATTGGATTAATGGATATATATGATTTTTATGAAATTACTAAGTTTATATAATGACAAAATATATAATCTATTAACAATATTATAATTAAAAAACCTTGGTAAATTCAACCATCCAAAATAGCATTCTAAGAGAAAAAGTTGAATTCTTCATAATATGAAATAACATCATATAGGTTATATTGTTATTTTAGTTATTTTAAATTTTTATATAAAACATTAATAAATACTAAATAAGATCATTATTCTTTTATTGTAATGATATTATGGAAAGAACCAATCTAACACTTGACTCAGCTCGTGGCATGGCCCGAAGGGCGGTCCCAATCCCTATGGGATGGAAACAAGTAATAGGGAATCATAGAAATACCTTTAGAATAATTTATTCAATAATAATCATAATAAGAATCCATATAAAATGTCATTTCAATAATTAAATAAAGCATCACGACCATTATCCATTACAGAAGTTATATAAAAGGACATATACATGGCTCAATGGTAAACTCATAACCAATAACCAAAAAGTGAAAAAATGGGAGGGGAACAAAAAATAAGAACAGTCCTCCTCATGTCACAGTGACCATACATCCCCTTCCACCTCCATCCCTGATCTCCCAAACTAAGGAAACTAGCAAGAGTACCTACCACTACCAAAAGAGGCCTTGTATTTACCTGAGCCAGAAAAAATAAGGTCTACATATACACAATGGGTTTATGTAGTGTGTGATATCACTTTTATTGTAGTACCCCCAATAGGTTTTCCATGCATATCAATTATGAGAAAAATAAAAATTTCAATTTTTTTCAAAGTAATGATACAATTTAATTTTAGAACAAGGATCAACATTTAATATAATGTAAATTATGAAAGAATAATTGAATATAGGGAAAAATTAGAATAAGAACCCTTGGAAACACCCCATGTAGATATGTTAGTTTGGGACTAATGATCCTTGTAATTCTAGTGATTAAATAATATTAATATCCCTTACCATGCATGAGCGATTGGGGAGGATTCACCCATTTTTCTACAGTAATAGTCTCAATCATCCTCTTATAATTTAGTTGATGTTGCAATGTATTCATGTTAGGGATACATGGATGGATCATTATGACTTTCATTGTGTACTAGACCTAGTTGTTTCACCTAGGTACCCAGGGTTCCCACATTCTTTATCCCTTTTTTCAAAATATAAAAATCCACATTGATTATAAACCAAAACATCTAATGCCAAAAACACCTTCTCCAACCATTTTCATAGGAGATGAAATCATTAAAAAATCATACTCGCACCAATTCTCTTAAAATTAAAAAATTTAACCACAAAACATAGCTTTAGAACACATTTAAAAATGGATAAACTTTATTAAAATCATCAAATAATAGAACAACACATAACTAACAACATTTCCTTTGAAATCACCAAAATTTTGATTCAAACCAAATTCCAAGATGAGAGGAGATCCTAGAGAAGCAAGAACACACCAAAAACATCAAACCACTAAGCATTCAATTTTAATTAACCAACCCTTGGCCATTACAACAACTGGTTATAAGATTACCCAAGGTATAAGGATGGAAGAACAAAAAAAATAGGATATGAGACACTTACATAGAGGTTACATAAAGAATAAAAATTAAAAATAACGCAAAATTGATCCAAGAAATGTGTTAATAAGAGTGGATTCATACCTAGGAATGTTAGGGTGGAGTATGAGGAGACATTAAGGGTTAAGTGGGTTAAATCAGGGAGGGGTAATTTTCTATTTTAAAAATACATAAAAATTGAGAAGGTCACTGGGTTTGGACATATAGTGTTCCAAACCATGTGGAAACCCTGATATTGTCTCTATATCAATAGATATATGCCGCATTATTTGGAATGTTTGGTTTCACAACCTATAAACCTAACATTATGGTCATTCTAGTGCCATTTTCTGGGACACACTGTTTGTTAGGGTTGGTACATGTTTTCTACAAATTGTTCACAAATCATGCTTCAACATTTATCTCCAAAAAATTTCAATTTATTATAATAATATTAATATGAAAACTATGGAATAGAGTAAGGATAAAAAATGAAAAAAACATACATGAAAATGGCATCGTGGGTGTGATAAATCTCCCCACCATGATAGTTTTCAGCCTCGGAAATTCATTCCATAGTTTTCTCAGAGGATAAGAGATAATACTAATCTTGTACACAGTACATACATTACCATATCTCATTTTCATCATTATTATTCTTCCATATGACCTAAACTAGAAGGATAAATTCCACTTAAATAACCATCACTCAGTAATCGATGAATCGGAGCACCTGCTCGGTCACTAATAGATCTTGTTCCAGCTCAAGCTCCTCTTAGATTAGAACATGATAAGGATCAATATTATACCTTTTTATCTAAGATACATGAAAAAAACCATGAATCAATTTCAAATAATAAGTAGATAACAAGAGGTACACGACCTTATCATTCCTATTGGTTATTTCAAAAGGTGTAACAGACAACCACATGATATCAATTTACTTCACTAGATGACGATGAACCAAATGAGGCACTAATATTTGAAACACCCAATCTACCAATGAGAATTACTAATAATAGAATCAATGATTAATATATGTATTGAAATTTATATGAGTTTTCATAAAAACACATAATCATCTGAGTCTTACCAATCATTTACTTTAGAATTCTCAGTCCCACTAAAGATGTCTAACCCACTTCCGTTTAGTATAAAGGTGGTTATAATGGATGACCATATGAGTACTAAAAGGGATATATCTTTATTGAGGATTAGTAAATGTTATTATAATGTAATTATACCAGTATAATATTTTTATCCCATGAACCACTGAAATCCACTATGCAGGCATAAAGCATGTAATCTAGGATCTGGTTTTCTCATTTTGTTTAGCCATCTATTTTAGGATGGTATGTCACGCTGAGATTAACCTATGACCCAATTGTCTTACTGATTAATTTCTATACCAAGAGGTAAAATGGGGGTCCCAATTAGAAACAATTGCAGATAGAACACCAAGAATCCTCATGATATCCAGGACATACAACCAACTGAGCTCATTCAATTTATTGATGTTCTTGATCAGGATGAAATGGAAGGATTGGGTCAGGCAATTAGTCACTCCTAAAATAGAGTTAATTCCTTGGGGTGTATGGATCAACCCAATAATGAAGTAAAAAATTACCTCATCCCACTTCCATGTAGGAATAGAAGGAGTCTGAAGCAAGTGTGAGGGTTTCTGGTGCACATTTTTAACTTTCTAGTAGGTGTAACATTGAGAAAAATTTCATTTATTTCATTCCTAATACCATGACATAGAAAATATCATCACACATCATATAAAATAACGGTGGATCCAAGATAAATGTCCCACATAGATTAATGGTAGCACTACATCACCACCTTCCTCAGAGACAACCGTACAACAATGTGGTACTTAAAGTAATGAACACCCTTTGGAGAGGATAAATATTGACTGATAGTGTCCCTACCAATTAGAGATTGACTAAAACATTGAAATAATCCATATTTAGGATTATATTTCCAAACCATCTCTATAAGAGAAGGAATCATCTACATACTTGCAAAAAAACATACAACATATCTCTAATTTGGATTCTGGATGAATTCAAGAAAAAATCACCATGATGTCCTACTAACCACTAGAATCCATCATATCTTAAGTCAAAATATTCCTATTTAAGGAATCAGTAACCACATTACCCTTACCTGAAGTATAGGTGATTCCAAAGTCAAATCCTTACAATTATTCCATCCATTATGACACCCTTAAATTGAAGTCCTTTTAGGAGAATATATAACTAAATATTTTATGGTATGAGTATACCATAAATCTCTCCCAAAAAATATAGTGACACTCACAATTCTGGCCATGCATAATAGCTAAAATATCAAAGTCATAGGTTGGGTAATTGTTATCATGTGGTCAGAGTTAGTGAGATCTATACACCACTATATGATCACCCTACATAAGAGTGAAACCAAGACCCATACCTAAAGCATCATAATAGACCATGTATCACTATCCATACTTGGGAAAGTCCAAGATAGTGGGAGTGTTCAACCACTGATTATTCTCCTAAAAATATACTTGACATTAAAGTCTCCAAATGAACTTCACACCTTTCTCTGTGAGAGCTGTCATAGGTGAGTAAAGATTATAGAAGTCCATGATGAACTGTTTTTAGTACCCTGGTAGGCATAAAAATGTATTTATTTCAAAAAAATGATACTCATTTACACCCATAAAATAACTACTCTAATATTATATGGATCAACTAAAACCCCATTGTCATTTATCACATATCCCAAAAAACATGATTTCTCTTTTCCAGAAACTATATTTCATCAATTTATCAAAGATACAATAGTCTAGTAGTTTTTACATAGTAATCCTCAAATTATTCCAATGCTCCTTTTCCAACCATTAATAAACCAAAATATTTTCCAGAAACACCAAAACTATGGATTTTAGGTATCTATGGAATACCCAGTTCATAAGGGCCATAAACATTATAGGTGTATTTTCTTAATCTGAATATCATTACCAGATACTCAAAATGGTGGTCCCTTCTTTGAAAATTGGTTTTGGGAATATATGAATCTCTCACCTGAACCTTGTGATTCCATAAATATAGTTAAGTATTGGGAAACCATATATCCCCCTGATTTGGTAAAAGAGAACATCGATATAGGTTATGGGGTTTTATTCTTAATTGTAACCAAATTTAGATTTTGATAGTTAGTGAGTTATTGATGGGATCCATCATATTTCTTAGTAAGGAGTATTGGAACTGCCCAAGGAGAAATAGTAAGTTGAATGAACCATTTGGAGTATGAATCGTCTATTTATATATTTATTTCCACTAACATGGTTTAGGTTATGTAATATGAAGTAAGAGATATCAATTGTTCCCCTGACATCAACCCAATTATGAACTCCATATCTTTTTGGGGAGGTAAGCCCAAGAAATCATCTTGGAAAAATTCCATAAAATTACTTACCATAAAATTAAACCAAAAATATAAACCTTCCCTATAATATACTAGTAAGAGGGA
The DNA here is from genome assembly GCA_963277665.1 of Viscum album. NCBI lineage: Eukaryota > Viridiplantae > Streptophyta > Magnoliopsida > Santalales > Viscaceae > Viscum > Viscum album. The sequence goes on along the minus strand of OY728158.1, from coordinate 1,893,085,987 downwards.
GGATACATGAAAAAACAAGCATACCAAATTTGGATGTGGGGGTCTACATCATCCGGATTATAGATCCCACTCTCCCTAAAAGACCCAGGTTCTCCCATTATGGAATGTTAAAGTCACCAGTCAATGGTATTAATCAATATGGGCCTTAAAGGATTTCTTCAAATCCATTCCTAAGATCACATCAAAAATTTAGTTTTATAGGATAGGTAAATCCCACATTAGATTAAACTCTAATATGGAGACAAAATAAGACAATGATCAAAAACCCTACTCATTACTTATACTAAGAGGTGTAACCAACTATATGGAATACAAAACAATCTCATCCTATATTTTCAGAAATTCCACTAGGTGATCTAATATAAATGAGTGAGAGGAACCTATTCAAAAAAATAAATTACCATGGATGATAAAATAATAATATTACCTCTAATTAACAGAGTGTCTTCATCATACCCTATCTGTGCCTAATTTATAACATATAATTGCTCACCATTGACTAATATTCTGGTTGATTACTAACTTGTAGATCCACCTTAAGAAATATTTTTCTACATGAAGATCCATACCTTACTCCATATACACCATAATGAGATCCCATATCCGTTGAAGCATCTAATAGATATGCCACTCCTCTAGGAGATGTATAATTCATACCACTGTAATATAAAGGGGAAAACATGAAAAACATCTTTATATCTCATATTAAACCATAGGGTTAAAATTATCTTCGAAGGATCACACATGTGGACTTCATGTTCCCAAATCTCCCACACTGGTGGAACATACTGGATCTACCACCAATAGAATATAAAGAAGGTAGAGGGGGTGGGTATCTAGAGCTACCACCCCATAGCCTTCTTTAGCTCCTCATGCTTCCTATTTTTTTAAAATAAGATAATCCCAATTTAACTTATTGATAGATGCATCCCATCCATACCTTACATTCTTTATCTTTTCATATCTACCATGAAACACCAATCAACCTCTTCAGTATAAGTCTTAATATTAGATATAAATATATGAGATCAGATATCCCACTACAACCCCACTTCAAAATTCTTGGTCTTATTCTTGTCATTAGTGATATGATTAGGGTAAAATTCGTCCATATATATGAAATGGTAGGCATATTTCAATGGTCCCTATGATGATGGTCTAAGAATTCCTAGGATTTGGTGGGGGAAAATATATCAGGGTATAACTGCTCAAGAAAAATGGTTCTAAATTCATTTGATCCCTTATTCCCATGTTGAATAACTTCAACCACCATCTGCCACCACCTACAATTGGGGACTTATAATATAAATTCAACACACTTAACTATGACGGCCTCAGGGGTTCCCAGAAACCCAAATGTCCTCTAAATTTTCTCCACCCAATACTTTTCTTCATTGGGATTGGTGTTTCACCAAAAGGAACGAGAATGTGTTTTATTATCTCATAATCTCAATAATTTCTGTCCATGATTTATCTTTCCCAGAATGATCAGGACTAGATCCCCCTCCCTGATCCATGAATCCGACAGCTTGAACAACTACTTCAATAACTCTATGATCAACCTATGGGTTATCAATAATATAGTTCTCTTAGGTCTCCTTCCATGGCTATGATGGAGGTATTTTGGGAGGCATGATACTACATAATCCAAAATCAGAAAAGGGAGAGATATTTTACACATTAGACCATATAAGGTAAAATTAAAATTATAATGAAACACCCACCAAAATCATAACAAAAACACAACAAATCTAATAATAAATCAAACCGATACACCCTATATTGGTTCTCTTTCCCAGTCATCCACCAATGCATTAAACCTTAATGAGAATTCAAACCAAATCCCCAACACCCCCTAGCGATCTAAGGCCTATAATGAGTTGTGTTGGCCAAACACCCACTCAGAAATATAACCTCAAAACCTGATGTTCCTAACTCATTTTAATTATACAATTTACCAAATATCTAGACCCAAGAAAGGGAAACCTTCTATGATAACATCTTTTCACAATCTTTCTTGAGATACCACCCCATTCGAACGGTAAACCCGACCTGTGGCATGGCCCAGAATGTGTTCCTCATCTCCACGTGATAGAAAGTAGTGCTTGAGAATTAGATAAATCCTTTGGTAATTATTTATCCAACAAGAATCATAATAATAATGATCCATATGAAATTTTATTTTATAAATTACATAAAACATAATAAAAATATTACATTACAGAAGCTATACAAAAAGAAAATATGTCAGGTTAAAGGGTATACTCATTACAAAAAACCAAAAATGGAAATGGGGGGAGGTTGTATGAAAATAAACATGATCCTCCTCATGATATGGGGACCATCCTACACCATGCAATTTCCATCACTTGTCCCCCAAAGGTAGGAAACTAGGAAGTGTATCTATCACTACCAAAATAGGCCATTACTTTACCTAAGTCAGACAAAACAATGTCTATATATACCAATTAGGTATATGTATGGCGTTAACTCACTTTCCTAGTAGGATCCCACTATGTTTTCCATGCATATACATCATGAGACAAATAAAAATAACATTTTCTCGAATGAAGGGATCAATTTAATTTTAAAACATTCTTTCACTTTAAAAGTAAACTAAACAATGAAAGACTAACTAAAAGTAGAAAAAACTCATCATATGAACTATTGGAAACCCCCCAAATAGCTAGTTTAGTTAGGTTCTTAGTATCCTTATACTCTTGGTGATCGAATCATATAAATATCCCTTCCTGTGCATCAGTTGTGGGAGGGGAAACACCCAATTTCCAAAGGTAATAGTCCATTTAATACACATCTAATTTTGTTAGTGTTGTAATTTTATCCTATTAAGGAGACTCGGATGAGGTCCTACCAAATCACACAACATACTAGACCTACTCTTCCCACCTAGGTACCCAATTTTACCTTGTGATTTATCTTATTTTTTAATCCATACAAATCAACATTCATCATAAACTAAACTTATAAGGCCCCAGCCTTAAACATTACATAATACTGAGTTATTTCAAGAACACACATTGAGGATCTTCTCAGGTTTAGAGTTTTAGAAATTAGATCATAAATCATGCATTACATTCCACATTTCAACAAGGTGGTTACATAAAAGGAAATATTCATTTTTTCCATCAAAGGAAACATATTTAAAACAAAACATGGATTTTTTATTGACAATTCCTTGACATTATCATCACATCATGTACCTTTCCCTTGACCTGTGTAAAACATTTCAAAAACTTGGGATGAGCATAAAAAGCTCAGTAAGGGATATAAAAGTTCGAAATGAAAACATCAGTCCATGTATACAATAGAATTAATGAAATCATACTTTACTCATAAAATACAAGCACTTTAACATACCTCATCAAATCATGAATAAATCATAGAAATCATAAGACATAAAGGCAACTTGAGGCATTCATAACATTCTTATGTAGGGAGTAACCCTCATGGTTACGTTTGGAATACCCATCACAGTATATTCCCTAAATCTCTTCGGAGAAACCTTAGAGTTTAACCCCTTCGCTTTACCCAATGCATTGGAGAGCTATATCGGGCTCACCCGCCCTTATTTTATTACAGAACCACCCATCATCATAAATAATTCCCAAGAACCATAACATAATTGTATCACATAAAACATGCATAAAGGAAACATAACATTTCCACATTTCAATAAAAAGATATAAATACAAAAAATTGATATAATCAAAACATTATCCAAACCATTTTCATTACCAAAATAAAAGAAAGGTAAAACATGGTATTTATTTTTCATTTTATAAAAACGTTACGGCTTGTAGAGGAAGCAGAAACTCAAATATTGGTCACGGCGATAGAGAAGTCTTTGTCGCCGCATATGTAAGACAAAAACATTCCCTTTTGTCGTTTAGTAAAACACTTCTTATAAAAAGATTTCTTTTGAATAAAATTAAAATTAAAAGGGTTTTATACACCGTATAAAAGAAAGTTGTGTACAAAACAAAATATGCCTCAATTAAAGGAGATTGAGACGAAGTCCCTTACCTCATGTCTGACTTGACTCAATCGTTCTTTAATCTCATGAATAATAAACTAGAGTTAATTTATACTTTATTAAAAACCTTTTTCAAGTTAATTATTTCATTTATATCACTTATTACCATGTTATGAACACTATGTAATTATTTAAGTTAATAACTGTCATTTTGTCGATCATTAGTACTGGAGTCAAAAATAAACTCCTTATAATTACAAGTTGTTCATGTGGTAAAATATCCATTATACCCAAAATTATATTCATGATTTATATATCATATATATCATATAAATCTAGTATATAAATGCATTTATAATATTACTTAACATTTAGGGATAAGAAATTAAATGCACTGTTCACGGAGACGGTATGTTGTACGTACGCATGAACGCTACTTTCATTTCTATTTCGTATTTAATGGAATGAATTCATAATTTTATAAAGGTATATTATAATTCAAGTATAATATCATATATAATATCATTAACTCCATCCTTTATATGTCCCACATATGGCATTAATGAATCAAATCACTTTGAGGGGGTGGTAGTCTGCACTTCCTAAAATGAAGATATCACATTTACCCATAATGGAAACCATAAAGGTATGCCATAAATGAAAAAATACATAAGGATAAGGAAAACATAAACATAATATATATCATATATAAATATAGTGACATCTTAATGGCCACCATGAAAGGTGTTAAAAGAAGATTGCACAATCATCGTTTCATGAGGAAGAAATTCTCCATCCACAGAAACAGTATGTTCTTTAACCATTAGACGAAGGTGTGTGTAAGTGTAGCTCGAATACTTCTCATACAAACATCCTAGTTTATTTAAGATACTGGTCTTGTTATAAAATAAAGGAATAAAAAGAGTTTAGGGGGTTGGAGAAGCAAAATAAAACAAAATAACACAAGTGAAGACATTACCTTTAAATCGGGTAACTCCTCTTGGTTTGAACCAAAAGGGTTTCTTGAAGAGATTTTTGCCTAACATAAGGATTCTAGGATGAAGAGAGGGATGTGTGGAGATAAAATGAGCAGATCGTGGCCAAGCCAATGGCTTGAGAGGTGTGGGTAAGGAGGTAGAGGTGGGGGCCTTTTATAAGAGGGGAGAGGGGCACTCCTTGAAAGTCAAGAAATGTTACAATACATTAAAATGGGTTTCAGATTTTAAAGGTACCACATTGATATATTTCAAGTATAAGGTGATAAGGGTTCGAAATATACCCATACAATAGGTTTTTGACTAGTGTAATTCTTAGATTTTACATTATCTTTTCATTTTATTTAAATTGTTCATTAATGAGGTAATCACTGCATCATCATGGTGTCATAAAAAAATTAATTTATTTAATGTATAAAAAATATAAAAAAATAATATGATGTAGAAAAACTCTTTATCTTTGAAATGAATATTTTTAGTCCAATAGATCATTTATTTAGATACAATTAAAAAAATTTACTTAGGTGTTACATACTTTTGTGATATTATCCTTTAAAAATAAAAAGATAAAGTGTCACTATCACCCAAAAGTGATTATATGGGGTCCATAAGTTTGGAAGAAGGCATCCCATGGTCAGCCATGACACAAATAGTAGAATTAGGACACATTTTGGGGTCATTTTTTTTATTATGTTATTATTTTATTATCCTTAACTACCCGATTACTAATTACTCACGATAATTAAAGATAATTATCGTCGTTACTATTCAAAATGTCCAAAAACAAAAGAGAATTAAATAAATAATTTCGACTTTCTTTTTACAAATATGGAATCCATTTTACCAAATTCCAAACACAGAAATTTCAATTGTTAATTTAAAAATAATTCTCGTTGTCAAAACAAATAGCGGGTTATTTTAAACAATATCTATGAAAAGTTTGGCACTTGTTTATGCCCAATTCAAAAGTGAAATAAATTATAATGACCACCATTGGATTAAATGGTAAAACTATATTCTAAATAAACTTTAAAACCAATTATATGGACAATCTATCTATATAATTAAATTAGATGAAAAAGCAGTTTTGAAGTAAAATGCAGTATTTTTCACTATTCACTAAAAAATGAACATTGTCAGAAAAATAACAAAAAAGTTATCCAAAGTAAATTTAAATGTCCCAATTATAATTAATAAGTTTATATTGGCAAATAGAGATTATAAAATTGTCAAAATATAGATTTAAAATTGTTTCTCCATCAAAATGTGGTAAAACAATCTTTTAAAAAATATTAGATAATTTTATGATTAAGAATGGATTTATTCTCATTTTAAGCCTCTTCAAACACTATATAATTCATAAATAGACATATATATGAAAATATGTAATTATTTACTTACTTGGGATGTTATAACCTTCCCCCTTTAGAAAATTGCATCCCTGCTATTTATTTACTTATCGAATAAGTGGGGGTATTTATCCCCCATTGCATTTTCAGATTCCCAAGTTGCCTCTTCAATCATGTGGTTTTTCCACAAAAACTTTACTTGATGAATCACCTTATTCTGTAACACTTGCTCCTTATGGTCAAGAATCTAGACTGGTTGTTCTTTATAAGAGAAATTCTCCTCCAACTGAACTTCCTCTGGACTCAAAACATGAGATGGATCTGGCATGTACTTCCTTAACATTGAAACATGAAAAACATTGTGTACCTGAGAAAAAATCGGAGGTAAAGCCACTCGGTATTCAACTAATCCAACTCTCTCCGAAATTTCATATGGTCCAATAAAACTTGGACTCAGCTTTCCTTTCTTACAAAATCGCATCACACTTTTCCATGGTGAAACTTTGAGGAAGACATGATCACCTACCTCAAAAGAGATATCCTTCCTCCTGTTGTCTGCATAACTTTTCTGCCTGCTCTGAGTTGTTCTCTTGTGTTTCTATATCAGCTGAACTTTTTCTTCCAACTCTTCTACCAATTCTGGTCCCATCAACGTCCTTTCACCCACTTCATCCCAAAAAGCTGGAGTTCGACACCGCGTCCCATATAATTCCTAAAATGGTGCCATCTATATACTAGAATGAAAACTGTTATTATAAGAAAAATCAACCAACGAAAGATGTTGGTCCCATCCTCCTTGATAATCCATCGAACAAGCATGTAGCATATCCTCCAAATTCTGAATTTTTCGTTCTGACTGCCCATATGATTGAGGATGAAAAGATGTACTAAAATTTAATTTAGTACCCAACGACTTCTGAAGGCCCTTCCAAGAGTTAAAAGTAAACCTGAGATCATGATCAGATACAATGGAAAGGGGAACTCCATGTAACCTGACTATCTCTTTAAGATACAAATGAGAAAGTTGATCTAGGGAAAATTTATCTCATATAGAATGGAAATGATCAGATTTAGTCAAGAGATCAACAATATCCCAGATTGCATTATTACATCGAGGTGTCTTCAGCAATCCAACAACGAAGTCCATTGATATATTCTCCCATTTCCACTATGGCACTAGTAAAGGTTGAAGAATCCCCTTCGGTAAATACCGCTATACTTTAACCTGTTGACAAGTCAAACACTTCACAGTAAAATTAGCAATATCTCTTTTCATTTCATCCCACCAGTAATACTCCCGAAGATCTCTATACATCTTAGTACTGCTTGGATGAACTAAAAACGGAGAACTATGAGCTTCACATAATAACTCTCTCTTCAACTGTGAATAAGATGGCACACTAAATCTCTTCCCAGATCTCAAAACATAATCATTATCAATGTTAAATTCAGGAAACTTACCCTTCTGAACCAACTCTACCTTTTTCTGTAACTCACTGTCTTTCTTTTGTGCTTTCTTAATTCTCTCTGATAGAGAAGATTTCACTGATACATGAAACAAAACATAAGAACATCCTACAACAAAAACTTCTATGACAAAGTTCATCAAATCCTTTACCAAATGATCACATTCCAAACGCAACATTGTTAATTAAGAATTACTTTTTCGACTCAATCCATCAGCCACTTTATTTTCTTTTCTCAGATGGTAATGAATTGTACAATCACAATCCTTGATTAATTCTAGTCATATCCTCTATCTCATGTTCAATTATATCTCAGTGAATATATACTTTAAACTTTTGTGATCAGTATATATATCACACTTTACACCATACAAATTATGCCCCCATATTTTTAAAGCGAAAACAACAGCAGCTAATTCTAAATCATGTTAGGGTAATTTACTTCATGATTTTTCAACTGACATGAAGAATAAGAAATTACCTGATCATTATGCATTAGAACGCAACCAAGTCCTTTCAATGAAGAATCACTATAGATAACAAACTCACCATTCCTGGAGGGTAGTGCCAAAAATGGAGCATTCACCAATCTTATTTTCAACTCCTGAAAAAAAATCATCACATTATTTTGTCCAGATAAACTTAACACCCTTCTGAGTTAGCTTATTCATTTGGGTAGATAACCGGGAAAACATTCTAACAAACCTTTGGCAATAGCCTTCCAATCCATGAAAACTACGAATCTCAGTTACATTTGTGGGTCTTGTACATTCTTCAAAAACCATTGTTTTTGCAGGATCAACTGTTATCCCATCTTTAGAAACAATGTGACCAAGGAAAGAAATTTGTTCAACCAAGACTCACACTTGCTGAATTTCCCATAAAATTTCTTTTCTTTTAAGGTTTGAAAATTAACCCTTTAATCACTTTCATGATCCTCTTTACTTTTAGAAAACACCAAAATATCATCAATGAAAACAACCAAAAACTTATCCAAGAACTCATGGAAAATTCTATTCATAAGGTCCATGAATACAACAAGTGCATTGGTTAGCCCAAAAGGCATTACTACAAATTCATAATGGCCATATCTTTTATGAAACGTGGTCTTCGGAATATCTGCTTCTTTTACCTTCAACTGATGGTACCCCGATCTCAGGTCAATCTTTGAAAAATACTAAGCTCCTTGGAGCTGATGAAACAAATCATAGATATGAGGCAAAGGATATTTGTTCTTAACAGTGATGTTATTCAAGGCTCTATAATCAATGCAAAGTCTCATAGAACAATCTTTCTTTTTAACAAATAAGACAAGAGCACCCCATGGTGATGTTCTAGGTCGAATGAAACCTTTCTCAAATATATCATGCAATTTCTCCTTCAACTCTAAAAGTTCAATTTGAGCCATTCAATAAGGGGGTTTTGAAATTGGATTAGCATCATGAACTAAGTCAATAGTGAATTCAACTTCCAGATCTAGTTTTATTCCAGAAAACTCATCAGGAAAAACATCAGGATACTCATTTACCACTGGCACATCATTAATCTAAATGGTTCCTTTGTTTTCAAAAATATGTGCAAGGTAACATTCATTTCCATATTTTACAAGTTTCTCAACGTCTTGATATGTTATCAACAGTAAGGGTTCATTCTTGTACACAAACTGAAAGTCCTTCTGAAAAGAAACCTCTTTAGCTCAATAATCAATCATAGCATGGTAAACAGAGAGTGAATCCATACCCTGGATAACATCAAACTCTACTAGAGGTAAAACAATAAGGTTTTCAAGTAGGTTCTTTCCATGGATATGGATAGGACGACTCTTATAAATTCTTTTTGCCTCAAAATTTCCCCCAGGTGTTTTTACCAAAAGTTCAGGAGTCATTTCTTGAGATGGAATTCCAAATTTACTAGAAACGTTTTTAGAGATAAAAGAATGTGTAGAACCCAAATCAAACATCACATTAGCATAATTTGAGAAAACAAACAAAACACCTGATACCACTTCATTTTCTGGCCCAACATCTGCAGAAGTAGTTGGAAAGGATTTCACCACACCTTTTTTCTTGTAGTCTGACTGCTTCCCATCATTTGAGCTCTTTTTCGAACACTTGTTTGCATAATGACCCATCTCATTGCACTTGAAACATTTCACTAAATGTAAATAAAATTTGGTCTTACCATCACCCTGATATTTTTCAATGCAATCACGAGCCTTATGTCCCATATTACCACATAGGTAGCACTTTTCAGAATTCAGAAGACATTCCCCAGCATGCCTTTTACCACATTTATCACAAACTGGAAACATAGTTTTCTTACCATCAGACCTTTTTGAACAATTCTTCCCTTTATCCTACCACCTCTGTCTCTTCTTTTGTTGGTTGTTATAGAAAACTTGATCATCAAAAAACTCCATTTCCACCTTCTCAGCACATCGAACAAGCTTTTCATAACTCTTGAACTCACAAGAAGCTAAAGCCCTTCGATATTTTGGCTTTAATCCTGAGTAAAAACGATTGATTTTATTATCAAGGTGTTGGATAAAATTTGGAGCATACCTTGCCAATCGAGTGAACCTCTCTTCATAAGCAGCCACTGAGTCATCCTCTTACCTCAATTCCAAGAATTGTTTTTCCATCCTAAGTCAAAAAGCCTTAGGAAAATACTTCTCAAGAAACATACCTTTGAATTAATCCCAGTCGAGAGCATCAATCTCATCAGCATCCTTGATATTTTTAACCATCGACCACCACTGAACTGCTTGAACCTCCAAACGGTAAACAGCAAGACTAACCTTTTGATTGTCTGAACACCCCATGACATCAAAAATCTTCTCCAGTGATTTAATCTAGCCTTCAGCTAGCACAGGGTCAGATGATCATATGAATGATGGGGGATGTTGCCTCATGAAATGTTCCACCACTAACATGTTCCTCTACAGTTGATCTGGATGATCTCGTGCATAGACATCACCACCATTTATCGCTTGAGTCTACTGCGCCATTACTACAACAAACTGTTCAATTCCAATTCTGACCATCTCAAGATGCTTATTCGGAAGGTCATTTCCATCTGTATGCCTTCCTAGCACTACTTCCCTATTTCCTCTGCAGAAAAACATTCTGAACAAACATGTCTTAGATGAAGCAACATGGTAATCTTCAAATGCTATATCATTTCAATTTGACCATAAAAAAATATTTTTAGATAATTATTTATTATAATTTTAACTCCTAAAGTTATCTAAAATGACCTCTGATACCAACGATAAGGCCCCAACCTTAAACATTACTTAATCTTGATTTATTTAAAGAATACACGTTGAGGATATTTTCAGGTTTAGATTTTTAGAAAATTAGATCATAAATCATGCATTACATTCCACATTTCAACAAGGTGGTTACATAAAATACATTATTCATTTTTTCTATCAAATGAAAAATATTTAAAACAAAACATTTATTTTTTCTTGACACTTCCTTGACACTATCATCACATCATGTACCTTTCCCTTGACCTGTGAAAAACATTTCAAAAACTTGGGATGAGCCTAAAAAGCTTAGTAAGGGATATAAAAGTATGAAATGAAAACATTAGTCCATGTATACTTAAGAATTAATGAAATCATACTTTACTCATAAAACATAATCACTTTAACATACCTCATCAAATCATGAATAAATCATAGAAATCATAAGACATAACGGTAACTTGAGGCATTCATAACATTCTTACGTAGGGAGTAACCCTCATGGTTACGTTTGGAATACCCATCACAGTATATTCCCCAAATATTTTAAGAGAAACCTTAGCGTTTAACCCCTTTGCATTACCCAATGCATTAGAGAGCTATATCGGGCTCACCCACCCTTAGTTTATCACAGAACCACCCGTCTTTATAAACAATTCCCATGAACCATAACATAATTGTATCACATAAAACATGCATAAAGGAAACATAACATTTCCACATTTCAATAACAAGTTATCAATACAACACATTTATATAATCAAAACATTATCAAAACTATTTTCAATACCAAAATAAAATAAAGGTAAAACATGGTATTTATTTTTCATTTAAAAAATCATTATTTCTTGTAGAGGAATCCGAAACTCAAATAATGGTCACAGCGACAGAGAAGTCATTGTCGCCACATACATATGAAAAAAACATACCCTTTTGTAGTTTAGTAAAACAATTCTTATAAAATTATTCCTTTTTAATAAAAGTAAAAGTCAGAGGGGTTTATACACCGTATAAAATAATGTAGTGTATTAAACAAAATATGCCTCAATGAAAGGAGATTGAGACGAAGTCCCTTACCTCGTGTCTGACTTGACTCGATCGCTCTTTAATCTCATGAATAATAAAATAGAGTTAATTTATACTTGATTAAGAACCTTTTTCAAGTTCATTATTCCTTTTATATCACTTATTACTATGTTATGAACACTATTTAATTATTTAAGTTAATAACAGTCATTTTGTCAATCATTGGTACTTGAGTCAAAAATAAACTCCTTATAATTACAAGTTGTTCATGTGGTAAAATATCCATTACATCAAGAATTATATTCATGATTTAGATATCATATATATCATATATATCGAGTATATACATGCATTTATAACATTACATAACATTTATAGGTAAGAAATGAAATGCACCGTTCATGGAGACGGTAAGCCGTACGTACGCATGAACCCTACTTTCATTTCTATTTAATATTTAATGGAATGAATTCATAATTATATAAAGGTATATTATAATTCTAGTATAATATCATATATAATATCATTAACTCCATCCTTTATATGTCTCACATATGGCATTAACGAATCAAATCACTTTGAGGGGGGCGGTAGTCCGCACTTCCTAAAATGAAGATATCGCGTTTACCCATAATGGAAACAATAAAGTTATGCCATAAATGAAAAAATACAGAAGAATAAGTAAAACATTAACATAATATATATCATATATAAATAGAGTGACATCTTAATGGCCACTATGAAAGGTGTCAAAAGAAGATTGAACAATCATCATTTCATGAGGCAGAAATTCTCTATCCACAGAAACAGTATATTCTTTAACCATTAGATGGAGTTGTGTGTAAGTGTAGCTCGAATACTTATCATAAAAACATCATATTATATTTAATATACTGGTTTTGTAACAAAATAAAGGAATAAAAAGATTTTAGGGGTTGGAGAAGAAAAATAAAACAAAATAACACAAGTGAAGACGTTACCTTTAAATCGGGTACCTCCTATTGGTTTGAACTGAAAGGGTTTTTTGAAGATCATTTTTCCTATGGTAAAGATTCTATGATGAAGATAGGGATGTGGTGAGATAAAATGAGCAGATATTGGCCGAGACAATGGCTTGAGAGGTGTGGTTAAGGAGGTAGAGGTGGGGGCCGTCTATAAGATGGAGAGGGGAACTCTTGGAAAGTCAAGAAATGTTACTTTATATTAAAATGCGTTTCATATTTTAATGGTCCCAAAATGATATATTTAAGGTATAAGGTGATAAGGGTTCTAAATATACTCATCCAATAGGTTTTTTACAAGCGTAAATCTTATAGTTTACATTATATTCTCATTTTATTTAAATCGTTCATTAATGAGGTAATCGCTGCATCATCATGGTTTCATAAAACTTTTAATTTATTTAATGTCTAACAATTATAAAAAAATAATATGATGTAGGAAGTCTTTTTAGAATTTCAATTACTATTTATAGTCCAAGGGATGATTTATGTAGACAAAATTAAAATTGTTTTACTTAGGTGTTACATACTTTTGTGATATTCTCCTTTCTATAAAAATAAAAAGATAAAGTGTCACTATCACCCAAATGTGATTCTATGGGGTCCTTAAGTTTGACAAAATGCATCCCATGGTCATACATGACACAAAACGTAGAATTAGGACACATTTTGGGGTCATTTTTTATTATTATGATATTATTTTATTATCCTTAACTACCCGATTACTAATTAATCATGATAATTAAAGATAATTACCGTCGTTACTATTCATAATGTCCAAAAACAAAAAAGTCTTAATTAAATAATTTGTACCTTATTATTCCAAATATGGAATCCATTTTACCAAATTCCAAACATAGAAATTTCAATTATTAATTTAAAAATAATTCCTGTTGTCAAAAGCAATAGCGGGTCTTTTGAAACAATATCTATGAAAAGTTTGGCACTTGTTTATGCCCAATTACAAAGTGAAATAAATTATATTGACCAACATTTGATTAAATGGTAAAATTATATTATAATTAAACTTTAAAACAAATTAAAAGTACAATCTATATATATGATTAACTTAGACGAAAAAGCAGTTCTGAAGTAAAATGCAGTATTTTTCAATATTCATTAAAAACAGAACATTGTCAGCAAAATACCAAAAATTTATAAAAAGTAAATTTAAATGTCCAAATTATAATGAATAAGTTTATTTTGAAAAATAGAGCATATAAAATTTTTAAAATATTGATTTAAAAATGGTTTTCCATCAAAAGGCGGTAAAGAAATCTTTTAAATAATATTAGAGAATTCTATGCTTAAGATTGGATTTATTTTCATTTTAAGCTGCTTAAAACACTATATAATTCAGAAATAGACATAGATATGAAAAACCATAATTCTTTACTTACTTGGGATGTTAAAAAGCTCTCCCATGAAAACACGCCATTTTCAACCACTGCCATAAGGGATGAAACCATTAAAATCGTTCTCACTCAAATTACATTTTGATACACCCATATAACCACACGTAAAAGTTAGAGCACATTTAGGAAAGGACTAAATCACATTTAAATCATCAAATAATAGCACAACATGTAACAACCTGCATTTCCTTTGAAATCAAAACAAACTGGATACAAACCACATCAAAATATGATGTGAGATTCTAAGGAATAAATATCACACAAAAAACATCAAACCCAATCCATAAAATTCTAATTAAACCAACCATTGGTTATTATAGACATTAGGTAGAAGAAAACCCAAGGAGGAATAAAGGAAAAATGAAGAAAAGAGTGGGGGAGACACTTGCATGGAGGTTTGTTGAAGAATATAGGTCAAACCACCCAAAATTGGGATAATATGGGATTATATAAGATAAGAGGAGTATATAAGGTTGTGAGGGTCAATATTGATGAGAAATTAGGTTCAGGAGGGTTATATGAGGGTGAAGTAACATTGGAATTTGAAAATATTTAAAACCTGGTCAGGCCTCAAGGTTTGGCCCCATTGTTTTTCAAACCATGAACAAAATTTTTGGGTTCCTCTATCTCAATATCTGGAGGCCGCATGGTTTAAAAAAACATTTAACAAAATGTGTAAGCATTCCAATTCCATTGTCCATGCTGCATGATTTACTGGGGTTGGAGAACAGTTTCTAATAATATTGGGTTAGTCTCTATATTCCCAAAATTTTAATTTTTTGGAAGAAAACACGAGAAAAATATATGAAACCAAATAAAGACAAAAAATAAACAAAAAATTTCTGAAAATGGTAGTGTGGGTTTAAAATATTACTACTAAATCACTTCATAATCATCCATTAATTATGACATATTCTTGTTTGGGTTTGTTTAACCACCTACTTGAACAATACTATGAATTTATATCATGGATGACTATGGGAACAAAATTATAGTTATAATATGAAATAAACATGTAAATAATGGTTTTTATATCTTTAATGACACCATTATTATTAAATTCATTAGTTTATAATACACCTTTCATTCACTAAGAATCACCGAAACATGGTACTCGTCAATTTCATCTTCATGGATCATAACCAAAACTCCCATAGAATGAAATTATAAAATCAAAAATAATTAGAAATTATAATTTTCAGACCCTTTAATGATCATGGAATCTTTAAATTTATATAATAATGTATACTAACACCCTTTTTATGAAACTAGAATGAACCATCAAACTATATGCACATGATGTGGGAACATAAGTGAAAAACTAACTATAATTGGTATAAAGAAAGACTGTATATAAAGAGTATAAATGAAAACATATATGATTAATGTTATGAATTAAGTGATTAAGATTTCTATATTTATGGTACATAAGGATGAAGTATGTTCATCGAAGTTAGGACAAATGTAAGGGTTTTATAGTCTCAATTTTGATTCTTTGTGGCATATTACAATTTATGTACAATGTTTCCTTTATATTTTGTTCTATTAATTTACTATCACATGAATGTTCTATAACATATTACCTTTTAATTAATGGGATATACTAATCCAAATTAATTTATTTTCTTAAAATTATTTTTTACTAATGTTTTAAACCTGTTATAAGAGTTTTTGGTAACTCAATTTTCATTCATTGAGTTTTGATCATTCTCTAAAAATTATATTATATAAGTTGGTTATATTAAACCCTTTTATTAAATTATTTTTTATTCTATCATTTTTATAAAAATTACAACATAAACCCCTTTTACAATATTTCGTGGTTCCTAGATTATGTTACCAATAAGGGATATTGATAATTCAAATATAATTTCCCTGAGTAATAATGATTTATCTTGAACATTTTTCTTCAATTATTAGTTTTATCACCCAAATATTTTATTATTTTTTATTTCATAATTTTATTTTAGAAACTAAATATTAATTAAAAATATTATTACTCTTTTTTTTCAATGTGTGTTTTTAAGAAAGGTAATATAAAATTACAAAAAAATAATTTTTGTTTCATAATCAAATGCTTTATCTTTGGAAACACATTTCCTACAGAAAAAAATAATTTCATTATCAAGGATTATTTGTTAGAGTTTATTATTAAAATTATATGTTTTAAAAATATTTCACTTCACATTTTAAAAATTTACATTTTAATTTCACATATAAATTTATATTTAATGTCAATGTTAAAAATGTATTCTAAAATGTCTCTTAATGTTTTCACATACATATTTCATTTCATATTCAAAAGGATTTAAAATCAGAGGGATTTATTTTACATGATTTATCCACTAATAAATATATATTTATTTATAATTTTATTTTTTGAACTCATAATATCATATAATTTTATTCTTTATCCCTTCTTGTATCATATCGTTTGGTTACTTTTTTTGCATGGATGTTTTTAATCTATGTAAACATCCATGGGAGTTTCCTTTGTTACACTAAGGATGTGTTGTTTTTTATCCATCCACCTTCATTCCCTAGATGTATTACGAATTTTCATTTATATCATATGAATAAAAAATTAATTACTCTCTCTTTCCTAACCATCAACTATTAATAAACATGTAATTCCAATGCATTTCCATTGGGAATATCTAGTTTTCCATTCCTTTGATTAAAGGGTACTAAAATAGATTATAAAAATTGAATAGTTGGGGATATAATTGAATTTACATTATACTATTACACCATACATTTTTAGATTATGTGGTGCTTACAAAAAAATCTATTCCATTTATTTATTGGTTAACTATTGAAAATCCTATACTTTTCATTTTGATATGGATAGGAACTTGATTATGTATTATTTAAACATTCTCCGTATTTTTGTTGATGAATTATAATCATGTTATCCCTTTTATTAAAATAGGTAAAATTATTAATTTTCCATATTTTTCTATTTCAAATTGGATGGTTATTGGCCAAGAGGATTATGTATTGTTTATCCATTTTCTCATATAATGAATGCATTGGACATAAACATGTTACTTGTGGGTCATGAAAATAAATCACCCATTGTTGGATTGGTAGGTATTATGAGAAATGTTTTTGGGTATTTTGGTGTATGCTTACCCATAATAATATATCAAATTTATTGTAAGATCAAAATGTCCATTCGTGTGGTATAGAATTAGTTATTCAGTATTATAAATTTTAACGTTAAAAAAATAGTTATTATTTTCCATGTGATAATTTTAATTTTTATTGGTATCGATTGATATATTATGCTTTTATATTCATTTTATTATGGAATAATGTTTTATTATATATTCCTTCCATAATATATACGTTCATCTTATGCTGAGTTAGGATCATTGATTTTCATCTCTTATGTTTACCCTTACTAAGAATTTGAGCTCAATGCTTCTTATATTTATATTTCCCAAGTCTAAAAAAATTATTATATATGATATTCCAAACATGATATCTTATGTAGAGAATTAATGGGGTATATGGAAGGCTTATTATGGGCTAATTTGTTTCTTATATATTGTAAAATGTCTATTTTTTTGAAAAGCCTGAGATTTGTTAGTTTATGATTTTTCCAAGTTCTCTAAATATCCAAACATAAAAGGTCCATGGAATTTATATAATGAAATATTTTTGTTAGGTTATATAATTATTAGATAGTTATGTTCTGGAATATACAGTTGGTATAAATTACAGTATGTAATGTATCTATTTTAGGAACCAGATTCAGGAGTGTAGGTTCGAAAGATAACGAGATAATATTTAACCTTTATTAAATATTGATAATGTAGAGTTCAAATTCAATCAATATTAGATAACTTCCATTAATTGGTGGAAATAATTTTTATATATGGAAGATATGAATATTTACACACCTACTTTCATATGGCCTTGAGGTAATTGATGTCATTATTGTGGTATTTTCTACATTAGAAAGAGATAATTCCATTATTCATGCAAATAATATAAATCGAGATGTTAATGTGAAAGAAAACAATGTTATCCTATAATCCCAATTTAAAAAATTATACCCCAAGGTGTTTGGAAAAAAAATGGCTTGCAGATTTGGGAAAAATTAAAAATTTCTATAAAGGTAATTCTAAGATTGAGGAAGACTATATTTATATTTTGAGGGAAATCATTTAAGATATTCAAATGATGACTAATGAGAATATTGATAATTACAACACATTATTCAATGAAATGGTTAGTAATAGAAGAGGTTTTGGTGATACTTCAGAAGATTTAATTGGTTTGAAGAAGTTTAGGATAGATTTCACAGATATATTTGAACCCAATATATTTTACCGAGAATATATTGGAGATCTATCTCTTGATGGGATACATAACACACTTTTCCAAATTTAAATGAGAAAATTCAAAGTTTTCAAGAATAATATAAAATAATTAATTAAATTTAAATCCATAAAAAGTCTCAATAGGAAGGATAAGAAAAATGAACCACTCTCATAATTAGAATATGAAGAGCATAGATAATACAAAATATTCAAATCCATTATTTTTAAAAATATGATAAGAGTAAGATATAAGTATAAAGGAAATCTCCCTCTTAAGTTCTTTCATTATGATGGTGTTCCTCAGTTTACAATTAATTAACCAAATAATGAATATTATGAAATTATTAGTGAGGTTAAATATGAAGATAATTTTAGATGAATCCAATAAAAATATGAAATTATTATTGTATAATAAAAAAGTTGAGCTCTATAAAATTTAGAAGGGATTTAATGGGTAAATAAGAGTGTGCTTTCTAGTCATCCTCATGCAAATCATAGTATGATCCATCTCATCACCACAAAATCTTTGTAGCTAGTGTAAAAAGGTATGAAAACCCATCAATTAATGATTAAAATAAAAAATAAGGCTATACTATGTATATGATAATTTCATAAATGTAATCCTACCTTGATAAAAATACCTAGAATTATAAATAGATAATGATTCTTTTGAAGGAGAGGATTTGTGAATATGTGAAAATAAGTTATATCTTAAAATTAGATAAAATTAAAAGATTAATATTATAGAAAAAGAAAATATGATGGACGATCTAAATTAAAAGTTCTCTACAAAGAATAAATAACATAATGAGGCTCAATATCGGTGACTTAGAGTTGAAATATCTTGAATATCACGAGAGAATATTATTAAAAAACAAAGGATATTTGGTGTGAATCATCCAAGGATACATAGAAGACCAACTCTAAGAGAAAGGTGCATTATGCTTTCAATTTTTCAATTGAAATTAAATATATTTTTTCATTAAGTTTATATTTTGAAGAAAAACAAAAACGTATTTGGGATAAATAAATCTACAAGAATGATACTCTAATATCAATGAAAATTGGATTCTAGGAAAGGAATAAATAATCCTCATGATGAAGGATTAACAAATGTTGGATGAATCCAAGAAAGCAAGAATAACAGACTCAATAATATGCAGAAATTGTAATCCTAAAAGGATATTATTACTGCTATAGAATATTTATAAACAAAGCCTTTAACTCATGGTACAACATGTTTCTACCAATGAACAAGAATAAATAAAAGGTAAAAACTAAAAAATAAGAAAAAACTGTTATCAGTAGAATAAATGCCTTTATAAGATATAAGTTTTAAGCTGAAAAAGCTACAAGAGTGAGTTTATGGGACATTAAAATAAATAATACTAAAATAAGAATAAGGATACCTAACCGCATAGGTTATGGTGTTTTGTAAAAAATAAATAATAAAAAAGTCATGAGAAAATTCTATTGATAAATAAAGAAATAAGAAAATCACAAGATACAGTGATTTATGGGAAGAATGAGATATATAGATGGACTTTAGAAAGCGGTTCATTAGTTCTCTCATCTCAAGGTAAATATATAAATGTGAAGAATCTAACATCTAAAGAATAATTTTCCCATATGGTTAATAAAGAGAATAGGATCCCAAATAATGTGAAAATAAAAAACAAGAAAACAGTAACTCTACCTCGAGAAAACCATAACAAGAAAATCCAAAGAAAAGACATAAGGAGTCCTCCAAATAGAGAAACTAGAAGGAATGGATGATCTTGGTTGAGAGATAAATATTATCTTTGATGGTCTAATTAATGATTTTGTATATCCCCTTGTTATTCTGTTTTCTAATTTATGTATGATAACACATATAGAATTGAATAAAACAAATAGCAAAGAGGAGTGGATTGAGGATTTCACAAATGAATAGAAAAAGTGATACACCATGAAATGCACATTTCCATAATGAAAAACTAATAAGTGAAACTCTTTTTGTAGAAAACAAATGAAGATAGGGGTTGAAATATCATTCTACATTGAATATGGAATTTTTTATATCCCTTTAGAAAATAAATATTGTGGTTTTTTAATCTAATTTCATATCTTTGATTTGATTATATAATTGGTTTATAAAGAGGGGGTTTTTGATGATGAGAAATCTAAGATAATGGGAGAGTTGTGTATATTTTACAATACATTTCTAATTTTTTTTTGAGATGTGTGCAGGAAAACAATTTTCATTGATAATTAATGACACATCAATTTTTAAAAACTATAGAATAATTTTTGGTTATTGGTATCAAAAGAATGTATTTATGGAAAAATTGGATTTCCATTATTCTTCAATAATGTTTCCTATACTAGGTTAACCCAAATATACTTCACTTTGAAAATCAAAAGAATCATTTGTAAAAAAATAATATTAATTCATCCTTCTATCAGAAAATGGAAAAAAATATATAATTAAGATTTATAGAGAGAAAATAAGTGATATGTGAAAAAATATAATCCTTTTCTCAATTAGAATAAGGATACCATAAGTGAGATTCATGCCCCAAATATGGTTCATTGGAGTTATTGTTTATAAGTGGATAAATAAAATAACTCATATGTCTAATGAAGGAGATTGGTGGTACTTGAAAAAAAATACAAAGGCAGGAGATTGGTATGCCCATACAAAGGATGTATTTGGTTTCAATAAGGAAAGATTGCAAGATTATGATAAGTTTTAAATATATATTGGAGACAAGTGAGGTACTACTATTATAAATAGAAAATAAAGTTGGAAGATAATTTGATGCCCTTAAATAACATTCATTAGACTTATTTAAGGAAATAACCTTGTATACTTTTTAATTGTAGAGTTGAACATCATAGAGAATAAAGAAAAATATTAATATATGTAATAAACTATCAATACTATTTTAGATTGACTATCAAAGTATTTATATAAAGGGTAGGTTGAAAATATATTTTTAAATAAAGAAAGGGCTATTTTGAAGAGTGAAGAATCCATCTAAATATTCAGATGTGTGAATACAATAAAAGAAATTGATATGATTTTCAAACAGACCTAGGTAGAATCTTGAAGAATATGGGCTTGGGATTTTCCTTATATGGGTATATGATTTTGGTCATTGTGTTATTCATTTTAATTGGAGTATTACTCTTGTATTTATGAATTTATATTTTTTCATAAAAATATTGTCTAATCAAGGATAACAAGATTATACCTCTTGACCAAAGCTCATGCGGGGGTCACCTCAACCACACCCAAAGAGACAACAAATCCATCTAGCACCGACGGGTATGCTGACAAGAAGCCACAAAAGGGGTGTAGAACTGCATGGTAGGGTGATAGTTCTATGTTTCTTTATTAAGCATGGAAATTCCACCGGCCGAATCTATGTGGGATAAACATATTGTGGGTGTTGTTCCTTCACATTAAAAAATACAACAATAACCAACGATATTACATGAGGTTGATCCTCACTATCCATTTTAATCTCTTAAACCCATGTGGTGCTTATTGCATATAAGTCGATCCTGCGTAGCATCTTCAACTGCTAACTAGCCCGCTCATCCACATCACTCATGGCCACAGGTTCGACATAGTGAGGAAACCCAACATCGCTTTCATTATCACTCAATGATCACCATGGATATCCATCTCAACCAATCAATCCTAAGATAACTGATCATGAAAATCCCCCTGAGAAGCCATCACATAAAGATCGATCATGTGAAGCCCACTGACCGGCCATCATAAAAGAAACACAAATCAAGAATGATGGCCTGAAGAGGTAAGGAAGATGGAAAAAAGGGTTTTCATGAAAATAGCATAAATTTGAATCACATGAGCCTCCTATTATACTTGGCCATGAACCCTCTGTGCATGTTTATAATATCTCTCCAAAATAACTCCCATTGGTTCTTGGGATCTCATGAGTAATAGAACCTCATCCAATGTGATAGTGCAGGCCATCATATGCGCAGGACACCCAGATCAGGGTATTTATGTATACCCCTGTGTGTATTCCAACCTTTGATCTTGTGATGTTGAGATCCCTCCAACTTGTGGTGCTTGCAGGCGGCCCCGGACATGGATGCCTTCTAATATAGCACCCATGCAGATCCTTTTCATGACCAAAGAACCCATTGCAAAACCCCTTTGGATTCATTTGAATTACATGAACAAGGTAGTTTCATGTTTTAAGGGCACAACAGAGGTGCGTGACACCACAAATCACACAAAAAATGGAGAAAATGGAAGAACACACAAAAGTAACGTTGTTCAGTCGAATGACCTCTGTCCACATGAGAAGAGGGTCAGTTGCTCTATTTCACTTCTCTCCAATTCTCATCAGAGGATTACAAAATGGACACCACTTACATTCATGGGAATCAGTCCCATTAAATAGAGTACAAAACCAAAATATGTCTTCTACTAATTTGGGTATCTCATCTACATATGATAATTCCAACATATTGTTGAATTCTTCAACAAAGGATTCTATCCATCATGTCGATTTTCCACCATGTTTCTCCTCCCAGTAAATCACCCCCAGATTGAGAGTGGCCCCCACAAATCTCCACCTCAAGACTGATTTGGATTAGATTCCAGACCCACTATCTCCTTGAAGGCATTGAAAACATCATCGGTAAATCAAACATGCTTCTTCACTCCAGATGACATGGCACTTTCACTATCTTCACTTGATATCAGGATGAATAAGTTCCCCATCAAATGATACAACCCTTGGGACTCTTATCCAGTATTCATTTCCAATTCTCCACATGATACTTCCAACACTCCACCTACTTTGGAAAAATTCTATTCTCTTGCATAGATTATACTAAATGATAGAAAGTTCCATCTCATCCTCGAAATGAATTTCACGTCATCCAGTTTATGTAATCCTCCATTGGGTGTCTTCAATTTTACTGTTCCAACTCCTCAAACATCGCATGTTTATCCATCACCAAGTCTCATTGAATATTTCACCTACTAAAAAGTATTAAATCCACCATTGGTTGTACATATGTGTTTTGAGATCCCCAAATCCAAAACACAACCATTTGTCCTTTGGATTTTGAGCTCGCTTGTTCTTCCTTTTTAAAAATCAGCATTCCAACTTCAGGTGCCTGTATCATTTACAGTATTGGCACTACACTTCCACCCATTCAAATCTCTCATCTGAGTGAGATATTCCCATTTTCACATAGACTTCTTTATCTGCCGATAATTCTATGATGTTCGCATCCTTCTCTTCAACTTTCCCTTTCCCAGCAATGTACCATTTGTGATCTCCATAGTCACTTTTATAGTGATCCTTTATATCACACGAGAAACACATGATTTCTATAGGATCATATACCCTTGATTTGTTTCTCCATTATTTACCACATGATTTCCTCTTTCATATCCTCCCACGCTGATCATCTCGAATCACTATGATTTTCTGGCCTGAATGTGTTACAGGACTTCAGAATTCCTCCGACTCTTGAAGTGACACCATCAACTCATCCAGCTTCAATGTCTCCTTCCCCATGAGCAATGCAGTGACAATTATATCAAATGAACTTGGTAGATATTGAAAAAAAAATTTGTATTCCTCTCTAACCATCACACTAAACCCCAATAATTTCATCAAGATCTTGTTGAATTTTTTGGTGTGATCCAACAAATTTGTTCTCTCTTCCATGCACACATGGTACAATTTCTTATTCAGTAATAATTTGTTGGTGCACAATTTCTTCATATATCACTGCTCTAACTTATTTCTGATCTCCTTCGGTGAGGTCTCATCCAACACTAAGTACTTTACCTCATTCTCTAGACATAGTCGAACTATGATGACGAACCGTATCTCGATCTCTTCCCAATAATCATCACTAGTTGTATTAGGATTTTCTTCGATTAATGGTCTGATAATGCCCTACTACACAATATTTTCTTTCATCGTGCTTTACCAAAAGCTGAAATTGTTCCACCCATCAAACTTCTCAATGTCAAATTTTGGTAACACCCTGCCACTAGCCATCATCATTGTCGGAAAACATGATCACCACCGTCGATGTTTCACCCCTTGACACAACCTGAAGGAGTGTATATTTTGAAAATATAACCAAAAAAATGAAATTGTAATGGTTGAAATAGTGGGATTCGACTCATGGATCATCGAAATCGGACACTGATTAGTCGAGGTATCACAAAAAAATTCAACAGTCCAGATCGCATGATGACGTGGTAATGACGTGGAGCTGGTGTGGCATGCTATAGCAGCGGCCAGAATCTCACCAAAAAATATTTTGACAGTGTAAATTGTACCATCTTCTACATCATGGGTTTACTATTCATCTGTGGTTTGACCAGAACATTGGACGGCTCTAAAAGTCTCGTTTCAACTCTGTTTTCAATGCCATTATGCTGTTGGAATCATCTCGTCCTCCTTTTATGGATTTGGCCTCATAAAAATTTTCTGACCACTTTCAAGTTTTTGTTCACTTGAAAAACTCAATGTTGCCTCGTCATTTCAAACTACCTCGCTCTGGCTCACTGTGATACAACTTGTAAGGGTGCAGTAGAGTTGTGTGGCACCGCGAATCACACAAAAATAGGGAAAATTGAAGAACATGAAAATTTTTTGTGGTTCAGTCAGATGACCTTTGTCTGTGGGAGTAGAGGGCTAGTTTCTCTATTTCACTTCTCTCTGATTCTATTTAGAGGATTACAACATACACACCACTTCAGTTCATAGGAATTAGTCTAGTTAAATAGATGATAAAAACCAAAATCTATCTTCTATAGGTTTGGGTAGCTCATCTACCCATGAGAATTCCTCCATGCTACTGAATACTTCAACAACGGTTGTTGTCCATCACATCGACTGCCCACCATGTTTCTACTCCCGCTGAATCCTCCCAAGATTTTGATTGTCCCCACACATGTGAACCCTCTATGACGCAAGACACTCTTACAAACCCCCGGTCATGAGGGATGTCACCATTGGATTTCAAAACTAAGATAGATAAACCCTATTGAATTCCCTCTATACATGTGATTCCCTCATGTAGACTTGAATAAGAGATCATACAAGCCCTCAAACATGTGATTCCATGAACCGTCATGTCTCACGATTCGTGTATATGGCCTTGGAATTGGTTGCCTTGACTTGTAGCATCTTCGTGGAATCCTGTCCATGAAAGGCCAACATCAATGAAATGTGTCCCCATATTACATGCACTCCTCCTCTCCATGCAATTTGTTCCTTAATTCATACACATTGAAACTTTGATATGTATCCCCAGAAGATAAACACAAAACCCATCTCAAGACCTTGTGAAGGTCATACAGATCACAGGAATTTGGGCATCAGGTGGGGTCAATATGAGGACACCCATCGACATTTAGGTGGATATGGAGTGTGTATAATCCCATGGACATACCCTCATCCTTGAATCACATATTCCATTAAATCCTCATATCCATGATATGTGTACCATCATCAATACACATGATGACTTTGATACTTAGCCCCCTGGTGCATGTCCTCATATCCCCTTGTAAGACCTCTTTGTGGTTATAAGATTTCAATGCACATGGGACCTTCATATAGTTCCATCATATGGGGAGTCCCTAAACGTGTATAAAACCATAGAACATAACAAAACCCATGGGATGGCCCTCCCATCAGCATAAAAAACCCTTGGAGGTGTGACTATCAAGCTAATCCTTATACATGCACCCCTATTCCGAGAAAAATCATTGTCCATACAGCCTTGAGGCATGATCCCTTAGGACATGCAGCATCATCATTCAAGAAATCCAAAGATCATAAAAATGTTCATGAGACCCCTCTGCCTGATTAATTTAATGTCACAAGATCAAAAGATTCTACCTTAATATCATAATGTACATAGGAGACCTTTGAAAATTCATGTTGGTCACGCAACAAGCCCTGGAAAACTGAGGTTGATCTCACAATAGGTTATTGACATATTGGATTTGTTATGGGATTTCCTATAGACAAGATATCCTAAGGAAACGTTAGTTTGATCATATGTAGACACCCCAAACAAGTCCACTTTGATCATGCAAAGGAAACTCAGAAAAGTCAATTGATTATGAGAATCATCTCAGGCATGTCTGCTTTAGTCATGCAAAGGCATCTCAGAAAAGTCACTCTAATCATGTGACAGTTTATGGATAATGTTCTTTGATCATGAAAATACATCCTATAAAATTTAGTTGATCATGTGAAAGTAACCATACATATCCACTTTGATTATGTGAAGACATCAATGACATTTCGATTGATTTTCTGAATCATCTTGAACATGTCATGTTGACACCCTTGAATGTGTCTTCCATGTCAGACTGACACCCCAAACATGTTGGGTGGAAAATCAAGACATCTCCCGCAAAATAACCAAGTCATGTTGAAAAACAACCTAGGATATGACCACATTATCCAGCAGGCACACTTGGATATACAACATATAGACCCCCGACATGGAATCTTCAGTCCCATTCCCCATTTTAAAAAGGTTGTTTTTTAATGGGATAAGGTTAGACACTCATGCGACCCTATTGCTGTCATCCTCTAGGACATGCTTTTCATGGTCACCATCTCTCTTTATCTATTAGAAGATAGAGAATGAATATCCCATCATGGAATACCTCTTGGTATAATCACCTATAATTCCTAAAACCTCAAGGATAACTATAATTTCTTCAAGTGGGATCACCCACCTTAGGCCATCGGTAGTTTAAGGGGAAACTAAACTATGAGAACTCTAATTACTTATAGAATCATGATACATAGGTTACCTCCCTAAGTCCCATTCTCAAATGGAAATCCACTTTGGTGTAAGACCCTTCATATCCCTAATACTTCTACCTTATGGGATAAAATTCTCCCACAAGTCCACCATCCTTCACCATTTAGTTGTGGGTGAGAAGTGAGACCATACACTGGCATAATTTTAAGTGTGAAGCCTATCCATACACGCAAGTACCTAAAACCCATCAGGGGGATAAGGATGAATAAAACTATGATAAATCTAATTATTATTTTATGTAGGATACATAGGATTCCTTCTGAAGGCCCGAGATCTATACAATATCATCTACGAGACAAGAAATCATACCTCACACAGGGAAACATTAATGTGTAAACCATGTGAAAAATATGATTTTATAAAATGGTTCTAATATTATTCTATATCTTGTTTCTGAAACCTAGAATTACTCACATGATCTTATAGACTGGTGATGATTGTACAAATATCAAGATAAAAATACTTCTAGTGTGGGATCGTCTGTGGGAATGTAAATATAAATAAATTTCATCCACACTCAGCAATACTGCACATAAGGAAATCCAGATCAGCCTTATATGTATATGACCCATACTAGGCCTCTTTTTTCGTATCTCTCATGACATAAATTCCCATATATGAACTACATAGTCACTAATTCCTATCGTAAAAGGATACATACAATGCATCATTGAGGTTTTATCCCTATATTTACTTCCTTATTTCATGACGTTAAACTACACGGATTAGTCCAGCCATCTAACCTTAAACTATGTAAAACATTGTATGTGTTTTGAATGTTGTTATCATAGGATATGTAGGGCGCCTCATATATTTTCAATCCCATCTCCAAGACACTATCTGAATTAAATGACTATAATAAATCCCAATTTTCCTAAATATGACCATAAACTACAGAATCATAAATAAATAAGTGAATGATGGAAAACCTATGACATGCACACAGGTCTTCCTATCAATACATGGTCTTAATGAATTTGTTGGCATATGAGTAACAAATTATGTATCAGTACATGGGAATTATTTCATGATCATATATTAAATCTATAAGAGAGTCCTGAAGTATGAACAAATCCCTCTCACAAAAGGGTATGATGAACCCGACCACCATTACTCTATAAAAATGTTACTTCCTAAGTACTATTGGGTATGAAACCCCAATTAAACCCATTCCTTTGGAAAAAAGTTTTTTACTCATTTATGGATATGGGAACCATTAGGATTTTCTATTAAAGACAAATATGGAAAACTTTATGCAAAGCATTGTGCATCACCTTCACCCCGTCAAAACCAAGCATCGGGAAAATGAACATTTAGTATTTTTTTCAAGAAATAAAAATGTGAACCTGACATGAAATATTTTAACTATGTCATCCATTTAACTTATAAAAAACGATAGACTATCCAGTTCCCATTTGGCTAGTTTTTTCTTCACTCATTTCCCAACAAAATGGTAAACCAGATAGGTTCATTTTAAAAAGAAGGGACCACCTTTTTATCCTTTAAATGTTAATGTAATTGATTGAACATTTATTTTTATATTTGATTATCCACTAATAAGGTATATTGTTTCTCCTCTATAACTTCTTAGAATCCTTATGATTAAAATGACTTCATCAAATTTTCCAATGGATTCTTAGACTACTGGACAAAATGCTTTGTCCTTGAGGCCCCAACATACACTTTTCACCAACACAACACCTCAGGTACCAGTTGGAGAACATCTTGGTCCAAGTGTACCACATCAATGGATCCATCTAGATATTGGAATATTTTCATGAAATCATTCTGAGGATGAATCCTCTTAGGCCATATTTCCAATGATATACTGAATAAAATTAATTATCCATTGTTTCCACATTTAACCGCTTTGTGAGTTTATCCTTAGTGCATAGTAAAACATTCCTTCCCTACCGTAGGGATGTGTTTGAGGAAAAAACATGTGTCAACTCAATTACTTACAATATTATTAGGAGGGATCCCATCCATTCAAGTCATTATCATTGATATGTGACTATGATTTCACTAGTAGCTTCAGAGGAATTTGTACCTACCCTAACTATCCAAACCGAGGCATCCAATAGGAGATCCCACCAGAGGTATCCAAATAATGAATCTCCAAAGTAGGATTATATCACTTCTACCACAAATATGTCTATGTACCAATAATGTATACTAATAGTGGACTAGAATCAATCCTAGATCATCACTAGTTAGTAACCTCCGACTTCATCACAACTAGCCTTAGTGACTATGGAATCCTAGGGAGCACCCCATACCACAGGTCTAGAGGTATTGTTATCATATTTTATCCTATACTCACCATTAATATGGTCACTAACCCCTAAAATGGCACCTTGGGTACTAACCCCTCAAATGGTACTCTAGGCACCAACCCCTCAAATGGTACATCAGGCACTATCCCATCAAATGACATATCAGGCCCCAACCAGTCAAACGAGATACACTGTTAAGGTGGAACACAAGCCTTCTTATGTACCTATCAATATGAAATCAATAAAATATAAAGACTTATCACCAAATATGAAAAATCAAACTCCGGAAAAGTATAATCATAGCCTCCTACAGCCATCTGATTAATAGTAGGATGGCCTACCTTATGCCTCTGCTATAGAAAAAGAAGGGCCATGTGGTATTGTTCATGAATCTAGAGAAGGTGTTACTGACCAAGTTGGTATTTTCGATTATAATGAAAACAAAGCATATGGATAGTGGAAGAAGTGGATATAATATATGGGGTCTACACCAGAACTTCTTCCATTATCCACTCACCCTTCCATCAACAGATGAAAGGTTGTTGTAATGAATCTTGAAAGCCTTGCCCTTGTGGATGAAAAGGAAACTTCTATATAATAATAGATCAATGATTTATAATAAGGAAATATGGATCTCTAGGAAATAATTTTTGGAATGCTACTGGGTTATATACCTCGGAATGTCATACTATTACCAACCCATGCAATCCCACCTTGCATGGAAATTCCCCAACCTATTGGGCTGGGGGAGTTTTCATATTTTTTATCCCCTCATCAACTAAAATCTAGACATTTTTTTCACCTTAACCCATCCCACAGGGTTAGGGAATTTCAATATTTTCAGCACCACCATCCCAATGGTCTGTGGGAATTTAATTATTTTTCACCTCCCCATCCGGTGGTATTTTGGAAATCATCTGACTTCAACCATTGCCACAAATCCTCAAAGATATTTAGCATCATTTAATATATGGAGGGAACCTAAATCATCCAAGGACCCCAGTTCTTCCACAAATACCCACATAACAATAAATATAGTGTATCTACAACTCAGAAAAAAATGTAGCTTTGTCCCCATTCCAATAGAGGTATAGATAGCATGTGATTGAAGCAACATGATTTCCCATCTTTTGAAGACAGATAGTGAAAATTATATTACTTTGGATCAAAACATATCCCAAATTACTTCAATTATGTATTGGAAAATTGTTTTATGGAGTTTTTGAAAATGAGAAAGCCGAGTGAGGTTAGGATGATAGGATATGAAAACTATTTCCACTACTATAGACATCTCAGGCACATAATAGAAGGTTTTCTTCTTTTAAATACTAGGTTTAGGTGTAGATGTACATGATTACTTTTGAACCACCAACACCTAAATCCCCTCTCTAGTCATCTGAGCACTCTGAATGGGACACACAAGTTGTGATGCTAAGCATGAGCCACATACCACTGAGTGATAGGTGACCGTATTTCAACACAATATTGAAAAAAAACTATTATTTACAAATAAAACACATCCCCATGTTTTTTATTGTACCATAGAAAATGTACTGATGGAACCCCAAATAATAAATAAGTCTAATGAGTCAGGGTTAGAGGGCCACAAAAACTATTAACCCTACCATAGACGTCTCAAGCACACAATAGAGAGAGTCTTTGTCTTAAAAGAGTGGTTGGAGAGAATGATAAGGGAAGACTTTATAGAGTTGATGGATCCCAAAAATCATGAAATATGTATAAGAGTCATCCAAGATCCTAAAAAGAGTCACCATAACGTCCCCAACCCGAAAATTACAAAAATGGTGCTCGAAGATTAGTTTCCACATGACATCAAGTGCACCTCCCAGTATGCTAGAGATTGCCGACTAGCAGTAATGCTCAAATGGATCATGTTGGGAGACTATAACCTCTTTATAAAAGTAAGACCCAAAATATGGCAGATTAAATAAAGGAAGCAATAAACAATAGAATAGAAATATTCATTAATAAACATTTCCCCAAATAGGGTATAAAACACAACCAAAAATTAAATATTTCATGTCATTTTAATAGTGATAAAGTGAGTGAAAACCCAAAATAATTTAAAAACACATGAATATCCAAAACAAGTCATGTATCCAAGTTCATATCCTTATCCATGAACATTCCAAGCCCAAATCAACTACCTATAATATATATATTTCCTTTTCCTAACCTGAAACAAAAAAAACTTCTCAGGTACCCACTGGCAGCCCAATCAGGGTGTGAGTACAACTTAGTAAGCCACCACCAATAGTGTTCACAAAATATTCAGTCTAAACAGATAGTGCATGAAAGTACAAAATAAATTAAATAGTAAACAAAAGGAAACTTGGGTATCATTGGATAAGAATATTCAATTAGGCCATTTCCATCATTATTTACTTCTCCATTAGTTATACCATCATCATCACTAAATTAAATTTCATGACATGTTCTATGGGTTATGCATTTAATTAATTTACCCTATGGCCTAATCCAGTCAATTTATATTTATGAGGTAATAATTTGAGTTCCAAGTATCACTAGGTAATAAAATTTCTCAATCAATTATATCACACAAACCTTGGATCCTCTATCCAGGAAGAATCATCCAATGTAACTATTATGTACATAGAGCCTCAGTTTGACTCCCTAACACATGCATTCTACGGGTGGGGTTTAGGGCCTCAATCCAACCCAACCCATGGGAGTATAACCTCAAGTCAATACCCCACATACCAACTAGCCATGTGATCTTGATTATTTATCCATTTGAAATATATAAAAAATCCTAAACCATGCATAATCTATACACATAATATTCACATATCATAATCCATTCAATACATAAATCAACATCAATCCCTAACCCATTTCAAAATGTACCATTTATATTATATAGCAATTTTCCCTATTTCCCTTTTCTCATGACTGAACCCATTAAGTATATTTAAAAATTCCCATACATTAGGTTATTCTAATAAATTACCATATAGTATCTTATTTAGAACATTAATCCATTTGCAGAAATTTACCCACTTAACATGTTCATCATTTCACATGCATTATCCCACTTATGCATTCAAAGTAGAATTCATAAGTCACATATAAAGATCACTTTATTACACCCATCCCATTTCATATTAATCCTAATTATCCTTTATTCTATTATTAAGGTCTAGAAGTAAGTGACAATATTCTCTTTTTCAACTCAACCACCCTATCAACATGTTCATATTGGTCTATCTCCACTTAAATCACAAATCATTTCTATGCTTAATGTCATAATTTCCCATGTTCGGGAAGGTCCTCGCACTCCATGGGTGGCCCTAATACGGTCTATTCAACCTCTACACATCCCATGGGTATTGTGATGGGTTCAACTTACCATTTTGACAATCATTTTACCAAATAGTACTAAATGAATCAAATGTGCATCAAGTGTGAAGCAATATCACAACCACTCATTCAAAAATCTACAACAAAACTCTGGGATATAACGTATAGACCACTTACCTTGATTCTGAATATGAAATCACCCTTAACATTAGCCTGTGATCTAGATTCAAGAACCCTTTGGATAACCAAAATTTAGTCCTCTAGAAAAAGAGGGTTTTTTGGATTCAAAAGTAGACAAACCAAGACACATGACCTCATTTGAAAAGGAGAATAAAGATGAGTGTTAGACTTACCCATTACATTGATCCACACCCAAAAATACTTTGACTCTCTTATAATCTATTTAGAATGTTCCCTTATAAGCTTGGGTCAAAATGGTTTCTCACTTGGGTTAGGAGGAGAAGAAATCGGGAAGAAATTGGGAAATCAAATTAAAATCTGGATGGGGTAGTTTGGTAATTTTTCAATATTTAATGGGGTTCACGGTTTGGCCACAACGTTTTTAATACTATGTGTCAACCATGTGCCAACCTCTATCCAAGAGTATCTTAAGTATCTTATTTACCTGATGATTTCTCATTGTTTGAAAAACTGTTCACCAACCCTGGAGAATGCCTATGTCCAAGTTTTCACAGTTTGGCTTTCCCCCTACCATGTTTTTTCTTAACCATACACTCCTCCTCCGGGTTGTCATGGTTTGGGTTCATGGTTATCTCTAAACATTATGAAACCATTCAACCTATATTGTAAGGCCATTTTACCACTTTATTTCATGTCCTGAACCTTCATAACACCCCTGAGCCTCCTTATAAACCAAGTAAACATTCCATTAACAAAAATTAATAGATTTAAACCAAAATTTAACCAAGTACATTACCCCATTATTTGAGGGATCTTAAAACCTCTCTACTACATAATTGATCATCCTTGAGCCACTCTTCTCAAGCATCACTAACCTTCCAATGATATATTGTTCGGCCACTACACTCGCATGTCTGAATCCATTTCCCAAACTTACTCCTAAAAATAACCATGCTTCCATAAAAATTGAAAAAAGGGAACATTCTTGTCCCATAATACCTTATCACTATAATACAATATACAAACTATATGCTCCTCAAAGGGATAATCATCCTCAAGCTCAATGTCCCTAACTTCGATCAAATGTGATGGGTCAAGGTGATACTGTTGAAGTTGTGACACATGAAAAACATCATGCATACCAATATACCTCTGTGGAAGAGCCAATTGGTATGACACTGATCTGATCCTCTCCACAATCTCAAATGGAACCATGTACCGAGGTGCTAACATTCCCTATTTCTGAACTTGATGGTGACCCAACATTAGCAACACTCAATGAAACACAAAATCACTCACAAAAAAGATATATGAAAACAATATGCATTAGAATTATACCTACTCAGATCCATTTCCATAGGTTTATAAATCAATTTTTTCTATTTATATGTCTCCTGTATGAGACTCAATCCTAAAAACTCTGATTCTGTAGCCGTTAACCGACACAATAGAGATCTATATGGCCTACCATAGAGTTCCACAAATATTTCCATCTAAATCATATTCTGATAACAATTTTTGTTAGAAAAATCAATAAGAACCAAATTCTATTCCCATGATCCTATAAAATCTAGATTGCAATCCCTCAACATGTCCTTTAATACCTAAATAGTGTGCTCTGACTGTCCGTCAATTTTCATGTGGAAGGTAGTACTTAGAAGCTCCTAGGTACCAAGCACCTTTTGTAATCCCTTCTTTAATTATGATGTAAAATATGGATCATTATTTAAAACAATAGTATGTGGAACCCCATGAAACCATACTATCTCCCAAACATATAACTCACCCAACTACTGCATGGTGAAGGTCTCTTGAATCAGAAAAAAATGATCTAACTCAGCCAATTGGTGCACAACTACCCAGGTCACATCATTGTTATGAGGCATCCTCGGAATTTCGACCATGAAATTCATCATCACATCTTCCCACATCCATTTCATAATGGTAAAAGTCTGCAACAAACCACATAGCCATTTATTTTAAAACATCATCTACTAATAGGTAAGGCATCATGGGGTGAGACTTTAGACCTACATCTTCATTCCTGGAAACCAATATTTCCTAAAAAGATCATGACTCTTATTGGTAATTCTAGTATTTACTTCCCACATTGAAGCAAGAAACTCTCACATCAACTCTTTGAGTATACACATTCTCACAACCACCCAGACATGAACATAATCAATCCTGTCATCTCTAACAGTCCAACTACAAGGTCACTCCTCACCTTTAAAACTTTTCCTAAATTAGAAACATTCCATATCCTTATACTTCACTTACTTAATATGTCTTAGAAGTATGTAATCAACTACCAAGGATACAAGTTTCATCTATCATTAGTCATTTTGTACCACAAGGTTCATCTCACCAAACAATTCCATCATCTTTTGTTTAGAACTCCATTCCCGAACTACCTAATTTCGAGTCTCCCAACTCAAGGAATCTACAACAATATTTCTGTTTACTAGTGTGTAAACCAGATAAAAATTGATGTAAAACATATAATCAACACATATTCACTATCTAAGATTAAAATATCACTAGGATATAATGTACATAATTCCCTTACGATCAGTATACAGTATAAACTGTTCCCCCAACAAGTAGTGTTACCAAAACATTAAGTTATACACCATCATATCCAATTAAAGTTCATGTGTAGGGTAGTTTCTTTTAGGAGGCCTCAGATATAGTGAACCATATGCAACCACCAAACCATCATGCATCAATTATGGACCATTAAAAATACCCAACACATCACAAAACAAGGTATTTTCTTAACCTAGCTTGGGTAATAATAGAACTGGTATGGTAGTCAACCACATCTTTAACTCTTGGAAAGAATTCTCGCATACAGTGGACCATTCAAAATTTATTACATTCTTCTTAAAACCCAAAAGTGGTGCTTTGATATAAGAAAGTTATTTAGTAATCCTTTTTTAGTATTCGTCCAAGGCTAGAAAACTTCAAACATCAGAAGCATTCTTGGGATACTCAAAATACACAACTGCCTTCACATTCTTTAGGTCTATGAACACACCTTCCTCAAAGATAATTTTCCCTAATAAATGCACCTTGTCAATCCAGAAATAACCCATGTATATCTTGGAATATATCATATGATCTCTTAGTGTACTCAATATTATATCAAGATGTAAGGAATGAAAATCACGAGTCTTGGAGTACATAAATATTTCATAAACAAAAATGACAACAAATTGATCCAAGTATGGGATAATGATCTAGTTCACTAGGGACATAAACACTACCAGCATATTAGTCAATCTAAATGACATGACATCAAACTCATACAACTCATACCTTCTTCTGAAGGTTGTCCAAGGTATATTAGAAGGTATCACCCATAGTTGAGAATACCCCAATCTCAAATCAATTTTATAGAACACTGAAGCACCTATCAACTGGTCAACTAGATTATTGATTCACAGAAAGGGTATCTATTCTTAACTACCATCTAATTCAAATTCCAATATTCAACACACAACCTTAACAACCCATCATACATCTTGGAATGAAATACTTGATATCCCCATGTTAACGTACTAGGATGAATAAAACATTTATTTTACAATTACTCCAACTGCATTTTATGTTCCTAGAGTTCTTCTGGTACCATTCTATATAGAGGAATGGAAACTAGATCTGCTCCCAACAATAATTCTATCATGAACTCAACATCTCTCTCAGGCAGTAACCCTAAGAATTCATAAGGGAATATGTCCTAGAACTGATCCACCATATGAAGAATGTAATGTTGTTCCACTCCCCATCATTAATCATTAGATAAGCCACTTGGGTTATGAGATCACATAGCTTCTAAAAAACATACCCTACACGGTCTACCCAATCATCACATACACCATGTTGGACATAAGTATCTCCATCAAGATGATTTAAATGTTACTATGTAGTGGTAATAGTTGAAATGGGGTTGATATGTTACTAGATGAAAGGGTTTGTCATGGGCACCCTCAAATGATTATTTATTTTTCGGTACACAGGTGAAGTAGAGTAGTTGACCAAGGTCGTCTCTCAATGGAGGAAGTAAATTTGAAAAATTATTAAAGGTATATTAAAGATAACATAAAATGAAATAAGAACACTAATTGAATGGAAATGATGGTTTTTTACCATTCATAAACCTAGAAGAAGTTATCTGGAAGAAGAATGTATATTTTTTTGTTTTTTTTGAAATGAAGTTCAATTAAAAAGACACAACAAGGAGATGTTTTTTTTAAAATATTTAAAAGGTACAATCGATCTTACTCTAACTCTTTACTAAATTATTTATCATTATCATTAAAATCAATATCCACTTAATTCTGATCCCTTAATTTGTTTATCCCCAAACCCAACAAGAATTAACTTAACCACCAAGATGAAATTAATTGAACCCTGGGCTAGCTTTGAAACATGCAATCGTGACACCCTACTTTGACTAATTTTCTAAAACTAGATTATGGTCAGTGGTAAAATAAGGAACATTTAAATTCTAGAATATGAGGATGAATTGAGCTTAGGGATAACATTATAACTCTACAAATTCATCATGCGTGGTCTTTTTTTATCGTTTAGGTTTGCGCTCTCACAATTTACAGAAATTCTAGACCTCGTGTGTTTTTGTGTTAATTTTTCACTTGATTACATAGTTTATTGTAATTTAAAAACTCAATTCATAGATCATATTAAGTTAATTATAGTATCTCGTTGATTCAAAATAAATTAATGAATAATGTTAGTGGTATATTGATTACTAAAAAGAACTACACTTACATGGTCGGTGTAGTCATCATAGAAATGTTTTTTTCATGTGTGAAGGTTAAGAAAGGGTACAACCCAATCTCATTTATACTATTGAATTCCAATCCAAAGATGAAGAATAATGAGGATGATAAATGAAAAAATAGAGGGAAACACGTAAAATTAAAGAATAAATAAATAGTTTATTATATAAACAAAACTATTACAACACAAAGAAGAAAAGAAGAAGAAGAAGGCTTCGTCAAAGGGATCCTTTCTTCATGAGCTACCCTTATTCAAATGGTTGGATAATTAGAGTAGATCGACTTTTACTCTACCCTGAACTTCCTAATACACCTCCCAACCCCTACAAATGAGAAAAACAATAATTTATAGAGTGGAGGGGAGGCTAGGTTTAATGTAGTTTCAAGTGTGAATGGGGAATCTCGGCCAAATATTTTAATCCCAATTGCAGCGCATATTTGACCTCTAAAAAGAAAAACATAGATTAAATTCTAGATTTATGATTTTTTAATAATTCGGTCCCCGAGCTTGTCTTCAAATTTGGGCCCAATCCAAGTCCATATGAAGAGGATACAACCAAAATGGTGAAGTGATGTCCAATCTGGATAGTTCAGTACAACTTTGTCTTCATCGACCAGTTACTCTACACAAATGAATGATCCAACTCCCATGTCCTCAATTGAATTTGTATCCCATTAGGTCAGGAACATAGTTACAAAATGTTAAGTCCAAATAAGTTATATAACAATATTTATATCTAAAATACTACAGTGAATTTTAAAAGGGTAAAAATGGAATTTCAATTAAATTTTCAAATGAATGATCTAATCCCAAATATTCTATAAATTAATATATTTAGAACAATTTGAGGAAATTATTTCATTTATTATCTATAAAATATAATACAAAATTGTGTTTTATCAGCTCCCCCACACTTACCCTTTTGCACTCCTGGGCAAAACCTGATATCATGTATTCTGAAAAATTATGACAAGTAAATATCAATATCAAATCAAATGAAATTTTAAAACACATATCCATTAGATACAACAATTACAAAACATGAAAATAAATTATCATGCCTCATAAAAACTCATTATTTCAGGTTCCCTGATTATATCAATCAATATATTTCCACTTCATTTATCCTCCCATGCACAAAACACATACATCTCTTGAATTTTCTCTTATTACAAAAATGTCAATTTTTTAGTAATGTATTTCGTATCAAAACTCATAAAAGTTTCACCATTGGCATGATAAATTCCTACATCACCACCCTATTTGAGTCAAGGAAATATGTATATCATGAGGACTTTTCGGGGTTGTTCTGTGGATTTCAGTTAGTAAGATTTAGATGTGAAAATTTATAAGGATGAATGAGGATGGCTTGACTCTTTCTGAAGAAAAATTGAATTAATCTAATTTTCACCTAAATATAGTCTCCTCCTCAATTCACTTAGCCTCAATTCATGTTCAGTATCATGAAAAATAAAGGAATGTGCACACTATTCAACATTTCAGCAAAAAAATGGAAATCTTCTCAAACGTGATTTTCATGAAAGCTCCAGATAGGCACAACTTTCGTCCTCTATTAGAAGCTCTAGAAAGGCACAATTTCACATATCATGAAAGCTCTAGAAAAGGCACAACATCCAAAATAATGATTTTTTTTCAGCAGAAAACACATCTCATCAAAATTAAATTTTCCACCCAAAGTATCACAAAACTTGGTAGCAAAACACAAGATAGATTCCACCACACTTATGTTCAACTACATTATGCAATTTCACTTCAAGAGATGGTTGGATTGGTAAAATTGTCTTTCAATGTGGCTGTCCTAATAGTCTATTCATGGATTCTAAGGGATACAAAGATTAAATGTTCAAGGTAGGCCATTATAAAATGTACTCTTAGGAAATTGGGGCATTAATACAAAAGAAACACCTCAATCATTTAAAACACAAGTACCTCAAAATCTCAAGTTATGAAAGTAATAAATCAAATTATGGTTAAATCAATCATTGTTTAGTTCGCTCAATAAGTGAGGTAAATGTAAAGAATGTGAGAATAATGGTTTAGAATACTCACAATAAAGTGGTTTCAAATATAAATACAGTGGGATGTGTCATGGGATTAAAAATTCAGAGTACTTTCCATGAAATTACTAATGATTTGAACATGAAACAAAGTCATTTTCAGCATTCATTTAAGCTTAGTTTCATTGGATAAATTTTTTCATATATTGATATATATTTTAAAATGGTGATGAAAATCATTTCTTCTCAAAAGGTACAAAAACACACAAAAAAATTTAAAAAAAACACACAATATTTGAAAAACACACAATTGTTTTTGAAAATCATTGAAAAACAGGGAAACAATTGACATTAATAGACTAAAATCCCCTACATACACACTTAAAATATTCTATTTTCCTCAATGTGAATCCGTGAAATGATATGTGCACACGAAATGTATAATTTTAAATTAGAAAAATAATATAAAGTGGAAGGGTTAGGAACAACCTAATATTCACAAGTAATGATGCGGCCATGCAGTGTGATAAAATCCACTGCATCATTAGGAATTACTTAAATGTATTCCTTCAAACATTTCTCATTGACTTTAAAGAATCATCCATTTTCCTCTTGTGTGATCTCTACAGCACCCTAAGGATAACATTAGATACAATGTAAGGACCTAACCATCTAGAATGAAACTTACATGGCATCAGCTTCAGTCGTGAACTGTATAGTAGAACTTTCTCTCCAACATGAAACTCCCTTTGTTGGATCATTTTATCATGATGTGCTTTTGTTCTTTCCTTGTAGAGCCTTGAGTTCTCATATGATGACAATCTAATCTCCTCAAGCTCTTGAATTTGTATCTTCCTTTGGATTCCATCTTGTTCCAAATTCATGTTGCATTCCTTTATAGCCCAGTAAGCCTGATGCTCAACTTCCACATGGAGATAACATTCTTTCCCAAAAACAATCTGAAATGGTGAAATACCAGTGGTGTTATTATATGATGTCTTAAAATACACCATTTCATCATCTAAGTGATTTCTCCAATCCTTCCTATATGGTTGTATGCTTTTATCCAAAATTTGTTTCAATTCACAATTTGAAACCTCAGTCTGGACATTTGTTTAGGGTGGTATGGTGTTGATGTTTTTTGAGTTACCCCATACTTCCAAAGGAGGGAAGAAATATTTTGACTGCAGAAGTGTGTCCCTTGATAACTGATGATGGACTTTGGTGCTCTAAACCTAAAAAAACTATGTCTTGAAAAATACCACTACAACATGATAATAATCAGTCCCGGTGGCCTTATCCTCCACCCATTTACTTACATAATCAATATCAACCAAAATTTACAATAAACCAAAGGAACTTAGAAGAGGACTCATAAAATCAATGCCCGACACATAAAAAATCTCATAAAATAGTATGGGTTGTTGGGGAATCTTGTATC
The DNA here is from genome assembly GCA_963277665.1 of Viscum album. NCBI lineage: Eukaryota > Viridiplantae > Streptophyta > Magnoliopsida > Santalales > Viscaceae > Viscum > Viscum album. The sequence goes on along the minus strand of OY728158.1, from coordinate 1,893,044,286 downwards.
TCCAAGAAATTTTCACAGTGTGTTGGCAATGAGAACATGACTTAAAAAACACATGGGAATCATGGAATAAGATAGTCTAATATAATCCAGAGTCTAAAACCTTCCTAGCTATCAATTGGGGTCCAAAGTGTCCACCACAATAAAGTGTATGATAGAATTCCAGAACAGACTCAAACTCATGATCAGAAACACACCTCCAAATAACTTGATCTCTACACATGTGCCATAGGTATGGATCATCCCACATATAATACCAAGGCTCACTTTTTAATATTTGGAATTGATGTTTCGTTAAATTTGAGGTTATTTCGGATGCAACAAGGTCATTCACTAAATCAGCATACCAAGGATGCGTACCTGAGATGGAATAAAGATGCTCATTTGGTAAAGTGTCCTGAAGTGGTACCTAGGCCACGGTGTCATCTACTAGTGTGTGATTAATCCAACTCATGTAGTTTTCCACCGGGTTTTCGGACCCCTTCTTGTCCTTTATTTCAATATATAATTCTTGAAGAAGGAGAATCCATCGGATAAGTCTGGGCTTTGCATATGGCTTCTTCAAAAGGTGCCTCAGAGTTTCATGGTCAGAAAAAACTACTTTAAAGCCTAATATATATGAAATGAATTTATCTAAACAAAATATGAAGGAAAGAAACTCCTTTTTCATGGAATTTTTGATTTATAGGGGCTGAATCCAATGTCTTTGATGAATAGAAAATCACATGTGAACGTCCCTCCACCCCCAATGATAATACAGAGCCAACCGTAAAGTTGGATGCGTTACACATAAGCACAAAATTAATATCCCATTGTGGGGGTTTTATGATCGGTGGAGTGGTCAGACACTTCTTTAGTTCACCAAATTCTACCCTTCATGGATCATTAAACACAAAATCAGAATCCTTTTCAAGTAATCACGACAATGGAAGAGAACTATTTCTAAAATCTTTGATGAAGCGCCGATAAAAGCCTGAATTCCATAAAAAAGATATAATATCACACACACATGAAGGATAGGGTAAGGATGAAATAATTTCTATATTAGATATATCAAAATCTATCTATTTTTTGACACTACTTTCCCAAAAAGGATTCCATGCTCTACAATGAAATGACACTTTTCAAAGTTCAAGAATAGATTCTTCTCAATACAAAAATTCAACACCTTTCCCAAACTAGTTATAAAATCCTAAAATTAAGACCCATACAATGTAAAATAATCCATAAATACCTTTATGAAGGTCTCAATAAAATCAGAAAAAAATACTCTCCATGAATCTTTGGAAGGTACCTAGGACATTGAAAAGTCCAAATGGCATCCTTCGGTAGGAAAATGTTCTGAATGTATAAGTGAATGTTGTCTTATATTTATTCTTTGTAGCAATTGTAACATAAAAATATCTATAAAATCAATCCAAGAAACAATAGTTTGTTTTCCCAGCTACTCTCTCAAGCATTTGATCAATAAACGGGAGCGTAAATGGTCATTGTCAGTGGAATGATTTAGTTTCCTATATTCAATACACACACACCAACTATTTTGTACCCTCATTGGAACTAAGTCCTCTTTATCATTTTTTACAACATTAACACCACTTTTCTTATAAAAAACATGAATAGGACTCACCCACTGAGAATCTAAAATGGTATAAATTATACCTACCTCAATAAATTTTTGAACCTATTTTTTAACAACTTCCAGAAGGGTTGGACTGAGTCTCATTTGTAGCTGCATAACTAGTTTAGCCCCATCCTCCAAAAGAATCTTATGCATGAAAATGGATGGGTTAATACCTTATATTTCCTCCAAGGTCCACCTGATTTCCCTGATGTTCTCCATAAAAAGATTCAAAAGTTTTCTTCATGTTCAAAAGGGATATTTTTCTCAATGATAACAGGTAATATTTTACCACTCAACAAGTATGATTATTTGAGATTAAGTGGTAATGGATCGAGTTACAATATAGGGGGTGTTGTATGGATGGATAAATTGAAGGAGCCGAAATATGTGCACAATGATCATCAATATCAGAATATAAATCATCAAAATTAGAGAATAAAGCATCAAATCTATAAGCATACTCAATAGCCATGTCATAATCAGAGTTCATGTGATCAAAATCAGAATAGGATTCTATTTCAAATTCAAATCAAAGAGTCTTGTGAATTATAAATAGGTGTGGAAGTACTCTTAGATGTCAAACTAGAACCAATACTCATAATCTCCCTAAGTATAGGACAATCAAATTCCATGGGGTTTTTATTTGGTGGTTCAAAATGGGAGACAAAAAATGCAGAATGGTCCTCTGAGAGGTACTTCATAGAGTCCATAACCATACATATCACTACTTCATCCCCAAACTCCCTAGAATGTGTACCATCATTGACATTTATGATAGTTTTTACAGTTTTGAGGAAAGGCCTACCGAAGACAATTGGATCATGAGAACATACCTGATCATCCTCCATGTTAAGCTCGTAAAATATTCTAGAAAGATCATGTCTCTTACCTGGACAAGTACATCCTAAAGGATTCCCAATGGATATACCGTTTCTCTATTTTCCAAATTCACCTCTACTCTTTTCTGTTTCAACTCACCAACCTATAAAGAAGAAAATACAGAGTGAGACATTACATTTATGGAAGCTCCTAAATCACAAAGAGAATACGAAGAGTGTAACTCCCCTATGGTGAATGGTATGGTGAAGTTTCCTGGATCCTTGAACTTTTCTGGAATTTCTAGAGTTTGTGTAATGGGTTATAACACATTCCTTCCAAAATTGATCCTCTCATTCCCCTTGAGTCTTCTTCAATTGGAACAAAGTTCTTTTTAGAATTTTTTATACCTTGGGATTTTCTTAATGGCCTTGATCATAGTTATGTTTATCTCCACACAGTTTAATGTGTGAAAAACCTCATTTTTTATTGTGTCTTCATACATCTTCTTTGTTTGAACAACCCTATTTGTAAAGGGAATTGGGTTTAGGAGTAATATCATCAATATTTTTCTTACCTTTATCTTTCTCCTTTGGTTGCTTTTATTTTGGTACGGAATGGGGCTTCTTCAGAGTTGAGGTGAATCCCGGTGGAATGGTGGGTGAAAAATTATCATTCATTTTCTTCCCACTTCTGAATGTGATGGAACTGACATTCCCCTTGGGATTTGGAATAGGTAGTGAAGGAAAAGGTTTGGAGTTCTTACTTACCAGTTCATATAGGGTGGTGGCAATATGGCTCATCTTGGACTTCAACTCCCTGAACACTGAACCTTGACTCTTAAGATCATTCTATTGATTAAGAATAATTTGCTTCAAAAGTTAAACAATGTTAGAATCAACCTTACGTGGGGGATTCCCTTGTTTATGGATTGTGATTCTTGGACTTCAAATATACTTTGGGGTTGTTGGCAACCCTTCTGTTAAGGTGGAGGCTGGTGGAATATTTGTTGAAAAGGAGGCCCTTGTTGTCTAAATCCATACCTCATTTCGGATTAATCCTTCCACCCTTGGTTTTATGTTGGAGAAAAGGAATCATGATTATTTTGGGGATATAGTTGTTGTTTCTATTGATGTGGTCTCTCGGGAAACATTGTTGCACAATATTCTATTTCTTGAAGTTGGGGGAAATAGTCAGTTGGGTGGATTGTCTCTGTGAAAATTCCACAGGTCCTAGAAGAATGGGGTTGGGATGTATTTTGTGCCAAAGAAATATTCCTCACCATAGTAGTAAATTATTCCAACTTAGTATCAATCACTGTATTTTGAAGAGAGGAAGGACTTACCTGATTTACTCCCATGAAATGCGTTGTACCTCGATCACCATGTTGTTGGGAGTTTTGGGTCATTTTGTTGATCAATGCACGTGAAACTACTAGTTTCTTGTCCACCAATGCTCTTCCAACCATGGAATCCACCATGCTCCTCTCCATGGGTGTAGGTATTCATACAAGTATTGGATGAGGAGTTCCTCATAGATTTGGTGATGTGGACAGCTTAGGCACAACTTCTTGAATCATTCCCAGTACTCATATATTGACTCTCCTTGTGCTTTCTTGATCCCAGTGATATCTTTAAAAATAGTGGTGGTCTTTGGTTCCAGAAAAAATCACTGCAAGAAAATACATTTCAAATCATTTTAACAAGTTACATCTTCATCTTGTAAATAATAGATCCAATATTTTGTAGCTCCATCAGGAGAAAATGAGAATTCTCATAGTTTTATTTGATATTCAGAACCATTTCTTCTTTTTAAGGTTGGGAAAACCAAATTAAATTCCTTGAGGTGTTTATTGGTATCTTCCTTAGAGAGGCAGTGGAATTTTGGATGGACGTGAATTAACCTAGATTTCAGTTCAATGTCTAATTCTAGATTTGGGTATGCAATGAAATTTGGTATAAAATTAATTTCTGGTACAACCAATTCTCAAATGGTTCTATTAAGTTCCTTGTTATTGTTTTCAGCCATTGGTTCTTGTTTTAAGTTTGATTTATAAGTGTTTCCAATTACAATGTTTTTTGGTGTGGATAAATTCTCCAACTGTTTGAATTTTGAAACTTCCCATAGACTAAGAATGTCTGATTCAAGCTCTAAGGCTACATTCAATCTCAGGGTCAAGATCTAAGAGATCCTTGAGATTATTTAATTTCATAAATCAAAAGAAAATGAAAAGAAGGAAAGTGTACCATAGTAAGATAAAAATGAGAAGTGTTTGTTGATGGTCCAATTTGAAGTAGAAGAAAATAAAAGAAGATGAAAGAAATTATATTGGGTAATGAAGGATGAAATAAGAGAAAAATAGAATAAAATGTAGAAGAAAATAAATACCTCTATTTGGTTGAAATAATTAATTGAATCCCCGGAAAAGGTGCCAATTTGAAAGGCATTATCGTGACCTCCAACACGCGTGAATTAGATGGACTTCTAGAAGGATTATTTGTTTACAATCATGTCCCTGAGCTTCCCTCCAAAGTTAGGTCCAATCCCAGTCTGGATGAAGACGATACTGCCTAAATTGTGAAGTGATGTCCAATCTAGATAGTTCAGTCCAACTTTGTCTTCATGGCCCTTTTACTCCACTCAAATGCATGATCCAGGTCCCATGTCCTGAATATAATTTATATCCCATTATGTTAAGAACACAGTTACAAAATATTATGTCCAAATAATTTACAGAATAATATTTATGTCTGAAATACTATAGTAAATTTTAAAAGGGTAAAACTGGAATTTCAATCAAATTTTCAAATGAGTGATCTAATCTCAAATATTCTATAAATTAACACCTTTAGCCTAATGTGAAGAAATTATTTCATTTATTCTCAATTAAATATTCAATATGATTTTGTTTTATCACTAGCCATTACATTACCAAAATCAGTTAAAACCCTAAAATCTGAAGCACAAACAAGTGCCATAGGAAACAATACCCACCAATCTCAATTACACATCCCTTAAATTGTGTGATATTTTCTTCTTCCACCCCTAATGGTGTATCCATCAACATAACCCCTCCTATAAATTCAACCAAAATCCCAACACAACCAAAAACTATGTATAAATGAAAGAATGTGAGGCACCTATATCAAATAAAGAACTATAAATCATTGAGGTCATAAGAATCATACCTCAAATAGTCAATTATCTAGCCTTTCCACCTTCCGGTGTAGTCTAAACTGCATAAATATAGCCCATTCCTCTATACTGGGATCCTGTTTGATTTCTTTTTGTTTCACTTCCCTACTGGTATAGATGCTCTCTCCCCAAAGTCCCATGCCCACCGCCTCAACCAGTACAGTCGGTTGAGCTCCAACTACCTGCCTGGTATGGGGAAACTAACCCCCTTTCTACACTCTATACTGGCATCATCCCTCCATCAATACCCATCTACCAAGAGTTCCTATAGAACCTCTGAACATTCCCTAACCTACTACATGCCCAACACTGAATCGGCGGTCTTGGAAACTGACCACACAATTGTCATATCCTACCACACTGATAGTAGAAAACATGATCGCCACCTTGAGAGGTAGGTTCCCTTTTCTGACTATCTTTTTTTACACTACCCTAGTTAAATATCTCAAAGTGGAACTTCCTACAATTGAAATTCGCACCATTGGATCACCCAATTCAGACTGCACATCCACTACCAAGAGACTTGTTTATATTTCCCTTTAAATTAAGGGCCTAATCTACCACTTCCACAAACATATTTAAACAAAAAAATATTCACCTGAGAATAAATCATGTGTCCAGTTTTTTTCTGGAAGAACTTTGCAATTACTACATTATTCCTTAACAATTTTGGAACAAAATGTTGTAATTTGATGAAACATCTTGAATAGTCCATCACTTTCATAGTCCCTGGAGTAAAACTCATAAACTCAACACCCTTTCACTACATCAATGTTTCTGTATTGAAGTGTTCTAGAGACTTTTCATGGAATCCCTTCCATAACATACCCTCCGCTTACTCAGTTTGAACTGAGATGTCCCACCATCATTTTACCTACCTTATAAACATGAAAGCTACCAAATTGACCCTCTTATCTATGAGTGTCTCATGATAATAAAGGAGTTTATAGATAGGATCTATCTAGAACTTGTCTACCTTAGGTCCACCCTCTCCCATAAAAGTTAGAGGGTGCTATAGTTGAAACTCCCTAGACTGTTGAAACATACTTGGCACAACCTGCCCGAGTTTCTGTTCCATCATATCTATAAAACGAATGATGTTCTCACAAAACTTCTCCTCTCCCATGTCACCCTATTTCACCAGGATCCCATAATCCACTATTGGGGGTGAATTTTTTATTACATCCTCTTTTTTCCCAACAAACATGTGTCTTCATGGTGGAATTTCTCTACAATTCCAAACACACATCTTAGAACACATAACATAAAACGTCCATAATTTCCACAAAATAAGTATCTATACTATCAATAAAAAGCTCATTTATCATACACTAAAAAAATAGATATCTTCACAACTAAAAAACTAACCTTGACCATCTATACTATGGGTCATGGAGAACATGGGTTAAACCAACACACATAGTTACAAGTATTTCATTTAGACACCTTTTTAAAGTCATTTCCACACTCACAATGTATATATTTCCTCTTAATAAAATTTCCCATTTCAATATTTATTACAACCAATATGTTAACTCATTTACAACAGTTTATTAAATACAATTTTCTAACCCTTAATTAACATTAATTCTTTTAACCGTTGGCATCATCTCTATTAGACACTATTTTTATTAAATTTTCAATAAGCTAAAATGCATCCTACCCTCCATGTCTCACACACCCATCCCATGTGTGCCTATCCTGATGCATTCCACCTATAGCCCTCGATTAATATGATGATTCATGAATCTAAAACCTCATTACGTTATATCCACGATAATAATATCATCAAATAGTCACATCGCACAAAAAGTGTATAAACCAATGGTGAAAAATCATTAAACTATAAAAACACCCACCAAAAACAAAAATTCCCACCCTGGACACTCAGGGATTCCCTCGTAAATGGGTTAGCTACTCCCAAACAAGATCGCATTTCCAAGGCCTGATACATCCTAATATCCTATATAACAATCCAAATAAATAAGACCATAGAATAAAACCACTATAATACTACTTTTTAATGTCCCCAACCAAGAATCCACTAAATTGGTGATCTGAACTGGGTCTCCACATGACCCCAAGTGCCCCCATGTAAACCAGAGGTTACCAACTAGCAGTGGGGTTCTAATAGATCACATGGGGAGACTATAACGTCTTTATCAGAGTAATCATCAATAGGCAATATATGAAATAAATGAATCAGTAATCAATAGACTAGAAACATGAATTACTAACCATTTTCCCCAATATGTTATAAACCACAAATAAATAATAAATATGTCATGCCATCCTAACAGTGAAAAAGTGAGTAAAACCCCAAAATCAATAGAAACATCTGAATCCACAAAATGGGTCCTAACTCCTTGTTTAGATCCTCAACCATGAACATCCCAAGACCAACTCAATTCCCTAGAATAAGGCTTTCCCCTTGTCCTGACTTAAAACCATGAAATCTATTTGGGTACCTAATGGTGGTTTGAGTAGTGTGTGAGTACAACTCAATAGGTATCCACCAATAGTGTTTACAAAATATCACATCTTAACAAATAGTTCATGATAGTAAAAAATAAATTACAAGGTAAAAAATACAACTTCGTTTCCATTGGTTATGAATATTCAATTAGTCTATTTCCATCATTATTTCCATTTCCCTCATTTATACCATCTTCATCACGAAATTCATTTTCATGACATGTTTTATGGGATAGGAATTTACACCATTTACCCTACGACCTAATCTAGTTAATTTCTATGTATGAGGGAATAAGTCTAATTCCCTATCTAACTATGGAATAACATTTCACAGTCAATTATATCACACTTACCTCATAGCCTCAGTCCTGGTAGTCTCATCTAATGAAACCATTAGGTGCATAGTGCCTCAGTCCAACTCCTTAACCTATAAATTATAGGGGTACGGTTTAGAGCCTTAGTCCAACCTGGCCTATGGGTATAGAACCTCAAATCAATAGCCCACACACCACAAATCCATGTGAAAATGCTTATTTATCCCTTTACCATATATAGAATATCATAAATCATGCATAAACTATACACATAACATTCACATCTTATAATTTATTCAATACATAAATTGACATCAAGCCTTAACCCATTATCCCATTTACCATTTATATTTTATATCTCATTTAACCCATTTCCCTTTTCTCATTCCTTTAATCCATTGAGTATATTTAAAAATTACCATACATTATCCCATTCTCATAACTTACCAAACATTATCCATTTAGCACATTTATCAATTCACAAGGATTCAAAAATTTAACTTGTTTATCATTTCACATGAATTAACCCACATATTAATTTCATGTACGATTCAGAACTCACATAGCACAATCACTTTAATACGACTAACTTATTCCATATTAATACAAACAATCCCTTATTCCAATATCAAGGACTAGAAACAACTAAATCTATTTCCTTTTAAAACTCATCAAACCAATCAACTTTATCATCATGGGATCTACTTAAATCACTAGTCATTTATATTCTTAATGTCGTAAATTTTCATGTTTGGTAAGGTTGGTACACCCCATGAGAGGCCCTAAAATAGTATATTAAACCTTGATATATCCAATAGGGATCGTGAGGGGCTTTACATATCATTTATACAATAGTTTTACAAAATCCAAATCCTCAAGGAAACAAATAAGAATCAAGGGGGAAGAATTATCACAACCATGCAAGCAAAACTTTACACCAAAACTATAGGATATAACTTGTAGACCACCTACCTAAAATCAAAACATGAAGATAACCTAAAATTTAGCCTTAGATTTAAATTGAAGAACCATTTGAATCCTCGTACTAGAATCCACTAGAAAAACAGGGTTTTAGGGCATTAGAAAAAGATAACCCAATCTACAATCCCTAATAAAAAACAAAAGAAATAGGAGAGTTAGACTTACCCAAAACTTCGATATTCACCCAAAAACATTCCAAATTGATTAGAATTGATAGATAATGGACCCTTGGAAGCTTGGGCTGAAATGGTTTGTAACTAGGGTGGAGAGGAAAATAAATGGGGATGAAATTGGGTAAGCAACTTAAAATCTAAATGGGGAAGTTTTAAAATATCTCACTTTTAATGGGGACCATTTGGAAGCACGGTTTTAAAAAAACATGTGCCAAACATGTTTCAGACTTTGTCCAAGAGGGGTCCAAGTCTCACGTTTACCTAGTGATTCCACATTATTTGAAAAATTGTGCACAAACCATATGGAATGCCACTATGCAAGTCTACACAGTTTGGTTCCCCCTAGCATGGTTTTGATTTATCTCGCACCCCTCATCCTAGAAAGCATGGTTTGGGAACATAGTTATCTCTAACCATGTGACAACCATAAAACCTACACTAGAAGGCCATTTCCCCCTTCTTTCGTGTCTCGAACCCTCATAACACCCCTAATCCTAATCATACACCTGGTAAAAATTCTATTAACCAGCATTAAGAGATTTATACAAAAATTTAAACAACGACATACCTCCATTATGTGAGGGATCTTATAGTCACTCTCCTGACAGGTTATTCACATTCATCCTTACCACAAGATATTAAACTAAATGGTTGATGTCTTTTCCACAAGATGTTTAACTGCATGGCAAACATCCTTAACTCATGAATTTTAACTACATCACTAATTTCCATACTACATGATATTAAAATTCATTACTAACATCCTAGTCACATGATGATAAACTAAACGACAATTTCCTGGTCGCATGATGAATAAACTTCATGATAAGTCATGTTCACATGATGATAAACCACACAACATCATCCTTACTGAATGATGATAAATTTCACAGAACACATCCCTATCATAGGATGATAAACTATGCGGCATCAAAATATTTTAGAGAAATTTTCAGAATCATGTGGGAATTTCAGTTGCTAGAAGTACCACTAATACAAAATGACCTCAATCCCATCTATATTACATGTTCACTAATAGCCCTCAGTCTTCTACCTAGGGAATTATCTGATAGGATACCTCCCTAGACACAAAAATATGTGTGTCAAGGAAACATTTTTGAATGTAGAAAGCTATGGACCAAAGGGTGAAGGCACATATCCATACTATTTCAATAGAATTCCACAATCATATCTATGTAGAAAGCATGGGGAAGTTATAAATCCACACCAAGTGCATAAATTCGATTTCTATATTCGGATGGCATGGGGAGGGCCGAAGTGGGCGTATATCCCCACTTCAATAAGATACATCGACAAATATATCATAGCAGTTGAGAGAGTACATTCATATATTCCTATACATACCCAATTGTAGTTATAGTGATTTGTGACAATAGTAGAGGAGATCCGTCGGTATATTCTGGTAATGATGTAGGGATTGGCATATAATCATATCTTAATAGCTAGAGTAGCACAACAATCTAATTAGTATGAAAAAGTGGCCACACTGGAGTCAGAGCATATCCTTGATCCCATCCAAGAATATTATCGGTATATTCCTATAAAGGATGTTTAATAAAGACCAGGCTCATAGTCTCATCCCAACTAGTGCTCACCAAGTGAGAGAGACACATGCCTCAGGACATGCTGATATTTGTATCTTAAAGACTGACATCATATTCCAAATGCCTAAGATGAGAATCATTTACCCATTCTGACTAGGCCTCACCAAATGAGGGTGGAACATTCCTTGGGAGAGGCTTATATCACTATCAAAAAAGAGACAGGTGGCATACTCCAAAGGATCAGTATTGGTCTTATATCCATGTTCTGACCATGGATCACCATGTGATATCGGTACATGCCTTGAGACAGGATCATATTTTAGTAAAAAAACACAGAATATTCCAATATCTAATAATAGGAGGCTCATATACCTTCCCTGATTTTACAGGTCCTTTTGACATGTTCATATAGGGAATTCATAATCAGACCGAGTTCATATTCCCTTTCCAACTACGGCTCACCAAATGAGTTCAGAACATTATTTGGGATAGGTTCACACACCATTAAAAAAAGACTAGTGACATATTCAAAATTCCTATGATTAGGCTCATATACCTGTTCTGGATAAGTCCCACTAAGTGAGAGTGGAAAACACCTTGATACAGACTCAAATCCCTATCAGAGAAGCTCATTTGAATGCTTCAGCAACTTCTTAGTAGTGGGATCAAACTTCTACAACACCATAAGAATATCAATATATTCCAAAAGTCATCAAAGAGAAGTCTTATATCCCTACTTAACTCCAAAATGTAGTAAGACATATTCTGGCCATGATTTAAAATGAGGCTCATTCCCCCAACCTACTCAATTCCAAGAATCCTTAAGGTTGTTCGACACACATTCTCAATACCCCAAGGGTTGGTCGACTCTTCAACCAAAGAACAATGTTATCATTACAATGACAGTCCTTCTCATTTTACCATGGCTAGGGGTTGTAGGGACATTACTCAAAAAATCCACTGTGGTCAACAACCCCATGGTGATATCTCCCATGAATAATAAAATACTCCCCTTTCCCATACACATTTGTATATAGAGGTTCTAAAAAACTAGACACCTTCTTATATAGAGGTGCATGAAATACTAGGGTTAACCATATATAGTGTTCTATAATCAATCATCATCACTTCATCATGGTCAATAATATACTTATAAAGGTGACCTTTATGGTTTGACTAGGTAAATACATGTATCTCTCATAAAGAAAAAGATGACATGAAGATATAGAGAGTGTTAGTTGGAAAAAACCTCCCAAAAATGTCGATACCTGATAAAAAACTATTTTATTGGATATTTTATTGATAATAAAAGATATAATTTCCTCACATTGTGTTAAATATGTACAATTAGAATGTATTTGGGATTAGATCATTCATTTGAATATTTAATGAAAATTCCAGTTTTACCATTTCAGAATCACCGTAGTATTTCAATCATAAATATTTTTATTTGAGTTATTTGACCTTAATATTTTTTAACTGTGTTCCTTACTTAATTTTATATAGCTTTTATTCAGGACACTAGATCAAAATAATGCATTTCGAGGGAGTAATTGGGTTATAAAGGCAAAGGTGGGCTGGACACGCCAGAATGGAGAAGATTATGTATTTCAGTCAGAACGCTTTCATCAGGGCTTGGATTGAGCCCAAATTTTGAGAGGATATATAGGAACCATATACTCACATATTATTATTCTATAAGAAGAGCTTATTTACATGTTTCAGTGTTCAAATGGGCGGTGAAATTTGGATTAAAATATTTTTCCGAATTTCCACATTCACACTTGAAACCACTTGTAACATCTCCTCTCCTCCCCTCTACATATGAGAGTTTTTATCATTTGTAATGGTTGGTATGTGCAGTGGAAAGTTGAAGGCATAAGAGAATATGTTTTACTTCAATTCACCAACAATTGTAAGATTGGTGGCTCTTGAACTAAGGATCCCCTCATCAAGCCTTCATCTTCTCCTTCTTTTTTTCATGTTGTAATGATTTTATTCTTTCAATAAAATCTTTGTTTTCCTTCAATTTATTATATTATTGTCAATTTTCTTCTTCTATTAATCTTCTAATTTGGGTAGGAAATCAAGAGTGGAAACGATATTGGGTTATTCCCTTTCTAAACCGTTGCAAATGCAAAACGGTTCTATGATGACTACACCGCTCATCGAAGAGTAGTTTTTTTATGTAATCGATCTAATTCTCACCTCCTTCTTTAATTTATTTTCAATCAATGAGATAATGTAATTATAATAAAATGTTCTATTAATTGAGTATTAATTTAAATGAAATTAAGAAATAAATTTAACAATTTACACAAAAACACGTGAGGTCAAGATTTTGTGTAAATTAAGAGAGCGCAAACTTAATTTGTGAAACCAAGTCACACGGGATAAATTTTTAGAGTTAAAATTTCATCCCTAAACTCAATTAATCCTCATTTCCAGAGTGTATTTGTTCCCTAATTAACCACTGACCATAATCTAGACTTAGAACATTGATCAAAGAAGGGTTCTATGATTGCATGTTCTGAAACTAGCCTAGGGTTTTATTCATCTCATCTTTGTGGTTAAGTTAACTCCCATATGGTTCAAGGGTTAACAAATTATGGGATCATAATTAATTGGATGTTAATTTAAATTATAATTATTAATAAATAAATGAATAGGTAGATTTAGATCGATTACATCTTTTAAAATAGATTTCTAAAAAACATCTTCTTGTTGTGTCATCTTAATCGAAATTCATTTCAAAACTAAAAACAAAAAAAATGCAATCTTCTTCCAGAAAACGTCTTCTAGATTCATAAACTATAACCAAACCCCATACATTCAATTAGTGTTTTTATTTTATTTTATTTTATTTTTAGAATACCTCTAAAAAGTAGTTTTAATTCACTTCCTCCTTTGAGAGACGACCTTGGTCAGCCACTCTGCTACACCTAAGTACCCCAAAATCACACTAATTATTTGAGGGCACCCGCGGAAGTCCTATTTCAAATTGGTGCCATTTCCGGGGATGCACGTAATTTATTAAACCATTTAGAGTTATTTCTTTTATTTTTCATTTTATTATTTTTTTCGCCCCTCTCGTTCATCTTTCCCCTTTCTCAAGTTTTCATTTTTCATCCTCTTATTTTCTTTTTGGACCATCAAATCAAACTTCTAATTTTTATTATGGTCCACTTTTCCTATTTTCATTTTTTGATTGATAACATGAACTAATACTGATTATATCTTAGATCTTAACCCTGAGATTGAATGTATCCTTCAAGCTCGAATCGTACTGTCTCAGTCTATGGGAAGTTTCAATATTCAACCAGTTGGTGAATTTCTCTCTTCTGGAAACATTGAAATTGGAAGCAATTCAAATTCAAACATAAAAGAAGAACCAATGGGTGAAAATAATAACAATGAGATAAATAGAACCATTCCAGAATTGGCTGCACCTGATATTAATTATCAACCAAATTGTATAGCATACCTAAATCTCAAATCAGACTTTGAACTAAAATCTGGATTATTTCATCTTCTTCCAAAATTTCATGGCCTCTCAGGTGAGGATCCCAATAAACACCTTAAAAGATTTAATGTGGTTTTCTCAACCTTTAAACCAAGAAATGTATCTGAAGACCAAATCAAATTAATAGCATTCTCATTCTCACAGGATGGAGCTGTGAAATATTGGATGTATTATTTACAACATGCAGATGTAACTTGTTGGAAAAGATTTGAAACGTCTTTTCTTGCAGATATTTTTTCTAGAATCACGGACTACTTCCATTCGTAAAGAGATCTCTGGGATCAAGAAATCACAAGGGGATTTGATTTATGAGTATTGGGAGCGATTCAAGAAGTTGTTTGCAAGATTCCCACATCACCAAATCAGTGAGAAACCACTCATCCAGTAATTCTATGAATGACTCACAACTATGGAGAGAAGCATGGTGGATGTTGCGGATGGAGGAGAATTGGTGGACAAGACACCAGTAGATGCACGTGCGTTGATCGAAAAAATGGCCCAAAACTCCCAAAAATTTAGCGATCGAGGTACACCACATGTCAGGGGAGTACATCAGGTAAGTCCATCTTCTCTTGAGAGTCATTTGATTGATACCAAGTTAGATGAATTGAAGAATATGGTGAGGTATATTTCATTGGCAGAGAAAAAATCCCAACCCCCTCCTTCCAGGCCTTGTGGAATTTTCACTAAGACAAGCCACCCAACTGACTGTTTCCCCCAACTACAAGAAACAGAAGATTCTATAGCAGTGTTTTCTGGGAGACCATATCAGCAGCAACAACAACCATATCCCCAAAAGAAGCTTGATTCCTTTTCACCAACATTCAACCAAGGGTGGAAGGATCAATCAGACATGAGGTATGGCACTGAACAATAACAAATGCCCCCTTTTCTACCATACTTTCCAGTAGCCTCCACCTTACCAACAGGGTTTACAACAACCCCAAAAGAGATTTGAAGCTCAAACATCAACATGTTAGCAATAAGGTAATCCCCAACACAAGTTAGACTCTAACACTGGTGCTCTTTTGAAAGAAATTGTTCTTAATCAACAAAATGAGCTAAAGAGTCAATGTTCGGAGCTGAGGGAGTTGAAGAATCAAATGAGCCAGATTCCCACTACCCTCCATGAACAGGTAAGTAAGAATTCTGGAAATCTACCATCCCAACCTACTCGAAATCAAATGGGGAATTTCCGTGCCATCACATTGAGAAGTGGGAAGAAAACAACTGATGCTTCTCCACCTACTATTCCACCGAGATTCATCTCAACTCTGGAGATGCCCCATTCCATACCAATTGATGAGAAAACCAACGATAAAGATAAAGGTATGAAAAAGATTTATGATGTTCCTCCTAAACCCCTTCCTTTTCCAAACAGGGTTGTTCAAACTAAGAAGATGGCTGAAGAGGTGATGCAAAAAGAGGTTTTGGACACATTCAAGCATGTTGAGATCAACATAACTCTACTTGAAGCCATCAAATAAATCCAAAGGTATGCCAAATTCATAAAAGAACTCTGCACCAATCGAAGAGGGATCAAGAGAAATGAGAGGATCAACCTTGGAAGGAATGTCTCAGCACTCATTACACCAACTCTAGAAATGACAACAAAGTGCAATGATCCTAGGACATTCACCATGCCATGTACTATCGGGGAGTTTCACTTCTCTGATTCTATTTGTGATTTAAGAGATTCGATAAATGTGATGCCTCACTCTGTATTCTCTTTTTTACAGGTTGGTGAGTTGATGCCGACGAGAGTAGTGGTGCAATTGGAAAATAGAGCTATGTCATATCCAGTAGGAGTCCATGAGGATGTACTTGTCCGGGTAAGAGACATGATCTTTTCAGCAGACTTCTATGTGCTCCAAATGGAGGATGATCAGGTAAGTTCTCATGCTCCCATTATCTTAGGTAGACCCTTCCTCAAAACTGCAAAAACTATCATAAATGTTCATGAGGGTACACTTTCAATGGAGTATGGACATGAAGTTTTAATTTTTAATGTTATGGACTCTATGAAGTACGCCTTTGAGGACCATTCTGCTGTTGTTATCTCCCATTTTGAACCACCAAGTAAAAATTCCATGGATTTTGATTGTACTATGCTTAGAGAGATAATGAGTATTGGTTCTAGTTTTATGTCTAAGAGTACTTCTACACCTGTTTTTCATGGAAAAACCTCTCTTGGATTTGACTTTGATGTGGATTCAAATTCTGATCATATAAACTATGATTATGACATGGCTGTTGAGTATGCTGATGGATTCAATGCATTATTTTATAATTTTGATGATTTTTATTCTGATACTAATGTTCATTGTGCAGATATGCTTGTTTCATCAATTTCTCCATCCATACACCACCCCCCTACACTGGAACTCAGGCCATTTCCACCAAATATCAAATACTCATACTTATTGAGTGGTGAGAAATTACCTATTATAATTGCTAACAATATCTCTTTTGAACATGAGGAAAAACTTTTGAATCTATTGAGGGCGAACATCAGGGCAATTGGGTGGACCTTGGTTGCCATATCAGGTATTAGGACCTCCATTTTCATGCATAGGATTATCTTGGAGGATGGGGCTAAACTGATTAGGCAGCCACAAAGGAGACTTAATCTAACACTTTTGGAAGTTGTTAAGAAAGAATTTGAAAAATTTCTTGAGGAAGGTATAATTTATCTCATTTCAGATTCCCAGTGGGTAAGTCCTATTCAGGTTGTGCCTATGAAAAGTGGTGTTACTGTTGTTAAAAATGAAAATGATGAGTTAGTTCCTGTGAGAGTAAAAAATAGTTGGCGAGTGTGTATTGATTATAGGAAAATAATAAATCCACTCATAATGACCATTTCCCACTTCCATTCATTGACCAGATACTCGATAGACTTGAAGGTAGGACACATTATTGCTTCTTGAATGGTTTCTCTCACTATTTTTAGGATCTCATTGCAGTAGAGGACCCGGAGAAGATGACAATAACCTGACCATTCGGTACATTTGCTTACTGAAGGTTGTCATTTGGACTTTGTAATTCCCCAAGTACCTTCCATGGATGCATGGTGAGTATTTTCTCAGATTTCATTGAGACCTGCATGGAGGTATTTATCGATGATTTTACAGTTTATGGATCTTCATTTGATGAATGTATCTCTAGTTTGGGTGATGTGTTGCATCGTTGTATTAAGAAAAATCTGGTCCTGACTATTGAAAAATGTCATTTCATGGTCGAAAAGGGAATTGTCTTCGGTCATATAGTCTCACAACATGGAATTGAAGTTGATAAATCTAAGGTAGAAATTATTTCATCCTTGTCATATCCTACTTTTGTGTGTGATGTTCAATAATTCCTTGGACATGTTGGATTTTATCGACGCTTCATCAAAGATTTTAGTAAGATCTCTCTACCATTATCTCGATTGCTTCAAAAATATATTGACTTCAATTTTGATTATTCATCCAGGGTATCATTTAATGAGCTAAAGAAGTTTCTGACCACTCCACCGATCATACAGCCCCCGTGGTGGGACCTTCCATTTGATCTTATGTGTGATGCGTCCAACTTCGCGGTTGGAGAAATCTTATCTTAGAGGGTGGAGGGACGTTCACATGTGATTTCGTATGCATCAAGGATGTTGTATTCTGCCCAATAAAACTACACCACAATAGAAAAGAAGTTTCTTGCTGTTATATTTGATTTAGATAAATTTCGTTCATATTTATTGGGATCTAAAGTAGTTGTTTATTCTGACCATGCAGCTTTCAGGTACCTCCTAAAGAAGCCAGATGCAAATCCATGACTTATCTGTTGGATTATCCTTCATCAGGAGTTTGACATCGAGATAAATGAAAATAAGGGGATAGAAAATTTGGTGGCAGACCACATGAGTGGGCTTACTCACACACTAGAGGGTGACACCTTGGACCAGGTACCACTTCGGGACACTTTCCCCGATGATAATCTCTATACCATCTCAGGTACGAATCCTTGGTATGTTTATTTAGTCAATTACATTGTTGCCTCGGAAATCCTAGTAAATTTAATGAATCATCAAGTCCAAAAATTAAAAATTGAGTCTAGGTTTTATGTGTGGGATGATCCTTACCTCTGGCGCATGTGTAGTGACCAAGTCATTAGGAGGTGTGTTCTCGATCATGAGTTTGATTCTATTTTTCATTTCTATCATACACTTGCTTGTGGTGGAAACATTGGACCCCAACGTACTACTAGAAAAGTATTATACTCTAGATTATATTGTCCTAGCTTATTCCATGATGCCCATGTGTTTTTTAAGTCATGATCTTGTTGCCAACACACTGGGAACATTTCTAGGAGACATGAGATACCCCAACAACCCATACTATTCTGGGAGATTTTTGATGTATGGGGCATCGATTTCATGAGTCCTTTACCTAGTTGCATTGTTTTTTTATATATTTTGGTTGATTTTGATTATTTGAGTAAATGGGTGGAGGCCAAGGCCACCAGGACTGACGATTCTCATTTTGCAGTAGATTTTGCTAAGGCTCAAATTTTCTGCAGGTTTAGAGTACCAAAGGCCATCACCAGTGACCAAGGGACACACTTTTGCAATAGGAATTTTTCTTCCTGCCTTCAAAATTATGGGGTGACACACAAAACATCAACACCATACCACCCCAAAACAAATGGCCAGGCTGAGGTTTCAAATCGTCAGTTGAAACAAATCTTGGAGAAAACCGTGCAGCCAAATAGGAAGGATTGGAGCAAGCACTTGGATGATTCATTGTGGGATTATAGGATATCATACAAGACCCCCATTGGTATGTCCCCATTTCGTATTGTCTTTGGGAAAGCATTTTATCTCCCAATAGAAGTTGAGCATCAGGCATATTGGGATTATAAAGAAATGCAACATGGATTTGGCCCAAGATGGAATTTAAATGAAGTTACAAATTCAAGATCTTGAGGGGATTCAACTATCATCATATGAAATCTCAAGGCTCTACAAGGAAAGATCAAAAGAAGTTCATGATAAAATGATCTAGAAAAGGGAATTTCATTTTGGAGATAAAGTCCTTCTCTACAGTTCATGACTGAAGATGATGCCTGGTAAGTTGCGTTTCAGATGGTTAGGTCCGTATATTGTATATTATGTTTTTCCTTATGGTGCTATAGAGATCAAAAAAGGGGACAATGGAAAAATATTTATAGTCAATGGGAAACGTTTGAAGATATACATTAAGGGACTTCCTACTGATGTAGTGGATTTTATCACACTACATGACCCCATCATCAGTTGAGCACATCAGGCTGTTCATAACCCTTTCACTTTTATATTATTTTTCCTATTTTAAAATTTTTCATTTCATGTGCATATATCATCTCATGGGTTCACATTTAGTACAATGAAATATTTTAAGTATGGGGGAGGGAACCTTTTAGTTTAGAAATTTCAATTGTTTTCTTGTTTAAAAAAAAAAATTATGTTTTTCAAATTTTATGTGCTTATTTTTCAATTTGATTTGTTTTTTTAAAATTTTTGAGCTGAAATGATTCTCATCACAATTTTGAAATGCATATCAATGAGTATAACAATTTATCCCATGAAACTGAGCATAAATGAATACTGAAAATGACTTTGTTTCAAGTTCAAATATTGTGTAATTTCATGAAAAGTACATTAAATTTTGAATCCCAAGCCACATCTCACTATCTTTACATTTGATACCACTTTCTTGTGAGGCTTATAAACCATTATTTTCATATTCTTTACATTCACCTAACTTCTTGAGAGAACCAAACCATGCTTAATTTAACCATAATTTGATTTATTTTTGTCAAAACATGGGGGTTTGAGGTACTTATGTACAAATGATTGAGGCATTTGTTTGGTATTAAAGCCCATATTTCAAATAATCCTTTTTATAATGTCCTGATGTGAACATTTAATCCTTTTATCCCTTAGAATCCATGCACATCCTATTAGGTTAGCCACATTACAAGCCAATTTTCCCTATCCAACCAACTCTTGAAGTGAAATTGCATAATCTAGTTGAACTGAAGTGTGGGGGAAGCTATCCTGCGTAGTTCTACCACATTCTGTGATACTTTGGGTGGAAAATTAAATAATGAAGAGATGTGTTTTCTACTGAAGAAAATCATTATATTGAAAGTTGTTCCATTCTGGATCTTTCGTGATAAGTGAAGCTATACCTTTTCTGGAGCTTATAATTGATGTATAAAGTTATGCCTATCTAGAGGTTTCAAGAAAAACATGTTTGAGAAGATTGAAATTTTATTTTCTGAATGATGAATAGTGTAAAATTTCTATGACTTTTTACAATGATGGAGCTGAATTGATACTATGGGGATTAATTAGGAGAGCATATTTAATTGAAAATTAGATTAATGCAATTATGCTTCAAAAAGAGTCATGCCCTCCTCATTCAGCCTCAGAGTTTTTCACATCTAAATCCTACCAACCAAAAGCCACAGAACAACCCTAAAAAGTCCTCATTATAAACATATCACCTTGACTCATATCAGGTGGATATGTAGGAATTTATCAATTCTATGGTGACCCTCGTATGAGTTTGGATGAGAAATACATTGCACAAAAATTGATATTTGAGTGATAAGAGAAAATTCAAGCGAGGTAAGTGTTTTTTGCATGAGAGGATAAATAAAGTGGAAATATATTGAATGATATAAATGAAGAACTTGAAATAATGGTTTTTTATGAGGCATGATATCTTTTGTTTCTTGGTGTGGAATTGTTGAATCTCAAGGATATGTGTTTTAAAATTGGTTTTGATTGGATATTGATGTTTACTTGATATGAAGTTTTTCCAAGGAGTGGAAAAGGGTAAGTGTGGGGGAGTAGATAAAACAATATTTTATTGAATATTTTATTGATAATAAATGACATAATTTCCTCACATTGTGTTAAATATGTACAATTAGAAAGTATTTGGGATTGGATCATTCATTTGAATATTTTATGAAAATTATAGTTTTACCATTTCGAAATCACTGTAGTATTTCATTCATAAATATTTTTATTTAAATGTGTTTCTTACATCATTTTCTACAACTTTTATGCATCATACTAGATCAAAAGAATGAATTTGGATGGAGTAATTGGGCCATAATGTCAAAGGTGGGCTGGAAATGCCAGAATGGAGAAGCTTCTGTATTTCGGCCATAACTATTTTCTCTGGTCTTGGATTAAGACAAAATGTTGATAGGAGATAGATGACCCATATCCGCACATAAGATCCTCATGGAATAAGTTCTTATTCACGCCTTTATGTGGTTAAATGGGTGGTACAAGTTGGATTAAAATATTTGGCCGAATTTCCACTTTCACACTTTAAACCACAAGTAACCTCTACTCCCCTTCCCTCTATAAATTAGAGTTTTTATCATTTTTAAGGGTTGGGACGTGAATTGGTAAGTTTAAGTAAGAAGAGAAGAGGTTTCACTCAAATTATCCAATAATTGTAAGAGGGGTAGCTCTTGAAGCAAGGATCCCCTCATCAAGCCTTCCTCTTCTCCTTCTTCTTCTTCATGTTGTAATGCTTTTATTATTTCAATAAACTATCTGTTTTCCTTCTATTTATTCTGTTATTTTCAATTTTCGTCTTCTCTTAATTTTACTATTTGGTTTGGAAATAAATAGTGGAAACGAGATTGGGTTATACCCTTTCTAAACCGTTGCAAATGCAAAACGTTTCTATGATGACTACACCGCTTATGGAAGAGTAGTTTTTTTATGTAATCGATCTAATTCTAACCTATATCATTAATTTATTTTGAATCCATGAGATAATTTAATTCTAATAATATGTTATATTAATTGAGTTTTAATTTAAATGAAATTAATCAAGAAATTGAACAATTTACACAAAAACACACGAGGTCAAGATTTTGTGTAAATTATGATAGTGCAAACTTAATCTGTGAAACCAAGTCACATGGGATAAATTTGTAGAGTTCAAATGTAATCCCTAAACTCAATTAATCCTCATTTACAGAGTGTATTTGTTCCCTAATTAACCACTTACCATAATCTAGACTTAGAACATTGATCAAAGAAGGGTGCTATGATTGCATGTTCTGAAACTAGCCTAGGGTCTAATTCATGTCATCTTTGTGGTTATGTTAACTCCCATAGGGTTCGAGGGTTAACAAATTAGGGGATCATAATTAATTGGATGTTAATTTTAATTATAATGATTAATAAATAAATGAATAGGTAGATTTAGATCGATTACATTTTTTAAAATAGATTTCTAAAAAACATCTTCTTGTTGTGTCATCTTAATAGAAATTGATTTCAAAACAAAAAACAAAAAAAAATGCAATCTTCTTCCAGAAAACGTCTTCTAGATTCATACACAATAGCCAAACCCCATACATTCAAGTAATGTTTTTATTCTACTTTATTTTATTTTTAGAATACCTCTGAAAATTTGTTTTAATTCACTTCCTCCTTTGAGAGACGACCTTGGTCAGCCACTTTGCTGCACCTAAGTACCCCAAAATCACACTAATCATTTGAGGGAACCCACGGAAGTGCCATTTCAAATTGGTTCCATTTCCGAGGAGGAACGTAATTTATTCAACCATTTAGAGTTATTTCTTTTATTTTTCAAATTATTATTTTTTTCACCCCTCTCTTTCATCTTTCCCCTTTCTCAAGTTTTCATTTTTCATCCTCTTATTTTCTTTTTGGACCATCAACTCAAACTTCTAATTTTTCTAATGGTCCACTTTTCATATTTTCATTTTTTGATTTATGACATGAACTAATCCTGATTATATCTTAGATCTTGACCCTGACATTGAATGTAGCCTTCAAGCTCGAATCAAACTGTCTCAGTCTATAGGAAGTTCCAATATTCAACCAGTTGGTGAATTCCTCTCTTCTGGAAACATTGAAATTGGAAGAAATTCAAATTCAAACATAAAAGAAGAACCAATGGATGAAAATAATAACAATGAGCTAAATAGAACCATTCCAGAATTGGTTGCACCTGATATTAATTATCAACCAAATTGTATTACATACCCAAATATCGAATCATACTTTGAACTAAAATCTGGATTAATTCATATTCTTCCAAAATTTCATGGCCTCTCAGGTGAGGATCCCAATAAACACCTTAAAAGATTTAATGTGGTTTGCTCAACCTTAAAACCAAGAAATGTATCTGAAGACCAAATCAAATTAAGAGCATTCCCATTATCGCTGGATGGAGCTGTAAAAGATTGGATGTATTATTTACAACCTGAAGATGTAACTTGTTGGAAACGATTTGAAACATTTTTTCTTGCTGAGATTTTTTCTAGAATCAAGGACTACTTCCATTCGTAAAGAGATCTCTGGGATCAAGCAATCACAAGGGTAATCTATGTATGAGTATTGGGAGTGATTCAAGAAGTTGTGTGCAAGCTCCCCACATCACCAAATCAGTGAGGAACTACTCATCCAGTACTTCTATAAAGGACTCACAACTATGGACAGAAGCATGTTGAATGTTGCTGCTGGAGGAGCATTTGTGGACAAGACACCAGTAGATGCACGTGCGTTGATCGGAAAAATGGCCCAAAACTCCCAAAAATTTGGCGATCGAAGTACACCACATGTCAGGGGAGTACATCAGGTAAGTACATCTTCTCTTGAGATTCATTTTATTGATACAAAGTTAGATGAATTGAAAAATATGGTGAGGAAGATTGCTTTGGCACAGAAAAACTCCCAACCCCCTCCTTCTAGGCCTTGTGGAATTTTCACTAAGACAAGCCACCCAACTGACCGTTTCCCCCAACTACAAGAAACATAAAATTCTATAGCAGTGTTTCCTGGGAGACCATATCAGCAGAAACAACAACCATATACCCAAAAGAAGCTTGATTCCTTTTCACCAACATTCAACCAAGGGTGGAAGGATCAACCAGACATGAGGTGTGGCACTGAACAACAACAAAGGCCCCCTTTTCAACCAAACTTCTAGCACCCTCCACCTTACCAACAGGGTTTCCAACAACCCCAAAAGAGATTCGAAGCTCAAACATCAACATGTTAGCAATAAGGTAATCCCCAACACAAGGTATACTCTAACACTGGTGATCTTTTGAAACAAATTGTTCTTAATGAACAAAATGAGCTAAAGAGTCAATGTTCGGAGCTGAGGGAGTTGAAGAATCAAATGAGCCAGATTCCCACTACCCTCCATGAACTGGTAAGTAAGAATTCTGGAAATCTACCATCCCAACCTACTTCAAATCCAAAGGGGAATGTCTGTGCCATCACATTGTGAAGTGGGAAGAAAACAACTAATGCTTCTCCACCTACTATTCCACCGAGATTCACCTCAACTCTGGAGATTCCCCATTCCATACCAATTGATGGGAAAACAAAGGATAAAGATAAAGGTAAGTAAAATATTGATGATGTTCCTCTTAAACCCCTTCCTTTTCCAAATAGGTTTGTTCAAACTAAAAAGATGGCTTAAGAGGCGATGCAAAAAGAGGTTTTGGACACATTCAATCATGTTGAGATCAACATACCTCTACTTGAAGCCATCAAATAAATCCAAAGGTATTCCAAATTCTTAAAAGAACTCTACACCAATCGAAGAGGGCTCAATAGAAATGAGAGGATCAACCTTGGAAGGAATGTCTCAGTACTCATTACACCAAATCTAGAAATGCCAACAAAGTGAAATGATCCCAGGACATTCACCATCCCATGTACCATCGGGGAGTTTCACTTCTCTGATTCTATTTGTGATTTAGGAGCTTCAATAAATGTGATACCTCACTCTGTATTCTCTTTTTTACAGGTTGGTGAGTTAAGACGACGAGAGTAGTGGTGCAATTGGAAAATAGAGCTATGGAATATCCAGCAGGAGTCCATGAGGATGTACTTGTCCGGGTAAGAGACATGATCTTTCCAGCAGACTTCTATGTGCTCAAAATGGAGGATGATCAGATAAGTTCTCGTGCTCCCATTATCTTAGGTAGACCCTTCCTCAAAACTGCAAAAACTATCATAAATGTTCATGAGTGTACACTTTCCATGGAGTTTGGACATGAAGTTGTAATTTTTAATGTTATGGACTCTATGAAGTACACCTCTGAGGACCATTCTGCTGTTGTTATCTCCCATTTCGAACCACTAATTAAAAATTCCATGGATTTTTATTGTACTATGCTTAGAGAGATTATGAGTATTGGTTCTAGTTTTATGTATAAGAGTACTTCGACACCTGTTTTAGATGGACAAACCTCACTTGGATTTGATTTTGATGTGGATTCAAATTCTGATCATATAAACTCTGATTATGACATGACTGTTGAGTATGCTGATGGATTTGATGCATTATTTTCTAATTTTGATGAATTTTATTCTGATAATAATTTTCATTGTGTAGATATGCCTGTTGCATCACTTTCTCCATCCATACACCACCCCCCTGCACTGGAACTCAAGCCATTTCCACCAAATCTCAAATACGCATACTTGTTGAGTGGTGAGAAATTACCTATTATCATTGCTAACAATCTCTCTTTTGAACATGAAGAAATTTTTTTGAATCTTTTGAGGGAGAAAATCAGGGAAATTGGGTGGACCTTGGTTGACATATTAGGTATTAGCCCCTCCATTTTCATGCATAGGATTATCTTGGTGGATGGGGCTAAACCGATTAGGTAGCCATAAAGGAGACTTAATCCAACACTTTTGGAAGTTTTTAAGAAAGAAGTTGAAAAATTTCTTAAGGTATAATTTATCTCATTTCATATTCCCAGTGGGTAAGTCCTATTCAGGTTGTGCCTATGAAAAGTGGTGTTACTATTGTTAAAAATGAAAATGATGAGTTAGTTCCTGTGAGAGTAAAAAACAGTTGGCGAGTGTGTATTGATTAAAGTAAAATAATAAATCCACTCATAATGACCATTTCACACTTCCATTCATTGACCGGATACTCGATAGACTTGAAGGTAGGGCACATTATTGCTTCTTGGATGGTTTCTATGGCTATTTTTAGGTCCCCATTGTAGCAGAGGACCTAGAGAAGACGACATTAACCTTCCCATTCGGTACCTTTGCTTACTGAAGGATGCCATTTGGACTTTTCAAAGCCCCAGGTACCTTCCAGAGATGCATGGTGAGTATTTTCTCAGATTTTATTGAGACCTGCATGGAGGTATTTATCAATGATTTTACAGTTTATGGATCTTCATTTGATGAATGTCTCTCTAGTTTGGGTGATGTGTTGCATCGTTGTATTAAGAAAAATCTGGTCTTGACTTTTGAAAAATGTCATTTCATGGTCGAAAAGGGAATTGTCTTCGGTCATATAGTCTCACAACATGGAATTGAAGTTGATAAATCTAAGGTAGAGATTATTTCATCCTTGTCATATCCTACTTGTGTGCGTGATGTTCAATCATTCCTTGGACATGTTGGATTTTATCAACGCTTCATCAAAGATTTTAGCAAGATCTCTCTACCATTATCTCTATTGCTTCAAAAATATATTGACTTCAATTTTGATGATTCGTGCAGGGTATCATTTAATGAGCTAAAGAAGTGTCTGACCACTCCACCGATTATACATCCCCTGCGGTGGGACCATCCATTTGAGTTTATGTGTGATGTGTCCAACTTCGCGGTTGGAGCAGTCTTATCTTAGAGGGTTGAGGGACGTTCACATGTGATTTCGTATGCATCGAGGATGTTGGATTCTGCCCAATCAAATTACACCACAACAGAAAAGGAGTTTCTTGCTGTTATATTTGATTTAGATAAACTTCGTTCATATTTATTTGGATCGAAAGTAGTTGTTTATTCTGACCATGCAGCTTTCAGGTACCTCCTAAAGAAGCCAGACGCAAATCCACGACTTATCTATTGGATTCTCCTTCTTCAGGAGTTTGACATCGAGATAAAAGAAAATAAGGGGACATAGAATTTGGTGGCAGACCACATGAGTGGGCTTACTCACACACTAGAGGGTGACACCTTGGACCAGGTACCACTTCGGGACACTTTCCCTGATGAGAATCTCTATACCATCTTTGGTACGCATCCTTGTTATGTTGATTTAGTTAATTAAATTGTTTCCTCCAAAATCCCAGTAAACTTAATGAAGCATCAAGTCCAAAAATTAAAAAGTGAGTCTAGGTTTTATGTGTGGGATGATCCTTACCTCTGGTGCATGTGTAGTGACCATGTCATTAGGAGGTGTGTTCTCGATCATGAGTTTGATTCTATTTTTCATTTCTGTCATACACTTGATTGTGGAGGACACATTGGACCCCAACGTACTACTATAAAAGTCTTATACTCTAGATTATATTGTCCTTGCTTATTCCATGATTCCATTGTGTTTTGTAAGTCATGATCTCGTTTCCAACACACTGGGAACATTTCTAAGAGACATGAGATACCCCAACAACCCATACTATTCTATAAGATTTTTTATGTATGGGGCATCGATTTCATGGGTCTGTTACCTATTACATTGGTTTTATATATATTTTGGTTGATGTAGATTATCTGAGTAAATGGGTGGAGGCCAAGGCCACTAGGACTGACGATTCTCATGTTGCTGTGGATTTTGTCAAGGCTCAAATTTTCTGCACATTTAGAGTACCAAAGGCCATCATTAGTGACCAAGGGGCACACTTTTTCAATATGAATTTTTATTCCTACCTTCGAAATTATGGGGTGACACACAAAACATCAACACCATACCACCCGAAAACAAATGGCCAGGCTGAGGTTTCAAATCGTCAGTTGAAACAAATCTTGGAGAAAACCGTGCAACCAAACAGGAAGGATTGGAGCAAGCACTTGGATGATTCATTGTGGGATTATAGGACAGCATACAAGACCCCCATTGGTATGTCCCCATTTCGTATTGTCTTTGGGAAATCATGTCATCTCCCAATAGAAGTTGAGCATCGGGAATATCGGGCTTATAAAGAAATGCAACATGGATTTGGCCCAAGATGGAATTCAAATGAAGTTACAAATTCAAGATCTTGAGGAGATTCGACTGTCATCATATTATATCTCAAGGCTCTACAAGGAATGATCAAAAGATTTTCATGATAACATGATCTAGAAAATGGAATTTCATTTTGGAGAGAAAGTCCTTCTCTACAGTTCATGACTGAAGATGATGACCGGTAAGTTGTGTTTCAGATGGTTAGGTCCTTATATTGTCTCTTATGTTTTTTCTTATGGTGCAGTAGAGATCAAAAAAGAGGAAACTAGAAAAAAATTTATAGTCAATGGGAAACGTTTGAAGAGATACATTAAGGGACTTCCTACTGATGCAGTGGATTTTATCACACTACATGACCCCATCATCACTTGACCACATCAGGCTGTTCATAACCCTTTCACTTTTATATTATTTGTCTTATTTTAAATTTTTTCATTTCATGTGCATATATCATCTCAGGGGTTCACATTTAGGACAATGAAATAATTTAATTATGGGGGAGGGAACCTTTTAGTTTAGTAATTTCAATTGTTTTCCTGTTTAAAAAAACAAAACAATTTTTTTTTCTGTTTTTCAAATTTTATGTGCTTATTTTTCAATTTGATTTGTTTTCTTACATTTTTGAGCTGAAATTATTCTCATCACAATTTTGAAATGCATATCAATGAGTATAACAATTTATCCCATGAAACTGAGCATAAAGGAATGCTGAAAATGACTTTGTTTCAAGTTCAAATATTTTGTAATTTCATGAAAAGTACATTAAATTTTGAATCCCATGCCACATCTCACTATCTTTATATTTGATACCACTTTCTTGTGAGGCTTATAAACCATTATTTTCATATTATTTACATTCACCTAACTTCTTGAGATAACCAAAACATGCTTAATTTAACCATAATTTGATTTATTTTTGTCAAAATATGAGGGTTTGAGCTACTTATATACAAATGATTGAGGCATTTATTTGGTATTAAAGCCCCTATTTCAAATAATCCTTTTTATAATGTCCTACTGTGAACATTTAATCCTTTTATCCATTAGAATCCATGCACATCCTGTTAGGTTAGCCTCATTACTAGCCAATTTTCCCTATCCAACCAACTCTTGAATTGAAATTGCATAATCTAGTTGAACTGAAGTGTGGGGGAATATATCCTGCGTAGTGCTACCACATTCTGTGATACTTTAGGTTGAAAATTAAATTTTGATGAGATGTGTTTGCTGCTGAAGAATATCATTATATTGAAAGCTGTTCCATTCTGGAGCTTTCGTGATAAGTGAAGCTATACCTTTTCTGGAGCTTATAATTGATGTAGAAAGTTGTGCCTATCTAGAGGTTTCAAGAAAATCATGTTTGATAAGATTGACATATTATTTTCCGAATGATGAATAGTGTAAACTTTCTATGACTTTTTAAAATGATTGAGCTGAATTGATACTATGGGGATTAATGAGGAAACCATATTTAAGTGAAAATTAGATTAAAGAAATTTTGCTTCAAAAAGAGTCAAGCCCTCGTCATTCAGCCTCAGAGTTTTTCACATCTAAATCCTACCAAACAAAAGCCAAAGAACAACCCTGAAAAGTCCTCATGATAAAAATATGTCCTTGACTCACATCAGGTGGAGATGTAGGAATTTATCAAGCCTATGGTGACCCTTGTATGAGTTTGGATGAGAAAGACATTGCAAAAAAAATTGATATTTGAGTGGTGAGAGAAAATTCAAGTGAGGTAAGTGTTTTGTGCATGTGAGGATAAAGAAAGTTGAAATACATTGAATGATATAAATGAAGAACTTGAAATAATGGTTTTTTATGAGGCATGATATCATTTGTTTCTTGGTGTGGAATTGTTGAATCTCAAGGATATGTGTTTTAAAATTGGTTTTGATTGGATATTGATGTTTACTTGATATGAGGTTTTTCCTAGGAGTGAAAAAGGGTAAGTGTGGGGGAGTTGATAAAATGTTATTTTATTGAATATTGTATTGATAATAAATGATATAATTTCCTCAGATTGTGTTAAATATGTACAATTAGAAATTATTTGGGATTAGATCATTCATTTGAATATTTGATGAAAATTCCAGTTTTACCCATTCGAAATCACTGTAGTATTTCAATAATAAATATTTTTATTGGAATTATTTGAACTTGTTATTTTGTAAATGTTTATCATACATCATTTTCTACAACTTTTATGAAGGATACTAGATCAAAAGAATGAATTTGGATGGAGTAATTGGGCCATAATGTCAAAGGTGGGTTGGAAACACCAGAATGGAGAAGCTTCTGTATTTTGGCCATAACTATTTCCTCTGGTCTTGGATTAAGACAAAATGTTGATTGGAGATAGAGGAACCATATCCACACATATGATCCTCCTGGAAGAAGTTCTTATTCACGCCTTTATGTGGTTAAATGGGTGGTACAAGTTGGATTAAAATATTTGGCCGAATTTCCACATTCACACTTGAAACCACATGTATCCTCTACTCCCCTCCCCTCTATAAATTAGAGTTTTTATCATTTGTAAGGGTTGGGACGTGAATTGGTAAGTTTAAGGAAGAAGATAGGAGGTTTCACTCCAATTATCCAACAATTTTAAGAGGGGTATCTCTTGAAGCAAGGATCCCCTCATCAAGCCTTCCTCTTCTTCTTCTTCTTCTTCTTCATGTTGTAATGATTTTATTATTTCAATAAACTCTCTGTTTTCCTTCTATTAATTCTGTTATTTTAAATTTTCTTCTTCTCTTAATCTTCATATTTGGTTTGGAAATCAATAGTGGAAACGAGATTGGGTTATACCCTTTCTAAACCGTTGCAAATGAAAAACGTTTCTATGATAACTACACCGCTCATGGAAGAGTAGTTTTTTTATGTAATCGATCTAATTCTAACCTCTATCATTAATTTATTTTGAATAAATGAGATAATTTAATTCTGATAATATGGTCTATTAATTTTGTTTTAATTTAAATGAAATTAATCAAGCAATTGGAAAATTTACACAAAAACACGCGAGGTCAAGATTTTGTGTAAATTATGAGAGCGCAAACTTAATCTGTGAAACCAAGTCACACGGGATAAATTTGTAGAGTTCAAATATCATCCTTAAACTCAATTAATCCTCATTTCCAGACTGGATTTTGGCCCTAATTAACCACTGACCATAAGCTAGGCTTAGAACATTGATCAAAGCAGGGTGCTACGATTGCATGTTCTGAAACTAGCATAGGGTTTAATTAATTTCATCTTTGCGGTTAAGTTAACTCCCATAGGGTTTGAGGGTTAAAAAATTAGGGGGTCATAATTAAATGGATTTTAATTTAATTGATAATTATTAATAAATAAATGAATAGGTAGAGTTATATCGATTATGTATTTTAAAATAAATTTCAAAAAAAAATCTTCTTGTTGTGTCAACTTAATCGAAATTCATTTCAAAACAAAAAACCAAAAAAATACAATATTCTTCCAGAAAACGTCATCTAGATTCATAAACTATAACCAAACCCCATCCTTTCAAGTTTTGTTTTTATTATCTTTTATTTTATTTTTATAATACCACTAAAAATCTGTTTTAATTCACTTTTTCCTTTAAGAGACATCCTTGGTCAGCCACTCTAGTGCACCTAAGTACCCCAAAATCACACTAATCATTTGAGGGCACCCACGACAGGGCTCTTTCAATACCCGTTTCCACATCTTGTTACAAAATCCAAAGAGGGTTAAAAAGGGAGTAAAAGCATTAAATTTTCCTGGATACTTAGGAAAATTATTAAGGATTAGAGGATAAGAACCTCACTTATCAAGTATATAAGGGTTACCTCAACATCATGAATACATTCTGCTGTCAATAGTGTATGGCCACATACTCTGTATCCTGACACCCAGAATTGGAATAGCTTAATAAATTCCAATGACATGTTGCCTCACATCATGAGAACTCTCTCAATGATTAAAAAAGTTCTGTCAGATGATTGTATCTAAAGATGGGTCATGCATGTCTTGAACACATGGAATTAAATTGTATGAATATCTTCCTGACTTTATGACATTAAACTCTATGGATGATATCCTAACAACATGAAAATAAATTATAAGAAACACATCGTAACCATAGAGCATTAAATTGTATGGACCACATCCTTACCACATGACATTAAACTGTATGGAGCTTCTATTTACCTAACAATGTTAAACATTAATAACAATTTCTTCACCACATGACATGAATCTATATAGAGAACATCTTGGTCACATGATTTTAATCTACACAATCACTTCCGGACCATATGAAATTAAACTATATGGACTATTTCCAAACTATAGGATGTTCAACTATACAAACCTCATCATAGAAATGAGACATTAAACCGCATAGTATATTTCATATTGGTAGTTGTATGATAAACATTACCAAATATTTCATCCTAATCACATCACATTAAACTACGAAAATTTTCCCTTGTTGCATGGCATTAAACTTTATGAAATATGTTCTCACTAGATGATCTTAAATTATACAAGAATCAACATCTCAATGATGATTCATCACATAAGAGATGGATTTATACAAAATAAATATGAAATTCCCATATCCCTATGTGAGATCCAAACCCACATTGGGAATATCTTCATCCAGGAACTATGCGTGGAATGATTACTTCCATCACGGGATATGTAGTCACATCCAAATGTCCATTCTTAGGACCAAACACAATATTCATTTTCTTCCACATCATGTGATTCTCTTCCTTACAGCATGGTGTTAAAATTCATGGAATATTTCCTTACCGCATGACTTAAAACACTATATATCCTCTAAATTCCTCTTATTTCACATAGAATAACCTTAATCCTCACCATATGACATAAAAATACATGACTGATGTCCTCGTGACATGAAACTAAACTGCATGGGTTTCCAGAACTACATATGACATGATTTTCATTCTAATGAGATATATAGGGACACCTGGATCCTATATATTGGCCAAACCACCAAATAATACCAAATTTTCCATGTCCTTTATATAATTGACACCATTTCATGACAGTAACCTTTACCATTACTTGTTTATCACACCGAGTATGGCTCATGTGGTATATTAATTTTGGTAAGGGATCTCTCACATGTTCAAGACATATCAACTCAAGATAGGGGTGTCATGGTCCGAAATGCATGACCTTAAAAGGAACACCATTAGTCATCACCACATGATTTAAAAATACATGGTTGATTTCCCTTTCTTGACCTAAAACTACAAACTACTATTGACCTCACCTAAGAGAACTACTACCCTTGGTGTTGGTCTCCCACCACACCATTATTCTAGAACTACATGGGACTTGATTCCTTCCATCAAAATATACATATTGATGCCCAAACATTTATTCCTAATCCTAGTCATCAAATTAACTTTTCACATTAGTGATCTTGTGTCCTTGACATATGATTGTAAACTTCAGGATTTCTCAAGAGCTACATTTGTCTTGATTTCTATTAACACAGGATGTACAGTGATGCCTAGATGTTTAATCTTGAGTCTAGCTACATCAATTAATGGGAAAAACACCCCCTCATCATATAGTTTAGACCTCCATTGAGAGTTTACTTTTTAAAAACCACGTGTGATATGATTCCTACTATCACCAGATATCTTGTGATGCCCATACCTCTATTGCTAGGCCCATTAATAAAATTACCTTTTCATGAAAGGGATCCTACATTCCTTCCACAAGACATTAAACAATATATTTTCTCAACAAAAAAGTGTGACATTATTCCTACAAACATGGGATACATAGTGACATTCGGATCATGAATGTTGGGTCCAGCTATAACAACCGACAAAAAAATGGACCCCAAACTATATAAGGGTTGAGTTGTACAAGCTCATTTTTCCTACATATGAGTCGTATTTGCGTACAATTTTCATTCAAACGTAATATATATTTTGGAATATTTCATATTGGTTCCCATTTCCTTAACGTATAACATTAAATTGTAGGGAAAGAAATATTTCCTCAACGCATGATGTTAAACTATAATGAAAATGCCTAGGTTTCTTGAAATAAAAACTATACAAAAAACATGTCCCCACGACATAATGTTAAAATATATAGTCCATCACCCATTATCACCCCTTATAAAATGACCATGATATCCTTAACCCAATCAACTAGATAATGGTGTGATTTCACCATCTCTTAAGAACCTCAATTGATAAATCACAGTTCATATCTTTAGCACCTCAGGTTTCCACAAACCTTGGCCCTTGAGAAGGAATATAGATATATTTTTTTGACCTTACTATAGATTCATAAAGGCTTACCCCTACCAATCAAATAAATCTTGGCCCAATATAAAGGGATTTCTGATCCTTGTGACCTTGATGTCACTATGGAAGAACTCAACACCCTAGGGTGTTCTTGGCCATCCCTGAAAGAATTTTACCATATAATTACACATGACTTGAGAATCTCAATCCAGGGTGTACAACATTTTCATACCCATATCAGAAATATGTTGGAGTAATCATGACCATCGGTATCCTAATTGGGATATTGTGTAACATTTATGTCATATCAGGTCTATGTGCATCACGACCCTAAAGTACATTCACTTTGGTCAAATCTGTACAACCTTAAATTATATCCTTTGATGGTCCAAATTTTAAAACCCTAAACTACTAGTGAAAGAGCCATAAAAATTTTCTAGATTAGAAAATGTAAATGCAGAAATGATAGAAATACAATTATTCCCTCTCTAAACTCTTCATCTCATGATTTTAGGAAAAAATAGAGGAAAAATAAATAATTCATAAAAATCGTGTGGCCTACTTTTTAGTGCTAGTAAAAGATGAGTTATTCTCTCCAGATCCCCTAATATAGGAAGAAGTTAGAGTATAGTTTTATCATATGTCCTCATCATGATATCATGTTTACTATGTGATGATACAATGTTTAGTGTGCTCTAACCCTTCTTGAATTTTATATTTCCCATAAATCAAACTTTATGATTTGAGTTCTTTAAGTAAATGAAAACCTTTCATGGATCTTAGAAAGGAAAATAGATCTCATTGTTTGACCATTTTATTGATGTATAAGGGAATATACCTACCAACAAGAGACATCTTGAAACTATATGAGGGGATTTCTGATTCTTGTGATCCTGATGTCTCTATATCAGGACCCAACAATGACGGGTTTTCTGGGGAATCCCTAGCATTATTTTCCAATACCATCCTAATAACTTGAAAATTTTGTACCAGGATTTAAAATACCTTTAACTAGACTATTTAAGAATAGTTATTATCCTTAACATTACTTAACTGTGTATTGTACCCTTTCTCATAGTAGGGATGAGACATTCCGTTCCCAAACATTTTGATGGCCCACACCTCATGAATCAAAATCACATATCGTAGGTCTCATGATTCAAAATTTAAAAGATAAATTTACCTAGTTTTCTAGAACCCAACCTAGATAGTCCTCTTCCACACACACTAATTCATTGACCAAATTTTTGAGTCTTCACAAACCTTTCATGGCCCTTAAAAAGAGTGGGGATTAACTCTACATAGCTATGCATGTAAGCCCTATAGACTCATGTATAAGGTCATTGACCTTCCAATTAGAGGAATCTCCTTACTATAGGAATGTAACTCCAATCCTCCTGAGCCCTGGTGACACCATTGTGGAACTCATAAACTTAGGGTGTTTTGGGTCACCCCCAGTATGTATGCCCCATTACATGATTCATCAATTCAATCACCTAGAAACATGATTTACAAAACCCATATTCAAACTATCTCAGTGGATTCAGTTTCCCTAGTACATTTTCCAACTATCAACACTATCTCTAAAAACTTTCATGACCCTTAGGAAAGAGATGTGACACCATTGTTTTATTATGTTGGTGATGTATAAGTTATTTGACAAACCAATCAGAGGTATCTCCCCCTTACTAGAAAGGAACTCCAATCCTCTTGATCCCTTGAAGCACCATAGAAAAACATAGAACCATAGGGTGTCTTGGGTCATCCCTTTCATGTCTTCCCCATATTCCATAATCATCAATCACATCTTGGAAGCGATGCATGAAACTACATAACATCTTGATGTCCAAGCTAAAAGACCCATAACAACAACAACATGAGGCCTAAGCTAAAATACTATAAAATATTGCAATAGAAGGTCTGAGCTCAATACCCTAATCTATATCAAAATAAAGGTCTAAGATAAAATACCCTAATCTACACAATAGTGATGGTATAGCTTGAATGACTTAAAATATCCATATAAAAGAGACATAATTCTCAACAGGTTGAAAACTCAATAAGGGAATCTAGGAAAAAATTTGGCTCTCTGCTCACTAGACATGCACTTTGTGTGGTATAGGAAATATTGAGAATCTATAAAATATAAAATGAAAAAACATGTCAATTAAAACCCCCATTAAAATTTAAATAAATCAAAATTAAAGTCCACATTTTTTAAGTATTCCTCTTTTTAAATCTTATGAAAAAGTTGGTGAAATATAAATAAAGGCATACAGAGGTTGGGGGCCCACCATATATGTAACAGCCCGAGATTTTATGAAAAATATTCTTTTTAATTTTATTTATGTCTTGTGTTATACGATACACCAAAAGGAGCTTTCACAATACACATCTCTGACCTGGCTTGAATTATACGCAATCGCGACCTTCCACGATAGCGTGTGTTGTACGCAACACCGAGTTTCGCTAAACAACGATATGCTATTAAGATATTATTAAAACTAGCCGTTATGAATAGTAATAACCACTTTTTGAAATTTTGTAAATTTTATTTTTGAAAATGGAATTCATTTTTGGATTCGTAATATCGAAATTAGCTTAGGGTGAAATTTTGGTACTTTTCGGATAACTTTTATATTCTGATGAATAGTGAAAATTGCTAAATTATAATTAAAAACAACTTTTTTAATCGAAATAATTAATAGTGATAAATTATTAATTTGAGTGGTTTTAAAGTATATTTAAAATATATTTTTACAATTTAATACAATGTTGGTCATTGGTTGTAATTTCACATTTAAACAAGACATAATCAAGTGTCATTCTTTTGATAGATATTGTTTCTTAAAAACACGCTATTTGATTTAACAGCGGGATTTAATTATAAAATTAATTAATTCAACTATTATGTTATGAATTTGGTAAAATAGACTTCATTTTTGAATTCGGAATATGAAATATAGCTTAGGATGAAATTTTGGCATTGTTCTGAAAAACATCAATTTTTGACGAATAGTGAAACTACTAAGTGGAAGTTAAAAAACTGAATTTTTCATAAAACTTAATTTTACCGCTTCTGTGAATGGAATTTCAAAAATCCGAGAGACACGGTTGATGTCAGTATGTAAAATGTGGTTCAATGAGACGAAAATAATTTTTGGTGAATAGTAACTTTTTACTTTTATTTACCACGGTTAAAAGTAAATAGGGCAATTAAGGGTAAGAATGATATTAATATTACCCTAACACATGTCCTAATTCTATTGGACAAGTGTATCTCGACCAAAAATAACCTTAAGTGTAAAATATTATCATTTAGGCCCACTTGGATTAGATTAGGACATTTATTATTATTTAATTCAAAGAAGAGTTAAAAGAGTTAAAATCAAAGTTTATTTACTAAAACATTTTTAATATAGGGTTATACATAAGATAAATTCGATTGTAAATATTCATTAGAAAGCTAAAAAGATTTCCACATAATGGTATTTTATTTGTAATTTTTAGTCATCAAATAAGTTAATTTATTTTTGACACAAAGATGATGCAGTAATTATCTTATTAATGAAATATTGACATAATTGATGTTATAAACACCAAACTAAATATAATTTGAGACTTTTTATGAATTCCACTAATTTTATAGGTTACTATGATATATTAGTGTTTATTTAATCAACTTGGTTCAAACATATAATTCTGTTATGACTTTCACAAAAATCATATATCAAATAGTGTCAAAATTGACACAAAATAGTTTTTAAATAAAATATTATATTATTAATTGTTATTTTATTCCTAAAAATCTAAGGTTCGGCCAAATGACTTAGATAAGGATATATATATTAATAATAAACAATTTGGGGTTCGTTTGGCATGTTATAGTAAGTGTATTAACCATATAGTGAAAGAAAACAAAAAGACATAGTAAAAGTTAAATTAATTAACTTAGAGTTAAATCTAATTGATAAGGTTAAAATAATATCCTAAACTTGTCTAAATCTTATTGGTTGATAGGATTTCGACCCATCCCCACTTTAGCTTCGAAATAAGACCCTTTGGAACCATTATAAACCGATTTTGTCTTTAATATAAAATAATATTTTGAGATATTCCTAAGGTGCCCCTCTCCTCCCTTATAAAAGGGTACCTCCTCCCCCTCCTCCTCACACCAAATTGAGCACTCAAGCTCGGCCAAACCCTGCCATTTTCTCCTCTCCACTTCCCTATAATAATCCTAGAGGTCCTGGTCTTCTTCAAAGACCAATATTAGTTCCCTAAGTGGAGGATTCAAAGAAGCGTTCCAAAGAAGAGGTAATATCCATTACCGATCTTTTCAATTTCTTTCTTTTTCAACTTCTTCTTCTTTAGTTGTTTCATGAAAAAGTAATAAAATCAGTATTACTTACATAATGATATGTTATTATAAATATGAAACAACCCTAATTCACCTTCTATCCATCCTACTGAAAAATGAAATCACCGCGCGTGCGTACGTACGGAATACCGTCTCCACGCCGTGGTGTAATCTATTTTCCACCACCAC
Source organism: Viscum album (assembly GCA_963277665.1). Taxonomy (NCBI): domain Eukaryota; kingdom Viridiplantae; phylum Streptophyta; class Magnoliopsida; order Santalales; family Viscaceae; genus Viscum; species Viscum album. The sequence goes on along the minus strand of OY728158.1, from coordinate 1,893,004,766 downwards.
CTTACATGGATGGGTATAATGGTGTAAAGAATAACTATACATAGTTATTACAACATCATATTGATTCTGATATATTGTATAATCCACTCCAATTCAGTTCAATATTTATGGAAATGATATCATCGCTCGTGCGTACGTACGGAATACCGTCTCCACGACGCGATGAGATTCATTCTCCATGTTAACCATTTAAGAATGATTATAAAGTATATATAAGAAATAATAATGAAATATATGACATTATAAAGATACTGGATTTATGTATATATATATGTATGTCATCTACTTACTTCCATTCAAGACAATAAGGAAAGGAAAACAGCGTTCATGCGTACGTACGGACTACCGTCTCCATGAACGGTGTTTTTCATTTCATTTATCTATCTATTATATATATATATATACTGAATATATATGATATATAAATCATATTTTATATTCTGGAAGTAAGTAAATCATGATATAAGTAATAATAATGTCAAGAACAACAAGTCAAAACACCTACGATAAATGAAATGATTTTACCCAAAACGCTTCTTTAACATGGAATTTACAAAAGAACGGGTAATATAATGTCATAAGTGAACACTATATGATATAATAACAATGAATATGATTCTGGAAGAAGTCAATAACATGATTTAAATCATTATACAGGAGGTTCGGACACTTACAAAGCAAGTCGGACATAATGTAAGGGAAATATCACAGTCTCATTTTTATCCGAGATTGTTTATTCGTAAGTATTTAATGGGGTGTATTTTATCATCCACATACATGTTTTATCAATATGTAATATTATTTCCATCCACCTACAATTGTTTAAATCCATTTTTACCCTTCGGTGAGTTTTTAGTAAAAGAAATGAAAGGAATCTTTTGTCGTTTTTCGTACAAGGTACTTTTTGACTTTTCCGACAAAAGTACGAGAAGAATGTTTTTTTTAACTTATACGGCATGAATGGATTTCTAAAACATTATTTCCAAGAAGATTCATTTACAAGTTTTCAAGTTTATTTTTAATCAACTTCTTTTATTTTAAAGACGTATGACATGTTATGAAAGGAAAAATGATTTTTTTGAAGAAGAAAGGATATTTTCCTCAAGAATGGAGTTCAAGTGTTTTATCAAAATTATTTTCCATCTAAGATAATAAAGGGTTCTGTTTTTATCCCTATTATTACATTGATTTGATCATGTTGTGATGGAATTATTTTTATTAATTCCTTTATCTTATATGAATTGATTTATGATGTCATGATGTTTCAAGAATCCCAGTTTTGTTACATGTGTTATGCGATGATGTATGATTATGTGGCACACATAAGAAATGATTCATTATAAGATGGGTGAGACCTATATCTCCCTCCAATGCATTGGGTAAAGATTTTATATCTCATGAGATAGACAGGGCTGGAACGGTAGGTTATACCGGTTCAGTGAAACAGGACTGAAACGAGGGTTACTCGATTCAGAAAGGGACTTTGTCCACTAAGATAGTCTTGGCAATGAGTCTTGACTAACAAGAAATGATTCTCTATGATTATGTCTGAATGCCACAAAGTTTCATGTTTTAAGTTATGATTATTGTGATTACATTTCACTGCCATGATTTATCCCATGTTATGAAATTATGCTCTCTTTTGCAGGATAAGAATTCCAAAAGTTATGTTCTTATGAATATGATGTGATTGATTTTACTTTTGTATACCCTTACTGAGCATTTGAGCTCACCTTTTTTATGTTTTCTTTTCCCCAGGATATAAAGAAAGTTTTTAGGTAAAAAAAAGGAAGATCTTTATGGGAGATATTGAAGATCTTTCACCACGATTAGAAGATTACGTTCCGAGTTTCCAAAGACACTAAACTATTACGATCCTTGTGTGTGTGTTTTTGTTATGTACTAAGTATTCCGCAAATGTAATGTAATGTCAATGTACGTCAAGTTTCGGGTCTCTACAGTTGGTATCAGTGGAAAGGTTTAGTCAACCATTGGATACTAGGATGTGAAAACATTAGTGAGATCCCTAGAGATATTTCTAAGGTATGTCTAGGGATGCCCCTAAGGATTAGTATACGTATAGGATATAGTCCTAGAACTATGTTAACGATATTAGATTAAACCAAAGATGATAGATATTTAAGTTACTCCCCCTTTATTATGATTTTTGCATCTAACACTATTCTGTTTGGGTTTTAGAAAATGGCTGGAAACAAGATGATTCACAATAATGGAGGATTTGATGGACAATGGAATGATATTCTTCATGAGCAACCAAATGAAATGGGATTTGGATGTCCAAACATCATTATTATGCCGAATCAGCAATCTCACAATATGATCAATAAAGTAAAATTTGGTAAGTTTCCTGACTCGACTAATAAGAGAAAGATGGAGTTCCATGATGATCATAGAGGAAAGAAAGTTCAATTTCCCCTATGTAAATCATGTGGGAAGAGGCATCAAGGAGAATGTTTCAAGGGAACTGGAAGATGCTTTGGGTGTGGAAAATAAGGACACAAAGCAAGTAAGTGCAAAGGAAAAGGGTCGGTTAACACCATGGATGAGGATAATGGTATTGCTACGACATCAAAAATGGTTAAGTGTTTTAAATGTGGAATGTATGGGCATTATGAAAACAAATGCCCTAAGGGAAAGACTCATGAAGATAATCAGTATGGTCATATGGGTAGTATTTATGTGGATGATGATGAAGAGACTACAAATGATATGTGAGATGAAAGAATTTTTGAAGCTCGGTCAATGGTTTGAGAATGTAGTGGAATGATTACATGTTTATCATGTGTAATTTTGGAATAAAGAGACATCTATGGATTGTTACACTGTTGTCTTTCCTTGTGTTTTGAAAGTGTATGATTAATGTTACCAGTATCCATGAAAGGTTATTCAGATATTTTTGGAATGTAGATGATATCCGCATAATGAAGGGATAAGGAGAAAATTAAATGTTTGATAGTATTCATGAGCTCATGATTGATATAAGGACTAAGTGATATCATGGTTTGAGTATATAGAATTTTGAGGATTTCGGTATGTGAAAAGTGTTAACTTTTAACTGCATTCAAGTTTTCACTAAGGTTCAATGGGTATTCAAGAGAGTACAAGATTAAGGCCTTTGAATGTTTGGAATGTGACCAACAAGATATATCTTATGATATATGGGGATCAACGATGGTATTAAATCTCTGGTAATCATTTTCACTATGTTATGAGAATGGACTGCAGTATTATGGATAAGCCTAAAGATTGGAATGGATTATATTGGACATAAGTTAGTATTGTTTAAGGATAGAAGTTTTTTTTGATATTATTGATGGGATGTTATAGTAATATAGTTTTATAAAAAGGACAACCTGCAGGACGGGCGACAGCCCATCGCTTCGGACAAGGCTGTGGGAATCGAACCCACAACCGAAGTGCGACTGGCCTTTATCGCCTACCACTGGCCTACAGGAAGTCCCTGTTTAGTAGAAACTAGTTTTATTATATTAAGCAGTATGATATATGAAGTATAAGTCCATTTTAGGAACCATATATGATTAATCTCACTATAGATCGACTTATGTATATAATTTTTGCTAACCTTTTGTTTGAGACAGATGGAATGACCCGTCATTCTATCAAATTATCTGCTAACACTTCACAAATAACAAATTCAACTTCATTTATTTAAGATATTAAGTGGAAATTGTTCAAGGCACGAACAAGAGTGAGATTGTACCAAAATAAAGTAAGTATTTATTCTAATTCAAATTTTCAACTTTAGGGAAATGATCTTGAAAACCAAAAATGTTGTCCTAGTGATCTTATACCTGAGGAATCAGATGGTACCTTATATCATCACAAATCTATGGATTTGTGATTACTGGCTTTTCCATAGCCATGTTCTCTACCACTCTCCATCAGAACATGATGGTTAGATTTCTCTTCCATATCCATATTTTCACCTATGTGGAAACCCAATGATTAGTTGGGTAACCGTTACGTTTCATACATTTGTTTTTAAAGATTGGTTTTGATATTCCTTTTTATGATGTGGGTTTCTATTAAAGAAACTTTCGAATAGTAAACCATTTATAACCCCGACGAATTTCGAGGGCGAAATTCATTTTAAGGGGGGTAGAATGTAACAGCCCGAGATTTTATGAAAAATATTCTTTTGAATTTTATTTATGTCTTGTGTTATACGATACACCAAAAGGAGCTTTCACAATACACATCTCTGACCTGGCTTGAATTATACGCAATCACGACCTTCCACGATAGCTTGTGTTGTACGCAACACCGAGTTTCGCTAAACAACGATATGCTATTAAGATATTATTAAAACTAGCCGTTATGAATAGTAATAACCACTTTTTGAAATTTTGTAAATTTTATTTTTCAAAATGGAATTCATTTTTGGATTCGTAATATCGAAATTAGCTTAGGGTGAAATTTTGGTACTTTTCGGATAACTTTCATATTCTGATGAATAGTGAAAATTGCTAAATTATAATTAAAAACAAATTTTTTAATCGAAATAATTAATAGTGATAAATTATTAATTTGAGTGGTTTTAAAGTATATTTAAAATATATTTTTACAATTTAATACAATGTTGGTCATTGGTTGTAATTTCACATTTAAACCAGACATAATCAATTGTCAATCTTTTGATAGATATTGTTTCTTAAAAACACGCTATTTGATTTTACAGCGGGATTTAATTATAAAATTAATTAATTTAACTATTATGTTATGAATTTGGTAAAATAGACTTCATTTTTTGAATTCGGAATATGAAATATAGCTTAGGATGAAATTTTGGCATTGTTCTGAAAAACATCAATTTTTGATGAATAGTGAAACTACTAAGTGGAAGTTAAAAAACTGAATTTTTCATAAAACTTAATTTTACCGCTTCTGTGAATGGAATTTCAAAAATCCGAGAGACACGGTTGATGTCAGTAAGTAAAATGTGGTTCAATGAGATGAAAATAATTTTTGGTGAATAGTAACTTTTTACTTTTATTTACCACGGTTAAAAGTAAATAGGGTAATTAAGGATAAGAATGATATTAATATTACCCTGACACATGTCCTAATTCTATTGGACAAGTTTATCTCGACCGAAAACAACCTTAAGTGTAAAATATTATCATTTAGGCTCACTTGGATTAGATTAGGACATTTATTATTATTTAATTCAAAGAAGAGTTAAAAGAGTTAAAATCAAAGTTTATTTACTAAAACATTTTTAATATAGGGTTATACATAGGATAAATTCGATTGTAAATATTCATTAGAAAGATAAAAAGATTTCCCACATAATGGTATTTTATTTGTAATTTTTAGACATCAAATAAGTTAATTTATTTATGACACAAAGATGATGCATTAATTATCTTATTAATGAAATATTGACATAATTGATGTTATAAACACCAAACTAAATATAATTTGAGACTTTTTATGAATTACACTAATTTTATAGGTTACTATGATATATTAGTGTTGATGTAATCAACTTGGTTCGAACATATAATTCTGTTATGACTTTCACAAAAATCATATATCAAATAGTGTCAAAATTGACACAAAATAGTTTTTAAATCAAATATTATATTATTAATTGTTATTTTATTCTTAAAAATCTAAGGATCGGCCAAATGACTTAGATAAGGATATATATAGTAATAATAAACAATTTGGGGTTCGTTTGGCTTGTTATATTAAGTGTATTAACCATATAGTGAAAGAAAACAAAAAGACACGGTAAAAGTTAAATTAATTAACTTAGAGTTAAATCTAATTGATAAGGTTAAAATAATATCCTAAACCTGTAAAACTCTTATTGGTTGATAGGATTTCGACCCATCCCCACTTTAGCTTCGAAATAAGACCCTTTGGAACAATTATAAACCGATTTTGACTTTAATATAAAATAATATTTTGAGATATTCCTAAGGTGCCCCTCTCCTCCCTTATAAAAGGGTACCTCCTCCCCCTCCTCCTCACACAAAATTGAGCACTCAAGCTCGTCCAACCCCTGCCATTTTCTCCTCTCCACTTCCCTATAATAATCCTAGAGGTCCTGGTCTTCTTCAAAGACCAATATTAGTTCCCTAAGTGGAGGATTCAAAGAAGCGTTCCAAAGAGGAGGTAATATCCATTACCGATCTTTTCAATTTCTTTCTTCTTCAACTTCTTCTTCTTTAGTTGTTTCATGATAAAGTAATAACATCAGTATTAATTACATACTGATATGTTATTATAAATATTAAACAACCCTAATTCACCTTCTATCCATCCTACGGAAAAATGAAATCACCGCGCGTGCATACGTACGGAATACCGTCTCCACGCCGTGGTGTAATCTATTTTCCACCACCACCTTACATGGATGGGTATAATGGTGTAAAGAATAACTATACATAGTTATTACAACATCATATTGATTCTGATATATTGTATAATCCACTCCAATTCAGTTCAATATTTATGGAAATGATATCATCGCACGTGCGTACGTACGGAATACCGTCTCCACGACGCGATGAGATTCATTCTCCATGTTAACCATTTAAGAATGATTATAAAGTATATATAAGAAATAATAATGAAATATATGACATTATAAAGCTACTTGATTTATGTATATATATATTTATGTCATCTACTTACTTCCATTCAAGACAATAAGGAAAGGAAAACAGCGTTCATGCGTACGTACGGACTACCGTCTCCATGAACGGTGTTTTTCATTTCATTTATCTATCTATTATATATATATATATATATACTGAATATATATGATATATAAATCATATTTTATATTCTGGAAGTAAGTAAATCATGATATAAGTAATAATAATGTCAAGAACAACAAGTCAAAACACCTACGATAAATGAAACGATTTTACCCAAAACGCTTCTTTAACATGGAATTTACAAAAGAACGGCTAATATAATGTCATAAGTGAACAATATATGATATAATAACAATGAATATGATTCTGGAATAAGTCAATAACATGATTTAAATCATTATACAGGAGGTTCGGACACTTACAAAGCAAGTCGGACATAAGGTAAGGGAAATATCACAATCTCATTTTTATCAGAGATTGTTTATTTGTAAGTATTTACTGGGGTGTATTTTATCATCCACATCCATGTTTCATCAATATGTAATATTATTTCCATCCACCTACAATTGTTTAAATCCATTTTTACCCTTCGGTGAGTTTTTAGTAAAAGAAATGAAAGGAATCTTTTGTCGTTTTTCGTACAAGGTACTTTTTGACTTTTCCGACAAAAGTACGAGAAGAATGTTTTTTTAACTTATACGGCATGAATGGATTTCTAAAACATTATTTCCAAGAAGATTAATTTACAAGTTTTCAAGTTTATTTTTAATCAACTTCTTTTATTTTAAAGACGTATGACATGTTATGAAAGGAAAAATGTTTTGTTTGAAGAAGAAAGGATATTTTCCTCAAGAATGGAGTTCAAGTGTTTTATCAAAATTATTTTCCATCTAAGATAATAAAGGGTTCTGTTTTTATCCCTATTATTACATTGATTTGATCATGTTGTGATGGAATTATTTTTATCAATTCCTTTATCTTATATGAATTGATTTATGATGTCATGATGTTTCAAGAATCCCATTTTTGTTACATGTGTTATGCGATGATGTATGATTATGTGGCACACATAAGAAAGGATTCATTATAAGATGGGTGGGACCTATATCTCCCTCCAATGCATTGGGTAAAGATTTTATATCTCATGAGATAGACAGGGCTGGAACGGTAGTTTATACTGGTTTAGTGAAACAGGACTGAAACGAGGGTTACTCGATTCAGAAAGGGACTTTGTCCACTAAGATAGTCTTGGCAATGAGTCTTGAATAACAAGAAATGATTCTCTATGATTATGTTTGAATGCCACAAAGTTTCATGTTTTAAGTTATGATTATTGTGATTACATTTCACTGCCATGATTTATCCCATGCTATGAAATTATGCTCTCTTTTGCAGGATAAGAATTCCAAAAGTTATGTTCTTATGAATATGATGTGATTGATTTTTCTTTTGTATACCCTTACTGAGAATTTGAGCTCACCTTTTTTATGTTTTATTTTCCCCAGGATATAAAGAAAGGTTTTAGGTAAAAAAAAGGAAGATCTTTATGGGAGATATTGAAGATCTTTCACCACGATTAGAAGATTACGTTCCGAGTTTCCAAAGACACTAAACTATTACGATCCTTGTGTGTGTGTTTTTGTTATGTACTAAGTATTCCGCAAATGTAATGTAATGTCAATGTACTTCAAGTTTCGGGTCTCTACAATATAGACTTGGAAAAAATCGAGCTATGCGGGATGAGTCACTCCGAATTAGGAAAACGTTAGTGTATTCTCTCTCCATGATAGATACCATACCCAAATTATCCTTTTAAATCAGGTTATGTCAAGACAACTAAAGTTGTCACATCCATGAGGAATCTCATGTCGGTGGGCATTCATGAATATATCTCAAGAGAAACCTATTTTAGGTTAAGCACTCGAATCTAGGAGATTGGATCTATTTGGTTAGACACAAAGGATGGGAATCGTGGATGGTCCAAGAAACATCTCCTCCAAAACATGGGTCTCCACAGAGGATTTTTTCACACGATAGTGACATTCCACTTCTATGTACATGATAGATCTATGTAAGGACATTCATCATAGAGTTTTATATAGATGAACCTATATTCCTTGTGCATGAGTTTGATATGTATAGTGGTATATTTTAGAACTATGTATGGATTTATTCCCATTCTCTGAGGATACATAGTGATGTCAGAGTATCTCATTACAAATTCATACATAATATTCCTTTTCACCAAATCCATATTCCATCTTGTAATTTAAACACATTCTAGTTTTAGGGAAATCATGTCCATATCTAAAGATACTTCTTATATTGGATTCATCTATGCACTCATTGTCAAGAATCTTCTCTTGATACCACCTGAAATTATTTAGTCAATATAATTAGGACAAATCATCTCATGGGGCTCTATATAAAATCTTTTCAAATGATTAGATATATGGAAAAATGATCTACATTTACCTTAGAATATGATTATTTTCATTCAAAATGAATCCAATTCTATGGGGGGTGTGACATTTTTTTGACACCCATAATTGTGTGATATTATCTTTTCCATTCAAGACTTAAATAGTTTGAATACAATGAAAAAAATCACTCATGTTCTTTGCATAAAATTCAGAGGTAAAATCTTGAATAATATGGGCGTAGTTTTTTCTTTATAATGGAATATTTTTTTGTTCTTTGTTTTATTCTTTTTTACATAGAGTATTACTCAAGTATTTATCAATTTCCTATTTTGAAAAGGAAATATGGGCTACTATTGGCTAACAAGCCTAGCTAGAACAACCTATGTACATGTAGAAATTTCCTCAACCATGACTTGGGATATAGCCCAACCGTCTTCCAGCAGTGATAGAGGGTCTATAGGAAAGCTCCCACACAAGAGGGGCAGAATTATTTTGTATGGTTGTAGCACAAGTTGGAGACTATGATGACACAATGTGGTATCAATGAAATTTGGGAACGGACAACGATACTCACTTCTGATGACTGATGGTTTCATGTTTGTTTATCATGCATGGAAATTAGATAGGAAGGCTCGACGTGGGATAGAAATATCCTGGGTACTATTACTTCGACATAAAAACCTACACAAATAACCAAGGTTTACATATGTGATAAATCCCCTTTGTCCATTTTAATCTTGCAATCTCACATTGTGATTATTTAAAATAAGTCAATCCCAGGAAACATATTCAACCTACCTCTCACCCGCTCATCCATCGCCCTCTCTCACCACTGGTTCAACAGAGTGAGGAAACTTGATGTCGTTCTCATGCTAAATAGATGATCACCATGGCTAACCATCTTTATCGACTGAGCCTGAGACAACTGATCATTTAAATCACACTAAGAGGCCATTACATAATGGCTGATCATGTGAATCCCAGAAGTTTTTTAATTTGTTTTATGAATAATTTTTTCCAAAAACATCATTGGTTTAATATTTTTTAAAAAATACACCTCAAAGGTGGAATCTCTGATGCCGCCTTTTCCTGAAAACACTAATTTTTTTTAATAATTTTTTTTATATATTTAAAAGTTTAATGTTTTTTATTTTTTGGTTATGGTTATATATATATATATATATTAAAAAAATTATTCAAGATAATTTATCTTTTATTCAAGTATGTAACATTTCTAACCTATAAAATATAAACTATAAGACTAATGTGAATGAAATTTTAAAAAATTATTAAACATATAAAATGTAGTGTAAAATAAAAATAATTTCCTTCAAATGTTGATGAAAAATAATTTATAAGATTTCTAACCCATCTACATGAAACATAAAAATGTTTCAAGTATGTGACCTTTCTAGCCTATAAAATATAAACTATAAGACCGATATGAATGAAATTTAAAACATTGATTTAACATATAACATGTAGAAAAAAATAAAAATAAATTCTTAAATTTTTTTGATGAAGAATAATTTGTAAGATTTTTAATCTACCTACTTGATACTTAAAAATGTTTCAAGTATGTGAATTTGAAATCCTATAAAATATATACTATAAGACAAATATGATTGAAATTTTAAAAATTGATTAAATATATAACAATTAGTACAAAATAAAAATAAATTCTTCAATTTTTTTGATGAAAACTAATTTAAAAGATTTACAATCCATGTAGAGACCCGAAGCTTGACGTATATGGAAATTACATTACTTTTGCGGAATACTTAATACATAACAAAAACAGACACACAAGGATCGTAATAGTTTAGTGTCTTTGGAAACTCGTAATATAAACTTCTAATCATGTTGAAATATCTTCAACAACTCCCATAACGATCTTTCCCTTTTTGTTTCCTTACCTAAAACCTTTCTTTATTTCCTGGGGAAAATAAAACATAAAAAGGGTTAGCTCAAATGCTCAGTAAGGGAAAACATATATAACATAAAACAATCCATAAACATTTGGAAGCAAAAACTTGAAAATGAAATTTAAACATCAAAATCTTGAGAAAAGACATAAATCGTGGAAGTACGTAAGGAATATATCATAATGGAACATCAACCATGATAAAATATAATGGGAATAAAACATGTAATTGTGGCAACCATTCAACACATGTTATGATTTCCATAGTAGCCAAGGCATTACTGCCAAGACCATCTTAGTGGACAAAGTCCCTTTCTGAATCGAGTTCACTCCTCATTTCAGTCTTGTAACACTGAACCGGATTAACATACCATTCCACACATGTCTATCTAATGAGATATAAATCATTACCCAATGCATTGGAGGGAGATATAGGTCCCACCCATCTCATAATGAAATCATTCTTACTTGTGACACAAAATAAACATACATCATTCATAATATCCAATAAATAAAATGGGTTTCATAATCATCATCCCATCATCACATAATCCATATAAAAGAAATGGATATCATTTCATAATAATAAAAGTGAAACCATGTAAATCATAGAGACATTATACTTGAAACTTACACATATGAAATAATGTCATCTTAGATGGAAAACTGGTTTTGATAAAACACTTGAAATGAATTCTTGAGGAAAATATCCTTTCTTCTTCAAAATCAATTTCTTTTCACAAAACATCATGCAATTCTAAAAGAAATATATCTTGTTGAAAATAGTCATGAAATCTTTTGTAGAAAGAATCATTAAAATATGGCTTTATAAACCCGTAAAAATCTTTTCATGCCGTATAAGTTAAAAAAACATTCTTCTCATACTTTTGCCGGAAAAGTCAAAAAAGTACCTCATAACGTAAACCAAACAATGATTCCTTACATACCATGTAGTAAAAGTCAAAAATGGATAAAAAGGACTTAAAACATACATGAAAACACTTTTATAACACATAGACATGGATGATATAAATAACCCCAGTAAATACTTATGAATAAGAAATATCAGATAAAAATGAGATTTGCAAAATTATCCTTTACCTGATGTCCGATATGCTTCGTATGTATCTAAACCTCCTGTATAATGATTTAAATAATGTCAGTGACTTATTACAGAATCATATTCATTGTTATTATATCATATGTGGTTCACTTATGACTGTATATTACCCGTTCTTTTGTAAATTCCATGTTAAAGAGCGTTTTGGGTAAAATCGTTTCATTTGTCGTCCATGTTTTCACATGTAATGATTCATATGATTACATAGATCATGATTTATTAATTCCAAAATATAAAACATGATTTATATATAATATATATTCATAATATACATATATATAATATAACGATAAATGGAAATAAATACACCATTCATGGAGACGGTAGGTCGTACGTACGCATGAACGTTGTTTTCGTTTCCTCATTGAATTGAATGGAATTAATTGGATGACATACATATATATATACATAAATACAGTATTATTATTATGTCATATATTTCATGAATACTTATTATATATACTTTATAATCATTCATGAATGGTTAATCATTGAGAATGAATCTCATCGCGTCATGGAGACGGTAGTCCGTACGTACGCACGAGCGATGATATCGTTCGCAGAATTATTTAATTGAATTAGAGTGGATGATACAATATATCAGAATCAGTATTATGTTATAATAACTATGTTTATTTATTCTTTACACCATTATACCCATCCAAGTAAGGTGGTGTTGGAAAAACAGATTACACCACAGCGTGAAGACGGTATTCCGTACGTACGCACCTGCGGTGATTTCGTTTTCCGTAGGATGGATAGAAGATGAAATGGGTTTGTTTCATATTTATAATAACATATCAGTATATTACTTATACTGATGTTATTACTTTATAATGAAACAAATAAAGAAGAATAAGTTGAAGAAGAAATAATCTTAAAATAATCAGTAGAAGAGATTACCTCTTCTTCGAAGCACCTCCTTTAAACTTCTTCTTAGGGCACTAGGGTTGGTCTTTTGAGAAGACCAATACCTCTATAAGGTTTAAAGGGAAGTGGGGAAGTTAAATTGGTAGAGTTTTTCCAAGATTCAAGGCTCAAAATGGTGTGAGGAAGAGAGGGAGGAGGTGCCCTTTTATAAGGGAGGAGAGGGGCACCTTTGGAATCCTCAAAAATATTAGTTTAATATAAATTCAAAAACCACATATAAACCTCCAAAAATGACTCGATTAGAAGATTAGATGAGACGTGGTTGAAATCTCATCAACCAATAAAATTTAGACATGTTTGGAAATTATTTTAAACATTATCAACTTAATTTATCCTTATTTAATCAATTAATTTTATTTGTGGTAATAACATTCTAAATTTTAAATTATAACAAATAATTACTTATTTGTTGTGAATTGTCCATAATAGGTCATTTAATAACATCTTCGACCATATAAATTTAAATTTATAAATTTTAAATATTGATTTGATTTTTGAACAATTTTATAATATGTTATTTTTATAAAATAACAATAGTGTCAATTTTGACACTATTAATTTATTTGAATTTAAATAAATTATATACAGAAGATATGTTCTAACTAAAATCTTTAATAGATTCATAAAAGGTCATATGTATCTAGAAAATTAGTGGAGCACATTAAATAGTTCATATAATATTTATTTTATTATTTTTAAAACCATTTATTTGTTTTATCTCTAAATAATATAATTACTACATTATTTTTGTATAATTATTTAATATACATATTTGTTGCAAAAAAATTAAAAATAAAATTATATGATGAATATAAATCTATTAAATTATACAATAATAACTTTACTCGAATTTATCATCTTAAAATCACAAAATTTAAATTGTTATATTTATTACATTATGATGGTGACAACTTTGGAATCATTTAAAATACAATATTATAAGAGTCATAATAACTTTTATAAGGCAAAAAATGGTCAAATATTATACCATTTTATTATTATGGTTTAAATATACATGAACCATAAGTTTTGGGCAGGGTTTTGTGCCTTTTATGGTCACTATTAGTTTAATAAAAACTACATTCTTGATTTTTCACTAGATAAACAATTTCTGCATCACTATTGTGTCACAATTAATGATAATTATTTAATTCCTAAAAATTATAAATAAATTCATATGATGTAGATAATTTTAGTATCTTTCTAGAGACTATTCATGTTCGATGTTTCATGAAGTTTATCACTAAATTAAAATTAATATACTTATAAGATTTAAGAGTGTGACATGTTGTCACTTTCTTTGGTTTTAATAATAATTATATTATTTCATGGTTAAAATTCCAAGAAATGAATCCAGTTCAACCCTTAGGTGATATGGGTGGACTTTTATTCATCCAATAGGATTTTTACAAGTGTTATGGTAATTTTATTATCTTATTTTTACCCTTAATTAGCTGATTTACCTTTAACTGTAATAAATAAAAATTACCGTAGTTACTATTCATAATGTCAAAATAAAAGTAACCTATTAACATAATTTGGACCCACTGAATTAAAATCTCGAATCCATTTTTTCAAATTCTATACACAGAAGTTGCAAAGATTAAATTAAAATTAATCCTTTTGTCGAATGAAAACAGGTTTCTGGTTAAAACATTGCAAATGATTGAATTGATTTAACCTACGAATTCAATGTAAAATCAATGATAATGACATAAATTATATTAAATGGTAAAAATATATTCTATATATAAATTAAAACCATTCAATATTATAATTTAACCATATAAATTATTACGATGAAAAATTTGTTTTTAATTAAAATATAGCGTGTTTTTAATTTTTATTAAAATATGAAAGTTATCAGAATAATATGAAAAGTTTATCCAAAGTAAATTTTTATATCCTGATTCCAAATAAGAATTTTATTTTGTCAAATTTACCTTAAAAACTTGTCAAAAACTAGATTTAACGTGGGTCCTCCATCAAAAGGCGGCAAAACTGCATTTGTTTAAAAATACTTATTTTACCCGAAACATTTATTTTGTTCTCATACCATGTCCTAGAAAATGTGTAAGATGAATAATAATTTTATAAAATTCAAAACGTAGTTAATACTATTCATAAGGGCTAGTTCTTGATAACATTATAATCATATATCTTTGTTTAGTGAAACACGGTATTGCCTACAACACACGCTACCGAGGAAGGTCGTGATTGCGTGTAATAAAAGCCAAGTTAGGATTGCGTGTTGTGCATGACTCCTTTGTTGTTTCATATAACAGAATCCAACCATATTTCATTTATACATTGAATATATATATATACACTCAATGTTTCATAGAATGACTATTATCAAACGAACTTGAAATTGTGTGTAACACAATAGTGTTGCGTATACTGCAAGCTAATATGGTGTTGCGTAGAGCACTAGATAATATTGATGTAGCATAAAACAAATGACATCAAATAAATTAAAAAGAGTACTTATCATTAAACCTCGGGGTGTTACATTCTACCCCCCTGAAAATGAATTTCTCCCTCAAAATTCACCGGGGTTATAAATCGTTTACCATTCATAGAAACCCACAGCGTAAAAAGGAATACTAAAACATAATTTTAAAAACTAAAGTATGGAATGTAACAATTACCCAAAGTAACTCATCACTGGGTTTCCATATAGGATAACATAGGTGAAAATATGGATATGGAAAAAAAATCTAACCATCATGTTCTAATGGAGAGTGGTAAAGAACATGGCTATGAAAAAGCCATCAATCACAATGCCATAAATTTGTGATGATATAAGGTACCATCTGATTCATCGGATATAAGAGCATTAGGACAACATTTTTCGTTTTCAATATCATTTCCCTAAAGTTGAAAATTTTGAATTAGAAGAAATACTTCTGTGATTTGGTTCAATCTCACTACTGTTCTTGCTTTGAACAATTTCCACTTCATCTCTTAAAGAACTGAAGTTGAATTTGTTATTCGTGAAGTGCTAACAGATCATGTGATAGAATGATGGGTCATTACATCTATTTCAAACAAAAGGTTATCAAAAGTTATCAAATATACATAAGTCCATCTATGGTGAGGTTAATCATATACGAATCCAAAAATAAACTTATAATTCATATATCATACCGCTTAATAAAATAAAACTAGTTTCTACTAACTAGGGACTTCCTGTAGGCCAGTGGTAGGCGATAAAGGCCAGTTGCACTTCGGTTGTGGGTTCGATTCCCACAGCCTTGTCCGAAGTGATGGGATGTCGCCCGTCCTACAGGTTTTTCTTTTTCAAAATCTACATTACTACAACATCCCATCAATAATATCAAAAAAAGGTCTATCCTTAAAAAATACTAACTTATGTCCAACATAATCCATTCCAATCTTTATACTTATCTAAAATACTTCGGTCCAATTACTAGAAAGGTTATCTACCAAGAATGTGAATGCAAGCATTTATCTCACATATATCATTAGATATATCTTGTTGGTTGAATTCCAAACACATGAATACCTTGTTCATATCTTCTCTTGAAATATAAATTACCATAACACCTTAGTGAAAACATGAATACTGTCAAAAGGTAACTCTTTCCACATACCAAAATCCCAAAAATTCTATATACTCGAACCATAATATCACTTAGTCCTTATATCAGTAATGAGCTCATGAATACTGTCAAACATTTCATTTATCATTATCCCTTCATTATGTGCATATCATCTGCTTTCCAAAAATATCTAAATAACCTTCCATGGTTACCGGTACCATTCAACATATACTTTCAAATACTTTAGAAAAAACAATAGTGTAACAATCCATAGATGATTCTTTATTCCATAGTACCATACATTATTCTTTATAAACATACAATAATTCCACTAACTTCTTAAACCACTGACTGAGGTTCCACATTTATTTCATTTCATATTTCATTTGCAGTCTCTTCATCATCATCCACATAAATACTACTCATATGACCATGCTGATCCTATTCATGAGATTTTTCCTTAGGTAATTGGTTTTCATAATTCCCATACATTCCACATTTAGAACATCTAATCATTGTTGATGTCGTAGCAATACCATTATCCTTGTCAATGGTGTTAACTGAACCTTTTCCTTTGCACTTACTGGCTTTGTGTCCTTATTTTCCACACCCAAAGCATCTTCCAGTTCCTTTGAAACAATCTCCCTGATGCCTCTTCCCACATGATTTACATGAGGGAAATTGAACTTTATTTCCTCTATGATCATCATGAAACTCCATCTTTCTCTTATTATCTGACTTAGGAAACTTACCAAAGTTGAGATTATTGATCATATTATGAGATTTCTGATTAGGCATAATAACGATGTTTGGACTTCCAAATCCCATTTCATTTGGTTTCTCATGAAGAATATCATTCCATTATCCATCATAACCTCCATTATCGTGAATATTCCTGTTTACAACCATTTTCTAAAACCCAAAAAGAATAGTGTGAGAGGGAATAATCATGCTAAGGAAAACAACATAGTAAAGGGGGAGTACCGTCAATATCTAACATCTTAGGTTAAATTCTACGATCGTTAATGTATTTCTAGGACTATATACTATACGTATACTTATCCTTAGGGACATCCCTAGACATAGCTTAGAAATATCTCTAGGGATCTCACTAACGTTTTCGCATCCTAGTTTCCTAAGGTTGACTAAACCATTCCTCTAATACCAACTGTAGAGACCCGAAACATGACGTATATGGACATTACATTACTTTTGAGGAATACTTAATACATAAAAAAATAGACACACAAGGATAGTAATAGTTTAGTGTCTTTGGAAACTCGGAATATAAACATCTAATCATGTTGAAATATATTCAAAAACTCCCATAACGATCTTCCCCTTTTTGTTTCCTTACCTAAAACCTTTCTTTATTTTCTAGGGAAAATAAAACATAAAAAGGGTGAGCTCAAATGCTCAGTAAGGGCAAACATATATAAAATAAAACAATCCATAAACATTTGGAAGCAAAAACTTGAACCTGAAATTTAAACATCAAAATCTTGAGCAAAGACATAAATCATGGAAGTACATAAGGAATATATCATAATGGAACATCAACCATGATAAAATATTTTGGGAATAAAACATGTAATTGTGGAAACCATTCAGCACATGTTATGATTTCCATAGTAGCCAAGGCATTGCTGCCAAGACCATCATAGTGGACAAAGTCCCTTTCTGAATCGAGTTCACTCCTAGTTTCAGTCCTGTAACACTGAACCAGATTAACTTACCGTTCCAGACATGTCTATCTCATGATATATAAATCTTTACCCAATGCATTTGAGGTAGATATATGCCCCACCCATCTCATAATGAAATCATTCTTAATTGTGCCACAAAATAAACATACATCATTCATAATAAACCAATAAATAAAATGGGTTTCATAAACATCATCCCATCATCACATAATCCATATAAAATAAATGGATATCATTTCATAATAAGAAAAGGGAAACCATGTAAATCATATAGACATTATACTTTAAACATACACAAAGGAAATAATTTCATCTTAGATGGAAAAATGCTTTTGATAAAACACTTGAAATGAATTCTTGATGAAAATATCATTTCTTCTTAAAAATCAATTTCTTTTCACAAAACCTCATGCAATTTTAAAAGAAAGATATTTTGTTGAAAATAGTCATGAAATATTTTGGAGTAAGATTCATTAAAATAAGGCTTTATAAAACCGTAAAAATCCATTCATGTCGTATAAGTTAAAAAAAACATTCTTCTCGTACCTTTGCCAGATAAGTCAAAAAAGTACCTCGTAACGTAAAAAAAAGAAAGATTACTTACATACCATGTAGTAAAAGTCAAAAATGGATAAAAAGGACTTAAAACAAACATGAAAACACTTTTATAAAACATGGACATGGATGATGGAAATAACCCCAGTAAATACTTATGAATAAGCAATCTCTGATAAAAATGACATTAGAAAAATTATCTCTTACCTTAGGTCCGATATGCTTTGTATGTATCTGAAACTACTTTATAATGATTTAAATAATTTCATTTACTTATTACAGAATCATATTCATTTTTATGATATCATATATGGTTCACTTATGACTTTATATTACCCATTCTTTTGTAAATTCCATGTTAAAGAGCATTTTGGGTAAAATCGTTTCATTTGTCATCTGTGTTTTGACATGTAATTATTCATATGATTACATAGATCATGATTACATAATTCCAGAATATAAAACATGAGTTATATATAATATATATTCAGAATATACATATATATAATACATCGATAAATGGAATGAAATTCACCATTCATGGAGACGGTAGGCCGTATGTATGCATGAACGTTGTTTTCGTTTCCTCATTGAATTGAATGGAATTAATTTGATGACATACATATATATATACATAAATACAATATCATTATTATGTCATATATTTCATGATTACTTATTATATATACTTTATAATCATTCATAAATGGTTAATCATTGAGAATGAATCTCATCGCGTCGTGGAGACGGTAGTCCGTACGTACGCACGAGCGATGATATCGTTCCCATAATTATTGAATTGAATTGGTGTGGATGATACAATATATAATAATCAGTATGATGTTATAATAACTATGTATAGTTATTCTTTACACCATTATACCGATCCAAGTAAGGTGGTGTTGGAAAAACAGATTACACCACGGCGTGGAGACGGTATTTCGTACATACGCACGCGCGGTGATTTCGTTTTCCGTAGGATGGATAGAAGGTGAAATGAGGTTGTTTAATATTTATAATAACATATCAGTATATTAATGATACTGATGTTATTAATTTATAATTAAACAACTAAAGAATAAGAAGTTGAAGAAGAAATAATCTTGAAATAATCGGTAGAAGAGATTACCTCTTCTTCGAAGCCCCTCCTTTAAACATCTTCTTTGGGCACTAGGGTTGGTCTTTTGAGAAGCCAAATACCTATATAAGGTTTCTAGGGAAGTGGGGAAGTTAAATGGGTAGAGGGTTTGCAAGCTTAAAGGCTCAAAATGGTGTGAGGAAGAGAGGGAGGAGGTGCCCTTTTATAAGGGAGGAGAGAGGCACCTTTGGAATCCTCAAAAATATTAGTTTAATATAAATTTAAAACCCAAATAAAAACCTCCAAAAATGACTCTATTAGAATATTAGATGATATATAGTTTAAATATCATCAAACAACAAAATTTAGACATGTTAGGAAATTATTTTAAACATTATCAACTTGATTTATCCTCATTTAATCAATTTAATTTTATTTGTGGTAATAACATTCTAAATTTTAAATTATATCAAATAATTACTTATTTGATAGGAATTTTCCATAAAATGTTAATTTATAACATTATAGACCATATAAATTTATATTTATAATTTTTAAATATTTTTGTGATTTTTAAATAATTTTTTAATATGATATTTTTATAAAATAACAATAGTGTCAATTTTTACACTATTTATTTATTTGGATTTAAATAAATTATATACAGAAGATATGTTCGAACTAAAAGCATTAATAGATTCATAAAAGGTCAAATGTATATAGAAAATTAGTGTAGAACATTAAATAGTTCATATACTATTTATTTTATTATTTGAAAAACCATTTATTTGGTTTATCTCTTAATAAAATAATTACTACAACATTTTTGTATAATTATTTAATATACATATTTGTTGAAAAAAAAATTAAAAATAAAATTCTATGATGAATATAAATCTATTACATTTCACAATAATACTTTTACACGAATTTATCTTCTTAAAATCACAATATTTATATTGTTATATTTATTAAATTATGAAGGTGACAACTTTGGCATCATTTAATATAAACAAATATAAGTGTCATAATCACTTTTATAAGGATCCAAATGGTCAAATATTAGACCATTGGATTATTATGGTTTACATTTACATGACCAATAAGTTTTGGTCAGGTTTTTGTGCCTTTTATGGTCACTATTAGTTTAATAAAAACTATATTCTTGATTTTTCACTAGATAAACAATTTCTGCATCACTATTGTGTCAAAATTAATGATAATTATTTAATACCTAAAAATTATAAATAAATTCATATGATGTAGATAGTTTTATTAGATTTTTTGAGACTATTAATGTTCAAAGTTTCATGAATTGTATCACTAAATTAAAATTAATATACTTATAAGATTTAAGAGAGTTACATGTTGTCACTTTCTTTGGTTTCAATAATAATTATATTATTTCATGGTTAAAATTCCAAGAAATGAATCCCGTCCAACCCTTAGGTGATATGGGTCTACTTTTATTGATGCAATAGTATTTTTTCAAGTGTTATGGTAATTTTATTATCTTATTTTTACTCTTAATTACCCGATTTACCTTTAACTGTAGTAAATAAAAATTACCGTAGTTACTATTCATAATGTCAAAAAAAGGAAACGTATTAACATAATTTGGACCCACTGAATTAAAATATGGAATCCATTTTTTCAAATTCAATACACAGAAGTTGCAGAAATTAAATTAAAATTAATGCCGTTGTTGAATGAAAACGGGGTTTTGTTTAAAACATTGCAAAAGATTGAATTGATTTAACAAACGAATTCAATGTAAAATCAATGATAATGACATAAATTATATTAAATGATAAAATATATTCTATTTATACTTCAAAACCATTCAATATTATAATTTTACCATATAAATTATTACGATGAAAAAAGTTGTTTTTAATAAAAATAGAGCGTGTTTTTACTTTTCATTAAAATATGAAAGTTATCAGAATAATATGAAAAATTTATCCAAAGTAAATTTTTATATCCTGATTCCAAATAAGAATTTTATTTTGTCAAATTTAACTTAAAATCATGTCAAAAACTAGATTTAAAGTGGGTGCGCCATTAAAAGGTGGCAAAACTGCATTTTTTTAAAAATACTAATTTTACCAGAAAAATTTATTTTTTTCTCTTAAAATGTTCTATAAAATGTGTAAGATGAATAATAATGTTATAAAATTGAAAACGTAGTTAATACTATTCATAACGTCTAGTTCGTGATAATATTATAACCATATATCGTTGTTTAGTGAAACCCAGTATTGCCTACAACACACGCAATCGAGGAAGGTCGTGATTGCGTGTAATGCAAGCCAAGTTAGGGTTGCGTGTTTTCAAGACTCCTTTGTTGTTTCATATAACAGAATCCAACCATATTTCATTTATACATTGAATATATATATATATATATATATATAAACACTCAATGTTGCATAGAATGACTATTATCAAACGAACTTGAAATTGTGTGTAACACAATAGTGTTGCATATATTGAAAGCTAATACGGTGTTGCATATAGCACAAGATAATATTGTTGTAGCATAAAACACATGACATCAAATAAATTAAAAAGAATACTTATCATAAAATCTCGGGGTGTTAAATTCTACCCCCCTTAAAATGAATTTCGCCCTCAAAATTCTCCGGGGTTATAAATCGTTTACCATTCATAGAAACCCACATCATAAAAAGGAATACTAAAACTTAATTTTAAAAAATAAAGTATGGAATGTAAAAACTACCCAAAGTAACTCATCACTGGGATTCCATATAGGATAACATAGGTGAAAATATGGATATGGAAGAAAAATCTAACCATCATGTTCTGATGGAGAGTGGTAGGGAACATGGCTATGAAAATTCCATCAATCACAAAGCCATAAATTTGTGATGATCTAAGGCACCATCTGATTCATCAGATATAAGAGCACTAGGACAAAATTTTGGTTTTCAATATCATTTCCCTTAAGTTGAAAATTTTGAATTATAAGAAATACTTGCTTGATTTTGGTACAATCTCGATGTTGTTCGTTCTTTGAAAAATTTCCACTTCATCTCTTAAAGAAAAGAAGTTGAATTTGTTATTCGTGAAGTGCTAACAGATCATGTGATAGAATGATTGGTCATTCCATCTGTTTCAAACAAAAGGTTATCAAAATTTATCAAATATAAATAAGTCCATCTATGGTGAGGTTAATCATATACGATTCCAAAAATGAACTTATACTTCACATATCATACCTCTTAATAAAATAAAACTAGTTTCTACTAACTAGGGACTTTTTGTAGGCTAGTGTTAGGCGATAAAGGCCAGTTGCACTTCGGTTGTCGGTTTGATTCCCACAGCCTTGTCCGACGCGATGGGCTGTCGCCCGTCCTGCAGGCTGTCCTTTTTCTAAAAATATATTACTATTACATCCCATCAATAATATCGAAAAGACTTATATCCTTAAACAATACTAACTCATGTCTAACATAATCCATTCCAATCTTTAGACTTATCTAAAATACTTCGGTCCAATTACTAGAAAGGTTATCTACCAATAATGTGAATACAAGAATTTCTCTCACATATATCATAAGATATATCTTGTTGGTTCAATTCCAGACACATGAATACCTTAGTCATATACTCTATTAAAACATAAATTACCATAGAACCTTAGTGAAAACATAAATACTGTCAAAAGGTAACTCTTTCCACATACAAAAATCCCAAAAATTCTATATACTCAAACCATAATATCACTGAGTCCTTATATTAGTAATGAGCTCATGAATACTATCAAATATTTCATTTTCTCCTTATCCCTTCATTATTCGCATATCATCTGCTTTCCAAAAATATCTAAATAACCTTCCATGTTTATCGGTACCATTCAACATATACTTACAAATACTTTAGAAAAAACAATAGTGTAACAATACTTAGATGATTCTTTATTCCATAGTATCATACATTATTTTTTATAAACATACAATCATTCCACTAACTTCTTAAACCACTGACTGAGCTTCATCATTTCTTTCATTTCATATTTCATTTGTATTCTCTTCATCATCATCCACATAAATACTACTCATATGACCATGTTGATTCTCTTCATGAGATTTTCCCTTAGGGCATTGTGCATAATGCCCATACATTCCACATTTAAAACATATAATCATTTTTGATGTCGTAGCAATTCCATTATCCTTGTCCATGGGGTTAACTGATCCTTTTCCTTTGAACTTACTGGCTTTGTGTCCTTCTTTTCCACACCCAAATCATCTTCCAGTTCATTCGAAACAATCTCCGTGATGCCTCTTCCCACATGATTTACATGAGGGAAATTGAACTTTCTTTCCTCTATGATCATCATGAAACTCCATCTTTCTGTTATTATCTGAGTCAAAAAACTTACCAAAGTGGAGATTATTGATCATATTATGAGATTTCTGATTAGGAATAATAACGATGTTTGGACTTCCATATCCCGTTTCATTTGGTTGCTCATGAAGAATATCATTCCATTGTCCGTCATATCCTCCATTATCGTGAATCTTCCTGTTTCCAACTATTTTCTAAAACCCAAAAAGAATAGTGTGAGAGGCAAAAATCATGCTAGGGAAAAAACATAGTAAAGGGGGAGTACCGTCAATATCTAACATCTTGGGTTAAATTCTAATATTGTTACTGTAGTTCTAGGACTATATCCTATACGTATACTTATCCTTAGGGACATCGCTAGACATACCTTAGAAATATATCTAGGGATATCACTAACATTTTCGCATCCTAGTTTCCAGAGGTTGAGTAAACCTTTCCTCTGATACCAACTGTATAGACTCGAAGCTTGACATATATGGAAATTACATTACTTTTTCGGAATAATTAATACATAACAAAAACAGACACACAAGGATCGTAATAGTTTAGTGTCTCTGGAAACTCAGAATATAAACTTCTAATCATGTTGAAATATCTTCAACAACTCCCATAACGATCTTCCCCTTTATGTTTCCTTACCTAAAAACTTTCTTTATTTTCTGGGGACAATAAAACATAAAAAGGGTGAGCTCAAATTCTCAGTAAGGGCAAACATATATAACATAAAACGATCTATAAACATTTGGAAGAAAAAACTTGAACCTGAAATTTAAACATCAAAATCTTGAGCAAAGACATAAATCGTGGAAGTACATAAGGAATATATCATAATGGAACATCAACCATGATAAAATATAATGGGAATAAAACATGTAATTGTGGAAACCATTCAGCACATGTTATGATATCCATAGTATCCCAGGCATTGCTGCCAAGACCATCTTAGTGGACAAAGTCCCTTTCTGAATCGAGTTCACTCCTCGTTTCAGTCCTGTAACACTGAACCGGATTAACATACCATTCCAGACATGTCTATCTCATGAGATAAAAATCTTTACCCAATGCATTGGATGGAGATATAGTTCCCACCCATCTCATAATGAAATCATTCTTACTTTTGCCACAAAATAAACATACATCATTCATAATAACCCAATAAATAAAATGGGTTTCATAAACATCATCCCATCATCACATAATCCATATAAAAGAAATGGATATCATTTCATAATAAGAAAATTGAAACCATTTAAATCATAGAGACATTATACTTGAAACATACAGATATGAAATAATGTCATCTTAGATGGAAAAATGGTTTTGATAAAACACTTGAAATTAATTCTTAAGGAAAATATCCTTTCTTCTTCAAAATCAATTTCTTTTCACAAAATGTAATGAAATTTTAAAAGAAAGATACTTTTTTGAAAATAGTCATGACATATTTTTGAGTAAGATTCATTAAAATAAGGCTTTATAAAACCGTAAAAATCCTTTCATGCCGTATAAGTTAAAAAAACATTCTTCTCATACTTTTGCCGGAAAAGTCCAAAAAGTACCTCGTAACGTAAAAAAATAATGATTCCTTACATACCATGTAGTAAAAGTAAAAAATGGGTAAAAAGGACTTCAAACGTTCATTAAAACACTTTTATAAAACATGGACATGGGTGATAGAAATAACCCCATTAAATACTTATGAATACGCAATCTCGGATAAAAATGAGATTTGCAAAATTATCCCTTACCTTAGGTCCGATATGCTTAGAATGTATCTGAACCTCATCTATAATGATATAAATAATGTCATTGAGTTATTATAGAATAATATTCATTGTTATGATATCATATATTGTTCACTTATGACTTTATATTACCCGTTCTTTTGTAAATTCCATGTTAAAGGGCTTGTTTGGGTAAAATCGTTTCATTTATCGTCCGTGTTTTGACATGTAATTATTCATATGATTACTTAGATAATTATTACTTAATTCTAAAATATAAATATTTATTTATATATAATACATATTCATAATATACATATATATAATAGATCTATAAATGGAAAGAAATATACCATTCCTGGAGACGGTAGGCCTTACGTATGCATGAACATTATTTTCGTTTCCTCATCGAATTGAATGGAATTAATTGGATGACATACATATATATATACATAAATACAGTATCATTATTATGTCATATATTTCATTATTACTTATTATATATACTTTATAATCATTCATGAATGGTTAATCCTTGAGAATGAATCTCATCGCGTCGTGGAGACGGTAGTCCGTACGTACGCACGAGCGATTATATCATTCCCATAATTGTTGAATTGAATTGGAGTGGATGATACAATATATCATAATCAGTATGATGTTATAATAATTATGTATAGTTATTATTTACACCATTATACGCATCCAAGTAAGGAGGTGTTGGAAAAACAGATTACACCACGGTGTGGAGACGGTATTCCGTACGTACGCACGCGCGGTGATTTTGTTTTCCGTAGGATGGATAGAAGGTTAAATGGGGTTTTTTCATATTTATAATAACATGTAAGTATATTACTGATACTGATGTTATTACTTTATAATGAAACAACTAAATAAGAAGAAGTTGAAGAAGAAATAAGCTTGAAATAATCGGTAGAAGAGATTACCTCTTCTTCGAATCACCTCCATTAAACTTATTTTTAGGGCACTAGGGTTGGACTTTTGAGAATAACAATACCTCAATAAGGATTATAGGGAAGTGGGAAAGTTAAATGGGTAGAGTTCGGCCGAGCTTCAAGGCTCAAAATGGTGTGAGGAAGAGAGGGAGGAGGTGCCCTTTTATAATGGACGAGAGGGGCACCTTTGGTATCCTCAAAAATATTACTATAATATAAATTCAAAACCCACATAAAAACCTCCAAAAATGACTCAATTCTAATATTACATGAGATAGGGTTGAAATATCATCAAAAAATAAAATTTATACATTTTATGAAATTATTTTAAACATTATCAACTTTATTTATCCTTATTTAATCAATTTAATTTTTTTTGTGGTAATAACATTATAAATTTTAAATTATAACAAATAATTACTTATTTGTTGTGAATTGACAATAATAGGTTAATTTATAACATGTTAGACAATTTAAATTTAAATTTATAATTTTTAAATATTTTTGTGATTTTTAAATAATTTTATAATATGTTATTTTTATAAAATAACAAGTGTCAATTTTGACACTATTCATTTATTTGAATTTAAATAAATTATATATAGAAGATATGTTCGAACTAAAAGCTTTAATAGATTCATAAAAGGTCATATGTATCTAGAAAATTAGTGTATCACATTAAATAGTTCATATAATATTTATTATATTATTTTTAAAACCATTTATTTGGTTTATCTCTTAATAAAATAATTACTGCAACATTTTTGTATAATTATTTAATATACATATATATTTCAAAAAAATTAAAAAATAAAATTCTATGATGGATGTAAATCGATTAAATTTCACAATAATACTTGTACTCGAATTTATCATCTTAAAATCACAATATTTAAATTGTTATATTTATTAAATAATGAAGGTGACAACTTTGGCATCATTTAAAATAAAATAATATAAGTGTCATAATAACTTTTATAAGGCTCCAAATGGTCAAATATTAGACCATTGGATGATTACGGTTTACATTTACATGAACACTAAGTTTTGGTCAGGGTTTTGTGCCTTTTATGGTCACTATTAGTTTAATAAATACTATATTCTTGATTTTTCACTAGATAAACAATTTCTGCATCACTATTGTGTCACAATTAATGATAATTATTTAATCCCTAAAAATTATAAATAAATTAATATTATGTGGATAATTTAATTAGATTTCTGGAGACTATTCATGTTCAAAATTTCATGAAGTTTATCACTAAATTAAAATTAATATACTTATAAGATTTAAGAGAGTGACATGTTGTCACTTTCTTTGGTTTTAATAATAATTATATTATTTCACGGTTAAAATTCCAAGAAATGAATCAAGTCTGACCCTTAGGTGATATGGGTCGACTTTTATTCATCCAATAGTATTTTTCAAGTGTTATGGTAATTTTATTATCTTATTTTTATTCTTCATTACC
The DNA here is from genome assembly GCA_963277665.1 of Viscum album. NCBI lineage: Eukaryota > Viridiplantae > Streptophyta > Magnoliopsida > Santalales > Viscaceae > Viscum > Viscum album. The sequence continues at coordinate 1,892,976,285 of OY728158.1, read as the reverse complement.
CGATTTACCTTTAACTGTAGTAAATAAAAAATACCATAGTTACTATTCATAATGTCAAAAAAGTAACCTATTAAAATAATTTGAACCCACTGAATTAAAATATTGAATCCATTTTTTCAAATTCAATACACAAAATTTTCATAAATTAAGTTAAAATTAATCCTGTTGTCGAATGAAAATGGGTTTTTGTTTAAAAAATTGCAAAAGATTGAATTGATTTAACCTATGAATTCAATGTAAAATCAATGATAATGACATAAAATATATTAAATGGTAAAAATTTATTCTATTTATACTTTAAAACCAATCAATATTATAATTTAACCATATAAATTATTACGATGAAATTTTTTTTAAATTAAAATATAGCATGTTTTTACTATTCATTAAAATATGAAAGTTATCAGAATAATCTGAAAATTTTATCCAAAGTAAATTTTTATATCCTGATTCCAAAGAATAATTTTATTTTGTCAAATTGAACTTAAAAACATGTCAAAAACTTGATTTTAAGTGGGTGTTCCATCAAAAGGTGGCAAAACTGCATTTTTTGAAAAATACTTATTTTACCTGAAACTTTTATTTTTTTCTCATACAATGTTCTAGAAAATGTGTATCATGAATAATAATGTCATAAAATTAAAAATGTAGTTAATACTATTCATAACGGCGATTTTGTGATAATATTATAACCATATATCGTTCTTTAGTGAAACCCGGTATTGCCTGCAACACACGCTATCGAGGAAGGTCGTGATTGCATGTAATGCAAGCCAAGTTAGGCTTCTGTGTTGTGCAAGACTCCTTTGTTGTTTCATATAACATAATCCAACCATATTTCATTTATAATTTGAATATATATATATATACACTCAATGTTGCATAGAATGACTATTATCAAACGAACTTGAAATTGTGTGTAACACAATAGTGTTGCGTATACTGCAAGCTAATACGGTGTTGCGTATAGCACAAGATAATCTTGTTGTAGCATAAAACACATGACATAAAATAAATTAAAAGGAATACTTATCATAAAATCTCGGGGTGTTACATTCTACCCCCCTTAAAATGAATTTCGCCCTAGAAATTAGTCGGGGTTATAAATCGTTTTCCATTCATAGAAACCGACATCGTAAAAAGGAATACTAAAACTTAATTTTAAAAACTAATGTATGGAATGTAACAATTACCCAAAGTAACTCATCACTGGGTTTCCATATAGGATAACATAGGTGAAAATATGGAAATGGATGAAAAATCTAACCATCATGTTCTGATGGAGAGTGGTGGAGAAGATGGCTATGAAAAATTCATAAATCACAAAGCCATAAATTTGTGATGATCTAAGGTAACATCTGATTCATCAGATATAAGATCACTAGGACAACATTTTTTGTTCAAAATATCATTTCCCTAAAGTTGAAAATTTTTAATTAGAAGAAATACTTGAATGATTTTGGTACAATCTCACAGTTGTTCATACTTTGAAGAATTTCAACTTCATCTCTTAAAGAAATGAAGTTGAATTTGTTATTAGTGAAGTGATAATAGATCATGTGATAGAATGATGGGTCATTCCATCTGTTTCAAACAAAAGTTTAGAAAAAGCTGTCAAATATATATAAGTCCATCTATGGTGAGGTTAATCATACACGATTCCAAAAATGAACATATACTTAATATATCATACCGCTTAATAAAATAAAACTAGTTTATACTAACTAGGGACTTCCTATAGGCCAGTGGTAGGCGATAAAGGCCAGTCGCACTTCGGTTGTAGGTTTGATTCCCACAGCTTTGTCCGACGCGATGGGTTGTCGCCGGTCCTGCAGGTTGTCCCTTTTCTAAAACTACATTACTATAACATCCCATCAATAATATCGAAAAAATTTCTATCCTTAAAAAATACTAACTTATGTCCAAAAAAATCCATTCCAATCTTTAGACTTATCTAAAATACATCGGTCCAATTACTAGAAAGGTTATCTACCAAGAATATGAATACAATCATTAATGTCACGTATATTATAAGATATATCTTGTTGGTTACATTCCAAACACATGAATACCTTAGTCATATATTCTCTTGAAACATAAATTACCATAGAACCTTAGTGAAAACATGAATACTGTCAAAAGGTAACTCTTTCCACATACCAAAATCCAAAAAATTATATATAATCAAACCATAATATCATTTAGTCCTTATATCAGTAATGAGCTCATGAATACTGTCAAACATTTCATTTTCTCCTTATCCATTCATTATTCGCATGTCATATACTTTCTAAAAATATCTAAATAACCTTCCATGGTTACCGGTACCAATCAACATATACTTTCAAATACTTTAGAAAAAACAATAGTGTAACAATCCTTAGATGATTCTTTATTCCATAGTACCATACATTATTCTTTATAAACATACAATCATTCCACTGACTTCTTAAACCACTGGCTGAGCTTCATCATTTATTTCATTTCATATTTCATTTGCAGTCTCTTCATCATCATCCACATAAATACTACTCATATGACCATGCCGATTCCCTTCATGTGATTTTCCCTTAGGGAATTGGTTTGCATAATCCACATACATTCCACATTTAATGTAACACCCGAGACTTTTATGTTATATAAATCATCAAAGGAATCTTTTTCTACACAACACTTGCTTGGCTTGCTTTACACGCAATCGCGACCTTCCTCGATAGCTTGCGTCGTACGCAATACCGAGTTTCACTAAACAACAATATGCTATTAAAACTAGCCGTTATGAATAGTAATAACCACTTTTTGAAATTTTATAAATTTTATTTTTCAAAATGGACTTCATTTTTGGACTCAGAATATCGAAATTATCCTAGGGTGAAATTTTGGTATTTTTCTGAAAACTTTCAATTTTTGATGAATAGTGAAACCACTAAGTGGTAGGTTAAAAACTGAATTTTGCATAAAACATAATTTTACCGCTTCTGTGAATGGAATTTCAAAAATCCGAGAGACACGGTTAATATCAAGGACTAAAATGTGGTTCAATGAGATGAAAATAATTTTTTTGGTGAATAGTAACTTTTTACTATTTTTACCGCGGTTAATAGTAAATAGGGTAACTAAGGGTAAATATGATATTAATATTACCCTAACACATGTCCTAATTCTATTGGACAAGTGTAATTCGACCAAAAACAAACTTAGGAATAAAATATGACCATTTAGGCCCACTTGGATTAGATTAGGACATTTATTATTAATTTATTTAAAGAAGGGTTAAAATAGTTAAAATCAAAGTTTAATAAGTAAATCATTTTTAATATAGGGTTATACATAAGATAAATTCGATTGTAAATATTCATTAGAAAGCTAAAACGATTTCCTACATGATGGTATTTTATTTGTAATTTTTAGACATCAAATAATTTAATTTATTTATGACACAAAGATGATGCAGTAATTATCTTATTAATGAAATATTGACAAAATTGATAATATAAATACCAAAATAAATGTAATTTGAGACTTTTTATGAATTCCACTAATTTTCTAGGTTACTATGATATATTAGTATGGATTTAATAAACTTGGTTCGAACATATAATTCTGTTATGACTTTCACAAAAATCATATATCAAATAGTGTCAAAATTGACACAAAATAGTTTTTAAATCAAATATTATATTATTAATTGTTATTTTATTCCTAAAAATCTAAGGTTCGGCCAAATGACTTAGATAAGGATATATATATATTAATAATAAACAATTTGGGGTTCGTTTGGCATGTTATAGTAAGTGTATTAACCATATAGTGAAAGAAAACAAAAAGACACGGTAAAAGTTAAATTAATTAACTTAGAGTTAAATCTAATTGATAGGGTTAAAATAATACCCTAAACTTGTCTAAATCCTATTGGTTGATAGTATTTCGACCCATCCCCACTTTAGATTCGAAATAAGACCCTTTGGAACCATTATAAACCGATTTGACTTTAATATAAAATAATATTTTGAGATATTCCTAAGGTGCCCCTCTCCTCCCTTATAAAAGGGCACATCCTCCCCCTCCTCCTCACACCAATTTGAGCACTCAAGATCGGCCAACCCCTGCCATTTTCCCTTCTCCACTTCCCTAGAATAATCCTAGAGGTCCTGGTCTTCTCCAAAGACCAATCTTAGTTCCTTAAGTGGAGGATTCAAAAAGGCGTTCCAAAGAAGAGGTAATATCCATTACCGATCTTTTCAATTTCTTTCTTCTTCAACTTCTTCTTCTTTAGTTGTTTCATTATAAAGTAATAACATCAGTATTACTTACATACTGATATGTTATTATAAATATGAAACAACCCTAATTCACCTTCTATCCATCCTACGGAAAAATGAAATCACCGCGCGTGCGTACGTACGGAATACCGTCTCCACGCCGTGGTGTAATCTATTTTCCACCATCACCTTACAAGGATGGGTATAATGGTGTAATCAGTAACTATATATGATTATTATTAAGTAATATTGATACTGAAATAATATATATATATACTCCAATACAATTCCACGATCATAGGAACGATATCATCACTCGTGCGTACGTACGGAATACCGTCTCCACGATGTGATGCGACTCGTTCTACATGATCTTCATTTCATAATGATTATATAAATGAATTGAATGAATGAATATGGTATATACTACACTAATACCATTCTGGAAATGAATTATCTATAACCTAAAGATAAGAATAAGAATTTATTCGACAAAACACGCATAAGAACAAAAAGTTATAAAGACCCGAGTAACAAGTAACAATGAAATATTACTAACAAGAAGCTAATAATATGACCATATATTATCTCATATCAATATGTATGATTCTGGAATAAGTAAATAACATTATTTAAACCATTATACAGGAGCTTCGGACACGAACAAAGCATATCGGACCTAAGGTAAGGGAAATATCACAATCTCATTTTTATCCGAGATTGTTTATTCGTAAGTATTTACTGGGGTGTATTTTATCATCCACATCCATGTTCCCTCAATATGTAATATTGTTTCCATCCACTTGAAATAGTTTAAATCCAATTTTACCCTTAGGTGAGTTTTTAGTAAAGAATATGAAAGGAATCTTTTGTCGTTTTTCCGTACGAGGTACTTTTTGACTTTTCCGACAAAAGTACGAAGAATGTTTTTTTTAACTTATACGGCATGAATGGAATTTTAAAACATTACTTCAAAGAAGCTTCCTTTACAAGTTTTCAAGTTTATTTTTAATCAACTTCTTTTATTTTAAAGTTGTATGACATGTTATGAAAGGAAAAATGTTTTTGAAGAAGAAAGGATATTTTCCTCAAGAATTCAATTCAAGTGTTTTATCAAAATTATTTTCCATCTAAGATAATAAAGGGTTATGTTTCTATCCATATTTTTACATTGGTTTGACTATGTTGTGATGGAATTATGTTTATGAATTCCTTTATCATATATGAATTGATTTATGATGACATGATGTTTCAAGAATCCCATTTTTGTTATATGTGTTATGCGATGATGTATGTTTTATGATTATGTGGCACACATAAGAAAGGATTCATTATAATATGGGTGGGACCTATATCTCCCTCCAATGCATTGGGTAATGATTTTATATCTCATGAGATAGACATGGCTGGAACGGAAGGTTATTTCGGTTCAGTGATACAGGACTGAAACGAGGAGTGAACTCGGTTCAGAAAGGGACTTTATCCACTAAGATAGTCTTGGCAATGAGTCATGACTAACAAGAAATGATTTTCCATGATTATGTGTGCATGCCACAAAGATTCAAGTTTTATGTTATGATTATGGGGATCTCATTTTCACTTCTATGATTTATTCCATGTTAAGATATTATTATCTCTCTTGCAGGTTTTAATTTTCGAAAAGATATGATATGATTTTTATTTCCTTTATTTTCCCTTGCTGAGCATTTGAGCGCACCCTTTTATTTTTTCTTTTCCCCAGGCCAGGAAGATGGATATTAAGTAGAATATGCTAAAAGGGACCCTAGATATGATGAAATAAATGGGAGACACTGTAGAAGATTTATGAACCAGTTGTTTATGTTTCCCAGTTTCTAAAGACACTATACCTATACGGTCCTTTGTGGTTATGTCATATGTTGTAATAAGTGTGATTCAATTTTGACGTATTAACAATGTATGTAAAGTGTGGGTCGTTATAGTTGGTATCAGAGGAAAGGTATAGTCAACCTTTGGAAACTAGGATGTGAAAGCCTTAGTAAGAACCCTAAGGATAAGTCTAAGCATAGAACACAATCTTAGAAATGGCCATGAATAACCTAGGATAAGACCATAAGCATGAAAATTTTATTCTTGAATTATGTGGTTTCCTATTATAATTAGTGTTGCTCACACTATTCTTCTTGGTTTTAGTCAATGGCTGGAACCCGAAGGAACCGTGTTAATGCGGAATGCGATGGGCAATGCAATGATTGTCCCCCTGAGCAACCAAACGATATGGGAGCTGGAATGCAAAATCTTGTAGCCATGCTAACACAAGTTTCTCAAGCTATGAATCATGCTGGATTTCCAAACGAACAAAGGAGGGAGCAACATTCTGTTGAATCCTTCATGAGGCAGCGTCCACCATCTTTCAGCGGGTCTACTGATCCATTAGTTGATGAACAATGGATTAGTACTACTGAATAGATATTTTCAGTTCTTCAATGTTCTGAGCATGATAAAGTCATCCTAGCAGTGTATCGTTTGGAAGGAGATGCTGATCAATGGTGGAATCTTGTTAAGAATACAAGGCAAAGGGATGAAATTGAGTCTATGGAATGGGACGAGTTCAAGAACTTATTTTTCAATAAGCACTTCCCTCGTATTCTCCGAACAAAGATGGAGAAAGAGTTCCTTGAATTGAAGCAAAGGGATGATGAATCTGTTGGTACCTATGAAGCAAATTTTACCAGACTTGCAAGGTACGCTTCTGGTATTATTATCCAACCTGAGAGTAAGATCGATCGATTCTTTAGTGGCTTAAAACCAAGTCTTCGAAGGGCGTTAGCCATAAGGGACTTCAATAGCTACGAGGAAATCGTTCGATGTGCTCTCAAAGTCGAGATGGAGATTGGAGTAACCCATCAGTCACATGGGTTTGATAAGAAGAGGAATATGGAATTCAAAGAAAAATCTAAAGAGCACACGGAAAAGAAGATGAACTTTCCCTTATTCTCAAAGTGTGGAAAGAAACATGGAGGGAGTTGTCTTAAAGGGACAAGTAAATGTTTTAAATGTGGAAAGGAAGGTCATCGGGCATTTGAATGTCGTGATAATGGGAAGAAGATGTCTAATGATGCAAACAATGGAAGGGATACACAGAATGAACCTGCTACACTTCAATGTTTCAAGTGCAAGGAGATGGGGCATTATGCCAATCAATGCCCAAATCCAAGGGTTGATGATGATGGCCGACGTCAACAAACTCTTAAGGCTAAAGAAAAAGGAAAGTCACATGCAATTTCTATCAGCGATGTGGAGTACGATAACGATGTGGTGAAAGGTACACTTACCATCCACTCTAAAGTAGCAAATGTTTTATTTGATTCTGGATCCACCCACTCTTTTATTTCTGAAAATTTTTCTAAGGGTATCACCGTATTACCTCAACAATTAGATGTTGAGTTAGCTGTGACAACACCTAATGGCACATCAATCGCATCAGAAGTTTATAATTCTTCTCCGATCGAAGTTTGTGGGAAAGTGCTTCCTGCAAATCATGTGATCCTTCCTTTAGTGGAATTTTATGTGATTCTTGGCATGGATTGGCTTTCTCTACATGGAGCTCATATCAATTGCCAAAGAAGGGAAGTCACATTTCATATTCCAGATCAACCTACGATCGTCTATCAATGCAAGGATGAACATAACCTTCCAGTGGAAATTTCTTCCATCTTATGGGTATTGATTCCACTAAATGAAGGTTATTTATCTCAAATAGTTGGTGAGAAACTCACGATTAAGAATATGCCCATTGTACGAGAGTTTGATGATGTCTTTCCGGAGGAATTACCGGGTCTTCCACCAAATCGTGAAGTTGAGTTTTCAATAGAACTCGTACCGGGTGCTTTGCCTATTTCAAAGACACCTTATAGAATGGCCCCAATTGAGTTGCAGGAATTGAAGAAGCAACTCCAAGAGAATCTTGATAAGGGATTCATACGCCCTAGTGCGTCACCTTGGGGAGCACCTGTTCTATTTGTTAAGAAGAAATATGGATCAATGAGACTCTGCATTGATTATAGAGAACTTAACAAGATCACTATCAAGAACAAATATCCTCTCCCACGCATTGATGACTTATTTGACCAACTACGCGGAGCTCAATACTTTTCCAAGATTGATCTTCGTTCAGGGTATCATCAATTAAGGGTCAAAAGGGAGGATATACCAAAGACGGCTTTCCGTACAAGGTATGGACACTATGAATTTATAGTGATGCCATTTGGTCTTACTAATGCCCCTGCTATCTTCATGGATCTAATGAATAGAGTCTTTAGAGACTATCTTGATCAATTTCTGGTAGTCTTTATAGACGATATTCTTGTCTATTCAAAGAGCAAGGAAGAGCATGAAGATCACTTGAGAATTATATTGAAGACCCTGAGAAAAGAGAAGCTTTATGCCAAATTTACCAAGTGTGAATTTTGGATTCAAAAAGTTGCATTTTTGGGTCATATAATCTCAAAAGAGGGGATATCTGTGGATCCAGCAAAAACAGAGGTTATCGAAAGATGGTAAAGACCAACAACAGTAACTGAGATCCGAAGTTTTCTTGGTTTGGCTGGTTATTATCGACGTTTTGTAAAAGATTTTTCACGATTATCTAATCCACTCACCAAGTTGACTCGGAAAGGAGTTAAGTTTGTCTGGACAGAGGAATGTGAAGAGAATTTCAAGGAGTTGAAAAGAAGGTTATCCAGTGCACCTGTGCTCACACTGCCTTGTAGTGGAGAAAGGTTTGTGATCTACAGTGATGCATCCAAGAAGGGATTGAGGTGTGTTCTTATGCAAAATGATATGGTGATAGCTTATGCCTCACGACAGTTGAAAATCCATGAGCAAAATTACCCAACACATGATTTGGAGTTGGCTGCGGTAATCTTTGCATTAAAGATTTGGAGGCATTACCTTTATGGTGAAAGGTGTGATATTTATACTGATCATAAAAGTTTAAAGTATATTTTCACACAAAAGGAGCTGAATATGTGCCAAAGAAGATGGTTGGAGCTGATTAAGGATTATGACTGCTCAATCCATTACCACCCTGGGAAAGCAAACAAGGTGGCAGATGCATTAAGTCGACAAGACCATGCTAGTTTATCCATGACGAGGATCACAAAAGATCCAATATTTATGGATTTACAAAGGATGGATCTTGGAATTATAATGGAAGGGGAAAAATCTTATCTTTCTCAAATGAATGTTCAACCATCTTTACATGTGAAGATTAAAGAGGCACAGAAAGAAGATGTCGAGTTACAAAAGAAGGTGAGAAATGTTCCTGAATTCAACCTTGATTGTGATGGGATAATAAAGTTCAGGAATCGGGTTTGTGTTCCTCCCATCCCCGAATTAAAGAAAGAGCTGCTGGATGAGGCTCATAGTTCTTCATTCTCTATTCATCCTGGAAGCACGAAGATGTATAGGGACCTGAAAGAGTACTTCTGGTGGGATGGCATGAAAAGAGATGTTGCTGAATATGTCTCTCGATGCTTGGTTTGTCAACAAGTTAAAGCTGAGAGACAGAAGTCTAAGGGGATGTTACAACCATTACCCATACCCGAATGGAAATGGGAAAACATCACTATGGACTTTGTCACAGGACTTCCTAAAACATCCAAAGGCAATAATGCTATCTGGGTCATAGTTGATCGTCATACAAAGTCTGCACACTTCATTGCTATTAGAGAGGATTTCTCTCTAGATCAGCTTGCCAGGATATATGTAAAGGAAGTGGTAAGATTGCATGGAGTACCACTTTCTATTATATCTGATCGAGATCCGAGATTTACCTCGAAGTTCTGGCGAAGTCATCAGCATACTCTGGATACAGAGTTGAGTTTCAGCACTGCTTATCATCCCCAGACAGACGGTCAGTCTGAGAGAACAATTCAAACCCTAGAAGATATGTTGAGAGCTTGCTCTATGGATTTCAAAGGAGGTTGGGATCAACACCTACCTTTGGTGGAATTTTCTTATAATAATAGCTTTCACTCCAGTATTCAGATGGCTCCTTATGAAGCTCTCTATGGAAAGAAATGCAGGACTCCAACTTGCTGGGATGAAGTTGGGGAAAGAAAGCTATTAGGACCTGATCTCGTTGATGAAATGGCAGAAAAGGTCAGATCTATTCAACAACACATAAGAGCAGCTCAGAGTCGACAGAAAAGTTATGCCGACAACCGAAGAAAAGACCTAGAGTTTGAAGTGGGTGATAAAGTGTTCTTACGAATATCTCCCTGGAAGAGGGTTATGAGATTTGGAAAGAAGGGGAAGTTGAGCCCTAGATATATCGGTCCTTTTAAAATACTGGATCGTGTTGGGAAGGTAGCTTACCGATTGGCTCTTCCACCGAATCTCTCTCAAGTTCACGATGTGTTCCATGTATCTCTCCTGAGAAAGTACATACCAGATCCTTCACATGTACTCAGCTCAGAAGTTGTACCGCTGGAGCAAGATCTTTCTTATGAAGAACAGCCGATAGAGATTCTGGATCGTAGCGAAAAAGTCCTACGAAACAAGACCACTCGCTTGGTGAAAGTTTTATGGAGAAACCACCAACTTGAAGAAGCTACATGGGAGCTTGATGATATGATGAGGGAGAAGTATCCTCATTTGTTTGTTGCAAAGTGACGAATTTCGAGGGAGAAATTCTTTTTAAGGGGGGTAGAATGTAACACCCGAGACTTTTATGTTATATAAATCATCAAAGGATTCTTTTTCTACACAACACTTTCTTGGCTTGCTTTACACGCAATCGCGACCTTCCTCGATAGCTTGCGTCGTACGCAATACCGAGTTTCACTAAACAACAATATGCTATTAAAACTAGCCGTTATGAATAGTAATAACCACTTTTTGAAATTTTATAAATTTTATTTTTCAAAATGGACTTCATTTTTGGACTCAGAATATCGAAATTATCCTAGGGTGAAATTTTGGTATTTTTCTGAAAACTTTCAATTTTTGATGAATAGTGAAACCACTAAGTGGTAGGTTAAAAACTGAATTTTGCTTAAAACATAATTTTACCGCTTCTGTGAATGGAATTTCAAAAATCCGAGAGACACGGTTAATATCAAGGACTAAAATGTGGTTCAATGAGATGAAAATAATTTTTTTGGTGAATAGTAACTTTTTACTATTTTTACCGCGGTTAATAGTAAATAGGGTAACTAAGGGTAAATATGATATTAATATTACCCTAACACATGTCCTAATTCTATTGGACAAGTGTAATTCGACCAAAAACAAACTTAGGAATAAAATATGACCATTTAGGCCCACTTGGATTAGATTAGGACATTTATTATTAATTTATTTAAAGAAGGGTTAAAATAGTTAAAATCAAAGTTTAATAAGTAAATCATTTTTAATATAGGGTTATACATAAGATAAATTCGATTGTAAATATTAATTAGAAAGCTAAAACGATTTCCGACATGATGGTATTTTATTTGTAATTTTTAGACATCAAATAATTTAATTTATTTATGACACAAAGATGATGCAGTAATTATCTTATTAATGAAATATTGACAAAATTGATAATATAAATACCAAAATAAATGTAATTTGAGACTTTTTATGAATTCCACTAATTTTTTAGGTTACTATGATATATTAGTATTGATTTAATCAACTTGGTTCGAACATATAATTCTGTTATGACTTTCACAAAAATCATATATCAAATAGTGTCAAAATTGACACAAAATAGTTTTTAAATCAAATATTATATTATTAATTGTTATTTTATTACTAAAAATCTATGGTTCGGCCAAATGACTTAGATAAGGATATATATATTAATAATAAACAATTTGGGGTTCGTTTGGCATGTTATAGTAAGTGTATTAACCATATAGTGAAAGAAAACAAAAAGACACGGTAAAAGTTAAATTAATTAACTTAGAGTTAAATCTAATTGATAAGGTTAAAATAATACCCTAAACTTGTCTAAATCCTATTGGTTGATAGGATTTCGACCCATCCCCATTTTAGCTTCGAAATTAGACCCTTTGGAACCATTATAAACCGATTTTGACTTTAATATAAAATAATATTTTGAGATATTCCTAAGGTGCCCCTCTCCTCCCTTATAAAAGGGCACCTCCTCCCCCTCCTCCTCACACCAATTTGAGCACTCAAGATCGGCCAACCCCTGCCATTTTCCCTTCTCCACTTCCCTAGAATAATCCTAGAGGTCCTGGTCTTCTCCAAAGACCAATCTTAGTTTCTTAAGTGGAGGATTCAAAAAGGCGTTCCAAAGAAGAGGTAATATCCATTACCGATCTTTTCAATTTCTTTCTTCTTCAACTTCTTCTTCTTTAGTTGTTTCATGATAAAGTAATAACATCAGTATTACTTACATACTGATATGTTATTATAAATATGAAACAACCCTAATTCACCTTCTATCCATCCTACGGAAAAATGAAATCACCGCGCGTGCGTACGTACGGAATACCGTCTCCACGCCGTGGTGTAATCTATTTTCCACCATCACCTTACAAGGATGGGTATAATGGTGTAATCAGTAACTATATATGATTATTATTAAGTAATATTGATACTGAAATAATATATATATATACTCCAATACAATTCCACGATCATAGGAACGATATCATCACTCGTGCGTACGTACGGAATACCGTCTCCACGATGTGATGCGACTCGTTCTACATGATCTTCATTTCATAATGATTATATAAATGAATTGAATGAATGAATATGGTATATACTACACTAATACCATTCTGGAAATGAATTATCTATAACCTAAAGATAAGAATAAGAATTTATTCGACAAAACACGCATAAGAACAAAAAGTTATAAAGACCCGAGTAACAAGTAACAATGAAATATTACTAACAAGAAGCTAATAATATGACCATATATGATCTCATATCAATATGTATGATTCTGGAATAAGTCAATAACATTATTTAAACCATTATACAGGAGCTTCGGACACGAACAAAGCAAATCGGACCTAAGGTAAGGGAAATATCACAATCTCATTTTTATCCGAGATTGTTTATTCGTAAGTATTTACTGGGGTGTATTTTATCATCCACATCCATGTTCCCTAAATATGTAATATTGTTTCCATCCACTTGAAATAGTTTAAATCCAATTTTACCCTTAGGTGAGTTTTTAGTAAAGAATATGAAAGGAATCTTTTGTCGTTTTTCCGTACGAGGTACTTTTTGACTTTTCTGACAAAAGTACGAAGAATGTTTTTTTTAACTTATACGGCATGAATGGATTTTTAAAACATTAATTCAAAGAAGCTTCCTTTACAAGTTTTCAAGTTTATTTTTAATCAACTTCTTTTATTTTGAAGTTGTATGACATGTTATGAAAGGAAAAATGTTTTTGAAAAAGAAAGGATATTTTCCTCAAGAATTCAATTCAAGTGTTTTATCAAAATTATTTTCCATCTAAGATAATAAAGGGTTATGTTTCTATCCATATTTTTACATTGGTTTGACTATGTTGTGATGGAATTATGTTTATGAATTCCTTTATCATATATGAATTGATTTATGATGACATGATGTTTCAAGAATCCCATTTTTGTTATATGTGTTATGCGATGATGTATGTTTTATGATTATGTGGCACACATAAGAAAGGATTTATTATAAGATGGGTGGGACCTATATCTCCCTCCAATGCATTGGGTAATGATTTTATATCTCATGAGATAGACATGGCTGGAACGGAAGGTTATTTCGGTTCAGTGATACAGGACTGAAACGAGGAGTGAACTCGGTTCAGAAAGGGACTTTGTCCACTAAGATAGTCTTGGCAATGAGTCATGACTAACAAGAAATGATTTTCCATGATTATGTGTGCATGCCACAAAGATTCAAGTTTTATGTTATGATTATGGGGATCTCATTTTCACTTCTATGATTTATTCCATGTTAAGATATTATGATCTCTCTTGCAGGTTTTAATTTTCAAAAAGATATGATATGATTTTTATTTCCTTTATTTGCCCTTGCTGAGCATTTGAGCTCACCCTTTTATGTTTTCTTTTCCCCAGGCCAGGAAGATGGATATTAAGTAGAATATGCTAAAAGGGACCCTAGATATGATGAAATAAATGGGAGACACTGTAGAAGATTTATGAACCAGTTGTTTATGTTTCCCAGTTTCTAAAGACACTATACATATACGGTCCTTTGTGGTTTTGTCATATGTTGTAATAAGTGTGATTCAATTTTGAAGTATTAACAATGTATGTAAAGTGTGGGTCGTTATATTTAAAACATCTAATCATTGTTGATGTCGTAGCAATACCATTATCCTTGTCCATGGTGTTAACTGAACCTTTTATTTTGCACTTACTGGCTTTGTGTCCTTCTTTTCCACACCCAAAGAATCTTCCAGTTCCTTTGAAACATTCTCCCTGATGCCTCTTCCAACATGATTTACATGAGGGAAATTCAACTTTCTTTCCTCTGTGATCATCATGAAAATCCATCTTTCTCTTATTATCTGAGTCAGGAAACTTACCAAAGTTGAGATTATTGATCATATTATGAGATTTATGATTAGGAATAATAACGATGTTTGGACTTCCAAATCCTGTTTCATTTGGTTTCTCATGAAAAATATCATTTCATTGTCCGTCATATCCTCCATTATCGTGAATATTCTTATTCCCAACCATTTTCTAAAACCCAAAAAGAATAGTGTGAGAGGAAAAAAGCATGCTTGGGAAAACTACATAGTAAAGGGGGAGTACCATCAAAATCGAACATCTTAGGTTAAATTCTAAGATCGTTACCGTAGTTCTAGGACTATATCCTATACGTATAATTATCCTTAGGGACATCCCTAGACATCCCTTAGAAATATCTCTAGGGATCTCACTAACGTTTTCGCATCCTAGTTTCCAAAGGTTGACTAAACCTTTCCTCTGATACCAACTATAGAGACCCGAAGCTTGATGTATATGGACATTACATTACTTTTGCGGAATACTTAATACATAACAAAAACAGACACACAAGGATCGTAAAGGTTTAGTGTCTTTGGAACCTCAGAATATAAACTTCTAATCATGTTGAAATATCTTCAAAAACTCCAATAACGATCTTCCCCTTTTTGTTTCCTTACCTAAAACATTTCTTTATTTTCTGGGGAAAATAAAACATAAAAAGGGTGAGCTCAAATGCTCAGTAAGGGAAAACATATATAACATAAAACAATACATAAAAATTTGGAAGCAAAAACTTGAACATGAAATTTAAACATCAAAATCTTGAGCAAAGACATAAATCGTGGAAGTACGTAAGGAATATATCATAATGGAACATCAACCCTGATAAAATATAATTGGAATAAAACATGTAATTTTGGAAACCATTCAGCACATGTTATGATTTTTGTAGTAGCCAAGGCATTGCTGCCAAGACCATCTTAGTGGAAAAGTCCCTTTCTGAATCGAGTTCACTCCTCATTTCAGTCCTGTAACACTGAACTAGATTAACATACCTTTCTAGACATTTCTATCTCATGAGACATAAATCTTTACCCAATTCATTGTAGGGAGATATAGGTCCCACCCATCTCATAATGAAATCATTCTTACTTGTGCCACAAAATAAACATACATCATTCATAATAACCAAAAAAAATGGGTTTCATAAACATCATCCCATCATCACATAATCCATATAAAATAAATGGATATCATTTCATAACAAGAAAAGTGAAACCATGTAAATCATAGAGACATTATACTTGAAACATACACATATGAAATAATGTCATCTTATATGGAAAAATGGTTTTGATAAAACACTTGAAATGAATTCTTGAGGAAAATATCCTTTCTTCTTCAAAATCAATTTCTTTTCACAAAACGTCATGCAATTTTAAAAGAAAGAAATTTTGATGAAAATATTCTTGAAATATTTTGGAGTATATTCATTAAAATAAGGCTTTATAAAACCGTAAAAATCCTTTCATGCCCTATAAGCTAAAAAAACATTCTTCTCGTACTTTTGCCGAAAAAGTCAAAAAAGCACCTCGTAACGTAAAAAAAAGCAAGATTCCTAAAATAACATGTAGTAAAAGTCAAATATATGTAAAAAGGAATTCAAAAATACATGAAAAAACTTTTATAAAACATGGACATGGATGATAAAAATAACCCGAGAAAATAATTATGAATAAGCAATCTCAGATAAAAATGAGATTTGCAAAATTATCCCTTACCTTAGGTCTGATATGCTTCGTATGTATCTAAACCTCCTATATAATGATTTAAATAATGTCATTGACTTATTACAGAATCATATTCATTGTTATGATATCATATATGGTTCAGTTATGACTTTATATTACCCGTTCTTTTGTAAATTCAATGTTAAAGAGCGTTTTGGGTAAAATCGTTTCATTTGTCGTCCGTGTTTTGAAATGTAATTATTCATATGATTACTTAGATCATGATTACTTAATTCCAGAATATAAAACATGATTTATATATAATATATATTCAGAATATACATATATATAATAGATCGATAAATGCAAAGAAATACACCGTTCATGGAGACGGTAGGCCGTACGTACGCATGAACGTTGTTTTCGTTTCCTCACTGAATTGAATGGAATTAATTGGATGACAAACATATATATATACATAAATACAGTATCATTATTATGTCATATATTTCATGATTAATTATTATATATACTTTATAATCTTTCATGAATGGTTAATCATTGAGAATGAATCTCATCGCGTCGTGGAGACGGTAGTCCGTACGTACGCACGAGCGATGATATCGTTCTCATAATTATTGAATTGAATTGGAGTGGATGATACAATATATCAGAATCATTATGATGTTATAATAACTATGTATATTTATTCTTTACACCATTATACCCATCCAAGTAAGGTGGTGTTGGAAAAACAGATTACACCACGACGTGGAGATGGTATTTCGTACATATGCACGCGCGGTGATTTTGTTTTCCGTAGGATGGATAGAAGGTGAAATGGGGTTGTTTAAAATTTATAATAACATATCAGTATAATTCTGATACTGATGTTATTACTTTATAATAAAAAAACTAAAGAAGAAGAAGTTGATGAAGAAATAATCTTGAAATAATCGGTAGAAGAGATTACCTCTTCTTCGAAGCACCTCCTTTAAACTTCTTCTTAGGGCACTAGGGTTTGTCTTTGGAGAAAACCAATACCTCTATAAGGTTTCTAGGGAAGTGGGGAAGTTAAATGGTTAGAGTGTTTCTGAGCTTGAAGGATCAAAATGGTGTGAGGAAGAGAGGGAGGATGTGACCTTTTATAAGGGAGGAGAGGGGCACCTTTGGAATCCTAAAAAATATTAGTTTAATATAAATTCAAACCCCACATAAAAACCTCCAAAATGACTAAATTATAAGATTATATGAGATAGTGTTTAAATCTAATCAAACAATACAATTTAGACATGTTAGGAAATTATTTCATACATTATCAACTTGATTTATCCTTATTTAATCAATTTAATTTTATTTGTGCTAATAACATTCTAAATTTTAAATTATAACAAATAATTACTTATTTGTTGTTAATTGTCCATAATAGGTTACTTTATAACATTTTCGACCATATAAATGTCAATTTATAATTTTTAAATATTTTTGTGATTTTTAAACAATTTTATAATATGTTATTTTTATAAAATAACAATAGTGTCAATTTTGACACTATTAATTTATTTGAATTGAAATAAATTATATACAGAAGATATGTTCAAAATAAAATCTTTAATAGATTTATAAAAGGTAATATGTATCTATAAAATTAGTGTAGAACATTAAATAGTTCATATAATATTTATTTTATTATTTTTCAAACCATTTATTTCGTTTATCTCTTAATAAAATAATTACTACAACATTTTTGTATAATTATTTAATATACATATTTGTTGCATAAAAATTAAAAATAAAACTCTATGATGAATATAAATCTATTAAATTTCACAATAATACTTTTAATCGAATTTATAATCTTAAAATATCAATATTTAAATTGTTATATTTATTAAATTATGAAGGTGACAACTTTGGAATCATTTAAAATAAAATAATATAAGTGTCATAATCACTTTTATTAGGCTCCAAATGGTCAAATATTACACCATTGTATGATTATGGTTTAAATTTACATGACCAATACGTTTTGGTCAGGGTTTTGTGCCTTTTATGGTCACTATTAGTTTAATAAAAACTATATTCTTGATTTTTCAATAGATAAACAATTTCTACATCACTATTGTGTCTCAATTAAAGATAAATATTTAATCCCTAAAAATTATAAATAAATTCATATGATATAGATAATTTTATTATCTTTCTAGATACTATTCATGTTTGACGTTTCATGAAGTTTATCACTAAATTAAAATTAATATATTTATAAGATTTAAGAGAGTGACATGTTGTCACTTTCTTTGGTTTTAATAATAATTATATTATTTCATTGTTAAAATTCCACGAAATGAATCCAGTCCGACCCTTAGGTGATATGGGTCGACTTTTATTCATCCAATAGGATTTTTTCAAGTGTTATGGTAATTTCATAATCTTATTTTTACTCTTAATTACCCGATTTACCTTTAACTGTAGTAAATAAACATTACCGTAGTTACTATTCAAAATGTCAAAAAAATGTAACCTATTAACATAATTTGGACCCAATGAATTAAAATATGGAATCCATTTTTTCAAATTCAATACACAAATGTTGCATAAATTAAATTAAAATTAATCCCGTTGTCGAATGAAAACGGGTTTTTGTTTAAAATATTGCAAAAGATTGAATTGATTTAACCTACGAATTCAATGTAAATCAATGATAATGACATAAATTATATTAAATGGTAAAAATATATTATATTTATACTTTAAACCCATTCAATATTATAATTTAACTATATACATTATTACGATGAAAAAAGTTGTTTTTAGTTAAAATATAGCGTGTGTTTACTATTCATTAAAATATGAAAGTTATTAGAATAATATGAAAATTTTATCCAAAGTAAATTTTTATATCCTGATTCCAAAGAATAATTTTATTTTGTCAAATTGAAATTAAAAACATGTCAAAAACTAGATTTAAAGTGGATGCGCCATCAAAAGGAGGCAAAATTTCATTTTTTGAAAAATACTTATTTTACCAGAAAAATTTATTTTCTTCTCATACCATGTTCTAGAAAATGTGTAAGATGAATAATAATGTTATAAAATTCAAAATGTAGTTAATAATATTCATAACGTCTAGTTAGTGATAATATTATAACCATATATCGTTGTTTAGTGAAACCCGGTATTGCGTACAACACACGCTATCGAGGAAGGTCGCGTTTGCATGTAATGCAAGCCAAGTTAGGGTTGTGTGTTGTGAAAGACTCCTTTGTTGTTTCATATAAAAGAATCCAACCATATTTCATTTATACATTGAATATATATATATATATATATATACACTCAATGATGCATATAATGACTATTATCAAACGAACTTGAAATTGTGTGTAACACAATAGTGTTGCATATACTGCAATCTAATATGGTGTTGCATATAGCACAAGATAATCTTGTTGTAGCATAAAACACATGATATCAAATAAATTAAAATGAATACTTATCATAAAATCTCGGGGTGTTACAATCCACCTACTTGAAACATAAAAATGTTTCAAGTACGTGACTTTTCTGGTCTATAAAATATATAATATAAGACCATTATAAATGAAATTATAAAAATAGATAAATAATATAACAAGTGGTCAAAAATAAAAATAATTTCTTAAAAAATGTTGATGAAAAATAATTTATAAGCTTTCTAATCCACCTACTTGGATCTTAAAAATGATTCAAGTACGTGACTTTGTTGTCCTATAAAATATGAAATATAATACCAATATAAATGACAATTTAAACATTGATTAAACATATAAAAAGTAGTAGATTTTTTAATTTTTATTTATATGGTTCTTAATTTATATTTTATAGACTTTCAAAGTCAAGTAGGAGTCTTAGGAACCTCCTCGACATTCATTCTTTTCACTCTCACTTTTGAGTTACTTTTATTACATTCCTTTCATTTTCATTTATTTATATTATTTATGAAACTCTTTAGTTTCCACAACTTTTTAAATGTTTAGACTGTATTTTAAATTTTATTTACATTTTTTTATACCTAATATTATATAATATTTTAAAGTTATCTAACTGATATTTAATAATTATTCTTATGTTTCAAGTAGTTGAATTTGAAAGTCGAAAACTATAAATTGTGCCTAAAATATAAATTAAAAATAAAATACTGGATAAAAATATAATACGGTATGTTAGTAATATTAGTATTTTCATTTCAAAAGACATAAAACATATAAATGAGCATGTACAATCAATGTCTATGTTTGTGGCGAGGATATTACGTCCCACATGGTGGTCTGTGAATTGGACGATCGTGTGGAGTTCATAGTGAAGTTTGATGACCTTGAGAGGGCTTATCCTCAGGCACTGGAACATAGAATGTCGCATCCTCTATCTATGTGTCTATGGGAGGAGCTGTCAGCTGCATCTCAAACTACCCTCCTGATGCTTCTCCCACAAGGTTGGTAGAAGGACCCGCCATCATCACAGTGGGGAACTAAGCCTGAAATGGAGAAGTACCCCAAGACTACGATGGATATGAACCTCAAAGATATGATGGATCTAGACCCCACGTTTGTAATGGATCTGGACACCAAGGGTGTGATGGGTCTCGACCCCATGATGTATAGAACTGCAGATATCTTGTCAAGAAAGACATATCTCATGCTGCCTGAGGCACATCCTGAATCGGTTGACGCTGGACTAATAGGGGACCGACCTCTACCTATGGAATTGGTGAGGCCTCAAGTGAAGCACGAAGTTGTATACATCACCGTTTTTATGGATCCTCAGCACCGGTAGTAGCTGCAGGATGTTTCTATAGGAAAGGAACCTCCTTTCTCCAGGTTGGACGCTCGAAGATGATCTCGGAAAGCACACAAAAAGATTCCCTCGCCTCCAGTGCTGCAGCATAGACGACTACCTGGCTAAATAGCCCCTCCTCATCTTCATCACTCATGTGAAAAAACTAATCTATGGGAATAACCTATAAATAGATTCAAAATGAATTAGAAAATAGTTCAATAAACAAACTAATGGAAATTTATTGACTTAACATCCTCTGTATCTCTCTATCGTGTCAAGTAAGATAAAGTATATATTTTAGTCTATACCATGGATCATACTCAACCTTCTTAGAAAGAAAAAATCGATTCGTAGTTACAATCTAAAGACGAATCTCTGCATGTCTCCTCTAGTAGTAGAGAAAGAGAGCATGTACCCAGTCCCAGTCCTCATCCTGACACCCTGTCAGGTTCATCCCCTGAAGTTGCTCTATTTTTCTCGATAGTAATGGAATCAGCTGAGCTCATAAAAACTGGTGCGTGAATCTCTCAAGCTTCTCCCACTAAATAATATGGAAGTGAATGAGGGGAAATACAACCATAGCATACTCAATCCCAACAGTGTAGTATGGTGGAATGTAGTCCATAATACTCTAGTGTGGAAGCCATCAAATCTGAAATGACATGTGACTGTCAAAAATGATCCTAACTAAAAACCAAAATTGATGCAATTATTAAATTTATTAGATATTGATTTATTGTATATATATATACATATTCAGGTAAGAGATAGTCCAACTTGAGCCGATATATGCCCAAATGGTTTCTTATAACCACATTGAAATTGTGGCTCTAATACCACCTATAAAATACAACATAGATGGTAACAAATAATGAGAAATTAATGTCAATAACTCTTAGTAGCATCAGAAACCAATAGAAATGATTGATCATACCAGCATTAATGCGGAGAGTCCTACAACACCTTCATGTTGATCGACATACCTGCAATCTTTGAGCAGAATGTAGGGATGCTCTCTCATTCCCACATCTGAATAAGGATGATGCATCCACCAAAGACATGTGCAGTCCCTGTGGGATAGCCTGTATAATTCTTTGTACATGTATTCCAAGCAGGCTAATCCCCACCTATACATCATGGCTGAATAAAAGTCCTCTATTAGGGGTAGATACATCATGTTCATGTGCATCCCTAAGTGATTAGTACACCTGGTCCTCCAATGAGCCGTAATATATATGCATGAGCATAACACATAATAGTCTGCTCATCAGCAACATTGGGTAAATAGGGAATCTTCACCTCTAAAAAAGGCATAAATATGGATGATCCATCTATAGAACTATGGTCAGACCAAATGTCAATACTTAACAAGCGTTGAGAATGGTCTGGCCCAAATGCACGAGTGGGTCCAATAACAAGTCTCCCATAAATAGGTAGACCGAGAAGTACTACCACATCCTTGATGGTGATGGTCATTTCTCCCTTAAGTAGAAGGAATGTGCGTGTCTCTGGTCTCCACCTCTCAATGAGGGTATCAAGAAGGTGAGGGTATAAAAATGTGAAATCTGATACGACAATGCCGTAGAATCCATCATGGTGCAAGTATGGTCTAATGGTATGTAGAAGCTCCATGTGATGAAAATGGTGTGCTCGATGCACCCTGATCAATCGATCATAACCACCCTCTAACACAACATGTGAAATATGTGTAGGCTACTAAATAAGTAGTATGGTATCATCCATATTCATATAAACAAATGAAATGAGTCATACATGTAAAATGTAAAGATAACATTATGGTCTACATAATGTTATGAATTGTAAAATGAAAGACATGCCCTTTTTATTCACATTGTATAATGAAGTTATTTTTACCAAATGAAAAATAGTTCTCCAAGTCTTTTGGTTTTGAATGAAATAAATAAAACCAGAGGAAAAAAGATAAAAATATATATTATGGTAAAGGCTACATTTAATAATTTCCCCACATATGATTATTGTTGAAGTAAAAACATTGAAACATGCTTTAAGGGAATCAGAGTTTACTACAAGTGTGGAGAGAATGGATACCAAGATCATGATCATCTTGGAATGAATTAATTTTCTAATGTGTAATGTTTTACTAGTAAGGAGATGAGATAATATGAAAATGAATTCCACAAGAATCAAGGTCATATATCTTAGAATAATCCAAGACACTAATATAAATAATATGTTATTGATACATTCGAAGTGGAATTATTGTCATTCTTATGTATTTTTATCCAAGAAATATGTTTTGAGTGAATTTTATTAATGAAATTAACTTGGTAATAATAATGTATTGTATAAGGTTTGATTTTTAATACTATTTCTTAATGGATTTGAGAGAATATGTGAAATGGCACCAATGGCCCTGAAATGTGATTTAGTAAAATTTTTAAACTCTTTTAAAACACATTATTTGGGTAAGATGACCCTAAATATGAGATAAATTTTGAGAAAATTGAAAATTGATATTTATGGGATGGTATTGGGGACAAATAAAGTAGGTAATGATTTGTTGAAAAGTAATTCATGATGTATTTTATCTCATTTTTTAGATTTATGAAATAAATTCTATAATTTAAGACGTTATTTAAGGAATACAGAGAGAGTTAGTTCTTGAAATCATGCTTGTTTTTATTAAGGATTTATGATTACTAGGGTATTTAGATATTAGGCATGTGTCACTACTATTTACATGTTTGGATTAATGGTATATTTATTTTTAGAATCATAGAGATAATATTTCTAAATTTTTGGGTCTTGAATTTGGTTAGACATATTTTGGAAGAGTTTTATGATTTATTAGTTATTGATTAGATTAAGATAAACCATGGTATTTACAAATTATGTTTGAGTAATTTATCTAATTATCTATATTGAATAACTTATGATAATAATCATGATACTATTATTTCATTATATAAATGTTTTTTAAAATATCAGACACTTAATGTTATCAAATACTATGATAAAGGGAATAGGTTTTTGGGTTTACAATTCATCTTTTTAGAATTTTTGATTTCGAAATTAGGGCTTCAGAAATTGAGTTTTGGGTATAGGTTTTTTGATTTTTTAAGGTTTTAGGGTTTAGGTTAATGAATTTTTTGGTTGGGTTTAGGTTTTAAGGATTTGGTTTTAGAATTTTGGTATTAAGGTTTAGGAAATATGTTTTTGGGTTTAGTGTTCTGATTTTGGGTTTTGGGGTTTAGAATACCAAGAAAAAAAAGAAGAGATAACAACATATAATTTACAATATGTTAATGTCACAATGAAGACAATACATCAATGTGGATGAGAGTGTGAACACGACCCAAAACTTTTAGTGATTTATTTCCAGTTATGACCATCTTGATGACATATGGTGCATTTCAAACTCTGCCCATGTTCATGAGGCCAGTTCATCTCATTATGCATCCTACTGGCCTTCGGTCTTCCATGAGGACGGAACTGATTGGTGTGAGGTATCACTATCGGCTGGCCTTCGAGCGTTGGAAAATAATGATAATCCTTAATAGGCATCCATAGTGCAGTATAACAGTTAGTAATGGTGTCCATCTGGTACACTGGGTCAACATATAATTCTCATGAAATGTTCACAAAGGCACATGTTGTGATGGAGTGTGTGCCTAAAAACCGTATGGCTTGAAAGTTTCCACATTGGCATTGCCTTGTTTCCAATAATACCACCATTTGTTCACTGATGAGATTTATGATGGGGTCTGAACACTCTTGAACTTCAAATAGAGAGTCTTCTCATCGAAAAAGGTAGACATGATTACCAGAAGCTTCTTCGATATTCTTTTCAATATCTTGTTGAAAGTGTCTTTTGTACCTTAGCCCCTGTTGTATTCCATCTGATGCTAGTTTGTTTCTACCAACAAAGTACTTCACGTATCAATATAATGTCTCCTGAACTAGGGTAGTAATTAGAAGCTTGTAAAGCCCTTTAAAGACACCATTTATGCACTCCACAATTTTTTTGGTCATGTTTCTATACATCTTCTCCCCATCATAGTCCAATGTCCATTTTTCTATTGGAATCCATATCATATAATCATAAAATTATGGATTAGCCTGGAGGATTTTTTTAAAACATTATTCAAAGCACCATTGATCCGACTCATATGCTACATATAATAGATGATATTTTACATAATTTCATTTTATATTTATGTTGAAATAGTGAAAAATAAAAAAATACAATGCATACCAAGCCTTGTGATTTCCTTCTTCATTAGTTCGTTGTGGAATTTTTATGCACATTGATAGCAATGTGTCTAATGCAGAACTGATGATGTGAATTTTGGTATTTCCATGAATCAAGATCTGAATCAACTGCCTCATTAGTTTCCTGATGGAGATTAGATATCAACCAAACACCACAAATATTGGTGAAATGGTTGCTGATACATGCCAGAAACCAACTCCATGATTAATAGTTTTCTTTCTATATAATGGAAACAGAAAGTGGATGAGGTGAATGGTTTCCATATTGGGTTACTAAAATCAATAATACACCCTTGTATTTTCTGTATAGAAATGTTCCATCAATCTAAATGAACTGTTTGTTAAAATGAAATGCAACGATACAGGGGAGGAATGCCTAGAACAACCGATGAAATAGAACACGAGATGGATCCAATCATTTATCGTGAGACACATGTTCATTTGTATCAATATGGAATACAACATGGTTTTGATGCCTCATTATGTCTAGAAATTAAGGAAACACCCGATATGAATCATGCCAATCACCATAGACCATTAATATTTTCTTTTGTTTCTCCATCAATACCATATTATAGGAAATATTATAAATAAATGTATGTTGTATCCTATCTTGAAAAAGAGCTATCAAATCATCTTGACATGTCCTAATTATCTCAAATTCAATGGATGACACAAATTCTGTATCCAATGAGGTTTGATCTTGTGTTAGACTTGGCTGAATGCAAGTATGAGCTGCCTCAATCCTCAAGATTCTCCAACCTCCAAATGAAATGTCTAGAATCTCCCTCAAGAGAAATCTACAATCATACCCAAACTTCTTACACCATATGACATATTTACTATGGTGTGATTTGTTAACTATATAGTTACAGTGTCTCTCAATGTGAAATCACATTAGCGTGATTTTTAATGCATCTTTACTTGGATAATTCCTTCCAACATATACGGTTTTGTCCAACTCACTAAACCTATCTGGTACAACTCCAGATAACTTAGTTTCTTATGAAAGAACATTATTATCAAATGTAGGTACATGTTTCATTTCCTCTGACCAAGATGCAAGGAGTGGTGGATGATTTATTGTAGGTCGAGGTTGATGTACAACTAATGCATTTCTCGAAACCTCATCCCAAACATCCACTAGTCCCTCATCATTTGCACTATTATCACTATTTGATCTATCATTACGAAACTCCACGTTGGAAGTCTGATTAACATGTATATCTGATAGATCATCTTTTTTCCCTCTTCTGCATAATTTTTAATAGGCTTAATTTCTTGGGGTGTACTATCTTCAACCACTCTTGTAAGTCTATGTCTTTATACAACTGGATATTGTTTTTGTACAGTAGAAACATCAACATATAACACCATCATGGTACTATCTGACCGTTGGGAAAATAAATTAATTTCTTGGACCCACTGTGCCTTAGTAATCAATGGACAAGCTAGATTCCATAGTGTTTCTGGGAATTAAAAATGTCTATAGCTCATAGATTTGATCTCTTAATTAGGTCCTAGATTTAAGGACCATGAATTCTATATTGAAGGTCACTTAGGGTTATACAATCAGCTATAATAACCACTATTATTGGTTATGTATTGTATGAAGCTCCTGGCTCAGTTTGACTAACATCGCAATGGCAGTACACACAAGCAAACATGACTCGCTACCTCAAAAATGTTTCTTTTATCAAAATTATGACAGTGTAACAAATATTTACAATGATGGTTGACCATATAATATTTATTAATATATAATTTTAGGATGAGTTTTTATACCCTATAATATTCTAGTCATTATATGGATTCATTTTTTAATCCTATGTTATTTATTAATTATACTATAATTAATCATTACTAATAATAATTATTATTTCTAAACTATATAATCTTTATGATACTAACATTTTAAAACATTTTCTTCTCCATTTCATTTTATATAATCATAATTTTTATTTTATCAACTACTTTTTTAGTACAGTTTTTAACTAATTAATCATTCATTAATTACTAGTTAATCATTATTAGGTTATTCTTTAATTATTTCTTCCTTAATAAATAATAGTGTTATATTCATTAGTTAATTATGATTAACTAATCTTATGTATTCATTTTTAATCCTAAGTTATCATTTATTAATCTATAATTAATAATTTTTAACAATAAGTATTATTTTTAACCAATATATAACTAATTAAACTACATAATAAATAACATCATTAAAAAAACTTTCTAAAAAATTCAATTACTGATAATAACTTTCATTCAATAATGATTTTGTTCTTGTCCATTTAATTCTATAACATCATAATTACCATTATATTATTGATAAATATAATAATTTTATTTTTCTTTTATTAGGTATTTTAGTAGTTTATAAAGAAAGTATGAATCATCTTAAGCATATCCCTCAGGAGTGTCAAATCAGGGGTGCAACAAGGACCGTTTTCGTGCACCATTTCCAATTTGAGTATAGCTCAAAGCGGTGTTTTCTGGTTTTACCCCTAGGTACATCTGTGCTGGAGTCACATCCACCTGTTTGTATCCAGACAGGGATTTGATTGCTTAGATAACCACATAATCTTTATGCTACCAAAAATTCACAATACTTAATCTAAAGTCTTAATCTATACTTAATCTATACTTAATCATTAATAATAAATATTATTATTAAAAACTATATATAACTAATAAAATTTCGTAACAAAAAAATATTTGGAACAAACTAAACTACTTTAAAAATAAAATATTTAAAACTAAAAAAAATCAATTAAATAAATAATGAACCTTAAATTAAATAAAAAAACATCTAAATGATGATTCACAAAAAACCGCCTTCTTTTGGACCACCTACTCCACCGCACGAAAGAGGAATTTTTCTATAGAGAGAAGTAGTGGATTTAAGAGAGATGAGGGGAAATTGAGGTGAGGAGAATGGGGGCTAACCTTTTATTGGGATCTATGGCAAAGGCAGCATGCCCCCACCGCCTTTCTCATGTAATTGATCTTGGGCAAAGGTGGAACAGGGGATGGAAGGAAGCATCGTTGATGCCACCTTTGAGGCGTATTTTAAAAAAGAAAATAAACCTATTATATTTTTTAAAAAATTCAGAAAACCTATTAAAAAACTCTAATCCCACTGAGAGGCCATTACAAGAAGCACCACAAATCAAGCATGACGTTCAA
Organism: Viscum album; assembly: GCA_963277665.1. Classification (NCBI taxonomy): domain Eukaryota; kingdom Viridiplantae; phylum Streptophyta; class Magnoliopsida; order Santalales; family Viscaceae; genus Viscum; species Viscum album. The sequence continues at coordinate 1,892,947,542 of OY728158.1, read as the reverse complement.
GAGAGGCAAGGTGGATAGAACTGAGGATTTTCATGAAAATATCATGTCTTTTCATTATAAGAACCTTGCTTCATCTCCAATATGGGATCATGTGAACCCTCAAATCCAATCATGTGAATCGAGAAAATCTATACAACTTATACACCCCACATTTTGAGGCATGACCATGTGAATATAAGTTACCATGCGAAGCACTTCGAATGATCACACGAAGTATCAGCAGTTGTCCAAAATACCGTCACAAGAAACCTACTCATGATCACTTGATGATTTTCAAGCAAATATTCCACCTCATCAATCTATCACACACCACATCCTTTTCATGTAAAATGGAAACATCCTAAGCCTCTCTCTTCCTAAATAAAGTTTTCTCTCATTATAAAAAAACACGTGCGTATGAGAGAGAGGGAGCAGCGAGGAAGGATAGAGGATTTCGATAGCTGGCTTCAGAGATCATCTCCAGGCAATTGTGAATCTCCCATTATGATAAACCACCATGGGATTCCCCCATCAGAACTCATCATGTGATAATATTAAGATCATATAATCACATGAAATAATAACATAATGTGGATCCCCAATGAAATAGTGTCTCCACTCAGCCATGAAAACCCTATGCATGTTAGAAAGTTCTCTCACAAGACCTCCCTTCAAGTAAAATAATCGTATGAGTAATATAACATCATGTGACACAATAATATAGGCCCTTAGATGCACTAAACACCCATATCAGTGTCTGCAATCATACACCAGTGGACATGGAAACCCTTGATCTAGTGATGTCAAGACCCCTCTATCTAGAAGTTCTTGCAAGTGGCCCTGTACATGGATACCATGTAATGAAGCACCCCCATAAATCCTTATCATGACCGAATAACCCATCACAAGACCCATTTGAATTCATGTGAATCTCTTGAACAAGGGAGCTTCATGCAAACCCTCGGTAACACGAGACACTCTTGAGAAACCCTGATCAGGCGGGATACCACCCATGGATTTGGAACCAATATATATATATCCCCCAATGCATTCCCTTTATGCATGCAATTACCTCATGAGGCATTTAATTGGTTATCACACAATCCATCAGACCTATGATTCTAATAACACTGATCAATCGCGATGCATGCATACAGCCCTGGAGGTGGCTGCCTCAACATGAATCATCCCTGTATATCCTTGTCCATGAAATGACAGCATCGATAAAATGTGTCCCCATATTCCATGCACTCATCCTCAACATGCAATGTTTTCCTTCATCCATACATGTGGTATCTTTGATAAGCAGCCCCTTTGCATAAATACAAAACCCATTACAAGACCTTGTGTAGGTCATGTGGATTGGATGAGTTTGGGCATCGTGTGGTGTCATTATGAGGAAACCCATAGACATATAGGTGAATTTGGAATTTGTATAAACAGATGGACATACCCTCAGCCCTACATCCCATATTCCATGTAGTCCTCCTCTTTATGGAATGTGCACCATCATCCATGAACACAATGGATTTGATACATAGCCACCCCCCCCAGCACAGGACCACAAAACCCCTCAACATGTATAAAAACATTCCACATAAGAGAACACATAGATTGTCCCTCCCATCACCTTGAAAACCACATGATGTGCGGCTATGAAGCAAATACTTATCTATACACCCCTATGCCAAGAATTTTTTTTCCCATTGTATCCTTGAGGTATGATCCATTTGAACACAAAACAACAACATTTTGAAAAGCTCGTCATCCTAATGATGATTGTGTGACCCCTCCACATGATTAATTTAATAACACGCAATCGCAAGATTCTCCATTGGTCTTGTGATATCCTTAGGCAACCTCAGAAAAGTCATTATAGTCACATAACCAGGCTCGGAAAATTCATGTTGATCTCATGATAGGTTATTGACATATTTTCATTTTCATTCATTTGTATATGTACATGTCAACATGTGGATAAGTCAGGTAGATCAAATGTAGGCACACTGTACAAGTTCACTTTGATCATGCGATGGTTCCCTAGAAAATTCAATTTATTATGTGAAGCATCTTGGACATGTTCACTTCAATCATATAAATAAATCAAAGAATATTAACTTAATCATACGAAATTCTATGAAAAATTCACTTTGATCGATAGAATATATCCTAGAAAAATCAGTTGATTATGCAAAAGACATCAAACGTGTCTGCTTTGATTATGAAAAGACATCCAAGACTAGTCATTTGATCATACGAAGCATCATTTACATGTTAGTAAGTCACACTTGAATGTGTCTACTATGTCATAATGACACCCCAAACATGTCAAATGGATAATCAAGACAAGTCCAGTAGAACAACCATGATATGTCCAAAAAATCCCCTAGGACATGGCTACTTCATCTGGTAGACGTACTCAGACTTACACCACATTGACCCCTAGCTAGGAATCCTCATCCACATTTCCCTTTTTATAACTTAAGCATCCTCAATGAGAAAGGATTACACACTCATGTGACACTATTAGTGTAATTCTCTCAGATAGACCTGTAATGGTATCCATCTATATTTATCTATCAGAAGATAGCGAATGAATATTCCATTAGAGAATCCATCCTAGTATAAGACCTTAGAATTCCAAAAAAACTCCAGGATAACCATAATTTCTTTGAGTGGGATCACCCACCTTATCCCATCAATGAGTTAGGTGGTAACTCAACTATGAGAACTTTAATTCCTACTAGAATCAGGATAGGCTGGATGCCTCCAATAGGCCTAAACTCATATGGGAACCCGCTTCAGTGTAACTCCCTTCTTATCCACAATGCTCCTAGCTTATGGGACAAAACATTCCCACATGTCCACCATCCATCATTGAATAATAAGTGGGCTCGTATATGGTCATGATTTTAAGTGAAAACACCGACAATGCCCTCAAGTACCTTAAACCCGTTAGTGGGTTAGGGGGGAATCGAACCACGATGACTCTGATTCCTGTTATAATTAGGATATGTATGAATCATTCCCTAGTCTAGACCTCCATACCATATCCTCAATGAGGCATGAAATAATACCTCTCAAATGGAAACTTTACTATTTAATCCCCATGAAAATATTCTTCCATGCAATGTTTTTGGTCTTTTGAAATCTCATGTTACTCACACCAATAATGGATCACGTGGGTGTAGATATTGGCTATTATTATACCAATATAATGATAATAATTAACCAATTTTGGGATCTTTAGTGGGATTTAAGTATAATAACATTTCATCTGTACTCAAAGGGTCATACTCAGAAAATATGGGTCAAAATTATATGCATAAGTCTCATCCTAAACCTTTGTTGTTGTATCTCTCATGACAGAGATGTCCATACAAAAACTATATAAACTCAGATTCCTATAATAATAGGACAAAAATAATTCCTCTTTTATGTCTTAGCCCTATATTTATGTACTTATAGCATGATGTTAAACTTCATGGACCGGTCTATCCACCCATATTTTAAAAATTTCAAACTTACTATGTGGTTTTTTATTCGTTTTCCCATAGGATAAGTAGGACGCATCATAGAGGTTAAATCCCATCTCCAGGACACTAACCACCTTATTGGAAAACAATATACTGAATAGTGCTTGACCATGTCAATAAACTAAAGCATCATAAAAAAATAGAATGATGGAAAACCCATGATATGCACACAGTTGTTCCTATCAATACATGGTCTTAATCAAGTTGTTGATACAAGGGTAACCAATTTTTACTAAGACCTAGGAAGGATTTCATGAACATGTCATAAATATATAAGAGTGTCCCATAGTAGGAAACAATACCCCCAAAGTTTGTGATGATCATGGCCTCACACCCTCTTGAATAATGTGAGTTCCTAAGTGTCATTGGGTTTGAAACCCTAAATGACCACATACTGTTAAAAATCAGGTCCACAATCTGTTATGGATGTGGGAACCATTGGTAGTTTTTGTTAAAGAAAAATATTGAAAATATGATGAATAGAATTATGAATAGCATTCACCCCCTCACAACCAAGAACTGGTAAAATTACCATTCAATATTTTTTCAGGAAACAAAAATTTATTGGATTAAGTTTTGAGAATATTTAAAGTGTTATTGAAAGCCTAGAAATGAATTAAAATGGTTTTGAAATCATTTGAAGATGTTTGGATTTACCAATAGATGTGTAAGGATGAACTCCAAATTTCACTATCAATGTAAAGGTATCTTTAGACCACTGTAATGGTAGTATAAGAATTGTGTAATGGAAATTCCGAATCTCAGTGAGTTGTGTAAAGGTAAGTGTGAACAATATAAAGGTATCCTTAAAACTTGAGACTGACATAAAGGTAATCTATAATATACACTTTCTACATAAAGGTCATATGTAATGATGTAAGGGTACCATGTAAAGGTCATCATTATTAATCAATAAAATGGTAAAATGTAACTTTAATTTCTAAAGATACATAAAAGTGATACAAAAAATCGATGATCTATATAAAGATAATTCAATACCAATATAAAGGTAATATATAATATATTATGTCTATGTAAGGGTAATGTGGAAGCACATAAGAGAAATTTCAGGGTCATTCCATGGTTCCACTGATCTATATAAATATCACTTTTAAGGGTAGGAACTATGTAAGGGTCAATATTTTTGGTAATATTTTAATTTATGGAACTAATACTCTATGAATTTCAAAAGAAAGCATGGAGGTAATTATTAAAAAAACTCCAACTAAATATTCTTAATAAAATGGAACTAAATCAAAATATATTTTGAAGCTCTTATTCATGGATTAAAATTTCATAATCATGCATGTGAATTGTGATTCATTCTAAGAGTTATGAAAGATCCTTTACACCATGGTAATGTTTTTCATGTTATGAAGATGTGTAAATGAGATGTAGGGGAAGGATCTATTCCATGAATAGATGAGTGTTATGTTTTAATCTCATGCATGATTATGAGGTAGCATTTAAAATAAATGAGGAATATAGAGAAAATGAGTATGTGATATCTTTTTTATAAAATGGAAGAATATCTTTAGAACTTAAGATATTCGAATGTGAATAATAATTATGAATAAATTGAAATTTAAATATGTTTTAAATCTAGATATCAATGCATAGGTCTAAAGAATATGAAATATTATTGTCACATTAAAATGAGTTTTCCCCAATTTTTTATTTAATTAATATTCACGATAATTTTATTAATATAAATATAATAGGATTTAAATATGATATGCGTGACAATATAAAGAACCCTTTAATAGTGTAATCACACTGTAGAAAATCATCCAGTCAAAGAAGTTAAACCCAATGCATTCAAAAATCATTTGTGTATTGAAGAAGAAGGATACGTTGAGATTTAGTATCATATCCTGTTGTGAGAAATTCCAATGATCCATTAGAATACCAAGCTAAATGTACATGAAGAAGAAAAATACTATGCACACACACAGTACATCAAGAGACAAAATTTTTTAAATAACATTTTAAAGAAGATATTTCAATGACTCTTCAAGAAATATATGGAGATCATACAATGATCCCATTGGGAAAGAGTACGAATATTTTATAGATATACCTTAAACTGGTGGGATCTAGTATAAATAATCCATCATTATACTATCCTCTAAATTCACTGAAGGCTAGACATTTTGGGAGATTTTTTTTGTGTATTTCAAGAGATTACCTATAAGATTTCATGGATATAAATATCTTTTATAAAGACAGTTATTTATAGTGGAGAATTTAGGACACCTATACCTAAAAAAGGAGTATGATCACATTAATGCCAAATCTTGTAAATGATTGTGCCCCTACCTTTATTTACTGTACCACTCAGGTTTGGAAGAGTGATGTAGGTAATATATGGTCAGGATTGAACCATTAGCATGGGTTTATTAAAAGATAAGTAATCATAATAAAAGCGATAAATAATTTAACACCACCATCTATTAGTAATATCCCCAAACCTAGGTAAAATTGGAGAGAATAAGGGATATTTGACAGAGTAAAGGTACCTCGAGTATCTTATAGGAATAAAAATGATGTCATTACGTGATTCCCTTGATCAGGCTCAATCGGAGTACCCTTTGATGCCTACAATGTCATCTTAACACAAGGAGGCACCCCAAACATGCATTTCTAGGTCTGATGAAAAAACATATATCCTTTACATATACTATCTTTCATACCAAGTGATATGATCCTAGCATAACATACATAGAATTTTCAAAATTTCAATAATTTAAACAATTGATCTAACTAATTCACATAATCCCAAAACCCAAATGTTTAGTGTCTTTGAGGATTAGATACATGATATTATTTTTCAATTATTTTTCAACATATAAAATAAAACTATCCACACATGATACACTTACAGAAATATCACATTTAATATGTTTCTACATAATATAGCGATATGAAAATATAAGAAAGATTGGTATAAAATTTTCAGTAAGAGAAAATCTTTTAAATGAGTCATGAAGGGGTGAGATCATAAGCATGTAAGTAAAAATGATACTGGGATAAATATCATATTAAAGTGAGTCATAACATTTATCCATGAGAATATTTTAAATAAAATATATTTTAAAATGAATTAAAACATATTCTATAATATAAGAATGAAAACATATCACAATAATCATGATCCATGGAATATAATTGTGGTATTTAATATAATTGTTCCAAATATATAAGAATAAAAAATCATAACTTCATTAAAATAGCTAACCACAAATAGTTCCTTGTAAACAGTTTTGGAAATATCAACAAGGTACAATCTTATCAATGTGAGCATTTTAATAAAGTCCCTCATAAATATTGTGAGCATTTTAATAATGTCCATGTTTAAAATTGTGAAAATTCTAATAAGGTCCACTATAATAATTGTGAAAAATTTATCAAATTCAACTCTTATAATTTTGAACATTTTAATATGGTCCAGCATAACATTGTAAATATTTTAGAAAGTTCCACTCTAAAAATTATGAACATTTTAACTAGATTCAGGGTTAAAACTTTGAATATTTTAGATAGTTCCTCTCTTAACATTTTGAACATGTTAATAAAGTCCATGCTTAGCATTTTAACCATTTTAACAAGGTCCACTCTTAACATTATTAACATTTTCATAATTTCAATTCTTAACATTTTGAAAATATAACAAGTTCCACTTTTAAAATTGTATTATCATGTGACATAAAGAATTAAAACTGAATTATATTGATATATAAGACCCACACATCACACAATTATAGACCATATTTATGTATTACATAATAAAGTAAATCAATTCATTATTCTTTTATAGCTTAATTAACCTGTTATAAAAAAATTGGTTTCATGAAAATTTCCTAAATAATCATCACAACACATATAGAGAAAGAATTTGGATGCTATCATTTGACAGTATCTCTATTAAAGCATAAAAATAATTATTTTCTATTGATATAAATAAAATATACTTTTATAGAGACATTATAACTAGGCTTTGAAAAACAATAAAAAAATTCTTTTCATTTGGTAACTTTTTAAAAATAGTAATTTCATATAACCATTGGAATAAGATTTGGTTTTAACCATTTGATTTTGGAAGGAAAAATTGATAAATATTAATATAAATAATAGTGATAAAATGGAAATCATGTGGGAATCATTAAAAAAATTATTTTTTGTACTTTTCTAAAAAAGTCAAAAAAGAAGGTACGAAAACCAATAAAAATATGTCAATTAAATTTTTTAAAAAAATTAAAAGACATTTTAAAAATACCATAAACCTAATTTTAATATAAATAAAAAATTCTTTAAACGCTATAAATAATATAGATATAGAATAAGAATATTTGGGTAAAATACTTCAATACTTTTAAAGCAATGATTTTAAATAAAACCCCTTATGACCTTTAAAATGCAAACCTCCTTGAAAGAAATTACATGAGAAGGAACTTAAAATATCATGAATATAAATAGAGTTATGATATAATATGTAAAATAGGTATTATATACACCATATAAATGATAATAATTTCATAATATAAAATATGTCAAAATGAAGTGAACTTGAGACAAAAAACCTTTATAGTTTTGGAAACTTTTGAATCAAAACACCATGAAAGAAACTAATTTAAACAGAAATTTAAATAAAATTATTAAAAAATGAAACATAAAATAATATTTCAAAGAGTAAACATATAAAACATATAAATTAAAATCAGTTTATAATGAGAAATAATTTTTATGTAATGAAAATTGAGACAAAGAACCCTTATCTTGAACATCCACATAGTCAAAAGTGCTATAAATTCATTGTATAATAAATTTTGTTTTACTATTTTTATTAATAAGTAAATTATTCATTGATAATTTACTTTATACCATCCATTTATAATTAATTATTACCCATATATTAATTTTTTATTATTAAAATTACCATTCGAGGGATAACTATTTTATTTTCCTTACATGCTCTCATTTAGCGGTTACAGTTCTTTAGTCTTGTTCATGGTTTCATCATCAATAGAATATAAATGATAATTTAGTTTTTTTTATTTGTATTTATGTAGTCCCATATCCACCACATTAAATTTATGCTGGTTTCTCTCATGGAATGTTTACAAATTCCCATTTTTAATGATTATTGAATTAACAAAATAATTGAACATATAGATAAATATAGTTTCACATAATACCAATCCAGAATTATGAAAACAAGTTAAATTCATAATTATTTTATCATATTACCAATATCTATGTTTTTCTATTCATTAATGAGATAAAAATTATTACAATGTCATTGTAGGTGGTAAAATCGACCAAAACAAGAACACATATAAAATTTGAATGAGTAATAACATGTTATTGTATTATGGTAATATAAATTTTACATAATATTAATGGTTTCAAACACATATTATTGAATTGATATATTATATTCAAAAATAGGTAATTGTATAATAATAATTAAAGACCAATCTGAGAAGTTGTTACTTATGAAGTGTCTTGTTATACTCCATTTAGGCGGTTAAATTTTACGATGAAAATTTATTATTTATCTTATTAATATAATTGGAAATTTATATTAATAGAACCATAATAATGATATGAATATCATTTTTATTCATTAAATTCATTTTTTTAACAATCCATTTAAGATAATGATGAAAAATGAAAACAATATTCATGGAGGTGGTAGCCTTCACATAACACGAGTGACATTTTAATTTTATAATGGATTGGAGGAAAGTAGATAATGATTTTTTCATAAACATATTAATAATTTAGTATACTAATTAAACTTATTTCATCATATTATTATGTTTATAATAGATATAGAGGAGGTAGAAGAAGAAATAAAATTGAAAGTGCTCTGTTAAAATATTTATTCCTTCCTGGGATATCATACTTTAGGCCAAACCTTAAACCTCTCTATATTGGTATTTTGGGGATAAAAAACCACTAGGTAATTTTAAAGAGGTTTAGGGAGTGTTAATTGTAGAGTTCAGTAGATATATTAATGTTTACATGTGAGGATAAATGAGGTGTTAAAGGGGTTATTTTATAATTGAGAGGAGAGACATTTTTGTAATTATAATTTATTCATTTAAAAAGGTAATTAATTCTTAAGGAAAGTGGGTAAAAAATAGTCAATTTCATAATATAAACCCCCTTTATTCAACTATTATGAATATTATATAATAATTCGGTGTAACTTTACCATGGATTTGGGTTTATGCCTGTAGATGGGATTACTATATGAAGAATTATTCCCTCTGGACAGATTAAAGATATTACGGGATGGGGTGTTATTTCCCCTAGATGTATTTTATGTGGTTACTAGGAATGATGTTTCAACCACTTGAACAGATTATGGAATACCTTGGAGGTTATGAAAGATCCATCTTATGTGCCTTATTTATATGGAATACTAGGGGTCATCCCCAAACGAATGTGTAGTCTTTCTAGTATCATGTGATTTCCTAGGGTCACCCCTATACATTCGTGATTTCACCTTAAAATACATATGTGTTGGGACTATTATTGGTTTTTATAATCATGTGGCATTCTTAGAGAAACTCCAAAATTGGAAAATTAGGTATTTTCAATCCCATGTGTCATGTTAGAACCCAAGTATTGATGATTATTATTTTTTTACACTTTTTCATAGATTCTATTTATCCTTATGAGAACATCAAACATGTGTACACTACATTAGTGACTATGTATGAGAATACATTTGTGGTAGCCAACTGACTCATACTCACACCCTTCTCAGAGGACCATGACACTTGGGTACTCAAACATAATTCACTGAACACAACTTTAGGTAGGGAAAAGGTCCAGATTGTATAATTTAGGTGGATAGAGTGGATAGAGTCAAGATATTATTTTTATGAGGCTCAGAGGATGGTATTATATAATACCTTCATTTTATCCATTATTTTAATTATATATTTAATTGTACTAGTGGGTGACAAATGTTCTTATATTTTTTCATGATCATGAGTCTACATGACTTAATTTCATTCATATAATAGGATTTTGTGTCATTTCTTCTGCATATTATGATGTTTATTATCATGGATGTAATTTTTTTATTTCCACTCTTATGTGCACTTTGATATGGGGGTATAGTCTACAAAAAATAAAAAACTAAAACCACAATTATAATTTCGTATCCTATGGAATATGGGGATCCACCCCAAAGGATAACTAATGAACTGAATCGGTTTCTGTTCAGAGTCAATTAGGGTAGGAAGGCCCCCATCGATTTTCATAAAACATCATCATATGAAACCCATATAAAGAAGGTGGATGGTATCCTTAGAGAATATACCTAGTGAAGCACTAAAATCATTAAGGGGTGTATACATAAATGAAACATACTTCCATAAATTCATTATAACTATTGTTTTAAAAAATAAATATCCTCTCCTTTCATAATATTTTAAAAACAAAAAATTCATAGAATAATGGGAATATGATTTTTGTTGGAAAACTATGGAATCTTAAAAAGGAAGCTTGGTAATGAATAACATATATAATGGAAGGAAAATATGATGTCAAAATATAGGTAATCCTTTTTTTTAATCAATATTATTTTTTATAATTAATCATTTTTTGGATTTGTATTCATCATATTTTTATAAATAATTTTATATGTTATTTCAAATTAAAAAAAAATTTATTCTAAGTATGGTGTTTTCCAAATATGACATGGTTTTATTTAAAACATAAATTTCTAGAGTTTATAATTTAATTTTATAAAATTTGATTATTTTTTATTCATTGTATCAACTTTTCATTAGCGTTATTTTTTTATATTTTTTTCGAAAATGTTGATTTTTGTGTGAAGAGTGAAAAAACCATTTTTTAAAAAAACTGCCATTTTGTTTTAAATAAATTTAAAAATAAAATTCATTTTTAATTGGTTTTAAATTAAAATCATTCTCCTTTGATTAAAAAAAATCCAATTAATTCTATTTGAATCATCGTTATACTTGAATTTTGTATAAATTCATTTTTAGCATTAAAAATTCATTTTTTAATGTTTTTCATTGAGTTTTTCCATATTTTATTAAAATTAATTTCTACCACTTCTAAATATTGAACCTTAAAAAATTTATTTCATATTTAGAATCCTGAGGTTAAATTTGTTAATTATTTTAATTTCATTTTTTTATAAGGAATAGTTACCAAGATAAACATTAGTAACCATAGTAAAGGGTAAAACTGGTTAATTAAGGTAAAATGTAAGTGGTAAGGTCACAAATTCGGAAAATAATTCTTATTTTATCAGATTATTTCAAAATTTATCACATAATATCAAAATTGTATTGATTTATTTCCACTTGAAAATTAGTAATACATTTAAAATATTTAAAAGTTAAGGATATTTACAAATGTGACACTTCCCTCAATTATAAAAGGGAACCTCCCCTTCTCACATATTCAAAATCATTGAGAACTATTTCTTAGAATAATACTACCAAAATACTATCCTAAAATCCTTATAAACTTCCTATAGTTTTTGGTATCACTAAAATACCAATCTATAGAGTCTTTAGGTCTTATAAAAAGGAGGTTTTCCAAATAAGATTTATAACTCATAACAGAGTTCTTTCATGTTTATTTTTTATTATAAATCCATAAAAACTATCATAAATATGATGTTATAATAAAATAATTATCTAAAATATATTGAAATATTATTATTCTTATGATATAACCATTTTTAATTATTTTTTTTCATCTTATGATAAAAGAACACATTGCTCATGCATACTTGGGGATTACGAACTCTACGAAGTTATGTGTTTCATTTTTCATCACTGCCTCTCATGGATGGTTAAAATGATGGATAAAATGAATATATATAATATTTATGAAATAATTTCGATTTATTGAATATAATATATTTTCCACCTTATTACCCTTTCATCCATTGGAAGTTGATAATATCACTCATGTGTACATGTGGACTACCACCACTATGAATCAATGGGATTAACTTTTCCTTACTGTCTCACTTAGATATTCATAAGGATGGAAAAAAATATTAAATAAGAAATTTATAAAATATTTATGTTTCTATAAAAGTAAAATACTATCTACATTATTTATTTTACACCCTATAGAAAAATAAAAAATTCAGTCATGCATACGTAATAACTACCATCACTACGAGATTATGTTCTTCATTTTTCATGAATGCCATAAATGGATGGTTATAAAAGTATATTGAATTTATAAAAATTATAATTACAAATTTTTTTTATTTTTTAGGGATTTAAATCATAACACCTTTGAGCATAGTCAACACACCAATGTTATTTTGAGTTTATAAACCAAACAGGCCCAAAACATCCAACATGAACTCGACTATTTTAGTAACTAACCATAACATGGTAATAAATGAAAAGAAACAAATAATAAAAATTTAATAAATAAAAAAAATATTAATAATTTAAATAACTAATACAATATTATTATTCAAGAGTTAAAAAATTTACGTTGTTATATGGGCATTAAGTTAAGGGAATTTTATTTAGAAACCTTATTTTATAGTTCTCCTTTATCTTCCATATACATGTTCTTCAAAATTGATGTTTCCAATAGGATTTTGAGCACTAAAAAGGAGGGTTGACTTAGTGGTGATTTTTAAATTTTTTTCTTTCTTTTGAAATTAACCTCTACTGACCTATTATAATTTGACCCACTCTTATGAAAACAACACCTTTCTTGAATGAGTTCAAAATAAATGAATATGACACAATATATTTAAATGGCTCGGTTTCAAAATGAGCCTACTCATTGATGTGATTGGTTAGACTCCCCAATCATATATTATCCACTAAAATAATAAGAGGTTAACAAGTATATTTCTTCCCAAGTAAGATTCCCACTAAGCTTTCCAAAGTCCCACTGGAACAACTGTTTCACACTCTCAGTTACAAAAATTACTACAGAACAACACAAGAAATACCACTTCTAAATTTTGACTAGTTTTCAACAATAGATGATGATATTTATTTTTATCCTTAATGATAAATAAACAATCATATGCTCACATTATGAAAAATTCCAATGAACATGTTCTTCCTCATTATATGGCTTCTAAATTCTCAAATATATGTTTTTCATACATTATGTGACATTATAATTATGTGCACAGATTAATTGTTGCATAGTATATTTATGATGATATATCTGAAAGTGCATTTATTTTCTGTTTTGAAAACTATTATTTGTACTATGAGTAATAAATAATTTACTTAAAAATCATCTCTTAACTTTAATGCCCTTACTATTTCTAAATATTTTCTATATGAATTTATATCATTCCTTCATTTGCAAATCAATATAGTATTTATAATAAATTATTCACCAGTTGTCGAATCGATTAAGACATAATAATTTTTTGAATGTGCGAAGTAGTTTAAATCAGTTCAATGGTTTCTAGATAACATATCTGCGTAAATTTTTTTAACAAAATTCTCATAGAATTTTTAATCATGTTCGTAATGAATTTTAATTCATCACCACAAACAATCACCACAATCCAACACCAAAAAGTAGACTCTCACAAAGAATTTCATTTTCAGTTTATCATTGGACTATTTATTCTTCGGTAAACCACTATTTATGAACTCAACTGAATCATCTGCAAGATCCAAATAGAATTTTAAAATCCATTTTCACATAATTCATACATGAATCAGATAGCATGTCTACACAGAGACCTCATCCAGATATTATTTTAAATTAATTCAAGTGAAAAAAAATGTATCATCTCATATAGCATTTCATTTTCTATGAGACTTTGTATGACATATTCACATACCATCTTTGAAGTACATTATTACATACTTCATGTGTGCTTATATTGTGTCCAAAAACCACATTTTTTAGCACTATCCTCGAATAATTCTTCATCTACAAAGCACCTTCACCACACACTATCTCTTTATGATAGCTTGTATATTTTTTCTTCATTCATGAACTGGTTTTTACCCACATGGTAGCTAGTTCACACAACCACTCTGTTCATTTCCAAGGTATAAATTCACCAAATAATAAATATTGAGAAATGTTTTTATGATTTTTGATATAACATACTAAGAATATTTCAAACAATAGATGATACTTATTAATATCACATGGTGATTATATGATTTGCAGGTGCTCAGTTTTTAAACACCTTCTCATGAAGAACTCATCCCATAAGGCATCATCCCTAATAATTTTTATTTCTTTTTGTAAATTAATACATAGATGATTTAAAAAAATTATAATTCCTTTAAAGATCCCGAATGTTAGTTTTATTGTTTATGATTCAAAACTATGTAGATCTTTGTTTTCAAATGGTTTAGTTTGCGGGAGGTTGAATATAAATCATGCCTAGATCAGATGGATCAAGTTCAAACCAGAGAACATATCAAATAACCTGATATATTTGTAAATGTTTAAAAGATGGGTCAATATTATAATCAAAGTACATATCCCACATCAATATCTACCATATTTAGTTCTTTGGAATATTAATTAATCTCTTCCTTTGAGAATCAAGAAATCATGAACCCCCTGATATCATGTTTCCATGCACAGTGGCACTTCTTCTTCTCCTAGTACTTGTGGGCCTTATACATGGTCCTATGTGGGCGCACTCCATGCCCACCAAGGATTGGACCGGAATGACTCTTTGTGGAGACCCAAAGCTTGACGTACATGGATAGTACATTAATTTTGTGGAATAATTGGTACATAACAAAAAAATACACACAAGGACCGTAATAGTTTAGTGTCTTGGGAAACTCATAATATAATCTTCTAATCATGGTGAAAGATCTTCAACATCTCCCATAAAGATCTTCCCCTGTTTTTTCTTATCTAAAACCTTTCTTTATATCCTGGGGAAAATAAAACATAAAAGGGGCGAGCTCAAATGCCCAGTAAGGGTAAACATAGAGAACATAAAACAATCCATAAACATTTGAATGAAAAAAACTTGAACATAAAATCTAAACATCAAAATCTCGAGAAAAGACATGAATCATGGAAGTATGTAAGGCATATATCATAATGGAACATCAACCATGATAAAATATAATGGGAATAAAACATGTAATTGTGGCAAAAATTCAGCACATGTTATGATTTCCATTGTAGCCAAGGCATTTCTGCGAAGACCATCTTAGTGGACAAAGTCCCTTTCTGAATCGAGTTCACTCCTCATTTCAGTCCTGTAACACTGAACCAGATTAACTTACCATTCCATCCATGTCTATCCCATGAGATATAAATCTTTACCCAATGCATTATAGGAATATATAGGTCCCAACCATCTCAAAATGAAATCATTATTACTTGTTCCACAAAATAAACATACATCATTCATAATAACCCAACGAATAGAATGGGTTTCATAAACATAATCCCATCACCACATAATCCATAAAAAAGAAATGGATATCATTTCATAATAAGAAAATTGAAACCATGTAAATCATAGTGAAACTATAATTCAAACATACATGTAATAAATAATGTCATTTTAGATGGAAAATGGTTTTGATAAAACACATGAAATTAATTCTTGAGGAAAATATCCTTTCTTCTTTAAAATAATTTTCTTTTCACAAAATGTCATGAATTTTTAAAAGAAAAGAATTTTGTTGAAAATAGTCATGAAATCTTTTGGAGGAAGCTTCATGAAAATAAGGCTTTATAAAACCGTAAAAATATGTTCACACCGTATAAGTTAAAAATAACATTCTTCTCATACTTTTGTCGGAAAAGTCAAAAAGTACCACGTAAAAGAAAGATTCCTTGCACACCATGTAGTAAAAGAAAAAGATGGGAAAAAAGGACTTTAAGCATACATGAAAACATTTTTATAAAACAGGGACATGGATGATAAATATAACCCCAGTGAATACTTACTAATAAACAATCTCGGTTAAGAGAGAGATTGGAATACTTATCCCTTAACTTAGGTCCGATATGCTTCGTACGTTTCCGAACCTCTTGTATAATGATTTAAATAATGTCATTGACTTATTACAGAATAATATTCATTGTTATTATGTCATATATGGTTCCGTTATGACTTTATATGACCCATTCTTTTGAAAGTTCCATGTTAAATCAAGGTTTTGGGTTAAATCGTTTTATTTATCGTATGTGTTTGGACTTGTTGTTCTTGATATTATTACTTATATCCTGATTTAATTAATTACAGAATGTAAAAAATGATTTATATATATTATATATTCATTATATACATATATATATGATAGATCGATTAAATGGAATGAAATACACCGTTCATGGAGACGGTAGGCCGTACGTACGCATGAACGCTGTTTTTGTTTCCTCATTGAATTGAATGGAATTAATTGGATGAAATACATATATATATATACATAAATCCAGTATCATCAGTATCATTATTATGTTATATATTTCTAATTACTTTTTATATATACTTTATAATCATTCATGAATGTTTAATCATTGAAAATGAATCTCATCGCGTTGTGGAGACGGTATTCCGTACATACGCACGAGCGATTATATCATTCCCATGATCTTGGAATTGTATTGGAGTGTATGTATACTATTTAAGAATCAATATAAATTTACAATAATCATATATAGTTATTATTTACACCATTATACCCATCCAAGTGAGGTGGTGGTGGAAAATAGATTACACCACAGCGTGGAGACGGTATTCCGTACGTACGCACGCACGGTGATTTTGTTTTCCATAGGATGGATAGATGGTGAAATAGGGTTGTTTCATACTTATAATAACATAACATTATATTATTGATACTGATATTATTACTTCATAATGAAACAACTAATGAAGAAGAAGTTGAAGAAGAAATAAAGTTGAAAGAATCGGTAACGGACATTACCTCTTCTTTGAAGCGCCTCCTTGAGACCTCCTCTTAGGGCACTAAAATTGGTCTTTGAAGAATACCAGGACCCCTAAAATGTTTCTAGGGAAGTGGAGAAGAGAATTTTTCAGGTTTTGGACGAGCTTGACGGCTCAATGTGGTGTGAGGAATAGAGGGAGGAGGTGCCCTTTTATAAGGGAGGAGAGGGTCACCTTTGGAAAAACTAAAAATATTATTTTATTATAAAGTCATATTCAGTTTTTAATAGCTCCAAATTGATTTATTTCGAAGATAATGCGGGTATAGGTCGAAATCCTCTCATACAATAGAATTTAGAAATGTTTAGGTTTCTATTTTTACCTTATCATTTATATTTAACCTTAACTTAAATAAATTTACTTTTAACTTCTCTTCTTGTTTTCTTACAGTATAAGGTTAATAAACTTACTATAACAAGAAAAACGAACCCCAAGTTGTTTATTATTAATATATATAACCTTATCTAAGTCATTTGACCGAAACACATATTTTTAGTAATAAAATAACAATTAATAATATAATATTTGTTTTAAAAACTATTTTAGGTCAATTTTGACACTATTTGGTAATTGATTTTTGTGAAAATCATAACAGAATTATTAGTTAGAAAAAAGTTACTTAAATCAATACTAACATGTCATATTAACCTATAAAATTATTTTATTTCATAAAAAGTCTCAAATTACCTTTATTTTGGTATTAATAACATATATTATGTCAATATTTTATTAATAATATAATTAATGCATCATCTTTGTGTCATAAATAAATTAAATTATTTAATGTCTAAAAATTATAAATAAAATACCATTATATAGGAAAGAATTTTATATTTATAATGAATATTTATAGTCTAATTTATCTTTTGTATAACCCTATATTAAAAATTATTTACTTATAAAACTTTGATTTTAAGTATTTTATCCCTTCTTTAAATATATTAATATTAAATGTCCTAATCTAATCCAAGTGGGACTAAATGGTCATATTTTATTCCTAAGGTTATTTTGGGTCGAATTACACATATCCAATAGAAATAGGACATGTGTTAGGGAAATAATAATATCATTTTTACCCTTAATTATCTCATTTACTTTTAAACGCGGTAAATAAAAGTAAAAAGATACTATTCTCCAAAAATTATTTTCATCTCATTGAACCACATTTTAGTCCTTGATATTAACTGTGTCTCTAGGATTTTTGAAATTAAATTAAAAGAAGTGGTAAAATTTAATTTAAATAAAAAAAAAGTCAGTTTTTAACTACCACTAAGTGGTTTCACTTTTCATCGAAAATTGAAGTTTTTCCGAAAAATACCAAAAATTCAGCCTAAGAATTATTTGATATTCCGAATTCAAAATTGATGTCTATTTTTCAAATTCATAACATATAAGTGGAATTAATTAATTTTAAATTTAATTCCCATTATCAAAACAAATAGCGTGTTTTTAAGAAACAAAAACAACCAAAAGATGGATACTTGTTTATGTCCAATTTCAAAGTGAAATTAATTCCAATGAACAAAATTGGATTAAATGGTAAAAATATATTCTAACTACACATTAAAACCAATTAAAGAGATAATCTAACCATATAAATTATTGCGATGAAAAAAGTTGTTTTTAATTAAAATATAGCGTGTTTCTAATATTCATTAAAATATGAAAGTTATCAGAATAATATGAAAATTTTATCCAATGTAAATTTTAATATCCTGATTCAAAAGAAGAATTTTATTTGGTCAAATTGAACTTATAGACATGTAAAAACAATATTTGAGGTGGGTGCGTCATCAAAAGGCGGGAAAACTGCAATTTTTGAAAAATACATATTTTACACGAACAATTTATTTTGTTCTCATACATAATCTAGAAAATCTGTAAGATTAATAATAATGTTATAAAATTCAAAATGTAGTTAATACTATTCATAACGGCTAGTACATAATAATATTAAAACAATATATCATTGTTTAGTGAAACATGTTATTGCGTACAACACACGCTATCGACGAAGGTCGCTATTGCGAGTTATGCAAGCCAAGTCAGGGTTGCGTGATATGCAAGACTCTTCTATTGTTTTGTATAACAGAATCCAACCATATTTCATTTATACATTTAATATATATATATATATACACTCAATGTTTCGTAGAATAACTACTATCAAAATTGTGTGTAACATGATCCAAGAATAGTGTTGTGTATACTGAAAGCTCATACGTTGTTGCGTATAGTGCAAGGAAATATTGTTGTATATTACCACACAAGACATCAATGAAATTAAAAGAATATTTTTCATAAATCTTGGGGTGTTACATTCTAACCCCCTTAAAATGAATTTCTCCCTCGAAATTCGTCGAGGTTAAAAATGGTTTACTACACGAAAGTTTCTTTAATAGAACCCCAAATCGTAAAATGGAATACCAAAACATGACATTGAAATGTAACTGTTACCCAAATTAACTAATCACTAGGTTTCCATGTAAGAGAACATAGTTGAAAATAAGGATATGGAAGAAAAATCTAACCATCATGTTCTGATGGAGAGTGGTAGAGAACATGGCTATGAAAAATCCATCAATCACAAAGCCATAAATTTGTGATGATCTAAGGTACCATCTGATTCATCGGATATAAGGGCACTAGGAAAAAAATTTTGGTTTTCAAGATCATTTCCCTAAAGTTGATGAAATTGTAATTAGAATAAATACTTTCGTGATTTTGGTACAGTCTCACCGTTGGTCGTTCCTTGGACAATTTCCTCTTCATCTCTTAAAGAAATGAAGTTGAATTTGTCATTTGTGAAGTGTTAGGAGATCATGTGATAGAATGATGGGTCATTCCTTCTGTCTCAAACAAAAGGTTAGAAAAAGTTATCAAGAATACATAAGTCCATCTATAGTGAGATTAATCATATATGGTTCCTAAAATGGACTTATACTTCATATATCATACTGCATAATATAATAAAACTAGTTTCTACTAAACAGGGACTTCCTGTAGGCCAGTGTTAGGTGATAAAGGCCAGTGGCACTTTGGTTGTGTGTTCGATTCCCACAGCCTTGTCCGACGTGATGGGATGTCACCCATTCTTCAGGTTGTCATTTTTCTAAAACAACATTACTATAACATCCCATCAATAATATCGAAAAAAATTCTATCCTTAAACAATACTAACTTATGTACAACATAATCCATTCCAATCTTTAGGCTTATCCATAATACTGTAGTCCACTCTCATATTATAGTGGAAACGATTACCAGAGATTTCATATAACAAGCATGTTAATACCATAGTTGATCCCCATATATCATAAGATATGTCTTTTTGGTCACATTCCAAACTTACAAAGGCCTTAATCATGTATTCTCTTGAATACTGAATACCCATTGAATCTTAGTGAAAACATGAGTGCTGTCAAAAGTTAACTCTTTCCACATACCAAAACCCCAAAATTATATATACTCAAACCATGATATAACTATTTCCTTATATCAGTCATGAGCTCATGAATACTATCAAACATTTAATTTTCTCCTCATCCCTTCATTATGCGCATATCATCTACTTTCCAAAAATATCTAAATAACCTTTCATGGTTACTCATACCATTCATCATACACTTTCAAAACTTAAGGAAAGACAACAGTGTAACAATCCTTAGATGTCTCTTTATTCCATAGTACCGTGAGATTACTTATAAAACATTACACTTGATAAACATGTAATCATTCCAATACCTTCTTAAACCATTGACCGAGCTTCAACAATTCTTTCATCTCACATATCACTTGTAGTCTCTTCATCATCATCAACATAAATACTACCCATACGACCATACTGATTCTCTTCATGAGACTTTCCCATAGGGCATTGGTTTGGATAATGCCCGTACATTCCACATTTAAAACATTTAACCATTGTTGATGTCATAGAAATACCATTATCCTCATCCCTAGTGTTAACTAAACCTTTTCCTTTGCACTTACTGGCTTTGTGTCCTTCTTTTCCACACACAAAGCATCTTCCAGTTCCTTTGAAACATTCTCCTTGATGCCTCTTCCCACATAATTTACATAGGGGAAATTGAACTTTCATTCCTCTATGATCATCATGAAACTCCATCTTTCTCTTATTAGCCAAGTCAGGAAACTTACCAAATTTGAGTTTATTGATCATATTATGAGATTGCTGATTCGGCATAATAATGATTTTTGGACTTCCAAATCCCATTTCATTTGGTTTCTAATGAAGAATATCATTTCATTGTCCATCATATCCTCCATTATCGTGAATCATCTTGTTTCCAGCCATTTTCTAAATCCCAAAAAGAATAGTGTGAGAGGAAAAAATGATAATACAAGGGGAGTAACTTCAATATCTAACATCTTAGGTTTAATCTAATATCGTTACCCTAATTCTAGGACTATAACCTATACATATACATAATCTTAGGGACATCCCTAGACATACCTTAGAAATATCTCTAGGGATCTCACTAATGTTTTTGCATACTAGTTTCCAAAGGATGACTAAAACATTCCTCTGATACCAACTATAGAGACCCAAATCTTGACATACATGGACATTACATTACTTTTTTAGAATACTTGGTACATAACAAAAACAAACACACAAGGACCTTAATAGTTTAGTGTCTTTGGAAACTCGAAATATAATCTTCTAATCATGGTGAATGATCTTCAACATTTCCCATTAAGATCTTCCCCTTTTTTTATTACCAAAAACCATTATTTATATCCTGGGGAAAAGAAAACATAAAAGGGGTGAGCTCAAATGCCTATTAAGGGTAAACATAGTGAATATAAAACAATCCATAAACATTTGAATGAAAAAACTTGAACATAAAATCTAAACATCAAAATCTTGAGAAAAGACATGAATCATGGAAGTACGTAAGGCATATATCATAATGGAATATAAACCATGATAAAATATAATGGGAATGAAACATGTGATTGTGGAAACCATTCAACACATGTTATGATTTCCATAGTAGCCAAGGCATTGCAGCCAAGACCATCTTAGTGGACAAAGTCCCTTTCTGAATCGAGTTCACTCCTCGTTTCAGTCCTGTAAAATTCAACTAGATTAACTTACCACTCCAGCCATGTCGATCTCATGAGATATAAATCTTTACCCAATTCATTGGAGGGAGATATATGTCCCACCCATCTCATAATGAAATCATTCTTACTTTTGCCACAAAATAAACATACATCATTCATAATAACCCAACGAATAGAATGGGTTTCATAAACATCATCTCATCATCACATAATCCATATAAAAGAAATGGATATCATTTCATAATAAGAAAAGTGAAACCATGTAAATCATCATGACATTATACTTGAAACATACACATATGAAATAATTTCATTTTAGATGGAAAATGGTTTTGATAAAACACATGAAATGAATTCTTGAGAAAAATATCTTTTCTCCTTTAAAATCATTTTCTTTTCACAAAATGTAATTCATTTTTAAAAGAAAAGTATTTTGGTGAAAATAGTCGTGAAATCTTTTGTATGAAGCTTCATGAAAATAAGGCTTTATAAAACCGTAAAAATCCGTTCACACCGTATAAGTTAAAAATAACATTCTTCTCGTACTTTTGTCGGAACAGTCAAAAAGTACCATGTAAAAGAAATATTCCTTAGACACCATGTAGTAAAAGTCAAAAATGGGCAAAAAAACTTTAAACATACATGAAACCATTTTTATAAAACAGGGACATGGATGATAAATAGAACCCCAGTGAATACTTACTAATAAACAATCTCGGATAAGAGCGAGATTGGAATAGTTATCCCTTACCTTATGTACGATATGCTTCTTACTTTTGCGACCTTCCTGTATAATGATTTAAATAATGTCATGGAATTATTACAGAATAATATTCATTGTTATTATTCCATATATGGTTCACTTATGACTTTATATTACCCATTCTTTTGTAAGTTCCATGTTAGAGCAACATTTTGGGTTAAATCGTTTTATTTATCGTACGTGTTTGGACTTGTTGTTCCTGATATTATTACTTATATCCTGATTTAATTATTTCCAGAATGTAAAAAATGATTTATATATAATATATATTAAGTATATACATATATATATTACAGATCGATTAAATTTAATGAAATACATCGTTCATGGAGACGGTAGGCCGTACGTACGCATGAACTCAATTTTAATTTCCTCATTGAATTGAATGGAATTAATTGGATAACATACATATATATATATACATAAATCCAGTATCATTATTATGTCATATATTTCATGATTACTTATTATATATACTTTATAATAATTCATGAATGGTTAATCATTGAGAATGAATCACATCGTGTCGTGGAGACGGTATTCCGTACATACGCACGAGCGATGATATCATTCCCATGATCGTGGAATTGTTTTGGAGTTTATCTATACTATTTTAGAATCAATATAACTTTACAATAATAATATATAGTTATTATTTACACCATTATTCCCATCCAAGTAAGGTGGTGGTGGAAAATAGATTACACCACGGCGTGGAGACGGTATTCCGTACGTACGCACGAGCGGTGATTTCATTTTCCACAGGATGGATAGATGGTGAAATAGGGTTGTTTCATACTTATAATAACATAACAGTATATGATTGATACTTATGATATTACTTCATATTGAAACAACTAAATAAGAAGAAGTGGAAGAAGAAATAAAGTTGAAAGAATAGGTAACAGACATTACCTCTTCTTTGAAGGGCCTCTTTGAGACCTCTTCTTAGGGCACTAAAATTGGTCATTGAAGAAGAACAAGACCTCTAGTATGTTTCTAGGGAGGTGGAGAAGGGAATTTGGCAGGGGTTGGCCGTTTTTGAAGGAACAAAGTGGTGTGAGGATGAGAGGGAGGAGGTGCCCTTTTATAAGGGAGGAGAGGGTCACCTTTGGAAAAACTAAAAATATTAATTTATTATAAAGTCATATTAGGTTTTTAATAGCTCCAAATTGATTTATTTTGAATCCAATGTGGGGATGGGTCGAAATGCTCTCATCCAATTGAATTTAAGCCAGTTTAGGTTTCTATTTTAACCTTATCATTTAGATTTAACCTTGAGTAAAATAACTTTACTTTTACCGTGTCTTCTTGTTTTCTTACACTATAAGGTTAATAAACTTACTATAAAAAGACAAACGAACCCCAAGTTGTTTATTATTAATATATATAACCTTATCTAAGTCATTTTTCCGAACCTTATATTTTTCGAAATAAAATAACAATTAATAATATAATATTCGTTCTAAAAATGATTTTATGTCAATTTTGACACTATTTGGTAATTGATTTTTGTAAAAATCATAACAGAATTATTAGTTATATAAAAGTTAATTAAATCAATAGTAAAATGTCATATTAACCAATAAAATTAGTGTATTTCATAAAAAGTCTCAAATTACACTTATTTGGGTATTTATAACATCAATTATGTCAATATTGCATTAATAAGATAATTACTTCATCATCTTTGTGTCATAAATAAATTACATTATTTAATGTATAAAAATTATAAATAAAATACCATTATGTAGGAAAGCCTTTGGTATTTCTAATGAATATTTATATTCCAAATTATATTCTGTATAACCCTATATTAAAAATTATTTACTTATTAAACTTTGATTTTAACTATTTTAACCCTTCTTTAAATAAATTAATATTAAATTTCCTAATCTAATCCAAGTGGGCCTAAATGGTCATATTTTATTCCTAAAGTTGTTTTTGGTCGAATTACACTTATCCAATAGAATTAGGACATGTGTTAGGGAAATAATAATATCATTTTTACCCTTAATTATCCCATTTACTTTTAACCGTGGTAAATACAAGTAAAAAGTTACTCTTCACCAAAAATTATTTTCATCTCATTGAACCAAATTTTAGTCATTGATATTAAGCTTGTCTCTCGGATTTTTGAAATTCAATTCACAGAAGTAGTAAAATTTAATTTAAATTAAAAAAGTCAGTTTTTCAACTACCACTAAGTGGTATCACGATTCATCGAAAATTGATGTTTTTCAAAAAAATACCAAAAATTCAGCCTAAGCATTATTTGATATTCCGAATTTAAAATTGATATATATTTTTTCAAAATTCATAACATATAAGTGGCATTAATTAATTTTAAATTTAATTCCCGTTATCATAACAAATAGCGTGTTTTTAAGAAACAAAAACAATCAAAAGATTGATTCTTTTTTATATCCAATTTCAAAGTGAAATTAATTCCAATGAACAACATTGGATTAAATGGTAAAAATATATTCTAATTACACTTTAAAACAAATTAAAAAGATAATATAACCATATAAATTTTTGCGATGAAAAAATTTGTTTTTAATTAAAATATTGTGTGTTTCTACTATTCATTAAAATATGAAAGTTATCAGAATAATATGAAAAATTTATCCAAAGTAAATTTTTATATCCTGATTCCAAATAAGAACTTTATTTTGTCAAATTGAACTTATAAACATGTCAAAAACAATATTTAAGTTGGGTGCGTCCTCAAAAGGCAGGAAAACTGCAATTTTTTAAAAATACATATTTTACACAAAAAATTTATTTTGTTCTCATACATATTCTAGAAAATGTGTAAGATGAATAATAATGTTATAAAATTAAAAATGAAGTTAATACTATTCATAAAGGCTAGTACATAATAATATTATAACAATATATCATTGTTTAGTGAAACTTGGTATTACGTACAACACACGCTATCGAGGAAGGTTGTGATTGTGTGTAATGCAAGCCAAGTCAGGGTTGCGTGTTGTGCAAGACTCCTCTGTTGTTTCGTATAACAGAATCCAACCATATTTCATTTATAAATTGAATATATATATATATACACACAATGTTTCTGATAAAAACTACTATCAAAATTGTGTGTAACATGATCTAAGAATAGTGTTGTGTATACTGCAAGCTCATACGGTGTTGCGTATAGTGCAATGAAATCTTGTTGTAGCTTACAACACAAGACATCAATGAAATTAAAAGAATATTTTTCATAAAATCTAGGGGTGTTACACTCCTCTACTGCATGTTTGACCTTCTGGTCTTATATGTTCTCAAAGGTTGAGTTGGCTTTGGCTGACATGTGGGATAGATCCAAGATTTTTTATAAGATTCTAATTGAATACTTAGAGAATTATATTAGTATAGAAATAAAATTCCAAACATTTGATAATATGCCAATATATCCTTCCTGAATTTTCATTATTCATCCTTCTTTAATAAATAATTCCTTTTGTAATGACCATCTTTTAATCTTCATATAATCAATAATTCATATTTCATGGTCTTCTTCAATCTTCCAAAAAGTTTTCTAAATAATGTTTCCTCCTTCGAAACTTTTCTCTGTAATTAAGATCACTTCAAACAATAATCAGATTTAAATAACATGAATTATTATCCAATCATGACATCCTATTAAACATAAATTAGAATTTTCCACGTTTGATGTGATGTCCAAACCCTTGGGGCCACTCAAAGGTGCCTCATGCCTGGTTGGCCACACTACCTCAAGTGCATCTCCAGAAATTATGGAGGCTACCGAATAGAGGTGAGGGACTAGGGTGTGTTCATGGAGAGACTACTACCTCATTATTAAAGTGTACCATAGTGGATAAATATAATGATAGGTAAATAGATGAATTATAATATAAACATATGGAACAACAGAAGTATACTTAATAATAAAAAACAGGTGAAACTAGTAATAATACTTAAAATATGATGATAATGTATGACATGTATCTATAAAGAAAGAAAACATGGATACAAAGTAGTAGGAAATAAATTCTATACAAAAGTATAAAAAATTAACCAAAAACTATCTGGTATCCTGAGTCTTGGCCATGTAATTTATTTCCAAGTTCCATCTTATTGAAAGAAAGTAGTATCAGGTGTCCAAGGTGGGACACTTCCCTTTTTCCACACATGCATACATGTAATCTACCTAGGTACCAATGGATGCCCAGATAGGGTGTTAGATAAATCTCAATAGGAAACCACCAATGGCTTCTATAACATCTAGTCCATTTAAAATAACCTGAAATAGTGTATAGGCATGCATATAAAAAATTTAAGTTGTACAGTATTTTAAATACCCTAGAACCAGCTTCAGCCTTACCTGGTAATGTCTCTAAACATGAAACCATTTAATTAATTCAATTATTTTCTAGATTATATAATACGTCACATGAGGCATAACCAGTACAAATATCATGATCATTATAATGAATGATCCATGATATAACAAGTCATCCAATAGTAATTATGATTACAATGGATCCAAGGTAGTAAGCAAGGAATTCACGTTGTTAATAATAATAACGAGGATAAAAGGAAATAAGAAAAGAATATTTTGACCTCGGGGGTTGATCTAACTCATTAATAATATATAGCCTAGATATAAGTGTAATGTTTTTATCCAAGAGGTTTCACCCAAGGTATTCTATAATAAAATAGTTCTAGCTGAGTCCAAAAAATTCTTCCAAGGAAAAATGGGATTAGTAGTGATTAGACCCAGTGGGTATAACCATGGTGGAACATGATCGTAGAAATAACGCTGGATATAAGGAGTATATCCAAGAAATCCTATAATGATAATTTAGGGGTCCTATAATTTCCTACGTGGCTTCCTCAATTAGACAAATTTTGAGTTCCAAAGTCAGCATCATCCTTGGAGACTGACATCCCTGTATCTGAATGGCACCACGAGTGGTAAGGGAATTCCCTCAAGAATATGAGGCTTGCTTGAGTCTGAACACTCCTATAAATAATTAAAATTCTATATACAATATGTAACTTATACTTGATTAATGAATTAATTAATTTCATTTAATTATATTTCTATTTAATAAGTCAGTTGGTTCAATATTTCACCTTTCATTTGTGTGACAAAGCATGACTAGGAATGAAACCATTTATTAGTTTATTTAAGCCATAATAAATTTATTAGGTTCACTATTCTACTATCCATTAATCATTGAATGGGGTTCTATGGATTTGAAATCATTCCAGTAAATTATATTCAATTATTCCAAGTCATATACATAGTATACTTGCCAAAAACTATTACAATTGAGATACATTAATTATATTGAAACAATTTCCTTCGAAGTTTCACGTTGTAATATGATTTAATATCAATTAATAATCCATTAATTTAATTATAATAATTATCTTTATAATGTCCAAGTCAAAGCATGCCCAAACAGTGGTGCTGATAATCACATCAAACCACTAAAGGCATTATTAAGAAAAACACCCTACTTGGGGTGGTCAATGTTGAGGTGAAAACCTCTAACAATGGATAACATGTATGATAATTTTCTTAGAATGTGATTCTAATTACTATAAGAAAATCACGTGAATTTAATATGCCACACCCAGTAAAATTATTGCATTCACAATGACGGTAATTTATAAAATGATAAAACTTGAGGGTTGAGTTATAGACCATCTACCTCAAACAGAAAACTCCATCGATGAAAATATAAATTAAGAATGGAAAAACTGAATTAAGATCTTACCAACTCACATCCAAATTTATTAATAGTGAATGAATGGGACTTCATATCGTAGGTTGAGATCAAAAGCTATTAAGTATAGATTATGGAACTCAAAATTGGAGAACAGAACCCCTAGTGTACACTAGAATGATCCATGGAAGAAGGATTAGGTTTAAACATTTCATTAAGGAAAAAATTGTCATTTCACAAAAAATTATTGTGTAAAACGGTTCGGCCACATAGTTGAATAAATTGTATACAAATTTCATGCCATCTTTTTTTCAAAGGGGTAACCCGCACAATTAAGCCGCATGATTAGGGAAACCATTCACCAAATATGTGAATCAACTATACTCAAAACTACAAGTTCCCCCATATAGGCGTATAGCCCTTGGTTAATATTTAGGGAAATCCATTCACCTTTATTTGTCCTTTTTTCATCCCTACACTATTAAGAGAGATTTTGTGAGTTGGTTTATAGGGTTTCTATATATTGTGAGGTCTAGTGTTCTTCTCCACAGGACAGGGTTATGAGCTCTGAACAAGCCTCGGACACCCCTGAAACCTACATGAAATAATAACGAAACCATATAAGGTCCAAAATAAAGAATTATACCAAATTTAAAATAATACTTACATTAGATAAAAACAAGGTTCATACAGTCATCCCCCTAAATGGAACACATCCCCATGTTCCCCTTCCAAAGACTGTGAAACACTATCTGAGACCTAATCTTACCACATGGCATGTACATTAGGATCCCACTCCCAAGTATCGTCTTGTACATGTTCACAATGTCATATCACCCATAATGAAGGGATATATCATCTTTAGAGAGCCTTCATTCTCTGGTTAATGATGTGTATAGGATAATCATAAAAAGAATCAACAACATATAACTCAAAATCATCGGGATAAAAAGTATGTGATGAGTCTGCATGACACTAGAGAAAATATGAAACATTAAAGACATCATTAATGGCATGGTAACTCTGAGTTAATAACAACTGATAGGCTACCAATATGACTCTATCTATAATCTCAAATGTCATGAAATAACGAGTTTACAACTGCTCTGACGTCTAATTCATCTATGCTGAAGCTTGGGCGATACCCGTAGGAAAACCTGATCCCTAACCTTGAATACAAGTTGTTGTGAATGGATATTGGAATAATATTTTTGTATGGACTGAAAATTAGACATACACTTTTGAATCATCTAAACCACCACTGAAGTCTATTATATGAGGTGAGGCCTTAGTAGCACTGCCTCTCTTACCTCTAACCAGCATAGGGGTGAATATAACAGCCTACCATACAAGGAATAAAATAGATACTTTTGAATAGTCATCTAAAAGATAATATTATAGGTGAAATCAATGATAGGTATATGATTCACCCTAGAACCTCTAAAATCAAGGACACATTCTTGGAACATGTCCTCTAATTCTTGTATCGTCCATCCTGAATGTCCATCGGAATGACGGTGAAAATACATTCTCAAAAGAACTTCGTTACCCATATCTCTCTAGAACCCCATCCAGAATTATGATGTGAAATGAGAATCCTTTTATGAGATGACAGTACAAGGGACCCTATGTAGTAATATGATCACACAGATATACGGTATTCTTAACTCATTAACAAAGAATTTCTCTCAGGTATGAAGGAAGTGGGATACTTTCATCAGTCTTTTAGTGAAAAACCATAATATAGCTATAACTCTAGGAGACCTCTGTAAGATAACTACAAAGTCCATGGAAACATCCAACCATTTCCATTTCAGGATTAGAAGTGGTTGTAAATATCCTGAAGGTTACTGGTGATCTACCTTCACCTACTGAGAGGTGGAACACCTAATGAAAAATCCTTCTATCTAACATTTCATCCAAGGACACCAATACTAGTTTTGTATATATCAATACATCTTGGAAATTCTAGGATGAAATTCCCACTAAGACGTGTTGTAATCACACATCAATTCCTCTCGAATCTCTATAGAAACCTAGATGTGACTGTGAATATGCAGAATATCATCTATATCTGTAGATCAATCTAGAGGCAAGCCCTCTCCTAAAATACTCTCCTAGAGAACCAACCCTCCAGGGTCTGAAACATTTCTAACTCTTAACCTTATCATGGAGGTAAGATGTAACTATTAAGGATAAGATATAATAATACTCCTGTATATCATGAAACTTCAGATGCAACTCAGAAAACTAGTCCATCAACTTCTCTTCACCACTGTCTTCCCATATAGCATGTGCCTGATTTTTTTCAGCTTAGCGTATCAGCAACTAAATTACCCATTCCAATCATATAGGCAGTCTCTAAGTAAAATTACTAAATATATTTGACCCATATTTTTTATGATATTTAATTCATTCTATTAAAAGATATATTTCAGGCTTATATAGTCTGTATACACCACAAAGTGCTCACCAAATAGACAATGTCTCTAGAAACGAAAGGCATTGAAAAATGATTCAAGATCTAGATAATGTGTCGGATAGTTTCTATCATAAGTTATCAACTGATCAGATCTGTATGTAATGAATCTTTCCTCCTACATCATCACTACTCCAGGGATGATTCCTGATGCATCAAACAACACTGTATAGCCACATTCATGCTCTAGAAGAATCAAAATACGTGCTGAGACATGCCTCCATTATTGCTCTTGATGGGATTTCTTGCACTCTTCTAACCACAAGAACTTAACACCCTTATTCCTATTACTATTAATATGTTAATACAGGTGTGATATGTACTATATGAAATGCCTATAATATCCAGCCAACCCCAAGGAACTATGTATATCAAACACGTTCTTGGACTGCTCCTAGGAAACCACTGCACTCACCTTCTCTATGTCAACAGAAAATCCTGATTTCAAGAAGAAAAGACCCATGAAGTTAACACTGTTGATCTAAAAATAGAAAATAGTAATATTTTCATAAAGCTAATGATCCCTCATTGTACTTAGAAATATCTCAATTTCTTTATTATGGTTTCTATGCATGTGACAATATACAAAGATGTTATCCAGAAAGACCACAATAAAAGAATCCATATGGGGGTGGAACACCCTATTCATCAAATCCATGAAAACAAAAGGATAATTAGTAATACCAAACAACATAACAAGATACACATATAGACCATGCCTTCTATGAAAAGTTGTACAAGATATCTTTGAAGGTTTGACTAGAACCTAATGATAGCCGAATCTCAGGTCAATCTTAGAGAACACCATATATCTGTATAGCTATTAAAAGTGATAATCTGTATGAGGTAGTGGATATCGATTCTTAACCATAATCAAGTTCAACCATTTATAATTCATGCATACATAAAGGGTCTGATCTTCCTTCTTGGAGAAAACCATAGGATAACCCCAAGAGGAAGTGTTAGGCTGTATAAAAATTTTGAACTCTAAATCATATAACTCTCACTTGAGATCTAAGATCTCAGTAGGTGTCATCATATATAGAGTAATGGATACCATAAATACACTTGGAACATGATCAATCATAAACTTTGCCTCTCACTCCGGAGAAAATCCATAAAAATTGTCTATAATATGTTCCGGAAACAATTTACTACTAAAGGAAAACCTCCCAGGTATACTCTCTGCTCTTATTTGAAGATAATAGAAATCTGGGAGGTCAATATAACTATTACATGATGTTCTAGTCCATATCTACTGTAATTGCAATCCCACTCACCCTTGTGTAGATGACTACAACCCTCTGGTGATGTAAAAGACAGCCTATGGTGATAGTAGTCCATGAAGGTGTGGTATGGAACAAACCAATACATCCTAACAATAACATCAAATCCCATAATCTCAAGAAAAAAGAGGTCACATTAGAAGGAATAATTTCCTACCTCATGGGGAAATCCTTGCATTGGAATATTCCCTCAAACCATACACCCAATGGTGTATCAAGGGTAATTACACCATAGTAATACTGAATTTCCAACCCAAGACATTCCATGATGGTTAAAGAAATGAAGGAGTGTGAAGTACCTTTATCAAAAAATGTAGACACTATATTAGAGGCTATTAGAATAGTACATCACACTGTAGACGGTAAAGTAATCTGATCCTCATGTTTTAGCTATAAAGAATGGAACTAACCTGATCCATGATCGTGTGCTATAGTTGGACAACCCTGATCATGACTTCTCAAATGGAACTGCTGATACTCTAATGTTTGGATACCATATCCATGACCTACTCCTCATCCAGTTCTTCTGGTGCTACTCAAAATATCCACCTAACCTGATGTAAATGATCTTTTTCATGAAGGTGGTGCTGATTCTGAACCACTTCCATTAGAAGCTGATGTAAAGGTCTGAAAAAATCCTTAATGATTCCCCATAAAACTGCAATCCTGACACTCCATATGGTCTCTATCACACTAAAGCTTTAGATTCCCTTTTCATCGACACTGATGACATACAATAGGGCTACTAGTATGGGTACTATGGATAGCTTTTCCCTGATGAGAAACCTCGAGGGAATGTTTCTTTCTATCATAAGAAGTATCATCCTGCATCTACAGTGATCCTCTATTTTTTTACCTATTTCCTTACCTTATGTTGCGCTCAATGGTAAGATCCTTATTAACTATATCATAAACATTAGGTAGGAAAAATACATTCATCTAAGTATTTATGGAATACTGAATCCCATCCTCAAATCATTTAGAACACGAAAGCTTATCACTAGCTATAAATGGTGAAAATCACTAAAACTCAGTGAAATGCACTGAATAACCCATGACTGACATAACAACCTACTCAAAATTCATGAACTCTCTAGTTCAGTCAGCTCTCAAAATTTCAGGAAATAAATGATCATAAAAATCGGCCTAAAAATTCTCCAAGATCATTCCCTGATGATGAATATCTTGGGTAATTACATCCCACCAGTGCTTGGATGAGTCATGCAATATATAGGTTTCAATATTCACCCTATACTCTGAAGACATCTCCAGATGATCAATGATAGAAAAATTGGCTTCCATAAAAGACACACCAACCTATGGACTGCCATCCCCTAAGAAGGTGAAATGATGTTGCTGCTGGAACTCACCTATTATATCACATATCGTAGGTTCAAGTCCTAGAGCACATTGTAAAGACTATATAAAATGTCGGAAACTCCCACGAAACTGAGTGGAGGTGTCCATATTAGGTATAACATGCAGTTTCATAAGGGTCACACCTTAAAGTAAGACTGGAAGCATAGGTCCCACCACATCTGAATCATGGTCATCACCACCCTCATAGAATATGACAAGAGAACATTGTGGTGGAATAACTCTACAAATTAATTGAAAACACCTTAGAACTATATTTTAAGAATATAGATATCAATATAAGAAACTAAAAGAAAGGAAAGGGATCACCACCGATGGTATACTTACCCAACGACCCACTTAGATGTTTAGGTATTGGTAAGAGATCTTGTTTAATTTATAGGGGTTTTAATAAATGAATAGTTAATAGTAATTTTCCTCTTCATTTACTAGAAATATTTCATTTCATAAATCTATTTTTACTTTTACAGTCAACATTTTCTTATACACTTATATCAACATTTTACTTAAAATAGATTGTTATTCCTAACGAATCTAGTCCTATACACATTATCACAAAAATCAGCAACCGTTTTATATTTATTTAACCCATTCTGTATTCATTCCTAGAATTTAAGGTGTTATATATGATGGCTTGACTCGGTAAACTACCAATTCCAACCAATGAGGGACCATACACCTTATGAATTGAAACTGAAAATCACTCAATAATAGCCCAATAGAATCATAGGCATAATATAAATATTATAGTATCACTCAACAATCACAAGAAAAAATGGTAAATGAATGTATTTAAATGCACCTATATGTCATGTACTATTCATGGAAAGTGAATTCTAGGTGCCTATGATGATGCATGTAACAATTCTTCTTTCCCTCATATCATCGGGCCTAGGATGAAATAAAAGCCTTAATTAAAATAATAATAATAACTATCACATATCATGTGCATCACCCAATTGTGAAAGGATATCAACTATAATAGGAAAAACTAGAACAATAATTATCATTCTAGAAAACTCATCATTTACCCTGAATCTGGGTCTGCTACACCAAATAATGGATTATAAAAAAGTTACAAATCATTACTAATCTTTTATTTACTATATCCAACTAGAAAAGTAAGAAAGGAAACATTTGATACCACTTTTCAAAAGCTAAAAGTTTGGTTCCACTCAAAGGTTCCCTGATCTTGAATGGACACGTGACCTCAAGCACATATCCCGAAACGCTAGAGGCTACTGACTAGGAGCGAGGGCCTAGGGTGTGTCTATGGGGAGACTATAGACTCATTAAAAAATTATAGCACAACATATAAATATAATTATAGGTAAATAGAAGAATCATAATATAATAATAAAGAATAGTATAATAATACTGGATAATAAACTATATGAGAAACTGGTAATAATACTCAAAAACCGATGATAATGTTTGTCATGTATCTATAATGCATAAAACATGGATAAAAAGAAGTAGTCCATACATGATATAAAAAATTAGAACAAAATAAACCAAAAACAATCCATCATCCTAATCCCTAGGTCTGTAATCTACGGTCAAGCTCCATCCTAATGCAAGAAACCAACATCAGATGTCCAAGGCGGGACACTTCCCTTCATCTACTCCTGCATTCATGTAATCTGATCGAGTACCAATGGTGGGATAGATATGTTATTAGATTGATCTCTATAGGACACCACAAATGGATTCTATAACACCCATTCTGTGTAATATAAACAAAAACAGCGTGCAGGAATGCATATATAATAGTAAAAAAGCACAGTTTGTAAATACCCAAGTACCTACTTAAGCCTCAACTAGTAATGTATCTGAACATGAGACCATTTAATTAATTCAATTATGTTCCATTTTATATTGTAATTCATGTGAGGTATAACCATCACTAAAATCATGATAATTATAATGAAGTCTCTATGATATAATAAGGCATCCAATTATAATTATGATAATATAGTATCCAAGGTAATAATCAAGGCATCCATGTTGATGATAACAATAAGGAGGATAAAACGTAATAACCAAGGAATCATTTTACCTCAGGGGTAAAGAAAACTTAGTAAAAATCTATATACTAGATATAAGGGTAATATTTTAATCCAAGGGGCATCACCCAAGGCATTCTACAATAACATAATTCTAAGAAGTGATTGGGCCCAATGGGTGTAACCATGGTGCCACATGTCCATAGACATCACACTGGATCCAAGGGATTTATCTAAATCATCATATAAGGATAATGTAAGAAACTTATGATGTCATATTGGGCATCCACAAGTACACAAATATCGACTTCCAAGGTGGGCATCAACCTTGGCAACTGGTATCCCTAATTCAGAATGGCGTCCATGAGTGCTCAAGGAATTCCCTCAAGAATCCATGGCTAGATCAATTCTAACCACTCCTATAAATATGTCAAGGTATGTATATAATAGGCACCCTTATACATGATTCATTAACTAATAGATTCCATGTGACAATCATTCCATTTAATAAATCATTTGGTTCAAGTCGTCACATTTCATTAGTGTGACAATGAATAACTAGGCATGCAACCATTTATTAGTTTATTTCAGTTGTAATAATATTTTTGGTTCACTTCTATACATTTTGTAATTCATGGCATGGGGTTCTACAAATGTGCAACCAATCCATTTAATTAGATTCAGCTAGGCCAAGTCATATACCTAGTATACATTCCAATTACTATTATAATTGAGATTCATTAATTATATTGAAACAATTACCTTAGAAGGTTCAAGCGGTAATATGATGTAATAGCTAATAATAGTCCATTAATTTAATTATAACACTTACCTTTATAAATTCCCAGTCAAAGGACACCCAAATGGTGGCACAAATAATCATATCAAAACACTAATGTCATAATTAAGGAAGACACCCTACTTGGGGTGGTCAAATTTGAGGTCATAACCTCCAAAAATGGATAACATGTATGAAAAGGGTCTTAGTATAAAATTTAAATGACCATAAGCATGGAAAATTAATTTAAAAGTTCATGCATGATGAAATCGGTCCACACACAACGTCAGAAATTTATAAAACAATGAAACAAGATGGATGAGTTATAGAGAACCAACATCGTACTCGTATGACTCTCCTCGTCTAGTATCATCAATTAGATTGGGTTGGATTGGAAGATATATTAATAATAGACCAACACCCTTAAAATGTAGCATATGAGCCTATAACTCGATAAATCTATCAAGAGAAAGATAAATGAATAATGGATTTAAAGTTATTGAGATCTTACCAATGTGTATCTAACATGATGAATGGGGATTAAATTGGACTTCAGATCAGAGCTTGGTATCAAAAGATATAAAAGATCGATTTAGGAGAAAAAAATTAGAGGAAGAGGGCCCTTGCTATCCACTAGAATGAGAAAAGGAGGAGGTAAATGATTTAAATATTTCATTAATGTAAAAATATTTAATTCACAAAAAATTTCTGGGTCCCACAGTTTGGCCACATTGTTGGAAAAACCGTGCACCTTCTATTGTGCTAAGGGAGCACTCACTTGATTAAGTTACAGGGTTAGTAAAATCATGTGATAATAGTGTGAATCATCTATTCTAAAAATTATAGGTTCCCCTACATGGCCTTGTGGCCCCTGGCACAATGTTAGGGAAAATCATGCCCCATGACTGCTCCTCTATCCAACCTCACACAGTTTAGAGAGACCAAGCGGGCTGCGAACCCAATTTCTACTAACTATGTGGCCTAGTTTTTTTCTCCATCAGATGGGGCTCTAGGCTCCGGAC
The DNA here is from genome assembly GCA_963277665.1 of Viscum album. Classification (NCBI taxonomy): domain Eukaryota; kingdom Viridiplantae; phylum Streptophyta; class Magnoliopsida; order Santalales; family Viscaceae; genus Viscum; species Viscum album. Next base: position 1,892,909,560 of record OY728158.1, on the reverse strand, counting down.
AAGACCCAAACACCCCCCAAAACCTTTATTAACTTTTTATTCATCCATATTAGGTCAAAACTAATGAATTAGACCAAATTTAAAAGGATCCAAAGTTCAGATAAAAACCAAGTTCTTACACGTGACATCCAATGCTAGAATATGGATTCGTATTGATTTTTCAGCTGTCACAAATTCATCTATAACAATTAACCATGCATCACCACTTCATCCAAACTCATTAAACACATATTGATACACTGTGACAACAAATTAAAAACTCAGTTTCAATAATCTCCCCTTTATATTTTTTTCAGCATCCCTTCACATATATCACGTCACATAAAAGTCAATATGTGTGTATCATATTTACTTCAAATTGATGATAATCAAATGCAAAGGGTAGGTGGGATCTTGTTATATTATATATCTTTTTAATAACATCTTTTATTATTTTATTAAAAGAAGGAATGAAATCACATGAAACATGGAAAATATCCTTTAGTTAATCACCTCTAGGTCTATATGGGGATATCTAGTGTAGACGAAAAGATATATATAACCCAGGGTATCTAAGATGTATTTTAAATATAAATCCTTGTGAAATCAAGCTCATAAAGTCTCAATGAAAATACAATATCCACCACACACTTTATCAAAGACATCAGAATGTTTAGGTGCACAAGAATAATTACCCCTTTTCTAAGAAATTCATCAATCAAGGACTCCTCTTAAATAAATTCAATTTAGAATGAGATAATATTGTTACAAGATAACTAAAACCTTATGATGAGGCTTCCTTAAGAAATGCATCCACTTTCATCATCATGTAATTAAATAAAATCTATGATGAATAACACTTCTCCTTCAATTCAATATTTTGTTAACACAATTCACAGAAAAGAATACAGAATAAGTAGGTACCTCTTAATATGATTTAAGTGAGAGGAGAAGTCTGAACATAAAGTATCAAAATTAATTCAACAAACCTCTATTTTTTAATTTCTTTGGTGAAGATATATTCAACCTATTCTTTTTTATAAATTTATTCTATATTGATATCTACACAAACCACCTTTTCATTCATAAAAAGATACCTTGTATTAATGTTCTTAGATATTGAATATTGTACTAAATTTGTAGATAATCCAATAGTAATTTGATTATCACATGAAATTTCCAGTTGTCTATATATATCAATTTATTGATCTCTCAATTTCAATTTCATCCAAATAACTTGTGTACATTAAAGTGTAGATTTAGCATATTCATACTCATCCATGCTCAGTGTTGCAGAATTCTTCTTCTTTCTATATCAAATGACACAACCTTATCTTAGAAACAATATTCTACCTAAAGTGAATCTCATGTCAATACAATCTACATCCCAATCAGTATTTGTAAACCCCAACAATTTCAAATCCACGTGGTTTCTAAATAAAATATCATTGTTTATAGTTCCTTTCAAACATCTTATTATTATTTTAGTATCCAAGAAGTGAGACTCTTTTGGGTCACTCTGAAATATGGAACAAAGAATCACTTCGTAAGTTATATCATGTCACGATGCTGTTAGTTAAAGAAGACTTCCAATGATTCATATAAAATCTTTTGGATTAACTATGTTACTAGCTTCATAATTTCCTAATTTAGTCCCAATTGAAATGGGTGTGGAAATTTTTTATTCATTCTCCTTCTAAATTTTTTAAGTAATTTTATCACATATGTTTTATGTGATAGAAATATGGAATTTGGTTTCTGCTCAATCTGAAATCCCAGAAAATATGTCACCTGACCAATCATGGAAATATCAAAATTTATTTTCATATTCTTAGAGAACTCTTCACACAAACTTTCCTTTTGACCATCAAATATGATTCCTCCAATATATTCAATGATTTTCAGAGTATATTTAGAAATTTCTCTCTCATAAAGGTTACTATAAACTTTTCCTTTTAAAATCTTCATGTCTCCTAAACGACTATCCAATTTGGAATACCAATCTCTAGGGGCCTATTTCAAACCATAGAATGCTTTCATCAATCTATATACTATGTCTATATCACTTTATAATACAAAACCAATAGGTTGTTCAATATAGACTTCTTCTCCAAATCACCATTCAAAAAGTCTAATTTCAAAACCGTTTGATAAACATTATATTGTTTGTGTACTACTAATTCCAAGAAAATTCTAATATTTTCCATTCTTGATACTGGTGAAAATGTTTATTCAAAGTCAATTCCTTCCATTTTAGAATATCCTGATCACACTAGCTTAGCTTTGTTTCTAGATACTTTACCTTGTCATTAAGCTTAATTCTAAAGTCCCACTTGGTACCAATAACATTTATTTAGGTCTTGAAAAAATATCCCAAGTGGATTTGTCCTCAATCTGACCAATCTCCTAATTTATATCTTGTATCCATTCCTCATGTTCAACTTCTTCTAAAACATTATGAGGTTCAACTTGATAAATAAGTGCAGTTTAATATTCAATTCTCAATATTCTTCTAGTTTGAACTGGATCCTGCTAATTTCCAATGATATTTTCAAACTCAACGTGTTTATTCAATTTTTATACCATTTATATTATTTTCATCAGATTTATCTTTATCACTTGTATATTTATAATTAGTATCACTAATGTTTGACACTTTATAATTAGCTCCATCATTCTTATGTTTTATTTTGATACCATTTTTTTCAAATATTCTAGTATATATCAATTGTGATATCTTATTTGTTCTTATTTTCAATAAGTATAACTTCACAATAGTAAAATATCTTCTAAATTTATTTTTTAAATTATCTATATCCACTAACATTATATATTTTTCAAATGAAAATTCATTCTTCGATTTATTCATCAAATTTTCCCATATTGGTGTACTTCATCTATATAATGAAAGGGATTCCAAAAAATATGAATTTTTTGACAATTAGATTTTTCTTGTACCACATTTCGTATGATATATTTTTTGTTTCTAGAACAGTAGAAACATATTTTTTTAATTGTATAGAAATATATAAAACTTCTCTGTATAAATACTTCAAGATGTTGTGTTCAATTAACATAGTCCTTCCCATCATGATTATTCTTTTTTATTTCTTTCAAATGACCTATGTTTTTTTGGAGTATATTGTGTGTTTTACTAATTCGTGACTCCATGTTTGGAAAGATAACATTAAAAATAATCACAAGTAAACTCCTAACCATTATCTGATCTTAGTTTCTTGATATAAAGACCAATCCCCTTCTCTACTTGACTTATAAATTTTTTTACATTTCAGTTTCCTCTGATAAACATGAAATTTCTCATCCAAGGGTAATAATTAGTAAATTTAAGTGGAATTTTGTATCATTGGTATTTATAAGTTAGTTATTTCAATAGTTTTAGAAGATATAATATCCAACCTTTGAGTGAGATTTGGGCTAATTTCCCTTTTTGACATGTTTCAAATATTTTTTCCCATTCTCTATTTACCCTGTGAAAATCTCTCACAATATCATTCTTCAAGATTTTCCTTATAATCATTGGAGAAATATAGGTAATCCTTCTATGCCAGAGTTTGTTTCCATCTATGGTAGTCAAATAACTATAATTTATAGAATCACCAATTTGGGATAGATTACCATTGGATCTTTTTCCCTCGAGTGAAAATTCTTCCATCCTTTGTGATTTTGATGATACATGAATCCTTTTTGAACAAAAGAAAATGTCCATATTCAAAAAATTTCTAACACTAAGTAAATTATTCTTCAATCCTTCAACAAATAATATATTATTATACATACGATTTTTTTCCTCAGTTATTTATTTTTCAACTCCCATGATTTTTAGTGAATATTTTTTTCCGAAGGCCACTACTCATCCTTCATGATTTTCATTGTTCCTCAGAATTTTTGTGTCACTTGTCATGTGTGATGAAAATCCACTGTCAAGAATACATGACTTGGTTTTTCTACAATATTTACTGAAACTTCAGCAAAATGTGAATTTTTATTATTCATTTTTTGAACTCCCTTCTCTTTCATAATATTAGATGTTTGTTCAGGTAGAATAATCATTCACTATTCAAACATATGGCCTTGCTGATCACATCTACCACAGATTTCATCTAAATAGTCAAACTTGTATTGTGTTGGTAGATATTATGAATTCCTGATAATTGCATACTTACATTGAAAATCTTCTCTCTTCTTCTCAAAATGGCTCCCCCTTGGTTCATGTATCATCTCTGTTAGGGACATGTTAAACCAACATAAATAATATTAATGCCCAATCACTCCACAACACAATTAGTGTCCTTTAAATAATCATCATACCAACTAATTATAGCTATTTCTTGAAATTTTTTGTTTTTGTCTTTCCATACAATGATATTGTCTCTATTCTTGGAAAAAAAATCATGGATAATTTATTTATTTCTTTAAATTAGAATATGATTTCCCGATAGTCTCCATGTTCTATACATTTCCATAATTTATTTTTGGTCCTTCATTGTTAAATATGACAGATTTATTTTGAGATTCATATAGTGTAGAATTAACCCACTTCTTTGAACCCATATTTTTACCAATTTGTGATGATTCTACCATGACCTCAACAGCCTTACTGAAATATTATTTGATAATTTTTAAGCTATTTTATGTTTAATGTTATTTAAACCGAGTCTATGAATTTTTTATTATTCGAGGGAATGTTTTTATTCAAGTTCTTTTACCATGTTTTACATTTTAGCCACTTTTAGTTTGGGTCATTTTATTTCATCAATGTAATGAGTCTCTTTCTTTGCACATTCTCCATTTTCCTTAGTTGGCTTTTCTTTTTTATTTCAATAACAATATTTTCTACTTATTGAGATTTTTTTCTCAATAAAATATTCTAATAAATTTTTCAATATGTGGTCCATCTCTAATCGTTCACTTTTATCATATTAACTTCGAGAGGTATCAAATCCTTTTTCACCATGAGTCATGATGTTAGTTTCAACTTCTGATTGTCTTCTTGTAGTGGAGTTTTCTTCAACTTCTTTTATCACTATAATTTTTCTTTTACTTTTAAATAATTTATTCATACTTCAATAAAATTTGGTTTTGCCTCTTGATATCTTCCCCAATTTATTTTTATTTTATTTTTCTTCATCGATATTAGGTTCTACAGACTTATTTTTAGGAAAATTCACAGAAAAATTTACAATATCATTACAGTTGTATCACCTTCGTCGTAATTTAATATTACCCTTAATTTTTAGCTTCTTGACTATTTTCGATACAAGAACTATGATTAAATTAAAATATTTATCTTCATTTTCATCATCATATTCACTTGATTCTGAAATTTCATTATCCCATATTTTGACCTTTCTCATGGCTTAAAAATCCATCTCATATTTGATCTTATTCTTGAAGGCTGGGATATTTTTCATTTCACATCAAATGAGAATGTTATGTAATTCATTGGGTGTAATATCGTCTCTATTTTCCAAAGCTGATACTATAGGATCAAAAATTTGAGGAAATTTTATCATTAATTTTTTTTACAATAGTTGAATCATCCATCTTTTAACAAAAAACCCAAATTTTACTAAAAAAATCATTGTCCCTTCTTAAGTAGTTGTAAAAATTTTATTCTTCAACAATATTGATTCCATTAAATTTTATGCTCAAAATTTTCAATTTGGTATCTTTTACTTTCACATTTCCTTCATAAATAATTTTGAATTTATACAAAATTTCCTTGGAATTTTTGAGTCAAATAACCATTGTGAAAAACTTTTCTAAAAGATACCTAAAAATAGAATTTTGAGATTTTACATAAACTTACATATTTCTCTTATTGGTAAAATTCATAAGATCTTCATCATTAATATGTGGTAATCTAAATGTAACTACGTATTTAAATTCAAGGGAAAGTGATAAAATATAGAGAAACATATTATTATTCCTAAAATGAATGTTCTTCCCATAACAGGTTGGAACACACGTATTATTGATACAATTCATATTATCCATATTTAGTACTTAGTGGATATTGAAAAAAGGATCCTTATAGTCTTATACAAGTTGAATATCCCAATACAAGTTGCACCACTAAGCAGGGGTGGGGGTTGAATTAGTGGTGATTTTTTTATAATTTTTCTTTCTTTTTAAATAATCCTCTAATGGCATATTAGAATATTAGCCAATATTTTGATAACTCAGCCTTTACTGAATATCATAAAAATTAATGGCATAAGAACTCAATATTTTTGCAGGGTTTGATCTCAAAAAGATCCTACTAATTGATGTGTTTGGTTAGACTCCCTAGTCACATATTACCCACTATAATCACAAGCAGTTACAACATAAACTTCATCACTAGAATAGGGTTGCACTATGGTTTATAGAGTCCCACTAGAATAAAAGTTTCACACTATCATATAGATAAATGAGTAAACAACAACATAAGAAAGAACACTTATGAATATTGACTAGATTTTCAACAACTAATAACGATATTTCTTTTGATCCTTAAAAATAAATAAAATATCATATACTCAGATTCTAAAGAACTCAACTGAATAGGTTTGTACTCAAAATATGAATTATAAATTATCAAATATATGCTTATCATACATTATGTATATTGATAATTATGTGCACAAGATAATTCTCACATAGTATATTTTGTCTACATCATATTTTCTACACATTTATTTTCTACTTCGAAAACTAATATCAATACTATGAGAAATTAAAAATATTCTTATAAAATCATCTATACACATTAGTGTACTAATTTTTTCTCAATATATTCCGCACACATATCTCTCATTATTTCATAAATGAATCAACTTGGTATTTATAATCAATTACTCCTCAGTTATTGAATCGATTAATTTAAGATAATTTTTAAAATGTGGATGTTCTTTAAAGTGGTTCAATGGTCTCCACATAGAATTTTTAATCATCTTTGTATATAATTTTTAATCATGTACACAAATAAATTTATTTATTCTCTGCAAAACTCACCATAAAGATATCCCAATAATCAAACTCTCACAAATCATTTCATTTTCAATTGATCATGGGGCCATTTATTCTTCCACAAAACACTATCTCTGATCTCAATTAAATCATCCATGAACTCCACATTGGATTTTAAAATCCATTATGATTTATTTAATACATGCATCACAAATAATTTCATCATTCCATCCTCATCCATAAGCTATTTTAAATTAATTCAACCTCAAAGCATGAATCGTCACAAATAGAATTTCATTTTTTATGTGGATTTGTGTGAAATATTTTCATACCATATTTAAAAACCATTATCATGTACTCTATGAATTCATTACTCATGTCTAAAAATCACCTTCGTTCAATATTGTCCATGAAAAATTATTCATCCATGTAGAACTTTCATCGCACACAATTTTTTCAGGATAACTTTTCCATGTTGTCTTTATTTGTGAACTGGTTTTCACCTGCATAATAGCTGGTTCACATGGAATAAAATTTCATTCACAATGAATACATTCACCACATACTCAAGATATCAACAATTTTTTATAATTTGTGGTAAAACATATTTATCAAATTTCAAACTATCAACGATCCTTAATGATCTTCCATGGAGACTAGGTGCTTTGTGAGTGCTTCATCTACAAACATATTCTCACAAAGTACTCATCCCGCAAGGCTTCGCCACAAATAATTTTTATGGATTTTTTTAAATAAATAATTATCTTATTTAAAAACATCTAAAGGCCTTTAAAGATCCAGCATGGTGTTTGGATCATTTGTGGTTTGATGCTTTGCCACTCTTTCTTCGCGAAGGGTTTACTTCAAGGGAGGTTGGAGATAAATCTCTATTGTATCATATGTATCATGTTAAAAAAAAGTGATAAAATCAAATGTTTGGTGATAGTTACTACTTTTTAAAATATCAGTTTATAGTACCTAGGAAGTGTTTGTCCTACATCGAACTCTCTCATATTTGGTGCTTTAGTATATAAATTAAGAGCTGCCTTTGAGTGGATAGAAATCCCAAACCCCCTGTCATCATGTCACCCCATGTGGTGGTGTCACCTTTTATCCCATGAATTGTGGGACTTATACATGGGACTATGTGGCTGCACTCATACACACACCTATGCCACCTAAGGTCTTGTCCTGATGCGGCTCCTATAGAGCATGATTGGCCGTTGGATCCCACATGTGCACAAATGTTGAGCTAGCCTTGGATGCTATGTGTATTGGCTTGAATATTTTTTATATGAGGATAATTAAATACTATGAAAATTATATAATTATATAAATAAAATTTCTATCCTTAGATATTATTCCAATACAACCGTCTCAACTTTTCTTTAACTATCCTTTATGAATAATTAATTAGTTTTTTCATTACAACCTTTTAACATTCAAGCAATAATAAATTCATATTTCATGTCCTCATTAAATATTCCCTGAATTATTGTAATCAATGTGTCATCCTTTGACACATGACCTTGTCATTAAGATCACTTAAAATAATTTTCATATTTAAATACCAAGAATAAAGGTCCAAGTGTGCCATCCAATTCTATATAAAGAAGAATTTTCAATGTATAGAATGCAATTTTATAAGATGGATCCATAATAATTATCCAGGAATCAAGAATTCATATATAACAATTACTCATGCATCCCACTTAATCAAATCTCACTAAACACATATTAACACACTGTGACAACAATTAAACACTTAGGTTTAGTAAAAAAAAATTACATAATGTTACGTCATATATGTTCAAAAATCATTTTAACTGCATTCTAATTACATTAAGTTTTTTAAAAGTAATCTTATTTAAATTTTTCATGTGAATCATTTTTAATTTCTTTACCAAATTAAAAAAAATGAATGTTTTTAATGTTTACTACATGGTAACCCTTTCCTACCAACATATCCATTATTTATTATAAATAATACTCAAAAAGTTAACATGATTTTTAATAGAACATCATATTCCCTTAATTTTGGTAATTTTTCATTTTTAAGAGTTCTCAAAGGAAATGCATGTTTCTCATTATGTTTATGTGAAAACATAATGTACTTTTCTTATAGGGTGAAATGATTTTTCAAGGTATTCAAAATGAAAAATTGAAAACATATAAATGATACCATTAAATTAATTTATATTTATATATGATGAAGGGTGAGCTTGGTATATCTTATATCTCTCTAATATATATGGTAATGGTTTAGTACTCAAAGGGAAAAATAGAGATTATAGGGTTGGATAATCCTATATAATTAACTAGACATCAGTTATTCGAACACGGGTTAAACATGAGTAAACACAAGTTATGAATATGATGCTCAAGGATAAATAATTTATTATTTCTAACTATTTTTATTTAGATATTTTGATTTCATTATGTAAGGAATGTTTATGAACTTTTAAAATTAAAATATTCTTTTTCAGATAAATGTTTTCATGTGTTCTCATGTACCTCGTGATATATTTATGGTTTTCCTATGACTACATATGTGTTTAAAAAAATTTATTTGATAAAAGCTTTTCTTCTTAAAATTGATATGTTTCATTTTATTACTCAATGTTTTATAGAGAAAAATTAAATTTCTCCATGTGTTTTCATGTTTTTCATTATACTAATGGATTTCTTATATTATTATATCACTTATTATGATTTGTTTCTCACTCTTAATTTTTAAATATTTTTCATAAGATATAAAGATGATTAAGAAATATAGAATGTTCAAAAATTTTGATTTATAATCCTCTTAAAATAAGTAAAAGTTTCTAGAATTAATAGAGTGTTTAAACATAAAGCCCAATTTTTATGAAAAAAATTACACTATAAAGAAGGGTCCAATTTTTTATGTAATTATTTTTCTAATTCTGTAAATATATAAAACTAAAATATATTGGTACTATAAAAATGTTAAATCCTTACTATAAAACTCATATTTATGGGTTGTTAAAGTAATGTTATGTTATATTTGGTATAAAGGAATGGTTTAGAAAATATTAGAGGTTTGGAGGATATTAAAAGACACTCGTAAGTGATTTAGATTTATGGTTATTTTACCATGATATAGATTTCTTGGATTTCCATGTTGGTTCATCATTTACATGTATTTTTAGAATTTATTTCTATAGAGTATGTGAGGAAGTTGATGTATGATGACATTGAGGTGAGAATAGCCATCCAAAATATAAACCTAGACTAATTATAATTGATCAGTTTATAGTAGTGTTAACTTAGTTGACATAGGAAATTAATGGTTTCACTCATAAAAGAGAATGACCAAATCTTCTATAGAGTAGCATTTCTATAGTGGAGAATTTTTTAAAATAGAACCCTAAGTATTTGGTGGATCTTTAATCTTGTTTAAATCTAAAGTATGAAGAAATTAATTAGACAAGATGTATGACATTTTGGGATGTACATAATATCAAAAGCTAACTCAATCTATTTATCATTTTTAAAGTAACTCGATCGATGGTGGTCTTTGATTAAGAATGTTATGGAAACGATGAGATTGGTTCCATGGATTGGGAGGTATTTAAGATTATTTTTTTGAGAAGTATTTTCTTAATGTTACTTAACATGGAGTGGAAAGGAAATTTCTAGAATCAATGAAAAATAAATAAGACTATGTGTCTGTTGATGAATAAAATTTTACTATAGTGGGAATGTATGCACTAAATTTCATTTTGGACCATGAAAGAAAAATTGAAAGATTTTACATAGATCTAAAACTTAGTCTATGAAGAGTGTTTTCTACTAATGAATTAAAATTATATGAGTACATTGTTCACTATATAGAGAAATTCGAGATGGATTTTTTTTTTGAAACTCGTGTATCACATTAAATTAAGTGTAAGTAGCATTATAGGTAGTAATAAGTGGTGAAGCAATCAACTATTAAATATATAGGTAAGCCCATCACAAGTTCTGAATATGTTAAAAGGAATTTTAAGGAATTATATATCGGGTTGAGGAAGTGTTATTGATATGGTAATATTTTTTATTTGTCTTGTGACTAAAAGAAAAAGGGTTTTGATTAGACCAATAATGGGAGAATATATAATTAATCAATAGTGAGTTTTTTTAATCGCAATGATTTGGGTCATTATACAAACACATGTATTGAGTTATTTACTCGTGTTGTGAATCATCATCATCATAAAAAGAAACGTATTTCAAAGACTTTTTTAGATCCTTTGTGATCTTTTACTAATAAAGTTTTATATTTTTTGAAAAAATAATGTTGTTGAGATTGTTTTTGTAAAATAGATAAAAAAGTTTGTTGCATATTTTTAAGAAAATATTGTTATAAACTTGAATTTTTTAAAACATTATTGTATGTTTCTTAATAAAAATTTGTTTTAAGAATTTAATAATAATGGTTTGTTAACTAATTTTTTATAAGTTTGTTAAGAAATAATTTTTCTAAATTTGTTATAATAAATTTTTGCTAATATTTTTTGAAAGTTTATTAATAAATTTTTTTATGAAGTGTATAGATGTTATTAAATTATTGTTATAAGGTTTTTTTGAGAATATAAATGTTAGAGTGTGATAATTTATAATTTTTTATTAACTTTTTAAATAAAATTTCTTACAAGGATAGATGAAGCCTTGTTGTTAAAGTTTCCAACATCATGAATAAGCGCATGATATAAGATAAAGTTTTTTGAAGATAAGAAAATTGAAAATGATGTTTTAAGATTTCGAAAAACTTGTTTCAATTAGATGAAATTTTGTTAACCATCAAATCATTTGTGAATCAGATGAACTTTTGTGAAGAGGATAACGTTTTGTGAATCTAATCAAATTTTTTGAATCTAATCATGTTTTATAAATTTGATGAACTATTTTCAATATCTTTTGTGGGGAAGTCATTCAAAAAAACATGTTTTAAAGTTATGAATAGTCATAATTGATGGATTTCATCTAAATTTCATACAAAGTTAAAATTAAAAATTTGATGGTATAATATTGAAGTTAAAAGTTGTAAAAATCTAAAGTTACAAAGATTAAGTTTCATGTTGTATAAAGTTGAAGTTATAAAGTCAAATTTGAAATATGTATAAAGTTGATGTTACAATGCTAAAATTCAATGATGTATAAAGTTGAAGTAAAAAATTCAAAGTATCAATCATTACAAATTTTAAGTAAGAAATTTATGTTACAAGATATATAAAGTTGAAGTTACAAATTCAAATTTAAAAGCCATACAAAGTTGAAGTTAAAATTTTTGAAGAAGTTCCTTAATGTTGTATTTAAGTAAATCCAAATAAATATTGGTGATACTGAGTTTATAGAAATCTTTAAGAATATTGTAAAAGTTTTGAGAATCATCCCTTGAAGTAGACTTTAGTGAGATTATTAAAATCTTTATTTGAGTGAGCAGGAAAATTAATTTAGTTTCCCACATTTAATGTATTGGGAGAACATATATGAAGGGGTGAACATTACAATATAATTGACACTATTCATATGTATGAAAAGTTGAATCATTGCATAAATTGTGTCATAAGTTGTTTTCCAACCAAGATCAGTTTCATGTTTAATAATACTTTGGAATAAAAAAGTTTCAATCAGGAGTACCAGATTGAGTTTTCTTTTATAGAAATTGAATAGAGGTATTTTCAGAGATTTACGTACAGATTTTTTGTATAATAATCATCAGACATTCAAATATTAAAGCATAATTATTTTTTAAAATTTTATTGAGCCTAGGTTATATAACAGAATCATTTTTTATTGAGGTACAATGGATTGAAATTCATTAGATGTGGGAAGGGGAATAGAATACACACTTTACCAGACTATGAAATAAAGAAAACATTCCAGAAAATCAATTGTAGGGATCTTAAGTAACAAAGTTTCATACATTATTATTTGGATTATGTTTTATAAGAAAAAATTTAAAAATAGATTAGATTCTATATAATCATTAATATAATGAGATATAAGGAGTCTGTTGACCTCACATGTTTTGATAATCTCAATCATGTATTCATATGTGTTGAAAATCCCAATTATGTTTTCATTCTCTATGATATTTTTAAGTATCATTGATCTATACATTAATTCATTCAAATCTGTGATCAAACCAATAATAATATTTAAAATAGTCTTTGGAATATGTTAATCCTCATTTATCCATGTTCATACAAGTTATAAATTGATTCTAACACAATCGGATGTGTTCTGCATAAAACAGATAAGTAATCTGCCTATAGCTACTGATAAAGAGCTACCGGTACCCAGTCTACCGATAGACTTAGTCTACTGATAGACAGAGTCACCGATATACTTAACACAGAGCTACCGATGTGCTTATAAATGTAAGCTACTGACTTACAGACAGCTACCGATACAAACATAGAGCTACCGGTGTAAGTATAAATAGCTACTGATGGAATAAGAGCTACCGACGCATGGAGCTACCGACGCATGGAGCTACCGACGCATGGAGCTACCGACACCTGGAGCTACCGACGCATGAAGCTACTGACGCATGGAGCTACCGACGCATGAAGCTACCGACGCATGGAGCTACCGATAAACAAAGTCACCGATACAAGCATATACCAACCGACGCATAGAGCCACCGATAGAGTCAAAGCAACAAATGAAATTGAGCTACCGATGTCCAAGCTACCGATGATGATTATATACCGATCACTCAACTCACTGTTTGAATTTCATTATTTCCTATCTTTATTTAATCTATCCAACGGTCATATCATGTACATTTTAATGATTTGTCAAATATCTGATAAAGGTTGTCGGATGTCAGGAGCCCGTACCTCGTACATGTAGAAAGGAAATCTTTTCTGTCCCATGTTGCCCGTGAGATAAATACGAGAAGACTACGCTGCCCAACTAACAACAAGAGACGAGAGTGTGGTGGATGGAATATACCAGAAACACAAGAACGAGAAGAACAAAAAGAAGCTCATAGACAATAAAGCATACTCGAGAAGTGTTCTGTGCATATAAGAAGAACACTGAAGAACTTCAACCACTACATTTTCACTGTCTGTGAACCTGGAGCATACGACACTCTGTTTCTCAAACAGAAACGAAAAGAGGACTCAGACTCACTTCTGATCGAATCCAAAGGAGTCCAGAGATACACTGAAATCACCAGAACCACTTCTAAACTCTACATCTCTTGTTCTGTGATTTATTATTATACTTTTCGAGCAGTGTGTGTTATCTGCTGTATCTAACACATACACTGTCTCCTGTACTTGAACTGGAGGATTTTTAAATCCTTACCAAACTCTTTCATTCATTCTTTCCCACGAATAACAGTGGTAGAGGTCGTGTGTGACCTGGACAGCTGGTTGCTGTTGTACTGTTTCCCACGAAGAACAGTGGTAGTGGTCTTGGACCTGGACAGTTGTAAACTGTTGAACCCCGATACAGGGTGTGGATCATTTTTATATAAACTTTTGAGAGGACTAAGTCTCGGCTTGAGACTGAACCTCTTGGTTACATTTGTTGTGCCATCTCTTTCAAAGTTTTATTCCGCTGCTAATCACTTTAAAACCAATAATATTTTTGAAGTCACTTTGATAATTAAATTACAAGTGTTTATGTTAAGTGTAGATTATTAAGTTAGTTTCAAAAGATAATCACACACTCCTGTGTTGATTAACTGGGAATTAATCAATCCCTTGAGAATCTAACAGAACCTCTACTTTAATATAAATTCACTACAGTTTAATTTATTATTTTAATTGGGGGTCTTTAAGACAGTGTTTTTAAATACATAAATTTTAATTGGTACTCCATTCACCCCCCTCTTGAGTAAACCACTCCGACCAACACTTGGTATCAGAGGATTGAAAATACTCTCCAAAAGTACTCTGCTTTTGAACTGTGATTTTAGTTGTATTTTAAAGTTCTTAAAATTTCTTTTATATCTAAATTTTTATCTCTTTAAAATTTTCTCATCATGGACAATAGACTTGAGGGTGATGCTACTAACCGGCCACCTTTCTTAAATGGAACTAATTATGCTCAGTGGAAACTGAAAATGAAAATTCATTTAGAAAGCATAGGTTTTGATATTTGGAATGCTATAGAATCAGAATACAAAATTCCCACTACTGCTAGATCTACTTGGGATGAACCTATAAAGACTGCTTACAATAACAACTGTAAAGCTATGAATTCCTTGTACTGTGCTCTAGGAGATGAAGAGTTTAATAGAATTTCTTCTTGTAAAACTGCATATGAAATTTGGGATACTTTAGCTGTTTCTCATGAAGGAACAACGAATGTGAAAGAAATGAGATTGAACACTTATACTATCAAGTATGATAATTTTAAAAGGAAGCCTGAAGAACCCATTTCAGACATGTATCTCAGGTTCAATGAAATTGTCAATAAAATGATCTCACTGGGAAAGGATGTCTCATCGAAGGAACAAATTATGAGAATTTTGAGATGTCTACCTGATAGATGGAGAGGCACATCTGTCTCAATCAGAGAATCATGTGACATTGCTACTCTACCTGTCAAGGAACTAATTGGCAAGCTGATTATGTATGAAGAAGAGCTTAATGTGAATAAAGAGGAATAAAATGAACCGCCAAGAAAGTCTGTCGCTTTCAAATCTTCAACTTCACAGAATAAGGACAAAGAAAAGCTTCAAGCTGTAGTTGAAAGTTCAAGTTGTGAAGACAGTGAAAGTGATATTGACAGTGATGCTGAGATGGATCACATTGCTAGAATATTTAAGAAATTTTATAGGAAAAATAAGTTCTTCAGAAAAACGAATTATAAGGGTAAGTATAATCACCAAGGTAAATGGAAAAAGGATTGGAAGAAGAATGACAAATCAGATGATGTTGTCTGCTATGAGTGCAAGAGAAAAGGACACATTAAAGCCGATTGTCCAAAGCTGAAGTATAAAAAGAAATATGAATATAAGGACAATAAGTTTAAGAAAGCAATGAAGGATAATTGGAGTGCTTCTGAGGATAGCTCTACTGAATCTGAAAGCACTGAAACTGAACACAAAAATAAGGCAAATATGTGCTTTATGAAAAACACTTCTCAGGTAACTGCTGAAACTCCTGCTTTAAATTATTATTACTCTGGATATAATGCAGAATCTGATTCTGATCCTGGAACAATGTATAAAAATGAATTTTTTGAGTACTGTGATATGCTGGAAGAGACATGTAATGAACTTAAGGATAAATACAAGTCATTAAAGAAACAGCATGCTCTCACCACTACAGTTAAAACCGAACTCACTATTGAAAAAGTGAAAAATGCTCAACTCTTAAAAGAAAACACTGAACTGAAACTATCTAATGAGCAACTCAAGAAAGACTTATAGAAGTTCACCAATGGAAAAAATACACTAACACAGATTCTAGGAAAGCAAATAGCACCTAAATATACTACTGGTATAGGATACCAACCTGGACAAAGGAAAATTTCCAAAACTAGATTCATTTCTAATTCAGGACAGAATGAAGTTAATTCTGGAACATCATATGCTTCAACCAGTTATATACATAGATATGGATCTAATAAAGTTTATCTTACAAAGAATGTCAATTCTACAAATTATATGAGACCCATTAGACAAATATGGGTACCTAAAGTGTTATTGGCTAACCTGTCTGGACCCAAAAAAATCTGGGTACCAAAATCATCTCCCATCTGAATCTGTTTTGTAGGGAACTTGCTTAAAGAGCTCCTGTAAAGAGACCTGGTATTTCGACAGTGGATGTTCAAGACATATGTCAGGAGACTTCTCTTGTTTTAAGAGTTTAATAAAAGTTGATGGAGGCTTTGTCACCTTTGGTGATAACTCTAAAGGAAAAATCATCGGCCTAGGCCAGATTGGTAACAATGATTCAATTTTGATCTCTAAAGTTTTATTTGTTAATGGCCTTAAATACAATTTATTAGGTATTTCTCAGTTATGTGATGATGGTTTTCATGTTAAATTTGAAAATAATTCTTTCAAAGTTTTTAATTCTAAGAATGTTCTGGTATTTTCTTCCTTAAGAAATGAAAATGTTTATGCTGTTAATCTGAATTCTTTAGCTAAGCAAAATATTACTTGTTTGAATGCTTTTCATAAAGAATCTTGGCTATGGCACAGAAGATTGGGACATTGCAACATTCACTCACTTAGAAAACACTCTAGAAAAATCCTAGTCAGTGACCTACCCAAATTAGAATTCCCAAATGATAGAGTGTGTAACCCCTGTCAAAAGGGAAAACAACACAAAGTTTCTTTTAAATCAAAGAAAGATGTTTCGACTTCTCAACCACTTGAATTGGTTCACATGGATTTGTTTTGACCATCAAGAGTTTCTAGTTTAAATGGGATGCACTATGTTTATGTTCTTGTAGATTATTTTTCTAGATATACTTGGGTATATTTTCTAGCTCACAAAAGTGAAGCCTGTTCTTCTTTTTTTAAATACTCTAAATCTGTAGAGAACCTTAGTGGACTTAAGATTAAAACTTTGAGAAGTGATCATGTTCGTGAGTTTGAAAATCAAGATTTTGAATCTTATTGCTCACACAATGGCTATACTCATAACTTTTTTGCCCCTAGAACACCCCAACAGAATGGAGTAGTAGAAAGAAAAAACCAAACCCTTCAAGAAATTTCTAGAACCATGCTCAATGAATATGACCTGCCTATTTATTTTTGGGCTGAAGCTATTAATACAACTTACTATGTTATTAATAGAGTCTTAATCAGAGCTGTTCTTAAGAAAACCCCTTATGAATTGTGGAACAATAGAAAGCCTAAGGTTAATTACTTAAAAGTTTTTGGTTTCAAAGTATTTATTCTGAATACTAAAGATAATATGGATAAGTTTGCTTCCAAAAGTGATGATGGAATTTTTCTGGGTTATTCTATTTCAAGTAATGCTTATAGAGTATTCAATAAGAAAACTAAATGTGTGGAAGAATCGGTTCACATCAAGTTTGATGAAACTGATCCACATGAGTCTAAAACCTCTCTTGAAAATATTTAAGAAGACTTATCTGTCCTGGACATTAATGATAAATCTAAAGAACCTGTTATGAAAACATCCAGTTATGGACTTTTTCCAGAATCTGCTTCTGTTGAACCCGAACCTATAGATGAACCTGAATTTTCTAGTCCAACCTTTTCCAGATCAACGAGGATTCTGAAGAATCATCCTTTAGAAGCTGTTGTTGGTAATCTTGATAGAGGAACACAAACTAGAGCTTCTCTAAGAAACCAGGTTGAACATCAAGCTTTTCTTTCATAGCTAGAACCCAAAAATATCAATGATGCTATCAATGATGAATTCTGGGTAATAGCTATGCAGGAAGAATTAAATCAGTTTGAAAGAAACAAAGTCTGGGAATTAGTTGACAGACCTAAGGACACTTTGACAGTAGGCACAAAATGGGTTTTTAGAAATAAAGTAGATGAATCTGGAAATATAGTTAGAAACAAAGCTAGACTAGTTGCACAAGGATATAGTCAAGAAGAAGGTATAGACTATGAGGAAACTTTTTCACCTGTAGCTAGACTAGAAGCCATTAGGATCTTACTTGCGTATGCTGCACATCTGGATTTCAAGTTATATCAAATGGATGTGAAAAGTGCATTTATAAATGGTTTTATAATTGAAGATGTTTTTGTAGAACAACCACCTGGATTTACTAACCCCCATTTTCCAAATCAAGTTTTTAAACTTTCTAAAGCTTTGTATGGTTTAAAACAAGCTCCAGGAGCTTGGTATGATAGACTTAGCAATTTCCTTATCTCAAATGGTTTTACTAAAGGGATTGCTGATCCAACTCTTTTCATTAAAAGAATTTCTAAAGATGTTTTAGTTGTACAAATATATATTGATGATATTATTTTTGGATCTTCTAAACACTCTTTATGTACTGATTTTTTAAAAAGTATGAAAAATGAATTTGAAATGAGCTTAATGGGAGAACTTAAGTACTTACTTGGATTTCAAGTATTTCAAAATGAAAATGGTATTATTTTGAATCAAAGTAAATATACAAAGGATCTTTTAAAACCTTTTGGTCTGGATAGTATCAAGGAAAGTGAAACTCTTATGAGTACTACCTGTAAATTGGACGCAGATGAAACTGGGAAACCAGTTGATCAAACAAATTACAGAGGTATGATTGGTAGTTTACTTTATCTTACTGCTAGTCGACCTGATATTATGTTTAGTGTGTGTATGTGTGCTAGATTTCAAGCTAATCCAAAAGAATCTCATTTGCTTGCTGTTAAAAGAATTTTTAAATATCTCAAACACACGACTAACTTAGTTTTGTTTTACCCAAAAGGACAATCCTTTGAGTTAATGAGTTATTCAGATGCTGACTTTGCTGGTTGTAAGTTAGATAGAAAAAGCACATCAGGAACATGTCATTTTCTTGGAAAATCTTTAGTTTCTTGGTGTAGTAAGAAACAGAACTCAGTTGCATTATCTACTGCCGAAGAAGAATACATAGCTGCTGGTAGTTGCTGTGCACAAATTCTGTGGATGAAACACACTCTTTTGGACTATGGATATGTTTTTAAACATGTTTCAATCAACTCTGATAACACCAGTGCAATAAACTTCTCCTAGAATCC
Source organism: Viscum album (assembly GCA_963277665.1). Taxonomy (NCBI): domain Eukaryota; kingdom Viridiplantae; phylum Streptophyta; class Magnoliopsida; order Santalales; family Viscaceae; genus Viscum; species Viscum album. Next base: position 1,892,889,936 of record OY728158.1, on the reverse strand, counting down.
ATTATCTCACTCTAGAACCAAACACATAGATGTAAGACACCATTTCCTAAGAGATCACTATCAAAAAGGTGATATTTCTCTTGAATTTATTGGCACTGAACATCAATTGGCTGATATTTTCACTAAACCTTTAAGTTCGGATAGGCTAAGTTACATAAGACACGAATTGGGAATGTTTAATCACAACCAATGTGAAAATTCTCACCGATGTGAAATTCTCACCGATGTGAAAATTCTCACCGATGTTGAAAATTCTCACCGATGTTGAAAATTATCACCGATGTGAAAATCCTCACCGATGTGAAATTCTCACCGATGTGAAAATCTTCACCGATGTGAAATTCTCACTGATGTGAAAATTCTCACCGATGTTGAAAATTCTCACCGATGTGAAATTCTCACGGATGTTAAAATTCTCACCGATTCTATATTTTAAAACTTCTGTCTGTCGCCAAGAATACGAATCGTTTTATTTTATTTTCTCTTACTCTATTTTAGTCATTTATTTGGAATTCCTAAATGATAAAACTAAGTCTAAGTCACTTCTTACCTCACCGAGCTCAAAATCTCTCACCTTCGAACCTTAGCTCCCAAATCGGCCAAGAACCCTAAACCCGCGATGGCAAAAACTAAGCTTCCTACCGTCAGAGAAGAAAGTGTAGAACCAAAAGCTAAGAAGCAGAAGACACAACTTAAAGCCAGTGTTAGTGAAGTCAGAACTAGATCGGGAAAGCGACCAGTGAATCCTCACTTACAGAATAGGGACATAGTAATCGAGAAGGAACTGTGCGTGGAATGGCTGCTGCCTAGCAAATCGTTATTACTCGAGATTCTGGAGGACCAGAAATGGGTGGATTGTTTCTCGAATAACAATGGCCCATACTACCCGAAGTTGGTAAAACAGTTCTATGAGTTTGTAAGCCTCGAGAAGTCTGAAAATGAGAATCGGGTAATCTCGTTTTTAAATGGAAAAGAGATGTCTTTTTCTTCAGTAGAGTGGGATGAGTGTTTAAAAGTACCAAATGAAGGTGTCTCTGGGTACGTATCAAGAGCAATGCCACCTAGCAGTGACATCTTTGATTATGAAACCGCCTTAAAAGAGCTGACTGGTAATGGGAATCAAAGGCAAGTGGTTGCTACTGAAATGGATGGAGGGAATCGACTGCTCTTCAAGTTTGTTCAGCATGTGTTGATACCGAGGCGAGGAGATTTTGCAAATCTAAGATATCAAGATATCTATCTTCTTCATCTGCTAAGACATGGTGTGAAAATCAATCTATGCAGATTGTTAATGCTTCAAATGGAAGACATGATTATACCAAAGTCAAAGACTAATGCTTTATTCTTTGCCAAGCTGATTTCAGTAATGATAAAAGTGATTGGAATAGCTGAGTCTCAGGATGAGACAGTTGTAGTCAGGAATAATTTCGGAATCACCTCGACTGTTTGTAAGTACATGAAAATTAACTGGAACCCATGGAAGGGAGAATGGGTCAGTGATGATCAGAAGATATATGATAGGTTTAATCCTGTGGATCATACCTCAAGACCAAAGGATATAAGAGATCCGAGTCTGAGACCTGATGAAGAGGAACCTGTTTATAGTAATGAAACAGAAGAAGAAGAAGAAACTCCCATGGATGTTGGAGGAGATCCAGACTTGCCCCCAAGTTCTGTTGCAGAATTGGTTTATTCTAGGAAAGGAAAGGTAGAGGAAATTTTGTCTACTTATGAGGAAGACCAGTCTGTGCCTCACCCAGAAGAAGAGGAAAAGGAAAATGTATCTGAATCGTTTGTTTCTGGTAGTTTAAGTATGAGTCCTTTGATTGGAAGCTCAGCTATGCCGACTGCTGAAGTAAAAAAAGATACAGAAGAAGCTGTACCTGTATCAGAAGATCTTCTAGATGCTGCACCGATTGAACTTGTAGTAGAAGATTCTGATGAAGAGAATCTAGCACTGAATGCTGTTGTGATACATGAGAATGCACCCATTGAGGGGGAGCATCAATCTGTTCTTGGAAATGTTACAGTAGATGTTGAGTTTGGAGACTGGGTAGAAGACCCAGGGTTTATAGTCTGTGGATTGGATTATCCGGATTCTGATAATGAGATGTCTATCAATAGGCCGAAGACCAATTATGATCTTGCTTCTGAGTTGTTGCCCGATAATGTGGTCATATTTCATGATCTGAATAAGCTGAAAGTGGACCTCAAAACCAGTTTTTTTGAAGAAGTGAACTTAATGGAAACCTCCCTTTCATCCTCAATTCAATCAATAATGACTGATTCTGTAGTTAGTTTGGCCTTAGTAAAGGGATCTACTGCAATTGTCCCTAATGATTTTGTCTCTAAATCTGATCTTGAATCCATGAAGAATGAGCTGAAAGAATCATTCAGTGTATCAGTTGCTGAGATGTAGCAAAGCTTTAATGAAGAAATGCAAATGTTAGAGAGATCCTTCGAGCTATCTCTGGCTTGTAATTTATCTTCTTTTGTGTCTGAGCTTATGGAAGAAGTGAAAGAGTGCCCGACTCAGTCTTCTAGAATCGAAGCAGATCTTGAATCTCTCAAGACATCAGTTTCTGCTTTGGATTCTTATATGAGCTCCAAGTCTCAAGCTGACAAGGACCTAGCTTATGTGAAGAGTGTAATAAGCCAGTTTGTCTTGGTGTTTGAAAGTTTCAAAACCTCAGTGAAGGATCATGTTCAATTACAGGACTCTCAAGTTCAAAGCCTAATCAGTGGTTTGTCTAAGAGTTTCAAAGAAACTGTTTCCTTCTCTCTTGTCCCTCTCACATCCAAACTATTAGTTGACCTGAATCAAGTTCGAGAAATGTTGAAGGAGGAGATTGGTTCTATTTCAACCAGTGGCTCTGTGGACTCATCAAAGTTTAGCCGAGTGGTGCTTTCTACAAGAGATTCTGCTACAGAAATAATGAAGATTGTTCAAGATTATATGAGAGAAGCCTCTGCCTCTCAGGAAGCCATAAAGAGCAAAGTGGACCACTACTTCACCAGAATTTTCACCAAGCATCAACTCGAACACCACTTCAAGCTGATGTTGGAACACATGAAGCTACCTCTAGTAACTCAAGCTTTTAGAGAACAAGTGAGACAACTAAGACAATTGACTCCTGCCTTGGAGAAATTCATGGAGAACAAAGATGATTTCATCTCTGCTATGGAAAGAGGAGGAGGAATTATTATGGATTTTAGAAATTTGTTGCTACCCTTCTTGCATGTTGATGCCAGACCAGTCATCATCCCTCCTGCTTTGCCTGCTTCTGCCTCAGCTGTTTCCCCAGTCCAGCTGACTCCTGCTCAAGCTATTCGAGGCCTCACACCAATGATCACCCAAAGATCTTCAACCTACAGGCCTGACTCTGTGTCAGTGGCCCAGCCTCCTTTGATCATTTCTGGCATTCCAAAACACTCACCTGCATCCTCACCACCCGAACCTTCTTCTGATCCCAAAGGAAAATCTCACGTTGAAGATGTGGCTTGATCCAGTGTACATGATTTTTTTTGATAGGAATTCATTTGTATTCTGTTTCTATTTCTGTACTTTCTAACTGCTCTAATACAGAAGAACTCTTTTTACTTCTCATGTTTTATTTGTCTCCTATATATGTTTTCCCACTATTTGATTATCACAAAGGGGGAGAACAATAAGAGGGGGAGAACAATAAGCGGAAAATGAGAGAATGAGAAATATTTTCAATGGAGAAAAATAACCTTCTTTTCAATTTTATCTCTGATATTATTGTGTTTATCTTTACCTTTGGTACCTTATGATTGTTACCTCTAATAACTTATGTCTATATCATACTATTTCTATTATCTCTGATGCTGTTTTCTCTGAGAAATTTGTTTTCAATATTATACTCTTTACTATTATATTTTCACTATGTTAAATGCCCATATCATAAATTGTGATTATCAAAAAGGGGGACATTGTTGACCCCACCTGTTTTGATAATCTCAATCATGTATTCATATGTGTTGAAAATCCCAATTATGTTTTCATTCTCTATGATATTTTTAAGTATCATTGATCTATACTTTAATTCTTTCAAATCTGTGATCAAACTAATAATAATCTTTAAAATAGTCTTTGGAATATGTTAATCCTCATTTATCCATGTTCATACAAGTTATAAATTGATTCTAACACAATCAGATGTGTTCTTCATAAAACAGATAATAATCTACCTATAGTTACTAATAAAGAGCTACAGGTACCCAGTCTACCGATAGACTTAGTCTACCGACAGACAGAGTCACCGATATACTTAACACAGAGCTACCGATGTGCTTATAAATGTAAGCTACTGACTTACAGACAGCTAACGATACAAACATAGAGCTACCGGTGTAAGTATAAATAGCTACCGATGGAATAAGAGCTACCGACGCATGGAGCTACCGACGCATGGAGCTACCGACGCATGGAGCTACCGACGCCTGGAGATAACGACGCATGAAGCTACCGACGCATGGAGCTACCGACGCATGAAGCTACCGACGCATGGAGCTACCGATAAACAAAGTCACCGATACAAGCATATACCAATCGACGCATAGAGCCACCGATAGAGTCAAAGAAACAAATGAAATTGAGCTACCGATGTCCAAGCTACCGATGCTGATTATCTACCGATCACTCGACTCACTGTTTGAATTTCTTTATTTCCTATTTTTATTTAATCTATCCAACAGTCATATCATGTACATTTTAATGATTTGTCAAATATCTGATAAAGGTTGTCGGATGTCAGGAACCCGTACCTCGTACCTGCAGAAAGGAAATCTTTTCTGTCCCCTGTTTCCCGTGAGATAAATACGAGAAGACTACGCTACCCAACTAACAACAAGAGACGAGAGTGTGTTGGATGGAATATACCAGAAACACAAGAATGAGAAGAACACAAAGAAGCTCATAGACAATATAGCATACTCGAGAAGTGTTCTGTGCATATAAGAAGAACACTGAAGAACTTCAACCACTACATTTTCACTGTCTGTGAACCTGGAGCATACGACACTCTGTTTCTCAAATAGAAATGAAAACAGGACTCAGACTCACTTCTGATCGAATCCAAAGGAGTCCAGAGCTACACTGAAATCACCAGAACCACTTCTAAACTCTACATCTCTTGTTCTGTGATTTATTATTATACTTTTCGAGCAGTGTGTGTTATCTACTGTATCTAACACATACACTGTCTCCTGTACTTAAACTGGAGGATTTGTAAATCCTTACCAAACTCTTTCATTATTTCTTTCCCACGAATAATAGTGGTAGAGGTCATGTGTGACCTGGACAGCTGGTTGTTGTTGTACTGTTTCCCACAAAGAACAGTGGTAGAGGTCTTGGACCTGGACAGTTGTAAACTATTGAACCCCGATCTAGGGTGTGAATCATTTTTATATAAACTTTTGAGAGGACTAAGTCTCGGCTTGAGACTGAACCTCTTGGTTACATTTGTTGTGCCATCTCTTTCAATGTTTTATTCCGCTGCTAATCACTTTAAAACCAATACTGTTTTTGAAGTCACTTTGATAATTAAATTAGCAAGTGTTTATGTTAAGTGTAGATTAGTATGTTAGTTTCAAAAGATAATCACACACTCCTGTGTTGATTAACTGGGAATTAATCAATCCCTTGAGAATCTAACAGAACCTCTACTTTAATATAAATTCACTACAGTTTAATTTATTATTTTATTTGGGGGTCTTTAATAAAGTGTTTTTAAATACAGAAATTTTAATTGGTAATCAATTCACCCCCCTCTTGTGTAAACCACTCCGACCAACAGAGTCCAATGTGAGTTCTCTAAATGTTTCATTCACGTGTTTATTATAATGAATCTCCATGGAACCATTGGTGTTTCCCAAGAAAGATATCATTTTTACACTGAGGATGAACCTTGTAAATATTTCAAGCCTTGTTTTCATTATTATCATTAAATTATTGCGATATTTTTATAAAAATAGATTATAAAAAATTAATAAGTTACAAGGGTTAAATTTCATAATAATTGAATTTTTTTAAAAGATAACCATTGATTAAACCACCTCTTACTAGTGATTCAATGATCTTAAGGAAATTAAATTTGTATCAGAGAAAAGTTTTCCCTATTGAATCCTTATAATGGGAAATATAAATTTAGTTAATAGAATAGTTATCCTACCATCGATGATTAAAATTATCATGGTTGAAATAATAAAATGATACCCTATATTCTATCACTTAGAATACATGTTATTGATGAAAGAATAATTTGGTTTCCACCCATTCGAAAAAATGATCTAATAAATTTTACTAACAATGGAAATATTGATGTTGATGGGAAATCTATAAATTTTATTCTGCTTCCTCTATCAGAATTTTTTTTTGTAAAGGCGATGGATCTCAAAATAACTAAGTAAACCTGGGACAAACATTAATGTAACTTCAAGGGTACACCAAATTAAAAGAGGAGAATTTAAAAATATATAAAATAAAATTTTAATATATGATAATAAGATATAAAGAAACCATTGATGAATAATTCACAAAACATAGTGTTGTTATATGCAATATCAGAGTATTTAGGGATGTATTGGAAAATTCTACCAGTATAAAGAAACTCATGAGAAACGTACCTAACATGTTTGACTCTAAAATTTATTCTTTAGAAGATAAAGACAATTTAACACTTGATTAATTTCATATATTTATTTTTGATTATGATATGGTAAAATCTCCATCATTCAAAAATATGATCAAGGATGAAATATATTTTAAGGATTTGATAAAACTAAAAATCTAAGATAATGAGAATGTTTACTTAAGTGATTCAGAATATAAGAAATATGATTAAATTAATAATAAGATTATTTTTCTTTTCTCTAAAAATTATTGAACAGGTAGAGGAACATATGGAGAAAAAATCACACTTAAATATTTTGAATGTGAAGGAATTATACATTTTTCTATGTATTAACCCTAGAAGAAATTTGGAGAATTTTAAGTTCATTCAAGAAAAAAAAACTTCAATGGAATAAGTTAAAAAAGAAACTTCTGTGGAAGATAAGAAGTACCTAGGTGGTATGAAATAGTTTTTGGGAAACAGAAGAAGAATATAGAATAATAAATTCAAATATGAATCTATTGGAAATAATTAATTAGAAGATTATAATTTAGAAAAATTATTAACCTTCTTTGTAAATATTGAGAAAAATAGAAGATTCCCCAAATATTAAAGATGAAGAATAAGGTAAATTATTCTATATAGAATATAAACTCATATCGTAACTTTTTTCCTATCATCAGAAAAATACCAAGGGTCCCAATGGGGCCTCTGAGCGGTGGTATCTCTCCCTCCTCTCACAATCTAGGGGTTCCCCTTATCGTTGATCTAGAGTGGGGAGGATTGTGACATCAGTATTGAGTTCTAGGGTGTTGGGTGCCCCCTACTCTTATTTCTTTTTCTCTTAAAGATTTAGAATTAATCAGTCTTCACGGAAATGTGATTGGTTTGTTTTGATGATTTGATGTTTGATGTTTGGAAGGTGTTTTTTTCACGTCGTTGTCACCGTCAGAGTTTCCTTACACCTCCTTGCTGGTTTCTTACACTTCCCATGGCTTGTGTGATTTTGACTCCAGTGAGGTTCTTCCACAATTCAAATATGACCAAATCCATGCCCAGAGCTGCATTTCTGGGTTAGAGTAGCTCAGATATCCTCATTGTTGATGCTCCCTCGTTGCGTTTTTTGGGCCATCCAATCCTGGGTGATGATGGTCCATCTTCACAATCCTTGGAAAGCCTTCCTCATTGGGTTTCTTCCACAATTGTGATATTGGGGAAGCCTCAGGTATGGAAGCGGGGTTTTTTGACAACTTTGGTTCTAGCATTTAGTTTGCTAACTTTGGTGGATGATCTATCCTGAAGTCTTCATGGTGAATAGTGATTATGTAATTGGGTTGATTTGTGGTGAACTGGGACTTTTCAATTGTGAATCCTTTATGATGGAGGAGCATTTGGGTTTCTGTGATGAATTTGCAGTGTGTTATAGATGAATTATTGAATTTGTGGAATGAAATTTTTGATGGTATGTCTGATTTGTGGCACTATGGTCAACAGTTTATGGAATAATTCAACCTCTTCCACTCAAGGTACTTCTCTAGAAGAGGTTCATATCAGGGAGTTTTGACTAGACCATTGCTATCTAGAATTGGAAGTTTGGTAGTGTATGGCAATTTCCATCAGTACTAGGAATGTACATCCTTGCATGAGATATCTAGTCGATCAGTTATGAGAAGGTGTCATTTGGTATTTTTGTTATTGATTCTAAAGAGGGGTTTTTCTTTTCATAATTTAAGTGGGTTGTTTTTTTCCTTGGGCCTTTAGACAGTGGGGCGTGGTTGTAGTTATAAATCTTTGATGTCATGTTGGGTTTCCCCTCACCCCTTAAAAGGGGGTAAGTGTTAATAAAAAATTAATTTTCAGTCAAAAAGATACCAAAATATATAAGGAAATTAGAATTATGAAGAAATAATTAGGGAAATAAATTGAATTAAATATGTCCTTAAACAAAAATATGGGTACATCTAGGATATTGAAAACCATATATTGAATGTTTTTAAATGGGTAATGATAGTGGAATATCACAGTAAGAATATTTCAACTAAGGAAGATTAGGTTTTTAAAACACAATCAAAACCTATTGAGGGAAAAAGTATCTTAAAAATGATAAATGAAAATTTTAGAACACATTTAAATGTTAAAGTAGAATTATCTCAAGTTATATAGAAACCATACTCAAAGAATCGAGTGAAATCATCACTCTAAAAATGATAATTTTCATTGGATTTTACTAATAATGTGGGTTTTATAAAAAAGTTGGGAAATATTAGGTCAATAAGGAATGTGGTAAACCCATAAAATCAAAAAAATTGAAAATAAACTCTATATTAATTTTTTCCCATGATAGGAGGTAACAAAAACATAAACATGTTATAAACCTAAGAAAACTATCTATAGGGGAATGTCCTACTTACATAGAAAACCTAAATTAAATGTTTTTTTGGTGATGTGGATCTTAAGGGACCAAATATTGCAACTTTTGTCACAATATTTCTCAACCTATAAATAGTCATGAACTAAGGGGAAGTAATATTGCAAGAATAGTGGGTATCCTTCCAAAGTTATAGGATGTTGGAAACATAAAATGTTAAAATGTTAAAAAAAATTCAATGAAAACCCAATTTTATTTCCAGGTGGAATTCTATGGAATATGTGACCATGTTGGTCACTTTTCTAAAGAATTTACGATATATATTCTTGGATCATATTCTTATGAAAATAAATAAAAAGAATCTAGAAAAAACAAAGTTAAAGAAAGATACTTTGTTGTTTAAAAAACTATAAAATAATAAAAAATGAAGAAACCATAGATTCATGATTGGAACTTCTATTCATAGATGAAATGTGATATAAAATTATTTAAATATGTTAAAATTCATAAAGTATGATTATTTACTTTTATAAATGATTATTCCTTAAGAATCAATTGAATATAAATTGTCATGATTAACGCATAAACAAAACTCCAAAGAAGATTTATATGTTGATGGACTGAAATATTATATTCCAAGTGTAATAAAACATAGTGATTATGCAAAATAATGGATATTAATGAAATATTATTGTATTATAATATGTGTGGAAGATTGTAAAGTTGTTACTAGAGGAGAAAAAACTACTGAAAATATCTTATAGATCTGATAACTTTATAAGTCATGTTATTTGATTATTTAAGATGAAAACAAGTTTTTTCATCATATAATAAGGAATCTTGGTCATAAAAGTGTGGAAATACGTTCTAGATTAGATGTTCTAATAAACATTCCAATATTGAAAAGGAAATAAGATGACATTTTAACAACATCCCGTAAAGGGATGTTGATTGGTAAAAGACAAAAGAAAGTTCAAATTAAATCAACTAGACCTATTGAGCTTATTCACTCAAATAGGTTTGGGTTTATGAGACATCAATCACCGAAAATAGATTTTTTTACTTTATCTCTTTTTTTAATTATTTCTCTCAGATGAAAATCATTATGTTTTTGAAGTATAAATCAGTGCCAATGGAAATATTCATATTTTCAGAAGATATTTTGAAATATAGTTAGATGTTTATTAATAGAAATTGACAAAAAAATGTAAAGGAGTATACATGAAATGATTTTGAATCCTATCAGAAGAAACATAGAATTAGATATTAGTATAGTGATATATACACCCCTTGAAAAAATATAGTGCTAGAAAGGAAAAACTAATCTTTAGAAAAAATAGGAAGAAGGTTTCTAGATGAGTATAAAATTTCCTTGTTTTTCAGGATAATAGTTACTAATAATATTGTACTTGTGAAAAAATAATTTATTTATGGATGAAATCCAACATGACTCCCTAAAACAGTTGGTATAACAAAAAAAATTCAGTGAAATATTTTAAGGTTTTTTGGATTCCTTTATTACATAAAATAAAAAATCTAGTTCTTGTTAAATTTAATGAAAAATATAAAGAAGTAATTTTTATGGAATATTCATCCAATGTAAAAATTTTAAATGTTAGAACAAATGATTCTAAATTTTTTGGGATTCCTATGATGTGAAATTTAAATAAAATTCAACATCCTTAATAAATTTTTTAAAAAATTTATGGAAGATAAACAAAAGACTTATAATGAGAAAAAAAATTATAGATGAAAGTGATCCAAAATATTTAGAATAATCATGTGGCGAGGAAATTTAAATAGAAAAAAACTCTAAAATTTCATACCTTATAGAAACAAGTTTAATATGAAAATATTTTTGGAAATAAAAAATATCCATTTCAGATAAGAGTAAAGTTGGTATTAGAAATTCAGAAATCAAATATTTCATAGGTTGAACTGGAATAAAAATTAGAAGCAACTAAACATAAACAATGGGTTCATGATATGAATGAAGATTTGGATTATAGAGTGAAATGGAAAGAGTTAAAATTACAATGTTGAAGTTATCCAAAATTATAACCTCAAATTTCCATGATTGGCTCTATTGCCATCAGAAAATCCCATTAGAAACTCCAACTTGTGCTCTCATTATATTACTAAAACAATTCCCACATATCACACCCAAACTTCCATGAGACCGCAATCAGACATCAAAACCTATACTCATCATCTAAAACCATCTTTAAAGGATTAATACCTTCCTCCAATGCATGAACTAATAACAAAATGAATTTTCATCAAAATCGTGATTCATTTTTTGAAATGCACCCTCATCATTTCCAAAACGACCTGTTGTATGTGTTTCACAACATACCTCATTATTCTCATAAACTAAACCAAATTAAGATATCATCATTTGACTCATCCTAAAAAACTCTCCCACTATCATTGGTCTACCAACATACCATATCATGTTGCCTGCACACCCAAAGGCATCATGCAATCACCCAGAAACACCAACGAATACCTCCACCCAACTTCTAGTTACATCCCACAATTTATCCACCTACAATCCATTTCCACCATTATACCACATCTTATGAGATGATACACCATCAAATCAATAATTATCTAGTCAACTTTAACCACCTAGCTCGAGACCGACACTCAGGCCTCATCCACCACAACATCCTAGTCATAACCTAGTATTTATAATGTACTTGGATCCACATATTCACTGCTAATATAACACCACCATGATCATATATCAATCTATATCACACCTTTCTAACCCCCCTCGAATGAGTGTCGCATCACCATGACCAAAATCCATCTCAAAACCAAAAGATAAACCTTGTTGTTTCATCCTAGAACCATTTTCCATTTCTATAGCCCACACACTAGGAATAACCAAACATGATTTCTAAAAGGACCCACTACTACTCACCCAACATTATCTCTCTAAAAATGAAACAAAAACCTATTCACAGCTTACAAGGACATCACTCATGATCCCCATTATAAAACCATAAAAATGGGTTCCATTATTTTAAAAAACTAATCGTATAACCCACACCACCCGAATCGTCCTTAAACACTTCTTAGAATGTTGACCCCATTGACCTCAACTCAACCACATGTGTGATACTCCACCTCATTCACTCTTCTATACAAAGATGGTCAACCTATGACACTCTCAACAAGTTTAACCATGGATCATTTGATCCTTTATGCCAATCCATTCACATTCTAATTCACGATTATATAATATTCGATCCCCAATAGAGAGCCTTAAGCCACCACACCCACAAGCCTCTCATCACATCCACAATTGTTTTCATCAAACTCCTAGTTTTATACATAGTTCAAAAAATACTAGAATATACTTTCATAACACCCCATCCACAAGGAAAATGACACAGCATGTCACTATATATTTGTGCCAACAAGATCCCATTGATGCCTAAACATTACATGCCCATGCATAACCCCAAAAAAACATATTTCTAACTCTTGAGAGTCATATCTCATGAAAAACCATCTCAAAATCCTGATCTTTTGTCCATTCCTTTCCCAAATGATCATATCACCTAGTGTATATCACCCTTGGTGCTTCCCAAAATGAGATATAACTCACTGAGCCAAAAGTACTTGTGCAATCACTCAAAACCTGAGAATCATTTAAAAAAATTACACATTGCTCATTTATTCTCTCACTATATTATAGAATATACATCTAGATCTAAATAGGATATAAACATAACAATATATTCACTTTTAAAACCACATATTATGTGAACCATCAACCCTCCAAGTGATTATCAATTCAAGGAAATCATGAATTACCATATGCCTTACAAAAAAACTTCTTTGAGGATGTCCTTGTCCATAGGTAGCACCTTCTTGATCCTCCTTGAACATAGCATGTATACCTCTCTTATGTGGTATTATCCCAAATAAATATCATATTCCTAAAACTACTTGCCCTCAAGAACATGTTATACACCCAATATAACTTATAACTACCAGTAACATCCTGCCTGCACAACCATTACTCAGACTAGGCATCTGATGAAGATTTCTCCCTCTAAAAACCAAGCACAAGGATGAAGAACTAGCAGAAAAGTGATTCTTATTAAAATAAAAAAGAAATCTCATGAACATAAACCCCATACTATGAATCACTCTTTATACACCACTTTCACAAGTATAAAATATCCACATGTGCCTCATGTGACCAAAGGCACACACAACTTGTCCAACCCCTCCCATGGGCCACCCTCAAAAGTCACATGGCAACAACTCCCTTAATCAGAGTTATATTAAAGAAGGTAATTAGGCAGTCCCACCAATCCTTATAGGTTAAGTCACTAGTTACCACCACCTTGGTCTAGGTCCACTCACATAAGATTATAATTCATGAGGCTTTAAGAATGCTCTAATCCCAATGTCACATGACATCAACATGCCAAACATCCATCTCAACAGTCTCACATAAAAAAGGCTTCATATAGAAAACAACATTCCCACTGCTTCGGAAACCATGCTCTCTCTGAATAAAAAAATTAGAATAATCCTTAAAGGATTAGGATGCACTACAAAACCAAAATAATAACCACCCACAAGGGGTAAAATTGTTACGAACATATGACAAGATTCCCCACTAGGGTCACTGCACCTACTGTAAATGAGAACCGCATCATCATACTCAAAATCGATTGTGTCAATGTAGATCCACAAGACCTTCCATAAGAAACTTTTCCATATAAAATTCACCCTAGTTGAGTGTTATTCCACAAAGTAATTATAAAAACAATAAATATATGATTAGTTTTTGACACATTAAACAATGTTTCTCATTTATTTGTAAACACTCACACTAGAGGGATTATATGTCTTGTGAATCCTACATTCCTGATATAATGAAAGAGAAACCTCTTACCTATTCAGTATAATGGTTAAAGTCAAATCACTATCCTCTTTCCAATGGGCCATGATCCAAAAATACATCATAAATCAAAACTTCCAAACCACATGTGTGCCTCCAAAAGTTAAACTCCTATAAAACTATAACATCAAATACCTAGAGTACCAATCCCAACACATGGTATAATAGACTTATAATAAAAATAGGTGTTATCGATGAACCAACCAAATATCTATAAAAATCTCTGAAACAACACTAAATCTGCAGTATACCAAATCCTAAATCCATAAGAAAAAATAAAAATATATTCTATGATACAACTTTGTAACTTCCCTCTCTAGGTCACTCTATAATAGTAACTAGACTGGTTCACCACAAGGCCTCAGACATGCCTCCATATATGTTATGGTATTTCAACTAGTATTGTGGGATTAGGGTAGTACTGTGTGGAGACTATACCCCCAAATCAGAGTGTGCAGTACTAGATAGCCATGTTTCATATACTAATGACGAGAATATAAGTATGCATGAATAAATAGATAAAAACATCTTAATATAATCTATAAATGGAAGAAAATATATATAAACATGATTAAAGAACTAATGTGATGTAGTAGGGACAAAACAATCGTGTCATCTATACAACAGACCACCCACTAGGCTGGTCACATATACATAATAAAATAAAAATAAACCAAAATGATAAACTCTATTACATCTCTGAATTAAACCTCATACAGTCTCTGGATACTATCTAAGCTATCATTACTAATCATGGAAAACTCATCCTGGGTCTTAGTTTCAAAATTGTTCCTACATTAAGCATGTGAGAGCTTCTCATGTACCCATGTGTTGTGGTGGCCTGAGTAGGGCATCAATAAAACTCAATAGGCCACACCTAATAATATCTAAATAAATAAACAGTATGAGCACAACATATATAGATATATAATGGAAAAAAATAGTATATAAATGAAGTTTAATTTTTAAAAAATATACATTAATTAACTTGTTGGTAGTTGGGTTTTTCAATTTTACCCAAGCTAATAAAACCAGCTTCATCCAATTTCGGCCATCTCAACCAAAAAACCTAAGGCGATACATATTTTGAACCATATAGGATATCATTTATGCCAATAGTATTAGTCTATCATCAAAAACATTTATGTAGAGCATCATTTCCAATACACTAAACTAGGGATGTGGAGCTCCATGTCCCATAACCTAAATCAGATATATGGAGTTCCATTTCCCATTCCCTAAAACCATTATGTAGAGAATAATGTCTAATTATCTAAACTATTGATAAATAATTCTATAAAGAATACCCAAAAATTTATAAAATATCACTAGTTTCTAGAGAAAAAGTTTGGCATCTAAACCATTCCATAGTGTAACAACTTCCAAGGCTCAACACCTTGACCATTCAAAACATTTCAAAAAACTTTAAAGGAATCATTCCAAACACTCCTGTAAATGATAGATATCACACATCTTTCTAAATACATTTTTAAGACGTGCTTAATAAATAGGCCTTCCTTTTTTACATATAAAAAAATTCAAAATTCTTTAATTCCATTAAAACCATTAAAATGGACATTATTGGATTTTCACTAAAGGGGAAACCACACACTCATTTCAAATAAACACTTGAAATTCTTATAAAATCCCCATTTTAATTCCCTTAGAGTTTAAAACCTCATCTCAAAACAATATCCACTTAAAAACATAGTTTTTATTGATTGAAACCCAAAAAAAATCAAAAAACAACTAACACTATTAAAACCAAATATGAAATCCTATTGTTCATTATAAAATATTAAAACACAAAAATAATTAACCTATTAGAAAGCAAAAAAAAAATATCCTCCAGTTTTAAAAATTAAACTATCAACAATTTTATCAATCCAACCCACAAGAATATTCAAGTTATTCTCATAATCCACCTATTTCCCATTTAAAATCCAAATTTACCTTTTTAAATAAATGATACTCCCTGCGGGAAGCTATTGGTTTGGTATCGTAGTTACTAATATACCCATCATGATCTGTGGTGGGTCAAAGGTAATAATTTAAAGCTCAAAAATATTTCTCTAATCCAAGAAAAAAAATTCACTACACATTAGTGTTTTTATACATACTATATACTGATGAAAATAAATTATCGTGAATATGGGTAAAGATCTAGACCACCCACCACATTAATGAAGCTTTACTAAACATTCCCAATACTTGAAGACTTTTCCAAGGCCTATCAAAGCCTCATCCAAACTGCTTGAAATCCAAAAAAAATTGTATTAACCACCCAAGATCTGACCACATGCCAAGAAATTACAACATTTAATCTTAGAATTTAAGAATTAACTCAACCACTTAAATTAAAATTTTATAAAGTACTCCAATCTCATTGGGCACTAACCTCTTATTAAAACATCCTATCAAAACCATATGTAGTAGATAAATGAATCTCGAATCCAATCCTAGAAAAATACATAATAGGTTAAACCATTACAATAATTAATTTAATTTACTTAATTCTTAAAAACCAAATAAAATTAACAATTGTCTAATACCTTAATTAATTACAAGCAATAGTTTGAAAAAGTTGTCTCGAAATCTCCTCTATATAGGCTAGCCAAAAAACCCCATGAGAAATGGAAGATTCCACCATGGTTAAGTGGAATCTCAAAAAAAAACCCTAACAAAGGAACTTAAAAATTATAGAGGGAGGATGACGAGAGGAAAGGATATTACCGATGGTTATATATTGCCTCAAAATGCCAAAGAATCACATCTCAAATACCCCAAATCGAGGGCGATGGGAAGGAGAAAATGGGAGGAGACCTTCCTAGTCTATGCATAGACAATGTTGGAGGAGGGGTAGGGAGAAAAATAACCCAAGGAGAAATTTTGGAAAAATTATCTTTTTAATAATGTTCTAGATAGCCATAATGTTTGGCTGCACCATTTTTTAAACTGGGTGGCCTTCACTGGGAATCAAAAAATGCCTCACATGGTTAAAAAACCATGATCCAACTATGTAGTTAGCACTGCCACCATCCATTACCCCTCGTATATTTTTATTCCCATTGATACAGTTAAACAAACAATGGACCCTAATAAACTAAGCAACATGTTTAAGGTGTATAGTAAGCATTAACTGTGTGTTAACCATGCACCATATCCGAACTCCCTCTAAAAACTTATAAAACATAGATCTAAGTCAATAAGGCTCATAAGATCACCCAAGGTACCTATAATGACTCAATATACATCTAATTTAATCACTTTATGAAGTTCAAACTCTCATAATTGTGTTCGGATTCTTAGTTTAAAATCTAGTCCCCCATCAATTTGTAAAATTCAAACATTTCTCAAATTCCACACACCTTTATAGAAAAAGGGTTTAAAATTGAGTATTTTAGCTCATAAAATACCTAAAAAATATATTTCAAAATTCATTCCATCCATAATATAATTATTGGTATCACCAATATTCCAACTTAGGATAGTTTATGTGGTAATATAATGGAGGTTTTACAAGGAAGATGTATAACTCTTAACCAGGTTGTTTCATGTTTATTTGTTATTTTACCTCCTTAAAAACTATAATAACCATGATGATATAATAAAATAATTATATCATATATACCTAATTTTTATTATTATTATGTTACAACCTTTTTTCCTCTCCTTTTATATCTGATGGTAAATGAAAACAGTGGTCAAGCATATGTGTGGACTGTCACATAAACAAAGCGATGTGTTTCATTTTTCACACCTGTAGTCATGTATAGTTGAAATTATGGATAAAATAAATATATATTATATTTGTAAAATAATAATTATTCTTTATATATAATATATCATCTACCCTCTCAAATTTTGGAAGAGGATAACATCACTTGGGAATATATGTGGACTACCACCTCAAAAAATTATTATGATTCACTTTTCATCACCACCTCACATGGATAGTCATATAGATATAAATAATGAATTGATATTATATTTAAAAAATATATATTATTCTAAAAATTTAAAATATTATCTACCTTATTTGTTTTTCCAAAATGTAGAAAAATGAAAATTTTGTTCATTCCAATGTACATACTACCTTCTCTATGAAGTGATGTTCTTTATTTTCATGATTTCATTACATGGATGGTTATAGAATAATATTTAATATATAAAAATAAAAATTATAACACTTTTAATATTTTAGGGGTAATATAATAACAATAAATTTTACCATAGTCAATACACAGTTTTTATATTGATGTTATAAATTGAAAGACCCCAAAATGTCCAATGTGAACTTAACCATTTTTGTAACTAAATAAAAAATGGTAACAAATAAAATAATAGGAATAATAATTACATAATGAACATAAAAAATATTAACAATAAAATAAATAATTAACATAATTTTATTATTCAAGAGTAAGTGGATATATGAAGCTAGACAGGACTTAAGGTAGCCTAACGTTCTATAAAACTTTTTTTAAAGATATATTTTGTCATCCATATCCATGTTTTTTAAAAAATGTCATGTAATTTATTATTTATACATTTAAAGATTATTTTCAAAAGAATTTAATTTATTTATAAAATTTTTATTAAAATATTCATTACGTTTAACGTACGAAACATTTTGATGTTATTTACAAAATTAAAAAAAAGAATGTTTTTTAATGTTTACTAGTAGACCAAACTTTTACATCATCACAACCATTATTCTTTACCAACATTAATATAAAATTTAACATATTTTTTTAAAGTAATATCACATTCCCACTATTTTAGGATTTTATTTTTAATTTTTTCAAAATAAAATCACTTTCCTCCTTATGTTTATGTGAAAAAGAAAAGTGCTTTGCTTATGGGTTCACATGAGTTTTTCAGGGTTTTATGATAAAAAAGTTATTTATTATAAATGTATTTATAATCGTACATGATAATTATATATTAATAAGGGTGATATCGATATAACACATGATTATGGGTGATCCCAATATAGCTCTCCAATGCATTGGGTAATGATTAATATTTGAAGGTAAAAATGAGGGGGATAACTAGGTTGGATAGTCCTATAGAATTTACTACACATCAGTTATTCTAAGATTAATTAAACAATATTGAACACATTTTATGAATATGATTCTCCTAGATACATAATTTACTCTCTAAAAGTTTTGATATGGAAATATTTTTATTTCACAGGGTTAGGAATGTTTTTGAACTATTATAGGTGAAGGGTTTTGTTTTTTAAATAAAAAATTTCTAATGTTTTCACATATATCATGATACATTCATTGTTTTCCTATTATTTATAATGGGTTTCTTTGGTTTTATTTTAGAAAATTTTTATTTTACCATGTGGTTATGTTTTATTTATATGATAAATGATTTATTGTGAAAAATGAAAACGTATTTATGGTTTTTCATGTTTTTCAATGTCCTAACAAGTTTCCTTTTTAATATCCATCACATAGATTTTTGTGTTCATCCTATTTTTTAATTTTATTTCATAAGATCTAATTATGTTTAAAAACTATATCAACGTCAAACATTCCAATTTTTTCTCATATTGAATGAATAAAAAGTTTCTTTAAAAATACCATAGTGTAAATTTGAATCCCATTTTTTGTGAAAATAAAGTACAATGTATAAAAGTTTCGAATTTTTTATGTGAATTTATAAAAAATTGTTTAAAACTATACATCTAAAAGATCATGGTAATGTGAAAATGTGAAATCCTTTCTATTTAAATCTTATTTATGGGTTGTTAATGTAATGGCGTGTTATTCGAGATCATGTTGTAAATATTTAAAAAAAATCACACCTTTATAATGATATCATTAAATGACCCATAGGGAAAATATTAAAAATATTATCTTATAAAAATTTGTAAAAATTGAAAATATAGTTGAAAATTACCTTAAAAAATATTTTAAAATTTTAAAAACAATCTTGATATAATATAAAGAATATGGATATAAAAAGAAATAGTTATGTAAAAAAACATTAAAACTTTTAGCGGAATGATTTTAGATATAACGCCTTTTAGATTTTAAAATCAAAACCACCATTGAATGAAATAAATTGAGAAGGAACATAAAATATCATTAGTATAAGGATATTAATGATATTGTATATCAAATTTTTTGTATATACACAATATAAATGAAAATAGGAGAATAATATAAAATATTTCTTAATGAAGTTAAATTGAGAGGGAAAAATATTAAATCTTTGTTAAAAATTGAATGAAAACCCCTTGAATGAAATTACATAAAATAAAACATTAAATAAAATTAATAAAAATTGATTCAGGATATAACATTTAAAATATTTATCATATACACCATATATATATATAAATAGATGTATAATATGAAATATGTCTCAAAAAAATAAAATTGAGAAAAAAACCCATACCTTGGAATTCCACTTTTTCAAACACACCCTAGCATCTCTATATAATTAATTTTTGTTTATTATTAAGATTGGTAATAAAATTATTCATAGTTTTTTAGCTTTATTCCACCTATTTATAATTTCTTCATAATCATATATTAATTTTATATTGTTAAAATTAACTCTTGAGTGTTAACCATTCTATTTTCCTTATACACTTTGGTTTGGAAGTTCGGGTCCTTTAGTCTTTATCTCAGCCTCATCATATCTAAAATTTTAATTCTATGTTAATTAATTTTTTTGATATATATTTTTAGTCTCATATCCTCTTAATGGAACTTATGTTGACAGTTCTCATAGAACACATAAAAATTCCCCTTTTAGAGATTATTTAATTAATAAATGAATTCAAATATATTAATGAATATTACTAACATAAAATTCTTAAAAAATAATAAATTCATTTTTATAAAATAATATTACCTTTATTTAATTTTTCTTAGTCATTCATGAGAGAAAAAGTATAATGATGGCCATGTAGGTGGTAAAATGGACCAGAATAATAGCATATTATAATAGTATAGTGAGTATGAATATGTACTTGTATAATGATTATATAAAATTTATAACTATTTAATGTTTTGAAAAATATGTTATTAAATTGATAAATTATATAATAGAATATTTAGATGAAGAATATTTAGAAACCTTACGTTAAGAAGTCATTACTTATGAAGTATCTTGTTATGCTTATTTTAGGCTGTTAAATTTTACCAACAAAATGGAAACATTATACTTATATATAGTAAATAATTATATATATATATATATATTATTCATTAAATCTATTTTTATAACTATCCATGTAAGGAAGATATGAATAATGAAATATATAATTAATGGAGTCGTTAGTCGACACAAACATGGGGAACGTTTTCATTTTCCAACAGATGGGAGGAAGGTAGATAATAGTTTTACATAAAAACTAAATTTTTATTATACTGATTTTAATTATGTTGTTATATAATTATTTTTTTAATAGATTTATATGAGGTGGAAGAATAATGAAACTTGATATAACTCAGTTAATACAATTACCACTTCCTTGGATATCCTCTTCTAGACAACACCTTAAGACTTCTTATATTGAATTTTATTGGAAGAAAAATATATAGTGTGTTGGAAATATTTATATAGATTGTTTTCGTAAATTAATATCTATATAGTATGGTTTAGGTGTGAGGAGAGGTGGGATGGTGAAGGGGTCCTTTTATAAGTTAGAGGAGTGACATTTTTGTAATTATTATTTCTTATAGTAAAAAAGGAAAGTCATTCCCAAGGAAAGTGGATAAAAATGGATTAGAATTGAAAATAGATAATATAGATGTATATCAAGACACTATCCACCAATTTTTAAGATTTTATTTTGTGATATTTTAAATTTGTAATCCAAGATTAAACACATTTTCCTTATTTTACCCTTTAATGCGATGACTATCTTTTATATTGGTAACTTATTTTTTACAACTAAAAATGAAATAGTCCTTATTACCCATTTTTAAATTTATGATTCCAATTTTTAAATGCATTTAAAAATATTTATTACTATATGTGGTAAAAATAATTTTTAATATAAGAATGTATAAAATAATACAAATAGTTTCTACAAAAAATCATCTTAAGCATAAAAATGAATTTACCACAAAATCATGTATATTATTAATTACAATTATATTTTATGGTCATTAGTTAAAAATAATTATATTTTAAGCCATTAAAATAAGTCCAAAACATAATGGGACCTATGTATACATAATTAAATTAGAAGGAACAAAATAGTTTTTTTGTTAGAATAAAATATAACATAGGTTTTGAAAAGTCTAGAATTAGTTTATAAATTCAAAATATAGTTTTTAAATGTATTATTTGATTCAATAATATATTTTTTGGTCAATAAATATGTTTCATAAATTTTTTATTAATGACTATATCACAATGTTGTCATAAAATTTCTGGTATTGATAAAAACAATATTTTCACTATTCTCATTAAAATTAGCCATTAGAAAATAAAAAAAGATTCATCAAAATATAATTTTTATCAGATGAAAAAAAATTATGTTTATTTTACCAAATTAAAATTCTAAAAGATTATATAATTAACTTTTATATGACAACATAAAATCTGATGAAAAAATGTTTTTATTAAAAATAATGAATTTTTAATAATTAAGTATTCTTAATCTTAATTTATATAAACTACTAATTAAGTGAGTTCTAATATTTTTTAAAAGAAAAATTATTTTAATAAATCTTTAAAAGTGATGAATTTAATTTTAGATAAAAATATACAGCACTTTGAAAACAGTTGTCTAAAAATTATTCCTTTAAAAATAAATGATTTTAGTCAAATTTCATTAATTATTTCTATTTTAACCACTAAATTTCATTAATTAATTTGTATTAAAATACATAAAATCATTTTATTAAATAATAACAATAACAATAATATATATGGAATTAGAATACATTTTATTAAAATAATTAATTTTAATTGATTATTATCATTTTATTTATTCGATGTTTTACTCTTATTGTAATTTTCATAATGATGTTTCAAATTGTATACCAATGATTCATTGAGGTATACCATTAATTGTAATAAATTATATCATGGTTCCTTTTAGTTCGGTGTTATGTACAATATAAGATACCCAATAAATTATTTATTTAAAAATATATAAAAAATCTCAGAGTGTTCCACACATAATATATATATACATATATGAAAATGAATTTATGAGAATCATTCCATCCATATTGGATGATCTATTTTCTTTATAATATCATTATATAACTTTTAAGTAGATCATTAGATTATAGAAAACATGAAAATAATAAAAACTCTTGACTTTTTGGAAAAATGAAAACATAGGTTGTGATGATAGAAAATAATAAAAATAAATGATATCCTTCCAAAGATCCATTATAAATAAGATACATTACATATTATATATTACATCATCTAGTCCATTTGATTAAGAATTGATAATATTTAGTTTTAAGTGTTTTAAACATTAGAGGGATGGAGTTAAACTTCATGCACATAGAATATTACAGTAAAACACATCAAGAGTTATATTATTTAAAATTTAAAATATTTAATTGGTAGTTATGTGTCTTTATATATATTAATGACCAATGGGAGATCATTTGAAGTTTGTAAATAATTTAAGTTAATAACTCATGTATTATGATATTCAATGACTCTTTTTATTTCATATTTATGAATAAGCACTTTTGTTGGTGTCTTGAAAGGAAGGGTATGGGTGAGAGATTCTCTCTCAACCCTTGAATGAATGTAGTGGGATATCTGGAAATGATTCTTGATCTAATGATATATCCAGTCATATGTTCTGTCTCTTCAAGGACTATGTTACTGGTGGTTCCCAACATGGGGGGAATGTAGCTCATGTAAAGTGTAGACCAAATTCAATCTCTGAATGGATGGAGAAAGGTATGTATTCCATTTCCACTAGGAATATCCTACCAAGGGGTTCCAAACCCTAGAAAATAAAGGATTTGGATTCTATCGTCTTAAAAAGTTTGGGTTTTTCAAATTAGAAAAATGTTTTTTGGTCTTCATTATTATTTTTCACCTAATAGATTTTTAAAATAAAGGAATAGGTATTTGGATTAGTGTCACACAAGTTAGGTAATCTTTACATCCAGGAGTGGGGTCAAAATTTCAATCCTCTATAGTAATGTAATTCCTTCCTTCAACTTTTGGTCAAAGTTCATGGTATTAACTGGATACTTTGGAAGCCATGTATTTTTTTTAACATCACAATGGCCCTTGGCATTTCAATAAAAATAAATAGGCAGAAATAATTGTCTAGGTTGGGTAATTATGCTCATTTTCTAGGGGAATTTAACTTAATCACATATCTTGTGGATAAAGTGGTAATTTTTAAGGATGAAGATGACTTTAATTTAGTGATTTAATATGAAAAAATTCTTAGGTAATACTGGGATGTTGTAATTATTGTAAATGACATGTCAAATTACAAAGGTATCTTGTTTTCTATTTTTCCATGAAAGATTTCATGATGAGAGACTTTTTTTCAAGAAATACAAAATCATACATTATGATGATGTTTTTTAGGGAAATTCCTAGGGAAGTTGTACTAGCCAAGGGGACCCTATATCTAGTTCTATATTTAATGGGGCTAATACTCAAACAGCACATTTCCATAGGGAGATGAATCAATCCTTTATTGATGCATCTATGATAGGGGTTCTTACAGTGACTCTATACGTTCATTCTTCTAAGAAGGCTTCTCAAAATTCTGAATTGGTTCATATCTCATCCAGGGAGGGAGATCTTTCTACCTTGTATTTGGTAGATGAATTTTTTTGTGAAGCTTCCCTCATGAAATAAGAAATAGCATGAGGATATTGTTGTGAAGGGAGACACAGATCAGTTGTTGAATTCTTAGGGATTAGAATCTAGTTCTATTATTGCCTACACAATTTAATTGGATAGTTATAATGAGGCTACAAGGGGTAGGTTAACCTCATTGTAGTAAACATGTAATAATGGTACATATGGATTGTATATTAATTATGAACCTAATAAAGAATAAATGGATGTTCAATCCATTAAAAAATATAGTGTTCAGGTGTTAGCCGATCAATATTTAATACATGATAATATTATTAAATCAAGGGAAATTAATATAAACAAAAATGTGAATACATAATCTCCAATGGAGACTAAAGATTTGAAGGTAGATCTTGTGATTAAGGATGATGTTGGAAATGTTTCCCCTATCACAATAGTTATGAATGTCTTAGGAATTGATAACCTGAAGTCACAGACTTGGTCCTTCGATTACCTAAAAGTTGAGGATGATTATTTCTTTCCAGAAGTAAAGAGTTCATCCCAATTTTATGTTGGTTCTCGAGCACATGACACTCAAGAATCACATGTAAATTTAAAGGCACATTTAATTAATCATAATTCTTATGGTGTGCTTGAATATCTTAATGAATAGCAGGAAGGTGGAGAGAAAGATGGCTATGAGGCATGCTCTAATGAATAATTATAACCAGTGGATGATCATCCCTCCATTTGGGAATATTATGAGACTTCCATTAAAAATACCATATCTAGTATGGTAGAGATATAGGTAGCTATTTAGGATACTGACACAGAGGACAGTGGAATTGAGGAGCTTTGGATATAAGTAAAAACATGTAGGAGGGGTATTCATTGTAGAATTCAAGGACGTAGATGAATAAGTTTCAATTGGAATGTAATCATGATAGAAAATGTGATCTTGGAGCTAAGAATAAGAAAAAAATTGGCCTTGACAGAGTTTGATAAGGGTAGTTTATCCATGTCTAACCCCATCCTCCTTTTTGTCTCGTTTTTCTTATTTTTCAATAACATTTTTCCATCCTTACCATCTTTAAAAAAACTTTTGTTGGTGTATTCTAATATTCTTCATCTTTTTCATCTTTTCATATCATTTTATCTATTCATTTCATTTAATTATTGGAAAATAATTTATTTTCATTATAAGGATTTATTTTATTTTATAATATATTTTTTTAATGAAAATAACCAAAATATAAATGAATTTATATCTATTTTTTATAAATCATAAATTGATTTTAATCAATTTTATATCTAACTGAGAAAGGTATAACATCCTACAATTGCTTTGGGTTTAGAGAAAATAAGTTATAAGGGTAGGAAATTTTAAAATATATATTAAATAGGGGATTAGAGATTGCTTGTTCTAAATATTTTTGACATTTTTCATGTATTATCCCTATAAAAATTTCTTAATTTAGGATTCCAAAAATGTTACTAGGTTTATTTAAGTTCTCTATTTTTTATTTAACATGAAAACATATGAATAGTGATGTTGAAGATTTTATATTTTGTCTAATAGATTTACTTTAATCCTAAATATCTATAAAGTTAATGTTTATCATATTTTTAGTATTATGTATACACTTTACTTCATAATGTAACTTAGAGAATTTTAAGTGTAACTACCTGTAATTTTATTATGTATTTACTGTAAAAATAAATTTTTTTGTGATTAATAGTTGGTGGTACATTTGAAATCGAATTAAAGAGAATAATTCTTTATAGAATACATTAAAATATTGTTAAATCAAACAAAAATAAAAAATGATAATTTAATAAAATTAAAAGGTTCTAAATCACTTAGGAAAATAGGATTAAATTTAAGGAAATAGTTATAATACATGAATATGGATTTTAATTTGAAAAAAAAATAGTATAAATAAATTCTTTCCCCTGTACTGTATAGTTTTATTTAGAAATTAAATTTCTAAATTTTTGGATTTTATTTTGATTTAATTGACTTAATTTTTGCTACCAGAATTTCAAAGTTATTTTTGGGTGATTTTGTTATTATCCTAAGTAGATTGATTTCTTTGTGAATAGTTAAAAATGTTGTTATTTCAAATATCATTTTTTATGACATCATCTTGATTTCATATGACATAAAAACATATAAAACTCATAAAACATCTATTAAAAGATAACTACTCAAAAATCCCTATAAATACTATTCAATTAACATAAAGAAGTGGTTTTGTCAAGATAAATATGAAAACTAATTATTGATGTTGACTCAATTCTTGTGGAACATTGCAATAGTAAAAATTATTCCCTTTAAAATATTAT
Organism: Viscum album; assembly: GCA_963277665.1. Lineage (NCBI taxonomy): Eukaryota > Viridiplantae > Streptophyta > Magnoliopsida > Santalales > Viscaceae > Viscum > Viscum album. Next base: position 1,892,862,875 of record OY728158.1, on the reverse strand, counting down.
CTAGTAAGGCATAATTTCTTTATAGACATAAAAAGAAAAACATTATTTCTAATCATAGATTTTATTGTATATTTATGAATTTTAAAATATTATAACAAGTTAATAATAAAATTCTTACACAATTCTTGCACTAAGTGAGGAAAGTTAAAGTAATATTTTAAATAAGATTTTATGAGAAGGATGAATGTAATTTTACATTAATGATAATGAAATATGAAAATAGCAATGTATAATAATTATATTTATGTAATAAATTTATTTTTAAATTTAAATAATATGATAATTATCCAAAATGCCTATGAATGGTAGATGCAACACTGGTGCAAGTAGGATAAAGGTAAAATTAAATAGTTTTAAAAACATTAAATGGTAATATTTGGTTAAATTATGGAATTTTATGACTGTTCGGGATACTAATATTGGTTATAAATGAATTTTATTTTTAAATTAAAATTCCAACATTATCTAGATAATTTAAAAGATAAATTATAAAAATATCCCTCAAAATAATATTACAGGGTATTTAATATTAAAAATTATTCTTAAATTAATAAAAATCCCTTTCAATATAACATAAGTCAATTGGGAGTGGATAATCGTCAATTATATCATCCATTTTACATGTATGAACACTTTACATTATAAAATTATATTCTTGATCATAACGACTAAATATTTTTGAAAATGTTTTCAAATGTTTTCTATAAAAGGGGGATCAATATACTCTATAATAAACCCTCAAAATTTTAATTCCTCTCAATAATAATAAATATCTCATTATCTAAAAATAATTTCATAAATCTTTTAACTGTAAAGACCCGGAATTTCCGTGGAAATTTTTTTCTTAAATACATGGGAATTTTATGAGTCCGTGAAATTTTACGACCCCTGATTTTGAGGCCTGGTGTGCCCAAAATCAATTTCTGAAGTTTTATTCAGGTACGTTCAGTAAACATACGAGAATTTTTTTATAACTTTTGAAAAGATGCTCAGAATTGAAATCAGAGGGCACTGTTGAACTCACAATTCCAGTATTCACTTAAGAAGACTTCCACCTTGATGGTAGTTGGTCGAGAATAAAGGATAGTTTTTGTGTTCCCCCCCATTAAGTGGGGAGAAACCCCCTTGAACTCCCCACTTATGGTGCCAACCATATCAATTAATTAATTGAACACATTCAATAAATTAATTTTAACATTTTGAATTACATTCCAACAATTTAATAAGATGTCATAATCTATTGTTTTGTTGGCATTTGTCTTTTTAGTGGAGCATGGGAGAAAAAGAACTATCCAACAAAGAACACTTCTTCCGAAAACAAAGAACGATATTGAACCGGGGCAAGGGGGAAGTGCCATACTTGAAGAACATCGATGACAACGTCCTCGACTTCTTCATCTTATTTTCCGACATCAATGAATCGATGTCCGCCTTTCCGCAACATCGTCAATGAACAACAAACATGAGGTAGGGGATTTATGTTTGAATTTGTTCCAGTTCTTCATCGTTCAAATCTTGGTTTACGAATTACTTATTGATATCACCACAACATGGAGGGCGTAGGCCGAACAAACAAGGCCCGACCCTCACCCTTTGTTTTTCCTCGCTTGTTGACAATGGAGGTGGTGAAATAGTGGCTGGCATCGGGCCAGCCGAGAAGGAAACCGGGGGCGCAGGGCCGCCGGGTCACCGGAAGGGCGTAGTGCTGTCGCGCTGCACTGAATAGTAGGTCATGGCCCCTGGCCGCGGCGGTGCACACGGGAGGCCGCCATGCCACTGGATCGGCGTGGTTCTGATGCACCGCATAGAGGAAGAAGATGCGGTCCCATATCCATGATGGTGAAGCAGAAGTAGCCGGCTGGGCCAGCTGCCGGCGGAGTGGACCGGCTGGCCGCTCGGCCAGACGGACGAGGCAGGATCCTCCTAGGTCCCATGGGATACCAAACCGGTGCCAAGTGCCGGTTCCATTCAGAATACGGTGGCGCGTGGTACCCCCCCCCCCCCCCCCCCCGTATGTGGTTAGGGCAGGCCCTGTAGGGTGACGCCAGCCACTGGCCCCCCAGGCCATGCGGGCCGCCAGCCCAGGCCACGCGGGCCGCCAGCGCAGGCCACGTGGGCCGCCCATTATGGGTCTGGCCACCCCCTCAGGCCTAGTCGGACCCACGGACCAAGTCAGATTCGCAGACCGGGTCGGACCCCAGTCTGATCCCGGTCGGGCCGGGTCGGTCTAACGAGGTCGGACCGGACCCAGACCTGTTTGACCTGATTTCACCTTTTTGCCCATAACATGGGCTACAGGTGTCCGATTGATGTACCGTCTATAGATATGGAAATATTGGAGCAAGTAAGGTCTTTTTGTAAACCCCACTTGTGGTTTCGACGCAGTTGGGGTATGGTCGGGTCGGATTGAACCAAAATCCAACCGGGCCCTCGGAATGGAAATGCCAATAACACTCAGACCAGGCGTCTGATTGAAGAACTGTCTATCTCGTTGAGTTTCTTATGGTAAGACAGATATTTTGGATACATAAACTTGGGACTTCATGACAGTTGATGTATCGACACTTGGATTGAGGAGTGGGCCCTCCTGGAATTGAGCGTGCTTTGTGGAAACCATGTGGCTGGCTATGCACTATTGACTCTTCATGGATCATGTGTTGGTCCGACAGTTATGATGACTCTTCTAGGATCATGTGTTGGTCCAATAGTTTTGACTAATATTTCTAGATCATGTGTTGGTCGATAGAATAGTTGGTCTTGAATCATGTGTTGGTCCAACAGCTCTTACGACTGTTCCTGAATCATGGGTTGGTCCAACAGAATAGTTGGTCCTGGATAATGTGTTGGTATGATAGCTATGATGATTCAGTGGCTATATCTAATCACTTATATATCTCTAAAAAATTTGTATACCTGTGTGAGTTGAGTTAGTAACTTGTTTTTTCCTCATGATTGAGATGGATTACTAGATAACATAGATATATGTTTGGGAATATACCTATGTTGGGTTATTTGTTGTTTTCATACATTGTGGTTTATCCTTGTTGTATTTTTGTGAGACCTTTAGGGTATAGGGGTACCTATTGATTTTTGTTATACTTATCCCTGCATGAGCTATGTCCGCACCTCATTTTGTTTCATGCGGAATACGGACAACGCTGACTGAGGCTGAGTAGGAGGACTGGACGGTACCCGGAGGTGGATCTTACAACGAATCGGTACACAGAGGAGACTGACGGACGTGGAGTGCTGAGGATCCCATCTGTACCTACCCTTCTGGTAGGAACCCCATAGGATGACCCAATAGGTTCTTTTATTTATCATTTGTACTTGTTTTTCAGTTGTACTTGCACTTTCTAGTTGGGATTGTATTTCCAACCTCTTTACTTTTCAGCACTCTTTTGTATACATCTTTACATAGTGTTTACATTCATCTCGTAGTCTGTTGTGTATGTGTTTCTAGTTTATAAAGGAAACGCATTCCTAGTTTTAGGGATTTATGCCTTTGGTGCTAGTCTCCAGCCCCGAGCCTATGGACGGCGGGCTTGGGGTAGTCACAGCACGAGACCTGGGGGATGGGTTGTGACAAATTGGTATCAGAGGAGTAAGTTCTACCGCAGAAAATTGCACTCTGATCTTTCTATTATGTGAATCAATAGTGTTAAGAGTACTCAGTATGGGTTTCAGTCTAGGGAGTCCAGTGTTGGTGTAGTGGTCGATGTATCCATGCACTAGGACCCTAACTTCTGATATCTGACACAATGCATGAAAAAACTAATTACATGTATGTTTCAAGAGTTTTCTTTGTGATATCTCTGAGTCATCTCACCAGGTATAACTTATTGATGGTGGATCACCTGTTTCTTTTCAGGATGCCTCCACGCATACATCCAGCCAGGGCTCCGAGGGTTATACGAGATGACAGCTCACCGAGAAATGAGGCCTTGGGGCAGGGCCCTATTACAGTGGAGGCCCCAGTGGTACCACTACCCATTGTGCCACTGATACCACCATCCCCAGTAGTAGAGAGTGCATTACACTTGAGCACATTGCATGAGTCACAGTTCCAGAGGACGACCAGGTTCATGGGTGAGACGGACCCGCAGGCAGCTGAGAATTGGATGGAGGATGTGGTGAGAGTCTTCAGACTAGTAGGGACACCAGTAGACCTTATGGTGATCCTTGACACGAGTATCCTTCAGGCATCAGAAGACATATGGTTGAGCCTGATGCTCCAGGTGCATGATGAGCTGACACTACTCTGGGCAGACTTCGAGATCCTGTTTCGGGCGGAGTTTTCCCCTACCACCCTACATGTGGTACAGATACAGGAGTTACATCATCTACAGCAGGGTAGCATGATGGTGGTGCAATACTCAGTGAGGTTCACTGACCTCTCACTTAACTCTATAGATATGGTGCGGGACCCATTATTCAGGTCTTGGACCTTTGAGCATGGGCTCAGGCGATAGATCAAAGCTTCGATGTTCCCCATCATCATCCCGATGCAGGCGGGGGTGTTAGAGAGATCCCTCTTAGTGGAGAGTTTCCTTGCTGAGCAGTCACCAGCAGTGAGACCCATCACTAGTCGACATGTAGCGGAGTCTTCTACAGCTGGTAGTAGACAAATGTCACAGGGGTCCAGGCGGACCAGGCCATCTGGTGGATGACCTTAGGATACAGGTTCAGTTGTGCGGGGCACACGAGACAGAGCCAGTCATGTCAGGAGCGAGCAATGTTACTCTTGCGGCGGGTAGGGTAACATGGGTCGTGAGTGTCTGACCTGCTGTACTGATTATTAGAAAACAGTTTAGGGACCTCCCAGACATAGGCAAGATATTCGATCGAGGTGGACCACAGGGAGCAGGCGGACATGGCAGAGGAGCAGGACGTGCTGCTGGTGGTTGACGATGATTCGAGGTGTTACATCCACCACCACTAGGAGGTCCACCCCAACCGTAGGGAGCAGGTGGATAAAGGAGATCTCAGATCCAGGCAGCTGAGGCATACGACCATGGTGCTCTAGAGATGATTCGAGGTACGATCCGTGTCTACTCCAACTTAGCTGCAGTTCTTATAGAAACAGGTTCCAGTCACTCTTTTATTTGATTTATTCTTTATAAGTAATGAATTATTATCCTTAATTTTCATATACATTCATCCAATATCAATTATTTAATATAATTTATCGTTTTAATAAAAAAAATTAATAAATTAAATTCTATAAAATTTATACTATTACGATATAATAACATATTCTTACTTATTTGGTCATTATAACATGTTCTTATACTTGTTTTTTTACCACCTATGTGAATGATATTATAGTATTTACTTAATGAATGAATAAGAAACTAAAATAATGGAAAAAATATATAATAATTATGGAGTTATGTTTTTTAATAAATATATAATTGTAATATATATAAGTAAATTCATTAATAAAATCAACTCTTTTTATTGAATCAAAATTTATTAAAAAAACAATTTTCAATCTCCCCCTGAGAATCATCACCATAAAATACATCAAAAAATAATTGGAATATATAGATTTATAAATAACATACGTTAAATAAATATGAACATTATATGGTTAATTATACCATGACCAAGTAGAATGTATTGGAACAACTAAACTGAATCATGCAATGAAAGCGGAGCAGTTGTCAACAAAATATTAACTTTTTCAGTAAAGAAAAAATATATGGGTAAAAATGGATTATAAATGAATTTTATTAAGTAATATAAATATGAATAATTTTAATATTAAATGTAATAATAAACATAAATGTATTATTTATGGATTTAGAAGCATGCCTGATCTAATGGAAGTTTGAGGTAAGGGTTTCTTTTCCAATCTCACATTGAATACAATATTGTTTTTGTATAATTCCTTATTTGAGGGAATTTAATTTTTTATATCTCCAAATCCAAATATAGTTTCTTATAGTAAATTTATTTTATAGTTTTTAAATGTCTTTATACCATTTTTTGGTTTACAATTCAATTGAATGGATACCACTAAGTGGAACTGAGATTATCGCTTATTTAAATCTAGATTCTTTCTACTATATGACTATATTCTTTATATTATAATTTGTATAACCTTATCTATAAATCAATGATTTATTATGGTATTTTTTGTTGTATTTAAATTTTATAAGAAATTTATTAAATGAATATTTTTAACATTTTCCACACAATTCAATTTCACACTTTCTTTAAATATATTGAAATGAATATCTTCTTTTTTATGGGTGGGAATGGTAGTATATATCCTTCAAGTGTGTTTTTTCACGCTTTATATTTCATGAGGTAACATGTAAGGGATTTGAAAGTTAACCAAGTTTACTAAGGGACTCTACCCACTAAGGTTTAAAGGGGATGGGGTTGAAACCAATCTATCATGGGACTCTATAAAAAAATTGATAGTAGTCTTGGTAGTGAGACATGATAGAGTGAATGATTTTATATGTTCAATTTTATCCCATATTATATTACAAAATTCGTGTTCCTATGTTATATTTTCATGTATTGTGATTATTGACTAATGTTTCCACACCCCTTTCACCCGTGCCTTATATTATGTCAATGACTTATTCCATGAACCATGATTTATGATCAATATTTTGTTGGGTATGTTTATATTATGTTATTTCAATGAAATTTAATTTTGTTCTCATACCCATATATTAATACCTTTATCAATTATGATCTTTTATTGGTATATATTATGTTTACCCTTACTAAGAATTTAAGCTCACACATTTTTGTGTTTCTATTCTCTGGATTAAGAAAAAGGGTATTATCTATGATATTTATAGAAGGTTACCACATGTAAAGTTTATATATGGGAGATGATAATGTTATTTTCAAATAACTTTGTTATGTATTTAATATCCAAGAACACTAAACCTAAATTTTATAGAATGTGATTCATTATGAGAAGTAATGAATATACAACTAGAATGGTGTAATATGTAAACATGTTATGGTTGGGACATCGCAATTAGTATCAGAGAAGGGTTTAATTATTTGTTGGGGTTAGGATATGAATATTATGTGGATAAAACCTATAAAATTTGAGATATATAATAAACGTAAAATTTCATAGGTAGAAATAATGTCACACTAACCACTTTTTTTTATTATAGGACTGAAAAAAGAATCATGAAATTAGGGTAGTGAAAGGTACTATAATTATTTAAAAAAATACTATTTGATCCTAGTTATAAAATATATATATATATATATATATATATATATGGAAATTTATCTAAGAATATTAATCTGTATTCCCTAATTATTAGATATTTAAACTTTGTATAAAAATCCCAATGGTGCAATGATTTTATCCCAATTCTATTACTCATATCTAATAGAAGTTTGTGGGAATATATTTCCTATAAATATTATTATTATTACTTTGGTTTAATTCAACATGATTTTTGTAATTGATTGGATCTCTCTACATAAATCCCATATGAATTTCTAGGAAATGGAAGTCATATTTCACAATCAAATGATGATCATATACTCATGCAAGAATGAATATGGACTTCCTATATTAATTACCTCCATTATATAAGTCTTAATACCTATTCATGATATTTATTTGGATCAAATTTTTGTAGATAAATTCAATATTAAATATAAAACCATTGTGAAAGAGAATGTTATTGTATTTATCGAAGATTTATTTGCTATTTCCCCTGACCATAAATTTGAGTTTTCTATATAACTTCTACCTAGTCATATGATTATACCAAAGACTCCATATAGAATTGACTCGATTGAATTAAAATAATTAAAAAAATCAAGGATAATCTAGATGATAGTTTCTTACACCATAGTTCCTCAACATAGGGTGAAACCATTATCTTTATTAAAAATTAGGATGGATCAACACATCTATGTATTGATTATCATCAATTGAACAAGATCCTGATCCAGAAAACGTATCGAGTACCCTATATTAATTACTTGTTTGATCATTGGTTAAGGGATCAATACTTATCAATGATTAATCTTTGATCTGGTTATCATCAAATATGGGTGAAAATTGAGGATATATCCATGACAACTTTCCATAAAAGACATAGAAACTGTGAATTATTTGTGATTCCATTCAGAATTATAGATTCCCCTGATGTCATTATGATTCTAATGAATAGAGACTTTAGATATTATGTCAATCAGTTTATGTATGTATTTATAGATGATATTCTCATATATTCTAATAATGAGGAAGATAGTGAATATTATTTTAGGATTCTATTTAAGACCTTTAGAATATATAAACTATATACCAAATTTATAAATTTTGTATTTATCATTCTCGGGTCATGTAATCACAAGTGAGAGAAAATATATGGATCCTTCAATGAAATATTTTACTCAAGAATAACATAAATCATCCACTATAACTAACATTCATAGTTCTATTTTATTATCTGAATTCTATTGATGCATTGAAATAAATTTTCCACCACTATAAAATATACTAACTTTCTTAAGTCAGAGTGGAGTGAAGTTTCTTTGGAAAAATGAATATGAATAGAATTTAAAGGTTCTAAAAAGATCGTTGGTTATGTAACTTATAATCACACTAAATTATAGTGGGGGGGGGATTTATTATATAGAGTGATGCATCAAAGAAGGGATTCACTAGTATAAAAATACATTTAAATTATCCTTTTTTGAGTTTGACCTCATTTTTTCAGATAAAGTAAATACAACCAATTTTGTAAGTACTTTTTAAATGTTGGTTATATAATCTAAATTTAACATATTTATTGATAAAATTTCAAGACATTCAACTTTTTTAATTTTGATAGCTGATTTCAAAAGTCTCAAAATTTAATATCTTAACATACTTTGTTTAAAATAAATGATGTTAAAAGGTCACATTTTGAGACTTTGGACGTTTTTTATTTTTATAACTAATATAAAATTCCTCTTATAATAATATTTATAAAAATAACTTATTTTATAAGTGAATTTCAACATTAGTTATCAAAATAACAAACAATGAAAGTGTTAGATTTTCTAAACCATTTTAATGAAAATAACTTCCTTGGAATTAATTATGAGATATAAAAACTATAAAATTCCATAAACTAATCTAAAATAAAAAAATAAGTTATAATGCTTCAATGTCAATTCCTTTCTTGTGGAGGTATCCTTCAATTATAAATTTTTTTATTGAAATTCAATTTCTTTTATGGAATGAATGCATCTGTAGTTATATATTATGGACAATAATTATTTTTATAATCTAGATGATAAATATAGTGTAGAAGCGTTTTCTTATCAACGTGATCATATGAATCCATTCTAATCATTAAAAAAATTATCAACAAATATATCTTAGAAAAAAACTGAAAAATAATAATAAGTAATTATGATAAAATAATTTTAAATATCATGTCTAAATCATGGAATGAAGAAGTTATGGAATGATAAATATTTGGATTGAATGAGGATTATATCAAAAATAAAAAATGAGGTAGAATAAAAATTTATAATTAGTATTTCAACGACTTTTCATGTGGTGTAATAAATTTTCAATGGGAAGTTAAAAATTGAATGGACATGATGTGAAAAAATTGAAACATTGTTTCTATGGGATGTGAAATTGCACTTTTAATATAATTTATTTATATAAATGATATTAAACCCCATGAAAACTGGTCTTTTAATGTCAGTTATATGAATTTCCAATGTAAAAACCATAAATTTTAAAATCATTCATTCTATTACTGATGATAAAATCCCAATAGTTAGGGTTTTAACATTATATATTTATATAAATTATGCCAAGACACCATTCATGAAGGGTTTTAACCTTTTTTATAAATTAAATGTGGTTAAAAGTATTTTAAGAATCAGTTAATATATTAAATAATGTTAGAACCCACTATGATGTAGTTTTTACATCGTTTATATAAATAACCAACATTAAAACATTTGAAATATAAATTGTTAAAAAACTACATGAAACCCATGATTTTAGTGCTCTATTTTTTACTACTTATTGGTATGTGTAATCATGAAAAATAATATGGTGGCATCATATGCCTCACGCCATCTAAAGGGTCTTGAAAAAAAATAACTCGATGCATCATTTAGAGTTAGAAACCGTTGTATTGGCATTAAAATTAAATATGTTTTATCTCTTTGTTGTAATGTATGGTATATATATATGTGTATTTATGTATGTATGTTAATAATAAGATCTTAATGTATTTATTAACATTAAAAGAGTTGAACATGAGCTAAATGTGATGGTTAGAGTTGACCATGGATTGTGACTGCTCAATATATTACCCCTATGAGAAGGTAAAAAAGGTGATTGATGCTCTGATAATGAAAAATTATCCATTAAGAGTGCTAAAAGAGATCCAATACCCATGTATTTTAAAAGTTTTGTGCTTGAAATCAGAAAATAAGGTGAGAAATCCTATATTTTCCTAATTATGTCTCAATCATCCATCGATGTGATGATCAAAGAGGCATCGATTGAGGATGTTAAACTATAGATGAGGGTATGGAATATTCCATGTTTAAACCTTAGAAATGACGGAATTATAATAATAATGAATAAAATATATGTTCCATCATTGCCAAAATAGAAGGAATAATTGGATGATGCGCGTAGCTTAACATTATTTATCCATCTTAAAGCCCAAAGATGTATACAGATATCAAGAATCATTTCTGGTGTAAAAACATACAGAGTGAGATTTTAGAAAATTTATCTTGATGTTTAGTATTCCAAAGTGTTAAATATTACAAAAAAAAATTTAAAGGGACGATACAACAATTACTAATACTAGAATGGAAATAGGATAACATCACCATGGATTTGTATTATATGTCTTACCAAGATTTATGATCTCCGTAATAATAAGTGTGTTGTAGTTGATCATCTTACGAAGTCGGTATATTTCATTTTTATTGAATTATTTTCCCCTTCTATCGAAGTTATATGGTATACATAAAGAATGTTGTAAGAATGAATAGAGTACCACTCACAATTGTATCTGTTCAAGGTCTGATGTTTTCCCTGAACTTCTTCTAGAAGTATTTGACATGAAAAAGATATAAAGATGATTTCAGTATAGATTATCATCCACATGAAAATTATGAATCTAAAATGACTATTTAAACTTTGGAAGATATATAGAAAATGCATTCAATATATTTCAAAGGAGGTGGGTAACAACACCTTCCCCCGAGAGAATATAAATTTCCATTTTAGCATTTAGATAACACAGTATCAGACTCTCTGTGTGAAGAGGTGTAGAACTCCAACATGCTCTAATGATGTTTTATATTGTAATACATTTGGACCATATCTCAATAAATGTTATAGAAGATTCAAACCACTCAGTCACACATTATAAATACACAAAGTATATAGAAGAGTTAAGATAATAATGTACAGTGAGATTTTGAGTTTGATGTCGAAGAAAATGTATTTTTTGAATATCAATATGTAATAGCCTAATTATATATAATAAGAATAAAAATACAAGTCCTAGATATATTGGCTTGTTTAAAATCCTTGATCATGTTGGGATGGTATCTTATCACCTTTCACTTCCACTAAACCTCTTCCAGGTACATGCTATGTTCCAAGTATAATTTTTTGAGGTTATAAAGTTGGAGCATGATCCATCACAAAAAACCAAAATTAGAGGTTCTCAAGTTAGAGCATGATCTCTCTTATGAGGAACAAATGGTGAAACTTTTGGATTCTACAGATAATGTACTTTGAAATAGGACCACTCACCAAGTTAAAGTTCATTAGGGGGATCATAAATTTATGGAAGAAATATGGAAACCTGAGGATGAAATTATGTATAAGTAAACTAATATTTTTATTAGAGTTATTAAATTATGAAAGAGAAATTATTTTTAATTTGGGTCGAATGTAACAACCTATAATGCTTTAGGTTTTTGGCGTAGGTCAAAAACCTCTCCCATTTTGAATTATCAAAATAGTGGGTATGCCAATTTTCTTTTCGATCATAGACAGTCAATTACAAGAGTTTCCTCAATCTAGTATCATCTTTTTGGATGGGTTTAGAATTTTGGCCAAATCCACAGGTGTCTAGATGGGTTTCAAGTGCGTCAGAGGCCTGAAGGCCACGTTTTTGTGTTGTAGGTCATGGCGTAAGGTTTGGGGAAAACCATGTGGCCTCTTTCAGCTAATCGTGCAGCCCCTTTTTTCACTGAGCATAGTTTGGGGAAAACTGTGTGTGTGGGTTTCATGGTTGTGTGTCCATGTATGTAGTGTTTTTATAGGGCTTCCACACAGTTTGCGCATGGCTATAGAAAACTGTATGCAAGCCACATGGGTAGTGCCACATAGGAAGTACATATGCACTGTATCCCAAAAAATTGCCACCTGATTTTTAAAACTAGGTGAGATAACCTTCTGGCCTTTTAAAGGGGGAAATTTATGGTTTCACCCAATTTTTCTTTTTTCCTTTTTATTCTTCTTTTTTTCATTTCTTCTTTTATGGGTCATGCGCACAGCAGAGTAGAACCTCCTCCTCTCCTTATAGGGATTTAGATTCCTCCCTCATCTGAGATATGTTTAGTCCACTTTGGGTGCATTGGAACCACATTAGTGATTCTACCCTCTCCTATTTTTATCTTTATTCTTTCTCTCACCTCATAGAACACTAAATCTATTTGACCCATTTTTTTTCTATTTTCAAGGCATTTTACAGAGACTTTAATTTCTTCTAAAAAACTTTGAGTTCGAGGCTAATACCGAACATGAATATGTCTACGAATCGAAGTTAGGTGGTGTATACCTTTCTTCATGTTTACACAGTTGATTTGGTGGTGTGGATTTTAGCACGCTGTTGGTCAGTTGACCGATACAATCTTAAATTTTATTTCTTGATGTTAAATTGATTGTATGACCTTATGGGATTTCATGGGGCATGAACAAACCCTATTCACTCATACAAGGTTGTGTTAGAGGCTATCGACCACCTTGGTTAGTTATGTCGGGGTGAATTATGGGATTAATTTTAATTTTTTATATATATTGAATTATTTCAGTTGTATTGAGATGTTCGATTAAAGTAAATTGATTTATTGATTCATAGAAAAATAATTTATATATATCTGGTTGTTGGTGATATGATATTGTGATCCATGGTATTATTATGGGAATACCTCAAGGGATTGAGGTGGTAGGGAAATTAGGATATAGGTGACATGGTTGTATGGTTGGGCTTGGCCTAGATATTTTATGTCATGTAGATCATAGAATTGTGAATCACATATATTAGTTTGTGTTGTTGAGGCCTTTAGGTTGAGTTCATGGCCTATGATTTTAGATAGCATGGCCATCGGACTTGAGAGACAGGGTTTCAGTGAAACCAGATTCTAGTTAGATGTGTCTTAGGTATTAAATTGGTGATTTTCACTCACCCGTGATGGCGTGAGCACTGATTTAAGTCATGATCACGCAATTTGAATCAGTGATGGGGTGTTCTTGACCACTCATGTGGGTAGAGAACCCTGATATCATATATTGGGAAATTATTTTGAGGGTTGTTTTCATAGAAATCTAGGGGAAGGTGAGGAGCCTTAGGATGATAGGGTTGAGGCAATCAATTGGGGTTGAGTCACACTAAATTTTGGTTGTTAGGTTTGGACTATTTTGGGAGGATGGGGATGATTATTCCTTAGGACATCATCCTATGAGATGACGGTGATTTTATTTGTAGAAATATATCATTTACCTCTAGAAATTGATATTTTAGAGGAAGAGTGCTTTCAGCCAGGGGTCTGAGGGACTAGTTACTTTTGTTTGGGGCGTGCCTTTGGGACATCGCTGCTTTATTAAGACATAAGGTGTAAGGAGGAACGTGGTGTTGGGTATCTTTATTTGGGGTGGAACTCATGGGTTCACTTGGTCTATTATACTTTAGGGGACACCTTGGTCCATGGGATAATGGTCATATCCTCTACGTATATTCTTGTGTTGGATGAGGTAGATGATGGATTATTGGTGTTTGCTTAGCACTAGGGAAGTCCATGTCTATTTTATGAAAGTTTTGTTTTATTTAATATAGTTCTCACTTTCTTAAACACTTAGGATGGGTATGAAAACTTTATTTGTATCCTACTAAGACTCTTTCTTGCACCCTATATAAACCCTTTGGGATGTTTGTAGACTTTTTGATATTATGTTCAGGTAGGGCTTCGGTCTTAGGAGATGGATCCTAGTTGAGTTTTCAAGTACAGATGGTATATGACCTTGAGGTTCCTACATCACTTGGAGTTTCAATTTTATTTTCTCCATTTCTTTTTTAGCATGTTATATAATTGAATATACTATGTTCATATACTGGTGACCCCTTTTGGGAATTTTACTCAAGGAAATGATATGAATGCATTCTTTTTTAATACCTAAAAGTGTTATTTTTGGTTTTCTTATTCCATTCATCTGTTGTTTTTAATTATGCTTCCTAGATTGTTTATAAATGATTGTGCTTCCACCATTTCGGGGTCTGGTTTGAGACTATTGAGTCTTTCCTTCTACCGCATGTTATATTATTACTCAAATTAGTATTATATCATTATTTAAGGGGATAACCTCCATACTTCTCCCTCTTTTCACCCTCACTCCCAGTTAAAAACCTTTTGTGTTTGGGGAGGTGAACCTAAGGCTAGTGCAACCTGGACCGAAAGTAATATTCAGGTGGCTAATAGAGTTATAAATGCCAAAAATAAAATTGGTGTAGTTTTTGATTGGAATTTAAAAACAATTTCCATCTTGATACTAATGATATCAATATGTTATTTTATTTTCTTCTCTAATTAATGTTTCGTTTATGGTAGACTAGAGATTTGGATGGTGTCTGGAATTGGGATAATAACCCATTATTTGGTGCCTGCAACACCATGTATGAGGGACTGACCATGTTTTCAATATAACAACCCAGTCTTAGCATACATAAAAATTATATAACTTTTTTAGAATACTTAAAACACTACAAAAAACATATTCCAAAAGACGATATTAGTTTAGTTCCTTTGGAAACATGGAATATAAATCTTCTAACTTTGTGAAAGATCTTTAATGTTTCTAAAATATATCTTCACCCTTAGTAGTTCTACTTAAAAACCATCCTTTATAACCTAGGGAATGGAAAAATAAGAATGGGTGATCTCAAATTCTTAGTAAGGGTAAATAAATGAAATGCATATGCATATCAAGAATATAAGGGTATCATAATGTGATCATGATCATTAGAAGATCATTCCCTACATATCAAATATCATAAACATTAATCACGTCATAATGATTTGTAATTCCTAATACACGAATAGTATATAAATGAAGAGAATAATCCATAAAAGTTTAACATTAGAATAAGGCATGGAATTGTGGTATACACATAATCATATAAAAACCCTATATCAAGGATTCCTGAAAAGTCCTTCGTAACATGTTTGGCTTGGGTTAATCACCCATTTAACTACTTCATGATTAGGATTCCCTCTCATATACCCTCTTGTTTGGGGCTTGATATAACCTCTTGTGTACCCTCTTGTTTCATTATTGGGATACCCTCCGATGTACCCTCTTGTTTTGGGCTAGGGATGCACTCTCGTACACCTTCTTGTTTTATGCTTGCGATGCCCACTAATTTACCATATTATTTATGTCTAGGGATGACCTACCATGTAACCTTTGATCTAATAAAACATTTATCATTACCCAATGCATTAGAGGGAGATATAGTTCCCACCCATCTCATAATAAAATCATACATACATATTCTACAAAACATTCATCATATCATGACCCATGAAAAGAGATGGGTTTTATAAAAATCAAATCCTATCCCAAGAAATTAAATGAGTATCATTAAAATTTCATCACATAATAACATGTGGAAATGATATAAGATTAATAACCATTTTATCAAAGCATACCCGATAAAAAGACTAGGGTTTTAGAAGTGTATAACCCATGGAAGATAAATGGATTTCATAAGAATTATTTCATCAGAACATAAACCATTCAAGAACGAATATGAATGGAACCTTTTGATAATTACCTAGACGGGATTGAGTAACATAAATGGATGTTATAATAGATAGATAGTAACTTGGAAGGATATTTAGAAAAAATGTCTTTAGGAAAATATCCTTTCTTCTTTGTAAAATTATTTTTAAATCATAAAACATTTTGAAAAACTATTTTCTTAAAAATAAACATGAAAAATTACAAAGAAATATTGAAAAAAATTTGAAAACCATTTTCTATGAAAAATTATAAAGGAATATTGGAATGCTTTTTAAAATAATTTTACTTATAAACTTATAAAATAATCTTGAAAACCATTTTGAAAACCATTTTCCTTTAAAACATATAAAATAAACTTTAAAACATTCTTAAAAATGATTTCTTTGAAAATAGGTTCTAAACATATAAAGAAAGGTTGAAAATTAACATTGAAAACTTTTAAATAAATCTTTTAAAATAATAAAACATTTTTAAAATCCTTTTTAATTGGAAATTATCTTCAAGGATCATTTTAAAACATTTTTGAAAACATTTTTTTCAAATATAACATATTTACAAAAAGAGAAATATGGTTATATTTTTCATAAAAACATTTTCTTAATTATATTAAATACAAAAGATTGTAAAAATAGTTCTAATACTTGGAGGTATCTTTAATAAAAATATTATAAGGATAAAAATGATTTTTCTTGATATATTCATAGTATTGTACCATCAATGGAAGTATAAACATAAACACTCATGATAAATGATGATATTGATTCACTAAAATCATACCACATGGTAAATTGGGACCATAATCTCCATATAGGTAAATAAAAATAAAATAAAGATTAAAATATCAGGAAAATAATTATATTCATGGTATAACATGTTAAATTTAATTATATTCACCTAGAAAAATATTTTAGGTTTATAACAAAATATTAGTCTTAAGGAAGGAAAACCGAGACAAAACTATATTACTAGTTTGTTATCTTTTGAAACATAAACCCCATGAGATAAAGATCATATAATTGATATTTAAATAAACATAAATTTAATAATAATCATCATATAATACATTCATGATCATAATATAAACCACACAAAATAAAATATTTATGAACATGGTGTTTATCTCGCAGATATAAAAAGTGAGATGAAATTCCCTTACCTGTTTTATTGACTCTCGTCGTACTCTTTGAAACCTCTTATATAATAAATATAAGTTTATTATAAATATTTCATAGAACTATATTATTATATATAATATCATATATGTTTTTATTATGAATTTATATTACACTCTTGTTAACAATTACATGTTAAGGTTACACTTCAGGTGATATTCTCTTTGTTTTTCACATGTGTCTTAATTTGTTATATATTTGGTCATTATACTTATATCATTATTTCATGAATGAAGAACATGATATAAATATAATTTATATTTATCATATTTTTATTATAATAAAATATATAATATATAAATATGGAATGTAATACACCATTCTTGGAGACGGTAGGTCGTACGTACGCATGAACGTTGTTTCCGTTTAATTGTCATATTGAAAAAAGGTAAATGACTTATATGTATATATTTGTGTATATATAATTAATAAAGTATCATTAATATATAATATATATAATATAATTACACTTAATATATCCTTAATATATTCCATGTAGAGTGTGAATGAATCACATCACTTTGAGGAGGCAGTAGTCCACAGGTCCACAAACGATGTTATCGTATTTACAAAAGATAAAAAGTATAAAGGCATGTGTTATAAATAATCAAAGAAGAATATATACATATTAGATGTAATATATATCATATATAAACATTATTTCCACCATAATTCCTAATAATGAAATGTGGTAAAGAAGAAATGAACAATCATCATTTTGTGAGGTGGTAGTTCGTCGTACACATAAACTGTGTGTTTTTTAAAAATTATATGGGTGTGTGTAGGTATAGGGTGAAGAATTATAATAAAAAAATATAAATATATTTAGGATACTAGTTTTTTATAATCTGGGAATTAGGATATTTAAGGTGGTGGATAAAAAAATTAAAACTAAAGAGTTTGAGGAAGAATGATTCCCATTTTTTTGGGTAACTCCTTTTGGTTTACACAAATGGGATTCCATGATTTGATTTATACAAAAAGGGAGGATTCCATGAGTAAGGTAGTTATTTTTTGAAGTGAATTTAGTATATATTGTTCATACCTAAGTGTTTTTAGACGTGCGAAGAAGGGTGGGAGTTGGTGGCCTTTTATAAGGGGGGAAAGAGTCACTTGGTATTTTTCTTAAACAAGTTAGGTGTACCCATATTTTTTAAAACAAAATTCATATACAAACAAAACAAATCTATAATGGGTTTTTAGTCTCCTAATTGTTTCCATAAAATGGGTTCTTTATAAGTGTCTAGGTCATTTTTCCCTTAACATTAAGGTTTATTCCCTTGGTAAGCTTAATTTCACTTTAATCATTGTAATTAATTTTAATTACTTTCACTAATATTTTTGGTCAAAAAAAATGTTAAAATTATTATAAATTACAAATTTTTATGATTCCAAATATGGAATCTATTTTTAAATATTAATATAATAAACTGATACAAATTAATTTAAATTTAATCTCATAGATGAGACGACATTACGGGTTTTTAAAGTTAAAAGGTTCAAAAGTTTGCTATGTTTTGATAGTAAATTTCAAAGTAAAATTGATTCTAATGACCCAAAATGTATTAATTTATTAAAAAAATTATTTAATTAAACTTTAAAATCAAATTAAAATATTATTTAACTATATAAATAAATTATAAAAAAATTTTGAATTACATTCAGTATTTTTTACTATTCATTAAAAATGAAACCTGCCAGAAAAATACAAAAACTTCACCCTAAGATAAATTTTATGTTTCTAATTAAAATATAAATTTTTTTATATATTAAATTTATAAAAGTTTCAAAAATGGATTTAAAATATATTCACAAATAAATTATGGTAAAACTACTTTTATAAAAATATTGATTTTATAAAAAATATTAGGATTGTTCTTATCTTATGATTATAAAATATTTTGAATGAACATAAAAAATATTTGATTGAATGTATAAAATATATATTTCATTAATATAATTCATAAATAGTTATTAATTTAATTTATTAGGATAAAATTAATTTGTGGTCATAAAAGTAGTTTTGATAAAAACATTCCTTCTATATTTAATTTGTTATTATATTCATTTCTAATCAATTAATAACCAATTAATTAATGAATTTATTTTCATAAGTTATTTAATCTTATTAATAACCTACAAATTAATGGATAAGTTATATCTTATTATATTAAATAATAATTTTTTAATAATTTATTATTGTTCGGCACAACTCAGTCTTGCATGTTATGAAATACATCGAGGAAAGTCAATCTTGAAAGTAATGTATGATAACCTTGGTGTTCTGTGTAGAGGATGATAAAATTTATTTTGTGTGTAGTGCATGATTCACTTGGTGTTTTTTATAACATACTCTAAGTTGGTGTTGTGTGTAGGACAAGACAATTCAGTATCATCTGAAAGTAATGCTTAACTTAGTGCAATGCAAGACATCAATTAAAATTATGTTATTCGAAAAAAGTATTTCACAAAATCACAAGGTGTTAAATTATAACCACCTAAAAATTAATTTCATCATTAAATTTGTCTAGGTTGTCAATGGTTTAATGCTTTAATGTTTAATTCATAGAAACCCACAACGTAAAAATGAATACAAAACCATCTTTTAAATATAAAATGCCCAAAACATAATGGTTACCCAAAGTAACTCACAACTAGGTTCTTGTGTAGCAGAATGTAGGTTTTGAGTGAATATTAAATATGGATGAAATGTTTAAATATTTATAGGGAGTTATTGAGTTCATCAATCACAAAAAAATTAATAATCAATGAAATATTTAGGGCCTCAATTTAATAAAGCTATAATGATTTAAAAGGTTATCAGTTCAAAAAAATAAGTTATTAAGAAGAAAATGTATTTAATTATTTTTCCAGAAAGATGAATAATTTTCATGAAAAGATGTACTTTTATGATTTTAGTGAAACCACGCCCTTTTTTATTCCTTGATCCACTTCACCTCTTTCTCCAAAAAGAAAGGTTAATTTTTCATTCCTGAAGTACTAATATATCATGTGATCCATGATATTCCATTCTATTTTTCATCAGTTATCATAAGCACAAATGTTTTTGATCACGTTATCAAATATTCCTAAATCATCACGTGGTGAGATAACACATTAAACTTATCAACTTTGTCTAAAGTTTAACTTAAACTTTCTATAAATGGTTAACCCAATAACCCTTCTAAAATATGAAAATCCAAATATTTAGAAATAATGTCACAAAATAATATTAACATTTATCCCCCATATATAAAAAGGTTTTTCTTGGTTGTCACATTCCAAACATGTGAATACCTTCATCATATATTCCCTTGAAACATGGTAATAACTTGGATTACTATAAATCCTTTTGAAAAAAAACATGATTCCTTATGCCAAATATTATTGGATACATTATTTAAATCTAATATGTTGTAAACTTCATACTTAATTATATAGAACACTTTTTTAATAATCATTTCTAGGGTAATATGTACCATCTATTTTACATATTCATATCCAACATATCTTTACCCAAAGATCATTATCTCAACAACATACATTAATTAATGGTTACCTTCCCATAATCAAAATAACACCCTTCCTTGAAATCACCATTCAAAATTTCGTTTTAAATACTTAATACAAACTTATGTTGAAAAAATTATATATTTCATGATTTATATAACATAATATTTGAAGTCCAAGACATAAATACGTCATTCATTGAACCTTATTCTTAAACCATTACTCAGTCTTCCTCAACTTATTCTGTAATACCTATTTCCAAGAATATAAGATAGAAATTATGCCTTAAGGTTCCTCAATATCAATATAATTGTTATTCTTATGTTTAATGTAAAAAATACTATAAGAACATCATATACCTTTCTCATGTCATTTGTGGTCTCTTTATCTTCATAATTATAACCAATACTCGTACCACCTTCCAAATTCTCTTTATCAGATTTCCACTTGGGAAATCAATTCTCATAATTCACACACAATATAAATCTAACAAATTCAATGTTAACTGTTTTCCATATAGTTTTCTTAACTAACTAAATACAAAAATCACCGAGTGAGAAACACATATAGTTGAATAATACCACATAATCATGAAAAATTACTTTTAGTATGTCTAAATCATTACACCTACTTTTTAACGAATGACACCTTAGTTTTATCCAAGGTTATTAATTGTAATATTATATTCAAATCCTTAATGATTTTTCATAAAGAATTTACGTATATAGAAATCATATCCACTAGAAGTGTCAAACCAAGTGTGTAATAAGGTATGTTTTCAAGTATTAGGTTATGTTGAGTCTGGCTCAACACACCTTGTTAAATTTTCTACCCCTAGGTACATATGTTCCAGATCCACATCCACTTGTAGTATCCAGATAGGTATGTATTTCTAGGAAACCACTCACTATATATATTACCAAAATTCCATGACATTTTCATACACATTAACTCGTCTTTACAATTATCCTTATAGACATCCCTAGACATATCCTTTGAAATATCCCTAGGGATCTCACAAATGTTTTATCATCCATGTTTCCAAATGTTGAAAAACCTTTACTATGATACCAATAATAACAACCCAGTCTTGATATATATATTCATTATATCACTTTTTCAGAATACTTAAAACGTTACACAAATAGATTCTCAAAGACCATATTAGTTTAGTGGCCTAGGAAAGATAGAACAAAAATATTCTAACTTATTTAAATATCTTAAATGTTTCTCAAAAATATCTTCCCCCTTAGTAGTTATACATAAGAACCTACTTTCATAACTTGGGAAAGAGAAATATAAGAAATGTGTGAGCTCAAATATGGAGTAAGGGTAAATAAACGAAATGAGTAATATCATGAATATAATGGTGTGATAATGTGGTCATGATCATTAGAAGACCATTCCCTACATATCAACGAACATAAACATGAATCCTGATATAATTATTTACAGTTCATAATACATGAATCATAAGGAAAAAAGAGAATAATCAATGAAATCATAACATAAGAATAAGGAATAGAATTTAGGAATACAAATAATCATATAAAAACCATATGTTAAGGATTCCTACCATGACCTTCATCAAATGTTAGGCGTGGGATAATTGCATGTGTACATGATTAGGGCTTCATATGTTATCTCGTGTACCCTCTTATTTTGGACTTTGGATTCCCTACCATGTACTTTCTTATTTCAGTCTTGGGAAGACCTCATGTGTACCCTCTTCTTTCAGGCTTTGGATTCTCTCCTGTTTAACCTCTTGTTTTAGGCTTGGGATTCCCTCTCATATACCTTATTTTTTTGTGTTGGGGATTCCATCCCATGTACCCTTTGAGCTTATAAAACATTTATAATTACCCAATGTATTAAAGGGGGGATATAGGTACTGCCTATCAGATAATAAAACCATACAAACATGTTATACAAAACATTTATCATATCATGACCCATGAAAAGATATGGGATTTATAAACATCAAATCATAACCCATGAATTTAAATGGGTATCATTAACATTTCATCACATCATAACCCAAGGAAATATTATAGGATTCATAACCACTTCATCAAATCATAACCCTTTAAAATAAGTAGGTTTCAAAAGTGTATAATCCTTGGAAGATAAATAGGTTTTGTAAGAATTATTCCATCAAAACATAGACCATTCAAGAAAGAATATCAAAATTACCTTTGTATAATTCCCTAGAAGGGATTTAGTATCATAAAAAGAAGTCATCTTATATGGAGAATAACTTTGAAACATATTTTAAAAACATGTATTGAGGAAAATATCCTTTATTAGTTGTATAGTTATATTTATAATATATAACCTTTTGAAAAAACCATTTTTTAGAAAATAATCATGAAAAATTATAAAGAAATATTGAAAACATTTTGAGAACCATTATCCTTGAAAACATATAAAAGAATATTTAAAGTATTTTGGAAACCATTTTCCTTTAAAACTTAAAAAATAATCTTCAAAACCATTTTCAAAACCATTTTCCTTGAAATCATATAATGTAATCTTCAAAACATTTTCAAAACATTTTTCTTTTAAAACTTATTAAGAACGATTGAAAATGTTTTGAAAACTATTTCATTGAAAATAACATTAAAAAATTATAAATAGATTTTCAAAAACTATAAAATATTTTTAAAATCCTTTTTCCTTGAAAATTATATTAAATTGTTATTTTTAAACATTTTTTAAAGCATTTTTAAAAACATGGTTTTTGAAATAAAAAAGATTTCTGACCTAAAAGAGAAATATGATCAGATTTTTCTTAAAAACACTTTATGAATTATATTAAGTACCCAATAGTGTAAAAATGGTACCAATATATGTATTTATTTTTAATAAATAAAGGATAAGTAAACTCATTATTGTTCTTGAGATTTGGATTATAATATTTAATTAATGGAATCATAATCATAAACAATCAGGATAATGATGAGACTATTTCACCGAAATCTTACGAATGGTAACATGGGATCATACTCTCCATGTAAGTAAATGAAATTAAATGAAACATAAAATATAATTAAAATAAGTATATTCATGATATAACATTTAAAATTGAAGAATATGCACCTTGAAAAATATTTTAGGTGCATTAAAAACATGAGTATCAAGGAATGAAAATTTAGACAAAGATATCTTACCAGTTTGGGAACATTTAAAACATAAATCCCATGAAATATATATCATATAATGGATATTTAAATACCCATAAATTTAATAATAATAATCATATAATAAATTTATGTGCATTGTATGCACCACACAAAAGAAAACAGTGGTGAACATTGCATGTATCTCACACATATAAAAAGTGAAATGAAATTCCCTTGCCTTGTGCCTTGAGTCTCATCATACTTGTTCAAAAATATTTTATAATAAATATATTTTTATTATAAATCTATAAAAAACCATGTTATTATATCTAGTACTATATATTGTTTTATTATGACTATATATTACCATGTTGTTAACAATTCCATGTTAAGATTACTCTTCGGGAGATATTCGCTTTGGTTTTTGCATGTGTCCTAATTAGTTATATCATTTGTACTTATACTTATATTATCATTTAAAGAATGTATAACATGATATAAATATCATTTATATTCATTATATTTGTATTATAATAATATATATAATATAGAAGAATGGAATTAAATACATTGTTCATTGATATGGTAGGTCAAATGTACGTGTGAACGTTGGTTATGTTTAATTCCCTTATTGAAAGAAATAATGTAAATTTAATATATGAATATATACATATACATATATATATATATCATTATTCCATTAGAATTATTATATCATATATATCATATAAGTTCACTAAACCCATCCTTAATACATTCCATGTATAGTGAAACAATCACATCGCTTTAAGGATGTGGTAGTCCACACATACACAAAAACATTTATCATATTTACACAAGATGGAAAGTATAAACGATTCTATTATAAATTAATTAAATAAGCATAAAGACATATGAAATATAATATATATCATATATTAACATCTTATCCATCATAATTTCCAAACATGAAAGTTTGTAAAGGAAAAATGAACAACCATCATTTTTTGAGGTGGTAGTTCACCGTACACATAAACAGTATGTTCGTTACACATTATATAGAAGTGTGTGTAAGTGTAGGTTTAACACTTAGAAAAAAAACATATCAGTATATTTATGATACTTTTGTTTTTTTATAATCATATAATAAGGATATTTTAGGTGGTGGAGAAATAAAATAAAACTAAAGAGTTTGAGGAAGAATGTTATGCCTTTTTCGGGTAACTCCTTTTGATTGGCACATAAGGGATTCCTTTATTGAATTTGTGCCCAAAGTAAGGATTGAAGGAGGAAGTTAGGGATTTTTTGAAGTTAATTGGGAATATATTGGTTGAACCCAAGTGTTTTGAGAGGTATGGATATGGGGGATAGTTGGTGGCCTTTTATAAGGGAGGGAAATGACTCACTTGGTATTTTTGGAAACAAGTTAGGTATACCCACATTTTTACCTAAAACAAAGTAACCCAAAACTATATATATATATATATATATATATATAAGAAGGTTAATTGAATAATTATGTTCATAAAATTGGTTCTTTAAAATATTATAGTTCATTTGGGACCTTATGTTTAAGGTTTATTCCCTTGTTAAGATTAATTTCACTTTAGCTGTTGTAATTTATTTTAATTTCATTCACTAATATTTTTGGTCAAAAACTAATTTAAAATTATTATAAATTATAAATTATTATTATTCAAATTATGTAATAAATTTTTCAATATTCCAATCCTAAAATTGGATGAAATTAAATTTAATTTAATCCCACAAATGTGACAACATTGTGGGTTTTTAAAGTAAAAAACCTTCAAAAGTTTTATATGTTTTTATAGTCAATTTCTCTATGAAATTGATTCCAATTACCCAAATTAGATTAATTTATAAATAATTTATCAAATTAAACTTTAAAAATAAATTAAAATATAATTTAAATATATAAATAAATTTTATGTAAAATCAGCTTTGAATTTAAATTCAGTATTTTTCAGTATTCATTAAAAAATGAAACCACGTTGAAAAATACAGAAAATTAACCCTAAGCTAATTTTTATTTTTTATTTAAAATATGAAGTCTATTTTGACATTTTAAATTTATAAATGTTCAAAAAAATTGGATTTAAAATAGGTTCTTCATTAAAAGGCAGTAAAACTGCTTTTATAGAAATATTGATTTTTATGAGAAATAATGGGTTTTTTCTTATCTTCTACTTATAAAATATATTTCATGAACATAAAAATATATTATTGAATATATAATATATATATATGTCATTAATATCATTCAACAATTTTAATTAATTTAATTTATTAGGATATAATTATTATGTTATCCTAAAAGTAGTTTTTATAAAAATATTCCCTCTATATTCAATTGGTTATTATATTCATTTATAATCAATTCACAACCAATTACTAAAATATTTTATTTTGATAATTTAGTAAAACTTATTCATAACATCAAACGTAATGGATAAGTTATATCTTTTTATATTAAATAATAATATTTTAAATAATTTATTATTTTTTAGTAACACTCAGTGTTGTGTGTTACGCAAGCCATCAAAGAAATTAAATCTTGCGTCTAATGTATGCTAACCATGGTGTTCTGTGTAGAGCATGATAGAATTTATATTGCATGTAGTGTACTATTAACATGGTGTTTTGTGTAACATACTCCAAGTCGGTGTTGCATGTAGAGTAAGCCAAGTCGGTTCCGTGTGAACAGAATGTTTGACCTAGTGAAATGAAATAAATCAATGAAAATTAATATATTTGAAAAAATAATTCACAAAATCTCGATTTGTTACATCCATGGGTGGGAATTTCTATTTCATTTTTCTCATTTGTTAGTTTATTTTATTTCCACCTTGATTGGTATTCTTAGATATGAATTGTCAAATGTTAAAAATAGTGAACCTTGTCTTGGTACGACAAGTAATGAGATTTTGAACCTTAGCCTGGTAAGGTATGGTGTATTTTTATATGCTTAGTTATTCATTTTTTTGGAACATGATATGATTTTTAATAAATAAATTCATGTTTTCATGTGATATATAATATATGTGATGTGTGATAACCATATGCATGTGTATATGAAAGGAATTGTTTTTTATATGTGAAATGTGCATCGCTCTTAAAAGATCAGGCGAGTACTATGGCATGGTGTTATTTTGATAATTAGGTTAGGTGATGTGGTCATCTAATTAAGGAAACATTGGTTGTTACAATGGGAATATCCCACAAAATACTTAATTATTAGCTCTATTGAGGGTGGTTAAAGAGGCCATGATGCTGGGATTCCATGTGGCATGGTTTTGATAAGAAAGGGAAAGGGAAGTGAGGATGTGTTGTCTGTTACTGTTTTCCCTATCTATGATTTATATATCTATGTTATATGGGCTATATGACCATATTGATGGTATTCAGTGGGATGTCACCTTAAGGGCTCAGATAGAGCATTAGGAAGGTGAGGACATGGTGTCACTAGAGCACAAGAAGGATGAGACCCCTAACGGTTAGGCTGAGTAGGTACAAGCTCAAGCTCAGGGATAGGTTCCAGAGTATGCAGGGAGAGCACCATAATTAACATAATTTGGACCATGGTTTGATGATAGTATCAAACCGAGTCTGGTACGTGTGATCTAGGGGATCGATAAGGGTACTCAGAGAGTAGAACCTTCTATGGCGTGTCTGACTCTAGAGTTATAGTCATAGAACCCACTACTTTTTCATGGTGTGGGTGGCCTATATGCAGCTCAGAACTAGATCGAGTCCATGCATATGATCTTCGAGAATATTGAGATGCCTTTAGGTAGGAGTGTAAAATAGGAAACCAATATGCTCAGAGGATCGGCTAAGCACTGGTGGGACATGCTGGTGCAAGCAGGTAGACACAAGGGACTGGCCTGGAAAGACATTGAGGCTTGGTTCTTTGAACATTTATTTTGGAGACACTGATGGTGGAGAGATCTTAGGAGTTCTTAATCCTTATAAAATTTGACATGTCCATCATGGACTCTACAGCGACGTTCATTGAATAGTCTCACTTTCCACCAGGCATGGTGAGCAACGACACCTCAAGAGTGAGGCACTTCAAGGATGGTTTATGTCACGTCATTTGGGTCTAGGTAAACATATTTATGTTGGAATCATTCTTTGTGGTAGTTAACTAGGTGCTCCTAACTGATGGAAACATAAAGGATAGGTCATAATCATTCTAGTAGCGGATTTAGGTGATTGAAGTGGTGACGCTTCAGATAGAAGGATGCAGGGTCAGGATGGGTTCCAACAGGGCAGTCAGCCCAAGGACTTGAGAAGACCACCTTGAAGTGTGTTGTTAATGGTTTTCTATCAGTGTGGGAATCTATAACATCTCTAGACATAGTTTTATAAGCCTCCAAAGGAGTTTTGTCCATGTGGTCAGGTCAGACATCTCGAGAGGTTCTACAGGAAGCCTTCTCAGACAACAGAAAGTTAGGGACTAGGGATGACCTAGGATTATGAGGTTGGATCGGGATTGGTACTAGGTGAGGTTATCCGAACTTATGATTTATGGGGAGGACATGGCATAGATAGAAGGACCCAATAGTAGGGTCAATGGTTGGTGGTTATTGAAACACGATAGAAAGGCTAGGCTTCAGGGAGTTGATCATCAGGTTAGGTGAACGCCACGGAGCTTCCAGGTGTTGAGTAGGCTGGTGATCCGTGGATGGTTAGAGGTACTCCATGGGTATGGTCATGATTTCATTTGTTTTTCATTACCATTGCCTATTGAGACATGTCAGTTTTGGGTGCACAACGTGAAAAGGATATATGTAAGTACTAACTAGATGCTAGTTTGTATGTTGTAAACACATGGGTGAATTATATATTATTATATATATATGAGTTTCATAGAAGAAGGTTTTATATTTTAGTATCATTGGATGCATGTTTATTGGGATTAATAATCCTTTAAGGCATCGAGGAGATTTGGTTACATAAGGTGCAAGGAATTTGGGCTCTATTTCGGTGTATTATTTGCCGAGGTTCGAGGTATCTGGGTTTTATTGAGAATCTGTTGAGATTCAGGATCTCAATGGTTCCATTTGTGACATGGGAATGAGGTGGACGCCAATGTGGTGCGGGATACTAATTGAAGTCTGATATGACACGGGGGAACGTGATGAGGTTTAGGAGTGATGATGCATCACAGTAGGAATTTTTAGTCTATAAATTTGTTCATATACCACTTTCTTTATTTGAGTTTTGGTCTGTATGTGATCGGGGAGGTAACTTCTAAGGTGGGGACCCCCCCCCTGAGGTAGTTGACATGTACCCTTGAGACCAAGGTAGTCCGAGTTGTTTTCACCAGTATGTGAATGTTCAGTACCATCACTATGTTATGTTGTAAAGATCATGGGTTAGCTATGTGAAGGTGGGGAGATTTTAACATCCCATGTTTTTGGAGTGGGTCCAAAACCTCTCCTATTTTGAATTTTTTAATTAGTGGGTATGCCAATTTTTTTTCAATCATCATAACTCAATTACAAGAGTTTATACAATTCAATAACATGTTATTGTATGTGTTTAGAGTTTTTGATGAAGCCTTGGGTGTTTAGATTGGTTTCTAGTGCTTCAAAGGCTTGAATTCCATGTTATGGAGTTGCAGGTCAAGGCGCACGGTTTTGGGAAAACTGTGATGACTCTTCTAGATAACTATGAAGCCCCTTTTTTCATTGATCATGGTTTGTGGAAAACCATGAATGTGGGGTGTATGGATGTGCATCCATGACTATAGTTTTTGTAGAGGGTTTCCATGCGGTTTTTGCATGGTTAGAGAAAATCGTATGACAAGACACATAACTAATACCACTTAGGCAGTACCTATGCACTGTAGCCCATAAGATTGAAAAATAGTTTCGAAAACAATGCTACCGAACTAGGAATCCTCTTGAATGGGTAAATTGATAGTTTTTACCCGCTTTTATTTTTCTTATCCTTGTTTTTCCCCTTTCTTTCTTTATGTGTCCCATGGACTGCTGAGGAGAACCTCCTCCTCTCCTCTAAAGTATTACTCTAACTATCTTATCCAAGCTCTGTTTAGTCTACCATCGGGTTCTTTAGAACCAAATTAGTGAGTCTCTCCTCTCCTATTCTTCTCTTCTTCCTTTATCTTGCCTCAAAGATTACTAAATTTGTTTTATCATTTTCCCCCTATTTTCAGGATATTTTATGGAGACTCTGATTTCTTTTAAACCACTTTCAGTTAAAGGATAATACCATATGTTCCTATTTCTACGACTCTAATGTAGGTGGTGCAGACTTTTATGCATGTTTTTTGGTCAATTTGGGGGGTGTTTATTTTTGTGTGAAGTTGGATAGTTGAGAGAGGCCATCTTAAATTTTATTTCTTGATGTTAAATTGATTATATAACCTTATGGGATGTCATTCAGAATTACCAAAACTTATTCACTCATGCAAGGATGGTTTAGAGGTCATCGACCTCCTTGGGTAGTTAGATCGGGGTGTATTATGGGTTTAATTTGAATTGTTTATTTATATTAAAGTGTTTCATTTGAATTGATTTTTTCAATTCAAGTAAATTGAAATGTTTTTTCTTAGTGAATTTATTTATATATATGTGGTTACTTATGATATGCTATTTTGATACATGATATCATGACAGAAATTTCATATGGTATTGAGGTGGAATATCCATCATGATTAATGTGACGTGGACATCTAGTTGGGCTTGTACTTGATGTTTTGAGTGATGTAGATCATAGGATTGGGTGTTGTGGATGTAGTTTTAAGTCGGATAGGTCGTGAGGTTGAGGGAATGGCATGTGATATTGTATGGAATGGTTGTTTTACTTAAGATACATGGTATTAGGAACATGAGATGATGGTTGGATGTGTCTTAGGTACTAATTTGGTGATTACCGCTCACCTTTGATAGCAAGAATGTCAATTGGAGTCATGTGCACATCAGTTGACTCAATGATGAGGTGGTTTTGAACACTCATGTGGGTAGAGTCTTGCAGTAGTGCAACATAGAAAATTTTATTGGGGTTGTTTTCCATAGAAATCCATAGTTAAGGTGAAGATCCTTCATTTGATAGTGTTGAGGCTATTATTTGGGGGCTATGTTTCACTGTATTGATGTCATTGGGTTTGAAATATCTTCGGAAAAATAGAGATAATCATTCCTCAGGATGTATTTCTATGAGTTTATGATGATTTTATTTTAGGATATATATTATTGTGCCTTTGTATGTCAGGATTTGAGTCGATGAATGCTTTCGAGTAGGGTTCTGAGGGACTTGTTACTTTTGTTTGGGTTTTGCCTACAGGATGTCGGTTTATTATTGAGACATGAGGTGTCATAAGGTGCATGTTGTTAGGATACTTTATTTGAGATGGAAATTAAGGGTTCACCTAGGCTATTATACTTTAGGGTATTCATTGGGACATGGGCTTAGAGCCCTCTCCTCTAAAGATATTTTAGCATTGGTTGTGGAAAGTAATGTCTTTTAAGTGGTTGTTTGAGCACCAGGGAAGTCCGTGTTTGTTTTATGAATTTGTTGTTTTTTTACTATAGTTCACACCTACTTTAACAATTATGATGGGTATGCACATTTGGGGGGTATCCTATCGAGACATGTTCTCACACCCTACATGAGCCCTTCGGGATGTTTGTAGAATTTATGCTTTTACATTCAGGTAAGGGTATGGGCTTAGGAGCTGGATCCTAGTTGAGTTAACATGGATGGATTGTAAGGGACCCCGAGGATCCTTTCTCAATTGTTGTTTCTATTTTATTTTATCCTTTTCTTCTATCACGCTCAGTATATTTATTTACTTTGGTCATCCATTCATGTCCCCTTTTTTGGTATAGTACTTTATGACATGATATGTATGCATTCTTGTTTTTAGTAGCTACAAGTGATATGTTTGGTTTCCTTATTCCTTTCCAATATTGTGGTTTAATTATTATTATTCTATTTCTTATAATTAATTGTGTCTTCATTATTAAAAATTTTGTTTGAGTCTGCTGAGGCTTTTAATCTATTGTATGTTATATTATTACTCAGACCTATATTACATCATCCCTTGATGGTATAGCCTCCTCAATTATCTCTCTTTTCACTTTACTACTAGTCAGTAGCCTTTTTAATTTTGGTAGGTGCGCCTAATGCTAGTGGAATTAAGCCCGAAAGCACACTTCTGGTGGCTTATAGGGTTAGGTATGCTACATAACCCATGATTATAGTATGTATATTCCATTAAAATAAAATTTTTTATTTTATTTCCTATGGTACATATTACACTAAACAAATAAAATCTTTCCCCTCCTCATTTTCTTGAGAAGTGTGGGTGTACTACTAGGCCTTGGGTGATATCCCGAAGACACTAATGGCTTGTAAAAAACTCCAAGGGTCTCAAGAAAATTTGGGGGAAATTTTTTCCTTTAGACGATAAAACATCCAAAATACATAAAAAATAACCAACCAAACCTCTATGTGATTCTTGAGTACAACATATAAATAAAAACATAACCAAAAAAATACACCATGTCATAGTACAAGCTAAAACCAAAATACAGACTCAAAGAGAACCAAAAGACCAAAAAACTAAAAACTCCCAAGTGACATCAACTAATAACACCCAACCCACTCCAATATCCAACTCTAAATACTAAGCCCATGGTATCAAGAAGTATCACTAAAGAACTGAGATACCTTTACGTTACCTATGTCTCAGTAGAGGAAAATTAAAAAATGCATGACAGTGCCCAAGATGGCGGTGAGTCTAAACTCAATAGGATTTACCCAATGACTTCACAAATCACACGACTATGAAAAAACATGTTAGTAGAATTTATTTAAAATAGTTAAAAGAAAGATTAAAAAAATTATATCAAAACCATAGATAATGTCCAAGGAATAAATTTGAAAGTGTAAAACCTTTCTCATTTATTTGGAATAACCATAACCATTTCTCCACATGCACACTCACCACGAACGACCATGTGACAATTACATACTCATGAGTGGTCTCTCATCTATCCACCAAGTCATCACAAGGTGATCAATAATATGTTCCCCAATGGAACACACCCATTCCATTGAGCCATATGTAATACAAATGAACTCTAGACAACCATGTATGTCGAATACACATGCCAAACCATTCCACATAAAACCTTTCAATTAATAAAATAATTTTAGAAAAAAATTACAAATATCAAAACCAAATAATAATTTTAAAATTATCATTTTAAAATTATAAAAGGGGGTTTCTTTGAAATCCATCCATTTTTTCAAAATTTCAAAACCATAACCAAAATGGGTTTCAATCAAGAATCACTCCAGGTTTTCATAACCATTTCAAGTAAATAATTTAATAAAAACTAATCCTTTATGATTTAATTCATGTGGAGATAATAGAGAATCCACCAACCTCACAACAGTAGTCAATAATGTAGAATAACATAATGAAACTCAAGATACAACCTTGGATATCCTTTTCATCAATTGATCAAATTGTTAAACATCAATATTCCCATAAAAAACATGAATATATCCTCCATGGATTAGATATATGATTATAAAATAGATAATAAGGCTATATATAATAAAACAATATGAATAAATATGACTTATCGATGAATCCAAGCCTCTAAGACACTTTAATTTGCTTAAGAATCACTTCAGGGTCGAAGGGGGTTATCTCTCAAGCCCAGATAGAAAAAGGAATTATAGTTATTTAAGGATTAGTAAATTAGAGGAGGTCTAGGGGATTAATTCAAACTCAATCCAAATTTTTAGGGGTACCAAATGTGTGCCTAATATTATGGTTTCATAGTTTGGAAAACCATGCACCAACCATGTTAGGATTCTATCATATGGCCACACCTCACATGGTTGGATCATATGATTAGATAAATTGTGCACTAATGATGATTTTAACTTTTTTCATGAAGCATAGTTTTCCCTAGGCACTTACATGGTTTTTTCAAACCATGCACTAACCATGATCCCTTCAAGTTCCCATTTTCTTCCCTTACATGGTTTCTTAGAGGTTCTACTAACCATGCACAAATATGGAACTTCCATAAATCCCACCAAAACGTGCCCACAATCCTCAAAACCTCTGAAAACTCAACCCAAGAATTATATAGACTCAAAATACATAAATAAAGGGTAATGAACCTAAAACCCAAGGAACTAAATTCTCACAACCACTTTCCTTTCTGTCCATAAAAAGTTGAAAACCATTTTTTCTCCTGAAAGTGTTCAGGTCACTGCTCAAACATTTCATTCTCAAGCACCTATATTTCATCATGAATCTAACCATGCCACTAAAGAACCCTCAACAAACCAATTATTTTACCACACATGATATTATCTTTCCTATCCATAATTTGTACCAAAACATGAATCAAATTAGCAATCATCTCTAGGTCAGTGTGGTCCTATCGACTCACATTGTCAGGATCAGGTTGGTATTTGTTAAAATGAGATATATGTAACACATTGTTTGCCAAAATTAACATTGGTGGAAAAGACCACTAAGATTCCATCTCACCAATCCACTTAATTATCTCAAAATGGCCTATTTAAAAAGTTGAAAACTTTCCCTTCTTACCATAATAATAATACCCAAGCCTTGGACAGATTCTCAAAACACATGATCACTCAAATCAAATGAAAACGGTCATCAAAGATAATCAGTATATAATTTATGATGGATTTGGGATGTCTCTATCCTATTTTTGATAAACCAAATCTAATTTTTTGTCTTTTAAATAAGGTTGGGTCCAATTAGTGAGTTGTCACATGTTTCCACACAACAAAGTGAATAACAACAAGTACATTCATACAATACTTCAAATGGATCATTATGTATTGAGTCATGGTAGCTATTATTGTATTATGACTCTACTAAAGATATATTCTCTACCCAAGAGCCACCGAAATCCATTACACAATCCCTAAAAATCTCCCCCGTTGTTTGGATTATCCATCCATTTGAGTATGAAAATCCATACTCATAATCAAGAATGTTCTAAGGTGTTTCTACAAGAATTTCCAAAAACAAAATGTAAACATGGGGTCTTTGTCTGATACAATTGAGACTATGATTTCATTCATCATTACTATTTTGAAAAAGAATATTTTTTTAAATCATTCCACTTATTAGATTCATGAATTTGGATGAAGTGGGATGACCTTGTGAGCCAATCCACTATCACCTACATGGTATAATGTTTCCAAACCATCATTGGAAGAAAAGTTAAAAAATCCATGGACATATTCTCCCATTTCCACATGGGAATCGATAAATACTACATTACAGCTCGAGACATACTCCACTACAACATGAGACATTGATTCTCTACCTTGACCAGCTGACGGGTGAGGCATCTCGATACATACTCCACCTCAACTTGAGAGATTGATTCACAACAATGACTAGCTAACCAAGTGACGCATATCCATCCTTGGTAGACTAGCTGGTCCTTGATTCTCTACCTTGGATAGCTGAAAAGTAAGGCATCTCAATACATACTATACTACAACTCTTTTCATTCCAACCCAGCAAAATAAATCATTCAATAATTTATACATTTTTTAAATCCCAGGGTGAATAGACCATCTCGAATGGTGGTAGGAACTAAGAATTTTTTCCAAAAAAATTAAAGGTGGGACCATCCAATCTCAAAAAAAAAACATTGAACTCTCATATAGCTTTTATCCCTTAATGGTCTCCCGCTATTGATGTTGACCTCATAGTAACACAATCTAGATTTTAGATCTAAGAAACTCTAACCTGGTTAACCAAATCAAGAAAAAATGAAACTGTAAATTAAATTACACCATCACCTTGTTTAGAAAAATCTAGATCAATATTTGTTTTGATGGATAATAGTATCCACTGGTCAAAATACAATTTATCCAATTGATCATATTACATCCTACTCAATCTATCCACCATAGATTTCCCTTTACCCGGTGTATATGACAAGTCAAATTCAAACATTTATATATATTACATCTATCTGTGTTACCTTAAATTTAAATTTTGTTGTGAGAAAATGTGTTTCAAACTATTATTATTTATTCAAACTATGAATTTATCAACAAATATATAATAATTCTAGGTTTTTAAATCATAGACTACTGAAGCTAACTCCAAATCATGTGTTGGGTAGTTATTCTCATGAAACCATAACTACTGTGATCTAAAAGAAACAACAAGATCTCCCTGCATAAGAGCAAATCCCATCCTAGATCCAGATGTTTTAAAATAGGTAGTATACCCTATTACAGACTCTAGAAATGTGAGGGTATGTGGTAATGTAAGTATAACCATAAGTCATTGAAAGAATTTATAAAATTCATTATTCTACTGGAAACAAACAAATTTCCTCATCAAATCTGTAATAGATGATGCCAATATGAGAAATAAAATACAAAACATATTTATTATTGCAGTAAGATAAGGAAAATACATATCTCAAATACATTATTATCTATTTACAAAAGATAACAACATCTATCATTTCAATATCCACGTAAACACTTTTTTCAGAAATGACATGGCCAATTGATTACACCTCTTGTATTCATAAATAAAACTTTTATAAATTATTATACAAAATATGGTCCCACAAGATACACAAAACTGTATCCAAGTGTCATTCATGATCCACTATTCTACTATAATACACTAGTATATCATGAAAAAACACCACCACAATGGAATACACATACATATCAAAGATTTGATTCATCAACTTCATAAAGATGGCTAGTTCATTAATAATACCAAAAATACATAACAATAAATTCATAATAGTCATATAAACTTATGAATGATGTTTTCTAAATATCCTCCTTCTAAAATTGTAGTTAGTGATATCCTAAACACAATTCAATTTTTGACAACCACTAGGATCCCCTCAATTGATCAAAAAAATCATAAAGTCATAGAAGAGGATACTAATTTTTTATCATTAATTGGTTAATATTATAATAATCCAAACAATTTCTAAGATATATATCCACCTTTTTCACACACAAAAACTACAGCTACCCATATAGATGTTCTCAGTTGAATGAACCCTTTTCTTTAAAACTCTTCTAACTGAACTTTCAATTCCATCAATTCTATTTTTTATATCCTATAACACTGAAGTGAGAAAAGATTAGTCCCTGATAGTAGGTCAATCATAAACTCCACTTCTATTTTGGGTGGAAACCTTGAGAAATTATCGAAGTAAACATTATGAATCTAGAAAAAAATAGATGAAAAATATTGATTCCCAATCTAATAAATATATTACAATGCAATCACATCTAAATGTTAAGCTATGGATCCAACAACTAGTTCCAGAAGTCTTTATCTACTTGACATTACCTCCCAATATCCTCTAAAGAGATTCTCGACACCATTCAGATATGTGGAACTAAACTTTTTGGAATAATAGTATATTTGGGACATTAATGATGTCAACCAATCCATACCTAAAATCAAGTCATATATATTTATATAAAGCATATTTTATACTAAAGAAACATATCACTATTTACAGTTACAAAACAATATTTATAGATAAAGGCTCGATATTATCTTTGGAGAAGAAGAGTTTGATGTTTTAAAATTGAGGGCAATGTCTCAATAGGTAAACCCATATAATTAATAATGAAAGAAGAAATAAATGAGTGGGATTCACCCATATCAAAAAAAGAATTCATAAGGTTATATTTCAAATTAATTGTACCTATTACCATAGAAGGACTAGATTTATCATCCATGATCACTTTCTCAGCTTTGTATAATTACTTATTCAATATATTTTTCTCTCTATAAGCCTGTTGAGATTGTATTCGTTGAGGAGTCATGATATTCCTACAATAACCTTGGTTTTGTCTATTATAATGATAAGAATTATTCTTCTATACTCATACTTTCGAAGTACATGATGCCTAGGTTAAATGAGACACGTCTCTAGCACTAGACCATGGATCACTTTGATAATAGATTTGAACATGCCCCATCATATTGCTTTTGTTTCATACTCTAGGTTGTTCCATAAAATATCACTTCATATTGTCAAAGGAACTACATTGAAACCATCTCAAATTACTTGTTTGTTGAGGAGGTATGTTTAGTGATCCCATGTTCTGATTCTAAGGTGTACCACCACTGTGGAAGTTGGTGAATCTCTTCGAATTATTACTAGAATTGGAGTTCCCACATGTTCCTATAGAAATAAACATGATCCATCCAACCATATTTTATAATATATCCATTTCTTCCACCATCTCTATATTAACCATCTTTATATAATCTATTATACAAAGAATGGAAAATTTATAGTGATTATCCAATCATAATATTGACTAAAAAATGTATCCCTTCAAGGATTCACTTATTGTAACTTACAGGAAAAAATAGAGTCAATTCTTAAATTTATCCATACACACTATCACTATAAGGTTATCATTCTTAAAACTAAGTAATTATTTCTTTCTAGAAATATAAAAGGTTTGAGGATATAATTTATTATTAAACAATTCCTCAAAATAATTACATGTCACGCCATGGTCAAATTTAGTTTGAAATAATAATTACCACCTTTTTTGTGTGAAATAATTTAGCATATACATTTCCAAGTTTATTTTTATATCTTCTGGTGCCCCAAGGAAATTTTAGACTTAATTCTTCTTATTTAATCATAATTATTATTTTTTCAACTCAGAATCCCCAACAAAAGATGGGTGTATTATATTTTTGTAAATGAACCAAATTGTCCACTTTCTGAGTTTCATCATTCCTATCACCCTTATCCATGGCCAAAAAATCCTATGTAATTATTTGTATCAGCTATTGGTTCACTTGTGACCTTGGTGATATAATATTTGTAGCATCATCCTTCAATTTATTTCTATGATTCCTACCAATTTCAATTCACTGTAATTAGAAAAAAAACTCTATTTTGTCTCACTCATTAATAATTAATGGCTTAGAAATTACAATTTACCACATCAATAATTATTACAACATAATATTACAAAATTAACCCATTTTCAACATTTTAATAATATTTTAAAATACTAGAACCATGATTTTCCGAATAATTTTTTTTCAATATTTTAAAAATTCATCACTTTTTTCTATTTCATGAACTATTAAAAATTGAATAAAAAATGTAGTTGTAGTGGGAAGTCTTAATATCTATGCATTTCATACAAATATTATAAACTAAACCCATGACAATAAGGTGAAAACTCACCTATAAGTTTCCTAAAAAACTCATGTACCCAAACACCATGTTAACTTGATGTTCATCATAAAGATGTTAACTACACATTATTATACTTTACGCTTGTTTTTCCAACAATCCTATGTCCTTAATACCAACCCAATAGATAGTTTTATACCATGTCAAACTCCTAGACCAAAAAGAACCAACTCCATTTTTTAGAAATAAAAATATAGACAAACCGAATATAAAAACATTTGTCACATCCCACCCCTCCACATTGGATTGAGTAGTGAAGACTGTGATACTAGGCTATACGTGACATACCTAAGACACTAAATGCTAGAAATAAATTTAATGGTCCTTAAGTAAATTTGGATAAAACTTTCCCTTTGAATGATAAAACATCCAAACTATATAAAAAATAACCTACCAAACCACTATATAATCAATGAGTTTAAAATATAACTCAAAAAATAACCAAACTGATAATACATATCAGATTAAAAATGGAAACCAAAAGATATACTGAAATATAAACAAATACCAAAAAACTCAAAACTCCAAGGTTACATCAATCAGCAACACCCAACCTACTCTAAACTCCAAATCCACATAACAAATCTACGGTATTAATAAGAATAACTAAAGAAATTGGATACATTGCCTTTACATGTGTATCGATAAACGACATCTACAAATGCATAATAGTTCCCAAGGGGTGAGTCTAAAATCTATATGATTTATTATATAACATCCCAATTCACACTCAGAGTACAAAACTTATTATTAAAATGTATATAAAATAATTTAAAATCAGTTTAAACAATTTATATCAAAACCATAAACAATTTCTAGGGAAACAATTTGCAAGAAAAAAATTCTCATTTATTTTTCATTACCATATACATGTATCCACACACACACACTATTCATTCCCATGTGATAGTTCCAAACTCATGAGAGGTGTATCTTCGATCCAACTAGTCATCACAAAGTTACCAATACCAGGTTTTCCAATGGAACACACCCCTTCCACGGGTTTACGTCTAATGAAAATTAACTCAGACCAAACATGTATTCCAAATACCCATGCCAAAAAATTCAATATAAAGCCTTTACATAATTCAAATAATTTCATCAATCACTTTTCATGAATTAAAAAAAATCATCATTTTAAAATCATCATTTTAAAATTCAAAATAAGGGGGGTTCAAAATCCATCCATTTTCCCAATTTCCAATTCAATAAACCCAATGGGTTTCCATTAAGAATCAAATCAGTATTTTTAAATAATTTCAAGAAAATAATTTCATAATAACTAAGATTATAGGTTTTAATTTAAGTGGAGATAAGAGAGAATCCACCTACCACACAATGATTGGAAAAAATGAATAATGGTGTAACAAAACCTTAGATCTGGACTTGGATCTCATTTACTTCAATCAATCAAATGATAAAACATAAATATTTCCATTAATGAATAGGAATATATACACCATAGGTTAGATATAAGATACCAAGATAGAGAATAAGGTAAGATCTACGTGGAATGATGAATAAGGATGACTTATTGATGAATCAAGGCCTCCAAGTCACATTGATTCACTTAATAATTGATTACATTAAAAGGGGGTTATATCTCAAGAATAGGGAGTAAAATTAATTAATGTTATTAAATTATTATAAAATTAATGGAGGTCTTAAGGCCTAATTCATATTAGATACAAGTTTTTAGGGTTTCTAACTGTACATTGCATGGTTTGAAAAATTGGGCGCAAAAAAGTGTGGTGATACTATCTTATGTCCACACATCACTTTATTGGCTCACATAGATATTCAAACTTCACACTAATCATTCATTCCCATCTATTTAATGAATCAAGTTTTCCCCTAGGCACTCGTATGGTTTGGACAAATCATGCATCAATAGTGCATCTGCTTAGTTCCCACTATCTTCCCTTGCATGGTTTTCAGTAGGTGGTGCATGGTTCCTACTAACCATGAACCTCCATAAATTCCTATAAAACATTCCAAATTTCGTGTAATCTCTTGAAACTCAACTCAATCATCATATAGACTCAAAATACATGAACAAAGGGTCGTGTTCCTAAAACTAGGGGTACTGCAAAAATAAAGTGAATTATTCATTATGGAATACATTACAAGATAGTTAAATGAAACAAAAATTGAAAATAGTTTTTTTTAATAAAAATAAATAGTTCTAAAACACTTAGGAAAATTCTATTTATTTTAATGAAACTATTATAATATAAGATAATGGGTTTTCATTTGAAAAAAAATAGCTTATAATCAAAATAATTTTTTTACGTGTACTATCTAGTTTTATTTAAAAGTTATATTTCAAAATATTTGGATTTTAATTTGATAAAATGGGATTATTTTGTGGTCTCATTATTCTAAAACTATATTAGGAATATTTCTTTTTATAAGTAGTTTTTTTAATTTATAGTTAAAAATATAGTTTTTTCAAATATTGTATCTTTTATGGAATCATCATGATATTACAATGATAACAAATTTATGAAACTTATGTAACATCTATTACATGATACTATACTCAAAATATCATATAAATACTGTTAAATTAATATAAATTCATAGTTAGGTGGAGATAAATATGAAAAATGATTATAGATGCTCACACAATGCTTGCACAACATTGAAAAAGTAAAACATGGTGCCTTTAAGATAGTATCTAGAAAGTGATAAGACTTTTACTGACCATATTAGATATAAAATAATTAATAATAAATGTTTTCTAGGTATATTTATAAATTTAATAACCAGCCAATTATCCAAATTCTTATTCGGTGCTTGCATCTGGTGAGAAAAATCAAAGTAATATCTTAAATGTATTATTGTGAAAGGAAAGATAGTAAACATATATTATGAATGATCCTAAATAAAAATTATGATTTATAATGATTTATATTTATATAATTTATTTATTTTTAATATTAAAGAATGTAAAAATAATCTAAAATCCTAATGCAGTGTTGATGTAGTGGTGGTGAAAGCAGGTGAATAATTAATGTAATTGGTTTTAAAAATAAAAAATTTGGAAAAAATTGGATTAATTATGGTGTTTAATTATTTTCAGTCAAAATTTATATGTAATAAATTATTTAAATTTTAAAATTCAAATTCTAATGTTTTCTACATATTTTTAATCTCGAATTTGAAAATGACATGGAAAATTACTTTTAGGGGTATTTAATACTAAAAATTATATATAAATTATTTAAAATAATTAAACATTACATAGAGTCATATAGTAATGGATAATTTTTTATAATATCATCCTTTTCCATTTTTAAATCACTTTTAATTTTATAATTACATTCCTGACCCTTAAAGATTGAATATTTAAAAAAACACCATCTAATTTTTCTTATAAAAGGGGACTCAGTCAACCCTTTCTAAGACACCAATAAAATTATAATTCCCCATATAATATATCATAATTTTTTAACAAAGAATCATCTCACAATTTTGTTAGCCCCTGGTCTCAAGAGATTTCATGACCCGTCCCAGTGAGCCCCGTACCATGACTCCCCAATCCCACCTCTAATAGGCCATGGGCTGGTGACTAGCACCGAGTAGGTATATCAATAACATGGGAGGTATTTCTATTATACCTTTATACAAACACACATTTCCAAGTCCATAAAATGTTGAAATGTAAAAAAAACTAATAAAACAATGCATGCATACCACTATATCCCAACCAACATAGTATGATTGGAATGTAAAGTAAAATGAAACTAGGCCAAACAGAAGCCCAAAAAAGGAATTTTGTAACCACAAATCCAGCCTGTGTGCAAAGGTATTGGGATTGTTGTCTATAGCCAAAAGAACACAACCTATCATGTTTGATATCACAAGGCATCACTTGGTCTTGTACTTCCTAGGAAACCATCAAAAGGTCTCTCATCTGGATAAGACACGACATGTGCTGGAAAAGCCCATGTAGGGGTGAATATAACAATACTCAGTATGACACCCTGAAACAATAAAGAAATACCCAAAGGAAAGTACATTCAACTATATGTAGTATATTTCTACAATGCATATAATAAGAATATCTAGATATACTCAATCCAAGACACGTAGTATAGAGGTAAGCCACAACTACCATATACCAACACCAGTGACTCTGTCTAAAGATTCCACAAAGCACTCATCCGGGAGAACACACTCCTGAGTCTGATAGCACTGTTGAGATCTATCTGGGATGTACTTTTCACCAGGAATTGTCCTTAGAGAGATATACGGATAGATATGAAGATAATGATATGATATAACAAATTAGGATCATAACCAAGGCCATGGGGTGATACCAACAGCTCCTTCTGGATTAACCTGCTAAGTAGAGGATCAATGCATGCTAAAGTTGGTCATGTTAATACTAAGGACTCTACCTATGGCATGAAGAATGAATATAGGATCTCGCATTGGGCCTCTTAGAGGATTCCAACAACTCTATCTAGGAAGTCCTACTGAAGGGATCATACTCCTATGAGTAGGAAATGATACCCACCAACCTTTAAGGAAGCAATAAATGGAAAAATAAATTACAAAACTTGGCTAATGTATGGTGGAAAAGAGATCAAATCCATGTAGAACGGTATACACGATGTGTTGTAGGGTCATACGACATTTCCCTTGACCCCGGGTACTGCCTATGTACAATGACCTATGTCA
Organism: Viscum album; assembly: GCA_963277665.1. Classification (NCBI taxonomy): domain Eukaryota; kingdom Viridiplantae; phylum Streptophyta; class Magnoliopsida; order Santalales; family Viscaceae; genus Viscum; species Viscum album. The sequence continues at coordinate 1,892,819,038 of OY728158.1, read as the reverse complement.
TTCCAAAATGTGTCCTATAGAAGATGGGTACATGGCATGTAGGAGAAGTCACATGTCATGTCCTTCCATCTAGGTCCCACCTACATACTCTGGTTGTGTCCGAGTACACGACATCAACCTGTGTAGGCCTGCACATGTACCAATACATGGGGTAGCTCGTGTATCCAGTCCAGGTCATTCCATGTGGTGGGATACATTCCATGTAGGAAACTTGTGAACTCCAACCATTCCCATATTCTCCAAGAGTATATGTTGGGTGTTCCAACAATGAACACACACCGTGTATCCCATATTACATGTCATGTGTTCTATAATTTCCAGAATTCCATGTTCTCCCTCCTGTGCATTATTCGATATTTTGGTTTTCTCTCTGGTGATCACTTCACCTCAAAACTCATGATCGAGGGTTGACCAAACACCCTAACACTAAATCAAGGTGTTTAATCCCTTCAATCATCTCAGAAAACAACTATAAATCCATCCGTTGAATACCTCCTGAAGAATTATATCTCCCAAATCACTTTGATTCGATTGTTGTTGTCGATGTCACACCTCTGCTATGACATCTTAGTGTTACATATACAATTTTGGATCATTGCACCAAGAAAAAAGGTGAAATGATCATTTTTTCATAACCGAAAAACAATTAAGAACACATAGAATATAACGGGGGAGAAATGACTCACAATTAATAAACCTGAGGAATAAAACTCAACTATTGTTCATTATAGCCTTGATCCATTACCATAAGAGTGATCGACAATCAAAATCAATATAATAATCAACCCCATAAATCCGAATATTAAAACCATCCCGCATGAATGATCAAACCCATATCAACCTCTTCATGTCTTGGTCTACATTCATTGTTGAATCCAAGAATGAGGAAATATAAATAAAAAAGACACACCCTACTTAGGAATTGGATCGTTCACTATTGGAGACTGATTATCATTGGAAATAACTCAAGAACAATCTTTGATCCCAGTCTCATTATCGTCCGCTGAAATAATTCTATAGGGATTCTATCTAGAGCCTCCAGGGAACTTTCAGCGATATGAGTATAGCCATGGGTCCCTTCCTATCTATTTATTTAAAAATAAATCTCTGTTTCATTTTTTTGTTGATGTAACATTAAAATAAAAAATATTCAATTTATTATATTCATTAAAACATATAAAAACTACTTTTCACACCCAACCTGCATCGTCCAATGTTAGCCCTCACCTAGGAAAAAGCCATTGCTCTGAATGAAACGATGCCCTCAAATTTCTGGTCTAGGAATCTGTTTAGAATTTATTATACATTTTCAAGAAAATTCCCTTCTTATGATAATTAATATTATAATTTTATTCAAAAATTTATTCTGGGAACACTAGGCCTTGGAATTAGACGTCGTCTCAGCGCCTAGTCCTGAATTCATTTCATATAATAATTAAAATTAATACACGAAAAAGCCATGCCATTAAATTCTACCCACCTTAGGGATTTGCATCCCCTGAAATTAAAAATAAAGGCTACTAAAAAATATGAGGGTACTGAGAATTCATATAATCCTCCAACTTCCAAGGGCTCTCCTGAAGATTCTCGTGCTAGAAATAGACATGCATTAAAGGAATCACTCACCCATGAAGTATCCTCTTCTACCAATCCTTGATCTCCACTGGGTAATCCGCAAACATCACACCATCATTGATGTAAATATCACCCCAGACAATGATGTGTGATGGGTCATGCACTTACCTCCTTAGTTATGACACGTGGAAGACGTTATGTACTTGGTCTAACTATAAAGGCAGAGCTAAGTGATATGTCACCTCATCAACTCTACTTAGTATCTGAAAAGGGCAAACAAACCTCAGAGATAACTTTCTATCCTGAACAAATCTCTATAATCCCCATTTAGGTGAAACCCACAGGAAAACATGGTCTTCTTCCTCGAACACTAAAGGCCTCTATTTCCTATCATCATAAGATTTCTAACATATATGTGTAGTATTCATCTTATATAGGATGATCTATTCCTTCTCTGTAGTAGCTCTCACTAACTTCGGTCCCTTAAGTGTTGACTGAAGAAGAACATGGAAACCCAACCCATTCCTATATGATGCATGTACCATTATTTTCCCTACAACCAGTGTTCTCTTGTATTGAGTTAAAAAGTAGGTTATCAGGGTCTTGGTGTATGGATACGTTGGCCTCCCATACCAACACTGGATTCTATGTCCTAAAATACAAAATTGAAACACTTAACATTATTGTCCCAAACCAATCTAAAAAACTCTCAGTCCTAAGGTAGAGCTGATCACTATTGATATTGTTCTGTCATAGCCCTTCCTAGTGTGTCCCGTACTACGAATACCTAAGCCAACCTCTAATAGGCAGTGGGCAGGTGACTTGCACTGAGTATTCATATCACTAACAAATGAAATATTACTTATGTACCTATATTCATGAACACATGTACAATCCCACAAAATTCAGAAATGTAAAAACTACTAAGAAAACAATGCATAAATACCACTATATCCCAACCAACAGAGTACAATAGGAAAGGAAAGTGAAATTTGGTCAAATACAAGCCCCCTAAAAAAATTTGTAAACACAAGTCCAACTTGTAAGAAAATTTACTGGGACTAATGTTTATGTCCATAGGAACACACCCAAACTTATTTGATCACAAAAGGAATCACCCAGTCATGGTCCACTTAAGACTCCGTCAAAAGGTCGCTCATCTTCACAAGACACAACACATGCAGGAAAAGCCCATTCAGGGTTGAGTATAAAAATACTTAGTAGGATACCCCAAAATCAAAAATAAATTCACAAAGGAATGTACAGTCATCTCTAATTAGTATATGTATAAAACATATATAGCATGAATATCCAGATATACTCAATCCAAGACACGCAGTCTAGAGGTAAGTAACAACTACTGCATACCAACACTGGGGATTCAGTCCAAATATTACTTGAATCACTCATCCAGGATAACACACTCTGAAGTTTGATAGCTCTGATTACATCTATCCAAGAATTATTGTTCGTTAGGAACTATCATAACACAGATACGGTGATAGATCTGAAGAGAAAGATACGATACAATAAATGAGGATCATAGCCAGGTCCATGGGGTGATACTAAAAACTTTATCTAGATTAACCTGCTAAGTATAGGATTGATGCCCAGTGATGTTGGTCATGTCAATACCAAGGAATCTACCTAGAGAACAAATAATGAATTGTGGATCCCACACCGGGCCTCTCTGGGGATTCTAACGACTCTATCTATGAAGTCTTGTTGAAGGGATCATACTCCTATGAGTAGGAAACAATACCCACATGCCTTTAGGGAAGCAATACAGGGAGTGAACCCTAATGAAACTTGTCCAAGGTACTATGGACAAGGGATTCAGTCCATGTAAAAATGTATAAATGGTGTGTATTAGGGTCACAGACTGTGTCTCTTGACCCTGGGTACTGCCTGTGTACAACGGACCATGTCATTCCAAAATACGTCGTGTAGAATATAGATACATATCATGTAGTAGAAGTCACACATTGTTTCCTTCTATCTGGGGTCCACCCATGTACATTGGTTTTGTGCTAGTACATAGCCTCTACTCGTGTTTGCCTGGAAGTGTACCAGTACACGAGGTAGCAGGTGTATCTGGTCTAGGTCATGTCATGTGGTGGGGTACACACCATGTAAGAAACTCGTGTACTCCACTTGTGCATTTGTACTCCCAGAGTATGCACCAAGTGGTCCAATTATAAACATACGTCATATAGGTAATACTACACTATGTGTTTGGGAATTTCTAGAATTCCATGTTATTCGTTCAGTGTGTCGACTGATCTTCGGGGTTCCTCCCTGGTGATCCATTTTCCTCAAAACTCAAGATCGAGGGTTCCCCAAACATCCTAACTCCGAATCAAGGTGTTTCAGGCCTTCAATCAGTTCGAAATACAACTTTAATTCCATCCGCTGAAAATGTCCCAAATAATGATATCTCCCGAATCACTTTGAATCATCTTTTTTTTGTCATCATCACACCTCTTATAGGTCACCCTAGTGTTGGATATTTAATTTTTGATCATTGCACCATAAAACGAAGGTGCAATGATCATTTTTTCATAACCCATGAAGAACAAAGAACACCTAGAATAAAGTGTGGATAAAATATTCAGAAGGAACAAACCTGAGGAACATACCATGACCGTTGTTCATTTTGGCCTTGGTCAATTACCATTTGAATGATCAACAATCAAAATAAATATAATAATCAATCACGTAAATCCCACAACTAAACTCATCCCACAATAATGATCTAACTGTGGATCAACATGTTCATTGGTTGGGATGTGATCATCATTTAATCCAAGAACATGGAAATAGTAATCAAAACTACACATCCTATATAATAATTGAATCATTTTCTATTGAATTATGATTGTTGTTGGAGATCCATCATGAATTATCTTTGATCCTGGTCTCGTCATAATCCATTGAGAGAATTATCTAGGGATTATCTCTAGATCCCTGAGAGAACTTTTAAATTTATGAGTCTAATCCTAGGTCCCTAACAAGTGATGTGGATATATTTTTACATTGTTTTTCCACATCTTTTTACTTAATTTTTAATGATTTAATTAATTATTTAATCACTTTATACTAAATAAATGTACTTTTGTAATTTTATAGTTAACATTGTTAATTAATCAATTTTTTAATTAATTATGTATTTTTAGTCTTCAAAATATTAATTTTAATATTACTTTACTTTTCTAATTTAATTGTGTCTAATTTAGTTTGGTTAATCCAAGTCTGCCTGTCTCTATTATAAAATGTCAATTTTTATTTAAGCAATTATTTAATCGGCGTAATTCAATCTAATTAACATAGTCTTTATTTTAATAATTTATCTTTTAATTAAGTTACTTTAGATAAGGTTATCATTGTTAAATAATGTTTTAATTCATCCTACTCATCATTTAAGTAAATATTTTTTTTAAATTAAGTGAAATAGTTCGCTTTTAATTTTATGTGTTCAATTAGTTGTTTAATAAATTAATTAAGAGTTTTTAAACATTAATTATATTATTTTATGTATACATATTGATTATTAATTCATTTTTATTTGGTTTTAGTCTACCAGTGAGGTAGACTATGTCTTTCGGTAACCTACTGGGTCACCGTTGCTTTTCATTTTCATTTTCTACTGCCTTGTAATTAATTTTTTTAGTTATTTTATGTTTTATTTTTTTATTAATTTAGTTAAACAATTTTTCAGTTTATAATTATATTGTTTTTAATTAATAATCTTAGTTGTGGTTTTAATATTTAGAAGTTTAATAAAAATATTGTTTTAAATTTGTCGTATTTAACATTGTTATAATTAATTATTTTCAGTCATTTTATTTAGTTTACTTAAAAATTAATTTTAAGTTATTTTTAAGGTTATCATCAGGTCTTAATTTTATACCAACGGTGACCTATCATTTTAATTAAACTATCAGTGACACTTTCTATTTTTCTATAGCGGTGACCCTTCGTTACTATCTTTCGTCATCGATAATCTTTTCTCACTGTTATAGCCCCTTTCTATCGATATCCTTTCTACCAGTCCGCACATCACTGATACTTCTCTGTAACAGAAACCTTTATTTCAATTGTACCGGTGTGACATTGCCTTTTAATTATAATTTGACAGTAGCTTAATTTAATTCTAATGGTGACAATCTTTTATTTTAATTTTATTTTTAATGGTGGGTTTATTATTTCAGTAATCTATTTTATTTTATTTATTTTACTGGTGACCTTACCCCATGCAGCCTACGGATAACATTTACTTTTAATTGTTTTGGTGACTTCTTATTTTATTCTAACAATGAGGTTTATTTTTTTCTATCTGTAACCCCATGCTTCTATTCCACCTCACCGTTACAGCCACTTTTACCAATTTTTTCCCAAACCTCAATGGTATCCATCCTCTTTCTTCCCTCACCGTTGGACCATTCCCTCAAAACCTCACTCTTATCTTTTCCTCACTGATCTCTCACCTCACCGTTAGGTTATTTCCTATGTACCTTACCGTTATGCTTTCTCCCATGCATCTCACCTTCATCCTCTATTCTTTAAACTCTTGCTCCGCTGCCACTGGTACTTCATCCATACTTCTCTTCTATTGTAATACCACATGCGGGACCAGAATCATACCATAAATTCAAAATTAAACTAAAATTTTAGATCTAAAAATCAAGCTACCCTAGTTCATTTAGAATTTTACTTAGTTCAATGCATTAATCAAAAAAATCTTTCTAGTGATGGATATCTCGCAACTTCAGCTGGATAAAGACGGATTTGGTGTCGCTTGATGTTTTTAAGAGATGTCCAAGCCTCTGGATGGGGTTCGTACCTTCAATCTCCGCACCTACTTGAACCCGTGCTGCCGAGGAGGTCCACTGGTGTTGAGCTGCTGGAGTGCGCACCATCTTTTTGGAAGAGGAAGAAGGCATCACCCCGCTACTATTTGCGCTAGGGCTAAGTCGCCGCCACTCTATTAAGAATCTCGTTGAAGCCACCATGGATGGAGAGGAGGGCTCCGCTGTGGGTTTTCTGAGGAAGGAGACCAGCTCGCACCGCACCACCCACGAGAGCTGAAGCCGAGTTCGATGCTGCTAGGGCACTCCAAGGAGCCTTGCACCGCACCGTAAGATGAGGAGCTCCCTGCATCCGGGTGCCGATGAAGATGTTTCTGCTCTTGTAGCCCTGAAAAAAAGAAGAACCCCCCCCCCTTTGCTGCGCCAATTTGGGGGGAGGGGGGAAGATTAAAAAAATGAATGAATCAAAAAATATAAATAAATTTATAATTAAAGTGAATTAAAAATAAAATGAAAAAAAATTAAAAGTTTAAGTAAAGTAAACTTTTAAAAGTAAAATTAATATAATTTAATTTATAAAAGTTATGGTTTAAAACACTTAAAATTTTAGTAAATAGATAAATTGTAAATTAAAATATAAAACTAAATTAATAATAAATGATAATAATAAATTAATTTTCTTCTAATTGTATAAATATATAATTAATAGTAATTATAAATAAACTATAAAATATACTTATTAATTAAAAAAATATTTAAAACTTAATAATTAATTATAATAACTAAATTAAAATTAACTAAATAATAAATTAATCGAGAAAATTAATTTCATAAATAGTAATAATAAAATTATTAATACAATCTATATTATTAAATTTCTACTTATTTTTTTATGATGTTAAATTTTAATGATTTAGTTAAATTTGATAAACTATAACAATTAGTTTTTAGTATTTATATTTATTAATTAAATCAATAGCGTTTGATAAATTTATAATAATGTTATATAAAAGTAAACAATAATCATCAATTGAGATATTTATTAATTAATTTAAGTTAACTTTTAATGATTAATATAACACTTAACTTTAAAAAAATATCTATTTATCTCATTCTTTGCGTTCTCAATTATTTATCTTTTTTTTTCTTTTCTAGCTTTGCAGGATCATCCAAGAGGTAGGAAAGAATCCAGGTTCATTCAACTAACTCAGCAGATGTTAGTTATGTGAGAAATTCTAGTGTGACGTGCCTGTCACGAAAAAACGCACATTTTGCAGTGCGTTTATGAAGGAGACTTTGAAGTCGATGGAAATTGTTCAGTGACATGTATCAGAAGACAATGGGTACTTAAAGCAGAGCAAGAAGCATATTTGAGATGCTCAGTTATTCATTCAACGAAACACACCAGATGTTAGAGCAAGGCAACACTAGAGACGAGGTGGAGGCCTTAGAGCCCGAGTGCAGAGTAGTATTAGGGGAATTTTTCTTCCTTTGAGTTGGAATTGTTGTACTCTATTCTAGTATGCTTTCATTTCTTGTATTTATAATGAACAAATTAATCAGCTACACCTTTTAGTTCGGGGGGATTTACTACTTCTACAGGTTACTTTTCTTCCTTTCTACTTTCATTCATTAATGTGTTCAGTATCAATCGGTGAGATTGATGTTGAGCTCATTCGATTGATTTTAATCACTAGAACTTAAATTTTAAAACTCCAAAATAAAATTTGTGAAATTGATCATGGAGACATCTTATAAAAAATAATTAATTCACAATTACATCAGGACTTACGGTATGTTTTTCCTGTTGTCATTATCTTTTCAAACTTTTAACAGTTGATTTGTTTTGGAGTGGCGAACTCCGAAATCAATCAGCCTGTGTGACTTAACTCTTGGAAAGGGAGATAAGTCACTCTCTTTATGGTGGTGCAAAGTAGTAACTTTAATGTGAATTAGAATACTTATAAAACTAGTAGAATGAAGACTTTTCCCCGGGTATTTTTCTTGATTGTTCATTTATCAGCATTTTATACCTATGTTTCTCACAGCTCTTAATCTATTTCTTGTTTCATATTAGTTTTTTAAAAAAAGAAAATTTCAAAAATATTGCAGTGTTTCATTTGTGCAGAATTTAGAAAAATTAAAAATACAAAATATATCCCACTGCTGACAACAATGGGGTCTTTTTGTAAGTATTTAGAAGAATAGTGGTCGAATTCTTCTTCTCTGTGGGTTCGACCCTGCTTGCCGCATACACTGTAGTTAGCAGGAATATAAATATTAAACATTGACTATCTTCAACAATGGTTCAGGTCAACAAGCTATTTGTTTAAAAGAAAGAGTGTTGATGCATCACTATATTAAAGTAATGTTAAAATAAAATAAATCTGTAATTTATTTTATTCATTAAAACATCTGAAATCTACTTTTTAGAGCTGACCTACATCATCAGATGTTAGGACTCTCCAAGGGTAATTCCACTACTATTAACACAATGATTCCATCATATTTCTTATTCGATCACCCATTTAGATGTTATTTGACTTTTTCAGGAAAACTACACGCTTGTGGTGTATAATAGTTTAATATTATTCAAACAATTATTACGGGACCACCGAGCCTTAGAATCAGACATTTTCTCATCACCTAGTCTCAAATTAATTCCATATAATATTTAAAAATAATACATGGAATATCTGGTACATTACATGATATTTCCCTAAATGCTTCAAAACTAAGAGGGCTTCTAAGAGAAGATACAATTTCTTTTTTGTAAGTAATGACTTCTTATCCATATTTTTCATAAAACATCATCCTTTAACTCTTCATGAAATATAACTATCACATTAATAATATGTTTCATAATCCTTAATCATCTATAGAAGGTATACAGTTACAATATAATGACATATTCTCACTTATTCATTTGTTCTAACGGGTTCTTGTATGAGTTAATTTTACAACCTACATTAATGATATTTTAATATTTACATTATGAATGGATAATAAAAGATAAATAATATTAATTAAATTTATTAATGAATTATTCAATATGTTTTCTAGATTATTTAATGTAAATATATATAAGTATACTCATTAATGAACCTAACTCTTTTTATTGAATCAAAATTCACAAAAAAAATAGTTTTTAAGTGTTCCATGTAAACCAATGCCCTAAGTTTTATGAAATAACCATGGGAATCCCAAAATTTATCAGAAAGATATGTTATATCATCATTCAAATTCTATATTTTATGATACCATGATCAATGAGTAAGGACTGGAACTTCCAAACCTAAACACGCATGGAAAAAAGAACATTTTACACCTTTTTTATAATAATAAACAATAAATATATACGTAATAAGAAATTATAAATGAATTATTTAATAAAAAAATATGAGTAAAGTTAATATTTATACGAATAATTAATATAAGTTTATGATAAAAGGAGTTTGGAGCATATCTAACCAAGTATAAGTTTGAGGTAATGGTTTCTTTTCCAATCTCACATTGAATTTGAGATTATTTATGTTTAATTTAATATTTGAGATTATTTATTTTCCTATCTATTGAAAACCACATATATTTTCCTATCTTAATGTTACTTTTAGGTTCTAAATGTTTTAATACTATTTCACTTTCCTTTGGTGAATAATTCAATCAAAAGGATACCTATAAGTGGAATTGAACTTATCTCATCTTTCAGTCGAGAATATTTATCCTCTTTGAACTTTTTCTTTAAATAATTTTTTGGATGAATTTTATATAATTAAATTATTTATTAAGTTATTTTTCTATTTTATTTTACTTTATTTAAAAAAAATCAAAGGAATATATTTAACATTTTTAACATGGGTTATTTTTGGATTTTCATTACAAAAGTGTGAAATAAATATCTTTTTTAATGTTTTCTAATTGAATGAATATTTACAATATTATGTCCCGTTAAATTTATGAATATTACAATAATATTTTTTTTGTTTTACAAATTATTTTATATTCCCATTATTTTGTAAATTGTTCATTATAAAATAAAAATATATCAAAATAAAAATATATTCCTTTTTGTTATTCAAATCAATTTAATACTGTTATTATAAAAGTGTTTTTTATCTATGTCAATATCTTTTATTATATCTAATGCTTCATTGGGGATATACTCTAATAAAACCACTCGTCATCATTCTTTGGATGATATAAAATCATGCTTTATGGTTGTTTTCATGAAACCCCTTTTTCCATGGATTAATTAATCTATGATGGAATTATGTATTTTTCTATGTTCTTATGAAAGACATGCATGGTTTTCATTATATGATTGGTGGGACTAGAATTATATATCATTTTTATTAATTAGGTAAAAATTTATATCTCATGAGAAAAAAATAAGGGAGTATATAGTGAACCTAATCCCCCAATGGACTCTTTTCAATAACATTTAAAGGTAATGAGTTGTGAACCCAATCCACCATGGGTATCTATCTACAATGTGGTAATGTTTATAATTATTGACTCATGTTTCTGAACTCCCATCAGTAATGTATTATGTTATGTACAAAATTTATGCCATGATACAGAATTTATGATATATCTTTTATTGGTTATAAATCATTTATGTTATGTACATGAACTTTTATTATTTTCTCATTCCCAAATTCTAATCTTATGATCACATATAATTTTCAATTTATATGCCATATGTTTACTCTCACAGAGCATTTGAGTTCACCCTTTCTTATGATTCTGTTACCTATGTTAAGAAAAAGGTTATTATTTATGATATGTATAGAAGGATATCATGTGCTAAATTTTTATGGTATATATGTTCATGCTATTGTAAAATAAGTTATTTATTTATATAATTTACAAATACACTAAACCTAAAGGTTTTAGGATGTGATTTGTTATGAGGTTTGATGAATATTCATCTATAGTGATTTAATGTGATTTATTTATTTATTTTTTGGGGTTATTTTAGGAAGGTAGTCTTCTATATATATTAAAGGGTTTATTTAAATCATCCTTTACCTATATATTTTGGATCTTTCTTCTTCTACCATTTCATACTTTCTACACAAAAATATGTCCGTTATTTATCTTGTTTCATTTAATTAACTTACATTGTGTAAAATGTATTTGAAAAAATATATTTGTGAATACTTTTTCAATTCATCCCATCTTGATGTTTCTACTATTTGGATAATTCTTGATATAATAAATATATGTTTAATGATTATTTACTCTCAAATATAGAATGTTTTATAGCAACAATATAAAGGATTCCTTTATTCCTTATTTTATTAATGATCCATTATTTTTTATAGAAAGTATTTTAAATTTTGTAATTACCGTATGCTAACAAATATCATTTCAATAGGAATATCTAGTTGGATTATTATTTCAAAATAAAATAATATGACAATTAAGGATCCAAACAAATTTACTCCTTGTGTTTTTTTATTTCCCCAATGGCATAACTTACAAAGACTCAAGAGGTGAGGGAAATTAAGTCCTTTAAAATATTTTACTGAATTAAAATTCCCACTTAATGTTAATTATTTTTATTCCATTCTATTTAATTGAATAATTTAGTGTAAATAATAATGTAAAAAATAGGGTATACAATATTTTTATAGTGTTTTGGGGCTAAAATTTACATCTTCTAGTCTAATCCATAAACACCCATTACAAGATTGATTATTTTATTCATATCATTTTCCTAAGGATCTCACAACTGAGTATAAGCATTTAAAACTTAGTACAAGGAATTTATCGGTTCCTAATATCCTCTTAATTAGGACCTCACAACTAAATATAAGTATGTGAAACACCACAAATATATAATTAAATATTACTTACACCTCACCCATAACTATGCACATGCATTTGAAACTTCACCCACAACTAAAGTTAATTAGTTGTGACTTAGAGTAAAAATAAATGTGATATAAAAATAAATAAAGTTTAGTACACAGTTGACTCTACAACTAATATTGGATGAATCTTCCTCTAAAATAAAATTATTTATGGTGTATATGTTCTGAAGAGACTCTAGTATATAGTTAAATTTTTAACAAATATAGTAGCAATAACAAGATGTCTTTAATATAACACAACAACATCTATCTTTTCTCTATAATTTTTTTCATTATTTCATTATTTTTTTATAGTTAGAACAAAATTTATAAATATAATATATGGAGAATAACTGGATATGCATAATATTTATATTCCATAAATTTTTCTATATCTAACCATTTTTTCTTGTAACTGGTTATAGTATTTATTTGATCATAATCTCTTCTTATTCGTCTATAAAAAAGTATATAAGAGAAACCTTTTGACCATTTTAATTATTATTTATTTGATAATCATGTAATAGAGATCCAAAAAATAGTCTATGAAAATTGGAATCAATGTTGACTTTCCTTCTTTAAAATAAATTCAAAATAAAATCAGTTATAATACTAAAAAATTAATGATATAAATTTAGAAAAAAAATCTAAAAATCATAAACATCAAATCCATTGTACGGATTCAAAATAAAAAAATAGATTTTATACTTCATGTAATACTTCCATAAAAATTTTAATTTAAAAACTCTAAATTAAATAGATTTAATATTGAATAAACCTAGAAATCACATGATATAGTATATTCAAAATATCTAGATATTTGAATTTTAAAATTAATATTATAGAAAAATATATATAAATAATTTTCCACACAAATTATAAAAATCCTAACTTATAAAATTCATAACTACTGAAAATATTTCTTCTAATCAATACCTGAAATTATTCTCTTCAATATTTAAAGTTATCTAAATCGATGAATATATAATTATATATAAATTTTAGTAATTTGTAAAATTAATTCTAACTTCATACATTACATGTTAAGGTAATATTTGAATAGATATTTATAAGTAAAAGTAAATTCACAACAGTTCTAATAATATATAAATGTATTCTATGAATTTTTAATAGTAATGATTTAATACAAAAAAGAAAAAAAATATTTTTCTTTGTAATGTTTAAGTGTCTTCCATTTATGAAAATTCCAAACATAAGTGTAAATAATTGAACCATAAAAGTAATTTTCATCTTCCTCCATATTCATAAAAGTAATATAATTAAATTAATTTAAGAAAAATAGTATGTAACAATAATTCTTCTCTTCTTTTATTATGCAAACAGATAAATTTTTAAAACACGTGAATAATAAATTTGACAGAAATCAATATATAAAATATAGTCCAAAATTCCAAACTCTATATATAATTGTTTTTAGTTACAAAATTCCATCAATAGAATCTGTTATAAATCACAGAATAAAAAAAATAATGATAAATAATAAACCATTAAATCATAAACAATGTGTGGGATTAAGTAAAACCCATAAAAATAAAGTGATAAATTGATTAATTATAAAAATATAAATAAAGTGGTAATGAACTATGCAATTTTCTCCATATTTTTGATAATTAAAAAACAAGAACAAAATAAACTATAGACATCAAGAACACACTCTCTTTTTTTATGTATAATAATGGTAAGACATAGAAGAGTATATAAGGTTAAAATAAATTAAATAAGAAATGCATTCTCCCCCTAATTGTGTGGAACAAAAGCACTAGTAATACGTGAACACATTTTGACCTTTCAATAAATAATAAAGTATAGAAACCACATTATTTCAATTAATAATAATGAATAAATAGCATGATATTCAAAAAATAATAATAACCAAAAAATTAACATATTAAACATTAACTGTTTAATAAAAAATCATGCTCAATATAAAATAACTCCTACAAAACACATGAAACAATAAAAATAACTCTAAAAATAGTAATATAAACCCCCCTTAAAGTAAGATTTATTTGAAAAGATATAACAATGAACATAAATGAAGAATGAAACATATTAATGACATTAAAAAAATACTAAAAAGATTTATAATTTTATTAAATAATTAACTTATAGTTTATCACATGTAAATTGAATAAAATAGTTAAGTACATAAAAAATTAATGTCGAGACCCCCCTTAAAATAAGCATAAATATTATATGAATTTAAATAAAAGATATTCAAGTAAGTAAACATAACTAGTTTTACCCTTGGTTATTTATACTTAAGAATATATTGTAACACATAGTACATGACCAAAATATAATAAATCTGCATAAAATATCAGTTAAGCACATGATATAATAAATAAACATAGAACTTGTTTGTAAACCAAATGATAATATAGTAAACACAAGCTCAGTAAAATCTTACAAAACAACTCATGACAATTTATTAGTAAATTGAACAAAAAAAAGTATTCATGGTGAAAAGAAGTTAATAGAACATCTTTAGTAATCAATTCAATGCATAAAATAATAAATAAGATAAAAAAATTATAAGTGAGGAAAATTAAAACAATTAAAAAGGTATGTACTCTATATAAAACACTATGTTCATATTGAGAAGTTATTATAACAAAAATATAAGTGAAATAAGTACTCCATATATTTATAATATATTTAACTTCTTATTTATTTAACATTGTCACTATAAAATTCATCAATTTAAAAAGAAATATAAAATGAATAATTCACCATATATTGAGCATGCACTATATGTGATTCCCTCCATGACATAGGATTGTTTTTTCAATCTTGGTTTATCTCTTGTTAGGTTTTACAGTATTTTAGGAGTCAAGGGTTGAAAATTTAGAGTTTCTAGTAACACAACAAGGTTCATAGTTAACACTAGCCATGTGGTATGGATCTTTGAATTATAGTGTTAATTTTCATGGTTTTAACATAGTTTTTCTAACCATGTGGGTCCCGATGAGAACCATGTGAGAGGATGGGTTTTGGTCCATAGGCTATCACATGTCTTGAGAACAAACTCTCTAACCATTCATATATTCCTAGGAAACTGGGTGAATTGGTTTTTCAAAGGACATTAGCTACCACAAGGTTAATTCATGGTTTTTCTAACCGTGCAGCCTAACCAAGTGACGTGATCCAAAAAAATTAAACCATGTTTAATTTTTATATTAATCTCATATTAATACATTATTATTTAAAACCATGTAACATCCTAATATTTTATGAAATCTTTCATTAAAATATATTTAACTTCTTTGATATCTTGTGTTAAACCCAATAACGAGTATAAATGAACCATTGTATACTATAAAAATATTATTACCCAATGTTATCACCAATATGTTAAATTGGAAGGTATTAATAAGATTAATTACATTATTAAATATATATAAATGTCCCACATAATATAATTTTATTTATAAATTCTTAAAATCTAATCACTCAATTTTTTTAAAAATCATTTTATTAATCAATAGTACTTTTTTTATATCTTTTGTTTTTGTGAAAAATTATTATAAATAATTATTAAAAATTTCATAAAATTTATTTTATAAAATGAATTTTTTTTGAAATTATCATATCAAAATTAGATTATGGTGATTTTTTGATATTTTTCCGAAAATATTGATTTTTCAGTGAGTACTGAAAATTATTGATTTTTGTAAAACTATATCTTATTTTCGTTAAATAAATTAATTTAATATCTGATTATATTTTTTATTTAGTATTAAAGTGACATAGGACCCATTTTTTATAATCAAATTAATTTCATTTAAACAAATAATTTTCATGATTTTGGTATAAATATATTTTTTTGTTTTAAAAACACCTTTGTCTTAAAACTATTTTTAAGTGAATAATGTTTTTCTATTTTAATTAATTAAAATAACCACTAATGAGGAATTATTTAAATGAAATTTATAAATTATATATCTATATATATTAATTTAAATTTATATAATGAATATTACTTGACATAAAGTTAATGAAAATCATATTTTCCAAGAAAAAAATATTTTCCTTAAAGCCCAGTTTTCGTCACATTTTATGCACTTATTTTAAAATAATTATCTTCCACTTATAGGTATTAAATTTAATAAAATTAATTACGTATTTTATATAATGAGGTCTAATTTTGGTAAATAGGCTTCTTTTATTTTTTTGTCAATATGAGTAGTCACTATGGTAAAATTTATCACATCACTAAATGATAAATTGGATTAATCGATGTTAAAACTCAGTTATAAGGCCAGAAATTTTCATTATAATTATTATTTAATGAATTAAATTATACATGTATCACCATGTGATTTAATAGGATTTTTTTATTGTACACTTTTCTATAAAAATATCCTACATAATATTTAAAGTAAAGAAAGTTATAGAATATCGCTCTCTTAGTTTTAAATATCTCTCTCAAGTGTATATATAGGGACAACATCAAGTTATGAATGAATATAAGTACCTATTTTGAGATTAATGAACTTATTTTCGTGTTATATATTAATTTATAATTTTAATTAATTATATAATGACCTTAAATGATTATGAAACAACAGTATTATGTTTCCTTAATTAAAAAAAATATAATAAATGATTTTAAATATATTAAAATTAATATAACATGAGTAGGTTAAAGTGAGATAAGAATTTTATATTAAAATATGATATATTAATGTTGTTTTAAATAATTATATTTCAATTTCAAATATTTCATTATTTTTTAAGTAAAATTAATTGAATTGTTTCTAAATTAGAAATAATGATATTTTACGAAATAATATATTTTTAATTTAATTAAAATCATTAAAATATTAAAATAGGTAATTGGGGTTAATATATGATTACAAATTTTATCCATTTATAATATTTAGGACATTTTGAAACATTTTTATTGATAATGAACTTAATATATTTTAATCTTTTAAAAAAATCAACTGGCGCCCCTCCCCTCGATTATAAAACGTACCCCTCCCTACAATTATAAAAGGCACCCCTCCTTTCTCTTCTTAACCCAAACTTGAGCCCTCTATATCAACCAACCATTTCCAATTTCTATTCTAAAAAACCCTCTCAACGTTCTAGATTTTATGTACTTCCCAAAAGATCAACCATATATCCCTTAAGGGTCGATCTAAAGGAGTTATCCCAAAGAAAAGGTAATCACCTTAACCGATCACTTTCTTTTTAATTATTATTTTACCACCTATAAATCTATCATATTATTCATTAAATAATAAATTTATTATATTTACTATACTGAAATATTATTATGATTTTCAAACCACCTCTATTCACCATCTTTCTATCATATGGTATGTGAATGTATCACTCGTTCATACATTTGGCTTATCGTCTCCACATAGTGATACAATTCATTTTCCATAAAAATATTTCATGTATGGATATTATCATTGGTTTTATATTTATATATGATATTAATTACATAATTATTATTATACAATGATAATATCATATCTACTTTCTTACCTTCTGATCTGTTGGAAAATGATAATGTCGTTCATGCGTACGTGGAGAATTTCACCTCCACAAAGTGATGTTATTTGTTGATAATTTATTTTTTACATAAATGTTAATAATTATGGATTTATTGAATATATATTAAATAGTAATTAATATAGAAAGGTAATTTATTATTTACCTTTCTTTAATTTTATTATTTAAACAAATAAAATGGTGTTCATGCGTACTTACAACTTGCCATCACCATGAATGGTGTAATTCATTTTTGTTGGAGTTTCTGACCTATAACCAATTTTTTAGTGATCCATTACATGTTTTTTTTATTAAATACCTTTTTTTATTACATATTTATTATTCTTATGTAATATATTTGTATGTGATAATGTCTTTAATATAAATTTTATGTTAAATGTTCATAGTAGTTCCTTGCTTTGATGAGAACCTATAGGTTCCATGACATTATTTTCAAACCTTGTTATATGGGTAGATAATATTGTATTATGGGATATATAAAATATATACTCCCAAGGATAGGAGTATTATAATAAATTTACACACCTTCTCATCATGTTCTCCCTTGGTAATCTTCATGATAAGAAGTTATGGGAACATGCCCATTAATAAGAAATCCATATTTCCATGTTTCATTAGACGTTACTATCTGTAGAAATGTATATTTTTTATTATACATTAATATCATCATTAATGGATTCCATTACTCGCATACTTTTATGTACTTACCAAACACATGATGATATATGTTCACGAAAAAATAAGATATGATGGGTGTGTCATGAATGATATATAATTAATGGATAGTGTGAGAAAGGATTTATCCCTTTTTTCTCTTGATGAAAGTTAATATCTTAGGCCCTTTTATAAGAATAAACCCACCTAAATAATTCCATTTCTATGGTGTTATTTGGGTTATTTAATTTCTATAAATTCAAATAAAGCAGTATTGATCATATAGGTTGTTTGGCACTGACATGAAACCTGCTTGATTTGAGATATTGTGATAACAAGATTATATTACATGGTAAAAATTTGTAGGAGGTTTAACCTTATTGCATCATTAATTTTTTTTCCTATGGATTCCTTAGTGTGTTGGTAGATGTTAATAGTGTACTTTAGAAGGTTATACCTAGTTCCATTGAAAAATAGTCTTATATGGCCACAAGCCACGGGTGTCTATAATCTTAATTAAATTATAGAATCGAATTTAATAATTTGCAATAAATAATATTTATTCTAGATTGGTTGATCGGGAAAAATTTTCACAAGTTATTAAAAAATATGTATGTTAAATAATAATAATAAATATATGTTTGCAATTTTGGAAAATATAATATTTATTATATTTACTGATGAAAAATTCAATTAGAATTATTTAATAAATAAAGAGTAATTATTTAATAATAGATCATGTGGATGAGATAAATATGACCATGTTTAAGGTTCTGATTGGAAATGGTATAAATGATATTTATTTATTTTATTTATGAATTTAAAATTTCAAGCATTTAATAATATTTTTTATATTTTTATTATTATTTAACATGGGGCCAATTAAGAATTAATGAATTTGGAATGGTCTTGTGTGTGATTTACCAACCTTAAACCCTCCAAAATAAATATCAAATTATATTTATTTCTTACAACACACTTGGTCTGCACAATCGATAGAGTGAGAATCTCTAAAGACATAGAGATTGAGAGATCAAGAGATAGAAGGTTATCTACTCCCCTTATCTCTCATACCCATGAGATATAATCAAGAGTTCTTACTCTCTCAAGAATAATTTTACTATAATCAACCATCAATAATGGAAGTGATGAGGATTAGCTGTGCTATCACCCAGTGATTCTACAAGTTGTTCAAAGATTATGGTGCACGTGTGGATCTTCACTAGAGAGATTATACACTGAGATTATATAGCATAATGATGGTGAAATAATATCTATTACACATATCATCAACAAATAGAGAATTATGAGTTACGTTTATTCAATATATTCATATAAATTAATTATAAATTACAATTTAAGATCCTCCATCCATGGTTCCAACATTTTAATCTAGTCAAATAATATATTGTTTTCATTAGAAATTACTTAATGATCATCTAAAGTAATTATTACACATGATCCCCTATTAAAATCGAAGTCAGTCATACCAGCAAAGGATTCTTCTCTTATTCTTAGATCCTACAAGTGGTATTAGGGGGGGTCACATGTACAATTTATAATTATTGATTATTTTTTCATTGATTTCATGTGTTTGAAGTTTAGCTTACTCTAAAAAATTTGTTTTAATATCCAACATCATTGTCTCTTCTCTTTATTCATTCTTGATAACATAACTAGTAATCACTTAATGATTAATAATGAAGAAGATTTCATTTTAAAAATATTTGGAGGTTCCAAAGGCTCTGCCTATACAAAATGAGAGTACATAGTTTGTAATTATTGAGTACAGGCCATGTAATTTAATTTTTTCACATATATGTCTTTCTATTAGGTGAGATCTGATAAAATCATATCTAAAATTTGAATAGATTAGAATGGCATGTAAATCTAGATAGACTGGATCACAAAATGAAGAACTACACACTTTTTAATCACTGTACATGATGTTTAGTCCCCATTATCTTATGGTTGAGTATACAGGGTGTCCCAAGTGTTCTAAGTATCAGATACATGATATGGGGATTTAAATTCCATAAAAAATGAGCTTATAAACCTTGTATTCCTAGTACAAACCATGTACCTTAAACACATCTACATTATGGAACACAATCAGACCAAGGGGTGTGCTGCAAACTTGGTCAGAAGAAAAGTACACATTGTATACTTTTTTACACACCATGTATTCTACCACCGGATGTTTTTTAAAATTTTCATTAAAATAAGAATTATATGTATATTTGAACCTATTTATTATGTTTTTTCTATTTCATGAATTCTATAGTACATTTCATGTAATAGGAATATCAATTATATAATAAAAAAATTCCATGTTAGAATTTTGAAAAACACATGAAGTTGCATCCATGTAAAACCGTGCACAACATTAATTTTAAATGAATTTAATTTTGTTTAAAATTATAGATGATGGTGAGTTAAGGATGGTTGAAAAAATTAATATGAATTTAATTAATTTGATTAATTTTTGGTGCATTATCTTAATTTAGGAACTAATTGAGATAATTGACAACAAGATTAAAATTTCATGCTCATTGCTTGATATATGTATGATCACGAGATTAGACTAGATGCTATGTATGATTTATTTATTTTAATTTATTATGGATAAGTTATAATATATGGCTTATGATTAATCCTCCACTCCATATAATGTAAGGACATGTTTTCTCATAGTTTATTTTAGGTAAACCTCTTTTATACAATCCATTAGATCCCCTCATCTTCATGTGAGTAAAAGATTATGTTAGCATAGATCTCCCATGTGAGTGGAGACGGTCTGAATCATAGAGTCCAGGCGAAACCAATCTAGGTGATGTAGAGAAGAAAAGATGGAATACCTCAACATGAACCAAGGTATGATTCAATGTGTTTTACCTTAGGGTTGAGGGTTAGTTTATCAACCACTAGATAAACTTACCATTAGAGAATCTCATGATCATTCAACTTATATTTAATTTCGATTATTTTCATGGTTAATTATTCATTTTTGTTAAAGTTGTGTGATCACCTAATAAATTAATTTTCAATAATTTAATATTGAATAAAATATAATCATATTATGCATAATTGTTTTATCATTCAGGGTTAATCACTTAAGTAAAATCTAGTCAATATTAACAAGTCATATAAAATGATAAGATTGGATTTACACATAAGGATATAAATACCTTAATTAAAATATTATTTTAGCTTATACTTCCAGTACTTAAGACAGAATAAACCTCATAGTTAAAAGTACATGACCAACCCAAGTTTGGGTGCTTTCAATTATGATGGTAATTTAAGCTTGAAGTTTTGAGTTGACATAATTTAGTTTAAATAAAGGGTTGATTTTCAAGTAGGACTTTGTGTAAC
This sequence comes from Viscum album, assembly GCA_963277665.1. Taxonomy (NCBI): domain Eukaryota; kingdom Viridiplantae; phylum Streptophyta; class Magnoliopsida; order Santalales; family Viscaceae; genus Viscum; species Viscum album. The sequence goes on along the minus strand of OY728158.1, from coordinate 1,892,797,218 downwards.
TAGGAAGCAATGATTGAGGAAATATTAAAACAATATTTCATGATTTGGGATTCTACTCAATAGATAAAGGAACTATTAGTTAATGTGGTTGAAATTTTACGCTTACTAAAAACCATTCAAATAGATTTTCAAGACAAAGTCTAGGTTATAAGAAGGAAATGTGGATCCTTTCCACAATAATATCTAAGAGATAAGATATTCCAAAAATCATGGTGGGAGATATTAGGTTTTTAAAAATAGTGGTAGATTAATGGAATATAATTAAATTTAATTTTTTAATCTATTTTTTATTAAAAAACAAGTACTAATTATCTAATTTAAATTATTAAAAATGCAAAATTAAATGACATCGATAATATCATTATGTTCCATACTAGGAAAGGTTAACCTTCCAACTAATGTGAATTCCCAAGAATGGTATATGTGATTTCGTGTTATACTGTGCCATGAACAGAAATCATATGTACTAGAAACCCCACTCCCTAAGTCACTTTCAAAATATTCTAGTGAGGAAGAAGTACCTATCTATATAAATAATGTGGATTATGCAATGGATGTATAATGATTTATGTTATCCTCTAAGTCCAATTCTCTTGTAATGTAATATGTGGATATGGATGTGTATAACCTAGTTTCTCACCTTTGGTATATCTATCAAGAGGATGTGAGATCGGGGAGATATGATATCTCCAAATCACTTATCAAGTGAAATATTAGATATTTGACTCTATCTAGGCCACATATAGTCATGATAATTTTCTATATTGAGCACCTGGACATCTTAGGTTTTACCATCCATAATGAGTTTCATAAAAATATCATTGTGTCTTAACTACCCAATTTTTTTCCCAATTTTATTATGAATTATAATATGAGAAATAGTGATAAGAAACTATCGAAATATATTACTCATATCCTCTAATTCGATGAAGACATGAGGTGTGATAAACCCAATATCCTCATAGTGAATAAAAAGAAAATGAATAGGGAAAAGGTACCAAATAGTCATTCCATGTCTAATGCTCTGTAACATCATCCCTCTAAGAAGAATAATGTCCATAGGCATGTAAAGGAATAGGATGGAGTATTTTTTCATGTGGAATGAAGGGGCATTAGAAGAATAATTTCACCAATCCAAATAATTAAGGGGAAGCTTCATGTGTATTCATTATCGAGTGTAATCTTTCTATATCTAAAAATTAGGTGTTTGATACTTCAAGTGGTGCTAAAATTTTTATCCAAATAATAAATCAAGGTAGATTTAGAAGGTCTCAAGAGGATAAGTGGTTCTATGGGAAACCAATGATGAAATTATGGATGCTTTATCCATTAGATACTACCATCTAACACTACTGACAGGATCTGTTTTGGTTTTAAAGAACTGTTATTATGTGCCTAGTCTAACCAAGAAAATTGTTTTTGATTATTTCATATATATGGATATATTTATTTTTATATTTTTAAATAATGTTTAAAACATTTATAAATATAGAGTATGTTATGTTATGAATTAATTGAATGAAACTAATACACATTACTCATATGACACAGTGTTTTTTCATCATTATATTTTTTACATAAATGATAAGTTTTTTGGAAATATCTATCATGATGTTTTTTTAGAATCTTTTGAAATAAATTCATTTTAAAGATATAATTCTCATTTCATATAAAATATAATCAAACAACCATTCAATAGACAATTTCAAACAGTAGTAGAGATTATAGTATTAGTACAAATTGATGTATGTGGGAATTTTCAAGTAGAATCTTGAGGTGGATACTGATACATTATTACTTTTACCTATGACTTGAGTATGTGTGGTTATATCTACATAATTAGGTATATGGATGAATCCTTTTATAAGTTCAAAGATTTCAGGAATGAGGTTAGGAATCATCTTGGTAATAAAATAAAGAAACATTGACTAGATTGAGGTGGTGAAGATCTTAACTAAGACATTATTGACTTTATACGATAGTATTGGATTTTATCTCAACTCACACCAAAATATACAAAAAAATGGAATGGTGTGAGTGAAATGATGAACCATACCTAATTGAATATTGTAATGTCTATGATGAGTTTTGAAATCCTTCCATTATCCTTTTAGGAATATTCATTATAGATAATAAACTGAGTACCAAATAAATTGGTAAAAGGCAATCCATTTTAATTATAGAAAGGAAAGAAATTTGTCTTATCACGTGTTCATGCATGGGGTTGTGATTTATTTGTTAAGTATAACTCAAGAAACAGACTAGCACCCTGAGGTATGAAGTGTATCTTTATAGGGTATCCCAAGTAAATAAATGGATACTACTAATACAAACCTTCCAAAAAAGTTAATTGTTACAAGACATTCCATATTTAATGAGGGGGATCACCTACTCATAAAGGATAGTGGGATAAATATTTATTATGATATAGCTGATTCTCAAGATACACAAGATTTAAAAGAGGAACTGATTCCACCAATCCCTATAAAAGATCGTGTCCATGGAATGCAAGTGCTCTGTAGTAGTATAAGAGAGGTAAGAGAATCAGATAGATATGGTTTTATAGTCATGGAAGATGGTGAATCATTATTAATTGACAATAATGATACTTTATATTACAAATAAATAGTAGAGGGCTCAGAATCTATGATGTGGAAGATTCCATGAAATCTAAGAAGAATTATATATATCGAAACAAAAATTTTATTCTGATCGATCCACTAGATAATGTAAAACCTCTTGAGTGTATATGGGTATTCAAGAGAAAACATCACATGGAAGGTAAATTAAATGCCAATAAATTAGTCTATTGGCCAAAGGGTTTAGACAATGTTAATTAATTGACTATGATGGAAGATTTTTTCTAGTTTCCATGTTTCAATCCACCAGAATTTAGTTTTACATAGTAGTTTACCATAACTATGATATTTTAAAAATGGATGTCAAAATTAAATTACTTAATGGGAACCTTCATTAGGATGTGTATATGACACAACCTGAAGGTTTTGTGACTCCTAGAAATTATAAAAAGGTATAAAATTTTAACATGTCCATTATGGATAAAATCTGGCATCTTGGTCATGGAACATTCAATTTGATGAATTCATAATATAATTTAGTTTCATCAATAATGAATTTTATCCATGTGTTTAAAATTAGTTTATTGGGAGAATAATTTTTTTCATGGTAGTATATGTTGAAGACATATTAGTAATTGGGAATGACATACCAGCCTTACAAGAGGTTAAGGAATGGTTGAACAAGTGATTATCCATGAAGTACATAGGTGAAACAACCTATATTCTAGGGATCAAGATCATGAATAATAGATCCAAGAGGTTTCTCGAACTAGGTTAAGGTACATAAATTTATTAGATACTGAATATGGTTAATATAAAACAATCCAGGATAGGATTAGTTCCAATGTCACATTGTATACATCATTCCAAGAAAATATATCCTAAGATACAATAGAAAAAAGATAAAATGAGTAAGATCTCATAAGCTTATGAAATATTATCCATCACGTATGTCATGTTATGTATGAGGCTTGATGTTTCCTATGTTTTGAACATGTTAAGTAGATATCAATCAGATCTAGGTGAATATCATTATACAACTATTATGGTTATCCTTAAGTATCTATGTGTGATAAATATATATTCCTCTTGTATGGAGGAGATGAAGAAATATACCTTAGGGGTTATAGATATGCTAGATTTCATATTGATCAGAATGATCTAATGTTGAAATTTTGATATGTATTTTCTCTCAATAGAGGAGCTGTGAGCTGGAAGATTTCAAAGTAGCTAGTTGTCAACAATTATAAAGTAGAGTCTGTATATATTGTGATTTTTTATGCATCCAAGGAAGAATTTTGGATTTGATACTTTTTCTAAGATATTTATTTGTTTACCTGGAATTAAATATATTATCACATTTTATGGTGATAACACTAAAACAATGACTCTCTCCAAAGATCCAAGGTCACACAAAAGGTCAAAGCATATACATTATAAGTTTCATCTCTTGGGGTATTTTTCACAATGAGGTGAAGTTATGGCTTGCATATTATCCATGGTCTAAAACATGGTAGTCCACTTGAAGAATGATTTATCCTAACAGAAGATTTATTTTCATGTTATATCTAGTGAACTGAAGGTTTTTTTTCAGTTTTCTACAGTGTAATATAGAGTCTGTTGGAGTTGTTGACCTAGAACCAACATATTTAGTGCATGATTTCATGTGTTTCTTATTGAGGAAGTTTTCTTATCACAAATTTATTATTATTCTACATGATATTTTTATGAGATAATATCCTTAAGATATATGTCACGCTAAAATTATATAATAGTATCCCACTATGATGTGAGCCTAGAGGTTCTATGGCATTATTCTGGAACACTTTTCTATGTCTAGGTAATATTGTATGACTGTACACAAACAATTTAGAAATCTGGGGTAGGTGGTTTATAATCCTTTGATACACCTTCACATGGTGTTCTCCCATGGTAATCTATAAGATGGTAGGTTATGAGAATAATACTATCAATAATAATTCCACATTTCCGTGTGCCATTGAATGTTCTTATCTACGAACATGTGTATTAATTAATATAATTTAAGATTATCATTAATGGATATCATGACCCTTTTACTTTGATGTATTTATGAAAACCTTGACGATATATATTCATGGTGATGTAGGATACATTCAGTGCATTGTGAATGATGTATCATTAATGGATAATGTGAGTAAGGATATATCCCTTTTGTTTCTTAATGGAAGTCAGTATCTCATTCCCTTTAATGGGAATGGAACCTCCTGAATAAATCCATGGTCATGGTGTTCAATGATAGAGTTAATTTCTAAAAATTAAAATAAAGATAAATCAAGTGTGTAGGTTAATTTAACTAGAATTAAAACAGTTTTATTTGAGATACTATTATAAAATGACTATATTACACGGTAAACATTCGTTGGAGGTTAGACATCATGGTAGTGTTAACTTCTATGTCTATATATGAATTTTCATGTTACTGGATGATAACTATGGAATTTAAGAGGTTATACCTAATTCCACTGAGAAATAGACCTAGAGGGTCTCACACTAAATATATCCTTAATCTGAGTTAAATTCTAGTATTGAATTTAACAAGTTAGAATATATAATATTTATTCAGGTTTGGTTGATCATGATAATTTAATTAAAATTTATTATAAATAATAATTTTGTTAAATAATAATAATAATTTTTTTACATGTTTGGAAAATATAATATTTATTTTATTTATCGATGAATAATGTAGTGATATTTATTTATTAAATAAACAGTCATTACTAAAGGATCAGAAATTATTGATAAGGGAAAGTAGACTGAGTTTAATGGTCTGATTATAAATGGTATAGAGGATATTTATTTATGTTATTTATGAATTTAACATATCAAGGATTACATAATAATATTTATATTATTATTTTTGGACATGGGCTCAATTAATAATTATGGAATTTAGAAAGGGCTTGTGTGCGATTTTCCACCCCTAAACCAGCCAAAATAAATATCAAATTATTTAAATTTCCTAAAATAAAATTTCAGTAAAAATTAAGAGTGAGTCTTTATAAATACCTGTATATAGTTCAATAGATCTAGATTTCTCACCTTAACTCCTCTCTCAATACAATCATAGATCATTAATATTTTTTCCAATGTCAAGAATAATTTTGATGCGGTTAACCAAGAATAACATAAGAAGCTAGGATCTTCCGTACTGGAACCCAGTGATCCTAAAACATCATTAATATATTGTGGTTAAAATTTGTATCACAAATATAGGGATTATTCACTTGGATCCTAAATTTAAATGAATATTGAATGAGATTTATTCCACCGATCATCAATGAATATAGAAATACGAGTTAAGGTAATTATATATCTACTGATAAATTAATTTTGAATTACATGTGAAGATATTTCACCCATGGTTATGATATTTTAAAATAGTAAAATAATATACATTTTTTTGTTGGAGACGATCCTTTTAACATGTGAATCAATAATTTCTTGTTATTCATGACTAAAAGTTGAGTTGGTCATACCAACAAAGGATTCTTTCACTGTGACTGAAACCTATAATATTTCCATCTCTATATTTTATGAATGACTCTAAACATATATATAATGAATATATATGAAATTTTTATCTTTATTAATATTTTGTAGATGATGTAACCAAGATCAACATACAAGTACCGAACTACCAAACCAGGACATATATGAAAAACGAAGCAGATATCACATGGGATAGTGATTTTAGTAACGAAGTGTTAACAAAAGGGTGATAAAAGGTTATAAATAAATCATATATGGTGTGAGAAATATTATTTTGGTTATATATTATTTTTATAATACATATTTATTTATTATAAAACACATTCGAATGTGTATGAAAGAAGTCATATTTAAATTAAAGGATTTTAATCTAATTTTTATTTTTGTGGGACACATGCATGAAACACCACTTGTTTATTTTTGGCAGGGTATATACTTCCCATGAAAGTATTTTATGATTATTATCATAAAAATTATAAGATATACATTTCCATATAGTATTATTTATTTCTTGTTAATTATGATTCAAATATTACCAAAGTGTTCAGGGTTTTATGGTACAATCTCATTATTTATTAGGACTGTTTGTGATTTAGTTTTTATTATAAAATCATATGATCTATATCTAAAAAAACCCATTAATTTTATTATCCTTCGGTTATTTATTAAAGATAACTATTTTCCTTTAATTTTCCTCACCTTATGTATTCAATAGAATAAACATATTTTTTAGGGAGAATAGATTTTATTTCTCTTTTTAGATGAAAACTTTTTTTCTTCCACATCTATGTTTTTCTAAAATGTTTTTATGAATTTTTTTACTATTAAAATATGATTTTATAATTTAATTTTTAACCATATTTGAATTTTTAAAAAAATATTTAAAATTAATCTTCTTATTTTTTTTCCAAATAAGGTACTTTTGGACTTTTTATAAAAAAATGTGAAAGGAATGTTTTCTTTTAATTTAGATTAAATGAACAGAATTACCCACCATAATGACCACTAAATGTTTGAATCTTAAATCAAATGTTACCAAGGTCATTTTCAAAGAAATGTTTTTCCTCAAAATATTGAAAATATTTGAATTTTGAAATTGTTTTTCAAAATAGAAAGGTTATTTTTTCTGAGAAATATTTCAACACCATTTTAAAGAAACATTCATATATGATAAGATCATCTTATATTAACTATTTCTTACAAGGGATATGATCTAATATAACCATATTTATTATTTATCAAGGTGGTTAATGTTTATGTGGATGATATGTTTATGAACCCCATTTATTTTCCATGGTTTATGCTATGATAAATTGATGAAATGTTTATAAAACCCATTTTATTTTCACGGGTTATGATATGATGATATGTTGAATATTTTATGATCTTATGGAACACATATTTATGGTTTTCATTATGTGAGAGTGTATTCCTTATAACCAAGTATAATAGTTACGATATAACCAAGGGTTTTGGTTACGTTATAACTATATATTTTGATTATGTTATAACCAAGGATAGTGGTCAAGTTATAACCAAGGATGGGTGGGACCTATATGTCCCTCCAACATAATGTGTATAGGTTGATATCTCATGAGATAAAAACGATTGGTATGTGGTGTGAACCTAGTTCATTTAGGGGATTTTTTCTATATGATAGTCATGTGAGTGAACCTTGACTATTATTATTATTTGGGGTAGTAAACCCATTCCACTATAATAGTCTTCACAATGATCCTTGAATTTTAAGAAAATGATTTTCAATACTTAATTATGTGCCAAAAACATATGTCTTGTGCAAATATTATGACCTCATGGATCATGTTCTTTGATTCCTTTATGATTTATGTCTTATAAACTTCCAAGATTTATTCAATTACTTAATATTATGATATATGATTTAAAGGGTATTATTTTTAAATGTTATGGTTATGTTCTTATACCCTTATGTTTATGCTATTCTCAAATAATCCATAATATCTCCATTTTTACCTTAATGAGAATTTTAGATCACCCTTTTTATTTATCATTTTTCCAGGTTATGAAGAAAGGTACTAAGTATGGTATGTCTAATATGGGTGCTAGTTATAAAGATATTTGTTTGAGATGATGTATATCTATTATGAAATAGTTCTTTATTTGTTCATGTTCCCAAAGGCACTAAACCTATATGATTCTATCATGGTTTGGTATGTTATATAATGAATATTAATCTATAAAGGTTTGATATCTATGTGTGAAAGGTATGGGTTGTTATAGTTGGTATCGGATTAAGTTTTAGTTAACTTTTATAAATTTGGATGTGATAACTTTAGTGAGAACCATGGGGATAAGTCTAAGTATTGGGTATAATCCTAAATTTTTTGTAATGATGATGGATGACCTAAGTTAAACCTAATGATTTATAGAAGACGTTTTAATGATTTAAACACATTATAAATGATTTTTTTCATGATTATGTGGTCTTCCACTATAATTATTGTTTCTCACACTATTCTTTTTTTATTTTAGTCAATGGTTAGAACCAAGAGGATTCATGTTAATACTGAATGTGATGGAAAATGGAATTATTTTACTCATTATAATCCAAATTAAATAGGAGCTATAATGTGAAACTTATGATTATTACTAATAATCTATCCCATTATATGATTAACAACCTCAACTTAGATGAGTTTATTGACACACCTAACAGTAGAAAGATGGAGTTCCATGAAAATGATGAAGGGAAAATTATCCTACATGTCAAGAATGTGGTAAGAAGCATTCCAAGGAATGTCTCATAGTAAGGGTAATATTTTTTGGTTGTAGGATATAAGGACATAGAGTAATTAATTTCCAAGGAAAATTGAACATTCCAGTTAATTCAATATATAATTATATCAGTCTCCCTAAGGTATCATCAACATTAAGTTATTCTAATCGTAAAATGTATGGGAATTATGAAAATTGATGTCCTTGGGGGAAAGATCAAGAATAGGGTCAGTGATGTTTTATGTGTAACTGTTTTTATATTGATGTTAAAGAGACTAAAAATGGGAAATTAAAAGAAGTATGAATTAATGAATACGATGATTAATCGTAGTTAATGGTTTAAAATGAAGAGGATTGATAGAAATATTTATGTTTTATAATTTAATAATTTTATCAATGATATTTTGGATATAATAATCCTAAAAAATGTGAGGATTTGTTTCAAAATAGTATTCTTTTAAATATTTTAAAACACATGTTGAATGGTACCAATAACTAAGAAATTTTTTATTGTTTAATTGAGATAAAGATATTATTAACACTGATAATATAGTGTTTGTGACCTTGAAATTGGTTAATTATTTGTTAAAAAAATTATTTAGGTAATATATGATTAATTTTTTTACATATTTGGATTTATGGAATATATTCAATATTCTATGAACAAATTTTAGGAATAAGGATTGGGTTAATTGTTTTAAGAATATATGTTCTCATATGAGGTTAACTAAAAAGTTAAGGATGCCACTACAGGGTTAAGGTTGATCCTAAGTTAAATGGAATCAACTCCCCCTTTTTATGTTTTATGTGATAGGTTTTGAAGTGATTATTGATATTTTTAAATATTGGATTTAGAGGGGTAATTGAATTTGGTATAATGGTTTTCAAGGTTAATGTATTAAAGGATTTCTAATAGAATTGTCTTTAAAAAGACCATTTTTATTTTAAAATTCAATAATTCATTTCTTATTTTATTAATGTTCTTTTTACAAATGAAGGATAATTTATCAATATGTAAGGAAATAAATCTTTTATGAATTTTTATCCCTACCATATAATTTAATCATCAAAATCATGAAAAAATATTGTTCAAAAATTTTTGAAATCTTTCTCAATATCCAAATCACATATAAGAAACAATTTAGTCTATACAAGACCTTTTTATTTTGTCCAAATTTCTATAGATCATGGTGTCTCTTTAATCTGATTTCAAAATCACAATTTATCCATCTCATTCAATAAGGCAAATAAAAATAAGGAATTGAATATTTATTTTTTGGAGATATGGATTTCATGATAGAATATAAAGGGGATATCAATAATTAAAAGAAGACCTAGATGTCTCAATTTAAGGTTTGAATTGTTTCCTTATGTTCTGATTATGAAACATGATTGATTTTATATTGAGAAATAAAAAGGACATATTTCAAATCTTTGATTTATAGAAATAAATTATTATGGGATAAGACAGAGAAACATGGTTAATAGTTTAACGATTTTTTATTTATTTTTTATAAATATTATATAGTGATATTTTATCAACATTATGATAATCATGAAACACCTAATGATTATTCTATAATAGGTTTTATTTTAAAATTTTGTAAACATATATTATATGGAGTATTTACTTTAAATAAATGTCATAGTGAAAAGGTGATAATTATTTGGAAACATCTATTGAGTTTGATATACACTTGAGGTTTATATAACCCTAAAATTTTAACATGTAAAAAAGGTTATTTAGGAATAATTTCTTGACATTTTTTTGAAATATGTTTTAAATTATTGACGACCTTTAGGGTTTATATGATCTTGGATTTCAAGGTAATTACAGGTTATTAAATTTAGGGAGCATATGTTTTATCATATAGAAATCCAAGGGATTTAAAATTGATTAAAGTATGAAATTATTATATTTATTTAAGTACACTTCCAAAAGTTATTAGTTTTGATGATAAATGAATTACTAAACTTTATAAAATGTTTCCTAAAAAATGTAATTATATTATCTTCAGTTTTGATTAATGGATGGTCATTTTCACACCACAGCGGGATGAAGTTTTATGTGTTGGAGTTGGTGGCCTAAAACCAACTACTTTGTACTTTATTCATTAATAAATATCTTATCACATCTTGATTGTTCTTCTACATGAAAATGCATGTGATAATGTCCTAAGGACAACTGTTGCATTAAAGGGTCATAGTGGATCCCTACTATGATGAGAACCAGAAATTTCTATAACACTTTTCTTGAATATATGTTCTATGGTCTGATAATGTTATTTGTGGGAGAAAAATAATACAGGCCATTAGGGGTGAGGACTCATAAAACTTTGAGGTGCCTTCTCATGGTGTTCTCCCTTGGTAATATCCAGGAGGATATTATGAGAACGAGACTCACCAGTAGGAAATCCACATTTCATAGAGTTATTGGATGTTCCTATCTGTGGATGTGTGTATTGGTCCTTAGACTTTATTATTAATGGGTACTAAAACTTGTACACTTAGATGTGTAGACGAAAATTGTGATGACACACTGTTCGCAACGAGGTAGGATACGTTGGGTGTGTCACAAGTAATACTGCATTAATAGATAATGTGAGAAAGAATTTGTCCCTTCTATTCCATGACGGAAGTATATATCTCAGGCCTTTTGATGGAATTGATATAGCCTACATAAATCCATGGCCATGGTAAGGTATGGGCGAGTTCAATTCCAGGAAGTCAAAGAATGAATAATCGAGCACATGGGTTGATGGCACTAGCATGCAACCCACGTGATTAGTGATATCAAGACAAAGGGATTATATTACACGGTAAGCGTTCGTATGAGGTGACACATCAATGCGGCGTCAACTTCTTTCTCATGGGTGTCGTGACCCATTGCTAGACAGTAATCTTGGACATTAGGCAAGCCCACCTAATGACAATGAGAAAGAGGCCTAGAGGGTCACACACAAAGTGTGTCCATGTGTCTCAGTTAAATATTAATTTCACAAGTTAAATTATGATTATTCCCAACCGTGGTTTAATAATTATTTAAGGATGTATGATCGCATTTATTTCGACACTAGTTATTCGAGAGAATATATTGTGGATAAAATAATATATATTTATTAGCGAGTAATGCATTTACATTTATTTAAGAAATAAATATCCATTACTCAAGGTATGATAAATGTGGTGGAGGAAATAAAGAAAAATTGAAAATAAAAGTACACACCATGTATATTAAATATACATGCCATGTAGTTTTATGGAAAATGAGTACACTCCATGTATCAATGATTACACACCATGTAGTTTTTCCAGTCGGGATTTTGAGGATATAATATTGTTTTATTAAATGATATTTATTATAATCATCATGGGTGCAAGTCAAGGAATAAATAATTCAACATGGGGGTTTTCAATAAGAGTTAATAAGATAAATAAAACGTGTAACATGTTTATTTATTGTCATAAATCTATAACCTCAAACTAGATTATAAATATCCTCATAACCCCAACACTTTTCCACAATCATTGTGCACAATAATTATGGAGAATTCTTTCAAGGCCGAAATAACTACTTCCTCCAAGAATGCTCTCAAGACCGAGAGATCCACCACCACTGGATCAAGGTGATCAAAGGAGGACATCGCAAGCGAAGTTTCATCTGCACTGGATCCCGAAGATCCCTTCGGTGATGTCCAGAGATACGAGGAACACATGTAGATCACCGCCAGAGGAATCCTACTCTTGGATTATACGATGAAATGACGGATCACAAGATCGTTACTGGAGACATCAACAAAGTAATAATTCCACCATGGTAATTCTTCTAAATTAATTAAATTAATTATAACCGACATATGATGATCCTATCTCAATGGTTCCGGGACACCCATTTTTTCTTTCTTCGTTCTATTCTGAAGATCTGGCATTTTATATCGTGAAGGATCTCGGTTTGAACATTGTTTAATGCTAAAATCAAAATTGGGCAATCCCACCAACACACTTCCACTGCGCCTAGAACCTACAAGTGGTATCCGAGGGTTCATATCGTTGAATATAATTATTTAGTTTTTCATTGGTGATTTACGCATTTAATAATTTAGTTGTCTCAATTCAAGTTAATCGTTCATTAAATATGAATATTGAATTTGTTCCTCCTCTATCGTTTCTCATTCACCATATAGAAATGACATTTTCTTTTAATTTTTGATTAAAATAAAATAAGGGATCTCATCTAGAGGAACCAAACATTCCTGGTCGTACAACACTAGAATACACGGCATGCATTCAGAAGTACATGTCGTATAGTCTAGGTTCATGCATCAGACTTATACAACCCATGTCCTGTTACACATAACATTTCATGATTTTAAACATAATTAATCATCATAGTATAAGCCAAGGATCTTTAAGTCTAGTGTCTTGGAAGACTATGTACATATAACATAAAACATTGGCTAAAAACACTTCTTTATTTAATCTTCATAATGAGATCCTAACTTCCTTTGAGCCCTTACATCTACATAGGGAATTCTGGAGAACACATGAACAAAGGGATGAGCTAAAAATCTCAGTAAGGGAAAGAATATAAGAATAAACTTTAAGCACATGAGTTAGGAGGCTTCAAATAATTATATTGGAAGTATGGAACAAATAGAATCATAACGTATAAACATGGGATCATAAAAACATGGGATAAAATAATCATGGGATCATATAAGCATGAGATTATATAATCATAGTTTCATAGAGAGGTGGCGGTAACTTTAAACATGACTTTAGTATGAGTCAAGGCTAACCGCCAATCTCGTTTCCCATAGTAGCACAAGGCAAGGCTAACCGCCCAGACCGTTTTCCCATAATCTTCTCATGAGACATTAACATTACCCAATGCATTATAGTGCTATCTGGGTGCACCAATCTAAGCTTATTCATGTATATGCTTTCCACATAAATAACCTCAATCATACATAAACATAAGAGTACCCAAGGAAAGAAATGGGCACAGAATCACCTCATGAAGCATAATAAAAAGGGGCGTAACATACAAGAGTCCATGAAAGAAATGAATTAAATCATAAATAGACTTTAATAACGTATAAAGTCATAAATCATGACAAGAGATAACCAAATAAAGTGATAACATGTAAAAACAGTTTTTAGGAATCTTTGTGTCAAAACATTTTAGTGTGGTTTAAGAAAACATCGAATATCTCTTAAAAATAAAAGCGGCATAATATTTTTTATAAAACCATAAGTAAACAAGGAGGGTTTTAATAATAAAAAGACATATTTTATAAGGAAAAGGTGAATTAAAACAGAGGATAGAGTACATTTGAAAATAGGAAAGAATTCGGGAAGTTCCCTTAAAATGGGTTCACTTATCGGGAAGTAATGAGGAGAGAATCACTTAAAATCATGAATATCCCCGAAAGGAAGTGATGAAAGAGTATTTATAAATAGACTTCTAACATTTACACAACATTTAGAGTATGCACAAGATAAGATAAAATAACATCATTTTGGTAGAAAGGTAGATAAGGCAACCTGAAAGAATAAAAGAGGTTTGGGTAGAATTCTTTACGGATTATCGGCATGGTATCGGGAGTACTTGAGGGGGTTTACAGAGAGAGGAAATGGAATTATAATCACTTATACATAAATCTAGAAGTATGGGGGAGGTGAGAAATCATTCCTCATAATTAATAATTACACATAACATGTCTTAACATAGCGAACAATCTTGAATAGGAGTAAAATTGAGAGGATCCCTTACCTTAGGCTCGTTGGTGTCCTCCACTTGATATTAATGACCTGAAAAGTCAAATTAGGTTTATTAATCAATAGTTCCAGAACCATATCTAAAATAAAAAGATTCTGTATAACTGTTTTAAGTTCATTTATACCCATCTTGGTTGATTATGAGGTTCAATTTCATTGTTCGGGTCCGTTTGTTTCATTTGTTGTAATGATCGGTTCAATTGTATTTAGGTTCAAATAAATTTTAAGATGAAAGTGGTTGTACAGAATTGAAGTTATAAAATTAGTGGAAATACATTAGGTTACATGGTTACAAAATTCATTTGGTTAATTAGAGTGAAAGAGAACCTTTACATTAAACATTAATGATAAACACATGAATTAATTTTAACGATTTTTCCCATAATTGACTTGTTTTGTATTATTTTTTTATATCATGAGTGTACAAGGATTAAAGAAACTTAAATAGGACATATAAAATATATAATAATCTGGTTAAACCATAACATAAATGGTTTCATGACCAGGATCAAAATTATAAGAGAATTTGAAAACACATTATCCACGATGTCGGTAATTTGACCCATCACGGACGATGTTTAATTCTAGAATTTGAGGGAGAGGAGGTGAAGTATGATGCTTGAAATTTTCCATAAACATTATTAGAATCTAGAATATATGAGATTCTAGAGCTTTCATGTATTTTGGATAAGGGAAGTGGAAGAGGGTATAAGGAAAGAATGAAAATGAAAATAGAACACTTGAAAACAAAAGAGGGTTCTTACCCTTTGATCTCCTCTCTTTGAGACTCCTCTTAGGGTATTTGGTTTAGGTCTATTGGAAAGAAAAGGATGCCCTGGACGTGGGGAAGAATCTTTGGAGGGTATTTGAGCAGAAATTTTACTAGGCACAAGGCTTGAGAGGTGTTAGGGAAAGAGGTAAGGAGAGAGGGTATTTATAGTGGAGGAGAGAGGGGTTTCCTTAATATAAAATTCATTAGTTTATTATTTCCCCACAAGACAAGGAATAGTGAGTCTTTCATGACCAAAAATATTAATTTTATAATTAAATCCTGAACCAATTGGGCTTACATCAGCATAACATAACACATGATTCTATAATTAGCTTATTTAGCTTATTTTTTGTAAATTACGGTATTTCACTATTCATCAAAAATTCAAGTATTTCATAAAAATCCCAAAAATTTACCGCAACCATTTTTCAACGTGTAGAATCCAAAAATGAAGTCCATTTTTCAAAAATAATTTTCTAAATATGATTATTTTAATATTTAAATAAAATAATAATTTATTATCAAACCCAGTTTTAAGGCATTCATTAACTCATTCTAAACTATAGGTATATCGAACTTCCAACATGAATATTATTTTTATAACACCATAGGTAAGTTTACTATTAAATAGGTTATATCAATATTCATAAGGGTATGATACTATTCATTAGGTTAGGTTACTATTCACCAAAAAGTTATTATTTTTTTATTAGACTCCAAAAAACATCTTGAACACAACCGTGTATGCCGGATTTTCAAAATTCCAAACACATAAGTGACAAACTTATGTTTAAATTTCACTTATAACTTAGTAGTTTATTATTATGTGATTTTATGGAATATTTATGAGAAGGAAGTTTCCATTAAAAACATTGGTTCGTTACATTCTTCCCCCTTAAGAATTTTCACCCTCGAAATTTCATTTTACATTCTAGGCCAAAAACCGATGTGGGTAGTTTTCCTTCATTGATTAATCCTGCTCCCATGTTGCTTCCTCAAACTTATGGTTCCTCCACAACACTTTGACAAGATGGGTTGTCTTGTTGCGTAGAATCTTATCTCTCTGATCCAGAATCTTTTCTGGCTGCTCCTCATAGGAGAGATCATCTTCCAGCTGCACCACCTCTGAGTTTAGTACATGTGAGGGATCCGGTATGTACTTCCTCAAGATTGATACATGAAAAACATCATGAAATCAAGCCATATTCAGTGGAAGTTCAAGCCTATAGGCCATGGCTCCTATGCGGTCAAGGATCTCAAAGGGGCCAATATACCTTGGGCTTATCTTCCCCTTCTTCCTGAATCGCATGACTCTCTTCCATGGATATATTCAAAAGAAGACTTTATCTCCAACATCGAAATCCAAATCCCTTCGACCGTTGTCAGCATATTTCTTTTTCTGACTTTGAGCAGCTTTGATGCGTTTCTGGATGACTTGAACCTTCTCTGTCATCTCTTGAACAAGATCAGGTCCAGGTAGCTTTCTTTCTCCAACTTCATCCCAACAGGTTGGAGTTCTACATCACTTTCCATACAGAGATTCATATGGATCCATTTGAATACTCGAGTGGAAGCTATTGTTGTATGGTAACTCAACCAATGGGAGATTCTGATCCCATCCACCTATGAATTATAGAGAGTATGCCCTAATCATATCTTCAAGAGTCTGAATAGATCTTTCAGAATGGCCATCAGTTTGGGGGTGATAGGTTGTGCTGAAATTTAATTCAGTACCCAAAGCATGTTGAAGACTCTTCCAGAATTTAGATGTGAACCATGGATCACAGTCAGAGACAATTGAGAGTGGAACATCGTACAGTCTCACCACTTCCTTCACATATATCATTGAAAGTTGTTCAAGTGAGAGATCTTCTCGAATAGCAATTAAATGGGATATCTTGGTGATTTGGTCAACCACAACCCATATCGCATTATTTCCCTTCGACATCTTCAGGAGACCCATGACAAAGTCCATAGTGACATTTTCCCATTTCCACATGGGTATAGGCAAATGATGAATCATACCTTTGGACTTTTGTTACTCATATTTAAATTGCTGAAATACCAAGCACCTTGATATATATTCGGCAATCTCCCTCTTCATGTTATCCCACCAGAAGTGTTCTTAGAGATCAAGGTATATTTTGGTACTCCCAGGATGGATAGAGAAGGTCGAGCTATGTGCATCATTCAATATTTATTTCTTTATCTCCTGATCATATGGTACACATAATTGTGTCCCAAATCTTATAACTCCTTCCTCATCAATTTTGAAATCAGAGGATTTCCCATTTTTAACATCTTCCACCCTTTTCTGAATTTCCATATCCTTTATTTGAGGGACCTTTATTTTCTCCAAGAGGGATGGTTGAGAAATCATTTGACAAAGGATTAATTATGTTCCTACCTTAATGATTCCCATGTCCATCCTTTGCAAATCTAAGAAGATCAGATCCTTTTCAATTCTCATCATTGATAAAGATGTAGGATCCTTTCTACTTAGAGCATCTGCCACCTTGTTTTCCTTACCGATAAGGTAGTGGATTGAGTAGTCATAATCCTTGATGAGCTCTATCCATCTTCATTGGCGCATATTAAGATCTTTCTGTGTGAATATATACTTGAGACTCTTGTGGTCAGTATATATCTCACATTTCCCCCCATAGAGATAATGTCGCCAGATTTTCAAGGCAAGGATCACAGCCGTTAACTCCAGATAATGTGTCTGATAGTTTTTCTCAGGGATTTTCAGTTGCCTTGAGGCATAGGAAATCAATTTATAATTTTACATCAGTACAAAGCCTAAGTCCTTCTTAGAAGCATCAACATACACCACAAAGAGTTCCCCACTGGTAGGGAGTGTGAGTACTCGCGCGGTGATAAGCCTCTTTTTCAACTCCTTGAAACAGTATTCACACTCTTGTGTCCAGACAAACTTTACTCCCTTACATATCATCTTGGTTATTGGGTTTGAAAATTGTGAAAATTTCTTTACGAATCGTCGATAATACCCAGCTAGACCCAAAAAGCTGCGGATCTTCATTATAGAAGTTGGTCTGGGCCACTCTTCAATTGCCTTCATCTTGGAAGGGTTCACAGATATACCTTTGCAGTTGATAACATTCCCCAAGAATGACACTTCCTCCATCCAGAATTCACATTTAATGTACATTTCATACAACTTCTCCCTTCACAAAGTCTTTAACACAGTTTCCAAATGCTCCTCATGTTCCTCCTTGCTCTTGGAGTATATCAGAATATCATCAATAAATACTACCACAAATTTGTCGAGATAATCTCTAAATACTCTATTCATTAAATCCATGAAAATTGTTGGAGTATTAGTGAGTCTAAAGGGCATCACTATGAACTCATAGTGTCCATACCTCGTTCGAAGGGTAGTCTTGGGAATATCTTCCTTCCTCACCTTTAGTTGGTGATATCCTGACCAAACGTCCACCTTAGAGAAATAACCGCCCCACGTAGCCGATTGAACAAGTCATCTATCAGTGGAAGGGGATAGTTTTTCTTTATTGTGATTTTATTGAGCTCACGATAATCAATGCATAGGCGCATTGATCCATCCTTCTTCTTGACGAAGAGGATTGGAACACCCCACAGTGAAGCACTCGGGCATATAAAACCCTTCTCCATATTCTTCTATAACTACTTCTTCAGCTATTCCAGCTCTACGGTGGCCATTCTGCAAGGTTTCTTTGAGATTGGCAGAGATCCAGGGATAATTTCAATTGAGAACTCAACCTCTCGGTCAGGAGGAAGACCTAGCAACTCTTCGGGGAATACATCAGTGTAATCCCTCACGATGGGCATGTCTTCAAGCTTGATTCTCTCCGTTGTCTCAATCATTTGAGCTAGATATGCTTTCTCACAAGGAAGAAATATCCAAGCTTGAGATGAAGATTCTAAAGGAGACTCATCTTCCTCCTTGCACTTGTAAAGAATCGGAGGATGCTTCGAGATGTGAAGAGTAATCTCCCTTTCCCAGTAGTTGATGTTGGCCTTGTACAAAGATACCCAATACATGCCCAAGATAGCATCAAATTCCCCTAAAGGAAGTATGACATGATTTTCTTGGAGGTTCAGTCCACAAACATTAACTAGGGAGGAGTTATAAACCATGGATGAAATAATTTCCCCATTCTTTGTTCTCATAGATAACTTTTCCTCCAAATTTTGAGGTGGTGTTTGAATAGTTCTACTAAACATGCTATATATGAAAGAATGTGTAGAACCAGAATCAAATAGTAGGTTTTCTATTCTTGAATGAATAACAAGCGTACCTGTCACCACATCATTTTCCGACTCCACCTCAATAGTAGTGATAACATAAGCCCTTCCTTTTTTCCTTGGAGGTTGTTGATGATTTCCTCTAACAACCCTCGGTTTAGGGAAATTGTTCGAATAATTCCCAAGCTCCATGTAGTTATAACACTGCACTGCAGGAAGAGTATTGATCTGAATCTTTCTTTCTTCTTCAACATTAGCGGGATTTTTCATATCCCTTCAGCAGTTCTTGGCCAGATGACCAAACTTTCCACATTTGAAGCAATTATTGGTTCCCCTAAGATAGTTACCAGGATGCTTCTTCTCACAATTTTTGTAAAGGGGAATGTTGGGATTCTTCCAATCATGGGATTTGTTTGATGGACCACCCATGTTTTTTTCCATCTTCCGCTTCTTTTCACTGGTCCCATGAACCACTGAGAGTCTCCAATCTCCATTTCAACCTTGAGGGCACAACGGACAATCTCCTCATAGCTGTCAAAGTCTAGAATCACCAGCACTTTTCATAGACTCAGATTTAGTCCGCTAAAGAAGTGATCCACCTTGCTTTCAGTGTTCATGACAAAGCCAGAGGTGTACCTTGCAAGGCTGTTAAAGTTTGCTTCATATGCCTTAATGGACTCATCTTCCTTCTACTTGAGTCCGTGGAATTATCTTTCCATCTTGAGACGAAGGGTTTGAGGAAAATATTTTTTGAAAAACAACCTCTTGAATTCCTCCCAATCTATGGAATCGACTTCCTCTTGGGACTTTGTATTCTTGATCAGTTTCCACCACTGATCAGCTTCCCCATCAAAATGATAGACTGTCAGTACCACCTTCTCTTCTTCCGAGCACTGGAGGATGGTGAATATATTTTCAATGGATTTAATCCATTTTTCCGCGAGGAGGGGATCTGAAGATCCGCTAAACATGGGAGGCCTTTGCCGCATGAAGGGTTCTATGGAAACTTGCTCTTTCCTTGGAGGAGGGGGACGTTCCACCTGATTCAAGTTATTATTCATAACTCGTGCCAGTTGAGCAAGTACTGCCATGAATTTTTGAGCACCCGCTTCCGTCACATCAGGCATTTCATTAGGGAAATCATCACATTGCCTATCACATTGGTTGTTGGAATGTGTTCTTCTCTTTCCCACCATTAAATAAGAAAAAGAACATATAATCATAGGTCTTGAATACTTATCTATTGAGCATAGAAAGGAAACTTTGAACATCAAAGGATAAAATTATAATGAATAAGTACATCCTGACTTGTGATTCCTTAGGTTTATATCTAGGTTATCCTCAATCAATTTCTTAACTTATATTCTTATGGTCTTTTATCCCTAATAATGGTTCGTACTAAGCTCGTGAATCTAACAAAGCATATCCCTCGGGAGTGTTATAACCAAGAGTGTAGCAAGGCCCATTGTCATGCACTAGTTCCCATTCGAGTCTATCTCAAAGCGGTGTTTTGGGGTTTTACCCCTAGGATACATCTGTGCTAGAGCCACCTATACCTGCTCATATCCAGACAGGGATTTATTTTCTTGATAAACCACTTACTCAATACTCACCAAAATTTGGGAATATTTTCTAATACTTAGTCTCATCCTTAAGGTTCTCACTAAGGTTCTCTATTCCTAATCTACAAAAATAACTAAACCTCCCTATGATACCAACTATAGTGACCCTAGCCTTTTATACATAAAATTTCATGATTTTAAACACAATTCATCATCAGAGTACAAGCCAAGGATCATTAAGTCTGGTGTCTTGGAATACTAGGTACAAATAACATAAAACATGGGATAAAAACACTTCTTTATTTAATCTTCATAATGAGATCCTAACTTCCTTTGAGACCTTACATATGCATAGGGTACCCTGGGGAACACATGAACAAAGGGATGAGCTAAAAATACCAGTAAGGGAAAGAATATAAGAATAAACTTTAAGAACATGAGTTAGGAGGCTTGACATAATGATATTGGAAGCATGGAACATATGGAATAATGACTTATAAACATGGGATCATAAAAACATGGGATAAAATAATCATGGGATAATATAAACATGAGATTATATAAGCATAGTTTCATAGATAGGTGGAAGTAACTTTAAACATGACTTTAGTATGAGTCAAGGCTAACCGTCAATCTCATTTCCCATAGTAGCACAACCCAAGGCTAACCACCCAGACCGTTTGCCCATAATCTTCTCATGAGACATTAACTTTACCCAATTCATTGGAGTGCTATCTGGGCGCACCCATCTAAGCTTATTCATGTATATGCTTTCCACATAAATAACCTCAATCATAAATAAACATAAGAGTACCCAAGGAAAGAAATGGGAAAGAAATCACGTCATGAAGAATAATAAAAAGGGGCGTAACATACAAGCGTCCATGAACGAATGGAATTAAATCATAAATAGACATTAATAACTTATAAAGTCATAAATCGTGTCAAGAGATAACCAACTGAAGTGATAACATGTAAAAATAGTTTTTATGAATCTTTGAGTCAAAACATTTTAGTGCGGTTTAAGAAAACATCGAATATCTATTAAAAAGAAAAGTGGCAAAATATTTTTTTATAAAAACAAAAGTAAACCTGGATGATTTTCATAATAAAAAGGCTTATTTTTTACGGAAAAAGTTTAATTAAAAAAGATGATAGAGTACACTTGATAATAGAAAATAATTCAATAAGTTCCCTTAAAACGGGTTCACTTATCGGGAAGTAATGAGGAGAGAATCACTTAAAATCATGCATATCCCTGAAAGGAAGTGATGAAAGAGTCTTGATAAATAGACTTGGAACATTTAAACAACATTTAGATTATGCACAAGAAAATATAAGATACCATCATTTTGGTAGAAAGGTAGATAAGAAAACCCGAAGGAATAAAAGAGGTTCGGGTAGAATTCTTTACGGATTATCGGCATGGTATCGGGAGTACTTGAGGGGGATTAGTGAGAGAGGAAATGGAATTATAATCACATATACATAAATAGGGAAGTATGGGGGAGGTGTGAAATCATACTTCATAATTAATAATTACACACAACATGTCTTAACATAGTGAACAATCTTGAATAAGAGTGAAATTGAGAGGATCCCTTACCTTAGGCCCGTTGGTGTTCTCCACTTGATATTAATGAACTGAATAGTCATATTAGGTTTGTTAATAAATAGTTCCAGAACCATATATAATATTAAAAGATTCAGTTTAACCTTTTTAAGTTCATTTATACCCATCTTGGTTGATTGCGAGGTTCAATTTAATTGTTCGGGTCCGTTTGTTTCATTTGTTTTAATGATCGGTTCAATTGTATTTAGGTTCAAATAAATTATAAGATGAAAGTGGTTGTCCAGAATTGAAGTTATAAAATTAGTGGAAATCCACTCAGTTAAATGGTTACAAAATTCATTTGGTAATTTATAGTGAAAGAGAACCTTTACATTAAACATTAATGATAAACACTTGAATTAATTTTAATGATTTTGCCCATAATTTACTTGTTTTGTATTATTGTTTTATATCATGAGTGTATGAGGATTACAGAACCTTAAATAGGAAATATAACATATATAATAATCCGGTTCAACAATAACATAAATGTTTTCATGACCAGAATCAAAATGATAAGAGAATTTGAAACACATTATCCATGATATCGGTAATTTGACCCATCACGGACAATGTTTAATTCTAGAATGTGTGGGAGAGGAGGAGAAATATGATGCTTGAAATTTTCCATAAACATGATTATCATCCAGAATATATGATATTCTTGAGCTTTCATGTCTTTTGGATAAGGAAAGGGGAAGAGGTTATAAGTAAAGAATGAAAATGAAAACAAAACACTTGAAATCAAAAGAGGGGTTTTACCCTTCGATCTCCTCTCTTTCAAAATCCTCTTAGAGGATTTGGTTTTGGTATTTTGGAAAGACCAGCAAGCTTTGGACGTGGGCAAGGAGCTCGGGAGAGTATTTGAGCAGAAATTTGTCTAGGAACAAGGCTTGAGAGGTGTGAGGGAAATAGGTAAGGATAGAGGGTATTTATAGTGGAGGGGGAGGGGTTTCCTTAATATAAAAGTCATTAGTTTATTATTTCCCCACAAGACATGGAATAGTGACTCTTGCATGAACAAGTATATTAATATTATAATTAAATCCTTATCCAAGTGGGATTTAATCAGCAGAACATCACACATGACTCTATAATTAGCTTATTTAGCTTATTTTTGTAAATTACGGTATTTCACTATTCATCAAAAATTCAAGTATTTTAGAAAAATCACAAAAATTTACCCCAACCATTTCTTGACCTGTAGAATCCAAAAATGAAGTCCATTTTTAAAACATAATTTTCAAAATATGATTATTTTAATATTTAAATAAAATAATAATTTATTATCAAAACTAGTTTTAAAGCATTCATTAACTCATTCTAAACTATAGGTATATCGAACTTCCAACATGAATATTATTTTTATACCACCATAGTTAAGGTTAATATTAATTAGGTTATATCTCTATTCATAAGGGTATGTTACTATTCATTAGGGTAGGTTACTATTCACCAAAAATTATTATTATTATTTTATTAGACTTCAAAATACATCTTGAACACAACCGTGTATGCTGGATTTTCGAAATTCAAAACACATAAGTGAAAAACTTATGTTTAAAGTTAACTTATCACTTAGTAGTTCATTATTATGTGATTTTATGGAATATTTATAAGAAGGGAATTTCCATTAAAAACATTGGGTCGTTAAAGGATTGGTCTTCCAAATTAGGTCGTGTATTGATCCTATCTAAGTCATTTATGACACTATTTGTTGACCAGGAAAAGGTGGAACACGGTTTCCGGATTACATGTCGTGTTGTCCAACAGAACACGGCGTGTAGTCCCTTCGGGTTAGGGTTGGACCGTGTACCCCGTACACGGCTTTCCCGGCTAGAAACCGTGTAATGTGGAAACTACACGGCGTGTGTCCCACTGAACACACCGTGTACTTTGAGAATTTCCAAAGTACATTAACACGCCATGTCCCTAGGCATGTACTTCGGATGGATGGTGAAGAAAAGTACACGCCGTGTAGTCAGAACTAAAAATCGTGTACTCACCCAAATTATGCAGATTTATTAAAATTTAGTATTATATTATAAAAACCCTTGAGCCGGGTACCATGGTGCAGGCGTAAATCTGAGGCAGAACACATGATAGGTGTTTTGTATATATGTTTTAGATTTAACATCTGTGTGATGAACGGGAATTCATTGGGTTGCCTCCAAGTTACAAGTTACATACAAAGATAATTTTAAATAAATTTATTTGTTTAAAATTATGATGGATTAGAATCTCAAGGAAATTCAGAAAACGGTTTAAGATAATAGGATTTATTAATTAAAGATAATTAATTGATTCGACCGTGATTTATCTTAAACAAGAATGATTAACGAATTGAATGCTAGTTTTATTTATGCCTAAATATCGTTGTATGTATGGATGATCATGAGCTAGACCAAGACCTTTGTATGTGAATTGTTTTATTTAATTTATTTAAATTAAATTTGTTGTCATGTGAGCCTTCTCCTCATTAATATGTAGGGCCTACACACCCAAGGGTTATTTTATGTAGAAACACCTTTTTACCCCTCACCTGCATGTGAGATAAATGCATATGTAATGGATGGAGCTCCCAAGATAGTGGAGGAGGCTCAACTTAGAATCCAAGGTGAAACCAATCCAAGGAGATACAAAGGTGGACAGGTGAAAAGATGTAAACACGAACCCGAATGGTTCAAGGTGTTTTTCCCCTAGGTCTTGGGTGACTTTACCAACCAATAGATAAAATAACCAATAGAACAAAGCTCATGATCATGCCATTTATATTATTTCTGTTAGTTTCATGTTTTATTTATTGTTGTTGTTCTTTCACGATCACATAATTAATGAATTAAACAAGCATGCAAGATGGCACTAAAATAAGATCAGCTTATGCGTAAATATTATCTTGACATGGTTAATCACATAAGTATATCCCACTTAATATTAACAAGCATGTAATCAAATATAATAAAATGGAAATTTACGTATAAGGATAAAATCCCTCAAAGAACTATTGAGTCGGTATAGCCTTTTATAAACTTGGTTAGAATCGAACCATAGTTTAAAGTGCCTGACCAACCCTAATTGGGGTGCTTTCAATTATTAGGGAATTCTAATTCAAGGTTTTGGGTAGACTTAACATGGTTCGTATCAAGGGTTGACTGCCACAGCAGGACTTGGTGTGACCAAGAGGCAAAGGTTGAGGAAATCCAATATAAAAGGATTTTTGGATTGGGGAGTCCACTCAGCGGATCAAGGAGCTATGAGTTAATGCAGTTGGAATTTGGAATGCCTACCTAAAACCCTTCAAGTTGCTTGACCAACCCTAATTGGGGTAATGCGAAGGGAAATATGGATCCTTACCACTAGAATATTCAGGCAACAAGAATATTCCGAAGTCAATATTGAGGGCTATTAGATTTCAATAAAATAGTGGGAGACTAATAAGTATTAAGTTTTTTATTTGTCTCAATTTTATAATAAAGTAATAAACCTTTTCTCATTTTTATTTGTAGAAATTGAAAGAAATTTGAATTCAAACATATCATTACAAACCATACTCAAGAATGAAAACCTTCTCACTAACACCAATTTCCATGAGTGGAAGAGGCGTTTATGTGTCATCCTTCGCCACGAGAGGAACTTTTATGTGCTAGAAGAGCCTATTCCAGTTGCTCCTGGAAACGAGACCAGTGATGAGGAACTATCTCTTTATATGAAACATATGGATGATTCCACATATTTCTTATGTTTCATGCTATCAACCATGTTAAATGAGCTCTTGAAGCAACATAAAAACATGGATGTGTGTAGCATGATATCTCACCTTAATGATCTCTACCAAGAGATGGCGAGACAAAAGAGATATGAGATCTCCAATGATTTGGATACAACTAAGCTCGGAGACTCTATGCCAGCTGGTCCTCGTGTAGTCAAGCTTATTGGCTACATCAAACGCCTGGAAATCTTAGAGATTAAATTCTAAGATGAGTTGTATACAGATCTCATCCTATCATCACTGCCCAAGACCTTATCAAGCATTATTTTCAACTACGACATGAGAAACAATGAGAACAGTCAATCAGAACTTTTGACCTTGATTCTCCAGGTAGATTAGGACATGGGGCATGACAAACCCGCGGTCCTTATGGTGAATAGGAAAATGAAGGAAAAGGAAAAGGGGCCAAAGACTTATAAACAGTCTGAAGCCCCCAAGCGTTGTCCCTCCAAGAAGGGGAAGATCTAGAGGCAGGGCAAGGAATGGGAGGTGGTGTGTTTTGCATGTGTCAAGCAAGGACACTGGAAGAGAAACTGCAACCAAAAGTGTGGGGACGCTAAAGGTGTGTTCGCTATCGAGTGTAATCTTTCTATTTCTACACATTGGGTATTAGATACAGCTTGTGGGGGTCACATATATATTCAAATGTAGTTACCAAGTAGATTTAGAAATATTTCCATAGGAGAGGTGGATATTCAAGCTTCCAATGGAGCAAGGTTGGCTGTATTGGCTATTAGCAATTACCACCTCTCATTGCCAACTGGCATGATTTTGGTTTTACAAAACTGTTATTATGTGCCAAGTGTTACCAAGAATATAATATTTGTATCTTGTTTGGATATGGTTGGATTTATTTTCAATTTTGGAAATAAGGGTTGTCTCTTTTATAAGAACATTGTATGTTATGGTATGACACATTTAAATAATGATTTGTATGTATTAAATTACGAAAACCAAGTGTTGGAAATCGATAATGAATCAAACTCACATGACTCATACATCACCCAGTTGTGGCATCACCATCTCACTCATGTAAATGAGAAGCACTTGAAAAATCTCTTCCAAGATGGCTATTTAGACTCTAATGATCTAAAACCACTTGATAGATATAACGATTTTTTACAAGGAAAAATGACCAAGCTGCCATTTGGTGGACAGGGTGAAAGGGCCACAGAGCTTCTTGGATTGGTAAACACGGATGTGTGTGGACCATTTCTAGTAGAAGCTAGAGGTGGATATTCTAACTTGATTACTTTCACTGATGATTTGAGTAGATATGGCTATGTCTACTTAATGAGGTATAAGTCATAGGCCTTAGAGAAATTTATGGAATTCAAGAATGAAGTGGAGAATCAGCTTGGTAAGAAGATAAAGAAACTTCGATCGGGTTGAGGTGGATAATATCTGAACCAAGAGTTCATCGATCTTCTACGGGAGTCTAGGATTCTATCTCAGCTCACTCCTCCTTATACACAACAGTGGAATGGTATTAGTGAAAGGAGGAACCGTAACATGTTGTATATCGTGAGGTCAATGATGAGTCATATAGTTCTTCCATTATCCGTTGGGATATGCATTACAAACTGTAGAATACACATTAAACTGAGTACCAACTTAGGCGGAAAATGGAATTCCATCTGAGTTATGGAATGGAAAGAAACCCATTTTGTCACATACACGTGTATGGGGATGCGACGCATTTATTAAGGCCTTCTCAGGAAAAAAACAAGCACACCGGGGAACGAGATGTATCTTTATAGGATATCCGAGTGAAATGAAATGATATTACCTATATAACCCTCAAGACAAGAATGTTATTGTCGATATACAAGTCATCTTTCTTGAGAGGGAGAACATCCTCAAAAAGGATAGGGGGAGAAATATTGACTTCGACAAAGTTGATGCTAAAGATATACAGGATTTGGTACAGGAAAAACTTCCACAAGTTCCTGTGGAAGAGGTTCTAGAAACACAAGTACTGCGTAGGAACTAAAGAGAGGTAAGGGAACCAGAGAGATTTGTTTTCTTAGTCACCGAGGATGGTGAATCATTATTATTGGACAATGATGAACCTCTCTCCTACAAGGAAGCAGTATAAATCTCAGAAACTGCACGATGGCTAGAAGCTCTGAAATATCAGATGGATTCCATGTATCAGAACCAAGTCTGGGATCTGGTCGATGAGCCAATTGATGTAAATCCTGTAGGATGCAAATGGGTATTCAAGAGAAAGCTGGACATGGAAGGTTAAGTTAGAACCTATAAAGCAAGGCTAGTTGCTAAAGTATTCAAACAGTGTCAAGGAATTTACTATGATGAAACCTTCTCTCCAGTTTCCATGTTTTAATCCATAATAATCATACATTCCATAACATCTTACCATGACTATGATATTTGGAAAATGGATGTCAAAACATAATTCCTTAATAAGAACCTTCAGGAAGATTTCTATATGACAGAACCAGAAGGGTTTGTGACACCAGGTGAAGAAAAATGGGTTTGCAAGTTGTAGAAATTCATTTATGGATTAAATCAAGAATCCAGGTCATGGAACATTAGATTTGATGAATCCATAAAGGAGTTTGGTTTCATTAAGAACAAATGAGGGCCATGTGTTTATAAGTGGTTTAATGGGAATGTGACTGTTATCCTATTATTGTATGTTGATGACATATTGCTTATTGGAAATGATGCACCAGTCTTACAGTCAGTTAAGGAATGGTTGAACAAGTGTTTCTCCATGAAGTACTTGGGTTGAGAAACCTACATTCTAGGGATCAAGATCATTCGTGATAGATCCAAGAGGCTGTTTGGACTATGTCAGGGTACATACATTGACTATATACTGAGGAGATTTAGTATGGAACAATCCAAGAGGGAATTATTTCCAGTGTCACATGGCCTACATCTTTCTAAGAAAATGTGTCCACAGACACTGTAGGAGAAATATATAATGAGTATGATCTCATACGCTTCAGCTATAGGATCCATCATTTATGCCATGTTATGTACCAGGATTGATGTTTCTTATGCAATAAGTATGGTAGGAAGATATCAAGTAGATCCATTAGAACTGCATTGGACTACTGTTAAGAATATCCTTAAGTATCTGAGAAGAACTAAGGATTTGTTCTGTGTGTATGGAGGAGACGAGGAGCTTGTCATCAGAGGGTATGTTGATGCTGGTTTTCAGACAAATCAAAACGATCTGAAGTCGCAATCTGGATATGTTTTCTGTCTCAATGGAGGAGCTGTGAGCTGGAAGAGTTCAAAGCATCCAGTTATCACCGATTCTACAGTGGATTCTGAATGTATAGCGGCTTCTGATGCAGCCAAGGTAGCCATCTGGATTCAGAACTTTGTCCAGGAGCTTGATGTGGTGCCTAGTAGTAAAGATCTCATTACATAGTATTGTGATAATACTGCAGAGGTGGCTCTTGCAAAAGAACCAAGGTCGCATCAATGGAAAAAGCACATACTCTGGAAGTATCACCTCTTGAGGGATTTCTATCAAAGGGGTGAAGTTGCAGTGAGAAGAGTGTCCACAGAAGAGAACATGGTGGACCCCAAGACTAAAGGCCTTTCACTATAGAAGCAGGAATATCATGTGAGAGCTAGCGGGTTAAAAGTTGTTAGCAGTTGGCTCTAGTCCAAGTGGGAGTCTGTTGGAGTTGGTATCCTAGAACCAACTACTTTTTACTTTATTCATTAATAAATATCTTATCACAACTTTATTGTTATTCTGCGTGACAATGCATCTGATAATGTTCTAATGACAGTTGTTGCATTAAAGGGTCATAGTGGATCCCTGCAATGATGAGAACCCAGAAGTGCCATAACACTATTCTTGAATATATGTTCTATGGCTGGATGATGTTATTTGAGGGACAAAAATAATATATTCCATTAGGGGTGAGGACTCATAAAACATTGAGGCACCTTCTCATGGTGTGCACCCTTGGTAATATCCAGGAGGATATTAGGAGAATGAGACCTGGCAGATGAAATCCACATTTCAAAGTGTCATTAGATGTTTCTATCTGCAGATATTTGTATTGGTCCTCTGACTTTAAGATTATTATTAATGGGTATTACAACTCACACACTTAGATGCATTGACGAAAACTGTGACGACACACTGTTCGCAGTGAGGTAGGATATGTTGGGTGCATCACGAGTAATAATGCATTAATAGATAATGTGAGAAAGTATTTATCCCTTATGTTCCTTGATGGAAGTAGATATCTCATGCCCTTTGATGGAATTAATATAGCCTACATAAATCCATGTCCATGGTATGGTATGGGTGAGTTCAATTTCGGGAAGTTAGAGAATGAATAATCATGCACATGGGTTGATGGCACTAGCATGAAAACCGCCTGATTAGAGATATCAAGACAAAGGGATTATATTACATGGTAAGTGTTTGTATTAGGTGACACGTTAATGTGGCGTCAAGTTCATTATCTTGGGTGCCTTGACCCATTGCTAGACAGTAATCTTGGACTTTAGGAAAGCCCACCTAATGCCAATGAGAAAGAGGCCTAGAGGGTCACACACTAAGTGTGTCCATGTATCTTAGTTAAATATTAATTTAAGAAGTTAAATAAATATTATTCCCGACCGTGGTTTAATAGTTATTTAAGGATGATTGATCGCATTTATTTCAATACGAGTTATTCGAGAGAATATATTGTGGAAGAAATAATATATATTTATTAGTGAGTAATATAGTTACATTTATTTAAGAAATAAATAGCCATTACTCAAGGTCTAATAAATGTGGTGGAGGAAATAAAGAAAAATGGAAAATAAAATTACACGCTATGTATATTAAATATACATGCCATGTAGCTTAATGGAAAACAAGTACATGGCATGTATTAATGATTACACGCCGTGTAGTTTTTCTAGTCAGAATTTTGAGGATATAATATTGTTTTATTAAATGATATTTATTATAATCAGTGTGGGAACATGTCAAGGAATTAATAATTTGACATGGTGGTTTTAAATAAGAGTTAGTGAGATAAATAAAATGTGTAACATGTTTATTTATTGTCATGGCTCTATAACCTCAAACTCGATTATAAATATCCTCACAACCCTGAAACTTTTCCCCAATCATTGTGCACAACAATTTCGGAGAATTCTTTCAAGGTCAAAAGATCTACTTCTCTAAGAACACTCTTAAGACCGAGAGAGATCCACCACCACTGGATCGAGGTGATCTAAGGCGGACATCGAAAGAAAAGGTTCTTCCACTCTAGTACCTGGAGATAACTTCAGCGACATCCATAAATATGTGGAATAAGTGTGGATCACCACTAGAGGAATCCTACACATGGATTATACAATGCAATGAGGGATCATAAGATAGTGACCTGAGACATCAACAAAGAAAAAATTACACCAAGGTAATTCTTGTAAATTAATTAAATTAATTATAACCAACATATGATGATTCTATCTCTATGGTTCTGGGACTCCCTCTTTTGTTTTTTGTTATTTGTTCTATTACAAAGATCTGGCGTTTTATATCGTGAAGGATCTCAGTTTGAATGTTGTTTAACGCTAAAATCAAAGTTGGGCAATCCCACCAATGCGCTTACGCTGCACCCGGAACCTACATTATGGTCATTCACTTTCTTGTGATCAATGTTCTCAATAATTCTCCATCATTATTTGTAAATTAATTTTTTCTACCATGTTCATATCTTCACTTACCATTAATACTCTCTAATTTTTAAACCTATTATGTGTTATCCCATATGACCTTAGTAATTCCCTTTCTCTGTTTTCAATGGGATATTTTATTTGCCCTTTTTATGATGTGGGTTTCCAAAAAAGAATTTTAAAATGTTAAACCCTTGATTATTTAAAAAAAATTGAGATCACATAGTTTATTATGTGGCGTAGAATATAGCACCTTGAGATTTTATGAAATATTTCTTTCAAATATATTTAACTTCTTTGATAGCTTTCATTGCATGCAACAACGATTTTAAATGAACCGTGATATAATAGTAAAAATATTGTTATATAATGTCATCACCTTTGCACAAAATTTACAAGTATAAATAGGATTAAAAACTTTATGAAATTTATATAAGGTTAATACTCAATAAATATTTATTGAAATTTTATTAGTAATTAATCACTCAATATTTGAATAATTTGTGTTTTTATTCAAAAATTATTTTATTTATTTTTATGAAAAAATATAATAATTAATTTCAGAAACTCTTAGAAAATATATTTTCTAAAATTACATTAAATTTTTAAATAATCATATCAAAATTATCTTTGGGATTTTTTTTTATTTTTATGAAAAGATTGATGTTTTATTAAATAGTGAATAATACTGATTTTGTAACACTTTCTATTATTTTTGACAAATAGATAAATTTAAATTCTTATTATATTTTTTATTTATTAAAAAATTTACATATAATTTATTTTATATCTAATAATAAAATTAATTTCAAATTAATCAAAAAATTTAATGATTTTTGTATAAATTAATTTTTATGGTTAAAAAGCACTATTTTCTGAAAACTGTTTCCAAGTGAATAATGTTGTCCATTTTAATTATATAAATTAACCACTAATGAAGAATTATTTCAATTAAATTTATATATTATATATTTACCAATATAAATTTAAATTTATATAATAAGTATTACTAATCGTAGAGTCATTGTAAAATCATATTTTCCTAGAAAAATGCATTTTTTTAAGAAACTAATTTTCGTGGCATTTTATAAAATTATTTTAAAATTATTTTATTAATGTAATAGGTATTTAATTTCATGAAAATAATTAAAAATTTATAATTATGAGATCTAAATTTGGTAAATAGTCCCCTTTTATTTTTTGTCAATATGAATAGTCATTGTGGTAAACTTTATCACCACTGTAAAGGGTAAATCTGATTAATCTAGGATATACCTAAGTGATAATGGAATAGTTTTTCATATTAATTCTTTTTTAATTAATTATATTAAATCATTATCACCTTATGACTTAATTTTAATTTTTGAATGGACACTTTTCCATGAAAATGACAAATATAATATTTAAAGCGGAGAATGTTGGAAAATGTCAATCTCTTAGTTTTGAATACCTCTTATGTGTCTATATAGGGAAAAAAGAAATTTATGAACAAATATAAGTGTATTTTTTTTAGATTAATGAAATTATTTTCATGATCGAAATTTAATTCTAATTTTTAGTAATTATATAATGTCCTTAAATGGTTATGAAACACTAATGTAGTATTTCTTGAATTAATAAACAAAATGATATTAAAAATATTAAAATTAATAAAATTTGAGTGAGTTGAAATGTGAAAAAATTTGTTTAGATTAATATTATATATTAATTTTATGTTAAAAAATTTTATTCTAATTTAATCTTTTTATTTATGTCTTTTAAGTCAAATTAAATAAATTGTGTGTAAATTAGAAATAATGATATTTTATGAAAAATATATTTGATTAAATTACTTAAAAATAATAAAAATATTAAAATAGGATCATCATTATAAAATATGGTCATATATTTCATCCATTTCCAATTTATAGTCCATTTGGAACTATTTTTTTAAAAATGACCTTAATATATTTTAATCTTTTAAGAAATTACAAGGGTGCCCCTCCACTTAAGTAAAAAAAGGGAACCCATTATTTTATATTCTTCACACTACTTTGAGATTTATATATTTACTAAACATTAATTATTTCTCTTCTCCACTCCCCTATACAAATTTTGTTGGTTATATTATTTTCAAAATACCCACCCTAGAGTGCATAAGAGTAGATCTAAAGGAGTTATTTCAAAGAAGAGGTAATCGCCTTATCCAATCACTTTATTTTTAATTATTCTTTTTCATCCTATAAATTAATAATATTATTAATAAAATAATAAGTTCAATATATTAAATATACTAAATTTTATTATGATTATGAAACCACCTCTATTCACCATTTTCCATAAAATTGGAACTAAAAGTATTGCTCGTGTGTATGTATGGCTTACCATCTCCATGTAGTGATACGATTCATTTTCAAACACCATATTTGAAAAATGGTTATTATTATGGATTTAATATTAACAAATTATATTTATGAAATAATTATTCTTCTATAATGATAATATCATATCTACCTTTTTTTCTTCCAAACCGTTGGAAAACGCTTACATCATTTGTGCATATGTGTAGACTACCATCCCCACAAAGAAATATGATTTTCTACAATTTTTTTACATAGATGGTAATAAGGATGGATTTAATGAATATATATATATGTGTGTGATATAATAATGATTCTAAAAAGGTGATTTTTTTATTTAACATTATTTCATTCCATCCGTCGAAAAATGAAAACAATGTTCAAGCATATATATGATATTTATATAATGATTAAAATTCTAGAGATGATTTAACCATGATAAAAATACAAGGACCAAACTATTGAACCAGAATATACATGAAAAATATATCAGATATCACCTGGAACAGTGATTTTAATAAATTATTGTTAACAAGTGGGTGATAAAAGGTTATAATTAAATCATATATAGTAAAATATAAACAATTAAGCTTCTATATATATTTTTAATCAATCTCTATTTATTATACAAGAGGTTCCAACATGTATGAAGGAATTTAGACATAAGTAAAGTGTTTTTTGTTTAATTTTTTTTATGGGACACATGACTTATAAACCACTTGTTAATTTTGTGCGGTGTATATACTTACCATGAATGTATTTTATGATTCTTATCACTGAATTTATGGGATAAATTTATCCATATATGGTTATTTATTGTGTGGTAATTATGATTAAAATATTACCAAATAGGTAAGGTTTTTACTTTACAATCTCATTATTTATTGGGATTTTGTATGGTTATGTTTTAATGACAAAATCAACTGATATATATATTTCAATAAACTCTTCAATTTTCATATACTTTTGTTATTTCATTAAAATAAATGCCTTCCTTTAATTTTTATCACCTTAATTACTCATGATAAATTAAATATGTTAATAAGGATAACTAAATTTATTTGTCTCTTTGGTTGAAAAACCTTTTTCTAACATATCCATGTTTTTCTAAAATGTTTTCAAGAATTTTTTTTACAGTTCTTCTATGATTGATTAAATTAGTTTTTACCCATGTTTTAATTTAAATTTTTTTAAAATGCATCTTCCTTTCATTTTATTAATGAGGTACATTTTTATTTTTTTACCAAAAATGTGAATGGAATGTTTTGTTTTAACTTACAATACATGAATAGAATTTCTCACCATCACAATTGTTCAATGTTTCAATATAACTTTAAAATTAACCAATATTCTTTTCAAATTAAAATTTTCAACAATATTTTGGAAATATTTGTATTTTAAAATTTATTTTCAAAATGGAATGTTTTTTTTCATAAATAAATATTTTGGTGATATTTTAATGAATATTTCATATATGATAACATCATTTGATGTTAATTATGATTTATGGGGAATATTGTGCAAAGGAACAATCCTTATCCTATCTTTGGGTTTTTAATGTTTAGTTTTATGATACTTTTATAAAACCCATTTATTTTCAATAATTTATGCTCTGATGAATGGATGAAATGTTTATGAAACTCTCTTTCTTTCCATAGGTTATGATGTTATGATATGATGAATGTTTTATGATCTTGTGGAACACATATGTGTAGTTTTT
This sequence comes from Viscum album, assembly GCA_963277665.1. Lineage (NCBI taxonomy): Eukaryota > Viridiplantae > Streptophyta > Magnoliopsida > Santalales > Viscaceae > Viscum > Viscum album. Next base: position 1,892,760,872 of record OY728158.1, on the reverse strand, counting down.
ATTATGTGAAATTGATTACATTATAACCAAGGATTATTTTTATGTTATAACCAAGGATGGTGGTTACATTATAACCAAGTATGGTGGTTACATTATAATTAAGGACAGTGGACACATTATAACCCAGGAGAGGTGGGACTAATATCTCCCTCCAATGAATTGGGTAAATATTGATATCTAATGAGATAAATATCATTAGAATGTGGATTGATCCCATTTTATTAATTTATTATATCCACTATCATAGCCTCTAGAGTGAACCTTGACTGCTAAGATGGTTTGGGGAGTGAACCCATTCCACTATGATAGTCTTGGAAATGATCCTTGACTATAAAAGAAATTATTTTCTATGCATATATGTATTCCAAAAATTTATGTATTATTTAACTGTAATGTTATCATGGATTATTCTCTTTGATTCATCTATTATTCATATCTTATGATATTAAAAAATTTATTCCATGACTCGAGTTTATTATCTAATATTTTTGGTGTATGATTTTAAAATGTTATGATCATGTTCACATACCCTTATTTTCATGTTATTCTCAAATTATAATTGGTATCCCCCTTGTTTACCCATAATGAGAATAAGATATCACCCTTTATTATGTTTTCTTTTCTCAGGTTTTGAATAATGGTAGTAAGTATAATATGTCTATGAAGGGTTCCATTTATAAAAAACATAGCGAGATATGATGAAGATCTATTATAACCAGTTTATTTGTTTCTAAGTTTCCAATCGAACTAGACCTATACAATTTAGTCATGGGTCATTATGTTTTGTTATGAATATTCTTCTATTAAAATTTTTATATATATTTATTATAAGTATGGTTCATTATCAACCATCCCCTCCATGACACTATAGAGTAATCACCCCTTTTTCCTTGGCAAACCTTGATAGTTTTGGGTGGATATCATCAAGGTATGTTCAATGTTTTTCTTGTTTTATCCACATTCCCCTTGATATATCCTTGATAATTCTTTCCCTTAATTATTTAAAACCCAATTAGGTTGAGTTTATTTAATGTAAGGTTGTGGATGGAGAATTGATTATGTTCTTTATATATTTATTCTCGTCAGGATTAAATCTATTCATTTCTCATCAATGGTTTTGATTTCAATGATATTTTCATCATTCGTGAGGTAGGTGTCTCTATCCTATGGTCTATCCCTTAGTATGCCATGTATTCATATGATATCCTTCTTTTTTGAATTATAAAATTGGGGAATTAAAATACATGAGAAGTGAACATGATATTTAATGGATGTGAATGTGTTTCCTACGAAAGGGTTTTATTAAAAACCATTTTGATGCGCACTATGTTTTTGCTAAAATGCCTCAAAGTTTATTTTCAGAAAGAAACGGGTTCTAATGCATGGAAGTAGTGTGGTATCATTATAGAGACTGTTTTATGAAACTTTGGGCTTGGAAAAGGTATTGATTTTCCTTGGAAAAGTTTTATAAAATATATAATTGGTTCCTTGAATGTAATGAATATTTAAAAGCACATTTGAACACTATAGGGTATGGTGAAAACCCATAAATATAAAAGACATAGTGGATTTAGCTATCATTAAGATAGGTACTCATGATTCCATGGTTTCTATGGGTAGCCTTTCTAAGGTACCTAGGTTATTTTACATATAGTTTTCTTAGACGAGATAGTGTTTATTGATTCTCTTAGTTTTGTATACCCTTATTTTGTGACCATCCCTTTGGTGCTTTGAGGATACATTAATTGAATGTATACTAATATGCATATTTTTTCATGTGACATGGATATTTATTCTTGAAACATATTTTAATCATTTAATAATGCCTCATGGATAAATATTATTTCATAATTATTTGTTTATTGAATATAGAATGTTTTTAAATGAAAAAAATGATAATTCCAAATGAAAAATGTTATATTCTAGAAATTTTTTTGGAAATATATTTTATATAAGAGTTAAGGGATTCACGTGGATAGAAATTGTATTGATTCTATGTGGTATCATTCTAAGATTTATTGCGCATGCCCTAGTTTTATATTTTTTAAATTTGTAGCCTTGGTTTTGTAGGATACTAGATAATGAAAGAGCACCTTGTATAGGATTAATCTCTAAGAATGTGTTTCCTTTATAGTGGGTTAGGAAAATAGTGACATATAGTCACATAGATATGGACCCATGGGTTGTTTTGGGTTCCATGTTTGTGGTTTACCATTTCTTTTTTTATAACTTGTTGGATGTTATCTTTGAAAAAAATTCTTTTGACATGTGATGTTTTTATGTATAGTTTTTGTGATAATATATTTTTTCCATCATATGATATTACTATTAAGGGTGAAATCTATCCCATGTTTATTTATATGATACCCTAGTTCTTGTCACCAACCCATGGCGATCGAGAATGTGCTTTGGGATTTTTGGGGAGCCAATTCAGGTGATATTATTGGTTAACATGGGTTGGTATATTAAAAATTTGTATTAAATGGTATAGGTTATCATTAAATCCTATGGCCATGCTTTTATATCACCCTCTTATGTCTAGGGGTTGTTGATAGATTGAAGAATGGACTATTAGAACATGAGTGGCTTTGTGGGAGTGTTCTTGGCCAGCTCACTTTCATTAAAATCTCTATGTTACCATGGGAAGAATAGGTTTTTATATCATCCTTATTTATAGTTTTGAACATTTGAATTTAGATATATAAAATTCATTTTATGATAGACGAATAAAAATTTACTAAATGGTTCCTATGCTCATTATTTTATAGAATATATCTCCTTCAATAAGAACATATCTCTATTATTCTATGTAAGATATGGAGAAAGTCTTATAATTGAATCCTCTAGTTGAGTCTAATTTGGTGTAAACTACTGTCTGAATGATCCAATCCATGAGACAAGTTACCAAAATTGAACTATAATAAAGGTTATACCATGCTTCTAATATCACTAAGAAAAATCGACAAATCTTAAATGGTGAAAAGGGACTCCATTATTCAAAATAATGGGTCAAGGGAATTTTAAGGATTTCCCACATCTAGAAAATTCCAAAAGACTCCAAGGTTAGTTTCAACATTCAAATACTTTAAGGGCTATGAAGGATGTTTTGGGAATCACTTGGGAAATATAAGTTTCATGAAGATCTCACCTGGAAAATTTTCATGAAAACAAATCAATCAAAAGGTCTATCTTGATACATTAATAGTGGTAAAGGCATAAGAGTTTGTTTCTTCGGAGTAGATAAATCATTATATCATGGATAATTTGACTCGGTTTACCAATTTGGTTTTCCAATATCTAGATATTTCTTCAATGACTATATCAAGTCACAAAGGTTTGAGATGAGTTTGATGGAATATTTTTTGCCTATGTAAATTATTATATGACTACCCACCTTCATATTAGTTATGGAAAAGGAAAATATGTATTGGTTTGTGATATCTTGGGTGAATCTCAAAAATGGGATTGAGATCTACAGTTTCTTAGGATTAGATGGGTGTTAAAGGTGCTTTGTTTATGAATTCTATAATCTTTCATCTTCTATAACTTATTTCTCCTATAAGGGTGTGGATTTTTCTATGGAGAGACAAATTTCAGGTATATTTTGAGGATTTTAAAGGTAGATTGATTTTTGCTCCAATCTTGATTCATCATGTGATGTGTGTTGGTTATGATATTTACTATGATTCCTCATGTATGAGTTTGGTTTATGTTCTGATTCAAGGGATACATGTATTAGTTTATGTGTATTAGGAGTTATCCCCTTATTAGAAGAGATATCGCATTCATAATCTTGATTTACTAGCTTTGATGAATGATCTTAATAATTGGAACCACTAACTCTTACCAGATTGGTTTATGGTATATTTAGACCATAAGATTTTTATGTATATCTTCACTACTTGGGATATAAATTTGATAAAAAGATAATGGGTGGAGTACCATCAGACCATTGACTTTCATATTTCTTACTCCCCCATGAATGGATATGTTATCACAGATGCTTTGAGTGGGAATTTTCTAACTTGGGGAGTGAAAGAATTATTGGAACAATAGATCTTGATGAGATTGATTATTGACATTCCTTTATTCCTATCTTATTCTATGGATAGGAAATTTATCAGCAATCAGATTTGACTTAGATGAGATGAAGATGTGGTTTCAACACTTTAGAAAGAATATTTTTGTTGGGGGAGACCTAGAATGATTGGTCATATTCTTCTGAAATATTTTTTTGCTTCCTAGGTAGGATGGTTGTTCTATAAACATCAAGATAGGTTTTGATAGAACATGGATAGAGATCCAATTAATATGTGCACCATAGAAATACCAATATGTATCATGAACTAGTTTTTCATTACTAGTGGCCAATAATGATACGATAAGTTATGGATGTTGTGTCTTGATTCCTTGTCATGGTTTCAAGGTAGAACACCATATACCTACTATTTTGGTGGGAACATTTACCCATTATAGTGTGTAAATGGGATGATATAGACATAGAATTTGTTATTGATCTACCTCATAATCGTAATGTTAAGAATAAAATATGGTTTTTTATTGATCAACTCATGAAATACTCATATTTTCTACCTATCAATGAGTCAATGAAGGTAGAGGATATTGGGAATCTATATATTCAAAATATTTTCAAACATCATGGGGTTCCATTAGCTTTCATTTTTGATAGGGGACATCACTTCACATCCAAATTTTGTAGTGTATTAGGTAAAATGGGTTATTAGTTGATTTTAAGCATGAATTATTATCCCCCAAATGGATGCATATTCTAATAATTCTATCCATATGATTGAAGACATACTTCAGGCATGCGTGCTTGACATAATTAGATCTTGGGAGAAATATCTTCCCTTGGTAAAATTTTATTCTAAAAATAGTTATCAGTATTTGATCAGGATGGTTCCATTTGAGGCATTGTATGGGAGGCCTTATAGATATCATATGTGTTGGGATGTTATTAGGGAATGGTCCTCGGTTGGACTAAGCATCTTACAGGATATGATAGGTATCATGAAATTGATCAGGGATAGATTTCCATCAACCGAGAGTCTCCAAAACTATTATACTAATTATTTTCATTGTTCATTGGAGTTTGAGATAGGTGATCAGTTTTTCCTCATAGTTTCACCTTGGTTGGAATATAGACATTTGTGTAGGAAGTGTATGTTTTCACCTTGTTATGATTTCCTATTTGTGATTTTGGGACAAATTAAGGAGGTTTCTTATTTATTATAATTTCCTTCCCAATTTAATTGTATCCATAATGTGTTTCATGTTTCCTAAATGAATAAGTATCAACCAAATCTAACCCATGTGATTGAGTATGAGGATATTGAGATTAAACCCAAGACCTTGCAAATTGAAAGGCATGTTTAGATATTAGACTGATAGGATAAGTTGTTTCATGGAAATATGATCTCATTGGTTCAAGTGACATATCATTGTGATAGGTAAATCCATGAAATATAGGGCTTAAAAGCCATAATGATGTAGCAATGTATGTATCCCTTTTCAGGTTTGTGATCATGAGCATTTCTAGGGACAAAACTGTTTTATAGATGGGGGGATTATGATACCCTCTAGGTCAAATTATTTTTTTTTGATCTTGGTTTATCTCTTGTGATTTTTTAGAGTATTTTGGGAGTCATGGGTTAAAAATTTGGAGTTTTAAGGAAAATAGGCCAAACATATGGTTTAGGAACATGATTAATGTTATTCATGTTGTAACTATATGATATAGATATTTGATTATAATGGTGATTTTTATACTTTAAGCATACTTTTTCTAACTATTTCTTTATTCCCAATAAACTATTTGAATTGGGTTTTCAATGGATATTGGCTACTACATAGTTAGTACACAGTTTGTCTAACTGTGTCGCCTAACCATGTGACCTAATCCAAACTTCATTAAATAGAAATTTAGCATGATTCCCTTGGTCCTTTTTAACTCTAACCTCCTCTCAATCAAACATTATCTCAAAACTGTCCCTCCATGACACTCTAAAGGACTCTCCCTATCTTCCTTGGTGATCCTTAATTGTTTTGGGTGCATCTCATAAATGTATGTTTAGTTTTTATCTCATTTTCTTTTATTTTCCCTAGAAATATCTTCAATCACTTTTTCCCTTAATCTGTTGGAACCTAATTGGGTTTTTTTGTTGAATATAAGGATATGGAAAGATAATTCCTAATTTTTTTAAAGATCCAGGCTCATGAGGAATATATTTATTCATTTTTCATCATCGGTTTTGAAGGCAATGATGTTTTCATCATTATTGAGGCAGGTGTCTCTATCCTTTGGTCAATCCCTTGACATGAATTTTTTTCTTATTATTTATTTTGGTTTTGAATTATGAAACTAGTAAATTAAAGTCCTTGAGAATTGACCTTGATCTTTTATGACTATAAATGTGTTTACTAAAAATAGGATTTTATTGAAAACCTATTTGATGCACGTGGTCTGTTTTTTAAAACTCATCAAAGAAGATATTAAAGTGGAAATGGGTTTCCAAGTATTTAAATAGTGTGGTATAATTATATAAATTGATTTATTAAAATATGGTTTTGTAAATGAAATGTATTTTCATTGGAATTATTTTTTTGAAATTTTAAATTCACTCCTTGAATGTAATGATGATATAATAACACATTGAAAAGACAATAGGGTATGAAGAAAAACTAGACATATATGAGACCTAGTGGAGTTAGGTATCACTGGAGGAGGTGATCATTATTCCATCATTGATAGGGATATTCTTTTTGAAGAGCCATGTTTCCTAGACTTATAGTTAAATTATTATGGAAAGTGTTTATTTTTTTACTTAGTTTTTTACACCCTTGTGTTCTCATTGTCCCCTTGGTGCTTTGACGTTACATTACATGCATGAAAATTGATTTAAATATTTTCCCATTTTATATAGATATTTATTCTTGAAACCCATTTTACTCATCTACTTATGCTTTATGGATAAATTCATTTTCATATTACATTGAAGATTAAACATGGAATGTTTTGGAGAGAAAACCAAAGGATGATATAAAAGAGAAAATGATTTCTTCTATAAATATTTTAAAAATATTTTTATATAAGAAATAATGGATGAATTAAGATGGACGTTGTATAGATTCTTGTTGGTATCCTACTGAGCTTTTTTTCTCATAGGTTAATTTCTCATTTGGGAGTTTATAGCCTTTTTTAGGATACAAGTAAAGGTAAGAGAATCAAATAGTGGATGGATCTCCTAGATCGTGTTTCTTTTATAGTGGGTTGAGACTATGATGATATATGGTCTTGTGGATATGGACCCATGGGTTTCTTTATGTTCTATGTTTATGGTCTACCATTTTTTTCTAGACCTTATTGGATGTTACCTTTGTAGATTGGTTGTTTTTTTATATGTGATATTTTTATGGACACCTGTTACAATACTATATTATTTTCATCTTATCTCATGTGTGTTGAGGGTCAAGTCTTTTCCATGTTTCTTTTTATGATACCATGGTGCTTTTCTCAAGGCCATGGTGATCAAGAACACACTTTGGGCCTTATAGTGGGATAATTTTGGTGAAATTATTGGTTGAACCAAGTTTTTTATTACTATATTTGATTTTAAATTGTAGTTATTTTGGATCCTTCCTAAAAAATATAACAAATGAATGGTTTTTTGTACCCATATTATATTGGGTCCATCAGTGTACATTATAATCACTACTACAAATATGGCCTTTAGAAGTGATAGGAAATGGCATCAACAGCACTATAAAAGTGTTGTTAATTGAGGCAAAGATAAAGGGGTTCCCTTTTATCAGCGCTTAGAAAATCACTAATAATGGCCTCCTTTATTAGTGCTAAACAAATAGATGATAAATGGGTTAGTTATAAGTGCTTTTAAAATGTTTTGATAAAAGTTAAAAAATAGAATAAAATAGATTAAAAATAGTTTCTGCATATCGAGGGAGGGCCCTCAACAGCGCTTGAAGCCCAACTTCAACAGCGCCCCACCCCCCATCCATAGCCTGTACTCCCCAGCCACCCCAACAGCCTTTAACAACACCCCTAGACCCCTTTAACAGTGCTTTCCATTATTCCCCACCAGCACGTGTGACCTGCCTCCCCCAGGATTTGAACTCGGGACCTGTTACCTGCGCGCCTAAGCCTTTACCACTACACAATATTTCTTTGCTCTTAATTTATTAATATATCTATTAATTTATATATATATTTAGTTATATTTACTCATATATTAATATATATATATATATATAATAACCTATATATATTTATATTAATATATATATATAGTTATATTAATATATATATATATTGAGTTATATTAATATATATATATATATTCGTATATTAATATATATATATATATTAATATATATATATATTTATTTAAATATCTGTATATGAATATGTATATATATCGGTATATTAATATATATATCTTTAAATTAATATATATATAAATATATTTATATTTATATATTAATATATTTATTCACATATTAATATATATTTGTAAGATCTGTTTTGAATGCATTTATAAAATATTCTTTTTATGTGATTTTGTAAATAAATAAATACATATATAAGACAGACACACAAACACAGACACACACACACACACACAGATATATATATATATATATGTATATCTGTATGTATAATTATTCACACACACACACATATATATATTCAAATATTATATGTTAATATGCATATACATATGTTTAGAATATATAGATAATATATATCAGCTTGTCAATAAAGGCACACACAAATATATATATATATATATACGTACAAATTATATAGGAATATAAATATTCATATATTAGTATTTTAAATAAAATAGATATTATTTTCTTATTTATATATGGCTTATATATTGGGAAATGTTTTTTATATGTAAATATATAAATATGTTTAATTGTTTATTTATAAAATTAAAATTTTATGTGTGAATATATAAAAAATATGTATATATAGTTATATATTTTATTATAAATAACATTACATTTATAAAAATGATAAAATTTTAAATCTATAATATGAAGATGCATGTAATCCATTGAAATAAATTCATCCCCCACTAAAAAAGGGAAAAAATACCCCCTTAAACAAGACTAAAATTCCATCAAATGTTAAAAGACTGAGGTATCCGGACTAAAAACACAATTTTGGAGGCCTTCTAAACCTTTTTGGCCTCAAAAAAATGTGATATAAGGTTCCCTTTCATCATTAGCGTGTAGAGTCGGGCGCATGATTCCATTTGATATGTTGTAGAGCTCAAACGGACACCTGGATCTAAAGTTATGGCCTTCGGAAGTTTGAGTTACATTTTCAACTTATTTTAGATCATTTATTTATTTTTTTGATTTTTTGTGTCTTAAAATTTTTATTAAATTATTATTAGTCTATGATAATTAGAAAATTATTAATTAATAATATTTTTTAAAATATTTTAAATCCATTTTCACTAAATTTTATATATATTAAATGTAATAGTCTATTTATACTTATCTGAAACATATTTAAAATATATATTATATTCATATCAATATAAATATAATTATATATCAATATATTATTTTTCATTATTTTTTTTTGAAATATACACTTTATCAGCGCCAGGAAAAATCACTGATAAATCCCCCCCTTTATCAGCGCTAGTAAAAAAAGCAGTAATAAAGGGGGCCCCTTTAAAAGCAATAAACAAGCGCTGATAAAGGGTGACATTGAGGAAAATCACTTTTGTGGTAGTGAATATATTTGTGTAACCAAATTTACATCTTTTGAATAGAAATTCCATCTATAAATTTAGATAAATTCTTAAAAACATTGGTTACACAAACATCCACGGATATTCCATCAGCTATGGAACCCCTTTTACCTGATATAAATATCAAGTTGAAGTCAAAAATCTAAAGATATTCTATATATCTATGTTGCCTTATATTTAAATACTTTTTTAGATAATGTGTTTCAAGATCTTATTATTCATGAACACTATGAATTTCTCAAAAAAAAGTTAATGACATAAAATTATCAAATCTTGGACTACAATAGCTAATTACAAATAATGTGTGGGATAATTATTCTCATAACCCCATAACTATCATGATCCATCAATTATAACTTGATTTCCCTTCATGATAACACATACCAATCTCAATATTGATGCATCACAATAGAAAATATATCCTTGTCCTGACTCTCAGAATATAATGATAATTACTAATGTAAGGTGAACCTTAATCTCATGAAAATATTTTTTGTAGTCATCGATCCATTAAAAAGAAACACATTTCCTTATCAAAACAGTCATTAGTGAGGAAGTTCATCAAAAATCATGAACTAATCATCGATAATATCATACTAAGCCAAGGAATTTTGTATATCAAAAAAATTCTTTGGTGGATTTCAATTGATAACAACTTCTATCTTTTAAGGATCTACCAAGACTTATATTTATAAAATAACATGGATAATTAAATATTCCACTTTTATCCAGAAATTATACTTTAAAATATTAGCATAAAGGTGATGTTTTTGTAATCTACCGAACACTATGGCCAAGTATTGTTCATGATTGAATTGAGTCCTAGATTACACCAGAATATCATCGATGAACACCACTAAAAAGGAGTCTGGATATCTTTTGAAAATATGATTCATCAATTCCACAAACATTTTTGGTGAATTCAGAATACCAAAGGGTTTAACTGTGTATTCATTATGACCATAACATCTCTAGAAGTCTTTCTTTGGAATTTTCTCTCTCTGAACTTAGTGTTGGAGATACCCTAATTGTATGTAAATTTTAGTGAACCAATGTGGTCACCTAGATTGTTAAAATTGATCACCAATTCAGGGAAGTGAATATTTGTTCATTATCATAGCATGGTGGTACTTACTATAATCCACACAAATCAAAAGTTTTCCATCTACTTTCCTGAAAAAAATATCAATGCTACCCATGGAGATGTACTAGGTCGAATGAACCCTTTTAATTCTAACTCTTCTAGATGGAATTTCAATTCAATTAATTCTATTGGTTTTATCCTATAAGATAGAAGTTAAAGAGGGTCAGTCCCTGGTAAAATATCCATTATAAATTCCACTTTTCTTTCAGGAGGTAACCCAAAAAAATTGTCTGGAAATTATTCAATGATCATTGGAAAACATCTATTTCTGATTTCATAAAAATATGAAAATGTAACTACTTCCCACTAATAAGAGTTAGTCATGATAATTGGCACCAATGTTTGTTCTTGTCTTCTATTCACATCTAAAAATATTTAAAAGATATACTTAACACAGTTGGAAGTTGTAAAACTAACCCATTGGTCATAATAGTGGATTTGGGCCTTGAAGGTCATCAACTGATCCTCTCCCATAATCAATTAACTTTTATCCATCCAAATAATAGATAAATACCAAACCAATTAATCTCCATTAATAATTATAGATATTTCAGCACACATAAAGGCTCAACAATGTCATTGGATGAGAGGTGTTTGACATTTGAAAAAAGGAGTTGTCTCAATATGTAAACCCATATAAGAAACAACATAATAAGCAATATAATAATGGGATGTACCCATATCAAAAAATGCATTCATAATGGTAAGATTTAATAGAATAGTACATCATGCTATCAAAGGACCTTATTGATCATATGCGTTCATCTGATCAGCACCATAAAATTTTTTACTTATACCCCATTGATCCTTAATTTCTTGTTGAGATTTTTTTTCCTAATGAGTCATGATATTCCTAGAATTATCCTAGATTTCTCATTTCTGTGTATAAGATTTAATCTGATGAGTTCTTCTAGACAATGTATAAGATGTCTATGATACCTGAGATACATCTTTAACACCAGACATTGGAGTGTTATATAAATAGGGTTGTGTATATATCATGTTATTATTGTTTTTGAAAAATCATGTTAGATCTGTACAGTATTTATTCATATGAGTGAAATAAACACATTGAAAATATTTGATAATATTATTATTTATTTTAGGAATGATTATGGATTCAATAATTTGATCCTGAGGTGTCACCCCTCCTTCAGAATTGGTGTCCCTCTTTTTTTTATATGCTAAATTAGATTTCCCACCTACACTTCTAAAGAAAAAAAATACTTCCTCATATATAATTCCCAAAAATATCGATTTACACCATAATATCCCTATTAACCATCTCTGTATAATCTATAATATATAGGAAAATTATTTTAGATTGAATATCTGGATGAAAACCCAAATCAATGATGTGTTCTTCAAGGATGTACTAGCTCCTACCTCCATATCGAAATGAACTAAGTTCAAAAACATAGTTTGATACTCTATTATTAATAGGTTATTCTTTTTAAGGTAGAATAAATCCATTTTAGGCTACCTTGAATGTTTGAGGATATAATTGTTTATTAATTTTTTTTGAAATTCCTCCCTTGGATGACCTTGGTCAAGTCTAGCATGGAAAACTAAATCCCACCATTATCATGAAAGATCCTAAAAAATATACACTTCTAACATGACATTTTTATTAACTGGTGTACTATGGAAATAAAATATTCCATTAATTATATTCATCCACACTTCTATTTTTTTAGGTGTGGAGTCCCCCTAAAATTAGGTGGATTATATTTCTAAAATTTAATGGTGTGATCCACTTATTTGGATTATTCGTTTTGATTTCCTCTATTAATGGTATGAAAATCCTAAATGATGCTTTGGATAAGTTTTTGGTTTACTTATGGATCTGGTACAACTACATTTTCCATGACCTCCTCTTGATGATTTCTATAGAGTCTGTATAATTCCATTTTTTATAACATAGACAAAACATCATTTAGTAATTAATTACTTGAAACAGGAGGCTTAGAAAATAACAAATCACTATACGAAACAAGATATAACCATTCTTTCTAAAATCCATCAATTGGAACCATTTTTCTCAAATCATTAAAAAGTAAATGAAAAATGTAGTCCTCGTGGAGAATCTTACTAACAATGCATGATAGTAAACACTCATCTACTAAACCCATGATGATGAAATGAAATCTCACCTTGATGTGTCTTAGAATTCTTTTGAACCCAAATCACCCATGTAATGTGAATTTTAGCATGAAAATATTTTCTATATATTTTTATTATATACATTACATTTTTTAACATTCCTTTCTCCTTGTTATCATCCTAAGAGATAGGTAGACCAATAAAAAATGATATCATTTGTAATATCACACCACAACTCATTGGATTGAGAATATGAGGATTTTTACTAACATTTTGTGACATCCCTAAGACACTGAAGGCCTAAAATAAGTTCTATAGGATTTAGAGAGATTTGGGGAATGATTTTATCTAAAGAGACAAAAAACCAAATGAGGCAAAATAAAAACCAAACCATCTATATGATACATGATTAATAAAAATACATTCAAATAGATACTAAGGACCAATTAAATTATAATATCAGTGACAAGTAATAAAATAAAATACATGAAACCAAAGAACAACCAAATTTAGTAACACATAAGTGGAATCAATCCAATGATTCCAAGACAGACCTTCAAGTTATGAACATAAAAGGAGGAGGGTACATCATGACGAATGACTATAGACATGAGAAACATTTCATTTACCTTTATCCTAATATATTATATCTATAAATTCACTAAATTTATGAAGTAGGTGGTGAGTATAAACTTATTCAGAATTCCCCAAGGACTTCCCAACACATTCCACTAGGATAATAACAAGTTAGAATAATTTTATATAAAACTATTGATAAGAAAATGAACGATTTACTATAAATACATAATAAGTTCCATGTATAAGAAACATTTAACAAAGTGTTATTGATATTTCTTTTCCCTTGGAATAAGATCCCATGTCCACACACAAGTGCTCGCATGAAACCATGGACCTCCCTATACTCGCTAGTGGTGACTCATCCTTTCACCAATCCATCATTTTGTGATCCTTTTGATGGTTACACTAAAAAACATTATCATTACAATGATTTCTTATTGATGTTGTCACTTCTAAAAAATAATTGTCCCCAAATTCACATGAACACACGTCCACCATGTACACTAAGTTCTCATATAAAATCATTCATTAAAAGCCATTTTTTTGTAATGTCCCAACCCGACTTACCACTAAACTGATATCCAAAATAGCCACCACATGACCTCAATCATGTCTCCACGTATTCCGTAGGATTCTAACTAGCATCGAGCGTCTCGGGAGGTGATGGTGTGGAGACTATACACTCATATTAAAGTATCACAGCGGTATTACAGAATGTAAATAGTATACAACAATGGAAGTAGTATAATAGATGAAATAAATATAGTAGCAGGAGAATAATATAATTAAAAAAAGTGCCCAACACCACTTCCATATAATGATTCATATAATTTTAGGTGTTACTACAAGGTACGATAAGTAAAATATAAAAAAAATAGAAAGACCCAACAGTTTATGTCCTTGAGCATCCTGAGTACAATTTCAGTACTATTATCCCAAGCCCTTATGTACACAATATAGAACAATCCAAGAATGAAAATACATGTGAGAAAGAATCTCTGCTCAGGTTTCAAAAGGCGATCAAGCAGGGTGTAAGATATAACTATCAGTAGGCTGGAACCCATTGTTTCTAGGCCAATACATCCCATGAAATAAACTAATAAGTATTGTTACAATATATATATCAATGTAGAGAAGTAAAAAAATGAATGATAAAAACTTGGTTCAAGATCCCAAACAAACACTCATCCTTATCACCTGCATCATCCTAATACGAATTTCTGAATAGGGTACCTGTGTAATCCATAGTGTGTATACAGGGTTCGAAGTAAACAAGGCAACCAAGAAGAGGTACACCACCAAGATTTTTCTTCATCTTGGGGTCTAATTCACATGTCATCACTTAGAATGGTAGTAAAAAAAGGGAGAAACATCACATGTGAATAAGAAATATCATAATAATAATAAATTATGCATCTCATTTAAACACCCAATCAATCAGTCAATCTGTCAAATCCAGTGGTGGAGTCCAAATCCCATCAAAGCTGATATAAAAGAATCACATGTCTTTCTATGGGAACACCCAATATAATCCAATACCACTAATTCCATCCAAGATGATACATGTAGAATCCTTTGTATCACTCGAGGCATGGAGAACTCTAATTCCATCCTAGGTATCTCACATAGGGGTGAGTATAACCAATGTCATGGCATAACCATATTTCCAATGGGTATGTCCACAGTTGATCCCCTAGGGAACTGATATCACTCAGGGGTATAAGAAACAGCCTAGGAATCACATTCCTAGATATCCAAAGCATCGCCTTCCATTCATTGGGTCATAACCCAATGAGCACGGTGATCCCATCTATGGCTCCTTAATATGGAACCCATGTTCTTTCTCATACCGTATAAATTGAACCATATCAAAAAGGCATATCACAAAAAAATACATATATAATTAATCATAATCCTTCAAATAAACATCTTAATGCACAATCTAAAAAATAAATCCATCAAATCCATTGTAGGAGTCTCATGCCCATCCAAGGAAATCTAAATAGAATCCCATGTATTGCAATAGGAACATCCAATAAACCAATACTATTGAGTTCATCTAAGGTGACCCATATGGTGTCCCTTGTATCCCTTGAGGCATGGTAAACATTGAGTTTTCCACAATTATCTCACATAGGGGACCAATTAATCACTCAAGATTATAAGAAACTTCATGGGAATACCTTTCCTAGAAAGCCAAAGCATCACCCCGGTGCATCAGGTCATAACCCAAACAAGCAATGCAAGTCCATCCATGGATCCTTAATACGAAACCCATGTTCTCTCCCAGCCCATATAAAGTGAACCATATCAAAAAGAATATATCATAAGTCATAGAATTAATTTTAAATTTCATTAATAAGGAATTTAAATAACACATGCTATCATGATAGTCCAAGTATTTTATACAAGCCAGGAAACTATGGTATCTAGCTAAGGACACAATGTACTAAGCATAAACATAATCACCAGGCTACAGGAAATAACATAGTTCCTTTTACAATTAAAGATAGTGCACCTCATTTATGGGTTTTATTAGAGAACAAGACATTTTATTTCAACAATTCATTTCATTAAATTTTTAAAGTTCAATTCATCTCAAGGGGTAAGGTATACAACATATGGCACAATGTAAGGGTGTAAAGTAAGACACAAATCTAGGCAACATACACATAATAATTTAAAAACATGAAAATGATGTATGGAACATGATATAGAGAATATTTTTAAAGAATTCATAAACAAAAGGTAATAAGTAAGGAATATTACCTCAATGGAAGAAGGCAAATCCAAACACTTTGGAACTTGACATTTTCTGCGGTGACAACTCGAAGCTTCTATATCCCGCCTCTGGGCATATGAACCTTCACGTATACATAAGGACACCTAGATCCTATGTACATATTCAAATGTCCATGAATATGTATAAGGGGATCCTTACATATAGATCATATGCATATTCTCATTTCCACTTACACTCATATGAATGTTTCATATATATACATAAGCACACATAGCCCCATATATATATATATATTCATGCTACCATGGGAATATATATATATATATATAATAGTATAACATACATATATATATATATGTCTACCTATTCATACATAGTAAGTTTCCTTTAACTCTGGTGACTTGAACCCACCTCAAGGATAATAAAAACTCACTACAAACAAATATAAGGACAAAAACCCACTTAAATACCCTAAATAAAAATGGTGAGACTAAACAGTAGATGTAAAACATACCTCGAACAATTGCGGAAAACCAATGATGGTAAAAAATTCATCTCATTTAGTGTAGAAAACTAAAATATACACAAAGATGTCTTGGTAGGCACACTGGATTCCCTAACACAGAAGAAGAAACAAAAAAACTAATTAAACAAAACCCTATGGTTTAGATGAACATAATTAGGTGACAAAGAGAGGGAAAGTGGAAAACCAATATAAGATTAGGAAGCCAGGTAAATTATCTTGAAGGATCATATGAGAAAACATTTGAAATCTAGTAGATATCGGTGAGCCAAGGAGGAGCTGAGGATGGGGGTGTCGCGCGCCTAGGGCTCTAGGGAGGGGAGTGACATGCAAGCGAAGGGGGAGAAAGGGTAGAAAATTTTATACCTTATTTTATTTGTATTATAATTTAATTAATTTAATTTAATTTTTATAAAAAGTTATACTGAGCATGGTCTGGGTCACGCGATTTAGAAAATTGTGCATCAATCGAGCACCCTGTACGGGGCACCTGGCGAACCCCGCAAGGGCTGGCCGCATAGTTTGGAAAACTGTGCACCAACCATATGGTGAATATTAAGAGGATAATACCTAAGTGGCACTAATAATATGGACTAGGTGCATAGTTTGGGAAACAATATGCATCCCATGCACACCACCTTTGTCCGCTGACTACAGGTTACGTGGTTTTCTACTGGTGGGCCACACGGTTTCAGACAAACCATGCACCCTATTCAGAGCACCCAAACATTTCTTTTTGTACCCTAGAACTCTCAAAACTCAAAGAGATGCCCAAGAAACCACTTGAGCCTTTATCTAAGTCCAGAAACCACACCATGAATCGTTCTAACTCTCTTATTTACATTCTGTATCCTGGTTTTAAAAACAGAATGTTCCGTAATCCTCAAAATTAAAATTCCCTATAATTTAGCTTAACTCAAATACATAGGTTATTACAACCTCCATACCTTAGAACTTCTCATACCAGAGAAACCATCAAGAACAATGAAAACATTACCCAACCTAAAAGGTTCATAAAGAACCATTCAAACTGTCATGTTGCGTTTCTAAATGCCCAACGTGCCTATAAGAATTTGTTGAAGAATATAGAACATAAGCCATCAACACCCGAGCCAACGATCATTTCCCAACCCAAAAACATAAATGGAACTTGCCCAAGCTAGTTTAGCTAGAGACACAATCACATCATCTTCTCAATAAACATTTAACTGAAGGTACTCCCCACCTTAGGCTTTAATATTAGAAAGGGTCAAATTCCGAGCCACGGTACCTCCACCATCGAAATTGACTCACAAAGAATGCCTATAAAAATTCTAGAGACACTCTTGGCATGATTTTGGAATGGAAAAATGGTCAATTCCCCACCTAACTCACTTAGATAGGTCGATTCATTTTTTCATGAGAGGCCTAGGTTGATACATGCCACACTCATCTCCATGTGATGATGTTACAAGAATTGTTCCCCACAAACTGTTTATATTAAGAAAAAGTAAAAAATTCATCCACTCAGGCTGGCCATTCAAAGATGCCCGGCCTAGATAGCCAGAGTATTACAAAAATAACTGTAATGCCTTATTCCAAGGCATTAAGTATTTACAAAAAAAATGTTCACTAAAGTACATACCTAACTTATGGTGATGTTACTTTGTCAAACCATCTCCAAACCATTAAAATATCATGCCAAAACGAAAATAAAGGTGTATTATAGATCTATCCCACATGAGTCGTTGCCCTTTCAATCATTACATCAGAGCCCGATGAAAAAGCCAGAGTAACCTTATATTCAACAACTTAATTAGAAGGAAATATCCCAAGGTAGTTCATCCTCCATGTTTACAAGTATGATTTTGGGTCAAAGCCAATATGTCCACATAAATTCATTGACTGAGCCTAGAACATCATCCGCTAGGCGTTCGAGTAAAAGAAAAAGATGAACGATGTCCAAGATTCCTTCCAAGGAATTCCGACTTGAGAAACAAAGCATTACTCTTGACTAAAAAATCCTCGATAAGAAAAACACATCAGTATGAAACTCTGATAGATATCACAGAACAATCCAAATGACTTTAAAACATTGGTGAGTCATAAGACCAACAATCTCTTAGTGTGTCAAGGACAACGTTAATATAGGTTATATTCTCATCGCTTAGAATAATACACTAAGATTATTTTAATAGTTTCCAGAAAAACGTACCCAATTACTAGAAATAAGAAGAGTCGAACCAAAACTAGTCAATCTCTTTTAAATGAAGCTCAGCATCACCTGCCGACACACCACTATTAACCAATCCCAAGCCCTTACCACCCAAGGCATTATTTGATTGCTCAAACATAACCACCAAATTTCACCAAGAATAATGGTGTTTTCTAAGGGTTTCATACATATCCAACCATAACAGAGTCATGTTGTCAAGAATTCACTATCATAAAATAAGCTCGCAAGCCTCAAATGCATTCGAGAAAAACTGACCATTCCATAATGGTCCTCCTTGGTTGTGTTCCTTATACATAGAAGGAAATGTAACTACTATTATGGACATAAAACTCCCTACCTTAGGAGTGTACTATTCAACAATAGAGAAGATTAACTATCTGCTCACAAGAACGCTAGACAAAAAATTTCTTAAACGAACATGTGATGCTCCTTCGAGCCATGATTACAACATCATTGAATTCAATGAAATCCAATGATTGAATGACTGGCTTGTAAAAACACCTAATTCCCTTGAAACACCATCCTGAACATTGGGGAGAACTATATTTCTTAATGCCCAGGTCACTCTACATGGATATGACCCAAGACTGCACTCAACATATCAAGTCTCAATGATTTCCCCAAACTCAACTAGTTTGTTATCACATTTATCACTCAACCGACACCACATACGTGAATGCATACTACCTCGAGGTTTCAAAAGAAAACAACACATCCATAATACTATCCATAGGCTATCCACCCTATTGATTCAAGTATCAGATAGGTCACATAGAAAAATAGCTCAAAGGCACATTAAGCCAAATGAATATAAAACAGATTAGCAACCTCACCAGGAGAAACAAATAGGGTCATGAGACCTACAAGAAACTAACCATCCCATATGAATTTATAACTTACTGAAAACAATAATTACTCAATTATCAATCCCATAACTAGGTCAAGGATACCATTACCACCCATCCAAACAGAGTTGTCACTAAAAAAATAAACATCCTACATGGGACAACGACACCTGAATGACACCAAATGTTAGAAAAATCATATAATTTAGCTGGTATTTGATATCTAAGGGCACTAACTACTTTGGTATATCCCTTACAAAGGAAAAACATTGACCCAATCACTAGGTTGTGATAAACAAAAGTCACCAGCTCAAGAGCCTAACATGTAAGCCAATGATAAAAAGGAGAAGGCCTATGAAAAACACTCACACTTTCATTCCAAGTAAACTCAAAGATATTTTAAACTACCCATACATGATGTTTTAAACTTAAGGACAAAACTCTATGTTCTATTTTAAATTCAACCTGGGTTTATCATAATGAAACCCAATAGCAGTTTTATAATTATTAACATTCCAAACCCCAAATGGGTTATTTCATTATAAACATGCCCAGACTAGAATACTTAGGTCAATTTGATCATTTTAAAATTTAACCAACACACTTGAGTTTAAAATTAAAAAAAATTACATTGATAACTACTTCATGATGTAACATGGCCAAATACAAGGTTTGATTATATCGTTTTTCATTCCCCCGCCTATAAATCACTCATACACTTTATTGACAGAAGTATAGCTCACATTTAACCAAAACTAATCCCATTTAGCAATATAACATTATCATATATCTAATATTCCAGTCATATGGGTGTCTATCTACCAACCTATAAAGAACCCATACACCATATAATTGAAAACAATCTCTCATTTAATCACAAGCCAAACATTTAGCCCATGTAACCAATCAAAAAAACTAGCATGTTATCATAAGCCGTAAACACAAAAGCATGATAATATCATAGAAGCATGGAATATAAATAGGTAAGGTGTGATAAGTAATCAGGAAACATGTCATAGTATAGAATGATAATGCCAATTAATACAAGTCATGACATACACTCGAGGCACAAAATTACAAAAAGTAAGAAATTATATAAATGCAACTACATGGCATGGAATGTGAATTTCTATGTACCTATAATGATGAATGAAATGTTTCATCTTTTCCATACTAGGAAGAGGGTAAAATTCCATAAAAATTCATGAATCAATAATCAGTGGAAAATACACCATACGCTCATGGTGAAATCATGATCAAATGTAATATCAAATAGCATAAACAACAATCCTGACCCAATCCAGTTAGTCATTTCCCTATGGGTGGGGTGATCAGTCTCATACATGGCTATTTAACTTGCACTGACACATTCTTATTCTCCTTTATACCACACCAAAATAGTAAGAGAAAGGAAAAATAAGGCTCTGATAACACTTTTTGAAATCCTAGCCCAACTGACTACTAAACTAGTAGCCGGACAGATTGCCACATGACCTCAAGTTTGTCTCCCCATACGCCAGAGGCTGCTAACTATTAGTGACGGTCTTAGGACGTGATTTTAGGGATACTATAACCTCATATCAGAGTATCACAGTATTATTATAGAAAGTAAATTGCATACAATAGCGTAAGAAGTATAATAAATGAAAGATAGATAGTAGTGGAAGAATAATATAACAACTGAAAAAAAGTTACCAATTCCATTTCCATATAATTATGCATGTAATGTTAGGTGTTACTAAAAGGTACATGTACTAAAATATAACAAAAGAAAAGAAAAACCTAATGGTCAACTCTTTGAGCATCTTGAGCACAAGCCCAATCATGTTCTCCCTAGCTTACATATAGACAACAGAACATAAGAATTAATCCAATGAACTGCAAGTAATAATATCTACACAGGTTCCAAATGGCGCCCGAGTATGGTGTGACATATAAATCATAGTAGGTCGGCACCCACGTTATCTAGGACAATCCATATCATGCAATAAAAAAGTAAGCAGTGTGCCAATATATATATATATATATATATATATATATCAATTTATAGAAATAAAAAAAGTAAATGATAAAAACATGGTCTGAGTTCTCAAGCCGAAACTTTTCCCTTATCACCTACTTCAACCTAAGGCAAAAGATTGAATACGGTACCTGTGCAATCCATAGTGTATATACAATGGCCAAAGTAAACAAGGAAACCAAAAATAGGTATACCCCCAAGATTGTTCTTTGGTTTGGGTCTAGTTCACATGTCACCACTCAGTGTTCTAGTAAAATAAGGGAGAAGCATCAAATGTTCATAAGAAGGATCATAATAATAATATTGGATACATATCATATAAACACACAATGAATAAATCAATATTTCAAATATAGTGGTGGAGTCTCGAGCCCATCCAAGGTGGTCTAAAAGAGTACCAAGTGTTGCTACAAGAACATAATATATAATTCAATACCACTGAGTCCATTCACAGTGATCCATATAGAGTCCCTTTTATCACTAGAGTCATAGTGAACTCTAATTTTATCATAGTTATCTCACATAGGGGATTGGGTATCACCAGTGGCATGGAATAGCCATATTTCCAATGGTTTTATCCATGGTTGCTCCCCTAGGGAACTGGTATCACCCAAGAGTATAAGAAACTACTTGGGCAGCCCTTTCCTAGCAATCCAAAGCATCACCTCTAGTGGGTTGGGTCATAACCCAATGAGCAGAGCAAGTGCATCCATAGATTCTTAATACGGATCCCATGTTCTCTCCTGGCCTGTATAAAGTGAACCATATCAACAATGCATATCACAAGGAAAGTCATATATATAATTAATCAGCATCCTTTAAATAAACATTTAAATGCATATGTTAATCAAAAAATTCATAAAATCCATTGGTGGAGTCTCGTTCCTATCCAAATAAATCTAAATAGAGTCCCAAGTATCACAGTGTGAACATACAATAACCCAATACCTTTAAGTTCATCCAAGGTGACCCATATAGTGTCCATTGTATCACTCGAGCCATGATAAACTATGATTCTATCCCAAGTATCTCACATTGGGGACCAAGTATCACTCAAGAGTATAAGAAACGTCTTAGGAATCCTTTTCTTGGAATGCCAAAGCATCTCCCCAGGTGCATCGGGTCGCAACCCAAATGAGCACAACAATTCCATCAATGGATCCTTAATATGGAACCCATATTCTCTATCATCCCATATAAAGTGAACCATATCGATAATAATATATCACAAGGAATATAATTACTTTTAAATTCATCAATAAGGTATGACAAAAATACATGCTATCAACATAGTCTAATCATTTAATACAATCCAAGAAACTATGGAATCTAGCAAAGGATACATTTCACTAAGCATAAACATAAACACTGGGCTATTGGAAAGCACCTATGGCCTTTTCCAATTGAATTAAGTAAACCTAATTGAGGGGTTATATTAGAAAACATGACATTGTATTTAAAAAATTAATTTCATTAAATTTTAAGAGATAAATTCATCTCAAAGTGTAAGGTATATAACATATGGCACAAGGTAAGGGTAAAAGGAAAGACAGAAAGTAAGGTGGAATACACATAATAATTTATCAACTTTAAAAAGATGGATGGAACATTATATAGAAAATATTTTTTAAGAAAATTTATAAACCAAATGGCATAAAAAAAGAATCATGCCTCAAATGAAGAAGGCCAAGCTGAACACTTCGGTACTTGACATTTCTGTTGGAGGCCACTCGAAGTTTCTGCCTCCCAACTCTGAGAATAAGCACCTTCACATATACATAAGGACACCTATCCCCTATGCACGTATTCTAATATCCCTGAATATGTATAAGGGTATCCTTACGTATAGTTTATATGTATATTCTCATTTCCACTTACACCGGTATGAATTTTTCATATGTATACATAAGCACATCTATCTCCATATATATATTAACGATTCCTTAGGAAGATATATATATAACATGTGAAATTACCTATATATATTCCTACCTATACATAAATGTTAAGTCACCTTGGACTCTGGAAAATCGAACCAACCTCAAGGATGATTATAACTCACTACAAAAAAATATAGGGACTCAAAATCAATTAAAGGACCTAAATAGAAAGGGTGAGACAAAATAGTTGATGTAATCCTTACCTCGAATGGAATAGGAAAACCAAAGATTGTTTGAAATGCCTCACCATTTGGGGTGAACATTGAAACATACACAAAGAGGCCCCAATGGGCGCACTGCATTCCCTGACACCAGATCAGAAAGAAAAAACCAGGTTAACCCAAACCCTAGGGTTCGGCCAAACATCACAGGATGATGGAGAGAGGGAAAAACGTCCAACCAAAGGCAGAGAAGGGATCTAAGGGCCTTACCTCGAAGGATTGTACGAGACATTAGTGGATATTAGAGAACAAAGGAGAAGCTAGAAGGGGGGATGCATCGTGGGCCTAGGGTTCCAGGGAGGGGGTGTCACATGAGTGAAGGGGTAAAAGGGTAGATACATTTTTAAATTATTTTTTATTATAAATTAATTTTTTTTAATTTAATTTTTAAACTAGGTATATCTTTTAGGGTTTGGTTCACCCGGTTTGGAAAATTGTGCAACCACTTTTGGGCACCTGGGGTACCCCGCATAGGTTGGCCTCACGGTTTTGAAAACCATGCACTAGTCGTGCGGTGAATAGTGTGAAGGTACTACCTAAGTGGCACTACTTGTGCGATATAGGTGCACTGTTTGGGAAATAATGTGTAGATCATGTGAACCACCTTTTTCCACCTATTGTAGATCGCATAGTTTGTTCCTGGTGGTTTTAAATGTTTTAGACAAACCATGCACCATGTTCAAAGCATCCAACTAATTCTTTTTGGACCCTGGTTCTCCCAAAACTCTATGAGACACTCAGGAAACCCCTCATGCCTTTACGAAAGTCCAAAAACAACACCTTGTAGTTTTATAACTCTCAGAATTGCGTTCTGAATCCTAGTTTTAAAAATGACCCATTCAGTAGTCACCAAAATTCAAATTCCCCTAGAATTTACCTGTCCCAAATACACATGTCATTACACTTTTTGAAACCACTTTCTTTCTGGTGTTTTATCAAACACCTTGTGAGAAGAATTCCATAACAAAATATTTATGTACTAAAATCAATATAGTTTTCAAAAAAATCAAATTTAATGGAATTTAAACACCAATCATTCAAGTTATATAATGAGTAGAACTATATAGAATCCACTTGCCTTTTAATGGTTAAAGAAATTGAGTAATGAAAAATGAAAAATCTATATCATTACTTGTATCTTCATCCCTTAAATAGACCCAACAAGTTCTAGAAAAGATACACAACATAGAAGATAAATATATTCCTAACAGAATAGATCTAATGATCCATGTGAGAGAATATGGGATGATCTAAAGAGAAAAAGGCGAAATATGGACTTATCATTGATTCTGGATCTCCATCTCACTTTGATTCACCAAACGGTTCTCCTGGATCAAAGGGAATTTACAAGGTAGACTAGGAGTCTAGAAGGGTTCATGATATGGAGGGGAAATGAAAAAAATGACGGATATAGGGCTTTAATCGGAATAAAAACTTAATTTTCAAAGCATTAACTACACATTTATGACAAACCATATATTTAATAAACCTTAATTCATGATTTATTTAATAATGATACACATAATAATATACCAAACGATATTGAGGCCTGGTGTCTAATAAATTATGTACATATCACATTAACTTGAAACATTGGTATAATATCTTTATTTAAAAACTCCAAAACATGCCCTTTTATTCCATCGATCTTCTAAAACAACACAAGATAACCTACGGATATACCTAAGAAAGAGGAGAGTTGTGAATCCCATTAAGGGATTAATCAAATCATAACATAATGAAAGTAATATATGTTATTCAAGAGGCATATAAAGGTGAAATAAAAGGGGTAAAAACTATTAACATTATCAGCAAATAATGATATAAGAGTTTAACATCAAGACAACATAATAATGAGGAAATGACCTAAAACATGACATCATAAGAAAAAGTGAAGGATAACTTCCAATACTTCATAAAATAGTGTTCTTGGGATAATTTATTGTACACCATACATGGTATATCATGAGATATAAACATTACCCAATACATTGGAGGGATATATAATTTCAGGCCCACCCATCACATTCATATAATATACTCATGTTAGTATGCCACATAGATCATTTAACATACAGATATATTTCATTTTTTAATCCCATTATTAAAGAGTTTGGGTTACATACATGGGAGTACCTAATAAATTAAATATAGGTATATCTATTTGAATACCCTGGAGTGGAAATGGGGATGGGTGTTTACTACACAAATGTTTTTCATGGAAAAATCATAGGATAATTTTGATAGCATAATAGGTGTATATAATGTATCATAAAAGTTTTTAATGAGATAAATGTGGTATATCCTTACTTGGAAATCATAAGTATAGTAAAAGGGATGGGTAATAACACATTCCAACATGAATAATTTAAAATAAAATGGCATAATATAATAAAGTGCTTGAATAAAGAGGGGGGAGATAATCCCCATACTTTGGCATAGTAATAACTTAAGTAAAGGTTATAATGAGTGGTGATAAATGATATCCCATACTTATAACATCCTGTTGATAGTAAATGAGTGTTTATAAAGGCATCAAAACATAATTAATTGATATTCAAAAGGCTAAACACAAATAAGGTGCTTGAAAGGAAATGAAGAGAGAGATACCTAACCTTGAGAGGGGGTTGCTAAGAGATTTAGAGGGTATTTTTAAGAGTTTGGGAACACCCTGGGATGGAATTAGAGGGGGGTACATAAAGTAAATTTATTCTAAATGGGTTTTTAGTGAATAAGAGATTAATTTTGGGTGGGTATTTATAGAGAAAGAGATGGTATTTCTTTATTAATTTCTAAATTTAGGTTTTGGACTCTGTATGCTAAAATAATCAAAAAAAACAAACCTTTCCATTGTTTTTTATAATGGTTTGTACCAAATATAAATGGTTTTTAATATTTTATAAGGTCAAGAACAAATATTTTTAAAATAATATACTTTGTGATATGGAAATGATTCAAGTTTATAAAGTTATTATTTTAAAACACTAAAATATAATATGTATTTTGGAGGAGTCCATTTATAGAATTTATTATATCACTTTAGATCTATTACGATGTGATTATACAGATCATATATTTACACTTTATTTAATTTTTACCCAAAAAACTTTTATCATAAAATTTTGAAAAAAAATATTAGATAATTTCAACATTTTGATTTAAGAAATAAAATTTATTTTTTCAAAAAAATCTAAATATGAAAATTTCTACATTTAAATAAAAATAACTATTTACTAGAAAATACTAATTTTTGAAATATTAACTACTTTTCAAAATTAATAAAAAAATCATTGGACTTCATTAAATTATATTTTCCTTTATAATTAAATAATTATTTTCTAATAAGAATGTTTTTTTAAAATGTTATTTATTTCAAAAAATATTTAATTTTTCAAAAACTATCTTAATTAAAACTATATATTTCTCAAAAATACAATTTTGATATCTTCTTGTCAAAATATAATTTTTATCAAACACGTTACATAATCATTGAAAATTTAATAATAAAAATGGATAAATATAATAATTTTTTAATTAAAAATAAAACATACAAATTCATACTATCATGGTCTATACACATAACCCATTAGTATTCCAGCATTCACCCTAAGGTTAAGTTGTATGATTGAGGTAGTTTTTTGGGTTGGTTCAATCAACATGGTTTGGGTCCTAATCTCGATAAGCTTGAACTTCTTCCATGAATAGTTTCATTCATGCTTCAATTATTAAATTTAGTCATCGAATTGGTCAATGGAAAATCATGTGATTCCATCTCTCTTAAAAGATCTAATAATTGGGATTCATAGGGTATGATCCTACTGGTCAAGAGCATCATTTCTTCCTTCTGTTTTGATAAGACCCTATCATAAACCATAATTTATACTTATCATAATGGTCACCATAAATTAGATATATTACGAATAGATAATATGATTAATAATTTTTTAAATCCAAAAGCCTATGTTAGTCCAAAATAACCAAAGAAGTGCATGTGTTATCTATAACCATATTACATAATAAGTCATTTATTCATTAAAAGGGGGAATTTAATTTATAAAATTTTGGTTTATTTCATTCATACCCCGTTCATAAATTTCTCCATTGCAATTTTATCTCATACACTAAAATAATGTAGGGTCGTTCTATTTCAATGTCTCTTCTAGTTCTCATATTGCTTTTCCAAACTTGTGGTTCCACCATAGTACTTTGACATGGTGATTTATTTTGTTTTATAGAACATTTTCTATATGATCTAACCAACTACTCCTTACATTAAAGATCATTCTCCAAGGGTAACACCTGTGGATTAATCATATCTATTAGATCTGGTATGTACTTCCTCAAGAGGGGTACATAAAACACATCATTTACTTGAGATAGGTTAGGTGGGGGTGCAAGTTGATAGTTCATAACTCTAATTCAATCACATATCTTAAAGGTGAAGATATATCTTGGACAAATATTTACCTTCTTCTTAAACCTTATGACTTTCTTATATGGTGATATACGAAGAAACACCTTATCTTTCACCTAAAACTCTAGGTGTCATTGATGATTGTATTCATTGATATTATATCTACTTTTTGTAGATTTCTTATGAATTTAAATGGTTTTAAACTTCTCTATCATCTCTTGTATAAGACCAGGTCCCATAAGCTTCAAGTCCCTAACTCCATCCAAGCATGTTAGAGTATAATACTTATTCCCATAATGATCTTTATAATGTTCTATTTAAATTCTTGAATGGAGACTATTGTTATATTATAAATACACTAGGGGAAGGTGTTGATCCCAATATCCTTGGAAATCTATTGAATAAGATCTCAATATTTCCTCAAGAGTTTAGATGGTTCTCTTAGAATGACCATCCATTTTAGGGTGATAAGTTGTACTGAAACATAGCTCTCTATCCAATGGTTGTTAAAGGCTTCTCCAAAACCTAGAGTTAAACCTTGAATCTAAATTAGATACAATATATAGTGGAAATCCATATAGTATTACCAATTATGTTATGTATATCTTTTAGAGTTGTTCAAGATAAAAATACTTCTTTAATAATAATGAAATGTAATGACTTTATATGTTGATAGACTACCACCCAGATAGTGTAATTTCCTTTAGATTCCCTGGGGATTCCTATGATGAAATCCATGGTTATTTATTCCCATTTTGATATTGGTATAGGAAATATTTTCCTCATACCCTTAGACATATATCATTCATCCACAACTTGTTGGCATACCAAGAATATAGATAATAATTAGATAATATTCATTTTTATATTATCCCACCATAATTTTTTATTCAAATATATATACATATTAAATATTTTTGGAAGAATAGATGAGGTTGAGTTATGATCCTGAATGGCTCGAAGGCCTTATATTTTTATTCATTTTTGATAATACCCTTTTTAAGGGTTAAAGGGTAACCCTTACATGTCTCGTAGGCTTCACAAAATTACATGACCTGAAGGCCTTAAAGGAAATCATCTCAGACTATGACTACATGGAACTGCCCTCCCCAGCATATACATCATGATGTCATCTCTCCACCTTTTCATGGATATTCTGCTAGATGTCCTAAACAGTGATGCACAGACCTGGTACCGATGGAAATGGTCATACCCTCTTATTATTCTAAATCTAGTAGCCATAATTTTTTGAATACATCTACTCTAAATCCTTATCTTGAGCCTTCTCCTTTTAGATTATGTTTTTTACTTATTCACAACATGTGGCTCGAAGGCCTTAAGGTGGCCTGAAGGCCTTGGGTGGACTAAAGGCCTTAAGTTGGCCTAAAATCCTTACTAACCTGAAGGCATGGGTGGCCCAAATGCCTGAAGGACTTGAGGACCCAACTGGTTTCCTAAATTCTGAAACATATGAATAGTTCTAGCTACTATAGTAAAAAACAGTACATGCTACAGTATAGCTACAGTAACCTAGAATTATTCCTCCACATGGATTTGATCCTAGGTCTTATAGATTCACTTGGAGATTCCTCACCAATTGGGATGAGGCTCATGTGAAAGGTTCGGTTATGAGAATTATCCAAAATTTACATCTTCAAATCTAGTTTTTATGGTACACATATTCATGTTCCAAACCTTACGATTCCATCGTTATAAAATTTAATCTATGGAATACTAGTTACCTTTTTCTTTAGTTCCTCATCATTTTTTGGGCCTTCTTGATCCTATAAAGAGTGTATGGATGAGTAGTTATTTGATAATGTTAGGATTAATGTCCTTTTATTATATTCACATGTATATCCCTTTAATTTCCAAGAATAATGGATCCCTTTTAATCCCCATCATGGATAGGGTTACAAGATCCTTTTTACTCAAATCATATTACACATTGATCACCTTCCCAGGATGGTGATATATTGAATAATCATAATTATATATTAGCTCCAACCACCTTTATTTGGACATATTAAGATCCATTTTTATGAACATATACTTTTATGATCTGTATATATGTCACACTTCTCCCCATAGATATAATATTTCCAAATATGCAATATGAAGACCATTATAAACAATTCTAGATCATGTGTTAGGTAGTTATTCTCTTGGATATTAAATTGATAGTAGTCATAGGAAATCATTTTTTCATCTTCCATGAGTACACAACCCAAAACATTTTTGGACTCATCATTATATATCATAAATACTTCCACACTTGTGGGTAATGTGAGCATAGGTTCAGTGATTAGACTCTTCTTTGACTCATTAAAACTGACATTCATCATTCTAGAAAAACATCACCCACATTTGAGTTAGTTTGGTTAGTGTTGCTAAAAATAATGATAATTTTCTCACAAATAAATGATATTACCCAATTAATCCAAGTAAACTATGTATCTCTATTACATATTTTGTTCTAGGTCATCTGTTATTTTAATGGATCCACAGATATCCCATTTTTAGTGATAACATGCTTCAGTTATCTATCGAAAACGTTTATTTTATATACTTTGTATATAATTTTTTCTTTTTCAAGGTCTTCAACATAGTTTCCAAATGCTCCTCATATTCTTTATTGCTTTTAGATTAGATAATAATATCGTCTATAAGGACAACAAAAAATTTAAGATGGTAATCCCTAAAGACTCTATTCATTAATTCCATGAAGAGTATTGGATAATTGTTGATCCCAAATAAAATAATTATGTACTCATAGTACCCATACCTTGTACGAAAATTAGTCTTGGGGATATCCTCCTTTTCACCTTTACTTGATAATGTCTCAACCAATCATTCACCTTAGAGAAGTACTAAGCTCCACATAGATGATCTAACAAGTCATCAATCCACAGTAAAAGTTAATTTTTATTTATCATGATCTTTTTGAGCTCATGATAATCAATGTATTGTTGCATTGACCCATCCTTCTTGATGAAAAGGATGAGCGCAGCTCATGGTGAAGCACTTGGGAAAGTAAAGATTTTATCCATATTCTCTGAAATTATCTTCTTCAAATATTCAAGTTTTATAGTGGCCATTGTATATGGAGTGTTGGATATTAGAAAATCTCTAGGTATAAGTAATTTTAATCCATACTTAGAATAGAATAAAATTCTTATAAAGGGAGTGCCATAAGGTTCTATGAGAAATTCATCCTACAAATATGTATAGAGGAAAAGTTATATACATGGGATATAATAATTTATTAATTTTATATGTTCACATATAGATCCACTTCCAGGTGTTGTGGTAGTGTTTGAATAGTTATATTAATCTTTTGTGATATTAAATAATGTATAAAACCATTGTCGCATTAGACTTTCTAAGTTTATGATTGGATAATAAGCCTATATTTCCCTATTTGATTTGGGTTATAATCATTTATTTCATCTAGAATAGACACGCATATGATAATTTTCTAACTATTACACATATACAATGTAAAATATTAATTTTGAAGGTCTACCTCATAATTTACGTAAATTTCTTAACCAATGAATTTTTAGGTTTCAATCTAAGTTATCCATGGAATATTTGCAAACATAAAATTTTATGTGAATTTTTGTACCCTTCATAAAGGTACATAAAGATCTTGTGAATATATCAAAGTATAACCTCCAATAGTTTCATATCAATTTTTTATCAAGGCCTCTTATCATCCACTAGTTTATGATTGATTTAGTACCCAATGCACCCTTTTCAAGGTTATTACCCCTAGGTAAAACTATGCTAGATTCATATCTACTTATAGTATCCAAACATAGATTTTTTTAAACAAATCCACTTAGTATATAATTTACCATAATTTTGGTGTATTTTACTATGTTAATTATTATCACTATGGTTTTGAATAAGTTTTTCTAATCTAAATCACCCAAAATTACTAGTCCTTCCTCTGATACCAATTATGACAACCACTATATTTAATACACCTTAATTTATGATTTATGACATATAGAAAAATATAATACAATCCTAGAAGATCATGAGACCTAATTTATTTGAGAAATTATATATATATAACATTAACATGAAACATGGGTTCAACAAAATTATATAAAAATCACAAAACATGGTCTTATATTCCATCGATCTTCTGAAATTGCACAGGATAACATGTGGGTGTACATAAGAAAGGGGTGATCTATAAAGATTGGTAGGGGAATAACTAAATAATAACATGATTAAATTAAAACATCTTAGTAAATAGGCATTTCAATGTTACATAATAGGGGTGAGAACCATAAACATGATCATCAAATCATGATATAGGATGATAACATTAAGGCAACATAGGAATGTGGAAACAACATAAAACATGACATCATAAGAACAAGTCTGGGATAACTACCAAGACAACATAACATAGAGTTATTATGATAACCTCACATATATCATACATGAAATCTTGTGAGATAAAAACATTACCCAATTCATTGGAGGTCTATATAATTTTGGTCCAACCCATCACATTAATATCATGTATGGGCATTAGTGTCCCATATAGATCATTCTACATAAGGAAATATTTCATCACACTTAATCCCATGATTATGGAGTGTGGGTAAAATACATGAGGTTACCCATTAAATGAAGGATAGGTAAATCTAGGTGAATACCCTTGATTTTAAATGGGGATCGTTATTAACTACACAAATGTTATCATGGAAAATCACGCCATAACTTGTACAGCATAACGGGTGTATTTAATGATTCATTGAAAGGTTTAATTAGAGATAAAATTTTTCTCTAATTACATGGAAATCATAATTGTAGTAAAATTTATGTTTAAAAACACATTCCAATATGCTCAATTGAAAATAAAATTTTATAATATAAGAAATATATTGAATAATGAGGAGGAGTGAATCCCCCTACTTTGGTATAGTAAGGAATTAAGTAAAGGTTATAATGAGAGCGGATAAATGATATAAAATCAATTTAAATAAATTGGATAGTAAAAAAATATTCATAAGGTAATTATAATATAATAAATTTAGATTCAAAAGGCTAAACACAAATAAGGTGGTTGAATGAAAAACAAGACCAAGAGATCACATACCATGGGGTTTATCCATTTTTATTTGTTTCTTCCTATGTTAGGTTGTGCAAATGGCCTCTCAAGTTGTGTTCAAATGTATTCTAACAACTGTAGCTATATGTGAAGTGGTTCGGTTTTATTTGGTTCACCGCTTCCATTTGAGGTAAATATTTATACCCATTTTTTGGTTTCTCTCTTATTATTTTGGGTCTTTTGATGATTTAGTATTCCTAACATTTATTTTAGGGAGTTTTGATCAATCTCGAAGTTCTGTGCTCACATACATAGGAATGTAAATATATATATGTATATATGTATATATCTTCCATTTACATATTCCCTCATGTAATGATGAATACGTGCACGGGGTTAAGGATATATATATATATATATATATAGGTGTGCGTGCGTGTGTGTGTGCATGTGAGTGTGGGGCAGTTCAAAGTGGTCGATGCCCAATCTATGAAGTGTCGAGTATTAAATTATTTATTCAATAAGTTAGGGTACCAAACCTTTACCTTTTATTTAATAATGCATTAGTTTTCTATTTAATACTTCTCTAATAATTTTTATTGAAATTTTAGAATAAATTTCTTAATTTTGATAATTTATTTGTTTGAGAAACAAAGTCATGATTTTATAATAAAACCCCTCTAATTGAGGTGCATTGTATTAAAGATAAAATGTTGTGATTACACTTTTATTATTTCTTGTCCTTTTGTACTAATAATTCCTTGTTCCTTGATGTTACATTTGAAATATGATATTTTTATGACATGGAACATAATAGAATTAGAAAAACATGGATTTACCTTTTTAAATGATTAAAGAACCAAGGCATAATCTAAGTAGTTGTCCTAGTTTTTAGATTGAAATTACCCGTTTATGTGATTTAATTTTTCCATTGAAACCTTCTAAGTGACCCTCGGAGATTTGTAAATATAATTGACATGTTTTGGTAAACTGAATCAGTTGAATTAAATGAAGTGGTTAATACATGATGATTAACCTTTAATGAATTTATTAAATAATTTTTTAATATATTCAATAATATTAAAACCCTGGGTGATACATGGATTCCAAAGTAGTAATTACATGTATAGAATAAATGGTTTATCATATTAACACTTTGGATGATACACAGATTCCCATGTTGGAATTCCATGGATGGACTTAATGGTTTATTATATTAATACCATTGATGGTGCATGGATTCCCAATTAGGAATTCCATTGATGGACTAAATTGTTTATTATATTAATACCCTGAATTATACATGGATTCACAAGTAGGAATTCCATGGGATGCCTTAGGCCTTGCTACCCCTTGGTTCTGGCTTGCTTGGTCTCACGTAGGACATGTCGATATACATGCTCCTAGGACTCCAACCAGTCCCTTTACTAAGTATCCATCGAGACGCTTATGGGAACCGATGAGGATGACTTGATCTTTTAAACCATGTATCTGGAACTTTTTGGTCTGAAACATTCATTATACATCAAGTACATGATTGTATTATTACACATATACTGAATGGGAATAGGGATTTATATGCCATGTTTCATGATTAGGGTGTTTCCTAGTGGCACACTCGTCATCCCGAGTGTTGTAGTAGGGTGTATCTCACTATATAGGGATGTAGGGAATGTAACCTATCTACCAGTTGTTATATATATATATACACTCATGGTGACTAATCAAACTTATTCTAGCTATGAGTCGAAACAGGTATATTTTTCATGTGT
This sequence comes from Viscum album, assembly GCA_963277665.1. Lineage (NCBI taxonomy): Eukaryota > Viridiplantae > Streptophyta > Magnoliopsida > Santalales > Viscaceae > Viscum > Viscum album. The sequence continues at coordinate 1,892,725,467 of OY728158.1, read as the reverse complement.
CCCATAGTAATTTGGGCGGTTGGTTTTTCATTTATCCAGTTTTTGTCTTCCCTATACCTGTACACTTCTTAAATTATGTTACATGGTCTGGATTGGGATAGACACCATATGTTATAGCCCACTGAGATTTATATATCACACCCTACTCTGGTACCCTTGGTACCTATGTAAACCAAATATTTTCAGGATCTTGGTTGATTTTTGTATTGCTTGTACCTGTGAGTTAAGAGGAAAGGACCAAGGTCAAGCTCAGGATGCTCATAGAGATCACTCATGGGGCTTTGATGGATTTCATTTATTTTTGTATTGTATTATAATTCTTGATGTATTGTTTAATAAATTTATTCATACATTCATATGTGGTATAAACTAGCACTGGACACTTTTTATCAATTATATAAAACTTGTATTCTATTATTTTTTTCATTTGTTTATACTAATTATACTATTTTATATTGTTTACTATCTGATAATACTAATGTGAATCTCTGATAAGAGGGTATAGTCTCCCCACTAATACTTTCCTAGACCCTCACTGCTAGTTGGAAGCCTCTGGATTATATGGAGATACGCTTGGGGCCATATGACCCACCGGTCTGGCTACCAATTAAGTGGTAAGTCAGTTTAGGACATTACAATGTGGTATCAAATCTAAAAATACCTTAATCATACTACTTTGGGTTAGTATAAAGGATACTGAGAATGTTTTAGCACTTGGTTAATAGACATTCTTGGGACTGATCACTCCACGTATAGGGAATCACCAAGTGTCCAGGGCAAGTAATTTTTTTTCATGTTGTTTGATGTTACAGTTGATATGATTTCACTTCGAGTGGCTGGTTTAATTTATACTAGTTATTTATTTAGATTTTATGTTATTTCAACCCTTGGCCTATTCCATTAAGGAATTTTCATTTCATGTATCATACTAGACACATTGAAATTAAAATGTCATTCATATGCCATGCTATGTAGTTGTGTTTATAGGTTTCCTATTGATTGGATTTTTCACCTTGAGTGCTATGTCATGCTTGTATTTATACCTATTTAGGTAATCCATTAGCATGTCTTCTTTGTTTACTTCTTGTTATAGCATTATTCTATTATTGAAATTCCATGCTTCTGTGATTTTAGCATGTCACTATGTGTTAGCGACTTGTGGTGACATTCTAGCTTGTTTTGATACATTATTTATTGCTTTTGTTAAATTAAATATTTTCGATTATAATTGGATCCATTTTTTAGTTGTAAGTTGTATAGTCACCTTATAGCTAGGAAAAGGTAACCCATGTATTTGAACCATTTTTAAGCCTATTAAAATTGAAATGAAAAGGTAAATTAGTTAGTAAATGGGATCCAAATGCCAAACTATAAAGTGTATGGGATATTTATAGGTTGGTAGATGGCCACCCATATAACTAGACCATTATATGAGATCATTTTAAATTATGAATTGAGTTTGGTTTCAATTAAATGGATCCAATTTTCAATCGATGAAGTGTATAGGCACTTCATGAATTGGGAAATGGAAGCTCATATTAAATGCAATGGAATAATGTATTCTTAAATGGATATAAATGTAAATCGATGTTTATTTTTTCTCTAAAATGAAATTGTTTGCCTTCTAGAATGTTTAACTAGTCCCAAGTAAGTCAGTTGGGACATGTAACTTATGATATGACCCAATATGGGTGTTTAAAAGTTTAAATGTTGGGAAAATACTATTGGGTTACTTTCTAGAGAACCCAGGTCAGATCATGGGGGCCCTTGTAAGTCATTGTATCTATTAAGAAGGAATTTATTTTGATAAATTGATAATTTATGACTGAATTTTAAGAAGTGTTAAAAAAATTTAAAGGATGTTTTCTGAAACATTCATGTTTTTCCATTGGGGCGTGGGTTAAAATCAAGTACCCTATGTTTTTGTTTCAAAATGTGGTAAAAGATATTTGGATTGAATATTTTTATGATTAAAATGTTAAATTTTATTAAATATAAATGGCTTCAAAATGGAACATGTAGTGATTTCCTCTATTTAGAACCCTCTTGTCAGGGTAGATAAAGTTTCCCTTTGAGTTTCCTTCGAACGAAAGCGTGAGAATTTTTCTTTTATTTTTCTTTTAGAAATGATTTTCATGATTTTATTGTAAGCTAGTGACTTCAGTTGGAATGACCTAATGGTAGGGCCAACGTTTTGCTTTAGTAAGGGGCCAGCCTGTGGTAGGTATCACCCTTAGAATTTAAATTCTTGTCCAGTGCTATAACTTTCTAGACATTTGGTTCTTTTCTGGTGTCATTGACACTTATAAGAATATTTCCTTCTAGATGATTCCCTTCTTTATATGGGTGATCATGGTATCTTTGATCCTTGTATGGAAATGATCATCGATTAATTCTTAGTTTTTGTAGGTTAGACATTCCTAGGTCATGGTCGGTCGTTTCATAGGTCTTCTGACACATTCTTTTCCACGTTGATAGATGAATCAATTTGACATCATCAAGGTTAATGTTCATATGGAGTAATGTGACTTGAGGTTAAATATCTTATATTGTCCATCCAATACTTGAATGCATAGGGCTATTATTCCTATGGCTAGTATCAAGGGTGCACTTATTTTCTTTTAAAAATCTCAGGGAAGTACATGTTCTTGTACATGGTATACATCGAGTGTAAAAGGAATTGATTTAATCCCAATGCTTGAGATTAAATCCTTAATACACGAGTGTTTTTATGTGATAGTCTATTTGGTTTTTAATTTTATGTATAACTCTTGATGTACTTGAACATGGCTCGGAGGAGCGTCACGTGTATGCTTAAACTGAATCTGGTTCTAGCATTCTTGTGACTAGCTAATCTATCTCTTCTTCAATGACTAGGACACTCCTAAGGCGGGGAGAATCATGTCATTTCTCATTTTTATATTCCCTTCCAAGTAGAAGGAAAACAATAAGGAAGAAAACTTTTAAAATTGTTGATCTCACTTGAATTCCCTTGAGGATTTCAAGTCTTAATCGTGTTGGTGCTTTCCCGACAGCACGAATTTGTTGGTGGTTGGTTGTGTACGGTTGGTTGGAAGTTATACCGAGCACTTCATCATTGATAGAAAGAAGTATCTCAAACCTTCTTGATAATCCTCTATCTCCTCTTAGTTTAATATTTCTTAGAGATAACCATGTCCTATATCTTGACATCATCCTTGATGCGCTAAGAGATCATCAGTCTTACACTGCACTAAATCTTTAAGCTATTAAGCTTGTTGGGTGAGTTTTCTCAGTGTTTCATGCTGACGCATGGTTCTTATCGAGGATGGTTCAGATCTGAGTGATTCCTGGGTTCCCAAGTAAGAATTCCTTGGTCGAACTCATGGACGCCCGCATTTTCTTTTTACTTAACCGTCAGGCGGATTCCACTCTGGGCTCATTTAATGTTAAAATTTAGATGTTGTGGGATTTTAACAACATATTCTTTATAAAATAAAGTATGAAACACCTTGGAATAGGTCCTTAGACTCCAGTATAAATGGTCGAGTGATGGTTTTACCTATGAATCATAACCGAGAGTCATGTATGGGAATCGGGAAACACGATCATTATAAACGCAAGATACCTTGGAGGAAGGCATCATAGTTCAATTTGAAATGTGTTGGCCATATAAACCAAGAATATTCATGATATGTTGGCCAAGTAGCTCAACTCATTCTCTCTTCTTTTATTTCATTTTTTATAATCATAAGGAACCATTTTAAATCACATTTTCAGGTTAAGGTGAGTGTGTTTTTAAGATCGGTAGTGTCTTCTGAGAAATATTGTGCGATCATATTATTTTAGATCTATCAGGATTCGACCATTAATTTTTAATTAAATTACGCCAAGAGAATCATTATGATTCTTAGAGGCATGATTTTTGTGGCAATTATGATAGTGGAGGTATCGGGGATTGGAATTTTACCCTTTATTAATTTAACACCTATGGTGGGTAGCATCATCGGTCAGATGTTTATCGAGATGATGACATGATCGTGTCCCTATCATAACAGGCTCGTGTAAGCTGTGTTTTTGTGTTTCAGATGGAAAGTGTGTGTTATCTCAGGTTGTAGTGGCTTAAGTACTCTTAATGGTGCGTTGGAAGTAGGAAACACAATATGATGGTCTTAAATAGACCTCATGGCCCTATTAGGTAGGTGTTGTTTTAGTTGTTTCCCAAAGGCTTATTAGGGATGAGAATTTATAAGATGGGGATATTATAGATTTCAATGTTTTTGAATTAGACAAAAATCAAAGGGATTTTAAACTATTGCATTTACTGGATAGGCTGAATTTAAAACTGAGCCTCAAAATGGAATTCTGATTGTTAGGACCTTTCATAGTTATTTTTTGGACTTAAGAGACACTACTAGAAATAGGGACATTAATGACTACCATTGGCAGTCATAGTAGGCACATTGGTGATGGGCTTTAGTAACCACCAATGGCGGTCGCTGTAGGTTCTCTACCACATGCAAGAATATAGACTGCTATTAGTTCAACCTATAGTGACTACCAAAAGAGGTCACTATAGGCAACAAAAAATTCAGCCTATAGTGACTGCCTTTAGCGGTCACAGTGATGTAAAAAATTCCAATCAATTGATGACCACCAATGGAGGTCGCTAACCTAGAAGAATTTACAATTATGCTTCCTGAATAGAAGAAACATAGAGAACATTACAAAAAAACAATTCCAAATAGTAGAAACATTAGGATACTCACAAACAATAAATGAAAAACATATTGTAACAGCACCGTAGCAGGTCACTATAGCAGTAATGTAGCAGTCGTGGAACTGTAGCAGTGGTAGAACTGTTGTGGTGGAGGCACTATAGCAGGTACTATAGAAGTGGTGGTACTGTAGAAGGTATTGTAGCATGGACTGTAGCACCCTAGGTATTGTAGTAGTACTATTCACCAAAGGTCTCTTTGGGCCAAAAAATGGGTTTTCAGGCCTTGTATTCAGATCACATGGTCTTGGGCCTTTAATAGGTCCCCCTCTACCCAGTTTGAAAGAGGTATTTACTTTAAATAATAAATGAGGCTTCAGCCCCAACCATTAAAAATTGATTCTAAAGCTAACATCAAATATCTTTTTACCGAACTTATAGTTAAACAATGAATTTTAAAAGTAAATCAAGTTACCATATACCAATAAATCTAATAAATTAGGGTATCTAATCCACGTACTGATCCTTCATGCAGAATATAAATGTCTTCAATGACTTTTTCCTAAGATATCATGCCAATCGGTGATCGTTTGGTTGGTTTTGACCCCTACACACATGATTTTCTCATTATTACCACAATGATAATAAATCTAAAAATGAACTTTTAATTGTACCGATCAAACCCCGCATCGTATTGACCGCAGTTGAGTTTAATAGACCCCAAATTCTTCGAGAAATGTTCTCCTTACTTCTCATGCCAAATAGAATTCGTTTTCAAATTTTGATACCTTCATGGGAGATGTGTCATTTTAATAATACTAAACAATGTTACTTATTGTTTTCGTTCATACCGAGCAACACGAGAATATGATTGATGCGACATTGATTCCTACATATCCAAAATTCCATGATGATTGTTCTCCTGTGATTTCATTACAAAACAAGTGCATTACGTTGATATTGACATCTTTTACATGATATATCAGTTGAACTCTAATTTTAGGGGCAAATGCCACATTTGATCATACTGAGCAATTTAGGTATTTGTTCCACATATTGATTCTTCCTACAGAAAATAAATGTATTAAATATCATTTTACTAAGATTTCATGTCAATCGGTTCTCGTTTGTTTTGTTTTGACCCTTACACATATGATTTTCTCATTATTACAATAGCAATAATAAATCTGAAAATGAAATTTTAATTGTACTAATCAATCAATTGTACCAATCAATCCCAACATTGGATTGACATGTGGTTGATTTAAATAGACTAAAAATTCCATGAGCAATATTCTACTAACATTTGATGTCAAATTGAAAACAATTTCATGCCCCCCCCCCCGACCTGAATCCCCCAAACCCCCTCTCCCTTAGACAACCCCCACTCCCAACCCCCTGCAGCCCCCACCTCCACCATGAGCACCCCCACCACCCAAACTCCCCCTGGACAACCCCCCACCCCTCCTAAATCCCCCCAACCCCTGAGAAATCACCCCCTTCAGCCCCCCACCTCCCACCTCCACCCCTCCCCCTTGGACAACCCCCACTCCCAACCCCCTGCAGCCCCCACCTGCACAGTTCCTCCCCAACCCCACCTGCACAATCCCCCCGGACATCCCCCACCGAAAACTCCCCACCAGAAATCCCCCCCCCACCCCTAGACAACCCACATTCCCCCCCCCCTTGGACACCCCCCCTAGACACCCCCCCCCCACACCCCCTGGACACCCCCCCCCCCTTGATAGACACCCCCTGGATAACACCCCCCCATACATCCCCCCTATAGCCCCTACACCCCCGGACAGCCCCCCCCCCCCTTCATACCCCACACCCAGGACAACCCGCACTTCAATTCCCCACTTATACATGCCCCCACTCCTCACTTACACAACCCTCCACACCACCCACCCACACATCCCCCCACATCCCACCACAACCTTACCACATGACATCACCATAAAAATCCCAACAACAATATTTTCCTAACACACATCAACAATTTCACCATCAAGTACCTAGCCATTTCATGGAAGTTCATCATATCAATTTATTTGTTCCACACATTCAGTTCCTTACCATATTTAAGTCATTAAACTTTTTATAAAGGGTGTTTCCATCATTCAATCATAATATGGTTCCATAAATCATAGTGGTGACAACAATTTTCAGAAATAGCCGCAAAAAATATCAACTTTAAAGAAATATTATGGAAAATGGGTAATCACTTGTGAAACACATCCTTACCATAAATTTCATTATTTCCAATTCATTAGTTTCATCAAGGCAATCCATACTCTTCACCTGAAGAGAACCTGAGTATGGTAATCTAAAAATTTATACAAAAGAAAGAATATCTCTCAAATCCCCTACCTCAATCAAAGATTTCCGAATTATTGTTTGAAAACAAGGTAATGAAGATATGATCCCAAGATCAATATCACACCAAGACATGAGGGAAAAAAGGTGAATTAATTTATTTTGGAAAATCCCCTAAATATATACTGAATCGAAAAAAATAGAAGACCATGATGCAACACTTAGAACGTGTATCAATGGTTAGGTTTTTCATTAAAACTACAATGAAATAGAGGTGGACACACCTTAATGTACCTAGTCAAAAGTGACCCCCAGAATTCATGTTGTGGTTTAAAATAGTATCCCCTCCCCACACCCCCCCCCCAGACAACCCCAACCTAAAACTCCCCTCGGACAGCACCCCCCCCCACCCCGCCACCCCCAGAAATCCCCCACTCCCAACCCCCCTGGACAGCCCCACCCCTTGAATAGCCCCCCCCCCCCCACCCCCTGAATATCCCCCCCCCACCCCCAGACAGCCACCTCGGACCCCCTTGGATCCCCCACACTCCCCCCCCCTCTCGGACCCACTCTTGGATATCCCCCCCCAGACAGCCACCCCACACCCCATAGACACCCCCCCTGCATCCCTCACACCCCCAGACATCCCCCCCTTCACACGCACACCCTCGGATATCCCCCCCCCCATGCATCCCCCCACACTCTCACGCCCGTATACAATCACCCATACCCCTGGACACCCCCTCCCCACTGACACAGCCCCCACCCCCTCCCCACCGACAAAGCCCCCCCACCTGAAAAGCCATGCCCCCTCCCCATATGAACACACCCCCAATGGAATTATACACGACATGAGGCTTTACACAACCAAACCACTAATATTCAATAATGAACACTAGCTTATCATACTCCAATAGGGATTCTAAAAAATTATCTATCATAATGAAGTATCCAATTACTGATCATACTCTTAAAATTAGAAAACTATGGAGTTTTTAAAAACATACACTGTTCTAATCTCAAAAAAAATTACATTTAAAGTATAAATCAATATATATCATTAATTTAATAATAAATATAAAATAAACACACCTCGTGAATATGATTCTTCATGTGTGGCCATGACAGTTACCTCCATCTGGTGTGGTAGGGGCCTACAACAAATAAAAATTATAAAGATTTTAATAATAAAAATAATAGAAAGTAAATAAATAAATTTTGTATAAACCTGCATCATATGATCCCCTACACCATCACTCGGACGCACATATTCCCTCAATTTTCTAACCATAGTGAGAAGTTGCACATTTACCTCCTTCAAATCATGCAACCATGCATCAAAATCTGACAGTTGTTATGTCATCCCAGCAACAACAAGACTAACAACCTCAGCACATGATACTAAAAAACTATGAATCCTCATTTTATAGGTCAAACTATATCCATGCCTATCACGACCCATAATGCAATGGAATATCTCATCCCATTTCATGGTAAGTTGTCGTTGTTCCTCTGGTAGTTGTTCTTCATGTTGAACTATGGTATGTTGATCAAGATGTTGGGAAACAAAAGAAACAGTATCGGGTTCATCTTGTTTAAACAAAAACACTCCTCACTAGGACATTTTCACAACAACTTGTCAACTTGGATTCAAAGAAAAGTAACAAAAAATTCTTGTTCTTCTTGTGATGTCAAAATTAAAGGTTCATTACCAACTCATTCATTTCTATATAAAATATAGTTAAAATTCACCAATGTAAACCAATATTGATAGAAATTACTTCCACCCACTGGATCAACACAATTACACTTTAACAATATGTATCTCAAACCATATTCATATACAACTTCAATTATGTCTGTTAATTGACCATAGTAATAAATAGAATCGATGAATGGAGAACTGATGTCACTCTTTTTTGTTGCTTGTTTGTCGTCAACATCTTCAATGTGAGATCAAAATCCATTAGAATCTATATCTTTATAATGATGAGCTATTATAGATGGACCCTCATCTATTTGGTTAAATTCTTCACTTAGTGCGGGGTCACCTAACTCCTTCAGGTTATGAACCGACATAATTCACAAAATTCAATAATAATTTCTATAGAAATAAATTATTATTATACTTCACTCATAATGAAAATAACTTTATACGTACACAATCCTTAAATCAGTCATGAAATGATGTATGATGAGATTGTTGAATTTGATACTCAGTCGCATGAGACATCTCTTCTTTTAACTCATTAATGGGTTTCCTATAAATGATAACATGATGTTTAAATGATCAACTTATGAAAACAAAACATGTAAAAGTTGAACAAAAAAAGTGATAAGACACTTACTACATTAATGGTTCAACTAATGGAGTATTGAACAAGATATATCGATACGCTTGTATCCACTTGATGTAGTCCATATCAAATATGGTTCCTTCTCCAACTGGACTTCATGAATCTGGGAGGGCGTATCTAATTTTGTTTCAACATCCATAAGATATTCTACAAAAAAATTATTACATTCTTCCATCAAATAACCATTGGCCATTGATGCCTTTAGATGAGATCTATTGTGTACAAATCATTTCAATGTATTCAGATACCACTCAATATGATACATCCACTGGAATTTCACAAGACCAGCAGCCATTACTTCATTAGTTAGGTTCACTATCAAGTGAACCATAATATCAAAAAATGAGGGGGGAAATAGTTTCTCAAAGTGACAAAGCACAAGTACAATTTGGTCCTGAAAACTTTTTAAATCACTCATTTGTTGGTTTCTTAAACCAAGGTGTCTAAAAAAATTACGCATCTCAATCAATGGTTGAACAATATTAGGGGATAAACAATTAAAAATTGCGATTGGAATCAACTGCTAAATTAGAATTTGATTTTCATTACTTTTCATCCCTTGAAATTTCATGCTCGTCAGATACACACACTTTGAAATATTAGAAGTGTAACCATCAGAAACCTTGAGCATCTACAAAATGGAATGAAATGTCTCTTTCTCTTTTTTAGTCATCGTATACTATGCAGCAGGCATATATACCTTGTTTCTCTCATATAATTATAAATGAAACTATTTCCTTAAAACTATTTCTTCCAAATCATGATGTGCATTAAAATTTTCTTTTGATTTTCCACTGACACCTAAAATGGTCCACAATATATTATTATAAACATTTTTTCCAATGTGCATGACATCCAAATTATGCTTTAGCATGTTAGTTTTCTAATAGAGGAGATTGTAAAAAATGATTTTCTTTTTCCAATTATGACTGCATTGCCTACCCTCACCAAGAATATTAGGTAATGGATGATCCACCAAAGCATTAAATTCATATACTATGCAGATGTTTTCTTCCTCAATCTGCAATAACATTTCTACTCCTGTCATGATATTTGGTGCTGAGTTGAACTCTCTTGAACCATTAAATGTCACTATATCCTTTCTGAACCTGTTCCGAGGGGGGAGAAAATGTATGTGACAGATGTATGCCCATTTTTTGGAATGTTTAATCCATATAGAATTTTTACTTTTATTGAAACAAGGGTAAGCAAATTCCCCTTTCGTACTCCATCCTAATAAATTTTCATAAGTCGGGAAGTCAATGATTGTCCACAATAAAGCCTACTATAATTTGAAAATTTCATTCATTTCAAAATCATAAGTCATCACACCATCACCCAAAAATTCATTCAACTCATCAACAAATGGCTGAACATAAACATCAATCTTATCCCCTGTAATTCTAGGTCCATTAATAATAGGGAAATGTAACATAAATTGTTGCTTCATAAAAATCCACGGAGGAAGATTATATGGAACCAAAACCACGGTCCATGTGTTATGAGTTGCACAAACCATAGACTTCAATGGATTGAAACCACCTACCGCTAACTCCAATAAGACATTACGAACATCTTTAACAAAGTCGGGGTGTCTCTAATCAAAATCATTACATGCATAAGCGCCAGTCATGTGGGTTAGCATATCACATTCCTTATTTCTTTCTGCATGCCATCTCATTAAATTAGAAACATTATATGACAGAAAAAATCTCTTCAACCACATATTTGGGGGAAGTTAATGCATTTGCTTTATGACAATCATTTTTTCCCATTTCACAGTTTGACTATGATGAGACAGATTTCCCCTATTCTCTTCCCACCTAGAAGCACCACAGACCATAAAAATATATAAATGTAAAGTTTCATTTCTAAATAACATAGAGTTAATTGCACATTCATCTATGGTCACATATGTAAAACCTAAGTTCTCTTTCAACATACAAGTATGGTAATATGACTCAAGAACCATAGCATTGATAGGAAGTACCTTTTTCAATAACAGCAACAACATGTCGAACGATGTGTCTGAACACCGATTCAAAGTCATCAAATACAACAACTCCCTGATAAATGACAGTTTATTGTAAGCAGTAAATCTAGGATATAATTTTGTTTTCGCATCATCATGTACTTCATAAAACCTCCTCGAATCATCATCTGCACCAGAGTGCAGATTTTTCTCACCAGTCTCAAAATTCTGGATGTCAATGACTTCAAGAGCCATCCCACATACCATTTTAGTAAGCATTTCATGCATTGGATCATTCATCCTTGCATCAACATCCATCTAAACTACATCTATATTTTGAAAATGAATATATTCTTCCCCATAATGATTCCAACTCTTATAAAATTTCAAAAATCCATTCAAGAATAGGTTCTCCCTCATGGTATCTCATGTGAATTGATATCTATTTTCACATTTTCTATATGGAATACTAATATAGTCACTTTTAAATCCTCCAGTGAACTTAACAAACTGCATAATGCATTCAAAATATTCTCTAGATGTTTGATTTGGAAGATCAATCCAACTCTTACCCATATTAATATCTATTGAACAAACATTTACATAATACTTCATATTACATGCAGTTTTTATATCAAATATATTTAAAATAAATACTGACCAATTGAATGTGTACCATTGATAAAGAAATCAGTTTATATCTCTGAATAATAAATAGGAGAATATATAATGGAATGGAAGTGAAATTCTATGTAATCTCTGCCATGTTGGTATGGTAAATCTACTGATGATTCTATATTCAAGAGTCCATAATCATATTTTAATAATAATTTAAAAAAAATGGAAATTAAATATTTCATAACTTCTGAAATATTAGATGAAAATATCCATAATTAAGAACTTTATTCAAAATTAATTTGTTCTATAATTCCATAATGTAAATATTTTTCAAGAAAGGAATATTATAGCTATGGAATCTGATTATTCAAACATCCATTATACTAATTTTTCTTCACAAAGGTTTAATTTTTCACAATCATTGGTTAAATTTTATCCTAAGGTAACTGATTGGTTCATCCACAACAAGACTATCAGCATTGAGCTATGAATTTTAGGTTTTTTTCTCAAATTTATTTCCATAAAGTGACTTACACTTCTGTAAACATGATCATTGGTTCCCATTAATATATTGTTCTTCATAATATGGAGTTGGATTGATCATGGGTCATATATAATGGGATTACTTAACTCATTTGATCGAATGAGTGGGGGACTCGATCAGTTAAGAAACAAAATATATTTTAATTGGTATACTAAAAAATAGATAACCAACAATAACAATAAAGAATATGTGGTCCACTAATATCATAATGCATACATTTTGATATACAATAATCAAAACATATAAAGAAACTATAACTATATAAATTCAAATGATAAATCACAAAAAAATGAAACAAAACATAATAACCCGCATGCGTATGTGGTACATGAAAAAAATCATCAAATAACAATCTTGAACTATCAAACTTGCTGACTAAGTTTATACATACCAATAAATGAACAAATAGAATTTGTGATGAAAGTTCCCAAAATCAATTTGTGATAAAAATGCCAATTTTAAATTTCTACATACATGTACATTGTATGTCATTCATAAATATATAATGGAAATTATATTTTAATTTATGCATGTCCTCACATGTATGTGTATTCTATGTATGTACAATACTAATTTCATCACACACACACCTTCTATTCACACATTGTCTACTTATAATTTTCAATGCACATTTACATTTATGTGCACATAGCCTATTTCTTATGAATTAACCTAAATAAGTATGCATGATACCTTTTCAAACCATGTGCCTTTTTAAATCTTGACCAAACAGTGAAAACTTCACGAAAGAATATGTACATTCTTCTCAAACTCAGACAAACTATATCTTAGTAATAATAATGTCTCACTGCCTTTTGGATTCACACTTCCTTTGTGAAAGTCTGATTTCTCCTCATACACACACTATCGACACACATTATTTCATAATTCTAAAACACAGAATCCCGTATACACATGAACATCCATTTCCACATTTTTTATTCATACACAATATTCCTATAATCTTCATACATGCATATTTCATTCATCATGCTTCACAAAAGAAATTGTCTCAAAAATGAATACCAATTTGTGTTGTAAAGTGCCCAAAATCAATATCCTAAAATGTAAATTATGGCATACCAAATATAGTGGAAAATCTGGAAGGGAGGTGAGTCGGAGGTGGTGTTGCGAGGGAGAGGAGGGGCAACATAGGGGAGTTGGATGCGGAGGCGATGCGGTGAGGGAGGGGCGGAGGCGGTGTGGTAGTGGTGGGGAGTTGAAGCTATAGGTGGTGCGGCGATGGAGGGGATGGGTGGTAGAGGTGGTGCGGTGAGGGAGGGGACAAGCGGTAGCATGGACACGTAGGGCTTCAGGATTAGAAGAGCACGAGGGAGGTGGGGGCGCTGATAGTTTTTTTTGGAATCTTTGAAAAAGCCTTTGGAGGTCATTATAGGGTACCATTAGCGACCACCAATGGAGGTCTCCCATTTCAAGGGCATCCAAATCCCCTTTTTCTAGTAGTGATAAGCCCTGAAAAGTTTCTCATGTGTCTCAAGGAGCATTGGTAGCTCCATACTTGGGAAATCCAAATTTGAAGGACCTTCACGGGTGCAAAATTTTTCTAAAACTGTGCATCCCATAGAAGGAAACCATGCGGCCTTGTCTAGGTGGTCATTTTCTATTACATGGGTTGTGCACAATTTACCAAATTGTGTGCCTATCCATCACACTTAGTGTCATGGGCAGTAGCTAACACTGTTCACCTCATGGTTGGAACATGGTTTCCAGACCATGTGGTTAGCCTGTGGGGAGTTCCCCAGGTGCCCAAAAAATGGGTGCATGGTTACGGTATAGTTTTCTAAACTGTTCGGCCCAAACCTTGTGCGACACCCTATTTTAAAAATTAGATTATTTTAATTGAAATTAAAATAATAAAAAATAGAAACTTAACCTCTCCCTTACTCTCTCATGCACGACACAGCAACCCCCCTGGGGTTCCCCTTCGACCATGCGATGATTCCCCCTTTGGATCCATATTCTTTAATATATTATCATATATTTTGTTTGGATATTCATATGATTCTTCATGTTATGGACATATCTTCCTTCTCCTATTCTTTTCTCATCCGATTTTGGCATCATCATCGCCCGGTGTAGCTCAGCCGAAACTATTGGTTTGGGTTTATCCATTTTTTTTCTTATAATGTTAGGTTGTGAGAATAGCCTCTTGGGACAGGTTCACATGTATTCTGACAAATTTCACTGAAGGCCAAGCGGTTCGGGTTGATTCGCTTCACCACCTCCATTCAAGGTAAATATTTATACCCACGTTTTGGTTTCCCCCTTATTATTTTAGGAAATTTGATGATTTAGGATTTGTAACATTTGTTTTAGGGAGTTTTGATCAATCTCTAAGGTCTGTGCTCACATACATAGGTATCTATATATATTCGGTGTATGTACTCCCTTATGGTGCAGGGAATACATTCATTGGGTTGAGGATATATATATATGCGTGTGAGAATGGGGCGGTTCCGAGTGGTGACCACCAAATCTGTCAAGTGCTAATTATTAAATTGGTTCTTCTTTGAGGTAGGGTCTCTAATCTTTCCCTTTTATTTAATAATGAATTAGTTTTCTATTTAATGCTTCTTTAATAATTTTAATTCAAATTTTGGAATTATCTTCTTAATTATGATAATTGATTTGTTTTAGAATTTTGGTGATGATTTTATAATAAAACCCCTCCAACAGAGGTGCGCTGTCTTCAAGCTAAAATGTAGTGATTCCACATTAATGATTTCTTGGCATGTTTTACTAATAATTACTTATGTATGGATGTTATGTTTCTAATATGTCATGTTTAGGAAATGGCTCCTAATGGAATTAGAAAAAATAGAGTTTCCCTTTTAAAATGACTAAAGAACCAGGATACCGTCTAAGTGCTTGGCTTCATTTTTAGAATGGAATTACCTATGTAGGTGATTAACTTTTTCCATTGACACCACCTAAGTGACCCATGGAGAATTATAAATAAAATTTATATGTTTTGGTAAATTGAATGGGTTTAATTAAATGATGTCTTTAATGCATGATTATTAACCTTCAATAAAATCATTAAATTACTTTGGAATGTATTTAATGTTATTAACACCTTGGTTGATACATGGATTCCCAAGTAGGAATTATATGGATAAACTTAATGGTTTATCATTTTAACACTTTGGGTGATACATGGATTCACATGTTAGAATTCCATGGATGAACTCAATGGTTTATTATTTTAATACCTTTGATGGTTCATAGATTCCCAAGTAGGAATTCCATGGAAGGACTCAATGGTTTATTATATTAATACCCTTAATGATACATGGATTATTAAGTATGAATTTTATGGTATTTATCATACCTTGCTACCCTCTTGGATCCATATTTCTTGGACTCGCGAAGGACATGTCGGTTTAAATGATCCTAGGACTCCAACCAATGACTTTACTAAGTTTCCATCGAGACACTCATGGGAATCGATGATGATTTTTCGGTCTTATAAACCTCAGATCTAGCCCTTCGTGGTCTGAAACTTTCAGTATACTTCATGGTCATGATTTTATTTTTAAACAAATACAAAATGTTCAATGGGATTTATACGTCGTGTTCCATGATTAAGGTGTTTCCTGGTGTCACACTCACCATCTTGAGTGTTATAGAAGGGTCCCTCTCACTATATAGGGATGTAGGTCATGTATACTATCCAAAAATTGTTACTATATATATACATGGTTACTAATTAAACTTATTCCAACTATGATCTGAAGCAGGTGTAGCTGTCAGGTGTCCCTTAGGAACTTGGGTAAGTGGTTCTTCATTTATTCAGTTTTGTGTGTCTTCTTTGCACCTAAACACTTATTAAATTATGTTACACTATTTGGATTGGTCTAGACACCATGGGTTCCTTCCAACTTAGATTTATAACTCACACCATGCTCAGGTACCCTTTTTACCTGAGTAGACCTTATATTTCTAGGATCTAGGTTGATTGTTGTATTTCTTGTACCTGACAGTTAGGATAAAAGGACTGAATTGGAGCTCGGGATGATCATGGAGATATCCTATGGGGATTTAATGTCTTTCATATATTTTTTTACTGTATTTTAAAGAAATTTTTTATTTTTTACTACATTCTTTCATGTATTCATCTGTTGTATAAACCGGCGTTGTCCACGTTTGTTCAATTATATAAAACTTTTCTTTCTCTATTTTTTCATTTTTTATATTGCTTCCATAAATTTATATTGTTTACTATCTAATAATACAATTTTTCATCTCTAAGGAAAGGTTATAGTCTCCCCACTAGCACCTCTCCAGACCCTCACTTCTAGCTGGTAGCCTCTAGCATACGGGGAGACATGCTTGAGTCCATGTCACCCACTGGTCTAGCTACCAGTTTAGTGGTAACCCAAGTCAGGATGTTATAATTACCTCACAATTAATTCCATTTATCTCAAACTTCTCTCAAATAGACAATCTCTAATTGTTATTTAATCTCAAATTCTATCTTCATCCATCATCTCTTTATCTCTCATATTTTTTGTAAAAGTACTTGTGAGAGATTTAGGGAGTATATTTATAAAATCCTTTTATAATTTTTAAAATACTTCTTGACCCTTGTTTTTATCATCCTTGGTTTGGGACTTGGTTCATTTTGTTTTGGAGACTTTTGGAGAAATTTGAATTTTTTTGGGGGTGTGCATGGTTAGAACAGTATTGGGTAAATCTGTATATCTTAGCATATAAAAAATTGGGCCTTCTATTGAGGAATTAGAGGGTGGAACATGGTTAGTTCTAACCATGTGGACTCCCCATAAAAACCTATTGAATGGGACAATAGTGATTTGTATGGATGGTATATGGTTTGTTAAACCAAGTAACCAAACTACGAACCCTTCTTAGTAGCCATGGGAGGATCACACTAATGGTGCACTATTTTTCAAACAGTGTACCCAAACTGTGTTACTCTTTGAGAAGCCTAGTGAGGGTGCCTGGTTTGTACTAATAATGTGACTTAACCTACTAAACTATGAAATTTGTTTTTAATCCCATAAAATTGTAATTACAATCCCTACCCCCCCCCCCCCCCATTAACCAAAAAATACTCTCACTCGACCCAAACTCAACCCTTTGGATTTTGTAGGATCTAAATAGAGGATTTTTGATCCTATTACCCATTTCATCTTTGATCTAAGAGTAATTGGATGTGATGGTATTTCTATGGTAAGTGTAAATATTTTTTATTTTCATATCCTCTTTCTCTTATCTCCTTCTTTGAGAATGATGGATCATCATTATTTTGGTGGATCTAAACATTGATTTGATGGATTTTGATTCTAATGAATAATCTTTTATATTCCTCACCTTTGATTCTGCATTGGTGGTTCCTATTTTGTTTGATTAAATGATCATGTGATTTAAAGTAGGTAGTTCCTTAAGGCTGTTACCTTGCATTTAAAACAATAATTTCTTGATTTAATTGAAATCTATTATCAAAATATTTATTTTAAATGACTTGATTTGATGTTTGATTTTAAAAAGTCATATATTTTTTAAATAAAATCATATTTCAAATGATTCAATATTATTGGGTGGATTTTGAGAAAATGTGGATTGAAATGAGATATTATTTAATGTTAAATAATGTATTTATTTATTTATTGAAGAACATGTGAGCCTATGTAGTTAGTTTGTGATTGGGACAAGTGTACTTGGACTCTGACTCCCTTGAAATAGATTGATGGTGAAAAAATAACTAAGCCTATTTTGATATGATTTTCTACAATGGAGTTTTTATTGATTCTATCCAATTGTAATGAGACTTAGGGACATGTGTAGACACACTGAGCTGTGATGATTGACAGAGTAGTGAGAGGATCCTATAACCATGAACTAATTAAACTTAGGAAATATTTTATTTGATTATTACATCCCAGTGATTATAGAACTTTTTTTTCATTCCCTTTTGTTTTATGAAAAAATTCATTTAATATAATTTTGATATAATTTCTATATTCATCTTTTGAAATAATGTTTTGACTAAAAATTTGAAATTATTACCATGCCTTATCTTCTTTAAAATAAAGAATAAATGTTTTATTTTTATTGTAACTACTTATGGAATGTTTGGATAAATATTATTGGGCTTTTTTTCGTAGTGTGCCTTTGCCTTTGGGTGTTTATAGATTACTTTTTTCTAGTTCCAAGAAAATGGAAATAACCACTTGGATGTTGTCGGTGTACCTGATGCATGGGATTAGGAGGTGATGATTTTGACCAATGGGGCTATGATCAACTCATTTCTTGATGTTTCAGAGTTTTCTCCTTGATGGATATTGTGAAATTAATTTGAATGATATACTATTTGATCAATATTTATCTTCATATGACACTTTTCTCCTTGAAGAGTGTTTGGTATACCAACTACTCTTTGTTTTATCTTCCATTGTTTTATATTATTTTCTTGTTCTTGAGATGAAATCATTCCGTCTGAATATTATTGATGCTTAAGAACTAGTCACCATAATATATGGATCACAATTTCCATTTGAGTAATGTTAGTTTTTTATTGGGAACCGGTGTACCAAGGTATTCGGGTTGGTTCATAAAAAAATGGCATCAGTGGGTATTTTTAGAAACTTTCTTTGATGTTGGAATATAGTATGGAATGTTTTGGTAGATAATAGGTAGGAATGTTGGAACTTTAAGGGTAATTATGAGTGATTTCTTAGACATCTATCATTATATAATGCCTTAAGTTACCATGGATGGTTGGGACAGGCATCTTGAGAACTAAATTGATCAGATTATAGTATTTTACCAAACTTTATATGAGCTTTTGAAAATATTATAAAATTTTAATACCATCTGATAGAATTGATATTCCCATATATCATGATTTATTTAATTATATGAGTATATTTTTGGATGTTTTCACATTGTTTTTTGAAGTTTTGTAGTACCATTCCCCCAAGAAGACATTTCAATAGAACTCGGGTTTGAGATTCTGATGAACCTTGGAAAGAAAAACCCTCTATTAATCAAAAAATTATTTAGATTGTGGTGTTTAGGGTCCTTTATTTAGAACAAGTATCCACACACATTCCCATTTTGGCTCCATTAGTAGAAACTTAAAGGGAGAAAACTATAAATAATTCTTGAGAGTTTATTCAAAAGAAACCACCAAATTCTGATGGATCAAATTATCCTCAATAGGTAGATAATTGATTGAAAATATTAATTTACATTTTGAGTACTTGGAAACACCATATTCGAGAAATGTGAAATGTGGTACCTTAAAGCTTGAAGGGTTGAGCAGGAGGTGGTGGGATTCGATGGTTATAGTGAAGAAACATGAGGTATTTGAGTATAAATACTTCAAAGTTCATTTCATAGATTATTTATATCTAGATTCGATGATTTTTGAGAAGTATATGGAATTTAATATCCTACAATAAGGTAATAGAACTATGACTCAATATGAAAAATGCTTTATTAAATTTTTTTTGTTTGCTCCTAAGGTGGTGAACAATATGAATATGAAGACCTACAGATTTGATATGGGTCTTTGATCCGATCTGATCTTTTTTTCCATACTAAAGACCACTTCTTATGCATACATGGTGGATAAATTAGTGATGGATGAGCTTGACATGGATGGTAATCCAGGGTTGATGATAGTTTCTCTTACTCCTAGTGGAAGTTATATTAGTTCATTTAAAGGAATGATTAAGCGTGATGAATCTCATAGTATATATCAACAATAAAAATCATCCAAAACATCTACAGTGAATGGAAGTATCCCTTTGACTTTCTTTCAATATGGCAAGGTTGGGAATTCAAACTGTGTTTATACCGAGGCATCAAAGGTCTATGGTTCATGTAAATTTTCAAGACACCTACAGAAATTATGTCATATCTTTTCTACCCCACATAGTGGAACATGATAATTATCACCTAAAAGTATTTTATTGAAATCATATGCTTCAATAACTCATGGTTTTTATCCACTTGAATCTATAATGAAGCTTATTCAGGTAGTATTAGAGTCTCGAGAGGAAGTTGATGTGAGACCAACAAAAATAAGAGGTAACATATATGTAGCTTCATCCTTAGTGACTGATTTATTTGATACTAGTGAAACTCATTAATTTTTATTAAATAATATTGTGAATTTTCTAAACCATATTAGATAGGTTATGTTTTATTTGATGGATATTTCTACACCCCTTGGAATGAATAAAAAGAAGGGTTTTCAATACCCTTCTTGTGCCATCTTTTTTTTTTTGAAGATCGAGCTCACCTGGAATTTTTTGGTTCTCTGCATGAAACCATTAGATGTCATTCATGGTTTAGATTAAATGATTTACCATAAATCCAATATTGGTTATTATCTGTTGTAGGTATCCTTTATATCCCTCAATGAGGTGTTCCGTGTTTTCCTGGGAGAATGGGACTCGAGGTGGAGTAGAGTCATATCCCCTCTTCTTGAGTTAGGTAGGGTGATATTTGTGTATGTTTTTTATCATGAGTAAGAATCTTTGAAGGGTGATCTTACTCCAATGGTATTCAAATTTATATATATGTTTCCATCTAATTTTTTTGTGTTTCTGTCGATGAGGGAGGTAGAGTTATATATTGACTTAGTACCAGGCAACCAGACTATATTTAATCCATATTACTCTATGTCACTAGATGAAATAAAATATTTGAAGACATTGTTGGATTATTTGTGTGATAATGGATTCTTTTTCCCAAGCGTGTCTCCTTGGGTGGTGCATGTCCTTTTTGAAAATAAATATAATGGTACACTTCACCTTTGTGCTGATTATAAAAAAAACTCACTTGAGTAATGGTAAAGAAAAAATATGTTTCCCTCAGATTGGAAATTTGTCAGATCAGTTAAAGGGGAAAAGTAGTTCTCAGTGATTGATCATGGATCCGATAACCATCAGCTAAGAATCCAAGAGTCTAACATTCCTAAGACCACCTTCTGGAGTAGGTGTGGCTATTACGAGTACCATGTTATGCCCTTTGGTCTAACCAATGATTCTATAGTTTTTATATAATTGACGAACAAGATATTCCATGAGTACCCTAATTCATTTGTGGTGGTGTTTGTGGATAGAATCATGGTTTACACCAAGATCGAGGAAGACCTTGTGTGTTATCTAAGAGTATCTCCATAATTTTTGAGGGATCATTGACTTTATGTCAATATTTTAAAATGTAATATCTAGATTTGGTAAGGGAATTTCTTGGGTCATGTGGTCTCAAAACATGGTATTTTAGTTTATTTGTATAAGGTTAATGTTGTTATTACAAGAAAATAATGGCAAAAAAATTGATATTCAGAGCTTCTTGGGTTGAGTGGAGTATAACCACTGAATCGTCAAAAACTTCTCAAAGATGGATTCTCTAATGACTACTCTCACTCATAAGGGAGTGATGTAATTTTTTTATTAGAAGTTTTTTTGGATGATTTTAAAGAGAATTTTGACTTTTGTGCTAGTGTTGACTCTTTTGGAGGCTGGGTAGGGCTATGTGGTCTTTTTTTATGCATGAGGTTCAGGTTTGGACAACGTTCTCATACGGGGTGGTCATGTGTTGTTTTATTGTTTTGGACAACTTAGTTTACTGATGTGGCTTAATTTTGATACAATTTTGACACATATTTCAGTAATTTTATTTTGTTTTAATTGTTAAAATTATTTTTTTGTTGAATATTTTACAATCGATGTTAATTTGGTGTTAAATTAATAAATCTTTTTATTTTATGTGTAATTAATGAATTTCATATTTTAATTATGATTGTTCTTCAAACATTGAGTTTATTATTTAATTTTGAAGAATTTTTAAACTATTTATTTTAGTGATTTTATTTAATTTTGTATTCATTTAATTCAATTCAACTTTTACTTGTTTTTTGTATTTAATTATTTAATTGAATTATAACCTTTAATCGTATTTCTTTAAATAATTTAATAAATTTTGATGTTAAATTATAACTTAACTCTTTCATAAAACCTTATCATTTTATTATTTTTTTAATTAAATTATTAGTTAATTTTTTAGACTTTTGGTTTCTAATATTTAGTCATTTATTGTTTAAACAAAATAATAAGTTTGAATTTATTTAATGTAAATATTCTAGTCTTGTTTTAAATTATTTAACTTCTGAAATTGGTTTTCTATTTTTTTCATTACTAGATTATTTATTTACTGGTTTTTAATGTTTTTGGATTTTGCGTTGATGTTTCTCATTTTTATATTTCTTTGACGTAATTTAATTTAAATGGGTAATCACGTAACAAAATTTATAGGAGATTTACATATGCAATTTTCATGGGGATCAATATAGCCAATACCAAAGGGTGTTCACATGGATGAATCTGGACAATAATAACATGGACAATTTAGAAATATCATCTATGTATCTAAATTACCAGATCCCATGTCTCCAACTTTTGGAAGTTAATCGTTTACATGAAATCACATACTAATTTTCTCCCTAATGAGCCGAGCTTCCCAAGATAGACAATTCGAGGGTTAAATGCCTCCATAAAACTGAGATAAAGACCCATCATGGGAAGAATCTGTGGCATTCCAAGGATAGTATGTAGAAAGTGTTTGTCGATAGAAGTCTGAAAAACATGTAAAGATATTCTATTTCCAAGCTTGTGTCACTGAAGATGGTGTTTTGAGGAAAATGACAACTTATCATTGTTTTTGAATGCCAACCCAGAGTTGAAGAACCAATTTGAGACATGTTGATTCTAATATTATATGTTTTCTTTGTCGAAGAAAAAGGACAAGGCTTCGTACCTTCCACTACTACGACTGACAGTCCAAAGTAGAGTGACTTCCAGGTGCTCACCCATTTCCCTGATTGAAAATGACGTTTCAGGCACTGGTTTATTAAAATGATGTGAGATCCACACATTGTTGGTTTGAGAATTGGGTGGAGGAGGAGCTTTGTGAGTATTTTTTAGGGTATCGGATTGGGGTGAATACATTGAGATGAGTTGTGTATTTATTGAGTTTGACAATTAGTTTGGATGATTTTTTTTGAAAAATATGTTTCTTTCACCCAAAAAAAAATGCTATTTTAAATATTCTTTTTATATATTTAATTTTTTTTTATTATTTTTTATCTATATATATATATAACAAAAACATTTTGTAGATTTTATATACTATTTAATATCCAATAGTATTTTCATTACAGAAGCCTGAATTCTAACTAAAACTGTCACTCAGTGCTCTCTTTTATAAGAGGACTTGCCTTGGATATCATTCTACATTTCCGATGTGGAATTCAGGTTCTCCCTTTCCTGTGAATAATATTCTACATTTCTGATATGGGATTCATAAATGTTTCAAATAATTAGCTTTGAAAGACTATAAAATATAAAGTATAAGACCAATATAAATGAAACTTAAAACATGAATTAAACATATAAGAACTAGTTCAAAATAAAAATAATTTCATAACAAATGTTGATGAAAATTAATTTGTAAGCTTTCAATGTCACCTACTTGAAACTTAAAAATGTTTCAAGTATGTGACTTCAAATGCCTATAAAATATAAACTATAAGAGCAATCTAAATGAAAATTAAAAAATGGATTAAACATATAATAAATCGTCTAAAATAAAAATAATTTCATAAAAAATGTAAATGAAAAATAATTTATAAGCTTCCAAACCCAACAACTTTAAACATAAAAATGTTTCAAGTATGTAACTTCGAAAGCCTATAAAATACAAACTATAAGACCAATATCAATGAAAATTAAAATATGGATTAAACATATAAAAATAGTTAACAATTAATCATTTAATTAGTAATATAATTATTAATGATATAATTATTAATTATATAATTATTAATTTTCTAATAATTATTAGTTAATTAGTAATATAATTATTAATTACTAATTATATATTTAATTATTTAATTACTAATATCGTTATTAATTATATAATTATTAATTAGTTAATTATTAACTAGTTAATTAGTAATATATTTATTAAATATATAATTATTAATTAGTTAATTAGTAATATAATTATTAATTATATAATAGTTAATTAGTAAATTAGTTAATTAGAAATATAAGTATTAATTATAATTATAAATTATAAATTATTAATAATTAGTTATATAATAATTAATTAGTTAATTAGTAATATAATTATTAATTATATAATAATTAATTAGTTAATTAGTAATTTAATTATTAATTATATAATAATTAATTAGTTAATTATTAATATAATTATTAATTATAATTATTAATAATTAATTAAATAATAATTTATTATATTACTAATTAACTAATTAATTATTATATAATTAATAATTAATAATTATAATGATTAATTATAATTACTAATTTCATTACTAATTAACTAATTAATAATTATTAATTAGTAATTACTAATTAAGAATTAATAATTATAATGAATAGTTATACTACTAATTAACTAATTAATTATGAATAGTCACTTGTTTAATTAGTAATATAATAATTAATTATATAATAGTTAATTAGTTAATTAGTAATATAATTAAAAATTATAATTATTACTAGATTCAGGTATTGTTAGATTTTGCATGGCGAGATCTGGGATTTGGGCATGGCATTGAGCCTTGAGTCTGTCATGTGGTTTTTTTATAGGTTTTGGTGTATGGGTCTTTCGACTTTAGACTTTTTGGGTTGCATTGTTTTTTCGCTCTTCTGGTTTGGCAGTGTTTTTTGTGCCACATGTTTATTGTGTTTCGTTGTATTTATATTTTATAAATAAAATTTAGAACGTTGCTTGCTCGAGTCTTGAACATTCCTAGGTATTATATAATTAAAAATGATATTACTAATTAACTAATTAAATATATAATTACTAATTAATAATTAACTAATTATTATATAACTAATAATTAACCAATTATTATAATTGAAAATTATATTACTAATTTACTAATTATTATATAATTTTTAATTATATAATTAATAATTATTAATTATTAATTATTATATTACTAATTAACAAATTAGTAATTATATAATTAATAATTATATTACTAATTAATAATAAAATCATTATTATATAATTAATAATTATATAATTAATAATTACTCATTACTCATTAATCATTACTAATTAACTAATTAATAATTATATAATTAATAATTATATAATTAATAATTATATAATTAATAATTATATTTCAAATTAATTTTTATATAAATAATAATGATATTACTAATTTACTAATTAATTATATAATTAATAATTAATAATTAATTTTTAATATTTAATATTTAATATTTATATTACTAATTAACTAAATAATTATTAACCATTTCTTATATGTTTAATCTATGTTTTAAGATTCATTTATATTTGTCTTATTGTTTATATTTTATAGTCTTTCAAAGCCACATACTTGAATCATTTTAATGTTTCATGTAGGTGGTTTTGAAAGTTTATAAATTATTTTTCATCAACATTTTTTATGAAATTATTTATATTTTCAACTATTTCTAATATGTTTAATCCATGTTTTAATTTTCATTTATATTGTTCTTATAGGTTATTTTTTATAGGCTTCCAAAATCACATGCTTGAAACATTTTTATGTTTCCAGTTGGTGGTTTTGAAAGCTTATAAATTATTTTTCATCAACATTTTTTTCTGAATTTTTTTTCGATTATTTATTATATGTTTAATCCATGTTTTATTTTTTATTTATATTGGTCTTACAGTTTATATTTTATAGGATTTCAAAGTAACATACATGAAACAATTTTTAAGTTTTATGTGGGTGGATTTGAAAGCTTATACATTATTTTTCAGGCGTATCTGGAAGTATGCTTACCGGAGCATCTATCGAAGCAAGTGGTGTGCATGTTTCCGCGATGGTGGCTGATGCGAGGCTACATCGAGTAGATGTAGCGGGGGTGACCAGTGTGGATGGTGCACATATGGTTGACGCCATGCAGACCAAAACAGGAGTTGTGGCCGATTTCCCTATGGTAGCGGTGAACAACACAGATGGCGCACATATGTCTTTGGCAGGGATGACAGATGGTGTGGTTGTAGTGGAAACTGAGATGTTAGCAGATGGTGCGGTTGCGGCAGAAGATGAACATTCTACCTTAGAGGATGAAGTAGGAAAATGTCCACCTGGTCCTCCCATGGCTAAGAAATCTGGTAAATTAAAATCCATATTTGGTACTGTAGATGCTAAACAGGTCACCAATGACAGATATTTTGCACATGTGAAAGACATTGCTCTGGAGCGAATGGTCAAGAATGGTGACAATGCCCGTGTGACTGCTAATAAGGAGGAGATTCTTGACAAATTCAAACTTTGTGAATACTCCATAATTGCGAGACTTATTCTTCCTTCATGAGAAAAATCTTAGACAATTGATGAATTTGTTCGAAAGCTCACTTCTATATGGGGTTTCTCTGGTTGGAGATGTATTCCTTTGGGTTGGGGTTTCTTCCACATCATATTTTCATCAGAGGATCTAAAGAACAGGGCATGGGGTATTAGATCAATCTCCTTAAAACCAGGTATGATATGCTTTCAAGAGTGGGACTTTCAGTTTAATCCATTTTCCATTAAAAATACTAGAGCTCATGTTTGGATCAAAATTATTGGTCTTAATTGGTTCTTGTGGCATCCCAAGATCTTATTTGATATTGCCTCAGCTGTGGGAATTCCGATCAAAATGGATAGGAGTACTGAGATTGCTAAATTTTTTCATTATGCTAAGGTTATAGTGGAGATTGATCTAAGATCTTCCTTGATTCACAATGTTGTTCTCTCGGCATTAGATGATGATATCTCTTTAAAAGTGATATATGAACGACTTCCGGTTTTTTCATCAGAGTGTCAGACTATTGGTCATGTTAATGATAAATGCCGCAAGAATGTAGTTTTCTCTTTTTGCTCTTTAAAGGGGCACCATGATGATTCTTGCTGGAATAAATTTAACAAACAGAACAAAAAACCCAATGTGGATCCACTTGGAGACAAACAATCTATTCCTGAAAAGTCACCAAAGGAAGTGTATGTGACTCATGGGTCAGGGTTAGGAATGACCCTGACGTTGGTGCCTGAGAAAGGAGAGCATTCTCAAGAGGATGAAGGCGGCTTCACACCAGGAGTGTCTCCTAAGGAGCCTGGTCCTGTAATTGAGGGGCAACAAAATTCAAATGATGATGGGAATCTATCAAAGATTCACGAGGAAATTAATAAATTAAGGGAAACTCAAGGTATTCATGGAAAGTGGGATGATGTTGAGGAGGACTCCCCAAAAAACCATCATATAGCCAGGCTTTGGTTAAAGGAAAAAATGTTATGAATGCTGATGGTTTTTAATCTGTTCCTTCTTGGAATGTGAGATGTAGGAAGGACTATTCCTATCTAAATCCAACTATGGTCACCAGATCTCATGTTCCCTTACCTGATTATGATAGGTATGGTGATTGTGATGATTCTTATGATTTTGATATTTGATCATCCTTGGTTTATTTTAGCATGAGGGCATGAATTCTTGTATGACCCCATCCATCTCATTTCTGTTGTTTTGCTTTTATCTTTTTAATAAAAGGGTTATTCCCTAAATTTTTCGATATATTGGTCCTATAGTTTATATTTTATATTCCTTAAAATCCATGTACTTGAAACATTTCTGAATCCCGCATTAGAAATGCAGAATATTCTGTGGAGGAAAGGGAGAACCTGAATCTCACTTTGGAAATGAAGAATGATTTTTAGAAAATCCCTCTTATAAAAGGGAGCTCTGAGTTAGGGTTTCTATTATAATCCAGACTATTGTAATGGAAGTACTACTGGATATTAAATAGGGGATGAATTTTGCAAAAAAAATTTGTTATATATATATATATATAAACTGAACAAAAAAACAGAAATAAGGATTTTTAATATATAAAAAATAATATTTGAAATAGTAAAAAAAATTGTTTTAGGTGAAAGGTGGTAGCACTCCTTCCACCTTTTTCACCTACTTATCAAAAAACATTAACCTGTGGACATTTTAAAAAATCAAAAAACACATTAAAAAACATGAGTTTGGATGCATGTCGATATGGGGGCACGTTCAAATATTAATTTTTTATTATAGGGGTAAAATAAATTTTACATGATGATCAAGAGAATGGGTTCTGAATGACATAGTTTTTGCTACCACCTAGAATTAAGGACTGTTAGATTTTCATATCACTTGGAGAAAATAAAATAAGGGACAATAACAGACAAGAGGATAGAAATATTAATTCTATAAGTGTATATCGAACAAAAACTTATGCATATTTTTGGAAGTGGAGCGATGGGAGTAGAAAGAAGAATATGTTCTAAGGATCTGATACTACTTTGGATGTGGATTAAGATCAGAGTATTCATGGGATCTATGATCATCTTAAGACGAGTATTTTAGTGGCTGAATCTAGTGGGTTCTCATGGTTATGTATTTTTGAGTTTTCATATTCATTATTTGATTATTGTAAGTCTCTATAGAATATTGAACTTTGAAAATTGGATTGATAATTGGAGTTTAATTATTTTGAAACATAGTTAATTCTTTTGCTACTGAATAGATAACATCCACTACTACACATATGGCCTTTAACAGTGCACAAAATGACCTTTAACAGCACTAAAAATGTTTTTAATCTCAGTGATGATAAAGGGGGTCCCCTTTTTCAGTTCGTTTTTTGTGATAATAAAGGGGGTCTTTATCAGTGTTAAAAATATCACTAATAAAGGGATACCCACCAGTAGTGTGCTATTTATATATTTTCACATCCAGTAAGGTAATTCAAAAAAAACTGATCTCCTTTTTCAACTGGTTTTTGTATGGTTTTTCAAAAAAGGTTTACCAAAAGTTGTGTCCACATATTTTACTTTCTCAAAGATTTGATCACCCATTATTGGATATGGTCATGTACATTATTATGAAAATCCATCAAATGATGTCAACCAAGATAAGTACTTATGTCATCAGGGTAGAAATATGCAATGTCCTAGAAATATGGGTTTCAATGAATATTTCAACCAATTTGTCTATGTACCTTGTTCGTGGATGGGACACCCATGAGTTCCTTTAATGTTATATCTTGATAAACTTCAATAAGTAGGAAAGTCATTTACCATCCCATAGAATATAGATCTTAATGTGAAATCTTCATTTCTGTAAGAATCATACAACGTAATACCTAAATCCCACAAAAAATTCAAATCCTCGATCAATGGAGCCAAATAAACATCAATATCATTACTTGGTTGTTTTGGTCCTGATATAAGCATAGATAAAATGATGTGTTTTCATTTCATACTTAACCACAATGTTAGGTTATAATTTAGAAACATAATTGTCCATGTATTGTTAGTGATTCTTTGAAAAGCAAAAGGATTCACTCCATCTGTAGATAATGAAAGACTAAGGTTTCTCATCTCATTTCCAATGTCAAGATACTCATTATCAATTCTCTTCCACTAAGGAGACTCTGCTGGGTAACATAGTATCCCATCTTTATTAATTCTATATATGTACCACATTAATTTCCCTGTAGTTTCCTAACTTCCATATATGCTCCTAAACCTCGGAATGATTGGAAAGTATCATACAACTTTCATAGGACCGGATTCATCTTTCTTGTATCTAGAAGAACCACACAGTGGTAATTCTTTAAGTGATTTTTGGTCCCTGAAAAATAGTATATATTCATTTGGTAAGGCGTGTATTCTTTCAGATATCATACCCATCGAGCATAGAATTTGTTTTGTGTCATATGTTCAACTTAAGAGCTCATTATCTTCTGGGAGCATGTCATTCAAGAGAGAAAGTAATTCCATAAAACTATCATCACTCCATCCATTTCCTGCTTTCAAATTATAAAGCTCTAATGTGGATAAAAATAATATATATTTAGTGAAACCACCATACAATGGTGTCTCTACACAACTCCTTAACTGCACAAACATTTTTGTGAAATCAAAAAGTTCATCTTCAACTGTCGTTTTCATTTCCTCAATACGATCTTCATTATCATTATAATATGTAATCACATCATTGATATGGTGTTCTTCATTTTTCACATGTGTAATAATATCATGTGATCCATAAAATGCGGTGATATCCCACCCACTAGCTACTTTCTCTTTTTCCCTATGTTTATTACAACATTTATAACTTCAATCTATTCCATGATAGATCAAGTTTTCTTAAAAATCCTTTGGAATAACCTGTCTTGAATAAAAAAATCTAACCATAGACAAAGGATTTGAGAAGGTTCATTTGCATGATCTTTGGAAAACTTGATGAACTCTTTCATTCCATATTCATACTCTTTTTTCAAAAGATTAGTATCCATCCATTTTTTATTCATATCCTCATATTTTATTCGATGATATTAAAATTTTACAAAATAAATACACAAAACAATGATATAAGAATTAACCAATGCTAAAACATTTATTGAATTTAAGTCCCCATTGAAAACTATTTATCAAATCATAGTTGAAATCTCATTAAAAAATCAACCATTTACACAAATTCCTCTTTAAAATAACACACCCTTTTAAAATAAACTAACCAGTTTCAAACACTCTTTCTCAAAACCCAAATTCTATTTTTAAAGAATTCCAGGCGACTTCATGACTCAATAATCTTAATCATTTAAAATAAACAACAACTCTATATATTTTAAAATTTTTCATTTAAAACTTCACACACCCCTTGTTAAAATAAAATCAATATTACATACGCTTTCAAAACATTCGCATCCCTTTTTAAAAACCAATCAGGTGAGTTGACAAACACTTGGAATGCAACTAATTCCATTCCAAGTGTATAAGTCATTTTAGAGCTATTTAAAACCAGAAAAAATAATGTTGTAGAAATATAATTTTTTAAGAAACATTTCAAAACACTTCAATAATTTTAAAAGATCCACATAGACATTTTTATAAAGACATAAATCCCAAGAGAGTGTAGGTTTCGGGCGCAATAGAAGCGCGGATGGGTCGGCGCCCAACTTTAAATTTTACTATGATCAATAATTATTTCGGGATCAATGTGAAAATAAATTCTAGTATCCATGGAATAAAATCAAATATTTAGATAAGGAAGAAAGAGTCCTGAAACCTAGAGAGTAGATAGAAATATTTTGTTTTTAATTTATTTAATTAAATTGAAGAAATACCTCCAAATTTTTCTTTCTTCGTTGATGTTTCTGATCACAGATCTTTGGTAAGATTTTCGTTTTGTTGTAGAGATCAAGAGTATATCTCTTCCAAGAGTAATCTACACGTTCTTCGCAAAACTCTGGACATCCCCGAAGGAGTCTTTGGGTACTACCACGGAAGGTCTTTCCGCTTGCATCATTCTCCCTCGATCACCTTGAGAGTCGCTTCCAAAACATTCTCTAATCCGGTTGATGATGGCCACTCTCATTATTAAGAGTGTTCTTGGAGAAAAAAACATCTCTCAAGTCTTGATATATTTTTCTCTAAAAATGTTGTACACAATAAAAATTGGCTATCTATCAGGTGGGTTTCCCCGTTGGCTAATAAGAGAATAATATATAACCAAAAATTTAATTCATTAGGTAATAATAAATAATTAGCACAAGTTCCATTACATATTTTATTATTCCATGTGAAACCCCCATATAAAATAATAACACAAATACCATTACTTACATGAAATTTCTTATCTTGCAAGTTACAATTAAATTTTATTTTAAACAAATAATATTTAATATTATTTTCTCACTAGACCCTTTAACTTGGTCCGCCCATCCTCTGAAATATTTATCGAACCTTGAATAATGAATATTTATTTATTAAATAAATAAATAAATCTAACTTCATTATTCATTGATAACTAATAAAATAAGATCAGGAATACCTGAATAATTATTAAACCACAACTGGGAATAATATTTATTCAAATTGTTACATAATAAATTATTTAACTGAGATTCTAGATATAGATAGTGTGTGACCCTACAGGCCTCTTTCTCAGTGGCATTAGGCGAGCCTACCTAAAGTCCAGGTTTAGCATCTAGCAACATGCCAAGACACCCATAGAGAAATAATTTAATGCCAAAACGACATGTCACCTCATATAAACTCTTACCATATAATATAATCCCTTTATCACAATATCTTCAATCGAGCAGGTTTCATGCCAGTGTCATCAACCTATATGCTCGATAAATCGTTCATTGACTTTCCAAAAATAGAACTTTTCAATAGAACTCCATACCCATGGGTTTATTTAGGCTATATCATTTCCATCAAAGGCCCTGAGAAATTTACTTTTGTTAATGGACAAAAGCGATAAATCCTTTCTCGCGTTATTCATTAATGCAATATTAATCATGACGCACACAACGTATCCTACCTCACTGCTTCCATATGTCATCATGGGTTTCACCAATACATCAAAGTGTGTGACTCATAATATCCATTGATAATAATCTCAATGTCTAACGACCATTACACACATCTGCATATAGGAACATCCAATGATGCTTATAATGTGGATTCCCTATTGTCAGGTCTCATTCTCATAATATCCTACTAAATATTACTAGGGTAGTACACCATGAGAAGGTTCCTAAAAGTTCTATGAGTCTGCACCCTTGATAGTATGTATCATTTTTTCCCTTCAAATTATATCATCTGATTATATAACATCTATTCAAAAATAATGTCATGGCACTTCTGGGTTCTCACCATAACGGGGAACTACTATGACCTTTTAGTGTGACAGCTACTCTTGGGACATTATCACATGTTATGTTACGTAGAAGAACAATCGTGATGTGATAAAGAATTTATTAAAATTCAAAACCATGAATATAAGTTTATCATATAGTACAAATAAGTTGGTTCTAGGGATCAAACTTCAATAGATTCCCACTTATACTAGATTCAACAACTAACAACCTTCAGTTTTCTAGATCTCACATGATATTCATGTTTCTACTGATATAGGCCTTTAGTCAAGGGGTCTTCAACATTCTCCTTCATGGATACTCTACTAACTGCAAATTCACCCCTCTGATGAATATCCCTCAAGAGGT
Organism: Viscum album; assembly: GCA_963277665.1. Lineage (NCBI taxonomy): Eukaryota > Viridiplantae > Streptophyta > Magnoliopsida > Santalales > Viscaceae > Viscum > Viscum album. Next base: position 1,892,691,838 of record OY728158.1, on the reverse strand, counting down.
GATACCTATGAAGTATATACTTTGTCTGTTGATGTGACCTTGTCTCTTTTGCAAGAGACACTATTGCAGTATTATCACAATACAATATGATAGGGTTTTTACTACTAGCCACTACATCAAGCTCCTGGAAAATGTTCTGAATCCATAAAACTTCCTTGGCTACATCAAAAGCTACTATATATTCAGACTCCGTTGTAGAATTAGCAAAAACTAGCTTCTTTAAACTCATCTAGCTCACAACTCCTCTATTGAGGTAGAAAACATATCTTGATTGCAAATTTAGATCATTCTAGTCTATCTAAAAACCAATATCAGTATACCCTCTGATGATAAGCTTCTCATCTCCTACATACACTAGGAACATATCCTTAGTTCTTCTCAGATACTTAAGGATAGACTTAATAGGAGTCCAATGTTGTTCTCCTAGATCTACTTGATATCTTCCTACCATACTCAATGCATAGCAAACATCAAGTCTAATACATAACATGGAATACATGATTGATCCTATCGTCGAAGCATATGAGATCTTACTCATTTTGTCTTTCTTTTATTGTGTATGGGGACATATTTTCTTAGAAATATGTATGCCATATGACACTGGAACCAATCCCATATTGTATTTTCCAAACTAAATCTCTTTATTATGTGGTCAATGTATGAACTTTGACTTAGCCCAAGCAGCCACTTGGATCTATCAAGTATGATCTTGATCCCTAGAATGTAGGCTGATTTGTCTAAGTCATTCAAGGATAAGCACTTGTTCAACCAATCATTAATTGACTATAATATTGGTATGTTGTTTCTAATAAGTAATATTTCATCAATATATACTACTGGGATAATGATCTAATTCCCATTAAACCTTTTGTAAACATATGGCTCACATTTGTTCTTAATGAAACCAAAATCCCTTATGGATTCATCGAATTGAATGTTCCATGACCTGGATGCTTTCTACAATTCACAAATGAATCCCTGAAACATGAAACCCCTTTTGGAATCACCTAGTCTCACAAACCCTTCTGGTTGTGTTATATAGAAATCTTCTAGAAGGGTCCCATTAAGGAACACAGTTTTGACATCCATCAGCCAAAACTCATAGTCATAGTAAGCTGCTATGGAAAGTCTGATTCTGATGGATTAAAACATGGAAAATGGAAAAAATAGTTTCATCATACTCAATTCCTTAACATTGTTTAAAACCTTTATCCACTAGCCTTTCTTTATAGGTACTAACTTTACCTCCCATGTCTAGTTTCTTCTTGAATACCCATTTTCACCCAGTGATATTTACATCAACTAGCACATCAACCAGATCCCAAACGTGGTTCTCATATATGGAATCTATCTTAGAATTCCTAGCCTCTTGACATCTTGTAGCTTTTGAGCTCTCTATTGCCTCCTTTTAGGAGAGATTTTCATTATTGTCCAATAATAATGAGTCACTATCCTTAGTGACAAGGAAACCATATCACTTTGGTTTCCTTACCTCTCTTGTACTCCTATATAGTATATATATTTCAGGAACTAATTTTTACATGGGGACTTGTGGAAATTCTTCTTCTACCAACTCTTGTGTATCTTGAGTATCAACTTCATCAAAGTCAATCTTTCTCCCACTATCTTTTTTGAGGATGTGATCCCCCTCAAGAAAGATAGTATGTCTTTAAATAATCACTTTATTGTCTGAGTAGTTGTCTAGGTAGTATCCCTTTGTTTCCTTAGGATACCCTATAAAGATACACCTCATGCCTTCAAGTGCTAGTTTGTTTCCTTTGAAATCCATAACAAATTACCTACATCCCCATACACATGTATGTGATAAAATGGGTTTCTTTACACTCAATATCTCAAATGGAATTCTATTTTCCACATTAGTTGGTACTCAGTTTAATGTGCATTCCACAGTCTGTAATTCATATCCCCAAAAGGATAATGGAAGATCTACATGACTCATCATCAACCTTTCCATGTCCAACAAGGTATGGTTCATCCTTTCACTAACACTAGTCCACTGTCACTACTGGAAATTGGATCTTTCCCCATGCATCTATCCCCATGGTTTAGAAAAATCGTTGGGATATCTATTTTTTTATTATCTATTCCCACAGTTTTAATAAAACCGTGTAAACCAATACCCAATTCCCAGAATACCATCGTGCTCCTCCTCCATCTTCCATCGTACTCCTCCACTCTTCCATCGGACTCCTCCTTACCCTCGATTCCATCACCCTCTTCCATCACACTATTCCTCGCTTCCCTGACTCCCACCCCTCTCCTCCCCACCCTGACCACCACCTCTGAGCCATCCGACCTATACTGCTTGGCTGTCTCCTCCCCTCACCAACCTCCACCTCCCAGCCATCTGACCACCACGTCCTGACCATATCCTTCCCTCCCTGGCCTCCACCTTTGCTCTTGACCTCCCTCATGGCCTTCACCTCAGCCTCAACATCCTGACCTCTGCATCCCTGCCCCCAGCTCCAGCGATGTCCCCCCTTTCATCTCCCTCTACTCCCAGCCTTGGCCTCCACCTCAACTTCCCCCAGATCTTGCAACGTCACATCCCGGCCTCCGCCTCTCTGCCCACAACTCCGGCATCTAGGTATGAAATTTCTTCTCTTTATTTTTCTAGTGGTTTCGATCTCTTCCATTGAGTTGTTTTTTTTGAGATATCATATCTCAAACTTATCCTGCTTTCAATATGAAGCATATGAAAGACCTAAATATATGTGTTTGATCAACAAGTAAACCTACAGTGAGGTTTGGAGTAAAAAGTTGGTGCTAGGGAGCATTAGGCCCCACTCTTTTTCTATTATATGAGTGGATGAATAAGAATTTTGGGTTGTTTGGTCTCATATCTTTCATGATTTTCATCCACTATATTATTTTCTGATGTGTTGGAACCTGGTGATTTATGCATTGAAATATATTCCATTGGAATTTTCCTTATTTGGATCCCTATAATTCAGCTCTATTCATAGAATTTCAGAGTTCTTAATCATTTTGGTGATGCATTCAGGGTGTTCTTATAGGCTGATTAGTTGGAAATGACAAGGATGAAATCCATGCAGTCTATATTATGTATTTAATCAATACTATATCAAACTCTCATAGATTTTATTTAGTTTAGTTTTGATTATGGTACTAGTATTATCGCTAAGATTGTTTATGAAGGTAATATTATGTATTTTCATCACTTTGACCTTTTGGAGAATCACATGGATTGATGTCTCAAAATTCATATAGTGGTTTGATATATACTTCATTTCCATTTTTCGATGAATGTCGATGGTCCTATAGAGTCTATTATTAATTCAATTCTTTAATTAGAATTATCTATTTTTGTTCTAGAGCTAAGGATGGAGGCTCTTCCACAACTTTTCATGCAGGGTGGTGGCTTTGGTAGGAGAGAAAGGGGTGGAAAGGAGCCTCGTTGAATCTATTTACTAGTGTTGTAGTGAATTCACCAACGAATTATGGTGTAGTGAGTCTAGGATTCTCATTTGGGATGTGGGGGTCTATTAATCCTCCTTCAGATATATTTTAGGAGTTAATATAGAAAGTAAATTTGATATTTTTTGTGAATCCCATGATGGCATAGACGAATGGAGGATCCTTTAGGAAATCCTAGGTTAATTTTTTCCTCACTCAGGGGGAAGGATGTTTTGGTAGTAGTCCTCCCTCATGGGTAGGGTGAGGGGAGAGATAATTCTCAATATCCTCCTCTGTAATGAGTTTTTACTAGTATTAATGATTCCACTCTTTTTAGTGGGAGGGGGTCTACATGTAATTCACAAAATATGGTAGGAATTTATTCATGAGTTTCTAGAATTACTATTATATAGTGACCCATCTTTTATAGGAATCCATTCTAACAAACTATAAGATAGGGGTAGTTATGCAAGCAGTAGAAACCAGTAGGGAGGTGTATTGACCTAAGTTTTCATCGGATGATACTTAGATGATTTTTATGTTTAAAAAAAGTAATAAGACATTATTAGGGGTAAAAAGGTAATTTTACTGTAGTATGCAACTTCACACAAAAAAATTGAAGGTTTCTTTGGTTCCATATTGTGATGTTTAACCCAAGTCTTCTCTTTCATATAAAATAGAGTGTCAATTATCTTCGAAAATAATATAAAAATATACTATATTATTTTTACTCCATGCATTTTATGTTTTTTAAAGATTCCAATATATCTTAAATAGAGTCTCATATTGAGAAACCAAGATAGATATTGAATCCAAAATGTGAATTTTACCATATTCATGCCTTAAGATTCCTTTTAATTGGGACACTTGGGTGTTTTCAGTCATGACATGATTAATTAAATAATGTAATTATTTAATTAATTGGATATTATACTGAGAAAACCATGAATTTATTTATTTAATCCATATTATGAAATCTCTTTAGGGTTAGTTGTTCTATGACCAAATGAACCTTAGAGGGAGAGGGAAAAGAAGATGGAGCTAGGGATTGGTGGTGATGACAAATCAGGGAAGAAATATCAATTTTTTAGTGTTGTCGATAAAAAGTACATTGGTTGTGTAGTAGAATCAAATAAACATAATTTCACCATCATGGTAGGGAATTTATATATATGGATTTATCCCCATTATTTTCTTGATTTGAACATCAAATAATTTTCTTAAAATTGAATCAATATTCAGGTAGCAGATGGCCTTTTTAACTTATGATATTTGGTTAAAATTATGATACTGGGATAACTGATATTGGGACTAGAAATTACTTCTTTATTTATTTATTGTATGAGAAATTATATGATTCCTGATTACACAGGATCATCATTTGCATTCTTATGGTTTCTTCAATTTATCCCACCATTCTTTACATGTTAATCACTAACATTAGATTTTAGCTAATGATTAAACTAATATCACATATTGATTTTATCGCACAATTAAAATAGGTTCCATATAATTACAATGTGTGTTCTCTATGTAGGATTATAGCATGAGGATGGATTATAGGATAAGATAAAATGGGATAGGGGAGTCTAGATTTGGGGTTTCTTCATGAATAAAAATATGCACATCAAAAATATTGTGATACGAATTATCAATCCAGGTAACAAAGGATAGAAACCACTTTACATAGGTGTAATTATCATGTTTAGCATGGCCAAAGGCAATTCAAGTGATATATGAAGAAAAATAAGAGGACGTATAAATGAATTGAGGACTAGAGTAATGTTTAGATCTTAGAACCCAACTACATGGCATATAGTTTGAAAGAACAAAAATCATGTACTTTGGTAAGTTCAATAGCTAGGGATTCTATGATATATTAAATAACACACATTATGTGGTTAAATACTAAAATCGGTTACCCTTATCTAGTAATTTTTTGTGTATAGGTAATACACACCAAGGAAGCCCGATTAGCCCCACAAACCATGAGGTTTAATACCACATTCCATTTTTCCTTGATAGATCATGACCTATGAAGATAGATAACCTGCCAACTATCCTTATAGATCCAACATACTATGTTCACATCTCCACACGAATTATAGTCATATTTATACTTTCCCTTTTTGGGTTTTGTAAATGGGATATAAATTTCCTAAGGGATATATGATGTTTACCTTGAGAACACATCATATACCTATACCAATACAATATGTTGACCTAGAATTTTCATTCAAGAATATATTTTTACATATAACCAGTACCTTAACAGTGACCTTACACATTGGACATGATGGTGGAGCTACTTATAAAGATAGATATGTGTCATGTGCAGAATCTAGCATGATCGATCATATCAGCATTATAGTAAACAGACTTATCTATTAATAATTCTTGGTAAATAAAATCCCTAATTGATGATAAAGTTACATCAGGGAATAATTTCATCTCACCATTCCTAGTAAGGGTTAGAAACTTACCCCATGGGTTTGGGGCATAAGATCCTCTACCTATAGATCAGATAGGGTGGTATTTCCCCCACCATTATAGGGTGTGATATCCTCAATATATGTATTTCGTATTACCCTTGTCTAAATAGATTGGGTGGGGAGTGGGATCCCCCACCGAAGTCAGTATTCCCACATAACTACTAGGGGAATGAGATCATATGCTATGGGTATAGAGATGTTACATGTGTTTATTATTTAGATATGTGATTGATGGTTTAGTATTGATGTTGCATAGGCTTGGTTTATCCCTCTCTTGATGAGGATAATTTAAAAATGAGAGGCCTTCTCTTCATGGGTTTTAGAAGTGAAATGGATGTTTAGAATCTATGAATTATAAACCTCTATGAGACTCATGATTCCGTGATACTCTGATGGTTTCCTTTGATATGTGGTATACAACTAGCTAATTAACTCAAAATTCATGTAACCTTCAGTGTTCGAATAACATCAAGTTTCTCATGTAAAGTTCCATTCAAGAATTGTAGTTTCTATCACCAAGATTACACTATGTCCCTGAGACTTCTAGTGTTTCGTAATATTTGGAGTATTCTTTATTGACATCCTTTAAACTAAAAATTGGCAATGGAATCTATGAGGTTACTTGGTTTTATGGGTTTCCTCTTTATCCACATCTTAGAAACCTCTCATTCTAGGAGTTGAGATGAATTATTACTTTAGGTTTCTTTTACCATTTTTGGGAAATTCTACTGAGTATTTTTATATTAACCCATATATGATCCTTATTCCCACATGTGTTATGTCCGTAAAGATGAAGCACAGGTTCAAATATGGTTTGGGTGGTATAGAGTAGGTGTGGATTGCTTGATGATGATGTCTGGTGATGCTTATCAAGGATTTATGGAGCATGTTATTTGTGATTGTGGTTGTGAAATCTACAGTTGGAGTGTAATCCAAGAGTTTATATAAACTGGTGGATATTTTTAGATACATACATTTCAGAGGCTTTTTAGATGTATTGTTTCCATTTAATTTACCTTATGGGTTTCTGTTTCACTTTTTGTCTCATGTATGTTATATTTATTTTTCAGTTGATCATTTATGTATATCCTACAAGTGTGTTGAATATATGTTTCTATTACAGGTTTTATAGGATATAGAGTCCCATATGATGATATATTTCAAATTAGTTATAATAACTATCCCCTGGCCTATTAGAATAAGTCATGTGGTGAAACTCCTGAATTACTAATGGATTGGTAAGTGCCTTGATGGGTCATGTCATGCCAGGAGGCCTCGATCATAGGAAACAATCCTAAGGATTGTATGATGACTATTATGATAATGATAAGGAATAATGGAAAGTGGTAGAATACATAAAGAAGAAGAAAAATTGATGGGTACAAGGCTCAGTTCTTAATCAAGTTTGGGTGGGGAAGCAAGATATTAAAGTATTTCCTTCCAACAAGGCTTACTTAGGTGATGAAAACACTTTACTAATGTTGTTTTATTATAAAGAAGAAATGTAATTTGAATAAAAAAACCATCAAATGATAAAAAATGTATAAGTAAGGGAAGACGTTATGGAGGTGTAAGGATTATTATCTTTTCCAAAACCTATAGTAATAATATCAATGGGAATATTTACTAGCATTAAGGGGATGGAGGAAGAATCACTTGATCCTAGACACCCTATTCTAAGTGACGTTCCTAAGGAAGATTTAGTGGAATTAGAAGATCAAATCCAAACTGAGAATAAAGGGAGAATATGTAGGTAGGATAATATATAAGTTTACCTAAATACAATTGTCGAAGATAATAATATACAAAAAACATAAACTATAAATATTTTCAAAGGGAAAGCATTCTACTACAGTAAACACATTTATGGTATTTTAGTTGGACCACAGATGAAAAGATGGAAATGATCCAAAACATAATTTGGATCTTATTATATACTCTAAGGAATAGATAGAGATTTTGACCATCAATCCTTCACCAGAGGATATTGGTTGAATATAAAATCAAATGATATAATTTGATACATATGAGGAATAAAAATAATGGATCAAGAAACAGTATCAAATTTTTTTCTTTGAGTATTTAATGAAGGGAATATTAACATGGAATATTTTATCAAGACCTAGGAAAAGATGGTCTATTTATTTGAGGACCTCATTAAAGATGATCCAAAAAATAGGGTAAGATATATTACATATAGATTATATTGGGTGAAAGACTCCAATATTTTAATTTTTATAGATAGGTCAAATGATGACCTATATAATTTAATTTCATGTCTGGATTTATCTTTTTATGTGGGTTAACACCAAACCCATAAATGTGGTATTCCTAAAATTAAAATAAATATTTAATTGATGGTTGAATGAAGTGTAATAATAGGATAAAATAAATATCAGATAAATAAGAAATTATTTGATTAATAATGTTTCTTCTTTTATGAAATTATTAAAAAAATGAAAATTTGAGATTTCAAAGTAGCTTATAAAATATTATTATCTTATATAAGATGTTAATTATTTATTAAATTATTTTTGTTGATTTACCATGTTAATATTTGAATAAAATAAATGGTTAAATATTAATTAAATTAAAATTATGACAAAGGATATATGATTTTGAATTATGACTTGTTAATTATTTGAGTTACTTGAAAAACGTTATGTGAAGGATAAATATAGCATTCTCTCTCAATAAAACTCATAGGTGAGCCTTTCCATTCTTCCTAATCCATTCTTCTAATCTAAACTCAAGGAACCATCCTTGACATTTAGAAGAATGGTAGTATTATAACTCATAGCTTACGATGGAGGTATTCCAACCAAATAGATCAAGTCTAATCAAATTAACTCATCATTCAAAATTAAATGTGGGTATGCCATAAGAATCCAAAATAGTAATTGATGACATTTGATACAGAAGACATTACCTAAATCCCAAGGGAGACTCCCCTGGTCATTTCACTTCAATTTCCCTCATTTTCATTTATTATTATAACAATAATCATGGTGTGTGTAAAATTTAGTGTTTGATATTAATCTAATAACGTGTATTTGATTTTTCAATTGATTTTAAATTCATTTATTTTACCAAAATGACCTTTTCCTTTTTAAGAGTCTTATTGTGACTTGTTCCACTTTATATGTAGTACGTGTTTCTAGGTAATTATTTTATTTAAAAAAAATATCATGTAATTTAGTTTATTAAATTCATATTCTAGTATATTTATACCAATATTTGATACCCATTGTAGTTTTATATAAATTACCTAAATTATTTTCATTAATTCTTAGAGATGAAGTGTTTTTCTTTAAAAACAATTCCCTCATTGAATTAATATTTTACCCATGGAAAATATTAAAATACATTAATATGGGTTTCTTTCAAAATATTTTTAATGATGGCTGAATTTTTTTATCTATCCCTTTCTTTTTAAATGAAATAACCCATGTTTAAGGGTTTGTTTTAATGTTAAAAGTTTATTTTTTTTATGTTACACCTAAGGGAGGTAAAATATTTTTATCTCTCCCTTAGTTCAACTATAATGACACATACCACTCTATCATAGACATGAAACCTTTATTGGCCCATTATGGTTTACCTTTTTATCATCCCTTTATTGGATAGAGGTAATAATTTTATCTTTAATATAGAAAGGGTTGAAATTGGTTATAAAAATAAAGACACTTGCAATACAAATGTGATTTAACTATTAAGTTTTTATGTTATAATAGTTTTACTTTCTATAGTACATATCCATTTTTTTAATTATTGTTTACATTGTTGATTAGAAGATATCTTTTATTTTTTTATAGAATGGATAGAAAATGGATGTATCGTACCGATTATATTTCAACCGCGTTTCAAAATAATTTGGAGAATTTTTTAGATTTTTCATTTGACAATACTTCAGATGGAGGTTGTATACAATGTCCATGATACAAATGTGTTGGAAGACCATGATTTATCTAGGAAGAGGTTAGCTACCATATAACGAAATTTAGATTTCAAACAAACTATTATGTTTGGTATCACCAGGGAGAGATGTGTCAATGTTCTACTGGTCATAAAGAAAATTAAAGAAGTGGCATGGAGAATTTGATATCCGATCAGTTTCCATTTGTACAATATCTTGAGAGTGATAGTATGCTAGTGTAAGAAGATAATGATATCAATACACATGAGGAAAATACTGAAGATGGTGATGAGAGATAGAAAAAATTATTTGATGATGCCAGAACTCCAGTATATCAGGAATGTACTAAAATGAACAAGTTGGAATTTTTAATGCGGTTATATCATGGGAAAACCATGTATAGAATTTCTAATACTGCTATTGATTACATTCATAAGTTTTTAAAGGACTTTCTTCTTGATGGTGTAGTTATTACCTCAAATAATTACAAGGCATGGGAGTTAATTAAGCATCTTGGATTTGATACTAACAAATTTCGTGCTTGTCTGAAAGATTACAGTTTATTTTGGGAGGAAACAACTGACTGTAATGACTGTAAATAATGTGGTAAATCTTGATGGAAGAAAAATGTAGATGGAACACCATCTCATGTGGCGCAGAAAGTCATGTGGAACTTTCCATTGATTCCCAGACATTAAGATCTATTCATGACTGGAGAAATCTCAACCAATATGTGATGGCATGCTGCTAAGAGAATTAAAGGTAATGATGATTTGGTTCATCCTACATATTTATTAGCATGGTGGACATTTGATTCACAACATCCTGATTTTTCAGCTGAGGTGCATAATGTTATCTTGGATTCACATGCATTTACATAAAGTTAACATTAGAATCCTTAGTCATGCATATAGGTAAGTGATGCCCTTACTACCATAGAATAATTAGCTCTAAATTATATCCCATATAGTGACATTATATTCCATTTATTATATCATTATTTTTCTTAAATTATTTAATTGACAAGTCTAAATTAATGTAGGTAAAAAAGGAATATATTTATCAGTTGTTATTTCTAAAATTTGTATTTTGTGAAATCTGAAGTTGTTCTATTGATTGAACTGTTTGGGTTTTTTGAGATCCCAATTCTCTGAATGGTATGGTACACGCTAGAAATATTTTTTTGGGTTGATAGGTAGCTTTATAAGAAAGGTGCAGGGGGTATGGGGTTTGGTGTAGGGGGTGGGGCTGGGGCTGGGTGCAGGGGGTGGGTCTGGGTGCAGGGGGAGGGGGAGGAGGAGGGGGATGGGGATGGGTGCATGGGGAGGGGGGAGTGGGGAGGGGGGGTGTTGGGTGTAGGGGGGTAGGGTGTAGAGGGAGGGGGCTGGGTGTGGGGGGTGGGCTAGGTGTAGGGGGGCAGGGGGTAGTGGGGGTGCAGGTTGGGGGCAGTGGGGTTCCCACTAATAAGAGATTCAGTGAGCAAGGTGATCACAATATTTCTGGTGAAAATTAGGTAATCCATATATATATTTTTCAATAAATTTTTGGGTAGATTGATTTTTTTCTTAATTGTGAATTTCTGAGCTACTTGAACATTCATCAAGTGTTTGTCTGTATACCCCTCTTATACCCCACCCCCCACTCCATGCATTTGTGTTCTATTTTGATGTTGATAAAAACTTTTAGGCCATATTAGTAATTTTTCATTGAATGAGATTGAATAATAAATAATGTAACCTTATTTAATGAAATGACATGTAAAGAAATTCAATTGAATGCTCAATTGTATAGTAGTTTCATGATAAAAATGATTGGCCTTACCTGATCATTATATAAAATTTATCATAAAGTAAAATGTAGAACATGTTAAATGATTCCATTATTATCTTTCCAAGATGATTTTATTTTATCCACCTTTCTAATATAAGGATTATTTTCATTCCATCTTGGTTCTAGCATGCATGTGATCCCAGTGCGAAACGTGGAAGGTGTTATGCACTGAATGTTTTTACATTGTATTCCAAGGCCTTAAGAGGGGAAATAATAGAAAAATATTTTATATCAGACACATTATAAATGATTATTCTGGGATTAAACATAAAACATATTTTTTTTTACAATCCTATGATCAATAATAATAAAGTTAGGTCAACTCATTGAATTCATTCATGTACTCTTGCATTTGTTTTACTCTTCGTTGGGTTTTTCTTGGTTTATGATGTTACACAAGATATTTTTTAAAATAATTCTAGATCAAATGTAATCCCACACTTTGTGTAAAATAAAGAACATGTTATATGATTCCATTGATACAGCTATGTGTGTATATTTTTTAAAATACAATGACTATTATAGTCACACTGCTCATAGCACAATAAGAGAAACACCTTTAAATTTTTATTCAAATGAATTTGTATGTATAATGAACTCTACAACCAGTTTAAACTATGGAAATGATTTATGAGTACAATTTAAACACATTTAAATTTGTATTTGAATCATATTAATTATATTATGTACATGTGCAGGGCAATAAGAAAACAAGGGTGTGCTGATATCAACATATATGAGTATGTCATCCAAGATTTCCTGAAAAAAGGAAAAATGGACATGGATTTAATTTCCAAAGAATGATGACTGAAAGTGGATTTACCCTAGGTATTACTACTTATACTAAGATTATAAAATGTCTCTGAATACTGAATCAAATTAAATTGGCATTGGAGTTCCTTCTGCTACTTCTAACCGTGGGTCCAAAACCAAATTTTCTTTCGTTTACTCCTTCGATTACTTCTTACTACAACGAAGGAAGGTTGGATGATAGTGTTGTGTATTTTCCTTGAATTAATTTCTCTAGGATATTATTTTAAAGCCTGCAATTTCAACTAATCCACCCCACACTGGTGCTAAAAATGTCATTGTTTCTTCTCATAAGAAAGTAAATCCCAACAGTATCTATGATTCATCAAGCTGTTCTGAAAGTGATTATGAAGGAGTGATAATTTATCAAATATGAATAGGAGTGGTATATAGTTCTCATTTCTTGGTATGTTGCTAAAAAACCATTATCAATCTGTATTTTTTTTTGTTTCATTATTTTTTAATGATTATTAAACTATGTTCTATTTCAGGAGCCACCTATTAAAGCTTCTCCTACTTTGAATGGTCAGTCTACTCTCTAAAAAAGTTATTTTTTCTGCTACCAAGGTTTCTGAGAGTGATTCCTCCGGTTCATCTAAAGTGATTATGATGAATATGTGAGGGTTCTTATTAATGCTCGCACATTATATAAATAGTGTCAGTGGTTTTTAGTTTGATATATTTTATATAATCATTGCAATTCTGGTCACTACTTGTGCATTTGAAGTTTTTGTGTAGGAAAATTACCTAAGAAATCACCTGGAACTATGATAAAAAGTAAACCATCAAGTCTTATTGAAACAGAAGAGTAGTCCAGTGATGAAGAAGATATAGATGTCTTTGATGATTATGCTTATAAGCTAGAAAAATGAGTACATTTTTGAAAAATGAGTTTGGGTATTAATTGAATGCTTTGGGATTATTTTGCAAGACAAATGAGTACATTTTTGACAGAGTCATCCATTTTTTTGGTATTACAACTTGTGAGAGCTAAAATATTAGGCAGTTATTACTCCTATATTATTTAATATTTGAATTTATATAACATAAAACATCTAATAATTTTCCCAATCCTATTATGCAGGTTCTGTTATTTTTAATAGCATCATTAAACGCAAGGAAATTGATGATCAATCCCAATATTCCAATATTTGACACCGTCAAAAACAGGTTCGAATACATATTTACATTATTATCACTAGAATAAGACTAGCAGTGGTTAAGTATAATTTCTTACATTAGCATGGATTCTACTGTAACATTTATATTAGGAGGGCTTACATTATCAGCCCATACTAACAAAAATGTTTACACTGGAAAATTTTACATATTTACACATTTGGCTTCATTAGCGGAAACATTACTCTAGAATTTCTTACAAGAGTAGTATTAACACTAGAAATGTTTATACTAACATCATTATAGTTTCAGGGCTTATAATATTAGTTCTTAGACTAGAAATGCTTACACTGGAACTGTTCATAGAAACATTACTTGTACAAACACATTTTCCTAATTCATATGTCTGGGAAATAAAAGTGTGACAAATCTGGGAAACATGGGAAGAATCCTACTGATGCTCTGTCTGCAATGACAGGCACATCCCACTCACTGGTGTTGGGGAAGAGGACAGGGGGTGTGCCTGGGAGGGTGGGGGCTATTGATGGGGAAGAGGGAAGGGGTGTGCGTTTGTGGGAAGGGGGAGGGGTGTGCTGGGTGGACGTGTTTACAGGTATTCAGGGGGGCTGGTGCTGGGGAAGAGGGTAGTGGGTGCTGGGGAAGAGGGTAGGGGTGTGTTTAGGGGGTGGGGGCAGGGGGCAGGGGTGTGAGGGTGCAGGGGGAGGGGGCTATCTAGGAGTGTGTAGGGGCAGGGAGGGGGAAATCCAGGAGTGTACAGGGGGGGCAGGGTACAGGGGGAGGGGGCTGTTCAGGAGGGGGTGTCTGGGGGTTCAAGGGGGTTCTGTCCAGAGGGGAGAGTGGGGGTGTGCAAAGGGGGGGGGTATGTGCAGGGGGTATGTCCAGGGGAAGGGAGGGGCTGCAAGGGGTGTCCAGGGGGAGAGTGGGGTGTTTAGGGGGGGTCTGCCTAGGGTAGAGGGAGGGGTTGTAGGGGTGTATAGGTGGGAGTGGGGGTGTACAAGTGGGGAGGGGTGTGTTGTGGGGGTCTGTCTAGGGGGGGAGGACCCCTGAGGCATTGAAACTCGATCCAAACTGATTATATACCATTAATATAAATAGTAATTCTTAATTAATAAGACTCTACTATTTTACAATATCATTTTGAATCTTGGATCTTTTTTCCCCTTGTAGGAACATGATTGGACCCATGAGGCATTGTGGTTCTTATATGTTGGGTGGTGACTTGTTTAATCACATGATACATGTATGTTGTAGTTTAGTTTTTATTTTATTTTCTTTATGGAATAGTCTACTTAGGCAGTTTACAACTTTCTATAGATGATGGGTACTTATATTCTATAAAGGGGTCCAGAAAGGCATTGGAGGTGGCTACGCAGTTTTCTTTACAGGGGAGGGAGATCGGGGTAGTTGAGGGTTTGATAGTGTGTTTCATTTTTCTCTACTTTTACGGTGTTGCTTCTGTTTATTTAATTTTCCTTCGGCAAGGATGTTCGACATACAGATGGTTCACGCCGAAATTTTATTTATTTTCTGCTACTATTTTAATTAATTTTTTGTGGGGGGAATCGTTCTTGAGTGGTGATTCCTTGATGCTCGGTAACTTGTTCCCACCCGTGGGCGTAGCCCATCCATCTTAGTCCATCCTAGTATTCCTATATTAGAGTCTATATCTGAACCATGGGAAGGCCTAAGAAACAAGGATAATTAGGGAGTGATTGAGAATGTCTATAAATTAATTGTGAATTCCTATGAATAAGGATCGAGGACATTGTAATTTATAATGAGCATATATGGGAGACTATGAAATATATATTGATTCTGAAAATTATATGGGTATAAAATGTGGTGAAATAATAATGTGTTGGGATTAATAAATGGAAATTCACATTCATAACCAATTTGATAATGTAATATCAGATCATGAGCTATTTTACATTGTTAGATTTGATGATTAGACTCCATCCCAATGCAACTATAGAAATACCTTGGTGCCAAAAATACTCTATCATACACTAGATAGTTTGGTTTAAAATTACCAATAAAACCTTCATTGAAATCATGGTAGGGTTTAAGTTTTTTTGTAGATTGCAACCAGGGGAAAGAAAGTTATTCCCTTATCACATACCCTGAGTGGATTTCCACACAACCCTAAATACAACAATATCCCCAAAAGAAATACCTAAGATTGTCTGAATCTACCTTAGTTCTTTGATACAATTTCAGGAATATAGGGAATCTTCCCACCAGTTCTTCTATTAATATTTCATTAATTTATAGAGCCACCCCACACATTTTTGTTTTTCTAGGGAATTCCACAAATCTATAAAAGGACTGGTAAATTCCACATGATAATTAGGTTCTCTGGATTGACTCGTCAATCTCTACAAGGAAAAAACTAAATGCCCCTTGTAAGACGTAAACTTTCAAACATATCACGCCCAGAAGTAGGGTGATTAATCCCTTGTTCGAGACACCAAAGGGAGTGCCGCATAACACATATAAAAGACAGTTTCTTGTTTTTATTCTTCATACTCTGGCTTTACAGGGGTGAAAACCTTCATCACGGTCAAATATGTGATCTACTAAAATGCTTGAATATCCACATTCAAACTCTCCTTTCGAACACCTGAGAATCTTGACATTTGAATCTTTATTTAAAAATTTTCATTTAAGAACCTGTTCTGGTGAGTCTTCATTAAAAACATTCCTTAAAAAATCTCAAATATCGCAACACTAGATTCTTCATTTAAGACTCCAAATAATATGGAATCTATATTACCAAAAATATTCATTCAAAACATCTTTGGAATGAGACCTGAATATTTGATTCATGCAACCATCTGAACCATGCTAGAGTTTCATTCACATGTTGTATGTTTTCCCTCATGAACACTGCCTGTTAGCCTGCTTGTCCACACCTACAGCCATAGTTCCCATTCTATAACAGCTTCATGGAAGCTTCTGACTCCCTGTGAAACAATATTTACGTAGGCCATTGAAATATTGTGTAACCTCATCCAACTTAACTAGTATAAAATTGCTCCATCATTCATGTATTTTAATATATCAACCACCTCTTTAATTCAACCAGTGAACATGATCCACATCCAATTTCCAACCTATATCAACTTTCACACAAGCTCCAAACACATATAAATATCAACAAATCATGAATTACATTTCATTATGAAATTCTTCCATGCATACCTTCACCCTCGGTCCACTTCCAAGACTTCTTCTTTATGTTAACACATCGAATGCACTCTTCATATATAAATTTTCAAGACATCTTCATGAAATAGATATTTAGGCCATTATTCTTGACGAATCCCATGCCTCTATAATAAAACATACCTCATTCATACCTCATACATTTTCCACAAATCCAACCAATCAAGCCTTGGTTGCAATAATCCCCCCCTTTGGATGATCCTTTTATTGAATTAGTTTCTTCTGGTAGGGAGGTTAGTTTTTCTATTCCTCCCATTCAAGAGAAGGTGAAAAATACTATCTTATGGGCTGATATAGTAGATGTGTATCATCCATACTATGAGGTAATTTCTTTTAAAGATGCTATATCAAAGTTCATATCAAATGAATATCTTGGAGAAGCATCCAAGCATAGTAAAGATGAAATGAAATATGATGTGCAGGCTGAGGTGGATTCCAATTACTGGAAAGAGCAATGAATGATTTCTTCAA
Organism: Viscum album; assembly: GCA_963277665.1. NCBI lineage: Eukaryota > Viridiplantae > Streptophyta > Magnoliopsida > Santalales > Viscaceae > Viscum > Viscum album. The sequence goes on along the minus strand of OY728158.1, from coordinate 1,892,674,513 downwards.
TGAACTGGAAAGGTAAGTCAAAGATAGTGTCTTCCACTTTAGGGTAATATATTATTCTTATTAAATGTTTAATGATTATTCCTTAATATACTCAGGTTACTATAGAAACCCAGTGCCAGAAGGATGTATTTTTTTCATCCTCTATCAGATTTTATTTGGCTTCAATAAGAGATAAATGATTTTGATGCTTTGTCATTAAAATTTTATTTAGGACTTTTCTGATAAGAAGTTTTTTCTTCTTTGAACACTTTGGCCAGCTCTGATTATGTTTTAACTGGTGAAAGCAATGCATTGTGGTTCCATTGTTTTTGATTTATGGTTTGCATTATTTCACAGTGGTTTCAAAAGGAGGATGGGGTCTTGGTGTAGGGAGGGGGGAAAGGTGCAGGGGTATTGTGGGTGTAGGGGCGGAAGAGGGGGGCATGGGTGCTGGGGTAGTGGGGCTAGGTGCATGGGGGAGGGGGACCTGGGTGCAGTGGGTAGTGGGAGGTTTGGGGGCCTGGGTATAGGGGGTAGTGGGGGCTAGGTGCAGAGGTAGTGGGGGGGCTACGGGGGGATGGGTACAGGGGTAGTAGGGCTGGGTGGGAGGGGGAGGGGGTTCTAGGTGCAGGTGGTACTAGGGGTGCATGGGGGGTTTCCAGGAGGGGGGGAAGTTGGGGTAAAGGGTGAAGGGGGTGTGGCGTGTGGTGGTGAAGGGGGCAGGGTGTGTGGGGGTGTAGGGGGAGGGGTGTCTAGGGGGTGTCCAGGGGGGTGTCCAAGGGGGTCCGATGGGGGGTCCAGGGGGGTGTCCAAGGGGGGTCCAGGGGGTGTCCAGGGGGGTATAAGGGGGGTCCAGGGGGTGTCCAAGGGGGTCTAGGGGTTGTCTAGGGGGGTCTAGGGGGTGTGTCCAGGGGGTCCAGGGGGTATCAAGTGGGGGTGTCTATGGGTTTCAAGGGGGTTGCAGGGGGTTTTGTCCAAAGGGGAGAGTGGGGGTGTGAAAAGGGGGAGGGGGTGTTCTGGGGGGTATGTCCAAGGGGGGAGGGAGGGGATGAAAAGGGTATGTCTAGTGAGGTCGAGGGGGTGTGTCCAGGGGGTCCGGGGGGTCCAGGTGGTGTCTAGTGGGGGTGTCCAGGGGTGTGAAGGAGGGTGTGCAAGGGGGTTCTGCCGAGAGGGGAGAGTGGGGGTGTGCAAAGGGGGAGGTGTGTGCTGGGGGGGTCTGTCCAAGGGGGAACGGAGGGGCTACAGGGGGTCTGTCCAGCGGGGCAACTGCTATTTCTAGGAAAACAATCTATACCCATGGTTTTAGAACTGTGGGTAAATATGATGTTGTACAACCCTCTATACCCACGGTTCTTATACTCTGGGTAAATATATAGCTGTAAAACCCTCTATACCCATGGTTTACATAACTGTGGGTATCTAATTTATACTGTAAAAATGTATACCTACGGTTCTGTAAACTGTGGGCATAGATGTATAACCATGGTTTATCAGAACCATAGGTAAGTTGAAATTTCAGTGTGATATAACCACGGTTTCTGTAAAACCGTGGGTATACAGCAATCTTGACACCTTGGGAGCCCACAGTTCATCAAACCGTGGGTATATCATGTGCCCACAGTATAATGGGCTATACCCACAGTTTGAAACAGTGGTTATAGGGAACTTTTTCAGTAGTGTTTGGTGTATAAGATTGATTGAGTTGGGATAGAATCCCAAAATTCTATAAATTTTCGATGAACTCTTGGTTAAGATATTCTCTACCACGATCCAATCAAAGCTTCTTTATCTTCATGAAAAGTTAATTATCTAATTCATTCTTGAATTCCTTAAATTTCTTAAAGGAATCTCACTTATACTTCATCAAGTAAATATATCTATATCTACTCAAGTCATCAGTAAAAGTGTAACACCCCAAGCTTCTACGGTACTCTTCTCTTTGAATAATGTGATAGCGTGTGTTGTACGCAACACCGAGTTCTAACACACCATAACCAATCAAACTAGCCGTTATGAATAGTAATACCTAATTTTTGAAATTATATATATTTTATATTTCAAAATGGACTTCATTTTTGGATTCGGAATATCAAATTTATCCTAAGGTGAAATTTTGGTACATTTCGGATAACTTTCATATTTTGATGAATAGTGAAAATTACTAAATTTTAATTAAAAAAAACTTTTTTAATAAAAATAATTAATTGTGATAAATTATGAATTTGAGTGGTTTTAAAGTATATTTAGAATATATTTTTACCATTTAATATAATTTTGGTCAGTGGACATAATTTTACAATTAAACCGAACATAAACAAGTGTCAATCATTTGATAGTTATTATCTCTTAAAAACACGCTTTTTGTTTTGACAGCGGGAATTAATTTTAAATTAATTTCTGCCACTTCGATGTTTTGAATTTAGAAAAATGGATTCCATATTTGGAATCAGGATGTTCAAATTGTGTAAATAGGTAACTTTTATTTTTAGACATTTTGAATAATTACTACGGTAAATGTTTTATTTACCATGGTTAAGGGTAAATCCGGTAAATAAGGGTTAAAAAATAATATTATAATAATACGAAATTACCCTAAAACGTGTCCTAGCCTTATTGGTTGATACATTTTCGAACATAGGCATCTTTGGGTCAATTTGGGGACCCCATGGTGCCACTTGTAGGTGATAAGGACACTTTATTTTAATTAAGTTAAAATGAATACAAAAATGACACAAGCATATATCTTTTAGCAAAACAATTTTTACATAGGGTTATATATGTTGGATTTTAGATTATAAATATTCATTATAAAGATAAAAATATTTCCTATATAGTGATAGTTAATTTATAATTTTTAGACATTAAATAATTTAATTTATTTATGACACAATGATGATGAATTAATTACTATAATAGTGAAAAATTAAAATAATTGATATTATAAATACCCAAATAAATATAATATGAAACTTTTAATGAATTAAACTAATTTTCTAGGATAATATGATCTATTAGGATTTAGGTAATTGACTTTGTTTGAAGTAATCAATCTGTTATGAGTTTCACAAAAATCAACTATTGAATAGTGTCAAAATTGACATAAAAGAGTTCTTAAAACAAATATTATATTATTAATTGATATTAAATTCCTAAAAATCTAAGGTTCGGCCAAGAGACTTATATCATGATAGGTTTATCATTAATGGACCACTTTGGGGTCTCTTGGATGTATATAGTATGTTTATTAACCATATTATAGAAAAATACAATGAGACATTGTAAAAGTGAAACTAATTAACTTAGAGTTAATACTTAAAGATAAGGTTAATATAAGTACCCAAAACTGTCTAAATTCTATTGGTTGAGTGGTTTTCGACCTATCCCCACCTTAACCTTTGAATAATAAACTTTGGAGCCATTAGATACCGAATATTAATTTATTATAAATTAATATTTCTAGCTTTTCGGAAGGTGCCCCTCACCCCTCTTATAAAAGGGCACTCCTCCTTCTCATTTCTTCACACCTTCAAAGCCTTTAGGTTCGGCCAAACTCTGCCCAAATACTCTCCCAACATCCCTCAATACATCCTAGAGGCCTTAGTTAGATCATAAAGCCAACCTAAAGAGCCCTTTTGATCAAATCAAAAGGAAGAACCCGAAGAAGAGGTTATGATTTCACAACCCTTTTCCAAGTTCATTTCTTCTTCCACTTCTTCTTTCTTTGATGTTACCATTCTAAAATAATAACTCCAGTATCATATATATACTGTTCTGTTATTATAAATATGGTACAACTATATTCATTATTCTATCAACCCTTTGAATAACATGTCACCATACGTGCGTACTTACGGCTTACCGTCTCCACGTCGTGGTGTAATTGTTATTCAATATAATATTATTTAGATGGGTATAATAATGATGTTTAACTCATGTAAATAATAAATATAATATGTTAATGATTCTGTATATATGATATACCATCCATTTATATATTATTTTAATATCAAAAGTATGATATTGTCGCTCGTGCGTACGTACGGACTACCGTCTCCACGAACGCGATGAGATTCATTCTCCATCATATCCATTCAAGTATAATTATCATTTGATGATTTAAAAAATAATTTTTAAGGACTTGATATCATTCTGGATATGAATAATATAAAACCTATCCTTTATAAACATGTCTTACGTAACAAAACATATAAAAGAAAACAAGTAAGTTAACACCCGAAAAGACGATAATTCTAAGATATTATTAACAAATCAATGTTAAAAGATCATATATGATATCATATTAATATATATGATTCTTTCATAATTTAATAACAATTATTTCACCATTATACATGAGGTTAACCTACCCCAACCAAGGAAAAGTACAAGGTAAGGTTTATTTCACAATCTCTTCATTATCTGAGGTTGTTTATACGTAATAATATACTGGGATTTCTTTATCATCCACATCCATGTTTCTTCGAAATGTATTTTAAAACATATTTATTATTTACAAGAATATGGGTTAAAGTCATTTATACCCTTGTTTGACTTTTTATAAGAGGTTTATAAAGGAATCTTTCCGTCGTTTTCAAAACAAAGTCCTTTTTAACCTTTTCGACAGAATTAAGGTAAGAATGTTTTTTGAACTTATACGGCGGGTGCGGCTATTTTCCGCCGTTATAAAATCTTCAAATCTTCCCTTACAATCTTATAAGAATATTTTCAAAGAAAATGTTTTATTTTATATTGATCTTAAATGATTTCAAAATAAATGGAGATATTTCTTTAAAAAGAATTTTGATTTCATCTATGTCAACATCCTTTAATGGATTTTAAGATTATTTGAAGTTGATTTATTATGATACAAAACTTCTATATTGTATTGAAGGTTTTGTGATATGTTTGACTGTGGATGTGCTATTTTTATACCATTTATAGTTTATGGTGAAAGTATTGACATTTCGTATGCTAGTTTTAATACGAATGTTTATGTTATGTTTAAACCTTTTCATATGGGAATGCATTGGACTTAATATGTGACGGGTGGAGCCCTCTATATCTCCTCGAGGCATCGGTAGGTATCATGAGACAAACTAGTGTCTTGGCATAAGGCCTTGACAAAATCTTATTTGTAGTCTTGGCATGAGGCCTTGGCTATGTGGTTATGATAGTCTGGCATTATGCATTCCATCATTATGAAAGTGGTTATTGATTTTGCATGTGATTATTCGATTAGTAGAATAACCATGTGAATAAGTAAATGGAATTATTTCATTTTATTTATTCCATACTATGTTAAAATTTCAAGTTTAAAAGGCTTTTGTTTTAGTTATACATTACCTTAAATGTTTATTCTTATTTATGAAAGTTTCCTCTATATTGTTATCCTTACTGGGCATTTGAGCTCACCCCTTTTCTATGTTTTATTTTTCCCAGGAAGTGAAGAAGTAAATTATGAATGACCTGCAGGGATATTATGTGGGGATATGAGTGTGGATTATGGAGACAATATGTTGTTGTAGTAGTTTTTCATTTTATGATGTAATGTAAGACTTATGAATATATCTAGTGTTTCCAAGGCTACTAAACCAATCGGTCTTTCGAGATTTGATCTTTCTTGTGATCATGCCAATGTTATGTAATAATGCACTAACTCTAGGAAACTAGGGTCGGGGCATTACAGTTGGTATCAGAGGAAGTTTAGTACAAACCTTGGAAGCTAGATTTAGATAAACTCTGATTAGAGCACGTAGACCTAAGATGAACTTTGAGGATTAGTATAGAAGAACTTCCTAGAATTCTGGTATTGTAGAGATTTTTTGGGTTTTCCGAGCAATACATCCCTATCTGGATACGAGCAGGTAGAGGTGGCTCTGGCACAGATGTACCTAGGGGTAAAACCCGAAAACACCGCTTTGAGCTAGACTCGAACGGGAACTAGCGCACGACAACGGGCCTTGCTGCACTCTTGGTTACGACACTCCCGGGGGATATGCTTAGGATAACTCTCATTTTCTTTACAAATCATTATTAAGGGTTTATGAGTATATAATTCCTCAAAGAAAACATTTTTATGATTATGGATTATATCCATAAATAGTTTAATTTATGTTGAGTGTTTTATAAGTATGGGATTATGTATTTTGATTCATAAACTGATCTAGTTTATGCCATTGTTTAGAAATGGCTCCTAGTGGAAGAAATGGAAACCGTATCAATGCACGCACTCCATGTAGGGATTGCCCTCCTGCTCAAGATAATTATAGTGGAGATGGTGATGCAACTGGTGCCGATCATCTAATCACCATACTGGGACAACTCACTCAGGTTATGAATAATAACCTTACCCGTATGGAGCACCCTGATCCACAGCGTGGAGGATCAATGTTAGATCGATTCATGAGGAAACAACCACCAACGTTCAATGGGAGTACAAATCCCTTAGTAGCTGAGCAATGGATATTTTCCCTAGAGAAAATATTTCAGGCTTTGGGGAGCAGTGAAAGGGAAAAAGTTATCATGGCAGTTTACCTCCTCACTGGAGATGCTGATCAATGGTGGTCATTGATTCAAAATACAAAGGAAGATGATGAAGTATCAAATATGGAATGGAGGGAGTTCAAAGATCTGTTTTTAGAAAAATACTTTCCTCGCGACCATCGAGCAGATATGGAAAGGCAATTTCTAAGTCTGAGACAGAAGGAGGATGAGAATGTCACAAAGTATGAGGCTAACTTTACAAGGTTAGCAAGGTACGCTGGTGATTATATATGTAACCAAAGAAGTAAGATTGATCGTTTCTTTGATGGGTTAAAACCATTTCTCCGTCGAGCATTAGTCTCACAATCCTTTTCGTCATACGAAGACATTGTCTCAAGTGCTATCAAGACCGAAAAGGAATTCTCTAAGTCTTATGACTTTAAAGAAAAGCAAGAGAAGAAGAGACCTGCTGATCAACATGGGAATGGAAATAAAGGGAAGAAGGGAAAGGTTGAATATCCATCCTGTGGTAAATGCGGGAAGAAACACCCTGGTACTTTCTTGAAGGGAATGGGAGTCTGTTACAAGTGTGGTGAAAAAGGCCACCAAGCTCATGATTGCAAGGGGAAGAAGGAATCTACCAACGTTCTGTGCTATAATTGCAGGGAGATGGGGCATTATGCAAATGCATGTCCTAAGCGTCAGGAGAACGTACCTCAGAAAAGGCCAAGGGATCAAGTCCAGGCTTATGCTATCACTACTGCTGAGGTTGAAGCTCTGAAAGACGTGGTGGCAGGTAATTTAATGGTTTCCTCAAGTTTAGCAAATGCATTATTTGATTCTGGATCATCGCATTGTTTTATATCTTCCCAGTATGCTAAGAAAATTAGATATTTCCAATTTGACTTAATAAGGGAGTTGTCAGTTAAAACTCCTAAGGGAAGTATCATTGCAATGAAGTTTGGTGAATCAGTCCCCATTAGAGTACATAAATGTTCGTTATCTGCTGATCTCATCGTCATACCTATGATTGAGTTTGATATAATCCTCGGTATGGACTGGCTTTCAGACTATGATGCGAAGATTTATTGTAAGAAGAAAGAGGTTACGATTCTTGATGATAATGATAAAGAACACCTTATCTTTAGAGAAGAATCGTCACCATCTAATTCTTATTTAGATCCACCCCCAGTAGCTCAACATAATTCAATTATTGGGGAGGAAGAGAATGAAATAACTGTCGGTGAGGAAAGGAATGTTCAAATAGAGGATGTACCTGTTGTGAAAGAATTTGTAGATGTATTTCCGGAAGATTTACCTGGACATCCTCCAGAATGGGAAGTTGAGTTTTCCATTGATTTAATTCCTGGATCAAGGCCTATATCGAAGACCCCTTATAGAATGGCCACTGTAGAGTTAGTTGAACTAAAGAAACAACTAGGGGAATTGAGTAATAAAGGATTTATTCGCCCTAGTGTTTCCCCATGGGGAGCCCCTGTTCTTTTTGTTAAAAGAAAGATGGATCTATGAGGTTATGTATCGACTACAGGGAGATCAATGTTATAACGATAAAGAACAAGTATCCCCTACCTCGTATTGATGATTTATTTGACCAACTACATGGAGCTCAATACTTTTCAAAGATTGACCTTCGATCTGGATACCATCAGTTGTGTGTAAAGAAGGAAGACATTCCGAAGACATTATTTCGAACCAGGTACGGGCATTACGAGTTTACTGTAATGCCTTTTGGATTGACTAATTCACCCTCTGTATTCATGGATCTGATGAATAGTGTTTTCAAGGAGTATCTCGATGAATTTGTGGTGGTATTTATTAATGATATCTTGGTATACTCCAAAACCTACGAAGATCATGAAAATCACTTGCGCATTATCTTGAAGACTCTGAGGAGGCATGAATTATATGGGAAGTTTAGCAAGTGTGAATTATGGCTTCAGGAGATTTCTTTTCTTGGTCATATTGTCTCTAAAGATGGAATCTATGTTGATCCTTCTAAGACCATGGCAATCCAAGAATGGCCAGAACCTACGAGTATAACTGAGGTACGCAGTTTTATTGGTTTGGCAGGTTATTATCGACGTTTCGTCCAGAATTTTGCCCAATTGGATAACCCATTAACGAAGCTCACACGTAAAGGGGTTAAATTTGTTTGGACAAAAGAGTGTGAAGAATGTTTTGAAGAACTGAAGAAAAGATTATTCAATGCTCTTATATTGACTCTACCATCGGGGAATGATGGGTTCGTTATTTATAGTGATTCATCAAAGAAAGGACTTGGTTGTGTCCTTATGACGAATGATAGAGTTCTTGCCTATGCATCACGACAGTTGAAAATTCATGAACAAAACTATCCTACTCATGATCTCGAGTTAGAAGCTGTGATATTTGATTTCATGATATGGAGGCACTACCTCTATGGTGAAAAATGTGAGATTTATACTGATCACAAGAGTTTGAAGTATATTTTCTCACAAAAAGAACTCAACATGAGTCAAAGGAGATGGCTTGAATTACACAAGGATTATGATTGCACGATACACTACCACCCGGGGAAAGAAAACAAGGTGGAAGATGCTTTGAGCAGAAAAGACCATGGAGTTTTGAACATGATGAGAATTGAAAGGGATCCAATTTTCATGGATCTAGTGAAGATGGACATGGGAATAACCAGGGAAGGTGAAACATCAATGCTTTTTCAAATGGTTGCCAAACCATCTTTACTAGAAAGGATTAATAGTTCTCAGACCGATGATGAAGAATTTCAAAAGAAGATTAAAGCTGTGAATGATGGTAGATTGAGAGACTTTGTGTATGAAGATGGAATTTTGAAATTCGGGAAGAGACTTTGTGTTCCCAATTTACCTGATCTAAAAAGGGAATTGCTGGATGATGCTCATAGTTCCAATTTCTCTATACACCCTGGGAGCACCAAAATGTATAGAGATTTGAAGGAACATTTTTGGTGGGACAACATGAAGAGGGAGATTGCTGATTTTGTGTCAAGATGTATGGTTTTTCAACAAGTGAAAGCTGGAAGGCAATAGCCTGGAAGAGTCATGCAACCTCTTCCCATACCAGAGTGGAAATGGGACAATATTACGATGGACTTTGTCATGGGGCTACCAAAGACTCCTAGAAGGAACGATGCAATATGGGTTATTGTTGATCGTCTTACCAAGTCAGCACATTTTCTTGCTATAAGAGAAGATCTAACCCTGGAACGTCTAGTAAGACTATATATTAATGAAGTTGTGAGACTTCATGGAGTACCCTTATCGATTGTTTCTGAGCGTGATCCCCATTTTACTTCAAGATTTTGGAAAAGTCTTCAGAAATCCCTGGATACTGAACTTCATTTGAGCACTGCTTACCACCCTCAGACAGACGGACAATCAGAACGGACTATTCAAACCTTAGAAGACATGTTGAGATCTTGCTCACTTGACTTTCAGGGTATGTGGGATCAATATTTACCTCTGATATAATTTTCCTATAACAATAGCTTCCATTCGAGTATTCAGATGGCGCCATATGAAGCGTTATACGGAAAGAGATGTCGTACACCAACCTGTTGGGATGACGTTGGTGAAAGAAAACTTGTAGGTCCAGAACTGGTAGAGGAAACGATGGAAAAGGTGAAGGTAATCCAAAATCACATCAGAGCAGCTCAAAGTAGGAAGAAGAGCTATGCCGATAATCGAAGGAAGGATTTGAAATTTCAAGTCGGTGATCATGTTTTCCTGAAGGTATATCCATGGAAGGGAGTCATACGTTTTGGTAAGAAAGGTAAATTTAGTCCCAAGTACATCAGACCCTTCGAAATTCTAGAACGAATTGGGGTTTTAGCTTACCGATTGGCAGTGCCGCCAAGTCTCTCTAAAGTTCACGATGTGTTCCACGTATCTCTGTTGAGGAAATACATGCCTGGCCCAACGCATGTACTCACCTATGAGGAATTAGAACTGGAGCCTGATCTGTCTTATTGTGAAGAGCCCGTCAGGATTCTTGATACGAGAGAACAAGTACTGAGAAACCGGACGACGTGTCTGGTAAATTTTTTGTGGAGAAACCATAAGATGGAAGAGGAAACGTGGGAACCCGAGGAACTTATGATGAAGAACCACCAGAGTCTTTTCATGTGATAAGTATTCTAGAAATTTCGAGGACAAAATTATTTGAAGGAGGGGAGAATGTAACACCCCAATCTTCTATGGTACGCTTCTCTTTGAATAATGTGATAGTGTGTGTTGTACGCAACACCGAGTTCTAACACACCATAACCAATCAAACTAGACGTTATGAATAGTAATACCTACTTTTTGAAATTATATATATTTTATATTTCAAAATGGACTTCATTTTTGGATTCGGAATATCGAATTTATCCTAAGGTGAAATTTTGGTACATTTCGGATAACTTTCATATTTTGATGAATAGTGAAAATTACTAAATTTTAATTAAAAACAACTTTTTTAATCAAAATAATAAATAGTGATAAATTATGAATTTGAGTGGTTTTAAAGTAAATTTAGAATATATTTTTACAATTTAATATAATTTTGGTCATTGGACATAATTTTACAATTAAACCGAACATAAACAAGTGTCAATCTTTTGATAGTTATTATCTCTTAAAAACACGCTTTTTCTTTTGACAGCGGGAATTAATTTTAAATTAATTTCTTCCACTTCTGTGTTTTGAATTTAGAAAAATGGATTCCATATTTGGAATCAGGATGTTCAAATTGTGTAAATAGGTAACTTTTATTTTTAGACATTTTGAATAATTATTGCGGTAAATATTTTATTTACCATGATTAAGGGTAAATCCGATAAATAAGGGTTAAAAATAATATTATAATAATACTAAATTACCCTAAAACGTGTCCTAGCCTTATTGGTTGATACATGTTCGACCGTAGGCATCTGTGGGTCGATTTTGGGACCCCATGGTGCCACTTGTAGTTGATAAGGACACTTTATTTTAATTAAGTTAAAATGAATACAAAAATGACACAAGCATATATCTTTTAGAAAAACAATTTTTACATAGGGTTATATCTGTTGGACTTTATATTATAAATATTAATTAGAAAGATAAAAAGATTTCCTAGATATTGATAGTTCATTTATAATTTTTATACATTAAATAATTTAATTTATTTATGACACAGTGATGATGAATTAATTACTCTAATAGTGAAAAATTAAAATAATTGATATTATAAATACCCAAATAAATATAATATGAAACTTTTAATTAATTAAACTAATTTTCTAGGATAATATGATATATTAGGATTTCTTTAATTGACTTTGTTCGAAGTAATAAATCTGTTATGAGTTTCACAAAAATCAACTATTGAATAGTGTCAAAATTGACATAAAAGAGTTCTTAAAACAAATATTATATTATTAATTGATATTAAATTCTTAAAAATCTAAGGTTTGGCCAAGAGACTTATATAATGATTGTTTCATCATTAATGGACCACTTGGGGGTCTCTTGGATGTATATAGTACGTTTATTAACCATATTATATAAAAATACAAAGAGACATTGTAAAAGTGAAACTAATTAACTTAGAGTTAATACTTAAAGATAATGTTAATATAAGTACCCAAACCTGTCTAAATTCTATTGGTTGAGTGATTTTCGACCTATCCCCACCGTAACCTTTTAATAATCAACTTTTTAGCCATTATAAACTGAATATGAATTTATTATAAATTAATATTTCTAGCTTTTCCAAAGGTGCCCCTCACCCCTCTTATAAAAGGGCACTCCTCCTCATTTCTTCACACCTTAAAAGCCTTTTGGTTCGGCCAAACTCTGCCCAAATACTCTCCCAACATCCCTCAATACAACCTAGAGTACTTAGTTTGATCAGAAAGTCAACCTAAAGAGCCCTTTTGATCAAATCAAAAGGAAGAACCCGAAGAAGAGGTAATGATTTCACCATCCTTTTCCAAGTTCATTTCTTCTTCCACTTCTTCTTCCTTTGTTGTTACCATTCTAAAATAATAAATCCAGTGTCATATATATACTGTGATTTTATTATAAATATGGTACAACCATATTCAGTATTCTATCCACCCTTTGAATAACATGTCACCATACATGCGTACGTACGGCTTACCGTCTTCACGTCGTGGTGTAATTGTTATTCAATATAATATTATTTGGATGGGTATAATAATGATGTTTAACTCATGTAAATAATAAATATAACATGTTAATGATTCTGTATATATGATATACCATCCATTTATATATTATTTTAATATCAAAAGAATGATATTGTCGCTCGTGCTTACGTACGGACTACCGTCTCCACGAACGCGATGAGATTCATTCTCCATCATATCCATTCAAGTATAATTATCATTTGATGATTTAAAAAATAATGTTTAAGGACTTGATATCATTCTGGATATGAATAATATACAACCTATCCTTTATAAAAATTTCTTACGTAACAAAACTTATAAAAGAAAACAAGTAAGTTAACACCCGAAACGACGATAATTCTAAGATATTATTAACAAATCAATGTTAAAAGATCATATATGATATCATATTAATATATATGATTCTTTTATAATTTAATAACAATTATTTCACCATTATACAGGAGTTTACCCTACCCCAACCAAGGAAAAGTACAAGGTAAGGGTTATTTCACAATCTCTTCATTATCCGAGGTTGTTTATACGTAATAATCTACTGGGATTTCTTTTCATCCACATCCATGTTTCTTAGAAATGTATTTCAAAACATATTTATTATTTACAAGAATATGGTTTAAAGTCATTTATACCTTTTTTGACTTTTTATAAGAGTTTTATAAAGGAATCTTTTCGTCGTTTTCAAAACAAGGTCCTTTTTAACCTTTTTGACAGAATTAAGGTAAGAATGTTTTTTTAACTTATACGGCGGGTGCGGCTATTTTTCGCCGTTATAAAATCTTCAAAGATTGCCTTACAAGCTTATAAGAATATTTTCAAAGAAAATGTTTTATTTTATATGGATCTTAAATGATTTCAAAATAAAAGGAGATATTTCTTTAAAAAGAATTTTGATTTCATCTATGTCAACATCCTTTGATGGATTTTAAGATTATTTGAAGTTGATTTATTATGATACAAAACTTCTATATTGTATTGAATGTTTTGTGATATGTTTGATTGTGGATGTGCTATTTTTATACCATTCATAGTTTATGGTGAAAGTATTGACATTTCGTATTCTAGTTTTATTACGAATGTTTATGTTATGTTTAAACCTTTTCATATGGGAATGCATTGGACTTAATATGTGACGGGTGGAGCCCGTTATAGCTCCTCGATGCATCGGTAGGTCTCATGAGACAAACTAGTGTCTTGGCACAAGGCCTTGACAAAATCTTATTTGTAGTCTTGGCACAAGGCCTTGGCTATGTGGTTATGATAGTCTGGCATTATGAATTCCATCATTATGAAAGTGGTTATTGATTTTGCATGTGATTATTCGATTAGTAGAATAACCATGTGAATAAGTAAATGGAATTATTTCATTTTATTTATGCCATACTATGTTAAAAGTTCAAGTTTAAAAGGCTTTTGTTTTAGTTATACATTTCCTTAAATGTTTATTCTTATTTATGAAAGTTTCCACTATATTGTTATCCTTACTGGGCATTTGAGCTCACCCCTTTTCTATGTTTTATTTTTCCCAGGAAGTGAAGAAGTAAATTATGAATGACCTGCAGGGATATTATGTGGGGATATGAGTGTGGATTATGGAGACAATATGTTGTTGTAGTAGTTTTTCATTTTATGATGTAATGTAAGACTTATGAATATATCTAGTGTTTCCAAGGCTACTAAACCAATCGGTTTTTCGAGATTTGATCTTTCTTGTGATCATGCCAATGTTATGTAATAAGGCACCGACTCTGGGAAACTAGGGTCGGGGCGTTACAAAAAGTTATAAAGTAATAATATCCACCTCTAGATTCTACAAAAAATAGTCCACACACATCAGTGTGTACCAATCCTAGAAGCTATGTGGCCCATTCACCATGTCCACCAAATGGTTGTTTGGTAATTTTACCTTGTAAACAAGTGTGACATCTATCAAGTGGTTTTAGCTCGGAAGAGTCTAAATAACCATCCTGACAGATCTTTTTCAGGAACTTCTCATTTACATGACCAAGGTGGTGATTCCACAACTCTTTGTTATATAAGTCATGTGAACTTGATTCGTTATCAATTTCCAACACTTTGTTTTCGTAATTTAATACATACATACCATTATTTAAATGGGTCATACCATAACATATGTTGTCCTTATAAAAGAAAAAAATTCTATTTCCGAATTTGAAAATAAACTGATTTGTATCTAAAATTTATACAAATATCATGTTTTTGGTAAAACATGGTACATAATAACTATCATGTAAAACATAAATCATCCTAGTTAGAAATGAATGGTGGTAGTAACCAATAGAAAGAGCATCCAGCCTCAAACCATTGGAAGCTCACAGATCCACCTCTCCTCAAGAAATATTTCAAAAATATACTTGATTCCTATATTTGAATACAGATTTGAGCACCACAAGCTGTTTCTAATATCCAATGAGTATAAATAAAAATATTTCAATCAATAATGAACACACCTTTGGCATTCCTTGCCACTGGGTGCAGTTTCTCTTCCAGTGGCCTGACTTGCCACATGTTAAACATGCTACCTCATTTTCCTTGCCTTGCCTCTAGATCTTCGTATTCTTGGTTAAATGGTTCTCGGGAGCATTAGACTATTTATAAATCTTAGGCCCCTTTGCCTTGTCCTTCCTCCTCCTATTAACCATAAGGACTGTGGGTTTTTCATGCCCCATGTCTTTATCCACTTGGCTAATCGAGGTTAGAAGTTCTAATAGTCTCTTCTCATTATTTCTCATATTATAATTCACAATAAAACTAGAAAATTCCATTGGATGTGATGATAGTATGAGATCTATACGCAACTCATCCAAGAATTTAATCCCTAAGATGTTCAGATGCTCAATGTAGCTGATAAGCTTGACTACATGAGGCCTATCAGGTGAAAACTCTCCAATCTTATTGGTGAAAAAAGAATTAGAGATCTCATACCTCTCTTATCTCTCATTATCATGATAAAGATCTCAAAGTTGAGACATCATTCTATAAGCATCCATTTCCTCCTATTTCTTTAAGAGATCGTTGGTCATGGATTATAACATAAGGAACTGAACATATGTACCATCATTCAGATGTTTCTCATGCACATAGATCTCCCCATCACTCGCCTCATTCTTAGGCGCAATGGGTAAAGGTTCTTCCAGCACATATAGTTTCCTTTCATGGAGAAGGATGACCCAAAGGCACCTTTGCCACTCCTTGAAATTAGTTCTTGTGAAAAGGATTCCCTTATTGACTATGGATCACAATGATATGTTTGATGTTATTTTTTATGTCATTTCTACAAATAATATTAACAAAGTTTTAGTAATTTATCTTATAAAATTAAGACAAATAAATAAATAAATATTCATTAGTATCCCACTATTTTGTGGAAACCTAATATCCATCACCATTGGCTTTAAAAAATCTTATTTCTTAGAAATTCTAGTAACAGGGATCCATATTCCATTCTCATAACCCAAACATCAGTTAGTCATGAAACTCGATTGGTTTTAGTTAGGCATTCTAAATGACAACTACATGAACGTGTAGCTCCTTGATCTTTTGAGTGGACTCCCCAATCCTAAAATCATTTATTTTGGTTACCTTAACCTTTGTCTCTCAGTTACACCAAGTCCCACTTTGGAAGTCAAACCTTAATATAAACCATGTTAATTCAACCCAAAACCTCAAATTAGAATTCCCCGATAATTGAAATCACCCCATCTTTGGCTGGTCAATCACTTTGAACTATTGGTTCGATTCTAACATAAGTAATGGAAGGCTATACCAAATTAATATTTAATTAAGGTATTTTATCCTTTATTTGTAAATTTTCTCTTATTAAATTTCACATTATTGTTAATATTAAGTGGGATATACTTAAGTGATTAACCATGTCTAGATAATATTTATGCATAAGCCATTTTATTTTAGTTCTATCTTGCATTCTTTTTAATACATTAATTATGTGATCTAAAAAATACATCCATAATGAATAGCTATGAAACACACAGAATTAAAATAAAGGGTATGATCATGAGCTTTACTAATGGTTTGTTTATCTAGCAGCTGATAAACTATCCCTGACCTAGGGGAGAAACACCTTGTGTGTTTACAGCTTTCCACATGTTCACCTTTGTATCTTCTTGGATTGGTTTTTCCTCGGCCCCTAACTTGTACCGCATCCACTAGCTTGGGAGATCCATCCGTTACATATGATTTTAATTCACACAAAGGTGAGGGGTAAATGGGGGTTTATTTGAATGAAATCATGGGCACGCATGCCCTGCATATTAATAAAAAGAATTCACACATGCCAAAAAAATTATTTAATAAATCAATTAAAAGGAAACCAATCACATACAAAGGTCTGGTCTAGCTCATGATCACCCACATACATGCAATAAATTACATATTTAATAAAATCAAAATTCAATTTTTAATCGTTCTTATTAAGATAAATCACACTCAAATCGAGTAATTATTATCTTTAATTAACCATTTCTTTATCTTAATCCTTTTTTTGAATTCCTTGAGATTCTCATCCATATAATTTAAAAAAAATTAATTTAAAATTAAACATGTACATAAATGTACCTGGAACGAAACACGGTAAATACTCATCCAAATCTAACCAACATGTATTATCTTTGTGTTCAGTTTTACTCTTGTGACATATGGCATACACGATTTAATGATTACTATCACAATGTGTACCTCACATATGATTACATGAATCACATGATTATTTCAGCCATCTGTTATGCTTCAATTCACAGAGTAACAACCTATAATATTATTTATACTTGATATGTAGTTTTGTACATTACACAAAATTAAAGTTTTAATTATGTATAATTTGGTAAAGTACATGGCGTGTAGTTCCAACTACACGACGTGTTGTTCCAACTACACGATATGTACTACCTTTCACCATCTTATCCAATGTACATGCCTAGGGACATGGAATGTGTGGTGTACTTCATAAATCTTAGGGTACATGGTGTGTCCAGTGGTCCACATGACATGTTGTCTCCGGGTTAAACGGTCAACAATATGCTGAGCCATGTATTGGAGACACGATTTCACCCTAACTTGAGTGAGACTACACACTATGCCCAGTGGGACACACGGTGTGTAATCCGGTAACCATTTTCCTATTTTTATCAGTCAACACGCGGTGCAAGAAATAACTACACCACATGTAATAAAGGCACACGTATTTAGTAATTTCCTAATTACTCTGGCCATGTTGAACATAACTACACGGTGTGTAATGAAGATTACACAGTGTGTGTGGAAGCTTACACAACCTGTAATTCCGAATACATAGTGAGTACAATCGTGTTACCTGGACAGAATCGTCAGCACCTTCTGATGATATCCTCAATGTAATTTTAATCCAAAAATTATTCAAATTTGTTAGATCTGTGAGAATCGAAAGAAGAATAACATAACTCAAAATTCAGATTACAAGAACGATTCAACATGAATTACAAACTAAATTATTAAAGTATAAATAATCAATGAATTATTTAAATAATTATAAAATAATATATAACTTGGATCTGATACCACTTTTAGGTTTCAGGTGCAGTAGAAGTGCAGTTGGTTCAGTGCCCACCATTAAATTTTATCGTGATCAATGATTATTCCAGGTTCAATACAATGATGAATTCCAGTATCCATAGAATAAAATCAATGATTAAGATAAATAATAAAGAGGACTAGAACCCAGATAGAGGATCAACATATTTTGTTTATAATTAATTTAATTTAATTAAATAAATACCTCCAAGGTTTTCTTTCTTCATTGATGTGTTTGACCACAGATCTACAGTGATCCTTTCATTGCTTTGTAGAGATCAAGAGTATATCTCCTCTAGTTGTAATCTACACGTGCTCTGAAAACCACTAGACGTCATTGAAGGAGTCTCTGGGTGCTAGCACGAAAGTTCCTTGCACTTACATCGTCCTCCCTCAATTTCCTTGAGAGCCACTTCCAAAGCGTTCTCTAATTCAATAGAGGATGGTCGCTCTCATTCTTGAGAGCATTATTGGATAAAAAAATACCCCTTGAGGCTTAATAGATTTTTCTCTACCAATGTTGTGCACAACCAAAATTTGTAATCTAGTATGTGGTTTTCTCTCTTGGATAATAAGAGAATAATATGTAACCAGGAATTTAATTCACAAGGAAATAATAAATAATTAGAAGAAGTGTCATTAGTTATTTTATTATTCCATGTGAATCCCCCATATCAAATAATAATAGTAATACCATTATTTCCATGACATTTTATTAGTTTTCAATATACAATTATATATTATTGTAGTCAAATGATATTTAATATTATTTTCTCACTAGACCCTTTAACTCATTTCTCCCATCCTTCAAAATATTTATCAGACCTTGAATAATGACTATTTATTTATTAAATAAATAAATAAATCTAATTTCATTATTTGTTGATAACTAAATAAAATTCAATTAGGCATACCTAAATAATTATTACACCAAAACTGGGAATAATATTTATTAAACATGTTAAATAATAAATTATTTAACTGAGATTTATGAATACACTTAGTGTGTGACCCTCTAGGCCTCTTTCTCAGTGGCATTAGGTGAGCCTACCTAAAGTCCACGGTTAGAATCTAGCAACACGCCAAGGTAATCATAGAGAAATAAGTTAATATCACAACAACATGTCACCTCATACGAACTGTTACCATGTAATATAATCCCTTTATCACAATATCTCTAATCGAGTAGGTTGTATGCCAATTTCATCAACCTATATGCTTGATAACTCATTATTTGACTTTCTAGAAATAGAACTTACCTAGAGAACACCATGGCCATGTATTTATTTAGGCTATATAATTTCCATCAAAGGTCTTGAGATATTTACTTAATTTATTGAAGAGAAGGGATAAATCCTTTCTCGCATTATTCCTTAATGAAATATTACTCATAACACACCCAACATATCCTACCTCACCTTGATCATATATCAAAAAGGTTTTCACCAATAAATAAAAGTGCATGACTCATAATGTACATTAATAATAATAATAAAATCTAATGCCAATTACACACATCCACAGAGAGGAATATCCAATGACACTTATAATGCGGATTTTTTACTGTCAGGTCTCGTTATCATAATATCCTACTGGATATTACCAGGGGTGTACACCATGAGATAGTGCCTCAAAGTCTTATGAGTCTCCACCCTTGATATTCAATATCATTTGTGTCCCATAAAATGATATCATCCATCCATAGAACATTTATTCAAGAATAGTGTCATGGGGCTTCCAGGTTCTCATCATAGCGGAGAACTACTATGACCATTTATTGAGACAGTTACTCTTGGGACATTATCCAATGCTATGTTACGCAGAATAATAATAATGATGTGATAAGGAATTTATTAATATTCAAAACTGTGAATATAAGTTTATCATATTGTAAAAAGAAGTTGGTTCTAGGTCACCCACTCCAACACATATGCACTTTACAAAGGATACATGAATCTAAAATAACAAAAAATTTATAAAATATAAAGCTATAAAAGGTTTATCATGTCTCTCATGAATAAATAGTATTAATCCTATAGTTTTTCTCTCATAATACTATTATGGAGTGAATAAGTGATAGGTAAATACATAAGTTTCACTTGGAAATGATAATTTTGAACATAAATTCATATATATTCAAAGTGGGCAACCATATTACAATTGATTCTTGATTCATGTACTACATAAGATTGATCCTTAAAATATGTTACATTATAAAAAATGTTCCCCTCTTGAGGGTATACATTAAGTCAAAGTTCATAGACTATAGGTACGCATACCTTCTCTGCTATCAATGGATCATTTCACTTTGTGATTAAATATATTTAAAACAATTTTTTTATTATATTCTAATAACACTTCCTGGAAAGCACCACTATTTCCAAATATCGGAAAGTATTAGGGAAGTTTCTCCTATGTGTTCTTAACTGCCAACACCCATAAGAAACCACATGACCAACATGGGCTAGAACTATTCAAATCCTGACTCTTGATACATCACAATATAAGACAAACTCATTACCCATCTCATGTATGGTTAAGATTGGTGTTTTCATCAATCTATAATTAAGATCATATAATGATCTCTCATGAAAATTTAATAAAAAGAACCATACCACATTCTTGGTTAAGGCCTTCTTAGTGCTTCCAATCAGGAAGAATCCTGGTTAATCTTTTGGTAATAAAAGTGAACCCCTAAAAATCACCATAATAAAATTCTAATTTCATATTCTAACGATTAGTGGGAAATGATTTTTCTTCTCAATGATTATTCCAAAAAAAACCTCTATCACATGTTTCTTGTTCATATTGTCCCACTTTCATATAGTAAGTATCAATTGTTCATCTAGTTTCACAAACTTCCAAAATTTCATGGAAGTATCCCTTGAACGTGTGGACTTTCTAACACTTTTATCATGTCCATCTAAAACCTCTAATTTTTGATTAATAGTTAATGGAACTCCTACTTTTCAATGAATGAATTTTACATTCCAAAAGCATTTTCTCAATATAATGATGAGAATATCTTAACATATCACCATTAAAAAACCAAATTTAAAAAACCACAACTTATATTCATAACTTTTGGACTACTTACCATTACACCATCCACTTCTAAAAAACATATCTTTCAAAATTACCGCATATATAGTATATTTCAGTAACTAATTCCTATATATAAAAAAATTGAGGCTATATTGTGGTGCCTCTCTTTTTGGTTGAATAAATAAAAAAATGAGTAAGGATTCACCTTACAAATATTTTTCATGCTTGAAGACTACTTCATGAAGATTTCAATATCATATAAATCTTCAACACAAGAAAAATAATCCAATCCATACAAGACATGGTGTTTTCCAACTATCTTATAGAACACATGTACTCTGTCCTCAAAGATATTTCTGGATGACATTTTATTACAGGATGATATTCTTCATCCATGGGGGATTCATAAATTTCAGATGCAAAGAGATTGCATTATAATTATCACAAAATATCATTCCTCCCACTTGAATAAATTTAATATCTTTCAAATAAGGAATCATCCAACCAATTATTTTCTATCATTCATTGTAGCAATGTACATAATGTTCAGGGAAAATATTGTAGCTACTAGGTATAAACATAATATATATTTTACTGTTATTACCCTATATGTGAAGAAAGAAACCCATGGTTCTCTTTGGGGTGTCCAAGTCTCCAAAAAATTCATTATCAATGTTATATTTCACAAAATCATGCATCCTAAAGTAAATATAAATATATTTATAACCATTATGATACTATATAAAACACATCATACCTTTCTAGGGATCTTTTAGTAGACAATTCAAGCATTAATTCACAAATTGTCCAAATTTCTAGACCAACCTATAGTATCTCATCTACCTAAAAGAGAATGGGGATGAATCCCCCGTGAAAAGAAAAATCACAATAAAAGTTCCTAAGAAAAACTAGAATAATTTCCATCCAAATCTTTTAGCAGTAGGTAGACCCACCATGCAGAACAAATGGAACACAACTGAAATTTCCATCATTCCAGATCCAACCCATACAACTCTGCCACATAGAGACCCTAAAAGATGTACATAGGGAGATTAAAAAAAGTACCCAAGATTTACGTGGAAGTAGAGGAAAGATTCACAGCGGTAGGGAGGAGGAGGGCTCACGCGGTAATAGGGCATAGGAGGGCTCGTGCGGCGGTGGAGAAGGGCTTCACGGCGGTAGCAGACGATGGTTTCGCGGAGGTAGAGTAGGAGGAGCAGTCGGCGATAGTGGAGGAGGAGGAGGGGGGAGGAGGAGGAGGAGGAGGCAGCGACAGTAGGTAGGGAAAGACATCCATGAGAGCTTGAGGCGTGCGAATAAAGACGGAGACTGTTAGGGTTAATTTATAAAATTGGGGGAAACATTTATCAACACTAGCTAAAAGCATTGATAAATGTATGTTTTATCATCACTAAATTAGAAAGTGCTCATAAAACAATAATGATGATAAATTATTTATATTTATATATTTATTTATAAAATTATATGTATAATATATATATATTTATTTATTTATAATAATAAATATAAATTAATATATATTTCTTTATATTTATATATACAATAAATATATATTTCTTTCTAAATATATATTTACTTATAATTATAAATTTATAATAAATATATTTATTATATTTATAATTAAATATAATTAATATCTTGATTATAATTTTATAATTGTATAAATATTTCTATATTTATTTAAAATAATATTTGTAAATATTTTTAAATATTTATTATAATTTTATAATTATTTATATTTGTATAAATTTATTTATATTTATGATTATAATTAAAATATATATGTAATAAATATATATTGATAATAAAAAAATATTTATTTCATAAGTATTTCATAATTATTTTAATAAATATATATTTATATTTAAATAATTATATTTAACTAATGGATCTCTTTTCAGCTATATATAGTCATAAATATAAATATATATATATATATACTTATGAAATTAAAATAAATATTTTAATTATATATATATTTTATAATTTCTTGATTATTTAAAGAAATATATATTTATATAAAATAATTATAAAATTATAATAATTATAATTATAAATAAATATTTATTTATTTATATCCATAAATATAAATTTATTTATTTATTTAAATAATAATGAAACTAAAATAAATATACTAATTATATTTTTATAATTATTTATATATAAATATAGATTTCTTTAAATAATTATGAAATTATGAAAAATATATATATTTAATATATTCATTTTAATTTAATAAGTATTTAAATATTTATATTTATATTTATATTTATATTTATATTTACAACAATAAATAAATAAATATTTATTTATAATTATACTTATAAATAAAATAAATATATTTATTATAAGTTTATAATTATTTACATATATATATATATTATTTATACTTATAAATATAAATATTTGTATATATGTATATATATTCATTAAATACATATATTTATATATATATATTTATAATTATAAATAAATATATTTAAAAGGTATTCATATATAATTATAAATTTGATAAATATATTTATCATTTTAAAAAAATATTGTTATTTTATAATCATTTAAATATATATATATATAGTTATATATAATTATAATTATAAATATATTTTAAAAGGTATTTATATATAACTAAATAGTTGTAATTATAAATAAAATAAATACATTTATTATTTAAATATATTTATATTGATTTTAAGTATTTATGAGAACATAATAGCTTCATGTAAACATGAATGAATCATATACACCATGTAAAGTATAGGTCATAAAAACGAGTCATCATGTATATGGCTAACATGAATAGTAATGAGGGTGTAATGTATAAATGAACATTCAAGATGAATACATAACATATATATGAACGTCAATTATATTCACACATCAATTGACCAAATTCATTAGAAACATGCATTTATTTAAATATATATATATATTAATTATAATTATAAAGATACATATTTAATATAATTATAAATATACATATATAAAAAATATTTATATATATATTTAAAATGTATTTATATATAATTATAAACATATAAATATATAAATATAATAAATATAATAAATATATTTATTATTTAATGAAATTTATTTTATATATATTTGAATTATTAGAAATATATTAATTATAAACATGCATTTTTTATTTAATGTATACAAATAAACATTATTTTTTAATATAAATATAATAATTTTATATAAATTAATAATATTATTTTTTAAAAACATTTATCAGTGCTAAACATATCACTCATAAATATAACCTTTATAAGCACTAAACAAAGCACTGATAAAGGTTGAACCTTTATCAGTACTTTCTTTAGTGCTGATAAATGATAGCTTTATCAGTGTTTTTCTCTAGTGCTGATAAAAGCTCCTCGTTTATCAATGCTTTCTTTTTAGTGCTGATAAAAATCATAATATCCTTTGCTTGGATTTATGGTAGTGGCCACATTTCTAATTAAATTTTGACAATCTCTAATTTCAACAAGTAATTTTGAGAAGAGTTATTGTTTGAAGTTGATCCTCTTTGTTTAAATTTCTAAATTGTTGATCGAGCTTTTAGAGTACAGAGGGAGTTGTGTAACATCCCAGGTAAATAATGAGTAATAAATTTTCTTATTTATTAATATTTGTGAATTACATATTAATTTTACTTTAAAGGGGATGCTATGTTCGATGGCTTACCCGATACCCAACAATAGGTTTCTTTGAAATCTTACGTTGCACACTAATAATATAATATTATTATTTTAAATAGTAGTTAACGTCTGGTCGTTGTATTAGAGGAAATGAATAGAACTAACTACAATGTGATTATACATGTTTTTTAAATGTTTTTACACTTATCAAATAAAATTTAGATGCTTAAAATGTGAATGAATCTAATTTTAAGCATAATTTACTTTTAAAGGTTAATTTACTGCCTTTTGATGGTGAACCCTATTTAAATCTAGTTTTGGTCACTTTTATATGTTATTTTTTATAAAATAAAATTATTATTTAGAACCAGGACAACAAAATTCACTTTGGGTAAAATTTTGGTATTTTTCTGATAAAATTTAGTTTTTTATGAATAGTGAAAATACTGTATTTTAATTCAAAACTGACTTTTAATCTAATTTATTTATATGGTTAGATTATCTTTCTAATTGGTTTTAAAGTGTAGTTATATTATATTTTTACCACTTAATCCAATGGTGGTCATTGGAATTAATTTCACTTTGAAATTGGACATAAAAAAGTGTCAATCTGTTTATAGTTATTGTTTCTTAAAAACACGCTATTTGTTTTGACAAAGGGAGTTAATTTTAAATAAATTAATGCAACTTCTATGTTTTAAATTTGGTAAAATAGAAATAATTTTTGAATTCGAAATATCAAATATATCTTAGGCTGAATTTTTGGTATTTTTCTGAAAAGCATCAATTTTTGATGAATAGTGAAACCACTTAGTAGTAGTTAAAAAAACTAACTTGTTCATTTAAATGAAATTTCACCACTTTTGTGAATTGAATTAAAAAAATCTGACATAAAAGTTTGTTATTTGTAAGTAAAATTTGGTTCAATAAGATGAAAATAGTTTTTGGTGAATAGTAACCTTTGACTTTTACTTACCGCGGTTAAAGGTAAATAGAGTAATTCAAGGTAAAAAGAATATTAAAATAATTTATAATTACCTTACCACTTGTTCTAACATTATTTTATGAATAATGTCTGACCATGGGTATCCTTGGGTCAATTTTGGGACCCTATGGAGCCACTTATGAATGATAATGACACTTTAGATTAATTAATTCAAAGTAAAGGAAAAAATGACAAACAAAATTATTTTAGTAAATTAATTTTTATATGGTGTTATATAAGTAATAATTTTGACTATAAATAGTAATTAGAAATAAAAAAATATTTACTACATCAAACTATTTTTTTTATAATTTTTAGACATTGAATAAATTAAATTATTTATGATACAATAATGATGGACTATTTACATCATTAATAAATGATTTAAATAAATAAGATTATAATGATTAAAATATTATCCAAAACCTATCCAATTCCTATTGTATGATATTATTTCGACTATGAGTCATCTTATTTTCATCTTTAATGACTTTGGGACCTTTAGAAACTGAATATCATTATATAATAAAATAATATTTTCACACTTTCCAAAAGAGTCCCTCCTCTCACTTACAAAAGGAGACCATTTATAAACAAATACTCCCACCTCTCATGCCCCTTGGATCATCCAACCCCTAACCAAATAATCTTTCAAGATCCCCCTCTTCCTCCTAGAAGCCTTACCTTAGGCAGAAGACACTTCAATAAATCCTTTTGGTTCAAACCAAAGGAAGTTACCCAAATTAAATGTAACAGTTTCTCTTAAATTATTTTGTTTTATTTTGTTTTATTTTACTTTTCCAACCCCATAAAATCATTTTATTCATTTATTTTATAAATAAAAAAGTATCCTCAATATACTAGTATGTTTTTATAGTCAGTATTAGAACTACACTTACACAAACCTCCATCTAATGGGTGAAGAACATATTGTTTATGTGGATGGCAAACTAACACCTCACAAAATGATGATTTTTCGATTATCTCCTACCGCATAAAATGGTGGCCATTAATATGGAAATATATTTATATTTTACGTATATTATGTTTATGTTTTATTTATGCTTCTGTATTATTCATTTATATCATCCCTTTATGGTTTCCATTATGGGTATACGCGATAATTTCATTTGAGGAAGTGCGAACTACTGCCCCCTCAAGGTGATATGATTCGTTCATGACATACATAGAATGTATAAAGAATGAAGTTAAAGAAATTATGTAACATAAAATATCATATGATATTATACGTGAATTATAATATACCAATGTGTCATTCAGTTTTCATTCCTTTAAATATAAAATAGAAAGGAAAGTAGAATTCATGCGTACGTACGGATTACCGTCTCCATGAACAATGTGTTTCATTTCTTTACTCCAAATGATATGGAATATTATAAATATATATACACTGGATATATAATATATATATGATATATAAAACATTTATATCATTCTATAGGTAATTCACTTTTGACCACATTGACAAATTCTAATTATAACAAGTTCATTTTTTACTCAAGTTCCAAACATCGATAAAATATTCAATATGAACTCAAATAATTAACTAGTTGATATAGATAGATAATAAGTGATATAAAATGAATAATAAAGTTTAAAAATTTTCTTAATGAAGTAGATATTAACTTATGTATATTATTCAGGAAGAACACGGAACATACGAGTCAAGTAGGACACGACGTAAGGGGATTTCTTATCTCATTTTTAATTCCGTGAGATTTCCATGGTTCTCCACTTATTTATTACATGTGGTGTAATTTATAATTCCATTTATATGTATTATCATGATTATATTTATATTCATGGTATTTTGTGATTCATTTGTTGTTATTATCTTTTTTTCATACGACTCGATTGATTACAACGAGGTAAGGGGTTTTTATCTCACTTTTTAATCCCGTGAAGATTCATGTTATATTTGTCACTATTTCCTTTGAGTGGTGTATGTAATTCCCATTATTATACTATTTGTGTAATATAATATCATTTATGGTTATTTACACCTACATTTTATGTTTCTTCTTTCATGTGGTGTATGTTTTGTAAGTTACCAAATCGGTAAGGGAACCTTTCACCCTCCTCTTTTGAAAAGACTTCGTTTTGTTACGTATTTTAATTTACATCTTATTATGTTGGGATATTTTCTTCTATATCCTTATTGATGTAAATTTTATTTCCAATTGTTTAGATACCCTTTTTATCTCATCAACTCATTTTCTGAATTTTAAAGTGACACCGTTAGGCTTTTGAATTTTTCCAATGGAACTTCTTAACCCAATTTCAATTTTTTGGGTAAAACTTGTACTTATTGAATATTACATCCTATTAATATGTGTGAATGACCTATAATGGTTTTACAATTGATATCAACTTATATTGGGTGTATTTATATTTTTTACACATAATTATGTGATTGATTTATCCTTAATTTATGTGTACCGTCTTTATAATGGATTTCATCTCAATTTGCATTTACATTGAGACTTAATTGTTGTTATGAACCAATTCACTCTTATATGGTGTATATACTATCCTTTTTCATATTATATCATGAATCCTTATATTCTAATGATATTATAAAGTTCGTATTAAATTTTATTCCTCAATTATTTTTAATCAAGAGTCTTTCATTTGGTTAAAAACTCTTTAAATAAAATATCGTTTTAAATGTTTCCAAGATTTATTATTCTAAATTATTATCTTTAATTTCCAGGTCTTAAAAATGGTTTTCAGTATTTATTTATATAGACATTAATGTTTTAAAATTATAATTCCATTAAAATATTCAAAGTGGTATGGGACACTTTGATTCAAAAATATATTTTTAAATGATTTATGAAAATGGAATGATTATTTAAATATCTTGAAATTAATTATTGTGATTTCAAATGAAATGTTATTAGTGAAATGTTTATATTTGCAATATTTTATGTGTTATGATGGTACTTGGACATTTGACAGGTGGTTACGTGATAAACCATATGATGGTTGGTGCCGTGATAAACAAGGGCAGGTGGTGACATTACAACCTCCAACGCATTGGGTATAGAAGTAAGCCACATGGCTATTCCATTTAGTGATATGTGTGGAAGTATACCATATGGTTATTCCAATTAAGTATGTTTATGTCCCAAGTTACCTTTATATGTTATGTGTTCTCTATATGGTTTTTATGGTAATATTTTGGTTACAAAATGGTATGTAATGATTGTTTATTCAATGAAGAGTATTTACTACTTTATAAAGTGAAAAATTATTACTTATGATAAAGTATTAATGGATTACTTGTTGTTTTGAGAATCTACCTATTTTCCTTCTTTGTGTATCCCTTACTAATCTTTTTATGCTCATCCCAAGTTTTTTAAATGTTTTTCACGGGACATAAAGTTGAATAGATTCAAGTATGGGATCAAGAAAAATTCATGTTTTCTAAAGCATGGAACTAGACAAGTCTCATTTATTCAATAGTTTTTATTTTATGAAAAAAAATGGAAACTGTGTAGAAGTGTCTACTTTTTAATTTGTGAGATTTAATGTAATTGTTAGGCCTAATTCTCTAAAACTATAAACCTGAAAAGATCCTTAATGTGAATTATTCATTTAATTCTAGATTATGTAATGTTTAAGGCCGGGTCCTTATAGTTGGTATCAGAGGTTTATTTAGATAACTTGAGAGGTTAGGGTGTTATCTAAGCATAAGTGACATAACCATAATGGTTAGCATATTAGAAAGAGTCTTATTTATTTTGTATGAGTTTAAGATAACTAGAATAATAAGTATTTACCCTCCTCATAAGATATTATATGATGATTTTACTGATATACTCACACTAACCTTTCTGGTTTTAGTAAATGGCTGGATCTAGCAGGCACCAAAGTAATAGTGGATGTGAAGAAAAATGTGACGGTTTTCTGAATGAGAAACTGAATGAAATAAGATCAAAAATTAGAACTCTTATGTTTATTCTCAACCAACTATCTAGAGTCATGTTTGAGAACCTGAACCTTGGTGGTTTTTATAAGGCATCGTATATGTGAGAAACAAATCCATATAGAATTTCAGGTAATAATACTAAAGGTAAGTATGTTCAAAAACATATGTGTCAAGGATGTGGAAAGAAACACCTAGAAAAATGCTTCAAAGGGACCAGAAGATTCTATAGATGTGGGAATGAAGGTCATAAATCAAGAACCTACTATGGAAAAAGGAAGCATCCAGTTTACTTTAGGAAATGGAAAGAAGTTATTTCTAAAGGATCAATTGAATGTTTTAAATGTGGTGTGCATGGTCATTATACAAACAGATGTCCTACGAATATGTTTCGGGAATGGGATCACCAAGATCGTAAAAATATATGTTTACCAATACCTAATTCCATTCCAATTAAGGATGAAGAAACTGACAATGACCAACGAAAGGTATGGACTATTTTCTAACATATGTTTTGACAATATTGAATCTTATTATATGATTCATGATTTAATTTTGAAGGAAAAAAGTATTACAGAATAAGTTGGAAATGAATGGTTAATTGATCACGAATAATGTTGAATGAGTAAGAATTCAACATATAAGGGATTCAAGAGTTATGGTAGATTTTAGGATGGAGAAATGCTTAAAAGTATTAAGGCTCTTTTGATGGTGGGATTACATTAGAAGAATTTTTATAGTATGTGTAACCCTGAAGTTTGATATATGAAAATTTTATTCAAGGAATAATTATCTCTTCTTTTGTGGATATTTTTATAAAGAATAATTTGGGTTTATATGATCCTTGAATTTTAGGCAATTACAGGTTAATAAATTTTGGGATGAAAATGAATGTTATTAGATAACCTTTGTGGTTAAAATATGTTATGTTTATTTTTGATGAATTTATCTATTTTTGGGAATGTTATAAAATTATATAGTTTTTAAAAAAGGACAGCACGTAGACCACATGACCACCCATCGCGTCGGATAAAGCTGTGGGAATCGAACCCACAACTGAAGTGAGACTAGGATTTATCACCTACCACTGGACTACGTGAAGTCCCTAGTTAGTTTGATAAATTATTTTTAGTTATATGATCTTATGAATAAGTTTATTTAGGGTTATTTATGGAAATTATTAACCTATCATAGAGAATATGTGATTAGGTTAATTACACTTCAGTGTGAGACTTCCAAAGTAGTCGATGTTATTTGGTGATAAATTTTAAGATTTACTGTGGAAGACTATGGGATTAAATTCTTCTATGTTTTGTTTTTCAATGTTAGTTTGGATTATATTGAAGTATTTTAAGGAGTGTTGTTTATTTAATAGTCTTGGTTGAACTTAGGGTATAATTTGTTGGATTTTAGAAATTAGGAATATCATTTCATTTTATAAAGAATTATCCTTTTTGGGGATTCTCTGATCTTGTACTAACCATTTTGGTTTTGGTTAAGGTCTAAATGCATGGGAAATATGTAGTTCATCTTTTGTGGATTATGTTATTCTCTCGAAGTTGATTATAGCGT
Organism: Viscum album; assembly: GCA_963277665.1. Taxonomy (NCBI): domain Eukaryota; kingdom Viridiplantae; phylum Streptophyta; class Magnoliopsida; order Santalales; family Viscaceae; genus Viscum; species Viscum album. The sequence goes on along the minus strand of OY728158.1, from coordinate 1,892,643,032 downwards.
TTTAATGTGAAAAACTTCATCCTGAATACTCATCGTTTGGAGAAAATATGAGTTTGTTTTAGAAAGCTAATAAAGGATGAAATTCTACATGACAAGTACATATGTTTCCTTATTTTTTTAGTTATGCTCATAAATAAATTCCTCAACTTTATGAAAATTAATTTAAAATAAAAACATTAACTGTTAACTTTTCCTACTGGGGAATCAAAGACTGTTTAACCCATCACATGTTTGTGATTTTCTGGTGGTTAACTTTCTCCTAACCATTGTTTTCTATCACACTCCATCAGAACTTGATGGTTTGTTTTCTCTTCCATATCCATGTTTTCCAACATGGAATCCTAGCTTGGTATTATCTCTGGTGACCTTTTTACTTATCTTTCTTTCTTTTAAAGTGATATATTTATTGACTCTTTTTCTGATGTGGGACTTTCAATTATGTTTCCGAGCCCATTTTTAAAATTGCAAGGACGCAATTTCCAAAAGGGGGGAAGGATGTAACATCCCAGGTAAATAATGAGTAATACATTTTCATATTTATTAATATTTGTGAATTAAATTGTAACACACAAGACTTTTATGTTATATAAATCATCAAAGGAATCATTTTCTACACAACACTTTCTTGGCTTGCTTTACACGAAATCACAACCTTCCTCGATAGCTTGCGTCGTACGCAATACCGAGTTTCACTAAACAACGATATGCTATTAAAATATTATTAAAACTAGCCATTATGAATAGTAATAACCACTTTTTGAAATATTTAAATTTTATTTTTCAAAATGGACTTCATTTTTGGATTCAGAATATCGAAATTAGCCTAGGGAGAAATTTTGGTATTTTTCTGAATACTGTCAATTTTTGATGAATAGTGAAACCACTAAGTGGTAGGTTAAAAACTGAATTTTGCATAAAACTTAATTTTAGCGCTTCTGTGAATGGAATTTCGAAAATCCGACAGACACGGTTGATATCAGTAAGCAAAATTTGGTTCAATGAGATAAAAATAATTTTTTGGTGAATAGTAACTTTTTACTTTTTTTACCGCTGTTAATAGTAAATAGGGTAACTAATGGTAAATATGATATTACTGTTACACTAAAACATGTCCTAATTATATTGGATAATTGTAATTCGACCAAAAACAACCTTATGAATATAATATGACCATTTAGGTTCACTTGGATTAGATTATGACATTTAATATTATTTTATTTAATGAATAGTTAAAATAGTTAAAATCAAAGTTTAATAACTAAAACAGTTTTAATATGGGGTTATACATAAGATAAATTCGACTATAAATATTCATTAGAAATCTAAAAAGATTTCCTACATAATTATATTTTATTTATAATTTTTAGACTTTAAATAAATTTTTTTATTTATGACACAATGATGATGCAGTAATTATCTTATTAATGAAATATTGACATAATTGATGTTATAAACACCAAAATAAATGTAATTTGAGACTTTTTATGAATCCCACTAATTTTCTAGGTTAATATGACATGTTTGTATTGATTTAATTAACTTTTTTCGAACTAATAATTCTGTTATAATTTTTACAAAAATCAATTAATAAATAGTGTCAAAATTGACATAAAATTGTTTTTAAAACAAATATTATATTATTAATTGTTATTTTATTCCTAAAAATATAATGTTCGGCCAAGTGACTTAGATAAGGTTATATATATTAATAATAAACAACTTGGGGTTAGTTTGGCTGCTTATAGTATGTTTATTAAAATTATAGTATAAGAACAAAAGAAGACATGGTAAAAGTAAAATTATTTAACTTAATGTTAAATCTAAATGATAAGGTTAAAATAGGAACCTAAACTTGTCTAAATTCTATTGGATGAGAGGATTTCGAACCATCCCCACCTTAGCTCTTAAATATATCAATTTGGAGCTATATAAAACCGAACTTGACTTTATAATAAAATAATAGTATTAGTTATTCCAAAGGTGCCCCTCTCCTCCCTTATAAAAGGACACCTCCTCACCCTCTTCCTCACACCACTTTGAGCCTTCTAGCTAGGCCAACCCCTGACGATTCCTCCTCTCCACTTCCCTAGAAACATCCTAGAGGTTCTGGTCTTTTTCAAAGACCCATTTTAGTGCCCTAAAAGAAGGTCTCAAAGAAGCACTTCAAAGAAGAGGTAATGTCCGTTATCGATTCTTTCATTTTATTTCTTCTTCCACTTCTTCTTCTTAGGTTGTTTCATTATGAATAAATAACATCAGTATCACTAATATAATCATATTTTATTATTAAACAAACCTATTTCACCATCTATCCATCCTACGGAAAAAGAAATCACTGCGCGTGCGTACGTACGGAATACCGTCTCCACGTCGTGGTGTAATCTATTTTCCACCACCACCATACTTGGATGAGTATAATGGTGTAAATAATGACTATATATAACTATTATAAAGTGATATTGATTCTGAAATTGTATAAATATACTCCAATACAATTCCACGATCAAAGGAACGATATCATCACTCGTGCGTACATACGGAATACCGTCTCCACGATGTGATGCGACTCGTTCTACATGATATTCATTTCATAATGGTTATATAAATGAATTTAATGAATGAATATGATATATATTACACTAATACCATTCTGGAAATGAGTTATCTATAACGTAAAGAGAAGAATAAGAATTTATTCGACAAAACACGCATAAGAACAAAAAGTTATGAACACCCAAATAACAAGTAGCAATGAAATATTACTACTAAGAAGCTATGAATATGACCATATATGATATCATAAAAATATGTATGATTCTGGAATAAGTCAATAACATTATTTAAATCATTATACAGGAGGTTAGGACACTTACAAAGCAAGTCGGACCTAAGGTAAGGGAAATATCACAATCTCATTTTTATCTGAGATTGGTTATACTTTAGTATTTACTGGGGTGTATTTTATCATACAAATCCATGTTTCCTCAATATGTAATATTATTTCCATCCACCTACAATTGTTTAAATACAATTTTAATCTTCGGTGAGTTTTTAGTAAAATATATGAAAGGAATCGTTTGTCATTTTTCGTACGAGGTACTTTTTGATTTTTTCGACAAAAGTACGAAGAATGTTTTTTTAACTTATACGGCACGAACGGATTTTTATGGTTTTATAAAGCCTTATTTTCATAAATATTCCTCTAAAATATTTCATTAATATTTTCAATAAAATCTCTTTCTTTTAAAATTGCATGATTTTTTGTGAAAAGAAATTGATTTTGAAGAAGAAAGGATATTTTCCTCAAGAATTCATTTCAAGTGTTTAATCAAAATTATTTTCCATCTAAGATAACATAGGGTTATGTTTCTATTCCTATTATTACATTTATTTGGTTATGTTGTGATGGAATTATTTTTATGAATTACTTTATCTTATATGAATTGTTTGATTATGTCACGATGTTTAAGATTCCCATTTGTATTACATGGGTTATGCAATGATGTATGATTTATGATTTTGTGGCACACATAAGAATGGTATCATTATGAGATGGGTGGGACCTATATCTCCCTCCAATGCATTGGGTAAAGATTTTATATCTCATGAGATAGACATGGCTGGAACGGTAGGTTATACCGGTTCAGTGAAACAGGACTGAAACGAGGTTGACTCGGTTCAGAAAGGGACTTTGTCCACTAAGATAGTCTTGGAAATGAGTCTTGACTAACAAGAAATGATTCTCTATGATTATGTGTTTATGCCACAATGATTCATGTTTTAATTTATGATTATTGTGATTACATTTCACTGCCATGATTTATCCCGTGTTATGAAATTTTGATCTCTTTTGCAGGTTAAGATTTCCAAAAGTTATGTGCTTGTGTATAAGATGTGATTGATATTTCTTTTGTTTACCCTTACTGAGCATTTAAGCTCACCCTTTTGTATGTTTTCTTTCCCCAGGTTAGGAATAAGGTTATTAAGTAGGATATGCCAAAAATGGACTCTAGATATGATGAAATAAGTGGGAGGCAAAGTTGATGCTTTATAAACCAGTTGTTTATGTTTCCCAGTTTCTAAAGACACTATACCTATATGGTCCTTTCGTGGTTTTGTTATATGTTGTAATAAGTATGCTTCAATTTTGATGTATTAACAATGTATGTAAAGTATGGGTCGTTATAGTTGGTATCAGAGGAAAGGTATAGTCAACCTTTGGAAACTAGGATGTGAAAGCCTTAGTAAGAACCCGAAGGATAAGTCTAAGCATAGAACACAATATTAGTGTTTTAGAAATGGCCATGAATATCCTAGGATAAGACCTTAAGTGTGAAATTTTATTCTTGATTATGTGGTTTTCCTATTATAATTAGTGTTGCTCACACTATTCTTCTTGGTTTTAGTCAATGGCTGGAACCCGAAGGAATCGTGTTAATGCGGAATGCGACGGGCAATGCAATGATTGTCCCCCTGAGCAACCAAGCGTTATGGGAGATGGAATGAAAAATCTTGTAGCCATGCTCACACAACTTTCTCAAGCTATGAATCATGTAGGACATCCAAACGAGCAAAGGAAGGAGCAACATTCTGTTGAATCCTTCATGAGACAGAGTCCACCTTCTTTCGGCGGGTCTACTGATCCATTAGTTGCTGAACAATGGATTAGTACTACTGAAAAGATATTTTCAGTTCTTCAATGTTCTGAACATGATAAAGTCATCCTAGCAGTGTATCGGTTGGAAGGAGATGTTGATCAATGGTGGAATCTTATTAAGAATACGAGGCAAAGGGATGAAATTGAGTCCATGGAATGGGATGAGTTCAAAAACATATTTTTCAATAAGTACTTCCCTTGTATTCCTTGAACAAAGATGGAGAAAGAGTTTCTTGAACTGAAGCAAAAGGATGATGAATCTGTTGGTACCTATGAAGCAAATTTTACAAGACTTGCAAGGTACTCTTCTGGTATTATTATCCAACCTGAGAGTAAGATCAATCGGTTTTTTAGTGGCTTAAAACCAAGTCTTCGAAGGGCGTTAGCCATAAGGGACTTCAATAGCTACAAGGAAATCGTTAGATATGATCTCAAAGTCAAGATGGAGATTGGAGTAACCCATCAATCATATGGGTTTGATAAGAAGAGGAAAATGGAATTCAAAGGAAAATCTAAATAGCACACTGAAAAGAAGATGAGCTTTCCCTTATGCTCAATGTGTGGAAAGAAACATGGAGGGAGTTGTCTTAAAGGGACAAGTAAATGTTTCAAATGTGGAAAGGAAGGTCATCGGGCATTTGAATGCCACGATGATGGGAAGAAGATGTCTAATGTTGCAAACAAAGGAAGGGATACACAGAATGAACCTACTACACTTCAATGTTTCAAGTGCAAGGAGATGGGGAATTATGCCAATAAATGCCCTAATCCAAGGGTTGATGGTGATGGTCGACGTCAACAAACTCTTAAGGCCAAAGACAAAGGAAAGTCACATGTAATTTCTATCAGCAATGTGGAGTACGATAACGATGTGGTGAAAGGTACACTTACCATCCACTCTAAAGTAGCAAATGTTTTATTTGATTCTGGATCCACCCACTCTTTTATTTCTGAAGAATTTTCTAAGGGTATCACTGTATTACCTCAACAACTAGAGGTTGAGTTAGCTGTGACAACACCTAATGGCACAACAGTCGCATCAAAAGTTTATAATTCTTCTCCGATCGAAGTTTGTGGGAAATTGCTTCCTGAAAATCTTGTGATCCTTCCTATAGTGGAATTTGATGTGATTCTTGGCATGGATTGGCTTTCTTTATATGGAGCTCATATCAATTGCCAAATAAGGGAAGTCACATTTCATATTCCAGATCAATCTATGATCGTCTGTCAATGCAAGGATGAACATAACCTTCCAGTGGAAATTTCTTCCATCTTATGGGTCTTGATTCCACTAAATGAAGGTTATTTATCTCAAATGGTTAGTGAGAAACTCACGATTAAGAATATGCCCATTGTACGGGAGTTTGATGATGTCTTTCCGGAGGAATTACCGGGACTTCCACCAAATCGTGAAGTTGAGTTCTCAATAGAACTCGTACCGGGTGCTTTGCCTATTTCAAATACACCTTATAGAATGGCCCCAATTGAGTTGTAGGAATTGAAGAAGCAAATCCAAGAGAATCTTGATAAGGGATTCATACACCCTAGTGTGTCACCTTGGGGAGCACCTGTTCTATTTGTTAAGAAGAAATATGGATCAATGAGACTCTGCATTGATTATCGAGAACTTAACAAGATCACTATCAAGAACAAATATCCTCTCCCACGCATTGATGACTTATTTGACCAACTACGCAGAGCTCAATACTTTTGCAAGATTAATCTTCATTCAGGGTATCATCAATTAAGGGTCAAAAGGGAGGATATACCAAAGACGGCTTTCCGTACAAGGTATGGACACTATGAATTTATAGTGATGCCATTTGGTCTTACTAATGCCCCTGCTATCTTCATGGATATGATGAATAGAGTCTTTAGAGACTATCTTGGTCAATTTGTGGTAGCCTTTATAGATGATATTCTTTTCTATTCAAAGAGAAAAGAAGGACATGAAGATCACTTTAGAATTATATTGAAGACCCTGAGAAAGGAGAAGCTTTATGCCAAATTTACCAAGTGTGAATTTTGGCTTCAAAAAGTTGCATTTTTGGGTCACATAATCTCAAAAGAGGGGATATCTGTGGATCCTGCAAAAACAGAGGTTACCGAAAGATGGTCGAGACCAACAACAGTAACTGAGATCCGAAGTTTTCTTGGTTTGGCTGGATATTATCGACGTTTTGTGAAATATTTTTCACGATTATCTAATCCACTCACCAAGTTGACTCGGAAAGGAGTTAAGTTTGTCTGGACGGAAGAATGTGAAAAGAATTTCAAGGAGTTGAAAAGAAGGTTATCCAGTGCACCTGTGCTCACACTGCATTGTAGTGGAGAAAGGTTTGTGATCTACAGTGATACATCCAAGAAGGTATTGGGGTGTGTTCTTATGAAAAATGATATGGTGATAGCTTATGCCTCACGAAAGTTGAAAATCCATGAGCAAAATTACCCAACACATGATTTGGAGTTAGCTGCGGTAATCTTTGCATTAAAGATTTGGAGGCATTACCTTTATTGTGAAAGGTGTGATATTTATACTGATCATAAAATTTTAAAGTATATTTTCACACAAAAGGAACTGAATATGCGTCAAAGAAGATGGTTGGAGCTGATTAAGGATTACGACTGCTCAATCCATTACCACCCTGGGAAATCACCCAAGGTGGCAGATGCATTAAGTCGACAAGACCATGCTAGTTTATCCATGATGAGGATCACAAAAGATCCAATATTTATGGATTTACAAAGGATGGATCTTGGAATTATAATGGAAGGGGAAAAATCTTATCTTTCTCAAATGAATGTTCAACCATCTATACATGTGAAGATTAAAGAGGAACAGAAAGAAGATGTCGAGTTACAAAAGAAGGTGAGAAATTTTCCTGAGTTCAACCTTGATTGTGATGAGATAATAATGTTCAGGAATCGGGTTTGTGTTCCTCCCATCCCGGAATTAAAGAAGGAGCTGCTGGATGAGGCTCATAGTTCATCATTCTCTATTCATCCTGGAAGCACGAAGATGTATAGGGACATGAAAGAGTACTTCTGGTGGGATGGCATGAAAAGAGATGTTGTTGAATATGTCTCTCGATGCTTGGTTTGTCAACAAGTAAAATTTGAGAGACAGAAGTCTAAGGGGATGTTACAACCATTACCCATACCCGAATGGAAATGGGAAAACATCACTATGGACTTTGTCACAGGACTTCCTAAAACATCCAAAGGCAATAATGCTATCTGGGTTATAGTTGATCGTATTACAAAGTCTGCACACTTCATTCCTATTAGAGAGGATTTCTCTCTGGATCAATGTGCCAGGATATATGTAAAGGAAGTGGTAAGGTTGCATGGAGTACCACTTTCTATTATATCTGATCGGGATCCGAGATTTACCTCGACGTTCTGGCGAAGTCTTCAGCATACTCTGGATACAGAGTTGAGTTTCAGCACTGCTTATCATCCTCAGACAGACGGTCAGTCTGAGAGAACAATTCAAACCCTAGAAGATATGTTGAGAGCTTGCTCTATGGATTTCAAAGGAGGTTGGGATCAACACCTACCTTTGGTGGAATTTTCTTATAATAATAGCTTTCACTCCAGTATTCAGATGGATCCTTATGAAGCTCTCTATGGAAAGAAATGCAGGACTCCAACTTGCTGGGATGAAGTTGGGGAAAGAAATCTATTAGGACCTCATCTCATTGATGAAATGGCAGAAAAGGTCAGATCTATTCAACAGCACATAAGAGCAGCTCAGAGTCGACAGAAAAGTTATGCCGACAACCGAAGAAAAGACCTAGAGTTTGAAATGGGTGATAAAGTGTTCTTACGAATATCTCCCTGGAAGAGGGTTATGAGATTTGGAAAGAAGGGGAAGTTGAGCCCTAGATATATCGGTCCTTTCGAAATACTGGATCGTGTTGGGAAGGTAGCTTACAGATTGGCGCTTCCACCGAATCTCTCTCAAGTTCATGATGTGTTCCATGTATCTCTCCTGAGAAAGTACATACCTGATCCTTCACATGTACTCAGCTCAGAAGTTGTACCACTGGAGCAAGATCATTCTTATGAAGAACAACCGATAGAGATTCTGGATCGTAGAAAAAAAGTCCTACGAAACAAGACCACTCGATTGGTGAAATTTTTATGGAGGAACCACCAATTAGAAGAAGCTACATGGGAACTTGAGGATATGATGAGGGAGAGGTATCCTCATCTGTTTGTTACAAAGTGATGAATTTCGAGGGCGAAATTCATTTTAAGGGGGGTATAATGTAACACCCGAGACTTTTATGTTATATAAATCATCAAAGGAATATTTTTCTACACAACACTTTCTTGGCTTGCTTTAAACGAAATCGCAACCTTCCTCGATAGCTTGCGTCGTACGCAATATCGAGTTTCACTAAACAACGATATGCTATTAAAATATTATTAAAACTAGCCGTTATGAATACTAATAACAACTTTTTGAAATTTTATAAATTTTATTTTTCAAAATGGACTTCATTTTTGGATTCAGAATATTGAAATTATCCTAGGGTGAAATTTTGGTATTTTTCTGAAAACTTTCAATTTTTGATGAATAGTGAAACCACTAAGTGGTAGGTTAAAAACTGAATTTTGCATAAAACTTAATTTTACCGCTTCTGTGAATGGAATTTCGAAAGTCCTACAGACACGGTTGATATCAGTAAGTAAAATTTGGTTAAATGAGATAAAAATAATTTTCTGGTGAATAGTAACTTTTTACTTTTTTTACCGCGGTTAATAGTAAATAGGGTAACTAAGGGTAAATATGATATTAATATTACCCTAACACATGTCCTAATTCTATTGGATAAGTGTAATTCGACCAAAAACAACCTTATGAATATAATATGACCATTTAGGTCCACTTGGATTAGATTATGACATTTAATATTATTATATTTAATGAATAGTTAAAATTGTTAAAATCAAATTTTAATAACTAAAACATTTTTAATATGGAGTTATACATAAGATAAATTAGACTATAAATATTCATTAGAAAGATAAAAAGATTTACTACATAATGATATTTTATTTATAATTTTTAGACTTTAAATAAAATTATTTATTTATGACACAATGATGATGCAGTAATTATCTTATTAATGAAATATTGACATAATTGATGTTATAAACACAAAAATAAATGTAATTTGATAATTTTTATGTATCCCACTAATTTTGTAGGTTAATATGACATGTTATTATTGATTTAATTAACTTTTTTCGAACTAATAATTCTGTTATGATTTTCACAAAAATCAATTACTAAATAGTGTCAAAATTGACATAAAATAGTTTTTAAAACAAGTATTATATTATTAATTGTTATTTTATTCCTAAAAATCTAATATTCGGAAAAGTGACTTATATAAGGTTATATATATTAATAATAAACAACTTGGGTTTTGTTTGGCTGCTTATAGTAAGTTTATTAACATTATAGTATAAGAACACAAGAAGACATGGTAAAAGTAAAATTATTTAACTTAATGTTAAATCTAAATGATAAGGTTAAAATAGGAACCTAAACATGTCTAAATTATATTGGATGATAGGATTTCGACCCATCCCCACCTTAGCTTCGAAATATATCAATTTGGAGCTATTTAAAACCGAGCTTTACTTTATAATAAAATAATAGTTTTAGTTATTCCAAAGGTGCCCCTCTCCTCCCTTATAAAAGGACACCTCCTCCCCCTCTTCCTCACACCACTTTGAGCCTTATAGCTCGGCCAAACCCTGCCAATTCCTCTTCTCCACTTCCCTAGAAACATCCTAGAGGTTCTGGTCTTCTTCAAAGACCCATTTTAGTGCCCTAAAAGAAGGTCTCAAAGAAGCACTTCAAAGAAGAGGTAATGTCCGTTACCGATTCTTTCATTGTATTTCTTCTTCCACTTCTTCTTCTTAGGTTGTTTCATTATGAAGTAATAACATAAGTATCACTCATATACTGATATGTTATTATGAAACAACCCTATTTCACCATCTATCCATCCTATGGAAAAAGAAATCACTACGCGTGCGTACATACGGAATACCGTCTCCACCCCGTGGTGTAATCTATTTTCCACCACCACCTTACTTGGATGAGTATAATGGTGTAAATAATGACTATATATAACTATTATAAATTTATATTGATTATGAAATAGTATAAATATACTCCAATACAATTCCACGATCATAGGAACGATATCATCACTCGTGCGTACGTACGGAATACCGTCTCCACGATGTGATGTGACTCGTTCTACATGATCTTCATTTCATAATGATTATATAAATGAATTGAATGAATGAATATGATATATATTACACTAATACCATTCTGGAAATGAGGTATCTATAACCTAAAGATAAGAATAAGAATTTATTCGATAAAACACGTATAAGAACAAAAAGTTATAAACACCTGAATAACAAGTAGCAATGAAATATTACGACTAAGAAGCTAAGAATATGACCATATATGATATCATAAAAATAAGTATGATTCTGGAATAAGTCAATAACATTATTTAAATCATTATACAGGAGGTTTGGATACTTCCAAAGCAAGTCAGACCTAAGGTAAGGGAAATATCACAATCTCATTTTTATCCGAGATTGTTTATACTTTAGTATTTACTGGGGTGTATTTTATCATCCACATCCATGTTTCCTCAATATGTAATATTATTTACATCCAGCTACAATTGATTAAATCCAATTTTACCCTTCTGTGAGTTTTTAGTAAAATATATGAAAGAAATCTTTTTTCGTTTTTCGTACGAGGTACTTTTTGACTTTTTCGACAAAATTACGAAGAATGTTTTTTTAACTTATACGTCATGAACGGATTTTTATAGTTTTATAAAGCCTTATTTTCATGAAGCTTCCTCTAAAATATTTCATGACTATTTTCAATAAAATCTCTTTCTTTTAAAATTTCATGACGTTTTGTTAAAAGAAATTGATTTTGAAGAAAAAAGGATATTTTCCTCAAAAATTCATTTCAAGTGTTTTATCAAAATTATTTTCCATCTAAGATAACATAGGGTTATTTTTCTATTCCTATTATTAAATTTATTTGGTTATGTTGTGATGGAATTATTTTTATGAATTCCTTTATCTTATATGAATTGTTTGATGATGTCACGATGTTTAAGATTCCCATTTGTATTGCATGGGTTATGCAATGATGTATGATTTATGATTTTTTGGCGCACATAAGAATGGTATCATTATGAGATGGGTGGGACCTATATCTCCCTCCAATGCATTGGGTAATGATTTTATATCTCATGAGATTGACATGGCTGGAATGGTAGGTTATACCGGTTTAGTGAAACAGGACTGAAATGAGGGTGACTCGGTTCAGAAAGGGGCTTTGTCCACTAAGATAGTCTTGGAAATGAGTCTTGACTAACAAGAAATGATTCTCTATGATTATGTGTGTATGCCACAATGTTTCATGTTTTAAGTTATGATTATTTGTATTACATTTCACTGCCATGATTTATCCCATGTTATGAAATTATGATCTCATTTGCAGGTTAATATTTCCAAAAGTTATGTTCTTGTGTATACGATGTGATTGATATTTCTTTTGTTTACCCTTACTGAGAATTTCAGCTCACCCTTTTGTATGTTTTCTTTCCCCAGGTCAGGAAGAAGGTTATTAAGTAGGATATGCCAAAAGGGACTCCAGATATGATGAAATAAGTGGGAGGCAAAGTTGATGCTTTATGAACCAGTTGTTTATGTTTCCCAGTTTCTAAAGACACTATACCTATATGGTTCTTTAGTGGTTTTGTTATATGTTGTAATAAGTATGCTTCAATTTTGAAATATTAACAATGTATGTAAAGTATGGGTCGTTATAGTTGGTATCAGAGGAAAGGTATAGTCAACCTTTGGAAACTAGGATGTGAAAGCCTTAGTAAGAACCCTAAGGATAAGTCTAAGCATATAACACAATCTCAGTGTTTTAGAAATGGCCATGAATAACCTTGGATAATACCTTAAGTGTGAAATTTTATTCATGATTATGTGGTTTTCCTATTATAATTAGTGTTGCTCATACTATTATTCTTGGTTTTAGTCAATGGCTGGAACCCGAAGGAATCGTGTCAATGCGGAATGCGACGGGCAATGAAATGATTGTCCCCCTGAGCAACCAAATGTCATGGGAGCTGGAATGAAAAATCTTGTAGCCATGCTCACACAACTTTCTCAAGCTATGAATCATGCAGGACATCCAAACGAGCAAAGGAAGGAGAAACATTTTGTTGAATCCTTCATGAGACAGCGTCCACCTTCTTTCAGCGGGTCTGCTGATCCATTAGTTTCTGAACAATGGATTAGTACTACTGAAAAGATATTTTCAGTTCTTCAATGTTCTGAACATGATAAAGTCATCCTAGCAGTGTATCCTTTGGAAGGAGATGCTAATCAATGGTGGAATCTTATTAAGAATACGATGCAAAGGGATGAAATTGAGTCCATGGAATGGGATGAGTTCAAAAACTTATTTTTCAATAGGTACTTCCCTCGTATTCTCCAAACCAAGATGGAGAAAGAGTTTCTTGAACTGAAGCAAAAGGATGATGAATCTGTTGGTACCTATGAAGAAAATTTTACAAGACTTGCAAGGTACTCTTCTGGTATTATTATCCTGCCTGAGAGTAAGATCGTTCGGTTCTTTAGTGGCTTAAAACCAAGTCATCAAAGGGCGTTAGCCATAAGGGACTTCAATAGATACGAGGAAATCGTTCGATGTGCTCTCAAAGTCGAGATGGAGATTGGAGTAACCCATCAGTCATATGGGTTTGATAAGAAGGGGAAAATGGAATTCAAATGAAAATCTAAATAGCACACTGAAAAGAAGATGAGCTTTCCCTTATGCTCAAAGTGTGGAATGAAACAAGGAGGGAGTTGTCTTAAAGGGACAAGTAAATGTTTCAAATGTGGAAAGGAAGGTCATCGGGCATTTGAATTCCGCGATGATGGGAAGAAGATGTCTAATGATGCAAACAAAGGAAGGGATACACAGAATGAACCTACTACACTTCAATGTTTCAAGTGCAAGGAGATGGGGCATTATGCCAATAAATGCCCTAATCCAAGGGTTGATGATGATGGTCGATGTCAACAAACTCTTAAGGCCAAAGACAAAGGAAAGTCACATGAAATTTCTATCAGCGATGTGGAGTACGATAACGATGTGGTGAAAGGTACACTTACCATCCACTCTATAGTAGAAAATGTTTTATTTGATTCTGGATCCACCCACTCTTTTATTTATGAAGAATTTTCTAAGGGTATCACCGTATTACCTCAACAATTAGAGGTTGAGTAAGCTGTGACAACACCTAATGGCACAACAGTCGCATCAAAAGTTTATAATTATTCTCCGATCGAAGTTTGTAGGAAAGTGCTTCCTACAAATCTTGTGATCCTTCCTATAGTGGAATTTGATGTGATTCTTGGCATGGATTGGCTTTCTTTATATGGAGATCATATCAATTGCCAAAGAAGGGAAGTCACATTTCATATTCTAGATCAATCTATGATCATCTATCAATGCAAGGATGAACATAACCTTCTAGTGGAAATTTCTTCCATCTTATGGTTCTTGATTCCACTAAATGAAGGTTATTTATATCAAATGGTTGGTGAGAAACTCACGATTAATAATATTCCCATTGTACGGGAGTTTGATGATGTCTTTTCGGAGGAATTACCGGGACTTCCACCAAATCGTGAAGTTGAGTTCTCAATAGAACTCATACCAGGTGCTTTTCCTATTTCAAAGACACCTTATAGAATGGCCTCAATTGAGTTGCAGGAATTGAAGAAGCAACTCCAAGAGAATCTTGATAAGGGATTCATACGCCCTAGTGTGTCACCTTGGAGAGCACCTGTTCTATTTTTTAAGAACAAAGATGGATCAATGAGACTCTGCATTGATTATCGAGAACATAACAAGATCACTATCAAGAACAAATATCCTCTCCCACGCATTTATGACTTATTTGACCAACTACACGGAGCTCAATACTTTTCCAAGATTGATCTACATTCAGGGTATCATCAATTACGGGTCAAAATGGAGGACATACCAAATACGGCTTTCCGTACAAGGTATGGACACTATGAATTTATAGTGATGCCATTTGGTCATACTAATTCCCCTGCTATCTTCATGGATCTGATGAATAGAGTCTTTAGAGACTATCTTGATCAATTTGTGGTAGTATTTATAGACGATATTATTGTCTATTCAAAGAGCAAGGAAGAACATGAAGATCACTTGAGAATTATATTGAAGACCCGGAGAAAGGAGAAGCTTTATTCCAAATTTACCAAGTGTGAATTTTGGCTTCAAAAAGTTGCATTTTTGGGTCACATAATCTCAAAAGAGGGGATATTTGTGGATCCAGCAAAAACAGAGGTTATCAAAAGATGGTCGAGACCAAAAACAGTAACTGAGATCTGAAGTTTTCTTGGTTTGGATGGATATTATCAACGTTTTGTGAATGATCTTTCACGATTATCTAATCCACTCACCAAGTTGACTCGGAAAGGAGTTAAGATTGTCTGGACGGAAGAATGTGAAGAGAATTTCAAGGAGTTGAAAAGAAGGTTATCCAGTGCACCTGTGCTCACACTGCCTTGTAGTGGAGAAAGGTTTGTGATCGACAGTGATGCATCCAAGAAGGGATTGGGGTGTGTTCTTATGAAAAATGATATGGTGATAGCTTATGCCTCGCGACAGTTGAAAATCCATGACCAAAATTACCCAACACATGATTTGGAGTTAGCTGCGGTAATCCTCACATTAATGATTTGGAGGCATTACCTTTATGGTGAAAGGTGTGATATTTATACTGATCATAAAATGTTAAAGTATATTTTCACACAAAAGGAACTGAATATGCGTCAAAGAAGATGGTTGGAGCTGATTAAAGATTACGACTGCTCAATCCATTACCACCTTGGGAAAGAAAACAAGGTGGCAGATGCATTAAGTCGACAAGACCATGCTAGTTTATCCGTGATGAGGATCACAAAAGATCCAATATTTATGGATTTACAAAGGATAGATCTTGGAATTTTAATGGAAGGGGGAAAATCATATCTTTCTCAAATGAATGTTCAACCATCTATACATGTGAAGATTAAAGAGGCACAGAAAGAATATGTCGAGTTACAAAAGAAGGTGAGAAATGTTCCTGAGTTCAACCTTGATTGTGATGGGATAATAAAGTTCAGGAATCGGGTTTGTGTTCCTCCCATCCCGGAATTAAAGAAGGATCTGCTGGATGAGGATCATATTTCATCATTCTCTATTCATCCTAGAAGCATGAAGATGTATAGGGACCTGAAAGAGTACTTCTGGTGGGATGACATGAAAAGAGATGTTGCTGAATATGTCTCTCGATGCTTGGTTTGTCAACAAGTAAAAGCTGAGAGACAGAAGTCTAAGGGGATGTTACAACCATTACCCATACCCGAATGTAAATGGGAAAACATCACTATGGACTTTGTCACAGGACTTCCTAAAACATCCAAAGGCAATAATGCTTTCTGGGTTATAGTTGATCGTCTTACAAAGTCTGCACACTTCATTGCTATTAGAGAGGATTTCTCTATGGATCAGCTTTCCAGGATATATGTAAAGGAAGTGGTAAATTTGCATGGAGTACCACTTTCTATTATATCTGATCGGGATCCGAGATTTACCTCGAAGTTCTGGCAAAGTCTTCAGCATACTCTGGATACAGAGTTGAGTTTCACCACTGCTTATCATCCTCAGACAGACGGTCAGTCTGAGAGAACAATTCAAACCCTAGAAGATATGTTGAGAGCTTGCTCTATGGATTTCAAAGTAGGTTGGTATCAACACCTACCTTTGGTGGAATTTTCTTATAATAATAGCTTTCACTCCAGTATTCACATGGATCCTTATGAAGCTCTCTATGGAAAGAAATGCAGGACTCCAACTTGCTGGGATGAAGTTGGGGAAAGAAAGCTATTAGGACCTGACCTCATTGATGAAATGGCAGAAAAGGTCATATCTATTCAACAACACATAAGATCATCTCAGAGTTGACAGAAAAGTTATGCCGACAACCGAAGAAAAGACCTAGAGTTTGAAGTCGGTGATAAAGTGTTCTTACAAATATCTCCCTGGAATAGGGTTATGAGATTTGGAAAGAAGGGGAAGTTGAGCCCTAGATATATCGGTCCTTTCGAATTACTGGATCATGTTGGGAAGGTATCTTACCAATTGGCGCTTCCACCGAATCTATCTCAAGTTCACGATGTGTTCCATGTATCTCTCCTGAGAAAGTACATATCTGATCCTTCACATGTACTCAGCTTAGAAGTTGTACCGCTGGAGCAAGATCTTTCTTATGAAGAACAACCGATAGAGATTCTGGATCGTAGAAAAAAAGTCCTACGAAACAAGACCACTCGATTGGTAAAAATTTTATGGAGGAACCACCAATTAGAAGAAGCTACATTGGAACTTGAGGATATGATGAGGGAGAGGTATCCTCATCTGTTTGTTACAAAGTGATGAATTTCGAGGGCGAAATTCATTTTATGGGGGGTAGAATGTAACACCCGAGACTTTTGTATTATATAAATCATCAAAGGAATATTTTTCTACACAACACTTTCTTGGCTTGCTTTACACGAAATCACGACCTTCCTTGATAGCTTGCGTCGTACGCAATACCGAGTTTCACTAAAAAACGATATGCTATTGAAATATTATTAAAACTAGCCGTTATGAATAGTAATAACCACTTTTTGAAATTTTATAAATTTTATTTTTCAAAATGGACTTCATTTTTGGATTCAGAATATCGAAATTCGCCTAGGGTGAAATTTTGGTATTTTTCTGAAAACATTCAATTTTTGATGAATAGTGAAACCACTAAGTGGTAGGTTAAAAACTGAATTTTGCATAAAACTTAATTTTACCGCTTCTGTGAATGGAATTTCGAAAATCCGACAGACACGGTTGATACCAGTAAGTAAAATGTGGTTCAATGAGATAAAAATAATTTTTTTGTGAATAGTAACTTTTTACTTTTTTTACCGCGGTTAATATAAAATAGGGTAACTAAGGGTAAATATGATATTACTATTACCCTAACACATGTCCTAATTCTATTGGATAAGCGTAATTCGACCAAAAACAACCTTATGAATATAATATGACCATTTAGGTCCACTTGGATTAGATTATGACATTTAATATTATTTTATTTACTGAATAGTTAAAATAGTTAAAATCAAAGTTTAATAACTAAAACATTTTTAATATGGGGTTATACATAAGATAAATTCGACTATATATATTCATTAGAAAGCTAAAAGGATTTAATACATAATTATATTTTATTTATAATTTTTAGACTTTAAATAAATTTATGTATTTATGACACAATGATGATGCAGTAATTATCTTATTAATGAAATATTGACATAATTGATGTTATAAACAGAAAATTAAATGTAATTTGAGACTTTTTATGAATCCCACTAATTTTTTAGGTTAATATGACATGTTAGTATTGATTTAATTAACTTGGTTCGAACTAATAATTCTGTTATGATTTTCACAAAAATCAATTACTAAATAGTGTCAAAATTGACATAAAATAGTTTTTAAAACATATATTATATTATTAATTGTTATATTATTCCTAAAAATCTAATTTTCGGCCAAGTGACTTAGATAAGGTTATATATATTAATAATAAACAACTTAGGTTTTGTTTGGCTACTTATAGTAAGTTTATTAACATTATAGTATAAGAACACAAGAAGACATGGTAAAAGTAAAATTATTTAACTTAATGTTAAATCTAAATGATAAGGTTAAAATTGGAACCTAAACTTGTCTAAATTATATTTTATGAGATGATTTCGACCCATCCCCACCTTAGCTTCTAAATATATCAATTTGGAGCTATTTAAAACCGAACATTACTTTATAATAAAATAATAGTTTGAGTTATTCCAAAGGTGCCCCTCTCCTCCCTTATAAAAGGACACCTCCTCCCCCTCTTCCTCACACCACTTTGAGCCTTCTAGCTCGGCCAACCCCTGCCAATTCCTCCTCTCCACTTCCCTATAAACATCCTAGAGGTTCTGGTCTTCTTCAAAGACCCATTTTAGTGCCCTAAAAGAAGGTCTCAAAGAAGCACTTCAAAGAAGAGGTAATGTCCGTTACAGATTCTTTCATTTTATTTCTTCTTCCACTTCTTCTTCTTAGGTTGTTTCATTATGAAGTAATAACATAAGTATCACTCATATACTGATATTTTATTATGAAACAACCCTATTTCACCATCTATCCGTCCTACGGAAAAAAAAATCACTGCGCGTGCGTACGTACAGAATATTGTCTCCACGCCGTGGTGTAATCTATTTTCCACCACCACCTTACTTGGATGATTATAATGGTGTAAATAATGACAATATATAACTATTATAAATTGATATTGATTCTTAAATAGTATAAATATACTCCAATACAATTCCACGATCATAGGAACGATATCATCACTCGTGCGTACGTACGGAATACCGTCTCCTCGATGTGATGCGACTCGTTCTACATGATCTTCATTTCATAATGATTATATAAATGAATTGAATGAATGAATATGATATATATTACACTAATAAAATTCTATAAATGAGGTATCTATAACCTAAAGAGAAGAATAATAATTTATTCGACAAAACACGCATAAGAACAAAAAGTTATAAACACCCTAATAACAAGTAGCAATGAAATATTACTACTAAGAAGCTAAGAATATGACAATATATGATATCATAAAAATATGTATTATTCTGGAATAAGTCAATAACATTATTTAAATCATTATACAGGAGTTTCGGAGACTTACAAAGCAAGTCAGACCTAAGGTAAGGGAAATATCACAATCTCATTTTTATCCGAGATTGTTTATACTTTAGTATTTACTAGGGTGTATTTTATCATCCACATCCATGTTTCCTCAATATGTAATATTATTTCCATCCACCTAAAATTTTTTAAATCCAATTTTACCCTTCTGTGAGTTTTTAGTAAAATATATGAAAGGAATCTTTTGTCGTTTTTCGTACGAGGTACTTTTTGACTTTTTCGACAAAAGTACAAAGAATGTTTTTTTAACTTATACGGAACGAAAGGATTTTTACAGTTTTATAAAGCCTTATTTTCATGAAGCTTCCTCTATAATATTTCATGAATATTTTAAATAAAATCTCTTTATTTTAAAATTTCATTATGTTTTGTGAAAAGAAATTGATTTTGAAGAAGAAAGGATATTTTCCTCAAGAATTCATTTCAAGTGTTTTATCAAAATTATTTTCCATCTAAGATAACATAGGGTTCTGTTTCTATTCCTATTATTACATTTATTTGGTTATGTTGTGATGGAATTATTTTTATGAATTCCTTTATCTTATATGAATTGTTTGATGATGTCACGATGTTTAAGATTCCCATTTGTATTACATGGGTTATGCAATGATGTATTATTTATGATTTTGTGGCACACATAAGAATGGTATCATTATTAGATGGGTGAGACCTATATCTCCCTCCAATGCATTGGGTAATGATTTTATATCTCATGATATAGACATGTCTGGAACGGTAGGTTATACCGGTTCAGTGAAACAGCACTGAAACGAGGGTGACTCGGTTCAGAAAGGGACTTTGTCCACTAAGATAGTCTTGGAAATGAGTCTTGACTAACAAGAAATGATTCTCTATTATTATGTGTGTATGCCACAAAGTTTCATGTTTTAAGTTATAATTATTGTGATTACATTTCACTGCCATGATTTATCCCATGTTATGAAATTATGATCTCTTTTGCAGGTTAATATTTCCAAAAGTTATGTGCTTGTGTATACGATGTGATTGATATTTCTTTTGTTTACCCTTACTGAGCATTTGAGCTCACCCTTTTGTATGTTTTCTTTCCCCAGGTTAGGAAGATGGTTATTAAGTAGGATATTCCAAAAAGGGACTCTAGATATGATGAAATAAGTGGGAGGCAAAGTTGATGCTTTATGAACCAGTTGTTTATGTTTCCCAGTTTCTAAAGACACTATACCTATACGGTCCTTTCGTGGTTTTGTTATATGTTGTAATAAGTATGCTTCAATTTTGAAGTATTAAAAATGTATGTAAAGTATGGGTCGTTATATAAATATTAATTTTACTTTAAATGGGATGCTAAGTTCGATGGCTTACCTGATACACAACAATAGGTTTCTTTGAAATCTTACGCAGCACACTAATAATATAATATTATTATTTTAAATGGTAGTTAATTCCTAGCCGTTGTATTGGTGGAAATGAATATAAAAAACTACAATATTATTATACATGTTTGTTAAATGTTTTTACATTTATCTAATAAAATATAGAGGGTTAAAATGTGAATGAATCTAATTTTAAGCATAAATTACTTTAAAAGGTTGATATACCGCCTTTTGATGGAGAACCCTCTTTAATTCTATTTTTGGGAACTTTTATATGTTCTTTTTGATAAAATAAAATTCTTATTTAGAACTGGGACATCAAAATTCACTATGGGTAAAATTTTGTTATTTTTCTGATAAAATTCAACATTTTGATGAATAGTGAAAATATGGTATTTTAATTCAAAACTGCCTTTTAATCTAATTTATTTATATGTTTATATTATATTTTTAATTGGTTTTAAAGTTTAATTAGATTATATTTTATCATTTAATCCATTTTTGGTAATTGGAATTAATTTCACTTTGAAGTTGGACATAAACAAGTGTCAATCTTTTGATAGTTATTGTTTCTTAAAAACAGACTATTTGTTTCGACAACGGAAATTAATTTTAAATTAATTAATGAAACTTATATGTTTTTAATTTGGTAAAATAGACATCATTTTTAAATTCGGAATATCAAATATATATTAGGCTGAATTTTTGGTATTTTTCTAAAAAGCTTCAATTTTTGATGAATAGTGAAACCACTTAGTAGTAGTTAAAAAATTGACTTTTTCATTTAAATGAAATTTTACCATTTTTGTGAATTTAATTTCAAAATTCCGACATACATGTTTGTTATTAGTAAGTAAATGTGGTTCAATATGGTGAATAGTAACATTGGACTTTTATTTACCGCGGTTGAAGGTAAATAGGGTAATTCACGGTAAAAATAATATTATAATAATTAACAATTACCTTAACACTTGTCCTAACCTTATTGGATGACTAATGGCCAACCATGGGAATCCTTGGGTCGATTTTGGGACCCCATGGAGCCACTTATGAATGATAATGACACTTTAGATTAATTAATTTAAAGTAAAAGAAAAAATGACATTAACAAAAATCTTTTAGTAAATTAATTTTTATTTGGTGTTATATAAGTATTAATATTTAATATAAATATTCATTGGAAAGATAAAAATATTTCCTACATTATATTATTTTTTTAATAATTTTTATACATCGAATAAATTAAATTATTTTTGACATAATAGTGATGTAGTATTTACCTCATTAATAAATGATTAAAATAAATAAGATTATAATGATTAAAATATTATCCGAAACCTGTCCAATTCCTATTGGATGATATTATTTAGACTATGAGTCATCGTATATTCGACAATAATGATTTCTGGAACTTTAGAAACAGAATATCATTATATAATAAAATAATATTTTCACACTTTCCTAAAGAGCCCCTACTCCCCCTTATAAAAGGAGACCATTTCTAAATAATTCATCACAAATCTCAAGAAATTAGGATTGTCAAAACCCTACCCAAATAATCTCTCAATATCCCCCTATTCCTCCTAGAAGCCTTACCTTATGTATAAGGGACTTCAAGAAGTCCTTTTGGTTCAAACCAAAGGAAGTTGCCCAAATTAAAGGTAATGGTTTCTCTTAAATTATTTTGTTTTATTTTGTTTTATTTTACTTCTCCAACCCCCTAAACTCTTTTTATTACTTTATTTTATAACAACACTATTATAATCAATATAATATTATGTTTTTATAATAATTATTCGAACTACACTTACACACACCTCCATCTAATGGGTGAAAAACATACTGTTTCTGTGGATGGAAAACTAAAGCCTCACGAAACGATGATTGTTCCATTATCTCCTACCACCGAACATGGTGGCCATTAAGATGGAACTGTATTTATATTTGATATATATTATTTTTATGTTTTCTTTATGCTTCTGTATTGTTCATTTATAGCATACCATTATGGTTTCCATTATGGTTAAACACGATAATTTCAGTCGAGGAAGTGCGGGCTACCGCCCCCACAAGGTGATATGATTCGTTAATGACATACATGGAATGTATAATGGATAAAGTCAATGAAATTATGTAACATAAAATATCATATTATATTATACTATAATTATATTATACCAATTTATCATTAAGTTTTCATTCCTTTAAATATAAAATAGAAATAAAAGTAGCGTTCATGCATATGTACGGCTTACCGTCTTCATGAACGATGCGTTTCATTTCTTAACTCCAAATGATATGGAATATTATAATAACATATAAACTATATATATATTATATATAAAACATTTATATAATTCTGGAGATAATGGAAATTTGACCACAGAGACAAATTGTAATTATAACGAGTTCATTTTTGACTCAAGTTCCGAACATCAATAAAATATCAAATATGAACTCAAATAATTAACTAGTTGTTATAGCTAGATGATAAGTGATATAAAATTAATAATAAACTTTAAAAAATTTCTTAATTAATTATAGATTAACTTATGTTTATTATTCAGGAAGAACACAGAACATACGAGTCAAGTAGGACACGAGGTTAGGGGATTTCTTATCTCATTTTTAATTCTGTGAGATTTCCATTGTTCGACACTTATTTATTGAATGCGGTGTAATGTAAACTGCCATTGATATATATTATCATGATTCTCTTTATATTCATGGTATTTTTTGATTCATTTGGTTGTTATTATCTTTTGGTCATAAGACTCGATTGATTACAACGAGGTAAGGATTTTTATCTCACTTTTTATTCCAGTGAGATTCATGCTATATTTGTCACTATTTCCTTTGATTGGTGTATGTAATTCCCATGATTATACTCTTTGTGTAATATAATTTCATTTATGGGTATTTTCATCTACATTTTATGGTACTTCTTTCATGTGGAGTATGTTTTTTAAGTTACCAAATATGTAAGAGAACCTTTCACCCTCCTCTTTTTAAAAGACTTCTTTTTTGTTATGTCTTTTAATTTACATCTTATTATGTTGGGATATGTTCTTATATATCCTTATTGATGTAAATTTTATGTACAAGGTATGAGATACCCTTTTATATCATCAACTCATTTTCTTTATTTTAAAGTGACATCGTTTGGCTTTCGAATTTTTGCAAGGGAACTTCTAAACCCAATTTCAATTCTTTGGGTTAAACTTGTACTTCTTGAATATGTAGTCCTATTAATATGTGTGAATGACCTATAATTTTTTTTACACTTGATATAAAATTATGTTGAGTTTATTTATATTTTTCATGCATAATTATGTGATTGATTTATCCTTAATTTAAGGATACATCTTTATAAGGGATTTCATCTCAATTTGCATTTCTATTAAGACTTCATTGTTGTTATGAACCACTTCACTCTTAAATGGTGTATATATTGTCCTTTGTCATATTATATCACGAATCCCTATATTCTCATGATATTATAAAGTTATGATTAAATGTTATTCCTTAATTATTTGTAATCAAGAGTCTCTCATTTTTTAAAAAACTCTTTACCTAAAATATCGTTTTAAAAGTTTTAAAGATTTATTATTCTAAATAATTATCTTTAATGTCCATGTTTTAAAAAAAATTGATTATTTATTTATATGGAAATTAATGTTTTAAAATTCTAATTCCATTAAAATATTTAAAGTAGTATGAGACACTTTGATTAACAAATCCCTTTTTAAATGGTTTATGAAAATGGAATGATTATTTCAATATCTTGAAATTAATTCTTGTGATTTCAAATGAAATTTTATTAGTGAAATGTTTATATTTGTAATATTTTATGTTCTATGGTGGTACTTGGACATTTTATGGGTGGTTATGTGATAAACAATATGACAGGTGGTGCTCTGATAAACTAGGGTGGGTGGTTACATTATAACCTCAAATGCATTGGGTATAGAAGTCAGTCATATGGATATTCTATTTAGTGATATGTGTGGAAGTCGACCTAATGGTTATTCCATTTAAGTATGTTTATGTCCCAAGATACCTTTATTTGTTATGTGTTCTCTATATGGGTTTTATGGTAATATTTTGGTTACAAAAGGGTAAGTAATGATCTTTTATTCATTGAAGATTATTTACTATGTCATAAAGGTGGAAAATATTACTTGTGATAAAGTATTCATATCTTACATGTTTTTTTGAAAATTTAACAGTTTTCCTTCTCTGTGTATCCCTTACTATGCTTTTTTATGCTCATCCCAAGTTTTTGAAATGTTTTTCACGGGACATAAAGTGGAATAGGGCCAATTATGGGATCAAGGAAAATTCATGTTGTCTAAAGCATGGAACTAGACATGTCTCATTTATTCAAGAGTTTTTATTTTATGAAAAAAATGGAAACTGAGTAGAAGTGTCTATTTTGTAATTTTTGAGATGTAATGTAATTGTTATACCAATTTCTCTAAAACTATAAACCTGAAAAGATCCTCAATGTGAATTATTCATTTAATTCAAGATTATGTAAATTCTTTAGGTCGGGTCCTTATAGGTTGATTGTGTCATTGCACACAGCTATCGTGGAATGATTTTATCAACACTAACAGAAAGGAGATCTTCTTATGAGATCTCGATTGTAGACAGAATTTAATAAACTGAATGAAATTAATGTTTTGATATTTCAATAAATGAATCGAGAGAGTTATAATTTTGAATTATTTTTAAAAATGATGAAGAAAGACTAGTCCATATGAAAATCTAGTTAGGTTGATGGCTCATCTTTCTGTCCAAATCACTTCTTATTTTCTTGTGCTTCTTTCTGACCACTATTTTTTTGTTTTACTATTTTCATTCATTTTTGTTTAAACTTATAAATATTTATTTTATAGCATAGTTCTACCTTAAAAACTTTTAAAAATTTAAAAATAGAGATTAAGAAAAATACATAACAAATAAACTTTTAAAAGGTAGTCTCCTCATGAGACAACCTCGGTTGCTGCTATATTACAGTTATGAGGTTTTAATTTTGAAGAGGTTTAGAATGACATAATAATGTTAAAATTCCATTGGAACCATTTACAAGAGGTTTTAAAGGGGTTTTAATATAAAAAAATATAAAAAATAATTATAATATTCTACAAAATAAACATACAAAATTTTTTAAAACAATCCTAAAAATATTATGACTCATGTCCAATAACTTTGAAAATTCAAAATTAGAAAATTCTTATAATATAAGAAATTTAATAGTAGGAAAAGAAAGAAATAAATTCATAGAATTTTAAAATATTGAGAAAATTGAAACAATACGAAATGAAACACCAAAAAATTCTATAAAAGTAGAAAACATCCCAAACATAGAAAACATGGTTGACTGATGAAACCTGAAGGATCTTGTTGGTCCTGATATTTAAAATTATAATAGCATGGGGTATCCTGAAATTTCTCATGGTTTCGAGCTTAGATTTGGATCTATTCTTATCTTTCCTAAATTCCATATTCTACTGAGAGAGGATATTCATAATAACTTATAAGAATTCAACATGATTTCTATCATCATGAAATCCCAAGGAGTATGTGAGGATCAAATACATATGCAAGAATTATCATTTTCTTATGATGGATTTTCTAATAACTGGTCCTTCTACTCTAAGTCTACTACTGTTGGGTAATGGCCTCAACTAAAGAAATTTTTATTAGAAATATTTTTCCTAGAATCTAGGACTTCCTCTCTTAGAAAAGATATATGTGGCATTTGGATGCTCTAAGGGGATACTCTTCATGAGTATCGAGATAAGATTAAAAATTTGTATTATAGCTTTCCTCATCAGAAAATTTCTGATGAAATACTAATCCAATATGTTTATGAGGTCCCAATCTTGATTTATACGAGTATGATTGATACTTCGGTTGAAGGAGTGTTGTTATATAAGACTCAAGTTGATGGTTGGAACCATATTTATAATATGGACTAGAATTTACAATAGTTTGGTATTATGGGCTTGATCCATGTAAAACCGTCTATGGAAGTTGTTGGAGTTGGTTTCCTAGGACCAACTATTTTTAATTTTATTACATGTATATTCAACGTATTGAATATTAATAAAAAATCTTATTTTATGTTTATTATTTTTCTATATGACTCTAATGTAATAATGTCCAAGATTATACGTCACATTGATAAGGTCATAGAAGTTCCACAGTATGATGAGAACCTTGATGTTCTATGGTGATATTCTTAAATTATGTATTGTGGTTGGATGATGTGCTATGATGTGACACACAATACATAGTCTATCAAGTGAGAGTACTTTTCAGAAGATGAGGATTCTTCTCGTAATGTTAGCACTTGGTAATCTCCAAGACATGAGATTATGAGAACAAACCTGCCAATAGAAATTTCACATGTTTTGGTGTCATCATATATTACTATTTGTGAATTTCTGTGATGGTTCTTATACTTTAAGATTATTATTAATGCATGTTATAACACACATACTTATATGTATTTCGTAAACCATGATGATAACTGTTTATGGAGAAGTTGGATATATTGGGTGCATTATGGGTAACATTTCATTAATGGATAAGTCATTGAAGGAATTTTCCCTTCTATATTTATCATAGTTGGTATCGCGGATATGTGAATGGAATAGAACCATCATATTAAATTCCATGTCCATGGTGTAACGTCATGTTTATTTAAGAAAGTTAAAGAAAGACATATCATGCATATATATTGGTGATACGGATGTGCAACATGCTTAATGATATATTGTGACAAAGGGATTATATTAAATAGTGAGCATTAGTATGTGGTTATTGCTTTTGCGACATTAAGTTTTTTCTCTTGGGTTTCCTAACCCATTCCTAGATAGTAATCTTGGACATTAAGCAAACCCACCGAATGTCAATGAGAAATAATTCCATAGGGTCACAGACTAAGTGATTCTATTGGTCTTGATTAAATTTTATTTGAATTTGATTGTTGGAATAAATATTATTCTCAAGACTGAGGAAAAATTTTATTCATGTTTTATTGATCACTAATATTCACAAGATAATAAATAAATATTTATTTATTAATAAATAATTAATTTGATTATGTAAATATATATATAATATTTATTCATTAGATTGTGAATAAAATATTTATCTTAGTTATGGGATATTTTAATAAATATTTGTTCGTTGTATTGTGAATAAAATATATATTTATGAATAAAATATTTTTTCTGTTGTTCAAAAAATTTTAGAGGAGTTCAAACGGCCCAAGACCGAGTCTGGTGACAAATATTAATTAACAAGATTTTTACATAATATTTTTTTTGTCAAAGTTTGAACGTGGCTCAATATAATAATAATGATATTATTATGTGGCATTAAGGGTGTAATTATGGCCCAGTGGCCCGAAAGAATGATCAGCCTGGCCTGAAAGCCTGAGCGGTCTGTCCTGGTAAAGCCCGAGTCAGGTAAGGCCAGGCTCGAGTCAATGGTTCGTCGGGTCGGGCCAAGATTTTCGCAAGTAGGCACGCGGGTCGGGACGAGCTAGTCCATAAGAGTCTGGCCCGCTATCCCAAATGAAGCTTGACCTGTAAAAGCCTGTCTACTCTAAAAAAACTGGGAAACTGGTGGTTGGGGATTCGAACCCCCTACCACATGTCTCCTAGGTTGCACCTAGACTAACCAGTCCAGGTGGTGTGCCTGGTTAAAAATTACTTGCCCATACTATATATATATCTGTATAGATAAACAAAGCTATTAATAATATATATATATATATCAATGATTTAATATAATATATATAAACAAAGCCATTAATTTTCTTTTTACAACTTATATGTATATATACATATTATATCAATGATTTCATATATATATATATATATATATATATAATAACTCATTGTAAATTTATAAAAACAATTTCTCTCACCCAATGATGTTTATGAACGCCCCAAACCTCATTAATTTTTTTAAGTATTTCACAACTTAAATATATTATATATACTATATATACATATATAAAACTATTTTGAAAAAAAATAACTCACCTACTAGTGTGCCCCCCCCAACCCCTAGTTTTTTTCTTTACAAATTTCCCATTATATATATATATATATATATTCTCGTATATAAATCTATTTAGAAAAAATTAATACACTCATCCACTAATGCACACCTCTCATTAATTTTTTTTACACCTTGCACATATTATTATGAATGTTATTTATTACAATGATTGATATTTATTTAGACTTTACAGTCACTATAGATTGGTTTCTTTAATCTAATGTTCTCAAATAAATTATTTCAATTTTAATTATTTTCTGAATTGGTGTAAATTTAAGATTTTTTTAAATTAATGAAAATATTATAATTATAATAGGCACGTGACATTGGCATTGGGGGTTCTTGTGAAATGCATGATGTGATCAATTTAAAACATATCAATTGATTGATAGTTAAAAGAAAATCCTTTCAAATGTAAAATTTTAATAAAAAAAAGGAAAAAAACATTTAAAAAAATTAAACATTTTAAAAAATACAATTAAAAAGAAATATTTTTTAGAAAAAAGAAGTTTAAAAAAACATTTTGAAAACTAATTTAAAAACATTTAAAAAAAGATAAAAAAATTTTAAAGACATTTTAAAATAAATGTTTTAAAATAAATGTTTCAAAATAAAAATTTTAGAAAATTTATTTAAAAATATTTATTTAAAAAAACACGTTGAAAAATATTTTAAAACAAAATTTTAAAAGAAATATTTTAAAAATAATAATATTTTTTAAAAAACCAATGTTTAATTTTTTTTTAAAAAAAACTTTTTAAAATAAATGATTTAAAATAAATTTTTAGAAATTTTGTTTAAGAAAAATGCTAAAAGAAACTTAAAAACATAATAAAACATTTTAGAAAACATTCTTAACACGTATTATATTTTATTTTAAAAAAAAATAAAGTCCCACAAGGGCTAGCTCGTGCCCCTGTTAGGCCCAACTATCCGGGCAGGCCCGAGGTTGGTCTCATGTCGGCTCGGCCCGACACTAATAGTGGTTCATCGCCCGGTTTTTTGGAGGGAAGGAATAACCCAACCCAGTCTGGGATGGACTCAAATTACACCCTTATGTGATATGGGTTTTATTAAAGGTTTTAAAAGTTATTTAATGGGCGAAGTGCAGTTAAATAATATTTTAACATAAAGCCTTACTATATAAATATACGGTTATGTCTATTGTATATTGTATCCAAAAATTAAGAATAGAGAATTGTTGCACACAATGAATTCTCTCTCAACTCCTCTCTCCATCGTAAGAACAAGAATCACAAGAGATATTTATTCAAGACCAAAGAACAAGTGATCAAGAAAAAACAATGAAATACATTTTATTTATCATACTAACACCTGATGATCAAGTGGTGTTGCTCAGAGATCATCAGAGTACATGGGGATCACATCTAGAGGGATTCTATCCTTGGATATTTATAGCACAATAGAGGCAATCCAAAAGGTTATTTTTAGATGATCAACAATTGTCAACGAAGAAAGTTCCTAGGCCTAGATATTTATTTCTTCAGATATTAAATAAATTAATTATTAATTTGATGTTCAAGATCTTCACTCATGGTTTTGGAAAATTATTATTAAAGGAAATTTTAATATATCACTCATAACCGCATGATTCCGTTATGCCTGAAACCATCAAGTGGTATTAGAGGGGTCACATTTAAATTTATAATTATATATTTGATTATTGATCCACATAAAATCATGGTTAAATTTTAATATCTTATTATTCATTCTTTAATATGATATGAATTAACATGATTTTACATATTAATCAATTCATTCAATGTTTCATTTTCTTAAAGGTTTAAGAATTGATGAATAATGATAGAAGATGCCATCAGGATGTGCCATATCTTAGGTCGGTAAAACTGGGTTACAGGGTGTGTAGTCGGAGTACACGTCGTGTGCCCATGTACATTGTACCAATATGTGTTGAGCAGTTAATTACACACAGTGAATTTATTACACACCACCTGTTTATTGGTCCAACCTGACACACAACAAGTAGATACATGGCATGTAGTTGTCATGTACACATCGTGTAGTCTGTCCGAGTTAACATGCAGAAGCTCGAGGTGTGTGACTTGAATACATGATAACTAATGCACACGACATGTAGATAGAGAGTTCATGACATGTAGTCTATCATGAAAGGATAGAATTAAAAATTACATTAAATTGAAAATTGCAGCATTACAACCTTATTTTATTGATTGGAACACCAATGTGTGTTCGATAATTTAATAATGGTTTTAATGAATATTAAATACTCAATTAATTTATTGTTATTAATATGTCATTATTGGTTTTTGATTTTATTTTCTATGAAAGCTATAAATGATGGATATCTCTAATTAAGATCAAATGATAATTAAGTTTATTGAGAATTAATTCATTAATGCAAGTGCATTTATCTTAAAAATAAAGAACGAATAAACAAATGAATGTTAGCTGGTTACTTCTGCATATTCATTGCATTATGACCGATCATGAGCTTGACCAAGACCTATATATGTGTTGGTATTTATTTAATCTATTTTATTACATGGGTTTAAAAGAATTTAATATTAAACTAAATGATAGTGTATGAATCATCACTCCCTCCATTATTATGTAGGACCTGCATGCCCAATTATATTTATGTAATTCTATTTAACCAATCCTTTGGTTCCCCTCACCTGCATGTGAGTATTAAATAATTTTAATTAATAGAGCATCCTAAGGGTGTGGAGGAGTTTCAAGATGAACCCATGATGATACCAACTCATTGATACACAGATATACAGATGGTATGATATAGCTCATTCCATGGAGAGTAAATGGAGTTATTCTCTAATTTCATATGTTGATTTAATATCTGCTCATTAAATCAACCATTAGATAGTATCATGATCATGTCATTTATTTTATTTATTTATCTTTTCTTATACATTATTTATTTTATGTATGTAAGACCATATTCATATAAATGAATGAATTAATATGAAAATACATTAATTAAATAAATGAATTTTTCATAAATTTTTTATCCAACATGGTTAACTAATTAAGTAACATCCACTTAATATTAATAAGACATGTGAAGGATAAAATAAGATAAAATTTATGCATAAACTAATTGAAATCCCTCAACCTAATATTAAGTCAGATTAAGCCTTCCATTACTTTGAGAATGAAACCATAGAACTAAGTGTAGTACAGGCCAAAGTCTAGACACTTTCATTTATCGAGGCTTTATCATGAGAGTTTTGGGATGACTTAACCGAACATGTATTGATTTTAATGGAAAAATTATATTTAATACAAAATTGGATGCACATTTTGAGGAAATCCAAGTTCGGATTCTATGATCTGGGAATCCACTCAACAGATCAAGGATCTGCTGACCTAAAGTTGGCAAGACCGCCTACCTAAATTACTTTCTTATGGTTTTCACGGACAAATTATAGATCATTAAGATAAGTGATGGGGATACTTTGCACTATAATTTCATAACAAATAGACATTCTGAGTTCAATAGTGAGGGCTATTGAGACTTGATAAAATAGTGGGGGATTTAATAAAATTAATTAATTAATTTATTATTTATCATAAAATTTGAAATCAAGAAAAAATACTAAAAATATTTTCTTTTAATTGTATAATAAAAGGGAAAGATCATCATCCCCACTATCTATATGATCAATATTGAATAAAGACAACCTTATAATTGGTAGTAACTTCCAGGAGTGGTTTAGATTCCTTTGGGTTGTGCTATGCCATGAACTGAAATGTTAAATTCTATAATCATCAATGCCTGATCTACCTACTAGAGAGTCCAATGATGATGAGTTCCTTATCTGAAAAAAAACATTTGAGCGATGTTGTCGATGTTCCATGTTTGATTCATTCATCAATTTCTAGTGAACTAATGAAGTCTCCTGAAAACATGGATGCATATAGCATGCTTAATAACCTTTGTGGTCTATATAAGGAGAGAGATAGATAAGAAAGGCTTGAGATTTACATGGTGATTTTTTTAGGGAATTCATAGATATGGTTCCCTAGCTTGGCCTCATGTAGTCAAGCTCATTGGATACACTGAGCACCTAAGGGTTCTAGTGCTTAAACAACCCAAAGAACTAGGCACTGATCTCATTCTGAAATCACTCCCTCAATTCTTCTCTATATTTTTTTGTAAATTTTAATATGAAAATATTGAGAAGTATCTACCATATCTTATCACTCTTCTTCATCATGTTTATAAGTATAAAAAGCGAAAAAATCATTTTATCCTTATGGTGAACAAATTGAAATGGTAAGAAAAGAGATCTAAGTCCAAATCTTATTTACACCCTTCTAATAAGATGAATATCAAGGATAATGAAAGGGAATAGATTGTTATTGGTTTCATATGTGGCAAGAAGGGCCACTGAAAAAAAATACAACTAGCCAATGAGGAAAGGGGATGTTTTAGGTGAATTTTTTATCAAGTGAAATTTATATGTTTCTAAAAATTAGGTATTAGATATAGCATGTAGCGCTGACATGTGTATTCAAATACATGAACCACGTTTATTAATAAATATTTACCAAGGATAGATAGATCTAAAATTAGTCAACATAGCTAAACTTTCTATTATAGATATCAAGGACAACCACCTCACATTACCAATGAAAATGATCTTGGTTTTAAAGGGTTGTTATTATGTTCCTTCAGTTAGAAAAAAAATTATTTCTATATCCAAACTTGATATAGATGGAATTATTTTTGAATTTGAGAATAAATGTTTCTTATTTTATAAAGATAGTATTTTATGGTAAGTCTCATTTAAATAAAAATCTTTATGTATTGGATTACACACAACTATGTAATGGTAATCAATAATGAAGTTACTTCACAAAACTCATACCACACCCAACTTTGGAATCACTACCTAGGTTATGTAAATGAAATTATATTGACTAAATTACATCAAGATGGATATTTATATTATTTTAAAATAAAACTGATTTGTGTATGTCACTTGTGTTTATAAGAAAAAATGACCAGAACCCCATTTAGTGGGAAAGGTGAAAGGGATAAGTGCTTCTTCAATTAGTTCATACCGATGTGTGTGGATGATTTCCTATTGAGGAAAGGGATGGGTACTCATACTTTATAACTTTTACTGATGATTCTAATAGATATGTATATGTAAACTTAATGAGGTATAAGTAAAATTATTTTGATAGATTCACGGAATACAAGAATGGAGTTGAGAACCATCTTGGTAAGAATATTAAGAAACTTCACTAAGACCATGGTAGATAATATCTTAATCAAGAATTCCTTGATTATTTATAGTAGTTTGGTATATTCTCTCAACTCACTCATCCTTATACACCTTAGTGGAATGGTGGAAGAGAAATGATGAATCATGACTTGTTGGACACATTGAGATCAATGATGAGTCATTCAAGTCTTCCATTAGCCTTTTGAGGATACACATTACAAACGACAACATACATACTAAACCGAGTGACAACTAAAACAACAGATGATATACCATACTAATTATTCAATGGAAAGAAACCCATGTTTTCTTACTTAAATGTGCAGGGTTTTGAAGCATTTTCTAAGACCTCTTTAGGTGACAAGAATTCACCTTGTGGAACAAAGTGTATCTTTATAGTATATCCCAAAGAAAAAAGAGATACTTCCTATAAAATAATTCAATTAAAAACCTTTTTATTTAAATATGACCCAAATTTCTTGAGGAGGGTCTTATCTCTAAAATAGATAGTGGGAGCAAGAAATAATTTGATGAATTTATGGATCAAAATACCCAAGAGTAGATACAAGAAAAAATTCCACAAAGCCCCATTGAAGAAGAAATTGCTTCTGAGACACAATTATTATGTAGGAGTACTAAAGAGGTTAGAGAACCATAATGGTATGATTTTCTACTCCCCAAGGATGGTGACTAATTATTAGTTGATAATAATGATCCCCCAACCTAAAAAGAAGTAGTAAGTGGCATAGATGCTGCTATGTGGTAATATGCCATGAATTATGAAATAGATTCCATATATCAAAACCAATTCTCGATTTTGGTAGAACCACAAGTAGATGTAAATCTTGTTGGTTACAATTGGGTATTCAAGAATAAAATGTACATGGAAGGGAAATTCAATATCTGTAAGATGAGACTAGTTGCAAAAGGGTTTCAATAGCGTCAAGGCATTGACTATGACTGAACCTTTTCACCAGTTTCAATGATGAAATCCATCATATTTCTACTTTACATTACAGCTTTCCATGATCATGATATTTCAAAAATTGGTGTCAAAATAGTCTTCCTTAATGGGAACCTTTAGGAAGATGTCTATATAACACAACCAGAAGGGTTTGTGTCTCTGACGGATGCCACCGAAGTATGAAAGTTTCAAATATCCATTTATGGATTAAACAAGTATCCAAGTCATAGAAAATTAATTTTGATGAGGCCATAATTTAATTTAGTTTCATAAAGAGTAGATGTGATTCATGTGTTTATAAATGATTTAATGGGAGTGCGGTCATTTTCTTAATAGTAAATGTTGATGACATATTAGTCATTGGAAACAAAATACACGTCTTATAGTCTGTTAAGGCATGGTCGAATAAATGCTTCTCTATGAAGGACTTGGATGAGTCATCATATATTCTTGGGATCAAGATTCATTGGGATAGATCCAATAGGTTGTTTGGTCTAAGAAAAAGTACATACATTGATAATATATTGAAAATATATAGTATGGAAAAATACAAGAGGGGATTGTTTCTAGTGTCACATTGAATTCATTTTTCCAGTAAAATGTTTCCTCAAACACGTGAGGAATGAAGAAAAATAGAAAATCTTCCATATTCATCAGATATTGGGTAAGTCATATATGTTATTCTATATACTAGGCTAGATGTAACCTATGAATTAAGTGTAGTAAGAAGATATCAAACTGATCTAGGTGTCCTCCATTGGATGGAAGTCAAGAGTATCCTTAAGTATATGAGGCATACTAAGGATATCATCCTGGATTATGGAGGATATGAGGAACAAGTCACCAAAGGATATGAATATTCTAGCTTCCAAACTGGTCAAGATGACATGAAATCACAAACAGGATACATCTTCACTTTCAATGGAGGTTTTGTGAGCTGGAAGAGTGCAAAGCAGGTTGTGATTGCAGATTCTAAAATAGAGTCTGAGTATATTACATCTTATGAGGTAGCTAAAGAAGTAGTATGGATGTGAAACTTTGTCCAAGATCTTGACGTGTTACTGACACAGATGTGCAACCTTCTTGATGAGATATTGTGACAAAGGGATTATATTACACAGTGAGTGTTCGTATGTGGTTGAATCATTAAGACATTAAATTCTTTCTCTTGAGTGATTTGACCCATTACTATATAGTAATATTGGACTTTAGGAAATCCCACCTAATGCTAATGATAAAGAATCCTAGAGGGTCACAGACTAAGTGTTTCTGTTGATCTCGATTAAATTCTATTTGAATTTAACTATAGGAATAAATATTATTAATAATTTTGTTAAATTTTAATTGATCACAAATATTCACAAGGTAATAAATATTTATTTGTTTATCAATAAATAATTTATTTGATTAAGTGTATATATAAAAAATATTTATTCAATGGATTGTAAATAAAATATTTATCTTATATATTGAATATTTTAATAAATATTTATTCTATAGATTGTGAATAAAATATCTATTTTGTTGTTCAAAAAATTCTAGAGGAGTTTGAATGGTCCAAGAACGAGTATGGTGACAAATATTAATTAAAAATACTGTTACATAATATTTTTTATTGCGCAGGTTGGCACATTCTACAAAATAATTATAATGATATTATTATTATGTGGCACAAGGCTTATTAAAGGTTTTAAATGTTATTTAAAGGCCTTCATGAAATTAAATAATATTTTAACCTAAAATCTAACTCTATAAATAGAATATTATGTTTATTGTATATTGTATCCAAAAATTGAGAATAGTGAACTATTGTGCATACAGATTTATCTCTCAACTCCTCCTTCTCTCCCCCACTCAAGAATAAGAAGCATAAGAGATCTTTCTTTAATGCCTAAGAATAGGAGATCAACAATGAACAATTCAAGACATTTAATTCTCTACACTATCACTTGGTGATCGTGTGGTGATTCTTAGAGATCATTGGTGCACGTATGGGTTACCACTAAGGGCATTCTATCCTTATATCTTCACAGTGCAACAAAGGTAATTCAAAATGGTCTTTTGGATGATCAAAAATCATCAAAAAATTAAGTTCATCATGCCATATATTTATTTATTTAGATATTAAATAAATTAATTATAAATATGATGTGCAAGATCCTCACTCATGGTTTTGGGAAATGATTATTAGAAGAAATTTTAATATATCTCCCACCACTATAAGCTTCCATTATGCCCAGAACCATCAGAATTTTCTTCTTTAAATTACGATAATAGTCATATTGAGAGTCATTTGAGTGTACTTGCAAGCATGATGAAGTAGATATTGTCTAACTATGACTCTTAATAATCATAATAAAAACCAATCCATCCCATTCAGATGCATTGTGGTATTTATTCTGATACTAATCATTTTAATGATCAATGTCCACAAATTTAAGAACCTGAAGCATGTAATGGGATAATTCCTAGAAAATCAATCCAGAAAAACCTGAACAACTAATTTACCAACTATAATTATCATCTTATCCCATTTCAATCAAATCATAATTCCAACCAAGGCTATAATATCCAAAAATAATAATAGGTTTAGTCCTAATGATCAACCAAAGAGGAATTTCCAGCACCATAATTTCAATCAATAGACTAGGTATAATCCAAATCAATATAGAAACCAAAATGGTGGGAATTTTTCAAACTTTTAGAATTCTAAAAATCCAAAACAACAAGTTAATCAAAAAAATGAATTGTACCATGAAGAAATTGTGAGTAAGCAATAATATATTTCTCAACAAAAAAAAGTTTTTCTATAAAACATGGTGACTCAAATGAGTTAAATGGAAATCGAAATATGTGGATTGAAAAATCAAAGGATTGGTTTTTTATAGTCACAATACGAAGTAAACCCAAGGGAAATAGAAAATGTTAGTGAGATAATTTTGGGAAGTAGAACTGAAAATATGAAATAAAAAAATTAATACAATAAAAATGAACCTAAGAAAGAAAATTATACTTTCGAAACTAATTGAAAATCATATGAAGATGTGTAGAAACGTCTTTATTAATATATTAAACCCCTTGCTTAAACTATTTTACAACCTGTTTATCCTATTAAAGAAATTATTATCGACACACCAGTTGAACAAGAAAAATCAAATATGATGAAATAAAACCAACATGAAAGAACTTATATGGATTTTAGAAAAAAAATGGGCACTTCAAAAGGGAAAAAAATTTGTGATGATATGATAATGTATAGGGTTATATCACCATATCCTTTCGATAAACCTCATGTCAAAAAAAATATTGAAAATATAATTGAAAATAATTATTTGAAAATTTTAGAAAATTCCATTTCAAAATACCAATGTTAAATGTTGTCAAACAAATCCCTCATTATGTTAAATTTCTAAAGTAGATGTGCAATTACAAATGGAAGTTCAAGGGAGGTGAGAAAGAAAACATGGGAAGGGATGTTTCTTATATATTCCAATATTCCCTCATGAAATGCAAGGATACATGTATATTTTTTATTACCTAGTTGTTTCATTGTAAATCATTAGTTCAAAGATGTTATGTTAGATTCGGGAGTGTTGACGCCGAAAAAAAACCCGCAACTCCCGGAGGATGTTTCGGAATGATGAAGCGAAGTCATATTCGGAATTAGAGGCCCGATCCGGAGGCCCAGGAAGTGGTGCGCGAAATAAAGGAGGATCCGCGCGCACAAATGTTCTGCGCGCGAAGTGCTCCTGGGATTCGCGTAATTGGACCGGTGAGGCACGCAATAATTGCGCGCCCCGTTTCTCCGCGGCGAGATTTTGCACGCAAGCGGTTCCCGGCGCGGAAAACTTCCCGTGCCACCTGGATTCCGCGTCGTAGGTCGCCTATAAATATAAGGTGACCCTGAACGGTTTGGCGGTTGAGGAATCCGAAGCGACTCTCGTGCGCGTAATTCGGCTCCCCCCGCGCGAAATATGACATCCAAGTAATCCCGAATTCCAAGCAACCTTGCCCCAGAGTTCGCCTTTGCGTGCAACTCCACTGGCTTCAGTGAATTTTCCCCTTCCCCCGGTTTCCCCACTTGCACGCAATCCCTGGTTTGCGTGCGCAACACCCTGCCGTGCGCGCAAAACCTTGCGCGTAATACCCTCTTCGCGCGCAATTCCGTTGCTCCAATTGCGCGTCGTCCCGGTGTTTTGCGCTCAAATCGTCCCTTTTGTGCCCACAAAGATGAGGACCCCTCACATTGACGCCCCTTGGCTGCCCCCTGCACCGGCACCTGATGTCTCCCCTGCCGGGTATGCACTCTATGCGTTGTTTTCCCGCACGGCCTTCCAGGCTCGTGCGAAGTAACCTCAAGGTCCCTTGGGCCGTGTTTCCCATTGCATTGCTTTGCCTTATGCTTCTCCACATAGGCACGCTAGCGGCTATTGCTTCTTTGCATAGCCATGCTAACGTGGACCCCCCGGTGGTTTGCCCTGCGGTCCCCCTTTGCCACGTCCTTGTCGATGCCTTCCCTTCCACAAGGGGTAGAGGGCGTTGGGCATGTAAGCCCTAGGGGTGTGGAGCAAACCCACCTCGTCTAAGCTGCCGGACATTAAACTGCTAAGCCCCTCGTCCTTAACACAAGATGTTAAACTGTGGTCCGACCCCGTGATTTGCACGTAGGGTCCCCCCAGCTCGTACATTTTTTACGCCCACTCGTCTCCACGGGAGTGGACTCTTCCTCACATGGAATGAGATCCTCCTTGTCGGAGCGACATTTGTCCGCGGGGGAAGGGATGCCTCAGAGCGTAAGACCCTAACCTTTCGTACGGATGATTGCACCCGTGCATCTCCATACTTCCCCCCTGCCAAGGCCAGTGGAGTCCTTCTCCCACTACGCTTTGTCACACCACGGGCCTCCACCCTGGAGTAAGCCCCGACACCAATGGCCGCTAACCATGCATAAGCCCCTATTTCCTCTTTGGGCTGCTCAATGCGTAAGCCCCATTCCGCTTCTCACGGACGCACCGTTCATGATGAGATCGTCTGGTCCCTGGTGCCTTTTGTTTCCCACACCAAGCATGACTCACTTGGGCTTAGAGTGTGCATCGACCATGACATCCTCTTATGGGCCGCCTTAGAGCGTAAGCCCCATCCCAGCGAACTACGTGGACTTTGATCTGTGCTAACGCATGGTACGTAGGAAGCCTCCACGAGGTTCAAGCCCACCACCCGGTCATCCCGACCACTCTATGTCAGTTCCCTGACCACCTTGGGCTGCCTCAGAGCGTAAGCCACAAATATCACATCCCTCATGATGTTAAACTGTATCACGTCTCGCATGACGTTAAATTGTATTCTGTCTCGCATGATGTTAAACTGTATCCCCCCTCTTGGGCCGTCTCAGAATGTAATCCCCATGCTTCACCCCACCATCCATCCTGATCCTTACCTGGGCCGCCACATCCCAGTGAGATCATGCCACCCTTTCCCACTCCATGTTATACAGGAGGCCGCCCACGTGCTGGCCCCAACATCGGTGTTCCCCTAGGGACCCTTTAACCCGATCCGTCTCCGCAAGACATTAAAATCGCGACATACCTCATGTAAAACATGGGAAGCTGAGGAAAACCTCAGATGGTACACACTCCCCGCGTTCGATGTGGGATGCATGGGGCTTCCGCGCCCTCGAGAAGCCCTGTGATGAGGGACCCAAGACAGACATGCCGACGATGCCACAATGTGACCATTCTCCTCACCATAGGTTTCTGTCCTGACAATACCCCTTGGAGAATCTTGACGGAAGTAGCGTAATTAACTGGCGTCCATGTAGATATGGCACCGGGAATGAGCTTCACGAACCCGTCTTAAATCTATAAGGGAGACACGGACTAGGTGACGAGCTCCGAGGAGGAATCCACGGAAGGAAGAACTGACATCCCATCATCCCGGTTTCGATCAAGGAGAAGACGTCCCTGAACAAGGAATGGATGACGCCCGCCTTTGGAAAGAGGGAGTGCAGGGCAACAGATGCGCGTCCTCGACAGACAAATGCACGTGCGCCCCGGCAAAAGCATCCGAAACAAAAAATGGTGAACCCGACGTGAAGCTCCTCTCCTCAACACGGGGAATGATAGTCGTCGGAGCATCGGAATAATAGCATGTCACCAGGTCCGGGTAACCCTCACCGGGATGTGAACCCGCCAGGGGTCAAGGCCTTCAGGACGTTGACTACTCTGTTCTGTGACGTCGTCAGCGTGGTTCCCTCTCGCTGACCACTGAAGATGGAATGATGTTGGGCCTTGGTTGTTGATCTCCTTTCCTGTTGATACTAATGGGTTCATCTCCCTGTTTCCAAGAATCAGATCACTACATTCGGAGCTCGATCGCCACCTGCCCACCGGCGCAAAGGCAGGGGCAGTGCCGACGCGGCTACCCCGCGCGGTCCCGCCTATCCCACGGTCGCTCCGACTTCGACCGCCGTAGCAGCCAGGCGCTTGTGTCCACTCTCCCTGTCAGAAATCATCCAATGGAGGGTGATCAATAACCTGTTTCTTAGGTATGACGAGGAAGGGATCATCCCCACCAGGGGCATGGCCCGCTTGGATCTAGAGGCGGTCGTGCCTCCCCACCATCGCCACCCTCGAGGGCCGTGCAGGGAGCCTCCGCTCCCCATGCCGATGATAAACCACTTCAGGAGCCTATCCCCGGAGCGCTGTGACACATCCCTCCCCTACGCCAATGAGGTGGGGGATGTCCGGGTCCACCTGATCGGTGATCCATCACATGGGTTACCGGCAAGAACCCCCGCCAGGCTGGGTTGACGCCGCCGCCCGACTCCCCGAGCCGAGGAGCAGGCAATATTCATGCCTACACCGCCAGCTCCGGCTCATCTGACTTGACGCCAGCGTCGGGCGTGAGTGGGGGAGAATGCCCGTCCTAGGGCACCAGCATCAGCAGCCATTGTGGCCCCAGCCACTGTTGAATCATGTTCCTAGATCCCTGCGCATGTCGAGCAGGGGCAGCCGCGTGCCCGACTGGGATCGAAACCCCGACCGCCCTACAGGCAGGTTGGGTCGAATCTCCCTGTCGCGGACACTGGCAATGGCCACTGTGGACCAATCCGGGGTAGTGCCGCTCACCATGAAGGCTCATCTCGTGCCACCGATCTGGGAAGCCGAAGGATTCTTCGCGACGGCTATGCTTCGAGTACGACTCCTTCCAGCACCCACTTCATGGGGTAGGAGGTCACTCCCCCTACCACCGGTCGCGAGCATGGAGCCGGTGTGTATCCAGTCGCTCACTCACATAGAGGTCCTCCCCATGTCCCTTTCGACATCTGTCCCGGTGCTTCTTGCACCCCGGCCTTCGGTCCCCTCTTCCCCATCTCTATTGTGACCGGGGGACTCGATGACGGAAGTCGTCCTTACCTTGAGGAACTACCCAGGGATAGGAAGTCCGAGCGTCGTCGCCGTCGGAGGAATGGAAGGGGAGTCCGGACGGGAATCAGACCAGTCCGTTTCTCGGATTCCGAGGTAGAGTACGACTCGACGATAGAACCTCCCCCAAACCTTTCGAGTTGAGGGCAGGGATGGGGACGCGGCGTGTCAGTCTCGTACTCCCCAAATGCGAGATCCTTATGATTCCCTCCTCTCTTCGAAGGTATATCCAGGAGGACGAGGATTTGGCGTACCGCCAGGGATCAAGCCCGCAGTTTCTGCTGATCTCCTCAGAAGCACCTCCTGCCCCTGTTAAGGATGGTGAGGAGCTCATCTGGGGACAGACGGAAGGATCGCGAGGCGACACACCCTCGGCGAGTACTGACGTTGTGACAGGAGGCCCATCCTATCGCGACGTGGCGGCCAGGGCACTGCAACCTCGGGAGGATGACCCGGGGATCGGCGGCCAATCGACCTGTTCACCGTATTCCCCGCCGGCCAGCCCACCGCCCTGACGGCCCACCTCGGTGCCATTTCCAATTCCCTAACATTCCATGGTGGATGAGCAGGGGCGGCAAGATCCGGACCCTGATCCGGAGTCGTGGAGCTTTTGGACCGTTCTTGCAGTGGGCCACTTACCTGAGAAGTTTTGGTCGGTCACAGAATCAGGTTTTGATGTGCCAGAGTCACTCACCCCGAGAGAGTTTGAATTCTTCCTCCAGATTCTAAGGGTGACTCACTCCCGCCTCCATCATCAGCTAGCGCCTTATCCCGGGAGCCAAGCGCATCTCGAGGAGATTGGTGAGCAGTGCCGCCGGGTTGACCTAGCAGCACTCCCCGCGGTCCGGCACCCCGAGCCACTGTGCCTCCACGAGGCCCTTCAGCAACAATGCGTCCAGAGTTTTCAAGTACTCTGTAGAGTTATTGAAGAGGCCACCCCCCACGTGCACGTCCGCTGGTGGGGGCAGTATGCTACTCTCCTCTTCTGTGCGATCCGCCGACAGCCCGATCCACTGGGTATCCCTGAGGGAATGTCGCCAAGGGCAGTAGCAGTCAACATGGCTGACCTTTCAGATGAGGGAAAGATTGTGGAGCCCCTCGACGGGGACTCACGCCCCGAGGACAGGCCACTGCTGGACCCATCTGGGAGGATTACTCGCTAACAGAGGAGCCTCCTAGGCCTTCCTATACCCACGGAGGCACTGGCGCTGAGCCGAAACATTGGCAAGGGTAAAGAGCCTGTCGGGTCTATCACACTCACCGACCCATTTGCCTCAGTGCAGAAGGCAGAGGAAGATCCCGAGAAGGCCACGCTGTGCCAACAGCTAGCCAAGCAAAAAAGGCTGGTTGATGAGCTCCTAGCCGAACGGATTGCAGAGCGGAGGCCTGTCTATGGCCAACCTAGACCAGGACAGCAGGGGCAGGAGCATCTACCCCTTTCCGAGATCCCCTCGGGAAACCGTGATCGTGTCGTGTTCGCCGACAAGGGAGACACTGGAGCCCATGGCAAGAGGGCACGATATGTTTCGTCGAACCCTCCCGAGCAGCGAGGCAACCTGGGATACCCTGCTCGGTTTCCTCCCGCTGCTCCGACAGTCGCTCCGCCAGCTTCCCCCCGAGCCGGTGAGCGCAACCATCGTATCGAAGAGCCTGGAAATGCGCTTGTGGTTAGAGATCCCCGTCAAGACATGAATCCGCATCCAGATGATCT
Organism: Viscum album; assembly: GCA_963277665.1. NCBI lineage: Eukaryota > Viridiplantae > Streptophyta > Magnoliopsida > Santalales > Viscaceae > Viscum > Viscum album. The sequence continues at coordinate 1,892,598,607 of OY728158.1, read as the reverse complement.
GATGGAAGTACTCATCGCTCGCTTGGAGGCCCTGGAAACTCGGCAGGTGGCGATCCCACCGGATGGCAAGCCGTACCCTGCATGGGTGGATGACACGCCGGCTCCGCCAGGATTTGGGAATCCCACTTTTTCCCCCTTTAACGGGACCGGAGACCCACCACAGCACTTTTCCCACTTCAACTCGAGGTGCGGGCCTATGTTGGGGACTCCGGCACAGCAGGAGGCTTCCAAGCTCCGGTGCTTCGTTCAGACGCTGGAGGGACCAGCGTTTGTTTGGTACAGCCAGCTCCATGTTGGATCAGTAACTAGGTGGGAGGACCTTCGTCGACAATTCCTCTACCAGTCCAGTTCCAAAACCCAGAAGACGAACATTGTAGACATCTTTAGGTGCAAGCAAAGGCCCGACGAGTGAGTCGCGGACTTCGTCGCCTGGTGGAAGGGGCTCACGTACTCCCTTGAAATACCACTGACTCAGGAGAAATTACTGACGATGTGTGTGGGGAACGTCAAGGCGGAGTTGGTTCCTTCCCTGATCACGCAGAATTATCCTGGAGGGTTCCGGGACTTCTCGGACAAGGCTTAGTGCCTCGAAGAAGCCCTGTAATAGGCCAGCCAGGCACGTCCGCTGCCTCCTGTGATCTCCACAAGGAGAGCCGCCAGAGTGGAGCTCGCTGCTGTGGCGCAGATAGAGGCCCCCAGACAGCTAGACTTGCTGCCGGTGAGGCCATCTCAACATGCTCATAGGGGTCCACCCCCACAGCCTCCGGCCCAGTAGCGACCGCCTCAAAATCGGCATGCGCCTCCGCGTAACGCACCGCCACCACCTAGGTGAGGTAATCCAGCTCCGCCTCCTTAGCCTGCTCCTCCGGTCCCTGGCCATGGTCAGCCCCCAAGGGTCCCATTTCCAGGAAGAAGGAATCGGGCTTACTCGTTTGACGAGGCCCAGGTCCCCGGTTATTTCCGTAGCGCCTTGGAGTAGAGGATTGTGCGGCTGCCTAAGTGTCGGAAGCCAGAAGAGGCATGTCTCACGGATCACCCTGACTACTTCCCTTATCACCGGTTCCTGGGACACACCATCCAACAATGATATGTGTTCAAGGAATATCTCCAAGACCATAATGACAACAACATAGTCAAGTTGGGCCCAGCCCCGGCACAGGTGGCAGGTTTCTTCGTGGGATCGGATGGCAGTAGTGATGACGGGGACGGGTGGGAACAGGTTTCCGACCATGGGTCCCAGAAGTATAATGACTGGATGGCCCGCAGGACGGTCGCATGTGCCCATGGCATCATTCGTGCCCGCCTGGACCGGCCATAATCCTCAGAATCCGCGAGCGCCACTTCGGCCTTGTCGTCCCAGCCTACTTCTTCCCAGAAGAGCAGGCGGTGATGCAAGAAGAAAGAACGTGCCCTTCCATTACCGTCATCTTCTCGCACGCTTGGCGATTTCATGCCCCCGGGAATGGGGATCCCTCCGAGACCCCATCCGTTAATGGATGACTCCTCGACCGAGAGCCCGGGGTATGCTTTGGTTAACACTGTAGAGTTGGTAAATCCCTTCGTGGCTCCCGACGACGAGGAGCGCCGGGTGAATCTCCCTGAGAGTCCAGCGTACGCTTCGGTTAACACCGTAGAGTTGGTAATCCCTTTGTGGCTCCCGACGACGAGGAGCGCCGGGTGAATCTCCCCGAGAGCCCGGGGTACAGTTCGGTTAACACCGTAGAGTTGGTAAATCCGTTTGGGGCTCCCGACTACGTGGAGCGCCGGGTGAATCTCCCCGAGAGCCCGGGGTACGCTTCGGTTAACACCGTAGAGTTGGTAAATCCCTTTGTGGCTCCCGACGACGAGGAGCGCCGGGTGAATCTCCCCGAGAGCCCAGGCTACGCCTCAGTTAACACCGTAGAGTTGGTAAATCCCTTTGTGGCTCCCGACGATGAGGAGCGCTGGGTGAATCTCCCCGAGAGCTCGGGGTACGCTTCGGTTAACACCATAGAGTTGGTAAATCCCTTTGTGGCTCCCGACGATGAGGAGCACCGGGTGAATCTCCCCGAGATCCCAGGGTACGCTTCAGTTAACACCGTAGAGTTGGTAAATCCTTTTGTGGATCCCGACGACGAGGAGCGCCGGGTGAATCTCCCCGAGAGCCCGGGGTACGCTTCGTTTAACACCGTAGAGTTGGTAAATCCCTTCGTGGATCCCGACGACAAGGAGCACTGGGTGAATCTCCCCGAGAGCCTGGGGTATGCTTCGGTTAACACCGTAGAGTTGGTAAATCCCTTTGTGGCTCCCGACGACGAGGAGCGCCGAGTGAACCTCCCCAATGTCCCCAGCCGTCGTCAATGTCGACGGAGCCGTGGCGACGTGAATCGCCGGGGCACGGCGGTCGTCACCTCCAGTCAGGCCGTGAATGCTACCGAGACCACGCAGCAGGCCCGGTGTAGAGAGCAGCACTCGCAGCTCCCTCATCCAGTGACGACAGGTTCCCTTCCACCACCGTTCGTGTTGCTGGATCGGGCGGAACCGCCTTGCCCACGTCGCAACCAGCCCAACCATGCCATTGGCTGACTACGGCCTTCAGGTCCTAGCATGGAAGCCTCCTCCCGGGCTTCATCTAGTGAACAGTGGTACGTGCCTAGTACCAGTCAGTCACCGGTCCCGCCAGCAGGGCCCGTCATCCCCCCAATCGCAGAGCGACCTCCTGTAAGCAGAAGCTCGCGTTTGGCGCGAAAGTATGATGTCTTGAAGCATCTGGCCGACATTCCAGCGAGGCTTTCCATCCTTGAGGCCCTCTTCCTGTCGTCTGAAATGCGTGAGGCGCTCGCCGAGGCTCTGAGGAGTCCCCTCCAGTTTGAAACGGAGGTAGTGGACGCAAAAGCCTTCTACACCGAGGTGATTGAGGACGCCGAATGTTAGGCGGTTATATCATTCTCCGGTGAAGATGAAGACCCTCCCATATAGGGGCACATCTTCCCGCTGTACATCACCGGCCAGTTCAATGGCGTGGAGGTCCGTCGTTGTCTTGTCGACAGGGGTTCTGGGATTAACTTGATCCCAACTCGGAAACTGCGAAAACTGTGGTTGTCTAAAGATGATTTAACTCCCTCCGACCTTAGAATCCAGGGGTATGACAGGACCGAGCAAACTACACTCGGTAAGATTCGTCTGAAGACCCAATTCAGCGGATTAATTTCCAATACTGAATTCATGGTTGTCTCTTAGGATACTGCCTATAACGCGTTGATGGGAAGGTCATGGCTCCATCTTCACGCAGAGGTTCCCTCATCATACCATCTGTGCCTCAAATACTTTATTATGGGTTGAGTGGGTGTGCTCCAAGGAGATGCGTCCCTGTTTGCCTCTTGTGAAGCTCGTTACTTGGACGCAGACTATTACAAGAGCAAGAACAAGCAGATCCTAGCAGGTGAGGTTGAGCCCGCCGTTGTCGCGAGTGATCCCTTGGCAGGTTTGGATGACGCATATGTCTTACCAATCCATTGGTTGGAGGCCACAACTCCAGATATGGGACAGTGCTTTGTTGTCTCAGGTACCAGAGGAATGCATATTTCCGGGTCTAAGCGATGGTGGGAAATCCCCTTGTACTCTTACACCAACCAGGCTCGGGTGATCCCCGAGCCTCCTACCCCCGTACGATATCAGGACGTTGGGCTTATGGCAATGGCGGTGCGTCATACGTGCATGTTTCGTCAAGCCGGGATCGACCGGCTTAGGCCAACGCGACACCACTGCTTCGATGTCGTAAAGCGTGGCCCCTTGGGCCGCAGGCCGGATGGGATTGGATCAACCGCCTTTGTCGCTATGGTCTCCGCAGTGCATGAGCCTCCCGTCGTGACGACCTCTGCCGCCCAAGCCGGTGCTAGCTCCCCATCAGGGTCGAGCAGCCCCGAAATGGCTCCCCCCGTGGTTGATCTTTCCCCATGCGGAGAAGAAGACATGGAAGATGCTCCTCCTGCCTTTGAGGAGGGCGTCTCTGCCACGGTCGACGAGCTCATACAGGTGAACCTCGATAGTGAGGCGGACCCGAGGCCCACATTGGTCAGCTCCACTATGCCTCCCGAGGAACGGCAACGGTACATAGACTCCCTCAAACAGCACCATGATGTGTTTTACTGGAGTTATGACGAGATGCCGGGACTAGATCCCCAGGTAGTCATCCACCGCCTTGGCCTCCCAGCAAACCATCGCGGGTTCAAGCAGCCACCCAGAAAAATGCACCTCTTTCACGGTTCCATGGTTGAGGCCGAAGTTGATAAGCTCATTAAGGACAACTTCTTCAGGGAAGTCCAGTACCCCAGGTGGCTAGCCAACATTGTGCCCGTCGGGAAGAAGAACGGGAAAATCAGGGTCTACATCAACTTCCGCGATCTTAATTGCCACTATCCGAAGGATGACTTTCCCCTTCCCATGACAGAGTTGTTGATCGACGCAACGGCCGGGTTCCAAGCCCTCTCTTTCATGGATGGGTACTCTGGGTATAACCAAATCTGGATGGCCCCCGAGGATGAAGAGTACACTGCCTTCAGTGTAACAGCCCAAGATTTTATAAAAAAATATTCTTTTTAATTTTATTAAAGTCTTGTGTTGTACGCTACACCAAAAGGAGCTTGCACAACACGCATCCTTGACTTTCCTTGCATTACCCGCAATCACGACCTTCCTCGATAGCGTGTGTAATACGCAATACCGAGTTTCACTAAACAATGATATGTTATTATTAAAACTAGCCGTTATGAATAGTAATAACCACTTTTTAAAAAACTCTGTAAATCTTATTTTTCAAAATGAACTTCATTTTTGGATTCGGAGTATCGAATTTAGCCTAAGGTGAAATTTTGGTACTTTTCGGATAACTTTCATATTCTGATGAATAGTGAAAATTACTAAATTATAATTAAAAACAACTTTTTTAATCGAAATAATTAATAGTGATAAATTATTAATTTGAGTGTTTTTAAAGTATATTTAGAATATATTTTTACAATTTAATACAATGTTGGTCATTGGATGTAATTTCACATTTAAACCAGACATAATCAAGTGTCAATCTTTTGATAGATATTGTTTCTTAAAAACACGCTATTTGTTTTAACAGCGGGATTTAATTATAAAATTAATTAATGCAAATTCTATGATATGAATTTGGTAAAATAGACTTCATTTTTGAATTCGGAATATGAAATATAGATTAGGATGAAATTTTGGCATTGTTCTGAAAAACATCAATTTTTTATGAATAGTGAAACTACTAAGTGGTAGTTAAAAAAATTAATTTCTTCATAAATCTTAATTTTACCGCTTCTGTGAATGGAATTTCAAAAATCCGAGAGACATGGTTGATGTCAGTAAGTAAAATGTGGTTCAATGAGATGAAAATAATTTTTGGTGAATAGTAACTTTTTACTTTTTTTTTACCACGGTTAATAGTAAATAGGGTAACTAAGGGTAAATATGATATTACTATTACCCTAACACATGTCCTAATTCTATTGGATAAGTGTAATTCGACCAAAAACAACCTTATAAATATAATATGACCATTTAGGTCCACTTGGATTAGATTATGACATTTAATATTATATTATTTAATGAATAGTTAAAATAGTTAAAATCAAAGTTTAATAACAAAAACATTTTTAATATGGGGTTATACATAAGATAAATTCGACTATAAATATTCATTAGAAATCTAAAAAGATTTCCTACATAATGGTATTTTATTTATAATTTTTAGACTTTAAATAAATTAATTTATTTATGACACAACGATGATGCAGTAATTACCCTTTTAAGGAAATATTAACATAATTGATGTTATAAATGCTCAAATGAATGTAATTTGAGACTTTTTATGACTTAAAATAATTTTCTAGGTTACTATGATATATTAGTGTTGGTTTAATCAACTTGGTTCGAACATATAATTCTGTTATGACTTTCACAAAAATCATATATTAAATAGTGTCAAAATTGACACAAAATAGTTTTTAAATCAAATATTATATTATTAATTGTTATTTTATTTCTAAAAATCTAAGGTTCGGCCAAATGACTTAGATAAGGATATCTTTATTAATAATATACAATTTGGGGTTCGTTTGGCATGTTATAGTAAGTGTATTAACCATATAGTGAAAGAAAACAAAAAGACACGGTAAAAGTTAAATTATTTAACTTAGAGTTCAATCTAATTGATAAGGTTAAAATAATAACCTAAACTTGTCTAAATCCTATTGGTTGATAGGATTTCGACCCATCCCAACTTTATCTTCGAAATAAGACCCTTTGGAACCATTATAAACCGATTTTGACTTTAATATAAAATAATATTTTGAGATATTCCTAAGGTGCCCCTCTCCTCCCTTATAAAAGGACACCTCCTCCCCCTCCTCCTCACACCAATTTGAGCACTCAATCTCGGAAAACCCCTGCCAAAATCTCTTCTCCACTTCCCTATAAACATCCTAGAGGTTCTGGTCTTCCTTAAAGACCAATTTTAGTGCCCTAAAAGGAGGTCTCAAAGAGGCGCTTCAAAGAAGAGGTAATTACCGTTACCAATTCTTTCATCTTTATTTCTTCTTCCACTTCTTCTTATTAGGTTGTTTCATTATGAAGTAATAACATCAGTATCACTCATATACTGATATGTTATTATAAGTATGAAACAACCCTATTTCACCATCTATCCATCCTACGGAAAAAGAAATCACCGCGCGTGCGTACGTACGGAATACCGTCTCCACGCCGTGGTGTAATCTATTTTCCACCACCACCTTACATGGATGGGTATAATGGTGTAAATTATAACTATACATAGATATTACAACATCATATTGATTCTGAAATATTGTATAATCCACTCCAATTCGATTCAATATTTATGGAAATGATATCATCGCTCGTGCGTACGTACGGACTACCGTCTCCACGACGCGATGAGATTCATTTTACACATTAACCATTCATGAATGATTATAAAGCATATATAATAAGTACTAATGAAATATATGACATAATAATGATACTGGATTTATGTATATTTATATGTATTTCATCTACTTAATTCCATTCAATTCAATAAGGAAACGAAAACAGCGTTCATGCGTACGTACGGACTACCGTCTCCATGAACGGTGTATTTCATTCCATTATCTATATATATTATATATTCTGAATATATATTATATATAAACCATGTTTTACATTCTGGATATAATTAATCATGATCCAAGTAATCATATTAATAATTACAAGTTAAAAACACGAACGACAAATGAGGCGATTTTACCCAAAATGCTACTTTAACATGAATTTACAAAAGACCGGGTTATATAAAGCCATAAGAGAACCATATATGATGTCATAACAATGAATATGATTCTGTAATAAGTCAATAACATTATTTAAATCATTATACAGGAGGTTCGGACACGTACAAAGCAAGTCGGACCTACGGTAAGGGAAATATCACAATCTCACTTTTATCCGAGATTGTTTTTACTTTGGTAATTACTGGGGTGTATTTTATTATCCACATCCATTTTCCCTCAATGTGTAATATTATTTCCATCATTATACAATAGTTTATATCCAATTTTACCCTTCGGTAAGTTTTTGTAAAAGATATGAAAGGAATCTTTTGTCGTTTTTCGTACGAGGTACTTTTTGACTTTTCTGACAAAAGTACGAAGAATGTTTTCTTTTAACTTAAACGGCATGAACGGATTTTTACGGTTTTATAAAGCCTTATTTTCATGAAGGTTCCTCCAAAATATTTCATGACTATTTTTAATAAAATCTCTTTCTTTTAAAACTGCATGATGTTTTGTGAAAATAAATTGATTTAGAAGAAGAAAGGATATTTTCCTCAAGAATTCATTTCAAGTGTTTTATCAAATTTATTTTCCATCTAAGATAATAAAGGGTTCTGTTTCTATCCATATTTTTACATTGATTTGACTATGTTGTGATGGAATTATGTTTATGAATTCCTATATCATATATGAATGGTTTTATGATGTCATGTTGTTTAAGAATCCCATTTTTATGACATGGGTTATGAAATAATGTATGATTTATGATTTTGTGGCACACATAAGAATGGTATCATTATGAGATGGGTGGGACCTATATCTCCCTCCAATGCATTGGGTAAAGATTTTATATCTCATGAGATAGACATGGCTGGAATGGTAGGTTATACCGGTTCAGTGAAACAGGACTGAAACGAGGGTTACTCGATTCAGAAAGGGACTTTTTCCACTAAGATAGTCTTGGCAATGAGTCTTGACTAACAAGAAATGATTCTCTATGATTATGTGTGAATCCCACAAAGTTTCATGTTTTAAGTTATGATTATTGTGATTACATTTAACTACTATGATTTATCCCATGTTATGAAATTATGCTCTCTTTTGCAGGTTAAGATTTCCAAAAGTTATGTTCTTATGAATATGATGTGATTGATTTTTCTTTTGTTTACCCTTAATGAGCATTTGAGCTCACCCTTTTATGTTTTCTTTTCCCCAGGATATAGAGAAAGGTTTTAGGTAAAAAAAAGGGGGAAGATCTTTATGGGAGATATTGAAGGTCTTTCACCACGATTAGAAGATTACGTTCCAAGTTTCCAAAGACACTAAACTTTTACGATCCTTGTGTGTGTGTGTTTTTGTTATGTACTAAGTATTCCGCAAAAGTAATGTAATGTCCATGTACGTCAAGATTCGGGTCGCTACATTTGGTATCAGAGGAAAGGTTTAGTCAACCTTTGGAAACTAGGATGCGAAAACATTAGTGAGATCCCTAGAGATATTTCTAAGGTATGTATAGGGATGTCTCTAAGGTTAAGTATACGTATAGGTTATAGTCCTAGAATTGCGCTAACGATCTTCGAATTTAACCTAAGATGTTAGATATTGAGGGTACTACCCCTTTATTATGTTGTTTTCCCTAGCATGATTTTTGCCTCTCATACTATTCTTTTGGGGTTTTAGACGACGGATGGAACCCGAAGGAACCGTGTTAATGCGGAATGTGATGGGCAATGCAATGATTGTCCCCCTGAGCAACCAAACGATATGGGAGCCGGAATGCAAAATCTTGTAGCCATGCTCACACAACTTTCTCAAGCTATGAATCATGCAGGACTTCCAAACGAGCAAAGGAAGGAGCAACATTCTGTTGAATCCTTCATGAGGCAGCGTCCACCTTCTTTCAGTGGGTCTACTGATCCATTAGTTGCTGAACAATGGATTAGTACTACTGAAAAGATATTTTCAGTTCTTCAATGTTCTAAACATGATAAAGTCATCCTAGCAGTGTATCATTTGGAAGGAGATGCTGATCAATGGTGGAATCTTATTAAGAATACGAGGCAAAGGGATGAAATTGAGTCTATGGAATGGGACGAGTTCAAGAACTTATTTTTCAATAAGTACTTCCCTCGTATTCTCCGAACAAAGATGGAGAAAGAGTTTCTTGAACTGAAGCAAAGGGATGATGAATATGTTGGTACCTATGAAGCGAATTTTACAAGACTTGCAAGGTACGCTTCTGGTATTATCATCCAACCTGAATGTAAAGTTGATCGATTTTTCAGTGGCTTAAAACAAAGTCTTCGAAGGGCATTAGCTATAAGAGACTTCAGTAGCTATGAAGAAATTGTGCGTTGTGCTATCAAGGTAGAAATGGAAGTTGGTGTTACATATCCATCTCATGGGTTTGACAAGAAACGAAAGATGGAGTTCAAGGAGAAAACTCAGAATAATGGTGAAAAGAAGATGAATGTTTCCTTATGCACAAAGTGTGGAAAGAATCATGGTGGAGATTGTCTTAAAGGGACTAGAAAATGTTTTAAGTGTGGAAAATAAGGTCATCGAGCAGCTGAGTGTCGAAGTAATGGAAAATGGGATTCTAATGAAGTGAATAAAGCAAACACTGCAGAGAACGTACAACCAACACTTCAATGCTTCAAGTGCAAGGAAATGGGGCATTATGCTAATAAATGCCCTAATCCAAGGGTTAGTGATGATCGACATGAGCAACCGCTTAAGGCAAAGGAAAAAGGAAAGTCACATGCGATCATTATTGGCAATGTTGAATATGACAACGATGTGGTGGAATGATTAAGTGTTTATTCCAAAATAATGTTGTATCTTGGAATATTGGAATATTTATGTATTGGTCTAATGTGGTATTCAAAGTGATTGAGATATTATGCGCATAATGAAGGGAAAACGAGAAAATGAAATGTTTAACAGTATTCATGAGCTCATGATTGATATAAGGACTAAGTTTGAGTATATAGAATTTTGAGGATTTTGGTATGTGAAAAGTGTTAACTTTTTACTGCATTCATGTTTTCACTAAGGTATTCAAGAGAATACACGATTAAGGACTTTGAATGTTTGGAATGTGACCAAAAAAACATATCTTATGATATATGGGGATCGATGATGGTGTTAAATCTCTGGTAATCATTTTCACTATATTATGAGAGTCGACTGCAGTATTATGGATAAGCCTAAAAGATTGGAATGGATTATGTTGGACATAAGTTAGTATTGTTTGTTTTTTCGATATTATTGATGGGATGTTATATAGTTTTGGAAAAAGGACAACCTGCAGGACGGGCGACAACCCATCGCTTCGGACAAGGCTGTGGGAATCGAACCCAAAACCGAAGTGCGACTGGCCTTTATCGCCTACCACTGGCCTACAGGAAGTCCCTGTTTAGTAGAAACTAGTTTTATTATATTAAGCAGTATGATATATGAAGTATAAGTCCATTTTAGGAACCATATATGATTAATCTCACTATAGATCGACTTATGCATATAATTTTTGCTAACCTTTTGTTTGAGACAGATGGAATGACCCGTCATTCTATCACATGATCTGCTAACACTTCATGAATAACAAATTCAACTTCATTTATTTAAGAGATGAAGTGGAAATTGTTCAAGGCACGAACAACAGTGAGATTTTACCAAAATAAAGTAAGTATTTATTCTAATTCAAATTTTCAACTTTAGGGAAATGATCTTGAAAACCAAAAATGTTGTCCTAGTGATCTTATACCTGATGAATCATATGGTACCTTATATCATCACAAATCTATGGATTTGTGATTACTGGCTTTTCCATAGCCATGTTCTCTACCACTCTCCATCAGAACATGATGGTTATATTTTTCTTCCATATCCATATTTTCACCTATGTGGAAACCCAGTGATTAGTTTATTTGGGTAATCGTTACATTTCATACTTTAGTTTTTAAATCCATGTTTTGGTATTCCTTTATACGATGTGGGTTTCTATTAAAGAAACTTTCGAATAGTAAACCATTTATAACCCCGACGAATTTCGAGGGCGAAATTCATTTTAAGGGGGGTAGAATGTAACAGCCCAAGATTTTATAAAAAAATATTCTTTTTAATTTTATTAAAGTCTTGTGTTGTACGCTACACCAAAAGGAGCTTGCACAACACGCATCCTTGACTTGCCTTGCATTATACGCAATCACGACCTTCCTCGATAGCGTGTGTAATACGCAATACCGAGTTTCACTAAACAACGATATGCTATTATTAAAACTAGCCGTTATGAATAGTAATAACCACTTTTTAAAAAACTCTGTAAATCTTATTTTTCAAAATGAACTTCATTTTTGGATTCGGAGTATCGAATTTAGCCTAAGGTGAAATTTTGGTACTTTTCGGATAACTTTCATATTCTGATGAATAGTGAAAATTACTAAATTATAATTAAAAACAACTTTTTTAATCGAAATAATTAATAGTGATAAATTATTAATTTGAGTGGTTTTAAAGTATATTTAGAATATATTTTTACAATTTAATACAATGTTGGTCATTGGATGTAATTTCACATTTAAACCAGACATAATCAAGTGTCAATCTTTTGATAGATATTGTTTCTTAAAAACACGCTATTTGTTTTAACAGCGGGATTTAATTATAAAATTAATTAATGCAAATTATATGATATGAATTTGGTAAAATAGACTTCATTTTTGAATTCGGAATATGAAATATAGCTTAGGATGAAATTTTGGCATTGTTCTGAAAAACATCAATTTTTGATGAATAGTGAAACTACTAAGTGGTAGTTAAAAAAATTAATTTCTTCATAAATCTTAATTTTACCGCTTCTGTGAATCGAATTTCAAAAATACGAGAGACACGGTTGATGTCAGTAAGTAAAATGTGGTTCAATGAGATGAAAATAATTTTTGGTGAATAGTAACTTTTTACTTTTTTTTACCACGGTTAATAGTAAATAGGGTAACTAAGGGTAAATATGATATTACTATTACCCTAACACATGTCCTAATTCTATTGGATAAGTTTAATTCGACCCAAAACAACCTTATAAATATAATATGACCATTTAGGTCCACTTGGATTAGATTATGACATTTAATATTATATTATTTAATGAATAGTTAAAATAGTTAAAATCAAAGTTTAATAAATAAAACATTTTTAATATGGGGTTATACATAAGATAAATTCGACTATAAATATTCATTAGAAATCTAAAAATATTTCCTACATAATGATATTTTATTTATAATTTTTAGACTTTAAATAAATTAATTTATTTATGACACAACGATGATGCAGTAATTACCCTTTTAAGGAAATATTAACATAATTGATGTTATAAATGCTCAAATGAATGTAATATGAGACTTTTTATGACTTAAACTAATTTTATAGGTTACTATGATATATTAGTGTTGATTTAATCAACTTGGTTCGAACATATAATTCTCTTATGACTTTCACAAAAATCATATATCAAATAGTGTCAAAATTGACACAAAATAGTTTTTAAATCAAATATTATATTATTAATTGTTATTTTATTCCTAAAAATCTAAGGTTCGGCCAAATGACTTAGATAAGGATATATTTATTAATAATATACAATTTGGGGTTCGTTTGGCATGTTATAGTAAGTGTATTAACCATATAGTGAAAGAAAACAAAAAGACACGGTAAAAGTTAAATTATTTAACTTAGAGTTCAATCTAATTGATAAGGTTAAAATAATAACCTAAACTTGTCTAAATCCTATTGGTTGATAGGATTTCGACCCATACCCACTTTATCGTCGAAATAAGACCCTTTGGAACCATTATAAACCGATTTTGACTTTAATATAAAATAATATTTTGAGATATTCCTAAGGTGCCCCTCTCCTCCCTTATAAAAGGACACCTCCTCCCCCTCCTCCTCACACCAATTTGAGCACTCAAGCTCGGCCAACCCCTGCCAAAATCTCTTCTCCACTTCCCTAGAAACATCCTAGAGGTTCTGGCCTTCCTCAAAGACCAATTTTAGTGCCCTAAGAGGAGGTCTCAAAGAGGTGCTTCAAAGAAGAGGTAATTACTGTTACCAATTCTTTCATCTTTATTTCTTCTTCCACTTCTTCTTCTTAGGTTGTTTCATTATGAAGTAATAACATCAGTATCACTCATATACTGATATGTTATTATAATTATGAAACAACCCTATTTCACCATCTATCCATCCTACGGAAAAAGAAATCACCGCGCGTGCGTACGTACGGAATACCGTCTCCACGCCGTGGTGTAATCTATTTTCCACCACCACCTTACATGGATGGGTATAATGGTGTAAAGAATAACTATAAATAGTTATTACAACATCATATTGATTCTGATATATTGTATAATCCACTCTAATTCGATTCAATATTTATGGAAATGATATCATCGCTCGTGCGTACGTACGGACTACCGTCTCCACGACGCGATGAGATTCATTTTCCACATTAACCATTCATGAATGATTATAAAGCATATATAATAAGTACTAATGAAATATATTACATAATAATGATACTGGATTTATGTATATTTATATGTATTTCATCTACTTAATTCCATTCAATTCAATAAGGAAACGAAAACAGCGTTCATGCGTACGTACGGACTACCGTCTCCATGAATGGTGTATTTCATTCCATTATCTATATATATTATATATTCTGAATATATATTATATATAAACCATGTTTTACATTCTGGATATAATTAATCATGATCCAAGTAATCATATTAATAATTACAAGTTAAAAACACGAATGACAAATGAGGCGATTTTACCCAAAATGCTACTTTAACATGAATTTACAAAAGACCGGGTAATATAAAGCCATAAGAGAACCATATATGATGTCATAACAATGAATATGATTCTTTAATAAGTCAATAACATTATTTAAATCATTATACAGGAGGTTCGGACATGTACAAAGCAAGTCGGACCTAAGGTAAGGGAAATATCACAATCTCACTTTTATCCGAGATTGTTTTTACTTTGGTAATTACTGGGGTGTATTTTATTATCCACATCCATTTTACCTCAATGTGTAATATTATTTCCATCATTATACAATAGTTTATATCCAATTTTACCCTTCGGTATGTTTTTGTAAAAGATATGAAAGGAATCTTTTGTCGTTTTTCGTACGAGGTACTTTTTGACTTTTCCGACAAAAGTACGAAGAATGTTTTCTTTTAACTTAAACGGCATGAACGGATTTTTACGGTTTTATAAAGCCTTATTTTCATGAAGGTTCCTCCAAAATATTTCATGACTATTTTTAATAAAATCTCTTTCTTTTAAAACTGGATGATGTTTTGTGAAAAGAAATTGATTTTGAAGAAGAAAGGATATTTTCCTCAAGAATTCATTTCAAGTGTTTTATCAAAATTATTTTCCATCTAAGATAATAAAGGGTTCTGTTTCTATCCATATTTTTACATTGATTTGACTATGTTGTGATGGAATTATGTTTATGAATTCATTTATCATATATGAATGGTTTTATGATGTCATGTTGTTTAAGAATCCCATTTTTATGACATGGGTTATGAAATAATGTATGATTTATGATTTTGTGGCACACATAAGAATGGTATCATTATGAGATGGGTGGGACCTATATCTCCTTCCAATGCATTGGGTAAAGATTTTATATCTCATGAGATAGACATGGCTGGAATGGTAGGTTATACCGGTTCAGTGAAACAGGACTGAAACGAGGGTTACTCGATTCAGAAAGGGACTTTGTCCACTAAGATAGTCTTGGCAATGAGTCTTGACTAACAAGAAATGATTCTCTATGATTATGTGTGAATGCCACAAAGTGTCATGTTTTATGTTATGATTATTGTGATTACATTTCACTACTATGATTTATCCCATGTTATGAAATTATGCTCTCTTTTGCAGGTTAAGATTTCCAAAAGTTATGTTCTTATGAATATGATGTGATTGATTTTTCTTTTGTTTACCCTTACTGAGCATTTGAGCTCACACTTTTATGTTTTCTTTTCCCCAGGATATAGAGAAAGGTTTTAGGTAAAAAAAAGGGGGAGATCTTTATGGGAGATATTGAAGATCTTTCACCACGATTAGAAGATTGCGTTCCGAGTTTCCAAAGACACTAAACTTTTACGATCCTTGTGTGTGTGTGTTTTTGTTATGTACTAAGTATTCTGCAAAAGTAATGTAATGTCCATGTACGTCAAGATTCGGGTCGCTACATTTGGTATCAGAGGAAAGGTTTAGTCAACCTTTGGAAACTAGGATGCGAAAACATTAGTGAGATCCCTAGAGATATTTCTAAGGTATGTCTAGGGATGTCTCTAAGGTTAAGTATACGTATAGGTTATAGTCCTAGAATTGCGCTAACGATCTTGGAATTTAACCTAAGATGTTAGATATTGAGGGTACTACCCCTTTATTATGTTGTT
Organism: Viscum album; assembly: GCA_963277665.1. Lineage (NCBI taxonomy): Eukaryota > Viridiplantae > Streptophyta > Magnoliopsida > Santalales > Viscaceae > Viscum > Viscum album. The sequence goes on along the minus strand of OY728158.1, from coordinate 1,892,582,778 downwards.
TTCCCTAGCATGATTTTTGCCTCTCATACTATTCTTTTGGGGTTTTAGACGATGGTTGGAACCCGAAGGAACCGTGTTAATGCGGAATGTGATGGGCAATGCAATGATTGTCCCCCTGAGAAACCAAACGATATGGGAGCCGAAATGCAAAATCTTGTAGCCATGCTCACACAACTTTCTCAAGCTGTGAATCATGCAGGACTTCCAAACGAGCAAAGGAAGGAGCAACATTCTGTTGAATCCTTCATGAGGCAGCGTCCACCTTCTTTCAGTGGGTCTACTGATCCATTAGTTGCTGAACAATGGATTAGTACTACTGAAAAGATATTTTCAGTTCTTCAATGTTCTGAACATGATAAAGTCATCCTAGCAGTGTATCGTTTGGAAGGAGATGCTGATCAATGGTGGAATCTTATTAAGAATACGAGGCAAAGGGATGAAATTGAGTCTATGGAATGGGACGAGTTCAAGAACTTATTTTTCAATAAGTACTTCCCTCGTATTCTCCGAACAAAGATGGAGAAAGAGTTTCTTGAACTGAAGCAAAGGGATGATGAATCTGTTGGTACCTATGAAGCGAATTTTACAAGACTTGCAAGGTACGCTTCTGGTATTATCATCCAACCTGAAAGTAAAGTTGATCGATTTTTCAGTGGCTTAAAACCAAGTCTTCTAAGGGCATTAGCTATAAGAGACTTCAGTAGCTATGAAGAAATTGTGTGTTGTGCTATCAAGGTAGAAATGGAAGTTGGTGTTACATATCCATCTCATTGGTTTGACAAGAAATGAAAGATGGAGTTCAAGGAGAAAACTCAGAATAATGGTGAAAAGAAGATGAATGTTTCCTTATGCACAAAGTGTGGAAAGAAGCATGGTGGAGATTGTCTTAAAGGGACTAGAAAATGTTTTAAGTGTGGAAAAGTAGGTCATCGAGCAGCTGAGTGTCGAAGTAATGGAAAATGGGATTCTAATGAAGTCAATAAAGCAAACACTGCAGAGAACGTACAACCAACACTTCAATGCTTCAAGTGCAAGGAAATGGGGCATTATGCTAATAAATGCCCTAATCCAAGGGTTAGTGATGATCGACATGAGCAACCGCTTAAGGCAAAGGACAAAGGGAAGTCACATGCGATCACTATTGGCAATGTTGAATATGACAACGATGTGGTGGAATGATTAAGTGTTTATTCCAAAATAATGTTGTATCTTGGAATATTGGAATATTTATGTATTGGTCTAATGTGGTATTCAAAGTGATTGAGATATTATGCGCATAATGAAGGGAAAACGAGAAAATGAAATGTTTAACAGTATTCATGAGCTCATGATTGATATAAGGACTAAGTTTGAGTATATAGAATTTTGAGGATTTTGGTATGTGAAAAGTGTTAACTTTTAACTGCATTCATGTTTTCACTAAGGTATTCAAGAGAATACACGATTAAGGACTTTGAATGTTTGGAATGTGACCAAAAAAACATATCTTATGATATATGGGGATCGATGATGGTGTTAAATCTCTGGTAATCATTTTCACTATATTATGAGAGTCGACTGCAGTATTATGGATAAGCCTAAAAGATTGGAATGGATTATGTTGGACATAAGTTAGTATTGTTTGTTTTTTCGATATTATTGATGGGATGTTATATAGTTTTGGAAAAAGGACAACCTGCAGGATGGGCGACAGCCCATCGCTTCAGACAAGGATGTGGGAATCGAACCCAAAACCGAAGTGCGACTGGCCTTTATCGCCTACCACTGGCCTACAGGAAGTCCCTGTTTAGTAGAAACTAGTTTTATTATATTAAGCAGTATGATATATGAAGTATAAGTCCATTTTAGGAACCATATATGATTAATCTCACTATAGATCGACTTATGCATATAATTTTTGCTAACCTTTTGTTTGAGACAGATGGAATGACCCGTCATTCTATCACATGATCTGCTAACACTTCATGAATAACAAATTCAACTTCATTTATTTAAGAGATGAAGTGGAAATTGTTCAAGGCACGAACAACAGTGAGATTGTACCAAAATAAAGTAAGTATTTATTCTAATTCAAATTTTCAACTTTAGGGAAATGATCTTGAAAACCAAAAATGTTGTCCTAGTGATCTTATACCTGATGAATCATATGGTACCTTATATCATCACAAATCTATGGATTTGTGATTACTGGCTTTTCCATAGCCATGTTCTCTACCACTCTCCATCAGAACATGATGGTTATATTTTTCTTCCATATCCATATTTTCACCTATGTGGAAACCCATTGATTAGTTTATTTGGGTAATCGTTACATTTCATACTTTAGTTTTTAAATCCATGTTTTGGTATTCCTTTTTACGATGTGGGTTTCTATTAAAGAAACTTTCGAATAGTAAACCATTTATAACCCCGACGAATTTCGAGGGCGAAATTCATTTTAAGGGGGGTAGAATGTAACAGCCCAAGATTTTATAAAAAAATATTCTTTTTAATTTTATTAAAGTCTTGTGTTGTACGCTACACCAAAAGGAGCTTGCACAACACACATCCTTGACTTGCCTTGCATTACACGCAATCACGACCTTCCTCGATAGCGTGTGTAATACGCAATACCGAGTTTCACTAAACAGCGATATGCTATTATTAAAACTAGCCGTTATGAATAGTAATAACCACTTTTTAAAAAACTCTGTAAATCTTATTTTTCAAAATGAACTTCATTTTTGGATTCGGAGTATCGAATTTAGCCTAAGGTGAAATTTTGGTACTTTTCAGATAACTTTCATATTCAGATAAATAGTGAAAATTACTAAATTATAATTAAAAACAACTTTTTTAATCGAAATAATTAATAGTGATAAATTATTAATTTGAGTGGTTTTAAAGTATATTTAGAATATATTTTTACAATTTAATACAATGTTGGTCATTGGATGTAATTTCACATTTAAACCAGACATAATCAAGTGTCAATCTTTTGATAGATATTGTTTCTTAAAAACACGCTATTTGTTTTAACAGCGGGATTTAATTATAAAATTAATTAATGCAAATTCTATGATATGAATTTGGTAAAATAGACTTCATTTTTGAATTCGGAATATGAAATATAGCTTAGGATGAAATTTTGGCATTGTTCTGAAAAACATCAATTTTTGATGAATAGTGAAACTACTAAGTGGTAGTTAAAAAAAATTAATTTCTTCATAAATTTTAATTTTACCGCTTCTGTGAATGGAATTTCAAAAATCCGAGAGACACGGTTGATGTCAGTAAGTAAAATATGGTTCAATGAGATGAAAATAATTTTTGGTGAATAGTAACATTTTACTTTTTTTTAACCACGGTTAATAGTAAATAGGGTAACTAAGGGTAAATATGATATTACCATTACCCTAACACATGTCCTAATTCTATTGGATAAGTGTAATTCGACCAAAAACAACCTTATGAATATAATATGACCATTTAGGTCCACTTGGATTAGATTATGACATTTAATATTATATTATTTAATGAATAGTTAAAATAGTTAAAATCAATGTTTAATAACTAAAACATTTTTAATATGGGGTCATACATAATATAAATTCGACTATAAATATTCATTAGAAAGCTAAAAAGATTTCCTACATAATGATATTTTATTTATAATTTTTAGACTTTAAATAAATTAATTTATTTATGACACAACGATGATGCAGTAATTACCCTTTTAAGGAAATATTAACATAATTGATGTTATAAATGCTCAAATGAATGTAATTTGAGACTTTTTGTGACTTAAACTACTTTTATAGGTTACTATGATATATTAGTGTTGATTTAATCAACTTGGTTCGAACATATAATTCTGTTATGACTTTCACAAAAATCATATATCAAATAGTGTCAAAATTGACACAAAATAGTGTTTAAATCAAATATTATATTATTAATTGTTATTTTATTCCTAAAAATCTAAGGTTCGGCCACATGACTTAGATAAGGATATATTTATTAATAATATACAATTTGGGGTTCTTTTGGCATGTTATATTAAGTGTATTAACCATATAGTGAAAGAAAACAAAAAGACACGGTAAAAGTTAAATTATTTAACTTAGAGTTCAATCTAATTGATAAGGTTAAAATAATAACCTAAACTTGTCTAAATCCTATTGGTTGATAGGAGTTCGACCCATCCCCACTTTATCTTCGAAATAAGACCCTTTGGAACCATTATAAACCGATTTTGACTTTAATATAAAATAATATTTTGAGATATTCCTAAGGTGCCCCTCTCCTCCCTTATAAAAGGACACCTCCTCCCCCTCCTCCTCACACCAATTTGAGCACTCAAGCTCGTCCAACCCCTGCCAAATTCTCTTCTCCACTTCCCTAGAAACATCCTAGAGGTTCTGGTCTTCCTCAAAGACCAATTTTAGTGCCCTAAGAAGAGGTCTCAAAGAGGCGCTTCAAAGAAGAGGTAATTACCGTTACCAATTCTTTCATCTTTGTTTCTTCTTCCACTTCTTCTTCTTAGGTTGTTTCATTATGAAGTAATAACATCATTATCACTCATATACTGATATGTTATTATAAGTATGAAACAACCCTATTTCACCATCTATCCATCATACGGAAAAAGAAATCACCGCGCGTGCGTACGTACGGAATACCGTCTCCACGCCGTGGTGTAATCTTTTTTCCACCACCACCTTACATGGATGGGTATAATGGTGTAAAAAATAACTATACATAGTTATTAAAACATCATATTGATTCTGATATATTGTATAATCCACTCCAATTTGATTCAATATTTATGGAAATTATATCATCGCTCGTGCGTACGTACGGACTACCGTCTCCACGACGCGATGAGATTCATTTTCCACATTAAACATTCATGAATTATTATAAAGCATATATAATAAGTACTAATGAAATATATGACATAATAATGATACTGGATTTATGTATATTTATATGTATGTCATCTACTTAATTCCATTCAATTCAATAAGGAAACGAAAACAGCGTTCATGCGTACGTACGGACTACCGTCTCCATGAACGGTGTATTTCATTCCATTATCTATATATATTATATATTCTGAATATATATTATATAAAAACCATGTTTTACATTCTGGATATAAGTAATCATGATCCAAGTAATAATATTAATAATTACAAGTTAAAAACACGAACGACAAATGAGGCGATTTTACCCAAAATGCTACTTTAACATGAATTTACAAAAGACCGGGTAATATAAAGCCATAAGAGAACCATATATGATGTCATAACAATGAATATGATTCTGTAATAAGTCAATAACATTATTTAAATCATTATACAGGAGGTTCGGACACGTACAAAGCAAGTCGGACCTAAGGTAAGGGAAATATCACAATCTCACTTTTATCCGAGATTGTTTTTACTTTGGTAATTACTGGGGTGTATTTTATTATCCACATCCATTTTCCCTCAATGTGTAATATTATTTCCATCATTCTACAATAGTTTATATCCAATTTTACCCTTCGGTAAGTTTTTGTAAAATATATGAAAGGAATCTTTTGTCGTTTTTCGTACGAGGTACTTTTTGACTTTTCCGACAAAAGTACGAAGAATGTTTTCTTTTAACTTAAACGGCATGAACGGATTTTTACGGTTTTATATAGCCTTATTTTCATGAAGGTTCCTCCAAAATATTTCAGGACTATTTTTAATAAAATCTCTTTCTTTTAAAACTGCATGATGATTTGTGAAAAGAAATTGATTTTGAAGAAGAAAGGATATTTTCCTCAAGAATTCATTTCAAGTGTTTTATCAAAATTATTTTCCATCTAAGATAATAAAGGGTTCTGTTTCTATCCATATTTTTACATTTATTTGACTATGTTGTGATGGAATTATGTTTATGAATTCCTTTGTCATATATGAATGGTTTTATGATGTAATGTTGTTTAAGTATCCCATTTTTATGACATGGGTTATGAAATAATGTATGATTTATGATTTTGTGGCACACATAAGAATGGTATCATTATGAGATGGGTGGGACCTATATCTCCCTCCAATGCATTGGGTAAAGATTTTATATCTCATGAGATAGACATGGCTGGAAAGGTAGGTTATACCGGTTCAGTGAAACAGGACTGAAACGAGGGTTACTCGATTCAGAAAGGGACTTTGTCCACTAAGATAGTCTTGGAAATGAGTCTTGACTAACAAGAAATGATTCTCTATGATTATGTGTGAATGCCACAAAGTTTCATGTTTTAAGTTATGATTATTGTGATTACATTTCACTACTATGATTTATCCAATGTTATGAAATTATGCTCTCTTTTGCAGGTTAAGATTTCCAAAAGTTGTGTTCTTTTGAATATGATGTGATTGATTTTTCTTTTGTTTACCCTTACTGAGCATTTGAGCTCACCCTTTTATGTTTTCTTTTCCCCAGGATATAGAGAAAGGTTTTAGGTAAAAAAAAAGGGGAAGATCTTTATGGGAGATATTGAAGATCTTTCACCACGATTAGAAGATTACGTTCCGAATTTCCAAAGACACTAAACTTTTATGATCCTTGTGTGTGTGTGTTTTTGTTATGTACTAAGTATTCCGCAAAAGTAATGTAATGTCCATGTACGTCAAGATTCGGGTCGCTACATTCAGGCCCCCCCAGGGAACTTTCTTCTATCGGGTTATGCCCATATTCCTGAAGAACGCCGGTGCCACCTATCAACGGGCTATGTACCGCATATTCAAGCCGATCCTCGGGACGCTGGTGGAGTACTATGTAGATGACCTGGTGGTTAAATCCCGTCAGTGCCAGGACCATCTCAGAGACCTTGAGAATGTGTTCGGTTTGCTCCGTTCTCGTCACTTGAAGATGATCCCGTTAAATTATGCCTTTGGGGTCACCTCCGGAAAGTTTCTTGGCATCATCGTCAGGTATCGAGGTATCGAGATCGACCCCGAGAAGATCAAGGACATCAGTCAGATGCCTCCCCCAAGTAATATTCGGGAGCTTCGAGGCCTCCAAGGCCACTTAGCCTATATACGCCGATTCATTGCGAATCTGGCCAGCAAGTGTAAGCCCTTCTCTCGGCTCATGAAGAAAGGCGCCACCTATAGGTGGGATGAAGAGTGCCAGACTGCTTTTGAGGAAATCAAGCAGTATCTGCTTCAACCTCCAGTCCTGATGCCACCTGTTCCTGGAAGGCCACTGGTCCTTTACGTGACTGCCCTGGAGCGATCCCTCGGCGCCCTTCTCGCCCAGAAAACAACGATGGATCAGAGAATAGCCTTTACTACCTCAGCCACATACTCCTCGACGCGGAGATTAGATATTCCTCCATCGAGAAGAGCTGCCTAGCACTCGTATTTGCTATGCAGGAATTGCGACACTACTTGCAGCACCATGAGGTACAATTGGTCTCTCGGGTAGACCTTTTGAAATACATCCTGAGTCGGCCTATGTTGACCGGCCGATTGGCACGCTGGGCGGTGAACCTCCAGCAGTTCGACATTTGGTTCGTATCTCAGAAGGCCGTCAAAGGACAGGCGTTGACATACTTCTTAGCTGCTCATCCAACCTCTGCGGACCAGCCGCTGGATGTGGGATTTCCTAATGAGGAAATCCTCTCAGTCGATCACGCCACCCCATGATGGCAGATGCACTTTGATGGCGCCTCCTGAAGCCCTACCGGTAGAAGGCTCAATGATCCTAGGCTTAACAGAGTGGGTCTGGGTATCGTCTTCATCACCCCGGAGTAAGCCGTGCTTCCATATTCTTTCTTATTGTTAGAGGGTCGCACCAACAATGAGGCAGAATATCATGCCCTCATCACTGGCCTCGAGTTGGCTCTGGAGGTTAACGTGCCCCACCTGTATGTAAAAGGGGACTCTGAGCTAGTCATTAACCAGGTTAACGGTGAATACGGTGTTAGGAAGCCAGAGCTCGTGTTGTTGCTGGAGTGCACCCTCCATATAATGGCTATGTTCCCCTCCCGACCAGATGTCGTTCACGTTCCCCGGTCGCAGAACAGTCAAGCAGATGCTTTGGCCAGCCTGGCCGCATCACTCACGGAGCCCGATCAGGATGACCTAATCATCCACGTGGGCACCGAAGATTCATTGCTCCTTTTATCCCAGAGGGCGGCCGTGGCCCGCGAGTGAACCATCTCACCGCTGGTGCCCCCGCGTCGGGACCCCCCTGGGTTCCAGGCGTGGTGATCGAAACAGTTCATGACTGGAGGACACCCCTGGTTGAATACCTCTGGCACGATAATCTTCCGACGGACCGAGTGGAGTGGGAACGAATCCGGCGCCGCGCGCCGCAGTTCACCCTTCAAAGCGGTCCTAGAGCATCTCCTTTACAGGCGTGGTCTTGATGGTTTTCTCCTCCGTTGTCTTCAAGGAGTTGAGATCCCACAGGTCATGCAGGAGGTGCACGCTGGCTCCTGTGGCGCCCACCAGGTCGGGTCGAAGTTGTCCCACCAGATTCAAACACTGGGATACTTCTGGCCCTCAATGATCCACGACTGCATCGAGTACGCCAAGAGGTGCCATGCGTGCCAAGTTCATGATAACTTTGTGCATCGGCCACCGGAGCATCTCCATACTACTATGTATTCTTGGCCCTTTGCAGTCTGAGGGTTGGATGTCGTAGGGCCCTACCCGCCGACGACGGCCCGCCAGTGCCAGTTCATCTTAACCGCCACGGATTTCTTCTCAAAGTAGGCAGAGGCAGCCCCAATTAGGGAATTCAAGGCTGGTTCTATCACCGACTTCGTGAGTTCCAATATCATTCATCGGTTTGGAATACCTCACACTCTCCTCACGGACAACGGAACCAACTTCCGAGCGGCCGAGCTGAAGAGATTGTACGCCAAGTACAACATTCACTCGAACCGCACCTCCCGCTATCATGCGCGTGCGAATGGATAGATTGAGGCGTTTAACAAAACCCTCTCTAAAATTCTGCAAAAAATGGTTGGTCAGAACAGGAAAAGTTGGCCGGACAAGCTCCCCAACGCCCTCTGGGCTTATAGGACGACGACTTGCATTTCCACCCAGGTGACCCCGTATTCCCTGGTGTATGGAGCTGAGGCCGTCCTTCCCATCGAGGTCCAACTTCCCTCATTGCGCACGGCGGTCTATGACCAGCAATCGCCGGACAGAGTTTCCGAGATCCGTCTAGCCGAATTGGAAGCGCTGGACGAAAGTAGGCTTCGTGCTCTATATAACCTGGAAAGGCATCAGAGTAGGATGGCTCCAGCTTTCGATAAGAAGGTTCACCTCCGCTCCTTCCTGCAAGGTGGCCTGGTGTTGGCTCTCATAGCACTAATGATTCCCGGCTGGAAACCGCCCAAGTTGGAGCCCAAGTGGGAGGGACCTTTTATTGTCCACAAGGTCTATCCCAATGGTGTGTATTCCCTAGTGAACATGGATGGGGAGCGTATCACTCCTCCCACCAACACCAGGTTCCTCAAGAAGTACTTTTCCTAAAATGTTATGGTCCTACACGACCGCAAACTGTTATGGTCCTACATGACCTTAAACTGTTATGGTCCTACATGACCTTAAACTATTATGGTCCTACATGACCTTAAACTGTACGGTCCAACATGACCTTAAACTATATGGTCCTGCATGACCTTAAACTGTATGGTCCTACATGACCTTAAACTGTACAATCCAGCATGACCTTAAACTGTATGGTCCAGCACGACCTTAAGCTACACTCTGCCCTACATCTGGGCTCTCCATGGTCCAAGCTCTTTGACCTAAAACTAAGATCCTCTTGGTCCATGTTCTAAGACCTAAAACTAAGATCTATATTCCATCCAACATGACGATAAACTGTATTTTCAAGGACTACGTGTGGCTTGATTCTCATCCTCATGAGATACGTAGGATCGCCAGGACATTTTGGCTCGGGTCCAGCCCAGGAGTTACCAAATTCCGCCCGTTCTTCCATCTTTGTCCGAGTTCTAAGACCTAAAACTATGATCTATATTCCATCCAACATGACAGTAAACTGTATTGTCAGAACTACGTCTAGCTTGATTCCCATCCTAGTGGGATACGTAGGAACGCCCAGACCTTTCGTCTTTGGGGTACAGCTTGAGGTCCGCTGTCATGTCTGTTTCGCCTTTGGGACTTCGGTCACAGGGTCGTGTGGCGTGGTGTGAGATTATGTCCCCATTCACGTCAGGTTTGCAATAGCTGCACCCCGCGCACCCTGTCCTTAGGGTTTAGCCCTCATCTGTCCAACGGCGTTTAAAGACACATATCAAGAACTACGTGTGGCTTGATTCCCATCCTAATGTGATACGTAAGACCGCCTGAACACCTAGATGTCAGTTCCAGCCCCATCTCTTAGGAGATCCCACGATCTCCCAGTGCTCAGGGTGTTTGGAATTACGCCCCCTCTTTTGCCCAGGGATCCGCCATCTCTTGGCCGCTCTCGGACTGAGCCCTCTGACCCTTTCCAATGGTCTGCTGATGTGCTCAAAACACTATGGTCTAGAACTTGGAGTGCCAGATTCGACTTAGTCAAGTTCCATCCACTTTCCAAGCTTCATGTTCCCATTCATTCGGGCCCCCGTTATCTTTCATACCAGGAGGGACCCCCAAGAACGGTCTGGATACAACGCCCAAGTGCTCTCCTACCGTCATGGGCCAACGCCCCTGAGGGTTTCAAACAACAAATTGATACAAATCCCGCGTTGCGAACATGGTCAGCGGTTGATGCTCATTTTTTTGTCCCCATGGCTAACACGACAGTATGTTGTGTTGCGAACATGGTCAACAGTAGTCCTCAGTCATCATGCCAGTTCCCCAGGCCCTGAATGTTGGTGGCATGGTTCATGTCATTTTCCGCCCCGCCTCCCCAAGGTAGAATCTCGACACTCCTTGTACTAACCCTCAGTACACCCCCGCACATCAGACAGATCGAGCTGTGTAACGGTGTCTCTCGGGGCTGTTATGATCTGAGCGCTAGAGTATGTGCTTGGGTCTCTTCCTTGCGGGTCACGTGCAGCTTGACCTTCATCCCCTTAGGGGAGTGAGTAGTCACCCAGACATTGCGTTTTGGGCCCAGCATAGCTGGGAGATAGCATCTGCTGCCCCTCCTTGATTGTTGAACCCTCGTAGGCACCTTTGCCCGAGGATCCTCTATCTGTTGTTCCAAACCATATGACCTTAAACTATGTTGTTGGTCCAAACCATACGACCTTAAAATGTGGTGTTGGTCCAAAACATACGACCTTAAACTGTGCTGTTGGTCCAAACCATAAGACCTTAAACTGTGGTGTTGGTCCAAACCATATGACCTTAAACTGTGTTGTTGGTCCAAACCAAATGACCTTAAACTGTGTTGTGGGTCCAAACCATATGACCTTAAACTATGTTGTTGGTCCAAACAATATGACCTTAAACTGTGCTGTTGGTCCAAACCATACGACCTTAAACTATGTTGTTGGTCCAAACCATATGACCTTAAACTGTGCTGTTGGTCCAGACCATAGGACCTTAAACTGTGCTGTTGGTCCAAACCATACGACCTTAAACTGTGTTGTTGGTCCAAACCATACGACCTTAAACTGTGTTGTTGGTCCGAACCATATGACCTTAAACTGTGCTGTTGGTCCAAACCATAGGACCTTAAACTGTGATGTTGGTCCAAACCATACGACCTTAAACTGTGTTGTTGGTCCAAACCATATGACCTTAAACTGTGCCGTTGGTCCTATCACATGACCCTAAACTGTGACATTATCGTCCTGGCTGCATGACAAAAAACGGCGATGCATTGTGGTGACCTCTCTATAGTGGACATCATGTTGGGTATTGGTTTTATGCCATGCCATTTGTCAATGCCTATCACGTCTTGATGCTTGTGGTGACACTATGGCTACTACTCTAGGTCTGTCACTTCACAACAACAAAACCACTCACCTTAAAGGACAAACAAGATTTATCAAATGCCGCTTCTTTTAGTGCAAGGGCCACGCTCGCACTTCCCCTTTTTTTCCTTGGCACTGGTATCTTACCATGTCACTTTCAGAACTACGTGTGGCTTGATTTTCATCCTTATGAGATATGTAGGAATGCCTGGGGCACTTCCCCGCGGGTCCAGCCTACCTCCATGTTCGGTCCCTCGACTAAAGCGTTTCCCCGGAGAGAACATGTTAAGTAGGGCTTAGGTCCTCCTTCACGTCGGGTTTTGTAGCCCCCTGGCCATGTGTCTGTTTCACCCCTATCCTCATGGTCTGAGCTCTAAGACCTAAAAGTAAGATCCTCATGGTCCGAGATCTAAGACCTAAAACTATGATCCATGTTTCGTCCCGCAAGACATTAAACCGTATTCCGTACCGCATGACGTTAAACTGTATTCCGTCCCACATGACGTTAAAATGTATTTCGTCCATCATGACGTTAAGCTGCATTTTCAGAACTACGTGGGCTTGATTCTTATCCTTATGAGATACGTAGGACCGCCCAGACATTTCGTCTTGGGTCCAGACCCAGGGATAGTTGAACACCGTCCTTCTTTATTGTCAGCCCCTCGGCCCGACTTCATGAGAAATGGTGTCATCAGGATATCTACCCCGAGCATTTTCGGGATGCCCCATGGTAATGATGGGAAGCGACAGTTCTCTTGCCAAAGAGGTCCTGCCTGGAAATTGGGACGACCCGTGATCAGGTTGGTACGTCCGCCAAATGCACCTTCACCCTGGTGGCGCAATATCGAGAGTGTTGGACTCTATTCGAACAAGCCACCACTCCACCTCCCGCGCTTTGCGTTCCCCCTTATTCGGACCCTCATTTCCTTTCGCGTTTGACAGGACCCCCTAACAGTATGGATGCTCGAACTATGGTCCGCCTACTGTCCTGGGCCAACGTTCTGAAGAACTGGTCATGTTTGACGGGACCCCCTAACAGTATGGATGCTCGACCTATGTTCCACCTACTGTCCTGGGCCAACGTTCCGGAAAACTGCCCAACGATATTTGAGTTAGGCCCCGTGTTGCGAACATGGTCAAAGGTCATCCCTCATTTATTGTCCTCCCATTCCGGGCCAACGTGATATGCGTGTTGTGTTCCCTCCACGGTTGACAGTTATCCTCCATAGTTGCGCCCCATTGGGTTCCAAATTTGGGTAGCGTGATGCACCCTTTATCTCCATCCCCCTGTGTTCGGATGGATTTTAATTCCCCCGGAATTGCCCCGCTTGTGTGTTAAGACACATTGAGAAGTCGACACATCAATCGGCCCGGGGTCTCTTCAAAAGTCCAGGCCCGATTTTGGACGCTTGAAGCTTGGTCAATGCCCCATAGTTGAACGGAATGATGGTACGAGCACCTCTTGCTTCTTGCATTGGGCATGTCCCACATGATCCAAGGGGTGAGTTGTTATTCGATTCGAAACTATGGTTGAGCGCATTAAACCAAGGGTAAAAAAGAGTGGATTTGGCCATAAATTGGATTGAGATGATGAGAAATACAAGAAAAAGTTCATGAGATGGTAAAAACAAAGCCCTTAGGGATCAGCATGCTGAAGTTATCTTTCCAGCACTGCTACCCTATGGCTGGTAGCCTCCAGGGACGCTTTTCGCTCTTCGAAGACTCTCTCCTCATCGGACACCACAGAGCGTAGCTCATCAGCCCTAGCTTGTCCATGCGCCTGCTCGCTTCGAAGCACGATCATCTGGTGACTCGCCTCCACCAGTTGTTCCTGGGCATCAGCCAGCTGGGCGGTCAGTTGCTCCACGAGCTCAGAGCATGTTGCGATGAAGACCTCTTTATCTGCCGCCTGCCCTTCGAGGTGCCAGACTTCTTGCTACGCCCTCAGCAGTGCTTGAGCACTCATCGATCCTGCCTGGCACTGGGAAATGTCGGTGCGCCGACTGCTCTCGCACATCTTCTCGGCCATGTAATCACGGACCGTTAGATGAAGGCGTTGAGCATCAGCCCCTCCGGCGCACAGGAAGCGCAGCCAGGTCTGGAGTGATCTCATCCGCCTTAGCCAATCGGACTGGGGATGCCTGAGAATGTGATGGATACACATCCACCCCTTGCGCCCTGTCATCCAGCTCTCCTCGACTACCTCTGAGTCTGAGTCATCAATATCCTCAGGGTCAGCAGGTCGGTATATGGGGAAGGCCGCCAGCAGATCGGCAGCAGGATCCACCCCAGGGATGTCTTCATGAGGAATGGAATCCTCGACTTCCAAGTGACCTTCCCTCACCCTAGCAGCAATGACGCCTCCACCAGCTTCCGACCGCATTTCGGGAACAGCGCCGATGTTGTCCGCCACCCTCTGTTCATCTATTGTCGGGGCCGACTCAGCATAGAGAGCATGTTCCGAGTGAGGTGGTATGTCCGCCGCTGGTCCACTCGCGGATGGCCCAGGCTCCGCAGCCTGACGTGCCTCCAGTGTTGAGATCACTGTGCGGGGCATACGCTGGTCAGACTTGACATCATGCACCAGTAGTGAAGCGTGAGACTTACAGGAATCCAGAGCATCAGTCCCCAGTGTTCCGGCCGATGTAGGAGCCGCCATAAGGGGAGACCCCTCTGCGCTGGTTAATTCAATGATGGGTGTCGGATCCCCACCATGTCCCACTGGTTCCTCTCCGCCTTCCTCTGGTGGGGATGCCCATCCACCGCTCAGCTGCTCCTGATTAAGATGGGGAAGTGAGTTAGAAGTTGGAAATTAGAATGGATGAATGTGGGAAATGAATGAAGATAGAGAAAAACCTCGAGAATCTCGGTTATGTCGAGATCAGAGTAGCCAATCTCGCCGCTCTCTCGGAGACTCCCTTGGTAGGTCGCCCCTTGCGAACCCTCACCTTAGGGCTCCTCTTCTTCGTCTTCTCCCTCGCCTTCGTCCTCTCCAGTTTCCTCCTCCCCCTCCGGCTCTTCATCACTGTCGCCTTCTCCCGGCAACATCGCTTCCGGATCATGCTCCTGGCCGAGCATCACTTTCACTAGGAAAGTTGGCTTCGCACGCCGCCCCCTTTGGTGTTCGTATGCTTCCATGGCCGTCACATAAGCATGCTGCCGATGGAAATTTAATCGATCGGTAATCCGAACGAGCCCGACCTCCGGCAGTTGGATCCCATTCTGCATTATCTTCTGCCAGATGGCTTCGACGCTCAGCAATTGCCGCAGGGTCATCCAGGCCAACCATAGTTCCGGGAAAATTGCGTCTTGGGAAGGTTCAAGCAGATATCTTATCTGCTTCCCAGGCAGCTCCCTGGTCACCTCATGTAACCCACCTACGGGTAACGAGGACGTGGAGGCACCATGTGATATCCTCACTGCTGAAGTCCCGGCCTGCGCAAGCCTCGCTGCCTAACGCGCCCTTGGTTCTCCCCTTCCGACGACACCTTCCCTTCTTTCCTGTCACCCGGTTTCCATGCGAGTAACCTCGAGTTGCCTGACGCACTTGCGTAATAGCCCCTCAGGGTACGCAATGGTCCAGTTTTCGGCATATTCGGTTGCTAGGCCGGCATCGACCCCGGTGGGAGGGAGAGTAACGACGTCGCCATAGCCGAAGGTGGTAAACATCAACCAAATCTGGCGCAGGATGCATGGATTCTTCTCCTTCCATTCAGCCGTGAATACCTTCTTCGGCTTTCGCTGGAGGCACCCGAACTGGCTGGCGAATCGGGACGGCACGTACGGCTCGCAGATCACCTTCCAGTCGATCTGATCCATGCGCACCCCGCCCCGAATGCTCTAGAAGTCTTCCTGCTGTTCCAGAGATCCTCACCCATTGTCCACAAGCTGGACAACCGGGGTGGGGAATGGGCTGAAGTTGAAGTTGGCGTGGTTGCCAATGCAGATCCTCATGCCCTCCTCATTGAGCGTCAATGGCGCCACCCCTGCAATGTTTAGCAAGGACGGTCTCAAGCCATTTCCTAGAGGACGGATGGTGTTTGGGAAAGTATACCCACCAAGATGAGCCGCCACCCATCCATGGAAGATCTGGAAGGGACCACAGACCCTCCGAGGCGACCCCCCTCGTGAGATGCGCCCCAGAATGGTATACAACTTTTCCAGCACGGGGACTCCCAAGTTGAACCGTTTGTTGGCGGACATGGAGCCCGCCATCACCAAAGTCGCTGGATAGACGCCCATCCTCGCATCTCGCACCGGCATGAGCCACCCGCTCATAAAGGCGGCAAGGAACCCGGCATACCGGACGTTCAGGTCCCGGGCCTCAATGACGCGGTAGCCCCATGATTGGTATTGCCCTGCCTCCAGGTTATTCCTGTATGACCCGTCCTTGCTCCTCTGAGACGCGGTTGGGAACCGTTTTCCCCGTCCTAGTATCTTGACAGCGGGATCCTTCTCAAGGAACAGGCTGAACCAGCCCTTGTAGGCGATGTCCTTCAGGAATTCCTTGACCCCCAGCCTCTCCTTGGCCAACTACAGCAGGTGCCACGTCAGCATAGGCGTCCGCGACCTGTCTCCCCTGGTGTTCTTTGGAGGAACGAACTCGTCGTATTGGTAACCCTCCAATGGGATACCGCTGATGTAGTGAACGTCCCAGAGACTGACGCAGACTTCCCCATGATGAAGGTGGAACGTGTTGGTGTCGGGAGACCACCTGGTGAATAGCTCTGGTCTGAGTTGAGGCTGACGGTGGAAATGGAACTGCGATGTCCATACCGCCTCGAACAGGCCGATATACCACAGTTCGTCTCCGAACTGGTCGCATGTATGGCGAACCCAGAATGCCCAGGCCCATTCACTGGTGTAGTTACCCCCGGACCGGAGGTCCCAATCCTTTAGCCAGCCATTCGTGTCATCTGTGATGTTCTGACGGAACGTGCTCGCGTAGAGGGCCGGAGAATCCTCCACCACAGGCTCGTCCCTAGTAATGGTCCTAGTCCTCGGGTTCAGGACATATACATCCATGTGTCTAGTTTCCCTGGAAGGACGACCGTTGTTGGCGATGTTGTAGCGAGGAAGTTCGTCCTCCCGAGTCACCCAGGATCACGGAGTGTCCACATCGAAGCCCGACAGTGGTACCTCCTCCAGGATGCCAAAATTCCAGAGTAGGAGGTTGTCCGACAAGGGATATGCCTTTTGGTCCAGAGTCAGCAGATTGAACAAGGTGAGATTGTTGGAGACGATCACCTTGGCGCCATATACCTCCTCGTTCACCGCCATATCTGTCCTACGGGTAGCGGCTTCCCCCTCATCGACTCAGTTTGCAGCCATCTTGAATTTTTTGGGAGTTGGGAGAAATTGGGATGCAGTGCGCGGAATTGGAGAGTTCAGCACGCAATCTGGTTGAGTTGTGCGAAATCCTGTAGTTGAGCGCGCAATCGGCACGCTAAGCGCAGAAGATCCCGGTTTGGCGCGAAATCACGGCCAATTTTCAGAAGGAATTCCACGCTGCCAGTGCGTTATTACGCACAGCCGCGGAGCGATTTCGCGTACGAGAGCGGTAAGCTTATCGCGCGGAAAAAAGCCGAAGTACGGATCTGGGACCCAGCACCCCTTTTTATAGGCGAGACCAGGGTTCTGCGCCGCGCAAAAAGAATATTTCGCGCGCGTCCATAGGTTTTGCGCGCCCCGTCGGATTTTTTGCGCGCAACATGATCAGGAGACTTATCATTTTGGCGTTTCGGCGTTTCCCTTGGAATCTGATCATTGTGACCTCTCGCCGATCCCATTCCACGGGGGGGGGGGGGGGGCATTTGTTGACGCCGAAAAAAAATCCCATAAATCCCGGAGGAAGTTTTGGAATGACGAAGCGAAGTCATATTCGGAATCAGAGGCCCGATCCGGAGGCCTGGGAAGTGGTGCGCGAAATAAAGGAGGTTCCGCGCGCAAAAATGTTCTGCGCACGAAGTGCTCCCGGGATTCGCGGAATTGGACCGGTGAGGCACGCAATAATTGCGCACCCCATTTCTCCGCGGCGATATTTTGCGCGCAAGCGGTTCCCAGCGCGGAAAACTTTGCGCGCCAGCTGGATTCCGCGCCGGAGGTCGCCTATAAATATAAGGTGACCCCGAACGGTTTGGGGATTGAGGAATCCGAAGCGACTCTCATGCACGCAATTCGGCTCCCACCGCGTGAAAGATGACATCCAGGTAATCCCGAATTCCACGCAACCTTTCCCCGGAGTTTGCCTTTGCGCGCAACTCCACCGGCTTCAGTGAATTTTCCACTTCCCTCGGTTTCCCCACTTGCGCGCAATCCCTGGTTCGTGCGCGCAATACCCTGCCGTACGCGCAAAAACTTGCGCGTAATACCCTCTTCGCGGGCATTTCCGTTGTTCCAATTGTGCGTCGTCCCGGTGTTTTGCACACAAATCATCCCTTTTGCGCGCACAAAGCCGAGGACACCTCACCTTGATGCCCCTTGGCTGCCCCCTGCACCGGCACCTGATGTCTCCCCTGCCGGGCATGTGCTCCATGCGTTGTTTTCCCGCACGGCCTTCCAGGCTCAGGCGAAGTAACCTCAAGGTCCCTTGGGTCGTGTTTCCCATTGCGTTGCTTTTCCTTATGCTTCTCCGCATAGGCACGCTAACGTCTATTGCTTCTTCGTATAGCCACGCTAACGTGGACCCCCCATGTGGTTTGCCCTGCCGTCCCCCTTTGCCACGGCCTTGCTGATTCCTTCCCTTCCACAAGGGGTAGAGGTAGTTGGGCATGTAATCCCTAGGGGTGTGGAGAAAACCCACCTCGTCCAAGCTGCAGGACGTTAAACTGCTAAGCCACTCGTCCTTAACACAAGACGTTAAACTTTGGTCCGACCCCGTGCTTCGCATGCAGGGTCCCCCCAGCTCGGACATTTTTTATGCCCACTCGTCTCCACGGGAGTGGACTCTTCCTCACAAGGAATGAGATCCTCCTTGTCGGAGTGGCGTTTGTCCGCGGGGGAAGGACTGCCTCAGAGCGTAAGCCCCTAACCTTTCGTACGGATGATTTCACCTGTGCATCTCCGTACTTCCCCCCTGCCAAGGCTAGTGGACTCCTTCTCCCACTGCGCTTTGTCGCACCACGGGCCTCCACCCTGGAGTAAGCCCCGACACCAAGGGCAGCTAACCACGCGTAAGCCCCTATTTCCTCTTTGGGTCGCTCAATGCGTAAGCCCCATTCCGCTTCTCACGGACGCACCCTTCATGACGTGATTGGCTTGTCCCTGTTGCCTCTTGTTTCCCACACCGAGCATGACTCACATGGGCTTAGAGTGCGCATCGACCATGACATCCTCTTATGGGCCGCCTCAGAGCGTAAGCCCCATCCCAGCTAACTACTTGGACTTTGATCCGTGCTAACGCATGGTACGTAGGAAGCCTCCACGAGGTTCAAACCCACCACCCAGTCGTCCCGACCTCTCCATGTCGGTTCCCTAACCACCTTGGGCTGCCTCAGAGCGTAAGCTCCAAATATCGCGTCCCGCATGACGTTAAACTGTATCGCGTCCCGCATGACGTTAAACTGTATTCCGTTCCGCATGACGTTATACTATATCCCCCCTCTTGGGCCGTCTTAGAACGTAAGCCGCATGATTCACCCCACCATCCATCCTGATCCTTACCCAGGCCGCCACATCCCAATGAGATCATGCCACCCTTTCCCACTCCATGTTATACGGGAGGTCGCCCACGTGCTGGCCCCAACATCGGTGTTCCCCCTAGGGACCCTTTAACCCGATCCATCTCCGCAGGACGTTAAACTCGCGACATACCCTGTGTTAAACATGGGAAGCTAAGGAAAACCTCAGATGGTAAACACTACTCGTGTTCGATGTGGGATGCCTCGGGCTTCCACGCCCTAGAGAAGCCCTGTGATGAGGGACCAAAGACAGACATGCCGACGATGCCCCAACATGACCATTCTCCTCACCGTAGGTTGCTGTCCTGACAAGACCCCTTGGAGCATCTTGACAGAAGAAGCGTAATTAACTGGAATCCATATAGATATGGCACTGGGAATGAGCTTCACGAACCCGGTTTAAATCTATAAGGGAGACCCGGACTAGGTGACGAGCTCCGAGGAGGAATCCACGGAAGGATGAACCGACATCCCATCATCCCGGTTTCGATCAAGGAGCAGACATCCCTGAACAAGTAACGGATTCCGCCCGCCTTTGGAAAGCGGGAATGTGGGGAAACAGCTACGCCTCCTCAACAGACGGATGCGCGCGCGCCCCGGCGAAAGCGTCGGAAACAGGGAGTGTCCATCAATTTTGTGCCTTATTTTTCCTTTTTGTCTATATAGGTTGGAGAGGTCAATAAATCTATTATTGTCATCCATATAGCTAATAAAATGTTAGATAAGCCATATAGTGTCATTAGTGATGTCCTGGTAAGGGTTAAAGATATTGTATTCAATTATGATTTTTACATGTTAAACATGGAGGATGGTAGATTTAGTTTACATGTACCATTAATTTTTGGAATTCCATATTTGAAAACTACTAAGGAAATTATCAATGTTCATAAAGACAGTCATTATTTAGAGTTTGGAAAAAATTTGGTTAATTATCATATCCTTGAATTAATGAAAAACCCTATTAAAGAGCATTATATACACCAAGTTAACATGATTTACGGGTTTTCTATAGATTTATTTACTAATTTTATTCCAGATAAACAACCTCTATATTTTTTGGAAAATGAAATTTCTATTGAAAATGAATCTATAAGAACTCTAAGTTCTAAAAGACACTATAGTGATGAATCTGAATATAAATCTTTTTTTTGAAAACTATTATCACTATTTTTGGAATCTATGAACCTGAAAATAATGAAATATTTTCCAAAAATTCTAGTGGAAAGGATGAGAAATTTTCTGAATCACTTGGACTATGTAATGCTGCACAAAATTTTGAATTTCAATGTGAAATTGAACAAAAACCCACTATGTTTTACAAATATTCTACTCAAAATGAAATTTTAGTTTCACCTCATGTATGTGAACTCAAATATAAAATTTCCTTTGAGGAAGAAACACATTTTTATGCTTGAAAGTGTTTTCATTTCTAGTCTAGAATTTTGTAATTCTACTTTTATTGGGGATGTTTTAGATTCTTCAATTAAAGTGAAAGAACCTATAGAACCAATTTTTTTCAAATGGGGCATCCCATAAATACTTGACATAAAAGCTTTACCTAAAAATTATAAATAGTTTTACTATAAAGACAAACAAAAAACCCCTATTATAGTTTCAAGTGGTTTGTCTAATGAATATGAAAATTAACTTTTATATTTACTTAGGAAGAATAGGAATACTATAGGATGGTCCTTAGATGATTTATTAGGGATAAGTCCTTTGGTGTTCATGCATAGGATTCTATTAGGGTAAAATTCCAAACTTGTTAGATAATTAAAAAACTTATTGAATCTTACCCTTCTAGGAGTGTTTAAGAAGGAAATGACTACCTTATTGGATGAGGGTATAATTTACCCCATATCTGGTAGTCGATGGGTAATTTCATTTCAAATTATTTCTAAAAAGGAGGATTCATAGTTTTTTAAAATGATTTTATAGAGTTAGTGCCTACTAGGTTTCCCAATAAGTAGAGGGTATGCATTGATTATAGGATGCTGAATATAGTGACTATAAAGGACAAATTTCCATTACCTTTTCATGATCAAATTATTGAAGGGTTTGTAAGAAAATCCCATTATTTCTTCTAAGATGGTTTTTTCTAGGTATTTCCAAATACATATAGCTCTAGAGGACCAAGATAAAACGACTTTTAAAATCCAATCCAGCACATTTTCTTATCAAGTAATGTCATTAGGACTATGTAATGCCTCCACAACCATCCAAATATACATGCTTAGCATTTTTTTAAATTTCTTGAGGAATGCATAGAGGTTTTTATGGATGATTTTATAGTTTATGGTCTATCTTTTAAGAGATATATGAGAAGTTTAGGGGTTGTTCTTAGAGTTTTAATTGAGAAGAACCTTTTTATGAACTATAAAAAATGTAATTTTATGGTTGAAATTAAAATTGTTCTTGGTCATGGAGTCTCTAGGAAATGAATTCATGCAGATAAGTCCAAATTTGAAAGCATATATTTATTTAATTTTCCTATGATTGTGAAGGATATTCTATATTTTCTTCGCCATACTGGGTTTTATAGAAGGTTCATAAAATACTTTAGTTAAATTCATTTTCCTTTGACAAAAATTTTTCAGAAAGAAATTATGTTTTCCATTGATGGGATGTGTAAGGAAGCCTTCAATGAATTTAAACATAAACTCGTATCCTCAAAAATAGTTCAACCACCTAATTGGGATTTTCCTTTTGATCTAATAATTGATGCTTCAGAATTATATTTGGGGGTTGTTATTGGGAAAAGAGTAGAGAGGAAATCACATGTTATTCCTTATGCTTTTAGGACTGTAGATATTTCTCGATCAAATTACTCCACAATAGAGAATTAGTTATTAGCCATTGTTTTTTACCTTGATAATTTTATGATATTTATTTTGGGATCTAAATCTTTGGTTTTCACTAATCATTCTACTATTCAATACCTTATGAAAAAGAAAGAATAAAAACCAAGATTAGTTAGATGGATCTTAATGCTTCATGAATTTAATATAGAGATCCATGATAATTAATGAATTTATAACACTGTGGATGATCATTTGAGTAGGATACCTACTGAATTTTTTCCAGATAAATATTTTTTTGAACCTATTCGAGAGGTTTCCCATGGGATAAATTATATTTTACTACTGTGGACAAGATTCAGTGGTTTTCAAACATTGTTAACTACTTAGATATTGGAATTATTCCTTAATGGGTTTATAAGAAACAAGTTGCTAAATTGATTAATGAGTCAAGGAAATATATTTGGGATGGTCATTCTTTTGGAATATGGGAATTGATCAAATTGTTAGAATGTGTATCCCAAATTTTGAAATTTCATGAGATGTGAAATTTTACCATAGGTTAAGCTATGGTGGCCACATTGGGACACATGGAAAAACTACTATAATGGTGCTAGATTCAGTTCTATTTTGGACTACCATTATTAGAAATTATCACGAGTTTTTTAGGACTTGTAAAACTTTTCAATTCCAATGAATCATTTCTCAAAGACATCAGAAGACATAACAACATTTTTTATTTTGTGATGTATTTGATGTTTGGGGAATGGATTACATGGGTTATTTCCCTAATTCCTTAAAATATTTTCACATCATTCTTCTGGTGAACTATGTGTTGAAGTGGATTGAAGATATTCCAACTAGAAATGATGATGATAGAGTGGTGTCCCAATTTTTCAAGAGCAATATGTTTTGTATATTTGGGATACCAAGGTTTATTCTCACAGACCAAAGAATGTTTTCTATAATACGACTTTGGAAGCCTTACTGAATAGATATGGGGTTTTCCATAAAGTGTCTACACTATATCACCCTCAAACAAATGGTATGGATGAGGTTTCAAATAGAGTGATTAATCATATTCTTGATAAAATTGTTTACTCTGATAGGAATGATTAGAACTTAACGCTTGATGATGCACTTTAATATTAGAGGGATGGCTATGAGACTCCAATAATAATATCACCTTATAGGATAGTTTTTGGAAGAGATTTTCATTTTCCTATGGAGTTACAGAATAAAAAATTTTGGGTTGTCGAATATTTCAATTTGAATTTGTTAGATGATGGAATAGAGGGGAAGCTTTGTTTGCAAGAATTGGAAGAAATGATAAATAATGCTTATGAAAATGAATGGACTTTTAAAGATAAATCAAAGCTTGTTCATGACAAGAATAGTCTAAAAAAATTATATTGGAGAAAAGTTGATTCTATATCACTCCAATCTAAAGATATTCCTCGGTAAATTTCATTCCAAATGGGATGGACCTTTTATTGTATCAGACATTTTCCATTTTGGTACTATAAAAATTTGAGATCTTAGGACGGATGTTACATTCACCGTTAATGGACATAGGATTAAACTATTTTGGGAAGGTAATAAGAAACCTATAAGGGTGTTGTTCTAATTTTTGGAAGATTCATTCCACTGAATAATACATAATGTTTCTTCCATTTATTTTATTTGGAATAATTTTGGGAGAAGGTGCTAACCTTTTTCAGTGTTGGGTTTTTTTTATTTTTTCTTCATAATGTCTCTTTATAGTGAATAGAATTAACTAGATGGAAAGTTGATGTTTTTATTTTTCACCATAGGGAATAAACATCAGGATACTTATGGAGTGGATGCTTTACAATCTACAATGCTCTAAAGAAGCTAAAAGCTGATGAAACTTGATTCGTCCCCTTACTTTCTACACTTTGGTTACTTTTTACTTGAGCTAAATTTTTCTGGACTTAAATGTTTATTTGTTTCTGAAGGTTCTGGGCCCAGTGGAAGCATGTTTAGGCCGACACCCAACTTTATGTTCTACCCTGATCAATGATTATTCCAGGATCAATACGATGATGAACTCTAGTCTCCATGGAATAGAATCAAATATGTAGATAAATAAGGAAGAGACCCAAAACCTTTAGAGAGGATCTTTCACATCATGTTTATAATAAATTTAATTAATTTCATAATGAAAATAATACCTGTATCTTTGGTATTTTCTTTATTTATGGTGTTGATCCTCTAGAATGGCCCTTATAGATTATCTTGTTGCACTTGTAAGGATCCAAACTAGAATCCCTCTTGCAGTGATCCACACGTGCTTCGACGGCCTTCGATTGAAACCACTCATTCTTTGAGTGATAGTGCGGAGAAGCGAGTTTCTTATGTCAGTCGTTATTGATCACTTGTTCTTCGGCCTTGAAGAATGTATCTATTTCTTGAGAGGGGCGGGAAAGTGATTCGAGAGAAAAAAATTTTATCTCAACAATTCTCAATTCACCGGTCGTGTAGTTCGGTACGTGGTACAATAGACGTATATGTATATTTATTAATACGAGACTTCAGTTGCAATATCTAATTGTGTAACAAAAATTAAATACATTCATAACTTTATAGAAAACTCCTTCTATTAATAATAATACCACGTCATTATTTATGGTGTGACAACTTGTGAAAATTGGAATTATAAATAAAATTCCACATCACAAAATAATAGAAGCGTTATTTTAATTTGTGTCAACTAGTTAAATAATTGTTTATCATCTTGCAAATAATATTTTTACTATGTCACAACCCGTCCCCCAAGGCCCATGTTGTGACAACCCCAAGCCCGCCTTCCATAGGACAGGGGTTGGCGACTAGCACCGAAAGGCATATCCATGAAAAATGGGAAGGCATTGCCTTTAAACTTGCAAACACACAGTCCAATGACACAACCAGAAGCACCCACAAAGTAAACTACTGTAGTAAAAAGTCTGATGAAAGTAAAGGGGCCAGAATACAAGCCCAACTGAAAAGTGAAAAATAGCTCATGGATCATCCAATGAGGATACTACCTAAAGGGTAGGTACAGATCGCGATTAGTAGTCCC
The DNA here is from genome assembly GCA_963277665.1 of Viscum album. NCBI lineage: Eukaryota > Viridiplantae > Streptophyta > Magnoliopsida > Santalales > Viscaceae > Viscum > Viscum album. The sequence continues at coordinate 1,892,557,308 of OY728158.1, read as the reverse complement.
TATGCCACGTCACACCAAATTGTCCACCTCCGAGCACCATCCAGTCCGGGCTCCCTCAGCTTCAATCAACGATGTACATCATCTACACAAGACACAAAAAGGTGCGGGCATAGCCCGTGTATGGGTGAGTATAACGATACCCAGTAGAGACCCTGAGACCCTCGTAGGTCTCCTAGAGTTCCACAAAGGAAAAACCACAAAGTGAGACCTCAAAATGAAAGCATGAAGCATTATAAATAAACTCTAATTAGGTATATGCCCATACATATACCTAAGTTATCAAGATATACTCATCTCATAAATGAGGGTAGAATACCACAAAGGTAACACTACGAAGGTAGAAGAACCACACATGTAACACCATGAGGATAACACCACGAAGGTAGAAGTACCACACAGGTAACACTATGAAGATAGCACCATGAAGATAACACCACAAAGGTAAAAGAATCAGATCAAAATCAGGTATAACTTAAGTATATAAGTATAGATTATTAGTCGTAAGCTACACTACCACAAAACTGGGTTTCCGTAGTGCCACCCTTCAAAATCGCTAAAAAAAGAACTGATAAAGGGGGGCCTTTATCAGCGCTAAAAAAAGCGATGATAAAGGGTGAATTTTAACTATGCTAAATAAAGCACTATTAAAAGTCACCCTTTATCAACATTTTTTAGCACTGATAAAGCCCCCCTCTTGTTATCAGTGCTTTTTTTAGCGCTGTTAAAGGAGACTCCATTATCAGTGCTTTTTTTAGTAGTGCTGATAAAGGGGGTCTTTATCAGTTCTTTTTCCAAGTGATGATAAATTTCAAAAAAAGTCATGAAAAATGATATATTGTTATATAAGTATAATTATATTGATATAAATATAATATTTTTTTTAAAATATGTTTTAGTTAAGTATAAATATACTATTACATTTAATATAATTTTTTTAGTGAAAATGGATTTAAAATATTTTAAAAAAATATCATTAATTAATAAGTCTATAATTATAATTGATTAATAATCATTTAATAAAAATTTGATGATACAAAAAATCAAAAAAATTAATAAAAGATCTAAACTAAGTCGAAAATGTAACTCAAACATCAAATGGTCATAACTTTTGATCTGTGTGTCTGTTTGAGCTCTACAGCATATCGAATTGAATATTTGCGATGAGATCTACGTACTAGTAGTCGAATGGAACCTTCAGTCACATATTTTGCGGCAAAACAATGCTCATAAGGCACCCAAAACTGAGTTTTTAGTCGGGATACCATGATTTTTTTACATTCAAACATGTATAACTTTGGATCCGAATGTCTAGTAGGAATGTACCACATATAATATAGAATATTGTTTCATTTTATTCGATTTGACTGGTTGTGTAGTTGAAACAGACATCTGGATTAGAATTTATGATCCTTTTAACATTCTATGGCTTTTCAAATACACATATATATGTATTTATTCATAAATATATATATGTGTGTGTGTGTGTGTGTGTTGTATATATGTATGTATGTATGTATGTATGTATTTATTTATAAACACACATAAAAACATATTTTATAAATGTATTTAAAACTAATATTATAAATGTATATTAATATAAATATAAATAAATGGATAAAAATTTATAACTAAATATATATATATAAATAAATGTAAATAAAAATTAATATATGAAAATATATATATATATACTAATATATGAATAAATATATATGTATTCATATAACTAAATATATTTATATTAATATGAATCTATATTAATATACGAATAAATATAACTATATATATATATAATTTTAATATATGAATAAATAAATATATATATAATAATATATGAATAAATATATATGTATTAATATAACTAAATATATTTATATTAATATTAATCTATATTAATATACGAATAAATATATATATATTAATATATGAATATATGAATAAATATATATGTATTAATATAACTAAATATATTTATATTAATATGAATCTATATTAATATATGAATAAATATAACTATATATATATATATATAAATAGATATATCATTAAATAGAGAAAAAAATGAAATAGCTTAGTGGTAAAGGTGTAGGTGCATAAGGGGGCGGTCTCGGGTTCGAGTTCGGGTGGAAGCAGAGAGGGGTGCACGAGCATGTGGGCGATGTGGGGGCAAGGGAAGTGTGCGGGATAGAGGGAAGGGGTCTACCTAGCGCTGATAAAGGGGGGGTCAAGCGTTGTTAAAAACTACCCCCAACCCGATATATTTTTTTTAACTTTTTTTTTTATTTTTTTTTATTTTATCAGCGCTTAAAAAAAGCACTGATAAAAGGTTCCTTTTATCAGTGCTAAAAAAGTGCTGATAAAAGACCTTTTTATCAGATCTTTTTTTAGCACTGATAAAAGCCCCCTTTTATCAGCGCTTTTTTTAGCGCTGATAAAAGGGGCCTTTATCAGTGCTTTTCTGAGCGCTGATAAAATGGACCCCTGTCTTCGCCTCGATTAACAGTGATTTTTTAGCATTGGTAATGTGCTTTTATAGCGTAGATAAAGGTAATATTTTTAGTAGTTCTAGATCATCTTATTTTGTTAATAGGCACTGTTTCTGACCCACACAGGATCGATAGGTAATAACCCCCGCTGACCCACACAGGATCTAACCCAGTCAGGATCAATAGGCGCTGAGCCACACAGGATCACAGAGCATTGACCCACACAGGATCTGATAGATACTGACCCACATGGGATTGATAGATGCTGAACCACTTAGGATCGATGTTCTTTCTTCATGTTACAACTAGCCACAGGATTCCTCGCACCCGGTACGCTCGAGCTCTGTAGAATCAGACCCTCAATATATCGTTTGTACATCAACATCCACTAATCTTCGCAAAGGAGTAACCCAAAGGACCTCCATGTCGTAAGGGTTACAACTCCACAGACGGTGTGTCAATCAGACACCTAGTCTATGAGTTATAATCATTTTAGTTCTGAGGGCCTGGTTGGATTCGAGTTCGATCCAACCGTCTGTACTCCAACTATCTCCAAAACTCAATTGGAGTATACCAAAAGGTTTATCTCACTCCAAGGATCCCAACGTCGTAGACGGTTCATCAAACGAATGGCTAGTTCACAAGTTATTGTTGTTTAAGCGAAACTGGGCATGGTTGGGTGTCGGTCCGGTCCGACCCAGCCCGAGCCGACCTGGTCTGGGCCGACCAGACCCGGTCGAGGTCCGATTTGAATGGGCTAGGCCATGGTGGGCTCTGCCCACTATGTCGTGGCCCGACCCAGTTCGTAAGGAGGGAATGGCCCGACCCGCAAGGGCACGACCCGCTGGGCTCGTTATGCCCATAGGAGGCGTGGACAGTTGTCTGCTCAAGCTAGCATGGCGGGTTTCCCCCGTTTAGTAGGTGAAGTGGCAACGCCCCTTTAGCGTTTCCAGGTCACCTACGAGACCCACTGCGGGTCCCACCGCTACGGCGTTGGAGTCATTCTGTTTTGTGTCGTTGCTTCCTCCTATGGTCGGCCGATGTTAGTCGCCCTGTTTGACCCTGCCGCGTCCGGAAAGCCACTACCCTTCTCTGACAACAACGTGCGACGACACGCCACATCACGTCCGCAGTCGGCCAGTGTCGCCCGCTCTGCTGACAGCCGCGACATAGTGTCGTGGCCTGCTATAGCGGTGCATGATGGTGTGCCGCCTCCATCACTGTTGGCTGGTGTTGGCCGCCTGTAGATACTCGAAGCTTGACATACGTGGACATTACATTACTTTTTCGGAATACTTAATACATAACAAAAACAGACACACAAGGATTGTAATAGTTTAATGTCTTTGGAAACTTGGAACGTAATCTTCTAATCGTGGTGAAAGATCTTCAACATCTCCCATAAAGATCTCCGTTTTTTTCTTACCTAAAACCTTTCTTTATATCCCGGGGAAAATAAAACATAAAAGGGTGAGCTCAAATGCTCATTAAGGGTAAACAAAAGAAAAATCAATCACATCATATTCATAAGAACATAACATTTTGGAAATCTTAACCTGCAAAAGAGATCATAATATCATAACATGGGATAAATCATAGTAGTGAAATGAAATCCCAATAATCATAACTTAAAACATGAAACTTTTTGGCATACACACATAATCATAGAGAATCATATCTTATTAGTCAAGACTCATTTCCAAGACTATCTTAGTGGACAAAGTCCATTTCTGAACCGAGTCACCCTCGTTTCAGTCCTGTTTCACTGAACCGGTATAACCTACCATTCCATCCATTTCTATCTCATGAGATATAAAATCGTTACCCAATGCATTGGAGGGAGATATAGGTCCCACCCATCTCATAATGATACCATTCTTATGTGTGCCACAAAATCATAAATCATACATCATTGTATAACCCATGTAATAAAAAATGGGAATCTCAAACATCATGACATCATAAAACAATTCATATAGGATAAAGGAATTCATAAAAATAATTCCATCACAACATAATCAAATCAATGTAATAATAGGGATAGAAACAGAACCCTATATTATCTTAGATGGAAAATAATTTTGATAAAACACTTGAACTCCATTCTTGAGGAAAATATCATTTCTACTTCAAAAAAACTTTTCCATTCTTAACATGTCATACAATTCTAAACTAAAAGAAGTTGATTAAAAATAAACTTGAAAACTTGTAAATGAAGCTTCTTGAAAATAATGTTTTAAAAATCCATTCATGTCGTATAAGTTAAAAGAAAACATTCTTCTCGTACTTTTGTCAAAAAAGTCAAAAAGTACCTCGTACGAAAAATGACAAAAGATTCTTTTCATATCTTTTACTAAAAAATCACCGAAGGGTAAAATTTGATATAAACTATTGTAGAATGATGTAAATATTACATATTGAGGAAACATGGATGTGGATGATAAAATACACCCCAGTAAATACTAAAGTATAAACAATCTCGGATAAAAATGAGATTGTGATATTTCCCTTACCTTAGGTCCGATTTGCTTCGTAAGTGTACGAAACTACTAAATAATGATTTAAATAATGTCATTGACTTATTCTAGAATCATACTCATTTTTATGATATCATATATGGTTCAATTATGACTTTATATTACCCGTTCTTTTGTAAATTCCATGTTAAAGAGCGTTTTGGTTAAAATTGATTCATTTGTCGTCAGTGTTTTGACTTGTAATTATTCATATGATTACTTAGATCATGATTACTTAATTATAGAATATAAAACATGATTTACATATAATATATATTCAGAATATAAATATATATAATAAATCAGTAAATGTAAAGAAATACACCGTTCATGGAGACGGTAGGCCATACGTACGCATGAACGCTGTTTTCGTTTCATTATTGAGTTGAATGGAATTAAGTAGATGACATACATATATATACACATAAATCCAGTATCATTATTATGTAATATATTTCATGATTACTTATTATATATATTTTATAATCATTCATTAATGGTTAAAGTGGAGAATGAATCTCATCGCGTCGTGGAGATGGTAGTCCGTACGTACGCACGAGCGATGATATCGTTCTCATGATCGTGGGACTGTATTTGAATGTATGTATACTATTTCATAATCAATATCACTTTAAAATAATCATATATAGTTATTATTTACACCATTATACCCATCCAAGTAATGTGGTGGTGGAAAATAAATTTCACCACGGCGTGGAGACGGTATTCCGTACGTACGCACGCGCAGTGATTTCGTTTTCCATAGGATGGATAGATGGTGAAATAGGGTTGTTTCATACTTATAATAACATATCAGTATATGAGTGATACTGATGTTATTGCTTCATAATGAAAAACCTAAGAAGAATAAGTGGAAGAAGAAATAAAGGTGAAAGAATCGGTAATGGAAATTACATCTTCTTCGAAGTGCCTCTTTGAGACCTCCTCTTAGGGCACTAAAATTGGTCTTTTAGGAAGACCAGAACCTCTAGGATGTTTCTAGGGAAGTTTAGAAGAGAATTTTTTAGGGGTTAGCCGAGCTTGAAGGCTCAAAGTTGTGTGATGAAGAGAGGGAGGAGGTGCCCTTTTATAAGGGAGGAGAGGGGCACCTTTGGAATAACTAAAAATATTATTTTATTATAAAGTCAACATTTGTTTTAAATAGCTCCAAATTTATTTACTTCTATGATAAGGTGGGGATGGGTCTAAATACTCTCATCCAATAGAATTTAGGCAAGTTTAGGGTCCTATTTTAACCTTATCATTTAAATTTAACATTAAGTTAAATAATTTTACTTTTACCGTGTCTTCTTGTGTTCTTATACTATAAGGTTAATAAACTTACTATATCAAGCCAAACTAACCCCAAGTTGTTTATTATTAATATATATAACCTTATCTAAGTCATGTTTCCAAGCCTTTGATTTTTAGGAATAAAATAACAATTAATAATATAATATTTTTTTTAAAAACTATTTTATGTCAATTTTGACACTATTTAGTAATTGATTTTTGTGAAAATCATAACAGAATGATTAGTTCGAACAAAGTTAATTTAAACTATAATAACATGTCATATTAACCTATAAAATTATTGGAATTCATAAAAAGTCTCAAATTATATTTATTTGGGTATTTATAATGTCAATATTTCATTAATAAGATAATTACTGCATCATCGTTGTGTGATAAATAAATTAAATTATTTAATGTCTAAAAATTACAAATAAAATACCATTATGTAGGAAATATTTTTATCTTTCTAATGAATATTTATAGTCGAATTTATCTTATGTATAACCCCATATTAAAAATGATTTACTTATTAAACTTTGATTTTATCTATTTTAACCATTCTTTAAATAAATTAATAATAAATGTCCTAATCTAATCCATGTGGGCCTAAATGGTCATATTTTATTCCTAAGGTTGTTTTTGGTCGAATTACACTTGTCCAATAGAATTAGGACATGTGTTAGGGAAATAATAATATCATTTTTACCCTTAATTACCCTATTTACTTTTAACCGTGGTAAAAAATGTAAAAAGTTACTATTCACCAAAAATTATTTTCATCTCATTGAACCACATTTTACTTACTTACATCAATCGTGTCTCTCAGATTTTTGAAATTCCACTCACAGAAGCGGTAAAATTATGTTTTATGAAAAATTCAGTTTTTTTAACTACCACATAGTGGTTTCACTATTCATCAAAAAATGAATGTTTCCAGAAAAAATACCAAAAATTAGATCTAAGCTATATTTGATATTATGAATTCAAAAATGATGTCTATTTTATCAAATTCAAAACATATCATTTTCATTAACTAATTTAAAAATTAATTCCCATCGTCAAAACAAATAGCTTGTTCTTAAGAGATAATAACTATCAAAAGATTGACACTTGTTTTTGACTGGTTTAAATGTGAAATTACATCCAATGATGAACATTGTATTAAATTGTAAAAATATATTCTAAATATACTTTAAAACCACTCAAATTAATAATTTATCACTATTAATTATTTCGATTAAAAATATTGTTTTTAATTATAATTTAGTAATTTTCACTATTCATCAGAATATGAAAGTTATCCGAAAAGTACCAAAATTTCACCTTAGGCTAAATTCGATACTCCGAATCCAAAAATGAAGTCCATTTTGAGAGCTAAAATTTCTAAAATTTTAAAAGGTGGTTATTACTATTCATAACGGCTAGTTTTAATAATATTTTAATAGCATATCGTTGTTTAGTGAAACTCAGTATTGCATACTACACATGCTATCGAGGAAGGTCGTGATTTAGTGTAATGAAAGGCAAGTCAAGGATTCATGTTGTGAAAGCTTCTTTTGGTGTAGCGTATAACACAAGACATTAATGAAATTAAAAAGAATATTTTTCATAAAATCTCGGGGTGTTACACCGCCACTATCATCTTCCATCTGGGGTCTCATCCAACCCGAAGATAATGATTTCAAAAAACACACCAAAATTCCAACAAGGGAAGAGTGTCTGGGTTTTGTTCGTTTGGCCTGCACTTTCCACATTAGCTTGATAGAAAGAGGGTAGCAAGAAAACTTCATCAAATTTTGGAAACAAATAAACATTAAACCCGACCTTGAGATCGTTGGAGAATGTCCAAGATTGAGGAAGAGTCAGTGTTCGTCATCCCTACAACAAGCCACCAACGATGCCGCTCAATCATCGTTCTTTGTTTTTGGGTTTGGTGTGGCTCGTCACCACTCGCAGGAACCGGTCCCACCCTCTAAGGGGTTGACGTCATGACACATTATCAGAACTTCGTCACTTGGTGAATTTTTGCCAATACCCCTCCCCAAGCTCTATATAAATAGGATATGGGGAGGGCGAGTAATGCTTGTGGAATTTATGGGGGTTCATTTAATTGGAACATTCCTAATTGTTTACGATGTTGTTGAAAAAGATTTGAAGGGTCAAGGCATTTAATGTCTTGACACGTCGTTGGTCCTACAGAGCTTCTTGTACATTGGAGTAAAAGAAAGAAAGAAATAAAATAACAAAGTTATTTTATTATTCTTTTAAAAGTCCAAAATCTAAATTTTTTTCTAGACCTATTGCGGTTGAATTGAAGACTCCCTTATGCAAATCCTGGCACTGTGGATTCAACGGTGCCCTTGTATTTTTAATCCGAGCATTGGTTCGAAAGTTAGAAAATACCGCTCGCGGGTTTACTAAACTTACCTTAAAAAGTTCAAAAATTCATTTCGGGCACATCGGGCCTCGGAATAATGCGTTGTCAATTTTTGTAGACTCGTAATAATTCCATATGATTAAAAAAATACATGGAAAAATCCGGGACATTACATTCTCTCCACCATAGGTCTTTTCGTCCCCAAAATCCTCAACATAGACTAAAAAAATGGAGGTACTGAGCACGAATCTGAGCCTCCCGCTCCCAAGTGATCTCTTGGAGGTTCCTGTGCTACCAGCGAACGCATACCAGAGGTATTGACCACCCATGAAGGACTTGCTCATGTCGATCCTCAATCTCCACTGGAACCTCCATAAACGTCATCCCATCATCAAAGTCTTGCTCGCTGTGGTCGATGATGTGAGATGGGTCATGCACGTATCTCCTCAACTGGGATACGTGGAAGATGTCGTGCACCCTCTCCAACTACGGTGGTAGTTCCAAGCAGTATTCCACCTCGCCAATCCTCTGATGTATCAGAAATGGTTTGATAAACCTTGGTGATATTTTTCTAACTCGGTCAAATCTCTATAGTCCCCATCGAGGAGAGACTCAAAAGAATACGTGGTCCCCCTCTTGGAAATCCAAAGGTTTTCTTATCCTGTCATCATAAGAATTCTACCTACTTTGTGTAGTCTTCATCTGCTCCTAGATGATCTGCACCTTCTTAGTGGTAGCTCATACCAACATTGGACCCATAAGTACCGACTTCCCTGGGTTTGTTTAGCATAGAGATGATCTGCATGGTCGACCATACAAGGCCTCAAATGTTGCCATACCAATGGTGGAGTGATAACTATAATTGTATGTGAACTCCACCAAGGGCAAGTGATCATCCAAACTATGGAGAAAATCAAGGATACAAGGACGCAACATGTCCTCCAGTGTCTGAATGGTCTGCTCCGTCAGACCATCCACCTATGGATGAAAGGGAGTGCTCAAATATAGCTGATTCATGAATGTCTCCTTCAATACCTTCCACAACCGAGAAGTAAAACGTGTTTCATGATCAGAGACGATCATCGATGGCACCTCATGAAGCCGCACGATATTTTTTAGGTAGAGGCATCCCAAGCCCTCTACTGATCCCTACTCTTAGATGGGTAAGAAGTGGGATGACTTGGTGAGTCAGTCAACGATCACCCAGATGGAATCATATCCCCTAGACGTATATGGAATCCATGTCACAAAGTCCATGGAGATTCCATCCCACTTCCACTCTGGAACCTCTAGTGGTTGCGCTAAGCCTACTGGGACCTGATGCTCAGTCTTCACTTGATGAAAAGTGAGGCATCATGAAACAAACTTTTCCAAAACATTCTTCTTCCCTAGCCACTAGTACTGGCGCTGGAGGTCATAGTGCATATTTTCCACACCTGGATGTACCACCAGAGGGGAAAAAATGAACTCCCTCAACACCTCCTCCCGTAGCACCAATAGTACCATGGTATGTTCTCTGAAGAGGATGACGTGCTCCCCACCTTCATAAAATCCATCAAGTGAATATCTTGAGGATATCTGATCATGTCGAGCCTCATAGTCAATGTCTATAAGATGTACCTCCCTGACTCACTAAAGGAGTGGGGGAGTGACTATCATAGACTAGAGGTAAGCAGATTCATCTCTATCCATGAAAGATATCTACATCGCGGCTAGCTTCTCAGTCGCCTCACAAATCAACTGTAGATCATACCTCTTACTGAGTGCATCTGCTACAACATTTAACTTCCCATGAGTATAGACTATCTCAAAGTCATAGTCTTGGAGGAACTCTAGCCATCGGTGTTGTCTTGGGTTCATGTCCTTCTGAGAGAAGATATAACAGTGACTCTTTTAATTAAAGTAGACTATAAAATGTTCTCCCATCAAGTAATGTTGCCACATCTTCAATGAAAAGACCACTTATACTAACTCTATGTTGTGGGTAGTGTAGTTCTTCTCATGTTGTCTCAGATGTTGCGAACCATAAGTGATCACTGCTCACTCCTGCATCAGGACACATCCATGTCCGATCCATGATCTGTCACAGTATACTACATACCGAACACCCTCTTCTAGTAGCCTCATTATGGGGGCACTCGTTAGTCTCTACCTCAGCTCCTGAAAACTCTACTGGCATCCCTCCGTCCATATGAAGGGTTGTCCCTACTTCATCAATGCTGACAACGGTGTCACAACTATGGAAAAGTCAGGCATGAATCTTCAGTAGTATCCATCCAACCCTAGGGAACTTCACACCTCAGTCACACTCCTGGGTGGCTCCCAAGCAAGAACAACCTCTATCTTCGCCAGATCCACTGCAACTCCAGCGTCTGAGATAACATGTCCTAGAAAGTGGACCTCTTGTATCTAGAACTAGCACTTTGAGATCTTACAATAAAGCTGGTGATATTGGAGTGTATCCCGAACTATTTGCAGATGATAGGCATTATCTTCCTCCAATGCCGAGTATATCAAGATGTCGTCAATGAAGACCACCAAAAAGCGATCAAGGTATGGCTTGAAGATCATTTTCTTGAGTCCCATAAACACTGTAAGGGTGTTGGTCATGCCGAATTGCATAACCAAGAACTCATAGTGTCCATACCCACATATGAAGGTCGACTTCTTCACATCCTCATCTTGTACTATGAGCTGATGGTAGCCTGATCTAAAGTCTATCTTTGAAAACCAACGAGCTCCCTTCAACTGATCAAAAAGATCATGAATCCTCAGAAGTGGATACTTGTTCATCACGGTCACCTGGTTTAGGCACTGATAGTCCACACAGAGTCTCAAACTCCCATCTTCCTTCTTGGAAAACAAAATTGGGGATGACCATGGAGAAACACTAGGCCTTATGAACCCCTTCATCTGCAAGTCCTCCAACTATACCCGTAACTCACGAAGTTCAATGGTTTCCATCTGATATCCTGGTGTAGATATCGGTGTCTTCCCAGGGTATAAGTCGATGTAAAGGTCTACCTCCATATGTGAATGTAGTCCCGGAACATCATCAGGATAGACACCGACATACTGGTCCACCAATACAGGATAACTTAGACTCTCAACATCAACTACTTCGAGGGTAAGGCTAGCCAACTGATGAGTGATCGGATTCACCCTCATCTTGGTAAGTCTATCTTGTGCTGCAAAGGATCCCTTCTCACCGGTGAAGGAAACCTTGTCTCATCTTTACGGACACACCACACTTTGCACCTAATACAACCAATCTAATCATGGACTGTGGATAACCAGTTCATAACCAAGATGATATTGTAAGGCCTCGACAGTTCTACTAGAAGATCCCAATAGATGTTCTCAGCTCATAGAGTAAGATCACACTACTGACACCAGTGTGTAATCATCTAATCCCCTCTTGTAGAGGTCTCTAACTATAAGGATCGAGCCAACGGATCCACCAGAATCTCCAAGCTCCGAATGAGGGTTGTGGAAATAAAAGAGTGACTGGAGCCTGTTCCTATAAGTACTTCAGCTAAGGTGGAGTAGACATAGATTGTACCTCCAATCATCTCTAGATCTCTGTGGTTATAGGCCTCAGCTTCCTGGAGCTGATCTCATCCCTTTCCACATGCTCCCTATGGTCGGGGTGGACCACCTAGTGGTAGAGGTGGTAGAACCTCGAATCACCACCCACCGCCTGTTACATAGCTGGCTCCTCTTCCACTTCCGCTTGATGCCTACGGACCTCCCCGATCGAATCTCTACCTCTGCCTCAGTAGTCCCTCGACTGTCTATTGGTCATCTATGAAGGTTCCGGGCACAGCGGAAGCGTGGTTGGGTTGGCACCCAACATTGATTTTTACCATGAACAATGATTATTACAAGATCAATATGATGATGAACTCCAGTCTCTGTAGAATATAATTAAATATTTAGATAAAGAAGAAAGAGGCCTGAAACCTTTAGATAGGATCTTGAAAATCATGTTTATAATTAATTTAATTAATTTCATAAATAAAAATAACACCTGCATCTTTCGTATTTTTCTACATTGACGATGTTGATCGTCCGGAATGACCCTTCTGGATTATCTCATTGTGCTTGTAAGGATTCAAAATAGAATCCCTATAACGATGATCCACACATGCTCTGATGGCCTTCGATTGACACTGCTCATTCTCTAGGAGCTAGCATGGTGAAGTGAGTGTCTTGTGTCAGTCATTATTGATCCCTTGTTCTTCATCCTTGAAGAACATCTCATGTTATTGAGAGGGGAGAGAATACAGTTCGAGGGAGAAATTGTTTGGATCAAAAATTCTCAATTCACCAAGCGTGTGGTGTGGTGCCTAGCACAATTGGTGTACTTGTCTATTTATATTCATGGAATTTTAGTTACAATATTTAATTGCATAGAAACAATTAAATACATTCATGAACATAGAGAAAACCCATGCATTTAATAATAATATTGCGTCATTATTTATGGTGCCCCAACTTGCGCAAAATGAATGATAAATTCCACGTCACAAAATAATTGCAGCGTTATTTTAATTTGTGCCAACTAGTTAAATATTTTTTTACCGTTTTGTAAATATTTATTTTACTACCAGACTGACCTTGGTCTACTCAAAACTCCACTTCTATTTATTGAACACTTGAATAAATAAATAAATAATTTATTCTCTTAAATAAATATTTTATTTAAAAACTTGTAAATAAACATTTATTAAATGTTCAGTAAAATAAATAAATATATTTTATTTAATTTATGCGATCAGTTTAACTTGAATAAAATTAGTCCACAGTCTTGAGAATAATATTTATTTCATTAATTAAATTCAAATAGAATTTAACCAAGAACACAAAAATACTATGTGTGTGACCCTCTAGGATTCTTTCTCATTGGTATTAGACGGGATTTCCTAAAGTCCAAGATTATTGTCTAGAAACGGGTCAAGGAATCCAAAAAAAAAGAATGTAAAGTCGCAAAAATGACATCCACATATGAACACTCATTGTGTAATATAATCCCTTGGTTGTAATATATCATCAAGTTGGTTTCATGATTGTGTCATCATCTTTTATGATTGATAAATAGTTATTTTACTACCTGAAATAAACTTGTCGTTACACCATAGCCATGGAATTTCACGTGATGGTTCTATTTCAATCAAAGGGCCGAGATATCAAATTCCATAAATGGACGGGACAGATCCTTCCTCGACTTATCCATTAATAACATGTAACTCGTGACGCACCCAACATACCCTACTTCCCGCCAATTGTATATGTGATGGTTTTGATCAGTAAATCAAAGTGTGTAAGTCATGAAACATATTTATGATAATCTTAAATTCTAAGGATCAATACACATGCTCGCAGATAGAAATATCCGATGACACCAAAACATGTGGAATTCCTACTAGCGGGTCTATTCTCATAATCTCATATCCTGGAGGTTAACAAGTGTGAACTTCATGAGAGGAAGTATGATCTGGTTATGAGTACTTTCACCTGATGGTATGCATGAAATTTGTCCCATAATAGCATGTCATCTAACCATAGAACTATATTTAGGAATATTGTTATAGCATTTCATGGTTCTCATCTTAGTGGGGAACTGACATGACCTTATCAATGAAACAAATACTCTAGGACATTATTACATCATAGTCATACAGAACAGTGAACAATATGTAATAATACATTAAATATCCATGTAATCAATGTAAAACCAGTTGGTTATAGGAAACCAAGTCTGAGAAACTTCCACTTGGACTAGATCCAACTACCTATCACTTTCAGTCTGCTTGACCTCATATAATGATCATGTTTCTGCTGAGTCAAGGCTTTAGTTAAGGGGTCTTCCACGTTGTCTTCTATGGAAATATTACTCACTGTAACTTCACCTCTATAAGAAAAATACCTCAAGAGATGATACTTCCAATGTATGTGCTTCATCTTCGGATGTGACCTTGGATCTTTTTGCAAGAGCCACCACTGTAGTATTATCACAGTATGGTGTGATAGGATCTTTAATACTAGGTATCACATCTAGCTCCTGGACTAAGCTTCACATCCAAACTGCTTTTATAGCTACCTTAAAAGCTACAATATACTCGAACTCTACTATAGAATCTACAACCACACTCTGCTTTGAGCTCTTCCAGCTCACTATACCTCCATTCAAAGTGAAGATGTATCTCGTTTGCGACTTCATGTAATCTTGATTAGTCTGGAAACTAGCATCTGAATATCCTCTGATGACTAGTTCCTCATCTCCTCCATAAACTAGGAACATATCCTTAGTACGACTCAGATACTTTAGGATAGTCTTGACTTCCATCTAATGGTGGTCACCTGGGTCATCTTGATATCTGCCTACCACACTCAATGCGTAGGCAACATCCAGCCTAGTACATAGCATGGAATACATGAGTGATCCAATCACTGATGCGTATGGATTCCTTAACATTATATTTCTTTCCTCAGGTGTATGAGGACACATTTTCATGGAAAGATGATTTCCATGTGACGTTGGTAACACTCCCCTCTTGGATTGTTCCATACTGAATATCTTTAGTATCTTATCAATGTATGTACATTGACTTAGGTCCAGAAATATCTTGGTTCTATAATGATGGATATTGATCCCAATAATATATACTACCATTACCAAGTACTTCATGGATAATCATTGATTCAACCATTCCTTAACAGACTGTAAGACTAGTATCTCATTTCCAATAAGTAATATGTCATCAACATATACTATTAGGAAAATGACTACACTCCCACTAAACCGTTTGTAGACACAAGGCTCACATTCATTCTTGATAAAAAAAATTTCTTTTATGGATTCCTCAAAATTAATATTCCATGACCTGGATGCTTTCTTTAATCCATTAATGGATTTCTACAAATTGCATACCTTATTGGAATCCTTTGGAGTTACAAACCCTTCAGGTTATGTCATGTAGACATCTTCTTGAAGGTTCTCTTTAAGGAATTCTGTTTTGACATCCATTTTACAAATCTCATAGTCATGGTAAGTCAAAGTGGCATGTAGAATTTTGATAGATTTTATCATTGAAACTGGTGAGCAGGTTTCATCATAGTCAATTCCTTGATTTTTCTTAAAACCTTTTTCAACTAGTCATGCCTTATAGGTACTCACTTGTCCTTCCATGTTCAGTTTCTTCTTGAATACCAATTTGCAACCAACAGGATTTACACCAACTGGAGGGTCTACTAAAATCTAGACTTGGTTTTGGTATATGGAATCCATTTCAAAATTCATGGATTCTTTCCACTGGGCAATGTTTGTGCCACTTACTGCTTCCTTGTAGGTTATAGGATCATTATTATCAACTAATAATGAGTCACCATCCTCGGTAACTAGAAAATCATACGGTTCCAGTTCTCTATCCTCTCTTGTACTCCTATGTAGTACTTGTGTCTCTAGAATATATTATTCTTCTACGGGGCTTTGTGGAATATTTTCCTGTACCAACTCTTGTATACCTTGAGCCTTAACCGCATTGAAGTTTATCTTGCACCCACTATCTCTTTTTGAGATGTGCTCCCTCTCAAGGAATATGAAATTTCTTTCCATTATAACCTTTTTTATGAGGGGTTGTATAGGTAATATCTTTTTGTTTCCATGGGGTATCCTATAAAGGTACACTTTATGCCTAGAGATGTGAGTTTTCTACCTAAATAGGCCTTAACAAATTCTTCGCTACCCCACACATGTAAATTCGATAACATGGATTTTCTTCCACTCCAGAACTCGTATGGAATACCATTTATCGATTTAGTTGGTACTTGGTTTAGTATGTGTGCCATTCTTTGTAACGCATACCCCTAAAAGGATAATAGAATACTTCCATGACTCATCATTTATCTCACCATGTCTAACAAGGTGTGGTTCCTACTTTCGCTTACACCATTCCATTGAGGTGTGTAAGGAGGAGTGAGTTGGGATAGGATCCCAAACTCTTGTGAGTAATCAATGAAGTCCTGATTAAGATATTCCCCACCTCGTCCTGAGCAGAGTTTCTTAATATTATTACCAATCTTGTTCTTAACTTCATTCTTGTATTCCATGAACTTATCAAATGAATGTGACTTATACCTCATTAAGTAGATATATCCATATCTACTAAAATTATCAGTAAAAGTTAGGAAGTATGAGTACCCACCCCTTTCTTATACTGGAAATGGTCCACACACATCGGTATGAACCAATTCAATAAGTTATTTATCCCTTTCACCTTTCTCACTAAATTGGGGTTTGGTCATTTTGCCTTGTAAACATGCATGACATTTTCCAAGTGGGTTTAGTTCGAACGAATCTAAATATCCATCTTGGTGTAATTTTTTCAAGCGTTTCTTGTTTACATGACCTAGCCTTTGATGCCAAAGTTGGGTGTGGTATTAGTCATGTGAAGTGTCTTTGTTATCAATTTCCATTACTTGGTTTCTATAATCCAACATGTAAAGTCCATTGTATAAATGTTCCCTACCATAACAAATGATATCTTTGTAAAAGAAGAAAAATTCATTTCCAAACATGAAAACAAATCCATATGTATCTAATTTGGACACAGAAATAATGTTTTTAGTAACAGAAGGCACATAATAACAACCCTTTAACACCAAGATCATCCTAGTTGGAAACTTGAGGTGGTAGTCGACAAAAGCTACAACAGCAAGTTTAACTTCATTAACTGCTCGTAGATCTACCTTCCCTCAATCAATCTTCCTGAATCTACTTGGTTCCTATATTTGGATACATATGTGAGAACCAAAAGTTGTATCTAATACCTAATTTGTAGAAATAGATAGATTTCATTCAATAACAAGTTCACTTGAAGCTTCCCCTTGATTATTATGCTAGGTGCAGTTCTTCTTCTAGTGGCCCTTCTTGCCACATGAAAAACAAATAGCCTCTTGTTCCCTTGCCTCCCCTTTGATATTCCTCTCATTGGATGGTTTTGATGAAGCTTTGGGCTTAAATCTCTTCACCTTCCCTTTCCTCTTATTCAACATAAGGACAAAAGGATTTCTACACTTCATATGTTTTCCCACTTGGCGAATGTGGATAAGAAGATCCGATAGATACTTCTCAATGTTGTTCATATTGAAGTTGATAACAATGTTAGAGAAGATCTGAGGGAGTGATGTGAGAATGATATCAGTGCCCAGTTATTTTCGGACTTTAAACCCTAGAACCGCTAGGTGCTCAATGTAGCCAATGAGAATGACTACATGAGGCACAGCTAGGGCACCTTCTCCAATAATACTCTGAAAGAGTGTCTTAGAGATCTCAAACATTTCCTGTCTTGCTCTATCCTGGTATATACCACGGAGGTGCTCGAGCTTGCTATAAGAATCCATGTTTTCATGAGACTTCATGAAATAACTAGACGTTGATGATATCATCAAACATTTAACGTCGATCACGTCGTTCATATGTTTCTCATAGACTAGGAAATCCTCATCACTTGCCTCTTTGGAAGTAGGATCAGGTAATGATGACTCCAGCACGTAAGACTTCCGTTCATGGAATACGATAACTCGAAGGTTTCTAAACAATTCCTAGAAGTTACTACCAGTGAGAATGTTGTATTTATCCAAAATTGATTGAAGGGATAGTGTGGTTGATGAGTTTTTCATTTTTATGCTACAATTAAAAGAGCATATCATTAGTACTTTCTTAATTACATTTTATAAGAAATAAAAAAATTTATGAAGTCTCCCACTATTTTTTCAAGTCCAAATATCCCTCACCATTGAACATAGAATTTCCAGTTTCTATGACATTCTAGTGGCAAGGATCCATATTATCCTTTTCATAACCCCAACAAGGGTTTTTCAAGCTATTAGAAGGTATTTAGGTAGGAAGGTCTTTTCCAACTGTGGGCTTTCAGCTCCTTGATATTTTGAGTGGACTCCCCAATCCTGAAATCATGAATTTGGATTTCCTCAACTCTTGCCTCCAATATTACACCAAGTCTAGAAAGGGATACTCCTCTATATGTAATATGGTTAAGTCAACCTGAAACCTTTCATAAGGGATTCCTATATAAAAGTAAGTGTCCCGACAAGGGTTGGTCAAACAGATAGTTTTATTGATTTTTTCCCTTAATCAAGTAACTAAAGGATTTTTCTGACTTAATATTTTATTTGAGGGAAGTTTATCTCATATGCATGAATTTCTTATTATCATTATCACACACTTTTTAATATTAAGTGGAACTTACTTAAGTGATTAACCATGTCTTGATAATATTTACTCATAGGTATGGTATATTTTCGTTCCATCTTGCATGTTTGTTTAATTCATTAATTATGTGATCGTGACAACACATCCATAATGATAAACCATGCAACTGACAGAATTAAAATAAAGTAAATGGCATGATTGCGAGCTTTTCTTATGGTTAGTTTATCTAGCAGTTGATAAACTAACCCTGACCTAAGGGAGAAACACCGTGAACCTTTTGGGTTTTTTTATAGATTCCACCTGTCCTCCTCTGTATCTCCTGGGATTGGTTTTGTCATGGCTCTAGCTTGAACCGCCTCCACTAGCTTGGGAGTTCCATCCATTACATATGAATTTTTTATCTCACAAGTAGGTGAGGGGTAAAAAGGGGTTTTACATAAAAGAAACCTTAGGCACGCAGGCCCAATATATTAGTGAGGAGAAGGCTCACAGGCCAACAAATATAATTCAAATAAATAAATTAAACGAATCCATCCACATAAAAAGGTCTTGGTCTAGCTCATTATCATCCATACATGCAACGACATTTAAACATAAATAAAACATGCAATCAATTCTTTAATCATTCTTGTTTAAGATAAAGCATGCTCGAATGAATTAATTATCATATTTAATTAATCAATCCTTTTATCTTAAACCCTTTTATGAATTTCCTTGAGATTTTCATCCATCGTAATTTTAAACAAATAAATTCATTTAAAATTATCTCTGTACGTAACTTGTACATTGGTGGCAACCTGGTGAATTTTTATTCATAACTACTCAATGAGTAGAAATGAATATTACACAGATGTTAAATTAAACACAGATATATAAAACACATATCACGTGTTGTGCCTCAGATTTAGGCCCACACGATGGTACACGTCTCAGGGGTTTAAATAATATAATAATAAATTTTAATAAATCTATGAAATTTGGATGAGTACACAATTTCTAGTTCATACTACACAGTGTGTACTATATTTCACCATCTATCTGAAGTACACGCCTGGGGAAATGGCGTATGAGTGTACTTTAGAAATATTTGGAGTACATGGCGTGTCCAGTTGGCCACACGCCATGTAGTTCCTTATTACATGGTCTCCAGTTGGGCTAGCCATGTACGAGGTACACGGTCCAACCCTAACCCGAAGGGACAACACGTCGTATCCATTTGGGCCACACGACATGTAATCTGGAAACCGTGTGCCAACTATTCATGGTCAACACACAGAGAAATTTAAGACTTAGAAATACTCCAACACATGACTTGGTTTGGCAGACCAATCTGATGCATTGAATCTTGACTAAATGATGTGTACTGCCGAATACACATCGTGTCTTCTGGTGTTGTACAACTGGGATGCTTTGGCACCTATGGATGAGATCCTCTATTTTATTTTAATCAAAATTAAAAGAAAATATCGTTTCTGAAAGATGAACAAGAAATGAAAGGGGAGGAATAAATATCGAGATTCATATTTTCAGAACGATTAACTTGAATTGAAACAACTAAATTATTAAATGTTTAATTCATAAATTAAATATTTAAATAATTATAAACTATAATGTAACCACTCTGATACCACTTGGAGGTTTCGGGCGTAGCAGAAGCATGGTTGGTTTTGGACCCAACATTGATTTTTACCATGATCAATGATTATTCCAGGATCAATGCAACAATGAACTCTGGTATTCATAGAATATAATCAAATATTTAGATAAAGAAGAAAGAGGATCGAAACCTTTAAAGAGGATATTTCACATCATGTTTATAATTAATTTAAATAATTTCATAAAGAAAAATAATACATAGATCTGTGGTATTTTTCTTCATTGATGATGTTGATCATCCAGAATAACCCTTTAGAATTATCTCATTGTGCTTGTAAGGATTCAAACTAGAATCCCTCTAGCGGTGATCCACACGTGCTCTGATGGCCTCCGATTGACACCGCTTGTTCTCCGGGTGCTAGCGCGGTGAAGTGAGTGTCTTATGTCGGTTGTTCTTAATCGTCTTTTCTTCAACCTTGAAGAACATCTCTCATTCTTGAGAGTGGAGATAAGAGGATTCAAGAGAGAAATTTTCTGGCTCAACAATTCTCAATTCACCAGGCGTGTGGTGTGGTGTCTAGCATAATAGGCATACTTGTCTATTTATATACATGGAATTTCAGTTACAATATTTAACTTTCTTAGAAACAATTAAATACATTCATGAACTTAGAGAAAACCCATGAATTTAATAATAATTATGTGTCATTATTTTTGGTCTGCCAACAGGCGCAAAACGGAATGAAAAATTCCGCATCAAAAAATAATAGGAGTGTTATTTTAATTTGTGCCAACATGTTAAATAATCATTTACCATCTTGAAAATAATTATTTTACTACCGGACCGACCTTGGTCTGCTCAAAACTCCACTTACATTTATTGAACACTTGAATAAATAAATAAATAATATATTCTCTTAAATATATATTTTATTCACAAACTAGTAAATAACTATTTATTAAATGTTCAATAAAATAAATAAATAAATTTTATTTAATTTATACAATCATTTTAACATGAATAAAATTATTCCACGGTCTTGAGAATAATATTTAATTAATTAATTAAATTCAAATAGAATTTATCTAAGACCACAAAAACACTTAGTGTGTGAACCTCTAGGATTCTTTCTCATTGGCATTAGGCATGATTTCCTAAAGTCCAAGATTACTATCTAGCAATGGGTCAAGTCACACAAGAAAAAGAACGTAAAGTCGCAACAATGACATCCACATACGAACGCTCACTGTTTAATATAATCCCTTTGTCCCAATATCTCATCAAGCAGGTTTCATGACTGTGTCATCAACTTTTATGCTTGATACGTCGTTCGTTGACTACCAAAAATAAACTCGTCGTTGCACCATGGACATGGAATTTCGCACAACAGTTCTATTTCAATCAAAGGGCCGAGATATAAACTAACATAAATTCAAGGGGAAAATCCTACCTCGAATTATCCATTAATAACAGTCACTCATGACGCACCCAACCTTCCCTACTTCCTGCCAACTGTCTACATGACAGTATTCATCAGTAAATCAAAGTGTGTATGTCATGACACGTATTAATGATAATTTTAAAGTATAAGGATCAATACACACACTTGCAGATAGAAATATCTGATGACACCAAAACACGAGGAATTCCTACTAGTGGGTATGTTCTCATAATCTCCTATCTTGGAGATTACCAAGTGCGAAATTCATGAGAGGAAGTCTCATCTACTTATGAGTACTCACACCTAATGGTCTACATGCTATGTGTCCCATCATAGCATGTCATCCAACTATAGAACTATATTTAGGAATATTTTTATAGCATTTCAAGTTTCTCATCACAGTGGGGAACTTCCATGACCTTATCAATGCAACAAATACTCTAGGACATTATTACATCATAGTCATGCAGAACAATGAAATATATGTAATAATACATTAAATATCCATGTAATCAATGTAAAACCAATTGGTTCTAGGACACCAACTCTTATAGTCTGTACGGTAGGTAGGGAAGTTGCGAACTATGTGACCATGCCCGCCGCACGAGTAGCACAGCATGCTCCTAATTTGACCTCCTCTGTCCCATGAGCCCCACACCACTAACACTCTATCTTGAGTTCATTCACCAGAAGGTCTAGCCCACTTGGGCTCCAGAGCCATCTGTCTACTACCTACTGCAGATGACTCTGCTACCTGATGTCTAGTGGTGGCTCTCGCTGTTGGTTCCTACTCAGCTAGGAATCTCTCCACCAAAAGTGCTCTCTCTAGCACCCTAGCCTGCATGGGAATGATAAGCGATATCATTGATTCTCTAATCTCTATTCGGAGACCTTGATCAAATGTTCGGGCCCTGAAGAAAGGGTCTCATACCATTTCAGTGGAGTAACGGGAGAGATCATTGAACCTTGTTGAGTACTAGGCCACGGTCATGTTGCCCTACTATAAGTGTAGCAACTCTTATATACGCACTAAGCATAAAGTTGCTGGGAATAACTCTACCCTGAAAAGGCCCTCGATGTCTACCCAGGTGAGGGTCGCCTCATCGTGTATCTGGAGTGTTAGACTCCACCATCTTTCAGCTGCTCCCTGGAAGAGACTGCCAGCTAGGATCTCTATCAAATCAGTTGGAGTCCCCACTAAGCGAAAAACTCTGGCCACACCCTCTAGCCAATCCTCAACCGCCTGCGGGTCCATCTCACCTCGGAACCTCGGAGGCCTCTACCGTTGAAACTCGTGCAACGCACTCAGTCGGCGTGCACCCTATTCTGGTGGGGCTAGTAGAAATGGTTTCCCAACGGGTAGTGGTGCTTCTAGTATACCACATGAATGTTCTAACGCCGTAAGAGGGCCCTGCACCGAGGACTCATCGCTTGGTGGGCCGTCATCACATACTCTCTCGGGAATCCTGGCTGGTGGTCTATGTGATGGCATCATAAAAGAAAACAGGTGTGCCACAGTAAATAAGTTATACCGGGTGAGCTGACTCAAATAGATCACAAGAAAAACTATTCAAAAACACACGAAATCAGTGTTTTCGGGCACTGAGTCAGCAATCAGAAACCAGGGTCCTGGGTCCTGGTGTATGGATACGTCGGCCACCGCACCAACACCGGATTCCCCAAACTGAAAACCACACTCATAACACTTAACACTATCGCCACATTGAAAAGATTAGAGTCCTAGTTCTTCGGTAGAATCAAATCCTCTGACACCACTTTGTCAAGACCCGCCCCCTGGGGCCCGTGCCGTGATTACCCCAAGCTCGCCTTATAAAGGCCAATGGTTTATGACTAGCACTGAAAGGCATGTCCCTGAAAAACGGGAAGGAATTTCCTTTAAACCTGCAAACACAAAGTCTAAGGACACAACCAGATGTAACCACGAAGTAAACTGTTTTAGTAAAAAGTGTTTTGAATGTAAAGGGGTCGGAATACAAGCCCAACTGAAAAGTACAAGTATAACTGAAAAGTGAAAAATCGATCTGGGATCATCCATCGAGGATCCTACCTGAAGGGTAGGTACAACTCACAATCAGTAGTCCCTATGCCACGTCACACCAAATGGTCCACCTTTGATCACCGTCCAGTCCTGGCTCCCTCAACCTTGATCAATGTTGTACATCGTCTGCACAAGACACTACAATGTGCATGAGTAACCCGTGTGTGGGTGAGTATAACGATACTCAGTAGAGACCTCAAGCCCCCATAGGTCTACTAGAGTTCCACAAAGGAAAAACCACAATGCAAGACCTCGAACTCAAAGCATGAAGCATTAGACATCAACAATACTTAGGTATATGCCCATACATATACCTATGTTATCAAGATATATTAATCTCATACATGAGGGAAGAATACCACAAAGGTGACACCACAAAGGTAGAAGTACCACACATGTAACAGCACGAAGATTACACCACGAAGGTAGAAGTACCACACAGGTATCACCACAAAGATAACACCATGAAGATAACACCACAAAGGTAAATTAATTATCTCAAAATCAGTTATAACTTAAGTACAGAAGTACATATGATTAGTCATAAGCTAGATCGTCTTATTCTGTTAAGAGGCACTACTGCTGACCCACACAGGAACGATAGGTAATAACCCCCGCTGACCTAAACAAGATCGGTAGGCGCTGACCCACACAGGATTGTTGAGAGCTGACCCACAAAAAATCTGATAGATGCTGACCCACACAGGATCGATATATATTGACCCACTTAGGATCAACGTTCTTTCTTCACGTTACATGCACCCACAGGATTCCTCGCACCCGGTGCACTCGAGCTCCGTAGAATCTACCACTCGAGATATTGGTCATACCTAGACCGCCACTACATGCCACAAAGGAGTAACACAATGTACTGTTATGTCGTAAGGGTTCCAACGCGACAGACGGTGTGTCAATCAGACGCACGATCTGTGATTTATAAGCGTTTTAGTTCTGAGGGCCCGGTTGAATTCAGGTTTGATCCTACCAGGAAGTACTCCAACTGTCTCCAAAACTCAAGTGGAGTATACCAAACGTTCTATCTCGCTCCAAAGATCCCAACACCATAGATGATTCATCAAACGGACGTCCGGTTCACAAGTTATGGCTCTTTTAGCGAAACTAGGCCTGGTTGGGTTCAGGTCCGGTCTAACCCGGCCCGACCTGGTCTAGGTTGACCCGGCAGGGCTGGGTCGTGGCGGGATCAGCCCATTGGGTAGCGGTCTGGACTAGTCCATAAGGGGATTGTGCCCGGCCTGGCCCGTTGGGCTCACGCGGCCTAGCCCGTGGTGGGACGCGGCCCGCTGTCCACCCGAGCTGGCACGGGGGGTTTCCCCTATTCGGTAGGCGAAGCGGCAGCGCCCCTTTGGCGCTGCTAGGTCACCCGTGGGATTCACTGCGAGTCCCGCCGTCGCGACGTCGGTGTCACAACTCCTTTTTCACCGTGCCACTACCTCCTCCTATGGCCGACCGATGTCGGCTACCCTATTTGACCCCGTTGTGGCCCTTATTCGCCAGGGGCACGCGACGTCACGCCGCATCACCTCCGCGGCTGACTGGTGTCGGCCGCTTTGCTGATCATTGCGACTTCCTACAGTGGTGCACGACGGCGCGCCGCCTCCATCACAGTCGGTCGGTGTCGACTGCCACCATAATCTGTCGTCCGAGGTTTCGCCCAACCTGAAGATAATTCTTGCGATAAACACACCAAAATTCCAACAAGGGCAGAGGGTCTGGGACTTGTTCAATTGGCCCGTGCCCTCCGCGTTATCTTGATAGCAAGAGGGTAGAAAGAAAACTTCATCAAATCATGGAAACAAATAAATATTAAACCCTATCTAGAGATCGTTGTAGAATGGCAGTGATTGGGGAAGAGTTGGTGTTCGTCATCCCTGTAACAACCCACCAACGATGTCTCTCAATCGTCATTCTTCGGTTTGAGGTTCGGTGTCGTTCGTGACTGCTCTCCAGAACCGGTCCCATCTTCTAAGGTGTTGGCATCGCAACACTTTATCAAAACTTCGTCGGTTTCTGAAGTCGTGCCAATACCCCTCCCCAAGCTCCATATTAATAGGAGAGGGGGAGGGCGAGTAACGCTTGTGGAATTTATGGGGGTTTATTTAATAGGAACCTTTATAATTTCCAACAACGCTGTTACAAAGGATTTTAAGGGTAAATCCATTTTATGGGTTGACATGTCATTGGTCTCACACCGCCATTTGTCCATTTTAGGAAATGAAAGAAAGAAATAAAATAACAAAATTATTTTATTATTCTTTTAAAAAGTCCAAAATCATACTTTTTCTCTATACCTACTATGGTCAAAGTGAAACCTCCCTTAAAAGAATCATGGTGCTACGGATTCAATGGTGCCCTAATATTTTTAATCCAAGCACTGGTTCAAAAGTTTGAAAATGTCGCTCACGCGTTTACTGAGCAAACCTTAATTTTATTTTCAGAAATTCATTTTGAGCAAACCGGGCCTCGGAATCAGGTGCCGTCAATTTTCACGGACTCATAATAATTCCATATAATTAAAAAAATACATTGAAAATTCCGGGTCTTTACATACTACCAGACCGACCTTGGTCTGCTCAAACTCCACTTACATTTATTGAACACCTGAATAAATAAATAAATAATTTATTCTCTTAAATAAATATTTTATTTAAAAACTAGTAAATAAATATTTATTAAATGTTTAATAAAATAAATAAATATATTTTACCCACAATACGGTGAATAAATATTTATTTAATTTATGCAGTCATTTTAACATGAATAAAATTATTCCATTGTCTTGAGAATAATATTTACTAATTAAATTAAAATTGAATTTAACCGAGACCACCAAAAACACTTAGTGTGTGACCCTCTAGGATTCTTTTTTGTTAGCATTAGGCGGGCTTGTGTAATCTTCAAGAGTACTGTCTAGAAATGAGTCAAGACACCCCCGAGAAAGAACTTAAAGTCACTAGAACAACATTCACATATGAATGATCACTGTGTAATATAATCTTGTTGTCACAATATCTCGTCAAGTAGGTTTCATGATAATGTCATCAAGCTTTGTGCTTGATACGTTGTTCTTTGACTACCAGAAATAAACTCGTCGTTACACCATGATCATGGAATTTTGTGTGACGGTTCAATTTCAATCAAAGGGTCGAGATATCAACTCCCATTAATGGAAGGGACAAATTCTTCCTTGATTTATCCATTAATAACATGCCACTCATGATGCAACCAATATATCTTACTTCCCGCCAACTGTCTCCATGACGGTTTTCGTCAGTAAATAAAAGTGTGTGAGTCGTGACACGTATTATTGATAATCTTAAAGTATAAGGATTATTTCACACGCTAGTAGATAGGAATATCCGATGACACCAAAACTTGTGGAATTCTTACTGGCAGGTCTGTTCTCATAATCTCCTGTCTTTGGAGATTACCAAGTGCGAACTTCATGAGAGGAAGTCTCATCTGCTTACCAGTACTCGCACCTGACGGTTTGTATGTTATGTGTCCCATCATAGTATATCATCCAACTGAAAAACTATATTTATGTCTATTGTTATAGCATTTCAAGGTTCTCATCATAGCGGGGAATTTTCGTGACCTTATCAATGCAACAAATACTCTTGGACATTATTATATCATAGTCATGCAGAACAATGAACAAGTAATACATTAAATATCCATGTAATCAAAGTAAAAATAGTTGATTCTAGGACACAAACTCTAACAATTTCCATCTTTAGGAGTTATGGAGCTAACCATAGATACATTTTCAAAAGCAAGAAGGGGTATTTTTAAGGATTTAAGGAAAATATAGCTTATAATTTAGGGGAGTTTTTTGTTATAATTCTACTCCCTTTTCATGCTTTTATTAGATCCACTTGATGCTGCCACTATGAACTTTATTTGTAAAAAGGAAACAAGATATTTATGAGTATTAACATGTTTAAATTTGTGTTGAAACATGATGATTGCTTCCATTAAATTGTTTTTTTTATTGTGTTTTAGTGCTAAATACTCTTTTCTTTGCTTTATTTTTTTCTAAATAATTCCTTAATCATGCATTAGCTTATACATTTTAATTTTGATCTGAATTTCTATAGTGGTAAATAGTAGTAAACTTTTGGCATGCTGTGAGTTGATGTTGTTTTTGTTATGTGGAAAAATACTTTGAGATTTCTTATGACCATTCGTACATGATTATTGTCTGCTAAATTTCTAAATCTATTTTGAACTTTAAAATTGAATTTACATGTTAATCTACATTGAATTTGACATTGGGGACAATGTTGAGTTTTAATGTGAAGAAAATTGTATTTCAATGTTTTGAACTGTGCCATTATGTGAATACATTGAAAACCCAATTTTTTTTGTTAAATTTTATTGTTTTTTCAAGTTTCAATGGATCATTTTCAGTGGTCACAAATTTTTGTTATGTTTGAATGTTATGTTTCCACTTTAAGGAGGTTAATTCTCTAATACCCCTAAAACTTAGTTAACTAATTCATTTTTCATTTCCCTAATGAAAGGCGGTTGAATTTGGTAAAAAATTGTGTGAATGTTATACAATTTTCCTTGCCCTTGAATTTTTCAATTTGGATTTAAACTCATAAAATAAGCATTCAAATGAATTACGGAATGAAAATGCTAATCTAGGTTAAACTCATTCTTGTATTCTTCTAAGATGTTGGATGAGTTATTTTTTCTAATCTTTTAAATTATTAAGTTTTCTCATTCAAACAGAGTGTCTAATTTTTTTTGATTATGAGAGTCTGCTCTTCTAGAGGTAAAGAGAAGTTTGGTCTTTTATTTGAATTCAAATAGAAGTGGGTTTAATCTATTCTCATAATTTTAAGACCAATCATCTTTGTAAAACAAGAATAAGATTTCCAATAGAAAACATTTATTTTCTTGAGAATAAATATAATCATTTCCCAATAAAAATCCAAAGGGAAAATAATTTTGAAAACCAATTTTTTATGGTTATCCTATATTTCAAATTTAAGATTCATTTTATTCCACATAATTTGACTCTTTGTTTGCATGAGGAAAAGGAAAAACTTAGTATGAGTGAATTTGATGTGACTTTATTTAGATACATTTTTTTGACATATTTTCTTTAATTTAATTGTGTTTTAACTGTTAAATTTATGTTTAATCGAATAATTTATGATTGATGTTAATTGGGTGTTAAATTAATAAATCCTTTAATTTTAGTTTAATTATGGACTTTAATTTTTTTATTATATTTTTTGTTCAAACATTGAGTTTATTATTTAATTTCGAAGATTCTTTTAAAATATTTATTTCATTGATTTTGTTTAATTTTGTATTCTATTAATTCAATTTATCTTTTCCTTGTTTTTGTACTTATTTAATTAATTGAAGCTTAAATTTTAGTTTTATTTCTTTAAAAAAATTAATAAATTGTGAATTTAAATTATAACTTAACTCTTCAATAAAATTTTATCATTTCTTTATTTTATTAATTAATTGATTAGTTAATTGTTTACCCCATTTAGAGATTGTTTTGACATAAGGGGGGGGGGGGTTCATTGTGGAAGTTAACAACGAACAACAACTTATAGAGGTTTTCCGAAGCAGACAGAAGATCTTTTATAGAGCTACTACTACTTTATATGTCGATGAAGACAGATGGCTTCTTATTCTCCACAATCATGTTATGTGTCTTGGATAGACAAGAGTAGGATCATCATAAATTGGATAGTAGATGCGGAAAAGGGGTCAGGTATTTATGTTCATTTCAATAAATTGCATAATAAGTTTATTTAAATTAACCTATCTGCAATGTCTGAGTACTTGGTGCGTGTAAGGTCCTTTGAATAAATTAAGTGGAGAGTTTATTTAGATGAACCTGTTCCTTTAAAAAGGTATTGTCTTTTTGTGATTGGATTCATAACTAGTTTAAATTCTTATTGTTATAAATAATTATTTTGGACTCTTGTTATGGTTCGATGGTTTTGGAATTTTCTCGTGCCTGATTGGTTATTGTCTTGTGTTTAACAAACAATGCCTCTTAGAAAAGTTCTTCCAAATACAAGAGGGGAAGCTGCGAGGCAGGTTCCACAGGCGAATCCTCCAGTGGACTCTTATTTGGTTGAAGCAGTGATCTGCTCCATTCAGACTCTAGGGCCAGTGGGCAACATAAACTCAGGATGGGTAGTGGATCATGGCTCGAAATTTACCAAGAAAAATCCATCTATCTTCCATGGTGACAAATGACCACAAGAGTCAGAGGAGTGGGTTTAATGGACTGAGAGGATCTTCAACCTTTTGATGACTCTTCAAAATTCTTAGGTGAGTTTTTACACGTATATGCTCGAGGGACCAGACTGAATATGATGAGACTCTATAGTGCAATGTAAGTTGCACGGATGTATTACGTGAGTTTATTTTAATAAGATATTTTATCAACTGTTTTATCTTGAGAATTTACGTGCGGCAATGACCCAAGAGTTTCTAACTTTAGAGCAAGAGGAGCATACCGTTCTGGAGTACACTACCTGCTTTTTTGAGTTGGTGAATTTGGAAATGGAGTTTGTCACCAATGATAACCTGAAGGCTCAGAGTAGGATCATCAGAATTTAGAAAATGGTCAGCTCACTCTCGTTACTGAATCCATGTTTCCAAGGATGGTCATAAAATCCTTACTAAGTGCAAGATCGAGTATTTATGTTCATTTCAATAAATTTTACGAGAAGATAATTTAAATTAATCTATTTGCAATGTCCGAGTACTTTGTACGTGTAAGGTCGTCTGAATAAACCAAGTGGAGAGTTTATTTAGTTGAACCTCTTCCTTTAAAAATCTGTTTTCATTTTTTGTGATTGTATTCCTAACTAGTTTAAATTATTATTGTTTTAAAGAACTGTTTTGGATTCTTTTTTATGGTTTGATGGTTTTAGAATTTAATCATGGTTTATTGGTTATTGTCTTGTGTTCAACAGACAACGCCTCATAGAAACGTTCTTCCAAATACAAAAGGGGAAGCTGCGAGGCAGGTTCCGCAGGTGGATCCTCCAGTGGACTCTTATTTGGTTGAAGCAGAGATTGGTTATTGTCTTGTGTTTAACATTCAATGACTCATATAAAGGTTCTTCTAAATACAAGAGGGGAAGCTGTGAGGTAGGTTCCACATGTGGATCCTCTAATGGACTCTTATTTGGTTGAAGCGGTGATCTGTTCCATTCAGACTCTAGGGCCAGTGGGCACAATAAACCCGAGATGGGTAGTGGATCATGGCTCGAAATTTACCAAGCAAAATCCATCTGTCTTCTGTGGTGACAAATGACCACAAGAGTCAGAGGAGTGGGTTGAACAGTTTGAGAGGATCTTCAACTTTTTGAAGACTCCTGAAAATTCGTAGGTGGGTTTTTTCCACGTATATGATCGAGGGACCAGGCTGAAGATGATGAGACTCTATAGTGCAAGCTAAGTTGCACGAATGTCTTACCTGAGTTTCTTTTAATAAGATAGTTTATCAACTATTTTATCTTGAGACTTTACGTGCGAAAAAGACCCAAGAGTTTCTAACTTTAGAGCTAGAGGAGCATACCATTCTGGAGTACTCTAGCTGCTTTGTTGAGTTGGTGCATTTGGCAACAGAGTTTGTCATCAATGATAACCCAAAGGCACATAGTAGGATCATCAGAATTCAAATAATTGTCAACTCACTCCCGTTATTGAATCTGAGTTTGCAAGGATGGTCAGAAAATCATTACTAAGTGCAAGATCAAGTATATTTGTTAATTTCAATAAATTGTATGGGAAGTTTATTTAAATTAATCTATTTGCAATTCCTAAGTACTTGGTTCATGTATGGTCGTTTGAATAAACTATGTGGAGAGTTTATTTAGTTGAACCTCTTCCTTTAAAAAGGTGTTGTCTTTTTGTGATTAGATTCATAACTAGTTTAAATTATTATTGTTTTAATGCATTGTTTTGGATTCTTGTTTATGGTTCGATGGTTTTAGAATTTTCTCTTGGTTGATTGGTTATTGTCTTTTGTTTAACAGACAACTCCTCATAGAAAAGTTCTTCCAAATACAAAAGGGGAAGCTGCGAGGCAGGTTCCACAAGCGGATCCTCTAGTGGTCTCTTATTTGGTTGAAGCAGTGATTGGTTATTGTATTGTGTTTAACCGACAATGCCTCATAGAAATGTTCTTCTAAATACAAGAGGGGAAGCTGCGAGGTAGGTTCTATAGGCAGATCCTCCATTGGAATCTTATTTGGTTGAAACAGTGATCTGTTCCATTTAGACTCTAGGGCCAATGGGCACAATAAACCCATGATGGGTAGCGGATCATGGCTCAAAATTTACCAAGAAAAATCCAACTGTCTTCCATGGTGACAAATGACCACAAGAGTCAGAGGAGTGGGTTGAATAGATTGAGAGGATCTTCAACTTTTTGAAGACTCCTAAAAATTCTCAGGTGGGGTTTTCCATGTATATGCTCGATGGACTAGGCTGAAGATGATGAGACTCTATAGTGCAAGCTAAGTTACACGAATGTATTACATGAGTTTCTTTTAATAAGATCTTTTATCAACTATTTTATCTTGAGACTTTATGTGCGGGAAAGACCCGAGAGTTTCTAACTTTAGAGCAAGTTGAGCATACCATTCTGGAATACTCTACTTGCTTTGTTGAGTTTGTGCATTTGGCAATGGAGTTTTCACAAATGATAACCTGAAGGCTCAGAATAGGATCATCGGAATTCAGACAGTGGTCAGCTCACTCTTGTTACTAAATCTGAGTTTTCAAGGATGGTCAGAAAATCTTTACTAAGTGCAAGATTGAGTGTTTATGTTCATTTCAATAAATTGTTCTAGAAGTTTATTTAAATTAATATATTTGCAATGTATGAGTACTTGGTGCGTGTAAGGTCGTTTCAATAAACTAAGTGGAGAGTTTATTTAGTTGAACCTCTTCCTTTAAAAAGGTTTTGTCTTTTTTGTGATTGGATCCCTTACTAGTTTAAATTCTTATTGTTTTAAAGAATTGTTTTGGATTCTTGTTTATGGTTCGATGGTTTTAGAATTTTCTCGTGGTTGATTGGTTATTGTCTTGTGTTTAACACACAATTACTCATAGAAAAGTTCTTCCAAATACAGAAGGGGAAGCTATGTGGCAGGTTCCGTAGGCGGATCCTCCAGTGGTCTCCTATTTTGTTGAAGTAGTGATTGGTTAATGTCTTGTGTTTAACAGACAATGCCTCATAGAAGAGTTATTCCAAATACAAGAGGGGAAGCTGCGAGGTAGGTTCCATAAGAGGATCCTCCAGTGGACTCTTATTTGGTTGAAGTAGTGATCTGTTCCATTCAGACTCTAGGGCTAGTGGGAACAATAAACCCGGGATGGGTAGTGGATCATGGCTCGAAATTTACCAAGAAAAATCCAGCTGTCTTCCATGGTGAGAAATGACCACAAGAGTCAGAGGAGTGGGTTGAACGGATTGAGAGGATCTTAAACTTTTTGAAGACTCCTGAAAATTCTTAGGTGGGGGTTTCCACGTATATTCTCAAGGGACCGGGCTGAAGATGATGAGACTCTAGAGTGCAAGCTATGTTTCCTGAATGTCTTGCATGAGTTTCTTTTAATAATATCTTTTATCAACCATTTTATCTTGAGACTTTACGTGCGGAAATGACCCAAGAGTTTCTAAATTTTGATCAAGAGGAGCATACCGTTCTAGAGTGCTCTACCTGCTTTGTTGAGTTATTGCATCTGGAAAAGGAGCTTGTCACCAATGATTACCTGAAGGCTTAGATGTTTGAGATGGGGATGAGGGCCAATGGCCAGTCAATGATTGTCCTTTTGTGTATTCTGATCTTTGTGGAGGTAGTGAAAAACTACTTTGGTTGAGGCAAACATAACTGGAAGGACTAGTTTCGGCAGAGCTATAGTGGGTGCAGCAGTTAACAAGAGTGCTTCTTCTAGTCAGAAAAGGAAACACAAGAGTGGTCAGTTTTATACCGGACCAGTTTCAGGGGATTTTATAGGGAAGAAACATGTTATTTTCTATAGTGTGGGAGTCATGGTCATACCAGGCCACAGTGTACAAAGGCTCCTAGAACTTGTCATCTTTGTGGTCAATCTGGCCATCTGAAGCGTTTCTATGATAAGATGTCCCAAGAAAGTAAGATGAGATTCACTTTCACAAAGGTTTCAGAGGTTCATGTTGACGCTTCCTAGGATGGTTGGTGTGTTTCTGGGCTAAAGGTGATGTCCAGGTGGCTAAGTTCGGACCAATTTATGCAGCAGAGTGTGCACTAGAGGAATTTGAAACAAGGCCAGCTACTGGTAGAGGTATGGTGTTTATTTCGTCTTTTGTGGTGCTAGCTTTGTTTGATACATATGTGCTACTCATTATTTTATATCATGAAAGTTGGTTAAAATGTTGGGTTTCTATTTAGAGCTTATACTTTTCTTGTTGGATCTTTCTACACCTTCGGGAATGAGGTCCATACAAAGTTTCAAATGTCATGCGTGTCAAGTTGTGATAGGCGACTTTGAGGTGTTTGAGACTTCTTAGTGCTTGATCTTGACATCTTTGACTTGATTATCAGCATGGATTGGATGATGAGCATAAAAGTCCATATAGGTTGTTATTTCCGGAACTTACAATTCTTATATATCGATGGGAACACTCATGTTTTCTAGGGTGAGTAAGACTCTGGATCGGGAAGGGTAGGGCCAGTTGTTCCTTATATTGGTTTAATATCACTCTAGTTGTTAGGAATGTTTCTTGATACGATTGACTCTTTCTTGGGCAGTCAGCTACCTGTTGTTGTGTGTGCGTACCCTGAGGTCTTTCAGGATGATTTCTCTGGCTTGCCGCTACAGAGAGAGGTTGATTTTTCTAGTGACATGTTACCTGGAACGATTCCCATTTCTATGTCATCATATCAAATGTCACTTGTTGGGTTGGTAGAACATAAATTCCAGCTTTAGGACCTAGAGGTGAAAGGATTTATTCACCCTAGCATGTAACCATGGGTGTAAATACCCATAAAATTCAAGGGAAATTTTTTCTTAATTTTTTTTGCGAATTTACAAGAACACAGTTTCTAACGGCACCTGATTCTGAGGCCCGGTGTGCCTAGAATCAATTTCCGAATTTTAGATCGGGTACGTTCAGTGAACGAACGAGAGAGTTTTTCTATCTTTTGAACCGGTACTAAGAATTGAAATATGAGGACACCGATGAACTCGCAGCACTGGTATTTGCTTAAGAGGACTTTTACCGTAGGTGCGTTTTCTTGGGAGAAGAAGTTAAATTTTGGGGTTTAAGGAAGAAATAAATAAAATTGTGAACAATTTTATTTTTGTTAACCAAGGGAGTTAAATTCTACCATGGGAAGTTGTCACTGGGACCCACAACCACCCAACTTCCCATGTGTGGATATGTGGGAGGTGGGGCCCACACGAGACCCTAAACCCCCCTTGATCTTCCCATAACCCCCTTGACCTCCCATAACTCACTTCCCTCTTTAATTTTGTAACTCCACTTTAACTTATGTGACTCTTCTTCTTCCCCCTTCCTCTATCACTTTAAACTTTTGCCAAACTCCTTTTTTTAATTAATGAAACCTACACAATTAATGAATTTAGTTATTCAAATTTTTAATGGCTTGGAAGATTAATTAAAATAAGGTGGATTATTATTTTAATAAGGTTGGCATTTGTTTAGTGGGGAGAACCCTCTTGAGAGAGATCTTTGTGAAGGAAGAGGGGTTTTCCTCCATCATTGAAGAACACTGAAACCTCCGGCGAGGAATGACACACCCTTCCACGAAGAATGACGACGCACCCTCTATCCTCTTCTTCATGCGACAAGAGAGGAGACGTCGGTTCTTCTTCGGGTGCACTTCTACAACGACGGAAGAGACGAAAACCAACGACCTTCATCACTCTCTATTCCTTCTTCGCAACACCATTCTACCGCGACGTTCGACTTCCACGACTTGACGGCATGCGACGTGCAATTTCGCGACGAACCTTCGTTCAACTTTTTCTTCGAGGTAGGGGAATTTATTTGGTGTTATCTTATCTTTTGAGAAAAGAACGACGAGCGTGGACCAACCATTTCCAGGTTGATCCGCGGATCGTTCGTTCATGCGAGTTGATGTTGAGGTTTTTTGTTTTTGCCCGTGAATTATTTCTTTGTCATACGTCGACTTCTATTTGATGGTTGCTTGCTATCATTATAACGGGAGGAGGTCGGGCCGCACAAACACGACCGACCCTCCTCCCCCTTGTTTTTGATTATTTTGCGGCTCGAACGAAGGCGGCACGGTGCAACGGCACCGTGTGGAATCATGGAGAAATACAGCAAGGATGTGTGGCGCCGTCGCACCACGCCGTTGAGGCCGAACAAAACCGCGACTGGAGTCGCGGCCGCGGAGGCAATTCGAAGACTCCACTGGTTGAACGTTGAGCGCGGATTGACGGGCGACAAAAAACGGGGCTGCAAGGTAGTTTTGATACCTCTGCAGTGAAGGTCGGGTCCCGGGATGATTGTTGGCGAAGGCGGCGAGCAAAACGGACCACCGGAGCGCGTCCGGTGGTCCATGGAAAACACCGCCGGCGCGCCGCCGGGGAGGGCCGCTGGTCCCGCGACTGCGCGGGACCGAAGGAGGCGAGATGCGGCACTCGGCCGTGTCTGTTGACAAGTAGTGGCCCCGCATGGGGCCGCGGTTACGTGCTGGCGGGGGGGCAGCGTGCCACCCCGCACCGCTCGGCCGAAACAGCCGAGCCGCCCGACCGGACCGCCAGGCTGGGCCGGGCGGCGCCAGCTGCGTCGGGCCCCACCCAATCGAGCCGGACCTGGACCCGGGTCGGGTCGACCCTATTCAGGCCGACCCAGGGGGTACCGAGCCAGGTCGGACCGGGCCCGAACCCCCCCTAATACCATACGTTTCGGTCTATTGCCCATAACATGGGCTACGAACCTCCGATCGTCGTACCGCCAGTTGCGTAGCGATCCATGGATCGAGAAGGTCGTTTCGGTATATTACACTCAAGGTTTTGGAGAACTTTGGGTTCGGCTGGGATGGTTCGGATACGAAACCAACCGGGCCCTCGGAGCGGAAACACTTATATCTTGAGCTCTGAACGTCCGATTGACGTGCCGTTGACTTTGTTGGATTACTCTTGTTGAGACAGAACTTTTGGCATACTTTGCCTACGTTTTGGATGCAGTTGAATTATAGCCGGGTTGGATTGTACCCGAAATCCAATCGGGCCCCCGGAACGGAAAAGATGATAACTTTCAGACCGGACGTCCGTTTGACGAACCGCCAGCGGTGTTGGTGATCACGTTGAGAAACGGTCCCTATGAGAATACCCTATGAGAGTTCGGGGTATAGTTGAGATACGGCCGGGTTGGTTCGTACACGAAACCAACCGGACCCCTATGACGAAAAGGCTAATAACTCACAGACCGGGCATCCGATTGATGCGTCATCTATTGCGTTGAAACCCCTATGATGAGGCGGTCCATTGAGATACTTCTTCATGGGACTTTGAGATACTTGGAGTATTGACCTGTAGCTTGTGGAGAAGACCCTCCCGGAGACGAGCGTACGGAGTACGGAGACCATGTAGCTGGCTGAGACCTGACGACTGCTTGACCGACTCGACTTGGAGTGAGTCGACTAGTCCAGTGGATGGAGCACTACTTTGTTTGGGTACAGACCCATGGCGGACGGAGCACTACTGTGTGACAATACATACCCGCGACACTCGTCCAGAGAGTACCTCTGCAGGCTATTAGGGGGTGTGCACTACTGTGTCTAGGTGGCATACCCCGGGGGGAAGCACTACTGTGTTTGGGTGGCTGACCCACGGTACTCGATAGGAGGAGTACCTCAATAGTATTAGGTTAGTGAGCAGTACCTCAGAGTTGTGACAGGACCACTGTACACTCCAGAGATGGGGTACTTCAGTAGTTACGGTTTTGATAATGAAAATCCTGGTTTGAGCTGAGTCTATGATCTTTGTGTTTACCTCATGATTGAGATGGGTCACTTGATAACTTAGGTATATGTGTGGGCATATACCTGGGTAGTGGTTATCCTTTGATTTCATAATCTTTGTGTTTCCTCATGATTGAGATGGGTTACTTGATAACTTGGGAATATGTATGGGCATATACCTAAGTAGAGGTTATCTGTTGAGATCTTCTTTGTGGTTAACCTTGTTGGATTTATTGAGACCTTGAGAGTCTCGGGGTCCTTAATGAGTATCTTTATACTCACCCATGCACGGGCTATGCCCGCACCGCGTTGTGTTGGTTGCAGACGACGGACAGCGAAGACAGAGGCCGAGTGTTCGAGGATTGGACGGTACCGGAGGTGGACCTCACAACGAGACAATATCCGGTGGTGGAATTCACGATAAGACGACACTTAGGGGAGGTTGACGGGCGAGAGTGTTATAGAGGCTATCTAAACCCACCCTTCAGGTAGGATCCGTGGTGGCCGATCTAGGAGATGCACTATCTGTACCTACCCTTCAGGTAGGATCTGTGGTGGACGATCCAGGAGCTGCGCTATCTATACCTACCTTATAGGTAGGATCCGTGGTGGACGATCCAAGAGCTGCGCTATCTGTACCTACCCTTCAGGTAGGATCCGAGGAGGACGACCCAGGAGTTGCTTCCTTTCTTCCAGCTGTTTTTCTTTTCTATTGTACTTTTGTTCAGTTGTAGTCGTACTTTCTTTTGAATTTGTATTCTGGCCCATTTACTTTTCAACACTTCCTTTTGTACTTAGTGTTTTACTTCAACTTGTACTCTGTGGTGTTTTGTTTACTTTTATAAAGGCAATGCCTTCCCAGTTATTGGGATTTACGCCTTTGGTGCTAGTCGCCAGCCCCTGGCCTATGGAAGGTGGGCTTGGGGTAGTCACGGCACGGGCCCTGAGGACGGGTCGTGACAAATTGGTATCAAAGGAGTCGGTTCTACGACAGAACATATAACTCTGATATTTTCTTTCTGTGAAGCGATAGTGTTAAGAGTACTGAGTGTGGTTTTCAGTTCAGGGAGTCCAGTGTTGGTGCGGGCGACCGACGTATCCATACACCAGGACCCTGACAACTGATTTCTGACTTTGTGCATGAAAACACTGATTGCGTGTGTGTTTCCATAAGTTTTTAAAAGTCAGATCAAACCAGGTCAGCTCACTAGGTTTAAACGTTTGATCATGTCACATTGTTTTTTCTGGATTCCTTTCCACGAACGACCAGCTAGAGCCCAGAGGGATGTGCGTACTGACAGCCTGCCGAGCGACGAGGCTTCGGTACAGGGCCCTCTTGTAGTTGAGGCACCAGTGGTACTACGATACGTTGGGCCACTGATGCTACCAGCCCCAGTAGTAGGCGATGAACACCACTTGAGCGCAATGCACGAGTTCCAATGCCAGAGGCCACCCGAGTTCCGGGGAGAGACGGACACACAGGTGGCTGAGGATTTGCTGGAGGCTGTGGTGAGAGTCTTCATGCTAGTGGGGACGCCAGCAGACTTCATGGTGATATTTGTTGCCAGCCTTCTTCAGGCAGCAGCAGGCAGGTGGTGGAGCCACTTGTTCCAGTTTTGCGACGGGATGACCTTCACATGGGAAGACTTAGAGACCTTCTTCAGGGTGGAGTTTGTGCCAGTAGCTCTACACCCCGAGCTTGTACAGGAGCTGCTGCCTTTGTTGCATGATTTTTGATCAGTAGCTGACTCATCTGTGGGCAGTAGATAGATGATGCAGAGGTCCAAGAGGACCAGAGCCAGCCGTACGAGGAGCAGGAAGTGTTATGAATGCGGCATGAAGGGTCACCTGGCACATGACCGTCCGACCCCCAGCACAGTCGATCCGCAGGCGTTGGAGG
Organism: Viscum album; assembly: GCA_963277665.1. Classification (NCBI taxonomy): domain Eukaryota; kingdom Viridiplantae; phylum Streptophyta; class Magnoliopsida; order Santalales; family Viscaceae; genus Viscum; species Viscum album. Next base: position 1,892,517,384 of record OY728158.1, on the reverse strand, counting down.
AGCCACCGAGGCAGAAGCAGCGGTGGGTGCTTGAGCAACAACCGAGCAGTGGACAAGGCAGTAGAGCTCCGGGAGTAGGTGGACAGGAGTAGAACTAGTGGATACGTCCCTTGTACTTCTAGTTCCATGTTTCTGTTGTATTTGTGTCTTTGTACTATGAGCTGCAATAATAAAAACACACTTATCTTAGTGATGTTTTATTTCTTGTCCTTTTGTTTGGTTGATACTGAGTGGTCCTGGTTAAAACTGTTGACTTGACCCTCACTTTCGAGATTTCTACTGGAGGAGACCCTGTGACCTCACACTGATGCCGACAGCGTGACTCGACCCTTAGAGGCGAGAGTGACAGTTGGATCTCTTGGTAGTAACGTCGAGGCCTTACGATGTCATCCATGGCATGCATAAATCATTCATGTCAGGATTGACTATATTATGCAATGGGCGTGGTTCATCTAGAGGATGAGACCGAGTTTCTCTTTTTTAGCAAAGGAGAAATTTTAGCAGCTCTTTCAGATCGTAGGCAAAGAAGGTGCAGATCATCTAGGAGCGGATGAAGACTGCACAGTGCAGTAAGAAACAGGAAACCGACGCCAGTCTTAGAGACTCAGGAATGTTAAATGATTCAAGAAGAGTAAGATTTAAGGATAGATGAGTCTGCGAAGCAGCAGACATGGAGGCATAGCAAGGAGAGCAGCATGAGGTGGTGTACTTTTTAACATGCTACAACCACACTCCTTAGTTGTCCCCGCCACGCTCAGGGAGCTGGAGGGCGGAGGAAGAGTGCGGCTGCATGCGGTCAACGAGTGCGACCTAATAGCTCTAAAAAATGATTCAAGGGTCAGTCTGTATCCACTACTAGATTCCGTAGTAATAGACATCGATATGAATCATTTCTTCCTTTCACAAATCTTATCCCAGACCTAGACTTTTCGGTAAGCCATAGACTTGACCCTCACTTCTGGAGATACCTTGGGAGAAGACTCTATAATCACACTTACGCCGACGGTGTGGTCAGACCCTCGAGGTGAGTTCTTCATTTGGAATCTCTTGGTAGCAGTGTCGAGGCCTTATGATGTTGGTTTGAGTACAGACTGGGCAATCACAGTTCATACACAAATTGAAGGTATTAGGAAAAAAGGTTGTGGTTTAACTACGACGTCGGGTTGGGTTTTCCTTGGTCGGCGAAAAGGAAACCCCAGGTAGCACAGGATAAACTCATACACAGGAGGGTACGACCGATCACTCCTGAGTCGGTCAACCTTACCCTCGTGGCAACAGTCGTTTTGATTTTCAGTTCTAACAGAAATTGGATACCTATAGAGTTCGAGGATGACGATCACATCCTTATACGGGTCTCACCTCAACGAGGTTTACGGAGATGTGGCTGAGGCGAAAAGTTATAACCGAGGTTCAACGGACCTTTCTTGGTCCTCAGCAGGGTAGGTGAGGTGGTTTACCGATTTACCCATCCACCTCAGTTGCACCAGGTTCACAACGACTTCCATGTATCTCAACTAAGGAGATACGAGCACGACCCTTCGCATATCATCGACCATGAGGAGTTGGACTTTGGCGATGAGGTGACTTTTGCGGAGGTTCCAGTGGGGATAAATGATCGAAAGGAGCGGATCCTACGAGGATGGTTGATTCCTCGGGTGCGCTTTCACTATCAGTACGGGAACCTCCAGGTGAGCACATGAGAGCGGTAGGCTCAGATGCGTGCTCAGTACCGCTTTTGTATCCCTAGTTTGTGTTAAAGCTTTACGAGGACGTAAAGCCCTAAGGTGGGAGTAATGTAAAGACCTGTAAATCTCAAGGGAAATTTTTTCTTAATTTTCATTGGGATTTTACAAGAACATAGTTTCTGACGACGCTTGATTCTGAGGCCCGGTGTGCCCGGAATCAATTTTCAAAGTTTAGCTCGAGTACGTTTAGTGAACGAACGAGCAGGTTTTTCTATCTTTTGAACCGGTACTCCGAATTAAAATCTGAGGACACCGATGAACTCACAACGCTGGTATTTTCTTAAGAGGACTTTTACCATAGGTGCGTTTTCTTGGGAGAAGAAGTTAAATTTTGGGGTTTAAGGAAGAAATAAATAAAATTGTGAACAATTTTTTTTTGTTAACCAAGGGAGTTAAATTTTACAATGGTAAGTTGTTGGTGGGACCCACAACCACCCAACTTCCCATGTGTGGATATGTGGGAGGTGGGGGACACATCAGACCCTAACCCCCCTTGATCTTCCCATAACCCCCTTGACCTCCCATAACTCACTTCCCTCATTAATTTTGTAACTCCACTTTAACTTATGTGACTCTTCCTCTTCCCGCTTCCTCTTTCACATTAAACTTTTTCCAAACTCATTTTTTTAATTAATGAAACCTACACAATTAATGAATTAAGTTATTCAAATTTTTAATGTCTTGGATGATTAATTAAAATAAGGTGGATTCTTATTTTAATAAGGTTGGCATTTGTTTAGTGGGGAGAACCCTCTTGAGAGAGAGCTTTGTGAAGGAAGAGGGGTTTTCCTCCGTCGTTGAAGAACACCAAAACCTCCAGCGAGGAACGACACACCTTTCCACGACGAACGACGACACACCCTCTATCCTCATCTTCATGCGACAAGAGAGGAGATGTCGATTATTCTTCGGGTGCACTTCTACAATGACGGAAGCGACAAACACCAACGACTGTCATCACTCTCTATTCCTTCTTTGCAACACCATTCTACCGCGACGTTCGACTTCCGCGACTCGACGGCGTGCGACGTGCAATTCCGCGATGAACCTTCGTTTAACATTTTCTTCGAGATTGGGGAATTTATTTGGTGTTCTCTTATCTTTTGAGAAAAAAACGACGAGCGCAGACCAACCATTTCCAGGTTGATCCGCGGATCGTTCGTTCATGCGGGTTTAGGTTGAGGTTTATTGTTTTTGCCCGTGAATTATTTCTTTGTCGTACGTCGACTTCTATTTGATGGTCACTTGATATCATTATAACGGGAGGAGGTTGGACCGCACAAACACGGCCGACCCTCCTCCCCCTTGTTGTTGATTATGTTGCGGCTCGAATGAAGGTGGCACGGTGGAACAGCACCGCGCGGAATCATGGAGAAATACGGTAAGGATGCGCAGCGCCGTCGCGCCGCGCCGTTGAGGCAGAACGAAACTGCAGCCGGAGTCGGGGCCACAGAGGTGATTCGAAGACTCCGCTAGTTGAACGTTGAGAATGGATTGATGGGTGACGACAAACGGGGCCGCAAGGTAATTTTGAAGCCTCTGCAATGAAGGTCGGTTCCTAGGAGGATCGTTGGCGAAGGAGGTGAGCAAAACGGACCACCGGAGCGCGTCCGGTGGTCCGCGGAAAACACCGCCGGCGCCCGACGCGCCGCCGGGGAGGGCCGCCCTGCCTGAAGCCACGGTGGCAGGTTGCTGGTCCCACAACCGCGCGGGACTGAAGGAGGCAGGACGCGGCGCTCGGCCGCATCCGTTGACAAGGAGCGTCCCCCCATGGGGCCACGGTTACGTGCTGGTGGGGGGCAGTGTGCCACCCCGCACCACTCGGCCGAAATGGTCGAGCCGCCCGACCGGACTGCCAGGCCGGGCCGCACCCAAGCGGGCCGGACCCGAACACAGGTCGGGTCGACCCGGTTTGGGCCGACCCAGGGTGTACGGGCTGGGTCGGACCAGGCCCGAACCCCCCCTAATACCGGAGTTTTCGGTCTGTTGCCCATAACACGAGATAAGGACCTCCGATTATCGTATCGTCAGTTGTGTAGCGATCATTGGATCGAGACGGTCATTTCGGTATATTACACTCAAGGTTTTGGAGAACTTTGGGTTCGGCCGGGTTGGTTAGGATACAAAACCAACCGAGACCTCAGAGCAGAAACACATATATCTTGAGCTCCGGACGTCCGATTGACGTGCCGTAGACTTTGTTGGATTCCTCTTATTGAGAGGGAACGTTTGGAATACATTCCCTGAGTTTTGGACGCAGTTGGAGTATGTCCGGGATGGATTGTACCCGAAATCCAACCGGGCCCCTGGAACAGAAAAAATGATAACTTTCAGACCAAACGTCTGTTTCACGAACCATCAGCGGCGTTGCTGATCACGTTGAGAAATGGTCCCTATGAGCATACCCTATGATAGATTGGGGTACAGTTGAGATACGGCCGGGTTGGTTCGTACACGAAACCAACCGGGCCCCTAGGATGAAAAGGCTAATAACTCACAGACCGGACATCCGATTGACGCGTCGTCTGTTGCATTTAAACCCCTATGATGACGCGGTCCTTTGAGATACTTATTCGTGGGACTTTGAGATACTTGGAGTATCGACCTGTAGCTCGTGGAGCGGACCCTCCCGGAGACGAGTGTACGGAGTACAATGATCGTGTAGATGGCTGAGACCTGACGACTGCTTGACCGACTCGACTTGGAGTGAGTCAACTAGCCTAGTGGACGGAGCACTACTTTGTTTGGGTGCAGACCCATGGCGGACGGAGCACTACTGTGTCATAGTGCAGACCCGCGATACTCATCCGGAGAGTACCTCTGCAGGCTATTAGGGGGTGTGCACTACTGTGTCTGGGTGGCATACCCCGGCGGGAAGCACTACTGTGTTTGGGTGGCTGACCCGTGGTACTCGATAGGAGGATTACCTCAGCAGTCTTAGGTTAGTGAGCAGTACCTCGGAGTCATGACAAGACCACCATACACTCCAGAGACAGGGCTCTTCAGTAGTTACAGTTTCGATAATGAAAATCCTGGTTTGAGATGAGTCTATAATCTTTGTGTTTACCTCATGATTCAGATGGGTCAATTGATAACTTAGGTATATGTATGGGAATATACCTGGGTAGTGGTTATCCATTGATTTCATAATCTTTGTGTTTCCTCATGATTGAGATGGGTTACTTGATAACTTGGGAATATGTATGGGCATATACCTAAGTAGAGGTTATCCGTTGAGATCTTCTTTGTGGTTAACCATGTTTTATTTAGTGAGACCTTGAGGGTCTCGGGGTCCCTACTGAGTATCGTTATACTCACCCCTGCACGGGCTATGCCCGCACCTTGTTGTGTTGGTTGCAGACGACGGGCAGTGCAGACAGAGGCTGAGTGTTCTAGCACTGGACAGTACCGAAGGTGGACCTCATGATGAGATAGTATCCGGTGGTGGACTTCACGACGAGACGACACTCGGAGGAGGTTGACGGGTGAGAGCGTTGTAGAGGCTATCTGTACCTACCCTTCAGGTAGGATCCTTGGTGGCCGATCTAGGAGCTGCGCTATCTGTACCTACCCTTCAGGTAGGATCCGTGGTGGACGATCCATGAGTTGCGCTATCTGTACCAACCCTACAGGTTGGATCCATGGTGGACGATCCAGGAGCTGCGCTATCTGTACCTACCCTTCAGGTAGGATCCGAGGAGGACGAACCATGAGCTGCTTCCTTTCTTACAGCTGTTTGTCTTTTCTGTTGTGCTTTTGTTTAGTTGTAGCTGTACTTTCGATTGGGTTTGTATTCTGGCCCATTTACTTTTCAGCACTTCCTTTTGTACTTAGTGTTTTACTTCCTCTTGTACTCTTTGGTGTTTTGTTTACTTTTATAAAGGCAATGCCTTACCAGTTATCGGGATTTATGCCTTTGGTGCTAGTCTCCAGCCCCTGGCCTATGGAAGGCAGGCTTGGGGTAGTCACGGCACGGGCCCCGAGGACGGGTCGTGACAATGGGCTTCCCCTATACTCTTTTCTATGAAGGAAGACATAAGTCTTAGACTTTGTATTGACTATCGAAAGTTGAACCGGGTGATTGTTAAGAACAAGTATCGTTTACCCAGAATTGATGATCTCTTTGATAATCTGAGAGGGGATCGTCAGCTTTCTAAGATTGATCTATGGTTGGGGTACCACCAGTTGAGAGTCTGAGAAGTGGATATACTCAAGATATCTTTTTGGAGTCGATATGGTTATTTCATGTTTTTGGTTATGCCATTCAGTCTCACTAATGATCCTGTAGTGTTTATGTCCTTAATGAATCGAATATTTCATCAAGGTTTGGACTCTTTTTCTGTTGTGTTCATAAATGATGCCTTGGTGTACTCTATGATAGAGGAGTAGCACATAAACCATTTGGATATCATTCTTTGAACCTTGAGGGAACATCATCTATATGGTAAGATTTCCAAGTGTGAGTTTTCGATCTGGGAAGTGAAGTTTCTAGGGCATGTGATATCTGAGAGGGGTCTCTCAGTTGATCTTGAAAATGTGTAGATAATTATGTATTGGGAGTAGACTAGAAATGTGTTTGGGATCCGAAGCTTCTTGGGTTTGACAGATTACTATAAACAGTTTTTTTGAGACTTCTCTAAACTCGCATCTTCAATGACGACTTTAATCCTTAATTGTGTAATGTTTGAATAGAATGACACGTGTCATAGATATTTTGAGGAAATAAAAATTAGGTTGACTTCAGCACCAGGTTTGATTCTTTTGGAACTAGGGTTAGGTTATGATGTTTTCTGCTATGATTATGGTATATGTTTGGGTTGTGTCTTGATGCAGGGGAAACAAGTTGTGGCTTATAGATCATGCCAGTTATAGCCTCATTAAAAGAACTACCCTACCCAAGATCTTGAGTTGGAAACTACTATGAATGCACTCAAAATGTGGTATCACTGTCTCTTTGAAGAATGGTTTACGGTATATTCAGACCATAAAAGTCTAAAATATATCTTCACACAGAGTGATTTGAACATATGACATAGATGCTGGGTGGAGTATCTTTTGATATTTGATTTTGATATCGTATATACCTCTAGGAAAGCAAACATGCATTACTACAAAACTAACCTTTAATAGTGCTAGAAATGGCCTTTATCTGCACAAGAAAAGCACTGACTGTATGAGTGAGGTTAAAAGCCCTTTTCTTTTATCAGCGCTGATAAAGGGCCATACTAAAGTGTGTTGTAACAGCACACCACATCACCAGAAACACAATAGATATCAACAGAATTAAGTACCAATACATGATTTAAATGAAATTAAATTTACAACACAATAATAAGAAAAAAACCATATTATAGACATTTCAAACATTGGTTTATACAATTATATAAGTGCAAATTATTACATACATTTAAAAAATCTATGTTATTTTATCTTTTAATCCTAACCCGACTCATGAAATTGCCAAACAAACAAACCATGATCGAGAAAAAGAATGAACCTATATAAGAAAACAATTCTTATGTTAGTAATAATATAAAGAAATAAATGAACAAAAAGTATTATTTTTTCTAAAATTGAAGTCAATTTTAAATTAAAAACACACTTGGAGTCATACCAATCACACCGCGCATCAGATTGTGATGTAGCTAATTACAACACATCTTAAATGACTTGTGTATCATTATCCTAAAGTATCAAAACCATCTGAATGTGTTTATTCAATTTTGAGTACATCAGTTGTGTTTTTTTACTAAAATGTAATTTTAATCTGAAAACACTCACTTTTGAATCATTCTGATCACACCATGTATCGATTTGATGCGAAACAGATTCCAACTTGACCCAAATGACTGATGAATTATTTTAATAAATTATCAAGAAAATCCGTGTGCATTTGATTAGTTTTCAGTGAGTGACAGTTTTTGAACTAAAATGCCGATTTTAAACTGATAACGGACACTTTGAGTCATACCGGGCACATCATGTGTCATATTGAGGTACAGTTGATTCCTACATGTCTAAAATGACTTATGAATGGTTACTGTAAAGTATAAAAACAATCCAAATGTTTTTTCTCAGTTTTGAGTAGGATAATTGTTCATTTTGCTAAAATTGATGACAATTTTAAATAAAATACGCACTTTGAGTCATACCGGTGACACCATACGTCTGATTGAGGTGTGACTAATTCCTAAATGTCAAAAATGACTTACAGATCGTTTTATTAAAGTCTTGAAATAATCTGAATGTGTTTGCTCAGTTTTGAGTATGCCACTTGTCTTTTTTACTAAATTGTCATATTAAAATTGAAACATGCACTTTGGCTCATACTGATCACATTGTGTATCAGATTGAGGTGTGACTGATTCCTACACATCATAAATGACTTATGAATCGTTGTATAAAAGTATTTAAATAATGTGAATGCGTTTTCTTAGTTTTGAGTTGGTCGGTTGGCCTTTTTACAAAAATTGATGACAATTTTAAATAAAAAGACGCACTTCGAGTCATACCGGACACACCGTGCGTCGGATTGAGGTGTGACTGATTCATACACATCCCAAATGACTTATGGGTCATTTTTATAAAGGTTCAAAACAATCTAAATGTGTTTTCTCAATTTTGAGTAAGTTAATTACATTTTTTACTAAAATATCATTTTAAAATTGAAACACGTACTTTGACTCATACTGATCACATTGTGTATGGAATTGAAATTAGGTTGATTCCTACATTTCATAAATTACTTATGGATTTTTTTCCTAAATTATTTAAATAATGTGAATTCATTTTATCAGTATTGAGTATGTTAGTTGACCATTTTACTAAAATTGATGTCAATTTCAAATAAAAACATGCACTTGGAGTCACACCGATCATACCATGCATCAGATTGAGGTGCAGATGATTCATACACATCTTAAATCACATATGGATCATTTTCCTAAAGTATCAAAATAATATGAATGTGTTTGATTGGTTTTGAGTATGTCACTTATCTTTTTTACTAAAATGTCATTTTAAAATTGAAACACACACTTCGACTCATACTGATCACATTGTGTATTAGATTGAGGTGTGACTGATTAATATACATAAAAAATGACTTCTAGATCATTTTCCTAAAGTATTTAAACAATATGAATGCTTTTACTTAGTTTTCAGAAGGTTAGTTGACCTTTTTACTAAAATTGATGTCAATTTTAAATAAAAACATGCACTTAGAGTCATACCAGTCACACTGTGTGTCAGATTGAGGTACAAATGATTCATGCACGTCTCAAATCACTTATGGATCATTATACTTATGTATCAAAACAATCTAAATGCATTTGTTCAGTTTTGAGTAGGAAATTTTGTTTTTTTCTAAAATAGATGTCAATTTTAAATAAAGATGCACTTAGAGTCATACCGATCACACCATGCATCAGATTGTGGTGCAGATGATTCCTACACATCCCAAATGATTTATGGATCATTTTTCTAAAGTAACAAAACAATATGAATTGTGTTTCTCAGTTTTTAGCTTGTCACTTGTCTTTTTTACTAAAATGTAATTTTATACTAGAAACACACACTTTGACTCATATGGATCACATAGTGTATCTGTTTGATATGAGATAGATTCCTACTTGTCAAAAATTATTTATGAATTGACACCCTAAATTATAAAAAAAACAGAGCATGTTTACTTTATTTTAAGTCACTAACACTTTTTAAAGACAAATTTCGATTTTAAAATGATAATAGACACATTGAGTCATATCAAACACATCATGTATCATATTGAGGTACGACTAATTATTAAACATAAAAAATGACTTAAGGATCGTTTTCTTAAATTATCAAAACAATATGAATATGTATGCTCAGTTTTGAGTATGTCAGTCTTCTTTTTAAAAAACATTAATGTCAATTTTAAATAGAAAGAAGTACTTGGAGTCATACTGGTGACATCATGTGTCAGATTGAGGTGCGGTTGATTCCTACATGTCCCAAAGTCTAAAAAAATCCTAACTGTCAATGTTACCATGATTTACAATGACTTTATTTATCGAAATTTCATCACTGCATGAGAAGCTTCGAGTAAACCCCATCAACTCGAAAAAAGTAATCCACCTATATAACAAAACCATTATTATAAGTAATATTAAAAAGAAAAAAATTAAACATAAATATGAAATAATACATTAATTTTATGAATAATAATTTTACTGTACAAATATCAAGATTACCTCTTTGATTGAGTAACAGAGGGAACTTGAAATAAAGTGATAAATGTCAACACTACAGTGATGAAATGTTTTGGGGTAGAAGAAATTTATGGAATTTTTTATGTAGAAAGGAATGATAGATGGATATACCAACCCAACTCGAACAAAATAATCCACCTGTATAAGAAAAAAATTATTATGTGAGTAATACTAAAAATAAATAAATAAAACATAAATATGAAACAATACATTAGTTCTATGGATAGTGATTTTACTATGGAAATATCAAGATTACATCTGTGATTGAGGAGAGACAGATTCTTTTCTCTTCCTTTAAAGATAGTTGAAGAAATTTGAAAGAAAGTGATAAATGCACATCTATAGGGGTAAAAAGGTTTCGATAAAGAAGAAGTATGTGGATGTTTTGGTGTAGAAAGACATGAAAGATGGAAAAACCACCCCAACTCGAACAACATAATCCACTTATATAATAAAACATATTATGTGAGTAATACTAAACAGAAATAAATTAAACATAAATATGGAACAATACATTAATTATATGGAAAATGATTTTACAATGAAAACATCAAGATTACCTCTATAATTGAGCAGAGACAATGTTTTTTCTCTTATTATAAAGGCATAACACATGGACATAAATCTTTGAAAATAAAAGAACTATGCAATGAATAATAAAAATTAAATCATCTTTCCATTATATAATTTTTCTGTAAAATAGAGAAAATATATAGTATCATTACCTTTACATCTTTCTAAAGGGTTTCCTCCATTATAGTTTATTCTTCCAAGGGATTGGTAACATCATCTTGTGAAGAAGACATTGTATTCTTGAGTAGTCAAACATTTAATTTAGATTATTATAATACAATATAGAACATATAATATTATGAGTAAAAACATAATATATTAAAAAACACTTTTGCCTTCTCATTTAACCCACTTTCTTTTTATAAAGGTTTCAAGGATTTGGTTCCTCTATCAAGAATCAAAATCCCATATTTTTGGTCCCCTCTAACGTACAAGACATCGTCTACATTGGGACTAACATGAACTGATTGTGATGTCTCAATGAAAGAGTCATCCTCGATTGAATTTTCATCTAACTCAACATTTGTCTTAGTTGCTACCAGGACAATTGAACAATTCTTGTTTTTTGGATTAGATATATAAAATACATGCACTAATTATAATTCCATTACGAATAACTTTTCTTTTTCCCCTTTCACACTAAAATTCACTTTCACAAACTCATTTCATCAACTTTCACTCTATTGACATTATCAATCCATTTAAAATGGTAAAGAGACACATGAAATGTTATATAATACAACTAGTATATCTATTAAATAATTCCAAAATATGACATATTTGCATAAATTGGATTTCTATTCTTGGAACCAAATATGTTCATCGCTTCATCCATAAGAATAACACCACTGTTTTGCATCATACTGAAGTCATTGCGTTCTTTTGTATAGAACGCATAAACATTGATTACAAAACCAGTGTAAGATATAATATATTTTTTGGTCTTCTATCTACCCATTGAAGTTTTTCGACAATTGAATTCAGTTTTTTAGAGAAATCCTTATAAATTTGATCTCTGAACCATCCTATAAACCGTTGATTATGTGTATTTGATATCCATCCTTCATCCCTTGATGGATTCAAATATATAAGAACTTCTTTGTGGGATTTAATTTATGGATCAACATATTCACTATTATATAATATGTAAATATGTACTTTCTCCTGCTCTGTCATGTAATTGTAACAAAATATCTTCTGTAAATCCCTTCGCCCATAAGGCATCCACTGTGATGAGACGTTGGGAGACCGATGCTATCAATATCTGATAGATAATTGGTATAGAATTCAACAGTTTCTTCAATAATATATGATTCTTCAATAAAACAATCTGGAAGACTTTGATTCTTGACACACCCTTTCAAAATCTTCATATACCATTCAATGGGGTATATACACCTACAATGTAAAGGACTATATAGTTTAAACTCTTTGACCAAGTGAACCATCATGTGGACTATTATATCAAAGAATAATGGTGGGAAGAGCATCTCTAATTCAAATAATATGACTACAATATCCTTATTCATTATGGGTAACTTCACTTGGTCTACAACATTACTACATCTAGATTTGAAAAAGAACCTGAGTTTGGTTAATGTATGTCATACATTTTGAGGCTGAAGAAATGGAAAGCAACAGACATTAAATCCTGCATCAAAACATGACAGTTGTGTGATTTTAGTCCGTGTAACTTCCAATTAGTCATTGACACGACATTCTTGATATTTGATGAAAGCACCTATGAAACATTTACACTGGTAAAGAAAAGGAAAAATTGAATTTTTTTATCTGGATAGACTGTAAGATGCTAGAGGAATAAATGTTCTCCTTTTACCCTTCACCAGTTCCAAATGTTCCCTTATCCCCATTTCAATCAAGTCTAACCTAACCTTGATTCCATCTTTCATTTTTCCAATAATATTTAGTAAAGTGCCAATAACACTATCAAATACATTTTTTTCTACATGCATGAAATCAAGAAAATGCCTGACATAAAAAAAAATTCCAATACGGTAATTCAAATAAAATTGATCTCTTATTCCTACTTGATTTTGTAAGGTTTTTCCAAAAAATGGTTTACTAAAAACAATGCCAATCTTTTTTACTTTTTTGTACAGTTGATTGCCTATTACTGGAGATAGTTTTTTACCTTGTTTGATATTCCCATTGAATGCTATCGTCCATGATCAGTATTTATGCCATCGAGGAAAAAATTTCTGATGTCCTAAAAACATAGTCTTTGAGTAATTTTTCAAGCAAACTGAGTATGCATGTTTTTCACAAATGAGACACCACAAAATTCCTTAGTGTTATAGCCTGATAAATTTCCATAAGGGGGGAAGTCATTTTTAATTCTGTACAACATTTCCCTCAATGTGAATTCTTCACTTCTATGTGCATCATGCATTGTAACACTTGTATCCCACATTAATTTTAGATCACTGATCAATGAATCCAAATAGACATCAATATCATTACCAGGTTGTTTTGGTCCAAATATAAGCAGATTCAACATAATGTATTTGTTCTTCATGCATAACCATGACAACAAGTAATAATTTTCCAACATGATGGGACATGTACTGTGAGTAATACTTTATACACCAAAAGGATTTATTTCATCAGTAGATAATGCAAGACGAAATTTTCTCAGCTCATCTCCAAATTCAAGAAATTCAAAATCAGTTTTCTTCAACCGAGGAGAATCTATTGGATGACGTAGGTTCCCATCTTTAATTATTGTATCTACATTCCATTTTAATTTTATTGTGGTTTCCTAATATCCATATAGTCTTCTAAACCATGGAATGATAGGAAATTACCATACAAATTTCAAATGTCTTGATTCATTTTTTCTTGTATCAATTTGCGCCACACATAAGGAATTTTATGAGTGATTCATGGTCCTTGAAAAATAATATGAAATCATTTGGAAAATCATGTATCTTTTTATAGATCATTCACATTGAATGTAACATTTTTTTAGCGTCATATGTTCGACATGGTAGTTAATTTTCTTTCGGTAGCATATATTTCAGAAGACCAAGTAGTTATGTAAAGATGGTTCCACTCGACCCACTGCTATCTTTCAAATTATATAACTTCAATATAGCTGAAAATGTTGTGTATTTAGTATAATTAGTATACTATGGTTTCTTGGAACAACTATTTAACTCCTCAAACAACTTTGGATTATCACGAGGTTTATCATTAATTGTCATTTTCATTTATTCCATGTGATCTCCATCATCTTTTACAAAGGTATTCATATCAAATGATTTATAAACTGTAGTATCATTACAATCGATGTACATGTTCAATTTTTCCCTCTATTTATTCTAGCATTTATAGCTTCGATCTATTACATTACAAATAAAATGTTCTTCCAACTCTTCTGGACTGATTTTTCTTGAATAACAATAATGTAAACACAAACATAGGATATTATAAGGGGTGTATGCATGCTCTCTTGAAAACTTGATGAACTATGTAACTCTGTATTCATATTCATTTGTCAAATGATTAATGTAGTTCATATCCATCCTATTGGGTTTATAAAAGATTAATTTTATACAATATATAAATAAATACACATAAGATATTCATTATCAAAATAATAAGACATTAAATATATATCAAAATTGTACATTAATATTATTAATTAATATTAATAACTTGTATTTTTTAAATGTTCCATAATCTGTTAATATCTAATTATAAATACTTTATAAATAATTTATATATAAAATAATTACAAGTAATTTTAATTTCACAAAAATACATTTTGAAAAAATTTATAATCATATTATAAATTATATGATTCTATTTAAAAATGATAATTAGAAAAATAATATTGTTCCTCAAAATGTATTTAATGATATACATTATATCATAATCCATGATATATTTTAAATCTATATCATGCCTTATAACTTCTATGCCCTAAAAAGAAATATATAATCCATGATTATATATCACATTTTATGATATCTTCACAAAAAAGTAAAGGTTCACTTTAAATAGTACTCATATTTTTAAATATTGATCGATATAATAAACATGATTTTATTCCCTATTTTGAGACATGAAAATAGTGTATTTTATCACATAATACATTATAATTAGCCATATAGAATGATATGATATGCCCAAACCCAGTGAAACATTTTTTTTTCTTCTATTAAAACTTATTATACAGTATTAAATGATTATATTATTGTTTAAGATATCTTAATTAATAATTAATTCCATTGAAAAAAATTTACACCATTTCTTGTGACATGGTTTATGACTTACATTATTTCTTCATTTTGTATGCAATTTCAAGAATCATTTCATGCATTTAAATCCTATTATACAAATGATCATTTTAATTGGATTGAATAAAAATTATATTGGTTGTGGAAGAATACATGAATCCACAACCCATGATATCCATGTTATGAAAAAAAATCCCATGATGAATATAAATTTAAAGAACATGTGTACCCTACATTTATGACAGTCACAACAATTAATTTCAGTCAAACTATTTGATGAATATCCCTATAAAGTAGCTAATGGATTCCTACATTGTGTTTCTATAAGGAAATATCATTCCCCAAATTCCATTAAGGGAAAGATACATATATTTTAGATGTTAGATTAGACATACAACAAATTTTAGGTAGCTTTGAAAGAAACAAAACTTATCATTTAGGGAAGTCGAAATGATTTTATAAATTTAAAAACCAAATTCAATCTTCATTCCCCGATACGATGGATAATTTCTACTATATGGCAAGTCAATTCCCATTAAAGGGACAAATGTCATATCTCTATTAAGGATTTCATTATTTCATGGTGCCTTAGTATTAATTGCAACATCTTTCCTCCTAGTGGTACATTTGATGTTGTTTGGGAGCCTTCATTTATATGTTAAATTAAAGTCCACTTGGATAGTGAATCTAAGGGTAACCATAGGCCCTTAGGATGTGGCGTTCTCTTTAGATGTAACAATAGGAAATGAAGACAATTGATTCAAAACAACAATTAAAAAAGACCAAAACACCGATATTCAATCAAATAATGGTTCATAAAAAAATTGTTATGTTCATAATCTAAAAGTAAAATAGTATACAAGCACTAGACCAAAAATAACGAAATCGTCAAAGAATAAATAAAAAAATTAAATGAAAAATACAAAAAGAAAATTAGAAGGCCTACCTTGCTAGGTTGAAGAAAATCAGAGACACTCTTTGGAAACCCTAACTGCAACTGAACACCAGATGTCGGGAAAGATGTTTGAGCAACTGGAGGTAGTTGAGTGGTGTGATTCGAGCTTCAATTCACCAAGGAGGAACACCAGTAGTGTGTGGCTGCCATGGAAATTTTTTTAGTTCATGACGATCTCGCAAATGGTTAGGTTTTTTTAAATAGATCTAGACACTTTTATCAATGCTTAAAAATAAGTGTTGATAAAGAGTCCTTTTATCCGTGCTTAAGTAATAAGCACTAATAAAATATATATTTATCAGCCCCTTTTTAGCAATGATAATGGTAGGTCCTTATCAGCACGAAAAAAGAGATGATAAAATACATATTTATCAGCACTAAAGTTTTATCATTGATAAATATTAATTTTATCAACTCTTTGTTTAGTACTGATAAAGCCTTATCTTTATGAGTGCGAAAAAACGCAGATAAAGATGCTTTTAGCAGTGCTTATTACTTAAGAAATGATAAAATTATTTATTATTATAATTATAGATAAACAATTATATATATATATATACTTAATAAATATATATAAATATAAATATAGTAAATATATTCTTTTTAAAATATAATTATTATAATTATTGAAATATTTTTAAAAAATAATATATATATATATATATATTTATATCATTATACATATATATATTTAATAAATAAATATAAATATAAATATAGTAAATATATTCATTATATAAGTAAGTTTATTATAAATTTAATATTTATTTAAATATATATAATTATATAAATACTTTTACACAAATATTAATTTATTTATAATTATAAATATATAATTGTATAAATATAGTAAATGTACATTTATAAATATATTTATTTATAATTTTTTTAAAAATATATTTTTAATATTATTAATGAATATCTAATTTTAGGTGCATGCATATATGTTAAAAATGAGTAAAATTGAATAAATTAAAAATAATTACACATTAATAATATTGATGAAATGGATAGGTTTTGTGTGTGTGCATTCTATATAAAAATGCATTAATTATGTATATGTGAAATCAATATAACACACATTTTCTCTGTTAAATTGAAAATTCAAACAATATTCAATTATATGTCCATTACACTATTCAATTAGTCAGTATTTTTAATTCATATTATTTTTTAATTATAAACCATTATTCAGTAAATATATGACTATTTAATGTAAAGCACATGAATATTTTTCTAATATATATAACATATTTATATACATTAATATATTTCTATATATTAAATTTATTAACATTAATTATCAATGTTATCTAATTAATAAAACGATTTATTATTTAATAATGTATAATCAATTTATTCATTTTTATCAATAATTATTTAATTAATAAAATTTGTAATATTTTTTTAATAAAATAATTTATTATTATTATTTTATTTAATTATTTAATTTTATTTATTCGGACATTTATTAGTGATAAAAAGGCGCTATTAAAAAAATCATTATCAGTGCTAAATAGAAAACACTAATAAAGGGTACCCTTTATCAGCACTATAAATAAAGCTTTGATAAAGGATACCCTTTATCAGGGATAAAAAATGAACTATTAAAAGGCAAAATTTATTAGTGATTTCTTCAGCGTAGATAAATATGCCATTTATCAACGCTTTTTTCAAGTGCTAATAAATACTAGTACTATTAAAGGCCTGTTTTGTTGTAGTGGTGGTAGCTGCTGCCTTGAGCATAACATTTCCAACACAAGCAGTGCAATAATTGGTTGAGCAGTGGCCGTGGATGAGTTTTGTTTATCAAGATGAGATTTGGAGTGGAGGATATTAGTGGAAAGCTTTTCTTGGATTCGATAAAAGTTGACTCATCTTATGATGAGCGAGTTCAAATTGAGAAGAGGATAGACACCGAGAGACAACGCTTAGGAGAAATTTTAAATGGTGGGGATACCTCATGTGAATTGTCTCAATCTCTGAGTGGATCTTTGTGCTTATAGAGTAGGTTGGTTGTTCCATTTTCCTTGAGATAAGAGTTTCTATACAGTAGACACTAGTCACATTGGTTAATGCACCATGAGGATACAAAGATGTAACACAATTTGAGAACCTAGTATTGGTGGTTGGGGATGAGGTGGTCAGTTAGAGATTTTGTATTGCAGTGTCTCACTTGTTAAAGAGTTAAGGTGGAACACCAGAGACTTCCAAGTTTGTTCCAACCTTTACCCATTCTGGTATGGAAGTGGGTTGATATTTTCATGGATTTCATCATTGGTTTACCATATAATCCTAGTGGGAAATATGTGATTTGGTTGATTGTTGAAAGCCACACTTAATTAGTGCATTTATTACCAGTAAAGGAGATGATGAAAGTAGAATAGTTGGGGAACGTGTATGTATGATAGATAGTGAAGCTTCATGGGGTTACCTTTACAGTTGTTTCTAACTGGGACTCGAGGTTCACATCTAGGTTCTGTAACGGTTTGTAGGAGGAAATGGGTTATAAATTGAAATTGAGCATGACTTTTCATCCACAGTCGGATGAAAAAATAGAGAGAATTATCTAGGTTTTTGAGGATATGATATGGTCTTGTGTGCTTGATTTCATGGAATATTGGCACATACTGTTTCCCTTGATCATGTTTTCCTATCATAATAGTTATCAGGTTTAGATGGAACAAATGAGAGATCTGTACATAGTTGGGACAAGTATTGTTCTGGAGACGAAAAAGGTGGTGCAACTATTCTAGAGGAATTTGATCATAACACATAGTCTTCAGAAATATTATGTGGACCATCATCATCAACCTCTAGAGTTTGAGTTTAATGATCAAGTCTTTATCAGAGTTACACCTCGCTTGAGACATCATCGATTAGGTAAGCATGGTAAGTTGGAACTGAGGATTGTGGGCCCCTTTGAGATCGCTGAGCGACTGGGGAGGGTAGCATATCAGTATCTTTTATCACCTGGCTTGATTTATTTATATGAATTATTTCTTGTTTCCTAGTTTATGAGGTATGTACCAGGTCCTACCCATGTGATTAGATGGGAGGATGCTTTTCTTGAGCTCAATACCACTTTGGTTGAGCATCCAATTCAGATTATAGATCAATAGGATAAGGTACTACGTGGTAAACCAACCCCTTGGTCCAGGTATTGTGGCACTACAGATAGGATATCCACAAGACATGGGAGTGAGATTCTTTAATGAGGTTGCAATAGACTTACCTTTTTGCGGATTGAGGATCTTGAGCTCTTTCTGAAGACATAAATCTTTTATGGTGGGGATATTGTAGGGCACTATAACCTTTATGTCAGGTATGTTATGATATCTATTTTTTCTTTCCCTTTTTCTTTGGGTGAGTATCTTCAACCTTGAATTGAGAAGACACCTATAATGGTGAAGTTATATATTTTTTGGATTTTCAACTTTTCCCTAGAGTTTTCTGTTGTTCAATGGATAGTTATACAATGTGTAATTAGATTACATAATTTGTAATGACCGCTAGATAGATGTCATGAACTGGATTACACAGTGAGTGAATGTTACATGTCATGTAAGGGTTACAAATCATGTAATGTGAAAAATATTGTTTTTAATCCGATATGAGGTGTTTTTTACTATAACTTAAAATGAAAGGGGATCACAACATGTAAAGGTATTACACACGCAATTCCTTGAGTTAAAGTTTTTAGGGATTCGTACGGGTGTGTGAGGATACATTCTATTTTACAGCCTTCTCCTCTCAGCCAGATCTCTTACCCTAGGTGATTTTGGGTGACTCCCTTCCCCCTTAATTGATGTGTTTAGTGATTTATTAGTAGGTTATATGCTTTATCTCTCTGAGTAATCATTTCTCTCAGTTTCTCTTTCAATTTTGGTCACGACGCCATTTGTTTCAGTGATTAGTAATTGGATGGTTTTTTCAATCAATCCCCTTCAATCTCTAGTCGTGCCTTGTCTTTTGAAGGTAGAGCTTGTGGTTTCCAATCCCCATTGTTAAAGGTGGTTAGGTTTTCTACAATATTGAGGAAGGTAGATCTATTAAATTGTTCCAATTTATTGAATTGGTTGTTTTCATATTTATTTATTGATATTTGAAATGGAACTTCATGTATTGAAAATGAAAAGGGAAAGTGTTCACATTTAAAAGGGGGTTTTTTATTTGAAAATATAAGTGCCTTGATTTGAAATGAAAAAATGTATATTCAAACCCTGAATGAGATTTTCTTGGATTTGAAAGTGGATTTATAAAAATGTGATCCTGGTTTTTAAAACAAAAATTGACAAACATTGCATAGTGGGAACCTTTGGTGAGTTGATAAAGAGACACAGGTAGCCATAGTGTGTATAATACCACTAGGAGGTAACTACTTGTATGAAGATGGTCTATGGAATGCCTAAATGTTAGTTGGATTAAACTGTATGAGTTTTTAGTCTTGTGAGTGTCTAGTACATATTGTCTCATAGGCACGATCCTAACTGATAGGTGCATTTTTGTTTCTGGTTATATATTATATGATTGTTTGTTTCATGGATTTTGGCTATGATGTATATTTATATTTCAGTATCATTACCTACTTATTCCTCGCATTGAAAAAAATCATATGCAATTTTTGAAAACCAAAGGATTGTTTGAAAAAGGATTTCAAATCACTTTATTTATAAAAATTCTTCTAAAACATTTTGGTTTAAAATCTTGAACTTGTGCATTCTTATTATTAGAACTTGTATAGATTCTTTAGTGGCATCCTACTAGTCTCTATTACTCACAACCAAATTCTGAATATGGGTGGATGTATATCCTATTTTGAAAGATTTAGGCACATGGAAGAGTATTTTGTAGCATTAATACTTCTCTTTATGTTGTTGTTTTGTCTTAGAGGTGACAGTTGGTCACATGGAGACTAGTTTTGTCTATTTTTGTTGTACTTTCTAGTTTTACCTATATTGATCAGTTGTATCTCAATTTTTTTATGCATCGTACTATGGTTGGATGTCTTGTTATCCTTTTATATGAGACTTGTTTCATTTCCTTTGTTTTTCCCACCCCATAATGGGATGACTTAAGTTATTGGTTTGGTGGACCCATGTTAGTCTATTACATAAAGCATGGATGGGTTCTTCCATTATAAACCATGGATGGGTGGTTTTATTATACATCAAGGATGGGTGGTTATATTATAAACCATGGATGGGTGAGTCCATTATTGTAAAGACCCGTAAAATTCAAGGGAAATTTTTTCTTAATTTTCTTTGTATTTTACAAGAACGCGGTTTTTGAAGGCACCTGATTCCAAGGCCCGGTGTTCCTGGAATCATTTTCCGAAGTTTGGCACGGGTACGTTCAGTGAACTAACGAGCGGGAATTTCTTACTTTTGAACAGGTGCTCGGAATCGAATTCCGAGGGCACCGATGAACTCGCAATGCCGGTAATCGCTTAAGGGAACCTTTACCGTAGTTGGGTTTGTGCGGGAGAAGAAGTTAATTAATGGGGTTTAATTAAAAAGAAAAAAAAATTGTTGAATCAATTTTATTTCTTATCAAAGTGGTTATTTTCTCCCATGGGAAGTTGGTGGTGGGGCCCACATCCACCCAACTTCCCATGTCTGGATAATTGAAAGGGTGGGGTTCACACGAACCCCCCACCTTTTCAAATTCCTTAAACTCCCTAACCCCTCTTAACTCCTCACCTTCCTAACTCCCCATTAAATCACTTTCATTAATTTTTGACAACTTGTTATAATTAATAAAGTGAGTTAATTAATTTCAAACTCTTGAAATTCAAATTGTTAGGTTGTGTTAATAAAATAAGACTTGGTCTTATTTTATTATTGTTAGAGTTTTGCAACCTTGGGAGGATTGGGAAGCGTGAAGTATTCTTCTTCTTCATCCTTGATGAAGAACGCGAAGAACACCGTTCTTCAACGAAGAACATCTCCGCCGAAGAACGCGACGTCTTCTTCCAATGACGTTTCCTCTTCAGACGCGCCTCGATGACAATGGAATCGACGTTCATCTTCCACGATGCCGTATCTGCGACGTGACGTTCTTCTTCCGTGTCGTCTCTTCCGCGACGGTTTTCCGCGATGAAATCTCCGTCAACGACTTTGAATCCTCACTTCACGACGTCGACGTTCTTTTTCCGCGACACCCGACCTCCGCGACATTCGTCTTCCGCGACTCGTTGACGTGCACCGTTCTTGAAACCGAGGTAGGGGATTGTAATTAATACTTTTGTTCGTGTTACATTCCTGAATTTCTTTGTGAAATTTTAAAACCTATTGTTATCGAATAACGCGAGGGGGTCGGACTGCACAAACAAGTCCGACCCTCCTCTTTATTTTCATGATTGATTCCTTTGTGGATTGGTATGTGAAGGCGTGGTGCCGCCGCACCACGTGGAATCAAGAGAAAGGAAAATGCGCAGCGCTGTCGCGCCGCCCCGTGGAAGGAAGTCTAAGAACGCGACGCCGTCACGCCGCGTTGAAGAAAACCGAAGACGCTGCGGCCAGTTCCGGGCCACGGCGGAGCAAGGTGACCGGCGGTCAGCCGGGCCATCGGTGTCTGAGCTGGAAGGGGACCAGCCACCGCCGGTCCCGTTGAGAAGGAATCGACCGGCCAGGTCAGGCCGGCCGGAATGGGGAAAGTCGGGGGAATAAATTTCCCCCGACCGGCTTCAAACGGCCCCGCATAAATGAGGGGGGGGGGGGGGCGCAGTTACTCAAGGGGGGAAGGCCCCCCCCCCCCTTTTTCCAACAGCTCGGCCGAAGGCCGAGCCGGCAGCGTGCTGGGCGCGCTGTGCCAAGCCGGACCGGCGCCTAGCCAGTCGGCCAGGCCGGGCCGGGCCGGGCCACGATGGGCCGGGCCGACCCGGACCGGGGCGGGTCGACCCGGTTCGGGCTGACCGGGGGGTCTCGGGCTGGGTCGGTCCTAGCCCGAAACCCCCATTTTCGGACCGTTTGGGTTCAAATGCCCATAACTCAGGCTACAGACCTCCAAACGACGTGCCGTCAGTGGCGATGCGATACTTGGATCGAGACGGTCATTTCGGTATATCGCACATATGGTTTTGGAATACTTTGAGTTCGGCCGGGTTGGTTCGTTCACGAAACCAACCGGGCCCTCGGAGCGGAAACGCTCATATCTTGAGCTACGAACGTCCGATTGACGTGCCGTCAACTTTGTTGAGTTCCTCTTAGTGAGACGGATCTTTTGGAATACTCCTCCCAAGGTTTGGATGCATGTGGAGTACGGTCAGGTTGGTTTTTCCTTAAAAACCAACCGGGCCCCTAGGACGAAAAGGCCAATAACTCTCAGACCGGACGTCCGATTGACGCGCTGTCTGCGACGTTGAGTTCCTGTTGACGATACAGAACTTTTGGATACATCAACTCTGGACTATGTGTCAGTTGATGTATCAGCCTCTCGGCTCATGGGGCGGACCCTCCCGAATGAGATTTCGGTGTGTGGGAACCGCAGAGCTGGCTGCGACTGCTACTGTGACCGCGATGATGACTGTACAGAGATCATCAGTGGATTCAACGACGACGACTACACCACTCAGCGATCCTGTGTGGATCAGTGATACTGATCCTATGTGGGTCCGATCCTGTGTGGGTCAGCGCTCAACGGTTCTGTGTGAGCCAGCGCCTACAGATCCTGTGTGGGTCCGATCCTGTGTGGGTCTTTGCGGGGGTTTGTACCTATCGATCCTTTATGGGTCCGACGACTTAGATGGATCAGTGATCATCTCTATCGTTTTCGAAGAAGTATACCTGTGTGAGCTGAATCCTGTTTTCTTTCCTGTGTGGACTGTGTTATGCTATCCTGTGTGGATTACGTTTTGCTTTCCTGTGTGGAATACGTATACTTTCCTGTGTGGACTGGGTTGTACTTGGGCTCGGAGGTTGGAGCGTATTGGAATTGATGACTTAGGTATATGTATGGGCATATACCTAAGCAGTGTCGGTTTTTACTTCGTTATTGTATCATTCCTTTGTGGTTTATCCTTTTTGGATTTTGGGAGACCATCGGGGGTCTCGGGGTCCCTACTGAGTAGCTTATACTCACCCCTGCACGGGCTATGCCCGCACTACGTTGTGTTGTTTGTAGACGACAAACATCGTTGATCGTTGTTGAGGCTTGCAGAGCAGGACGGTACCTGGAGGTGGACCACTGGGCGGACGAACTCGGAGCGGACGGCGGGACCCGAGGAGAAGTGGAGCTATCTGTACCCCCCCTTCAGGTGGGATTTCCAGTGGACAGCTCGGCGTAGCGGCCATTACTTTTTAGTTGTTGTTTTCCTTTTCGAGTTGTACTTTACTTTCAGTTTGGGTTTGTATACTGGCCCACTTACTTTCCGCACTTACAGTTGTACTCAGTTTTTACTTAGTGTTTACTTTTTCCACTTTCTTACTCTGTGGTGCTTGTTTACTTTACAAAGGCAATGCCTTCCCTTTTTACCGGGATTTACGACTTGGTGTTAGTCTCTAGCCCGTGGCCTATGGAAGGCGGGCTTGGGGTAGTCACGGCACGGGCCCCGAGGATGGGTCGTGACAAATTGGTATCAGAGGAGTTCGGTTCTACCGTGAACTCTGATCTTTTCTATGTGAAGCAATTGTGTTTAGCGTATTGAGTGTGGTTATCAGTCCAGGGAGTCCAGTGTTGGTGCGGCGGCCAACGTATCTATACACCAGGACCCTGACTTCTGATTTCCGACTTAATGCAAGAAAACATTGATTGCCTGTGTGTTTCAAATTTTCTTTGTGATTACTTTGTATCAGCTCACCATGTATACTTTTCTCACCGTGGCACACCTGTTTCCTTTTCAAGATGGCCCCACGATGGAATCCAGCTAGGGTTATGAGAGTCAAGTGTGGCGAAATCCCACCGAGCGACGAGGCCTCGGTGCATGGCCCTTTGTCAGCAGTGGCACCGGCGGTAGCTCCACCCGTCGAGCCACCGATGCTTCCATCACCAGCCGCTGACGATGCACGTCGCCTCAGTGCACTGCATGAGTTTCAGAGCCAGCGACCGCCCAGGTTCCACGGGGAGACGGACCCCCAGAGTGCCGAGGACTGGCTGGAGGCAGTCGTACGAGTTTTTAGGCTACTGAGGACACCAGCAGACCTCATGGTGATCCTCACTACGAGCCTACTGCACGCAGCAGCGGGCCGATGGTGGAGATTGATGCTCCAGGTGCACAATGAGGCATCTCTACTTTGGACGGACTTTGAGAGTCTCTTCCACTCAGAGTTCGTCCCAGCCACCCTCTGTGCGGTGCGCATTCAGGAGCTTCTTCAGCTGCGGAAGGGCAGCATGACAGTCGCTCAGTACTCGGCGAGATGTACTGATCTCTCGCGCTACTCGACCGACATGGTACGGGACCCATTCTTCCGGGCCCGGACCTTTGAGCAAGGATTGAGACACGAGATCAGGGCATCACTGATCTCCATCAGCATTCCGACTCAGACAGGAGTACTGGAGAGGGCACTTTTGATCGAGAGCTTCCTTGCTGAGTGTACACCAGCACCGAGACCCACCGTAGGGCGGCACGTAGCAGAGTCTTCGGCAGAAGGCAGTCGACGGATGACTCAGGGGTCCAGGAAGACCAGACCCTCAAGAAGACGACCTCAGGACACTGGCTCAGCAGTGCGGGGAACACAGCACGGAGCCAGTCTTTCGAGAGGCAGACAGTGCTACTCGTTCGGCGGGCAGGGCCACATGGCTCGTGACTGCCCGACCCGCCGTGCAGAGGAGCAGTAGACGGTTGAGGGACCACCAAGGCAGAGGCAGAGGATCGACCATGGAGGTCCACACGGAGGAGGTGGACGAGGCAGAGGAGCTGGCCGAACAGCAGGTGGTGGCCGGTGCTTTGAGGCTCTACCACTACCACCACCAGGAGGTCCACCCCGACCACTAGGAGCTGGCGGGCAGAGACAGGCACAACTCCAGGCAGCAGAGGCCTACGACCATGGCGCGCCCGAGATGATTCGAGGTACTATCTGTGTCTATTCCACCCTTGATTCAGTACTTATAGACACAGGATCGAGTCACTCTTTCATAGCCGCTGCCCTTGTTCGGAGCTCGGAGATTACGACAGAGTCGTTGGCTCGATCCTTACGGCTAGAGACTCCTACGGGAGAAGACTCGACGATTACGCACTGGTGCCGGCAGTGTGAGCTTACTCTAGCTGGCGAGAGCTTCGGCTGGGATCTTCTTGTAGCGGCGTCGAGGCCTTACGACGTCATCTTGGGCATGGATTGGTTGTCTACGGTCCATGCACAGATTGACTTTTTTAGGTGCAAGGTGCGATGTGTACGCACCGACGGGAGCAGGTTCACCTTCACCGGTGAGAAGGGAGCCTTTGCAGCATAGGATGGACTTCCTCGGAGGAGAGGACAAACCATCACTCATCATTCGGCTAGCCTCATCCTAGGAGCAGTTGACGTCCGAAGTCCTGGTTTTCCTGCCGTGGTGGATCAGTTTGCGGACGTCTTCCCCGATGACGTTTCAGGGCTACCTCCTCGTAGAGAGGTATACTTTTATATTGACCTGTACCCCATGAAAGCCCCGATATCGACTCCAGCATGTCGGATGGCCCCCGCTGAGCTTCGTGAGCTACGGGTACAGTTGGAGGACTTGCAGGGCAAGGGGTTCATCCAACCCAGTGTTTCACCCTGGTCTTCCCCGATATTGTTCGCCAAGAAGGCGGACGAGAGCTTGTAACTTTGTGTAGACTATCGTCGCCTGAACCAGGTGACAGTGAGAAACAAGTATCCTCTACCGAGGATTGATGACCTCTTTGATCAGCTCAAGGGAGCACGGTGGTTCTCGAAGATAGACCTCAGGTCAGGCTATCATCAGCTCAGAGTTCGAGACGAGGATGTGCAGAAGACGGCTTTCAGATGTCGGTATGGCCACTATGAGTTCTTGGTTATGCCATTCGGCATAGACAATGCTCCAAAAGTGTTCATGGCTCTCATGAACAGGATATTTCAGCCATACCTCGATCGATTTGTCGTGGTCTTCATCGACGACATTTTGATTTACTCGACGACTGAGGAGGAGCACGCCTACAACTTACGGGTTGTACTAGACACACTCTAAGAGCACCAGCTTTATTGTAAGCTCTCGAAGTGCCAGTTCTGGATACGTGAGGTCCACTTCTTGCGACACATCATCTCTGAGGCGGGAGTTGCTGTGGATCCCACGAAGATCGAGGCAGTACTATCTTGGGAGCCACCCAAGAGCGTGACAGAGGTGCATAGTTTCTTGGGACTAGCTGGATACTATCGGAGATTTGTGCCAGACATCTCCAGAGTTGCAGCACCACTCTCAGCTTTGACGAAGAAGGGGAAACCCTTCGTGTGGTCCGAAAGATGTCAGCAGAGCTTCCAGGAGCTGAGATAGAGATTGACCAGCGCACCTATCGTGAGGTTGCCTAAGGAGGGAGTAGGGTACGTAGTCTACTGCGATGAATCAGGGACCGGACTCGGTTGTGTCCTGATGCAGGAGTGGGAAGTGATCGCCTATGGATCACGTCAGTTGAGGCCGCATGTGAATAACTACGCTACCCATGAAATGGAGTTAGCAGCAGTGGTCTTCGCTCTGAAAACATGGCGACACTATCTGATGGGCGAGCGCTTTACAATCTTTTCTGACCATCAGAGTCTCAGGTACATCTCCTCGCAGAAGTACCTAAACCTGAGACATCGGCGATGACTTGAGTTCCCCTAGGACTATGACTTTGAGATAGTCTATACTACTGGGAAGGGGAACGTGGTAGCCGATGCCCTCACCTGGAGGACGGGCATTCAGCTACTTGAGGAGGCGACAGAGCAGCTAGCCGCTTTGCAGATATCCTTCGTGCATAGAGATGGAGCAGCCTTCCTTCAGTCTCTCACAGTCACTCCTCCACTACTACAGTATGCCAGATAGGCACAACGTGGGGATGCTGACTGTGAGACATGGCGTGCACCGATATCCTCAGGGCAGGCACCTGATGGTTTCTCCTTTGGAGCAGATAACGGCATCCTTTTCAGAGGACGTACCATGGTACCAGTCGTTTTACGGTAGGAGGTGCTGAGAGAGTTTCACACTTCTCCTTTGGCGGTATATCCTGGAGTGGCGAAGATGTACCAGGATCTCAGACGATAGCACTGGTGTCCTGGAATGAAGAAGGATGTGGCAGAGTTTGTTTCTCGGTGCGTCACCTGCCAGCAAGTGAAGGCTGAGCACCAAGTACCAGCAGGCTTGGTACAGTCCTTGGAGGTTCCGGAGTGGAAATGGGACAACATATCGAAGGACTTCGTGACTAGACTTCCACGTTATTCTAGAGGTCACGAATCCATTTGGGTGATTGTCGACCGACTCACCAAGTCGGCTCACTTCTTACCCATTAGAGAGTAGGGCTCAGTGGAGAGATTGGGAAGACTTTACGTTCAGGAGATTGTTCAGCTTCACGGTGTTCCATCATCTATCATCTATGATCGATATGCTCTCTTTACTTCCCGGCTTTGGAAGGGGTTGCAGGAGGCGTTCGGGACGCAGCTACATCTGAGCACAGCCTTTCACCCTCAGATGGATGGTCAGACAGAGAGGACCATTCAGACTATCGAGGACATGCTCCGCGGATGTGTCCTAGACTTGGGCATAGCTGGGAGGACCACCTACCCTTGGTGTATTTTGCGTACAACAACAGCTACCACTCCACCATCAGGATGGAACCGTACGAGGCATTGTACGACCGACCTTGTAGATCTCCTTTGTGCTGGACAGACCCTGGGGAGTTAGCACTTGTGGGACTGGAGATGGTCCAGTCCACGACAGAGAAGGTCCAGGTCATCCAGGAGCGGATGAGGACAGCTCAGAGCCGGCAGAAGTCATACGCTGACAGGAGGCGGAGGCCACTAGAGTTCGAGGATGGCGACCACGTCTTCTTGCGTGTCTCACCTCGACGTGGTTTACGGAGATTTGGCCGAGGCGACAAGTTATCTCCTCGCTTCATCGGACCCTTCCAGGTCCTCAGCAGGATTGGCGAGGTGGATTATCTCCTAGCTCTACCACCTCAGTTACACCGGGTGCTTGACGTCTTCCACATGTCTCAGATGAGGAGATACCTGCACGTCCCGATGCATATCATTGACCATGGGGAGCTTGACGTTGACGATGGGGAGACTTTTGCGGATGTCCCAGTGGAGATTGAGGATCGATAGAAGTGGGTCCTACGTGGATGGTCGATTCCTCTAGTGCGCATCATATGGCAGCACGAAAACCTCAAGGAGAGCACTTGGGAGCGGGAGGCTTAGATGCGTGCTCAGTACCCACTTTTGGTTCCCTAGTTATGATGTATCTTTACGGGGACGTAAATCCCTGAGGTGGGAGTAATGTAAAGACCCATAAAATTCAAGGTAAATTTTTTCTTAATTTTCTTTGGAATTTTAAAAGAACGCAGTTTCTGACTGCACCTGATTCTGAGGCCCGGTGTGCCCGGAATCATTTTCCGAAGTTTGGCTCGGGTACGTTCAGTGAACGAACGAGCGGGAATTTCTAACTTTTGAACCGGTGCTTGGAATCGAATTCTGAGGGCACCGATGAACTCGCAACGCTGGTAATCGCTTAAGGGAACCTTTACCGTAGTTGCGTTTGTGCGGGAGAAGAAGTTAATTAATGGGGTTTAATTAAAAAGAAAATAAAATTGTTGAATCAATTTTATTTCTTATCAAAGTGGTTATTTTCTCCCATGGGAAGTTGGTGGTGGGGACCACATCCACCCAAATTCCCATGTGTGGATAATTGAAAGGGTGGGGTCCACACGAACCCCCCACCTTTTCAAATTCCTTAAACTCCCTAACCCCTCTTAACCCCTCACCTTCCTAACTCAACATTAACTCACTTTCATTAATTTTTGACAACTTGTTATAATTAATAAAGTGAGTTACTTAATTTCAAACTCTTGAAATTCAAATGGTTAGGTTGTGTTAATAAAATAAGACTTGGTCTTATTTTATTATTGTTAGAGTTTTTCAACCTTGGGAGGATTGGGAAGTGTGATGTCTTCTTCTTCTTTAACCTCGAAGAAGAACGCGAAGAACACCGTTCTTCAACGAAGAACACCTCCACCGAAGAACGTGACGTCTTCTTCCAACGATGTTTCCTCTTTGGACGCGCCTCGATGACAACGGAATCGACGTTCATCTTCCGCGAAGCCGTATCCGCGACGTGACGTTCTTCTTCTGCGTCGTCTCTTCCGCGACGGTGTTCAGCGACGAAATCTCCGTCAAGGACGTCGAATCCTCGCTTCGCGACGTCGACGATATTTTTTCGCGACGCCCAACCACCGCGACGTTCGTCTTCCGCGACTCGTTGACATGCACCGTTCTTGAAACCGAGGTAGGGGATTGTAATTAATTCGTTTGTTCGTGTTACATTCCTGAATTTCTTCGTGAAATTTTAAAACCTATTGTTATCGAATAACGCGAGGGGGTCGGACCGCACAAACACGACCGACCCTCCTCCTTACTTTCATGATTGATTCCTTTGTGGATTGGTACGGGAAGGCATGGTGTCGTCTCACCACGCGGAATCAAGATAAAGGAAAATGCACGGCGCCGTCGTGCCACGCCGTGGAAAGAAGTTTAAGAACGCGATGCCGTTGCGCTGCATCGAAGAAAACCAAAGACGTCGCGGCCGGAGCGAGGCCGCAGCAGAGGGGCGCGGTGTCGTCGCACCGCACCAGACGACAAGGGACATGGTCGGTTCCGGGACGCGGTGGAGCAAGGTGACCGGCGGCCAGCTGGGGCCGCTGGTGTCGGAGCTGGAAGGGGACCGGCCACCGCCGATCCCGTTGAGAAGGAACCGGCCGACCAGGTCGGGCCGGCCGGAAAGGGGAAATCCGGGGGAATTAAATTCCCCCGGCCGGCTTCAAACGGCCCCCAATAAATGAGGGGGGGGGGGTTACTCAATGGGGGTAGGCGCCCCCCTTTTTCCAAGAGCTCGGCCAAAGGCCGAGCTGGCAGCGCGTTGTGCCCAGCCGGACCGGCGCCTGGCCGGTCGGCCAGGCCGAGCCGCGCCGGGCCGGACAGCGCCGGGCCGGGCCGCGCCCAGCCGGGCCAGGCCGCGATGGGCCGGGCCGACCCGGACCGGGGCGGGTTGACCAGATTCGGGTCGACCGGGGGGTCTCGGACCGGGTCGGTCCGGGCCTGAAACCCCCATTTTCGGACCGTTTGGGTTCAAATGCCCATAACTCGGGCTACGGACCTCCAAACGACGCGCCGTCAGCGGCGATGAGATCCTTGGATCGAGATGGTCGTTTCGATATATCGCACTCAAGGTTTCGGAATACTTTGAGTTCGGCCGGGTTGGTTCGTACACGAAACAACCAGGCCCTCGGAGCAGAAACGCTCATATCTTGAGCTATGGACGTCCGATTGGTGTGTTGTCAACATTGTTGAGTTACTCTTAGAAAGACGGATCATTTGGCATACTCCGCCCGGGGTTTGGATGCAGGTGGAGTACGGTCGGGTTGGTTTTGCCTTAAAAAACAACCAGGCCCCTGGGACGAAAAAGCCAAGAACTCTCAGACCGGGCGTCCGATTGACGCGTCGTCTGCGACGTTGAGTTCCTGTTGACGATACGGAACTTTTGGATACATAAACTCTGGACTATGTTTCAGTTGATGTATCAGCCTCTCGGCTCGTGGAGCGGACCCTCCTGAACGAGCTTGCTTTGTGCGGGAACCCTAGAGATGGTAGCGACTGCTACTGTGACTGCGATGATGACTGTGCAGAGATCCTCAGTGGATTCGACGACGATGGCTACAGCACTCAGCGATCCTGTGTGGATCAGTGCTACCGATCCTGTGTGGGTCTGATCCTGTGTGGATCAGCGCTCAGTGGTTCTGTGTGAGCCAGCTCCTACAGATCCTGTGTGGGTCCGATCCTGTGTGGGTCTTTGTGGGGGTTAGTACCTATCGATCCTTTGTGGGTCTGACGACTTAGATGGATCTGTGATCATCTCTATCGTCTTCGAAGAAGTATACCTGTGTGAGATGAATCCTGTTTTCTTTCCTGTGTGGACTGTGTTGTTCTATCCTGTGTGGATTACGTTTTTCTTTCCTGTGTGGAATACGTATACATTCCTGTGTGGACTGGGTTGTACTTGGGCTCGGAGGTTGGAGAGTATTGGAATTGATGACTTAGGTATATGTATGGGCATATACCTAAGAAGTGTCGGTTGTTACTTCGTGATTGTATCATTCCTTTTTGGTTTATCCTTTTTGGATTTTGGGAGACCTTCGGGGGTCTCGGGGTCCCTACTGAGTAGCTTATACTCACCACTACACGGGCTATGCCCGTACTACATTGTGTTGGTTGCAGACGATGGACAGCGTTGATCGTGGTTGAGGCTTGTAGAGCAGGACGGTACCTGGAGGTGGACCACTGGGCGGACGTACTCGGAGCGGACGGCGGGACCCGAGGAGCAGTGGAGCTATCTGTACCCACCCTTCAGGTGGGATTTCCAGTGGACAGCTCGGCATAGCGGCCTTTACTTTTCAGTTGTTGTTTTCCCTTTCGAGTTGTACTTTACTTTCAGTTTGGGTTTGTATACTGGCCCACTTACATTCCTCACTTATAGTTGTACTCAGTTTTTACTTAGTGTTTACATTTTCCGCTTGCTTACTCTGTGGTGCTTGTTTACTTTACAAAGGCAATGCCTTCCCTTTTTACCGGGATTTACGCCTTGGTGCTAGTCGCCAGCCCCTGGCCTATGGAAGGCGGGCTTGGGGTAGTCACGGCACGGGCCCCGAGGATGGGTCGTGACAATTATATCCCTCCAATGAATTTGGTAATGATAACAATGGACGATGATCATTTAGTTTATTCTATTTGTAAGATTAATATGAAAATGATGTTCTAAATTAGCATCATGATTTATTTACAATTGTTATGGTTTTTTATAGAAATATCATAGTTTCATATGTTAAACTAAAGAACTTATGTTTAAAGGAAATTATTTTCTATTTCCTAAGGGTAAAATTATAAATTTTTGAAAAACAATTCAAGAGTTTATCATGAATTAAAAGAAACCTTGATGTTTTTTTATTTTTTTTCATTTTAGATTTATAATGAAATGTTTTATGATAATCTTTGGGTAGAGAAGTTTATTTATTGAGTAAGAAAATGTTTATTCGAGCACAAACTTTATTTTTAAAATTGATTTTTTAAGATAATTTGCAGACTAATAGGTTAATTTATTTCATTTATGTCATGTAATATGATTTTTGTGATCAAACCATATTTTAAGTATATTTTTCAAACGATTTTAAGGATGATTAGGGACATGGATTACTTTAAGATCAAAATCATGAATATTTTCCATGAAAATAAAACATATTATATATTAAAAGTTTTTTTTGGGAAAATGATTACTAAGTAGAAATTTCCACTTTTTGATGTAATATTTATTTATTTAAGGTTGATGGAATAATTCTCTAAAAATCTAAACTGTAAATATCCTCAAATATAAGAGAATTTATTCTCGAATTAAAACTCAAGATTATGAGTTGAATACATTTGGTTCTTTATAGTTGGTATCATAGGAAAGGATTAGATAATATTAGATATTAGGGTGTTTTCATGTGAGGTTACATTAAGAGTTAGGGATACCATTAATGGTTTATAAGTTTAAGGTTGATCATCAGTTCAAAGGCTTAAACATCCCTTTTTAGGTCATAAGTGTTGAGATTTTAAGGAAAATAATGTTATTTTTAGGAGATGTTTTATTAAGTTTAGGTATATGTAACCCTTTAAGTTAATGTGAAGGATTATTTCAGAATATTTATATTAAAATTTTAAGTATATTCATCAAATTTTTGGGAATTTTATAGGGATTAAAAAAAATGTTGTTTTAGTAAAAAGGAAAACCCGCTGGCGGGGTGATAACCCATCACATTCAGCAAGGTCGTGAGGCTTGAACCCACAACCAAAGCGAAATAAGGGTGTATCACCTACCATTGTCCTATGATATGTATTGGTTAGTATGATATTGTTTCCTTACTTAAAATATTTTACTTGTAATGATTTATTTGATTTTGGTAACATATTTTTTATCGTATTGATAACCATGGGATTGAAACGTGATTTGATAATTAAGTGATTAATGTTTTTATTGGAATAAGATCACTATAATTTTAGGAAACATTTTATGATTAAGGTAAACAGAAAATTATAGAACTTTATTTGTAGAATAAAGTATGAATTATCTTTTGGAAGCATATATGATTTTAATATGCATTTATGGTGATTAAGTTAATTTTATAAATTAATTTACATATTTTGTATATTATATGATTAGGGAATGTTCATTTTTTTGTATATGACTTAATGAGTGACTGATGTTGATTCCAGATAAATATTAAATTAACCTTAAAAGAATATGTGATCAAATCCTACCGAATTTTGGGTTTCAAACTTTGTTGGAAAATTTTTGATTAATTTTAAGGTTAGATATTTATCAAATGATCTAAGTTAATCTTTTCGTTTTATTATTGAGGATTTGGAGATTAATGTTGTATTTCTTTATATGAAGGTTTATTATTTTGGGGAATTATCGTAACTTATTACATCCATTTTAGTTTTGGTTACTGTATAAAGATATAATGAATTTATTATTATACTTTTTTGGACTATATGATCTGTTAGAAGTTGAATTTAGTTCTTCATGCATGGAAAATTAATATTGAATAATAATTACATGGAGAAAAAGATGAGATTGTGGTGTAAATTGATTGAAAGATATTATTTTAATTTTCAAGTAAGTATATTACTTTATTCTATCCATATTTATGGTAAAGTAATACCTCAACTCTTGAAAAAGATTCTTAAAAATAATTTATACTATTACCTTCATTTATGATGAATCGATGGTATTTTTCACACCTTATTGATTTACAATCATTAACTTTATCTTGATCATTCATTTTTTTGTGATCAATGATCTCTTTCAAAATTCAAAATTATTTTGACATTATGTTTCAACTATATGTCCATATTTTTAATTCTCACTATTGTTCTCATATTTTTAATCCTTGTTATGTGTTATTCTAGATGGCCTTCATATTTTGTTTTCCCTTTTTTCAAGATGAAGGTTTATTAACCCTTTTTACGAAGTGATATTTCATCAAATGGAATTTTATGATGTAAAAACCCTTATTACCAAGATCAATTATAAATTATAGGCTTCAAATTTATTAAAGGGAGAAAAATGTAACACTTTAAGATTTTAAAAATAAAATAGTTTTTGATAGAATATATGACACATAACACTGAGCCTAACCGAACCATGATATATTATTATTTAAACGTGATCATTATAACATAACCATTAAATTTTTATGTATGAATAAGATTTATTTATTTTTGAAATATACATAAAGGTATTACTCAATATAAATTTATTGATAAATTCTTAGTAAAGAATTGCTGAATTTTTAGTAAAATAATTTTATTCTTCAAAAATACATTTTCTTCGAAAATGGTTTTTATAGCCTTTTGTGAGAAAATATTATAATTAATTTATGGAAATTTTAGAAAATTTATTTGTAAAAAGTGATATCATTTTTAAAATCATAATATTAAAATTATCGTATGGTGATATTTTGATATTTTTTTGAGAAGTTTGATTTTTAAATAAATAGAAAAAAAAGGATATTTATTAAAAACCGTATTTTATTTTGAAGTGTTTAAAAATTAAAATTCAATTTTGGATTAGTATTAAAATTTTATTAATTAAGTTTTATTAAAAATAATCCAATTATATTCTTTGTAATTAATTTAATACTTGAATTTAGAATAAAAACCATTTTATTGTTAAAAGGCATTTTTTCTAAAATACACTTTTTTGTTACATTTTGTGTTTTAATATTAAATTAACTTTTTCAAATTAAAGAAATTTAATCATTAAAAATAAATTCCACATTTGGAATTAGGATGTCCAAATTTTGTAAATAGTTCCCTTCTATTTTTTTCAAAATGGATAGTAACCATAGTAAATAATTTTCACTACAGTAAGGGTAAATCAAGTAATTAAGGTTAAAAATAATATGATAAGGACTAAAACATGACCCAAACACTTTACTTTATTATATTTTATGAGTATAGTCCTGCCATGTGAATCCATTCCTTGAATATATAGAAACTTATTTCCATATTTCTTTCATTTTTTCATATATATTATTTTATGTAATGAGAAGTAAAAAATGTCATTCTCAATTTTTTATTATTACTAAAATTTTGACAGAGGGATAAATGGAGACTATTTTCAGTTATAAAAAATTTATATTGAATATATCTAATATGTTTTTGTCATGATAATTTATTTTTAATTTTTAGTGATGAAATAATTCCATTAAATGCTTACGCAATGCCAGCACTATATTTATTTAATTAATAGATAAATAAAATATTTGATTTTAAAAATATTAAAAGTATTTTAATTTTAATGGATTATTTTATATAATGATTTTTTAGATAAATATAACATGTTAGTGATTTATGAAAGGATTATATTCAAATTACTTTTTTTTCATTATTTTTTTCAAATTCAAATTAAATGAATAGTTCCAAAAATGAAATTAATGTTGTTTTATAAAAAGTAATATTTTATTAACTAATTTACAATTATTAAGATACCGATTTTAATACAATTGATTCAAATATTTTTAAAATTATAAAATATGGCACATTTATGGGCCAGTTGTCCTATTATAGTAACTATATTGACCCATAAAGAGTAAAAACATTGGTATTGCAACAATTGTCAAAAAGGGTTAACAAATGCTAAAACAAATAGTTAAGGGTAAAATCCAAATTTAAACATGTTAAAATTATATTGGATGATAGGATTTCGACACATCCTCATCAAATATTTTAATTATACCATTTTTGAAATTTTTTCCAATGAAAATTAATTTATATTAATTTAATATTTTATGTAATTTCAAGAGTTACCCTCCCCCAATTATAAAAGGAAACCTCCTCTCTTTTTTATCCATGCTTCAAAATACTTTAATTTTAGAAAATCCTTTTCCAAATCCCTTCCAAGATTCTCCCCCCAAATTCTAGAGGTATTTTTTTTGGTAGAATACCAACCTTAGAGGGTTTAAGGTGTAAAGAAAATGAAGTTGGTCTAAGAAGGGGTATATAATGTAATCGAATGTTTTAGTTTTATTTCTTATTATACCTTCGAAAAATAAACTTAAAACATGATGAAATTATAAAACAAATATGTTCCATATACTGAGATGTTTTTATGTTAATGGAATATCCTATATACATATCCCTTTACATTAGATAGGAAACAACACTATTGTTCTTATTTATAACATACTACCACCTTGCAAACTGATGTATTGTTTTCCATACATTGAAGAATGATATCTTCATTAATGCGTGCTTGTGAATTACCACCTATATGGAGAAATGTGATTTTTATTTCATAACCAGATCGCATGGATGTTATATGTCAGTGAATTTAAAGTAATAATATGATATTTATTATATAATAATTATTATATAAGTATAAAATAATACTTACCTTATTTCTATCATAATCATTGAAAAATGTAAATGTTACTCATGTATACAATCGACCGACTGTCTCCATGATTGTTACATAGTTCATTTTTCCTAATAATCATTCATTATTGGTTGTAAAAGTATAAATTATGTATAAAAAATATAATTATGTTATGTTTTTTATTTTGGAGATGATGAAATAATGACCTTTTTGACTATAGCCAACTTACTGAAGTCATTTTGGACATATGATCCAAATATCATCTAAACATATGACGTGAACTTAATTTATTAAGTAATTGTATAAAATAAGGTAATAAATAAAATAAAGGGAATAATAAATTGTAAAAAGGTTCTTAATAAAGTAATTAATTAAAATAAATTTATTATTTGGGTGGAAAAGGAACATATGTGATGAGTAAGACTCGAGGTAAATGACACTTTACCTTAAAAACTCATTTTTAATTTTGTAAAGATTTATTTTATAAATAATTTTCTTCTATTTCCATATTATTAAAATTATTTTATGGATGTATTTATATGGAAATAAATTAATTATAAAGGATATTTTATGTCTTTTTTTTCTTTCATTCAAAGGTTTTCAAAATGAATCTATTTATGTGTTTTATACAGAATGTTTTGAATTTCTAAAAGATGAAAAATGCTTTATTTTAATTTATATGGTGCATACTATTTTTCCCACCACCATAATCATTATTTTATATTTGTATTCATTTACAATGTTTCATGTTTTATTCAAAGAAAAAACCATGTTTTACTTTTTATTAGTATTTTCAAAAGGTGTTTAAATGGATTGTATATTTTAATATATAGAAAAGTTTTCTTATGGGTTAAAAGAATAATTTTAAGAATGTAATGTTGAAAATTGTAATATATTATGTGTTATGATTATGCTATTATTATTTGGAATTATTTATAGCGATGGGTGGTTCTGTTATAAACCATGTATGGGTGACAGGTGGTTCCATTATAAACCAAGGACTATTGGTCATGTTATAGACCATGTATGGGTGGGTCCATTATATCTTACCAATGAATTGAGAAATGATTATTATGGAATTAGATAGTGTAGTTTATGAAATGTTTAATATTGATATGAAAATGATGACTCAAGTCACCTATATGATTTATTTATTATTGTAATGGGTTTTAATGGAAATCTCATCATTTCACAAGGTAAGATAATAAGATTATGTTTAAAGGATAATATTTCCTACTTATTTAAAGATAAAAATATAATTTAGTTAATTTTTTTTCATGAGTTCATAATGATTTCAAAGAAACCTTTACGAGTTTTATTTTTTCATTTAATATTTATAATGATTTTTTTTCTTAATTTTTTTGGAAGATAAGATGATTAATTGAGTAAGAAAATTTTTATTTTAGCCCAAAATTCATTTTCAAATTGAATTTTTTATGAGTATTCATGGAATAATGAGTTTTTTTCATTGTTTTTATATGCCTTATTGATCTTTTTGTGCCCAATCCATGTTTTAATTTTTCTTCATAGGCTTCTATGGATGAGTAGGGATAATGATTAGGTCAAATGAAAAATGGGAAGATACATAATGAAAAGAAAATTTGTTATATTTTTAAAGTTCTTTTGTGGGAAAATGGATACTTAGTGGAAGTGTCCACTTCGTGATGTAATGTTGTAGATGCCGAAAGAAAAACTCAAGGGCTGAATGGGGGTTTCCGTGCGATCAAGTGAAGAAATATTTGGACCTGGTGATCTATTCCAGGGGGACCGGACCGTTCAAAAAAATATCATCCGGTCGTGAACAAAATCACTTGCGCATGGAAAAAGCGGGATCTGGGGAAGTTTTCCATGTAGGCATGGAAAATTCAACACCCCTGACCCCATGCACGGAAACAGGCATGCAAACCAACCTCGAGCGCTGATTCTTTTCGCGGCACCGACCCGGTCGACCAATCTTTCGTCCGGTCTGGCTTTTGCATCGATCCAACAGCCCTGGGGGGCTATAAATAGAAGGGTGCCCCTTCAACTTACGACGACTGAAGAATCCAAACAACCTCCCATGTGCAAAATCCACCTCTTCAGCATGCAAAAAAATGGCTTTCAGGTGCGGGATTTTTCACGACAGGTCGCCTAGGGGTCCGCCTTCATGCAGGACCACCCGAGCTTAACCCTCACCCAAATTCCTTTAAGACACGACCCTTGCACGTAATACTTTACCCTTGCGTGAAATTCATTCCCCTTGGGCGCAATACATTCCCTTTACATGCAAACTTTGACCGGTTCTGGCATGAAAATGCCCTAACATGCACGCCCCATCTTGCGCGCAAATACCTTGGTTTTTCACACAAAAGCTCGACTCCATTTCACGCGCGAATCTCTTCGAATGCGCATGCACCCGATCTTTTTCACACAACTATTACAGTTGTGCATCAACTGTGCGCAACTATCTCCAATTGTGCGAAAACTCCAGGACCACTCACCCTGGCTATTTCCACACATTCTCTATGTACCTCTTCCTAACATCATCTTCGGGTGCCTGTTGCGCCCAAAATATCTACATCACACCCCTTTTCCTGTGCAACCTTCTAGGTTTGCACGATGCAATTTCAAAGTCCCTTGGATGATACTTCCCATTGCATTGCTTCACCTCATTCTTCTTCACATAGGCATGCAAATGGCTGTTACATCTTTTCATAGCCACGGTAACATGGACCCCCAATGGGATCACCTCACGACACCCCCTAGTCACGGCGTTGCCGGTGCCTTCCCTTCACTAAAGTGTAAAGGGTGCCAGTTATGTAAGTCCTAGGGGTGCGGAGTGAACCCATATCATCCGAGATGCAGGATGTTAAACTACCAAGAACCATAATCCTCAGCACATGATGTTAAATTGTGACCTTGACCCACACATCATACGCGGGGCACCCGGGCTCACACATTCTTTACGCCCACTCGTCTCAACAGGAGTGAAATATTCCTCCCATGGAATGAGATCCTCTTTACTGGAGCGGTGCTTGTCTGCGGGGAAGGGAAACCATACTTGTGTAAGCCCCTAGCTTTTCTTGTAGGAGGCATCCCTCCTGACCCTCCTTTCTTCTATGGGGCCAAAGGATAGCAAAGGGTGTGATGTGTATTAGTACCCCCCTCTCTTTTTCCATGCCGAATCCCTCTTCCACTGGGATTTGTCACCATTGGGCCTCCACCCTATAGTAAGTCCCAATCTTCATGTCCCTGGTCTGCTAACAACATCTAATCCCCGTTACACTTCCCAAAGACACACCTTTCGCGATGTGATCGTTAGGTCTCTGCTATCTCTTGTTTCTCACACCGAGCATGACTCACATGGGCTTGGAGTAAGCATCGACCATGACATCCTCCCT
Source organism: Viscum album (assembly GCA_963277665.1). Taxonomy (NCBI): domain Eukaryota; kingdom Viridiplantae; phylum Streptophyta; class Magnoliopsida; order Santalales; family Viscaceae; genus Viscum; species Viscum album. Next base: position 1,892,476,626 of record OY728158.1, on the reverse strand, counting down.
GGTCTGTCTCGAGTGTAAGCCCCACACCACCTAGAACTACATGGACATTGATCCTTGCTAAGGAAAGGTACGTAGGAAGCCTCCCCAAGGTTCAAGCCCAACAAACATTGTTCTCGACTGCCTTCACGTTGATACGCCAATGCCCCCATTTCGGAACTATGTAGACTTTGATCCTTACTAAGGAAAGGTATGTTGAAAGCCTCCCTGATGTTCAATCCCAACAACCATTGGTCCTGACAGCCTTCGCGTCGATGTGCTAATGCCCCCCCCCCCTTATGAACTATGAGGACTTTGATCTTTTCCAAGGTAAGGTACATAGGATTCCTTCATGAGGATCAAGACCAACACCATCCATTGGTTCCAACCACATCCACGTCAGTTCCCACCCCATTCTGAGCTACGTGGACTTCGATCCTTGCCATGTCATTGTACATAGTAAGCCTCCAAGTGGTTCAATCCCACCATGTATCTATACCCCAGGTCCTTATTCACATCAGTTCACCCTCATCCTACATGAGGTTGAATTGTAAGCTCCAATCAGCGATAAGCCATTGTGCCTATGCAGCGGTACGCTGTTGTGTCTTACCCAGCGATAAGCCATTGTGTCCTTTAATTAGCAACAATCCATTATATCCCCAATAAAACGGTAAGCCATTGTAATCCCCCTTTCTAGGACCCACATCTTTGGTCCGTCCTAGTGGCGTCAGACCAACTCATGCTGCTAACTATGTGTAATCCCCATACACATCATCGGGTTGTTGTCCTATGTGTGCACCCTAGTTCCAGCCCATATCCTGGTCCTTCCCTCGAGCCTATTTGTTTTGGGAAGGTCATTCCCTAACCCAAAGGTTCCACTTCCTCTATGTACCATCCACATGTCCATTCTCATAGGCCTCCTACTTAGGCCTCCCATCGCCCCACCGAACTGCAAAGACTTTGATTCCCAACCATGGGGATACGTAGGAAGTCTCTTTGAGGCTTAAGCCCAACATCACCATCTTCCTCATGGTCGTTCCATCTCATTCCCCACCTACTTCACTTAACCATCCATCATCCATCTTGATTCTTACCCAGACCACCACATCCCGGTGAGATCATGCCTACTCACCCCCTATATCAGTGTGTCCTCCAGGGGTTACACTCATCTGATCCACTCTAGTCAGTGTTCTGATCAATTTGATATGTCTCCACTGGACATTAAACTTGTGGTGTACCCTGTGTTAAACATGGGAAGCTAAGGAAAACCTCAGAGACATGCCTAGGGAATACGATTCCTCACATTCGACGTGAGATGCCTCGGGATTCCGTGCCCTCAAGAGGCCCTATAATAAAGGAAGAAAGATAGAAGCATCAGTGTTCCAGCATCCAGAAATGCCAGTGATTCCCAACGTGACTACTCCCCTGACTAATGGTTACTACTCTGACTTGACCCTTTGAATGTCCTGACAGAAGCAGCCTAATTAACCGGCTTCCATGAAGATATGACACCATGAAGAGTTTCACGAACAACTTCTTAATATACAAGGGAGACCCGGACTAGGTGACGAGCTTCGAGGAGGAATCCATGGAAGGAGGAATCAACATCCCATCATCCCATTTAGATCAATGAGGAAACATCCCTGAATAAGTGATGGATGTCACCCACCTTTGGAATGCGGGAATGCGGGGAAACATATAAGAGCATCCTCCTCATAGACAGATGCGCATGCCCCATCGAAAGTGTCAGAAACAGAAATGGTGAACCCAAAATGAAATTATTCACCTCGATATAAAGATTAGTAGAATTCGAGGCATCAATGGACTAGCATGTCACCAGATCCAGTTATCCAGCACCAGGTCCCGCCAAGATAATAGTGGGCCTAGCATGGAACTCACCAAAAGTTGGGGCTGTTAAAACATTGGGAATCCCGATCTGTGACATTGTCAGTGTTGATCCCTCTTATCGGTCATTGAATAAGGAATGGTGCTAGGGAATTGGTTGTCGATTCCTTTTTTATTTCAGCACTAATGAGTTAATCTTTCTAATTTTCAGGAACCAAGTTGATGCACCCAAAACATGATCACCGCCTTCCCACCGACACATGGGAAGGGGCAGTACCAGCACGACAGTCCCGTGCAGTTCCAACGCTTTTTTGATGGTCTCAACGAACACGATCGAGGGGCACCCACGCCCCATCTCCCTGTCCGCGGTTATTCAGAGGAGGGTGATCAATGACCTCGTATGCTGGTATGAGGTGGAGGGGATCATCCCTACGAGGGATATGGCCCGCCGGGATCTGGAGGCATTGGCACCTCGTTGCCACCGCCACCCCCAAGGGCCATGCAGGGAGCCACTACTCCCCACCCAAACATATAATCATTTCGGGAGCCTGTCCCTGGAATGCCTTGACGACTCCATCCCCTATGCCAATGATGTAGGGGATGTTTGGGTCAGCCCGGTCATGGTCCAATTCCAGGGGTTTCCAACGAGAGCTCTCGTGAGGCCGCAACAGTGTCGTCACCCATCCATACAAGCTGGGGACACGGTAAGCCACGTACCTGCACCACCAGCTCTGGTCCATCTGACCTGACACCAGCGTCAGGCGCAAGGGGAAGAGGACGCCCACCAAGTGGTGTCAACATCAACAGCTATGGTGGCCTGATCCATTGTTGACACATATCACTAGCTCCCTGTGTACGCTGAGCAGGGAAATTCATATGCCCGACCTGGATCAAGGCCCCAACCACCCCACAGGTAGGCTGGGTAGAATCTTTTGGTCGTTGACATAGGCACTGGCCACCACGGACTAACCCACAACGATGCCAACCATTATAGAGGTCCTCCCTATACCGTCACCATAGAGAACGCGAGTCATCCCCACTTCTAGGATCAGAATAGAGGGCCACCCCATGCCACCTTCAATCCAAATGATGGCCCTCCCCATGATGGTGATGCTTAGTATGAATGTCTCTCTTGTGCCCATTACACTGGGTATGGAGTTCCTCCTATCACAGGCCGCAGGTATGGAGATGTTTCATGCTCGGTCAACCTTTAGCCTGGGGGGGCTCCTCATGTTCTTAAAACTACTGGTGAAGGTCCTACTCACCTCATTGATCAGAGAAGTGAAGCAAAACCTCACTTTATCAACCCGCAGCATGGAGGTCCTACCTTTGTTCATCTCGACCAGTACAAAGACCTTCCTCACACTAATCTCACCAGGGTAAATAAACATGGATGTCTTCCCCATGCTTCTACCAGCTCCAGTGGAGGTCTTACCCACTCCAGCCCTACCCACATAGGTCCTCCCCATGTCCCCTTTGATATCAGTTCGGGTTCTCCTCGCACCCTAACTTACTCAGGTGAAAAACCTCTCCACCCCAGCACTAGTACGGCTGAAGGACCTCCTCTTGTTAGAAATCTACTCTGTCCTAAAGAGCCATCCAGGGGTAGGAAGGCAGGTTGTTGCCACCGTAAGAAGAATTCTGAGAAGTTCTGGACATAGATCAAACCAGTTCACTTCTTAAATTCCAAAGCAGAGTACCACTCAATGTTGGGACCCTCCCCTTGGTCCTCCAAGTCAAGGGCTGAGGCAGGAATGAGGCGCATCAACCTCATAATTCCGGAGTGTGAGGTCCACTGGATCCCTGCCTCCCTCTGCAGGTATATCCAGAAGGACATAAATCTGGTGTTTCCCTAGGTACCGACCACCCAATCACCCCTGTCATCACCAGAAGCACCCTCTTACTTGACTAGAGACCACAGAGAGTTGTTTTGGGGATCAATGGAAGAAGAGCCATGTCATGGCCCATCACCAGCAGCCTCGGATGTTGTGCCGAAAACCCTGGTCACCAGCCCATCTTATCGCGATGTAGCAGCAAGTTCACTACACTCTTCAGAGGATAGCTCGAGATGTGGAAGCTTGTCAGCCCACTCACTGTACTCTCCTCTGGCCAGCCTGCCATCCCAGTGGTCTACCTTAGTTCTTTTTCCATTTCCTCACCCACCCCCATTCAATGAATGGGTCAATCAAGGGCCATACCTTGAATATGAGCCAAGGGGATTATGGTATATCCTCACTGTGGACCACTTCCCTGAGATGTTCTGGCCAGTTGTGACACTAAATTTTAGTGCACCAGAATCCCTGGACCAAGAGGAATTTGAATGCTTCTGTCAAGCCCTCTGGGCAACGCACTTCTACCTTCATCACCACTAAGTGGTTTACCCAAGGTGCCAAGTGCATTTTGAGGACATCGATGAGAAGTGTCATATGATCGATCTGGATGCGCTCCTTGTGGCCCAACACCCTGAGTCACCAAGTCATCGTGGGGCCCTCCAACAGCAATGCGTTCAGAGTTTCAAGGTACTCCGCAAGATTACTAAGGAGGCTTCTATTACATGAAAATCTATGGCTGGGGGCAGTATGCTTCCCTCCTCTTCAATCCTATCCAACGGAAACCCAAATCGCTAGGTGATATTGAGGAAATGACCCTAGGAAATGTCACTGTCAACATGGACGACATATTGAACAAGGAGAATGAGATGGAGCTTCTTGACGGGGACTTACCCCTCAAGGGCATGCCACCACTACTGGACCCGTCGGGAAGGGTTACTCGCCAACAGAGAAATATAATGGGTCTCCCTGCGCCCACCGATGCGTTAGTTCTCAGCCAGAATCTTGGTAAGGGTAAAGAGCACATCGGAGTCTCCAAACACTCCAACCTGTCCTCCTCAGTGAATAAGATGAATGAAGACCCGAAAAATACCGCATTGAGTTAGCAACTTGCCAAGTAAAAAAGTTGGTCAACGACATCCTGGATAAACACGCTGTAGAACAACGTCCAGATTATGACGATTCGTAACAAGTACAGTAGGGACAGACACAACACCCCCATAGAGAGTTGCCTCCAGGTAATCCTGAACATCCTGCCCATACAGAGAGGGTAAAGGCCATAACTTTCAGAAAGAGGGCACGATATGTTTCACTAAATCTAGCCGAGAAACGCATTAATCCTTAGGACCCAGCTCAGGTTCCCCCAGCTGCTCCACAGGCTACCCCACTAGTCGCTCCATGAGCGGCTAGGCCTGATTATCATGTTGGAGAGACCATCATCACACTGGTAGTTAGGGCCCTCCTTTAAGATAGGGACCCCCACCCAGTTGATCCATTGGCGGTGCTCATCTCCCACGTTGAGGCATTGGAAACATAACAGGTGACACTCCCACATGATAGCAAGCCATATCTAGTGTAGGTGGACGATATGCCAGTGTCCCTGGGTTTTAGAATTCCCAACTTCTCCCCCTTTAATGGGATGGGTGACCCCCCGTAGCATCTGGACCACTCTATTTCAAGGTGTGGACCCATGTCGGGAACCCCGACGTAGCAAGAGGCTGCCAAGATTCGGTGTTTTATACAGACATTGGGAGGGCCTGCATTTGTCTGTTATAGCCAACTCCCCATCGGGTAAATAGCAGGATGGGAGGATCTTCGTAGGAAGTTTCTGTACCAGTTCTGCTCGACCATGCGGAAGACGAGTATCACAGACCTCTTCTAGTGCAAATAGAGGCATGGTGAGCATGTCATCGATTTTATCACCTCATGGAAAGGGCTCACATACTCCTTTGACATGCCACTAACTCAGGAGCAATTACTGACGATGTGTGTGGGAAATGTTAAGACGAAATTGGTTCCCTCTATGATCACCTAGAACTAACCTAGAGGATTCCGAGACTTCTCAAATAATTCCCAGCAACAGGAAGAAGCCCTGCAACAGGCCAGCCAGGCATGTCCGTTTCCACCTGCAATTCCTGCGAGGAGGGCCGTCAGAGTTGATCCCACCGCAGTGGCCAAAATAGAGGCCCTTAGACAACTAGAATTATTACCAGTGGAGCTGCCTCCGCAGCCTCACATAGTCCTACCACCATAGGCGCAGCCTACATCCTAGCAGTGTCCGCCTCAAAATTGGCAGGTGCCCTCGTGTAATGCATCACCACCTCCCAGGCAGGATAATCAGGCATAACCTCCTCAGAAGTCTCCTCCAGACCCTTTTTAGAATCAAGCTCCTAGGACCCCCTTTCCGGACATAAGAAACCATAACTAATCATTCAACGAGAATGAGGTCCTCGACTATTTCTTAAGTTCCATGGAACAAGGGATTATGCATTTTCATGAGTGAAAAAGACCACAATAGGTGAACCTCACTGATCGCCCCAACTACTAACCTTATCAACAGATCCTAGGGTACACCCTAAAATAGTGCTATGTGTTCAAAGACTGGATCCAAGACCAAGTCGACCATAACATAGTCAGGTTGGGCCCAGCCCCGACACAAGTGGCATGTGTCTTCGTGAGGCCAGATAGTAGTAGTGGAAACAACGGTGGGTGGAATCATGTTTCTAACCATGGGTCCTATAAGTATGAAGACTGGATGGCTCACAAAACAGTCGCCCATGCCCATGGTATCATCCGTTCATGCTTTAATCGACCAACGTTTTAAAAAGCTGCAACTACTACTTCTGGTTCGTTGTCTCGTCCATCCTCTTCCCAAAAGAGCAAGAATCGGTGGCGCAAGGAAAAACATTGCGCCCCACCAATTCCATAATCATCCCATACTCTCAGCGACTTCATTCCCCCGAAGATGGCGATCCCTCCCAAAATCTGTCCAGTAGCGGATGACTCTTCGAGTGACAGTCAAGGGTATGCTTCGATTAACACCGTGGAGTTGGTAAACCCTGACATGACTCTCGTCAACGGGGAGCGCCAGTCAGATCTCCCTAATGTCCCCAGCCGACACCAGTATCGACGGAGCCATGACTATATGGGTCATCGAGGCACATCAGTTGGCACTTAGTTAAGCCGTGCAAGCCAATGAAACTAGATAATAGGCCCAACGTAGAACTCAGTACGCGCAACATCCTCATCTGATGCCGTCAGGTATGCCTCCACCGCCGTTTGTGCTACTGGATCAGGCATAGCCACCCCAACTTCACCGTGATCAGACATGCTCCACTACAGACCAGTCTCAGTCAGCTATCCCCAGTACTGTAGTTGCTTCACATGCTTCGACTAGTGAGCAGTGGTACATTCCCTCCACCAGTCAGCCGCTGGTCCAGTCAGCAGGGCCCACCATACCTCTTGTCGTAGAGTGACCTCCTACAAGAAGAAGCTCAGGCCTGACATAGAAGTATGATGTTCTTAAACATATTTATAGCATCCCAGCAAGGAATTACATCCTTGAGGCTCTTTTCATGTTTCCAGATATGTGTGAGGCCCTCTCCAAGGATTTACGGAGCCCCCTCCAGTTTGAGACGGAGGTAGCAGCCAAAAAGGTCTTTCATGTGGAAGCGATTGAGAATGCTGAGTGTCAGGCCATTATCTCCTTCTCCTAAGAAGATGAGGGTTCTCCCATATAGGGGAACATTCGCCCACTGTAAATCACTATCCGTTTTAATGGCGTGGAGATTTTCCACTGCCTCATTGACACGGGCTTGGTTATTAACCTTATCCCGACATGGACACTCCATAATATGGGACTATATGAGGATGATCTGACTCCATCCGACATGAAAATCCAAGGTTACAATAGGAAATAACAGACCCTAGTCGGCACGATCCGTTTGAAGACCCAGTTCGGTGGCCTAGTTTCCTGCACTGAGTTTATGGTTGTCTCCCAAGACACTGCGTACAATGCATTGATGGGCAGGCCATAGCTCTACCTGCACATAGTGGTCCCCTCATTGTATCACCAGTGACTCAAGTACTCCCTTAATGGTTGATTGGGTGTACTCCAAGGTGAAATTTCTCCTTTTTCCTTCTATGAAGCCTACTATCTGGATGCTGACTATTATAATTGAAAGGAAAAACAAATTCAGGCCAGTGAGGTTGAGCCCGTTTCAGTTGTGACTGACCCCTTGTTAGGCCTGAATGACACCTACGTCTTCCCAATCCATCGATTGGGGGTCATGCCCCTCGATATGGGGAAATGTTTTGTTGTATTCGGGACAAGGGGGAACCATGTTCCCAAGTCTAGGTGATGTCGTAAGATCACCTCGTATTCTTATAAGAATCAGGCCTCGGTGATCCCTGATACCCCTACTCTCATAAGGTATTGGGACGTCCACCCCATGGAAACGACAATATGTCATACTTTCTTGTTTTTCCGGGATGGTATTAACCATCTCAAGCCGACATGCCACCATTGCTTTGATATTATCAAGCATTTATCCTTGGGAGAAATAACATATGTGATTGGGGTGACAGCCTTCATTTCTATGGTTTCAGCAGCATAGGAATCTCTTGATGCAGTGACCACTACCGCTCAGGCCGGTACCAGCGTCTCCTCAGGATCTATCGACTTAGAGGAATCTCCTCCTGTCGAGAATCCCTTCTCCATAAGTGATGAAGAGGACCTAGAGGATTCCCCCTTCCTTTGAAGAGGGTGTTTCTACCATGGTCAATGAATTGGTACATATAATCCTCGGTAGTGAGTCAGATCTGAAACCTAAATTAATTAGTGCCACCATGCCCCTTGAGGAGAATCAACGATACATATACTTACTGAAACAACATCGTGATGTATTTTCCTAGAGCTACGATGAGATTCAAGGACTAGATCCTTAGATATCCATCCACCACCTCAGTCTCCCGACAAATCATCACGGGTTCAAGCTGCCTCCCAAAAAGATGAACACTTCTCATGGTGCCATGGTTGAGGCTGAAGTTGACAAGATCATCAGAGCCAATTTCATTAAGGAGGTCCAGTACCACAAGTGGATAGCCAACACAGTGCCAGTCAGAAAGAAGAATGGGCAGATCAAAGTCTACATCGACTTTTGGGATCTCAATCAATACTGTTCGAAGGATGACTTTACCTTTCCTATGAAAGAATTGTTGATCAATGCTATAGTTGGGTTCCAAGCCCTATCTTTCACAGATGGTTACTCCGAATACAACCAGATTCGAATGGCCCCCGAGGATGAGGAGTCGACAGCCTTTCGGGCACCACAAGGTACTTTCTATTACCAAGTCATTCCCTTCAGCCTAAAGAATACTGGTGTCGCCTACCAGCGGGCTATGCATCGAATATTTAAGCGATCCTCAAAACACTGGTGGAATACTATGTGGACGATCTGGTGGTCAAATCTCACCAGCGCCAGGACCATCTCAAGGATCTTGAGAAAGTGTTCGGATTCCACTATTATTTCCACCCAAAGATGAACCTATTGATGTGTGCTATCTGGGTCACCTCTGGGAAGTTACTCGGCTTTGTTTTCAGATCTAGGGGTATCGAGATTGACCCGAAGAAGATCCAGGCCATCAACCAGATGTCTCCCTCAAGCAACATTCAGGAACTTCGAGTCTTTCAAGGACACTTGTCCTACATACGATGATTCATTTTGAATTTGGATGGCAAGTGTAAGCCCTTTTCTCAGCTCATGAAGAAAGGCACTATTTATCAGTGGGATAAAGAATGTCATACTGAGTTTGAGAAAATCAAGTAGTATCTGGTCCAACTTCCGGTCTTGATGCCACCCATTTTCAAGAAACCACTGGTCCTTTATGTGACCACCCTGGAATGATACCTCAATGCCCTTATCACCTAGAAGAACAATGAGGGAACTGAAAATAGCCTCTACTACCTCAACCTCATGCTCCTTGATACGGAGACCAGATACTCCCCCATCGAGAAAAGCTATATTGCAATCGTATTTTCCGTACAGAAATTGCAACATTACCTGCAACACCATGAGGTATAGCTGGTGTCCTGAGTAGATCAACTGAAGTACATCCTGAGCTTCCCCATGCTGACAGGCTGCCTAGAACAGTGGGTAGTAATTCCCCAACAGTTCGAAATCAGGTTTGTTCCTCAGAAGGCTATTAAGGGGAAAGCATTGGCAGATTTCCTTGCTACCCATTCGACCCCTGAGGACTAGTCTCTGGACCATGATTTTGCTAATGAGGCGATCCTATCAGTAGATCATGCCATCCTGTGTTGGAAGATGCATTTCGATGGTGCTTCCGGAGCCCCACTAGTAGAAGGCTCAATGACCCTAGACTCAACAGAGTAGGTCTGGGTTTCATCTTCATTACCCCATCACAAGACATTATGTTGTATTCATTCCTATTTTTAGGAGGATACACCAAAAATGAGGTGGAGTACTAGGATCTCATTAATGGACTTGAAATGGCAATCAATATTGATGTGCCCCATCTGCATGTGAAAGGGGACACCGAACAAGTCATCAAGTAGATCAACAGTGACTATGTCGTCAGAAAGCCAGAGCTCATACCATTATCGGAATGCACTCTCCATCTTATAACGACCCACACTTTACATACATTGTTAATACTTCAAAATTGAATCACACTTATTACAACATATGACAAAACCACAAAGGACCGTATAGGTATAGTGTCTTTAGAAACTGGGAAACATAAACAACTGGTTCATAAATCTTCTACAGTGTCTCCCATTTATTTCATCATATCTAGGGTCCCTTTTAGCATATTCTACTTAATATCCATCTTCCTGGCCTGGGGAAAAGAAAACATAAAAGGGTGAGCTCAAATGCTCAGCAAGGGCAAATAAAGGAAATAAAAATCATATCATATCTTTTTGAAAATTAAAACCTGCAAGAGAGATCATAATATCTTAACATGGAATAAATCATAGAAGTGAAAATGAGATCCCCATAATCATAACATAAAACTTGAATCTTTGTGGCATGCACACATAATCATGGAAAATCATTTCTTGTTAGTCATGACTCATTGCCAAGACTATCTTAGTGGACAAAGTCCCTTTCTGAACCGAGTTCACTCCTCGTTTCAGTCCTGTATCACTGAACCGAAATAACCTTCCGTTCCAGCCATGTCTATCTCATGAGATATAAAATCATTACCCAATGCATTGGAGGGAGATATAGGTCCCACCCATCTTATAATGAATCCTTTCTTATGTGTGCCACATAATCATAAAACACACATCATCGCATAACACATATAACAAAAATGGGATTCTTGAAACATCATGACATCATAAATCAATTCATATATGATAAAGGAATTCATAAACATAATTCCATCACAACATAGTCAAACCAATGTAAAAATATGGATAGAAACAGAACCCTTTATTATCTTAGATGGAAAATAATTTTGACAAAACACTTGAATTGAATTCTTGAGGAAAATATCCTTTCTTCTTCAAAAACATTTTTCCTTTCATAACATGTCATACAACTTTAAAATAAAAGAAGTTGATTAAAAATAAACTTGAAAACTTGTAAAGGAAGCTTCTTTGAAGTAATGTTTTAAAAATCCATTCATTCCATATAAGTTAAAAAAACATTCTTCGTACTTATGTCGGAAAAGTCAAAAAGTACCTCATACGGAAAAACGACAAAAGATTCCTTTCATATTCTTTACTAAAAACTCACCTAAGGGTAAAATTGGATTTTAACTATTTCAAGTGGATGGAAACAATATTACATATTGAGGGAACATGGATGTGGATGATAAAATACACCCCAGTAAATACTTACGAATAAACAATCTCGGATAAAAATGAGATTGTGATATTTCCCTTACCTTAGGTCCGATTTGCTTTGTTCGTGTCCGAAGCTCCTGTATAATGGTTTAAATAATGTTATTGACTTATTCCAGAATCATACATATTTATATGAGATCATATATGGTCATATTATTAGCTTCTTGTTAGTAATATTTCATTGTTACTTGTTACTCGGGTCTTTATAACTTTTTGTTCTTATGCGTGTTTTGTCGAATAAATTCTTATTATTATCTTTAGGTTATAGATAATTCATTTCCAGAATGGTATTAGTGTAGTATATACCATATTCATTCATTCAATTCATTTATATAATCATTATGAAATGAAGATCATGTAGAACGAGTCGCATCACATCGTGGAGACGGTATTCCGTACGTACGCACGAGTGATGATATCGTTCCTATGATCGTGGAATTGTATTGGAGTATATATATATATTATTTAAGTATCAATATTACTTAATAATAATCATATATAGTTACTGATTACACCATTATACCCATCCTTGTAAGGTGATGGTGGAAAATAGATTACACCACGGCGTGGAGACGGTATTCCGTACGTACGCACGCGCGGTGATTTCATTTTCCGTAGGATGGATAGAAGGTGAATTAGGGTTGTTTCATATTTATAATAACATATCAGTATGTAAGTAATACTGATGTTATTACTTTATCATGAAACAACTAAAGAAGAAGAAGTTGAAGAAGAAAGAAATTGAAAAGATCGGTAATGGATATTACCTCTTCTTTGGAACGCCTTTTTGAATCCTCCACTTAAGGAACTAAGATTGGTCTTTGGAGAAGACCAGGACCTCTAGGATTATTCTAGGGAAGTGGATAAGGGAAAATGGCAGGGGTTGGCCGATCTTGAGTGCTCAAATTGGTGTGAGGAGGAGGGGGAGGAGGTGCCCTTTTATAAGGGAGGAGAGGGGCACCTTAGGAATATCTCAAAATATTATTTTATATTAAAATCAAAATCGGTTTATAATGGTTCCAAAGGGTCTTATTTCGAAGCTAAAGTGGGGATGGGTCGCAATACTATCAACCAATAGGATTTAGACAAGTTTTGGGTATTATTTTAACCTTATCAATTAGATTTAACTCTAAGTTAATTAATTTAACTTTTACCGTGTCTTTTTGTTTTCTTTCACTATATGGTTAATACACTTACTATAACATGCCAAACGAACCCCAAATTGTTTATTATTAATATATATATCATTATCTAAGTCATTTGGCCGAACCTTAGATTTTTAAGAATAAAATAACAATTAATAATATAATATTTGATTTAAAAACTATTTTGTGTCAATTTTGACACTATTTGATATATGATTTTTGTGAAAGTCATAACAGAATTATATGTTCGAACCAAGTTGATTAAAGCAATACTAATATATCATAGTAACCTAGAAAATTATTGGAATTCATAAAAAGTCTCAAATTACATTTATTTTGGTATTTATATTATCAATTTTGTCAATATTTCATTAATAAGATAATTACTGCATCATCTTTGTGTCATAAATAAATTAAATTATTTGATGTCTAAAAATTACAAATAAAATACCATCATGTAGGAAATCGTTTTAGAGTTCTAATGAATATGTACAATCGAATTTATCTTATGTATAACCCTATATTAAAAATGATTTACTTATTAAACTTTGATTTTAACTATTTTAACCCTTCTTTAAATAAATTAATAATAAATGTCCTAATCTAATCCAAGTGGGCCTAAATGGTCATATTTTATTCCTAAGTTTGTTTTTGGTCGAATTACACTTGTCCAATAGAATTAGGACATGTGTTAGGGTAATATTAATATCATATTTACCCTTAGTTACCCTATTTACTATTAACCGCGGTAAAAATAGTAAAAAGTTACTATTCACCAAAAAAATTATTTTCATCTCATTGAACCACATTTTAGTCCTTGATATTAACCGTGTCTCTCGGATTTTTGAAATTCCATTCACAGAAGCGGTAAAATTAAGTTTTATGCAAAATTCAGTTTTTAACCTACCACTTAGTGGTTTCACTATTCATCAAAAATTGAAAGTTTTCAGAAAAATACCAAAATTTCACCCTAGGATAATTTCGATATTCTGAGTCCAAAAATGAAGTCCATTTTGAAAAATAAAATTTATAAAATTTCAAAAAGTGGTTATTACTATTCATAACGGCTAGTTTTAATAGCATATTGTTGTTTAGTGAAACTCGGTATTGCGTATGACGCAAGCTATCGAGGAAGGTCGCGATTGCGTGTAAAGCAAGCCAAGAAAGTGTTGTGTAGAAAAAGATTCCTTTGATGATTTATATAACATAAAAGTCTCGGGTGTTACATTCTACCCCCCTTAAAAAGAATTTCGCCCTCGAAATTCGTCACTTTACAACAAACAAATGAGGATACTTCTCCCTCATCATATCCTCAAGCTCCCATGTAGCTTCTTCAAGTTGGTGGTTTCTCCATAAAACTTTCACCAAGCGAGTGGTCTTGTTTCGTAGGACTTTTTCGCTACGATCCAGAATCTCTATCGGCTGTTCTTCATAAGAAAGATCTTGCTCCAGCGGTACAACTTCTGAGCTGAGTACATGTGAAGGATCTGGTATGTACTTTCTCAGGAGAGATACATGGAACACATCGTGAACTTGAGAGAGATTCGGTGGAAGCGCCAATCGGTAAGCTACCTTCCCAACACGATCCAGTATTTCAAAAGGACCGATATATCTAGGGCTCAACATCCCCTTCTTTCCAAATCTCATAACCCTCTTCCAGGGAGATATTCGTAAGAACACTTTATCACCCACTTCAAACTCTAGGTCTTTTCTTCGGTTGTCGGCATAACTTTTCTGTCGACTCTGAGCTGCTCTTATGTGTTGTTGAATAGATCTGACCTTTTCTGCCATTTCATCAACGAGATCAGGTCCTAATAGCTTTCTTTCCCCAACTTCATCCCAGCAAGTTGGAGTCCTGCATTTCTTTCCATAGAGAGCTTCATAAGGAGCCATCTGAATACTGGAGTGAAAGCTATTATTATAAGAAAATTCCACCAAAGGTAGGTGTTGATCCCAACCTCCTTTGAAATCCATAGAGGAAGCTCTCAACATATCTTCTAGGGTTTGAATTGTTCTCTCAGACTGACCGTCTGTCTGGGGATGATAAGCAGTGCTGAAACTCAACTCTGTATCCAGAGTATGCTGAAGACTTCGCCAGAACTTCGAGGTAAATCTCGGATCTCGATCAGATATAATAGAAAGTGGTACTCCATGCAATCTTACCACTTCCTTTACATATATCCTGGCAAGCTGATCTAGAGAGAAATCCTCTCTAATAGCAATGAAGTGTGCAGACTTTGTAAGACGATCAACTATGACCCAGATAGCATTATTGCCTTTGGATGTTTTAGGAAGTCCTGTGACAAAGTCCATAGTGATGTTTTCCCATTTCCATTCGGGTATGGGTAATGGTTGTAACATCCCCTTAGACTTCTGTCTCTCAGCTTTAACTTGTTTACAAACCAAGCATCGAGAGACATATTCAGCAACATCTCTTTTCATGCCATCCCACCAGAAGTACTCTTTCAGGTCCCTATACATCTTCGTGCTTCCAGGATGAATAGAGAATGAAGAACTATGAGCCTCATCCAGCAGCTCTTTCTTTAATTCGGGGATGGGAGGAACACAAACCCGATTCCTGAACTTTATTATCCCATCACAATCAAGGTTGAATTCAGGAACATTTCTCACCTTCTTTTGTAACTCGACATCTTCTTTCTGTGCCGCTTTAATCTTCACATGTATAGATGGTTGAACATTCATTTGAGAAAGATAATATTTTTCCCCTTCCATTATAATTCCAAGATCCATCCTTTGTAAATCCATAAATATTGGATCTTTTGTGATCCTCATCATAGATAAACTAGCATGGTCTTGTCGACTTAATGCATCTGCCACCTTGTTTGCTTTCCCAGGGTGGTAATGGATTGAGCAGTCATAATCCTTAATCAGCTCCAACCATCTTCTTTGGCGCATATTCAGCTCCTTTTGTGTGAAAATATACTTTAAACTTTTATGATCAGTATAAATATCACACCTTTCACCATAAAGGTAATGCCTCCAAATCTTTAATGCAAAGATTACCGCAGCCAACTCCAAATCATGTGTTGGGTAATTTTGCTCATGGATTTTCAACTGTCGTGAGGCATAAGCTATCACCATATCATTTTGCATAAGAACACACCCCATTCCCTTCTTGGATGCATCACTGTAGATCACAAACCTTTCTCCACTACAAGGCAGTGTGAGCACAGGTGCACTGGATAACCTTCTTTTCAACTCCTTGAAATTCTCTTCACATTCCTCTGTCCAGACAAACTTAACTCCTTTCCAAGTCAACTTGGTGAGTGGATTAGATAATCGTGAAAAATCTTTTACAAAACGTCGATAATAACCAGCCAAACCAAGAAAACTTCGGATCTCAGTTACTGTTGTTGGTCTTGACCATCTTTCGATAACCTCTGTTTTTGCTGGATCCACAGATATCCCCTCTTTTGAGATTATATGACCCAAAAATGCAACTTTTTGAAGCCAAAATTCACACTTGGTAAATTTGGCATAAAGCTTCTCTTTTCTCAGGGTCTTCAATATAATTCTCAAGTGATCTTCATGCTCTTCCTTGCTCTTTGAATAGACAAGAATATCGTCTATAAAGACTACCACAAATTGATCAAGATAGTCTCTAAAGACTCTATTCATTAGATCCATGAAGATAGCAGGGGAATTAGTAAGACCAAATGGCATCACTATAAATTCATAGTGTCCATACCTTGTACGGAAAGCCGTCTTTGGTATATCCTCCCTTTTGACCCTTAATTGATGATACCCTGAACGAAGATCAATCTTGGAAAAGTATTGAGCTCCGCGTAGTTGGTCAAATAAGTCATCAACGCGTGGGAGAGGATATTTGTTCATGATAGTGATCTTGTTAAGTTCTCTATAATCAATGCAGAGTCTCATTGATCCATCTTTCTTCTTAACAAATAGAACAGGTGCTCCCCAAGGTGACGCACTAGGGCGTATGAATCCCTTATCAAGATTCTCTTGGAGTTGCTTCTTCAATTCCTGCAACTCAATTGGGGCCATTCTATAAGGTGTCTTTGAAATAGGCAAAGCACCCGGTACGAGTTCTATTGAAAACTCAACTTCACGATTTGGTGGAAGACCCGGTAATTCCTCTGGAAAGACATCATCAAACTCCCGTAAAATGGGCATATTCTTAATCGTGAGTTTCTCACCAACTATTTGAGATAAATAACCTTCATTTAGTGGAATCAATACCCATAAGATGGAAGAAATTTCCACTGGAAGGTTATGTTCATCCTTGCATTGATAGACGATCGTAGGTTGATCTGGAATATGAAATGTGACTTCCCTTCTTTGGCAATTTATATGAGATCCATGTAGAGAAAGCCAATCCATGCCAAGAATCACATAAAATTCCACTAAAGGAAGGATCACAAGATTTGCAGGAAGCACTTTCCCACAAACTTCGATCGGAGAAGAATTATAAACTTCTGATGCGATTGATGTGCCATCAGGTGTTGTCACAGCTAACTCAACATCTAATTGTTGAGGTAATACGGTGATACCCTTAGAAAATTTTTCAGAAATAAAAGAGTGGGTGGATCCAGAATCAAATAAAACATTTGCTACTTTAGAGTGGATGGTAAGTGTACCTTTCACCACATCGTTATCGTACTCCACATCGCTGATAGAAATTGCATGTGACTTTCCTTTTTCTTTAGCCTTAAGAGTTTGTTGACGTCGACCATCATCATCAACCCTTGGATTTGGGCATTGATTGGCATAATTCCCCATCTCCATGCACTTGAAACATTAAAGTGTAGCAGGTTCATTCTGTGTATCCCTTCCTTTGTTTGCATCATTAGACATCTTCTTCACATTATCACGGCATTCAAATGCCCGATGACCTTCCTTTCCACATTTAAAACATTTACTTGTCCCTTTAAGACAACTCCCTCCATGTTTCTTTCCACACTTTGAGCATAAGGGAAAGTTCATCTTCTTTTCCGTGTGCTCTTTAGATTTTTCTTTGAATTCCATCTTCCTCTTCTTATCAAACCCATGTGACTGATGGGTTACTCCAATCTCCATCTCGACTTTGAGAGCACATCGAACGATTTCCTTGTAGCTATTGAAGTCCCTTATGTCTAACGCCCTTCGAAGACTTGGTTTTAAGCCACTAAAGAATCGATCGATCTTACTCTCAGGTTGGATAATAATACCAGAAGCGTACCTTGCAAGTCTGGTAAAATTTGCTTCATAGGTACCAACAGATTCATCATCCCTTTGCTTCAGTTCAAGGAACTCTTTCTCCATCTTTGTTCGGAGAATACGAGGGAAGTACTTATTGAAAAATAAGTTCTTGAACTTGTCCCATTCCATAGACTCAATTTCATCCCTTTGCCTTGTATTCTTAACAAGATTCCACCATTGATCAGCATCTCCTTCCAAACGATACACTGCTAGGATGACTTTATCATGCTCAGAACATTGAAGAACTGAAAATATCTTTTCAGTAGTACTAATCCATTGTTCAGCAACTAGTGGATCAGTAGACCCGCTGAAAGATGGTGGAAGCTGCCTCATGAAGGATTCAACAGAATGTTGCTCCCTCCTTTGTTCGTTTGGAAATCCTGCATGATTCATAGCTTGAGAAAGTTTTGTGAGCATGGCTACAAGATTTTGCATTCCAGCTCCCATATCGTTTGGTTGCTCAGGGGGACAATCATTGCATTGCCCATCGCATTCCGCATTAACACGGTTCCTTCGGGTTCCAGCCATTGACTAAAACCAAGAAGAATAGTGTGAGCAACACTAATTATAATAGGAAACCACATAATTCAAGAATAAAATTTTCATGCTTATGGTCTTATCCTAGGTTATTCATGGCCATTTCTAAGATTGTGTTCTATGCTTAGACTTATCCTTAGGGTTCTTACTAAGGCTTTCACATCCTAGTTTCCAAAGGTTGACTATACCTTTCCTCTGATACCAACTATAACGACCCACACTTTACATACATTGTTAATACTTCAAAATTGAATCACACTTATTACCACATATGACAAAACCACAAAGGACTGTATAGGTATAGTGTCTTTAGAAACTGGGAAACATAAACAACTGGTTCATAAATCTTCTACAGTGTCTCCCATTTATTTCATCATATCTAGGGTCCCTTTTAGCATATTCTACTTAATATCCATCTTCCTGGCCTGGGGAAAAGAAAACATAAAAGGGTGAGCTCAAATGCTCAGCAAGGGCAAATAAAGGAAATAAAAATCATATCATATCTTTTTGAAAATTAAAACCTGCAAGAGAGATCATAATATCTTAACATGGAATAAATCATAGAAGTGAAAATGAGATCCCCATAATCATAACATAAAACTTGAATCTTTGTGGCATGCACACATAATCATGGAAAATCATTTCTTGTTAGTCATGACTCATTGCCAAGACTATCTTAGTGGACAAAGTCCCTTTCTGAACCGAGTTCACTCCTCGTTTCAGTCCTGTATCACTGAACCGAAATAACCTTCCGTTCCAGCCATGTCTATCTCATGAGATATAAAATCATTACCCAATGCATTGGAGGGAGATATAGGTCCCACCCATCTTATAATGAATCCTTTCTTATGTGTTCCACATAATCATAAAACATACATCATCGCATGACACATATAACAAAAATGGGATTCTTGAAACATCATGACATCATAAATCAATTCATATATGATAAAGGAATTCATAAACATAATTCCATCACAACATAGTCAAACCAATGTAAAAATATGGATAGAAACAGAACCCTTTATTATCTTAGATGGAAAATAATTTTGATAAAACACTTGAATTGAATTCTTGAGGAAAATATCCTTTCTTCTTCAAAAACATTTTTCCTTTCATAACATGTCATACAACTTTAAAATAAAAGAAGTTGATTAAAAATAAACTTGAAAACTTGTAAAGGAAGCTTCTTTGAAGTAATGTTTTAAAAATCCATTCATGCCGTATAAGTTAAAAAACATTCTTCGTACTTTTGTCGGAAAAGTCAAAAAGTACCTCGTACGGAAAAACGACAAAGGATTCCTTTCATATTCTTTACTAAAAACTCACCTAAGGGTAAAATTGGATTTAAACTATTTCAAGTGGATGGAAACAATATTACATATTGAGGTAACATGGATGTGGATGATAAAATACACCCCAGTAAATACTTACGAATAAACAATCTCGGATAAAAATGAGATTGTGATATTTCCCTTACCTTAGGTCCGATTTGCTTTGTTCGTGTCCAAAGCTCCTGTATAATGGTTTAAATAATGTTATTGACTTATTCCAGAATCATACATATTGATATGAGATCATATATGGTCATATTATTAGCTTCTTGTTAGTAATATTTCATTGTTACTTGTTACTCGGGTCTTTATAACTTTTTGTTCTTATGTGTGTTTTGTCGAATAAATTCTTATTCTTATCTTTAGGTTATAGATAATTCATTTCCAGAATGGTATTAGTGTAGTATATACCATATTCATTCATTCAATTCATTTATATAATCATTATGAAATGAAGATCATGTAGAACGAGTCGCATCACATCGTGGAGACGGTATTCCGTACGTACGCACGAGTGATGATATCGTTCCTATGATCGTGGAATTGTATTGGAGTATATATATATATTATTTAAGTATCAATATTACTTAATAATAATCATATATAGTTACTTATTACACCATTATACCCATCCTTGTAAGGTGATGGTGGAAAATAGATTACACCACGGCGTGGAGACGGTATTCCGTACGTACGCACGCGCGGTGATTTCATTTTCCGTAGGATGGATAGAAGGTGAATTAGGGTTGTTTCATATTTATAATAACATATCATTATGTAAGTAATACTGATGTTATTACTTTATCATGAAACAACTAAAGAAGAAGAAGTTGAAGAAGAAAGAAATTGAAAAGATCGGTAATGGATATTACCTCTTCTTTGGAACGCCTTTTTGAATCCTCCACTTAAGGAACTAAGATTGGTCTTTGGAGAAGACCAGGACCTCTAGGATTATTCTAGGGAAGTGGAGAAGGGAAAATGGCAGGGGTTGGCCGAGCTTGAGTGCTCAAATTGGTGTGAGGAGGATGGGGAGGAGGTGCCCTTTTATAAGGGAGGAGAGGGGCACCTTAGGAATATCTCAAAATATTATTTTATATTAAAGTCAAAATCGGTTTATAATGGTTCCAAAGGGTCTTATTTCGAAGCTAAAGTGGGGATGGGTCGAAATCCTATCAACAAATAGGATTTAGACAAGTTTAGGGTATTATTGTAACCTTATCAATTAGATTTAACTCTAAGTTAATTAATTTAACTTTTACCGTGTCTTTTTGTTTTCTTTCACTATATGGTTAATACACTTACTATAACATGCCAAACGAACCCCAAATAGTTTATTATTAATATATATATCCTTATCTAAGTCATTTGGCCGAACCTTAGATTTTTAGGAATAGAATAACAATTAATAATATAATATTTGATTTAAAAACTATTTTGTGTCAATTTTGACACTATTTGATATATGATTTTTGTGAAAGTCATAACAGAATTATATGTTCGAACCAAGTTGATTAAATCAATACTAATATATCATAGTAACCTATAAAATTAGTGGAATTCATAAAAAGGCTCAAATTACATTTATTTTGGTATTTATATTATCAATTTTGTCAATATTTCATTAATAAGATAATTACTGCATCATCATTGTGTCATAAATAAATTAAATTATTTGATGTCTAAAAATTACAAATAAAATACCATCATGTAGGAAATCGTTTTAGCTTTCTAATGAATATTTACAATCGAATTTATCTTATGTATAACCCTATATTAAAAATGATTTACTTATTAAACTTTGATTTTAACTATTTTAACCCTTCTTCAAATAAATTAATAATAAATGTCCTAATCTAATCCAAGTGGGCCTAAATGGTCATATTTTATTCCTAAGTTTGTTTTTGGTCGAATTACACTTGTCCAATAGAATTAGGACATGTGTTAGGGTAATATTAATATCATATTTACCCTTAGTTACCCTATTTACTATTAACCGCGATAAAAATAGTAAAAAGTTACTATTCACCAAAAAAATTATTTTCATCTCATTGAACCACATTTTAGTCCTTGATATTAACCGTGTCTCTCGGATTTTTGAAATTCCATTCACAGAAGCGGTAAAATTATGTTTTATGCAAAATTCAGTTTTTAACCTACCACTTAGTGGTTTCACTATTCATCAAAAATTGAAAGTTTTCAGAAAAATACCAAAATTTCACCCTAGGATAATTTCGATATTCTGAGTCCAAAAATGAAGTCCATTTTGAAAAATAAAATTTATAAAATTTCAAAAAGTGGTTATTACTATTCATAACGGCTAGTTTTAATAGCATATTGTTGTTTAGTGAAACTCGGTATTGCGTACGACGCAAGCTGTCGAGGAAGGTCGCGATTGCGTGTAAAGCAAGCCAAGCAAGTGTTGTGTAGAAAAAGATTCCTTTGATGATTTATATAACATAAAAGTCTCGGGTGTTACACATCTAATGGCCCATTTCCCTTCTTGGACATAGGTTACCTATATCCCTCAGTCACAGAATGGTAATGCAGATGCTTTGGCCAGTTTAGCTGCATCATTTGCAGAGCCTGAACAAGATGATCTGATTATCCACATGTCACACTAAAGAGTCATTGCTCCCGTCACTCCAGATGATGATGCCAGCCCACAGGTAAGCCATCCTACTTCCGACGCCTCCATGTCAGGACCCCTAGGTCCCCTGGATGTGGTGATTGAAGTATATCCTGATTGGCAGATAACCTTGGTTGAATACCTCCAACATAGTAATCTCCAAGAAGACCGGGATGAGCAGGAGAAAATATGACACCATGCGCTAAAGTTTACCCTCCAGAGTGGTCCTAGTCTTGAAAAGATCCTATACAAGAGTGGGTTTGATGGTGTTCTCCTCTGTTGCATCCAAGGAGTCAATATTTCTCAGGTCATACAGGAGGTTCATGCCGGCTCCTACGGTTCCCATCAAACTGGGCCAAAACTATCTCATCAGATCTGGAGACTGGGGTATTTTTGGCCCTCCATGATCCATGACTGCATCGAGTTTTCCAAAAGGTGTCATGCATTTCAAGTTCATTCCAAATTTGTGCATCGACCATCGGAACCTCTCCACACTACCAAGTACTCTTGAACCTTTGTAGTTTGGGGACTTGATGTCATGCGACCATACCCACCGACGACAACTCACCATTGTCAGTTCAACCTGATAGCTACATATTTTTTTCTATGTAAGCAGAATAAATTGCACTCAAGGAGGTCAAGGAATGTTCCATCGTTGAATTTGTGAGCTCCAACATTATCTACCAATTTGGAGTCCCTCAATCCATCCTCACCGATAATGGTACCAACTTCTGCATGACCGAGTTGAAAAATTTGTATGCTAAGTAAAACATTCATTCTAACCTTACCTCCCGCTATCATGCATAAGAAAATGGGATGATTGAGGTATTCAACAAAACCAACTCTAACATTTTGCAGAAAATAGATGGTCTAAAAAAGAAGAGTTGGCTGGACAAGCTCCCTAATGCCCTCTAGGATTATCGGACGATGACTCATAATTTCACCCAGGTGACCCATATTCCCTAGTATATGGAATAGAATCCATCCTGCACATCGGTATTTAGTTTCCTTCATTACGCATAGCGGTCTATGATCAGCAGGCACTTGATAAAGTAGCTAAAATTCATCTGGCCGAATTAGAAGCACTTGATGAGAATAGGCTTGGTGCCCTGTACAATATGGAAATGCATCAGAATAAGATGGCTAGAGATTTCAAGAAGAATGTTCACCTCTACTCTTTCTTGCAAGGTGACTTGGTATTGTCCCTCCAGACACCAACGATACCTGGCAAGAAACCACCCAAGTTGGAGCCCAAATGAGAAGGACATTACATTGTTTATAAGTTTTACCTCAATGGTGAATACTCACTAGTGAACATGGATGGTGAGCGTATAACTCCTCCCACCAATTCCATGTTTCTAAAGAAATACTTTTCATGATCCATCCAATCCTGCATGACACTAAATTACCGGGTCCTGCATGACCCTAAACTGCTTGATCCCACATGACCTTAAACTGTATCCAGTCTTGCATGACCCTAAACTGATAGGGCCTCCATGAACATAAAATTCTTAGTCCCACCCAACCTTAAATTGTATTCGGCCTAGCATGAACCTAAACTGTTGGGTCCTTCATGACACTAAACTGATTTGTACCACATGACGTTAAACTGTACTGGGTAATGCATGAACTTAAACTGCTATGTCCCGCATGACATTAAACTATAGGACATCCTGCATGATGTTAAACTATATATCATCCCAAAAGATTCTAAACTTCACCCTTAAGAACTACGTAAGGCTTGATTTCCATCCTCATGGGATATGTTGGAACGCTCAGATGTTTCTTTTTGAGTCCAGCCCCAAACTATTTTCTTTGACTACCCCCTGGGTGTAGTTCTCTTGGAGGACCCTACATATTCCAGTACAGGCTTCATTGGCCCCACTCATGTCAGAATTACGACGATCACACCATGTGCTACTTCCTTGTTCTTCTATCATCTCACATCCTCACCGAATGATGCTAAACTGCATGGATTTCAAGAACTATGTATGACTTGATTCCCATCCACATGGGATACGTAGGAACGTCCAGACATTTTGGCTGTCAGCCCAGCCCCAAACTCCATAATATTCCCTCAGGTCAGGACACATGGAATGGTTCTGGCTTTTTCCCCAATCCACGTCGATTTCATAATAATACTGCCATGCATCATACTCCCTGGAGACTTCCGCCTCTTTCACCGTCCTGCTTGACGTTGAAATGCATGAGCACACTTATGCTTCAATCACACTCTTTACTTTGGGATCCGTCATATTTCATGTCCAAAAGGTCCCCCGAATGGCATGGATGCTCGACCCAAGGTCTCTCCTACCATCTCGGGCCAATGTCCTCGAGGATTTTGAACAACAAATTGACACGAGCCCCATGTTATGAATGTGGTCAACAAGCGATACTCATTTTTTTGTTCCCATTCTAGGTAACACGATATGGGAACTTTGTTTTGAACATGGTCAAAAAGTATACTTTTTTATTATCGCCACCCCATAGGTCCCAAATATTTAGTGTAGTGGTTCATTCTGCCCCGCTATACCTTGAAGTTGCGGTCTCCATTGGGTGATACTAGCTATCTAACCCTTATATGATAGGGAGAGCCAAGTAATATTCCTTGTTTCCCACACTAAACATTGCTCATGTGGGTTTAGGAGTTGTGATGAGGCAGCACCTGCCTAGGAGGTTATTTGGCTACGATTGACTGGGATGCCCAATCTCAGGTACCCGACCCTTTCGGCCCCTTTGATCAAGTTCTCATTTGGGATTTTGTGGTGTGGTATGGAATCACAACCTAATTCATGTCAAGATATCTGGCCACGCCACACACATCCCCATTAGAAACTTCTTCTCCACTTATGGCCCTTCCATGATCATAGGCCCTTCCATGCTTTTTAGGCCCCATCATTTGGGTTTCCATTCTTCTATGTCCAAAATGACCCCCGACTGGCATGGATGCTCGGCCCAAGGGCTCTCCTACCATCTCGGGAAAACGTCCTCATGGATTTCAAGAAAAAAATTGATATATGTCCCGTGTTGAAAATACAGTCAACAGTTGACACTCAGTTGTTTTCCCCGACCTCCGGTCACACAAGGATGGATGCTGTGTTGCAAATCTGGTCAACAGTTGTCCTCTAAGATCACCGCCTCTTTTAAGTGAGGAGTCTACAGTCTGAGCTCTATGACCTTAATCTAAGATCACTATCGTCTTCACTGAAAGACGTTAAACTGAAATATGGCCACAAAATTCTATCCGTGACCCAATCCTGGCTCCCTGGCCCAAGTTCTCACTTTGGATTGTATGGTGTGGTATGGGATTATGTCCTCATTCACATCAGGTTACTCACTATGTTGTACACCTCCCTCGTTGGAGTATCCTACCCCTATTTTCGTATCTTATAGAACTACGTGTGGCTTGATTCCCATCCTTATGGGATATGTAGGACTACCCGAATGTTTAGTCTTCTGGTCCAACCTCATCTTTCCCTGCATTTCCCCAGGGAGAGGGGTATATGGTGTGGTATGGTATTATTCCCTCATTCATGTAGGGTTTGTAGCAACCATTCCATGGACCTCTTCTACTAAATATTTCTTCATTCCCTTGTTCTATACTCATCTTTTCAAATCGGTTGCACTCAAGTCAATCCCCTACACCCTCTTTGGAAGTTCACCAACGTGCTCAAGAGTACTTGGGTTCTGTGCCTAGAGTGTCGGATTCTACACGTACATGCTTTCGCCCATTTTTCAGGCTGCGTGTTCCCCTTCATCAGGGCTTCCATCACCTTTCATATCCAAAGGGACCCCCAAATGGCATGGATGCTCCTCCCAAGGGCCCTCCTACCATTACAGTCCAATGTCCTTGAGGGTTTCGAACAATGAATTGATACAAGTCCCATGTTGTGAATATAGTCAATGGTCAATGCTCGTTTATTATTCCCATCTCAGGTCACATGATAATGATGCTGTGTTTCAAACAAGATCAATAGTTATCCTCCATCATCACACCAAAACCATTAAGACCAAAATGTCAGTTACATGATTCACATTTTTTTCCTCTTCATCATGTCCAAGTAGAACTTTGAAACTATGGGTACTATCCCTCAGTGCACACTTTCACATTAGGAGGAGAAAGCCATGGCGAGGCATCACCCAGGGCTCCGCACTGATTTTCCCTTTGCATGTATTTCAGTTATTTCAATGATCCAATCCACCCTTGTTTCCTACACTGAGTTAGACTCACATAGGCTTAGGTATTGGATCAAAATCTGAACTTACTTGGAATAATCCTGCTTCTCCATTGTCCGAGTTCTAAGAACTTAAACTAAAATCTTTTTTAGAACTACGTATAGGTTGATTCCCATTATCATGGGATATGTAGGAACACCTCGACATATTGTATTTGGGTCCAGCTCGATTGAGATCTAGTCTCTCATGATTTCTACCCTCAAACCTTTTTTGGCCCCTCGAACCGAGGTTTATTTCTCGGAATCCTGCGCGGTGTGATGTGGACCTCATCCTCATTCACGTCAGGTATACTTTATCACACCATGAAGATTCCCTATTTAGCCTCATCTCATATATGTATATACTACACGATGTTAAAATGGATGATTTGTCCCATCGCATGAACCTAAACTGTGACAGTATCGTCTTGGATGCACGATGAAAAACGACACTACATTGTGGTGTCCTCGCTCAAGGGACATCATGTTTGGTATCAGCAAAACATCGTACCATTTTTCAATGCCTTAATCTGGATTGATTCTTATTTTGATTCCTAGATTCACTACCCTAGGTCCATCGCTTCACAAAAAAAACAATATCCATTTTCCCTAAAGTACAAACAAGACCCACCAAATGACGCTTCTTTTGGTGCGAGGGCCAGACCCGTGCAACCTTTTTATCTCTGGAACTAGTATGATACCGTTCCAAATCTAGAACTACATATGGCTCGATTATCATTCTCATGAGATACGTAGGAATGCCCAGGCACTTCGCCTTGGGCCCAACCCAACATTCGTTTTTGGACCCTCATCCATTTCCCATGTTCAAAAGATCCCCCTATCAGAATGGATGCTTGGCCTATGGCTCACCTACTGTCCTGGGTCAACGTTCTGGAGGATGAATGGATGACATTTCGAGTCAGTCCCCATGTTTCAAACATGGTCAATGGTTGGCCCTCAATTTTTATACCCATTTTAGGCTAACATAGCAATGGTACCGTGTTTCAAACAGAGTCAACAGTCATCCTTCATTTTCATTCTACCCTCACAATGTTTTAGACTTTGGGCATCATGATTTACTCTTTTCATTAATTTATGTTCGGATTAGGACAAAATCCCCTGGTGTTACCCTTCTTGTGCACTAGAGCACATTGGAAGGATGACACATCAATTGTTCTGAGGCCCTTTTCCTCCAATCGGGCCTCTCCCATTTCTTCCTTAAAATATGAGTTGGATGTTCAAAACTTGGATGCTCGAAGCTTGGTTGGAACTCTTGCATTCAATCGAAGTAATAGTGCGGGAATCCATTATTTCTTATATCGGGAATGACCCACGTGAGCCTAGGAATGGATCTCTATTTATTTCAGGATTGTGGTTGGAATACATTAAACCAAACAAGCAAGTAAATAAATCCATACATACATGAGGTTCATAACAAGTGGCAGTAAGGTAAAATGAGTTTATGAGTTCGACCAAAATAGTGCCCTTAAGAATCATCATCTTGGATAGATCGTTACAGCACCACTAACTTTTGGATTGTGGCCTCCAGGATTGCTTCCCACCCCCCCTAAGAACCCCTCTTCATCAACAGCCACAGAGGGTAGTGAGCTTGCCCTAGCCTGTGCTTGCGCCTATTCAGTTTGAAGTTTAGACATTTGGTGACCCGCTTCCACTAGCTGCACTTTTGTGTCTGCCAACTAGGCCCTCAATTTCTCCACAAGCTCAGAACAGTTTGCAATGAATACCTACTTTTCTTTCATCTATTCTTCAAGGCGTTGAACCTCTTGTTCCACCTTTAGGAATGATTGGGTACTCCATGACTCTTTCTAACACCAGGCAATTTCGGATCATTGGCTGCTCTCGTGCAGCTTCTCGGCCATGTAGTCGTGGACTGTGGAATGAAGATGGTGAGAATCTACCCTTCCAACAGAGAGAAATCGTAGCCACGTGTGGAGAGATCTCATCTATTTTAGAAATTCTATTTGAGGATGACCGAGAAATATCTTGATACACTTCTACCCTTTTCACCATGTCATACGGCTCTCATCGGCCGCCTCCGAATCTGAATCAAATATCTCCTCAGGATCTACAAGATGATAGTCAGGTAAAGAATCCACGAGACCAGCGACAAGGTCTTCTTCGGGTACTCCTGCCAAAAAGTTAGGCTATTCAACACCTGGGAAACCTTCCTCTCTCGACTCAGTCTCAGTAGCTCCTTTTCCAAATTCTAGCCCCACCCCAACATTAAAATAGCTGATATCCATAGCTCTTTGTTCACCGAGTGTTGGGGCCGACTCATTTTGGGAAGTGTGCCCTGAATGGGCCGTCACATTTTCCATTGAATCAATCGTGAATGACAAGGATTCGGCTGCCTAAGAAGCCTCCAAGGCTGTGATTACTACACAAACAATGAACACCCAGATTAATTGATCTCTTTGATGGTAAATACCGATGTCTAAGTAATAAACTTACAATATCCCAAGGCATCATCCTCTGGTGTTCTAGCTTCTACAGGAGCCGCCATTTTAGGGGATCCCTTAGCACTCATTATCTCAATAATGGTCATCGGATCCCACCTTGTTCTATTGGAACCTCCTCCCCCCTTCGGATGGAGCCACTTGGTCGGCGACAAAATAATCCTAAGCAGGATAAGGAGATCTGATTGTGGGTTACAAAAAAAACAAAGGGGGGAAGGATAGATAAGGGCCAAGATATACCTGAAGTAGCTCAGTTATGTCTACATCAGAGCCAATGATCTCTCCACTCTCCCAAATACTCCCTTGGTGGGATGTCCCCTGAGACCATCCACCTCTAACCTCCTCTTCTACTTCACCCCCTCCGTCACCTTATCCTTATGCCTCCTCCTCTTCCAACTCACTGCCCTCCGGATCATCATCGTTGTCATGATCCTTAGATGACATCTTATCTATATCATTCTCCTGGTCGAGCATTACCTTAACTAGGAGGGGTGGTTCCTCACACCGACCTCGTTGGCATGCATAACTTTCCATGGATATCATGTATGCGTGCCAAAAATAGAATCTCACCTTGTCGTCAATACGAATGAGCCTGAACTATGGAAACTCGAGTCCATCTCGTATTATCTTTTTCTAGAGGGATTTGGTACCCATCGACTGTTCATAGGGTCTACCAGGCTGACCACAGAGCTGGGAAGATTTCATCCTCAGAAGGTTAAAGTAGATCCCTTATCTACTTCCCTGGAAGTTCCCTGACATCTCTGTGAGCCCCTCTCCCCCGAGGGGATAAGGGAACGACCACACCGTGTGACGTTCCCGCTACTATAGTCCTGGCCTGTGTGGGCCATGTTTCCTGACTTGCTTCCAACCATTTCTCTCCAACAACGCCATGTCTTCTCTCTTTCCACCCAGGTTCTACACTAGATACCTTGAGTTTCCAAACTCGCTTCTGAAAAAGTCCATCAGGGTATGCTATGGTCCAATGTTTGACATATTCGGTTGAGAGGCTAGCATCAACTCTGGTGGGGGGAAAGGTAATGATGTTTCCAGAGCCATGGGTTGTGAACAACAACCACATTTGGCGAAGAACGCAGGGATTCCTTTCCTCCCAGACATATGTACAAATTTTCATCGGCATCCGCTGGAGGCATCCAAACTGCCTGGTTAATCTTGAAAGCACATAGGGATCACAAAAGAACTTCCCATCAACCCGACCCACAATCACCCCACCTCTGATGCCCTGGAATTATTATCTTTACTCCAGTGAGCCTTTCCCGTTGTCTATCATTAGTCCAGTCAGAGTGGGGAATAAGATAAAACTGAAATTGGCATGATTTATGATTCTGATCCTTACCCCCTCCTCGTTGAGCGTCAACGACATGACCCTGAAAATATTCAACAAGGAAGTTCACAGGTCGTTACCCGGAGGACGAATGACATTTGGAAAGGTATATCTATCGCAATGACCTGCGATCCAGCCATGAAGGATCTATAAGAGACCGTAGATCCTCCTTGGTGAACCCCCTCTCAAAATGCGCCCAAAATGGCATACAAACAGGATAACACATGGACTCCTTGATTGAACCTCTAATTAGTGTCCATGAAGCCAGCCCTCACCAATGTTGCTGGTCAAACTCCCATCCTTGTGTCCCTCACTGGTAGGAGCCACCGACTCAGGAGGGTTGCAAGAAATCTGGCGTAATAGAAATTTGGGTCCGGAATCTCATCTATACTGAATCCCCATGATTGATATTCCCCCGCCTCTAGGATCCTCCAATACGATCCGATTTTTCTCCTCTATGCCATGGTCAAACACCATCTTCCTCGCCCTGATATCTTGATTTTCAGATCTCTTTTCAGAAACAATATAAACCATTTTCTTATAGGTGATGAACTACAAAAAGTCCTTGACCCCCCATCCAAAGAGATACTTCCGATGAAATGAATGTACCAAAGGCTGATACCAACTTCCCCATGGTGAATTTGGAAGGTATTGGTATCAGGGGACCATCGGGTAAATAGCTCTGGCCTGATTTCATGCTGACGTTAGAAATGAAACTATGGCGTCCACACCGCCTCAAACAAATTGATGTGCCATAGTTCGGCGCCAAAATAGTCACATGTCTGGCGTACCCAATACACTTAGGCCCATTCACTTGTGAAATTTCCGTCCAGACCACATGTCCCAATCCTGCATCCATCCTTTAGTTTCATCGGTAACACTCTGTCGGAAAGTACCTACGTAATGGGATAAAGAATCCTCTTTGACTGGGTTACTTCTCAAAATAGTTCAGGTCTTAGGGTTCAGGATGTAAACATTTATATGTCTGGTTTCTCTAGAAGGATGTCCATTGTTAGTGATATTATACTTAGGTAGGTCATCCTCATAGGTCACCCATTACTGCGGTGTGTCGACTTCAAATCCTGGCCCGACTACCTCCTCCAAAATAATGACGTCCCAAATTGGTAAGTTGTTAGACAACACATACTCCTTTTGGGCTGAGGTCAACATGTTAAAGAGAGTTTGGTTGCTGGATACAATCTTTCGGGCACCATAAACTTCAGGATTGGCAACCATCTCGGCCCTTCGAGCGTCGAACGCAGCTTCTCTCTCAGCGTAAATCCGATTAGAATCCATCTCCTTCCAACGAAATTCAAAAGATTCATAGTGAAAAATCATAAGGAGGCACAAAAAACTTGAATATGGCGCGAAAAATCTGGGAGCCGTGTGA
The DNA here is from genome assembly GCA_963277665.1 of Viscum album. NCBI lineage: Eukaryota > Viridiplantae > Streptophyta > Magnoliopsida > Santalales > Viscaceae > Viscum > Viscum album. The sequence goes on along the minus strand of OY728158.1, from coordinate 1,892,444,815 downwards.
AAAGCAGAGGCAACAGCGTGAAAAACCCAATTATGCACATAAAAGAACAGCTGAACTTGGGGAATTAGACCCAGTGGAGGCATTTTCTTATGCAAGGCAGAGGAGGTTTTTCATGCATGAAATTTAGAGACTTATCGAGCGAGAAAATTCCATATGGACTAAGGGACCTGTGAGGGATTTTATAGGCGCCGAGTGAAGTTTCCGCGCAGGCGTGAAAAATGGTTTGCACGCCACTCCACGTTTTTATGCACATAAGCTGTTTTGCCCACGCAGATCCTAGGAGGATACACATCTCGACATTTCCCTCAGAATCTGACATTTTCCTCCCCTCACTGATCTGATTCTGAGTGGGGAAATTTTTAGGCACCGAAAGAAAAACTCAAGGGATGAAAGGAAGTTTTTTTGCGATCAAGTAAAGACATATTTGGACCTGACGATCCATTTCGGGGGGACCGGAAGGGCCGTGTGAAAAAATATCATTTTATCATGAAAAACATATCTCATGGACAGAAAACCATAGTATCTATGGAATTATTCCACAGAGGCATAGAAACTTCTGCACCTCAAACCCCAGGCATGGAAACTTGTGTGCAAACCGACCTCAGGTGCCGTTTTTTTCGCCCCACCAACCCAGTCACACAATCTTTTGTGCGGTCTGGCTTTCATGCAGATCCAATGACCTTGAGCACCTATAAATATAAGGGCACCCCTTAAACTTCTGACGACTGAAGAATCCAAACCACCACCCATGCGTGAAATCCACCTCTTCAGCATGCAAAAAATGGCTTTCAGGTGTTGGATTTTTCATGACAGGCTGCCTAAGGGTCTGCATTCATACAGGACCCCCCAGGATTAACCCTCACCCAAATCCCTTTAAGACAATGCCCTTGTGCGCAATCCTTTACCCTTGCATGTAATTCATTACCCTTGAGTGCAATACATTCCCTTTGAGCACAAACTTTAACCGGCTCTGGCACATGACTTCCCTAACTTGCGCACCCCATCTTGCATGTAAATCCCTTAGTTTTGTGCACAAAACCTTAGCTCCCCTTCATGCTCGAATCTCTCCGACGGCGCACACACCCAGTATCTTTGACACAACTATTCCTGTTGCACATCAATTGCGCACAACTCTCTCCAATTGCGTGAAATCCTCAGGGACCACTCACCCAGGACATTTTCGAACATGCTCGATGTCCCTCTTCTTGACATCATCTTTGGGTGCCTGTTGCACCCAAAAGATCTACATCACAACCCATTTTCCCATGAGACCTTCTAGGTTTGCATGAATAAATTTCAATGTCCCTTGAATGGTAATTCCTGTTGTGTTTTTTTCGCATCATGCTTATTTTCATAGGAACGCTAATGGCTATTGCTTCTTCACATAACCACACTAACATGGACCCCAAATGGGATCATCTCAGGATACCCCTAGTCACGGAATTGCTGGTGCCTTCCATTCACTAAGGTCTAAAGGGTTCCTGTTATGTATGTCCTAGGGGTGTGTAGTGAAACCACATCATCTGAGCTATATGATATTAAAATGAAAAGAACTATCGTCCTTAGAACAAGATGTCAAACCGTGATCTCGTCTCGTGCATCATACGCGGGGCACCCTAGCTCAGACATTCTTTACGCCTGCTCGTCACAATAGGAGTTAAATATTCCTCATGTGGAATGGGATCCTCTTTGCTGGAGTGGCACCTATCCACGAGGAAGGGAAACCATACTGGTGTAAGCCCCTAGAATTTCTTGCAGGAGGTAGCACTCCTGCTCCGCCTTTCTTCTTCGGGGCCAAAGGCCAGCAAAGGGAGTCATGGGCGTTGGTACCCTCCTCTCTTTTTCTATGTCGAATCCCTCTTCCACTAGGCTTTGTCACCATTGGGCCTCCACCCTGGAGTAAGTCCCAATCTCTGTCTCCCTGGGATGTTAACCGCATGTAAGCTCCATTTCACTTCCCACAGATGCACCTTTCACGACGCGATCATCAAGTCTCTACTGTCTCCTGTTTCTCACACCGAGCATGAATCATGTGGTCTTAGAGTAAGCATTGACCATGACATCCTTCATGGGCCGCCTAGAGTGTAATCCCCACACCACCCCAAACTACGTGGAATTTGATCCTTTCTAAGGCAAGGTATGTAGGAAGCCTCCCTGAGGTTCACGCCCAACAACCATTGGTCCCGACGACCTTCATGTCGGTGCGCCAATGCCCCCATTTTGGAACTACGTGGATTTTGATCATTGCTAATGTAGGGTACGTAGGAAGCCTCCGTGAGGTTCAATATCAAAATCCATTGGTCCAGACAGCCTTCATGTCGGTGTGGCAATGCCCCCCCTTTTGAACTATGAGGACTTTGATCCTTGCCAAGACAAGGTACGTTGGATGCCTCCATGAGGCTCAAGCCCAACACCATCCATTGGTTCCAACCACATTCCCGTCGGTTCACACCACATTTTGAACTATGTGGAATTTGATCCTTTCCAAGGTAGGATATGTAGGAAGCCTCCAAGATGTTCAATCCCACCATCCATCTGGACCCCAGGTCCTCATTCACGTCGGTTCACCCCCATCCTACATGATGTTAAACTTTAAGCTCCAATCATTGGTAAGTCGTTGTTTCTACGCAGTGGTAAGCCATTGTGTCTTACCCAGCGATAATCCTTTGTGTCCCTTAATCAGTAGTAAGCTGTTATATCCCTGATACATTGGTAAGCTGTTGTAATCCCCTTTGCGGGAACCCACATATTTGGTCCGTCCTAGTGGTATCAGACCAACTGAGGCTACTGACCATGCGTAAGCCCCATACACATCATCGTGTTATTTTCCTATGTGTGCACCCCAACTCAAGACCATTACCAGGTCTTTCCCTCAAGCCTATGTGTTACAGGAATTTCATTCCATAACCTAGAGGTTCCACTTCCTCTGGGTCCCATCCATGTGTCCATTCTCACGGGCCGCCTCTTTAGGAGTCCCATAACCCCACCGAACTACGCAGACTTTGATTCCCTACCACGAGGATACATAGGAGGACTCTTTGAGGATCAAGCCCAACATCAACATCATCCTCATGGCGATTCCATCTCATTCCCCAACTGCTTCACTTAACCATCCATCACCCATCTTGATTCTTACCCGGACCGCCACGTCCTGGTGAGATCATGCCTACTCACCTCCCTACATCAGTGTATCCTCCAGGGGTTACACTCATCTGATCCACTCTAGTCAGTGTTCTGATCAGTTTGATCTGTCTTTACTGAATATTAAACTTGCATCATACCCTGTGTTAAACATGGGATGCTGAGTAAAACCTCGGATACATTACTAGGTCATATGATTCCTCACATTCGACGTGAGATGCCTTGTGCTTAAACGGACTCGAGAGGACCTATAATAAGGGAAAAAAGACAGACGAGCCATTGTTCCAGTGTCCAGAAACACCCATGATGCCCAATTTGACTACTCCCCCAACTGAAGGTTGCTTCCTTGACTTGAACCATTGAAATGTCCTGAGAGAAGCAACAAAATTAACCAGCGTCCTTGAATATGTGGAACTGGGAAGATTTTCATGACCAACGTCTTAATCTATAAGGGAGAACCGGACTAGGTAATGAGCTCCGAGGAGGAATACATTAAAGGAGGAACCGACATCCCATCATCCCATTTCGATCAAGGAGGAAACATCCCATAATAAGTGACGGACGCCGCCCGCCTTTGGAATGCGGGAATGCGGGGAAACAGAGCAGCGCATCCTCCTCACAGAAGGATGCACACACCCCAGCGAAAGCGTTGGAAACAAAATGTTTATTTATGTCAGGGTAATTTACCAATTCTATCAAAATCTAAACGGTAAAGATCCTAAAATATAAGAAAATTAATTCTTGACATAAAAAATAAATATTAATAATTGATTATGGTCGATTAATTATATATCTATTTTCATAATACATCTTTGTAGTTATAGAATTAATGGACCACAAAGAACTATTACAATCATGAAACACAAAATTCTTGACAGAATAAGGGATGAAGAATCAAATCTTGAAGAAATGAATTATATCAGAAGGTAGAGACCAACTAGGGATCATGTAACCACTATATAATTATTCCTTGATTTCTTTAAAATCATCATCCTACTGGTGGTCCTATAGAATAGACTCAAAGAGAGATGGCAAATACTAAACATTAGACAAAATCATACGCGAATCATCCCCATGTGCATCCATATTCAATTGATTGTAAAACCCCATAAGGTTCCACTCCTCTTCTATTTCCAAGATAACCTGAGAAGGAAATTTCTTAATAAGAGATTCCGTAAAAAATTCCCCTTTTAGGGGTATAGATGATTCCAAAATAAAATTTATGGATATATTTCACCATCACCTCAACACGAGGTTTAGGTATTTCTATGAAAATATCAAACTCACGATCTTATAATTAGAATATATCATGAACCATTCCCAAAAAATATAGTGTCACCAATACTCAAGATCATGAATAATAGAGGTGAGCTCTATGTCATGAGTGGTTTAATTTTTCTCATGTGGCTAAAGATAACAAGAACCATATTATACAATTTGGACATCCTTAATAATCACACATCCTAGTCCAGTACCTAATACATCATAATAAACCACATATCCCATATCGGGTTTCAAAAATATCAAAAGAAGAGTTGATTTTCGATGCCATTTAAATTCGACAAAAGAAGCCTAAAATTTAATATCCTAATAGAATTTAACACCTTTTATGGTAATAGTTGTCAATTGTAATTCCATAATTGGTAATCTTTGATGAGCCAATGATAATATTTAGAACGACTTAAGAATCACTGAATCTCAAAGATGGGTTTTCCTATAATGATATAGACTTCACCTTTTAAGGATTGACCAGGAGAACATGTTCTGAAATCAAATTCCCTAGGAACATTACCACTTATATCGAAAATTTTTATTTATATATCTTCTCATAAAGGTTGGTACACACAAATATTTCTAAAACCAAATCTATATGGTGCTGATGCTCACGTTCATATCTTAAATAAATAAGCATATCATCCAAGAATATCACAACAATGGTAATGAGATACTTTTGGAATATACAGTTTATCAAATATATAAACACTATACTAAAATTATTTTAGCACCTCTATATTTAAAAAAAACCATGTTTTATAGTTTATACAACATTCAATATCAAGCTTAGAAAAACTATACAATATTATTATTTAAATTTGACCATTATAACCTAACTGTTCAATTGGAAGGTATAAATAGGAATAAAACATTATAATATATATATATATAATGGTCTTAATCAATACAAATTTATTGATTAATTCTTAGGAAATAAGAATTCAATTTTTATTAAAGTTATATTATTCTTAAAACGTACATTTTCGTTTAAAATAATTTTTTCCATTTTTGTGAGAAAATATAATATTTTAAATTTTAAAATTTTAGAAAATTGGTTTTATAAAATTAAACGCATTTTTTAAATTATAATTTTAAAATTAGTTTAGGGTTATTTTTTTGGGATTTTTCATAAAAGATTGATTTTCTAGTGAATTAGGAAAAATACTATTTTTATGGAAAACTATATTTTTGTTTCAAGAATGTAAAAAAGATTCATTTTATTTTTTAATTGTTTAAAAGTAAAATTATTTTTATTATAATATTAATAATCCAATTAATTTCATTGGAATAAATTTTATGGTTGAATTTTCTATGAAAACATTTTTTCACTTAAAAAAGGAATTTTTCTGAAAAACAATTTTTTGTTTCATTTTGTGTTTTTATTTTAAATTAATTTCCATTAATTATAGATATTGAATATTTAATAATAGATAAAATATTTGTAATCTAGTGGATTAAATTTGGTAAATAGGTCCCTTTTATTTTTAGTGAATATGAATTGTAACCGTAGTAAAAGTTTGTCACCCTAGTATGGGTAAAATGAGTATATAGGCTTAAAAATTTGGGACAAGGATTTAATGTTTTTATAAAAATTTTCCTTATACCATTGGATGTGTTTAGTTTTTAAATTTAAATACAATTCTTGAATATATGGTCACTTGGTTCCATATTACTAAATAAGTTTGTTCAAAGAAGATGTAATCACCATAACTGATCAATTTCCTTTTACTTCTTCTTTTAAAAATTATAAATCTATTGTATTTATCATAAAATAATAAATTATGTATCATAAATATACTAAAATATTATTAATATTATTAAACCACCATTATCCACCCCCTTTCACATCAAATGATAAGTTAAAGTATCTCTCATGCGTATGTACAACTTACTGTCTCCTCGTAGCGACACAATTAATTTTACATCACCATATTTTATAGATGGGTATTATTATGGATTTAATGTTTATATGTGATATTTGTGAAAAAAGTATTCTTTTGGAATGATAATATCATATCTACCTTTTTTCCTTCCATGACTACTCAATGCTTTGGAGTTTACATTAGATTGTTTAAAGGTTCTTTTGAAAGAATTTGTTTTCATTTATATTTAAGAAATTTTTAGTTTTCAAATAAGTTATTTTAAAGTGAAAATAGGATCTTTCTAAAGAAATATGAAAATTATTCTTTTAATGGAATTTTCAACTATGATATCATCCATTGATGTTAATTATGTTTAACTGGGGTTATGATCCAATTATACCATCCCTATTATTTATCTAGATTTCCTTTGATTATTATGTTGATATGTTTACAAAATCCAATTATTTTTAATAGGTAATTCTATGATGATATGAAAAAACAATTACAGTCTTATGAAATTTATCCGAATGAATCATTATTATGTGATGGTAGGGCCTATTATAGTGATTTAATACATTGGGTAAATTGATATTGATATCTTATGAGACGATAATGATAATAATGGAAATTATAGTGGACCTATTTTTTTATATATTGATGCTTTAGTGTGATTTATTTCTAGTTATACTCACAAGAAAATGCATTGACATGATTATGAATAGTTTTGTTCACATTTTTATACATGAGTATAATCGATTCCTATATATTCTTATAATATCATCCCTGAAAATTATTTTATTTAGCTATGTTCATAATATTATTATTTACAATGATTATAATTATTTATTCCTATATTATGACTCTTGGATTTTGGTTACTTTTTTGACACCCTTATTGATCATACATCTATATATGAATTGATTTTAAAGCCTACGTGATATTTTATCTTTATGAACAGTAAATGCTGGGGAAATACCTTAAATTTGTCATCACAAACTTATGACCATATTATCCTCTAATTAATGATATCACCCATGTTTACCCTTACTAAGCATTTGATCTCACCATTTCTTATGTTTCCTTTCCATATATTATAAACAGAGGTTCCTAGTAGGGTATGTCTAAGAAGGGTACTATGTTAGAAGATATTTGTTGGAGATTTTAATGATATTTCAAGAAATTATAGTATTTTATATCTAGTCTCCAAATACACTAAACTATTATAGTCATCTGTTGTGTATTTTTAAAATATATTGAATATACATCTATTAATATGTTATTTTTCCACCTCCCTTGAAGCTGAAATGTTGGGTTTGATGCATGTTATTGCCTTTACCAATCTCTTTGGTTGGAATAACCTTTGGATCGAAAGTGACTCGACGACTATCGTTCAAGCGATTTGGAATGACATAATTCACCTTTCTTGGCCGATTACTACCCGATGGATGGAATAATCCTATTCGCTTATCGATCTTAACTATATCATCACAAATGATTATCGAGAAGGAAACATGGTTGAAGATGGTCTGACCAACAAGGGAGTTAATCAGGACAATACCTGGTTAAAAGACCTTCCCATGAATCTTATTTCCTTTCATGAAAAATATTGTAATATGATCCCATTTTTTTGACTCTTGCAATCGTTCTTTTAATAATATTTGTGCTTTGGCCATTTTTGACAATGGAATCACCTTTTAGAAAAAATCTATTAAGATCTGATATCTGTATTTGAAAATATTGATGTAATATAGTTAGTATCAGAGGATAAGTTTAGTCAATATTTGTAGATTATGGTTAAAAAATGTTAAGGAAAAACGTGGGCATAAGACTAAGAATATGATAACATCCTAAAGTTTTGGTAAGAAATTTGATTATGTGGTTTTCCAAGTGATACCTCCCTATCTAGATACTATGTTTGGAGATAATTTTGGAACTGATGAATCTAGGGGTAATAACCCCAAAAAGAGTTGGTTGAGTATATCTTGTCCATAATATATGTGTCACGACCCGTCCTCAAAACAAATGTCGTGACTACACCAAGCCCGCCTTCCATAAGCCAGGGGCTGGCGACTATCTCCAAAGGCATAAATCCTTCAGCTAGGAAGGCATTGCGTTTATAAAAAAGAAATCACGTGCAATAAAAGTAAAAAACTTGAAGCAAAACACTAAGTAAAACTGAATATAAAGGTAGTGCTGAATGTAAATGGGCCAATATAGAAACCCAACTGAACAACAAGAACAAGTACAAGTAAAAAAGGAAAACATCTCCCGGATCGTCCACTGGGGAAATCCTACCTGAAGGGTAGGTACAGAACATGAACAAATCATCCATGAGGTATGTCCCATATAGTCCAGCTCTGAGCAGCCTCCCGTCCATCACCCTTACCCTCAATCACTACTGTCCGTCGTCTGCACAGAACACAACAAGGTGTGGGTGAAACCCGTGCATGGGTGAGTATAACAATACTCAGTAGGGGACCACGAGACCCCCGAAGGTCTCTCAGAATTCACTAAGGATAAACAAAAGAAGAAAGATACAATTATGAAGTATCAACCAAACCTACTTTGGTATTTCACATAAATATACCTAAGTTACCAGTCACAGTCCGGCTCTAACTCTTGAACCCAATCACAACCCAGTCCACAAAGGAAGTAAAGTCAATCACCTCGATGATAATTGTTGAAAGAAAATACTCAACTCACACAGGTATAAATATTTTTTAGAGTGATAGAGATGATCAGATGTAGTCACTGATTAATCTAAGATGTCGGACCCACATAGGATACAGGACTAGCTACGCTGTCAGACCCACACAGGATACATGACAAGCTATTCTGTCTACATCTGAGATGTCAGACCCACACATGATACAGGACGAGCTAAGCTATCGAACCCACACAAGATAAATGACCAGCTATTCTGTTGGACCCACATAGGATACAGGAACAGAATTCAGAACTGTCGAACCCATAGATGATCCCAGTACAATAGTCATCGCTGTCGAACCCATAGAGTATTCTGGTAAGGTGTCGTCGCAGCCAACCCTAGTGTTCCTGCACACAACACGCTCGATTCGGGGAGGGTCTGCTCCTCGAGCCACGTGTCAATACATAAACTATCATGAAGTATCGAGTTGATGTATCTCGTAGTTTCGTCTCATCAAAATGAACCCAACACGACCGATGGTGCGTCAATCGGACGCCCTGTCTGTGAGTTATTGACATTTTTGTTCCAAGGGCCCGGTTGGTTTTAGACTAAAACCAACCTGAACTATCGAAAATGCATCCAAACCTCAAGAGGGGTATTCCAAATGTATCGTTTATCTCCAAGAATTCCATCTCCACAGGCGGTACGTCAACCAGACACTCGTTAACCTAGATGCAGGCTAAAAGGTGTAAACGGCCAAAGCGGGTCTGGGTCCAGTCTGACCCAGTCGGACTGACCCGACCTAACCCGGTCTAAACCGTGGTCTGACCCAGACAGTAGGTCCAACCCGGTCTGAGGAAGCGTCTCAAGCCGAGGGGACGACCCGACCTGAAGAGACGGCCCGATCTGACGGGTGGCCCGACCCAATGGCGGCCCGACCAAAGGGTGGCCCGGTGCGTGGCGGCCCGGTAGACGGCGGCCCTGCAGAAGGTGGCCCAGCCTGGCCACGCCAGGGGGGGAGGCACGTGCCCCCTAGAACCTGAATGGCTTATCCGTTTGCGTGGAACCAAACTAGCGCCTGGTGGCACCGGTCTAGCCCTCACAGGACCCGACGGGGTCCCGTACCTACCGACTAGACGCTCGGGCCAGCCGCTCCTGGTCACCGGTGCGGTACGACGACACCACACCCACCACTGTGGCCCGGCCTAGCCACAGTTCCGCATCACCTACATGGCGCGGCGACGTCATGATTCCTTCGTCGCGGCCCACCCTGGCCGCATCCCTTCTCTGGCACGGTTCGACGGCACCGCGCCCTTCCGGCTTCGCCGTGGCCCGCTTGGCCGCGACTTTTCGTTGTGTGGTGTGACGGTGGACCTTGCGCCACCGACCACTTCCGTGATCTGCCTCCATCGTCAACACAATGAGAACAACAGCAAGGGGGGGGGGGGTCGGACTGTGTTCATGTGGTCCGAGCCCTCCTCGTTACATTGTTAACATTCGGCATCAAAAGCACAACACACGATGAGGAATGGAGAGTATAACACATACATAAAAATAATTTAATTTCCCCTACCCCGATTCGATGTACGTCACTGAAGTCTTGAAAGGAGGGCGGAAATAGATTCATTGACGTTGGGAAACATCCGAGGATGAAGCGTCGCCAACGTTCTTCGTGGCGGCTCCTTCTCTTATGGATTGGACGAAGATCGAAGATGGTACCGTCTTTCTTCAGAGATGAGGAGCGTTCTTCATCGAGAGGATGGTGTTCTTCCAAGAGTTCTACAAATCTCTCAAAGGATTATGCCAACCCAAAATAAAAGATTATCATCTCTTAGTTTAATGTCGGCATAATGAATTCAAAATAATTCAAATCACTCAAATTAATTAATTAAGTCATTAATTAATTTGTGTTGGCACCATTAAGGGGAAGAGCAAGAGTTTCCCCTATTAATGGGGAGCTCAAGGGGTTTAAAGGGGGGTTTAGAGGAGTTAAAGGGTTTGGGTGGGCCCCACCCTAAAAATTCCTCCCAATGGTGGTTAGGGTGTGGTGGGTCCCACCTCCAACCTCCCTTTGGAGGTTTTAACTACCTTTCAAATAAAAATATGTCACACAGATTTTTATTTAATTTTTATTTAGAAACCCCAATAATTAACTCTCAATCTCGATAAAACACAACTATAGTAAAGGTCTCCTTAAGCGAATACATGGGCTGTGAGTTCAATGGTGCCCTCATATTTAATTCCAATCACCGCTTCAAAAGATATAAAATCCCACATGTACGTTTACTGAAAGTACCAAACAAGACTTCAGAAATTGATTCTGGGCACACCGGGCCTCGGAATCAAGCGCCTTTAGAAACAACAGACTCGTAAAAAACCCATGTATTAAAAAAAATTCCACATAATTTATGGTTCTTTAAATTCTCCCCACCTCAGGTCTTTACATCCCCATAAGCTACAACACACACTATGGGAACAAATGGGGGTACAGAGCATGCATCTGGGCCTCCCGCTCCCATGTGCTCTCCTAGAGGTTCCCGTGCTGCCTGCGAACGTGCACTATAGGAATCGACTATCCACACAGGACCCGCTCCTGTCGATCCTCAATCTCCACTAGAACCTCTGTGAATGTCGCCACATCATCGATGTCCAGCTCTACATGGTCGGTGATGTGGGACGGGTCATGTATGTTTCATCTCAGTTGAGATACGTGGAAGACGTCGTGCACCTGGTGAAACAGAGGTGGAAGGGCCAGGCGGTAAGCCACCTCACCTACTCTGCGGGGGACCTGGAACGGTCCGATGAATCATGGAGATAACTTGCCGCCTCACCGAAATCTCCATAGACCTCATCGAGGTGAGACCCATAGGAAGACGTGGTCGCTATCCTCCAACTCCATTGGTCTCTGTCTCCTATCAGCATAGGACTTCTACCTGCTCTATGCAGTCTTTATTTGCTCCTAAGTGATCTGCACCTTCTCTTTCGTAGCCTGCACCATATCTGATCCTACAAGTGCTAACTCCCCTGGGTCAGTCTAGCACAAAGGTGATCTGCAAGGTTGGCCATAAAATTCCTCGTAAGGTTCCATCCTGATGGTGGAGTGGCAGCTGTTATTATACGCAAACTCTCCCAAGGGTAAGTGATCGTCCCAACTGCGACCGAATTTGAGGATGCATGCACGGAGCATTTCCTCGAGAGTTTGAATGGTCCTCTTAGTCTCACCATCAATCTGAGGATGGAAGGCGGTGATCGAGCAAAGATGTATCTTGAAAGCCTCCTCTAACCCCTTCCGTAGCTGAGAAGTGAAACAGGCATCTCGATCGGAGGCGATCATCGATGGAACACCATGAAGCCGTACAGTCTCTCGTACGTAGAGGCATCCCATGCTCTCCACTGAACCCTTCTCTCTGATCAGTAGAAATTTGGCCGAGTTGGTGAGTCAGTCAACAATCACTCAGATAGAGTCGTGTCCTCTATATGTACGTGGAAGTATCGTCACGAAATCCATTGATATCCCGTCCCACTTCCACTCTGGGACCTCTAAGGGCTGAATCATGCCTGATGGAACCTGGTGCTCTGCCTTCACTTGCTGACAAGTGAGGTACCATGTGAAAAAATCCTCTACTGCCTTCTTCATACCTGGACGCCAGTGCTGTTGTTGGAGGTCTTGATACATCTTCACTACTCCTGGATGTATCGCCAGAGGGGAAGTGTGGAACTACCTCAAAACTTCCTTCTAAAGTGCAACTGGTACCATGGTCCATCCTCTAAAGTTATTGACGTTCTCCCCACCTTTAAGAAATCCATCAGGTTCCTGCCCCAAGGATATCTGATCACGTCGCGTCTTATAGTCAACGTCCTCACGCTGTGACTCCCTGACTCGCTGAAGAAGTGGAGGAGTGACTGTGAGAGACTACTGAAAGGCGGCTCCATCTCTATCCACAAAGGATATCTGTATCGTGGACAGCTGCTCCATCACCTCTCCTAGAAACTGAAATCCTGATCTCCTACTGATATCATCTTCTACAACGTTCCCCTTACCAAGATTATTGACTATCTCAAAGTCATAGTCCTTGAGGAACTCGATCCATCGCCACTGTCTCAGGTTTAGGTCCTTCTGCGAGAATATGTACTTGAGACTCTGGTGGTCAGAAAAGATTGTAAAATGGTCACCCATCAGATAATTCCACCACATCTTCAAGGTGAAGACCACTGCTGCTAACTCTAGGTCATGGGTAGTATAGTTCTGCTCATGCTGTCTCGACTACCGTGAACCATACGCGATCACTGCTCGCTCTTGCATTAGGACAAACCCAATTACGGTCCCTGATGCATCATAGTATACTACGTACCCCACACCCTCCTCTGGAATCCTCATGATGGGTGCACTAGTCAACCTCTACCTCATCTCCTGAAAGCTCTGCTGGCATCTCTCTGACCACACGTAGGGTTTCCCCTTCTTCATCAAAGCTGAAAGCGGTGCCGTATCTCTGGAGAAGTCTGGAAAAAACCTCCGATAATACCCAGCTAGTACCAGAAAACTCCATACCTCTGTCACACTCTTGGGTGGCTCCCAATCAAGTACTGCCTCGATCTTTGCTGGATCCACTGCAAATCCATCCTCCGAGATGACATGTACCAAGAAATGAACCTCTCAAATCCATAACTGGCACTTTGAGAGGTTACCATAAAGTTGGTTCTCTTAGTGTGTGGCCAGTACTACCTGCAAATGGTAGGCATGATCCTCCTCAGTAGTCAAGTAGATTAGTATGTTTTCGATGAAGACTACGACAAAGAGATCGGGCAATGGCTGTAAGATTCTGTTCATGAGACCCATTAACACTGCTGGAGCATTTGTTACACTGAAAGGCATAACCAAAAACTCATAGTGGCCATAACGACACCTGAAGGCCATATTCTACACATCCTCATCTCAAACTCTGATCTGGTGATAGATTGACCTAAGGTCTATCTTCGAGAACCATCGTGATCCCTTGAGCTGATCAAAGAGGTCGTCAATCCTTGAGAGTACGTACTTATTATTCACAGTCACCTGATTCATGCGATGGTAGTCAACACACAGTTGCAGGCTCCCATTCACCTTCTTGGTGAAATATAATCAGATATTCCTAGGGTGAAACAATGGGTCGGATAAATCCCTTCCCCTGCAAGCCCTCCAACTGTACCCGCAGCTCACGAAGCTCGGCAGGAGCCAAACGATATTCTAGAGTAGATATTAGTGTCGTCATGGGGTATTGGTCTATGTAGAAGTATATCTCTCTGCGAGGATGTAGTCCTGGAATGTATTCAGGGAAAACATTCCCGTACTGATCCACCATAATAGGAAAACATTGACTTTTCACATCAACTACTCCAAGGATGAGACTAGCCAACTGATGTGTTATCGGCTGCCCCCTCCTCTATGTAAGTCAATCCTACGTTGAAAAGGCACCCTTATCACCGGTGAATTTGAACCTAGTCCCATCCGTGTGGATACACCATGCTTTGCGCCTAATACATTCAAAATGATAACGAACTATGGATAACCATTCCCTACCCAAGATGATTTCGTAAGGCCTCGACGTCGCTACGAGGAGATCCCAGTCGAAACTCTCGCCTCCTAGAGTAAGCTCACACTTCCTAATCTAGTGCGTAATTTTCGAGTCTGCTCCCATAGAAGTCTCTAGTCATAAGTATCGAGCCAACCACTCCTTTGGATTCTCCGAGATCTGAACGATGGCAGTGGAAATAAAAGAATGACTCGCACCTGTGTCTATAAGTACTGCATCAAGTGTGGAGTAGACAAAGATAGTACCTCGAATCATCTTAGGTGCGATGTGGTCGTAGGCCTTGACTACCTAAAACTAAGCCCGCCTCTTTCTGCCAGTTACCTGTGGTCGGGGTGGATCTCTTGGTGGTGGTGGTGGTGGTGGTAGAGCCTCGAAACGTCTCCCACCACCTGCTGCTCGATCATCTCCTCTGCCACATCCACCTGCTCCCAGCGGACCACCATAGTCGAACCTCTATCTTTGCCTGGGAGGCCTCTTTACTATCTTCTTCTAATCTTCATGGAGGGTTGGCCAGTCTCGAGCCATGTGACCCTACCTACCGCATGCATAGCACTGCTTGTTCCTTGTATAACTGGCTCTTTCTCGTGTTCCCCACACAACCGAACTTGTATCCTGGGGTCACCCACCATATGGCCATGTTTTATTGGACCTCTATGACATTTTCTACTATAGGATGTAGAAGACCCCACTACATGTCTCCCTGTGGTGGGTCTCGCTACTGGTGACTGCTCAGCGAGAAAACTCTCCACTAGAAGGGCTCGCTCCAGCACCCCCACATGAGTTGGGATGCTGAGGGGGATTATCGAAGCTCTGATCTCATGCCTGAGTCCCTACTTGAAGGTCTGGGCCCTGAAGAATGGGTCCTGTACCATATCTTTGGAATAGCGCAAGAGGTCGGTGAACCTTGCTGAGTACTGAGCTACTATCATGCTGCCCTGCTGCAGATGAAGTAACTCCTGAATCCGCATTGCACGAAGGGTGGATGGAACAAACTCTGAGAAGAAGAGAATCTAGAAGTCTATCTAGATTAATGATGCCTCTTCATGCACCTAGATAATCAGGCTCCACCATCTACCTACTGATGCATGTAGGAGATTCGCGGAAAGGATCACCATGAGGTTAGCTGGTGTCCCTACCAATCTGAAAACTCTCACGACAACCTCCAGCCAATCCTCAGCTACCCGTGGGTCCATCTCTCCCCGAAACCTAGGCGTCCACTATTGATGGAACTCGTGCAACGCAATCAGATGGCGTGCACTCTCTTCTGCTAGAGATGGTGGTAGCGGTGGCCCAATGGGTAGTGGTAATGCTGGTACCTCCACTATGATGGGGCCTTGTAGAGAGGCCTCGTCGCTCGGTGGGCTAACATCTTGTACATAACTCGAAACCCTAGCTGGTTGCCTTCATGGGGCTGTCTTGAAAAGAAACAGGTGCTCCATGGTTAAAATAGTATACCCGGTGAGCTGACACAAAGTAATCACAATGAAAACTTTTTCAAAGGAAATACACCAGCAATCAGTGTTTTCCTGCACTGAGTCGGATACCAGAGGTCAGGATCCTAGTGTATGGATACGTTGGCTACCGCACCTACACTGAACTCCCTAGATTGAAAACCACACTCAATAATCTTATCACTATTTCTTCATAGACAGAAATATCAGAGTCTTAATTTCTGCGGTAGAACCGACTCTTCTGATATCAATTTGTCATGAACCGTCCTCGAAACCCATGTAGTGACTACACCAAGCCCGCCTTCCATAGGCCAGAGGATGGAGAATAGCACCAAAGGCATAAATTCCTAAGATAGGAAGGCATTAACTTTATAAAAAGAAATCACACACAATCAGAGTACCCAAATGGAAGAAAAACACTAAGTAAACTGAATACAATGGTAGTGCTGAAAGGAAATGGACCAGTATACAAACCCAACTGAACAACAAGAACAAGTACAAGTAAAAAGGGAAAAAAGCTCTTGGATCATCCACAAGGGAAATCCTACCTAAAGGGTAGGTACAGAACTTGAACAACTTGTCCCTGAGGTACATCATGTCTAGTCCAGCTCTGAGCAGCCTCCCATCTATCACCTTTAGCCTAGATCATTGCTATACATTGTCTTCACAGAACACAACAAGGTGCAGGTGAAGCCCATGCATGGGTGAGTATAACAATACAAAATAGGGGAACCTGAGACCCCCGAAGGACTCCAAGAATCCACTAAGGATAAACCAACGAAGAAAGATACAATTATGAATTATCAACAAACCCTAATTAGGTATATGACCATACATATACCTAAGTTACCAGTCACAGTACAACTCCAAATCTTGTGCCCAGGCATAACCCAGTCCACAAAGGAAGTAAAGTCAATGACCTCTATGATAATGGTTGAAAGAAAAGACTCAGCTCACACAGGTAGAAATCCTTTGTAGAGTGATAGAGACGATCAGATGTAGTCACGGATTCATCTAAGCTGTCGGACCCACACAAGACACATGATTAGCTAAGTTTTCAGACCCACACAGTATGCAAGACCAGCTATGATATCGGACCCACACAGGATACATGACCAGCTATTCTGTCTACATCTGAGCTATCAGACCCACACAGGATACTGGACCAGTTAAGCTGTCTGACCCACACAGGATACAGGACCAGCTATTCTGCCGGACCCACATAGGATACGAGAATAGAAGTTAGAATTGAAGGACCCACGGAGGATCCCGGTACAGTAGTCATCGCTATAGAACCCACAAAGGATTCCAATACAGTATCGTCGCAGCCAGCCCTAGGGTTCCCGCACACAGCAGGCTTGATTCCGGGAGGGTCCGTTCCTTGAGCCAAGTGTTGATACATTGAATATCATGAAGTCTCGAGTTTATGTATCCCATAGTTCCGTCTCATCAAAATGACCCAACGTGATAGACGACGCGTCAATCGGACGCCCAATCTATGAGTTATTGGCATTTCTATTTCAGGGGCCAGGTTGGTTTTTAGGCACAAAGAAACTCGACCATACCCCAACTGCATCCAAACCCCATGAGGGGTATTCCAAAAGTATCGTCTCGCTCCATTAATTCCATCACCACAGGCGGTACATCAATCCGACACTCATTGCCTTTGATGCGGGCTAAAAGGTGTAAAAAGCCAAAGCGGGTCCGGGTCCGGTCCGACCCAGTCGGACTGACCCGGACCAACCCGGTCTGAACCGGAGTCTGACCCAGACCAAAGGTCCGACCCGGTGTGGGGAAGCATCCTGAGGTGAGGGGACGGCCCGACCTGAAGAGATGGGCCGACCTGAGGGCGGCTTGGCCCACTAGCTGCCCAACCAAGGGGCGGCCCAGCCGTGGGCAGCCCGACTGAGGGCGGCCCTGCCGTGGGCGACCCGGCTGAGGGTGGCTTGGCCGATGGAAGCCCGGATGACGGTGTCTTGACTGATGGCGATGTGGCTTAGGGGTGGCTCGACCGAGGGCGGCCCGACCGTGGGTGGCCCGACGCGTGGTGGCTCAACCGAAGGCGGCCCGGCCTAGCCACGCCAGGTGGGGAGGCGCGGGCCCCCCCTAGACCCTGAACGGCTTAGCCATTCGGATAGAACTGAACCAATTCCTGGTGGAGCCAGTCCAACCCACGCGGGACCCAATGTGGTCCCACACCTCCTGACTGGCCGCTCCCCATCACCGACATGGCATGATGGCGCCGCACTCACCGCCGCAGCCCAACTCGGCCGTGGTTCCGCATCGCCAGCATGGTGCAACGACATCATGCTTCCTCCGATGTGACCTACCTGGCCACGACCCTTCTCCGGCGTGGTGCGATGGCACCACACCCTTCTGGCTCCACTGCAGCCCACTTGGACGCGACTTTTCTTTGCGCGGTGTGATGGTGGCCCTTGCGCCACAAGCCTCTTCCATGATCCACCACCATCTTCAACACAATGAGAACAACAACAGGGGGAGGGTCAGACAATGTTCGTGCGATCCGAGCCCTCCTCATTACGTTGTTAACATTGGACATCATGAGAAAAACACACGATGAGGAAAGGAGGGTATAAATCATACATAAAAATAATCCAATATCCCCCTACCTTGATTCGAAGCATGTCGTCGAAGTCACGGAAAGTGGGTGGACGTTGACTCGTTGATGTCGGGAAACATCTGAGGATGAAGAATCGTTAACTTTCCTCACAGAGGCTCCTTCTCTTATGGCTTGGATAAATATTGAAGACGGTACCATCGTTCTTTGGAGATGAGGAGCATTCTTTGTCGAGAAGATGATGTTCTTCCAAGATTTCTACAAATCTCTCAAAGGATTATGCCAAACCAATATAAAAGATTATCATATCTTATTTTAATATTGACATAATGAATTCAAAAGAATTAAAATCACTCAAATTAATTAATTAAGTCATTAATTAATTTGTGTTGGAACCATTAAGGGGAAGACCAAGATTTTCCCCTATTAATGGGGAGCTCAAGGGGTTTAAAGGGGGGTTTAGAGGAGTTAAAGGGTTAGGGTGGGAACCACCCTAAAACATCATCCTAAGGGTGGTTAGGGTGTGGTGGGTCCCACCTCCAACCTCCCTTTGGAGGTTTTAACTACCTTTCAAATAAAAATATGTCACAAATATTTTTATTTAATTTTTATTTAGAAACCCCAATAATTAACTCCCAATCTCGAAAAAACACAACTGCGGTAAAGGTATCCTTAACAAAATACCAGCCCTGCAAGTTTAATGGTGCCCTCATATTTCAATTCCAAGCACTTCTTCAAAAGATATAAAATCCTACATGTACATTTATTGAACGTATCGAACAAAACTTCAAAAATTGATTCTGGGCACACCGAGCCTTGGAATCAAGCGCCACCAGAAACTGCAGACTCGAAAAAATCCCATGTATTTAAAAAAAAAATTCCACAGAATTTCTGGGCCTTTAAATTAGGTGCACAAGGCATGTAACCTTACTTTTCACATGGTTTTAAACTCTCTAGGGTTTTTCATAGGTTAATTACCATTTTATTTATGAACCATTATAAATGATTTTAATATATGATGACTATTAATAGCCTAGGTGTCATAATTTAGGGAAACTCAATAATTATTTTTATGAAATATGATTATTCACTCTAATTTTGTTAGTTTTATTCTTAAAATAAGTTTTAGGTTTTAGTAAATAGGATTAACTTATAAAAATTGTGGGAATAATAAATTTTATGACCAATGCAATGGCTATACCCATGAGAAAGAAAATGGATTAATAGATGAGATGAAATATTTTACAACTATTATAACATAAATTTGTAAAACTATAAGCACTAACATGAATCGTGGTCAAATTATATATGAACTAATGAGGGTATAACATGTCATTTAATCTTTAATTGACAACTTACACCCTTATTTTATTGGTCTTTTGATCTACGTATTTCTAATAAACGGATCAATGTGATAGAAAATATATTTTTTGTTCTTCGGTTCTCATACCATGAGAAATTTATCTTAATATTTTATCACTTGAATGTAGAATATGATCCATGGTGGATTCTTATCAATATAAGAGGGTTGAAGAATAAATAAATTTCATTTAATGATAGTTGTTTAATATTATATTCATCAAAAAGTACTTTCAAAAAAATTTTGAAACGAAAATGTATATGGACTTTCTAGAGTTGAAACAAAAGGATGATGAATCTATTGGTAACTTTGAAAAAATATTAATAATGATTTCAAGCTATGGTTATAGTTTTATCATCAACCAAGAAAGAAATATTGATTAATTATTTAGTGGTTTGAAACCAATCCTTTTAATGGAATTAGTCGTAAGGGATATTAGAAGCTATAAAGAAATCATTTTATGTGCACTAAAAGTTGAAATGGAAGATGGTAATCATCATGGTTTTGGTTATAATTAAAGTAATATGGAGTCTCATGGAAGCTACTATGGCATGTCACATGAAGGGAAATTTTTTAACCTTTTACATTCCAAAAATGTGGGAAGGATCACTCAGGTGAATGCATGAAAGGAACAAGAAGGCGTTTCAAGTTTGGAAAGTCCAACTATCAAGAAAAAGAATTTATAAGTGATATAATGAGGTAATCCAATGAAATGAATGGAGATAAAGTTCAATAGAATAAAATAACCACACATCAATTCTATAAATTCAAAGAGTTTTGCCATTATGAGATCCAATTACCTAATCTATGGTATAATGGGGATAATTAGCCACAACGAACTCTGATGTTAAAGGACAAAAGGAAATATTATAAAATCACAATAGGTGAAGTGAATCATAATAATTATGGAACACTTATCCTCCACTCTATAGTTGGGGATTTTAAGTTGAGGTTTTTATGAATAATATCTATGAAAATATTATTGTTCATCATTTAGTGAAATTTTACATGATTTTGATCATTTATTATCTTTATCAACATATATTTTATATATATTTATAGAATAAGGAAATAATATTTGAAATTATGAATCAACCTATTATTGTCTATTATATCAAGGATAAACTCAAACTTCTAATGAAACTATTTATATCCATGATAAGATTTTATTTAAGTAACGTAGGGGGAATTATCTTTTAGAAGAATATATTATTTTATTGTAACTTTATTAAGACATATATATATATATATTATGATACTTTATAAGTGATTAAAATTATTTCAAGATAATTTTTTTGTTCATCATGGAAGGATATGAGATAAAAGCATTCTAATATTCACTATTCAATTTTGGTTAGATATATTTATGAGGATCCTTATGGGTAATTATTTATGGAATGGATTAATTTGAAATTTGGGTGTTATTTATTATATTTATCTATAGTGGATAAATTATTCATGACATTTTGGTTTTATTAAATATTTAGAGGAAGAAGGAATGACTTATGGTTGTTATGATTTGTTAATAGTTAATTTTAGTGCTTTATGCATTAAAACTTCCTCTAGAATAATCATCATTTGGAGAAATAGATGATATTGTGGTAGAAATATATTAAAGGATTAAATTATGATTTTCAAGTAAGTATATTTCTATACATTCTTAGTCTGGATGGTAAATTAATTCTTCAACTCTAGGAAAAAGGCCTTGGAACAAAAATGTGGCCATATTACCCTAATTTATGATGAATTTATGGTTATTTTCTAACCAACATAGTTTATGATTTTGTAGTCATTAACTTTTCCATGGTGATTCACTTTATTATGATAAATGATATCTTGAAATTACTTTTCCCCCATGTCCATATTTTCAATTCCCACTAATTTTCACCTATTTGGAAACCTAGTTATGTGTTATTCCAATTAACTTTGTATTTTCTTTACCTCATTTCAAGAGGATTTTTTATTAACCCTTTTGAGGATATGGGTTTTAAAAAAAGGAATGTTCAAATATCAAGCACTTTATTGCCAAAAATAGGTTTAAATTGTGAGAAAAAAAATCTATTAAGTGGGGTTAGAATGTAACACCCCAAGATTTTAAATGATCATTATGTTTGAGAGTATATATAACATGCAACACTGATCTTAAATGAATCAAGAAATATTATTATTTAAATATGTCCAATATAACCAAGTCATTTCATTGGTGGGTGTGAATATGAATAAACAAAATATGATATATATATATATAATTACTAATCAATAAATATGTATTGATTAATTCTTAAGAAATATTCATTCATTTTTTATAAAAATTATATTATGGTTAAAAAATACATTTCCTTTGAAAATAAATTTTGTTAATTTTTATGAGAAAATATTATATTTAAATTTTTACATTTTTAGAAAATTTATTTGATAAAATTAATTTCATTTTTGAAATCATCATATCAAAATTAAATTAAGTTGTTTTTTTTATTTTTCTAAAAAGATTTATTTTCTAGTGACTAGTGAAAAATACTATTTTTTATTGAAAACTATATTTTTTATTCAAGAATGTAAAAAATTTAATTTAATTTTAGAATTTTTTAAAAGTAAAATTATTTATATTATATTATTAATAATCCAATTATGTTCATTAGAATCAATTTTATGGTTAAATTTGGTAAAAAAAACATTTTTATACTTAAAAAAATTTTTTTTACAGAAATTATTTTTCATTACATTTTTTGTTATTATGTGAAATTAATTTATACCACTCTTCGAGATTGAATCGTGAAAAATGAAAAAATATTTGAAATTCCGAGGATTAAATTTTTCAAAATAGATCTCTTTTATTTTTTGTTAATATGAATAGTAACCATAGTAAAATTTGTCACCCTTATAAGGGTAAAATAGATAAATAGGGTTAGAACATTGGGATAAGACTTTAAAATTTCTATAACACTTGAATTTATCCTATTTTATGTGTGGAGTTCAGAAATTTCCATTCAATTAAAAAATATATGTTCACATTGTGCCATATTTATTTGATTATAACCCATATATTATTTTAAGAGAAGGATAAATACAAAATGTAACTCTTTTGACTTTAATAACTCTAAATTTTTATTATAAGGAAAAAAGATGATAAATAATTGTTATAAATATTTATTTTAAATATAAATTAATTATTTTTATCATATTAATTTGTTTATATTTTTTATTAATTGAATAATTACCTTAAATACTTACGCAACATCGACACAATGTTTATCCAATTAATATTAAACTAAAATAAATGATTTTAAAAATATTTAAATTAATATAAATAGGATAAATTATTGTGCTATAATTTTTTTTAAAAGATTTATATTTTAATTTATTAATTTTCAATTTGTTTTCGAAGTCAAATTAAATGAATAGTTTCAAAATTGACATTAATGATATTTTATAAAAATAATATTTTATTTAATTATTTAAAAATCATTAAAATATATAAAGAGGAAAATATATATAATATTAGGCCTATTTGTTCATCAATTTTCTATTTATGATCCACTTTTAACTTTATAATTCAAATTATAACCCTTTATAATTAAAAATGTTGTTACCGCGATTATGATTAAAAATGGTGAAGGGGTTAATAAAAAAGATATGGTTTGAAATAATTCTAAAAACTATATAAATTTCATTTTATAATGATATTTTAACCTTAGTATATTTTTATTTCAATTTATGTGAATTATGAAACATTTTTCCTGAGAATGACTTAATTAATTTTTAATCTTTATTGTAATTCTAATTGTGCCCTTTCCCTCCCTTTTAAATGGATAACCCTTCCCTATTTTTTTACACAATTTTTAGCCATCTAGATCGACCAAAAACTACCAAATTATCTTATAAACATCTTTATACACATTCTATAGGTGATGATCTTCCCAAAAAACCATGCCCACGGTCCTTAAGATGATATCAATATGAGTTCTTTTAAAGAAGATGTAATCACCGTAACTGATCACTTACCTTTTAATTATTCTTTTACCATTTAGTAACATAAATATACTAAAATTTTATTATTATTATGAAACCAATATTATCCACCCTCATTCCCATCAAATGGGAGTTTAATGTATCGCTCGAGCGTAAATATGATTTACTATCTCCACGTAACGATACAATTCATTTTCTGTCACCATATT
This sequence comes from Viscum album, assembly GCA_963277665.1. NCBI lineage: Eukaryota > Viridiplantae > Streptophyta > Magnoliopsida > Santalales > Viscaceae > Viscum > Viscum album. The sequence goes on along the minus strand of OY728158.1, from coordinate 1,892,420,753 downwards.
TGATTTATTTATATTATAATTGTTTTAATATTTATTTATGATATTTATTACATAATTATTATTACATAATGATAATATCATACCTACCTTCTTACCATCTATTTTTTTGGAAAATGATAACATCACTCGTGCGTACATGTGAACTACCAGCTCCATGAAGCGATGTGATTCGTTGTTCATTACTGTATTATATGAATGGAAATAAGGATGTATTTTATAAATATATATTACATTAATTATATAATAAATATTATTTAATGGTCAAAAATTATTTAATTTCATTTTCTTCCATCCATTTAAAAATGGAAATAATTTTTATGTGTATGTACGACCTACTGTCTCTATGAACGACGTGATTAATTTTTCTATTTCAAAATTTTTTAATGACTCTAAGTATATAAATAATTAATATATATGAAACTATTATCATTTTTAACATTATTTATATTATTTAACCATGAAATAAGTATAAAGATTGATACTACTAAACTGAAACATTCATAAAAAATGAAGCATCTATCACCCAGAACAATATTTTTATTGAAGAATTATTAATAAATGGTTAATAAGATATTATAATAAAATAATATATGTCATGATATATATGATTAATTTTCTAGAATACATTTATAATAAATATAAATTTATTACATAGGACTCTCAAATTTCTATGGATAATGATGATACTTTATGTATGGGTTTTATGTTACAATCTCATTGTTTACTAAGATTCTTCCTGATTAAGATTTTGATGAAAACATTTCATGATATATATATGATGAATTCTCATGGATTTTTTATCAACTGCTTATTTATATAGAATTAATTTTTCCCTTTAATTTTATTCTCTTTAACTAATAAAGATAAAAATATATTTTTTAAGGAAAACAAACCTTATTTCTCTCTTCTTTTGAAATAATTTTTCCTCCATGTCCATATTTTAACTAAAATGTTTTAATTTTTTTTACCCTTATCCTATGATTATTTAAATTCAATTAAATATTATTTGTATTTTTATGAAAATCTTACAATGGAATCATTATATTATTTTCATAATGTGGTACTTTTTGAAAAAAGTGTGAAAGGAATGTTTTTTAACTTATACTGCATGAACGAAATTTACTGCCATCATCATCACTCATTACTTTGAAGAACCATTTAAAATTTTTCAGGGTTATTTTCAAATTAATTTTTTAATTAATATTTTGGATATTTTAAAATTTTAAATAAGTGATTTAAATTGAAAAGGGTATTTTCCTTTTGAAATATTCCAATGATTCTTTTAAATGAATTTTCTTCTTTGATAACATCCTTTGATGTAAATTATGTTTTACTGGGCTTATTATCCAATGATACTATCCTTATTCTTTCTCTGGATGGTATATTATTATAATGATGTTATTTTTATGTAATTTGATTATTGTCCATGGGAAATTCTATAATTATATGGATAATATGTTTTGATCAATTGACCTTTATATTAATTAATTATGATTATGTGATGGATGGGTCAATTATATCCATAGAATTCATTGGTCAATGTGATATTAATATCTCATGAGAGGATTTTGATATAAATATACATGATTTAAAATAGATTTACCCACATCTTGATTAATGAGTATGATTTATTTTTTAGATATGATCATATAAAAAATGTGTGGACATGGTTGTGAATAATTTTTATAACATTCTGATTAGTTATGATGATCAATTCCTAGATACTATCTCAAGATTATGCATGGAAATGATTCCATTTCACTATGTTCATAAGATTATTATTTTTATGCTTATGATGACACATGATTATTTTATAACTCTTGTATTTGGGGTACTATTTTGGCACCCTTATTGATCATGCTTCTGTATATGAATTGATTTTGAATCTTAGGATGTAAGTTTTTTTTGATATGAATATTTTATTTTGAGAACATACACTTGAATATTTTATCATACACATATAGTAATATTATTCTATAATGATTTATATCAACCATTTTTACCCTTAATAAGCATCTAATCTCACCCTTTCTTATGTTTAATTTCCTCGAGATATAAAGAAATATTTTATGTAGGGTATGAATAAAAAGATTACTATGTGGGAAGATATTTGCGGGATATTACTAATATATTTCAAGAAATGAGAATAATTTGTATCTAGTCTTCAAAGAAACTAAACTCATATGTCCCTCAATCATGTATTTGTAAATGATATTGGATATTCATATAATAATATGAGCTAACTATATATAAAAATCTTGGTTCTCTATATTTGGTATTAGAGGATAGGTTTAGCCAATCATTGGTGATTAGGTTTAGAAAAATTTGGTGAAAACCATGGGGATAGGTATATGAATAGGATAACATACTAAACTTTTGGTAAGAAAAATATTATGAGGTTATCCAAGAGATACATCCTTGTTTGTATACTACAAGTAGACATGGTTTTGGCACAAATTCATATAGGAGTAATAACCCCAAAAAGAGTTTTTTAAGTATACCTTGTTCATCATTTGGTTCATGGTGAGTGTTCCCTTACCATGCACATAGTTCAGAACTCCATAGGGATATTATTGGGTTAACTAAAATTTTATTTATAAACCATTATACACTATTTTAACAGATAATGACCACTAATGACATGGGTGTTATAATTTAGGGAAACTTTGGACTGGTTTTCATGAATATATGATTGTTCACTATAATTTTTATATGATGATGCTTACACCAAGTTTATTGATTTTAGTAATTGGATGGAACCTAAATGAATTTTGTAAATAACAAATATGAAGTCCAATGAAAATACCATACTAATTATCAACCAAATGTATTAAGAGCTAGGATGGAATATCTTAGGACTATTCTCACTCAACTCTCTCAAACTATGATCGACAACATGGATTTTGTTTAACTTCCAAATTCACTAATGAGAGAAAACAATTCATTGAATATTTTATATGAAAACATCTGACCTCCTTCTAGGGGTCTTATAATCTATTGGTTACTGAGAAATGGATCAATGCAATGGAGAATATATTCTATGTTCTTTAGTTCTCATACCAAGAGAAATTTATCTTTGTAGTTAATCACTTAGCATGTGAATCTGATCAAAAATGGACAATTACTAAGAATATTAATAAAGACAAAGAAATAAACTTCATGTAATTATAGTAGTTTAAGATGGTATTCCTCAATATGTACATTCCATGATCTCTTTGAACTAAAATGGATATGGACTTTATAGTGTTGAAATAGAAGGATGATTAATCCATCAATACATTTGTAGAAAATTCTAAAATAATTTTGATGTATAATTTTTGTTTTATTATCAACTTAAACGTAATATTGATATATTTTTTAGTGGTTTAAAACCATGTCTTCAAAAGGCATTATCCATAAGGGACTTTGGAAGCAATGAATAAATCATTTGATGTGCACTCAAAGTAGAAATAGAAGATGGAAACCCTCTAGGCTATGGTGATAATAAAATAAATATAGAGTCTCATGGAAGATATTTTTTATTTTTATATAGAGGGAGGAAAAAGTTTCAACCAACTACTTACCAAAAAATGTCTGAAGGAGAACTAAAGGTTAATTACTGAAAGGAATAAGAAAATGTTTCAAGTGTGGGAATCGTGCCCATCAATAAAAATAATGTCAAAGTGATATAAATATTCCATTCAATAAAATGAATGGAGAGAAAGTTCAATAGTGTAAACCACCCATTCTTTAGTGATATATAAGAAAATAGTTTGGGCATTATGAGAATCAATTCTCTAATCCAAGCTTTAATGCATATAATCATCCAAAACAACCTCTAAATCCGAAGGAAAAAAGAAGAAGCTTATTTAACCACAATATATGAAGTAAATCATAAAAATTAGGTCACACTTAAACTCCACTCCAGAGTTAGGGATTTAAAGTAAAATTTTGTTTAAATAAACCATATTGAAAACTTATTTTTCACTATTTAGTGAAATTTAATGTGTTTCCAAGCATTTATTATCTCTCTCAACATTGATTTTATTGAAATTTATTGGATAAGGAAATCACATTTGATAATTTCAAACTATCTATGATCATTAATCAATATAAGGATAAACCCAAACTTCTAATGGAAATATTTATGGTTAAGATATGAGTTTATTTAATAAACAAAGGGGGAATTATCTTTTGGAAGAATATATGAATTTATTGTCACTTTATTAAGATATATATTTTTTATATGAGACTTTATGGGTGATTAAAATTATTTCATGATAATTGTTAATTTATTAATAAAAGGATACAACATCAAATTATTAAAATATTTTGGATTAAATATTGTTTAGACATATTTTAGAGGATTCATAAGGTTAACTATCTATAGAATGAATTTAGTTAAACTTTGGGAGTTATTTATTGTATTTATCTATATTGGATATCTGGTGCTAACCATTTTGGTTTTGGTAAATATTTAGAGGAAGAAAGAATGATGTATGGATCTTATGATTTATAAAAGTTAATTTTGGTGAGTCAAGCAATAAAAATTCATCATGAATACTCATCATTTGGGGAAATAGATGAGATTGTGGTTGAAATTGATTAAAGGATAAAAATATATTTTTTAAGTAAGTATATTTCTTTGTTTTATTAGTTTAAATGGTAAAGTAATTCCTTAAATATTGGAAAAGGACCTTGAAACAAAAATGCTATCCTATTATATTTATTTCTGATGAATAAATTTCCCATTTCTCACATATTTTCTCTACCATATTTTTTTTATTTTAAAAATAAAATGACATCAAGGTTAAGTGAGAACCAAAAAGTATACCACGAACAAAAAAAACCATAAGTAGGTAAAGAAAGGAACCACTACCAAGACTAGACCATCCTAATAGGAGAAACCAACCAAGAGCAACCAAGAAAAAGGTTGGCCAAGGAACCTTGTCTAAGACTGAACCAACCAAAAAACAACCATAGGAAAGCATCATGCTCCACGACATTACCAATATACACCCTGCACTATACCCACATCAAATTATTCACTAACGTCACCCATAAAATTAATATTATTTGGAAACAAATTTATATGTTATCCTAGATGAACATTGTATTCTCTTTTTCCTCTTTTTGAGATTCTGGTTTATTAACCTTATTTACGATGTGAGTTTTCAAAAAATGAATTTTCAAATATTAAAACCATGATAAACGAGAAAAAGTTAAAATTATGCGGAAATAATTTATTAATTGTGGGAGAATCTAACACCCAAGTATTTTAAAATAAAACTATGCTTGATAACATATACAACACACAACAATGATCTTAAACAAACCAAAAAATATTATTGTTTAGATATGAACATTATAAGAAAGCCGTTGAATTGGTAGGTATTAATAAGAATAACCACATTATGAAATATATACAATGTTCCTACCCAATAAAAATTTATAAATTAATTATTAGAAAGTAATCATTCATTTTTTAGTAAATTTATATTATGCTTAAAAAATACATTTACTATAAAACTTATTTCTATTGATTTTTTTAAAATATAATGTTTATTTTTTGATACTTTTAGAAAATTTATTTGATAAAATGATTTTTTTAAATAATAATATAATTTTTTTAGGGAGTATCTTTTTAGATTTTTTTGAAATGATTGAATTTTTACTGAATCATAAAAAATAATGATTTTTATTGAAAAAATTATTTTAATTTAATTAATTTACACAGTTTAATTTTGTTTTAGAATTATTTTAAAGTAAAATTAGTTATATTATATTATTATTAATCTAATTAAGTTAAATAGAATAAATTTCATGGTTTAAGTTTATATGAAAACATTTTTTTAAACTTAGAATGGTATTTTTCAAAAAAAATGTTTTTCATTGCGTTTTTTGTTTTTATCATAAATTAATTTCTTTTCACTTATAGAGATTGAATCTTAAAAAATAGATACCATATTTAGAATTAGGATGATCAAATTTGGTAACTTTTCCCTTTTAATTTTCTAAATAATAATAGTTTCCATAGTAAATATTGTCACCCCGATAAGGGTAAAATAGGTATATAAGGATAAAACTTTGGGATATTGATTTAAAATTTTTCTAACACTTTAATTTATGATATTTTATGAGTGGGGTTCATGATGTTTCAAAAAAGTTTCAAATATATGGTAACTTGGTGCCATATTTATTTGATTATTACTTGTTTATTAGTTCAAGAAATAGATAAATGCAAAATATCACTCTATTGAATTTATTAACTCTAAATTTTTATTATAAGGATAAAAATAGGTTAATTTATGTTATAAATATTTATTTAAAAGATAAATTAAAATTTTGATCATTAAAATTTATTTATAATTTTTTAATTTAATAATTAGTTTAAATTCTTATGCAATATTGACACAGTATATATTAAATTAATATAAAACTAAAATATATGATTTAAAAAATATCAAAATAAATTTAATTAGGATGAATTATTTTTTACGTGATTTTTTATATAAATATAAAATATTAGTAAAGTTTAAAATTTTTATATTCAAATTTATTTACTAATTTTTTTTCAAAGTCAAATTAAATGAATATCATAAAAAATGACATTAAATATATTTTATGCAAATAGTATTTTATTAAATTATTTAAAAATCATAAAAATATTTAAATAGTGAAAGGTGGAAAATATATTTTTATGAAATTAATCCATTGGTAATTTATAAGACAAATTTTATCTTTTATATAAAATTATACCGCTTTATATTTAATAAATTCGCTTCCCTGATTAATGTTAAAAATGCTTAATGAAGGGGTTAATAAAAAATATAAGGATTAAAATGACACCAAAACATTTATAAATTTCATTTAGTGATTATATTTGAACCTTATACAATTTTTATTCAAATATATTTCCATTTTGAATCATTTTTCTTTGTACTTAATTATATTTTAATCTTTTTTGTAATTACAAATGTGTCATTTCCCTCCCATACAAAAGGATACCCATTATCTATTTTATTTACACTACATTGAGGAATCTAGATTGAAATAAAACTACCCAATTATATTCTCAACATCATTATACACATTCTAGTGGTTCTCTTCTTCCCAAAAAGACAAACCCTAGGGTTATTAAGAGGATATCTAAAGGAGTTCTTTCAAAGAAAAGGTAATCGTCATAACTGATCACTTTCCTTTAATTCTTATTTTACCTAATCTAAATATGTGGAATTAATAATAAAATAATAACTTCATTATCCACAATGTAATTAAATTTTATTATTATTATTAAACCACCATTATACACCCTCTTTCCCATCAAATTGGAAGTGAAAGTATTATTCGTGCGTAAGTACGTCTCACTGTATCCACATAGTTATAAAATTAATTTTCCATCACCATAATTTATGGATGGTTATTATGATGGGTTTGATATTTATATATTAAATTTATAAAATAATTATTTTTATTAAATAATAATATCATATCTACACTCTTACCTTCTAATCTGCTAGAAAATGATAATGTCACTTGTGCGTACGTGTGGACTATCACCTCAATGGAGCGATGTGATTTTTTTTCATTCCCAGCTTATATGGATGGTAATAATGTTTTATTTTATGAATATATATGATTTATATAATATAATATTTTTTGATGTTTTATTTTTATATATCATTATTTCATTCAATCCATAAAATAATGAAAAAAACATTCTTGCGTACGTATGGTCTACCATCTTTATGAACAATGTGATTAATTTTATATCTCTACATTTTATAGATGATTATATATATATAATGAATATATATGATATTAATATCATTGTTAAAATTAGGAATATTATTTAACTGTGATCAAATTAAAATGACCAAGACTGCTAAACGGAATCATGCATGAAAAATGAAGTAGTTGTCACCCAAAATAGTTATTTTAATAAAGAATTGTTAATAAACTGTCAATAAGATGTTTTAATAAAATAATATTGTATATTATATATATGTATGCTTTTTAATATATTTATAATAAATCTATATTTTTTATAAAGGATTCTTGAATTTGTATGAAAAATATGATACTTGATGTAAGGATTTTATGTTACAATTTCATTTTTAATGGGATTATTTATGATTAAACTTTTAAAGAAGAAAATTTTATGATCTATATATCAATAATTATCAGGAATATTATTTTTCTATAGTAATTATTATATATTATATTTTTTAATTTCATTTTACTCTCTTCAAATACTCAAGAGACCAAAATAATTTTTTTAAATAAAAAATACTTTATTTCTCTCTTCGTTCAAAATAATTTTTCTTCCATGTAAATATTTTTATCTTAAATGTTTTAAAAAGGGTTTTATTAATCTCATATTATTATTTAAAGTCAATTTTAATAATATTATACTTACAATAAAACTATTTCCATGTAATCTTTTTATAATTTTTTGAATAGGGTAATTTTTGAAAAAAGTGTGAAAAGAATATTTTATTTTAACTTTTATAACATGAATGAAATTTACTTCCATCATGAACAATCAATTATTTTAAGATTTATTTCAAAGTTTAAATTTTATTTTCATAGAATTTTTTTCCTTAATATTTTGTATTTTTTTTATTTTAAATAAGTGATTCCAATGTTAATGGGTATTTTCCTTAGAACATAATCCAGTGATTCTTTTAAAGAAATTTCATCTTTGATAAAATTAATTGATATTAATTATGTATTAATGGGTTTATAATCCAATGATACCATCAATAATTTTTATCAATATATTCTAATATTATAATGATATGTTTTTTATTAAATATGATTATTTCCTTAGGCAATGCTATGATGCTATGGAAAGTGGTTTATGATCTTGGGATATTTATATGAATGAATTATGAATGTGTGATGGTTGGGTCCGTTATATCCCTACAATGAGTTGAGTAAAGTGATAATGATATTTCTTGAGATGATTCTGATATGAATGAACATTATTGAGAATATATTTGTTCATACATTAATGTGTGAGTTTGATTTATTTATATCTATTCCCACAAGAAAATTCATGGACATGATTACAGATATATTTGTTTACATTTTGATGCGTGAGTATGTTTCCTACCTAGATATGCTCATAATATTATGCATGGATGTGATTTTATTTATCTATATTCACAATATTTTAATTTATTATTATTATTATTTAACATTCCTATACTATGGATCTTAGATGTTGATTACTATTTTAACACACTTATTTATCAGGCTTCTAAATATGTATTGATTTCAAAAAATGTAATATATGTTTTTTTTGTATGAATAATTTATGCAGAGAATATAAACATGAATATTTCATCATACCCAAGTGACCATCTTATTCTTGAATGATTGAAATCTCCCATGTTTACCCTAATTGAGCATCTAAGATCACCCATTATTTTTATTCCTTTCCCAAGGTTATGAATAAAGGTTCTAAGTAGGATATGTATAAGTAGTTTACTATGTAGGAAGATTGGGAGATGTTGGAGATCTTTTATTTAATGGGATGATTGTATATGTATACTCCAAATACACTAAACTGTTATAGTCCTCATTATTTTATTTTTAAAATATATTGGATATTCATCTATTAAAATGAACAACCTATGTATGGAAAGCCTTAGTCATAGTAGTTAGTTGGGCCAAAAGGAATCACAAGATATTCTTAGTGGCCATACCTTATCCTGAAAGCGGTATTCGAGATATCGATTCCATAACTTTGATCTGATGATAACAGGACCAAATATCAATTTCTAACATCTATCATTAACCTTTTAGCTAATAAAATAGTTCATTGATATAGGGAAAAGGATAATTTTTCTTAATGATTACCTAATTAAGCTTACAATAGTCTAAACAAAGATTAATAGACTCATAATACTTCTTGGAGAAGATCACAGGGCCTACCCATAGATAAAAACTTGGGTAAAAAATCCCTTCTCTAACAAGTCATTAAACCGGATCTTGATATCTTTCAAATTAATAGGTTCAATGTTATGAGGGGTATTTAAATCGAGTGACTACCCAAGAAATATATCGATGGAGAAAACCACCTTACTCTCTAGAGGATGACTAGAGAATTCATCTGGGAAAATATCAAGAAAATATTATACAATAAAATAAATATTAACATAGTAAGAAAAATATTTAGGCTCAAAGAGAGTAGTAGAAAACGGACTCCTATGACCTGAGTAGTAAGGTCCTGCACGGCTAGAACTTATATCATATTCTCCATGAAACACCTAGGAGACCCCATAAATAGTAAATAATGAAACATGGTGATGATAACAAGCAATCTTTTCTTCGTGAGTAACTAGTCAATCCATACTAATGATAACATTGAAATTGTATAGATAATGAACTAGGAAGTCTAAAGATAACATAGCATCAGCTACCGAAATATGACCCGAAGGACATAAAAACCCATACTACTTCTTTTGAATAAGCGTTTCTATCTCTATAACATATAAAATGAGCTCTATAATAAGTTTAAACACATCCATAAAATAGGAATATATAAAATAGTGTGAGGAAACTGTATCAAATAGACTAGTTACTATATAAGATGAAAAAATGGTACCTCTCACTGTAGCAAGTCTAGGATCAACTTCCACTAGAAAGTCCTTCCCTACATGAAATTGCTTCACTACTAAAGCCTTTGGTTGGAGCACTATTAACTTTTAAGATTCTGAATATGTTGTAGTTTCATTTGGAGTGATGATCCCTGATCTTAATAAGGCATATATAGAACCTGAAAGAATCATTAAAGATGACCTACATAACCATAATCACTATAGTTATTCAAAGGTGTGGGAAAAAATAATTGGGTGTTCCATAAATTTCTATACTGATAGAAAGTTAAGGGTACATTTTTGGATATTGATGATGGATTATACAAATCCAGCTTCTGGGAACTACCTCCTCCACTATTTTGATTATCATGATACTTTATCTTTTTTCCTTATGTTCCACCAGATAAAAGGGATGACCCAAACAAGACAATATTGTCTGAATGATAAATATCTATTAACATTGACCTGTAGGCCACATCATAATAAGTCATGAGATTCAGTATATATACCTACAATCAGATGTTTGGTTGCAAGACTTGGGTGTATTTATAAGACTTTGTCTTGTCATTCATCACCACATTAGGAGAAAAATGAACCAATTTCTCAAAACAGTTGGTATAAAATATAACCAAGCTCTCTCACAATGGAATAGTGTAAATTCATATAATTTTACACCATTATGGATTATATAAAAAGATAATAAAAGATAATGTTCTTTATGTATTTTCACCCCAATCCTGTATAATGATTTACCTAAACCATAGATTCGAACCACCTCTTTCCTAGACCCTCAAGCTTAAAAGTTGAGCACTATAGATTGATAGATTCAGGTGTCTCTAGAAAATCAAAGACCCGATCGATCTTTTCCATCTAGTTATCCACCTATTTATTGTCATTACTAACCATAAAATATGAGGGCTCCAACCATATGAACCATCACACTCGATCCTTGTCTCCTCCAGCTCCTTGTTGTGCCTCAATAGCTTGGTTCTGAATATGTAGTATGTACTGGTAAATGACTCAAATTTATAGTATGAAATAATCTAGGAGTTTTAGATAAAAGGAGGATTCCCTGGAGCAGTATTTCTCAATACAACCTCCTAATTAACCCATATAAGATGTCTCACAGGCATGTTTCTAAATACCAAAAAATAAGGAGATGATAAAAAAAATATTAGTTTAAACTTAAAAGAATATAAGAAAAAACTATTATTTAGATCAAAATATAATATAATAGATAGACATCCCAATATACTATGGTGAATTTAGGCTCATCTCAAAACTTCCTAGGTAGGTAGTAATCAAAACCTACCTCTTAAGTCCCAAAAATATTATCTCCTATCTATCGACATCAACAGACTGAGCATAACCATGCTTTGATACGAAATTTTCACGAACATTCCATGAAAATTCATCCAACTAGGATTTTAACAATATTATAACAATACCTGAGGGCGTTCCAAATCCCCATTGATTGGAAACACACAGCAGAGTATCTAACAATGACTAGTTAAAATGATTTTCCAACCTAAGAAAAGATTCATGATATAAAAATAGGGAAATATAACTATAAATTAAATATTCCAAATTGAAAAATAATTAAAATGATAGAAAAAAAACCAAGGTTAAATGTTAAAAAACCACGGTACATGTCCCACAAAAAAGAAAAAGGGAAACCCAAATTGACAAAAATACTCTATGTGATACTATTTCTGATGGAGGGTTGGTTCACCCGACGACTGATTACGGGGGGTTAGATTGTGCAATCATTCGCGTCAGGTTCACTATTTCTAAATTTTTTCCAATGGGTTTATTCATGGAATTGAAAACACAAAATGGTTATTTATCCATGAGGGACCTTCTTTCCAAAGTTAGGCACTCATTGGAATGTTTGTTCAATTATGATTATGAAATAACATTGGTCAAGAGGATTTTTGGTCAGTCACATCAAACCCTTTTGGGGAGAATTATTTCTTACTCTAGGAATATCTTATAGATTTAAGACATGTTCACAAATACTTCATTAATTCCTAATAATGATGTGGGTAACCCTTGAATTAACAGTCAATTTTTATTATGTATATAATTTAGAATCATCTGTATTTATTCTAGGTTCTTCATTAGTGGAGATATCTATATGTATCCAAGATTATCCATCAATGGTATCTTCTTATGTACTAATTAGAGATTCTTTGTTCATTATTACGATGATGCCAGTTTTCTATCCACATAGTGGGGTGATCTAGAGTGTTTCTCCATCCATGGATGGTGATTTGTATTGATGTTGGGATCGATCCCTTGGATAGGCTTTATACATATCCTTGTGAAAGTAATAAGAACCCATGTAGTTTAGTTCCACTTAACGAGACACATAATATCTTTTAAGGTCATGTGATAAGTACAAAACTATACAGTTTTACAACACACAACTAGGACATCTAGGTGGAAGGAGCCTAGTCAAATTTTAGTGTGGGACTTATACCGAAGAAGCTTGGTAAACCTTGAAGGAATATATATTCCTAGGTTAAATTATACCCTACTAGGAATATGGCCCAGAGGGATTAGGGTTTATTTGGGGTGTTGGGGTTGGACCTCAGGGAGGCTTCCTACACATCCCATTTAGATGACAATCAAATCCCATGTTGTTTAGTGGTAAGGAACTATGCCTATAGAGGCCCTTGGAAGGTTTTTATTGTAGGGGAGTATGTCCCTTTGAGAGGATTATGTTGTGGATTATTTCTAAGGATAATTATTTGGTTGGTTATGGCTTACCTTCTAAATTAGGCCCAAATGGTTTGGGATCATGTGGAAGTAATTACCATCATCAAACTCTATGACCACATGAGTCATGATCGGTGTGAGAAACAAGAAGAAGTGGATGATCTGGGAAACTACACAATCCACTTTTCCATGAGGTTGCATACATGGACATGAGGATCCACACTTATCGTTTCTCTTTAAATGAAGGTGAGAGAAATATTCAGATGTAGATCCCCTACCAAAACATGCATCTAACTGGGTGGATTTCATGACCATGGTTATCCTTTAATCCCACATGAGTCATGACGAGTCACGCTTGAATGTGAGAAACGAGATAAAGTAGAAGATCCAAAAACTACATGATCCCTCTTCCACTAGAAGAAGAGGTTAGGGTTTTGACACGTCCCTCCCGTCAACATACCCAAGATCCAAAGGGAGAGAGAAAAGGATTTGAAGATGCACATATCCCCCCCCCATTTTGTTAATGAGGATTGATGAAGGAGGAAACAAAGCACGAGAGGTCCTGTAAGAAATGATAGGGGCCTACTCCTAGAGGGATTCCCTATAACTGGTTCTATAGTAGGCGAGGAGGATCTCATTCCATGTTGAATAGAAAAGAAATCATGATACTCACCCACCAAACTTGTAACCAAAGGATCAATGTCTTAGAGTCATAACGTGAAATATTTGAGACTGGTCAAGGAAATTTTCTATTATGGCACATGGATATCCAATATGCTCATTCTGATATAACGAAACATTTCTACTCAAACTCTACATTTTGGTTATAAATGAGGTTCACATATTTAATTCAATGGAAAATTTCATGGAACACATTTTTCAGTTTCAATAGATATGTGGGAAACATCCCACCATTTCGCCACCTAATACCCATGCCCAGCTGACATAAACATCCCTACCTCACCATGATGCCTTTCCATTTCTTCATTTATATAAAACAAGGTCTACACACCCCCAAGGGAGTGTGTATGTTGTGAGATAAATAGGTTCAGTTGGAACCCCTAGGTGTTCCATAACAAGCCTCTATCAAGTAATCCCAATATTCTCAATATAAGAAAAACATGGAATAATTAAGTATCTTTCACATTTATAAGAAAATCATGGTAAAACAATTCTCCCAATTTATAGTTCTTACAAAAAATCTTGATAATATTGTTTTAAAGGAAATTATAAATGAATTACATTACATTCATCATAGAATGAATAATATTTTATATTAAATCTAAAATAATATAAATCCATGAACAATAGAGATCACTCATTGGATAACATAGTTTTGGGATATATTGTTCACTCACTCACCAATAGACAAGAAAAACTAGTGTGCACATTAAGTCCCTAGATCCAAAGAATCTATGATCTAGGGATGGAGGAACACCCCAGAAAGTTAACCCACATACAATGTCAAGATCAAGTTCCTAGAGATAATGAATCTAGGATCTAGGAATAGAGGAACACCCCAAAAAGTGAACCACATATAATGATAAAGGAAAATACCCACTCTAAACCCCCACCTTAGAAACCAATTCACACATTTGTTTCATATGCAAAAATCGTTTTAAAAATCACCTGAAAATTTACAAATAACCATTTTCTATCCAATATAATGCTTTGAAACCCCATTTTATAATTATTTCAAAATAAATTTAGTTTACCAACACAAGGGGGAAAACAATATTTTCTAAAAACCTATTAACACTTACATATCAAATAAAACTAAGGGTCATGCCAATTATCATTTATGAAACCATTTATAAAACCGAGAGAATTCCCAGTTCATCAAACATAGGCTAGAGACGGAACAACTAACCTCCCACTTGGGTCACACAAAAAACATAATTGGACCCACAGAATAGAAAAATGGGAATATTATAGAAGTGAATAGAATGTTCAAAACATTGATTCTTATATCCTATAATTTTATTTCCATGAACAAAATATTTTCAAAGAAGATAGATCAAAACATAAATGAAACATCACACACTCAACACTAAAACCAATAAGAGAACTATAGTTTGAGAGAAAAATGAATGAAGAATATATAAAGGGTTCAGTGGGACCATATTAGGATCAATATATTCTAACTATTCATTATAGAACCTCTAATAATTCCAAGAAAAGTGGAGGAAATGAGAGGGATTTGATAAAAAACCAAGGGCGAGATAACTGCTTGACCAAAGATCAATTCTCTAAAAAATATAACAGTGTGATGACACAATATCCCTAGATATCCCCTAGATTATTACATGTCAAATTAATTCCAAAGGGAGTGATTAGGTGTGTTAAACAAGGGTTTTGGGGGTATAAAAGAGTAAATTTTCTTTGGTTAACTTAGCCCAAACCGAGGCCATCGGCTTCCAGGTGGCTACCACAGGCTAGCCAGTAGGGCCAGGAAGTAATACCACACTCCAACATTTCCTAATGGAAATATGATGTTTCCCATTGGATAGTTAATGGCCTTATAAAATCACCAAACAACCCAAAAATCTTTCACCTCACCACCGAACACATGACACTTTATTCTCAAACCTATGAACATAAACCAAAACACCAAAAAATTGATTAAAAGGGAATTCTAAATGGATAATACCTGAGGATAAGGTGGGATGTTACATGGTAGGTTAAAGTTTCTTCTTACTGTTATTATGATTCTATCATATGGAACCATCAAACCTTAGTCAAATTTCTCACATACAATAAGTTGAGTGTCTTGTATTTTTGCAGTCAATTGAAACTTTTCCACTTGAAAGTTTGTCTATATTTTTATTTTTGATCTGAAAAGAGTGAGAAAAAGTTTTAGTATATATTTTTATATTATTTCACAAAATAAAATTAACAACTGAAGATCAATATTAAATATTTTTTAAAAAAATTTATAAATCCAATTTTGAGTATTTTAACAATTTTTAAAAAATGGTTGAATTATTGGCTTTCAATTAATTAAAAATTGAATATAATAGTGAAAAAAATGTTAATCACATTTATCAAAATATTTAAAAATATCAAAAATAAAAATAAAAAATGTTTTAACCTAAATTTAATTTTTTATGGTTAATTTCTATGAAAATAATATTGGTTTTTTTAAAAACATAGCTCACAATATAGGAGTATAAGTAATATGGGTAGTTAATACTATTGGAGTTGGCGAACTAGAAAAAAAAATCTTTTTTAGTTTATGATAACTTATATTCATGGTTTTGAATATTAATAAATTTCTAATCACATCATGATTGCTCTTCTATAAAACATTGCATGTGAAATTGTCCTAAGAATAAATTCCACTCTAAAAGGTCATAGAGGATCCTTGATATGATGAGAACCTAGAACTACTATGAAACTATTCATGAATATATGTTCTTTTGCTGAATGACATCATTTAAAGGAAACAAATGATAAATGCTATCAGAGATGGATACTCATAGGAATTTGAGGCACTTTATCATGGTGTACGCCCTTGGTAATGTCCAGAAGGATATTATGAGAACAAGACCTGCCAGTTGGAAATGCACATTTCTACGAATCATCGGATGTTCCTATATATGGATGTGTTTATTGGTCCTTATACTTTAAGATTATTATTAGCGAGTGTTATGAGTCATACCCTTAGATATATTGATGAAAACCATGACGACAGATGTTCATGGTGGGGTAGGATATATTGGGTGAGTCATGAGTAATATTACATTAATGAATAATGTGAGAAAATATTTATCCCATATGTTCATTAATGTGAGATAATATCTCATTCCCTTTGATTGAAATGATATAGCCTAAATAAATCCATGGTTTTGGTGACCAATAAGAAAGTTCTATTTCTGAAAAGTCAAAGAAAGAGATATCGAGCATATAACTTGATGGAACTGGCATGAAACCTTCTTTATTAGAGATATTATGATAAAAATATTATATTACATGGTAATAATTTTTATGAGGTGATATGTGGTTGTGGAATTAAATTCTTTCTCTATGGGTGCTTTTGTGTGTTGCTATACACTATACTCAACCTTTAGGTAGGTTCACCTGATGACACTGAGAAAGAGGCCTAGTGGGTCACTCACTAAGTGTATCTAGAATCTTAGTTAAATAATTCATTATTTTACAATTTCAATAAATATTATTCTTGGTTATGGTTTAATAATTATTCATGTGTTCTTGATTTCATTTATTCCATCACTAGTTATTCAAAATAATATATTGCATGTAGAATAATTAATAAATATTTATGTGTTATTTGGTGAATATAATATTTGTTTATTTATCAGGGAATAATATAGTTATATTTATTTGATAAAAAATATTCATTATTCATGTCATGATAAATCTTTAGGAGGATTGGTGAACCATTTTTAAGGGTCTAGTGAGATATAATAATATTGAATATTATTTGATTAAATAATATTTAATTATAACTTTCAAGTTAAATGCATGTGAGGAAATAATAATATTGCTGTTAATATTTGACATGGGGGTTTCTATAGGATTAATAAAATAATTAAAGGCACTTGTGCCAATTATTTTATTATTACCCTAGTGAAATAAATTCCCGGTTATATTATATTCTCATTAGCCAAGGGAAAGCTATGAAATGACTATTTAGTTATGAACATTGAATTTGAGAAAATCTCTCCATCCTAGACAGTTCATCCCTATCTAATAATGGTCTCAAAAATGAGAGAGATCCTCATCCACCAGATCAAGGGTAATGCTTTGGATTCAATTTTCAAGGCGATCAAAGGCATATGACGTAAGCATAAGGATCTTTCATGCTAGTACATGAAGACTCCTTCAGCAATGTCTAGAGACTAGTGGAACACATGTGGATCACTACTAGAGGATTCCTACATTTGGATTATACAATGCATCAATGTATCACTACAGATTTATGTCCAAACACATCAACGAAGAAAGAATAACCTTTGAGAAAATTCTTATTTAATTAAATTAAATGTAAAAAACAAGTGTTGATCTCCTATATCTTGGTTTTGGGTAAATTACCCACGCTTGTTCTTTGATTCAAATATGTTGATTATGGTGTTCATCATTGCTGGATCTTGGATAAATCATTTATAATGTAAAAAATAAAATTTGGGCACTTCCCCTCCTACACTTTTACTACGCTCGAAACCTTCAAGTGGTATCAGAGTGGTCACATCGTTGTTTATAACTATTTAGTTTTGTTTTGGATTTATGCATTAATAATTTGTTTTTCCAATTTGAGTTTAATCGTTCTTTAAATATAAATTACAATTCCTATTTCTTCCTCTATCTTTTCTCACAGATCTAACAAAAATTAATTTTATGATTAAAATAAAATCAAGGAACTCATCTGAAGGTTCCAAGGATACTTGTCATACAACATGAGACTACACAAGATGTAATAAGTAATACATTTCATGGTCATATTCAATGCATCCAGATTGGTTTGTTAATCAATTAGATATTTTGAATTTATCAGGGAATTAATTACATTATTAGTGCACTTCATGTTGACCAGGATTAGCAAGTGCACGATCAGCCAGACTATAAATTTTGTGGCCCATTGGACATGACATGTGGTCCCTTCAGATCAGGTATGTGACATGTATTCTATACCCAGCCTACCCAACTAGTGACCACGTTACATGGAGTCATCATAGTGTGTGTCTCACTGGACATTCCATGTACTCCATGATTTATAAATTAAGCCTCATATGCTGAGTCCCTAGGCATGTACTTCAGATACACGGTGAAGAATTCACACACCATGTAGATCAAATCTACACATCATGTATTTTTACCAGTTAAACAGATTTAAAATTTATTATATTATGCAACCCTTTAGATATATACTTATGTGTGGGAATAAATATGTGACACACCATGTGATAGGTTTCGTTATATATATATATATAAATTTTTTATTAACATCTGCATAATATTCAATATTTTCACATCATGTATGAGTTATATTACATATATAATTCTATGTGAATGCTATATTTCACAAAGAATAAATTGTATACAAGTATAATAAATGTTCTTTAGTTTTGGATGGGTATTCACTAGGTTACCTTCAAGGTAAAAGTTATGAACATAGTTAATTCTAAATGAATATATTAATTTGTTTAAAATTATAATGGATGATAATTTCAATGAAATTTAGAAAAGGTTTAAGATAAAAGGATTTATTAATTAAGGATAATAAATAATCTCTTCAAGTGTGATTTATATTAAATAATAAAGATTAATGAATTGAATGATAGTTTTATTAAATGAGTAATTCGTTGCAATCATATGGATGATCATGACCCAGACCATAACTTTGTATGTGACTGGTTTCAGTTTATTTTATTATTAAATTAAATTGTTTGACTACATTCTTTATCTCCCAATTAATAAGTAGGGAATGTGTGACCGTGGTTCCATTTATGTAAACCCTATCTTACCCCTCAAATGCGTGTGAGTAAAAGCATATGTAATGGATGTAGCTCACAAGATAGTGAATGCGGTTCAAGTTAGGAGTCGAGGAAAAATCAATCCAAGAATATAAAATGGTGGAAAGGTCGAAAGCTGTAAACACAAGCCTTCAATGGTTCAAGGTGTTTCTCCCTTATCTAGTGGTTAGTTTATCAACCACTTGATAAAATAACTATTGTAAAAAGTTCATGATCATACCCTTTATTTTAATTCTGTCAGTTGAATAATTATTTCATTAAGGATGTTGTGTTGGGATCACATAATTAATGAATTAATAGCATGAAAATATGGAACCTAAATCAACTATCTTAGTAGTAAATATTATCTAAAGACATGGTTAAGAACCTAAGTAATCCCACTTAATATTAACAATTACTTAAAAAGATTATAATTGTAAATTTAAGTATAAAGGATAAAATCCCTCAACAAAATATTACCTCAGTATAACCTTCTATTACATCAGTTAGAATAATAAAATAGTTCAAATTACTTAACCATCCAAAGTTGGGTTGCTTTCAATTATTGAGTAATTATATCATGAGGTTTTGGGCTGAATTCACTTGGTTTACATCATGTTCTATCTTAAAAAGCAAGACTTGGTGTAAATGAGAGGAAAAGGTTAATAAAATCCAATTTAAGGATCTCAGGACTGGGGAGTCCACTCAATGGATCAAGGAACTATGAGTTAATGGAGTTGTAATTTGGAATTCCTACCTAAAACATTTCAAGTTACTTGACCAACCAAATTTTGTGTAATGATAAGGGAAATATGGATCATTCCTACTTGAATTTCCATGAAATATGATATTAAGAATCCAATGGAGAGGGCTATTGGGTGCTGATAAAATAGTGGGAGACTAATAAATGTAATATTTATTTTTTTGTCTAAATTTTATAAGATAAAGTACTAAAATTCTACTCATCTTATTTATAGAGACAACATCAAAAATGACATCAAACATATCATTGAGATCCGTACTCAAGATGGAAAACGTTATCATTAGCACTAATTTCTAAGAGGGGAAAAGGTTCCTACGGGTCATCACTCTGCATGAAAGAAAATTTTATTTTCTAGAGGAACCTTTACCTGTTGCTACAATAATTGAGGAGAGTGATGAAGAGGTCTCTCTATACGAGAAACATCTGAATGATGCCACAAATGTTCTTAGCTTCATGCTGTCATCCATGTCCAATGAGCTCTTGAAGAAACATGAGTAAATGGATGCTTATTGTATGATTTCTAACCTTCAGGATCTCTTTAAAGAGAAGGTGAGATAAGATAGGTATGAGATCTCCAATTCATTGTTCAAGACTAAGCTTTGAGATTCTATGCCAGCTAGGCCTCATTTAGTTAAGCTTATCAGCTACATTGAGCATTTGGACATCTTAGGGATAAGATTCCTAGATGAGTTGCGTATAGATCTCATAATTTTATCACTTACCAAGACCATTTATAGTTTTATTGTGAATTATAATATGAGAAATAATGAAAATATTATATCAAAACATATGACCTTGATTCACTACATGGATAAAGGCACGGGGCATGACAAACCTGCAGTCCTTATGCTGAATAGGATGAGGAAGGACATGGAAAAGGATCCTAAGAAATTTAAATTGTCTAAATCCCCCAAGCATCATCCGAACAAGAAGAAGAAGATCCAAAGGATGGTGAAGGAAAAAGGAGGAAGTATGTTTTTCATGTGGAAAGTTAGGAAACTAGAAGAGGAATTGCACCTAGAGGAAAGGGGAATCCAAATGTGAATTCATTATTGAGTGAAATATTTCCATTTATACACATTGGGTATTATGTACATCTTGTGGTGCTCACATCTATACCCAAATATAGGAACTAAGTATAATTCAGAATATTTCTTGAGGATAGGTTGATATGTGAGCTACCAATGGTGCGAGGATGGCTGCTCTTTCCATTGGTGACTACCACCATTCATTGACGTTGGGAATGATTTTGGTTTTACATGATTTCTATTATGTACCTAATGTTACCAAAAGCAAAATTTTTGTATCAATTTTAGATATAGATGTGTTTATTTTCATGTTTATAAATAAAAGTTATTTATTTTATAAGTAAATAATATGTTATCATATGGTAAATTTAAATAACGATCTATATGTATTAAATTACTAAAAACAAGTGTTGGAAATTGATAATGAATTACGTTCACATGACTCAAAAAAAACCCAGTTGTGGTATCACTACCTTGGTCATGTAAATGAGAATCATTTGGTAAAGTTTTTTCAAGATGGTTATTTAAAATCTTGTGAGATAAAACCACTTGATAGATGTCATTATTGTTTGTAAAGAAAAATAAAAAAACCACCATTTAGTGGATAGGGTGAAAGGGCAATAAATATTCTAGGATTGGTACAGACTAATGTGTGTGGACTATTTCCAGTAGAATATAGAGGTGGATATTCTTACTTCATAACTTTTACTAATGACTTGAGTAGATATGGATATATTTACTTTATGAGGTATAAGTCTGAGTCCTTTGAGAAAATCAAGGAATTCCAGAATTAAGTAGATAATTATCTTGTTAAGAAGATAATGAAAGTTTGATTGGATTGAGGTGGAGAATATCTTAACCAATAGTTCGTCAACATTCTATGGGAGTTTTGGGATTCTATCTAAACTCACTCACCCTTATAAACCGCATTGGAATGGTGTTAGTGAAATGAGGAACCGTGCCTTATTAGACATGGTAAGGCTGCTGATGATTCAGACATATATTTTGTTATCCTTTTGGGGATATAAATTACAAATGTTTTCATACACATTAAACCGAGTACCAACTAAAGTGGAAAATGACATTCTCTTTGAGCTAATGATTTGAAAGAAACTCATTTTATCGCATACACATTTATGGGGATGCAAGTCATTTGTTAAGACATTCTTAGGAAACAAATTAGCACCTTAGGGCACAAAGTGTATCTTTATTGGGTATCCTAAGGAAATAAAGGGATACCACCTATACATCCCATCATACAAGAAAGTTAATTTTTCTAAATGATCCATCTTTCTTGATAGGGAGAGCATCCTTAAAAAGGATAGTTGGAGAATGATTTTCTTTGATGAAGTTGATGCTCAAGATACACAAGAGTTGGTATAGGAATATGTTCCATAGGTCTCCATAGAAGAAGTAGTTCCTAAAAAAAAGTACTACATAGGTGGTCAAGAGAGGTAAAGGAACCCGAGAGATATGGTTTTCTAGTCACTGAGGATTGTGGCTCATTTTTTATGGACAATGATGAACCTCTATCCTATAAGGAGGTAGAAGAGAGATCAAAAGATGAATCATGGATATATGTTATGAATTATAAGATGTATTCCATGCATTTTAACAACATCTGGGTTCTGGTCAATGCACCAGTTGATGTAAATCTTGTTGGGTATAAATTGGTATTCAAGAGAAAAATATACGTGAAAGGTAAATTAAGTACTCATAAATTAAGGCTAGTGAATAAAGGGTTTAAACAATGTTAAGGAATTGACTATGGTGAAACCTTTTCATTAGTTACCATGTTTAAATACATAAAATATTATTTTATATAGCATCTTACCATGACTAAGAGATTTGGTAGATGGATGTCAAAACTACATTCCTTAAAGAGAACCTTTAGGAAGATGTCTATATGACACAACTAGAAGGTTTTGTGACACCAGGTTATGCCAAAAGGATTTTCAAGTTGCATAAAACCATTTACGGATTGAAGCAAGAATCTAGGTCATTGAAAATTAAATTTTATGAATCGATAAAATAATTTGGTTTCATTAAAAATTAAGGTGATCCCTATGTTTACAAAAGGTTTAGTGTGAATACAGTCATTATCCTAGTAGCATATGTTGACAACAAATTACTTATTTGAAATGACACACAGATCTTATAATCTATTAAAGACTGGTTGAAAAAGTGCTTCTCCATGAAGGACTTACGAGAAAGAGCCTACATCCTAGGGATCAAGATCATTCGTGATAGATCCAATAGGCTACTTGGACATATCCAAAGTATATATATATTGACTAGATACTACAGATATTTAGTATAGAACAATATAATAGGGGATTGGTTCTAGTGTTACATGGTTTATATATTTCTAATAAAATGTGTCCCCAGACACAACAGGAGAAAGATAGAATGAGTAAGACCTCATACGATTCAGAGATAGGATTAATCATGTATTACATGTCATGTACTAGAATTGATGTTGCCTATGCATTGAGCATGGTAGATAGATATCATGAAGATCCAAGAGAAAAACATTTGACTACTGTTAAGACTATCCTTAAGTATCTGAGAAGAACTAAGGATATGTTCCTAGTGTATGGAAGAGATAAGGAGCTTTTCCTCAGAGGGTATGATGATACTGGTTTTCAGACAGATCATAATGATCTCAAGTCGCAATCAAGATATGTTTTCTACCTCAATGGAGGAGTTGTGAGCTAGAATAGTTCAAATCATCCAGTTATAGTTGATTATATAGTAGATTATGAGTATATAGTGTCTTCTGATGCAGCTGAAGAAGCCACCAGAATTCATAACTTTGTCTGGGATCTTGATGTGGTACCTAGAAGTAAATACCCTAAGACATTTTATTGTGATACTGTAGTGGTGGCTCTTGCAAAAGAGCCAAGGTCACATCAACAGACAAAACACATACACCATAAGTATCACCTCTTGAGGGATTTTTATCAAAGGGGTGAAGTTACAATGAGTAGAGTATCCAAGAAAAAGAACATGTAATACCCATTTAATAAAGTTCTATCTCAGAAAAAGCATGAATATCATGTGAGATCTAGCATACTCACGGTTTTTATCAGTTGGCTCTACTGAAAGTGGGAGTCTATTGGAGTTGGTTCCCTAGAACCAACTTTTTTACTTTATGATAAATGATATTCATTTTTGTGAATATTAATAAATTTCTTATCACATCATGATTGTTATTCTGTGTAACATTTTATGTGATAATGTCTTAAGAGTAACTATCACATTAAAAGGTCATAGAGGATCCTTGCTATTATGGGAACCTATAAGTGATGTGACACTATTCTTGAATACATTTTTTTATATTCGAATGACATATTTTGAAGGAAAAATGATATAGACTATCAGGGTTGGAAACTCATAGGACATCGAGGATCCTTTTCAAGGTGTATGCCCTTGGTAATGTCTATGAGGGTATTATAAGAACAAGACCCGCTAGTAGGAAATCCACATTTCCATGTGTCATTGGATGTTCCTATATGTGGATGTGTGTAATGGTCCTTGGACTTTAATATTATTATTAATGAGTATTAAAAGTCACACAATTATATGTGTTGATGAAAACAATGATGATAGATGTTTATAGTGAGGTAGGATATGTTGGGTGCATCATGAGTAATATTTCATTAATGAATAATGTGACCAAGGATTTATCCCATCTATTCATTAATGAAAGATAATATATCAACCCCTTTGATGGAAATGATATAGCCTAAATAAATCTATTTCCATAGTGATCAATAGGTAAGTTTTATTTTTGTAAAGTCAAAGAAAGAGATATCGAGCATATAGGTTGATTGAACTAGAATGAAACCTGATCGATTAGAGATACTGTGAAAAAGGAATTACATTACACGGTAAGAATTCATATGCAGAGACATGTCATTGTAGCATTAACTTCTTTCTCTATGAGTGTCTTAGTGTGTTTCTATATGCTAACCTTTGACATTAGGCAGGTTCGCCCAATGACACTGAGAAAGAGGCCTTGAGGGTCACACACTAAGTGTGTCTAGAATCATAGTTAAATAATTTATTGTTTAATAAGTTGAATAAATATTATTCTATGTCAGTATTTAATAATTACTCATGTTTTCCTGATCGTATTTATTCCATCACTTGTTATTCGAGAGAATATATTATGGACGGAATAATTAATAAATATTTATTTTCTATTTGGTGAATAAAATATTTATTTATTTATCGGTGAATAATGCATTGATATTTTTTTGATAAATAAATATTCATTATTTAAGGCATGATAAATATTGAGGAGGATTAGAGGACTGAGTTTAAAGGACTAGTGGGAAATAATAATATTTAATAATATTTGATTAAATAATATTTAATTATAACTCGCAAGTTAAGTGCATGTCAGAAAATAATAATATTGTGTTATTATTTGACACGGGGGTTTCACTAGGATTAATGAAATAATTAAAGGGACTTTTGAAAATTATTTTATTTTTAACCTAGTGAAATAAATTACCAGTTATAATATTCTCTCATTAGCGAGGGGAAAGCTATGCGACACCTATTTGGTTGTGCACAATAAATTGGAGAAAATCTTTCAAGCCTAAAGAGTTCATCCATCTCTAAGAATTCTCTTAGGAATGAGATATATCCTCCTCTATCAGATCAAGTAGAATATTTTGGAAGTAGTTATAAAGAAAATCAATGGCGGGTGATGCAATCATAAGGATCTTTCATGCTAGAAACCAAATAATCCTTTGGTGATGTCCAAAGATTCATGGAACACATATGGATCGTTGCTAGAGGAATCCTACACATGGATTCTACAACTCAATAGCAGATCAATATTGATATGTGGCCGACACATCATTGAAGAAATAATAACCTTGAAGTTAATTATTATTAAATTAAATTAATTGTAAACAAGATGTGTTGATCTACACTCTCTTAGATATAGGTTGATAACTTTTTTCCTTTTTATGTGATTAAAATTCATTGATCACAATTTTCATTATTTATTGATCTTGAATTTATCATTGATAATTAAAAAAAGGAAAATTTGGGCACTATCCCTCCCGCACTTCTGCTGCACCCAGAACCTACAAATACTCTTTTAAAAAGAATTCAAGAATAGAGAGTTTACTTTTATAAAGGTAGAGCTATATCTCATCTTCTTTCTAAATATAATTAATCTACACAAGATTAAAAACCTTAAACAAAAATCAAGGATTGTTTATAAATGTATTAAAATACTCTTAATTTTGATAATGGCATAAATCAAAACATCTAAATTTAAAAATATTTATGCATTATATTTATTATGATATATGAGGCATCTTAATATAAATGCAAACCAATATTTTTACTATAAATACCTACTATAAAGTAGAATCATATCCTACATACACTATAAATTATTATTCCACAAATAATGAATCAAGCACAAAAATCCCACTCTTTTTAATAAATATTTGATTAATGAGTCCACTATAATAATATTGAAGCCTGTTATGAAGATGAAGGGAAAGTATATATTGATCTATATTAGGAACCACTACAAGATAAGATAAAATTTTTAAATATTATATCACATTGAACTGCTGAATTCTCATAGGTACTAATTAATGAAGGAAAATTTTCATCTTCAGAAGAAAATGGAGGTTATAAGGCCTCAAAACTTAAACACATGATACATTATCCACAAATAACTGATAAAAAGAAGAAAAAAAGTTTCTATTTATAAAAAAATTTAGAATCAAATTATTAAAAAAAATCAAATGAAATAAGATAAAATAAAATATGTAGAAGTGTTAATAAATAAGTCTTTTCCATTGAAAAAGAATAAACTAAAAAATATCAAAATCTAGAAGATAAAACTCAATTGCCAAATAAATAAATTTAATCACTTACAAAATTGAAGAAATTATAAAAATAAGAAATAAATATTGTTAATGAAAAAGATCCATAATAACTTATAGTTTATTAACCAATTAAATATAAAATACGAAAGTGGTTAAGTAGACTCCACCAAAGGATCTAAAACCGAAGGCCACAACTCCTCTACCTTTGCTTTGAATTCAAGAAGAATAATATTATTCCTCTTTTTAGAACCTAGTAGGAATAAAATTCACTATACTCCGTCACCAAGAATAAAATTTAGATCTAAGATCATAGTGGAATTTTAAAATACTTATTTATATGTTTAATACTATATTTGTTTTATCATTATACAATAACATTATATTGAAAACTCTTAAATAAAACAAAAATATGAATAATATTAATAAAGATAAAAAATTTACATATATTATAAATCATCATTTAGTAATTATTCATCTAGTTTTTATACATGTTTCAACCATTATTGAACTATTACCTATAGAGATATTTGACTTTAATCATGTAACTACAAATATTCACCTTTTATTTTGAATTTACCAATATTTTCTTCCTATGTAGTATTCACCATGGATTTTAAAAATATTAGTTACTTATGTATTGTCCTAGAATAAAATATTAAGAAAAATTCACATAAATATCATGAAATTTTAAAAATAATAGATACATCTTTAAAGGTAGTGAGTATTGAAAATATTATTTGAGGATAAGTATTTTTATGAAAAATATATTTAAAATAAATTTGTATTGAAAATAATGAGAAATAAATATAGTTTTAAAAAGTATAGATTCCATTTATAAACTAAATACAATGTTAGATATTTTAAAATAATAATATGAGTATATTAGAAACAAAACTACAAGTGTATCCATAAAAAATATCCTTATCAACCATATTTATACTGTGAATGAAGAAATTATGGAGTAGAGGGAAGAAATAAATGATAATAAAATGATATAAAAAAATATTGTATACATAAGTATTGTAAATATAAATTTAGGCAGTGGAATAAAAATCAAAATATTGATTTTGATTATATATTTATTTACCTTTTGTAGGCATATTTTCCATTTCAATTTTTTTGGTCATCATTTCTATTTTTTCCCAATTAATATTATTACTATTGTCACTAATACTTACATTCTTAGAATTTATTATTTATTATCCCAAAGGGGGAGAATGTTATAAAACAATAAGTTGTAAAAATTAGGGAGGAAGTTAAATAAATATGAATTCACAATATAAAGGAAAACAAAAGGTAAGATAAAATCACATATATTTAAAAATTATAAAAGAAATTTGAGGGGAAATTTTTCAAAATTTTCTGTTTGAATATTTTTTCTACATTGATATTTTGGATGATTTATAACACTATATCATAAATTTACTATATCATTAATCATTATGCCTTAAACTGTAATGTTTTATGATTATAAAATATTAGGATGTTTTTGTGTTTTTTTGATGAATACCTTTATATATATGGTTTTTATTAATAAAAATTCATGTTCAATATTTACTAATGATTTCATTGAAATATTTTAGAGATTTTGAAAAATATAAAAAGTACATGGAATTTATCATAGATCTAAAATAAAAATGTACAAAAATATATAATTTAAATCTTTAATATATCCATTGTAATTTATTATTTAATACCTAATAATATATATATTTAAGATATATATTATAATACACCAAAGAGAGTCTTTCCATTTTAATTAAAAGATTCATTTTTTTATAATAATGTCATCATTTTACATTAAATAATATAAAAGTTTTATATAAATCATAGAAAAAATTTATTGGCTTGACATTTAGATGAAATAATATAATGGTTATAAGAATAAAAAATGATAAAAGAAGGGGGTAACCTATCAACGAGGCTATCTCTAATATTTTAGGCATTTCATCCCCTACATCTTTAGTTATCCTTCCTTATGGGAAGTAGATAGTTTTTGGGAATATTGGGGCACATATACTGAAACCAAGAGAATCAGTGGAAAAATCATCTAAAAATAATCTTATTATCTATTTTAGGAGTCTCTTATAGATTTAGATCATGTTTTTGAAATCATTCCTTGTAAAAATACTGGTTTATTTACATTAC
This sequence comes from Viscum album, assembly GCA_963277665.1. Taxonomy (NCBI): domain Eukaryota; kingdom Viridiplantae; phylum Streptophyta; class Magnoliopsida; order Santalales; family Viscaceae; genus Viscum; species Viscum album. Next base: position 1,892,391,167 of record OY728158.1, on the reverse strand, counting down.
TTGCTATCTTATTTGTGTAAAAACCTCTAATCAAAGGGATTAACTAATTATGGGTCTTTTGAACGTAAATTATACAAATTTTATCAACCTATTCTTAGGGAATGAGGAATCACTTACTTGTTGGGTGATAAAGGGTGGATATGATATAATTTAAATATATACAAAAACACACTCTAGAGTTTAATGAAATTTAAGGAGGCATCATGGGGGGGGCTACACCCTAGTTTAAATATAGATGGGAAGGCATGATAATGGTATACTATAGTTCATGGTAATACACAAAGACAATATAGATACACTTTAGTTTATTATAATTTAAAAAATTGAAATGTTTACACTAGATTTCATTGATATCTTAGGAGGTAAGTGGGTTATAATGGAGTATAATATCATTGTAGAAGGAAAAGGTTTTATGATAGATTTTAGTGTAGGCAAAGAAGGATAAAGGTTGATGTTTATGTTTTGGGAAATCTCATAAGATGAAAGGGTTTATAAAGACATTTTAAATGACATGGTGTTATAAATGATCCAACATAGGGCTTCTTATATATCCCCAATTAGGGGAACAAAACCCCATATAGCTTGATATTGGTGTTTAAATCTATATGAAAATATTTGAAATCAATCCTTGGTAAAAAAAGGTTTATAAATTATATCCTATGAATAAGGGGTAACGTACAATTTAATACCATTTGAATTGCATATTAAGGTCATCCTTAATAATTAGTATTACAATTTAATGTCATGTAAGTAGGAATATAATGAAATTTAATGTCACATATGGATGATGATTGGACAAGAATTTTAGAATCATGAAGGATACACCCATATTATTGTATTTAAGGTTGTACAATAAAGAACAATGTCTTGCATTTTAGGTTCACACAAATTTGACCAATTTCCTATAGTTTAAGGTCATCTCACAAGGAAAAATTATAAATTCCCTTTACAAAGTTACCCAAACTCACCCAAACCAAGTGGAACCACTTAACCTCAGGTATGCCTCCCCATATATGAGATTATATTGACTAGAAATAAGCTTCTAGGGGTGATAGTGGGGAGACTATAACCTTATATCAAAGTGAAAATAATGAATGGAAAACACTAAGAAAAATAGATTACATGAAACCAAAACAATAAATATAGGGATGGAAACACAATTTAACCCATGATGAAAAAAAATAAAATGAATTATACATATATACAAAAGCACAAGCTCTTTCTTTCCTAAAGTGGGTCAAATCTATATATAGCAGAATAAAAAATTATTTAAAATGAACAATGTTAAACTTGTATCATGGGTCCACCTAGTCTAATTTTTGAACCATTGAAGTCTCACCAATGCATCCAATGCACCTCTACCCCCTTACAGGGCCCTTTACCTTTCTTTAGTCAAGATACATAAAGTCTTCCCATTATCTATGTAACCTTTGTAGGGAAAGAGTACAAATTTGTAAACCCCACTAATAATGTCCCTTATTGTTTTTAGTAAATACATGTAGTTGATCGATATGGAATGACAAAAAATAAAGGAAATAAAATAAACTCCTTACATTATGGAGTTATTAGAATCCAAACCATGTATGATTATACCTATTTAAACCATTTATTGAATGAATTGAAGAACGCATATTTTGAATTCACATAGAGGGTCTCATGGTCCTCTAAAAATTACCATATTACTCAATGATACTCCTCACCACAATTCCCACTCAAACATGTCAATCAATTAAAAATATTCATATACAATAAAATATATACCAATGGGAACTCACATATAGTGATCATCATACCCCCCAAAAATATTATCAATCACCTGATAGTACTGTGAAGAAATATGTGGTATATTCATCCATTGGTTTGATGATCAAAATCATCAGCATTAGTTGGTACTACCAAGGAGTATCCCACTAGTAATATGGTGGTCAACACACCTTCTCTTGTGTGCACACAATCCTAAGTGACTTAGTCCCAATGATTAGTGGTAGCACTAATATCTTATGACCCCAAAGCCAATAAACCTTATTTACCACCACTGGTATAAATAATCATCACCCCATCACAAATCGGTTAAAATGAATTTCCAAAAACCATGGGAACCTTAATGATTTCATATCCAAGAACATATCCCATTACTAAATATCACATTTATATAACCTTTTTCATATTCCACCTGGTCATTAGAGACCATAGTATTTATGTAAAAATCTCTATTGGCCTTGGTTGGTGATAACAATTTTCAAAATAAAAAAAGGATAAAAACATGGTCTAATTTTCTAGTATATCATTTAGTTCATTAAAAACCCATATAAACCACTAGAAAATATTAATGACTATGTACATGGTACTCATTGGAGTCTGACCATAATATTTTATGACCTTGTTGGAACAAAGGAAGAAACCATTTATATTCTAGATAAAATTATGGAAAATATATATTTTTTTGACCCCCACAATGATGATAATACTAAATAAAAAAGAACGAAGATATTACGACATAAATGTGATGAATCTCTATAACATCCTTCATAATGAATGGATCATTGGCTAAGGTGATATCATTTTTATTTGAGAATAAAATGATATATAAGGGTATGGGAGATAACCCTACATGGTAGAAAAAATGAGGCTCCCCTCATTTTAAAAAATGACAAAATAATTAAATTAACCAAAATTTTAAAAAATATTGAGAGAAACTGATTAATTAGTCCTCCTTAACTAGGTACCCACCCCAAGACCACTAGGTGGCTGATAGACCTCACAAAACCACAAACTCCACCTATGTAAATTGGGTGCCCAATTTCATTCAACTGAGTACTATAAAGAATTTATCTCCAAGGAAGAATACCCTATACTAGGAACAACTCTCAAAAAACTGACCCTTATAGCTCCTCCAAAACCTCTAATAAATAAAATATTCCCATTAAAACATGGTATGGCTAGAGTTAGAACTCATAAAACCTCACCTAAATACTTGGGCCATCAGATTCCCCCAACTATAGAACTACTCAGCCCTGAGTTGTCTCTATCCATAGAACTAACCAACTTCGACCATAAAAAACACATAAATCTCAAAGCACTGATATGGTGCTGAAAAATTACATTAATTATTGATTTCCATGATCAAAAGATCTATAAGTATTGGTTTCAACTCTTGGTATTCCCCATTAAAGGAATCACCTACTCGATCCCACCAAACCTAAAATACTTGACATGATGGTGGTATCATACCTAACTATTATCCTAGAACCCACACTTACTAGCCACAGAGCACACCGTCACCATGAATCATGCTATATTCCCAAAACCCCAACCATCACATGTTTGGTTCCTTTCATATATAACACACTTTGAACTATTACCCATCATGGATATATAATACAAACTTGGTCCCAACATACCTCTAACCATCAAAGACTCCCTATCAAACCAATACAAGGTCTTCCCAAAAATATGTAACTATCCCCAACCCCAACCACTAGTTTTATACTCTCTTTATGTGGTCACACTCTATTCATTCATTATTTCCATTTTTTTACATCCTACGCACTTCCATAACCTAGGCTTATGGATGAATAAATTTAATATTTAGTTACATAGATAATAAACTTATATTCAATTATTGAGTCTAAAAATATTTATAAAACTTATATGACAAATAAACACCAGGAAGAACCACTCAAAATTATTCATCTTCCAACAAGCCTAATATTTATTAGGTGTTTGGTTACATTAATTTTGAATGTACCACAACTTTACACACTAATAAAACCTATAATATGAAATATTATGAGGTAGGAAAGATAGTTCTCATCTCCAACTTCCCTATTAGGACTCCTCATATCCCTTATTCCAACTAACAAAATATCTATTACATGTCCCAGCTAATGATACTATATGATTGGGCTCACTACCATTGGTCAATTTCTGATGTTCTATCGATGCATAATTAACTACCTTAGAAGATGAAATCAATCTAATGTTGTTAACATGTACCAAGATAGAATATTGAAAACCATCCTCAATCTAATGCACCTTGGTGATCTCATATCCATCTAATGTTAGTAAAAAACATAAAAGATATATGAACATAGTGTAATAATCCATGAACAACATTTTCCAGTACACTACATGCATGAACTTATGAAATCATCTCACCCATAGAGTCTTGAAAAAAAGTGATCAAATAACCTCTCCTAAAAATCATTCTATGGGAATCCTTCATGTATACCTACCAACACGTACATGTCTCATGGGTGTTTCAGTAGTCCCATAAGAATGTATATTTAAATTTCCCTATAGGAGCCTCTCAATCTGGTTAAAGATGTTATAAATAGAATATATCCAATACTCATCTACCTAGGGTCCAACCTTACTTATAAATAAATGATTATATTGATACTGGAGCTTCATGGTTAAATATTTTTTGGAGGGATCAACTCCCTATGTCCCATAGTCAATAATATGAATAATATATATACTAAACTCCACCTATGATGATTATCAAATTCTCATCTAGGCTTAACTAGATTCCCTAGATTCCCTAATTTCTTTATAAACTCTATATTTTCTACATGATCCTCTCCACCCTTACAGGACCCAATAGGTACATGCCTTAGTGAGATCAACTAAAAACCAAATACCATGATCAATATATATACCATTGCTCATTAATTGAAAATATATGAAGCTATAGAAAGTTGTACATTCCACTATCCCATACACTTATCTATCTATACAAAAATATCATATGATCTATACTTATAACCCCACCTACCCATTTTATGGTTGGGTACCATGCACTCAAGCACACACACACACACACATGATTTATGCACCCGATCATAACAAAATCAGAGAACCTTGTTTTATGGAGTATAAATTCACTAATATGTTATGTAGGAAAATATGGTTTTGCATGTTTTTGGCACAATAAGTAACAAAACCCTTTACAAGATCTATAAAATAAAATAAAAAATCAAACACATGTAATGTGATTCCTATATGCTTTAAATGATGAATTAACACACACCTACTCACATATGTAGACCAAGAGTGTAACATAAACCAAATAACCAATGAAAACACATCATTTTTTAAGAATAATGATAAGGTAAAATAAAAACACAAGTGAAATCCCAAACACTAGAAATTTGGGAATCCCTTACATAAGAGTTAGTTGTTCATCTACATAGGATGAATTTACAAGTCACATATGTCTTAATTATCTAATATACAATCCCAAATAGTGAAATAAAACAAAAATATAGTACTAATTTATAACATACCCTAACATTAGTATATAGAAAAAACCTCTAAAATATTTTGACCACTTGACCCTAAGTTATCCTCCTCATATTTCAGAAGTTGTTGACTAGTAGAGTGGGACTTTGGGTGATAATAAGGAGATTATACCCTCATATCAGAGTGAAAATAAGTCTTATTAAAACATTAGGACAAATAACTTAAATGAATCCAAAATAAATAATAAAAATATGGAAACACAACATGAAGTTCCAAAGGATTGAATAAGAACAGAGAGGGGTGGTGGCTGAATCAGTTTTGAACATCTATAAGTTTTAATACTTTTATAAACATAAACCTTGTAACCTATTAATGTTCATTAACTTATCATATTTATGTAAATACTAATGCATTTAAAATTAGAAAATAAATTTAATCACATGAGATTTATAAGGTTCAACCTTAGTGTGAGAACCTACATATTCATCATAGCCACTCCCATGGGTTTATAGAAGTTAACTATTACAAAGAAGTGAATAAAACTTATTCTATGTCCGATTAGACACCTTATATCTCCCAATATCATTGATTATACTAACTCCCACCAGTTTAAAAATGCTTCTTACAAACAAATGATCCATAAAATAAAATATCACAAAAACAATTTCTATTTAAAAATCTATATAGAACTTCAATCCTCTAACCCTAGGATTTGATTACCTTAGCATGATTGGCTCATTATGATGAACTCATTATGATGGAACATTTTCTCAAATGTCACTTCTCAAACAATACACAACTACTCATTTTAATCTCCCTCAGTCCGATATTCCTCAGCCTAGTTAGAAAACACTTCGTTGAATGATATTCTAATGATATCTTTGTCTAGAAAGTAACTCCAAATAAATCTCTATAGTGTTATGCCTTTTTTTCATGTGAAAAGTTTAAAAATTATGAATGTACTATTAATCTATTTTATAGTCATCCTAGAATGGAAAATGAAGAAAACAAAAATACTTTTCATACTTACTCAAATTCAAAAACCATTGAAATTCACTAATATTTAAACTTATTGTTTGACCAATTCAAATATTATGGAAACATATTGAATCACATTGAGTATTCTTAGTAATAATCCTTCTCTAACTTCATAATTTCTATTCATTACGATGGAAATTCCTCAGCTCATTATGATGGAACTTCATCATCTCATTATGATGGAACTTCCTCAGATCATTCTGAATTGAATTTCTTCATTAGAGTCTATCTGATTGACTTTCCTTCTCAAAGTTAGTATGATGGAATTTCCTCCTCATATTCAATCCAATTAACATTCCTTAATATATTTATTCTAATTTAATTTCCTCCTTAGAGTTAGTTTGAGTAACATTCCTTCTCAATTTCATTATGATTGACTTTCCTCTTTAGATTAAAGACAATTAAATTTCTTTATCAGAGTCAGTCTGATGAAATACTAAAAACAACGAAATTATCATTAAGAAGTTCTGAATCCAATGATAACCCAACTCAGTACATTTTAAATTCTTAAAAAATCATCAACACTAAACATTCAAACTTATAACAACTTCTATGTCTAGTAATTCTAGATTCGATGCAAACTTCGACACAATTTCAGGATCCAATACAATATTTATGATTTCTCCATTTTACAAAAATATACTATCTTGAGATTTTTCATGATTTATAAGAAATCCATGACTAGGAAAGGATATACTGATTAGTATAGGAAATTATTATGAATTCCCTTACTTTCTCTATCTTCTTTATTTTTAACTTAAACTCAATATTATTGGTAGCACCTCTTATCCCTATTTTCTTCATAATTCTTACATCATAATTGTTATAGAAAAATTATGATATTTGATAATTACAAACCAAAATATCAGTGTATGACTTTAGGTTATAAAGTAAAGAACTTTATAACTCCTAAATTTAATATTTGCCTTTATTTTGTTTACATCATTATGAGGTCCTCACTCAGAACTTATGACATTCAAACCAACACTATGTATGATGAATCTTCAAAGTCATGCCGATGGATCTATGTTTATTGGTGTTTCTGATCAACAACTTCATCTTTTTGAATAATTTTCTATCTGTTTCTATTAAGTCTGATGAATTGTGTCTAGAAGTCAACTTTCTCAAAACAAAAATTTTCTACCCCTTTGTGTTTGGGTTTGATCATTCTGTAACTTTCACATGTTTTTCAAAATCGTTCTTTTACAAAAGATTAGTTGTTAAAAATAAAAAACATTTTTAAAACAAAAAAGCATAGAGGTTCTTCAACACCACCTTTGTATTTGTTTAACACACTTGTTAATAATTTTTTCATCTTTCAAAAAGTTTCAAAACTCATGTTTTATAAACAAAACTTTGAATCAACACAAAATTTTCAACTTTTATAAAAAAGATATTTCTAAAAATAGAGTGTCTTGACACCACACTACTGTACAAAGTACTTTATCTGACGTAATTATATCCCACAATGAAAATATTTTTTTTTCAATGTTAAGATAAACTCCCACTAACTTTTCTTTTCCTCTCCCCCATTTTATGATAACCATAGCTTCATAGTTTAAAAAAAAGATAAGTAAAAAACTCTTACAAAGTAAAAATTTGTTAAATCCCCACCCCTTTGTCAAAATAATCCAAAGAAAAATTAGGGACTTCTTGAAAAGATTTAGGAAGTCATTAGAGGAGGATAAAAATGAATTTGTAGACTCAACTAAACAAACATTTATATTGGAATTTTCTTTGTGAAGATATAAAAAATTTTATAATTTTTTGAGATATATTCCAAACAATATATACGAGAACGACTTTCTATTTTATGAATTGAAACTTTATATCAATGTATTCAGATATTGAATATTGTAAATGATCTTTAGTTATATCAATTGCACTCTGATTATCATAAAGTATCATTAATGGTTTATAAATTTTTTCATTTAATCTTCCAGTTGGAGTTTCATCCACCAAAATGAGTACAAGCCTATATAGCCACAATATATTTTTATTCCTTTGTGCTCAATGTTACTAAAAATTGTTTCTTACTATGAAAACTGACACAACATTCACCCAATAAACATTTTCCACCGAAGGTTGATTTTCTATAATTACATTCTCCAAACCAATAAGCATCATTATAACCATGAAACTTCATAAAAAAATATTCTTTGGTACAACAACCCATTTGAATTTTTTCATTTGAAATATCTCAAAATTCACATTACTACCAAAATATGTTATTATTTTATATTACTTTGATATCTAGCACACAGTGTCAAAAAATGAACAATATCAAGCCTTGAGCCTATAAAGAAGACTTCTTATTAGTTTATGAATGTCTTTCTAATTCACACACATTATTGAATCATCTATACTCAAATTTATCCCCACTAATATTGGAGTAAAATATTATTTGTATTCTTCTATGCCAAGATTTTGTATCAATTCCCCCTCATACTTTTATTAAAATATGAAAATGTATTCTTTTGAACTAGTAAACCAAGGAAGAATGTTAATGATCCAAACATTAACTTATCAAAGTTCCTTTTCATTTATTTAAAAAATGTTTTCTAAAAATGTTTTCTATCCCCATAAAAAATTATATCATCCACGTAAAAAATTACAATAAGAGTTCTGAAGTCAAAATCTTTCACATATAATATTTTACTAATATTTCATTTAGAAAAATTAAAAATTCACAAAAAAGAAAATTCAATCTTATAATACCATGAATATGGAACTTTTTTAGCCCATAAAAATATATCTTCAATCTAAAAACATTGTTTTTTATCCTCATTATGTTGAAACCCACAAGGGTATTCAATAAAAACTTCATATTAAATTTATCCATTATAGAATAATGAATTTACATCCATCTAATATACTTTGTAATTATGTTGAGAAGACACTACTTGAAGTATTCTAAATGATTTTAACCATGCAATGGGGGAAAAGGTTTTATCAAAATCTACACTTTCCACCTGTGATTTCCTTTACAAACTAGTCTAGCTCAGTTTCATGAAACTTCTCCATGTTCATTCAACTTGTTTCTATAAACAAACTTTTTTGATAAAATTGTTACCTTTAAGATGTTGAACAAGTTCACATGTTATATTATCCTCAATTTGACCCAACTCTTAGTCATGGAATTCATACATTATTTATGTGGAAAATATTCTAAAACTAATTCTAGTTCAACTTTTGAGGTATGTGAAGTTTGATTTTATAATTTCATCTTCTTATAGTCTGAACTGGAGCCTTATGATTCCTATTAATATTTATGGTCTCAACATGTCTTTTTAGAGTAGCAAATTTTAGAGTTCCTCTTCCTACTTCACTTTACTCATCACACGATTCATCTGAATCTTCTTGCACATTACTTTTCTCACTTTCATTTTCATTGGATCCATTTAGTTTTTATTCCTCAACATTCCCAAAAACTTTTGTTAAAGAATATGTATTCTTAATAACCTTAAAATCATATTAGTCCACTAAATTGTGTAAATATTTGTTCCAACATTTATAACTTCTTCCATTTGTTGAATAACCTATCAAAGATTCTTCATCATATTTCTCATCAAACCTTCCCAGATCTAGATTATTTATTTTAAGTAAACATGAAATTATAAAAACATTGAAGTACTTCAATAATAGGGTTTATACCAGATTTCATGAGAAGTTATGTTGGATCTCATCCTTAATAAACATCTATTAAAAATATGTAAAAAATACTAACAACTTCTCTCTAGTATAAATTTGAATGTTTGTAATCTGCTAACATGCTTCTTCCCATTCCACAAAAATTATATTCTTCCTTTCTACTACTCAATTTTGTTGTGGAATATATGGATAACTATATTAATTTTTTATACCATGATTTATAAGATAATATTCAAAATTATTTCTTGTAAACTCTATTCCATTATATATTCTCAACTTTTTTATATAAACCCCAATTTCTTTCTCAACTACTTTTCTAAAGACTCAAAACATTTCTACATCCTCTTACTTGTGTTTCATAAACACGATTTTTTTCATAAGAGTAAAATAATAAATAAAATTGATAATGTAAAATAAATTTTTTTATTAATGTATCATCGTCCCACATAAATTTGAATGAATAAGTTCAAGAGGTAGGGTATAATGAATCTAAACTCTCTTATTAATTTTTTTAATCAGTTTACCTTTTTTAAAAGTTACCCAAACATCTTATTCTATTATTTTTAATTCTAGAAAGTTTTCAACAACATAAAACTTAAAAAGTTTTTTAATGTTTTTCTTCACAATGTGGCTAAGTCTTTAGTTCCATAACTCATTTTAGTATTCTGTACTTAAGTAATATGATTTTTTTTAAATTATGCTATTTGGAAGAGATTCCCATTGGTTCTTTCTCCTTTTGTTATAAAATTTCCATATTTCACACTTTTGATAACACGAAAATATTTTTTAAATATCAGTTATTTTTCATCATCACAACATTTACTTACACTAAGTAAGTTATGTTTTAGTCCATCAATAAACAATAATTCCATAGATTTAAACCTTTTAGCTTCAATATCAACCATTTTGAATTATTTGCTTTTTTGAGAACTATCATTCCCAAAGGTAACTACACCTCCATCATGATTTTCAACATGTTTCAAGACCTTTAAATCACCTATTATGTGTGAAGAAAAACCACTATCAAGTATCCATTGTTAATTTTTTTCAAGATTTCAAGGCACCCTTAACAAAAAAGGATCTTTCTTCAAATTTCTTCTTTCCTGTATCCTTTTATTTTTCAGCCTACAAAAATTTTCCTAGAAGAGTAGTCAAACATTCTTCATAAATATGACCCATTTGATCATATCTTCCAAAAACGTATTATATATAATCAAACTGATTCTTTATTAGAAAGTTTCTAACATCTTGAGAATTAATTTTTTCATCTTTCTGTAAGTTAGGAAAGTTATTTATTATACTTTCACTATTTATTCTACTCTGCTCAAAATTATTACAGGTAGAGATAGTTTGTGCCAAAAATTACAAGCCCTATTCTCAGAGATTCTATAGCATGAAGAAAAAAATAAAATATTGATTTTCTATTAGAGTAATATATTTCTCTATAAATTGTTTTTTGAGATTGAAAAATTCTCCCTTCTCTAAAAATATTTGGACATGAAACATCTTTCCTCCTGAGTGAGTTATAATTTTTTATATGAAATATGTTTATCAGATACTTTTTAAAACTAAGACTTATCAACATTTTTTTCAAAAACTAAAATGTTAGAAAAATAAGATGAAATATTATTTTTGGTGAGTGAGTATTTCACCTGATTCTTGATTTGAGATCTCTCAGGGACATTATAATTCTCAGATTTTACTTCTAAAGGTTTTTTTGAATTTTTCATTTATATTTCTTAATGTATTTTTGGCATCAACAAGTTTTTATTGAGACTTGATAACTTCATATTCCTTGATATCCAATTTATTTCTGAGATCTTAAAAAATATTTTTCTGTTTGAAATTCTAATTTTGTAACTTAATATATCCTAAATGTATTATTCTTATTGCTTGAAAACAGATTTTTCACCTAGATAAAAATTTAAAATTTATTTATTTATCATTATGATTTATTTATTGATATATATTTTTCTCTTAATACATTCAAAAAGTTCTATTATGAGCTGATACTATCTATAAGATTATTCACATCCATATTTTTTTTTCTATTTTAGGAGTCTTCAACTTTATCAACTTTTTTAATGATTGTTATGAACTTTTATGAAATTCCATCCTTTAAGTAATTTTTTTAGTTGAGTCTAATTTAGCTTTCCTACTTAGCATATTCATTTTGTCTCCAGTAAACATCTTCTTATATTTTTTGGGAAAATTTTATTCTTTATATATTTTTTCTACTTCTTCCATTGTGGTTTTTCATCAGAATCATCTCTATATACTTTAGCATTATTCTTTGGTAAATTCATAAAAAAGTTTCTAATTCCACCACACTCAAAAACATTAATAGGAATTTTTCATCCATACTTTCCTATTACTCTTTGAGAGTTATTTGATATAAGAGACATGATTTAATCATTCAACTCATTATCCTCTTTATCTTCCGAGTCACAAGGATCAACATATTCAACATTTTTAATTTTCATTTTCCTCATGACATCAAATTAAATTTAATATTTAATATTCTATTTGAATGTTCGTTCTTTACCCATTTTATAAGAAACAAAAATGGTATTCAATTCATCAAGATATAAATTATCCTTATCTTCTAAAGAGTAAATTTTTGAATCAAATATATCTGAAAAGTTTATCATAAGTTTCTTTATAATTGTAGAATAATATAACACATCTCTAAATCCTTTGATGTTGTAAAAATATTCATTTAACCTGGTAAATAATTTATAAATTGTTTGTTCATATCTTATTCTTATCTCTTCATACTCACTACACCAAATTTTTAGCTTTTCTTCCTTTACATTAGTATTCCACTATAAAATACATTCCAACTTTTACTATAAACTATTTTTAGTTTTGAGACCCATTAAATTTAAATAAATATTTTATGATAAGGATTTGAGGATAGAATTTCTAGATTTTCCCTCAACTTATATATTTATCTTATCATCAAAATTCATCGGGGCATCCTTTTTTACAGGTGTAAACCCAATTTTAGAAGTATTGAAAAATTCTAGTGAATAATATAGGAGACAATGAATCATCATGTTTTTCAATCCATAATATTTATTCCATAAATTGTAGTAATTACTCTAGTATTGAAATAATTTATATTTTCCATGATAAGGATTAAAAACTTTAACCTTCCCATTTATAACAATTAAAGTTCCAAAGGATCGAATAACAACTGATAAGGGGGGTTGAATCATTTGTCAAATTTTTATAAGTTTCCATAATTTTAAAAACATAACCACTGAAATATGTTAAAGATTATTACCTTATCATAATTTTTAAAATACTCATTAATTAAAAATTAGAAATTCAAGTAAAGAAAAATAGTTTCATAAGGTTCGACCTCAGTGTGAGAACCTATATTCTTTCTATATCCACTCCCATGGGTCTATGGAAATTCACTATTATGAAGAAGTGAATACAACTTATGAAAAATCCAGTTAGACACCTTCTATCTTCTGATAATAATGATTATATTCAGCCATGTCAATATAAAATGTTTTCATAGAAATAATTGAACCATGAATGAAAACATCACAAAAACAATTTTCTATTCAAAAATATATCCAAAAACTGAGTTTGATGACCTGGGGTTTTATTGAATCATTACTATTGGCTCATTATAATGAAATCATTATGATGAACTCATTACAATGGACCTTTTTCTAAAACTTCACATCATAAACTCACCTCAACTACTCAGTCTGATATTACTAAGTCTGATCTTCCTCAATATGGTAAGAAAACTTACATTTTTCTGATCTTTTAAAAGATCTATGTCCTAAAAGTAACTCTTACTCAAAATCAATAGTACTCCAACTTTTGCGCCCATCAAAAGTTTACAAAGTATGAATGTACTGTGCATTTATTTATAGGCATCCTAGAATGGAAAATTTAGGAAAGTAAAAAACATTCCCCACTCAGTAAAATTAAAAAACCTCAAAAATTAACTCATATCCGAACTTCATGTTTGAAAAATTAAACTCTTCTAGAACCTTATTAGATTATCACGAACCTTCTTAGAAATCATCCTTCCAAAAAATAATAACTATTATTCAGTGAGATGGAACTTCCTTATCTCATTATTATGTGACTTACTCATCTCATTATGATGGAACTTCCTCATCTTATTATGAATTGACTTTACTCAATAATGTTAGTCTAATTAAATTTCCTTCTCCAGGTCATTCTGATTGAAGTTACTACTCAGATTTCGTCTGATTGAATTTTTTTCTCACAATTAGTCCAATTAACTTTCCTCCTCAGAGTCAGTCTGATTAACATTCTCTTTTAGATTCAGTAAAATTGAATTTTCTTATCAGAGTCAGTTTGATCAATATTCCTTCTCAGAGTCATTCTGATGGAATCCTCATAATGATGTAATTCTCATTATGATGGAATTATCATTATGATGTTCTATATCATATGATGAATCCACTCAAAAACATGGAAATTATTAAAAATTCATCAATGTTACACATTCTTTACAACATCATTCCGACTTCCTCACTCAACAACTTTTAAATTTCTGACCAACATCGATTCCAATGAATATTCAAAGTAATTCCAATAGATCTAAGATCGATGGTGCATCTGATAAAAAGAATCATCTTTTTGACTAATTATACATCTAGTTCTTCTTAGTCTGATGCAATACATCTAGAAGTCAACTTTCTTCAAAACAAAACTTTTATCCCCCTTTATTTTTGGGTTCTAACATTCAATAACTTTCACCTATTTTTTAAAACCATTCTTTTACAAAATATTAGTTGTCAAAAAATTAAAAACTTGTTTAAAACAAAACATCACAAAGAATCTTCACAACATAAAATATTATATATATAAAAAATAAACACACCATACTAGAATATAATAGAATAAGATATAGGATGCCAGAAGTGGATCAAACCTATATATAAAAAATTAGAAGGTATATAGAAAGAACAAATATAAACTAGCACAACGGATCCACTCATCCTAACTCCTAAACCATTGATGTCCCAGATATACATCCATTGCACTTACATCCCCTAGGAATCATTAACAAGGCCTCTTCCTATTCTAGATTAATAAAAAATAAAGACTATAAACACATTGAGGATCATATCCATGATGTGGGTAAAACTCATTAATCTAGCACCAGTAATGTTCCTAAATTGATCTAGTAAATACTTGTGAATGATCAATATGAAATAATAAATTATAAGGAAATAAAATAAACTCCACAAATCATGGAGTGATCAACAGTCAAACCATTTTAAGTCTACCGACATTGCCTAGAACCAGAATGGGACAATACACCCATAATCTGGAAATGTTTGAAGTATCTCATAGTCTAGAAATTTCCATATTACTCAGTGAAGAACATTATTATCATTCCAAATCAACAATGAAACCCATTAAGAATTTTAATCTTTAAATCAACACACCCTAATAGAAACTCACATATGATGTACATCACACCTTTAAAAAATGATCACATTCACACTATAATACATTTAACACATTTAAGGTGCATCCCTCCTTCGGTTTTATGGTTAACATAATCACCCAAAGCTACTATAACCATAGAGTACCCTACTAATAATTTGTTGGTCAACCAAAATTCTCTTTTGTTTACATGAACTCAATGGAATTATCCCCAATAGTGATATTAATCACTAATATCCAATGAAAATATACCTAGTGAACCTTAGTCTCCCCTATAATCTGTGACCATTATCACCCCATCTAATACCATAGATATCATCACCCTAAAACCATGATTAACATAATGATTCTTTATCCAAGAACATCCCCCACAACTCAATATAAAATTTACAAAACCCTTCACATATGGAAAAGTCATCATCTACCATGGTATCAATGTATGAATCTCTGGGAACCACTATTGGTCTTGGTTTGTATCACACCCAATTAGGGAACTAAAATAACAATTTTAACATCAAACAAATGCATTAATACAAGGTTAATGATTCTCTAATATCATAGGGAACCTGTGAAAATTATATAAACTATCAAGAAAACATAGGGAACACTTACCTGGTATTGGTAGGATCTTACTCATTAGATTCAATAGAAAAATTCATACCAAAATAGAAAAAATATAGAACCAATATAAAGTACCCTAAAATATATATTTCAGTCGAAAATAGTTTCAAAAATGATATTAATAAAGATATATGAAGTAGTAAAATGAGCCATACTTGCAACAACTATATACAAGATATGACATGGAGAATAAATCATGAATAGGGGAGATAATCATTTGGGAGGAGAGGGGAAAAGAGAGTGGGGTATGGGAAATCCCCCATTAGGAAGAAAAAATGATCCTCCTCTCATTATAAAATACCAAGTAATTAAATTTCAAATATTTAAAAATAAAAAAGTAGAGGGTTACCTGGTATCTGGTCCCCTTTCACCGATTTTTGGGGATGCATCTGAGGTCTTTCGACTAGATAAGGGACCTCATAGAACCGCACCCTCAACCTAGGCACATAATTTACCTAATATTAGTCCATTAAATACCTAATGGAATCTATATTCAAGGATATATGTCCAAATCTTTGACAAACACTTGAAAACAATCCTATTAACCTTTACCAACTCCCCCAACAACTCAAATATTCCTTATTACACGTGGTTAAATCGGTGCAAGACCCCTTAATACCTTAACTAACTTCACGAGTCATTAAAAAATGTTATAAAACATAAAATAATACTACTAAAAATGGTTTATAATTTCAGATCATATGACTAAGATCAATGGAATTTAGCTTAATATGATATGACCAAGACTATTTTCAAGTTTTTTAAGGTCATACAACTCGTACCACTTGGTTAATTGTTCATATAAATGACATGAGTGTGGTATTTATTCATAAACAACCATATATAGAATGACATGATGATAGGTAGGTTAACCAAGTTGGTAGTTACACTAATAATGGAATCTTGAAGGAAGGAGTGGTGGAATTACTCATGATAATCCCTAAAAAGATCCAATTAATGATCTTGGAGAATGTGTGGGGCTTACATTAGGAAGTTAGTCCCTATGTTAAGGTTTTTTATTAATAACTATATTGGAATTTAGTACTTGGTAACACACCATGATCTCTTCAAGTTAAGGGATCCTTATTATCAAGAGGTTATAGGATTGTCCAAACCTTATGAAAATTTTTTAAGAAATGGGTCTACCTAATATATATCATTTATATGATAAAAATGTATTTTATCAAGGGGCATGTGAGTATGTAATTCGTTTTTGGGTTTTGAGTGACACTCATGAAAATTATCATCCAATCGAGAATATAAAATTTGGTGTAATTGGATCAATAAGGGGTTTTGATTCACATGAGATGGCATCATTTCTTCCTTAGTTGGATGATACATGATTCCATAAATAATAGGTTGAGTTAAAATGCCTTAGAAAAAAATTATGCACTCTAAAAAATAGGTGTATACAATTTTTATATCCCATGATTCAAACTTCTTTTTGGAGGGACCATATGGAAAACAAAAATTTTCTCACTAGGTTTACATGATAGGTTCTCAATAGAGGAAAATAAACAGAGGTCATGAAAAATATCCCCTTATTATCATAAAATTTTTACCCATGGGTTTTCCTGTTGAACCATGGATATTCATTAGAGGGTTGGGTAATTCATGATCATCACATGATGATTTAACTTCCTCAATAAAATTTTTAAACCCTAAAATGAGAGGTAGATCTGGATATTTGTAAGAAATTCCTTTCACCTAATACCATGAAATTCGGGATTGAGGCTATAGGGGTTATATGTATCCACACATCCTTGCTTTCTGTCATATAATTTTTAAACATAGGGAATCTAATTTTTTTTCTATATGATGCAAATGATAAATGAACTTATCCTTAGTATCTTTGTTAGTTGACCATCTATATTTTCAGTGTTTCTAAAAACCAACTAAAATTTGGTCGTTCTGGGTTAAAAACTAACAAAATTTGTGGGGGGGGGGGAATAATTTGGAGTGTATTCTTCTACATTTGTGAAATTGGAACTAGGAATGGTAATTCAACACCCATAAATATTGTAGTCCCCTATACATAAAGGATTCCTTAGAGTTACATAGTGAATAGAAAATTTTATATTTTTTCATAATATTTAGGGATCATATGAATTTTTATCACCTATTTTCACTTAATTGAATCTATAATATTATAAATATGATTGGTAAGCATTCTTTTTATTATATTATGGTTATGGTCTCTCATATTAGACTAATAAAATTAATTTTTGTTTTCAAAATATTTTTCATTTTAATATAGACTCGATGTTTTCCCTTATTTTATTATAAAAATGGATTTTGGGTCTCCTCAAAAACCCTTCTTGCAATATGAATGATAATTTGAAATTTATTAATAAAGTCATCAATAAAATAAAACATGGCCTAGTAAACCCATACCACCAGACTCTATCAACCAACATAGAATCTGGTTTGAGGAGATAACTATTTTCCATCCATCTTCTCTTGTATGGTTTTGGTTTTCTTAGTGATTTCATCATCCCATCATTATTTTTTAATATAACAGAGCACTGGTTTAACACAAAAATTGGTACATAATGAGAAAATATTTATTTTAATTATATATTCACAAAAAAGGATGAATAAAATATTACTTAAATATTTTTAACTCGTTGAAAAATTATATATCTTAGCACAAGTCATTGAGGTAGAAGTTAATAGTTAAAATTACATCATTAACATATCTATAGGAGATAATTAGAAGCTATGGGAATTTATAAATATTTTTAGGTTTCATAGTCATTAAACTATAGGACCAATGAAATCAATTTTGTTTTTCTACGAAAATATATCGTACAAAAAATACAATCCACATTCTATATATTAAATATTTGATCAACTTTTGGGTTGTATAAAAAGATTTAGGGTTCACCGTCTTGGGGGATATCTATCTTGAGTTAATTTCTCCATTATTTACATGGGAGGTTAAGGATACTTGTAATAACCTAGGTTTTGGGGCATTGAGACTTTAAAATATTTCATGTTGTCATTCCAGAGCAGGGCGTTCAGATGGCGTGCAATTCTGAGGCCCGGTGTGCCCGAAATTAATTATATAAAAATGTTAAGTGTTTTTATATTACGCATGCGTGGTTAACTAAAGAAAATGTTATATATCATAGAAGGTTGATCGGATTGGAAAAACGAGACCACAGTTAGGTCCGGAATGTAGTGTTTACCCAAGGCATGTCATAAAATAAGTCGGCGCGGGACGTTCAGACCCCTCGCTCGTTAGCGGTGTGTTAAATGGATAAATTAAATTAAATTATTCATTTAATAGCTCAAACCCGAGTAACTCCTAAATAGTTGCTCAGATGGGAAAACCGAGGGCACCGTTGAGTCTGGAGCATGTTGTTTACCCTCGGCAGGGTGTAAAAGTTTCGGGCATGGGCTTGCTGTGAGATATGTCACCCAGGGGAGAATGATCATTTCCAAATAACCACTTAGTGATTTTTATCACTGAATTTCCTTTCAAATAACTTTTAAACGAAGTCTCGGAATAGAAATATAAGACTTCTGTTGATTTTTAAATAGGGTGTTTTTCCTGGGCGTGATATAAAATAGGCGGGCGTAGAGGTTTCGGAATCCATGTCTGTTGAGAGAGTTTTAGTGAATTTTTATAAATTCACTAAGTGTTGAGGGGAGACCCATTTCTTCCTCCCTCTCTCTCTCCCTTCCTCACTCCCTCTCTCACTAGAGTTCTTCACCGTTCTTCGTCATTCTTCACTGTTCTTCGCTGGATTGAGGAGCGGAATCCGGCAGATCGAAGCAGGATCGAGCGGACGTGTCACCAACGACAAACAGATCCAATGAGGTAGGATTCTTGTTTATTTTTTCCTCACCTTAATCAATTTCTGATTTTTCTTTCAATTTCGTTGTTCTAATTCTATTATTCTAAATGTAGGACGATGGACACATGAACACGACCATCGTATGGGCCCCGTTCTACATTCCGTTCTTGGGTGTTCTTTGTCCCAATTTTCAGACGCGCAAATATTGGGCGGTTCGTCAAGCGATAAGCGGCGTTGTGAAGCTCCGGTCCTGGGGATCCTGAATCCGCCATTGGTTTTGAAATCGGACCTCCAATCAACTCCTGGTGGTCCACGGAAGGGAGGGGCGATGACGCCCTATCGCAGTCGGAGAAGACCCCCGAGGTCAGCGCCTCGGGGGTGCGGAGGAAGATAAGGACCCGCCAAATGCATGTCCTGTTGAGCGATGCAGAAGACTGGCCAGTTGTCCGGTCTATGTGGAGAAAACCGGACCTGCTCGGGTCCGGTGCAGCTGGGCGGGCCGCGGCGTGATGGGCCGGACCCGCGGCTGGGCCGCAGGCCGGCATTTCGGACTAGGCCTGCCAGGGTGAACCAGCTCAGTTAGGCCCCCTTGTGTTCGAGGGGCCGTATATTCTAAACGGCGTGTCCGTTTGACACGCCGTCTGTGGCTGCAGAATCGTGTCGGCGAGGCACTATTTTTAATGTGGGTTACGGGGTCGTTAGATTTTTTCCGCAAAGATGGTTTACCCGAAGAGGTTTAATTTAATAATAATAAATTATTAAATAAAACCTTCGATGGACGCACTTCGCGAGCCGGACGTCTGTTTGACGTGCCGTCAGAGACACTGTGGTCCTGAAGTTGAGACGAACCATCCGAAGTTCATTTAGAACCTTTGTGGTTTGGTTTCATTGCTCAGAGTCACAAAATGCTTAATGCGAATAATTAATTAATTAGTAAATTAATTAATTAATTAATTATTGCGTCGGAACTAACTCTTGTTGGGGATGTCTGATTGACGCGCCTTTAGCGGAAGCGCGACCCCAGTCCTCATGTGGACATTTTGAGATGCTTTTTGAAGTGCTCGGATTGGAGACAAGGTGCAGGCCCCATAGGGCCTAGTTCGCACATTTTACGGTTAAATGCCTTTTGTTCACCCAACATCCATTAAGGGTGTTTGTGCACTACATTCTGTGTGTTTTTCTGAGGGGATTGCAACAGTGCGTTCTGCCCGCCTAAAATTGAAGTTGAGTTGTGGGCCCCACAATCTGTCTTTTAAACGGTGTGCAGCGTACTGTGAATTTTTCTTCAGGAATCTGTTCGGGGAAAATGAATAGTCGTTTTGACGTGTTTTTATGAGAGAATCAAGATGGCGCAGTTCGCTTGACCATTTTCAGGATCGTGGTGTTGGTCCCACATTGGTTATGGTGAATAGTACCTTTTTCACCGGGTGTCCATTTTGGGCGATTGAGTAGTCAATCCCATGTGTTTTTCCAATGGGATCGTAGTGGTGTGATCCGTTTGTTCAGTTTCGTCATTTGGTGTGGGCCCCACACGGGCTGGCTACAGTGAATAGTACCACATTCACCGGTTGGTCGTTTCGGGCGAGTAAATGGTCTATCTCTCATTTTTTTTCCGCGAGTATTGCAATGATGTGATACGTTTGGGCATGTGGAGCCTTGTTTGAGATCTTATTAAATGTGGAAACATGAAAGGGTTTTGGATGGAGGTCCCTTTGATGCACTCCGAACCAACGTACGATAGCGATGTTGGTAACACCGGGTGATGTCATTTGCAATGCTGAGTTATCTGTCCACTTCCGGGTCTACCCTCCAGTAGGGCTGGGCAGTGGGTCGCCTGTCGACTTATTAGGGTCTACCCTCCTACAGGCCTGGGCAGTGGTAATCCTCTGAACCCTACTGATTTGTGTGGTAATATATTTTCTTATAATTATTCATCTCGATGTTTCCCTATTATTACCTGCTTGAGTCAAATATAATGATGATATTACAACTATAGATGATAATGATTCATGAAGAAACATGATTATAGGTCAATATACCTTTAATAGAATCTATAATTTGGATCCCTTGTGACTACCTTATAGTATGTGTTTATTTTTACTTGAATGTGTCTGTGAATGATCTAGTACACTAGAGGAAAAAACACCTCACTCATAGAGTTGGGTAGTCCAACAGGTTATGAGATCTAAAAACAGCATAAATGCTATAGAGAAGAGGAGTCCCAAAAAAAACAAGTTATCTAGTGGTCAATAGTATAAGAGGTCCGGCCATATAGGTGTTTCATATGACATAAATCAAGTTCCTCCTTTGGGGATATAGAGACAGCTCCCACCACCATTAAATGAAAAGTATCCAAAGGTATGGTAGAGATGGAACACCACACATGCTCCACTTTCCTTGTAGAACATATTGGCCTTATTTATAACAGTAGCGGACCTCCTAATTCTCATGTATATCATAACTCTCATATATGACAACTTTTATACCAAATAAAATGTGTTATAAACCTAAATCCATGATCTATATGTGGTTTTGTAGTCTATGGGAGATAAAGAGTAAACAAATTATATAATATTAATTCTTTTATGAGAGTTATCTAGATCATATTTCAAATAATCTTTAAGAACATAATAAAAATAGGCAATGTCATGCTCTCATAAACATCATGAATTATGCATCAAATATTATTCATTACTAATCCTTCTTTGTAATAGGAATATTTGAACACATCATAAGTTCAATAATATCTTGATTACAACTTAAATGATGAGATGACTAGAAGATTCGATATCCAAACCCCATAATACTTCCTAATATCAACTATGACAAGATGACATACACTTCCTTAGGAAGGGGAAATTCAATTCCATGAATAGGGTAAAGAACTTGCTACCTAGATATATGACGAACTTCCAATTTATCTTGAAATAGATTTTTTTAATTCCAAAAACAACCAGGTGTTGTGACAATATCTCATTTAAAATTTCATATTTAGATAGATTACCTATTTATAGATCCCTCCCTTATTTATGAGGATGCATTTTATTTTATAAAAATATACTAGGCCCATAATTTGTGACATTGATAGAGACTTTTCGAAGTAAATATAAAATAACTTTATTCTCATATCACATCACCCTGAGTACATACCCATGTATTTACCTATAAGATATTTAGAGCTGCTCAGAAAATTTATTGCAGAATAAACCTAGTTCAATGGAATTTTGGTTGGTATTTATGATGGAGGGGATACACCACCAAATTATCACAAGTCGTGCCATAAGTTACGGGAAATATTAATATGGTTATTGATTTTATAACTCATGATGGGGTGTAATGAATAGAAAAACCTATATCTTTTCCAAAACCTAAAGCTGAGTTAGATAATGTTATATATCATGTGTCATAGGCCATATATTATACTTTGGTTTTAGGAGTTAGTATATCAAATTTATAGGTTGAGTCCAAAAATTATTTCATTAATGCATGACCCTTATTGTACATGTGGGTATTGTGCTAACACTAATTCCATATATGGTTAATCTTGGTTAATTATATGTGGGAAAATAACTAGCGGTACAAGGGATAAATAATATGATAGTTGGCACCTCGAATCCTTTAACCTTGACCTAAAATGAAAATCAATATCCATAAATAAAATTTAATCGAATAGGGAAGTTGTTATGATGTATTGAGTTATAAGATAAAAGGCATGGTGTAGTATCCACACATCAATTACTTATAATACATTAGAGGATATTAGAAGTCATTTTAGGTAGCTACACATTCATTTTAAAATCCATGGAATTGGAGGGTATGACTTTCACACCTTATATGTAGTTATATATAACAAACAAGTTGTGAAAAAAAAATAAATGAATGTGGAGGGAAGATCTCACAGAGTAAAGTAATATAGTTGATTTCAAAAGTCCTAATAATGGACTCTATATAAGATTAAGTGTGAGTATAAGGGGGGGGGGGGGTCAACTCTAATATATAATTTTTTAGAATATGGTTATCATAGATCAACTTGGTAAACACTTCCTAATTATAAAAAATTATTTTTATAAGAAATGTTTTCATATAAAGAATATTATGAGGAGATATGTTATCTATGCGGCATGTGGTACCCAATTATGACCCAAGGTAGATTTCAAACATAACCAATATAAAGAGTTTCACTAGGTGGTTGATTGTGCATGATATAAAATAATGGAGTTGAAGAGATGATTAGAAAAATATTTCCACACACCTACCAATTTTTATTATTATTTATTTATATGTATATGGATTTTGGAGAGTCTCTAGGATATGAATTTCAAATACTTCTATATTCTATATCAATGAATAAAGAACCTGGTATTGTCATCAATTTTCTCCGCATACAAATTCACACACCCATGTGCTTCTATAAGGGGAAGGGTTTCATGGTATTATAGTGTTTTTTCTAGAATAATTTACTAGGAATTTTATTTCTTTCAATAATTTAAATATTTATAGATTCATTTATAAATATACCTTGGATAATTGTAAAAATGTATATAGAACATCCCCAATATAAAATGAACTCACCTAAACATGAGAAGTTTTTTTTTTGTAAATCATTATTTAACTTGATTGATTCAAAAATATAGAAGGTTGAAAGAATGAGTATTCTTTATATATGTGTGCCCAGATGAGTCTACATAGGCCACATATGGGGTACATGTTTCATCACTATAATCCAAGGTTATTTTATTAGAATGAAGATAAAGGATTAATTTCCACCGATGAACATGAACTTGGATAAGTATTGGTTTTTTGTATCCATTTTATCATTCAACAATGACCAAGGTTTGTCGTTTTGGAAAATAAGTGAAAATGGATGATCTTGAATCATCCCATAACCCACACTTATGAATATAATTCTAAACATACATGCCTTTACAAAAAATGTAAAATTATAACCAACTCCTAGAATAAATTCTTCAGTGTCATTGGGAATTAAGTACATATTACATCTTCAACCTATAAAATTAATTAAAATCCTTCAATTTTCACTCCTTATAAAATTTAATAATATCATTAAAACCTATGACCACAAAGGGAAATGGAAAAACATAAGAAATGAGTGAGATAAAATTATAATAAAGTGAAAAAACATTCAATGAGATATAGAGATGTTATTAATAAATCATTAATATTTGGGATACATGGTCATGGGATAAATGAAATTATTAATGAAATAAGATCATGAAACCATAAGAAATAAGCTTGAGTCATGACAAAATAATAAACTTTCATGGAATAAAATCCATAAAATAATGATTCTAAAAGTATAGAATATACCTATCATTGTATTCCATGGGTTTTTGCACCACTTGTATAAAACTCTTACCACTATCCCTAATGAAAACCCTTTGACGTAAAAATTTGTCAAGTGAATAAGAATTAAAAATCATTACATGTTTTAAGGACCTTTGATAAGTCTACCAAAACATAGTGAACATGGATTAATTTATATTTTTATAAAAATAGTGGATTATATTTATTCTCTAGTCCCATAAACAGAGTGGATTATATTTATATTAAGTACTATAAAAATATTTATCTCATGAGAGGTAAAAATTTATCCAATACCATAGAGGACTATATAATTTCAGGCCTACATATCATCATATTGATATATCAAAACATAATTGTTCCAAATAAATATGAAAACAATCATAAATCCATAAAAAACACATCATCATTGACCTATAAAAATAAATATTACATCCAATGAAATAATATAGTTATAAGGTAAATAACCTTAAATCAAGATAATTAAGTACATGTTATTCAACCATATAGAATAGAGGACATATAGTCAAGTGAATAATTTCCCCAACAAATAAAATGTATGGGTATCCAAATTAATGAAAATAAAAAGAAATGAGTTTATGGTATTCAAAATTTAATCGAATTGGAAAAAAAATTATTATTCAATGTTTATGATAATTTGAGACCTGGGTAATGATTGATCATTTCCATGAAATATATTTCATTTTCACCACACTGTACATATATAAGAACTTGGATAATGAATCTGTGGATTATTTTGATATAGTATTCATTTTGGAATATGATATCATTCAAGGAAATACAACACCAAAAAAAATGAAGATCATATTTTGAAAGAGTATTGAAATAAATGATAATTCTTTAAATTAATATGAGAAATTGAATAGGTTTTAATAAAACAATTTCTTAGTTTTCACCCAAAATTGAAATAGAGAAAACTTCATTTTTATGTCAGAAAATAAATTCAATAAAATGATCTTTTGAAAATTAACGATGATTATAAAATTTAATATAGATAAAGTATTTCAAAAAATATTTATACGAATATAAAATAAAATAATAGAGAAATATTGGAAATAGTTTTCAAAACATTTGAAGCTATTTTTTAAAAAAACAAAGAAATTAATCACTTAGAATAATAACTTTAAAAAGTTTATACAATGGTATTTAAAAATTTATATTAATGGTAAAATTTTTGAATAATAGAACATTGAAAATAAATAAATATAAAGTAGTAGAATCTTGTAGATAGATATATATTAGAAAATAATACCATACAAATTCATTAGTTTTGAATTAATGAAATAAATGGAAGAAAAGCATTAAAACATACTTATTCATAGAAAATAAATAAAAAAGAATAATAAATAACATATAGGAATGATATTATAAATTTTTAAACATTAAGAGAGTGATATATAGAGTTATAGAGAACAAAACCAAAATAATCAAAAATAATAGGAAAGAATCCTTATAAACAACTAAAGTATGAACTATAAGTCCATAAGGGAGTAACATAGACAATAAATACATGAAAAATTAAATTAATATATTAATTAATTTATCCAAAACCTTAGATATAATAAAAAGAAGAAAATATATTAAATAGTGTAAGAATACTTGAAAAGAGTGAACATTTAGATATAAATCTTACCTTGATTCTTAACTCCTTTCGTATATCTTATAAATTTAGGAATATTCAAGTTTATTTTATTATTTTATTTATTCATATTGTTTATCATGTTTATTTCATTATTAATAATCATTTTAATTAATTTAATAAATTTTAATATTCATTTATTAAATTACTTTTTCTTACATTTGTAATTTTGAGGAAGGTTGGTCCATCATTTCAAAAACATTTGGCGCAATGTTAATGTTCGATGGTAAATTTACAATGGTAAAATAAGATTTATAAATTTCAAGGTATGATATTAATTCTAATATATAATTACAAGAGTTAAATATTTAAATATATTCAACAAACTAGTTCAAAATCAATAATAATTTCTTCATATTCTTATTTTAAGTATTTAAAAAGTCTTTTTAACTGTTTAATTTAATTAATATATTATAATTATAGAATCATAAAGTTATATTTATTTTATTAATCATGTTATATTAAAAATATTATATAAATTTTTAGGGATATCCTTGAAAGGAATAAGTAAAAATAAAACATTGTTGTTTAATAAGACAATATAAAATCATCATGGTTGAATGAGGTTTTTAAAATGGATAAAAGAAGAATAAAATTAATAAATATTTGAGATTAAAAAAAAATATTCTATTACAATTAGAATAGTTTTTTAAAATTAAAGTAAATAAATACTTATGGTATTGAAAGGGGTAAGAGGATAATTGACACTAAAAGACACAATTTTATAAACCCATACTTCAATACAGTAATAGCTTGAGAAAAAGTGTTTGATGGGAGGTAATGGATAATAACTTATTGATAAATATTTAAAGTGAAGTAAATAAAATGGAAATATAATCATAAAAAAAGATTTTGGTTAACTGAGTTTTAAGACAAAATAATTACAAAAAAAAGATAATAAATACATGGGAACCCTTACTTTGACATACTAACATCTTATGAAAAAATGTTTTATGAGAGGGAATATGTAATATCAAATTAATAATAGACTAAGAATATTGGAATAAAATGAAATTATAAGAATGTAAAGTGAATATCATAAAGTATATGGTAATAAGAGAAGGTTTTTACCCTTTTACTTATCTTGGTGTCCCCGTGTTTTGGGGATGACCTCATATTTTCCATTTCACTCACATTCTGGGTCATATCAGAATATAATTGGCATATTGGAAGGTAAATTATCTATCTATTTATAATAGTTTATGTCCTATTAAATAAATTATTGTTTCTAATTTTGTTTTTTCTTTCTTGATTTATAAATTTCCATCTTTCCTTCTGAAAAGAATCGAAATGTCCATTAAAAACTTCTTTTGGAGTGGGGGCACCCTGAGAAGAAAGCTGATTACTTTCCATTAAAAACGATGTCAACACCTTAATATTGGTAGAATTGGAATCAAATTTATTTCTAATTTTAATTAATATATAAAGTAACATTTTATATGGAGTCCCATAGATGGTTCAACATAGACTCTTGGCATTCTTAGATCCATATTTCTCAACAAGCTCAAATAGGAAATTATGAATTATGTGGACCCATCCGTATGGTCGGTTCTTATTGGATCCTTCTCAATTATTTTATCTCATATTAGATAGAAAAATAAAAATAAAATTTCCTCTAAAATTATGGTTAGAAAACTATATAGGTACAACCCCTTTGGATCTTTAACATTTGGTTTATCCAATAATAGATCTTAATGTTATGATCGGTGAACAATAGAACGTCTCTCTTAATGAAAATCTTGATGAAGATAAGCCTTTGGTTAGAAATCATAATTTCAATTATAGGGAAGAATTGACGATTTTGGAACCATTAGTTGACAGAATGATCACTCCTAAAATATGCTATTAAAATGCAGTAGATAGGAATTGATAAAAAATGATTATAATGCTGAATAAGTCCAAGATCTCTCCATCTAAGTTCACACTACTTTGGAGTCTGGTTAAATCTATGATGCCTACTAATTAATTCCTTAGATATATATCATTTATTTTTATTACATATATACTCTATTTAATTATCATAGGGAATATATTAGTTATCACTTTATAAGTTCTGATACTACCTCGATATTATGGAATTTGGTATATGATAAATTTTAAATGAAACCCATATGGAATGAAACTATAAAAGTAAAGATTAAATACAAAATTGGTATTATTTTCTATACAAAACACTTCAAACTATTTCAGATATCCATTAAAAAATTGGTATACATTATATGGAGAAATAATAACAAGTTGAGTCATAAACATGCCCCATTGAGTCTGCACACAACTCTTATACAAATCATGCATGTAGCGTAGAATTATAACTCTCTTAAAAATGGTCATTTAAATATTCATTTTTATGATTTATATATTATTAAGATTCTTGGGATTTTAGGTAATTTCTAGGCCCCTCTATCACTTTTGAAGTGACACATAACCCTCAATTTCTTAGAAGGTTAAAATTCATTTCGGATGGAGCATCAAGGGGAAATCCAGGACACTCTGGCTTTGGAGCTATCTTTAGGAACTATTATAGAGAAGTCAATGGATGCCTCTATAAACCATGTGAAATCACATAATTTCTTGATTCTGAAATTCTTGGCATGATCAATGCCTTGGTAATGGAATGGAGAAAAGGTTGGAACAATCTGTGGCTAGAATGGAACTCTACTACCATTGCACAAGCTATAAAAAATGTGTTTATTTATCTCTCATGGAAACTCACTTCCAATTTGACTAAATTAATAGAATATATTCCCTCTATGAACTTTTCATCATAAAGAAATTTTTAGAAGCCAAATACTTCATGGAGAAACTTTCTTATAAAGGGGTAACTAGTAAATACATTACCTGGTCAAATTGTTTTACCAGATAACCTCTTCCATATTTTTCAAAATGTTTTTTGTAAATTCATTTTTTTCAAAATATTGTAATTTTGTTTCTGATTAATAAAATATACTTTAAGACTTGGGCAAGATCTCCAAATTTTAAAAATAAGAATGAAAATATATAAATAAAAAATTAAACCTATATTTTATTAACTTTTTTTAAAAAATGGAGAGAATGAAGAACCCTTACTTTCTCTTAAAGTCAATACATTTAGAATGAGTCTAAGGCCTCCATAGGTTGTAATTTTCCCTATAATAGAGTATTATAATCTTGGATAAGGGGTTTATAGAAGGATTTATATGAATATGTTTCAAATTAAATAGTTTTATAAGTAAAGAGAATAGAGTAGAGGAGTAGTGTTTATATAGGAAAGGGAGAGGGATATCATTATATAAAATATTTATTAATTCATTATTTAGGATCATTACTATGAATAATATTGATTATTATGATTTTTTAGCTTATGAATAAGAAATATAGGTTTCATTCATATTTTAACATACCCAAAATATAATGGCATCTTGGAAATATTTTATGCAATGTAAAGAATAAAATATAATTATTTATTTGAATAAAGTAAAAGTGAAGTATTAAAAATTGACTTATAGGTTTAAAAATTAAGTATATTATTTTTATATGAATTATTTTACTCTTTAAATAAATTTTACTTCAGTAAAAATATTTTATCCATACTTAATTCATATTTATGTCATGATAATGTCATAAAAATTTTGTTATTTGTAAAAACTATCTCTTCATTATTCATAAAAAAATAAAATTCTATTAGAAAATTCCAAAATTTCACCATAATATAATTTTAAAATAATTATTAAAAAAATATATTTTATCAAATTAAAATTCAAAATTTTATAATTTTTAATTTTTTATAAAATCATTTATTATATGAAAAAAATAGTTTATCAAATAAATTTTTTTTCCATGTGATTACATTTATATTTGTTATTATTTATTAATTACTATATGATTTATAATTAATTATTTATACATGTAAATAATATATATTTTAAAAAATTAAACTTTTAATTAAAATAAATTTAGCTTTTAAAAACATACTTTAAGAACCCATTTTGTTGTGAAGAATATTTTTCATAGTACTACATTATTGACCATATTACTTATCGAGAATGCAGATTATCCAAATATCATAACCATTTTGTGATAATAAAAAACTATGCATATGAGAAATTTCATTTTCAAATAAAAATAATAAGCACTTCAAAATGTTAATTTTAGTGTAAAAAATGATATTTAATGTTTTATAAGAAAATTATTATAGTAATAAAACATTCAAATAGAATATGATAAAAATAAATTAGATTTTAAATTTAAATAAAATTAAAAACTAATAATAAAAAATAATTTAGTGTAAAAATATAATTTAACAATTTATTTTATTATATTTTGCATATAAAATTTAAGATGACATTACAAATTACTACAATAATTTCATTGGTTATATGTTACAATTATAAAAATATTAAAACATATAACATACCTTGTTAATAAATAGTTTTCAATGAATAAATTTCTATTTAAATATCAATAAAAAATAATGCTAACAACAAACAATCCTTAAACACCAAAAAATGGGGCTGGATACATGGATCATACATTTACAATTAGTTATTTTAAAGGCAATATTTTCATTGAAACCATTTAGAACAAGATAAACATGAATGATTTATTTAAATTTTATTTTATATCTACCACTAATATTTTAATATGTTAATTAGTAATTAATTTTACCTTATTGACAAGTGCATCACTATGTATTGTTCAAATATGTATTAATGATCATAATTTTGTATCAATCATATTATCATAAATCTAAGACACTCCAATTTTCTCCCAAACAAAAGATACTTATTTATTTTTATTCAATAAAATAAGAGTGTTTTAATTTTTAAATAAAAATATATGAATAAAAGGAATCAATAATACCGTGAAATATATTTTATAAAAAAATTAATGGATTATTACTCATAAAATATAATTTTAATATATTAATTAAAAATAATTTTTTTTTATTTTTATTCTATAAAATATTACTAGTGGATTCAATATTAATTTCATATAAAATATAAATATGATAAATAGAAAATATATTATCATGTTTTAAGGATAACATATAAATAAATTATTATTATTCAATAAAATTTCATTACTACTTATTTTTTAAATAATTATGTTGATAAATTATTGGTTTACATCATTAAAAAATAATGTATTTTAGTTATATAAATTAAGGGAATAATTTTACAAACATACTCATTGAAATTCTTGATAATTACATATTTAATCTAGGATGTGTACCCTTGGATTAATATAAGTTGTTCATACATGGGACACATGTGTCATGATCATAATCCAAGGATGATCTATGTGGATATAATGGGATGAAGATATTTAAGGAAGTTGAAATCATATAATGTGTTTGTTGGAAGGATGGAATTGTTTGGGAGGGGTTTGGATACCCTGAGTTGTATCAATATACTATTATTGATATTTTATAGTAAATAGAAATGAATAAATATGAGGTGATCAAATTTATTCTTATATTCTAAGACCTATTGATCATTACTTGACCTTATCAGGGTATAAATGTAGGCCCTAAAATATTTTTTACTCTTTCTTTTTGGAGGCCCTACTAATAAAAAAATTATTTATAACATCATTCTTTTAACATCAATTTTTAGATAAACAACAATATTTTTTTAACATTGATTATTAAATTACATATGAGAAAAATACAAAATGGATATTTTTATCATTGGTTAGTTTAATAACCAACCTTAAAAATTATCTCTTTAACATTAGTTATTTAAATAATAAACATTAACAATATTTGGTAAAATATTTTTAACATTTTTTATTTCAAGAACAGATGTTAAAAATTAAACCATAATATTAAGATTTTTTTATATCATTCGAATGTAATTTAACCTCCCTACCTATAAATTAACCATTCTATATATGTGATTTTCAATTTTTTTGCATCACATAAACTTTTAATTACCACCTACAAATATACTACTTTGGGAAATATTTCTTCCACTTCTCTCTCTAACTTACATTTATCTCTCTCAGATTCTTTTTTCCATATCATGCATTTATGTATACCTCCATTATTCATTTATAGATTCATAATCAAGACTAAATATCCAATCTGGATATGAATACCATAGTGTTATTGAGAGAAAAAAATAATAAATTAATTTCAACATAATGATTTATTATGGAATATTGTAGAGAGGTAAAATCAATTGAAACATTTCATTTATTATTATTTAATTTTTTATGATATTTAAATATATTTTTTTTTCATTATTATCATTATTTATTTTAATGATCATCATTTTTTCAGTTCTATAATTGTTAACTACTTATTTTATCATGTAAAAATATAATCATTCTCATTGATTTTACAAAACAATAGTGTGTCTGATTCTATGGTTTGAAGTAATAATTTTTAAAATATTTTTCACATTTTCTTCTTAAAATTTGATTTAAAAATTTATTTTGACATTTTTTTTAAATTTATGTGAAACAAGGGTGTTTACCTTTGTTTTTTTAAATAACCAAAATTAAAGATCATTTTTTTAGATCATTTTAAAAAAACAATAAAAAATACACTTCAATAATAATTTATGTTTTAGACATTTTTAATGTGAATTTTAATAACCAAAATTAAAAATTTACTTACTGAATCGATTTCATAGAAGACTCCTTGAAAAAATTAAACTAAAAAAACTGATGAAAGTAATATTTTCTGTACCAGTTCCCTAACACTTATCTAATATATTTAATGTTTTTTGTCATTTTAAAAACCCGTTATTTTTTAATTCAGACATTATTTTTTGAGTTTTTAACATAATGATTTTTATTTTATTTTTTCTATAACTTATTCAGACTTATAAATTAGACTAAAATGACTATTTATAGTTTAAAGGCTATGAAACATAGATAAAACGAAGTTCTTAGTTGTAAAATATAAACTAAAATTTTCTATTTAAATATTGAGGTTATACATATTATATTGAAGTGTTACTCATAGTTTATGGTTATAGTACTTAGAACAAATGTGAGGTCACATTCCAAGTCTAAGCCAAGTCGACATGACATAAATAATTATTGAAACATAGTATTAAGAAACCTTGATTTTTGTAAAAGGGGGTTGACATGCATGGTGTTTGAGTTTATACTTATTTGACCAAAATAAGTGAAACTCATTTTATGTTAATTGTTCTTGGACCATTCCTTTATCTTATTTTATCATCATACAGTTTATACGATAAAATTATAGAGTTTATGATCTTCTGACATGAATCATTTTTAGGATGGGATTATTCACCAAACATGAATCAACTTAACATAAAATAAAATTAGAAATGAATATAATGCCATGTTGAATAACCATAGGGGAAGAATTATATAGTAAAATATATCTAACTTTTAACTGGATCTATATACATTGTAATCAATGAATGACTTATGCTATATTAAAATGTTAATCCATATGATATTTGTGTCTCTTTATTAATATAATATATATTTTAATTTTTACCTTTATATTTGGGGAATACTATGATATTAAGTTATTTTATTTTAGGATTTCATTTATGAGTTTTTAACTTGAAAATTTTTATCCCTTTCTAAAAAATTTATGGTCTTGTATTTATGACCATATATTGTTTGAAATTTAAGATCATATAACTTTTAATGACTAGTGTCACCTAGATTAAAGACAAAGAGCTAAGAATATATGGTTGCACAATTTTTTTCTTATGAATTTTTTTATTTATTTTAATTAAAACTTTATTTTCTCTAAAATATGGTGGATTACTTGTTTTGAATGAGTTTAACTCAACATAAATTAAGGATCAAACACCAATATAATCTATCTTGATTTTGGTTAAAGGTAAGTGTACTTGTATTTTAGGGTAATAAATCTTATAATAAAGTATTTTGTTAGAGTATAATTTCACAAAAATCTCATTTAAATTGGATTCATTTAAATTCAAATAGATTGAACAATAATTTTATATTATTTATAATCACATGACATGGGGTAGTGATGGATGGAATGATCCTTTACATAGTGACCCATATAAGTGACATAACATGAATGAGAAGTGATTAATTAATTTGTATGAAGGACTATTCTTGATTAGGATAAGAGTTGGTGTGGTAAGAACCCAATAAGAAGTTAACATTGAGTAATGAGTCTCAACACAAGTCAGGTGTTAAATTTCTTCCATATAATGTACAATATATAAGGGAAAAAATTCTAAAATTATTAACATTTATTTTTATGAAAGGAAATTAGAAAAAGTGAATCATGATTTTCAATGCTCAGATTAGGGTTTATATAGTAGGAATGGATATTACATTGATAATATATGACTGTTTTTTTACTGATGATCCCTTAAATGTACTATTATACATGTATAATGAGGATAAACATTGATCAACAACAAAACATGGGTTTTATTTTATTTTTGTTCAAGGTTTATGAAATTATAAATTATTTTTATTCAAGATGAACATATTCCCTCTATCTGGTATTAACTATTTACATAAATTTACTCCTTCATCATACTAAAGAGGGTCCATCCAAATAATAGTACTTATTACCAATAACCATGAGGGATTCATGAATATTATTAAATTTGAAAAATTCAGTGGGTTGTATGGGAAAGTAAATATCTAAAATATGGTTAGGATTTTCAAAATTTATACTCTTATATGGTGGGGAGACTATTTATTAAAGCATGTAAGGAAACATAGAGAACATATTAAGTGGTATAAAATGATGAATAGAACAAGCCCATTCAGGAACAAGAAAATGACATCGTGATTTGAATCGGTGAAAAAATACATCAATGAAAAGTGAGTTTGGTAAGTTTAGCGAATTATTTTTCATTTTATTTTATTATATTATATTTTTTTTATTTTATTATATATTTTTTTATTTTATATTAAAAATAATAAATAATATAAAAATTAAAAATATATAAATAAAAAATATAAATAAAAAATAATGAAAAAGGCAAAAATATTTCAAAAAAACACAAAAAGTTCCTTAGAATCTAAAAATTGATTTTTTTTTCCATTTTTTGAACCATATGCATAAAAAGGTGCATGTACGGTTCCTAAGGATGCTAAAAGGAAAAATAAACCTCAATGAGAATTGTTATAACACCCTACATTTTTATTATATGCTTATTTTTAATAACTTGTTTCACATGAAACACCAAGAAAAAAAAATAAACAACACAGTACTTAATTAGGTAATGATATCATAATATAATGAACATTAACACATTATAAGAAATAAACATGAAACCTAATAATGAAAATTGTAAGAGTAATAAATATATAAGTAAATAAAAAAACAATAAAATTAAAATCTACATCCCCGCAGTTTTCTATCAAGACCATACAATAAATTAATACTATGGGAATAATGAAAAATATTATAAATATTATAGAAGTTTTGAGGAAGAAATTAATGATAAGGATGAATTAATTTTATATAAGTATAAAAGGTTATATATAAAATTAAAAATGGGTGATATGATTGTTAGAAATATTTATGACCATTGGGAATGAATATAACCAATAATTATATTATAAATGTGATAACATGCATATAATCCTTTTTTGTCAATAAATAATTAAACATTTATAATAAATATTTAACATCTATTAGGAAACTATAAATGATAATAAATCAAAATATAATAATTTATTATATATGAAAATATTTTTATTCTGGAAAAGTTGTCTGTAAAAGTACTATGATTTTCTATTTAAACATTAAAATTCATATATCTAAAGATTAATTTTGATAAAATTAATTTCATTTTTTGAATCATGGCATCAGAATTAGGTAATAGGCTTAATTTCATTTTTGATGAAAAAATATGTTACTGGGGTTAATAGTAAATGACATCAGAAAACTGAAAAACTGAAAAGTATAGGTTATGGTAAAAATGATGTATAAAAGTTAAAAAAAATAAAAATACATGTTTATAATAGAGTTAACCATTGCCTAAATTTTTATTTTATACTTATGATCCACTTTTCATGTTAAAATGACCTTCCAAAACCCCTCTCTTGGGTTGGGTAATTTTCTATGTTTTTCAATTACCTTCTCATTTTCACTATTTAAAAATATAAACATACACTCTTATAATATAATATTAAAATAATCATTATTTAAAAAAAATAATACCATAATATTAGTCTATACTCTTTCTCATTCATTAGTATATCATCTTCTTATTTCGGTCGATTCAACCACCTTCATTAATGACAATATACTATATTCACCATTTTCAGCATGAATGAGTATAAAAAAATAGTAATGGTAATATTTGATAATAATAATTAATTTACATTATGATTATGGATCTTAAAGGTTTAAGATAAAATTAATTATCATTATAATGTATCTTGTTACATTTGATAAAATCAAACAAAACGTACAAGTCGCGAATTTTATATTTACAAACCATTCTCATATATTTCATTTTTTAAAATGTGACTATATAAATAATTATAATATTATGATTCTATTACCTTGACTAATGTTGTTATGATAAAATTGTTATCAAATAATGAGGATCATTATCACCATACCTTAAGTAATACAAAACAACCAAAAATACAAACATTGGTTGATGGAAATAAACTATAACTAATATATATATATAATAAATGGATATAATTGAATAGTATAAAATGTATTAGATATGAATAAGGTTAATAAATAACTTATTATGATAGATATGTATATTTTACAGTGGGTTAAAGCATTTTTGTGAGTCTGAGAAGTGAAGGTAATCATTTCTCTTCAAATCTCTCTTTTAAATTGAGATTGTATAGTTCTAAATTTTCATTACACAATTTTCATATAATTTGTCTCTAAATCCCCATATATTTTTTTCTCCCCTATTTACAATGGTGGTTTAAATAACTTTATACAATTTCACCTCTCTATCCAAGTACCATTCTTTTAATTTTATGAAGAATCATTTTTTAGGTTGAGTGAGAACCTACAAGAAAGACAAAAAACTTATTCCAAAAGATGAAAAAACCACAATAAAATATTAAAATACACACATCAAAATTTAAAAAAAAATGAGTGGGATCTAAACAAACCAACATCCATGCCCTCGATCCCAACACCTCCATTTTCCCACCTTAGACAAGATTGGATCCACATACCACCCTCAAGAACAATGTTTTCACATCACCACAACTTGATCCATGAAGAATCATCAAAAGATATGTCATCACCCCAGATCACCTGAGAAAATAATCGATTGTCTCCAAGAAACCAAAACAAATAAAATATGCTAAACCTTTTTCATCAAAATTTCAAAAAATTTGTACTGACACAAGATGAAACCACTAGAAACAATTTCATAGATTTCCACCATCAATATCCAAACCAAAAAAAACATAAAATATGGAACTGAAATCATTTTTGGGGATGAATAACCTGATCCATATCAATGGAGTAGTAGAAAACTAGGAAGAACAACAACACCAATGAGACCCCGACAGAAAGATCAAACCCTTCTAAAATTCCACCTCTTAGTACACCATCAAAATCCAATCCAACACATACCAAAACCTCACAGTAAACTACAATATTACACCAGCCAAGGGGAGTGGTAGAACATGTGGCAATAAAAGAGATTGATGTAGGAAATGGTATGAATATAGATCTATGAACTTCACCAAGGAAAAAACTTCTTTATTCAAATAAACCACTACGTGAAATTATAACAACTTAAAACGAATTCATAAATGAAGAATAACTGAATAAAATATACTGAAAAAACTCGAAAGCTACCATATTCAGAATAAAACAGAGTTCTACCCATTCCATCACAGTTTGATCCTACTCAGCATACTAATAAAGCATAGGAACCCTCGCGATGTACTATAAAAGGATTTTAGAATGAAGGAAAGGATAAAAAGAGAAGAGAAGGTGAGTGATGGAAATGGATATGATGATTGATGTCCAAAATGAGAAAAAAAATTGCTGGAAGACAAAGCCAATGTTGGATAAAATGGGAAACAATAGAGTAATGAGTTCTAGTGGAGTTAAGAATCAAGATGATTAGGAGAGGGGGAGATGATGCTATAGGGATACACAATTTCCTCACTCATCCCCTCTAATATGTGATTAGAGAGGATCTCTATAGTGATTATTAAATGGGGGAGAAGCCTCTCAGAGGCTACTAAATCCATTTCCCCTATCATTGATTCATAACTCACCCCAAAAAATGTTTATTATTAGAAATGTCTTTATCACTTATTTTCATTTTGTAATATTTATAATCCATATCAATGTTATATATATTATTTTAAAGATTTATTATCTATTATTATATCTAATTTTTTGATCTTTAATGGTCTCTTTCCATTTTCATTGACTTTTACTTCATTGTATATTTTTTTTAAATTTTCAAATGACACTTTTAAAGGATAATTGAGAAACCAAATAATTCTATCAAATTAAAATCATAAAATAAGTCATCCTAGATCAATACTACAAGTAAATTTTCCTCCCCAATAATTTCATCGATATGTTAAGCCCCCACCATTACATGACTACTTGGATAACTATCTCGTGTTGTGTTCCATTGGCCTTGTACCGATGGAAAATCCATACCCTCTCTTTCTTGAAAATCCAAATGGAAATGCTCTGGTGAATGCTTCCTTATCTGTATCCTATTCTGGAGCTAATCCTTGAAGTGTTCTGGTTTTTATCACACTCAAGATTCAAAATATTACCAAATTCCAATATATTACCTAAAACCCATCTCTTCCATAATGTTTCTTTCTTAGTAATTTTCTCTTAATACATTCTTTAATTTTCATTATGAATCTTCCTCTCTATGTTTTATGATTCTTTAAAGAAAAATTTGTTAACTATAATATTTTTTAAAACCATTTATTTATAATAAAATTCTTTATAGAAGTTATAAAAATGGAAATGAGGTTTCTTATTATTTTCTAAAAAAATAATACCTTATTTTTTAAACCATTTATTTATAAATTATTTCTATTTAAAAAGTTATAAAAATGAAAAAAATATTTATTTTATTTCATAAATATTTTACTTATGTTATTCTAAATATATCTTTCATTTAGGTATATTTTAATGTTTCTTATGTTTCATAGATCCATCTCCTGTGGGATAAAGGCTCAAGGAAATTATTTTAGTCCCTTTGAGGATGAGTCTGATTGGGATTATGATGATTATAATCCTCTTGAATTTTAGTACTAATGTTTTTGAAATTTTAGGTTTTAATATGAGGGTAATTCGTCTTGTCTGACCCCATTCCCTTGTGGCTATTTGTTTTAGCTTTTATTTGAATAAAGAGGCTTGCCTCACCGTTTTTTTAAAAAAAATGTTTCTTATGTTTAATTGGGAATATGTTCAAATGAAATTATCAACTTTGTTTTTATAAATTGTTATTTTTTATTTCATTATTTTTTTATATAAATAGTTTTATTTTCTTAGGTTAATTATGATATGTTTTCATTGATTATTTTCATGTTCATGTAGAGACAATATGTATAGTTTATTATTTGTGAAATGGGTTGGCATAAAATTATATAACTATTCAATATATTGGGTATACCTTATATCACATCTGAATTTATGTTATGGTACATGGGAGTTTATCCTAGTCCACTATGTTATGGGATATGTTTATCCAATATGTAATGTTGGTATTATTATACAGAGTTACAGATGTTCCTAAAAATTTAGGGATTACATGAGTACCAAAAACATGAGACCATCATAAAAATGGATGTTAATTTATTATGGTGTTTCCAAGGCCATATTAAAAAGAGAGAATAATGAATATGAAATATCTAGGAATATATTCATAATATAAATATCTGTATCTACTATTTTTTGAAGGAATAGATCGACAACACCAATTGTGAAAATCTATAATGATTTGGTTTGATGTGTAGAGATATGAAATTGATATGTATTATTTGATTCTCAGGGATGATGGATAACTTATGATCAGAGAAGATTTCATAAATAAAAAAGAATCAAATTAGGTTGATCTAGTTATGAGGGATAATTTTGATTCCATATATCTAAGACATGGGAAATAACAACAATACTTTTGAGAAACAATTACTTCAAATTAAATGGGTTTGTCACTTGAAAGGGTAATAAAATGATATGAAGAGGTAAAGGACAAGGCATTTTGTGAAGGGGTTTCAATAAATGGATATTTTAGATTTTTCTATGATATTTTCTTTAGTTATTAAACATATGACTATTTAAATAGTGATTTTCATGGTTTCCATGGATGGGTTACATCTATAGTAGTTAGATATGAATATAACATTTCATTATGGGGGATTTGATGATGAAATTTATGTAGATAAGCTGGTGGGTTTCATGGAGAATTGAAACCACGATATTCGGTGAAATATGTAGGGGAGGACCTATAGTTTAAATAGATAACCAATCAAATGAATCTAAAATTTCAATGCCTTTATGGAAGATAAGAGATTCATCTAGTGTAATATTGATCATTAATGTTACAAGAAGATATTGTATTATCGGATTTTTATCATCTTAATTATGAATTATATTTTATTTATATTTTTATTCTATTAATGTTAAAGGATCAATGATATGAAATATGAATTGTTAAAAATTTTGAGATATAGAATCTTAGTATGGAAAAATGGATTTTTGGGATGTATATTATAAGGGGTATAAGTTTAGAAACATTTCTCCTTACTAAGTCTGAATACATCTAGATAGTGATGGAGCACTTCAGTATGGCAATAAAAAAACTTGTGATCATTACCCAAGGCATATATATCATGTTGATCAAGGAGAAGTATCTATGAATGGAAGGAAATACTGAGAACATGGAGAAAGTCCTACATAGATTGGTCATCAGAAGATTTATGTATGTCATGGTTTGTACACAACAGGACATTGACAAAGCAATGGTAGTAGTTAACTGGTTCATTGAGAGTTTGAGAAGAGAACACTAAGATGTGGTAAAGTGGATTCCCCAATACTTAAGGGGTTTTTAATTCTTTTCACTTTTCTTTACACTACTAGAAAAACAGGTATTTGCGACGGGATCCCGTCGCAAATAGCCATTTGTGACGGGGTCCCATCGCAAATAGCCCGTTGCTGAAAACGCCGTCGCAACTACACTTATTTGCGACAGGCCCGTCGCTAAAGCCTTTTTTTGCGACGGTCATTCTCCCCGTCGCAAATAGTATTCCGTATTTTTGTAAAAAACTATTACAATAGGTTTTGCGACGGGTCCCGTCGCAAATACCTTTTGCGACGGGACCCGTCGCAAATAGCTTTTGCGACGGTTCCGTCGCAAAAACTATTTTTAAAAAAAAATAAAAAAAAATGAATAATACTAGTATTTGCGACGGGTCCCGTCGCATATACTATTTTTTTAAAAAAATAAAAAACTATTAATAATACTAGTATTTGCGACGGGCATAGTATCCCGTCGCAAATACTATAAAAAAAAATAAAAAAAAAATAAATTATTAATAAATTATTTTAATTAATATAATAATATAATTATAATTTACAAATGAAAATAATAAATTATTTTAATTACTATAATAATAGTAGAATTATAATTCAAAAATAA
The DNA here is from genome assembly GCA_963277665.1 of Viscum album. Taxonomy (NCBI): domain Eukaryota; kingdom Viridiplantae; phylum Streptophyta; class Magnoliopsida; order Santalales; family Viscaceae; genus Viscum; species Viscum album. Next base: position 1,892,348,784 of record OY728158.1, on the reverse strand, counting down.
AAAATAGTAGAATATTAATAAATGATTTAATTAATATAATAATATTAAAATTATAATTCATAAATAAAAAAAATATTAATAAATTATTTTAATTAATATAAAAATATTAGAATTATTTTACATTCAAATATTAAAATAATTCAAGTATTACAAAAAATATAATTAAATTATAATATTATAAAAATTTAATATATATATAAAATTTTAATATATATATAAAATTTTAATATATATATAAAATTTTAATATATATATATAATTTAATATTATAAAATATAAATAATATTATTATTCATATTAATATTGTTATTTAAAAATATAATATTATTAATATTTTATAATGAGACAGAAACTACGAATAGAAAAAAAAATATTTTTATTTCACAAATTTTATAACAAAAATACAAACTCTAATCTGAAGGAGGGGGGGAGGGGGGGAGGTGGGGGATCTGCAGATGGTGGTGGAGGAAACTCCATCCCTAAAGCATGAGTGAGTCGGCACATGTACTCCATCTGCTCCTGATGCTGCTGCTGCCACCGACTCGCCTGCTCCTCGTACAGCTGCTGCTGGCGTCGACGCTCCTCCTCATGCTGCTGACGCATCTGCTCCTGCTCCTGTCGGAGACTCTCTATCTGTGCAGTCTGAGATCGCAACTGATCCTCATACTGTGTAGAAGAAGATTCACGAGCTCCTCTCGAGCTGGACGCCGACATTGCAGCACTGCCATAATAATCTCCAGGAGTCAGTCGAAAGCCGATACCAACTACCTGGCCCTTCTCGAAGGCATACTGGGTGGCCTGCATCCATGCCGCCTCATCAAACTGGCGGGCAGTGGTCTGATCTGATGACTCGGCCTGACTCTCAGGCCGGGCCTGTGCCGCTGCGGCCTCATATGACTCATATAGTTGCAATTTAAAATTAAAATTGTGAATATATTATATGTAGTTAATTTTTAAACTTGAAAACAAATAATACTGACCATGATGTGATGCTGACGATCACCTCTGAGCTCCCTAGTAGCAGGATCACTATACATCCTCCGATATACGTCGTACTCTGTAATATCGGGGTGCTCGAAAGCCTATAAGAATAAAAAATAAACTGTTAATATTTATATTTATATAAAATATTTATAAATAATGTACGTACCAGATGCTGTCTATGAGTACTGAAAGAATGACTCCCAGCTCGATGAGTCACCTCCTGTCTCCCCCGATTCTGCCTCCCCACCGATGATCTCCTCTGAAAGGCACCACTCAACCAGTGCGCACATAATCCATCCCATACATGGGATGAAATATACTCTGGTCGGTGTGCTCTACATGACTCCTCAAAATCTGACACTCCTGCTTTCTTCATCGCAGCTTTTCTTAAATTGTGCAAAAACTGACGAAGGCAATCACGCATGGCCACCTCCCATGCCTCGTGGATGGCGTCACGCATGGTATCCTTGATCAGATACCATAAACCCTACAAATAAATCAAAATATCAAGTTAGAAATGAAATAATTTTCAAAATAAAAATTATTTATTTACGTACGTACCAACCAATGGCCGAACATGGCCTACTGCACATCAATGGGAATCTGCTCCCATGTGGTCCACGGCTGAGAGAAATAGTTGCGCAAAATAGTGTTGCCCTGTCCGACTGCTATATGTGGAAAACTGAAAAAATAATAAACATTTATTATGTGAATAGATTAATGAAATCTTAGTCAAATCCACAGGTTATCACACAGGTTATCACACCTCCGTGTGCGTGGATCAAACCCAAGACGTGGACGTCGCTCGGGGACGGGGTCAGGAATCATCAATCGTGCAAGACCGCGCCCCCTCTGCGTACTCCCTGGAGTGCCTATAGGCTGAGGGTCATCTGTCAGCAACTCATCCGCATCAAAAGTCAGGTCAGCATCCGCCAAATCACGAAATGTGGCGTCGTCCATCTGAAACAGAAAATGTTAATGTTAGCAAATAATTGATAATTACTATTATATATACATATATACATATTATGATTGTATATAAATACCATGAAATGATATCAGTGTTCATCTTCATCATCATCTTCATATATTTCAATGTCATCTTCATATTCCTCCTCAACATCATCGATATCCATTCAAGTTACAGTTTCTTCATCTCTTACCGTTTCAAATTCATATGTGACATCATTAACATCATCGTCATCACCGACTCTTAAATGTGGGGTGTCGTCATCGATACTCATGTCTCTTTGTAAAAAAGATTGATTTTGAGTACTCTCTTGAAAAACTTCAATTCTTTGCACATCAGTGAAAGCACATTCACTTTAACTAAACTGATTTTCTCGAATTTTGATTTTTATTACACTCCACCAATCAGTCAAGTCTCTTGATGTTGCACAGTACTTTGCATAATAAACTTGATATGCCTGTTGAGCCAATAAGAATGGTTCATTTACTGCGAGAACACTTTTACATTTAATATCGATGATTCCATGAGTCGGATGAACACGCACGCCTCTCTCTGTATCCAACCACCGACATTTGAACATGGTTATGTAATGTTGTCCAAGATAACAGAGTTCAATGATTTCATCAAGTATGCCATAAAAGTCAACTTCATTTTCTCGATGATGAGGTCCTCTCAAGCTAACTCCACTGTTCATTGTTTTTTTCGATTCCCCATATGAATGTGTGTGGAGTCGAAATCCATTCACCACATATGCATTATAAGTTTTAACAAGTTTGGAAGGTGGGTTACTCAATACACACAGCCGTTTGTCAATTTTATCAGCATGTCGAGACACCTGAAAATTTGTGAAATAATTATCAATATTGTAAACTATACATTGAATGAGTTGCTAAAAGATAAAGAATTTATGTTACCAGTTTTTGAAACCACTGAGAGAAATTTTTCAGTCGATGTTCTTCGAGAGCAGCTGCTGTAATTTGTGGAATTTGTTTCTTGATATGATTATCATACAACCTATAAAAACCAAATTTATTTACTGTAACATAAATGATAGAATAAGTGATATAAACACTTACAGTACAACTGATGTCATCTCTTCACAGTTGAGCAGAACATACGTATGAGCTCTCTGATGTTCATCATCTGAAAGCCAACGTTCATAAACTCCACCAAAACCAAGCTCTGACTGGTTAAAAATAGATAATTGATTGTCGATTTCATCAATATTCCTCTCGTTCCGTCCCATTCGGTTGTGTTTTGAAGGATACTCAGATTCAAAATAATGGGAGCAGAAAGAAGATATTTCCTCTTGTAAATAAGCTTATGCAATAGATCCTTCAACAGATGCTTTGTTACGTACTTTTCTTTTCAATTTTGGCATGCATCTTTCAAATTGGTACATCCATCAAAACTGTACCGGACCTCCACATTTGGCTTCATATGGCAAATGTAACATCAAATGTTCCATTGAGTCGAAGAAAGACGGCGGAAATTTTTTTTCCAGTTTACATATAATTACAACAACATCTTTTTCAAGTTTTCCTAGAGCATCATAATCTTCCGTAGACGCACAAATTTCCCGAAAAAAATGAGACATGTCTGTTATAGAATCCCAAATCACAGAATTCAACAGACCTCTTAATCCAATGGGTAGAAGTCTCTCCATTATAACATGACAATCATGACTTTTTAATCCAGTAATATGACCATTCTTTACACATCTACCCAAATTGGAAGCACAACCATCTAGAAGTCTCAAATCTGCAATCCACTGACAAAATAATAAACGGTTTTCTTTAGAAAGTGTATAAGCTGCTTTTGGTTTCAGTAACCTTTCTGTTCTGACATTCTCAAATAGTTCCAATTCTGGACGCCTGCAAATTTGGGCAAGATCTAAACGTGCATTTACATTGTCTTTTCTCTTTCCTAGCGTATCCAAAACTGTATGAAACAAATTATCAAAATAGTTCTTCTCAATATGCATGACATCTAACATGTGGCGGACCAACAAATCAGACCAATATGGAAAATCCCAAAATATGATACGTTTAATCCAATTGTGTTCTTTCCCAAAACCAGAAATTTTCTGTTGGTTTATTGTGGGACCAAAATTGATGGGAGGTAATGAAAATACAACTGATTTTAACTCCGAACCTGATAGCATTTTTGGAGGTCCATCTATTTCAACTGTTCCTTTTCTAAAATGAGACCTGTTTCTGCGAAAAGGATGATCAGCTGGAAGAAATCTACGATGACAGTCAAAATAACAAGGTTTCTTTCCATGAATGAGCATAAATGCTTTGGTCTCTCCCATACAGTAAGTACATGATTTCTGACCATGTGTACTCCAGCCAGATAACATCCCATAAGCCGGGAAGTCACTTATTGTCCACATCAATTCTGCTCTCAGTATGAAATTCTGTTTCGTTGCAACATCATATGTACTGACACCAGTACTCCACAATAAATTTAATTCATCAATCAATGGCTTCAAATAAACATCAATATTTTTCTTCGGATGTCCTGGAATTAGTAAAGTCAAAAAGATATATGGCTCCTTCATCAACATCCATGGAGGTAAATTGTACGGTGTTAAAAAAACAGGCCAACATGAATATTGACTACCATAAGATCCAAACGGACAGAAACCATCAGTGGAAAGGCCCAGTCGAACATTTCTAGCTTCTAAAGCAAAGGATGGATGCACTCTATCAAAATGTTTCCATGAATCACCATCGGCTGGATGATTCAAGCTTTTATCGGTTAAAATATTCTCTTTATGCCATGACATCATTGTCGTTGTATTCTTAGACATGAATAAACGCTGAAGTCTGGATGTAAGCGGAAAATATCTCAACTGTTTTACAGGAATCAAACCAGACTTCCCGTGTTGTCCTTCTTTATATCTCATTTGCCCACATGTGGGGAAACTATCCAACGACTCATTTTCCCCAGAATATAAAATGCAGTCATTTGAACATGCATGAATTTTCTGACAAGTAAGTCCCAAATTTCGAACCAACCTCTTACTTTCATAGTAATTTGCATGTAAAACATTTCCTTCGGGTAACAGTGTTTTCAGCAAAGAAAATATCTGGTCAAAACAGGTGTTTGACATTCCGTTATCTGATTTGATAGCCATAAATTTTGCAACTGCTTCTAATTTGCTCATCTTGCAGCCAGGATATAATGCATCCTCAGCAGACTTCAACAACTCATAAAATTCAGACAGTCCCAACTCAGGATTTGAAGCTATATCAGCCGAAGTTTCTGTATGTTGAACAGATGAACCTGCAACATCATGTACTAAATCTTGAAACTGGGATGGATCTGGAATCAAGTTGGTATCACCTGCTCTGGAAATGTGTTCACCGTGTTGATACCAAAAAACATAATCTGCTTGAAAACCAAAACGCAAGAGATGTTCCCCCACTTTGTCAAACGTGTCAAACGTTCTCAATGCACATTTTCTACAAGGGCATTTTATTTTTCCTTCTGAAACAAATTCTGGATTTGATGCCGCAAATGATAAAAAAATATCCACACCCTCTATATATACTGGATTTAAACCAGAACCATTTGGATTTCTACGTTGATTTATCCATATGCGGTCATCTAATAATGACTGTTGACGACCTCGTTGTTCTATATTTTTCTATAAAATATAAAAGCATTACTGGTTTTGAATAATTTGTTAGAAAAAACACTCAAGCAAGGATTGAATATATTGAGAATAAAGAAAAACCTGTTACAAATATTGATAATTCTAATATTATATTGATTTTTTATTTTTTTTAATAATACTAATATAATTTTTTTCATAAATATTAATTATATAATAATAACATCATTACATTATTAGTATATTTTATTATTAATATTAAAATAATATAATTTTTTATATTATATACAATTCTCCTTTCATCTGTGTGTTTAACATTCTGTCTCCACATGTAATATTGGCATTCACTTTCACCTCTCCATTGGCGAGTAGGTTGATAATTTTGAAAAAGAATGCCAATATTACATGTGGAGACAGAAAACACACAGAAAAAAAAAGAATTGTATATAATATAGAAAATTATATTATTTTAATATTAATAATAAAATATACAAATAATGTAATAAGGTAATTATTCCTAATTATTGGTAATTATTCCAAATTATTGGAAATTATTTCAAATTATTGGTAATTATTCCAAATTATTGGTAATTATTCCAAATTATTGGTAATTATTCATAATTTTTGGTAATTATTCCTAGTTATTGGTAAATATTGATAATTATTGGTAAATATAGGTAATTATTGGAAAATATTGGTAATTATTGGTAATTATTGGAAAATATTGATAATTATTGGTAATTATTGGAAAATATTAGAAAATAATTGGTAATTATTGGTAATTATTGTTAATTATTGGTAATTATTGGTAATTATTACTAATTATTGGTAATTATTACTAATTATTGATAATTAATACTAATTATTGGTAATTAATACTAATTATTGGTAATTAATACTAATTATTGGTAATTAATACTAATTATTGGTAATTAATAATAATTATTGGTAATTAATAATAATTATTACTAATTATTGGTAATTAATACTAATTATTCCTAATTAATACTAATTATTCCTAATTATTACTAATTATTACTAATTATTGGTAATTATTACTAATTATTTCTAATTATTCCTAATTATTGCTAATTATTACTAATTATTAGTAATTATTGCTAATTAATACTAATTATTGCTAATTATTATTAATTATTGCTAATTATTAGTAATTATTACTAATTATTAGTAATTATTGATAATTATTAGTAATTATTACTAATTATTGGTAATTATTACTAATTATTGGTAATTATTACTAATTATTGGTAATTATTACTAATTATTAGTAATTATTACTAATTATTCGTAATTATTACTATTTATTCGTAATTATTATTAATTATTCGTAATTATTACTAATTATTCATAATTATTACTAATTATTGGTAATTATTGGCAATTATTGATAATTATTGGCAATTATTGGTAATTATTGGTAAGTATTGTTAATTATTACTAAATATTGGTAATTATTGGTAATTATTACTAATTATTGTTAATTATTACTAATTATTGTTAATTATTGGTAATTATTACTAATTATTGGTAATTATTCCTAATTATTACTAATTATTGGTAATTAATACTAATTATAGGTAATTATTACTAATTATTGGTAATTAATACTAATTATTGGTAATTATTACTAATTATTGATAATTTTTCCTAATTAGTGGTAATTTTTCCTAATTTTTCCTAATTTTTCCTAATTTTTCCTAATTTTTTCTAATTTTTCTTAATTTTAGGTATTTATTACTAATTATTACTAATTATTGAAAATTATTACTAATTACTGCAAATTATTACTAATTATTGGTAATTATTGGTAATTATTGCTAATTATTGGTAATTATTGATAATTATTGGTAATTATTGCTAATTATTGGTAATTTTTCCTAATTATTGCTAATTATTCCTAATTATTCCTAATTATTCCTAATTATTCCTAATTATTCCTAATTATTCCTAATTATTCCTAATTATTCCTTATTATTACTAATTATTACTAATTATAAATAATTATTCCTAATTATTCCTAATTATTCCTAATTATTCCTAATTATTCCTAATTATTCCTAATTATTGGTAATTATTGGTAATTATTTGTAATTATTGGTAATTATTGGTAATTATTGGCAATTATTGGTAATTATTACTAATTATTACTAATTATTGGTAATTATTGGTAATTATTACAAATTATTACAAATTATTGTTAATTATTGGTAATTATTCCAAATTATTGGTAAGTATTACTTATTCCTAATTATTCCTAATTATTACTAATTATTACTAATTATTCCTAATTATTCCTAATTATTCCTAATTATTCCTAATTATTCCTAATTATTCCTAATTATTACTAATTATTACTAATTATTACTAATTATTCCTAATTATTACTAATTATTACTAACTATTACTAACTATTACTAACTATTACTAACTATTACTAACTATTACTAACTATTACTAATTATTACTAACTATTACTAATTATTACTAATTATTACTAATTATTACTAATTATTACTAATTATTACTAATTATTACTAATTATTACTAATTATTCCTAATTATTCCTAATTATTTCAAATTATTTCAAATTATTGGTAATTATTGGCAATTATTGGTAATTATTACTAATTATTACTAATTATTGGTAATTATTGGTAATTATTGGTAACTATTACTAATTATTACTAATTATTGTTAATTATTGGTAATTATTCCAAATTATTGGTAATTATTACTACTTATTGGTAATTATTACTACTTATTGATAATTATTACTAATTATTACTAATTATTGATAATTATTACTAATTATTACTAATTATTACTAATTATTGGTAATTATTACTAATTATTACTAATTATTCTTAATTATTAATAATTATTGATAATTGTTCCTAATTATTAGTAATTAAATGAATAATTACCAAATATTAGGAATAATTACCAATAATTACAAATAATAACATTGTTAGTATATTTTATTATTAATATTAAAATAATATAATTTTCTGATTTATATACAATTCTCCTTTCATCTGTGCGTTTTCTATCTCCACATACAAATAATAAATGTGAATACAGTAAACACACAGATGAAAAGAGAATTGTATATATATATAAAATTATATTATTTTAATATTAATAATAAAATATACTAATAATGAAATAATGTTATTATTCCTAATTATTGGTATTTATTACTAATTATTAATATTTATTCTTAATTATTAAAAATTATTACTAATTATTCCTAATTACCATTAACTATGAACAATACTAATAATTTAAATTTATTAAGTAAGAAAACAATGTAAACATAATTAAATTACAACTAATTAAGAATAATTGAAACTAATAAAAAATTAAAAATAAATATTAAATTAAAATGAACATAAATACCTTGAAAATTGATCTGCTTTGATCGTTCTTCAAAACTTTAATATCAGCTCCGGAGAAAAAAATGAAACTGAAGAAAAACTCAACTTTAGAAACAAAAGTTTGAGAGCAGGAGAAGATAGAGAATGAGAATGATTTGAAAAAAACGGATGGGGGTATTTATAGGTTAGATTATTTGCGACGGGTCCATTTTATTAAATATGATTATTTCCTCAGGCAATCCTATGATGATATGGAAAGTGTTTTATGATCTTGGGATATTTATATGAATAAATTATGAATGTGTGATGGTTGGGTCCGTTATATCCCTACAATGAGTTGAGTAAAGTGATTATGATATTTCGTGAGATGATTCTGATATGAATGAACATTATTGAGAATATATTTGTTCATACATTAATGTGTGAGTTTGATTTATTTATATCTATTCCCACAAGAAAATGCATGGACATGATTACAGATATATTTGTTTACATTTTGATGCGTGAGTATGTTTCCTACCTAGATATGCTCATAATATTATGCATGGATGTGATTTTATTTATCTATATTCACAATATTTTAATTTATTATTATTATTATTATTCAACATTCCTATACTATGGATCTTAGATGTTGATTACTATTTTAACACACTTATTTATCAGGCTTCTATATATGTATTGATTTCAAAAAATATAATATATGTTTTTTTTGTATGAATAATTTATGCAGAGAATATAAACATGAATATTTCACCATACCCAAGTGACCATCTTATTCTTGAATGATTGAAATCTCCCATGTTTACCCTAATTGAGCATCTAAGATCACCCATTATTTTTACTCCTTTCCCAAGGTTATGAATAAAGGTTCTAAGTAGGATATGTATAAGTAGTTTACTATGTAGGAAGATTGGGAGATGTTGGAGATCTTTTATTTAATGGGATGATTGTATATGTATACTCCAAATACACTAAACTGTTATAGTCCTCATTATTTTATTTTTAAAATATATTGGATATTCATCTATTAAAATGAACAACCTATGTATGGAAAGCCTTAGTCATAGTAGTTAGTTGGGCCAAAAGGAATCACAAGATATTCTTAGTGGCCATACCTTATCCTGAAAGCGGTATTCGAGATATCGATTCCATAACTTTGATCTGATGATAACAGGACCAAATATCAATTTCTAACATCTATCATTCACCTTTTAGCTAATAAAATAGTTCATTGATATATGGAAAAGGATAATTTTTCTTAATGATTACCTAATTAAGCTTACAATAGTCTAAACAAAGATTAATAGACTCATAATACTTCTTGGAGAAGATCACAGGGCCTACCCATAGATAAAAACTTGGGTAAAAAATCCCTTCTCTAACAAGTCATTAAACCGGATCTTGATATCTTTCAAATTAATAGGTTCAATATTTTGAGGGGTATTTAAATCGAGTGACTACCCAAGAAATAGATCGATGGAGAAAACCACCTTACTCTCTAGAGGATGACTACTGAATTCATCTGGGAAAATATCAAGAAAATATTATACAATAAAATAAAGATTAACATAGTAAGAAAAATATTTAGGCTCAAAGAGAGTAGTAGAAAACGGACTCCTATGACCTGAGTAGTAAGGTCCTGCACGACTAGACCTTATATCATATTCTCCATGAAACACCTAGGAGACCCCATAAACAGTAAATAATGAAACATGGTGATGACAACAAGCAATCTTTTCTTCGTGAGTAACTAGTCAATCCATCCTAATGATAACATTGAAATTGTATAGATAATGAACTAGGAAGTCTAAAGATAACTTAGCATCAGCTACCGAAATATGACCTGAAGGACATAAAAACCCATACTCCTTCTTTTGAATAAGCGCTTCTATCTCTATAACATATAAAATGAGCTCTATAATAAGTTTAAACACATCCATAAAATAGGAATATATAAATTAGTGTGAGGAAACTGTATCAAATAGACTAGTTACTATATAAGATGAAAAAATGGTACCTCTCACTGTAGCAAGTCTGGGATCAACTTCCACTAGAAAGTCCTTCACTACATGAAATTGCTTCAGTACTAAAGCCTTTGGTTGGAGCACTATTAACTTTTAAGCTTCTGACTATGTTGTAGTTTCATTTGGAGTGATGATCCCTGATCTTAATAAGGCATATATAGAACCTGATAGAATCATTAAAGATGACCTATGTAACCATAATCACTATAGTTATTCAAAGGTGTGGGAAAAAATAATTAGGTGTTCCATAAATTTCTATACTGATAGAAAGTTAAGGGTACACTATTGGATATTGATGATGGATTATACAAATCCAGCTACTGGGAACTACCTCCTCCACTATTTTGATTATCATGATACTTTATCTTTTTTCCTTATGTGCCACCAGATAAAAGGGATGACCCAAACAAGACAATCTTGTCTGAAAGATAAATATCTATTAACATTGACCTGTAGGCCACATCATAATAAGTCATGAGATTCAGTATATATACCTACAATCAGATGTTTGGTTGCAAGACTTGGGTGTATTTATAAGACTTTGTCTTGTCATTCATCACCACATTAGGAGAAAAATGAACCAATTTCTCAAAACAGTTGGTATAAACTATAACCAAGCTCTCTCACAATGGAATAGTGTAAATTAATATAATTTTACACCATTATGGATTATATAAAAAGATAATAAAAGATAATGTTCTTTATGTATTTTCACCCCAAGCCTGTATAATGATTTACCTAAACCATAGATTCGAACCACCTATTTCCCAGCCCCTCAAGCTTAAAAGTTGAGCACTACAGATTGATAGATTCAGGTGTCTCTAGAAAATCAAAGACCCGATCGATATTTTCCATCTAGTTATCCACCTATTTATTGTCATTACTAACCATAAAATATGAGGGCTCCAACCATATGAACTCTCACACTCGATCCTTGTCTCCTCCAGCTCCTTGTTGTGCCTCAATAGCTTAGTTCTGAATATGTAGTATGTACTGGTAAATGACTCAAATTTATAGTATGAAAGAATCTAGGAGTTTTAGATAAAAGGAGGATTCCCTGGAGCATTATTTCTCAATACAACCTCCTAATTAACCCATATAAGATGTCTCACAGGCATGTTTCTAAATACCAAAAAATAAGGAGATGATAAAAAAAATATTAGTTTAAACTTAAAAGAATATAAGAAAAAACTATTATTTAGATCAAAATATAATATAATAGATAGACATCCCAATATACTATGGTGAATTAAGGCTCATCTCAAAACTTCCCAGGTAGGTAGTAATCACAACCTACCTCTTAAGTCCCAAAAATATTATCTCCTATCTATCGACGTCAACAGACTGAGCATAACCATGCTTTGATACGAAATTTTCACGAACATTCCATGAAAATTCATCCAAGTAGGATTTTAACAATATTATGACAATACCTGAGGGCGTTCCAAATCCCCATTGATTGGAAACACACACTAGAGCATCTAACAATGACTAGTTAAAATGATTTTCCAACCTAAGAAAAGATTCATGATATAAAAATAGGGAAATATAACTATAAATTAAATATTCCAAATTCAAAAATAATTACAATGATAGAAAAACAACCAAGGTTAAATTTTAAAAAACCACGGTACATGTCCCACAAAAAAGAAAAAATGGAAACCCAAATTGACAAAAATACTCTATGTGATACTATTTCTGATGGAGGTTTGGTTCACCCGACGACTGATTACGGGGGGTTAGATTGTGCAATCATTCGTGTCAGGTTCACTATTTCTAAATTTTTTCCAATGGGTTTATTCATGGAATTGAAAACACAAAATGGTTATTTATCCATGAGGGACCTTCTCTCCAATGTTAGGCACTCATTGGAATGTTTGTTCAATGATGATTATGAAATAACATTGGTCAAGAGGATTTTTGGTCTGTCACATCAAACCCTTTTGGGGAGAATTATTTCTTACTCTAGGAATATCTTATAGATTTAAGACATGTTCACAAATCCTTCATTAATTCCCAATAATGATGTGGGTCACCCTTGAATTAACAATCAATTTTTATTATGAATATAATTTAGAATCATCTGTATTTATTCTAGGTTCTTCATTAGTGGAGATATCTATATGTATCCAAGATTATCCATCAATGGTATATTCTTATGTACTAATTAGAGATTCTTTGTTCATTATTACGATGATGCCAGTTTTCTGTCAACATAGTGGGGTGATCTAGAGTGTTTCTCCATCCAAGGATGGTGATTTGTTTTGATGTTGGGATCGATCCCATGGATAGGCTTTATACATATCCTTGTGAAAGTAATAAGAACCCATGTAGTTTAGTTCCACTTAACGAGACACATAATATCTTTTAAGGTCATGTGATAAGTACCAAACTATACAGTTTTACAACACACAACTAGGACATCTAGGTGGAAGGAGCCTAGTCAAATTTTAGTGTGGGACTTATACCGAAGAAGCTTGGTAAACCTTTAAGGAATATATATTCCTAGGTTAAATTATACCCTACTAGGAATATGGCCCAGAGGGATTAGGGTTTATTTGGGGTGTTGGGGTTGGACCTCAGGGAGGCTTCCTACACATCCCATTTAGATGAGAATCAAATCCCATGTTGTTTAGTGGTAAGGAACTATGCCTATAGAGGCCGTTGGAAGGTTTTTATTGTAGGGGAGTATGTCCCTTTGAGAGGATTAGGTTGTGGATTATTTCTAAGGATAATTATTTGGTTGGTTATGGATTACCTTATAAATGAGGCCCAAAGGGTTTGGGATCATGTGTAAGTAATTACCATCATCATCCTCTATGACCACATGAGTCATGATCGGTGTGAGAAACAAGAATAAGTGGATGATCTGGGAAACTACACAATCCACTTTTCCATGAGGTTGCATACATGGACATGAGGATCCACACTTATCGTTTCTCTTTAAATGAAGGTGAGAGAAATATTTAGATGTAGATCCCCTACCAAAACATGCATCTAACTGGGTGGATTTCATGACCATGGATATCCTTTAATCCCACATGAGTCATGACGAGTCATGCTTGAATGTGAGAAACAAGATAAAGTAGAAGATCCAAAAACCACATGATCCCTCTTCCACTAGAAGAAGAGGTTAGGGTTTTGACACGTCCCTCCCGTCAACATACCCAAGATCCAAAGGGAGAGAGAAAAGTATTTGAAGATGCACATATCCCCCCCCATTTTGTTAATGAGGATTGATGAAGGAGGAAACAAAGCACGAGAGGTCCTGTAAGAAATGATAGGGGCCTACTCCTAGAGGGATTCCCTATAACTGGTTCTATAGTAGGCGAGGAGGATCTCATTCCATGTTGAATAGAAAAGAAATTATGATACTCACCCACCCAACTTGTAACCAAAGGATCAATGTCTTAGAGTCATAACGTGAAATATTTGAGACTGGTCAAGGAAATTTTCTATTGTGGCACATGGATATCCAATATGCTCATTCTGATATAACGAAACATTTCTACTCAAACTCTACATTTTGGTTCTAAATGAGGTTCACATCTTTAATTCAATGGAAAATTTCATGGAACACATTTTTCAGTTTCAATAGATATGTGGGAAACATCCCACCATTTCTCCACCTAATACCCATGCCCAGCTGATATAAACATCCCTACCTCACCATGATGCCTTTCCATTTCTTCCTTTATATAAAACAAGGTCTACACACCCCCAAGGGAGTGTGTATGTTGTGAGATAAATAGGTTCAGTTGGAACCCCTAGGTGTTCCATAACAAGCCTCTATCAAGTAATCCCAATATTCTCAATATAAGAAAAACAATGAATAATAAAGTATCTTTCACATTTATAAGAAAATCATGGTAAAACAATTCTCCCTCTTTATAGTTCCTACAAAAAATCTTGATAATATTGTTTCAAAGAAAATTATAAATGAATTACATTACATTCATCATAGAATGAATAATAATTTATATTAAATCTAAAATAATATAAATCCATGAACAATAGAGATCACTCATTGGATAACATAGTTCTGGGATATATTGTTCACTCACTCACCAATAGACAAGCAAAACTAGTGTGCACATTAAGTCCCTAGATCCAAATAATCTATGATCTAGGGATGGAGGAACACCCCATAAAGTTAACCCACATACGATGTCAAGATCAAGTTCCTAGAGATAATGAATCTAGGATCTAGGAATAGAGGAACACCCCAAAAAGTGAACCCATATAATTATAAAGGAAAATACCCACTCTAAACCCCCACCTTAGAACCCAATTCACACATTTGTTTCATATGCAAAAATCATTTTAAAAATCACCAGAAAATTTACAAATAACCATTTTCTATCCAATATAATGCTTTGAAACCCCATTTTATAATTATTTCAAAATAAATTTAGTTTACCAATACAAGGGGGAAACCAATATTTTCTAAAAACCTATTAACACTTACATATCAAATAAAACTAAGGATCATGCCAATTATCATTTATGAAACCATTTATAAAACCGAGAGAATTCCCAGTTCATCAAACATAGGCTAGAGACGGAACAATTAACCTCCCACATGGGTCACACAAAAAACATAATTGGACCCACAGAATAGAAAATTGGGAATATTATAGAAGCCAATAGAATGTTCAAAACATTGATTCTTATATCCTATAATTTTATTTCCATGAACAAAATATTTTCAAAGAAGATAGATCAAAACATAAATGAAACATCACACACTCAACACTAAAACCAATAAGAGAACTATAGTTTGAGAGAAAAATGAATGAAGAATATATAAAGGGTTCAGTGGGACCATATTAGGATCAATAGATTCTAACTATTAATTATAGAACCTCTAATAATTCCAAGAAAATTGGAGGAAATGAGAGGGATTTGATAAAAAACCAAGGGCGAGATAACTGCTTGACCAAAGATCAATTCTCTAAAAAATATAACAGTGTGATGACACAATATCCCTAGATATCCCCTAGATTATTACATTTCAAATTAATTCCAAAGGGGGTGATTAGGTGTGTTAAACAAGGGTTTTGGGGGCATAAAAGAGTAAATTTTCTTTGGTTAACTTAGCCCAAACCGAGGCCATCGGCTTCCGGGTGGCTACCACAGGCTAGCCAGTAGGGCCAGGAAGTAATACCACACTCCAAAAATTCCTAATGAAAATTTGATGTTTCCCATTGGCTATTTATTGGCCTTATAAAATCACCAAACAACCCAAAAATATTTCACCTCACCTCCTAACACATGACACTTTATTCTCAAACCTATGAACATAAACCAAAACACCAAAAAATTGATTAAAAGGGAATTCTAAATGGATAATACCTGAGGATAAGGTGGGATGTTACATGGTAGGTTAAAGTTTCTTCTTACTGTTATTATGATTCTATCATATGGAACCATCAAACCTTAGTCAAATTTCTCACATACAATAAGTTGAGTGTCTTGTATTTTTGCAGTCAATTGAAACTTTTCCACTTGAAAGTTTGTTTATATTTTTTTTTTGATCTGAAAAGATTGAGAAAAAGTTTTAGTATATTTTTTATATTATTTCACAAAATAAAATTAACAACTGAAGATCAATATTAAATATTTTTTAAAAAAATTTATAAATCCAATTTTGAGTATTTTAACAATTTTTAAAAAATGGTTGAATTATTGGCTTTCAATTAATTAAAAATTTAATATAATAGTGAAAAAAATGTTAATCACATTTATCAAAATATTTAAAAATATCAAAAATAAAAATAAAAAATGTTTTAACCTAAATTTAATTTTTTATGGTTAATTTCTATGAAAATAATATTGGTTTTTTGAAAAAAATAGCTCACAATATAGGAGTATAAGTAATATGGGTAGTTAATACTATTGGAGTTGGCGAACTAGAAAGAAAATTCTTTTTTAGTTTATGATAACTTATATTCATGGTTTTGAATATTAATAAATTTCTAATCACATCATGATTGCTCTTCTGTATAACATTGCATGTGAAATTGTCCTAAGAATAAATTCCACTCTAAAAGGTCATAGAGGATCCTTGATATGATGAGAACCTAGAACTACTATGACACTATTCATGAATATATGTTCTTTAGCTGAATGACATCATTTAAAGGAAACAAATGATAAATTCTATCAGAGATGGATACTCATAGGAATTTGAGGCACTTTATCATAGTGTACGCCCTTGGTAATGTCCAGAAGGATATTATGAGAACAAGACCTGCCAGTTGGAAATGCACATTTCTACGAATCATCGGATGTTCCTATATATGGATGTGTTTATTGGTCCTTATACTTTAAGATTATTATTAGCGAGTTTTATGAGTCGTACCCTTAGATATATTAATGAAAACCATGACGACAGATGTTCATGGTGGGGTAGGATATATTGGGTGCGTCATGAGTAATATTACATTAATGAATAATGTGAGAAAATATTTATCCCTTATGTTCATTAATGTGAGATAATATCTCATTCCCTTTGATTGAAATGATATAGCCTAAATAAATCCATGGTTGTGGTGACCAATAAGAAAGTTCTATTTCTGAAAAGTCAAAGAAAGAGATATCGAGCATATAACTTGATGGAACTGGCATGAAACCTTCTTTATTAGAGATATTATGATAAAAAGATTATATTACATGGTAATAATTTTTATGAGGTGATATGTGGTTGTGGAATTAACTTCTTTCTCTATGGGTGCCTTTGTGTGTTGCTATACACTATACTCAACCTTTAGGTAGGTTCACCTGATGACACTGAGAAAGAGGCCTAGTGGGTCACTCACTAAGTGTATCTAGAATCTCAGTTAAATAATTTATTATTTAACAATTTCAATATATATTATTCTTGGTTATGGTTTAATAATTATTCATGTGTTCTTGATTGCATTTATTCCATCACTAGTTATTCGAAAGAATATATTGCATGTAGAATAATTAATAAATATTTATGTGTTATTTGGTGAATATAATATTTGTTTATTTATCAGGGAATAATATAGTTATATTTATTTGTTAAAAAAATATTCATTATTCAAGTCATGATAAATATTTAGGAGGATTGGTAAACCATTTTTAAGGGTCTAGTGAGATATAATAATATTGAATATTATTTGATTAAATAATATTTAATTATAACTTTCAAGTTAAATGCATGTGGGGAAATAATAATATTGCTGTTAATATTTGACATGGGGGTTTCTATAGGATTAATGAAATAATTAAAGGCACTTGTGCCAATTATTTTATTATTACCCTAGTGAAATAAATTCCCGGTTATATTATATTCTCATTAGCCAAGGGCAAGCTATGAAATGCCTATTTAGTTATGAACAATGAATTTGAGAAAATCTCTCAATCCTAGACAGTTCATCCCTATGTAATAATGGTCTCAAAAATGAGAGAGATACTCATCCACCAGATCAAGGGTAATGCTTTGGATGCAATTTTCAAGGCGATCAAAGGCATATGACGTAAGCATAAGTATCTTTCATGCTAGTACATGAAGACTCCTTCAGCAATGTCTAGAGACTGGTGGAACACATGTGGATCACTGCTAGAGGATTCCTACATTTGGATTATACAATGCATCAATGTATCACTACAGATTTATGTCCAAACACATCAACGAAGAAAGAATAACCTTTGATAAAATTCTTATTTAATTAAATTAAATGTAAAAAACAAGTGTTGATCTCCTATATCTTGGTTTTGGGTAAATTACCCACGCTTTTTCTTTGATTCAAATATGTTGATTATGGTTTTCATCATTGCTGGATCTCGGATTAATCATTTATAATGTAAAAAATAAAAGTTGGGCACTTCCCCTCCTACACTTTTACTACGCTCGAAACCTTCAAGTGGTATTAGAGTGGTCACATCGTTGTTTATAACTATTTAGTTTTGTTTTTGATTTATGCATTAATAATTTGTTTTTCCAATTTGAGTTTAATCGTTCTTTAAATATAAATTACAATTCCTATTTCTTCCTCTATCTTTTCTCACAGATCTAACAAAAATTAATTTTATGATTAAAATAAAATCAAGGAACTCATATGAAGGTTCCAAGGATACTTGTCATACAACATGAGACTACACAACATGTAATAAGTAATACATTTCATGGTCATATTCAATGCATTCAGATTGGTTTGTTAATCAATTAGATATTTTGAATTTATCAGGGAATTAATTACATTATTAGTGCACTGCATGTTGACCAGGATTAGCTAGTGCACGATCAGCCAGACTATAAATTTTGTGGCCCATTGGACATGACATGTGGTCCCTTCAGATCAGGTATGTGACATTTATTCCATACACAGCCTACCCAACTAGTGACCACGTTACATGGAGTCATCATAGTGTGTGTCTCACTGGACATTCCATGTACTCCATGATTTATAAATTAAGCCTCATATGCTGAGTCCCTAGGCATGTACTTCAGATACACGGTGAAGAATTCACACACCATGTAGATCAAATCTACACATCATGTATGTTTACCAGTTACACAGATTTAAAATTTATTATATTATGCAACCCTTTAGATATATACTTATGTGTGGGAATAAATATGTGACACACCATGTGATAGGTTTCGTTATATATATATATAAATGTTTTATTAACATCTGCATAATATTCAATATTTTCACATCATGTATGAGTTATATTACATATATAATTCTATGTTAATGCTATATTTCACAAAGAATAAATTGTATACAAGTATAATACATGTTCTTTAGTTTTGGATGGGTATTCACTAGGTTACCTTCAAGGTAAAAGTTATGAACATAGTTAATTCTAAATGAATTTATTAATTTGTTTAAAATTATAATGGATGATAATTTCAATGAAATTTAGAAAAGGTTTAAGATAAAAGGATTGATTAATTAAGGATAATAATTAATCTCTTCAAGTGTGATTTATCTTAAATAATAAAGATTAATGAATTGAATGATAGTTTTATTAAATGAGTAATTTGTTGCAAGCATATGGATGATCATGACCCAGACCATAACTTTGTATGTGACTGGTTTCACTTTATTTTATTATTAAATTTAATTGTTTGACTACATTCTTTATCTCCCAATTAATAAGTAGGGAATGTGTGCCCGTGGTTCCATTTATGTAAACCCTATCTTACCCCTCAAATGCGTGTGAGTAAAAGAATATGTAATGGATGTAGCTCACAAGATAGTGAATACGGTTCAAGTTAGGAGTCGAGGAAAAATCAATCCAAGAATATAAAAATGTGGAAAGGTCGAAAGCTGTAAACACAAGCCTTAAATGGTTCAAGGTGTTTCTCCCTTATCTAGTGGTTAGTTTATCAACCACTTGATAAAATAACTATTATAAAAAGTTCATGATCATACCCTTTATTTTAATTCTGTCAGTTGAAAAATTATTTCATTAAGGATGTTGTGTTGGGATCACATAATTAATGAATTAATAGCATGAAAATATGGAACCTAAATCAACTATCTTAGTAGTAAATATTATCTAAAGACATGGTTAAGAACCTAAGTAATCCCACTTAATATTAACAATTACTTAAAAAGATTATAATTGTATATTTAAGTATAAAGGATAAAATCCCTCAACAAAATATTACCTCAATATAACCTTCTATTACATCAGTTAGAATATTAAAATAGTTCAAATTACTTAACCATCCAAAGTTGGGTTTCTTTCAATTATTGAGTAATTATATCATGAGGTTTTGGGCTGACTTCACTTGGTTTACATCATGTTCTATCTTAAAAAGCAAGACTTGGTGTAAATGAGAGGAAAAGGTTAATAAAATCAAATTTAAAGATCTCAGGACTGGGGAGTCCACTCAATGGATCAAGGAACTATGAGTTAATGGAGTTGTAATTTGGAATTCCTACCTAAAACATTTCAAGTTACTTGACCAACCAAATTTTGTGTAATGATAAGGGAAATATGGATCATTCCTACTTGAATTTCCATGAAATATGATATTAAGAATCCAATGGAGAGGGCTATTGGGTGATGATAAAATAGTGGGAGACTAATAAATGTAATATTTATTCTTTTGTCTAAATTTTATAAGATAAAGTACTAAAATTCTGCTCATCTTATTTATAGAGACAACATCAAAAATGACATCAAACATATCATTGAGATCCGTACTCAAGATGGAAAACGTTATCATTAGCACTAATTTCTAAGAGGGGAAAAGGTTCCTACGGGTCATCACTCTGCATGAAAGAAAATTTTATTTTCTAGAGGAACCTTTACCAGTTGCTACAATAATTGAGGAGAGTGATGAAGAGGTCTCTCTATACGAGAAACATCTGAATGATGCCACAAATGTTCTTAGCTTCATGCTATCATCCATGTCCAATGAGCTCTTGAAGAAACATGAGTAAATGGATGCTTATTGTATGATTTCTCACCTTCAGGATCTCTTTAAAGAGAAGGTGAGATAAGATAGGTATGAGATCTCCAATTCATTGTTCAAGACTAAGCTTTGAGATTCTATGCCATCTAGGCCTCATTTAGTTAAGCTTATCAGCTACATTGAGAATTTGGACATCTTAGGGATAAGATTCCTCGATGAGTTGCGTATAGATCTCATAATTTTATCACTTACCAAGACCTTTTATAGTTTTATTGTGAATTATAATATGATAAATAATGAAAATATTATATCAAAACATATGACCTTGATTCACTACATGGATAAAGGCACGGGGCATGACAAACCTGCAGTCCTTATGCTGAATAGGATGAGGAAGGACATGGAAAAGGATCCTAAGAAATTTAAATTGTCTAAATCCCCCAAGCATCATCCGAACAAGAAGAAGAAGACCCAAAGGATGGTGAAGGAAAAGGAGGAAGTATGTTTTTCATGTGGAAAGTTAGGAAACTAGAAGAGGAATTGCACCCAGAGGAAAGGGGAATCCAAATGTGCATTCATTATTGAGTGAAATATTTCCATTTATACACATTGGGTATTATGTACATCTTGTGGTGCTCACATCTATACCCAAATACCGGAACTAAGTATAATTCAGAATATTTCTTGAGGATAGGTTGATATCTGAGCTACCAATGGTGCGAGGATGGCTGCTCTTTCCATTGGTGACTACCACCATTCATTGACGTTGGGAATGATTTTGGTTTTACATGATTTCTATTATGCACCTAATGTTACCAAAAGCAAAATTTTTGTATCAATTTTAGATATAGATGTGTTTATTTTCATGTTTATAAATAAAAGTTATTTATTTTATAAGTAAATAATATGTTATCATATGGTAAAATTAAATAACGATCTATATGTATTAAATTAATACAAACAAGTGTTGGAAATTGATAATGAATTACGTTCACATGACTCAAATAAAACCCAGTTGTGGTATCACTACCTTGGTCATGTAAATGAGAATCATTTGGTAAAGTTTTTTCAAGATGGTTATTTAAAATCTTGTGAGATAAAACCACTTGATAGATGTCATTATTGTTTGTAAAGAAATATAAAAAACCACCATTTAGTGGATAGGGTGAAAGGGCCATAAATCTTCTAGGATTGGTACAGACTAATGTGTGTGGACTATTTCCAGTAGAATATAGAGGTGGATATTCTTACTTCATAACTTTTACTAATGACTTGAGTAGATATGGATATATTTACTTGATGAGGTATAAGTCTGAGTCCTTTGAGAAAATCAAGGAATTCAAGAATTAAGTAGATAATTAGCTTGTTAAGAAGATAATGAAAGTTTGATTGGATTGAGGTGGAGAATATCTTAACCAATAGTTCATCAACATTCTATGGGAGTTTTGGGATTCTATCTAAACTCACTCACCCTTATAAACCGCATTGGAATGGTGTTAGTGAAATGAGGAACCGTGCCTTATTAGACATGGTAAGGCTGCTGATGATTCAGACATATATTTTGTTATCCTTTTGGGGATATAAATTACAAATTTTTTCATACACATTAAACCGAGTACCAACTAAAGTGGAAAATGAAATTCTCTTTGAGCTAATGATTTGAAAGAAACTCATTTTATCGCATACACATTTATGGGGATGCAAGTCATTTGTTAAGACATTCTTAGGAAACAAATTAGCACCTTAGGGCACAAAGTGTATCTTTATTGGGTATCCTAAGGAAATAAAGGGATACCACCTATACATCCCATCATACAAGAAAGTTAATTTTTCTAGATGATCCATCTTTCTTGATAGGGAGAGCATCCTTAAAAAGGATAGTGGGAGAATGATTTTCTTTGATGAAGTTGATGCTCAAGATACACAATAGTTGGTATAGGAATATGTTCCATAGGTCTCCATAGAAGAAGTAGTTACTAAAAACAATTACTACATAGGTGGTCAAGAGAGGTAAAGGAACCAGAGAGATATGGTTTTCTAGTCACTGAGGATTGTGGCTCATTTTTTATGGAAAATGATGAACCTCTATCCTATAAGGAGGTAGAAGAGAGATCAAAAGATGAATCATGGATATATGTTATGAATTCTAAGATGTATTCCATGTATTTTAACAACATCTGGGTTCTGGTCAATGCACCAGTTGATGTAAATCCTGTTGGGTATAAATGGGTATTCAAGAGAAAAATATACATGAAAGGTAAATTAAGTACTGATTAATTAAGGCTAGTGAATAAAGGGTTTAAACAATGTTAAGGAATTGACTATGGTGAAACCTTTTCATTAGTTACCATGTTTAAATCCATAAAATATTATTTTATATAGCATCTTACCATGACTAAGAGATTTGGTAGATGGATGTCAAAACTACATTCCTTAATGAGAACCTTTAGGAAGATGTCTATATGACACAACTAGAAGGTTTTGTGACACCAGGTTATGCCAAAATTATTTTCAAGTTTCATAAAACCATTTACAGATTGAAGCAAGATTCTAGGTCATTGAACATTAAATTTTATGAATCGATAAAATAATTTGGTTTCATTAAAAATGAAGGTGATCCCTATGTTTACAAAAGGTTTAGTGTGAATACAGTCATTATCCTAGTAGCATATGTTGACAACAAATTACTTATTTGAAATGACACACAGATCTTATAATCTATTAAAGACTGGTTGAAAAAGTGCTTCTCCATGAAGGACTTACGAGAAAGAGCCTACATCCTAGGGATCAAGATCATTCGTGATAGATCCAATAGGCTACTTGGACATATCCAAAGTATATATATATTGACTAGATACTACAGATATTTAGTATAGAACAATATAATAGGGAATTGGTTCTAGTGTTACATGGTTTATATATTTCTAATAAAATGTGTCCCCATACACAACAGGAGAAAGATAGAATGAGTAAGACCTCATACGATTCAGAGATAGGATTAATCATGTATTACATGTCATGTACTAGAATTGATGTTGCCTATGCATTGAGCATGGTAGACAGATATCATGAAGATCCAAGAGAAAAACATTGGACTACTGTTAAGACTATCCTTAAGTATCTGAGAAGAACTAAGGATATGTTCCTAGTGTATGGAAGAGATATGGAGCTTTTCCTCAGAGGGTATGATGATACTGGTTTTCAGACAGATCATAATGATCTCAAGTCGCAATCAAGATATGTTTTCTACCTCAATGGAGGAGTTGTGAGCTAGAATAGTTCAAATCAGCCAGTTATAGCTGATTATATAGTAGATTATGAGTATATAGTGTCTTCTGATGCAGCCGAGGAAGCCACCAGAATTCATAACTTTGTCCGGGATCTTGATGTGGTACCTAGAAGTAAAGACCCTAAGACATTTTATTGTGATACTGTAGTGGTGGCTCTTGCAAAAGAGCCAAGGTCACATCAACATACAAAACACATACACCATAAGTATCACCTCTTGAGGGATTTTTATCAAAGGGGTGAAGTTACAATGAGTAGAGTATCCAAGAAAAAGAACATGTAATACCCATTTAATAAAGTTATATCTCAGAAAAAGCATGAATATCATGTGAGATCTAGCATACTGACGGTTTTTATCAGTTGGCTCTACTGAAAGTGGGAGTCTATTGGAGTTGGTTCCCTAGAACCAACTTTTTTACTTTATGATAAATGATATTCGTTGTTGTGAATATTAATAAATTTCTTATCACATCATGATTGTTATTCTGTGTAACATTTTATGTGATAATGTCTTAAGAGTAACTATCACATTAAAAGGTCATAGAGGATCCTTGCTATTATGGGAACCTATAAGTGATGTGACACTATTCTTGAATATATTTTTTATATTCGAATGACATATTTTGAAGGAAAAATGATATAGACTCTCAGGGTTGGAAACTCATAGGACATTGAGGATCCTTTTCAAGGTGTATGCCCTTGGTAATGTCTATGAGGGTATTATAAGAACAAGACCCGCTAGTAAGAAATCCACATTTCCATGTGTCATTGGATGTTCCTATATGTGGATGTGTGTAATGGTCCTTAGACTTTAATATTATTATTAATGAGTATTAAAAGTCACACAATTATATGTGTTGATGAAAAAAATGATGATAGATGTTTATAGTGAGGTAGGATATGTTGGGTGCATCATGAGTAATATTTCATTAATGAATAATGTGACCAAGGATTTATCCCATCTATTCATTAATGAAAGATAATATATAAACCCCTTTTATGGAAATGATATAGCCTAAATAAATCTATTTCCATAGTGATCAATAGGTAAGTTTTATTTTTGTAAAGTCAAAGAAAGAGATATCGAGCATATAGGTTGATTGAACTAGAATGAATCCTGATCGATTAGAGATACTGTGATAAAGGAATTACATTACACGGTAAGAATTCATATGCAGAGACATGTCATTGTAGCATTAACTTCTTTCTCTATGAGTGTCTTAGTGTGTTTCTATATTCTAACCTTTGACATTAGGCAGGTTTGCCCAATGACACTGAGAAAGAGGCCTTGAGGGTCACACACTAAGTGTGTCTAGAATCATAGTTAAATAATTTATTGTTTAATAAGTTGAATAAATATTATTCTATGTTAGTATTTAATAATTACTCATGTATTCCTGATCGTATTTATTCCATCACTTGTTATTCGAGAGAATATATTATGGACGGAATAATTAATAAATATTTATTTTCTATTTGGTGAATAAAATATTTATTTATTTATCGGTGAATAATGCATTGATATTTTTTTAAATAAATATTCATTATTTAAGGCATGATAAATATTGAGGAGGATTAGAGGACTGAGTTTAAAGGACTAGTGGGAAATAATAATATTTAATAATATTTGATTAAATAATATTTAATTATAACTCGCAAGTTAAGTGCATGTCAGCAAATAATAATATTGTGTTATTATTTGACACGGGGGTTTCACTAGGATTAATGAAATAATTAAAGGGACTTTTGAAAATTATTTTATTTTTACCCTAGTGAAATAAATTACCAGTTATAATATTCTCTCATTAGCGAGGGGAAAGCTATGCGACACCTATTTGGTTGTGCACAATAAATTGGAGAAAATCTTTCAAGCCTAGAGAGTTCATCCATCTCTAAGAATTCTCTTAGGAATGAGATATATCCTCCTCTATCAGATCAAGTAGAATATTTTGGAAGTAGTTATAAAGAAAATCAATGGCGGGTGATGCAATCATAAGGATCTTTCATGCTAGAAACCAAATAATCCTTTAGTGATGTCCAAAGATTCATGGAACACATATGGATCGTTGCTAGAGGAATCCTACACATGGATTCTACAACTCAATAGCAGATCAATATTGATATGTGGCCGACACATCATTGAAGAAATAATAACCTTGAAGTTAATTATTATTAAATTAAATTAATTGTAAACAAGATGTGTTGATCTACACTCTCTTAGATATAGGTTGATAACTTTTTTCCTTTTTATGTGATTAAAATTCATTGATCACAATTTTCAGTATTTATTGATCTTGAATTAATCATTGATAATTTAAAAAAGGAAAATTTGGGCACTATCCCTCCTGCACTTCTACTGCACCCAGAACCTACAAATACTCTATTAAAAAGAATTCAAGAATAGAGAGTTTACTTTTATAAAGGTAGAGCTATATCTCATCTTCTTTCTAAATATAATTAATCTACACAAGATTAAAAACCTTAAACAAAAATCAAGGATTGTTTATAAATGTATTAAAATACTCTTAATTTTGATAATGGCATAAATCAAAACATCTAAATTTAAAAATATTTATGCATTATATTTATTATGATATATGAGGCATCTTAATATAAATTCAAACCAATATTTTTACGATAAATACCTACTATAAAGTAGAATCATATCCTACATACACTATAAATTATTATTCCACAAATAATGAATCAAGCACAAAAATCCCACTCTTTTTAATAATTATTTGATTAATGAGTCCACTATAATAATACTGAAGCCTGTTATGAAGATGAAGGGAAAGTATATATTGATCTATATTAGGAACCACTACAAGATAAGATAAAATGTTTAAATATTATATCACATTGAACTGATAAATTCTCATAGGTAATAATTAATGAAGGAAAATTTTCATCTTCAGAAGAAAATGGAGGTTATAAGGCCCCAAAACTTAAACACATGATACATTATCCACAAATAACTGATAAAAAGAAGAAAAAAAGTTTCTATTTATAAAAAAATTTAGAATCAAATTATTAAAAAAAATAAAATGAAATAAGATAAAATCAAATATGTAAAAGTGTTAATAAATAAGTCTTTTCCATTGAAAAAGAATAAACTAAAAAATATCAAAATCTAGAAGATAAAACTCAATTGCCAAATAAATAAATTTAATCACATACAAAATTGATGAAATTATAAAAATAAGAAATAGATATTGTTAATGAAAAAGATCCATAATAACTTATAGTTTATTAACCATTTAAATATAAAATATGAAAGTGGTTAAGTAGACTCCACCAAAGTATCTAAAACCGAAGGCCACAACTCCTCTACCTTTGCTTAGAATTCAAGAAGAATAATATTATTCCTCTTTTTAAAACCTAGTAGGAATAAAATTCACTATACTCCGTCACCAAGAATAAAATCTAGATCTAAGATCATAGTGGAATTTTAAAATACTTATTTATATGTTTAATACTATATTTGTTTTATCATTATACAATAAAATTATATTGAAAACTCTTAAATAAAACAAAAATATGAATAATATTAATAAAGATAAAAAATTTACATATATTATAAATCATCATTTAGTAATTATTCATCTAGTTTTTATACATGTTTCAACCATTATTGAACCATTACCTATAGAGATATTTGTCTTTAATCATGTAACTACAAATATTCACCTTTTATTTTGAATTTACCAATGTTTTCTTCCTATCTGGTATTCACCATGGATTTTAAAAATATTAGTTACTTATGTATTGTCCTAGAATAAAATATTAATAAAAATTCACATAAATATCATGAAATTTTAAAAATAATAGATACATCTTTAAAGGTAGTGAGTATTGAAAATATTATTTGAGGATAAGTATTTTTATGAAAAATATATTTAAAAGAAATTTGTAATGAAAATAATGAGAAATAAATATAGTTTTAACAAGTATAGATTCCATTTATAAACTAAATACAATGTTAGATATTTTAAAATAATAATATGAGTATATTAGAAACAAAACTACAAGTGTCTCCATAAAAAATCTCCTTATCAACCATATTTATACTGTGAATGAAGAAATTATGGAGTAGAGGTAAGAAATAAATGATAATAAAATGATATAAAAAAATATTGTATACATAAGTATTGTAAATATAAATTTTGGCAGTGGAATAAAAATCAAAATATTGATTTTGATTATATATTTATTTACCTTTTATAGGCATATTTTCCATTTCAATTTTTTTGGTCATCATTTCTATTTTTTCCAAATTAATATTATTACTATTGTCACTAATACTTACATTCTTAGAATTTATTATTTATTATCCCAAAGGGGGAGAATGTTATAAAGAAATAAGTTGTAATAATTAGGGAGGAAGTTAAATAAATATGAATTCACAATATAAAGGAAAACAAAAGGTAAGATAAAATCATATATATTTAAAAATTATAAAAGAAATTTGAGGGGAAATTTTTCAAAGTTTTCTGTTTGAATATTTTTTCTACATTGATATTTTGGATGATTTATAATACTATATCATAAATTTACTATATCATTAATCATTATGCCTTAAACTGTAATGTTTTATGATTATAAAATATTAGGATGTTTTTGTGTTTTTTTGATGAATACCTTTATATATATGGTTTTTATTAATAAAAATTCATGTTCAATATTTACTAATGATTTCATTGAAATATTTTAGAGATTTTGAAAATTATAAAAAGTACATGGAATTTATCATAGATCTAAAATAAAAATGTACAAAAATATATAATTTAAATCTTTAATATATCCATTGTAATTTATTATTTAATACCTAATAATATATATATATATAAGATATATATTATAATACACCAAAGAGAGTCTTTCCATTTTAATTAAAAGATTCATTTTTTTATAATAGTGTCATCATTTTACATTAAATAATATAAATGTTTTATATAAATCATAGAAAAAATTTATTGGCTTGACATTTAGATGAAATAATATAATGGTTATAAGAATAAAAAATGATAAAAGAAGGGGGTAACCTATCAACGAGTCTATCTCTAATATTTTAGGCATTTCATCCCCTACATCTTTAGTTATCCTTTTTTATGGGAAGTAGATAGTTTTTGGGAATATTGGGGCACATATACTGAAACCAAGAGAATAAGTGGAAAAATCATCTAAAAATAATCTTATTATCTATTTTAGGAGACTCTTATAGATTTAGATCATGTTTTTGAAATCATTCCTTGTAAAAATACTAGTTTATTTACATTACTTGCTATCTTATTTGTGTAAAAACCTCTAATCAAAGGGATTAACTAATTATGGGTCTTTTGAAAGTAAATTATACAAATTATATCAACCTATTCTTAGGGAATGAGGAATCACTTACTTGTTGGGTGATAAAGGGTGGATATGATATAATTTAAATATATACAAAAACACACTCTAGAGTTTAATGAAATTTAAGGAGGCATCATGGGGGGGGGGGGCTACACCCTAGTTTAAATAGAGATGGGAAGGCATGATAATGGTATACTATAGTTCATGGTAATACACAAAGACAATATAGATACACTTTAGTTTATTATAATTTAAAAAATTGAAATATTTACACTAGATTTCATTGATATCTTAGGAGGTAAGTGGGTTATAATGGAGTATAATATCATTGTAGAAGGAAAAGGTTTTATGATAGATTTTAGTGCAGGCAAAGAAGGATAAAGGTTTATGTTTATGTTTTGGGAAATCTCATAAGATGAAAGGGTTTATAAAGACATTTTAAATGACATGGTGTTATAAATGATCCAACATAGGGCTTCTTATATATCCCCAATTAGGGGAACAAAACCCCATATAGCTTGATATTGGTGTTTAAATCTATATGAAAATATGTGAAATCAATCCTTGGTAAAAAAAGGTTTATAAATTATATCCTATGAATAAGGGGTAACGTACAATTTAATACCATTTGAATTGCATATTAAGGTCATACTTGATAATTAGTATTACAATTTAATGTCATGTAAGTAGGCATATAATGAAATTTAATGTCACAT
Organism: Viscum album; assembly: GCA_963277665.1. Classification (NCBI taxonomy): domain Eukaryota; kingdom Viridiplantae; phylum Streptophyta; class Magnoliopsida; order Santalales; family Viscaceae; genus Viscum; species Viscum album. Next base: position 1,892,318,022 of record OY728158.1, on the reverse strand, counting down.
ATGGATGATGATTGGACATGAATTTTAGAATCATGAAGGATACACCCATATTATTGTATTTAAGGTTGTACAATAAGGAACAATGTCTTGCCTTTTAGGTTCACACAAATTTGACCAATGTCCTATAGTTTAAGGTCATCTCACAAGGAAAAATTATAAAATCCCTTTCCAAAGTTACCCAAACTCACCCAAACCATGTGGAACCACTTAACCTCAGGTATGCCTCCACATATATGAGATTCTATTGACTAGAAATAAGCTTCTAGGGGTGATAGTGGGGAGACTATAACCTTATATCAAAGTGAAAATAATGAATGGAAAACACTAAGAAAAATAGATTACATGAAACCAAAAGAATAAATATAGAGATGGAAACACAATTTAACCCATAATGAAAAAAAATAAAATGAATTATACATATATACAAAAGCACAAGCTCTTTCTTTCCTAAAGTGGGTCAAATCTATATATAGCAGAATAAAAAATTATTTAAAATTAACAATGTTAAACTTGTATAATGGGTCCACCTAGTCTAATTTTTAAACCATTGAAGTCTCACTAATGCATCCAATTCACCTCTACCCCCTTACAGGGACCTTTCCCTTTCTTTAGTCAAGATACATAACGTCTTCCCATTATCTAAGTAAAATTTGTAGGGAAAGTGTAACAGCACGAGATTTTATGAAAAATATTCTTTTTTATTTCACTAATGTCTTGTGTTTTACGCTACACTAAAAGGAGCTTGCACAACATGCATCCTTGACTTGCCTTTAATTACATGCAATCGCGACCTCCCTCGATAGCGTGTGTAGTACGCAATACCGAGTTTCACTAAACAACGATATGCTATTAAAATATTATTATAACTAGCCGTTATGAATAGTAATAACCACCTTTTAAAATTTTAGAAATTTTAGCTCTCAAAATGGACATCATTTTTGGATTCGGAGTATCGAATTTATCCTAAGGTGAAATTTTGGTACTTTTCGGATAACTTTCATATTCTGATGAATAGTGAAAATTACTAAATTATAATTAAAAACAACTTTTTTAATCAAAATAATTAATAGTGATAAATCATTAATTTGAGTGGTTTTAAAGTATATTTAGAATATATTTTTACAATTTAATACAATTTTGGTCATTGGATGTAATTTCACATTTAAACCAGACATAATCAAGTGTCAATCTTTTGATAGATATTGTTTCTTAAAAACACGCTATTTGTTTTAACAACGGGATTTAATTATAAAATTAATTAATGCAATTTCTATGTTATGAATTTGGTAAAGTATACTTCATTTTTGAATTCGGAATATGAAATATTGCTTAGGATGAAATTTTGGCATTTTTCTGAAAACTTTCAATTTTTGATGAATAGTGAAACCACTAAGTGGTAGGTTAAAAACGGAATTTTGCATAAAACTTAATTTTACCGCTTCTGTGAATGGAATTTCGAAAATCCGATAGACACGGTTAATATCAAGGGCTAAAATATGGTTCAATGAGATGGAAATAATTTTTCGTGAATAGTAACTTTTTACTTTTTTTACCACGGTTAATAGTAAATAGGGTAACTAAGGGTAAATATGATATTACTATTACCCTAACACATGTCCTAATTCTATTGGATAAGTTTAATTAGACCAAAAACAACCTTATGAATATAATATGACCATTTAGGTCCACTTGGATTAGATTATGACATTTAATATTATTTTATTTAATGAATAGTTAAAATGGTTAAAATCAATGTTTAATAACTAAAACATTTTTAATATGGGGTTATACATAATATAAATTCGACTATAAATATTCATTAGAAATATAAAAAGATTTCCTACATGATGGTATTTTATTTGTAATTTTTAGACATTAAATAATTTAATTTATTTATGAAACAATGATGATGCAGTAATTATCTTATTAATGAAATATTGACATAATTGATATTATAAACACCAAAATAAATGTAATTTGAGCCTTTTTATGAATTACACTAATTTTCTAGGTTACTATGATATATTAGTGTTGATTGAATCAACTTGGTTCGAACATATAATTCTTTTATGACTTTCAAAAAAATCATATATCAAATAGTGTCAAAATTGACACAAAATAGTTTTTAAATCAAATATTATATTACTAATTGTTATTTTATTTCTAAAAATCTATGGTTCTGCCAAATGACTTAGATGAGGATATATATATTAATAATAAACAATTTGGGGTTCTTTTGGCATGTTATAGTAATTGTATTAACCATATAGTGAAAGAAAACAAAAAGACACGGTAAAAGTTAAATTATTAATTTAGAGTTAAATCTAATTGATAAGGTTACAATAATACCCTAAACTTGTCTAAATCTTATTTGTTGATAGGATTTAGACCCCTCCCCACTTTAGCTTCGAAATAAGACCCTTTGGAACCATTATAAACCGATTTTGACTTTAATATAAAATAATATTTTGAGATATTCCTAAGGTGCCCCTCTCCTCCCTTATAAAAGGACACCTACTCCCCCTCCTCCTCACACCAATTTGAGCACTCAAGCTCGGCCAACCCCTGCCAAAATCTCTTCTCCACTTCCCTAGAATAATCCTAGAGGTTATTTTCTTCCTCAAAGACCAATTTTAGTGCCCTAAGAGGAGGTCTCAAAGAGGCGCTTCAAAGAAGAGGTAATTACCTTTACCAATTCTTTCATCTTTATTTCTTCTTCCACTTCTTCTTCTTAGGATGTTTCATTATGAAGTAATAAAATCAGTATCACTCATATAATTATATGTTATTATAAGTATGAAACAACCCTATTTCACCATCTATCCATCCTACGGAAAAAGAAATCACCGCGCGTGCGTACGTACGGAATACCGTCTCTACGCCGTGGTGTAATCTATTTTTCCACCATCACTTTACAAGGATGGGTATAATGGTGTAATGAGTAACTATTTATGATTATTATAAATTAATATTGATACTGAAATAATATATATATACTCCAATACAGTTCCACGATCATAAGAACGATATCATCACTCGTGCGTACGTACGGAATACCGTCTCCACGATGTGATGCGACTCGTTCTACATGATCATCATTACATAGTAATTATATAAATGAATTGAATTAATAAATATAATATATGTTACACTAATACCATTCTGGATATAAGGTATCTATAACCTTAAAGGAAGAATAAGAATGTATTCGGCAAAACACGCATAAGAACAAAAGGCAATAAAGACCCGAGTAACAAGTAACAATGAAATATTACTAACAAGAAGCTATGAATATGACCATATATGATATCAAATCAATATGTATGATTATGGAATAAGTAAATAACATTATTTAAACCATTATAAAGGAGCTTTGGACACGTACAAAGCTAATCAGACCTAAGGTAAGGGAAATATCACAATCTCACTTTTATCCGAGATTGTTTTTACTTTGGTAATTACTGGGGTGTATTTTATCATCCACATCCATGTTCCCTCAATATGTAATATTATTTCCATCCTTCTACAATAGTTTATATCCAATTTTACCCTTCGGTGAGTTTTTAGTAAAAGATATGAAAGGAATATTTTGTCGTTTTCGTACGAGGTACTTTTTGACTTTTCCGACAAAAGTACGAGAACGATGTTTTTTTTAACTTAAACGGCACGAACGGATTTTTACGGTTTTATAAAGCCTTATTTTCATGAAGCTTCCTCCAAAATATTTCATGACTATTTTCAATAAAATCTATTTCTTTTAAAATTGCATGACATTTTGTGAAAAGAAATTGATTTTGAATAAGAAAGGATATTTTCCTGAAGAATTCATTTCAAGTGTTTTATCAAAATTATTTTCCATCTAAGATAACATAGGGTTCTATTTTTATCCATATTGTTACATTGATTTTATTATGTTGTGATGGAATTATTTTTATGAATTCCTTTATCTTATATGAATTGTTTTATGATGTCATGATGTTTAAGAATCCCATTTTTACTACATGGGTTATGCAATGATGTATGATTTATGATTTTGTGGCACACATAAGAATGGTATCATTATGAGATGGGTGGGACCTATATATCCCTCCAATGCATTGGGTAAAGATTTTATATCTCATGAGATAGACATGGCTGGAATGGTAGGTTATACCGGTTCAGTGAAACAGGACTGAAATGAGGGTTACTCGATTCAGAAAGGGACTTTGTCCACTAAGATAGTCTTGGAAATGAGTCTTGACTACCAAGAAATGATTCTCTATGATTATGTGTGAATGCCACAAAGTTTCATGTTTTAAGTTATGATTATTGTGATTACATTTCACTGCCATGATTTACCCCATGTTATGAAATTATGATCTCTTTTGCAGGTTAAGATTTCCAAAAGTTATGTTCTTATGAATATGATGTGATTGATTTTTCTTTTTTTTACCCTTACTGAGCATTTGAGCTCACCCTTTTATGTTTTCTTTTCCCCAGGATATAAAGAAATGATTTAGGTAAAAATAGGGAAGATCTTTATGGGAGATATTGAAGATCTTTCACCACGATTAGAAGATTACGTTCCGAGTTTCCAAAGACACTAAACTATTACGATCCTTGTGTGTGTGTTTTTGTTATGTACTAAGTATTCCGCAAAAGTAGTGTAATGTCTATGTACGTCAGGCTTCGGGTCTCTACAGTTGGTATCAGAGGAAAGGTTTAGTCAACCTTTGGAAACTAGGATGCGAAAACGTTAGTGAGATCCCTAGAGATATTTCTACGGTATGTCTAGGGATGTCCCTAAGGTTAAGTATACGTATAGGTTATAGTACTAGAACTACGCTAACGATCATAGAATTAAACGTAAGATGTTAGATATTAAGGGTACTCCCCCTTTACTATGCTGTTTTCCCTAGCATTATTTTGCCTCTTACACTATTCTGTTTGGGTTTTAGAAAATGGCTTGAAACAAGATGATTCAGAATAATGGAGGATATGATGGACAATGGAATGATATTCTTCATGAGCAACCAAATGAAATGGGATTTGGATGTCCAAACATCATTATTATGCCGAATCAGCAATCTCATAATATGATCAATAATTAAAAATTTGGTAAGTTTCCTAACTCGACTAATAAGAGAAACATGGAGTTCCATGATGATCATGGAGGAAAGAAAGTTCAATTTCCCTTATGTAAATCACGTGGGAAGAGGCATCAAGGAGAATGTTTCAAGGGAACTGGAAGATGCTTTGGGTGTGGAAAAGAAGGACACAAAGCAAGTAAGTGCAAAGGAAAAGGGTCGGTTAACACCATGGATGAGGATAATGGTATTGCTACGACATCAAAAATGGTTAAGTGTTTTAAATGTGGAATGTATGGGCATTATGCAAACAAATTCCCTAAGGGAAAGACTCATGAAGAGAATCAGTATGGTCATATGGGTAGTATTTATGTGGATGATGATGAAGAGACTACAAATGATATGTGAGATGAAAGAATTTTTGAAGCTCGGTCAATGGTTTAAGAATGTAGTGGAATGATTACATGTTTATCATATGTAATTTTGTATAAGTAATCTCATGCTACTATGGAATAAAGAGACATCTATGGATTGTTACACTGTTGTATTTCCTTGTGTTTTGAAAGTGTATGATTAATGTTACCAGTATCCATGAAAGGTTATTCAGATATTTTTGGAATGTAGATGATATGCGCATAATGATGGGATAAGGAGAAAATTAAATTTTTGATAGTATTCATGAGCTCATGATTGATATAAGGACTAAGTGATATCATTTTTTGAGTATATAGAATTTTGAGGATTTTGGTATGTGGAAAGTGTTAAATTTTAACTACATTCATGTTTTCACTAAGGTATTCAAGAGAATACATGATTAAGGACTTTGAATGTTTGGAATGTGACCAACAAAACATATCTTATGATATATGGGGATCAACGATGGTATTAAATCTCTGGTAATCGTTTTCACTATGTTATGAGAGTGGACTGCAGTATTATGGATAAGCCTAAAGAATGAAATGGATTATGTTGGACATAAGTGAGTATTGTTTAAGGATAGAAGTTTTTTTCGATATTATTAATGGGATGTTATAGTAATGTAGTTTTAGAAAAAGGACAACCTGCAGGACGAGCGACAGCCCATCGCTTCGGACAAGGCTGTGAGAATCGAACCCACAACCGAAGTGCGACTGGACTTTATCGCCTACCACTGGCCTACAGGAAGTCCCTGTTTAGTAGAAACTAGTTTTATTATATTATGAAGTATGATATATGAAGTACAAGTCCATTTTAGGAACAATATATGATTAATCTCACTATATATCGACTTATGTATATAATTTTTGCTAACCTTTTGTTTGAGACAGATGGAATGACCCGTCATTCTATCACATGATCTGCTAACACTTCACGAATAACAAATTCATCTTCATTTATTTAAGAGATGAAGTGGAAATTGTTCAAGGCACGAACAACAGTGAGATCGTACCAAAATAAAGTAAGTATTTATTCTAATTCAAATTCTTTAACTTTAGGGAAATGATCTTGAAAACCAAAAATGTTGTCCTAGTGATCTTATATCTGATGAATCAGATGGTACCTTAGATCGTCACAAATTTATGGATTTTTGATTGCTGGCTTTTCCATAGCCATGTTCTCTACCACTCTCCATCAGAACATGATGGTAATATTTTTCTTCCATAATCATATTTTCACCTATATGGAAACCCAATGATTAGTTTATTTGGGTAACCGTTACGTTTCATACTTTTGTTTTTTTAAAAGATTGGTTTTGGTATTCCTTTTTACGATGTGGGTTTCTATTAAAGAAACTTTCGAATAGTAAACCATTTATAACCCCGACGAATTTCGAGGGCGAAATTCATTTTAAGGGGGGTAGAATGTAACAGCCCGAGATTTTATGAAAAATATACTTTTTTATTTCACTAATGTCTTGTGTTATACGCTACACCAAAAGGAGCTTGCACAACACGCATCCTTGACTTTCCTTTCATTACACGCAATCGCGACCTCCCTCGATAGTGTGTGTAGTACGCAATACCGAGTTTCACTAAACAACGATATTCTATTAAAATATAATTATAACTAGCCGTTATGAATAGTAATAACCACCTTTTAAAATTTTAGAAATTTTAGATCTCAAAATGGACTTTTTTTTTGGATTCGGAGTATCGAATTTAGCCTAAGGTGAAATTTTGGTACTTTTCAGATAACTTTCATATTCTGATGAATAGTGAAAATTACTAAATTATAATTAAAAACAACTTTTTTAATCAAAATAATTAATAGTGATAAATCATTAATTTGACTGGTTTTAAAGTATATTTAGAGTATTTTTTTACAATTTAATACAATGTTGGTCATTGGATGTAATTTCACATTTAAACCAGACATAATCAAGTGTCAATCTTTTGGTAGATATTGTTTCTTAAAAACACGCTATTTGTTTTAACAGCGGGGTTTAATTATAAAATTCATTAATGAAATTTCTATGTTATGAATTTGGTAAAGTAGACTTCATTTTTGAATTCGGAATATGAAATATAGCTTAGGATGAAATTTTGGCATTTTTCTGAAAACTTTCAATTTTTGATTAATAGTGAAACAACTAAGTGGTAGGTTAAAAACTGAATTTTGCATAAAACTTAATTTTACCGCTTCTGTGAATGGAATTTCGAAAATCCGACAGACACAGTTAATATCAAGGACTAAAATATGGTTCAATGAGATGAAAATAATTTTTGGTGAATAGTAACTTTTTACTTTTTTTTACCACGGTTAATAGTAAATAGGGTAACTAAGGGTAAATATGATATTACTATTACCCTAACACATGTCCTAATTCTATTGGATATGGGTAATTCGACCAAAAACAACCTTATGAATATAATATGACCATTTAGGTCCACTTGTATTAGATTATGACATTTAATATTATTTTATTTAATGAATAGTTAAAATGGTTAAAATCAATGTTTAATAACTAAAACATTTTTAATATGGGGTTATACATAAGATAAATTCAACTATAAATATTCATTAGAAAGATAAAAATATTTACTACATGATGGTATTTTATTTGTAATTTTTAGACATTAAATAATTTAATTTATTTATGACACAATGATGATGCAGTAATTATCTTATTAAGGAAATATTCACATAATTGATGTTATAAACACCAAAATAAATGTAATTTGAGCCTTTTTATGAATTACACTAATTTTCTAGGTTACTATGATATATTAGTGTTGATTTAATCAACTTGGTTCGAACATATAATTCTGTTATGACTTTCACAAAAATCATATATCAAATAGTTTCAAAATTGACACAAAATAGTTTTTAAATCAAATATTATATTACTAATTGTTATTTTATTCCTAAAAATATATGGTTCTTCCAAATGACTTATATGAGGATATATATATTAATAATAAACAATTTGGGGTTCGTTTGGCATGTTATAGTAATTGTATTAACCATATAGTGAAAGAAAACAAAAAGACACGGTAAAAGTTAAATTATTTAACTTAGAGTTAAATCTAATTGATAAGGTTAAAATAATACCCTAAACTTTTCTAAATCTTATTGGTTGACAGGATTTTGACCCATACCCACTCAAGCTTCGAAATAAGACCCTTTGGAACCATTATAAACCGATTTTGACTTTAATATAAAATAATATTTTGAGATATTCCTAAGGTGCCCCTCTCCTCCCTTATAAAAGGACACCTCCTCTCCCTACTCCTCACACCAATTTGAGCACTCAATCTCGGACAACCCCTGCCAAAATCTCTTCTCCACTTCCCTAGAATAATCCTAGAGGTTATGGTCTTCCTCAAAGACCAATTTTAGTGCCCTAAGAGGAGGTCTCAAAGAGGCGCTTCAAAGAAGAGGTAATTACCGTTACCAATTCTTTCATCTTTATTTCTTCTTCCACTTCTTCTTATTAGGTTGTTTCATTATGAAGTAATAACATCAGTATCACTCATATACTGATATTTTATTATAAGTATGAAACAACCCTATTTCACCATCTATCCATCCTACGGAAAAAGAAATCACCGCGCGTGCGTACGTACAGAATACCGTCTCCACGCCGTGGTGTAATCTATTTTTCCACCATCATATTACAAGGATAGGAATAATGGTGTAATGAGTAACTATTTATGATCATTATAAAGTAATATTGATACTGAAATAATATATATATACTCCAATATAGTTCCACGATCATAGGAACGATATCATCACTTGTGCGTACGTACGGAATACCGTCTCCACGATGTGATGCGACTCGTTCTACATGAACATCATTACATAGTAATTATATAAATGAATTGAATTAATAAATATGATATATGTTACACTAATACCATTCTGGATATAAGGTATCTATAACCTTAAAATAAGAATAAGAATGTATTCGGCAAAACACGCATAAGAACAAAAGGCAATAAAGACCCGAGTAATAAGTAACAATGAAATATTACTAACAAGAAGCTAAGAATATGACAATATATGATATCATATAAATATGTATGATTCTGGAATAAGTCAATAACATTATTTAAACCATTATACAGGAGCTTCGGACACGTACAAAGCTAATCAGACCTAAGGTAAGGGAAATATCACAATCTCACTTTTATCCGAGATTGTTTTTACTTTGGTAATTACTGGGGTGTATTTTATCATCCACATCCATGTTCCCTCAATATGCAATATTATTTCCATCCTTCTACAATAGTTTATATCCAATTTTACCCTTCGGTGAGTTTTTAGTAAAATATATGAAAGGAATATTTTGTCCTTTTCGTACGAGGTACTTTTTGACTTTTTCGACAAAAGTACGTGAACAATGTTTTTTTAACATAAATGGCACGAACGGATTTTTACGGTTTTATAAAGCCTTATTTTCATGAAGCTTACTCCAAAAGATTTCTTGACTATTTTCAATAAAATCTCTTTCTTTTAAAATTGCATGACGTTTTGTGAAAAGAAATTGATTTTGAATAAGAAAGGATATTTTCCTCAAGAATTGATTTCAAGTGTTTTATCAAAATCATTTTCCATCTAAGATAACATAGGGTTCTATTTTTATCCCTGTTGTTACATTGATTTGATTATGTTGTGATGGAATTATTTTTATGAATTCCTTTATCTTATATGAATTGTTTTATGATGTCATGATGTTTAAGAATCTCATTTTTACTACATGGGTTATGCAATGATGTATGATTTATGATTTTGTGGCACACATAAGAATGGAATCATTATGAGATGGGTGGGACCTATATATCCCTCCAATGCATTGGGTAATGATTTTATATCTCATGAGATAGACATGGATGGAATGGTAGGTTATACCGGTTCAGTGAAACAGGACTGAAACGAGGGTTACTCGATTCAGAAAGGGACTTTGTCCACTAAGATAGTCTTGGCAATGAGTCTTGACTAACAAGAAATGATTCTCTATGATTATGTGTGAATGCCACAAAGTTTCATGTTTTATGTTATGATTATTGTGATTACATTTCACTGCCATGATTTACCCCATGTTATGAAATTATGATCTCTTTTGCAGGTTAAGATTTCCAAAAGTTATGTTCATATGAATATGATGTGATTGATTTTTCTTTTTTTTACCCTTACTGAGCATTTGAGCTCACCCTTTTATGTTTTCTTTTCCCTATGATATAAAGAAATGTTTTAGGTAAAAAAAGGGAAGATCTTTATGGGAGATATTGAAGATCTTTCACCACGATTAGAAGATTACGTTCCGAGTTTCCAAAGACACTAAACTATTACGATCCTTGTGTGTGTGTTTTTGTTATGTACTAAGTATTCCACAAAAGTAGTGTAATGTCTTTGTACGTCAGGCTTCAGGTCTCTACAGTTGGTATCAGAGGAAAGGTTTAGTCAACCTTTGGAAACTAGGATGCGAAAATGTTAGTGAGATCCCTAGAGATATTTCTACGGTATGTCTAGGGATGTCCCTAAGGTTAAGTATACATATAGGTTATAGTACTACAACTACGCTAACGATCATAGAATTAAACGTAAGATGTTAGATATTAAGGGTACTCCCCCTTTACTATGTTGTTTTCCCTAGCATTATTTTGCCTCTCACACTATTCTGTTTGGGTTTTAGAAAATGGCTGGAAACAAGATGATTCACAATAATAGAGGATATGATGGACAATGGAATGATATTATTCATGAGCAACCAAATGAAATGGGATTTGGATGTCCAAACATCATTATTATGCCGAATCAACAATCTCATAATATGATCAATAATTAAATATGTGGTAAGTTTCCTGACTCGACTAATAAGAGAAAGATGGAGTTCCATGATGATCATGGAGGAAAGAAAGTTCAATTTCCCCTATGTAAATCATGTGGGAAGAGGCATAAAGGAGAATGTTTCAAAGGAACTGGAAGATGCTTTGGGTGTGGAAAATAAGGACACAAAGCAAGTAAGTGCAAAGGAAAAGGGTCGGTTAACACCATGGATGAGGATAATGGTATTGCTACGACATCAAAAATGGTTAAGTGTTTTAAATGTGGAATGTATGGGCATTATGCAAACAAATTCCCTAAGGGAAATACTCATGAAGAGAATCAGTATGGTCATATGGGTAGTATTTATGTGGATGATGATGAAGAGACTACAAATGATATGTGAGATGAAATAATTTTGGAAGCTCGGTCAATGGTTTAAGAATGTAGTGGAATGATTACATGTTTATCATATGTAATTTTTTATAAGTAATCTCATGATACTATGGAATAAAGAGACATCTATGGATTGTTACACTGTTGTCTTTCCTTGTGTTTTGAAAGTGTATGATTAATGTTACCAGTATCCATGAAAGGTTATTCAGATATTTTTGGAATGTAGATGATATGCGCAAAATGATGGGATAAGGAGAAAATTAAATGTTTGATAGTATTCATGAGCTCATGATTGATATAAGGACTAAGTGATATCATGGTTTGAGTATATAGAATTTTGAGGATTTTGGTATGTGGAAAGTGTTAAATTTTAACTGCATTCATTTTTTCACTAAGGTATTCAAGAGAATACATGATTAAGGACTTTGAATGTTTGGAATGTGACCAACAAAACATATCTTATGATATATGGGGATCAACGATGGTATTAAATCTCTGGTAATCGTTTTCACTATGTTATGAGAGTGGACTGCAGTATTATGGATAAGCCTAAAGATTGAAATGGATTATTTTGGACATAAGTGAGTATTGTTTAAGGATAGAAGTTTTTTTTTCGATATTATTAATGGGATGTTATAGTAATGTAGTTTTAGAAAAAGGACAACCTGCAGGACGGGAGACAGCCCATCGCTTCGGACAAGGCTGTGGGAATCGAACCCACAACCGAAGTGCGACTGGCCTTTATCGCCTACCACTGGCCTATAGGAAGTCCCTGTTTAGTAGAAACTAGTTTTATTATATTAAGCAGTATGATATATGAAGTACAAGTCCATTTTAGGAACAATATATGATTAATGTCACTATATATCGACTTATGTATATAATTTTTGCTAACCTTTTGTTTGAGACAGATGGAATGACCCGTCATTCTATCACATGATCTGCTAACACTTCACGAATAAAAAATTCAACTTCATTTATTTAAGAGATGAAGTGGAAATTGTTCAAGGCACGAACAACAGTGAGATCGTACCAAAATAAAGTAAGTATTGATTCTAATTCAAATTCTTTAACTTTAGGGAAATGATCTTGAAAACCAAAAATGTTGTCCTAGTGATCTTATATCTGATGAATCAGATGGTACCTTAGATCGTCACAAATTTATGGATTTGTGATTGCTGGATTTTCTATAGCCATGTTCTCTACCACTCTCCATCAGAACATGATGGTTAGATTTTTCTCCCATATCCATATTTTCACCTATATGGAAACCCAGTGATTAGTTTATTTGGGTAACCGTTACGTTTCATACTTTTGTTTTTTTTAAAGATTGGTTTTGGTATTCCTTTTTACGATGTGGGTTTCTATTAAAGAAACTTTCGAATAGTAAACCATTTATAACCCCGACGAATTTCGAGGGCGAAATTCATTTTAAGGGGGGTAGAATGTAACAGCCCGAGATTTTATGAAAAATATTTTTTTTATTTCACTAATGTCTTGTGTTGTACGCTACACCAAAAGGAGCTTGCACAACACACATCCTTGACTTTCCTTTCATTACACGCAATCGCGACCTCCCTCGATAGCGTGTGTAGTACGCAATACCGAGTTTCACTAAACAACGATATGCTATTAAAATATTATTCTAACTAGCCGTTATGAATAGTAATAACCACCTTTTAAAATTTTAGAAATTTTAGATCTCAAAATGGACTTCATTTTTGGATTCGGAGTATCAAATTTATCCTAAGGTGAAATTTTGGTACATTTCGGATAACTTTCATATTCTGATGAATAGTGAAAATTACTAAATTATAATTAAAAACAACTTTTTTAATCAAAATAATTAATAGTGATAAATCATTAATTTGACTGGTTTTAAATTATATTTAGAATATATTTTTACAATTTAATACAATGTTGGTCATTGGATGTAATTTCACATTTAAACCAGACATAATCAAGTGTCAATCTTTTGATAGATATTGTTTCTTAAACACACGCTATTTGTTTTAACAGCGGGATTTAATTATAAAATTAATTAATGCAATTTCTATGTTATGAATTTGGTAAAGTATACTTCATTTCTGAATTCGGAATATGAAATATATCTTAGGATGAAATTTTGGCATTTTTCTGAAAATTTTCAATTTTTGATGAATAGTGAAACCAGTAAGTGGTAGGTTAAAAACTGAATTTTGCATAAAACTTAATTTTACCGCTTCTGTGAATGGAATTTCTAAAATCCGACAGACACGGTTAATATCAAGGACTAAAATATGGTTCAATGAGATGAAAATAATTTTTGGTGAATAGTAACTTTTTACTTTTTTTTACCACGGTTAATAGTAAATAGGGTAACTAAGGGTAAATATGATATTACTATTACCCTAACACATGTCCTAATTCTATTGGATAAGTGTAATTCGACCAAAAACAACCTTATGAATATAATATGACCATTTAGGTCCACTTGGATTAGATTATGACATTTAATATTATTTTATTTAATGAATAGTTAAAATGGTTAAAATCAATGTTTAATAACTAAAACATTTTTAATATGGGGTTATACATAAGATAAATTCGACTATAAATATTCATTAGAAAGCTAAAAAGCGTTCCTACATGATGGTATTTTATTTGTAATTTTTAGACATTATATAATTTAATTTATTTATGACACAATGATGATGCAGTAATTATCTTATTAATGAAATATTGACATAATTGATGTTATAAACACCAAAATAAATTTAATTTGAGACTTCTTATTAATTACACTAATTTTCTAGGTTACTATGATATATTAGTGTTGATTTAATCAACTTGGTTCGAACATATAATTCTGTTATAACTTTCACAAAAATCATATATCCAATAGTGTCAAAATTGACACAAAATAGTTTTTAAATAAAATATTATATTACTAATTGTTATTTTATTCCTAAAAATCTATGGTTCTGCCAAATGACTTATATGAGGATATATATATTAATAATAAACAATTTGGGGTTCGTTTGGCATGTTATAGTAATTGTATTAACCATATAGTGAAAGCAAAAAAAAAAAGACACGGTAAAAGTTAAATTATTTAACTTAGAGTTAAATATAATTGATAAGGTTACAATAATACCCTAAACTTGTCTAAATCTTATTTGTTGATATGATTTCGACCCCTCCCCACTTTAGCTTCGAAATAAGACCCTTTGGAACCATTATAAACCGATTTTGACTTTAATATAAAATAATATTTTGAGATATTCCTAAGGTGCCCCTCTCCTCCCTTATAAAAGGACACCTCCTCCCCCTCCTCCTCACACCAATTTGAGCACTAAAGCTCGGCCAACCCCTGCACAACTCTCTTCTCCACTTCCCTAGAATAATCCTAGATGTTATGGTCTTCCTCAAAGACCAATTTTAGTGCCCTAAGAGGAGGTCTCAAAGAGGCGCTTCAAAGAAGAGGTAATTACCGTTACCAATTCTTTCATCTTTATTTCTTCTTCCACTTCTTCTTCTTAGGTTGTTTCATTATGAAGTAATAACATCAGTATCACTCATATAATGATATGTTATTATAAGTATGAAACAACCCTATTTCACCATCTATCCATCCTACGGAAAAAGAAATCACCGCGCGTGCGTACGTACGGAATACCGTCTCCACGCCGTGGTGTAATCTATTTTTCCACCATCACTTTACAAGGATGGGTATAATGGTGTAATGAGTAACTATTTATGATTATTATAAAGTAATATTGATACTGAAATAATATATATATACTCCAATACAGTTCCACGATCCTAGGAACGATATCATCACTCGTGCGTACGTACGGAATACCGTCTCCACGATGTGATGCGACTCGTTCTACATGATCATCATTACATAGTAATTATATAAATGAATTGAATGAATAAATATGATATATGTTACACTAATACCATTATGGATATAAGGTATCTATAACCTTAAAAGAAGAATAAGAATGCATTCGGCAAAACACGCATAAGAACAAAAGGCAATAAAGACCCGAGTAACAAGTAACAATGAAATATTACTAACAAGAAGCTAAGAATATGACCATATATGATATCATATCAATATGTATGATTCTGGAATAAGTCAATAACATTATTTAAACCATTATACAGGAGCTTCGGACATGTACAAAGCTAATCAGACCTAAGGTAAGGGAAATATCACAATCTCACTTTTATCCGAGATTGTTTTTACTTTGGTAATTACTGGGGTGTATTTTATCATCCACATCCATTTTCCCTCAATATGTAATATTACTTCCATCCTTATACAATAGTTTATATCCAATTTTACCCTTCGGTGAGTTTTTAGTAAAAGATATGAACGGAATATTTTGTCGTTTTCTTACGAGGTACTTTTTGACTTTTCCGACAAAAGTACGAGAACAATGTTTTTTTTAACTTAAACGGCACGAACATATTTTTACGGTTTTATAAAGCCTTATTTTCATGAAGCTTCCTCCAAAAGATTTCATGACTATTTTCAATAAAATCTCTTTCTTTTAAAATTGTATGACGTTTTGTGAAAATAAATTGATTTTGTATAAGAAAGGATATTTTCCTCAAGAATTCATTTCAAGTGTTTTATCAAAATTATTTTCCATCTAAGATAACATAGGGTTCTATTTTTGTCCCTATTGTTACATTGATTTGATTATGTTGTGATGGAATTATTTTTATGAATTCCTTTATCTTATATGAATTGTTTTATGATGTCATGATGTTTAAGAATCCCATTTTTACTACATGGGTTATGCAATGATGTATGATTTATGATTTTGTGGCACACATAAGAATGGTATCATTATGAGATGGGTGGGACCTATATATCCCTCCAATGCATTGGGTAAAGATTTTATATCTCATGAGATAGACATGGCTGGAATGGTTGGTTATACCGGTTCAGTGAAACAGGACTGAAACGAGGGTTACTCGATTCAGAAAGGGACTTTGTCCACTAAGATAGTCTTGGCAATGAGTCTTGACTAACAAGAAATGATTCTCTATGATTATGTGTGAATGCCACAAAGTTTCATGTTTTATGTTATGATTATTGTGATTACATTTCACTGCCATGATTTACCCCATGTTATGAAATTATGATCTCTTTTGCAGGTTAAGATTTCCAAAAGTTATGTTCTTATGAATATGTTGTGATTGATTTTTCTTTTGTTTACCCTTACTGAGAATTTGAGCTCACCCTTTTATGTTTTCTTTTCCCCAGGATATAAAGAATGGTTTTAGGTAAAAAAATGGAAGATCTTTATGGGAGATATTGAAGATCTTTCACCACGATTAGAAGATTACGTTCCGAGTTTCCAAAGACACTAAACTATTACGATCCTTGTGTGTGTGTTTTTGTTATGTACTAAGTATTCCGCAAAAGTAGTGTAATGTCTATGTACGTCAGGCTTCGGGTCTCTACAGAAAGAGTAAAATTTTTTAAACCCCACTAATAATGTCCCTTGTTGTTTTTAGTAAATACATGTACTTGATCGATATGGAATGACAAAAAATATTGGAAATAAAATAAACTCCTTAAATTATGGAGTTATTAGAATCCAAACCATGTATGATTATACCTATTTAAACCATTTATTGAATGAATTGAAGCACGCATATTTTGAATTCACATAGAGGGTCTCATGGTCCTCTAAAAATTACCATATTACTCAATGATACTCCTCACCAAAATTCCCACTCAAACATGTCAATCAATTAAAAATATTCATATACAATAAAATATATACCAATGGGAACTCACATACAGTGATCATCATACCCCCCAAAAATATTATCAATCACCTGATAGTACTGTGATGAAATATGTGGTATATTCATCCATTGGTTTGATGATCAAAATCACCAGCCTTAGTTGGTACTACCATGGAGTATCCCACTAGTAATATGGTGGTCAACACACCTTCTCTTGTGTGTACACAATCCTAAGTGACTTAGTCCCAATGATTAGTGGTAGCACTAATATCTTATGACCCCAAAGCCAATGAACCTTATTTACCACCACTGGTATAAATAATCATCACCCCATCACAAATTGGTTAAAATGAATTTCCAAAAACCATGGGAACCTTAATGATTTCA
The DNA here is from genome assembly GCA_963277665.1 of Viscum album. Lineage (NCBI taxonomy): Eukaryota > Viridiplantae > Streptophyta > Magnoliopsida > Santalales > Viscaceae > Viscum > Viscum album. Next base: position 1,892,300,167 of record OY728158.1, on the reverse strand, counting down.
TATCCAAGAACATATCCCATTACTAAATATCACATTTATATAACCTTTTTCATATTCCACCTGGTCATTGGAGACCATAGTATTTATTTAAAAATCTCTATTGGCCTTGGTTGGTGATAAAAAATATCAAAATAAAAAAAAGGATAAAAACATGGTCTAATTTTCTAGTATATCATTTAGTTCATGAAAAACCCATATAAACCACTAGAAAATATTAATGACTATGTACACGGTACTCATTGGAGTCTGACCATAATATTTTATGACCTTGTTGGAACAAAGGAAGAAACCATTTATATTCTATATAAAATTATGGAAAATATATATTTTTTTGACCCCCACAATGATGATAATACTAAATAAAAAGGAATGAAGATATTGGGACATAAATGTGATGACTCTCTATAACATCCTTCATAATGAATGGATCATTGGCTAAGGTGATATCATTTTTATTTGAGAATAAAATGATATATAAGGGTATGGGAGAGAACCCTACATGGTAGAAAAAATGAGGCTCCCCTCATTTAAAAAAATGACAAAATAATTAAATTAACCAAAATTTTAAAAAATATAGAGAGAAACTGATTAATTAGTCCTCCTTAACTAGGTACCCACCCCAAGACCACTAGGTGGCTGATAGACCTCACAAAACCAAAAACTACACCTATGTAAATTGGTTTCCCAATTTCATTCAACTGAGTACTATAAAGAATTTATCTCCAAGGAAGAATACCCTATACTAGGAACAACTCTCAAAAAACTGACCCTTATAGCTCCTCCAAAACCTCTAATAAATAAAATATTCCCATTAAAACATGGTATGACTAGAGTTAGAACTCATAAAACCTCACCTAAATACTTGGGCCATCAGATTCCCCCAACCATAGAACTACTCATCCCTGAGTTGTCTCTATCCATAGAACTAACCAACTTCGACCATAAAAAACACATAAATCTCAAAGCACTGATATGGTGCTGAAAAATTACATTAATTATTGATTTCCATGATCAAAAGATCTATAAGTATTGGTTTCAACTCTAGGTATTCCCCATTAAAGGAATCACCTAATCGATCCCACCAAACCTAAAATACTTGACATGATGGTGGTATCATACCTAACTATTATCCTAGAACCCACACTTACTAGCCACAGAGCACATCGTCACCATGAATCATGCTATATTCCCAAAACCCCAACCATCACATGTTTGGTTCTTTTCATATATAACACACTTTGAACTATTACCCATCATGGATATATAATACAAACTTGGCCCCAACATACCTCTAACCATTAAAGACTCCATATCAAACCAATACAAGGTCTTCCAAAAAATATGTAACTATCCCCAACCCCAACCACTAGTTTTATACTCTCTCTATGTGGTCACACTCTATTCATTCATTATTTCCATTTTTTTACATCCTACCCACTTCCATAACCTAGGCTTATGGATGAATAAATTTAATATTTAGTTACATAGATAATAAACTTATATTCAATTATTGAGTCTAAAAATATTTATAAAACTTATATGAAAAATACACACCAGGAAGAACCACTCAAAATTCTTCATCTTCCAACAAGCCTAATATTTATTAGGTGTTTGGTTACATTAATTTTGAATGTACCACAACTTTACACACTAATAAAACCTATAATATGAAATATTATGAGGTAGGAAAGATAGTTCTCATCTCCAACATCCCTATTAGGACTCCTCATATCCCTTATTCCAACTACCAAAATATCTATTACATGTCCCAGCTAATGATACTATATGATTGGGCTCACTACCATTGGTCAATTTATGATGTGCTATCGATGCATAATTAACTACCTTAGGAGATGAAATCAATCTAATGTTGTTAACATGTACCAAGATAGAATATTGAAAACCATCCTCAATCTAATGCACCTTGGAGATCTCATATCCATCTAATGTTAGTAAAAAACATAAAATATATATGAACATAGTGTAATAATCCATGAACAACATTTTCCAGTACACTACATGCATGAACTTATGAAATCATCTCACCCATAGAGTCTTGAAAAAAAGTGATCAAATAACCTCTCCTAAAAATCATTCTATGGGAATCCTTCAGGTATACCTACCAACACGTACATGTCTCATGGGTGTTTCAGTAGTCCCATAAGAATGTATATTTGAATTTCCCTATAGGAGCCTCTCAATCTGGTTGAAGATGTTATAAATAGAATATATCCAATACTCATCTACCTAGGGTCCAACCTTACTTATAAATAAAGGATTATATTGATACTGGAGCTTCATGGTTAAATATTTTTTGGAGGGATCAACTCCCTATGTCCCATAGTCAATAATATGAATAATATATATACTAAACTCCACTTATGATGATTATCAAATTATCATCTAGGCTTAACGAGATTCCCTAGATTCCCTAATTTCTTTATAAACTCTATATTTTCTACATGATCCTCTCCACCCTTACAGGACCCAATAGGTACATGCCTTAGTGAGATCAACTAAAAACCAAAAACCATGATCAATATATATACCATTTCCCATTAATTGAAAATATATGAAGCTATAGAAATTTGTACATTCCAATATCCCATACACTTATCTATCTATACAAAAATATCATATGATCTATACTTATAACCCCACCTACCCATTTTATGGTTGGGTACCATGCACTCAAGCACACACACACACATGATTTATGCACCCGATCATAACAGTATCAGAGAACCTTGTTTTATGGAGTATAAATTCACTAATATGTTATGTAGGAAAATATGGTTTTGCATGTTTTTGGAACAATAAGTAACAAAACCCTTTACAATATCTATAAAATAAAATAAAAAATCAAACACTTGTAATGTGATTCCTACATGCTTTAAATGATGAATTAACACACACCCACTCACATATGTAGACCAAGAGTGTAACATAAACCAAATAACCAATGAATACACATCATTTTTTAAGAATAATTATAAGGTAAAATAAAAACACAAGTGAAATCCCAAACACTAGAAATTTGGGAATCCCTTACATAAGAGTTAGTTTTTCATCTACATAGGATGTATTTACAAGTCACATATGTCTTAATTATCTAATATACCATCCCAAATAGTGAAATAAAACACAAATATAGTACTAATTTATAACATACCCTAACATTAGTATATATAAAAAACCTCTAAAATATTTTGACCACTTGACCCTAAGTTATCCTCCTCATATTTCAGAAGTTGTTGACTAGTAGAGTGGGACTTTGGGCGATAATAAGGAGATTATACCCTCATATCAGAGTGAAAATAAGTCTTATTAAAACATTAGGACAAATAACTTAAATGAATCCAAAATAAATAATAAAAATATGGAAACACAACATGAAGTTCCAAAGGATTGAATAAGAACAGAGAGGGGTGGTGGCTGAATCAGTTTTGAACATCTATAAGTTTTAATACTTTTATAAACATAAACCTTGTAACCTATTAATGTTCATTAACTTATCATATTTATGTAAATACTAATGCATTTAAAATTAGAAAATAAATTTAATCACATGAGATTTATAAGGTTCAACCTTAGTGTGAGAACCTACATATTCATCATAGCCACTCCCATGGGTTTATAGAAGTTAACTATTACAAAGAAGTGAATAAAACTTAATCTAAGTCCGATTAGACACCTTATATCTCCCAATATCATTTATTGTACTAACTCCCATCAGTTTAAAAATGTTTCTTACAAACAAATGAGACATAAAATAAAATATCACAAAAACAATTTCTATTTAAAAATCTATATAGAACTTCAATCCTCTAACCCTAGGATTTGATTACCTTAGCATGATTGGCTCATTATGATGAACTCATTATGATGGAACATTTTCTCAAATGACACTTCTCAAACACTACACAACTACTCATTTTAATCTCCCTCAGTCCGATATTCCTCAGCCTAGTTAGAAAACTCTTCGTTGAATGATATTCTAATGATATCTTTGTCTAGAAAGTAACTCCAAATCAATCTCTATAGTGTTATGCCTTTTTTTTCATGTGAAAAGTTTAAAAATTATGAATGTACTATTAATCTATTTTATAGTCATCCTAGAATGGAAAATGAAGAAAACAAAAATACTTTTCATACTTACTCAAATTCAAAAACCATTGAAATTCACTAATATTTTAACTTCTTGTTAGACCAATTCAAATATTCTGGAAAAATATTGAATCACATTGAGTATTCTTAGTAATAATACTTCTCTAACTTCATAATTTCTATTCATTACGATGGAAATTCCTCAGCTCATTATGATGGAACTTCATCATCTCATTATGATGGAACTTCCTCAGATCATTCTGAATTGAATTTCTTCATTAGAGTCTATCTGATTGACTTTCCTTCTCAAAGTTAGTATGATGGAATTTCCTCCTCATATTCAATCCAATTAACATTCCTTAATATATTTATTTTGATTTAATTTCCTCCTTAGAGTTAGTTTGAGTAACATTCCTTCTCAATGTCATTATGATTGACTTTCCTCTTTAGATTAAAGACAATTAAATTTCTTTCTCAGAGTCAGTCTGATGAAATACTAAAAACAACGAAATTATCATTAAGATGTTCTGAATCCAATGATAACCCAACTCATTACATTTTAAATTCTTAAAACATCATCAACACTAAACATTCAAACTTATAACAACTTCTATGTCTAGTAATTCTAGATTCGATGCAAACTTCGACACAATTTCAGGATCCAATACAATATTTATGATTTCTCCATTTCACAAAAATATACTATCTTGAGATTTTTCATGATTTATAAGAACTCCATGACTAGGAAAGGATATACTGATTAGTATAGGAAATTATTATGAATTCCCTTACTTTCTCTATCTTCTTTCTTTTTAACTTAAACTCAATATTATTGGTAGCACCTCTTCTCCCTATTTTCTTCATAATTCTTACATCATAATTGTTATAGAAAACTTATGATATTTGATAATTACAAACCAAAATATCAGTGTATGACTTTAGGTTATAAAGTAAAGAACTTTATAACTCCTAAATTTAATATTTGCCTTTATTTTGTTTACATCATTATGAGGTCCTCACTCAGAACTTATGACATTCAAACCAACACTATGTATGTTGAATCTTCAAAGTCATGCCGATGGATCTATGTTTAATGGTGTTTCTGATCATCAAATTCATCTTTTTAAATACTTTTCTATCTGTTTCTATTAAGTCTGATGAATCGTGTCTAGAAGTCAACTTTCTCAAAACAAAACTTTTCTACCCCTTTGTGTTTGGGTTTGATCATTCTGTAACTTTCACATGTTTTTCAAAATCGTTCTTTTACAAAAGATTAGTTGTTAAAAATAAAAAACATTTTTAAAACAAAAAATCATAGAGGTTCTTCAATACCACATTTTTATTTGTTTAACAAACTTGTTAATAATTTTTTCATCTGTCAAAAAGTTTCAAAACTCATGTTTTATAAAAAAAACTTTGAATCAACTCAAAATTTTCAACTTTTATAAAAAAGATATTTCTAAAAATAGAGTGTCTTGACACCACACTACTGTACAAAGTACTTTATCTGACGTAATTATATGCCACAATGAAAATATTTTTTTTCAATGTTAAGATAAACTCCCACTAACGTTTCTTTTCCTCTCCCCCATTTTATGATAACCATAGCTTCATAGTTTAAAAAAAAGATAAGTAAAAAACTCTTACAAAGTAAAAATTTGTTAAATCCCCACCCCTTTGTCAAAATAATCCAAAGAAAAATTAGGGACTTCTTGGAATGATTTAGGAAGTCATTAGAGGAGGATAAAAATGAATTTTTAGACTCAACTAAACAAACATTTATATTGGAATTTTCTTTGTTAAGATATAAAAAATTTTATAATTTTTTGAGATATATTCCAAACAATATATACGAGAACGACTTTCTATTTTATGAATTGAAACTTTATATCAATGTATTCAGATATTGAATATTTTAAATGATCTTTAGTTATATCAATTGCACTCTGATTATCACAAAGTATCATTAATGGTTTATAAATTTTTTCTTTTAATCTTCCAGTTGGAGTTTCATCCACCAAAATGAGAAAAAGCCTATATAGCCACAATATATTTTTATTCCATTGTGGTCAATGTTACTAAACATTGTTTCTTACTATGAAAACTGACACAACATTCACCCAATAAAAATTTTCCACGGAAGGTTGATTTTCTATAATTACATTCTCCAAACCAATAAGCATCATTATAACCATGAAACTTCATCAAAAATATTCTTTGGTACAACAACCCATTTGAATTTTTTCCTTTGAAATATCTCAAAATTCACATTACTACCAACATATGTGATTATTTTATATTACTTTGATATCTAGCACACAGTGTCAAAAAATGAACAATATCAAGCCTTGAGCCTATAAAACAGACTTCTTATTAGTTTATGAATGTCTTTCTAATTCACACACATTATTGAATCATATATACTCAAATTTATCCCCACTAATATTAGAGTAAAATCTTATTTGTATTCTTCTATGCCAAGATTTTGTATCAATTCCCCCTCATACTTTTATTAAAATATAAAAATGTATTTTTTTGAACTAGTAAACCAAGGAAGAATGTTAATGATCCAAACATTAACTTATCAAAGTTCCTTTTCATTAATTTAAAAAATGTTTTCTAAAAATATTTTCTATCCCCATAAAAAATTATATCATCCACGTAAAAAATTACAATAAGAGTTCTGAAGTCAAAATCTTTCACATATAATATTTTACTAATATTTCATTTAGAAAAATTAAAAATTCCCAAAAAAGAAAATTCAATCTTAGAATACCATGAATATGGAACTTTTTTAGCCCATAAAAATATATCTTCAATCTAAAAACATTGTTTTTTATCCTCATTATGTTGAAACCCACAAGGGTATTCAATAAAAACTCCATATTAAATTTATCCATTATGGAATAATGAATTTAAATCCATCTAATATACTTTGTAATTATGTTGAGAAGACACTACTTGAAGTATTATAAATGTTTTTAACCATGTAATGGGGGAAAAGGTTTTATCAAAATCTACACTTTCCACCTGTGATTTCCTTTAAAAACTAGTCTAGCTTAGTTTCATGAAACTTCTCCATGTTCATTCAACTTGTTTCTATAAACCAACTTTTTTGATAAAATTGTTACCTTTAAGATGTTGAACAAGTTCACATGTTATATTATCCTCAATTTGACCCAACTCTTTAGTCATGGAATTCATACATTATTTATGTGGAAAATATTCTAAAACTAATTCTAGTTCAACTTTTGAGGTATGTGAAGTTTGATTTTATAATTTCATCTTCTTATAGTCTGAACTGGAGCCTTATGATTCCTATTAATATTTATGGTCTCAACATGTCTTTTTAGAGTAGCAAATTTTAGAGTTCCTCTTCCTACTTCACTTTACTCATCACACAATTCATCTGAATCTTCTTGCACATTACTTTTCTCACTTTCATTTTCATTGGATCCATTTAGTTTTTATTCCTCAACATTCCCAAAACATTTTGTTAAAGAATATGTATTATTAATAACCTTAAAATCATATTAGTCCACTAAATTGTGTAAATATTTGTTCCAACATTTATAACTTCTTCCATTTGTTGAATAACCTATAAAAGATTCTTCATAATATTTCTCATCAAACCTTCCCAGATCTAGATTATTTATTTTAAGTAAACATGAAATTATAAAAACATTGAAGTACTTCAATAATGGGGTTTATACCAGATTTCATGAGAAGTTATGTTGGATCTCATCCATAATAAACATCTATTAAAAATATGTAAAAAATACTAACAACTTCTCTCTAGTATAAATTTGAAAGTTTGTAATCTGCTAACATGCTTCTTCCCATTTCCACCAAAATTATATTCTTCCTTTCTACTACTCAATTTTGTTGGGGAATATATGGATCACTATATTAATGTTTTATACCATGATTTATAAGATAATATTCAAAATTATTTCTTGTAAACTCTATTCCATTATATATTCTCAACTTTTTTATATAAACCCCAATTTCTTTCTCAACTACTTTTCTAAAGACTCAGAAAATTTATACATCCTCTTACTTGAGTTTCATAAACACGATGTTTTTCATAAGAGTAAAATAATAAATAAAATTGATAATGTAAAATAAATTTTTTTATTAATGTCTCATCGTCCCACATAAATTTGAATGAATAAGTTCAAGAGGTAGGGTATAATGAATCTCAAATCTCTTATTAATTTTATTAATCAGTTTACCTTTTTGAAACGTTACCCAAACATCTTATTCTATTATTTTTAATTCTAGAAGTTTTCAACCACATAAAACTTAAAAAGTTTTTTAATGTTTTCCTTCACAATGTGGCTAAGTCTTTAGTTCCATAACTCATTTTAATATTATGTACTTAAGTAATATGATTTTTTTAAATTATGCTATTTGGAAGAGATTCCCATTGGTTCTTTCTCCTTTTGAAATAAAATTTCCATATTTCACACTTTTGATAACATGAAAATATTTTTTAATTATAAATTATTTTTCATCATCACAACATTTACTTACACTAAGTAAGTTATGTTTTAGTCCATCAATAAACAATAATTCCATAGATTTAAACCTTTTAGCTTCAATATCAACCATTTTGAATTATTTGATTTTTTGAGAACTATCATTCCCAAAGGTAACTACACCTCCATCATGATTTTCAACATGTTTCAAGACCTTTAAATAACCTATTATGTGTGAAGAAAAACCACTATCAAGTATCCATTGTTTATTTTTTTCAAGATTTCAAGGCACCCTTAACAAAAAAGGATCTTTCTTCAAATTTCTTCTTTCCTGTATCCTTTTATTTTTCAGCCTACAAAAAGTTTCCTAGAAGAGTAGTCAGACATTATTCATAAATATGACCCATTTGATCATATCTTCCAAAAACGTATTATATACAATCAAACCGATTCTTTATTAGAAAGTTTCTAACATCTTGAGAATTAATTTTTTCATCTTTCAGTAAGTTAGGAAAGTTATTTATTATACTTTCACTATTTATTCTACTCTACTCAAAATTATTCCAGGTAGAGATAGTTTGTGCCAAAAACTACAAGCCCTATTCTCAGAGATTCTATAGCATGAAGAAAAAAAATCAAATATTGATTTTCTATTAGAGTAATATATTTCTCTATAATTTTTTTTTGAGATTAAAAACTTCTTCCTTCTCTAAAAATATTTGGACATGAAACATCTTTCCTCCTGAGTGAGTTATAATTTTTTATATGAAATATGTTTATCAGATCCGTTTTAAAACTAAGATTTATCAACATTTTTTTCAAAAACTAAAATGTTAGAAAAATAAGATGAAATATTATTTTTGGTGAGTGAGTATTTCACTTGATTCTTGATTTGAGATCTCTCAGGGACATTATAATTCTCAGATTTTACTTCTAATGGTTTTTTTTGAATTTTTCATTTATATTTCTTAAGGTATTTTTGGCATCAACAAGTTTTTATTGACACTTGATAACTTCATATTCCTTGATGTCCAATTTATTTCTGAGATCTTAAAAAATATTTTTCTGTTTGCAATTCTAATTTTGTAACTTAATATATCCTAAATGTATTATTCTTATTGCTTGACAACAGATTTTTCACCTAGATAAAAATTTAAAATTTATTTATTTATCATTATGATTTATTTATTGATATATATTTTTCTCTTAATACATTCAAAAAGTTCTATTATGAGATGATACTATCTATAAGATTATTCACATCCATATTTTTTTTCTATTTTAGGAGTCTTCAACTTTATCAACTTTTTTAATGATTGTTATGAACTTTTATGAAATTCCATCCTTTAAGTAATTTTTTTAGTTGAGTCTAATTTAGCTTTCCTACTTAGCATATTCATTTTGTCTCCAGTAAACTTCTTCTTATATTTTTTGGGAAAATTTTATTCTTTATATATTTTTTCCACTTCTTCCATTGTGGTTTTTCATCAGAATCATCTCTATATTATTTAGCATTATTCTTTGGGAAATTCATAAAAAAGTTTCTAATTCTACCACACTCAAAAACATTAATAGGAATTTTTCATCCATACTTTCCTATTACTCTTTGAGCGTTATTTGATATAAGCGACATGATTTAATCATTCAACTCATTATCCTCTTTATCTTCCGAGTCACAAGGATCAACATATTCAACATTTTTAATTTTCATTTTCCTCATGACATCAAAATAAATTTAATATTTAATATTCTATTTGAATGTTCGTTCTTTACCCATTTTATAAGAAACAAAAATGGTATTCAATTCATCAAGATATAAATTATCCTTATCTTCTAAAGAGTAAATTTTTGAATCAAATATATCTGAAAAGTTTATCATAAGTTTCTTTATAATTGTAGAATAATATAACACATCTCTAAATCCTTTGATGTTGTAAAAATATTCATTTAACCTTGTAAATAATTTATAAATTGTTTCTTCATATCTTATTCTTATCTCTTCATACTCACTACACCAAATTTTTAGCTTTTCTTCCTTTACATTAGTATTCCACTATAAAATACATTCCAACTTTTACTATAAACTATTTATAGTTTTGAGACCCATTAAATTTAAATAAATATTTTATGATAAGGATTTGAGGATAGAATTTCTAGCTTTTCCTTCAACTTATATATTTATCTTATCATCAAAATTCATCGGGGCATCCTTTTTTATAGGTGGAAACCCAATTTTAGAAGTATTGAAAAATTCTAGTGAATAAGATAGGAGACAATGAATCATCATGTTTTTCAATCCATAATATTTATTCCATAAATTGTAGTAATTACTATAGTATTGAAATAATTTATATTTTCCATGATAATGATTAAAAACTTTAACCTTCCCATTTATAACAATTAAAGTTCCAAAGGATCGAATAACAACTGATAAAGGGGGTTGAATCATTTGTCAAATTTTTATAAGTTTCAATAATTTTAAAAACATAACCACTGAAATATGTTAAAGATTATTACCTTATCATAATTTTTAAAATAATTATTAATTAAAAATTAGAAAATCAAGTAAAGAAAAATAGTTTCATAAGGTTTAACCTCAGTGTGAGAACCTATATTCTTTCTATATCCACTCCCATGGGTCTATGGAAATTCACTATTATGATGAAGTGAATACAACTTATGAAAAATCCAGTTAGACACCTTCTATCTTATGATAATAATGATTATATTCAGCCATGTCAATATAAAATGTTTTCATAGAAATAATTGAACCATGAATGAAAACATCACAAAAACAATTTTCTCTTCAAAAATATATCCAAAAACTGAGTTTGATGACCTGAGGTTTTATTGAATCATTACTATTGGCTCATTATAATGAAATCATTATGATGAACTCATTACAATGGACCTTTTTCTAAAACTTCACATCATAAACTCACCTCAACTACTCAGTCTGATATTACTAAGTCTGATCTTCCTCAATATGGTAAGAAAACATACATTTTTCTGATCTTTTAAAAGATCTATGTCCTAAAAGTAACTCTTACTCAAAATCAATAGTACTCCAACTTTTGCACCCATCAAAAGTTTACAATGTATGAATGTACTGTGCATTTATTTATAGGCATCCTAGAATGGAAAATTTAGGAATCTAAAAAACATTCCCCACTCAGTAAAATTAAAAAACCTCAAAAATTAACTCATATCCGAACTTCATGTTTGAAAAATTAAACTCTTCTAGAACCTTATTAGATTATCATGAACCTTATTAGAAATCAGCCTTCCAAAAAATAAGAACTATTATTCAGTGAGATGGAACTTCCTTATCTCATTATGATGTGACTTACTCATCTCATTATGATGGAACTTCCTCATCTTATTCTGAATTGACTTTCCTCAATAATGTTAGTCTAATTAAATTTTCTTCTCCAGGTCATTCTGATTGAAGTTACTCCTCAGATTTAGTCTGATGGAATTTTTTTCTCACAATTAGTCCAATTAACTTTCCTCCTCAGAGTCAGTCTGATTAACATTCTCTTTCAGATTCAGTAAAATTGAATTTTCTTATCAGAGTCAGTTTGATCAATATTCCTTCTCAGAGTCATTCTGATGGAATACTCATAATGATGTAATTCTCATTATGATGGAATTATCATTATGATGTTCTATATCATATGATGAATCCACTCAAAAAAATTGAAATTATTAAAAATTCATCAATGTTACACATTCTTTACAACATCATTCCGACTTCCTCACTCAACAACTTTTAAATTTCTGACCAACATCAATTCCGATGAATATTCAAAGTAATTCCAACAGATCTAAGATCGATGGTGAATCTGATAAAAAGAATCATCTTTTTGACTAATTATACATCTAGTTCTTCTTAGTCTGATGCAATACATCTAGAAGTCAACTTTCTTCAAAACAAAACTTTTATCCCCCTTTATTTTTGGGTTCTAACATTCAATAACTTTCACCTATTTTTAAAAAACATTCTTTTACAAAATATTAGTTGTCAAAAAATTAAAAACTTGTTTAAAACAAAACATCACAAAGAATCTTCACAACATAAAATATTATATATATAAAACATAAACACACCATACTAGAATATAATAGAATAAGATCTAGGATGCCAGAAGTGGATCAAACCTATATATAAAAAATTAGAAGGTATATAGAAAGAACAAATATAAACTAGCACAACGGATCCACTCATCCTAACTCCTAAACCATTGATGTCCCAGATATACATCCATTGCACTTACATCCCGTAGGAATCATTAACAAGTCCTCTTCCTATTCTAGATTAATAAAAAATAAAGACTATAAACACATTGAGGATCATATCCATGATGTGGGTAAAACTCATTAATCTAGCACTAGTAATGTTCCTAAATTGATCTAGTAAATACTTGTGAATGATCAATATGAAATAATAAATTATAAGGAAATAAAATAAACTCCACAAATCATGGAGTGATCAACAGTCAAACCATTTTAAGTCTACCGACATTGCCTAGAACCAGAATGGGACAATACACCCATAATCTGGAAATGTTTGAAGTATCTCATAGTCTAGAAATTTCCATATTACTCAGTGAAGAACATTATTATCATTCCAAATCAACAATGAAACCCATTAAGAATTTTAATCTTTAAATCAACACACCCTAATAGAAACTCACATATGATGTACATCACACCTTTAAAAAATGATCACATTCACACTATAATACATTTAACACATTTAAGGTGCATCCCTCCTTCGGTTTTATGGTTAACATAATCACCCAAAGCTACTATAACCATAGAGTACCCTACTAATAATTTTTTGGTCAACCAAAATTCTCTTTTGTTTACATGAACTCAATGGAATTATCCCCAATAGTGATATTAATCAATAATATCCAATGAAAATATACCTAGTGAACCTTAGTCTCCCCTATAATCTGTGACCATTATCACCCCATCTAATACCATATATACCATCACCCTAAAACCATGATTAACATAATGATTCTTTATCCAAGAACATCCCCCACAAATCAATATAAAATTTACATAACCCTTCACATATGGAAAAGTCATCATCAACCATGGTATCAATGTATGACTCTCTGGGAACCACTATTGGTCTTGGTTTGTATCACACCCAATTAGGGAACTAAAATAACAATTTTAACATCAAACAAATGAATTAATACAAGGTTAATGCTTCTCTAATATCATAGGGAACCTGTGAAAATTATATAAACTATCAAGAAAACATAGGGAACACTTACCTGGTATTGGTAGGATCTTACTCATTAGATTCAATAGAAAAATTCATACCATAAAAGAAAAAATATAGAACCAATATAAAGTACCCTCAAATATATATTTCAGTCGAAAATAGTTTCAAAAATGATATTAATAAAGATATATGAAGTAGTAAAATGATCCATACTTGAAACAACTATATACAAGATATGACATGGAGAATAAATCATGAATAGAGGAGATAATCATTTGGGAGGAGAGGGGAAAAGAGAGTGGGGTATGGGAAATCCCCCATTAGGAAGAAAAAATGATCCTCCTCTCATTATAAAATACCATGTAATAAAATTTCAAATATTTAAAAATAAAAAATTAGAGGGTTACCTGGTATCTGGTCCCCTTTCACCGATTTTTGGGGATGCATCTGAGGTCTTTCGACTAGATAAGGGACCTCATAGAACAAAAACCTCAACCTAGGCACATAATTTACCTAATATTAGTCCATTAAATACCTAATGGAATCTATATTCATGGATAATTGTCCAAATCTTTGACAAACACTTGAAAACAATCCTATTAACCTTTACCAACTCCCCCAACAACTCAAATATTCCTTATTACACGTGGTTAAATCGGTGCAAGACCCCTTAATACCTTAACTAACTTCACGAGTCATTAAAAAATGTTATAAAACATAAAATAATACTACTAAAAAAATGGTTTATAATTTCAGATCATATGACTAAGATCAATGGCATTTAGCTTAATATGATATGACCAAGACTATTTTCAAGTTGTTTAAGGTCATACAACTCGTACCACTTGGTTAATTTTTCATATAAATGACACGAGTGTGGTATTTATTCATAAACAACCATATATACAATGACATGATGATAGGTAGGTTAACCATGTTGGTAGTTACACTAATAATGGAATCTTGAAGGAAGGAGTGGTGGAATTACTCATGATAATCCATAAAAAGATCCAATTAATGATCTTGGAGAATGTGTGGGGATTACATTAGGAAGTTAGTCCCTATGTTAAGGTTTTTTTATTAATAACTATATTGGAATTTAGTACTTGGTAACACACCATGATCTCTTCAAGTTAAGGGATCCTTATTATCAAGAGGTTATAGGATTGTCCAAACCTTATGAAAAAATGTTAAGAAATGGATCTACCTAATATATATCATTTATATGATAAAAATTTATTTTATCAAGGGGCATGTGAGTATGTAATTCGTTTTTGGGTTTTGAGTGACACTCATGAAAATTATCATCCAATCGAGAATATAAAATTTGGTGTAATTGGATCAATAAGGAGTTTTGATTCACATGAGATGGCATCATTTCTTCCTTAGTTGTATGATACATGATTCCATAAATAATAGGTTGAGTTAAAATGCCTTAGAAAAAAATTATGCACTCTAAAAAATAGGTGTATACAATTTTTATATCCCATGATTCAAACTTCTTTTTGGAGGGACCATACGGAAAACAAAAAGTTTCTCACTAGGTTTACATGATAGGTTCTCAATAGAGGAAAATAAACAGAGGTCATGAAAAATATCCCCTTATTATCATAAAATTTTTACCCATGGGTTTTCCTATTGAACCATGGATATTCATTAGAGGTTTGGGTAATTAATGATCATCACATGATGATTTAACTTCCTCAATAAAATTTTTAAACCCTAAAATGAGAGGTAGATATGGATATTTGTAAGAAATTACTTTCACCTAATACCATGAAATTGGGGATTGAGGCTATAGGGGTTATATGTATCCACAAATCCATGCTTTCTGTCATATAATTTTTAAACATAGGGAATCTAATTTTTTTTCTATATGATGCAAATGATAAATGAACTTATCCTTAGTATCTTTGTTAGTTGACCATCTATATTTTCAGTGTTTCTAAAAACCAACTAAAATTTGGTCGTTCTGGGTTAAAAACTAACAAAATTTGTGTGGGGGGGGGGAATAATTTGGAGTGTATTCTTCTACATTTGTGAAATTGGAACTAGGAATGGTAATTAAACACCCATAAATATTGTAGTCCCCTATACATAAAGGATTCCTTAGAGTTACATAGTGAATAGAAAATTTTATATTTTTTCATAATATTTAGGGATCATATGAATTTTTATCACCTATTTTCACTTAATTGAATCTATAATATTATAAATATTAATGGTAAGCATTCTTTCTATTATATTATGGTTATGGTCTCTCATATTAGACTTATAAAATTAATTTTTGTTTTCAAAATATTTTTCATTTTAATATAGACTTGACGTTTTCCCTTGTTTTATTATAAAAATGGATTTTGGGTCTCCTCAAAAACCCTTCTTGCAATATGAATGATAATTTGAAATTTATTACTAAAGTCATCAATAAAATAAAACATGGCCTAGTAAACCCATACCACCAGACTCTATCAACCAACATAGAATCTGGTTTGAGGAGATAACTATTTTCCATCCATCTTCTCTTGTATGGTTTTGGTTTTCTTAGTGATTTCATCATCGCATCATTATTTTTTAATATAACAGAGCACTGGTTTAACACAAAAATTGGTACATAATGAGAAAATATTTATTTTAATTATATATTCACAAAAAAGGATGAATAAAATATTACTTAAATATTTTTAACTCGTTGAAAAATTATATATCTTATCACAAGTCATTGAGGTAGAAGTTAATAGTTAAAATTACATCATTAACATATCTATATGAGATAATTAAAAGCTATGGGAATTTATAAATATTTTTAGGTTTCATAGTCATTCAACTATAGGACCAATGAAATCAATTTTGTTTTTCTACGAAAATATATCGTACAAAAAAATACAATCCACCTTCTATATATTAAATATTTGATCAACTTTTGGGATGTATAAAAAGATTTAGGGTTCACCGTCTTGGGGGATATTTATGATGAGTTAATTTCTCCATTATTTACATTGGAGGTTAAGGATAATTGTAATAACCTAGGTTTTGGGGCATTGAGACTTTAAAATATTTCATGTTGTCATTCCAGAGCAGGGCATTCAGATGGCGTGCAATTCCGAGGCCCGGTGTGCCCGAAAATAATTATATAAAAATGTTAAGTGTTTTTATATTACGCATGCTTGGTTCACTAAATAAAATGTTATATATCATAGAAGGTTGATCTGATTGGAAATACGAGACCACAGTTAGGTCCGGAATGCAGTGTTTACCCTAGGCATGTCATAAAGTAAGTCGGCACGGGACGTTCAGACCCCTCGCTCGTTAGCGGTGTGTTAAATGGATAAATTAAATTAAATTATTCATTTAATAGCTCAAACCCGAGAAACTCCTAAATAGTTGCTCATATGGGAAAACCGAGGGCACCGTTGAGTCTGGAGCATGTTGTTTACCCTCGGCAGGGTGTAAAGGTTTCGGGCATGGGCCTGCTGTGAGATATGTCACCCAGGGGAGAATGATCATTTCCAAATAACCACTTAGTGATTTTTATCACTGAATTTCCTTTCAAATAACTTTTAAACGAAGTCTCGGAATAGAAAGATAAGACTTCTGTTGATTTTGAAATAGGGTGTTTTTCTTAGGCGTGATATAAAATAGGCGGGCGCAGAGGTTTCGGAATCCATGTCCGTTGAGAGAGTTTTAGTGAATTTTTATAAATTCACTAAGTGTTGAGGGGAGACCCATTTCTTCCTCCCTCTCTCTCTCCCTTCCTCACTCCCTCTCTCACTAGAGTTCTTCACTGTTCTTCGTCATTCTTCACTGTTCTTCGCTGGATTGAGGAGCGGACTCCGGCAGATCGAAGCAGGATCGAGCGGACATGTCACCAACGACAAACAGATCCAATAAGGTAGGATTCTTGTTTATTTTTTCCGCACCTTAATCAATTTCTGATTTTTCTTTCAATTTCGTTGTTCTAATTCTATTATTCTAAAAGTAGGACGATGGAAACATGAACATGACCATCGTATGGGCCCCGTTCTACATTCCGTTCTTGGGTGTTCTTTGTCCCAATTTTCAGACGCGCAAATATTGGGCGGTTTATCAAGCGATAAGCGGCGTTGTGAAGCTCCGGTCCTGGGGATCCGGAATCCGCCATTGGTTTTGAAATCGGACCTCCAATCAACTCCTGGTGGTCCACGGAAGGGAGGGGCGACGACGCCCTATCGCAGTCGGAGAAGACCCCCGAGGTCAGCGCCTCGGGGGTGCAGAGGAAGATAAGGACCCGCCAAATGCATGTCCTGTTGAGCGACGCAGAAGACTGGCCAGTTGTCCAGTCTATATGGAGAAAACCGGACCCGCTCGGGTCCGGTGCAGCTGGGCGGGCCGCGGCGTGACGGGCCGGACCCGCGGCTGGGCCGCAGGCCGGCATTTCGGACTAGGCCGGCCAGGGTGAACCAGCTCAGTTAGGCCCCCTTGTGTTCGAGGGGCCGTATATTCTAAATGGCATGTCCGTTTGACGCGCCGTCTGTGGCTGCAGAATCGTGTCGGCGAGGTACTATTTTTAATGTGGGTTACGGGGTCGTTCAATTTTTTTCTCAAAGATGGTTTACCCGAAGAGGTTTAATTTAATAATAATAAATTATTAAATAAAACCTTCGATGGACGCACTTCGCGAGCCGGACGTCTGTTTGACGTGCCGTCAGAGGCACTGTGGTCCTGAAGTTGAGACGAACCATCCAAAGTTCGTTTAGAACCTTTGTGGTTTGGTTTCATTGCTCAGAGTCACAAAACGCTTAATGCGAATAATTAATTAATTAGTAAATTAATTAATTAATTATTGAGTCGGAACTAACTCTTGTTGGGGATGTCTGATTGACGCGCCTTCAGCGGAAGCGCGACCCTAGTCCTCATGTGGACATTTTGAGATGCTTTTCGAAGTGCTCGGATTGGAGACAAGGTGCAGGCCCCATAGGGCCTAGTTCGCACATTTTACGGTTAAATGCCTTTTGTTCACCCAACATCCATTAAGGGTGTTTGTGCACTACATTCTGTGTGTTTTTCTGAGGGGATTGCAACAGTGCGTTCTGCCCGCCTAAAATTGAAGTTGAGTTGTGGGCCCCACAATCCGTCTTTTAAACGGTGTGCAGCGTACTGTGAATTTTTCTTCAGGAATCGGTTTGGGGAAAATGAATAGTCGTTTTGATGTGTTTTTATGAGAGAATCAAGATGGCGCAGTTCGCTCGACCATTTTCAGGATCGTGGTGTTGGTCCCACCTTGGTTATGGTGAATAGTACCTTTTTCACCGGGTGTCCATTTTGGGCGATTGAGTAGTCAATCCCGTGTGTTTTTCTAATGGGATCGTAGTGGTGTGATCCGTTTGTTCAGTTTCGTCATTTGGTGTGGGCCCCACACGGGCTGACTACATTGAATAGTACCACATTCACCGGTTGGTCGTTTCGGGTGAGTAAATGGTCTATCTCTCATTTTTTTCCGCGAGTATTGCAATGATGTGATACGTTTGGGCATGTGGAGCCTTGTTTGAGATCTTATTAAATGTGGAAACATGAAAGGGTGTTGGGTGGAGGTCCCTTTGATGCACTCCGAACCAACGTACGATAGCGATGTTGGTAACACCGGGTGATGTCATTTGCAATGCTGAGTTATCTGTCCACTTCCGGGTCTACCCTCCAGTAGGGCTGGGCAGTGGGTCGCCTGTCGACTTATTAGGGTCTACCCTCCTACAGGCCTGGGCAGTGGTAATCCTCTGAACCCTACTGATTTGTGTGTTAATATATTTTCTTATAATTATTCATCTCGATGTTTCCCTATTATTACCTGCTTGAGTCAAATATAATGATGATATTACAACTATAGATGATAATGATTCATGAAGAAACATGATTATAGGTCAATATACCTTTAATAGAATCTATAATTTGGATCCCTTGTGACTACCTTATAGTATGTGTTTATTTTTACTTGAATGTGTCTGTTAATGATCTAGTACATTAGAGGAAAAAACACCTCACTCATAGAGTTGGGTAGTCCAACATGATATGAGATCTAAAAACAGCATAAATGCTATAGAGAAGAGGAGTCCCAAAAAAAACAAGTTATCTAGTGGTCAATAGTATAAGAGGTCCGGCCATATAGGTGTTTCATATGACATAAATCATGTTCCTCCTTTGGGGATATAGAGATAGCTCCCACCACCATTAAATGAAAAGTATCCAAATGTATGGTAGAGATGGAACACCACACATGCTCCACTTTCCTTGTAGAACATATTGGCCTTATTTATAACAGTAGCGGACCTCCTAATTCTCATGTATATCATAACTCTCATATATGACAACTTTTATACCAAATAAAATGTATTATAAACCTAAATCCATGAGCTATATGTGGTTGTGTAGTCTATGGGAGATAAAGAGTAAACAAATTATATAATATGAATTCTTTTATGAGAGTTATCTAGATCATATTTCAAATAATATTTAAGAACATAATAAAAATAGGCAATGTCATGCTTTCATAAACATCATGAATTATGCATCAAATATTATTCATTACTAATCCTTCTTTGTAATAGGAATATTTGAACACATCATAAGTTCAATAATCTCTTGATTATAACTTAAATGATGAGATGACTAGAAGATTCGATATCCAAACCCCATAATACTTCCTAATATCAACTATGACAAGATGACATACACTTCTTTAGGAAGGGGAAATTCAATTCCATGAATAGGGTAAAGAACTTGCTACCTAGATATATGACGACCTTCCAATTTATATTGAAATAGATTTTTTTTAATTCCAAAAACAACCAGGTGTTGTGACAATATCTCATTTAAAATTTCATATTTAGATAGATTACCTATTTATAGATCCCTCCCTTATTTATGAGGATGCATTTTATTTTATAAAAATATACTAGGCCCATAATTTGTGACATTGATAGAGACTTTTCGAATTAAATATAAAATAACTTTATTCTCATATCACATCACCATGAGTACATACCCATGTATTTACCTATAAGAGATTTAGAGCTACTCAGAATATTTATTGCCGAATAAACCTAGTTCAATGGAATTTTGGTTGGTATTTATGATGGAGGGGATACACCACCAAATTAACACAAGTCGTGCAATAAGTTACGGGAAATATTAATATGGTTATTGATTTTATAACTCATGATGGGGTGTAATGAATAGAAAAACCTATATATTTTCCAAAACCTAAAGCTGAGTTAGATAATGTTATATATCATGTGTCATAGGCCATATATTATACTTTGGTTTTAGGAGTTAGTATATCAAATTTATAGGTTGAGTCCAAAATTTATTTCATTAATGCATGACCCTTATTGTACATGTGGGTATTGTGCTAACACTAATTCCATCTATGGTTAATCTTGGTTAATTATATGTGGGAAAATAACTAGCGGTACAAGGGATAAATAATATGATAGTTGGCACCTCGAATCCTTTGAGCTTGACCTAAAATGTAAATCAATATCCATAAATAAAATTTAATCTAATAGGGAAGTTGTTATGATGTATTGAGTGATAAGATAAAAGGCATGGTGTAGTATCCACACATCAATTACTTATAATCCATTAGAGGATATTAGAAGTCATTTTAGGTAGCTACACATTCATTTTAAAATCCATGGAATTGGAGGGTATGACTTTCACACCTTATATGTAGTTATATATAACAAACAAGTTGTGGAAAAAAATAAATGAATGTGGAGGGAAGATCTCACAGAGTAAAGTAATATAGTTGATTTCAAAAGTCCTAATAATGGACTCTATATAAGATTAAGTGTGAGTATAAGGGGGGGGGCAACTCTAATATATAATTTTTTAGAATATGGTTATCATAGATCAACTTGGTAAACACTTCCTAATTATAAAAAATTAGTTTTATAAGAAATGTTTTCATATAAAGAATATTATGAGGAGATATGTTATCTATGCAGCATGTGGTACCCAATTATGACCCAAGGTAGATTTCAAACATAACCATTATAAAGAGTTTCACTATGTGGTTGATTGTGAATGATATAAAATAATGGAGTTGAAGAGATGATTAGAAAAATATTTTCACACCCCTACCAATTTTTTTTATTATTTATTTATATGTATATGGATTTTGGAGAGTCTCTAGGATATGAATTTCAAATACTTCTATATTCTATATCAATGAATAAAGAACCTGGTATTGTCATCAATTTTATCCTCATACAAATTCACACACCCATGTGCTTCTATAAGGGGAAGGGTTTCATGGTATTATAGAGTTTTTTCTAGAATAATTTACTAGGAATTTTATTTCTTTCAATAATTTAAATATTTATAGATTCATTTATAAATATACCTTGGATAATTGTAAAAATGTATATAGAACATCCCCAATATAAAATGAACTCACCTAAACATGAGAAGTTTTTTTTTGTAAATCATTATTTAACTTGATTGATTCAAAAATATAGAAGGTTGAAAGAATGATTATTCTTTATATATGTGTGCCCAGATGAGTCTAGATAGGCCACATATGGGGTACATGTTTCATCACTATAATACAAGGTTATTTTATTAGAATGAAGATAAAGGATTAATTTCCACCGATTAACATGAACTTGGATAAGTATTGGTTTTTTGTATCCATTTTATCATTCAACAATGACCAAGGTTTGTCGTTTTGGAAAATAAGTGAAAATGGATGATCTTGAATCATCCCATAACCCACACTTATGAATATAATTCTAAACATACATGCATTTACAAAAAATGTAAAATTATAACCAACTCCTAGAATAAATTCTTCAGTATCATTGGGAATTAAGTACATATTACATCTTCAACCTATAAAATTAATTAAAATCCTTCAATTTTCACTCCTTATAAAATTTAATAATATCATTAAAACCTATGACCACCAAGGGAAATGGAAAAACATAAGAAATGAGTGAGATAAAATTATAATAAAGTGAAAAAACATTAAATGAGACATAGAGATGTTATTAATAAATCATAGATATTTGGGATACATGGTCATGGGATAAATGAAATTATTAATGAAATAAGATCATGAAACCATAAGAAATAAGCTTGAGTCATGACAAAATAATAAACTTTTATGGACTAAAATCCATAAAATAATGATTCTAAAAGTATAGAATATACCTATCATTGTATTCCATGGGTTTTTGCACCACTTGTATAAAACTCTTACCACTATCCCTAATGAAAACCCTTTGATGTAAAAATTTGTCAAGTGAATAAGAATTAAAAATCATTACATGTGTTAAGGACCTCTGATAAGTCTACCAAAACATAGTGAACATGGATTAATTTATATTTTTATAAAAATAGTGGATTATATTTATTCTCTAGTCCCATAAACATAGTGGATTATATTTATATTAAGTACTATAAAAATATTTATCTCATGAGAGGTAAAAATTTATCCAATACCATAGAGGACTATATAATTTCAGGCCTACATATCATCATATTGATATATCAAAACATAATTGTTCCAAATAAATATGAAAACAATCATAAATCCATAAAAAACACATCATCATTAACCTATAAAAATAAAGAATACATCCAATTAAATAATATAGTTATAAGGTAAATAACCTTAAATGAAGATAATGAAGTACATGTTATTCAACCATATAGAATAAAGGACATATAGTCAAGTGAATAATTTCCCCAACAAATAAAATGTATGGGTATCCAAATTAATGAAAATAAAAAGAAATGAGTTTATGGTATTCAAAATTTAATGGAATTGGAAAAAAATATTATTATTCAAAGTTTATGATAATTTAAGACCTGGGTAATGATTGATCATTTCCATGAAATATATTTCATTATCACCACACTGTACATATATAAGAACTTGGATAATGAATCTGTGGATTATTTTGATATAGTATTCATTTTGGAATAAGATATCATTCAAGGAAATACAACACCAAAAAAAATGAAGATCATATTTTGAAAGAGTATTGAAATAAATGATAATTCTTTAAATTAATATTAGAAATTGAATAGGTTTTAATAAAACAATTTCTTAGTTTTCACCCAAAATTGAAATAGAGAAAAATTCATTTTTATGTCAGAAAATAAATTCAATAAAATGATCTTTTGAAAATTAATGATGATTATAAAATTTAATATTGATAAAGTATTTAAAAAAATATTTATACGAATATAAAATAAAATAATAGAGAAATATTGGAAACAGTTTTCAAAACATTTGAAGCTATTTTTTAAAAAAACAAAGAAATAAATCACTTAGAATAATAACTTTAAAAAGGTTATACAATGGTATTTAAAAATTTATATTAATGGTAAATTTTTTGAATAATTGAACATTGAAAATAAATAAAGATAAAGTAGTAGAATCTTGTAGATAGATATATATTATAAAATAATACCATACAAATTCATTAGTTTTGAATTAATGAAATAAAAGGAAGGGAAGCATTAAAACATACTTATTCATAGAAAATGAATAAAAAAGAATAATAAATAACATATAGGAATGATATTATAAATTTTTAAACATTAAGAGAGTGATATATAGAGTTATAGAGAACAAAACCAAAATAATCAAAAATAATAGGAAAGAATCCTTATAAACAACTAAAGAATGAAATATAAGTCCATAAGGGAGTAACATAGACAATAAATACATGAAAAATTAAATTAATTTATTAATTAATTTATCCAAAACCTTAGATATAATAAAAAGAAGAAAATATATAAAATAGTGTAAGAATACTTGAAAAGAGTGAACATTTAGATATAAATCTTACCTTGATTCTTAACTCCTTTCGTATATCTTATAAATTTAGGAATATTCAAGTTTATTTTATTATTTTATTTATTGATATTGTTTATCATGTTTATTTCATTATTAATAATAATTTTAATTCATTTAATAAATTTTAATATTCATTTATTAAATTATTTTTTCTTACATTTGTAATTTTGAGGAAGGTTTGTCCATCATTTCAAAAACATTTGGCGCAATGTTAATGTTCGATGGTAAATTTACAATGGTAAAATAAGATTTATAAATTTCAAGGTATGGTATTAATTCTAATATATAATTACAAGAGTTAAATATTTAAATATATTCAACGAACTAGTTCAAAATCAATAATAATTTCTTAATATTCTTATTTTAAATAGTTAAAAAGTCTTTTTTAACTGTTTAATTTAATTAATATATTATAATTATAGAATCATAAAGTTATATTTATTTTATTAATCATGTTATATTAAAATATTATATAAATTTTTAGGGATATCCTTGAAAGGAATAAGTAAAAATAAAACATTGTTGTTTAATAAGACAATATAAAATCACCATGGTTGAATGATGTTTTTAAAATGGATAAAAGAAGAATAAAATTAATAAATATTTGAGTTTAAAAAAAATATTCTAGTATAATTAGAGTAGTTTTTTAAAATTAAATTAAATAAATACTTATGGTATTGAAAGGGGTAAGAGGATAATTGACACTAAAAGACACAAGTTTATAAACCCATACTTCAATACAGTAATAGCTTGAGAAAAAGTGTTTGATGGGAGGTAATGGATAATAACTTATTGATAAATGGTTAAAGTGAAGTAAATAAAATGGAAATATAATCATAAAAAAAGATTTTGGTTAACTGAGTTTTAAGACAAAATAATTACAAAAAAAAAGATAATAAATACATGGGAACCCTTACTTTGACATACTAACATCTTATGAAAAAATGTTTTATGAGAGGGAATATGTAATATCAAATTAATAATAGACTAAGAATATTGGAATAAAATGAAATTATAAGAATGTAAAGTGAATATCATAAAGTATATGATAATAAGAGAAGGTTTTTACCCTTTTACTTATCTTGGTGTCCCCGTGTTTTGGGGATGACATCATATTTTCCATTTCACTCACATTCTGGGTCATATCAGAATATAATTGGCATATTGGAAGGTAAATTATCTATCTATTTATAATAGTTTATGTCATATTAAATAAATTATTGTTTCTAATTTTGTTTTTTATTTCTTGATTTATAAATTTCCATCTTTCCTTCTGAAAAGAATCGAAATGTCCATTAAAAACTTCTTTTGGAGTGGGGGCACCCTCAGAAGAAAGCTGATTACATTCCATTAAAAAACGATGTCAACACCTTAATATTGGAAGAATTGGAATCAAATTTATTTCTAATTTTAATTAATATATAAAGTAACATTTTATATGGAGGCCCATAGATGGTTCAACATAGACTCTTGGCATTCTTAGATCCATATTTCTCAACAAGCTCAAATAGGAAATTATGAATTATGTGGACCCATCCGTATGGTCGGTTCTTATTGGATCCTTCTCAAGTATTTTATCTCATATTAGATAGAACAATAAAAATAAAATTTCCTCTAAAATTATGGTTAGAAAACTATATAGGTACAACCCCTTTGGATCTTTAACATTTGGTTTATCCAATAATAGATCTTAATGTTATGATCGGTGAACAATAGAACGTCTCTCTTGATGAAAATATTGATGAAGATAATCCTTTGGTTAGAAATCATAATTTCATTTATAAGGAAGAATTGACGATTTTGGAACCATTAGTTGACAGAATGATCACTCCTAAAATATGCTATTAAGATACAGTAGATAAGAATTGATAAAAAATGATTATAATGCTCAATAAGTCCAAGATCTCTCCATCTAAGTTCACACTACTTTGTAGTCTGGTTAAATCTATGATTCCTACTAATTAATTCCTTAGATATATATCATTTATTTTTATTACAGATATACGCTATTTAATTATCACAGGGAATATATTAGTTATCACTTTATAAGTTCTGATACTACCTCGATATTATGGAATTTGGTATATGATATTTTTTAAATGAAACCCATATGGAATGAAACTATAAAAGGAAAGATTAAATACAAAATTGGTATTATTTTATATACAAAACACTTCAACCTATTTCAGATATCCATTAAAAATTGATATACATTATATGGAGAAATAATAACAAGTTGAGTCATAAACATGTCCCATTGAGTCTGCACACAACTCTTATACAAATCATGCCTGTAGCGTAGAATTATAACTCTCTTAAAAATGGTCATTTAAATATTTATTTTTATGATTTATCTATTATTAAGATTCTTGGGATTTTAGGTAATTTCTAGGCCCCTCTATCACTTTTGAAGTGACACATAACCCTCAATTTCTTAGAAGGTTAAAATTCATTTCGGATGGAGCATCAAGGGGAAATCCAGGACACTCTGGATTTGGATCTATCTTTAGGAACTATTATAGAGAATTCAATGGATGCCTCTATAAACCATGTGAAATCACATAATTTCTTGATTCTGAAATTCTTGGCATGATCAATGCCTTGGTAATGGAATGGAAAAAAGGTTGGAATAATCTGTGGCTAGAATGGAACTCTACTACCATTGCACAAGCTATAAAAAATGTGTTTATTTATCTCTCATGGAAACTCACTTCCAATTTGACTAAATTCATAGAATATATTCCCTCTATGAACTTTTCATCATAATGAAATTTTTAGAAGCCAAATACATCATGGAGAAACTTTCTTATAAAGGGGTAACTAGTAAATACATTACCTGGTCAAATTGTTTTACCAAAAAACCTCTTCCCTATTTTTCAAAAAGTTTTTTGTAAATTCATTTTTTTCAAAATATTGTAATTTTGTTTCTGATTAATAAAATATAATTTTAGACTTGGGCAAGATCTCCAAATTTTAAATATAAGAATGAAAATATATAAATAAAAAATTAAACCTATATTTTATTGATTTTTTTAAAAAAATGGAGAGAATGAAGAACCCTTACTTTCTATTAAAGTCAACACATTTAGAATGAGTCTAAGGCCTCCATAGGTTGTAATTTTCCCTATAATAGAGTATTATAATCTTGGATAAGGGGTTTATAGAAGGATTTATATGAATATGTTTCAAATTAAATAGTTTTATAAGTAAAGAGAATGGAGTAAAGGAGTAGTGTTTATATAGGAAAGGGAGAGGGATATCCTTATATAAAATATTTATTAATTCATTATTTAGGATCACTACTATGAATAATATTGATTATTATGATTTTTTAGCTTATGAATAAGAAATATAGGTTTCATTCATATTTTAACATACCCAAAATATAATGGCATCTTGGAAATATTTTATGCAATGTAAAGAATAAAATATAATTATTTATTTGAATAAAGTAAAAGTGAAGTATTAAAAATTGACTTATAGGTTTAAAAATTAAGTATATTATTTTTATATGAATTATTTTACTCATTAAATAAATTTTACTTCAGTAAAAATATTTTATCCATACTTAATTCATATTTATGTCATGATAATGTCATAAAAATTTTGTTATTTGTAAAAACTATGTCTTCATTATTCATAAAAAATAAACTTTTCTTAGAAAATTCCAAAATTTCACCATAATATAATTTTAAAATAATTATTAAAAAAATATATTTTATCAAATTAAAATTCAAAATTTTATAATTTTTAATTTTTTATAAAATCATTTAATATATGAAAAAAATAGTTTATCAAATAAATTTTTTTTCCATGTGATTACATTTATATTTGTTATTATTTTTTAATTACTATATGATTTATAATTAATTATTTATTCATGTAAATAATATATATTTTACAAAATTAAACTTTTAATTAAAATAAATTTAGCTTTTAAAAACATACTTTAAGAACCCATTTTGTTGTGAAGAATATTTTTCATAGTACTACATTACTGACCATATTACATATCGAGAATGCACATTATCCAAATATCATAACCATTTTGTGATAATAAAAAACTATGCATATGAGAAATTTCATTTTCAAATAAAAATAATAAACACTTCAAAATGTTTATTTTAGTGTAAAAAATGATATTTAATGTTTTATAAGAAAATTATTATAGTAATAAAACATTCAAATAGAATATGATAAAAATAAATTAGATTTTAAATTTAAATAAAATTAAAAACTAATAATAAAAAATAATTTAGTGTAAAAATATAATTTAACAATTTATTTTATTATATTTTGCATATAAAATTTCAGATGACATTACAAATTACTACAATAATTTCATTGGTTATATGTTACAATTATAAAAATATTAAAACATATACCATACCTTGTTAATAAATTGTTTTCAATGAATAAATTTCTATTTAAATATCAATAAAAAATAATGCTAACAACAAACAATCCTTAAACACCAAAAAATGGGGCTGGATACATGGATCATACATTTACAATTAGTTATTTTAAAGGTAATATTTCCATTAAAACCATTTAGAATAAGATAAACATGAATGATTTATTTAAATTTTATTTTATATCTACCACTAATATTTTAATATGTTAATTTGTAATTAATTTTACCTTATTGACAAGTGCATCACTATGTACTGTTCAAATATGTATTAATGATCATAATTTTGTATCAATCATATTCTCATAAATCTAAGACACTCCAATTTTCTCCCAAACAAAAGATACTTATTTATTTTTATTCAATAAAATAAGAGTGTTTTAATTTTTAAATTAAAATATATGAATAAAAGGAATCAATAATACCTTGAAATATATTTTATAAAAAAATTAATGGATTATTACTCATAAAATATAATTTTAATATATTAATTAAAAATAATTTTTTTTATTTTTATTCTATAAAATATTACTAGTGGATTCAATATTAATTTCATATAAAATATAAATATGATAAATAGAAAATATATTATCATGTTTTATGGATAACATATAAATAAATTATTATTATTCAATAAAATTTCATTACTACTTATTTTTTAAATAATTATGTTGATAAATTATTGGTTTACATCATTAAAAAATAATGTATTTTAGTTATATAAATTAAGGGAATAATTTTACAAACATACTCATTGAAATTCTTGATAATTACATATTTAATCTAGGATGTGTACCCTTGGATTAATATAAGTTGTTCATACATGGGACACATGTGTCATGATCATAATCCAAGGATGATCTATGTGGATATAATGGGATGAAGATATTTAAGGAAGTTGAAATCATATAATGTGTTTGGTGGAAGGATGGAATTGTTTGGGAGGGGTTTGGATACCCTGAGTTGTATCAATATACTATTATTGAGATTTTATAGTAAATAGAAATGAATAAATATGAGGTGATCAAATTTATTCTTATATTCTAAGACCTATTGATCATTACTTGACGTTATCAGGGTATAAATGTAGGCCCTAAAATATTTTTTACTCTTTCTTTTTGGAGGCCCTACTAATAAAAAAATTATTTATAACATCATTCTTTTAAAATCAATTTTTAGATAAACAGAAATAATTTTTTTTAACATTTATTATTAAATTACATATGAGAAAAATACAAAATGGATATTTTTGTCATTGGTTAGTTTAATAACAAACCTTAAAAATTATCTCTTTAACATTAGTTATTTAAATAATAAACATTAACAATATTTGGGAAAATATTTTTATCATTTTTTATTTCAATAACAGATCTTAAAAATTAAACCATAATATTATGATTTTTTTATATCATTCTAATGTAATTTAACCTCCCTACCTATAAATTAACCATTCTATATATGTAATTTTCAATTTTTTTGCATCACATAATCTTTTAATTACCACCTACAAATATACTACTTTGGGAAATATTTCTTCCACTTCTCTCTCTAACTTACATTTATCTCTCTCAGATTGTTTTTCCATATCATGCATTTATGTATACCTCCATTATTCATTTATAGATTCATAATCAAGACTAAATATCCAATCTGGATATGAATACCATAGTGTTATTGAGAGAAAAAAATAATAAATTAATTTCAACATAATGATTTATTATGGAATATTGTAGAGAGGTAAAATCAATTGAAACATTTCATTTATTATTATTTAATTTTTTATGATATTTAAATATATATTTTTTTTTATTATTATCATTATTTATTTTAATGATCATCAATTTTTCAGTTCTATAATTGTTAACTACTTATTTTATCATGTAAAAATATAATCATTCTCATTAATTTTACAAAACAATAGTGTGTCTGATTCTATGGTTTGAAGTAATAATTTTTAAAATATTTTTCACATTTTCTTCTTAAAATTTGATTTAAAAATTTATTTTGACATTTTTTTTAAATTTATGTGAAACAAGGGTTTTTACCTTTGTTTTTTTAAATAACAAAAATTAAAGATCATTTTTTAGATCATTTTAAAAAAACAATAAAAAATACACTTCAATAATAATTTATGTTTTAGACATTTTTAATGTGGATTTTAATAACCAAAATTAAAAATTTACTTACTGAATCGATTTCATAGAAGACTCCTTGAAAAAATGAAACTAAAAAAACTGATGAAAGTAATATTTTTTGTACTAGTTCCCTAACACTTATCTAATATATTTAATGTTTTTTGTCATTTTAAAAACCCGTTATTTTTTAGTTCATACATTATTTTTTGAGTTTTTAACATAATGATTTTTATTTTTTTTCTATAACTTATTTAGACTTATAAATTAGACTAAAATGACTATTTATAGTTTAAAGGCTATGAAACATAGATAAAACGTAGTTCTTAGTTGTAAAATATAAACTAAAATTTTCTATTTAAATATTGAGGTTATACATATTATATTGAAGTGTTACCCATAGTTTATGGTTATAGTACTTAGACCAAATGTGAGGTCACATTCCATGTCTAAGCCAAGTCGACATGACATAAATAATTATTGAAACATAGTATTAAGAAACATTTATTTTTGTAAAAGTGGGTTGACATGCATGTTGTTTGAGTTTATACTTATTTGACCAAAATAAGTGAAACTCATTTTATGTTAATTGTTCTTGGACCATTCCTTTATCTTATTTTACCATCATACAGTTTATAACATAAAATTATAGAGTTTATGCTCTTCTGACATGAATCATTTTTAGGATGTGATTATTCACCAAACATGAATCAACTTAACATAAAATAAAATTAGAAAGGAATATAATGCCATGGTGAATAACCATAGGGGAGGAATTATATAGTAAAATATATCTAACTTTTAACTGGATCTATATACATTGGAATCAATGAATGACTTATGCTATATTAAAATGTTAATCCCTATGATATTTGTGTCTCTTTATTAATATAATATATATTTTAATTTTTACCTTTATATTTGGGGAATACTATGATATTAATTTATTTTATTTTAGGATTTCATTTATGAGTTTTCAACTTGAAAATTTTTATCCCTTTCTAAAAAATTTATGGTCTTGTATTTATGACCATATATTGTTTGAAATTTAAGATCATATAACTTTGAATGACTAGTGTCACCTAGATTAAAGACAAAGAGATAAGAATATATGGTTGCACAATTTTTTTCTTATGAAATTTTTTATTTATTTTAATTAATACTTTATTTTCTCTAAAATATGGTGGATTACTTGTTTTGAATGAGTTTAACTCAACATAAATTAAGGATCAAACACCAATATAATCTATCTTGGTTTTTGTTAAAGGTAATTGTACTTTTATTTTAGAGTAATAAATCTTATAATAAAGTATTTTGTAAGAGTCTAATTTCACAAAAATCTCATTTAAATGCGAGTCATTTAAATTCAAATAGATTGAACAATAATTTTATATTATTTATAATCACATGACATGGGGTAGTGATGGATGGAATGATCCTTTACATAGTGACCCATATAAGTGACATAACATGAATGAGAAGTGATTAATTAATTTGTATGAAGGATTATTATTGATTAGGATAAGAGTTGGTGTGGTAAGAACCCAATAAGAAGTTAACATTGAGTAATGAGTCTCAACACAATTCAGGTGTTATATTTCTTCCATATAATGTACAATATATAAGGGAAAAAATTCTAAAATTATTAACATTTATTTTTATGAAAGGAAATTAGAAAAAGTGAATCATGATTTTCAATGCTCAAATTAGGGTTTATATAGTAGGAATGGATATTACATTGATAATATATGACTGTTTTTTTACTGATGATCCCTTAAATGTACTATTATACATGTATAATGAGGATAAACATTGATCAACAACAAAACATGGGTTTTATTTTATTTTTGTTCAAGGTTTATGAAATTATAAATTATTTTTATTCAAGATGAATATATTCCCTCTATCTGGTATTAACTATTTACATAAATTTACTCCTTCATCTTACTAAAGAGGGTCCATCCAAATAATTGTACCGATTACCAATAACCATGAGGGATTCATGAATATTATTAAATTTGAAAAATTCAGTGGGTTGTATGGGAAAGTAAATATCTAAAATATGGTTAGGATTTTCAAAATTTATACTCTTATATGTTGGGGAGACTATTTATTAAAGCATGTAAGGAAACATAGAGAACATGTTAAGTGGTATAAAATGCTAAAAGGAAAAAATAAACCTCAATGATAATTGTTATAACACCCTACATTTTTATTATATGATTATTTTTAATAACTTGTTTCACATGAAACACCAAGAAAAAAAATAAACAACACTGTACTTAATTAGGTAATGATATCATAATATAATGAACATTAACACATTATAAGAAATAAACATGAAACCTAATAATGAAAATTGTAAGAGTAATAAATATATAAGTAAATAAAAAAACAATAAAATTAAAATCTCCATCCCCGCAGTTTTCTATCAAGACCATACAATAAATTAATACTATGGGAATAATGAAAAATATTATAAATATTATAGAAGTTTTGAGGAAGAAATTAATGATAAGGATAAATTTATTTTATATAAGTATAACAGGTTATATATAAAATTAAAAATGGGTGATATGATTGTTAGAAATATTTTATGACCATTGGGAATGAATATAACCAATAATTATATTATAAATGTGATAACATGCATATAATCCTTTTTTATCAATAAATAATTAAACATTTATAATAAATATTTAACATCTATTAGGAAACTATAAATGATAATAAATCAAAATATAATAATTTATTATATATGAAAATATTTTTATTCCGGAAAAGTTGTCTGATAAGTACTATGATTTTCTATTTAAACATTAAAATTCATATATCTAAAGATTAATTTTGATAAAATGAATTTCATTTTTTGAATCATGGCATCAGAATTAGGTAATAGGCTTAATTTCATTTTTGATGAAAAAATATGTTACTGGGGTTAATAGTAAATGACATCAGAAAACTGAAAAACTGAAAAATATAGGTTATGGTAAAAATGATGTATAAAAGTTAAAAAAAATAAAAATACATGTTTTTAATAGAGGTAACCATTGCCTAAATTTTTATTTTATACTTATGATCCACTTTTCATGTTAAAATGACCTTCCAAAACCCCTCTCTTAGGTTGGGTAATTTTCTATGTTTTTCAATTACCTTCTCATTTTCACTATTTAAAAATTTAAACATACACTCTTATAATATAATATTAAAATAATCATTATTTAAAAAAATAATACCATAATATTAGTCTATACTCTTTCTCATTCATTAGTATATCATCTTCTTATTTCGGTCGATTCAACCACCTTCATTAATGGCAATATACTATATTCACCATTTTCAGCATGAATGAGTATAAAAAAATAGTAATGGTAATATTTGATAATAATAATTAATTTACATTATGATTATGGATCTTAAAGGTTTAAGATAAAATTAATTATCATTATAATGTATATTGTTACATTTGATAAAATCACACAAAACGTACAAGTCGCGAATTTTATATTTACAAACCTTTCTCATATATTTCATTTTTTAAAATGTGACTATATAAATAATTATAATATTATGATTCTATTACCTTGACTAATGTTGTTATGATAAAATTGTTATCAAATAATGAGGATCATTATCACCATACCTTAAGTAATACAAAACAACCAAAAATACAAACATTGGTTGATGGAAATAAACTATAACTAATATATATATATATATAATAAATGGATATAATTGAATAGTATAAAATGTATTAGATATGAATAAGGTTAATAAATAACTTATTATGATAGATATGTATATTTTACAGTGGGTTAAAGCATTTTTGTGAGTGTGAGAAGTAAAGGTAATCATTTCTCTTCAAATATCTCTTTTAAATTGAGATTGTATATGTCTAAATTTTCATTACACAATTTTCATATAATTTGCCTCTAAATCCCCATATATTTGTTTCTCCCCTATTTACATTGGTGGTTTAAATAACTTTATACAATTTCACCTCTCTATCCAAGTACCATTTTTTTAATTTTATGAAGAATCATTTTTTAGGTTGAGTGAGAACCTACAAGAAAGACCAAAAACTTATTCCAAAAGATGAAAAAACCACAATAAAATATTAAAATACACACATCAAAATTAAAAAAAATGAGTGGGATATAAACAAACCAACATCCATGCCCTCGATCCCAACACCTCCGTTTTCCCACCTTAGACAAGATTGGATCCACATGCCACCCTCAAGAACAATGTTTTAACATCACCACAACATGATCCATGAAGGATCATCAAAAGATATGTCATCACCCCAGATCACCTGAGAAAATAATCGATTGTCTCCAAGAAGCCAAAACAAATAAAATATTCTAAACCTTTTTCATCAAAATTTCAAAAATTTTGTACTGACACGAGCTGAAACCACTAGAAACAATTTCATAGATTGCCACCATCAATATCCAAACCAAAAAAAACATAAAATATGGAACTGAAATCATTTTTGGGGATGAATAACCTGATCCATATCAATGGAGTAGTAGAAAACTAGGAAGAACAACAACACCAATGAGACCCCGACAGAAAGATCAAACCCTTCTAAAATTTCACCTCTTAGTACACCATCAAAATCCAATCCAACACATACCAAAACCTCACAGTAAACTACAATATTACACTAGCCAAGGGGAGTGGTAGAACATGAGTCAATAAAAGAGATTGATGTAGGAAATGGTATGAATATAGATCTATGAACTTCACCAAGGAAAAAACTTCTTTATTCAAATAAACCACTACGTGAAATTATAACCACCTAAAACGACTTCATAAATGAAGAATAACTGAATAATATATACTGAAAAAACTCGAAAGCTACCATATTCAAGAATAAAACTGACTTCTACCCATTCCATCATAGTTTGATCCTACTCATCATACTAATCAAGCATAGGAACCCTCGCGATGGACTATAGAAGGATTTTAGAATGAAGGAAAGGATAAAAAGAGAAGAGAAGGTGAGTGAAGGAAATGGCTATGAAGATTGATGTCCTAAATGAGAAAACAAATTGCAGGAAGACAAAGCCAATGTTGGAGAAAATGGGAAACAATAGAGTAATGAGTTCCAGTGGAGTTAAGAATCAAGATGATTAGGAGAGGGGGAGATGATGCTATAGGCATACACAATTTCCTCACCCATCCCCTCTAATATGTGATTATAGAGGATCTCTATAGTGATTATTAAATGGGGGAGATGTAGAGACCTGAAGCTTGACGTACATGGACATTACATTACATTTTCGGAATACTTAGTACATAACAAAAACACACACACAAGGATCGTAATAGTTTAGTGTCATTGGAAACTCGGAACGTAATCTTCTAATCGTGGTGAAAGATCTTCAATATCTCCCATAAAGATCTTCCCTTTTTTTTATACCTAAAACATTTCTTTATATCCTGGGGAAAGAAAAACAAAAAAGGGTGAGCTCAAATGCTCAGTAAGGGTAAACAAAAGAAATATCAATCACATCATATACATAAGAACGTAGCTTTTGGAAATCTTGACCTGCAAAAGAGCTCATAATATCATAACATGGGATAAATCATAGAATTGAAAATGAGATCCCCATAATCATAACATAAAACATTAAACTTTGTGGCATGCACACATAATCATGGAAAATCATTTCTTGTTAGTCATGACTCATTGCCAAGACTATCTTAGTGGACAAAGTCCCTTTCTGAACCGAGTTCACTCCTCGTTTCTGTCCTGTATCACTGAACCGAAATAACCTTCCGTTCCAGCCATGTCTATCTCATGAGATATAAAATCATTACCCAATGCATTGGAGGGAGATATAGGTCCCACCCATCTTATAATGAATCCTTTCTTATGTGTGCCACATAATCATAAAACATACATCATCGCATAACACATGTAACAAAAATGGGATTCTTGAAACATCATGACATCATAAATCAATTCATATAAGATAAAGGAATTCATAAACATAATTCCATCACAACATAGTCAAATCAATGTAAAAATATGGATAGAAACAGAACCCTTTATTATCTTAGATGGAAAATAATTTTGATAAAACACTTGAATTGAATTCTTGAGGAAAATATCCTTTCATCTTCAAAATCAATTTCTTTTCAAAAAACATCATGCAATTTTAAAAGAAAGAGATTTTATTGAAAATAGTCATGAAATATTTTAGAGTAAGCTTCATTAAAATAAGGCTTTATATAACAGTAGAAATCCGTTCGTGCCGTATAAGTTAAAAAAAACATTCTTCGTACTTTTGTCGGAAAAGTCAAAAAGTACGTCGTACGAAAAACGAAAAAAGATTCCTTTCATACGTATTACTAAAAACTCACTGAAGGGTAAAAATGGATTTAAAAAATTTTAGGTGGATGGAAATAATATTACATGTTGAGTAAACATGGATGTGGATGATAAAATACACCCCAGTAAATACTTACGAATAAACAATCTCGGATAAAAATGAGATTGTGATATTTCCCTTACCTTATGTCCGACTTGCTTTGTAAGTGTCCGAACCTCCTGTATAATGATTTAAATCATGTTATTGACTTATTCCAGAATCATATTCATTGTTATTATATCATATATGGTTCACTTATGACATTATATTACCCGTTCTTTTGTAAATTCCATGTTAAAGAAGCGTTTTGGGTAAAATCGTTTCATTTATCGTAGGTGTTTTCACTTGTTGTTCTTGACATCATTATTACTTATATCATGATTTACTTACTTCCAGAATATAAAATATGATTTATATATCATATATATTCAGTATATATATATATATAATAGGTAGATAAATAAAATGGAAAACACCATTCATGGAGACGGTAGTCCGTACGTACGCATGAACGCTGTTTTCCTTTCCTTATTGTCTTGAAATGGAAGTAAGTAGATGACATACATATATATATATACATAAATACAGTAGCTTTATAATGTCATATATTTCATTATTATTTTTTATATATACTTTATAATCATTCTTAAATGTTTAACATGGAGAATGAATCTCATCGCGTCGTGGAGACGGTAGTCCGTACGTACGCACGAGCGATGATATCATTTCTATAAATATTGAATTGAATTGGAGTGGATTATACAATATATCAGAATCAATATGATGTTGTAATAACTATGTATAGTTATTCTTTATACCATTATACCCATCCATGTAAGGTGGTGGTGGAAAATAGATTACACCACGGCGTGGAGACGGTATTCCGTACGTACGCACGCGCGGTGATTTCTTTTTCCGTAGGATGGATAGATGGTGAAATAGGTTTGTTTCATAATTATAATAAAATATTAGTATATTAGTGATACTGATGTTATTACTTCATAATGAAACAACCTAAGAAGAAGAAGTGGAAGAAGAAATAAAGATGAAAGAATTGGTAACGGTAATTACCTCTTCTTTGAAGTGCCTCTTTGAGACCTCCTCTTAGGGCACTAAAATTGGTCTTTGAGGAAGACCAGAACCTCTAGGATGTTGC
This sequence comes from Viscum album, assembly GCA_963277665.1. NCBI lineage: Eukaryota > Viridiplantae > Streptophyta > Magnoliopsida > Santalales > Viscaceae > Viscum > Viscum album. The sequence continues at coordinate 1,892,261,412 of OY728158.1, read as the reverse complement.
TAGGGAAGTGGAGAGGAGATATTGGCAGGGGTTGGCCGAGCTTGAGTGCTCAAATTGGTGTGAGGAGGAGGGGGAGGAGGTGTCCTTTTATAGGGGAGGAGAGGGGCACCTTAGGAATATCTCAAAATATTATTTTATATTAAAGTCAAAATCGGTTTATAATGGTTCCAAAGGGTCTTATTTCGAAGCTAAAGTGGGGATGGGTCAAAATCCTATCAACCAATAGGATTTAGACAAGTTTAGGGTATTATTTTAACCTTATCAATTAGATTTAACTCTAAGTTAAATAATTTAACTTTTACCGTGTCTTTTTGTTTTCTTTCACTATATGGTTAATAAACTTACTATAACATGCCAAACGAACCCCAAATTGTATATTATTAATACATATATCCTTATCTAAGTCATTTGGCCGAACCTTAGATTTTTAGGAATAAAATAACAATTAATAATATAATATTTGATTTAAAATCTATTTTGTGTCAATTTTGACACTATTTGATATATGATTTTTGTGAAAGTCATAACAGAATTATATGTTCGAACCAAGTTGATTGAATCAACACTAATATATAATAGTAACCTAGAAAATTAGTGGAATTCATAAAACGTCTTAAATTACATTTATTTTGGTATTTATATTATCAATTATGTCAATATTTCATTAATAAGATAATTACTGCATCATCTTTGTGTCATATATAAATTATATTATTTGATGTCTAAAAATTACAAATAAAATACCATCATGTAGGAAATCGTTTTAGCTTTCTAATTAATATTTATAGTCGAATTTATCTTATGTATAACCCCATATTAAAAATTATTTACTTATTAAACTTTGATTTTAACTATTTTAACCCTTCTTTAAATAAATTAATAATAAATGTCCTAATCTAATCCAAGTGGGCCTAAATGGTCATATTTTATTCCTAAGTTTGTTTTTGGTCGAATTACATTTGTCCAATAGAATTAGGACATATGTTAGGGTAATATTAATATCATATTTACCCTTAGTTACCCTATTTACTATTAACCGTGGTAAAAAAAGTAAAAAGTTACTATTCACCAAAAAATTATTTTCATCTCATTGAACCACATTTTAGTCCTTGATATTAACCGTGTCTCTCGGATTTTCGAAATTCCATTCCCAGAAGCGGTAAAATTAAGTTTTATGCAAAATTCAGTTTTTAACCTACCACTTAGTAGTTTCACTATTCATCAAAAATTGATGTTTTTCAGAACAATGTCAAAATTTTATCCCAAGCTATATTTCATATTCCGAATTCAAAAATGAAGTCTATTTTACCAAATTCATAACATAAAAGTTGCATTAATTAATTTTATAATTAAATCCCGCTGTTAAAACAAATAGCGTGTTTTTAAGAAACAATATCTATCAAAAGATTGACACTTGTTTATGTCTAGTTTAAATGTGAAATTACATCCAATGACCAACATTGTATTAAATTGTAAAAATATACTTTAAAACCACTCAAATTAATGATTTATCACTATTAATTATTTCGATTAAAAAAGTTGTTTTTAATTATAATTTAGTAATTTTCACTATTCATCAGAATATGAAAGTTATCCGAAAAGTACCAAAATTTCACCTTAGGCTAAATTCGATACTCCGAATCCATAAATGAAGTCCATTTTGAAAAATAAAATTTACAAAATTTCAAAAAGTGGTTATTACTATTCACAATAGCTAGTTTTAATAATATCTTAATAGCATATCGTTGTTTAGCGAAACTTGGCGTTGCGTACAACACACGCTATCGAGGAAGGTCGTGATTGCGTGTAATGCAAGGCAAGTCAAGGATGTGTTTTGTGCAAGCTCCTTTTGGTGTAGCGCACAACACTAGACAGAAATAAAATTAAAAGGAACATTTTTCATAAAATCTCGGGCTGTTACATTCTACCCCCCTAAAAATGAATTTCGCCCTCGAAATTCGTCGGGGTTATAAATGGTTTACTATTCGAAAGTTTCTTTAATAGAAACCCACATCGTAAAAAGGAATACCAAAACATGGCTTTAAAAACTAAAGTATGAAATGTAACGATTACCCAAATAAACTAATCACTGGGTTTCCACATAGGGGAAAATATGGATATGGAAGAGAAATCTAAACATCATGTTCTGATGGAGAGTGGTAGAGAACATGGCTATGGAAAAGCCAGTAATCACAAATCCATAAATTTGTGAAGATCTAAGGTACCATCTGATTCATCAGGTATAAGATCACTGGGACATCATTTTTGGTTTTCAAAATCATTTCCCTAAAGTTGAAAATTTGAATTAGAATAAATACTTACTTTATTTTGGTACAATCTCACTGTTGTTCGTGCCTTGAACAATTTCCACTTCATCTCTTAAATAAATGAAGTTGAATTTGTTATTCGTGAAGTGTTAGCAGATCATGTGATAGAATGACTGTTCATTCCATCTGTCTCAAACAAAAGGTTAGCAAAAGTTATAAGTCATTCTATAGTGAGATTAATCATATATGGTTCCTAAAATGGACTTATACTTCATATATCATACTGCTTAATATAATAAAACTAGTTTCTACTAAACAGGGACTTCCTGTAGGCCAGTGGTAGGCGATAAAGGCCAGTCGCACTTCGGTTGTGGGTTCGATTCCCACAGCCTTGTCTGAAGCGATGGGCTGTCGCCCATCCTGCAGGTTGTCCTTTTTATAAAACTATATTACTATAACATCCCATCAATAATATCGAAAAAACTTCTATCCTTAAACAATACTAACTTATGTCCAACATAATCCATTCCAATCTTTAGGCTTATCCATAATACTGCAGTCCATTCTCATAACATAGTGAAAACGATTACCAGAGATTTAATACCATCGTTGATCCCCATATATCATAAGATATATCTTTTTGGTCACATTCCAAACATTCAAAGGCCTTAATCTCGTACTCTCTTGAATACCCATTGAACCTTAGTGAAAACTTGAATGCAGTTAAAAGTTAAAACTTTTCACATACCGAAATCCTCAAAATTCTATATACTCAAACCATGATATCACTTAGTCCTTATATCAATCATGAGCTCATGAATACTATCAAACATTTAATTTTCTCCTTATCCCTTCATTATGCGCATATCATCTACATTCCAAAAATATCTGAATAACCTTTCATGGATACTGGTAACATTAATCATACACTTTCAAAACACAAGGAAAGACAACAGTGTAACAATCCATAGATGTCTCTTTATTCCAAAATTACACATGATAAACATGTAATCATTCCACTACATTCTCAAACCATTGACCGAGCTTCAAAAATTCTTTCATCTCACATATCATTTGTAGTCTCTTCATCATCATCCACATAAATACTACCCATATGACCATACTGATTCTCTTCATGAGTCTTTCCCTTAGGGCATTTGTTTGCATAATGCCCATACATTCCACATTTAAAACACTTAACCATTTTTGATGTCGTAGCATTACCATTATCCTCATCCATGGTGTTAACCGACCCTTTTCCTTTGCACTTACTTGCTTTGTGTCCTTCTTTTCCACACCCAAAGCATCTTCCAGTTCCCTTGAAACATTCTCCTTGATGCCTCTTCCCACATGATTTACATTGGGGAAATTGAACTTTCTTTCCTCTATGATCATCATGGAACTCCATCTTTCTCTTATTAGTCGAGTCAGGAAACTTACCAAATTTTACTTTATTGATCATATCATGAGATTGCTGATTCGGCATAATAATGATGTTTGGACTTCCAAATCCCATTTCATTTGGTTGCTCATGAAGAATATCATTCCATTGTCCATCATATCCTCCATTATTGTGAATCATCTTGTTTCCAGCCATTTTCTAAAACCCAAACAGAATAGTGTTAGATGCAAAAATCATAATAAAGGGGGAGTAACTTAAATATCTATCATCTTTGGTTTAATCTAATATCGTTACCATAGTTCTAGAACTATATCATATACGTATACTTATCCTTAGGGGCATCCCTAGACATACCTTAGAAATATCTCTAGGGATCTCACTAACGTTTTCGCATCCTAGTTTCCAAAGGTTGACTAAACCTTTCCTCTGATACCAACTGTAGAGACCTGAAGCTTGACGTACATGGACATTACATTACATTTTCGGAATACTTAGTACATAACAAAAACACACACACAAGGATCGTAATAGTTTAGTGTCTTTGGAAACTCGGAACGTAATCTTCTAATCGTGGTGAAAGATCTTCAATATCTCCCATAAAGATCTTCCCTTTTTTTATACCTAAAACCTTTCTTTATATCCTGGGGAAAGAAAAACAAAAAAGGGTGAGCTCAAATGCTCAGTAAGGGTAAACAAAAGAAATATCAATCACATCATATACATAAGAACGTAGCTTTTGGAAATCTTGACCTGCAAAAGAGCTCATAATATCATAACATGGGATAAATCATAGAATTGGAAATGAGATCCCCATAATCATAACATAAAACTTGAAACTTTGTGGCATGCACACATAATCATGGAAAATCATTTCTTGTTAGTCATGACTCATTGCCAAGACTATCTTAGTGGACAAAGTCCCTTTCTGAACCGAGTTCACTCCTCGTTTCAGTCCTGTATCACTGAACCGAAATAACCTTCCGTTCCAGCCATGTCTATCTCATGAGATATAAAATCATTACCCAATGCATTGGAGGGAGATATAGGTCCCACCCATCTTATAATGAATCCTTTCTTATTTGTGCCACATAATCATAAAACATACATCATCGCATAACACATGTAACAAAAATGGGATTCTTGAAACATCATGACATCATAAATCAATTCATATAAGATAAAGGAATTCATAAACATAATTCCATCACAACATAGTCAAATCAATGTAAAAATATGGATAGAAACAGAACCCTTTATTATCTTAGATGGAAAATAATTTTGATAAAACACTTGAATTGAATTCTTGAGGAAAATATCCTTTCATCTTCAAAATCAATTTCTTTTCAAAAAACATCATGCAATTTTAAAAGAAAGAGATTTTATTGAAAATAGTCATGAAATATTTTAGAGGAAGCTTCATTAAAATAAGGCTTTATAAAATAGTAGAAATCCGTTCGTGCCATATAAGTTAAAAAAAACATTCTTCGTACTTTTGTCGGAAAAGTCAAAAAGTATCTCGTACGAAAAACGACAAAAGATTCCTTTCATACGTATTACTAAAAACTCACTGAAGGGTAAAAATGGATTTAAACAATTTTAGGTGGATGGAAATAATATTACATGTTGAGTAAACATGGATGTGGATGATAAAATACACCCCAGTAAATACTTACGAATAAACAATCTCGGATAAAAATGAGATTGTGATATTTCCCTTACCTTATGTCCGACTTGCTTTGTAAGTGTCCGAACCTCCTGTATAATGATTTAAATCATGTTATTGACTTATTCCAGAATCATATTCATTGTTATTATATCATATATGGTTCACTTATGACATTATATTACCCGTTCTTTTCTAAATTCCATGTTAAAGAAGCGTTTTGGGTAAAATCGTTTCATTTATCGTAGGTGTTTTCACTTGTTGTTCTTGACATCATTATTACTTATATCATGATTTACTTACTTACAGAATATAAAATATGATTTATATATCATATATATTCAGTATATATATATATATAATAGGTAGATAAATAAAATGGAAAACACCGTTCATGGAGACGGTAGTCCGTACGTACGCATGAACGCTGTTTTCCTTTCCTTATTGTCTTGAAATGGAAGTAAGTAGATGACATACATATATATATATATACATAAATCCAGTAGCTTTATAATGTCATATATTTCATTATTGTTTTTTATATATATACTTTATAATCATTCTTAAATGTTTAACATGGAGAATGAATCTCATCGCGTCGTGGAGACGGTAGTCCGTACGTACGCACGAGCGATGATATCATTTCTATAAATATTGAATTGAATTGGAGTGGATTATACAATATATCAGAATCAATATGATGTTGTAATAACTATGTATAGTTATTCTTTACACCATTATACCCATCCATGTAAGGTGGTGGTGGAAAATAGATTACACCACGGCGTGGAGACGGTATTCCGTACGTACGCACGCGCGGTGATTTCTTTTTCCGTAGGATGGATAGATGGTGAAATAGGTTTGTTTCATACTTATAATAAAATATTATTATATTAGTGATACTGATGTTATTACTTCATAATGAAACAACCTAATAAGAAGAAGTGGAAGAAGAAATAAAGATGAAAGAATTGGTAACAGTAATTATCTCTTCTTTGAAGTGCCTCTTTGAGACCTCCTCTTAGGGCACTAAAATTGGTCTTTGAGGAAGACCAGAACCTCTAGGATGTTGCTAGGGAAGTGGAGAGGAGAAATTGGCAGGGGTTGGCCGAGCTTGAGTGCTCAAATTGGTGTGAGGAGGAGGGGGAGGAGGTGTCCTTTTATAGGGGAGGAGAGGGGCACCTTAGGAATATCTCAAAATATTATTTTATATTAAAGTCAAAATCGGTTTATAATGGTTCCAAAGGGTCTTATTTCGAATCTAAAGTGGGGATGGGTCGAAATCCTATCAACCAATAGGATTTAGACAAGTTTAGGGTATTATTTTAACCTTATCAATTAGATTTAACTCTAAGTTAAATAATTTAACTTTTACCGTGTCTTTTTGTTTTCTTTCACTATATGGTTAATAAACTTACTATAACATGCCAAACGAACCCCAAATTGTATATTATTAATACATATATCCTTATCTAAGTCATTTGGCCGAACCTTAGATTTTTAGGAATAAAATAACAATTAATAATATAATATTTGATTTAAAAACTATTTTGTGTCAATTTTGACACTATTTGATATATGATTTTTGTGAAAGTCATAACAGAATTATATGTTCGAACCAAGTTGATTGAATCAACACTAATATATCATAGTAACCTAGAAAATTAGTGGAATTCATAAAACTTCTTAAATTACATTTATTTTGGGATTTATATTATCAATTATGTCAATATTTCATTAATAAGATAATTACTGCATCATCTTTGTGTCATATATAAATTATATTATTTGATGTCTAAAAATTACAAATAAAATACCATCATGTAGGAAATCTTTTTAGATTTCTAATGAATATTTATAGTCTAATTTATCTTATGTATAACCCCATATTAAAAATGATTTACTTATTAAAATTTGATTTTAACTATTTTAACCCTTCTTTAAATAAATTAATAATAAATGTCCTAATCTAATCCAAGTGGGCCTAAATGGTCATATTTTATTCCTAAGTTTGTTTTTGGTCGAATTACACTTGTCCAATAGAATTAGGACATGTGTTAGGGTAATATTAATATCATATTTACTCTTAGTTACCCTATTTACTATTAACCGTGGTAAAAAAAGTAAAAAGTTACTATTCACCAAAAAATTATTTTCATCTCATTGAACCACATTTTAGTCCTTGATATTAACCGTGTCTCTCAGATTTTCGAAATTCCATTCACAGAAGCGGTAAAGTTAAGTTTTATGCAAAATTCAGTTTTTAACCTACCACTTAGTAGTTTAACTATTCATCAAAAATTGATGTTTTTCAGAACAATGCCAAAATTTTATCCCAAGCTATATTTCATATTCCGAATTCAAAAATGAATTCTATTTTACCAAATTCATAACATAAAAGTTTCATTAATTAATTTTATAATTAAATCCCGCTGTTAAAACAAATAGCGTGTTTTTAAGAAACAATATCTATCAAAAGATTGACACTTGTTTATGTCTAGTTTAAATGTGAAATTACATCCAATGACCAACATTGTATTAAATTGTAAAAATATACTTTAAAACCACTCAAATTAATGATTTATCACTATTAATTATTTCGATTAAAAAAGTTGTTTTTAATTATAATTTAGTAATTTTCACTATTCATCAGAATATGAAAGTTATCCGAAAAGTACCAAAATTTCACCTTAGGCTAAATTCGATACTCCGAATCCATAAATGAAGTCCATTTTGAAAAATAAAATTTACAAAATTTCAAAAAGTGGTTATTACTATTCACAATAGCTAGTTTTAATAATATCTTAATAGCATATCGTTGTTTAGCGAAACTTGGCATTGCGTACAACACACGCTATCGAGGAAGGTCGTGATTGCGTGTAATGCAAGGCAAGTCAAGGATGTGTGTTGTGCAAGCTCCTTTTGGTGTAGCGCACAACACTAGACAGAAATAAAATTAAAAGGAACATTTTTCATAAAATCTCGGGCTGTTACAGGAGAAGCCTCTCAGAGGCTACTAAATCCATTTCCCCTATCATTGATTCATAACTCACCCCAAAAAATGTTTATTATTAGAAATGTCTGTATCACTTATTTTCATTTGGTAATATTTCTAATCCATATCAATGTTATATATATTATTTTAAAGATTTATTATCTATTATTATATATAATTTTTTTTATCTTTAATGGTCTCTTTCCATTTTCATTGACTTTTACTTCAATCTATATTTTTTTTAAATTTTCAAATGACACTTTTAAAGGATAATTGAGAAACCAAATAATTCTATCAAATTAAAATCATAAAATAAGTCATCCTAGATCAATACTACAAGAAAATTTTCCTCCCCAGTAATTTCATCGATATGTTAAGCCCCCACCATTACATGACTACTTGGATAACTATCTCGTGTTGTGATGCATTGGCCTTGTACCAATGGAAAATCCATACCCTCTCTTTCTTGAAAATCCAAATGGAAATGCTCTGGTGAATGCTTCCTTATCTGTATCCTATTCTGGAGCTAATCCTTGTAGTGTTCTGGTTTTTATCACACTCAAGATTCAAAATATTACCAAATTCCAATATATTACCTAAAACCCATCTCTTCCATAATGTTTCTTTCTTAGTAATTGTCTCTTAATACATTCTTTAATTTTCATTATGAATCTTCCTTTCTATGTTTTATGATTCTTCAAATAAAAATTTGTTAACTATAATATTTTTTAAAACCATTTATTTATAACAAAATTCTTTATAGAAGTTATAAAAATGGAAATGAGGTTTCTTATTATTTTCTAAAAAAATAATACCTTATTTTTTAAACCATTTATTTATAAATTATTTCTTTTTAAAAAGTTATAAAAATGAAAAAAATATTTATTTTATTTCATAAATATTTTACTTATGTTATTCTAAATATCTCTTTCATTTAGGTATATTTTAATGTTTCTTATGTTTCATAGATCCATCTCTTGTGGGATAAAGGCTCAAGGCAATTATTTTAGTCCCTTTGAGGATGAGTCTGATTGGGATTATGATGATTATAATCCTCTTGAATTTGATTACTAATGTTTTTGAAATTTTAGGTTTTAAAATGAGGGTAATTCGTCTTGTCTGACCCCATTCCCTAGTGGTTCTTTGTTTTAGCTTTTATTTGAATAAAGAGGCTTGCCTCACCGTTTTAAAAAAAATGTTTCTTATGTTTAATTGGGAATATGTTCAAATGAAATTATCAACTTTGTTTTTATAAATTGTTATTTTTATTTCATTATTTTTTTATATAACTATTTTTATTTTCTTAGGTTAATTATGATATGTTTTCATTGATTATTTTCATGTTCATGTAGAGACAATATGTATAGTTTATTATTTGTGAAATGGGTTGGCCTAAAATTATATAACTATTCAATATATTGGGTATACCTTATATGACATCTGAATTTATGTTAAGGTACATGGGAGTTTATCCTAGTCCACTATGTTATGGGATATGTTTATCCAATATGTAATGTTGGTATTATTGTAAAGAGTTACAGATGTTCCTAAAAATTTAGGGATTACATGAGTACCAAAAACATGAGACCATCATAAAAATGGATGTTAATTTATTATGGTGTTTCCAAGGCCATATTAACAAGAGAGAATAATGAATATGAAATATATAGGAATATATTCATAATATAAATATCTGTATCTACTATTTTTTGAAGGAATAGATCGACAACACCAATTGTGAAAATCTATAATGATTTGGTTTGATGTGTAGAGATATGAAATTGATATGTATTATTTGATTCTCAGGGATGATGGATAACTTATGATCAGAGAAGATTTCATAAATAAAAAAGAATCAAATTAGGTTGATCTAGTTATGAGGGATATTTTTGATTCCATATATCTAAGACATGGGAAATAACAACAATAATTTTGAGAAAAAATTACTTCAAATTAAATGGGTTTGTCACTTGAAAGGGGAATAAAATGATATGAAGAGGTAAAGGACAAGGCATTTTGTGAAGGGGTTTCAATAAATGGATATTTTAGATTTTTCTATGATATTTTCTTTAGTTATTAAACATATGACTATTTAAATAGTGATTTTCATTGTTTCCATGGATGGGTTACATCTATAGTAGTTAGATATGAATATAACATTTCATTATGGGGGATTTGATGATGAAATTTATGTAGATAAGATGGTGGGTTTCATGGAGAATTGAAACCATGATATTCGGTGAAATATGTAGGGGAGGACCTATAGTTTAAATAGATAACCAATCAAATGAATCTAAAATTTCAATGCCTTTATGGAAGATAAGAGATTCATCTAGTGTAATATTGATCATTAATGTTACAAGAAGATATTATATTATCGGATTTTTATCATCTTAATTATGAATTATATTTTATTTATATTTTTATTCTATTAATGTTAAAGGATCAATGAAATGAAATATGAATTGTTAAAAATTTTGAGATATAGAATCTTAGTATGGAAAAATGTATTTTTGGGATGTATATTATAAGGGGTATAAGTTTAGAAACATTTCTCCTTACTAAGTCTGAATACAACTAGATAGTGATGGAGCACTTCAGTATGGGAATAAAAAAACTTGTGATCATTACCCAAGGCATATATATCATGTTGATCAAGGAGAAGTATCTATGAATGGAAGGAAATACTGAGAACATGGAGAAAGTCCTACATAGATTGGTCATCAGAATATTGATGTATGTCATGGTTTGTACACAACAGGACATTGACAAAGCAATGGTAGTAGTTAACTGGTTCATTGAGAGTTTGAGAAGAGAACACTAAGATGTGGTAAAGTGGATTCCCCAATACTTAAGGGGTTTTTAATTCTTTTCACTTTTCTTTAGAATATATGAATCATTATAGGGGTTTATTGAATCCGCTTTTGGAGGAGAGAAAAACACTATAAAGAGTAACACATGCTATTTGTTCAATTTTGGAGGCACAAATGTAATTTTGATGATGAAACGTTAACCAATAGTTTCACTTTCAATAATAGAAGTGGATTATGTTCCATTATCAGAAGCTAGGAAGGAGTTGACATGAATGAAGGGGGTATTGGAAGATCATGGAAGGAGGTAAGAAGTTGGAATGTTAATCTATTATTCAAAAGGTAAAATAAACATATAGAATAACCAAATTTTTCATTCATGGATAAAGCATATATAATTTAAGTATCAATTCTCCTAGATGTTATTAGTAGAAAAAGTGCTAAATATATAGAATATAGATGGATTTTAGAATCTTAAAAATATTATATTGAAGGTTGTAGACTGAGATATATAGAGGTAGTGTTACACCTATATCACTCTATTATGGTAGAAATAATATTGTCGAAGCATGTAGATATAATGAGGATTGAGATAAAAATTAGTTCTATGGATTCTGATGGAGGACTTGATGATGAACCTAGAAAATGATTATCAAGAGGGAGATTATTAAGTTATGTTGTGTTAAAACCATTTTATGGATAAGAGTTGGAACTAGTAGAAGGATTTAATCTAGTAGTATAACTTATGATTTAAGAGATTCATGGTAAAGTTTCATGAAAAATGTTTATATGTTCAGATGAAAGATAACCGAGAGTTTAGTAGATCGAATGTGGGTAATTGAAAGGTCGAATTCAAAAGTTATCTCTTGAAAAATCTAAAAGGTGACTGTGAAAATCCATAAAGGGAATGTGTACAAGTAAATATTATAAATTTAAAAGTAATTATATTGTTATTTATTGTTTTTTCATTGGAATATTTTAATAAATGGGGTATCTAATGTCCTTCTGTAGGTATATATGAGAGTAAGATTATAGAGTTTCCAGAAGGACACACTATTCACCGAAATGAGGAGTTAAGGTCCTACGAGTATTTAAATAAGAAAATAGATTCCCATGAAAATAAAATCTAAGTGGTAATGATACACACAAAGACATAAATATAGTGTTACTTGTTTCACTATCTACATACTACTATGAATTGTAGGAAGTTTTATTTTTACTAAGAACTGATAATTCAATGTAACCATCTTCCATTCCATAAATAAAATATTACAAGTATTAAGACCAAGAGATGTTTTGGAATATTTTGAGACATTATAAATATTCTTGAGACCCATGTTTATAATATATATAGTTGATAAAGAATATCCGAGATTTTTGGTCTTTGTTTAGGAAATAAGAATTAATGAAATTGTTAATGAAAATGATTAGATATGGTTTATGTGTTAGATTATGTTTTCAATACATAAATAACATTAAAAAATAGTTAAAATTAATTATATTATGTGATTAGAAGGTTATTTAGTTGCTTTAAATATTTGAAATAGGTTTATATAAGTTTAGGTAAGAGTTGAAACGAATTTGAGTCCATTAGAAAATTTCAAGAATTATTCAGTTGAAATATAAATTTGGATAAGTCATGTAGTCATTGATATGTAAGATATTATAGAAGTACTTTATAGTTCACTATATACTGAAGATATACTCTAGAGATTATAAAAAATGGAAAATAAATGATCTTTCCTAACTCCAAATTTAGTTTTTTTATTTTCCAAAACTTTTAAAGGGAAAGTGAGAACCCTCACAGTTCTACATAACCAACATCAAAATAGACAACTGACTTGTTACATACTAAATTGAGACAATTGGACTCAACATTTCTAGCCAGTTTCCAGGGGAATACCTGGCTACCGGGATCATCTTCTAGGAATGCTTCATAATAATTTTCCAAGTACTCTCAAGCTTTCATATACTCTTCATTGCTAATTTTCCCCATGTTAAAGCCTCTAACCAAAATAGGGTCTTGCCTGTGAATCCACTCCTCCTGCTCCTTGGTACCTTCCGCTCGAAGATATCTGCTCATCATTTGATAAACTTCATCCATTGTCGCCTATATCACCAGGAAATCCTCCTTCATCTCCTCACCCGAGTGGATGAGGAGATCCATCTTTTTATTCGAATCAATATCCTCCAGGCGGTGCCAACCAACAAGAGGTCCTTCCACATGATGCTAAAGAGCATCCTCCATTGTTTCCATCACCTCTTCATATTGCATTTACAGTTTTTCATGATGATCAGATTTCCTTGTGGAAATATTAGATTTGTCAAAAACCCGGTTGATGGTCTGCGAGCCCCCTGCATGCTTCCCATCCCCATGCCTGATGGAGCCTTTCCTCCTGCTCGTGTCATTGTTGCCCGCGTTATTTGTACCCATCAAAGGGAGTTTACCTTTACTTGATGACCATGTAATAGGAGCAATCGTTAAGTAAGAGTATTCTTTCCTCCCTCATGACCTCTGGGGTATGCTTAATAAAGCCTTCTAAAACAATAATTGTATTTTTCCCTTCCATGATGAGGATCGAAAGTATTCTTCTTCCAATCCCACTTCCACAGGCTCAACAGGTGAGTCCGGGATTGGATCTGCCTCCTTTTGGGTAGCCCCCATACCAGAGAAGGGTCCTTTCCATGTGCATCCTCCTTATCAAGTCCTTCCCCAAGGATCTGACTTTATTCTTCTCCCAAGACTTCAAACCAGTTCTAAGAAATTTTAAGCAACCCTCCAACTTTAACCTTCTTGACATATGAAGGCTGAGCCTGCAAGTCCTGCGCAGCCATGTCTGAGCCCCTTGGTTGGACAAAGCCATGACCCATATATTGAAACTGTAGAGAAGTGTCTTCACTAGTGGTTAAATGCACATCCCCTACATCAATCACCGTGGATCCACTTGATAGATTTGAATCCATCTGCCTTACCAAATCAGCATTCAAGTGTGGCTCCCTCTCCTCATAACTTTCCTCATTCTCCCGAACCAAACCAGAATTCATGATAACCCCATCACCACCAGCTGCACACATTTCCTCAGACGATCATCCAACACCCAAATCAGCTTTTATGCTGCTAAAGATTCAAGAAATAGTAGGGTCACGCAAGGAAACCGTTACTGGTTTCCGGGGAGCCTCCACACCTGGAGAGACATGTTGGCTGACGGGCTCCAACTCCTCTAGAACAGCCTCGCTCACCCTCACATGCTCAAACAATCCTTCCATAACTCTCATCTCATTCACCTTCTGGGATTTGGAATTGACTGAATCCATGCTATTCATATTGTTGGCCGAGTGGGCCACTGGCATAGGAGATTGTCCAGCATCCCGGTTCCTGGGTCCTTGATGAAAAGACTGGTAGGAATTTCCTAAGAGGTTACATACTGAGCAGAACTCAGTATAGGATTCAAAAACAACCTCATGTTTCCATCTAAATTCTTCCCCAGAAATGATCCGAACCCACTCCACAGGTGGTCTCGACACATCAACTTCAACACAGATTCGAGGTGAGATCGGGTGACAAAGAGCAGTGGTCTGACTATCAGAGCACAAAAAACGTCCTACCATGTTCTCGAGCATACGTAAGATGGAGGGGTTTTGAAAGGTAAGTGGAAGGTTTGGGAACCTTACCCACAACGCCATCATTGGATTATGACGCTCTATGTGTAGGTTGAACGACCAGTGGAAGAGATAGAAGGGGCACCATTGCAGACTCTCGGGGCTCTGGACAAAGCCAGGATAAAATCTTCTTCAGATGCAAATCGAACCAGAATGTGTCGTTTATCGAGGAGACCCAATACCTCATGGTCATAATGTCCCCAAGATTTGAATACATACCTGTCAAATGAGTCAACTGAGGGCCTGTGGCAACTGAATCGAGCCGCCAAAGTAAGATTATGAAGACCTGAAGCCTCCAAAAATTCTAAAGTCGAGAGAAAAAGTTGCGGCGATCCATTGCAGACATCTGGAACCTTCAGGCTGAGATCGTTAACAGGGAAAAGGGGAAAAAGTCTGGTGAAGAGAAGGGGAGGAAAGGGGGCGGGCGGGGTGGAGGGAGAAAAGGATCTTCCCCCCACTCCAGGGGAGGAGGGGGGATGGTGGCGCTGCCGCCATCGACCTAGGGCATCGCAGGGCGAGGAAGAGCGAGCAGCGAGCTCCTGATGTGTAACTTTATTTTCATTCCACGCATCTTCCCTATATATATAAGATCCTCTATGTATTATACATAATAAATTCAATGATTTGAAGATGGAAAATGAAAAAAAGGAAAGTAATACATAAGTTATCTGTAGATATGTAATATTTTTTTGGGAATATATAATATGTTTATTCATACATATGATACATTCTAAGAATATGAAATGAATATCTATAAAGTAAAAAATGTTACGTAGATACGTAGGATGTCTATCTTTATATGTAAGTTGTTTATCTTCACTAGTTATAATTTATTTTATTATATTATATGTTTCACTTAAAATGTATTGAATTTAGTAGGTAAATAGACTAGATTATTCCTGTATATTCAAGGATAATTTTTAATTCATTATCAAATGATGCTAATGTTTTTCTTGAATGAATTAAATATCAGAAACAGAGTATGAGATTAAATCAAGAGAAAAATATTACTATTCCACGAAGGAAATATTGTGTCGTTACTATATAGATATGAATAAAAATATATGATCATTTAACTATAATGAAAAAATTTTATTATAAGGTTTAAACTATTCCATGAAAACAATTTGGCTCAGTCCATGGAAGAATATGTTCTACCACAAAATGAAGAAATAATTAATATAAACATTCTTCCACATTGAAAAGTATACAACTATATTTTGGTGACTATGATAGCTTCAATAACATAAAATAATTGAGAAAAGTTATGAGAAGAACTTGTAGGAAGTTGGTAGTTTGAATTTTAATTTTAAATTCAAATTGAAACATAAATAAATATGGCTACAATTTTAGATATAAAAGAAAACATATTTATCATAGATATTAAAAGAGTGTGTACTACATGCACTAAACAATATAATGAACAACTATAGTAGTGAGTTTTAGATTGATAGGGAGATATATGAGAATATTTAGTTCAATGTTTATAAAAATAAGGATAAGAAGAAGACTTGAAACAATGTAAGTAGTAGAAGAAGAAAAATGTAAATATAAAGTGTACGTAGTTATTTTTTCATTGGAAGAAAAAAATGTCACACTTATTTTAAAAATGAGAAGAAGTGTGGGAGAACTATAATATTTTCAAAAAAAATAGAGGATAAATATAATATCTATATAAAAAATGTGTAAGGATGTGGTTCATTTTTAAGAGACATTTCAATAGACAATAGTGTTGATTATTCTTATATCATGGGTAAAGGATATACCTTACTTTTTTAAAGGTTGGGGCCAAAGCCTCATTTATTATTAAATCAAAGCAAATAACTCTTTAAACTGGGTAGAGGGAGACCCATTACATAGCCCGAAGGCCTAGTGGGAATTTGTCCCATTACATGGCCCGTATGCCCAAATTTTTGGCCCAAAGCCCATTCTGTGAATAGTACGGCTACAGTACTTGCCTGCTATTGTCCCGCATAGTACAACTGCTGCTACAGTACCCTACCACCGCTATAGTGCCCGCCATTGATACAGTTTCGCTACTGCTACAGTATACTACTGTAGAGCTACAGTCTGTTCCCCATGTGTTTTGAAACCAATTTTTCATGTAGGATTACGAGGTGCTTACCACTAAGCCAAACCCCAACCACAAAGGATATACCCTACTCACTATATACACAATAGTGATTCTAGTGGATCTTATTATATTAGGTGGTTATATATTATTCTAAGGATTATCTAATCAATTTTATTAGTGAAACTTGTATATCAATTTTCATTATTTGTTTTCGTTCCTTCATTTATATAAATTATGTAATGTGATTTCGTAGTTTAACAAGTAATATAAGTTTATTTTTTCTGGAAATCATAAAAATGAAAATAGATATTTTTCATTAATTCACCACAACTAATAGTGAACCTGTACTGTTCCTTGGGATTTCTCCAACACAACTAGACACTTCTGTATTTACAACGATTCAATCGTGATGGGAGTCCGTTGTGAATGACCAATGGCTGAAAATGGAATCATAAAAACGTTTTTATGCTATGTTTAAAATAAAAAACTATTTATGATGGAAAATTTCTATCACGAACCATCTTCCGGGCCCGAGCCATGACTACCCCAAGCCCGCCTTCCATAGGCCAGGGGCTGGTGACAAGAACCAAAGGCGTAAATACCGATAACTAGGAAGGCATTGCCTTTATAAAAGTAAACAAACACCACATAGTACAAGAGGAATTAATACACTAAGTACAAAAGAAAGTGATGAAAAGTAAAAGGGATATAATACAAACCCAACTGAAAAGTATAGCTACAACTGAACTAAAATAAAATAGAAAAGACAAACAACTGGAAGAAAAGAAGCAGCTCCTGGTTCGTCCACCTCGAATCCTACCTGAAAGGTAGGTACAGATAGCACAGCTCCTGGATCATCCACCATGGATCCTACCTGAAGGGTAGGTACATATAGCCTCCTCAACGCACTCGCCCATCAACCTTCTCCGAGTACCGAATCGTCGTGAAGTCCACCTCCGGATACTAACTCGTTGTGGGGTCTACCTCCGGGTACTGTTCAGTCCTCGTACTCTCGGTCTCTGTCAGCACTGTCCATCATCTGCATCCCACACAACGATGTGCAGGCATATCCCGTGCAGGGGTGAGTATAACGATACTTAGTAGGGACCCAGAGACCCTCAAGGTCTCACTAAATCTTGCAAGGATATCCACAAAGAAGGATCTCAACAAATAACCCTTACTTAGGTATAAGACCATACTTATACCTAAGTTATCAAGTAACTCATCTCAATCATGAGGTATCACATAGATATGAAATCAATGGATAACCACTACATAGGTATATGCCCATACATATACCTAAGTTATCAAGTGACCCATCTCAAACATGAGGAAATCACAAAGGTCAATGACTCAGCTCAAACCATGATTTTAATTAAAGATACAGAAACCACAACTGCTGGAGAACTCCTCCTCTGTTGAGTATAGTATCCATGTCATGACTCTGAGGCGCCACTCACTAACCTTAGACTGCTGAGGTACTCCTCCTGTCGAGTATCGTGGGTCCGCACCCAAATATAGTAGTGCTCCCCACCAGGGGTCTACCGCCCAAACAGAGTAGAGGTTCCCCTAATAACCTACAGAGGTACTACTCCTGCCAAGTACCGCGGGTCTGCTGCGAACTACCAGGTGCTTTGTCTACTGTGGGTCTGCCGCCAAATACCGGGCGCTCCATCCACTGGGCTAGTCAACTCACTCCAAGTCGAGTCGGTCAAGCAGTCGTGAGGTCCACAACTACTAGGTCTCTACACTCCGTACGCTCGTCTCTAGGAGGATCCACTCCCCAAGATACTGGTAGATACTCCAAGTATCACAAATTCCCATAAATAAGTATCACAAGGGACCGCCACCTCACAGGGGTCTCAACGCAACATACGGCGCGTCAATCGAATGTCCGGTCTGTGAGTTATTAGCATTTTTGTTCCGGGGGCCCGATTGGTTTCATTTACGAACCAACCCGAACGTATCTCAACTGTACCCCAAACTCTCATAGCGTATACTCATAGGGTACCGTTTCTCAACGTGATTACCAACGCCGCTTAAGGTTCATCAAACGGACGTCTGATATGAGAGTTATTAGCTTTTCCATTCTAGGGGCCCTGTTGGATTTCGGGTATAATCCAACCCGTCTATAATCTAACTGCGCCCAAACCTCAGATAAAGTATACCAAAAGATCATTCTCACCAAAATTAATCCAACAAAGTTGAAGTTACGTCATTCGGACATCCAGAGATCATGTTACAAGTGTTTCTGCTCCGAGGGGAAAACCAAGAAAAACGTGCCCGAGTCACGGAGAACAAGACAACAAAGCCATTTTCCTAAAGTACACGACGTGTAGGTAAGTGTTACACTCCGTTTTATCAGTCACCAGGTACTTTCCATGTGAAACGGACCATGTCAAGGGACTGGTCGTGTAAAAAGTATGTACACGCTGTGTGGTATGGTTACACGCTATGTCTTCAGTCCACGGGTACTGTCCGTGTACCACAGCCCATGTCGAAGGGCTGTTTATGTAGAAAGTAAATACACGGTGTGTGGTAGGGTTACATGCCATGTCCAAAATTCTGGGGTTGGCTCCGTGTACACTGGCCATGCCTGTCTGTGTGGTAGAGTACCTACCCATGTACTCCACCCTCTGTCCGTTTATTCCCAGAATACACCCCGAGTCATCATGAAGTTGCTTCTGCCTTGGTAAAGGAAATACACGCCATGCCTCTTGGCCGTGTGGTTCGGCCCTTGTCTGTGTATCTCCAAAATTACACGCCAAGCCTCATGAATCCCCTTCTTCCTTTCAATGAAGATAATACACGTCGTGCCTCATGGTCGTGTATTTCTGTTCGTGTCCGTGTATTTCCCTTGAATACATGCCATGTCCATCGAAGTGTCCTCTGTCAAACTGTGTGGATAGAACACGCTGTGTGACTAGTGTCACACGCTGTGTATCACTTCTTCTGATGTATGTTCCTTCTTCCACTGGACGCTTGTACTACACGGCGTGTGCTTTGGAAGGACACGCGGTGTATTCTGGAATTTTCCTAAAATGACGCCTCTGGCCAACACGCCCCCCAAGGTGGCTGTCCTTTGGTATGATGATCCGTTTGCTACAAAAATCCCGTTCCTAGGTCTTCCCGATGTTCTAAGGCCATTTCCGATGTTTTAGGGCCTCCGACCGGCTCTGAAAACTTGCCTTGATTCACTGCTCAAGAATGGTTGGAGAACACCATACAACAAGAATGGTGGAGGAATCAGACCGTGTTTGTTTGGTCTAGTTCCTTATGCTTTAGTTCGATAGCAAAAGGTTTATAGAGAACCAATAACATGGAAGGGAAAACAATGTTTCTCATTCATAAGCACACCCCTACCAATTCCCGCAACAATTTATTCCCAACCCGCAAGGAAAACATTCGCAGATCAACTTGATAATAAGTTGATATGCGTTAT
Source organism: Viscum album (assembly GCA_963277665.1). Classification (NCBI taxonomy): domain Eukaryota; kingdom Viridiplantae; phylum Streptophyta; class Magnoliopsida; order Santalales; family Viscaceae; genus Viscum; species Viscum album. The sequence continues at coordinate 1,892,241,099 of OY728158.1, read as the reverse complement.
TTGTTTTAGAATGAACGAATCAAGGGAATAAAATCATACTTAATTAAAAACCATACCTCATGTCGTTCATCGTTCGATGACGATATCGAGAGAGGGTGGACATCAGTTCATTGACGTCAGAAGGTGATGTCGTCGTTTAAGAATTCCCCGCGGCGGCGTCTCTTCCCTTGATGGAAAAACGGGGAGTGTTCTTCGTCAAGAAGGATGGTCATTCTTTGACAAAGTAGATGAACCGTCCTTTTTCGAAGGAAGAAAATAATGGTGATCCGTTCTTCGTTATAATATGAAGAACTTCAACAAATGAGGAAACAACCCCTTCTTCTCAAGAGTTCTCTCCCAATCCTCACACAATATGGAATCTCCATTAAAATAAGGCCTTACCTTATTTTAATTTACCTTGACATGCATTTCCAAATTCATAAACCAAAACCCTTAATTAATTAAAAAAAAGTTTGTTTAATTAATAAGAGTAGGTTGGAAACATTGATGGTGTGAGGGAGGGAGAGGAAAGGTTACTCAAATAAAGATTAGTTAACAAAATTAAAGAGGGAGTTAGGGAGTTAAGAGGGAGATGAGGAGTTATGGTAAAAGTGAAGGGGTGGGGCTCGTGTGGGCCCCACCTCACCATTATCCTCACATGGGTAGTTAGGGGATTGTGGGTCCCACACTAACTACCCCATGTTGGATATAACCACTAGGATAAAGAATTAATTAAAAATTGTTCCACAATTTTTATTCAATTCTTTATTAATCCACAAATTTTTAACAACTCCTCCCGAGCAAAAAAATATTCGGTAAAGGTCCTCTTAAGCAATTACCGGCACTGCATTTCGATCGTTTCCCTCTTATTTCAATTCTGAGTACCGGTTCAAAAGATAGAAAAACCTGCTCGTTCCTTCAATGAACATACCTGAGCTAAACTTCGGAAATTGATTCCAGGCACACTGGGACTTAGAATCAGGTGTCGTCTGAATCTGCGCACTCGTAAAATTCCAAAGAAATTAAGAAAAAAATTTCCTTGAAATTTCTTGGTCTTTACAATTTCCCACTACAAATAGTTTTTTGTGAATCATATAGAAAAATCATAATTTGAAATGTAATAATATTTATTTTTCAATAGAATATTAATGATATATTTGTTTCATCACTAATAAATTATTGTGATGGAAATATTCCATCATAATGAAAATGAAAAATAAAAAATAGAAAACATAGAAATAACATAATATAAATTTCTAAAAAACATTATAAATCTATAGAAATATTAATTAACAACCATATTACACATAATAGTTCCATCCAAAACATAATCATAACATGTTTGTCAAAAAATATATTATTGATCACTGTGGAAGTGGTGGATGATCTGGAGAACCCGGTAGAGGGAATTTCGTCCCTATACCGAACATAAGTCTTTTCATGTACTTCATCATCTTCAGGTATTTCCACCCCTTCATCGATATTTTTGATCCTACTACTATTGCTGGTGTGGAAGAAGCTCCTCCTACTCTCTACGCATTCTATATATAACTTCATTTTGTTCTCACAACTTCTCCTTATACTTTTCAAATGATGATAAATACTCCCTTTTAGAATTCTGAAAGATGGAATAGAACCATATAAAAATTCCAAAATAATTGGAATGCATCAATCAATAACCTATACAAACCACTCAAACATTATCAATGTCATATTGAGTCAACTGTATCCAAGCTTCCTCATCAAATCCTGACTCACCAGTGTCTTACCCCATAGTCTCATATTAACTCTCATCATGTGTGTATAAAGTCATGGCCTCATATGCCTCTTTCAAATTCAATTTGAAACTAAATTAGTTAAAATATATATTTTAGTTATTTTTAAAAATAAAAATATATATTAACCACAATCATCCACTTTCGGTCACCAATAACCACTCCAATGGTAGGATCAGTGTACATCTTCATAAAAACATCAAAGTCCATAACATTAATATTATTAACTTTCTATATGAATATAAAATTAAAATATTATATTTAATGTATATATAAATTATTAAATAAAATTACTTACCATTTTTTGTTGCTGAGAACTAAATGTACAACTACCAACTCTATGTGTGACCTCCTGTCAACCTCAGTTCTATCAATTTGATAATGATCTCCTCTGAAAACTATCTCATGGATAGTTAGAGAACATTGAATCCCAAACTTGGAATGAGGTGTTATCAAGTCTGTGGCTATAGAAATACTAATAAAAAAATATATTCCCATCTCTTTCCATGTCTCTCTTTATTAGAATGTGGAAAAATTGATGATAATGGTCACACATACAGATCTCTCATGACTCAAAGATTGTTGATCTCATGATATCATCAATGGGATATCATAGAACCTAAAAATAAATAATAATAGAATATTTATAATTTAAATAATTTATAAATAAAGATTATTTTTTTATATACCTTCCAATGATCCAACATGTAATGATATACATCAATGGGAATCAGATCCCATGTCACTGATGTTACAAAAAAAATATTTTTTTGGAATCACTCCCTCTGTCAATATCTATATGTGAAAAACAGTTGGAAAAATAACAAATAATCAAAAAATTAGTACATAAATAAATTAATGATAATTACTGAAAATTAATAAAAATTAATAAAAATGTAAAAATGAACATACCTATGCATGTATAGATCAAAATAAAGAGGCATACTTTTCTCAAGAATAGGGATGGGAATCATCAATATAGATATACCCTAAATCCTCTATGTTGATGATGTAGTGGAAACAACCTATAGTATATATGATGTGTCATCAAGAAGATCACCAACAACTACAACATATATAAGTTTATGGTACATATCATCAATATGTTCTCCATCCATCTGAAACGTGAAATGAATGTTGTCAATAAATAAATTAAAATAGGCATTATATATCAATTAGGACTATAAGTAGCATGTAATTGTATCATTCTTCATCTTCATCCTCATTTTCATATTCGAAAGTGTAAATGTCTTTAACTTCCTCCTCAACATCATCAATTTCCATATTATTTTGAGATTTATCATCCCTTTCAATTTCAAATTCATTTATTACATCATCGAAATTATCAACACCATCATCCCATAACCGTGGGGTTTCATTATCAATATTTCTATATCCTTAAATAAAATATGTATTTTGTGTTGTCTCTTGAAAACATCAATTCCTTACACTTTACCATAAATACTTTTATTTTACATATATTGATTTTAATGAGACTTTCATTTTATTATTCTATACCATTCAACTGAATCTCTTGAAGAAACATATTAATTTTCATAATAAATTTTACGTGCTTGATGATCCATCGTAATTGGTTTTTTTACTATAAGAATACTTTTATATTTAATGACAATGATTTCTTTGTGTGTATGAATGCACAACCCTCTATCAGTATCAAACCAATAACATTTAAATATTGTTACACAATTCTGTTCTATATGACATAATTCTATTATGTCATCCAACAATCCATAAAACACCACTATTCATTGTTTTTTTAATTTTCCATTTGCATATTTCTAAAATAAAAATCCACTAACCATATTTAAATTATAATACTTAAAAAATTTAGATAGTTTGTCACGCAATACACATAATCAATTTTCCATTTTATTTTCATGTTATAATACTTGTAAAATTTATGAAAAAATAGCAATATAAAAAATAATAAATCTATTTCATATATTCAACGATAAATAATTTACTTTACTAGTCTTAGAAACTAGTTATAAATTACATTGTCAACATTCTTTAATAGAAGATGGTGTAATTTTAGTAAATTGTTTCTTGATATGTTAATAAAATAATATATAAATTAATTAATATTAATTAACTATTAAAAAATCAATAAAAGGTGAAATTATAACTCACTATATAAATCATTTCATTTCATCACAATTGAGCAGAACATATGTATGAGCTTGGTGTTGTTCATCATTAAAAATTCACTATTAATGAACGCCACTAAAGTCATGTTCTAGATGATTAAAAAATAATAATAAATATTTCATTTCATCATTAATTTTTCTCTAATGATGAACAATTTTATTGTGTTTGAAGGAAATTCTGGTTAAAAATAATAGGAGAAGAAAAAAAATGTTCCACCTGAAAATACACTTCTTCAATTGACCCTTCGGCCGATGTTTTGTTACATAACTTTTTATTCAATTTCTTTATAAATCTATCTTATGGATAATACATCAGAGATATACTATTCCGCCATATTTTCTTTTGTGATTAAAATATAATATTAAATGATCAATTGAATCAAACAAAGATGATGATTTTTTCCAATTTACATAAAATTAAAACAAAATCTTTTTCCATCCTACTAATTTCACTATAGACTACCATTGCCACAAAAATGTCATGGAAAAATAAAATATTTCTATCAAAACATCCAAAATAAAATAATTTTACTAACCTATAGGGCCAATTGGTAGTATTGTTTCCATTATAACATGACAATCCATAATTTTTAATAGAGTAATATGACCATTTTTGACACATCAATCCAATTGGAAACATAAACATCATGTAACCTAAAATATGAAATCCACTTAAATAATAATAAATTATACTCTTTAGAAATAGTATAAGCTATTTTTAGATTCATTAAATTTAATGATTTTTAATTTTCTAATAAATCATGTTCTTGACAACTGTAAATTTCGTCATGTTATAATCATATATTCAAATTATATTTAGTGTTACCTGGAATTCCTTGAAATATATAAAATATGTCATCAAAATAGTTATAATAAATATTCGTGACATCTAACATGTGATAGACCAACAAATCTGACTAATCTATAAGATCCCAATAAATACTTTGTTGTTTCAATTTTGAACTTTCCTAATGCTTTTTTGTTGGTTTATAGTTAGTATAATAGTATTAAGAGGTAATAAAAATATGATAAATTTAAAATCAATACCTAATATCATTTTTGGGGGACCATCTCTTTCAATTATACCTTTTAGGAAAATATATTTTTCCTTTGGAAAGGATGGACTGAATGAATAAATCTATGATGAAATTCAAAAAAACTCATTATTATCACTTATAAAATAGAAAAATGGTTTTAAACCATGTTTACTCTATCTAGATAACATTATTTATGCTAGTAATTAATTAATTTTCCACATAAATTTAACATTCATTATGAAATTTGGTTTAGAAACTACATCATATCTATTATCACCAATACTGCATAATAAATTTAAATCATCAATCAATGGGTTCAAATAAATATTAATATTCTTTTTTGGATGTCCTAGAATTAGTAATGTTAAAAATAAAAATATTTCATTCATCAAAATCTAAGGAGGTATGTTTTATGGAATTATAAATATGGTACAATAAGAATATTGACTATTATAAAAACCAAATGGATCGAAACCATCAGTAAAAAGACTAAATCACATGTTACAAGATTTTGAAGTAAAATATTTATTCACCCAATCAAAATTATTCCATGATTGACCATTAGAAGGATGATTTTATATTTCATTGATTGAAATATTTGATTTGATTCATGTTAGTAGTGATTTTATATATTGAGACATAAATTAACGATGTAATATTGACTTATGAAGTAAATGCCTAAACTTTTTAATACGGGAAAATATGGAATTTCCATGTCGTGTCTCATTGTACCTTGATTTTCCTATTATAAGATAATTATCTAATGATTCATGTTAACCATAATATAGGCTGCAACATTCAGGGATCTTCTGATAACTAAGGCCCAATTTACTGACCAAGAAATTTCTTTCATAGAAATTTGTATGAAACACATTTCCCTTAGGTAATAATTATTAAAAAAATAAATTATTGGATTAAAATAACTGTTGTAAATTCCATTAACTAATTTAATAACTATAAATTTATTAAAAACTTCATATTTTCTCATCTTGAAATTAGGATATAAGTAATCCATAGCAGACTTCAACAACTCATAAAATTGAGATTCTTATAACTCAAGAGTTGAATTACCACTTTGAGTTTCTATTTTTTGAAAAGATGGGACAACAACCTCATGAACTAAAGTTTGAAACCTTGAGGGATGTGGAATCAAATAAATTATATCTGACCTTGAATTGAATTCTGTAGGACCCCGGGACACCCTGAGAGGGGAGGGGTGAATCAGGGTGGCAACTTTTTCTTCTTTTAGTTGTGGATCTTGTTCCCACATTGGTAGAAACTACTTAAACCTGTATGATGGATATGATCAGCAATTAAACAATCACATGCAGAGATTACACAGCTATTTTTACTTGGTTCACCACTAAGGGCTACGTCCAAGGAGTATACGCCGACAGGTTGCCGGTCGTACCTAAATCCACTATGCTTCACTAGCTGCGGATACAAATGTTCGGGTACAGACACTCTGTCCCAGGCTCACTGCCTTTACAATTGTTTAGGGATAGCTCACTGCATCCCTCGGGTCACTCCCGTTGACTCCCCCTGGCTTACTGCCGGTGGAGAGGATCACCTTCTTCCTCTTCCTAAGCTCACTGCTCTTGGAAGGGATTAAGTCACAGTTTATAGACCTGCAGGTCTATTCATTTTCATGAAGGAATGCATCTTCCTCTGTATGTAGATGCTCTGTTGAAGTCCAACTTTCACCCGCAGGTGAATCTTACTTCGCACCGGATGTACCGGGCAACCTCAGTTTTTACGCGCAACCCTTACGTTGTCTTGCGCGCAATTTCTATGGTTTGCACGAAATTCCTTTTTCGCGCAACCTCCAAATATTACGCGCAGCCTGGAAACTGCTTTGCGCGCAATTCACCGCTTTTGCGCGATATCCACTTTTCGCGCAACCTTCCTTTTACGCACCAACACCAACTTTCTGCGCAGCCTTAGCTTTTCGCGCAACAGCTGTCTTTACGCGCAAACTTTAAGTTTACGCGCAGCACCCTTTCTAACTTCAATTTCGCGCACCAGAGCTCGGGTATTTTCTATGTCTTGAACTCTGTTGAATGGAGGAGGGTCACTTCATATTTATAGGCAAAATCGACCCCGCGCGAAAAACCCTCCTTGAGCGCGTAATCCGCTTTGATCGCGAAATACAAATCTTCCGCGCACAACCATTTTCCGCGCACTGCTCCATAATTTCGCGCACCGCATGCCTTTGCCATTTTTCGAGCTTCGGACCTTGAAACATCTTTTGCGCGAAATACTTCATCCTCTATTTTGCGCGCCACTTCAATTTTTCGCGCACGCCTCCAAAATTTCGCGCGCCCTATGCCTTTACCGATTTTCAAGCTTTCGGCCTTGAAACATCTTTTGCGCGAAATTATATTTCGCGAAACCCGCTAATTTTGCGCGCCCAACTCAAGTATTTCGCGCAAGCCACTTATATTTCGCGCACCACTTCCTTTTTGTGCGAACCTCCTTTTGCAGACAATCCATGTCTTCATTTTCCGATTTTGAGGCCCAAAAATTTGGCAAACACTGGAAAACGGCGCCACCTTGTATCTGCTCTTTTTGTACCGCCTCCAGATCATCCATTCCTCTGTCGATGTTCTTGAATAAACCATAGTTCGTTGACCACAACTCTTGAACTCGACATGTCACCATGGAATCTCCTTTGTCAACAAATTTGAATGTCGTTTGTTTGCATTGTCAACAAGCACGATCACCTCAACAACACTTCTTCTTGGTGATATGTATCCTTCAGCAACTCTTTTGCTTTTATCACAAACTCCACCATTGTGATATGTATTCTTTGAAGGAACAACTTTAGTATCATCATCTTCTATGAAAATGTGATGTTCATGACTATCTCAGAAGTCCAATCTTTGCACATTGTCTTCTTCATCAACCGGTATGATGTACTTCATGCAAACCGATTCAATTCATCAGGAAGTCTCTTGCATGGTTCTCATGCAAGCATGAGTAATTGCATGGACTTCATCCAAAGACCTCATTCTTCTTTAATCATCCTTGGATGGATTATACCTCACATTCTGCATTGTTGTAAACAATGTATCACCTTTGACACATGTTCTTGGAACTTCCGATCAGTACAACAATCGTCTGAATCACCACTCCTCTACTTCATCGGAGTACTTCATGATCTCCTTCATTTTGATATTCCATTGACAACTATTGACAACAAATACAAACCTATACACAACGTGGTTCCAACAAATTCACTATGTTAATACTAAAAAACATAATATTTTTAAAAACCAAAATGAAATAGATGAACCCCAATTCTATAAAAATTTCAAATCTTCTTTGATCAAATTTTTTATACAGAGACTTAATTATCATTACTAAAAGAAATTGGTTTTGATGATGAAAATGGAAAAAAATATTGATACCCTCAATATATACAAGATTTATACTAAAGCCATTGAGATTTCAAAGATGACTTATCTAATAATGATCTTGTAATAAAAACTATTGGATACTTATTTATTCAATAGTTTTCTGAAAAATAGAAAATAGAAACATTTCATATGATTAATTTAATATAAGGAAGGGATGATCCGAGAAAAAAATTTAGAAAATCAGAAAATTTATAATTTCTTGTAATTATTACCAATTTTCAATAATTAAAATTAATTACAACTAAATATCATAAAATATTTAGTAATTATTAAAAATTATTTGTAATTGTTCAAAATTATTATCAATTATTGTTAATTATTACAAATAATTACTAATTATTGGTAAATATGGGAAATTATTGGAAATTATTTATAATTATAGTGAATAATTGGTTATTATTGGTACTTATTAACAATTGTTGGTAATTATTATTAATTATTACTAATTATTTCTAATTATTTCTAATTATTTATAATTTTTTTAATTATTAATAATTATTTATATCTATTACTAATTTTTTTTAAATATTATTAATTACGTCTAATTATTGTTAATTACTTATAATTATTGTTAATTATTTCTCATTATTGGAAATTTTTACAAATTATAGGCAATAGTTACTAATTATAGGTAATTATTTCTAAATATTGGTAAATAATAATAATTATTGATAATTTTTTGTAGTTATTATTAATTATTATTCATTATTTATAAAATAATTTGTAATCGTTAATATTTATTGCTATTTATTTTTCATTATTTTTAGAAATTTTTAATTATTTCCAATTTATTTTAATTAAGACAAATTATTAGTAATTATTACGAATTATTGGTAGTTATTACTAATTATTACTAATTAGTAGAAATTATCATGATTTATTGTTAATTAATGCTATGTATTGATAATTATTACACATTATTCATATTTATTACTAATCATTTGTAATTGTCACTAATTAGTGGTAATTATTACTAATTATTATTAATTATTGGTAATTATTGGTAATTATTTGAAATTATTGAAAATTATTTGTTATTATCACCAATTACTGGTTATAATAATTAATTATTGGTAATTACTACTAATTATTGGTGATTATTAATAATTATGAGTAAATATTACAAATTATTGCCAATTATTCCGAATTGTTGGTAATTATTGGTAACTATTATTAATTATTGGAAATTATTACCAATAATTGTTAATTATTATAATTATTCCTAATTATTATGATATATTACTAATTATTAGTAATTACTACCAATTATTACTAATTATTGGTAATTATTAAAATTATTGGAAATTATTTCTAATTATTGGTAATTGTTACTAATTATTTTTGGTTATTTCTAATTTTAATAATTATTACTAATTGTTACTTTTTATTACTAATTATTGTTAATTATTAGTAATTATTGTTAATTATTTTAAATAACGGTTAATTATTACTAATTTTTTATAATTTTTTGTAATTATTGGTAATTATTACTATGTATTTGTTATTGGTAATACTTTATAATTATTAGTAATTATTACCAATTATTGGCAATTATTAGAAATTATTACTAATTATTGATAATTACTTATAATTATTAAAAACTATTATTAATTATTACTAATTATTTTTAATTATTTTTTATGATTACTAATTATTATTAAATATTATTAATTATGTCTAATTATTTGAAATAATCAGTAATTATTTCTGAGTATAGGTAATTATTGGTAGTTATTTCTAATTATTGTTAATTATTACTAATTATTGGTAATTATTACTAACTATTGACAATTATTACTAATTATTGGTAATTATTACTAATTATTAGTATTTATTACAAATTAGCGGCAATTATTATTGGAGTTGGTGCCCCAGAACCAAATTATTTAGTACTTGATTACATTTTTTTCTTATTAATGATGTTTCCTTATCCCATGTTGATTCTTCTTTGGCATGATATTTGTATTGATAATGTCCTTAGAATATATGTCACACTAAAATGTAATAGTAGTTACCCGCTAGGATGAGAACCTAGATGTGTCACGACATTATTCGTGAATCTTATTCTATGGATGGATGAGATTTTCTGATGGGACACATACAATATAGGATATCAAGGGTAGGAGGCTCATAAGGTATTGAGACACATTATCATGTTGTTCTCCCTTTTTAATCTCTAAGATAAGAGGTTAGAAGAACATACATGTTAATAGGAAATCAACATTTTTATGTGTCGTTGGATTTTCCAATATGCATATGTGTGTATTTAACCTTTGATTTTATGATTATCATTAATGAATGTCAATACTAGCATATTTTTGATGTATTGATTAAAACATTGAGGACATATGTCCATGGTGAAGTAGGATATGTTGGGTGCGTCACCGGTGACGTTACATTAATGGTTATGAAATAAAGGATTTATCACTTCCATCCCTTGATGAAATTTCGCATCTTAGGCACTTTTATTGAGTGGAATTTCCTGCATAATTCCATGGCCATTGTGTTTGTTTGGTGAGTTCATTTATGGAAAGACAAAGAAAGATACATTGAGCATTAGGTTGATGGCAAGAGCATGCGACCAGATTTATTAGAGATATCATGATAAGGGGATTATATTACATGGTAAGCGTTCATGAGAAGTTGGATGTCATTCTTTTTCTATGGAATCCTTGTCATTTTTCTAGATGCTAACCTTAGACTTTAGGTAGTTATGAGTAATGCCACTGAGAAAGACACCTAAACGGCCACATACTAAGTGTTCCCAAAATCTTAGTTAAATTCAAGCAATGAGTTTATCAAGGTAGAATACGTTATATTTATTTGGTTATGGTTAATATCCATAATTTAATCACATTTTTTTCAAAAATAATAATTGAGTTAAATAATATTAATAAATATTCGTTTTCATATTTGGAAAATATAATATTTTTTTATATTTTTCGGCAAATAATGCATTAATATTTACTTTTTAAATAAATCATCATTATTCGAGGTTCTGTAAATACCGAGGGGGAAAGACGAGCATGTTTTATGGTCCGATTAAAAATAAGTGATATTTTTTTATATTCATAATTCATTTAACATGTCAAAAAACAAAAAATAACAATATTATTATTAATGTAAATCGGACCAACTAATAATATTAAAAATGGATAGGGGCTTATGCATAATTTTACAACCCTAAATCTAACATAATAAATATCAAAATTTATCACTATCCTAAAACAAAATTTGTGTGAACAATGGATAGAGTGTACACTTTCAACCCCTAGAGAGAGATCAAAATATCTAGAGTGCTATTCTCCCCTCCTCTCTCAAACCAATGCAAGATCATCAAGAGTTCTTCCTCTCTTGAGAATAATTCTACCACAATTAACCGTGAATAATTCAAGTGATCTGGATTGAACATGATAGCACTCAATGCTTCTACAACACCATTCATAGATTGTGGTGAATGTATGGATTACCATTAGAGATATTTTCCAATTGGTTCCTATAATTAAATGACAGTACGATGTGATCAATTCCATCAATCATCAATGATGTGAGAATTACAAGTTAAGGTTATTTTATATCTTCTTATAAATTAATTATAAATTATATGTGAAGATCTATTTCCCACTGTTCCAATGTTTTATTCTAGCCAATTAATCTACTATTTTCATTGGACATGAAATTTTTATCATTTGAAGAAATTATTAAAGATGATTCACGACTAATAGCCGAGTTGATCATACTAGCAACATATTCCTTTTCTATGCAAAGAATCTATAGGTGGTATCATAGTGACCACATGTTTAATATATAATTATTTGTTATTTGTTGATTGATTTCATGTGTTTAAATTTTATTTTAATTAAAATGATTACGTTTAATAGCATACATCATTATCTATTCTCTTTCTTTGTTGTTGATAAAATAATCAGTAATAGGTTAATGATTAATAACGAATAAGCATTCTATTTACAAAATATAGATGTGGCAAAGGATATTTCTAGTAAAAACCAAAGTATACACCATGTACTTCCTGATTATAGACTGAGTACTTTTGTTTTATCACATGTATCTCTTTTTATCTGGCTAGATCTGACAAAATTGGTTCTCAGATCCAAATAGTTTGGAAGCATGTGTATATTTGGACAGACTGACCCATTGCATGAAGAACTACATGGCATATAACCATTGTAGACGACGTTTAGACCCCATTATCTTAGGTTTGAGTACACAGGGTTTCCCAATCATTTTCTGTATCAGATATATAACACGATGGTTGGCATGTTATGAAATATAAAGTTACGCACCATGTATTCCCTATACACACCGTGTACCTCAAACACACCCTGGCAGGAAACACGACTAGACCCAAGGTGTGCATTATGGACATGAGTATAACACAAATACACACTATATGGTATTCCTCTAGTAGTGTTCTAAAATTTTCATGGAAAGAATAATTAAATGCATAATTAAACCTATTTATTATGTGTTTCGTGTGTCATTCATTCAATAGTACACACCATGTCATATGATTAATAATTATATATTAAATTAATTTCAATGTAAAAATTTTGATGAACACACGAGGTTGAGTCCAAGTACAATTGTGTATAACCATAATTTTAAATGAAATAATTTTTAAAAAAATTATAGATTATAGTGAGTTAAGGATGGTTGGATGGGGTTAAGATAAATTGAATTAATTGTATTAATTCATCATTCAATATATTAATTAAATAATGAATCAAATTAATTGATAACATGATTGCAAATGTTTGATTATTTCTTAAGTTGTGGATGATCATGAGATTAGACCAACCCTTGTTTATGATCAGTTTCTTTTAATTTATTATTAATAAATTATTATTGATTTCATCTAAGTCATCCCCTCCCCCTTATTAGGTAAGGGCCTATATTCCCATGGTTTCTTTTATGGAAAACCCCTTTATACAATATATTGGAGCCCCTCACATGTGTGTGAGTAAAATAGTATGCAAGGATAGTGCTCCCAAGTGAGTGGAGGAAGTCCAAGTCAAGGAGCCGAGGTGAAACCAATCGAGGCATTTCATAAGATCCAAGGTGGAATACTGAAACACAAACCAAGATATGGTTCAAGGTGTTTTCCCATAAGTTTGAGGGTTAGTTTATCATCCATTAGATAAACTAACCATTAAATAATATCATAACCATACCACTTATATTTTATTTCATTAAATTGCATGGTTAATTATTTCTAGTGTTAATTTTGCATGATCACTAAATAAATGAATTTACAAGCATGAAAGATGGAAAAATATAATAGGATTCTTCATAAATGATGTATCAATCATGGTAAATCACTTAAGTAATATACACATAAAATTAATGAGGCTAAAAAATGGATAAAATAGCTTTATGCATAAGGATAAAATCTCTCAATTGAAATATTAATTCTTCTTTTACTTCCACTACTTAAGTTAGAATCGACCTCATAGTTCAATGTACTTGATCAACCCATGGTGTGGTTCTTTCAGTTATCATAGAAATTTTTGCATGAATTTTTGGGTCGATTTAAATTATTTTACATGAACTGTTTAATTCCCAAGGAGTCCTTGGTGTAACTAAGAGGCATTGGTTAAGGAAATGCTAAAACAATAGTTCCAAATTGGGGAGTCTACTGAACAAATCATGGAACTATAAGTTAAATTATTTTAAAGTTATTCCTATTAAAACCCTGGAAATAGCTTGTCAGGCCCATGTCTGGGTTATGAGAAAGGAATATGGATCCTTGTCACTAGAGTATCTAAGCAACAAGACATTACAAAACATATGGTGATGGGTATTAGGTTTTTGAAAACTAGTGTGAAATTAATGGATTTTAATTACATTTAAATATTCTTCTCTATTTTTTTATAATCAATACAAGTACTAATTATCTGCTCTTAATTTTTAGAAATGGAAAATCAAATGACATCAAAAATATCAGTATGATCTATACAATAAAAGGATAACATTCTAACCAACATGAATGTATAGGAATGGTATAAGTTCTTTCATGTTATACTTCACCCTGAATAGAAATTATACATCCTAGAAACCCCACTTCTTGAGTTCATTTACAAAGAGGCTAATGAGGAAGAATTTATCTCTATCTGAATCATTTGGATGATGATATGAATTCACTATGTTTCATGATGTTCTCAAATTACAATGATATTTCAAATAAACTTGAGTATCTGGATGTGTATATAATTATTTCTTAACTTAAGGATATCTATCAAGAGAAGGAGAGACAAGAGAGATGTGAGAAATCAAATGCATTGTTCATATAAAATCTTGGAGAGTCTATACCGACTAGGGTACATATAGTCAAGATGATTGGAAACATTGAGTGCCTAGGCTTCTTTGGTTTTTAATATCCCTAATGGGATGCACACAGATCTCATTCTTTCCTTAGTACCGAAAAACTTCTTTAGTTTTATCATGAATTATAATATGAGTAATAGTGAGAAGACACTATAAGAACTTATCTCTCTTACACACCTAGTTTGTAAATACATGGGGTATAACAAATGCATAGTCCTTATGGTGAATACGAAGAAGAGGATCAAGGTAAAGGGGCTAAAGACTCATTCCAATTTTAAGGATCTAGAGCAATATCCCTCTAAGAAGAATAAGATCCAGAGGAAAGGAAAGGAACATGATGTGGTATGTTTATCATGTGACAACCGTGGCCACTAGAAGAGAAATTGAACCCTACCCAAGAAGCAACATGATTCTTCAGGTGCATTTTTTATTGAGTGCACAATACACCAAAATAGGCATTTAGTAGTGGTTCTGCCGCTAAATCATTCTGTGATGGTTTTGGAAAACTTTCGCTAAATCCTGTGTTAGTATTTATTGAGCCACATTTTTTTAAAACCATTGCAAAACGATTTAGCAATGGTTTTTCTAAATAAGGGGAATCATTCAACAATGGTTTACAATCGTCTTTAAATCATTTCACGGTGGTTTTTTTTAATCATTTTTTAATTTAAATTTTTTTTGAATGTTTTGAAATTAATTTATGTTTTTTTTAATTATTTAATTATTTTATAATTCTCATAATTAATTTATTATTTATTAATATTAATTAATTATTAATTATTTTATTATTTTGTTATTATCAGAATTAATTAGTCAATATTGTATTATTATTATTATTTGATTATTTTTTATTAATTATTATCATAATTATTTTTTAATTATTTTATAATTATTTTATTTTATTTTTTTATTTTTTAATTCTTGTAATTAAATAACCTTTTATTTAATCTTTATTACTATGTAGACACACACAGACATGCATGCATATGTCATATATGGAAATTTTGCATTGGGTGAGATTTGTACCCATCACCTCTTGCGTATTCTAAAAAAACATTACCACTCCAGCAAGCCCTTCATGTGGTGAATAAATAGAATTTAATATACTTATATATATATTGATATATAAATAATAAAATAATAATAAATAAATAAGTAATTAAAGAAGTAATAAATAAATAAATAAATATAAATAAATAAATTTGGAATAAATAATAAAATAATAATGAATATGTCATATATGGAAATTCTGCATTGGGTGAGATTTGTACCCATCACCTCTTGCGCATTCTAAAAAAATATTACCACTCTAGTAAGCCCATCATGTGGTGAATAAATAGAATTTAATATACTTATATATATATATATATTGATATATAAAGAATAAAATAATAATAAATAAATAAGTAATTAAATAAGTAATAAATAAATACATAAATAATAAATAAATAAATTATGAATAAATAATAAAATAATAATGAAAAAAATAAATAATAAATAAGATGTTAATGATAAATTAATAATAAAATATTACTAAATTAATAAAAAAAATAATAAATTTAAAATTAATTAAAATTAATTAATAATTTTTGTATACAGAATAACTAAAAAATGAATAATTAAATTATAAATAAATAAAAAACAACAAAACAATATATAAATAATAAATTAATAAATTAATAAATTAATAAAATAATAAAATAATAAAATAATAATATAATAAAATAATAAAATAATAATATAATAAAATAATAAAATTACAAAATAGTTAAAATAGTTAAAATAATAATTAAAAATAAATATAGAATAGATAAATAATAAATAAATAAATAAATAAAATAAATAAATAAAAAATAATTAATAATTAATAAATTAATAAATAGTAAATAAATAAATAATAAATAATAATTAAATAATAAATAAATATGTAAATAAATAAATAAATAATAAAAAATTAAAAAAGAAACAAATCATAAAATAATAATGAAAAATAAGTAATAAATAAATAAAAAAATAAGACGGTAAAATAATATATTAATAATAAAATATTAATAAATTAATAATATAATAATAATAAATTAAAAATAACTTAATAATTAAAGTATACATAATAACAAACTAATAAATAAATAAATAACAAATATTTAATAAATAGAAAATAAATAATAAATAAATAATAAATAAATAAATAATAAATAAATAATAAAAATATAATAAATAATAAATAATTAAACAAATAAATAAATAATAAATAAATAAATAATAAATAAATAAATAAATAATAAATAAATAATAAAAAATAAATGAATAATAAATTGAAAATAAATAATTAATGAATGAATTATAAATAAATAATAATAAATAATAAATAAATGATAAATAAAAAATTAATAAATAATAAATAGTTATTTAATAATTGTTTAATAATAAAATAAATCAATAAATAATGAAACAATAATAGATAAATATTAAAATCATAAGTATTAAATATTAAATTACAAATAATAAATAATAAATGAATAAATAATAAACAATAAATAATAAATAGTAAATAATAAATTGATAAAATAATAAATGGATATATGTATTTATAAATATGTATATACATATAACAAAATCTACAAAAATATATATAAACAAACATTTATGTTACATAAATATATATAAACACACTCATGTATATTATTATACATGAATATATATATATATATATATATATAAACACAAGTAAATATATAAATATATATATATATACATATATTTACATATATATGATATAAAAATATATAAACATGAATATTTATAAATATTTACAAATGTATATATATAGAAACAAATATTCATAAATTCCTATTAATTGATATATATAATTGACAATATATTAACAAAATAGTGGGAAACATAATAATTAAAACACCATCAAATAAATAGGGATGTAAATCAATTTAATAAAATCATACATGACATAAAAAACATATGGAGACACTCGTATATGAAGATGAAATCTCGTCGAATGCTTTTGATATATATATACAATTAAATTTATTTAAATATATTATATATTAATATTTATTTACAAATATTATAATATAAAGATAAATATATTTTTTTATCAATACACACATATATGTATATATTAACATTGTTTATATATGTATATATATATATATATTCATTTAGTTTTACTATAAATTCATTTATATACTATATTTAATGATAACGATATATTTATATAATGATACATTTATATATGAGGTATACACACAATATTATTGACACAAAAGTACTTATTTATATTTCTAAAATA
The DNA here is from genome assembly GCA_963277665.1 of Viscum album. Classification (NCBI taxonomy): domain Eukaryota; kingdom Viridiplantae; phylum Streptophyta; class Magnoliopsida; order Santalales; family Viscaceae; genus Viscum; species Viscum album. The sequence continues at coordinate 1,892,223,069 of OY728158.1, read as the reverse complement.
CACTGTAGGGTCTCGAAAACTTGGAAAAGTGAAGAAAATACTCCCACAAGCACTTTGCAGGAGGAAGCAAGCATTCCTACAGGTCCAGTAAAGAGAATGGATGCAAATTGAGTTGCAAACATTGGAAAAACTTCAATAAATTGAATTTCTCAAAGATTTTTAAGTGACCAGCATACAATCACTGGGAAGGGTTCGCAGAATGCATGAACCATGAACCACCAGTACACCGAAGGATCCATGAGGCGCTAGCACATGCAGCGATGCCCAGTGGACCAAGGAACCAACAAACCACATCGTTAGCAGAATCAAGCATGTGAAGGCCATCCACATACCATCTCATGAACTCAAAAGTTAACAGATGAAGCAAATTGATAGGGTTCCGTGAACCATGACTCGCAAACCGAAACCTCCACAAACCCTGGTTGACCGAGTATTTTGTAGATCAAAATATCTCTTCATGGGATTCCTCAAATGGTGCCTCATGCCCATAGATAGGATTTTACCCAATGTTCTACCAAATGATCATAGGAGGAAGAAGAAAAGGATGAACTATGAAAGAATAAAGGAGACCATAGAGATCGGAAGAAAGAATTCAAAGAGGGTTCCAACATCAGTTTTGAATCATCGACGAAGTTCAAATCACGAACCACGTTTCCGAAAGTATAACTAGACTCAAACCATAAAGGGAATGAACTCAATAATAATGGGTAAATCACGAACCAAAAATTCCTCACGAATGATCTCCCCGCGAATGACAGGTTCTAGGACCATCCTTTAGAATGGATGTCCTCATAGCACAACACAATGCGAATCAAACCTCACGTCGCGTACTGCATCAGTATACAGATGGGACCCGAAGCAGCATGGAATACATCATTTGGGACCGTGTTATACTTTAATACATGGTGGCCCGTGCCCAAGCTCGCATACTACATCGGTACACGGATGACCCCTCTACCCGCACACCACTATGTTATATAGAGCTCCCCCATCTCGCATGATAAAACTATAAAAAGACTAAGGAATCTTTGGGTGTCATTCCCTCCAACTCCAATCTCACCCCTCGGTTACCGTATAATACTCCATAGTTCCTCTATGAAGCAATACCCTAACATCAGGCTAACGCCTCCTCTAGAGCCACCAGACTTGTATGTTCAGATCATCAAGTGCATCAATACACCCATTGGATTCTATATGCTTGTGGTAATCGAAATCACAAAGGCTCTCCCCACAAAGGTTCAGACTCCCAGGATGTCTGTAAGTCTACATTCTCATGGTAACCCAATGTCCAACCATGTGACACTTACGTGGACTTTGTTGTTCTAGGGATCATGGATGATTAATTTCTTTTTTGTTCAATTAGGAGTGGTGATTAGTTGAAGGAATCATGTTCACTCCTCTTTTTGACGAGAGGCGACATTCCTCCCCTTTCCTAGAGCACATTCTAGGGCACTCCCAATGAGGAAAGTCCCCAATATTTTGAGAGCCGAGCCACATGACCTCCAATGTCACCCACATTGAAAGGTTCATCACTCCATGCCCTCACCCACCATTACCTAAACTTCTTCCACCATAGTCCCACTCTCTCCAATCAGCGGGAGAGGAGGTGTGTGGCTATTTATATCTCTCACATCTTCCTATTTCTCACACCGAGTATGATTCACATGGGCATAGAGACTTGTGATGATTACAAAATCCACACAACCAACCCATCGTGAACTATGAGAACTCTCATTCTTGTTCAAAATAGGATACGTAGGATGAATACTTGAAGGATCGAGCTCAAAAGGGTTCCCTTCCAAAAGGGTCCACCCAATCATGTCCCCTAAAATGGGAAGCTACAATTCATACGCCCCAACCCATACCAAACTATGTTGACTCTGATTCATCTCCCAAGGATACATATGAAGCTCGTATTATAGGAATGATCCCAATATCTTTCCATCTTATGTCCCCATGGATGATGATAAACTTCAAAGTGCCTTATTACATGGATTAATTCAGCATTTCCTCTGTTGCATCAAATCCATTTATACCTATGAAGATCCTGTAAACCATGGGTATCCCATGTAAACACTCTTATAGAATGAATCAAGGATTCAAAAATTTATGAACACGACTTAAATCTATAAAAGAGTCCTGAAATAGAGAATAATTCTCCCCAGAAGGGTGATATGAGACTGACCTCCCATACTCTCGACCAATGGAGTCCTTATGTGTTGTTGGCCAAATCGTCATCCATTGAGGGCCTGCCTTTGGAAAGAAGGTCCATGAATCATGGATACTAGGGTCATTGGGTGTTTCTGGCTCCATGAATAAACCTTATAGAGACTATCTGAGGAAGTCATATCCTAAGAGGACTGATTATAGAAATACTTAACCCCATGCAATCTCTTGATGAAACCATTTGACTATGTAACCTCCTTCATTATAAATAAGGGTTAAACTTCACAGTCCCTATGGGGTTAATCTCGTCCCCCCTAAAGGAGGACGATGCATATCAGGTCAAAACAAATGTGGTGATGAGAAAGTTTCCATAATAACAGACGAATGCTCGTCACTCTTCAGAAAATACTTTGAATTTTTTCCAAACCCGTAAATACACCACCTCATAGGTGAAAAACAAATGGTGAACTTGATGTTAATCCATAACCCAGGTGGTCGTTTTACCCCACTGAATCCCCTTCACCACACAACAAAAAATGGGAAGGGGGACAAGCATAATCACAAAATGTAGAAATGATAAAGAGAAACTAATTTGAAGGGATTGTTTTTGGTTGTATATGTCATATATATATGTTTCAGGTTTCCATAGAGTAGCCTTAGATTCAAATTTCATCCCAAAAACTAGTGTAGAAACGTGCCTTAGTGATCCCACAGGGAGATGGGGCCCCAATGAAGACCATGACCACCTCGCCAACCCAGTATCTTCAATGCTGGGTATCTAACATGTTGATCAAATAGTACCACTGAAATTGTACTATCCCCATAGTGGAGGTAACAAGAAATTCTCTCCAGTATCCAAAAGATCTCCAGCCACCTACTCAGCTGCAGATGGTGCCCCAACACATGGAGACACTAGTGGTCATCTCAAACTGTTTTAGGAGCCTATCCCTAGAGCGTGACAATGAGTAAATCCCTTCTATTTGGGAGGCTGATGAAGTCAATGCTGATGACTTCATATCAACTACACTAGGGTCATACTCATAGGACCCTACCAAAGATAATCACCACCAACACCAGGTGACCAAGTCTCCTCACTATAAAGAGGATTTCATGCTGAGGGGACCTACTGATGTACAGAAGACTCAGACCCCTTGAGCTACCCACCGAGGGTGGAAAACATATAATTAGGAACATGCTATCACCCTGGTTCATGAGGAGCAAATCCACTGAAAAGAAACTACGTTATTCAATGGGCATACATACGACTTTGACCCCTCCACTCAAGCCCACCACATAAATAGGGTGACACAATATGAGCACATGCACATTCCTGATAGTGCTCGCTAATCCCACTGTGAAAACAGAGCTGAAAATTACAGCAGGCACAAATACATGCCGATGCACAAGAATCCCATCATCCAAAGAGGATAGAAACTAGCTACATGCATGCACAAATACCTACTGATGCATATCAATCCCACCATCAAAATTGGGCGGTAAGAAAATATGAACAGAGTCGAATTCTTGTGGATGCATATGAAGATCGTGAGACAAATAAAGTGGCAAGTGAGCAGATGAAAATTCCAACATGTGAATATAAATCCCACTAGTCAAATTTGGTGGCAACTAGAGAAGAAAACTAGCAGCAAACTAGTTCCTTTGTCCCAGTAAAGGAGAACTGCCAGTATTTACCAAAAACATATGGTGGATCAGAGTAGGCACAAAATCCTCCCCCAACATTAGAATTATATTTCATACCCATTCAAACTAAATATGTATCACAACACATCCTAGGAATGATGAATGATCAAACATCGACTCCAAACCAATCCTAAAAACATGAAAAGATATCATTACATAAGTGGAAAAAAGAGGAACTAGGACCATGAACTGGTTTCCTCAAATTGAATGACTTACATGAAAAAATGGTTAGTCACTCTAGAGCAGTTATGCATCCCTGATCCAGTCTAGGAGGGTCAATGGTAATATCTCGTGATACATGGACAACCAAATCAGGAACAAATACTTGTTCCAATTGGGGGAAGTTGGTCCAACATGGTGGCCACTCTAGGGAAAACATATATCGCTGCCAAAACTCAAGATGATCATTGGAATATCCTAATGGCATCACAAGAACCAAAAATACAAGGACCCGTATACAAATTTCATTACCAAAAGCAGGCGGCCCTAGTTACTTATAAGAGAGCACCCAAAAAAGAAATGCGCCAAAGGCAGCTGAAAAACGAAAAGAACATACATGATCCTGCTCTAATGGAACTTGGAGTTATTGATTCCCTCAAACATATATCAATAAAGGCTCAATAACCTTCTAGTCCATTTCCAAATTATGGAAGTTGCTGTAGCAATTGCGAAGGCCCTCCCAATAATGTTGCTACAAGTAGCTCTAAAGGTCCCCCAAGATCACCAATGTGTCTTACTCAGTGGGACATGAATGATCGATCATGAGAGCCTATCAACTAATGTGTGTTAGGGTACCCCTCCCCTTGACCCGAAGACCAGGCAATAAGAATTTCATCCCCTTTTTTTCATTCGACCTGATGGTCCTCCCCAGGGTATACACTATAGATATGCTTCGCCCTGTAGCTGGACTTTGAGCCATGATGATAGATTTTTCCATGATGACAATAATTGCGAAGGGACTCCCCGAAATGGAAGTTTCTATGAAGTCTCTCCCTAGAGTAACATCAGGAAATGAGAAGGTCATACCCTTATTACAGTATATCCTGAAGGCTCTCCCTAGGATGTACACTACAAAAAATCTCCATGAAGCTATCTATCAAGCTGTGATTGTAGTCCTTGCCTTCATAGCCGTCATCAAGAAGGTCCTCCACTCAGTGAAATCAAGAATCAAGGAGGTCCTCCCCTCACTTTATCCCACCCTGAAGGTCCTCCCCATTGTATACGCCACTGGGAGACTCCCCATGGTTTGGAATGATGTTGCAATGGTAGCCCTCCCAATTTTATAACCAATTGAAAAGGTCCTCCTCACAATTAAAATTCATAATGGAATGAAAGCCCTCCCATTTTTGGGACAAATGTGAAAAATCACTCCTATGTTGGGGCACTATGAATGATGGAGTTTGACATATCAGACACTCTATATATGACAAGTGATATACTTTCTCAACTAATGGATGGTCTGGGGACACACTCATCTTCTAAGCCACCCCTGCACTGTTCACATATCAATGAGGCTCCCACCAGCTGTAGTTCTTAGAAAAAAATTATTCAGAAGTATTAAAGATGGGAATATCAAGTAGAGGATTCCACGGAAGAACAAAAATAGGATATGTTGCTCATGAGAAGGCAAAAAGATAAGGATAATATACCCATGATGTATTGGCCCATGGCCACTTCTCACATCGACATACCCAGAGTGTTGTTTGAGGAATGTATGCATAACATTCACCTCAATATCAGGACAGATCTCACTAGCTAAAAGAAAATTTATTACCCTTTGAAGGGTATGCAGACCATGTCAACATATTAGGAGAGATTCTCCATCTAATCGACCTGGAATCCCTCCTATATGTATAGAATCCATGATTAGAAAGACGAAAGAAAAACCTTGAACTAGATTTCCTCCACGCACTGCACAAGTTTCATAGCATCATTTTCAATTTCCTATTTAGAGTTCATATTTTGGGATGGGGAGAACATGGATCTCTACACTTCACCCCACTTCCTATACAGTAGACCTCATTGGAAATGACATCTTTCAATTTCATTACTCAAAGGAAACAATAAAATAAAATCCTTGATTGGGAAAGATGGAATACTAAACAAAACTTGGACCAGAGTAAGTCTCAAAAGCGTTAGGCCTGATGAGATCAAGCCCTCAAAAAACTTATGAGCTATGCAATAAAGAACATCCAGAAGGATTCCCATCAAAGGGAATCTAACCAGTAATTGATTCTCATGTCTTCAAAAGCCTATAAATCCCTTGTAGGTCCAACGCCATACTCGGCTCACACCCGCACAAAAGAGCATGAAATCAAAAAGGTTTCAATAGTCGCGGCTACCACCACAATGCGAGAACATCCCCAGCCTATATGGTTTGGGGAATTTTTAACTCGAAATTATCCTGTAAGACAAACAAATCCAGGCCATAGTGCTTTAACATAAGAAAAGGAGAACCCTAGACCGCAGGTCTAAGAGAATTTTTATGTCAAGTTCCTACATAGTGGACATTTGTCTTCTCCCATTTAAGAATAATGGTGAGATGAGAGGTCACTCATTCCACCCATTATCATGGTTCATACCCTCCAAGATGAAGGCACATTACGAGGTTAGATCAGGGATCTCTTGGGGCCAATTTTTTCCAAGATACTAGAATAATATCGCAGAATGGAAGGAGAAAGTCAAGAAAAGGACACATAAATCTTTCCTACCATTCGAAACAGGTTACACCACCCCCAATGTGGTATTAAATATTGAATGTAGTAAACGTAAACCCCACAGATCATAGAAGAAATGATACAAAGGAAGAGGACACAAGAGAATATGGTTCCCTCCCAGAGGCATCCCACACCAAGCCTGATGGTGTGCATACACAAACTAAAGAGTTTTCTTAAATTTGGGTTCCCCCTCAGTTAATATGTCATTAACTCTTTCAAAAACCCCAAAAATTTGAAGAATAAATCCTAGGTCATTAATGAACCAGCTCCCCCCTGAGAGCATGTCCCTCATTATTAAGGGAAGATTCACCAAGCAGGATGAAGAAATGAAAGAGCTCAGGTGAATTAATGTTGAACTGTGTCGAGGGAGCTATATTTCTAGATGTCTTACCCCTACGGAACATCAACAAGTGTTCCTAGAAGAGGTTCCACTTCCATAGAAACTCATCCCAGTAAATTAAGTCAAGTTTAGATATCCATCCAATCCAACACCGGGGCAATGAAACCACTTAAATTGGTCCCTAGAAGGACATCAAGACTTCCCTACACTAGGAATGAAGATAGAGTATTCGAGAGAACCCACAAAGGATATCCCTAGTTGGGTATCCACCCCAAATTCCAGCAGCACTGGAACGTCCATCTTTGGCCCCTACTGCACGCACCCAAACTCAAGTCCGGCGGGATTTGCATCAAGGGCTCTTGAATACCGTAGAGAAACTAAAAACTCGAATAGGATCCATGGAAGGGAGGTGCCCTCTGATATAACTAGAGTTCAAACCCTACCTTGATTGGGTGAGCAACATTCCGCCATCGCCAAACTTCAAGAACCTTGTATTCCCAATGTTTAATGGTTTAGGAGACCCAGAGCAATATATAATGCACTATGCCTCTTACTATGATCCCATTATAGGCACTCCAGAGTAGCAATAAGCAGTAAAGCTGAGGTTATTCAGGAAAAACTATAGGGTTTAGCCTTCGTATGTTATAATAGCTTTCCAAATAACTCAATCATAGGCTAGGAGGACCTACGGCGATAGTTTCTCTTCTGTTTCAGTTTGACCTTGCCTATGACAATGGTCAGTGATATCATGAACTCCAAGAAGTGATAGAATGAATGAGTTTCATACTCTATTGCGAGATGGAAATGCATGAATTATTCCTTGAATCAGCCTCTCCCCCAGGATTAAATGCTCGCTATGTGCATCAATAACCTCTGTGATGAATTGGGAACATCACACATCCCAGTGAATTAAACATGTGGGTTTTGAGTTTTTTCCACCATTTCCCAAAGTATAGAAGACTCCTTGCCTCAAACCAATATCAAGTCATGGGTGAGCACATCAGCCCCAGGAAAAATAACGGTAAAATATAAAGTGTCTTCTATCATTCTTAAGCCACCTCGGCACTAGCTCCAGTTGCGAGACCTCCAACAAACCATGTTGGACCCCCGAGACACCAACAACCACCCCACCTTGGAAAAATAAGCAAAGGGATATTTAAATAAACCGGTTCAAGGAACAAAGAAATAAAATCTACTCATTTCGATATCACCAAGTTCGCGGCTACTTCATAGCTGCCATGAATTACAACTTTCTTTAGATATCAGGGCCAAAGTGAGCCGATATATGGGTCTTGATGACCATCCAAATTATTTTCCTTATCACCAGATACTAGGGAACACCATCCAGGAGTGTTTAATCTTCATGGATCTTCTAAAAATAGTGGATTTGGGGAAAGTCAAGTTGGATCTACCTCCAGAACAATTGGCATATGTCTCCACCTTAGACCCAAGAGAGGAAGAGGAATGGAAAGCAGTCAAAAAAGGGATTTTTTTTAAAGTTGTATGACTTGAAAAATAGTCCTGCGAGATCATAGAATCCTCTAGAAATAGTTGAAGCAACTAACCAAGACCCCAATCCCTCTTAACACGATACAACCATCCAACTTATGCCCACAGTCCTCTAAGGGCTAGATGGGTAGAAATCAGGATCAAAAAGACAAGATAACACCAAATCCAAATCCAATATTCATAGTTTAAGAATTCTTACCCACAGACTTGGCACAATAGGAACTGCCCCGCCAAACAACACAACATGAAATACCCCTCAAAATGGTATAAAGAGCACTGCCATACAAAACCACACCATAATAAGAAGATAGTCAAATAAAATCATTGTTGGATCAAGAACTGATCTTCAACTCCATTAATGTCATTAACTTTATGGACCCCAACTCTGATGGAGACTATAGTAGCAATCGCAAATTCGCTGCATCCAACCAGAGTGTCGGAGGAAGAGGCTATAGTGGATGAGGGTCACCTCAAAGGTATGATTGTGGAAGGAGTCAAATTCTCAGCGATACCTTAGTTAAAACTATTAATATTGTAGAAACTTGTAGATGAACCCTCCCGTAGACACAACATAAACTATAATGTTTCTCCACCCGAGTTAGAAGAAATCTGAGCCTAGTCATCTTGGAGTATCCATCAGAGGAGGAACATATATCCAATCGGTCAAGGAATACAGAAGAACCAGTTTAGATGAACATAGAAATTTCAAAAACACCACCATATCCTATCATAGAGGCTAGACCATCAAATTCCAAATCTCAAGCCCCTAAAGCACCCACGAAAGAGCATCCTCGAGTTAGGAAGTGATGACCTTTAGAGTAGAAATATGATATCCTGAAGCATCTAGCCTAATTACCGGTGAATCTATCGATCATAGATTCCTTGAGTCTATCCACTAACCTTAGAGAGGAACTCGTCAATGCCTTACTAAGTCCCTATGAATTTGAGGCTGAAGTAGAAGTAGCCGAAGTCTATTGGACAGACGCCAATCCTGAAGATCTCCATGCCTTCATCTTCTTCACAGACAAAGATGATGACACCATCATGCAAGGGCACATCAAACCCTTATATATATCTGGAAGGATCAACAATATTATTGTTTGAATAATTTTCATCAACAATGGATTTGGAGTCAACCTCCTTCTATTACGAACACATCTTCAGTTGGGATATTATGAGGATGGTTTAACACACTACACCACAACTCTGTAAGGATATGAAAAATGTGAGCAGAATCCATTAGGAAAAATCAATTTTAAAACTTGTCTTGGAGACCTCATGTCTAATTATGAGTTTTTCATAGTGTGGCAATGTACTACCTTCAACATCCTATTGGGGAGACCATAGCTGCATCAACATGATGCAATTCCATCAACATATCATTAGTGTGTCAAGTATTGTGCTAATGGCAAATACAAGAAATTTCACACTGATAAATCCCCATTCAAACCCTTTCATTTGCATTACATCGACAGGGTTCTATGAATCAAAAGAGAGGCAGCCTTTGGCTGACGAGATTGACTGGATCACTGCCTCGAATGGATTGGAAATTTCTCCCACCGATCCCCTCCAATAGCTTGGGGAAGAGTCTATATTACCCATGAACCAAGTTGAATGCATATGTTCAATCTCAGATATAGACTCAGTCATCTGAATGATTTCCTTTATGTCCACCAAGTCCAAATACACTAAAGAGTGAACCATCTCCTTTGAAGTCATGGAAAGCCCAAACAAAGATTCTCTCGGTCTTTCCTTGAGACTCCAGACCATTCCTGCCTTACTCACTAAGGCGGAAAATGATTTCTCTCCCAACATTGGAGAGTTCATCTCAAGAATCCTCTATCCATCCGAAGAGGAGTAAGATGATGAATAGGATTATGGAGAAGAAGTATATGAAGACCTCAAAGATTCACCTCCCATATTCGAAGAAAGTGTCTCCACCAAAATCAATGAACATAGAGAGATAAACCTGGGCACTGAAGATGACCCGCGGCCCACTCTGATTAGTGTGGATATTCCTTTCGAGGAGTAATAGGCATATACTTACTTCCTAGAGAAGAATAAAAATGTGTTTTCCTAGAACAACATAGAACTTCTTGTCCCCGTTCTTGAATTCACCACTCATCATATGTGTCTTCCAAAAGACCATCATGGCTATAAGAAGTTAGCCAAAAGGACCCACCCAATGTATGCTGCCAAATAGAGGCCGGAGTTTTTAAGCTAATCTAAGATAACTTTATCCAGGAAGTCCAATATCCAATATTATTTGAAAACATAGTCCCTATAAAAAATAAAAAAGGATATATAAGAGTCTGCATTGAATTTAGGGACCTCAATCAGCACTTCCCTAAAGATGATTTTATAGTCCCGATCAAAGAATTGTTGATCGATGAAACCACTAGATACGAGGCCCTATATTTCATGGACGACTATTCTAGACGCAACCAGATCTGAATAAGATAAAGAGATGAAGAAGATACTACTTTAAGGGCCCCTTAGGGAGTATTATATTATACGGTGATTCCCTTTGGTCTAAAAAATGCTGGCTCTACAAGTCAGCATGCCATGCATCACATTTTCCAGCCCTTATTGGGAAAATTCATCGAGTTCTACATCAATGATATGGTGGTTAAATCATGATAGTGCTCAAACCACCGGACATATGTTGAATATATCTTCAAAAAACTATGAAAACATAGTTTAAATATGAATCCGATAAAGTGTGCCTTCGACGTTACCTCTAGGAAATTACTCGGCTTCGTCATATGCCATAATGACATCAAAGTCCACCCTGAGAAGACAAAATCCATCCTTGGCATGTCTCCACCTCACAACCTCACTGAGTTGAGGGGTCTCCAGGGGAACCTGGCCTATATTCAGTTCTTCATAGCCAACCTTGTGTGTAAATGTTTACCTTTCACTAGGTTAATTAAGAAAGGGGCTATGTATGAGTGGTTTAATGATTGTTAAGAAGCGTTTGACAATATCAAAAGAAATATCCTAATACCACCAGTGTTGATGTCTCCAGTTGAGAAGAGAACACTAATTTTGCATGTAACTGCATTGGAATAGTAATTATGTGATTTCCTAGTAAAGAAGAATGATTTTGGTAGTGAGAACAGTCTATATTACCTCAGCTGATCAATGATTGATGCTGAGTGTTGATATTCAAGAATTAAAAAGATCTACCTAGCCCTAATATTTTTGGTTTAGAAATTTAGGCATTACATGTAGTACTATGATGTCCATATGGTCTCCCACTGCAACCTTCTCATGTATATCCTAAACTATCCTATGCTATCTAGGTGCCGATCAGAGTGGTAAGTCATCCTACAATAATTTGATATATGGTGCGTTCCCCAAAAGGCCATCAAAGGTCTGGAATTAGCAGAATTTCTAGTAGAGAACCCCTTAGAAGAAACAACCCTATTGGATGCTGAACTTCTAGATGAAGAAGTGTTCTTTACCCAAGAAGGCCCCTAGGCATGGGAAATGTACTTTGAAGGTGCTTCCAGAAGATCAAAAGGAAAAAGGATGGAGAATCCCAAGCTCAAAAAAGTGGGGTAGGGAGTTATACTCATATCCTCCAAGAAGTTAATATTTCCTTACTCCTTCCTTCTTTTATAGGGGTACACAAATAATGAAGAAAAATACTAGGCCCTCATTATATCCCTAGAGCTGGAACTTCACACATGAGCCAAACACCAGAAGATAAAAGGGGATTCAGAGCAGGTCATCAAGTAGGTAAATGGTGACTATTCCATTAAGAAAGAATTATTAGTACCGTTGATGAACCATGTTCATGAACTAATGGAAGAATTACCATCAGAACCAACACTACCCTATATCCCCCAGTATAAAAATTCTGAAGCCGATGTATTGGAAAATGCAGCTACGGCTCTGGATGATCCAGACTGGGATCCATTTCTTCAGAACAATATAGAGGAGATTAACTAGATTAAAACCATTTCAAAGCCTTATGATAACACTAGAAGATTGATGAATCCAATTGAAAATTACCTCCAGAGGGGGGTACTCCCACTAGATAGGGCTAGAAGAGAACACATCTGATGGTGTAAACCATGAAAAGGTTCTCTATAAACATGTCCTTAATAGATTCCTTCACAGGTGAAACGATGTGGAAGAGGCTACAACTGTCATGAAAGAAGTTCACGCTGGAGCTTTTGGAGGGAACCAATCGGCAACCAAGCACTCCCCTAAAATTTGAAGGCATAGATACTATTGGCTCACTATGATACAGGATTGTGCCGTATTCACCAAGAAGTTCCATTCTAGTTAATTTCATGCCAATTTTATTCATGACCCCTGGAGCTACTTCACACAGCTAAGTACTCCTGGATATTTTCAATATGGTAGATGAATGTTGTGGGACCATATCCCCCTGCCAAATCCAGACAATTCAAGTTTATTCTCACAAGAACAACATTCTTTTCTAAATAGGCTAAAGCCATGCCCCTTAAAGAGGTTGGGGAAAAAAGCATTGTTAGCTTTGTGAAGTCCAACATAACTACCTAGTTTGGTGTCCCTTATATAATAATGATGGAAAATGGAACCAACTTATCCTCTACTGAGTTGGACTAGTTATACTAGGAGTATGAAATTAGATCCAAATATTCATCCCACTATCATGCAGTAGACAACGAGCAGATAGTGGCTTTCAACAAGATTATATCCACCATACTCCAAAATATGGTAGATAAGGATAGGAAATCGTGGCTAGAGAATCCCCTTTAGGATTTATGGGATTAGCAGACCATGACTTGCACTGCCACCCAGACAACCCCGTACTCACTAGTATATGGAAAAGAGGCAGTTTTGCCTATTGAAATTAAGCTTCCATCACTCTGTGTGGAAATTTATGATCAATTTTACATGGATGAGAAATCCCAAATATTGTTTGATGGGTTGTAATATCTAGATGAGAAAGGGATTCACACATTGCACCATTTAAAAGTCTTCCAAAATTGGATAACACGAGCCTTCAATAAAAGGTTTGACTTCAAACATTCCTTGAAGGAGAGATGGTGTTGATCCTTAGAACCCCGATGATACTCAGAAATAAGGCCCCAAAGCTTGAGTCAATGTGAGAATGAACATATGTCATGCATAGGGTCTATTCCAATAGAGGAAACACCCTGATATCAATGGATGGACAACTCATCTCGGCTCCCACCAATGCAAGGGTTTTGAAGAAGTACTTCGCGTAACAATGACATATGTGGTCCAAAAACTATGACTCTAAACTATGAGTTATCATCCTGAACAAATGATGTTCAAATATATGGTATTAGTCTATAAAACAAGACATAAAACTATGATTCCAATGTCCTCACTGCATGACTCTAAAATTCATAGTATAGAATACTAAACTACATGATGTTAAACCATATAGCATAAATTTTCATAATCGCATGAAGATAAACTAACCAGTCCCCAAATAACTATGCATGACTTGATTCCCATTCATTAGTGGGATATGTAGTGACTCCTTGAACCTCAATCTAGGCCCAACCCCAGAAAAATGCCTCTATCATATCCTCTATCTCCCCATATTACGAGAGAAATCCTTGTCACTCATATATCATATTGAGTATTACTCATGTGAGCTTAGGATTGGTGGTAAGGACTCCCTTGTGTAAAAAAACTATAGAGGAATATGGTAGATCCAAAACCTGTTGTAGATGACACCAAAATTCCCCTGCTTCTACGTCCATGTTAGATCAGTATAGGGAAAATTTAGAACTATGTATGGCATGATTCCTGCCCTTATAGGACATGTAGTGACACCAAGATTTAATATCCGGGCCCAGCCACCAAAAACATTCCCTCTAATGTCCCTACCTGTGGACTAAACCTTTGTAGGTAACATTTAGAACTATAAATGTCTTGATTCCTATTTATTACCAGGATACGTAGTGACTCTCAAATCCTTTATCCTAGTCCAACTACCCCAAAAAAAGAGAAAACAATAACCCTTCCTCCGTGCCTAGATCAGACTTGTATAGGGGAATACATGAAAGGACATAATTGCACAATGCTAAACTGAATGGTTTCACAAGATTCATGGGCAGCCTGATTCTCAATGTTACGAGATCCTGCACATTCCCCCAATTTGCTGCACAAAAAATTTAAAGAGATATCGATAATTCCATGTTTGAATTTCAACACTCATATGGATTCAAAAGAGAATGCTTCCCCCTTTATGTGAGTCATACATAGGTATAAGCTTTAGTAGTTCATAGATGATCATGGTATGTACAATTATCACATTCCTAGGAACATATTTACTTTTGGCCAAACTCCATACTTTATAAAAATCTTGTGTCCCCATAATATTCAATTGACATCAGAGATGGAAGGACAGTGTCTTGCACACACCTTTGTTTGACTATGCATATCATGCCCTGGTGGCTCTTCATATGTCACCTACATAATAACCATCATGAAAAGGAAAATTCGTCCTCAAGAGAGTCCTTTCCTACCTCAATATTCCCAATGGATTCCAAGCCCCATGTCATTCCTCCTGATACAAGCCCCCCCAATGCTATGGTTTAGACATTCTATCATCACTTATCTATAAATAATTCCATAGTATCCTAACCACTATTAACTCAATGCTATTTATGGTCATTGTGAAAAGATGTCCTCACTGTATGAAATTAAACTTCATATCATTGGTTTAAGCATAAAATGATCCCTTCCATTGATATTTCTATTCTTTAGAGGTGATCCATAATCCTCTCAATCCATTGTTTCTGACACTGAGCATAAATCACATGAGCTTCGGTATGATAGTAGGGGATACACCACGATATCATGGTGAATCAGTCCAGTAGTTTTAGGTCCTAGCAGCATGACCCTAAAAGAAATTTTATGGTTCCCTTACCTATAAGGAACCCTAGGTCCTGGCCGTACAATGTTATAATATAGGGTAATCCAAAGATGGGATGAATGAATCACCCTATGTATAAGCTAGATCTACATAGTGGATTACCCGATCCCATGAGAAAATCGCGGTCTGAGTGTTTCTAATGTATCCAGATACACTCCTTCCATACATTAAGCTCCGTGATTTGATTAATCTTGAATCTCAATAATCTTCCATGTGTATCAGAGTTGGAAGACCAGTGTTATACAGATACAAATGTTTGACTGTGCACATCATGCCCCGGTGGCTCTATATATGTCTTCTACAAAATGGATGTCAACCAATGGAAAATTCATCCCCAGGATACTCCTCTCCAAACATAGTTTGGCTGATGGATTCCAAGCATCATGACATCCATCCTGATTCAAGAACCCTAAGAGCCATGGTTTACACTATCTCTATTACCCACATCTTGGATATATCAGAACATCCTAGACCAATTCACCTCTGGTCTCTCTTGATACTTCTATACAAATAAGGATACACTATCCACATGAGTGAAGTTGATTCACGTGTGAAAAGAAAAATCCCCCACTTTAATCTAGGTTTCCTAGAAAATTTCATCCAATTAAATGTCCCATTTAATTCATAGGCACAACCATTTTTGGAGGCCATATTTCAGGTTTAGAAAGGTCCCAATCTCTATAATCCTTAGTGTCCATCAGAGATGGAAGGCAAGTGTCCCGCAAACACCTTTTTTTTACTATGAACATCATGACCTAGTGGCTTTGCATATTTTTCCTACAAAACAACCATATATCATAGGATAATTTGTCCTCAGGAGAGTCCTTTCCAGTTTATGTACGGTCGTATGACATTTATGTCCCATTTCACTCCCTAGATTTGGAAAAACCCTAGAAAACAACTTACACATATTTCCTATTTCAAATTCATAGACATGATAGGAATTTATAACTGCACTAATGAATTATTTAATCTCCTTTGGTTTGATTAAAATGATCTCCCATAATAATATTTAAGTTTCCTAGTTGTATGGTGTTAAACTATACCATTCACTAGCCATCCCTTACACAAGAAACATTTGGGTGGGACTGGTTCACCCTTCAAATATGATACAAATTCCCCTAATACTTTGGGATATCATCCCTCAGATAGGCCACCCACTATGGTCCACAACCTAAAAACAAATACAAATTGTTATAAATCTCACAAGACATTGAAAATGAATGGCCAATGTCCTATAGACACCTTCGTTTGACTATGCACTTCTTTCCTTGGTTTCTCTGCATATGTCGCCTAAAAACGACCATTAACCAAAGGAAAAATCATCCCTAGGAGAGTCCTATACTACCTACAGATACCTAAAATGGCTCTCAAGCCTCGTATACATGAAAACATTAGAAAGTCAAGGTCATGAAAAATCTACCTTTCATGTCTGAAAGTTATTAGGAGATTTTCGACTGATGAACCCAAAATTGGGGCACCTACCCCATTAATTTTGGTCAAAACTGTTCAACCTAAAACATCATTAATAAGTCTAACTGGTAGGACTATAAACTACCAGAAAAAAGACACAATACTATCCAAAGTGAAAAACTGAAAAGGGAACCCCTGGACAAAAGTCAAGTATCAGCTCATTAAACCTATACTATGTATGGTTTAGGAAAACAATGTTGAGCTATCAAATACTCAAAAGTGACATAAATATTTTTTGGTTGAAAACTCACAAAGGGTGGCCTTATAAAAATTCGTGTTATACTTGATAATAACATATCGAATGATATTAGGAAAAAATTAGGGTGATAATGAAAGACAAAAAAGTTCATGAGATTTTCCATGAAACCCCAACAATACTCTAACTACTCTCGCTGAGTCCCACGACTCAGACAAAAATTAGAGCCCGATTCGATTATTTCAATTTACTAGTTTCAAATCATGGTTTCAAATAAATATATGATTGAAATGATTCTAATATGATTGATTGTGATTAATTGAAATTATAGGAAAAGGAAAAAAGAAGTATTCAGTGGAAAATTAGTTCCATTAAGTTCAAAAAATGGTGGAAAATACCTAGTTTAGAGTCTCTTCATATTATAAAAATAAAATGGGAACATCATGATTTGGAAAAGTTACAGTAAATCTCAAATCTCCCTTTCTAGGAAAATGGAAAGTGATAGCCACATGCCATCAAGAGTTTTCTCTAAAGAAGATCTCTCATCCGCTTCAGCCTTGACCACCAGGTGCAAACTTTCCATAACAGATTTAATGTCCCATCCTTTCTTCTAGATAACTTCATTATTGGAACCTAGAGAGGCTATTTGAGCCTTAAACCTTGCTAGGTGAGCCTCAATTTCTCACAGGTCTTCCTTCTAGGAAAACATCAAATCGCGAGCCTTCTCCTCTTCATCTATCAAGTGATCGAGTTCCTATGAAATATCTCGGAAGGTCATTACCTGATGATGGGAATAATTAAAATTTGAAAGGTTATCCTCACAAGAAGTGAGGTCTTTTGGGATATAAAAATCGTGAAGATAAGAATATGTAGATACTGGTAATCGAAGCCAATGCAACCCAACTCGGAAAATAACCATTGGAAGTTTTCAGTATCATCCGTAAATCTAGCCAGTGGTGTTCCATGGCAAGGGTGCATAACTAATGGAACACATTTTTTCGCACTACCTAATGCCTCCCTAAGGAACTAGGGCCTTTATCCTCCCCCACCGGAATAGTTCTATTAGTAGGAATTGTCATTAAGGGAGTGGTAAGGGACCTAATATAGGTTACCCAAGATGGGGGGCTCTCCTTACCCTCATATGGTTCGACCATTGGAGACAGATTTGGAGGACTAGCCACAACTTTTGGGGCGTCTGGAAACACTCTTCTCGGCCCAGCCTCATTAGGTTCATGGAATGTATCTACAAGAGAGGAGGAGTTTGAATCAATCCCCACCAAGATAGACCACATTTATGAAGCCCCTTCCAGATCCATCTGACAGTGGATCATGCGTCTTCTCACTATAGGGATAGGAACATATGGTGTAGCCATCACAGCCACCACAAGGACATGAATAAAAGACATAGATGTCATACTATACATAGGAGAAAGAATAAATGCCATTTCCTTCTCGATAAATACAGGGTGAAGGATGGTTAGAGGCTTTTGGACTCGTCAAATTGGTCTTCTTAGCACCTCATTAGGTTAACATCCCACCCATAGTTGGGCATATTCAAATGATAGAAAAGTGGATCTCGTCTTATTAGGGATGATAACCTCCATAGCAGAACCTTCTTGTATCATCATAAGCCATAATTGTGGAAGAATTATGGGATGTTATTCCCCCCTTAACTAAATGGAAGGAAGAAGTAAAATTTGTTTAAGGCAACCAAATTTCATGGAGAACTGGTATGGGAGGTATGGATCAAAAATGTCCACTTGATCTATACAAGTAATGATCTTCATAACCCGAAGAACGATAATGTATGATCACTCCTCTAAGGAACCGTCCCTATCACCCATTAATTCCCCAGGAGGGGTAGGTTTCGATGCAAATATGAAGCGAGAAGCATCATTCAAAAGCCCGACTACATCACTAATGCTTAATTTCATGGGACAGAAATCATCAGTGTTGAGAAGGGAAAGTTGAAATTTGGAGTGAGGAACCCTTGAAATGTGTTGATACTCATTGAAAGGGAAGTGTTATGCTATCCACCGATACAGGAATTGAAATGGTCTACTGATATGATGTAGAGGTTTAACTTCCTGTATCTTCCCCAAAAACTCATAAAGTCAGGGAAGAGTCGGAGTGGTTAGATTAATTGTTCGACCCTTTACTAGTGAATACTCCATCATCAGAGTGCAAAACCAAACCCCAATATATACATCATATAATGGGAATATCCATCCACTAAAAAACAAGGAAAAAACCTTATAATCTAATCATAGGTGTCATGTCCTGTTGAATCTCATATCTCTATGTTGTATATCATCCCACTTCGAGGGTGAAAAAATATGACCCTAGAATTTGTTAAGATTTATGGGATGGAAGAGTTTGATTTTGGAGAGCTCACATGTTAGTTCCATTTAGCAACATAAATGACCATATTCAATCCACAAATGGGATAAGAGAACGAGCCTTGAGGGGGTGATCAAGTAATCCATTTTCTATAACGAGTAGGCTCCTTGTCAATGGGGACACATGGTTAGTATCATCCCAAGTAGTAGATGTTGAATGAAACTCTTCGTACATATTTTCAAGGAGGGGGAATCCTCCGAGAAGGTGGATGTCCCATAAGATGATTCCCTCCACCCCATGTGACAAACTGAAGTTGTTGGTTCTTGAACACTAGTGTGTTAACAGCTCAGGAAGGATTTAACATGGATAAAAAGCTGCGAAATGGGAAACCCAAGATGCCTGATAAATGTTCACTTCCTCCAATTGATATGGGGACTCTATGTAGGTTTGGTGTACCTTGAATTCCCATGGCCGTTCATCTAATCAGAGTCCTCCTACTCATAGGTCCTATTTGGTACTCCACCCACCCTTAGAGTATTCTCAAAAAAAGTTTATAATGGATGGGTACTCCTTGGCGACTAGTCTGAAGGCAGTGTTGTGAAACCCGTGATTTCCCTGAGTCCATGCCAATCCTTCAAATATGAACACATTCTCTTGAATCAGAGTAGATATGATCTCTGCTGTTGAGGAAATATTTTCCTGGTTATGACCATGTGGTGCTTCTAGGAGAATAAAATGAGCATTGGGGTCAGTAAATGGAAAAGGAATGTCATCAGGAAGACTAAATCAATAAATTTGCAACTGCACAAACAATGGGTAAGCTAGGAGCTCGGGTGTAAGGAGATGTTTTAAGAAGATGTCATGATGAAAAATTTATGATCGAAGATTGTCATCACTATCCTCAACCATGGTTTCCCTTGTCTTGGTAAATTCTGTCCAAATCTATGTAAGATCTATTGCAACATTCACAGAAAGATCCAAAATCCCACAAAAAGTCAGTCTAATGTGAAGATGGTTGGATAAAGGCCACAAAAATGGTCGAGGGTCTTAAAAGAGGATCTTAATGGGGCTTCACATTCTGTTCCTAGAAAAAGTATGAGATAATCATTTCTCGCATACTGCACGGTACACGATAGAAATCCACACATACTTCTGCGGTATGTGGAAGATATACCATATATAGCCATGATATGTGAGTGTCCCGTGAGGTTCTATCCCACAAAGATTTGGCCAGAAAACAGGAGGGTTCATGAGAAGAATAAAATATGAACCAAGGACATGCCATGATGATATTCAAATTTTAAGTTTTTTATGTTCGTATTAGTAAGGCTTAAAGCATTGTTCACCGGTTTAAGTTTGGTGTGTGGGACACACAAACAACATAGCATTATCCTATGTGGAGATCCAGATTTTTGTTTTAAATTCCACAATGCATTTTGGGAAACCCAAAATCCAATTCGCGGTAAAAAGCATTTGTGAAGAGTTTAGTTCGTGGCACATACAAAGAGGTTTTCAAATACGGATTTCGCAAAAGAGATGGTACACAAATGCAGAGAATGTCAACAGAAAGTCGATAGTGATTTTGCACCATGAGAAATGGTAAAAGACAAATAACATGGTCCTCAATATATAGGTGTTGTCCCCTCTTACCAGACCAATCTATTCTACCACAAACCACCTCAGTTCATGACCACTTCTACATTGGAATAGTATCCTCTTCATTCTAAATGGACCCCATTCTAATATGGGGCATTTGTAAAGTCCTGAAAACTTCTCTATGGGAAGAAAATACTCCCACAAGAACTTTTCATAAGGAAGAAAGCATTCATACTGGTCCAGTAAAGCGAATGAATGAAAATTGAGTTGAAAACGTCATAAGAAACATGAAAATTTTAATTTTTCCAAGAGTTTTAAGCAACCAATGTACCATCACTAGGATGGGTTTGTGGAACACAAGAACCACGAACCATCGGTATGTAGAAAGACCCAGGAGGCACTGGCCCGCAAAGTGATGGCTAGTGGAACTAGGAAACCATGAACCACATCATTAGTGGAACCAAGAATGAAAAGGAAATCCCCATAACCTCTCGTGAACTCAGAAGTTCATGGAAAAATAAAATCGATAGGGTTCTGCAAACCATGACTCGCGAACCACATCCTCTGTGAACCCTAGTTGAATGAGTCTCCCATGGATCAAAATATCTCATCATGGGATTTAGTAAATGGTGCCACATGCCCCTAGATATGATTTCCCCCAATTCTCTATAAAATAAAAACATTAGTAAGAAGAAAAAGAAGGGGAAAAAAACCATGAAGGAGACCTTAGAGATTGGAAGAAATAATTCAGAGAGTATCCCGACATCAGTTTTGAATCATTGATGAAGTTCAAACCACAAACCACATTTCCATAGGTATAAACTACCGTAAACTATAAAAATAAAGAACTCAATAATAATGGTTTAACCGAAAAACACAAATTCCTCATGGATAAACTCCCCACAAATGATAGGTTCCAGGACCCTCCTTGAGTACAACACTCTGTATAGTGCATCGCTATAAGAATCAAAGCTTGCATTGCATACTACATCATTATGTGGATGGAACCCAAAGAAAAATGGAAGACCACATCTAGGACCACATACCACTTTGATACGAAGTGGTCCATGCCTAAGCTCGCGTACTAATTCGGTACGCGGATGACCCCTCAACCCACATACAACTATGGAATGCAGTGCTCCCCCACCCCGCATGAGAAAATTGTATGCGGAATGGGGTGTCATCGGGTGTCCTTCCCTTTGGTTCAAATATTTACCCTATGTTACCATCCAGTCCTCTATAGTTCCTCTGTGAACCTGTCCCTCAGTATCAGGCCAAATCCTCCTCCAAAGTCACTAGACCCATATGATCAGATCATTAGGCACATTGTCATGCCCCTTTGTGTCTATATATCCAAGGTAAGCAGAGCCACGAAGGCTCTCCCCACAAAGGTTTGGAATCCTAGGATGTCTGTAATTCTAAATTCCCATGGTAACCCAATGTCCAACCTTAGGACACTGACGTGAACATCCCCGTTCTAGGGATCAAGGGTGATCAATCGCTCTCCCATTCAATGGGGGAATGATGATCAATCGAAGGAATCAAGTTTTCTACTCTTTTTGATGCAAAGTGATATTCCACCCCTTTCCCAGAGCACGTTCTAGGGTACTCCCACTGAGGTAAGTCCCTAATCATCCGAGAGTGGAGCCACAAGACCTCCGATGTCATCCCACATGGAAAGGTTCTTTGATCTGCATCTTATCCAACCGATGCCTCAACTTCTTCCATCGTAGGGTTACCCTCACCCATTAGTGGGAGAGGAGGTCTGTGGTTGGTTGAATCTCTCACATACTCCTTTTTCTCACACCACATATGATTCATGTGGGCTTAGATACTTGTGATGATTACAACATCCACAAAACCAATCTGTCTTGAACTATGAGAACTCTGATTTCTATTCAAACTAGGATATGTTTGCTGCCTACTTGAAGGATCGAGCTCAAAATGGTTCCCATCCAAAAAGGGTCCACCCAATCATGTCCCCTAAAATGGGTAGCTTCCACACGTAAGCCCCAACCCATACTGAACTACGTGGGCTCTGATTCCTCTCATGATGATACATAGGAATCTCATATTATGGGTTCGATCCCAACATCTAGAAATCTTATATCCCCCTAGATGATGATCAACTATAGAGAACCTTATTGCATGGATTAAGTCATAATTGAATCCATAGCATCAAATCCATGTAAGCCTACGATGATCCAACAAACTAAGGGTAGCTCAGGGATACACTCTTCAGAAATGAACCAAGGATTCAAAAACATATGAACATGACTTAAATCTATAAGAGAGTCCCATAATAGGAAATAGTTCCCCAGAAAAGGGTGAGATGAGCCTAACTTCCCATCCTCTTGACCTATAGAGTCTTTATGGGTCATTGGACAAATCTTCATCCAATAAGCGACTGCCCTTGGAATGTAGGTCCATAAATCATGGATACCAGGCTGTTGGGTGTTTCTGGCACCGTAAATAAACTTGATGGTGACCATATGAGGAAGTGATATCCTAAGAGTACTGATTGGACAAATACTTAACCCCATGCAATCGACCGATGGGACTATTTGACTATGGCACCTCCTTCATAATGCAAAATTGATAAACTGCCCAGTCCACGCGGTGACAATCCATTCCCCTATAAAGGATAATAAAACAGATCAAGTTATAACAAAGGGGGCGATGAGAAAGTTTCCATAACAATAGAAGAATGCTCATTGTTTGACAGACCATTCTTTATATTTTTTCCAAACTCGTAAACGTGCTTCCTTAGAGGTGAAACATACAGACCCAAATATTTACATATATGTGTATGTATTTATTTACATATATTAGAATATAAACATAAATATATATTTTTTATTGAGACACACATGTTTATATATAAACATCACTTGTATAGGTATATATGTAAAAAATAATTTATTAATTATAATAATTTTTTTATAATATTTTATTTTAAATTAAATGAATAAAAAAATATTTGTTTTCACATGGTTTATATGTCTAAAAATACATTTATATGTAAATATGTATATATAAAAGTGGTTTATGATAAGTAAATATAAGAAAATATGTATAAATTTAATTATAAATAAAACTAAAATATGAAAAATGTTTAAAATTTAAAACCATAATATAAATTTGAATGTAATCCTTGAAAATAAATCCAGTCTCTATCGAAAAAAGATAACAAGATCCCCTTAAACAAGGATGAAATTCCATTGAATGTTAAAAAATTGGTATACCTCGACTAAAAAATCATTTTTGGAGGATTTATATATCTTTTTGTCCTTGAAAATATCATTGAGGTTCCCCTAATTACTAGGGTGTATATCTTGTTAAAAACATTTATTTGATATGTGGTAGAACCCAAACAAACACTCAGATCAAAAGTTACATATGTTTTAAGTTCATGTTTAATTTCAAAATTTTCTTGAAACTATAATAAATTTTAATCTTTTAATTATTAAAAAATTTATTCCTAATGTGGTTTTATTTCATTTCATAAGATTTGATTTGATTGGTTTTTGAGGAAAAATAGACTCTCAGATCAAAAGTTATGGTCATTTGATATTGAAGTATGATTTTCAACTTATTAAAGATTTCATTTATGTTTAAAATTATTATTTAGTAATAATTATCAATATTTAAATATTTAAATATTATTATTAATAATGAATATAAATAATTAAAATAAATAAATATTTTTTGGGTATGGTTGATCACTATAATTTAATAACAAGTTATTCCAAAGAATAAGTGACTTAAATAATAAAAATAAACTTTTCTTTGCAAGTTTTATAAATATAATATTTCTTATATTTATGAGTGAATAATACAGTAATATTTATTTATTAAATAAATATTCCTTATTCAAGGTTTAGTAATTTTTTTTAAAATGGGTAGGCGCAAGGACCATTTTATTGAATAAAAAAATAGAGACATCAAGAAGCACATATAGTAGAAGATATTTAGAATAGTTCATCAAATCCCCCATCACCAGGACCCAATCTTTTTTATAACATTGTTAGTGATCCTTCGTTATATTTCCCGAAAGGATCCCCAATCCATTCCTTGATTTCTACCGCGTCCATGATCCCTATGGTGAAGAGATTCCAAGTCTCGCGCCTGTTGATTAAGCTTTCCAATGTCTGTATGTTCTGAGGAGGAAAAAAACTGGTTTTAATGGTCTGATTAGAAATAAATGATATTTATTTATATTGATAATACAATGTACAATTCAAGTGATTATTATTATTATTATTATTATTATTATTAGTGGGAATCAGATCAAATAAGAATATCAAAGATGGTTAGGGTATTGTGTGCGATTTTACAATCCTAAACCTGCTATAATAAATATCTAATTATATATCTTTCCTAAAACAAAATTAGTGTTCACAACGGATTGAGTGAGACTCTATAAATACCTAGATATATAGATCAAGATACATTGAGTAGTGTCCTCCCCACCTATCTTAAGCTATTGAAAGATTGTGAAGAGTTTTTCCTCTCTCAAGAAGAAATTTTCTAAACTCAATCGCGAACAATCTAAGTGATCATGGTAAGTCAATCTATAACCATGTGATTCTAAAAAATCATATAGATATTGTGGTACATGTGTGGATCATCCCAAGAGGGATTCCTCATTTGGATCCTATAGAGTATTGGTAGTGTGATGAGATCTTTTCCACCAATCTTCAAAGAAGAGAGAATTATTAGATATGTTAATTCAATATGTTCATATAAATTAACAATAGATTACAAGTGAAGATCCATCACCCATGATT
Source organism: Viscum album (assembly GCA_963277665.1). Taxonomy (NCBI): domain Eukaryota; kingdom Viridiplantae; phylum Streptophyta; class Magnoliopsida; order Santalales; family Viscaceae; genus Viscum; species Viscum album. The sequence continues at coordinate 1,892,197,328 of OY728158.1, read as the reverse complement.
CATACACTTTAATCTATTCATGTAATCTAATGATTTCATTGGACATTACCTTTTGATTATGTAAAGAAATGATTACATGTGATTCATGACTAAAATATGAGTTGGCCATACTAACAAATGAAGCTTCTGCTATACTCGAAACCTATAATAACTACCCATTATTGGTAATTATTGGCACTTATGGATAACTATTAACAATTATTGGTAATTATTACTAATTATTTGAAATTATTACTAATTAGTATTAATTATTACTAGTTATTAATAATTATTACTAACTATTGTTAATTATTATTAATTATTGGTAATTATTACTAATTATTTCTAATTATTGGTAATTATTAATAACCATTTCCAATTATTGGAAACTAATGGTAATTATTTCTTATTATTGGTAATTATATACAATTATTGGTAATTATTACAAATTATTTGTAATTATTTCTTATTATTACTAATTATGGCTAATTATTACTAATTATTGTTAATTATTATTAATAATTATTAATAATTATTAGTTATTATTAATTATTGGTTATTATTACTAATTATTAGTAATTATTACTAATTATTTTTAATTATTATAAATTATTGGAAATTATTTATAAATATTTCTTATTATTGGTAATTATTGTGAATTATTTCTAAATATTGATATTTTTTATTAATTATTACCTATTATTTCTAATTAATACTAATTATTGATAATTATAACTAATTATTACCAATTATTTTTCAATCATTAGCAATTATTAAAAAAAATTTCTAATTGTTAATAATTATTACCCATTATGGGTAATTATTAGTAATTATTAAAAAATATTTCTAATTATTTGCAATTATTGATAATTATTTCTAATCATTTGTAATTATTGTTAATTATTACTAATTATTACTAATTATTGGTAATTATTACCAATTATTACCAATTATTTAGCAATTATTACCGATAATTACCAATTATTTCTCATTATTACAAATTATTGGTAATTATTATAAATTATTACTAATTATTAGTAATTAATGGAAATTATTACTAGTTATTGCTAATTATTATTAATTATTGATAACTATTACTAATTATTTATAATTACTTTTAATTATTTCTAATTAATTACTAATTATACATAATTATTATCATTATTTCAAATTATATAATAATTATTTACTAATTCCTTTCTAATTATTTACTAAATATTTACAAATTATTATTAATTATTACTAAATATTAGTAATTATTATTAACTAATAATTATAATGAAAAATTGTTTACTATTTATTACTAATTGGTACTAATTATCTATAGTTAATATAAATGACTACTAATTAAGGATAATTACAAATAATTAATTATAATTATTCCTAAATATTCTTAATATAAAATAATGTAAATAAATTAATAATTAAAAAAAATTAAAATCAATACCTTAAAAATGACGCTTTTCTAAAATAAATACAGTGATGTGATCCTAAAAACATCCCTATAAAAAAATTAATAAAGAGAGGAATCATGATGAAACAAAAAGATGAGCTCAGAAATTGTGATGGAAGAATTGTGATGAGGGGAATTATATAGGTTAGATTAGTTGCGATATACTATTTGCAATGTGTTCCGTTGCAAATGGTTCCCACAAAAAAATACTTAAGGCGGTGATCGAAATATCATTTACTATGGATGAACAAATCCATTGCAAATTCCACCCACTTTAAATACCGTTTATTTACTTTTCTGAATTCGTATTTATGAAAAATTGAGGATATTTGTTGCAAATAGTATTATTTGGGATTGAAGAGTATCAAGTATTTGTGAGGAGATATGATCCCATTACAAATAAAGATTTCTCGTGATATGGTGTGCAGTGGAGCCAAAAGTATTTGCTATGAATATTGGATCTCATTGCAAATAACCCATCACAAATTTTAGTTTTTCTTTTATTATAATAATATTTTCTCATGGATTGGGACTAATGTATAAATCTTGTAAAACATGTTTTTTTTCTTTTGATTTCGTTTCTTTTAATCTTTTTCATTCCAAAATTTCGTATCTGGTTCCTACGAGGGCATTGTAGTGTTGTAACCTAGTTGAAGTTTGTATTCTATGTTATAGTTTATCATAGAAACAAGGTTTATTTCTGGTCAATAAGTTATTGTGAGTTGTTTCACTATGAAAACTTCAGTAGTTGATCTTTCAACTACGAGGTTATAGGATCCCCAATACATCATACACTATGGTGTGATCTTCAAATCAACCATAAATTCAAAACATTTGCATAATATCTCATTTCTAACACCTTATAAATCACTGTGTGATCTTTTGAATATCCACCAATCTTTCTCTCATTACAGTGTGATGCACACCTTCATAATGCAAGGCCTTCCCCCCAAGAAACCTCCAAAGATAAGTTCACTACTAGTTTTGACATCTTCAGAACTTGGAAATGAGCATTAAAATATAGTACATTTATCCTTATTCAACCAAAGACACACCAAACTTCTATATCTTGTGGCTTATGGTGAAAACCTCATACTCATAACATAACCATTGGTGTTACGTTCTGATCCCATCATCCATGGAAATATATAGCTACACCCAATTCTTAGAGTGACTTTATAATGGTGAAACCTTCATCTTCATGGTGCATTCAACATCCTTGAGGCATGCCATTGTTTCTTTTCATAGAAATGGCTTTAGGCCTTCTCACAAGATTTTATTCATATAAAAATATCATTGTGGCATTATGGTACCAGTTACAGTGTGACACTAAAGATGTAATTATCACATTGACTGAATTTAATCTAACACAGGATGTTTTGTAGCATGGTCTCCTCCTTTATAGGGAATCCATCCCTCTAGCACTCTAGATTACTCTTATGTAGTGTCCATTAGATCATGATTTTCACCGTTGCGACATAATGTGTTCTTATTTCCCCAAAACTCTTATTCTTCTCCAAATTCCTACATTCATGTTTATAATTCATTCAATTCTATATTATACTATAATAAACATGTTATACTATCAAAAAGTCCAACCATTCCAGATTACTCATACACAAAATATTATCATGTCATGTTACTAATATATCGACTACTAACCTCTTTACATTTTATTCCATCTAGACACTATAGGTGCTTAAATACATCATCACCTGATCATCCATGATAATTCTCATCATCTTATGCCTTTTATGTCAATATCATGCATAATCATATCCCAATTTATGGTTACAATATATAGGAAATCATATAATTCATTCCTACATAACTATATCTCTATATCTCCTCATGTTATGTAATTAAATTTCTAGTTATTTTGAAACACTATTTATTATAAATAGATATAATAAAAAAAAATATAGTTGCAACACTTTTTCATTTGGGTCATATATATGGATGTTATTAAGGGCCACATATCTTTTTTGTTACCTAAAATCACTTGTCTAATCTCATTAAAAGTCACTGAGATGCCTTTTTCTATGTAAGGTAAGGATTCATAAAAATGTCCTTTATGAGGATCAAGGAATGAAAAGGGTTGATCCAACTTCTCAACATTGGTTGACTATTTGAGGTGTTCTACTCCTTCATCAAAGGTATAACTTTTAGGAACAAATAGTGGATTTTTGGGATCCACACAGTCCAAGTTGATGGAGACAGATGTTTCCCAGAATAGGGTCTTCTGTCTTATAAATTCTTAGATACTGTAACACCCCAACCCTAGTTACCCAGATTCGGTGAATTATTACAATCATTGGAATGATCACAATAGATCATGTCTCAAAAGATCTATTACTTTAGTATCCTTGGAAGTACTAGACACAAAAATTAGTTTTTCATTACATCATGAAATAAAATAACAACATCATTTTTACGCTTTTAACACACTTATATGCCTTATCTTATCCCTGCAGGTCAATCATAATATACTTCTTCACATCATGGGAAAAGAAAACATAAGAAAGGGGTGAGAATAGATGCTCAGTAAGGATAAGAATATAATGGAAACAATCATAAATAAGCATAAACAATTAAGGCAATGTATAAGACTAAAACCCAAGACTTTTAAACGTAAACTTTAGAATAATACGGAAAAGATAAATCAAATAGTTCCATTTACTAATTCAAATGGATATTCTACTAGTCAAATAAACACATGTAATATAAGTATCCAATTCATCATGATGGAATGCATAATGCCGGACATCCTAACCAAATAGTTAAGGCCTCATTACAAGGCTACAAATAAAATTTTGTCAAGGCCTTGTGCCAAGACACTAGTTTGTCTCATGATACATACCTTTGTATTGAGGATTTATAACGGGATCCACCCATCACTTATTATGTTCAATGCATTCCTCATATGAAAATGTTAAAACATAACGTAAACATTCATATTATATCTAGCATACGAAATGTAAATAATTGAACCATAAAACATGAATGGTATAAAAATAGAATATCCACAGTCAAACATATCACAAAATCTTCAATAAAATATTGAAGATTGTATCATAATAAATCAACTTAAAATAAGCGTAAAATCCAACAAAGGATTTTGATATATATGACTTCAAAACTATTTGAGAGAAATACCTCTTTTATGTTTGAAGTCAATTAAAATACACTTAATTATAAAAGAAAAAATTTATTTTTATAATATTCCTATAAGATTTTAAGGGAATCTTCGAAGGTGTTATAATAGCGGAAAATAGCCACACCTGTCATATAAGTTAAAAGAAATATTCTGTCCTTTATGTGTTGAAAAGGTCATAAAGTACCTTATTTGGAAAGAGACGGAAAGATTTTTTTCAAACCATTTTATAAAAATTCAAAAAAGGGTATAAATTACATTAACCCATATTCTAGTAAATAGTAAAAATGCTTTGAAAAACATTTTTAGGGAACACAGATGTAGATCATAAAGATGTCCTAGTAGATACTTACGTACAAACAACCTCAGATAATAAAGATATTGTCAAATTAGCCCTTATGTTGTACTTTTCCTTGGTCGAGGGTATGTTAAACTCCTTTATAATAGTTAAATAATTGATATTAAGTTATAAAATAACCACATTCAAAAATATGATATCATATATAATCTTCTAATATTTATTTGTTAAAAATATTTCAGTAATATCATTGTTTTAGTTATTAACTGATTCATTTTCCTTTATATGTTTTTTTATGTTAGTCATGTTTGTTATGGATAGGATGTATTTGATTCATATAAATAATTATATTAAGTTCTTTAAAAAAAATTTAGTCATAAAATGGAAATTATTCTTGAATGGTTATGATGGAGAATGAATCTCATCGCGTTTGTGGAGATGGTAATACATACGTACACACGAGCGACAATATCAATCTAGTGATGGTGAAAATGTATTTAACTGGATGGTATATCAGATATATATAATCATTAACATATTAAATTTATTATTAAATCAATTATACACATTATTATACCCATCCAAAAAATGAGGCGTTGAATAACAAACTACACCACCACATAGAAACGATAACCCGTACGTACACAAGTATGGCGACTATGTCATTAATAGGATGGATAGAACAATGATTATGGTTGTCAAATATTTATAATAACATCATAATATATATAAGGTATTGTAGTTATTATTTTGATATAGAAACAACAAAGAAATATGAGCTGGAAGAAGAAATGAACTTTGAAAGAGGTGATGAAATAATTAACTCTTCTTCTGGTTCTTCCTTTTGATTTGAACAAAAAGGATCCATAGGTTGGATTTTTTGTCAAATTAAGACCTCAAAGATGATATCAGGGTAGTTGGGAGGATATTTGAGCATTTATTGGCCGAGATAAATGGATTTGGAGGTGTGATTTTGAGAGAAGGGGAAGTACCCTTTTATAAGAGAGGTGAGGGTCACTTTAGGAAAAGATTGAAATATAATTTTATTATAAACTCATTTTCGGTTTCTAATGGTTCAAAATGGATTTATTTAAGGGATAAGGTGGGTATGGGTCTACATATTCTCACCAAATATGTTTAGACAAGTTTAGGTCACCATATTAACCTTATCTTTTATATTTAACTCTTGGTAAAATAGTTTAACATTTACCTTGTCTCCATGTGTTTTTATATTTTATGATTAATAACATTACTATAAAATTCAAATCTAAACTGAAGTGGTTCATTAATGGAATATATAACCTTATCTAAGTTCTTTTTCCAAGTCTTATATTTTTAGGAATTTTATATCATTTAATAAAATAGTATTTGTTTTAAAAACTCATTTATGTCAATTTTGACACTATTTAGTATTTGGTTTTTGTGAGTCATTAAAACTTTATTACTTCAAAAAATATTAATTTAATATACAATAGCATTTCATATTAACCTTTAAAATTCTTGTAATGCATCAAAAGTCTCAATTTACATTTATTTTAATATTTATAATTTGAATTATTTTAACCTTTCATTAATAAGGTAATTACTACATCATCATTGTGTCAAAAGAAATTTAATTATTTAATGCCTAAAAATTAAAAATAAAATACCATGATGTAGTAAATATATTTATCTTTCTATGTAATATTTATATTAGAAATTATCTTATTTGTAACCATATATTAAAAATGTTTTAGTTATTAAAATTTGAAATGGGCACTTTTAACTCTTCTTTAAATAAAATAATAATAAATTTCCTAATCTAATACAAGTGGATTAAAAAGGGTAATATTTTATTCCTAAGGTTGATTTTGGTCGAAGTAAATTTATCCAATAGAATTACGACATGTGTTAGAGTAATTATAATACCATTTTTAACTTTAATTAACCTGTTTACTTTTAACCATGGTAAATAAAATTCCAAATATACTATTCATCTAAAATTATTTTCATCTTATTGAACCACTTTTTACATAATAATTCCAACCATGTATCTCAGATTTTCGAAATTCAATTCATAAGAGAGGTAAAATTATGTTTGATAGAAATTTTCAAATGTGCCTAGAAGGTGGGTAAAAGATGTTAAAAAGTTCAACAAAATTTTATATATCTAATATTGTTATAAAAAGACTCCAATGAACTACATTGGACTAATATAGGTGTTATGTATTATTTTTGACTTAAAATAAATTTAAATAAAATAAATAATTATTTAAATAAAAGGTTGTTTTAAACAAAAATGCAGTGTTTTTAAATATTCATAAAAAATTAAAAGTTTTTTGAAAAATATCAAAACATCACCCAAATATAATTTTGATATTACCAATCCAAAAATTAAGTCCAATTTGAGAAATAAAATTTATAAAATTTCAAGAAGTGGGTATTACAATTCATTACTACTTTTAAAATGGCTAGTTTGATTTTTTGTGGTGTGCTAAAACTCGAAGTTTCGCACAACACAAGCTATTGTATTATTCAAAGAGAAGTGTAACACGGAAGCTTGGGGTGTTACATTATACCATCCTTAAAATAAATTTCATCCTTGAAATTTCTAGAATATTAATGCATAAAAATATTTGGGTGGTTCTTCATCATAAGTTCCTTAAGATCCCACGTGCCCTCTTCCATTTTGTGGTTTCTCCATAGATCTTTTACCAGACAAGTCGTACAATTTCTCAACACCTTTTCTCTGGTATCAAGAACCCTGATAGGCTCTTCACAATAAGACAGATAGAGTACTAGTTCTATTTCTCCATAGGTGATGACATGCGTTGGGTATGGCATGTATTTTCTCAACAGTGAAATGTGGAACACGTCATGAACTTTGGAAAGACTTAGCAGCATTTCCAAATGGTAAGCTACAACTCCAATTTGATCTATAATTTGAAAAGGTCCAATGTACCTAGGACTTAATTTACCCTTCTTACCAAATATTATAACACCCTTCAATGGAGATACCTTCAAGAAAACATGATCTCCCACTTGAAATTCCAAATCCTTACTTCAGTTATTGGCATAGCTCTTTTTCTTACTTTGATACGCTTTGATGTGGGTTTGGATAATCTCCACCATTTCCATTGTTTCTTCAACAAGTTCTAGGCCTATGAGTTTCTTTCACCAATATCATCCCAAAAAATTGGTGTGTGACATCTCTTTCTATATAACGCTTCTATATAGTTCCATCTGAATACTTGAATAGAAGCTATTATTATTGGAAAATTATACCAGAGGTAAATACTGATCCCATATAGATTGAAAGTCAAGTGAAAAAGTTCTCAACATTTCTTATTAAGTTTTATTAGTCCATTAGTTTGAGGGTGGTAGGCAGTGTTCAAAAGAAGTTCAGTATCTAGGGTTTTCTGACAATTTTTCCAGAATCTTGACGTAAAATAGGGATCACGATCAAAAACAACCGATAGGGGTATACTATAAAGTCTTACAACTACATTAATATAGAGTATTTCTAAAATTTGAAGCGGTAAATCTTCTCTTATAGAAAGAAAATGTGTTGAATTGGTATTGTGATCAACAATGACCCATATTACATCATTCCTTCTAGGATTCTTTGGTAGACCCATGAAACATTACATCGTAATATCATCCCATTTCCACTCAGGTATGGGAAGAGGTTGCATGACTCTTCTAAGATGTTGTCCTCAAGCCTACACTTATTGAAAAACCATACATCGTAACACGCAATCAGAAATCACCCTCTTCATGTTGTCCCACCAAATATGTTCCTTCAAATCTCAATACATCTTAGTGCCACCAGGGTATATAGAGAAATTAGATATATGAGCATCATCCAACAATTAGATTTTTAGATTAGGTATATCATGAACACAAATCCTTTTCCCAAATTTCAAAATTCCATCTTCATATACAAAGTTGATCAATCTACCATCATTCAGAGCTTTAATTTTATTTTGAAACTCCTCATCATCAGTGTGAGAACTTTTTATCCTTTCTAGTAAAGATGGGTTGAAAACTATTTGAAAAATTACTGATCTTTCACCTTCCATTATTATTCCCATATCAATATTTTCTAGATCCATGAACATAATATCCCTTTCAATTATCATCTTACTCAGAACTCTATGATCCTTTCTGCTCAAAGCATCTTCCACCTTATTTCCATTCCCCAGGTTGTAGTGTATAGTGCAATCATAATACTTGAGTAGTTAGAGCCATAAACTTTGCCTCATGTTGAGTTATTTTTGTGAGAAAATATACTTCAAACTCTTATGATCACTATATATCACACATTTTCACCATAGACAGTGTCTCCATATATTTAGAGAAAATATTACAATTTCTAACTCAAGATCATGAGTAGGATAGTTTTGTTCATGAATTTTTAGCTACTGTGATGCATAGGTAACAACCCTATCATTATGCATAAATACACAACCCACTCCTTTCATTGAAACATCACTATAAATAAAAAACCCATCATTCTCTAATGGTAAAGTCAATATTGGCACATTTACTAATCTTTTATTCAATTCCTCAAAACATGCATCACACTTTTATGACCAAACAAATTTAACCCCTTTACAAGTGAGATTCGTTAATGGGATAACCAATCTAGAAAAATTATGAATGAAACACCAACAATAACCTACTAAACAAATAAAACTACGTACCTTAGTTATAATGATCGGTGCTGGCCATTCATGGATTTCCTTTGTCTTTGAAGGATCAATAGAGGATCCATCCTTAGAGACAATATATAATAAAAAAGAAATTTCTTGAATCCAAAATTCATAGTTGCTAAACTTCCTATATAATTGAATTCTTCGAAGAGTTTTTAGAATAGTGCGCAAGTGATTTTCATAAAATTCATATCTTTTGGAGTATACCAAGATATAATCAATAAATACCACTACAAAGTCATCAAAATATTCCTTTAAAACACTATCCATTAGATATTATAAAATAGATGGTGCATTAGTTAGTCCAAATGGTGTTACTGTAAACTTTTAATACCCATACCTCATACGAAATGTTGTCTTTGGATTGTGTGCCATATTCATGCACAATAGATGATATCCAGATCTAGGGTCAATCTTTTAAAAATATTGAGCTCCATTAATTTGATCAAATAATTCATTAATGTTTGGTAGGGGATAATTGTTCCTTATTTTTATGGCATTGATCTCCCTGTAGTAAATGTACAAACTCATAGATCCATATTTATTCTTAACAAAATGAATAGGGGTTCCCCACAGAGAAATAATAGGATGAATAAATCCTTTATTACTCAATTCATCTAGTTGTTTCTTTAGATCCACTAATTCCACAATGGCCATTCTATAAGGGGTCTTCGATATAGGCCTTGAACCAGGAATTAAGTCAATGGAAAATTAAATTTTCCATTCTGAAGGATGTCTACGTAAATCCTATGGAAACACTTCAACATATTCTTGAACAATAGTTAAATCCTATATTTGAACATTATTTTCCTCACCCATAGTTATTTCACTCCCTTCATTCCCAATTATTGAATTTAGTAGAGATTCTGGGGGTTAATCTAGATAAGAATTAGACAGTGGCATTTATGTTGTAAAGATATGGTATTCCATATTATCATCAAAACTATAACATCCTTAATATTACAATAAATTTTCGCATCATGGTTTGAAATCCAATCCATACTGAGGGTTATATCAAATTCAATCATGGGTATGATAATAAGATCAGCTGATAAAGAATGTTTGTATGCCATAATGGTAACTGATTGACAAAATGTTGTTGCAATGACACATCCCTGAGGAGTTTTGACTAACAAATCCTTTGTTAAGACAAATTAGAAATATTTAATTTTCTTGGAAAACTGGGAAGATATTAAAGAATACGATGATCCAGAATCAAATAAAACATATCCTAATTTTGAGGAAACTATTAAAGTACCTGCCACCACATCATTAGGAGCTTCAACCTCAGCAGTTGTGATTGCATAAGATTGTACTTGCTCCCTTGTCCTTTTCTAAGTTATGTTTCATTGGTACTTAGGACATTCATTTTCATAATTCTCCATTTCTCTACAATTATATCATTAAACATTGATAACCTCTTTCTTTCCCTTGAAATCACGTGCTTGGTCGCCTTTTTCACAACACTTGTAACAAAATCCTATTCCGTTCAGCCAAGTACCAGGGTGTTTTTTCCCACATTTACTCTAGGATGGAAATTCATCTTTCCCCTTTTCCCCCTTATTTCCATTTCTAGAGTGTTCAATAGATATCTTCTTCTCTTTCTTTGCATTAAAGTCATAAGACTTAGAGAATTCCTTTTTGATCTTGAGAGCACATGAGAATATATCTTCATACGATGAGAATGATTGTGAGACTAATGCTCGAGAGAGAAATGGTTTTAACCTATCAAATAACCGATCAATATCACTCCTTGGGTTACACATATAATATGTAGCATGCCTTGATAACTATGTAAAGTTAGCCTCATAATTCGGGAAATTCTCATCCTCATTTTTCCTCAGACTCAGAAATTGCCCTTCCATATCTTCTCGATGTTCATGAGGAAAGTATTTTTTCTAAGAGAAGATCTTTAAACTCCCTCCATTACATATTTGATACTTCTTTATCCTCCTTTTTGTTTTTAATTAATGACCACCATTGATCTTAATCTCTTGTGAGGCGATAAACCTCCATGAGAAATTATTCCCTTTTGCTACTCCCGAAGCATGAAATATTTTTTCAAAGGAACTTATCCATTGCTCAACTACAAATGGATTTTTAGTCCCATTGAATGTTGGTGGTTGTTACCTCATGAAACGGTCTAAAATTGATCCTCCATATTGTGGATCAGGGTTCTTCATATGGGTAAGGTTATTATTCATAACCTCAGTGAGTTGTCCTCGTATGGTTATAATCTATTCAGCACCAGTTTCATCACCAGCTCCACTATAATTATTTTGAGTAGGAGGGAAATCCCTACATGGATTATGGGCATTGACACAGTTTCTATTCCTTCCACTAGGAACCATTTCTAAACAATGGAATACAATAGATTAGTTTATAAATCACAATACATAATTCCATAATAGTTAAATTCCAAACATAATTTGAACAATTTATGCATATAAGAAATAATCATAAAATAGGTTTTCTTTGAGGAAGTATTTACTTATAAATCCTTCATAATAGTTTTCAAAGAAAATGTGAATTTTCCTAAGCATTTCCCCTGGTATTTTCGTAACCAAGAGTGAAACAAGGCCAGTTTTCATGTACCAGGATACCCTGGGTCAAGCCCAATACTCCTTGTTGGAGTTTTCACTCCTAGGTATATCTATGCCAGAGCCACCTATACCTTCTTGTATCCTGACATAGATATATTTATTGGAAAATTCAAAAAATATCTATATTACAAAATTCCAGGAAGTTCTTCTATACTAATCCTCAAAGTTTATCTTAGGGTAATGTTCACTAATAAGAGTTTTTCTAAATCTAGTTTCTAAGGTCTGTACTAAATCCCCTCTAATACAAACTGTAATGCCTCGACTCAAGTTGCCCAGAGTCGGTGCATTATTAAAATAATTGGCATGATCACAAGAGATCAAGTCTCAAAAGACCGATTTGTTTAGTAGACTCGGAAGTACTAGATACATATATTTGTTTTTAATTACATCATGAAATAAAAAAACAACATCATTGTGTCCCATTTTAACACACTTATATATCTTAGACTATACCTGCAGGTCAATCCTAATATACTTCTTCACATCCTGGGAAAAGAAAACATAACAAAGGGGTGAGCTCAGATGCTCAATAAGGATAACAATATAGCTGAAACTATCATAAATAGGAATAATATTTCAGAAAATGTATAAGAATACAACCCAAGCCTTTTCAACTTAAAATTCATCATAATATGAAAAATATAATAAAAATAATTCCATTTACTTATTCAAATGGACATTCTTCAAGTCGAATAATCACATGTAATATCAATGGCCAATTTCATAATGATGGAATGAATAATGCCAGACATCATAAACACATTTTCAATGAATCATGCCAAGAATAAAAATAAGATTTTGTTAAGGCCTTATTACATGAAACTAGTTTATCTCATGAGACCTACTTACGCATCAATGAGCTATAGCGGGCTCCACCCATCACTTACTAAGTCCAATGCATTCCCCATATGAAAATGATGAAACATAATGTAAACATTTATATTAAACTAGAAACAAATGTCAATAATATAACCATAAACCATGAGTGGTATAAAAATAGCACATCCACAGTAAAAAATATCACAAAACCTTCAATAAAATATATAATATTGTATTATAATAAATTAAATTCAAATAATCGTAAAATCCCACAAAGGATGTTGACATAGATGAAATAAAAACTATTTGAGAGAAATATATCAGTCAATTTTGAAAACATTTAAAAGTCATGTGATTTTAAAAGAAAACATTGATTTTGATAATATTACTATAATATTGTGAGGTAAAATTTGAAGGTGTTATAACAGCATAAAATTCCCTCACCCATCGTATAAGTTAAAGAAATTGTTTTTTCCTTAATTTGTCGAAAAGGTCATAAAGTACCTTGTTTGGAAAGAGACAGAAAGATTCATTTCAATCCATTTTATAAAAAGTATAATAAGGGTATAAATTACATTAACCCATATTCTAGTAAATATTAATTTTTTTGAAATACATTTTTAAGAAACACGGATGTGGATGATAAAGATGTCCCGGTAGATACTTACGTACAAACAACCTCAGATAATAAAGAGATTGTAAAATTAACCATTAACTTGTAATTTTCCTTGGTTGAGGGGTTTTTAACCTATTGTATAATAGTTAAATCATTTTTATTAAATTATACAAGAACCACATATATAAATTTGATATCATATATGATCTTCTAATATTACTTTGTTAATAATATTTCAGTAGTATCATTGTTTTGGTTGTTAACTGATTCTTTTTACTTTATATGTTTTGTTAATTAAGTCATATTTGTTATGGGTAGGAAGTATTTGATTCATATACCGAATTATATTAAGTTCTTAAAAATTATTTTTAATCATAAAATGAAAATTATTCTTGAATGGTTACGATGGGGAATGAATCTCATCACGTTCATGGAGACGGTAATCTGTACGTACACATGAGCGACAATATCATTATATTTATGGTGAAAAAGTATGTAATTGGATGGTAAATCATATATACAGAATCATTAACATGATTCATTTATTATTTAAATCAATTATACTCATTATTATACCCATCCAAACAATGAGGGGTTGAATAACAAACTACACCATGACACGGAGACGATAAGTCGTACGCACACACATATGATGTCTTTGTCATTAATATGATAGATAGAATAATTAATATGGTTGTACCATATTTATAATAAAAATATAGTATGTAAAAGGTATTAGATTTATTATTTTGGTATGTAAAAAAAAGAAAGAGTAAGTGGATGAAGAACCGAACTTTGAAAGAGGTGATGAAATAATTTCCTCTTCTTTAGGTTCTTCCTTTTGATTTGAACAAAATGGATCCTTAGGTTGCCTTTCAGATCTATGTAAGGCCTCAAGGTTTAATGGAGGGTATTTGGGAGTATATTTTATTAGGTATTTGATGAGGTAAATGGATTTCGAGTGGCGATTTTGAGAGAAGGGGAAGTAACCTTTTATAAGAGAGGTGAGGGTCACTTTAGGAAAATCTTGTAATATTATTTTATTATAAAATAATTTTCCCATTCCAATGTCTTAAAATGTATTTATTTAGAGGACAAGGTGGGTACGAGTCTAAATATTTTCAACCAATAGGTTTTAGGCAATTTTAGTCACCATATTAACCTTATCTTTTTGATTTAACTCTCAGTTAAATAGTTTAACATTTACCATGTCTCCTTGTATTTTTATATTATATGGTTAATAAACATACTATAAAATAACAAGAAAAATAGAAGTGGTTCACTAATGACATATATAACCTTAACTAAGTCCTTTGGTAGAACCATGTATTTTTAGAAAATTTATATCATTTAATAAAATTATATTTGGTTTAAAAACTAATTTATGTCAATTTTGACACTATTTAGTATTTGGATTTTGAGAGTCAGAAAAACTTTATTACTTCAAAAAAATTAATTTAATCAATCCCAAAATTTCATATTAATATAGAAAATTCTTTTAATTCATCAAAAGTCTCAATTTACATTTATTTTAATATTTATAATATCAATTATTTTAATATTTCATTAATAACTTAATTACGACATCATCAATGTGTCATAAATAAATTTAATTATTTAATGTCTAAAAATTATGGTTAAAATACCATTATGTATTAAATCTTTTTATTTTTATAATGTATATTTTTAGTCGAAATTATCTTATTTATAGCCTTATATTAAAAATGGTTTAGTTATTAAAATATGAATTTAACACTTTTAACTCTTCTTCAAATAAAATCATAATAAATGTCCAAATGTAATCCAAGTGGATTAAAAAGGATAATATTTTATTCCTAATATTTATTTTGTTCTAAATATACATATCTAATAGAATTAGGACTTGTGTAAGGGTAATTATAATATCATTTTTACCTTTAATTATCCTATTTACTTTTAACCGTGGTAAATAAATTTTAAAAGTTACTATTCAAAAAAAATTATTTTCATCTTATTGAACCACATTTTACTTAATGGGGTCAATCATGGATCTTTAATTTATGAAATTCAATTCATAGAAGCAGTAAAATTATGTTTTATGGAAATTTTCAAATGTGCCTAGAAGGTGGGTAAAAGATGTTAAAAAGTTTAATAAACTATTATCAATATAATCTTATTATAAAAATAATACAATGAAATATATTGGAATAATATAGGTATTATATAGCTATTTTTTACTTAAAATAATTTTAAATAAAATAAATAATATTTTAAATAAAAAGTCAGTTTTAAACAAAAACGCAGTGTTATTCAGTTTTCATCTAAAATTGATGGTTTTCAGAAAAATACCAAAAATTCACCTAAAGCTAATTTTGATATTCTAAATCCAAAAATGAAGTCCAGTTTGAAAAATAAAATTTATAATAATATAAAAAGTGGGTATTACTATTCATAACTACTTTTAAAATAGCTAGTTTGATTTTTTATGCTGTGTTATTACTCGAAGTTGCGTACCACACAAGCTATTGTATTATTCAAAGAGAAGTGTACTGTGGAAGCTTGGGGTGATACCGATACCATTGGACTATATTTTTATTCAGTAAACTGAGTGTTAGACCCTCATTTTGATAAATTTTCACCAAATCAAAGTTAGTGCAAAATATTCATATGGGATGAGGCTTCTTATCATTTTTGACTAGAGGTGGTTTATGAACTATGTTTGGTTACCCATTTCATGGGACAATATTTTTTAGGGGATACATCACTTAGATGGGAGAATAAGATGAATCCTTGACTTTGTATTTTTTTTACCTCAATTCGATGGATAGGGAGTAAAAAACACTTCTTTAAATTATTTCAAGGGATAGGAGGGGAATCTTATAATCCATTTAGGGATGTCAACAACACTACTTGATTTGTTTGAAGATGATTTGAATCCCACTTATAGTACCCAATGTTAATGTGTTATATTTCAAAGGATTTGAGATGTTATTTTTTACAATGAATAACTCCCATATTAGTATTAATTGAATATTTATAGAATTGGTGATATAATGTGGGAAAAACAATGTGAAGGTGAAACTTTTGCCAACCTACCATGGAAATGAATGTCTTATCTTGGTTGTTAGCCATGAATTTGGAATTTGACATAAGTCATAAATTTACATCTGCAAAATAATTATTCCTAGGGGCGTATAATCACTTCCACTATAGCTATGTGTTTTTATGATAGATAGGGCCATGTCAACATTCTTATATACCTAGAGGCAGAGGGTCCTAAAAGGGATAGGGTAGATCATAAATCCATTATGCACAAAAAATTAGTAGAAATTTATATTTTTTGAACCCTTGTTTTAATTATCATGAAATCATGTTTATTATGTTATTAATGATTTTTAGGTGTTATAATGGCATTTTATATTATAAGGCAGGTTGATGAATTTTTTGATAAGTATTGGAAAGATCCACCATTAGACTCTAACCACCACCAAACATGAATCATCACTGATTATGAGTCACCACCATACAATTCACCATGAAGATGATTTTTTTGGCTAAGTATGGGAAAGACCCAACATGAGATATGACTCTTCATTGAACCAAGAAATTTGGATAAATATCAAAAAGACCTACCATCAAAGAGAATACGCCATTGAAGCTGACCTACCATCAGACTATACCTACCATCAACAAATTTGGAAAAGTACTAAGATGAATCAACATTGAGACAAGTCACTACTAAGATGAGTAACCATTTTCATAACTCACCCCCAACTAAATTCACCTCCACAGTTGTATCACCATTATGAAGAGTCACCTCCACTATTTCTATTGACATTTAATTATATGTTTATAATAACTATATCATCAAATTTAATTCCAAGTGTTATTTTAAACCTTGTTCTTAAACTATTACATGAATGCATTATAGGTTGTTTCAGTCCATCTATATGAGGAGAAGATTATTTGGATTATTATTATTGCATGATGCTGAAATATTAGGAAGAATACCCCCTCATGAGATATAAAGAAAGATATAAAGAGATATAAAAATATATATAATGATACACACAAAGAGATATATGTCACATAAAAGTGAGAAATAATATTTCATGAACTAGAGAGTGTTGTGAAGTGTCAGACCTATAAAAGAGATTACGCACTGCATCTTGGTTGCACCAAATGATGGAATATTGAAGCACATCAAACATCTAGTTCCTTCTCAAAGTTAGAAAAAAGAGTTCATGACACTTTGTTTTACTGCCATTTTCAGACACAAGACTCGATCTCCTATCCAAGATACATCCAAGGATTCTCAAGATTCATAGTACATTAGATCGAGCGGCAATATCTTCTTTACATTTTAATTTTATATCTCTATTTATTTTCATTACCTTATGAGTAGTGTATGATTTACTCTAAATTCTAGATATGCACACTAACTCCTTTATGGACTGAAAAATTGGTTTTATATTTTATACCTGATTGAGGTTGTGGATCAATATTATTTGTTTAATATTCTTGTTAGAATCTGATTTTCATGTGGAGAGGATTAGGTCTTGGCATGATACTGAACCTCTTGTATTTATTCCACTATGTGTTTTGTTTTGTTTTACTTCTAATCTTTAAACCAAATATTCTTAAACTATAAAAAAACAATACTTTGTTTATTAGGCTTAATTAGTGTTTATATAATGTTTTTATTAAGTAAATTGATTTCAAATGTTAAAGTAATATTCATATATTTTTTTAACTATCATTTAATCAATCTTTGAGAAATATTCTAACAGATCAAAAATCATATCGATCTTCTATTTTGATTAACTAGGCTATTTTAATTGTTTGGTGGATTTTATTTAAACCTGGTTTGAACATAAATTTTATTGGGTACTCAATTCATTCCCCCTTTAGATACACACTCTTTACAACATTTGTTTTCAAAGGTTTTTTTAAAATCATTTCAATGTAATTTTAGTAGAGTTTTAAAGATCTTAAATATATATAATTTCTATGTTTAATTATTTAAATGGATAATAGACAAGATTTTTGATATAAAAAACAT
Organism: Viscum album; assembly: GCA_963277665.1. Lineage (NCBI taxonomy): Eukaryota > Viridiplantae > Streptophyta > Magnoliopsida > Santalales > Viscaceae > Viscum > Viscum album. The sequence goes on along the minus strand of OY728158.1, from coordinate 1,892,178,671 downwards.
CCTATATTTAATTAAAATAACTATAATCAATGGATACTAAAGATGAAAATTCATATTGAAAGTATGGGGATTGAAATTTGTTTCGCTTTAGAGGATAAATATGAATTTACTACAACTTATAGAGTTTTAGGGGATGATGCTACTAAAATTTCTTATAAAAAGAATTACAATGTTATTAATTCTCTATACTGTTCCTTAAAAGATGAATAATTTAATAGGATAATAGTAGAACTGCCTATTAATTTTGAGAGACATTAGATATCTCACAAGAAGGAATTATTACTGCTAAAGAAATGAGATTCAACACTTGTATAATTAATTATGGTACATTTAAATGAAACCTAATGAGCTGATTTATAATATACAAACCATCTTTAATTAGATAGTGAACATAAGGATATCATTGGGAATCCAGTGTTAGAATAAGATCAAATCAAGAGACTGCTGATATGTCTTCAAGATTGATGGAGCGGGACATCAGTTTTAATAAGGGAAAATTGTGACATCAGTAAGCTACATTTTAAGGAATTTATTGGGAAGTTGATGATGTATGGGCAATATCTAGTGGGTTTTTCATGAATAGGATGATGGACCATAAAGGAAATCTATTTCTTTCAAAACTACTGCATCAAAATAGGAGGAAAATGATAAAGTTCAAGTTACAATCTCCAGTGATGAGGAATAATTAGACGATAGTGATGAGGAAATGACCAATCTTGATAGATGATTTAATGGATTCTACAAGAAGAAGAAATTCATTAGGAAACTAAGATACAAGGTAATGTATTATAGTATATGGAATTGAAAAAAGAGTTAGAAACGATATGAAAATAAAAATTATATTACCTATTATGAGTATAAGAGAAAATGACATGTTAAGGATGACTGTACAAAGATGAAATATAGAAAGAAGTATGAGGATTGGAATATAAAGTATAATAAATACATGAAATCCACATTAAGTTCCTCCAAGGATTGATCTAGTGACATTGACTCAACTTATGATAAAATCCCGACATAGAAAATATGTGCGTCATGAAAAATATATATGAGGTACCTAATGTCTCTCATGTACCTAATTCTAATCATTATAAAAATAAACAAAATGATGAAGACATTTCAAAAGAGTAAATTTTTGAGTATTTAATTATTATTAAAGATAATTTTAATGAAATCAAAGACAAATAAAAGATTTTGATGAAAAAACATCTCTAATCTGCTAGAATTATAACTGAACTAATAATAGAAAAAAAATTCTCAACTACTAAAAAAGAATTTAGAACTAAAATTGTAAAAATAGAAACTAAATAAATAATTAGAGTTATTTAATAATGGATGTGAAACTCATAATCAAATATTAGTTAAAAACATTTCTCCTAAATATATTATTGTTCTATGTTATCAAACTAGATAGGGAAGAATTGTTATGATCACTTGTGTTCCTAAAACCACCATTAGAAATTCTACTACAATTTTTAATTCATTTAGACCAAATAATGTTTTTATTTAAAAAAATTTACAATCGAATTATAGGAAACCTATCAAGAAAAATCGTGTTTCTAAAGACCTAATTACTAACATATCTATACCCAAGAAAATCTGGGAACCAAAATCATTCTTTTTATAAACTTTTTTTTTAAAAAAACTGCTTGAAAATATCCTATAGAAATCAATAGTAATTAGACAATGGATGTACCAGGCATATGACCAATGATTAATTGAGATTAAAGAACTAGATAATGGTTGATGGTGGTAATGTCTCCTCAGGTGATGATGATAAAAGAAAGATCACTGGGCTTGGCCAAATCAGTAACAAAAACTAAATTATAATTTATAAAGTACTTTTTGTTGATGGTTTACAATATATTCTGATTAGAATTTCTAAATTATCTGATGTTGGTTTTCATGTGAAATTTTAAAACAATTCATGTAATGTTTTTAATTTTAAAAATTATTTATTATTTACTACATTGAGATATGAGAATGTGTATACTATTAATATTGATTCTTTAATTTCTCAAAATATTTCTAGCTTAAGTTCCTTTCATAGAGAATATGGTCTTTGGAATAAAAGTTTAGGACACTATAACATTCACTCACTTATAAATATTAGAAGGAAAGGGTTAGTCCTAGATCTACACATACTTGAGTCCCCAAATGAAAATGTATGTAACCCCTATAAAAAAGTGAAAAAACACAAAATATATTTTAAATTAATGAAATCTGTTTTATATTCTCAACCTCTTCAGTTGGTTCATAAGGACTTGTTTGGACTATCTAGAGTTTATAGTTTAAATGGGAAGCACTATGTCTATGTACTAGTATATATATTTTATTATAATACTTGGTTATTCTTTATAGCTCAAAAAAGTGAAGCATTCCTTTATTTTACCCAGTATTCTTGATCTTTAGAAGGCCTTAGTTGACTAAGAATTAAGACCATACAAGAAGCTGCTTTGATTCAAAAGGGACATTTCCACAACACTGTGCATGAATTTGCAATCCTGAGGTATCCAATGATTAAAGGCAACTTCTATTAGATGCATCGCACATTTGAGGTGTTCTGGAGATCCCCCCTACCTGGATGGATCAAGATCAATATTGATGGCACCTCTAACGGAAATCCAGAACCTGCATGGTGTGGTTCCATTTTTAAGAATCACCATAGTGGGATCCTTGGATGATTCATTGGTAAATGTGGCATTTCCACCTAGTTTGAAGTTGAGATGCTGGGCTTGATACATGCCATTGATTTTTCCAAACTCTTTGGTTGGAATTAACCTTTGGATCAAAAGTGACTTGACGACTATCGTCCAAGCAATTTGGAATGACACAATCTACATTTCTTGTCTGATTACTACCCACTGGATGTAATTATTCCATACACTTAGAGATCTTAACTATATCATTACACAAGTTTATCAAGAAGAAAACATGTTTGCAGATGGCCTGGAAAACATGTGAGTCAATCATGACATTACTTTTTTCGAAGACCTTCCCATTGCTCTCCTTTCATTTCAAGAAAAATATTGTAATATGATCCCGTTTTTTAGATTCTTGTAATATTTATTTTTTTAATAATATTTTTTCTTTGGTCATTTTTGACAAAGACGTCAACTTTTTTAAAAATTACTATAATAAGTGATCATGGTTGAGAGTTTTAAAATCAGGACTTCGAATCATTTTTCCAAAAAAATGTCTATAACCATAACTTATATTCTCATAGGACCACTCAATATAATGGAGTTGTATAAAGAATAAATAGAACCCTTAAAGAGATAGAATATATAATTATCAACGAATATGACTTACCTATCAAATTTTGGACAAAGGCTATGAACACTGATAACTATATAATCAATAGAGTTGTAACTAGATATCTTTTGATTAAAATCCCTTATGAACTTGGGAATAGTAGAAATAATAAGGTCAATTACTTTATATTTTTTGGTTGGAAAGTATTTATTATTATCAATACAGATTATATTCAAAAAATTTACTCTAAGAGAAATGATGGAATTTTCCTAGGTGATTCAACTTCTAGTAAATAATATAGAGTTTATAACAAAATAGATAATATTGCAGAAGAGTCTGTCCATGCTAAGTTTTACAAGACAAATACACATAATCCTAAGAATTATTTATAAAATCTTGAGGATTATTTATCCACCTTGAACGTAAACTCCAAATTTTTTGATTCTTCTATGAAACAAGATGAAAAATACTTTAGTTTAGAGGAACTTGTAGAACTTGATCCTAATCCTCTAGAAGACCCTAAGTTGAAAAGCCCTTGTTTTTTGAGAGTTTTTAGGACTCTTAAAAACAATATTATAGTTTTTTAGAGACATAGATATAGATAAAAATACTAGATCTTCTTTATGAAACTATGTTGAAAATCAAGCATCCTTATCAATGCTTGGACCCAAGAACATCAACGATGAAATTAATGATGAGTTCTGGGTAATGGCTATAGAAGAAGAATTTAATCAATTTGAAAGAAATAAAGTCTGAGAACTTGTTTATTGACCCAAATAAACCGTGAATATGGGTAATAAATTAGTGTTTACAAACAATGTTGATGAATCTAACATAATATTAAAGAATAAGGTAAGACTAGCTGCACAAGGGTGTAGTCAAGAAGTGGGTATAGACTATGAAAAAATCTTTGCACCTCTAGTCATAAATGAATCTATTAGAATACTAAAAGCCTATGAAGAACATCTAGATATAAAACTATATCAAATGTACATAAAATGTGAATTCTTGAATAGGTATATATATGTGTTTGTTTTTATTAAACAACCCTTGGATTATAAAACCCTAATTTTCGAAACCATGTTTCTAAATTTTTAAAAAGATTTATGTGGTCTAAAAAAATATCCCAAATATTGGTATGATAGGATCAACTATTTTATTTTTAAAAAATTAATTTCAGAAGGTATATATGATCATACCCTATTTATAATTTTTTTTTCAAAAGATGTTTTAGTTGTTCAAATTTATATAGACGTTATTATTTTTAGATCATCTAATTTTTTTATGTACTAATTTCTCAAAGATGATGAAAAATGAATTTGAAATATGATTAATGAGTGAACTGAAATTCATTATTTGTTTTCATATTTTTTAAAATAAATAAGTAATTATTTTAAATTAAAGTAAATATACTAAATAAATTTAAAAATGTGTTAGTTTGGAAAGAAATAATAGTAACAACACTCCTATGAGTACCGTCTGTAAATTAGATCTTGATGAATCTAAGAAAGCAGTGGATAAAACAAGTTATAGGTATATGATTGGAAGAATTAACTAATTAATAACTAGATAACATGAAATTATGTTTTCTTTTTGTACGTTTTCTCGTTTTCAAGAAAACCCAAAAGGTTCAAACATAGTTTTTATGAAAAGGATTTTTAAATACATCAAGTATACAACCAATTTAGGATTTTTCTACCATAGAGAGAAAAAATTTTAGTTAGTTATTAAAATTCTGATTTTTGTGGTTGGTGGTTTGATAAAAAAAATTAAATTTAGAAAATTTCACATTTTAGGGAAGTTTATAATATCTTGGTGTAGTATGAAATTTTATTTGTCACACTGTCTACTGCTAAAGTTGAATATATAGTTGTGACAAGTTACTGTGCTCAATTTTTTTTGGATGAAACACACTTTTCCAGTCGATGGATATAAATTACAACATGTATCTATTAATTTTGATAACACATGTTATATAAAAATTTCTAAGAACCATGTATCTCACTATATAATCAAACACATTGATGTAAGACATCACTTTTTGAGGGATCATTTTCAAAAGGGGGATATAAATCTTGAATACATTTGTACTGAACATCATCTTGATGATATTTTCACCAACCCTTTGAATTATGAGAGAATAAACTACAAAAAACATTTACTAAGAATTATTAATTTCAGTTAAGTCTAATTTTATGGGACCCACCATTAGAGTTTTACCCACAATTGGAGTTTTACCCACCGTTGTGTTTACCCGTTGTTGGTTTTGAAGCCACCATTCTATACACTTTTTACAAAATATATGTTTAATTCTATTCAAATTTTATTTCAATTTTATTTTTAAAAATACCTAAATTCATAAAGAACATAATTTATAAATTTGTATAATTTCAATGGTCACTTCCTCATACCTTATTCTTGAGCCACACAATGACCCCTTCTCTCCCAAATACCATCTTTCCCTAGCCTGCTCCCAAAACATCTGAGCTTATCACCATGGTTAGTGTAAAGAGATCCACAATGTCTTTTGTGAATGAGTGAATCCCTTCAAAGAAACATAAAAGATATCCCATCTATCCAGTTGATGTTGAGCTAGTGAACCTGGAGATTGCTTAGAAAACAGTTGTACCGAAAAAATAAGTTCATGTTGAATGGTTGATTCCACAAAAGTCTTTAGTTCTTAGATTAATGAAAATCCAGGTATGGGAAAAATGGGTTTCATCTAATGGGAGGCCCCTTTATCCTAGGTTAGTTCACTATTTCTATTAGTATGTCGAGTTATGTTTTGAGGAAAATGAAGACTGGGTAAGAAGTAGATTAATGTACCCAAATTTGTTTTTTCTTCTGGATAGTGGGAAATATTTCATAAAGTTCCTCAAGAAGGTGTCTCAAATGAAAATCAAGGAACTATTCCAAGTGATAATGATTAATTTGTTCATAAGGATTATTTTTCATAGTTTAATGGAGATGGGTTAGTAATAAGACCAGTTTCCATTGTTCTTGATGGAGAATGCTTCTTTCTTTTCAAGTTTATCCAATATATTTTATTCCCAAGGAAAGCTGATCTCTCCACAATGAAGCATCAAGATCTATAACTATTATTTATTATTAAAATAGCTGAAAATATAAATCTCTACATTTATTTAATGCTTCATATGAGAGAGATGTTCAAGACATCTTACAGATAAAACTTCCTGATCTATCCAAAGTTTATTTTGACTATATCAGAGGCTAAGGTATTGGTTAATGAAAAATAAGAAACCATAGTAAATGTAGTGTTTTTTATTGCAATGGTAATTTTTTAAATAATGAAAATGAGATGGAACATATGGAAAAAACAATGGATTGATGATGATGACAGAATGATTGAGGATTTCAATCTAGTTGATCAACCTTACAGTCCAAAGAGTATTTTGGATCCTAGTTTGGATCCAGATTAAGTGGTTCATTATTCAGATGAGGAAGAATTGGAGAGTAATGTCTCTAGTGATGAGGATAAGGAGTTTTCGGTTGATGAAATTAGTGACCCAGACCTACCTAATAAATTTCAATCCATTATTTATGGTGCTCCTAGCCCTCCTAGATCTCTCCCTGTCCAAGAGACTCTCTTAAAAGAAGTAAGTGAGGAAGAATAAATTGAAGTTTCTAGTGAATAATAGTTCAATAGCACTTTTAAGTCTTCTAAAGAAAATGGAAGTGAATAGAATAGTGAAAATGGTGAAGAAAATTATGATGAAGAATAAGTAGAATATGATGAAGGAAATAGAGATGACAAAGATGAGAGAGATGCTTATGGTGATGACAGTGATGGTGGTTCTGACCATGATGGTCATAGTGGTTGCATTGGTGCTAAGAATGTTTATATGCCTCATGAACTTATTTATTCTATAGTTTTATCAATTATTTCTAGATATAAAGATAAAATGATCATATTTTAATAAGTATATATAACTACTAGAGATGAGAAGGAAGAATCTATTGAGGGGTAGGAATCCCCAAGCCTGGATAGTCACCCTGTTTTTGGTGATTATGTTGTGCCTACAACTAATGTGAAAATGGTTGCTGAGAAGATAAATATTTAGAAGATATCTGTTGAGAAGTTGAGTGTTGTACCTATTAATGTTGAACCTAATTTTTCTTAATTTTATATAATTAAGTCTCATGGGGTGACTTCTATTATATTGGGAGACCCGACTCTTTAGGAATGGGATAAGTTTCCAGGGTTTGTCAGGATTAGGTTGGAATACTCTAATTCTGATAATGGTAGAAGCCCACCTAAGCCTGATTAACCTTCTTTTAGAGAAGAAATTTATCCTAAGGTATTATTATTAGATCAGATAAATTCTATAGAAGAACTTTAGTGTTTTGTTTTATTTTTTTCTTCAAGTTCTGAGCTTTCATTGACTTCTTCTATTGAGAGAGTTACCTCACCTACCATTTCATAAATTATAGTTGACGTTGTTACAAAACCTGACATAAAATACTTTAGTGAAGTTATTGATTTTGATTTTGAAAGAATATTTAATATTCAACCTCCCTTGGTTACTAAACATAGTGAGAGATATGAAATAAATCTATTCAGGCTTCTGATCCAGCACATCTATCCCAACATGATTCATCACATTCATGAAGTGAATATGGAAAATAGGTGGTTAGAAAATGATATGAATAATTTGAAATCTATCATAGATGATATAGGATATTAATTTGTTAATTCTATGTCTTCCTTGTTATATAGGGTGGATAAAATTTCTTCCATGGGTTTTACATCATGTTCTCTTCATCATTCTCTTGATGTTGAGTTGATATGGTTAGTGGTTAGATAAGAGATTCATGGTGTTTCTAGTGATGTACCTGACATCCCTCATGAATGTTTAAGTAAAATCCATAATAATAGTGATCATGTTCGTATGATAATCATGGAATATATAAATGATATTAAATCTAATATAAAGACAATTACAAAGTTAATAAAGTATTACATTTTGGGGATTTATTCTAAACATGAAATTTACTCTCATTTAAATTTTCCTTGTTGGGATCTTTAGAATGCCTCCAGTCATCCAAGCCTTCAAAGATAAAATAAATCAGTTGAAGTATATGACTATAATACCCAAGTTATTCATGAAAGAAAAAAGGAATTTTCAATGCTATGGAATGAGGTGTAAATATTATCACAGAATTTGTAAATTCGATGAAACCCTTTCTTCATATTTGTATAACCACATTGGTGGCTCATTATGCCATTGAAATTACTACCCATATCAACCCTCTAGTTTCTAATCCAGAGTTCTTTAGACTAGTTGTAATTAGATATTCAAATTAATGTTTACCTACTTGTTTCCAACCTTTCAGTTTGACTCCCTAAGAGGCTGTTCAGCTTCCCAGACCAATCTTTATTAGAGAGACTCCTTCTATACATGCTTTTCCTACAACCATCCCTATATCTACCTTAAATTTTAATTAAAAATCTTTTTATTCTGATAAATAGAATGGAAAACCATCACTTTTTCCTCATACCAATCCCAAAAATCATTGATATTATAAATTTAAGTCTTTGATAGGGAGTTTTTGTATTAATTTTTGTTGTACATTTTTTGTTGTACTTTAATTTATTTTATTAATGAAAATTTTATTTTTATTCCTCCTCTATTTCTTTGAATTACTTTTTTTATTTTCACTTTTTGATAATCCCAAAGGTGGAGAATGAATTTATGGAATTTAGTAATTCATTTTAAAGTGACGATATTATTTAATAGAATTAGTTAAAATATTTTAACAAGTTTTTTGATAACATTGAAAATAATTCTTTAACATTAATTCTATCATTTTCTACATCCATAAATGATTTCCATTTAGATGGAATATGTTTTTAGTGTATTCCTTTGATACCATTTTGTTTTAACTACATCTAATTATTTTACTATTTAATTACCTTTCATACTATATTTCTTTACTTTATTAACTCTATTTGATACTATTTTCAACTTAATATCATTGATACCATTATTTATTTTTAAATTTATAAGTTGATCTATTTTAAAAACAATGTTTATTCTACATGTTTTATAACAGTTCCATAATTTGTGATCATCAAAAGGGTGAGATTATAGGCACCTTTCTCTTAATGATCATCAAATCATCTTTCTTATAATATTAATGAGTTTAATGTGTTATGTTAGAATTTTATAATATAAGGTAGGATGATAAATTTTTGGTAATGTGTTGGAAAGACTCACCAACAGACTCTACTCACCACCTGGCATGACTCACCACTGAGGATGATTCACCATCAGACAACTCACCATCAGGATTAATTTTTCGCTAAGTATGGGAAACCCCCATCATCAGATATGACTCACCATTGAACCGTGAAATTTTACTAAGTTTCAAAAAGACCAACCACCATAGAGAAGTCAGTGTTGAAGATGAACTACTATAAGACTTTACCTACAATCATGAAATTTTGAATAACACTGAGATTACTACCCATTGAGACAAGTCATCGCTGAGATCAGTTACCATTGAAATGACTCACCACCAGCCTAAGTCACTGCTAGAGTTGTCACACCATTCAAAAGAGTCACCATCACTATTTTTATTTACATTGAATTATATTCCTATAAAATATATATTATCAAATTTAATGCTGAGTTTTATTTTAATTACTATTCTTAAACTATTTCAATAATTCATTAAGAGTTGTGTCAGTCAATCAGTATGAGGAGCAGAGCATCTTGATGAGTATTGCTATATACTTTGGATATATTAGGAATCATATCCCCTAATGAGATATAAAGTTATATATATGGAGATATACATTGATATATGAAGATATATATTGAAAACCACAGTGAGCATATAAGTGAGTTGGAATATTGAAAGAACTATAGTGTTATGTGAAGTGTAGGACTTACAAAAGATATTACATGTTGCATCTTGCTTGTACAACACTATGGAAGGTTAAATCACATAGAACATCTAGTCACCTCACACAGTTAGACAAAAGAGTTAAAGAAAATCTTTTATAATAACATTTTCAGAAAAAAGTCTTGAACTCCTATATAATCTATATCTAAAGAGTCTCAAGCTTCAGAGAACATCATATTGAGAAACACTATATTCTTTATATCTTTATTTTCTCACTCTGTTTTTGTCTTTACATTATAAGGAGTGTGAGATTTAATCTATATTTTAGATACACTAACTGAATCCTATGATTTAATTGGATGAATATCAATATCTTCTTAACTCTCTTTACACATATTTTACCATGTGTCGTGGAAGAGGTCCCCATGTGGCATGTGTTTTTGTATTCCCACAATTGTTGTGGAAGAGGTCCCTATATGGATAGGAATGGTGGTCTCTTATTTTATACCTGATATAGGTTGTGGATCAATATTATTTATATAATATTATTAGAAGAAGTTGATTTCAAAGTGGGGAGAATTAGGTCTCGACATGACACTGAACCTCTTGTATTTATCCCACTGCGTGTTTTGTTTTGTTTTACTTATAATTTTTAAAATGAATTTTTTAAACTATATACAAAACTACTATTTTTATAGTTAGTCTTAATTAGTGTTTATATAAGTTTTGGATTAAGTAAATTGATTTCAAAATATAAATTAATATTTATATATTATTTTAACTGATACTTAGTCAATATTGGAGAAATATTTTAAAAGATCAGAAGTTATATCAATCTGCTATTTTTATTAACTGGGTTGTTTTAATTATTTTGGGGATTTTATTTATACCTGTCGTGAATATAAATTTAATGGGGTACTCAATTAACCCCACTCTTGAGATACTCAATCCAACCAACATATATAATTAGGTACTCTATCCATATAAAGAAATCTGATGATGATAATCCCGACTCAAAAAAGAACATCTTGTGGCCCAGGATGGGATCTCTATAAGGACCTGAGCACACTCCCCCTTCTCCACTGACTAGAAACTAGAGCCGATATATAATAATCATCATTGGGGAATAATTTTACCTCACATAAACCACAAATTATATGAAATGTGAATAAAATTTTAAATTTAAAAACTAGAAAACAACTATAAAAAACAATTTTAGATAAACCAAACAAACAAATTACAAAGAAGTAATATAAAATCTGTCCCATATCTTAATATGACATGATAATCAACAGAAGGCACTCATGAACAGTTGATGATCTGTCTCATCTTATAATGTATAACCAAACACCACCACATTAACCATGAACTTAGATCTTAAGATCCTTTATCCAAGAACATCATAGCATTACTGAAACCTATATCATAATATAAAATACACACACACACACACAACAATATGATAGTGTATGGGTATGTATGAATACCTATCCGTATATTCCAATAGCTTCTTACAATCCCATGAAAACTGACTCTCAACTATGAAACCAATTCCAGTTTTAAAAGGTTATAATATATTAAAAAAATAGTTTATCATAGTATAAAATAAAACTATAAAACAAAAAGATATAATATAACTGGTTATTTTTCCTAAAAAAAGTAACCCCTCCTGGTTCCTCCCCAATATGAAGTCCAAGTAAAACTAATAATAATGAAATAATACATGGAAAACAATAAGCACATAATATAAATGCATTCCTATGATCATAGCATACATATATTATGGGTCATCACCCATATAACAATTTCCTAAATTACCAAGCTCATCCCATTTATATGAAACTTTTCCTAGAACTCCCTTTTTATCTCAACTATTCAGACCTTCCATTCATACTTTACACTTCCTGTTTATTTCTCCTATGCTACAAATTTAGTTGGAAAAATAGTTTTTCTAATTGAACTGATTTTATCCAAAATAACCCATCTAAACCCAGTTATTAAATTCATTTAAACCATGAAATCCAAATTCTAAAAACAAATCATTAAACCCAAATCCCATGATTTAATTTTAAGGCCCCAAACCCATATTTTGTCAAATATTAAAACACTAATTATCAAATCAATTCAAATAATTATTTCATAGTTGCAAACATTGATAAAAAAGTCTAAGAGTACATAAATAACTCATAAAGGTATCAAAATCTCATAAGAAATGAATAATATACACATACCTTATGCATTAATCTTAGAACCCCACATTTAATGTCAGTAATTGTGACCCCACTCTCTAAACCCTTTCAGTAAATATAGTGAAATCATAATTCCTCTATTCATGATATAATATAAATACCTAAATCTAATCCAAAAGGATAGAACTATATAAGGAAGAAGAAATAAATAAGTAAATAAATAGATAATATGATGAATATTTGGGATAATTAATATCAAATCTCATATTTGATGTTTGATTTGGTCAATCTTAATTGGAAAAGAGTTGTTGGATGATACAGAATCCCTAATTTAACTCTGATGGAATCTTAGATCTATCCTAAGTTGAGTTAGGGAATCTAATTAGGCTTACATAAGGATAATAATCATCTTAAATGTCAAATTTTTTAATGAAAAAATCACTGCTCTATTAGGATACACATTTAAAAAAGAATATGCAGTGACTATACATGTTCATATTTTCCTAAACCCCGATTTTCATGGTCACTTGGGAAACTTACTTGGTACTATGATCTAACTATGAAATTTTTTCCCCAACAACCATGTGACTTGGATGGTGTAAATTATTTGTTCTTGGGGTCATGGGCCCTGACTGTAAATTAGACACTACTCCTTCAAAACTGAAATTTGTACATAGAAAAACCCTTAAAACAAAAATAATTACCCATCTAACACAAGATGTTATAATTATCCCCAAAACAAAATTTTTTGACATATAAAATTTAATTGGATTGATTATTTATTGAAACATTCAGACATTGGTACCTTATATGATCATATCTCCCACATCGCAACTTGAATCAAACAATACAACCATAAAACCTTCACAAGTGGAATAATATGTCCTCTCAGGATCTTATCCCACCTATAATAAATCCCCATTGGTTTTACCATAATGGAAATATTCAGTTCCAAATCTATTAAATCACAAAAAGAATATGGGATGGACTCATCCAATACTACTTCAGGTGAGAGACATGTAACATAGTGTGTACTATAATATAATTAGGTGGAAACATCTAAAGAGATTCCATATCTTCAACTTACTTGAAAATATTGAATAAAACTCCAAAATAGGGGTGGAAATTTTTCTTTCTTCCCGATCCAACATTTCATCAGTTATGAAGACACGCAAAAGAATACCTGATATCTAGTCATAAACTCCAATAACTGTCAATGAATATTAGTATATGACTACTAATGAGTTAGATATATCATTAACATATTATATATTACATGAACCTGATTCATTATCTCCTACACCATACAACATCCCAAAAGAGATCTCTCTCTTAACTCCTCCCAACACAATGACTATCAACATGGTATTCTATATAATACCTCAAAAAAATATATCTCAATCAACTCTTGAGATAAATTATTGTAGATAAAATCTACCAAATTGAAATGATCCTCCAATGATATCCTAAAATCTAATACACAATCTTGAATATTTTCCTTCAAATTATGTATGGTCTATTCTAGCTATACATTTATTAGAGGTTGATATGACATACTCATCTTAAGATGAATACCCATCACCTACATGAAACCTCACCAAAATCATGAATTAAATCAATTATCTTCATCTGAAATGATCTATAAAATAACACCATGAAGATTAATGACATCATCCATATAAAAAATACTTAACTATTCCACCAAGAATGTTTCCAAAATACATAATAGGTGGGCCGAATTTGGGAGTCAATCTATAATCACTAATATCACATCACGAATCCATAGAGATATTGGTAATTCAATCTCTAAATATATCAGGATTTATTTCAATTTCCACATCAATGAAAATAATGGATTCAAAATTATCATAAGGTTTTTATTTTCAACCTTTAGCTATTAAAACATTCAAGAATAAACAGACATTGAAAGCTACATAACTCTTCAAGAATAAACAAATGAAATAAAAAATTCCCAAAATGTTTTATGAAATACACCCATAAACTATTTTATTAAATTCTAGGGAACCCCACTTTATGTAAGATATAGAGTTTGGATTCCCTACTTTGAAACCAACATTCAATGGTCTTCCCACTATTTAAGGAATTACTAATCATCCTACCTAGAACATCAGTCAATTATATCTCCTTCACTTGGTTAAGAAGGATACAAGAAACACCAATATCATTTAAAATATATTTATTCCCTCTTCATTCGCTTCTAGTTATAAAAAATACATCAAACACATCAGCTGCCATTGATCCTATAATTAGTCCACCACTTGAGATTTCAAAATTAAGCCATTAACCAAAACATTACCCTTTCTTAGTTTGAAAAACAACTTGAAAGAAAATTCTAAAGATACTTCACCCATCTTTGGTAACATATGTTCAAATCCTACTAATAGAAGACACACATCAATATCCTATGATCTGAATATACCATGAACCTTTCTCTAATTAGTTAATTTCACTAACTCTTTAGGGAATGGAAAAACTACTAGAAACTCTAAATCATGTGTGGGATAATTATTCTCATGTGGTCATAAGTTCCTTATCTTATAAACAACCCCATTATAACCTTTAATAATTAAAAACCAAAGTCCATATCCAGATGAATCACAATATATAGAGAACCAATTATTGAAATTATTAAATATTGACACTATAATAGATTTTAGTATCTTCTTTAACTCCTCAAAAGATTCATATAAATTCTCATTCCATTTTAATAACACAACATTATTGGTCAACACCAACATTGGAGATCTTAATATTGAAAATTATTGAATGAAGTTTTAGTAGTACACAAATAATATGAGGAAAAATTAAATATTAAAACAATTTGGGACCATTTATATGACAACTATTCATCAACTTTATTTATGCCCAATGAGAATCAATTGACATGACATGACCCACTAGGGGCCCATGTAGGTCGTTCGTAAGTTGAATGTGGCACCCTAAAATAACCTATTAGAGTCATAAGATTTGTGAGTAGCACTGAGTAGGAATATCTCTCACTATTAGAGGCCTTATCCTATATAAACCTATAATAAACACATATGCAATATACAAGATAACTGGAAACACCATCACCATATGTATACTGAAATAAAAACAATAAAATCCACACTTGAAGCATATAATACCAATTTATTACTATAAATACATATAGCATGGGAAATATTCATATGAATGTTAGAATGGTATGTCTATGTATGATATACTGTATAATACCAAATGTAGTATCGAATATGTAAAATGAGATACAAATAAAAGAGGGGGTGAATTGTATTCTTTAAAAATTCCTAAGAAAATTTAGCACACCCAAAATTCACACAACCTCTAAGCTCTAATAACATTGCTTGATTCTGGAAAAATGATTCCGGAAATAAAACTTAACAAAAGTTTAAAACAAATAAGATTCTACCTTAAAGCGTATAGAATCAAACTAAACCAGAGTACAAATATGAGGAAGTATAAGACAGTTATACTTTCCTCAATAATAAAAATACACAGCAGAAAAAAATACCATAAGTAACAAGTAGTAACTCTTTTAACCCAAAGAGGAGGGTATCCAACAACCCTGGATATGAGGTCCCTTGATTTATACTTTCAAGAAAGTCTATCTTACCCAAACCCAGGTAAGACCTCAATCCAAATATCGGTATCTGTCTTACATCCCCACAAGCCCTTGATTTGTAAGGAAATCGGCACCCCTGACTTCACAACCCAAAGTCTATGATTTCAGGGAAATCGAACCTCTACACTATGAAAATCTGAATGAAGCAAAGTTTGAACGAGCAGTTCAAAACTTTATACACAATTCCTGAGAGTTTATAAGAACCTCTTTATCTAGAAATCACTTCAACAACATGTGAGAACAGTTGTCAAAGTGTTGTCGAAGTTGTACTGAGCTCTTTCAAATTAGATCTTATTTATAGGCATGACTCCAACGGTCGACTCCCTCCTCCAATGGTCATATTCTTCATTGAATTTCAGAGTGACCTGTACACGTGTCACTCAAACAACGGTTAATTGATAACTGAAAGCACAACATCATTTTATAACAAAATAAGTGCAAGTATAACTAAAATATGATATTTGGAATGTAAATAAATTAAAGTTATGAATCTATTCAAGAATGAATTCGGAGTCTAAAATACAAGGATATTCATATTTTGTTTTCTAGGAATTCGGAATCTGAATTATGTAGAATTTTAGAGTCCAAATTTCACAGAAATTCGGAGTCTGGATTGACAAGAATTTGGAACCTGAACATACAAAGTTCAGAGTCAGAGTTCATGATAATTCAGATTTAGAACTCATTAAGAGTTCAGAGTCTGTATTTAGAGAACTCGAAGTTAGAACTTGGATAAGTTGGTAACCAGAATTCGTAATCAGAATTTGGAGACAAAACTCAAAAGAGTTCATATCCATAACTTGTAATATGAATTCATAGTCGATCTTTTCATAAGTTCGTAATCAGAATTTGGAGTCGAACTTCATGAATGTTCGTTTCCAGAATTCTGATATGAACTTCATGAGAGTTCGTAATCAGAATCCGGAGTTGAACTTCATGGGAGTTCGTATCCAGAATTCAGATTTGAACTTCATGAGAGTTCATATCCAGAATTTAGAGTTTTAAACAGAATGCCTCATATCTAAGTATTATATGATTCCAAGGTTTTTGGTTTCAATCTGAATTATACACATAGAAAGAAAATGATATTAACAATGAAAACAAGGTAAGGGTAAATTTTCTTGGGGACGAGAATTTTCCATATAGAAGTAAAACAAGGGTAAAATGAAATTTTCCTTAAGAAAAGGTGTTTGTGATTTTCAAAACAAGAGTAATGGTAAATTCATAAGGAAATACTTAATGACTTAACAATCTCCACCTTGAATGAAGGAATGGAAATTTCAAAATAAAAACCTTATTGACTCAACAATATCCCCCTTTTTGGAAAGCACAAACATCATTACGAAAAATAATATAAGGGAATAGAAAAATATTTTCTAGACATTGAAAATAAAACTTATCTCCCTTTGTTCACGGGCAATGGTGAATACGACTAACTCCCCCTTAGGCTTTGTAACACTAAGGATCGTATTCTAGATTTCCAAAATGAGGATTTTCATTTGAATGTGGAAATATTTATAATGAGAACCACCCTTAGATAAACTCCCCCTTACTTAGGGATAGTTCTTCTTTACTTAGAAATATTTTTCTTTCTCCCCTTTATAATTACTTTTCCTTCTCTCCCTTTGTGATTTTAAAAAATAGTTTGAGGGAATGAAAGAAAAATATAGTACCTGAAATATTAGTATAGACATCCAAACAAAAACAAGAAACCACTGTTTCATTAAAATTATAAGAATTAGTCTAAGGAAAATAAAGTACAAAAAAAGATCATATTTATCTCTATTTTGTTTCTTTTTTCCTTGGGAATAACCTTCTTTACAATTGCCTTCAACTTCTTCAAATCTATGTGATCTCCCTCAGCTTGATTTTATAAGGTTGTGATCCTATCCTCTTGGGCCTTCAGGGCCTCTTTCGGATCCTTCAGCAAGTCTAATTTCTTCACGAGCTTTTCTTCCATCTCAATCCAGAGATCCTTTTCAGTTTTCCATCTTTGGACAAAATAACACAGCTTGGCATTCAGATCTTTTACATCTTGTATCTGAGTATTTTTTTTCAAGATTTAGCTTTTCCTAAAAGCTGTTTGAAAGATTTTTGATTTTGGTATCTTCGGTACAAATGGCTTCCATGACATATTCCCGAAACTGAACAAGATCTTCCATATCTTCAATGATTTTCTTAGACCATTTGGTCATATGCTTGCAAGATTTCCTATGAGCTTCATATTTTATCAAAAAACATTTGTGATCGGCCTCAATATTAACACAAATATCCATCACAATGGATATAGAGTCAATCTTTTGATTCAAACTATGCTGAAGCATTTGGCATCTAAAATCAATTGCTGGAAATATTGGAATGGTATCCACCAGCTTCTTCAGGGACTGAACAACAATATCATGTCCCAGGGAAGATGACTCTGAATCCGACATTTTTCTTGGAGATGGTTCTTCCTCCAACTTTACCAGCATCATCTTAGAAGTTCCTACAACTTGATTCTTCCTCAAAATGTATTTCATTGGAGTGTCAACAACTACTTGTTCAATGTTTTGAGGATCCGGATTGAGAAGTCTGGATTGAAAACTTCTCAGAATCACTTTCTTTTTCATGAAATTCATCTACTTGCTTAATCACATCATCAGAGCCACCACTATTCTTGGCCTGTTTTACTTCTTCTATAGATTACTTCTCTTCCATAATCATCTCTTATGGTTTTTTCAGAGACATGAATTCCATTCCCAGAGTCTCAGTCAATGATTCCACCAGAAAAGACTTCAACGCCAAAATATTCTCGAATGAAATTTCATTACCCCTCAGAAGGGATTGGAAAATTTAAACCTCTGACATCTTCTTCTTGAGATTCTTCTCTTTAGCATACTTTTCTAGCTCATCAGCTACTTTCTCCTTCAAGGCCCTGTCCTCAACAGGATCCAAACCGAACTATGGCTCCCCTACTTTTCTACTCTTCTTATCCTCTGTCCACTTTGCTACCACCTCATCCAGGTAGGATTTTTTTCTTCATAGGTTTATGAGGTGCAGATTGAACTTCCTTAGACTTAGGGGTTTTATCTGTTTCCTCAAATTCCTTCAGCTTTCTTTATTCCCAGCTTTCTTTGCAGGTTCGTCTTCATCCGCAATTTTCAGAACGGATTCTACCTCCTACTCAGGTAGATCATAAAACTCACCTGCCTCCTTAGAAAAACCTAATTTCATCCTCTTGAGGGTGTCATCACTGATCAGCATTACCTTGAAATTACTCATCTTGGAACTGTAGGGGATCTTGAATAATTCTAGGCACCGTTCAATGAGATTAGAAAGTAAGGCATGATACATAAAAATCTGAGCTCTCAGATTACCATTCTTGATATTCTCAATTGTAATGAGAATGTGCTTCATGAGGTTGAGCTTCCATAGGTTTAACAAAAAATCAAAGATGTACATATCACTCTTCTTCAGGGTGTCCTTGTCACCAATTCTTGGTACAATGAGACCATGATCCCATAATTGTAGAATCTGATTTTTGGTAGATAGATGGACAATCTTTGATGTCTTTACATCTTTGAGCCCAAGTCATTCCATATCCTTTTCCTTAATGAAACTTCCTTGAATGTCTGGCATCTTGTGAGAGAAAAATTCGGCTTCTCCTTCATATTCCAGCCCTACCAAGCTCACAACATTGGTGTAAGATAGTTTTTATGTCTTCCCATAACTCTTGAACGAGAACTTTTCCCTACCATCTTTCTTAAAGAAGCAAACTGATTCATAGAATTCTATAAGAAAATCTAGATAGACCACATCCCGAGCTCCTGCCTTTGAAATAACTGTACTTTCCCATCCATTGAGCTTGATGTTCTTGGAAATAATCGAGTCATACTTAGTGAAGAAGTTTAGATGAACTAACCCCTCCATGTAAATTTTCCATTCCACAATTGGATTTGCAGTTGACATTTCTTGAGAAGGTACTTCTACAGACATTCAGACTTGAGCACTTATGAAGAATTCAGAACAGGATTTTGTAGAGAGGCAGAGCTTCAATGTGCACAAGATTGAGAACCGATGTGGGACAACCATTAGGGGTCCCCTTTATATAGCTGAAGTAGTGATGGTTGAACTTCCCATTTGAATCCACTGGTGGAGAATTCTTCAGATCTGATCTAACGGTTAAAATAAAATCCGCAAGGAAAAATTGGGTAGGATCCGATCTTTTGAGATTTTGAAATGAAAACATTCAGATTTAAGGAAACTTCAATCCGAGAAATTTTTAAAAAGAAAAGAAACTAAAATCCGGTAAAAGGTAATTACTAAAAACTTGAGAAAAAATCATACCTTTCTGACTTCTAGGAATATTATTCATACTGAGGAGTATTCTTCTTGAATAACATTGAAAAAAAACTTGAATACGAAAAAAACATCACTACAAAAATTTTCAAATCCGAGAGTTTCAATTACAAAAATTTCATGTCCAAATATTTTTATCATGAAAATTTCACGTCCGAAGATTTTCATTACGAAACATTTTGAAAAAGCGATTACGAAAATTTTCCTTACGATTTTTTTTTAAAAACCGACTCCGAAAAATTTTCATTACGAAATATTTCAACTATGAAAATTTTCCTTACGAAAAATTTTAACTAGAAAAATATTTATTATGAAAAACATCAAAAAACTGACTATGAAAATTTTCATTACAAAAACATTTTGAAAACTGACTACGAAAATTTTCATTATGATTTTTTTGAAAAACCAACAATAAAAAATGTACTCCCCCTATGAAAATGAGTTTATTAATGTAAGTAGATTGATTTAATAGGATGTTAATCAAGGAATATTACCTTATGCTTATCATTCATAACTTCTGTTTAATGTATTCAAATCTATCAGAGGGTAATTATTTTTTGAAAATATCAGCATGTTGATCTTGTGTTCCGATAAATTGAATAATGATATCTCATTTTAGGATGTGATCCCTAAGAAAGTGATACCTAATATCTATGTGCTTTGCACGAGAGTGGTGTATAGGGTTTTCACTAAGGTCAATGGAACTTGTATTATCACAAAAAATTTGTGTTTTATTAAAACTAAATCCATAGTTAGTGAGTTTGTGTTGCTTCAATAAAAGTTGAGCACAATAACTTCCAGCTGCTACATATTCATCTCCAATAGTGGAAAGTGCTATTGAGTGTTGATTTTTGATGACCAAGAAACTAATGAATCTCCTAAGAAATTAAACATTACAGAAATTATTTTTCTATCCATTCTATATCCACAAAATTAATCCTCAAAAAATCTTTTTGCACAATATCATTTCTAGAAGTATAAAATAGTCCTAAATCCATGGTTCCCTTTAAGTTGCAAAAAATTATTTTCACTGCCTTTAAATGAGATTCCATAGGATTGGATTGATATCTTGAACATAAGAATACTGAAAACATTAAGTATGGCTGAATAGCCGCCAAGTTATGTAGACTTCCTATCATACCTCTAAAAGTGGTTTGATCTACTAGTTTCCCAGCATCATTAAGATAAAGTGTGTTTGAGGTACTGATGAGAGTACATATACATTTAGTGTTGTCATATCCATACTTTTTAAGAATATATTTAATATACTTATGTTGAGATATGTAAATTCCTTCTGGTTTTTGAGAAATTTGAAAACCAAGAAAAAATGTTAACTCACCCATCATACTCATTTCAAACTCATATTTCATTATATCCGCAAAGGAATCTGTTAAAGATTGCTGAGTTGAACTAAATATAATTTCATCAACATAAATTTTAACAATCAAAACATTTTTCTTATCTTTATTTATAAAATTATTTGGATCTTCATTTCCCTTAACATAGTTATTTTGAATTAAAAATCATGTAAGTCTATCATACCAAGATCTTGGTGCTTGTTTAAGGCCATATAAATCTTTGGTAAGTCTAAAAACATGATCATGATGTTTTTTATCTTCAAATATAGGAGGTACTTCAACCAAAACATTTTTCTTGAACATAACCATTAAGGAAATCACATTTCACATCCATTTGAAATTTTTTGAAATTGAAGAATGCTTCAAAGGCAAGTAAAATATGAATAGATTCAAGTCTAGCAACTAGAGAATTGGTTTCTTCATATTCTATCCCTTCTTGTTTATTATAGCCTTTAACAAATAATCTAGCTTTATTTCTTACAATGATTCCATTTTCATCACACTTATTTTTGAAGACCAATTTTACTCCAATAATAGAAGTTTCCTTAGGTCTTTTAACCATGGCCCAAACATTATTCCTTTTGAATTCATTTAGGATATCTTGTATGTCATTGATCCAATCATCATCACCTAGAGCTTGATCAGTGCTTTTTTGGTTCTAATTGGGAATGAAATGATAGATGTTCAAATTCATTTTTAAGGAACTTTTAATCCTTATGATTTGATTCACATCACCAATGATACTATCAGTAGGATGATTCTTGAGAAACGAGTGATTTGGGTTTTGTAAAGCCTGTTCGTGAATGTAGGGTAGGAAATCTTCTGGGGTAAATGTTTCAGAAGTATCTTCTTGAAAATTTTCCTTATTAGAAGGATATTCTATCAAAGTTTGATAATCAATTTTTGAAAACACATCCAAGGATATAGGTTGGGGTTGTTTAAAAACCAAAAGATCAGTTTCATCAAATTTAACATGCACTGTCTCTTCAACAGTACAAGTGTTTTTTTTGAAAACCTTACAAGCCATAGAAGTTGTGGAGTAGCCTGAGAAAATTCCTTCATCAGATTTTGGTGTGAATTTCTGAAGATTATCTTTAGTATTAAGAATGAATACCTTGCAACCAAAAACCTTAAATTTGTAAAGTCTAGGTTTTCTACCATTCTATAACTCATAAGCAGTTTTATTAAGAAAAGGTCAAATCAAAACTCGATTTATAGTATAACAAGCAGTACTTACCGCTTCAGTACAAAAATGTTTGGCAATTGAATACTCACTCAACATGGTTCTAGTTATCCATTAAAGAATTCTATTTCTTCTTTCAACAACACCATTTTTTGAGGTGTTCTGGGTGCTGAGAAGTTGTCAGTAATACCTTTTTTACTACAAAAAGTTTCAAAATCAGAATTTTAAAATTATCCACCATGATCACTATGAATAGTTTTGAATTGAAGGTTTTTCTCATTTTTAACATGGGCTCTAAAACGTTTGAAATAAGAAAATGATTCAGACTTCTTTTCTAGAAAATAGTCCCACGTAAACCTAGTGTAATCATCAACCAAGACAAATACATAATACTTGCCCACAATGCTTCCAGTTTGTGTAGGACCAAAAAGATCCACATGCACTAGCTGTAATGCATCAGTAGTTGAGACTTCACCAACTTATTTAAAACTTGATATATATTGCTTTTCATATTGACAAGGATCACAAACTTTTTAAGAATCAAATCTATGCTCTGGTAGATCCTTAACTAGTCCTTTCTCAGAAAGTTTTCATAAGTTCCTAAGGTTACAATGTCCTACCCTTCTATACCATAACCAAGAATGATCTTGCATTGCACTAAGGCAAGCTAAATCTTGTATCCTAAGGTCTTCTAAGTTTAGTTTGTATACATTATCGTTCCTAAGGGAAAAAAAATAAAATATTCCTTGTAATTGTGTACTAAGCACTTATCATTCCTAAAATTCAATAGGTATCCTTCATCACATAACTGACTTTTGCTAATTAGGTTTTTCTTAATAACCTTACCAAATAAAACATTTGAAATCAATGTTTTCCCAAGAAGAACGTTGTTACCAATACCAATAATTTATCCCTGAGCATTATCTCCAAAAGTAACTTTTCCTCCTTTCATCTTGATAATCTTTTCAAAATAGTATTTGTTACAAGTCATATGCTGGGAACATCCACTATAAATGTACCCTGTATTGTTGTTGGTAACATCTCTATTTTCCTGAAAATAAGAAAGTTGGACTTTCAGAATCCAAAATTTCTTGGATCTGGAATTGTTAGAAAACAAAATTTTGGGTATCCACATTTTTTTAGAAAAACAAGCATTATGACACCCAAGATATTGAACTTTATTCAAGGAGAAACTTTCTTCCAATGCCCACTAATTTTACATTTAGTGAAAAAGGGGATTTAGAAAGAACAAAATAGTTATTTTTGAAAACTAGTTTTTGGTGAGTATAACCTACTCCAGTAGTGTTTCCTTGAGGTTTAATTTTAGAATACATCTTGAGAAAATTTTCCATCCTAGAGGTAATGTTTGGAAGAATCTTCCTAAGAGAAAATATTTCAGATTTCAGTCTGATGACTAAATTCCTATCCCTAGGAATCATTTACTTAGAGTTAGATTTTTACTAAAAAACATTCATCTTTAAAATTGAATTCTTAAGATCTTTAGAAAGTTCTTCCTTAACAGAATTTTCTTTCTTATGGTCTTTAGAATGTTTTTCTAAAAGCTCATTTTTATCTCCAAGATCTCTAGAAAGATCTGAAATATCTTTTGTAATAATTTCTTCCCTATTATTTTCCTTGTCTAATGTTTTAGAAATTTTACAATTTTTTGCTTCATGTAACTTGGAAAATATTGATACTTCTTCATATGAAGGTATTTCTTCATTTTCTGAAGATAAAGTATCTTCATTAGAAGTACTATTTAGGAATAGTAATTCTTATCAAGAGATAAATTTGTTAAATCCTTGGCAGAGTGTACCTTGGACATAAGAAATGTATTAGGAAAATAAGTAGTAGCAATGAATCCCATATTCTTCTGTGATGATGAATCATATTCAGAAGATTCACTTTCTGAAGAGTCTCCACAACTAGAACTCCAAGCATCATTAGATTTAAGACTTTTCTTATGCTTTGATTGATAGAATTTCTTCTTGTTCCTTTCTAAATTCCTTTCCTTCTTATCCTTCTTTTTCAAGAAGGGACAATTAGGTCTGATGTGACATGTTCTTCTACATTCATAATAAGTGAATTCTCCATCTTTCTTATCTCTGTAGTTTTTCTTCTTTTACTTACTCCTTTGATTATTCTAAGCTACAATCTTGTTCATTCTCTGAGCAAGATTAGCTAATTCATTCTCAGACATTTCTGTATCACTAGATTATGACTTAAAAATGACTTTCTTTGACTTTAATCTAGTTACCCTTTATGGGGTCTTGGATTTCATATGTTTAGAAGTGGTTTTAATATAAACTCCTCCATTACCATTCTTCTTCTTAACTTTTTCAGCATCTCTCTTCATTCTGGTTTCATGTTGAAGAAGAGTTCCAAATAACCAATCTAAGGAAATCTGAGTGACTTTCCTTTTTTCATCAACATCTATCCTCTTGGAATCCCATTAATTTGGCATGATATCTATGATCTTATCAACAAGTGACTCATCATCCAAACCTTTCTCTCCCATAGATTTTAAGCTATTTCCGATAGTCATAATCCTTTGCTGTACTTTGCTTACAGGTTCTTCATAAGGAAATTTAAAACTATGGTATTTAGCTCTCTACATAGCTCTTCTAGTCTCTATGACTTTAGATTTACCAAAATGTGTAACTTCAAGTGTCTTCAAGATACTATTTGTAGCTTCACACGGTGATATTTGACTATATATGTTCCTAGTCATGGAACATAACAAAGTATTTCTAACTCTGATGTTTTCTTGGTTTTCTGATTTCTCCAGGTTCATAAAATTTCTCAGTTTTTTATCTGGAATTTCATAATATCCAGTCAACATTAGATACTTTTCAAATCTAGTATTGATAAAAAATGTCTTCATCCATTCTGTCCAGTACTCATAATCATTTCCATAAAAAATAGTAGGTCTGGTAGGATTCATATTATCAATAGAACCAACATTTAATCCTATAATCCTTAAGAAAATCTTTGACACACATACTTGTTAGTAGTAAGAGTTTTTAAACAAATGAAAATATCCTAGGCAAGTAACTAGATATTGTATCTCTAAGAAATACTGATTCCAAACATTATGAGTCTGAATATACGAATATGAAAAAGTTTGAATCCGGAAGTTCAATTCTGAGAATTTTCTTATGAATCTAATTGTGAGATTAATTCAGATAGAACCAATCCTCTGATACCAATTGTTAGAATGGTATGTATGAGTATGATATACTCTATAATACCAAATGTAGGATTGAATATGTAAAATGAGATACAAATACAAGAGGGGGGGGGGGAGTTGTATTGTTTAAAAATTACTAAGGAAAATTTGCATACTCAAAATTCACACAACCAATAAGCTCTAATAACTTGCTTGATTACGAAAAAATGATTATGGAAATGAAACATAACAAAAGTTTACAAGAAATAAGATTCTACCTTAAAGCGTATAGAATCTAACTAAACCAGAGTACAAACATGAGGAACTATAAGAAAGATATACATTTATAAACAATACAAATACACAATGGAAAACAAATACCACAAGTAACTAGTAACAACTCTTTTAACCCAAAGAGGAGGGTATCCAACAACCCTGGATAAGAGGTCCCTTGATTTATACTTTCATGAAAGTCTATCTTACCCAAACCCAAGTAAGCCCTCAATCCGAAGATCGGTATTTTTCTTACTATCCCCACAAGCCCTCTATTTGTAAGGAAATCAGCACCTCTAACATCACAACCCAAAGTCTCGGATTTCATGGAAATTGAACCTCTTCACAAAAAAAATCTGAATGAAGAAAAGTTTTAACGAGAAGTTCAAAACATTATTCCCTAATCTTGAGAGTTTATAAGAGCCTCTATCTCTATAAATCACTTCAACATCATGTGAGCGTCGTTGTCAAAGTGTTGTCGAAGTTGTACTAAGCTCTTTCAAATGAGATCCTATTTATAGGCATGGCTCCAATGGTCGGATCCCTCCTCCAACGGTCATATTCTTCCTTGAATATTGGAGGGACCTGTACACGTGTCACTCAAACAACGGTTAGTTGGTAACTGGAATAACCACATCGTTTTATAACAAAATGAGTGTAAGTATAACTCAAATATGATATTCGGAATGTAACTAAATGAAAGTTAGAAATCTAAGCAAGAATGAATTAGGAGTCTGAAATACAAAGATATTAGGATTCTGTTTTCTAGGAATTTGAAACCTGAATTCTGTAGAATTTCGGAGTCTTAATTTTAAGGAAATTCGGAGTTTGAATTCACAAGAATTCAGAACCTGAACTTACAATGTTTGGAGTTAGAGTTCAAGAGAATTCGGAGTCAGAACTCATTAAGAGTTCGGAGTCTGGATAAGTTCGTAACCAGAATTCGTAATCAGAATTCAGAGTCAGAACTCACAATAGTTTGTATCCAGAATTTGTAATCTAAATTCATAGTCAAACTTTTCATAAGTTCATAATCAGAATTAGGAGTTGAACTTAATGAATGTTCATATCCAGAATTCGGACTTGAACTTCATGAGAGTTCGTATCCAGAATTCAGAGTTGAACTTTATGGGAGTTCATATCCAGAATTCAGAGTTGAACTTCATGAGAGTTTGTATCAAGAATTTGGAGTCTTAAATAGAATGCCTCGTATCTATGTATTATATGATTTTGAGGTTTTTTGTTTTAATCAGAATATTACACATAGAAAGAAAATGAAATGAACAATGAAAATGAGGTAAGGGTAAATTTCCTTGGGGAAGGAAATTTTCCATATAGAAGTAAAACAAGGGTAAAATAAAATTTTCCTTAAGAAAAGGTGTTTGTGATTTTCAAAACAAGAGGAATGGTAAAGTCATAAAGAAATCCTTAATGACTTAACAATCTCACCCTTGAATGAAGGAATGGAAAAGTCAAAAGGAAAACCATATTGACTCAACAATGAAAATCCTTTATATTTGGTAGACACATTACAGTAGAAATATCCTCCTCACTACATAAAAACCAAGATCAATATCTAGCTATAATATTCACAACTAGCATCAATAGAACCACCATGATCTATTGTGAATTACTAAGAATCATTAAGAATTATCTCAAAATAACTGACACCTTATCCATGTCTACTAAGACCATATCTCTACTTTCATATGCACATACATTAAACATGTAGGAATAAGTTATGTAAAGGGGTGGGTATAAACATACCCAGTATAATGCCCCAAAAACACCAATGAAAGAAAACTGAAAAATCCATCTCCAAGAACCATGGTATGAGTGAATGAATAAGAGATGATAAAAAAAGATTAATATATTATTTACAACGAGATATAATATTAATATAAGAAGTCCCAATATCCTTGGATCCAAACCATGAAATTATAAATCTCAAAATAGTATATGGATTATCAAATTATTGAAAAGTCCACTAAGTATAAAATAGAAATCCTAGATACAATATATATATCAAAGTAAAGACACAAGGAATTCAATAATTGATATTTATGAAAGAATCCTAAATGTGACCTTTCCAACTACCATATCAATATATAATCATTTGAGGGGAGCTTAATCACCGATGAAGAATGATTTTCAATCAAATTAGTATCATACCCTTCATTCCGTCATTATTATAAAATTGATCAATATTCTAAACTAACTATTCCAAACAACCCAAATAAACTCAGAAGAGATGTAGTGGGGGTCCCACCAATTTCTAGAAAACACATTAGTTAAGAGAGTACTGACCCCTATGGAGGATCTCACACCTTTATTGAGATCTTTAGATGAGGAGGATACTAGATCTATTGATAGAAGACACTATTCCTAAGTATATAGGGGGAATATTAGCCCTATATGATCCTTAAGTATATGATCCCATACCATGAATGAATAAGGGGGACACCAACCCAACCTGAGGATGTTGGGTGACCAACACCCTGGCGTATTTGTTCTACTAGGGGCCTAAAAACCCGAAGAACACTCAAATCATCTCACCTTATCCAATACCTTGTATCTATTAAGCTAAAGAGAATAAAATACATTCAATATATTAGGTCTAAAAAAATATATTAAGGAAGGAAAAATGAACTATGTTACCAATTAATTTATACAATGTGTAAATCCTAATAAACCATATAGTTATATACTGTCTCATTACATGGAATGTAAATTCAAACTTCATGAGATGTAATACATATAACATGAAATATAGTACCATTAGGTTACTTGACATGTATTTGAATACATGGGTTCCTATCATCTTGAGATACAAGATGTGTTTGAAGTTGTACACAACATTTATGAACTGATTGATCAATGTCCATGTTACTCCTTCCAACCAATTCATTTAGTCCCAAGAAATATGAAATGTTTCTCTCAATACATGGTGTTTAGTATGTAGATATCAATTATTCATGTACTTCCACCCAATACATGTCATATACCACCATGGGTACATGGAATATGGTTTAATAACACATGGAATGTAAGGTATAAATATTAATTGGACCATGTAATCCATGTACTCTCCATAATGATTTGAAAGGGGAATAAAAAGTGTAGACTAGGTCACACAAAAAGTGATACTTATCTCTATATAAACACTCATTTTATTGAATACACGAGTACATGAAATGTGTTCATGTGAACTACATAACATGTAGTTTGTATTATCTAAAACAAATTTTATATCTTCTTGAACTTCTTAACCTAACCACATATAATAACCTACTATCCTGACATATGACCTCGCATTATCACCAATGACCATTTTGGTTTTTTTTGACATCTAATCAATCACTATTACACCATCATAAAGATGAACCTTTGTCCTTCTAGTGAAATCATGTTAAAACATCATGAAGAGGTCTCCGAATGCATTCTAACCACAACCCCCATCACCAAATACCACCATTTTCGCATATCCATTCCCCCAAAATCCACATAAACACCCCAACTCATTAACCCTGAAGAGTACCAATGGTATCCACCATTGTGAGGAACCAAACATAATCAAGGAAAGAGGGGGGAATACATCCGATGTGAATACTAGCCATCCAAAATCCTTCTATAACATACCTATCAAAGTAAATGGATGATAAAGAATTACATAAAGAGAAAACAATGGAGAAATCGAAGGTACAAAGTTATGTAGAATTATAACACCAAAGAAAACCAATATTTAGAAGGATATATCCTAGAAATTGATCAAAAAAAACATAAAATGTTATGAAAATATATAGTAATAAAATGATAATGATGAATTATCATATGAAAATTTCAAAAAAAACCCCACTTAAAGAATGATATTAGAATATAAATAAGAACCCCTAACTCAAGATATAAGGATATCTGATTAAATTTATTTTTTCAGATGTACAGTCTCTTCATCAATATCATCAAAGATTCAATCATGTTCCTCTAATCCATTATCATTACCACAAAGAACTTGCTTCTCCATAGTCTCACTCTCTCTACTGTTCATATATACGATAATGTATAATCTAATAGATGAACAAAAACATGGATATATATGGGTTATTATAGCGTATACCATATTAAATAATTTAACTAATTTATTTATTTTAGTTAATCAATCTACTCCACCTAAAATAGCCAATACCCTAGGAAACTAAGGTGAACTAAGGTTATACAATATCTATGGCACACCCATTTTAGATTTAACCATAATGTCAATTTTCCCATTAAATAATTTGTTTATGAGATAATTCAAAAATATTAACAACACATCAACATATATGAAAAACTAATACAATATTTTAATATATCATTATCAAGGATATATGGTGCTCACATTTCCATGAAAACTCTATGGTGTGTTAAAAATATAACATAGAATTATTTACATGGTTAAAAAATAAAAAATAGGGTTATTACATCATCTTAAAGCTTTAAGGATAAATATTTATTTATATAATTCATAATATGTATTAAATAATCTATAAAACTCAACGTGATCATAAATTAACCAAAAACATTCTAGGGGGTAAACACCTCTCTATGAGATCAATGACCCCATAAAAAAATATTTATGAGGTTATTTGATATGGTAAATTAATTATTTTACCCATCATTAAATCCTTGGAATCCAAAACTCAAAATTTTTTAAATTCACCACCATGAAAAATATGGTTTACTATATCAAAGCCACATTTGAACCTTTTTCTCCTTAAAAATGAAACAATCAGAGTTATTGAACAAAAAAACTTATATAAAAACCCCATTTGGGAAAACCCTTACAATCACAAAAACCCCATTCCCCTTTAGAGGTTCGATCAATAAGCTATCTCTATAAATTAACAACTAGGATGGAAATATTATATTTTTCTAAAAATGATATCATATCCAACCCATATAAATGAAATAATTTATAGAGAGAATAAATATTCCCTAGGAAATTATCACAAAAATTATGCATCTAAAACCAATCCTAATCCAAAATACATATTATCTATGGGACCAAATCTGTCAATAAACCTCTTAAATTCAACTGATAATGGTTCATAGACAAAGTTAAATTTTATAGTAGTGTACTTCCCCACACCTTTAAATAGTATTATAGACATTTTTCATTTGAGATGAACTAATGAAATATACACTACAACACTGATAAACTTACCAAATTCTTTATTAACACTAAAAAATATAGAAGTACACATGATTTTAGGAATCAAAGTGAGATCCTATAACATATCTAGCCAACATGCCACATGAGGAACTATTGATAGATTTTAGAATAAGAGAAACAAGGTCCTTCTTCCCAAAATGTTTTATTAAATACACCCATAAACTATTTTATTAAATTCTAGGGAACCCCACTTTATGTAAGATATAGAGTTTTGATTCCCTACTTTGAAACCAACATTCAATGGTCTTCCCACTATTTAAGGAATTACTAATATTCCTACCTAGAACATCAGTCAATTATATCTCCTTCACTTGGTTAAGAAGGACAAAAGAAACACCAATATCATTTAAAATATATTTATTCCCTCTTAATTCTCTTCTAGTTATAAACAATACATCAAACCCATCAGCTACCATTGATCCTATAATTAGTCCACCACTTGAGATTTCAAAATTAATCCATTAACCAAAACATTACCCTTTCTTATTTTGAAAGATAACTTGAAAGACAATTCTAAAGATAATTCACCCATCTTTGGTAACATATGTTCAAATCCTACTAAGAGAAGACACACGTCAATATCCTATGATCTGAATATACCATGAACCTTTCTCTAATTAGGTAATGTCACTAACTCTTTAGGGAATGTAAAAACTACTAGAAACTCTAAATCATGTGTGGGATAATTATTCTCATGTGGTCATAAGTTCCTTATCTTATACACAACCCCATTATAACCTTTAATAATCACAAACCAATGACCATATCTAGATGAATCACAATATATAGAGAACCAATTATTAAAATTATTAAAGATTGACACTAGAATAGATTTTAGTATATTATTTAACTCATCAAAATATTCATATAAATTCTCATTCCATTTGAATAACACAACATTATTGGTCAACATCAACATTGGATATGTTAATATTAAAAATTATTGAATGAAGTTTTAGTAGTATCTGAATAATATGAGGAAAAATTAAATATTAAAAACAATTTGGGCCCATTTATAAGACAACTATTCATCGACTTTATTTATGCCCAATGAGAATCAATTGACATGACCTGACCCACTAGGGGCCCATGTAGGTCGATCGTAAGTTGAGTGTGGCACCCTAAAATAACCTATTAGAGTCATAATATTTTTGAGTAGCACTGAGTAGGAATATCTCTCACTATTAGAGGCCTTATCCTATATCAACCTATAAAAAACACATATGAAATATACAAGATAACTTGAGACACCATCACCATATCTATACTGAAATGAAAACAAAAAAATCCACACATGAAGCATATAATACCAATTTACTACTATAAAGACATATACCATGGGAAATATTCATATGAATGTTAGAATGGTATGTCTAAGTATGATATACTCTATAATACCAAATGTAGTATCGAATATGTAAAATGAGATACAAATAAAAGAGGGGATTGAATTGTATTCTTTAAAAATTCCTAAGAATATTTTCCACACCCAAAATTCACACAACCTCTAAGCTCTAATAAAATTGCTTGATTCTGGAAAAATGATTCCGGAAATGAAACTTAAAAAAAGTTTTCAACAAATAAGATTCTACCTTAAAGCGTATAGAATCAAACTAAACCAGAGTACAAATATGAGGAAGTATAAGAAAGTTATACTTTCCTCAACAATAAAAATACACAGCGGAAAAAAATACCATAAGTAACAAGTAGTAACTCTTTTTACCCAAAGAGGAGGGTATCCAACAACCCTAGATATGAGGTCTCTTGATTTATACTTTTAAGAAAGTCTATCTTACCCAATCCCAGGTAAGCCCTCAATCCAAATATCGGTATCTATCTTAGTATCCCCACAAGCCCTCGATTTGTAAGGAAATCGGAACCCCTGACTTCACAACCCAAAGTCTATGATTTCAAGGAAATCGAACCTCTGCACTAAGAAAATCTGCATGAAACAATGTTTGAACGAGCAGTTCAAAACATTCTACACAAAGCCTAAGAGTTTATAAGAACATCTCTATCTAGAAATCACTTCAACAACATGTGAGCACAGTTGTCAAAGTGTTGTCGAAGTTGTACTGAGCTCTTTAAATGAGCTCCTATTTATTGGCACGAATCCAACGGTCGACTCCCTCTTCTAATGGTCATATTATTCCTTGAATTTCAGAGTGACCTGTACACGTGTCACTCAAACAACGATTAGTTGATAAATGAAAGCACAACATCATTTTATAAAAAAATGAGTGCAAGTATAACTGAAATATGATATTCGAAATGTAAATAAATGAAAGTTATGAATCTAGTCAAGAATGAATTTGGAGTCTAAAATACAAGGATATTCAGATTTTGTTTTCTTGGAATTCGGAATCTGAATTCTGTAGAATTTGAGAGTCTGAATTTCACAGAAATTCTGAGTCTGGATTCACAAGAATTTGGAACCTGAACATACAAATTTCAGAGTCAGAGTTCATGAGAATTCAGAGTCAGAACACATTAAGGGTTCAGAGTCTGTATTCAGAGAACTCGGAGTCCGAACTTGGATAAGTTGGTAACCATAATTCGTAATCAGAATTTGCAGACAGAACTCAGAAGAGTTCGTATCCATAATTTGTAATCTGAATTCATAGTTAAACTTTTCATAAGTTCATAATCAGAATTCGGAGTCAAACTTCATGAATGTTCGTTTCCAGAATTCGGATTTGAACTTCATGAGAGTTCGTATCCAGAATCCGGAGTTGAACTTCATGAGAGTTCGTATCCAGAATTCAGATTTGAACTTCATGAGAGTTCGTATCCAGAATTCAGAGTCTTAAACAGAATGCCTCATATCTAAGTATTGTATGATTCCAAGGTTTTTGGTTTCAATATTAATTTTACACATAGAAAGAAAATGATATTAACAATGAAAACAAGGTAATGGTAAATTTTCCTGAGGATGGAAATTTTCCATATAGAAGTAAAACAAGGGTAAAATGAAATTTTCCTTAAGAAAAGGTGTTTGTGATTTTCAAAACAAGATTAATGGTAAAGTCATAAGGAAATCCTTAATGACTTAACAATCTCCCCCTTGAATGAAGGAATGGAAAAGTCAAAAGAAAACCCTTATTGACTCAACAATATCCCCCTTTTTGGAAAGCACAAACATCCATACAAAATAGAATATAAGGCCATAGCAAAAGATTTTCTAGACTTTGCAAATAAAAGTTATCTCCCTTTGTTCATGGGCAATGGTGAATACGACTTACCCCCCTTAGGCTTTGGAACACTAAGGATCATATTCTAGATTTCAAAAATGAGTATTTTCATTTGAATGTGGAAATATTTATAATGAGAACCCCCCTTAGATAAACTCCCCCTTACTTAGGGATAGTTCTTCTTTACATAGAAATCTTTTTCTTTCTCCCTTTTATAATTCTTTTTCCTTCTCCCCCTTTGTGATTTTCAAGAATAGTTTGAGGGAATGAAAGAACAATATAGTACCTAAAATATTAGTATAGACATCAATACAAAAACAAGCAACCACCATTTCATTAAAATTAGAATAATTAGTATAAGGAAAAAAATTACAACCAAAGATCAGATTTAGCTCTATTTTGTTTCTTTTTTCCTTGGGAATAAGATTCTTCACAATTGCCTTAAAATTCTTCAAATTTGTGTGATCTTCCTCAGCTTGATTTTATAAGGTTGTGATCCTGTCCTATTTAGCCTTTAGGGCCTCTTCCTAATCCTTCAGCAAGTCTACTTGCTTCACGGGCTTTTCTTCCATCATAATCCGGAGATCCTTTTCAGTTTTCCATCTTTGGAAAAAAACAACACAACTTGCCATTCAGATCTTTTACCTCTTGTATCTGAGTATTTTGTTCATGGTTTATCTTTTCCTAAAAGCTGTTTGACAGATTTTTGATTTTGGTATCTTCAGTACAAATGGCTTCCATGACATCTTCCTGAAACTGATCAAGCTCTTCCATATCTTCAACTATTTTCTTAGACCATTTGGTCATATGCTTGCATGATTTCCTATGGGCTTCATATTTGATCAAAAACATTTTGTGATTAGCCTCAATCTTAACACATATATCCATAAACATGGATATGGAGTCTGTCTTTTGACTCAAACTATGCTGATGCATTTGGCATCTAAAATCAATTGTTGGAAAGATTGGAATGGTATCCACCAGCTTCTTTAGGGACTGAACAACAAAATCATGTCCCATGGAAGATGAATCTGAATCCGACATTTTTCTTGGAGATGGTTCTTCCTCCAACTTTACCAGCATCATCATAGAAGTTCCTACAACTTATTTCTTCCTCAAAATGTATTTCGTTGGAGTGTCAACAACTACTTGTTTATTGTTTTGAGGATCCAGCTTGAGAAGGCTGGATTGAGAACTTCTCAGAATCACTTTCTTTTTCATGAAATTATTCTACTTTCTTAATCACATCATCATAGCCACCAATATTATGAGCTTGTTTTACTTCTTCTATAGCTTACTTCTCTTCCATAATATTCTCCTATGGTTTTTCCAGAGACATGAATTTCATTCCCGGAGTCTCAGTCAATGATTCCACCAGAAAAGACTTCAGCGCAAAAATATTCTCGGATGAAATTTCAGTATCTCTCAGAAGGGATTGACAAATTTCAGCCTCTGACATCGTCTTCTTGAGATTCTTCTCTTTAGCATACTTTTCTAGTCCATCAGCTGCTTTCTCCTTCAAGGCCCGGTCCTCAGCAGGATCCAAACCGAACTGCGGCTCCCCAGCTTTTCTACTCTTCTTATCCTCCCTCCACTTTTCTACCACCTCATCCGGGTAGGCTTTTTTCATCATAGGTTTATGAGGTGCATATTGAACTTCCTTAGACATAGGGGTTTTATCTGTTTCCTCAAATTCCTTCATCTTTCGTTCTTCCCAGCTTTCTTTGCAGGTTCTTCTTCATCAGAAATTTTCAGAATGGATTCTACCTCCTACTCAGGTAGATCATAAAACTCACCTGCCTCCTTATAAAAACCTAATTTCATCCTCTTGAGGGTGTCATCACTGATCAGCATTACCTTGCAATTCCTCAGCTTGGAACTGTAGGGGATCTTGAATGATTCTAAGAACCAAAAAATAAGCTTTGAAAGTAAGGAAGGATACATAATAATCTGAGCTCTCAGATTACCATTCTTGATATTCTCAATTGTAATGATAATGTGCTTCATGAGGATGAGAATCCTTAAGTTTACCAAATAATCCAAGATGTACATATCACTCTACTTCAGGGTGTCCTTGTCACCCTTTCTTGGTACAATGAGGCCATGAACCCATAATTGTAGAATCTGATTGTTGGTAGATAGATAGAAAATCTTTGATGTATTTACATCTTTGAGCCCAAGTCATTCCATAGCCTTTGCCTTAACGAAACATCCTTGAATGTCTGGCAGCTTGTGAGTGAAAAATTCAGCTTTTCCTTCATATGCCAGCCCTACCAAGCTCACAACATTGGTGTAAGATAGTTTGTATGTCTTCCCATAACTCTTGAACAAGAACATTTCCCTACCATCTTTCTTAAAGAAGCAAACTGATTCATAGAATTATATAAGAAAATCTAGATAGACCACATCCCGATCTCCTGTCTTTGAAATAGCTGTACTTTCCCATCCATTGAGCTTGATGTTCTTGGAAATAATCGATTCATACTTATTGAAGATGTTCAGATGAACTAACCTCTCCATGTAAATTTTCCATTCCACAATTGGCTTTACAGTTGAGATTTCTTGAGAAGGAACTTCTACAGACATTCAGACTTGAGCACTTATGAAGAATTTAGAACCAGATTTTGTAGAGAGGAAGAGCTTCAACACGCACAAGATTGAGAACCGATGTGGGACAACCATTAGGGGTCCCCTTTATACATGTGAAGAAGTGATGGTTGAACTTCCCATTTGAATCCACTAGTGAAGAATTCTGCAGATCTGATCTAACATTTAATATAAAATCCACAATGAAAAATTGGGTAGGATCCGATCTTTTGAGATTTTGAAATGAAAACATTCAGATTTAAGGAATCTTCAATCCGAGAAATTTTTAAAAAGAAAAGAAACTAAAAGCAAGTAAAAGGTAATTACTAAAAACATGAGAAACAAATCAAACCTTTCTGACTTCTAGGAATATTATTCATACTGAGGAGTAATCTTCTTGAATAACATTGAAAAAAAACTTGAATACAAAAAAAAATACTTCACTACAAATATTTTCAAATCCGAGAGTTTCTATTACAAAAATTTCATGTCCAAATATTTTCATTATGAAAATATCACGTCCGAATATTTTCATTACGAAACATTTTGAAAAACCTAATACGAAATTTTTCCTTACGATTATTTTTTGAAAATATGACTAAGAAAAATTTTCATTACGAAATATTTCAACTATGAAAATTTTCCTTATGAAAAATTTTAACTACAAAAATATTCATTATGAAAAACTTCAAAAAACTGACTATGAAAACTTTTATTACAAAAAAAATTTAAAAACTGACTATGAAAATTTTCATTACGATTTTTTTGAAAAACCAACAATAATAAATGTACTCCTTCTATGAAAATGAGTTTATTAATGTAAGGAGACTGATTTAATAGGAAGTTAATCAAGGAATATTACCTTATGCTTATCATTCCTAACTTCTGTTTAATGTATTCAAATCTATCAGAGGGTAACGATTTTGTGAAAATATCATCATGTTGATCTTGTGTTCCGATAAATTGAAGAATGATATCTCCTTTTAGTGTGTGATCCCTAAGAAAGTGATACCTAATATCTATGTGCTTTGCACGAGAGTGGTGTATAGGGTTTTTACTAAGGTCAATGGAACTTGTATATCACAAAAAATTTGTGTTTTAGTAAAACTAAATCCATAGTCAGTGAGTGTGTGTTGCTTCAATAACACTTGAGCACAACAACTTCCAGCTGCTACATATTCATCTCTAGTAGTGGAAAGTGCTATTGAGTTTTGCTTTTTTCATGAACAAGAAACTAATGAATCTCCTAAGAAATGACACATTACAGAAATAATTTTTCTATCCATTCTATATCCACCAAATTAAGCATCCAAAAATCTTTTTGGAAAAAATCATTTCCAGAAGTATAAAATAGTCCTAAATCCATGGTTCCCTTTAAGTAGAAAAAAATTATTTTCACTGCCTTTAAATGACATTCCATAGGATTGGATTGACATCTTGAACATAAGCATACTGAAAAAATTATTTACGGATGACTAGATGTCAGTTAATGTAGACTTCCTATCATACCTCTAAAAGTTGTTTGATCTACTAGTTTCCCAGCATCATTAAGATCAAGTGTGTTTGAGGTACTGATGAGAGTACTTAAACTTTTAGTGTTGTCATATCCATACTTTTTAAAAATATATTTAATATACTTATGTTGAGATATGTAAATTCCTTCTGGTTTTTGAGAAATTTGAAAACCAAGAAAAAATGTTAACTCACCCATCATACTCATTTCAAACTCAGATTTCATTATATCCGCATTGGAATCTGTTAAAGATTGCTGAGTTGAACTAAATATAATTTCATCAACATAAATTTTAACAATCAAAACATTTTTCTTATCTTTATTTATAAAATTATTTGGATCAGCATTTCCCTTAACATAGTTATTTTGAATTAAAAATCTTGTAAGTCTATCATACCAAGATCTTGGTTCTTGTTTAAGGCCATATAAAGCTTTGGTAAGTCTAAAAACATGATTAGGATGTTATTTATCTTCAAATATAGGAGGTGTTTCAACAAAAAATTCTTCTTGAACATAACCATTAAGGAAAGCACATTTCACATCCATTTGAAAAAGTTTGAAATTGAAGAATGCTGCAAAGGCAATTAAAATATGAATATATTCAAGTCTAGAAACTAGAGCATTGGTTTCTTCATATTCTATCCCTTCTTGTTGATTATATCCTTTAACAAATAATCTACCTACATTTCTTACAATGATTCCATTTTCATCACACTTATTTCTGAAGACCAATTTTACTCCAATAATAAAAGTTTCCTTAGGTCTTTCAACCATGCTCAAAACTTTATTCCTTTTGAATTCATTTAGTTCATCTTGTATGGATTTGATCCAATCATCATCACCTAGAGCTTGATCAGTGCTTTTTGGTTCTAATTGGGAAAGAAATTCTAGATGTTCAACTTCATTTATTAAGGAACTTCTAATCCTTACGGGTTGATTCACATCACCAATGATACTATCACTAGGATGATTCTTGAGAAACGAGTGATTTGGGTTTTGTAAAGCCTATTCATGAAAGTAGGGTAGGAAATATTCTGGGGTAAATGTTTCAGAAGTATCTTCTTGAACATTTTCCTTATCAGAAGGATCTTCTATCAAAGGTTGATAATCAGTTTTTGAAAACACATCCGAGGATGTAGGCTGGGATTTTTTTTAAAAAAGGATCAGTTTCATCAAATTTAACATGCACTGTCTATTCCATAGTACAAGTGTTTTTGTTGAAAAACTTACAAGCCTTAGAAGTTGTGGAGTAGCCTAAGAAAATTCCTTCATCATATTTTCGTGTGAATTTCTGAAGATTATATTTAGTATTCAGAATGAATACCTTGCAACAAAAAACCATAAATTAAGAAAGTCTAGGTTTTCTACCATTCTATAACTCATAATGAGTTTTATTAAGAAAAGGTCTAATCAAAACTCGATTTATAGTATAACAAGCAGTACTTACCGCTTCAGTCCAAATTTTTTTGGTAATTGAATACTCGCTCAACATGGTTCTAGTTATCCATTAAAGAATTCTATTTCTTCGTTCAACAACACCATTTTGTTGAGGTGTTCTGGGTGCTGAGATGTTGTGAGTAATACATTTTGTACTACAAAAATTTTCAAAATCAGAATTATGAAATTATCCACCATGATCACTATGAATGGTTTTCAATGGAAGGTTTTTCTCATTTTTAACATGGGCTCTAAAACTTTTGAAATAAGAAAAAGCTTCAGACTTTTCTAGAAAATAGACCCACGTAAATCTAGTGTAATCATCAACCAAGACAAATACATAATACTTTCCCACAATGCTTCCAGTTTGTGTAGGAACAAAAATATCCACATGCACTATCTGTAATGCATTAGTAGTTGAGACTTCACCAACTGATTTAAAACTTGATATAAATTTCTTTCCATATTGACAAGGATCACAAACTTTTTAAGAATCAAATCTATGCTCTGATAGATCCTTAACTAGTCCTTTCTCAGAATGTTTGCATAAGTTCCTAGGGTTACAGTGTCCTGGCCATCTATACCATAACCAAGAATGATCTTACATTCCACTAAGGCAAGCTAAATCATGGCTCCTAAGGTCTTGTATGTTTAGTGTGTATACATTATCGTTTCTAAGGGAAGAAATAATAAAATATTCCTTTTAATTGTGTAATAAGAACTTATCATTCCTAAAATTCAAAAGGTAGCCTTCATCACATAACTGAATTATGCTAATTAGGTTGTTCTTAAGAACCTTATGAAATAAAACATTTGAAATCAATGTTTTCCCAAGAAGAATGATGTTACAAATACCAATAATTTATACTTGCTAATTATATCCAAAAGTAACTTTTCCTCCTTTCATCTTGATAATCTTTTCGAAACAGTTTTTGTTACAAGTCATATGTTGGGAACATCCACTATCCATGTACCAAGTATTGTTGTTGGTAACTTCTCCATTTTCCTGAAAATAAGAAAGTTAGACTTTCGGAATCCAAAATTTCTTGGATCTGGACTTGTTAGAAAAAAAAATATTGGGTATCCACATTTGTTTAGAAAAACAAGTATTATGAAACCCAAGATATTGAAATTTATTCAAGGAGAAATTTTTCTTCCAATGCCCACCACTTTTACATTTAGTGAAAAAGGGGCTTTAGAAAGAACAAAATAGTTATTTTTGAATACTGGTTTTTGGTGAGTATAACCTACTCTAGTAGTGTTTCCTTGAAGTTTAATTTTAGAATACATCTTGTGAAAATTTTCCATCCCAGAGGTAATGTTTGGAAGAATCTTCTTAAGAGAAAATATTTCAGATTTCAGTCTGATGACTAAATTCCTATCCCCATGAATCATTTCCTTAGAGTTAGATTTTTACTAAAAAACTTTCATCCTTAAAATTGAATTCATTTGATCTTTAGAAAGTTCTTCCTTAATAGAATTTTCTTTCTCAAGGTCTTTAGAATGTTTTTCTAAAAGCTCATTTTTATCTCCAAGATCTCTAGAAAGATATGAAATCTATTTTGTAATAATTTCTTCCCTAGTATTTTCCTTGTCTAATTTTTTAGAAATTTTACAATTTTTTGCTTCAAGTGACATGGAAAATCTAGATACTTCTTCATATGAAGGTATTTTTTCATTTTCTGAAGATGAAGTATCTTCATTAGAAGTACTATTTCAGAATAGTAATTCTTATCAAGAGATAAATTTGTTAAATCCTCGACATATTGTACCTTGGACATAAGACATGTATTAGGAAAAGAAGTAGTAGCAATGAATCCCATATTCTTCTGTGCTGATGAATCATATTCATAAAATTCACATTCTGAAGAGTCTCCACAACTAGAACTCCAGGTATCATTAGATTTAAGACTTTTCTTGTGCTTTGATCGATATAATTTCTTCTTGTTCCTTTCTAAATTCCTTTCCTTCTTATCTTTCTTTTTCAACAAGTGAAAACCAGGTCTGATGTGACCTGTTCTTATACATTAATAATAAGTGACTTCTCCATATTTCTTATCTCTGTAGTTTTTCTTCTTGTAATTATTCCTTTGATTCTTCTAAGCTACAATCTTGTTCATTCTCTGAACAAGATTATCTAATTCATTCTCAGACATTTCTGTATCACTAGATTCTGACTTAATAATGACTTTCTTTGACTTTGATCTAGTTACCCTTTAGGAGGTCTTGGATTTCATATGTTTAGAAGTGGTTGTAATATAAACTCTTCCATTACCATTCTTCTTTTTAACTTTTTCATCATCTCTCTTCATTCTGGTTTCATGTTGAAGAAGAGTTCCAAATAACCAATCTAAGGAAATCTGAGTGACTTTCCATTTTTCATCAACATCTATCCTCTTGGAATCCCATTCATTTGGCATGATATCTATGATCTTATCAACAAGTGACACATCATCCAAACCTTTCTCTCCCATAGATTGTAAGATATTTCCCATAGTCATAATCCTTTGTTTTACTTTGCTTACATGTTCTCCATAAGGAAATTTAAAACAATGGTATTCATCTCTCTACATAGCTATTCTAGTCTCTATTAATTTAGATGTAGCAAAATGTGTAACTTCAAGTGTCTTCCAGATACTATCTGCAGCTTCACACGATGATATTTGACTATATATGTTCCTAGTCATGGAATATAACCAATTATTTCTAACTCTAATGTTTGCTTGGTTTTCTGATTTCTCCAGGTTTATAAAATTTCTCAGTTTTTTATCTGGGATTTTATAATATCCATTCTTTCCTGAATGGCCCGAAGGCCTTCATTTTTTATTGATTTTGATAACCCCTCTTTCAAGAGATGAGAGGGCACCCTTACTAGGCCCGTAGGCTCAGAGATTACATGGATCTTAGGCTTAAGAGATTACATGACCCGAAGGTCTTAAGGGAATTCAACCAAACTATCTACAAGGAACTGCCGCTCCCCAGCATCTGCATCTTGATAGTAGCACTCCAACTTTGCATGACCGTCTGGCTAGGATTCTCTTGCAAGCACAGGCTGGTACCGATGGCATAGCCATACCCTCTCTTTCTGAAAATCCATTTGGCTCTTCTCTGGTGAGTGTACCTTCTCTGAATCCTCTTCTGGGGCTGCTCCTTTTTTGTAGTGTGTCTGGGCCTACATTCATGTGGCCCGAAGGCCTTGGGGTGGCCCTAAGGCCTTAAAGTGGCCCGAAGGCCTTGAGAATCAACTGGACTGAAGGCCTTGGGTGGTCCGAAATCCTTTCAGGACCCGAGAACCAAACTAGTGGCCCGAAGGCCCAGATGGATGAATAGTTTCGGCTGCTACAGTACCGAACAATGCCTGCTACAGTGCCTGCTACAGTGCCCGGAAATATGCTTCCACCAGGATTTGATCCTGGGTCGTTTGGATGCACCTAGCGAGTCCTCACCAACTGGGCTGAGGCTCTTGTGCATATAATATCCATTCAACATTAGATACTTATCAACTCTAGTATTGATAAAAAAATGTCTTCATCCTTTCTCTCCAGTACTCATAATCATTTCCATCAAAAATAGGAGGTCTCGTAGGATTCATATTATCAATAGAACCAACATTTAATCCTACAATCCTTACGAAAATCTTTGA
Source organism: Viscum album (assembly GCA_963277665.1). Classification (NCBI taxonomy): domain Eukaryota; kingdom Viridiplantae; phylum Streptophyta; class Magnoliopsida; order Santalales; family Viscaceae; genus Viscum; species Viscum album. Next base: position 1,892,134,814 of record OY728158.1, on the reverse strand, counting down.
CACAGAAACTTGTTAGTAGTAAGAGTTTGTAAACAAAAGAAAATATCCTAGGCAAGGAACTAGATATTGTATCTCTAAGAAAAACTGAATCCGAACATTATGAGTCAGAATATATGAATATGAAAAAGTTTGAATCCAGAAGATCAATTCTGAGTATTTTCTTCTGAATCTAATTGTGAGATTAATTCAGATAGAACCAATCCTCTGATACCAATTGTTAGAATAGTATGTATGAGTATGATATAATCTATAATACCAAATGTAGGATTGAATATGTAAAATGAGATACAAATACAAGAGGGGGGAGGGGGTGAATTGTATTGTTTAAAAATTACTAAGGAAATTTTTCATACTCAAAATTCACACAACCTTTAAGCTCTAATAACTTTCTTGATTACAGAAAAATGATTATGGAAATGAAACATAACAAAAGTTTAAAAGAAATAAGATTCTACCTTAAAGAGTATAGAATCTAACTAAAATAGTGTACAAACATGAGGAACTATAAGAAAGTTATACTTTTCTAAACAATAAAAATACACAACAGAAAACAAAATACCATAAGTAACAAGTAACAACTCTTTTAACCCAAAGAGGGGGGTATCCAACCACCCTGGATAAGAGGTCCCTTGATTTATACTTTCATGAAAGTCTATCTTACCCAAACCCAAGTAAGACCTCAATCCGAAGATCGGTATTTTTCTTGCTATCCCCACAAGCCCTCGATTTGTAAGGAAATCGGCACCTATGACTTCACAACCCAAAGTCTCTGATTTCAAGGAAATTGAACCTCTTCAAAAACAAATCTGCATGAAGAAAAGTTTGAATGAGAAGTTCAAAACTTTCTGCATGAATCTTGAGAGTTTATAAGAGCCTCTATCTCTCGAAATAACTTCAACAGCATGTGGGCATAGTTTTCAAAGTGTTGTAGAAGTTGTACTAAGCTCTTTCAAATGAGATCCTATTTATAGGCATGGCTCTAACGATCATATTCTTCCTTGAATATTGGAGGGACCTGTACACATGTAACTCAAACAATGGTAAGTTGGTAACTGAAATAACGACATCGTTTTATAACAAAATGAGTGTAAGTATAACTAAAATATGATATTCGGAATGTAAGTAAATGAAAGTTAGAAATCAAAGAAATAATGAATTCGGAGTCTAAAATACAAGGATATTCGGATTCTATTTTCTAGGAATTCGAAACCGGATTTCTGTAGAATTTCAGAGTCTGAATTTCAAGGAAATTTGGAGTTTGAATTCACAAGAATTCAGAAACAGAACTTACAAAGTTCGGAGTTAGAGTTCAAGAGAATTCGGAGTCAGAACTCATTAAGATTTCGGAGTCTGGATAAGTTCGTAACCAGAATTCATAATCAGAATTTAGAGTCAGAACTCAGAAGAGTTCATATCAAGAATTTGTAATCTAAATTCATCGTCGAACTTTTCATAAGTTTGTAATCAGAATTCGGAGTTGAACGTAATGAATGTTCATATCCAGAATTTGGACTTGAACTTCATGAGAGTTCGTATCCAGAATTTAGAGTTGAACTTTATGAGAGTTCATATCCAGAATTCAGAGTTGAAATTCATGAGAGTTCGTATCCATAATTTGGGGTCTTAAATAGAATGCCTCATATCTAAGTATTATATGATTCTAATGTTTTTTGTTTCAATCCGAATATTACTCATAGAAAGAAAATGAAATGATTAATGAAAATGAGGTAAGGGTAAATTTCCTTGGGGAAGGAAATTTTCCATATAGAAGTAAAACAAGGGTAAAATAAAATTTTCCTTAAGAAAAGGTGTTTGTTATTTTCAAAACAAGAGGAATGGTAAATTTATAAGGAAATCCTTAATGACTTAAAAATATCCCCCTTGAATGAAGGAATGGAAAAGTAAAAAAGGAAAAACTTATTGACTCAACAATTAAAAGTCTTTATATTTGGTAGACACAATACAGTAGAAATATCCTCCTCACTACATAAAATCTTAGATCAATATCTAGCTATAATAGTCACAACTAGCATCAATAGAACCACCATGATCTATTGTCAATTACTACGAATCATCATAAATTATATCAAAATAACTGACACCTTATCCATGTCTACTAAGACCATCTCTCTACTTTCATATGCACATACATTAAACATGTAGGAATAAGTTCTGTAAATAGGTGGGTATAGACATACCCAGTATAATTCCCCAAAAACACCAATGAAATAAAACTGAAAAATCCATCTCCAAGAACCATGGTATGAGTGAATGAATAAGAGATGATAATAAAAGATTATTATATTCTTTACAACGAGATATAATATTATTATAAGAAGTCCCAATATCCTTGGATCCAAACCATGAAAGTATGAATCTCAAGATAATATATGGATTATCAAATTATTGAAAAGTCCACTAAGTAAAAAAAATCCTAGATACAATATATATGTCAAAGGAATGACACAGGGAATTCAATAATTGATATTTATGAAAGAATCCTAAACGTGACCTTTCCAACTACCATATCACTATCTAATCATTTAAGGGGATCCTAATCACAGATGAAGAATGATTTTCAATCAAATTAGTATCATACCCTTCAGTCCGTAATTATTATAAAACTGATCAATCTTCTAAACTAACTATTCTAAACAACCCAAATAAACTCAAAAGAGATGTAGTGGGGGACCCACCTATTTCTAGAAAACACATTAGTTAAGAGAGTACTGACCCCTATGGAGGATCTCACACCTTGATTGAGATCTTTAGATGAGGAGGATACTAGATCTATTGATAGAAGACACTACTCCCTAAGTATATAGGGGGGATATTATCCCTATATGATCCTTAAGTATATGATCCCATACCATGACTGAATAAGGGGGACACCAAACCAACCTGAAGATGTTGGGTGACCAACACCCTGGCGTATTTGTTCTACTAGGGGCCTAAAAACCCAAAGAACACTCAAATCACCTCACCTTATCCCATACCTAGTATCTATTAAGCTAAACAAAATAAACTACATGCAATATCTTAGGTCTAAAAAATATATTAAGGAAGGAAAAATGAACTATGTTAACAATTAATTTATACAATATGTAAATCCTAATCAACCATATAGTTATATACTGTCTCATTACATGGAATGTAAATTCAAACTACATGAGATGTAATACATAAAACATGAAATATAGTACCATTAGGTAACTTGACATGTATCTGAATACATGGGTTCCTATCATCTTGAGATACACGATGTGTTTGAAGTTTTACATAACATTTATGAACTGATTGATCAATGTCCATGTTACTCCTACCAACCAATTCATTTAGTCCCAAGAAATATGAAATGTTTCTCTCAATACATGGTGTTTAGTCTATAGATATCACTTATTCATGTAATTCCACCCAATCCATGTCATATACCGCCATGGGTACATGGAATATGGTTTAATAACACATGGAATGTAAGGTATAAATATTAATTGGACCATGTAATCCATGTACTCTCCATAATGATTAGAAAGGGGAATAAAAAGTGTAGACTAGGTCACACAAAAAGTGATACTTATCTCTATATAAACACTCATTTTATTGAATAATCGAGTACATGGAATGTGTTCATCTGAACTACATAACTTGTAGTTTGGATTATCTAAAACAAATTTTATATCTTCTTGAACTTATTAACCTAACCACATATAATAACCTACTATCCTAACATATGACCTCACATTATCACCAATGACCATTTTGGGTTTTTTTGACATCTAATCAATCACTATTATACCATCATAAAGATGAACCTCTATCCTTCTAGTGAAATCATGTTAAACCATCATGAAGAGGTCTCCTCATGCATTCTAACCACAACCCCCATAACCAAATACCACCATTTTCGCATATCCATTCCCCCAAAATCCACATAAACACCCCAAATCATTAACCATGAAGAGTTCCAATGGTATCCACCATTGTGAGGAACCAAAGATAATCAAGCTAAGAGGGGGGAATATAGCTGATGTGAATACTAGCCATCCAAAATCCTTCTATAACATACCTATCAAAGTAAATGGATGATAAGGAATTACATAAAGAGAAAACAATGGAGAAATCGAAGGTACAAAGTTATGTAGAGTTATAACACCAAAGAAAACCAATATTTAAAAGGATATATCCTAGATATTGATCAAAACAACATAAAATGTTATGAAAATCTATAGTAATAAAATGATAATGATGAATTGTCATATGAATGTTTCGAGAAAACCCTACTTGAAGAATGATATTAGAATATAAATTAGAACCCCTAACTCAAGATATAAGGATATTTGATTAAATTTATTCTTTCAGATGTACTGTCTCTTCATAAATGTCATCAATGATTCAATCATGTTCCTCTAATCCATTATCATTACCACAAAGAACTTTCTTCTCCACAGTCTCACTCTCTCTACTGTTCATATATACAATAATTTATATTCTATTAGATTAACAAAAACATGGATATATATGGGTTATTATAGGGTTTCCTATATCAAATAATATAACTAATTTATATATTTTAGTTAACCAATCTACTCCACCTAAAATGGCCAATACCCTAGGAAACTAAGGTGAACTATGGTTATACAATATCTATGACACACCCATTTTAGATTTAACCATAATGTCAATTTTCCCATTAAATAATTTGTTTCTGAGATAATTCAAAAATATTAACAACACATCAAAATATATGAAAAACTAATACAATATTTTAATATATCATTATCAAGGATATATAGTTCTCACATTTCCATGAAAACTCTATGGTGTGTTAGAAATATAACATAGAATTATTTACATGGTTAAAAAATAAAAAATAGGGTTATTACGTTATCTTAATGCTTGAAGGATAAATATTTATTTATATAATTCATAATATGTATTAAATATTCTATAAAACTCAACGTGATAATAAATTAACCAAAAACATTCTAGGGGGTAAAAACCGCTCTATGAGATCAATGACACCATAAAAAAATATTTATGAGGTTATTTGATATGGAAAATTAATTATTTTACCCATCATTAAATCTTTGGAATCCAAAACTCAAATTTTTTTAAATTCACCACCATGAAAAATATGGTTTACTACATCAAAGCCACATTTGAACCTTTTTCTCCTTAAAAAGGAAACAATCAGAGTTATTGAACAAAAAAACTTATATAAAAAACCCCATTTGGGAAAACCCTTACAATCACAAAAACCCTGTTCCCCTTTAGAGGTTCGATCAATAAGCTATCTCTATAAATTAACAACTAGGATGGAAATATTATATTTTGCTAAAAATGATATCATATCCAACCCATATAAATGAAATAATTTAGAGATAGAATAAATATTCCCTAGGAAATTATCACAAAAATTATGCATCTAAAACCAATCGTAATACAAAATACATATTATCTATGGGACCAAATCTGTCAATAAACCTCTTAAATTAAACTGATAATTGTTCATAGATAAAGTTAAATTTTATAGTAGTGTACTTACCCACACCATTAAATAGTATTATATACAGTTTTCATTTGAGATGAACTAATGAAATATACACTACAACACTGATAAACATACCAAATTATTTATTAACACTAAAAAATATAGAAGTACACATGATTTTAGGAATCCATGTGAGATCCTATAACATCTCTAGCCAACTTGACACATGAGTAACTGTTGATAGATTTTAGAATAAGAGAAACAAGGTCCTCTTCCCAAAACTATACACAAAAATTTTCATGAATCTACATTTTAAATCATGATCTCCATAAAAATTGTACCCACTAAATGATAATCCTATTATGTTGTTCTTTCTCATATAGGAAAGGCACTAGTGAGGAAATTAGGCATAAAACTAACCATAACCAACAGATTAAGGTCATACTACTGCCCGTTATTTGGCCCAATTGTCTACAATTCAAAGATGATAACCTAAACATTTTAGATGACCCTACAATGCTTGATCTAGACTCTAAGACAATACATTCAAAAACCACCATGATAAAAAGGAAAAAACTCATATTAAATCATCCTCATACATCATATAGTATGGGTTGTGATGTGGAAGATACACCCACAAAGAACAACTTGGAATTCCATAATGATTTACAAGATATAATAGAATAATTTCTTCTCAGATTCCCCATCATGATATTCAATACAAGAATCAAGAGAAAAAGAACTATGATGTTGGGTAAAGTGGATAACATGATCCATATGACTCTATCTCCTAAGAATATTCTAGTTTCATATTATCACTATATAGACATTAGCACTATAACACCTCCCACACAAAAGAAAAGTGCGAGGTCACCACTATCAATGAAAGATGAAAAATATCTCTCCTTACAAACTTGAAATGACCACTATGAAGCTAGTAGCTCAAAAACCTCCACCATTACCTAAACAACAATTCCTCTACTGATAATTCTCAATAACCCTGAAATTATTGTGGAAATATAATTTATTCAACTAATAATTTGTAAAATTAACAATGAGAAATATTTCTACATGAATCTATGTCAAATACCATGAGATATTATTATTCAGCTAACACTCCCATGGTAATACTTGAGAAAATCTTAAGCACATGAAAATCCCACCTTAAAATTTCTCATGGAGAGGTTCAACTTATAGGATCCACAAATTATGTAAGGGTTCTAATCCTCCCACTTAGAAACATTCAAAATTCATATATTTAATTAAAATCAGTACATAAACCAGTATCTCATCATGGGTTAACCATTGGTCACCCTTTATAATCATTAATGTATTCCTTAATATTCCCAAGAAGTATATTTTTCTCCTCCATGCAAATATTTCAAAAATCTACACTCACCAGTAGATAGGTATCTAGCTCTAACATCTAGTGGATTGGATATTTTCACTTCCTTTGAGGGGGTCCCTATCACTACTACATAAAAAACATGTCTCATCAACATAATCACCAACACCTCACAATGCATATAACATGTAACTAATTTATATGAATGTGGGTACCAAAACACCACTCCTATTCCATTAAGGAATCTAGAAAAAGACCTATTTCTCTATCAAGGATAATCTCACTTTACTATAATGATTGATTGAGGGAAAATATACAACAATGGAAGTTATCTTACTAGAGAACATCTATATAAATGTTCTACTATAATTTCAAAAATCAGGAAATTATATTGCAGGTTGAATAGATTACACCAACATCAATTAGTATAAGGGAGGATAAAGAGAATTAAAGATTCATACTCTAATCTACACATGTTTTTACCCAAACATAGGTTTCCTCTATAAATATCATCTTGAAAAACTATTTTCCCACACTCTTTAAAGAAAAAAGGGCTTTTTTAAGGAGGATATTATGGTCAAATTTATTAGTTTCATCTATCTCTAACTAAACTCTCATCACCCGATCATTTGCTAAACACTTTTTCAGTAATCAAAAGGATCTAATAATGTATTGCCTAATTTAATCACCATCTATAACATGGAGGTCAATCCAAGAAATATATCTAGATATATTTTGGTGAAATGATAACCTACTCCCAAATTCAATGTGTATCTCTACCAAATATTCCAAACCTACCAATGCACACTCATGCGAATATAATATCAGTCATGTTATAGGAAAACATACCCTTTTCCCATAGTCCATTCCTATTGATTCTCTTCTTGAACAAATAAATAAAAAACATCCACTACAAAAAATGCTCTGAATACACCTCACAAAGCCCATGGGCCTCAATACATAATTAAACAACATAACACTATCATGTATAAAAGTTAAACAACCTTGATAAAAATATATTCTATATAATGGATCAGACATTTTCTAATGTATAATAGTCCAGTCATGTTTTTTATAAAAATAAACATCACCTATATAAGTTTACATAAACATATAGGGATCTCAAATCAAGAATATACATCTGGTCAATGCATGCCAAAACTAGATAGAAAAGGGAGTTCTAGACTCTAGTTGATCCCTTATTGCACAACGATTATGTTTTTATGGATAATTATAATGCACACACTATATCGAACCATATATAGTTTTGATCTACTTAGTAGGATCTACCGTATGCTTAATAAGAAGTCTGTGCTAAGCATGGAGGGGATATAAGCTATCTCATTTCATAGTGAAAGGATATCACTCAATTAAATTTAAAAAAACACATCATATCTCACTAAGCATTAGTGGAAAGGCCTGACTACATTTACAATATTTTCACGACCCTATATCTTCACACAAGCAGGATATCATTGGGTATAACTCTTTATTGATAGGAAATTCCCATAAGGATTAGAGAATATATGACATGAGATCATATAATTACATGATAAACTGTCACCAGATGCTATATGATACATGCAATAATGTTAGTTATACCACAGAACTATATATTATAGATATTTGTTAAATATTAGGTTATTGGAGGCCTAAAAAAAGGATATATTGGATGTCACACCTACTTTGGTCTCTATAGTATAATAATTAAAATCAATATATCCTTAACATAATTGAACTAGGTTTCTATACCATTACTCATATGATTACTAACTTTGGTTGAAAAATCACCAATATTAATTTTTTGGTTGGATCTGTTGAAAAGTAAATTGAATGTATTTTCAAAGAATATTTCATTAACATGAAGTAGGATATATGTTTTTTATATTCGTGTTTGATTGTTTAGTTTGAATGTAAAAGTTCATGTAATGAATTCCTGTGTCACTTCATGACTGATGGAGTGTTACGAAAATGGTTACCTCTAGTGGAATATTTCATATCATAATGCATTAGGGAATGTCATGATCAATTATTCTAAGAAAATTATAAAGGTGTAAAAATTTAATTATTTCATGGAAAAAAGGAGGAGGCCTATAGTTATCTATAGGAGGAATGATCTACCACAATGTAGATATGGCCAAGATCAACCAAAACAAACATGGATGACATGAAGGAGTTAGATTTCATATTGAATTGGTTTGAACTATGAATAGGCATGTGTAATGTGGGTAAATGTAGTAAAATAGGAACTCTATTCATATTTGAAGGTATAAACAAGGTTATTTTTGGAAAATTGATGTTGTGTATTAATTGATAAAAAGGATGTGATTCAATGTCAATGTTTGATGTGTGTCTCTGTAGATTTAGGTCATGTAGTGACATGATGGGTTATAAAACTAAATAAATATAGTATAATATAGTTGTTTTTGAGATAGAAAACTCATTTTAGGGAGTATATACCTTGGAATCATGGATTCCTTGACGAATTTAAGTGATTTTGTATAACTGATCTATGGGAACCAATGCTAATTGTCATTCCATGAAGGAAGTATGATCATATTTTTATGATACTACATAAATATTGGCAAACTACGAGTAGATAAAAACACTACATGAAGGTGATGATATATATTTGGTTCCCTACACTATTATAGAGGTGATTTTATTAGGGATATAACATTGCTAATGATAGTAATTGGAAAATATGTTGTTGATTTGTATTATCTATTATATGTCACAAGATTATTTTAGGTATATTATGTTGCTTCTTTCTAGAATAAGTCTATGACATGATGATATGAATGTGATACAAGGAGGAAGTTTGGTTTGTACCATAGTCTTCCCATGGAATATTTCATGTCCTAGAAGAATTAGGTATTCCATTATGTTTTTAAAGATCCAGGTTGATTTAGATATCTTTTAGGTCTTATGGTGGGATTAAATTCTAGATAATTATTTGGATTCTTAGGATGTAGTTTTTGACTTAGTACCATAGTATTAATGAAGAGGAAACACCATGATATGTGTTAAATTTTAGTAATTCATGTTGGGAATAAGGGCGTCTACCATGACCTAGATACTTCCTATATAAAATATAAAAATAATTATAGAATGATAAAGAAGAGTTAGAAAGAATAAAATTGAAAAGTAAAATCTAGATGGATTAGAAGGAGTTCCATAACATTTTTGGGAAAGTAATAAAAGAAAAAATAAGATATCCATGAGGATCTCTTATTGAAAGTCTCATGAAGTTCTTCAAAACAAAGAATATAAATTGTTTTTATAAACTCATTTTCTATCCATGATAATTGAAATTTGGATTATAGGAAGTGGGTTTATCAAGTGCTTGAGAGTAGTAATCTTTTTTTCCTTTAAGGTTGTGAACATGGGGGTTCATGAAGCTACTCAAAACATAAAATATTAGTGAAAATTATTTTTTATAGTGTAATATTTCATTACCTTTGTATACTCCTTGGATTTTCTTGATTAGGGTGAATCAAGTAAAATAATCTATTCCCCCTCTATTTTTTTCACTTTATATCAATTATGTGAATGTGAGAGAGTAGTGTTATTTTTAAGAGGGAAACAAGATAATTGGATTTTTTAAATAAGAATTCCGGATTCACCCGCACCTTGGGGTATTCAATTTTTTTGGGGCCAACTAATGGCATTAGAATCATAGGTTCTTGGGTGTGTTCTATATATCAAATGCGATTGTTGTAATATTTAGTCAAAAGGTAATTTTTATATTTGAAGTAATACATTTACAACTATTAAAAAATATAATGAAAAACTACTTTAATTTATTAGTAATATATGATTATATGACCTATATGAATGAGATATTGAGAAATATGGATAATGGTTCTCTATAAAGTAGTTACAAAAAAGAATTCGATTTTTATTCCTAGGTGATAAATGCTTCACGTGGAGCCTATTCCAACCCCATATATAAAAATTTAATGTTTTGAAAACATTTTCATTCTATGTTGGAGAAGCTTCATTATATTTTTGAAGGAAACTCCTTGGTACATGAAAATATGTTGTGGGTTTTATTGAATAAATATGATTATATAAGGATCCACCAAAATTAAATGGTTGATCATTTATTTAATCATGTGAAAAATATTATAGAGGACATGGAAAGACTTATAGATGTACATGATGATATTTAATTTCTTAAAAAATTCCTGAGAATATTACCACCATCTTTCAATATGAAAGTATCAGTGATTGAAGAAAATGATAAAAATTTTGTAATGATAGATAACCTTAATATTAATCTCATTTTATATAAAATGAGGAGAAATTAAAATGACTCTATTTCAATAGAGAATATCTAAAAATATAATTTATGAAAATAAAAATCCTTTCATTGTATTAGGATCCTAAATAACAAGAATTTGATGAGGTAAATCATTTTTATTTAATATAATATCAAAAAGGATAAAGTAAAAATCAAATGAAAGCATACCATTTATTTTTTATAATATAGTAATGTTTGGAATGTCACCTAAAAATGTACAAAAAATTCATAGATGATGATAAAGCTTAGTTACCCATAAAGAAGTCATTAAAAGGCATGGAAAAAAGGAATCCACCACACGGATTCTTGAGGATTACAAATAACTCAATGTAAAAGTTACCATGACTATTTTAAGTAGTCTATAGGAGGAGGATAATAAAGTTTAATCTATTGTAATTAAAGGAATATTTGATCTCAAACTTTAACTTGAATCTATAGTTAAGGAAATATAAATTTGGTGGGAAAAAAGAAGAAATATAAAGGAGTGGTGTTTGACTCAAAAACTTATATACAATAAAAATATGAGGATAATTCAATGTGAAAAGTGGATATTAAATGATCTTAAAATTATAGAAAACCAGATACAGAACTATAGATCATGCTTAAAGTTAAAGAAAATGCGTATATTACAGATGGCCAGAAAAATTAAATGAAAGAAAATGTATAAATATTTGAATAAATTGAAGATAAATTCATTAAATTATGATTAAATATTATTGTGTCAGGCCCCAATATTATTTTGTTCAATTTTCTAAAGGGGGTGAACAAATTAGCTTAAAAGTTTAAATAAAAAATAGAGTATGCACAAGAAATAACATCAACAGTGGACATTAAATAAAGAGAACACAATATTTTAATATTATTTTATATCAAAGTGAACTTATGTGTACTAATACACCCCTATACTAATTTATAGTTATGGTATCCACTAATGAAAACATAAACTTTGATGGGAATTCATAGCCTGATTTGATGATACCTTTTTTAGTAGTGGCACAACCAGGAAAAAAATAGAACTTTTCAAGGGTTGTCATAACCCAATTATAACACATTACTTTTACAGAGGTACAAATCAATAAAAAAAAGAAATTGATTTTATAGGAAAAACCATAAACTGAAATTATATTTATATCATAGATAACTAATAGAAAGAATTAAGGCCACTATATAAGAAACTCTTGGGAAAAATTTATATATAACCATTGTAGAACTTAAAACGATCCTTGAGAAATGGAAATTTGGTCTCTCTAAGGAACTAATGATCATGAAGTATTAAGTTCATCCTTTATAGACATCCAACACGTTGAAATATTATTCACACTATGATCATCAAATTCATTAGTTGGAATCATGTCATCTCATGATATTATTATTTTCACATGTCTTTATTTTATTATTCCTAATTCTTCGATAAAAAATCATGTCTCTTAAATTGAGTCTAATATATATATATAATCAATCAAAAATGGATAGAATAATTCAAAATAAAAAATAAAATAAAATGATAATAATAAATATCCCCACAAACCTTTTAAAATTTAAAACTTCATCCAACTTAATAAAATACCGACCTTCAAATAAAAAACTAATTTACAGTTGATAAAATCATTTTAATCTATCATTTAACAACTCAGGAATATCCACCCAATATTCCTAAATTTTCACATGAAAATATATAATAAATAATTAAATTACATTTCCATATAAAGAACTTGAAATTTTAATATCTTTATAAAACTCTTTATGTAGATAAATTATGTATTAATCCCATATAAAATAATTAATATCAATATTAAAAATTATCATTATATAAAAACAATAATTTAGAAATAAATAAATAAATATAATATTGAAGAAATATTAGTAAAATATCATTTAATGATAAAAAATAAAAAAATATCATAAGTTACATTTTATAAGGTTAGAAATAAAAACAAGGATTGTAGATTAGCTTAGAAGGTGGAGTCCATCATGGAAGGTAAGAACTTTTACAAATTATGAGTTCAAAAGGTAAGGTATCTCAATATGGAAGGTAAGGTATATCAATAAGAAATGTAATATATCCCAACATTGAATGTAATTTCTAGAGAGAAGGTAAAGAACATATACACATAAGGTACGGTTAAATATGGAAGGTATGATTACTCATTAGGGAAGGCAAGTGTCCATATGAAAGGTTATATTATTTTTGAAATAACATATTCAGGAAGTTAAAAACTAAAACTCAAAATGAAAAGATATTCATGGAAGGTTAAATTCAATATATTAAAATATTGTTCATAAGGATAATATAATTTTTCAAAAATAGTAAATTATCTAATTCAAATAGTTAGGAAACATCAACTAAAGAATAAAATTATGACTCAAAACCCTTTACAATAAAATAAACAATAATAAAAACTAAAAATAATGTTATAATTTATAATTATTCATATATAAATCATATTATATATTTAATTAAAAATATAATGTGATGTTTTGTAATATAATTATTATCACAATAAACATATATTTTATTAAAACAAGCATAAAAATCAGATAATGTCTACTTAATTCATAAGCTTTCAGAATAAAAACTAGTAAAAGATATATAAAAAGGGGGGTAATACAATGCACTCAAGAAGAAAACAGGTCCGGGGACTCGACCCCGCGACCTCCGGCCTAAACCCCAAACACCCAACCACCACAGTCGAGTGTGTGGGGCACTAGTAAAAGATACATAATTAGACTTATCTATGGATAAAGAAACTGATAATATTTTCTTAGATCTCTATGAAATTAAAAATTCTCTTAGAACATGAAACATACATGAAGTAATCTTATTATTAATTATACAACCTCCAAAGTTAGAATTAGAGTAATTAAAATAATCATAACAATTTTATCTAGAATAAAAGAACCCAGAATTTAATGTTCCTTGAAAATAATTTTAATATAATTTAAGTGAGATTCCATAAGACTAGCCTTAAATATTTCACATATATATACACTAAACATAAGATCATGTCTAGAAGTAGTTAAATATTGTAAACTACCTATCACTCCACTAAAAAATTTAGGATCTAAATATTTTACTGATTCTTCCAAATCTAATTTGTAAGTATTAATCCTAGGGATTCTAATTTTTTACAATAATAAAAACCAAATTTCATAAACAATTCATTAGTATACATAGATTGGCTAAAAAATATACCATATATTCATTGAAATATTTCAAGTACTTAACCAAATTTCAATTATCCCATTAAACACTTATCAAACACACATGTAATTAAAGTTAAAAATTATTTGCATAAACAAACCACTAGTAGATCCAAAAACAATATAATCAACATAAAACGAAATAATTAAGATATGTTATAAACTTTATTAATAAAAAAATTATGATAAAATTTACCTTTCATAAAATAAGTATAAAAAAAAGACAACATTCCACACCATGTTCTATTAGTTTTCTTAAGTCTATATAATTTTTTTTTAATTTAACAACTTGATTAAAAAACTTTTTAAGTTTAAATTTAGGTGGTTTAGAAATATAAACCTATGTTTCAATAAATCCATTTAAGAGATCAGTTTTAATATTCATTTGATTCAATTCAAAAACCTAAAATACAACATCGGAAAATAAAATTATAATAGATTAAATCTTATAAATTTGTGAAAAGGCTAATCAAAATAAACTCCTTTATCTTAAAATAAACCTTGAGCTACCAATCTAGCTTTATTCTTAATAATTTTTCAAGTTTCACTCATTTTACCTCTAAAAATAATTTTAGTTTAAATAACAGTTTTATATTTTAGTGATTCAACCAATGTCTATAATATTATGTAGAGTGAATTAATTAAGTTTAACTTTCTTAGTAATAATATAATTATTATATTTCATGTAACACCCCAAAATTATAAAACAAGTACATTGTATTTGATAGCATGTTTGACACCCAACCCCAAGTGTATAAGGGAATGTGACACCAAAGAAATTAAAATATATTAATTTTTAAATAAATTAAATCTCTTAAATATATTTTATCACACACAACACTGAGTTTATCTTTCATTACATGCAACCACGAGCGTCTCCGATATCTTGTGTTACACGTAAGACCGAGTTTTACCGAACAACAATATATTATTAAAATAATATCATTAATTATAATAGTTACAAGAAAGATGTTAAATTGGAGGGTATGAATAGTACTAAGAAAATTATAAAAATCATCATTTTCTATTGATTATAAATAAAATAAGAATTAATTAAAAGAAAAAGAATTGTTTTATGAAAAACTGTATATTTCTAATAGACAGATTAGTCATGATTTTCACAATTAATTTACAATTAATTTTTAACACTTTTAGAATATTTATTTTAAATAATAAACATCATTAATGAAATCGGAATACCAAAATTATCTTATGATGATTTTTTAGATATTTTTTGAGATGTTAAATTGTTTGATGAATAGTGAAAAAAAACTAAATTTTAATTGAACAATTCCTTTTCATTTAATGTATTTATAAAGATAAATATATTTTAAATTATTTTTATAGTATCATTAGTTATATTATAAATCAATTAATCCATGTTATGTCATTTGAATCATTTATATAATTAATTTTGATGTAAAATAATTTCAAACTTTTGAACATTTTCTTTTTAAATTCTCACTTTCTCATCATATATATGGGTTGATTTAAAATTAAATTATTCCACTTATCTGAATATAATTTGAAAAAATGGATTAAATATTTTAAATAAGATCATAATTTATAATCTAATATGTTCAAATAAAATTTTGACTTTAATTATTAGTGAAAACAGTTAAAATTAATTACCACGATTAAGGTTAAAACCGCTTTTTGTGTAATACATGTATTTGTATTAACATTATTTTTACACACACATAATATTTTTATTTAATAAGTTGGATTTAATATTCATGATAATTAGTTATAAATTATTTAATAAATCTCAATTTAATTTTAATTTAAAATTATAAAATACCTAGGTAAATTAAAAGATACAAGTTATCATTAAAAAAATTAAAAGGGTAAAATTGAGTAAACTTAAAGACATGGGAATAAAATGAAAGAAATGTACTTATTTTTGTGTGTTGGTAGTTTTTACAATCCAAATTATCCCCCTTCTATTATTGATCTATTTTTGAGGCACATGAGTTAATGAAGACGTCTCAATAGTAAATACTTTTGTATATTTAAAATAATGCCACTCCTCCTTAATTATAAGAGTGCACTCACTCCCATAACTTTTTACACATCCCAAGACATTTAGTTTATCCAAAACCTACCCAAATCACTTCCAAAATTCCCTAACCCAATCCAAAAATCCTTATTTTGGGCATAAATACAACCTAGGAAGGCTTTACTACAATCCTAAGGAGGATACTCGAAGAATAGGTATCATTATTCAATAAGAATATTTATTTTATTTCTTCCTCTAAGTCCTTAAATTATTATTATAACACGATGATATAATAACCCCACTATATTCAATATATTAGTATGTTTTATAATAAATCCTTGACCTAAAACCACCGAAAATTGCATAAAATGGGTTACGAATTCATCGTTTATGTGTGTGGAGGACTTCTGCCTTGAGAACCAAGAACATTTATTTTTCCATTACCACCTGTCATGATTTGGAATTATGATGGATCAATAACATGGGCATAATATAGAAGGGATAAAAGTTTATCAAATACTGAAATATAAATAATCATATGATATTTAAACTAATTCATCTCAGGAGACTATTGATGCACTAAGGGGCTTCCATTAACTGGTCCCCAACCCATGTACTGCATGTCCAAAGTATTCATCATATATCAAATAATCAATTTAATTCATAAATAAATTTCCTTATCAAATATTCCTATTAAGTAAAGGAAATAGTTTTATCAACATTTCACCATTTAATAAAATAACTTTCTATGTATACATCATATGTAAAAATGGTATATGTATTAGGAATTTATTAAATAAATTTCAATTGGACTTGATTTTAGTCAATTAAACTCTCATTTTGGTTATTAATTATTTATTCATGATAGATTAAACTATAAAAAACCCTTAATGATCATTTTATGTCACTCTTATTCTGTTTCTGTTCCCTGGGAGATGAAGAAGATATCTTTGAATGAGTTTTCAAGGATGTTGTTTACATACTATTATTATGTATTATGTTTCATTTTTTCCCAATGAAAAATGGTATCGTGTATGTATCATGTAACACCCTGGTATTTTGTAAAATATTTTTTTCCAAATAAATTTAATCTATTGATATTTTTCATTTCACGCTTCATATAAAATAGTTTATTATATTAAATCACTCTGTCAAACATACCTTTCACATGAAACCAACTTGGTGTACATTAAACAAAAAATCAACTTTGAATCTGTTAGAAACAACAAAGTGCTAGTGTAAATTAAATAGAACATCGAATTGGTTTATGTTACATGCAACGTTTACTTGGAATATGTTACACCGAACACCAACTTGACATATGTTACAAAAAATACAGAGTTTCTACGAAATATCATTTTATTGTTATAGTTATTTAAACGAGATAATTATAATCTATTCGTTAAAAAAAGTAATATAAATAGTAATAATTACTATTAAAATATTGTTTACAATGGTTTTATAAAAATCAAACATATCTATAACTAAGGATATAATTTTTTGTAATGTCATTACATGTTTAAAAATACTATTTTCTAAAATGAACTAATTTTAATGTCCTTCGGTGAAAAATAATAAAATTAATTTTAGAAAAATTTATAACATAAATTTGATTAATTAATATTCATTTTTTTAAAATGTTGAAATTATCAGAGGGAAAATATTTGGAATTTTTTGTGGAAATTCATTTTTTGATTAATAGAGAAAAATAATGTAT
Organism: Viscum album; assembly: GCA_963277665.1. Taxonomy (NCBI): domain Eukaryota; kingdom Viridiplantae; phylum Streptophyta; class Magnoliopsida; order Santalales; family Viscaceae; genus Viscum; species Viscum album. The sequence goes on along the minus strand of OY728158.1, from coordinate 1,892,116,755 downwards.
TTTAATTCAACACTTTATTTTAGTATAATTTATTTATAGGTTTAAATTATATTTTAATTTGGTTTAAAAGTTAAATAATATCATTATTTTATCAATTAATTCAATCGAGGTAATTTAAATCAATTTTACATTCAAATTGGGTGTAAATATTTAGCAAACTTTTGGATATTTTTACATTAAAAACACGTAGTGCCATCCCATCAGCGAGACTAATTTTAAATTAATTTAAGCTACTTCTATGATTAGAATTTAGAAAAATGAATTCCATTTTTGGAATGAGAATAATTTATAATTTCTAATAAGTTCAAAATAGTTTTTTTGAAAAAATATTAATGAATGCGATTAAAATTAATTACAATGGTTTTAAATTTAAGACCCAAAATGACCTATAAAATTTTAAAAAAACAATTTAATAGACATAAATAGGCCATTAATATTACACCATTCATTTTTTATGACTTTTTTAGGTACAAATGTGGGTACACCTAACATTTTTTAAAAATGCTATGTGTGACCTTTCCCTTCCCAATAAAGGGCCACCACCTCTCCCACTTTTTAACACTTCTAAAACAACTTATTTTCATCCAATATCTAGAAAATAAACTTCCCAAAATACCTCCCTTCCTCCATGAACTCTCCCTTTTGTCATCAAGAAATCCAAGGAATCTTTTTGGCACAAACCTAAAGGAGTTACCTGATAACGAGGTAACACCTTTTCTCAAGTTCCTTTCTTTTGTTTCCTTTCTCCACCCCTCTTCATTATTTATTGAATGATTTGATAAAAACAACACTATCTTCAATATAATAAGATGTTTTTATGGTTTCTACCTACACTTACACACACATCCGTCTAATGGGTAACAAACATATTGTTTATGTGTATGGTGAATTACCGCCTCACTAAACGATGAATGTTCATTTTTCCTTTACCACCTATCATTGTGGATATTATGATGGAAGACATGATTATATATTTCATATATTATATTAATTATTTATTTAGTATTCTGTATTTTTTATCAAACAAATACCTTTTTTACATTCCATTTGATGTAAATATGATAATTTTTTTGAGGAAGTGTGGACTACCGCCCCTCAATGCGATGCAATTCATTAACACACTACGTCGAATATATTAAGGATGAGATTAATGAACATATATCATATATGTTATATAATAATTCTACTTGAATAATGATATATATATATATAGATACTTATATGTCATTTTATTTCTTCTTTGAATACAATATTAAAAACAAAAACAACATTCATGCATAAGTACAATTTACCATCTCCATAAAAAGTGTATTACATTTATTACTTATATATTATAAATATTATTATAATAAAAATATGATTTATATAAAATATATTTATATCAGTTTTCAGATTCTGAAAATCATGATTTAAGTATAAGGATGAAATATATAACAAATTAAGACACTTGCGAAGAAGAAAGAAAATATTATCCAAAGTGAAACCTTAATATAAGATTGTAAACAAGATGTTAATATAAGGCATTAATCAAAATATAAGTGGTATGATATATAATAATATGATTATTTAAAATATTTATAATAAAATTAAACTTATTCTATTGGAATATTGTATGAGTATTAAGTGAGCCAAGATACCAAGTAATGAGATTTCATCTCTCTTTTTATTTTCATGAGATACATGCCATGTTCGCCACCCATTAATTTTTCATGGGGTATGTAATTAAAATTAATTTATTTCATGAATCTTATTATTAAATTTGTTGTTAGTATCATATCCATTTAATTATAATTCTATCATTGGGTTTAAGTTTCGAAAGTTACGAAATCAGTAAAATAGTTTTGTCTCAATTTGCCTTATTTGAGACTCATATTTTGTTATAAACCTAAATTATTTTTCAAGATGTATATAATTATATTTTCCATGTAATATCACAAATATCATTAATTTCATGATATTTTAAGCTTAATGTAATTTATGTTTCTTACATGGAGAGTATGATCCAAATTTACCGAGGGATACCATTTTATTGAAACAATCTCATTGCTTTACCAGAATTGTTAATAATTTTGATTATTTGATGAAATATTATGATCTATATCTTAATAAAACTCATGAGTTACATTATATTATATTTTTTAATTATATATCCACGTATTAGTACCATTTTACCACTTTTTGGTAGTTATGAAAATTAATAAAGTGCTTTTTAGAATATCTGATCGTACCTCTCTTTTCGGTAGAAATGTTTTTTCATTACAAAAACCATGTTTTCATAAAATAATTTTAAAAAAGTTTTCCAATGATACTTGATGATAATTTTTAAGTAAAAATAATTTTAAAATTTTATATTCTTCTCAAAGATTCATTTATCAAATTTGAATGCTACTTTCAAAGAAATTGGTTTTCAAATGTTTTAAAGCTTCTTTTATAAGATTTCTAGGAAAAGGGTTTTCATAATGTAATCAATGTTATTTTATAATTTTTCAAGTATAATGGTTTTTGAAAAAATTACAATAATATTTGTTAAGTTTTTAAGGAAAAATGGTTTTAAAATATTTTAAGGCCTTCTTCCTATGTTTTCCATATATTTTCAAATGAAATTGTTTTTAGAAGGTTTTATGTTTTAAAGAGATTTTTTTTCAAATAAAAAGGATACATTCCTCTAGAAATGTGTTAAAAATATTATTCCATGTTATTATCCATCTAAGATGTCATTATTTTATGGTACTCAATCCCTTCTAGGAATTGATTTAAATGTTCCATTCATATTCCTTCTTGAATGGTTTATGTTTTGAAGGAATACTTTTTATGGCCCATGTTTCTCTTCTATAGGTTATACGCTTTTAGAGCCCTCTTCTTTTCACACATTATGCTTTGATGAATTGGTTTTGAAAAATATGTCTTTTCCCTAGGTTATGATGTGATGATATTTTAATGATACCCATTTCATTTCATGGGTTATGAAATTATGTTTACAAAACCTATGTATTTTATGGTTCATGATATGATCAATTTTTTATTTTGTGGAACATGAATGAGTGGTTTTATTATGAGATGGGTGGGACCTATATCTCCATACAATGCATCAGGTAATTATGGATGAATCATGAGCACATATTTTATATGTTAATATTATTTTATGTTCACAATGTTATGTGTGATCCTGATTACATGTTCACCAAGTTATGCATGGACTTGGTTTCATGTACATAAGTTTATTCATGAACATGATTACATGTTCAAAATGTTATGAGACAAATTTATTATGTGTTCAGAATGTTATGCATGGACAAGGTAACATACCCATAAGTTTATGTGTGAAACTGATACTTGTTCACAATGTTATATGTGAACTTGATCACATGTTCATAGTGTTATTAATGGACCTGGTTTAATGGCCATATGGTTAAGTGTGAAACTGATTACACATTCAAAATTTTATGAATCGACATGGTTTCATGTCCATAAGTTGATGCAGGGACCTATTTGCATGTGCTTAAATTAATGACTGAACCCGTTTCTTCTTATACACATTTACAATGTTATAAAAAATGTGTGTGGCACAAAAATACATGTCTTATTCCTACGTTATGGTTTCATGACTTATGCTCTTAATTCTCTTATGATCCATGTAATATGAACTTAAAATCATTATTATGATATATAACATGAAGGGTATGATGTTTTAATGTTATTATCAAATTTTATTCCCCTTTTTTCATGTTATGATTACACATTTCATATTTTTACCCTTACTGTGCATCTGAGCTTATCCCTTTCTTATGTTTCCATTCCCCATGTTATGAAGAAAAGTTTTAGGTAGAAGTTATAAAGGTGTAGATCTTTATGTGATTTGTTAAAGATATTTCGAACTGATAGAAGAATTTTTTTTCAAATTTTCCTAAGACATTAAACTATTATGGTCCAAATGCATGTATTTTTATAATATACTTAATATTCATCTAAAATGATGTAATATCCATGTATTCTAATACTTTCTTGATATAGTTGGTATCAAATTAAAGGTTTAGTCAAAATTTGAAAACTAGGATTAGAAAACATTAGTGAGATACATAGGTATATTTATATGGATATGTATATGGGTGTCTAAGTATATGTATAAGGATGAGTTACTATTTAGGAAAAATGTCTTGGAATTTTGGTAAAGGATATACTGAGTGTTTCCAAAGAAATAAGTCCATGTCTTGATACTAAATGTGGATTTGGATCTTGTATAGATGTTCCTAGGAGTAACAGCTCCGAAAAAATGTTCCAGGCCTGACTTAGGGTAATCTGGTGCACTACAACGAGCCTTGTTGCACACCTGGTTTCACACTCCTGGGGGATATGATTTGGGAATTTATGAACTCTTCTCAAACCATCATAAAAGATGTAAATAGAAGTTGACTATTAATAACCAAGGATAAAATTAATTTTTCATATATTAAGGAAGGATACATAATTTATACAATATATAAGTTAATTTTCATGATTATGTGGTTCCTCATTATGATAACTATTTCTTACTCTATGATTTTGGTTTGAGTCTATGTGAAGAACCCGAAGGAATCATGTTAATGGTGATTATGATGGAAAATAAATCTATTTTTAAACCGAAGATCCAAATTCTATGGGAGTTGGAATACAAAACCTCATTTCTGTACTCTCAAAACATTCTCAAGCTACAAATCAAGTAAATATTCCAAACGAGAAAAGGATGGAATTCAATTCTATTGAGTCCTTCATGAGGAAAACATCCACATTCTACGAACAGGTCTTGCGATCCACTTTTTTCTAAACACTAGATCATTACCCTTGAAAATAAATTCTTTGATCACCATTGTTTGGATAATGAGAAAATCACTTGAACTATTTATCAATTAGAAAGTGAAGGAGACCAGTGGTGGAATCAAATCAGTAATACGAGGAAGTAAGATGAAATCGAATCTATGTATCAGGATGAGTTAAAAAAAATTATTCTTCAAAAATTAATTTCATCGTGTTCTCCATATGAATATGGAATATGTGTTCCTTGAGTATAAGTAGAAGGATGATGAATCTATGGATACTTATGAGGGAATTTCACATAACTTGTGAGGCACACTTTTGGTATTATTATCCAACCCTAAAGTTATGTTGATATGTTCTTATGTGGAATAAATCTAAGTATTCAAAGTGTGTTGTCTATAATAGACTTTAGTATTTATGAAGAGATTGTGCATTGTGCAATCAAAGTGGAAATGGAGGATGGAGTTACTTATCAATCTCATGGTTTTAACAAGAAGTGGAAGATGAAGTTCAAAGGGGAATCTAAAAACCATGGATAGAAGAAAAAGTTTCAAACTCTTACTTACCTTCACTATGGTAAAGATAACATAGGAGGGTGCCTGAAAGGAACCAAAAGGTGTTTCATGTATGGGAATCCTAACCATCAAGGAAAAGAATTTAGAAGCTATAAGAAGAGAAAATTCAATGAAATGAGTAGAGATAAAGCTCAATAGAATGAATCACCAACAATTTAGTGTTTCATGTTCATTGATTTTGGGAATTATGCGAATCAATTCCCCAATCCAAGGGATAATATGGATGATAATATAGAACAACCTATGAGAAAAAAAGAAAAAGGGAAAGATTAATATATCACAATTGATGACATGAACAATGAAAATAAGGGGAAAATGTATCCTTCCCCCCTTAGTTGGGGAGTTAATGTTTGATTTTCAATGGTTATTACCTATGATATTCTTTTTGTTAATCCTTTAGTGAGGTTTAATGTGATTATATCAGTGCAAGGATGAACCAATGTATCCAATAATTTTTTGTGTGTATAAGATAAGATCATATTTAAGGAAGAAAGGGTGGAATATATTTTGGAATGGTTATAAGGTTTACCATATATGGAAATTTTCATTCAAACTTCAAATAAAGTTTTTTAGATTAATGTATTGTCTCCCCACATAAGGACTCATGCATATTGAACAACCTATTTTTGTTGATGGTAACTAAAGACAGATGGGATAAATTATCATGGATATCCTAATCTGTTAGTACTTCCGAAATGAAAAAAAGTTATCATTCATTTCTTAGGGTAAAAGATGAAGTGGAAATCTATCAAGGCGCAACAAAAGTGTCATATTGTGCATATTAAATAGAATAAAGTCAAGTAAGTATATATTGTCATGAAAATTATTCAACTTTAGGGAAATAATCAGGAAACAAAAAATGTTCTCCTAGTTTATTCTTTTATAATGAATCAAATGGTCCCTTAGATCATCACATATTTATGGTTTTTTATTGTTAACTTTCTCACGACTAAGTTCTCTATCCCTCTTCTCCAAAACATAATACTTATATTTCTATACCATGTTCAATATTTACTTTCAACCTATTTTATCCTATGTTAAAACACAGTTATATGTTACCTTGGTTAACCGTTATGGTTCCAACGTTCCCTTTTTAAGGGAAGTCTAAGTATTTAATTTTAATATGTGGGTTTCTATCAAGGAAACTTTCATGTATTATTCCTTTGATAACAAAGATGAATTTTGAGGGAAAAATTCATTTTAACGAGGTAGAATGTAGAAACATAAGAGTTTTTGAAATATATATATATTTTGAATTAATTTAATCTTTTTTTATTTGTCATTTTACATAACACTGAAAATATTTTTTTATATTAAATCACTAAGTCAAACATTCCTTTCACTTAACACCAAATTGGTGTATGTTACATGGAAAATAGACTTGGAATATGTTACGCACAACCCCGAGTTGGTGTTTAATACAAGAAACATAATCATGAAGTATGTTACATGCAACACTGACTTACCATAAGTCATACTGAACACTGACTTGGTGTACGTTACATGCAACACTGAGTTTCTACGAGACATCATTTTATTATTATCATTTTTTAAAAGAGATGTTTATAACCTACGCATTAAACATAGTAATATGAATAATAATTAATAATATTAAAATATTTTTTATAATGGTTTTATATTAATCAATCATATTAATAACGAATGATATAATTTATGGTAATGTCCTAATATGGTTAAAAATTCTATTTTTCTCAAATGAACTGCTTGTAATGTACTTCTATGAAAAATAATAAAATTAATTTTATACACATTTATAAATTTAATTTGATAAAATAATCTTCATTTTTAAATTTATAATTTATAAATTATCCTATGGATGAGTTTTGGGATTTTTTTGAGTAACATCATATTTTGTTGAATTATGAAAAATACTAGATTTTAATTCAAAACTGCATTTTCTTCTAATTTATTTAAAAGGTTAAAAAATATTTTATTTTGTTTTAAAGGTTTAATTATATAATATTTTTATCAATTAATAAAATTTATCTCATTTTTATCAATTTCACATTGAAATTGGGTATAAAAACATAGCTAACTTTTATACTTTTTTACATTAAAAACCCACTGTATCGTCACGTCAACGAGATTAATTTTAAATTAATATATTCCAATTATAGGATTAGAAATTATAAAATTAGATTCCATATTTGGAATTATTATAATTTATAATTTATAATAATTTCAAATTAGTTTTTGACCAAAAATATAATTCAAGGTGAATAAAATCAATTATAATGGTTAAGAGAAAAATAAGTTAATAATGTGATAAACCCTAAGTTTAAGTCCCAAAAAAACTAGAAACATGAAAAACACCCATTTTCTGACATTATTATTATAGTAACATTCCATTATTGAGTTGTTTTGGTTTTTTATGACTTTAGTTAAGTAAAAAATGGGCACACCTAACTTGTTTTCAAAAATGCCAAGTGTGTCATTTCCCTTCCCTATAAACATCCACCACCTATACCACTTCTCAACACATCTAAAACCCCTTAGTTTCAGACATTATATAACCAATGCACTTCCAAAAATACCTCCATTATTGTTTTAATCCTCCCTTTGGGAGGAAATTAATCCAAGGAAGCCTTTTGGCACAAACCAACATGAGTTACCCAATTAAGAGGTAATACCTTGTCTCAAGATCCTTTCTCCACCCCCTCCATTCACTTTATTAAATGATTGTATAAAAACACCAATATCTTAAATATAATATTATTTTTTATGCTAAGGGTTCAAACTACACTTAGACACATATCTATCTAATAGGAAATAAAAATATTATTTATGTGTACGTTGAACTACCACCTAACTAAACGATGATTATTCATTTTTTCATTTACCACATATCATGGTTAACATTAAAATAGAAAATATATTTATACATGTCATATATTATATTTATTACTTCATTAATATTATTTATTACCCTTATAATACATACCTTTTTATGTTATCTTTGGTGAAAATACAATAATTTTTTTTGAAGAAGTGTGGACTACCGCCCCTCAAAGCGATGTGATTCGTTCACACACTACATGGAATGAATTAAGGATAGGTTTAGTGTACTTATATGATTTATATGATATAAAAATTCTAATGTTATAATTATATATAAAAATATATATACTTATATTTATTTTTTTTCTTTTTTTCAAAATGAAAATAAAAATAGAAACAACGTTTAGGCATACGTACAACTTACCATCTCCATGAACGATGTATTTTATTTCATACTTATATATTATAAAAATTATTATAATAAACATATATTGTATATAAATGATATTTATTTAATGCTTTAAATTATTAAAATCATGATATAAGTAGAAGGAACAAATATATAACCAATTAAGACATAGGCGAAGAACAAAGTGAATATTACCAGAAGTGAAACCCTAACATAAAATTGTTAACAAGTTGGTAATATATTGTATTAATAAAACCATATATGATATTAGATATAATAATATTAATCTATAAAAGATGTATAATAAACTTATATTTATTATAAAGTAATCTTGTATGAGTATAAAGAGAGTCAGCACTTTTTATTTTCCTGAGATACATGCCATGTTCACCACTCGTTACATTTACATGGTGTACATAATGCACATAAATGTATTATATTAATCTAATTATTAAATTTATGGGTATTTAAATATCTATTTTATTATCATTTTGTTAGGGGGTTTATGTTTTAAAAGTTACCAAATCAGTAAAACTGTTTTGTGTCAATTTTCCATATTTGAGACTCATGTTTTTTTATGTGCCTAAATTATTTTTTGAGTTTTATATACATAAATTTTATATGTTATACCATGAATATAATTATTTTCATGATATTTTAATCTTATTTTAATTTAATCTTCTTACATGGAGATTATGATCCCATGTTACAAATTGATAAGAGTTTATTGAAACAATCTAATTGGTTTTTGAGATTGTTAATGATTATGATTATTTGATGAAATATTATGATCTATATATCATGAAAACTAATGAGTTTAATTCTCGTATGTTTATTTAAGATATATCTATGTATTAGTTCCATTTATCCATACTTTTTTACTTAATATAAACAATATTTTTTTAATAAAATATGACTATATCTATCTTTTATGTAGGAAATATATTTTATTACAAAATCAATATTTTCAAAAGAAGTTTTGAATTTTGTTTCAAATGATCCATAAATATAATTTTAATGGAGAAATTATTTTAATTATTTTAATTTCTTTTAAATATTATTTTATAAGTTTTAAAATCTATTTTTAAACAAAAACGGTTTTAAAATGTTTTGAATCTTATTTTATATGTATTCACAGAAAATCATTTTCCAAATGCATTCAAGATTATTTTATATTTTTTCAAGGAAAATGGTTTTTGATATGTTTTCAAGATTATTTTATAATTTTTCAAGGAAAAGGAATTTTAAAATATTTTCAATATTATTTTATAAGTTTTCAAGGAAAAATGATATCAAAATGTTTTTAATCCTTCTTTCTAAGTTTTCAATGTATTTTAAAAGTAAATGGTTTTCAAATGGTTTTATGTTTTAAAAATAAATTTTCAGAGAAAAAAAGATATTTTTGTCAAGAAATGTTTTCAGAATATCATTCCAAATTACTCTATATATAATATGAAATCTATTGATGTGACTCAAGATTTTATGGTAAATGATCCAATGGTTCCATTCATATTCTTTGGTAAATGGTTTATGTTTTTATGGAATAACACTAACGACACCAGTTTCTCTTTCACTAATTATACACTTTTAAAATCCACTTATTTTTATGGATTATTCATTAAGGAAATGATTATAAAACCTATCTCTATTCTATATGTTATGATGCGATTAAATGTTAATTATACCCATTTCATTTCATAAGTTATGATTTGATGTTTATAAAACCAATTCCTTTTATGGGTCATGATGTTATGAAATTTTTATTCTTCAAAAAACAAGTATGAATGATGTTATTAGGAGATGGGTGGGACAAATATCTCCCCCCAATGAATTGGATAATAATGGAGGAATAATGAGTATATATGTTATGCATGAACTTGATATCATGTTCACAATGTTATGTATGAACCTAATTACATTTTCACAGTGTTATTCATGGAACTGGTTCCATGTCTATAAGTTTATGTGTGAACCTAATTACATGTTCACAATTTTATGAGTGAAATTTATTACATGTTCGAAACATTATTAAAGGACCTGGTCTCATGTCCATATGTTTATATGTGAACCTGATTACATGTTCATAATCATATGCGTGAACCTGATTACATTTTTACAATGCTATGCATAGACTTGGTTTCATGCCCATAATGTTATGTGTGAACCTGATTACACATTCACAATGTTATGTGTAGATCTGGTTACATGTCTATAAGATGATTTGGGGGCCTGATTTCACATTCTTAAGTTAATGAGTGAACCTATTTCTAATTATACACATTCACATCATTATAAACAAATGTGTATGCCACAAATTCCTTGTCTTATTCCTATTTTATGCAATCAGGACTTCAAATATTAATTCTCTTATGATCCATGTATTATGAATTTATAATATTTATTATGATCTATAGTATGTAGGGTATGATCTTAAAAAGTTATTCTCAAATTCTATACCCTTTTTTTCACGTAATGCTTACACATTTCCTTTATTTACCCTATCTGAGCAACTGATCCCACCCCTTATTATGTTTCTTTTCCCAAGGTTATGAAGAAAGGTTTTAGGATGAAGTAATAAATGCAGATATCTTCATGGGAGTTATTAAAAATCTTCCACCTGTATAAAATATTTTTCTTACATATTTCTATTGACACTAAACTATTACATCTCTCAGGCATGCAATTTTTTAATGTACTGAATATTAATTTAAAATGATGTAATATCCAGAAATTTTAAGCCTAGGCAGCTATATATTAGGTTCTAACAATTTGTTAAACTAATATGCCATTTGGGATTTTTTTCCTTTTATTTATATCAATGAAATAAAATAGATACCAACTCTGGGAAACCGTGTCCGGGTTCACTACAATATTTATCAAATAAAATTTTGTAAGATCCTTGGGAACTGGATTTAGGGAAGAAAAGATCAGGGAATATAACCATCAAGAATACTTTGATGAATTGTATAGTATAACATACCAATGTTTTGGTAAGGTATATATTACATGTTTTAATTGAAATAAATCCCAATATAGATGTTACATGTGAATGTGGTTCTGTTTTAGAGGTACCTAGTGGTAATAAATCCAAAAAAGACACATCAAACTTGACTCAAGAATTACCTGGTACACAAAAATGGTCCTTATTGTGTACATTATTTTTAAAATCCTTGGAGATATTATTATGATAATTCTCTTTTCTGTATAAATCATTATAAATTATTTTAAAACAAAGATATCCCCAAAGAAACTAATTATATGATTATGATATTTACAATGCATAACTTTAAATTTATGGCATGTTTTACACTATATTTTCAATGTTACATTTTGATTCATAATTTTAGGAGCCTATCCTGTAAATTACATCATTTATAAATGTTTCTTAGTAGAAGGTATCATAAGGAAATCAATAAACATAATCTAAATACTAATATTATGGTTTCTTTTATGGGATTCCACTAATATTTCAAAGGGAACTAATCTACCAAAAATTCTCATCATATGAGGAAATTGTATCACGTACTAAAAATATAGAGAAATAATTCCTATTATTTTTGTTTCAAAGGGAATCCAAATAAGAAGAGGATGGTAGAGAAAAATATAGATAATGGTAATAAAGGAATCAATGATTTTCCAAAATGTTTTAATTATAGAAGCAAACACCCTTTTGATTTCATAAAATGAATAGGAGTTTTATACAACTATATAGAGAAATTCCATCATACTTATAATTTAAAGGGTAAAAAATTTCCAATTTTGATTGCTTACACTCTATAGAGATGGGGCACTATGAAAATTAATCCCCATAGAATCAAGGGAATATACCTCAAAATAAGCTAATAGATCATGGTCAAGCTTATGCTATTACCGCAAACGAAGTGTAATGATTAATGTTCTTGTGTTTGAATTCAAGAATTATTTCATTGAGTATTTTATCAATGATGTCTTGGTTATAATAATTATTAAATATACAAGGATTATACTTCAGTACTTTTTCATTAAGGATATGAATACATATGGTGAATAGTACTGATGACTAAGGAAAAATGGTTTAGTGGAAATTTTATCTTTTATGACAATACATGATTAAGGGAAAGATAACTTCTAATATATTATTGTTGTTGATATAATGATATTGGGATAAAGTGATGATTGATATAGATAATGTAAATTTTATTACACTAAATACATTGGAATGTATTAATTACTTGTCAATAAAGTGGTTAATTCTATCATTATTAGGGGATAAAAAATATTTGGATTTAAGGAATATATCTAGTAATCTATTTTATAACTAATAAATAGATAATAATTTATGTTTTCTATAATATTTTATGGTTATTAGGTTATTATCACATTTGAATAAAATAATTGATAAAGGTATTCACATGTTTGGTATGTGACTATTAATAACTACTTCATGTTTTTTGAATATCGATGTTATGTTAATTTAGTAAATTTAGTGATCATATTTCTATAGTGTTGGATTATAATATTTTTTTAATGGTTCCCCATTTATGAATTTGTTTAAGTTAAACTTTGTATGAGGTTTTATAGATTAATTTATTACTTCACCATATGAAGATTTATGCAAATTAGAAAACCTGTGCTAACCGTTTTGTCATAATGATAACTAGATATAAAATAAATGACTTATCATTCTATTAAGGATATTGTGACACATTAAGTGATTTAGGTATGACAAATCAATATTCATTTATTAGGGTAAGATATGAATTGGAATTTTTTCAAGGCACAACCAATGGATGAGATTATTCATGTAAAATTGAAATGATATCAAGTAAAAATATATTTCCATTAAAATTTATCCACTTTAGGAAAATGTCATTGAATAAAATTTTATTATATTACCATAAATTATGATGATATCAATGGCCTTTTTAAAACATATTTTATTTATGATTTTTTGGTCTTTAACCTTATATGAATTACCCAAATTCATTAGTTCAATGTTCTCTATCACTCTCCATCAGTATTTGGGTGTTATTTTTCTCTTCTATGTCCATGTTTTCATTTCCCACCCATATTCTCCTACTTAGAAACCTAGTTATGTGATTATTACATATTTCCTTTGTACTTACATTTCTCCCTTATTAAGAGGATGTTTTATTAACCATTTTATGATGTGGTTTTTACAAAAAAAGGAATTTTAAAATATAAAACCTTATATTACCAATATCATGTTTAAATTTTGGGGTTATAATTTATTTAAGGTGGGGAGAATATAACACCCATAAATTAAAAAAATAAGGGTATTGTATTTAATACTGTGTATGACACGTAACACCATTTATAGAAGGGAATATAACACACTAAGACATTATAATATACATAATTAAATAAATTAAATCTCTTCAATATATTTCATTATACACAATACTAATTTTAGCTTACATTAGAATTAACAAAGAGTATCTTCAATAGCTTTCATTACACGTAATACATAGTTTTACTGAAAACATATATTATTAAAATAGTATTATTTAATAAAATTTTTGTAACCATGATGTTAAATTGGAGATTACTAATAGTACTAAATAAATTATGAAAATTGTGGTTATCTACTAATTATAAATAAAATAATAATCGTTTAAAAGAAAATGAATTTTCATTGAACAACTGTATTTTTCGAATATATTGATTTGTCACACTTTCACACTTAATGTATAATTAAGTTTTAACAATTTTAGAATATTTATTTGAAAGAAATAAATTTAATTTTTAAATAATCATACAAAAATTATCTTACTTTTTTTTGGGATTTTCAGAAAAGAATCATTTATTGATGAATAATAAAAATACAGAATTTTAATTGAGAAATACCCTCTGATTTCAATTATTTATAATGATAGAATATATATTTAACTGGATTTAAATTTAAATTAGTAAAATTTTATATCAATTAATCTAATTTTGGACCTTGTATCCATTTTCATAATGAATATATATAAAAAAAATTCGTAAACGTTTGAACATTTTCCCTTTAAAAACTTCTTTTTCGTCAAGTCTACAAGATTAATTTAAAATTAAAATATACTAATTAGGTGAATGGAATTTGGAAATGTGGTTTCAATATTTTGAATGAGAAAAATTTATATTATCTAATCAGTTCAACATAATTTTTGACCATAATTATTATTGAAAAAAATTAAATTAATTACTGTGATTAAAGTTAAAATAGGGTTCTGTGCATTACATATGTTTGTATGAAAATTAATTTTACACAAAAACAGGTTTTTTATTTAATAAATTTGATTTCATATTAATAATATTTAGGTCAAAATTATCAAATAAATATCATTTTAATTTTATTCTTAAAGGATAACCTACCTTGGTAAATAAAAATATTCAAATTACAGTGGTAAAAAATATAAGGGTAAAATTGAGTAAAATTAAAATATAAGGAAAAACATGATAAAAATTTATTTATGTTGGTTTAGGTTTTTATAAACAAAATAAACCATCCCATACATTATTTTTTTATTTTGGAGGAGGTTGAGGTAATATAGACTACCTAATAGTGCATACTTTTGTGTATTTACAATAATTCCATTCATCTTTAATTATAAAAGGAAACTCACCCACTCACTTTTTCACACCTATCAGTATATTTGTATCAACAAAAGCCTTCCCAAATAACTTCCAAAATTCCCTAAACAAATTCTATAAACCTTATTTTTTGTATAACGACAACCTAGGAAGGATTTAGTGAAAACCTAAAGAGGATACCCAAAGAATAATTAATGTCCTTGAATGAGCATTTTTATTTTATTTTTTCATATAGCTCCTTTAATTAACACTATAACATGATTATATAACAACCATATTATATTAAATACACATTTATGTTTTTATAATAAGTTAATAACCTAAAAATACCTCAAATTGCATCTAATGGGTTATAAAATCATCATTCATGTGTATGGTAGACTACCACCACACAGACCAATGTCATTCATTTTTCCATTACAAATTCTCAAGTATAAGTATTATAATGTATATAAGGTCATAAAAATAGACCGAAGACCTTCATTTTTTTTTTTTGATAATCCACCTTTCTATGGATGAGGTGGAACCCTTACAAGGCACGAAGGCTTAGTAAAGATTACATGACCTGTCGGTATTAGAGGGAATAACCCACTCAATAAAACATGGAACTGCTCCTCCCCAACATATGTCATGATATCAACACTCTACCTTCATAGGGCTAGTTGGATAGCTATCCAATGCAAAGCTGCACATGCCCAGTACCGATGGCAATGTCATACCCTCTCATTCTTCCAATTATGGTTAGCTCTACTCTAGTGAATGTGCACGCCCTAAATCTTCATTTGAAGCCTTATACCTTGTCTTATAATAGGTAAATTTATATAATCATGTGTCATGAAGGCCCTGGGGTGGCCCTAAGGCCTTAAGGTGGCGCGAAGGTCGTAAAGTGTCCCAAAGGCCTTGATAAACAACTGACCCGAAGGCCTTGGGTGGCCTGAAAGCCTTGTAGGACCCGAGGACCAAACCAGTGGCCCAAAGGCCTAGATGGATGGATAGTTCTGGATACTATTGTACCTAACAATGCCTAATATAGTGTCTACTACAATACTGCTACAGTACTACTATAGTTCCTGGAAATATGTCTCCACCTGGATTTGATCTTGGGTCTCTTGGATGCACTTTTCGAGTCCCCACCAACCGGGATGAGGCTCACGTGAAAAGGTACATATATTATATATATAACATAGTTATACCTATGAGGTCATTATATCATATATATCTTATTAAATTCTATCCTATCACTCATGTCTACAGCGGACTACCACCTCACAAAGCGATGCAATTCTCCTTTCATGAACTCTTTACATGGAAGGTGATAAGGAATAATGTTAGTGGGTATATGTGATATAAATGACATAATTATGATAATAATAACATATTAATAATTCTAATATGATAATATATCTTTACATTTTTTCACTTAAATATGATAACATCATTTGTGTACCTGTGGACTACCGCATTCACGAAGTGATTTGACTCTCCTTTAATCACCACACAACATGGATGATATATATATGTATGTATATTTAAGTAAATAATATTTTATATATTATATTATTATATTTATATAAAGATAATATATCACTTACCTTTTTTTCATAATGATCATTGAGAAATGATAATGTTACTCATGTGTACGTACGACATATCGCCTCTTTGATCGTAACACATATCATTTTTCATCACCATCAATCATGATTGGTTTGAAAATTATAATTGATGTATAAATATCATAATTATATCATTATTATTATTGATGAGATGATGAAACTATATATTATTCACAAGTACCAGATCATTCATAATAATTCTTGAATGAGAAAACCAAGCAATTAACCCCAAAAACAATAAAAATAATGAAATATTATTAATTTACGGGTGATGAGATGTTAGAAAAGGAAAATATATGATATAATAAAAAACATATGGTTCTATAATAAGTTAATAAAATTTTAAAAGTCAATATAAAGGATTTTAAATCATGTTCAACCAAAAGGAGTAACGAGGTAAGGGATTTTGTCTCAATTTATATTCTATTGAGACTTATTTTTTATCATGCACAAATTCAATTTTAAATGGTGTATATACTTCCAATTTAACATGTAATTTCATGAATAATTTATTATTCATGGTATTTTATATTTTGATTTTAATTATTTCATCCAAGTGGATTTGAATTGAAAATTACCAAATAATAAGATTTATTGTGCAATCTCATTTTATTTTGTGATTGTCAACATTCTCTTAAAAAACAGCTTTCATATAATCATTTTTCACTGGAAGTTAAATTTATCCTAAATATACATATTATTGTGTGATAGATATGATTATTTACTCAATGTATACCATTTTACATACAGTTTTTACTATTAATGTTATTTTATTAACAAGAGATATATCAATAAATCTGTATCCTTTTCTATATACAAATATTTGATAAGGCACAATTTTTATGAATGAAATAAATTTTTTTATATATGAGTAATAATTTGTACATGCACTAATAAAGTTGGAGAATAGTTAACTAAATCCCGTCAATGCATTTTTAGTCTCATGAGATGAATCATTTAGCCAAATCATACAAGTTCCTACCGAGAGACATAAACTATATTGAGGTAGATATTTATAGTAACTATCTCGAGGATAAATCATGATAGTTCAGATTTCTGACATTATGCATTACATAAATATTGATATTCCTTTTGATTATTTTAATAGTTATAAAATCCATGGTCAAGTTTCATTCTCATGTGATTATTTATATGGAATTATTTTATCATTATTTATTTCTTCCATATTATTCTCATGTTATTGAAAAAATGGAATGCATTTCAATCATTTACCGTAGAATATTGATTATTAAATATTTATTCATGATATATTCCACTATAAATAACCCTTACTATTCATTTTACATCTCCATTATTGGGTTTCCTTTCCCAAGGACATGAAGAAGAGATCTTTGAATGTGTTTTCAAGGATGCAGTTTATTTATTGTTGTTATGTATTATGTTTTATTTTATTTTCCCAATATAAAATGGGTATAATGTATATATCAAGTTTTACAAAACAAATAAACTAATCAGTCCCTTAGTATTTGATTCATTGTATCTATTCTAATGTAATAAAATAGACACTGTCTCTAGGATACTGGGTTCATGGTTACTATAGTTATTATCAGAACAAGTTTAATAGAAACATTGGGAATTAGATTCAAGAAAACAGAGATTAGGGAAAATAATACTAATATATACTTTTGATGAAGAATTTAGAATAACATTCTAAAGTTTTTGTTAAGGTACTGTTTATGTGGTTTTCATAGAAATACATTCCTTTCTAGATATTACATGTAGATGTGGTTCCGTAAAAGAGTTACATAGGGGTAATAACTCTAAAAAAGGCACATCGATCTTGACTCACAGATCATCTTGTAAGAGATAATGGCCCTTACTATGTCCTTTTTTTGACACTCCTAAGGTATATACTTAGTATAATAAAACTTTTCATCAAAAAAATTATTAAGGATTTGAAAATAAATATATCACTAAAGAAACCAATTATATGATTCTAAGATTAACAATTCATAAATTTTGATTTATTCAACGTGTTATACCATATTTTGAATTATACATTGTGATTAGAAATTTTATGAGCTGATCCAGAATATTTGATCTTCTAGAAATGGTACTTAGTATAAGGACTGAGAACTACATCTATTTACGTAATATAAAGAGTAATAATGACTATTTCATTGATGGACATAAGCTAATATTTATTTGGGAAATAGTCTCCCAAAAATTCTCTTCATATGAGGACATGGTATCATGTAATAACAACATAGCTAAAGAATTAATTATGCATTTTGGATTTAAATAGAATCTAGTGAATAAGTGGATGGAAGAGAAAAATATATATTAAGGTAAGAATGGAAAGAATGATTTTCCAACATGTTATAATTGTTAAAAAACACCCTGGTGCTTCCTTAAAAGGAATGGTGGTTTTCTACCAGTGTTGAAAGCTAAGACAATATGCATGTGAGTGTAAGGGTAATAAATCAATTTAAAATGTTAAATTCTTCCACTATAAGGATATGGGGCACTATGAAATTGAATTTCCCAATAATTAGGGTAATAAACTTTAAAAGATGCTAATGGATCACATTCAAACTTATTCTATAACCATAAAAATGTATATCGATTAACATGCATGTGTTTGGATTAAAGAATTATGTAATTTTTATATTTTATCAATGATATCTTGGTTATAATAATTATGAAATATATAAGGATTGAACTATAATACCTTTTCATTAAGGGTTATAAATCATATGTTTAATGGTACCGATGACCAAGGAAAAGTGATTTAGTGGAAAGTTGAACTTCTTGGATAACACATTATTGAAGGAAATATAACCCTTATTATTTTCTTGATGTTGATAATATGATGCTGGGATAAAGAGATTAATGATATAGAAAAAGTAAATTGGATTGTATTGACTACCTTGTAAATAATTAACAATTTGTAGACAGAGTGGTTTATGCTATCATTAATGGAGTTTTCAACATCATTGGATTTAAGGAATATATCCAATGATATGTGTTTTACATAAGGAATAAGAAAAGTTTAATGCTTCAATAAGGTTTTATGATTATTCTTGTCATAACCATGTTTCAAGAAAATACATGATGAATGTATTCACTTGTTTGGTATGGGACATTTAAGAGGTACTTCATGTTGTTTAAATATTGATGATAAGTTCATTTTGGAAACTTAGAGACCTTGTTTCTAAAGTGTTGGATCATAATAATTGCTAAAGGATAACCATTTATGAAATGGTTTAAGTTAAAATTTGGATAAGGTTTTATATATTAGTGTATTACTTCACCACAAGAAAATTTAGACATATCAGATAACATGTACTAATATTTTTTTCATAATGATAACTAGGGTTCAAAGGAATGACTTTTCATTATACTATGGATCCTGTGATCCGTCAAGTGATTTAGGTATGACAAATTCATCTTCATTTTACAGAGTAATGGATAAATTAAAAATTAATCTAGGAACAACAGAAATATGTGATTGTGCTTTTGAAATAGGAATTAAATAAAGTAAGTATATATTCTCATGAAAATTTTGAATCTTTAGGAAAAGGAACATGAAATAAAATTTTATTGTATTACCATAATTTCCAATGATATCAACATCCTTTTTAACATATATTTGGTTTCTTTATGGTCATTAGACTTATGTCGATCACCCAATTTCTTATGATCAATGTTCTCTATCAATCTACATGAGCATTTGGGTTTTAATTTTCTCTTTCATGTCTATGTTTTCATCTCCCACATTTTTCTCCAACTCGGAAACCTAGTTATGTTATAATTCCATATGACCATGGTACTTTGCCTTCAGTATTATTAAGAGGATTTTAATTAACCATTTTATGATGTGGGGTTTTCAACAAAGTAATTTTCAAATATTCAACCCAATATTAACTTGATCAAGTTAAAATTGAGAGTACATGATTTATTAATGTGGGGAGAATATAAAACCCAGGAATTCTAAAATAAGGAAAATGTATTTGATAGTTTGTATGGCATGAAAAAACAAGCGTATAAGGTAATGTGACAACATGATACCATATTATATATTTATTTGTAAATAAATTAAATAAATTCAAAAGGTTGTATTACACACAAAACTAATTCTTGCTTGCGTGACACACAACAAAGAGTTTTCCTAAGAGCCTGTGTTACATGAAAGACTATATTTTATGAGAAAATAATATATTATCATAATTTTATAATTTAATTTAATAGTTATAAATAATCCATTAAATTGGAATGTATGAATATTATTAACTAAATTAATAAAATAATTGTTATCCATTGATTATAAAAAATATAAAAACCATTTAAAATAAATAAAATGTTTTCTGAAAAGCCTTATTTTTTCTAAAATACGGATTAACAAAGCATTGAACACTTAATTTAAATTTAATTTTTAACACTTTTACAATAATTATTTTAAAAAACAAACTCAATTTTTGAAATAAACATACCAAAATTTTCTAATGGTGAATTTATTGGATTTTTATGAGTCGTTTCATTTTAAATTAATAGTTAAAAATACTGAATTTTAATTGAAACCCATATTTTCATTTAAATTATTTATAATGTGAAATTATTTTTTAGTTGGTTTTAAAGTAAAATCAATTAAATTATATATCCACTAATAAATTTTTTTTCATTGTAATAATTTTCATATTGAATTTCAATATAAAACATTATGAACATTTGAACATTGTCTCTTTAAAACCCCGTGTTCTGGTCACGTCTGTGAGATTAATTTTAAATTAAATTTGACCAATTATGTGAATGGAATTTGAAAAATTTCTTTTATATTTTTAATAATCATAATTTAATTTTTCAAATATGTTCAACTTAATTGTTTATCATAATTAATAGTTAAAAATGTTAAAATTAATTACCCAATATAATGTTAAAACAAGGTTGTTCTCATTACATGTGTTTGTGTTTAAATTAGTTTTACACGCACATTGAATTTTTATTTAATAAATTTTAATTAATATTAATTATAATTATATCTACATTAGCTGATAATTATCAATTTAATTTTATTATTAATGGATAAATTATCTAGGTAAATAAAAATATAAAAGTTACCATGGTAAACAAAATTGATGGGTAAAATTGAGTTAACATGAAGACTAAGGAATAAAATGATAAAAATGTATTTATTTTTCAGTGTTTTTGGAATTTTTATACCAATAAAAACCTAACCACCATTATTGATATATTTTTTTGGCACATGAGGTAAGACATACCTCCTAATAGTGAATAATTTTAGGTATTTACAAGAATGTTACTCCTCCTTAATTATAAATGGGTACTCACTCCCATGACTTTTCCACACCTCTCAAGAATGTTTTATTGACCAAAAAACCTAAAAATAACTTCCCAACTTCAATAAGTGCATTCTTGAATCCTTAGTTTTGTCTTAAATCAAACTAAGTAAGGCTTATTGGAAACCTAAGGAGGATACCTGAGGAATAGGTAACAGTCTTCATCAAGTATTTTTTTATTTCTTCCTCCACCTCCTTATATTAATATTATACCATGATTATATTATAAAATAATTATATAACATATAAAAGGAAGTTTTTATAAAAATTTATTAACCTACGACCACCTCTACTTCCATAAAACGGGTTATGAAATCATCATTCGTTTGTATGACATACTACCACCTCGCGAACCGATGCCGTTATTTTTACACCACCACCTCCCAAGGATGGGTATTATGATGGATATAAAGTTTATATATTCTATATATAACATAATTATACATATAGAGTAATTATATCATATATATCTTATTTATTTCCATTATATTTATTTTGTATATAGTGGACTACTTCCTTGCAAAGCGATGTTATTTGTCATTCATTAGTACCTAAATAGAAGGTGATATGGAATACTGTTAATGATTATATGTGGTATAAACGAAATAATAATGATATTGATGAAATATTAAAACTTTCTAGAAATATATGATGTTACTTTATTTTTTTCATTTAAAGATGATATCGTCATTCATGTACGTTTGTACTACCGCCTTCACGAATTGATGTGACTCCCTTTTCATCACCAAACTACATGAATGATATATATATATATGTATATATATTTTATGAAATAATATTTTATATTTGATATTATGATCTTTATGTAATCGTAATATGTTACACACCTTTTTTCCATAATGATCATTGAAAAGTCAAAATGCTACTCATGCGTATGTACGACCTACCATCTCTATGATTGTAATGTACATGATTTTTCATAACCAAATTTCATTATTGTTTTTAAAAGAATAATTGATTTAAAAATATGAAAATTATGTCATGACTATTATTATGGTTATGATGTAAATATATAATATGAAAATGAACTGGAAGTTTCATAATACTGTACAAATAAGAAAATGAATTATTAACACCGGAAAAAATAAAAATAATGAAAGGTTATTAAGGAATGAGTGATGGTATGTTATAAAAAGATTATATATGATATCATAAATAATACTATTTTTATATAATAATTTAATAACATGTTAAAAAACAATATACTATATGTTTACTCATGTTAAACCAAAAATAAATATGATGTAAGGGATTTCGTATCAATTAACATTTCACTGATACTTATTTCTTATTATACACAAATTGACTTTAATGTGGTGTATATAATGACCATTTGACATGTAATTTCATGAATCATTCACTATTCCTGGTATTATAATTTTCCATTTTAATTACTTCAAATAAGGGGATTTTAATTGAAAATTATCAAATGGAAATAGTTATTGTGCAATCTCATTTTATTTTATGATTGGTATATTTCTCTTAAAAAATCACTTTCTTGTAATATATTTTTATTGAAAATTAAATTTATCTTAAATATACATATTCTTGTGTCATTGATATGGTTATTTCCAAGATGATATACCATTTTTAAATATGATATTTACTATGAAAGTTATTGGATTAATTGTAGAAATATTGATAAATTTGTATCCTTCACTCAATATGAATATTTGATAAGGAATATTGTTTATGAAGTAAATAATTATTCAATATATGAGGAATTATTTAGACACATAGTAAATGGGTTTGAGACTAGTTAATGTATACCTTTAAATGCATCATAAGACTCAAAAGATTAATAAGTTGTCCGAATAAGATGGGCTTCTATGCACCAAACATAAACTATCTTGAGTATAGATCCTGATAGTGACTATAATTAAGATTTATCTTGACAGTTTTGATGTCTAAAATTTTTCATTCCGTCATTACTGATATTTCACGTGATTATTAAATTAGATAAAAATTTAATTTTTAAGTTTCCAGATCATGTGATTATTTATATGCAATTATTTGATTGTATTTTATTCCTTCTATATTATTCTCAAGTTATTGATCAATTGACATGTATTTATTTCATTTACCATGAAATGTTGATTAATATTTATTAATTAATGATATTATTTTTTTTACTTAGCCCATACTATGAATTTTAGCTCACCTTTATTTTTTTCCTTTCCCCAGGATATGAAGAAATAATCTTTGTATGATTCATCAAGGAAGAAGTTTATTTTCTATTCTAATATATTATATATTTTTTTGTAAAATATAAAATGTGTATCATGTATGTATTTGGTTCTCTAAAATAGCATAAATGATCATTCCTTTGGGATTTTATTCCTTGTATCTATGCCATTGTAATAAAACATCCACCAGATCTATGCTATTGGGGTTCAAGTCTCTATATGTAAAATCATTATTAATAAAATTAGGAACAAAATAATAAATAAAAAATATAATTTTCCAAAAACATTAAATTAGATTACCTAGTTTTAATTACAAAATAAATAATAGAAATAGAATTTTCAAAAAAGGTATTCTCATGATTTTTTCAGGATTAAGGATCATAATATATAGATATATACACCCCCTTATCTTATACATTATCATCTTATGGTTTATCCTCACCAAATTAAACTCTAGAAGTTGATCATTATTTTACTAAAAATTTGAATTCGATTTCAAATTCTTCTTAAAAATAATTACATTGAAATATTATAGATCATTTATATGTATTTTATTATAAATTCTATAAGCCTTTATAATATCAGAATAACCTATAAAAATTCATTTATCACATTTATAATAATACCTATCTAATACATATTTAGTAAAATAATAACTTTACATCCAAACACTAAAAGAATCAACTCAATGTTACTTTCCTTTACATATAACATAAGGGGTCTTATTTAACATATTGTATTAATAATTCTATTAAAAATATATCAAATATTGATTACAACTTAAATGGAAAACATTTATGTAAACTATATTCACTTAACACAGTTCCGACCATTACAAATAATGTTATATTTTTTCGTTCACATACACTATACAATTGAGGTGTCCTAAGATATGTTCTTTTTGTAAAAAACCATTATTTTGGTACACTATTTTAAAATATATGTTACTAAGTAAAGATCATTTATCACTCTGAAAATCAATCATAATACCTTTCTCTTTTTTACAATAAATTAAGATGATGATGAAAATAAATATAGAGTTTCAATTTCATGAGTAAGGAAATAAACCCAAGGTAATATATTATAATAATAAATGATAACTAGATTATAAATATTTAGACAAAGACTACTAATTTTAGTAGGACTAAACAATTCGATAAGAACCATTTTTAGTAGTTATATGGAATTTAATTTCATAACAATTCGGAATGATACATTGTGTTGTGTAGCTTCTCTACTAGCATCACAAACATGAAACTTCCCTTTCTTTATTTCTGGTAACTAAATCATGAGTTCATACTAAGAAATTTTGTGAAATAACCTAATATCAACTTTATTAGGTCTTTAATATCAATTTTCAATATCATTCTAAAAAACATTCAAACAATTTATATGTTAAACTCTTAACTCAACAAGGTTAATACATTAGATATTTTCTTTTACTCTTGAGTAAAATAATAAAGAAAAAATCTTAAAAACTATATATTTATCATTTTCAAATTCCCCAATAATTTTATTACCACATAATTGAAATATTATAATCATGTTATAATATAAATTATCAACATAAAAATCCAGTTGAAAATAGTAGAGCTTGACATTACAATTTCACTATAATTATTTACTTTTCCTTTGGAATTATCTTCAAATGTATATGTTTCTCTATAAAATATATTGTATGAAATAAATTTTTGTGGGAATCTATTCATATTTCAATAAAATCAATTTTACTTGTACCATACATCATTCTTGATAAAGAAAATGGTTTTTTCAATAAAAAATTAGTTAATATATTTTTTTTGGAATCAAGACTATTTTCGATATGGTACAATTAGTAAAAAAAATTAGGTGCCCATAAAAATAAAAATAAAAGTATTAAAAGTCAATTTTTAATGAAACAAATTATAAATGTGAATCTCATTTTATCAAAAATATTGTTTACACCATAGATAACATTCATTATCATGGTTTAATTTCATCATACACCTAAAAAATAATTGTAGAAGACAATCCATTTAAACTTTTAATAAATAATATTTGGTACATCTAAGGTAATATATTTTCATATAAAATACCATATTTTTTATATTATTTA
The DNA here is from genome assembly GCA_963277665.1 of Viscum album. Taxonomy (NCBI): domain Eukaryota; kingdom Viridiplantae; phylum Streptophyta; class Magnoliopsida; order Santalales; family Viscaceae; genus Viscum; species Viscum album. The sequence goes on along the minus strand of OY728158.1, from coordinate 1,892,090,375 downwards.
AATAAATCATCTTATTATATATATTTATTCTTTAAAAAAAATTGACTAATATTTCACTAAACATTCAATTTCATTATTCAACATTTTATTCAACATCTATGTTGTTTTTGAAAAGGTTTGTAAAATTTTTCATCTGAGGTAGAAGTATTAAATCTAATTTTTTTATTTTATTGTATAATAACCTTTTTTTTCACAAATTGTTTCTTATTTTTATCTTTGAGTTCATTATAAAAATCAACACGTTTAATTATATATTTTCTTATTCTATCATTCTCTTTATTCAATTCATCAATACATAGATTATCACAATAATTATCTCTATTAGAATACCTAGAATAAAAAATATAATTAAAAAACACATTTATATACACCATAAAATATAATTGATCAAAATCGTTTTTATATATTTTCACTATAATTGGATTCTTCAGTACAACTCAAAATTTTATTTAATGCTTTTTCTCTTTATATTTTAAAAAGTTATCCTTCTTTTCGATATTCAATTATGGGATGTATACCTTGATATTTCATTTCAATCTACATTAAAAAATGTAACATATATTGTATTATAATTATTATTACTAATAAATTCTTTTATTCCCTCTCATTATACTTCTAAAAATTCTATCTGGATCAAATTTTGATACCATTGTTTTTCATACTTTTAAAAACACTAGTCCTTATTTGAGTCTTATTTTCTTTTTCACTTCAATTAATTTCAATATTAGAATATTTATAAGAAAAAAGATTAATAAATATAAAATAAATTACTTTCATTTTAATAGTCTCCTCTAGATATATCTTCTCCAATTAAATTTCATATTGAAGAAGTGAACCAATGCACTCATCATGAGTATACTCCTTGAAGTTATTTCTTTGATTAATGGTGGTGTTCTTTTCATTCCACTTATTTGGTAAATCTCTCAACTGTTTTTACATGCATAATATTTTCTAAATCATCTCTAAGATCATTTATTCCATTTAAAATTCTAGTAATCATACGAGACATATGGTTGAGATTATCAAATTCTACCATCTAATTTTTTTATATTTACCCCGAATCATTCAATGATGTTTCCTTATGAACTTATTTGATCCAAGGTTGCTAACACAAAAAATAATGATTTTTTGAGTAATTTTAAAAGAAGAAATATGAATTTAAACATTTTATTAATTACACAATAAAATAAATATCAATATATTTTAAATTAAAATCACTTTTAGCTATATCACTTCATATAAGAGACCTGGGGTCATAATTAGGTAATCTATAAGATTTTACAATACTTTTCCAATGATAAATTCTGATTTCATGATGATAGAATACTATTATAGTTTTATAGTATCCATAGTCTATACCTTGAAAACGATGTGGTTTTTTATGGAATCCATCCATAATCTAAACCCGTTCCTTCAATATTAAGGATCTTACCCTTATATTGTTAAATCTAGGAACATGTTAGTAAAAAATAATACATATAAATAGCCTTAAATTTGATAAAAGAGTTTTAATTTCAATGAATCAAGCTCTAATACCAATGTTAGGTCCCAATTTTATGATGTTAAATTTCTTATATTGGAGAATTATCATGTTTAAAATTAGAATAAAAAACAAATTATACACATGAAATAGAATAAATAGCAGAAATTAAATAAAGATCACTATTTTTTAATATAAATTCAGATTAAATTGTTACTAGGTATAATTTTCACACCGTTATAATCTATGATGTGTATGGTATCTATTAATAAAGACATGAATTTTTAAGGCGAGTCACAACATTATTACACGATACATTTTTTAGTGGAGCCAAAAACATGAAACAAATATTAATTTTCAAGGGGTATCATAACCTAATTACAACACATACCTTTTGTGGAGGAAAAAAATGATAAAATAGGAATAAAATTCATTTTTTATAAATGAATAAAATTTAAATTCTGTTACATTATAGATTGATAATAGAATTATTTAAGTCCAATATATGAGAACTAGTCAAGAACTATTAATTTAGAAAAGTTTCATTATAATAATTAGTCCTTGAGAAATAGAATTGTTCATCTCCTTAATCCAGTAATGATATTGAATGTTTTTGTTCATCCTTAAGAGTCATATAACCCTTTTGAAATTTATTCATATATGTAAAATGTTTTGTATAGTAATAATCATGTCAACTCATATTCTTAATATTTAATGTGTCTATCTTTTCACACCTCTTATTCTTAATTGATTATTCAAGTCACTTAAACAGAATCTGTAATAGATAAAAACCCTTCAAAAATAGTTATAATAATTCCAATGAAAAAACTTTAAAATGATACCCATAAATATTTCCACAAACTCTATAAAATTTAAAACTTCATTCAGATTTCAAAAATATTGATCTTCAAATAATGAACTACTTCAGAGTTTACCAGTTCATTTTAATCCATTATCAAATAGTAGAAAAAGTTCCACTAGAATATTTTCAAATTTCTAGATTGAAATATATCATAAATATATAAATTTGTTTTCTAAATACAACATTTGAAATTTTAATAAATTTTACATACTATTCTTTCATATATATAAAATATTAATATTGAGTGAAAATTTTAATAAAAAATTAACATATTATCATTATATGAAAACAATAATTTAGAAATAAATAAATTATTACAATCATCAATAAATATCAGTATGATATTAGTTAATGATAATAAAGAAATGAAATGATCGTAAGACATAACTCAAAAAATATGAAATTTAAAATTGGATGTAAATATAAGCTTGAAAGGTGAGGCATAAAATGGATGTTATGAGTTTATCATAGAAGGTAATAAATTTTACATTGTATGAGTCTAGACGGTAATGTATCTCAACATAGAAGGTAAGGTCAGAATGGAAGTTAAGGAACAAAAACTCAAAAGGTAAATTTACTATCTGGAAATTAATATTTCTCATTATAGAAGGTGAGGTTTAGTATAGAATATAAAAAACATTATTAGATATCCAATTTAGAAGGTTAAAAATTGAAACTCAGAATGTAAAAATATATATTTAAGGATAAATTTATTTTTCCAAAAAGATAATTTATAAGGTTATAATATGTTGTTAAAAATAATAAATCATAAGATTCAAATAGAGAGAAAACATAAACTAGAGAATAAAATAGAAAATTTATAATCCATTATATAAAAAATGAATAGTAATAAGAACTAACAATGTCAAGGTAAATTATTGTTTTCCACTTATAATACATATGAGATATTATATTTACAACATAATTTTAGTTTTTATAATATTAAAAAAAATAAAAATTAAAAATTAATAAAACTCCACACTATCAATAAAAATACTAATAATCCTATCACAATTATAATAATTTAAACCCTAGCACTAATATAGTGATTAAGAAAGAACTATCACTCATAGCATTATAGTAGGAAGTAATAGAATACATGTTGTTAAATATGTAAATGGAGTTCAATAAGATCCCATTAAAAGAGTTTTTTCTTTACCTAAAGTGAATCACATTTAAGATCAAAGAAAATATATGTCAGTTGGTGTAAAATCATGAGAACCCAGTCCTAGAAAAAATTTTGTTTTGTGAAACTCACAACATGATGAAATAGATTTTGATGGATTATAGAACATACATAGAAATATAGTGTTATGTTTTGGATATATTTTGAATACCCAATAAATATTATATATTTAATAAATTAATTTTTAGGCTCAAGAAAAAAAAAGTGATCAAAATTTTATTCCCTTAGTATGATTTTAATTGTTAGTTCTGTTTCTTTGGAGTGTTTTTATATAAATAAATCACTTTTTCCTTAATAGAGAGAATAATATTTTCATAGATTCCTAGAGAATAAGAACTTATCATCTTGATTCATCATAAAGGGAACTAAAAAACATAACCAATATGAATCCTTCTTAGATGAGGAAGATTATATAGAGCTAGAGGAGGATCAATCTCAGTATCAGCCAAATGAAATCAATAAATGAACCTGGATCAAAAAGAAAATGTTTAGAATGCCAACATTGAGGAAATTGATTTATGAGAAATAGATTGATATAGAGTATGGATTATGGATAGTGAGTGTACTTCCCATATTATAAAAAATAAAGACCTTGTTATTAGATTAAATTAATAAAAGGATGTTTTTTTCTATTTTGTAAATGATGAGAAGAATAAAACCACTGGCAATGTGTATTCTAAGATAGGTGGAAAATATGTGAGTTACACATGTGTGTTTTAGTTAAAGTCCTCAATCCTACCGCACTATGTGTGAGCCAATTTTGTAACTTAATATATGCTATTAATTTAAAAAATAAGGCATTAATATTCAAAAGTAATGATGAAAATACTTATTTTCATGGTAAGTACCCCAAGGAGAATAAATACATCATTAGTGGATAAAATTATAGATATTTGTTATAAAATGAAGATGAAAAAATTTTATGGAATTAAAGGCTTGTTAAATTGAACTAAAAATTCACATAATATGTGTTAAATAATAAAGGTGATCAATATATCTCATATTTTTCATGTGATTTCTATCAAAAATGTGATTATTGTCAAAAATGGGGGATTATTCATATGTAATACAATCTAATGGAGAAGAAATCAACAAGATTGGCCGAGATAGTGAATGTTGATATATGTGAGACTATGGTACCCAAATAATTGTATAGAAACATGTATTATTTCTTATTTATTAATTAATATAGTGAGATGGAATAGTTGATGGTAACTTCTAAAAATTATAAACTGTGAAAATGTATTATATATTTTTTTTGAAAGGTAGATAAGATACCTAGAATAAAAATTCAGAAGTTCCAGAATAATAATCATTTGAAATTACCTAATTTACAGGTGGAAGGGTATCTTGAAAAACCTAGAATACAGAATCACATATTGGTGATGAGGTATCCTTAACATAATAGATACATTCAGAGGCGTACTTGAATTATTAATAATATATCTTAAACAATTATCATCAGGAAGAATCTACTGGACAGTCATTGTAAAAAATTTGTTACCACATAAGTTAAAATCTCTAACATTGATTTATTATGCATAAATAAATAAATAAAACCATATGAAATGTGGTATGGGAAGAATCCTATAATCAAATACTTTTGTGTTTTTGGTAGTAAATGATTTATTTGTAATAATGAGTAGTGTTCAAAGTTAGAATCACTTGGAGATGAAGGAATATTAATTGTATATTCCTTAAATATCATGTAACACATATGATACGTCAAAAGTAATAGTATTGTTTTAAAACCATGACATAATCAATGTATAAAATGAGTAGATTTTACAAACTAGAGAGAAGTTTTTATAGAATAATGGTGATGTATTTATAAAGAATGTGATATTGAAGTGTGAAGTTATTGGGGAGTACACAATTTTGTATAAGTCTTAGAAAATGATTGTAAAAAGAAGAAAATTTCATTAGATTCAATAGTTATATAAAGGGGAAAAAATAAGGACTGAAATTAGTAACCAAATTTTTTTTAGTGATCTGAAAACTCTGGTCAAACACAAATCCTGAAGGATTGGAAAAAAATTATTTTATATTTCTAGTTGAGCCAACATATTTTTATACGTCCACTAATGAATAGAATTGGGTGAAATTGATGCATGGAGATTTTGACTGCATAGAAAAGAATAAATAATGGTATGTTTTTCTAAATACATAGGAAAAGAACATCATCAATATTAAGTGGGTGTTCTGGAATAATCTCAATGAATATGGAAAGAAGACATAGAAAAAAACTAGTATGGTTCGCAAAGTATATTATCAAATTTAGGGTATCAATGTTGATGAGGATATGTACTCATTTCTTGATTTGAAACCATACGATTCTTCTTGCATATGATAGAAAAAAATGATTAAATGTCAATAAAAAAATGTTAAATCATCATTACTCAAAGCATTAATTTATGAAGAAGTTAACATTTAATTACCAGATAGATTTCTTATAGATAAAGATTAGAAAAAGGTGCATCGACAAAAGAGTGCTTTGTATAGATTAAAACAATCACCACCATATTATCATTCTCAAATATACCAATATTTGATGAATCTCATATTCCAAAGAGTTGATGTCGATCAAAACCATTGAATAAAAAAGTAACACGATTAAATAGTTTTGTTCTTATTTTTGTTGACGAAATAATTTTTGGAGGCTCATATGAGACACAATGAAAGCTGTTTTCGGAATATATGTCATATGAATTTAAAATGTCCATGATTGGTGAGCTAAAATTTTCTTTGTTTTACAGGTGTATCAAGGAATGGATGGTATATTTATTTATCAAAAAAATATTCCAAAAAAATTTCACAATATGTTTTTATGGAGGACTCAAGAACAATGATAACTTCAGTGAATACTCAAATGAAATTGTAAAGATATTTTGAAAGGGAAGTGGTTGATATTATAGAATATAGGTAAAGAATCATAAGTATGTTGTCCCTCACAAAAACATGACCTAATATAATGGATTATATGTGAGAATATTATAATAACAAATGTAATCCCATGGAAATTAAAATGATATACAAAAAAGAATAATTTGATACATCAATAACATGGTTGAAAATAGGCTATTTTATTAAACATAATCATAGAAAAAGTTATTTGGATATATATATATATAAATATATACAGATTGGGAAGGTTTGGATTATGACTAAAAGTATACATTAGGTGGTTCTTTTGTCTCACATGGTCTTTCAATTTATATTTATGAAATAAGTGGCAGTGTATCTATCATAGCACTATTTAGGTGGAATATAGAGTAGTAACTCAATCATGTACTCAATTGATTTTAATAAGAAACAACACAAACATATTAGAGTGTATGTGTAATCTCTTATTTATATAATTTTAGATAACTCATGTTCTATTAATGATTAAAAATTACCATTCATTAAATGTGAAAAAATAACATTAGTATTATATCCATTTCACAAAGGATAAGTTTGAATAAGTAATAGTGATGTTGTAGTATGTGTCAAAGCAAACTCAAATTTTTGAAATTTTGAATAATTAACTAGCCAAGGTGAATTTTCAATATTATTTGTATTCTCATAGATTTTAAGTAACTCTATATACCTTTATGGTCCTAGAAAGGTACTACACTAGCCCATGGGGATTGCATCTGGTTTTACGGTATGATGAATCTCTACAATTAAATGGTTTAATTTTTAATTCTATTTTGTGATCATTAAAAGATATGTTTTTTGGGTTCATTTAGAAAGTGTGAGATGAGATAAAAAATCACTACAAGGGATAAGTTTCTACTCAAGATAATATGTTTGTGAGTATTAATTAATTAGGATTAAGGAGAGATATCTCTGATTGTAATGGGAATAATATTAATATATCTATATAGGGGGAGATGTTTTGGAAATTCATTTTGAATTACATTAAAATCATGGAAGTTTTTTTGTAAGGAAATTATCATTACAATATTGTTTATCAAATAGATATTGACTCATGTTGGATGAGAATTTGTTAATACTGAATCATTTATGCACTATCTATTATCTATACTAGGGTATTCACTGATATTGGAGTTTTTGGATGAAGCAACATTGGATATTTTGTTTCAGAGTAGAAGTAAGGGGATGTCTATAAACCCAAAGAGACATATTGTTCAAAAAAAACCCCTAAAATATTTTGTGTGTTTTATAACCAGTATTTCGAAGGGATTATCAAATAATAATTCATTATTGTAAATTATGATAGAGGTGGTTCAGAGGAATTTTTGATTATTTAGTGGGGAAGACATATGCCACACTACAACTTATGTGTCCTTCCACGATTGGTGTTGTGTTGATAAAACAGTTGTATCCAATATGACCATTCATGATATGAAGCACTAGGATGTACAATAAAGATTTTTTTGGAAATTTATTAAAGTATAATATGATAATTATGGATGGGAAAAACCGGTACAATGTTGGCAAGAAAATGGAGAATGTCTCTACCACTATGTGGTAGTATCTAGGCTTGACTACAACTTGCATGAGTAGGATGGAGTTTTTCGAGTTCTTCCCAGCGTGGGTTAACACTAAGGGTGATGTTTCATGGGTATCTTGTGGAAATGATGTGCAATATGACCAATGGATGTAGTGTGAGGTGACACAATGTTTTTATTGGAAAATGGATGTCATGTACTAATTTTTAACGAGGATTACCTTTAATGGGTAAGTTTGATGTGGGACTCGATAGATTAGTTCATGTCATGACATGATGGGTCATATCATGAATTTATTTGGTAGAATATAGTGTTTTTAGAGTGATTATTCTCATATCTTGGACACTGTACCATAGTGAAAAGGATTTTTGGTTAATCTTTTGTGATTCAGGATAACTATGGTTCATTAGACAAATAAAATAGTTACACCATAAAAGAAATATTGTAATTTTTCACGGTTACCACCTGAAGATATTTACACTTAGATAAGATAAATATATATTGTTTAGGTTCAAGGTTTTTTAGTTTCTTATACTGTAGAGAAGGTGTTTCAAAACATCCGGACATTGATATGAGGAGGTCATGCTAAAATACTTGTTATTGTTGGAGTATGTGACCAATAATAAACTAGATTTGTTTTTTAACTTACCTTCATATTCTAAGTACCTAAATATTAATAAATAATTTATCACATTATTATTTTTATTCAACATAACATTAACTTGATAATGTACAAAGGGTATCTAGTACCTTGAAAAGCCATAGAGTTCTCTTCTATGATGATAACTTTGAAGTGATATGAAATTATTATTAAACATATTTTATAGGTCTGGATGATATCTATATGATGAGACAATGATGATGAAGGCCATCTAATTTTAGAGGCACATAAGATATTGAGATGTATTCTCATGATGTTCTCACTTGATAATCTCTAATAGAGGAAGTTATTAAAATTGAACCATCTATAGGAATTCCAAAAGTTATAATTGTCATTAGATTTTCCTATATTTGAACAAGTGTATTGGTTCTTAGACATGATATTATTATTAATTCATATTTTGAGTCACATACATAGATGTATTGAAAAAACCTTGTTTACATATGCCTTCTGTGAGGATGGACACATTGAGCGTGTCATGATTGATATGGAATTAATGAATAAGTCAAGAACATATTTTCCCATTTTATACATATGGAAGTTTATATATCTATTAATTTGGATAGAATAAAACTATATGATAAGTCCATGTCCATGGTGTTGGTTTGGGGCATAACAAAATCATGTAGTGGTGGACGATATATTCAAATTTATTTTAATAATCATTTCGTCAAACCAAGACTGAGGATCCTGCACATAAAATTTACTATAAATTTATTTAATATTTGAAGAAATAAAATCTGTTTTTCAGAAATTTCTTTATTGGTGAATATTGATCATCAGAAAAGTCCCTTTCATATTACATTAATTATTCTTGTTTGATCCAATGAAATAATACCTCTAGAGGTGATCCACACATTTTCCTATCATCTTTGAGAAACACCACTCAATCCTCAAGTGTTGGCATAGTGAATCAATTTTCATATGTTGTTTTTTCTTGATCGCTCATTTTTTGGTCTTGAAGAATGATCTCTTGTGCTTCTTGTTCATGATAGGGAGAGGGAAGGTGGATTCAGGAGAGAATTCATTATGCGTAACAATTATTTATTCTCAATATTTGGATGCTCTACACAATAGACAAATCCATTTATTCATAGAGTTAGGATTTAGGTTAAAATATTATTTAATTTCATTTTGTCCATTAAATATTATTTTTTACCTTTAATAAACTCCAATCCTCATAATAATAATGATAATATTTTTTTTGGTGTATGCCAACTTGCGCAAAAATAAATATTATTTAATATACCTGTTAATTAATATTTTTCACAGGACATGGTCTTTGTCCATTCAAACTCCTCTTGAATTTATTGAATACCCTAATAAAAATTTTATTCATAAATAAATATTTAATTCAAATACCAGTGGAGAAATATTTACTAAATATTCAATAAAATAAAGAAATGTTTTTTTATTAAAATGCTGGAAAATAAACATTTTTATAATTTATGCGATCAATATAACTCAAATAAAATTATTCATCATAATTTAGAATAATATTTATTTCATTAATTAAACTCGAATAGAAGTTAATAGAGATCTATGGAAACACATAATGTGTGACCCTCTAGAATTGTTTCTTATTGGTATTAGGTGGTCTTTCCTAAATCAGTGATTGCTGTTTAGAAATGGGTAAAATAACCCAAAAGAAAAACTTAATGTTGTAATGTTGACAACCACATATTATTGATCACTTTTTAATATAATCCCTTTGTCATAATATCTCATCAAGTAGGTGTCACAATAGTGTCATCAAACTATTTACTTGATACGTCTTTCTTTGACTATCTGAAATAAACACGTTGTTACACCACATACATGGAACTTCAAGTGATAGTTCTATTCCAATAAAAGGATCAGGATATTATCTTCCATAAATATGGAAGATAAAAATACTTCCTCAAATTATAAATTAATGACATGTCAATCATGACAAACCCAACATTCCATACATCCAACCAATATATGGTGAGAGAGTTTTGGTTAGTAAATATAAGTGTGTGTGTCATGGAATGCATTAAGGATAATCATAAAGTATAAGGAAGAGTACAAATGATCGTAAATAGAAATATTTGATGACACAAAAACATGAATAATTTCTACTAGCAGGGTTTTTTATCATAATATATTATCTTGGTGATTAACAAGTTTGAACTTCATGAGAAGAATCCTCATATTCTTACAAACACTCACTCATGATAGTCTAAATACTATGTGTCCCATTATAGTATGTTATAAAAAAAACATAACTAAATTTATAATATTGTCATAGAACATAAAGGTTCTCATCATACTGTTGAAATACTACAACCTTATCAATGCAACAAATACTCTTGGACATTATTTGATTAATGTCATGTAGAAATAATGAACAATAGAAAATAAGATGTTAAATAAATATTTAATACATTAAATATAATTTTAATAATTTTAAAATCAGTTGGTCCTAGGAAACCATCTCTGAAAAACTTCCACTTGGATTAGATCCAACATCCAATGGCTTTCAGTGTTCTAGAACACACATTATAATCATGTTTCTAATGAGTTAATTATTTAGTCAAGGGTTCATCCATATTATATTCTATGGAAATACTACTAACTGCAACCTCACCACTTTGAGAAAAATCCATCAATATATGATAATTAAAAAGTATGTTATTCTTTCATTTATGCAACCTTGTCTCTTTTCCCAAATCCATCACTGTAGTATTATCACAATATAGTGTGATATGATCTTCACTACTAGGTACCATATCATTATATTGAATGATGTTTTACCTATATACTTATTTCTTAGCTACAACATAAGTTGAAATTTACTCATACTCTGCTATAGAATCTTTGACCATATCCTTCTTTGAGATATTATAGCACACAACACCTCCATTTAAAGTGAATATGTATCTTTTTTGTGACGTCATGTAATCTGGATGTGTTTGGAAACTAGAATCTGCATATCCTCTGATGACTAGTTACTCATCTACTCTATAGACCAAGAACATATCCTTAGGATACCTCATATTCTTAAGGGTTGTCTTCACTACCATCCAATGGTAGTCACCTAGATTGTCTTGATATTTTTATACTACACATAAATTATAGAAAACATCTAACATAGTATATATATCATAACATAAATTTATGACCTATTCACTAATGTGTTTGGATTACTTTCCCATTCGTTTCTTTCCTCATGTGTATAAGTTCACATTTTTCTCGAAAGATGAATTCCTTGTGACCCTAGTGGCAATTCACTCATGGATTGTTCTATACTAAATATCATTGGTATCTTGTCAACATAAATACTTTGACTTTGTTCGAGTAGTCTGTTGGATCTATCATGATGGATCTTGATCCCAAGAATATATGCTACTTATCCCTAGTATTTTATTGAGAATCATTTACTCAACTTCATCTTTTCATACTATAAGACTGGTATTTCATTTCCTATGAGTAATATTTCATCAATATATACTATTAATGAAACAAATTCACTTCCAATAAACCATTTTTAGACACAAGGATCACACTCATTATTTATGAAACCAAAATCCATTATGGATTCCTCAAAACAAATGTTCCATGAAAGTGATTCTTACTTTAATCCATATATGGATTTTTGAAATTTTTATTTCTTACTAGCATCCTATAGGGTGAAAAAACCATTAGGTTGTGTCATATAAACATCTTTCTGATGGTTACCATTAAGCAAGGATATATTGACATCCATTTACAAAATCTCATATTCATGGTAATCCATAATGGAAAGTTTTATTCTAATGGATTACATTATTGAAATTGGTGAAAAGGTTTCACTATAGTTAATGACTTTGCACTATTTAAATCCTTTTGAAACAAGTAATTACTTATAGGTATTGAGTTATCCTTCCATGTCTAGTTTCTTCTTGAATACCCATTTGTAACTAACAATATTTAGATGTACTATATGATCTAAAACAATCTGGACTTGGTTTTAGTACACGGAATCCATTTTAGAATTCATGGATTCATTCCACTGGGCAACATTTGTTCCGCTTACAGCTTTCTTGTAGGTTAGAGGATCATTATTATCAACTAATAATGAGTCATAATATTCTATGACAAGAAAAAAATAAAATTCTAGTTCTCTAAACTCTCTTGTACTCAAATGTAGTACATGTGTTTTCATAATAGTTTCATATTCCATGGGGCTTTGTGGAATATGTTCCTATACCAGCTCATGTGTACCTTGATCCTCAACATCATTGAAGTCTATATCACTACCACTATCTCTTTTAAAGATGTGATCCCTCTAAGATAATATGAAATTTCCTTCCACTATAACCTTTTTTATGAGGGTTCAAATAGGTAATATCCTCCAGCTTCCTTGGGTTATTCTATAACTGTAAACATTGTTCCTTGATGTGCAAGTTAATTTCCTAAAAAGGAATTAACAAATTCTTTGCTTTCACACACTTGAAAATTCGATAACATGGGTTTTCTTCCACTCTAAAATTAGTTTGGAATTCCATTTATTAATTTAGTGGGTAAATTTTAGTATATTTACTCCTCTTTCTAACATGTATCACTAAAATGATAATGGAAGAATCTCATGACTCATCCTTGATCTCACCATGTCTAACAAGGTGTGGTTCCTCCTTTCAATTATGCCATTACACAATGGATTGTAAGGAGGAGTGAGTTGGGATAACATCCCATACTACCAAAAGTAATCAATGAAGACATTATTAAGATATTCTCCACTAATGTCTCAGTGAAGTTTCTTAATCTTCTTACTAATATGGTTCTCTACTTCATTAATTTATTTATTGAATTTATCAAAAGAATCTAACATATACCTCATCAAGTATACATATACATATGTCACTAGAATCATCAGAAAAAGTTATGAATTATGAGTACCCACCCCTTCTTTTAATAGGAAATGGCCCACACAAATTGGTCTGAACTAATTAAGTAATATCTTTAACCCTTTCACCTTTCCCACTAAATGGGATATTGGTCATTTATTCAAATAAAAAAATGACATAAAACAAGTGGTTTTATTTCAAAAGTATCTAAATATCCATATTGATGTAATTTAGTCATGTGATTTTTGTTTACACGACCAAGGTGAAGATTCTAGAAATGGGTGTGGTATGAGTCATATTAATTAACTTCAATATCGATTGAAATTACTTAGTTCATGTAATCCAACACATAAAGATCATTATTTCATTGATCTTTATAATAAAAAATTACATCCTTATAAAATTAAGAATATTTATTTCGAAATTTGAAAATAAATCCATCCGTATCATGTTTGGATATATATATATAATGTTTATTGTAACAAATGGAACATAATAACAACCATTCAAAACCAAGATAATTTTGGTCAGCAACATGAGGTAGTAGTCTTTTATAGCTACATCAACAAGTTTAGATTAATTGGATACTCGTAGATATATATCCCCTCATTTATTCATTTAAAATATACCCGGTTCCTATATTTTAATACATATGTGAGCACCACAAGTTTTATATAATACACAATTTTTAAAAATAGATAAATTACACTCGATAACAAATTCACCTGAATATTTGCCTTGATTATTTGGATGGGGATAATTTTTCTTCTAGTGGACCTTCTCTCCATATGTGAAATAGACAGTACCATGTTTACTTGTCTACTCCTTGATATTCCTTTTATTAGAAGGTTATGAAAAAGATTTGGGATTAAATATATTTGATTTCCATTTCTATTTTTTCACCATAACGATGAAAGGCATTTCAATTTTCGTATCAATATCTACAAGTAGAAGAAGTTTAAGATTTGGAAGGGAATTATAAATTTTCTTCAAATTAAAATTCACAAAAAGTGGGAGAATATCCAAGGGAGGGATTCTCGGATGAGATCGGTGACCTATTCTTTATGGAGTTTAGACACTAGAACCGCTAGTCACTAAATGTAGCCAATGGTCATGAATAAATTTGGCCAAGATGGGCCCCCCATTCCATGATATTTTAGAAAATGTGCCTTCGAAATATAAAACTACTCCTCTCGATCCCTCTCCTAGTAAAGACCAAAAAGGTTCTCAAGAATACTTTACACATCCTTGTTTTCATGAGAATTATTGAGTTCACTATAAATTGATGAAATAAAAAAACATTTAATGTTGAGCATCTCACTCTAATGTTAGTTATAGAAAAGGAACTCTTCATCACTCATATCATTAGTAGGTGGATCAGGAATTGAGGTTTCCGGCACATAAGATTTTCATTCATGGTTTTGAACATCTCGAAGGCATCTAAACCAATCATGGAAGTTACTTCCAGTTAGGAGGTTATCTTTTTCCAATATTGATCATAGAGGTAATGTGTAAAAGAAAATTTTCATTCTATTATAAAATTAAAATAGCATATTATTAGTACTTTTTATTGATTACAAATTATGTGAGAAATAATAAATTAATTTATTTTATTAAATATCCTACTATTTTATCCAATCTCAAAATCCCTCACAATAGAAATCAGAATGTGTAATTTCATTTATATTCTAGTTACAAGGATCAATATTCCCCTTCATATAAACCCAAATGGGTTGGTCAATCTACTAGACATTATTTAGGTTGGAAGGTCTTTGTAAAATGTGGGCTTTCTTCACCTTGATCAATTGAGTGGATTCCCAAATCGTTAAATCCTGATAATTATTTCCTTAACAGGTGCCTCAAAATTAAACCAACTTTATAAAGGGATACTACCCTTGATTTAAAATGTTTAAGTATATCCAAAACATTCTTAATAACTCCTTGTATAAAATCAAGTGTTCCGATAAGTGTTGGTCAAAAAAATAATTTTATTGAGTTTTACTCCTAATCATGTAATGGAAGGCCAAGTCTGACTTAATATTTAATTGACGAATTTTAATTTATTGTGAATAAATTTTATATTATTTTTTCCTTTACACGTATTTTTAATATTATGTGGTTTCTAGTTAATTAATTAACCATACCCGATAAAACATTTATGCATAATTAATTTATATAATTTCAATCTTTTTACATTTACTTATGTGGTAGTGTACTTCTATCCCTAACATAAATAATTTCATAGAGAAGAATAAATAAATAAAATAAATGACCCAACCATGAGCTTATATAATGGTTTATTTAATGATAGGACATTAATTCAACCTATTAACTAGGGGAATAACTCCATTTCATGGTCTTGGATGATTTACAACATTCCACCTATCCACCTATGAATTAGCCGAGTTGGAATCATAATGGTTACATTTTGAACCACCTCCATGAACATTGAGGTGCTCCATTAATTACAAGTATTTATTGCTAACAAGAAGGTGAGTGGAACTAAAGGATTGGTTAAAAGAGATTACATAAATAAACATAGACATATATGTCCTATATAACAACGGAGGGAGGGATTACACACTGCACATCTTTTAATTTTATATTAAATAATTTCAAACCCATGTAATAAATTAAATTAAATAAATTCCAACACATACATAGGTACTAGTCAAGCTCATGATCAGTCATATGCGCAATGAATATGAAAAATTATATAGAAATTATTCATTTATTTATTGGATATTTATTTTTAAGATGATCACACTTTCATTAATTAATTAGTGAGTAAATCAATTCTCTTTCATCTTAATGATCATCGAAACATAATTTCATATACCCATTAAATATGGTATTCATAGAAAATATATAGAAGAACCAATTAATATATATTTATTATAATAAATTGATTAAAAATATAATTTTATTTAAAACCATAATTAATTTTTCAAAAAATATTGGGGGAAATCAATAAAATAAGGTTATAATGCTGTGATATTTAATTTTAATGTAATTTAATTCTTCCAGTAATCAAGAGACTACACAATGTGAACTCTAGTTACACACTGTGCATCTCAGTTTCTGTGTATCCATGTTTCACACTTGTGGCTTAGACATGTTGACTCAAATAGATTACATGACATGTATATGCAAGCTACACATCATGTATCCACCTATTGTGTTCTCAATATTCTCACTTCAGTCTTCAGTATGTATCTTAGTGGGATAAAGTGACAAGTATAAGACAACTAAATGTCATGTAACTTTTATTCCATGTGTCTTATTTTCTCACCAATAATCTCAGTGTGTTCTTTGGACATGGGATTTGAGGAATTACATGTGGTGTACACTACATACAGATAATGTATTTCATAAATGATCTAGGTTATTAGACTCCCACTATTTGATAGTGTATAATGATCACAAAGATTGCACGATTTATTTTTCTAACCCATGTAGACTAAACAGTACGTATTCCAACTACATAAAATTTAATCCGACATCCCATATTCAAGTTGGACTGATAAATACGTTGTGTGAAATAAATTAACCATGTGTAATTAATTAATTTCATGATCAAGGTGATGTTCACATGGTTACATAGACTGTACTCCATCTACACAACATGGGACCCTGTTTTATTGACAAAATTTTTTTCACTTCCTGATGGCCTCTACAATCAATATTCATTTGATCTAACATATTTAAGAAAATGAAACATTGAATGAAAATGATTAATATGTCGATAACATGTTAATTAAAATCAGATTAAAGAATAATTAACATGATGAATTTATAACCCCATTTCATATAGATTAATTATAAAATAAATAATTATATATTTAAACATGATTGCATTGATACAACTTGTTGGTGCCGGGCATAGAAGAATCATCTTGTGGTGGGTGATATATAAACATTTCTTTTAATTATCATTTTCCAAAACCAGGAGCAATGATCTTGCATGAAAAATTTATAATTAATAAATTTAATATCTGAAGAGATTAAAAATATAGGCTTGGGAACTTTATTCATTATTGAATGTTGATCATCCAAAAAGAACCATTCATATTACCTTTGTTGTGCTTTGAGGATCCAAGGATATAATACCTTTAAGAGTGATCCACATGTGATCCTATGATCTTTGAGAAACACCACTTGATATACGAGTGCTAGTACGGGGAGTTGAGTGTCTTTCATTTTTATTTCTTTATCGTTCTTTCTTGAGGGAGAGAGGAGTCGAGGGAGAGTTCATTATATGAAAAAAATATCTATTTTTCTTGGATTTTCTATGTAATAGACATAATTTTTTATTTATAAAGTTAGGATATAGGTTAAAATATTATTCAATTTAATGCCAACCATTAAATAATATTTATTACCTTTAATAAACCTCATGCCTCCTTATAATAATGATAATATATTATTTATTGGTGTGTTGCAATTTACACAATCAGAAATATTATTTAAGTGGCTTGTTATTTTAATATTATTCACTGGACACGGTATTGGTAATTTCAAACTCCTCTTTCATTTAATGAACACCTAAATAAAACTTCTATTCATAAATAACGATTTTATTCACATATCGCTGAATATATTTTTATTAAATATTCAATAAAATAAAAATATATATATTTACTCATATATTGATGAATAAATATTTATTTAGTCTATTCAATTAATATTAAATGAATAAAATTATTCATCGAACTAGATAATAATATTTATTCCTTCAATTAAACTCAAATATAAATTAAAAGAGATGAATATAAACACTTAGTGTGTGACACTCTAGTATTATTTCTAATTGGAATTAGGTGGTGTTTTCTAATGTCCATGATTACCATCTAGTAACGAGCCAAGAAACCCAAGAGAAAGAACTTAATTTCATAACATTGACAAATATAGATGAATGATCACTATAAAATATGATCCCATTGTCCTAATATCTCATTAAGTAGGTTTCCTGATGGTGTCATCAACCTATTTACTTTATAAATCTTTCATTTCCTATCTGAAATGAACACATAGATACACCATGACCATGAAATATAATGTGATAATTCTATTCTAATCAATGGGTTGAGATATCAGCTTCCATAATGATGGAAGGGAAAATAATACTTCATCGAATCATCCATTAATTAAATGGAAATAATGACGCACCCAACATACCCTACTTCCCACCAATATACGGCGTGATGGTTTTGGTTAGTAAATCTAAGTGCGCGAGTCATGACATATATTAATAACGATAATAAATTCTAAGGACTATAACACATGATCATTGATAGGAATATCTAATGACACCGAAACATGTTGAATTACTACTAGTAAGTCTATTATTGTAATTTCAAATATTAGAGATTATTAATTGAGGTCTTCTTGAGAAGAAGAATCATCCTCTTACGAACACTCTCACATATCAGTCTAAATATTAAATTTCCCATTATAAAATGTTAGAAAACTAAAAAAATATATTAAAATTAGTGTCATAGCACTTCATGGTTATCATCATAATAGAGAACTTCTATGGCCTTGTCAATGTCTAAAATACTCAAGGATAATTTTTTTTAAATCCATAAAAAATAATGAATAATATTTAATAATAAATTAAATCAATAGTCAATACATAAAATATACCTGTAATAAAATTACAATCAATTAGTCGTAGGAAACCAAATATAACACATGATAGTATATCAAAATGTTTATTTCAAATAATTCAATTAAAGATAATTTTACTCTATAGGTACTTGACACAAGGAATCCTACTTTATGAGTTATCGAGGAAAATATATTATATTACATAGTGGGTGTTTTTGGGAGGTTATTATTGTAATTACAACATTAAAATTTCATCTTTGGGTTCCTTGATATTTATAGATTTTGATTTTTGACTTTAGGAAATGTAGCCTAAGTCCACTGAGGAAGAGGCATAGAGGGTCTCATAATAATTGTATCCCAAACCTCAAGTTAATTCTATATTAATTTAACACTCCAAATAAAGATATGTTTTTCTTGTGGTTTAATTTTGAGGGTGTATGTTTATCACATATATTTAATCATGAGTTCTTCCAAAAAAATACTTGTGAGTTGAGTATGAAATTAATATTTAATCACTAGGTAATTAATATATATGTGAATATATATTATTTATTTATGTCTTTTTTATTTTATAGGTTAAAAATAATTATTTATTTGTTTATGTGAATATAGATAAATACTTTTTCTCAAATTTATAGAAGATAGAATTTATTTATTTATTGAAAATATAATACAGTGTCATTTACTTATTCAAAATCATAGTAATATTCCAATATTGATAAATTTTGAGGATAAATGAGATGAGTTAAGGGTTCTGGAAAAATGTAATATTAAATATAATTGAAATAAATAAATATTTATTTATTTTATAAATGTAATTTTAATTATACATGACTTACATGCCCATTAATGAAATACTAATTATAATATTATTATCCAATGTGGGGTTGACATAGAATTAGTATATTATTTATGGTAAATTATGGAATAAATTATTCTCTAAACAAAGTATATAAACTCGTTTATATCATTTTTTTGGATATAGAGAATTGTGCATGGAAAATATTATCTAGATAATTTACTCAACCCTGTATAAAAATTCTCTTGAATTTTGTAAAGAACGAAGAGTGATAATAATATTCCATAATAACAAGATTGATGGAATACGAGATTCTCTTTTATGTGAGGAATAATTCTAGTTATGACCAACAAAGAATGTCACAAGTGGTTTGGATCCCTTATGCCAGCACCCAGTGTTCTAATGATGATGTTATAATTTTTGTGGAGAATTTGTGGATACTGATTGATGGATTAAACACTTTGATCCTTCATTGAAATGATGATAATATAATGAAGGTCAACCAATTTGATATTTAATAATTAATTTCAAATGAAAGTAGTTCTTATCTATACAAATTAAATAAAAATATATCTAAAGAGATCATTTATTTTAATATTTGTGGTCTACTTTCATCAAAATATGATGATATATTTATAGAAAATTTAGAAAATAATTGTTGGGAATAGGAATAACCCACATAGGTTGGACTTTGAATCCTTAAATTTGTATTAGATGGATAACATATTAATTTATTATTATTTATTGATCATCGATAGAATTACCAATTTGTTTGTTAGTTTCTAATTTCTATTTTTTATTTAATCTGAAAGTTGAGATATCTTGATCATTCATCTTTATATGATATAGAACATGCCAATAAAAGAAAAAGAAAATTCAAATACCCATCTTTAACTGACTCTGATTTTTTTCGGATGACACGTATACATGATGTTTGACTAAAAATTACACATCATATACCTATATTCATGACAGTAGGATAATTTTGGTAAATCACAGCACACTTTGTGGGTAAATAGAACATTATATCAATACACACATCATATTAATTAATAATATTACCCAGAAATGTATCGGAATATAAGGATTTTAGCTAGTGTAGATGTGATGTAGTCTCACATGATTTACCCCACACAAATCATGAAATATGTGTGGTGAATATAATGTCCTGACCTAGATTCCACACATCGATGCCCCAAGCCAGTCAATTACAAGAACTCAAGAATGATTCCCCATATTCCAAATGTTTCTAACTAGAGGAGAGGATTGAATATCAATCATGGGGAGAATATACCCTCTTTATCAATATAGCGTGACAGTGGGATAAATTAACAAAATCCAAATGATGTAACCAAATAAAAATAAAAAATAGTATCACATGATGATGAAAACAAGAATATAATACCTTAATAAAAATAGTAGATTTGTCATGGAAAGTATGTGCCATGTGTAAAATGAAATACCCAAAATTTAGAAACTAACGAATCCAAGTGGGAAATGATACCATATTTGGTTCCCTCATCCATGATACATGCTGACTCATGCATCTAACATATTAATCGTCCCCTAATCTTGTCCTGCAACCATGAAATCTATTTGGGTACTGATCAGACAACCCGAATAGGGTGTCAGTACAACTCAGTAGTCCCCCACAAATGACATCTAATGAAATAACTTGTAAATAACATTGTATGCAGTTGTATAAAGAATAATGTACAATGCATAAGTAAACCGTTATAACATTTCAATTATTCTTTAATTAACCACATAAAGACTTCGGTTCTTGAGGACACCCAAACAATCAATACCAGCTTCGAACTATGTTGTATCCTGAACCATATCACATATCATAACACCATATTTATAAACTATCACTTCATTTCAATTCATATTATGGATGATTGGAACCATATTCTAATGCCAACATTTTGGTCCTAGAATTCCATTCCTAGGACCCTATGGGCTTTTGAAGCAAACGTTCATGTCCCACACTCTTTTATCACATATATCACACAAAAAGGATTTTTAAGAAGCAATATATATCCTAAAATCAATTATCACATATATTACACAAGTCTGAATTTGAAGTTCTAGTCTGTGTCCCACACTCATTTATCACTTTGGGATTTTTAAGTAGTAATCCACGTCTCACACACAATTATCAATAAATCACAGGAGTGAGCTTTTGATGTAGCAGTCTGTGTTCCACACACATTTAACACTATATGATTTTGAATAAGTAGTCCATTTCCCACACCTGATTATCAGTCAATCACATATATCACAATATCCTAACAATAAGGTTAATAATCATTAACTTTCTTTTCAATCATTTCCATTAAGGAGTACAATTTAAAAATATTAAAAAAACAAGGTTCCAAATTTTAATTTCACATGGAATAGTATGAAAAATATCCATTAAACCATTTTACATTGCTTTATCATATAACCCATTAATCCATTTAAGTAATTACAAAAATCTCACCACCCATTTTCAATTAATTCGTAATAACATTAATTTACCAAGGACACAATCCCAAATCCAAATAAATTTGATAATTACATATTCCAGTAATTAATTAAATAATTAATTAATCCACAAGAATTAAGGATATTTGTTAGAGACACTTAATTAGAATTTTAATGACTCATTGGTGGAAATCCTATCTTTTAGCAGGGTCACCATGAATTTAGATGAGGCTGCAAATAATTGGTAATTATGGGAATTTATTATCAATTATAAGAAATAAATATTGGATTTATAACTCTTAATTAATTCCTTAAAAGAGTATATTGATAAGATATCTTAGAGACCATTACTTATGGAAACTAATAAGGATAATACACATTGGGTTAATAATCAAGATCGTATTTTGGTAAGATTATACAGTGCATGGAAGATAAAAATGGAGGAACACATTCAAATATCGGACAAGATGGATTATTATTTTGAAGATATTATCAAAGATGATCCATAAATAGGGGTAATTTTACTTCATTTTAATTTCTTTAGGAATAATATGTATAATAGGATTAAATTAGATTTTAATGGTTCATCTATTAACTTTACTTTTTGAATATTTTTATTTTGTACTCGCATGGGTTATCAATTTTCTTTAATGTGTTTAAAAAATAAAAAATTATAATTTTCAATCAGTAAATTCCACTAATTTAGTAAGAAAAACATTCCATTAATTAATTTACCAATTAATTAATCCAATTTAATAATCCCAATATCTTATTAATTAATTTTATAATCAATTAATCCAATTGCACAATCCCCATTATCCCACCAATTGTCAATTCCTTAAATTAATTAATCAATTAATATATTCAATTCAAGATTAAATTGGAAATGTTCCAATTGAATTCTAATAATATAGATATGAAAATGGAATCAAGAATATAAGAATTGAACATAGACCACCTACCTCAAAATTAAGGATGAAAACTCGCTAATGGAAATCCCCAATTGAAGCCAAAAGATCATGAACACGTTAAAGAACAAGATTTAGATCTGAAAACTAGATCTAGATCCAAAAAAAGAAAAAATCCTTTTAAAGGACATGAGAAATATGGGATAAGGTAGGGAAACCAATTGAGATGATAATCTCTTACTGGGATAGGTGATAATCATCAATACAGACTTCAAATAATTATAAATTCTATTTAAAAGGCCTTAGAATCCATACAAGAGCATAAAAAATGGGATAATATTTTTAGGGTCAATTTATGGGGTTTATGGATGTAAGAAGGGGGTTCAGGAATTTGTGAGTTAATTTTTTTGGGGATAAATTTCTACATGCACAGTTACATCATCAGGGTGAATGGTTTCCCCTAACCATGCCCCTAACCATGAGAATCCTCCCAGGTGGCCACATAATTTCTACTAAAAGGGTGAACGGTTTAAAAAACAGTGCCCCAAACCTAAGAGTCCCCTTTTTCTGGATTCACATGTTTTGTTTTGTTGGGTATACGGTTTAGTTAAACTGTGCACCGACTGTTCACATCCCCTCCTTCCCAAATTCAAAAAATTTCATCCAAATATCCCCAAAGTAAAACCAAAAGAATATGTATTAAAAACAAGGAAAAATAGTCGATTAATACCTAGATATGGTTGGGATCTTATAATATCCCCACCTTATAAAATCTCCCCCTCAATCTATAATACTAAGTATCTTTAAGATTCCATGATAAAAAGATCAGGCTGCTAAGGCCGCATATCTGCTTCACTTACCTATGTTTCCTTCTGAACACACCCATGTTGCCACAGTATATGAACTATCTTCATGATCCTTCCCTGTAATACATTATCATTAAGATCCAAGAAATGTATTAGATGTTACTCAAAGGATGCATCAATCTCTAGCTCAACATCATGGACATCGACCACATGATATGGGTCAAGGTTGTACTACCTATGTTGTGACACATGAAAAACATCCTACACTATGTTGTGCCTTTGCGGAAGTGGAAAACTGTATTCCACTAGCCCGATTCTCTCTAGATCATAAAATGGTAAAACAAACCTAAGAATTAACTTTCCATGTCTCTGTATCCCACAATGAACCAATCATGGAAACACCTGAAGGAATACATGATAACTCTCTAAAAAACTTGGGGTTATCGAGGCATATTATCATATGAAATTTGTCTACTAAAATAAATAGCCACATTCTTATGAATAAGCTGAAGTTTCTCCACTGTATCTTTAATGAAACTGATTTCCAACATCTGTAACTAAGCTTCCTACATCCAATATAGAGGTGATCTTCATGGACAACCATAAAGAGCCTCTTATGGTTCTATATGAATAGTTACCTGATAAATATTGTTATAGGTGAACTCCGCCAATGATAGGTGCTTATCCAAATTCCCACTAAATTCTAGAACAAATGATTGCAAAACATTCTTAGGCACCTGTAATGTTTGCTTCAAATTTCCATCTATTTTTGGGAGGAATATCATACTTAATAAAACCTATATTCCAAGCACCATCTACAGTCCCTACCAAAAGCATGAAGTAAACAATGGGTCACAGTCTGAAAAAATACTCTATTGAACCTTGTGTAGATGGAAAATTTCCTATATGTATAAGTCTACCCACTTCTATATTGATAAATTATACCATATTGGCTAGAAATAAACTACTTTAGTTGGACAGTCTACAACCACCCAAATAACACAATTCAATTGCTGGTGAACTACCCTCACCCACCTTGATATTCCACTCTTGACAAGGAATTTAATTTTTACCCTATGGAGACATAAAATTCACTCTCATTACATAGAAATAAATGTGGGCTTAATATGCTTCTAACTAGTCCATACCCATAATTATGATGAATCCAGACATATCAAGGATATAAAGATCCCAACTAAAATCCTATTCCCCAACATCGCGAGAACATACCTTGCACAAATAGATTTATCTAAACCATACTCCCAAGGGTATATCTATCATCATATACCCACTCATGAACTCCATATATAGCCTCAAACAATTCATATGTTGTAAATATATAAAATAATGAGAGGCACTAGAATCAAATAAGGCACTAGCTAGTGAAAAATCTAATAGAATAGTACCTATAACTGTCGATGTTGTACCCTCACTATCCAAAAATGTAGGCTAAATGACTTATAACTCTCCTTCCTCTATTATCTATGATATAGTTTGAGTCCCCTATGATTCACCACCCTACTGATATGGGTGATCTTTCCCAAAATAACATCATCCACTACCTCCACCACCATGTCTAGTAGAACTCTAGCTTCCTGACTGATACATTGTAGAAGATCCCATTCCCACACTCTAATTATTCCTACCCACGTGTCATGGGTTCCTAATGAACCTCTATATATGACCCATCCAATCATTGTATCAACACTCAATCGATGGTTGGGGGCACCATCTACAAAATTTACTCAACCTACCACACTGGTGATAATTCACCGGAGAAGGATTTTATGTAATAGATTCTTCCCCCCTAGCCAATCTACATTCCACTACTCTGGTTGAAATTATCATAATAATGATTCCTTATATTAGAATTCGTACCTCCTAACCATCCATAATAAACCACTTATCCTCTAATACAATCTTCCCTTGGATTACCCTTAGAAATGAGAGCCCGATCCACCACTTTAAAAAATCTTCAACATGAAGATATTAACACATGACTAAATTTTCCATTTAATATCATATTAAAACCATTTTACCACCAAATCCTCATCTAATTATAATTTTGGATAAAATTTCTGCTGATTTTTAAATCAAACAATATATCTTATAACATACATATTCCCCTTAGTCATCTTTATAAACTCAGCCACTCTCTTCTACCTGAGTGTCTCAGGGTAAAAGTGATTCAAGGACTTCCACAGAATGTACATCCACTCTATATCCTCCAAAAGTCCATCTTGAGTCTGAATGTCTCACCAATTATTCATCTGACCAGATGACATATATGATTCTATATTAAATATTATTAGGAGTCTCTGTGTGGTCAATTATAGTCTATATAGACTCGATCCAGAACATAACATCCCCAGTTCCACCCTCTACTATAAATATCGGAGGGTTCTGCAACTAAAACTCTAAAGTTAGATTAGAAATAATATTCACAACCCACCCTAGGTCTCTTTTCAGAAAATATATAAAATGAGAAAATTTATCCTGAAACTACTCTCTATCATCCTCAGCAAGCACTATTAGTTCCTCTGGTTCCACTGTTTATAGATAATCTTCATCCATAACATCCTGTCATCCTCTCAGCATGCGTCTCTATAGATTCATATCTCTACTATAGAAAAAACATGTCTCAAGACACATAAAAAAACATTAACATTTTTTCATAATAAGAAATCATAATAATCCACAACCATTCATTTCCCCACACCCCTGTATATAGAAAAACTGAGGCACAATCACTACCTTTTACCATCCAACATTAAGGTCATGGTTAATAAAGAGAAAACACATTATAATTATCCATGTTTATCATTAGACACCCATATTTAAAATTTTTAATTATTTTAAAACATTCAAGTTCATATTAGGAAAATTTTTGTTTAGGTTGGAGAAGAAAAGAGAAAGAATTCAATTTAAAAAACTTACCCCAAAACCCATTTTCCCATGAATTTCAAAAAATGATGCACGTCACAGTAATTCCTGAGTTCCTAAAATGATGAATGCATAATGAACTCTTGTTCAATTCTAGGACATGATTCAAATATTATAAAAATTATGAAACATTAATCACATCACACAACAGGTGAATCACCCAAGGTGAAATATAATTCAACCATAATATAAAACATCAACAATAACAATCCCACCGTGGGTACTTGGATTTTACCCACATACATGGGTTATATACTCCCATGAACGAGCTATTAACCATGGATTGACTCAACATATTATCCTATATTCCTTTCCAAATGGTAAGACAAAATAAAAAAGAAAATAAAACACTATGATACCACTTTTTTACATCTCGACCTAGGTGCTACACACCAGTGCCCTAAGACGGTTAGTTACATGATATCAAAAACACCTCCCAATACAACATATATTGTCATCTAGTAATCAGGGTAAAGTATTAGTCATGGGGAGACTATACCATACTTATAAAAGTATCAAAATTGTGGAATAAATAAAAAATTGACAAATGATATAATCAAATATCCATACAAAACCAGTATCACATGATAACAAAAACAAGAATACAATATCCAAACTAAAATAGTAGATATGTCATTTCAGGTATGCGCCATGTTTCTAATGAAAAAATGAAGATATTTATAACTAAAAGAAGGTCCCAACACCAATTCTAGATCCCTCTTCCATGCTCAAACTTGACTCATCCATATAATATACAACTCTTTCCCTTATCCAGTCCTATAAAGTTGAAATCTATCGGGGTACTAATTAGAAAGCCCGAGTATGGTGTGAGTACAACTTAGTAGGCCACCACCAATGTAATATAAAACAATATCTAGTCAATATAAGTGTATGAAGTTTTATAAATAATAAAGTACAATAAATAAGTAAACAATTATCACATTTCAGTTATTCTTTAATTAATCACAAAAATCCTTAGGTTCCTGAGGACACCCAAACCGTTAATACCTTCTTCGGCCCAAACCAAAGTCTGAACCATATCACATATCAAAACAAAATAGTTATAAATTATCATTTTATTTTAATTCATATTTCTTTTGATTGGAACCATAGTTGAATGCCAATATTTTGAGCCTAGAATTCCATGCCTAGGACCCTGTGGTCTTTTGAAGTAAGAGACCATGTACCAAATGCTATTATTAAATATATCACACACTCATTTATAACTTATATCATATAAGTGGGATTTTAAAGGAGAAATCCATTTCCATTTCCCATTTAACACAATAGGGTTTTGAATCAACAGTCCATGTTCCACACACGATTATCAATCAATCATGAATGTGGGTTTTTAAAGAAGTAGTTTGCGTCATACACTCATTTATCAATATTGGATTTTGAAGTAGTATTCCATGTACCACTCAAAATTATTCATATATTTCATATATCTATATTTGATAACATTATTTTTATCTATCATTTAACTTCTTTTAAAACAATTTTATTAATGTATACAATTTAAATTTATTAAACAAACAAGGTTCAACACTTTAATTTCATATGGAATAATATGAAAAATCACCATTAAACCATTTTTCATTATTTAATCTTATAATCCATTAAACCATTTAGGTTAAGTAAAAAATATCATTACACCATTGAAAATTAATTTTTAATCACATTAATTGACCAATTACATAATCCCAAATCCTCATCAATTTCACCATTACACATTCCATTAATTAATTTACCAATTAATTAATACAATTCTAAAAATTGTATAATCAAAAAATTCTATTACATAATTTTAACATTAATTAATACAATTTGACAATCCCAATATACTATTAATTGATTCTATAAATAATTAATCCAAGTCTATGATCACCATTTTCCAATGAATTCACAATTTCTAAATTTAATTAATCAATAAATCTATTCCATTAAAATATAATTTTCAGCATGCCATTTTAATTCTAAAAAAACATATAACTAATTGAAAAAAAGAATATGGGGATTCAATTTACACCACCTACCTCAAAATAGATAATGAACGCTCTCCAACAAAAATCCACAATTATTGAGAAATGATCATGAAAAAGATGAAGAACAAGACATAGCTATGAAACCAAGATCCAAGAAAAAATGGATTATATATATCAAAACCCAGATCTATATCCCCAAACATAGAGGGAATAAACCTATCAGAGGATTATATAATGATGGTAGAAGGTTGATAAAAAAATTGGGCTACGAATCTCTTATATAGAGAGGTGAATATCTTCATTTGAATCATTTAATTATCAATAATGGACATTGTAAGTTCAAATAATATGTTCAAAAACCTCAAAATAATTTAAAACATTTTAGGGTTGATCTAGGCGTTTTTGGATATAAGAAGTGGGTTCTGGAAATTTTATGTGAATTTGGGGGGGGGAGTAAGTTTTTGTGAAGGCATTTCCTACTCGAGGAGTACTGTTTCCCCTAACCATTCACCTAAACATGTGACTCCTAACAGGGGGATGGGTGATTTTTCAAGAGGGTTCATGGTTTTACAAACTATGTTCCATCTATATGAATCCCATTTGTATGAGATCACATAATGTTTTAGGCTAGTATCACTGCTTGGGAAAACCACACGCCAATCATGCACTTCCCCTCATCATTCTAAAATTCTCAAATTTCACCCAGAGATTCAAAAAGTAAAACCGAAAAAAGAAGTAATAAAAACAAGGAAAAAGAGTACCTATAAATGAGATTGATTTGTCCCCATGAAAGTATGGGATATTATGGGAAAACAACATGAAATATAATAATTACACACCATGAAATGATCAACAACCAAGAAACATGGTCTAGTTGTGACTATACACTGTTAATAGGTTTTTCACACCATATAAAAAATATATATCTATATGAAATACATGATAAGTTCATATTCGTGTGATGTTAAAAAATAGAGAATAGAGTACATGATGTTTAGTGGGATTTACATTCCATGTAATGCGTACTCAATCAAACAGATTACACATCAATCTAGGTTATCCCATGTGATTCATGATACATGGGATGAATTAATTATTTCATTAAACCAACCAACATGGTGAGTATCCAGTGTACATGCAATGTGATATTTTTTCATTTGAAATACATTAATAGTGATTTCAGTATATTATTTATGATATTAAAATGCTTTATTAATTATTTTCCATAATATTTTGGGAACCAAAAGACATAAATAGTCATCGTACACACTATTTACTTCAGGAACATTTATAGTAGTACATGATAAAAAAATTAATGATGTGCACATCCAATCATAAATGGAATGATGAAAATATAGATTGACCCATCGAACAAGACACTAAATAATATCACAACATGCCATGGACTCAATATATTTTGTAAGCACACATTACATGTCAATGACCATACATAGAAAATTCATACACCATTGGAGCGATAATAAATGTTTTTTATTATAGAAGGGTAAAAGTAACGTGTTTCCTCTAGTATATATAATGTAAAATTAATTATAGATTTTAAATATTATAAGAAGGGAACATATCATATCTCTTTTCAGCACCTGTAATATATGTATTAATTTTAGTCAAATCATCTTATTTAATTTATTTAAAATTATAGTAGATCATAATATCAAGAAAATTATAGATATTAAATTAAAAATAAATAAATAAATAAATAAATATAGTAATTTTATATTAATAAATAATTAATCAAATTGAATTCTATATAGTTATAAATGTATAATAATTGGATCATTGTATGATCATGATCTTGAATGACCTATGTATTTATGGGTTTTCTTTTAATTTTATTATTATTGAATGGTTTTTTTTCATAATTATTATTTCATTAAAATGATTATTTATATATTATCTTCTCCTATTTATTATTTATTTATTTTTATGTCTACAGTTTATTTTACATTATCCCATAACCCTAGTTTCCCTCACCTACATGTGAGTAAACATATTTAACAGAAGGAGCTCCTAGGTCAGTGGATATGGTTCAAGATGGAACCATGATATAAAAAACCATGGATATACATATATTAACAAGTGGAATGTTCTAACTCAATACAAGCCCCAAATCAAGAAGTTAATCTCATAGCATATAAGGTTAGTATATCATTCTCTTGATAAATCAACTAGTAGTAAAATCTCATGATCATGCTATATATTTATTTTATTTCTATCCAGTGCATGAATAATTTTATTTATATGAGATCTATGTTTATTTGTGATCACATAATGTAAATGAATTAACATGAATGAATGATGTAACAAAATAAATAGACTTTGTGGAAATTATTTTATTAATCCATTGTTGATTACTCCTGTTACATCCACATAATATTAACAATAATGTAAAATGACAAAATGGAGAGTATTTATAGATAATGGTAAAAATACCTAAAGGAAATTTAAATTCTGATATCACCTTCTATTAATTGAGTAAAATGAAACCATATATAAAACTGTTTAGAATATCCCTCTTCATGACACATTAATAAATTAATGAGTTATAATAAAGGTTTTAGGTATTATTAACTAATTTAGTACCGATGGTTTATTATCAACACAAGACCAAAATTTATATGGAGGTAAGTGCTGATGAAATATGAGTCCAATATTTTAGGATTGCGGAGTCCAATAAATGGATATATGAGTCTCAAGTTAATTTAGTTGGTATGAATCATCTTCCATAATACCTCTAAGTAATTTATACTAGGCCCTCATTTCAGTGATAAGATATTCATAATAAAATGGTGAGTGTTATTGGTATCTGATAAAATAATGTGAGAATAAAAAACAAATCTATTAAAGAACATTTGGTAGTCAAGATTATGTTTAATTTTTTTCTTTTTATTATTATAGAAAATGGTAAGTGAATCTATGAGTAATATAACAACCCCCCTTATTATTAAATATTTAAATATTCTTTATTACATAAACTTGAAATTAGTACACGTTGGAAGATCGAGAGGTCTAGTGTCGTTGGGGCCAATGAACATTACATGACAACATAAGACAAAAAATACAACATCTTTGTTGAAAAATTATTTTAAAAGACCAAAAAATTCCTTCATACATAGAATTTCATGGGATAACCTGAGGACTTACATAAGAAAAGGGTGAGCTATGAATCCCATTAATAGATTGAACAAGGCATAACATAAAGAATACAATACATGTTAGGAAATAGGCATATCAAGGGAGCACAAGAGAAACATGACATAAAGTCGTGATATAAAATGATTATCATAATATGGAAATGTGGTAAAAACATACAACATGACATTACTATTATCCAAGGCTCATTGCCTATGGATCAGTATGATTAAACCCTTATTGCACTTGAAATAGCATGAGTAAACCCTAATTACACATA
The DNA here is from genome assembly GCA_963277665.1 of Viscum album. Taxonomy (NCBI): domain Eukaryota; kingdom Viridiplantae; phylum Streptophyta; class Magnoliopsida; order Santalales; family Viscaceae; genus Viscum; species Viscum album. The sequence continues at coordinate 1,892,057,929 of OY728158.1, read as the reverse complement.
AATTAGTATGAGTAAACCATAATAGTACATGAATTATCATGAGTAAACGTTAATTTCACATGAATTATCAGGAGTAAACCCTCATTTCACATTATATTTCTTGATACTAGACAATACCCAAAGTATTGAAGTGCTATTAGGGTACACCCTTTACAAACATTTCATTTCATGCATAAGTGTGCCACATGGATCATATAATTTGGAATCATTCAAAATAACAAGTTATTAAATGATTAGGGAATGTGTAATACATACATGTAAGGAAAATTAATTATGTATATGTGAAAAATGGTGAATACACTTGATATCAAAATGGGTATAGAATTCCATACAAAATGATTTTGGCTTGGAAAATCATTTTACTATTTTGGTAGCATAACAACGTGACATAAAAATTCAAAAAATGGTTAATGAGAGAAAAAGGGGAATATAATAATATGTAAATGAATTTTACAGTAAGGGTTTCATATATATACATGTCCCAATACATAGAATTTAGAAATAGAAGGTTTAACGTAATATAGAAACTTGAAGAAAGAGGTGAAACTGAATAACCCTTACGAAATTTTGGCATGGTAACAATTGTACATGGGAGGGATTAATGAGAGAGAAAGAGGTATATAATCATTAAAACATAATTAGAGCAGTATTTAAGAGTTTATTTATCATACCCCAACATTTTTAATTCGAAATAAAAAGTTATTACAATATAAAGAAACATGGACACAAATGAGAAATGAATAAATCCCTAACGAAATTTGGGCATAGTAACGGCTTAGTTAAGGGTAAAAATGAGGGAAAATAAATAATAACTCATTAAAATAAGATATATTGGATATTAATAGAACTATTATAAAATAATAACATTATAACCATTCAAAATTACAAGAACTACTTTCACATAAGTTGAATGAATTTAAATGGAGCCTAGGGAAGTGAGGATCCGTTAAATGGAAGTGTGATCCCAAAGGCTTGGGAGAGGCTTATTTGGATCTTGAGGGAGACATTGGATGACTCTAGAGAGTATGGGGAAGAGTTTGGTCAAGGTATAAATGGTTTGAGTGAAGCGGAATGGGAGGTTGGGTGGGTTTATATAGGAAATGAGAGGGAATTCATTATTATTTAGGTTTTGGACACTACACATTAAACTAATCAAAACCACAAACAATACCATGGTTGTTGCCATTGTTTTCTACCAAAGATTAGTGTTATACAATATTTTATAATTCAAGGGACCGAAAATATTAAATTATTATGCTAGATTATGTGGATATGAGTAACACTCTCAAGGAAATCATTTTAAAATGTAAAAATATTTTATAAGTCTTGGAGGGTTCAGTAAGGCTTCATAAAATTAATCAAACAAATAAAAAATTACAATATTTTAAAGGTAAAAAATATATTGGATGAATATAGATTTTATAGTGTTTTATTACATAATTATTGGGTCCTTACTATTTCATAAAACACATTATATATTTATTCTATATTTAATTTTTACCCAAATATTCGACTATCTCAGAAAATTATGAAAAACTCACCATTGGATTATTTTGATGTAATGATTCCAAAAATCATATTTATTTTATCTAACTAATTTTTTAAATTTTTTAATTTTCACTTTAAAAATAAAAACTGATATTTACTGAAAATTGATGGGTTTTGAAAAAAACATTTTTTTACCTTACTAAAAATTACATTTGGAATCATAAAAATTATATACTCATTTATTATTCATAAAATTAATTGGATAATAGTATTTTATTAATATATTAATTATTTAAAAAAATAATTAATTCATCAAAATAAATTATTTAATTAGAAATAAAATTTCCGTTTTATCGTATAAATATATAATTCTTATCAAACTGAATAATTAAACTATTATAGAGTAAAATAAATAAATATAATCCCGATTTATAATTAAAAATAGTTTTCTTATAAAACTAATATAATAACATTATTAATAAAAAAATATTTTAATACACTAATTTATATATTTATGAAATGTACCACTTTACCCGATAATTTTTTTATCTAATTCATTATATTTTTAATAAAAACTATTCTCATAAAGGAATTGGTTGAATAATAATTTTTTCCATAAAAGGGATTATCCAAAAAGTAACTAATACATTGTTACATAACCCCTTACAACACCCTCATAAGGCATACGGGTGAGGTGTCTTATTTCAACATACTCTTGGGGTGGCTCGAATAACATCGCTCATGTGGTAATATCTATTAACTTACACTTCTCTCATAGGCGATTCTATCCAAGATTAACTTTTTGAATCCTATAATGGGATTCTTTAAGAGAAAATCCCAATTATTCTACCTCCTTTACAAGATCTCAAAAATAAACTTCATACGACTCGAGTATACTGGATGAGGCCATCCACTCATTTGTCTGTGTCAAAAAATTATTTTTATAAAATATTAAATTTATAATAGTCATGTGATAACTATTCAACAGAAATATTTTCAATGGAAATGATACTTAATGGTCATTTAAACCCAATTGGATAAAATAAAAAAAGTTAATGTGTTTTATATATCCATAATACAATTAATTAAATAAAATAAAGAAAATAGTATTATTGAATGTTTGGGTCATTAAAACCTTCCCCACTTAAAAAATATTACCCTTTAAATTTTCATTTCCCACTCTAAAATAGATGAGAATACCATTTCCTCATCACTTCCTATAGTTCCCACATTACTTCTTAAAACTTTTGGTTTCTCCAAAACACTTCAATGATGGGTATTTTCTTATATCGTAGAACTATTTCCCTACGATCTAAGATCTTCACTAGATTTTCCTCAAAGGAGAGGTCATTCCCTAATGGTACCACCTAGGGATTGAGTACATGCGATGGGTTAGGTATGTACTTCCTCAAGATTGATACATGGAATACATCATGTACTTGATATAGGTTTGGTGGGAGTGCTAGATGATAGGCCACTAATCTAATGTGATCAACGATCTCAGATGGATCGACATACCTAGGACTAAGATTTCTCTTATTCCCAAATCACTTAACTCTCTTCCAATGTAATATGTGGAGGAATACCATGTCTCTAACAGAAAACTATAGTTCCCGTCGACCATTATTAGCATAGCTATTTTGTCAACTTTGTGTATCATTAATGTGTTGCTGGATTGTCTTAACCTTCTCCATCAGTTCTGTGACCATTTCAGTACCTAGATGTTTTTCTCTCCCCAACTTCATCCCAACATTCCAATGTTCTGCACCTCATACAATAAAGGGATTCATAATGATCCATTTTCATGATTGAGTGGAGAATATTATTGTAATATAACTCAACCATAGGAATATATTGATCTCATTATCCTTTTATGTCCATTGAGAATGCTCTCAACATGTCCTCAAGTTTTTGGATAGTCTACTCAGATTGTCCATCCATTTGAGGATGATAATATTTATTGAAGTTCAGTTCCGTATTTAGAGCATGTTGGAGACTCTTCTAGAATATAGAGGTGAATCTTGGATCTCGATCGGATACCATCGATAGTCGTACTTCATGCAGTCTAACCACTTCTTTGATGTATATCCGTGTGAGTTGATCAAATGAGAAATCCTGTCAAATTGCAATGAAGTGTGTAGTCTTTATAAGACTGTCCAAAACCACCCAGATAGAATTGTTTCCTTTGGATGTATTTGGAACTCTGGTGAGAAATTCCATGGTGATGTTCTCCCATTTCCATGTTGGTATGGGTAATGGTTTCATCATATCCTTAGAATTCTGCCTCTCAGCCTTCACTTAATGACATTCCAGGTTCTTTGATGTATACTTAGTGATATTTTTCTCCATGTTAGGCCACCAATAATGCTCTTGGAGATCTCTATACATCGTTGTGTTTCCTGGGTGAGTGTAGAAATTTTAAATATTTGAATCATCCAAAAAAAAATTCATTCACTCTGGATTTGATGGAACACATAGTCTTCAACCAAATATCACAATTACTTCTTCATTAATATTAAACACTGAGGATTTACCTTTTTTGATTTTTTCCACCTTCTTCTAAATTCCTGCATCATCCTTTTGAGAATCCTTCAACCTTTCCAAAATAGACAGTTGAGCCATAATTTCTGAAAGGATTGATATTATTCCCTTATTTATGAATCCCATGTCCATATTCATCAAATCTAAGAAGATTGGATCCTTTTAAATTCTCCTCAATGATAAAATTGTTGGGTCCTTTCTACTTATAGAATCTGCCACCTTGTTTTCTTTCCCAAGGTGGTGATGGATTGAGCAGTCATAATCTTTTATTAGATCTATCTATATTCATTGGTGCACAATCATCTCTTTCTATGTGAATCGATTCTTTAAGCTTTTGTGATGCATATATATTTTACACTTCTCCCCAAATAGGTAATGCTGCCTAATTTATAACCCAAAGATCACTGCCGCCAATTCTAGATCATGCTTGGGATAGTTTTGCTCATGAATTTTCAACTGCCTTGAGGCATAGGCAAAGACTTTGCTTTTTTGCCTCAAATTACATCAAAGGGAGACTTATAAAATTTTCTAGAAGAATGTTACAAAAAATTGTAACATGACATAAAAAACTTATAGATGTTTTTTACTAATTATTTAATGTTATTTCTGATGGGGACTCAATGTTCTTATAAGAAAACATTTATTAATAGGACATTAATTGAAATACATTAAGACATAAACTACATTAAGGATGTGGTTTCATGTGATTGCTTCATCATTTTCCATATTTTCATAGGACTTCCTGTGCTCCCTTGATCATGGAGATTATTTATGCCCATCATGCTTTATAGCCCTTGCAATAGAGCATTGTATTTTTTAAGTCCCAACTTCACTATATTTATAACATAGAACTATGTAAGATGCCTTAGATGGAACTTTGCTTCCACCCTTCACATTATCCATTCTTTCATGGAAATTGGATAGTTTGTGTCCTTCCATTCCACACATAAAACATCTCTTAGTCCCTTTGTGACATTTTCATTGGTTCCTCTTTCCACACTTTTTTCACAAAGGGAATTGGGTCTTCTTTGCGTTATCAACATTAGTTGATGGAATTTCATGAGATGTCATATTCCTCTTCCTTGATTTCCTAGGGAATTCAACAAAGTGCCAATTGTTAATAGTTATTTTTGATAGATTGTTAGGAATAATCATGATATGTCCTACTTGAGCTTCCATTTAATTGGGAATCACACTAGAAAATTCATCACATTTCCCTTCAAATATGTTGTTATCCATATTCCTCATATTATCGGCTATTCGATAGAATAAAAGGAAAATTAAGGATGAGTATCTTAAAAATTTTAGCACGTAAAGGGGAATTTAATGACATTAAAGGGATAACTTATAAATTACATTTATCTCCTAAAGTTATAAATTTCTAGGCTTCAATCAATGTTATCCATGATCTATCTCCTAAAGTATATTCTTATTGGCTTTTTTTTCTCCCATAAGAATGGTTCGTACTAATCTTATGAATTTACCAAAGCATATCCCTCATGAGTGTCAAACCAAGAGTGTAGAAAGACCCATTTTCGTGTAGCAATTCCAATTCAAGTCTAGATCCAAGAGGTGCTTTCATGTTTTACCACTAGATACTTTTGTGCCAGAGCTACCTCCACTTGTTCATATCCAGATTGGGAGGCATTTTCTCAGTAAACCACTTAACAACTTTCTATATACACACCAAAATTTAGGGATATTTTTATTATTCTTATTCTTATCTATAAGGATTTCATTGGGATTTTCTAATCCTAAACCCAAAAGTAACTAAACCTATCATTTGATACCAACTATGACAACCCTACTCTTTATTATATTTTTGAATAGGATTTATTACATAAACATGCACTTAATACAACCCAAATGATCGAGAGGTCTAGTGAATTTGGGGCTTAGGAACATTACATGACAACTTGAGACATAAAAAACCTATTTTTTTAAAAAATAATTTACATGAACACAAAATTCCTTCATACATAGCATTGTATGGGATAAACTAAGGATATACATAAAAAAGCGTGAGCAACAAAACCTAGTAAGTGAATAAACAATGAACAACATGAAGAATACAATACATGTTAGGCAAAAGGCATATCAATGGAGCACAAGAGAAACATGAACATAAAGGAATGATATAACATGATTATCATAACATTGAAATGTAGAAACCATGTAAAAATGATATTAGAATGAGCCAAGGATCATAGAACATGGATTATCATGAGTATATCCTCATTGCACATGAATTAGCATGAGTAATCCCTCCTTGCACATGAATTATAGTGAGTAAAAGCTCATTAAACTTGAATTAGAATGATTAAACCCTCATGGTGCATGAATTATCATGAGTAAAAACTCATTTCACATATAATAGCATGTTATTAGACATTACCCAATGTGTTGTAGAGCTATCAGGGCACATCCCTTATAAACATTTAATTTCATGGAAAAGTATGCCACTTGGATAATATAACATGGAATCATTCAACATCATAAGTCATTCCATGATTAGGGAATGTATAATACATACATGTATGTAAAATTACACATTTATATGTGCATAAGGTGAATAACCTTTATTGAAAAATGGGTATGGTATTCACTACACAATGATTTTGGCATTGAAAATTGAGGTGCAATTTTGACAGCATAACCGGGTGACATAAAAATTCATAAATTTTTTTGATGAGAGTGAAATGGGTATCTCACCATATGTATATTAAATTTATAGTAAGTATTTCATATAGATACATTTCCAACACATTTAATTGGTTAATATAATGTGTAACATAATAAATAAACATGAAGAAAGAAGAGAAATGGAATAACCCTTACGAAATTTGGGCATGGTAACATGTGTACATGGGAGGGATTATTGAGAGAAAAAGAGGTATCTCATCATTAAAACATACGGAGGGACGCATATGGGAGGTTTGAAATCACAACCCAACATTTTTAATTGAAAATAAAAGGGTATTACAATATATATAAACTTGGAGAAAAATGAGAAAGGAATAAATCCCTTAAAAAATTTTGGCATAGTAGAGGCTTAGGTAAGGGTAAAAATGAGGGAGGATAAATAATACCTCATTCAAATAATATAAAATATAATTTAATATAATTATTATAAAATAATCACATTATAACCAGGGAAATTACAAGAACTACTTTCAAATAAGATGCTTGAATTTAAAGGAAGAGAGGAAAGGGAGGATCCATTACTTGGAAGTGTGATCCCAATGGCTTGGGAGAGGCTTCGTAAGAGCTTGAGGGAACCTATGGAGGACACTATATATTATGGGGAAGAGGTTGGTTGAGCTAAAAAAAATTAGTGAAGAGGAATGGGAGGTTGGGTGGGTTTATTTAGGAAATGAGAGGGAATTATTTATTATTTAGGTTTTGGACACTACACATTAAACTAATCAAAACCACAAACCATTCAATGGGTTTTTCCTAGGGTTTCAGAAAAATGGGAGTGGTATACAATATTTTATAAGTTAAAGGGCCGAAATTGTTAAATTAATAGGCTTCCTTATGTGTAGGTGAGTCACACTCTCAAGAAAATCATTTTAATCTGTTAAAATATTTTATAAGTCTTAGAGGGTCCACTAAGGTATTATAAAATTAATCAAAAAAACCTAAAATCACAATATTTTAATGATAAAATATATATTGTCTGACTATCTCTTTTATAGTATTTTATTACATCACTATTGTGTCATTATGATGTCATAAAATACATTATAAATTTATTTAATATTTATTTTTTACCCAAAAATTCGACTGTCTAAGAAAATTATGAAAAATTCATCATTGGATAATTTTGACATCCTAATTCAAAAATAATACTTTTTTATATAAATAATTTTCTAAATATGTGAAACTTAAATTTTAAAATAAAAAGTGATATTTATAGAAAATTAACGGGTTTCGAAAAAACAGTTTTTATCCTTTATAAAAATTACATTTGACTTCATAAAATTTATATACTCATTTATTTTTCATAAAATTAATTTGATAATAATATTTTATTAAAATAGTAATTAATTCAAAAATTCATTAATTCATCAGAAATTTTTTTTTAATTAAGATTATAATTTTTTATCATATAAAAATATAATTCTTATCAAACTAAATAATTTAACTTTATAGAGTAAATAAATATAATCATCATTTTTAAATAAAAAGGGTGTTTTTATTGCACTATTATAATAAAATTATTAATAAAAAATTAGTTTAATATAATAATTTATATATTTATGAAAATTATTATTTTACCAGAAAAGTCAATTTATCTAATATAGTATATTTTTAAGAAAAACAATTCCCATAAAGAAATTGATGGAATTCAAATTTTATTTATAAAATAGATTACACACAAAGTAACTAATTCTTTATTACATAACCACTTATAATACCTGAATAATACCTAAGGGTTAGTTGTGCCTCTGTGACATACTCTTATGGTGGCTCAGATAACATCTCTCAAGTGGTAATCTCTTTTAACTACCACTTCACCCATATGCATTTCCGTTCAAGGTTAACATATTGAAGATCGACTTGGGATTGGTCAAGAGTGTAGCCCGGTGAAACTACCTCATTTCCAAGCTGTAACAAATGAACTTCGTACAACTTGATTCTACTGGATGATCCATTCCTCTCCTTTGTCTATGTCCAAAACATTCTTTTAAAAACCCTTAAATTTATACTAGTCAAGTGATCACTGTTCCATGTCTATATAATCAACTAAAATGATACTTAATGGTCATTTAAACCCAATTAGATAAAATAAGAAAATTGAATGTGTTTTTAATATCTATAAGACATCTATATACATACTAAAGTAAGGTTTTCTCCAACACGTGTCCCTGTCTCCATCAGCCACACCACCCAAAACCCTTATTCCCTCTTTCACACACCCTCACAGGCCCGATCTTTTCCCCATGCCTCTGTCCCGCGATTACTATTCCCTCCACAACTAGGGTTTCTCCCACCTTCCCTTACCTCCTTCCCTCCGATTCCCACCAGCTTCTGGCGATACCTCTCCCATTAGCTTTCACATACTCGACGATCTCCCCACACCCCGCTCGTGTTTCCAATCGTCGTTGTCTGCTTCGCTTAAATCCTCTCCGCCTGCTTCGCCTGCTCAGCCTGCTCCTCCACCGGCTCCTCCACCTCATGCTACTTCAGGCTTTGACCACATCACCTCGTTCTCCCATGTTGTAATATGAAGGATTCAATCGACGGAGACTGGTCTTCCCGCCCGGACGATGTTCCCTCTTCCGATCTGATTTTCTGTTTCGAGGTAGCGGCCTGCTTCGACAAATAACTTTGACACACTTCCTCTTTTCTACCGCACCTTTCACGATGACATTTGGTGAGCGGTGCGCTGTGTACTCTTATCTAAAAATAACTTCGACACACTTCCTCTTTTCTATGCCTTCCATATTGCTTCATCCAGGTATAGATTCTCTATATGCGAGCTCCTGTCGTTGAATAGCTGTTCAGATTTCTCCATTCTACAATACGATGTCCGAATGAAATCTTCCAGTAGTTATTTTTAGGTGTATGTTGTCTCATTTCGCACATCAATATGCAAATTCAACCCATTTATGGGTACCTTTTACTACATTACATTATATTCAGATTTCATATTTCCTTGTATATTTTCAGTGTAATTTATAACTGTTTCTTTGATGGTGCTATGACTGTGGTTCATTGCAATAACAGGATAGTGCTTCGTGAGGTTTATAGAATATTTAATCCCATTCTTGCTTCCGTCTTCACTGTATAAATATTCCTCTATAACCACCTGAGGTATTCATTGTAACTGTTTTGGATATTTGTGTCTTTGGTTCATTATTTTTAATGTAATTAACTTTCCACTGCTTTTTTAAGGTTACCTTTTAGTGGATAATTTTACATTCAATTTGTAGATTTGATTTTCTATTTTCTATGTAATCTTTATATTTTTATTTGATGTTGGTATAAGTGTGGTTCATTGCAATCAAAGTACAGTTGTTATTCAGTTTTATATAATATTTAGTTGCAATTCCATCTGACTTCACTGCATATATATTCGTCAATATACATTGTAGGTATTCATTCAAATAGATTTGCATATGTGTTTGCATATAGCATTAGTTTTACTTGAATATTCTATTTTCAAATGATTCATTTCTGTATAGTATATACATTCGTTAATGTAGGTATAAGTGTCGTTTAGTAAAATTACAGTACAGTTCATATCAATGGGTACCTCATACTACATTATGTGACATTCAATAATGACATTTCATTGTATTTTTTTTTGTGTGTAATATATATATGTTTCTTTGATGTTGGTATAACTGTGGTTCATTGCAATCATAGTACAATGATTATTCAGGTTTAAAGATTACTTTATTGCAATTCCATCCATCTTCACTGCATAAAATTTCTTCAATATCCATCCGAGTAATTCATTCAAACCGTTTTGCAGATCTGTTCCCATACTACATTCTATTTATTTGAATATGCTTCCTTTTGAATATGCTGTTCTCAAATGTTTCATTTCTAGGAAATCCATGTTTTCATGCTGCACAATTTTCTTTATACTGGACGTCGCTCGTGTTGTAGGAGGATAATTCTTCACATTTGTTATTACGCTATAGGTTTTTGATGCTGACTGTTTATGCTGGAAGTGTTCAATGTTTTTATGAAGAATGACGATCTTGGGTGTTTTTTTGTATTTGATGATATCATGTTGCTAGAATGATAAGAATTTTATTTAATGGGATATGTTTTGATATGTTTACATGAGTTGTATGATCCTTGAGCTCTTTGTATGCACATTCTGCTGTCTATTTGAAGTAGTTTTTTCCCAGAAGTTGCATGGTGGGTTGAACCACTGTATAATATGTGGTGATAAGGGTCTGAAATTTATTTATGAAATTAATATTTCTTATGTTACTACTGCTTTTATCATTCTGTTGTTTGAAAAGGCGGGGGTGGCTGGTAAAGCGGTAGGATGTGCATATACACATTGTGCATTATTCCTGTATCTGATGCAAATATTTATGCGGTCTTCCAATGTTCATGGGCTGTCTACAAGTAAATGTTTTTTATGATATTCTTTTATTTTTACCATATAATGTTTAATATCAATACTTTTTTTGATGGTACAGGAGTTGCAGATATGATATTGATATTGGGAAGAAGGAGGGGGGTTGTCACATCCAGGCATATGGGTATAGTACTCCACCAGATGCCTGAACTGCGCCCTCCACCAGACGTCTGACATGACCCTTCGAAAAGTACATACTATTTATGGGTTCTTGATTACCATAGAATATTAATCCAATTGGAAGTGTCAAAATAACGATTTTAGGAAGTGGAAGAACACTTATCACTGTGAAGAAGTCACTTCTCCAACATTCCTACATCCTCCTATATCGAGAAAGGTATGTGACACATCCTTTGTACTGTCTAATATGTTAATATCTCAGCTTTTATTTTCTTGGACTTGCATTTATTTTATTTCAAGTAACCTGGAATCAATGCATGTTTAAAAAAGGATTGTCATGCTAAATGTGACAACGTTTTTGATATGGATTGTATGGAGCGATTAAGAGGCAACTAAAGAGGTCGCAATATCAACATTTCATTCTTGTATTCCTTAGTAGCTACACAAAGGATGCAGATAAGCCAAAGTAATGCATTTACTGATTAGTTGCAGTTTGATAAAATATATATCCTCCACTTTCTGAAAAATTTCTCCATATGTAAACATAACACCATCTCTTTTTGTTGAAAAATTAGTTCTCTTTATGTATTATAATTAATCTTCTGCACATCTCATACTTATTATAAGAACAACTCTTAATGTTCGTTATTAACATTGAAATATAGTAATTTCTTCATAAAAACAATCATTGAACCATTTTTTCATAAAAACATGTAAACAATTAAGTTTGAAATAGTTCTCATTTTCTAAATAACCTCTTCTCATGATACTTCTGCTCCCTTTATGTAGTTTGTCAAGTATTATTTGTGTAGTTATATGTTTAGAGAATTAATTGAAGCTAACATTCCAGTAGCTGAGTATTGATTGGTTTGTGTAATTCCTCAGGTTTCCTTAGTTGTTTATTTCTCATTTGTTTAAAATTGATGCAATGGAGTGAGAAGTCATGGTTTTTGATTCAGGTTTCTATCTATCCAGAAGAACGTCACATATCCACATGTATCAGTTCATTTTTTTCATGTCCTACTTTGTTTTTACTTCTAACATGTTGTGTGTTGAATGTTATATTACTTTTTGTTGCATGAAAGGGAATAAAAAAAATATAGCAGCTGCTATGGAGATACAGATTCAATAGCGGGAGCAAATTTTGAAGATATACCAAAAAGTATTGGAGTTGATACTTTTTATGTAGTCATTATTTCTTCTTTCTATTGGTGTTTTTCTACCTATGTAACTCTATGTTCCCTGAACTGTTTTATGATTATTTATAATTCTAGCTTTGAATGTGTTTTACTGTCATCACTGAACGATGTTGGGTTATAATTATGGGATTATAAGGATGTTTGTCTCCCTAAAGGTATGTCTCACTACTTCAAATCTCATGGGACCCATATGATAATGAAAAATTTGTTTTGGTTTCTATTTTCAGGGTTTATGTTTACATGATCCATGTATTTTCAAAATTCATTTATTTTTTTTATTTCTGTTGGATCATTCAACCACAATTTGGATCATCCACAATATTTTCTTGAATGTATGTTTAATAAATCTGAAAAGATGTATGGAAACTATTATGGGGAAAGATTATATTAATTCTTGAGTACCATATTGATTTCCCATATTCTTATTTATGTATTTATCTTAATGTGTGTCTATTTGATGTAACAAATTTCAATGTTTCAAACCATTATCGTTCAACTGAACATAACTGCTATAAAGTGATTTTTGTTATTCATAAAGACAATTAAATCAGTATCTTTATTGACAGCTTACAACACACTTATGTAACTATCTATTTATTACTAATTTTCATTGTATGAAAAATGTCACAAAACATTACCGTTTCATTCATTACTATACATAAACATTAAACCGGTGGGTATTCATAGTGACTTGTCATAACCCAACATTTCTCTCTCACCTTATACAGGTCTGTACATATATAAGTATACAGAGTGATTAAATTAATTTGTAATTTTTTTAAAATTTGTTTGCAAAAGTCTGTACCACAAATTTATGTTTTCAATATATTCCGTATATTCAATATTCATGATGGGTTTCGATCCTTCTTAGAAGGTGACATGGTGTACTTAAACTCGATTTTGGAGAAGAACAATATCATGGAACACTTGAGCAGGGGTACATTTTCAAGCATTGGGTCATTTTATTTTGTTTCAGTTAATAGATCCTTTTAATTGTATTAAATATGATATGTGGTCCATTTTTCAGACTACATATACTCTCATTGAGAATTGTATGTATTTAATTTGATCAGTGAATGATTTTTTAAAGCTTTAAAACATGTATTTAATTTGAGCAGTGAATCAAGAATTTTTATTGAGAAGCTGGTCATTCCATAGAGCATTAACTAAATATGTTAATTTCTATTTACCACATGCTTATTTAGGAAATCATTGGTGATAATTTAGTATTTCTTATGGGGCAAGATGGTGTTGATGCTACAGTCCAGATTCTAACTGAAGATACTCAAAATAGTGGAACAACTTCTTTAGGTGCGTTTGTCATCTAATTTACAGAATTCTAAAAATATTGTGATAGTTCAGCTCCTGAAATATACTATCTTAATTTGAGCATAGTATTGTTTCAACTCCTCAGAATTTTTGATAATTATGCGGGACATGCTTTAGTAATGATAGGAAAATAATTCATATTTTGAGGCATATATGATGTCATGCATCATTGTACAGATATTGTACAAAATGGGTTCAATAGTTCAATAAAGTTGAGTTGTACTCCATAAATTAGCTATATCATTGCATTGTTATCTCATGATATATTTCTTGAATAGTGATGGATTGTTCTTTTATAGATTGAAGTTTTTGAAAAATTATGAATGTTGATGTCTAAATGGTTTGAGTTTCTATTATTAGATGTGGGTTAGAAGCAATGGTGTTGATGATTTGTGCCATTTTTTTCAGCATAGTTTTTTGAATAAATAACATTGGATCTGGATAGATCTTTTATTATTTTATTAAATAACGTGTTACCTGTTGGAGCATCAAAACCCACTATTGGCTTTTGAAAATGTAGAAATTTTTGGTAGATGATGAAGATAGATGGGCTGAGCTGCAGCGTCTATAAAACACACCTCTAATTTCTTATGGACGTTATCATCTGTAGACAGGGTATTATTCTGAATACACCATAGAAGAAAAAATAATTTTACTGGAAACTCTTTTCACCATAAGAAATCTCCCCATAGGTCATGAGAATTATTCACAACCTAGGAAATATGAACTTCCCTGCAATTGAAAATACCTGAAGTAGAACCAGTGAAAATAGAACAATCTATATCATTATTCAGAACAATATTGTCAAATATGCTCCTCTGATTTTCATCAGGAGTTTTCTGAATAAGTGTGGGATAGGTGCAGGCATACCTAAAACAGAATCTATGGGTGTTACTATGGGGGAATCCGATATAAATCATTTACCAGTTGTAGAACCAACAACTTATATCACCCTTACCAACTAAACATCTTGCATAATGGATTTTTTTGATCCATTTGTTCTCATATGTCAACTTAATGGGATTTGATCATTCTTCGGGATTCCTTTGTTTCGATTTAGTTGATTTGAGGATATGGGTTCGAATCAAATAACAGTTTTAGGAATGGTGAAGTGATTGTTCAAAAAAAGTTGCATCTTGGAAATCCCAAACTGCTTTCCATTGAAAAACATGTTTATGGTTTCTCCAATCTATAAGCAATAGATTCTTAACATTTTATCATTTTCTGACAAACATATTTGTAGCATCACCTTCTTAATATTTTAATTTTTTACAATCACGTGTATCATGTAATCTATACATTTTTTGAACAAGTTTTATCTCATAGTTTATTGAAGACTACAGTTCATGTAATCCATATAATGTTTAAATCTGTATTTTTCAGTTGGATGATCATATATTTGAAATACTTGTAACAAAAATTTATGACATAAAGCATCAAGTGTTTGAGTTTTTTTGCAGGGTACTCTATAGCTTGGTGGAATCGATTATGGTTGAACATGTTACTGGGGTCGTGTTTGGTGACATTTTATTTTTCAACTGTCGATGAATTAGTTGGTGGCCTTGATTATACTATTTACCGAATCATTTTTTAAAGCAACATTCAGATCTTTAAGATTGAATTTTCAGTTCCACAACATGTAGCCAATGGATGGTGCACCTAATACATTTTGTGTAATGATTATTCAAGCCCCCTATGTTCTTAATGTTGGGATTGAAGTTGTAATACTTTATAAAATGGATGATGAATCAAAAAAATTGTTGGTTTCCAATTATTCCAAATAATTCCACAAGGTACCCTCTTATCTCTTTCTATAACTGAACTCTTTAACCTGAAATTTACTTATATTTGATTGAACCACTAGTAGTTACTATTCTATTGAATTGAAATAGTCTGTTAAATCACTACTTATCATTGAAGCTGATTTTGTGGCAATTAGATCACGAATTCATGGAGGTACATTAATTTTTATTGACAATACCATTGTCATAAAGTGTCTACATTATTGTCGGGAGAAATAATTGGCGGCATACTCATGGAGAGTCCATGACTTTGTGCATCGAGCCTATGAAGCATCGACAGGGAGGTCTCGCTACAATTTATTTCTCCTATGATGAGGTTCATTCGCTTCTCTCTTATCTCAAACCTATGAGAGAACTAACATTTACATGTATTCTCTTTTTAGTTAGAATTGTTACAGTTGTCCAAACATAACTTTGTTTGGAATCTCTTGCTATGGAAAAATTTATTTCTCACTATGGTTTTCAAATTAGAAGATTTTTTTTTGTTTGTTGGATTTAGCATGTTCGTGGGGGAATTCGAGCAGATGTTTTCAACCCTGAATGCCATTGTATGAGTGATACTTTCAGGAAAAATATTCCTTATGTATGACCCATTCATCAATTTTATTTCTTATTACATATAAATTTTAGATGATTCTAGGATAGATAGAATTGATCAAAATAATCTATAATTTCCACCATTATAGGTTCAAAATACACCAAAGGCTTATAAATATTCATGGAGAAGAACTCAGGAGTTATTCATATTATTTATTTATTCTACTGCATAGATTTGTTTTCATGGATGATACCATGATTCCAGTACCAACTAATAATCATATAATTAGAATATTTTGGTATTCTTCTAGACATAACAACATGTATATATATATATATATATATTACTAATGTTAAAATATCCTATGAAATTAAATCAAGGGAGTGTGATAATATTATGTATCATAAAGTGAATTTTATTTATGATTATTAGGTTAAAAAGATGAACTCCCAATTACATTATCTTTTAAAGACACCACACTGAATGGAACCATGTTTCCTACTAATCCTCATCCCAACATCTTCACAAGCCCATCCAATCCAGTCAAAATCTAGATACCTTAAAACTATCTACGTTTCCTTCCATCATTTATCACAATCTCACCTCTTGCATCCACCTCCACCCTCACCTCCACCTTCAGTTTCATCCATGTCTCTTATCTCTACCTGTTCCATTCCATCATGTCTTATCTCCATCACAATTAGTCTTTACTTCATTTCATTCAATCACGGGTAACCTAATAACTTCATTATCATCGTTTTATTCTAAACATTATATGGAATACAACGACAGTGCAATTTCTTTTAATGACATGAAACCAGATGATTTGAATGAAAATTGAATAGTCATGTGCATTTTCATGGGCAGAGTACTAGTTTAATTAAATAGAAGGAAATTTAATTCATGAATTTTCTAATCGTTACAAGTACACTGCAATAATTTATTGAAAAAGACCATGTTTTCACCAACATAGATTTACATATGTGGTATAATCATTTTTAAATTTCACTAAAAAATAATTATTTATATTATATGTTGTTTCCCATATTCCTAACTTGAAACCTCACCAAGAGAGAAGAGATGAAAAAGATGTATACACGATATACATGGTAGATTCAAATAATTTTGATTACACCGTGGTATCAGCTATGTCAAGGGAACTAAAGATATGATATAAATATATGGTTACATATACCATGATCCATCATCTCTAATGTCTTGATAAGGAGGAATAGAGGCTTAAGGTAAATCATATTTTCTCTACATTGTACCGTTGTAAAAAGGAAGAGGGGTACCAAGATACAAATGTTTCCTTAAATATGTTGAATTATTTTAATCACTTAAATATGTTATACTTCTATATGGAATATATATTTTCCATTGTTATCATATTATTATACTTTTCACATAGATTCTCCATAATCATCATGAACTATGGGATAAAAAGCATGGATAATCCATTTAAGAATTTTTTTATTTTGATTTTCTAGGTACATAAGGATTTGGAGGGGACATGGTTCCTCCTCCCTTATAGTGAACTATTACAAAATTTCTTTGGTTAACCCGATCTATCACTCAATCCCACTCACCGAAAGTCCAAAATTTCATTCTTTCTCACCATGGACTAGAAATAAGGACTAGGGTATCAAATTATAACCAAGTCGGAATGATTTCCCGTTAAAAATAAAATCAAATCCCAAAAAGAATCCATCATGATGTCTAGAATTATTTAACCATATATTGAACATCCATATATATCAATAATAAAAAATAATAATAATAAATTCCTAATAGAGTATAATATTTCATGTACAATAATGAAATATCTAAAAAGACTTTATAAACTAGATGTCGTTTTTAAAATCAACATCATGATATTATATAAATCTTGAACCAAGGTTTAGGTTGATATGTCTAATATATAGGTTTGCCAAAACCAATAAAATAGGATCCCAAAAATGCTCCGAGTGATTTATCTCCTTGTTAACCATGGTAATCACCACATAAAATATATGAATGATGATGAGTATCCAAAGGTACCACTATTGGATGAGGCTCCATTTTCTTTACTAAAACCAAACATAACCAAGTATTCATACCCAATAGAATATACATGGTATGAGGAATGCCCTTTTTAAATTCCACTATGAATATATATAATAATTTTAATTTTTATCCAATAGTTTGTGTTTGATCCTTTGTTTTAGAACAAACGCCTTTTTTATTTAATAAAGAAATATAACACCCCATTTTCAAATCTATTTGGTATCATATGATAATGAAATTTCCAAAATAAGATTGAGAATGTAGTTAAAAATTAAACTATAATGATTATATCCAAGTAAATTAACTAGGTAATAAAGACCACCATTTTTCAATAAGCACAACACATATAGAATGAAAAACATGGGATGTAACATAGGAAGGTATGGGAAATAGGACACACTGATGGAATACAAGCCACCCCAAATGAACCTAACATTTCCCCAATTTCTAGTGGCTCCTGAAGTCTCACCAATAACTACCCCTAACCATTACATGACTAAAATAGAGTATCACTTTTCATGGTTAACCAGCAGAGTCCCAAGGTTTCTCATACACAACACGTAAAACAATGACATAGTAATTCTATCATCAATAGCCACATAATCATCAATCCTTTATAAAAATTGAAATCTTACTATAATGGAAATATACTCCACTATATAGATCTATTTTAAATCCTTTTTTGATGTCCATTTATAATATAATTCTTCTTTTAGATAATTTTTAAAACATTTTCTTAGCATAAAACTGGGGTTTGAGGAGAAAAACATAGTAAACCATTGTTTTCCCAACCAAAAAATTAAGAACTCAAATGAAAACCGAAATTATCCATCATTCATGATTTTAATCCCAAATAAATAAGTAAAAAAAATCTTAGAACTAAATTTATGCCAAAGGAAAGAAATATTATATATATAGATACCTATACTAAATTCAGAGTAAACTCATCACATTCACTTAATCCCACAAGAAAAGTGGAGGGACCCTTAGGAACCTAAACACCCAATTAATTTCATTAATCATCCATACCAGTAATTCGGTTCAGAACCTATGGTAAACTAGGGATTAAACACCAAAGGAAAATGAATGAATAAGGAACTAGATAGAGATTGGAGAGAAGGAATTCATAATAATTTAAGACTCACATCAATGTTTCTACCTAATAACTCAAGAAGAACCACTTAGAAACATAGAGAGTAGAACATCCATAGCTACAGAAAACCTCTATTGTGTTAATGGGATGAAATAAGGGAGGAGGAGGTTTAAAATAGATAGGTTCATTTTATTAAATTATTATTTTTTAGTTAATGATACATGATCCATGGTCAAGTTACACTGTTATAAAAACCATGTGTCGGCATTTTAGTAGTTACTAAACACACATTGATACATCACACATTTTATCTTCATTTTTGTGTAACACTAGTGATAATTATGTGAATATATCTATAAAACTACATACCCCTCATATAGTTTATCCTAAAGTTGAACATGACTTGAGGAACAATGCACTAACCATGAACAACTAAACTAGAATACCCCTCTTCCTCTATAGAGTTTTGGTACATAATTAACACTAACCATACCCTAACTATACACCCAATGAAGAATCCAAAATTTCCAGATTTTTGGATCTCTATATCCTAATAATATTAGAATAAATAAAATAAATTCAATATAGAAATAAATAAATACAAGTGATCCAATGTGAGTCAAAATTCTCTCCACCATCCTACATTCTACCCTAACAAAATCCCTGACACTCCTCATAAATGTTAAGGGTGATGTCATTGATCATATTCCTAGGACTCATACCTCCATATATCATGGAAATATATACCACACTAACAGAACATATAGATAAAATGAATTGATTTACAATGAAAAAATGTCATGACTATCCATGATATAAATGGGTTTCTCAACCATGGTGGTGGCATGATCTATTTCCAAACCCTTCCACTCAAACAAGTGATACAGGTCTAGATGGGACTCCTTCCACTAGGTTATGTGAAATAGATCAGGAATTAATTTCATCTATTTTGGTATGGATTGGTGATATAACACCTTTCAATGAATTATCCACAAACTCAAATGGATATACATAGCATTATTTTATCTGACCATAATTACCCAATCAAGAATTCATAATCTAAAAAATCTATAACAGACACCCCATCAACCATAGAAAAATACAATATAAAATGACTATAGTAATCATAAAATTTCTAAAAGCTTTGAGAAATCACCATTTTATTATGAATCAACTAAACCTTCCTCATCATCTCCTAAGAGATGATCAGTCCTAACTTTGAATTTTCACCAAATTCAGATCAACATAGTAGACCGACATGGACACCATACAAGGATTGACATGATATATCTTATATAAAATATTAATAATTATTATTTTAATAAAATTTATTAATGATATATTATTTCCCATGAGCCAGAAAAATTAAGCATGTACATGAGAAACATATCCTCAAGGATCTAAATATCCTTCTCATTCTATCTATCCATATAATAATGGCACTATGTTCTCAATATCAAATGAGAACCCACATCATCAAAAATACCCTTCTATGACTATGATTGTAAGTGTAGGTTTTGATCAGAAACATATTCAATGGAATACTATAGGTCCTTATGATATTTTTTACAAAGAGGGGTATAAGATATTCTCCCTATATATACTCCTTGGTAGTAATTTTTTATGGCAATTTTGTTAATAGATATATAATAACAAAAATTGTGTTCCTATCACTTGGTGCCTAAGGAAAATATATCATGATGTCCATAAGAATATCACCCCAATTCTATAACTTAAAGGGAACATGATATAGTAAACCCATGGGATTTCGGTTCTCAAATTTATTCCTCTAGAATATAAGACATCGTGATAATAAATCAGTAATATCATACTTAATTTCAGACAAAATACTGGTGTTTCATATTGTAATATATCATCGTATCCCTATAGTGTATGGTTTAGTTAAAATGGTGGACACTACTCGTCACCTTCTACCTCAAGGCCAAATGTACCACCAAAAAAATTATTAGAACCAAGTTCACCATCGAGATATTAATACAAATCACTCATGTTCTTACCACCATGTAATATTTAACTAAACTATAAATAGTTAGGATATAATGGAAGATCATATCAACCTGGTCATCTACTGATGATATGACCTATACAATGGTTAAGTACGCCTATTCATCATCCTCTTGAAACAATAAATTAAATTTAGTAAATAATTACATAAAATCCCATTAATCAGCATATTCCTTTAATACATTAGTCTATAATTTCTTATTTAATGTGTCAGCCACCATTTTCATTTTTCAAAGGTTCTTGGACAAATAAAATCAATAGTCTAGAGGTACTCCACCCATCACCTAGGTATAAGATTCAGGTCCCTCTATGTAATGATATACCTCATAATTTTATTATCAGAATAACCCATAAACATATCTAGGAAAAGGTATTAGTTCCTTTTATTAATAGAATATATCCCCACTTTTATCTCAAGGCCATTGTTGGGTTATTACTTATCATCTAGAAAAATAGGTTAGATCCATAAGTAACAAAATGATCACTCTACATAAAAAAACCCTAACCGTGTTCCTGAAGTATCATAGTATATAATATATCATAATCCTAGTTTAAGGATAATTAGAATGGGAGGGGAAGTCCATGAATCTTTCAGATCCTCAATTTCTCTCATGAATTTCTCATTAAAATTAAATATCACACACTTATGAGTTAGATTTTTAAAGGGAGATACCAATCAAGATAAATCATGAAACAATCACTAGTAATACCATACCAAACCTAATATGATCCTAATATGAATGGCATTACTATTATTTTACCAGGATTATATAGTATGGATCTTCACAAGGTTAATTTAAATACCCTTCATAAATACTACATAATTGGATAACATCATTTCATGGATCCAAAATTGGAATTTTGAAATAATTTCAGAAATAAAGTGGACCTTCAAGGTTCCTAAATAAACATCCTAATCGGTTTCATTCTCCACATCTTTCATAGAATAAAAAAAGATATGATAAAAAATACTACTACAAAGGTATTGATGTATTGGTAGAAAATATGATCCATAAAGTATATATAAAAAATAACGGAATTGGTAAGGCCATCACCATATCCAAATACTCATAATTCTCATACCAAATATAAAATGTGGTATTTGAAATATCCAATTTTTTAACCTTAGTTTGTAGTATTATGAATTTAGGTGAATCTTTGGAAGCTATTTGGATACATTTATATAGTCAAATAGATCATCGATTTGAGGTAATGATTTTCTATTATTAATGATCACCAAATTTGTCATATGATCTTAAATGTAAGGTTAAACTATTTATTTTACAATATTTCTTTGGGAGAACTAGTAATTCCCATCGTGACACAATAGGTAAAATAAAACCCTTTCTCGCGTTATCTTATAACTAAACTTCAAATGATTTCAACTATGAAGTATCTATCTGATAATTTGATAGAGAGATGAGGATCATCTAAATGAGTAGTTCAATATACAAATATACATATTTTTGGGGAATTAAAATAGAGAAATCATCTAGGAAAACCTCAAGTTACTAGTTCATTAACAAAATAAGTTGGACACCTAGACTATACTCAACATTGTCGAAAAGAAAGCTGAATACCTAGTTAGAGATCGAGTCAACATCCGATAGAGGAGGTCCTTCACTTCATGATCATGGATCCCAATCACCATGAAATGTGTTATTGATCCCTTTATGATATAGGTAATACCCCTTTGATGATAGAAATCAATCATAAATTTTGATGAAACCATCCAATATAAGTTGAATATGTGGTCAAATATATCCACGTCAAGAATTAAAAAATACCTAAAAGCCTTGAAATTAATAATTACTACCAAAACGTTAGGACACTTAAAACCATTATCTCTTATTTTACCTAAAATATTGAATAAGTTTATCAAATATAATAAACAACATACATAACAAACCCCAAGGAATCAATCAAATTAGAGGAAATGAAAGAATGTGATATACATAAAATAAATCGATGGTTCGAGATGAAACAATTAATATTATATCTATGATGATTTATAGCCTAAAATTTATATCATATAGAACCTGATCATCCTCATAAAATCACATATATTTGGTACTTCTCCATGGTTTACAAGAAGTATAAAAGTATCCCTTCATCTAAAAATAGAATCTCACCAAATTTGAGGTATCTGACTATAACTAGGGGCCTCTAGTGTGGGAGGATTCAAAGAAACTAATTTTAAGAGAAATATATAAAATATGACTCAAATTACCAAGACAACCACATTGGATGAAATATCTTAGAGATTCATTTTAATACCACTTAGTATACTCTTCTTTCCCACACAAATAGAAATCCTATGACTTATACATTAAAGAATGTAATAGAGTTAAACCTAATAGACATTTCATGATGTCATTGTTAACCCATGAAGAATCCTCACACTTTTTCTTCCCTCATATAGAGAAAATAATACTTTCCCCATATAAATAAAGGCACCACCAAAATTATTCAATCCTATTATCTCTTCTTTGACCAAAAATTCCATTTCAAACACCTCGATATACGTCAAAAATAAGAAAAAGAGAAACTATGAATGAAACTAAATTCCAAATACCATCTTGAAATGGATAGCCTTAAAGTAATTATCCATGAGGATCTTGGGGGAATGGTGAACCAACATATAAATCCACATTTAACCCTCCATTATAGAATAATACAATATCTCTAACACCATACACTCTCTTCCCTTTGTTAACCTTGAGGTATATTTGTAAAAATGATAATTGAACATTAATTTCAACATAACCTAGCTGAGATCCTCAAGCAACTTGTATTGATTGATATACTCCCATAACTTTTGGATTAGTTCTTATTTCATATATACTATGGAGATGACCTATTATATATTATGGATTTATAGGAAACAAAATGTTTTTTTGATTCATTCCATCAACTCTTGGAGTTCCTATGATCCTTAGTCACCATGGAATAAGTAAAGATTATTCTTAATGATGTTTGGTGCATGATCCAACTCCTGGGGTTTCCCGTTCTCACTACCCCAACCCAAAGACAAAATGGACCTAATAACTAATTCAATAAGAAGGGGATCCACTAGAGGGGTATCTTAGGGAATAATCTCTACAGATCCATATCTTCAATTCACGGAAGGAATTATGGAATGCATGGATTATAAACCATATAACACTATACTCCATAAATAAATACTTCAACTTCAAATAAAATAAAAATAAGGAAAAAACCCATATTTAGTTACTATTAGATATGTAACATGATTGCAAATAGTAATTCGAAAGATAGAAAGGGGTGAAAACATAAAATACTATAAAACTTTTCACACTATGCTTGGAATGAAAAAAAGATCAATAAAACATTGTTCCAACCATGAATGTTTGACTAGAATGTTTCTTGACTTGGCTACATAGTTGTAGCACATTTTTACAAACTGTGTTCCAAAATAGTATACCAATGGTTTCTTTCCTTTTTTTTCTCCTTGAAAATAAAAATTACACCACAAGATGTGTCTCTTGATCATAAAAATAATGAACCATATCAAATAAAATAAAAATAATATATGAAACATTCTTAAATTAATGAAAAAACTCTGACCACCCAAGTAAACTCTTGGTTTAGCATGATAAATAGCTATACATGCACTCCCTACACCTACCTTAAAAGATTAGATTATCCTATCTCAACACCACCTTTACCTCCCCAATAACTAATGGATTCTTTGATAACTTTTTATAAGAAAACATCTCTGGTCAACCTGATTTGGAACTCAATCCAACTCATGACAAGGCCAAAAGGTTGTTCCCAGTCACCAAGGGTTGAAAAAATGCACCAAAGTATCATATTATAACTTTATGGAAATTATTTAACCCTTAGAATCAATTAAAACTCCACGAGGTATCTATATATAATTATAGTATAATGTAACCATATTTTTGACTTCCAAGAATATCAATAAAGAAAAAATTATAATAAAAACATCAAAATAGAGTAAAACACAATATAGAAAATAATAAAATATCAAAAAACACTTTAAAAACTAGTATTAAAGTGAAAAATCAACATCATGATATTACAAGAGCATGAAACTAAGTTCCAGGATAACATAGTTGATACAAAGGTGTCCCAAAACTAATATTAAATTATGCAAAATATTATCTATCAATTCCATATAGCTATGATCCATGGTCACTACCATAGAAATTCTAAGATTGACAACGAGTATCAAGAGGCGCCTCCAAAATATAATGCTCAATTTTCATTACTTGAATATGTCATAACCAAGTACACATAGGCCCAATGAAATTTGAATGGTGTGATTAAAAACCTAGTATGACACTACTATGAGTCTACATAAAACCATCCAATTTTCATACCAACAGTTATATTTTGAAAAAATGTTTTATAAACAATCCTTCTAGATTTTAGATACAAGAAGTAGAAAATAATTTCCAAATTCCTTCGGTTTTATAATCCAATTTTTTTTTCAAATAAATGTAAATAATTAAATATATAACCCTCATAAAAATATAAAAGAAAAATTAAAATGTAATAAAGACCATAATATCTAAAAGAATACAACACATATAGCATGTACAACATTTGATCTAACCTAGAAAGGTATAGTAACTATAAATCACTCATAGAACACTAGTCGACCTAGATGAACCTAACATTTTCCACAATTACCAATGGCTCTTGAACCCTCTATGACACTAACCTATATCAAGTACACAATGAAACTATAGTAAGACCTATCTTGATTAACCAACACAAACCCACGGTATCCCATATGAAACACATACAATCCGAATATCATGAAAAGTTTATTATCAATGACATCATATTCATCAATTCATTATATAAAACAAATCCTAACAACCAAAGAAATAACATCCATAAGAAAATTTTCATTGAAAAACTCTTTTTAAAAACAAGTTGAATAAAATTTCCCATCGAGTTATTATTTCATGATTTTTTTAAGAATAAAAATGGGTTTTAAACAAAAACACAAATGAAGCCATTTTTTCTAAACACAAACCAAGAACATAATGGAAAAGAAAAAACAAAATTACTAGTTATAATTTTAATCATAATTCAACATGTAAAACCTGAATAAATACAATAACTATAGGTATGATAATGGAAAGAAATATTATTTTGATATACCTACTTCAGATCTGAAGTAAACTCATCACCTTTATTTACACCACATGGGATGAGAATGAGGGACTATAATCAACCTAAAACCTAATAAATTTCATTAAAATCCTATATAAAACCCAATCCATGGGACCCATTTACAAATAGGGTTTAAATAGAAAGAGAAATTAAATAAAAAAAATTAGAGGTTGATAAGAGGAGGAATTGATAAGAAATCATTTCTTACCTCAATGTTTCTACGAAATAACTTAAACAGAACCACCTAGGGATAAGGATATGAGAAACTCCATGTCATGGGAAAACCTACATCCCATGAATATGATAAAGTGATTTAGGGATAGGGTTAAAATATATAGGGTTTTTTTAGTAAATTAAAATTATTAAGTGAACTAGATATGCAATATGGTTAAACTACATGTTTTGGTAAACCATACACTAACCATGTGAGATATATTAGATACACTTGGATATATTTTATGATTAGGCTGAATTGTTAGGTTACCCATACACTAACCATGTGAATTCCACTAAAAAATATAGACCACTCACATGGTTTCTCTTGATGGTCACTATAGTTTTAAGAAACATGCCACAACTATGGAAAATGGCACTTGAAGACCGTTATATTCTATATTGTTTGAGTGCCTAGTTATCAATAACTTTGTGCTAATCAAACACCCACTGTAAACTCCACAAATTGCAATAATTTTAGACTTAAAATTTCCAAACATAAAAGAATAAATAAAATAAATGAAATCTAAAAATAAATACATATTGTTTACCTAGAGGGTGTGACATGAATAAAGTGAAAGGAAGGTTTGGAAATCTCAGGACTCATTTACAGTTAATAGTTTCATTATAATAACTTTCCGGGAGAAAAATTATTAAAAGATAGTGCGATGAAAATAAGGATATTTTGTTCTCAAGTAGAACCATACTCCATTAGATGATGAACTAAAATGGATTGAGTAATAAGTGAGGAGAGGATTTTGCTTCAAGTATATTCAATATTACATGTGGTGTTTCTGTTTCGCCTCTTATATTTTAAATTAATTTTATTTGAATATAGGTACTCAGTAAGTTAAAAAAAGTCCAACAATTAAGGTATATTATTCCAATTTTTGAGGATTTATTATTCTTATGTTGATAATGAAAATCCTAAGAAATTTTATTACCCATTGTATTGATTCTAGTAAGAAAATTATTTTTATTGAGTGTTTTGAAAACATTAATCTCAATTTATTGTTAGAAACAATTTCTCATTATTATTTTGAAATGAATGATATCATAATTTTTCTTAATATTTTAGTAAAATATTGAACCATATATATTCAATATCAGCAATAAATTATGAATATGAAATATAAGGTCAACTTATCTAGTTTTTTTGGGATAATTATTTGTCAAATATAACTAAAAGGAGTTGACTTTTTTAAATATTGAAGAGTGTTTATCCTCATTAACACAATGTATACTAAAAATTTGATAATGTGCGTAATTTTAATCATAAATAAATTTTATATCTTATTAATATTCATTATTATATTTTATAAAGTCACATTAAATAAAATAATATTATGTAATCTTTAAATTGAAAAAGAAACTGTTTTATTCTAACTAATTGTTTTCTATGAATTATAAGGTTTTATTCTAACTAATTGTTTTCTATGAATTATAAGGTTTTATTTAAACATAATTTTTTTTAATTTTTTAATTTTATAATTATATTTTTGTGAAATTATGTAAAATTTTAATTCAGCATATAAAAATTATCTTAGGGTGGTTTTTTTTGAGTTTTTCTAAAATTGTTCATTTTTAGATGAATTTTAAAAATTGCAGATTTTACAAATACCAAATCTTATTTTAACATAATTAGTTTATAGTAACTAAATAATAATATTAAAAAAAATTCCTATTGAAAATATATATTTAGTTTCTAAAATAAAGGATTTAATAATTTTAATTTTAATTTTTAATCCCATTCTGTTCTTTTTGGAACCTATGTTATATTTTTAAAGAATAAAAAAAAAATTAGTTATTTGCATTTAATTGAGTGGTTGGAAGGTTCTACTTGTTTTTTGGAGTTAATGTGTAATAAAATTTATTTTCTTGATAATAAACCAAAAAAATTCATTAGATTCAACTTTATGATATATTTTTTGTGTGAAATTGTTTTTATGCATAAAAATGAAATTTCTCACAAAAAAACATTTCTTGTGTCTCAATAAAATATATTAAAATTATTTTTCACAACCTTTGAAATTTTAATATTATTAAATGGAATACTCATTTGGAGTAACAATATTAACACTTTTTAAGGAGTTCAATTTCATTTTTGGGCATAATAAATTGTTATGATGGTAAAAGTTTGTCAAAGGGGGAATCCTCTACTCAATTTCAAAAACACTCTAAGAAACCTATCATGACCAAAATATATATAATTACTTTTTTATCTACCTTAAACATGTATAAGAGTCCCTATGATTACCAAAACATCAATCCTAGAAGGGTTAATGTGTAAGCTAAAGGAATAAATCCAAGGGGGAGGTATAATTCTTAACCAGATTCTTTCATGATTATTTCTTTTTATAATTCCTTAAAATATATTATTTACATTATAAAATAATGTCATCAGTATATTTAGTATAAATAAAATTTATTTAATTTATGAAAAAACTATTCTCAACCTCTTTTCCTTCCTATAAGAAATGAAATCTTTACTCATGCATACATGCAGAATACCACCTCTACGAAGTGATGTGTTTTGTTTTTCATCACCAAATCTCATGGGTTATTATAAATATGTATTTAATTAAAAAATATGATATTTTGGATATTATTAAGATCATGTAAATATTATATTTTATCTTATTTATTTCATTTTTTCATTCATTGTAAAAATGAAAATGTCACCCGTGCAAACATGCAGACTACCGCCTTTATGAATGAAGAATCAAAATTTTCATTACCACCATACATGGATGGTATTAAAATTATATTTATTGTAAAATTATGATAATTATATCTTTTTTATGAATATGTATATGATATAACCATGAAAACATTTACCATGGTTAATAAACTAAATCAGTATTTAGTCGAATGACCTCAAAATAATCTATGGAAAAAATAATTGATTTACTAACTAAATAAAAAATGGTATTAAAATGAAATAAAAGAAATTAAATTAAATTAATAAACATGAAAAGGTTAATAATCAAGAAAATAATTTATATAATTTTATTATGTAGGATTTTGGTAACTTACAAATAAATACATGATTCAAGGTAATGTATTTTTCTTCAAAACCTAATTTTAAATTCTTTAAGATCCTCTTACACCACATCTATATTCTTTTAAAATTTTGAAGAATAGTTTTACATATACAAAATGAGTTAGAAATATAATTTTAAACTAATTTTTACCATATTTACAATGATTTTTAAAAGAATATTTTAATTTTTTTTTACTATGTTATTTTTTTCCCTATTTACAAAATGAAAAAAAAATTTATAGAATGACCACATTTTACCACCATCATATAGACTTTCAATTTTAAATACTTCTCTATAAGTTTATATGATTTTTTAAAAAGATATTATTCTTGTTATTCTCATAATTGTTTGGTTTTAAATGTACTTTGTAGAAAAAGGATATATCTTCTCATTGTTATAAAATCAATGAAGATGATTTTACTTATGGTATCAAATGAAAATTCATATGAGTGTTATGATGGAAATGAAAATTTTTATTTGTTCCATTTATGTTATGGTTATTTTAAATTTTTATGACTATTGGAAGATCCAGTATATCCCTTTAATTCATTGGGTGATGATATGTTCACCATGAGGAGACAAAATGGAATTTATCATAGAGATTATACTTTTATAATGGTGATTCTAATAGTGATTATAAGAGTGATATAAAGATTACTTCCTATGGTAAATACATAATATTATATTCTTAGGAATGTGTTTTTCTTGGTATTTTTTTATTTTATAAGTCATGTCAAAGAACATATGATTTAAATAATGTTTACAACCTTTTTAGACAAAATATTGTTTTTCAAGGAAACATTTCCATTTCCTTGACAAAACCCTCTGTAAAGACTCCAAAATTTCAAGGAATATTTTTTCTTAATTTGTTTGGAATTTTATGAGACTGCGGCTTCTGACGACACCTGATTCCGAGGCCCGGTGTTCCCGGAATCAATTTCCGATGTTTAGCTCGTGTACGTTCAGTAAATGAATGAGCAGGTTTTTTCTATCTTTTGAACCAGTGCTCAGAATTGAAATCTGAGGGCACTGATGGAACCGCAGCGCCGGTAATTTCTTTAGATGACCTTTTCCGAAGGTGCGTTTCCTCGGGAGGATTTGTTTAAAATTTGAGGTTTAAGTGAAGAATAAAATAAAATTGTATTCCAATTTTATTTTTATTCTAAGTAGTATTATCCTTTGTGTGGAAGTTGGGTTGATAACTTCCCTTGGGAGAATAAAGGAGAGGTGGGGCCCACACGATCCCCCACCTTTTCACATTCCCCATAACCCCTTGAATCTCCTCTTAATATCTTCCTTGTAATAAATGTTGTGACTTTCCCTCTCCTCTCTTTTAATTAAGCCGACTCCTTAATTCAATTAATTGAATTGAGTTTTAAAATTTTAAACTCTTGGAATGACTTAATAAAATAAGTGGAGCTTATTTTAATATTGGGTTAGTTTTGTGGTGTTAAGGATTGGGAGAGAATACTCAAAATCTAGAGGAATATTCATCTTCTTCGTTGGAGAACGCGAAGAACGTCAACACACCGACGAAGAACACCGTCACCGCATGGAGTGATCTTCGTGCCTTTCTTCTCCTCTCCGCAGCCGATGTGAGATGCTGCTCCACCTCGGATGATCTTCGTCAAGCGCATACGGAGCTTTACCTCACGACGCCATTTCCGCGACGCTCTTTGTTTGTCAACTCGTTGTCGAGGTAGGGAGTTTTCAAATATAAAGTTCATGTGAATTATACCCTTATGCGTGGGTATTTAATTGCAGGGTATTCGTATAATTTATACTTGAAATATTATATCCTCGTCGGTGATTAAAAGCATGTGATTAAATTTTTTTCATTTGATAACACCTAATGCGGAGGGCGCGGGCCGAACAAACACGGCCCGACAACCCTCCGCAGTTTATTTATTGATATGTGGATCGACGATGACAAAGAAATGGGACCACAAAGTCAATTTGAAGCCTCCGTAGTGAAGGTCAGGTCCCAGTAGGCCCACTGGCGAAGGCGGCGTGCAAAAAAGACCACCGGAGCGCGTCCGGTGGTCCGTGGAAAGCGGAGGTGGCGCGCCACCGGAACAAAACTGCCGCGACTGAGCCGCGGCGGTGGACCAAACCGGAACGGCCAAGCTGTTTCAGAAACCGAAGGGTTACGACTTAATTGACGGGCTGGGTCGGGCTGCCCGCACTGGGTCGGGCCACCCGTACTGGGCCGGGCCGTGCCCTGGTGGGCCGGACCCAGACTCGGGTCGGGTAGACCTGGTTCGGGCCGACCCAGGGGGTCTCGGGCCGGGTCGGTCCGGGCCCAAAAGCCCCTAAAACCGGAAAATTTCGTTCTTTTTCCCATATCTTGGGCCATGGACCTCTGATCGACGTACCTTCAGTTGAGATGCGATACTTGGATTGAGACTGGCGTTTTGGTATATTACACTCAAGGTTTCAAAGAACATTGGGTACGACCGGGTTGGTTCGAACACGAAACCAACCGGGCCCTTGCAGAGGAAACACTTATAACATGAGCTCCGTACATCCGATTGATGTGCCGTCGACTTTTTTGGATTCCTATTAGTGGGAAAGACCATTTGGATTACTCCGCTCGAGGTTTGGACACAATTGGAGTATGGTCGGGTTGGTTTTGACTTAAAAACCAACTGGGCCCCTGGGACGAAAAAGCCAATAACTCTCAGACCGGGCGTCCGATTGACGCTCTGTCTGTCACGTTGTATTCCTATAGATGTGATAGAACTTTTCGATTTATCAACCCTGGTATACGTGACTGTTGATTTATCAACCTCTTGGCTCGTGGAGCGGACCCTCCCGAAACGAGCATGATGTGTGCGGAAACCATAGAGCTGGCTACGACGACGAAGACAACCGTACTGGAATCCTCTGTGGGTTCGATGGTGAAGACTTTTGTACTGGAATCCTCCGTGGGTTCGACGATGATGATTTCACTAAAATCCTTTGTGGGTTCGGCAGTGAAGACAACTGCACTGAAATCCTCCGTGGGTTCAGCAGCGATGAAGACTGCACTGAAATCCTCCGTGGGTTTGGCAGCGATGAAGACCGTACTGAAATCCTCCATGGGTTTGACGAATTTTAAGACTGCACTGAAATCCTCCTTGGGTTCGGCAGCGATGAATACCGTACTTAAATCCTTCGTGGGTTCAATGGCAATGAAGACTCCACTGAAATAATCCGTGGGTTCGGTAGCGATGAAGACCGTACTGAAATCATCTATGGGTTTGAAAACGATGACTATTGTTCTTGTATCCTACGTGGGTCTGGCAGTGTTTGACTATGTTCTCTCTATCCTATGTGGGTCTGGTAGAGTAGCTGGTCTGTATCCTATGTGGGACCGATAACTTAGCTGGTTTAGTATCCAACGTGGGTCCCATCTTAGATGAATCTATGGCAACATCTCATCATCTCTATTATCTTACGAAGAAGTATACCTGTGTGAGATGAGTCTTGACATTCAATCTTTAACATCGATATGATTGACATGCCTTCCTATGTGGATTGTGTTGTGCTTTCCTGTGTGGATTGGGTTGTACTATCCTGTGTGTACGTGATCGAACTTGGGCTCAGATGTTAGAGACGAACTGGAATTGAAGACTTAGTTATATGTATGGGAATATATCTAAGTAGTGTTGGATGTTACATCATGATTGTATCTTTCCTTTGTGGATTATCCTTTGTGGATTTTGGGAGACCTTCGGGGGTCTCGAGGTCCCTACTGAGTATTGTATACTCACCACTGCACGGGCATCGCCTGCACTACGTTGTGTTGGTTGCAGATGACGGATATCACTGATGGTGGTTGAGGCTTGTAGAGATGGACGGTACCCGGAGGGGGATCTCATGACGAGCCGATGCCAGGAGGTGGATTTCACGATGAGTCGGTACCTAGAGGAGATAAACGGACATGGAGTGCTGAGGAGGAGATCTGTACCTACCCTTCATGTAGGAAGTCGGAGGACGATCCAGGAGCGGATCATCACCTTTTAGTTGTTTTCCTTTTGAGTTTTAATTTTCTTTTGGTTGTAGTTGTACCTTTCTTTTGGGCTTGTATTTCTGGCCCCTTATACTTTCAGCATGTTTGTTTTACTTCTTTTCTTAGTGGTTACTTCCGCTTGTACTCTGTTGTGTTGTTTGCTTTTACAAAGGCAATGCCTTCCCTTCTTCTTGGGATTTACGCCTTTGGTGCTAGTCGTCAGCCCCTGGCCTATGGAAGGCAGGCTTGGGGTAGTCACGGCATGGGCCCCGAGGATGGGTCATGAAAAATTGGTATCAGAGGAGTTCAATTCTACCGTAGAACACAAGACTCTGATCTTTCTTCTGTGTGAAGAAATAGTGCTTAGGGTATTGAGTGTGGTTATCAGTCCATGGAGTCCAGTGTTGGTGCGGTGTCCGATGTATCCGTACACCAGGACCCTGACCTCTGATTTCCGACTCAGTGCACGAAAACATTGATTGCATGTGTGTCTCAAAAGTTTTCTTTGTGATTACTTTGTGTCGGCTCCCCAGGTATAAATCGTTGACGGTGGCACACCTGTCTCTTTTTAGGATGGCCCCACAACGGTAGCCAGCTTGGGTTCCGAGGGTTGTACGAGATGACGGCCCACTAGAGACGAGGTTCCGGTGTGGGACCCTATTACTATGTTGAAACTTTCAGGCGGTGTACCAATAATACCACCACCCGTTGGGTAGCATAGGCCTCTGAGATTTTGAGGCGAGATAGTTCCCAGGCAGCAGTGGACTGGATGGACGTGATTGCTAGAGTTCTACGCCTAGTTTAAACACTAGTAGAGTGGATAGTGGACTTAGATACTAGTGATTTCCAGTGAGTGACCATGAGGTTGGTCTGTTTAGTGAAGATGCTTCGGTATGTGGACTGATGCCTGAGATAGTAACTTCGGGTAGTGTGTTAGCTACATCCCTACCTATTGGTTAGCAGACACTACTGGCGGTACCGGTAGAGGACACTTATAGGCTTAGTGCCTTACATGTTTTAGCACTAGATATCCCTCAAGTTCCGAGGCAAGCCCGACTCACAGGCGGCTGAGGACTGACTTGAGGAGGTGGCTGAGAGTTTCCTAGTGCTTATACAGCTTCAGCAGGACGACATGTCGGTAGCTGAGAATTCATCGGGGCATACCAAACCATACCAGGTACTCGATGACAACGATGCGATCGTTGCTTCAGGGGTCGGACATCTGAGTGAGGTGTGACTAAAGGACATCTGATCCAGAACTTCTTTCTCTATGCATCCCTACTTATACTAGGGTCATAGAGAGAACTTATACTAGGGTCATAGAGAGAACCATTGTGTTTGAGAATTCTTTTGCTGTATGGATGCAGTAAGTGAAGGTTAGTAGTGGGAAAGCAGGAAATTGGCGCCAGTCTCGGAGACTTGAGTGTGTAAAATGTTTCAAGTAGAGGAAATTAAAAGGACAGATGAATCTGAAAGGCAACAGACATGGAAGCAGAGTAAGGAGAGCAGCATGGGGTGGTGAACATTTTGGAATGTTGTAACCACCCGCCTTTGTAATCCCCGCTAGGCTCAGGGAGCTGGAGTGTAGGGGAAAGAGTAGCTGCATGTGGTCAAGAAGTGCGATCGAAGGGCTCTAAGGATGATTCGAATTATGGACTTTTCCTTCTACTAGCTTTTGTAACAACAGACATCGATACGAATCATTCCTTCCTTCCATGAATCTTTTCCCAGACCTAGAGTTTCCGGTTAAGCCGTTGACTTGACCCTCACGTCTGGAGATACCTTTGGGAGGAGACTCGATAATCACAATTGCACCGATGGTGTGATCTGACCCTTGAGGAGACAGTTTCGGTTGGAACCTCTTGGTGGCAGCGTTGAGGCCTTACGACGTTAGTTTGAGTATGAACTGGGCAATCAGAGTTCATACACAAATTGGCGGTATTAGGAAAATGTTAGGATGGGTTTTCCTTGGTCGGAAAAAAGGAAACCCCAGGAAGCACAGGATTAACTCTTTCTTAGGAGGGTGTAGCCGATCACTCTTGGGTCGGCCAACCTTACCCTCGTGGCTGGAGGAGTTTTGAGTTTCAGTTCTAATTAAGAAATGGAGGCCTCTAGAGTTCGAGGATGGCGACCACGTTCTTATACGAGTCTCACCTCGATGAAGTTTACGGAGACGTAGCCGATGCGGTGAGATATCTCCAAGGTTCAACAGACATTTCTAGGTCCTCAGTAGGTAGGTGAGGTGGTTTACCGCTTGACCTTTCCACCACAGTTTCACCGGGTGCATGATGTCATCCTCGTATCTCAGCTAGGGAGATACGTACATGACCCTTCAAACATCATCGACCGTAGGGAGTTGGACGTTGATGATGGGGCGACATTCATAGAGGTTCTAGTGGAGAACGAGGATCAACAGGAGAAGGTCCTATGTGGATGGTCGATTCCTCAGGTGCTCTTTCACTAGCAGTACGAGAACCTCCAGGAGAGCACATGGGAGCAGGAGGCTCAGTTGAATTCTCAGTACCACTTTTATTTCCCGAGTTTGTGTTATAGCTTTACAGGGATGTAAAGCCCTGAGGTGGGAGTAATGTAAAGACCCAGAAATTTCAAGTAAATTTTTTTTCATAATTTCTTTCGAATTTTACTAGACTGAGGATTCTGACGGCACCTGATTCCGAGGCCCGATGTGCCAAGAATCAATTTCTGAAGTTTAGCTCAGGTACGTTCAGTGAACGAACGAGCGGGTTTTTCTATCTTTTGAATCGGTGCTTGGAATCGAAATCCGAGGGCACCGATGGAACCACAGCGCCAATAATTTCTTAAGAAGACCTTTTTCGAAGGTGCGTTTTCTCGGGAGGAGTTGTCTAAAATTTGAAGTTTATGTGAAGAATAAAATAAAATTGTATTCCAATTTTATTTTTCTTCTAAGTAGTTTTATCCTTTGTGTGGATGTTGGGTTGCTAACTTCCCTTGGGAGAATAAAGGATAGGTGGGGCCCACACGATCCCACACCTTTTCACATTCCCCATAACCCCTTGAAACTCCTCTTAATATCTTCTTTGTAATTAATGTTGTGACTTTCCCTCTCCTCTCTTTTAATTAATACAACTCCTTATTTCAATTAATAGAATTGAGTTTTTAAATTTTAAACTCTTGGAAAGACTTAATAAAATAAGTGGATCTTCTTTTATTATTGGGTTAGTTTTGTGGTGTTACGGATTAGGAGAGGATACTCAAAATCTAGAGCAATCTTCATCTCCTTCATTGGAGAACGCGAAGAATGTCAAGACCCCGACGAAGAACGCCGTAACCGCAAGGAGTGATCGTCGCGCCTTTCTTCTCCTCTCCGCAGCTGGTGTGAGACGCCGCTCCACTTCGGACGATCTCCGTCATGTGCATACGGAGCTTTACCTCATGATGCCGTTTCCACGACGCTCTTCGATTGTCAACTCATTATCGAGGTAGGGGGTTTTCAAATATAATGTTTATGTGAATTATACCCTCGTGCATGAGAATTTAATTACAGGGTATTCGTATAATTTATACATTAATAAATTATATCCTCTTCGGTGATCAAAAGAATGTGATTGATTTTTTTTCATTTGATAGCACCTAGCGTGGAGGGTGGGAGCCGAACAAACACGGCCCGAAAACCCTCCGCAGTTTGTTTATTGATATACGGATCGATGACGAAAAAGAAATGGGACCTCAAAGTCAATTTGATGCCTCCGTAGTGAAGGTCGGGTCCCGGGAGGACCGCTGGCGAAGGCGACGAGCAAAATAGACCACCGGAGCACGTCCGGTGGTCCACGGAAAGCAACGGCGGTGCACCTTGTCGGAGCGGTGGCGCACCGCAAGAACATAACTGCTGCGGCTGAGCCGCAGTGGTGGACCAAACTGGAACGACCAAGCTATTCCGGAAACAGAAGGGGGCACGGCTTAATTGTCGCGCCAGCTGGCCGCCCAGGCCGGACCGGCCGGGCTGGGCCAAGCCGGGCCACGCGCGTCGGGCCGAGCCGCACAGGCCGGGCCGAGCCGCGCCCTGGTGGGCCGGACCCGGACCCGGGTCGGGTCGACCCGATTCGGGCCGACCCAGGGGGTCTCGGGCCGGGTCGGTCCTGGCCCAAAACCCCCTAAAACTGGATAGGTTCATTATTTTACCCACATCTTGAACTACGGACCTCCGATCGATGCACCGTCAGTTGAGATGCAATCCCTGGATCGAGACGGCCATTTTGGTATATTACGCTCAATCTTTCGGAGAACTTTGGGTATCCGGGTTGGTTCGAACACGAAACCAACCAGGCCCTCGGAGCTGAAACGCTTATAACTTGAGCTCCGGACGTCATATTGACGTGCCGTCGACTTTGTTGGATTCCTATTAGTGAGAAGGAAATTTTGGATTACTTTGATAGAGGTTTGGACATAGTTGGAGTATGGTAAGGTTGTTTTGACTAAAAAACCAAACGGGCCTCTGGGACGAAAAAAGCCAATTACTCTCAGACCGTGCGTCCGATTGACGCGCCGTCTGTCACGTTGTGTTCCTATCGATGTGACGGAACTTTGTGATACATCAACCCTGGCCTACGTGAGAGTTGATGTATCAAACTCTTGGCTCATGTAGCGGACCCTCCCGGAACGAGCGTGCTGTGTGCGGAAACCCTAGAGTTGGCTGCGACGACGACGACAACCGTACTAGAATCCTTTGTGGGTTCGATGGTGAAGACTTTCGTACTGGAATCCTCCGTGGGTTCCACGATGATGACTGCACTGAAATCCTCTATTGGTTTGGCAGTGATGAGGACTACACTGAAATCTTCTGTGGGTTCGGCAGCGATGAAGACTGCACTGAAGTCCTCCGTGGGTTCGATAGCGATGAAGGCCGTACTGAAATCCTCCGTGGGTTCGATGAAGATGAAGACTGCACTGAAATCATCTGTGGGTTCAGCAGCGATGAAGTCTGTACTGAAATCCTCCATGGGTTCGACGGCGATGAAGACTGCACTGAAATCCTCCGTGGGTTCAGCAGTGATGGAGGCCGTGCTGAAATCCTCCGTGGGTTCGACGACGATTACTACTATTCTTGTATCCTACGTGGGTCTGGCAGTGTTTGACTCTGTTCTTGCTATCCTATGTGGGTTTCGTAGAGTAGCTGGTCTGTATCCTATGTGGGTCTGACAGCTTATCTGGTTTAGTATTCTACGTGGGTCCCAGCTTAGATGAATCTGTGGAAACATATGATCATCTCTATTATCTTACAAAGAAGTATACCCGTGTGAGATGAGTCTTGACTTTCAATCATTAAATTTGATATGATTGACTTGCCTTCCTATGTGGATTGTGTTGTGCTTTACTATTTGGATTGGGTTGTACAATCCTGTGTGGACGTGATCGAACATGGGCTCGGATGTCGGAGCCGAACTGGAATTGATGACTTAGGTATATTTATGGGCATATACCTAAGTATTGTTGGATGTTACGTCGTGATTGTATCTTTTCTTTGTGGATTATCCGGTGTGGATTCTGGGAGACCTTCGGGGGTCTCAAAGTCCCTACTGAGTATTATATACTCACCCTTGCGTGGGCTTTGCCCGCACTACGTTGTGTTGGTTGCAGACGACGGACATCACTGATCGTGGTTGAGGCTTGTAGAGCTGGACTGTACTTGGAGGAGGATCTCAAGACGAGTCGGTGCCCAGAGGTGGATACCACGTCGAGTCAGTGCCCGGAGGTGGATTTCACGACGAGTCGTTACCTGGAGGAGACAGACGGACGTGGAGTGCGGAGGAGGAGATATATACCTACCCTTCAGGTAGGAAGCCGGAGGACGATACAGGAGCGGCTCCTCACCTTTTAGTTGTTGCCCTTTTGAGTTGTACTTTTCTTTTGGTTGTAGTTATACCTTTCTTTTGGGCTTGTATTTCTGGCCCCTTGTACTTTCAGCACGTTTGTTTTACTACTTTGCTTAGTGGTTGCTTCCTCTTGTACTCTATTGTGTTGTTTACTTTTACAAAGGCAATGCCTTCCCTACTTATTGGGATTTACGCCTTTGGTGCTATTTTCCAGCCCCTGGCCTATGGAAGGTGGGCTTGGGGTAGTCACGACACGTGCCCCATGGACGGGTCGTGACACCCTCGTGTTATGATTCTTAATTAATGCTTCCTTATGAGAGGTTTTATTGAAAAAATTGGGTTATAAAGTTTCTTTGACTTGTATGTAAATGATTATTTTAGATCAATGTTTGTAAAATAAAAGGGAAATATTTCTTATGGGTTTTCATAGGTTTTAAATGGAATAATCACATTTCTTTTTTATAAATTGATTTTTGAGAATTTCTTTCTCATCATATGTTTTAATTTTTTTTCACAGGGCTTAAGGATATGTATGGATGATATAATGTTTAATAGTGACACATCGTGAATGAAGAAAAATTTAATTGAAATAAATAGGATTTTAAACAAAAGAACCTATTTTTTATGGGAAATAATTTACACTGTGTGTTAATGTTCACTTTGTTATGTAATAGTTTTCTTGATTATCTAAAAATATAAACCTAAAAGCACCAATGAATTTATTTAATTATAAAAAATATTATAAATCATGTAATTATGTGTTAATTATGATACAAAGTATCATAATTGTTATTACAGAATAGGTCTAGATATCAGTAGTGGTCAAGATGATGTTAAAAGAAACTTTCATTTTATTTTAATTAATAGTTATATTATCATGAGATCGATTTTGAGGATTTTCATGTCTCTTAATATAATAAATGTTAATTAAATATGGTTTGACATAGTAGAAATACATAAAATGAAGTATACAGGAAAGAAGAGAATTATATCCTTTTGAATCAGTAACTAATAATAGTTAGAATTTGAACAAATCAGTTTGTGG
This sequence comes from Viscum album, assembly GCA_963277665.1. Lineage (NCBI taxonomy): Eukaryota > Viridiplantae > Streptophyta > Magnoliopsida > Santalales > Viscaceae > Viscum > Viscum album. The sequence goes on along the minus strand of OY728158.1, from coordinate 1,892,017,320 downwards.
TTGAGTTAAATCTGTTAATATAGGATTATATTATAGTACCCATACTGAAGAAACACTAATTTCTCCATATAATTATATAATCATAGTAGATAATTTAATAAAACAAGACCCTATAGATTTTTGTTGATCTCGAGACCCAATGGTAGCTGAATGATGGATCAATGATTTGGATAATATATTTAATGTTTTGGTTGTTTTCAACATCATAAAGTAACTCATTCAATTTATATTTTTGATTGTGAATTTGAAAAGTTGTGTCCATTTATTAATAAAATGAATGAATATTTTGAGATTAATTCCATGGAGTAGATATCATTTTAGGGTTTTTCCTTGATAATTATTTTCACAAATTTTATTGACTTTGAATAAAAATAAATACATGGAATTAAAGAAAAATAAAGGACTCAGTTACATCGTATGATTTTTTACTATGTTAGCTAGTTATTCAATAAATTTTATTATGGTCCATTATTAAGAAATTTATAGATTGTACTCTGTATTGAAAATAATTTTTCAATTGGATTTGGTTTCTCATGATTTTGGAAGTCATAAAGAATTTTTTTATATGTTAAGAAGGTTGAGATGTATTTTTTTAATTTTTATACCAATAAATATAAGAAGAGTTCAAGGTCTAAACAATGGGGAATCATCCATTAAGAAACTATAAGGGTAAGAAAATTTAAATTCCCTCGTATGATAAGCATAGCAAAAATCCTATTGAGGAATTTCTAATGAAGTCTAACATGTGTCACAAATGTGGTAAGTAGGGAAATTTTTATCATGACTAAGAATAAAATATAAATGGTAATGGTCAAATCAATATTGATAAGCCAACTATAGGATGTTTAAATTTTAATGAGATGGTCCTTTATATTGATTTCTGTATAAAGAAAGTATTTAAAGATAAAAATCATCAATACCATAAGTTGAAAGGTGTGGAAAATTCATTGCCTACTAGGTCTATAGTGACCTAGGCTTTTAATACGTAAATATTACATCATTTTAGATGAATGTTTAAATCATTTTTCAAATACATGCTTTAGGATCATAATGGTTTTTTGTTTTTGGATACTAGATACATAATATTCTTACTTCATAAAATATCTTCAATATATCCCATAATTAACATTACATTTAGTATACTTCATCGACATACTCTAATTAAACCATTCATCTTATCTTCATGGAAGGAAACATAACAAAGGGTGATCTCATATGATCAGTAGGGTTAAACAAGGGAGACATCTATCAATGATCACAATAAGGAATTTGTTAAAAATATTGGCATGATATCATGAAAATAACATACAAGGCTCATACCAAATCAATAAAAGATCATAAGCATGATTCGTAGTATACACAATTATCATTTCAAATACATGCATCATAAGAGTGAGAAATCATCATAAATCAATAATGAATTATAAGTTCATTTCATATTAGAATTAATAATTATTCCACTAATTCTATAAAATTATCTTCAATTACTATTAAAGACATTTATTTTCCAGTTTTTCATTAACGATGGGTATGTCCACGAGACATTAGATGTTCTATTAGATAATGGGAATTAATTAATTAAATTAATTAACACAAGGGAAATTATCTTAGTAATAAAGATAAAATTTAAGTGAATTATGGATAATAAAATTTTGAGTATATATTGCATTTATGTGTATAACCACTATCTTAAACTATTTTGTATACATGTTGGGATTATTTGATTTATTATTCCATGGTTTTGTTAATAATTTATTAAATTAAATAATGGCCCGTGATTCATTTCTATCTTCTCATTATGTAAGGGTCTATATAACGACAAGTTCTTTTAAAAAAAACCATAACCAAACCTCTAATTCCTTGGACATAAATGTCAGTACAATTATGTAATGGATGGAGCTTCTAGGAGAGTTGAGGGGGTTCAAGTTCAAAGTTGACGCAAAACCAATATTGGAGGTAAACAGGAGCATAAGTGGAATGTTTCAACTCAAAATATGATTGGTTCTAGGAGGTAATTCTTTATGGTCAAGGTTGGGTTTATAATTTTCTATATAATTCAACTATTTTAGATGCTCAGTGTCATATAATATTATTTATATTTTTTATTTCAATTACTTTTTTAATAATTTATTTTTGTTCAAATAATTAAATAAATTAATTAACAGATTTGATATATTGAAGAAAAATAAATATTATATTAACTATATAAATTATCTCTACATGGTTAATCACTTAATTTAAATACACATAACATTAACAATAATCTAACAAGATAAAATGGGTAGTTTACAAAAAAGTGAAAAATTCCTCAAATTAAATAATAATTCGGTATAGTGATCCACTACAAGATTATAATTTAAATCATAGTTCACAGTGCTTGAAAAACCTTCAGTTTGGTTCCAATGCCAATGTAATCTCTATCTTGTCTTTTGGTATGGATAAATCTAGCATTAATTATGGCTTTATCTCCTCTGTGAGACTTAGTGAATATAGTATGAAGAAGCATTAGGGAAATGATAATCTAGTATTTTCAGATTAGGGAGTCAACTTAATAGATCAATAAGTTATAGTTAATTTAGTTGGAAAGTTAAGTGTATCTAAAACCCTTCAAATAACTTCTTAGGACCATGTTTCAGTTATGAGAAGTGGAATATATATACTCATCACAAGAATATACATGCAATGTGATATTATGAAACTAATGGTGAGGGATATTATGTTTTAATAAAATATTTAGAGAATAATAAATAAAATTAAATTTATTATCTAATTTGTAATCAAGGTAAAGCATTATAAATACTAACTTATTTATGGTAGAAATTTCAACCCACATTACATTAAAAATAGAACTATATACATTATAAATTATGATAACCTTCTCAGTAGATCAAATTTCTTGGAATGGAAAGTGAGGAAAAATTTTCACTCTATATGAAACATTTAGAAAATTGCCACATATGCCTAATAATTATTATTATCTTCCATGTGTGTGATTTTAACAAACATTTAAGATATTGATGAACATAAAATATTGCATCAAATTCTGTATATTTATCAATATAATTAGAGATGATAGAAAAATGATATTTCTAATGTATAATTAATGAAATATCTTGGATATTTTTCTCAATCTAGGACTCATAAAGTAAATCTGATTAGATACATTTAGTTTATAAACTACTTTGCATTTTTGATCTGTGTTGATTTTCAATTATATATCATTTTATCCTCACTACCTAAGTTTTTCTAAATTTTTATTAATAAATATAATATAATCAACAGTTAGTAGACTCTTTCATAACTCCTTACTCTTATTCACCAATTTGAGAAAGACATGGGGAGTGAAAAGCCTATGTTCATTATGGTGGGAAAGAAAATGAGGAATTAGGAAAAGGGGCCCAAGAATCCTACTAATTATTTGGATTATAAGAACCATAATTCCATGAATTGGAACATCTAAAGATAGGGAAAGTAAAATAATATAACATGTTTTTCATGTGGTATGTTAGGACACTAAACAGAATGCACCAAAATTATGAATAAAGGGGAACCGTTTGGAATGTTCATTATTGAGTGAAATATTTTTATATATACCCATTGGGCACATGATATAGATTATGGTGCTCGTGTAACACCCCGACCCCAATTACCCAAAGTCGGTGCATTATTACATAACATTGGCATGATCAAAAGAAAGTTCACGTCCTAAAAGACCGATTAGTTTAGTAGCCTTGGAATAACTAGATACATTCATAAAGTTTACATTACATCATGAAATGAAAACTACAACAATATTGTCACGACCTGTCCTCGGGGCCCGTGCCGTGACTACCCCAAGCCCGCCTTCCATAGGCCAGGGGCTGGCGACTAGCACCAAGGCGTAAATCCCGGTAAAAAGGGAAGCCATTTCCTTTGTAATGTAAACAATCACACAGAGTACAAGCGGAAGAAGTAAATACTATGAAAAAACTGAGTACAACAGTAAGTACGGAAAGTATAAAGGGTCCGGAAATACAAGCCCAACAGTAAAGTACAACTCGAAAGGGAAAACAGTAACTGAAAAGTAAAGCTGCTACGCCGAGCTGTCCACTGGAAATCCTACCTCAAGGGTGGGTACAGATAGCTCCTCTGCTCCTCGGGTCCCGCCATCCGCTCCGAGTATGTCCCGCCCAGTGGTCCACCTCCGGGTACCGCCTCGTCGTCACGTCCACCTCTGGGTACCGTCTCGTCGTGAGGTCCTCCTCCGGGTACCATCTCGTCGTATAGTCCACCTCCAGGTACCGTCCAATCCTCGAACACTCAGCCTCTGTCAGCACTGCCCGTCGTCTACAACCAACACAACGAGGTGCGGGCATAGCCCGTGCAGGGGTGAGTATAACGATAGTCAGTAGGGACCCCGAGACCCTCAAGGTCTCACTAAAACCAACAAGGATAACCACATAGAAGATCTCAACAGAGAACCTCTACTTAAGTATATGCCCATACATATACCTAAGTTATCAAGTAACCCATCTCAATCACGAGGAAACACAAGGATTGTGAAATCAATGGATAACTACTACCCAGGTATATTCCCATACATATACCTAATTTATCAAGTGACCCATCTCAATCATGAGGTAAACACAAGGTCAAAAGTCTCATCTCAAACCAGGATTTTCATTATCGAAATCGTAACTGCTGAAGAGCTCCGTCTCTGGAGTGTACAGTGGTCCTATCACGACTCCGAGGTACTGCTCACTAACCTAATACTGCTGAAGTACTCCTCCTGTCGAGTACCGCGGGTCAGCCACCCAGACACAGTAGTGATTCTCGCTGAGGTATGTCACCCAAACACAGTAGTGCACACCCCCTAGTAGCCTGCTGAGGTACTCTCCGGACGAGTACCGCGGGTCTGCACTGTCACAGAGGTAGTGCTCCGTCCACCATGGGTCTGCATCTCAGAAAGTAGTGCTCCGTCCACTGGGCTAGTCGACTCACTCCAAGTCGAGTCGGTCAAGCAGTCGTTAGGTCTCAGCCAGTGACACGGTCTCCGTACTCCGCACGCTCGTCACTGGGAGGGTCCGCTCCACGAGCTACAGGTCGATACTCCAAGTATCTCAAGTCCCACGAAGAAGTATCTCAAAGGACCACCTCGTCATAAGGGTCTCAACGCAACAGACGGCGCGTCAATCGGATGCCCGGTCTATGAGTTATTAGCCTTTTCATCCCAGGGGCCCGGTTGGTTTCGTGAGCGAACCAAACCCGGCCGTATCTCATCTTTACCCCAAACTCTCATAGGGTATACTCATAGGGGCCGTTTCTCAATGTGATCACCAACGCCGCTGACGGTTCGTCAAACGGACGTCTGGTCTGAGAGTTATCAGCTTTTCCGTTCCAGGGGCCCGGATGGATTTCGGTGCGATCCAACCCGGCCATTATCCATCTGCATCCAAATATCAGGCGGAGAATGCCAAAAGTTCCGTATCGTCAACAGGAACTCAACGCAACAGAAATCGCATCAATCGGACGCCCGGTCTGAGAGTTATTGGATATTTCGTTCCAGGGGCCCGGTCGATTTTTAAGGCAAAACCAACCCGACCGTACTCCACCTGCTTCCAAACCTCGGGCGGAGTATGCCAAAAGATCCGTCTCATCAAGAGGAATTCAACAAAACAGACGGCGCGTAAATCGGACGCCCGGTCTGTTAGTTATTGGCCTTTCCGTCTCACACCCACCCTGGGAAACTTCTCAGGAGGTCACCCATCCTGATCACTACTCTAGGCCAAGCACGCTTAACTATGGTGTTTTAACTACTTAGGCTCCCGAAAAGGAAGGTGCACCTTGAGTATAGTATACCGAAACGACCGTCTCGATCAAAGGATCGCGTTGCCGCTGACGGTGAGTCGTTTGGAGGCCCGTAGCCCAAGATACGGGCATTTGACCGAAAGTGGTCCGAAACTGGGGGTCTAGGCCCGGGCCGACCCGGTCCGACCCCCCCTGGGTCAGCCTAACCGGGTCGACCCGCCCCGGGCGGCGACCCGACCCGACGACCCGGCCCGGCTTGGAAAACCTGGCACGGCCGGCGGCGCGGCCGGTGCGGCGGCACGGTCCAGCGGGGCAGCGCGGTCCGGCGCGGCGGCACGGGCCGGCACGGCGGCGCGGCCTGGGCGCCGTTCGTGTGCCGCGTGCGGGGGGCAAAGCCCCGGCCTTTCCTCAGGTGGCGGCGCGGCAACCTGCCGCGCCTAAAGAAGAATGGCCCCCCTCACGTGGGTGCCTGCCTTCAAGAAAACGGGGGGCCGCCTTCCCCCCCTTTGTGAAACCTGCCCCCCTCATAATGGGGGGGCCATTAAGGCTGGCCGGGGAAAATTATTTCCCCCGGTTTTCTCCCTTCCGGTCGGCCCGACCTAGCCGGCCGGTTCTTCCTCAACGGGACCGGCATGGCCGGTCCCCCTTCCGGCTTCCGACACCGGCGGCCCGGCTGGCCGCCGGTCTTCTCGTTCCGCCGCGGCCCGGAACCGGCTGCGGCCTTCGTTGTCCGGCGCGGTGCGACGGCACCGCACCCCTCCACCGCGGCCCCGCTCCGGCCGTGGCGCCTTCAACTTTCTTCGACGCGGCGCGACGGCGTCGCGTCCTTGCATTATTTAACGACGCGGCGCGATGGCGCCGCGCGTTTCTTGCCGCATGATCCTGCGCAGTGCGACGGCACCGCGCCACACCCGTTTCAATCCACAAAAAAATCAACATGAATAGAAGGAGGGTCGGCCGTGTTCGTGCGGTCCGGCCCCCTCGCGTTATTTTCTAACAATCGGCCTTTAATGAATGATAAACTTTCACAATCTTTTAAATTAAATAAAAAGATTTGGAATCAAGGCCCGACAAATATAAACCTTCATGTTCGAAGGAGAGATCCACATAACTTTAAAAAGATAAAACCCCTACTTTGATTTAAGAGGTGACGAGATTCGGCGTCGCGAAAAGAGATGTCGTGGAAGAAGACGTCGTCGGTATTGCGGGTATGGCGTCGCGGAAGACGGTTCCCGAGAACGTGGTGTTCTTCGTCGATGTCTGATTGTTCTTCGCGTTCTTTGTCAAGAGGATGAAGAAACTTCAAGACTTCTAAGACTTCTTTCCAAAAGCTCTCAAACAACACAACCCAACCAAATGAAAAAAAGTTCTCCACTTATTTAATTAACTTCACATGGCTTTTGAAATTCAAGTGTTTGAAATTCAAAAGACTCACACAACTCACCACATTAAAATCAACTCATTTAAGACATAAGTTATAACTAAGTTAAAATAATTTAAGTGGGAGTTGAGGGGTTTTAGAGGATATGAAGAGGTGGGGTTCGTGTGGGCCCCACCACCCTCATAACCTCCCAACGGAGGTTGGGTGGTTACCCAACTTCCACCATGAGCTAACACTTAGAGTAAGTTAATAAAAATTGTAGTGTAGTTATAAAATAAACTTCCACAATTTTTATTATCAACACTCGTGTAAATGCAACTCCGGAACAGAAATTCCTAAGCAATTACCGGCGCTGCGGTTCCATCGGTGCCCTCGAATTCGATTCTGGGCAACGGTTCAAAAGATAGAAATTCCCGCTCGCTCGTTCACTGAACGTACCCGAGCCAAACTTCGGAAATTAATTCCGAGAACACCGGGCCTCGGAATTAGGCGCCGTCAGAAACTGCATTCTTATAAAATTCCAAAGAAAATTAAGAAAAAAATTTCCTTAAAATTTCCAGGTCTTTACATTACTCCCACCTCAGGGATTTACGTCCCCGTAAAGCTTCAACACAAACTAGGGTCACAAAAGCGGTACAGAGCACGCATCTGAGCCTTCCGCTCCTATGTTCCCACCTGGACGTTTCCGTACAGCCAAAGAAAGTGCACCCGAGGAATCGATCGTCCTCGTAGGATCTGCTCCTGTCGATCCTCGATCCCCACTGGAATCTCCGTGAAAGACACCCCATCTCCATCGTCCAGCTCCTCATGGTCGTTGGTATGCGAAGGGTCGAGCACGTATCTCCTCAGTTGAGATACGTGGAAGTCGTTCTGCACCTGGTGCAACTACGGTGAATGGGTCAAGTGGTAAACCACCCCGCCAACCCAGCTAAGGACCTAAGAAGGTCCGCTGAACCCTGGAGATAACTTGCCTCCTTGGCCACATATCCGTAAACCTCGTCTAGGTGAGACCCGTATAAGGACGTGATCATTAACCTCGAACTCTAGAGGTCTCCATTTTCTGTTAGAACTGGAACTCGAAAGGCTGCGACCACGAGGGTAAGGTTGACCGACTCAAGAGTGATTGGTCGCACCGTCCTGTGAAAGAGTTACCCTACGCAGCCTGGGGTTTCCTTTTCCGCCGACCAAGGGAAACCCATCCCGACGTTTGCCTAAAACCGTCAATTTGAGTATGAACAGTTATTGCCCATTCCATACTCAAACTAACGTCGTAAGGCCTCGACGCTGTCACCAAGAGATTCCAACCGGAACTCTCGCCTCGAGGGTCTGACCACACCATCGGCGTAAGTGTGATTATCAAGTCTCCTCCCAAGGTATCTCCAAACGTGAGGGTCAAGTCCACGGCTTACCGGAAACTCTAGGTCTGGAATAAGATTTTTGAAAGTGAGAAATGATTCACATCGACGTCCATTACTACAACAGCTAGTAGTGGCCACAGACTGTCCCTTGAATCATTTCTAGAGCCATTGGGTCCCACTCCTTGACCGCATGCTGTCGCACTCTTCCTCCTCCCTCCAACTCCCTGAGCCTGTCAGGAATAACTAAGGCGGGTAGTTGTACATTGTTAGGATGTACACCACCTCATGCTGCTCTCCTAGCTCTGCATCCACATCTGCTGCTTCATAGACTCATCTCTCCTTTAAGCTTCCTCTTCTATAACACGCCCGAGTCTCTAAGACTGGCAACATTTTCCTGTTTCTTACTGCACTGTGCAGTCTTCATCCTCTCTTGGATGAACTGCACCTCCTTTATTCTCACAAGAGCTGGTATGATTTCTTCTTTGCCGATAAGAGAACCCCGGTCTCATCCCCTGGATGAACCACATTCGTTGCCTAATACAGTCAATCCTGACATGAATGATGCATTCATTCCATGGATGACGTCGTAAGGCCTCGACGTAACTACTAAGAGATACAACTGTCACTCTCACCTCCAAGGGTCGAGTCACACTATCGGCATCAGTGTGAGGTCACTGGGTCCCCTCCAGTAGAAATATCGAAGGAGAGGGTCAAGTCAACAATTTAACCGGGACCACTCAGTATCAACCAAACAAAAGTACAGGAAAGAAAACATCACAAAGATAAGTGTCTTTTTATTATTGCAGCTCATAGTACAAGACACGAATACCATAGAAAAATGTAACTAGAAGTACACGGGACGTATCCACTAGTTCCTCTCCTGTCCACCTGTTCCCGGAGCTCTACTGCCTTGTCCACTGCTCGGCTGTTGCTCAAGCACTAGTCGCTGCATCTGTCTCGGTGGCTCCTCCAACACCCACTGATCAACCATACGAGGATTCGGACAGTCACATGCCAGGTGACCCTTTCCGCCGCATGAGTAACATTGTCTGTTTCTGGCACGCCTGGCTCTGACCACACCTCGGGTGCCCCACACCACCGGTCCTAAAACCCGAGATCGTCTAACTGCTATTCTGGTCCTCCTGGACCTCTGCATCATCTGTCTACTGCCTACAGATGACTCGTCTACTGATCGAAAAGCACGCGGAAAAGGCAGAAGCTCTTGTACACGCTCGGGGTGTAGAGATACTGGCAAAAACTCCACCCTGAAAAAGGTCTCGAAGTCTTCCCATGCGTGGGTCATCCCGTCGCAAAACTGAAACAAGTGGCTCCACCACCTACCTGCTGCTACCTGAAGGAGGCTGGCAGCAAAGATCACCATGAAGTCTGCCGGCGTCCCCACTAGCCTGAAGACTCTCACCACAGCCTCCAGCCATACCTCAGCCGCCTGCGGGTCCGTCTCTCCCCGGAACCTGGGTGGCCTCTGGCGCTGGAACTCGTGCAGCGCGCTCAAGCGTCGTGCATTGCCTACTGCTGGGGCTGGTGGCATCGGTGGCCCAACGGGTAGCAGTACCGCTGGTGCCTCCGCTGGTGCCTCAACTGGGATAGGGCCCTGTACTGAGGCCTCGTCGCTCGGCGGGCTGTCAGTACGTACCATTCTCGGGGCTCTAGCTGGTTGTCCGTGAAAAGGAATTCTGAAAAAAAAACATTGTGACACGGTCAAACGTTTATACCTGGTGAGCTGACCTGGTTTGAGCTGTTTTAAGGGAAAACCTTTGAAAACACACACGCAATCAGTTTTTTCGTGCACAAAGTCGGAAATCAGTTGTCAGGGTCCTGGTGTATGGATACGTCGGCCGCCCGCACCAACACTGGACTCCCTGAACTGAAATCCACACTCGGTACTCTTAACACTATTGCTTCATAGAAAGAAAAAAGTCAGAGTCATAAGATCTGCAGTAGAACCGAACTCCTTTGATACCAATTAGTTTGTATTCATGAACAATTAAATAAAGTTTACATTACATCATGAAATGAAAACTACAACAATATAGTCTCCATAGTCCACACTCTTATCCCCTCATACTATCAATAGAGGCCATTCATAAAATACTTTTTCACATCCTGGAAAAAATAATACATAGAAAGGGGTGAGCTCAAATGCCCAATAAGGATAACAATATAGCGCAAACTTTCATAAATAAGCATAAACATTTAAGGAAATGTATAGCTAAAACAAAAGCCTTTTAAAACATTAACTTCAGCATAATATGGTAGAAATAAAATGAAATAATTCCATATACTTATTCACATGGATATTCTACTAGTCTAATAATCACATGCAATATCAATAACCACTTTCATAATGATGGAATGCATAATGCCAGACTATCATAACCACATAGCCAAGGCCTCGTGCCAGGACTACAAATACGATTTTGTCAAGGACTTGTCCCAAGACACTAGTTTCTCTCATGAGACCTACCGATGCATCGAGGAGCTATAACAGGCTCCACACTTCACTTATTAAGTCCAATACATTCCTCATATGAACAGGTTTAAACAAAACATAAACATTCGTATTAAAACTAGAATATGAAATGTCAATACATGCTCCATAAAAAATGAATGGTATAAAATTAACACATCCACAGTCAAACATATAAAAAAACCTTCAATACAATATGGATGTTTTGTATCATAATAAATCAACTTCAAATAATCTTAAAATCCATTAAAGGATGTTGACATAGATGAAATCAAAACATTTTGAGAGAAATATCTATTTTTTGAAATCATTTAAAAATTAAATAATTATAAAATAAAACATTTACTTTGAAAATTTTCTTATATTCTTGTCAGGGAAGATTTAAAGATTTTATAATGGTGGAAAATAACCGCACCTTCTGTATAAGTTAAAAAATACATTCTTACCTTAATTCTTTCGAAAAGGTTAAAAAAGACCGTGTTTGGAAAACGACACAAAGATTCCTTTATAAAACTCTTATAAAAAGTCAAATAAGGGTTTAAATGACTTTAACCCATATTCTAGTAAATAGTAAATTTTTTTTGAAATACATTTTTAAGAATCATGGATGTAGATGGTAAAGAAGTCCCAGTAGATTATTACATATAAACAACATCAGATAATGAAGAGATTGTGAAATAAACCCTTACCTTTTAATTTTACTAGGTTGAGGGTAGGTTAAACTCTAGTATAATGGTGAAATAATTTTTATTAAATTATAAAATAATCATAAACATTAATATGATATCATATATGATCTTTTAACATTGATTTGTTAATAATATCTTAGTATTATTGTTGTTTTGGGTGTTAACTTACTCATTTTCTTTTATATGTTTTGTTACGTAAGCCATGTTTTTCATGGATAGGTTGTATATTATTCATATCCAAAATTATATCAAGTCCTTAAAAATTATTTTTAATCATCATATCATAATTATACTTGAATGGATATGATGGAGAATGAATCTCATCGCGTTTATGGAGACGGTAGTTCATACACACGAACAAGCGACAATATCACTCTTTTGATCTTAAAATATTATATAATTGGGTATTATATCACATATAAAGAATCATTATAATGTTATATTTATTATTTAAATGAATTACACGTCATTATTATACCCATCCAAATGATAATTTATTGAATAACAATTACACCATGATGTGGAGACGGTAAGACGTACGTACTCACGTATGGTGACATGTCATTCAAAGGATGGATAGAATAAATAATATGGTTATACCATATTTATAATAACATAATTGTATATATAATATACTGGAGTTATTATTTTAGAATGGGAATAACAATGAAAGAAGAAGTTGAACAAGAAAGGAACTTGAAAGAGTGTGGTGAAAACATTACCTCTTCTTCAAGTTCTTCCTTTTGATTTGATCAAAAGGGCTCCTTAGGTTGGCTTTATGATCAAAATAAAGACTCTATGTTGAATTTAGGGAAGTTTAGAGAGTATTTTTTTAGGGTTTGGATGATCCAAAAGGCTTTTAATGTGTGAATTAGTGAGAAGGAAGAGAGTCCTTTTATAAGAGGGGTGAGGGGCACCTTTGGAAAAGCTAGAAATATTATTTTATAATAAATTCATATTCGGTTATAATGGATCCAAAGTGGATTATTTAATGGTTAAGGTAGGGATGGGTCTAAAACCACTCAACCAATGGAATTTAGACAGGTTGGGGTCATTATATTAACCTTATCTTTTAGTTTTAACTCTTAGTTAATTAGTTTAACATTTACCATGTCAACTTGTATTTTTATATTATATAGTTAATAAAAAACTATATACATCAAAGAGACCCCCCAAGTGGTCCATTAATTATAAAAATATCATGATATAAGTATCTTGGCCGATCTGTAGATTTTTAGAAATTTAATATCAATTAATAATATAATATTTGTTTTAAAAACTCTTTTATGTAAATTTTGACACTATTCAATAATTGATTTTTTTTAAAGTCTTACCAACTTTATTAATTAGAAAAAAATTCATTTAAGAAATAATATAATGTCATATTAATCAATAAAATTCATTTATGTCATAAAAATTCAAATTATAATAATTTTAACATTTATAATACCAATTATTTGATTCTTTCATTAATAAGTAAAACACTGCATCATTATTGTGTCATAAATAATATTGATTATTAAATGTCTAAAAATTCAAATAAACTACCTTTATATAGGAAATCTTTTTATATTTCTAATGAATATTTATAGTCGAAAATCCAACATATATTACCCTATGTAAAAATTGTTTTTCTGAAAGATATATGATTATGTAATTTTGGTATTTATTTTAACTTAATTAATATAAAGTGTCATTATCACTTACAAGTGGCTCCATGGGGTCCCAAAATAGACCCAAAGATTCCCATGGTCGGACATGTATCAACCAACAAGGTTAGGACACGTTTTAGGGTAATTTATTATTATTATAATATTATGTTTTACCCTTATTTTCCGGATTTACCATTTAACCAGGGAAATAAAATATTTACCGAAATAATTATTCAAAATGTCTAAAAATAAAAGTTACCCAATTACACAATTTGGACATCCTGATTCCAAATATGGAATCCATTTTTAAAAATTCAAAACACAGAAGTGGCAGAAAATAATATAAAATTAATTCTCGTTGTTGAAACAAAAAGCGTGTTTTTAAGAGATAATAACTATCAAAAGATTGACACCTGTTCATGTCCGGTTTAATTGTGAAATTATGTCCAATGACCAAATTTGTATTAAATGGTAAAAATATATTCTAAAAATAAATTTAAACCACTCAAATTAATAATTTATCACTATTAATTATTTCAAATAAAAATGTTGTTTTTAATTAAAATTTCGTAATTTTCACTATTCATAAAAATATAAATGTTATCCAAAAAGTTCCAAAATTTTACCCTAGGATAATTTTGATATTCCGAATCCAAAAATGAAGTCCATTTTGAGAGATAAAATTTATGAAATTTCAAAAATTGGGTATTACTATTCATAACGGCTAGTTTGATTGGTTGTGGTGTGTGTTAGAACTCGAAGTTGCGTACAACACAAGCTACTGTATTATTCAAAGGGAAGCATACCGTGGAAGCTTGGGGTGTTACATTCTCCCCTCCATAAAATAATTTCGTCCTCTAAATTTCTAGAATACTATAGCATGAAAAGACTCGGGTGGTTCTTCATCATAAGTTCCTCGGGTTCCCACGTTGCCTCTTCCATCTTATGGTTTCTCCATAGAACTTTTACCAAACGAGTCGTCCGGTTTCTCAACACTTGTTCTATTGTATCAAGAATCCTGATGAGCTATTTGAAATAAGACAGATTGGGTTCCAGTTCTAATTCCTCATAGGTGATTACATGCATTGGGTCAGGCATGTATTTCCTCAACAGTGATACGTGGAACACATCGTGAACTTTGGAGAGACATGGCGGCATTGCCAAATGGTAAGCTACAACCCCAATCCGTTCTAGAATTTCGAAAGGTCTGATGTACCTGGGGCTCAATTTACCCTTCTTACCGAAATGTATAACTCTCTTCCATGGTGATACCTTCAAGAAAACATGATCTCTTACCTGAAATTCCAAATCCTTCCTTCGGTTATTGCCATAGATCTTCTGCCTACTTTGAGCTGCTTTGATGTGGTTTTGGATTACCTTCACCTTTTACATTGTTTCCTCCACCAGTTATGGGCCTACAAGTTTTCTTTCACCAACATCATCCCAACAGGTTGGTGTGCGACATCTCTTTCCGTATAATGCTTCATATGGTGCCATCCGAATACTTGAATGGAAGCTATTGTTATAGGAAAATTCTACCAGAGGTAAATATTGATCCCATATACCCCGAAAGTCATGTGAGAAAGATCTCAACATGTATTCTAAGGTCTGAATAGTCCGTTCTGATTGTCCATCTGTTTGAGGGTAATAGGCAGTGCTCAAATGAAGTTCATTATCCAGGGCTTTTTGAAGACTCTTCCAGAATCATGAAGTAAAACGGGGATCACGATCAGAAACAATCGATAGGGGTACTCCATGAAGTTTCACCACCTCATTAATATATAGCCTTACTAGACGTTCAAGTGGTAAATCTTCCCTTATAAAATGAAAATGTGATGACTTGGTAAGATGATCAACAATGACCCATATTGCATCGTTCCTTCTAGGAGTCTTTGGTTTTCCCATGACAAATTCCATCGTAATATTGTCCCATTTCCACTCTGGTATGGGAAGAGGTTGCATGACTCCTCCAGGCTGTTGCCTTCCAGCTTTCACTTGTTGACAAACCATACATCTTGACACAAAATCAGCAATATCCCTCTTCATGTTGTCCCACAAAAAATGTTCTTTCAAGTCTCTATAAATTTTGGTGCTCCCATGGTGTATAGGGAAATTGGAACTATGAGAATCGTCCAAAAATTCCATTTTTAGATCAGGTATATTGGGAACACAAAGTCTCTTCCGAAATTTCAAAATTACATCTTCATACCCAAAGTCATTTAATATCCGATCATTCACAGCTTTAATATTCTTTTGAAACTCTTCATAAACTGTCTGAGAACTCTTTATCCTTTCTAGTAAATATGGTTTGGAAACCATTTGAAAAAGTATCGATGTCTCACCTTCCATGGTAATTCCCTATATCCATCTTCACTAGATCCATGAAAATAGGATCCCTTTCAATTCTAATCATGTTCAAAACTCCATGATCTTTTCTGCTCAAAGCATCTGCCACCTTATTTTCCTTCCCAGGGTGGTAGTGTATCGTTCAATCATAATCCTTGACTAGTTCAAGCCATCTCCTTTTCCTCATGTTGAGTTCTTTCTATGAAAAAATATACTTCAAACTCTTCTGATCAGTATAAATCTCAAAATTTTCACCATATAGATAATGTCTCCATATCTTCAAAGAAAATATTACAACAGCTACCTCAAGATCATGAGTAGGGTAGTTTTTCTCATGAATTTTCAGATGTCATGATGCATAGGCAATAACCCTATCATTTTTCATAAGGACACAACCAAGTCCTTTCATTGATGCATCACTATAAATAAAGAACCCATCATTCCCCGATGGTAGAGTCAATATAGAAGAATTGACTAATATTCTCTTCAATTCTTCAAAACATTATTCACACTCTTTTGTCCAAACAAATTTAACCCCTTTATGTGTGAGCTTTGTTAATGGGTTAGCCAATCGGGAAATGTTCTGGACGAAACGTCGAAAATAACCTGCTAAACCTAAAAAACTGCGTACCTTAGTTATACTCATCGGTGAAGGCCATTCTTGGATTGCCTTCGTCTTAGAAGGATCAATAGAGATTCCATATTTAGAGACAATATGGAAAAGAAAATAAATCTCTTGAAGCCAGAATTCACACTTGCTAAAATTCCCATATAATTCATGTCTTCTCAGAGTCTTCAGGATAATGCGCAAGTGATTTTCATGATCTTCGTATCTTTTGGAGTATACCAAGATATCATAAATAAATACCACCACAAATTCATCTAGATATTCCATGAATACTCTATTCATTAGATCCATCAATACAGAGGGTGCATTAGTCAGCCCAAAAGTAATTACCGTAAACTCATAATCCCCGTACCATGTTCGAAATGCTGTCTTCGGAATGCATTCCTTCTTCACACACAGCTGATGGTATCCAGATCGAAGGTCAATCTTTGAAAAGTATTGAACTCCATGCAGTTGGTCAAATAAATCATCAATACGAGGTAGGGGATACTTGTTCTTTATTGTTATAGTAACGATCTCCCTATAGTCGATACATGACCTCATAGATCCATCTTTCTTTTTAACAAAAAGAACAGGGGCTCCCCATGGAGAAACACTAGGGCGAATAAATCCCTTATTACTAAATTCCTATAGTTGTTTCTTTAGTTCAACTTATTCAACAGTGGCCATTCTATAAGGGGTCTTTGATATAGGCCTTGATCCAGGAATTAAATCAATGGAAAACTCAACTTCTCATTATGGAGGATGTCCAGGTAAATCTTCTAGAAACACATCTACATATTCTTTCACAATAGGTACATCCACTATTTAAACATTCCTTTCCTCACCCACTATCATTTCATTCTATTCCTCATCAATAATTGAATTTATTTGAGCTAAAGAGGGTGGATCTAGATAATAATTAGGTGGTAACGATTCTGCTATAAAGATATGGTGTTTCTTATCATCATCATAAAAAATCATAACCTCCTTCTTCTTACAATAAATCTTCGCATCATGGTCTGAAAGCCGATCCATACCAAGGATTATTTCAAACTCGATCATAGGTATGATGATGAGAGCAGCAGATAAAGAACATTTATGTGCTCTAATGGGGATTGATTCACAATACATTGTTGCAATGATACTTCCCTTAGGATTTTTAACTGACAACTCCCTTGTTAAATCAAATTGGAAATATCTAATTTTCTTAGAAAACTGGGAAGATATGAAACAATGCGATGATCCAGAATCAAATAATGCATTTGCTAAACTTGAGGAACCCATTAAATTACCTGCCACCATGTCTTTCGGAGCTTCTACCTCCGTAGTAGTGATAGCATAAGCTTGGCCTTGATCCCTTGTCCTTTTCTGAGGTAAGTTCCCCTAACACTTAGTACATTCATTTTCATAATGCCCTATCTCCTAGCAATTGAAGCATTGGACATCGGTAGCTTCCTTTTTTCCCCTTGCAATCACGAGCTTGGTGCCCTTTTTCACCATATTTGTAATAGAATCCCATTCCTTTTATGGAAGTACCGGGGTGTTTCTTCCCACATTTATTACAGGATGGATATTAAACTTTTTCCTTCTTCCCCTTATTTCCATTCCCAGATTGATCGGTAGATCTCTTCTTCTCTTTCTTTGATTTAAAGTCATAAGACTTAGATTACTCCTTCTCTATCTTGATTGCACATGAGAAAATATCTTCGTATGATGAGAAGGATTGTAATACTAATGCTCAATGGAGAAATGGTTTTAACCTATCGAAGAAATGATCAATCTTACTTCTTAGATTACGTATATAATCTACAACATACCTCTCTAACCTTGTAAACTTAGCCTCATACTTTGCTACATTCTCATCCTCCATTTGTCTCAGACTCAGAAACTGCCATTCCATATCTGCTCGATGGTCTTGAGGAAAGTATTTTTCTAAGAATATATCTTTAAACT
Source organism: Viscum album (assembly GCA_963277665.1). Classification (NCBI taxonomy): domain Eukaryota; kingdom Viridiplantae; phylum Streptophyta; class Magnoliopsida; order Santalales; family Viscaceae; genus Viscum; species Viscum album. The sequence goes on along the minus strand of OY728158.1, from coordinate 1,891,999,056 downwards.
CCCTCCATTCTCTATTTGATACTTCATCATCTTCCTTCATGTTTTGTATCCATGACCACCATTGATCAGCATCTCCAGTGAGGTGATAAACTGCCATGACAACTTTTTCCCTTTCACTACTCACCAAGGCATGGAATATTTTCTCTAAGGAATTTATCCATTGCTCAGCTACTAATGGATTTGTACTCCCATTGAACGTCAGTGGTTTTTTCCTCATGAAGCGATCTAACATTGATCCTCCATGTTGCGGATCAGGGTGCTCCATACGGGTAAGGTTATTATTCATAACCTAAGTGAGTTGTCCCAGTATGGTGATTAGCTGATCATCACCAGTTGTATCACCAGATCCACTATAATTATCTTGATCAGGAGGGAAATCCCTACATGGAGTGCGTGTATTGATACAGTTTCCATTTCTTCCACTAGGCGCCATTTCTAAACAATTTCATAAACTAGATCAGTTTATGAATCAAAATACATAATTCCATACTTATAAAACACATAACATAAATTTAACTATTTATGGATATAATCCATAATCATAAAAATGTTTTCTTTGAGGAATTATATACTCATAAACCCTTCACAATGATTTATAAAGAAAATGAGAGTTATTCTATGCATATCCCCCGGGAGTGTCGTAACCAAGAGTGCAGCAAGGCCCATTGTCAGGCACCAGTTCCCGTTCGATTCTAGCTCAAAGTGGTGTTTTTGGGTTTTACCCCTAGGTACATCGGTGCCAGTGCCGACTCTACCTTCTCGTATCTAGACAGGGATGTATTGCTTGGAAAACTCACAAAATCTCTACAATACTAAAATTCTAGGAAGTTCTTCTATACTAATCCTCAAAGTCCATCTTAGATCTACGTGCTCTAATCAGAGTTTATCTAAATATAGCTTCCAAGGTATGTACTAAACTACCTCTTATACCAACTGTAATGCCCCGACCCCAGTTACCCAGCATCGGTGCATTATTACATACCATTGACATGATCACAAGATAGATCAAGTCTCGAAAGAACGATTAGTTTAGTAGCCTTGGAATAACTAGATACATTCATAAAGTTTACATTACATCATAAAATAAAAACTACAATAATATAGTCTCCATATTCCACACTCTTATCCCCTCATACTATACGTGTAGGTCATTCATAAAATACTTCTTCACATCCTGGGAAAAATAAAACATAGAAAGGGGTGAGCTCAATTTCCCAATAAGGATAACAATATAGTGGAAACTTTCATAAAAAAGCATAAACATTTAAGGAAATGTATAACTAAAAAAATCCTTTTAAAACTTAAACATCAGCATAATATGGCCGAAATAAAATGAAATAATTCCATACACATATTCACCTGGATATTCTACTAGTCGAATAATCACATTCAATATCAATAGCCACTTTCATAATGATGGAATGCATAATGTCAGACAATCATAACCACATAGCCAAGGCATCGTGACAAGACTACAAATAAGATTGTGTCAAGGCCTTATTCCAAGACACTAGTTTGTATCATGAGACTTACCAATGCATCAAGGAGGGATAGAGGGCTCCACCAGTCACTTATTAAGTCCAATTCATTCCTCATATTAATAGGTTTAAACATAACATAAACATTCGTATTAAAACTAGCATACAAAATGTCAATACATTCTCTATAAACCATGAATGGTATAAAAATAACACATCCACAGTCAAACATATCACAAAACCGTCAATACAATATGGATGTTTTGCATCACAATAAATCAACTTCAAATAATCTTAAAATCTATCAAATGATGTTGACATAGATGAAATCAAAAAAAATTAGAGAAATATCACTTTTTTTTGAAATCATTAAAAAATCACATAACAATAAAATAAAACATTTAATTTGAAAATTTTCTTATAAGCTTTTAAGGTAAGCTTAGAAGATTTTATAATGGCATAAAATAACCGCACCCGCCGTATAAGTTAAAAAAGGCATTCTTACCTTAATTCTTTCGAAAAGGTTAAAAAAGACCTTGTTTGGAAAACGACGAAAAGATTCCTTTATAAACCTCTTATAAAAAGTCAAACAAGGGTATAAATGACTTTAAACCATATTCTATTAAATAGTAAAAAATGTTTTGAAATACATTTTTACGAAACATGGATGTGGATGATAAATATGTCCTAGTAGATTATTACGTATAAACAACCTCAGATAATGAAGAGATTGCATAATAAACCCTTACCTTGTACTTTTCCTTGGTTGAGGGTAGTTTAAACTCCTATATAATGGTGAAATAATTTTTATTAAAATATAAAATAATCATAAACATTAATATAATATCATATATCATATTTTAACATTGATATGTTAACAATATCTTAGTATTATCGTTGTTTCGGGTGTTAGCTTTCTTGTTTTCTTTTATATGTCTTGTTACGTAAGCTATGGTTTTAATGGACAGGTTGTAACTTATTCATATTAAGAATTATATCAAGTCCTTAAACATTATTTTTAATCATCAAATCATAATTATACTTGAATGGATACGATGGAGAATGAATCTCATCACGTTCGTGGAGACGGTAGTCCGTCCGTACGCACGAGCGATAATATCACACTTTTGATATTAAAATAATATATAATTGGATATTATATCACGTATACAGAATCATTATCATGTTATATTTATTATTTACATGAATTAAACATCATTATTATACCCATCCAAATGATAATTTATTGAATAACAATTATACCACGACGTGGAGACGGTAAGCCGTACGTACGCACGTATGGTGACATGTCATTCAAAGGATGGATAGAATACTGAATATGGTTGTACCATATTTATAATAACATCACACTATATATAAGACACTAGATTTATTATTTTATAATGAGAATAACAAGGAAATAAGAAGTTGAAGAAGAAAGGAACTTGAAAGAGGGTGGTGAAAACATTACCTCTTCTTCTGGTTCTTCCTTTTGATTTGATCCAAATGGCTACTTAATTTGGCTTTCTGATCAAACTAACGTCTCTAGGTTGAAGAGAGGGAAGTTGAGACAGTATTTGGGCAGGGGTTTTACGATCCAAAATGCTTTGAATGTGTTAATTAGGGAGAAGGGGGAGTTCCCTTTTATAAGAGGGGTGAGGGGCACCTTTGGAAAAGCTAGAAATATTATTTTATAATAAATTTCTATTCAGTTTTTAGTGGCTCTAAAGTGGATTATTTAAAGGTTAAGGTGGGTATGGGTCGAAAAACACTCAACCAATAGAATTTAGACAGGTTTGGATCATTATATTAACCTTATCTTTTAGTTTTAACTCTTAGTTAATTAGTTTAACATTTACCATGCCACCTTGTATTTTTATATTATATAGTTAATAAACATACTATATACATCCAAGAGACCCCCAATTGGTCCATTAATGATACAAATATCATGATATAAGTCTCTTGGCCAATACTTAGATTTTTAAAAATTTAATATCAATTAATAATAAAATATGTTTTTTAAAACTCTTTTATGTGAAGTTTGACACTATTCAATAATTGATTTTTGTTAACGTCTTAAAAACTATATTAATTCGAAAAAAAATTATTTAAGAAATCCTATAATGCCATATTAATCAATAAAATTCATTTATGTCATAAAAACTTTCAAATTATAATAATTTTAACATTTATAATACCAATTATTTGATTCTTTCATTAATAAGGAAAACACTGCATCATTATTGTGTCCTAAATAATATTAATTATTAAATGTATAAAACTTAAAACAAAATACCATTATGTAGGAAATATGTTTATCTTTCTATGGAATATTTATAGTCAAAAATCCAACATATATAACCCTATGTAAAAATTGTTTTGGTAAAAGATATATGCTTATATCATTTTTGTATTTATTTTAACTTAATTAATATAAAGTGTCCTTATCACTTACAAGTGGCTCCATGGGGTCCCAAAATCGACCCAAATATGACCTTGGTCGGAACTTTATCAACCAATAAGGTTATGACACGTTTTAGGGTAATTTAATATTATTATAATATTATTGTTTACCCTTATTTACCAGATTTACCCTTTAACCATCGTAAATAAAATATTTACCGAAGTAAATATTCAAAATGTCTAAAAATAAAAGTTACATATTTACACAATTTCTACATCCTAATTAAAAATATGGAGTCCATTTTTCTAAATTCAAAACATAGAAGTGGCAGAAATTAATTTAAAATTAATCCCTGTTGTTAAAACAAAAAGCCTGTTTTTAAGAGATAATGACTATCAAAAGATTGACACTTGTTCATATCCGGTTTAATTGTGAAATTATGTCCAATGACCAAAATTGTATTAAATGGTAAAAACATATTCTAAATAAAATTTAAAACAACTCGAATTCATTATTTATCACTATTAATTTATTTTATTAAAAAAGTTGTTTTTAATTAAAATTTAGTAATTTTCACTATTCATCAAAATATAAATGTTATCCAAAAAGTTCCAAAATTTTACCCTAGGATAATTTTGATATTATGAATCCAAAAATTTAGTCCATTTTGAGAGGTCAAATTTATAAAATTTCAAAAGTGGGTATTACTATTCATAACGTCTAGTTTGATTGGTTGTGGTGTGTGTTAGAACTCGAAGTTGCGTACAACACACGCTACTGTATTATTCAAAGGGAAGCCTACCATGGAAGCTTGGGGTGTTACAGCTCACATATTAAATCACATGTAGAAACCACTTATAATTCAAAATGTTTCCAAAGGATTATTGGATTTGTTGGCTGCTAATGGGGTGAGGCTAGCTTCACTTGCTATTGGATTCTACCACATTCCATGCACTATTAGGATGATCTTGTTTTTAATATATTGCTATCATGTACCAATTTTTACTATAACAATAATTTTTGTATCCTGTCTAGATATAGATGTTTTTATTTTCATGTTTGAAAATAAAAGTTATTTCTTTTATAAAGAAAACATACATTTTGGCCTGACACATTTAAATAAAATTCATGATGTAGTGAATTAAAAAAAGTATTGGAAATTGATAACAAATTAAATTTTCATGACTTATTTCCCACCTAGACATGTCATCATCATCATGGTTAGGAAAATGGGAAGGAAGTGACGAATCTCTAACAATATGGTTACTCAGAACCTTTTATGTTGAAACCACTTCACAGATGTCATGATGGTTTACAAGGAAAAAAGACATTCCCACCTTTTGGTTGACATGATGGAAGAACAATAGAGATTCTTGAAATGGTATACACTAATCTATGTATACCATTACCATTAGAATCTATAGGAGGGTATTAATGATTCATTAATTTTACTGATGACTTGAGTATATATGGATATTTCTACTTAATGAGGTATAAGTCAGAATATTTTTCTAAATTCAATGACTTAATCAATTAATAAGATAATAAACATAGTAAAATGGTAATTAAACATTGATATGATTATGGTGTTGAATATCTTAACCACAAATTCATTTACATTCTATAAGAGAGTGGGAATCTATCCATGCTCACTCCCCATTATACACCATAGTGAATATTGTTAGTGAAAGGAGTAACCATACCGTTATTGACATGGTAAGGTCAATGATGAGTGATAAAAGTCATCCATTATCATTTGTGGATATTCATTAAATCCTAAAGAACACATTCTAAGACATGTACCAATTAAGGATAATCATATACCACCATATGAGTTAATTTTAGTAATGAAATGTGTGCTCTTACATACTCATCCATGGGATTTGATGTTTTTGTTATTTCCAACTCTAGTATAACATCATGGACCAGTGCACACTATGAAATGTAACTAAACTAGTTTCCACATGATTTCAGGCACTCCATTGTAAATTCTAGAGGCTACAAACTAGTATTGGAGGTCTAAAGAGGTATCATGTGGAGGATATAAAACTTATATCAGATATAAAAATAGATTGTAGAAGAACCAAATATAATCCATCACAAATAAACTAGAAGTAGAATAAAAATAAAATAAAAAATATTGATAAAAAATTTAATGAATTATAGGCCTAAAAAACCATTTCATTCAGACAGTTTATGACCTCCCACTTGGTTGGTCACAAATACATACCATTATAAAAGAATATAAATGCACAAGATCCCCAAATAGTCCAATCCATGCCACATCCCTATCATTAATCTCATCGGATCCATCCCACTCAACCATTCTAGTCTAGGCCTCAATGTAACCTATGATTGAAGTAATCATGTGACAGATTCTTGGGTACCAATGTGAAATGGAGGTCCAAGCATTGTCGGAGTAAAAAACATAGTCATGAACTGCCAAGGTAGTCCCATGTCAACCAGTATACATAGTTATATGAGCATGTAACATGTTGAAAAAAAAAATTTGAATAATAAATAATATAATTCAAAAGTAATTACTTTTAACCAATGCTAAAATATATTTGAACACAATATATGAAACATTACAACCTATGTACCAACCATAAAATTTTCGATCCTTATGATCAAGAACTCAATAAACCATACATGCTTCATCAAGTGTTAGGATGTCTCTACGAATATCATGATATCTTATCAACCATATCCTAGTGTATCCTAAAAATCCCTCATAGCTAAGATCAATATCCAGAAAATCATGATGAGTGGCTGAATATCCAAATTAATGTTGTCTCGAGAATCCGTAAAAAATTTAGCTATAATGAATGGATTGAGGCTGATTCTATGGAATCCCTAGGAATAATAGTTCCAAATTCATCCCCAAAGTCACCATGCCAAGTGGGAAGATCCTAGGAATCCAAGGAATTATAATCAAGAATAATTATTATCATCATGATTTACTAGATAGATTCTAGGGATGACATGGTAATCTCATAATAATCAAGATACCAATAAATCAATTCCCCAAGACTACATGGATATATCCTAGATATGGCAGGCATCCTAGGGATATGTTGTGTCCTATGTTTCTCATATATACCTAAGGTTAAATCCCAAACTACAAATAATTATTTATGTGGATTAATACTTATACCCAAGATACACATTGGGAAACCATAGTGACATCAATGTATCCCAGACATATCATACTAGTCTCATATAACACCCCAATCCAAATACCAAGAAGTATCTTTGTGCATCCCATATATCATTATCATATCAGGACCATCAGCTGTGTCACATGAAGTATGTTCGGATAACATAACTATATATAAAATAAATACATAATGGTATTAATAAAAGTCAATGATTGAAAAAATTCTTAAAACATCACTACAATCCATATCACCATGGGTTTATATGTTCTGTGTGGGTTCTAAGATGAATCCCTCAACTATCTCTACCCAAGATATATTCACCCGCGTAGGGATGGTTGGTTACTGAGGAAACCACTAGGGTTCCTATGTTACAAAATAATAGAGGTACCCTCGCATGGTCCATAAGTCTTGATCTAATTAATAGTTATAAACATTATTCCTGGGGGAATACAACACCCCTTTTCATCATCTTCAAGATAGCACAGCCTCCCCGGCTACAAGTGGTACACCATATTAGCAACACTCAAGAGATGGTACGTGACCTATCTAGGTCCCAAAGGTCCCAAAAAGTTTCTTCCCTCACCTAACCTATCACCCATATCATGTTCTTTACTAACCTAGGATAAGCACATCTCAAGGGTCCAATGTGCATTAAAACACCAAGGATAAAATTTTTAGGCCTTTAACATTTTATGGATGAGTTAACCAGTTAGTGTATAAGGACCTACAATGGCTCTGGAACCCTTGTGTAGACTATATATGATCATTTAATTTAATTAGTTTTAATAATTTTAATAAATCTCAATTTAGCAGTTTATTTTCTTAATTAACAATTGTAATAATTCAAAGACCGATCAACCTAAGGTTGTGAGGCAACCTGTTGTAATCAATATGGGAAAATTCATTGACCATATAGTGTGTACACAATACCACATATCATTATTCAACACTTTCCACTTACTTCCATAGGTCAAAAGTAGATTCTATGCATTCTGAGGTCTATCTATGCTCAATCTAAGTCACTTAGACTCATAAGAACATACACCATACCAAGGAACAATACAACATTAATTATATTACATTATAATTAATAAAGAATGTTTTTTTCAAAATAGCATAATGCACAAATTTCTCAATGAATTCCATTAACGTGCTAAAACCACATTAAATGGCACACCAAATAGTTCACCTCAGATCTCCAGACCTACACCAATGAAAATCACAACATGTAATTACAAATCAATTGGAAATTAAAATTAATTGAAAATAAAAACCCTTGATAAATTTACACGATGAAACACCTTTAATGAAATGAATATTGGAGGCATTCAAAAATATTCATGAGATGATCTCTTCCTTGAAAAAATTAAATACCCCTGAGAAATGGGAAATTACACTATGCTCTCATGGAATCTCCAATGAAAGCCAAGCTAGTGAATATAAAAATTAGAACTGAGAGAAGAAGAGTTAATCAGATCCTACAAAAACCAGAAATTCCCATTGAATCGATGAGAGAAGCCCTTTGAATGACCCCCTTATTGGGAATTGAGGAGGTAAGGAAAGGGGGAGACCCCTAGTCACACACACAAGAGAAATAGGATGAAGGGGGTTACCCCCTCTAAAAACATAAAGAGGTTAAAGCATAATTATCCCCTTTAAATTTTCCACTGATGAGCTAGTGTAGGAAACCTCAAGAAAGTAGTCACTAGAATTAGCTATTTATACTTCCATAAAACCTTGAATAGTCAATGGTTTCTACTAGCTAGCTGGTCAAACTCCAATATCTTTGGTTACAACATCCACCTGACCTCTCACGAGGCTCCATAAATACCACAAGATTACCCTGAATCCTCAAATCATGTTTAAATAACTTCTTAAACGCTCTTAAACTCTCAAAACTCAATTTCAAATCCCATTTCCCAAAATTACCTATCCATTAACTGTAAAACATATATTTTTATTGAACATAACTGGCTTATTGAACATGATGCATAAAAAACTCCTCACTATAGCACTTTTTGTACTAGAGTATTCATGATGGTTATTTATCATTCCCTCCCTACCTGTTTCGGTCATAGATTCATCCCCAACTAGTTAATTTCATTATAAAAAGCCTAAAAAATATTATAATGTCAACCCTAATATTTAGGAACTTATGCAATTGAACCGTGTGACGATGCTCATAACCATTACTAAAACATTGAGATAACATTACATTAGCCTATCCACCCAAAAACACAATCAAATTATTAGAAAAAACATCCATTAGTCTATGGTGATATCCACCATAGGGCTTAAATCATGACTACATATTCTAATTCCTTAGAACATCCTCCATTAGAATTGAAATTTGGAACTACATACTAAAATTCCATCGATGATCCCAACATATTTTACATTCTACTATGCCCAAACATATGTGAAACCACCATTATAAAAATAAAGCCTCTCTTCATTATCAAATTTGAAAAAATATATACACCCCCCTATCCAAGAATATCATTTTCATACCATATTTTCACCAAATATCCTTATATAGAAACTCAAAACAGAATTTCAGTATAGAAAACAATACCCCCTGTGCAATTACAGACTCACCACATTCTATCCCAAATAAATATAACCATAAGACCTCCTATTGAAAACCTTTATTGAGAACACTAAATTATACACACTGAAACAATTCTAAAATACCAAATCATTATCATATAAGAAAAATGGAATACTAGTAATCTCTAATTACCCACACTAATATCTATATCTGAAACCTAGTTTGATCTCTTTAATTGTCTCATCAACTAACTAATTCCATGACAAGATTTTCACGAGTATAGATTGATTCATAATAAAACTCATTTAGATAATAATAATCCATCCCAAGCCTAATTCCCATATTCAGTCTTCATACATCAAGAGATCCAAATATATATCAATCACTCACATTTTTATTGGAATCCAATATCTATCTGAACATTCTACCAACTAGTCTCCCAAAACCACAACCCTACACACAAAAGGTCATACAACCCACAACCGATAGAATACTCCCCACAATATGAGTTTTCTTAACATTGATTCCATTAATCAAAACCTCAAACATCAAATCCCACACTTTCTTCATCCCATCACATGATGACATGGTGGGGATGAAACTACTCATATTTAGGTGATGATACAAAACATCGTTCCACACCCATTACCACCTCCGGTAATGACTTCCACAAAATTTGTCATTATCCATTGCATGATGATGGTATCACTCTCTAAAGGATGATAGTGTAATACACACAATACAAAATCCATTATATCACTCATAGAGCATAACCTCTAAAATTACTCTTTTAAAACATGTGTGTCGATCCTTCCAAGCCACTCTCACCTTATCGTATTAACACCATACAAGGATGGACTATTGGATCAACCATTCCATTTTCACTAGGTCCATTTTGATGTTTCCTACACCAAAAATTAAAATTTCTATTTTATTAAAAATAATATGTCACCATGCCCAAATTATTTCATCAAGACCATCGGTCATCGCCCCACCCTTGGTCGCTCAACAACATTTGATTTAAATAGGTACCACATGCAAACTAGCTATACAATTTATTTATTATCAAAGGTAAAAGGAATAAAATCCCATACCACCAAATCACCCCCCAGAAATTTATGTTCCCATAACTATTACTTGAGAATCCAAACATATGATGAGCCTGCACCCAATTCCATTGCAATCACAAGTGTACACCGATGCTCTCACCATTATACTAATATAATCCCAAGGTCAACAAGGTTATGCCCTTAAATTGTCTTACACATAATATCATATTTAAACTAAAAGCACCATCACTCAAGGTGATCAACTTCATGACAACCCAAGGAATTACCACACCCTTTTCAAAACCTAATAACACATCTCATTCATAAGTCTAAATCCCACCCATGCCATTCCATTTTAGGGTGCCCTCAAGCCCTAATTTACCACTCTTGTGGGTTCCCTTACACATAAAACTCAGCATAGACTCAGTAAAATGCTAAACCATGTCTATTTATCTCTATGTATTCCCACATAGCCTAAACCATATCTCACTAGGGCCATAAATCAATATACAATCCTAAAATTACTTTCTAATCTAATAAAACTTCTCATATACCAACACCCTCTCAAGGGTCTCCCAATATAATTGTATATCATTGTAAATACCCTCATTATTGTAGCTCAAATAACATGGTTACTTTATTAAATTGGCTATAGATACAATGAATCACATCCTGAAGGTTTGAATATTTTAGTAGTCTTGGTAAACTATATAAATACATAAAATTAAAATTATATTTTAAAACATCAAAAACAAAATGAATTTTCATTGATAATTCCTTTATTCCCCTTAGTGTATCCTTGCATATAAAACACAAAACACTTCCTTGTATCTTGGAGAAAATAAAACACAAGGAATGGGTCAGCTTATATTCATAATAACGTTAAGCATACAAAAGAATATACGAATAAATAATAAATAACCAATATGGAAAAGTAAAGAACTAAAATACATTCCATTTAATCAATAAATAGAATAGAATATTATATGAATGAATGATGATACAAAATTTCCATATAAATAATCACATTATATTGAAAATTATCCTTGGATATTATAAATAATAGAATAATAACATGGGAAATCAGTAACTGAATTAATAGTAATGGAATTCATAATGCCATACATATAAACCACATTATCAAGTCTCCATTCCAAGACATATAATACCATCAATTCTTAATTCCAGGACATCTAATAAATTTGTAAGGCCTAAGCTAAAACCTAATATTTTTTTGTATCATGGGATATACCGATCCATCGAGGGGATATAGTGGAAACCACATGTCACTTACTAAGTCTAACACATTCCTTATATATATAAATGATATAACTAAATCCATATTCCTTAAATAAATAAATATGTGTTAGTATTGGAAGAACTAGTTTTATGATATATCAACAATTTTTCGAATCAAACTAATCTTAAACCATCCAAAAAAATATGACGAATGAAATAATTTGAGTATATCTTCAACATAATATTCAACAATGGATTTTGACATATATGGAAATACCTTAAATATAATTTTGAATATTTATTTAGATAAATACCCTTTTTTAATTTGAAAATAATTATTAAAATCTAAAAACTGTGCATTTAATAATTAGATAATTTTCCTTCAAGTTAACCTTGTAAAATTTTAAAGTAATATTCAGATCATTGAGGAATCATGATTGTAGTAAATTAAATTCATTCCATATTAGTTAAAAATTCCTTTCACACTTTTAAAAAAAGACATAAAGTACCTTTTTTAGAAAATGATACGAGGATTCATTTTAATTTTCTTTTAAATAAAAAACTGTTAAAAATGAATCTTAATAATCATTAGAGAATAGTAGAATTTTTTTTGATTTTTTTAGAAATCATAGACATTGAAAATAAATATTCTCTAGAATATACTAAATCATAAACAATCCTGAATAATGATGATATTTAGAAATAAATCTTTAGTACATGGATTTCTTTTGAATCGTAAACCCCATAAAAGAAGTAAATTAAAATGAAATATTAAATAAAATGAATAAAAAGAGATTCATGATATTTTTTGTAATGGGGTTTTTATTTATACTACAAAAAAATAATTAATTGGTGAATATTTCATATGTCCTATTGAAGAAAAAGTGAGACGAGAAAGCCTTACCTCATGTTCAATTTCCTTAGTATATGTTTGATACTTCTATACAATAGATATAGATTTATTATAAATATAATAAAGAACCATAATAATATATATAATAGAATATATTATTTAATTATTCCCTTATACACTCATTTAATAAAAGATTTTATTAAATTACTATTCTAGGTGATATCTACTTCGTTTTTCATTTATGTTTTTATTCAGAAATCATAGTCCTTCTACTTTGATCATTATTCCTTCATCTAAAGAATGTTAATAATGATATTAATATAATATATAATAATTATATATGTATTCATAATAATACTAAAAATTTAGATATAAAAAAATGAGTAACATCATTCATGGAAATGGTAGGTTATACGTATACATGAACCCTTTGGCGTGGTAACCAAAATTATGAAGCATACTATTCATATTGATAAATCATAAAAGGGAACAATTTAATGAATTTTTACCAAATAAATAAAAATATTTAATCCATTTTTAGAAATTCAAAACATATAAATTGGTATAATTTAATTTAAAATTAAAATGGAATAATGCAATGAAAAATAACTTTTTAGAAAAACAATTTTTAAGCCTAAAAATGTTATTCTTCCAAATTCAAACATGAAATTTAATAAAATGTAAATAATTGGATTATTAATAATATTATATAACTAATTTTTCTTTGAAATTTTCTTAAAGTAAAACGTAACTATGAAATGGATGAAATAAAAATAAATTTTTCAATAAAAATCTATATTTTGACTATTCACTAGAAAATAAATATTTTTAGAAAAAATTAAAAAATTCACCCAATGTTAAATTTCATATTATGAGTTTGTATATGAATTTAATTTTATCAAATACATTTTCTAAAAGTATAAAAAATTATTCATATTATTTTCTCATAAAAGTAATGAAAATTATTTTTGAAGACAATATTTGAAATGACATTAAAAAAATTGGAGGGTTTATTTATAATGAATGAATAAGTAAATTTGTATTTATTCATATATTTATATATATTTCATAATATATTTAATGATACTCAAAATATCAAATTTATTGACTTGTTTACAATGGTCATATTTATATATTTTTATTTTGAGGTTCGTTTAAGCTCGGTGTTATAGACGTATACAATATTAAACATATTTTTATTTTAAATTCTCAGGGTGTTACACTCAGGTGATATCAACATCCCAAAAATTCATTGATTCTAAATGAGTATCCATAAAAATTACTACCTCTTGAGAATAAAGTATCTCAAATGGAGTTCATAAATATATACACAACAACATCATCCTAGACGATCAATATCTAGAAAACTATATTCTCTCAGTTTGGTTAAGTAAGTATACATTCCAAGATGTATGTGAAAAACATATAGTTTTTTACTAGAAATATAAATAACTAAATAGACACAACACTCTCCCCAAGGGGTTTATTTATGGGGATTTAAATTCCCCTTTACTAACCCCTCAGAGTCACTACTGATCCCTTATTGATGGAACCATGTCACCATTTCCATTATAAATCATCTCACTATTGGATCCTCAAGACCATCCACCAGAGTAAAATTTACATACAAGGTAGCCCAACTGAGTAAAATGAAACCAATTAATTATTTTAGAAACCACCATTTGGGTAGTCACTAACACATTAATAATATGCGCTTCAATCAATAGTTAGAAAAATCACATTATAAGGTCTATAGAATGTGAATCATATTTGTCTCATATGATGCATTGGATTACTCTTGACTCTATGGGACAAGATCCAAAAATTATAATAACTATAAGGATGAGAACATTCCAATTTCTAGAATCCATAGATCACAAAACATAAATCTCAAAAATTATGTGTATCATAATAGGTAAAAATCAAAAACAAAAATAATAGTGCAAGCCAATGAAATCAGTCTCATATCCATAGTAACCTCGACTTCCACATGAAATGGTGTTCATGAATAACCAATATAGGTTCCTTCAGAAGCTCTGAATCATTATTATTTCCATATTATTCCAATCATAAAATAGTAATATTTTAGAACCATGATGAATATGAACTGTATCACATCCAAATCTCTAATATCATATGATACATACCAATAAACAACGTTATTTTGGGCCTCATCCTAACTAATGAATTAAAAAATTATGAGAAAGCTTCTCAGTGACAAATCAAAAATGATGGATCAAGTATGTTGTGAGTATAAAACTAAATAGGTATTCATCAATGAAGTAATGTACCAACAAGTATATATAGTGATATGGTCATGTGACATGCTTAAAATAAATAAATAAGGTATTTAATAATATATAAAATTAACCAACAATTATTGTTCCTGCCTAATGTTAGAATATCTCTCAGCACATTGTGTGGATCTTTCCAACCAATTTGCTGACCATAAAATTATTGATCCTTAGGCCCATGAACCCAGTCAACCATACCTCTTTTGGCCAATACTATGGAATCTTTAATCCTAAAAAAATATTACCCAATCTATATAAATATCAGAACCTTGTGTATCTTAAAAAATCAACATACCCAAGATCAATGAACAGAAAATCATGATGAATCTATTAATATCCAGATTAAAAAAATCCATTTACTATCTCTAAAAGTTAGGTATAATTAATGGTTTAAGGTTGACTCCCAAGCATCTTAGGGGATCACTAAGTCAATTTAATCCCCCAAATTCACCATTCAGAGTGGTCAGATCCTATGCAATATAGGTATCTTAATCAATAATAATTAATTTCACCAGACATGACTAGATGAACACTACGGTTGACATATAAATATCATAGTAATCATGATAGTAATAAAAATAGTCATCCATGTCTATACTTCTAGATCCTAGACATGCAAGGAATCTAAAGGACACGTGGAATATAGGGGATCCCATTTAGACCTATGTTGGAATCTAGGTGTCCTGGGAATTATTTACATGCATCAATAACTAGATCTTAGGATACACATCAGGCATCCATGATGACATCAACAAATAAAATATTTGTCATACTGGTCTTATGAATGATTAAAATTCAGATCCCAGAATGTACCTATGCGCATCATCCAAATCATCATCACATCTAGACTGTAATCTAATTCCTAGGAAGAAATTATAAGTACCATAACTATATCCACAATAAATTTAGAATGGCATAATTAAAATTCAATATTCAGTTGAATTACAATACCTAACAATAAAATACATACACCCATGTGTTTACATGTAGTGTGGTTTCTAAGGTGACAATAAAAACCATCTCAACACAAGACATACTCACCCATTCCAAGTCAGTCAGTCTTCTGGGAACCGACTAGGGTATCCAATTTCAAAAAAATAATAGATGGATCCTTGCATGGGTTTTTCGTCTTGGTCTAACTCTTATGAAAACATTCAATGATCGAGGGAATACTATGTATAAATAAATCATCACAATGATAGTGATACCTCCCAAACTATATAGTTTATGTCACATTTACTACACTGAAGAGTTGTCACGTGACCCAACTTAGTCCCCAAAGACGTACAAGGTCATATGCCCACCCAACCCATCACCCAAAACCTAAAATCTACCCACCAAGGATGAGAATGTCTCAAGGGATCTAAGAATCTCATGGAACAGAAGTTTAATTGTTTAATACTTTTAACATTGGTGGATTAAGAAAATTGTTAGTTTCCAAGGAACTATAGTGGTTTGAGACCCCCTGGGAATTCCATCAGTGATCATTTCTTTTAATTGGATTTACCAATTTAATAAATTATAAAAATATCATTTTATTTATATATATAAATATTACACTATTTTAAATTTGGTTCACCATAAGGTATAGATGACACATTTCACAATGAATATAATCAATTTCAAAAACAATATAATGTGTATTTAAGAACCCCTACCTTTATTTGATGGTTCCAACTTATTTCCAATTGTAAACAGTAACTACCAAGGCTCGTCGAGGCCTGCCTAAACTCAATTGAACTCAACTACATTCATAAGAACCTACTACAGAGGAAGACTCTATTCAATAATATCTAGAGTAATTTATAATAAATTAAACAATTTATAATAAATATGAATAATTCCAAAATATCTCACCACATGTCATCACTATAAAGGAACAACATCCAATGGCACCCCAAGGTTCTACATAACATCCATGACACTAATCTAAGAAAAACCCATATATTAAATAGAAAATAAATTGGAAATTTAAATTAATTTCGAATGAGAACACTAGATAAATTCACAATGTTAAAAACCATTGAATAATAAAGAATGAAGACATTCATGTGTCTTATCAAGATGAAAACCCCATGATAATTGGGTGATTCCAACGTTTCCTGGTAAAACTTTCAATAAAAACTCTCTCCGTAAGATAAACTATAGAACAAGTAGAATAAGAGATCAATGGAGAATGATGGAACAAAAAAACATTCCTTGAATTGACGAGATAATTCCTTTAAAATACCCCCTTGAAGGGGATTGAATAAGGCATGATGTTGGGAGAAAACCTTAAATGGACACACTAGATAAAGATGAGGGAGGTGATTTCCCCCCATAAAAACCCTATTGGTAAATGGAATATTAAATCATCTTAAATGATTTTTGGATGGATAATGGCTGATGTGAGTATATGTAACTTATGCTAGGCCCCGTTAACCAACTATTGTTTCAAACTAACTCGCAAGTGGCTTTGCAACATCATTTTCTATAGTAGACACCCAATCTCTCATGAGTCTCCTTGAATCCCATGGTTTTAATCCAAACCCTCCAATAATTTTTAAAACACCACTTTAGAGATATTAAAAATATAGAAACACTATTTTGAATCATAGTTTTCAAAATGACCTATCCTCTAATTTGGAAATTTAATTATCTTGAATTTGAACGACCTGTATGGACACGAGGTTCTACATAAGGAAACAAACTAGAACCCTAAGGCATTATGTGTATCTTTATATGATATCCCATGGAAATAATGGGGTACTATCTATACAACCCCATAAAAAATATGTTGACTAGCATAAGACAATCTAGTTTTCTTAAGATGGAGTACATTCTCATGAAGGATAATGGAAGAAAGAATAACTATGTTGAGTTTTATGTTCTTGATACAGATAATTTGGTACTGTAACATGTACCAAAGGTCCCTATGGGATATATTTTTTCTGAAACACAAGTACTGCGTATGAGAACTAGAGTTTTAGTGGAACATAAAACATATAGTTTTCTAGTCATTGAAGATGGTGAATTATTATTCGTTGAAAACAATTATCCTATTTCCTAAAAGGATATATTAAAGATCTTATAAGATATAATATGGAAATAAGAAATGAAATATGAGATGGATTCCATGTATCTGAATCATGTTTGGGTTCTAATTGATCTTTTAGTTAATATGTAACACCCCAAGCTTCTACGGTACGTTTCCCTTCGAATAATGCGATAGCGTGTGTTGTACGCAACCTCGAGTTCTAACACACACCACAACTAATTAAAATAGCCGTTGTGAATAGTAATACCTACTTTTTGAAATCATATATATTTTATATTTCAAAATGGACTTCATTTTTGGATTCAGAATATCGAAATTAGCCTGAGGTGAAATTTTGGTACTTTTCGGATAACTTTCATATTTTGATGAATAGTGAAAATTACTAAATTTTAATTAAAAACAACTTTTTTAATCAAAATAATTAATAGTGATAAATTATGAATTTGAGTGGTTTTAAAGTATATTTAGAATATATTTTTACCATTTAATATAATGTTGGTCATTGGACATAATTTTACAATTAAACCGAACATAAACAAGTGTCAATCTTTTGATAGTTATTATCTCTTAAAAACACGCTTTTTGTTTTGACAGCGGGAATTAATTTTAAATTAATTTCTGCCACTTCTGTGTTTTGAATTTAGGAAAATGGATTCCATATTTGGAATCAGGATGTTCAAATTGTGTAAATAGGTAACTTTTATTTTTAGACATTTTGAATAATTACTGCGGTAATTATTTTATTTACCATGGTTAAGGGTAAATCCGGTAAATAAGGGTTAAAAAAATAATATTATAATAATACTAAATTACCCTAAAAACGTGTCTTAACCCTATTGGTTGATAGATGGTCGACCATGGGCATCTTTGTGTCTATTTTGGGACCCCATGGATCCACTTGTAAGTGATAATGACACTTTATTTTAATTTAGTTAAAATGAATACAAAAATGACACAAGCATATATCTTTTAGAACAACAATTTTTACCTAGGGTTATATATGTTGTATTTTAGATTATAAATTTTCATTAGAAAGCTAAAAAGATTTTCTACATAATGATATTTTATTTATAATTTTTAGACATTAAATAATTTATTTTATTTATGACACAATGATGATGCAGTAATTACTATAATAGTGAAAAATTAAAATAATTGATATTATAAATACCCAAATAAATATAATATGAAACTTTTAATGAATTAAACTAATTTTCTAGGCTAATATGATATATTAGGATTGATTTAATGGACTTTGTTAGAAGTAATCAATCTGTTATGAGTTTCACAAAAATCAACTATTGAATAGTGTCAAAATTGACATAAAAGAGTTCTTAAAACAAATATTATATTATTAATTGATATTAAATTCCTAAAAATCTAAGGTTCGGCCAAGAGACTTATATTATGATAGGTTAATCATTAATGGACCACTTGGGGGTCGCTTGGATGTATATAGTAAGTTTATTAACCATATTATATAAAAATACAAAGAGACATTGTAAAAGTGAAACTAATTAACTTAGAGTTAATACTTAAAGATAAGGTTAATATAAGTACCAAAACCTGTCTAAATTCTATTGGATGAGTTGTTTTCGACCTATCCCCACCTCATCCTTTGAATAGTCAACTTTGGAGCCTTTAGAAACTGAATATGAATTTATTATAAATTAATATTTCTAGCTTTTCCAAAGGTGCCCCTCACCCCTCTTATAAAAGGGCACTCCTCCTTCTCATTTCTTCACACCTCTAAAGCCTTTTCGTTCGGCCAAACTCTGCCCAAATACTCTCCCAACATCCCTCACTACAACCTAGAGTCCTTAGTTTGATCAGAAAGCCAACCTAAGGAGCCCTTTTGATCAAATCAAAAGGAAGAACCCGAAGAAGAGGTAATGATTTCACCACCCTTTTCTAAGTTCATTTCTTCTTCCACTTCTTCTTCCTTTGTTCTTACCATTCTGAAATAATAACTCCAGTATCTCACATATACTGTGATGTTATTATAAATATGGTACAATCATATTCAGTATTCTATCCACCCTTTGAATAACATGTCACCATACGTGCGTACGTACGGCTTACCGTCTCCACGTCGTGGTGTAATTGTTATTCAATATAATATTATTTGGATGGGTATAATAATGATGTGTAACTCATGTAAATAATAAATATAACATGTTAATGATTCTTTATATATGATATACCATCCATTTATATATTATTTTAATATCAAAAGAATGATATTGTCGCTCGTGCGTACGTACGGACTACCGTCTCCACGAACGCGATGAGATTCATTCTCCATCGTATCCATTCAAGTATAATTATCATTTGATGATTTAAAAATGATGTTTAAGGACTGTATATCATTCTGGATATGAATAAGATACAACAACCATGGCTTATGTAACAAAACATATAAAAGAAAATGAGTAAGTTAACTCCCGAAACGACGATAATTCTAAGATATTATTAACAAATCAATGTTAAAAGATCATATATGATATCATATTAATATATATGATTCTTTTATAATTTAATAACAACTATTTCACCATTATACAGGAGGTTAACCTACCCCAACCAAGGAAAAGTACAAGGTAAGGGTTATTTCACAATCTCTTCATTATCCGAGGTTGTTTATATGTAACAATCTACCGGGATCTCTTTATCATCCACATCCATGTTTCTTAAAAATGTATTTCAAAACATTTTTACTATTTAAAAGAATATGGGTTAAAGTCATTTATACCTTTTTTTGACTTTTTATAAGAGGTTTATAAAGGAATCTTTCCGTCGTTTTCAAAACAAGGTCCTTTTTAACCTTTTCGACAGAATTGAGGTAAGAATGTTTTTTTTTAACTTATACGGCAGGTGCTGTTATTTTACGCCGTTATAAAATCTTCAAAGCTTTCCTTACAAGCTTATAAGAATATTTTCAAAGAAAATGTTTTATTTTATATGGATCTTAAATGATTTCAAAATAAAAGGAGATACTTCTTTAAAAAGAATTTTGATTTCATCTATGTCAACATCCTTTGATGGATTTTAAGATTATTTGAAGTTGATTTATTATGATACAAAACTTCTATATTGTATTGAAGGTTTTGTGATATGTTTGACTGTGGATGTGCTATTTTTATACCATTCATAGTTTATGGTGAAATTATTGACATTTCGTATGCTAGTTTTAATACGAATGTTTATGTTATGTTTAAACCTTTTCATATGGGAATGCATTGGACTTAATAAGTGACGGGTGGAGCCCGCTATAGCTCCTCGATGCATCGGTAGGTCTCATGAGACAAACTAGTGTCTTGGCACAAGGCCTTGACAAAATCTTATTTGTAGTCTTGGCACGAGGCCTTGGCTATGTGGTTATGATAGTCTGGCATTATGCATTCCAACATTATGAAAGTGGTTATTGATTTTTGCATGTGATTATTCGATTAGTAGAATATCCATGTGAATAAGTAAATGGCATTATTTAATTTTATTTATGCCATACCATGTTGAAAGTTCATGTTTGAAAGGCTTTTGTTTTAGTTATACATTGCCTTAAAAGTTTATTCTTATTTTATGAAAGTTTCCGCTATATTGTTATCCTTACTGGGCATTTGAGCTCACCCCTTTTCTATGTTTTATTTTTCCTAGGAAGTGAAGAAGTAAGTTATGAATGACCTGCAGGGATATTATGTGGGGATATGAGTGTGGATTATGGAGACAATATGTTGTTGTAGTAGTTTTGCGTTTAATGATGTAATGTAAAACTTATGAATATATCTAGTGTTTCCAAGGCTACTAAACCAATCGGTCTTTCGAGATTTGATCTTTCTTGTGATCATTCCAATGTTATGTAATTAATGCACCGACTCTGGGTAGCTGGGGTCGGGGCGTTACAGTTGGTATCAGAGGAAGTTTAGTACAAACCTTGGAAGCTAGATTTAGATAAACTCTGATTAGAGCACATAGACCTAAGATGAACTTTGGGGATTAGTATAGAAGAACTTCCTAGAATTTTGGTATTGTAGAGACTTTGTGAGTTTTCCGAGCAATACATCCCTGTCTGGATACGAGCAGGTAGAGGCAGCTCTGGCACAGATGTACCTAGGGGTAAAACCCGAAAACACCGCTTTGAGCTAGACTCGAACGGGAACTGGTGCACGACAACGGGCCTTGCTGCACTCTTGGTTACGACACTCCCGGGGGATATGCTTAGGATAACTCTCACTTTCTTTACAAATCATTATGAAGGGTTTATGAGTATATACTTCCTCAAAGAAAACATATTTATGATTATGGATTATATCCATAGATAGTTCAATTTATGTTTAGTGTTTTATAAGTATGGGATTATGTATTTTGATTCATAAACTGATCTAGTTTATGACATTGTTTAGAAATGGCGCCTAGTGGAAGAAATGGAAACCGTATCAATGCACGCACTCCATGTAGGGATTGCCCTCCTGCTCAAGATAATTATAGTGGGGCTGGTGATGCAACTGGTGCTGATCAGCTAATCACCGTACTGGGACAACTTACTCAGGTTATGAATAATAACCTTACCCGTATGGAGCACCCTGATCCGCAGCGTGGAGGATCAATGTTAGATCGATTCATGAGACAACAACCACCAACGTTCAATGGGAGTACAAATCCCTTAGTAGCTGAGCAATGGATATTTTCCCTAGAGAAAATATTTCAGGCTCTGGGGAGTAGTGAAAGGGAAAAAGTTACCATGGCAGTTTACCGCCTCACTGGAGATGCTGATCAATGGTGGTCATTGATTCAAAACATGAAGGAAGATGATGAAGTATCAAACATGGAATGGAGGGAGTTCAAAGATCTGTTTTTTGAAAAATACTTTCCTCGCGACCATCGAGCAGATATGGAAAGGCAATTTCTGAGTCTGAGACAAAAGGAGGATGATAATGTCACAAAGTATGAGGCTAACTTTACAAGGTTAGCGAGGTATGCTGGAGATTATATTCGCAACCCAAGAAGTAAGATTGATCGTTTCTTTGATGGGTTAAAACCATTTCTCCGTCGAGCATTAGTCTCACAATCCTTTTCGTCGTACGAAGACATTGTCTCATGTGCTATCAAGAACGAAAAAGAATTCTCTAAGTCTTATGACTTTAAAGCGAAGCAAGAGAAGAAGAGACCTGCTGATCAATCTGGGAATGGAAATAAGGGGAAGAAGGGAAAGGTTGAATATCCATCTTGTGGTAAATGCGGGAAGAAACATCCTGGTACTTGCTTGAAGGGAATGGGAGTCTGTTACAAGTGTGGTGAAAAAGGCCACCAAGCTCATGATTGCAAGGGGAAGAAGGAAGCTACCAACGTTCAGTGCTACAATTGCAGGGAGATGGGGCATTATGCAAATGCATGTCCTAAGCGTCAGGAGAACTTACCTCAGAAAAGGCCAAGGGATCAAGGCCAGGCTTATGCTATCACTACTGCTGAGGTAGAAACTCCAAAAGACGTGGTGGCAGGTAATTTAATGGTTTCCTCAAGTTTAGCAAATGCATTATTTGATTCTGGATCATCGCATTGTTTCATATCTTCCCAGTTTGCTAAGAAAATTAGATATTTCCAATTTGATTTAATAAGGGAGTTGTCAGTTAAAACTCCTAAGGGAAGTATCGTTGCAACAAAGTTTTGTGAATCAGTCCCCATTAGAGCACATAAATTTTCTTTATCTGCTGATTTCATCGTCATACCTATGATTGAGTTTGATATAATCCTCGGTATGGACTGGCTTTCGGACTATGATGCGAAGATTTATTGTAAGAAGAAAGAGGTTACGATTCTTGATGATAATGATAAGGAACACCTTATTTTTAGAGCAGAATCGTCACCACCTAATTCTTATTTAGACCCACCCCCAGTAGCTCAACTTAATTCAATTATTGGGGAGGAAGAGAATGAAGTAACTATCGGTGAGGAAAGGAATGTTCAAATAGAGGGTGTACCTGTTGTGAAAGAATTTGTAGATGTATTTCCGGAAGATTTACCTGGACATCCTCCAGAACGAGAAGTTGAGTTTTCCATTGATTTGATTCCTGGATCAAGGCCTATATCGAAGACCCCTTATAGAATGGCCACTGTAGAGTTAGTCGAACTAAAGAAACAACTAGAGGAATTGAGTAATAAGGGATTTATTCGCCCTAGTGTTTCTCCATGGGGAGCCCCTGTTCTTTTTGTTAAAAAGAAAGATGGATCTATGAGGTTATGTATCGACTACAGGGAGATCAATGCTATAACGATAAAGAACAAGTATCCCCTACCTCGTATTGATGATTTATTTGACCAACTGCATGGAGCTCAATACTTTTCAAAGATTGACCTTCGATCTGGATACCATCAGTTGTGTGTGAAGAAGGAAGACATTCCGAAAACAGCATTTCGAACCAGGTACGGGCATTACGAGTTTACTGTAATGCCGTTTGGATTGACTAATGCACCCTCTGTATTCATGGATCTGATGAATAGAGTTTTCAAGGAGTATCTCGATGAATTTGTGGTGGTATTTATTGATGATATCTTGGTATACTCCAAAACCTACGAAGATCATGAAAATCACTTGCGCATTATCTTGAAGACTCTGAGGAGGCATGAATTATATGGGAAGTTTAGCAAGTGTGAATTCTGGCTTCAGGAGATTTCTTTTCTTGGCCATATTGTCTCTAAAGATGGAATCTCTGTTGATCCTTCTAAGACCAAGGCAATCCAAGAATGGCCAGCACCTACGAGTATAACTGAGGTACGTAGTTTTATTGGTTTGGCAGGTTATTATCGACGTTTCGTCCAGAATTTTGCCCGATTGGCTAACCCATTAACGAAGCTCACACGTAAAGGGGTTAAATTTGTTTGGACAAAAGAGTGTGAAGAATGTTTCGAAGAACTGAAGAGAAGATTAGTCAATGCTCCTATATTGACTCTACCATCGGGGAATGATGGGTTCGTTATTTATAGTGATGCATCGAAGAAAGGACTTGGCTGTGTCCTTATGCAGAATGATAGAGTTATTGCCTATGCATCACGACAGTTGAAAATTCATGAACAAAACTATCCTACTCATGATCTTGAGTTAGCAGCTGTGATCTTTGCTTTGAAGATATGGAGGCACTACCTCTATGGTGAAAAATGTGAGATTTATACTGATCACAAGAGTTTGAAGTATATTTTTTCACAAAAAGAACTCAACATGAGGCAAAGGAGATGGCTTGAATTACTCAAGGATTATGATTGCACGATACACTACCACCCGGGGAAGGCAAACAAGGTGGCAGATGCTTTGAGTAGAAAAGACCATGGAGTTCTGAACATGATGAGAATTGAAAGGGATCCAATTTTCATGGATCTAGAGAAGATGGACATGGGAATAACCAGGGAAGGTGAAACATCAATGCTTTTTCAAATGGTTGCCAAACCATCTTTACTAGAAAGGATTAAGAGTTCTCAGACTGATGATGAAGAATTCCAAAAGAAGATTAAAGCTGTGAATGATGGGAGATTGAGAGACTTTGTGTATGAAGATGGAATTTTGAAATTCGGGAAGAGACTTTGTGTTCCCAATATACCTGATCTAAAAAGGGAATTGCTGGATGATGCTCATAGTTCCAATTTCTCTATACACCCTGGGAGCACCAAAATGTATAGAGATTTGAAGGAACATTTTTGGTGGGACAACATGAAGAGGGAGATTGCTGATTTTGTGTCAAGATGTATGGTTTGTCAACAAGTGAAAGCTGGAAGGCAACAGCCTGGAGGAGTCATGCAACCGCTTCCCATACCGGAGTGGAAATGGGACAATATTACAATGGACTTTGTCATGGGGCTACCAAAGACTCCTAGAAGGAACGATGCAATATGGGTTATTGTTGATCGTCTTACCAAGTCAGCACATTTTCTTGCTATAAGAGAAGATCTACCCCTGGAACGTCTAGCAAGACTATACATTAATGAAGTTGTGAGACTTCATGGAGTACCCCTATCAATTTTTTCGGATCGTGATCCCCGTTTTACTTCAAGGTTTTGGAAAAGTCTTCAGAAATCCCTGGATACTGAACTTCATTTGAGCACTGCTTACCACCCTCAGACAGACGGACAATCAGAACGGACTATTCAAACCTTAGAAGACATGTTGAGATCTTGCTCACTTGACTTTCAGGGTATGTGGGATCAATATTTACCTCTGGTAGAATTTTCCTATAACAATAGCTTCCATTCGAGTATTCAGATGGCACCATATGAAGCGTTATACGGAAAGAGATGTCGTACACCAACCTGTTGGGATGACGTCGGTGAAAGAAAACTTGTAGGTCTAGAACTGGTGGAGGAAACGATGGAAAAGGTAAAGGTAATCCAAAATCACATCAAAGCAGCTCAAAGTAGGCAGAAGAGCTATGCCGATAATCGAAGGAAGGATTTGGAATTTCAAGTCGGTGATCATGTTTTCCTAAAGGTATCTCCGTGGAAGGGAGTCATACGTTTTGGTAAGAAAGGTAAATTGAGTCCCAGGTACATCGGACCTTTCGAAATTCTAGAACGAATTGGGGCTGTAGCTTACCGATTGGCAATGCCGCCAAGTCTCTCCAAAGTTCACGATGTGTTCCACGTATCTCTGTTGAGAAAATACATGCCTGACCCAACGCATGTACTCACCTATGAGGAATTAGAACTGGAACCCGATCTGTCTTATTGCGAAGAGCCCGTCAGGATTCTTGATACAAGAGAACAAGTACTGAGAAACCGGACGACGCGTCTGGTAAAAGTTTTGTGGAGAAATCATAAGATGGAAGAGGCAACGTGGGAACCCGAGGAACTTATGATGAAGAACCACCCGAGTCTTTTTATGCAGTAATACCCTAGAAATTGCGAGGACGCAATTATTTGAAGGAGGGGAGAATGTAACACCCCAAGCTTCTACGGTACGTTTCCCTTCGAATAATGCGATAGCGTGTGTTGTACGCAACCTCGAGTTCTAACACACACCACAACTAATTAAAATAGCCGTTGTGAATAGTAATACCTACTTTTTGAAATCATATATATTTTATATTTCAAAATGGACTTCATTTTTGGATTCGGAATATCGAAATTAGCCTAAGGTGAAATTTTGGTACTTTTCGGATAACTTTCATATTTTGATGAATAGTGAAAATTACTAAATTTTAATTAAAAACAACTTTTTTAATCAAAATAATTAATAGTGATAAATTATGAATTTGAGTGGTTTTAAAGTATATTTAGAATATAGTTTTACCATTTAATATAATGTTGGTCATTGGACATAATTTTACAATTAAACCGAACATAAACAAGTGTCAATCTTTTGATAGTTATTATCTCTTAAAAACACGCTTTTTGTTTTGACAGCGGGAATTAATTTTAAATTAATTTCTGCCACTTCTGTGTTTTGAATTTAGGAAAATGGATTCCATATTTGGAATCAGGATGTTCAAATTGTGTAAATAGGTAACTTTTATTTTTAGACATTTTGAATAATTACTGCGGTAATTATTTTATTTACCATGGTTAAGGGTAAATCCGGTAAATAAGGGTTAAAAAAATAATATTATAATAATACTAAATTACCCTAAAAACGTGTCTTAACCCTATTGGTTGATAGATGGTCGACCATGGGCATCTTTGTGTCTATTTTGGGACCCCATGGATCCACTTGTAAGTGATAATGACACTTTATTTTAATTTAGTTAAAATGAATACAAAAATGACACAAGCATATATCTTTTAGAACAACAATTTTTACATAGGGTTATATATGTTGGATTTTAGATTATAAATTTTCATTAGAAAGCTAAAAAGATTTTCTACATAATGATATTTTATTTATAATTTTTAGACATTAAATAATTTATTTTATTTATGACACAATGATGATGGAGTAATTACTATAATAGTGAAAAATTAAAATAATTGATATTATAAATACCCAAATAAATATAATATGAAACTTTTAATGAATTAAACTAATTTTCTAGGCTAATATGATATATTAGGATTGATTTAATGGACTTTGTTAGAAGTAATCAATCTGTTATGAGTTTCACAAAAATCAACTATTGAATAGTGTCAAAATTGACATAAAAGAGTTCTTAAAACAAATATTATATTATTAATTGATATTAAATTCCTAAAAATCTAAGGTTCGGCCAAGAGACTTATATTATGATAGGTTAATCATTAATGGACCACTTGGGGGTCGCTTGGATGTATATAGTAAGTTTATTAACCATATTATATAAAAATACAAAGAGACATTGTAAAAGTGAAACTAATTAACTTAGAGTTAATACTTAAAGATAAGGTTAATATAAGTACCAAAACCTGTCTAAATTCTATTGGATGAGTTGTTTTCGACCTATCCCCACCTCATCCTTTGAATAGTCAACTTTGGAGCCTTTAGAAACTGAATATGAATTTATTATAAATTAATATTTCTAGCTTTTCCAAAGGTGCCCCTCACCCCTCTTATAAAAGGGCACTCCTCCTTCTCATTTCTTCACACCTCTAAAGCCTTTTCGTTCGGCCAAACTCTGCCCAAATACTCTCCCAACATCCCTCACTACAACCTAGAGGCCTTAGTTTGATCATAAAGCCAACCTAAGGAGCCCTTTTGATCAAATCAAAAGAAAGAACCCGAAGAAGAGGTAATGATTTCACCACCCTTTTCTAAGTTCATTTCTTCTTCCACTTCTTCTTCCTTTGTTCTTACCATTCTGAAATAATAACTCCAGTATCTCACATATACTGTGATGTTATTATAAATATGGTACAATCATATTCAGTATTCTATCCACCCTTTGAATAACATGTCACCATACGTGCGTACGTACGGCTTACCGTCTCCACGTCGTGGTGTAATTGTTATTCAATATAATATTATTTGGATGGGTATAATAATGATGTGTAACTCATGTAAATAATAAATATAACATGTTAATGATTCTTTATATATGATATACCATCCATTTATATATTATTTTAATATCAAAAGAATGATATTGTCGCTCGTGCGTACGTACGGACTACCGTCTCCACGAACGCGATGAGATTCATTCTCCATCGTATCCATTCAAGTATAATTATCATTTGATGATTTAAAAATGATGTTTAAGGACTGTATATCATTCTGGATATGAATAAGATACAACAACCATGGCTTATGTAACAAAACATATAAAAGAAAATGAGTAAGTTAACTCCCGAAACGACGATAATTCTAAGATATTATTAACAAATCAATGTTAAAAGATCATATATGATATCATATTAATATATATGATTCTTGTATAATTTAATAACAACTATTTCACCATTATACAGGAGGTTAACCTACCCCAACCAAGGAAAAGTACAAGGTAAGGGTTATTTCACAATCTCTTCATTATCCGAGGTTGTTTATATGTAATAATCTACTGGGATCTCTTTATCATCCACATCCATGTTTCTTAAAAATGTATTTCAAAACATTTTTACTATTTACAAGAATATGGGTTAAAGTCATTTATACCTTTTTTTGACTTTTTATAAGAGGTTTATAAAAGAATCTTTCCGTCGTTTTCAAAACAAGGTCCTTTTTAACCTTTTCGACAGAATTGAGGTAAGAATGTTTTTTTTAACTTATACGGCGGGTGCGGTTATTTTACGCCGTTATAAAATCTTCAAAGCTTTCCTTACAAGCTTATAAGAATATTTTCAAAGAAAATGTTTTATTTTATATGGATCTTAAATGATTTCAAAATAAAAGGAGATACTTCTTTAAAAAGAATTTTGATTTCATCTATGTCAACATCCTTTGATGGATTTTAAGATTATTTGAAGTTGATTTATTATGATACAAAACTTCTATATTGTATTGAAGGTTTTGTGATATGTTTGACTGTGGATGTGCTATTTTTATACCATTCATAGTTTATGGTGAAATTATTGACATTTCGTATGCTAGTTTTAATACGAATGTTTATGTTATGTTTAAACCTTTTCATATGGGAATGCATTGGACTTAATAAGTGACGGGTGGAGCCCGCTATAGCTCCTCGATGCATCGGTAGGTCTAATGAGACAAACTAGTGTCTTGGCACAAGGCCTTGACAAAATCTTATTTGTAGTCTTGGCACGAGGCCTTGGCTATGTGGTTATGATAGTCTGGCATTATGCATTCCAACATTATGAAAGTGGTTATTGATTTTTGCATGTGATTATTCGATTAGTAGAATATCCATGTGAATAAGTAAATGGAATTATTTAATTTTATTTATGCCATACCATGTTGAAAGTTCATGTTTGAAAGGCTTTTGTTTTAGTTATACATTGCCTTAAAAGTTTATTCTTATTTTATGAAAGTTTCCGCTATATTGTTATCCTTACTGGGCATTTGAGCTCACCCCTTTTCTATGTTTTATTTTTCCTAGGAAGTGAAGAAGTAAGTTATGAATGACCTGCAGGGATATTATGTGGGGATATGAGTGTGGATTATGGAGACAATATGTTGTTGTAGTAGTTTTTCGTTTAATGATGTAATGTAAAACTTATGAATATATCTAGTGTTTCCAAGGCTACTAAACCAATCGGTCTTTCGAGATTTGATCTTTCTTGTGATCATGCCAATGTTATGTAATTAATGCACCGACTCTGGGTAGCTGGGGTCGGGGCGTTACATAATAAAATTTTTTTTGAGTGCAAATTAGTTTTTGACAAAAAAACTTTTTAAATAATTTTCTTTTAATTTAAATATTTTTTAATCCCAAAAAGTTTTACTTTAATGATAATTTTTATTTTTTTTGGTTTTATCGGTATTTTAATCTTAATTAGAAAAATGGATTATTTTGGATTTGAAATCCTTTAAATTATTAATTTTTATTTAGGATATAGAATTTCTATATCGATCCAAATCATGATTATTTTTGAAATTCAATGCATCATGGGCTCTATTTTGTTCTTCTAAAACCAAATATAAATCCATCATTTAGATGTCCAAAACCATCTCACGAGATGGGCCTTGAAAACTTTACACAAATCTGGTTATGTTTTATGTTGGGTTCATAGATTCTGATTGGAAACACAAAATGTGCTGAAATTTGGATGGGAGGCATGGAAGAAATTTATTAACAACATTAATGAAAGAATCCATGTGCGAATCAACCATTTTAATGGAAATTAATGTATGTGAAACCCAAGATAGAGAATATGGAGTGTCTTCATAGGAAGAATAAATTCTCAAAGTAAAACACACATAATTATATCTAAACATGGCCTCATATGCTGACATTTGGAGGTTAGATGAGAATGACAGTTATGAAAAACATTAATGAGGACACTATTACCAAATTGGACTATTTAATGGGGAAAACTCATGGAAAAATTTAAAAGAAAATTATTTCCTATAAAAGGAGGCAAGAAACTTCACACAAAATCATCCCATAACATTAGTTAACCACAGAGGAGGAGATCTCCACCATGGAGCTGTACTGTACCATCTTCTTCCTCCCTAATTTCTTCTCCTTCTTTATTTTTTTAGTTTTATTCCATTATATTTTTTATTTCAATTGTAATTTATATTTCTAATGAATTCATTCATTCTTAAATTTTTCCCACCATTTTCTTCTTCTTCTTTTCATTATTATTATTTAATTATTGTTAGAGTATACTAAATAAAATTATTATTATTACTATTATTATAAAATTATCATTTTAAAAACCTATTTTATTCTTTCTCTTATTTGTCATCAATTAAAATTCCATTCTTAATAATAATATTATTATCATTTATAATCAATAATATTAAAAATATTATTACTATTATTTAAAAATTAATTATAAATTGTATATTTTATTATTTTTTTGTTTTACCTTATTTTTTTCATCTCTCTCTTATCATCCCTCATTTTTACATTTTTATTTCATTCATCCACTATTCATTGTTTTATTTTTCAATCATCTTCTTCTCTTCTTCCCACTTCCACCATTGTGATCTCTTAATCTCATAAATTAAGGTATGATTCCAAGGCTTGTCCCGGGGGGGTTTAATTTGTTCTTGAATTTTACTTAATGTTTAATTTTATGTTTATGATAAAATTGAGTATCATGAATGGTGAGATGAATATATCTGATTAGATGAATTACCACCAATGAAATGAAAAAAAAAATTATTTATATTAATTTTTATAAATAATAATTTCATCTCTCCATTGGTTTACTATCCAAAAAATAGGAGTTGATCCAATCAATGGATGAAACAACATCGATTGAGATGGGGCTGGGAAGATGACACCTCCTAGACCATGGAAAGACATAAAACATGATTGAAGGAGGAGGTGTAATTAATAGTTCCTAGGAATTCAATGATATTATACACTATCTAAATAATGAATAATATTCCAAACATGATATTTAATTCTCTTATAATAAATCTAAAATAAAATACATGAAGGAGAATAATGATTGAAGCTTAAAAAACCCCAAAACGAAGTAATTTTTTACTTAAATCATTCTATTTAGATTTCATCTTAGTATAAATATATAATTCTTATTTTACATGTCATTATTTTAAATAATCAAAACCCAAAAAGATTTCCATTGTTTTCATTAAATTAATAAAAAGTAAACAGTTTTGTTGATTTATAATAAATGAATAATCAAACCGAATGGCTTCTCAGGTGAGATGAACCTATTCAGCCACAGTGCTACACTAAGAAAACAATATTTCTTCTTCCTTGCCCTGTGATTGGATTTCATCAAAACTATCATTGTATCCAAGGATAAAATCATACATTTACTTATATTTTTTCTATTTCTCAAAATATATATACTTTATTGATTTTATTCAAAATAAGATATAAAAATACATGATGTTTTCATATGACAATTTTTTCAACACATGAAACTATTACTCTTATAGGTAAGAACGAGTAGCTAAAGAACCCTGGTCTACCAAAGATGGTGTTTCATTATGGACTAAACATAGCATGGAGACCCGAAGAGAAATTTCAAAAGAGGGGGAAATCAAGGACCAAATCCAGGATCTTAAGGAGACCCTTGAGAAACTAGTGATTAAAGGATTTCCCAGAGAACACCATAAATTCTATGATTACTTCCTTGAATTATATTAAGATGTTACCAAAACACAAGAAGGGTGATATTTGTTTCCTCCCAACACATTTGGAGAAGTTCATAAAGAATATTTCCAAGATAATTTGGGAAAACACAAACTCAAGTATGATATTCAAGATCATGATGATAAGCTGGAGGTTATTAAAAGAAAAATGGATTGGATAACTGTATAATTCCAATAATCATTAGAAGAACCTATACCTGAGACTGAACATGAACTAGTAGATAAGCCACCTACCTTACCTGAGGAGGAAAAGAAGGAAGACTTTATTACTAATGTACATTTGGGAGATAAGAAAAGAACTGGATGACTTTTGGAATGAATGTGAGTAAATTTTTGATCTCTGAAAATAATATAATGAATAAGATCCATCATTAGTGAATAAAGATCCCACAAAAGTGGTGTAATTTTAAGTTAATATTGTGAATCCAAACTACCTGCATCCATTATCTGTGAATTTACACCCAGAGGAACTCAACACTATGGAATTGATTGAATCTAAATAATTCTAAGTAATTGAGAAAATTTTTTCTATTATTTAGTAGAGGATAAATAACCTGGTCATGAACCTATTGAAAAAGATATGGAGATCCTTGATTTTGATGAAAAAATTTTTTAGATCCCCATCACGAAGATAATGAAGATGTTAAGCTTGAGGAAATCAAGAAAATAGGTTTCAATTATTTAATGGGAAAAATTTATTGTTAAAAATATTTTTTTAAGTAGAAATACATATTTATTTTCCCATTGGTTATTCAATTAATACAGCCCCTATAAGTCCATCACTAGAAGAGAATAAGGTGGTTACATAAATAGAAACCAATAATGAGGATGGTCTGGACATCATCTTAACCCTGCAATGAAAACTGTACCTGATTTTGAAGTGGAGGAACTAGTGTACTCTATCCATGGATTACTCATCAACTAGAATAATGAAGCACAAGTTGGGAAAAGTAAAATGTGGTAGTTAAAATGAAAGACACATTATGCACCATATAATTTGGATTACTAATGATACTACCCTCTAGTGGTAGTAAAAATCTAAGTCCCACTTGGTGGATCATACCATGACTTTTCCCTTTCAATTTAGCACTAGAAATTTATATTCTAATTTCTTTTCATAGAATTAGGGCAACATACATCCCACCCCATCCAATTATTTTTTAGCTTTAATGACAAGATCCTTGTGCTTTATTGTGTAATTATTCTTTATAGGATCATAATGGTAGAAGGAAACCTAAAATATTGAAGGGGAAGTACCATAATTCAGGGGAAATGGAGTTACCTTTTTTTTTGTATGTATTATAAACTCTCTACATTTTTTCAAAATCATGATTTGATCTTTAATGTAAATATTTCATTCCCACGCATGAATTTTTTTCATTTCATGATTTATCTAGGATATAAGTGCTTATTAAAAATCCAATCATTAGATATTTTAGATTTCAATGTTAATGAAATTTAATTCATAATATGGGGAAATAAAATTTTAAAGTTAAAAATGTATATTAAAATCAGGAATCATGATTTAATGACATTAATTGATTCATGTATGTAAAATTTCCAAACAATTTATCTTTATTTGAAATTTATGCAGTACATGTGATTTTATTTATTATTATTAAATAAGCCTTGTCACAAATCATATGTAATCTTTGAGAGTATTTCTTAACAACTTATTAATATTTTATCTTGAGAATATTTCATGACTGATCATTGAACATTCCACATGTCATAACACGGATGTGAACTTATCAAATATATAAATATGTAAAGACACATTTAAAAGTATTAATAAATGATTTTAAAATCTATTTATCCTTACATGACCTCCTTTAACAATCATTCTTTTTTACATAGATACCGTGAATTTCTTTTTTAGGAATGATCCATGTTTCAATACATTTTTTTTCATTCAAACCCTACTCTTAGAATTTTGATGATATTTTAATGTTGAAGTGTGGGGTAAAGGAAAAAATGGTAAATGGGTTGATTTACTTTGTGATGGAAAAGTATGGAGGTGCTTATTGGGGGAATTGTAAAAGGTTGTGTAATCATTCATTGTAATATATTATTTTGGCACATTGTAATATAAAAAACTGAAAATGATGAAAATAATAAAAAAAATGATAAAATGGATTGTGACTTAGAAATATAATAAATCACAATCAATGAATTGATGATTTTTATTATATGTGGTCAGGGGGTGGATGTCAGGTTTATTATAATGAATAACATTAGAAAAATAATAAATAAAATGGTTCTTTGAAAAATAAAAAAACGTGGATTAAAAATAGAAATAAATATATTCAATAGAGGGACCAAATCATTTATTATGGTTAAAATAATCATGATCTATTTACGAGTTTTTTGGAAGTTGGTTGTTGTTATAAATTAGAGGTGAGAAATTCATGACACTTTTACTTATAATATCACATATTTTACTTAAGAGATAAATCACCTCCTTGAGAATTAATTTTTGAAACATCAAATCCTACCAACATTAAGCCTTAAGGTCATTTAAACCATAATTGCAAGCCCTCATGATTTTATGTGTCTGTTTGACTTTACAAACTGGATAAAGTAGTTCTTTTACAAGACTACGGATTAACAACATGTTCTAATGATATGAGAAAAATATAATTGAATTTTATCATGCGACATGAGTGAATAGATTCAGGTGATGTAAATCCTGATTTTGAATGTTTAATAATTATAAATTAACAAACATAAATGAATGAGAAAAGAAGCTTCCATAAATTTAAAATGGGAAAAATTAAAATAAATTATTTGACTACATCTTGAAAATTGAAAAATTAAATTGTCTTTTTATTTTAATTTTAATTTTTTGATTCTAAATTGAAAATCATTTGGTTTTTGGACATTGAAATTTTAATATTGATAACATTGGTCTCCAATTTAACTCAATGTTGAGATTTTATACTTGAGAAAAAACATGGTTTAAGTGTAGGTAAATAAAAATAATAAATAATTTAAATAATTTTACTTTGAATTTCAATTTTATTAATGAAAAACTGTTATTTTATTGTCATATTTTAAATTTTATGGTTTTATTATATTTTGATCATAATTTAAAATAATAGAATATTATGGACTATATTAATATTTTATGGTATTTAAGCCATAATATTTTCTAAACTGATCCAAATTGTGAAATTATTCATTTTTAGGATGTTATAGACATTGGGATTCATTTCATTCATATGGAATAAAGGCTAAGTCCACCATTTGGAATCACAAAACTCGCTCACACATTGGGGCTTGAAAACTGTTCAAAGATATAACATGTTTTAATATTGATGCCATTGATCCTGATTGGCTAAAACCGGTTTTATGAAATTTTATAGGGAGAATCATAAGACACTGGTTAATAACATTCAAGAAGGTGTCCACACGTGAATCATCCATTTTTGTCCTTTAATGCATGATAAACTTCATATATGGAATATGGAGATTCTTTTTGGGAAGAATAAATTCTCTGAGTAAAATGGACATAACTCCCTCTAACCATGGAAAATAAATAAAAATATAGAGGAAAAATGTGAAATATAGTTATGAACAACTTAAATAAGGACACCATTCTAAAATTTAGATATTAATTTGGGATAACAAGAGGAACATTTCAAAGGAAAATTCTGGCCTACAGAAGGAGGTAAGAACCTTCTTTTAAAACCATCCCATACCATCATTCGACCCCCTAGGATGAGATCTCCACTACGGGGCTTCACTACACCATCTTCTTCCCCCTCAATTTCTTATTCTTCTTCATTTTTTAGTTTAATTTATTTTTGTTTTAGTCTTAAATTTTAATTAATATTTATAATAAATTCATGCTTTCTTAAATTTGTTTCACCAATGATTTCTTATTTGTTTCATTATTTTTATTTAATAATCATAATAATAATTATTATTATTATTAAAGTAACATTATTATTTTAAAAACTTATTTTCTTCTTTGTCTTCATCTTATTCATTTAAATTTTTTTTCTTAATAATAATAATAATAAATAAATAATAATAATATTATTATTATTTTAAAATTACTTATAAATTATATTTTTTGTTCCTATTCATCTATTTTTTTCGCTCTCTCTCTATCTCTCTCTTATCATCCCCCATTTTTCTCTTTATTTTATTCATCCACCTTTAGTTATTTTATTTTCCCTCTCTTCCTCTTATCTTCTTCGCAATTCCATAATTATGATCGATTACTCTTGGAAATGAGAAGCTACACACAAGTCTTGTCCTATGGGAAGGTCAATGTCCCACCCTATCCATGATTTATTAATTATTAAATTATGACTGGTTTTTTATTTAGTTTTCATGCCAAACCAATTTTCAATTTTAAAAATTTTGGGTGTCTCTAGAATGGGTGAAAGATCAGTGCATGACTATAAGAAACTATGTTAAAACTGTTCGATGGTGTCTATAATTTTAACAGAGTAGAATCACATGGCTAATACACAGTTAGGAAAAACATAAAGCTTCATGTGTT
Organism: Viscum album; assembly: GCA_963277665.1. Classification (NCBI taxonomy): domain Eukaryota; kingdom Viridiplantae; phylum Streptophyta; class Magnoliopsida; order Santalales; family Viscaceae; genus Viscum; species Viscum album. The sequence continues at coordinate 1,891,961,329 of OY728158.1, read as the reverse complement.
GGTTCTCTAAGGCCTATAGTAGAAGTACACAGCTGGCTCACTACTTGGCTAACCGTGTGGACAAGCCATGAATGCTTTCCAAGATTTTAAAAAATAATATAAAATAGAAAAAAAATAAATTAGTTAAATATTAATAATAATACATTAATAATAATAATAATAATAACAATAGTAGGTTTTGTATTAATCCCTTTTTGGGATCCTCCGCCACCCAATGTGGCACACCACTCCACCCTTCCCTCCCCCTGTTTTAATGACCCCCTATGGCTGAGTCCCTTTAGCGTGCCACCTCCCTCCCTCTAGTGACCTCTCCTATTCGTGATTTTGGATGTGAGTATATTCAAAGAGTCCCTTCTCCCTTCTCCTCTGTTAATTTTACATTTTTACTCATCTTCATAAACCTACCTTTCTCATCCAAACCCAAGGGTATTCAGTGAGCTGAATTTTGTTGTTCCTCTACTTTTTAGGGTGTGCGAAGAGTATGTCGGGTCGATTTTAGACATGTCACAGAACCGGCCACCGAAGGCGAGGCATTTCCGACCATTTTGGTCTAGCTATAGCTTATATTGGTAAGTGTTTTTGATTCATTCAGATTGGTTTAATTTTAAATAAATATTTTATTTGGTTTTTGAGTTTCCAATAATTTTTCGTGAGCGGGCCAGATCTCTTTAATGTGGTTTCAAGTTTCTAGAATAAAAAATTATTACATGGGTAAGGAATATATATATATATATATATTTATTTATATTCCCTCTTTGTACATATTACCTCATGGTGAGGGGAATATATGCCATGATACTTCGAATATATATATATATATATATATATATAAATGCATGTGTGTGTCAGCATGAAGGGTCGGTTCAAGTGTTCTCCATAAGAAAGATGCATGTTTATGGTAAGTTCTCTATTCCTAACCCTTTAATTTAAATTCCATTATTTCACGATTTTTTTAAGAAAATGTTTTATGTTTATATAGTATGTATATTCTATGTGATCTGGTTTTGGTTATTATATATGGTTCTGTAATTATTTTTCATAATTTATATAAGCATACAATGTGGGGTTTTCATGTTGAAATATGTTCTCGAACTTTTATTTAGAAAACTTCATGTATTTATAAATCCCAATTTGACTTAAATGATATTTTGTTAAAAGTTGTTTCTGAAATGAATTGAGGGTGTAATTAGTATTTCCAAAGATGTTTGGTGTGTGTATTATAGTTTTGAAAGTTGAGTTGAATGAAAATGGGTTCGTGTGTTCTTTTAAAAAGAGGATATTTTTTGTTTTGTTATGTTTGGAAAAGTACATGGGTTTCTGTGTGAATTCGAGGTGAAATGGTGACTTTCCTTTCTTAAGAGGATTTAATTGTTTGAAACCTAGTTTCAAGCTTGTTTTGGATTATCTAATTTATTGGTTTCTTAATTGATATTTTAAATGGTTTTGGAACATAAAAGTGATTGGTGATTAGGTTTTCTAAAATTAAATTAGTTCTTGTAAAGTAATGATTCCCATTTGGCACCTTTAGAATGGTTTATGGAAGTGTAAAACCCATCTTGAGGCATTCCCCATTGTTTGAAAAATTTAATTTATGTGTTAATGTTTGATTTTTGATATGTTCCTAGTGTATAGGATAATGTATTTTTATGTGATGTAATTATAGGGTTGCGATCAAGGAGAGAAATTAGTGCTGAGAGTTTGGATGTGTTTTTGAGTAATGAAAATGATATGTTCATGTATGTTATTTTTTAAAAAACTCACCACTACATGAAATAAGGAAAATGGGAAACCCAGATACCTATGTGGGAGAACTAGAAATAGTATGCTAGTTGACTTTCCTATGTCAAGGCTCAGATTCATATAGTAGATTTTATTATTAAAACACTAACTAAAATATGATGATGACGGGAGACCTCTATAATTTTTGATAGATTCCTATCTAGTGAATCATACATGAGGAAATTGACCAGTTCGGTTTCTATACCATGTTTCACTGAGATACAAGGGTTTTAGGGTCACACTTGTGGTAGTTACATATAAGGATTTCCCATGGTTATCTCTTGTGACAAAATTCTTGTGATGTGATTTTCATTTCAGTTGTTTTCATACATGTTTCCTATTTTTAAAAACCATTTATTAATATAAATCTATTATAATTCATGTTAAAATTTCTATGCATGCCTAGAATATATTTAAGAAAATTTATGTGAAGACAATGGTTTTTTTTCAAAATGGAAGTTCGACACTTGAATTTGGAAAGAATGAAATATATTGTTGTTGTATAGTTTTATTTTTTAAACTTACATGACTTTTTTTTTGTTTTTAATGGTAATGTATATGTAATAGTTTATTCGGGCATGCCTACGGATTATTAATACTCACACCTATAGATTCATTTTTTTTTAGATTCTGGTGTTATTTGTATCTTGGATTCAGTCTCTATGGGGGATGTCGGGAAAATGGAAGTGTGATTTTACTAAATTCTTTAATGAATCAGTGGTAAAAACCAAAATGATCCAAGAAAGGTCACACCACACAAAAAAATTTAGATATGGAAGGGATTAAATTAATTTAATTTTATATCTATTGACTTAAATTTCTTTATTTGAAATGACATTCCCTAGAACTATCCCTCACTCAACATCTTTTTCAATGTAGCGGTGGTGGAAATAACCTAGGTGTTCCTAACAATCATAAAAAAAAGAACCTTATACAATGAAATCATCCATAAATACATCTATACAAATATCAAGGTACTTAGAAATAATACTCAATATACATTGCTGAAAAATACCAAGAGTATTGTGTAGACCAAAAGGCATTATTCTGTATGAAAATGTACTGATTGGATAGGTAAATGTTATCCTTTATTAATCCTTAGAGTCTATATTGATTTGGAAATAACCTGAATATCCATAAAGGAAACAATAATGTGACTTAAAATCCAATCATTAAAATATTTGGTCATTGAAATAGAGGAAAGTGGCCCTTCCTCGTGGCTTGATTCAGTCGACAGTAGTCAATACAGACTCGCCAGCTATTTTGCACACCTGTTGGAATCGATTCATTCCTTTAATTTAAAACAACTATTATTCCTATTTTTTAGGAACAATTTTAACTCGGATAACCCATGTACTATCAGATATAGGATAAATGATCCAATCAGCAAGTAATTTTCCGACATCCAATTTTTCCACTTCAATGTGAATGGGATTCAAATGGAGTTGAGATTGTCTTATAGGTTTATCCTCATAATCAAAAGGTATGTGGTGCATAAAATTAGATGGGATAATCTTGAGAATATCAACTAGTGTCTATCCTATCACCTTTTTTACACTCTCTTAAAATGTTGAGAAATTTTTATTCTTGATTTGGAGAGAGGTTATTGTAAATAATGATAGGAAATTGGTCAATAACATCAAGATATGAATATTTTAAATTAGAATGAAGTTTTTTAAGATCCAACACTGGTGGTTTTTGGATTGAGAGAGGTGTTTTATCTGGAGTGAGGTCCATGAAATATTCTATCTTCTCATGTTTATTCTATAAGGAAATAGAATATATGGAAATTAGATTTTCAGTATCATTGATAGTTGTGGGTACCTCAGAATGAACACACTCATCAATTAAAGCACAAAATTTACATTTTTAGAACCCAAAAAACAATCAAAAAAATTAATCACAACTCAAATAATTTATGGGAGTCGAAGTGGAAAATGAACCAACGTATGGGTTGAGTAGAGATTATTGTGTGTGCTTGTGTCATTTGAAAGAAATTCCATTGAATATACAGGAATACTAGAGTGCTATTCAATGGGTTGTTTCATTGAATAAAGGATGTTAAACCTTACATTTTGTCCACTGAAATCCATGGCTAGCGTACCGTTGGGAACATTAATGATTTTATTTTATGTTTTAAGGAATGGACTCTAATGTATGAGAGGAGAATATCCTTGGTTTTAGGTAACTTCCATCTCAATAATCTAGAAATCAGTGGGGAAGATGAGATTCTTAAATCTTACAAGGACATCCTTAGTCACTCCTGTGGGATGCGTAGTATTCTGGTTGGCATGTTGCACAACAATGCCTATTTGTTGAAGATATCCAATCTATATAGAAGTATACACATAGTGAGGCTTTTCATTAATGGAAGCACCTAAATATAGCACAATATCAGAAAAGAAGGTCTCCCCTATGGTAGAAGGTGCCGTGAATGTACAAGGATCCTTGCATTTGGTGGTCATTTCTGGTTGTATCAAGGTTGATACATTCCTTCCCAAGTTGACTCTCTCATTCCCCTTCATACTCATCCTGTGGGTGAAAATCTCTTTATGAAATTTGGCATATCAATTGATTTGTTTAACTGCATCCAATAAATGAATATTAACTCCATCTTTTTTAAATGTATCCATTTTTTATTTATTAGTATCACTATCAAAATTCTTCTTAGATTTAGAGTGTCTTTGGGGTAAATTAGTTGAATGGATTGTTCATTTGAATAATCAATGATAATTCCATTACCCTTTTTATTGTTTTATTAATTTAAATTTTTGAGGGTTGGGAAAGAGAGTTTTCAATAGGGGGACATACCTATTGTGTATAATCATTAGAAGGAGAATCGTATTTACCACTATGAAGTGTAACTGCACATAAATTACATTTTTCCTTCTGATTTGTAATGAGTTGGGATGGAAGTTGTCCAGAATGTTGCATATTAAGCTCACCAATGGATTTTTCCAATTTCCCCACCTGAGTTTGCTAGTCTTGAATATCTGATTGTAAGATTTTTTGGAACTGTAGGTTCTCAATTTCAATTTTCTTAACCATATCCATGATTCATGGTTCAGATTTGGGAGGAGGATTATTTCGAGAAGGTGGAGGATAATAAGGTTGCATACCTTGGCCTTATTGATACCAATTCTGCTTGGCATAGCTTGAGTTTCCGCCTTGTCAGAACAAAGGGTTTTCTTTCCACCTTGGGTTTAGATTTTTCCTGAATTGTTCTTTCATAAAGATAGGTTCTTGTTAGAATAGATTCCATGGGAATACGGTAGCCCAAGACTCAGGTGAATCTTGAAGTTGTGGGAAGTAGTCATAAAAATGAATATTGTTAGAACAAATACCAGAATTTAATGGAACTGAAAAAGAGTGTGAGTTACCCTGTACATGAGATAATTTCCATAAAAGGGTATGAATCTCATCAAGTTTATTATATACCTTTTGATCTAGGGATGAATGAGTTATCTCATTAACTCCTCAGGTTGGTTTAATAGCTTATGTACCAAATTGATTTGTATTTTGAGCCATATTTTCTATTATGTCAGGAGCAGCGGAAGGAGTTTTATAAAAAAAGGAACCACCAGTTGCAACATCATTCATACCATGATCTCTGGGAATAATTCCATCATATATGTATTATATTAATATTTTTTCACTAATTTGATGTTGGGGGAATCTTGAGTAATGTATTTTGAATCTCTCCCATTATTCGTGAAAGGTATCACCTTATGACTGCCTAATGCCACATATTTCATTCATAGATGATGAAGTTTGGGGGGAAGGGATGAAATTCACTAAAAAGAGTCTTTTACTGTCATTCCAGTCTCTAATTGTGGTAAAAAATAGTATATCCAAACTTTTTCAACACCATAATGAGAGAAAAGGAAGGCCCTAAACATAATTAAGTCTTATGAAACATTTTGGGGTTTTATGGTGGAGCACACTATGTGAAACTTATTAAGGTATTTATGAGGGTCCTCACTGATAAGACCATGGAATTTAGGAAGAAAGTGGATGATGCACGATATCAGCTCAAATTTTGATGCTTCATCGGGGTATTTGATGTATGCGGGTTGATACTCCACATTAGGGGTGGTCAGTTCTTTTAATGGTCGATTATTTGTAGCCATGTTTTCTGGGGTTTGATTTGGTTCAATTTTTAATTCATGAAAGACCTCTTCAGGTTCACCAATGGTTTCCCCTATCTTACTTTGTTTTCCTAATTTGGATGACCAAATTTTTGAGTGAAGTGTCTTTTCAATTTCTAGGTCTATTTCAAACAGTTTTTCTTTCCCTGATTGGGTCATGCAAATATGTTTTTAATTTTCTTTTTTTGGATCATTTTATGACTGGAGATGGATAAAAAACAACATAATAAGGGTTAAATAATAAATTTTATACCACATAATTACTGATAGAGATATATAAGAGAATAATAATAATAATAATAGAATAAGAGAGGAAGAAAAAAAATAAAAAAAATAAAAATAAATAAAATGAAAAAACCGAAATATTGAAAGTGGAAAGCCGGAAACATTTAAATCTGTATGAAATAGAAAAAACTAAAAGATTAAAATGTAAAAAATTATCTCTTGTATCTATAAATGAAGACAAATTTTGATCGCATTGTCGATCACATCAAATTAATTATTTACTTTTAACTAGAATTTCTATAGTATAGAAGCAACCCTAGGTCATATCTCAATGAAGCCATAGATCATTAATTTAAAATGAAATTTCTAATTATGAAAATAAAATATGAATGGGGATTCATAAAATATTATGTTTGTTGAATTTAATAAAAAAAAATTAAACTATACTAATAAGTGAGAGAACAAGTTGGAAAAATCATGATCAACTTGGTTAAGAGTCCCTTGATGCTTAATCCGTCATCACTCTCAATGGAATGGAAACAATAACTGATTTCCTAATTTATACAAACTAAAACCAGTGTTGTATGTGAGTTATTACTAGGTTACCACCTAATATTTGATCAAAAATGATATTTATTAACCGCAACCACCAAAAATCAACAAACATGAATCGATGTAAAAAATGTAACTCAATCAAGCTATCATATAAACATCATGCTGAGATGACCAAATTTGGTCAATGATGAAATATTACACAAGAAAAGAACATGAAAATTCATTATTTCAATCTCTTTGAATTGTTAAACCGACATAATCTGTTCACAAACTCATGAAAGGGAAGGGTTAGAAAAGAAGAAACCACACTCAAATCATCACAAGATTTGGGTTATGCATGAAAGCATGGTGTTTTTCATTCCTTTTATTTGTATTATATAAAACCAGAACAAAAAAAATCAAAATTTTTAAATGATGAACAATATAAAACAAAACTAGAAGTTGAATTACCTAATTAATATTTCAAGCATTGATCTCGAGATTACAACCACAGAAACCCCGTAAGTTGATCACTAAGAAGATTTGAAGTACATGGTGAATAAAGGGGAGATAATGGATGAATAATGATATCTAATTCGACTCACCATTACCCTTGGTCGTTAAACCTCATATAATTTAGGGGAGGAGTGATTTTATGGACAATTATGTCCAAATTTTTACTAAAAGTGGTCAAATACTTAAAGGTATAGGTGATTATTCAAGCCATAATTTTTAATCCATATTTATCTGGATATTTTACTTAAAAAACAAATTCAATTGTCATGAAATTCTGTGTAGAGGTTCCCCATCGAGTTATTTGTCCATGACAGATGGAATCAGCACAATTTGATCTCTAAGGCCCGAGTTATGGATCAAATACATATGGATGGTCCAATTTGGACCACACAGAATTTCTTCACATTATGGGCCTATTTTAGGACTCCAAATGGATGAATTGGGGTCCATGATCTACTAGATAAATGTATCCCACATTTTTTTTCAATAATACACTCATTTAGTCCTAATTTGCTGCACTTTTTATCCACAATACATATTAATGTCCGCATTCATTCTTGGTCTCTCACGTAGTTTGGCCCATTTTTCATGAATTCCACCATGGGATCTCCGAATCACCTCCTCCTACAATGTGAACACTAAAACTGGTAAAATTACATTATTAAACAGTGATAAAAATTAATTCATTTAATCAAACATTAATTAAAATTTATTATTGTATTTGTAATATTTAATACAAAACTAGTTTAAAATACTGGTGTAAGGGTGATTCGAATAGTGATTTGCTATGCGATTAGAATTCCACTTGTTCATGAATATTCCTTAAAGTTTAATTTTTTTTTTGATAAAATTGAGTAGCATGCATGATGAGGTGAATTTATCTGATTATATTACATCCCACTAATGACATGCAACTCAATTTATTTTTATTATTTTGTTTAAATCATTTTTCCCTCTATCAATTGGTTAACTCTTTATATGATAGGATTTGCGCTAATCAATGGATAAAACAACATTGATTGAGTTTTTCATTGGAAGATGAAACATCCAAGATGAAGTAGAGTTTTCAAACATTATTAAAGGAGGTTGTGAAATTAAGATAACATAGGCATTCAATGATATTCTACAATTTCAAAATAAATAATTGTAGTCGAAAAATTATATTTAATGTTTGGATTATAAAATTGAAATAAAACACATAAAAGAAAATAATAAGAAAAAAATTAACCAAACCCCAAAACCTAGTACTTTATTCCTCAACTAATTATGTTTAGATATTAATATTAGTATAAATTTAGAATTCTTATTTTACACATCATTGTTTTAAATAACTAGAAACAAAACAATATTTTCATTTTTTCATTAAATTCATTAAACAATAAAAATAAATAGTGTATGTGATTTATAATACATGGGTAAACAATATAAAAGTATCCACAAGTGAGACAACCCTAGTCATCCACATTGCTACACTAGGAAAAAATATTTTTTTTCCACACACAATGACAGGCGTGCTTCAAAACTGGATTTGTTTCCAGGGTTCCAATCTTAAGTTTCCTTATCTTTCACTAACTCAAATCTTAGATAGACTTTATTTGTTTTATAAAAATTAAATTTAAAAAAAAATAAACTATTTTTTCATATGATAATTTTTTCAATACGTGGAATAATTACTCTCATGTGTATAAAAAAGTAGATAAAGCACCCCAGTTTACAAAATATGGGGTTTCACTGTGGAATTAATAGATTGGGAGGTGGTGGTAGAGTTAATTTTTTAAAGAGGATTAATTCAACGCCCTCATCCATGATATCAAGGGGACCCTCAAGAAAAATTCGGTGGAATTATTTTCCATATAACACTCTGAATTCATCGATATCCCCCATAATTCCATCCAGACTCATCCAAAAAACAAAAATAGTGCACTTCACTTCCACCCAAAACTTTTGAAGAAGATACACCCAAATATTTCAAGGAGAAAGCTTCAAAACACAAGCTCAAGTATGATATTAAAAATCTTGATGATAAGTTTCCAGTTATCCAATGAAAAATGGATTGGATCACTGCATAATTCCATCCTTCCTTAGATGAACCTTAACCTGAGACTGAACAAGAATCAGAAGATAATCCACTTATCTTACCTAAGGATGCAATGGATAAATACATTCCTACTAAGCTACTTGTATGAGATCGATAAGAACTAGATGACTTTTCGAATGGATGTGAGGAACTTATTAGTCTCCCAAAACCATAAAAAGAATAACCACCAACATCAAGGAATAAATACGCCACATATGTTATGGAATTTGAATTAATGATGGGTAACCCTGACTGCCTACAAGGATCCTCTAAGAATATACTACAGGAGGCAGTCAACACTAAGGAATTGACTAAATCATACCCAAGATAAGGAATTAGTACATTAAAACTTTATACCTTATAGGAAGATGTATAATGTAATCATGAACCTATTGAAGAACACTTAGAGCTCACTGATTTGGATGAAAATACATTTTTGGGGCACCATCATGAATATATCCACGATTCGGAGCCTAAGGATATTCGAAAAGCGCCTTATTTTACTAAAGGGTAAAAAATTATTAAATTTTTTTATCGAAGTATAAATACCTGTTTACTTAGCCTATGATTATTCAATATATGAAACCCCAGAAAAGAAAACATTGGAAGAGAAGAAAGAGGTTTGAAAAGTATCAACCATGAAGGAGCGTGGTCCATACATTATCATACCCCAACAATGCAAGCTATATTTCATTGTAAAGGCAAAGGATCTAGTTTACTCTCTCCATGGATAATTACTCACAAGAAGGATAAAGCACAAGATTGGAAAAGCTATATCTGTTGATTCAAATCATTGAAGCTTCATCCATCATCTGAATTTGGATAATAGTTGGTACTTCCCTATGGTTCCAGTAAAAATCCAGGTCCCACATGGGTGATCATACAAATACTTTTCCCTTTCAATTTATCTCTATGAGTTTATATTTCAAATTATTTTATTATAATTAGTGCATCATGATTCTCACTCCCTCTTATTATTTTGAGGTTTAATGACATGATCATTATGCTTAATTGTGTAATTCTATTTTATAGGATCATAAATGTAGAAGGAAACGTCAAATAGTGAATGATAAAGAAAACGATCCATGGGAAAGGGAGTCCAATTTTAGTGTTTTATCTTATAAACACTCTAATTTTTTTCCAAATAATGTTTTTACATTTAAAGTATAAATTTCATTCCAAAAAATCAATTATAACTTAATTGAGTTATCTAAAATACATGTGTTTTTTAGGAATCATGTGATACCAAGTTTTAGATTTCAATTTTAAGGAAATTGATTGCGTAAAATTGGGAATTAATATTTTAAATTAATTATTGTATATTAAAATGAGTGATCATTATTGAATAAAATTAATTGATACATGTAAATATAATTTCCCAATAATTTTTTATGCTTTTAAATTTATGAAATTTATATGAATTAATTTATTATTTTTAAAAACACCTTGAGTTATTTTCCCAAATAATATGACCATTACCAAGAGGATTTACAATCTATGTACTTCCTATTTTTCTTGAGCATATATCGTGAGTGATATTGGGTCATGCCACAGGTGATAACATTCATTTTAACTTTCAAAATATATGACTGTGAGAAAAATATTTAATATTATCTAGTCCATAAAATTTTCTATACTAGTCAAAATTGTGAAATTTTTTCATTTTTAGGGAACTATACATCTTTCGATTAATTTAATTCTTCTGAAGCCAAAGATAAACCCATCATTAGGAATCCTTCAATTGGATCACAAGTTGGTCCTTGAAAACTATTCACAAATCTGGTTATTTTTTAGGTTGGTACCATAGATCTGGATTAGAGAGACAAAATATGATTAACTTTAGATGGGATATGTGCAGGAGATTTATTAATAACTATAAAAAATGCTTCCACGTGTGAATCAACATTTTTTAAGTCCACTAATTCATGGGAAACTAGAGATATGGAATATGGAGAGTCTTCCTTGGAAAAATAAATAGTTAGATTAAAATAAACATAACTCTCTCTACACATGGAAAAATATAATGAAATTTGGTGGAAATAAGACCAAGATAATTACGAACAACTTTAATGAATACAAAACTTCCAAATTCATCCATATAATTGGGAAAACATGTGGAAACGTTCGCATGAAAAATTATAGCCTATAAAAGGAGGAAAGCACCTTTTTTCAAAATCACCTCATACCATCAGTCAATCACCGAGCAGGAGATCTCCATTAAGAAGACATGATGAATCATATTATTTCTCCCCCATTTCTCCTGCTTCTTCATTTTTTAGTTTTATTTATATTTTTTAGTTTTCAATTATAAATTATATTTATAATAAATTTATTCATTCTTAACATTGTTCCACAATTTTATTCTTATTATTTTCATTCTTCTCCATTAATAATAATTATTATTATCATTATCATTATTATTAATATAATATTTTTATTTTAAACAACTTATTTACTTCTTTCCCTTCTTCTAAATTAATTAAAATTATTTTCCTAATAATAAAAGTAATTAATATTATTATTATTATAATTTTTATATTAATTATATTAGTTAATTATTTTTCTTTTTTTCTTTTATTTTATCCCTCTCTACATTTATCCCCCATTTTATCATTTCTATTTTATCCCACAATGATTATTTCATTTATTTTCCCACTTATATTATTCTCTTCTTCCCACTTCCACCATTTTGACCTCTTACTATCACAAATTATAGGCTAACCCCAAGACTTCGTGTGGGGGGGGGGGGGAGGGGTCATTGTGTTCTAAAATTTTCCTTAATGTTTAATTTTAAGTATGGGATAAAATTAAGATGCAAGAATAGTGAGGTGAATGTATCTGATTAGATGAATTCCAACCAATGATTTGAAAATCAATTTATTTATATTATCTTGTTTACATAATTTTCCATCTCTCCATTGGTTCACTCATCATACAAAATGAGTTGTGCTAATCAATGGATGAAACAACATCGCTTGACCAGGGTCCAGGAAGATGAAACCTCTTAGACAAATGAGATTCATCAACCTTGATTAAAGTAGGAGGTAAAAATATGATTTGTTAGGCATTCAAAAATATTAAAAAATTATAAATAAAAAATATTACTACAAACATGAGATTTATTTCTTGGATTATCAAACTGAAGTCAAAAATATAATAGAGAATACTGAATGATGCTTAAATGAAACCCCAAAACCAAGTATTTTATTCTTTAATAGATACTCTTCAGATATCCATCTTAGTATAAATTTAGAATTCTTATTTTACATGTTATTGTTTTAAATAATCAATAACCTAAAATTGTTTTCATTGTTTTCATTAAATTCTAAAATAATTAAATAGTTTAGGTGATTTCAAATAATTGATTAAACAAACTCAAATTCTCCAAAAGTGAGACGACCATGGTAATCCACTCTTCTGAACTAAGAAAATAATAGTTCTTTTTCCATGCCCCGTGATAGGCGTGCACCAGTATTCAAGATACAACTAGATATGGAAGGAAAGTTTAGTACCTATTAATAAAACAATATGGAGAATGGTTTTATAAAATTTCAAGGTATTTACTAGTATGAAACCATTCATCAAGTTTCCGTGTTTACATCAATCATAATTACACATTCTATAACTTGCTTTCATGATTCTGTGATTTAGAATATGGATTTTGAATCAACATTCCTTAATTAAAATCATCAATTAGAAGTCTATATGACACAAATTGGCAGTTTTGTGACTCCAAAAAATTAGAATAAGATAAGAAAGTTGCATAGATCCATTTATGGGATAAATAAGGCATCTGGGTCATTGAAAATCATTTTGATGAATTTTAATATAATTTGGCTTCATAAATAATAAAAGTGATCCACATGTTTACATGTATTTTAGTGGGAGTGTGATCCTATTCTAAGTGATCCAATGGAAGAACCAATGTTGATCACTATCTTAGAAATTCGTTGATTGGGATGTGAATTTATCCATTATCAGTACAGATTCTAAAGGGTATAGAAATTAATTTAGGATTAACATTTTATATAAGAAAATATTCACCATGATTCACATATATATTTGTTAATATGTTTTCAGTGACACCATATTTAATTATGATTTCATTGGTTATGAATTTTATAGAGTATAAATAAGAATCTATGGGCCTATATGGATAACATATAGATGGATTTTAGGATGATGTGTATTTCCTGATATTGTAAAAACACTATCCTGAAACAAGTAATCTACTTTGAAGTTCCAATAACTACTACTCCATTAGTTTATTATTCATCAACATGTGTAGTACCTATGTATCGACTTTTAGCGTAATTAGGTAGAGGATCTCCATATTGGTGATCATGTAGAGGACCATCTTAGAAAATGGATTTTATTACAGGTTATAACTCTCATTGTATGTTCATGATGGAGTCACAGGGATGGACTCTATAATAAATAACAAGAGGAGAGCCTCTCTAGATTAGGTCTTCTTAATCATGAATATGATCTTCATATCAATTATAGTTACTTCCCCATGGTGGAATTATACAGGTAATGTATTCTATATCATAAGGCGAATGTCAATGTTGTTTTTTATTTTCCTAGGGACCAATTTCATAGGGTACATGTTCTTCAGTATAGGAAGGACCTCCATGTCGGTTGTTGGTTGAATATTAAGGATGGCCTCTATAGAAATTTATATTGGGAGTACCTCTATGGGGAATGTCTTCATCAGAATGGGGAGGACCATCATGTCAGTTATTGGTGGTCTCTATAGGAGGACATTTTTAGTGGATTCCATAAGGAGGACCTCCATAGAAAATTTAATTTTCTTCATGAGTATCACCTATGTACTAGTTACCAATTGTTATATAGGGAGGACCTCCACCTGGCATGGATTATTTAACATAAGTAAGTCATTTATGCCATTTTTGGTGGAACTGTATGGAGGACCAGTATGGTAGTTTCAAAGGGGATGACCTCTGTAGGGGACGGGGAATTTTTTTAGGGGAGGACCTCAATGTTAAATGGTATCTACTAAGGACTAAGAGTCTGTTGGTGGGGCTACTAGAGTTATCATGAAAGGTTATTGGGTACTTAACCAAATATAATTTTAAAATATACCGATATCACCTTTTAAGGATGTATTAGTGGAGCGGTTTGCCACCCATTTAATAATATATTGATTTTTCTCCCATATGGGGTCTTTTTTATCCACTTATGTTTAATCATTGAGTCAGAAACAACACTAACTACCTTTAGGGAAGTCCGGGATACATGGCACTAAAAATTATTATTATTAATGAGATCCATTCTAGGTGACTCATATAAATCAAAATTGATATATATAACATCTTTATCCACCTCTTATAGATACTTTAAGAGAGTATTTTCATGATCAATTAAAAGGATCCCAAAATAGTTCAAATTGATAATGGGGGATACCTTCCCTGATTTAGTTCTTTGATTTGTTGTTATCATTTTTGACCTTATCCTTTAAAAGTTCTATCACAATGTTAGATTCATTGGATTCATTAACTCATGTATATAATCCAACACCAATATATTAACTACACAGTAATAGAGTCACTAGGTTATGAAAAGTTTTAATTAGTGATATAGAGTTCAAGAAAATAATATAGTAGTGGTAGTATATGTGTAGGGAACTACAATATGATGGTCATTCATCATAAAGTCACTAATGTAAATTGGGTTTCCCATTATCTATTGTAAGACACAACATGTATCAATCACATAAAGTAGTTTTGGATTTATTATATATTGTGAGTTTGTTTAAAGTCATTTAATGTAGTTTGATTTTTTTATATGGTTGGGGTTAATTTGAGTTTACTGGAGAACATCTGAAAGTAGCACAAACAAAATCTCATGTCAACATAATAGACCAAATCATGATTAGGGTTGTAAGGGAAATGGTAAAGGCATGGATTTTTCCATAATTAATATAGAAATACAACAGACTATATGTAAGGATTATGGAACATTGAAAAATATTTATTCTTTTTCGTATTATTATAATGTAAAATTGTTCTCTCTGTGGGAGTTATAGAAGTTACATGAAGTGTATGAAAAATTAGTTATCCACTGAACCACGTAGTGATATATAAAAGTATGAAGACTATACATAATAGTAACTAGTGAAAATTTATTGTTTCTGACTGTAAAATATTTAAATAATAATCTTTTGTGTGATGAAATGTTAGCCCTTACATAAGTATTATTATTTAAATTTTAGTTGTTCAGGAGTTTTGGTGACCTCTATTCGACACGATAGATGCCACACTATGATGAAATTTCTGGTACATTTTAGTGGCTCCTCTAATTGAGATATGTCTATGATGTAGAAGATATTCATTCCATAGATAATATCATAAATTAAATTTATGATATTTTTTGTTTCATAATTTAATAATCATATCATGAAGGATGTTTTAGTGATATCAATGCCTTTATAATTTTGGAAACATCCACCCCTTATAATAGGTTTATGAAATAATAATTTGGGAATTGAGAAATATGTATTGGAGATCATGAAGGTATTTATTTGGGTGTTAAATATATTGTTTGTATGTAGATTACAAATCTAGTTATTGGACATTAAAAAACAACATCGATGAAAATCATTCAGTAACTTGGATTTTTTAACAAATTTCACACCATGGTGGGGGACTCCATTATCAAAATATAGTAAATCTATCTAAAACTAAGTGTTCAAAACCATTCATAATTTTTTGAAAGAAGAGTTGTCTTAGAAACTTTATTGGTGGTTTGAAGTTCTGATTATGGTGTATCAAGTGGAAAATTCCCAGAGCCCAATTTTGGGAAAGACTCTTCGATTTAAATAAGGTTGATATGAAGGAATGGATAATTTTGGAAAACTAGGAAGAATAACAATAAAGGATACTACTAAAAAATTTAATTTAATCCTAGGAGATCCCAGAAGGAATTAATGCACATCAACAAAACCCTTTATAGACTGGTATTTTTCCTTTTTAAAGAATCATTGTTAGCAATAATTGTGTTGGATTTTTTTGTATTATTCATATCAAGAAGTATATAATGATAACAGCAGAGGGTTTTAAACATGGATTGATATTTTATCTTTCCTAAATGGATTTTAGACATCTAGTGAGCAGTGTATTCCTTTGTTATATTCACACACTATTTACATATTATCCATGCAACAACCCCTTGAAATTAACTATGTAAAACTACTATTTCCTAATTTTTAATTTCAACATTTAAATATCATGTGTGCTAAAAATTTGAAAATTTTATGTTATTTTTGATAATATGATAATAATATTTGGTTAAATGAAAGAATATTAAAATACCCCGAATTCAACCCATCACATTGGTTGTATTATTATTTTGGGTTTAACAAGTTGTATTAGATCTATACGTTACATTAGATAAAAGGGTATTTTGATGAATTGCATTATGGAAAACAAATTAAAAATAAAAGGAGAACCCTTGTTCAATGGTTGTAATTACCAGATCTGGAGGAATAAAATGATATCACATCTATAGTCTCTTAGACTCATTATTTTATTAACTCTTATACATGGTATTCATGTAATTTATTTTTTAGATTTATCCAAGATTAAATCTAATATAAAATTTCTCAAGAATGATGCCAATGATGAAAATTCAATATCTACATGTAGATGTGTTTCACTAGTTCCAAGGACATGTGGGATAAATTATCCAACATATTTGAGTGTGAAAGTAATGTTAGAGTGGGAAATCATTAACTGCTACATAATAAGTTTGATGATTTTAAAATTTATAATAATAAGGATATTAATGAATTATATTATTAAATAATGGATATTATTGAATCAATTTATGGTCTTGGATAAGAAATAAAAGATTCTAACATTGAAAAATATATATTTCCAAGGTTTCCACCCCTTTTCTATTTAATAACATCGACTAATGAAGAGAGGAATTTTTTAGTTTTGATATTCAATGATCTACAAAGTTATTTGGGAATATAAGAAATTCATGTAAAACTATAAGGAACACAAAATAGCATAAATAATGTGGTAGATTTTAAATCTATAGAGAATATTAACATCACTAAATGTGGATATAAGGATTAAGTTTTAAGTGATGACTTTATATAACACATGTAAAGGAAATTCAATATTGGAAAGGTAAGTTAAATGGTAATACACCTTTATAATTATTTTAGTTTGGAAATGTTAAACATATTATAGTGTGGTGTACACTAATATTTGATAATGATAAAGTTGTTGTCGAAACCACACCCAAACCTGGGATGAAATACCTTTCAAAAAAATAATTTAAATCAGTAAATTAGTATAGAATGAAGTTTCATAGGAAGATCCTATTATGTAAATATGATGAATATGAATGGCTATTTAAATATGATGAGAATGAATTTATTTTATATATATAAAAATTTTTGAGGTAAACATTCAAAATTAAAAAAATATTAAATTTATGAAGAAGACCAGCTTGAATGTTTCATTGATCCAAATGTTAAAGTCAAAGGATAAATTGAAGCATTTTAAATTCAACGTACGGAAAACATAAATTTTTGTGGATTACTAAGGGAATAATTTTATTATATTTATAAATTTGAAACTAAAATCATTCATTTAAAAATGTAGTGGAAAAACTTGGGTTTTCTCATACCTCATCTGAAGAAGAGGTTGATTTCACGATAGGGATCAAAAAGTAAGTGGAAATGATTATATATATTACTATTCATATATATGAGTGGCTTAAAAGGGTTAAATCCATTGGATAATAAGTTATTACTTTATAGAGTAGTATTGAGTTTATAGTGAGTGTATTGATTAAATGAAAAAGTTATAATTCATAATTTTTGTAATGAAGAGTTAACAAAAAGGGTAGGAAGAGAAAAAGAAACTATTAAGAAAATAATAAGTAAGAATATCTATAGTCTTATAAATACTAATTATATTAGGTGTGAATTTGTGAAATCCAAGGCATGATTTTTTTATTTTCGCGGTATAGGAAAGAAAAAGAGTAAAAGATCTAATTTATTAAGGATTATTCAATAATAAAGAAAATATTTAGAACCATTAAATTTTCGGAGAGGATGCAATGGGAATTTTTTTAATTAGATTAAATGATAATATTATAGTTTTCTTGGGAATACAATGACATAGTTCTTGGAGGTGGAGATATATTTTAGAGTTAAACCACCTAGGATCCAATAATGGAAAATGAGAGTATATCACAGAATATGGAGAAAAATACTTTTTATGGATGTTCGTGAATTTTATCTAACAACTGACACAAGATATAGATTATTGGAAACAGAGAAGGTAAACATACTCTAATTGAGGAAAAAGATGAATGATATGTGAATAATAATATAATACCCCCTATATAATAATTATTATCCTTTAGATAAAGAAGAGTATTATCTCAAATATTTATTTATGAAAATGATGATAGATCATCATGTGTCACAATTCAATTAGAAATCAATTAAAATGAATATAGGGGGAATGATAAGAGAAACATGGAAGATATTTATCATAATGAAACAAAAAAACAAAACACATAAATCCATAACAGTGCGCGTTTTTCCCATATAAAGGAAACTGTATATCTCTTGAGAATATTAAGGGTTGTGATGATGGTACGATCAAATTTTGAAATGATAGATATCTTCAAATAAAGGGATCTGAAATGACTAAGATTGCTAGTGATGGGCTAATAAAAATAAAATCACTTCATGTTGATGGAATTTTACATAACCTATTGAGTGTTATTCAACTATGAAAATATAGTCTAAGGTTTACATTCAATCCAATGGGATGTTTTATCAATAGAAAATACAAAAACTCATTAATGAAGGGATGTAGAATCTATAGTAGTTTATACGAAGTGGATAGTAATGTGAACAATTGTCTCCTTATAATTGAAGAAGAGAAAACCAATTTGAATCAAAGGCTTAAACAGATTAATAAATAAAAAAGTATATCAAAGAAGAAAACTATTTCTAACATTCCTAATCTTATATGATATCAAGAGAAGACATTTGACGCCTATGTAAGAGGGGTAATATTGGAAAATCCCATGTGGATAAAGAAGAAGAGGGACCCAAGTATACTAGGTATGAGTTACACTAATATTAATAGTACAATTAATGTACGACAAATATATGGTGAAAAATAATTCATTTTTCTGTTGATGATCTTAGTAGAATGGGACCTATAATGTTTTTGTATGAAAATGAAGATCTTGAGTGTATTGAGAAATTTTTGGGAAGAGTTGAAAATAAAAATGTTAGAATGATCAAGGTTCTCTAGTACAATAATTGCATGGAGTACACATATCATGTGGTACATGATTACTTTGAGAAGTATGAAATTGTCCATAAAATCTCATTAGATAGGACACACCAAAAAAACACTGTGTGGAAAAGATAAAATCGTAGGGTAAAAAATATTACCAACAAATTTCCAATCCAAAGTGAAATTTTACATCACTATTGGAATGAAAACATACATGTGGTAGTGTTCACATAAAATCAATATTTATATAGACTTGGATAAAAGATTAATCCATAAAACAAATTTAGTAAGAAATCTATACTTAATTAATTTTATGGGGTTTTATTGCAAGATTTATATCATAAATAAATAATCTAGTCAATGAAATTATGTAGATGCAGTGAATGAAGGTATGTTTTTAGGATAATCATTAAATAATAAGGAATATAAGTGTCTCAAAAAATTATTGAACAAGATTTTAGAGAGAATTGATATAAAATTTATTTAATAAAAGGGTTGGAACAAATATGGAATACTAAATCTAAGAATGTTCCATGATGAAGAAGAAGAAAATAATACAATATAGAATGGAATTCACAGTCCAACTTGTGAGAAAAAATTTGAGACAAAATCGGTGGATGTGGAATATAATAATGTAGGTCAACCAATAACTTAATAAATAAGGATATATTGAGATATTGATAAACCAAATATTATAGGTGAAAATTATATTCCAACACCAACTTGGAATATGAGGACTATAGAATATAATTCTCTATTCCATAAAATGTATCTAAACACATGTAAAGTATATGTGAAATATGAGTTAAGTGTTTAGTCAATGAATAAAAATTTAGATAAAAAAGAATAATTATATTTATAAGATCTTGAAAGGTTTGATAGATCACAATGTCATATGAAAAAAGTGGGCGTTCTGAAATAAACACGATAAGAATAGAAATATGATAAAAAATAATGTAAGATTGGTGTTCAAGGGGTATACAGAATTTGAAAGAATTCATTTGGAAGAAAAAATCACTCCATTTTCAAGACTTGAGTCGATACAAATTTTTCCAATTGTGGTTACATAGAAGAAATTCAGAACCAATGAAATGGATGTCACGAATATAATTTTAAATTGGATTTTTCAAATAAAAAATTTACATTAAACAAATAATGTGGTTTATTGTTGATTTTGATGAATCAAAGATGTTCAGTTTACAGATGACCCAAAAAGGATTAAAATAAACAAATTCATTATAGTATGAATATTTGAACATATTCATGAAAATGATGAAATTTAAATGTGGTAGATTTGATATTAATATTTATTTCAAATCATCCATGTAAGAGAATTTCTTGGTGACTATCAATATTTTTGATATCATATTCATATGAAGTAATCTGAATTCAGTGAATAATTTTCCTGGTTAATGCGATCAATGTTTGAAATATCAATGATTGTTGAAGTCATATATTTTTGGGGGATATAAATAAATAAGAAATAAGGATAAAATGTTGTTTCCTATGAAAAATATTTAATGGATCTTCTAAAAATGTTTTATATGGATGTGATAAAACTATTTTGAACAACAATTATGGTTTGAACTAAGCCTAAAACACATAAATAGGGATTAGTATTTGATCCAACAAATTATTGAAGTATGATAGTTATATTTTCATGTGTTATAGTAATAAGGCTATACATCATTTATATTACATTTTTGGATGTTCAATTTAAATGTTTTACCATGGAGAATCATGTATTAGATTTGATGTATATTTTGAGGTATATTTATGTTACACTTAAATATGTTTTTTTATTATACAGGGAATGACAAAAATTTATATGCATACTACAATACTGATGATAATGGAGATATTATCGATAAAAAATCAACTAGTGAAAGTTCCATCATTTTCAAGGGAAAATGAATTGGACGTTTCCATAAGAAGCATTGGAGTATGTTTATTATAATAACATAACCAAAGCACATTCTGATAAAAAAATTCATGTACACAACTCAAATGGATAAAACAATAACAATATGATCTTTAAGAATATGTAATGATTCTCAAGGGAGTCCACTGCGACAAAAAAAGTAAAATAGGGCTGATAATGAATCTGGTATAGTATACCCAAAGAAATTATATTGGGATATGATACCATTTCATAATGAATAATGGATAGAAAAGAAATATCAAACTGCAACTTGTGGTAACTACTAAAAAGTGATATAAATTATCATAAATCAATTATACACCCTTGAATTTGATATTCACTGGTTAAAACAAGGTTGTCAGCAACCTCCCTCAGCTTGATGAGCTATGGAAATTCCAATATCCCCCTTTCATAAAATGTATATGTGTATTGAAGGGCCCTCAAAAAAATATTTCCAACTTGATTAGTTAAAAAATTAGTGAGAATATGGTTTTTATAGATAGGAGAGTGATTCGGTGTACTATTATCACATTTAACGGGATTAATGTGTGAAAAATATGGTGGGATTGAATTGAGTTTAAATTCAATATAAAAAATAGTGGTCTAAACTTAAATATATCCTCATTTTATGTTAAATCATGATTCCATTCTAATATTATCCTTTCTTCTCTTTAATTAAGTGAAAAACCACTTTATTTCTCTCTCATTGTTTTCTCAACCAATGTAGAGGGGAGAAATAATAACTTCACTCACTTCCTTCCCCTTTTCTAGTTTTTTCATATCATATATCACCTTTATATCAACCCACTTCTCATAGTCACAATTATTAGATAAAACTTAAATGGAATGTGTGATATATAATTAATGAGAATACCTAAAAGGTCAATAGGAGAATGAATTAAATTTTTTAATAATAATTTTACCCACTAATCAAAGATATGTTAATATAGTAGTAAAATAAATGGAAATGAACATAATGATTTCTATAGTAATTTAGATCTAAATGGTATTATACTACTCTTTACCCCTATCAAAAATAGACAGAGATAGTTCCCACTATAATGGTATATGTAACTTTTAAAGGGATATTACAACCCTTTCACAACTGCCTTTTTATCCCTTAGTGTCGCAACCTAATAAGAAACCCTTTTTAATGCCATGTGGATTAACCAGATCACCATTATTTTTTACACACATAGATACAAAACCCATAATCATCCTTTTTAATGTTCTAGAAGAAACGAAACCTTTATTTTAACTAGTCCAAGGTATAAACATATCGGCAATGTTTATTGTGGTTATGATAGAACTTGATTCCTGAATTTCGTTTGGGAGTCACAAACCACAATCCTACCTTTTAATGGTATCTTTAACAGAAAAAATATACATATACATTAAAAAACTAAATTAATTGAAACCACAGAGCCTAATATATAACGTGGGATCTATTTTGTAAGGAAACAGTGACCTCTCATACAATAAAGGACCAAATGAATGTTCATAAGTTGAAAAAAATAGTCAAGATCCAGAATATATCATATAATAAAGTTTAATAATATCCCTGACCTCATTTATTCTGATATAGATATATTGAAATCCTTTTATATAGTTATTTTATTCATAATAAATTCAAAAACATAAGGCCCAATGCATTTCATCTCTCCCAAAGATACATATGCTCTCATCCTTGACTGAACATGAAACTAGACCTCATGGGTCACTTTGATAATCTATAATATGAAAACATGATATATAGTGATAACAAACTACAATAATTAATTCAATACTAATAAATGATAAAAATAATAATTAGATTCCCTTTGGAACACTCCCATGTAGTATATGAGATAAACTATTAAAATTCCAACCACTTTAAATTTAAAACTCATGTTTTCCCAGGAAATCTATGTTAGTCTTTAACCCACATGATGAGAATTTAATCATATATATAATTATTCCATTTTTTTAATATTCCAATATTCTATAATTATATGATTAATAATTAATCCAAGTTAAACATGTGAAATAACAATATAGTTATCTAAAACATAGAATTATAAATAAAACATATAATGTTTTAAACTAATTGATGAAAAATTTATTAAGTGAAAATATGTCATAAGGTTCATTCAAAAACTTTACAAACTGTAACATTATATATTATGTTTGAAACTCTTCCAAATTTCATCATTATAAGGTAGGCTCAATAATTTTCCAAATATCAACTTTTGGTCACATTATTTTTCTTCTTGTGGCCACTTAATTTTTCTTCTTGCGACTACTAAATTTTTGTTCAAGTGGATACTTCATTTTTTCTCATGCGATCACTTCATTTTTTTTCATAAATTATTTTTTTTTCATTACCCCACTTGAATTTGTTCTTGTGGTCACTTAATTTTTTATGGTCACTTACTTTTTTTTCATGTAGTCACTTCCTTTTTCTTCACATTTTCACTTCATAACGTCAGTTCACAAGGTCACTTTATATGGTCACTTCACAAGGGTACATGAAAAGGTCACATAAAATGATCACTTCACATAGTAACTTGATATGATCACTTGATAAGGTCACTGCACAATGTGACTTCATATGGTCACTTAACATAGTGACATCATAAGTTAACTTACATACTAATAATATACTAACAACTTATAAAATAACTACCCATGTTATGATTGTTTAATTAATAAAATTTTTATTATTAAAACACTGATAAACAAAGTGGATCAAGGATCCATCAAATATTATCCCCCTTTCTGATAATTATTAAACAAATATAAAATCCAAGAATTATCCCTCATTTTGAAATAAATATAAATTATTTAATATATTTCTCATTAAATGTACAAAAAGGGTTAAAGATGAACCCATTAGATAAATAGTTATTAATGGGAAACAAACTAACCCTAATGAATTTAATATCAAACAAATATTCCCTTTATAAATAATATGAAATAAACATAACCATAAAAGTTATATAAAACACATAACAAGGCTTCCCAAAACTTTTTAAATTTTTAAATATCTATAAAAATATAATAAGATACTTTTTTATAACTATATAAATTCATTTGAAAAGATATTCTTTAATTCTTAAGGAGCTATGAAAAAATTTCACAATTTTTAATGAATAATTTAAATATTTTCAAGAAATTTAATTGTATCCAAATATATATGAACATTATAGTGAGCGTAATATAAAATAGATGAAATATATGCACCTTAAAAATAGATAATATTTAACATTTTAGTTCATAAAATAAAACGAAACCCCCCAAAATTTTAGTTGCATGGTTAAATTTCCATCAATCCAAGTTAAAATTTTATTTTATAAAAAGTAGATAAATCAATAAGTTTAATAAAAATGATAACAAATATATCTTCTATTGAAACAAATTATAAAATAATATTTACTTTCTAGACATGATCATTAATAAAGTGATACTTTAGATCAATGTGTTTAGTCCTAAAATAACATAATGTATTTTTAGAGATATAAGTTATGTAATTATTGTCACAATAAATCGGTATCTTCCAAAAATTAAACCGAAAATCCTAATGTGTTTGTTTAATCCATAATGACTATGAATAATAATAAGTAGAGACAAAATAAACATTTATGAAGAAAGTGAAACAAACTTTTTGTTCTTTTTTATATATTTTTCAAACACTATAATAACTATATTTAAAATTGGCTATCTCAAATGAAGTATGTGTAGGATAAAATAATCCAATACTGATAGATCCTTTTTCATACCTAATTAATCTTCCAAATACCATTAAACTACTTTTTTGGATGATATTGTAATCATACACATATACATATTGAAAAAATTAAATATGGTGTAAGTGATTTAAAATAAGTAATTCTACCAATTATAGATCTAATTATCTTATTATCAACATATTTTCCGGATTCACTGTATTCTATTTTACAATAAATACTTATTGGAATATTTGAGCCTATATTATTATGAAGACCAAACCACTTAATTAATTTTTTATATTTTTTTTGTTAATTGAGAAAGATTCCATTTTGATTTGAAATATTTGAAAACATAATAACAACTTAAGTTTTCGACTAGGATCATGTAAAATTTTGATGACATTAACATTGAAAATTAATTATAAATTATATCAATTAAATAACCGAAGTTAATTTTATCAACATATATTTGGACTACCAAAATAACTTTTTTAAGATAAATTAATAAATATGAATAGATCAACTACTTTCTTTTTAAAACAATTTTTTTGTATAAATAAATACAACCACCCATAATAAGCTTGAGGTGCTTGTCTAATACCATAATGAGGTTTTGGGAGTTTCAAAATATGCTTAGATTTAGATTATTTTCAGAACTAGGAGGCATCTTCACATAAATATTTTCCTAAAAATTCAATTAAAAATGAATTATTTGCATCCATTTGAGAACTTTTATTTCCATAAAGAGATGTATATAAAAAAATTATTATATATTTTAATTGAGAGTCTAGGAAAAAATTATTCTTCAAAATCCATTAATTCTTTTTTATTATAACTTTTATCCACTAAAATTTTCATTATTTATTATTTTTTTGACCAGGATCATCTATAATTTAAAAATACTATTTTCTTACAAAATTATTTTTGATCCTTAGGGGGTAAAAATAAGGCTCACAATTTATTTCCATCAAATTTATTTAATTATTCATGATTTTATGTAATCCATTTTCAATTTGATAATGATTAATCAATATTTTTAGGAAACAATAAGAAACAAAAGTTTGATAAACAAAAAAAATTATAATGAATTTTGGTTCTTAACACCAGCAGTTATATCACAAATTACTTTTTTCTGTGTATAATCATTATGTAATTTTAGTGTTTGTTCATGAGAAGTACTCTCCCTCTAAATAGATTCACCAAACTCTAAATTTTTCGTTTAACCAAAGTTGAAACTCTAAACTCCTCTTGAACATGTTCTAAATCCGATTTTCATTCCTTTAAATAATTTCAATCAAATTTAGCATTTTAAAAATCATTAAATACTAATGTTATTTTGTTATAATAACTATATTCCATACTTGAACTATAATATCCAAGTTAAAAATACCTTTATCCAATTCTGAATCAAATGTTTCAACACAATCTTTGGTATTAATAATTCTAACTTAATATCCAGATACTCTAAAAAATAATATTATTGCATTCATTTATATCAAAAGTTTATATGGTTTATTCCTTAAAAGTGGTCTATATGTAATTATGTTACATACAATACATGATGAGTTGAGAACTTCTTCTGAGAAATATTTTGGTAAATAGTACTCATTTAACATTCTCTAGATCATTCCATTTAAATTTGAGTTTTTTCCATTCTACAACACCATTTTTTGTGGAGTTATAAGGGATAATAAATAACGACTATACCCATTATCTTCACATAATTAACCACATTCTATATTTAAAATCTCACCTCTTCAAACACTTATAATTATTAAATTTATGCAAAACTTTTCACTTTTATGGAATTTCTAATATGGAATAAATTTAGTGATGGTATAAGATTTATGTTCAAGAAAATAATCCTAGGTAAATCAAATTTAGTTATAAACAATAAAAAACACAAATTATTTACCTTCAAGACTAAATGTTTTTATTAGGCCAAGTAAATATAAATATAAATGATAATGTATAGTAGACATTTTTATCTCATAGATACACATGAATGATTCATTGTGTTGTATGCCTTTTAAGCATGACTCTAATACGTAGGTGTTGTTCAAATTTGATTTAGGTTTATTCATCACCTTGTAACTTTTGAAAATATTATGTGACAAACTGAAATTTTCATGCATTAATAATCTAGGCCTCAAATTTTTTTGGAGTGCACAACATTTAAATATTTGATATTTTTAAGGAAACTTATAAAAAATAATTAAAAAATATTTTGATGTTATATTTTTCATAAATAAATATAGATTCTTATTTGATAAGAATAAAATTTAAAATTTCAAATTTAACATTCATATTTTCATCAGAAATATGTGATATACATTTTGAATTATGTTTTAATCCGTCCAAAAACATATCCTTGGAAATAAAAAACAGAGTTCAAAATTCAATCTTCTCTAAAACATTTTAATTTTACATTTAAATTATCACGAAAGGTAACACTACCACAATAAAACTTATTAAAAAAATAAATTTAAAAATATAATTGGTCAAATTTTAGGAACATGAACTATGTATATACCACACATCCTTCTTGATTATTTGAAGAAATGTTTCATATAGATACAGTTTTATGAAGTATTTGGTACCCATGAAAATTTGTATCCAGTTGGGTTAAAAAAAGAATTCACAGGAACTCAAACTAATTTTAAAAAAGTCTTTATAGGAAATCTAGAAGATAATTATTTTTAAGTAAAAGCCTTGGTGTGGAAAAGAGATTATATAAATCTCATGGAATATTTATTTTCATAATAACCCTTCATGTGACATAAAAATAATATAAACCTATAAAAATTACAATTTGAACCATAAACAAATAATGGATAATAAATTCTATGTAATTTGTTATCATAAAGAAGAATAGTGTTTTCTTTATTGATTTTTATCATTCTTTCCATATTTTCATAACATTCACTTCCTTGAAATAATCTAGATAGAACTATTTTTAACCTTTTATCATTATTTATAGGCCTACCAATTTTAAAAAAAATATAGAATAAAACATAATTCTATGATATTCATCACATTTCGACTAAAAATATTTGTGTTTTAGATTTTCAATTTAAACAGTTTACATATTTTCGTATAATTTATCATTTGATCTAAAATTGGTCTTTTTAAATTTTTCATTTTTAGATAGAATGTACTTATTTATTATATTAATATTTTTGAATAAACCTTTAATATTTGAATATTTATAATTGATTAAATTAGTATCTTCATACAACTAATGTTTTAGAAAATCATATTCAGAATAGGAGGAGTAATCGGATTCACTTATTTTCTTTGTAGAATCCAACAAACCATGGGTTTTTCTCACATATTTAGTACTATAATCATTAGCGGAATTTGAGAATGATTTGTAACTCTATCTAGATTCCATTAATTTATATCCTTCTTGTATTTTTCTCCATTTATCTATTCATTATTGAGTCTTAGGTAGTTAAGCATGATTTACCCTCTTTCCCTCCACACATAAAATATAACTTCACCATCATCAATATAAATTGTTTCCTCCTTTATTTCAATGTTAATGTTTTTTTGTTACTTTCTCTCTATCCTTTATTTCTTCTACCTTGGGAATCCTATGAAAATTTGTATTTTTTTTCTACATTGAAATTCATATTCATATTTGTGACTTGTAACATGCACTTTGGATACAGAAGTAATACCTTTCCATTTTTAATTCTCCTATTGAACAATATTTTTCAATTCTAATTAATATTTTAATAAATATCCAATAAGCACATATAAATTCTATTCTTTATCATTTTTTACTTCATCAATTGACACATTTTTAATTTTCCATTAATTTGGTAATGCTCTTAAAACCCTTTCAACCAGAGTATAAGAATCTTTTTTTTCTCATAATGCACTCATTCTATTAATAATACTTGTAAATGTATGGAACATTTGACAAACTATTTCTTCTTCAAACATTTTTAATTCATGATACTCATCTCTTAACAAGACCAGTTTAGTTTTTATAATCTTATTAAAACATAGATGTGTAACTGGTTGTATTTTACAATTTTCCTATACGAATTTTCAAAGAGAAAAATTACTATACACATTTCTATTAATTGAACAATAAAAAATATTCGTCAACTTCTAATTTAGAACATACTTTACTAAATAATTACAATGTAATGTTTCAGGATTAACATTAGGTTGGATGTACGATCTCAACATAATTATCCTATTTTGAATTATCAGGTCTTTAAAGAAATCATCCATGTGAGACTTCCAGGATACATAATCAATTACACCAAAGAGAGAAGGTATTTAGTTGTTAATCCATAAATCAAATTTATTCCTACCATCTTACAATCAATTAATTTTATTTGAATTTTTAAATTTTAATATGTTTAGAATATATAATAAAAATATTTTTTAAATATAGGGTTCCTTATTTAATACCAATTCATTAGAATGGTCAAATGGTAAAGAGGGGGGGGGGGGTTAATTGACCGTTTTAAAAAACTATTTTATCTACTTATCAAAGTTATGTTAATTTATTATAAAAAAAGTGAAGTGAAAATAATGATTTTTAATGGGTTGTATAAACTGATATAGTTATGTATATAGAAAATAATTGAAATAATAAAAATAATATACCCAAATAAAAAATTTATCAATTGATTGTAAAGGAATCAATGATCACCCTAGAAACAAAGGATAAAATTATTGTATTTTAGTTGAAAGTAGTAGTTGATCACCAAAGTGTTTTACCCAGTTCAATTCAAGAATATCCTAAACCTCGTGTATTAAAATATAGATATTTTAAAAAATTATTTACATTTATTCAATAGAGAATTGATTTAATGTATTAATATAATTTCATTTCATCCTTCCAAAATAAGTACATTATTTATTTATTGGATACCCATGAAAACTCCCTTATTTTTCACTTCGATAATTTGTAATACTAAAAACATGTTTTATAGTGATAAAACACTTGAATAATTAATAAATTGCCAAACAAATTATAATAATCAACAATAATTTCTGTTGGAATACTCCAATAATGCATGATAGATAAACTGTTCGAATTAAAATCACATTAAATTTGAAACTAGCTTTTTCTCAATGAAAAAACATAAATCATCCACCCACATGATGAGAATTTAATCATACATATAATTATTCCAAATAAAATTCCTTACTATTGAAATAATTAATATTTAGTTAAGGAATAATTAAATTAAGGTAATAATTTGAAATAAATGTATAATAATTTGAAATACATAAGTATATATAAAATCGGGCATGTTTTATACTCAAATATTAAAAAGTAATTAAGTGAATGAAGGTTTTACAGTAATTTCAACACTTTTTCAAGTTTCAACATTGTGGGGAAGGTTGAAAAAATTTACAAATTTGAAATTCATATGTTCGTATCAATAAATTTTCAAATTTCAACTTGTGTTTACTTAATTTTTCTTCTTTTAGTCACTTTATAGTTTTTATACAGCTACCTCTTTTTTGTTCATGTGGTTACCTAATAATTTTTCACGTGGTTACTTAATTTTTTTCTTATGGAAACTTAATCCTTTTATTCCCTCACCCTATTTTTGTTTACAAGGAAACATCATAAGGTCACTTCAAAATATCACTTCATAGGGTCACCTGACATGATCAATTCGCATGACCACTTGGAGCGATCAGTTTTCACAATCACTTGACATGGTTAGCTAATAAGGTCCCCTCATAGGGTAACTTCATAGGGACAATTCACAGTGTCACCTAACAAGGTCACTTGATAAGGTTACCTAACATGGTAACATGCATACTAAAAATATACTAACAAAATATAAAATACAATCCTGTATTAAGATTGATCAATTCTTAAAATTATAATTATTGAAAAATAAATAAAATAGCAGATCAGTAAGACACCTGATAATATATACACAAACTAGTGTAGAGGGGAAGAAAAAATCAAGATTCATAGAAATAAGAAATTAAAAAAATGTCCAAATAGTTCAAATCATCCCATATAAATAAATAGATGTGGTTAATAAATTAAATTTAAGAATTCATTAAAAATGGGGATTATAAAAATTTATGTGGATTATCCACTAATGACTTAGTGTTCCATAACTATATTATTACATGATAATTTAAATAATTAAATTAGTAATTGACAACCCATTTCTATTGATTAATCAAATAAGAAACGACCTATCTGGTGTTAATAATTATCAATTTTTCAATGAATGGTGGTCTATTCATCACACACATAAACATTTCTTCAATGTGAGTAGCACTGATCCCTTTTACAACATCTATTATTATCTTATTTTAGAAACATTACTCAAATTTCATGTTTGGATCTTCTATATTTGATTTTATTTACATGTATTGGATGGGGGGTGAGTATTCTATGAATGAGATTATAATGTCCTTAACCCAAGATCCATTAAACCGGTTTCCCGCTCCGGTTCTCCACATAACATCAAGGGCATATCTCCATATGACATAGGTTTACAACTAGCAGTGAGGGTCTAAAAGTCACATGGGGAGATTATACCCTCTTTACTAGAGTAAGAAACAATAGAAAATAAATATAAAACCAAAAGAAACAATGAAAAATCAATGAACATGCATAAACTACCATATCTAGAAATAAGGTACAAACCACAACCAACAGTAAGTATGGCATGTCAAGCTATCATACCAAGTGAAAAAACCTAAAATAATGACAATAATGGAATCCCCAGAATGGTCCAGAATCCATGTCTAGAACCTAATACAGGAACATCCCAAATCCGACTCAACTCCCAAGCACCAGACCTTTATCCTTTTCCTATCCTGCAACCATGAAATCTGCATGGGTAATCGACAATGGCCTGAGTAGGGTCTATGTACAACTTATTAGGCCACCCCTAATGGTTCCTAAAAAAGATCCACTCTAAATAGAGAGTGAATGAAATTTTTAAATAATGATAAGTAAAAAAATAGTTAATTTAGCCATTAGTAATAAGGTTTTCCCTAAGATAAGCTACAATTAAATTACGATTCAATAATCATGACATCTCAGTGCTTAGTTAAACTTTTTTATATTTTTAATGGATTAGGAATGTTCAATAACCACAAGGAACAAGGGGAATAAAAAAATCTTATCTCACTAGGTAAACACATCCCAACAACCACATTATCCTCACATAGAAGCCCCAGTTTGGGTGGAATGAAATTTTTAGGGGAATAAAACTCCACACTATTCCCTAACTTGTGAGTAGAGGGTAGAGTTTAGAGCCTTCATAAAACTATACTGTGGGTGTATAACCTCATGTTTATACCCCAATCTACCAATCCATGTGCACATGATTATTTATTCATTCACCACACATAACCACATTACATCCAAACATAGACAATATCATTGGTAATACCAAAAAAACAACTAAAATGAGATTCAATACTATTACTCAATTCATTAACATGATTTTCATTTCTATCACATAACAATTTATCCCAATTCACATCCCCCATGCCAAACTCACTAATAATATTCAAATACAAAGAATAATTCATTGATACATTCACATTAATCCCATGTAACCCATTCACAAGACAAACCAAAAAATACATTTTCCATTATCTACAACTAGAAACATATACCCATAATCCTTTATTAATAATAAAATCAAACCATTTACACATTCTCTAAGGCTCTATATAATCACATGTATATTTAACGCTTTTCAATCATGTTAACCCCATTCAAGAGGGTTAGAACACTCCATGGGTGGACATAAATTTGTCAAGTCATCATCCATGCATCCCATGGTGATCTCTAGGGGGTTCAATTAATTATTTAGACACACATTATGTAAAATATTTCAGAGAAAACGAAGAACACATCATGGAGAGAAAAATAACATAACCCCACAAGTACAAATCTATGTGAAAACCAAGGGATATAACTTGTAGACCCCCTACCTAAAATCATTTGATGAACGCACTCCAAATTGATGCCTTGGATCCCTATTCAACCAACCATTAATTCCTTAACCTATATCTCACCTAAAAATATGGGTTTTAGATCATCAGAAGGAGATTATAGAAGGATACTAAACCTATACCGAAAATGAGAAGCTAGAGACGGGTTATACATACCTGTATATTCAATCTATAATTGAAGACACTCTAAATGTCCTACTATCAAAGGAGAATCACCCTTGGGAATTTTGTGTCATCCATGCTCGCATATATGGTTGTTATAAGAGGTGAGAAGGAAAATAATGTGTTAGACTTAAAAATCCGGAGGTGGTAATTTTGTAAATTTTCCCAATATTATGGGGCCACATGGTTTACCTGAATTGTTTGACAAAGCATGTAAAAACTGTGCACTATCAACTATTGAAGAGAATCTGGGTCACATAGTTACCTGTGTAGGCCACATAATTTGACAGACTGTGCACCTACCTTGTGTTAGGCCTTTGTGCAAGGCTGCACGGTTACCTAGGGATTCTGCATGGTTTACTTAACCATGTGCCAACCTTTCTCCTTGTGAAAATTTGACCTTTTTCCCCATTTTAATGTCCTAAACACTTGGAAAACCGCCAAGATGCCACATAATTACCCGAACCAATTCATTAACCAGTTTTTTTTAATTGAAACCAAAATTAATATAAGAACATACCTCCACGAAGACTGGGATCTTAAAACCTCCCCACCTTATGATTCCTCATCCTCAAGTTGAACTTATTGAGCATTACTTAGGTTCAGAAGAACACTTATTGGGACACCGAGCCCTCATATCCAAATATAGCTCTCAATTTTCTTCTTGAATGTTTCCATGTTTCATAATACTCAAACTAAGGGTACAATCTTTCCCCACAATGCATTATCACTATGGTCAAAAATACAAACCGGATGCTCCTCAAAGGGTGCATCATCCTCCAATTCTACAACCCCAATGTTTATCACATGATATGGATCAAGGTGAGACTGTCAGAGTTCGGAGTCATGAGAAAAATCATGCATTATACCATATAACTATGGAAGAGTCAATTGATAGGCCACTGGTCTGATCCTCTCCATGATCTCGGACGGTCTAACACACCTGGGTGCTAACTTCCCAATTTCTAAATTCAATGGGGAACCAGCCTTGGAGTCACCTTAAGAAACACACTATCACCCACTATAAACTCAAGTAGTCTATAACGCCAATCCTCATTAGACTTCTACCTACTGAAAGCTATTTTTATATGATTTTGAATCAATTGAACCATCTATTACATCTCATGAACGAGTCTTGGTCCAAAAAACTTGGATTCAATAGATTCTAACCAGAATAATGGAGATCTACATGGTCCTCCATCGAGTACCTCAAAAGGTTCCATCTCAATAATATCCTAAAAAATGTTTTTGTAGGGGGGAAAACAAGGAATAAGTTATTTCCACATAAACCACCAAAATCAAGAACACAAAGAATCAACATAACTTCTAATACCGTAATTGTAAGCTCTGACTACTCGTCCATCTATGGGTGATAAGACAGATGCCAAAACACTTGGACAAAAAGTTCCTTCTACAATCCTTTCCAGAAGTTTGTTGTAAAATGTGGATCATATTTTAAAAGTATGGTTCACAGCATACAATGAAGCCACAATATCTCTTGAAAATATAACTCATCCAAATTATCAACTGTATTGGTCTCCTAGAATAGTAATAAATGGCTGTCCGTAGTCAATTGGTTCATGAATACGTAGATTACATCATTCTTCTAAGGCGCCCTCAGAAGACTCAATACAAACTACATTATTATGTCATTCTACTTCCACTCTATAATGGGAAATGAGTGTAACAAACCACCTATGTGATGATGCTAGGCCTTCACCTATTCATAGGCAAGGCATAATTCCACAAAACCCCCAACCAAATTCTTCATTCTTAACCACCAATACTTCCTACAAAGATAACAAAACATCTTAGTCATAATAGGATGGACTTCCCACTTTGATGCATGGAACTCGCACATCAACTCTTCTCGCATACACACTAGTACAACAACATGACCACGAACATTGATAATCCCATCACTAATAATATCCCAACTAGAAGGTGACTCTCGTACTATAATACATTCATTTACCTCTAGGAACTCTAGATCCTCCAATTTTCATTCCTTGACCCGGTTCAAAATCATGTACTCAATTACTATAGAAACAAGAGTAATTTTCCCTTGCCCATACCACACTTCTCAGTGTATCCCTATAAATAATTCCATCACTTTCCAATCAAATTTGGCTTCCTGTATTACCTAATTCTCAGTCTTCCATCTCAGATCATCCACAATAATACTCTTTTTTTGTGGTGTGTAAACAATCTCAAAATAAAAGGATTGAAAGTACTCGACCCATCTTTACTGTCGATGATTTAAATCAAGATGAGGGAAAATTAATGTGAGACTTTAATGGTCAGTAAACACCATAAACCATTCTCTCAACAAGTAATGCCTCCATCACTTTAAGGAATAAATCAAAGCATCTCACTCAAGGTCTTGAGTATGGAAATTTCTTTCATGAGGACAAAACTTTCTTGAACCATAAACTAAAACCCAGTCATCCTTCATCAACAATACCCAAATTCCAATACTGGAAGCCTTAAAAAATAAGGTGCCCCTATTACCTATTTTGTGTAAGTTCATAATTAGTGTAGTAGTCAACTATTTCTTCAACTCTTGAAAATCATTCTCACATGCCTCTAACCACTCAAGTTTAACTCTCTTCTTGGTTAATCCGGAGAGTTTCTCTTCCAAAATGGGAGAAATTCGTAATGAAACTTCAGTAATAAACCAAAAAACCTAGAAAACTCCAAACGTAAGAAATGTTCTTGGGACTCTCCAACAAAACCACAACCTTTACTTTCTATGGATCCAATGACACTCTAAAATCAGAAATGATGTTTCCAAAGAAATTAACTCCATCAATCTAGAACTAAAATTTTTATAGCATGGCGTAAATCGTATACTCTCTTAATATACTCTGGAATATTTATAGATGTTTCATATAATCATAAAGAGTTATTAAGTACACCAATATTTAATCAATGAAGACAACAACAAACTAATCAAGTTATGGGTGGAATATATAGTTCATCAGTTCCATGAACACAACCAGTACACTGGTTTGCCCGAATGACATCACCACAAACTCATATAACTCATACCTACTCTTAAAATCATTATTTAGTACGTCGGATGGTCTCCCCCAAAAATGATGGTATCTTGATCTTAAAGAGATCTTGGAAAACACTAAGGCACCCCTCAATTGATCAAAAATGTCATCAATTCTTAGGAGTAGGTACCAGTTCTTAACCTTCCTCTTATTCAACTTCTAATATTCAACACATAGCCTAAACAATCCCTCACCCTTCATATAATATAGTACTAGATATCCCCAAGGAAATATAATGGGATGTATAAACCCTTTACTTTCAAAATCGCCTAGCTAATGTTTTTGTTCTTGAAGTTCCTCCAACACCATTTGATATGGAACAATGGAAACTAGCTCCGCCGCTAGAAAAAATCCAATAGTAAGCTCAAAATATCTCTCAGGTGTAAGCCCTGAGAAATAATTTGGAAAACAATCCTGAAATGGATCCAAAATGAGAGGATGTGTAGGTTGTTCCCTTCATCCTCTATCTAGTACAAAACAAGCTGCTTGAGCTTTGACTTCTCCCAACAGTTGGACAATTGGCCCAACATGACCTGCTTGAATATATAACTCTTTTCAAGGGATTTATGTGATTCTCTAGTTAGTGGTAAATGTAACCTGACATTAGTAATAGTCAATATTTTTTTAATAAAACAACAAAAAATCTATACCCAAAATCTTTTCAAAACCTGACATTGCTTGGACAGACAGGTTCCACAGAAAACGATATCCACCAACTTCCAATAAAAAACAATTACACTATCTCATATCCTCAACGAGTACCCCGAACAGAGTATCCAGTTTCATAACTCTACATGAAATTTCTATGGTTAATCTAAACACAACTTTGAACTGAGAAGAAATAAAAGAATGTGTATCACCTATATCAAATAAAGCACTAGTGAGCATGGAAGCTTCAAGAATCATTCCTCAAACACTATATGGTTCTACTTCACTACCTTCCTCATTAGCCCGAACCATATGAAGATGACATGTCCCTCTACCCTCGAATCTAACCAGAATACCTGACTCTGCTCTTTCTTGATAGTATGGAAGATCATGCCCCGAAGTTCCACATCCACCACCCCTACTAGTATGACCCATGTAGATACAACTGCCTTCTTGGTATGGGATCACTTACCCTCTTCCTACACAAAAATAATCTTCCTCTGACCTCCATCATTTCCTAAATGTCATGGGTTCTTGTAGAACCTATGCACATGGACCATCCGTCTGCATGCTCGAAACTCAACTGCTGGTTCGAGAAACGTACTATGCATGTGCCCAGTCCTTCCACACTGGTCACAAAAAAGCTGGTTGCTACCCTGAGAGGCAAACCCCCTCTTCTGGTAGCTCTCTGCACTTCCACCCTAATCGATATTCCCAAGATGACACTTCCAACTCTCAGAAGCTACACAACTTGCCCGCCCAGCTGGCACCAAAAGTCCATTACCCAAAGCCCCGTTTAGGTTCCCTTTTGAGATATGTTCAGGATCCACTACATAGTAAAAACCTTTCAAATGGAATATTTTCACCTGGGATGAGAACTCATATCTCATCCCATCCGGAAAATGTTTCACCATAGCTGCCCCATCTCTTTCCAATGATGGAATGAAATAATGAAAATATGTGAATCATCTAGAATAATCTGTCATCAACATTTTCCCTTAGGTCAAAATCATAAAATCTACAACATAATCCTTCCTCAAGGTTTCTAAATATTAATGTTTGAGAATCATCTCTTGTAAATAATTACACATCATTCCTTTGGCTTTATTTTCTTGATCCATGATGTCCCACCAACACTTTTTTTAGCCTCACCACATATATGACCATAATGTGACCCTCTTGTCAAGAGGAGTCTCTATATGATGTATAATTTTCTGGATACACTCTGTCTAAAACTCTGTTACTTCTATACCACCCACTCTGGTGAAGGTTGGAGGGTTCTAGAGCTAAAAATCCCTAGTGAACTCAAACATACTCGATGAAACCCTCCATGGGTCTTATGACATCATCTACATGAAATGAGAAAAATTCTCTAGAAAACAATATTCTATGTTTTCCAAGATCATCATGTCCTCCTATTCCACTATGGGAGGAGTGTTCTCGGCAACATCCTCATATTGCCCGACTGGAATAAGCCTTCTTGGAAGAATTTCCCTACAACCCCAAACAAGAGCTTTAGAATGCAGACCGTAAAGCCTTCACAATATAAAGAGGGATTCATTGTTATCCATAAACAAACCATTTCACATACACTACCCAAGAATCCCCAACCATTCCCAAAACACTACCCTCGACCATCCCCACCGAGGTCATGGCTAACACAAGATAACCAAATCACATAGTGAAAATCCTTAACTTCTACTCATTTCCAA
This sequence comes from Viscum album, assembly GCA_963277665.1. NCBI lineage: Eukaryota > Viridiplantae > Streptophyta > Magnoliopsida > Santalales > Viscaceae > Viscum > Viscum album. The sequence continues at coordinate 1,891,922,563 of OY728158.1, read as the reverse complement.
ACAATTTCTATTTCACAACCTACCCTGAAAATAGTTTGATTCACTTACTCAAACTCATCAAAACACTTCATTAATAATTATTTAACATTTTACCTCCCCTATTTAAGCATTTTCATTATCTCATTTGACACCTTTTTCATTAATTTCAATAAAATCAAATGCATCATACCCATTATTATCCACACAGTTGTCCCATGTGTGCCTACCATGATGCATGTCTCTTATATGACGAGGTTCCTATAATGATTCATGAATGAACAATCCTATGTCATTCCACCCATGAGAAAAATATTATTAAATAGTCATATCACACCACCTGTCCATGACCCAATAATGAAATACCATCTATTATAACAATGAATAATATGAATAACAATTCCCTGGTTGACTGGGGTTTTACCTCATACTTGGGTTAGCTACTCTGAAGAATGATCTCATTTTAAATTCCAAAAACCTTCCTAACCCCTTGTCTACCATTCCCAAATAGTAAATCATAAAAAATACCTCCTCTGATAGCACTTTGTATCATCCCCAACCTAGGATCCACAAAACTTGTTCCTCGAGCCAGGTCTCCACATGACCTCAAAAGCACACCCCTGTACACTAGAGATTTCTGACTAGGAATGAGGGTCTAAAACTCACATGGGGAGACTATACCCTCTTTACCAAAGTAATCCACAATAGATAAAAATGGAAAATTTGAAAAAAAAAATGAATAATTAATGAACATGCTTAAACAAACATTTCGAGACACTGATTTTAAACGATAACCAACAGTAAGTATGACATGTCATGTAACTGAACCAAGTGAACAAACCCTAAAATCATGAAAATAGTGGAAACCCCACAATAGTTCTGACACCATGTTCAAAAACCCATCCATGCACATCCCAAATCTGAATCAATGCCCAAGCATATGAACTTTACCCTTTACCTATCATGTAACCATGAAATTTTCTTGGGTACCCGACAACAGCCCGAGCAGGGTGTGGGTACAACTTAGTAGGCCACCACCAATGGTCTCTAAAAAACATCCACTCTAAATAGCTAGCACATGCCATTTTAAAATAATGATATGTAGACAAAAGATAGTTCAAGTAGACCTTAGTAATAAGGTTTTCCCAAAGATAAGACACCATAAAATTCAGATTCAGCACTTATAACATCTCAGTGCTTAATTCACCCTTTTTATGTGTTTAATGGATTAGGCATGTTTAATAATATCAAGTCATATGGGAATAAACTAACTCATATCTCACTAGGGAAACACATCACAATAACCACAATATCCTCACCTCGAAGACTTAGTCAAGGTGGAATGAAACCATTAGGGGAATAGAACTTAATCCCCTTACCTAACATATTCATGGAGGGTGGATTTTAGAGCATCTTTCCAATTCAACCCATGGTATTAGAACCTCATGTCTATACGACACTCTACAAATCCATGTGCACATGATTGTTTATTTGTTCACCACACATAACAACATTACAATAAATCATAGACAATTTCATTGTTAATATCACAATAATAACATCTAAAATGGGAATCTAAATTAGACCACATTACATTAACACATTTATCATTTATACACATAAGCATTTTACCTAATTCCCATTCCCCATGCCTAACTCACTAAGCATAATCAAATACAAATCTTGATTCATTGAAATGTTCTCATTAATACCATGTAACCCATCCACAAGCCAAACCAAACAATCCCTAATCCATTACCCAAAAATAGATACATAAACCCATAATCCTTTCATAATACTTACATTATCCAAATTACACATTCTCTAAGGTCTCTACATAATCACAAGTAGATTTGAGACTTTACAATTCTGTTAACCACATTCAGGAGGGTCGGAACACCCCATGAGTGGTCCTAAATTGTTCAATTCATCCTCCATGAATCCCATAGGGATCATGAGGTGTTAGATATATTATTTAGTCACTCATTATATCAAATATTTAAAATCCAACTTATAACTCTTCATGTAAAGAACAAAAACATAACCTCAGATGCTCAATTCTATTTAGAAACCAAAGGATATATCTTACAGACCACCTACCTCAAATCCATTGTCAAACATACTCCGAATAAAACCCTTATATACCAATTCAATGACCATTTTAAATAATTAACCTAGATCTCATTGGAAATGAAGTGTTTTAGAGATTTAGATGGAGATAAGAGAATTATTAAAACCCCAAACCAAAAATAGAAGCAAGAGATGGGTTAGACATAATTGGATCTTCAATACACAACTGATGGCACTCTAAATGACCTAGGATCTAATGATAATCACCCTTAGAAAGGTTACTTTATCTAATATCACATATAGGGTTTTAAGATGAAGAGAGGAGAAAAATATCGAGTTAGACTTAATAATTTTAAGGTGGAAATTTTTGTTATTTTTTCCAACATTACTAGGACACATATTTTACAAGCATAGTTTGACAATAAATGTTGAAATTATGTGCTAGCCACTATCAAATAAATTCTAGGTCACATGGTTACTTGGGTGGGACACATGGTTTGATAGACTATTCACTAACAATGTGTTAAGCCTCTATCCAATATGGCACGATAACCTAGGGATTTCTCTAGGTTTACTTACCTATGCTCTAAATCTTCACCCTGCAAAAATTAGCCTGGTTTTACCCATTCTCATGCCTCACACCCTTGGAAAACGCCCGATACCCCCGCACACATAGTGGAACAAATTCATTAACCCAGAATGGGTGATTTAAAAAAAATTAAATAGTAACATAACTCTATGAAGTTTGAGATCTGACATAGACTATGTGATGACTCTTATTAGTTTTGATCACTTCTCCATTGATCATATTCTAAATTAATTTTGGGGGTAATCATAGTTTATATTCATCATATAATTATAGATTAAAAATAATTTGAGTTCTTCTGATAATTCTCACATAAGGAGGAAAGAAAATGATGCTTGTGCTAGAGTTGGTGAATGTTCTTTTGAACTGAAATAAACCAACTTGAATGATGCCCCTATTTTGGCTTGATTTTTTATTGGGATGTGGAACTTGAATAGACCTCATGGAATATCACGAATGAGTCTATTTCATATCAGGATCAACTCATCCTGGCATGTAGCTACTGCGTGAAAATTTTCAGACTGGGAGACAAATTAGGGTTAGCTTTTTAAGTAGCTAAAATAGAGTCTAGATAAAAATTTCATTCAATGTAGTAGAGATCCATGATTTGAACTTTTTGGATAGTGCCCATGTGACTCCTACTACATGAATAGTTCCACTACTAATATTCTTTAATGAATTTTAGATTTATCTAGAATAATTGGAGTTTCTATAGTGCAGTCTATAAGATGATTTTTTGGTGATCTATGGATGTCTCGCATGGTGTTCTGCAATATTTGAACTAGTCTTGGATTCAGGTTTATCAAATGACCAGAACATATACTTAATCTATTAGAGTTCGACCAAAAAATGATTTCATGGCCTGGATATGTGACATTTCATGCTATTTTGATGAATTCCAAATCATTTATCTCTATCTAAATCAGTCTCATCACAGTCATTAGAAGCTCATAATCTCATAATAGACATATTATTGGTTAGGAAAATGATTCAACACCTTGTATGTGACCACCTCTTACCCTAAGACCATAATATAAGGATGATTTGAGGTCCCCAGCATCATTGACTCCAAATACCTATAATGAAACACTAAATGATCAAAAAACTTTATCAATTTTCATCAAAATTAATAATAGGTTATTTATTCAAGCTCAGTTACCTTATAAGTTTCATCATATTTCATTTATGATTAGATTTGATCTCCCTACTAGTCATGACTAACTTTAGTTCAATTGAACATATTATTCAATATTTATGTGTCCATGGAGTATATTCTTTGATTTTAATTACTTAAAACATCTTTAGTCAATCTCAGATATGTTTAGGTCTTGTAAGATTTCTTAAATTATGTTACTTTCTCGATTATATCAGGACTTCATGTGACAACTCTTCCAAGCATCGACCTTGAGCAAGACTTACATCAAGTTATTGTGTGGGGTGTCTTCTTTCTAACACAAGAAGAGGATGTTTTTGTAGGTAATTTTATGAAGGATTATTTTCCAGATTGATCATGGCTCAACCTGTCCTACCATACAGAGAGGTCATGGCTTGATTCATGGATATATCTACATGGCTATTGGAGCTGAATAATTTGATATTGAGTAAATTGATTTATGAAATGTAGATATTAATATCAGGGTGGGTTTGTTGGATTCATGTAAAAATTTTTAATGTGATACAATATCTTGATCATCCATTTATTGGTATAATATCTTAGGATAAAAATTATTTCCATTAGTTTCTTATTCTCATGCAGTCAGTTCAGATTAGTAATTGTAGGTTCAAGTGCACAATAAACTATGAGGTCTTCACATGGTAAATTGGATGGTGTCTTTTATGCATTAAGTCTTAATCCTCATGAACAATCACCTTGTACATGTCGTAACATGGGTGGTGCACTTTTGACTAGTCGTGAGAGGTGTGTTTTCTTGAATTTTCATTATGGACAATTGATTTTCAATTGTGGTCACTTCATCATCCATTAGAAAACCTTGAATCAATACTGAAAAAAAATCAATGGATTGATTATACAATTTACATATATTATTAATAAACAGTGAATTTTTAATATATAACAACATTAAAAAAAATTCAATTCTGAAAATCATAGATCATATTTAGGGACTTATAACAAATTATAAAATGAAATAAATATGTAAAAATAATTTTTTCCAATTTATCAATTAAATTATAATATAAAAAATATAATAAAAATGCACTAATTAATCTTGTTTAAAATGATTTGAGTGGAATTTAAAAGAGAATTATAGATAAAAATATTTGAAATTTCAACTCTCATCACCCCCAAACATAGTATACTATACTCCTAGTAAATACATATAATTATTTTATTTTAATAGATATGTCCAACTTAGACAGAAGTACACAAACCAGAGAAAAATAAAATCCTTGATTCCTCTATTATTTGAATAATCAGACCTTCTCTAAAAATTAATTTGAATGACTCACATAAATTATGTTCAAGTTTATATTCTAGGAGTGAATTAGATATATTTAATTTGAGTTAGAAATTTAACAAGTGGAACATCCATTTATCACATTATCCTAATCAATTTAAGATAGAGTTCCAATTTTCCACTTCCTTGATTCAACTCAAATGATATTTTTATATATCAATTTGAATCTTTTTTATTTACATTCAATATTCCCATCACCTAAATGAACTAATTTTTTAAAATTTTGTATGTATTTACTTTTTCCCATTTATGATTGTGTAAAACACTTATTAAATTTACAAATGGCATTTATTTAATCAAAAAACCAATGCCTAAAGTCTTTGATAATCATTTTTGAATCCTAGTTTCCAATATCAGTGTAGTTTCAAAGGATATATAACAAATTGTTTTGATGGATCCCTGAGGTGTTCTTTTTAATAAAGACCATGTTACCTAGAATTATATTCCATACTCTAGTTTCATCATGTTATAATTTGAATTCCAAAAATACAATTTTAGGCACAGTCTTTTTCTTAGTTCTATGACCAAAATTCCATGAAATAGCTGAAAAAATTCACTCAATAATAATTTAACCAGTTCAATTTTTGAACCAATTAAATCCCTCTACTCTAGCATTGTATTTTTCCGTTGTTGTATAACATTCATCCCATATTTTCCTATATATAAATAATCATTAAATTAATAAAACCAAAAAAATACAAAGAATTTATTGGAATTTTATGAATTAAGACATTGAATATTGGGATTTATCTTTTTTTAATAAAAAATTGATCAACAAAATAAAAAAATATCTACATCCAAAGATAATTTTTCCATTTCACCAAACTTTTCTTAGACACAGTGTTAGTAAATGAAAACATGAATTTATTGATTAAAATAACTTTAGAATAGGGAGTTATCCAAATCAATTTGAGGGAAATAGGAAACCTGATGTTAATTTATTCAATAATATAAGTTAGGAGTTTGGACTCTTCTATGGGTTCTTTGAAAAAATATTCATAGTAACATTTCACGTATTGTAAATTCACTATGAAAGGGTTCTTTTAATAATACAATTTGATATAAACTACATGAAACAAAATATGTTTAGTCACTATGCATGGTGTAGTCCATATAGAATGATGTTTACCATGTGTGAGATTCATTCATGTGTAAAAAATATCACTCTTTCTTATAACTCAATGCTTATTTTATATATATTTTTTTCACAAAAAGATTTGAAATTCTCTTTGAACAACAAGGTGATCTCATAAACATTACTTATTAGTTAATCCTTCCCCATAATCTCCAGATTCCATAATTCTCCACCATTCCAAAATCTATATTTACCCTCTTGATATCCCAATTTGATTTATGATGCAGATTTAGTGGAAAATAAAAATATTTTACATAAATAATTAATAATGGGGAACTTGTTAGGGGGGATATTAAAAGTAGTCCTATATGACCATAAAATAGTAAAATTTATTTTCAGTTCTTCTACTATGAAACCATAAAATTTAGGTAGAAATCCAATTATTTTATTTCTTATAATACTTTACCAATATATAAATATATTAAATGTCTACAAGAAAAAAATGAAAGAATCCATGAGTGGGTGGGACTCGTTCCTAATGAATCAGAGGGTCTGAAGTAATGAATCCCAAGATAGTCCCCCCTAATTTGGCCCACACATTCAATGGTAAGAGATTCAAAAATAGCGAAGGATACAAAGTTTCCATCATGGGAGTGCCATGAGGTAAGAAAACCATCCACCTTGTGTCCCTCTCACTAAGTCTGCTCCAAGATCAGCCAATTGTTGATGAGGATCCTACAACATTGGATATGGTATGATATGTTCCATGTAGTAGTAATTATGTCACTTAGAGAACATTAAATTGTAAATTAATCATTTTCTATAGCATATCGTGTTATATTCTTAGAGATAAAAAACTATAGACCTTTGAGAAATGACCAAGCCACCACCAGAAGGGAATAAACTCTACCAATAGAAGTATTAAACGTAGAAACCACATATCCATTTAGAACAAAAACTAAACATCCCCATAATATCACCCATGAAGTAATAAAAATTTGTTTAAAGCTTTAACTCAATGCTTCTTGGGTTCTGAAAAATCCATCAGTACCTAGAGATTGTCTTGTGACTAGGGAGAGAATGATTCATATGTATCAAAAAATAACTATTAGAGGGGGCCTCATCTCATCATATCAAAATAATTTCCATATCATAAACCACCCGCCTAGTTTTGTAAGTGAGAACCACTAAAAACATGATATCAATCATACTCTAGCTTTATTAATTGTATCATTGTTATTCCAAAATGAATATAACATAATAATAGTTCTCACCTTCTTTTCCATGATATTTCTTCCCACAACCAAAAACCATATCTGGATGAAGTTTTCACCTTGGAGAACCCGGGATTACAAACTAGTTAACACTTAGACTAGTATCATATTGATTATATATTTGTATACTATGATTATCATTATTGAAATTTGGATTGTATATCTTACTCATGATTTTATTCAATTGTTCTATATTTTCTTCCATATTTTTCTTATTACACTAACTCTAGTAGAATATCTAAATAAGGGGAGAGATTTATTCAATGAAATTATGAGAAAAATTATCTCCACTATTTCATTGATTCTGAAATTATGATTTTTTCAATTAAAACTCGTTCAATATTAGGATCAGAAGAACAGACATGAGATGAAATGGATCTGGACATTTTTTGAAATCATTTTAAACTAAATATAATTAAATAAAACATTTTACTCTATATAAATATCTCTTGATTGATGAGATACATATTTTAGAGCCCTCAAAAAAATATTTAGAACCCAAATACTTGCAGAATTAGTGGGTCTCAAGATGTTTTTAGAGAGGAGAGTGTCTTTGGGAGTTCTTATCTTGGTCAATGGGTTTATATTGTGAAAACTATGGTTTAATTTAATTGGTTTAAAATTAAATATTAAAACCATTGTCCTAACCTTAAATATCCACTTAATTTTTAATAAATCATGATTCTATTTTTATAATATCATATTTTATATCTAATTAAGAGAAAACTCACTTTATTACCTTCTCTTAGTTTTATTGGATAAAGTAGAGGGGACAAGTAATAATTACATGAACTACCTTCATATAGCATAGTGATTGGAAACGTTTAATCACCCTCAAATAATACCACCTATTATGATAAAAAATAGTGGAGAAAACCTAAGTGAAATACGTGTTTAAACATATTAGTAAGTTTGGAAGAATTTAAGTTTAATAAAAATAAGGAATTATACTAAAATCTAAACAATTCGAATAATTGTAAATAAATAAAGAAAATAGTTTAATCAAATAATATTTAATATTAATTAATAAGGAGGATTTCTAGAATATACTCGTTTAATTTACTAATGTATTTTTGTGAAATCACTGGAGAATTATAGTCGAATAAAGAGAATGAAAGAAGCAAATAATAAACCATATTGGTTGATTAATCATGGAAGAAGCCTCATTTACCATGTGAAAAATATATAATTATAACTACGTGATGGAATATTCTTCATGAACATTGAAATTTCATCCATGTGTGTAGAACCTATCCATTTTCCATCTCTAATGACTCTTGTATTTCTAAATCACTCCTCAAATATCTTGATTGAATCCTCTCTCTTTGTCTGTATCCATATGTATAGGTTTATGGTTGATGATTCTTCATTTGAATACATTTGGTGAATCTACTCAGTTTCAATCCCTTCGCCCATGATCAAGTTCCATACCTATTCTAACAGTGTTAAAACTAATGTTCTTTTCAGTATATCATATTTAGTGAATGAAAAGTGTTTCTCAAAAATCACACACAAGGATAGAAAATGATACTTGTGTTGGAGATAGTGTGGGATCATTTAAACTTGGAAGAGGCTACATAAATTATGGTCTTATTAAGAACAAATTTTATATAGAGATAAGGAATCATTGGGGGGTATGGAACGTGGCTAGATGTTAATGAAGATAATGAGGGGGGATTTTTGGTATTTTGAACAATTTAAATTTTCATGTGGGTGCTTCAGGAAATATTTAATATTGGGACTTCAATAAGGTCTATTTCTTCCCTAAGTTGAATCATGGGATGGATCAAAATTTCAAACGATACAAAAGAGAGTTAGGATTTTCAATTATAGATAAGAAATTTTGTGATTATTTTGGTATGAATAAGACAAATTTAAATATTATGTAATTTCTTTTAGATCAGGCTAGGGGAACGAGAACATGTTTAGTTCATCCTAAAAGAGGTTTCGACCAGAATCTGAGAACTTCTCACATGGTTTGTTGAGACTATTGAACCAATATATGCCACATTTTTGTCTAAAAACTGACATATTATTCATCCTACTATGTTTGACTTGGTTGGATTATTCTATGGCTTCTAGACTTAGTTTTTTATTTAGTTTCGATGAAGCTCAACCATTTTTATTTCCCCAAATTAATCTCATCATGGGGTTAAAAATCTCTTCATTTCTTTAGAGCCTTGCTGTCTATCAGAAAAAATATCTAATACATTGTTTACACCAACCATAGACCATACAACAACATAATTTGTATGATCTGAGGTCTCCAACATCATTTCCTCCTCATACCTACAACATGGAAACCAAAAAAGAAGTTTCCTTCTATATTCATTAAAATTATATATAGGTTCTTTAATTGATATCAAATTACTCATTAGTGTTATGATATTTAATCAATTGGTATATTAAATATCCTTGTAATACTCAACCAACTTTAATTAAGTTACTGATATTATTTTAGATTTTTGTGCCCATGACTAAATCTGCAATGGTTTTTCTAGCTTCAAATATTATTTAATCTAGCTCAGACTGGTTCATATATTTAATGTTACCCTAGATTAGTTTAAATCATCAATGAGATAATATCTCAATGAAATAACACTTTAGAATAATGATCTTAAGAACATATTAATTTTGGTTATTCATAGAGAGGATGATTGTCGATGATGAGCAAGAGGATGTGTGGTAGGTCATTCAATTGTGGTTAATGCAACCACTTGATTATGAAAAAGCATGTCCTATTATGTGGTGGGGTGGTATATTGATTTATAAACATATCTTAATGGAGGGTGTAGCTTGAGTATATTGTAAGTATTTTACTAAATTATGGTAGGTGGAACTCATTCTCACTATATATTGGTTGGATTCATATGACAGATTCTAAGGAGACATGATAGCGCAATCATCTATAGAGTGATACAATAGCTCATATGTAGGATTATTAAAATCACGTTTCTGGATTCATGGGGTTGTTTCATATAAGGAATTATAGGTTAAAATACATGGTTTACCATGAGGACTTCATGTAATCACGAGTATGGTATCCTTCAAGTGGTGGGTCATGAGTTGCACAACCAGTACCCTTGTACTTGTGGTCACATTGATGGTGGACTTGTTGTCAATAGTGAGAGGTGTGGTTTCTTTAATTTCCATTAAAAACACATTTTTTCAGTTTCCATAATGGTTATTGGAACACCATGACACAAAACATGAAAAAAATATAATTTCAATTTATATACTCTATTATTTATATGTATAATGAATAGAAATTTTACAATTCAATATTTTATTCCTTTATAAAATTTAAATCCAAAAGTTATGGATCCTATTTAAGGAATTATCATTACATAACAATCAAAATAATTATTTAAATGACCAAATTCGATCCATCCATTAATTATATTACAAAATAAAAAATTATTAGGATTTCATTAATTATCCAAGGATTAAAATTATTTGAGGGGATTTTGATGGTAAATTATAGATCAAAAGATATTAAATTTTACCTCTCATCATATATAATTCCTTATTTGGTTAATATTTATTACTTTATAAATATGTATTGTGTTTGTTGTATAAGATACAGGAGATAGAATCCAAAGAGACTTTGCAGTGGATACAATTTTTGTTTAATGAAAATATGGGAGAAACATTATAGATTTGAACATATTATATTATTTCCTATAATTATTATTGGATTATATTAGATTATAAAAGTTACTAATGAATATTTTATTATTTTTCGACCTAGTGGTAATTTATAAAGTCTTGTAATATATCTTATCTAAAGATTAAGAACCCGTTTCATTTTATATTTTAAGGATTAAAAGAACACATTGGAATTTGAAGAAGGAATATCATATACTAGGGTTCGGGTGATTTATTGAAATTAAAATCTTAAATGCACATATATTGAGAATTTTCACAAAAATAAAAAAGGGTAGTATGTTTCAACCACATGTTGTAGTATTATATTTGTTAACTATTGGTAATTTATTGGAAGTAATTTTAAGTAGCTTAAATTGTGTAGTGATGGTTTAAGTTTAGTTGGGTTTATTGGAGAATATTTGGAATTATTATGAAGTAAATAATATTTCAAGGTAATATAACATATTATTATTGGATTTTTAAGTAAAATAGAAAATACATGGTGGTTTTAATAATGTGTAAAAAATAAAAAAGTGAATATTTAAGTATTATGGTCCATTTAAAAGGATTTATCCTTTGATAAATATTTTAAAGTAACGATGGATACAACCTATGAGTTACAATCATAAAATGAAGTAAAATTTTGAAAAATATGCTGGGTTTTTAACCACATAGTGATATTAAAAAGTATATAAGAACATATATAATAATCATATGTGAAAATATAAGGTTTCTTACATTGAAAATTTGAAATAATCTTCTTTGATGATATAGAATGTCATTCACTCATCAAATATACTTAGAAAAATTTCACTAGTTTTCGACTTTTGGAGACCTCCACACTATAGTATAGATGTTACACCATGAATGATGATGTAGTTTTCAGTGGATTATCCAATTTAGAGTGGTATACACAATAAAAGTGGTAGGAACGATTTTGGCCACACAATGATCTGATAACCACAATGCAAATGAGATTTAGGTTATTTTAGTGCCTCTAGAAATATAGGTATATAAAATTCATAGAAAAGGTTTTTAATAAAATTTATATAGAGTTTTTACATATTTAGAGATGATCATATTGTGATTTTAAATGATTTAAAGTTAGTATCCGACATAATATTATATATTGTCTTAATGGAAATTAACCATGTTGTTTTGATGAAAATAAAATAATAGTCTAGATTTTTTAATAATGTTCACATCTTAATGGATGATTATGCACTATGAATAGAGTAAATCAAGAAAAATTCAGGTGTTTGAACCCATTACAGATTTTATTGAAGATCAATTATCTTTTTGTCTGCATTGGGGGTTAATGGATTGTTTTATTATCCAATTATATTGTAACAACTATAAAATTCATAGCACATGATTTATATAAATGACTCATTTATTTAGAGAGTATTAACATGAAGAAACAAGGAAGGAGAATATTGAAAAATATAGAAGGACATATAGAGTAGTGTGAACAGTGAATAAATTCCACTAAATATTATGAGATCAAAGAATGAATAGAATTACATTGATGAAACCCTTGATGGACTAGTGTTTTTCCATTGTGAATAATCATTTAAATCTATAATTGTGTCAAATTTTAATTTTTATTCCATTTTAAAATATGTGTATAGAGAGATAATAAGATGGTGTGCCCCTAGGATATATAAATTGTCAATCGTAAACAACTGTAACACATATTGTGAGTAATTTTAACCTTCGATACATTAACTCACTCTAAACCTATGCTCATTATAACATCCCTTTGTTGTGAGCCAAATAAAATAACTATGCACTTTTATGTTTTCTTAATAATTGATAGGTTCAAGTTATTATTTATAATTTTGGAACAAGATCTATCTAAAGGATGAAATATTTAAACACCATAATTCCCACCCTATTAGAGTGTACTAGGACTATGAGTGACTAATAAAACATTTGAGTCCTTTAGTGGAATAAATTTCTTCTATTATCATAAAATATTACACATTAGTGTGATATCATAAGTAAATTTGAATGGTAAATTAGTCACTTGTATTGGTAAAGGATTTCATGTTGGGTTCCGCATTTTTTGTTTCTTGAATTTCCCCCCAAAACAAAGATATACCATCCTTATGTAAAGATGATATAGTAATGAACATATTTATGGTGTATATATAAATGTAAAAATACAAGATGTTGAAATTTTTGATAAAATAGTTTGTTGTATAGTTAGGAACTCTATTATAAATTCATGTAATTTTAGGAAATAATTTTAGAAAACAATATCTTTTTACTCACATTAATTTTCACTTTTTCATTATCATCAACTCTAATGAAAATGTTTAAGTGATACTAATATATTTGAAAGGATGCTATATAATTTAAATCATTCTGTTCTTAGGTACTAAGGAATCTCATTTTTTAAGGAAGTGAAGATATGATAAATATTAAATCCATATAGGAAGGCACCATAAAAATTAATTAAGTCAATGGATGTGTGACTATAGTTAAAATAAAATTAAAATATAGATAGACAAGAATAATTGGGGTACACATGTGTTTAAGGTCATTTAGGAATTGTTGAGGGATACACTAGAGTTTAGTTCCGTCCAAGAAGAAGAAATATTCACATTGAAGTTCAGTATGATATATGAGGATGAGAATACTACAATAGAGTATTTTTCAATCTAGGAAAGTGAAATGGTTATTAAAGTTTTTATTTTAATCCCCAAAGGTGAAAGGGTTACATTAGTGATTATTTCTAACAAAAAAGATGAAAGGTTTGACATAAGGTTTATTTTTATCTCAAAATGTAAAAGGGTTTATAAAGAAATGGGAAGTGAAATTAAGTTGGTATTAATCATGTATATGGATTATTACATACCTATAGTTATATGAAGAAACACTTACATATTTTTATATGTCAATATAGTGATATGTATATTGGAATTATAAATGTCCTTCATCAACAAGGATATAAATTTTTTTCTTGGAGAGGCTGTATATTAGGTAATTTATGGCCATATGAGATGGGAATGGGACTTATACCAAATTATGATCCTTATAGTTTAAATTTATTTAATTGGGTGTACTATGTAGTTTAATTTTATATATTATTGAAGGTAGAACATGTACTTTAAGGTCATATAGGATAAACCATTGTTATTCCTTTTATGTTCATGCAATAAGGATTAAATTCATGCCTTTTAGGTTCATGGAAAAGGAATGAAATCAAATAGTTTAGGGTTATTCATCTAGGAAATATTTCATATAGTTTAAGGGAATAAAATTAGGTATAATATAATTCAATTTAATGTAATATTAATTTGACCTACAACATGAGATTATAGGTTATATGACTTAGACCAATGGTACGTAATTAAACATCATAATAATAGGACAAATGATATCGATTTTAAGGTCATGTTACTAAGACCAATACATGATGGGTTTATAGAGATTACATTTGTGTTCGAATTATGTAAAAGTATCCATGTATAAGAATGCTCAATGTTGAGTTTTATACTAGTGTTGAAAGTTCCACTAAGTGAGGAATCATGAAAGAATGATAAGGATAATATCCCATTATAATTCACAAAATGATTATATATTAGACCATGAAAAGGTTTGGGAGTTTTTACTGGGAAGGTATCCCAATAGTAAAGATTACTTCTTCAATAACTACACATGAATTCATAATGACTTGTATATTATAGGATCCATAAGATGAATGATCTATATTATCAAAGTGACATAAGATTTACCAAACCTTTTGGACCCATTATATGAACAATATTACCAGGGGTATATTTTTTATAGGTAGATAAATACAACTTATCAATAGGTTACATGATTTTGTAATAATATCATGGTAATGGAGTAAAAAAATCATGTGAAAGTATGTATATATTAGCACGCGTGAGTTCATTGAGGTGAAGTTAAAAAAGGATAAAAATTATAATATAACAGAATTGTCAATATCCTAGTATGAAGATATTTGATAACATAATAATTAGGTGTATATAGATTTAAATAGGTATAATTATACTCCTTTTAAGAAAGAGTTAAATTGTGATTATACCACATGAGTAAAAATTAAAATTTGAGACATTATGTGGCTACCACATATGAACCTCACTAGAGTATTTGGTTGGGTATTCACATGAGTTAAAGAATAAGGGGTCGGGAAAATATTACCCACACTATCATACATTTTATACCATGACATTTCTTATGGGGGTGGTCAAATTACTTATAGGGTATGTGATTCACATAGGTTATCCAGTATTTAAACTTCTTATCCAAATTTTATAACCCTTATAACATGTCATACATTTTATTCCAGAGAGTTCCAAAAACCCTAGGGGTGAGTTAGGAAATTCTATTCCCACTTAAAACCACCCTCTCTAAAATTAGTTTGAACCTATCCAACTATTCAAAATCAAATATTCACTAAAAAATAAAGATGTGAGAAGAAGAATGAAATATACAATTTTGAGTGGTTCAATGCAAAAAATACCCTAGTATACTCCACCCAAACTCTCTCTACATGCTTGATTATTTCCAATAAATAAGTCCTTTTTATGGACCTCAATAGTTGTGTGAAAGAAACTAAAACTTGTAAAAAAGTTACCAAGAGATTTTATTATAATACTACTTTATAACACTTGTAACTGATCTTCACACACATAGAAACAAGTGAAAATTATATAAAAGGAATAGATAGATAAGGTTAAGGGTTAAACACACATTTGTAATAAAAAACTGACAGATAATTGAGTTTCTATAGAAAATGAGAACTAACTTTTAAACAATTTTAAACAAACATTATTCGTTATAGATAAAACCTGATATAATTGTAATAAAAACAAATGTTTCCTCTTTATAGTTTCCCACCCTGAGTTTTTTCTGGAATATAGTTTCTAGTTTACAGAATAGCATTCCTGAAAAAATAAAACATTTTCATTTTAAATCAAACTACTCACACTATAAATGATCAAGATAGAGATAAAATATATATATATATATATCTTTTAAAAACATCTATTTATCTTATGCATATAAAAATTTCCAAAAATAAAAAATATGTGACCACTGACTACATCTTTGGTGATTATTATAAAATTGAATTTTTTTAAATATAAATGTTATTTTATTCTCTCACTCCTCATTCAACATGACCACTTTCCACAACACAATGGTAGGTGTGGAAATCACATGGAAAAAATAAAATGAAAATAAATTCCTTGATAGTCTAATTTAATATTGGAAATACTTATATTTTCCTGAATTCATCTTCATAATTCTTTTCTTCATAAGTATATTGATTATATTAGATTATAATTTGGATCAAGAGTTTAAAAATAATATGAATTTGGACATAGAAAAAATCCATTATACATCATATAATAATTCCTCATTTAAAATATATATTGAGACTCATAATACATTTTTATTTTGATGATGTCTTCATCTTCATATGATGTTAGGAATCATAAGATATTTAGTCTTCATGTGATAAACTAGAAACATTGCTTTGTAAGATGTTCACTTCTGTATGATATTTAATCATTATATAATAAATGACTTTTTTCAAAAAACATAGTTTTATCAATTATCTTAAATTATATGATGAAATAATTTATAATATATTTGGCTATAATGTTTTTTTTGGAATGATAAAGAAATTTGTTTCCGAAGATACCTTTCATAACATATTTCATTACCCATCCTATAATAAATACCGTATATGATAATTTCATATGATATATTAATTATAAATGTTTTTAAATTCTCAAGTTAAATCATAAGACAATATTGGTGTGTTGGGATTTTTAACTACCCGTAGGATATTTTCATTAAGATAAAATATTCTAGTTTGAAAATAAAAAGATATTTACATTATCATATGATATTTACAACTAAACGATTTCAAAAAACTAAAATGTTTTAGATCAAAATAAAATACATCAAAATGAAGTATCAGTAAAATAAGACATAAATTATTCACCTAAAATACCTTAATATAGATTCGATAGTAAAACATTAGAGTTTTATAAGGATCAAAACATATTGAATATTCTAATATGTTTTCCCAAAAAAAAGTGTGTCCAACAATATCCCACATTTTTATGACCAAAAAACCAGTAAATATTTAAAAATTTATTTTTAATGATTTTAAATATATAGACTATAGATAAACTATATTTTTATAGAAAATTTTAATTATACTCATATATTTTCTATGATTTAATTATATCTGAATGAATTTTAATGGATTAAAATAAAAGACAATAAATATAGCACATAAATGAAATAATATAAGTGAATATATATGACAAAAATGTAAAGAGATCTGGTAGTGACTTGTACAGATCAATTAAAATTATAAACTTATGAAAAAATCGATAATCAATTAGTAAACATGAAAATATAAAGATGAAAAAATAGACCACTAAAATTGATATAATCAAATTTTCTTTGATAATCGAAAATGAATCATACAACTATAGACATTGGAATCATGTATTAGGGGAAGGATTTGTTGAAGGGTCAATTCTTGAAATATGTTTGTTAAAATATAAATGGAATTAATGGTCTATAAGAAGAGAAGCTCTGATATAAGGATATTTCATGTGAAACTCACTAATCAAGAATTCTGAACTAAAATATCTTTCTATAAAAACACTATATCTCCGAGAGTTATTTCTAGTACTATACACTATTCCTTAGCACATTACTATAGTTTTTTAAAAATCCTAGTTGGAAGAGGTATAAAATGGATTTCGGCTCAAGTGGCATATAGATCATATTATATGGATTTTTCAGTAGAATATTAATTTATATTCTTATAAAAGTTGGATGAATCAAATAAATCCTATTTTTTCTATTTTCTTATAGGGTATATTTTAGAAATGTTAGTATTAATATTCTTTCCACCTCTTATCTAAAATAAATCATATTCACACATATTGACATGTTTGATGACTTATTATATAAAAAAGTGTTGAATTACAAAATATATTTACCATGAATTCTATCAAAAAAATTGGATAAGGGTTTGTAGATCATATACATGAAAAAAACAACCAAATTGAGCCTGAAACACATCTACTTTAGATTCTGAAATAATCTGAGAGAAATATAGGTCGTGTTCTACAAGGAACTATAATAAACCAAGAATTTGAGTTTATATATATATATATATATATTCCATTTTAAATTGGATAATTTTCATTACACACAGTTGGGTCTGGAAATCTTCACATGAAACTGGGAAAATAATTCCATCAATTTGATCATGGGTAAAATAAACCCATAGTAAATTTGTATAAAATATTTAAATAATCCAAGCTTCAATGGTGGGATGGAGCCTACATAGAAATCTCACTATGGGGACTACAAATCTGCTTGCATCCCATGAACAAAATCATTCATGACACGTGTCATTTTTTGTGATCATAGATGAAGTTCACCATCCCCCACAAAAAACCAAAACATTTTGAGGGTCAGAATGGTGATTTCCATTCCCTATAAATGAATTCCCCTAGAAATGATAAATCATTTTCTAGCAAAGGTGGTATTTTCTGCCTTACATGAATAAAATCATTCAAAAGACTATGTGTTCTTCCTGGGCTCTAGCAAATGAAAGCCAGCGGCCACCGTGGATGACCAACCATCTGAGTATCATGTTCCTCCATTCCTCTATAAAATAAAGATAAGGGAACCCATGTAAAAGACAAAAAATGAGAGATAATATAGGGACCGATAATACAAGATGATGAAAAAGATAGAAAAAGTGAAGGAAAAATCAATTGTTGGGTCCACTCTACAAAACATATGTGGATAACCCCTTCTTCGTAGTGAAGTAATCACTTCAAAAATTCCATATGTGGATGAACTCTATGAATAGCCCCTAAAAACATCCATTTAAATGATTTATTTTTTAAGATATGAGGCATTAATTTTTATCCCCGGTGTGAAGAATAAATTGCATCACCGATAGACCCTTTACATCTAAAGATTCGTGGAATCCCTTCATGGGAAGCCCTTCATAGAAACCTATTTTCAGAGAACCAGTTATTGACTCCATTTATGGGAAACCATTCATTGTCAACCCTTCATAGATGACCCCTTGAAGACTCATTTCATGATAACCCTTCGTGGAAAACCCTTCATGGATGACTCTTTGAAGAATACATTTATGGGAAACCATTCACGAATGGTTCTTTGAAGAAAGATCCATGAAAATATTCATATACACTCATTTGAAAAATATTTTCTGTCCACTAGTCCACACCATTGGGCCTACATCATCGCACCCCCACTTGGGATTTGTTCCGGGAAATGATCTCAGACCTCCGAGCCAGTCCATTCGCTTCCATCAATAACCCAGAAGAAAAATAGAGTCACACCACAAATGTTTCTGGATGTGTTAAAGAAATTTTGGGATGCACCTTATACAACCCAAACATCCACCCAATATAATTCATCATATTGAGATACTCCTCCACACTCCATGAAATGACTTGGGTTGACATACTCCTCTTTCTTTCTTTCTCATGCATTGAGTGGAGTTTCTCCTCTTGGATTCGTCAAGTGCCTTGAGTCAATACACTCCTCAAGAAACTCTTGAAACATCATCATCTTACTCCAATGCAAGGTTGAAGTAGAAACGGATAATCTTGTATAAGTTTCATGCTATCAATTATTAGTAATATTCCTCCTATAATTCCCTATAAAATTAAATTAAAATATGCTTCCATTTTCCCTATAACATGACATTAATCTATGCTTCCATATCCCTATCTACATGACATTTACTTATAGTATACCCTATATAATGAACCTAGGATTACTCCTATGATAAAAAGAAATTACCTATACAAAAATCATAAAATTACTCATGCAATGATCATGAGATTATTACCAAACATTAAAATAACAACCCTCTTAAGAGTAATCCTCAAATAGTCGAGGGAATTACTCTTAGATTAACACCCTTTCTTTATTATGGAGGGTGACACTGTTTCTCCTCCTCACTAGACCAAGGTAAATATGACATGGGGATATAGGTGTCATGTCTCTTTCATTCCCTCTCCCTTTTATCTTTATTAACCATCCACTATCATAAAAATTTAACCATGTGATCTTTAGATCTAGTACTTCTTATTGTTTCTCACAATGAGTAAAACTCACGTGGTCTTAGAGTTTAGTGGCTATCAAGATATCTAAATGATCCAAAATAGCCAATGGTAATCACACAAGGTGTTGGTCTCAAAAAAAATTCATCCTCTAAGGTGTAACTGAAACCATATCCACTCAAAAGAGCATCCTCATAGGTGTAATCCCTAAAATGATACCTTCAAATGGTTATATTCTCTATGAAGCTAATTTGTGGGACTCGTAAAAGGTTTAGGCCCCAAGTCCATGCCTCCGCCTTCAAAGGTCCATATTCCCAATGATGAAACACCGTATAGGCCTCCTACTCAGCATAATGACCAATCATGACCCCTCAAAATGATCATTCATAAGTATAAGTCCCAACATATCGAACTACATGGGATTTGATTCCTAACTAACTTGGATACATAGAAATCCTCCTTGAGGACTAAATCGAACACCATAATTCACCCTAATATTCTTCAAGTAACATTCCTAGTAGAGTCATATAAACCTATGAGACCACATATCTTTTGGTTCCCTTATTCCTCTTCAGTGTAATTCCACGCCATCCTTGAGTAGGAACCTTTCTCCCAGACCTCCTTCCCACCTGATGTTAAACTACATTGTTTGGTCCTCATCGCATGATATTAAAATGTGATGTGTCCTATTAAGGGGAACCAAAATACATGGTTTCTGATTCCTTGTTCATGGATAGATAAGCCACCCATTTTATTGGACTGATCCTGATATCAAAAAAAACATTCATCTCCTTGTATGATAGTAAACTCTATAGCACCTCACTACATGGCTTAAAACCTACGTCACTATCATGAGTGATAAAATAATATTTTAATGATCCCTAAAAGGTAAACATTGATGAAAATTAATGGATACATAAAAATACCCCTCTTAATGGAGATACATGGATATATACATATATCTCTATAAATGGAAAACCTCATATACATAAACATGGTTTTGAACCCATGTTTGTTCATAGTTGATCATTAATTTAGAGTTCTTCAAATCATAAATAATTTGGAATGAACAAAAGATTCATAATCATATCATAAATCTAAATGAGAGACTTGGAAATGGGAATAGATTATCCAAAAAGTGTGTGATGAACATGAATTCCTATCCTCTTCCCCAATGTGATTTTTAACTGTCCATAGCTAAGTTCCCCAAAAAATTCCTAAATTTGGAAGGTAGCTCCATGAGATTTTATGTATATGATATTCTTTGGGGTTTTTATCTCTATGAACAAAACCCATTAGATCTTATTCCGAAAATATGCACCAGACATGAGTGATTATAAAAAATTCAACCTCCTGTAATCAATCATTGGGAACCAATGATTTTCATCGAAAACACACACATAAATGAATAATTTAATAAATTCAGTTAATCACCTTTAAAATAATATTAAATATCAATATATGATCAAATATATTAATATTCATTCAACTGGAAAGATTGTATAAAATTGGATTAAAAACACTTAAAGATAAAAAACACCTTTGTTCAATAAAAGTGTTTTCTAAATACATTGTATATTTTCATTTAACATTTAAATATATAATATTTATAAATTATATTATACAAAATTTAATTTATTTTTTTGTTTATAATATCGAAATTTACTTATTAAAAAAATTTCTGCTTTATCTAAAAATATTTATTTTCATTCCATAACGTATGTTTTACTAAAAAAATATAATATTCTTGACATTATAAACATGTAATAGTGTCCAATAATTTCATAAAACCATTTAAGTGATCAAATACTAAATAAATGATAAATATTATCCATTTTAAAATATTATTTGACCTTATAAATCCCATTCCAATCATTTAGTGAATTTACGTTAGTAAAGAAAAATCTTGTATTTCATTTCTATTAATTAATTAACATTTTGTTTAAATTTGGTTATTGATTGATTTTAATTTCACATAACCTAAATTTTTTATGAAAAATAAATCTCTATCATGAAAAATAATAACCACAAAAAAATTATCTCTCTATAAGTTTAAACTATTAAAATAATTTTTTTTAAATGATTTTTTATATATTATTTGTGTTTAATTTAAAATCAAATTTTATCATATTTAAGAAATTAATTTGGTAAAATGGGTCCCCAATTCATAATAATAATGTAAATAATTTTAAATAATGTTCATGTTATGTTTTAAGTAATAAAATAATTGATATTATTAAGATATAATTAATAGTAATATATGTTTAAATGTCTAATATAATGTGCTCAAGTTTTCTAAAGTTTAAATGAACTTTGGAAAATATATAAATATTTTTTTGATTTTAAAATTTTATCTTCATGGTTTATCTACCTTATCTCACCTAAATAATCTAACATACATCCCTTTCCATTCCCACCCTTTAATTGATATTCTTTTCCATGGAAAATCCCTCTTTGTCACATATAAAATGGGAATCAATTCCACCCAGTAAATACCACACAAATATTTATAAATTTCATTTAAAAAAAATCTGAAATATACTCTAAAATAATTCAATTACACTAAAATGTGCCCCTTGTAGCCTCAAATTATCATAATTCCCTAAAATATAAGGTCGTCATCAATAAGAAGTTCCTGATCTCAACATAGGTAACATGAAATTCTTAAAGATTATTTCTTATTAATTACGCTATAACCCAACACTAAACATACTAAACTAATAACCTCAACATAATTAGGGTGTTGATTTGTTTTTATTATAATGGTTAAACAATTATTTTACAATTCCGTACTCTAAGAAAAAAAATAATTAACATTTGTGCCTGTGCACATGGTGTTATCTCCATAACACAACACTTTTGATTTTTCATCACTAGATCACATGGATGGTATTAATGATGGTATTGGTAAATAAATATGATTTATTTAATTTATTTATTATTCTAAAATTAAAACTTAACATCCTCATTTACCCGTATAATTTATCTAGTGAAAAAATTTGAATCTTGCATTGTGAAGAGGATGACCTCTATAAAGAATCATTCTTTTCATTTTTGTAGTATTTCATTTTTTATCAAAAAAAAAATTAAAAAGCATAAAAAATAAATAACTAATTATTAATATTTTATAATGATATTATGTCAAAATAAATACTTCTTTTACCATACTCACCAATCGATTTAAAGAATGTTTATGATTGGATCAATTCGACGACCTACATAAATAATTCATATAAACTTTATAATAGAAGTTTATGAAAAATTAGTTTCAATAATAATATGATGTAAATAGGTAAATAATTATTTATATTTGTTATTAAAATAATATAACAACATTTAACCAATTAATTAATAAATAAACATTCATAGATTAAAAATAATCGAAAAATAATCGTTTCCAATTCCATCTTCTTGGAAAAATACAAAAATAACTCATGAACATAAAGTTAAAAATAATAAATAATTATAATTAATCCATTGAAATTAAATTAATTAACTTTTAATGATGAGAATTTTAAGAATAATTAACACCAAGAACACTTATTTGAAACTACTATAAACTGTCAAAACTACAAACACATGATGTCAGACAATATGAAAAAAATAACTAAATTACATTTTGATAGTGAATGTAAATAAAAAGTATAAATAGTTTTAGGAACAAACATGGTTCTAAAATTATTAATTATGATAATTATGTTTTTTATATAGATCATATATTGCATCTGAATATGCTAGGAACAAGGTACGAGTTTCATCTCAAAACAATTTTGTTTCTATCAAATGTTTCTTTATGCCACAGATTTATTTTAAATAGTTTATACACATGAAATTGAATATTTAATATCATGTATTATTATTTTTTAGAGTATTTTAAATTCAAATTATATAATTTATTATAAAATATTATTACCATATTTCTGTTGATTTTATCCCCTAATATTTAGGCATTGTACTAGATTTTTCTATTGGTTTTGCAGTAATAAGAGGTTTTTATAGAGATATACTACATAGTGTGAGGGGATTAAATGTCCAGAGGGTATATACATGATGGAATATCTAGTTTTGAAATATCTAGTTTAAATGTTTCCTTATTTTTAACCACTAATACTATGTAGAGGATTGTGTGACTATGTTTTGTTCTTCATCCATTTCAGGCACAAATGTGGTGTGGATAGATGACCGTGAGCTAGATAGTTTTATAACCACATACATTTTTAGGATATATGTAGTCTGTTGTGAGGGATTATCCATATCATTACCTTGATTAAATAGTCACTCAGTGTGACAGATTCCATGGATTCAAGGACCTGTAGGGTCGGGGGTGGCTGTGTCGTAACCTCTTTCACTGCATCATGGTATAACCATTTTCATCACTTCCCTATCATTGTCATGGGGGAATGTGGTTTGGTCATTTATTTTCTATAAATAATGTCTCTTAACCCAATTTTATTCTGAATATCACTTCCTCGAATTACATCCTCCAAAATTTGTTTTAGAGGCTCCTAGGAGGCATTTTTGTCTCATCCAACCTACCATCTTCTCAGATTGAAGCATTGGTGGAAGTATTTGATATCTTTATAGATGGTGAGATGTATTATTATCTTAGAATCCTCTTTTTCTCTATTATATAATATGATCCTAATGAATCCTCATGTTGTAAAATGATTGTATTCTTGATTCTATAGACCATTATTCTAAATATTCATAATTGATCTTCCTCTCGTTCAGTTCCCCATTGGCGATTCCTAATCTATGCCATGGAACAATCATTTGATCATGTGATAAAAAATTAGGTGGTTCCATAAGGATTTTCCCTATAATTAAAACATTGATTTATATCTTTAACTAAAATATATTTTAAACTATTTTCTAAATCGTGATTTATGATGATTTTGATTATTTATTTCCATGGTAATAAACTTTTGGAGTAAATCAAACCTTAAATGGATTTTAAAATATGTTGTGATTTTAGGAAATATAACATGAAATGATTTTATGTTTATTCTTGAGAAAAGTGGATTAAATGGGAAGAAGGGTTTTAAGGGAATGAACTTTAAGAAGGCCAACGTGTTGGTTTTCAAATTTAAATGGCATGTTGAAATTTAAATTAAGCATTTGAACTGTGAAAAATGAATTAATTTGAAATGAATTATTTTCCAATGATTGATAGACTGATTGAATAAAATTTGATCTTGTGTACTTAGTGGGTTATTATGAAATGAACACTAAGACTCTGCCTCCCTAGAAATGTATTGATGATGACAACTATAACATAACCATGTTCGACATGATTTATCCATGATGGGAGTGGAGATTGATTTTATCCTGATGGTTGGATCCTTAGGAATGTGCACACAAACACTAAGCTATGATTATTGACTGAATAGTGCTAGCATCCTATATCTAGGATCTAACTAATCAAAGATCTTATGAACATGTTTCTTTTTTTGAATTAATTATTACATTATAGGGATTATAGAACTATTTTCTTTATGTCATTTCCACTTTATAAATATTTAAATTTTAGAAATTTTTTTAATTTATTCCATATACTTGATTTGAAATAACATTCTAATTAAAAATATAAAATTATCTACCATGAATTTTTTTAAATTAAATCATTAATGGTATATTATATTAGAATAGTTTATAGAACACATGGCGAGACAATGTTGGGATGTTTTTCCCACACTCTAACTTTTCCTTTAGGTGTTTGCTGATTATGTTATGTTAGATCCAGGAAAAATGAAAGATCCAATTGGAGTTGACAATTGTGAATGATCCATAGTACATTGGATTGATGATTGTTACCAATGAAGTTGTGGTCCACTTGTTACACATGGATTATGAGATCTTTTCTTAATGTTCCCATGTTACTTTATTGGATGATTTATTACTTTTGGACATATCAATATACTTTATGGTATATTATTATTGAGGAGGGTTTTTCATACCAAATGTGTATTTTTTCTTCCACTATTATGGAATTATTTTTTAGTATTGTGGAAAAATTGTTCCCTTTAATTTTCAATATGATGCATGATGCTAGTTATCAACCCATGGTGATTAGGAACGCCCTACATTCTATGTCAGAGCTAGTTCTAGTACCAAATTATTTGGGTATCCAGGATAGTTCATAAAAATGATGAATTAAATAAAGTTTTTTTATAATTCCATGATGTTGGTATATAGTCTAGGATATCATGGTAGATAGAAGGTAGGGTTGGTAGGACTTGGGGGATAGTTGTGCGTGAATTCCTAGACAGCTCTCATTGTAGGGATCCTTAAGTCACCCAAATTGTTTGGGTAATGTTCCGTTATGGAATCAATTTATTTAATTATAGTCTTTTTCATAATTTTTTCTGAGTATTTTGACATCATATAATGTTGAATCCTATTTGATTCAATTGATATTTATGTAAATCTTAATTGAGTGGAGGACCTAATGATTTTCTGTTGTCTATTTATGTTGTGTAGTACCATTACCCTAAGAATATTATCAAATAAAACTTAAGAGGCACCTACTAATGAATAATTAAATGTGAACCCTCTAATTGATCATAACATCATTGAGATAGAAGATTATATTTATCAAGTTAAGAGATAGGTTCCTACACCTATTCCCATTCAAGATCCATTTGTGGAATCTTAAATAGATTGAACTAGATTTCTCTCTCCATAGATTCTTCTCTATAAGTAACCAATTTTCTAAGGCTCATTTGATCCTCAAGAGGCTGATAATTAGGTGAAAGGTATTGAGTTATTTTTGAGTAATTTTGAAATTAATGATTCATGTTATGTTTACATCTATCAATATTAATGTACCTAGTATGAGGGGGTATGATTTTGTTGTTATGGAAAAAAATGATGTATTAGAGTGGAAGGAATTAATAGACCTTTTTTTAGAATATTTATTTCCAAAATAGATTATATGGGGAAATTATATGGAGTTTCATGACCTTCAACTAGGATATAAGACTTTCTATCAGTATAAAAATCAATTTAATGAACTTGTTCAATTTTCTAATAAGGTGGTGATAAAAGGATATACTAATGGATTTATGATTCACAATGGGTCTTCGAAAAAATATATAATATTAAGGTTTTATGCATAATATTTCCTATTATGATGACATTTTAGGATAGATAATTAATGGGTCAACTTGACATGGATTGTATGTTACTGTTCATGAAGGTTACATTTACTCCTTGTGGTTGTTCTATTAGTTCATTTAAAGGAAAGAGGATGTAGGAAGAGTCTCATGGTGGATATTTATAGTTGGAATCATATAGACCTTATTTCGTGTATAGAATGTTATGTTTTTCTTGCTTCTAGTTTGGAAATGTTTGGATGTCATAGATGGTCTGTTCTAAGGAACCAAATATTTCTAGTTCATGAATTCACTCAACAATTCTTCATAAGTCCTGTCTATCTTCTCTTACCTATAGAGTGTTATGGGCATAATTTATCCAAAATATTCCATATTATAATAAAACGATTCAAGAATTAAGGTCTTTATTGCCCTAGGAATCTAGTAAAAAGATTCTTAACATATTTCAAGGGTCTCCAAAGGAAGCTAATGCGGGTCCTGTGATAGTGAGAGGTATCATCATAATATATTCACCTTTAATTACTAATTTATTTAATATTTACACATCCAATTAATTATTGATTACTCATATTGTGAATTTTATAAAACATCATATGAATTTTATCTCTTATGTGATTTATACTACTATTACCCTTAGAAAATATAGAGGGAAGGGTCTTCGATTCAATTCTTCTGTTTTTATTTATAAAATATTGAGATCACCTGGGATCTTTTGGTTATTTGTCATTTTTGGGATAGATAGGGTTATTTCCCATAAATCTCAGTTTAACTATTATATTTGGAGGGTTTCCTTTATTACCCCTGATGGGGCATTTAATGTCTTCTAGAAGAATGGGACCCGAGGTCAAGAAAATATAGAAAACATTTTTTATAAATTTTAATGGTAATATAGATGTTCGATTTTGATCTCTAGTGAGAACCCATGACCAGTAATATTCCTCTATAAGTCATCAGGTTTTCTGATGTGTTTCCATTGAATTTTTTCAGGCTAACACTAGTAATGTAAAGAGAGTTTTCCATTGACTTAATATTATGTACCTAGTCTATCTCCAATCATTTTTATTGTAAATAACCTGTTAAACTAAAAGAGTTGAAGACCAAGTTGGTTGATTTGTCTGAAAAATATTTATATTATTGATTATTTCTATTTGAGAGAAGACAATTATTTTTTAAATAAATTTGATGTTAAACTTGACCATTTTTTTATTACCGAGTGAAAAATAGAGTTATTGTAATGAATAGGTATCTATTTCCATAGATTGATGATCTATTTTACCATCTGAAAGAGGAAAAGTGGTTCTAAAAGACCGATCGTTGTTCTCATTATCACTAGTTGAGATTCAAAGATTCTAATATCTTGAATACCAACTTTTGTAGTTTAAATTTCTATTATTAGAACCTTTTGAATTCTTTTTCCCTTACCAATTTACTTTTAGTTTTTATAGTGTTGATGAACTTGATTTCCGATGAGTATTTCAAATAACTTTTAGTAGTCTTTTTTGACAAAATATCAATCTACTCTAAGATCATGGAAGAGTATGTGCATCATCTAAGAGAAGTTATAGAAAAGTTTATAGATCACTAACATTATCAAGATATCAAAATATAAAATTTGGACTATGGAAATGAATTTATTTCGCAACATGGTTTTAGAACATGGAATTTCAATTGATCCTAAGAAGGTAATAACTTTTACCCCAGGGGAACATCTACATAATGTTTTCAAGATTAAAAGGTTTCTGGGTATAGTGGGGTATTAATTCTATTTCATCGATTTTTTCTCATGGTTGGTATGACAGATGACTTCTATCACTCTTAAATGAGTGACATTTTCATGGGATTGAAAATGCTAGAATTATTTTGAGGATTAGAAATTTATTTTTACTTAAATACATGTGATTATTCTTCTAGAGGCTGGTTAGGGATATGAAGTCATTTTTTATGCTTGAATTTTAATTTTGGCCGGTTTTCTCATGAAAGGTGATTATGTGGTGGCCTAAAGTTCTCAAAAACATAATACACATGAGAACAATTATCGAACACTTGTTATTGAACTCAAATCCATGATGCATGATCAAAATATATGGCAATGTTGCCTTTTTTGTGAAAGTTTTTCCATCTATTTCAAACATAAAATTTTGAGTTATATATTCTCACAAAAACATTTTAATACCGGATATAATAATTGGATGTAGTTCCTACAATATTTTGGGTTCTGCATTTCAAACACCCCTAGAAAGGGGAATGGCATTTTAGATACCTTGAGCCTGAAAATTCTAACCAAGGATGTGAATATATATCAGTGGACTAGAATTTAGGGAGTTCATTAATCAAATTCACTTTTCATTGTAGAAGGTTGATCTTGATATCATTCTAGAAAGTTTATAGTTTCCCTTGTCCATTCTCGAGAGGAAATTTTAGGAACAGTAGCTTGATGTAGAATTATATTGATTTAGGGACTCTCTATACGATGAAGATACCATTATGGATTTGTCATTGTATTATAAGGGTATTTTATGATTCCAAAATTGGTACATCATACCTTCTCTTTATAGAAGATCATTAATGGGGAAATTCCATAATTCTATCTGGTAATTTGACCCTAACACAATCAAGATGTTATATATTATATGGTGATGATTCTAGTGGCTATGTTTGAGATGAGATATCATTGAATTTGTTTCTCATTCTTATAATTTCCATCAAGTCAAATATGATAACCAGAGACCTTCATGTTGGCACCATCCCCTTTAAGTGCTGACTTGGAAGTAGAATTATATTTTTATATATTTCAAGGTGGGGTTTCCATGTACCCATCAATGGTAAAGTGAAATATGGGTAGTGATCAATCATTTGACCAAATAATCTCTCTTCATGACCATTAATTATAAAACCCATGTTGATGACTTGGGAATCCTATATATTAGAAAAATTATTAGATTGCATGGATTTCTATCCAACATAGTTTTTGAGGGGGACTTCCAGTTGAATTTTTATTTTTGGAGAGTCCATAATGAGGCATTGGGATATTGGGTGAGTTTGAGAGTGACTTATCATATATATGTGGATAGAAAGATAGAATGATCTATATAGATCATGCAAGACTTTATATGTTCATATTTTCTTAACTATGATAGATATTGGGATATCCACTTGGGACAAATTGAGTTTCCCTATAACAACTACAATCAGTTTTCCATATATATGAAACATGTTGAGGCTGTAACAACCCAAGTATTTATAGAATAATTCATTTTCATATCTATTAATATATATGAATAAGATATTTATTGTATGTTAAATAGGACACTTTTTTCAAAATCTTACTCAACACACAACAACGGATTTCATTGAAATCTTACGTTGCACACAACATTGAGTTATACTGAAAAATAATATAATATTATTATTATTTTTAAATTGTAGTTAACACAAAGCTGTTATATTGGAAATAATGAATAGAACAAACTAAAATATGATTATACATGTTTTTTAAATTTCTTTTCATTTATCGAATAATGTTTAGAGAATTAAAATAAGAATGAATCGGGATTTTGATCATGAAATACTCTAAAAGAGACTTTTACCGCCTTTTGATGAAGAACCAATTTTAAAACTAGATTTTTTCACTTTTATATATCCTATTTTAAATAAAACACTTCTTATAAAGAATTTGGATATCAAAATTTACTTTGGGTAATTTTTTGGTATTTTTCTAACAATGTTCATTTTTAATGAATAGTAAACAAATACTGCATTTTAATTTAAAACAACCTTTTTATCTAATTTATTGACATAGATCGATTATAATTTTAAATGGTTTTAAAGTGTAATTGAATTATATTTTTAAAATATAATCCAATTTTCTCCATTTTAAGTAATTTCACTCTTATATTGGATATAAACAAACGTCCATATTTTGGTTGTTTTTACTTCTTAGAAACACACTTTTTGGTTTTGATAATGGGAATTAATTTTAAATTAATTAATGCCCATTTTTTGTTTTGAATTTGGAAAAATGCTTTCTATATTTTGAATCAAGAGGTCTAAATTGGGTAAATAGGTAACTTTTATTTTAGATATTATGAAAAATAAATTTAGTAAATATTTTATTTACCATGGTTAAAGGGTAAATCTTGTAAATAAGGGTAAAAAATAATATTATAATAATATTAAATTACCCTAACACATGTTTTAAACACATTTTATGAGATATGTATGACCATTGGAATCCTTTCATTGATTTTAGGACCCCAAAGGGCCACTTTTGTTTGAAAAGGACAATTAATTACTTTTAATTTAAATTTGAGGAAAATGTAACATAATAAAATATCTTTTATTAAAAAACAATTTATATAGAGTTTTATATGTTATATCTTTGAATCTAAATATTAATTGGATAGATAAAAAACTTTCTATATCATGATATTTTATTTAAAAATTTTAGACATTAGATAAATAATTTAAATTATGACACAATGGTGATGGAATGATTGCTTAATTAATAAGGGATTCAAATACACAATATTATAAATGTTAAAATAAATCTAATTTTATTATTTTGTGGTCATCCACGATTTTTTTGGATTCTAGTTACATGTTATATTTTTATTAATGAGGTTTTTTCGAAGTAATCAAGTTGTTATTGGTTTTTAAAAATGACCTGATGTGAATAGTGTCAAACTTGACATAATTCATATTTTAAAATATAAAATATTTTATAAACTATTATAAAATTACAAAAAAATCTAATATTCGGCCAAATAATTATCATATGTTTATTATCGACTCTTTAATCGGATGTTTTCATCTTTTGGTAACTATTTTGATTCTTAAAGTTTTAAATGCTTGATAAAACGGTAAGAGTAAAAAAGGGTTAAATAAAAACGATAAGGATTAAAAAATATCCAAAACCTATATAATTATTATTGGAAGATTTTACTTATACTTATATTCATCTTATATTCAAACTAACATAATTTGGGCTCATTAATAATCAAAATAGAATTTACAATGAAATAACAATTAAAGATATTCCTTAAGTGCCCCTCCTCCCTCTTTTAAAAGGCCACCACCTTAACCCGTACTCACACCTATCAATCCCCCTTGGATCATCCAAATTATAACCAAATAAGCTCCCAAAATCCATAAATTACACCTATAATCATTACCTTAGGAAGAAGGAAATTCAAGAATTCCTTTTAGCTTAAATCAAAAGAAGATACCCTATTAGAGGTATTGTCTTCTCTCAAGGTTATTTATTTTATTTACCTATCACCAACCCCATAAATATATTTATTTTATAATAAAAAAAAAGTATCTTAAATATATTATGATGTTTTTATTCCAATTATTCTACTTACACACACATAAAAATCCATCTAATAGATTTAGAAAATACTGTTTCTATGGACGACAAACAACTACCTCATGAAATGATGATTGTTCAATTATCTCTTACCACCTATCATGGTGGACATTATGATGGAACCATATTTATATATGGTATAAATAATATCTATATTGTCTCTATTCATATTTATTTTTCATTTACATTATACCTTTATGTTTTCCATAACGCGTAAATACGATAATTTCATTTCGGAAAGTGTGGACTACCACCCCCTTAAAGTGATTTGACTCATTCAAGCTATACATGGAATATATAAAGGATGAAAGTAATGAATATATGTAACATATATAACATAAATATTATACTAAAATTATATTATACCTATGTATCATTTAGTTTTATTTCCTTTAAAAATGAAAAAATTAATGTAGCGTTCATGCGTACGTACAACTTATTGTCTCCATGAACGGTGCATTTCATTTTCTTATATCCAAATGTCATGGAATATTATAAATACATATATGTGGGATAAAAATACATATATCACTTATAAATATTATATTTAAATCATGAACATAATTTTGGAGATATTAGACTTTTAACCAAATGGACAGTTTTTAATTATAACAAGTTCATTCTTGACTCAAGTTCCAAACATCGAAAAAAGACCAATATGAACTTGAATAAATATATAGAAATGTAATGAGCTATATTAAAGGAATAATAAACATTAATTTGACATCATTAGGCTACTGAATTTTCGTAAGAGACTTAATCTCAATTTCATTTTATTGAGGCATATCTTGATTCATACAGAACTTTATTTTATACGGTGTATAATTGACTTTTTTACTTTTAATTTCATTTAAAGGGAATCTTTTTTCTACAATTTTTTTACTAAATGAAAAAATGAATATTTCTTTTTAACGTATGTGGTGACAAAGACCTTTCCGACACCGCGAGAATTATTTTATGTTTGGATTCCTTAACAAACTGTAATGTTTTTAAAAGTTAAATAAATACCATATACTCATTTTACGTATTTTGGTATTTTGGTATTGAAAATAGTTTTGATAAAGGATTGATTATTTCAATATATTTAAATTTTATATTGTGATTTCAGTTTGGAAATTTTATATTTTAATTATGCTTGTGTTATGTGTTATGATTATGTTATGGTTCTTGGGAATTGTTTACGTGTACGGGTGGTTCCCTGATAAAACTTGGGCGTGGGAGCCTGAGATATCTCTCTAATGTATTTTATAATGTCACATAGGAAAACATTATTGTTTCTCCAATGATATTTAGGGAAATTAATTTGATTTATATTCCAAATGTAAATCCCTATGTAGCTATGAAAGCTACAATGTAAGTATGATATGAATGCCACAAGTTACCTTTATGATTTATGACTAATATGTGTTATTCATAAATATTATGATTTCATGAGATATGTTAAAGAGTTTATGATTTGTATGTATTGATTGAATGATGTTTTACTTCTTTATTTTATAACCCTTTCGGATCATTTTTTACTCAACCCATGTTTTTGAAATGTTTTCCATACGGGATAAGGAAGGGTAAGATAAATGATGTATTCAAGAAGATTTATATGAAGAAAAGAACTCTTTTTTATTTAATGATTATTATTTTTTTGTGAAAAATGTGGATAGATTAGAAGTTTCCACCTTTTAATATAGAGATGTAATATAATACTTATGGCATAATTCTATACAACTGTAATCCTAAAAAGATCCACAATGTGAATTCTTAACTTAACTCAGGATTATTTAATGTTTATGGATGGGGCCTTATAGTTTGTATCAGAGGTTGTTTTAGATAACTTTAGAGTTTAGGGTTTTATATGGGTGTAGGTAAAGGATACCATATAATAGAGAGTGCTATTATCATATAGAAACTTTTGGAGGGTTAATGTAAAATAGGTTGTTTGAATAAAAATCCTAAACAATGATGATATAAAGTGGTTGTTGTATTAGACTAATATAAAAGTTTTTACGCTATCTTTACCCTCTAGAGGATTATTTTCTTAATAATAAATCATTTCATCTTTGTCAATATGGAAGTAAAGAGATATTACATAACCTTCATATCCATCCCTGACTATTTTATCATCACTATTATGGAAAAATCATGTTCAAATTATTTTGAGAGCTTCTTGAGTTTTCAAATCACCTGCAAAAAATTTTTTGAGTTATCCAACGCCTACTCATTTCTAAAACAATTTTATGGGCCATGGTATCTTTTTCATATGATTTCAAGATATCAGCTTTTCTAACTCTATCAAAATGTGAAATTTCAGAAGTTGAGGGAACATTTACTTTTTGAAAGTGTAACAAAATATCGGAAGAGAAAGGGGAAATCCTAAAGATCGTGATATCTGGATTCAACGTATGATTTATTTTATTATCAATAAATAATGAATCATCTTCGAATTAATATTTATAAATGATGAGGATATTCAATCTGCAGGAATTATGTATTAAGAAATAATATGTAAATGCATAGTTAATGGATTATGAAGAGCGTTGAATGAGTAAGAAGTCAACATATAAGGGATTCAAGATTATTGGTTTATTGTAGGAAGATGAAATGTTTAAAAGTATTTATGTTATTTTGATGATGGTACTACATTGGGAATACATTTTTTTAATATGTGTAACTCTAATTTTTGATATGTGAAAATGTTTTTTGAGAAAGAATTTCCTTTTCTTGTGTGGAGATAATGGATAACATTAGGGGTTCATATGATGTTTTTTGAGGAGATTAATGGTTATTACATTTTTGGAGGAAAACTGAATGGTATTAGATAACCTGTGAGGATAAATTAGGGTATGATAAATTTTAAGAAAATTATATTATTTTTGATAATGTTATAAGAATGATATGGTTTTAAAAAAAGGATAACTCATATGATGGGTGACAACCTTTTGCATCTGTCAAGGCTGTAGGAATCGAACCCACAATCGAAGGGTGACAAGGGCGCATCACCTACCACTGGCCAACTTGAAGTACCTGGTCAGTAAGACTTATTCTCTTTAGTTAAATGATTTTATAAATCAAGAATATGTTGATTTTAGAAGTTATTTTTTATAAAATGGATATCCTTAGTATAGGAAAATGATTTATTGATTAAGATATTAATGTTATTTTAGAGGATGTTCTCTCTTTTGGGAACACTATATACGTAAGTAAAATAGAATAATATGGGATTAAATTTGTGGAGTAATGGTTGAAATATTATTTTGGAAGAATCAAGGTTTTATTGAAGACATATGGCTATTTGGGTTATTTAGGAAATGATTAACCTATCATAGATAATATATTATTTGGTTAATTACTTTTCAGTATTAGATTTTAAGAGTACTCGATGTTATTAGGAGATAAATGTTAAGATTTATCATGGAATACTAGGTGATCAAATCCTTATCAATTTTGGGTTTCAATAATAGTTGTATTATTTTGAATAATTTTAATGAAAATTTTGTATTGAATGGTCTTTATTGAACTTTGGTTATTGTTTGTTCAATTTTGGAGATTAAGAGTAGTATTTTTTTTATAAAGGATTGTCCTTTTTGGGGATTATATGATATCTTACTAACCATTTTGGAATTAGTTAATGTCTAAATATAGGAGAAATATATTGTTCATATTTTTTGGATAATGTGATTATCTAGATGTTGCTTCTAGCGATTCAGGTGTGACCAAGTCATCTTGAATACTCATCGTTTGGATAAATGATGAGTTTGTCGTATAAATTTATTAAAGGATGAAACTCTACTTGAAAAGTTAGTATATTTCCTTATGTTATTAGTAAATCTCATAAATAAATTCATCATCTTTAGGAAAAGTAACATAAAAAATGGTTTCCATTCAATTTTCCTACTCGGTAATCAAAATTAGTACAAAAAACATTTTTTACGTCATCATTTTTGACATCGGTTATAAATAAATAACGTCAAAGCTGTATAATTGATTTATAATGTCAGAAATAATATAAAAGATGTTAAAAATGCATTATGTTGATTTATCACATCAGTTATAAAATAACTGACTTGATAAATCTACTATCATGCTTTATCAGGTCGGTTATATTATGACGGACGTGATAAAGCGAATTTTTTATGTCGGGTATATAATAATAGATGTAATAAATGATTTTATCATGTCAGTTTAAAAAAACCTGATGTGAATGTTAAAATTTTGAATCACACCAATAATAAGATCAATTTTTTTACAACACGGAATTAAAATTATCAATTTGCACCTAATACTTCGTATACTGTGAATTTATTTTCAAGAAATTTTCACTGATTTTTCACGTCAGTTATATAATAACCAATGCGAGAAATAAATTATTATCACTTGTTCACATTGGTTATATAAGAACCGACGTGGAAAATACATTTTTATGACTTTTTCACATCGGTTATTAGATAACATACGTGAAAAATCGATAACAAACACATATTTA
Source organism: Viscum album (assembly GCA_963277665.1). Classification (NCBI taxonomy): domain Eukaryota; kingdom Viridiplantae; phylum Streptophyta; class Magnoliopsida; order Santalales; family Viscaceae; genus Viscum; species Viscum album. The sequence goes on along the minus strand of OY728158.1, from coordinate 1,891,885,375 downwards.
ATTTCCTAATCATCTATTTGACTGGTCCCTAAGCTCAAATGGTGTAATGGATCAAAAGTTATGGCCATTTAAAGTTGATCACCTCTAAAAAAAGTCTTAATGAATGTCAATTTATGGTGGCCATAACTTTTGATCTGTAACTCCGTTTGAGTTCTGCGACGAGTCAAAAGAAAGCATGGAAAATTATCTACCTGTTTGTAAACATTTTTCACATCGGTTATTAAATAATTGATTTGAAAATTGACGTTTAACATCGGTTATTTAATAACTGACCTAACAAATAAAATGAATGTTTATTTTTCAGGTCGGTTATTAAATAACCGACGTGAAAAATGTTTCAAACATGTATATAAGTTTCCAATAATCATTTTTTGTTGTCACAAAGCATAAACGGAGTTACAGATCAAATATTATGTCCATCGGAAGTTTAAATTCTGTACAAATTTGTTTAGAGGTGATCAAATTTTGATGGCTATAACTTTTGATCTGTAACTCCATTTGAGCTCCGGGACCAGTGAACTAGAATATTAAAAAATTAAATACATTTTATTTATTTATTTTTCTGGTCGTTTATTTAATAACCGACGTGAAAAAAAAATTTCCATCAATTATTCTCATCGATTATTAAATAAGCGACATTAAAAGGCATTTTTCACGTCAGTTATTATATAACCGATGTGAAAAATCAATGGAAAATTGATTTTTATATCCGAAAAACATGGGTATTTTAATATCTTTTTATGAGGATTATCATAAAACCAACGTGAATGATATGTTTTATATCCTTCCAAAGTGGAATTTAAATATTTTACAACGCAACATCAAAATTTTTGATTACCGCCTAAAACTTTTCATACCAAATTTTATTTTACCATATAATTTTTATGTCTTCATTATACACATAATATTAAATTTTTTATGGTTATTTCTTTCAACCATAACCATCCAACTGAGTCGACTCGTTTGATCTTCATCATGAATCCATTATTTCTTATTTTTGTGATCTTATCAAGGTATTTGTTATTACTTTTCCATGATTTATGTTTTTTATGATTAGTCTTCCTAATAATTTTACCATTTAATGGTTATTATTTTATTATAACTAATAATAATGTTTTGTATCATGGTAAAACTAAAATTCAACCTTGATATTCAAAAAATTCTTTTAAGATAATGGTCTTCACTCCGCGATATCGTCAAGGCACTCATTATTATTTTTCCATGATTTATGTTTTTTATGATTAGTTTTCTTAATTCATATATGATTTAATGATTCTTATATTATTAAAATGAATAATAATTTATATTATCAAGGTAAAACTACAAATCCTTCTTCGGATTCAAAAAATCATTTTACCACGAAGCATTCATTGTCGTTTAACGATGGTTGTTTAAAACCCGACATGAAAAATTGAGTTCAATCATCAGTTTTTTTTAAAAATGATCTTTGACATCAGTTATTTAAAAACCATCCTGAAAAATAGAGTTTCAATGTCATTTTTTTGGAAATATGGACGGTATTTCACATCATTTTTAAATAACTAACGTGAAAATAATGAAAAAACATTCTGAACGTTGAATAATAAATAACCGACGTCAAAAAAAATATTTCTAACGTCGCTAGAAAACATGTCGGTTCAAAACCAATGTGAAAAGTCTAAAATAACTAACGTACAAAATTTTTTTTTGTACTACTGAAAATATCATTTAACATATCAAAATATTGTACTTTTATGGTGGTTAACTTTTTCATGATCATGTTTTCTATCACCCTCCATCAGAATTTGATGGTTAGTTTTTCATCCACATCTATGTTTTCCAACATGGAATCCTATAATAGGTTATCTTGGGTGACTTTGTAATTCTCTATCATTATTTAAATTGATAATATTATTTACTCTTTTTCTGATGTGGTAATTTTAATGAAGATTCCAATCCCAAATTTAAAATTGTGAGGACGCAATTTTCAAAAGTGGTGATGAATGTAACGACCTAGGTATTTATAGAATAATAAATTTTCATATCTTTTAATATTTATGAATAATATATTAATTTTATGTTAAAGATGACACTTTTTCTAATAGTTTACTCAACACGCAACAAATGGTTTCTTTGAAATCTTACGTTACTCACAACATTGAGTTATATCAAAAAATTAAGATAATATAATTGTTATTTTAAATGGTAGTTAATGCATACATGTTGTATTAGCAAGAATGACTAGAACTAACAAAAATATGATTATACATGTTTGTTAAATGTATTTAAATTTATCCAATAAATTTTAGAGGCTCAAAATAATAATGATTCTGAGTTTAAGCATGAAATACTCTAAAAGGTCATTTTACTATCTTTTGATGGCGAACCATTTTTAAAACTAGATTTTTTTCCCATTTATTTGTCTTATTTGGAAGAAAATTATTATTTAGAAGAGGGACATCAAAATTTACATTGGGTAATTTTTTTGTATTTTTTTGATAAAGTTCATTTTTTTAATGAATAGTGAAAACTACTGCATTTTAATTTAAGAATTCCCTTTAATGTAATTTATTTATATAGTTAGATTATAATTTTAATTGGTTTTAATGTGTAATTGTATTATATTTTTACTATTTAATCCAATTATGGTCATTGAATGTAATTTCACTCTTACATTGGATATAAACACATGTCAATCTTTTGGTAGTTTTTACTTCTTAAAATCACGCTTTTTGGTATTGACAAAAGGAAATAATTTTAAATTAATTTCAGCCAATTATATGTTATTAATTTGAAAAAATTGATTCCATATTTGAAATTAGTTTTCATAAATTTTGAAAATAGTTAACTTTTATTTTCAAACATTATGAATATTAAAATTAGTAAATGTTTTATTTACCATTGTTAAAGGGTAAATATAGTAAATAATCATAAAAAATAATATTATAATAATATTAAATTACCCTTACACAAGTATTAAGAATATTGTATGAGATATGTCCGACCATGGGAATCCTTGGATTAATTGTAAGACCCCACGAGGCCACATGTGTGTGGAAATTACATTTAATTACTTTTAATTTAATGTTAACGAAAATATAACATAAACATATATCATTTAATAATAATTTTTTATATGGGGTTATATAAGTGATATATTTGAATATAAATATTCATATTTAAAGATAAAAAGATTTTATACATCATTATATTTTATTTATAATTTTTATACAGTAGATAAATAAATTTAATTATGACATAATGATGATTGCTTCGTTAGTAAAGGATTCAAATAAATGATATTATAAATGTGAAAATAAATGAAATTTTGTAATTTTTATGTTATACATGAGTTTTTTGTATTATATTTACATGTTATCTTTGTATTCATTAATTTGTTTCTATGTAATCATGTGTTTATGGATTTGAAAAAAAATCATGATACGAATAGTGTCAAAATGGCCATAATTGATATTTTAAAATATAAAATATTTTATTAAATATTATAAAATTCAAAAAAAAATTAAGATTCCTACAAATAGTTATAATTAGTCTAAAAGTGTCTTATTTATTCTTTAATTGGATATTTTTCATGTTTTGGTAACTATTTTGACTCTTAAAGTGTTAAATTCTTGATAAAACACAAAGAGTGAAGAAGTATTAAATAAAAAAAATAACGATTAAAAAATATACAAAACCTATATAATTCTTATTGGATGATTTTATTTCAACTTATTATTATGTTATATTTTAACTTACATAATTGGAACTCATTTAAAATCAAAATAGAATTTGTAATAAAATAACATTTCATGATATTCCTTAAGTGCCCCTCCTCCCTCTTATAAAAGGCCACCACCTCTAACCCTTACTCACACCTCTAAATCACCCATGGTTCATCTAAAATCTACCCAAATATTCTCCCAATATCCCTATGTTCCACTTAGAATCATTACTTTTGGAATAAGGAAATTAAATAAATCCTTTTAGCTTAAATCAAAATAAGTTACCCAATTTCAGTTAATGTCTTCTCTCAAGCTTCTTTCATTTATTTTCGCTTGTCCAACCCAATAACTATTTTTATATTACAATAAAACTGGAATATTAAATATAATAGGATGTTGTTATTACAATTATTTTACTTAAGAACACACAAACCACCTTTTAATGTATTTTGAATAAACCTTTTTTGTGGACGACGAACTACTGCCTCACGAAACAATGATTGTTCAATTACCTCCTACTGCCTCTCATGGTGGGAATTATGATGGAACTATATTTATATATTTTATATATAATATATATTTTATCCATTTTTATGTATTTTTAATTTACAACAATCCTTTATTATTTCCATAATTCATAAATATGATAATTTCATTTGAGGAAGTGCGGACTACCACCCTCTCAAAGTGATATGACTTGTTCATGATATACATGGAACGTATAAAGGATGTAATTAATTAACATATTTAAAATATAGAACAATTATATTATTAAATATTTATAATATACTTATGTATCATTTAGTTTTCATTCCTTTAAAAATGAAAAAGAAATGAAAGTAGTGTTCATACGTACGTACAACTTACCACCTCCATGAACGGTGTATTTAATTTTCTTATATACAAATGTTATGGACTATTCTAAATACATATATATTGGATATATATATATATAAACTAGATATATAAGATATTAAAATCAGGAATATAAATCTGGATATAATTGACTTTTGACCACATTGACAATCTGTAATTATAACAGGTTCATTTTTTGACTCAAGTACCAAACATCGAGAAAAAGAACAATATGAACTTGTATAACACCCTGACCCCGGTTACCCATAGTCGGGGGATTATTTTAATACATTGGAATAATTATAAGGAATCTATTCCCGAAGGACCGATCAGTTTAGTAGTCAAGGAAAATAGATTACATATATGAATGTTACATTACACTTTATAACATACAAAACAACATAAATAATCCGTTATGAATTCCATTATTCCCTTGTCATAACCATATATATCAATCATAGTACACTTCTTGGAATCCTGGGAAAAATAAAACATAGAAAGGGGTGAGCTCAAATGCCCAGTAAGGATAAAAATATAGAGGAAGCTTTCCAAAATAAGCATAAACAGTTAAGGCAATGTATAACTAAAACAAAAGCCTTTTAAACATGAACATCATCATAATATGGTATAAATAAAATGAAATAATTCCATTTACATATTCGCATGGATATTCTACTAATCGAATAATTTCATGCAATATCAATAAAAAATTTCATAATGATGAAATGCATAATGTCGAACATTAATTTCTGTGTGAATGCCTCTTTCCATGACCAATGGGATAACTTAAACCAGAACCCAACCCAGAGAGCCTCTGTAACTGGACTCCATCTCGGAGAGCCTCTGTAACCAGACTCCATCCCGGAGAACCTCTGTAACCAGACTCCAACTCGGAGTTCCTCTAATAACTGGACACCAACCCGGAGTGCCTCTAATAACCGGACACCAACTCGGAGTGCCTCTAATAACAAGACACCACCCCGGAGGGTCTACTATAACCGAACCCCAACCTGGAGGGCTTACATTTATCGGTCCCCAACCCAGAACATACTATTCCAACACATTCATCTTATGAAGAGGATGAAATATAACATAAACATTCGTATTAAAATTAGCATACAAAATGCCAAAACATTAATCATAAAAAATTAATGGCATAAAATTAACTCATCCATTGTCCAACATATCACAAAACCTTAAATACAATATCTAAGATTTGTATCATAATAAATCAATCTTCAAACAAGTGTAAAATTTATCAAAGGATGTTCACATATATGAAATCAAAACTATTTGAGAGAAATATCTTTTTTTAAATCATTTAAAGGTCAAATAATTATAAAAGAAAACATTTACTTTAAAAATATTCTTATAAGCTTGTAAGGGAAGCTTAAATGATTTTATAATGGCGGAATATTGCCGCACCCGCCGTATAAGTTAAAAAAAGACATTCTTACCTTAATTTTGTCGAAAAGGTTAAAAAGGACCTTGTTTGGAAAATGACATAAAGATTCCTTTATAAACATCTTATAAAAAGTCAAAAAATGGTATAACTTACTTTAACCCATATTCTATAAAATAGTAACAATAGTTTTAAAACAAATTTGTAAGAAACATGGATGTGGTTGATAAAGAGGTCCCAGTAGATAATTATGTATAAACAACCTCAAAGAATGAAGAGATTGTAAAATAAACCCTTACCAATTTGGTAACTTACGAAACATACACCCCATGAAAGAGGTATCATACAATGAATATGTAAATACACATAAATTAAATTTTATTACACAAAGAATACAATTATGGGCAGTACATACACCACACAAAAGGTAATAGTGGCAATATGGCATGAATCTCAAGGAAATAGGGAGTGAGATGAAAACCCCTTACCTTGTACTTTTCCTTGATATAGTGTAGGTTAACCTTCTTTATAATAGTTAAATAATTGTTATTAAATTATACAATAATCATATACATAAATATGATATCATATATGATCTTTTAATATTTCTTTGTTAATAATATTTTAGTATTATCGTCGTTTCGGGTGTTAACTGATTCGTTTTCCTTTATAGATTCTTTAAGTAAGTCGTGTTTGTTATGGATAGGTTGTATCTTATTTATATCCAGAATGATATCAAGTCCTTAAACATTAATTTTAATCATGAAATGAGAATTAGTCTTGAATGGACAATATGGGGAAATGATTCTCATCGCGTTAGTGGAGATGGTAATTCGTATGTATGCACAAACGCTACTTCCATTTCATTTTTCATTTTAAAAGGAGTAAAAACGAAATGATAATTAATTATATTATTATTAAAGTATAATATAATATCTTATATTTTTTTACTTACGTTCATAAACACCATCCTTTATACGTTCCAGGTATGGTATGAATGAGTCATATCACTTTATGGGGGCGGTAGTCCGCACTTCCTCAACTGAAATTATAGTATATATATATACAACATGAAAATAATAATGGTATGCTATAAAATGGAATTAGAGAAGAATATATATAAAATAACTATCATAAATATCATATTTAATTATAGTTCCATCATAATGGCCACCATGAGAGGTGGTAGGAGATAATTGAACAATCATCGTTTCGTGAGGCGTTTGGCTGCCATCCACAGAAACATTATGTTCTTCACCCATTAGATAGAGATGTGTGTAAGTGTAGTTCGAATAATTATCATAATAATATACTAGTATATTTAGGATACTGTTTTTGTTACAAAATAAAATAATAATAAGAGTTTAGGGGTTGGAGAAGTAAAGTAAAATAAAAGAAGCTAAGAGAAAACGTTACCTTTAATTTCGGTAACTCCCTTTGGTTTAAACCAAAATGGATCCTTGAAGTGCCTTTTTTTCTAAAGTAAGGATTCTAGAAGGAGGATAGGGATGTAGGGAGATTAACTGGGCAGAAGTTGGATGAGCCAAAAGGCTTGAGAGGTGTGAAGAATTGGTTAGAAGTGGGGTCCTTTTATAAGTGGGAGGAAGGGCTCTTTATGAAAAACTTAAAGTATTAATTTATAATAAATTAATATTCAGTTTCTAATGGCTCCGAAGTGGATTATTAAAAGTCTAAGGTGGGTATGGGTCTCAATAATTTCAACCAATATATTTTAGACAGTGTAACTCCCCGACCCTAGTTTCCCAGAGTCGGTGCATTATTACATAACATTGGCATGATCACAAGAAAGATCAATTCTCGAAAGACCGATTGGTTTAGTAGCCTTGGAAACACTACATATATTCATAACTCTTACATTACATCATAAAATGAAAAACTACTACAACAACATATTGTCTCCATAATCCACACTCATATCCCCACATAATATCCCTGCAGGTCATTCATAATTTACTTCTTCACTTCCTGGGAAAAATAAAACATAGAAAAGGGGTGAGCTGAAATGCCCAGAAAGGATAACAATATAGCGGAAACTTTCATAAATAAGAATAAACATTTAATGCAATGTATAACTAAAACAAAAGCCTTTTAAACTTGAACTTTTAACATAGTATGGCATAAATAAAATGAAATAATGCCATTTACTTATTCACATGGTTATTCTACTAATCGAATAATCACATGCAAAATCAATAACAACTTTCATAATGATGGAATGCATAATGATAGACTATCATAACAACATAGCCAAGGACTCATGCCAAGACTACAAATAATATTTTGTCAAGGCCTTGTGCCAAGACACTAGTTTGTCTCATGAGACCTACCGATGCATCGAGGAGCTATAGCGGGCTCCACCCGTTACATATTAAGTCCAATGCATTCCCATATGAAAAGGTTAAACATAACATAAACATTCGTATTAAAACTAGCATACGAAATGTCAATACTTTCACCATAAACAATGAATGGTATAAAAATAGCACATCCACAGTCAAACATATCACAAAACCTTCAATACAATATAGAAGTTTTGTATCATAATAAATCAACTTCAAATAATCTTAAAATCCATCAAAGGATGTTGACATAGATGAAATCAAAATTCTTTTTAAAGAAATATCTCCTATTATTTTGAAATCATTTAAGATCCATATAAAATAAAACATTTTCTTTGAAAATATTCTTATAAGCTTTTAAGGGAAGCTTTGAAGATTTTATAACGGAGGAAGAGAGCCGCACTCGCCGTATAAGTTAAAAAAACATTCTTACCTTAATTCTGTCGAAAAGGTTAAAAAGGACCTTATTTTGAAAACGACGGAAAGATTCCTTTATAAACCTCTTATAAAAATTCAAAAAAGGGTATAAATGACTTTAACCCATATTCTTGTAAATAATAAATATGTTTTGAAATACATTTCGAAGAAACATGGATGTGGATGACAATGAAATCCCAGTAGATTATTACGTATAAACAACCTCGAATAATGAAGAGATTGTGAAATAACCCTTACCTTGTACTTTTCCTTGGTTGGGGTAGGTTAACCTCCTGTATAATGGTGAAATAATTGTTATTAAATTATACAAGAATCATATATATTAATATGATATCATATATGATCTTTTAACATTGATTTGTTAAAAATATCTTAGAATTATCATCGTTTCGGGTGTTAACTTACTTGTTTTCTTTTATATGTTTTGTTACGTAAGACATGTTTATAAAGGATAGGTTGTATATTATTCATATCCAGAATGATATCAAGTCCTCAAACATTATTTTTTAAATCATAAAATGATAATTATACTTGAATGGATACGATGGAGAATGAATCTCATCGGGTTCGTGGAGACGGTAGTCCGTACGTACGCACGAGCGAATCTATCATTATTTTGATACTAAAATAATATATAAATGGATGGTATATCATATATAAAGAATCATTAACTTGTTATATTTATTATTTAGATGAGTTAAACATCATTATTATACCCATTCAAATAATATTATATTGAATAACAATTACACCACGACGTGGAGACGGTAAGCCGTACGTACGCATGTATGGTGACATGTTATTCAAAGGGTGGATAGAATACTGAATATGGTTGTACCATATTTATAATAAAATCAAAGTATATATATGATACTGTAGTTATTATTTTATAATGGTAACAACAAACGAAGAAGAAGTGGAAGAAGAAATGAACTTGGAAAAGGGTGGTGAAATCATTACCTCTTCTTCGGGTTCTTCCTTTTGATTTGATCAAAAGGGTTCTTTAGGTTGGCTTTCTGATCAAAATAAGGCCTCTAGGTTGTATTGAGGGATGTTGGGAGAGTATTTGGGCAGATTTTGGCCGAACCAAAAGGCTTTGAAGGTGTGAAGAAATGAGAAGGAGGAGTGCCCTTTTATAAGAGGGGTGAGGGGCACCTTTGGAAAAGCTAGAAATATTAATTTATAATAAATTCATATTCGGTTTCTAATGGCTCCAAAGTTGATTATTCAAAGGTTAAGGTGGATATATGTCTAAAACCACTCAACCAATAGAATTTAGACCGGTTTGGGTACTTATATTAACCTTATCTTTAATTATTAACTCTAAGTTAATTAGTTTCACTTTTACAATGTCTCTTTGTATTTTTATATAATATGCTTAATAAACTTACTATATACATCTAAGAGACCCCCAAGTGGTCCATTAATGATGAAACTATCATGATATAAGTCTCTTGGCCGAACCTTAGATTTTTAGGAATTTAATATCAATTAATAATATAATATTTGTTTTAAGAACCCTTTTATGTCAATTTTGACACTATTCAATAGTTGATTTTTTTGAAACTCATAACAGATTTATTACTTCGAACAAAGTCAATTAAATCAATACTAATATATCATATTATCCTAGAAAATTAGTTTAATTCATTAAAAGTTTCATATTATATTTATTTGGGTATTTATAATATCAATTATTTTAATTTTTCACTATTATAGTAATTAATTCATCATCACTGTGTCATAAATAAATTAAATTATTTAATGTCTAAAAATTATAAATGAACTATAACTATGTAGGAAATTTTCTTATATTTCTAATGAATATTTATAATCTAAAATCCAACATATATAACCCTATTTAAAAATTGTTTGGCTAAACGATATATGCTTGTGTCATTTTTGTATTCATTTTAACTTAATTAAAATAAAGTGTCCTTATCACCTACAAGTGGCACCATGGGGTCCCCAAATCGACCCAAATATGCCTATGGTCGAACTTGTATCAACCAAAAAGTCTAGGACACGTTTTAGGGTAATTTAGAATTATTATAATATTATTTGTTAACCCTTATTTACCGGATTTACCCTTAACCATGGTAAATAAAATATTTACCGCAGTAATTATTCAAAATGTCTAAAAATAAAAGTTACCTATTTACACAATTTGAACCTCCTGATTCCAAATATGGAATCCATTTTTCTAAATTCAAAACACAGAAGTGGCAGAAATTATTTTAAAATTAATTCCCGCTGTCAAAACAAAAAGCGTGTTTTTAAGAGATAATAACTATCAAAAGATTGACATTTGTTTATGTTCGGTTTAATTGTAAAATTATGTCCAATGGACAAAATTATATTAAATGGTAAAAATATATTCTAAATATACTTTAAAACCACTCAAATTCATAATTTATCACTATTAATTATTTTGATTAAAAAAGTTGTTTTTAATTAAAATTTAGTAATTTTCACTATTCATCAAAATATGAAAGTTATCCGAAATGTACCAAAATTTCACCTTAGGATAAATTCGATATTCCGAATCCAAAAATGAAATCCATTTTGAAATATAAAATATATATAATTTCAAAAAGTAGGTATTACTATTCATAACGGCTAGTTTGATTGGTTATGGTGTGTTAGAACTCGGTGTTGCGTACAACACACGCTATCACATTATTCAAAGAGAAGCGTACCGTAGAAGATTGGGGTGTTACATTCTCCCCTCCTTCAAATAATTTCGTCCTCGAAATTTCTAGAATACTTATCACATGAAAAGACTCGGGTGGTTCTTCATCATAAGTTCCTCGGGTTCCCACGTCGCCTCTTCCATCTTAGGGTTTCTCCACAAAACTTTTACCAGACGCGTCGTCCGGTTTCTCAGTACTTTTTCTCTTGTATCAAGAATCCTGACGGGCTTTTCGCAATAAGACAGATCAGGTTCCAGTTCTGATTCCACATAGGTGAGTACATGCGTTGGGTCAGGCATGTATTTCCTCAACAGAGATATGTGGAACACATCGTGAACTTTAGAGAGACTTGGCGGCATTGCCAATCGGTAAGCTACAACCCCAATTCGTTCTAGAATTTCGAAGGGTCCGATTTACCTGGGACGCAATTTACATTTCTTACCAAAACGTATGACTCCCTTCCATGGAGATACCTTGAGGAAAACATGATCACCGACTTGAAATTCCAAATCCTTCCTTCAATTATCGGCATAGCTCTTCTGCCTACTTTGAGCTGCTCTGATGTGATTTTGGATTACCTTCACCTTTTCCATCGTTTCCTCCACCAGTTCTGGACCTACAAGTTTTCATTCACTGACGTCATCCCAACAGGTTGGTGTACGACATCTCTTTCCGTATAACGCTTCATATGGTGCCATCTGAATACTCGAATGGAAGCTATTGTTATAGGAAAATTCTACCAGAGGTAAATATTGATACCACATACCCTGAAAGTCAAGTGAGCAAGATCTCAACATGTCTTCTAAGGTTTGAATAGTCCGTTCTGATTGTCCGTCTGTCTGAGGGTGGTAAGCAGTGCTTAAATGAAGTTCAGTATCCAGAGATTTCTGAAGACTTTTCCAAAATCTTGAAGTAAAACGGGGATCACGGTCAGAAACAATCGATAAGGGTACTCCATGAAGACTCACAACTTCATTAATATATAGTCTTGCTAGACGTTCCAGGGGTAGATCTTCTCTTATAGCACGAAAATGTGCTGACTTGGTAAGACGATCAACAATAACCCATATTGCATCGTTCCTTCTAGGAGTCTTTGGTAGCCCCATGACAAAGTCCATCGTAATATTGTCCCATTTCCACTCCGGTATGGGAAGAGGTTGCATGACTCCTCCAGGCTATTGCCTTCCAGCTTTCACTTGTTGACAAACCATACATCTTGACACAAAATCAGCAATCTCCCTCTTCATGTTGTCCCACCAAAAATTTTCCTTCAAATCTCTATACATTTTGGTGCTCCCAGGGTGTATAGAGAAATTGGAACTATGAGCATCATCCAGTAATTCCCTTTTTAGATCAGGTAAATCGGGAACACAAAGTCTCTTCCCGAATTTCAAAATTCCATCTTCATACACAAAGTCTCTCAATCTCCCATCATTCACAGCTTTAATCTTCTTTTGAAATTATTCATCATCGGTCTGAGAACTCTTAATCCTTTCTAGTAAAGATGGTTTGGAAATCATTTGAAAAAGCATTGATGTCTCACCTTCCCTGGTTATTCCCATGTCCATCTTCACTAGATCTATGAAAATTGGATCCCTTTCAATTCTCATCATGTTCAAAACTCCATGGTCTTTTCTGATCAAAGCATCTGCAACCTTGTTTGCTTTCCCCGGGTGGTAGTCTATCATGCAATCATAATCCTTGAGTAATTCAAGCCATCTCCTTTGCCTCATGTTGAGTTCTTTTTGTGAGAAAATATACTTCAAACTCTTGTGATCAGTATAAATCTCACCTTTTTCATCATAGAGGTAGTGCCTCCATATCTTCAAAGCAAAGATCACAGCTGCTAACTCGAGATCATGAGTAGGATAGTTTTGTTCATGAATTTTCAACTGTCGTGATGCATAGGCAATAACTCTATCATTCTGCATAAGGACACAACCATGTCCTTTCTTTGATGCATCACTATAAATAACGAACCCATCATTCCCCGATGGTAGAGTCAATATAGGAGAATTGACTAATCTTTTCTTCAGTTCTTCAAAACATTCTTCACACTCTTTTGTCCAAACAAATTTAACCCCTTTACGTGTGAGCTTCGTTAATGGGTTAGCCAATCGGGAAAAATTCTGGACTAAACGTCGATAATAACCTGCCAAACCAATAAAACTGCGTACCTCAGTTATACTCGTAGGTGCTGGCCATTCTTGGATTGCCTTGGTCTTAGAAGGATCAACAGAGATTCCATCTTTAGAGACAATATGGCCAAGAAAAGAAATCTCCTGAAGCCAGAATTCACACTTGCTAAACTTCCCATATAATTCATGCCTCCTCAGAGTCTTCAAGATAATGCGCAAGTGATTTTCATGATCTTCGTAGGTTTTGGAGTATACCAAGATATCATCAATAAATACCACCACAAATTCATCGAGATACTCCTTGAAAACTCTATTCATCAGATCCATGAATACAGAGGGTGCATTAGTCATTCCAAAAGGCATTACAGTAAACTCGTAATGCCCGTACCTGGTTCGAAATGCTTTATTCGAAATGTCTTCCTTCTTTACACACAACTGATGGTATCCAGATCGAAGTTCAATCTTTGAAAAGTATTGAGCTCCATGTAGTTGGTCAAATAAATCATCAATACGAGGTAGGGGATAATTGTTCTTTATCGTTATAGCATTGATCTCCATGTAGTCGATACATAACCTCATTGATCCATCTTTCTTTTTAACAAAAAGAACAGGGGCTCCCCATGGGGAAACACTAGGGAGAATAAATCCTTTATTACTCAATTCCTCTAGTTGTTTATTTAGTTCGACTAACTCTACAGTGGCCATTCTATAAGGGTTCTTCGATATAGGCCTTGATCCAGGAATTAAATCAATGGAAAACTCAACTTCCCGTTCTGGAGGATGTCCAGGTAAATCTTCCTGAAATACGTCTTCAAATTCTTTCACAACTGGTACATCCTCTATTTGAACATTCCTTTCCCCACCGACAGTTATTTCATTCTCTTCCTCCCCAATAATGGAATTAAGTTGAGCTACTGGGGGTGGATCTAAATAAGAATTAGGTGGTGACAATTCTGCTCTAAAGATAAGGTGTTCTTTATCATTATCATCAAGAATCGTAACCTCTTTCTTCTTACAATAAATATTCGCATCATAGTCTAAAAGCCAGTCCATACTGAGGATTATATCAAACTCAATCATAGGTATGACGATGAGATCAGCAGATAACGAACATTTATGTTCTCTAATGGGGACTGATTCACAAAACTTTTTTGCAATGATACTTCCCTTAGGAGTTTTAACTGACAACTCCCTTATTAAATAAAATTGGAAATATATAATTTTCTTAGAAAATTGGGAAGATATGAAACAATGCGATGATCCAGAATCAAATAATGCATTTGCTAAACTTGAGGAAACCATTAAATTACCTGCCACCATGTCTTTAGGAGCTTCAAACTCAGCAGTAGTGATAGCATAAGCCTGGCCTTGATCCCTTGGACTTTTCTGAGGTAAGTTCTCCCGACGCTTAGGAAATGCATTTGCATAATGCCCCATCTCCCTGCAATTATATCACTGAACGTTGGTAGCTTCCTTCTTCCCCTTGTAACCATGACCTTGGTGGCCTTTTTCACCACACTTGTAACAGACTCCCATTCCCTTCAAGCAAGTACCAGGGTGTTTCTTCCCGCATTTACCATAGGATGTATATTCAACCTTTCCCTTCTTCCCTTTATTTCCATTCCCAGATTGATCAGCAGGTCTCTTCTTCTCTTGCTTTTCTTTAAAGTCATAAGACTTAGAGAATTCCTTTTCGGTCTTGAGAGCACATGAGACAATGTCTTCGTACGACAAAAAGGATTGTGAGACTAATTCTCGACGGAGAAATGGTTTTAACCCATCAAATAAACGATCAATCTTACTTCTTTGGTTATGTATATAATCACCAGCGTACCTTTCTAACCTTGTAAAGTTAGCCTCATACTTTGTGACATTCTCATCCTCCTTCTGTCTCAGACTTAGAAATTTCCTTTCCATATCTGCTTGATGGTCGCAAGGAAAGTATTTTTCTAAAAATAGATCTTTGAACTCCCTCCATTCCATATTTGATACTTCATCATCTTCCTTCGTATTTTGAATCAATGACCACCATTGATCAGCATCTCCAGTCAGGCGGTAAACTGCCAGGATAACTTTTTCCCTTTCACTGCTCCCCAAAGCCTGAAATATTTTCTCTAGGGAAAATATCCATTGCTCAGCTACTAAGGGATTTGTACTCCCATTGAACGTTGGTGGTTGTTGCCTCATGAATCGATCTAACATTGATCCTCAACGTTGTGGATCAGGGTGCTCTATACGGGTAAGGTTATTATTCATAACCTGAGTGAGTTGTCCTAGTATGGTGATTAGCTGATCGGAACCAGTTGCATCACCAGCTCCATTATAATTATCTTGAGCAGGAGGGGAATCCCTACATGGAGTGCGTGCATTGATATGGTTTCCATTTCTTCCACTAGGAGCCATTTCTAAACAATGGCATAAACTAGATCAGTTTATGAATCAGAATACATAATCCCATACTTATAAAACAGTTAACATAAATTTAACTATTTATGGATATAATCCATAATCATAAAAATGTTTTCTTTGAGGAATTATATACTCATAAACCCTTCATAATGATTTGTAAAGAAAATGATAGTTATCCTAAGCATATCCCTCGGGAGTGTCATAACCAAGAGTGCAGCAAGGCCCGTTGTCGTGCACCAGTTCCCGTTCGAGTCTAGCTCAAAGCGGTGTTTTCAGGTTTTACCCCTGGGTACATCTGTTCCAGAGCCGCCTCTACCTGCTCGTATCCAGACAGGGATGTATTTCTCGGAAAACTCACAAAATCTCTACAATACCAGAATTCTAGGAAGTTCTTCTATACTAATCCTCAAAGTTCATCTTAGGTCTATGTGCTCTAATCAGAGTTTATCTAAATCTAGCATCCAAGGTTTTTACTAAACTTCCTCTGATACCAACTGTAACACCCCGACCCTAGTTTCCCAGAGTCGGTGCACTATTACATAACATTGGCATGATCACAAGAAAGATCAAATCTCGAAAGACCGATTGGTTTAGTAGCCTTGGAAACACTAGATATATTCATAAGTCTTACATTACATCATAAAATGAAAAACTACTACAACAACATATTTTCTCCATAATCCACACTCATATCCTTACATAATATCCCTACAGGTCATTCATAATTTACTTCTTCACTTTATAGGAAAAATAAAACCTAAAAAAGGGGTGAGCTCAAATGCCCAGTAAGGATAACAATATAGCGGAAACTTTCATAAATAAGAATAAACATTTAAGGCAATGTATAACTAAAACAAAAGCCTTTCAAACTTGAACTTTTAACATAGTATGGCATAAATAAAATGAAATAATGCCATTTACTTATTCACATGGTTATTCTACTAATCGAATTATCACATGCAAAATCAATAACCACTTTCATAATGATGGAATGCATAATGCCAGACTATCATAACCACATAGCCAAGGCCTCGTGCCAAGAATACAAATAAGATTTTGTCAAGGCCTTGTGCCAAGGCACTAGTTTGTCTCATGAGACCTACCGATGCATCGAGGAGCTATAGCGGGCTCCACCCGTCACATATTAAGTCCAATGCATTCCCATATGAAAAGGATTAAACATAATATAAACATTCGTATTAAAACTAGCATACGAAATGTCAATACTTTCACCATAAACTATGAATGGTATAAAAATAGAACATCCACAGTCAAACATATCACAAAACCTTCAATACAATATATAAGTTTTGTATCATAATAAATCAACTTCAAATAATATTAAAATCCATCAAAGGATGTTGACATAGATGAAATCAAAATTCTTTTTAAAGAAATATCTCCTTTAATTTTGAAATCATTTAAGATCCATATAAAATAAAAAAAATTCTTTGAAAAAATTCTTATAAGCTTGTAAGGGAAGCTTTGAAGATTTTATAATGGAGGAAAATAGCCGCACCTGCCGTATAAGTTAAAAAAACATTCTTACCTTAATTCTGTCGAAAAGGTTAAAAAGGACCTTGTTTTGAAAATGACGGAAATATTCCTTTATAAACCTCTTATAAAAAGTCAAACAATGGTATAAATGACTTTAACCCATATTCTTGTAAATAATAAATATGTTTTTAAATACATTTCGATGAAACATGGATGTGGATGATAAAGAAATCCCAGTAGATTATTACGTATAAACAACCTCGGATAATGAAGAGATTGTGAAATAACCCTTACCTTGTACTTTTCCTTTGTTGGGGTAGGATAACCTCCTGTATAATGGTGAAATAATTGTTATTAAATTATACAAAAATCATATATATTAATATGATATCATATATGATCTTTTAACATTTATTTGTTAATAATATCTTAGAATTATCGTCTGTTCGGGTGTTAACTTACTTGTTTTCTTTTATATGTTTTGTTACGTAAGACATGTTTATAAAGGATAGGTTGTATATTATTCATATCCAGAATGCTATCAAGTCCTTAAACATTATTTTTTAAATCATCAAATGATAATTATACTTGAATGGATACGATGGAGAATGAATCTCATCGTGTTCGTGGAGACGGTAGTCCCTATGTACGCACGAGCGACAATATCATTCTTTTGATATTAAAATAATATATAAATGGATGGTATATCATATATACAGAATAATTAACATGTTATATTTATTATTTACATGAGTTAAACATCATTATTATACCCATCTAAATAATATTATATTGAATAACAATTACACAACGATGTGGAGACGGTAAGCCGTACGTACGCACGTATGGTGACATGTTATTCAAAGGGTGGATAGAATACTGAATATGGTTGTACCATATTTATAATAACATCACAGTATATATATGATACTGGAGTTATTATTTTAGAATGGTAACAACAAAGGAAGAAGAAGTGGAAGAAGAAATGAACTTGGAAAAGGGTGGTGAAATCATTACCTCTTCTTCGGGTTCTTCCTTTTGATTTGATCAAAAGGGCTATTTAGGTTGGATGTCGGATCAAACTAAGGCCTCTAGGTTGTAGTGAGGTATGTTGGGAGAGTATTTGGGCAGATTTTGGCCGAACCAAAAGGCTTTTAAGGTGTAAAGAAATGAGATGGAGGAGTTCCCATTTATAAGAGGGGTGAGGGGCACCTTTGGAAAAGCTAGAAATATTAATTTATAATAAATTCATATTCGGTTTCTAATGGCTACAAATTTTATTATTAAAAGGTTAAGGTGGGTATAGGTCGAAAAACACTCAACCAATAGAATTTAGATAGGTTTGGGTACTTATATTAAACTTATCTTTAAGTATTAACTCTAAGTTAATTAGTTTCACTTTAACAATGTCTCTTTGTATTTTTATATAATATGATTAATAAACTTACTATATACATCCAAGCAACCCCCAAGTGGTCCATTAATGATGAAACTATCATTATATAAGTCTCTTGGCCAAACATTAGATTTTTAGGAATTTAATATCAATTAATAATATAATATTTGTTTTAAGAACTCTTTTATGTCAATTTTGACTCTATTCAATAGTTGATTTTTGTGAAACTCATAACAGATTGATTACTTCGAAAAAAGTCAATTAAATCAATAATAATATATCATATTATCCTATAAAATTAGTTTAATTCATTAAAAGTTCCATATTATATTTATTTGGGTATTTATAATATCAATTATTTTTAATTTTTTACTATTATAGTAATTAATTCATCATCACTGTGTCATAAATAAATTAACTTATTTAATGTCTAAAAATTATAAATGAACTATCACTATGTAGGAAATCTTTTTATATTTCTAATGAATATTTATAATCTACAATCCAACATATATAACCCTATGTAAAAATTGTTTTGCTAAAAGATATATGCTTTTGTCATTTTTGTATTCATTTTAACATAATTAAAATAAAGTGTCCTTATCACCTAAAAGTGGCACCATGGGGTCCCCAAATCGACCCAAATATGCCTATGGTCGAACATGTATCAACCAATAAGTCTAGGACACGTTTTAGGGTATTTTAGTATTATTATAATATTATTGTTTAACCCTAATTTACCGGATTCACCCTTAACCATGGTAAATAAAATATTTACCGCAGTAATTATTCAAAATGTCTAAAAATAAAAGTTACCTATTTACACAATTTGAACATCCTGATTCCAAATATGGAATCCATTTTTCTATATTCAAAACACAGAAGTGGCAGAAATTATTTTAAAATTAATTCCCGCTGTAAAAACAAAAAGCGTGTTTTTAAGAGATAATAACTATCAAAAGATTGACACTTGTTTATGTTCGGTTTAATTGTAAAATTATGTCCAATGACCAAAATTATATTAAATGGTCAAAATATATTCTAAATATACATTAAAACCACTCAAATTCATAATTTATCACTATTAATTATTTTGATTAAAAAAGTTGTTTTTAATTAAAATTTAGTAATTTTCACTATTCATTAAAATATGAAAGTTATCCGAAATGTACCAAACTTTCACCTTAGGATAAATTCGATATTCCGAATCCAAAAATGAAGTCCATTTTCAAATATAAAATATATATAATTTCAAAAAGTAGGTATTACTATTCATAACGGCTAGTTTGATTGGTTATGGTGTGTTAGAACTCGGTGTTGAGTACAACACACGCTATCACATTATTCAAAGTGAAGCGTACCATAGAAGCTTGGGGTGTTACAGACAAGTTTGGGTCATTATATTAACGTTATAATTTAGTTTTAACTCTTAGTTAATTAGTTTGACATTTACCATGTTACTTTGTATTTTTATATTATATAGTTAATAAACTTACTATATACATCCAAGAGACCCCCAAGTGGTCCATTAATGATACCCCTATTATTATATAAGTTGTTTGTCCGAATATTAGTTTTTTAGGAATAGAATATCAATTAGTAATATAATATTTGTCTTAAAAACTCATTTTTGTCAATTTTGACACTACTCAATAATTGATTTTTGTTAAAGTCTTAACATATTTATTAATTCAAAAAAATCATATAATTAATACTAACATGTCATATTAACCAATAAATGTCTTTTATGTCATCAAAACTTTCAAATTATATTTATTTTTTCATTTATAATACCAATTATTTGATTCTTTCATTAATAAGGAAAATATTGCATCATTATTGTGTCATAAATATATTTAATTATTAAATGTCTACAAATTATAAATAAAATACCATGATGTAGGAAAGAGTTTTATATTTCTAATTAATATTTATAGTCAAAAAAATAACATATATAACCCTATTTAATTTTTTTTTCTAAACGATATATGCTTTTGTCATTTTTGTATTTACTTTAACTTAATTAATATAAAGTGTGATGATCACTTATAAGTGGCTCCATGGGGTTCCAAAATCGACCCAAAGATGCCAATGGTTGGAAATGTATCAACAAATATGGTTAAAAAAAGTTTTAGGGTAATTTAGTATTATTATAATATTATTTTTACCCTTATTTACCGGATTTACCCTTTAACCACGGTAAATAAAATATTTACTGAAGTAATTATTCAAAATGTCTAAAAATAAAAGTTACCTATTTACAAAATTTTGATCTCCAAATTCTAAATATTTAATCCATTTTTCTAAATTCAAAACACATAAGTGGAAGAAATTAATTTTAAATTAATTCTCGTTGTCGAAACAAAAAGCGTGTTTTTAACAAATAATAACTATCAAAAGATTGACACTTTCTTATATCCAGTTTAAATATGAAATTATGTCCAATGACCAAAATTTTATTAAATGGTAAAATTATAATATAATTATATTTTAAAATCACTAAAATTCATAATCTATCACTATTAATTATTTCGATTAAAAAAGTTGTTTTTAATTAAAATTAAGTAATTTTCACTATTCATCAAAAAATGAAAGTTATCAGAAAAGTACCAAAATTTCACCCTAAGATAATTTTGATACTTCGAATCCAAAAATGAAGTATATTTTACCAAATTAAAACCATATAAGTTTCATTTATTAATTTAAAATTAATTCCCGCTATTAAAACCAAATGGCGTATTTTTAAGAAATAATAATTATCAAAGGTTTGACACTTGTTTATATGCAATATCAAAGAGTAATTACTTACAATGACCATAATTGGATTAAATGGTAAAAATATAATATATTTATACTGCCAATCCATTAAAATCTATAATTTGACCATATAAATTATTACTATTTGAAAAGTTTTTTTCAATTAAAATATAGTATTTTTCAATATTCACCCAAATATGAAAGTCATCAGAAAAACACCAAAACATTTTTGAAAATAAATTCTTATGTCCCGATTCCCAATAAGAAGTTCATTTTGTCAAATTGAATGTATAAAAGATTCAAATGTTGGATTTAAAAAGACTTCTCCATTAAAAAGCTGTAAAATTGCATTTTTTGAAAAATACTTATTTTATCTAAAAAAATTAATTTGTTCTTAAATTATGTCTTGAAAACTCATAATATGGATTCAAAAATTATAAGTATAATATAAAATTTAAAATTTAGTTAATACTATTCATAATCGCTTTTGAAAAACTAGTTTGGTAATTCGTGGTGCGCTTGAACTCAGTGTTGCATACAACACACGCTATTGTATTATTGAAAGAGAAGCGTACCGTAGAAGCTTGGAGTGTTACATTCTCCCCTCCATAAATAAATTTCATCCTCGCAATTTGTATTTTTTTTGAAAATAAATGGTTGAAAATAGAAAATACCTTTTTGGAAAACCCACATCAGAAATTAGGTTAATAAATTATAGTCTTAATAAGAGGAAAATGGAAATAAAAGGGTGACCACAAAATTATGATCTCGATTACGAGAACATTGGTGGAAATTAAAGACATATAATTGGAGGAAAAACATAAATATTTATAGGTAGTGATTGAGGTCATCAATCACAAACAAGTGTAAAATTGAGGGCCTTAAATTCATTAATCTATGATGATTTAAAAAACCAGCGATTCAACAAAACATATGGTATTAGGATAACACATTTTTTGTTTTAAGATCACTTCACTAAAGTATAATAATTAATTTCCTCAATGAATAAGAGAAGAATAAAAATATATACTTGACATATAGAGTCCCATCCTTTAACTAAGTTCTAGCACAAACTCATCTTTTACTCTAAAAGATAATAGAACATTGAAATAATATTATATTTATCCTATTCGTATAGGGTTCAAAAATAAAATGAATTTATAATTAATCTAGAAGAACCATTAAGAAAACTACATTATTCAATCCAGGACATCAAGTGGGTCAGTGGTTGGTGATACACACTTGTTGCTTTTGGTTGCGGGTTCAAGTCTCGCGGCCTTGCCGGATGCGACGGGTTGCCACCTGACCTTTGGGTTATCCTTTTATGGAAATAAAAAAATAATCTCAAACTAGAATTATCCAAAATACTTATGTCCAAACTCACAGTCCAAAATTTATAAGTAAGGTGAACACAATGAAGATCCTTTTTTCCGCGTAATAACATGTGAACACCTTCATCATGTATTCTTTTAAAACACTGCATCATCCTAAATTACCATAAAACCTTATTGATTACATTCATTATCCATTATTACATATAGAATACTGGATATACTCCTTCTATCCAAAAATGTTGTAAACTCCAACAATGATGGAATATAAAAATCATTAATTAGTTTCAAGGTATTCCAGAATATCTAATATAATTTATCCAAGTCAATCATGTATTATTCCAAAATCACTACCTCAGTATCAGAACCATATTATGGTTTTTCTTTATCTCAACCATATATTTTCCAAAAAATTAACTAGCTATTGAGTGACTTTTCTTTGTTCTACAAAATCTCAAGTCCTTAATGAAATAGTCATGCAGTACAATCCTTATATACTCTATAATTATTATAACCATTACATTGTTGATACAACACTCAAATGAAATAATTCTCTAATAACTACATAAGAACACTAGTCATTACTCTTCATCTTTGGTAGTATCATAACATGATTATTATCCAATAGCATCATTTGTGGCATAGTCTAATTACTGGGACATTGGTTCACGTAGTGTCCAAACTCCTTGCAGATGAAGCATTGTACATTTGAATCTTTTTTCTTACCCTTGCAGTCACGTACATGGTGTCATTTTTCTCTACACTTATAACATACTCCCATTCCCTTCATGCATTTTCCAAGGTGATTCTTTCCACAGTTATCACATATGGGAAAATCCTTCTTCACCTTATTCCATTTATCTATCCTTAACTCTACCATCCTTTCCTTCTCTGGCTTCCCTTCAAAGCCATTGGACTCCGAGAATTCTTTACATATCTTATCAACACATGATACTATTTCTTCATATGATGATAATACGTGGGAGACTATTTCCCTTATAAATTCTGACTTAAGACCGTGAAATATATGATCTTTCTTACTCTTTGGATCATGCGTTTTGTGGGTGTTCTCATTCCTTCAACAGGGCGCCATTTCTAAACAATGGCATACACTAGATTAGTTTATGAATAGAAATACCTAATCCCAAACTTGTAAAACACATAACATAAATTAAACAGTTTATGGTTATAATCAATAATCCTAAAAATGTCTTCTTTGAGGAAGTATATACTCATAAACCCTTCACAATGGTTTGTAAAGAAAATGAGAATTATCCTAAGCATATCACCTGGGTGTGTCCTAACCAAGAGTGCAGCAAGGCCTGTTGTCGTGCACTTGTTCCCGTTCAAGTCTAGCTCAAAGCGGTGTTTTCAGGTTTTACCCCTAGTTACATCTGTGCCAGAGCCGCCTCAACCTACTCATATCTAGACCAGGATGTATTGCATGGAAAATTCATAAAATCTCTACAATATCAAAATTCAAAGATGTTCTTCTCTACTAGTCCTCAAAGTTTATCTTAGGGATATGTGCTCTAATTAGATTTTATCTTAATCTATCTTCCAAGTTTACTGCTAAACTTCCTGTGATACCAACTGTAATACCCCGACCCTTGTTACCCAGAGTCGGTGGATTATTTTAATACATTGGTATAATTATAAGGAATCTATTCCCAAAATGACCGATCAGTTTAGAAGTCAAGGAAAATAGATTACATACATGAATGTTACATTACACTTTCTAACATACAAAACAACATAAATAATCCTTTATGAATGCCATTATTCCCTTGTCATAACCCTACATATCAATCACAATACACTTCTTGGAATCCTGGGAAAAATAAAACATAGAAAGGGGTGAGCTCAAATGCCCATTAAGGATAACAATATAGCAAAAACTTTCATAAATAAGCATAAACATTTAAGGCAATGTATATCTAAAACAAAAGCCTTTTAAACTTGAACTACAACATAATATGTCAGAAACAAAATGAAATAATGTATTTTACTTATTCACATGGATATTGAACTAATAGAATAATCACATGCAATATCAATAACCACTTTCATAATGATGAAATGCATAGTGCCGAACTTTAATTTCTGTGTCAAGGCCTCATGCCATGACCAAAGGGATAACTGTAACCAGATCCCAACCCGGAGAGCCTTTGTACCCGGACTCCATCCCGGAGAGCCTCTGTAACCGGACTCCATCACAGAGAGCCTCTGTAACCGGACTCCAACCCGGAGTGCCTCTAATAACCAGACACCAACCCGGCGTGCTTCTAATAACCGCACACCAACCCGGAGAGCCTCTTATAACCGAACACCAACCCGGAGGGTCTACTATAACCAGAACCCAACCTGGAGGTCTTACTTTTACCAGTCCCCAACCCAGAACATACTAGTCTAACACATTCATCTTAAGAAGAGGATGAAATATAACATAAACATTCATATTAAAACTAGCATAAAAAATTCCAAAACATTAATAATAAACCATTAATGGCATAAAAATAACTCATCCATATTCAAACATATCACAAAACCATAAATAAAATATGGAAGATTTGTATCATAATAAATTAACTTCAAACAAGTGTAACATTTATCAAAGGATGTTGACATAGATGAAATCAAAACTATTTGAGAGAAATATCTCTTTTTTTTAAATCATTTAAAAGTCACATAATTATAAAAGAAAAAATATACATTGAAAATATTAATATAATATTTCAAGGGAAGCTTCAATGATTTTATAATGGTGGAATATAGCCGCACCCGCCGTATAAGTTAAAAAAAAGACATTCTTACCTTAATTTTGTCGAAAAGGTTAAAAAGGACCTTGTTTGGAAAATGACGTGAAGATTCCTTTATAAACATCTTATAAAAAGTAAAAAAAGGGTATAAATGACTTTAACCCATATTATGAAAATATTAAGAATGTTTTGAAATACATTTTTATGAAACATGGATGTGGATGATAAAGAGGTCCCAGTAGATAATTACGTATAAACAACCTCGGATAGTGAAGAGATTGTGAAATAAACCTTTACCAATTTGGTAACTTACGAAACATACACCCCATGAAAGAGGTATCATATAATGAATATGTAAATACAAATAAATTAAATTTTATTACATAAACAATACAATTATGGGCAGTACATACACCACACAAAAGGTAATAGTGGCAATATGGCATGAATCTCACGAAAATAAAGAGTGAGATGAAAACCCCTTAACTTGTACATTTCCTTGATAGAGTGTAGGTTAACCTACTGTATAATAGTTAAATAATTGTTATTAAATTATACAATAATTATATACATAAATATGATATCATATATGATCTTTTATTATAGCTTTGTTAATAATATTTTAGTATTATCCTCGTTTCGGGAGTTAACTGATTTGGTTTCCTTTATATGCTTCGTTACGTAAGCCGTGTTTTTTATGGATCGGTAGTATCTTATTCATATCCAGAATTATATAAAGTCCTTAAACATTACTTTTAATCATAAAATTATAATTAGTCTTCAATGGATATGATGGAGAAATGAATATCATCGCGTTAGTGGAGACAGTAATCCGTACGTACGCACGAATGCTACTTCCATTTCATTTTTTCATTTTAAAAGGAATCAAAACCAAATGATACAAAGGTATATTATAATTATAGTATAATATAATATCTAATATTTTTTACTTAATTATATTAACACCATCCTTTATACGTTCCATGTATCGTATGAACGAGTCATATCACTTTAAGGGGGCGGTAGTCCGCACTTCTTTAACTGAAATTATCATATATATATATATATACAACATGAAACGAATAATGGTATGCTATAAAATGGAATTATAAAATATTATATATAAAATAAATATCATTAATATCATATTTAATTATATTTCCATCATAATTTCCACCATGAGATGTGGTAGGAGATAATTGAACAATCATCGTTTCGTGATGCGTTTGGTTTCCATCCAAAGAAACATTATGTTCTTCACCCATTAGATGATGGTGTGTGTATGTATAGTTCGAATACTTATCATAATAATATCCTAGTATATTTAATATATTTGTTTTATTACAAAAAATAATAAGAAGATGATTTTAGGGGTTGGAGAAGTAAAATAAAATAAAAGAAACTAAGAGAAAATGTTACCTTTAATTTGGGTAAATCCCTTTGGTTTGAACCAAAAAGGACTATGGAAGTTCCTTATGCCTAAGGTAAGGCTTCTAGGAGTAGGAGATGGATGTAAAGAGATTAATTGAGCAGATCTTGGATGATCCAAAAGGCTTGATATGTGTGATGAATTTGTTAGAAGTGGTGTCCTTTTATAAGGGGGAGGAGGGGCTCTTTAGAAAAAACATAAAGTATTAATTTATATTAAATTAATATTCAGTTTATAATGGCTAAAAAGTGTATTATTAAAAATATAAGGTTGGTATGGGTGTAAATAATTTCAAACAATAGATTTTAGACAGGTTTGAGTCATTATATTAACCATATCATTTAGTTTTAACTGTTAGTTAATTAGTTTTACATTTACCATGTCACTTTGTATTTTTATATTATATAGTTAATAAACTTACTATATACATCCAAGAGACCCCCAAGTGGTCCATTAATGATACACCTATCATGATATAAGTCTTTTGGACGAATATTATATTTTTAGGAATAAAATATCAATTAATAATATAATATTTTTTTTTAAAAACTCATTTATGTCAATTTTGACACTATTCAATAATTGATTTTTGTTAAAGTCTTAAAATCATTATTAATTCGAAATAAATTTATTTAAGCAATCCTAACATGCAATATGAACCAATAAAATTCGTTTATGTCATCAAAACGTTGAAATTATATTTATTTTAACATTTATAATACCAATTATTTGATTCTTTCATTAATTAGGAAAATACAATATCATTATTGTGTCATAAATATGTTTAATTATTCAATGTCTAAATATTATAAATAAAATACCATGATTTAGGAAATCGTCTTCAATTTCTAATGAATATTTATAGTCAAAATTATAATATATATAACCCTATGTAAAAATTGTTTTTCTAAAAGATATATGCTTATGTAATTTTTGTGTTTATTTTAACTTAATTAATATGAAGTGTCATTATCACTTAAAATTGACTCCATGGGGTCCCAAAATCTATCCAAATATACCCATGGTCGGAAATGTATCAACCAATAGGGTTAGGACATGTTTTAGGGTAATTTAGTATTATTATAATATTATTTTTACCTTTATTTACCGGATTTACCCTTTAACCATGGTAAATCAAATATTTACTGAAGTAATTATTCAAAATGTCTAAAAATAAAAGTTACATATTTACACATTTTGTACCTACTGATTCTAAATATGGAATCCATTTTTCTAATTTCAAAACACATAAGTAGAAGAAATTAATTTAAAATTAATTCTCGTTGTCAAAACAAAAAGCGTGTTTTTAACAAATAATAACTATCAAACGATTGAAACTTTCTTATGTCCAGATTAAATATGAAATTATGTATAATGACCAAAATATGATTAAATGGTAAAATTATAATCAAATTATACTTTAAAATCACTAAAATTCAAAATTTATCACTATTAGTTATTTCAATTAAAAAATTTCTTTTTAATTAAAATTAAGTAATTTTCACTATTCATCAAAATATGAATGTTATTAGAAAAGTACCAAAATTTTACCCTTAAATAATTTCTGTATTGCAAATCCAAAAATAATTTCTATTTTACCAAATTCAAAAGATAAAAGTTTCATTTATTAATTTAAAATTAATTCCCGCTATTAAAACCAAAAGACGTATTTTTAAGAAATAATAACTATCAAAAGATTGACATTTGTTTATGTCCAATTTCAAAGAAATATTTCTTACAATGACCATCATTGGATTAAATGGTAAAACTATAATATATTTATACTTCCAAACCATTAAATTTTTTAATTTAACCATATTAATTATTTTTATTAAAAAAGTTGTTTTCAGTTAAAATATTGAATTTTTCACTATTCACCCAAATATGAAAGTCATCAGAAAAACACCAAAACATTATTGAAACTAAATTCTTATGTACCGTTTCCAAATAAAAAGTTTATTTTGTAAAATTTAAAATATAAAAGTTTCAAATATTGGATTTAAAAAGGCTTCGCCATTAAAAGGCGGTAAAATTGCATTTTTTTAAAATACTTCTTTTATCTAAAAAAATGAAGTTGTCCTTAAATTATTTCTTAGAACTAAAAATATGGATTCTAAAATTATAAGGATAATAAAAAATTTAAAATTCAGTTAATACTATTCATAACCGCTTTTGAACAGCTAGTTTGGTAAGTCGTGGTGTGCTTGAACTCAGTGTTCTGTACAACACACAGTTTTGTATTATTGAAAGAGAAGCGTACCGTGGAAGATTGGGGTGTTACAAATTGTATAATTATATAGCAAGGTAGTAAATGATATTAATGGGATAAAAAAATTTAAAATTTTTCTAAGGTAATTATAATTTACTTGTGTTTATTATTCAGGATGAAAAAGAATGAACAAGACAAGTCATATAAGGTAAGGGAACATTGCACCTCATCTTTTAGTCAAAACGATATTTTATGTTACATATTTTAATTTCTATTTTCTTATGTTGTTATATGTTCTTCTATATCCATATTGTTTTAAATTTTATTTCCATGTGATGAGAGACCCTTTTCTCTCCTTTGAACTCATTTTCTGAATTTTAAAGAGGCGTTGTTAGGATGTTGAATTTTTGTAAGGGACTTCATCTCAATCTCCATCCCTTGAGACATATTTTGATTTATACACAAAATTATTTTAAATGGTGTATATAAACCTTTTGAATTTCATTTCATTCAAATGGAATATTTTTTCTAGAAATTTGTTTACTAAACAAAAAAATGAATGTTTCTTTTTTAACATATGTGGTGACAACAACCTTTTTGATGTTCTGAGCACTATTTGATATTTGGATTTCTTAACGACCCATAATGTTTTTAAAAGTAAAATGAATATTGTATACTATTTTTATATATTTTGGTATTGAAAATGGTTTTGATAATGGATTGATTATATAAATATATTTAAATGTTATATTGTGATTCCAATGTGTAAATGTTATCTTTCTTTTATGATTGTGTTATGTATTATTATTATGTTATGGTTCTTGGTAATTTTTTACATATACGGGAGGTCTCATGATAAAACTATGGCGGGTGAGCATGATATATCTCTCCAATTTATTGGGTAATGTGACAGAGGTAAACACTAATGTTTCTCCCAAGAGATTTAGGGAATATACTGTGATGGGTATTCCAAAAGTAACTCCCAATGTAGCTGTGAAATCTACAATGTAAGTATGATATGGATTCCACAAGTAACCTTTATGATTTATGATTACTATGTGTTATTCATAAATCATATGATTTCATGAGGTATGATCAATATCTTATGTTTTGTATGTATTTATAGACTAATGTTTTCTTTCTTTATTTCATTACCCTTATTGAGATTTAGATGCCCATCCATCATTTTTAAAATGTTTTTCAAAGGGGATAATGGTTGAGGAAGAGAAAAAAAGTATTCAAAAAGATTTATTTTGATAACATAATTCTTCTTTTATTTAATGATTTTTATTTTTGAGTGTGAAAAACATTGATATAGTATAGGTGTCTACCTTGTAATATTGAGACATAATGTAATAGTTATGTCCTAATGTTCTAAAACTCTAAACATGAAAAGATCCTCAATGTGAATTCTTGATATAACTCAATATTATATAATGTTTAAGGTTTTGAACTTATAGCTTCCATGTATGGCCTCCCATGTATGCCTCCATTGTGTAGGTAGAATAATGGTGAAACATCCTTAACCGCACCAAGTTTGGTCTAAGAGGTGATGAAAATTATTCAGTTGATTCATCAGAGAATGTTGATGTCTATGATCTGGTATATATATTATTCTGATAATTTTCAATGTCCCTTGATGTTTTTGGATGGTGACAATGTGTTTTAAAAGTTTTACATTTGTTGGGACACATGTGGTTTGGAAAATTAAGAAATCATTGATCGAGATACATTGGATAATTTTCGGTTGTGGAGAAGAATGAGAAAGCAGAATACCACATGGGATTTCCACCTCATTTGACATAGATTCATAATTTTTTTCACGTATCACATCTTCTAAAGTATCACATTGACTCATCCCATGTTTTTATCTTGGAGGAAATTGATACTGAACCTGATTTATATGGAATTGAGTATCCAGTGAAGATAACAAATTCTAGGACAAAGGATCCCTATGTAAATTATATACCTTTAGTTTGAGTGTTATGGCATCATGGATCTGATTTATATGAGACCTAAGATCATGAGTCTTTGATGAGTGAATAATGTCCTAATTGATTTTTTATGGAGTCTTATTGATTTAATTTCTTATGATAAAAAGTTATTACGGTGTAGAGGTTGCAACATACAATTACCAACATTTAGGTAATCTTATACCCTATTCTTTAATCCCCTTATGTTGAGGTCTCAGACCTATAGTTTTTGGATTTTTTGGAGTAATATAGGTTTTCGGTAGGGTATTGTTCTTTTGGGAGAGGTTCTACAACAAAGAGAGTGTGGTTTCACCATGGACTATCCAACTACAACATATATAGTATTAATGGTTCTACCTTTATAGGAGTAGTAGTAGTGTGGATTAATGACTATTGTTTGGAGGATCAAGATACCATTTTTGGGTGATTCTTCATTTTTTGGAACAACTGTGGAGTGGATGGAAAGATTTTTGGGGAAGATATTAAGAGCCTCTTCCATTTTATGGGGACTAGTGTCTTGGTGTATGAACTATTGGAGTTGGTATCCTAAGACCATTTTTTAATTTGATTATGTGTATATTTGGTGTATTTCATATTAATAAAAAACTTTATTAAATATTTTTCATTAGTATACATGAATCTAATATAATATTCTCCTAGAGTATACTTCGTAGTGATAAAGTCATAGAAATTCCATACTATGACGAGAACATTGATGTTCTGTGATGATATTATTAAATAAAGTTTTGTGGTTAGATAAAATATTAAAATGTGACACCTATTACAAATAATTACTAGTGTTATTACTCATAAGAATATGTCTCTTCTTCTCATAAATTTCACACATGGTAATCTCCAAGAGGAGAGATTATGAGAACATACCCACCTGTATGAATTATGTGTGTTTTGGTATCATCATATATTCCTATCTGTGAGTGTGGGGAATGGTCCTCAAACTTGATGATTTTTATTAATTCATTTGACATCTTACACTCGTAGATCTATTTTTTAAACCATGATAATAATAGTTCAAGGAAAAAATGGATGTGATTGGTGTTTCAAAAGTGACATGTCATTAATGGATAAGTTGTGGATGTATTTTTCCCTAATATATTTAAAAAAGAAGATATATCATTTCATTGATTGGAAAAAAACCATAAAATTAAAATATATGGACATGGTGTAATGACATGTTTATTCCATAGAGTCAAATAAATACATATCGAGTAGATAGTTTGGTGACATCGATGTGTGACATGCTTAATGTGATATTGTGATAAAGGGATCATAATACTAAGTGAGAATTCATATGTGTTTGTTGACATTGGGACATTAAGCTATTTCTATTGGGTTACTTGAACTATTACTAGATAGTGATATTGTGATTAAGGAAAGACGGTCTAATTCTAATGAGAAAGAATCCTAGAGGGTCACAAAATATGTTTTTACATTGATCTCAATCAAATTATATTTTAATTTAATCAATGGAATAAATATCATTTTCAAGAATAAGGAATAATTTTATTCAAGTTATATTGATCATATAAATTAAATAAATATTTATTCATTGTATGTTAATTAAAATATATTTATTAATTTTATTGAATATTTAAATAAATATATATTCAATAGTATGTAAAAGAAATATTTATTTTTGAATAAAAATATTCCTTTGGGTATTTAGTAAACATTTTGTTTTAATAAACCAATACCATGTCTCGTGATAAATAATTATTTACAAGTAAGTAAATATTCTTTATCAATTCCACAAGATGGAGCATGAGAAATAATAATAATAATAATAATAATAATAATAATATGTAATGGGTTTCATTAATGGTTATAATATTATTCAATTACCTCCATAGAATTAAATATTTATTTTAACCTAAACCCTAGATCTTAAAATAGATGTTTATATCTATTTGTAGGGTGTAAAATCAAAATATAGAGAATTTTTTGGTATGAAAAATTCTCTCTCGTATCCTTGATCTCTTCATTCAAAGAACGAGAATGAAAGTGGAATTTCTTCAAGACTAATGATTGAGAAATCAAAAATGATCAACCGAAGACATTTGAATAACCATGATAGCACCAAAATGTTGAGTGACATTTCCTGGATATCGTTGGAGCACAAGAGAAATCCGAAAGGGATTTCACACAAGAGAAATCCCTTGGATCCTCAAAAGTGAAAAGTAGTAAATAAAAAAGTATCTTTTTAGATGGCCAACATCAACTATGAAGAATGAAACCTACGTCTGGGTAATTCCTTTATTCAAATATATATAAATTAATTATTAAGTTAATTTGAAAGATACTCTATCATGGTTTTGGGTATAGAAATATTAAAAGAAATATTTATATATCACCCACCACTAAATGATTTTTCTTTGTTCAGAACCATCAGTTGGTATCAGAGCAGTCACTTTTAAACTTATAAGTATTTATTTGAATTTTTTTCTATGCGAAATTGTCGATAGATTTCCATTTCATGTTATTCATTCTTTAAAACAATTATAATTAATGTGATTTTACATATTAGTCATGTTCATTTAGAATATTATATTGTAAAAGGATTAAGAGAAAATGAATAATGATCAATGATACAGCTAGGAACTATTAAATTTTGGCTGGTAAGATAGGGTTACAAAACATATACATTGATGTAAAAGGTGTTCACCCTAGTTAACTATATTTTAGAGTGATAAGGGATAAATAGTGTTCCATACAGTTATTACAAACATTGCACAAGATGTGTTGACCAGAAAACTTGGAACATGGTTGTCGGATTATATAATTTGTATTAGTGTATGTGCCATGTAGTGTACACGGGTTAGTGGAATAAATCACAAAATCTATGTGGTCATTATACATGGACAAAACTAAGTGATATTGAAAATATAGATCATTTATTATATACTCAATTTTTAGTTCATCAAATCCCATATATGAAGAGTAGTCAATTAACTCACCCAGAAAATTGACACATGACGCAAAGAGATACACGACATGTAAATGGCCTATACACATTGTGTAGTCTTCAGAGGCACACTAAAGTACCTAACATGTATCCTAGACACAATGAAATTGGGAAAAATAGAGTGTACCTTGTATTTAAATTTTGTGTAGTCCATTCTAGATACATTTCATAGACCTAGGGATGTACCCTACATGCCAAAAAATTATGATACATGATGTGTAGCTGGATGTACACACTATGTAGTCACACATTAAATAGAATCATTTAAAATTACATTAAATTGAAAAATTAAAAGATTATAATCTTATTTTATTGATTGAAACACCATTGTGTGATTTAAAATTTACTAATGGTTTTAAATAATTTAAAATACTAAATTAAATTATTTTAAAAAATATATGTCATCATTTGTTATGTAGTTTATTTCCCATGAATGGTATAAATTATGGATATCTCCAATTAAGTAAGGATAAAAAATAATATGAATGGGAAATAAGTAATAAATTTTTCTCATAATAATAATAAATAACTACTAAAGAAATAAATTATTGCTAGTTAGAATTGTGTATTCATTGATTATATTACTGTTTATGAGCATAAACAAGAACTATGTATTTTGATGTTTTAATTTAATTTATTGTATGTCTTTTAAATTATTAATTAGTAAATTAAATATGATTGAATTTGATTCATCCTTGCCTCCATAATTATGTAGGACATGTATGTTGAAAGATATTTATGTAAACCCCTTTTAACCAATACTTTGGTTTCCCTCATCTGGATGCGAGTTATAAATAAATGTACTTAATAGAGTATGTAAAGGCATGTAGAGGTGGTTCAAGACAGAACCATTTGGATTATAACTCCGGATACACAGTGGGGGATATGTGTAATTTTTTAAATGATTCCAATACTAATAATAAGAGTTTATTCCCATAGTTAATTGGTTGATTTAATGTCCCCTAATTAAATCAAATGTTAAAAACACCATTAATGGGACATTTAATTAATTAATTATATCAATTAAATTATTTATTTTATCGATGCAAGGTGAAAATCACAAAAATTAATGAATTATTGTGAAAATAAAGATATTAAATAAATGTATTATGCATAATTTTTTTTATCCAACATAGTTAATTAACCATGAAATATCTACATAAAAATAACAACAATTGTAAAGGATAAAAATTATTCATAATAAAATAAAATATTTCAATTAAATATTATGTTAAGCTAATCCTTTTATTACATGATTACATTGAATCCATAGAACTATTTGTAGTACATTAAACAATTATGGACCCTTTCTTTGATCAGGGAGTTATCATAAGGTTTTTTGGATTACATAACTGATATTTTGATGAGATTAATATCCAAAGTCCATTCAATAAACATTTGGTGGAAAGTGTCGAGGAAATTCAAGTCACAATTTTAGGATAGTGGAATCCACTCAACGAACGAATGAGTTGTATGCCAATTGATGGAAAGACTTCCTAAATAATTAATTTATTATAGTTTTCATGGAAAACTTCTGAATCATTAAGAAAAATAATTGGTATATTCCACTAGAATGTCAAAGAAAATAGTAATTCTGATTTTAATGGTGAGGTCTATTGGGACTTAATAAAATATTGGGAGATTTAATAAAAATAAATTTATTTATTTTTTAAAAAAATTAATCAAGAAATGTACTAATAATCGCCCCTTTTAATTATAGAATATAATAGGAAGATCATCATCCACACTATCCATATGAATAATAATAGAGAACGGAATCCTTTTAACTAATAGTAATTTTAATGGGTGTTTTAGATTCCATTAGGCTGTGGAACACCGTGAATAGAAATCTTATGTGATAGAGTAATTAATTCTTGACACACCTAACATGGATTGAAGTGATCAAGAGTTACTTATCAATGAAAACAATTCGGTGTGGTAGACATTCAATGTTTGATGCTTTCATGTATGTCTAGTAAACTCTTGACGTCTCAGAAAAAACATTGTTGCATATAGCATGGTTAAGAAAATATGTTGTATTTTCTATGATAGATCTAGATAAGAATGATTTGAGATATCCAATAAGAAAATTAATATAAAACATATAGATTGATCCCTATTTAGTCCTCATGCAGTCATGCTCATTTGATACATTGAGTGCCTAGAGGTTCTATTGTTTAAACTCCCTAAATAAACAGACAACAATATCATTTCTGAATCACTCCCTTATATATTCTCTAGAATTATTGTAAATTATAACATGAACAAATTTGAGATGTCTCTTTAGAACTTTTTATTCTTACTAAGTAGATAAGGATATGAAGCATGAAAAGCGTTTTATCCTTACAATGAACAAACAGAAAGGTAAGAAAGAGATATTTAATCCCAATTCATTTCACACCCATCCAAGAAGATAAATATGAATGGGAAATCAAGGTAACATAATGGTATATATATCACATGTGGAATGAAGGGACACTAGAAGACAAAATTCAACCAACAAAAGAAGAAAGGTGAAACTTCAGGTGAATTGGTTATTCAGTAAAATTTATCTATTTTGAAAAATTGGGTATTTGATACAGCTTTTGGTTCTCACATATGTATTCAAATAAAATAAACAAGTATATTTCAAATTATTCAATGATTTGAGGTTGATCATAAATCAGACAACATAAATAAACTTGTTGCTATAGCTATTTGAGAATACCACCACACATTGTCGACCAAAATAATCATTGATTTAAATGGTTGTTATTATGTGCCATCAGTTATAAAAAACTATTATTTCTATATCCTGACTAGATATAGATGAATTAAATTTAATTTTTTTATTAAATTTTGAATATTTTATATGGATAGAATTTTTTATGATAATATATATTTAAATAATGGACTTTTATGTTTTGGATTTGGTAAATTGGGTAATGACAATCAATAGAAACATTACATCACAATATTCATACAACACCCAATATTGGCATTACCGAATAGTTCATGTAAATAAAACCTATTGAATAAATTATATTAATATGGATATTTTTATTCTTTTGAATGAAAAACACTTGGTTTATATCACACAAGATTACAAATAAAATAATCAAATCCCAATTCTGTGGGAAACATGAAATAGATAAAGATGTTATTGAATTATTCTTATAAATGTGCATATAACACTTCTGATTTAGGAAAGGGGTCAGCAATAATACATCATAATTTTTATTGATGATTTTAGTAGAAATGGATATGCCTACATAATGAGGTATACGTCAGATTCATATAATAAATTCAAGGAATAAAATAATGTTGTTCAATACTATCTTGGTAGGAATATTAAGAAAATATTCTTCGAAAATGGTAGAGAATATGTTAATAAATACTTAATTAATTATTTATGGGTGTTTGGGGTATTACCATAACACACTCATCCTAATACACCTTAGTGGAAAAGTGTAATACAATGTCAGAACCAGGCTTTATTTTACACGGTGAGATTAATGATGAGTCATGGAATCTTCCCTTATCCTTTTAGGGATAGATTATTTAAAAAACATACATTATAAACAAATTTATAACTAAATAAACATATGGTATTCCATACAATTTATGGAATGGAATGAAACTCATGTTATCTTATTTACAGGTGTGGGGTTGTGAAGTGTTTGTTATGACCTCTTCAATAAACCATATTTCACCCTGAGGAACACAGTATATCGAACCGGGATTAACAAACATGGATATTACATCATTTTAGATAAAAATAATCATATTAAAAAAGTACATACCTGAGGACCGTAAAAGTTTAGTGCCTTTGGAAACTTGTAATGTAATCTTCTAACTTCATAAAAGATCTTTAATCTTTACCGCAATAATCTTACCATTTATTAAACCTCATTAAAACCTTCATTAATTTTGTGGGGAAAGGAAGCATACAAAAGGGTGAAATCAGATGATTAGTAAGGATAAATAAAGAGATGTAATCATATCATGAGTATATATGCATGACAATACGAACATAACATTTGAGAATCACACCCTTGATATCAAAGATCATAATAATAAGTCATAGAATAAGGATTAACAGTTCATTAGACATGAATAATTAGTTCACTTAGATAATAATCCCTGAAATAATCACATATGAATAAAAAATGTCATTTTGGAAGACTCATAAACATTTAAAAATCATTCCCTATAAGTCAGGGCTCATTTCCAAAAAATATATGGGCACTTCATTGGGACTACACCTATTGGGCCTGAGACACCACCATCCCCAGTGATAACCTATTCCTTATAGTGGATAATGTTACACCTTATTCCCATAGTGAATCAGGTTACCCATTTTTCCATACTGAAATTAGATTTACCCGTTTCCCATTATGGATCAGGACACACCTATTTCCCATTATGGATCAGGACCATTGACTTGTTTCCCATATTTATATATTGAGGTATAAATCTTTTTACAATGCATTGGAGGGAGATATAGGTCCCAACCATAACATAATGAAATCATATATATATGTTTCATAAGAAAGTAAAACATTCATCACATCCAGACCAAAAAAAAAGTAATTGGTTTCAAATTTGTTTTATCATGGTATAAACAACAGAAGAGAAAAGAGATTCATACCAAACTTTTCATTTTAAACATAATATTCTTTTCAAAATTATTTTATTATAAAAAACATTTAAAACTTATAAATTAATATTTATAAATTATTTAAACCATTTTTTATGAAAACAATCTTTCCACTTCAAAAAATTATTTTAAAAATATAAAACATATTGAATAACGTTTTCTTTTGAAATAACCATTAAAACATATAATGGAATATTATAAAACCATTTTCAACACTTTTAAAATATAAATATTATTTAAAATATATATCCTTAAATATTATATGAGAATATCATTTATTTGTTTTTGAAACCTTTTTAGAAAACATGGTTTTTTAATAACACATATTTTCAACCGAAGAAAGAAAAAAGGTGTTGTTTTATTTTAAAAATTATTGATTATATTATGTACCAAAGAGTGGGAAAATTTTACCATTACATTAAGATAACAATAAATACCATATGAGTTAAAAATTCATGATATTTTTTGAGATAAAGATTATAATATTTAATCAATGGAAGCATAATCATAAAAAATATCGATAAAAGATGAAATTTTAGCAATAGTATATGACCACACTAGGAACATTGAATCAAAATCCCCATGAGAGAATAAAATTAAATGAAGATTGAAATATCAATAAAATGAGTATATTAATTATAAAACATGTCAATGTTAAATATATACACCTTGTAAAAGAATAAATTTTCATAACATAAAATGTGTCTTGAAGAATGAAAATTGAGATAAAATTAACTTATCAATTTGGTAACATTTAAACCATAAAACATATAAAAGGGAGTTCAAAAAATGGAAGTGTAAATAAGATAAAAATCAAGGATAAGGTTAATATAATAAATTAATGAAAATTATATACACTATAAAAATGAAATGACTGGTGAGTATGGAATAAATCTCACAGAAATAATAGTTAGATTTGAAATCCCCTTAACTTAAGTCTTGACTTTCATTGCACTTGTTCAAACATAATGTAAAATAAATATAAATTTGTTAAAAAATTAATTATAACAATTATCCTATATATCATACCATATTTGATTTAATTATGAATTTATATTTCTATTTTATTAACAATTCCCTTTCAATTTATGTTTCAGTTTATAACTGATTTGTTTTTTGTACATGTTTTGACATGTTATTCGTAGTAATCTTAATTAGATCATGATTTTAATATTTAATTAATTTTAAAAATGAAATAAATATAATATATATTTATTATATGTGTAATTATAATAAAAAATCTAGAAATATGATATGAAATACACTGTTTATGGAGATGGTAGGTCATACGTACGCATGAACGTTGTTTCTATTCTGTTATCGTATTGAAAGAAAGAAAAATAATATATATATATATATATATATATATATTATCATTTGATTAATATTAATATGTCATAAATATTACATATGTTTAATATCCCAATATTTAATACATTACATGTAAATTATGAATGAATCACATTGCTTTATGGATGTGGTAGTCCACACATCCACATACTATGTTATCATATTCCCAAAAAATATAAAACAAGAAGGTATGTGTTATATAATAATTCCAAAATAATAGAGACATCATAAACATCATATATATATATAATAAAAATATTTTTTACATCAATATTTCCAACCTTGAAGGGTGGTGATGGAAGAACATATGACATCGGTTCGCAAGGTAGTAGTCTGTTGTACACATGAACAATGATTGTGTATACCATTTGATGGAAGCGTGTAAATATTTAGGTAAAAAACATAACAAAAAAAAAAATAAGTATATTTATGAAAATTATATTATTATATAATCATGATTTAAAAATAATTGAACGGCCGTATAATGAAATAAAATAGAATTTTTTGTTAAAGAACATTACCTCTTATTTGGGTAGCTTTTTTTGGTTTGCAATAAAAGAAATTGTTGGTTTGAATTATTCCCAAAGTGATACATCTATGATGAGAGGAGTGAATTTAGGAGTATATTATTAAATGAATTTAATTATCCAAATGTCTTGAGGGGTTTGGAGAAGTGAGGGTAGTGTCATTTTATAGTAGAGGAGAAGTTTAATTGTCGTAAATACCAAAAGGTATACACTATTAGTTGGTATCCCTTAATTATTGTGCCTCAAATAATGATCCATGTTTGAAAAGAAGTATTATATGTAAATAATATGTATATAAAATGGTTTTTGGAGTTCTCTATGGGTTATTTTCTTGATGTGTTTAATGTTTATTCCTAAGAAAACTCATTTTCTCATAATCACTATGATTAATTTTAACTATTTTCACTAATAATTTGTGAACAAAATTATGATTTAATTATCATGAAATATAAAATTTAATTATTATAAATATGGAAATTTGTTTAACAAATTCACATCACATATTTTATAGAAATAAATTTAAAAATAATATCGTTGATGGGATGAGACAATGAGTTTTTAAAGGGAAAATATTCAAGATAATAAAAACAATTATATTCGATTTCAGTGTGATATTGATTAAAATTACTAGAATTTGATTTATTTTATTAAAATTGTTCAAAATATAGTGTAAAAATATTTAAAATGTAATTTAACTATATAATTTGAAAAGAATTCATTTTTCAAAAAAAATTTGGGAATTTCAATTTTCATGGAAAATGAAATTTCTTAGATAAATTTCGAAAATTAACCCTAAGATAATTTTTATGATTCAATTTTAAAATATGAGTTTATATTTTAAAAAAAAATATAAAATTTTCAAACATTTGATTCCAAATAGATGTTCCATGATATGGTGGTAAAATTAGTTTTAGAAAAATATATCATTTATGCTTAAAAATGGATTTCTCTTATTTTATTACTATAAAACTAATTGGACGAAGGTAAAAAAATTATAATTGATAATATATAAATTTTATTTATATATCTCACTAATAGTGATTAATTTAATTAATTAATATAAATTTTATTTTGTTGTAATAAAAATAGTTTTTTTAAAAAAACACATCATTTATATTCAATTTGTTTTCATTTTAATTTATAATTAATCGATACCCAAAGAGAGATAGGTGTACTGGATCCTTTATCTGGTCCAACTTACACATTTTCATGCGGGCGAGGGAGTGCTCTACCATGTTATGTGGCCAGTCTTTTGAATCTTCTTAGCATGGGAGACGAATCATCATAGATGGATTTATCTATTTCACTATATGTCAAGGGGGAAAATGATATTTTTTGTTGTTTTTATTTATTTATGATTCCCTTTGGACATATCAGTCCATTTTTCCTTTGTTTCTTGTTTTCTTATGGCATTTTTACACTATTTTCAATGGGTCCCCACTTTACCGATTCTTCAAAAGAGGTCGAATTCTTTTGTTCTATAAAGAGGGATATGCCTTAAACCTTATTTTTAAAAAACTATATTGTAGTTTAGTAAAATTCAATCTTTCGTGCAGTGAATTATATCAAAGAAACCTGAAATTATGTATAAAAAAATAAAAAAAATACTATTTCATGTCATGAATGATATGCTCAGTGATGCGTGAATTTAAATCTAAGTTGGTGTTGTGTACATTGTATGCTTAACCTTCAGACACATTTAAATCAAGACTGAATTATTGTATCATGTAATGAAATCCATCAAAAAAATTTAATTTATTCAAAAATAATATTTCATAAAAACTATAGATGTTCATTCTACTTAAAATGAATTTCTCCCTCAAAATTAATCTGGTGTGTTAATGTTTTAAAACATGAATTCTCCTTGCATAATAATCCATATCACAAAAATTAATAATAAAACATTTTTTAAAAAGTGAAATTTGGGAACTTAATGGATACCCAAATTAGGTAATAACTTTGTTTCCAAACACTGGAATGGTGGTGGGAAGGAAAGACTGAACACGAGACAAAAGAAAAAATAATTATATAGGTTGATAAAGATCACTAATCATGAGAAAGTGGGTGATCAAGGGAATGTTGATGGGTTAAAAACTGTAAATATCTTATGATCAAAAATACCATCAGGTCATTAGAAATGAAGGTACTGGGATAACAAATTTTTCTAAGATAGATGAATAACTTTTTACAAGAATATATACATACTTGATTTCAATCAATTTCCCATTCACAATCTCAAAATATGATTGTGCATCAATCAATTTCCTCATCATCACTTAGTCAAAGAATCGAAGGTAAAATTTCTATTCTTGAAGCACTAATGGATCATAAAAACTATGGAAAGAAGGATAATTCATTCAGTCTAACTTTAGGTCTCATAAAAAAATGGTTATCACTGGTTATCCCATTATCAAAAGTCCTAAAATAGTGAGATATTACATTAACCTCTAAAACCGCATCAAAATTTGACTTATACATTCCATAAATGGTAAACCTTGTA
This sequence comes from Viscum album, assembly GCA_963277665.1. Lineage (NCBI taxonomy): Eukaryota > Viridiplantae > Streptophyta > Magnoliopsida > Santalales > Viscaceae > Viscum > Viscum album. The sequence goes on along the minus strand of OY728158.1, from coordinate 1,891,842,029 downwards.
ACAATTTAGAATGATTAAAATTCAAAACATTAGAAATAAGGTAACTATATTTTTCAAAATTTTCTTAACATTGATCCCCTATATATCATAATGTAGATCTTCATTGTCACATACAAAACAAGTGAATTCATTTATGATGTATTTTTATAAAACATGGTAATAGCATGAAGTTTCATAAAACCATATTGAAAGAATACTCTTATTCATTACTTACATATAAATTATATTATTGGATATATTCCTCAAATCCAAAAAAAAATTATGCTTCATCAATGATAACCTAAACCACTTTTTCAAAAAACAATTATCAATTCTGAAGCCATCCATACTATCCAATATACATTATTCAAATTAATCACCTCTTTATCCAAGATAAACACAAATTTATCAACCTCAATAAGAAATTAAGGGTTGCCTTCTCATAATTAAAATGTCACCTTTCTATATAATCACATCTCTATGTAATAAGAACCATTCAATAGACCATTTAATGTCCATAATAAAAAATTTATACTCAAAATAAAAATATATTTCAGGATTAATATATCATAACATTTTAATTCCAAAACAAAAATAACACATTCATTCAACTTTATTCTAAAAAAATTAACCAATATCTATCATCGTATTCCTTAATACCCCTTTCATAAAATATGAAATACGAATCATGTATTAACATTAATCAAACTGAATTTAATAATAAAAATAGAAAATACTATTAGAACAACACATATATTTCATATATCATTCGTGGTCCCTTCATCATTAGTATATAGACTATTATTCTTAAAAACCTATTGATTTGTTTCATGATATCCCCCTAAGACATTGAATTTCATAATGGCCATTATTTCCACATTTAAAGCATTTGAAAATCAATGATTCCTTAGGGAGGCCATTATTCACATCGATTTTGTAGAATAAGCTTTTCATTTTTCACTTTTCTGTTATTTTATATTTTTCATTCTTTTCCATAATAAAAACATCTTCCCATTTTTATATGAAATGACCTTGGGTGTTGCTTCCCACATTATTGACACATAGTAAACCAAATCTTCTTTCCTTTATTGTCTCCATTACCGAAATTCCCAGTGAACTCTTTTATTTTATTCCTTGGTGATTCAAAGATTTGTTAAGATACACATTCATAATCATGTACTATAAAATATGATTATGAGTAATCAAAATTTATTTTACACTAGACATCAGCCAATTTTATTTCTCTTTAGCAAATTGTCTATCACATTGAATTTTATCCTAATTCCTTCTGCTTCCTTCAACTGACTTCATTAAACTATCAAACCATATGTTCATCTTGTTTCATTAAATATAATCTTATATTTAATCCCATCATGATTGTTAATAATTATTTTTTTTAATTTCCACGTAATATCTCCAGGAGTGTCAATCCAGGTGTGTAGTAAGGCTCATTGTCGTGCACGAGCCCTTAATCGAGTTTAGCTCAATACAATGTTTTTGGGGCTGTTACCACTATGTACATCTATTTAGGATCCACATCCACTTTTTGTATCCAACATGGATGTATGTTTTTTGAAAGAACTCTATAAATCCCTTACCAAACTTCTATGAAATTTTCTTATACTTTATCTCATCCTTAGACTTATCCTTAAAGACTTCCCTGGATATATCCTCATAAATATACCTAGTTATTTCACTAATGTTTTCTCATTAAAGTATCTTATCTTTAATAAACCCTTAGTTTGAATATAAATATAGTGACCTATTTTTGAAAAACATATATATTTAATCATTTTAGAGGAATACGAAGAACATTAGAAATGTACATTCTCAAGGACAATAATAGCTTAGTGTATTTTTAAACCAGGACCACAATATTATAACCTGGTGAATGGTCTTAAATTTTTCCTACAAAGATCCCCTAATTTAGTAATCATATGTAAGAACAATATGTATAACCCAGGGAAAATAAAAATAATAAAGGATGAGATCGTATTCTTAATAAGGGTAAGTAACGGAGATACATAATCATTACCTGAGTATGAGAAAATGATCAAAACATTTGAGGATTAAACTATGCATATCAAAGATCATAATCATATGACATTGAATAAGGATTTTAAATTCATAAGACATGAATCATAAGGTAACGAGGAGAATAATATATGAAATCATAACATAGATATAAAACATAGAATTGTGGAAGACACATAAACCAGTAAAATTATTCCCTATAAGTGAAGGATCATTGCCAAAACTTATCTGGGCACTTCATGGGGACTGAAAATTTTGGGAGGGAAACACCACCATACTCAGACATAACATTTTACTTATAGTGAATTAGGTTACACCCTCTTCCCATAGTGGATCTAGTTACCCCTTCTTACCAGATATGGTCAGGACACACCTATTACCCACTGTTGATCAGGACACACTATTTTCGAATTATGGATCTAGTATGTCGACTTGTTTCCCGTATTTGTCTCATGAGATATGAATCTGTACCCAATTCATTGGAGGTAGCTATTGGTACCTCCCATCATATTACAAAATTATAAATAAATGTTACACAATATAAAACACATCCATCATATCATGCCCTATAAAAATAAATCGGATTCATAGAAGTTTTTTTACGGAATAACAAATAGAAGATAAAAATATTTCCTAAAAAAATAATCTAAAACATACATAATGAAAAGAAATAAAAAAAATTGTTTCCTTGTATCATATCCCTAATAAATCGTAAACAATATCCAATGATGTTATCTTATAAGGAGAATGGTTTTGAATTATCACATGGAGAATTTCTGAAAGAAAAATAATTTTTCTTTAAAATAAAATTTTTTAAACATTGAACATTTTAAAAATAATTTTATTTCAAAATATATCTTAAAATATATAAAGAAAATTATAACAAACATTTAAAATTTTTTTGGAGTAAATATCATTTTCTCTTTGAAAAACACTTTTTTAAACATAAAACATTTTGAAATTGTTTTTTTTAAATAACCATGAAAAATTATAATATAATCTTTGAAACCAATTTTAAAAACTATTAAAAACAAGAAAATTTTCAAAATAATTTTCCTCAAGTAGGATATTAGAACATAATGTAAAAAAATTGAAATAATTTCTAGGAAACATGGTTTTTTAATAAAACATATTTTCTACCGAAGAGATAAATAAGCTCTTGTTTTCATAAAAATATTTCCTATTATATAAACTCTAAAGTAGTTATAAAATGGTACCATTACCTGATGATGTCATTAATCACTATAGGATAATAAACTTAATTTTATTTCATGAGATATGGATCATAATATTTCATCAATGGAAGTATAATCATATACAATCTCAATAAACAATGAGATTGTAGCAATTGACTCTGACATCTTTAGTAACATTGAATCGTAATACTCATGAGAGAATACCAGTACATGAATCTTAATATAACATGAATAGAAGTATATTTGGGATAAAACATGTCAATTTTTAGTATTTACCAATATAGGTTTATAACATAACACATGTCTTGAAGAAAGAAAATTGAGACAAAATTAACCTACAGATTCAGAAAATTTTGAATTGTAAACCCCATGAAAGATAAGTAATAAAATGGATATTAAATACCCATAAATTTAAGGAAAAGGATCATAGAATATATTAATATATAGTATATACACCACAATAATGTAAGAGGTGGTTAATATGTCATAATTCTCACTGAAATATAACTGAGATTAGAAATCCCCTTACTTTAATTCTTGACATTCTCCCTATGCATTCAAACTACTGTATAATAAATATAATTTTATAATAAATATAACAAAGAAAAATATTCTTATATATAATACCATATTTTATTTTATTATTTATTCATATTTCTCATTTATTAAAAATTCTATTTGATTTTATGTTTTAGGTTATAAACTCTTTGGTTTTCATAAAAGTTTTGATTTATTATTCTTGGTGCTCTTACTTAGATCATAATTTACTTATTTAATGATTATAAAAAATGTTATAATTATCAAATAAATTATGTATGACTGTATTTATAATAGTATTTCAAATATATAAATATTAAATGAAATACACCATTCATGGATATGGTAGACCATACGTATGCACAAACGTTGTTTCCATTTTCTTATTGCATTGAGAGAAATAAAAGTAAATGATGTGTATATATATATATATTATAACCACAATATAATTATTATTTCATAAATATCACATATGTTTAATAAAACCATCCTTAATTCATTCCATGTAAATTTTAAATGAATCACTTCATTTTTAGGAGGTAGTAGTCTCCACATCCACAAACGATGTTATAATATTCAAGAAAAATAGAAAGCGTAAAGGTAATTGTTATATACTTATCCCATAAAAATATAAACATCATAAAAATCATATATATATATATATATATATAAAATATAGTATTTCAATCATCATTTCCAACCTTGGAAGGTGTTAATTTGATAATTAACGACATTGTTTTGTGAGGCGGTAGTAAGTCGGACACATGAATGATAATAAAAAATATCCAATTTGTTGTAGTTATGTGAAGGATTAGGTTATAAACCCAAAATAATGACACACTAGTACATCTAATATACTATTTTTATTATATAATAACTATATAAAAATAATTTAAGGGGTTCTGAAAGAAATAAAATAAAATTTCTCATTGATGAACATTACCTCTTTTTCGAGTAACTCTTTTTGGTTTTCACTGAAAGACTTCAATGGTCATGTTTCCTCTCAAAGTGAGGATTCTAGGATTATAATATGGAATTTTGGATATTATTTGGCTATGTTTTGGATTAGAAAAGGGTCATGAAATTTGTGAATATATGGGGGCGGTGAGTTCCCTTTTATAGAAGGAGGAGTTTAATTCTTGTAAATAACAAAAGGTGAACACTATTAAGAGGTCTCTAATAAATCATGTGCCTAAAATTATGATCAATGTTATATAACATGGAGTATATGGCCGAAATATGGGAATTAAATATATTTTGGACATGTTTATATCTCATTTTCCCCTTAAGTTTAATTTTTAGTCCCTTAGTAAACTTATTATTATATTAATTACAGTGATTAATTTTAATTGTTTTCACTAATAATTTTCGTCAAAATCTAGGTTTGAGTTATTTGACATTATAAATTATTATGATTCCAAATGTGGAATCCATTTTTTAAAAATAAAATAAAATAAGTGTTACAAATTAATTTTAAATTAATTCGATAGATGGGATGAGATAATGAGTTTTTAAAGAGAAAATGTTCAAAAAAATGAAATGTATTTATAGCTAATTTAAATATGAAATTAATTACAATAAACTAAATTGGATTAATATATGTACAATTTATCTATATATACTTTAAAACCTATTGAAAATATAATTTAACAATATAAATATTTTGAATAAATAGGTAGTTTTCAATAAGAATTCAGTATTTTTCACTATTCATCAAAAAGTGAAACTTCTTATAGAAATAAAAAATATTTACCCTAATATAATTTTGATGTTTTTAAATCAAAAAAATTAGTTTTTGTTTTAATATATTATTTATTAAATTTTTAAAAATTATATTTAATATGGGTGCACCATTAAAAGACAATAAAATTACATTATAGAAAAATACTTTTTTATGCTCCAAATTGGAGTGGTTCTTATTTTATGCATATCAAACTTATGGGATGAATGTAAATAAATTTTTTGGAATTTAAAATATTTTTTTTAATATCTCTCTCTAATATTTATTAGTTTAATTTATTAATTTAAAATTTCCTTTGTGGTCATAAAAAAGTTTTTTATAAAAACACATCCTTTATATTCAATTGGTTTTTATTTTCATTTCAGATTAATAGATAACCAAAGAATCCATTTTATAAACTTTTATGAACCATAGTTTCATAATTTTTTTAATTCTGTTTACAACTACCATTCCAAAGTCTATGTGAAAAATATAATAATATTTTAATAAAAATAATAATAATATACTTTAGTAGGGTAAAACTTAGTCTTGGGTATAACGAAATCTATGAAAGGAATAAGAATTGTGTGTAACAAAAGACTACCATAGTGTTTTGTGTAACACAGGTTAAGCTCGTTGTTTATTGTAATTCAATATAAGATCAGATTTTTATATAAAGAACTCATAACTTAGTGTTGTGTTTAAAAAATGCATAACTTGGTGTAGCGTGCAATGCAAGCCAAAATATTATTTTAATTAATTAAAAACTAATAGTTCATCAAAACTCCTTGTGTTACAAAAACTTTATCATTAGAGGATATCCTAATGAAATAAAGGTATTCTAAATATATAATCATTCAGAAAAAAAAAGTGTGTTGTTGAAAGTCATCCCTTATTTCTTGAGGTGGATCTTATATCTAAAAGAGACAGTGGGAACCCAATATAATTCAATGAAATATAGGTTCATGATACATAAGAGTAGGCATGGGAATAAAATTCACAAAGACTCAAGGAAGGAGAAATTTTTCTAGAGACACAATTATTATGTAGGAGTACAAGAAAGGTTAGAGAACCAGAACAATATTGTTTTATAGTCACCGAGGATGGTGAATCAATATTAGATGATACGAATGAACCCTTATCCTATAAGGAAAGACTAGATAGAATAGATGTTTCCATGTGGAAAGAGACCATGAATTAGGAAATATATTCCATGTACCGAAACCAAGTATGGATTTCATTATACCCTTCATTATATGTAAACCCATTGGTTGTAAATGGGTATTTAGGAATGTTGGAGTTGGTGGCCTAGAACCAACTACATTCTACTTTATTCATTAATAAAAGCCATATCACATCTTGTTTGTTCTTCTGCCTGAAAATGCATGTGATATTGTCCTAAGGACATCTGTTTCATTAAAGGGTCCTAGAGGATCCCTGCTATAATGAGAACCCAGAAGTGCCATAACACTATTCTTGATTATATTTTCTATGGCTGGATGATGTTATTTGAGGGACACAAATAATACAGGCCAATAGGGGTGATGACTCGTAAAACGTTGAGGCACCTTCTCATGGTGTGTTCCCTTGGTAATATCCAGGATGATATTATGAGAACAAGACCCACCAGTAGGAAATACAAATTTCATAGTGTCATTGGATGTTCCTATCTGCGGACATGTGTATTGGTCTTTATACTTTAAGATTATTATTAATGTGTTTTACAACTCGCGCACTTAGATTTATTGACGAAAACTGTGACGACACACTGTTCGCAGCGAGGTATGATACGTTGGGTGTGTCATGAGTAATACTGCATTAATAGATAATGCGAGAAAGGATTTGTCCCTTCTGTTCCATAACAGAATTAGATATCTCAGGCCCTTTGATGGAATCGATATAGCCTCAATAAATCCATGGCCATGGTAAGGTTTGGGCGAGTTCAATTTTGTGAAGTCAAAGAAAGAATAATCGGGCACATGGGTTGATGGCACTAGCATGCAACCCGGTCGATTAGAGATATCGTGACAAAGGGATTAAATTACATGGTAAGCATTCGTAAGAGGTGACACATCATTCTGGCGTTAACTTCTTTCTCTATGGGTGCCTTGGCGTGTTGCAAGACGCTAACCTTGGAATTTAGGTAGGCTCCACCAAATGCCACTAAGAAAGAGGCCTAGAAGGTCACACACTATGTGTGTCCATGTATCTCAGTTAAATATTAATTTAACAAGTTAAATAAATATTATCCCCGACTGTGGTTTAATAATTATTTAAGGATGCCTGATCGAATTTATTTTGACACTAGTTATTCGAGATAAAATATTGCGGTTGAAATAATATATTTATTAACGGGTAATGCAGTTACATTTATTTAAGAAATAAATAGACATTACTCAAGGTCTAATAGATATGGTGGAGAAAAATGGAAAATAAAATTACATGTCGTGTATATTAAATATACATGCCGTGTAGTTTTATGGAAAACATGTACACTCCGTGTATTAATTATTACACGCCATGTAGTTTTCAAGTTGGGATTTTGAGGGTATAATATTGTTTTATTAAATGATATTAATTATAATCAGCATGGTCACAATTCAAGGAATTAATAATTCAACATGGGGTTTCAATAAGAGTTAATTAAATTAACAAAATGCGTAACGCGTTTATTTATTGTCATAACTCTATTAACCTCAAACCCGATTATAAATATCCTCACAACCCCAACACTTTTCCAGAGCCATTTTGTTGTTTACAACGGATTTGGAAAAACTCTCAAGCCAAGAGAGAATTCCCTTTCCACGAAGAACACCCTCATGTTATGAGAGCAAGATCCTCCACCGGATCAAGGCGGTTGAAGGCGTACATCGCAAGTGAAGGCTCTTCCACGCTAGCAACCGGAGATCCCTTCGGCGACGTCCAGAGATACGTGGCACACGTGTGTATCACCTCTAGAGGAATCCTACACTTGGATTCTACGACGCAACGATGGATCACAGGATCGTGACCGGAGACATCAAAGAAGAAAGAATTACACCAAGTTATACTTGTGAATTAATTAAATTAATTATAACCAACATATGATGATCCTATATATATGGTTCTGAGATTACCTCTTAAGTTTTTCATTTTTCGTTCTATTCCGAAGATTCAGCGTTTTAAATCGTGACAGATCTCAGATTGAAAGTTGCTTAACGTTAAAATTATAGTCGGGAAAACCCACCAACGTGCTTTTGCTGCGCTCGGAACCTACAAGTGGTATCAGAGGGGTCATATCATTGATTATAATTATTTATTTTTTCGTTGGTGATTTACGCATTTAATAATTTAGTTATTTCAATTCATATTTAGTCGTTCTGGAATTCTGAATCTCGAGATCTGTTCCTCCTCCCTCATTTATACTTCACCACACAGAAATGATTTTTTCTTTTAATTTTGATTAAAATAAAATAGAGGAACTCATTCGGAGGAGTCAAACGTTTCTGGCCGCACAACACCAGAATACATGGCGTGTTTTCGGAAGTACATGCCGTGTAGTCTAGGTTCAATTCATTGAATGATCCTCCAAAGCATGCCTTGTATTGGATTATTTATATGAATTTAAGACACCTTGTGTTGACCGGAAACAGGTGGGACACAGTTGCTAAAATACACGCCGTGTGGTCCAATGAACATAGTGTGTAGTCCCTTCGAGTTAGGGATGGGCCGTGTACTCCGTACACGGCCTCCCCGGCTGGAAACCGTGTAACGTGGAAACTAAACGGTGTGTGTCCCACTGTACATGCTGTGTACTCCAAAAATTTCCTAAGTACATTAACACGCCATGTCCTCAGGCGTGTACTTCGGATGGACGGTGAAGAAAAGTACACACCGTGTAGTCGGAACTACACGCCGTGTACTCACCCAAATTATATAGATTTATTAAAATTTATTATTATAATATAGAAACCCTTGAGACGTGTACCATAGTGCAGGAGTAAAGTAGAGGCACAACACATGATAGGTGTTTTATATATATGTGTTTAATTTAACATCTGCGTAATAAATGGAAATTCACTGGGTTTCCTCCAAGGTACAAGTTACGTACAAGGATAATTTTAAATTAATTTATTTGTTTAAAATTATGATGGATGAGAATCTCATGGAAGTTCAGAGAAGGGTTTAAGATAAAAGGATTGATTAATTAAATATAATTAATTGATTCAAATGTGATTTATCTTAAACAAGAATGATTAAAGAATTGAATGCTAGTTTTATTTATGTGGAAATATCGTTGCATGTATGGATGATCATGATCTAGACCGAGACCTTTGTATGTGAATGGCTTCTTTTTATTTATTTATTTAAATTAAATTTGTTGACCTGAAATCCATCTCCTCATTAATATGTAGGGCCTGCGCGCCCAAGGATTCTTTTATGTAAAAACCAATTTTTACCCCTCACCTGCGTGTGATATAAATGCATATGTAATGGATGGAGATCCCAAGCTAGTGGTGGCAGCTCAAGTTAGGAGCCAAGGTGAAACCAATCCAAGGAGATACAAAGGTGGACAGGTGGAAAGCTATAAACATGAACCCGAAAGGTTCATGGTGTTTCTCCCCTAGGTCTTGGGTTAGTTTATCAACTACTAGATAAACTAACCAATAGAAAGGATCATGATAATACCATTTATTTTATTTCTGTCAGTTGCATGGTTTATTTATTGTGGGTGTGTTGTCATGATCACACAATTAATGAATTAAACGAGCATGCAAGATGGAACTAAAATAAAACCAACTTATACATGAATATTATCTTTGACATGGTTAATCATTTAAGTAAATCCCACTTAATATTAACAAGCATGTAATAAAAGATAACAAAATGGAAATTTATGTATGAGGATAAAATCCCTCAAAAGAAATATTAAGTCAGTATAGCCTTCCATAATCTTGTCTAGAATCGAACCATAGTTCAAAGTGATTGACCAACCCTAGTTGGGGTGCTTTCAATTATCGAGGAATTCTAATTCAAGGTTTTGGGTTGACTTGACTTGGTTCGCAGTAAGGGTTGACTGCCACAACAAGACTTTGTGTGACCAAGAGGCAAAGGTTGAGGAAATCCAAAATAAATGGATTTCAGGATTGGGGAGTCCACTCAGCGGATCAAGGAGATGTGAGTTAATGCAGTTGGCATTTGGATTGCCAACCTAAAACCCTTAAAGTTTCTTGACCAACCCTAGTTGGGGTAATGCGAAGGGAAATATGGATCCTTTCCACTATAATATTCAGGCAACAAATTATTCCAAAGTCAATGGTGAGGGATATTGGATTTCGATAAAATAGTGGGAGACTAATAAGTATTAATTTATTTATTTTTCTCAGTTTTGTAATAAAGTACTAAAACCTTTGCTCATATTAATTTGTAGAAATGGAAAGAAAATGACTTCAAACATATCATTTCGAACCATACTTGAGAAGGAAAACCTTCTCACCGGCACCAATTTCCAAGAGTGGCAGACTCGTTTATGCATCGTCCATCACCAAGAGAGGAAATTGTATATGCCGGGAGAGCATGTTCCAGTTGCACCTAGATCAGAAATTCTGCCCTTAACTCACCATGTAGATAAGGACATGGGGTATGACAAACCTACAGTCCTTATGATAAATAAGAGGAAGGACCAGGAAAAGGGTCCAAAGACTTATAAATGGTCTGAAGCCCCCAAGCACCATCCCTCCAAGAAGGGGAAGATCCAGAGGCAGGGCAAGGAACGAGAGGCAGTGTGTTTTTCATGTGGCAAGCAAGGCCACTGGAAGAGGAACTGCACCCAGAAGCGTCAGGACACTAATGGTGCATTCATTATCGAGTGTAATCTTTCTATTTCTACAAATTGGGTATTAGATACAGATTGTGGGGCTCACATATGTATTTAAATGCAAGAAACAAGTAGATTTAGAAATATTTCCAGCGGAGAGGTGGATCTTCGAGATACTAATGACGCAAGGCTGGCTGAATTGTCTATTGGCGACTACCACCTCTCATTTCCGACTGGGATGATCTTGGGTTTACATAACTATTATTATGTTCCTAGTGTTACCAAAAACATATTTTTTTATCTTGTTTGGATATGGATGGATTTATTTTCATGTTTGGAAATAAGGGTTGTCTCTTTTATGAGAACAACGTATGTTATGAAATGGAACATTTAAATAATGGTTTGTATGTATTAAATTATGAAAACCAAGTGTTGGTAATTGATAACGAAACAAACTCACATGACTCATACACCACCAATTTGTGGCATCACCGTCTCGGTCATGTAAATGAGAAGCGCTTGGCCAAGCTCTTTCAAGATAGCTATTTAGACTCTACTGAGCTAAAACCACTTGATAGATGTCATGATTGTTTACAAAGTAAAATGACCAACCCGCCTTTTGGTGGATAGGGTGAAAGGGCCACAGAGCTTCTAGGATTGGTGCACACTGATGTATGTGGACCATTTCTAGTAGAAGATAGAGGTGGATATTCTTACTTCATTACTTTTACTGATGATTTGAGTAGATACAAATTTGTCTTCATAATGAGGTATAAGTCAGAATACTTAGAGAAATTTAAGGAATTAAAGAATGAAGTGGGGAATCATCATGGTGTGAAGATAAATAAACTTCAATCGGATCTAGGTGGAGAATATCTGAACCAAGAGTTCATCGATCTTCTACGGGAGTCTGGGATTCTATCTCAGCTCACTCCTCTTTATACACCACAGTGGAATGGTGTTATTGAAAGGAGGAACCACACCTTGTTGCACATGGTGAGGTCAATGATGAGTCATGCGGATCTTCCATTATCCTTTTGGGGATATGCATTACAAACTGCAGCATACACATTAAACTGAGTAACATCTAAGGTGGCAAATGGAATTCCCTCCGAGTTATGGAATGGAATGAAACCCATTTTGTCGCATACATATGTATGGTGATGTGAGGCATTTTTTAAGGCTTTATTAGGAAAAAACTAGCACCCCATGGCACGAATTATATCTTTATAGGATATCCCAAGGAAATGAAAGGATATTACCTATATAACCCTCAAGAAAAGAAAGTGATTGTTGCCAGAGAAGTCGTCTTTCTTAAGAGGGAGCACATCCTCAAGAAGGATAGTGGGAGAAAGATTGACTTCGACGAAGTTTATGCTCAAGATACACACGAGTTGGTACAGGAACAAGCTCCGTAGGTCCCTGTGGAAGAGGTTCCAGAAACACAAGTACTGTGTAGGAGAACAAGAGAGGTAAGGGAACCAAAGAGATATGGTTTTCTAATCACTGAGGATGGTGAATCATTGTTGTTGGACAATGATGAACCTCTCTCCTACAAGGAAGAAGTAAAAATCTCAGATGAAGTAAGATGGATAGAAGCTATGAATTCTAAGATGGATTCCATGTATCAGAACCATGTCTGGGTTCTGGTTGATGATCCAGTTGATGTAAAGCTTGGTGGATGTAAATGGGTATTCAAGAGAAAGCTGGACATGGAAGGTCATGTTAGAACCAATAATGAAAGGCTAGTGGCTAAAGGATTCAGACAACATCAAGGAATTGACTATGATGAAACCTTATTTCCAGTTTTCATGTTTAAATCCATAAGAATCATAATTGCCATAGCAGCTTACCCTGACTACGAGATTTGGTATATGGATATCAAAAACAGTATTCTTTAATGAGAACCTTCAGGAAGATGTCTATATGATACAACCCGAAGGGTTTTTGACACCAGGTGAATCCAAACGGGTTTGAAAGTTGGAGAAATCCATTTATGGATTGATGTAAGCATCCAGGTCATGGAACATTAGATTTGATGAATCCATAAAGGAATTTGGTTTCTTTAATAATGAATGTGAGCCATGTGTTTATAGGCAGTTTAATGGGAATGTGATCGTTATCCTAGTAGTATATGTTGATGACATATTGCTTAATGGAAATGACGTACCATCCTTATAGTCAGTTAAGGATTGGTTGAACAAGTGCTTTTCTACGAAAGACTTAGGTGAAGCAACCAACATTCTAGGGATCCAGATCATTCGTGATAGTTCCAAGAGGCTGCTTGGACTAAGTCAGGGTACATACATTGACCAGATACTAAAGAGATTTAGTATGGAACGATCCAAGAGAGGATTGGTTATAGTGTCACATGACGTACATATTTCTAAGAAAATGTGTCCTCAAACTCAACAAGAGAATGAAAGGATGAGCAATATCCCATACACCTCAGATATAGGATCCATCATGTATGCCATGTTATGTACCAGGATTGATATTGCCTATGCACTGAGCATGGTAGGCAGATATCAAGCAGATCCAGGGGAAAAACATTGGACTGCTGTTAAGACTATCCTTAAGTATCTGGGAAGAAATAAGGATATGTTCCTGGTGTATGGAGGAGACAAGGATCTTGTCATCATAGGGTATGCTGATGCTGGTTTTCAGAGAGATCAGAATGATCTGAAGTCGCAATATGGATATGTTTTCTGTCTCAATGGAGGAGCTGTGAGTTGGAAGAGTTCAAAGCAGCCAGTTGACGCCGATTCTACAGCAGAGTCCGAATATATAGCGGCTTCTGATGCATCCAAGGAATCTATCTGTATTTGGAACATTGTCCAGGAGCTTGATGTGGTTCCTAGTAGTAAAGATCCCATTACACTGTATTGTGATAATACTACAACAGCGGATCTTGCAAAAGAACCAAGGTCACATAAACGGACAAAGAACATACTCTAGAAGTATCACCTCTTTAGGGATTTATATCATAGGGGTGAAGTTTTTGTGAGTGGAGTGTCCACGGAAGAGAACGTGGCGAATCCTATGACTAAAATCCTATCTCAGTAGAAGCTTGAATATCATGTGAGAGCTAGCGGGTTAAAGGTTGTTAGCAGTTTACTCCAGTCCAAGTGGGAGTCTATTGGATTTGGTGGCCTAGAACCAACTACATTGTACTTTATTTGTAACACCCAAATATTTCATGGTACGTTTTCTTTTGAATAATGCAATGATGTGCATTGTACGCAACTTTGAGATTCTAACACACCACAACCAATCAAACTAGCCGTTATGAACAGTAATACTTACTTTTTGAAATTTTATAAATTCTATCTCTCAAAATGAACTTCATTTTTGGATTCGGAATATCGAAATTAGCCTAGGGTGAAATTTTGGTACTTTTCAAGATAACTTTCATATTTTGATGAATAGTGAAAATTACTAAATTTTAATTAAAAACAACTTTTTTAATCAAATTAATTAATGTTGATAAATTATGAATTTGAGTGGTTTTAAAGTATATTTAGAATATATTTTTACCATTAAATTCAATTTTTTTCATTGGACACAATTTCACAATTAAACCAGAAATAAACAAGTTCCAATCTTTTAATAGTTATTATCTCTTAAAAACACGCTTTTTGTTTTGACAGCGGGAATTAATTTTAAATTAATTTCTGCTACTTCTGTGTTTGGAATTTGGAAAAATGGATTCCATATTTGGAATCATGATGTTCAAATTGTGTAAATAGGTAACTTTTTTTTTAGACATTTTGAATAATTACTACGGTAAATATTTTATTTACCATGTTTAAAGGATAAATCCAGTAAATAAGGGTTAAAAAATTATATTATAAAAATAAAAAATTACCCTAAAACGTGTCTTAAACTTATTGTTTGATACATTTATGACCATGGGCATATTTGGGTAGATTTTGGGACCCCATGGTACCACTTGTAAGTGATAGGGACACTTTATTTTAATTAAGTTAAAATGAATACAAAAATGACACATGCATATATCTTTTAGAAAAAATTTTTTTACATAGGGTTATATATGTTGGATTTTCAACTATAAATATTCATTAGAAATCTGAAACTATTTCCTACATAATGGTATTTTATTTATAATTTTTATACATTAAATAATTTAATTTATTTATGACACAATAGTGATGCAGTAATTACCATAATAGTGAAAAATTAAAATGATTGATATTGTAGATACCCAAATAAATATAATTTGAGACATTTAATGAATTAAACAAATTTTCTAGGTTAATATGACATATTAGGAATGTGTTAATTAACATTTTTTGAAGTAATCATTCTGTTATGAGTTTTACAAAAATCAATTATTGAATAGTGTCCAAATTGACATAAAAGAGTTTTTAAAACAAATATTATATTATTAATTGATATTAAATTCCTAAAAATATAAGGCTCGGACAAGAGACTTATATCATGATATATGTATCATTACTGGACCACTTGGGGGGTCTCTTGGATGTATATAGTAAGTTTATTAACCATATAATATAAAAATACAAAGATACATTGTAAAAGTGAAACTAATTAACTAAGAGTTAATACTTAATGATAATGCTAATATAGTAACCCAAACCTGTCTAAATTCTATTGGTTGACTGTTTTTAGACCTATCCCCACCTTAACATTTAAATAATCCACTTTGGAGCCATTAAAAACCGATTATGAATTTATTATAAAATAATCTTTCTAGCTTTTCCAAAGGTGCCCCTCACCTCTCATATAAAAGGGCACTCTCCCTTCTCATTAACTCACACCTTCAAAGCCTTTTGGTTCGGCCATCCTCTACCCAAATCCTCTCTCAACTTCCCTCAATACAACCTAGAAGCCTTAGTTTGATTATAAAGCCAACTTAAGATCCCTTTTGATCAAATCAAAAGGAAGAACCCGAAGAAGAGGTAATGATTTCACCACCCTTTTTTCAAGTTCCTTTCTTCTTCAAATTATTCTTTCTTTGTTATTTCTATTCTAAAATAATAACTCCAGTATCTTCTATATACTGTGATGTTATTATAAATATGGTACAACCATATTCAGTATTCTATCCATCCTTTGAATGGCATGTCACTATACGTGCGTATGTACGGCTTACCGTCTCCACGTCGTGGTGTAATTGTCATTAAATAAATTATTATTTGTATGGGTATAATAATGATGTTTAATTCATGTAAATAATAAATATAACATGATAATTATTCTGTCTATATGATATACCATTCAATTATATATTATTTTAACATCAAAAGAATGATATTGCCGCTCGTGCGTACGTACAGACTACCGTCTCCACAAACACGATGAGATTAACTCTCCATCGTATCCATTCAAGTATAATTCTCATCTGATAATTAAAAATAATGTTTATGGACTTGATATAATTCTGTATATTAATGAGATACAACCTATCCATAACAAACATGTCTTACGTAATAAAGAATATAAAGGAAAACGAGTAAGTCAACACCCAAATTGACGATAATACTAAGGTATTATTAAAAAATCAATGTTAAAAGATCATATATGATATCATATTAATGTAAATGAATCTTGTATACTTCAATAACAATTATTTCCCCATTATACATGAGGTTAACCAACCGTCAACCAAGGAAAAAGTACAAAGTAAGGGGTTTTTTATCTCACTTTTAATTCCGTGAGAATTCCATTGTTCACCACTAATTTATTACATGTGGTGTGTGTACTACCCATGTTTGTATTCAATGTGTAATATAATTTAATTCATGTATATTTACATCATCATTGTATGATCCTTCTTTCATGGGTTCATGTTTCATAAGTTACCAAATCGATAAGGGAATTTGAAATTTCAATTTCCACTCATTCGGCTTTACGCATACTTCATTGATTATTTTACTCCAAGATTATGTGTGGAATCACTATTCATTTTATTATGTCATAATTTCCACTACACTTTCTGTGGATATACTTTTTATACACATAATCACTCCATTGATTAATTATCAAGTCATCGGTATGAACTTGATAAGAGTAATTTTTACCCAATCTCGATTTTTTGAGATAAACATCCAATTCATTGGTGGTTTTTTTACTAGAATATGTTTGAATGTCCTCTGATTGTTTTACACTGAATATCAAATCATATTTAGTGTATTTATATTTGTCACACATAATTATGTCGTTGATTTATCCTTAAACTAAGGATACGTCCTTTGTGAGAGATTTCATCTCAATTTACATTCCATTGAGACTTCTTTGTTGTTATACGCCAAATCACTTTTATGTGTTGTATATAATGTACTTTGACATAGTATATCATGAATCCCTTTATTCTCATGATATTACAAAGTTTTTATTCCCTCAATTATTTGTATTCAAGTGTCTCTTTTTTGGTTAGAAAATCTAAATAAAATACCATTTTTATATGTTTTAAAGACTTATTCTTCTAAATCTTGCTCATTAATGTCAATGTTTTAAAAATGGGTTTAAGGATTTATTTATATGGACATTAAAGTTTTAAAATTAAAACACCTTTTAAAAGTTCCAATGTGGTATGGGACACTTTGATTCAAAAATCTATTTTTAAATGGCTTCTTGACAAATAGTGTGACTTTTAAATGATTTCAAGAAAAAGGGGGATATTTCTCTCAAATAGTTTTGATGATTATTTACATCTATGTCAATATCCTTCATTATTCTCAATTGAGGTTAATATGATACAATACAATATTCCATGTTGTATCGAATGAGTTATGTTTGACTGTGGATGTGCTATTTTTATACCATTCATGGTTTGTGGATAAAGTATTGACATTTCGTATGCTAGTTTTAATACGAATGTTTGTGTTATGTTTAAAACTTTTCATATGAGGAATGCATTGGACTTAGTAAGTGATGGGTGGAGCCTGATATATCTCCTCAACGCATCGGTATGTCTCATGAGAAAAACTAGTGTCTTGGCACAAGGCCTTGGAAAAATTGTATCTTTAGTCTTGGCACGAGGCCTTGGCTATGTGGTTATGATAGTCTGGAATTATACATTCCATCATTATGAAAGTGGTTATTGATATTTCATGTGATTGTTCAACTAGTATAATATCCATGTGAATAAGTAAATGGGATTATTTCATTTTATCTTTTCCATATTATGCTGAAGTTCAAGTTTAAAAGGCTTTTGTTTTATTTATAAATTACTTTAAGTATTTATGCTTTTCTATGAAAGCTTCTGCTATATTATTATCCTTACTGAGCATCTGAGCTTACCCCTTTCAATGTTTTAATTTTCCCAGGATGTGAAGAGGTAATTTATGAATGACCTTCAGGGATAGTATGAGGGTATTTGAAGACAAGATGTTGTTGTAGTTTTTTTTACCTTGTGATGTAATGTAAGAGTTATGAATATATCTAGTGTTTCCAAGACTACTAAACTAATCGGTCTTTCGAGACTTTATCCTTTGTGATCATGCCAATTATTTTAATAATGCACCGACTCTAGGTATCTAGGGTTGGGGCGTTACAGTTGGTATCAGAGGAAGTTTTGTACAAACCTTGGAAGATAGATTTAGATAAACTCTGATTAGAGCACGTAGACCTAAGATAAACATTGAGGATTAGTATAGAATAACTTCCTAAAATTTTGGTATTGTAGATATTTTATGAGTTTTCCGAGAAATAAATCCCTGTTTGGATACGAGCACGTAGAGGCGGGTCTGGCATATATGTACCTAGGGGTAAACCCCGAAAACACCGATTTGAGCTAGACTCGAACGGGAACTCGTGCACGATAACGGGCCTTGCTGCACTCTTGGTTACGACACTCCCGGGGGATACGCTTAGGATAATTTACATTTTCTTTACAAACCAATTTCAAGTATTATATATAAGATGAGAGTAAATGACCTTGGTTATTCCTAATGTGTTTCAAATTGAGAATATGGTGACATGTTAATCTCTAAATGATTTTATGACTACTCTTACTCACACAATGCTTTCTGGTTTTAGTCAATGGCTGGATTCCAAGGAAGTCATAGTGACTTTGAGAATGTTGTACAGGGTGGGAACGGTGGTGGTAATGAGCAAAAAAAATGGAATGTTGATACGTAAAAGATATCGTCTTTATGCCAAATCAATTTTCCAAAAATATGATCAACAGTATATATATTAACAAATTCCCGGACTCAAAAAAGAAGAGAGAGGTGATGAATGATAAGAGCTCCAGTATTGGAGACCATGGAGAAATAAATCCTCAATTTCCATCATACAGTAAATGTGGAAGGAGACACCCAGGAAAGTGTCTTAATGGGACAAAGAAATTCTTTACGTGCGGGAAGGAAGGACATAAAGTGAAGAATTGCTGAAGAAAAATGAAGAGTACTATGTAAGAAGATAAAAGTGTTCCCAAGAATCCATTTATAGTCATTTTCCATAAATGTAGGGGACCTGGCCATTACCTGAGTGAATTCCCTAATATATAGGATATTTTCTTTGTCAAAAAAGAAGCTATGTGGAAATAAATGGTCGGAGAAATGTTTAAAAAGTATTAGTGCTCTTGTTGATGGGTTTACTTTGGAATAATTTTCTCTTGTATTTTTATCCCTGCAGTGTTCCATGTGAGAATGATATTTGATGAAGAGTTATCTTTTCTCTTGTGGATATAGTTATAAATATCCATTTAGTTTTATATGATCATTGGGTTTGAGACAATTATAAGTTATTATAATTTCGGATGAAAATTCAAGGTATGAGATAAGATTTGTGGTTAAATTATGTTATGGTTATTTTGAGGAATTTATCTCATTTTGGTAATGTTATACAATATAGTTTTTGAAAAAGGAAAACACGCAGACCATGTGAACACCCGTCGCGTCGGGCAAAGCTGTGAGAATCGAACCCACAACAAAAGTGTGATTGGGATTTATCGCCTACCACTGGACTATGTGAAGTCCCTAGTCAGTGTGACTATTATTTTTAGTTAAATGATTTTATTGATCAATAATAATTTGATTTGGGATCTTATGTATTTTCAAATTAATACCCTTAGTATAGGAAAATGATTTGGTAATTAAGTGATAAAT
Organism: Viscum album; assembly: GCA_963277665.1. Classification (NCBI taxonomy): domain Eukaryota; kingdom Viridiplantae; phylum Streptophyta; class Magnoliopsida; order Santalales; family Viscaceae; genus Viscum; species Viscum album. Next base: position 1,891,821,668 of record OY728158.1, on the reverse strand, counting down.
GTTATTTTGGAAGTTGTTCGCTTTGTTGTATGGAAAATATAATAGTATGGGATTTCATTTCAGGAGTAATGGTGGATTTTTATACATGTTTTTATTGTGGATTTATAGTGATTTGGGTTATTTATGGAAATGATTAGGTTAATTACATTTAAGAATGTGACTTTAAGAGTAATTAATGTCATTTGGAGATACAATTTAACGTGGAATACTACATTCTTATAAGACTTGAGTTTCAATATTAGTTTGGATTATATTGAAGGATTTTAAGGACAATTGATTATTTAATGGTATTTATTTAACTTCGGGGTATTGATGGTTTAATTTTAGAAATTAAGATTGGTGTTTTTTTTCTCTAATGGAATATCCATTTGGGGGATCATCAGATATTATAATAACCATTTTGGTTTTGATTAAACCTTAAAGACAAGGTAAATATATAGTTTATCCTTTGTGGATCATGTATTTCTATAGATGTTTATTCTATCTCTTCCTTTGTGACCAAGTCTTCTTCAATACTCATTTTTCAAAAACAAATGAGTTAGTGGTAAAAAGTTATTAAAGAATGAAACTCCACTTAAAAAGTCAGTATATATCTTTATGTTCTTAGTCAATATCATAAATGAATTCCTTGTCCTTATTTAATGTATCTTAAAACAAAAAATGTTTTCCATTTACTTTTCCTACTGGGAGACTAAAGAACGTTTGTCCCAACACAAGTTTGTGATTTTATTATTGTTAACTTTCTCCTGATCTTGTTTTCTATCCCTCTCCATCAGAACTTAGCACTTAGTTTATCGTCCATATCCATGTTTTCCTATATGGAATCCTAGTATGGGTTATCTTAGGTGACCTTTATACCTCTCTTCCTTTCTTTTAAAGTGATAGTTTTATTTACTCTTTATCCGATGTAGGACATTCCATTATATCATCAAGCCCAATTTTAAAAAAATTGTGAGGACGCAATTTATTGAAGGAGGGGAGAATGTAACACCCCAAGATTCCACGGTACGTTTCCCTTTGAATAATGCAATGGCGTGCATTGTACACAACTTTGAGATTCTAACACACCACAACCAATCAAACTAGCCGTTATGAATAGTAATATCTACTTTTTTAAATTTTATAAATTCTACCTCTCAAAATGGACTTTATTTTTGGATTCAGCATATCGAAATTAGCCTAGGGTGAAATTTTGGTACTTTTCGGATAACTTTCATATTTTGATGAGTAGTGAAAATTAATAAATTTTAATTAAAAACAAATTTTTTAATCGAATTAATTAATATTGAAAAATTATGAATTTGAGTGGTTTTAAAGTATATTTAGAATATTTTTTTACAATTTAATTCAATTTTGGTCATTGGACATAATTTCACAATTAAACCAGACATAAACAAGTGCCAATCTTTTGATAGTTATTATCTCTTAAAAACACGCTTTTTTTTATAGCGGGAATTAATTTTAAATTAATTTCTGCCACTTCTGTGTTTGGAATTTGGAAAAATGGATTCCATATTTGGAATTAGGATGTTCAAATTATGTAAATAGGTAACTTTTATTTTTAGACATTTTGAATAATTACTACAGTAAATATATTATTTACCATGGTTAAAAGGTAAATCTGGTAAATAAGGGTTACAAAATTATATTATAATAATAAAAAATTACCCTAAAACGTGTCCTAACCTTATTGGATGATACATATCCGACCATGGGCATATTGAGGTCGATTTTGGGACCCCATGGTGCCACTTGTAAGTGATAGGGACACTTTATTTTAATTAAGTTAAAATGAATACAAAAATGACACAAGAATATATCTTTTAGAAAAACAATTTTTACCTAAGGTTATATATGTTGTAATTTCGACTATAAATATTTATTAGAAATATAAAAAGATTTCAAACATTATTTTATTTTATTTATAATTTTTAAACATTAAATAATTTAATTTATTTATGACATAATAGTGATGCATTAATTACCATAATAGTGAAAAATCAAAATGATTGATATTGTAGATAACCAAATAAATATAATTTTAGACTTTTTATGAATTACACTAATTTTATAGGTTAATATGACATGTTAGTAATGAGGTAATTAATTTTTTTCGAAGTAATCATTATGTTATAATTTTTACAAACATCCATTATTGAATAGTGTCAAAATTGACATAAAAGAGTTTTTAAAACAAATATTATATTATTAATTGATATTAAATTACTAAAAATCTAAGGTTCGGCCAAGAGAATTATATCATGATATTTTTATCATTAATGGACCACTTGGGGGTCTTTTGTATGAATATAGTTTGTTTATTAACCATATAATATAAAAATACAAAGAGACATTGTAAAAGTGAATCAAATTAACTAAGAGTTAATACTTAATGATAAGGTTAATATAGTAACCCAAACCTGTCTAAATTCTATTGAGTGTTTTTATACCTATACCCACCTTAACATTTAAATAATTCACTTTTGAGGCATTAGAAACCGAATATGAATTCATTATAAAATAATATTTCTAGCTTTTCCAAAGGTGCCCCTCACCCCTCTTATAAAAGGGCACTCTCCCTTCTCATTAACTCACACCTTCAAAGCCGTTTGGTTTGGACAACCTCTGACCAAATACTCTCAAATTACCTCACTAAAACCTATAGGCCATAGTTTTATCATAAATCAAACCTAAGATCCCTTTTGATCAAATCAAAAGGAAGAACCTGAAGAAGAGGTAATGATTTCACCACCCTTTTTCAAGTTCCTTTCTTCTTCAACTTCCTATTTATTTGTTATTTATATTCTAAAATAATAACTCATGTATCTTCTATGTACTATGATTTTATTATAAATATGGTATAACCATATTCAGTATTCTATCCATCCTTTGAATGGCATGTCACCATACATGTGTATGTACGGCTTACCGTCTCCACGTCGTGGTGTAATTGTCATTCAATAAATTATTATTTGGATGGGTATAATAATGATGTGTAATTCATGTAAATAATAAATATAACATGATAATTATTCTGTCTATATGATATACCATTCAATTATATATTATTTTAACATCAAAAGAATGACATTTTCGCTCGTGCGTACGTACGGACTACCGTCTCCACGAACGTGATGAGATTAATTCTCCATCGTATCCATTAAAGTATAATTCTAATTGGATAATTAAAAATAATTTTTAAGGACTTGATATAATTCTGGATATGAATAAGATACAACCTATCCATAACAAACACGGCTTACGTAACAAAGAATATAAAGGAAAATGAGTAAGTCAACACCCGAATTGACGATAATACTAAGATATTATTAACAAATCAATGTTAAAAGATCATATATGATATCATATTAATGTAAATGATTCTTGTATAATTATATAAAAATTATTTCACCATTATACAGGAGGTTATCATACCGTCTACCAAGGAAAAAGTACAAAGTAAGGGGTTCTTTATCTCACTTTTAATTCCGTTAGAATTCCATTGTTCACCACTAATTTATTACATGTGATGTGTGTACTGCCCATGTTTGTATTCATTGTGTAATATACTTTAATTCATGTATATTTACATCATCATTTTATGATCCTTCTTTCATGGGTGCATGTTTCATAAGTTACCAAATCGATAAGGGAATTTGAAATTTCAATTTCCACTCATTCGGCTTTACGCATACTTCATTGATTATTTTACTCCAAGATTATGTGTAGAATCACTATTCATTTTATTATGTCATAATTTCCACTCCCCATTCTGTGGATATACTTTTTATACACATAATCACTCCATTGATAAATTCTCAATCCATCGGTATGAACTTGATAAGAGTAATTTTACTCAATCTTGATTTGTTGAGATAAACATCCATTTCATTGGTGTTGTTTTTACTAGAATATGTGTGGATGTCCTCTGATTATTTTACACGGAATATCCAATCATATTTAATGTATTTATATTTGTCACACATAATTATGTCGTTGATTTATCCTTAACCTAAGGATACGGCCTTTATGAGATATTTCATCTCAATTTACATTCCATTGAGACTTCTTTGTTGTTATACACCAAATCACTTTTATGTGGTGTATATAATGTACTTTGACATAGTATATCACGAATCCCTTTATTCACATGATAGTACAAAGTTTTTATTACCTCAATTATTTGTATTCAAGTGTCTCTCTTTTAGTTAGAATCTCTAACTAAAATACCATTTTAAATGTTTTAAATATTTATTCTTCTAAATCTTTCTCACTAATGTCCATGTTTTAAAAATGGTTTTAAAATTTTATTTATATGGACATTAAAGTTTTAAAATTAGAAATCCTTTTAAAAGTTTCAAAGTGGTATGGGACACTTTGATTCAAAAATCTATTTTTAAATGGCTTCTTGACAAATAGTGTGACTTTTAAATGATTTCAAGAAAAAGGGGGATATTTCTCTCAAATAGTTTTGATGATTATTTTTATCTATGTCAATATCCTTCATTATTCTCGATTGAGGTTAATATTATACAATACAATCTTCCATATTGTATCGAATAAGTTATGTTTGACTGTGTATGTGCTATTTTTATATCATTCATGGTTTTTGGATAGAGTATTGACATTTCGTATGCTAGTTTTAATACGAATGTTTATGCTATGTTTAAAACTTTTCATATGAGGAATGCATTGGACTTAGTAAGTGACGGGTGGAGACCACTATAGCTCCTCGATGCATTGGTATGTCTCATGAGAAAAACTAGTGTCTTGGCACATGGCCTTGGCAAAATCTTATTTGTAGTCTCGGCACGAGGCATTGGCTATGTGGTTATGATAGTCTGGCATTATGCATTCCATCATTATAAAAGTGGTTATTGATATTGCATGTGATTGTTCAACTAGTATAATATCCATGTGAATATGTAAATGGAATTATTTCATTTTATCATTGCAATATTATGCTAAAGTTAATGTTTAAAAGGATTTTGTTTTATTTATAAATTTCTTTAAGTGTTTATGCTTATCTATGAAATCTTCTACTATATTGTTATCCTTACAGAGCATCTAATCTCACCCCCTTCAATGTTTTATTTTTCCCAGGATGTGAAGAAGTAATTTATGAATGACCTGTAGGGATAGTATGAGGGGATATTAAGACAAGATGTTGTAGTAGTTTTTTTTACCTTATGATGTAATGTAAGAGTTATGAATATATCTAGTGTTTCCAAGACTACTAAACTAATCGGTCTTTCGAGACTTGATCCTTTGTGATCATGCCAATGTTATGTAATAATTCACCGACTCTGGGTATCTAGGGTCAGGGCGTTGCATTATTCATTAATAAAATACTTATCACATCTTGTTTGTTTGTCTTCATGACAATACATGTGATAATGTCCTAAGGACAGTGGTTGCATTAAAGGGTCATAGTGGATCCCTACTATGATGAGAACCCGGATGTTCCATAACACTGTTCTTGAATATATGTTCTATGGCCGGATGATGTTATTTTAGGAACACAAATAATACAGTCCATTAAGGGTGAGGACTCATAAAACTTTGAGGAACCTTCTCATAGTGTGCGCCCTTAGTAATATCCAGGAGGATATTATGAGAATGAGACCCGCCAGTAGGAAATCCTCATTTCATAGTGTCATTGGATGTTCCTATCTACAGATGTTTTTATTGGTCCTTAGACTTTATGATTATTATCAATGGGTTTTACAACTCGTGAAATTAGATGTATTGATGAAAACTGTGATGACACACTGTTCGCAGCGAGGTAGGATACGTTGGGTGTGTCACGAGTAATACTGCATTAATAGATAATGCGAGAAAGGATTTGTCCCTTCTGTTCCATAACAGAAGTAGATATCTTAGTCCCTTGGAATTCATATAGCCTAAATAAATCCATGGAAATAGTAAGGTATGGGAGAGTTCAATTCCGGGAAGTCAAAAAAGAATAATCAAGCACATGGGTTGATGGCACTAGCATGCAACCCACTTGATTAGAGATATCGTGACAAAGGGATTATATTACACGGTAAGCGTTCGTAGGAGGTGACACATCATTGTGGTGTTAACTTCTTTCTCTATGGGTGCCTTGTCGTGTTCCTAGATGCTAACCATGGACTTTAGGTAGGATCCGCCTAATTCCACTAAGAAAGAGGCCTAGATGGTCACTCACTAAGTGTTTCCATGTATCTCAGTTAAATATTAATTTAACAAGTTAAATAAATATTATTCTCAACCGTGGTTTAATAATTATTTAAAGATGCCTAGTCGCATTTATTTCGACACTAGTTATTCAAGAGAATATATTGTGGGCGAAATAATATATTTATTAGCGAGTAATGCAGTTACATTTATTTAAGAAATAAATAGACATTACTCAAGGTCGAATAGATATGGTGGAGAAAAATGGAAAATAAAAGTACACACCATGTATATTAAATATACACGTCATGTAGTTTTATGGAAAACATGTACACGCCGTGTATTAATTATTACACAACTTGTATTAATTATTACATGTCGTGTAGTTTTCCAGTCGGGGTTTTGAGGATATAATAATGTTTGATTAAATGATATTAATTAAAATCAGTGTGGGAGCATGTCAAGTAATTAATAATTTGACTTGGGGTTTCAATAAGAGTTAATGAAATAAATAAAAAACGTAACACGTTTATTTATTGTCATAACTCTATTATCCTCAAACCCGATTATAAATATCCTCACAACCCCAAAACTTTTTCAGAGCCATTTGTTTTGTGCACAAAGGATTAGGAAATACTCTCAGTCCAAGAGATAATTTAATTTCCACTATGAACGCCCTCATGTTATGAGAGCAAGATCCTCCACCGGATCAAGGCGGTTGAAGGCGGACATCACAAGCAAAGGCTCTTCCGCGCTAGCACCGAGAGATCCCGTCGATGATGTCCAGAGATACGTGGCACCCGTGTGGATCACCTCTAGAGGAATCCTACACTTTGATTCTATGACGCAACGAAAAATCACATGATCGTTACCAGAGACATCAATGAAGAAATAATTCCACCAAGGTAATTCTTGTGAATTAATTAAATTAATTATAACCAACATATGATGATCCTATCTATATGGTTCTAGGATTCCCTATTATGTTTTTAATTCTTCGTTCTATTCTGAAGATTCGGTATTTTAAATCGTTATATATCTCGGATTGAACGTTTCTTTATCGTTAAAATTAATGTGGGGAAAACCCACCAACGCGCTTCTGCTGTGCCCAGAACCTACAAGGAAGAGACTAGACATTGAAGGATGAATAAGTACCTATAACGAGGATCTCGTTTAAAAAGTGTTTAAGTAGACTCATGTAATTAACTAAGATGAAACCATTTAACCAACTTCAAGGATGAAATCCATCAGAATTCTACTGGACACTATGCCTCACAAAATTAAAAGATTAGGAAAATTGATGTCAAAACAGATTTCCAACCATTCAGAAGATGTCTATATGACACAAAAAGGATAGTTTGTGAATCCAAAGGATGCCAACAAGGTATGCATGTTTCAAAGATTCATTAATGGAATAAATCCAACATATATATCATGGAAAATTCTTATTTATGTGTCCATAAAAAAATTGGATTCATAAAGAAAGAATGAGAGTTGTGTGTCTATATACAGTTTAGTGGGAGTGCATTCATTTTTTTATTAGTATATATTTTTGATATATTACTCATTGGAAATTAAATACCATTATTTGAGTTTCATAATGCATGGTTGAATAAATGATTTCTTATTAAGTAATTTTTTAACAAAACATATATTCCTATTATCAAGATTCTTTATGATAGATTTAAGAGGGTTGTCCACCCATGTATGAGTACATAAATTGATAAGATACTGAAGATATTCAGTATGAAACGATCCAAGATGGGATTTTCACCAGCATCACATGGCAAGTAATACTCCAATAAAATCTATCCATACACACATTGGGAAAGAAACATAATGGAATGGATTCCATGTGGATGAATAATTGGGTCATTCATGTATCTTATTATATGTAGTAGGATATATTTCACATATTCATTAATTGTGGTGGGAAGATATCAAGATTGTATAGGTGACTTCCACTGGATGGCAGTTAAGACTGTCCTTATGTATATGAGGCATACTAAGTATATTTTCCAAGTTTGTAGAGGATACGAGGAACTAGTCATTGGAGGATATGAAGATTCTTGTATCCAAATGGATAAAGATGATATGAAGTCACAAACAGCATACATCTCCAAATTGAATAGAGATATTGTGAGCTATAAAATCTCAAAGAAGTTTGTGGTTGTAGATTATATAAGAGAGTCTGAGAATATTGTGGCTTCTAAGGAAGAGAAATATAAAGTATAGATACACAACTTCATCAAATAACATGATTTGGTACATTTTAGTAATGATACTACCAAACCCTATTGTGATATCACTATAACCATGGATCATTCAAGGTAGACAATGTCACATCAGTGGGGAAATTACATACTATGGAAGTATAAACTCTTGAGTGATTTTTATCGTAGAGGTGAAGTTGTGCTGAGTAGTATTTCCATAGAAGATAATGTTGTGTAACCCTTGAAAAAAACCTTGATTCAATAGAAACATGACTATAATGTGAGGTTTAAAAGGCGCAAGGCCGTAGGTAGTCAGATCTAGTCCAAGTGAGTGTTTTTTGGAATTGGTGTCTGTTTATAAATGGATTACATGTATAATATATGTATTGATATTTTAATAAAACTTTTTATTACATATTTATTTTTTTCATGACCATAAATTAATAATGTCCTAGAGTATATTTCGCATTTATATGGTAATAACAGTAACTCTCTATGATGGGAACCCTGATATTATTAAATAATGTTATGTGGTTTGATAAAATGCTATGATGAGACACATAGTACAAATAATTTCAGGTGAGAGTAATCATAAGAATATGACACTTCTTCCCCCGAAGTTTTCACTTGGAAATCTCCAAGAAAGGATATTATGAGAACAAACACACCAATTGGGATTCTACATGTTTTGGTGTCGTCAAATATTCTTATCTATGAGCATGTGTGATAGTACATAGACATAAAGATTACTATTAATTAATTTTACAAATTTATTCCTTAGATATATTTCATAAACCATGATAATAATAGTTCATGGTGAAGTTTGATACATTAGGTGAGTCATGAGTGATAGTCATTAATGGTTATGTCGAGGTAGTATTTGTTCCTTCCATATTTATAAAAATTAATATCTCAGCCCTTTCAATGGAATAGAGTTGTCACATTAAATTCTTTTTCCATGGTGTAACAATGTGTTTATTTCATATAGTTAACTATAGAAATATATTTCATACATGTTGGTGATAGGTATGTGAGACTTTCTCGATGGGATATTGTGATAAAGGATTTATATTACACAGTGACCATTCATATGTGGTTTTCGATGTCGCAAAATTATGTTCTTTTTATTCGGTGCCTTAACCTATTGTTATACAATAATATTAGGGTTTAGGAAAATGAGAAAGAATCCTAGAGGCCACACACATTGTGTTTCCATTTTTCTTAATGAAATTCTATTTGAATTTAATCAATGGAATAATTATTATTTACAATACTAAGAGGTTATACTGATCACATAAATTAAATTAATATTTACTCATAGGTACATGAATAATAGTATATTTATTTTATTAAATATTTAAATTAATATTTAGGCACCGGTATGTGAAGAAAATATTTATTTATAAATAATAATATTTATTCTGGTATTTAGTAAATACTAAAAATATTGAATCGAACAGGACCACATATGATTATAATTATTTATTTACTAGAGAATAAAAATTATTTATCATTTTCACAAGATGTCACATGCTTCAAAATAATAATAATAATAATAATAATTCTGTGGCATGTGATTCATTAAGGGATATAATATTATGAAATTCTCAATATGAAATTAAATAATTATTTTAACCTATGGACTAAATCGATAAATAGTAGATTATGTCTATTGTCTATGGCGTTCAGTCAAAAATACACAATTTTTGTCCATAATGATTCTCTCTTGAATTCTCTTTTCTATCTTCTTCTAACGAATGAGAAAGCAAGTATTAATTCGACAAGACTGAAGAATGAGTGGTGATGAATGATCAATACAGTACATTTGATTCATCTCCCTAGTGCCTGGAGTTCAAGTGGTGTTTCTAAAACATCATTAGATGATGTTCGGATCACCACTAGAGGGATTCTATTGTAGGATCTATATTAGAGAATCAAAGGAAATCAGAATGGGTATTTTTAAACTATCAACATCGACAAAGAATAATGAAACATATTTTGTGGAAATTGGTTTCTTATAATGGTTCTTCATTTTTACTAATATTAGTGGTGTGGAGATAATACTATAGTGTGGAAGATCGAGAGATTGAGTTTGGGTGTTTCTACAACATTGGGAACAATTGTGTCGGGGATGGAAAACTATGGGGTGATTATTTTTAGAGTCTCTTCCATTTTAACAGAATCTATGGCATAGTGTGTTGAATAAACTGTAGCCTCACCCATGGTAATTAGGATTTGGGCACAAAATACATCCGAGATATGGGGACCAGCTGGATTGGGGGTTTCTATGACATAACGTCTTTAACTGCATCATGGGTAGGTTATTTTTAGTACTTTTGTGAGGTGTACATATGGGATTATGTCATTGAATTTTTTTCATTCATAAAGTCATGTGCCACCATTTTTATTCCAAATATCACATACTCAAATGTCATTCACCCCCTTAGATTTTTGAGGCTCGCAACAGGAATTTTGTTTCATCCAACCACTCTTCTACTTGGATCGAATCATTAGTTGATGCATTTGATCCCACTCCAGTATGTGATGCTTTTCTTGTCTTGGAATCCTCTTTTTTTAAATTATCTCATTCAGGGGTGATGTATCATCATGTTATTGATGAATTGGATCATTTTTTAGGGTTTATTATTTTAGGTATTCTACAATGATCTTCCTCTCATTCATATTTCCATTAGATGTTCTAAATCCAGGTGTTTGATTGACTATTTTGTTAGCTAATAAAATGGAAAGTTCTTCAATAATGATTTCACCTCAATTAGAACATTTATTTATTTATTGAATTGAAATATATTTTCATTTTTTTATAGATCGTGAATTTTGACGATTTAATTGATTTATTTAAATGAAAAGGGATATCAGAAAAAAAAAATTAAAAGGATTCGAAAATATAATTTTGATATTGGAAAATATGGGTTGAAATAATTTTATGTTGACTCCTAAGAAAAATTTAATAAAATAAAATATGACATTGAAGGTTCTAGACATGATGAAAACCACTATTTTGGTTTACAAATTTATATGGAATATTGATCTTGAAAATTGGGATTTGAACCATGAATAATGAATTGAAATGAAATGAATGATTTTCCAATGATTGGTTGATTTATTGGATCACATATTAGCCTATATAGTTAGTGGGTTATTAGGAGGGGCACAATAGGATTTTGAATAGAAAGAAATGTATTAATGATGAAAAATATTACTAAACCAATTTTGACTTGACTTCCTTTTAATGGGAGTGTTGATTGATAACATCCTGATGGACTGATCCATAGCTAATTGTGTATACAAACAAATTTGTGATTATTTATTGAGTAGTGTGTGGATCCTATAACATAGAACTAACTAACTGTGTTGATTATGATTATGTTTCTTATTTTTTTTTTGATTATTACATATCATTGATTATAAAACTATTTTATTCATGTCCTTTACACTTTTTGAAATTTTATAATTATTATATTTTTATTGTATTTTCCATGCAACTAATTTTAAATAATATTATTATTGACAATATGAAATTATCTACCATTCCTTGTTTGTTAAAATTATAGAATTAATGGTTTCTTTGAACTAGTTATGGAACAATTGGAAAGACCATACTGGGTAGTTTATCCCACACCCTACCTTCCCCTTCACGAGTTTTCATATTATGGTATGAAAGGTCTAAGAAAATGAAACGATTCACTTGGAGGTGGTGTGTGTGCTTGATTAACGGGACCCTGGATTGATTATCGAGATAAGTGGAGTTATTATACACTTGTTACACATGGAATATGAGATATTATATTATTGTTGATGTGTTTCACTATTCAATTTTGTATTTCATGGGAACATATCTACCATATTTAAGGTAAATTCTACTAGAAGTATTTTTTTCATATCTTATTTATATATTGTTTCATCTTTCACTGTAATTTATTCATTCTTCTTTTTTGTTTAAAAAATATTCTCTTGGAAGATTAATATGATTCTAGGTTCTATTTTCCAACCCATATAGATAAATAACACCCATTGAGCTATATTAGATTCGATTTGGGTACCTATGTACTAGGATATCTTAGCAGGTTCATGACATTACTTATTTCAAGTGGTTCTTATTATAATATTATTAACCCGTAAGGTATTTTTATCCCAAACTCCTTTTATTGAGACATGTTTTTATGTAATAATTTACTTTTATTCAGTGTATATGAGGCCAAATTTAAATTATATCATGAAATAAATTTTATTCATCTTTCATTTTCAAGTCCTTTTTCCTTCAGGGGTTTTGATTAAAATTTTACTCAAGTCATAATTGTTTTCTTGACTCAGGTTAATTTTCCTATAGGTCATGATATTTTTTCTTGATTATTTTTTAAACACTCTCTTTCATACAATTATCTTTTCTAATGGTAGATTTACTTTTTCTATGAGTACTTTACATGTCTTCTTTAATATTCTTCCATTTTATGAAGCACATCCTCAAATAAAATCATGATTGTTTCCCTCGAAATTCGGGGTTGACTGCCTTGATGGGAGGTTCAAACCTTCCGATCGGTTTCTAACGGGTTTGTTCTTAGAACCGAAAACATCCAATGATTCCACATCCATTTGGACCTACTTTCTAAAGGTAGGTGCTCATTAGTTTGTGGACTGATGAGGCTTAGGAATTTTCATTGGTCGAGGGGATGGGAGGTCAGACTCATCACACCTTTTTGAGGGGAATTATTGTCTACTCCGGGACTCTCTTTATAGATTTAAGTTATGTTCGTGAATCCTTATTACATTACCAAGAATAAAATGAGCTTTACTTCAGATTTGAAAATCATTGATTAAATATGTAGGAAATTTACAGAATCTTTTATATGTATTTGAGGTTCTTCATCAATAGAGAATTATCTGTATCTATTTAGAGATTATTGGTCAATGGTATCCTTCGAAACATTTATATAGAAGTCTCTTGGTCATTATGATGACCAGGCTGGTTTTAAATCCACTCAGTGGGGAACTTGAAGTCTATTATCATTCAGAAGGACATGGATTATTTCAGAGTTGGGATCGAACCCACAGATGGGCTACCTACATATCCTTTGTTTCGAAAAGGAATCAGAACCCACATAGTTCGAGTAAGAAAGTGTGATGTTTATGATTGATGGCTCAAAGAAGGATTTCATAATTACTTTTACACTCTAAGATCATGTGAGTCATTCTCGGTGTGAGAAACAAGAGGTATTGGTAAAAATTATACAATTGTGCCATGAAAGATGCAATCATAAGAAATAATTTGGGGCTTATATATGTATGACTTCCCAAATAAATGAATATTAGGATTTAGTTCAGGGACGAAATCCAGGAACAGGGTCCATAAAGGTATATGTGCTTCATGGAGATTTGAATACTCTAACGTGGGGCTTACTCCTGAAAAGGAGGCCCAAATTAGGAGAGGACTTATGATTGGGTTTTACTCCTGAGAATGAATCCCAGATCAAAGGTAAATTAGGACTGCTTAAGAGAAATTAAGACTGGGGATTACTCCTGAGCAGGAGGCCCAGGTTAAGGGACTTGAAAAATTAAGGGACCTGGGGCTTACTCCTGAAGAGTATGCCCATATTTGAGACTGGGACTTACTCTTGAAAAGGAGGCCCAGGTTAAGAGAATTATGGTTGGGACTTACTCCTAAAGAGGATGCCCATATTGTAGATTGGGGCTTACTCTTGAGAAGTATGCCCAAATTAGGGGACCTGGGGCTTACTATTGAAAAGGAGGCCCAGATTAAGAGAATTATGATTGGGGCTTACTCCTGAGGAGGATGCCCGGTTTTGAGAATTATGACTGGGGCTTCTTCCTGAAAAGGAGGCCCAGATTTGAGAATTATGACTGGGGCTTATTCCTGAAAAGGAGGCCCAGGTTAAGGGAGTTATGACTAGGGCTTACTTCTAAAGAGGATGCCCAGATTTGAGAATTATGACTAGGGCTTATTCCTGAAAAGGAGGCCCATATTTGAGAATTATGAATGGAGATTATTCCTAAAAAGGAGGCCCAGGTTAATGGAGTTATGACTGGGGATTACTTCTAAAGATGATGCCCAAATTTGAGAATTATGACTGGGGATTATTCCTGAAAAGGAGGCCCATATTTAAGAATTATGACTGGGGCTTATTCCTGAAAATGAGGACCAGGTTAATGAGTTATCTCATCTTAAAGGATGAGGTTGAATGAATGAAATCACAATCTTTAGTGACATAATGATGTGTAAATCACTAGGTTTTTAGAGATATTCCACAGAATTCCTTTCAGATAAGGAATTCAAATCAAGAAATCATGCCATGAATGGTTTTGAAGAGTGTCTTGAAGACTGAATCTTGAATATGAGAGGTGGAATGGCTTAAGAGGGGTGAAATGGGAAAGAAGGGAACCCAAAAAGGCAGGGGCACGCAAGTCCGGTCACTCGTGCAGGTACTGCGTGGGCACGCAAGTTCTGTCGTGTAGGTATACCTACGCGACACATGGGTACTTGCACGATGGTTAACCAGAAGTTTAATACTTGTGCAACTCTTGGTTAAAACCTTTAGAATCCTCTTGAGGTTCTTCCAGAATAGGGGCGCACAAGTTCTATTGAAGGAGTAAGGCGGTGCGCAAGTTTGGCCATTTCCCTTAAGGGCTGGCCACTCAAGCACGCAAGTGTTGATGAGTTTCAACACTTAGGCCTTCCTCCCGCCTTTAGATCTTCCTTTCTAGGTAAGAAATTACCTTAGAAGTGTTTTGGAATCTTTGAGAAGAGACTAGGGCACCGGAAGCTTAAATCTGAGTTTCTGGAAAAAGAGTCCTCCCGAATGTGGGGCCCTCAGGGTGTATTTATAGTCTGGAGAAGACCCAGGCGGTTATCACTTAGGTCGCACAAGTCACCTGTGCGACCACTATGCGGCTCGCAAGTACACCTGCACGACCATGAGGTAACTTGTGCGACCTATGGGCAATGTTCTCTTTGTTCATCCCTTTGTCGATTTTTTATGTTTCTTCAAAGGATGAATCAATTTGTGCAAATTCATTTTCCTTTCCATTATTTTAGACAATGTGATGAAAAGGAGCTTCAACAATGATGTTGATAAGAATAACTCCTAAAATTTATTAATGGTATTTATCTTTGATGTATATATTTTACATATTGATATTTCAATCCTTAACCCATATAAACTTCACCTCATGTGTTCTTTTAGGTTTGTCTTCACTAAATTTCATATAAAAAATTTATTATCCATTTTATGATGTTCACTACACTAAATGGTTGTACTATAAATTAAATTTTTTTATATATTATTATTTAAAAAAAGTATTATAAATTAATGTTTTAAAATGTTCCAAAATCCCTTCATTCTAATTATTCTAGAAAATGCATTCTCATATACTATTAATTTAATAGAAAAGGTCAAATATTTTTGTATGTATCATTATAAAAACAATTAATCTCTTTTGAATGATTCCATTTGAATGTATCATTCTCACACCTTTTCCATTTTCTAATAGAATTCATCTATAATTTTCCATGTTTAAAAATTATTATTCTCATAGTTTCATAAATATTATTTTTTAAATGTTTTAAAGGGATAATGAAAAATATTATTTTCAGATAAATTTTCTTAATGATACCAATAGTTTTATTCATTTATGTTTTTCAATGTAACAAGGTTATTGTTTAAATGAAACCATATTAATTATTTTTAGGAATTTATAATGAACATATCATTTAAATATTTTGTAAGCTTGATCAATTATTTTTATATAATCATCAAACTTTATAGGAACGATTTAATTCCTATTATTATTGATTATGAATTTAATATTTCTCATTATTTGATTAAATGATGTTCACTAAGATTCCCAATACAATAATTTATTGGCGAAATTGTTGTCTATGTTATATATCCATTTCATATTCAGTGAAAATATCATATGTGTAGTAATATTTATTAAGTGGTATTTACCTATATGGATGTTTAGATTCATTTGATACCAATTAATTTTTCTATTGGTATATTATGATATGTCTATTGGGGAAATTATGAATGCTTAGTTAGGGAACCACATGAAAATGTTATAAAACCCATTTTATTTCCTTAGGTTTTTAAAATATGTTGATTGAAATCAAGGGTCACAAATATGCATGATTTTTCAATATGATGGGTGCACCCAGATTGTGCAATAATGCATTGGGTAATGTTAATGTCTCATAAGAATCTATGTATAAGATTAGGGAGTAAAAATAATCCATGTTGATGGAATAGAAAGTAATCCTTATAAAAATATAATCGACTAGGGACTAATCCTTAGAATATGAAGATGATGGAATTTGGACCAATCCATGGAATATTCTTATAATAATAATTATATGATGTTTCCACATTTCTATGATTCCATTCTCTTATATCATGATCATTGTTTAATCCATGAATTGATGATATCATCCCATTATTCCATGATATCAAGATTCCGATCACTTTTATTATGATATCATTTTATGGCTCATTTATATCATGTTATTATTTATTATCATGTTTAACCATACTAAGTATTCGATATCACCACTTTTTATGCTTTCCTTTCCCCATGAAATGAAATAATGTATGATGTTTTATAATCCTGGAGGAGTATCTTGTGTGGAGATGTTATGGGTGATGTTGAAGATTCAATTTGGATTTATTAACCAATTAAATAGTGGAAGAAGTTAATTTTTCATTAATACATTTGATTTTGTAGTTTATACTTTTTCTTAACTCTCTAAAACACTACAGTTGGAGGTCCTTATTTTGTAAATGTGAAAAATATATTGTTACTATAGTAGTGTATCTCATACTGATTTATAAGGTAACTATTTTTAAACTGTATTTGGGATAATGGGTTTGGGGTTTGTATAGTTTCTAATAGAAGAGTTTTTAAATAAATTTATACGATAGGATGTTATTGTGTGAATATTATTTAATATTTATGATTGAAAGAAAAGGTTGATAAGTTAAATATGATATTGTATTTTATGGACCAAATAAACTGTAAGGTTAGAAGTTTTGAATATTTTATATTGTTTCGGGATTTGAATAAATGAACATTAATGGATGCCCTAAGTATATAATAAGTTTAAGATAACCTCATAAAATTATATTAAAGTATAAATTTTGAGTTTTTCATGGAAATTAGATCACTGTCTAGATACTCGAAAGTTGAAACTGTTTTGGTACAAATTCATCTTGGGGTAACAACCTTGAAAATATTTGTTCAGTTATATCTCTCTCATTATTATAGTCCACAATGAATGGGATCTAACTTCACTTATTTCCAAACACACTCAAGGGATAATATTGAGTTAACTTATAGTCTACTTACATACCATTATGATGCATTTGAACATATTAATTTATGTAAGTTAACTGGATTAGAGAAAATTATAGTAAAATGACAACAGATAACCTATATTTTTGAAAAAACACAAAACTAAGTCTATGTACATCATTTATGAATTCTTTATTCTAAGATTATACTTTTCCCTTTGTATGTTTGACAATTTAAGTATTCTCTTCAATCAAAATTATTTAAAAGTAATTGATAGTGAAATTAATAACCAAGGTAAAAATGGATATAATTGAAAATATTGTGATTGTCCAAACCTACAATATATTTGGAAAATAACCGAGATTAGTAATCCTATTATTCTTCCAAATTAAATATCATGAATCATTATTAAAAAAGTGAATATAGTTGAATTACCTCTCACAAAAAATAAGAGAATGATAATTTCTCATGAAAAATGAAGCGATATAGATGATGAATGAAAAAATATATAATTTTATTCATGTCTAAAATGTAGAAATAAACACACTAGTTAATGTCTCAAAGTAACTAGAAAATGTTTTATGTGTGGAAGAAGAAGATTTAAAACATCTGGCTATTAAGGGAAAATGAAGAATTTATTTAGCTCAATAGAGAAAGAATATTTTTATGAAAGATTTAATATATAATTTTATATAATTCATTTTGAAATTTTATCTTAACCCATGTCTATATCTTTTTTTACATCCTTAGATAATGTATTTGTAAACAATTATGGGGACATAATTTATTTCAGGGGTAGAATGTAATGGCCCAAGATTTAAGTATATATATATTCCCTTAAAATTTGATAACATTATTCACCATCATTAAAATAATAATTATGATATTTAAATAAAATTAGTTAACAAAATTAAAAATATTATTATATTTCATAATATGATCTAATATATTTACATTATTTCAGTTGGAATGTCTGTATAAAATTATATTAGAAACAATTAATTATTAAAAACACCTTTAGACAATAAAATATAAATATATAATATTTATAAATTGAAATATATATAAATGAAACTATTTTATAATTTATAATATTAAAATTTACATACTACATTTTTAGTGTATTTTCTGAAACTATCCATTTTTAGGGTAAATTGTGGTTTTTATAAAAATTATATTTTCCACAACGTTTTCAATATATTTGATGACCTAGACTGTCATAAAAACATTTATGTGATAAAGACTAAAACTAAGGAATGATATTAACCTTTTTAAAATACTACATTATCTTAGAAAACTCATTCCTAATATTTAAAAAAAGTTAATTTAATGAAGAAAAATATTTTATATATTTTATTTTAATTAATTAAATATTTTATTAAAATTTGTTTATGGGTTTATTTTAAGGCCACATAAAGTTAATTTTTTTTTATAATAAATAAAGTTTTATCATGAAAATCAATAACCATTTATAATTTTTATTATATATAATTTTAATGTTTTAAAATGTTTTTTTATTTAAAAATTTATTTTTTATGTGTTTTTTGTTTTTAATTTAAAATCATATTATCTCATTTTTATAATATTAGTTATGTAAAAGGGATCCCAAATTTAGAATCATATTTTTTAAATAGGGTAATAATGGTAACTGTATATTTTTATTAATAAAATAACTTACAAGATTAATATTTAATTATGATTAATATGTGTTTAATTGACTAATTAAAATAGGCTCAAATTTTCATATGTTTACTCAACCATTAGAGCTTATAAAACTATTTTTTTTAGTTTTTAAAGTCTCTAAAACATGTATTACCATGTATATCTTACCTAAACAACCGAACATTCCTTCGATTTCATTCTTACCCCTAACTTACCGCTCTTTTTCCTGGAAAAGTCCCTCTTCTGCACTTATAAATGTTGGATCATATCAAACCATTCAATAATACACACATATTTTGAAATACCCTTAAATAAAAAAACTATATATACTCTAATTTAGGTCATTTACATGACTTAATTCCCCTTTTCACAACAAATTATCTGACGTCACTTAAATATATGGCCTTCTTCAAGAGGAACTTCATGGTCTCAATGTAGGTAACACATCATTCTTAATGTTCCATTCATATTCATTCCATTATAAACATACCATAGATATAGTATAATAATGAAATTATAATCATTATTGTGTTAAAAGTTTATTATATTACTATAAAAATATTTATTTATTTTCATCTGTGTACAAGGAAAAAAAGGAATCATCATTAGATCATGTGCACTGATTATCGCCTCCACAAAGAGACACTTTCAGTTCCTCATCACCAGCTATAATGATTGTTATTAATGATTTTATTGTAAAATAAACTTGATTTATATAATTTTTTTATGATTCTTAAATTATAAATTACTACCTACCTTCACATATTTCATTTTTTGAATAACTGAAATTCTAATCATGTGTTGTGTGAACTACCGCCTCAATAAAGAATTTTTTTTTTCATTTTTCTTTTAGTTTTTAGTTATTTATAAAAATATATTAAAATAATTCTAACCATCATATAATTGTAAAAACATTATCATTACATTTCTTTTAAATGGTATTATAAAAAACTAACATATTAACCATAATAACAAATTGAGTTAAAGCATGTTCAATATTGGTTATGATTGACCACCTACTTAAATAATGATATGAAATTATATCATATATGATTATGAATACATAAATTTTTTTATAATATAACATAAATATTTATTAATGAATTTTTCTTATTTCTATAATTAATACAAAAATATATCTCACTTTAATTAAAAAACACCATTCATTGGTTATAAATCACCGAAGAATGTTCATTTCCGATTTCATCTTCTATGATAGAGAATGAATTACTCATTGAAGGAAATTTAAACTTCATAAATAATTAAAATTCATCCATTATAGTAACATTAATGATTTTTAATGAATAAATTTTGATTAATAACTAACACCCAGACCAATTCTATGAAACTACTACAAACAACCATAATTTGAAACACCCGATGTGGGAAAGTGGGTAAAAAATAAATAATATACATGTATAAAATGATTATAATTAAATATTATAAATTTTTTTGGAATAAAAATGGTTCTGAAATTTTTTGTTAACATATTTTTTTAAGCATGAGTATAGAGAGTATCCAACTATGTAGGGAAACAATGTAATAATTTTATCTCAAAACATCATTCTTTAAGATACATGTTATTTTATGGACATAATTTATTTTAAATGGTGTGTGTACATGAAACTGTATATTTAATATAATTATTATCATTATTAATGGTATTTTAACATTAAATTCAATATAGACTTTTTAATTGTTTATTATGATAATTTTTTAAATCTCTAAGGGATTTTAATCTCAAACCCCATTCTTTGATGCATTTTTTACATTATGAACAAATTTACTTTTAGATTGTGTATAAGATTTCTATTGGATATGATATAATGAAATATATTTTATTCATAATTCATTTTTTAGCCCTTTCTCTTTCAAGGGTTGTGATTAGAATGTGCCTTCAATCCATGTTTGTCATTCCTACCATTATCTTTTCAAATGTTATATTTCATTTTTATATCAGTATATTATTATTCATTATTAATATACACCTTTTTGTTGAAACTCTTCCTCCAATAAAATCATGATGTTGATAAGAATACTCATATATATTTGAATGGATATTTTCTTCCAATGTCTATATTTTATCTTTCACAATTAAAATCTATTACCGGAATACATATCACCTAAATTTACCTTATAGTTTCCGTTCACAAATTTTAATATTTATTTTTTAATATTGTTTTTATGATGTGGGTTTAAATTAATTATTTTACTGGAATTTAAACTTTTTCTATATGATTGTTTTCCAAAAATATTTTATTATAAAGTAATGTTTTAAAAAGTTCCAAAAATCCTTCATTCAAAAATAATTTATAAAATTAATTCTCAATAACATTGAATTTGTTAAAAGAGATAAATATTTATATATGCGTCATTTTCAACCAAATGTAATCTCTTTTACATGTTTCCATGTGAATATCTCTTTACGCCTCCATTGTTATTTTCTAAGAGACTTCTTCAATACACATTCATGCTTTCAAAAATGAAATTATTATTATCATCAGTTAATAAATAATTTTATAATATTTTTCAAATTATAAGGGAAATTATTATTTTCAAATAAAATTTCCAAATGAATTTAGGATTTTTCATCATCTATATTTTATACTTGATAAAGGGTATTCATCTAATGACACCATCCACCAAATGTTCTTGGATTCCTTTTGAAATTATCATTTACATCTATGGTATGATCCATCATTTCTTTTTTATTTCCTAATAATCAAACCATATATTCCTGATTTACTTCAAATTAATGTTCTTAGTGAATTCCCTATATTTCATTAGTTTATTTAAGGGTGTACACCATGATTCCTAATACCTTGATTTCTTTGGGAAATTATTTTACAAAATATATATCCATTTCCAATGCACGGTAAATACCATATATGTCATAATATTAGGTGAGTGGTATTTATATAGAATGATTCATAAAGTCATTAGATACCCATTTATTTTCCATTGGTTTACTATTATATGTATGATTACTTAGGGAACCACATTAAAACGATATAAAAAAATTATTTCATTGGGGTTTTAGTAATTTTTGTTTGAAATCATTTGGTACAAAAAATTAATTTTTTTTTATCAGTGTTCCCAGATAGTACCCCAATGCAATAGGTAATGATAATGTCTCAGGAGAAGCTATTTATGGAATTAGGGAGTTCACCTAATTTTTTTATGGACTAGGGAGACATCCATGGAATATGATAATGGATATGGGAGTGATAACTGAGATAAGATAATGGAATAAGGTGTAATCCATGGAATTTGAAGATTATGAACAAGGGAGTAATCCAAGGAATACTCTTATGATATAATGATTATGATGTTGACACATTGTTAGGGTGTCAGGATTTTATGTTATGATCATTATTTAATACATGTATTTATGATATCATCTCTTCATTAAATTATCTCA
The DNA here is from genome assembly GCA_963277665.1 of Viscum album. Classification (NCBI taxonomy): domain Eukaryota; kingdom Viridiplantae; phylum Streptophyta; class Magnoliopsida; order Santalales; family Viscaceae; genus Viscum; species Viscum album. Next base: position 1,891,798,892 of record OY728158.1, on the reverse strand, counting down.
ATACTATGATAATTATAATTATTATATCATTTTATTCATCACATCACTCATGTTATGCTTCATTTCCATGTTTTTCATTACTGAGTATTTGAGACTAGACCATATTATGTGTCCCTTCTGTTATTTTATGAAATAATGTATTATGTATGCTAAAGATTGAAGATTATCTTATGTGGAAACTTTTTTGTCGATGATAAATAATAATTAAGGGTTTATTAGTTTCATATATAGTGAAAAAATTGTACATTAATTGAAAAGACTTATGAATAATTGTTTTTTATTTTTTTCATAATTCTATAAAACTCTAAACATAATGGATCTTGGTTTTAAAATGTGTGAAATATATTATAATAATATATTTCTATCTAAGCCAACATTTTATTTTAAGTGTTTTCCACACCATATCCAATATCACATGTTTGGGGGTGCTACAGAAACAATAGCTAATTTTTCATTGGAAGGGTCTTTCTAAATACTAACTTCTTTCTCAACACCTATAAGATCTCATGATTTGAAATGGATAATTTTTTCAACGGAATTTGACCATATTTACATTGGTGGATGAGTAGTTTTTCAAATATGGGAATTTGAGTGAAGTTCCAAGGGTTTGAACTTTCATAAGTGATGTTTTTGGACATGTTTTATGATTCTATGGACGACCTAGGGTCAGTGAATATTAAAGGAAGAAAAAAACACTTGGGAAAATGAAAACAAATATAGATACCTGTTGAAATTTTGAATTCAGTTCACAACATGAATGAGTTTTATAGGGTCTGACTAGGGAGGATTCGTGACATGAAATTCAGATAGATTACCCCCACAAAATTGGCAATGAGAATCTGGTTCATATCAGGAATCATGCACAACTAGTTTTTTTAAAGTTAGCAGGGGGATCAACCCCTTATTGTTTTCTTCATGAAATGGGAGGGTTTTTAGGAGGTCTCGGTAGTGTATCATCTATCTCGATTAGGGGTCCACGGATCTCTTTTATCCATGATTTGATTAAAATTCCATTCATCACATTGGATAGGCCTCAGTAAACACTCAATTCTTATTGAATCATTCCTTCACGTGACTTCCCATATTGAATGATAGATCCATGAAAGCTATTTATCCCTACTTTCATGGTATTTTTCAATTATACGAATATCTCCCAATTTGGCTCGAGTTAATGGTCGATAATGGTAGAGTGAAACTCCCTTGGTATAAGGTAGGTGGTCTATGAATTTTCCATTAATGTATTACTGTTTTATAAGTATTATATTGGGCCACACATAAGAATTATCATACATTGATCTTAAAATTTCATATGAATAATTTAGAAATGAATTCCTTGGATTTAATTATCATTGTAATTTTAATCAAATCATTGGATGTTGTTCACCTCAACTTGACCACCCCCTTGGGTTTGTTATTTTTATAACCATGAGCTATGCTTTATGTAGAATATTAACATAAGTTTTTTAGTGATGCATTAAATGATTATAATTATAATTTCATGCACTATAAACTACTATTTCATGTGTGGTGATTAATTCATTATGTAAAGTATTATTAAATTCAATTTAGCAATTTTTGGAATGACAACCAACATGGTTCCATTTATAATAAAACCACCTATGAGGTGCGATGTATTCTTAGATAAAAGGGGATTTTAAATGGGAGTATTTTAATAATGAATGGAATGGAAATTACCATGGACTTATGATTTTTCTTATAAAAGAAACATCCTCAATGAGATGATTTGATTGAGTTATGAAATTCTTATGGATAGGGACATTTTGATTTTAATGTAATAAACTGCAGTAGGGCATGTTTTCTCACATGACCCTATTAGTTATTAATAAATTTAATTGACTAAAAATAATGATCATGTAGAATTACTTCTCCATGGAAACTTTCATATCCTATGAAACACCTTGCATTTAAGGTTCTAATTTTTTATGAATAGTTTACATGGCCCTTATTATATGACATTATGATACTCATGCATCGTGTCGCTAATATATTTTGATACTTGATAATGGAATCCCTCAGGCATGGAGTCCTAGATTATTTGGGATTATTAAATAATGGATACCCTTATATATTTTGATATCTTGGAATAGTGTCCCTTATAAATTTTGATATTTGGGAATGGTGTCCCTCATTATTCCATGAGATGATCATGAATAAACATAGATTCTTGAGTTATGCCTTGGGACATGGATTGTAATTGGTATCTATATATAAGGATATATATGTTACTACATATATATTACATATATATATATATATATATAATTACACTATTATAATAATATTTTGATTCCTTATCAGATATTTTTTGGTTGAGGCTGAAGCATGTATAGTTAGAAATGTGATGTTGAGGAATACGAGTTTGACTTGTTTACTTTTATTTGTTTGTTACATATTTATTAATATACCTTCACACTAATATACATTATATTCACATAATGGATAGAATATGACAATATTTATGGTGTCTTATTTAGTATATCTCACACCCTTTAGGGCCACCATTATTGCAGGGTACCTGAATAGATATCGTGAATGTAGGTTAAAGTTTATATATTATGTTTCTATTGTTTATTTGTACATTGGAGCTTAGGAGAATATGACATATCCAAATAATTGTATTTCCATGGAGTTATAACGTTGGGATTTTATTCATTTTCCTTTTTTATGTATTGTATTGTATCTTCTTCAGTACACTTGATGTATTAGAGATTAATGCGATATCTGTAAATGCATGCATGGATGTATATTTGGCATTGACCATTTTTTCAATTTATTATTATTCTTATGTAGACCTTAATTTATACTAATTTAATTGGTGTTTATTAATTACTATTTTTTTGTATGATCACATGGTTATAATATCCCTACCATACAATCATTATATCATTGCTTCTAATTAGAGGCCATTGGCATACGATGAGGCGTAGTTGAGGTCGTGTGACCAAACAGTTTGGGGTACCATTTTAGTGGATCCTAGTTTCAGACATTACAAAGTGGTATCATAGGGTTTACATTCCTTTTTATTAATTTTTGGGCTAGAGGATATGAGACTAGGTATGTGTCATAACTTGGTGAATAAACATATCTAGGATTGATCACCCATGTATGGGGAAATGTCTATGTGACTAGGGATGAGATTGTTTTCATAATGTTTGTTATTAGGGTTTATTATAATTTCACCTTGAGGGGTTGGTGTATTTTTTCAATCTAATTTTTGATATTATGTTATTTCCCCTTGTCCTTGTTTTGAAAGGAAGTATTGTTACATGCTTCATTATAGGCACCTAGAGAGTCAAATTAACTAAATACTCTATGGCTTGTAGGTCGCATTGATTGACTTCATGATAACATGTTGGGTTTTCCTAATGTGTTTTACCATCATTATAATATTTATACTATGTCATGGTGATTATTTATCATGGTTTTATTATATACTATGCTTCTATGGTTTCTTGTGTATTTTCCTATATTCTTTTATTCCTTGTTAAATCATTCCTTGTTACAATTCTGATATATGATTGGTTATTAAAGTATCAAAATCAATCTAAATGGGGAATCCCCATATAGTGGGATAATGTAATCATAACTAACCAATACTGACATGTTTGATCCATGGACCACTCATTACAAATTCAAAAACATTTATAGTTGTAATTAAATGGGTTCCAATAACAATTTCTAAAGTGTATTGTCCTTTATAAATTGGGAATTGTAACCCATATTATCAAAAAATTATAAATTTATTTTCTATATTTTCAAGTAAAATATAAAAACCCCATTGATTTTTCATGAATGAAAATTGTGACTTATAAAGTAAAATAACGTTAATATTTTGGAATGGTAAGGAATCTAACTAAACAACAGTATATTATGAAATGAAATTCTTATAGATAATTTCTACCTTTATGAATTCTAGTAGCTACATAATTTGTGCATGACGAACCATGTGATTAAATTCAAAAATACATAACAAGACCCAGGCAGGTCAATTGGGGCATGATTGTTATGAGATAACCCATTGAGGGTGTTTTTAAATATTATTATATAAATAAAATGCTATTGGGTAGATTTTAGATGGACCCCATTTTTATAGGACATGACACTCATATGTTGCCTTTATTTGAATATTCCTTATAACTGAACCACATGAGAGTGTGGTTATTTCATGTAGGGATGATAATTTAAAGTGTTATTAGGCACTTATATGATTTTATATATAAATTTACTGTTGAATCTTACTAAAAAGTTATATAAAATTAAAAAAAATCTTTTGAGATGTTTTGAGATGTAATATTATGAGTCTTTGGTTCAATAAAATTTTAGTTACATCCTAAAATAAATTTCCCTCTATACCGTGGAATTGAAATTATCTTAAACTAAGATAATGCGACAACACAAGGATAGTTAAAAATTTATAAAATAAATTTCATAGTCATGACTAGATTTCTGTTAAATAAAAAAAATTTAAAATCAATTTTGATATAACGTTCATGTGTTCCTTTTGTAAATATCAAGATTCAATGAGAATTAATGTGAGGGATTAAAAAAACCTTAAAGTGGTTATGTTAGTTCAAACTGTAACACCCTGACCCTAGTTTCCCCGAGTTAGTGCATTATTTTATTAAATTGGCATGATCACAGGAAATCAAATCCTAAAGGACCAACCAGTTTAGTGCCCAGGGAAAAACTACATACAAAAAACAAGTTTTACATTACATATTGAAATGAAAAACAATACATTGGATCATTTTAGAACACTCATATCCCTTAGATAAACTCTATAATTTATTAATAATATACATCTTCTAATCCTGGTGGAAAATGAAACATAAGAGAGTGGTGAGATCAGATTCTCAGTAATGATAAATAATATAGGTGAAGCTATCATAAATAAGGATAAACATTTATGGAAATGAATAAAACTGAAACACAAGCCTATTAAAACTAATATTTAGTATAATATGGAATGAATAAAAAAATAATCATTTAATCCATTTACATGGATATTCTACTAGTCTAATAATCACACTCAATATGAATAACTGATCACAAAATACAGAAATGCATAATGTTGGACATCATAACCATACAGTCGAGGCATCGCGGAAAGACAATAGTTTGTCTCATGGGACCTATCAATGAATCAAGGGGTTATAGTGGTCCTTGTATATAACATACTTTGTCCAATTCATTTCTAATATGAAAAGGGTGAACCATAACATAAATATTCATATTAAGAATATTATACCAAATGTTAATATTGTAACCATAAACCATTAATGGTATCAAAATAGTACATATACAGTAAAACAATTCATATAAACTTCAATACAATATGGAAGATTGTATCATACTAATTAAACCTCAATTAACCATACAATCTAACAAAGGATGTTGATATAGTTAAAAATAATCTTACTAAATAATTATAATTATTTGAGAGAAATAATCCTTTTTTACTTTGAAGTCATTGAAAAGCTAAACAATTATAAATGAAAACATTTATTTTGAAAATAACATTATATGTTTGTAAGGGAATCATCAAAATTTGAATGCTTCATAATGGTGGAAAATAGCCGCTCATGCAGTATAAGTTAAAAAATATCATTTCCTTAATTTGGTGAAATGGTCATAAAGTACCACTTTTGGGAAATGATGGAAAGATTCATTTCAAAATGTTTTATAAAAAATCAAAAAAGGGTAAAAATGTATTTAAAAAAGTTTTGACAATATTTTGAAATAAATTCTACGAAACATTGATATGGATGATAAAATTTTACTTGTAGATACTTACACATAAAAAATATCGGATAATAAGAAGATTTTGAAATGAACCCTTACCCGGTAGATTCCTTTACTCAAGGGTAAATTTACCTCCGATATAATAGTTAAAGTATGTTATTAAATCATACCAAAACCATATCCATATTTATTATATCATATATGATCCTCTAATATCATTTTGTTAATAAAATATTTGTATTTCCATTGTTTCTGGTGTTAACTGCTTCATTTTCCAATGCAGGTTTTGTAATGTAAGTCATGCTTGTTAGTCATAGGATTTATTTTATTGATATAAATAATGATATCATGTTCTATATTGTTGTTTTTTACTCATCATATAAATTTTATAATACTTATATAATGGCTAACATGGAGAGCTATTCTCACCACATCATGGAGACAGTAGGTCATACGTATGCATTAGAAAAAATATCATTCCCCTAATGGTTAAATGATATGGAATTTGATGATATATTAATAATAAATAATAATTATCATGTTATATTCCTTATTTATATCCATTATATTCATCATTATACCCATCCAAATAAACTAGTGTTGAATAAAAATTACACCACTGTATGGAGACAATAAAGTGTAAGTACACACGCATGGTGATATCATTATCCATCAGATTGATAAATAGAAGAATATGGTTGTTAAATAATTATAATAACATATCACACTGTATATGATAGTTTTTTAATACTTTGGTATAAAATCAACATTGAAAAAGGAATTAGAATAAGAAAATAAATTTAATGTAATTGGAAAAACAATTACCTCTTCATTGAGAATCTCCTTCAGATTTTCACAAAAGGACTCCATATGATGGCTTTCTACCAAAAATATGGTATCTAGAATGAATTTATGGAAGTTGGTAGGATAATTGAGGAGATTTTGGTATATCTAAATGTCATTAGATGAGTGAATAAAAGAGGAGGAGATTTTCTCTTTTATAAGATATGGGATGGGTAGTTTTGGATACTCCAAAACTATTAAATTATTATAAATTAATTTTCGGTTTAAAATTGCTCAAAAGTGAGTTATTTAGATACTAATATGAAGATGTGTTGGAATAATTTTATAATTATTTTTCTTCAACATTACATCACAAAACTAACATGGTCTTTTGGATTTAACCCTTAGTTAAGCAGTTTTACTCTTACTATGTTTACATTCCTTTTTATATTATAGGGTTAATATATTTAAAATAAATTTTCAAACAAACCCCAAATGGATCATTTCTGACATATTTAACAATATTATAGTTTTTTTATGAACCTGAGTTTTTTATATATTTTATAATGTTTAATAAAATATTATCTATTATAAAGTATCATTTATGTCCATTTTGATAATATCCAATATTTTCATTTTAAAAAATATCAAAACAACATGATAACTTCGAACCAATAGTTCCAAAAAATCGGTAACATTTCTATGTTATTTCTATAATTTGTGTATGTCCCTAATTATGAAAAATATTTTTATTGGAATATTTTTAAAATCATTTAATTTATTCTTCCTTTAATAATTTAATTACTGCATCATTACTGTGCCATAATTCATTTTAATAATTTATTTCGAAAATTTATAAATAAATTACCTATAGGTAGATATATATTTTATCATTATAAATAATACTTATAGTTGACCATATCACTTATATAACCTCATATTAAAAATGAAATTTCTATCAAAATGTTCAAATGACATTTTTAACTCTTCTTTAAATAAAATATAATAAATGACTAAATCTAACACAAGTGGCTTAACAAGGATCATATACTCTACCTACGGTTAATTTTGGTTAAAAAACTCCTATCAAAAGATTTTTGGATATGTTTTTGGGTAATATTATATTATTATAATATTATTTTTATCTTTAATTACACTATTTATATTTAACTGTGGTAAATAATATATAAAAGTTTCTATTCACCAAAAATTATTTTGATCCTATTAGACCACATTTTTATACTAATTAAAATAATTTATGTTTGTTTTTCAAAATTCAATTCACATATGTAGTAAAATTACATTTAATTTTAATCCATTTATGTGGTTAGATGGCGGATAAAAGTGACATTCAAGAGGTCAATAAATTTCTATATCCAATTCTATCATTAAAATGATTCTAGTGACCTACATTGGGTTAATATTTGTATTATTTATCAATTATAACATTAAAATCAATTTAATGTAAAATAATTATTTAAATGAAATTATTTGTTTTTAATAACAATGCAGTATATTTACTGTTCAATAAAATTTGATGCTTTTTAGAAAAAATACCAAAAATTCCCCATAAGCTAATTTTGATATTTCGAATTCAAAATTGAAATCTATTTTGAAAAACAAAAATTATAAATTTCATAATTTGGTTAATAATATTTATAATTACTTATTAAATGAAATTTTTGATAGTTTATAGTGCACTTGAACTCGACGTTACATTCAACAGAGGATATTAAATTATTAAAAAATAAGTGTACCGTGGAAGCTTGGGGTGTTATATTCATCCCCCCTTCAAATAATTTTATCCTCAAAATTACAAGAATATCACTTTATAAAAAGAGTTAGGTGGTTCTTCATCATAGGTTCCTCAGGTTCCCATGTCACCTCTTCCATTTTATGGCTCTCCAATGAACTTTTACCAGACGAGTCATAAAATTTCTCAGCATAGGTTCTGTAGTATCTAACATCCTGATAGAATTTTCATAGTAATACATATCGGGTAATAATTCAATTTCTTCATAGGTGCATACATGAATTGATTATGGTATGTATTTACTTAACAGTGATACATGCAACACATCATGATCTTTAGAGAGATATGGTGTCATTGCCAAACAATAAGCTATAGATTCATTTCATTCCAGAATTTCAAAATGTCCAATGTTCCTGGGACTTAATTTACCCTTATTATCGAATTTTATAAAACCCTTCTATAGGGATACCTTCAAGAAAACCTGATCTTTCATTTGAAATTCCAAATCCTTCATTCAGTTATCAACATATCTCTTTTTCTTACATTAAATTGTTTTGATATGTCTATGAATAGTATTTACCTTTTCCGTCAGTTCCTTAACATTTTTTGGGCCTATGAGTTTTCTTTCAACAACATCTTTGCAGCAAGTTTATGAAATATCTTTCTATATAATGCTTTATATGGTGACATCTGAATAGTTGAATTGATTCTATTGTTATAGGGAAAATCTATAGAGTGAAATAGTGATCCCACATACATTGAATGTTAGGTGACAAAAATCTCAACATAACTTCTAAGGTTTGAATAGACCTTTCTGATTATCCATCAGTCTGGTGGTGGAAGGTAGTTCCAAAATGAAGCTCAGTATCTACGGCCTTCTGAAGACTTTTCTAGAATTGTGATGTAAAATGTAGAAAATGATCAGAAACAATCATTTGTGGTACACTATGAAGTCTTAAAACTTCATTACAAGATACCTTTATAAATGTTCAAGTTGTAAATATTCTATAGTCAGAAGGTGTGTGGATTTGGATATATGATCTAAAATAACCCATATCACATAATTTATTCTAGGAGTCATTGGTAACTCCATGAAAAATTACATCATAATATCAACCCATTTCCATAGAGGTTTAGGATGTGGTTTCATGACTCATCTAGGATGTCCTCTTCCAACCCTAACCTATTGACAAAACAAACATATCGACACATAATCAGAAATCCCCCACTTCATGTTTTATAAAAAAATGTTCCGTCAAATCTATATACATCTTAGTGCCACCAGGGTGTATAGAAAATTTGATCTAGGAGCATCATCCAATAATTACCTTTTTAACTAAGGTATAGAGGGAACTCAAAGCGTCTCCCAAAATTTAAAAATTCCATCTTCTTAAATTATGTCAATCAATATCCCATCAAGAAAAACATTAATTTTCTTTTGAAAATACTCATCATCAGAGTAGGATCATTTTATCCATTTCAATAAAGTTGGTTTGGCAACCATAAAATGCAGTGATGTTTCAACTTCCCTGATAATTCCCATATCCATCTTTACTAGATCCATGGACATAATATCCTTTTAAACTCTAATTTTGTTTATAACACCATGTTCCATTCAGTTCAAAGAATCTTCCACCTTATTATTCTTCCATGGGATGAATTTTATTGTAAAATCATAATATTTGAGTATATTAATCCATATAATTTGTCTCATGTTGTGTTATTCCTGTGAGAGAATATATTTCAAACTCTATTGATCTTTATATTTCTAACATATTTTACTATAGAAATAGTGTCTCCATATCTTCAGAGAAAATATTACTGTTTCTAACTCAATATCCTGAATTGAGTAGTTTTATTCATGTATTTTTTATTTCTTTTATTTATAAACAATAATTCTATCATGCTTCATAAGGACACAACCATGTCCTTTCCTTGATGAAATTCTATAAATCAGAAACACATCATTTCAAGATAGTAAAGTCAATATACGATCATTTAATAATCTTCTCTTCGAATCTATAAAACATTCTTTACACATTTTTTACTAAATTAATTTAACCCCTTTACGAGTGAGATTGGTTAATGGGTTAGCCAATCAAGAAACAATTATTGATGAAATGATAAAAGTAACCTAATCGACCAATAAAACAATGTACCCCAGTTATACTCATTGGTGCTACCCATTATTGGATTTCTTTTGTATTTACAGGATCAACAGAGATTCAATCCTTCAAGACAATTTGGCCAATAAAAGAAATTTCCTAAATCCAGAATTCATACTTTTTCGACTTTCCGTACAGCTCATTTGTTCTAAGAGTCTTCAAAACAATTAGAAAGTGGTTCTCATGGTCTTTGTAGATTTTTTATTATGCCAAGATAAAATAAATAAATACTACTAAAAAATCATCAAGATGTTCCTTGATCACTCGGTTCATTAGATCCATTAAAAAGAGGGTGTATTAGTCAGCCCGAATGGAATTACTGTAAACTCATAATGCCCATACCATGTTCAAAATTTGGTCATTGGAATATTTCCTTCTTTACAAACAATTGGTGATATCCATAATGAAGGTCATTATTCTTAAATTATTGATCTCCATGATGTTGATAAAAAACATCATCAATGTGAGGCATGGGATACTCATTCTTTAATGTAATAGCATTGATTTCGCTATAGTCATTTCATAGACTCATTGATCCATATTTCTTATTAACAAAAGGAATTAGGGCTCCCCATGGAGAAAAACGAGGAATAATAAATCCCTTATCACTAAAGTCCTCTAGTATTTTCTTCATATCTACTAATTACACAATTTCCATTCAATCAAGATTCATTGATATTGGTTTTGCATCATGTATTATATCAACAGAAAACTCAAATTCATGCTATAGGGGGTGTCTAGGTAAATATTCAAGAAAAAATTCAATGTATTCCTTTACAAAAGTTACATCCTCAATTTGAATATTTATCTCTCCATCCCTATATGTTATTTCCTCGTCCTCCCCACGAATATCATTCAGTAAATCTATAGGTGGTGGGTCTTGATAAGAATCAGGTGATGAATTTTCTTCTCTAGAGATAATAGATTCTACAAATTCCCCACAAATTATAACTTCCTTATTATTGTAATAAATTTTTACATCATATTTTCATATCCAATACATTATGAGCATTATATAAAATTCAACAATAAGTATGATGGTAACGTTCCCAGATAAAGAATGTTCATATTCCATAATGGGAACATTCTGATACAACTTTGTTATAATGAGACTTATTTTAGTGGTTTTGACTAACAAACCCCTTGTTGAGGTGAATTGGATATATTAAGTTTTTAATGAAAACTAGTTATATATAATGGAATGATAGGATCCAAAATCAAATAAAAGTTTGTCTAAATTTGAGGAGATTAATAAATTACCTTCCACCACATCATTATTAACTTCATCCTCAGTAGTTGTGATTTTAAAAGCTTGTAATTTCTCCCTTTTCTTTTTCTGGGGAAAATTTCCTTGACTCTTAGGAAAATCACTGGAATAATTTCCCATCTTTATAGTTGTAACATTGAACATTGGTAGTTTCATTCATCCCCTTACAATAAATATCTTAATGACATTTTTCTCCACACTTGTTACAAAATCCCACCCCCTTAAGGAAAGTACAGAGGTTTTTCTTCCCAAAATATTGGAGGTTAGAAAGTCAAAATTTTCATCCCCCCCCCTTAATTCATTTTCCAAATTCGTAAATGTCCCACTTATTCTCTTTAGTTGCATTAAAATCATAAGACTTAGAGAATTTATTTTCCTTATTGATAGCATATGAGACTATATCAACATATGTCGATAAATATTGTGAGACCAATGCCTATAAGAGTAATGGTTTTAACCCATAAAATAATCCATAAATATTACTTCTTGGGTTATGTATGTAGTCTATTTATTGCCTTACTAACCTTGTGATGTTGGCTTTATACTTTGCAACATTCTCATCCTCCTTTTGACTCAAACATAGAATTTTGTATCTCTATATCTTCTCGTAGATCACAAGGAAAATATTTATCTGGGAATAGTTCTACAAATTCCGTCCATTCAATAATTTATACATCTTCATACTCCTTAATGTTTTGAATTAATGACCACCATTGATCTACATCTACTACTAGATGATTGAATTTCATAAAATCATTCATTGCACCCCCAAAGAAATAAGTATTTTCTCTAATGAACTTGTACATTTATCATCTATAAATAGATTTTTTGTCCCATTAAATGTTGGAGGCTATTTTCCCTAAAATAGTAGAACATTGATCCTCTGCGTTATGGATCAGGATACTCCAAATGGGTAAGGTTATAATTCATAACCAGAGCTAGGTGTCTGAGTATTGTTATAAGTAGTCCAGTTCTAGTTGCATACCCAGCTCCTCTATAATTATCTTACATATGAGTTAAATCTCTACATGGATTATGTGTGTTGATATGGCTTCCATTACATCCACTATATTCCATTTTTAAACAATGGAAAACACTAGATTATCTTGTGAATCATAATGCAGAATTGAAAACCAGTAAAATATGTAATATAAATTGAAAATTTTATGCATATCTACGTCCTAATAAAAAATGGATTATATGGGTACATATTTACTAATAAATCATTCATAATTATTTTCAATGAAAATGTGAATTATCCTATGAATATCCCTCAAGAGTGTCAAACCAGGTGTGTTGTAAATCCCGTTGTCGTGTACCAGGTAACCCCGAGTCAAGACCAAAACATCTTGTTAAAGTTGTTACATATAGGTACATATGTTCCAGAACCATGCCCACTTGTAGTATCCAAGAAAATATTTATTTTATAATAATACCCACATAATATCTACATTACCAAAATATTACTATACCCTTATATACTTATCCTCAACGTTTATCTTAGGTTAGGGAACCCTAATTAAAGGCATTTTAAAATATAGTTTTCAAGGATTGTGCTAAACTTCCAATGACACCAACTATAACACCCCAAACCTAGTTTCACCAAGTCAATTAATTATTTTATAACATTGGATTGATAACAAGAAATCAAATCTTAAATGACCAATCAGTTAAATAGTGTTATAAAAAATAGATACAAATATAAGTTTTACATTACATCTTGAAATGAAAACAACATTGTGTCTCCTTTTAAAACACTCATATCCCTTAGATTATCCCAACATGTATGTTATAATATATTTCTTCACATCCTTTGTAAAATGAAACATAATAAATGGGTGAGAACATATGCTCAGTAAAGATAAATAATATAGTGGAAGCTATCATATATAATCACAATTTTTAAGGAAAGGTATATAACTCAGACACAAGCCTTTTAAATATAATAATCAGCATAATATGGAAAGAATAAATTGAATAATTTCATTTAAACATTCACATTTATATTCTACTAGTCAAATAATCACATGAAATCTCAATAACAAATCTCATAATGAGGAAAAGCATAATGTTGACCATCATAACCATACTGTCAACGCCTAATTCTAGGACAGAAGTTTCACTCATGAGACCTACCAATGCATTGAGGGGATATTGAGGGCCTCCCCTATCACTTGAAAATTACAATTCATTCCTTATATAGAAAGGGTGAAATATTACAAAAAACATTTGTATTAAAACTAGTATATGAAATGTTAAAACTTTAACCATAAACAATGAATGGTATCAAAATAGCACATCCACAGTCAAACATATCATAAATCCTTCAATAAATTAGGGAATATTTTATCAATATAAATAAACCTCAATTAATAACAAAATTCAACATAGGATGTTGACATAGATGGAAATAATATAATAGAAGCATTAAAATTATTTTGAGAGAAATATCTCTATTTTACTTTAAAATCATTTAAAAGCCACACTATTATAAGAGAAAAAAAAATATTTTGAAAATAAACTTATATGATTTTAAGAGAATATTCATAATTTGAAGGCATCATAATGTTTTAAAATAGCCACACGTTCTGTATAAGTTAAAAAACATTATTTCCATAATTGTTCAAAAAGGTCATAAACTGCCTCATTTGGAAAACAACGAAACAGTTCCTTTCAGAACTTTTTATAAAAATACAAACATGTGTAAAAATGAAGCTATTCAATTGTCAATAATATTTTGAAACACATTTTAAGAAAAATGGACATGTATGATAAAGATGTCCCAGTAGATACTTACGTATATATAATCTTTGGTAATAAACAGATTGTGAAATTAAACCTTAGCTTGTAATTTTCTCTTATAGATGGTGATTAAACCTCTGGTATAATGGTTAAATTATGTTATTAAATTATACTATAACCATATCTGTATTTATGATATCATATATTATCATCTTATGTTATCTTGTTAAAAATATTTCAGTATTTCCATTGTTTCGGTTGTTAACTACTTTGTTTTCATATGCATTGTTTGTCATGTAAGTCATGTTTGTTATAAATAGTATGTATTAAAATCATAATCAGAATGAAATCATATTTATAAGTATTATTTTTACTCACCATATAAAATTTATAATCATTCTTGAATGGCTAATGTGGAGAATGAATCTCACCACATCGTGGAGACTGTAGGCCGTACGTACGCACAAGCGACGATATCATTACCTTCATGGATAAATGGTATGGAATTGGATGGTATATCTATTATAAAGAATAATTACGATGTTATATTAATAATTTATATCCTATATACTCATTATTATACTCATCCAAATAATGTATTGTTGAATAACAAATTACACCACGACATTGAGATGGTAAGTCGAATATATGCACACATGGTGATATTGTTATTCATAAGATGGATAAGTAGAGTAATATTTTTATTATAATAATTATTAAAATAACTCAGCATATAAATGATACTGTATTTATTTCCTTGGTATTGAAACAAAATAGTAAGAGTAATTATAAGAAGAAGAAAAATTGAATGGAATATGTAAAATAATTACCTCTTCTTTGAGCATCTCCTTTTAATTTTCACAAAAGGACTCCTTAAGATCGATTTATGAAAAAATTATAGCCTTTATAATGAATTGAGGGAAGTTGGGGGAAGAATTAGGCAGGTTTTGTCTGATCCAAAGGGCTTTATTGGGGTGAATAAAATAGAAAGATATGTGCGCTTTTATAAGATATGGGAGGGGTACTTTTTGAAACTCCAAATCTATTAAATTATTATAAATTTATTTTTGGTTTAAAATAGGTCCAGAGTGATATATGTTTTGGATAGGATTCATCAAGTTTGCAATCATCTATGCTAATGTTTTTTAGACATGTTTAGGTTACAAAAGTAACCTTATCTTTTGGATATCACCCTTTTTAAAACAGTTTAACCCTTACCATGTTTACATTTATTTTTATAATATTGTGCTAATATAGTTACTATTAACTACCATAAGAATCCCAATTGTATCATTTGTATCAGACTTAAAATTATCTTAGTAATTTTCTGAACCTGTGATTTTTATGAATTTTATAACATTTAATAAATTATTACTTATTTTAAAGTATAATTTATAGAAATTTTGAAACAATTTAATATTTTCATTTTTAAAAATATCAAACCAACATGATAACTTTTATCCAATACTTCCAATATGTCACTAACATGTCAATGTTATCAATAAAATATTTGATGTCATTAATTAAGTAAAATTATAATTATTATAATATTTTTAATATCATTTAATTAATTCCACCATTAATAATTCCATTAATGTATCATTATTGTGTCAGCATTTAATTTATTTATTTAATTAATAAAATTATAAATAAATTACAATTATGTAGATAAGCATTTTATATTTCTATATACTTTATATAGTTGACCATATGACTTATATAAAATCATATTTAAAATGATATATTTATTAAAATTTGAATATGAAATTTTTAACCCTTCATAAAATAAAAGATAATAAATTTATTAATCGAACACATTTTTCTAAAAAGAATCCTACTTTTTATATAAGGGTGATTTTAATCTAAACATACTTATCCAATGAAATTACGACAAGTGTTAGGGTAATATTATATTATTATAATATTATTTTTATCATTAATGGCCCTATTTACCTTTAACTGTGTTAAATAAAATTGAAAAGTTATTATTCACCAGAATTATTTTGATCCTATTATAAAAGAAATACTGATTAAAACTTTGTTTTTACACTTTTCTAAATTCAATTCCAAAAATTGGTAAAATTACATTTAATGCTAATGCATAGATGTGGTTTGAATGTGGGTAAAAGTGACGTTCAAGAGTTCAATAAATTTTTATATCTAATTCTATTATGAAATGATTCACAGAACCTAAATTGTTTTAATAAATGTATTTATATATCTATTATGAAAATAAAATAAATTTAATTTAAAATAATTCTATAAATGGAAAAGTTGGTTTTTATCAACATTGTTGTATTTTTCACTATAAATCAAACATTGAAACTTTTCAGAAAAAATATCAAAAATTTACAATAATATAATATTAATATTCAGAATTCAATAATGTATTCTATTTTTAAAAATAATTAAAAATTTCATAGTTTTGTTAATACTATCCATACATTCTTTTTAAACGGATAGTTTACTAGGTCATGGTTCACTTGAACTCGATGTTGCATGCAATGAAAGCTATTGAATTATTGAAAAAGTAGCATATCGTGGAATCTTGGGGTGTTACACTAAACCTTGTGTAAGGTTTAATCATAATGTTTCATTGTTAGTTTCCTTACAATGGGAACATGATCATTTCCCATAGACTTCTTCTTATATCTTGTGAACCAAATTTTTTGGCTAGTAAGCCTAGTGAGCTTTCATTAATTACTTTATTATAGAATAAAATCCATATAAATTATTAAGAGGAATCTCGATGTAGGTATTTCCATTAATACCTGAATAATTGCGAAATTATGTGATGATATTTAAGATGTTTGGTGCCATACCGGTGCTATTTTTCTCAATTATGACTTTTAATTTATAAAATTACACATAGGTTTGATGGGTTTTCATGGTGTAATTTAAACCCTTTAAAGGGTTTTAGAATCATGAAGTTCTATGTTTCAAAGGGTTAGACATGACTAGGGCAATGTAGGCTCATAAGAATTTTTTTTACCATAATTCTTCTTCAGTATTGGAAGATTTAAGAGTTTTTCATTCATATTAATAGTTGTAAGGAATAATATGACCCTAGGATGAATATTTTGTAATGGAATTAGATAATGGAAGGAATAGGGTCAATAATCCCATAGACAATATCAAGCGATGATTCATTTTTTAATGAAAATTCTGGGTAGTATACATCGATACATGTGGAACCCATCATGTTGATAAAATGTTATAATGATTTGTATGAGTTCGATGTTAATCATTTAAGACATCTGCAATTATCCTTTGATCGCCAGCCATCTCTAAGGTAGAGTTTCATTATATTTAAAGGTAATGTGAAACATCCTGAATTCGTTGGATGATGTTCCAAAGGGGATCGAGTTTTTTGAAATTCATTTAAGCTTGTTTTTTGCTTGCATACTTGGTGCTAATGGTTTCTATGATCATGGATCCAATGAGTATCATGCATATTTCTAAATTGAAATTGAAATAGTGTTCATGTAAGTGTAAATATGTTCTATCATTTGAGATGGTTCATGATAACAACATGTTAGCTATGTCTATGACTAGTGGTCAGTGGTTGATGGATCGTGTGCTATGGAATGAGTTCCCATTATTATTAATACAATGACTAGGACGCTCAAAAGGTAGAGAGAATAATGCTGATCATTTCCAATTTTATATTTCTGCATGTAAGGATAAAACCCTAGGAGGATCATTTCGAAATGGTCCACATTTCATTAAATTCATAGGGGGAAGGTTAGTTTTGATGTTTTGTGTCACCTACATGGAATCACTATGATGATATGGTTGAATCTATACGCAACCATTGAATACACAATTAGACATATTGAACCTCATAGGATATGTCTGAGTGATAAATATATTCTTCACGGTGTAAAGGCATTTTTGTTGATTAATGATGACTTATAAGTAGGATCAGTCGATATGTTTAAAAAAAATTCATCCATATATAGTTCAAATATTTATGCATGATAACAGATGGGTTAAAACCATGTCGAGCACTACATATTGGATATTATGGGAGTGTCTCATGTCTTCTTAGTAATATTTGATATCCTTTTGGTATACTATTCTCTCAGTTATGATTATGAAATTCGTCCTGACATTGTCCAAGGTGAACTATGGGGGTACTCATTATACACTAATCTAAATTAATATGCCCTTATGTTGTGATAAATAGACTTAATGGGATTTGTTCTCCATGAAGTGTGTTTTTTCCAAGAGGCATGATCAGTCCTTAGTGATACTTGGGTTCCTAATTTTGAACACCCTGAATAGTCTCAAGGACACCAACGAAATCATTGACTTTACTATTGCTGGGATTTTTCATTGTTATTTATACGTGGACATTTTGCCTAGTTATTGACATCTCACCTATAAATTATAGGGTATTTACTACCTTTTATATGCTCAATGGACTCCTATAATTTGTTTTGAGGTTACCCCAAACTTATGATCATGATCATTTGAGAGTTTTTTCGCGTGATGATCCAAGGGAGAAATATCCAATATACAAAGTTGTTCTTCTTGTGGAACAACAACATAAATGAACTTTTTGGATAGAGATGCCACTAGATGCCAGTTATAGGCCTTGATGAATTTTCTCTAAGAAATCATCAGGTACCTTTTTTAATGGAATCAGAATGTATTTTTTGAAATGAATTAGCCATTTTAGTTTTGAATCATTGAATCTATATGACCAAAGGTGGTTTTGACTTATAGCCTCTTTTGTTTCATGTGGCTAGTGATGGAACACTTCATGGAACATCATTAAAAGGAGGTTAGTGTAGTGCAATTTGACCAATGATTTTCATGAATAGATGGATCAACCAAGATAAATCTTATTGATTATGAATCAACCATTCGATCAAGATAAACAAAATGTCATAAGAATTGTTATAATGCTATAGGAACACCAAAGTAAGATATTATGACGGTGGAGGTTCCATGGCTTGAATTTGGTTTTTGAATAGTAAAACCTATGGTGGGAAGCACCATAGACTAGATGATTAATAATACAAAGAAGTGATCTTCTGTCCAATTAGACAGTCTTGGGTGTGATTCACCTTGATGTTTTTGTTTTGGAATTTTTCATAAGATTAAGACTTAATATCTAATATATCATATGTTAAAAGTAATGTTTTGAGGTGTTCTGGGAGTTTCTAGATGCAATACAACTATTTACATGAAACATCATAGACTGAGTAGGTTAGGTTTTTTTTTGTTATTCCATAAGTATTATTAGGAATGAGAAGTTCTAAGGTGTGAAGACTATAATATACTATATTTTGAATTGTATGAAGTTTACAATGGAATTTGAATTTTTTTCTATCAGTGGAAGAGAACATTTGGAATGATGTAATTTGAGTGAGGTTCCAAGGGTTTGAACATCCATAAGGGATTTTTTTAAATGTGGTTATGATTTTATTGAAACTTGGGATTACATTCAAACACCGGAGGATGAACGGATGACCCTGAGCTACTGAAAACTACTACAGCTAGCCATTCATGTCATGATGTAAAGGGGATTCATAGTGTGTGTCTAGAGAATCTTCATGATGTTACATATTAGGGGATTATCCTCATTAATTTATGACATGAATAAAATACATGTCTTGAAACATGCGGGGATGGTTCTTTTAAAATTTAACAGGGGCTTGACCCATTATTTTTTTGTACAAGGGATGGGAGGTCACCTTGGAGGTCTCTACAGTGGCTTCTCTCCCTCTCATTGGGATCCATGGATCTCCTGAGTCCAAAATTTGATTAATGTTTTATTCATTTCATTGGAAATACCATGGTATGATATCAATTATTCTGGATTATTTCCTTTATTTATATTCCCATATGGAAGGCTAAATCCATTTAAACACTTTTTCCCGATTTTTAGGGGTTTT
This sequence comes from Viscum album, assembly GCA_963277665.1. Classification (NCBI taxonomy): domain Eukaryota; kingdom Viridiplantae; phylum Streptophyta; class Magnoliopsida; order Santalales; family Viscaceae; genus Viscum; species Viscum album. The sequence goes on along the minus strand of OY728158.1, from coordinate 1,891,778,513 downwards.
GAAAATTATTTTGATGTCTCTCGATTTAACTCGAGCTAAAGGAAAATAATAGACAAGTTGAAATCCTCTAGTATTTGGTTGGTGGTCGGTAGGTTTTCCCTAAATACATTGATTTTATATAACTAAAATTTTTTTCTCCTTTCCAAAATTCGCATCCATCACCCTTAAAATGTGAAATTAATAATGTATAAGCTAATGCATTAATTAAATAACCATTTTTATTTTAATTATACTATTGGATGTTGTTAACATCAAAATGAGCCTCCCATTGGGTGTGTTTATTTTATGATCATGACCTATTCTAAATCTAGGATATTAAAGAACCCTTTTTGTTGATGATTAAAATTCTTATAATTATAATCCCCCGCACTTTGGATCACCATTGGAAGTCTAGTTTTTGATCCATAAAGTAATGTATAGTTAAATTAAATTAAGTGATTTGGGAATGATAACCAACATGCTACAATTTAGAATAAAACCACCTATGAGGTGCGCTATATTCTTAGGGGAAATTTTTTTTAAATGGGAATATTTGAATGATGTTTAACATGTACCTGCCTAGAGCATTGTGTTTTTATTATAAATGAAACAAACTAAATGACATTATTGAATTGAGTTATAAACTGATTGTGGACATAGAATATTTGAGTTTAATGATATTAATTTTAATAGGGTGTGTTTTCCCATACAACGCTCTTAGTTATTAGTAAATTTATTTAACTAATAAATGATCAGTGAGAATCAGTTCAACATGGATACATTCATGGACTATGATATACCTCTACGTAGAAGGCATCAACTGCTTATGATTAGATCACATGGACCTTGTTATATGACATTAAAATATATAGGCATGGTTTCCCTCTTATATTGTCATACCTATGCATGGAAACCCTAGGACATGGTGTCCCATATTATTTGTGGTTACATGTGTATGGCGTTCCTTCTATATTTTGATACTTAGGCATGTAGTCCCTTATATAGTAGGATACACGGGCATGTGGCCCCTTATATATTGTGATTACCAGGCATGAAATCTCTTATATATTGTGATACTAAGGCATGGAATCCATCATTATTCCATGAGGCATTCATGACTAATCTTGGACACCTGAGTTTTGACTCATGCCTTGGATATAGCAATATCTATATATGATAATACATATATAGTGAATATATGTAGATAAATAATTACATGATTATAATTATATGGTTAATAAAAATTAAATTCATTCCAAACTAGGTCGAAGAAGGTATGTTCAAACATGTTTCCAAGTTAACCTGAGACTGGCTTGTTTTCATTTATTTATTTAACATATCTTTATTAACATACCTACACACTTTTCTATTTAATATTCTTGGACTGGATATCATTTAAAACCATTTGTGGTGGTCTACTATGTATATATTATACCCTGTTCAGGATTCCATTTCCCAAGGGTACCCAAACAAGTTTCATGATTGTTGGTGTAAGTTTACGAATTATTCTTGTATTCTTCATTTTACATTGGATCTTAGGATAACAGGACTGATCTAGAGCTCGGGATGCTCAAGGAGTAACACCTTTTGGATTTTGATCCTTTTCTTTATACGTTTACTTTATTATATCATCTGCATTATTCTAAATTATGAAGAGATTATGGAATTATTTGGACATGCAGTCATGGTTGTATAATTTTCATCGACCATTTCAATAGTTAATTACTATTCTTATACAACCTTTCAATTATACTTCTTCAACTATTTCATTATTTATTTCATTTTTTTGTGCATTTATATTCATGAGGTTATAGTCTCCCCACTGGATCATCATTATACCCTTGATACTAGTCATTAACCTCTAGTATATGGGGATGTGTGCTTGATGCAATGTGAAAAACCAGCTCAGGGCCCCATTTTATTAGATTTTGGGTCGAGACATCAAAATATCATTGTCAAAATATTCAATATAATCATAATTAAGAGATACCTCAAGGGTCATCCAAAGTCTAATTATCACGGAATAGAATATTTTAAATTGTTGATTAATAGTAGAAGTTGTTTCTCTAGTTATTTTATAATGAAATAAAATTCTTCAAGATCCATTTCTGTAGTCCTCTATAGAGAAACATAATTTTCATTATGAAAAAACACTATGATCAAAGAGATATTTTATGATCCCTTGGACTGATTCTCTAAAATCAACCCTATCTTCCTTGATTTTAAATGTTAGAGCACTTTGAACTACATGAAAGGTGGTAAAGGCATAAAGATATATTTCATAGAAGACATTATTTCGATAATGGAACCAATGATCATGAAACATCCACTAACGTTTCTTATATTGGTCTTGAAAAAATAGGTCACAGTACATCTCACTCGATTGTTTTCACAAGATTTTGTTGATAAGTAAAAATTCTCTTAATATAATGAAATTAATATATATTCATCTTTTTCATAAAATAAATGTTTATCTTTGTAATCTTGTTACAATTAAATGCTTTAAACTCCACCATATATTATTGAATATTAGATTGAAAATCAACTGTTTGTGCCATCAACGGACCAAATTAAGGGAAAATGTCTCAGAACAAGTTTTAGTTTGGCTATCAGAAATAATTATCTCTAATAAACTCATGGGTAACATATTTACATTAATTATTCTCCCTATAAAAGAGTTTTTTTTGGCTTCCCAAATTTTTTTGTTTCTATAATAAAGTAATATATTCAATAATATTCTCATCTTATAATATAATTTAATTTTAGAAAAAATATCATTTTTCAGAATTAATTATTCATTCTTCAAAGAATTATGATTTCATAACTATAACTATTTTGTTTTTAGGTATCCCAATATTATTATCTACATCATTGAAAAATGTAACACTCATTCTCTCACCACCCTCCACAACAACCAATCTTCTAACTATATAGTAGAATTTTGATCTCACGTGAGATCCTAGAGAAGGAGGATGAACTACATTATTATGATCTATAGCCTCAACAAAATTATTAATAGGAATAACTATTTTATTTTATTTAAATGCAACATAATCATGTGTTTCCAAAACAATAATTACCTTTATATCCTGAGAAATGCTAACTTATTCTATTGTACCACCATCTTCCTCTACCCTAACTCAAAATTCAACAAGATTTTCATCCCAAACCATTGTGTCCCCAACCCTAGGTAAATAAATAAAATTATGGATTACCTTCCCTACTCTTCTTCTTATAGTAAGAGGTGAATTTCCCATTTTACCTTATATATATTACTCATTAGGAATACCAAAATTTCTAATACTATCACATCCAATAGTAGTAGAAACTAATAAATCCCCCATAAACATGATTAGGGTTCACAATAGTTTTTCATTGAATCCAAACAACCATTAGTTTCCTCAATGAAAACTCCCAATAATAACTAATCTTTTTTATAATTCTAGCTCATAATGTTTTCAAGAAATGCCATTTGGAGTCCATCAAATTACTCTATTTATCTTCCAATATTTGAAAAAATAATTATAGAATTCATCCAAGAGGATAGAAATTATAGGTATTTTTATTAATATATTAAATATACCTTATAATGTAACATGAAATATTGAACATTTTATTGATCAATTATTGGTAAAATCGATAAATTTTAGGAAATAAGACTTCCTCACACTCATAATTTCTTTGGAAATTCCCCTTATAGATAAACATATCTAATTTGCTTCTCTCATACTCATTGTATTTAACACGATAATTTTATAGAACTAGATATCTAAAATAAGGTTTCATAATCTCATCCAGGTTGACATCATCAATACTAACCATATATGAGTTAAACTCATAACTTATTTTGTGAGGGAAATCAAAATTGTTTTCTACCTCACCTACATAGATTCCGAAATTCTTTTAATTCAGCTTCAAGACCACCCAGTCTTTAGTATCAGCTATACTAATCTATATATTTCCATAAAACATGTTAAACTCTATTCCATTTAATAACATGGTCCTTTTCTCATCAAACACAAACTCCTATCCATGAAAGTTTATATATTTATTTAGAATCTAGTCCATGCAGTCTATAAAATATAAATCAACATATTTTCCACTCAACACATTATGTAATACCTTATACTTCTTTAAGATTACTGAAGTTGTTTCCTCTTATAATTTTAGTATCCCTATTTCCAGATAGAAGAATTGAACTGTAAGGATTAGATCTAGGAAATTGGGGTTCTTATTTGAAAAGGTAAGAGTCTATAAGATTTTAAATAGTTCAAGTATTGTGTTCTAAAAAATAAAATATTCAATTATAAGGAATTTGAAGGGTCATTGAGAGTGGAATGATTAAAAGTATAGTAAATAACATTCTAGAAGAGAATTAGTACACATTTCACTTTATGAAGGGTCAAATAATTAACGTAAATGAACCTAAACATTCAATTAGTAAAAATAGAAAAGTAGTTATTTTTATTTGTAAATACTTAGTAAAAAAACATTGATATTAGAATATAGTGTTAAATAAATAAAACTATCTTTTAAAATAAAATAATTTCAAATAATATAATCCCAATTAACATTTAATAAAATAAAATATTTCAGATATTATGGGGTTAGTGGATATATTTACAAGTTCATATTCAGTATTAATGAATCCTACATGGATATTACCGTTTTCATAATGATTCGTTATGAATTTATGCCTCAGATCTATGTGTTTGTCTTAAAAATTTTGTTTGGATTTTTTAAATTTTCAATGTTAAAATATTAAAACATTTCATCAGTACATGGTCAAAATAGTATCCAAAACCCATTATGGTCAGTTCCATATATATCACATGTGCGCAGAAACAAGTAGTTTTGATTTACTCATATTCGACAATTTATAATTAAATAGAGATTTTATTTTCACTCGACCATGAACATAATGATTTTATTAATAAGTGGAAGATTATTATAAAACCCGACCCATATAACCTATAACCTCAAAACATATCATCATAATATCATATTAAATAAAAAATTATATTTTTGAAAAAATTAATTACAATTAAAATTTTCTTTTTAAATAATTTAAAATTCTTCTAGTAGATATTAAATAATAGACTTTTGTATTTGATTTAAATCTATCACATAAACAAATGGAAACAATAATACATAGTCCACTTTCTATTAGATAAAGAAAACTACAAATTATTTATTTTTATAACTTTTTTTCAATTGGTTTTTGACCATTATCAAATTCTAGATTAATATTGAACTCATTGGTGTGGAATAAGTCTTATTACTTTCAAGTATAGATCTTTTATGCAAATCATGTAGTAATTTTCACTTATTTACTAATTTTACAATATTATTTTGGAAAATGTATAAAATATAATTAAATTTAACTCACCCATCATTCATATTTCATATTCATTTTTTCCTGAGTTTTGAAAATTCATCATAGAATGTGATATTTTTTGAGTAAAAAGTTTCTTTTCCAATATATATTTGAAATAAAAAATATATTTTTATAATGTTTTAATTAATAATTTAGTGTCTTATATGCCTATGATAAAAGAATTTTATAATATAATTGAACTTAATCTTTCATTCTAGGATCTATTTGTTGGGATAAAACCATACAAAGAATTGGTATGTTTGAAATCATAAATTTGAACATGTGGAATTTCAAGACCTATAGGTTGTTTAAGATAAACAACTTTTATTGACTATCCATTGAATAATATAGATTTTACTTGCATATTAAATTGATTAAATTTTTTATAATATACATATTCTAGAAGGATCCTAATATATTATAATATATCTGAAGGGGAAAACAATTCATTATTGTCAATTCATTCCTCTTGGTTATATCTTTTGGATACTAATCTATATTTACTGCAAGTGATCCCACCTTTATTGTCCTTCTTATTTTAAAATACGAATTTAATTGAAATAATAAGACAATATTCGGATCGATATAGATGGAAATAATAGACTATAGTGGGTGTGAATAGCATTTTAAAACATTTAAAACAAATTATATTATTATATGATCGAATAGTGTAGTGAAATTTCCATAATACATTATAGTGGAAATTAAAACATGAAAACAATATTTTAGTGAGTTTTAGATCACTAAGATCATAGTATATTATTAAATATTCCATACTCAATGAAACAGTTCTGTACTGATTATAAAAAGACACATTTAAGGATTTTATAACCTTTTCGGATACACTTTATTTTAAAATATATTGAGGCACAACCATGATTTTTTATAGGTGTCAAAACATAGTTTGATGTAACATTCCAATGAGATTCATAACTCAAGAACCTTTATTTTAGGTGGTATAATAACTTTGATGGTAATTTAATTTTTATGGGAAAAGAATAAACCAATTTTTACAATTATATATAGATGACTAAAATATTAAAAAATCATAATGAGATTAAAGAACATCAGTGGAGGAGATAGTGATGAATGTTGTCATAGCTTAATAATCTACAATGTTCTTAAAAGTAGAGGGCATAATGTTGAAGCTAATCTATGATTTCACTAATGTAATGGTAGTCACATTATATCATAATGATGTATCAAGAATATTTTTATTTTTTCATTTATTTGATATGTTCTTTTCATTGAATTACTTGAGCACTATTTATCAAAAAAAATTATCAATGGTCAACTTCTTTTCTCTTTTCATAAGTGTTCCCTATTATTTTCCCCACTATTCAGTGACAATAAATATTTATAATATTAAAAGACATCATTACCTTTTAAAAAAATTATATTGACTCCCTTTGATTATATTATTAAAATCATTAAAATAACTATTAGTATGTTTGTTAGAACAAATGAGAGTTTTTCAAATAATTACAACATTTAAAAATTGGCCAATTAACTTATAGTTATTTGATAATTTAGAAACTATAATAATATTCTATAAAATAAAAAATATGAAAATTAGTATTTCCATAAGTATTCACATGATATTTTTCTACCAAATAACTTACAAATAAGTACTTATAATATATATTTATTTTTCAAGGAAATAAAAAAATTAAAAAAAATAAATAATAATATATTTTAAATTTTTATAAAAATATTTTATAAATAGAGTATTCTAGGAAATTTAGATTTTTTAAAAATTAACAATGTAATGAATAGAAAGTCAGTATGGGTGGCCATGAGATATAATCTATATGGTCTCTTTGAAATAGTGGATACTTCAAAATTCTTCACAGTCACTTCAATAAATTATTTATGATCAATTTAATCAAGAACTCATTATTACATCAAAAAAATGCATTGCGATAGGTTCACCAACATGTCATACGAATTGAGAAATGGTTTAAAGGAAGAGAAGGCATGAAAATCAAGTTAAGATTATTTCCTGTTGTTAAGAAACCAATGTCATGAGATCCTATCATGTTTAGATAAAGATGGTAAACACTAAAATTTCCAAATGTTGGTGAAGATGATGCACTACATCACAAAATAAGTAGAATCCAACATTAAATTAGTGAACCATATAAAGATATAGTGGAGTGAGTTTTCTGAATAGTATGACAGAGGTAATGAGATTTTATGAAGGACAAGGGCAAGTTGAGCCACTATGGACAGTGGAGCAACATTTGGTTTCCACACATGCCGAGGATGAAGAATAAAAAGAAAAATATATATTATAAATATATAAAATTATATATTTTATAATGTATTGATATATATATATATATATATAATAAAAGAAAAATATAAAACAATATCTTTAAATAAGTGAAAGAATTTTCATCCTATTAATAACAGAATTTTAAAACATAAATTTTTAGAAAGAATTATGAAAATATTTTACACATTAACACATTTATAAACATTATATTTTTATATTGAACAATATATATTAAATTAAAAACACAAGATACTTATGGAAATAAAATATAATTAGTTAACATATAAAAAATTAAAATTTTTAAAATATAAATTTTTTGATAATTCAAATTAAAATAAATGTGATGTAATTATTAATTAAGAAATCATGAATAATAAAGCATAAACAATATATTACAAACTACAAAAATAATTAGAGGGAATATCTATTAATTCTGATAACTTATTCCTCTTAAACTAATTTAACTCTTCTTTCTTGGAAACTACCCAAATCATATAATTTAATGATTCTTCTATAGTTTGAGGTTCAATCTGGGATACGAAATCATAAAAAATCCACAATGTTTACAAAAATAATTCTAGTTATAAATACCTAATCTATGAATCTGATAATATTCTAAAAATGATGGGATTAAGGGTTCTAGGATGTGTATGTAGTACACATTATTTCTCTTTAGGTTCTGTTCTATTAGTACTAGATTATACATGATCATTCTCTACATCATCATTCTTTTTATCATAAAAATTCAGTCAAGTATCATGTTATCCTAATAATTACTATGATCATAGATTTGAGTGATTTGTGATAAAGAAATATCACCTTCAACAAGCATCAAATGACTAGAGTCTTTAGTAATTATGGAATTACTGTAGAAATATTTATATTCATTAAAAGTTGTAGAATAACATAGGAATATTCCTTAATTATAATTTATATTAAACTTACAATGATTTTTCTTATTGGTCAAGATATTCAATTTTTAGAAGAAAAACATTATATTATCCAACCTTTGGTTTTCTATAAAGCTATAGCTCATATATAAATATAGGCAATATTAAACTCTATATATGTTATAAACTGTATTGTTAACTGGTTCATCCGAAAAAAATGAGTGGGAATATAATATTCACATAATATTGTTCATGTAATTTATTACAAATACTAATCCGTATTTTCTACAACATCACTATTTTGAGGTGTCTTAATGGAAGAGAAAGTATGATTAATTCCATGTGTTAAAAAATGAATTGAATTAGTTATTTTCAAACTCTCCCCTTGGTGTCTTCTTAGACATAATTTTAGCATACATTTCAATTTTAATAAAATGTAGTTTTTATAAAAATAACACAATATTAACTCTTATGTCTTAAAAATTAAACCCTTTTAAATCTTAAAAAATATCCAATAAAAATACAAAACAATGATTTTTTAAATATTCTTGCAATTCCAGAATAGCCAAAAAATCCAAATGAATACTTTTTAAAGGTATAAAAAATTTAACCTATTTAATTGGTTTTTATTGTGACTTGTGTTTCTTTCCCATTTTATATGTATCACAAAATATGTTTCAATAAAAAAATTTTAAAATATGATATAAATTTTTCCCAATTTTTCTTAAATGTATAAACATTATAGAGACCAAGACATGTTTTCTAAATCCATGAATCATTTATTAATGTGATGTCTTAGACATGTAATTCATGATCTAATTCCATAAACCCATAATTTACATAATTAATTCAATAGAAGGTGTATACATATGGACATAACTATCATATAATTGCTGGACAAAAATAAACTATTTCATTAAATATATTACAAAAACCTTGTATGTTTATATATTTATATAATTATGAGAAAAATAAATTAAAATATCTTAGGTCTCTCTCAACTAATAGATATTTTTTCTATGATAAAATAAACTAATAAATCAATAGTAAATCATCAACTTCTCACAAATATTCTTCTCACAAGCTATTCAATTATACATATAACATTTAATATGTTTTTTCATAACCTAGGTAAATGGAACCACTAGATTTTGTGATCATAAAAACTTATTTATTGAAAACATTTAATTGAGGTAATAATGGAAAAGATATGATGTTGGTCATAGTTGATAACTCATTAGGGTGAAATGAAATTCAAATTAAAATCTATGTTAAAATGAATTTATAAAATTAAATCCCCCATTTTAGAAAATGAAAACTTAACTAATACTGTAGGTAAATATAATTCAATTCTTCTTAATAAACTGAAGAATTTTGGTCAAAACACAACAATAATAATATACTGATTATTCCTAGAAATTGAGATTACTCAACATGAGTTAAAAAATACTAGTATCAAAAATAAGTTCTAACTATCATTGTAATGTTTTGATAAATTGATTATAAAAATAATTTAATAAATAGAGAAAAAACATTGAATCAATATGGAATAAAAATAAATTAGGGTTAGTCTTAAGGCAATACCTAATATTTTCCATATCGAAATCACCTACTACCATTCTAATTTTAATAAAAAAAATAAACATGATCCACAATATGGTTAAGTTTTTCCTACAACTATATGTATATTTTCTATTAATCATAGTATCTTATACAATTTCCATGGGATATAAGGGATAAAAGAAATAATTTTTGATAGTATCTTATACTACCCAATATAGAGTACAAAAATTTCATTAAATATATATAACATAAATCAAACTCAACTAAAATGTGTAGAAAGAATTTATAAGGAGAAGTGAAAATCTTATTATATATAGAATGAGTACTATTGTTTTGTTAATTATTCTTTACAATTTGATTTTTTTTATTTTGATTTGGTAATGAAATTGGAGATAAAAGATGTTATCATATCTTATAATCAAGGTTAGATGAGAACAGAATGGGGAGTTCAACTTTTTTGTTTTAAATGCTCTATTCTAAGTTCTTGGGTCCATGATTACATTTCCTTACCTTCGTCCATATTTGAAAAGAATAATCTCTCCAAAAAGAAGAATTAAAAACACAACCTAAAAAATTCTTTTAATCACTAAAAAATATGGTATCATTTAATTCTTAAAGATAATATGTAATTATACTCAAAAAAATTGGTTGAAATATTATATTCAATAAATATACTACAAACTTTAGATATGGTCACTTTAAATATTTCAATTGTAACTTCCATAATATCTTCAACACATTGCAATAATTTTGATCTGATCTCATCGAAAATCCACACAGGTCATCACTTGTTCTTACGATCGATCACTTGAACTTATGATATATCACTTAAACTTCTATTTTATCACATACTTTGATAATTTTTTGCCTGGTACTTTGTTTGTTCCACCTCAATGAGTCACTATGCCACTTCACCATTTTTTCAAAAATTCCATCTTTCTCACACAGTCACTTTCCTTCAACTGATAGTTGATTGGAATCTTATGAAATCGCAGATTTCTTCCTATTGTTAGATAAAATATTTTTTTCATATTTTGATAGATGCCTGGTATTTTCATTTCGTATTGTAGTCTCAAGGTTCATCTTGTGGCCGATTAAACTTTTCTTATGGTCAATCCAAGAGTTTGTTATAAAATCACTATAGTCGATCACTTAGGATTACAATAACATGTATTTCCTTACAATTGATCCAATATACTTGCATTAAATACACTTTCCTTTGGAATTTTCCACAATAAAATTATAGAAAATATTTTATCCTTCTAATCTTTATAGATGATTCAAGATATAATAAAATTTTATAATTTTTATAGAAAGGGTTATATTTCATAAAACATATAATGGATTAGAAACACCATAACAATGATTTCTGTATTATAAAATTGGTAATTGTAAGAATCATCCAAAAATATTACCTTTTGTGATGATAAAAAATAATCCCATAAATAAATATATAAATCATTAAAAAAATATTACAATCTACTTCAATATAAAATTGGATATAATAGATAATAATTCCAATTTTTAATATACCATATTTTAAAATCCATTTTGGGATTATCAAAAATAATTCATGAAGGATGAAAGTGTAAAAATGAAATCAAATTATATGAATAAAAATGAAGAAGTAAAAGGTAGATTAAAATTATATTTCTTTAATGGAAAAAAATTACACATGGACCTATCAGAATCCCTAATGAGAATATAAATCCTTTTTGGGAAGGTTATAAGGATAAAAGGGGTCCTTCCCCTTTATAATAACATGAGGATAATGTATAGGCTGAGATGTTTCTATAGCTCATGGAATTTTGATACTCATTGGAATCGGTCTGGTCAGATTCTAGGCATAGGAAAATGGTCAGAAAAAATAATATTATTTGAGATGCAATATGTGAGGTAGAGGTAGGATTAGAAGAAGCTACATAAATGGAGGATTATTTTTTTTAGAATCGTGGGAAACATATTGAAATATTATGAGAATAAGTAAAGTATAAGGTGTTATAATATGGGAATTTTGAATGTACATATACATCTCTAAAATCCATATAATATCATTTACAACCCCAGATACATGTTCCATTATATTATCGAATTCATCCTTTTTCGGAATAAGTTCGTTGAGAAGAGCAGTCATGACTAATAGTTTATCCACAACAGATTTGTAATTCATAGTCAGAGGAGTCATTTTTAGGTCTCTTTGCATAGAAATAAAACTCACGTTGAGATCTTAGTTTTTATAAATTCTTCTAAGATAGAACTTTCTGGAACCCCTTATTACACCCTTTTCTTTATCTTATATGAATTATTCATCTCTAACCATATCATATAGTTTTCTCCATGTGTATAAACATATATTTTCACTTAATTATAGATGGCCTTAATATTTTAATCGATATTCTAAAGTTCCACATAGATGGTTCTACTAATAAGACCGTCATCAATAGTGACATTAGATAGAAGAACCTAGTAGTGGTATGGGGTCTAAAATGATAAGTAATCACTAATAAATACCTTCTATGTATTGTAGATAACCTGTTAATCAAATAATCTTTTAGGGATCTGGTCTAACCTTTAAAATCCTTCATGTGTGTTCTAAAGTAAGATATCACATGTTGTATGTGATCTACTTTGTGAAAAAACATCAGTTGGATGTGTTCAATTAATATCTCAATAATATAGGAAACATATTACTATCGGTCAAAGTTGTTTCAAAATTATGTTTGAGAAACACTTATTTAAGAACATCTTGAATGACATTCTTAAAATGAAGGAAGACTGCAGAAGAGATTTGAAAGGGAGTTGTAGAGAAATGTATAACATTATATGATGGATAAGGTTGATCATAATCATGATCTCCTAATTAAGGTTCATGAAAAAATTATAAGAGGAGGAAAAGAAAGATTCAATGATAAAATATTCATGGGTCTATGAACTTATCTAGGTAAGGTATCCAATTCTTTATCTAAATCTCCCATCGCTACCACTTTTATCCTATGTATAAGATCATTATTTGGTTTTACATCAAACATTTTTTGTGACAAAATTCCATGATAGGAAGGTGTTCCTAAAGGTTCCAATGAATCATGGGAGAGCACAACATGATCTAAAAATTGTTAATAAATACATGGAAGAACATGCCATATTTCTCTTTAAGAAACTAGAATAGTATCTCCATCTGTCCTAGGTGTATTATCATCATTATCGATATCATCCTTATCACTATCAACCTTAACACCTTTATTACAACCACTATATGGAGTAGAAAAATCCATATCAAATAAGGGGTTGTCTGGAGGAGAGTCATCTCTTGATGGTGTGGAGTCAAATATTAGAGATCCCCAAATGTGAAACATTATTGGAGTCTCACAAAATATATTTTATCCTATATAGATCTAATAATTACAGATAAAAGGTATAAAAAATATCTATAAGTTTCTCCCCCTCAATAGTTACTCTTACACTTACATGTTCTCACTCAAAAGGGACATTAGATTCTTTTAGAACCTCCTGAATAGGAGAGCCAACCAAGCTCTATTAAAATTATATTCTTTATATTTCATCTATATAATCCATTGGATGATACCCTACTTTCCTAGAATAGTAGTTTTCCTAACCATTTTGATTCGGATTTAAGACTAGATTAATGATATCCCTCATTATAAAAGGGTACTTTAATGGATTGAACCTTTTATACACACAAATTCTTCATTAACTATCCACATTCTCTTATAAGCATTCGAAATGATTTTATTACACTTTCAAGTGGTTTATATTAAATAGAAACTGTCAATATATATTGAAAAATATACTCCCATAGGAATTATCCTTTTTCTATTCCATTATAGTATAGATGAACTTGAGGTATGTATGCGTACTAATTCTTGAAATACATTTACATAAAAATTTCATATGGATCATTAAGAATATACATATAATTATTTGGTTACCAAAAACCATTAATTATAGTAACAAGTGATCTTGATACATGATTGATCTAAATTATATCTTTAGACGGAAGATACAGTGATGCATGAACTTTAATAATTGCTTAAATTATCTAATTATCTCATTTTCCCTTGGTCTTCGATAGGTTTAGTGATATATCATTTCCAATAATTAATTTACAATATCTAAGTGGGGATGACTCAAAAAATTATAATTATAATAATATTTAACTTCTACATGGTTTCGAACCCTTAAAAAGTTATTTTAAAATTTTGAATATAACTCACATTTATGAACTTCAACAATAGCACAAATCAAATCTTCTTGATATCCATCTTCAAAAACAATTTTCAATTAAAACTCTTATACCAAAAAAAATTATAAGGATTTATTTTCATCCAAAAAATGATATTTTAGAACCTTTACATATCATAACTATCTATAGTAATGAATGACTAGTCCAAAACCATTTTAAAATAACTTCATTTTCTTATAACATCTTCATAAGAAAGAAGTATGTGATCCAAAATAATACATGTTCTACTTTATCTTTAATTTTATTTCGTAGTATAATTAGACAATTCCAGAATATCATCATCAAATGATCTATTTATCTTGGACACCCAAGAAAGTGATTGGTGAAATGAAATGAAATGATTTTAGTGAAGCAAGGTTTAAAGGAGTGTTGGTTCAAGTTTGAAGGGAGTGCAATGATTCAAGTTCTATTTTAAGAAATTTCAATCATTTAGTGATTTTTATCAGAAAACAATTGTGATTAAATAAAAATAAATAATTAACATATCAAAAATTAACAATGTATATTTTTATAACGAAGAAAATAAAAGAATATTTGATATATGAATAACTATTATGTATATATATTTAGAAGACTATAAATAAGAAGAATAAAAGTATACTATAATTTTTTATAAATAATTAATCATACCTAACTCATTTTTCATATAATTTACTCTCTCATTAGTCATAGTCTTTATGATAATGTGAGCAAGTTGATATTCTACACCATTGAATCAAGGGTGATATCTCCATTTTAAAAATGATATCTTAAAAATTTATCTCCTATATATATAATTTTTTTTCCTATAACGAGATTAAAGAATTTTTGTAATGTTAATAGAACATTTTTGTCACAGTTTATAGGGAAATATATGTATTATTATAAATAATATAGTAAAGTGTGTTTTATCTACAAATTTCGAGAATAGAAACTTCTTACAACTATGCAATAATCTTTAGTAGTGGGGAATGTAAAAGAATTATGTTTCTTACTAAATTATGTAACTAGATACATTACCAATAGGTGACATGTTCTATATGTTCTTCTTATATCTAAATTAAATCCACTTAATTCATCATTCAAATATATAATAAGATCAGTCCTCTAAAATAAATCAATCCTAAATTGGTTTTATTTTTTATGTATATAAAAAAACATAACAGTATTTAAATTTGATTCAATGGGATTTTCTTGAAAACATTCCCATATACATTCAATAAACATAATATTGGTCAATCAAGATATTAATTAAACTAAAATCCCAATCATACCTCTATGAATGGTTTGATCAACTATTTTACTATTTTCATCAAGATCTAATTTATATGTGGGGATCATTAGAGTTTCACTTCCTTTTTTTATCTAAGATGAATAATTTTTAAAAATCATTCACATACATGAATTTGTTTAAAATAATTCATTCCTTATTTTGGAATATTTCAAAACCAAGAAATAGTGTTACTTCACCCATAAAAACCATTTGAAATTAACATTCCATAACTCTAAAAATTCAGTTAATAAATAATTTATTGAACATTCCAAAATAATATCATCATCATAAATTTTTGAAATTAAAAAATATTTTAAAGGTATTTTAATAAATAGAGTAAGATCAACAAAACTTGTTTTCAAGTCATTTGATATAATAAAAGAACCAATGATATCATACCACTATCTAGATGTGTATTTTAATCCATACTGCTCATTTATTAGTTTGAAAAAATTATTTAGAAAATGTGAATTGGTAATTCAAAGGGGTTGTTCAACCAAAACACAATTAATAATATAAATATTCAGTTAATATCTCTTGAAAACAAATAGATTTAATTTGAAATTAATATGTGATATATAATCAAGAAGAATGAAAATGGATTCAGGTCTTGGAACTGGAGAAATTTTTTTGTCATAGTCAATGCCGTATTCTTTAATATAATTTTTGAATAATAATATGTCATTATTTATAATAAAATTGATAGATTACTCTACCATAATTCTATATACTCATTTGGTACAAAATTTTAATTAATCCTTATGTCTCTTAACTAGTTACAATACTCAATTTCATTTAAAACGATTCAATTCATCTTGCATATACATTACCTAATGTCCATCACTATTTTCCTTATTAATGTTAATTAGTTAATGTTATGAAAAGAATGCTTGATTTTCAACTAGGTTTCTATGTGATTCTTGAGTTGTAGTTCATTTATTTATATATACAACTAAAATATATAATGGATAGTCTTTTGGGGTTTTAATGGTTACAGGTAAAAAAATATCATCTATGTTTCAATTAAGATTCCATTCCAAAAAAAGTACAGAACTAGGAGATTTTTCAAATAAATTATCAATATTATTTTTTCTAATTAGTGATTTTGTTGATATTCAAATTTGATGAATCAAATTCCAAATTCTTTTAGGAAACTATAGGTTCGTATGGATCTGTCTCCACAAATTTTACAAGAAAAGATTATTCCACAACTCTTTTCTTTTTATTAAAGACTCTATAAGATTTATTGGATATATAATATCCAATAGAAACTCCCTCATTTCTTTTAGATTAAAATTTATCTATTTTACCCTTTTTATTTAGAATATAAAATTTTCAACTAAAATCATTGAAATAATTTACCATAGGTTTTCTTCCATTCAACATTTCATATTGAGTATTCTTTATAATTGGTCTAATATAGAATCATATTGATAATATAGAAAGATATTTTGATAGATTTTACCCAAAAAACATCTGGTAGACTACACTGATTTAGAATATTCACAGTAATCTCTTGAATATTTCTACACCTTATTTCTAAAACGCCTTTTTATCAGGGGCCCTAGGAGACTAAAGGTAGTGATTGTAGAAATTTTGTGAGCATTAAGATTCAAGATATCTATGTTCAAAATCATGACCATATATTTTTTTAAAAAATTCAATGGAAATTACAATAAGGTTTTCTATATATTTTTCATAAATTGAAAACATATCATTAGATACAATTTTGTGAGTCATAGAATATACCCATGCAATACTTCAATAGTCATCAAAAGCTATTTGAGAATAATGTATTCCTTATAAACATGAAACGGTTGATGGTCTAAATAAGTCCATGTGAACTTGTTATGTGGATGACAGATAGAAACCAGTTAATTGGATTTGTTAGGAAAGTCGTGTTACTTCTCATTTTGATAGGGATTCGACACCTTGTCTTTCATAAAATCGATCTTAGGTAGATCATTAAAAAAACACAATTTTGGATAATTTTCTAATTGTGAATGTGTTATAGTGTCCAGGTCTCCTTTTCCATAATAAATATTCTCGATGAAAGGAATTTAAAGAAAAATTATTTTGATAAAACAAATAATTTAGATATACAATATAAACATTATCATTTCTCAAAGCCTTAAATAAAAAGTTAAATTTTGAATCACAAATTATACAAGAATTATTTTAAAAAATTAAATGAAATCCATGATTAAAAATTGAATAATATTAAGAATATTTTTATTTTAACCATTATAAAATAAAACATTATAAATTGAGGATGTTTTTTAATTACTTACTTGAACAAGGATAATAATTTTACGATTTTCATTGTCACCTAAACTTACATTACCACAATATAATATGGTCATATTTTTAAAATATTGATCCCCATATCATATGTCTAGAGCACCCATGGTCCAGATACCAAATATTTTCATAAGATCATTTAAAAAAATGTCTCCTATAATTAATAAAATGCACAATGAATTTGGAAACCATATATACATGGTTCTAGATAGGTTAACAGTTAACGGTTTGGGAATCAATATCTATTTTATAGATATACTCTCATATCTATGAACAAAATTAATAGAAATAAAAATATAATATTTCATAGGTTTAAATCAGATTGATCATGTTCTATAAGTTGAAACTATATTATTTACAGTAGTTTTACTATTTAAAATTTTAATAAAACAGTTTTTATAATTTTTATTATTATTTACAGGTTTATAATAAAAACTTACCCTTGGTTTATGTATAACATGACATCCCATTTTATTTTATGAGTTTCTATTATAGAATAAAAACATTTAATATCATTTTTAATTACTTATTTTCTAATTTTAAATAATTGATTTATTTAAAAAGAAATTTATTCTTTTTTATATCAACTATAAGATCATATTTAAAATAAGAAGATAAAAAATAATATTTTTTTAACACTTTTATTCATATCATTAAGCTTATTAAATTTCTCTTTTTTAATATTTTAGCACTAAAATTAATCTTTACTAGTTATACATTCCTTATTATTTAATGTTTACTAATGATTAGAAATACGAGCAGAAGAAGTATTGTAATGCCCCAACCACAGTTACCCGGAGTGGGTGCATTATTACATAATATTGGAATGATCACAAAAGATCATGTCACAAATGACCGATTAGTTTTCTAGCCTTGGAATAACTAGATATATTCATAAAGTTTACATTACATTATAAAGTGAAAACTACTACAAAAACATCTTTTCTTCATATCCCCTCATACTATCCCTGAAGGTCATTCATAATTTACTTCTTCACATCCTGGGAAAAATATAACATTGAAAGGGGGGAGCTTAGATGCTCAGTAAGGAAAAGAATATAGTGGAAACTTTCATAAATAAGCATAAACATTTAAGGCAATGTATAACTAATACAAAATCCCTTTAAACTGGAACTTCAGCATAATATGGAAAAGATAAAATGAAAGAATTCCATTTAATTATTCAAATGGATATTCTACTGGTCGAATAATCACATGCAATATCAATAACCACTTTTATAATGATGGAATAAAAAATGCCAGACTGTGATAACCACATAGCCAAGGCCTCGTGCCAATACTACAAATAAGATTTTGTCAAGGCCTTGTGCCAAGACACTAGTTTGTCTCATGAGACCTACCGATGCATCGAGGAGCTATAGCGGGCTCCACCCGTCACTTATTAAGTCCAATTCATTCCTCATATGAACAGGTTTAAACAAAACATAAACATTCGTATTAAAACTAGCATACGAAATGTCAATACATTCTCCATAAACCATGAATGTTATAGAAAAACCTCATCCACAATCAAACATATCACAAAACCTTCAATACAATATGGAAGTTTTGTATCATAATAAATCAACTTAAAATAAGCTTAAAATCCATCAAAGGATGTTGACATATATGAAATAAAAACTATTTGAGAGAAATATCTCTTATTTTGAAATCATTTAAAAGTCATATAATTATAAAATAAAACATTTACTTTGAAAATATTCTTATAAACTTGTAAGGGAAGCTTCTAAGATTTTACAACGGTGGAAAATAGCCGCACCCGCCATATAAGTTAAAAAAATACATTCTTACCTTAATTCTGTCAAAAAGGTAAAAAAGGACCTTTTTTGGAAAACGACGGAAAGATTCCTTTATAAACATCTTATAAAAGTCAAAAAAGGGTATAAATTACTTTATACCATATTCTATAAAATAGTATGAATGTTTTGAAATACATTTTTAAGAAACATGGATGTGGATGATAAAGGGGTCACATTAGATATTTACGTATAAACAACCTTGGATAAGGAAGAGATTGTGAAATAAACCCTTAACTGGTAATTTTTTGGTTGAGGGTAGATTAAGTTCATGTATAATGGTTAAATAATTGTTATTAAATTATACAAGAATCATATACCTTAATAATATATCATATATTATCTTTTAACATTGCTTTGTTAATAATATCTTAGTATTATCGTCGTTTCAGGTGTTAACTTACTCATTTTCTTTTATATGTTTTGTTACATAAGCCATGTTTGTTATGGATTGTTTGTATCTTATTCATATCCAGAATTATATCAAGTCCTTAAACATTATTTTTAATCATCAAATGATAATTAGACTTGAATGGATACGATGGGGAATGAATCTCATCGCGTTCGTGGAGACGGTAGTCCGTACATATGCATGAGCGACAATATCATTCTTTTGATATTAAAATAATATATAATTGGATATTATATCTATATACATAATCAGTATCATTTTAAATTAATTATTTACATGAATTACACATCATTATTATACACATCCAAATAATAATATTTTGAATAACAATTACACCACGACATGGAGACGGTAAGCCGTACGTACGCACGTATGGTGACATGTCATTCAAAGGGTGGATATAATAATGGATATGGTTGAACCATATTTATAATAACATCACAGTATATAAAAGATACTTGAGTTATTATTTTAGAATGGGAATAACAAATAAAGAAGAAGTTCAAAAAGAATGGAACTTGAAAGAGGGTGGTGAAAACATTACCTCTTCTTCAGGTTATTCCTTTTGATTTGATCAAAAGGGCTCCTTAGGTTGGCTTTATGACTAAAGGAAGGCCTCTAGGGTGAAGGGAAGATATTTAGAGGGTATTTGGGCAGAGTTTGGCCAAGCCCGAAGGCTTTTAAGGTATGAATTAGAGAGAAGGGGGAGTTCCCTTTTATAAGAGGGGTGAGGGGCACCTTTGGAAAAGCTAGAAATAATATATTATAATAAATTTACAATCGGTTTCTAATGGCACCAAAGTGGATTATTTAAAGGTTAATGTGGGTATGGGTCTAAAACCACTCAAACAATAGGTTTTAGATAGGGTTGGGTCACTATATTAACCTTATCTTTTAGTTTTAACTCTTAGTTAATTAGTTTGACATTTACCATGTCACTTTGTATTTTTATATTATATAGTTAATAAAATTACTATAAACTTCCAAGAGACCCCCAACTAGTCCATTAATGGTACACCTATCATGATATAAGTCCTCTGGCCAAACATTTGATTTTTAGGAAAATAATATCAATTAATAATATAATATTTTTTTTAAAAACACATTTATGTCCATTTTGACACTATTCAATAATTGATTTTTGTTAAAGTCTTAAAAAATATATTAATTCGATCCAAATTCATTTATGAAATCCTATCATGTCATATAGACCAATAAAATTCATGGATTTCATCAAAACCTTCAAATTATATTTATTTTAACATTTATAATACCAATTATTTGATTATTTCATTAGTAAGGAAACTATTGCATCATTATTGTGACATAAATAATATTAATTGTTAAATGTATAAAAATTATAAATAAAATAACATTAGTTAAGAAATCATTTTAAATTTCTAATTAATATTTATAGTATAAAATAAAACAAATATAACCCTATGTAAAAAAAAATTTGCTAAAAGATATATGCGTATGTCATTTTTGTATTTACTTTAACTTAATTAATATAAAGTGTCATTATAACTTACAAGTGGATCCATGGGGTCCCCAAATAGACCCAAAGATTCCCATTGTCGAACATGTATCCACCAATAAGGTTATGACACATTTTAGGGTAATTTATTCTTATTATAATATTATTTTTTACCCTTATTTACCGGATTTACCCTTTAACCATGGTAAATAAAATATTTACCGAAGTAATTATTCAAAATGTCTAAAAATAAAAGTTATCTATTTACACAATTTATAAATCCTGATTCCAAATATTGAATCCATTTTTTCAAATTCAAAATACAGAAGTGGCAAGAATTAATTTAAAATTAATTCCGGCTGTCAAAACAAAAAGCGTGTTTTTAAGAAATAATAACTATCAAAAGATTGACACTTTTTTATATCCGGCATAATTGTGAAATTATATACAGTGACCAACATTGTATTAAATGGTAAAAATTTATTTTAAATATACTTTAAAACCACCCAAATTCATATTTTATCACTATTAATTATTTTGATTAAAAAAGTTGTTTTTAATTAAAATTTAGTAATTTTTACTATTCATCAAAATATAAAAGTTATCCGAAAAGTACCAAAATTTCACCCTAGGCTAAATTTGATATTACAAATCCAAAAATGAAGTCAATTTTGAGAGATACAATTTATAAAATATCAAAAATTCGGTATTACTATTCATAACAGCTACTTTGATTGGTTGTGGTGTGTGTTAGAACTCGAAGTTGCGTACAACACACACTACTGTATTATTCAAAGAGAAGCGTACCGTGGAAGCTTGGGGTGTTAAATTCTCCCCTCCTTAAAATAATTTTGTCCTACAAATTTCTATAATGCTACCGTGTGAAAATACTTGTGTGGTTCTTCATCATAAGTTCCTCGGGTTCCCACGTCGCCTCTTCCATTTTATGGTTTCTCCATAAAACTTTTACCAGATGAGTCATCCGATTTCTCAACACTTGTTCTCTTGTATCAAGAATCCTGATGGGCTCTTCGCAATAAGATAGATCAGGTTTCAGTTCTAATTCCTCATAATTGAGTACATGCGTTGGGTCAGGCATGTATTTTCTCAACAGTGATACGTGGAACACATCGTGAACTTTGGGGAGATTTGGTGGCATTGCCAAATGGTATGCTACAGCCCCAATTCGTTCTATAATTTTCAAAGGTCCGATGTACCTGTGACTCAATTTACACTTCTTACTGAAACGTATAACACCTTTCCATGAAGATACCTTCAAGAAAACATGATCTCCTACCTGAAATTCCAGATCCTTCCTTCGGTTATCAGCATATCTCTTTTGTCTACTTTGAGCTTCTTTGATGTGGTTTTGGATCACATCCACCTTTTCCATCTTTTCCTCCACCAGTTCTGGGCCTACAAGTTTTCTTTCACCAACATCATCCCAACAGGTTGGTGTGCGACATCTCTTTACGTATAACGCTTCATATGGCGTCATTTGAATACTTGAATAGAATCTATTATTATAGGAAAATTCCACCAAAGGTAAATATTGATCCCACATATCTTGAAAGTCAAGTGAGAAAGATATCAACATGTCTTCTAAGTATTGAATAGTCCGTTCTTATTGAATATCTATTTGAGGGTGGTAGGCAGTGCTCAAATGATGTTCAGTATCCAAGGACTTTTGAAGACTCTTCTAGAATCTTGAAGTTAAACAGGGATCACGATAAGAAACAATCGATAGGGGTACTCCATCAAGTCTCACAACTTCATTAATATATAGTCTTTCTAGACGTTCTAGTGGTAGATCTTCTCTTATAGTAAGAAAATGTGCTGACTTGGTAAGATGATCAACAATAACCCATATTTCATCATTCCTTCTAGGAGTCTTTGGTAGTCCAATGACAAAGACCATCGTAATATTGTCCCATTTCCACTCCGGTATGTGAAGAGGATTCATGACTCCTCCAGGCTGTTTCCTTCCAGCTTTCACTTGTTGACAAACTATACATCTTGACACAAAATCAGCAATCTCCCTCTTCATTTTTCCCACCAAAAATGTTCCTTCAAATCTCTATACATTTTGGTGCTCCCAGGGTGTATAGAGAAATTGGAGCTATGAGCATCATCTGACAATTCCCTTTTTAGATCAGGTATATCAGGAACACAAAGTCTCTTCCCAAATTTCAAAATTCTTTCTTCATACACAATGTATCTCAATCTCCCATCATTTATAGCTTTAATCTGATTTTGAAATTATTCATCATCGGTCTGAGAACTCTTAATCCTTTCTAGTAAAGATGGTTTGGCAACCATATGAAAAAGCATTGATGTTTCACCTTCCATGGTTATTTCCATGTCTATCTTCACTAGATCCATGAAAATTGGATCCCTTTCAATTCTCATATTGTTCAAAACTCCATTATCTTTTCTGCTCAAAGAATCTTCCACCTTGTTTGCCTTCCCTGGGTGGTGGTGTATCGTGTAATAATAATCCTTGAGTAATTCAAGCCATCTCCTTTGCCTCATGTTGAGTTATTTTTGTGAGAAAATAAACTTAAAACTCTTGTGATCAGTATAAATCTCATATTTTTCACCATAGAGGTTGTGTCTCCATATCTTCAAAGAAAATATCACAGTTTCTAACTCAAGATCATGAGTAGGATATTTTTTATCATGAATTTTCATCTGCAGTGATGCATAGGAAATAACCCTATCATTTTGCATAAGGACACAACCAAGTCCTTTATTCGATGCATAACTATAAATAACGAACCCATCATTCCCCGATGGTAGAGTCAATATAGGATAATTGACTAATATTATCTTCAGTTCTTCGAAATATTCTTCACATTCTTTTGTCCAAACAAATTTAACCCCTTTGCTTTGTTAATGGGTTAGCCAACCTGGCAAAATTCTGGACAAAACATCAATAATAACCTGCTAAACGAATAAAACTGTGTAACTCAGTTATACTCATTGGTGTATGAAATTCTTGGATTGCCTTGGTCTTAGAAGGATCAATATAGATTCCATATTTAGAGAAAATATGGTCATGATAATAAATCTCCTGAAGCCAGAATTCACACTTACTAAACTTCCCATATAATTCATGTCTTCTGAGAGTCTTCGGGATAATGCACAAGTGATTTTCATGATCTTCGTAGCTTTTGGATAATAACAAGATATCATCAATAAATACCACCACAAATTCATCTAGACATTCCTTGAAAAATCTATTCATTAGATTCATGAATACTGAGGGCGTATTAGTCATCCCAAAAGGCATTACTGTAAACTTGTAATGCATGCACCTTGTTCGAAATGCTGTCTCTGGAATGTCTTCCTTCTTTACACACAACTGATGGTATCCAGAACGAAGGTCAATCTTTGAAAAGTATTGAGCTCCATGAAGTTGGTCAAATAAATCATCAATGTGAGGTAGGGGATACTTGTTCTTTATTTTTATTGCATTGATCTCCCTATAGTCGATACATAACCTCATAGATCCATCATTCTTTTTAACAAAAAGAACAGGGGCTCCCCATGGAGAAACACTGGGGTGAATAAATCCCTTATTACTCAATTCCTCTAGTTGTTTCTTTATTTCAACTAATTCCACAGTGTCCATTCTATAAGTGGTCTTTGATATATGCCTTGATCCAGGAATTAAATCAATGGAAAACTCAACTTCCCATTCTGGAGGATGTCTAGGTAAATCTTCCAGAAACACATCTACATATTCTTTAACAATATGTGCATCCTCTATTTGAACATTCCTTTCCTCACCCACATTAATTTCATTCTCTTCCTCCCAAATAATTGAATTTAGTTGAGCTACTGGGGGTGGATCTAGATAAGAATTAGGTGGTGACGATTCTACTCTAAAGATAAGGCGTTCCTTATCATCATCATCAAAAATAGTAACCTCCTTCTTCTTATAATAAATCTTCGCATCATGGTCTGAAATACAATCTATAATGAGGATTATATCAAACTCAATCATAGGTATGATGATGAGATCAGCG
Organism: Viscum album; assembly: GCA_963277665.1. Taxonomy (NCBI): domain Eukaryota; kingdom Viridiplantae; phylum Streptophyta; class Magnoliopsida; order Santalales; family Viscaceae; genus Viscum; species Viscum album. The sequence goes on along the minus strand of OY728158.1, from coordinate 1,891,752,875 downwards.
GATAAAGAACATTTATGTGCTCTTATGGGGACTGATTCACAAAACATTATTGCAATGATACTTCCCTTATGAGTTTTAACTAACAACTCTCTTGTTAAATAAAATTGTAAATATCTAATTTTCTTAGAAAACTGGGAAGATATGAAAAAATGTGATGATCTAGAAACAAATAATGCATTTTCTAAACATGAGGAAACCATTAAATTACCTTCCACCACATCTTTCGGAGCTTCTAACTCAGTAGTAGTGATAGCATAAGCTTTTCCTTGATCCCTTGGCCTTTTTTGAGGTAAGATCCCCTGACGCTTAGGACATTCATTTGACTAATGTCCCATATCTCTGTAGTTATAGCATTGAACATCGGTAGCCTCTTTCTTCCGGTTGCAATCATGATCTTAGTGGAATTTTTCACCACACTTGTAACAGACTCCCATTCCCTTCAAGCAAGTTCCAGGGTGTTTCTTCCCACATTTACTACAGGATGGATATTCAACTTTTCCCTTATTCCCCTTATTTCCATTCCTAGAGTGATCAGCAGATCTCTTCTTCTCTTGCTTTTCTTTAAATTCATAAGACATAGAAAATTCTTTTTCTGTCTTGATAGCACATAAGACAATATCTTCGTACAAAGAGAAGGATTTTGACACTAATGCTCGAAGAAGAAATGGTTTTAACCCATAAAAGAAACGATCAATCTTACTTCTTGGGTTACGTATATAATCTCCATAATACCTTGCTAACCTTGTAATGTTAGCCTCATACTTTGCGACATTCTCATACTCCTTTTGTCTCAGACTCAAAAATTGCCTTTCCATATCTGCTCAATGGTCACGTTGAAAGTATTTTTCTATGAAAAGACATTTGAACTCCCTCTATTCCATATTTGATACTTCATCATCTTCCTTCGTGTTTTGAATCAATGGAAACCATTGATCAGCAGCTCCAGTGAGGCGATAGACTACCATGACAACTTTTTCTCTTTCACTACTCCGCAAATCCTGAAATATTTTCTCTAGGGAACTTATCCATTTCTCAGCTACTAATGGATTTGTACTCCCATTGAATTTTGGTGGTTTCTGCCTCATGAAGAGATCTAACATTAATCCTCCATGCTGTGGATCAGGGTGCTCCATACGGGTAAGGTTATTATTCATAACCTGAGTGAGTTGTCCCTGTATGGTGATTAGCTGATCAGCACCAGTTGCATCACCAGCTCTACTATAATTATCTTGATAATGAGGGAAATCCCTACTCAGAGTGTGTTCATTGATACGGTTTCCATTTCTTCCACTAGGCACCATTTCTAAATAATGGCATAAACTAGATCGTTTTATGAATCAAAATACATAATTCCATACTTGTAAAACACTTCACATAAATTGAACTATTTATAGATATAATCCATAATCATAAAAATGTTTTCTTTGAGGATTTATATACTAATAAACCCTTCATAATTGTTTGTAATGAAAATGAGAATTACCCTAAGCATATCCCCTGGGAGTGTCGTAACCAAGATTGCAGCAAGCCCCGTTGTCGTGCACCAGTTCCCGTTCGAGTCTAGCTCAAAGAGGTGTTTTCGGGTTTTACCACTCGGTACATATGTGCCAGAGCTGCCTCTACCTTCTCGTATCTAGACAGGGATGTATTGCTCGAAAAACTCACAAAATATCTAAATTACAAAAATTCTTGGTATTTATTCTATAATAAACCTCAAAGTCCATCTTAGGTCTATGTGCTCTAATCAGAGTTTATCTAAATATAGCTTCCAAGGTTTGTACTAAACTTCCTATGATACCAACTATAATTCCTCGACCCCAGTTACCTAGAGTCGGTGCATCATTACATAATATTGGCATGATAACAAAAGATCACGTCTCGAAAGACCGATTAGTTTAGTAGCCTTGGAATAACTAGATACATTCATAAAGTTTACATTACATAATAAAGTGAATAATTATACAACAAAATATTGTCGTCATATCCCCTTATACTATCCCTGCAGGTCATTCATAAATTACTTCTTCACATCCTGGGAAAAATAAAACATTGAAAGGGGTGAGCTCAAATGCTTAGTAAGGATAACAATATAGCAGAAACATTCATAAATAAGCATAAACATTTAAGGAAATGTATAACTAAAACAAAATCCTTTTAAACATTAACTTTAGAATAATATGGAAAAGATAAAATGAAATAATTCCATTTACTTATTCACATAGATAATCTAATAGTTGAATAATCACATGCAATATCAATAACCACTTTCATAATGACGGAATGCATAATGCCAGACTATCATAACCACATAGCCAAGGACTCGTGCCAAGACTACAAATAAGATTTTGTCAAGGACTTGTTCCAAGAAACTATTTTGTCTCATGAGACCTAACGATGCATCGAGGAGCTATAACGGGGTCCACCCATCACATATTAAGTCCAATGCATTCCTCATATGAACATGTTTAAACATAACATAAACATTCGTATTAAAACTAGCATACAAAATGATAATAATTTCTCCATAAACCATGAATCGTATAGAAAAAACACATCCACAGTCAAACATATCAAAAAACATTCAATACAATATGGAATTTTTGTATCATAATAAATCAACTTCAAATAAGCTTAAAATCCCTCAAAGGATGTTGACATATATGAAATCAAAACTATTTGAGAGAAATATCTCTTTTTTTTAATCATTTAAAAGTCATATATTTATAAAATAAACATTTACTTTGAAAATATTCTTATAATCTTGTAAGGGAGGCTTCTAAGATTTTACAATGGTGTAAAATAGTCGCACCCGCCATATAAGTTAAAAAAAGACATTCTTACCTTAATTCTGTCGAAAAGGTTAAAAAGGACCTTGTTTGGAAAATGACATAATTATTCCTTTATAAACATCTTATCAAAGTCAAACAAGGGTATAAATGACTTTAACCCATATTCTATAAAATAGTAAAAAAAATCAAATACATTTTTAAGAAACATGGATGTGGATGATAAAGGGTTCCTAGTAGATATTTACGTATAAACAACCTTGGATAATGAGGAGATTGTGAAATAAACCCTTACCTTGTACTTTTCCTTGATTGAGGGAAGATTAACATCTTGTATAATGGTGAAATAATTTTTATTAAATTATACATAAATCATATACATTAATATGATATCATATATGATCTTTTAACATTGCTTTGTTAATAATATCAAAGTATTATCGTCATTTCGGGTGTTAACTTACTCATTTTATTTTATATGTTTTTTTACATATGCCATGTTTGTTATATATAGGTTGTATCTTATTCATATCCAGAATGATATCAAGTCCTTAAACATTATTTTGAATCATAAAATGAGAATTACACTAGAATGGATACGATGGGGAATGAATCTCATAGCGTTCGTGGAGACGGTAGTTCGTACGTACGCATGATGGAAAATATCATTATTTTGATATTAAAATAATATATAATTGGATATTATATCATATATACAGAATCAATATCTTATTATATTTTTTATTTACATAAATTTCACATCATTATTACACACATCCAAATAATAATATTTTGAATAACAATTACACCACGACGTGGAGATGGTAAGCCGTACGTACGCACGTATGGTGACATGTCATTCAAAGGATGGATATAATAATGTATATGGTTGCATCATATTTATAATAACATCAAATTATATATAAGGTACTGGATTTATTATTTTAGAATGGTAATAACAAAGAAAGAAGAACTTGAAGAACAAAGGAACTTGAAAGAGGGTGGTGAAAACATTTCCTCTTCTTCAGGTTCTTCCTTTTGATTTTATCAAAAGGGCTCCTTAGGTTGGATTTATGACTAAAGGAAGGCCTCTGAGATGAAGGGAGGATATTGAGAGGATATTTTGGTAGAGTTTTTCCGAGCCCAACGGCTTTGAAGGTGTGATTTAGAGAGACGGGGGAGTGCCCTTTTATAAGAGGGGTGAGGGGAACCTTTCGAAAAGCTTGAAATATTATTTTATAATAAATTTATAATCAGTTTCTAATGGCTCCAAAGTAAATTATTTAATGTTTAATGTGGGGATGGGTTTCAAAACACTCAAACAATAGGTTTTATAGGTTTGGTTCACTATATTAACCTTATCTTTTAGTTTTAACTCTTAGTTAATTAGTTTGACATTTACCATGTCACTTTTTATTTTTATATTATATTGTTAATAAACTTACTATAAACTTCCAAGCGACCCCAAAGTGGTCCATTAAGGATACACCTATCATGATATAAGTGCTTTGGCGGAAAATTAGATTTTTAAGAAAATTTAATATCAATTAATAATATAATATTTGTTTTAAAAACTCATTTATGTCAATTTTGACACTATTCAATAATTGATTTTTGCTAAAGTTTTAACAACTTTATTAATTCGAACTAAATTAATTTAAGAAATACTATCACGTAATATTAACCAATAAAATTCATGGATGTCATCAAAACTTCCAAATTATATTTATTTTAACATTTATAATACCATTTATTTGATTCATTCATTAATAAGGAAAATATTGCATCATTTTTGTGTCATAAATAATATTAATTATTAAATGTCTATAAATTATAAATAAAATACCATTATGTTGGAAATAGTTTTATCTTTCTAATTAATATTTATAGCTTAAAATCCAACATATATAACCCTATTTAAAAATGGTTTTTCTAAAAGATGTATGCTTATATCATTTTTGTATTTACTTTAACTTAATTAACATAAAGTGTCATTGTCACTTACAAGTGGATCCATGGGGTCCCAAAATCGACCCAAAGAATCACATGGTAGAAAATGTATCCACCAATATGGTTAGGATACATTTTAGGGTAATTTATTATTATTATAATATTATTTTTTATCCTTATTTACCGGATTTTCCCTTTGACCATGGTAAATAAAATATTTACCGAAATATTTATTCAAAATGTCTAAAAATAAAAGATACCTATTTACACAATTTGGAAATCTTGATTCCAAATATGGAATCCATTTTTCCAAATTCAAAATACAGAAGTGGCATAAATTAATTTTAAATTAATTCCCGCTATCAAAACAAAAAGCGTGTTTTTAAGAAATAGTAACTGTTAAAATATTGACACTTGTTTATGTCTGGTTTAATTGAGAAATTATATACAATAACCAACATTGTATTAAATGGTAATAATTTATTCTAAATATACTTTAAAACTACTGAAATTAATAAGTTATCACTATTAATTATTTTGATTAAAAAAGTTGTTTTTAATTAAAATTTAGTACTTTTCAATATTCATCAAAATATAAAAGTTATCTGAAAAGTACCAAAATTTCACCCTAGGATAAATTTGATATTCTGAATCCAAAAATGAAGTCAATTTTGAGAGATAAAATTTATAAAATTTCGAAAATTGGGTATTACTATTCGTAACGTATACATTGATTGGTTGTGGTGTGTGTTAGAACTCGAAGTTGCGTAGAACACACGCTACTGTATTATTCAAAGTGAAGTGTACCGTGGAATATTGGGGTGTTACAAGTATTATGAATATTCTATACATTAGATTCATTTTCTATAAAATATATATTTACCCACATTATTATCTTATTCACCTGAATGAGATTCACCAGAGATGACCCTAGTAGCACTCCAAGTTTCTATTATAGAATTTTTTTTATCATATTTATCCTCATTACTTTTATTATATTTTTGCTTTGGGAAATCATAGATTATGTGTCCTTTTATATTACACTCATAGAATTTTATAACCAAATAACCATATTTCTTCCAGTTATCTTTATTGTTGTATTTTCCTTAACAATTTTAAGGTGAATTTTCTTCTGGTAGATTTTTTTAATCTTCTTGATCAACGAACTATCTCATCTTTGCTATCAGAGCCAACTTCACTTCCACTATTGCTTTATCACTTTACTTTTTCATTATCTGTAGATTGATATTCCTTGAAAAAAGGTTACCTTTTTTATTTTATGTCATCATCATTCACAATAATATCTTCTTCATACATCAAATGTTTTCCAATTAACTTCTTTATTGGTTGCTTTCTTATATCACAAAACTCATGAATAGACACACTGACACCACTCCATCTGTTTGGAAAATATCTTAGAATTCCCATATTTTGAGACTTTCCACCTATTGAATTTCATAATGCATGCATTATATTAGTGATTTCATTAAACATGAGTTAAATTTGAGAAATAGATTCATCAGGTTTAATCATAAATATATCATATTTAATAAAATAAGTATTTAATCTAATTTATTTGATATTTTATGTCCCTTGATGAGATATTGATAATTTATCCCATATTTCAAAAAGCTATAGAACATGAATATATTCCATTAAATTCATATTATCTTATTTAATAGTGTAAATAATTATTTTCATTGAAATTATAGTCATAATTTTCCTTATTGGAATCACTCCATTAAACGCTAAAAGACTTAGGTTTCTCATACTAATCTTCAATTTTAGTCTGTATATCAAAACCCATAATTTCTAGATGTATTTTCAGTATTATTTTCCCCTAAGAATAACCAGTTATATTAAAAGAAGGATGAATGTTATTAGTAGTCCCCTCAATACTATTGTTATCAATATATATATATATATATAAATACCATAAATTTAGATCCATTAGTTAAAAAAAACATGGCCATTGTTAAAAAGATAGATAAATAATAACATAAATAAATAAATTTCTTAGATACCAAATATTTTTTGGAGTGGTTAACTCAGGATGGGTGGTGGGTGAATTGTGTTTCCATTTAAATTTCTATTTAAATAAATTTATAAAATTTAGTCCTCTAATTTTAAAAGAAAAAAGTTAACATATTCTATTGGTAAATATAATTAAATTGTTTTGAATAAATTATAAGAAGATTGAAAAACACTCTCTTAGTATTATCTAAGGATTATTCCAAACTCTTGAGATTATAATACATTCACTAAAATATAGAATTATGAAAGGTAAGAGATAACTATCAAAATACAGTTTGGTTAAATAGATTTTTAAAATGGTTTCCAAAATAGAGAGAACGAAACTTTTGAACACCATGAAATAAATATATAAGAGTTTCAGTCTCAAGTTGAGAACTAATACTCCCCAATTGTAAATCACCAATAGCCAAGAACAATGTATTAAATAATAATACCACTACACAACCTATATCATGTTTTATATAAACATTTATATAGATATAACATTAAAAATATACTCTTTCATTGTTTTTGTGGGATAAAAATGATAAGACAAAAATGATAGAGATTATCTCATAACCCCCAATATAGTACATGATAATGTTCCTTAAATATATAAAATATAAAGAATAAATATATGAAATTGGTAAAAATAATAGATCATGATAAAAGAAAATATTTTGAGGTATAAGATGAGTTATGTTGTTTTGCAAATGATTTTTCTCTTCTCAATGTTTATCTTTTTATTCAACAATGAGATGTGAGACAAAAGATGTTATTGGATATTGTAATAAAATTCAAATGAAAATAGAGTGACGAGTTCATGTATTTTTTCACTAACGTTATATTTTTCAATTCTTATGTTCATTCATACTTTTATCTACCATAATTCATCTTTAGAAGGAATACTTTATTTGAAAATAGCCATTAGAAACTCATCATTAAAAATCCACATAATTATTATAAAATCCAATCTCTTTAAATGATTCTAAACATCATCTAATTTTTCTTATAAATGTGTTTAGCATATTATATTTCATATATATAATACCCACTTTCGATATGGTAACTTTAATGAATTCTACATCATCTTCCATGACAGATTCCACACTTTGAGAGTGTTATGATTATATCTCTTAAAAAATCAATGAGGTAGATCGCTTGATATTATAGTTGACCACTTAAAATTATTTTCTATCACTTGGACATATGTTCAATCATAGAGTTTTTTAAATTCTGACATATTCTATTATCACTCAACTTTAACGAGTTACATAGTCTGTTTATCATTTTTCTAAAAGTCCAATTTTCACATACATTTTCTATCCTTCAACTTATGGAAAATTTGAATCTTATAGAATATCTAATTTCATAATGCTGTTAATAAAATACATTATGATATTTTAATAGATGCATGATTACTTCCATTTAGTTTTCTTCACATAGTTTCTCATGCGGTCAATCAAACTTACCAAGAAGTTTATCCAAGTGTAAAACCCCAACCCTAGTTGCCCAGAGTTAGTGCATTATTTTATTACATTGGAATGATCAAAATAAAATCAATTCTTGAAGGACCAATCGGTTTGGTAGCCTTAGGAAAACTAGATACAAACAAAAGATTCACACTATATAATAAAGTAAAAAACTACATAGTGTCTCTTGTGAAAACACAAATATCCCTTAGACTATCCCTCAAGGTCATTCATAATACACTTTTTTCATCCTGGTAAAAAATGAAACATAATAAATGGGTGATCTCCGATGCTCATTATGGTTAAACATTATGGCAAAATCTAACATAAATAAGCATAAAATTTTAAGGCAAGGAATGAAATGGAAACAAAAACCTTTTAAACATAATATTATGAATAATATGGAAATAATAAATCAAATAATACCATTTAAACTTTCACATGGATGTTTTACTAGTTGAATAATCACATGTAATATCAATAACAAAGCTCGTAACATGGAAATGCATAATGTCATACAAGATAACTATACCATCAAGGATTCATGCCAAGACCATTAATGTACAGTCAAGGCCGAGTTCCAAGAAACTAGTTCGTCTCATATAACATTATAATTCATCGAGGGGATATACTCGGCCTTGCCTATCACTTACTATGTCCAATGCATTCCTCTTATGAAAAATGTGACCCATAAAATAAACATTCGTATTAAAACTAACATACAAAATGTTAATACTTAAACCATAAACCATGAATGGTATAAATATAGAACATCCGGAGTCAAATATGTCACAAACCCTTTAATATAATATGGAAGATTGTATCATAATAAGTATACCTCGAAAAAGCATAAAATCCAATATAGGATGTTGAAATATTGGAAAATAATTTAATAAATTCATTAAAACTCTTTGAAGGAAATATCTCATTTTTACATTTAAATCATCTAAAATCTTCAAAATTATAAAATAAACCATTGATTTTGTAAATAATCCTATAATATTATTAGAAAATATTGTAAATTTTAATGCGTGATAATGGTAGAAAATATTTTCTTGCATCGTATAATTTTAAAAAACATTTTTTCCATAAATTTTCAAAATGGTCATAAAGTACCTCATTTTAAAAATGATTGAAATATTATTGTCAAAACATATTGTAAAAGTTAAAACATATTTAAAAATTACTTTAAAAAATTACTAATAATATTTTTAATTTATTTTTAAGAAACATTGACATGGATGATAAGGATGTTCGAGTAGATATTTACATATAACCAATCATGGATAAAAAAGAGATTGGAAAATTAACCCTTACCTTATACATTCCATTAGTCGAGGGTGAGTTAGTCTCCTATACAATAGTTAAAATATGTTATTAATTTATACTAGGACCATATATATATTTATTATATAATATATGATCCTTTTATTTCATTTTAAAACTATTTCAGTATTACCATAGTTTTTTGTGTTAATTGATTTGTTTTCCTGTGCATTTATTTTGGTGAAAGTCATGTTTGTTATGAATAGGATGTATTTTATTCATATTTGGAATTATAATTTTCTCATAATTATTATTTTTACTCCTCGTATAAATTTTAAAATCATTCATGAATGGTTAATGTGGAGAATGAATCTAATTTTGTCATAGATATGGAAGGTCGTACATACGGCACGAGCAACAATATCATTCTCTTAAGGGTTAAATGGTATTTTATTAGATGGTATATTAATTATAAAGAATAATTATAATGTTATATTCATTATTTAAATCCATTATATGCATCATTAAAACTATCCAAACAATGTAGTGTTGAATAATAAATTACACCACGACGTGGAGAAAGAAAGCCGTACGTATGCATGCATGGTAATATTTTTATTCGTAGAATGGATAAAATGATAAATATGATTATGAAAAAATTAAAAATAAATATAATCATTAAAAAGGTAATATATTTATTACATTATTATGGAAATAATATGGAATAGGATATAGAAGAAGAAATGAACTTTGATATAGGGGATAAAATAATTACCTCTTTTCAGGTGTCTCCTTTGGATTTTCCCAAAGGACTCCTTAGGATGGATTTCTACCCAAAGTGTGGACTCTAGGATGAAGTTATGGAATTTGGGAGAAAATATGTGTAGGGTTTGGCCAAAAAAAGGCTTTGGAGGTGTTAATTAATGAGAAGGAGAAGTTCCCATTTATAAGAGAGGAGATATGCACTTTTAGAAGATTATAAAATATTATTTTACTATACATTTAATTGTTAAATAGATTAAAAGTGATAATTTTTTAGGATAAGATTGTGATGGGTTGAAATCATCTCATACAATGATCTTTAATCACATTCAAGTGAAAATATTAACCTTATCTTTTGGGTTTAACTGTAAAACAGTTTAACTATTACCGTGTCTTCTTGTATTTTTACACTATAGGGTTAATATAGTTACTATAAACTAAGAAACGAACCCCATTGGTTAATTTATGAAATATTTATCACTATCCTAGTTATTTTGATGAACTGGATATTTTGATGAAATTTATAAAATTTAATATAATATTATTTACTTTAAAGTATCATTTATCTCAATTTCGATACTATTCAAACTTTCCCTTTAAAAAAATATAAAACCAACCTGATAAATTCAAAAAAACACTTTAAATATGTCACTAAAATGTCTCTATTATCTATAAAATTATTTTATTTCATTAATTAAGTAAAATTATAATTATTTTAATATTTTTAATATCAATTAATTGATTCATTCATTAATAATTCAATTACAACATCCTTATTGTGTCACCATTTTATTTAATTATTTATTTCATAAAATAATAAATAAAATACAAATTTTTATGAAATAATTTCATATTTCTAAAGACTATTTCTAGTATACCATATCACTTATGTATCATCATAATAAAAGTAACATGGTTATTAAAAATTGAAAATTATATTTTTAACACTTTAAATAAAATATAATAAATGTCTTGATCTAACACATGTGGCATAAAAATAATAGTATTTTTGAAATAAAGTTTATTTTGGTCTTAATATACATATACAGTGATATTATTACAAGTTTTAGGGTAATATGTTATTATAATAATATTAATTTTACCTGTAATTACACTATTTACCTTTAACTGTGGTAAATAAATTCCAATCATTACTATTCACCAAAAATTATTTTGATCTTATTATACCAAATTTTTCATATTGATTACTACCATGTAACATGATTTTTCTAAATTCAATTCAACGAAGCAGAAAATCTTTTGTTTAATGTGAATGCTATAGATGTGGCTAGAATTCGGGTAAAAGAGACGTTCAAAAGTTTAATAAATATTTTATTCTAATTCTGTTATAAAATGATTCCAATAAACTATATTAGATTAATATATATATATATTATTTACCTATTGTGACTTTAAAATAAATCAACAATAAAATAATTATTTAAATGAAAAAGTCTTTTTTTAACTACAATGTAGTATTCTTCCATATTCATCGAAAAAGAAATCTTTTCGGAAAATTTCAAAAAAAATTCACCATAAGCTAATTTTGAAATTTTGAATTAAAAATTGAATCCAATTTTTAAAAATAAAATCTATAAATAACATAATTTGGGTAATACTATTCATAACTTCTTATTAAATGACAACTTTAAAAGGTCATGGCCTGCTCGAACCCGGTGTTGTGTGTAGTGTATGCTATTGAATTGTTTAAATAGAAGTATATCATGGATGTTTTGGGTGTTACAGTCTTCCCTCATTAAAATAATTTTATCCTTGAAATTTATAGAATATTACTACATAAAAATATTTGGGTTCTTTTTTATCATAAGTTCGTTTGGTTCCCACGTCGCCTCTTCCATTTTATGGTTTCTCTAAAGAACTATTACCAGACGAGCCGTCTGATTCATCAAAACTTGTTATATATTATTAAGAATCTTTATAGGATATTCACAATAATATTGATCAGGTTCTAGTTTTATTTCGTCAATGGTGAGTACATGCATTGGTTCGGGGATGTATTTCCTTAATAGTGATACGTGGAACACATCTTGAACCATGGAGAGACTTGGCAGTATTTTCAAATAGTAAGCTATAGATACAATTAATTCCATAATTTAAAATGTACCAATGTACATGGGACTTAATTTAACCTTCTTTCCAAATCATATAACACCTTTCCTGGGAGGTACCTTCAAGAAAACAAAATATTCTTCTTGAAATTCCAAATCCTTCTTTCGATTGTTGGTATAGATATTTTTTATAATTTGAGATGTTTTGATGTGGGGTTGGAAAATATTCACCTTTTCTAATGTTTCTTTAACATGTTTTTGGCCTATGAGTTTTCTTTCTCCAATATCCTCCCAACAAGTTGGTGTACAACATCTATTTCTATATAACACTTCATATGGTTCCTTATGTATACTTGAATGGAAGGTATTGTTATATGAAATTTTTAATTGAGGTAAATATTGATCCCGCATACCATGAAAGTCAACTAAGAACAATCTCAACTTGTCTTATAATTTTTGTATAGTCCTTTCTGATTGTCCATTAGTTTTAGGTGTTTTGTAGTGCTCAAGTGAAGCTTAGTATATGGGGCTTCCAAATAGTTTTCATGAATTTTGATCTAAAAATGGGATTATGATCAGAAAAAATCGATAGGGGTACACCATGAAGTATTTAAACATCATTAATATATAGTCTTAATAAATGTTCAAGTGGTGAATCTTCTCTTATAGTAAGAAAATATTCTGATTTGGTAGATAATGAACAATAACCCATATCATATTATTCCTTATGGGAGTCATTGTTAGCCCCATGAAAAAGTCCATCATAAAGTTCATCATAATATAATCCCATTTCCACACAGGTATTGGTTGAGGTTTCATGACACATCTATGTTGTTGTCTTATAGCCTTCACCAACTGAAAAACCAATCATCTTGACACATAAACCACAATCTTCTTCCTCATGTTGTCCCACAAAAAAATTTCTTTCAAATATAAATACATCAGAGTGATACCATATTGTATAGATAAATTGGAGCTTTGAGTATCATCCAAAAATTCCATTTTTTTACTCAGGTATAATAGGAAAACAAAGAATCTTCCCATATATCAAAATTCAATCTTCATATATGTAGTCAATCAATCTCCCACAATTCACAGCTATAATTTTCTTTTTAAAATCCTCATCATCAGTCTGAGAATTTTTTGTCATTTTCAATAAATATGGTTTGGAATAAATTTGAAAAATTAGTGGTTTTCACCTTCTATGATAATCCCCATATCCATCTTTACTATATCCATAAACAAATGATCCCTTTAAACACTCATCTTGTTTAGAAATACATTGTCCTTTCTATTCAAATAATCCACCAAATTATTTTCATTCCTGAGATGGTAGTGTATTGTGAAATTGTAATTCTTGAGTAGCTCAATCCATCTCCTTTATCTCATTTTGAGTTTTTTTCATGAGAAAATATATTTCAAACTCTTGTGATGTGTATATATCTCACATCTTTCACAATAGAGATAGTGTCCCCGTATCATTAGTGAAAAACATACTAAAGATAACTATAAGTCATGAGTCGGATACTATCGTTCAAGAATTCTTAATTTCCAGGATGCATAATTAAAAAATCGATAATTCTACATGAGGAAACAACCAATTCATTTCCATGATGCATCACTATAAATCACAATACCATTATTTCCAGATTGTAATGTTAAGAGAGAAGCATTGACTAATATTATATTTATTTCTTCAAAACATTATTCACACACTTTTTTCAAAATGAATTTAACTCCTTTACATGTGATAATGGTTATAGAGTTAGCCAATTGGGAAATATTATGGACAAAATGTCAATAGTCACCTACTGAACCAATAAAACTACACACCTCAGTTATGTTATTCATTGATAGCCATTCTTGGATTTCCTTTTTCTTTGACAGATCAAAATAGATTCCATCCATCATGAAAATATGGATATGAAAAGAAATATCCTAAAGATAGAATTCAGACATGTTAAATTTACTATATAATTCATTTTATATTAGAGTCCTTAGAACAATCCGTAAGGGGATCTCATGGTCTTCATAACTTTTATAGTGTTCCAAGATATAATCAATAAATACGATGAAATTTTTTTCAAGATATTACCTGAACACTCTTTTATTTACATCAATGAAAACATAGGGTGCATTAGTCAATCCAAATGGAATTACTGTAAATTTGTACTGATGATACCTCGTTCAGAATGATGTCATTGAAATATCTATCTTTTTACACATAATTGATGATATCCAGAATGATGTTCAATTTTCAAAAAATATAGAGCTGCATGAAGTTGTTCATATAAATCACCATGTATAAAGGGGATAATTTTTCTTTATTGTAATAGAATTGATTTTACTGTATACAATGAATAAACTCATTGATCCATTATTATTCTTAACAAAAAGAACATGGGCTCTCCATTGAGAAACACTAGGGAGAATAAATCCTTTTTACTCAAATCTTATAGTTGTTTCTTCAAATCTACAAATTCCATTGTGGCAATTCTATAAGGATTATTGGATATTGGTCTTGCATCATAAATAAAATTAATAGAATACTCAACTTCACGCTCTCGGGGGTGTCTAGGTAAATCTTGAGGAAAAGCATCAATGTATTTCTTTACAATACATACATCTTAAAATTGAATAGTTCTTTGTTTATCCCTAAAATTTATTTCCTCTGACTCCCCACGAATATTATTTATTAAATATACTTCGGGTGGATTTTGATAAGAAATAGGTGATAAATTTTATTCTATAATGATAATGGATTCTATATTATCCTCACAAATCATAACATCCTTCTTCTTACTATAAATTTTCTCATCATATTTTGACAGTCAATCCATACTAAGAATTATATTAAATTTGAACATAGGTAGGAAAATATTGTCAATATATAATTCATGTTTATATTCCATAATGGTAATTTCATAACTCATCTTTGTTGTAATTAGAATTCCCTTAAGGATTTTGATTGACAGCTCCATTATTAAAGTGAATTTGACATATTTAATTTTTAATGAAATCTAGAAAGGTATAAAGGACTGTGATGATCCATAATAAAATAAATATTTTCCTATATTTGATTTGATGATTATAGTATTAGCCAAAATGTCATTAATAGTTTCAACATCAGTAGTTGTGATCGAAATAGTTGGGCCTTGATCCCTTCGTTGTTTTAGAGGTATGTTTCCTTAATTCTTAGGACAATCATTTACAGAATGTCCCATTTCATTACAATTGGAGCATTGAAAATTTAAAAAAATATATCTTACCCATTTCAATAATGAGATTCGTGGCCTCTTTATCCACACTTGTCAAAAACTATCATCCCCTTTAGGCATGTATCGAGGCGTTTCATAAAACAATTATTGCAGGGTACACAATCTGGTTTTCCCCTCTTTCCCTTATTTCATTTCCTAGAGTGTTCAACAAACCTCTTCGTCTCGTGATTCCCTTTAAATTAATAAGACATAGAGAATTACTTTTATCTCTTGAGATCATGTGAGTATATATCTTTTTATGATGAGAAATATTGTGATACCAATGATCATTGGAGGAATGGTTTTAACCCATCAAAGAATAAATGAATCATACTTCTTGGGTTATGTATGCAGTCTACAGAATGAATTTTCAACCTTGTGTAGTTATCCTCAAACTTTTCAAAATTCTCATTATATTTTTTCCTCAAACTCATAAATTGAATTTCCATATCATCTCGATGTTCAAAATGAGAGTGTCCTTTTATAAAATGTTCTTTAAACTCCCTCCATTACATATTTTCAATTTATTCACCCTCCTTCCTATTTTTTTTATTAATTTCCACCATTGATCTACATATTCAGAGAGATGATAAGCCGCCTTGACAACCTTTTCCCTTTAGTTACTACCAAAAGAAAGAAATATTTTATCTATAGAACTTATCCATTACATAGCTAGAAATGTATTATTAGTCCCATTTATTGTGGAAGGTTGTTGTCTCATGAATCATTCTAACATTGATCCTCTGAATTGTGGATCAGGGTTCTCCATACAGGTAAGGTTATTATTCATAACCAAAGTAAGCTATCCTAGTATGGTTGTAATCTATTCATCACCTGTTTTATCACTATATCCAATAACATTATATTTCATAGGAGGTAAATCCCAACATGGATTATGTGTGTTGATACGGTTTCTATTTCTTCCACAAGATGCCCTTTTTAAACAATGGTATACACTATAATATGTTATGAATCATAATGCATAAATAAAAAATAGTAAAATACTTAACATAAATTGATAAATTTATGAATAATCAATCCATAATCATAATCATGTTTCTTTGAGGACATTTTTTATCATAAATACATCATAAAGGTTTGTAAAGAAAATATGAATTATCCCAAGAATATCCACCGAGAGTGTCAAACCAAGTGTACAGCAAGGCCCGTTATCGTGTACCAGATTACCCCAAGCCAATCTCAGAACATCTAATCAATGTTTTCACCACAAGGTACATCTTTTTCAGAACAACATCAATATGTAGTATCTATACAATGATGTATTTTTTATGAATACCCACATAATCTCTATAATACCAAAATACTAGGACGTTATTATATACTTATACTCAATGTATATCTTAGGGAAATGTACCCTAATCAAAATTGTTTTATAAGTATAGTTTCCATGGTTTGTACTAAACGTCCTCTGATACCAACTATAATACCCCAAACCCAGTTTCCTAGAAATGGAACATTATTTTATTACAGTGGCATGATCATAAGAAAATCAAATCATGAAGGACTGATCGGTTTAATAGCCTTAGAAAAAATATACAAAAACATATTTTTTACATTACATCATGAAATAAATAACTACACAGTGTCATCTTTGAACACTTAAATATCCCTTATACTATCACTATAGTTCATTCATAATATACTTCATTGCATCTGGGGTAAAAATGAAACATAATAAAGTGGTGATCTCGAATTTCAAGTAAGGATAAACATTATAGTATAAGCGACCATAAATAAGCATAAACTTTTAAGATAAGGTGTTAAGAAAAAAAAGCCTTTTAAAAATAATATTCTATATAAAATGGAAAGAATAAATCATATTATTCCATTTAAACTTTCAAATTGATATTATAGTAGTCGAATAAACACATGTAATATAAATAACTAATCTAATAATGAGGAACTGTATAATATCAAATATCATAAATATACTATCAATCCCTCGTGCCAAGAACATTCCATACCATAAAGGCCTTGTTACAAGACACAAGCTTTCCTCATGAGACCTGCTAATACATATAGGGGCTCTACAAAGCCCCTGCCATCACATAATGAGTCCAATTCATTACTCTTATGAAAAGGGTGAAACATGACATAAACATTCATCTTAAAACTATAATACGAAATGTTAATACTTTAACAATAAACCATGAATACTATAATCATAGAACATCCATAGTCAAATATGTCATAAACTACTCAATAAAATATGGAAGATTGTATCACAATTATTCATCCTCAAATAAGAATAAAATCCAAGAAAGGATTTTTACATAGATGAAAATAATTTAATGAATTCAACAAAACTCTTTGATGTAAATATCACGTTTTTTATTTTCAAATCATTTTGGAGCCACACAATTATAAAAAAACATTTATTTTAAAAATGACCTTATAATATTGTATGTAAAGATTATAAATGTTAAGGCATCATAATAAGGGAAAATATCTTCTTGCACCGTATAAGTTAAAAAAAATTCTTTCCTTAAATTGATCAAAAGGATTATAAAGTACGTCGTTTGGAAAAAAGTGGAAATATTAATTTGAAAACACTTTTTAAAAATTCAAACATGGGTAAAAATAACTTTAAAAATTTATAGATAATATTTTGAATTTCATTTTAAGAAAAATAGGCATGGATGATAAGGATGTCATAGTAGATAGTTACATATAAGAATAATCAGATAATAAAGAGATTTTGAAATTAAACCTTACCTAGTAATTTCATTTAGTCATGGGTGGGTTTTTCTATAATATAATGGTTAAATTTTTTTATTAAATTATACTAAGAAAATATCCATATTTATGATATCATATATGATCCTCTTATATCATTTTATTAAGAGTTAAGTATTACCATTATCTTGGGTGTTAAATGCTTTGTTTTCCTTTGCATGTTTTGTGGTGTAAGTCATGTTTGTTATGAATAGGAAGTATTTTATTCATATAAAGAATGATTTTAAGCTCAAAATTAATAATTTTAATAATCATATCAATTTTATAATCATTCTTGAATAGTTAATGTGGATAATTAATCTGATTTTGTCACAGATATGGTAGGTTGTACGTACGCTCGAGCGACAATTTCATTCTATTAATGGTTAAATGGTATATAATTTGATGGTATATTAATTATAAAAAATAATTATCATGTTATATTAAATATTTAATTCCATTATATGTATCATTATGACCATCCAAATAAAGTAGTGTTTTATAATAAATTACACCACAGTGTGGACATGGTAGTCCATACTTACATATGCATGGTCATGTTTGTATTTGTAGGATAGACAAAGAAGAATTATGGTTTTTACCAAAATTGTAATAACATATAATAATTTAGAAGGTGATGGATTTATTAATTTAGTATGGAAACAACATATAATTGTATGTAGAACAAGAAAAATACTTTTAAAGTGGTGATAAACCAATTACCTCTTTTCATGTGTCTCATTTTGATTTTCACTAAAGGACTCCTTAGGTTGGGTTTTGGCCAAATGTGTGGCCTCTAGGATTAAGTGATGGAATGTTTGAGAAATAGGGGTCTGGGTATGGCTGATCAATGGGATTTGGAACTGTGAATTAAAGAGAATGATAAGTGTGATTTTATAAGAGAGGCGAATGGCACTTTTTGATAATCTTAAAATATTAATTTATTATAAATTGATGATTAGTTTAACATAACTCCAAAGTGATTTATTTTGAGGCAAATATGTGGATAGGTTGAAATCATATTGGACAATAATTTTTGGAATTGTTCGGGTTAGAAAAGTTTCTTCAATTGAGTTTATCCCTTAGTTAAACTGTTAAACTCTTAATATGTCTTCTTGTATTTGTACACTATCTGGTTAATATAGTTACTAAAAATTCCAAATAAGCCCCCATTGGATCATTTATAAAATATTTAATTCTATCCTATTAATCTTGTTGAACCTGAGATGTTTTTTATTTTTATGACATTTAATTAAATATTTTTTATTTTAAAGTATCATTTATGTCAATTTTGATACTATTAAAAATTTTAATTTTAAAAAATTATAAAACCAATATGAAAACATCAAACCAATACTTATAATATGTCACTAAAATTTCTATTTTATCTATGAAATTCATTTATGTCCTTAAATAAGTCAAATTATATTTATTTTAATATTTTTCATATCAGTTAATTGATTCTTTATTTTATAATTGTGTCACCATTTAATTTAATTATTTATTTCCAAAAATTATAAATATATTATGATTATATAGATAACCATTTTATCTTTATAAATACTATTTACAGTTCACTATATCACTTATGTATCCTCATATTAAAAATAAAATAGTTATTAAATTATGAATATGACATTTCTAACAGTTATTAAAATAAAATATAATAAATGTCTTAATGTAACACATGTGGATTAAGAAGGATTCTATTTTCAAAATAAGGTTGATTTTGGTGGACATATACTTATCCAGTGGGATTAGTACAAGTGTTAGGGTAATATTATACTATAATAATATTAATTTTACCATTAAGTGTCCTATTTAACTTTAACCACAGTAAATAAAATCGACAAGTTACTATTGAAAACAAATTATTTTGATATTATTAGTAAAAATTATTCATACTGATTACTATCATGTATGTTTTTTTTCAAAATTCAAGTCCTAGAAGTACTAAAAGTATGTTTAATTCAAATCTCATAGATGTGGCTAGAATGTGGGTAAAAGAGATGTTAAACTGTTTAATACCTTTTTATATATAATTATATTATAAAATGATTCAAATGAAATATATTAGAATAATATATATAATATTTATATATTTTGAATTGAAAATCAATTTAAATTAAAATAATTATTTAAATGAAAAAGTCGGTTTTTAACAACAAAGCAGTATTTTCGCTATTCATCAAAATTTAAATCTTTTCAGAAAATGACCAAAATTTCACCCTAAGATAATTTTGATATTTTGAATTAAAAAAAGAATCCTATTTTGAAAAATAAAAATTATAAATTTCATAATTTGGTTAGTACTATCCAGAACTGCATTTTAAATAGTCAGTTTGAAAGTTCATGGTGTGTTAGAACTCGATATTGTGTGTAGTGCACACTATTGAATTATTTAAAAGGAAGTGTATCATGGATTATTGGGGTCTTACACCAAGATTTTATGATAAAATGACTATGGTTGATCACTTAGGCGTGTGGTCAATCCTATTTCCTTTCAGTTGATCCATTTGGTTTTCAGTATCTTCACATACCTTGCAAATATTCCACTTTTTCTCATGGTCAACAATAACTACTGCTATTTTTTAATATCAATTCAATACATAAATTTTTTCAATATTTTTCAGAAAAGGATTATCCTTTCTAAAACATTGAATAAATTAGAAGCAATATAAGCTTGGTATGTTATTATTTAACTGAGGAATTGTTAGACTAAGCCAACACATGACATTAATATTATTGTAGGATAAGATAATAAAAAATAATTCCATAATATAATGAAAATTATATTATAATGTACCCATGGAAAAAATGGGCAAAAATTGATAAAATTGATATTAATAACTATTTATTCAGTAGTGAAAGGTATAATATTGGGAAGCTAATTCCATACTATAATCTAATACATAATGATCATAACGTCACAAAAATAACTTTTAATGCAATGAAATACACTAAATATTCATAAACATCTTTGTCTCATAAGACCTATAAATGTATCAAGGGGTTATATAATTCCATCCCCCCAATCACTTGTTTCAGCCCAATTCATTCATCAAATTTGAATCAAAATAATCAATTATCAATCAACCTTTAAAATAATCATTCAAATTTAAAGAAGAATATATAGAATTCAAATAATTTTACCGATGTGAAATAAAGTTATAACATTATCATAACCCATCCATAGAAATAAGTTGGATCGTTAAACAATACATAGTTAACTTTCCAATAATTAGCCAGTTTGGAATGACAATATAAAAAACACAAATAGTATTCCCCATGTCAAATAATGGGAAAAAATTTATAATCCATCCAATGAAATACGGTTGACAGTCTAACATTACATAATAAATTTTAAATTGATCAACTATATTAGAATAATGATATACATATTTTAAATAGTTCCCTAATCAATAAATGTAATGACTTACTATGTAGGAATCCCTCATGATATAATTGTATGGATTAACAGTATATGTTTAAGTAAATAATTTCACCAATAAATCAACATATAACATCTAGGTTTACACTTTTCAAAAAAAATAATGTAAAATAGGGTACATAAAAAGAAAATACACTTGAAGAATAATGCTTACTATAAAATATTATAAATCAAATAATGGAGATTTGATCAATCAGTGTCCATTAAGGGAAACATACTCCAGATTGTAAAAAAATATTCAATTGGGATTTATCTAGTTGGAATTTAAATTAATTGAGAATAGTGTGGGAATACCTCATAATATAATCTTATTTAGAAGTTTCCCAACTTATATAAAATGAAAATGTTTAAGGGAACGATCATAACTCAATGAATCAAAATTGAGTTACAAAAAATTGTTATGACTCGGATAACACTTAAAACAAAATACATATAAAGGAAATAATAATATATGTCTTATATTATCACATGTACTATTTTTAAGTAATTTATTTAACACTGATGTTATATTAACTCAATTGAATACTATTCAAATGATACGTGGTGTATAGAATATAACATGTCTAAAATAATCAGAATTGATAACATGAAAACCCTTTTAGATTGAGTATCATATTAACAAAACCCAATGAAATAGATAGATTGTAATTCAACATAAATTTAAATGAATAAAATATATGGAAAGATATGATATCTCAAAAATCATCTACATTCACCACAAAAATGAAATTGTGTTCATAATACAAAACATGTCTCAATGAGTGGAATTTGAGATGAAAATCCATACCTTATATTACCGCTTACTCAACCATGATCCAAACACAATTTTAATGAACATAACTATATTTATCACTTATATAGAAACCATAATACAAAAACACTATCATTTATATATATATATATATATATATTATAACCATATTTTAAAAATATAAATTTTGGTTATTGTTTATATAAATTATCGGGTGCTAGAAAATTTAGTTACCCGTTTCCTGCAAACTTCTCAAAGACAATATCAATTCTCAATAAGTTTTTTGAAGTTCATAATTTCTTTATTATTTAATGTACTCTAATATATATTCCAACATGTTTTATAATGTTTGACAATAATTTTATATGAGTTGTTTCTGATGCTTTCATTGGGGCTACGATACACCTCCTTGGGTGCTAGCTTCTATTTCCCTATATTCCGACATTCTAATGGTGTTCGGAACTCATCACTTTCATCAATGATATAAACTCTATAATCAAAACAATATTATGGGATATAGGTTCATACTTCCATGAATTTTTCTTTTAAAACCATTTCGTAGTTTTGGTTTCCCTCATAGATTAAGAAATCATTATGGAACATATTTCTGATTCCATCTCAAGGTGGACAGTGGCTAATTATGCAACTTATATATCAATAGGGAATCAACCTTTGGTCTGGAGAGTAGACTTGTTGTAAATCTAAGGATATGTATGGAAATTGTGTTTATGGGGAACCTGTGAATCTTTCTCCTTGAAAAGAATCTCATATGAGGCATCTTAGGTGCAAAACTTAATGCATCCTTGGTCGATCACAAGGTAGTTAACAACATGGGTGAATGTATTCCAAAGATTTTTACCTCAAGCGTCCCATGTTTATAATGGGGTATGTAATATTGGTTAGGGTATGATTTTAACATCTTGTGTGGATGGGTACACGGTTAAAGTTTTTTCTAGAAAGTTTGGGTGGTGATTTAATGTCATTATAAGACAAATTGGTTAATCAGAAAACCCTATGAAGGTAGATTAATATAGGAGTGTATCTAATAGGAACACTATAAAACTCATGTTGGTGGATCAGAATGATCTTTGAGGATGATTTAGAATGGATGGATCAGAATTTCTCTTAAGGAGTATCTAGGATTGATGGATCATAATTCCCCTTGAGGCAGATCTAGGATGTGTATCCCTATGAGGGAATATGAAACACATCTATGGATAGGTCAAAATGACCATTGTGGCATATCAGAATGTTTAAATTATAAGGCCCCTTAATGAGTATTCCAAATGGATGGATTAGAATTCCCCTTGAGGTGGATCCACGATGGTTGGATCAGAATGCGCCTTGAGGTAGATCGGAGAGGTTCCTCCCTATGAGGTAAGATGTCACACCTATGAAGATGGATCAAATCACCCATTATGTTGGATCCATAATGGATTGATAAGAATTCAACTTAAGGAGGATCCAAGATAGGTAGATCAGAATTCCCTTTGAGGTAGATCTATGAGGTTCATCCTTAGGGGGAAGAGGTCACACATGGTTGGATAGATCAGAATGTCCCTTGAGGTGTATCTAGGATAGATATATTAGAATTACCCTTGAGGTGGATATGGGATGGACGTATGATGATTTACATTGAGGCTGATCTATAATGGATGAATTATAATTCTCGTTGAGGAGAATCATGGAGGTGTGTCCCTAAGAGAAAAGATGCCACACCCAGTTGGATGGATCAAAATTCCCCTTAAAGCATATTTGGGGTGGATGGATCATGACATCCCTTGAGGTGGATTTTGGATGGATGGATCCAAATTCCCATTAAGGAAGATACCATGCGGGGATAGATCTTAATTCCCTGTTAGATGCATCTTAAATGGATGTTTTAGGTCACCTATAGATGTGGATCCATGATAGATGAATCGGAATTCATCTCAAGGTGCATCTAGGGGTGTGTCTCTAGGAGGAAAAATTCCACACTTGGGTTTATTGATGTTGGGATTTAACCAAGGGGATGCATCATATGTACCTTGAATAATATGTAGGGATCGAAACAAACCTAGTTCAATGTCACAGTCTATGTTTGTGTGATAGGACGGATCAATGTAGTTTAACATCATGAAGTAAGGATTCTTATATCCATAAATGAGCATTGATGAGGGATGGTTTGGGGCTTACACGTAGAAGATTCCCTGTTGGTGTGGCTTCTACTCCATGGTAGGAGAGGGTGGTATCCGATGACATATATACATGGTCCATACTATGTTCATCGTATAATGTAATGATATAGTTTACATCATGTGTTGAGGGAATAGTCATGTCGTTTAATTTCATATAACTAATACGTGGAGCTATGGAGTTTTACATCATATAGCTCAGACATGGAACAGATCAATCCCCAAGAGATACTATGTCAAGGTGTGAGTAATATTATTCATATTGAATCATTTCTGAGATAGGTACATAGTTTCCCTCAAATATGCCACTCTAAGGGATTATGTTACCACTACTCATGTGCCTTTGGTTGCAACATGGAATTGGAAGTTCCATAGAGTAGTGGTCAGTTACGAGTCTTCTGTTGGGGTCCCTATACATAGAATATAAATGTGTCTACTTACCTATTCTTAGAATAAATATATAGGATGAAGTTCTAGGCCACACTTTGAGTGAATTTGGTGAACAAAGTACTTCCTAGAACTGGTAAAGTAGGGTCTTGGGGTGATGGTGAGCAAACACTTGATTGGAATGGGGGCCCTCAGCACTCGACCTTGACTAAAGGGTTTATTAGGAAGTATACACCATGGAGAGGCCTTGGGGAGGGTTGTTTTAAATATTTTTTTCCTCACCTAGGGGTGCCTTATAAAGATCAAGTACCTCATGGAGGTCAAAAGATTCAAAAAAGGGTAGGATTATTTAAACTATCTATCCTTTATTTGGGGTAATGTGTATGTTCTAATAGTATGGGATTTACGAAGGGTAGATGCCTCATGAAGGATGGATTCCTTGCAAAAACTGAAGACTGGTATGGGGGATTCTTTTTCTATGGATGAAATAAAATTCATGAAGGGAGTCTCTACTTTGAGTGTAGGCTCTCAAAAACACATGGGATGTGCTTCATAAGGAATTTATACCTTGGGGAATATATATTCTCTTTCACTCATAAATATCATGTGTTTTGGGAACAAGGAGTGATCTTGAGATGTTGAATGGTAAAAAATATGCATGAAGATTCATATAGATGGATGTTTTTATAGAGTGTGGGTTTAACAATGATTAGAGGCATTCGTGAAGCTTTATGAGCTTTGAGGGTGATAGGGATCCGAATTCTAATGATATTTTGTGAAGATCACCATAAACCATTCAAATTATCATAACGAACTTCATGAATCAATGGTGAAACTTTGTGGAGCTCACTATTAGGAATCCGTGTGTCTGATACCTTTACGAGCGGTGCCCATTTGAAAAGGTGGTGAGCTTCAAAAATATACCTTTTGAAGGAATTTTGGATCATATTCACTTTGAACTATCAATTCCTTCTTCAAACATTCCTATTATATGATTATTTTGGCATCAACCCCATCCCCCTATAATTGGAGCTAATCAGGAAAAATAAAATTTGATTCTTAGGGTGAGTTACTGAAAAAAAATGTAAATTAACTCTGGTGTACTAAGCTTAATCATAGATCCCTTTCATTATTCCCACTTTATAAATCCCTTTGACAACCATGAGAAGACATGCACTTATAAATAATTTGTGAAAACTAGACTTTCACAAAGTGAAAATAATTTTCACCCTTTTTTTGAATCACAAACACTTCATGAGTTCTTTACGATTTTGATCCCCATAACTCGCGAATCTAACCTTCTTCATCACCTTAGCTTTGGGAAAATTTCTCCATGGATAGTGATATATAAACCCAGCGTTTTTTAAATGACCTACATCACCACAACTATCACATTAAGATCTCCTTGATAAGAACATTGTAAACCAGACTCAAAAAAACTCATATTTATTTAGTAGAATAGACACTGAAGGGGCCAATTATACTACCGGTCATTAGGATAAAATGGATGGGAAAATAATGATCTGGGAGAGAATATAAATTTCTTTAGATCATGAATCACTAATTTCATAGCTAATAGAAGTGAAATGGGAGTATTTGATGTGAATGTGGATATCTCTTGATGGATTTGGGAATAGGGGTGATGTATTAATCCCTAAGTCTATTAGAGAAAATCCCTCCTACTTAGTCATAATCTCACATTAAATATACAAGTGGAATAAGTAAGTTGGCAGATATATCATGAAGGATTGTTTTTCTCTCACAACACACAATCTATAAAACCATGTCATCAAAATCATTGGGAATAAGTTGAAAGGTCGGACATCCCCCTGGTAGAATTATATGATTCTCAAGATGTATTTATGGGATCCTCTAATAGGATGGACGAACAATTGGGATCCATGCCAGGGTGGAAACATCACTAAGTAATTGGTCTGGGATTATTGGATGTTTTCATCATGAAATGTAATTGAGGTCAAGATGAAATGAGTGGGACTCTATGATATATAATGGGAATCACAATTTCATGTCTTCCACCACTTGGATATCACACCATAGCTGTTGAGAAGGTGGTAACTAAGGACAGTCACTTTCCATCTGTATGAGGGGGAGTTTGGTATCATCCTATAGAATATTCACCTATTTGTTGGGATTCCAATCCAAGGGGATATATATGATGAGTTCCTCCCAATAGAGAATAATTAATAGGAATAATAATAAAATATATCTCTTGTGAGGGAGTTATTGATCTTGGTTAATGGTGAGGATGATGAAATTTTGGGGATAAGGGTATCCCATTCAAATAGTGGTTCTCTAAATTTCAGAACAATCTAGTGGATATGAAACCTAGAAGACCATACATGTTCCCTAAGGCATTATATAGTGTAAATTTTCACTTATACTATTATATATTAGTGGCATTCTAGTGGAAGATTTGGGGATACAATATAAACCCTAAAGCTCATGTGGTTAGACTGGAAGGGTTCATTACTATGTTTATCTACAAAGGGATGCCCCATGTTTGGGATTCACATTTAGGGATGTGTCCAAGAACATTAATTATGGATTCCATGCTGATGATGGTGTAGTATGTTAATTTTTGTATCCCAAGATTGTTAAATATATAAAAGGTGATTTTCCACCTCATCCAGTGGAAGACCCCGCTCCATGTGTGCATGACCCTCTATTTATTGTATAGTTGGATCTTTGTTCACATGGGGGATATGAATACACAAAATCTATCTCCACTCCCACTAAGAGCATCCAACCAGTGATTATAAATATCCTGACTAGTTTCCCACTCATGTTTGGACATTTGGATGTGTGAGAAACTGTCAGGATAGCATAGTGATTCATGTTTTACATATTACCCCTTCCAATGGATAAGGTGAACAAAGATGGTTTGAAGAACATCAAGCAGCGATCATGACTCCTAGAATTTTGGGATTGGGTACTTCTGGTGGGAATTGAATGCGATATTATTTTTGTTCCATAAAACCGACACCAGTTTGTAATGAAATTAATAACCCTACTGCAACTGACCCGAAAGTTGTACATAGACGTGCCTTATGAGTTACAACCATCAATAATTTTAAAATTTTAATTCATATTCATGCATGAGGTTGGAGAAATATGGAAGAAGATACCATCGCCTATTACCACATATGGGATAATCTATGAATATACAATGATATGGGAGAGTGCATATCCTGAGGAGATATTGATGCATTGAACCACTCCGGATGATGGAGGAGAGGTCATACAGACAGCGGGTTGAGGGTGAGTGGTGGTTGGAGTGTACCATGGAGGTGGAATTAGCTTAGTGGGTAGAGAAGTAGCTTGAGATATGGTAGTCCCAAGATAATCACATGAGAATGTTATAGGGAGAAGAGAGAAAATAAGCTCATCTTTCCTGGGTAAGCAAACATAGAATGAAATTGAACCCTCTAGGGAAGTTATGATGGTATTTTTCCAACCTTTGTGGAAGAATATAGGTAGTAAAAACATTGTTAGTGATGCGGTCATCCTAGAATATTTGGAGAGTTTATGGAATCTTTAGATAGATTGACCAACATCATGATTTTTAGTTGGATCTCAACATATAGGTTGTACTCCTTATTGGGTTAGGTCATTCCATGGTCAGCTTCAACATGCCCTAGGATTAAGTAGTAAAATATATCAAAGAGTTGGAGGATATAGTCTACTTTTGGGGAACATCACATTTTCTAACCTCCTGGGAAAAAGTGATCTTAGGGATGACCTCCTCCTCAAAACCCTTAGCAATTTTGTTTGATGCTCATGCACCTCTACAAGGAACCTAATATGAGACTTGGTGGGAGAGGCACCTACTGGGGATCTTCTATGGAAGGTGGCCTCTCCATTGATTAGGTGAATACTTTGATATTATCAAATTTTAGAGCTACCAAGCCCCTAATATAATTTTAGAACACTTTTTCCACTTATACTTGGATGGGAAATAATGGAGGAGGGAGAGGTTTATAATGAACCTCATGAAGAGGTTGAGGTACCATCAACCCTTGATGGGGTAATTGTGGAGGCCTTCCTTGATGATATGACTAAGAGAGAACAACCATCAACTGAATAAATGCCTTCAACAAAAGAGAATGTTTCTAGGCGAACTCCCTTTCTATAGGGATTTCCCATAAACTTGTCTGATATGGAATCCAATATTCCTTACATAACTGTTCATTTTATAATAAATAAAAGATAGCATATCTACTACTTTAGTTCCTTGGAAATACATACATAATACATAAAATCATAAAAAATATATCTAAATCACATTGAATAAAATTTTTATGGGTAAAACTTGAGCCTTATTTACTACATCCCATAAGCTAGGGACATACATAAAATGAAATGGGTGATCATGAAGCCCAGTAAGAGAAAAAATAAGGATATATAACATGTGATCTTGAGACATAACAATAATAATAAAAGTAATAATGATAAGGAAGGAGAAGGAGACATATAATAATAATAGAAACATTAATTATAACATGGAAATGTAGATAAATCATTTAAATAAGAGATTAATAATCATATCACCGTGTTTTATCACTAATGTGTAATAAGTAAAAATTACCAAGATTATTCAATGATATATTGTAAATCATGTCATATCTAGAGATTAAATTCCTTAACTAATGCATTATATCACTATCAGGGAACTCCATTAATATTTCATTATTTTATGTGATCCATATAGATAATAATAAATCATCTCATTAATAACATATGGAAAATAAAGAACATGTTTCTTATCAAAATCATTGAATACAAAATATCTTAAACATATGATCATTACTTAATTTTTAAACATAAAAATGAAATATGGGTTTCGTATTTGTAAATAATGAAATAAAATTTTGATTTTTAAATACAGTTGAAAACCAATTGAAATGAAAAAATGTTTGGTTATTCTAATAAAATTTAAATGATAATTTCTCATGTAAATGTGGAAAATTTGAGAAGAAAATTTAGCAGCATGACAGGTATAAAACACGGCTTTAAAAAGGATAAAATTTGGGTGGACAAGGTAATCCCATTAATAAAATAATATTAAAATTGTAAATGGAAAATAGAAAGTTGAAAAAAGTATTTTTCTTGGCTATTGGAAGACATATATCAAAAAAGACTCTTCAACAGAAAAGAGAAGTGGGGATTTTCATTATCATGAATTGTTGTTCCTACAACTTGGGTATGGAACATTAGGGGAATGAGGACACATTGAGGGGAAAAATTAGAAGGTAAAATATCTAGAATATTATAAATTATGGGTTAGAGATAATAGAAATTGAGAAATTATATGGGTTATTAGAGGATAAGTGGAGCACATGTTTATTATTTTCAAAATATACGTCTTGGAAATCTATGTTGTGGAAAATGAAAAACCATTGGGTTTACCATGGTTTTTCCTCTTGTTTTTGGATATTTGGGTCAAATTTTATGTTATTGTTATCCAAAAGGACCTAAACTCATATTTAACTATTTATTGTTTCTT
Organism: Viscum album; assembly: GCA_963277665.1. Lineage (NCBI taxonomy): Eukaryota > Viridiplantae > Streptophyta > Magnoliopsida > Santalales > Viscaceae > Viscum > Viscum album. The sequence continues at coordinate 1,891,722,277 of OY728158.1, read as the reverse complement.
GTAAATTTAAATTTTCCACAAAGTAATGTTTTTAAAAATCAAATTTTCATTTATATATTTTGGAAAGTAACTTATAGTTCTAAAAATTGAGTAAAATATTTTGAAATAATTAATATTAATAAAATAAAATATTATAAATATTTTATTCTATTTAATTAATTATTACACCATTATTAAATAATTTTAATTTCATAAAATATATAGAAACCATAAAAATATATTTTTTACTATTCATGAAAAACTAAAGTATTTTCGAAAATTCTAATAAATTAACGCTGACATAAATTCCAAGTGATGATTTTAAAAATAAATTTTATTTTATCTAGAAAATTATCTAAATATGAAAAAAAAATATTTAAAATATACAAATCCTTATTTATTTAAAAATATCTCTTTTTACGGAATAATCATATTTCCGAAAATTATAAAAAATATTCCCCAGCTACTATAAAATTATTTTTTCATTCATCACTTAAATAAAAGTGTTATAAAAAATATTTCATTAAAAAATATTTTTCATAATACCCAGGTTATATATAAAAAATTTACATATTTTCTAAAATAATACAATTATATTTTATTTTCCTCCAAAAATAAATTTGTAACATTTATTTCAATTAATAATATATTTTATTAGTGAAATCTATTCTTAATATTAATTGAGGGAATAAAAATACTATTTTTAAAAATAAAATTACACTTTATGTAACAACGTTCAAGACATGTATCCCCTTATTACACTTGCATATACCCTAAGGGTACGGTGTGTGATGGTGGTAGTTTCGTGGGGTGCCTGGGCTAACATCAACCGAGTGAAAATCCTCACCAACATGAAATTATCCCATGGGTTATTTTATTTAAGATTAAATTCTTTATGCATGTCTTGGGATTGGTCATATGTGAACCTGAGTGATGATACCACCCTCCCATGTTCAAATAAATGTGCTTAAAACCACATGATTATACTAGTTGAATCCATCGATTCTCATTTATATATCAATTATCCATTATCATTTTTACTAGTAAACACTAAATATAACTATAAAATTATCATCCAACAGTATATTTTCCAATAGTAATTTTGAATAATGGTTATTTCACGACCAAATCCTAATGGTCCCATTTTACTTTATACCCTATATATAATACTTTATTCTTATAATCAAAATTAAAAACCCAATCCTTTAAGGTTATATTTTCTTTTTGATAAGATTTTTATTTGTTTACTAATATTTATTTCATTTATATAGTGTTTTCTATTGGGGTGATGATTCTGGTATATTGGGGAGATTCAATGTTTCCCAGCTTAGATTTTCTAATTTATATTTTATGTCAATTTGTAATGTTTGGCATTTTAGATTGCTTCATAGCTTACTAATGTAATGGTATTTATTAATGATATAAAATTTGTTGGCTTCAATATATATTGAATGTGTATAATAATATATAATATGTAATAAGTATTTACTCCAAAAATAGATATTATTTCAAAATTCTTGGTTGTTACATTCTTCCCCCTTAATAAATTTCATCCGCAATATTTCAACTCTTTTTCTCAGTTGAGAAAAGGTGAGGGTATTTCTATCTCATTGTCTCCTCTATTTCCCATTTTTATCTTCATTATTTTGGTTCATACACAACACTTTTTCTAGGTGGGTATTATTTTTTCAAATAAACTTGTTTTTGTGGTCCATGATCTCCACCAACAACTCCTCATAAGAGAGTTCATGTTCTAATTGTTCCACCTCTAGATTTAGTACATGTATGGGATTTGGTATGTACTTAATCAAGTGAGATAAATGGAATAGATCATGTACTTGAGAATGATTTTGTGGAAGTAATGACTAATAGGTCATTTCTCTTATGCGATCGGGGATTTTATAGGGGCCAATATACTTTGGGCTATGATTATCTTTCTTTCCAAACTACATGACTCAATTCCATACAAAAGGAATTTTTTTTCACCAATATGAAACTCCATTTCCCTTTAATGAATCATATATATTCTACTAACTCTGATAAGCCTTTATATGTTGTTGTATGAAATGAAACTTTTCTTTCATCTCTTGTACAAGATCAGGCCCAGGAAATTTCCTCTCAAAATATTCATCCAAACAATAAATATTTCTACATCGCTTCCTATATAATGCTTCACAGGGTTCCATTTGAACACTTGAGTGGAAGCTGTTGTTCTATGAGAACTCAACTAATGGGAGGTTTTGATCCAATCTACCTTTAAATTCCATAGATCATATTCTCGAAATTTCCTCTAGGATCTAAGTAGTTCACATAGAATGGCGATCAGTTTGGGGGTGATAGGTTATACTAAAATTCAATTTACTATTAATAACATGTTAAGGGATTATCTAAAATTTATATGTGAACCATTTATCACATTAATAAATGATTGTATGTGGAACCCCATGCGACCTCACACCTTCATTTCTGATTAATTTGGAATGTTTTTCAAGAGAAAAACATTTTTAGATAGTGATGAAATTGGATGTCAGGGTTAGATGATCCACTATAACCCATATAAAATTGTTTCCCTTGGATGTTTTTGGGAGGCTAGTGAAAAATTCCATAGTGATATTGTACAACTTCCATGTTGGTATGTGTAATGGTTGTAATACCCCTTTAAAAAGTTGTCACATTCCATCACTTGCGGACATACCAATCACCTTGCATTGTAGTTGGAAATCTCCCTTATCATATTATACTACTAATAATGATCATTAAGGCCCTTATACATTTTTGTGATTCTATGATGTATATAGAATGTAGAGATATGATCTTCATCCATTATATCCTTTATCTCAAGGATAAATGGGACACGTAGCCTTGTGAGAACTTTTAGTACACCTTATTGATCAATATTGAACTCAGGAAACATCCCATTTTTTACCAAAACAATCTTATATTATGTAAAAGGATTTTACTTTTAAGATTTCTTAATATTCTAGTAACGATGGTTGAGAAATAATTTTTGATAGGGTTGATGATGTCCCTTCCCTAATGATTTCCTTTTCCATATTTACTATGACCTTGATTAAAGTATCTCCTTGAATCCTCTTCATTTCTGGCCCAATATGTTCTTTCCTATGTAACACATCAATAATGGTTTTCTATTTCATTGTGATAATGAATTTAATAGTCATCATACTTTATAATTTTCAACCATATCCTTTATCTTATTGTCAATATTTTTTTTTAATATATACTTCAAACATTGGTGGTCTGTGTATATATCGAATTCCTCCCCATAAAGATAGTGTCTCTATATTTTATGAGAAAAAATAACCACATCTAGATCTAGGACAAGATTAGGATAATTAAGATTATAATTATTCAACTGTTGAGATGCATAAGAAATTACCTTGTTATTTTTCATGAGGATGCACCCAAACCAATTAAGAGATCCATCACTATAAATAACAAAACCTTATCTGAAAGAGGTTAGAGTTAACATAGGTTTAGTAACCAATATTTTCATTAGTTCTTATAAATAATATTCACACTCCTTTTTTTATATGAACTTATCCCCTTTTCTATGAACTTTGTTAGTGGATTATAAAGTCATGAAATTTTTTTCACAAATATCCCATAATATCCTGATAGTCCGAAAATCAATGAATCTCATTTATTTTTGTTGGATGATACTACTCCTCTACAACCTTTTTCTTCACAACGTCAATAGATATTCCATCATTAGTTACAATGTTCCCCAATTATGTAACCTTTTGTAATAAAAATCACATTTTATGAATTTTCCAAATGACATAACCTTTCTCAAAGTTCCCAAGACAACCCTTAGATGATCATCATGCTCCTCACTAATTTATAAGTATATCAGAATTTCATCAATAAAAACTATCATGAATTTATCAAGTTAATCCTTAAATACTATAATAATCCAATATATAAATATAGTTGTATCCGTAGTCAAGATGAAGGAAATAACCAAAAAAAATAATGCCCATATCTTGTTTGGAAGTTATCATTTGGAATATTTTTTCTCTTCACCCTCATTTGATGATTACCTGATTGATGATCAATCTTGGTGAGAAATTAAGCCCTATAAATATGATCAAATAAATCATCAATATTTCGGAGAGATTACTTATTCATTACTGTGTTCCTATTAGGTTCTCCATAATCAATTTATAGCCACATTGATCCACCCTTCTTCTTTAAAAATAGAACATGTTCTCTCTAAGGATACATACTTGGTCAGATAAAACCATTTTTCTGGTTATCTTTAAGTTATTTCATTAATTCCTCTAACTCAATATTTTAGATTATATATGTGGTCTTTGATATTGTATAAAATATAGTTATGAGTTCAAAGGATAACTATACCACTCTTTTAGGGGGGGCTTGAAGTAAGTCTTCACGAAATATGTCAATGTATTCCTGAATGATGTGGACATTTTCTATGTTTATAATTTCATTTCAATCTTCTTCTTCAACAATCATCTCCATGAAGAAGGAAATGGGAGGCTCCTCATATAATGACCCAAATAACTATCAATTAAATTTCCATTATTATGTTTATATAGTATAGATCACATAAAATAACTTATAATCCACAATACAAACATCATAAATTAAGAATGAATGAAATAAGAGGTATTTATATATGTTGAGGAAATTATAATGATGAAATAATAACTTTTTCCAAGGAATATTAATATAACCCATATGAATAGTAAATCAAACAATTAATAGTAACATAACCCATGATATTATAATCAAAATTTAGAAATCATATAATTAAAAATATCATATAATTATATCATATAATAAGTAAATGAATATTTTAAAAAAATTTAAATTAAGTGTTGGTATTTTTTAGATTCATAAATATTTAATTAAAATTTTATAATTAATAAAACTATTTAAAATAAATTTCATTTATGTAAAATGAAATGATAAATTAAGATTTTGTTTTCTTATAATATTTGGATATTTTTATGAGGCCTTAGTAAATGTTTTAAAGTGTTATAAAATCGGTTATAGATTTAAAATCTATATTTTTCAAGTAAATGATAGTTTTAATAAAAATTAAATTTTCTGATATTTGGAAAATTAGTTTCATAAAATTGATATCATTTTTTAATTATACACATCGATAAATATTTTGGGTGAATTTTTTGTATTTTTCAAAGATACTTGAATTTTTTGTGAATAATGAAATATGATAATTTGGGATAAATGATAAATACATGATTTATTGATTCATAGGTGTGGTTTGGATGATTTAATAATTCTTGGTTCATAATCACATACACATATTACTATATTTAGTCACACGAATCAGCACAATTTTTTGTCTTGAAAAAAATTATTAAAATAAAGAGAAATCACCCCTCTCCTCCACTATAAATATCACCCCTTACCAACAATTCTGCTCACAAATATAAGCCTTGAAACTTCTAAATTTTATTCCCAATATTCTCCCCAATCCTTTTTATCACATCCAGGAGATCATTTTCTGAACAAGTAACAAAACCATTCCACTTAAGGAGGTTCTCGAGGATGAATTTTTAAGAGGTAGAATCCTTTTCCTTTTACTTTTTTTATTATTCTTTTCATTTATTATTCTATCCTCACCTCCTCTATCCAAATGAGCATGAAAAATCTAGTATAATCTATATACTGGAATGGTATCATGTTAATGAAATATCCTTACTTAAACTTCTTGTTCTCTCTCTTTTATTTTAAAAACAAAACCACAGTCCGTGAGGTTCCAATTTACAACCTTCATGGATGACATTTGTTTTCCTTCAATTTCCCCTTTAATGATGGTAATAAAATAATTTTTATGGTTAAAAAATACTATAATATGTGTATTAAAATCAATTTAATGTTATATAAAAATTATATATACATAATATTAACTCATACAGAAAAACTAGTTTGTAATGATCGAAAAATGCCAAAATAATCTAAATTATTGTCAATAATGATTTATCAAATGAATAATACGTGTACCACGAAATAAAATGAATTATACAAACGTTTAATCTAATTTATGTTAATTAATATCATATAAAATCAATTCTGGAGAATTATACCCATTCCACATGAACATATATACTCATATACAAGTATACCCACTGTGAAAACCAAGGAAATGAATGCTCATGAGAAATAAAATTGTATCTTATAACCCATCAGAAAGGGTATAAATAAACCTTATAAAACAATACTATATAAAATAAATATAGGTATGGTTCTGAATTAATTAATTATTTTATTTAATTTTATTGACCGGGATGTTAAGGTCAATTGCAAAACACATTTAGATATAAGGTAAGGGTTTTTTCTCAAAAATTTCATTTATGAGAATTACATGTTTTACAAAGGTTTCATTGTCAATACTTCCTAATATGAAAGACTGATTAAAGGGAACATCTTATTTTCTTACCCATTATTAATTACCATATATAATCTATTTTAAAAATGATTTTTTATAAAATCAATACTTTTTTCATGAAAAAATATCCGAGTTCATTTCTGATTTTATACAAATATTTTTTTTTAATAACTCTTTTGTGAAATGTAAAAAGTGTATTTCTCTCAAGAATTCATTGATTATTTTATAAGAGTATTTTCATCTATTTTAAACACCCTTTTTGATTTTTATTTTTAATTGGGATTAATATTTTATAATATCATATACTATACTTTATTGAATAGTTCATGATTTGATTGACTCTAGGTGTGATTTATTGGTATCATTCACTATATTCCTCCGAAGGAAAGTTATTTGAATATTATTGGATAGATTAATTATGATTGTATGTGTTTATTATGTTTCACACCTTTCATATGAGGAATTCATTGAAATTATTATGTGTCTCGTGGGTCTCACTATAGCCTTTCATTGCATCAGTTGGTCTCATGTGACAATCTACTTTGGGTATGGGCTAATGACTTACCCAATTTTTTAAGGTATCGTAGCCTGAGACTTGATGGTATATTTATGATGTCCTTAAGTATGAATTCCCTCATTATGAGATAAATTATTTTATATCCCATGTTATTATTTGACTAATAGAATATCTATTGGTAAGTATAATTATCATGTGATTATTTATATGATATTATTAATTCATTTTTTATTCCTACTATATTATACTAAAATATTGTATTCAATAAAAAGTGTTTTTAGTTTTTTACCTCGAAATATTGTTTATTGTTATCTTCCATTGAATTAGTACCCTTATTGAGCATTAGAGCTCACCCCATTCATATGTTTATTTTTTCCACGATGCTAAGATCAATATTAGGAATGACATGAAAAATACAATCTAGAAGAACAATAGTGTTACAAAAGGATCCTATATGCTGTATTTAATTTAATGTTGTAATTGTTTACTTATTTATGTATCCTTTTTTTCAAATTTATAAAAGTATTCAAGACTTTGAGATTCATCTTCCTTGTTTATAAACCAATGTAATAATGTAAGGCAGTGACACTGAGTTACTGGGTTCAGGGTCATTATAGATTAAATGAGTGTATATTTTGTAGAAACATTGGAAAGTATATTTAGAAAACATAGATTAGGTAATGTACCCTTAAGATAGAATTTAAGGATAAGAATGGAAGAACATCCTTCAATTTTGTTAATGTAGATATTATGGGGATCTTCCTAATAATACATCCATTCCTGGATACTACAAGATGACGTGGTTCTGGAATATATGTACCTAGGGTTAAAAAACCTGAAAAGGTATCTTGCGCATGACTTGGGTAACCTGGTACACAATAAAGAGCCCTACTATGCACCTATTTTGACACTCCCATGGTATATTCTTAGGATAAGTCACATTTTATTTACAAACCAGTATGATGAAATTAACATTAAATATGTATCAAAAGAAACCATGTTTATTATTATGAGATAAAATATGCATAAAACTTCAATCTGTGTTAATTATTTTTCTAGTTTGATATTATAAATTACGATTCATAACCTAAAATAGTGTATGTCATTATTTTGAAATGTCTCTTAGTGGAAGGAATGAAAACCATATGAACGTGTGTATCCCATGTAGGGATTTCCCTCCTATGAAATATAATTATATCGGTATTATAATTACGACTAGTGATGAGAAACATATTACTATACTAGGATAGCTGACTCAGGTTATGAATAATAACCTTACCTATATGGGTCATCCTGATCCATAATGTGGAGGAGAAATTTAAGACTACTTTATATAACAATAAACTCCATCATACAATGGGAAGAAAAACACATTTGTAGCTGAGCGGTGGATAAGTTCCTTAGAGAAGATATTTCACACATTGGGAAGTAATGAAATAGAGAAGTATATCACGGAAGATTATCATCTATTAACAGATGCAGATCAATGGTGGCTTCTAATTCAAAACAAAAAGGAGCAGGACGAAATTATAAATATGGAATAGAGGGATTTTAATGAAATTTTCCAAGAAAACTATTTTCCTTGCGAACAATAAGCTGATATAGAATGTAAAATCTTAAATATGAGGAAAACGGGGATGAAAATGCTCCAATGTTTGAAGCTAACTTTACACGGTTAGAAAGGAATGCATTGGACTACATACATAATCCAATGAGAAATATTGATTGATTCTTTTATGGTTTAAAACCATTACTCTGATGGGAACTAGCCTCCAAAAATTTCTCTTCCTATAAAGATATATTCTCATGTGCTATCAAGAAAGAGAAGGAATTATCTAAGTCTTATGAATTTAAAGGAAATAAAGAGAAGGATAGGGATCTTGAACACTCTAGGAGTATAAATAAGGAAATGGGGAAGAAATAAAGAGTTGACTTTCTACCCTTTAGTAATTTGGGGAAGAAACAATCAGGTAATATCCTGAAGGGAATGGGAGTCTATTACAACTATGTATAAAAAGGTCACCAAGACCATGATTTCAAGGGAATAATAGAATCTTCTGATGTTCAATGTTATAATTGTAATGATATGGGACATTATGCACATGAATGTCTTAGATGTCAAGGAAACTTTTCCCAAAGAAGGAAAAGCGAGACATTCTAATATTATGTAGTCACAACTACTAAGGTTCAATTTATCATTGATGTGGTATCATGTACTTTAATAGTTTACTCAAAATTACTCAATGAATTATTTGATATTGTATCGTAAAATTATTTTATATATTCCCATTCTTCATAGAAAATTAGTCATTTCCCTTTTGATTTACTAAAGAATTTGTTAGCCCAAAATTCTAATATAAGTATCATTGCAACAAAGATGTGTAGAACTGTCCCCTTTATGACACATAAACATTTTTAATTAAAATATTTATCATCAAGCTGGTAATTTATTTTAATATAATACAAATTATGAATTAGATTTCAAAATATGATGTGAAAATCCATTATAGGAAGAAGGAAGTTACACTTTTTGGGAATGATTGATTGTCCCTTATCATTAGATAAAAAAACTTTCCATATCATTGTTCTCTAGATGCCCTCCCCCAGTATCTAAAATAAATTTAATTCTTTTTTAGTAATATAATGCAATATATAAGGGTTATGAAATAAATATTCAAATAAATGATTTACCTATTATTCATGAATACAATGATGTATTTCCAGATGATTTACCTGGACATCCTCCAGGGTACAAATTTGAGTTTTCTATAGAATTAATTTATGGTGCAAGGAATATATCAAAGTCTCCTAATAGAATGACCACATTGGAATTAGTAGAGCTAAATAAAAAACTATAGGATTTGATTAGTAAGGGGGTTATTCTCCCTAGTGTTTCTCCATGCGGATCTCCAATTATTTTTGTTGAGAAGAATGATGGATCTATGAGACTATGCATTGACTACTAGGAGACTAATTATATTATGATAAATAATAAGTATAATTGTCCTCGCATTCCTTATTTATTTAATTAACTTCAATGAGGAAAATACTTTTCAATGATTGGTATTCGGTCTGAATATCATCAATTGTGTGTAAAGAAAAAATATATTCCAATAAAAGAATTTTGAAACATGTATGAACATTATGATTTTACAGTAATGTCATTTGGAATGAGTAATAAACTATATTTTTTCATGGATTTATTGATTTTTTTTAGGAATATCTTGATGGATTATTTTTGTTTTTTATTGATGATATCTTGGTATACTCCAAAATTTATGAAGATAAGCCGAATTACTTAAACAATATTCAAAATATTCTGAGAAGAAATTAGTTATATTAGATGTTTAGAAAGAGTTATTTCTAGATTCAAACTGTTTTCTTCTTTTCCATATTGTCTCTAAAGATAGAATCTTAGTTGACTAGAAAAAGAAATAAGTAGTTCAAGAATGGCCTATACCAACAATCAAAACTGAGGTACATAGTGTTGTTGGTTTAGTATGTTATTACCATCATTTCATTCCAAACATTTATTAATTAGAAAACTCATTAACCAATATTACATGTAAATGTGTTAAGTTTGTATGTACAAAAGAATGTGAAGAAAAATTTGATGAATTGAATAGTATATTATTGAATACTTGGATCCATACTCTACCATTAAGAAATTGTGGGTTTGTGAATTATAATTATACATCTATAAAAGTACATGGTTTTTTCCTTATACAGATTTAATGTGTTAATTCCCTTGCATCAAAGAAGTTAAAAACTCATAAAAAGAATAATCCAACTCATGATCTTTAGTTAAAAAATGTAATATTTTCTCTAAAAATATGGAGGAATTATCACTACCGTGAAAGATGTGAGATATATATGCATCAAAAGATATTGAAATATATCTTCTCTAAGAAAGAAATAAACATTAGGAAAAGGAGATGGATCAAGCGACTAAAATACTATGATTTTTCAATGCACTACCACATAGGGATAGAAAATAAGGTAGTATATGATTTGAGTGAGAATGATCGTGGAGTTCTGAAAATAAAATATTGAAAAAGATCTTGTGTTAATGGATCTAGAAAAGATGGATATAGTAATTATCATGGAAGGTAAAACATCATTAATTTTTCTACTGGTTGCCCAACCATCATTATTGGAAGTCATTAAAAGTTATCAGTGTGATGATAACAATGTTTAAAAGAAAATTAAAGCTATTAATGATGGTATGTTTCTAGACTTTGTTTGTGAGGATGGAATTATGAAATGTGGGAGGACGCTATGTGATCCCCCTATACCAGAGATAAAAATGGAGTTATTGAATGATGGTAATATTTACAATTTATTTATACAACCTGGTTGAACTAATACGTATAGATATTTGAAGTAACATTTATGGTGGGGAAACACGAAGAGAGAATTTGTTGATTATGTATCAATATGTTTACTTTTACAACAAGTAAAAGGCGAAAGACAACATCTTACTAGATTCATGAAACCTCAGCCTATTCCTATATGGAAATGGTATGTCATCCTTATGGATTTTTTAACTAAATTACCAAAAAACCCAATAAATAATTATGCAATATAGGTGATTATTTATTTACTTACCAAATCTTCACCTTTACATGCTATAAGGGATGATTTTCCACTTGAGCGTCTTGAAAATATCTATATTAATGAACCTATAAGACTTCATGGAGCACCTCCCTAATTTTTTTTGTTTATGATCAATGATTTATATAAAATTTTCGTAAATGTCTTCAAAAATTATTGTATACTAAGCTTCATTTGAGAACTACATATCACACTCAAATTGAATGGAAGTCAGAAAGGATGATCTAAACATTAGAATACATATTGAGATCATGATAACCTAACTTTTAATGTATGTGGGACCATTATTTACCTTTGGTATATTTTTCCTACAATAATTATTTTTCATTATAGAATTCAAATTGAACTATATAAATCATTGTATGAAAAAAGATGGCGTACACCAACTTGTTGGGATGATGTTGGTGAAAGGAAGCGTGTGGGACCAGAGCTTGTGGAGGAACAAAAAAAATGGTAAAGACTATTCAAACCCATATCAAAGTAGATCCATATAAGCAAAATATCTATTCTGATAATTGAATGAAGGTTTTGAAATTTAAATTTGTAGATCATGTGTTCTTGAAAGTATCTCCGTATAGGGGTTTTATAAGATTTGGGAAGAAAGGGAAACTAAGCCCTATGTACATTGGAAATTTTGAATTTATGGAGACAATTGGATCTGTAGCTTATCATTTGGCATTGTCTCATATCCTATCTAATGTAGGAAATATATTCCACTTCTCCTAGTTAAAAAACTACATCCATTACTAAAAACATGTACTCAATTATGAATGAATACAATTAGAACCTAACTAATCTTGCAGTGAAAAGCCTATCCATCTTCTGGACACTAAAGAATAGGTGTTGATGGACTAGATGAATCATATAGTAATCTTATTTTTAAAAATTCATATAATTTTAGAGTCATTCTGGGATCCTGAGGATCCTATGATGATGAACTATCCAAATCTTTTTTTGGGGTAATAATCGGGAAATTTTTTGGATGAGTTTTTTTTTGTTGGGGGGGAGAATGTAACATCCCAAAACACTATCATTAAAACTCCCCATATTATGTTTATATATAACAATTCATATAAAATCACTTATATAATAGAATACAAATATCTGAAATGAATAATGAGTGAAATAACAGGTATTTCTGGAAGTTAAGGAACGTATACCGATGAAATAGTTGCATTACCCTAGGAATAATAATATAACCCTTATGAATAATAAATCGAACTATTAAATAGTAACATCACCAATGAAATTCTAAATAAAATTTAGGCACCTTATAAATGAAATTTTCATTTAATTACATCATAGTATTAGTAAATTATTATTTTATTATTTGTTAAAATAAGTGTTATAATTTTTTGTAAGTCATAAATATTTGGTTAAAATTTTATAATTAATAAAATGATTTCAAATAACACTTATTTATATAGAATATATTCATGAATTAAATTTTTTTTATAATTTTAGGATAATTTTATGATACCTTAGTTAATTTTTGAAATTATTATAAAAATAGTTATAGAGTAAAAATCTGTATTATTAGAGTAAATTATAGTTTTAATTAAAAATTAAATTTGTCATATTTAAAAATTATTTTCTTAAAATGGAGTTTAGTTTTTAATTCTAAAATTAAAAAAATTTTAGGGAGAATTTTTTTATTTTTTTCTAAACTAATTGAGTTTTTTGTGAATAATAAAATATGATAATTTACAATAAATGATAAATACATGATTTATTGAGTTATAGGTGATGTTTGAATGATGTATGAAACCTTTGTTCTAAATCACATACACCTATTACTATATTTAGTCACAATAATCAAGAATATTTGTTTTCTTTAGAAAAATAAAAAAATAATGAATAAAATAATGAGAAATCACCCCTCTCCTCTTCTATAAATACCACACATTTATACTTCTCATCACACCTATAATCCATGATGATTATAAAATTTCTACCCAATTATCTCCCTATGCCTCTTTTCCACGTCCAAGAGCTTTTTGTCTTATAAAAAGATGAAAACCAACCCCCCTAAGGTGGTTCTCAAGGAGGAGTATTGGAGAGGTAAAATCCTCTCCCTTTTTCTTTTAATTTCTTTTCAAGTTCTTTTCTTTTATTATTATCTCCCAACCTCCTCTGTCAAAATGAGAATGATAAATATATTATAATATTTATATGAGAATTATATCATTTTAATTGAATATCCTTCTTTAAAACCCTTTATATCTATCATTTATTTTAAAAATGAAACTATTTTCAATGCGGTGCCGATTTACAACCATCATGGGTGATCAATTTTCATTCTTCATTTTTAAATTCAAGGCTGGTAATGAAACCGTTTTTGTTGTTAAACCAGAATATAATATATGTATCAAGACCTAATTAAACATCAAGAAAAATTATAGATACATAATAGTAACTCTTATGAAAAAATAGTTCATAATGATCAAAGAAACCGCAAACAACTACATGATTATCACTAATGTTTTATCTAATGAATCTTCCTAATAATATATAATAAAATTAATTATATAACAATATAATATTATTTATGTTAATTTATAACATATAAATTCAATTATATATAATTTTGAACATTCCACGTGATCTTCTATACTCATATACCAGTATAATGATCATGAAAACCGAGGAAACAAATTCCCCCAAGCAATAAAATTGTATCTCATAACTCATCAAAATGGAAATGAATTAACATAATAAAATTATACTAAATAAAATACATATATACAAGGTTATGAACTAATTAGTTATATGATTTAATTTGATTATTCAGGATGTTAAGGTCAAGGGTAGAACACATTCGTACATAAGGTATGGGTTTTCTTCTTGAACATTTATTCTCATTATGTTTATGATTTTTCAATCTATAAACCAATGTTATTATTATTCATATTTATATATATATTTTTAAATATTCATTCATTGTGTATCTAGATCAGTTTTTTTTTCATTTATGAGAATTACTTATTTTACAAAGGTTCCCTTCTCAATCCTTCTCGATACATAATCCCGAATAAAAGGAACATCTAAATTTTATACCCATTTTCTGTACCATCTGTAATCTATTTTAATAAACCAAAATTTTTCTAAAATTGAAAACAAAAATCATGAAAAAATATCTTATTTAATTTTTTATTTTATACAATGAATTTCCCAAAATAACACTTATTTTTAAGGTCAAAAAGTGCATTTCTCTATAGAATTCCTCGACGCTTTAATAAGAGTATTTTCATATTCTTTCAACACCCATGTTGATTATTATTTTTAATTGGGATTAATATTTCATTATATCATCGATCATATTTTATTTAATGTCCTATTATTATTTTGACTGTGGATATTCTATCTTGGTACCATTAACCATATTACACTGAATGGTTAGTGATTATGTTTACTTATTGGGGAAAGTTATTTACATTTCATATGATATTTTAAATGTAAATGTATATGTTCATTATGTTTCACCCCTTTAAAAGGAGGAATTAACTGGAATTATTAATTTCTGGGTGGGTCTCGCTATATCCCCTTGGGGAATCAGTAGGTCTAATGAGACAAACCAGTTTGGTTATGAGCTAACGTCTTACCTAATTATATATGGTATCTTGGTTGAAACCTTGACAGCATATTTATGATGTAATAAATTATGAATTCCCTCACTATTGGATTAGTATTTAATATTCCATGTGATTATTTGACTATTAGAATATCCATTGGTAAGTATCATTTTCATGGGATTATTTATATGTTATTATTTATTCAGTTTTTATCACTTCCATATTAGGATCATGTTTTTATTTTAATAGAAAGCGATTTTAGTTATTAAACTTTTCTTATGGATTATTTGTAGATTTTTCTAAATTATTATCCATACTGAGAATCATATCTCACCCCTTAATTATCTTTATTTTTTCCATGATGCCAATATGAGTTTTAGAAATGACATGCAGTGATAATCTTGAATTATAAGAGTGTTTCCAAATGAGTATCTATGATGTATTTCAATTCAAGTTGTAATGTTGAACTTATGTATGCATATTATTATCCAAGTATACTAAAATATTCAGTCCTCTAAGATATTTCGTGCTTGTTTATATGCCAATGTAATAAAGTAAGGCATTGACTTTGGGCTACTAGGGTCGAAGTCTTTACTCTTCAAAGAAGATCTCTGGTCAGGATACCTCTCCCTTGTAAATTGAAAAGTATTTTCCATTAAATATTTATGAAATTTCCTTTCATATTTAGTTGATCTTAGAATTATAATTTGAGTGATAGTCCATCCCTAATACTGTGTCAAATTCCACAACTGGAATGACTACTATATTTTCGTTGAGATTGTACAGGACAAAGTTAATACTAAAGTTCATATACACTATTGATTCTTGGATAATACCTCCTGGAGTCTTAAGGGATAACTATAATTATAGGATCTTAGGGATTTATTATATTCTATTTGAAAACATGGATTAAATAATGGAATGTGTAGAACTATAATCAAACAAATTACTTTCTAGCTTTTGATAGCACAATGAGTGTACCTGTAACCACATCATTCAGAGCCTCTACTTCAATCATAATGATATAAAATGATAAACCATTATCCCTTGGCCTATGCTAAGGTTGATGGTGGATCCCCTACATTATCTTATGATATATAAATTGATAATAAAAGTTTCCAATATTTTTACACTTAAATCTTTATAATTACAGATAGGCCCACACCATCTTCCCTTTTTTGTTATTGTTGAGAATTTGCGGCTTCACCACACCATCAATGTTTCGACCATATGGAAATCTCTTATGCACATGTATCACATTCCACTCCCAAGAAAGAATTTTCCTAGGTGCCTCTTCCCACATTTCATACATTTGGGAAGCTTCAATTTCTTTCCTCCACTTCTATGACAAATGTTCCTTCTTGAGTTTGGCTCTTTTGGTCTTTTCTTTTCATTTGATCTTTTTGACCATTGCATCTCTCTAAACTCCAGTTCAACCTTTATGTCACTCTAAAAATCTCCTCCTAGATATCATATTCATTATTTTCTAGATTTCTCCATTGATGGGTTCTTAGACCACTAAATAATCTATCAACTATTTCCTTTTTATACATAATAAAGTTAGAGGTGTAACTATGAAGTCCTATAATGTTCATCTTATATATTCACACCGATTAATTTTACTTCTAGTTTAGTTAAAGGGATTCCTTCTCCATTTTCATTAGAATATAATGGGAGAAATATTTGTTGAAAAATATTCCCATGAAATCTTCAAACTCTTTATCAAAGATCTCTCATCTTGTCATCGTGTTTTTGATCAGTTTCCAGTACTGACCATATTCTCCTTCTAAGAGGTATATTTATAGGGAAACTTACCCTTGATTTGGAAAATAAAATATATAGAATAGTGTTTCTATAGATAATATTTTTTTTCATTAATTAATGGTTTTTAAGATCCAATAAAATAAGTTGGTCATTAACACATGAAGGAATAAATAGAAAGTTGATCCCTTTGAGGTGAATATACTACATCAACTTAATTCATGTTATTGTTCATAACTCTGGTTAGTTAATTCATATTCCCCATGTTTTTTCCATTACAGCATCAATCAGAACACCGCAAGTGCATCATCCATTTTATTCATCATTTACATAGATCTTACTATTTCCAATCATTTTTCTGAAAGAAGAAAAACTAGGTGAGAAACATGTTACTTTGATTAATCTTATAATTCCAATTTGATTTTTTTTCTTCAAACAATGTGCATAAATATTTTATTAATATCTTTAATTAACAATTACTTTTTCTATATATCCCTGATAATGGTTCATAACAATCATTTTATTAACCAAAAATCGCATAATAGATTCAAACTAAGAGTGCGGTAAGGAATATTTTCCAGAACAATTTATCATTCTGGTCTATCACAAATTGTTATTTTTTAGTGTTACCCTTAGATAAATTTGTTCTAGAGCCACATCCCTGTGTTTTTATCAAGGGAATTATTTTCTTTCTTAGAAACCACCTGAATAATTCTCACTAAAATACTAGGATGTTTTCCTATATTTAAATATGTCCCTAGGCTTCTTAATAATATGTTCAGGACTTAATTTCTAAAAATGAATAAACATTCCTTTGATAACAACTACAAAATCCGGCATGTTTATCACATGAATTTTAATTATATAGTACAAATAAAGGATCTTTTCAAGTTTAGTTTCTTATAAATAGTAACATAATAAAAAAAACATAAACATTTCTTCTAAATCCCCTTCAAACTCATATTAATGGGTTATCCCTATGTTATATTTACTATATCACAAAACTTGGGGACATACATCATATGAGAGGGGTGGGCATGAATCACAATAAGGAAAAAATAAGAGAGACATATAACATGTGATTTTTTTACATAAGAATACGAATGTAAGGAATAATTATACGGAATGAGAAAGATAAATATCATAAAAATAAGAGCATGAATCATAATATAGAAATGTGGATACAACATTTAAATGAGACATCCATAAGCATATCACCAAGTTTTTCCCCAAGGTAATAAAAATTACTGTGGTTATTCACCAAGGTATCATAAAAAATGTCACCTCTAGATATTAAATTCATTAAATAATGAAATGGAGAACTATCAGGGAAATCCCTTCATATTTCTTAATTTCATGTTATCCATGTAGATCATAATAAATAATTTCGTTAATAATCTATGGAGACCAAAAAACAAGTTTCATATAAAAAATATTGTCTTACAAAAGAGAATAAAGACATGATCAATAAGTAATTTTTATCCCATGAAAAAATATGGGTTTTATATATTTAAATCATGGAATAAAAAAAGGAATTTTTAAATAAATTTAAATACTAATTGAATATAAAATAGTTTTGGGTTTTTTAATAAAAATGAAAATAGAATTTCTCATGGGGAAGAGAAAAATTTGAGGAGAAAATTTGACACCCTGACAGATATAAAAAATTATTTTATAAAAAGGAAATTTGATAGGGGTAAAGTTATCCAATTGAAAAAAAAATATTAATATTGTAAAGAGATAATATAAATTGGAAAAAAAGAATGTTATTTTTAATTTTATGAAACACCATAAAAGGGACTCTTGAATGGAAAAGGTAAGTGTATATTTCCCTTACATTGAATATTTATTCACAAATCATGAGTGTGGAACCTTAGAGGGATTTAGGACACATTGGGGTTACTAATTTGGAGGTAAAATCAACAAAACACCATATGTTATAGATAAAGTGAATATATATGGATAAGTTGGTGGGTATTTATTGGCGAACTAAATGATTTGATTAATATTTTCCAAATATAGGTGTTGGAAAACTAGGTTGTGGAAATTGAAAACCGTTGTCTAACCTAGGGTTTATGCTAATAGTTCGGAAAATTTGGGACAAATTGTACGTTATTTTAATCCACCAAAACTAAACATTAGATATAATTACTTATTTTGGCAAGTAAAAGTAATCTTTCAACAAAGTTCTATGTTTTAAAATAAAATTTTCATTTTTAGTCTTCATAAAGTAACTTCTAGTTTCAAAAACTGAATAAAATATATTCAAATAATAAATATTAATAAAATAAGATATTTTAGGTATGATGTTTGATAATATATTGAAACACTAAAACTGTGTTTTTTACTATACAAGAACAAATAATGTATTTTAAAAAATTCTCTTAAATTTATCCCAACTTAAATTCGATGTGATGATTTCAAAAATGACATTAATTTTATTAAAAACATTCTCTAAATATGATAATTTTAACTTTTAAATGTAAAAAACCATATTTATTTAAAAATATAATTTTTAAAGCACATTTATATTTATGACACTTATAAAAAAATTCCAAGACCATTCTTTTTTATCATTTATCATTTAAATAAAATTGTTTTAAAATAATATTTCATTAAATAAAATACTATTCTGAATATAATGGTTGTAAATTAAAATTTTATATATTTTCTAGATAGAAAAAATTATGTTTTATTTGAGTTCAAAAATAAAGTTATAAAATTCATCTCAATTAAGGATACATTTTATTATTAAAAATTATTCTTAAGAGAAATTGATGGAATAAATATTTTATTTATACAAATGATTTTACACTTTATGTAACTAAGTTATGAACACATAACCCCTTATGACACATACATGTTCCTAAAGGGTAATGTGTGAAATCGTGATAGTTTCATGGGGTGCCTTGTCTAATAACAACTGATTGGTAATCTCCACTAACTTGAACTTCTCCTGTAAACGATTTCATTCAAGCATCAATTTCTAAAGATTGGCATTGTCTCAGTAATGTGAAAACCCTAATGATGATACCTCCTTCACAAGTTCCAACAAATGGTTTCCAACTACATGTATCTACTAGTTGAGGCCATTGATTTTACTTTTTCTGTCAATTTCCCTTTACCATTAAACCTTATAAACACTAAATATAGTGGAAAAATCATCAACCAAGGTCATAGTTTCCAATAGTCATATTGTTCAATGGTTATATAATGGCCGAATACCAATGGTCACATTTCCCTTTATTCTTTGTAATTATAACTTCATTCTTACACTATAAATTCAATACAAACCAACTTAAGGTTATATTTTCATTTTCAAATGATTTTGATTGTTTCAATAATATTCTGTTCACTTTCTAGAGAATTTGCAGTAGGGGTGTTGATTCAAGTAGATTGGGGTGATCTGAATTTCCCCATTTTAGATTTTTTATTTCATATTTTATGTTTAGTTGTAATGTCTATCATTTTAATCAGTTTCATTGCTGAATAATGTAACTATATTTATTAATGATATAAAATTTTATGGGTACTCTTTATTTTTTTTATAATATTATAAATAACTAACATACATTTATTTAGTAAATAAACATATTTTATAATTCTCGGTTCGTTACATTTGAGCTCTTAACCAATGTGTATTACTCATGTAATCACAATCCATTATAAAAATATTCTCTTATATTTTTCCTTTATATGTTTGGATAATGCATATTTAAATGGTATTTAAAATATTGTTCAGGGCTCAGCTTCCAATGTCCACATTCTAGTTGGATGTGCTTGAGGTTTGGGTGGTGAAAGAGGGAGGTATTATCCTAATATAAATGGATGGGGAGGTCGTAGAAGTTTGACCAACCCTAGAGGTTCCTCTTGAAGAGACTATTGATACCATGCCCTATATAGAGCGGGTTGAGACTGTGCCCGCAATAGGGTGGGTTAAAGGTGTTGTAGTGGAAGATCTTATCCTAGTGGTTCTATTGGTGGTGGATGTTAGAGATGAAACCTCAATTGAGGATGTAGTGATTGTGATAGTGAATGGAGAGACTAGGGTGGATGTAATGGATGATCAATCTTTGGGTGTGTTTCCATCAGTGGCCACTACAGTTGAGGTTAAAATGGGCCCTTATCAGGTGAAATAGCGGATACTGGGATGGATTCATCTACCATAGAGTTTCTATAAGGGATACAAAGTATTTTTCTATATGTAAATATTCTTGTGAGGATCTGTTCCCCTTAAAGATTAATTTTATCCATCTGGAACCTGGTAAAATGCTTGTGGATGATCTACCCACTAGCATTCTAGTTTTATTCCCCCCATATGATATAGTAAAACCCTAATACTTGTACGAATCAAGCATATAAATTATTGAGGAGAGACAGGTTTTTCATCACACAACATGTATTTATTTGTGGAATTTTATGAAACACTCTCTGATAGATGACTAACTAAGCAGAGTGGGGTCCCTTCATCACTAACTAGTTAGTCTAGGGACTGGTCGGGTGGAATCCAGAAACCATCACATATTGGCGTGATACTTCCATGTTAATCGAGAGAATTCTGAATGCAAAATAATTGAACTAATCTGGAAGAAGAAAAAATTTGAGGGATCCCCAGTGCTTTATGCAGTTGAAGTGGGTATCACCATCCAAGAAGGGTGAGTGTAGGATAATATGGAAATGGAAACCTCTCAAGATGAAATCCCCAACTATTTGGAGGCCTCGTTTGTTTTAGATGAGGCCAAAGTTGAGGTGGAAACATCCCTAGTGGATGAGTACCTAGAAAAGTAGAACCAGATGTGGATCTGGGTCGAAGAGGTCCTTTCTAAATAAAATGAAGTGGAAACCAACCTCATGGATCAACATCAAACTATGGTGGCTACTCAATAGAGACATTTTGAGCTCCATCACTCGATCAATAATGTCATTCCTTAGGGAATTATTTAAAAAGGATGTTATATAATGTGTGTCTAACCCTCCAAAAAAATAGTTAGATTTAGTTGAATTTTTATATTCTCTAACATGTTTCATTTGACTCATTCTATTATCACACTTCAATCATATTCATGAGATAATGAGTGATTCTAACCTAAGACCATGTGATCCATTTGTTGTGTGAGAAACAATGTATGAAAATTTGATTAATAATTCATATATGATTTTCAAAAACATAATCAAACACTTGAGGTCTGTATTTGTTGACCGACAACTGGGACCATTTGGTCTGAGAGGGGATATGGCTGGAGAATGAGGCTCTTTAGAAGGATGAATAGTTTTTACAATGCACATTTGTGATCAAATGGAGTAATACTAGGGGAATTGAATTCTTACCCAAAAAAGGATTTAAAAATAGTGAATAATGATTCCTAATATATGGATTAAAATGAGGTGCCCTAATGACATATGATAACTTCATACCATATTTGGACCACGACCTATATAACTCCTAGTAAAGGTTGGGGTCAAAACAATTTAGTCCCAACCACTGACCATGTTTGAATCAGGAAAAAAATCTCATAATGTCTCAAAATACTTCCAAGGAATTTTCCCATGTTAGCAGGTAATCCATTATGTCCAGGCACCATTTGTCATTATTGGGACCCATTTAGATGTGGATGAGAATGGTGATCCAAAAATAGGGATACAAAAATAATGGAAATGAAGTGATAAAATGATCAAATAGATTCCAACACTTCTATAAATTCACTACCCTAGATTTTAGCACATTGGATAGATATATCAGTTTGAAAAAAAAAAGAACAAACTCATCTTCTTGGGTGAGCCTCAACTTGAAGGGTTTCTCATATAAGGTAGTAATATTACATGAAATTTAACATCATTAAAGTGGATTATAAACACATGGTTTAACATCATATGGTCAGGATATTTAATTCATATATTAACAATGTATGTTGAGGATGTTGTATCAAACAGTTTAAAAGCATGTGATTTGCATGTTGTGTGTGGGGATTATACCTTGAGCTTCCCATATTTTATTATTCATGTTAGGTGAAGATGGAATCTAATGTCTATTTAATAGTGTTATAATATATTTTAACATCATGTTGAATGTGTGTTTGTAAATTGATTTGAATTCCACTCACCCAACCAATGTGATAGGAGGTGTATTAGGGTAGTTCAATGGGGTAATTCCATGATGCAAACTATAAGGAAAAGGGAGATGAGAATAACCTGCACAAGGAGGAATATGGGGTGAGTTGCATATAGTTTATTGTCACGATTCTTGAAACTTACTGTGAAAATCCCAAAACAGACATGTGTAGTATGGAAGAGTGCAAACCTGATGTTAATAAGGGTCCAAGGAGGCCCTTATGAAAAATGAAACATTCATAGAGAGGCTTTCACATAGTTTAAAGTCACGATTCTTTGACTTTGGATCCTGTTTTAAGTTCCTACTTTTTAGACTATGATCTATTTTCTCTTAGTTTAATGGTATAGAGTTTGGAAAGATATGCACCCTCAAGCATTTAGAACAACAATAAATAGGTAGAATCTCACATGAAAGGAGATTCATGAATACCTATGTCGCATGGATCATAAGGGGTGTTTTGAAAGTATTTTAAGGCCGCAATTTCGGGACCTGGGATCTTTGTTTATGGTCATACAGTTTGAAATATGGGATAATTTCTTAACGTAATTTGTTTAACATCAAAATAAGGTTACCCAATGTGAATGAAGAGGTCTAATAGGCCACCTAATGCTGTAAAAATGCCTCTGAGAAAACTCATACATAGCATAAGTTCATAATTCTTAGACCATGTCTTTAATTTGATGTTCATATCGCTCCAACCAATGGGCTTAAATACCATGAAAAGTCATATATAGCATGAAAAAGTGACAACCTAATGTGAATGAGGTACCTAGAAGGACCATGTGACCTAAAACATTCCTAGGGTAACCCACACATAGTTTAGAGTCATTATGCTCGGAACATGAATCCTACTATTAGTTCATAGATTTTGGACCCTAGGGTGACTCATGTGTCTTAACCTTTCTTGAGGAAAACCACCCCCATACTCATAATCCCACATGATCTATACTCGTTTCAAGAAAAAAATAAGTGGTAAAGAGTTCTGGTTACATGAAGGGTGGAGAAAAACGAAGGGTGGAAGTGACTGGCCAACATGATGAGGGTGATTGCAACTTTCATGGCCTGGATAGTGAGATAGGGGATAGACTAATATGTCGGCAACAACTACTAACCTCTTTTGAAACAATGGTTGTCGAACTATGTTTGCTAGTTATGGGGAGAACAAATGCCGGATTGACCGTTGACCATGTTTGAAAAACATGATCTATTGTTTGCTTCATAAGATACCTCAAGGCATGAGACCGTGATAGTATATGATCTAGTGTGGCATGACACTATTCTAGTAGGGATCCTATTCATATTGGGAGGATGAAAATTATCCAAATATGAGAAAGAGTGAATCATAATGGTGGAAATGGGACATACACCAAATGTAATTCTATGGAAGGGCTATGTTGGAGGGAAAAATCCATGTTTCACAACATATCCCATGAATATGATGATCAAGCCACAAATCGTTAAATTTGTAGATACCAGACTGTAGGTGTGGTCATTGGATTATAGATAGATATCTTGACTAAAGGGGAGCATGATTATATAAAAAGGGGTCATTATGGAATAAAATATTGATAACATCATGAAAATGGAGGGTTGAATGGACCCTCTACCACATAAAACATTTAATATTGTACCTCTGGACAATATCACAAAATTGGGGAAGAAAATCCCCAATAGTGATTCATCAAAGGGGATAGGCCTTGGATGAGATATTTGGATGTCACTATGTATCCCTTAAGGATGGGAATCAAGTTAAATGTCATTCATGAATAGGGATTGGTAAGACACAACTTATAGAAGGGTGATACCCCTTTAAAAAAGGACAAATCGTTTCATATTAGGTTATAAGGAATCCTGAATTTATATGGGGTAAGATTATATCTCATTAAGAGGCATCCTAGTTTTATATGGGGAAAACGTAGTTTAACCTCGTGCACTGAGGAAATTGGTTGGGGATCACGTACCAATCAATCCACTCGTTCCTTATTCATATAAAGATATAAAGATATATAATCCCACTAGTGGGTCAGAAAAATTTAATGGATATTAGGCCATTGCCTAAAAGGAGGCCCATGGGAGCACTTTTGGGGTGATAACACCATAGGTAATGGATGGTTTTTTGGTGAATCTGTTCCTAGGACAGGATATATAAAGTATAGGAAACATTATTTTTCCCATGAAGATGATAATAAAGACACATGTAGTTATTTAAAGAGGGGTGAGACATAGGCTTGTCGAAATATCAAGGATGAAGCAAACCATTGGGATAAAGGGTGAATGCGTGCAGTTTTGGGATAAAATTATTGGACTAAGGATCTTAGTTTTTTGTCATTGAAGTGGAAATTTTTTTGAATAGTTTTATGTAATAATCCTTAAACCATTATTAGGTGATCGAAGGATGATTATATGGCGCAAAAGAGTTAAAAACCAATCTGAATGGGAATGAGGAGGCCCTATGCCACATGAAGAAATCCAGGTGCTAGCTACAAACAGATTACTGTCGTATGGTGTGGACCATAACAAATAGTTTAGATTCATGATAATTGTAATATCCACAATAAAATAATTTAAATTTAGGATTCTTGGACATGGGGAAAAGTGTATGTTCCGAGGGTATTTTCATAGAACGAAAGAGATAATGACCGATGTGAATGAATCCAAGGAGTCTCTCATACCAAATTCATACCTCAAGATGAACCACACACAAATTTAGGTCATGATTCTTGACCATAAATGGTTCAAAGGGGAAGAAGGTTTGATAAATTTTTAGACTGTTTGAGAGACAAGAGGTCTAGGAATCAATACATTTCCCATGAGGATTGGAATCAAGCCACACATAATAATAAAAATTTTCATGATATAATACAAACATCAAAGGTGGGGGGGGGCTCCTATTTGTTGAGGTAATTGAGACATCCCAGGGTTATCATGGGGTATCCCATGCTTATAACATGGGGTAAGGCTAATTTTTAATGGCTTGTTCTAAAGAAACTTGTCTTTTTTCATATGATATCATATGAGGAATCTCAATTTCAAATTGAGTAATGTTTTTAGCAACCCCATACTCATCATATAAAGAATTTTGAT
Organism: Viscum album; assembly: GCA_963277665.1. Classification (NCBI taxonomy): domain Eukaryota; kingdom Viridiplantae; phylum Streptophyta; class Magnoliopsida; order Santalales; family Viscaceae; genus Viscum; species Viscum album. The sequence goes on along the minus strand of OY728158.1, from coordinate 1,891,696,241 downwards.
TATAAATCAGATAAGATCATCTCTCATTAAGAGGCATCCTTATTTTATATGGTTCAAGACCATGGTTTAACGTCATGTGATGAGGATGTAAGGCTTTATAGTTAAAAGTCATAAAATTTTGACTATTTTGGTTGTAAATATTTTATAGGTCATAATTCTTGGACCATTGTAGAAGATTTCAGGTGATGTTGCTTGGACCATAGGGATGTTATTAGTTTAAGGACATAATTCATTGACCATATATTTTTCTATGTTGAGCACATTGGTACACAACCTACTAAGAACACTAAGCCCTGAAGAGTCATTCTGGGTTTTAGAAATTAATATTGGTGAGGGTATTTCTCTGACACATGGATATGTATAGCTGAGGAAAGGAAATTTCGAGTCAAGAATGTCCCAATGACACTGACATCCCTACTCAACACACATATAAACATAAAGTTGTAGCGCTGAAGATGTTGAAACTCCACCAAAACATAGGGATGTTTTAATGGGGTAAATCGTGTATTTCATGATAATCCGTGAAAGGGTATACTTATGGGAAGGAAAAATATTTATAGTGTTCAAAATATAGGATCCATAACTACACCATACATTAGTGAGGCCAAAAAATGAATAATCGACTGTTGAATATGTTTGAAATATGGGAGCATCTATCTATCACAAGAGATCCATTAGGGTGTCTTACTAGGATTGGTGGTGAGCCATTTTTGGCTAGGAATGATCTCCAATCTGGGGACATATTAGACTTTAGGGATGACTGAAATCCACACTTTGAAACAAATGAGGCATGTGGATTGATTGGGGGAATTTCCCATGTGGGATTAAGCATACTAGGATCAACGTCACAACACATTTAAGTATGTAAATGGGGTGTATGGCAATGAGGGAGTTGAACCTGTTATCTAGGATATTGTTTTAGATATTGGAAAGGGACTATTCCCAACCCAAGGTATAGGACCTGGGTTTTTTCAATAGTTTAAGTTCATATTTCATGTTCTAGAGTTGAGCATACAATGAGTATGGGTAGTATGGTGGTGTGAAAAATTCCATGTGGACTGAGGGCCAAAGGGGATCAGTTCCACACAACACAACCCCAAGATGACCGGCACACATTTTACAGTCATGATTCTTATACTTGGACTCATTTTTTAAAGTTATAGAGGTCCTAACAAGAGGATTCTATTAGTATAAGTTCCCAGAGCATAGACCCTGTGAAAATAGTTTTAGGTCACACTTCTTGGATCATCACAAACAGATTAAGGGAATGTTTTTTATACCATAGAAATAGGTTCAGGTAGTGTTCCCTGGACCTATGGTGGATATTATTTTATTGTACTAAATATATGACTAATGAACTCTCCTCATGTGAAGTAATGCATGAGAGCTTAGTGTTTCTGGGAGGGATGATATTCTCTCTATCTATAATGACTAAAAAGTATTCTCAATTAGAATATACCCTATGAATGATGTATGTTCCTACCAAATTGGGATCCAAAATGGTGGGTTTTTCAGGTATCATATATGTTATTAGAGATAATACAATATCACCTTGGAAGGAGTGTAGGGGATCCTTCTTGTCAAATTCTCTCCTTATCATTTTTCAATGACAATCTTGATTGTCCATGTCCTAGAGAATGTTCACTTTGAGGGCATCCAACACAACCTGACATATTTATTCTATTTTTTATGGAATCTATTGGTCATTGATTATTGTTTGGACTGATAAAAACAGAACATCGATGGGAGAGACTTCATTTGTTCCATATACCAGTGAGTATGGGGTCACCAGGGAGAAATCCCAGTCATCATTTGTTAATCCCAGAGGTTGTTGGGGGGATTTTCTAACCAGATTTTCCTATTTTTCCCATCATATTTTGAATACTATTATATTTGGTCTTATTGAACACCTCTATATTCCCATCTACTTATGCATGGTATAGATTAGTATGGTTGGACTGGATGTTGTATACAATTTCTTTAGTTTGGATGACTGTTATTATTATTGTTGTCTGTGAGAATGGAGCAAGGAACTCCAAATCGATGGATAATATGGGAGCTACCAAACTCGATCATGGACTAGTTTTTTGAATTTCCTAAGGGGAATAGAATATTCCCACTTGGAGAAAACTACAGATCAGTATATAATAAACCTTAATCAGTGGGTGGATTTTGGTAGGTATTCCCTCATGACATCAAGTCCCCATACTACAAAGGACTTAGAATACATGGTGGTTTGGAGAATATTCAGTGGTCAATGCACAAAGTTTTCAAGGATTTGAAATGCATGAAACCTCTTGGAAAACTCTCTATTTTTATAGACCAGGGTTGTCTATAAGTATCGCGTCCTTCAAGTCTAGTGGTATAGATTCAATCCCGCCTGATGTAATACCTAACTTGGACTTCCTATATGACATGAGGGATCTCATCTCGTTGGATTCAAAGGAGGATAATTCCATCAAAACCACTTCTATGTAGAGGATTCTATATGTCAATCCCACTATGGTTGGTAAAACATGATTCACATCGATGGATTCACTCACAAATGTCATAAGAGGAACCATCAAAATTCATTTTCCAACATGGAACAACGAGATCCAAAATGTGGATAGAATCATCTAGGATACCAATGTACTAGGTGAATTTTTTAATGGTCAAATGAAGGAATAGGAAATACACTAGTGCCTGGCCTTCGACGGTATTTTGTGGGATGAATCTGTATTTGAATTACTAGATGATCACTTCCCAATGAACCAAGCATCTTGTTAGAATTGGGTGAGTCATTGTATACATTATTAGGCCAACTCAAGAAAACAGATGTATCACATGATACTGTAGGTAGTTCCACAACTTCTGTACTATAAAAATAGGTTAAGGATCCTCTTCCCAATAGGGTATTATTTGGTCTCCATGTCATGGAGCGTGTAACTAAGACAGTATAAACTGTTTTCTCTACCCTCATTGATTTTTTGGGTGAGAAGGGTAAAAAGTGACTATTCTAGGGTAGTCACATAGTATACCAAAGGATTCCATGTTTGGGTGGAATCACAAATCAAGGTTATAGAAGGATCTTTTGGATATCATTATATGAATTTTGGACTCCTCATCCCACTGGTACAAAATAACTTTATTCGGGATCCTAAAGAAGGGCATACACTTTCCATCTATATTTACAATAAATCAGCATATGTGGGATCAGTGGCCTTGAAGAAACTTTAACTAATAGAGGTTGCTCAAGGGAAGAATCTGGATGGTGGACTTGGTCTTCTTTGGTTATGTTTTAATACCTATGTATCTGACAATGAATTAATGAAATTTACTAGAGTTCACCCCAAATGGACACCTCAAGGGGTTAATATTAAAATTTTGGGTGTGGAGGAAGTTTAATAATTTCTCCAATTCTATAATTTGGTTGTCGTTCTGGTAGTATTTGACTTCCAAGACATCCATGAATCATTCCATAAAAATAAAATAAAAATTAGATTAAAGATGTGTTGCATGACCCACTGATAAGCGGCTCTGGAATTCTCCAAGACATAGGGCATAACCTAATAGCCTAAAGTTCCTTGTGGAAACTTATGTTTGTGGAATCCTCAACTTTAGGGGATATATAGATCTGATTATACCCAGAGTATCCATCCATGATGAGAGGGTTTAGAATTTTGATGTGGCATTAATCAAAAACTATGTCACTATATGGGGAAAATCATCCTTTAAAAAGTGGCAGTTGTGGTCAAAATGTCAATATAGGCTTTGATATGCCCATTATTGTTCATGAATAGGCCAATGTTGTAAATCTGTTTGGGGTACTGGAATTTCTTAACAAATATTTCATTTATAATATTATCAACTTTCTTCTCAACCATATCACCGTGAGAGGGGTGAATATTTTTGGGAGGCTTCTTAAATCTATGATAGATCGCTATAAGTCCAAGACAATGAAAAAAAACATGGGGTTCCAGTCCTATAAACTCATTATAACTCTCGAAAAATACAACATGATGCTTCTCTAAGAATAAAATATACTACTTATACACCTCCAATGATTTTACTACACTGATCAGTTTCATTGTCTGATATGCCTCAATACTATGGTTTTTATTGAATTAACCCATCAACGGTAGTGGAGATAACTTCTTCAAATAAAGGAGGGTCATTGTCTAAATCCTTTTCATTCTATGAGGTATAATAATCATTGGGGGTAAGCTTATATTTCGGTTCATCTGACTCTGGGGAAACATGAGGGCCTTCTTGGGTGGACATGGAATCCTTACAGAGGGGTTAATACACTCTTGAAACTCTTGAAAAAAAAATATGTTGATCCAATTCAATCTGGCCTCTAACCATGAGGTTCATGATTAATGTCCAAAAAATAGTTCCATGTAAGATTTTCTCGATTCATTTATGCTCTATGGAACGTAAAAGAATCTCATGAAATTTTTTCTATTAGGAGAACATCTCGATACCTCATAATAGTAATATATTTTGGTATCACCTAGTACTATCTAGTGTAAGGGTATGAGGGTAATCCTCCATATTAGATACACTATAAAACTATTTCTTGGAGATAATGAAAACAAATCCAAGGGTTGAAATTGTATCCTCTACTGATGAATCCGAAGAATGGAGTTATCATCCATGTTGGTCCACAAACTATTCTTGGGGGCAGAAAAATTAGGATGAGCAATGATGAACTCAATACCATCTACTTGAACAAGCTTTCCCTATCCCTTATAATTGAAGTTGTCTATATAGTTGGCTTCACATGATTCAAAGGGAGCTGATTTAATATAGAGTACCACCACTCGACCATTGAGGGAGTATATGAGGCAATAGTAATATAAGGAGGGGACCTCTGTGTGAAAATAAATCCATGACCTACACAATAGTGAATTGTAGTTGGTATCGTATAAGACAATAATGAATTCAGTTCTTGATATCAATTCAACAAAATGGGTCTTCATTGGAATCATACCATTCTGTTTTTTCATGCTATTATTGTAACCCTAAATTGATAGGTTTAAGGGTTTCAGATCTCATTATATCAATACTCTCTTCTATATTGTCTTGGTTATAATGAGTTTAATCCTAGAACTAATGTCCACTAAGTAGTTTTGGATTTCAATGTCATTAAATTGTCCATTAATGTGTAATGTGAGTATGTACCCCAACATGATGGCATCCTCATATTCTTGGGTAAAAACATAATGTCTTATAATTATTATTTCATAGACTCCTCTACATAGTAGACCTCAAGGAAACTATATCATCTTTAAACATGAGAGGAATTTTCAAATCTTCAACAAGGTCCTCACACATTTCTTCCAAAAGTTGGAGGGACTTGTGGATTGAAAGCTTTGTGAGTATGTCAATGATGTGCTTCTACACATCATACATCCACACCAAAGGAATGTTCTTTCCCAAGTGGGAGCTCATTGGTAAGGGATATAGCATATGATTATAGCTCAATCTCAAGGGTCTGTCTAGTTTGGTATTATTCTATGGAATATTAGCTAGCCTACCTTGAGATACTACATATTTACCATTAATTGTTTGAGTTTTGGCACTAAATAGACATTGATGATCATGGAATGAACTTGGATGAGTTTCTCTATCAACTAACATGATCAGTGTCATAGTAAAATGTGGAATCATACCTGAAAAAGTTAACTGTGAGGACAATGAATGCTAAAATCCCTGAAAAATGCATTGTCTGGTCTTAGTAGCATGAATGGTATGGTTCAGGGTACTGATCTAATAATTCTGGTAGCTTTCATTTCCCTGACCTTTCCTTTGATGGCATCATCCAATTGTACCAAATGGGTTTTTTGGCATTACAAATTATTGAGAGTCATGAAGAATTCCACTATATCTATGAAAATCACGGATTTGTATTCTTGTTCCTCATTCTTAATATAATCCATAATGGGACATTCATTGTGTGTATCTTCTAACTCCGGAGGTAATAATTGTTTGAGAGTACGAGATTTATTTGGCACTAGGAGGATACTATAGCTTCCCTTTCATCACCGACATCTATTTTTCAAAGAACTATAAGATAAAGACATGGATGTAGGTGAAATATCCAAATGAGGCACGATAGCCACAAGCGGTTAGTGATTTATCAAACAGGCATAAATGACACCATGAGTGTGAGAAAATGTTTTACTATCCAAATAATTGCCATACTTTTTTGTCCCAAAACTAGAAGTCTTCTTCCATCTCGTAGATTATTCACTATCATTGTTGGGTCGGTTGGGAAATGGGTCACCAATGCCAGAACATCACTCAACATGACCAAACCATGATTCACCTAGTCCTAGATCCAATAATTGAACACATAACATTATTTTATTGTGTGTTAAAGTATATTTTGGTACAAGAAATGGTAAGGGAACTAGTGAACCCAGCCTTCTGAGCTCTTTTTCATTATTACAATTATAGAATTCATTTCTCTTGATGAAAAATAAAGTATCACAAGATCTGAGCAAACTTGAATAAATAATATTGGTTCCTTTTTTTAGGAAAGTATCTCTTGGATCCTGTCCTTGGTGGGGGATATATCTATATATTCTCATCTAGGTGGTTGCGCCTAAAAATGTGGTCCCAGAAGGGGATGTTTTTCATGAGTAGCTTCTTGATATGGATGTTGCACTCAAAGAGGTTTTTCTATCAAATGATCCAAAAACACTACCAGATTAGGGGCCTCAACATCCATAGAGCTGTTAGTTTCCACTTTTATAGGAAATATTGCAAGAGATTAAAGGGGAAATGTCTGCAACTGTTCTCTTTCCTACCACAAAGCTTCTTCTAGGAACTGAGTGAACTCAAAGAATCCAATTGGAAAGTTATATTTGAAAATATAATGGGCCATACAACTCTTGGAATTCCATAAACACATTGTGATCGGTTATACCTAGGTTAGTGGTATGTTTAAGGAAAAAGTAACACCCTTCCACTGAGAGACAAATTCATTCACTCACCCATCAGGCCTTTGCCTTAACGTGAAGAGGTCAGAAATACTTTTTTCACATATGGTGGATTTTAACAAGGAACTTTCTATGAAGATCCACCCTAATAAAAAATGGACCATATTTGTTTCTAGTTGCATAATAAAAACATTGGTACTTCCAAAGTATGAACAAATTAGTGGTGATTTGTAGCTTCCTACTATTCTGGGGTCCCAAACATAGGTCCAAACCTTGAGATAATTTCATTCAGTTGCTCTAGTGGGACACCTATCTAACTGAATAAGGAGAATATAGTATTTCCAAACATTTTAGATGCTCATATGTAGTCCTCCCATGATAGGTATGGCTTTCTGTTAGGGTATTGTACCACCTTTCATATCTCTAGGGCCTCAAGGAGAGTAGTGATAGTGGATATCTAGTCATCTTAGAGGGGATATCTAGCCACCAAATCATTAATAGGATCATATAAATGTGGAATGGACTCATCAACATTAATAGTAGACCGACCTGAATCTCAGTGAGGATAATCAATATATTCAAGTAGATTTGGTGACCCATACCATGGTCACTTTCCATATACCCCAGATTATGAAATGAATGGATTTTTATGTCTTCCAAGCTTGATATGGAGCATATTACCATAGAGGACCTATTTCCCCACATGAGGAGAGATATGATATCTTAGGGAATTAATCCATAGATCATAAATTAGATTGTGTATGATCTGTTTATGCTCATTTAGTTGTAAGATCAATGTGGATAACAAATTTTATGTCTGTTCCTTCAGAGAAAACTCTAATGGTACATAGGGATTGATATGTCCCTGTCCATTTTTGAGATTATGATGGGTATGCATCAATGATTCATTGGAGGGATCTTTGATTTTACATGTATGCCTCCATTGGTGAGTGAAAAAACCTGTTGGAGGGTCATCTTAGTACATTTCCACCACTTGGGGTGTATCATCCCTATTACGCCCTATGATTGATCCCCCATTCATCTAGTCGTTTGTATGGTTTGGGATTACCATGTTTACTATAATAATAGTTGGAGGGGAACTGGTATTATCAACAGATTGGGTAGACATCCACAAGATAAGAATTAAATTAAGAGTAGAATATTGTCCCTGTCCTCTGATCTATTTTTATGGATTAATTTCTTCCATAACTCAGTAGACCACTATAATACTATTGAAATTGTTATATTAATGTTTATGGAAGTAACTGTATGAAGTGTGTTGTTGATCCACTAGGAGAGATGTGATATCAACCCTTATTTCCTATGTCTTGACAGTTTTGAGGTGTTCTTAAGTCCCCGTGTAGGCTAATTGATTATCACAGAGGTGGTGAAATGTCACCCATATAATCGGGTGTAAAAACTCTACTTGGTCATATGTAAGGGACTCCGAGATGTTAATGTTTGGACTTATAGGAGGATAGAACACAACTAAAAACTGGTTAGTGGCTAAAGCCCCCCACATGACCCCATTCTAAGAAGAAGGGTCATGTACTTGGTCAGCCCAATCACTGATTAGTTCTGGATGAGGTAGGGGAAGTGTCAATGATTTCAAATGACTATATTATTGGTTTAATTGGAGTGTTTTAACTATAAAATCAAACATTTGATGTATGTTGGGATGTCTATTGGCTGTAGTGTAAGCATATCCTCTCATCCCTACAGGAATGGGTGTTCACCATTACCTCGTGTGCGATGGTGGTGGTGTCCATTTGTATCCTGGTCAAGTTATATCCTTCGGAATAAACCAACATGGACACTAACAACACTCCAACTTCTAGTTTTGAGGTGTAGTGGAAGGAAACTAGTGTTTTTGAGGATGAATTCACCAGAATCCCCTAGAAGGGAGCTAGAACATTCTTCACTAGAAAGTACTTTTAGAGGGATATATGTATCCTAAGTAACTCAGCTTCTGAATCAATGAATCTCAAATGTCATTCCCCTATATCAGACTCTGTTTAATGGGGTTAAGTATCCATTATCAATTTGTACATTTCCTCAAAATTAGAGAGGCTAATGAGTCAATCAATGTTGTGTGCTTCCCAGGGTTCCTCCTCTGAAAAATGGGTGTTCTACCCTTTCCCATGGATGGTTCTTTGGGGAAGGGTGTGTATTCGACAATTAGAGTACCACCACATCGGTTGTTGTTTTAGTAGGGAGGACCTACATATTGATGGGTATGATAATGGATAATACCTCTAGAATGGCTGGTGATAGAGAATGGATAAAATCTTCATAGGTTGGTGATGGTGTGGGAAGGACCTCCACACAAATTGGAAGTGGCATAGAGAGTACCCCTATGATGGCAGGTTGTGTTGTAAGAAGGACCTCCATGCTAACTTTATTCATTATGGGATGACCTGTAATGGTTGTTTGCAGTTTTGATGATTGATAGAGTCAACATAACCTGGCTATGAGGTCGATGGGGTCTCAGTCCCAATCCAAAAAAGAAGGATCCCTATCCATTTGTTGTAGGGATATAATGGTATGAGATATTGGTGAAAGGAGTAATGTGAGTTTTAGAAGATCCACATTTTTTACAATTTTCTTGGGTCTTACCTTGATATTGGTGTCAACGTTTCTAGGAAAGGGTTAACATAGTTGGGTTAAAGCCTACCTACTCTTCATCCTATAGTACTGGTTGTTGCTGGTGATAATGCGGCCAGGTGGGTGCCCTCCTAGTTGGCTCATGGTCAGTAGTCACTATAGATTTGACTCAATAACCCCCTTCCTCCACAGAATGGATGATTGAATCATCAAAATGTATTGGGAGAGACTCCCTAAGTGTTTCATTATTAGAATTAGGGGGTTTTCCCCTATGCATCCCTTGGTTGTGGCAATTTTGTTGAGGCATTGATGCCCCTAAATCCTAGAGGGCCATGTCCCTGGTGTGAATTAACCCTTCATGCTCGTACCAGAGCACGAGGGCATCGATCACCCTCTTCTAGATGATATAACAGGGTGATATAGGGCATGGTTTACTATTATCCTAATTCAAGGGGTAATCGATAGATGAGGCATAGTTGTGTGGGATTGTCAAATCAATCTTTCTCTTTCCTCAGTTCCTATGGAAACTGGGTTGCTGGTTTCCTAAAGCTTGAGTATTGTGATGAAGGTAGATTTAGTCATCAGTACATGTACAATAAAATTGATTTCCATTTCCCCAATGTCATCCAATATTCTTAAGTAGATAAGTATCCACACTGATGATGTATAAAACTAAGAATTCCCCCTTTTAACTAACCCAATTCATATGTGAATTCAATTTCATTACCACCATTTTCTTAGGGGAACCCATCGTCAAATGTTTGAATCTAGTGAAATTTCAATCTACTAATTACCTACATGCTACTAGTCCCCATGTCTAAAGAGAAGAGTTTCACATTTGGTAGACCATTACTATTTCCGACACTTCCATCAGGTCCAACATGCACATCCTTGCACACTGGAATCGATTTCCCACAATCCCAGTTTCTAATGGGGGAAAATCTTTCCTCACATTCATTAGTGATGTCTTCTCCTTGATTGAAATGAGTTGATAGAATTTTAGTTCCTCCTTATATGGATTCATCTTTGGAGATAAATGAATATTATGGGTCTCCCTCATATATTAAATTAATGTCCATGGAACTTATTCTTGATTCCATCTTAAGTTGGATTCTGATTTAATCACACAACTCTTGTCTCAATAAGAAAGTAGCCTTTGGTCAGGAGATTAGTCGCATTTGTAATTAATATATGTGACTAGAAATTGGGTATATGGGGCACCTGTGAGTCTTTCTAAATTAATGGAATATCATATGCGGAATCTTTGGTGTGGAGCCCACATCATATCGTGTTTATCACGTGGTAGTGAACTCTGATGGTTCATGGGATTGAAGTATTTTTTTCCTTAAGAATAACATGATTATCATGGGGAATGTATTAATGGGTGAGGCATAATTTTAATAACTTGTAGATAAGGGTATAGTGTTAAAATATTTTGGGGAGAGGTTGGGTATAAGTTTAATGTCCTGCGGGGACAAGTTGGTTGACATGAACAGCCCATTGTGGAATATCAACAAAGTTGTGTGCCTAAGAGGGAGGTTGTCACACCTGGGTGGATGGATCAAAACTTCCCTTGAGATGGATCAAGAATAATTGGATCAGAATTCCACTTAAGGAGAATCTGAGATGGATTGATAATAACACCCCTTGTGGATAATCATGGAGGTTCATCCCGAAGAGGGAAGATGTCACACTTGTGTTGATCGATCATAATTCCCATTGAGGTAGATCCATAATGGGTGAATTATAATACCCCACGATGAAGATCTAAAATGGAGGGATCAGAATACCCCTTGAGGTAGTTTTGAGATGTATGGATTATAATAGCACTTGAGGTGGATCTAGGATGTCCTGATCTAACCCTATAGGGTTTGATCCCCAACTACCCCAATCCCCCCTCCATAGGCCATGGGCTGCCGATAAGAGACGAAAGGAATTACTAAAATGGGATGTTCTTTATACTAATATACATTTACACACACACCCGGACATCTACATGAAGAAGTGTATAGGACTAACAATAAAAGAAGAAACATATATTAAATTATCAATTCATATAAAACCTATAGAGATTATAATATTGCATAAGAATAGTGTGAAAAGAAAAAGGGGGAAATACACGCCCAACTAGAAAGATGTCCCAACATGAAAAAACTAGAAAAGTGGATATTGAGAGATCCCTATTTCAAAACCCCAAGCTCTGACCACTATATGTGGTCAAATGCACCAGGGTTTCACTATGCTCATTTGTAATTGCTGCTGACCAGTCCTTCATCAATATAGCACATCACATGTATGAAAAGCACATGTAGGGGTGAGTATACATATACCTAGTTGGACACCTTGAAAGATAATGGGAGGGAGTAAGATAAAAGATTGGAATATACAGCTTAACCCATATAAAGGGAGAAAAACAATACAAAAACTTGTAAAAATATATATAAATATATATATTCTCAACAAACTAATCCATAAGGACAGAGAAATGGGATCCCCATATTATTTCTAATCCTAAGAAAAGAGTTCCATCAGTTTATAAAGATCATCAATGATGCCCATCGTCTCGCAAGTCTTCATAAAGAAACATACATGTCAAGTCACACCACGCCACGGTATTTAAAATTTGAGGTGGGAAATCTCTAGGTAGAGGGGCCATGCCTTGGTAAAATAAGAGGGTTCAACTCTAGTAGTCGATAGAGAAACCATGACCTTCCTGACAGGTGGGTTCCACTCTAATAGTTAGTATAGGATCCATACCCTTTCTATCAAGAGGTTTCCACTTTAATAGTTTAAGAACCATGACCTGATACTCTTAGAGGGTTCCAATATAAAATTTGATAGAGGACTAATTCCCTTATCAGTAGGAGGGTTCTACTCTAATATACAATGTCCCATTCCCTGGTACCATAGGAGGGTTCACCTTTTATAGACGATAGAGGATCTTTCCCTAGAAAACATGAGGGATGACCCATGCCCTGATACTAAAAGAGTGTTACACTCTGATAGTTGATAGAAGACTGATTCCCTACCCATATAGAGAATCCCACTCTATGCTCTCTAACGATCATGTCGGGTCACTACTATTGTTGAGCATTGGCTAATGATGTGTCACACTCATAAATAATGAATTTTATCTCAAAATACACCATCAATATCATTATTGCGTTATATGTGAAAAAATAAACTTGGTATTGGCTACTCACATGCCAAAATTTGAGTCCCACCAATGAAGATACTAGAGGTAGAAGTTTCCTCAAAGGAGAGTTCGGGGCGTGTAAGGGGACCCACATTACCTTTGTTCCAACTCCACTTCCTAGCCATGTCCTTCACTAGTATATATATTTCTTCCCATGTAGCCTTACATGGCATGTAAAGTAACTAAATGACATACCTCATCCACTTTGGGTCCTTCTCGTGCTTCTGTCTGTGTCAATGTACATTGGTATTGTAGTTTGACCATATTCATGTACACTAACCATGTACTCCATCCATGCTCATCTTCACTAGTTGTGTACTCTGGACATGTCCATAATATTTTACTCCCATAGTAAATGACAGGATGATATCACGGAGTCACATGGTGTTTTCGGTTCTCATTAAGTGTAAAATAATTATAATCTCATAGAAACCAAAGCGCCACAGATTTATAAGGAACACACTGTAAGTTCATCCACACTATATAGTTTGTCATTGATTTTTTTATAGAATCTAAAACCCTCTATAAATTTCTCTATATATTCCTCTTCCACTCAAAGTCATGCCTCAATTACACCCTACATTGATGGAAATAGACTCCATTCATCATTTACAGTAACCTAGTGGCTGGGAATCAAGTCTTTGATGGTCCATTCAAATCCATTTCATGCCTCATGCACCTATTATACCATCTCTTCCTTTTTCTCGGATCCCAATTCCATTAAAAAGTCACCCATTATCCCATGATTAATACCCATTCATCCATATATTGAAAAACACTTTAATGCACATGAATATGTTAGGAATGCTAAAGTTTAATCGAGCTTGATCCCACCCCGACATATTAGACTGATACCCATTAGCCCAATGGATGAATACTGTGAAGATAAGTAGGGCTGATAAAATAAATATGAAGGTGAAAATTGTTTTCCATGATTTATTGACCAACATATACAAGTTTCCAAGCCCGAGGTGAGAAATATGGAATACATTGAATAGAAAATTTTAAATTGATACACGGGCTCCTAAAAAGAATCATAATAAAGGTAGAAAAAAGGCATGGAATTGAACATGATCAATATTTTAATAACATGGGGAATAATAAATAAATGAATAGTCTTAACATGGTTTGGGTTAATTTTTTGATGAAGAATGTGCTCTCTGACAAAGGAGGAAGGCCTGTTACATTCATTGTGCCTTAATTCCCCTTGATCTATTTGCTCATCAGGTTCTGATCTTAAATTTCCAATGAAGGACATGAAATTATCCTCTCAACAATCTCATGTTTCTGATGATAACCATGTAGATCCTCTATAATGATGTGTATATAGATTAAATTATGTTATAGGTTTTTATTTAATGAATGAATGAATTCACTTAACGCACCCACCAATAACTGATTTATCCAAAACACTGCATGCTGACAAGATTTATGTCACACATAGGGTAAACCCTAATTTCCAAATACAATTGTGCTATCATATTATTGATTTGAGTCACTTTTTAAGAGTTATCCCATTTTTTCTTTAAAATTGTGCATTCATAATATAAAATATATAATATATTATTATAATATTATTTTCAATCACTCATGGCCATAGAATGGTTCTTCAACTCAATGTCTGGCTCTAAAATATTCCTTAATATATTAAAATGTCATACAAGGAATAATAGGATCTCTAAATGATTCCCTCATTTAATATTTTCATCCTCAAAAAGAAAAAACTAAAAATAATGGTCAGGATACAGATCCAAAATTTTATTATTCAGCTCTAAGGAGATCTCCTACATGATCCCATTCTTCCACAACACACAAACCAAGGGGATGGTCCATCAATGTGTGGTATTCTTCTATTGATCCTTAAACATATCCAGGTGCTCCATGAATGTGGACATAACCTTGATGTCCATATCTCCCTGGTTAAGAATGTGTGTAGGTTCATTCATGTATATCCTTAGTTATGAAACATGGATGAAGTCGTGAACCATCTCTAACAATTGTTCTTGTAAGAGGTGGTTAGAAAACTCACTAACCATCTATAGGATCTCAAACAACTTGATGAACATTGGGGGTAACAAGCCTCCATAGACGAATTTCACAATCCTTATCATGGGGATACTCTCTAGAAAACATAGTATCCCTCCTCAAACTCCAAGGGCCAAGACTGTTAATCTGCATAAGATTTATACTAACTCTGAGTAGTCCTTTTCTAATAATTGATGTTCTAGACCTTCTTCATCATCCTCAGCACCATATTTATCCCAAAATGGGATGCCTCACCAATATCAGTCTAGAATAATAGTGACATGAAAGCTCTCCCACATAGGGCTTAATAAGGTTCCATGACTATTGTATATTGGTATCTATTATTTTATCAAATTATACCATTGGAAAGTGATCCTCCCAACTCTGATCGAACTCTAACATGAAATCCCTTGACATATCCCAGAGATCATGCATAATGTACTCAGTCTTCCCATCTATCTAGGAGTAAAAGGCTTTACTCCTACTCATTTGGGTCTTGAATTTCTCCTACAATCCTCTCCAAAACAATAACATGAACTACACCTCATTGTCCTAGAAAATCATCAAGGGATACCCATGAAGGCGAATGATCTTCAATATATAAAAATACTACAAACTCTCCACCAAACTGTACTCCCTGAAAGAAAGGAAGTGTGGGGAATTTTTTTGTCAGTCAACAATCGCCAAGATGGCATCATAGACTGTAACACCCCAAGATTTCTTAGTACGTTATTTCTTCAAAGTAATTCAATAACTTGCACTATACGCAACACTAAGTTCAAATGCACCACGACGTACCAAACTAGCCGTTAAAAAGTGATTATTAAATAGTATTAACTGAATTTTGAACTTTATATAATACTTTTAATTTTAGAATCCATATTATGAGTTTCTTAGACATAATGTAAGAACAAATTCAATTTTTTCAAATAAAAGAAGTATTTTTCAAAAAAATGCAATTTTATTGCCTTTTAATGATGAACCCTTTTTAAATCCAATATTTGAAACTTTTATATATTCAGTTTGAAAAAATAAACTTCTTCTTTAGAATTGGGTTATACGAATTTAGTTTTAATAAATTTTTGGTGTTTTTCTGATGACTTTCATATTTGGGTGAATAGTGAAAAATACTATATTTTAACTAAAAACAACTATTTTAAATAAAATAATATATCGTGTTGAATTTTAAATTTTAATGTTTTAGAACTATAATTAGATTATATTTTTACCATTTAATCCAATGATGGTCACTGTAAGTAATTTCACTTTGAAATTGGACATAATCAAGTGTCAATCTTTTGATAGTTAGTATTTCCTAAAAATACGCTTTTTGGTTTTGACAACAGGAATTGACTAATAAATGAAATGTATATGTTTTTTATTTGGTAAAATAGACTTCATTTTTGAATTCGGAATATCAAAATTAACTTAGGGTGAATTTTTGGTATCTTTCTGAAAACATTCATTTTTTGATGAATAGTGAAGAACACTGAGTTATAGTTTAAAACCGAATTTTTATTTAAATAATTATTTATTTTATTTAAATTTATTTTAGGTAAAAATAGACACATAATACCAATATAAGTTCAATTTAATTCATTGGAGTCAGTTTATAATAATTTTAGATATATAAAAATTTTATTGAACTTTTCACCGTCTTTTACCCACCTCAAAAGAGAATTTACAAATTCACATAAAAAATAATTTTACCTCTTCTGTTAGTGTAATTTCAAAAATCCGAGAGACACAGATAATATCAAGGAGTAAAATGTGGTTTGATAAGATGAATATAAAATTTTTACTTTTATTTACCACGGTAAAAAGTAAATAGGGTGATTAAAGATAAAATTGATATTATTATTACCCTAGAACAGGCCCCAATTCTATTGGATAAGTATAATTCGACCAAAAACAACCTTAGGAATAAAATATGAACCTATTTGGTCCAATTGGATTAGATTAGGACATTTATTATTATTAAATTCAAAGAAGAGTTAAAAGACTTAAAATCAAAGTTTAATAACTAAAACATTTTTAATATAGGTTTATACATATAATAGATTCGATTATAATTATTCATTATAAAGATAAATAGATTTTATCCATTATGGTATTTTATTAATAATTTTTAGACATTAAATAATTTATTTTAGTTTTTACACAATGATGATGCACTAAGTACCATATTAGTGAAATATTAAAATAATTGATATTATAAATACCCAAATAAATGTAATTTGAGACTTTTGATGAATTACTCGAATTTTATTAGATAGTATGACATGTTATGATTGATTAAATGAATTTCATTTCACTTAATAAGGTAATTAAAACTTTCAAAAAATCAATTATTAAATTGTGTCAAATTTGACATAAATGAGTTTTTAAAATAAATATTATATTATTAATTAATATAATATTCCTAAAAATATAAGGCTTGGCCAAAGGACTTATATGATGATATTTATGTCATTAATGAACCACTTGGGTTTCTATTGGCAGATTATAGTAATTTTATTAACCATATAATATAAAAATACAAAGAGACATGGTAAATGTAAAACTATTTAACTAAGAGTTAAATCTAAAAGATAAGGGTACAATAGTTACCCAAACTTGTCTAAAACCTATTAGTTGAGTGTATTTTGACTCATCCCTACCTTATCCTCGAAATAAGTCACTTTGAAGAAATTATAAACTGAATATAAATTTATTATAAATTATTATTTCTAGCTTTTCCTAAGGTGCCCCTCACCCCTCTTATAAAAGGGTACTCCCCCTTCTCTCAGATTCATACCTTCAAAGCCTTTTGGTTCGGCCAAAATCTGCCCAAATATCCTCTCAACTTCCCTCAATTCATCCTAGTGGCCTTTCTTTAGTCAGAAAGCCAACTTAAGGATCCCTTTTGATCAAATCAAAAGGAAGAACCCGAAGAAGAGGTAAAAATATCACCACCACTTTTAAGTTCCTTTCTTCTTCCACTTCTTTTTTCATTGATGTTTCCCTTATAAAATAATAACTCTAGTATATCATATATACTATGATGTTATTATAAATATGGTACAACCATATTCACTATTCTGTTTATCCTTTGAATGACATGTCACCATACGTGCGTACGTACGGCTTACCGTCTCCACGTCGTGGTGTAATTGTTATTCAATACATTATTATTTGGATGGCTATAAACATGATGTTTAATTCATGTAAATAATAAATATAACATGATAATGATTCTTTATATATGATACACCATCCTTTTATATATTATTCTAATATCAAAAGAATGATATTGTCACTCATGCATACGTACAGACTACCATCTCCACGAACACGATGAGATTCATTCCCCATCGTATACATTCAAGAATATTTTAATTTTATGATTAAAAATAATGTTTAACGACATGATATCATTCTGGATAAAAAATATACAACCTATGGATAAAAAACATGCCTTATGTAACAAAACATGTAAAAGGAAACGAGTAAGTGAACACCCAAAAAGGCGATAATACTAAAATACTATTATTAAAGAAATATAAAAAGATCATATATGATATCATATTTTTGTATATTATTCTTGAAAATTTTAATAACAATGATTTAACTATTATACAGGAGTTTAACCTACCCTTGACCAAGGAAAAGTACTAGGTAAGGGTTAATTTACAATCTCTTCATTATCTGAGGTAGTTTATATGTAATTATCTACTAGGACCTATTTATCATCCACATCCATGTTTATTAAAAATGTATTTCAAGACATTCTTAATATTTTATAGATTATGGGTTAAATTCATTTATACCCTTGTTTGAATTTTTATAAAATGTTTTGAAATAAATATTTCCGTCATTTTCCAAACAAGGTCCTTTTTAAAAATTTTGACAAAATTAAGGTAAGAATGTCTTTATTAACTTATACGACGGGTGCAGCTATTTTACACCATTATAAAATCACCGAATCATCCCATAAAATCTTATAAGAAAATTTTCAATGTAAATTATTAATTTTATAATTATGTGACTTTTAAATGATTTTAAAAAGGATATATTTCTCAAAAATAGATTTGATTTCATCTATGTCAACATCCTTTGAAGTATTTTAATCTTATTTGAAGTTGATTTATTATGATAAAAAAGTTCCATATTGTATTGAAGGTTTTATGATATGTTTGACTGTGGATGTGTTATTTTTATACCATTCATGGTTTACGGAGAAAGTATTGACATTTCATATGCTAGTTTTAATATGAATGTTCATGTTATGTTTAATCCTATTCATATGAGGAATGCATTGTACTTAATAAGTGATTGGTGGATCCTGCTATAGCTCCTCGATGCATCAGTAGTTCTCATGAGACAAAATAGTGTCTTGGCACAAGGCCTTGACAAAAACGTATTTGTTGGCTTGGCACAAGGCCTTGACTATGTGGTTATGGAAGTCTGGAATTATGCATTACATTATTATGAAAGTGGTTATTGATATTTCATGTGATTATTCGACTAGTAGAATATCCATGTGAATAAGTAAATGGAATTATTTCATTTTATTTTTTCCATATTATGCTGATGTTCACGTTTTAATGTCTTTTGTTTTAGTTATACATTGCCTCAAATGCTTATGCTTATTTATGAGAGCTTCCACTATATTTTTATCCTTACTAATAATTAGAGCTCATCCCTTTCTATGTTTTATTTTTCCTGGGATGTGAAGAAGTATGTTATGACTGACCTACAGGGATAGTCTTAGTGGTTATGAGTGTGGACTATGGAGACTATGTTGTTGTATTTTTTTTACTTTATCATGTAATGTAAGACTTATGAATGTATCTAGTGTTTCCAAGGCTACTAAACTAATCGGTGTTTCAAGACTTGATATTTTGAGATCATGACAATGTTATGTAATAATTCACCGACTCTGGGTAACTGGTGGCGTGGCATTACATTTGTTATCAGAGGAATTTTAATAAAAACCTTGGAAGCTAGATTTAGATAAACTCTGATTAGAGAACATAGACCTAAGAAGGACCTTGAGGATTAGTATAGAATAACTTCCTTGAATTTTAGTATTGTAGATATTTTGTGAATTTTACAAGAAATAAATCCCTATTTGGATATGATAAGGTAGAGGTGGCTCTGGCATAGATGTTCCTAGGGGTAAAACCCAAAAACAAAACTTTGAGCTAGACTCGAACGGGAAATGGTGCATGATAATGGGCCTTGCTGCACTCTTGGTTACGAAACTCCCAGGGGATATTCTTTGGATAATTCTCATTTTCTTTACAAACCATTATAAAGGATTTATGAGTATATACTTCCTCATTGAAAACATTTTTATGATTATGGATTATATCCATAAACTATTCAATCTACATTATGTATTTTACAAGTTTGGAATTATTCATTTCAATTCATAAAATAACCTAGTGTATGCCATTGTATAGAAATGGCACCCAGTAGATGGAATGTGAACTCCAGTAATAAGTATTATCCAAAGAGTAAGAAGGATCATATCATTCACAGTATTAAGCCAATATTTAGAAGGAAAAAAGTCTCCCATGTATTCTCAACATATGAAGAAATAGAATTATGTGTTAATAAGATAAGTAAATAATTCTCTGAGTCCTATGTATTTTAAGGGAAGGATGAGAAGAACATGATTGATGATAGAAAGATGGATAAAGGGAAGAGGTAAAATAAGAATTATCCCATATGTGATAACTATGGGAAGAAACACCCTGAAACTTACCTGAAGGGAATGGGAGTTTGTGATAATTATAGAGAAACATGACACCAAATATGTGACTGCAAGGGTATGAAAAAGGTTTCAAAGGAACAATGCTTCATCTGTAAGTATTTTGGACACTACGCGAACCAATGTCCAAATCATCAGAGTATTCCCCAAATGATGCTATTGGATAATAATCATGTTATGATACTACCACAGATGAGGAGGAATGATTATAGTTCTTATGTTGTTATTAAATAATTATGTCATTTGAGTGTTGTATCAACGATGTACTGGTTATAATAATTAGGAAGTATTTTAGGATTGTACTGCAGTACTATTTCATTAAGGACTTGAGATTGTGAGGAACTAAGAAAAGTGAATCAATAGTGGGTTAAATTTTTGGAACATATATGGTTGAGAGAAAGATAAACCATAATATGGTTCTGATACTGAGGTAGTAATTTTGGAATCATACATGTTTGATTTGGAAAAAATATATTGGATATTCTTAACTACCTTGAAACTGATTAATGATTTGTATATTCCGTAATTGTTGGAGTTTACAAAAAAAATTGGATGGAAGAAGTATATCTAGTATTCTATACGGAATAAGGGAGCATGAATGTAA
Source organism: Viscum album (assembly GCA_963277665.1). Classification (NCBI taxonomy): domain Eukaryota; kingdom Viridiplantae; phylum Streptophyta; class Magnoliopsida; order Santalales; family Viscaceae; genus Viscum; species Viscum album. The sequence continues at coordinate 1,891,675,125 of OY728158.1, read as the reverse complement.
TCAATACGGTTTTCTGGTAATTCAGGATGTTGCAGTGTTTTAAAAGAATACATGATGAAGGTGTTCACATGTTATTACGTGGAAAAAAGGATCTTCATTATTTTTACATTCTTTATAAATTTTGGATAGTGAGTTTGGACATAAGTATTTTGGATAATTCTTCTTTGAGATTATTTTTGGATTGCCATAAAAGGACAACCTAGATGTCGGGCGGCAACCCGTCGCATCTAACAAGGCCGCGAGACATGAACCCATAACTGAAGGGTGACAAGGGTGTATCACCTACCACTGCCCACGTGATTTCCTGGATTGAATAATGTAGTTTTTTTACAAGGTCTGTTAGATGAATTATAAATTTCTTTTTTTGGAACCTTATACGAATATGATAAATAGAATATATTTCTTTTAAGTTCTATTATCTTTTATAGTGAAAGATGAGTTTGTGGTAGAAATTAGTTAAAGGATGGAACTCTACATGTCATGTATATGTTTTTTTCTTCTATTATTCTATGAAGAAATTAATTCTTAAACCTTAGGTAAAGGATCTTAAAACTAAAAATGTGTTATCCTAATACCTTATGTTTCGTTGAACCGATGATATTTTAAATCGTCATATATTGATGGCTTTGAGGCCCTCAATTCTACAATTGTTTGTGATTGATGAAATCAATCACTCCATATAAATATTTAAATGTTTCCTATAATTATGTGTCTCTAATTTCCACCATTGTTTTCCTAATCGAGATCATAATTTGGTGGTGACTATTTCAGACCCCTTTTCCTCTTATTAAGACTAAATTTTATTAACCCAAGTTCTGATGTGGGTTTCCACACAAAGGTATTTTCAATTTTCAACCTTTTATTTTCAAATAAAAATTTCAAATTGTGAGGAAGAAATTTATTTAAGGAGGGAATAATGTAACACCCCAAGATTTTGTAGTACGTTATTTCTTCAAAGTAATTCATTAACTTGCACTACACGTAACACAGAGTTCAAGCGCACCACGACATACCAAACTACCCATTCAAAAGCTTTTATTAAATAGTATTAAATAAATTTTGAACTTTATATAATCCTTTTAATTTTATAATCCATATTATGAGTTTCTTAGACATAATGTAAGAACAAAATCATTTTTTTCAGATAAAAGAAGTATTTTTCAAAAAATTAAATTTTACAGCCTTTTAAAGGAGAACCCTTTTTAAATAAAATATTTGAAACTTTTATATATTCAATTTGACAAAATAAACTTCTTCTTTAGAATCGGGACATAAGAATTTAGTTTCAATAAATTTTTGTTGTTTTTATGATAACTTTCATATTTGGGTGAATTGTGAAAAATACTATGTTTTAACTAAAAACATTTTTTTTAATCAAAATAATGAATAGTGTTGGATTTTAAATTTTAATGTTTTAGAACTGTAATTAGATTATATTTTTACCATTTAATCCAATGATGTTCATTGTAAGTAATTTCACTTTGAAATTGGACATAATCAAGTGTCAATCTTTTGATAGTTAGTATTTCTTAAAAATACGCTTTTTGGTTTTGAAAAAGGGAATTAATTAATAAATTAAATTTCTATGTTTTGAATTTGGTAAAATATACTTCATTTTTTAATTCAGAATATCAAAATTAGCTTAGGGTAAATTTTTTGTATCTTTCTGAAAACATTCAATTTTTGATGAATAGTGAAAAACACTGAGTTATAGTTTAAAACCAAATTATTATTTAAATAATTATTTATATTATTTAAATTTATTTTAGGTCAAAATATACACATAATACCTATATAATTTCAATGTAATTCATTGGAGTCGGTTTATTATAATTTTTTATATATAAAAAGTTTATTGAACTTTTCACCGTCTTTTACCCACCTCCTAAGAGAATTTACAAATTCACATAAAACATAATTTTACCTCTTCTGTGAGTGGAATTTCAAAAATCCGAGAGACACGGTTAATATCAAGGAGTAAAATTTGGTTCGATAAGATAAAAATAATTTTTGATGAATAGTAACTTTTTACTTTTATTTACCACAGTAAAAAGTAAATAAGGTAATTAAGGGTAAAAATGATATTATTATTACCCTAACACATGTCCTAATTATATTGGACAAGTATAATTCGACCAAAAACAACCTTATGAATAAAATATGAACCTATTTGGTCCACTTGGATTAGATTAGGACATTTATTATTATTTAATTCAAAAAAGAGTTAAAAGAATTAAAATCAATGTTTAATAACGAAAACTTTTTTAATATAGGTTTATACATATAATATATTCAATTATAAATATTCATTAGAAATATAAATAGATTTTATACATAATGGTATTTTATTCATAATTTTTAGACATTATATAATTTAATTTATTTATGACACAATGATGATTCAGTAATTACCATATTAGTGAAATATTAAATCAATTAATATTATAAATACCCAAATAAATGTAATTTGAGACTCTTAATGAATTAAAAGAATTTTATTTGATACTATTACATGTTATGATTCATTAAATGAATTTTATTTGAATTAATAAAGTAATTAAAACTTTAACAAAAATCAATTATTAAATAGTGTCAAATTTGACATAAAGGAGTTTTTAAAACAAAATTATATTATTAATTGATATAATATTCCTAAAAATCTAAGGTTCAGTAAAAGAACTTATATGATAATAGGTATTTCATTAATGAATAACTTGGGGTTTTCTTGGTAGTTTATAGTATGTTTATTAGCCATATAATATAAAAATACAATGAGACCTGGTAAATGTCAAACTATTTAACTAAGAGTTAAATCTAAACGATAATGGTAAAATAGTAACCCAAAATTGTCTAAAACCTATTGGTTGAGTGGGGTTCGACCCATCCCCACCTTATCCTCCAAATAAGTCACTTTTGAGCCATTAGAAACTGAATATGAATTTATTATAAATTAATATTTCTAGATTTTCCTAAGGTGCTGCTCACCCCTCTTATAAAAGGGAACTCCCCCTTATCTCAAATTAATACCTTCAAATCCTTTTGGTTGGGCAAACCCCTTCCCAAATATCCTCTCAACATCCCTCACTTCATCCTAGAGGAATTCCTTTAGTCATAAAGCCAACTTAAAGAGCCCTTTTGATCAAATCAAAAGGAAGAACCCGAAGAAGAGGTAAAAATCTCACCACCACTTTTAAGTTCATTTATTCTTCCACTTCCTTTTTATTTGTTGTTTCCATTATAAAATAATAACTCCAGTATATCCTATATACTGTGATGTTATTATAAATATGGTACAACCATATTCACTATTCTATCCATCCTTTGAATGACATGTCACCATACATGCATACGTACGTCTTACCGTCTCCACGTCGTGGTGTAATTGTAATTCAATACATTATTATTTGGATGGGTATAATAATGATGTTTAATTCATGTAAATAATAAATGTAACATGATATTGATTATGTATATATGATACACCATCCTATTATATATTATTTTAATATCAAAAGAATGATATTGTCGCTTGTGCGTACGTACGGACTACCGTCTCCACGAACGCGATGAGATTCTTTCCCCATTGTATCCATTCAAGACTAATTTCATTTGGTGATTAAAAATAATTTTTAATGACTAGATATCATTCTGGATATAAATAATATACAACCAATGGATAAAAAACATATCTTATATAACAAAACATATAAAATGAAATGAGTAAGTGAACACCCAAAATGACGATAATACTAAAATACTATTATTAAAGTAATATTAAAATATCATATATGATATCATATTTATTTATATGATTCATGTATAATTTAATAAGAATGATTTAACTATTATATAGGAGGTTAACCTACCCTCGACCCAGGAAAAGTACAAGGTAAGGGTTTATTTCACAATATCTTCATTAATCGAGGTTGTTTATACGTAATTATCTACTGAGACCACTTTATCATCCGCATCCATGTTTCTTAAAAATGTATTGCAAAACATTCTTACTATTTTATAGACTATGGTTTAAAGTCATTTATACCCTTGTTTGACCTTTTATAAAATAGTTTGAAAGGAATATTTCCGTTGTTTTCCAAACAAGGTCCTTTTCAAACTTTTCGAAAAAAATTAAGGTAACAATGTATTTTTTAACTTATACGATGGGTGCAGCTATTTTCCACCATTATAAAATAACCAAAGCTTCCCATACAAGATTATAAGAATATTTTCAAAGTAAATGTTTAATTTTATAATTATGTGACTTTTAAATGATTTCAAAACAGAGAAATATTTCTCTCAAATAGTTTTGATTTCATTTATGTTAACATCCATTGATGGATTTTAGGCTTATTTGAAGTTGATTTATTATGATACAAAAGTTCCATATTGTATTGAAGGTTTTGTGATATTTTTTATTGTGGATGTGTTATTTTTATACCATTCACGGTATATAGAGAAAGTATTGACATTTCATATTCTAGTTTTAATACGACTGTTTATGTTATGTATAAACCTATTCATATGAGAAATGCATTGGACTTAATAAGTGACGGGTGGAGCCCCCTATAGCTCCTCAATGCATCGATAGGTCTCATGAGACAAACTATTATCTTGGCACAAGGCCTTGAAAAAAACATATTTTTAGTCTTGGCACAAGGCCTTGACTATATGGTTATGATAGTCTGGAATTATGCATTCCATTATTATGAATGTGGTTATTGATATTACATGTGATTATTCTACTAGTAAAATCTCCATGTGAATAAGTAAATTGAATTATTTCATTTTATTTTTTCCATATGATGTTGAAGTTCAAGTTTTAAAGGCTTTTGTTTTAGTTATACATTTCCTCAAATGTTTATGCTTATTTATGAAAGCTTCCTCTATATTGTTATCCTTACTGAACATCTGAGCTCACCCCTTTATATGTTTTATTTTTCCTAGGATGTGAAGAAGTATTTCATGACTGACCTGTAGAGATAGTCTGAGGGGTTATGAGTGTGGACTATGGAGACTATGTTGTTTTAGTTTTTCACTTTATTGTGTAATTTAAGACTTATGAATGTATCTCGTGTTTCCAAGACTACTAAACTAATCGGTCTTTCAAGACTTCATCTTTTGTGATCATTCCAATGTTATGTAATAATGCACAGACTCTGGGTAACTAGGGTCGGGGTGTTACATAGACTTTGGATTTATATGGAATCTCTATAAAGAATCTTTGGATATATCATCCCATTTACACTCTAGGATCTCAAGGGGCTGCAACAAACCTACCAGAACATGGTGATCAGCCTCTAGCTGCTGACAAGTGAAACTTTAGGAAATGAACTCAGGAACATTTAGTCCCATTACATCCCACCAAATATTATTCTTAAGTTCTCTGTATATCTTCCACACATTTGGATGCCCAACCAAATGAGAAGTGTGAAACTTTCTCATCACATCCTCCCGCATTGTGATGGGGACTATCATCTATCCGTAATAAAGGATAACACGATTTTATCCTTCAAATAATCCATCTCATGAATCTCTTGAGGCTATATGGTCACACATGACCTCGTAGTTGATGTCTCCAAACTAGAACTCTTTCACATGATGGATAAGTGGAAGACTCAACACCATCAACTAAAGAAATGTTTTACTATCCTCTTTAACCAGGTTCAGCTGCAAGAAAGCTAGACACTCAGAAGCCTCCTATACCAAACAAGCCTATGAATTCTTATTAAGGGAATTTTCCACCACATTACCCTTCCCTCTTGTATAAACTATCTCAATGTTATAGACCTATAGAAATTCCAACCGACACATCTGTCTTAGGTTCAGGTCCCTCTACAAGAACACATGCCTAAGACTCTAAAAGTATGCTTAAATAATAAAGTGCTCCCTCAAAATATAGTGCTTCCACATACTCAGTTCAAAGACTACAATTTCCATCTCCTAGTCTTGATTCACATATTTTTTCTCACGTTTTATCAACAACATCAAACTATATTCAACATCTTCCAGCCTCTGTATCAACATGTATCCATGACCAGCTCTATAGGAATATTCATACACTACTTTCTCCACATCCTCCAGCATTAATATCAAAACAAGAACACTTATCCACATCAAACTCAAATCCTTGAAGTCACTCTAGAACTACTCATTCCAGGTAAAAGGATTTCCTTTCCATGTTAGGATGGCCAAAAGGCATACAATTATGGAGAAGTCTTCCATAAACCTTTTTTAGTACCCTGTAATTCCAGTAAAACTTTATGCATTCAACAAACTTTTGGGTGGCTCCCAATAAAGAACTGCACTGATCTTCACATGTTTTACAACTACTCCTTGATCAGAAATGAAATTCCCCAAAAAGGAAGCCTCATGGATCCAGAACTAAAATTTTGAGAGCGTATCATAAAGATAGTTCTCATAAACTAAATCTTGTAAAATCCATATGTGCTATGAATTATCCTCTTAGGATGTATATTATATGATATATCATTGATGATGAATATTAAAATTCTTTCCATGTATGGTTGGGAGACTCGGTTCATCAATGCCATAAAAATAGTGGTATTATCCCTCACACCAAATGGAATCACCAAGAGCTAATTATGTCCATTATGATATATGAATTCTATCTTCAGAATATCAGATCTATAAACTATCAACTGGGGGAAGTTGGACTTGAAATCAATCTTTGAGAACCATATTTATCATTTCCATTGATCTAACAGGTTTTAAATCTTATTGTTTCTGATTCCTTCGTCGGGGCGCATGCGTCCATCTTGTTTGAGGGTGACAATGCTATTTGTTTCCCCGCATTCCCGCATTCCAAAGGTGGGTGTCATCCATTCCTTGTTCAGGGATGTTTGCTTCTTTATTGAAATGGGATTATGGGATATTGGTTCTTCCCTACATGGATTCCTCCTCGTAACTCGTCACCTAGTCCGGATCTCCCTTATGGATTTAAGATGATGTTTGTGAAACTCTTCCTAGGGTCATATTTTCATGGACACCAATTAATTACACTACTTCTTTCGGGACATTCCAAAACATCCATTTATGGTAGCAAACGTTGGTCAGGGGAGTAGTCACGTTGGACAACACTGGAGTGTCTGGATGCTGGGACATAGGCATGTGTGGGTTTCTTCCCTTTATTATGGGGATTCTCGAGGGTGCGGAAGCCCGAGTCATCCCACGTCGAAGATGGGGAATTTTATGCCATAGGCATGTATCTGAGTTTTTCCTCAGTTTCTCATGTTTAACATAAGGTATGATACGAGTTTAACATCTAGTAGAGATGGATTGGACTGATCAGAACACTTATTAGAGTGGATCATATTGGTGCAACCCCTAGAGGAAGCATTGATGTTGGGGCCAATTTGTGGTTAGCATCCTGGTTTCTGTTAATGGGAATGGGGAATGAGGTGTCTTGATCCCATTGGAATGTGGCGGCCCGGGTAAGAATCATGATAGATGATGGATGGTTTAATGAGGCAGGTGGATAATGATATGGAGTTGAGTGAAGGACAATGGTGATGTTGAGTTTGAGTCTCAAGGAGACCTCCAACATATCCTAGAGGTAGGGAATCAAATTCCTTGTAGTTCATATGATGATGGCTTATAGTTGATTGGGGATCTTAATGGCATACAGCTGGACGTAGTCACAAAGGAATACCGTCATATGGTGATTTCAATAGCTTACCGCTGATTGAGGTCCACAGTTTAACGTCAAACAGGATGGGGGTGAACTGACATGAAGGAGGACCTAAGTCCCGTATAGATGGTGGGCTTGAACCTCTTGGAGACTTCATACGAACCATGCCTTAGTAAGGATCAAAGACCAGGTAGTTCATATGGGTTTGGAAAAACCAACGTGAAGGGGGTCGGAGCGACTAAGTGTTGGACTTGAACCTCAGGGAGGCTTCTTAGGTACCTTATCTAGGAGACAAGAATCAAAGACCTCATTGTTCGTGACAGGTGTTTGTGAACCGACGTGAATAAGGGTTGGTACGACCGGGTGTTGGGCTTGAACCTCACGGAGGCATCATACATACCTTACCTTGGAAAGGATCAAATTCCATGTAGTTCGGATGAGGTGTTTGGTGAACCGACATGCGGATGGTTTGGACCAATGGATGGTTGGCTTGAACCACAGGGAGGATTCCAATGTACCTTGCCTTGGAAAGGATCAAAGACCACGTAGTTCATGGGGTTTGGGGCTTACACCCTAGGCTTCCTGGAGAGTATGTCCTGGTCGATTCTTAATCTAAGCCCACGTGAGTCACACTCTGTGCGAGAGATAATAGATAGAAAAGACTAGATGATTAGTTCGGGAAAGGTGCATCCGCAGGAAGTGGAGTGGGGTTCATGCGTGGTTAGCAGCCCAAAGAGGAAACTAGGGCTTATGCACAGTTCACCACCCAGGGAGATGGAGATTGGGACTTACTCCAGGGTGGAGGCCCAGGTGGTGACAAAGCCCAGCGGGAGAGGTATTTTTCACCCAGGAAGAGAGGAGGAGCATGGTTTCTGGCTCCTAAAAGGAAATCTAGGGGGCTTACACCAAGGTGGTTTCCTTTCCCCCCAGATAGACGTCGCTCTGATAAAGTGTATGTTATTCCATCTGAGGAATGATCTCACTCATGTGGAGACCAGTGGGTGTAGATAATGTCCGAGATGGGGCACCCCACATGCAAGGCTTAGGGTGAGGTCATAGTTTAACCACATGTGCTCAGGACGAAGGTGCTTGGCAGGTTAACGTCCTGCAGCTCAGATGAGGCGGGTTTACTTCACACCCCTAGGACTTACATAAATGGAACCCTTTACGCCTTGGTGAAGGGAAGGCACTGGGAACACCATGACTAGGGAATGTCATGTGATGATTTCTTTAGGGGTCTACGTTAGCATGAATATGCAAAGAAGAAATAGCCTCTAGTGTGCCTATGAGAAGATGCATGAGGTGAAGAAACGCAATGTAAAACACTTCCCAAGGGACTTTAATGTTATTTCGTACAAGCCTAGAAGTCCATACAGTGAAATGGTGTGTGATGTAGATGTTTTGGGCCTGAGAGGTTCCTGAAAATGATGTCTAGAAGAGAGATATCGAACATGTGCTCACAGGTAGGGAATCATGCACGGAAAACTAAAGAGTTGTGCAGAAAACGCTGGGTCGCCACACAATTGAGTCACTTGTGAAGAAAAGTCTGGGTCATGATGCAATTGGAGAGGTTTGGTGTGCAAAGGGGGTCTCGATTTTGCATGTAATTCGAGGAGTTTTCACGCAAGGAATAAGGTTTGCGTGAAATTGGAAGGGATTGCATGCATGGAATAAGAGTTGTGTGCAATTAGAAGGGATTTTACGCAAGGAATAAGGTTTGAAACCAATTGGAAGGGATTATGGGAAATTTTAAAAGTTTACGCGTGATTGGAAGGGATTGAACGCAATTGGAAAAGCTTGCACGCAATTGGAAGGGACTGCACGCAGGGGACGAGACTCATAGGGATTTGGAAAAGGGTTAAGCCTGAGTGTTCTCGTGCGAAGGTGGACCCTTGGGTGACCTGTAATGAAATATATCATACCTAAAATCCATCTTTTACATGCAGGAGAGGAGGATTTTGCGCAGAGGAGATGGTTCGTATTCATCATCCACCGAAAGTTGAATGGGCACCCTTCTATTTTTAAGCACTCAGGGTCGTCAGATCCACATGGAAACCAGACCGTGCGAAAGATTGCGTACCAGTTTCAGTGGAATGAATGTTCGACCACGCATTGGTGGTCGTAGGAAAATTTCCATTCCCACAGTTGATGGAGTGAAATTTTCCAGGCCTAAGCAGAAAACATCCTTGGATTCCACGGTTTTCCATGTCGTAGAGATTTTCTTGCGCACACCTTTTTTTTTGTGCGACGCTTCTGGGCCCATGGAATAGATCGAGTCAAAATATATCTCCGCTTTGTCGCGCAAAAATCTCCACTAGCCCTTGATAATTTTTCTACGTCTACAAATTCCCCCCTCGAAATTGGATTGGCGAGGAGACGTAATTCTCAGATTTCGAGGGAAACGCCAAGATGCATAACTTCCTAGAGTCGGCGCGCGCCAAAACCCACAGATGCATGTAAGTCTAGGAAGTTGTGCGCAAATCACTTTCCACAAGCATGAAAACTCTACTCCATGCCTATAAAAATCCTCATGGGTCCCTCAGTACATACAAATTTTCTCATGCGATAAGTCTTGATCTCTCATGCGTGAAAAACTTCTCATGTCTTGCGCGAAAAACTATTTCAGTTGCGCATAATTCCCCGAGTTCTGCCATTGTTTTATGCACAGACCTGAGGTTTTTCACGCCATTGCCTCTATTTTTGACATCAAATCCTAGTTTTTCATGCCACCTCCTAATTTTCCATTCCGCCTCTTGTACTTTTGTTCCATATAAGTCTTTTCAAGCTGACTCCTTGAGACCTCACCAGAAGAATATGGATGCTAATCAGGATAACGCTGAGAGAGAAGTAGTGTTCGCTGCTTAAAGAGTCGAGGTGATTACCATCCTTGAGGTTTATGCTTCCCGAAATATTGTATCCATCAACCATACTCTCTTCAACATTTTGACCCTAGCCCATAATGTGTATGAACTATCCAAAAGCCTTCCGATATGGGACTTCGATATTTTGGAGGAGGTACAATGCCACAATTTGAAGTTGACACACTGTGGTCATGGATGACCTTTGAGGATGACCTAACTAGATATAATATCACTAACTATGGCCATCCTTCTAGAGAAACTATCCATGTTGATTTTTATGTCCTGAATCCCAAGATCAGGACTATTTTGGGAAGCGACCCAGTCGCATAGGATTCTTCGGCCCATTACGCAAGTACTTTCCGACAAATTTTTACTGATGAAACTAAAGGCTAGCTATAGGATTGGGATCTGTGGTCTGGAGGAAATTCCACAATTGAATGGGCCTGGTTGTAGTGGGTACACCATACTTGTGACTAGTTTGGGGCCAAACATCAGCACATCGGTTTTTTCAAGTTGGTGTGGACGTCGAAATTTCATTTCTACCATCAACATGATCTCGGGATAGATATTTTTACCCGATGGTCCCCCGATACCAGTAACTTTCATATTCACCATGTGGAAGTTGGTATCAGCCTTTAGGACATTCATTTCATCGAGGGTATCCTTTTGGATGGGCATCATTATGATGAATTCCATCTGACGAGCAACATCTGGGGAGACAGATCATGAACTCCTATCCTGACATGGCATCTGTTAGAGCTTGATAAGGAGAGGCTAGTGATCAAGGAATTTTTAAAGAAAATAGCCTACAACAAATGGTTTAACTTGTTTTTGTAAAGAGATATGAAAGTCAACATGCTGGGGAGTGGAAGGTGGTGTCCGAACGCAGCACATAGATGCAAAATCAGATCATACTGGAGGATCCTGGAGGTGGGGGAATATCAATCATGGGGATTCAATATAAATGAGAGCAGGGACCTGAACATCTGGTATGCTAGATTTCTTGCAACCCTCCTAAGTGGATGGAACCTCCCAGTGAGGGGAACAAGGCTGGGAGTTCATCCAGCGACCTTGGTGATGGCTGGCATCATGGCCACTAATCAGAAGATCAATCTGGGAGTCCCCATGTTAGCCTATTTGTACACCATTTTAGGGTCCATTTCAAGAGGGGTTCACTAAGGAGTATCTGAAGTCCCTTCCAGATCCTTCATGGCTATGTCATGGCTCATTACGGTAGGTATAAATTTCTAAATTCCATTCTTCCTTCGAGTAACGGCCTGCGACTTTCCTTGATGAACATTGTCGAGGTCATGTCGTTGATGCTCAACAAGGAGGGGGTAAGGATCGAAATTGACAATAATGATGACTTCACATTTATCACATTCCCCTCCCAACTGGACAGATGATAGACAATGGGCAAGGCCCACTACAGAAAAGGGAATACTTCCTTGGCATCAGAGGTGGGGTGCTTGTGGCCCAAGTTGATGGGAAGATCCTTTCTGAGCCCTATGTGCCATCAATATTCACAAGTCAATTTGGATTCCTCCAACGGATTCCAAAAAAAAAAGTGTATACAGATGTCCAAGAGGAGAGGCATCCCTTCATTCTTCACCAAATGTGGCTGATGTTCACATTCCATGGCTCCAGCAGCGTCATTAAATTTCCCCCACCAGAGTCGATGCAGTTATCCTGACAGAATATGCTGAGAATTGGGCCGTAGCATACCCTAAGGGACTTTTGAGTAAGCGAGTTTGGAAACTCATGGTAGCCAGTGTAGAACCTGGGTGGTGAGAGAGAAGAAAAGGTGCTATTGGGGTGGAATGGTCAGAAGCAAGTCGGGTAACTATGCTTGCATAGGATGGGACTACAGTAGTGGGAATTTTGCAGGGCACGGTCGCGCCTTCATCACCCAGTGGAAGATGGGCTCATGGAGTGGTCAAAGAACTTACCAGGAAGAAAATAAGATGTTTGCTTCAATATTCTAATGATGAAATCTTTCCGGCTCTCTTGTCAACTTGGTTGACCCTATGACAGTTGATGGATGTCGAAGCCCTCTGGAAAAAAAAATATGTGACAGAATCTAGCTACCAGAGGTCTGAATCATCTAGGTTGATGATAGGGTAAACATCCATTGTTGGCACGCGTACCTGACGACCATGGGTTTGTATGCATTCCAATGAGGTCGGTGTGAGGAACTACCCCTCCTAGTGAAGGTAATGCTCGGCCAGAAGCACGATCCAGACAAGATGCCACCTGAGGATGACAACAGCGATGAGGATCTAGATGCCAGTCCAAAGGAAGAGGAGGAGGTAGAAGGAGAAGGTGAAGGATAAGAGGAAGGATGAGGTGGAGGAGAAGAGGAATGAGGATATAAAGGAGAAGAGGAGCTCGAAGGTTGAGGGTCTCAAGGGACGTCTCACCAAGGGAGTATTCGGGATAGTGGAGAGATCATTGGCTCTGATGTAGACATAAATGAGCTATTCGTGGTATGTATCAGCCCTTATCTATCCTCCACCCCTTCATTTTTTTCTTTGTAACCCTCAATCGGATCTCCTTATTATGCTCAGGTGCATATTGGCGCCGAACTCTCTTACACAAAATCGAGATGAACCCAACACTCAGTGGGAAAAGAGCAGTTGAATCTAGGTCATTCACAAGTGCTGGGGTTATCGGGCTGATATACACTTCCCGGTGACCCCAACACTATTCAGGGTGCACATCCCAAACCGATTCGACCCCATCACTTGGTGAGAAAAGATTAGTGTATATCAGCGATATTAATGTCGAGGTGGGGCATGAAGTTGGAGAAGGATATAATGAAACCGAGACGAGAGAAGAAGGCCGCCCAGGTGTTGAGGAGCCTACCCCCATGGGAGTAATACCCTAAGGAGACCCTTCCACTAGTCTCTTGGCTGATTTCCCCAGCTATAGGCCTGCAGATCTTGAGGAGATAGTTGATTCTAATTCATAGGCTGCTAAAGGGATTCGTATGAGGCGGCGCAATGGGTGAAAGTGTATCAAGAGCTTCCTCGGTCGGCCTCTGACAGAATGGATAAAACAAATGGGATCGGTCCACACCTATCTGCGCTTTCTCTATGATGGATGGGAGATTCCTCACCATCTTAATTCGACAGTCTTTGACTACATGGCCGAGAATTTGCATGAGAGTACCTAACGATCCGACATTTCCCAGTGTCAAAAAGAGTCTCTGAGTACCCCAAGCATTCATGAAAGTATAACAAGAGGTCCGACTCCTTGAAGAAAAGATGCAAGAAAAATAGGTATTAATTGCCAACTGTGCTGAGCTTGTAGAGAAATTGAGGGCCCTTCTGGTGGATGCCCAAGAGCATCTTGTGGAAGCGGGTAACCAAATGATTGAACTTCAAACTAAATAGGCACAAGCATGGGCTATGGAATGTGCACTGCACTCTATAGCCGTTAATGAAGAGTAGGTTCTTAGGGGGTGGGAAGCAATCCTGGAGGCCTCAAGACAAAAGGTAGCGGTGATGGAATGATCTATACAAGATGCTGATCCTTAAGGGCCCTGTTTTGGTCGAACTCATAAACTCATTTCTCCTTACGACCTCTTGTTCTGAACTACATGTATGGATAGATGTCTATATAGATTTATTTACTTGTTCTTTTGGTTTAATGAATTAAACCACAATCCTTAAATAAATTTAAATCCATTCCTAAACATGTGTGGGTCATACCCAGTGTGAGAAACAAGGGATGCTCTCACTATTACTTTGTTGGAATGTGGGAGTTCCAACCAAGCTTTGGGCAACTGAGGTTCAAACAACCAATACAGATTCCTAGGAAAACGAAGGGAGAGGTCTGATTATGGGACAAGGACCTCAGAATAATCGACGTTCCATCTTCAAGATGTGATCTAGCGCATGAGCGGGGTAACTCTAAGGGCATTTGAAATCAACCTGAACATAAGGCAGTGGAAAGTGTTAATCACAGTACCCAAGATTCGGAACACTATGGGACTAGCATTACAATAGTGGATAATTGTTTACCATGTTTGATACATAGTATCCATATTTATTAACCTGATATGGGGATGTCAAATGAGGGGTGACTAGCAACCATATTCGAAACATGGGTCTTGACTCAGAATGTCATCCATTAGTCTTTCAAAACGTTGTCCTAGAATAGTAGGTGAGCCATAGGCTGAGCATCCATACTGTTAGGGTTTTTTTAGACTTGTAAGAGGATGAGGGTCCAAATAAAGGGCACAAAAATCCTGGAAGGTTGAGTGGTTGTTTGCTAGAATGTAATCCAACACTCTTGTCGTTATGCCACCTTGGTGAAAACACATTATGTGGGTGCACCGGTCTGATCAGGGATCATTCTTTCTTCTAAACAAGACCTATCTAGTGAAGAAATTGTTGCCTCGCAATTTTATCATGGGGCATCCAAAACATGTTTAGGGTGGAACTGCGGTTATAGGTTTCCCTGAAAGAGTTTGGGCCAAGGGGACAAAAAAGAGGAGGAAACATGATTTTTGATTCCTAGGGCTGGACCCGGAGATGAGGTGTCTGGGAATTCCTATTTATCCCATGAAGATGGAAATCAAGCCACACATAGTTATAAGGGTGGAATGGTATGATACCATTGCCAAAGATAAGGACGTGTGGGTTTGGCCCTTGCACCAAGAGAAGCAGTATTTGATAGATCTTGTTTGTTTTTCAGGATGAATGTGTGTTTTTTTTGTGAAGTGATGGAGCTAGGATGGAAGGTCCAGATATTGTCATAGGAATCAAGCCATATGTAGGTATTGACATATGGTATGGTGTGTAACTGATACCAAACATGGTGTCCCTTTGGGTGAGGACATCACAATGCCGTAACGTTTTTTGTCATGCAGCCTGGACGATAATGTCATAGTTTAGGGTCATGTGATGGGACCGACCATGCATTTTATGTTTTGCAGGATTGAATAAACAATTTAAATTCATGTGGGACTAAGAATCATAGTTTAATGTCATATGGATCAGATGTATACATGAGAGATGAGGTTCCATAGGGGATGCGCACGGCGTAATAAAGCATACCTGACATGAATGAGGACTAGGTCCACACCATATTGTGTGCAATTCCAAGGAAGAAACCTTGGGATGAGGGGCTAGGAAAGATTATAGGATAAGGGGATAGATAAACTAGCTCCCAAGTTGATCTGGACATGAAGACGAGATGTCCAGGTGTTCCTACGTATCCCATGGGAATAGGAATGAAGCCAGAAGTTGTTCTTAAAGGTGACTTTTAACGTTATGTGGGACAATGTCTTGTGGGAAATAAGTAAGGGGGATAACTACTAAAAAGGGGTGTATGTGGAGAGCATAATGAAAACCCGACGTGAATGAGGATATAATCCCATACCACTCCAAGCATCCCCATAAGAGTTAAATCACTGAAGGCAGAATAGAAGAGATAAATTAGTGGAACTCGAGATAGACCCAAAGAAAAGATGTCTAAGAGTTCCTATGTATCCCATGGGAATTGGAATCAATCTGAATCTAGTTCTAAAAAAATCTTAGTTTATGGACATAGAGCTCGGACCATAGATGAGTGGAATCCTTCCAAGTAAATGTGGACCAGAACCCAATCCCTAAGCCCACGTTAGTCAAACTTGGTGTGGGAAACAAGGGCAGAATAGGTTTTTTGCAATACCTGGAATGCATGCCAAAGGGAAATTGGTGAGGAGCCCTGAATGATTCCTTTACCATTGTTTTTTCCTCCTACCGTGAAAATGTGGACAGAGGGATTGTACCAAGAGTGGTGAAATTCCACTTTAGACATGATGAGGTGGAAAATTATGGGAATCATGCGACTGATATTTTGGGCTTCATGGGTTTGGTATGACGATGGAGGATAACTGTTGACCGAGTTCGAAACACAGTATCCATATCGTGTGACCTGAAATGGGAACAACAAATGAGCATCAACTACTGATCGTATTCGTAATGCGGGACTTGTATCAATTTGTTGTTTGAAACCCTTGAGGATGTTGCCCCGTAATTGTAGGAGTGCCCTTGGGCTGAGCATCCATTCCATTTGGGGGTCCCTTCAGATGTGAAAGGTGATGAAAGCCTATATAAAGGGGAACACGAAGCCTGGATGGTGGGTGGGAACATGTCCATGTAACATCCGACACTCCAGATGCTGAACAAGAGTACTCTTGGGCACATTGGAGAATCACCAAAGAGGGTCGAGGGGCTCGACATGAGAGTGGCCAATTTTAAAAGATGAGTATAGAACGATGGGATAGAGAACACTCTGGAGAAATAGGCACATGGTGTGGTTGTTATAGACTTGACGTGAATGAGGTCGTAAACCCATACCACATCATTCACCCCTTTCCCTGGGGAAATGCAGGCCAAGGGGGCAAGATGATACGGAGGTGAGATGAGGCTGGACCCAAAGACAAGATGTTCAGGCAGTCCTATGTATCCCATGAGGATGGGAATCGAGCCACACATAGTTCTAGACAAGGATAATGTGTTCTTTGTTGTCATGTAGTGAGGACACAAATGGTTAAGATACCCCAATGAGGGTTGTGTACGGTGCGACGAGTAACCCAACGTGAATGAGGACATAATCCCATACCACCATATAATCCAAAGCAAGAACTAGGGCCAGGGGCCTTGGGATTGGGCCATATACATAATGTCACAACCAGATTTCAGTTTTAACATCTTGCAGTGAGGACGATTGTGATCTTAGTTTAAGGTCATAGATCTCAGACCGTAGGCACTTTGTTTAATAGCACTAGTGAAGGAAAAGTAAAACTGTTGACCAGATTCGCAACACAACATCCATCCTTGTGTGACCGAGGATCGGGGAAAATAATTGAGAATCAACTGCCAACCGCATTCTCAACACGAGACTTTTACCAATTTGTTTCTTGAAATACACAAGGGTGTTGTCCTAAGATGTTAGGAGAACCTTTGGGCCAAGCATGCATGCCATTCGGGGGTCCTTTTAGACACATAAGAATGAAAACCCAAATGATGGGTCCCACGATGCATGGCAGGGCCTGTGCTTGTGGATGTGGAATACATGGAGAAGGAACACCTCATGGGGATTCTTGTGGCATGGCCAGATAGCCCAGCCTGAATACGGATGCTAGTCTATACCACACTACACAATCATGAACGAAAACATGACCTGAGGAGATGAAAGGGTTGAGAGACATGAGATTAGGCATCTTGGTCAGCCTTGTCCACATAACCTCTTATATGGGTGCTTCCTCATCATAGTTCCTAAGCCCATGTGAGCAATGATCAGTATGGGAAACAATGACTGGGACTTGGCCCTCCCCATCATATATGGGTCAAGATAGCTATAATCAACTGAGGGAGACAACATCTTGAAGGTAAGTAGGTCAGAATGAACCACTACACACAATATTTGGGATATATAGGGATAGAGATAATGACAAGGGATAGGTACAGACCATTTTCGAAATGTAATGTCCATATTGTGTGACCTGGAATGGGAACGAAAAATGAGGATCGCCCGCTGACCATATTCGCAATGCGGGACTTGTATCAATTTGTTGATTGAAATCCTCGAGGACGTTGGCCTGAGATAGCAGGAGAAACTTTGCGCTGAGCATCCATTCCAGTTGGGGGTATTTTTGTATGTAAATGATGATAGAGTCCCAATCAAAATAGTGGGTGAAGCATAGTTGTAACCATGAATTTTTAATGTTAAGTATGGTAGTGAAAGTGATGGACATCTTTGGAGAGCGGGACATATGGAGGGGTTATGATGAACTTGACCTGAATTGAGGAAAAATCATACACTAAAACATATGTCCCGACCCAAGGGATGATTCTGAAGATTGGGCTGGGCCAACAGATGAAATTTATAGGTGTTCCTACGTATCCCATGAGAATAGGAATCAAGCCACACATAGTTCTGAAAGGGCTATTTAGTTTAACATCATGCAGTTAGGACATGGGGGGATTAGAAGAATGAGGAGGGGCACATAGTGCAGTCATCTTCGTCCTGACATGAGTAGGACCAAATAAGCTAGCACGACATCATGTGGGATTCTTTAAAAGAGCAATGCCTAGGGGGTATAGTAAAAAAAGGGTTTGGGGGGGTTGGACTCAAGACGAAATGTATGAGTGTTCATACATATCCCATGAAGATGGGAATCAAGTCACATCTAGTTTTAAGGGTGCAGTTTAACGTCATTCAGGATGACATGCAGTTTAACATCATGCGAGACGTTTCATAAAAGTTTCAGGTCTCACAGAACCTAATACATTTTAAGGTCGTGTATGACCAAATAGTTTAGGGTCATGCAGGACCCAACAATTTAGGGTCATGCTTGACCGGGTAGTTTAGGGTCATCCAGGACCAGGCAGTTTAGGGTCATGTAAGATGGGGCAGTTTAGGGTCATGCAGGACCATATGGATCAGAAGAAGTGTTGCTTGAGGAACTTGGAATTTGGGGGGGAGTTATATGCTCACCATCCAAAGTTACCAGGGAGTATGCACCATTGGGGTAAACCTTGTGTAATATGTAAGGTCCTTCCCCTTTGGGTTCCAATTTTGGTGGCTTACATCCTGGAATCATTGGCGTCTTCAAGGACATGACCAAATCACATTATAGGAAAGAGAAAAGGCAAACCTTCTTATTGAAAGCTCTAGCTATCGTATTTTGATGCTTTTCCAGATTGTACAGGGCACTAATCCTATTTTCATCATGTGATTCCAACTCGACTAGATGAATTTAATCTACTTTATCGAGTGCCTGCTGATCATAGACTGTTGTGCATAATGAAGGAAACTGAAACTCGATAGGCAGGACAGCCTCAGTTCCTTATACCTGGTAATATGAAGTCACGTGGGTGGAATTACGAGTTATTGTCCGATAATCCCTGAGGGAGCTGGGGAGCTTGTCCGGCCAACTCTTCTTGTTCTGACCAACCATTTTCAGTAAAATTTAAGTGAGGGTATTGTTGAACACCTCGATCTTCCCATTTTCTTGTGCGTGGTAGCGAGAGGTATGGTTAGAACGGATGTTGTACTTCGTGTACAATTTATTCAAATCGGGTGCCCAGAAGTTGGTGCCATTATCAATGAGGACAACATTATGGACTCCAAACTGGTAGATGATATTGGAGCTCACAAAGTCAATGACAGAACGAGCATTGACCTCCTTGAGAAGAAATGCCTCTGCCCATTTGGAAAATAAATCTATAGCGGTCAGGATGAACCGACATTGGCGGGCTGTCGCCAGCGGATATGGTCCAACAATATCCAGTACCCAAACAGCGAGGGACCAAGAGTACTTGGTATTGTGGAGAGGATCTGGTGGCCGATGCATAAAGTTAGAATAAACCTGGCCCACATGGAATATTTTGGTGAACTAGATGCAGTCATGGATCATGGAGGGACAAAATTATACCAGTCTTCAGATCTGATGGGATAGCTATGACCCAGTCTGGTGGGCACCGTAGGAACCGACATGAACCTCCTGCATGACTTGAGAAATCATTACTCCTTGGATGTAACGGAGGTGAAAACCATAGAACCCACACTTATAGAGGATCTCTTCAAGACTAGGACCACTCTAAAGGGTAAACTGTAGGGGGGAATCATCGAATTCGCTCACGCTCGACCCAATATGCTGGGGGATTACCATGTTGGAGGTATTCAACCCATGGTATCCTTTAATAGGGAGATACTTAAATCACCACATCAGGGGGGCCTAGGGGTCCTGACTATGAGGCACCGGTAGTAAGATAGATTACCTGCAGTCCATCGTCATTATTTGGAATCACAGGATAAATGACTCTCCAATGTGCCATGTAGATAGTCAGGTCATCCTGCTCGGGCTCTTCAAGTGATGCAGATAGGCTAGCCAAGGCATCATCTCGACCATTCTGTGACTGAGGGGCATGGGTAATACCCGATCGAGAAGGGAATTGGGCCATTAGATGGAGAGTGTGTTCCAACAATGGTATGAGATCTGGCTTCCTGATGACATGGTCATCGTGGATCTATTTGATGACTAGTTCAGAATCCCCTTTCACATGTAGATGGGTCACTTCAATCTCAATGGCCAGTTCAAGGCAAGTGATGAGATCCTGATACTATGTCTCATTGTTAGTGTTGCCTTCTGACAATAGGAATGGATATGATAGAATGGATTGCTTTGAGGTAATGAAGACGATACACATGCCCACTCTATTGAGTCTGGGGCCATTGAGCCTTCTACCGGTGGGACTCCGGGAAGCACCATCAAAATGCATCTGCCAACACAAGATGTAATAATCTACTGAAAGGATTTCCACATCTAGAAGATCAAGGTATAGATACTAGTCTATGGGGTTTGGATGGGTAGAAAGGAAATATATAAATTATTTCCCCTTAATAGCCTTCTGAGGGACAAAATTCATGTCGAACTACTGGAGGATTACTTCCCACCATGCTAAGCGGTCTGTCAGCATTGTACGGTTCATGATGTACTTTAGAGGGTCTACTCAGTACACCAGATTTACCTCGTGGTGCTGTAGCTAATGTTTCACCTTCTGTAATATGAATACGAGCACAAGGAAGCTTTTCTCTAGGAGGGAGTATCTAGTCTCCGTATTAAGGATCATGCAGCTAAGCTAGTATAGGCTGTTTTCAGTTCCCTCATTGTTCTTTTGGGCGATAAGGGCACTGAGAGATCGTTCTAGGGCATTAACATAAATGACCAGTGGTTTTTTGGAGATGGGTGACATCAAGACTGGTGGCTGGAGCAGATACTTCTTGATCTCCTCAAAATAACTCTAACACTCTTCATCTCATTCATATGTTGTGCCTTTATTCATAAGTTGAGAAAAGGGAATACACATTCTAGCTAGGTTCACGATGAATTAGCGTATGTAGGATAAGTGGCCTTGGAAACCTTGAAGATCTCGAATATTTCTCAGAGGAGACATATTTCTAAGAGCCTTGATCTTCTATGGGTCGATCTTAGTGCCCTTGTACCTGACAATGAAGCCTAGAAACATTCCATAGGTGACCCTGAAGGCACACTTTAAAAGTTTCATCTTCTGGTGACGAGACCAGAGGAAGTCGAACACTTTCTCAAGGTCTTTGAGAAGGTTATGATGCTGGAGAGATTTGACCACCAGATCATCCTCATATCATTCCACCAGCATCCCATGGATCAGCTTAAATATGAGATGCATAGACCGCAGGTAGGTGGCACCAGCATTATTTAAACCGAAGGGCATGACATGGTAACAGAATATACTTGGTGGTTCCCTATAGGCTGTAAACATCTCATCCTCAGGGGAAATTAGAATCTAATTATATCTAAAATACTCTTCCATGAAGGAAAGGGATTGGAATCAATTCGTAGTGTCGATTAGTAACTCCATCACCGAAAGGGGAAAATCTTTCATCGGGCACAGACAGTTGAGATTTAAGAAGTTGATACAGACACTTTGCTGCCCGTTATTCTTCCTGACTGTCACAGTGTTGGCTAGTTATTTGGGTTACTGGACCTCCTTAATGAAATTGGATTTTTTGATCTTATCAACTTCCACCTCCACCATGGCTCCATGAGAAGGGTGTATTTTTCTGGGAGGCTACTTGAACAAGCGATAATTTGCAGGGATATCGAGGCGGTGGTTGAATACCTAAGGATCTAGTCCTAGAATCTCGTCATAACTCTAGGAAAACACATCAAGATGTTGTTTCAGAATGTCTGTGTACTATTGTTTCTCCTCAAAGGACATGGAGGAACTGATCAATGTGGGTCTCAGGTCTGCCTCTCTACTAATGTTCACTTGTACCAACTCGTCGACCATGACAGAGATGCCCTCTTCAAAGGCAGGGGTATCCTCTAAATATTCTTCTTCACTGGTGGAGGGGGAATCCTCGAGGGGAGGAGTCACTTCTAAATGAACAGATCCTAATGGGAAGCTGGTACCCGCCTGAGTAGCAATGGACACTCCAACAGAATACTCTTGTGTTGCCACAACCATAGCGATGAAGGATGTTGATCTGATCCCATCTGGCCTTAAGCCCAATGGGCCACGCTTGATGATATCAAAACAATAATGGCATGTTGGATTGAGATGGTTATTTCCATCCCGGTGGAATAATCACATATGAAAAATTTTCATTGCTATGGGGTGGACATCCCAATGCCTTATGGGGGTTGGAGGCTTCAGGATCACCTAAACCTGATTTTTATAGGAGTATGAGGTGATTTATTGTCGTCACATAGACCAGTGAATGTGTTCCCCCCTCATCCTAGACACAACGAACCATGGTCCCCTGTTCGGGGTTGTAGCCTCCAATCGGTGGATTGGAAAGATGTATGCATTATCTAGATCTATCCATGGGTTGGTTGTAGGCATGACATGCTTGACCTCGTTGATCTGAATCTGCTTGTCCTTGC
The DNA here is from genome assembly GCA_963277665.1 of Viscum album. NCBI lineage: Eukaryota > Viridiplantae > Streptophyta > Magnoliopsida > Santalales > Viscaceae > Viscum > Viscum album. Next base: position 1,891,652,189 of record OY728158.1, on the reverse strand, counting down.
TCTTGTAGTAGAAGGTGTAACACCCCAAGATTTCATAGTGTGTTATTTCTTCAAAATAATTCAATAACTTGCACTACAAGAAACACCGAGTTCAATTGCACCATGACTTACCAAAAAAAAGGCATTAAAAGAGGTCATGAATAGCATTAACTACATTTTTAACTTTATATAATCCTTATAATTTTAGAATCCATATTATGAGTTTCTTAGTCATAATGCAAGAACAGATTCATTTTCAGTATTGCACTTTTATCAACTTTTGATAGTGAAACATTTTTAAATACAATATTTTAAACTTTTAGACTAAATGGAGACATCAAAAAATTTAAAATGAAACATCTCAAGCTTCCACGGTACGCTTTCCTTTGAATAAAACAGTAGCGTGTGTTGTACGCAACGTCGAGTTTTAACACACACCACAACCGATCAAACTAGCCGTTATGAATAGTAATACCTACTTTTTGAAATTATATATATTTTATATTTGAAAATGGACTTCATTTTTGGACTCGGAATATCGAATTTAGCCTAAGGTGAAATTTTGGTACTTTTCGGATAACTTTCATATTTTGATGAATAGTGAAAATTACTAAATTTTAATTAAAAACAACTTTTTTAATCAAAATAATTAATAGTGATAAATTATGAATTTTAGTAATTTTAAAGTATATTTAGAATATATTTTTACCATTTAATATAATGTTGGTAATTGTACATAATTTTACAATTAAACCGAACATAAACAAGTGTCAATCTTTTGATAGTTATTATCTCTTAAAAACACACTTTTTGTTTTGACAGCGGGAATTAATTTTAAATTAATTTCTGCCACTTCTGTGTTTTGAATTTAGGAAAATGGATTCCATATTTGAAATCAGGATGTTCAAATTGTGTAAATAGGTAACTTTTATTTTTAGACATTTTGAATAATTACTGCGGTAAATATTTTATTTACCATGGTTAAGGGTAAATCCGGTAAATAAGGGTTAAAAAATAATATTATAATAATAATAAATTACCCTAAAACGTGTCTTAACCCTATTGGTTGATACATGGTCGACCATGGGCATCTTTGTGTCAATTTTGGGACCCCATGGATCCACTTGTAAGTGATAATGACACTTTATTTTAATTAAGTCAAAATGAATACAAAAATGACACAAGCATATATCGTTTAGCAAAGTAATTGTTACATAGAGTTATACATGTTGGATTTTCGATTATAAATATTCATTAGAAAGCTAAAAAGCTTTCCTACATAATGATGTTTTATTTATAATTTTTAGACATTAAATAATTTATTTTATTTATGACACAATGATGATGCAGTAATTACTAAAATAGTAAAAAATTAACATAATTGATATTATAAATACCCAAATAAATATAATATGAAACTTTTAATGAATTAAAATAATTTTCTAGGATAATATGATATATTAGTATTTATTTAATTGACTTTGTTCGAAGTAATCAATCTATTATGAGTTTCACAAAAATCAACTATTGAATAGTGTCAAAATTGACATAAAAGAGTTCTTAAAACAAATATTATATTATTAATTGATATTAAATTCCTAAAAATCTAAGGTTCTTCCAAGAGACTTATATTATGATAGGTTAATCATTAATGGACCACTTGGGGGTCGCTTGGATGTATATAGTAAGTTTATTAACCATATTATATAAAAATACAAAGAGACATTGTAAAAGGGAAACTAATTAACTTAGAGTTAATACTTAAAGATAAGGTTAATATAAGTACCCAAACCTGTCTAAATTATATTGGTTGAGTGGTTTTCGACCTATCCCCACCTTAACCTTTGAATAGTCAACTTTTGAGCCATTAGAAACCGAATATGAATTTATTATAAATTAATATTTCTAGCTTTTCCAAAGGTGCCCCTCACCCCTCTTATAAAAGGGCACTCCTCCTTCTCTTTTCCTCACACCTCTAAAGCCACTTGGCTCGTCCAAACTCTGCCCAACTAAGCTCCCCACATCCCTCTCCTCCTCCTTGAAGCTTCCCCTTAGGCATAAAGCATTTCAAGAAGTCCTTTGGTTCCAACCAAAGTGAGTTACCTAGATTAAAGGTACCGATTTCTCTTAAATTATTTTCGTTTATTTTGCTTCTCCAACCCCCAAACTCTTTTTATTTCCTTTATTTTGTAACAACACCAGTATCCACAATATACTAGGATGTTGTTATAAGAAGGATTCAAACTACACATACACACAAATCCATCTAATGGATGATGAACATAATGTTTCTGTGGATGGCAAACTAACGCCTCACGAAACGATGATTGTTCAAATACATCTTACCACCTCTCATGGTGGCCATTATGATGGCACTGTAATTAAATATGATATTAATGATATATATTTTATATATAAGCTTCTGTAATTCCATTTTATTTCATACCATTATTCGTTTCATGTTGTATATACATACGATAATTTCATTTGAGGAAGTGCGGACTACCGCCCCCTTAAAATGATATGACTCGTTCATACCACACATGGAACGTATAAAGGATGGTGTTAATGAACTTAAGTAACATATATAAAATATTATATTATACTGGAATAGTAATATACCTATGTATCATTTGGATTTGATTCTTTTAAAATAAAAATTAAATGGAAGTAGCGTTCGTGCGTACGTACGGACTACCGTCTCCACGAACGCGATAAGATTCATTCTCCATCATATACATTCAAGTCTTATTCTCATTTTGGGGTTAAAAATAATGTTAATATCATTCTGGATATGAATAATATACAACAAACATGGCTTATGTAACAAAACATATAAAAGAAAATGAGTAAGTTAACACCCGAAACGATGATAATTCTAAGATATTATTAATAAATCAATGTTAAAAGATCATATATGATATCATATTAATATATATGATTCTTGTATAATTTAATAACAATTATTTCACCATTATACAGGAGGTTAACCTACCCCAACCAAGGAAAAGTACAAGGTAAGGTTTATTTCACAATCTCTTCATTATCCGAGGTTGTTTATACGTAATAATCTACTGGGATTTCTTTATCATCCACATCCATGTTTCTTAAAAATGTATTTAAAAACATATTTATTATTTACAAGAATATGGGTTAAATTCATTTATATCCTTGTTTGACTTTTTGTAAGAGGTTTATAAAGGAATCTTTCTGTCGTTTTCAAAACAAGGTCCTTTTTAACCTTTTCGACAGAATTAAGATAAGAATGTTTTTTTTAACTTATACGGCGGGTGCGGTTATTTTCCGCCGTTATAAAATCGTCAAAGCTTCCCTTACAAGCTTATAAGAATATTTTCAAGAAAATGTTTTATTTTATATGGCTCTTAAATGATTTCAAAAATAGGAAGAGATATTTCTCTAAAAAGAATTTTGATTTCATCTATGTCAACATCCTTCATTATTCTTGATTGAGGTCAATGTGATACAATACAATCTTCCATATTGTATCGAATGAGTTATGTTTGACTGTGGATGTGCTATTTTTATATCACTCATGGTTTATGTTTAAAGTGTTGACATTTCAGAAGTTATTTTTAATCCGAATGTTTATGTTATATTTCAAACTTTTCTTCAGATGAATGTGCTGAACAAGTATGTTCCGGGTTGGGGACCGGTAAAAGTAAGCCCTCCAGGTTGGGGACTGGTTAAAGTAAGCCCTCCAGGTTGGGGACTGGTTAAAGTAAGCCCTCCAGGTTAGGGACTGGTAAAAGTATGCCCTCCGGGTTGGTGTCCGGTTATTAGAGGCACTCCGGGTTGGTGTCCGGTTATTAGAGGCACTCCGGGTTGGTGTCCGGTTATTAGAGGAACTCCGGGTTGAGTTCCGGTTAGAAGTAACCCCTAGGTCTTGGGATGAGGCCTAGACAAAGAAATTAACGTTTAGCATTATGCATTCCAACATTATGAAAGTGGTTATTTATTTTTTTCATGTGATTATTCGATTAGTGGAATATCCATGTGAATAAGTAAATGGCATTATTTCATTTTATTTATGCCATACCATGTTGAAAGTTCATGTTTAAAAGGCTTTTGTTTTAGTTATACATTGCCTTAAATGTTTATTCTTATTGATGAAAGTTTCCGCTATATTGTTATCCTTACTGGGCATTTGAGCTCACCCCTTTTCTATGTTTTATTTTTCCCAGGAAGTGAAGATGTAAGTTATGAATGACCTGTAGGGATATTATGAGGGGATTGTAGTGTGGACTGTGGAAACATTATGTTGTTGTAGTAGTTTTTGATTTTATGATGTAATGTAAAACTTATGAATATATCTAGTGTTTCCAAGGCTACTAAACCAATCGGTCTTTCGAGATTTGATCTTTCTTGTGATCATGCCAATGTTACGAAGTAATGCACCGACTCTAGGCAACTGGGGTCGGGGCGTTACAGTTGGTATCAGAGGAAGTTTAGTACAAACCTTGGAAGCTAGATTTAGATAAAATCTGATTAGAGCACGTAGACCTAAGATGAACTTTGAGGATTAGTATAGAAGAACTTCCTAGAATTTTGGTATTGTTGAGATTTTGTGAGTTTTCCGAGCAATACATCCCTGTCTGGATACGAGCAGGTAGAGGCAGCTCTGGCACAGATGTACCTAGGGGTAAAACCCGAAAACACCGCTTTGAGCTAGACTCGAACGGGAACTGGTGCACGACAACGGGCCTTGCTGCACTCTTGGTTACGACACTCCCGGGGGATATGCTTAGGATAACTCTCATTTTCTTTACAAATCATTATGAAGGGTTTATGAGTATATACTTCCTCAAAGAAAACATTTTTATGATTATGGATTATATCCATAAATAGTTCAATTCATGTTAAGTGTTTTATAAGTATGGGATTATGTATTTTGATTTATAAACTGATCTAGTGTATGCCATTGTTTAGAAATGGCGCCCAGTAGAAGAAATGAGAACTCCAGAAATGCACATGATCCAAAGAAAAGGAAGGATCATATCTTTCATGGTCTTAAGCTAGAATTTATAAGAGGAATAGTCTCCCATGTATTATCATCATGTGAAGAAATAATATCATGTGTTGATAAGATAAGTAAAGAGTTTACTGAGTCATATGGATTTGAAGGGAAGCAAGAGAAGAAAAGGATGGAAGAGAGAAAGATGGATAAAGGGATGAGGGAAAAGAAGAATTTTCCCATATCTGGTAACTGTGGAAAGAAACACCCTGGAACTTGCCTGAAAGGAATGGGAGTTTGTTATAATTGTGGAGGAAAAGGGCACAAAGTACGTGACTGCAAGGGTAAGAAAATGGTTTCAAATGTACAATGCTTCATTTGCAAGGAGTTTGGACACTATGAGAACCTATGTCCCAGTCATCAGAATATGCCTCAAATGATGTTATTGGATAATAATCAAGTTATGATACTACCACAGATGAAGAGGAATGATTAGAGTTCTTATGTTGATTATGTCAATTGAGTGTTGTATCAACAATGTACTTGTTACAATAATTATGGAGTATATAAGGATTGTACTGCAGTACTATTTCATTAAGGACTTGAGATTGTGTGGAACAAAGAAAAGTGACTCAATAGCAGGATAATTTTTGGAAAATATATGGGTGAGAGAATGATAAACCATAATATAGTTTTGATACTGAGGTAGTAATTTTGGAATAATACATGATTGTTTTGGATAAATTATATTGGATATTCTTGACTACCTTCAAACTGATTAATGATTTGTATATTCCATCATTTTTGGGGTTTAAAACATTTTTGGATTAATGAAGTATATCCAGCTTTCTATATTGAATAAGGGAGCATGAATGTAATCAATAAGGAATATGGTAATTCAGGATGTTTCAGTGTATTAAAAGAATACATGATGAAGGTATTAATATGCTATTACGAGGTAAAAAGGTTCTACATTATGTTTAACTTACTTATAAATGTTGGACTGTGAGTTTGGATAGAAGTATTTTGGATAGTTCTAGTTTGGATTATTTTGGATTGCCATAAAAGGACAACCCGGAGGTCGGGCGGCAACCCGTCGCGTCCGGAAAGGCTGTGAGACTTGAACCCGCAACCGAAGGGCGACAAGGGTGTATCACCTACCACTAGCCCATGAGATGTCCTGGATTAAAGAATGTAGTTTTTATTAAAATATCTTTTAGATGAATTATAAATTCATTTATTTTGGAACCCTGTACGAATAGTATAAATAAAAAAAATTACATTCTATTATCTTTTAGAGTGAAAGATGAGTTTGTGGTAGAAACTTATTAATGGATGAAACTCTAATTATAATGTAAGTATATCTCCTTATGATCTTAGCCAATCTCATAAATAAATTCCTCAATATTAAGAAAAGCAACTTAGAACAAAAATGTTTTCCTATATGGTACCTTAAATCATCACTAATTTATGGCTTTGGGATTGTTGGCCTTTTCATAGCCATGTTCTCCACCACTCTCCATCAGATAATTGATGGTTAGATTTTTCTTCCATATCCATATTTTCCTACATGGAACCCTAGTATGTGTTATATTCGGTAATCTTCATACTTTCGACTCTTTATTTTAAATAGAGGCCTCGTTAATTCATTTTTCGATGTGGGATTTCAACTAAGATATTTTGAAACGTCAAAAATGTGTTATCCCAATACCCTATATTTTGTTGAACCGATGGTACTTCAAATCATCATAGATTGATGAGTTTAAGGACCTCAATTATACACTTGTTTGTGATTGATGACCTCAATCACTACCTATAAATATTTACGTTTTTCCTCCAATTATATATCTCTAATTGCCACCAATGTTCTCCTAATCGAGACCATAATTTGGTGGTGACCCTTTCATTTCTCTTTTCCTCATATTAAGACTAAATTTTAGTAACCCAATTTCCGATGTGCATTTTCCCACAAATATATTATCTATTTTCAACTTTTTATTTTCGAAGAACAATTTCAAATTGCGAGGACGCAATTTATTGAAGGAGGGGATAATGTAACACCCCAAGATTTCATAGTGTGTTATTTCTTCAAAATAATTCAATAACTTGCACTACAAGAAACACCGAGTTCAATTGCACCATGACTTACCAAAAAAAAGGCATTAAAAGAGGTCATGAATAGCATTAACTACATTTTTAACTTTATATAATCCTTATAATTTTAGAATCCATATTATGAGTTTCTTAGTCATAATGCAAGAACAGATTCATTTTCAGTATTGCACTTTTATCAACTTTTGATAGTGAAACATTTTAAAATACAATATTTTAAACTTTTAGACTAAATGGAGACATCAAAAAATTTAAAATGAAACATCTCAAGCTTCCACGGTACACTTTCCTTTGAATAAAACAGTAGCGTGTGTTGTACGCAACGTCGAGTTTTAACACACACCACAACCGATCAAACTAGCCGTTATGAATAGTAATACCTACTTTTTGAAATTATATATATTTTATATTTGAAAATGGACTTCATTTTTGGACTCGGAATATCGAATTTAGCCTAAGGTGAAATTTTGGTACTTTTCGGATAACATTCATATTTTAATGAATAGTGAAAATTACTAAATTTTAATTAAAAACAACTTTTTTAATCAAAATAATTAATAGTGATAAATTATGAATTTTAGTAATTTTAAAGTATATTTAGAATATATTTTTACCATTTAATATAATGTTGGTCATTGGACATAATTTTACAATTAAACCGAACATAAACAAGTGTCAATCTTTTGATAGTTATTATCTCTTAAAAACACACTTTTTGTTTTGACAGCGGGAATTAATTTTAAATTAATTTCTGCCACTTCTGTGTTTTGAATTTAGGAAAATGGATTCCATATTTGAAATCAGGATGTTCAAATTGTGTAAATAGGTAACTTTTATTTTTAGACATTTTGAATAATTACTGCGGTAAATATTTTATTTACCATGGTTAAGGGTAAATCCGGTAAATAAGGGTTAAAAAATAATATTATAATAATAATAAATTACCCTAAAACGTGTCTTAACCCTATTGGTTGATACATGGTCGACCATGGGCATCTTTGTGTCAATTTTGGGACCCCATGGATCCACTTGTAAGTGATAATGACACTTTATTTTAATTAAGTCAAAATGAATACAAAAATGACACAAGCATATATCTTTTAGCAAAGTAATTGTTACATAGAGTTATACATGTTGGATTTTCGATTATAAATATTCATTAGAAAGCTAAAAAGCTTTCCTACATAATGATGTTTTATTTATAATTTTTAGACATTAAATAATTTATTTTATTTATGACACAATGATGATGCATTAATTACTAAAATAGTAAAACATTAACATAATTGATATTATAAATACCCAAATAAATATAATATGAAACTTTTAATGAATTAAAATAATTTTCTAGGATAATATGATATATTAGTATTGATTTAATTGACTTTGTTCGAAGTAATCAATCTATTATGAGTTTCACAAAAATCAACTATTGAATAGTGTCAAAATTGACATAAAAGAGTTCTTAAAACAAATATTATATTATTAATTGATATTAAATTCCTAAAAATCTAAGGTTCTTCCAAGAGACTTATATTATGATAGGTTAATCATTAATGGACCACTTGGGGGTCGCTTGGATGTATATATTAAGTTTATTAACCATATTATATAAAAATACAAAGAGACATTGTAAAAGTGAAACTAATTAACTTAGAGTTAATACTTAAAGATAAGGTTAATATAAGTACCCAAACCTGTCTAAATTCTATTGGTTGAGTGGTTTTCGACCTATACCCACCTTAAACTTTGAATAGTCAACTTTGGAGCCATTAGAAACCGAATATGAATTTATTATAAATTAATATTTCTAGCTTTTCCAAAGGTGCCCCTCACCCCTCTTATAAAAGGGCACTCCTCCTTCTCTTTTCCTCACACCTCTCAAGCCACTTGGCTCGTCCAAACTCTGACCAACTAAGCTCCCCACATCCCTCTCCTCCTCCTTGAAGCTTCCCCTTAGGCATAAAGCATTTCAAGAAGTCCTTTGGTTCCAACCAAAGTGAGTTACCTAGATTAAAGGTACCGATTTCTCTTAAATTATTTTCATTTATTTTGCTTCTCCAACCCCCAAACTCTTTTTATTTCCTTTCTTTTGTAACAACACCAGTATCCACAATATACTAGGATGTTGTTATAAGAAGGATTCAAACTACACATACACACAAATCCATCTAATGGATGATGAACATAATGTTTCTGTGGATGGCAAACTAACGCCTCACGAAACGATGATTGTTCAAATACATCTTACCACCTCTCATGGTGGCCATTATGATGGCACTGTAATTAAATATGATATTAATGATATATATTTTATATATAAGCTTCTGTAATTCCATTTTATTTCATACCATTATTCGTTTCATGTTGTATATACATACGATAATTTCATTTGAGGAAGTGCGGACTACCGCCCCCTTAAAATGATATGACTCGCTCATACCACACATGGAACGTATAAAGGATGGTGTTAATGAACTTAAGTAACATATATAAAATATTATATTATACTGGAATAGTAATATACCTATGTATCATTTGGATTTGATTCTTTTAAAATAAAAATTAAATGGAAGTAGCGTTCGTGCGTACGTACGGACTACCGTCTCCACGAACGCGATAAGATTCATTCTCCATCATATCCATTCAAGTCTTATTCTCATTTTGGGGTTAAAAATAATGTTAATATCATTCTGGATATGAATAAGATACAACAAACATGGCTTATGTAACAAAACATATAAAAGAAAATGAGTAAGTTAACACCCGAAACGATGATAATTCTAAGATATTATTAATAAATCAATGTTAAAAGATCATATATGATATCATATTAATATATATGATTCTTGTATAATTTAATAACAATTATTTCACCATTATACAGGAGGTTAACCTACCCCAACCAAGGAAAAGTACAAGGTAAGGGTTATTTCACAATCTCTTCATTATCCGAGGTTGTTTATAAGTAATAATCTACTGGGATTTCTTTATCATCCACATCCATGTTTCTTCAAAATGTATTTAAAAACATATTTATTATTTACAAGAATATGGGTTAAATTCATTTATATCCTTGTTTGACTTTTTGTAAGAGGTTTATAAAGGAATCTTTCTGTCGTTTTCAAAACAAGGTCCTTTTTAACCTTTTTGACAGAATTAAGATAAGAATGTTTTTTTTAACTTATACGGCGGGTGCGGTTATTTTCCGCCGTTATAAAATCGTCAAAGCTTCCCTTACAAGCTTATAAGAATATTTTCATGAAAATGTTTTATTTTATATGGCTCTTAAATGATTTCAAAAATAGGAAGAGATATTTCTCTAAAAAGAATTTTGATTTCATCTATGTCAACATCCTTCATTATTCTTGATTGAGGTCAATGTGATACAATACAATCTTCCATATTGTATCGAATGAGTTATGTTTGACTGTGGATGTGCTATTTTTATATCACTCATGGTTTATGTTTAAAGTGTTGACATTTCAGAAGTTATTTTTAATCTGAATGTTTATGTTATATTTCAAACTTTTCTTCAGATGAATGTGCTGAACAAGTATGTTCCGGGTTGGGGACCGGTAAAAGTAAGCCCTCCAGGTTGGGGACTGGTTAAAGTAAGCCCTCCAGGTTGGGGACTGGTTAAAGTAAGCCCTCCAGGTTAGGGACTGGTAAAAGTATGCCCTCCGGGTTGGTGTCCGGTTATTAGAGGCACTCCGGGTTGGTGTCCGGTTATTAGAGGCACTCCGGGTTGGTGTCCGGTTATTAGAGGCACTCCGGGTTGAGTTCCGGTTAGAAGTAACCCCTAGGTCTTGGGATGAGGCCTAGACAAAGAAATTAACGTTTAGCATTATGCATTCCAACATTATGAAAGTGGTTATTTATTTTTTTCATGTGATTATTCGATTAGTGGAATATCCATGTGAATAAGTAAATGGCATTATTTCATTTTATTTATGCCATACCATGTTGAAAGTTCATGTTTAAAAGGCTTTTGTTTTAGTTATACATTGCCTTAAATGTTTATTCTTATTGATGAAAGTTTCCGCTATATTGTTATCCTTACTGGGCATTTGAGCTCACCCCTTTTCTATGTTTTATTTTTCCCAGGAAGTGAAGATGTAAGTTATGAATGACCTGTAGGGATATTATGAGGGGATTGTAGTGTGGACTGTGGAAACATTATGTTGTTGTAGTAGTTTTTGATTTTATGATGTAATGTAAAACTTATGAATATATCTAGTGTTTCCAAGGCTACTAAACCAATCGGTCTTTCGAGATTTGATCTTTCTTGTGATCATGCCAATGTTACGAAGTAATGCACCGACTCTAGGCAACTGGGGTCGGGGCGTTACAGAAGGAATCCAGAATGTGGGCCTCACAAGAAGCAAAGGGAGATGTGTCACCTTGAACTGTGCCCACTCAACCATTAAAAGAGTACTTGAGGAACTCGTGATATGATGAGGGAACTGCTTCATGCAGGTGGCGGCATGGCCTTCCCATCAACACATTGTAGGCGATGTCCTGGGAGACTACCATAAATTTTGTGCTAGAAACTAGGCCACTAAACTAGGTCTTCATGTGGATATTACTGACCAGTTTTTGTTCTATCCTTTCATAACCTTGGATTCTTTGGTCCGAGGGACTCAGGTCATCTTTAGATATTCCCAACTTTCATAGTTTTCGAGTCGGGATTAGGTTAATTCCAAATCCTATGTCAACAAGATAGCAAAGAACCTCCACACCATTGAACTGGATGGTGATGTATAGTGGGTGATTGTTCCCTTATATGGGGGAGCCTTCAGCTTCTCTAGAGAATGAGATAATGGCATGACATTCAGCATTGTTGATCACCTCTGCGTGAAAGGCCTCTATAGCTACTACCTCTGTCTCAAACTGAAGGGGGTTTCTTAAATCCTTATTGAGGGCCTCTCGAATATCTGACGACAGGTGAAGAGCCTCAAGGATAGAGAGCCTTTCTGTGATACTGGAAATATGCATAATAACATTGTACTTCCATGCCAGATGTGAGCTTCTTCTTGTAGGAGGTCGCTACATGATATGAGGCATGGCTGGCCCTGCCAAGTAGACTGGCGACTCACTGGTGCTGGGAATGTCCCATTACTCACTATTTGAAGCATGCAGAGCACCTGAAGTACTGGGGATAGATGATTGGGACTAGTTCAGGGTGGATCATGGATGATAACAGTGAGGCCTAGGTGGCTCTTATTGGTCCAGTAGCACAAAAAGTGGTGGAGTCAGGCCTAATGACACTAGATGTGGAGGTTGCGCATGCTGAGCTCTGCACTAGGTCTGCTGTCTGGTCTCAGTGGTGTGCATGGCCTGGTTGGAAGTGCTAACTGTTGTTCCTTGATGACCCATATGTCTGCCGCTCTGCTGACATTGGCGTCGTCTAGGGACGTTGGGGAGATCTTCCCGGCACTCCCCATTGTCAGGAGTTGTGTTGGGGTTTACCAACACCACGATATTAACAAAAGTATACCCTTGACTGTCACTCGAAGAGTCATTTGCTACTAGGCAGATTCTGGGATTAATCATCATCTCTGGGGGCATGAAGTCTTCAAGAGTACAGGATGATGCTGGCATTGGCGGGGCATGTATTTTTCCCTTGCGTTGATGATGCTTGCTCTTCTGGGAAGAGGGTGGCTAAGAGGACGACCCAATAGTGGTTGTTGCTACTTTTGAAGTCTCCAGTCGATTCAATCATGTATAGATGATACCATGGTCACAGGCGACTGTTTTTCAAGCCATACAGTCACCATACTTCTGGGACCTGCTGTTAGAAACATATTTCCACTCACCTGCGTTGCCACTGCTGCTATCTGGCCTCATGAATACACATGCCACATGTGTCGGGGTTGGGGTTGGGACCAATATAACTATTTTTTTGTCAACCAGGTCTTGGAGCTAATCTTTGAACACATAGAACTATTTGATTATATTCCCCATGATCTGGTGATAGGGGCAGTAGTTGTGGTGATCAGTGAGGTTCGCCTCTTCTTGCCTTCAGCACTTAGGCTAATGCACAATCCCTTGTTCCAAGGCACTTTGGAAATAGTCGGGGACCTGATTCTCCATGAACGAGTAGATCTGATTTCTTCTATCTATAAAGGGGGTCATTGGAGCTTGGCCCTAATAAGGAGCTAGAGGAGCCTGTCAATGAGGTAGAGCCTAATTATCCCACCTGGGTGGTGGCTGCACGTTGTGTGGGGGCGCCTGCCGATTTTGAGGCGGACGCTGCTAGGCCGGAGGTTGCGCCTGTGGGGGTGGGCCATGGAGAGGCTGTGGAGGTGGCTACACTAGTATAAATTCCAGTTTTCTGGGGGATTCTATTTGGGCCACCGTGGAAGGATCATCTCTGATGACCCTCCCCGTGGGAATTTCATGGGGAAACGAACGTGCCTAGTTGGCCTCTTGCAGGGCTTCTTCCAAGAACTAGGCCTTGTTAGAGAAGTATTGGAATCCTCAAAGATAGTAATGGGTTATCAAATAGGGAACTAGTTCCATTTTAACATTACCTACACACATCATCAGGAATTTCTCTTGAGTCAGTGGCATGTCAAGGGAGTATGTAAGCCCTTTCCATCGGGCGATAAAGTATATGACACACTCATCAGTCCTTTGTTTTCACTTGAATAGGTCTTCGATACTCCTCTTCTGAGTGGTAGAGCTGAACTGGTACAAAAGCTACCTGTGAAGATCCTCCCATCCTGCTATTGACCCAATGGGGAGTTGGCTATACCAGAAGAATGCATTCCCTTCCAATGTATGTACAAAACATCTGTTCTTGGCAGCCTCTTGCTGCACCGAGGTTCCCAACATAGGCCCACACCATGAAATAAAGTGGTCCAGATGCTGCGGGGGGGGGGGGGGGTCCCCCATCCCATTAAAGGGGGAGAAGGTGGGATTTCCAAAACTCGGGGGTGCTGACATATCGTCCAACCCAGCCAGATATAGCTTGCCATCAGGTGGGAGTGCCACCTGCCGAATTTCCAATGCCTCAAGGCGGGTGATGAGTGCCTTCATTGGATCGTCTGGGCGGTGGTCCCTATCTTAACGGGGTCCCAAAAAACCAATGCATTGATGAGTTCTTCAATGCAATAATCAGGCCTAGTGGGTTGTGGATCGACTAGTGGGGCGGCCTATGGAGCATCTGGGAGAACCTGAGATGGGTCTTGAGGATTAATTCATTGCCCGGGTGGATTTGTGTACACATATCACGCACTATTTCCATAAGTGTTGGCCTCTACCCTCTCTGTGTGGGCAAGATATTCAGGATTACCTGATAGAAACTCAACAGGGGGGAGTTGTGTCTGTCCCTACTGTACTGGTCACTAATCACCCATATATGGGCGTTGTTCCACAGTGCATTCAGCTAAGAGGATGTCAACCATCTTTTTCTGCTCGGCAAGTTTCTTATGCAACATGACCTTATAAGAGTCTTCCTCCATCTTCTGCCCTGAGGCGGATGGGTCAGAATGTTTAGCGGCCCTGAGGTGCTCTTTACCCTTACCAATTTTCCAACTGAGAACCAATGCCTCGGTGGGAATAAGGAGCCCTGGTAGATTCCTCTACTGGTGAGTAACCCTTCCTGATGGGTCTAGTAGTGGTTGAATGCCCTCAGGGGGTACTTCCCCATCAAGGATCTCCAGTTCATTCTCCCCTTCCAATAGGTCGGTCGTGTTGACCTTGACTCTTCTTGGGGGATGTCCCCGATATCACCTATCGAGTCGGGCTACTGTCGGATAGGACTGAAGATGAGGGTAAAATTCTACACCCATCCATAGACTTCCACGTGGGGAAGCCTCATTTATAATCCTTCATAGTACCTTGAAACTCTGAATGCATTGCTATTGGAGGGCTCTATGGTGTCCTGGTCACTCAGGGTGCTACGCCATAGGGAGTGCAACCAGATCGACCGGACAACATTGCTCATCGATTTTCCCAAAATGTGTTTGAATCATTGGATAAGCCACTTGCAGATGACGATGGTGGAAGTGCATTGCCCAAAGGGTTTGATGGAAACATTCAAACTCCTCTTGCGTAAGGGATCCTGGTGCACTGAAATTTGATGTCGCAACTGGACAAAACATCTTGAGGAAGTGGTCTACTGTGATGATATCCCATAATCTCCTCGGGTCAGATTTAGGGTCTGGCCCTTGATTTCCCCATTAGTCAAAAGGGGGTGGCTGAGGAACTGGAAATGGTTCTGAGTCAGACCATTGAGATGACATAATGGACAATGGGGAATACGGAAAACAAGCTTACTAGCAGCTGAATCTCAGGTTTTCCTCCAAAGAGTGTAGTGACCTGGACGCTATGTCACGATAAGATGGGTTGGAAACAAGGGTTTCTAGCACATCATTTGCTGCCACTGGTGATGGAATATGTCATGGATCTCCTGCCATTTCTCCACAGTACAGCTCTCTATGGTCTCTAGTCGAGGTAGAGGGTGCTTCTAGTGATGGAGGTGGTGACTGTGTGGTCGGTCCCTAGGGAAACACCAGATTTTCGTCCTCCTGGATGTACCTATAGAGGGAGGTAGGGATCCGGTGGAACTCACACTCTGGAAGTATGAGTCTAATGCACCTTGTTCCTTCCCTAACCATTGACTTAGAGGACCTAGGGGAGGGTTCCAATGTGGAGTCATACTCTACTTCAGAATATGAGAAGTGGACTGGCTTTATCTCTATCCAGACCTTCCCAGAATTCTTGTTATGGCATCGATGAACCAACTTACTACCCCTGGACGGATCTTTGGGACAGGGTAGATTTTTTATATGACGAGGTCCTTCAGCCATACTGGTACTGGGGCAAAGAGGTTTTCCATATGAGTAGGCCAGGGTGTGTGGAGCAATAGGACCAATATCAAAGGAGACATAGGGAGGAACTCTGTGGGTAGTGCTGGAGCGAGTAAGACCTCTGATGGAGCTGGTATGAGCATGGGGAGGACCTCCATGTTTGTTTCCCCTGGTGACATCAGTTTGAGGAGGTTCCTCATACTGGTCGAGCGGAACACGGGTAGGACCTCCATGTTGGGTGCTGGTAAAGTGAAGTTGGCCTCCATGCCTCAGATTTCTAGAGTGAGGAGGACTTTCTCCAGTTTCTATGAGGAAATTTGGAGGGCCCCCATGTTGGAGAGTGATCGGATGTGCAACGTTCTCACACCGTCAGTCTGAGGCAGAAGGAATTACTCCATAACCTGTGTAATGAGCACGGGAGAGACTTATATTCTAGACGTCACCACCTCGAGGAGGACCCTCATTTGGATTGAAGGAGGCATGGGGTGGACCTTCATGCTGATCCTAGATGCGAGAAAGATCCTCTTTCTATATGGTAGTGGTACGGGGAGGACCTCTGTACTGGGTGTCGCTGCCACAGGTTAGTCCACAGCAGCCACTACCTGTGTCGGCAACCAAAATAGTCAACCCAACCTGCCCATGGGGTGGTTGGGGCCACGATCCAGATCGGGAATATAAATGCCTCTTCTCAACATATACAAGGATCTAGTGATATGCATTGGTGGTGGCTCAAGCCACAGGATCAACTGACGTTGACGACCCTTGGTGGGCGTCCTCTTCATCCTGCACTCGATGCTGGTGTCGGGTTTGACAGACCTGAGACAATGGTGAAGGTACGTGGATTACCTGCTTCTTTTCTAGTAAGACCGAACATCATTGCTAACATGGCCTGGTGGGGGCCCTTTCTAAGATTCCCTCGAATGGTAATCTGACCGGGCTAGCCCGAACATCCCCTACCTCATTGAAGTAGGGCAGGGAGTCATCGAAGTGTTCTGGGGATAGGCTCCTGAAACACTTATATGTTGGAGTGGGGAGAAGTGGCTCCTTGAAAGGCCCTTGGGGGAGGCATTGATGACGAGGCGTAGACGCCTCTAAATCCAGGCGGTCCATATCCCTCGTTGGGATGATCCCCTCCACCTCGTATCGGTGTACGAGTTCAATGATCACCCTCTGCTGAACAACCTCGGATGGGGAGACATGGCGTGGGCACCCCATGGTCATGGACGTTGAGACCGTTGCAGAAGAGGTGGAGCCACGCGAGACTTCTGCACTGGTACTTCCACTGCCCCTGCGTCAGTGGGAAGGTGGTGATCGAGTTCCGGGTGCAACAACTTGGTTCTTGAAGAGCAGGTAGATTAACTCATTAGTGCTAAAAGAAAAAGGAATCAACGACCAATGCCCCAGTTCCATCCCATCTTCCATGACTGGTAAGAGGGGTCCATGCTGAAAACTTCGTATATCGGGATGTCCAACATTTTGAATGCCCCAACTTCTTAGGAGTTTCACGCGAAGCCCACTATTTTCATGGTGGGACCTGGCGCTGGATGACTAGATCTCATGACACGCTAATCCACTGATGTCTCGAACACCAACTAATCTCCATATTGAGGATAATAAATTCATGTCGGGTTCACCATTTCAGTTTCTGATGCTTTTATTGGGACGCATGTGTCCATCTTGTTGGGGGATGGTGGCACTGTTTGTTTCCCCGCATTCCCAATTTCCAAAGGCTGGCGCCATCCATTCCTTGTTCAGGTATGTTTTCTCCTTGATCAAAATGGGATGATTAGATTTCGATTATTCCTTCCATGGATTCCTCCTTGGAACTCATCACCTAGTATGGGTCTTCCTTATAGATTTAAGATGTTGTTCATGAAACTCTTCCTAGTTCCAAATCTTCATGGACACAAGTTAATTACACTGCTTTTGTTGGGACATTACAAAGGGTCCAGTTAGGGAAGAAACTTTTGGTTAGGGGAGTAGTCATGTTGTACATCAGTGGCATGTTTGGACGCTGCGACACAAGCACATCTAGGATTCATCCCCTTATTATAGGGCTTCTGGAGGGTGCTAAACCTAAGGACTCCCACATCAAATGCGAGGATTTTATTCCATAGGCATGTATATGAGGTTTTCATCAGCTTCCTATGTTTAACACAAGGTATGTCGTGAGATTAACATCTAGTAGAGATGGATCAGACTGATCAGAAAACTGATTAGAGTGGATCAGATGGGTGAAACCCCTAGAGGTAACACTGATGTTGGGGCCAATGTGTGTTTGGATTCCTGTTTGATGTAAAGGGGAATGGGGAATGAGGTGGTGTGATCCCACCGGGATGTGGCAGCCCGGTTAAGAATCAATATAGATAATGGATGGTTTAATAAGACAGGTGGAGAATGAGATAAAGTTGATTCAAGGACAATGGTGATGTTGGTCTTGAGTCTCAAGGAGACCTCCAACATATCCCTAAGGTAGGGAATTAAATTCCTAGTAGTTCATTAGATGATGGCTTAGCACCGATTGGGGATTGCAACGGATTATTGCCGGATGGGGTCACAACGGATTACCGTGGGATGGGTATTTCAATTGCTTACCACTGATTTAGGTCCATAGTTTAACTTCTTTCAGGACGGGGTTGAAGCAACATGAAGGAGGACCTTAGGCCCAGATAGATGGTGGGATTGAACCTCCTAGAGACTTCCTACGTACCTCACCTTGGCAAGGATCAAAGACCACGTAATTCAGATGGGTTTGGGAGAACTGACGTGTAGGGGGATAGAGCAACCGGGTGTTGGGCTTGAACCTCAGGGATGCTTCCTATGTACCATATCTAGGAGACAAGGATCAAGGACCTTTTAATTTGTGAGAGATGTTGGTGAACCGATGTGAATAGTGGTTATAACAATTGGATGTTGGGCTTAAACCTCAGGGAGGTGTTCTACGAACCTTTCCTTGGAAAGGATCGAAGTCTATGTAGTTCAAATGGGGTGTTTGGTGAACTAATGTGAGGATGGTTGGGACCAATGGATGGTAGGATTGAACCTCGGGGAGGCTTCCTATGTACCTCGCATTGGAAAGGATCAAAGGCCACATAGTTCATGGGTTTTAGGGCTTACACTCTAGGCTTCTCAAAGAGAATGTCATGGTATATGCTTACTCTAAGAACACGTGAGTCATGATCTGTGTAAGAAACAAGAGATAGCAATGACCTGATGATCACATCACGAAAGGTGAGTTCGTGGGATGTGGAGTGGGGCTCACGCATGGTTAGCACCTCAAAGAGAAAATAGGGGTTATTCATGGTTCACAGCCTCGGGAGATGAAGATTGCGACTTACTCTAGGGTGGTGGCTCGGGTGGTTACAAAGCCCAGCAGGAGAGGGATTTGTCACCTAGGAAGAGAGGAGGATCAAGGGTGCTTCCTTCTACATGGAAAGCTAGGGAGCTTACACAAAGGTGGTTTCCCTTCCCCACAGACAGACGTTACTCTGATAAATAGGATGTCGTTCCATGTGAGTAATGATCTCAATCCCATAGAGACCAGTGGGCATAGGGAATATCTGAGATAGGGCACCCTTCATGTAAGGCATGGGGCATGGTCGCAGTTTAATTTAATGTGCTAAGGATGGAGGTGATTGGAAGTTTAATTTCATATAGATTGGACAAGGTGGGTTCACTCTGTACCCCAAGGACTTACTTAACCAGCACCCTTTGCACCTAAGGGAAGGAACTGAAAATGCCATGACTAGGGATTGTCCTGAGGTGATCCCATTGGGGGTCTACATAAGTGTGGAAATGCGAAGAAGAAATAGCCGTTAGCGTGTCTATGCGAAGAAGCATGAGGCGAATGACACAATGTAAAACAACACCCAAGGGGATTTTATGTTACTTCTTACAAGCCTAGAAGGTCATATGGGAAAACAATGTGTAACGTAGATGTTTTGGGAATGGGAGGCACCTAAAATGATGTTCGGAAGAGAGACATTTAACATGTGTTCACAAAGAGGGAGTCTTGTTTTCAAAATGGAACAGTTTTGTGGAAAATGAATGGTCAGCATGAAATTGAGACACTTGCGCGGAAAAGACCGGGTCAGTGTGCAATTGAATAGGTTTGGCGCACAAAGGGGGGTTGTGGTTTTGCGCACAATTGGAAGAGTTTGTGCATATGGAATAAGGGTTATGCGAAATTATAAGGGATTGCATGCAAGGAATAAGGGTTTCACACAATTGGAAGGGATTGGGCACAAGGAATAAAGTTTCTACACATTTGGAAGGGATTGCACGCAATTGGAAACGTTTTTGCGCAATTGGAAGGGATTGCGCGCAATTGGAAAAAATTGTGTGCAATTGGATGGGATTGTGTATAGGGGACGAGACTCGAAGGGATTTGGAAGAGGGTTATTCTCTAGTGGTCTCACATGAAGGCGGACCCCTGGGCAACCTGTCATAAAAAATACCATATGTAAAATCCATCTTTTGGGCATAGGAGAGGCAGAATTCTCATATAGGAGACGGTTCGGATTATTCAGACATCGGAAGTTGAAGGGGTGACCTTCTATTTATAGGCACTCGGGGTGATCAGATCCATACTGAAACCGGTCCACATGAAATATTGTGCACCATTTTTGGCAGCGCAAAAGTTCAACCACATGGTGGTGGATGCACACAACTTTCCACATCCATGGTCAGTGGCTCGAATGTTTCTTCACCTGTGCGAAAAAACTTCCTCAGATCCTGCAGTTTTTCTCGTGAGAGAGATTTTTTCTTGCATAGTTGAGTTTTTTTTTCACACGGCCTATCTGGGACCCCTGGAATGGATTACCGGGTCAAAATATATCTTCACTTTGTTGTGCCAAAACCTCCTTCAGCTCTTGAGCGTTTTTTCAGCATCTGCACTTTTAAAAGGGTTACTTGTATTTTATTGGGGTCTAGTTCAAGTGATTATTATCGACAAAAATCCACAAGCTCCCATACATCTTGTTTACAAAAAAAATTTAGAGCTGTTGTGTGGGACACACATGGTCGGATAAAACCCATATCATAAAGGTCCACTAACTATATCTATGGTTCTTGAAGCTAAGTTGGCTCTATAAAATATTCCATTGATTTTATCAAATAAGTACCTTGATGAAAGTTGATAAAAAACTCTATATCCCACCATAGAGGTCATCCCAAAACTGCCTCAGGGAATACATCTATATAATTATAAATTACTAAAGTAATCATGAGTCTTGAAAAGGCTATTTCACTAAGGGATACACTTTCCAACTGATGGGTAGTGGGTTGTAGCCTCTTTTTAAAAAACCCAGTTTTCCTTGCCTTGAGATATCTCTCACCCAAAAAATAGAATCTCATCCCATCAATGTGAGGGAATCTGACTCTTGTACAGTGAAAATAAATCTAGGCTTAGACCATGTACAAGAAGTATATATACAAGATTATGTTATAGGGTCTGGTTGTGATGACAATAAGGTCCCATAATAACATCTGTCTGCAAAGTTATAGCTTGTAGTATCGACAAATAAAAGTGCTCACAAAAGCATTTCTCATAGGAACCTTAAGAAAAATTTGTCCGGTTAAATCCTCTACTGGGAGGTCCATATATTTCTCCCAATATAAAGAGATAATGTAATGAATACAAACTATATCTATTAATAATGATTAAATATTAGAATAAAAATATATCTTACATATAATAATCTCAAACAATACAACATCATAGGAATCCATAGACTGTAGTTGTCTATGGCCTTGACCACCATCTCATTGAGCCTGATGTAGGACTACTGGTGGTGGTGGTGGGAGTAGCTCATTGAATTTTCCACCACCCACCACTCCTCCTCATGAAGATCCACATACTCCCCATCCAGCTACACCTCCCTAGGTCCACCCTACCCTCACCTAGGAGATCCATCACGTGGTTTCTTCTACCTTGGAAGCCCTTCTATTATCTGTTGGTACACCACAATATGTTGGGTTGAGAAATCATAATCCATTTAACCTCACCCATCACATGAAATGTAGCAACCCTCGTTGTGGTTCCATGGTGTCGTATATGGTCCTTATTCCACATGAACATGTTACCATGTTTG
Organism: Viscum album; assembly: GCA_963277665.1. Lineage (NCBI taxonomy): Eukaryota > Viridiplantae > Streptophyta > Magnoliopsida > Santalales > Viscaceae > Viscum > Viscum album. Next base: position 1,891,630,215 of record OY728158.1, on the reverse strand, counting down.
GTCCTCATAAGTTCTCTTGCACCAAGATCTTTTCAAGTGGTGTCTTCTAGTTTCTATAGATCACGCATCCATATATAATACCCACTAATAGATTGTCTTATTGGAGTCCATTTAATAGGAATATCTTTTTCACTATTTCATGTTCCAACACTCTGACAAAAATGGGAATTCCTAGGGGTACCACAGTTTCATGGTTGTATTTACGGATAACCTCCATAAAATATAATTCATAAAAGTATCAATCCTAGATCATGTTGAGGGAGTTTCACATAAAGTTTTTGGAACTCTCAACATACTCATCAACCATCATCCATCCCTCGTACATATCTATAATCTCATAACTCTAAATTGAGAACAAACAGGAGGGTTAGTACTCCTCATGACATAGATTCTATTAGTCAACCCATGCTCTTGGTCATGTCCATGTTCATTGGCTATGTACTCTGGTCATGTACTCCAACCATGCCCAAGTTCAATGGTCATGTACTCTAAGCATGTACATGTATCTGTAATCTAAATGTACATTATGGGTCTCCATCACTAGTTTACACAATTTTTTTGAGTCCCACATGTCATGTGATACATATAATCTCATGGAAACCCTAGTGCCACAGATTTAGGATGAACAGATTTTGTGTTATTAGGCACTACATGACTGGTTGTCACATTTTTTTAGAATCATAGATTATCTATGTGGTAATCTATATCCCCCTCCTCTACTTTTAATCATGGATCTTTCATGAATAACATTAAATTAAATAGAATTCATTAATCAATTTTGTCCATCTAATTGCTGCAAATTGGATTTTTGATGGTCCATCTAAAGCCCGTATGCACCTCATGTGCCTCCCATTCCATGACCTTATTTTTTTCAAATACTATATCCATGATATAAAACCCTCTTTCCCACCATTAACCATCTTTCATCCTCATATTGAAAACCATCATCCCAATGCACATTCATTGTGACTCTAGCGATTCGATCGAGCTCGACCCAACCCAGAAAAAACAAACTGATACCCCATAGGACAATTGGTGAAGAACGTAAAGAATATTAATGGAAAATCACTAAAAAAGGTTAAAAAATAGTTGTACAAAATTTCTTTTCCAAAGTATTTATAATGTGATTCCTTTGGTGAGAAACATGGTATATACTGAAAAATTAATTCTAAACTGATACATGGGATCATGCAAAGGATAATAATAAATGAAGATCAAAGCTAAGGAAATGATCATGCTCAATATTTTAATAATATGTGTTAGAATCCACAAATGATGGGCCCCACATAAATTCATGTTGAATTTTGATGAATAACATGATCACAAATAAAGGTGGAAGGTCAGTTGCTTTCACTATGCCTTAATTTACCTTGATCTGAAGGCCCATCATCGTCTATCCTCAAATTAGAAATGAAGAACATTGAATTACCCTATCAACAATCACATGGTTATATGGATAGCCCTGGTGATCTTCCATTTCAATTAATATATATAGAAAATTTATATTTTGGTTTTAAATGAATGAATGAATGAATTAATGAATTAATTCATGTAATGCACCCACCAACGAATGCTTTATCTGAATTCAGTGCGACTACAAATAACAGGTCACACCTATGGTGAACCCCACATTGTGGATTCAAAAGTGGTATCATATTATTGATATGATACACTATTTAAAATGCATCTAATATTTATTGAAAATTATTTTCATGTATATAAAATATATTTAATATCTTTATAAAATTAATTTTGAGCACACTGGGAATAAAAATTGTGAATTGTCTCAACACCCCGATCATTATAAATTATTTCGTATATTCCAAACTATTAAAAGGAAACAAATGGTCTCTATATGGTATGTTTATCCCAATGAGGGATGATTTCACACCTGGGTGGATGGATTAGAATGCACCATAATGAGAATTCGAGATGGATGGAAGAGACCTCCTCTTATAGAGGATCTCAGAGGTGTGTACCTAGGAGGGATGATTCAGAAAATGAGTGGGTGGTTCATAATGACCCTTGAGGTGGATCCAAGATGGATGGATCTGTAAACCCCTTGAGGCCCATCTGGAGAGGATAGATCAGAGAACCCCCTATGTTAGATCCAATATGGATGGATCAAAACTCACATTGAGGAGGGTCTGGGGGTGCGTATTAAAGATGGAAGATGTAAAACCTAGGTGATGGATCAGATTGTACATTGAGGCAGATCTAGGATGGATGGATCATATCATGCCTTGAGGAAGATCCGTGATGGATCGATCAAAATGCTCTTTCAGGAGGATCTGAGAGGTGCATCCCAAGGAGTGAAGATTTCACACGTGGGTGTATTGTTAAAAACTCGCCATGATGAAAATCCAGAATGGACTAATTAGAAATCTCCTTGAGGTAGATTCGGGATGGATTGATAATAATTACCCACATGGAGGACCTGAGAGGTGCATCCATGGAGAGGGATGTCACACTTAGGTTTATCTATGTTGGTATTGAACCTTTAAAATAATCTTACATACATTGTTTAAGATAAAAGGATAAACACCCATATAGTTTTATACTATAGATTAAGCTCATGTGAAAGGACTAATCCATGTAGTTTGTTGTCATCTGTTAAGGATGCTCATTTCCTGAAAGGATCATCAGTGAGGGAGGATGTAGGGATTACATGTAGAATTTTTCCTATGGGGGTATCTTGTACTATGTGTTGAGAGAGGGTGGTATTCCATGATGATATCACATGGGGAATACTATATTCATAAAAAATATAAAGGTTACAGATTTATGTCATGTGCTGAGGAAGTTTTCATGAAATTTAACATCTTAGGACTAGGGCATAGAGCTAGACAATTTTATGTCATATAAATTCTATTTGGAACTTCTAACTCCTAGATAGGGACCATGTCAAGGGAATAATAATATTTTTCTAAAGGAATACTTAATGGCATAGTGAAAATTTACCCTCAAAGATTCAACTCTTAGGGTCTATTTGACCACTGCTCATGAACCTTTGGGTGGGACATCGAATTTGAACTACCGTGGAGAAGTGGTCAATTAGGGGGATAAACATATAGTGCCTATTATTATATGACAAAGGGGTTATGGTACCTATTCTTAGAAGAATCAGGAAGGATGAAGGTCCATTCTGCACTTAGAGTGAATTTTTTGAACACAGGAGTGGGTGAAACTTGTCGCGTAGGGACTCAGGGTGTAGCTAAACTAGTCATGGAATGGCATGGTGTCACTGGGAACTCAACCTTCACAAATGGGGTTAATTAGGAAGGACACGCAATATATATGACTAGGGTTGTAGAGACCCAAAGCTTGACGTACGTGGACATTACATTACTTTTGCGGAATACTTAATACATAACAAAAATAGACACACAAGGACCGTAATAGTTTAGTGTCCTTGGAAACTTGGAATATAAAATTCTAATCATGTTGAAAGATCTTCAACATCTCCCATAACGATCCTCCCATTTTTGTTTCCTTACCTAAAACCTTTCTTTTAATCCTGGGGGAAAAGAAAACATAAAAAGGGTGAGCTCAAATGCTCAGTAAGGGTAAGAAAGGAGAAAATAAAACAAACCATATACATTTGTACTTAAAAACATGAACATAATATTTAAACATCAAAATCTTGAGCAATGACATAAATCATGGTAGTACGTAAGGCATAGATCATAATAGATCATCAATCAGGATAAAATAGCAGAGGAATAAAGCATGTAATTATGTCATCCATTAAGAACATGTAATTATTTCCATAGTATCCAAGGCATTACTTCCATGACCATATTAGTGGACAAAGTCCCTTTCTGAATTGAGTTCACTCCTCGTTTTAGTCCTGTAACACTGAACCGGATTAACTTACCGTTCCAGCCATGTCTATCTCATGAGATATAAATCTTTACCCAATGCATTGGAGGGAGATATAGGTCCTACCCATAACATAATGAAATAATTCTTACTTGTGCCACAAAATAAACATACATCATTCATAATAACCCAACGAATAAAATGGGTTTCATAAACATCATCCCATCATCACATAATCCATATAAAAGAAATGGATATCATTTCATAATAAGAAAAGTGAAACAATGTAAATCATAGAGACATTATACTTGAAACATACACATAAGAAATAATGTCATATTAGTTGAAAATTGGTTTTGATAAAACACTTGAAAATAATTCTTGAGGAAAATATCCTTTCATCTTCAAAATAATTTTCTTTTCACAAAATTTCATGCAATTTTAAAAGAAAAGGATTTTTTTGAAAATAGTCATGAATTATTTTGGAGGAATATTCATGAAAATAAGGCTTTATAAAACCATAAAAATCCATTCACACCGTATAAGTTAAAAATAACATTCTCCTCGTACTTTTGTCAAAAAAGTCAAAAAAGTGCCTCATATGGTAACCAAAAGAAAGATTCCATCAATACAATGTGGTAAAAAGTCAACAAAGGGTAAAAATGACTTTAAACATTAATGAAAGAATATTAAACATTTTATGAAAACATTTTTAGAAAAAATGGTCATGGATGATAAACGTAACCCCAGTAAATACTTAGGTATAAGCAATCTCGGATAAAAAATGAGATTGAAAATTTATCCCTCACCTTAGGTCCGATATGCTTCTTATGGATCCTAACCTCCTGTATAATGATTTAAATAATGTCATTGACTTATTACAGAATCATATTCATTTTTATGATATCATATATGGTTCACTTATGACTTTATATTACCCAATCTTTTGTAAATTAATGATAAAGAAGCATTTTGGGTAAAATCGTTTCATTTGTCGTTCGTGTTTTAACTTGTAATTATTCATATGATTACTTAGATCATGGTTACTTACATCCAGAATGTAAAACAGTATTTATATATAATATATATTCAGAATATACATATATATAATATATTGATAAATGGAATGAAATACACCGTTCATGGAGACGGTAGGTCGTACATACGCATGAACATTGTTTTCGTTTCTTTATTGAATTGAATGGAATTAAGTAGATGACATACATATATATATACATAAATCCAGTATCATTATTATGTCATATATTTAATGATTACTTATTATATATACTTTATAATCATTCATTAATGGTCAATCATCGAGAATGAATCTCATCGCGTCGTTGAGACGGTAGTCCGTACGTACGCACGAGCGATGATATCATTCCCATGATCGTGGAATTTTATTGAAGTGTTTGTATAATATTTGAGAATCAATATCACTTTAAAATAATCATATATAGTCATTATTTACACCATTATACCCATCCAAGTAAGGTGGTGGTGGAAAATATATTACACCACGGCGTGGAGACGGTATTTCGTACGTACGCACGCGCGGTGATTTTGTTTTCCGTAGGATGGATAAATGGTGAAATAGGTTTTTTTCATACTTATAATAAAATATAATTATATTAGTGATACTTATGGTATTACTTCATAATGAAACAAATAAATAAGAAGAAGTGAAAGAAGAAATAAAGTTGAAAGAATCGGTAACGAACATTACCTCTTCTTTGAAGCTCCTCTTTAAGACCTCCTCTTAAGGCACTACAATTGGTCTTTGAAGAATACTAGGACCTCTAGGATGTTTATAGGGAAGTGGAGAAGGGAATTTTGCAGGGTTCGGCCGAGCATGAAGGCTCAAATTGGTGTGAGGAAGAGAGGGAGGAGGTGCCCTTTTATAAGGGAGGGGAGGGGCACCTTTGGAAATCTTAAAAATATTAATTTATACTAAATCTAACCCCACTTAAAAACCTCCAAAAATGACTCATATTAGAATATTAGATGATATATGGTTGTAATATCATCAACCAATAAAATTTATACATGTTAGGAAATTATTTTAAACATTATCAACTGGATTTATCCTTACTTAATCAATTTAATTTTATTTCTGGTAATAACATTCTAAATTTTAAATTATTACAAATAATTACTTTTTTGTTGTGAATTGTCCATAATTGGATACTTTATATCATTTTAGACCATATAAAAATAAAATTTATAATTTTTATATAATTTTGTGATTTTTAAACAATTTTATAATATGTTATTTTTATAAAATAGCAACAGTGTCAATTTTGACACTATTCATTTATTTGAATTTAAATAAACTATATAAAGAAGATATGTTCTAAATAAAAGGATTAATAGATTCATAAAAGGTAATATGTATCTAGAAAATTATTGGAGCACATTAAATAGTTCATATAATATTTATTTTATTATTTTTAAAACCATTTATTTGGTTTACCTCTTAATAAAATAATTACTACAATATTTTTTTATAATTACTAAATATACTTATTTGTTGCATAAAAATTAAAAATAAAATCCTATGATGAATATAAATCTATTAATTGTATTAATAATACTTTTACTCGAATTTATCATCTTAAAATCACAATATTTAAATTTTTATATTTATTAAATTATGAAGGTAACAACTTTGGCATCATTTAAAATAAACTAATATAAGTGTCATAATTGATTTTATAAGGCTCCAAATGGTAAAATATTCGACCATTGGATGATTATGGTTTAACGTTACACGACAAATAAGTTTTGGTCAGGGTTTTGGGCCTTTTATGGTCACTATTAGTTTAATAGAAACTATATTCTTGATTTTTCAATAGATAAACAATTTCTGCTTCAATATTGTGTCACAATTAATGATAATTATTTAATCCCTAAAAATTATAAATAAATTTATATGATGTAGATAATTTTATTAGATTTATGCAGACTATTTATTATCTAAGTTTCATGAATTTGATCACTAAATTAAAATTAATATACTTATAAGATTTAAGAGAGAGACATGTTGTCACTTTCTTTGGTTTTAATAATAATTAAATTATTTTCATTGAAAAAAGTACATTAAATGATTTTAATCCGACCCTTAGGTGATATTGGTCGACATTGAATCATCCAATAAGATTTTGGCATGTGTTAGGGTAATTTTATAATATTATATTTACCCTTAATTACCCGATTTACATTTAACTATGGTAAATAAAATTTACCGTAATTACTATTCATAATTCCCAAAAATAAAAAGTAGTCTATTAACATAATTTGGACCTACTGATTCCAAATATAGAATCCATTTCTTCAAATTCAATACACATAAGTTTCAGAAATTAAATTAAAATTAATCCCGTTGTTGAATGAAAACGGGATTTTGATTAAAACATTAAAAAATATTGAATTGATTTAACCTACGAATTCAATGTAAAATCAATGATAATGACATACATTATATTAAATGGTAAAAATATATTCTATTTATACTTTAAAACCATTCAATATTATAATTTAACCACATAAGTTATTACGATGAAAAGAGTTTATTTAAATTAAAATATAGCGTGTTTTTACTATTCATTAAAATATGAAAGTTATCAGAAAAATATCAAAACATTATCCAATGTAAATTTTTATATCCTGATTCAAAAGAAGAATTTTATTTTGTCAAAGTAAACTTATAAACATTTCAACAACTAGATTTAAAGTGGGTGTGCCATTAAAAGGCAGCAAAACTGCATTTTTTGAAAAATACTTATTTTACCCAAAAAAATTATTTTGTTCTTATAACATGTCCTAGAAAATGTGTAAGATGAATAATAATGTTATAAAATTCAAGATTTAGTTAATAATATTCATAACGGTTAGTTCATAATAATATTATAATAATATATCGTTGTTTAGTAAAACCCGGTATTGCGTACAACACACGCTATCGAGGAAGGTCACGATTGCGTGTAATGTAAGCCAAGTTAGGGTTGCATATACTTCAAATTAATACGGTGTTGCGTATAGTGCAAGATAATCTTGGTGTAGCATACAACAGAATACATCAATGAAATTGAAAATAATATTTTTCATAAAATCTCGGGTTATTACATTCTACCCCCCTTAAAATGAATTTCGCCCTCGAAATTCGTCGGGATTATAAATGGTTTTCTACTTGAAAGTTTCTTTAATTGAAACCCACATCGTAAAAAGGAATACCAAAAATTATCTTTAAAAGATAAAGTATGAAACGTAACAGTTACCCAAATAAACTAATCACTGGGTTTCCACATAAGAGAACATAGGTGAAAATATGGATATGGAAGAGAAATCTAACCATCATGTCTTGATGTAGAGTGGTAGTGAACATGGTTAGGAAAAAGCCAACAATCACTAAGCGATAAATTTGTGATGATCTAATGTACCATCTGATTCATCGGATATAAGATCACTATGACAATATTTTTGGTTTTCAATATCATTTCACTAATGTTGATGAAAGAAATACTTACATGATTTTGGTACAATCTCACTGTTGTTCGTGAATTGAACAATTTCAACTTCGTATCTTAAATAAATGAAGTTGAATTTGTTATTCGTGAAGCATTAGAAGATCATGTGATAGAATGATGGGTCATTCCATCTGTTTCAAATAAATGGTTAGCAAAAGTTATAAGTCCATCTTATGGTGAGATTAGTCGTATATGGTCCAAAAAATGGACTTAGACTTTATTTATCATACCTCTTAATAAAATAAAACTACTTTTCACTAACCAGGGACTTCCTGTAGGCCAGTGGTATGTGATAAAGGCCATTCGCACTTCAGTGGTGGGTTCGATTCCCACAGCCTTGTCCGACATGATGGGTTGTCGCCCATCCTGCAGGTTTTCCTTTTTCTAAAACTACATTACTATAACATCCCATCAATAATATTGAAAAATGTTATATCCTTAAACAATATTAACTTATGTCCAACATAATCCATTCCAATCATTAGGCTTATCTAAAATACTTCAGTCCAAGCTCATAGTATAAAGAAAATTATTACTTGATATGTCACATAACAATCACGTGAATGCCACCATTTATCCCCCATATATCATAAGATATATCTTGTTGGTCAAATTACAAACATGTGAATACCTTAATCATGTATTCTCATGAAAAATGAATACCCATTTAACCTTAGTGAAAACAAGAATACTGTCAAAAGTTAACTCTTTCCACATACCAAAATCCCAAAATTTCTATATACTCAAACCATGATATCACTTTGTCCTTATTTTAGTCATGAGGTCATGATTACTATCATATTATTTTCTCCTTATCCCTTCCATATGCACATTTCATCTTCTTTCCAAAAATATTTGAATCACTTTTCATGGTTATCGGTACCATAAAATATTTGAAAACCATAATAGACTAATACAAAAATATTCTAATACACCATAAAAGTACCTCAACAACATTATTATTGAATACCAATAGATAAAAACTTCAATCCATCCTCTTCAATGATTGTCCTAGAATAAGTCCTTCCTTGATTTAGAAGTAACTTTTTAGTTCAGGGCATTGAGTTGGGTAATGCCCATGTTCTCAAAAAATTAGACATTGAACTCCATAACAGTTTGTCACTCTGACACTTTTCTCCACACAGATAACATATGTCCCTCCATTTTAGGTATTCCTTAAGGTTCTTATTCCCTTCTTTAGAAATATCAATCTTCCTTTCTTTATGCTCCTCAACATGCAAACATGCATAAAAGTCTATCTTCCTCTTATTTGATGAATTAGGCATACCACTAAATTTCACCTTGTTAATCATATATTGCGATGACTGATTCGGCATAATCACAATATCTTTCTCTCTAGGCATTACACAATTGTTTTGCTCATAGTCACCAATTTTTCCTTTGGATTCAATGTTAAACGAATTCCTTATGGTTCCCTCCATTGACTAAAACACCAAAAGAATTCTGTGAGAGGCAAAAATAATACAATGAAAATAACATAATCAAGGGGGAGTACCTTCGACATCTAACATCTTACGTTTAATTCTAATATCGTTAGCGAAATTCTAGGACTATAACGTATATGTATACTTAACCTTAGGGACATCCCTAGACATACCATAGAAATATCTCTTGGGATCTCACTAACGTTTTCGCATCCTAGTTTCCAAAGGTTGACTAAACCTTTCCACTGATACCAACTGTAGAGACCTGAATCTTGACGTACATGAACATTACATTACTTTTGCGGAATACTTAATACATAACAAAAATAGACACACAAGGACCGTAATAGTTTAGTGTCTTTGTAAACTTGGAATATAAACTTCTAATCATATTGAAAGATCTTCAGCATCTCCCATAACGATCCTCCCCTTTTTGTTTCCTTACCTAAAACCTTTATTTTAATCCTGGGGGAAAAGAAAACATAAAAAGGGTGAGCTAAAATGCTCAGTAAGGGTAAGCATGGAGAAAATAAAACAAACCATATACATTTGAACTTAAAAACATGAACATAATATTTAAACATCAAAATCTTGAGCAATGACATAAAACCTTGAAGTACGTAAGGCATAGATCATAATAGATCATCAATCATGATAAAATAGCATAAGAATAACGCATGTAATTGTGGAATCCATTAAGCACATGTAATGATTTCCATAGTAGCCAAGGCATTACTGCCATGACCATCTTAGTGGAAAAAGTCCCTTTTTGAATTGAGTTCACTCCTCATTTCAGTCCTGTAACACTGAACCGGATTAACTTACCGTTCTAGCCATGTCTATCTCATGAGATATAAATATTTACCCAATTCATTGGAGGGATATATAGTTCCCACCTATATCATAATGAAATAATTCTTACTTGTGCCACAAAATAAACATACATCATTCATAATAACCCAACGAATAAAATGGGTTTCATAAACATCATCCCATCATCACATAATCCATATAAAAGAAATTGATATCATTTCATAATAAGAAAATTGAAATAATTTAAATCATAGAGACATTATACTTGAAACATACACATAAGAAATAATGTCATCTTAGTTGAAAAATGGTTTTGATAAAAGACTTGAAATGAATTCTTGAGGAAAATATCCTTTCATCTTCAAAATCATTTTCATTTCATAAAATGTCATGTAATTTTAAAAGAAAAGGATTTTGTTGAAGATATTCATGAATTATTTTGGAAGAAGCTTCATGAAAATAAGGCTTTATAAAACCATAAAAATCCGTTCATGCCGTATTAGTTAAAAATAACACTCTCCTCGTACTTTTGTCAGAAAAGTCAAAAAGTACCTTATATGGTAACCAAAGGAAAGATTCCATGCATACAATGTGGTAAAAAGTCAATAAAGGGTAAAAATGACTTTAAACATTCATGCAAGAATAGTAAACATTTTATGAAAACATTTTTAGAAAACATGGTTATGGATGATAAACGTAACCCCAGTAAATACTTAGGTATAAGCAATCTCGGATAAAAAACTAAGATTGAAAATTTATCACTTACCTTTGGTCCGATATGCTTCATATGAATCCGAACCTCCTGTATAATGGTTTAAATAATGTCATTTAATTATTACAGAATCATATTCATTGTTATGATATCATATATGGTTCACTTATGACTTTATGTTACCCATTCTTTTGTAAATTAATGTTAAAGTAGCGTTTTGGGGAAAATCGTTTCATTTTTCGTTCGTGTTTTAACTTGTAATTATTCATATGATTACTTAGAGCATGGTTACTTACATCCAGAATGTAAAACATGATTTATATATAATATATATTCAGAATATACATATATATAATAGATCAATAAATGGAAAGAAATACATCGTTCATGGAGACGGTAGGTCGTACGTACGCATGGACGTTGTTTTCGTTTCCTTCTTGAATTGAATGGAATTAAGTAGATGACATAAATATATATATACATAAATCCAATATCATTATTATGTCATATATTTCATGATTACTTATTATATATACTTTATAATCATTCATGAATGGTTAATCATTGAGAATGAATCTCATCGCGTTGTGGAGACGGTAGTCCGTACGTACGCACGAGTGATGATATCATTCTCATGATCGTGGAATTGTATTGAAGTGTATGTATAATATTTAAGAATAAATATCACTTTACAATAATCATATATATTCATTATTTACACCATTATACCCATCCAGGTAAGGTGGTGGTGGAAAATAGATTACACCACGGCGTGGAGACGGTATTCCGTACGTACGCACGCGCGGTGATTTCATTTTCCGTAGGATGGATAAATGGTGAAATAGGGTTGTTTCATACATATAATAACATATCAGTATATGACTGATACGGATTTTATTACTTCACAGTGAAACAACTAAAGAATAAGAAGTGGAAGAAGAAATAAAGTTTAAAGAATCGGAAATGAACATTACCTCTTCTTTGAAGCGCCTCTTTAAGACCTCCTCTTAGGGCACTAAAATTGGTCTCTGAATAAGAAAAGGACCTCTAGGATGTTTCTAGGGAAGTGGAGAAGAGAATTTTTCAGGTTTTGTTCGATCTTGAAGGCTCAAATTGGTGTGAGGAAGAGAGGGAGGAGGTGCCCTTTTATAAGGGAGGGGAGGGGCACCTTTCGAAATCTTAAAAGTTTTAATTTATACTAAATATAACCCCACTTAAAAACCTAAAAAGTGACTCATAATAGAATATTATATTATATAGGGTTTTAATCTCATCAACCAAAAAAATTTATACATGTTAGGAAATTAGTTTAAACATTATCAACATGATTTATCCTTACTTAATCTATTTAATTTTATTTCGGGTAATAACATTATAAATTTTAAATTATAACAAATAATTACTTATTTGTTGTAAATTGTACATAATTGGATACTTTATATCATTTTAGACCATATAAAAATAAAATTTATAATTTTTATATATTTTTGTGATTTTTAAACAATTTTATAATATGTTATTTTTATAAAATAACAATAGTGTCAATTTTGACACTATTCATTTATTTGAATTTAAAAAATATATATGCAGAAGATATGTTCAAAATAAAAGCTTTTATAGATTCATAAAATGTCATATGTATCTATAAAATTAGTTGAGCACATTAAATAGTTCATATAATATTTATTTTATTATTTTTAAAACCATTTATTTGGTTTATCTCTTAATAAAATAATTAGTACAATATTTTTGTATAATTATTTCATATACTTATTTGTTGCATAAAAATTAAAAATAAAATCTTATTATTAATATAAATCTATTAATTTTCACAATAATTCTTTTACTCGAATTTATCATCCTAAAATCACAATATTTAAATTGTTATATTAATTAAATTATGAAGGTAACAACTTTGGCATCATTTAAAATAAAATAATATAAGTGTGATAATCGCCTTTATAAGGCTACAAATGGTCAAATATTCAACCATTTGATGATTATGGTTTACAGTTATACGACCAATAAGTTTTGGTCAGGGTTCTGGGCCTTTTATGGTCACTATTAGTTTAATAAAAACTATATTCTTGATTTTTCACTAGATAAACAATTTCTGCATCACTATTGTGTCACATTTAATGATAATTATTTAATCCCTGAAAATTATAAATAAATTCATATGATGTAGATAATTTTATTAGATTTCTGGAGACTATTTATGTTCGAAGTTTCATGAATTTTATCACTAAATTAAAATTAATATACTTATAAGATTTAAGAGAGTGACATGTTGTCACTTTCTTTGATTTTAATAATAATTAAATTATTTTCATTAAAAAATGTCCATTAAATGATTCTAATCCGACCTTTAGGTGATATGGGTCGACTTTTATTCATCCAATAGGATTTTGTCATGTGTTAGGGTAATTTTATAATATTATATTTACCCTTAATTACCCAATTTACCTTTAACTATGGTAAATAAAATTTACCGTAGTTGCTATTCATAATTCCCAAAAATAAAAAGTAGCCTATTAAAATAATTTGGAACTACTTATTCCAAATATAGAATCCATTTTTTCAAATTCAATACATAGAAGTTGAATAAATTAAATTAAAATTAATCCCGTTGTCGAATGAAAACGGGTTTTTGATTAAAACATTGCAAAAGATTAAATTGATTTAAACTACGAATTCAATGTAAAATAAATGATAATTACATACATTATATTAAATGGTAAAAATATATTCTATTTATACTTTAAAACAATTCAACATTATAATTTAACAACATAAGTTATTATGATGAAAAAAGTTGTTTTTAATTAAAATATAGTGTGTTTTTACTATTCATTAAAATATGAAAGTTATCAGAAAAATATCAAAACATTATCGAATTTAAAATTTTTATATCCTGATTTAAAAAAAAGAATTTTATTTTGTCAAATTTAACTTATAAAAATTTTAACAACTAGATTTAAAGTGGGTGTGCCATCAAAAGGCGGTAAAACTACATTTTTTGAAAAATACTTATTTTACCCAAAAAAATTATTTTGTTCTTATACCATGTTCTATAAAATTTGTAAGATGAATAATAATGTTATAAAATTCAAAATTTATTTAATACTATTCATAATGGCTAGTTCATAATAATATTATAATAATATATCGTTGTTTAGTAAAACCCTGGTATTGCGTACAACACACGATATCGAGGAAGGTCGCGATTGCGTGTAATGTAAGCCAAGTCAGGGTTGCGTATACTGCAAATTAATACGGTGTTGTGTATAGTGAAAGATAATATTGGTGTAGCGTACAACAGAATATATCAATGAAATTGAAAAGAATATTTTTCATAAAATATCAGGTTATTACAAGGGTAGGTGTTTCAAAAATCTTGGGTTCTCAAAGAGGGGTCCCTTGCGAATATCAGCTACCTCGTAGAGGTTAATAGATTCTCAAAAAGTTAGGCTTCACATAACAAATTGAACCTACATTAGGGTAAATTCATGGCTCCCATTGTATGGGATTCATGAAGGGTGGGTACCTCATGAAGGATAGAAACCTATTAAAGGCCCAAGATCCGTAGAGGTGATTCTTATTCCAGGAATTGAATTAAATATTACGAAAGGAATATCCACCTTGTATGGTGGATCTCAACAACATAAGGTAAGTGGTTTAGGAATACATGGATAGCTTGGGAGATCTATCTTCTCTTTCACTCACGATGGTTAGGTGGTTAAAAAATAGGGATTGATCTTCAATTATGAAATGTTGCATTTATGCCTCACAATTTTTCCTAAAGGAGGTTTTTATAGAGTTTGGGTTTTGTAATGATTGGAGGAGTTCCTGAAGAATAATACTATTCACAAGAAATTTTTCTCTAAAATTATAACTCACATTGAGATAATCCCACCATCATTACTCCTAATAGTTGTGAAGAACATCATGACATGGTGGTGATGTTGTGTGGAGCTCACCATTAGGCCTCTATATGTCCAGGACATTCACGAGCGACACCCATTGAAAAATGTACTAAGAATAAAAACATTTACCATTTGAGGGATTTTTAGTCATTTTTTCTTTGATTGTATCCTAGCCGGAACTTCCATCCTCAACCATTACTATGATAAACATATTTTGGCATCAAAATGAGTTTTAACTAGGACAATGAACATGAGGCTGGTGACATGCTATTTTTGACTATTTTAAATGAATGATGAAAAAATATTAATAAAAAGTGTAGATATCAATATTGCCATTAAAAAATAATTAAAAAATAATTAATATTTTTTTGTTACTAGTATATAAAATTCTTTAATCATTTATTAAATAAATATTACCTCATCATTCATTTAGGTGGAAAAAACTATGAAAAAATCGTGTATTATAATGCTTAAGTGAAGAAGTAAATATTATTATGTAATTTTTAAGTAACCTTAAAAACAATTAAATAATTTAATTATTATAATATATCTTAATTAAAATAATTTTTAAAACCATCCTTGTTATGTGTTGACGAAAAAAGATTCCCACCACTAATGGAGGAGATAGTCTGCATGTATGCACAATTAACACTCCCATTTCTCAATGAATGGACATAATAATGATATATGTTAAATTTACATATCAGAATAATAATATTTTTTATAATCAAAATTTATAAATTAAAACCAGCCCTTATTCCACACATGAGAGGCAGTGATTAAAAATATAAAGTGTCATTTATTGGAGGTGGTATTTTGCCTGTACGAACAAATAATGATTTTAATTTTCATAATGGATGAGAAAGGTTAATATATTATGATATTAGACTTGATATAATATCTTTAAACAATATAATTTATATTAATGTAATTATATAGGGCAGTTATAAAAAAAATAAACTATATCCATAAGAAGAAAAACTAGGTAGTTGATAATACTCTATTTGGAGACTTAATCATTCCATGGAATGATTCTTGGAATTGAAAGGATCACACAAAAAATACTATCACCAAAGGCTTATTTTATTGGGTGATGGATCTGGGGAGGGTAAAATGATATATTTTAAAGGATGAATTTGATGGAGAAGTTTAACATAGAAGGGTAGAAGTGGTATCCCTTTATAAGTAAAGGTAAGGGAAATGTTATACATACCAATCACATTTCAATGATGTGGTGACCGTATTATGGGTCCAATGGTATGAAAAGATGAAAAAGTGGGAGTTTGAGAAAATTTGAAGGTCAATAATACTCAAATCCAATCACTTTGGAGATAATTTTGAGTGATTTAAGGATTTTATTTTTTACTTTAAAAATTTTCCACAAATTAATTTTTATTATAGTAATTAATTTTAAAACATAGTAATTAATTATAATGTAAAACTTAATGTTATCATTTAAAATAATATATAAAAAATGATATTAAAATTTGGAAATAATTTTATAAAATATAAATTCTATTGTTTTGAGAAGTTAATTTTTAGATTAGGACACATAATGTATAAAACATCTTTTAGAAATAAAAAAATTAATCATAAAATTTATGCATAATGTATAGTCTTTAAAATTATAAATTCTTATATCATAGTTTATTTAATAATAAATAAATTAAAATGTATTAGTTTTTCATTCCCTTTGAAAACTGAATCTCACCTTGAAATTACTTGACTCAAAGAAAACACTAAAAACTATATATTATAAAACAAACCTTAAAATTTTGTTCAAAAAATGTTGGAAATAAAATTTATTTGTTAAAATAATATGTTAAAATTCCTAATTTTATTATTTAAATACATATTTTATGACTTAAAAGGTTTTTTAGACTTCTATTATACACA
Source organism: Viscum album (assembly GCA_963277665.1). Taxonomy (NCBI): domain Eukaryota; kingdom Viridiplantae; phylum Streptophyta; class Magnoliopsida; order Santalales; family Viscaceae; genus Viscum; species Viscum album. Next base: position 1,891,613,072 of record OY728158.1, on the reverse strand, counting down.
TACAAAATAAAGAAAACATACAAATTATAATTTTTTCAAAACACTATTTTTCCACCAAAAAACAATGTTTTTTTAGAAAAACCATAAATATTACCTTAATATAATATTTTTATCATAAATTCAAAAATTATTTCCATCTTTTCAGATTCAAATTATATAAATTATTTATTCATTTTTTAATAAAATCATGAAATACAAGGAAAAACTCTTTTTATTAGAAAATTAAAATTTAATATATTAACTGTTATTATTGTTATTAAATATAATTTACCATTTAAAAATGTGTTAACCAATTATTAAAATAAAAAGCTTATAATCATTAATTTTAATTTTCTTTATATATAATTTCACGTCACCTATAAAGAAAATTTTTATAAAAATACATTTTGAAATAATAAATTATCTTATTAGTCATTTAAAGTAAAATAATTGATTTTCCTTTATATTAAAACCAAAATTTATTTTATTTATTTAAATATTTCATAAATTAGTTAATAGTTTTCATTTCCACTGATTCAATGGCTAGGTTTTAATGGTCATACTTAAATATATCATGATTTATTTTGTGTTCACTGTTGTGTATAGAGAAAGTTATCAAACACATTAAAATAGTTAAATGTAACCATATTTTAAAATATTTTCATGTTACATTACCCCTACATAAAGAAATTAAATCCTCTAAATTTTAATTATCATACATCAAAGAAATTTGGTGGGAAAATTATCAACATATTAACCATTCAGGGTATAACCTCTAATATGATATCTACCATATTCTTTTAAGATATATTAATTTACCTTTATTTATGAAATTAATATTATCCATTCATAAAATCATATACGCAAGTATATATATTCTATTATCATATATTCTTCATAAAATACCTTTCCCAAAATTATTTTAATCTCTAAAGAAATAATCATCATCAAATATATATCTCTCTAAAAATTAACTCCATATTTAATCCAAAAATGGGGATAACCCCTTGTTCATAGGGTTATACACTGATCAATATATATCATTATCCTAGAAATGTGATGAACATATCAAAAATTATCTAGGGTCAATAATGAAATCCATTCATATCCAATGTATCCAACTACGTTTTCTAAAAATCAGTCAACCACTTATTACCTCAACATTATGTATATTTTAAAACATAAGAGTTTCCATCCCACAATCATGTGTTTTGTAATAGTTATCCTGAAAAATAAAACATTCTAAAAAATTAAATTTTCACGGTTATTGATTCCATTTAATATATGTTTCTAAACCTTAAAATAATAACTAATAATAAAAAATCCTTAGATTTTTACATAATCAACATAACATTTAGAATATACCAGAATATCATCGATATATATCCCACAGTAATGAAAATAGATAATATTTTAAATATTTAATGTCTATTAAAATATCATTATCACTAACTTATTTAAAAGTAGAAAACACACCATTAACATCAAAATATGAATTAACTAAAATGGTCAACTATTTAGGTATCCTCCCTTATTTAGTTATAAGACATAGTGGTTTCTAGATAAATACATTTCTCAGTATCTTCTTCGTGATCATTTTTCTACTTAATAATCAAACCAAAATGGTTATGATAATATCGAATATAATCATATTTTATGATCATATGAATGTTAAATCTCATCCAAATATGTCTTATCTAATGAAACTTTCGTTTCAGCTTTTGATACACTCATATCAACAATGCCACTCTAGGTTCGTCTCAAAACACTATTGTTTCAACCTTGGTTACATAAAGTATTGTTATCTAATACATATAACCCAATATAATTATGAAATAAATCATTCAAAATGATTCATAGAGTGGATGTGATTTAACAGATAAACTACACTACTAGTGTCAAAACAGGTGTGTAGTTAGGTCTCTTTTTGATGCATTAGGTGATGATTGAGTCAATACTCAATACACACTTCTGGAGGTTATAATCCATAAGTATATATTTGGAATATCCTTTATCCAATTTTAGTATCTAAAAATTACATAAATTTCTATGAGTACCAAAAAATATCAATATCAGAAAAACATTAGGATGTTATAATTTACTAAGACTTCTTGCTCAGAATTATCCTGAGGGTTTTACATAATGGTAACTTATCCTAATCCAAAAATAAATTTCACATTGTTACCTTAACATTAAATCATATATTATCCCAAATGGTTATATATATTGTTTAAATTTTCATCAAGATTAACATATCAACCCATAACTTTTCTGCAACAAATGTCATAATCTCCAAATTTCTCTAAACCCTAGTTTGATACTAACAGTGACTCCCTAGACTCATACTCCCTAATCTAATTCCATAAACACATACTTTATATACTGGCCTCAATGCCAACTATATATTTATATATATAACGATACCATAATTACATGTAATAAATACAATATTTTATTACATACATTATCAAGACCTTTTATGTTTAGAGGTTTAGTGACTTTAGACAAACATAAACTAAAAAACCTTATATTTATCAACTAATGAATAATTTTTTTCACTATATAAGAAACTACATAATCCATATTATTCCATAAAAATATATCTAAAGTTACCCTCATGTTCTATTATATTGTACTTATATATTGACATAATTTTCATTATAAATCATAGAAATAGAAACATAAAAAGGGGATATCTCAAACACTTAGTAATGGGAAAAATAAAACATATTTCAATATGGAATTAAAATGGCACAAATATAATATCCAGTTCAAATAATAAAAAATAATTATGTAATAAAATGAAAACGAATTTTTAATATACCCATTGCTAGAAATTGAAGTAAATAGATAATGTGGATACCAATAATAGGTTTCTTAGTTATGAAATTCATAATACCGGATATTTAATTCCATACCATTATCCATGTCAACATGTTCTTAGATGTAATGATTTTACCCACAAAACATTATCTTATTATAGGAAGGAAAAAAATCAAAATACCTACCTAGGTTAGTCTCATGATACATATAGATAAATCAAGAGGCTATATAATTTTGGGACTTATCTATCACTTGTTTAATTCAATGCATTCAAAATATGATAAAATGTATATAAAATTCATAATTAACATTTCCACTAATCATATATATTTGAATAATATTATAATAAATTCCAATAAATTTACCCATGTAAAATAATGGTATAAAATGATCTTAACCCATGCATGTAAGTAAGTTATTTGGTTAAACAATATATAGTAAAATTTCTAATAATCATTTTTATTGGAATAAGAACATTAAAAATGTCATTATGTTTCCCCGTGCTAATAAAAGATGTAGCTTGACCACAACCCATCTAAAGAATTGATGTAGATGGAAATAAAATATATTTCCACTTTCTAATAATCATACATATTAGAATAATAATATTTTTATTTTCAAAAGTTCCCCAATCAATAAATGTAAATACTTTATATGTAATCATTCCTCGTGCTAGAACCATATGGACTAATGATATACATTTATGTATGTAATTTCTTTAATCAATGTAATTACAAAATATATGTGAAAAATCTTTAAAAAAGAAATGGTAATTAGGTTATTCAAAAATTAAATTCATTGGAAGAACAAATGTGATGATAAAACATTATAACTCAAAGAAAATAGATTTGATGTTCCAATATCCATTATAAGAAACATACTCCATATTGTAATAAATATTAAACAAGGATTTATTTGGTTGGGATTTAAATATATACAATATAGTTATAGAACACCAAAAAAATATAACTAATGGGATAATATACCCAAATTATATGAAATAATAAAAATTTGAAGAGAAGAATCATAACTATATGAATGAAAATTGAGTTGCCAAAAATACAAGTGATTGGGGTAACACTTGAGTGAAAAGTTATATGATGGAAATAAAATGATTTTTATTATTTTATAAAATGTATTATAAGAAAATAATTTATTTAAAATTAATGGGATATTATGTTAATTTAATACCATACAAAGGATACATGGTTCATATTTTATAATACGTCTCAATGAATCAGAATTGAGATCAGAAAAACACTTTCAGCACGAGTATAATTGGAATCAAAACACCTTGAAAGATATTCCAGGTTATTGAATGTGAAATATGAAAATTAAAGTACAATTTATGTTATATTATCTTAAATAGGTATAATTTATACCACATATATATTAAATTAGGTTCATAAAATCAAATATGTCTTGAAGAGAGGAATTTGAGATAAAGAACCACACCTTGTATTCCAGCATACTTGACCGTGATCCAACCATCTATGTAATGAACATTAATATATTAATTCATTCTATAATAACCATTATATATATTTACTAAACTTATTAAAAGTATATAACAACCATAAATTACTAATATATTAATAGTTCATAGTTTGTTTCAATATTGGGTGCTAGAACATTCAATTGTTTATCAAAGAAAATATTGATTATTCTAAGTTGTTTAAATTTCATCATAAATATATTATTTAATGTAATAAAATATATATTTTAAATGTTATATAATGTTATACTTTAATTCCATGATATTATTAATTATGACTTGTGAAGATGAAATCTGTTAGAAGCATGTTTCGATCGTTTTTAACAAAAGAAGATGGTATATTAAAAACATTTCTAGATTTTAATATTATAACTAATAAATAATTTGAAAATATTTATTAAATTAATATTATATTTTCATACCATTATATAACATTAAATATTCATTCATTACATAAATATTACCACATCATTCATGTAGGTGGTAAAATCGACCATAACAACAACATGTCAGAATGTTTCAATGAATAAGAACATGTAATTATGTAATTTCAATAAAAAAACAACCTATAAACAAAAAAAATTCATTTATATAATATATATTAATTCAATTCATTCTTATAAATATCCAATTTAACTAATGATGGAAACTGAATTTTAACTCTCATGGAGGCTATAGTCGTCACTTATACACAATTAATGATCTCATTTCTTAACGAATGGAAATAATGATGATATATGATAATTTTGAAATTTCAGAATCAAAATTATATTATATTTAACATATTTATTCATAAAATATATCCTTTATACCATCCTGGAAATTTTGATATGAAAATAGGAAGGTGTCATTTCTTAGAGGTGTTAGTCTAAATATATACGGGAATGATGATTACATTTTTTTTCTAAATGAACGATATAGGTGAACGAGTTATGATTTTATACTCAATAAAATTATAGTAAATTAAATAAATTATTCTAATGTAATTATATTATTATAGTTAGAATAAATTCTAAAGAGTTATATTATTAAAATAAGTTAGGTTTTTGATAATACTCATGTTGGAGACTTGATCATTCATCAAAATACTCATTGTAATTAAAGGGATTAAACTATAATTGTGTGACCATAGTATTTTTTTCCCTGCTAGAAGGATACAAAGAATGTAAAATTCCTAATTTTTAATGATAAATTAGAATGTGAAATGTAAAATGTAATTGTGGATGTAGTATCCATTTATAAGTTAATCTAAGGACACTATTATACATACTCATTACATTTAAATGATGATGGGACATTATTCAGGGTCTAATGGTGCAAACATTTATAAAAAGAGGGATTTTAGAAAATAATTAAGGTATATAATATTAATAGAAAATATATTTAGAGATAAATTTGGTTCATTTTTGCCTTTTATTTTTTACTTTTTAACTATTATCAAAAATAAATTTTACTACGGTAAGTACTTTTTAGCTGTAGTAATTAATTTTAATAAAAATATTAATGTTGGATCATTTAAATAATTTGAAACATATTATTTTAAAGCAAGAAAGTAAATTTATCAAATAAAATTTCTATGGTTCTGAAAAGATAATTTTAATATTAGGGTGCATAATGCATAAATCAAGTTTAAAAAACATGTTTTTAAGCGTAAAATTTGTTTTTGAACCATAGTTTTTAAATTTATAAATTCCCATGAAATAAGCTTGTTTATAATAAATAAAATAAAAGGTATGAGGCTTTCATGTCAATCCAAAATTGAATCAATCATTAGAAATATTTGATTTAAATAAAAGACCAAATAAATTTAATTATTAAACTATATTTTAATTGAATTCTAAAAATGATGTTCATTGGATTTATAATCTCAAATAAAATTTTAAAATGAATAATTTTATTCCTAAAATAAATATTTTATTACTTAAAATGTTTTTTAAACATCCTGGATATATTTACAGAATTAGGAAATAATAAAAATTATAAATTATGATGAAAAAATATTTTTCAAATAAAAATAGTTTTTATAGACAAAACAAAAAATTTAATTTATGATATTATTTTTTTTATAAAGAAAAAAATTATTTTGGTATTTTAAAATTAAAATTATAAAAAATAATTACTCATTTTTTGAATAAAATCATGAAATGTAATTAAAAACGTTTTTATTGGAAAATAATATTTTCAAATGTTAACTATTATTATTCTTATTTCATATATATTACCAAATATATTGTATTTATCCAATTACTAATATCAAAAAAAATTATCTTTATTAATCAGACATTTCCTGCAATAAAAATTCATATACGAAAAAAGGTAATTTTTGAAAAATAATTTTTAAAACAATAAATGATCTATTTAGTCATTTTTAGTAAATTAGTTTAATTTAATTCAAATGAAAAGTAAATATAATTTTATTTATATAAAAATTTCCTGAAATTCATAATAATATTCATTCGGGTAAATTGAATTTCTAATTTTAAAATATTATACATAAATATATCATGATTCCATTAATTTTTAGTGTTTCATGTGGAGAAAGCTATCACAAACAATCACTCATTTAAAGGTAATCTTTTATTAAAATATTGGGGTCTTATAATTTCAGTATTCTAAAAAAACATATTTTTTTCAAAAATAATGATGATCAAAAGTGTAATCATTTACAATTTGTGGTTATTTAAACTTAATAAATATAAACTAAAAAATAGAACATGAGTTATTTTAAAAATAAATATAAAAACCATCATAATAAAGTTGATAAATAAAAATGAGGTTATACTTTATTCTTTTAAAATAATTTAATTTATTTATGAGCACTAAATTTGGATCTCTTATAGATCCAAATCCAATTATTTTTCCATTGGAACAATAACCAAATGTCACATATCCTCTAAAGATCATTAGTTGTGAGTGGAATTTAGAAAAATCTACAGACATGTGTCTCAAAAAACATCTACCCATAAACCATGTTATAGTGTTTTACTTATGAATTTACCCAAAAAACAATTTAAACAAGAATATTTTATATTACCCAAAAGATTTTGGGTCCATCAGTGTCATCTATAAAAGATTTTGGAATCCAAATATATCTACACATTCAAGAACATTTTTAATTTACTAAATTGTCTTTGCATAAGTTTACAGTGATAAAAGAATTCATTATATAATAACTTTGACGGTATATTAAACTATAATTATTACCACAAAGTGTATTTATTTCCAAATTAAATTGGGTAATATTATAAATGGTAATTTTAAATCCATGAATAAAATAATTCATATATAGCTTATTTTTTTCTCTATTACTTATAATGACTTCTTTAACATAATTGTATTTCCTTTTACATATGGTTTTATTTAGATAATTCTCTAACATAGTAAATAAACTAATAGATATTTAGATCTTTGAATTCAATCATTAATTATTTTATCTTATTTTCATGGACATCACAACTAGAATAATAATCATCTTCTTTGGATTTTAGTTCAAAATATTTTTTATTCATAAATAACTTTTTATTAATAACATTATTATATGCTTTCATAAGAGTCCTTTTATTTTTATTTATTAAGGACTTGTGTTTATATACTAACATTTAAAATTAATAATTTATATTTTAATGTGTTTAGTTTTAAATTTAAGATTCAAATTAGAAGAATAATGATAAATAGGTTGTATCACATCAGCTTGAACTATAAAGTATATATTATAATTTTGATTAGATATCTTTACATCAATGTTATAACTTGAATAATCAAGGGTTTCTTTAGCACCACTCTATGAGACCTTTATTTTTTTATTCTTCTTTTTCTTATTATATTTTAAAAAAAAACATTTTTTTATTTCCTATTCTCATTAAGATGAGGACACTCATGTTCGATATGTCTTGGATTCATGGTTTTATAACATCTCACTTAATTTGAATTTCCATTATAATTTTTAAACTTAAGGATTTCTTGAATCCCATTATCTTATTATAAAATTACTTTAATTTCCTTTGAAATTTACAAATTTACTCAAAATATTTTATATATCTCAACTTTTCTTCACTACATTAGGCATATATGGATTTTTCTCCGAGTTTTCTCTAATTAATCGAAGATGAGAATTTCACAAAAGCATTGTCCTTTTTTTCAGACTGTGGTTAACAAACATTCATAGAATTTCTTCCTTATAAATAATGAGATTTATAATCATTCACTTTATTTATAGATCCTTCATAGCTATGGAATGTCTTATAGAATCTGATGTTTCACTCCTTTTAGAATGTAAGATTTAACAATATTTAATGCCAGATAGGGTTCTATAATGGGAGTACCCAAAGCATCTAAATTATTCTAAAATTCAGTTAATATTTCTTTTAACTATGTGATTATTTCTCCTAATACCATTATAAAGGTATCAAAAATATAATTTTGTTGTATAATCAATTCATTTTCTAACATTATGAGTTCCTTTATAAGCAATTGAAATTATATTTTAAATATCATGTGTTATAGAACACTATGAATCTTAGTTGAACTCATAGGGATTAATTCCCCATATAATGACATTCATAACATAGGAGTTTAGATAATATTCCTATTTGGCTGTAACATCAAAATTCTTTAGCTCACCCTTATGAATTTTGTAAGTGTTAACATTTTTCCAACAAACATTCAATCTAAAAGTTTTTTTGTTACATGATCATTCTTTCATCCCAAAAACCATAATTTTCCATTTTGAAATATAGTAAATGAATTAAATGCATTCCATTATTAGAATCAATTATTTTAGAAACAACTTAGATCTTAAAAATATAACATTAAAAATTTATAAATTGAATTTCACTAATCTAATACTGACTATTGTCATAGAGAGTTCCATGAAGACTCAAGAGGTGGGGAGGGGTGAATTGAATTCTTAAATTTATTACCAATTTAAACAACCATCTCCAAAGTCTATTTTAATCCAACCCACTCTTCTTGATACGATATATAGAATAAAATAAATAAGTTATAAGAATTAGTGAATATAAGATTTATTGTATTTTGGTGTATAAAAATACCTTAGTCTATTATAACAACACTCTATCCACAAACTTTTTGATTTTCACTAAACATTTTCTTTTCACATGGGTCTCAATAGTTTAGTAAAAGATAATGAAACTTGATTAATTATACTAAGATATTTTATGGGTATCTACCTTTATAAGTTATATACGTAGTCTTTATACATTTAGTGCAATAAGTGTGAATTCTATAAAAAAATCTATGAATAAGGTTAAGGGTTCAACACACAATTTTATGTATAAATTTAATGAAAATAAAATGTCATAAGATATTTAAAATAATCATTAATTAATCTATATTTTTTTTGTTGAGGCAGATAAAACATAATATCAAAAATAACAATAGATTTCTTCTATTTACAATCATGCACTAAGAGTAGTTTGAAGAACAAAGTATCAGGTTCACACAAGAGTATTTTTGATAATATACATCAATTTAATTTTGAATTAAAACTAACCACATGTTCAATGGTGAATGGAGATAGATAAAGATATATAGTACACAAACATAGAGATATTTATATTTTAAATTTTCAATTAAGCCTATATATATGACCATTTATATAAAAAAAATAGAGGTAACCTTTCATTGTGAGTTCCATCATCCAAAGAAGTATATGTTTTCTTTTAAATGGAAGCATTATTTTACCCCAGGTTTACTCAATTGTAATTTACTTGTAAAATCTATAATGGGAATAAATTACCTGATAGTCTAATTAAACATTATAAACTATTTAGCTTCATAGGACTACAAGTTTGTAAAATTTTTCTCTATAATTATTTTTATCATATTTATTTTTACATTGATATGATACTAAAACACTTTTTATGAATTTTATTTAGATAATACCAATTCAATTTATATAACATTTTCACATTTTAAATTCATCTTGAGTTTTATAATATTTTTTTCTTTTGAATAAATATTCAGCATCTATGGTGTTCTATTTCATAAGGTATTTATTATTTATGAAATAAACTAGATACAATATTTCATGAGATATTTTCTCTTGGATGGTATTTCAACTTCATATAATATATTACCCTTTAAAAATAGCATATATGAACTTCTTCACTCATAGGACAAAATAATTTATTATATACCTTGTGCTTAAGACTTTCCATCTTTGTTTAACAATTCCCATATGAAGATTCTTTTTGTATGATATTTTCGTATCTGTTATATGATAAAACACTAACATGATAATTTAATATGTTATATTATATTCCCACGTTTATAAATTTCAGAGTCTTATTATAAGACATTTTTCGTGTGTAGGATATTTTGAATGGCTGGAGGATATTTTCATTAAGAGAAATATAGTTCCATATCTCATAAAATATTTTCATGCTCATATGAAATTTTCTATAGGCTAATATATTCAAAACTAATGTATTGTAGAATACATTGAAATAATTACCAATCAAATATCACATAAAATAATCTTAAAATATTCTCCTTGAATTGCTAAAGATAGATTTCGTAGTAAAACAAATGAATATTGGATTAACATAAAAACTCTATAAATATTGTGATATATTTGAAAAAAATAAGTGTTTCTAATAATATGTTAGGTTATTAAAAGTAAAATCCATTTATATAATCTATATAATCTATAATAGACTATATTATGGGGTATGTGTGGCTTCTTATCCTTTCTTTGTATCACATAATTCATGCATTCAATAATTTTCTAATGTTTTCTCTGTCATCTAAAAGTTATATGAACATGTACTAATTATCCACATTGATTGATCAATCAAATTTTCATTGTATTCATATATTCTAATATATAAAATATATCAGTTTTATCTTAGTTGGAAGATTTATTAAAATAAAAATACAAAAGATAGTTATGGGTTATAAAAATGACAGATAGATTTTAAAACCATGACCACCGAGAATATTATGATAAAACACTTTAATATCTATATTTCATAATATATAATTTTCTAAAATAATGGTTATATTTATTTACCTATATAAATCATCCTTGGGAGCTCATTTTAAGAATATGGATCATTATTATAAAGTAACCAGACCTTATTATATTAAATGATTCATACAATTTTCTATCAAAATGTAGGCCCTCTTATCAGTTTATTCTAAGTATTTTCTTCCTTTATTTAGTATAGTATCATTAAATATATTTATTTTCTAAAAAGTCACTTAAAATTATAATTTTGAATTTATCTATTGTAAGGACACGACTTTAAACATTTCAAAATCTTTAATTAAATGAATAATTCACATTGAGGATCTTTTCAGGTTTAGAGTTGTAGGGAATTAGGCCATAAGTTTTATATAACAACATGAATATTACATGTAGACACTACTACCTAGTATCCATTTTTAATAAAATAAAAACTCATAAAAAAAGAGACAAGCCTAGTCTGATGTTTCAGACAATATGACTTTTCCATGATCTCATCCTTGACCCTATTCATCTTTTTGTCTGGTGGAAAACATTTCAAAAACTTGGTATGGGAATAAAAAGCTCAGTAACGGTTATAAAACAGGGATGGAAAACATTAGAACATCTATAAATACAAGTCAACGAAACCATACTTTTCAATTATAACATACCTCATGAAATCATAAGATTTATGAATAATACACACAAATCATAAATCTTAAAGGTAACTTATGGCATTCAAAACATACTTACATTGTAGCTATCACAGCTACATAGGGAGTCACATTTGGAATACCCATCACAGTATATTACCTAAATCTATTGGGATAAACATTAATATTAACCTTCGTCACGTTACCCAATTCATTGGAGAGCTATCTCGGTCTCACCTGCCCTAGTTTTATCACGAAACAACACGTATACGTAAACTATGCCAAATAACCATAACATAATCATAACACATAACACAATAATTAAGGAAAGATAATATTTCCACATTCAAATCACAATATATCAAAACAAGATATTGAAATAAAAAATGCATTATCAAATCATTTTCAAACCCATTTAAAACATTTAATAAAGATATTTTTTAATCAAAGTCTCCCATACCACTTTGAAGCTTTTAAAAGAATTAAAATTTTAAAACATTAATGTCCTTATAAAGAAATCCTTAAATCACTTTTTAAAACATAGATATTAATGATAAAGAATTAGAATAATAAATCTTTAAAACATTTAAAACAATATTTTAGTTAAAGAGCTTTTAGCAAAATGAGAGACTCTTGAATACAAATAATTGAGGAATAAAATTGAATCAAAACTTTATAATATCATGAGAATAAAGGGATTCATTATATAATATTCCAAACGATATTATATACATCACATAATAGTGGATTAGTGCATAACAATAATGAAGTCTCAATGGAATGTAAATTGAGATGAAATTCATTATAAAAATGGTATCCTTATATTAAGGATCAATAAATTACATAATAATGTGTGAAAAATATAAATACACTCAATATGATTGTATATTAAATGTAAATCAATCATAGGACATTCACACATGTTCTTTTTATGACAAAACCGATGACTTTGATGTTTAACTCAATGAATGGAAATTGAATTAAAATTACTCTTATCAAGTTCATATCGATGACTTCAGAATTTATCAATGGAGTGATTATGTGTATCAAAAGTATATACACACAAAGGGGTAAAATTTAAAACACAAATAAATAAAAAATGATTCCACACATAATCATATCATGACATAATTATGAATTATAAGATTAACCCATGGAATGGAAATTGGGTTAAAAGGTTCTCTTACCGATTTGGTAACATACAAAAAATACAACCCATGAAAAAAGTATCATAAAATGAAGATGTAAATACCTATAAATTGAATAATATTACACAAATAATATAACAATTGGGCAGTACATACACCATAAAAAATTAAATAGTGGAAATATAGCATGAATCTCATGGGAATAGGAAGTGAGATGAAAACTCCTTACCATTTTGTAATCCATAGAGCCATATGACCAAAAGTTAATAACCACCAAATTAGTCACATAATACACTGAATATAAGGATAATAATTATAATATATATCAAATGTCAGTATAGAATACACCACATGCAATAAATAAGTGGTGAACAATGTAAATCTCATATAGTTAAAAGTGAGATAAGAAACCCCTTACCTCGTGTCCGAATTGACTTGTTTGTTACATGTTATTCCTGAATAACAACCATAAGTAAATTTATGATTGATTTATAACCCTTTTTCAAGTTTATTATTCCTTTTATATCACTTATTACCATGTTATAAACAATATGTAATCATTTAAGTTAATAATGGAATTTTTGTCGATATTTGGTACTTGAGTGAAAAATGAACACCTAATAATTAAAAGTTGTCCATGTGGTCAAAAGTTAATTATATTTAGAATGATATTCATGATTTAGATATCATATATATTATATATATCTGGTATATATATTTATTTATAACAGTACATTACATTTGGAGATAAGAAATGAAATGCACCGTTTATGGAGTTGGTAAGCTATACGTATGCAAGAACACTACTTTCATTTCTATTTCATATTTTAATTGAATGAAAAAATAATTATTAATTGTTATATTATAATTCCAGTATAATATCATATATAATTTCAATAACTCCATTCTTTATATGTCCCACGTATGGTATGAATGATTCATATCACTTTGAGGGGGAGGTAGTCCGCACTTCCATAAATGAGATTAACGTGTTTACTCATAATGGAAACCATAAAGGTATGATATAAATTAAAAATACATAAGAATAAATAAACCATTATATATATCATATATAAATATTGTTCCATCATAATGGCCACCATGATAGGTGGTAGAAGATAATCAATGAATCATCGTTTCGTGAGGCGTTAGTTTTCCATTCACAGAAACACTATGTTCTTCACCCATCAGATGAAGGTGTGTGTAAGTTTAGTTATAATAGTTCTCATAAGAACACCCTAGTATATTGAGGATAATTTTATTATTATAAAAAATGGAACAAAAAGATTTTAGGGGGTTTGAGAAGTAAAATAAAACGAAATAAAACGAAATAATTTAAGAGAAACTGTTCCCTTTGATTTGGGTAACTCCCTTTGGTATGAACCAAAATGGTTTCTGGAAGTTCCTTATGCCTAAGGTAAGACTTATAGGACGAGGGTAAGGATGTAGGGAGCTTAATGGGTCAGAGTATTGATTATCCAAAAGGCTTGAGAGGTGTGAGGAATTGGTTAGAAGTGAGGTATTTTTATAAGGGGGGGATGGGCTCTTTAGGAAAGTGTAATGATATTATTTTATTATATAATGATATTCGGTTTCTAAAAGTCCCAAACTAATTAAGGTAGAATATAAGATGACTCATGGTCGAAATAAATTCATCCAATAAGAATCGGACGTGTTTTGGATGTTATTGTAATATTTATAATCTTATTTATTGTAATTATTCATTAATGAGGTAAGCACTGCATCGTTATTGTTTTATAAATAATTTAATTTATTCATTGTCTAAAAATTATAAAAAAATAACATGATGTAGGAAATATTTTTATCTTTCCAATTAATATTTATATTTTAAAACATAACTTATGTAACACCATGTAAAACTTAATTTACAAAGAGATATTTGATTATGTCATTTTTTCCTTTACTTTAAGTTAATTAAAATAAAGTGTCATTATCATTCATAAGTGGATCCATGAGGTCCCAAAATCGACCAAAGGATTTCAGTGGTCTGTAATGACTCATAAAATATGGTTAGGAAATGTGTTAAGGTAATTTTTAATTATTATAATATTCTTTTTAACATTAATTACTCTATTAACCTTTAACCGTTGTAAATAAAAGTCAAAAGTTACGATTCACCAAAAATTATTTTCATCTTATTGAACAAAATTTTACTTACTAATAATAACCATGTATGTTGGGTTTTTTAAATTAAATCCACAGAAGTGGTAAAATTTCATTTAAATAAAAATTTCAGTTTTCAACTACTACTCAGGGGTTTCACTATTAATTAAAAATTAATGTTTTTCAGAAAAACACCAAAAATTCAGCCTAAGATATATTTGATATTCCGAATTAAAAAATGATTCATATTTTACCAAATTCAAAACATAGATGTTTAATTAATTAATTAAAAATTAATTCCCGTTATCAAAACAAATATCGTATTTTTAAGAAACAATAACTTTCAAAAGATTGATATTTGTTTATGTCAAATTTCAAAGTGAAATTAATTTCAATGACCAAAATTGGATTAAATGGTAAAAATATGTTCTTATTAAACATTAAAACAAAATAAAAATATAATCTAACCATATAAATAAATTATGTTAAAAGGAACTTTTGAATTCAAATACAGTATTTTTCACTATTCATGAAAAAATGAATTTTATTAGAAAAATACCAAAAATTTACCCCAAGTAAATTTTGATGTACCGATTATAAAAGAAGAATTTTATTTTGTCAAATGGAACATATAAAAGTTACCCAAACAAGATTTAATGAGGGTTCGCCATTAAAAGGCTGTAAATCGGCCTTTTAGAGTATTTATGCTTAAAATAAGATTCATTCACATTTTAAGCCACTAACATTTATTGGATAAAAGTAAAGACATTTAACAAACATGTATAATAATATTTGAGTTAGTTATATTCATTCCTGCCAATAAAATAGCTAGGTGTTACCTGCAATTTAAAATAATAATATTATATTATTAGTGTGCAACGTCAAATTTCAAAGAAACTTATTGTTGCGTATCAGGTAAGCCATCAAACATAGCATCCCATTTAAAGTAAAATTAATAATTAATTTACAAATATTAATAAATATGAAAATTTCATATTCTTTATTTACCTGGGATGTTATATCCTTCCCCCCTTTTGAGAATTGCGTCCTCATAATTTTAAAATTGTGCTCGGAAAGATCATTGAAAGTCCCACATTAGAAAAAGAGTCAATAAAACTATCACTATAAAATAAAAGGAAGAGAAGTACAAAGGTCACCCGAGATAACCCATACTAGGATTCCATGTTGGAAAACATGGATATGGAAGAGAGAACAAACGGTCAAGTTCTGATGGAGAGAGATAAAAAACATGATTTTGAGAAAGTTAACCTCCAAAAAATCACAAACATGTGATGGGTTCAACGGTCCTTGATTCCCCAATAGGAAAAGTTAAAAGAAAAAGTTTTTGTTTTAAGTTTATTTTCAGAAAGTTGAGGAATTTATTTATGAGATTTACTAAAAACATAAAGAAACATACTTACTTTTCATGTAGGCTTTCATCCTTTACAAAATTCCAACCATAAACTAATCTTTTCTCCAAACGATGTGTATTAAAACTAACATGGTCACATAAAACGTTATAGAATCAATTTATAAACTATCACATAATCCAAAAAATATGAACTATATATTTCCCCTGTATTTATAGATCAACCGAAACCAAAACGTTTAGTACAAGATCGGATAATCCCCAAAAAGGATAAACTTTTACAAAAACAAAAACTACTCTTAATCTTTATATTTTGTCTAAAAACACCCAATGTTCAATAAAGACCATTCTATAAACAAGAGTCCATAAATTCATAATAGTAACCCAAACTATGATTGAAACACAAAATTTCAAAATGATTTGATCACATAGTATTCCACAAAAATCTTAACATTTATATCCAAAAACATCGACTACACTTAAAGTCTCATACTGATGTGTAATTAACCAAATAAAATATTCTCTATGATAGGTTAATAATTTCCATAGATAACCCAAAATCAACTTATTCTTAATTCATAAAATAATATAACTAAAAAGAATTAGTCATACTAACTAGGGACTTCACATAGTATAGTGGTAGGTGACAAATCTCAGTCTCACTTTAGTTGTGGGTTCAATTACTGCAGCTTTCTCTGATGTGAAGGGTTATCATGCAGTCTACATGTTGTCCTTTTTCAAAAACTATATAATTTTATAACATTCCCAAAAAGAGATAAATTCATAAAAAATATCTGTAACATATTTTAACCATAATGGTTTTCTAATAACATTCATGTTGCATCCCAAAATGTATTAACCTGTAATTACCTCTAATCCAATAATCATATAAACCCAAATTTATCTTTATAACTATATACACAAAGGATAAGACAATTATTCCTTGAATAAAATTTTCATATATCAATCTTCAGGGTTACACATACTATAAAAAGTCTTTTAATGTAATCCCATCATCAAAAGAGCCTTCATACTTTTAAGAATTTCACCATCCTAAAATCTACCATAACTCTTGAATCCCTTTTATATTGACTTATTACTCATTCAACATTCATCATGATCAATTTACTATTCCTTTATAACTTATTCTGAAATACTTATTTCCTAAAAAAAATCATGAATCATATCCTTATATTTCAAAAATGTGTAAACATTAGTTATGAAATAATCCATACCTTTGATTGGTCATTTTTAGTTTCTTCATCCTCAATAGAAATGGAATTTGGTATTGGTAAACATATATTTGTATGATACAAGTGATCCCATTCCTGAAACTTCTTCGTAAGACATCTATTTTTATAATGACCATGCACACCACATTTAAAACATTCAATTAATCCCTCATAAAGATCTTCTTTCCCTTTCCCATAGTCAACTATATTCTTCCTTTTTACATGGTAGGTTCTTGCTTTATGACCATAACTTCCACATCTATAGAATCTTCCCATGCTTTGGAAATATTTTCCTAAGTGCTCCTTTCCACATCCTTTACACATTGGTTTTTGAACATGATTTCCATTATGATTATTACTTGAACTTATGTAGGGATTTGTTTCTCACATATAAAATTCCTTATAAAAATCACCAAGGTTCAGGTAGTCAATAACGACTCTAAATAGTTGGTTGATAATAACCACAAGAGTTCACATTGCATCTCCCATTTCATTCATTGGATAATTCAGAAAACCATCAGAGTTTTTTTCACCTCCACGGTTACTTTTGTGCCTGCTAGATCCATCTATTTACAAAAACCAAAAAGGAAACTGTGAGTATATCAGTAAAATCATTATATAATATCTTATGAGGAGGGTAAATACTAAGATATACTTATTCATGTTATCATAAACTCATTCGCTTTATCTAAAATAACAATGACTCTTTCTGAAATCCTATCCATTGTGGCTATGTCACTTATGCTTAGAGAACACCCTAACCTATAAAGTCATCTAAACCTTCCTCAGATAACAACTATAAGGACCCAACCTTAAACATTTCATAATAATGAATTAAATGAATAATTCACATTGAGGATATTTTCAGGTTTAGTGTTTTAGATAATTAGGCCATAACTATTACATAACATCTTGAATATTACATGTAGACACAACTAGCCAGTATCCATTTTTCATAAAATAAAAACTCTTAAAAAAGAGACATGTCTAGTCCCATGTTTTAGACAACATGACTTTTCCTTGATCTCATCCTTGACCCTATTCATCTTTATGTCCTATGGAAAACATTTCAAAAACTTGGGATGAGGATAAAAATCTCAATAAGGGTTATAAAATAGGGAAGGAAAACATTATCCCATCAATAAATGAAAATCAATGAAACCATACTTTTAAATCATAACACACCTCATGAAATCATAAGATTGATGAATAATACACACAAATCATAAATCTGAAAGGTAACTTATGGCATTCATAACATACTTACATTGTAGCAATCACAACAACATAAGAAGTCACATTTGTAATACCCATCACAGTATATTCCATAAATCTCTTGGGAGAAACATTAACGCTTACCTCTTTCATGTTACCCAATGCAATTGAGAGTTATCTCGGGCTCACCAACCCTAGGTTTATCACGGAACCACCCGTATACGTAAATTATGCCCAATAACCAAAACATAATCATAACACATAACACAAGCATTAAAGAAAGACAACATTTCCACATTCCAATCACAATATATCAAATCAAGATATTGAAATAAAAAATGATTTATCAAATCATTTTCAAACCCATTTAAAACATTTAATAAATAATTTTTTCAATCAAAGTATCCCATACCACTTTGAAGATTTTAAAAGAATTCAAATTTTAAAATATCAATGTTCTTATACATAAAACCTTAAAACCATTTTTAAAACATGGATATTAATGAGAAATATTTAAAAGAATAAATCTTTAAAACATTTAAAATGATATTTTAGTTAAAGAGATTTTAACAAAATGAGAGACTCTTGATTAAAAATAATTGAGAAATAGCATTGAATCAGAAATTTATAATATCATGAGAATAATGGTATTCATGATATAATATTCCAAAGTACAGTATATACATCACATAATTGTGAATTTGTTCATAACAACAATGATGTCTCAATAGAATGTAAATTGAGATGAAATTCCCTATTAAAACGGTATCCTTAGATTAAGGATAAATAAATTACATAATAATGTGTGAAAAAGATAAATACACTCAATGTGATTGGATATTAATTGTAAATAAATCATAGGACATTCACACATGTCCCTTTTAAGACAAAACCAATGACTTGGATTTTTAACTCAATGAATGGAAATTGAGTTAAAATTACTCTTATCAAGTTCATATCGATGACTTGAGAATTTACGAATGGAGTGATTATGTGTATCAAACTTATATCCACACAAAGGTTAGTGGAATTTAAAACATTAATAAATAAACGTTTATTCCACACATAATCATATCATGACATAATTATGAATTAGAAGATTAACCCAAGGAATGGAAATTTTGTTAAAAGGTTCCCTTACCGATTTGGTAACTTACAAAACAAACAACCCATGAATGAAGGATCATAAAATTAAGATGTAAATACCTATAAATTGAAGCATATTACACAAATAATAAAATAATTAGGCATTAAATACACCACACAAAAGAAAATAGTGGAAATATAGCATGAATATCACAGGAATAAGAAGTGAGATGAAAACTCCTTACTATTTTGTAATCAATCGACTCAAATGAACAAAAGTTAATAACCACAAAATGAATAACAAAATACCATGAATATAAGTAGAATCATGATAATATATATAAAATGGAAATATAGAATTCTCCACATGCAATAAATAAGGGGCAAGCAATGGAAATCTCACAGAATTAAAAGTGAGATAAGAAACCCATTACCTCATGTCCGACTTGATTTGTTTGTTCCTTGTTATTCCTAAATAATAAAAATAAGTTAATTTATAATTGATTAAGATCCATTTTTCAAGTTTATTATTCTTTTTATTTCACTTATTACCATGTTATAGACAATATGTAATCATGTACGTTAATAATGGTCGTTTTGTCGATATTTGGAACATGAGAAAAAAATGAACACCTTATAATTACAAGTTGGCCATGTGGTCAAGATTACATTATCACTAGAATAATATTCATGATTTAGAAATCATATATATATCATATATATCCAGATTATATATGTATTTATAATAGTACATAACATTTAGAGATAAGAAATAAAATGCACCATTCATGGAGACGGTAAGCCGTACGTACGCATGAATGCTGCTTTCATTTCTATATCATATTTTAATTGAATTAAGACTTAATAATACATAGTTATATTATAATTATTGTATAATATCATATATAATTTCAATAACTCCATCCTTTATATGTCCCATGTATGGTATGAATGATTCATATCACTTTGAGGGGGTGGTAGTCCACACTTCCTCAACTGAGATTATCGCGTTTACTCATAATGGAAACCATAAAGTTATCTTATAATTTAAAAATAAAGAATAATAAATAAAACATAATATATATCATATATAAATATCGTTTCATATTAATTTCCACCATGATAGGTTTTAGGAGATAATCGAACAATCATCGTTTCGTGAGGCGTTAGTTTGTCATCCACAGAAACAGTATGTTTTTCACCCATTAGATGGAGGTGTGTGTAAGTGTAGTTTGAATACTTATCATAACAACATCCTAGTATATTGGGGATACTGCTATTGTTATAAAATAAAGGAACAAAAATAGTTTAGGTGTTTTGAGAAGTAAAATAAAAAAAAACAAAATAAAACAAAAGAATTTAAGAGAAAATTTTACCTTTAATTTGGGTAACTTCTTTTGGTATGAACAAAACGGGTTTCTTAAAGTGCCTTCTACCTAAGGTATGACTTCTAGGAAGAGTAGAGTTATGTAGGGAGATAAATTGGGAATAGTGTTTATGAGCCAAAAGGCTTTAGAGGTGTGAGGAATTGGTTATAAGTGAGGGTTTTTTATAAGGGGTGGGGGGCTCTTTTGGAAAGTGTCATAATAGTATTTTATTATATAATGATATTCGGATTCTAAAGGTCCAAAACACATTAAGGTAGAACATAAGATGGATAATGGGTGAAATAAATCCATCCAATAAGAATTGTACATGTTTTGGATGTTATTTAAATATTTTTAATCTTATTTATTTAAATCATTTATTAATGAGGTAAACACTGCATCATTATTGTTTCATTAAAAATATAATTTATTCTATGTATAAAACTAATAAAATAAATACCATGATGTAGGAAATATTTTTATATTTACAATGGATATTTATAGTTGAAAAGATAATTTATATAACACCATATAAAAATTAATTTACAAATATATATTTGTTTATGTCATTTTTTATTTTACTTTATGTTAATTAAAATAAAGTGTCATTTTCATTCATAAGTGGCTTCATGGGGTCCCAAATTCTACCCAAGGATTCCCAGGGTTGGAAATTACTCACCCAATAAAGTTAGGACAAATTTTAAGGTAATTTGGATTTATTATAATATTCTTTTTACCTTGAATTACACTGTTTTCCTTTAACCGCGGTAAATAAAAGCCAAAAGTTACTATTCATCAAAAAAAATTCATCTTATTGAACCACATTTTACATACTAATAACAACCATATATGTAGCATTTTTTAAATTCAATCCAAATAAGCCATAAAATTTCATTTAAATGAAAATGTCAGTTTTTAACTACAACTTTGTGGTTTCACTATTCATCAAAAATTGAGGTTTTTCAGAAAAACACCAAAAAATCTGCCTATGAAATATTTGACATTCGAAATTCAAAAATGATATATATTTTACCAAATTCAAAACATATAATTTTTATTAAATAATTTAAAATTAATTCACGTTATCGAAACAAATAGTGTGTTTTTAAGAAACAATAAGTATCAAAAGATTTATACTTGTTTATGTCCAATTTCAAAGTGAAATTAATTCCAATGACCAAAATTTTATTAAATGGTAAAAATATATTCTTATTAAACTTTAAAACCAAATAAAAAGATAATATAACTATATAAATAAATTATATTAAAAGGAAATTTTTTATTAAAATACAGTATTTTTCACTGTTCATAAAAAATGAATTTTATTTAAAAAATATCAAAAATTTACCCAAAGTAAATTTTGTTGTCCAGTTTCTAAAGAAGAATTTTATTTTTTTCAAATAGAACATATAAAATTGACCAAAACAATATTTAATGAGGGTTCACCATTAAAATAGAGTAAGTCAACCTTTTAGAGTATTTATGCTTAAAATTAGATTCATTCACATTTTAAGCCACTAACATGTATTGGATAAAAGTAAAAACATTTAACAAACTTGTATAATCATATTTTAGTTATTTATATTCATTATTTCCAATATAATGGCTAGGAATTAAATATAATTTAAAATAATAACATTATATTATTAGTGTGCAACGTAAGATTTCAAAAAAAAACATGTTGTTGCGTATCAGGCAAGCCATCGAACATTGCATTCCATTTAAAGTAAAATTAATATTTAATTTACAAATATCAATAAATATAAAAATGTCATATTCTTTATTTACCTGGGGTGTTACATCCATTTTCTATTTTTAACTCTACTCAGGTTGAATCAATAATTCTTGGATATTAGGGGAATTATTTTTGTTTATTCAAAAGTAGGCACTGCTAATACTTATTGTAATATCTAATTAATCTAGTTGAAATTAGATCCAATCAATTTGGGTTAAAAGTGAAGAAATATTTGTGATAGGAATGTATTTAAAATACATTAAATGGAGTGTATATTTTTTTATACCAAACCACTTTAATAATTTACAATTTTTTCTATATAGACTTTACTATGTTTTTATTATCATCAATTTAATTAATATACTTCTATTAAAAATGTCTCTATGTTTAATTAAGTTATATACTCTTTCAACAACATTAAAATGTATAAAAATTGTTCCAAAAAACTTAATATTTGAATTAAAAAAATTACATTATAATATATTTGAATTTAATGTTTGTTATATTTTTCATTTTATATATGAAATTTATTTTTACAAAAATACATATATGATTGAAAAGTAGTTATATATATTAAAAATGACATTCTAGATCTCCCTTTACCTACTAATTCTGAACATTTTATCACTTGTCCTTTATTAGTTACTAAACATAATGTATTACTCTATTTTTGTATGTTTAGTTTGATATAGTATATGTTTATATTAATCTTCACAAAGGATATTTTAAATTATGTTTATCAATTCACCCCTATTTAACTTTCTATACATGGTAAACCAGTCTATATGGAATCATTTTTTATTTAAAAAGGAATATAAAATAAAATCTTAATTTAAAAGTGATAAATAATGAATACTTAGAGTATAGGAATAAAATTTAACCTTGTGTTTCATCACATAAAAATGTATCATAATATAATAAATTGAACAAATACACCATATAATATGTTACACTATATGATAAATTTGTAAACACTCATCAAACTATATTGGAAATTCTCAAATTTTTTATGTCATCCAGTTGAGGATCAGAGTCCCTGTGTAGGGATATTTTAGCCGATAAGCATTAACATAGGTTTCATGGACCAAAACAGAACATAATTCCATTGAAAACTACTTATCTTAATGAGAAAATATTTTTTACCTAGTTTTAATTTAAAAAAAATTTCCTCAGATAATCTCACTCTCATACCACATTGAATTGAACCGAATCTATAGAGATCCTACTTGGGTTAGAATGATGATAATAGAGCTAGCCTAAGATGTCCCTAGTAGGTCTGGGTATGGTGAAAAGCTTCAAGAGGGAACCCATATAATGTGGGTGAAATTTTTTGTATAGTGATTGTGACAAGAAACAATGTATCCCTCATTGTGGAAATGATTAAAAAACATAAAATAGAAATATATAGAAGATTACCAATGAATGTATGGATGAAACATCATACTACTCGTCTATAATTAATTTAAATAATAAAAAATTACATAAATATATCCCATATATGAATGTTTGGAAAATAATAAGAATGAAAGGCTGACTATAGACATATTTAGAAAATCCCAAGAAATAAAATTGATAATATCTGTCATTTCCATGAACTTTATGATCACCTATTAAGTGTAAGAAATCTAAACAATCATGAGTAAATTGTCACAGAAGTTATCATGATAGGATTTCTATAACAATACATTGAATGATATTATAAGTAAAGAATAAAACCATGTTTGAACCTATAAATTCATGATAATAAAGTGATGAAATTAAACTCATAGATTTATCATCTATAAAAAACTACTTTTGGTCCAAAGTATTATAATAACTTAACTAATAATCTTATTTCATCTTATGATACATACTCTAGTCTCTCTAAAATAATGAATCCCCAAATAACTAGTCTATGAGGTGGTTTAAAAACACTAAGCCATGGGGTAAAATGAAACCAAACCCTAATAGATGAGAGGAATAGATTCATTCAAAAAAAAATACTCACATTTGAAAAAAAGTCATTTATGTTAAAATATGTAATCCAAAACTTAAAAGGTATATTTTTACAATGTTAATAAATTAAAATGATAACATGAAGGGTAAATCCACTTAGTGATAGTATTAGTTAGAGAACCTAAATCCTAACATAAACATGACACATCTCAAGGAAACTATGATCTATCATTTTGATGTTATGGACATTAGAAGAAGAGTCCTAAGGTAATGTTCATATACAATATAACATTAAAATAAAAATAAATCACTAAAAAGCATATGCAATCCCCCTAGTAATAGTGTCATCACTAAAACCATAAGTAAATAATATATGACGTAAAAACATTGTATATTGCAATAATTCATCATATAATAATTTTTATAGGCCATGAATCCCATCATGATCATGAAAATAACATGTGGGAAACTAAATCATTGTACTCCCAAACCCCAGAAAAAAATTTCTAATTGAATTGAATGTATTAATGATCATATAATTAAATAATTATATATCATATCTACATCATGATTAATACATATTAAATAAAAATTTTAAAATGTACTTTAATTGATAGAAAAAAATAATATCCCTAGTACATGATCACATGACACATATATATTCATCATAATAGCACTATTATGTAGTTGGTATGTGGTAATGTGACTAAAAAATGATTGTGAACCGTCTTCATAGTTGGGAATCATAGAGGCTAAAGGAAACATCAATTCCACAACTGCAACACATTTGTTTCCATTAGTTGTGTAACACATTGAATATATGAGACCAAGAAATATATCAATTTAGTTTTCATAAATCTCATGAATTATTTACTAAAACACTGTAACACCCTGATATATTTATATTTTTTCAATTTTCTTTCTTTGGAAAATATGTGTTACACATAACTAAGAGTTTTAAAAAACATGATATACTCTTCAAATATTATTATTTAATGTGAAAGTTATCACCAAACCATTGGATTGGTGGGTATGAATAGGATTAACTAAATTATTTAAAATTTATGGTTACAATTGTAAAAAATTAATTCATCTGTTATCAGTTGATTATAAATAAAAATTAAAAGCAACTGAAAGAAAAAGAAATTTGTTTCTAAAAACTATCTTTATAGACATGGTGAATTTTTTAATTAATTAATTAAATTAATCATTATTGGTAAATTATTTTAATTAAATTTAATCATTATTTATTAAATAAAATTTTTTAATATTCATTGTAATTTTTTTCAGAGCATTAAATAAGAATACACATTTTTTTAAGCTTAAAACTGTATTTTTTAAAAAAGAGAATCTCGTGATGTTTTCAATGGTAATTTTAAAATTAATATATTCCAATTATATATATCAAAACTTATAAAATTTAATCTATGTTTGGAGTTATTATGTTAAATTTTTTTAAATATGAACCTTTCCTTTTTTAGTAAAATTAATAGTGACTAAGGTCAAATTTATCACCTCTATAAAGGGAAAATGTGGTAAATCTTGGTTAAAACTATGTAATAAGGCCATAATGTTTCATCATAATTCTTATTAAATGAAGGGAATTATAACCATATCATATTAGGATTTAAATTGAGTCATTTAATGGACACTTGTCCATAAAAATGATCTATATAATATTTAAATCAACTAAAGTAACAAAATGTCACTCTGTTATTTTTGAATATATCTTAGGTATCCATACAGAGAAAAATGAATGTCATGAATGAATATAAGTCTCTATTTCGATCTGAATGAAATATTTTTCATGATATGAATTTATTTATAATTTTTATTTATTTTATAATTACCTTAAATTTTTATGCACCACTATCTAACTATTCTTATAATTAATAAAAACTAAAATAAAATATTTTAAAATATTTAATGTAATATAATTTGAATAATTTAATATACCACATGAATTTTAAACATATATATGAAATATTATATAGGTTTCAAAGAATTATATTGGAAATTTACATTTTTATTGATGTATTTAAAGTCAAATTAAATGAATAATTTTAAAAATCACATTAATGATATTTTATAATAAAAAATATTTTGGTAAAAGATATAAAATTAATAATAACATTAGATTAAACTTAATTAATGGTATATTGTTGAAAAAATAAACTAGGTTCCATTTATTGGTCTATTTCCATTTTATAATAAAATTATTTAACCTTAATGTGTAGAAAGCATTAATATTACGATATTTGTCAAAAAGGTTAATGAAGGGTTAACGATGATAACGGAAAAAATTTGATCCAAAATTTTAAAAATTTAATTGTATGAGAGTATTTATACTCTTAATAATATTTAATTAAAATAGTATAAAGTTGGTTACATTAATAAATCAAAATTAATTTATATTAATTTAATTGTTTAAGAAATTCCAATGGTGTCCCGCCTTTAAATTATAAAAGGAACCCCTCCATTCACTTCTTCACACCACTTTGAGAGTCATATCTCAACCAAAATCTACCATGTTATCTTATACGCTCCCTTATAAAAATTATATAGGTTCTTACCATCCCAAAATTCCAACCATATAGCCCTTAAGAGGACATCTAAAGGGTTTATTACAATGAAGAGGCAGCCTCCAAAACTGATCACATTATTTTGTAATATTATCTTACCTTATATAAATATATTATATTCTTCATAAAATAATAACTTTAGTATCATAAATACACTTAAATGTTTTTATGAATATTAAACCACCTTTATCCACCCTATTTCCATCAAATGAGATGTTAAAATATGGAACGTTCATACATACGACTTACCATCACCACATAGTGATAAAATTCATTTCTCATCTCCAACTTTTATGAATGGGAAATATAATTCATTTGTTGTTTATATTATGTAATGATTATATAATTATATTTATTTAATTTTAATATCATCTAAACCTTCTTACCTTCCAAACCATTGGAAAATGATAACGTTGATCATGCATACGTGTGGATTAATCCCTCTACAAAGTGATGTGATTCATTTTTCATTTATGGTTTAAATAGAACATAATAAAGATGAATTTAATGAATATATAAGATATATATATAATATAATAATGATTTTTCACATGTTTTTTATTATTTACCTTTCTATCATTCAATCCATAACAATATAAACACATCATTTATGTGTACATAGGACCCCTCATCTCTATTAATAGTGTGATTCATTTTTCTATCTCAGTATTTTATGAATGACTCTATAAATGTATATAAAAAATTAATATGATAATTATATAATTATTAAAATTATTTATATTATTTAAAAATTATAAAAATGTAATGATGAAAACTATTGGATCGAAACCAATATTAAAAATAAACAATTTATTACATTAAATAGTGATTTTAAAAATTATTAATTAATGGGTGATAAAAGGGGATAAGTAAAACATATATGTTATGTTATTTAGGAATGTATTACATTAATATATTTTTTAAAAATATATATTTATTATAAAATGGTTTCTAATGTGTGTGAAGGAATTTAGGCCTAAGGTAAGGGATTTTGACCTCACTTTTCTTTCTATTGGACACATGTATTATACACCACTTGTTTCTTTTGTGCGGTTTATATGTTATCCGTGAATCTATTTTATGATGATTATAATGAAAATCGTTAAATATTTAATAAATTCTATTAATTTCATGGGACTTATGATTCAAATGTTACTAATTTAGTAAGGGGTTTACGTTACAATATTATTATTTTTCGTGACTGTTTATGATTATGTTTATGATGATGAAATATTGTGATATAACTCTGAAAAAACACATGCTTTTTAATCTAATTTTTTTATTTCCTAAAAATATTGTTTTTCATTTTCCCCACCCTATGTACTCAGGATACCAAAAATATGTTTTAAGGAAATTTTTATTAATTTCTCTCTTTTGTCGAAAAAACTTTTACATCCATAACTATATTTTCTAAAAAACATTAAAGAGGTTTTTTTCCATTTATTAATATTTTTAATTTCATTTTTACATATTTATGAGTTTTTAAATAATTTTTTGAAAGGAATCTTCTTGTAGTTTTCCAATTGTAGTAGTTTCAACTTCTTCTATAAAAATGTGAAAGGAGTTTTTTCTTTCAAATTAAATGACATGATCAATATTTTACACTATAATGACCACTCATAGTTTTGAATATATATTTACAAGATTGAAATTTTATTTTCAAAAGATAATTTTTTTCAAGAATATTTTACAAATAATTTTATTTTAAAAGTGATTTTCAAAACGGAGAGTTTATTTTCCTTAAGAAATATTTTAATGATCTTTATAAGTAATTTTGATATAAGATGACATCCTTTGATGTTAATTATGATTCATTGAAGATATGATCCAATGATATGGTTATTAGTATTTATTTGTATGGTAAATGGTTATTTAAATGAGTTTTTTTAGAAACCCATTTATTTTCGATGTGTTATTTTATAGTGAATTGATGAAATGTTTTTGAATCCTTTCTTCTTTTCACATTTTATGATGTAATGATGAGATGAATGTTTTATAATCTTGTGGAACACATATTTATGGTTCTTCATTATGTGGTGGTGGGTACATTATAACCAAAGATAATGGTTACATCATAACTAAGGATGGTGGTTACATAATGACCAAGTGTGATGGTAATATCATAACTAAGGATGATGGTGATATTATAACTAAGGATAATGGTCATTTTATAAAAATGGATAGGTGGGAACTATATCTCCCTTCAATTATTTGGTTAAAGATTGATATCTCATGAGATAAATAAGACTATAATGTGGAGTGAACCTTTCTCAGTATGGTACCTTCCCACTATGATAGTATGATGAGGGAACCTTGACTATTAAAATGATTTGTGTGTTAAATGAATTCCACTACTATTATGTTGGAAATTATACTTTATTTCTAGTAAAATGATTTTATTTTCCTATATGCTTTCCCTAAACTCATTTCTTCTTCCAATATTATGCTCTCATGGCTCATTTTATTTGATTACTTTATGATTCATTTCTCATGCACTACCATGATTTATTCCTATGAAATGCAGGGTATGATTTAAAAATATTTGATCATGTTATCATACCCTTATGTTCATGTTATTCTCAACTGATCATGGATATCTCCATTTTTACCTTGAATAAGCATATGTTTTCACATGTTTTATATTTTTCCTTTCCCTAGGTTATAAATAAAGGTAATGAGTATGATATGTATAAGAAAGGTGATAATTATGAAGAACATAGTGAGACAAGATGTAGATATTTTCTTAACCAATTGTTTATATATCCTGGTTTCCAATGGAAATGGGCCTATATGATTATAGAATGGATCATTATGTTAGGTAATTAATATTAATCTATTAAGATGTGATATCTATGTATGAAAAATATGGGCCATTATAGTTGGTATAAGATAAATTTTAGTTAACCTTTAGAAACTAGGATAAGATAACATTAGTGAGAAAAATTGGAATAATTCTATGAATGGGGTAACATACTATCGTTTTAGTAATAATAATGAGTGGCCTAGGTTAAGAAAAATATTATATATAATGAGGTGTAATTATTTAGACATCCTATAAAATATTTTTCATGATTAGGGGATTTTCTATTATTGTTATTAATTCTCACAATATAGTTTTTTTATTCAATGGATGGAACCTGAAAGAATCATATTTTTGATGAATGTGATGAAAAATGTAAATGATTTCCCTCTTTATAAACCAAATCTTATTGGATATAGAATTTAAAAAATATTTTTATTCTCACACGACATTCTCAAGCTATGAATCACACTAGGAATATAAACAAGAAAAGGAGGGAGAAATATTATGATGAGTGCTTATTGAGGTATCATCAACATTATATTAGTGGTTTCCCCAATCCACTGGTTGTTGAGTAATAGATATGTACCAATAAAAATATATTTTTCATTATATATTTTTTAATATCTAAATAATATTTTTTATTTTTTATATAATTTGGAAGCTGAATAATATAAATAGTCAAACTCTTATTAAGAAAATTAGTAAACATGGTGAAATTGACTCCATGGAGTGGGATGAGTTTATGATTTAATTTTTCAATAACATGTTTCTTCATATGATTCCTACGGAAATGGAGAAGGAATTATCTAAGCTAAAGAACAAGGATGATGAGTCCATTGGTACCCATGAGGAAAAGTTTACTAGACTTTTGAGGTAAAATTATTTTATTATCATCCAAACTAAAAGTAAGGTTGATTGATTCATTAGTGGCTTAAAATAATGTCTCTATAGGGTGTTATCCATGTGGGACATCAGTAGCTATGAATAAATATTTTGAAATTATATCAAGGTGGATATGGGGATTTTATTTACCCATCAATGTCATGGTTTTGAATAAAAAATAAATATGTAATTAAATGGAAATTAAAAAACCCATGTAAATAAGAAGATATACCATCCTTTATGTTCAAATTATGGAATTAAATATGAAGAAAATTTTCATAAGGGGACTCATAAATGATTCATGTAAGGAAATTAAGGTTATAATAAAATTGAAAGATCAAATTATGGGATGAAGCTAACTAATTAAATGAATAAAGAGAAAGATACACATAATTCACCACCCACACTCTAGTGTTTAAAATTTATGGATTATGGGCATTATGTGTATCAATTCCAAAATCTAAGGGAAAATGAGGATAATAAGCCAAAACTACCATAGAATATAAGGATAAATGGAATGTTTATTATAAAATAATAACTAATGTAAATATTTTTAGTTATGGAACACTTATACTACTATATAGGGTTTTAAATTTCATATAAAATTTTGTGTAAATAATCCCTATGAAAATATTATATTTCATATTTTAGTGAAATTTAATTTTATTCTGATCATTGAATATCTCCCTCTGTATGTATTTTGGAATAATGAAATCACATTTGATATTTTATCAGATTATGGATGAACCAAATATTCCATTGGAATTTTTTTTATCAAATCTATGGGTTTATTTAAGGAATAAAGGTTTAATTATATTTTGTAATCATACATGTATCCATGAAAGATTAAATTAACAGTTATGGATATCCTCACTGATTTATGAGTTTAATGATGATCATTAGTTAAAAATATTAAAAACTCCTCTGGAGGTTTTATGTGATTGGTGTTTATCAGGAATATTAATATTTTGAGAGTCATTTATGAGATTACAACCATTTGTTTTTTATATGTTTTCAGAAAGAAATTTATTTGAGGAAGAAATAATTTACATTTTATGGACATAATATTAATGGTATTAGTAAATGGTAGGGTTTATCTTATCTTTGATGTTGAATTAATTGTGGGATATTTTAATTTGGGAAAAGTATAGGAATTATATTAATATTATTTTTGGAAAATGATAACCCACTTATCGGGCTACAATTTTCCTCATCTGGAAAGGCCACGTGGCTTGAACCCATAACAGAAGGGTGATAATGGTATAGTGATTTCCATTATCTTATGAGAACGAAAATTTCTAGTTGTATAATATGAATAGAGATATTTAAAAGTATGTTTCTCACTTTTTGGTATGTCACCATGTACGAAATAATATAAAACAAGACTATTTCCATAGAAATATATCTCCAATTTTCTAAATCCAGGGCTATAGGGTTTTCGGATGAGCCTATAGTCATAGTTTAGAAAACATTATGGCTATTGGTGTAGTCTATATTCATTGTTTATTAATACATTTATATAATTTTTAGGGTCCTAGATATTACAATTGTTTTATGAAATCCTAGCTATAAGTATTTTTCTATAGCCATGATTTAAGAAAATCATTTCTATAGGTTTCTTGCACAACCAGAGGAAAAATATTTTCCCATGGTAAATTCATGGGAACACCTATATACACATTTCTTTTACCTAATTCAAATGTTTAAAAAATTATATATATTGAAAAGATATAAATAAATACAAAAAAAGTTCTGTAGTGTAGTTGTTATGTAGCCACCCAACCCCAGTAAGCCTGAAGTTGGTGCCTGAAACCATTACATGACCGTAAGATACAAGGAAATAATATCCCAAATAACTAAATAGTTTTTTTATATTGTTACAATATATACATGCATAAGTATCATACTATATTTGAATACAAAAAATAAAAAAAATCTTTTTTTTTCAAGAATAACATTTTTACGTCTTGAATATCATTATATATTAGTTATAGTTATCTTCATGGAATCATGTGGAAAGGATAAAATATGGGTGGGATGAAATTCTCATTAAGGGTTAAGTAAAACATAATTTATAATGAATGAATAATCATCATAATTTTAGAAGGCTAAGTAATTTAGAACACATGCCACTTAAAAACTAGAAAAAGAAAAATCAATATGTCAAGGTAAGTAACTAAACACACATTACATTTAAATATCTAGATAAAATAACCCAATATAGAAATGTAAATAAATTAAAATACATGCTATTTATATATCTAGATAAAGAATAATGAATATGGAAAGATAATTAATTGAACACTCTTTCTATTTGATCAATAAACTTAGAATGAAATGCATCCATAGATTTTATCATAGTGAAATATCATGGATAATAATAACTGAATCTGAATAAAGGTAATTCATAAATATTGGAAATCATATTTTTGGGGCACATGATATCTTTATCATCCCAATATATCCTCAAGACTATATTAAACATATAGGGTAAAAACAAAATTAAATGAGGCCATCCAACTGATTCATACCATGAGACTACTGAAAAATAAAGGGGCAAAAAGTAACTAGTCCCCAACCCGTGTAGTTCATTTCAAAATCATTCATCATATATTAAATAATATACTTATTTCATAAACAATGTTCCTTACCAAGTATTTATATTGAGTAAATAATATAGATTTATTATTATTTCTTAAATAATTAAATAACTTTCAATGTAAACACTATTTTTAAAAATGGTATACGTTATAGTTAATAATAATAACCATGATAAATGATGTGGATATTTTGGAGAAATTTATTGTTTAATGGTCATATGAAAGTTAAAAACTCGATGAAATGTTAATAACTATGAAAATTATTCAAGGAAGTGAATTTTAATAATATCCTTAGTCAAAATACTCCAAACTAATCCAGAGGAAACATAAGGATTGTATCAATGGAATATATACTCATTGGATTAAGAATAATTGTAATTTTCATTGATGAAAAAAACCCTGAAAAAATCTTTTAAAATAATTCTCGAGGAAAATAATTTATTCATTTTGAAAAAAAAAAATTATTTGAAAATAAATTTTTTAAAAAAATATTTGAAAATAACTACATAAAATTAAAAATTAATATTTAAAAAAATAATGGGCATGATTCTGGGTAATTCCATATATGTCATAAAGAATATTCCTTTTGTATGGCAAAGAGGCTAGAAAAGTGACCTATTCAGAAAATGAAAAGAAGATTCCTATAAAATATTATTATAAAAAGAAATAACGGGTATGTATTTATTTTAATAAATCATTTTTAAATGGTTAAGGAAAACACTTTTTTAAACATTTTTAGTAAACATGATTTCAAAAGAAAACACATTTCTCACTAAATAGGGAATTGAAGTCAGATTTTATTAAAACATTTTCCCCTAATATTAAGTGCCAAAGAGTGGGAAATTGTAATATCACTTTAAAAATATCATGAATAACCAGAGGATAAGAAAATTAAGTGCATTATTAAATAATGATCAGATGATTTCATTTTATTTAAATTCAGTTATAAACAATCACGATTAGAATGAGATTGTGATATAATCCCTTAAAATGATCATAACATTGATGTGAGAATTAATAAATGAATCAATTTTGTTTATCAACTATAAATCCACATAATGATTATAATTAAAACAATATATATATGAAAAATTAATTATACCAATAATCTTATAATATTAATGATAATGTGGATGTCATATAGCCAAATTAAGAGAAATTGAGTTATAAAATTATTTACCACTTGTTAAATATTAATTCAAATTAACTATGGAAGAAATAATTACAATTAAAGCTCAAAATATTTTTAAGAATTAATTATTTATAATATTAAATTTTAATATGCAGTATATACACCATATAAAGGTAGTTAGGTGCATAACGTTACAATATGCCTCAATGAATTGAAATTGAGACGAAATCTCTTACCTCACAATTTTTTTCTTATAAATTCTACAACCTCCTATACAGTGATTTTAAAAAAAATTAACTTATAAAAACTATATTAATATGTATGAGATTATATATGATTATTTGATATCATCTTTTCACTCGTTTGTTAATAAGTTTTTTTTATTTTTCATTGTTTCTAGTGTTAATTGCCTTGTTTTTTGAGTATGTTTTGACTTGTTATTTTTTGTTCCTATTACTTAAATAATAATTTAAACATATCCAAAAATTAAACATTTATTCAAATATAATATATATTCATTTTATATTTATCTATATTAGTTCATAAAAGTTTAGATAAGAAATTAAATTTACCATTAATGGAGAAGGTAAGCAATATGTATGCCTGAATGTTGTATCAATTTTCTTATAATATTGAATGAATTAAAATTAAATACTATAAATATATTAATTATAATTAAATTATAATTTTTATGTCATATATATCACATATTATTATTAAACTAATTTTGAATACATTAAATTTAAAGAGTGGATGAATCGCATCGCTTCGTGAGGCAGTAGTTTTTTGTGCACACGAGCGACGTTATTATATTCCCATAAAATGGAAATAATTATGTTTTTGAGATATAATAATTTCAAACACATATTAACATCATAAATATAATATATATCATATATAAACTATAAATACATCTTTGTTACTAACCTTTTAATGTGGTAATGGAAGAACAAATGACATTGGTTTGTGATGAGGTAGTTCATCGTACACTAGAATGACGACTATGTAACCCATTTGATGAAATTGTATGAGTTTTTAGGTCATACAATTATTATAAAAACATTAAAATATATGTAAGATACCTATTGTATTATATCTTTATGTTATAAAAATAAAATAAGGAGGTGGAGGAGGAAACAAATTAGAGACGTGTGTCGAAGAATATTACCTCCACTTTGGGTTTTCCATTAGGTTTTCACTAAAACCATAAAATGATTTGTATAAACCATAATTAAGGATTATAATATAAGGGGAGTGTTTTTCAGAGTAATTTTGGATGGTACTGGTAGACCCAAATTTGGTTGAATCTGTGAATAGGGGAGGTGAGGGGGTGGCCCTTTAGGAGTGAGGTGAGTTCCACTTTTGTAAATATTTGAAATAGTGGATTCTACCCTTTTTCATGTAAATTGGATCCAATAATAAAAATAATTCTTTATTATATGTTATATGGTCTAAATATTTATATAAAGTGGTTGTTTGATATGTTTCTAGTCCATTTGTCCCCTTAAGATTATAGTTTACCCTCTTAGTAAACTCATTTCTCTTAATCAATGTGATAAACTTTAACTTCATTCACTATTAAATTCATAAAACATTTATGTTGAAAATATTATAAATTATAAATAATTATTATCCAAAATATGGTATGAATTTTTCCAAATTCAATTCACATTAGGGGAGAAAATTATTTCAAATTAACCTTGTACACGAGATGAAGAAGAAGATCTTTAATATGAACATGTTCAAATGTTTACTACATTTATATATATATATTAAATATTAAATTGATTCCAATAAACTAAATTGGATTAATATATTTATAATAGATATATTTTTTTCTTTTAAACTCAATTTAAAATATAATTTAACATTAATAATTGTTTAGATGAAAATTCATTTTTCAATTAAAATTCAATATTTTTCACTATGAATTAAAAAATGTAACCCCAAAAAATACCATGAATTTTCCATAAAAAAATTTGGAAATAAAATTTCAAAAATAAAGATTATTTTTTCAAATAAAATTTATTAATGTTTCAAAAAAAAATCATAACAAGTACACCATAAAAATGTAGGAAAATTTCATTTTGAAAAAAAAACATCTTTTATGTGTAAAATTAGATTTGTTCTTATCATATTCCTATAAAATATATTGGATGAATGTAATTTATTTATCAATTATATAATATATAATTTTATTTATGATCATACATTACTATTCATTATTGTAATTTATTATGATAAAATTCCTTTGGGTGCATATAAATTGTTTTTATAAAAAAATATCCTTTATATGTAATTGGTTTTTATTATCATTTCTTGTAAATTCGAAACAAATGAATTAATTTTATATTTATGTAAACTATATATTTTTAAAGGTATTCAATAAGGTTTTCTACCTTCAATTTAATTTCAAGGATATAATTGATTTCAAATCCTTTTACAAAAGTTGAGGAGTTATTTATAAGGAAATATACGTATATGACATATTTCTATGAGAATAATTTCATCCTTTTATTGTTCTTCGTTCTCCCAATCCATGAAATTAATACCTAAAAATGATTTTTTATCCCCGAATCAGTAAAATTTAATTTGAAATAATCGTAAGATCCAAAAAACAAGTCTTTTTGTCTCTCTCAAACTTATTTTTAAAACTAATATGGTTAGTAAATTTTTTTCCAATATAGTAAATTAATATCTAAACCTCATAATAAAAACTACTAGTTCATCATTAATATTAATTCATCAAATGTTATTCTTAAAAACAATGACATATTAACCAGGACATTGAATTGGCCAATGAAAGTTGGTATACCCTTAAAATCCTTCAGTCAAGGGTTCAAGTTTTGTGGACCTTATGGATTTGATGGGTTACCACCCGACATACATGTTTACCTTTTTTATAAACTATATTAAAATAATTCAAAAAAATAAATATGAGGTACACACATGAAATTTAATCTTTAAATAAACATTTTTATGGTTTTCAATACAACCCTTATACATAAATACCATATCCATTTTATGTCATTATAGGTCCTTTCTTAGTCTATAGATTATATTTTAGACTAAGGAATTGGCTCAGTTAAAGCTCAGTTTATCCACATATAAGACAACAAACTATAAATAGATCTTTAGAGTGGAAATAATTCCCTTCCCTTATACACCAATTTTTTTTTCCAAAAGTTTCTTTTCGTTATGCCCTATAATTCCACACATAAATAATTTTCTTGATCCTTAGATACGCTTTCATGGGATTGTCGTACCACATTTCATGTATGATGGAAATCAAGCCTCTATTTCCCCATTGTGTCCACTGCTAAAGATCATAGAAAACTTCATACATATCTTATTTGGTGAGACTGAGAGTTGGTTATATTGTATTGTGTTAAAGATAATTTAGGGAAAAAAATTGGGATTGAACATGAAATATTTCACTCTAATCAACATATCAATTGTTTTCTCATTATCACTACTTTGTATTTCGTGTTCAATGTTCACATGATTCCTTTTGGGGT
The DNA here is from genome assembly GCA_963277665.1 of Viscum album. Lineage (NCBI taxonomy): Eukaryota > Viridiplantae > Streptophyta > Magnoliopsida > Santalales > Viscaceae > Viscum > Viscum album. The sequence continues at coordinate 1,891,574,424 of OY728158.1, read as the reverse complement.
CCATCCATTGACTAACATGAAAAAAACATTGTGTGAGAGAAAATAGTCTTAGTGAGAAAATTGAATAATCATTTACATTATGTCTAAATCAGGACATCATATTTTCAATATAAAATAATGGATTATTATCATAGGTTATTCATTTTCGTCATCCATTCAACCCCGTTATAATGTTTTGTAAAGAAAATGTGAATTATCCTAAAAATATACCTTGTGGGTGTCAAACCAGGTGCACAATAGGTCCCAATTTCGAATCCCAAGTTACACTCGAGTCAAGACCAAGACTCCATATTTATAGTTTTTACCCAGAGTTATATCTTTTAAAAAACCACATCCACTTGTAGTATGCAGACAGATATTTATTTCTTAGAATACCCACACAATTTCCTCTTTGCCATATTTTTTGGATGATATTATATATTTATCCTCAAATTCTATCGTAGGGTTATGTTACCTATTCAATGATTTACTAAATCAAGTTCCCAAGGCCTCTGCAAAAATTGATTTGATACAAAATGTAGTGACTCAATCCCAATAATCCAAGAGATGGTACCTACTACAATTACATTTTCATAATATAAATTTAAATCGTGTCTCAAAGGACCGAACAGTTTAGTAGTCTTAGTGAAATAGATACATACATGAATCTATCACTATAATTAAATGTAAAAAATAATAGCTAATATTTTCATCTTTTTCTTTTTCAGTAACAAATCGATTCCATCTAGAAAATCCACGCATATCAGTTATAGTAAACTTTATCGAATATTAGGGAAAGTAAAAAAAATAATGGTGAGCTAAAATTATCAGTAAGGGTTAATTATAACCAAGGTAATAATGAATCTATAAGAATAACAAATATGTTAAGCTAAATAACTAAGAAAACCATTCATTTAAATAACTAGATAAAGAAAAATCAATATGGAAAGGTTATAGTAACTAATAATACTTTCCATTAAAATAAATTGACATGGAATTATAAATATGGGAATGTAAATAACTAAAAACTACTTCTATTCAAATAACATGATAAGTAATAATCAATATGGAAAGGTAAATAACTCAACACACATTCCATTTAATCCATAAACTGCTAATGAAATACATTAGTAGATTCTATCATATTGAAATGTTGTTGATAATATTAACTAAATCTGAATAATGGGAATGCTTAAATATTGGACATCATGTTTCCCATGCACATGACACCTTTACTTTCAAGATCTATCCTCAAGATAGTATAAAACATACTTGTTAAAACCCACTTAAATGAGTATATCCATCTAATTCACCCCATGAGACTACTAATGCATTAATAGGTTTTCATTAAGTGGTCCCCAACCCATGTAGTTCATATTCAAATAATACCACACATATTGAATAATCGATTTAATTCAAAAACATTGTGCCCCATCAAATATCAGTATTGAGTAAAGAATATGAATTTATTAATATTTCCTAGATAATCGAATAACATTAAAATTAAACAATAAATATAAAAAATGTATATATTTTTGGTAATAATCATGTCCATTGTAAATGATATGGGTTTAAGGTAAATTTAATGTTCAATGATCAATGAAAAGTGAATAATAGAAGGGGAATATAATGACTAAAAATGATTCATGGAAGTGAATTTCAATATTATCCTTATTCAAAATAATCATAATCCACACAAATAAAAAATAAGGATTGTATAAATACACCATATACCCATTGGTGTTAGAAAAAGGGTTTTTTTATTGATGAAATTAAAATACCATAAAAAGATCCTTTAAAACATTCTTGAGGAAAATATCATTTTCATTTTGAAAAACATTTACAAAAAATTATTGAAAAAAAACTTTTAAAAACATTTTATTTTAATAAACCTTTTAAACATGTGAAGGAATACTTAAATAAATAACAGTCATGACAGTGGGTAATTTCATATATGTCGTAAATAATATTTATTTTTTACAACAAAAATGGAAGAAAAATTACTTGTTCGGAAAGAGATAATAAGATTCCATTGAAATGTTTTTATGAAAAGAAAAAATGAGAAAGATATAATTTAATAAAAAAAATTTAAAGAGTGGAAAAATATATTTTTGAAAAAAAAATTAGATTGCAATGTTTTATAAAAAAATTGATATCCCACGGTGATGGAAATCAAGTTGGATTTTATAAAAAAACAATCCTCAATATTTTTAAGTACCAAACAGTGGAAAATGGTACTATAAATTGAAAATATCATGGATAACTAGATTATAATAACATTAAATGGTTTATTAAACAATGATAAAATAATTTATTTTAAGGTAAATTCCTAAATAAGATTTCTAGATTGGAATGAAATTGTGAAATAAGCCCTTAAAATGATCACAATGTTAAAGTGATAATTAACCAATAAATAAATTATGTGTATCAAATTTAAATAAAAATACATTAATTTTAAATACATTAATATATATTAAAAATTTATTATACACATAATCTTAGAATAGTAACTACAATTAGGATATAATATAACCCAATGAAAAGAAGTCGAGTTATGAAGTTCTTTACCAATGGTATATTTTAATTCAAATTACCATGGATGAAATAATGAATATTGAAACTAAAAATACCATTAAGAATGAATTATTCAATATATTAAATGTAAATGTTCAATATATACACTATATAAAAGTAATTAGGTTCATATCATTACAATATGTCTCAATGTAATGAAATTGAGACGAAATCCATTACCTCACACTTTTCATTTCATTGAAAACGATTTAACCTCATGTATAATGGTTTTAGAAATATTAATAACTTATAAAGTAACCATATAAATACTTATTATATCATATATTATTCTTTTATAACCTCTTATCACCATTTTTTAGTAATCTTTTATTATTTTCACTGTTTCGAGTTTTAATTGCCCTGTTATTTGACTACATTTTGACTTTTTATTTTTTGTTCCTATTACACCGATCATGATTTGATAATAAATATAATTTAAACCATTATTTCAATATCATATATATATTAAGTATGTATTTGTTTAGATTAATCCATAACACTTTTAGGTAGGAAATGAAATACACTATTAATGGAGATGGTAGGACTTATTTACATATAAAACTTGTTTTCAAATTCATCTCATATTCAAAAAAAGAAAAAAAATAATATATATTATCATCCTTGTATCGTTTTTATGTAATATATATCAGATATTATTATTAAATACTTCCTTGACACATTCCATGTAAATCATGAATGAACCACATCGCTTCAAGAAGCGGTTGACCACCGTACACATGAGCGATGTTATCATATTCCTAAAAAATGTAAAGCATGAATGTATTTGTGATATAATAATTACAGAATATTAATAAAATAAAATATGTTATATATATATATCATATATAAACGATAAATACACCATTATTTCCAAACATGAAATGGGGTAATGGAGGAATGCGCGACATCGATTCGTGAGGGGGTAGTCTGTCGTAAACACGAACGATGACTGTGTAACCAATTTGACATAATTGTGACAGTTATAGGTAATAAGATTATTATAAAAACATCCTAGTATATTTAAGAAATGTAGGATATTATATCATCATGTTATAAAAATAAAAAAATGTGTTAAAGGAGGAAATAACATAAAAATGTGTGTTTAGAAATATTACCTCCTCATTGAAATTTCTCTTTAGTTTTGCACTAAAATAGAAAAATGATTGATTTATACAAAAAAAATAAGGCTTATATTATGATGGTGAAGGTTCTGGGTGCATCGGAAGCGCGTTGGTGGGTGTACCCAACTTTACTTTAAACGTTAACAATGATCAATCTGAGATCCATCCTAATGATAAAACGTCGGATCTTCGGAATAGAAAGAAGAATGAAAAAGCAATAGGGGAGTCCGGGAAACATATATAAGATCACTATATGTTGGTTAAATTTAATTTAATTAACTAACAATAATTACCTTGATGGAATTCTCTATTCGTTGATGTTTCTGGTCACGATCCGATGTGATATGTCATTGCGTCGTAGAATCCAAGTATTGGATTCCCCTAGTAGACATCCACACGTGCTCCACATATCTCTAGAAATTGCTGAAGGGATCTTAGGGTTCTAGAGCAGAAGATCCTTCACTTTTGATATCCTCCTTCTATCACCTTGATCCCGTGGAGGTGGATCTCTCTCTCATAGCTTGAGAGCGTTCTTGGTGGAAAAAGGATTCTCTCTTGCGTTGAGAGCTTTTCCAAATCCAATGTGCACAACCACCAAAATGTATAGGATAATGAGGAATATATAATTGGGATTTTAATTGCATATAATTATAATAAAATGAATTAATTACCTGAAATCATTTATTCATTTCATTTAATTCTTAGTAGTTAACTATGTCTAATAATAATAGTTGACCATTATTATTACTTGACATGCGCCCAGAGAATTACACCAAATATTATTTAACTAAATAAATAATATTATTTCTCATAAATTGTAACAACCCAATATTTCATGGTACATTATCTCTTCAAAGTAATTCAATAACTTGGGTTATACACAACCCTGAGTTCGAGCGCACCACGACTTACCAAAATAGCTGTTCAAAATGTGGTTATTAATAGTACTAAATGAATTTTTAATTTTATATACTCCATATAATTTTATAATTCATATTATTTATTTCTTAGACATAATATAGGAACAAATTATTTTTTTAAATAATAGAAGTATTTTTCAAAAAAATGCAATTTTACCGCATTTTAATAGTGAATCATTTTTAAATATAATATTTGAGACTTTTATATATTCAATTTGAAAAAATAAAATTCTTCTTTATAATTCGGACATTAAAATTTACTTTGGATGATATTTTGGTATTTTTCTGATAATGTTCATTTTCTAATGAATAGTGAGAAATAGTGTATTGTAATTCAAAACTGCCTTTTAATCTAATCTATTTATTTGGTAAAATTATCTTTTTAAATTTTTTTAAAGTGTAATCAGATTATATTTTTACCATTTAATCCAATGTTTGTATTTGGAAGTAATTTCCCTTTGAAATTGATCAAAAAAAGTGTCAATCTTTTGATAGTTATTATTTCCTAAAAACACGCTTTTTGTTTTGACAATGGGAATTAATATTAAATTAATTAATGAAACTTATATGTATTTAATTTGTTAAAATATAAATCATATTTTAATTTTTAATATCAAATATATATTTGGATGAATATTTTGAATTTTTCTGAAAAACTTCAATTTTTGATGAATAGTGAAAACAGTGAGTAGTAATTAAAAACCGACTTCTTCATTTAAATGAAATTTTACCACTTCTTTGAATTGAATTTTGAAAATCTGACATACATGGTTGTTATTAGTAAGTAAAATTTGGTTCAATAAGATGAAAATAATTTTTGGTGAATAGTAATTTTTGACTTTTATTTACCACGGTTAAAGGGAAATAAGGCTATTCACGATAAAAAAACTATAATAATAAAAAACTGCCTTAACACTTGTATTAACCTTATTGGATGAGTCATGGCCGACCATGGACATCCTTGGGTAGATTTTGGGACTCCACGGAGCAATTTAAGAGTGATAATGAGAGTTTATTTTAAATAACTAAAAGTGAAGACAAAAATGACAATAACAAATACCTTTTAGAAAATCAATTCTTTTATGAGGTTATATAAGTTATATTTTAGACTATAAATTTTCATTCTAAATATAAAAATATTTCCTACATCATGGTAATTTTTTTATAATTTTTAGACATCAAATGAATTAAAATATTTATGACACAATAATGATATAGTGTTTACCTCATTAATGAATTATTTCAATAAATAAGATTATAAATATTAAAGAAATATTTAAAACCTGTAAAATTCTTATTGGATAATTTTATTTTGACCATTATTCATCTCATCAATAACTTAAATTATTTTTTTCCCTTTAGAAACCTAAAATAATAATATAATAAAATAATATTTTCACACTTTCCTAAAGAGCCTCTCCTCCCCCTTACAAAAATCCCTCAATTATAACCCATTCCTCACACTTATCAATACCCTTGGCTCGTCCAACCCATTCCAAAATAAGCACTCAATATCCCTCTCTTACACCTAGAAGCCTTACCCTAAAAATAAGTAACATCAAGAAGTCATTTTGGTTCGAACCCAAGGGAGTTACCAAACTAAAGGTAATAGTTTCTCTTAAATGTTTTTATTTTATTTTACTTCTCCATCCCCTAAACCCTTTTTATTTCATTATTTTATGGCAAAAATAGTATCCTCAATATACTAGGATGTTTTTACGAGAATTATTCGATCAACACTTACACACACATCCATCTAATGCGTAAATAACATACTGTTTCTGTGGATGGAAAACTAACACCTCAAAAAACGATGATTGCTCAATTATCTCCTATCGCCTCTCATTGTGGACATTAAGATGGAACTGTATTTATATATGATATATAGAAATTTTATGTTTTCATTATGATTTTGTATTCTTAATTTATAACATACCTTTATGGTTTCCATAATGGGAAAACACGGTAATTTAAATTGAGGAAGTGTGGACTACCGCCCCCTCAAATTGATATGACTTGTTAATGCCATATGTGGTACATATAAAGGATGAAGTTAATGATATTATGTATTATATTATACTATAATTATAATATACCTATATATCATAATATTTTAATTTCATTAAAATACTAAATAGAAATAAAAGTAGCGTTTATGCGTACGTACGGCTTATAGTCTCCATGAACAGTGCATTTCATTTCACATATCCAAATGTTATGTACTATTATAAATATATATATATATATACACTGGATATATATGATATATATTATATCTAAATCACTAATATCATTCTGGAGATAATGAAATTTTGACCACATGGTCAATTTGTAATTATATCAAGTTCATTGGTGAATAAAGTTCTGAACATCGACCAAATGTCCGATATGAACTCAAATAATTAACTAATTTTTATAGAAAGGTAATAAGTGATATAAAAGGAATAATAAAAATTAAAATTGTTCTTAAGGAAGTATAAATTAACTTAAGATTATTATTTAGTACGAACAAGGACCATATGATTCATGTCGAACATGAGGTAAGGGGTTTCTTCTATCACTTTTAATTCCGTGAGATTTCCATTATTCACCACTTGTTTATTGCATGTGGTGTATTGTGTACTACCATTTGATATATATTATCATGATAGTATTTATATTCATGATATTATTTGATTCATTTGGTGGTTATTAACTTTGGGTCATATGACTTGATTGATTACAATGAGGTAAGGGGTTTTGATCTCGCTTTTTTTCCCATGCAATTCATGCTATATTTGCCACTATTTACTTTTTTTGGTCCATGTACTTCCCATCATTATATAATTTTTGTAATATACTATAATTTATTGGTATGTACGTATTCATTGTATGATCTTTATTTCATAGGGTGTATGTTTCTTAAGTTACCAAATCGGTAAGGAAATTTCTAATTTCAATTCTCACTCATTAGGTTTTACACATACTTTATTGATCATTTTACTCCAAGAATATGTGTGAAATAACTATTTATTTATTTATGTATTAATTAAAATCTCTTTGGTATGGGTATACTTTTTATACACATAATCACTCCACTGATAAATTCTCATGTCGTCGATATGAACTTGAAAAGTGTAATTTTAACTCAATTTCCATTCATTTAGTTAAACATCCAAGTCATTAGTGTTGTTTTACAAGAATATGTGTGAATGTCCTATGATTTATTTACAATGAATATCCAATCATAAATAGTGTATTTATATTTTTCACACATAATTATGTCATTGATTTATCCTTAACCTAAGGATACGATCTTTATAAGGGATTTCATCTCAATTTACATTCCATTGAGACCTCTTTGTCATTATGTAGCAATTCAATTTTATATGGTGTATATACTGTCCTTTGACATATTATATCATGAATCCATTTATTCTAATTATATTTTAACATTTTTATTAATGATTTTTTAATTATTTGTATTCAAGAGTCACTCATTTTGTTAGGAACTCTTAAACTAAAATATCGTTTTAAATGTTTTAAAGATTTATTATTCTAAATATTTCTCTTTGATGTCCATGTTTTAAAAAATGGTTTTAATGATTTTTTTATATTGACATGAATGTTTTGAAATTCCTTTCAAAATATTCAAAGTGGTCTGGGATACTTTGATTCAAAAATATATTTTAAATTACTTCTTTGATAAACAGTACGACTTTTAAATGCTTTGAAGAAAAAAAGGGATATTTCTCTCAAATACTATTTATTTCATCTATGTCAACATCCTTTGATATATTTTAAACATGATTTAACTTGATTTATTATGATATTATCTTCTATATTTTATTTAAGGTTTTGTGATATTTTGGACTCTAGATGTGTTATTTTTATACCATTCGTGGATTATGGTTAAAATATTAACATTTCATATGCTAGTCTTAATGGGAATGATTATATTTTATTTCAACCTTTTCATATGAGAAAATCCTTGGACTTAGTAAGTAATGAGTGGATCCCCCTATATCTCTTAAATGCATCAGTAGGTCTGGTGAGACAAACTAGTGTCTTGGCATAAGGCCTTGACAAAATCTTGTTTGCAGTCTTGGCACGAGACCTTGATTATGTTGTTATGAAGTCTGGCATTATGCATTCCATCATTATGAAATTAGCTATAGATATTATATGTGATTATTAGACTAGTAGAATATCTATGTGAATAATTAAATGAAATTAATTGATTTATCTTTTCTATATTATGTCGATGTTTAATTTTAAAATGATTTTGTTTTAGTCTTATACATTACCTTAAATGTTTATGCTTATTTATAAAAGTTTAAGCTATATTGTTATCTTTACTGAGCATCTGAGCTCACCCCTTTCTATGTTTTATTTTTCCCAGGATGTGAAGAGGTAAATAATGATTAACCCATAGGGATAGGACAAGGATATTAGTATGTTCAATGGGGGTACAATTTTGTTTTTGTTTATTTCATGATGTAATGTAAAACTTATGTTTGTATCTAGCATTTCCAAGGCTACTAATCTGGTCGGAATTTTTAGACATGATTCCTTGTATCATGCCAGTGTTATGTAATAATTAACCGACTCTGGTTAACGGGGTTGGGGCGTTACATAAATTCCTAGAAAAAAATACAAATCGTTTATATTTAATATACACAGCATGTACATTTTATTTTTCCATTTTTCTGTATTTCCTCTACTACATTTATTAGTCCATGAATAATGGATATTTATTTGTCAAATAAATATGACTACATTACTCACTAATAATTATATTATTTTGACAACAATATATTCTCTCAAATAACTAGTGTCAAAATAAACATGATTAGGCATCCTTGGATAATTATTAAACCACAATCAGGAATAATATTTATTCAACTTGTTAAATTAATATTTAAATGAGATACTTTGACATACTTATGGTGTGACCCTCTAGGACTATTTCTCAGTGGAATTAGGTGGAGCCTACCAAATTTACATGTTTGGCGTCTAGAAACACACCAAGTCACCCATAGAGAAAGAATTTAACACTATAATGATGTTTCACCTCCTAGGAACACTTACCTTGTAATGTAATCCCTTTGTCTCGATATCTTGAATCAAGCGAGTTTCATGAAAGTTCCATCAACCCATGTACTCAATAATTCTTTATTTGACTTCCTAGAATTGAACTTGTCATTTCTCACCATGACCAAGGATTTATTTAGGCAATATTAATTCCATCAAAGGGCCTAAGATTACTACTTCTGTTATGGAACAGAAGGAAAAAATCCTTTCTCACATTATTTATTAATGTTGTATTACTCATGAAACACCCAAAATATCCAACCTCACTATAAATATTGTGTCGTCATAGTTTTTTTAATACATATAAGTGTTCGAGTTGTAATACCGATTAATAAAAATCTTAAAGTCTAAGGATTAATACACACGTCCGCAAATATAAACATCCAATGACACAATGAAATGTGGATTTCCTACTAGCGGGTCTCGTTCTCATAATATCCTCCTAGATAGTACCAAGGGTGCACACCGTGAGAATGTGCCTCAAAGTTTTATGAGTCCTCACCCCTAATGGACTTTATTATTTGTGTCCCTCAAATAATATCATCCGTCCATAAAACATATATTCAAGAACAATGTTATGACACTTCTGGGTTATCATCATTTCATTGATCTGCTATGACCCCTTAACACAACAGTTATCCTTAAAACATTATCACCTGAATTGTCATACAGAAAAATAATCAAGATGTGATATGGTATTTATTAATGAATAAAGTAAAAAGTAGTTGGTTCTAAGACACCAACTGCAATAGATGGTAGGTAATTTATAGATTTTTTTGGGTAGTTATTTTATAATCAAATGTTTTTTATGGTTTTATGAGAGGAGGATAGGGGGTTGATTTTCATTAGTGAGGTGAGTGTAACATTTGTAAGTTGTTGAAAAAGTGAATTCCACCCATGTTTGTTTCATGTAATGTTTCTCCAATAATGAATAAAATTATATAATATACGAAACAATTAATAAATATTTCCTTAAAATGCTATTTTATAATTTTATTGGTCCTGTTTACACTAATGTTTAAATTTGATTCCCTTAGTGAACTTATTTATCTCATAATCATTATGATTAATTTTAGTTGTTTTCATTAATCAATTTTAAAAACTATTTGGTTGGAATTATTGGAAATTAAAAAATATTTTTATCCCAAATAGGTAATAATTTTTTCCAATTTCAAATCACATCATTGAAATTTTTTAATTTAAAATGAATTGGGAAATGAGAGAGGGAATCATGTTTTTAAAGTAAAGATGTTCGGAATGTCACTATGTCTTTATATCAAAATTCAATAAAACATTTTATTAAAAGGAAATAAATTTTATTAATAGTTGTAAATTTTATTCTATGTTTCTTTAAAACCAATTTAAAATATATTTTAACATTATAAACTACTTATAAGAAATGTTATATTTCAAATAATGTTTGGTATTTTGCACTATTCACTAAAAAAATCAAACCTTTGAGAAAAACACCAAAATTATATGTAAAATAATTTAGAATTTTAGATTTAAAAAATGAATTTTATTTTTTACTTTAAAATTTATAAAAAGATTCAAAATTAAATTTTCAATAAAGTTAACCATTAAAAGGTTGCCAAACTACCTTGAGAAAAAACGGTTTTTAATAGTAAAATTGGATTTATTCATATCTTATGACAATAAAATATATTGGATGAAGGTAAATTTTTTCATAAAATATATAATATATATAAATTTAATTACTATCACACATTAATATTTATTAATGTAATTCATTATGATGAAATTCCTTTGGGTACAAAAAAAATATTTTCTAAAAAATATTTCTTTTATATTAAATTTGTTTTAGAGTTTTTTATAATTAATTGGAAACAAATGAATTTTTTTATTTATATATAAAACATATAATTTTATAAATTAGTTAATCTTAATCATAACTTCCAATTGTAAAAGAGGGAGATAATTGACATTTAAAAAATAATATTAATACTATTTTGTAAAACATGGTCTTGAATGTAACACAATCCATCAAAGAAAGTTGTTGTTAAATATAACACAAGCTAACTCAATGTTGTGTAAATTATGAGATATATCAAATATTTAATTTATATAAACAGTTAATTATATTCTTATGTCACAAGAAATTATATTCCCTTTTATGTTTGGTGTTTCGTGTCATACAAGCTTTTTAATAAAATGATATTCCTTTAGAATTTTGGGGTGTTTCGGGATAACTATTTATTTTTGAAACAAGAAGAGTGTAATTCTGATTTGTTTGTTCAAATTATATTTGGACCCTATATCCATGGTTTAGTTTGATTTTCTGTCTATGAATTCAATGTTTTTTCTACTCCAATAGGATCCATAACCTGCTGGACCATGACTATAGTTAATTTTCAAAGTTTATACATTTATAGCCATGAATTTTGACCATGGATATAGCAGAATTTTCTAGTTTTTAAAGGTTAAGAGATGTAAGTATAAGGGTACATTACAAAAATTACCCATACCATAGTGAAAATTTCAAAACAACCCTTTGTATGTTGTCATTTAACTCCCAAAAAAACATCAAAATGACACAATACTATATGGGTTTTATTTAATCACCTTACAAAGACAGAACCCTTTATTGATATAAGATAATATTTCTCTCTTTATTAACTATGATGAATTTATATTATTGATGTGATAAGGTTATATGGGGTACTATATTCCATTTTATGTGATCGAGATCTAAGGATTACCTTGATGTTTTAGAAAAGTCTTCAATAGGCTCTAGTTATAGAATTAAGCTTCATTATGATGTACCATCCTTAGATAGATTCTCAATCTGAGAGAAAACATCAATCCCTATAAGATATTATGATACCTTATTTTATATATTCCAAAGTTGGTTGGGATTTAAAACCTCCCCTCATTATGTTTTATTTCAACAATAGCTTTCACTTGAACATTTAAATGGCACCCTATGAATCCCTATATGAAAAGAACTGTAAAAATCCAACATTATTAGATGATATTGGATAAATAAATCTATTGGGACCTAGGATTTATAATGAAATGATAGATAAATTCAGATTCATTTTAAAATAACATTAAACATGCTCACATTTCACAAAAACCATACATAGAAAATCATTTGCTTGATTTTGAATTTGATGTTTGTATGAAGTTTTTTATAATAATCATATGCTTGATTTTAAAGTCAGTTTCATTTATCATAGCATAACATTAACCTCTCTCAAGATCATGATAGGTTTTATATATCTCTGATGGGGAAGTACATACATGATCCATCATTTGTAATGAACTTAGAGGTTGTATTAATAGAGGAAGATCATTTTTATGGTGAAAAAATAGTATAAATTTTGGATCATAGAGATAAATTGTTAAATAACAAGACTACTCACTTGGTAAAAGTTCCTTTGAGAAAGCAAAAAATTGAAGATGTTACATGGGAACCCAGGGATGTAAAAAAACGATATCCCAATTATTCTAAATCATAGTGATAATTTTTCAAAGATAAATTCATTTTTAGGAGGGTGTGGGGTATAATTTTTCACCATGATATCTTGAAAATAGTTAAAAAAATATTTATTTGATAGTTTTCATTATACAAAACACAAAGTTTAAACAAACCAAAATATACTACTAAAATGTTATTATTCAAAGAATAATTATCATCCAGTCCATAGAATGGAATCTATGAATAGGTTTAACTAAATTATAAAAAAGTTATGGTTACATATTTATAATATTAATTCTTTGGTTATAAATTGATTATAAATAAAATCAATTTAATGAAATATAAATATTTTTTTGAAAAACGTTTTTTGTAAAAAGTATTTTATTCTCAGAAAATTAAATTAATCACTATTAGTAAATTATTTTACTAAAATTATTATACTATTCATTAAATAACTTTTTTTAACATTCATTCAACATTTTTATATTCATGGGATAATAAGAAACCATGATTTATGCATAAATAAGTATTTTTTTTAAACACTTTTCATCACTTTAGCAACCCAACCCAAGAAGCACAGAGTTGGTGTCTACTACTATTACATTTGCATTATAACAAGGAATCAAATCATGAAGGACTAAAGATTTTAGTATTCCTAGTAAACTAGATGCGAACATGAGTATTTTGTTGCATATTAATACATTAATTACAACACATTGTCTTCTGGGATAACAAATTTATTACATCGCGTATATCCCTACATATATTTTATCGTATGCTTCATGGATTAAAGGGGAAAGGAAAAAAAATAAGGGTGATCTAAAATTATCATTAAGGGTAAAGAATATAACAATAAATAATTAATCAATAAAAATAATAATTATGGCATGATAAATAACTGAACACACATACCATGTAATCAAGAAACTAAGACGTATGTTCATTAACAATATTGAAAGGTAATGACTAGAAACACAATCTATTCAAATAACTAAATAATGCAATAATAAATATGGTATGCTGTGAAATTGAAACACATTTCATTTAATCAAAAAACTGAGAATGGAATGCAAATATATATATATATATGTCAACACAAAATCTTACGGATGAATAATAACTGAATCAAAATGAGGGAAATTATTAATTATTGGATGTCATTTATCTAGAACATGAACCCCCACAATTAGGAACTTTCACAATATAGTTTACGTTTTTAGTTAGTAACATATGTATTCTTATTATAATCAAAGTAGAAGGGTTTATCTATAACTATTTTATCTCATGAGACTACTGATTCATCGTAGTGATTTCATTATTTGGTTCTCAACCCGTACGACTTACCTTAAATGGTCTCCAGCACATCTCATTCTTGTCCCATGAATTCCTCATACCGAATAATCAATATTCCTTATCAAATATATATATTATATAATGTTTATTTATTTATCAATATTTCCCAAAATAAACAAATAAAATTTAAATTAAACACTATATGAAAAATGGTATATGGTTTTGGTAATAATCATATCCCTGAAAAATGATATGGATATTTAGGGTAAATTCAATGTCAAATGATCATGGGAAATTGAATTTTTTAAGGGGTATAAAAGGATTAAAGGAAGTGAATGGTAATACTATCAAACTAAACTTTAATCATAAATTATCTAGAGGAATAATAATGATGGTATCAACACAAAATATCCAAGTTTGAGTAAAATAAATGGTAATTTTCATTGATTAATAGAAACAATACAAAAATATCTATAAAAATTTCTTGAGGAAAATATTATTTTATTTTAAAAAGCGTTTGGAAAAACCATTTATTTTAAAATTAATTTGGAAAGTATTTTCTTTAAAAAGTAACAATTTCAATATATAAATAAATCTTCAAATAAAAGATAGTAGGTAAATAATAACCATCCATATGAGCTAAAAATAGCATTCTATTTCCATAGTTAAATGGTTAGAAAAATACCTTGATCATAAAGTGAAAATAAGATTCCTCTAAAAATAATGGTAAAAGAAAAAAAGAATGAAACCTTTCATAATAAAACATTTTAGAAAGGTTAAAAACTTTTTATGATTTTTTTTGAAAAATATGTTTTTATGAATAAAATAGGTTATTTGTTTAAAGATAGAATTGATGTTATGTTCTCTTAAATACATTTTTCTTAAAAAATTTATGTACTGAAGAGAAGAAAATTGGTAATATTATATAAAAAGGGTCATTAATAGATAGAAGAGAATAAAATAAGTGGTTTTGTTAGAAAATGATCAAAGAATATATTCTAATGAAACTTTAAGTGTAAATAATCTCAAAAAATTGATATTTTGAAGTAAACCCTTGAAAACACCATAACATTGATGTGAAAATCAATTAGTTAAAAGAATATGTGTGTCAACTGTAAATCCAAATAAAACAAGTGAAACTAAAATAATAGATTTTAAAAAATGTGATTACACACATATTCATAGAATATTAACAACAATAAGGATGTAATATCATCCAATGAAAAGAAATTGGGTTATAAAATTATTTTCCACAGCAGAAACTGTAAGTGTAAATCCCATTAGATAAAATAATTCAAATTAAATCACAAAATATCATGAATAATGAATTATTCGTGACATTAAATTTAAATTTTTCAGTATTTAAACAAAATATAAGAAATTATATTCACAATAATAAATTATACCTCAATGAATAGGAATTATATTGAAATATCATTAAAATTATTCTTGAGTAAAAGAATCTTTAAACATTCGAAAGTGACACATTCAACTTTGAAACTTTTCAATCAAATCCCTATAATGGAATAACATAAATTAAAGTCTTAAATACCATAAATATAAAATAATTCAATATAAAATATATAAAAATAATTAGTAAATACACCACATAATGAATTATGTTTGTAAAAGGTCATATGCCTCATGGAAAGAAAAGTGAGACAGGAATCATTTACCTTGCATTTCCTTTTGAGGGAACATCATTTTGGCATTGGTACAAGTGTTTTTAACATTTCAATAACTTTTAAAAAAACAATACTTTTATTTATAATATAATATATAAAATTATTAAATTTCTTATTACCTGTTTTCAAGTAAAATTTCATTATTTTTATTATTCCTGGTGTTAATTACCTAGTTTCTCATGTATGTTTTGAATATTCATTTTTTTTAAAATTAATTAGATAATGTTTCCATCATCTATAGAGTGTAAAAAAATATTTAAATATAATATATTTCTATTATATATGAATTTATAATAATCTATAATATTTGGAGACAAAAAATGAAATGCACCATTCATGGAGACAGTAAGTCATACGTACGCATGAATGATACATAAATTTCATTGTCAAATTAAAATATTTAAAATTAAATTATAAATATATATATTATACGTCCATTATCATATATATGTCATATAATTCATGCATATTTATTAAAATGGTCTTTTTATACATTCCATGTAAAGTGTTAAAGTGTCACATTGCTATGAGGATGCAGTAAGACTTCCTAAAACGATGTTATTATATTTACACAAAATAGAAAGTATAAAGGAAAGTATTATAATATAATACATTAATGATAATAAATTAATAAATATGATAAATATGATATATTAAAATCATATCTATCATAATTACTAACCATGAAAGGTTGTAAATGAAAAATGAACAATCATCATGTTGTGAGGCGGTAGTTCGCCTTACCCTAAGGGTAAGTTCGTTACCCATTAGATGGAAGTGTGTATATATTTTGGTAGAACCCTTACATAAAAAAATCATCATATTTTGGATACTAGTGTTATTATATAATAATGTAATAAGAATTTTCGATGGGGTATATAATTGAAATAATACTAAAGAGCTTGAGGAAAGATGTTACCTCTTTTTTAGTAACTCCTTTTGATTTTCATCAAAGGGAATATTTTGATGGATTCCTAATCAAAGGGATGTATTTAGAATGTGGTGAGGTATTTTTAAGAGATATTTTGGTAGATATTGGAAAATATAAATTTCCTTTAGATATGTGAGGAAGTGGGAGGGGTGAGTTTCTTTTTATAGTAGAGGAGGAGTCACACTCTTGTAAATTTTTGGAAATAGAATTCCACCAATGTTTTCCCATGTAAATTGTATCCAATAATGGAAAAAATATATAAAATTGACTATAGGTTCAAAATATTTCCATTTAATGTATTTTGGAAAAGTTTCTAGGTCATTGTTTCCCTTATGTTTAAGGTTTTGTCCATTGTTAGGCTAGTTTTTCTATTAATCATTGTAAATAATATTAATCACATTCACAGAAATTTTTTTTATCAAAAATTGAGTTTAAATTATTATAAATTATAAATTATTAATAATAAAAATATTTAATTAATTATTCCAAATTAAAATCACAGATTTGGTAGAGATTAATTTAAAATTAACCCTGTAGATGGGATGAAAATACGGCTTTTTAATGTAAAAATGTTCATAAGGGTGGAATGTTTTTATATCCAATTTCAAAGTTAAATTTATTCCAATGGACTAAATTGTCTTAAATGATATACCATTTATCTAATTATTCATTAAAACATATAAAATTATAATTTAACGATATAAATAAATTATACATAAAAAAACTTTGAGTTAAAATTCAGTATTGTATCACTATTCATCGAAAAATGAAACTATACTGTAAAATTTAAAAAAATTACTATAACCAAATTTCAATATTTTGGTTTAATAGATTAATTTTGTCTTATAATATATGATTTATAAAAGTTCAAAATAAATTATTTAAAATAAGTTCCCTATTAAAAGGTGGTAAAAATGTCTTTATAAAAATATAGGTTTTTATGTCTAAAATTGGGTTTGTTATCATCTTATCCCAATAAAATAAAATAGATGAATACCAAAAATATATTATTGAATATAATATATATATATATGTTACATTAATAAAAATCACTAATTTTAATTACTTTAATGTTTTAGGATAAAATAGCTTTGTGAGCATAAAAATATTATTCTATAAAAACATTCCCTATTGTAGAATTGAATAGAGTTTAATCAATAAAGTGTTCACAAGTATGGGTTTTTCACCCCAGGCCATTGACATTACCTTTATATGTTTCATCTCTTCATGGCTAGCTGTCTCATTTATGGGGAAGACTCATGGTTTTTTCAAGGCCACCTGAGGTCTCAGATAGGGGGACCCTCTATCCCCTACCATCATCATTATTTCCCAAGATGTGCTTAGTCGTTTACTTAAAAGGAGCAGGAACCAAGGGCATATTCTTCCATATTAGAGTTGTACACTCCCCTCTAGCATGACTTACCTCGTATTTGCTGATGACACCTTGGTTTTCTGGAATGACAGAATAAGATCAGTCCAAAGCTTCAATAAGGTGATGGAGGAATATTGTCATTGGAGCGGTCAACACATCAACCACTCCAAGAGTAAATTTTTCATATCCAATAAGTGTGAGGAAAGGCGTGTGGTCACTTTAGAGAATAGTCTGGACCTGAAAAGAGGCAGTTTTCCTCTTGATTACCGTGGTGAACCTATCTCCCCTCAAAGACACCAAATCCATGACTTTGATCACATTGTGCATAAAATCACGGGAAGAATACTCAATTGGAAGAACGGATTTCTATCCTTTAGAGGCAGGATCACACTTATCAATAGCATGTTGTCTTCTTTTCCTGTTCACACGATGGAATCCATCAGATTCCATAAGGGAGTCATTACCTCCATTGATTGAATACTTACTGGTTTTCTCAGGGATGCCTTCTCTAAAGGGAAATGTCACTGGGTCTCTTGGGGGAGAATGGATCAACCAATCCGGGATGGAGGTATCGACGTTAGAAACCTTTTTGACACCATTCAGTGTATGCATGAAAAACTGGCTTGGGAGGATTTAGAGGGACGGTCCTTGTGGGGCAGGGTGATGTGCACTCGATGTAGTGATGCTCCTACTTCTGGGTATTGTTACATCTCTCCCCTCTGGTCCATGATTGTTTCTTTCCTTCTCCCCCTCCAGCCCCTGTCACATTGGGTCATTGGTAAAGGGGATATCCTATTTTGGCACCATAATTTGGCTGGATCAATGCTTGGTTTTCCTAGATGCCCGATCACTCAGATTTCTTTTAAGAAGGCAAGAAAGTTTCCAACCTTTATTGGGATAGTGTTGAACCAAGACCAGCAGGAAATCTATGATAGCATTGAGTTGAACATGGAGCCCGACCAGTGCGTTTTCACTCCTTTAGCTTCAAGAATATTTTCCCCCAAAGAGTTTTGGAAAACCCTGTACTCTCACGATAGTCCAAACCCATGGCATGAGATTATGTGGTGTAGTAAAATTCCCTCCATGTATAATTTTCCCTCCTAGCATATTTGGAACTATGAAGTTCCGACTGATGAAAATATCCAAAATCTTTTCATCCCTACCGTGTCTAGATGTACGTGATTCCATGCTAAGGAGGAGAGTTCTTTCCACATTTTCTTTAAAGGGGCATGGGAACATGAGGTGTGGAGCTTCTTTGGAGGTCTTACTTCTTATAATGGGATGACCTAATCTGAGGATACCTTCATGGATCAATGGTTCTAGATATCGGAGACAAAGGCTCAGGATGCGGTTTTAATCACCAGGTTTTTTTCCTCTAGAATGCACTGAATAGAGCTAGAAACGAAGGATATTTCCTGTCTGGGAGGTCTATCATTATCATAACCCTAAGTCTGATCATTTAACTCCTCAGGTCGAACAACCATTTTTGGAATACTCACATTCTTAGTCCTCTTCAACCGAACTTAATGGTCGTCGCTGGTTCTCTCAACGCTAGTGCAGGTCGCTAGGTATGCTGGAGGCCTTCTTCCCCGGGTATCAAGTTGAACACTGATGGTTCCTCCTGGTAGGGCATCATGTGGGGTGGAGGGGTGGCCCGTGACCCCAGGGGCTCTGTCATCCTGTTTTTTACAGCACAGTATGGGTGTTTCCATTCTCTCCAGGCCGAGTCTTTTTCTATGCTCTCTGGTCTCATGATGTGTTTCCAACATAATATTCTCATCAGTAAAATAGAGACAGATTGTATGGTCCTCTTCAATGCTCATCAAGGTATAGGTAATACCCTCTGGTCTATCTCTTATGTTATTAGAAAATGCAAAGGTCTCCTTACAAGAAATATTAAAGTGGATCACACTTGGCATGAGGGTAACAATGTGGCTGATCATCTAGCCTCCATTATGTCTCACAATTCATTCTTTTTGGGCCTCGATGGTAGGAGCACTCTCAATGTTGAGGGAGATGAACTTGTGAGAGGGGATTCCCTTGGCTTACATTATTTTAGAACCCCATGATTTTTTCCTCTTTTCCCCTGTTGGTTTAAAATTTCTTGATGTTTTCCATGCCTTTTCTAAATAAATAATATTGAGATGAGATGAGATGTAACATATTCTATTGAAGAAAGACAATCTTTCATGTAACATGAGATAAAAATTTATTTATTGCAAAGCAATATATATAATATATCAAATCTATTTAAAATAGTGAATATATTTTAATCTCTTGGGATATTTTATTCCATTAAACACTTGGAGTTGTGTGTAATACACAATATCGAATATAATTTTTTTAATTTCTAATTTTTTGGCCTTACCTTATGAAAATATTAATTAAATGTCATCCTTGAAATTTAATCATAATCCTTGTGGGGGAAATTGTCTCATTTACAGTGTTTGAAATCCTACATCATGAGAAAGATTCATAATAAATCCTCTAGAAAAGAGTGAGTGGTAAGTACAAAGGTCACTTGGAATAACATATAACTACATATCTATATATGAGTTCATTAGTGGAATCTAGATATATGTTCATAGAGGAAATGAATAAGTATTAATAGGGAGTTGTTGAGGTCATCAACCCCAAAAAATTGAATGATCAATGGAATGTTGATGGCCCCAATGTCATAAATCTTTGTTGATTTAGAAACCATTGGTTAAAAAACAATTAAGGTATTATGAAAACATTTTTTTGTTCATTTTCCTATTGTTGAGTAATTATTTTACTACCTACTGATATAAGGATATATACATACTTATTATCTTTATATTACAAAATTTTCATACTTTTTTTATTATTTTATCAATTTCCAATTCGTCCACTACATCAATTAATGGATATCAAAAAATTAACTTCGATGTTTGAATCAATAAAATAAATTTTTAATGGATTATATATCCCTTAAAAGTGGGATAAGTCATTATATTTTCCTTTAACTATTCTTCAATTTGTATATGGTTAATACATTAATATATAAATCCTAGAAAGTGAAACTATTGGTTCATCATTAATATTTATTTTTAAAATTGTTTATCTAAAATAAATGAGAGATTACCCAGGACATCATGTAGGCTAGTGGTATGCATGAAACTGTTATCGTCCTTTGGTCAAGGGTTCAATCCCCACCACCTTATATGTTTTCCCTTTTCAAAAACCATATTAATATACCTTCAAAAATAAATATGAAGTACATCCTTGAAATAAGGTTAATCACTAAATATCATTTTAACTATGGTTTTAAATACAACGTCAATAAATAAATACATAATCCATTTTATTTAAACATAGTTTATTCATCATTCTAAGGTTTATCCTATTTTATTAATTGTCATTATCTATTCATATCATTCTGAATGATATGTATGTAAAATTTGAATAATCATAAGCCTATACCAGGAGAGTATAAAACTAGGTATGTAGTAGGGCTTATTTTTGTGTACTAGGGTTTATCGAGTTAGGATCAACACAACTTATCATGGTTAATACTCATTGGTACATCTATTCCAAAACCACATCCACATGTATTATCCATATAGGGATTTATTTCTAAGAAAAATACAAAATCCCTTTATAACTAAAACTTTAGTTTGTTCTTCTATACATATCCAAAACTTTTACCTCAGCGATTGTTATATAATCTATTTTTTCCAGAATCTAGTTCCCAAGTTTGCTACTAAAATATTGTTGACACCAAATATAGCAACTTGACCCCAAAATCATGGAGATTGTTTCAACTATCATTCAATTGGAATAATTAAAAGGAATAAAATCCTGATGGATTGAAGAGTTTAGTAAAATTGGTAATGTAACACCTCGACCCCAGAAACCCAGAGTCGGTGCATTGTTTTAATACATTTGCATGATTATAAGGAATCATGTCCTAAAAGACCAATCAGTTTAGTAGTATTGGAAAATAGATTTCATACATGAACATTACATTAGATTTTAGAAAATAAAACACAACATAAATGATCCTTTGATAATTCCATTAATCCCCTAGATTAACTATTTTTATCAATCATAATACACAACTTGGAATCCTGGGAAAATAAAACATAAGAAAGGGGTGAGCTTAAACGCTCAGTAAGGATAAAAATATAGCGGAAAATTTCACAAATAAGCATAAACTTTTAAGGAAATGTATAAAACTAAAACAAAGTCTTTTAATGATGAAATGCATAATGCCAGACTTCATAACCACATATTTAAGGCCATGTTCTAATACTACATATAAGATTTTGTCAAGGCCTTGTGACAAGACACTAGTTTGTATCATGAGACCTAATGATGCATCGAGGAGATATAGAGGGCTCCCCCTATCACATACTAAGTCCAAAGAATTTCTCTAATGAAAAGGTTTAAATATAATATAAACATTCATATTAAAACTAGCATAAGAAATGTCACTACTTTATCCATAAACCATAAATGGTATAAAAATAACACATACACAGTAAAACGTATAAAAACCATCAATACAATATGGAATATTTGTAACATAATACATCAACTTCAAACATGTTTAAAATCCATCAAAGTATTTTGACATAGATGAAAATGAATTGTAAAACTCTTTGAGAGAAATATCCCTTTTTCATGAAATCATTAAAAAGTTGCACAATTTAGAAAGGAAGAAATTTAAAGACATTTTTGAATCAAAGTTTCCCATACCACTTTGAAAATTTTGAAAGGAATTAACATTTTAAAGACATTAATGTCCACATAAATAAATACTTAAAAACCTTTTTGAAAACATGGACATTAATGATAATGATTTCGAAGAATAAACATTTAAAAAATTTAAAAATAATGATATTATTAAAGAGTCCATTCCATAATACCTTAAAATATTACTTTTGAAAACATTTTTATGAAATATGGAAATTGATGATAAATATGTCCGAGTAAATACTTACTCATAAATAATCTCGGAAAATAATGAGATTGAGGAATTAACCCTTACCTTACACTTTCCTTCAGTCGAGGGTACGTATAACCTGCTATAAAATGACAATAGTAAGTTAATAAATTATACCATAACCATATTCATATTTATTATATCATAAATGATTCATTTATTACTTTATACTAACCATTTTATAATGATTTCCATGTTAAATTATCATTTCCGGTAACAATCGCTTTCTTTATTGTACATGTTTTATCTTGTTATTCTTGATCGTATCATTTAGATCATGATTTACATAATTCTAGAATATATCACGTGATTTATATATCATATATATTTAGAATATAAATATGTATAGTAGATAGATAGATGAAATGGAAAACACCATTTATGGAGACAGTAGGCCGTACGTATGCATAAACGTTGTTTCTGTTTTCATATCATATTGAATGGAAGTAAGTGAATAAGATATATGTAAGTACAGACACATAGACACACACATAGATATATATATATATATACATATATATTAACTAGAATTATTATGTCATATATTACATACTTATTAATAATATATATTTTTATAATCATCGTTGAATAGTGAATGTGGAAATGAATCTCATCGCGTCGTGGAGACGGTAATTTGTACATACGAATGAGCGAAAATATCATTATATTGATGGTGAAATAATATGTAATTGGATAGTATATCATATATAAATAATTGTTAACATGTTATATTTATTATTTTAATTACTTATACTCATTATTATACCCATAAAAATAATGAAGTGTTTCAATAACAAACTACAGCCCGACGTGGAGATGGTAAGCTGTACGTACGCACGTATGTTGACTTTTTCATTTATAGTATGGATAGAATAATGAATATAGTTGTACCATATTTATAATAAAACCATAGTATGTATAAGGTACTGTATTAATTATTTTGTTATGGAAACAACAATGAAAGAGGAAGTGGAAGAAGAAAAGAACTTGAATGTGGGTGGTGAAATTGTTACCTCTTCTTCGGGTGTTTCCTTTTGAGTTGATCAAAAGGGATCCTTAGATTGGATTTCTGATCAAATTAAGGAATATAGGTTTATTTTATGGAAATTGGAAGGATATTTGGGTAGGGTTTTGCCAGGAAAAATGGCTTTGGAGGGTTAATTTTGAGAGAAGGGGAAGTTCCCTTTTATGAGAGGGGTGAGGGTCACTATAGGAAAAGATTAAAATATTAATTTATCATTAAATCATATTCTATTTTTAATGGATCCAAATGGATTTATTTTGAGCCTTAGGTGGTTATGGGTCTAAACCTCTCAACCAATAAGTTTTAGACAATTTTAGGTTACCATTTTAACCTTATCTTTTAGATTTAACTCTTAGTTAAATAGTTTATCTTTTACTGTGTCTTCTTGTATTATTAATCTATATGGTTAATAAACATAAACTAAACTTCCAAGAGAACCTAAAGTCGATCATTAATGACATATATAATATTATTTAAGCCCTTTTTCCTAACCTTATATTTTTATGAATATTATATCAACCAATAATATAGTATTTTTTTAAAAAATTAATTTACATCAATTTTGAAACTATTTGGTATTTGGTTTTTGGGAACGTCATAACAACCTTATCACTTCGAAAAAAAATTATCTAATCAACCATTACATTTCATATTAACATATAAAATAAGTTTAATTCTTCAAAAGTCTCAAATTACATTTATTTTGATATTTATAACATCAATTATTTTAACCTTTCATCAAAAAGATAATTACCACATCATTATTGTGTCTTAAATAAATTTAATTATTTAATGTCTAATAATTATAAATAAAATACCATTATTTAGGAAAACATTTTACCTTTATAATTAATATTTATAGTCGAATTTATCATATTTATAACCCTATATTAAAAATGGTTTAGTTATTAAACTATGAATTTAACACTTTTAATGATTCTTTAAATAAAATAAAAATAAATGTCCTCATCTAATCCAAGTGAACCTAAAGGATCATATTTTATTCCAAAGGTTTTTCTGGGTCGAATTAATCTTATCCAATAGAATTAGGACATGTGGTAGGATAATTATAATATCATTTTTACCCTTAATTTCCCTATTTACTTTTAACCATGGTAAATACAAGCCAAAAGTTACTATTCACCAAAAATTATTTTCATCTTATTGAACCAAATTTTACTTACAGATGTTAATCATGTCTCTCGGTTTTTTAAAATTTAACTCATAGAGTTGTTAAAATTAAATTTTATGCAAACTTTTAAATGCTCCTAGAATGTGGGTAAAATACGGTAAAAAGTTCAATAAAATTATATATCTATATAATTATTGTAAAATGAATTCAATTAATTTCATTGAATATATATAGGTATTATGTGTATATTTTGAAATAAAATAAATTAAAATAAAATAACTACTTAATTTAATAAAATTTTGGTTTAAAACAATAACGTGGTATTTTTCACTATTCATCAAAAATTGATGTTTTTAGACAAATACCAAAATTTCACCCTATTATAATTTTGATATTATGAATTAAAAAATGAAGTATATTTTACAATTATTCAATACATATAATTTTCATTTATTAATTTAAAATTAATTCTCATTGTCATAACCAAAAAGTGGGTTTTTAAAAAGTAAAAACTATCAAAATATTGACATGTGTTTATGTCAAATTTAAATGTGAAATTACTTATAATGGCCAAAATTGTATTAAATGATAAAAATACAATCTAATTATACTTCCAAACCATTCAAATGTATAATTGAAAAATATAAATTATTTTGATTAAAAAATTGATTTCAGTTAAAATTTTGTATTTTTCACTATTCACCCAAATATGAAAGTTATCAGAAAAACACCAAAAAATTATCTAAACTAAATTTTTATTTTCTAATTCTAAAAAATATGTTTATTTTGTAAAAATTAATATATAAAAGTGTCAAATATTGGATTTAAAAAGGGTTCGCCAATAAAAGGTGGTAAAATTGCATTTTTTTAAAAATACTTCCTTTATTTGAAAAAAATGAATTTGTTCTTATATTATGTCTATGAAACACATAATATGGATGTTAAAATTATATGGAATATATAAAATTCAAAATTTAGTTAATACTATTCATAACTACTTTTGAACGGCTACATTAGTAAGTAGTGGTGCATTTGAACTCGGTGTTGCGTGTAGCGCAAGTTATTGAATTACATTAAAGAAATAATGTACTATGAAATCTTGGGGTGTTAAATTCTACCCTAATTCAATAAATGGAATCCTCACAATTTAAAATTGATCTTCAAAAGTAAAATGTTATAAATAAAAAAATACCTTTGTGGAAAACCCACATCAGAAATTGGGTTAATAAAATTTAGTCTTAATAAGAGGGAAAGGGAAATGAAAATTCGTCACAAAATTATGAGCTCAATTAGAAGACCGTTTGTGGAAATTAGAGACACACAATTAGAGGAAAAACTTAAATATTTACAGGGAGTGATTGAGGTCATCAATCACAAGCAAGTATAAAATTGAGGGCCACAAAGCCATAAATATATCATGATTTAAAATATTATCCTTTGACAAAAACATAAGGTATTAAGATAACACATTTTTTGTTTTAAGATACCTTCCCTAAAGTTTAAGAATTAATTTATTCATAGAATAAGCGGGGAAAAATATATACTTGACATGAAGAGTTTCATCATTCAACTAATTCCTACCACAAACTCATCTTTCACTCCAAAAGATAATAAAATTCAAGAATATTCTATTTATCCTAATCATATAGGGTTTTAAAAATAATGAATTTATAATTTATTTGTTAGACTATTTAAAAAACTACAATATAAAAACCAGGACATCACATATTCTAGTGGTAAGTGATCCACCCTTGTCTCCCTTTCGGTTGCGGGTTCAAGTCTCACAGCCTTGCTGGATGCGACGGGTTGTCACCCGACCTCCAGGTTGTCCTTTTTATGGCAATCCAAAAATAATCTCAAGAAATGATTTAACCATAACAATAATATCCAATGTAAAACATAATCTGTTTCAACCTTTAGACCTATCCAAAATACTCATGTCCAGACTCTCAATCCCAAATTTATAAGGAAGGTAAACACAATGAAGATCTTTTTTCCACGTAATAACATGTGAACACTTTCATCATTTATTATTTTAAAACACTATAACACCCTGAAATACCATAAAAACTTATTTATTACATTCATTCTCCCTTATTCCTTATAGAATATTGGATATACTCCTTGTATTCAAAAATGTTCTAAACTACAACAATGATGGAATATAAAAATTATGAATCAGTTTCAAGGTAGTGTAACACCCCAGGTTTAAAATTAAGTTTTATGTTTTGACAATGTTTCCAAGATGTAATAAAATAAATTACCAAACGAAAATTTATAATTAGTGAGCACTTTAATCATAAAAATACTAGAATACACCATTGATACACAAGAACTAACCCATTAAACCCACTGTTATTGATAATAAAACAATTGGAAGACTACCGAGAAACACAACGATGCCGATCGAGTAGTTATCATCTCTTGGATCTGATAGAAGAACAAAAATTATGGCAAGGATGATAGAAATGAAACTAAAAATAAGAGGAACATATAAAACCATCTCCAAAAGCAGTGGTGTGAGCATCGAGATGTTTTTCTTCTGAGTATTTGAAAGACCCATAAAACATTGGTATTTATAGAGTTTTATCCGACCGTTAGAAAAAGGAACTATCCATTAAAAACTGTAATATTTAAAACCAACATTTGACAACTGTTAATAAAATAAATAGACAATGTTGATTTAAATATTATTATATAACAGATATACAATAAAAAAAATTTGTGAATTTAATAAATTTTATTAAATAATGTGGAATTATTAGAAATTATAATGGAATCATAATATTAAGAATAAGATTTAAATTATGAACGAACAAAATATATGGCGTTAATACTAATTTTATAAATATATATTTATATGTTTAATTTTATTATGGATTGTTTTGTATATATATATATATAATGATAATTTATTTAAAACATAGTAATATATATAAATAACTTTATAATTTGAGTTTAAAATAAAACCAAAAGAATGAATATTCATCTATATATATATATAAACCGAAACAAATATATAAATTCAGAAAATTGTTTTATTTAAAAAAAACAAACAGAAAACTGATAAAAGTTTGTAAGTAAAGTTATATATAAAAAATGAAATATAAGGAAAAAAGGGGGTTTTTGTTTCACAGGATTCCATTTTGGTTTCGGGAGAGACAGAAGCCGAGGTGAGGCTTCGTTGTCTTCTTCGTGAACCAGGAGTCCGAGAACGTGAC
The DNA here is from genome assembly GCA_963277665.1 of Viscum album. Classification (NCBI taxonomy): domain Eukaryota; kingdom Viridiplantae; phylum Streptophyta; class Magnoliopsida; order Santalales; family Viscaceae; genus Viscum; species Viscum album. Next base: position 1,891,545,688 of record OY728158.1, on the reverse strand, counting down.
TTCGAGATGGGGAGGGCTATGTCGAACTTCGATTGAAGCATGGTTGTCGTCCAGCGGTCAATTCCATAGGGGTTCCGAAACACCATGTCTGATCTCGGTTTAGGGTTTCCGTTTTTTGTACCTTAGGTTGAAGGTGATCTTCTTGTCTAGATCTGAGTGGCTTTGGTGTTTTGTACTTGAATCGACTTCATCTTTGGTTTATATTTTTCTAATCTGTTTTGTATTGTTTATTTTGGACATATGTGTTCAGAAATCTTATTATCCGAATCTTTTTTTTATAGATTCTATTTGTCCTGTTATTAGATATCAATCTGTTTATATTATTAAATTTCTATGGTGTTTATGATCAGAAATTGATATCCTTATCTTTGTCAACAGTTTCGTCTAATACCGAAATGTGAATAACTGTGGTTTGTTGTGTTATGAAGAATCCTTGACCCGTTCCAATCCATATCTTCATCATTGTTGAGTTGTTTATTCAAATGTCGATGTTTAAAACAGTGTAATCTACAACGATTTTGGATTTCCATCATTTCATTTTGTTTATTGAGCGGCTGTCAAGCGGCTGTCAATTAATACGTTTGGAATATGTTTTGGATTTTTTGTGTGGGTATTGGTGGTCCTTTAATATAGTTTATGAGATTGCTTTCATCAATCCATCAAATTCAATTTTTATTAATTGATACACTGCATTTGGACTGTAGGAGAATTGACGTTTCCTCCATATTTTTTTAGCTTTTTCAAACTCTTTTGATAGGATACACACACTGTAGCATATACACTTGGTTTTTTTAGCGTATCTTATAAGATATAACACTGCTATATATACCATGTCTATCTTACTCGTAGACCAGGAGGATTCTCCACTATATATGTGGAGACTAGAAGGGTAGTGAACCACTATCCTCTTTCCTTTATGCTTTCCAGTTATGCAAACGTGAGAGAACACCGAGAGATAAATTTCTGTTGAGAAAAAAAGGGGGGGAAAGAAATTCTGAATGTTAGGAAGATAATTTGGACTCTCAGTTTACGCCAAACCAGGTAAGGGATCTTTATATTTATTCAGTCAATTTATTTTCTTCGAAAATCATAATTGTGCAATTGAAATTTATTTCATCTATGGTTTCTTTTTCAAAATCAGCATGTTTTTCACTTTTGAAATTTTGGTAGAATTTAGTAAGGGACTTTTTTCAATTATCTATATTTTACAAAACCATTATTTCATAATTCTGTATATGCAGTTATATATACTCAAGTTGTTTTCAATCTCTCCCCTTTTAAAACTTTCAAAAGAGTGTTTTATGTTATGTTTTGTTAAGAAAAAAACCTATTTTTATATACATGTATATTGGTATATACATATTTATATATATATATATATATGTGTGTGTGTGTGAATTTCAATATCAAGCTAAATAATAATTTTTATTTTTGGACACTTTTCTACAGAATTTATTAAGAGTGAAAACATAATTTTAAAGTATGATTTTAGTGTTTTAATTATGTTGTTTTTTCATGGAAGTACATGTCCATATATATATATATGGATGGTATTGTGATTTTTATAATTTTTTTTCAATTATCTCCATGTTTCAAAAAAACATATTGCATTCCATTAAGTTTTATCAATATCATGGGCGTCACATTTGCATAGATACATAGCCATGCTATTATGCTCATCATCGACACTCATTGTATTATAATTAACTCATGGATTTCATATTAGTAATGAACATTATTTTTATTAATGTTATATTGTGCATATAGGTTTCACTAATCGTGTATGGATAATAAATATGCATATTGTATGAACTATATATATATAAATATATATTCAAGAAAGAGTGAATTAATATGAAATTCTATTAAAAATTTCATGTGTGACATAAAGATTGCATGTGATTATTAATAGTTTATATATTCATTTCATTATTTCATGCTTAAAATTAATTAAACAAGTATGTCGTTCAAAATTTTATTCATGATTTCATTTTAATGGTTAAAATTATAACAATATGAAAATCATGTCTTCCATAAAATGTTTAGGTACATAGATGTTTATGAAAGGTATGGGTGACAAAAGTTAGGTCAGAACCAAACATGAATGTGTAATGCGATGGAAGCTCATACATATATATATATATACATATATTCATACATACATAATCATATATATATATATATAAGTGTAATGTGTATTTTAGTGTCGTAACATGTTTCCAAAATTTAAAACTCCAGTGAAAATTATATGTAAGTAAGGCAAGCTGAAAAATGTTTTATAAAGAAAATGGTGCTTGAACTTTGTAAATATGATAGGGAGTTGGATAATGAATCCATCCCTCAAGTGGGTAGGCCCATGATAGCCTTCAATGTTTCAGGTGGCCTTAGTTGTTTTGTTTTAAGAGCTTGCTTAATATTTTCTATCGAATCACTGGATTAATTTAAAATTGTTTTCAAAGTATAATTATTTTACAAAGAATTATTTTACAAAGGTATTTCTAATTGAATATTTCAAATGTATTATCAAGTAATATTTTGAAAAGAGATTTATCAAAGGCTTTAAAAACCCTTACTGGGCAATTTAATGCTCACCCTTTTTTTAAATGATTTTCAGGTATCTTAAGAGATTATCGTAGATGTCGTCGCTTATGGAGTTAGAGCGCATGGAAGCATAGTGGAAAATTTTATTATTATTATTTCAGCCCTGATAAATGCAATTTATATCTAATCTTCCAGAACCTAGACTGGTAAAAGATCCTCATTTCATTAAAGTGTTGTGTAAATTTTTAAAAAAAACAATTCACAGCAATTTTCAAGCACCGAGTCCGGAAGAGCGGGCTCGGGGCGTCACACTTGGTATCAGAGGAACGGTCTAGATAACTCTGGAAATTTAGAAACCTTGATAAATTAACTATCCTTCTCAGTCAACATTCTTCTTTGTAATTTTCAGATGGAAGGAAGGAGAGCTCAAACAAGTCTCTTAGGCCTTCCGGATGAATTACTCGCTATGATCATGGAAAAATCATGCAAAGAAGAATCTGAGCCCTATGAAGCCATGCGGATTTCCTGTAAATGTCTCTATAATATATCAGGCACACCAGATATACTTTGTTTTCATCATGTTTCTGGTTTCGTCTTTGAAGATATCAGGTCGAACCAATTTCATTTCTATCGACGCCAAGGGGCATATTACGAAGGACTTTTTAGGTGTTTTACAATGTTTGAGCAACCAGAATCAATCTCAAATTTTTATAGAGCAGCTGAAGAAGGAAATCTCCATGCAGCATTTAGGTGTCAACTTTTAAGCTTTTGCTTCACAGGAAGAATTTATGATGAATTTTAAACATTCGAAGACGAAGCAATGAGACTTTCTTACAGGAATAAAATTCAAGACGAACTTCTCAGATACTCTATTGATTATCATTACTTAAGGAATGTCTTCCGATGCCTACATCCATACAACCCCTCTTTCACTATTTGCATTTGGGTGAAGGATGTAGAAGATTTCGAAGCCACATTGAACTTTAATTTCTAGGAAGACATGGAAATCGTGGAAGACAACTATACAGACCTTAGGGACATCATGTGAGACTCAGAATAGATGGGAATTAAGAGCAATAAGTGTAAATGAATTTCGAGGGCGAAATTCTATTTTAGGGGGGTAGAATGTAACACCCTATGTTTAAAATTAAGTTTTATGTTTTGACAATGTTTCCAAGATGTAATAAAATAAATTACCAGATGAAAATATATAATTAGCGAGCACTTTATTCATACAAATACCAGAATACACCCTTGATACACAAGAACTAACCCATTAAACCCGCTGCTATTGATAATAAAACAATTGGAAGACTACCGAGAAACACAACAATGACGATCGAGTAGTTATCATCTCTTGGATTTGATAGAAGAACAAACATTATGGAAATGATGATAGCAATGAAACTAAAAATAAGAGGAACATATAAAACTATCTTCAAAAGAAGTGGCGTGAGCGTCGAGATATTTTTCTTCTGAGTATTTGAAAGACCCATAAAACATTGGTATTTATAGAGTTTTATCCGACCGTTAGAAAAAGGAACTATCCGTTAGAAACTATAATATTTAAAACCAACATTTGACAACTGTTAATAAAATAAATAGACAATGTTGATTTAAATATTATTATATAACTGATATACAATAAACAAACTTTGTGAATTTAATAAATTTTATTAAATAATGTGGAATTATTAGAAATTATAATGGATTCATAATATTAATAATAAGATTTAAATTATGAACGAACACTATATATGGCGTTAAAACTAATTTTATAAATATATATTTATATGTTTAATTTTATTATGGATTGTTTTATATATATATAATGATAATTTATTTAAAACATAGAAATATATATAAAGAACTTTATAATTTGAGTTTAAAATAAAACCAAAAGAATGAATATTCATCTATATATATATATATAAACCGAAACAAATATATAAATTCAGAAAATTGTTTTATTTAAAAAAAAAGAAACAAAAAACCGATAAAAGTTTGTAAGTAAAGTAATATATAAAAAAAATGAAATAGAAGGAAAAAAAGGGGGTTTTGGTTTCACGGGATTCCATTTTAGTTTCGGGAGAGACAGAAGCCGAGGTGAGGCTTTGTTGTCTTCTTTGCGAACCAGGAGTTTGAGAACGTGACTTCGAGATGGGGAGGGCTACGTCGATCTTCGATTGAAGCTTGGGCGTCGTCTAGCGGTCGATTCCATAGGGGTTCTGAAACACCATGTCTGATCTCGGTTTAGGGTTTCTGTTTTTTGTACCTGACGTTGAAGGTGATCTTATTGTCTAGATCTGAGTGGCTTTGGTGTTTTGTACTTGAATCGACTTCATCCTTGGTTTATATTTTTCTAATATGTTTTGTATTGTTTATTTCAGACTTATGTTTTCAGAAATATTATTATCCGAATCTTTTTTTATAGATTCCATTTGTCCTGTTATTAGATATCAATCTGTTTATATTATTAAATTTCTATGGTGTTTATGATCAGAAATTGATATCCTTATCTTTGTCAACGGTTTCGTCTAATACCGAAATGTGAATGACTGTGGTTTGTTGTGTTATGAAGAATCGTTGACCCGTTCCAATCCATATCTTCATCATAGTTGAGTTATTTATTCAAATGTCGATGTTTAAAATAGTGTAATCTACTGCGATTTTGGATTTCCAGCATTTCATTTTGTTTATTGAGCGGCTGTCAAGCAGCTGTCAATTAATATGTCTGGAAGATGTTTTGGATTTTTTGTGTGGGTATTGGTGGTCCTTTAATATAGTTTAAGAGATTTCTTTCATCAATCTATAAAATTAAATTTTTATTAATTGATATACTGCATTTGGACTGTAGGAGAATTGACGTTTCTGCCATATTTTCTTTAGCTTTGTCAAACTCTTTTGATAGGATACACACACTGTAGCATATGCACTTAGTTTTTTTAGCGTATCTTATAAGATATAGCACTACTATATAAACCATGTCTATCTTACTCGTAGCCCAGGAGTATTCTCCACTCTATATGTGGAGACTAGAAGGGTAGTGAACTACTATCCTATTTCCTTTATGCTTTCCAGTTATGCTAACGTGAGAGAACACCGAGAGATAAATTTCAGTTGAGAAAAAAAGGGGGGGAAAGAAAGTCTGAATGGTAGGAAGATAATTTGGACTCTCAGTTTATGCCAAACCAGGTATGGGATCTTTATATTTATTCGGTCAATTTATTTTCTTCAAAAATCATAATTGTGCAATTGAAATTTATTTCATCTATGGTTTCTTTTTCAAAATCAGCATGTTTTTCACTTTTGAAATTTTGGTAGAATTTAGTAAGGGACTGTTTTCAATTATCTATATTTTACAAAACCATTATTTCATAATTCTGTATATACAGTTATATATACTCAAGTTGTTTTCAATCCCTCCCCTTTTAAAACTTTTAAAAGAGTGTTTTATGTTATGTTTTGTTAAGAAAAAAACCTATTTTTATATACATGTATATTGGTATATACATATTTATATATATATATTTATATGTGAATTTCAATATCAAGCTAAATAATAATTTTTATTTTTGGACACTTTTCTACAGAATTTATTAAGAGTAAAACATTATTTTAAAGTATGATTTTAGTGTTTTAATTATGTTGTTTTTTCATGGCAGTACATGTCCATATATGTATATATGAATGGTATTGTGATATTTATAAATTTTTTTCAATTATCTCCATGTTTCAAAAAAAACATATTGCATACCATCATGTTTTATCAATATCATGGGCATAACATTTGCATAGATACATTTCCATGCTATTATGCTCATCATCGACACTCATTGTATTATAATTAACTCATGGATTTCATATTATTAATGACCATTATTTTTATTAATGTTATATTGTAAATATAGGTTTCACTAATCGTGTATGGATAATAAATATGCATATTGTATGAACTATATATATATATATTCAAGAAAGAGTGAATGCATATGAAATTATATTGAAAATTTCATGTGTGACATAAAGATTGCATGTGATTATTAATAGTTTATATATTCATTTCATTATTTCATGCTTAAAATTAATTAAACAAGTATGTCATTGGAAATTTTATTCATGATTTCATTTTAATGGTTAAAATTATAACAATATGAAAATCATGTCTTCCATAAAATTTTTAGGTACATAGATGTTAATGAAAGGTATGGGTGACAAAAGTTTGGTCAGAACCAAACATTAATGTGTAATGAGATGGAAGCTCATACATATATATATATATACATGTATGCATACATACATAATCATATATATATATATATAAGTGTAATGTGTATTTTAGTGTCGTAACATGTTTCCAAAATTTAAAACTCCAGTGAAAATTATATGTAAGTAAGGAAAGATGAAAAATGTTTTATAAAGAAAATGGTGCTGGAACATTGTAAATATGATAGGGAGTTGGATAATGAATCCATACCTCAAGTGGGTAGTCCAATGATAGCCTTCAAAGTTTCAATTGGCCTTAGTTTTTTTGTTTTAAGAGCTTGCTTAATATTTTCTATCGAATCACTGGATTAATTTAAAATTGTTTTCAAAGTATAATTACTTTCCAAAGAATTATTTTACAAAGGTATTTCTAATTGAATATTTCAAATGTATTATCAAGTAATATTTTGAAAAGAGATTTATCAAAGGATTTAAAAACCCTTACTGGGCAATTTAATTCTCACCCTTTTTTAAAAATGATTTTCAGGTATCTTAGGAGATTATCGTAGATATCGTCGCTTATGGAGTTAGAGCGCGCAGAAGCATAGTGGAAAATTTTATTATTATTATTTCAGCACTGATAAATGAAATTTATGTCTAATATTCCAGAACCTAGACTAGTAAAATATCCTCATTTCATTAAATTGTTGTGTAAATTTTTTAAAAAAAACAATTCCCAGCATTTTTCAAGCACCGAGTCCGGAAGAGCAGGCTCGGGGCATCACAAGTAGTCAAGAATATCAAATATATTTTATCTAAATCAATCATATATTATTCCAAAGTCACTACCTAAGTTTAAAACCCATATTATGGTTTATATTTCTCTCAACCATATATTTTCCAAAAATATTATCCCACTATTGAGTTACATTTCTTGGTTACACACAATCTCATGTCCTTAATAAAATAGTACTGTAATATAATCCTTATACACTCTATAATTCTTATAACATGTACATCATTAATACAATAATTAAATGACAAAATACATCAATAACACCATAAGAAATCTAATCATTCCTCAATATCTTTGATAGTATCATAACTTGATTATTATCCAACAGCAGCATTTGGGGTATACTCTGATGATTTGGACATTAATTCGTGTAGTGTCCCAACTCATTGGAGATGAAGCATTATACACTTCAAACCTTTTTCTAACCCTTGAAATCGCGTACTTGGTGTCCTTTTTCCCCACACTTATAACAAACTCCCATTCCATTCAAGCATTTACCAAGGGGATTCTTTACACAGTTATCACATATGGGAAAATCATTCCTTCCCTTCTTACCTTTATCCATCATTCTCTCTACCATCCTTTTTTTCTCTGGCTTCCCTTCAAAGCCATTAGACTCAATGAAATTATTTACTTATCTTATTAACACATGATAATATTTCTTTATATGATGAGAATACGTGGGAGACTATTTCCCTTTTTGTTGTTGTCTTAATACCATGAGAGATATGATCCTTCTGAATCTTTTGATCATGCATATTGCGGAATTTCTAATTCCTTCTACTAGGTGCCATTTCTAAACAATGGAATACGCTAGGTTAGTTTATGAATCAAAATGCATAATTCTAAACATGTAATATACATAATGTAAATTGAAAGATTATTCATATAATCTATAATCATAAAATTTTCTCTTTGAGGAAGTATTTACCCCTAAATCCTTCATAATGGCTTCTAATGAAAATTTGAATTATCCTAAGCATATCTCCTGGGAGTGTCATAACCAAGAGTGCAGTAAGGCTCGTTATCATGTACCAGGATACCTCGGGTCAAGCCCGAAACTCCTTGTCAGAGTTTTCACTCCTAGGTACATCTGTGCCAAAGCCACCTCTACTTGCTCGTATCCAAACAGGGATGTATTTCTTGGAAAATACACAAAATCTCTACATTAACAAAATTTAGGAAGTTCTTCTATACTAATACTCAAATTTTATCTTAGGTTAATGATATCTAATCAGTGTTTGTCTAAATATATCTCCAAGTTTGTTTCTAAACTTCCTCTAATACCTACTGTAACGCCCCGACCCCAGAAGCCTAGAGTTAGTGCATTATTTTAATACATAGGCATGATAAAAAAGAATCAAGACCCAAAAGACCGATCAGTTTAGCAGTCTTGAAAAATAGATTACATACATGAATGTTACATTAGACATTAGAAAATAAAACACACCATAAATTATCCTTTGATAACACCATTAATACCCTAGATTAACTCGGTTTATCAATTAGAATACACCTCTTGGAATCCAAGGAAAATAAAACCTAAGAATGGGGTGAGATCAAGCGCTCAGTAAGGATAACAATATAGTGGAAACTTTCACAAATAACCATAAACATTTAAGGAAATGTATAAAACTAAAACAAAATCCTTTAAAACCTAAACTTTATCATAATATGGAAAAGATAAATCACATAATTCCATTTACTTATTCACATGGATATTCTACTAGTTGCATAATCAAATTCAATATCCATAGCCAATTTCATAATAATGGAATGAATAATGTCAGATTTCATAACCACATAGTCAAGGCCTTGTTCCAAGACTACAAATAAGATTTTTTCAAGGCCTTTTTCTAAGACACTAGTTTGTCTCACGAGACCTACTGATGCATCGAGGAGCTATAGCGGGCTCCACCCGTCACATATTAAGTCCAATGCATTGGTCGAGGGTACATTTAACCTCTAGTATAATGACCATATTATGTTATTAAATTATACCAGAACCATATTTATATATATTATTTCATACATGATTAATTTATGACTTTATACTACCCATTTGATAATGATTTCCATGTTAAATTAACATTTCAGGTAATAATCGCTTTCTGTATCGTATGTGTTTTAACTTTTTCTTCTTGATCATATCATATAGATCATGATTTACATAATTCCAGAATATAACACATGATTTATCTATCATATATATTTAGAATATAAATATGTATAGTTGATAGATATATGAAATGGAAAACAACGTTTATGGAGATGGTAGGTCGTACGTACGCAGAAAAGATGTTTCCATTTTCATATCGTATTTAATGGAACTAAGTGAATAAGATATATGTGAGTACACACGAATATATATATATATATATATTCAGTAGAATTATTATTTCATATGTTACATACTTATTAATAATATATATTTTTACAAACATTATTGAATGGTGAATGTGAAAATGAATCTCATCGCGTCGTGGAGACGGTAATTCATACGTATGCACGAGCAAAAATATCATTATATTGATGATAAAATCATATGTAATTGGATGGTATATAATATATACAGAATAATTAACATGTTATATTTATTATTTACATCAGTTATACTCATTATTATACCCATCAAAATAATTAAGTGTTTGAATAACAAACTACACCACGACGTGGTGACGATAAGTCGTACGTACGCACGTATGGTGACTTTGTCATTTATAAGATGGTTAGAATAAAGAATATTATTGTACCATATTTATAATAACATCACATTATTTATAACATAATTTATTTATTATTTTTTTGTGGAAACGATAAAGAAATAGGAAGTGGAAGAAGAAAAGAACTTGAAAGAGGGTGGTGAGATTGTTACCTCTTCTTCGGGTGTTTCTTTTTGAGTTGATCAAAATGGATCCTTAGGCTAGCTTTCTAATCAAATTAAGTACTCTAGGATGATCTAAGGGAAATTGGGAGGATATTTGGGAAATGTTTGGCTGAGCCAAATGGCTTAAGAGGTTTGATTTTGAGAGAGGAAGAAGTTCCCTTTTATAAGAGGGGTGAGGGTTACTTTATGAAAAGTTTAAAATATTAATTTATTATACAATCATATTCGGTGTATAATAGCTCAAAATTAATTTATTTCCATCCATATGTGGTTATGGGTCTAAATCCTTTCAACCAATAGCTTTTTGACTAGTTTAGGTTACCATTTTAACCTTATCTTTTAGATTTAACTCTTAGTTAAATAGTTTAACTTTTACTCGAAATTAATTTATTTTGAGCAATATGTGGTTATGGGTCGAAATCCTTTCAACCAATAGGTTTTAGACAAGTTTAGGTTACCATTTTAACCTTATCTTTTAGATTTAAGTCTTAGTTAAATAGTTTAACTTTTACCATGTCTTCTTGTATTCTTACTCTATATGGTAAATACACTTATACTAAAATTCCAAGAGATCCTAAATTGGTTCATTAATGATATATATAAAATTATTTAATCCCTTTGGCAGAACTGTATATTTTTATGAATATTATATCAACCAATAATATAGTATTTGTTTTAAAAATTCATTTATGTCAATTTTGACACTATTTGGTATTTTGTTTTTGTGAAAGTCATAACAACATTATCACTTCAAAATAATTTTATCTAATCAACCCTAACATGTTATATTAACCTAGAAAATTAGTTTAATTCATAAAAATTCTCAAATGAAATTTATTTGGTTATTCATTACATCAATTATTTTATCCTTTTGTTAAAAAGATAATTAATACATCATCATTGTGTCATAAATAAATTCAAATATTTAATGTCTAAAAATTATAAATAAAAAACCATTATTTAGGAAATAGTTTTATCTTTCTAATTAATATTTATAGTCGAATTTATCTTATGTATCACCCAATTTTAAAAATTATTTAGTTATTAAACTTTGAATTTAACAGGTTTAACTCTTCATTAAATAAAATAATAATAAATGTCCTAGTCTTATCCAAGTGGACCTAAAGGATTATATTTTATTCCTAAGGTTGTTTTGGGTCGAATTAAACTTATCCAATTGAATTGGGACATGTGTTAGGGTAATTATAATATCATTTTTACCCTTAATTAACCTATTTACTTTTAACCGTGGTAATTAAAAGTCAAAAGTTACTATTCACCAAAAATTATTTTCATCTTATTGAACCAAATTTTAAATATTTATGTTAACAGTGTCTCTCGGATTTTTAAAATTCAACTCACAGTAGTGGTAAAATTATTTTTTATGCAAAATTTCAAATGCTCCAAGAATGTGGGAAAAAGACGATAAAAAGTTCAATAAAATTTTATATATATAAACTTATTATAAAATGACTTCAATGAATTACATTGAATATATATTGTTATTAAGTATATATTTTGACCTCGAATAAATTAAACTAAAATAACTAATTACTTAAATAAAAATTCAATTTTAAATAATAACGCACTGCCTTTCACTATTCATCAAAAATTGATGTTTTCAGAAAAATACCAAAATTTCACCCAAAGGTAATTTTGATATTCTGGATTCAAAATTGATGTCTATTTTACCATTATTAAAAACATAGAATTTTAATTTATTAAATTAAATTTAATTCTCATTGTCAAAACCAAAAATCAGGTTTTTAAAAAGTAAAAACTATCGAAAATTGACATGTGTTTATGTCAAATTTAAATGTAAAATTATTTATAATTACCAAAATTATATTAAATGAAAAAATGTAATCTAATTATACCTACAAAACATTATAATTTATAATTGAACACTATAAATTATTTTAATTAAAAAAGTTTTTTTCGGTTAAAATTAAGTATTTTTCACTATTCACCCAAATATGAAAGTTATTAGAAAAACATGAAATATTTATCAAAAATAAATTTTTATATCCCGATTCTAAAGAAGAATTTTATTTTGTCAAATTTAATATATAAATGTTTCAAATATTGGATTAAAAAGGGTTCTCAGTTAAGAGGTGGTAAAATTTCATTTTCTGTAAAATACTTCCTTTATCTGAAAAAAATGAATTTGTTCTTATATTTTGTCTAAGAAACACATAATTTGGATCTTAAAATTATATAAAATATATAAAATTCAAAATTTAGTTATTTTTATTCATAACTAATTCTGAACATCTAGTTTGTTAAGTCGTGGGAAGCTTAAACTCGGTGTTGCGTGTAGCACAAGTTATTGAATTACTTTGAGGAAATAACATACAATGAAATCTTGGGGTGTTACAGGTAAACTAGATGCATACATGAGTCTTGTATTACAAATAAATACACTAATTACAGTATATTTTTGGGATAATTACATTATTCCATTATGTATATCCATGCATATCTTTCACAGTGCACTTCTAGTATTCCTGGGGAATAGAAATAAAACAAGGGTGAGATCAAATTTTTACTAAGCATAAATTATTGCAGGAAAACTAATGAATCAATGAGAATAATAATTATGGAATGGTAAATAAATGATCACATATACAATTTAATCATCAAAATGATAAGTAAGTGGATAAATAAAATGGAAAGGTAGTAACTGTAAACACATTCAATTCAAATAACTAGATATAGAAAAATCAATATGGAAAGGTAAGATAATGAAATGCGTGCCATTTAATCCATAAAATAAAAATTAAATGCATCCATAGATATGTTGATGAAAAATATAATGGATTAATAATAACTAAATCTAAATGAAATAAAATCATAATTATTTGATATCATGTATCTAAAATATAAAGCACTACCATCAAGACCTTTCACAAAATTATTTAAGCATGTGGGTAGAAACCCATCTATTCCACTAGGAAAAAATCTCGAAGGATTTTTTTATAACTAATATCATCTCATGGGACTAACAATACATTGTGGGGATTTTATTCATTAGTCCACAATATAAAGGGTTTACCTTAAATGGTCCCCAACACATGTATTTCGTGTCCAGAGAATTTCTTATATTTTATAAACAATATTCCTTGTCAAATATATGTATTTAATAGTGGGTATATATTAACAGTGTTTACCCAAATAATCAAATAAAAATAAATGTAAACAAATTAAGAAAATTTCTATATAGTTCAGGCAATAATCATGTCCACAAAATATGATATGGATATTTAGGTGAAATTCAATGTCTAAGGATCATAATAAATTGAATTTTTCAAGGGGACTAAAAGGAATAAAGGAAATTAATATCAATGATATATTTGGACAAATCAATAATAAATCATAAAGTGGAATAATAAATATGGTATCAATACAACATATCCTAACTAGATTAAAATAAAGTCTTGGTGTCATTGATGAATATAAATACAATTAAATTATCTCTAAAACAATTATTGAGGAAAATATCAATTTGTTTTGAAAACCCATTTTAAAAACCATTTCATTGAAAATAACATTATAATTTTTTTCAAAAGTAACCTTTAAAATATGAAAAGGAAGATCCAAATAAATGATGACTGGTAAATTATTACATTCCATATGAGGTAAAAAGAATATTCCTTTTGCATGGTAAAATGTTTAGAAAAATTCTTTGTTTGGCAGGAGATAGAAACATTCCACTGAAAACTATGGTAAAATAAAAAATTGGAAAATTTTCATTAATAACTAATTTTTGAATGTGTAGAAACTATTTTGAAAAATATTATTGTAAAAAAAATTTGAGAAGGAAATATGTTCTCTGACTAAAAAGAGAAATAAAGTCAAGTTTTTTTAAAACATTTTCTAAAACACCTTGAGTACAAAAGAGTTGAAAAAGCATAATCTTACATGAAAATGTTCAGGAATATATTAACTAAAATAAAATTAAAGTGTTTATTAATCAATTTTAAGAAAAATTATTTTCATGTAAATTCATGTGTAAACTATCATGAACAATAGTAAATTGTGAAGTAAACCCTTAAAATATCATAACATTGATGTTACAATCAATCAATGAATAGATTTTGTGTCTCAAATTATAATACACATTAATTAAGTGGAAATATTATAATATATATTAGAAAAAATTATTACACACATAATATGGTAATATTAATGCCAATGAGGATGAAATATAACCCTATGAAAGGAAATTTAGTTCTAAAATTATTCTCCACTTGGGAAACCTAATGTGTAAATAACCTTCGATGAAATAATTAAAATTAAATATAAAAATATCATGAATCATGAATGAATCATGATATTACATGATAAAGTGGAATCACGAACATCCTATATAAGAAATAAGGTGCAAACATATAATGTATCTTTTAATGAATGGAAATATTATTGAAATATCCTTAAAATTATTATTTAGGAAAATAATCTTTAAACATTCTGAAGTGTCCAATTCCACTTTGATACATTTGAGTAATAAGTATGATGTATGAAAAAAATTAAATTAATATGTTAAAAAAATTAATATAAAATACTTCCTGACATAATATATCAATATAGGTAGTAAATACAACACACAAAGAAGTAAGTGGTGAAAATTTCATATGCCTCACAAAAAGAAAAGTGGGACCATAATCTCATTCCCTGGATTTTATTTTGGGATAACTCACATTAACCTAATTTATAAGGGTTTTAAACATGTAAATAACTTATACCAAAACCACACTCATATTTATAATATCATATATTAACTTATTATTTTATATTATTACCCATTTGATAGAAATCTGTCATTATTTGCACTATTTTGGGTGTTAATTGCCTTGTTTCACAAGTATGTTTTGACTTGTTATTTGTTGTTACATTTAATTCAATCCTGGTTTAATCATCTTATGAATTTAAACCATGATTTTAAAATAATATATATCTATTATATATATTTTTATAATTATCCACAATATTTGGTCATAAGAAATAAAATGCACCGTTCATGGAGACAGTAGGTTGTATGTATGGACAAATGCTACTTCCAATTTGTATTATTAAAAGATTTTAATTAAATGATTAATATATATATTATTATTTTGGTATCATATATATATATTATATATTTCCCCTATGTTTATTAAAACCATCCTTTATAAATTCTGTGTAAAGTGTGAACGTGTCACATTGCTTTGAGGAGGCGGCAGTCCACACTTTCACAAATGATGTTATCGTATTTAAAAAAATGGAAATTATAAATTATTGTGTTATAAAATACATAAATAAAAATAATTAAATATTAAATATCTTATATATCATATGTAAACAACATGTGCATCATAATTCCCAACCATGAAAGGAAGTAGTGGAATCACAAATAGGCATCATTTTGTGAGGTTGTAGTTCACCGTACAGGAATGGTAAGTTCATTTCCCATTAGATGGTAGTGTGTTTATTTTATCTAAAACCCTAAACAGAAACAAATATCAGTATATTTAGGATACTGTTTTTATTATATAATATTTGAATTGTAATACTTGAGTGGGCGGAGGAGGGAAATAAAACTAAAGAACATGAGGAAAGATGTTACCTCTTTTTTAGGTAACTCCTCTTATATTGCACCAAAGGGATTCATTAGATGGATTAATAAAAAAAGGTAGGATTATAGGATGATGGTAGGTATTATTATGATCTATTTTGATAGATCTTGGTCTAGAAATAGTGGCTTGAGAGTTGTAAGGAAGTGGGAGGGGTGAGTGCCTTTTTACTGTGGAGGAGGAGTGCCACTCTTCTAAATTTTTTGGAAATGCAATTTCGGACACATTTTCCCATGTAAATTGGCCACAATAGTGGAAATAATTATATCAATGGGATTATATGGTGAAATTATTTTCAAAAAATTGATTTTGGACAACTGCCCTTGTTGATTGGGCCCTTCTGTTTGAGGTTTAATCCTTTTTAATGTTAATTTTTCAATTAATCATTATTATTAATTTTAATCACATTTAAAACTATTTTTGGTAAATAAGTAATTTTAAATTATTATAAATTATAAAGTCTTTTTATTATAAATATTGAATAATTTTTTAAATCTTTCAATCATAGATGTGGAATAAATTAATTTAAAATTAATACCGCATACGGGGTGACAAATCATTTTTTTAAGTAAACATATTCAACAGTTTTCTATGTATTCATATCTAGTTTAAAATATAAATTGATTATAATTACCTAAATTACATTACATGATATAAAATTTACTTAATTAATATTTACAAACAAATAAATATTATAATTTATCTAGATAATAAAATTTTACAAAAAATTAGTTTTGAGTTAAAATTCATTATTTTTCACTGTCCGTCCAAAAAATGAAACCTCACAAAAACATAAAAAAAATTCACTATAAAATAATTTTTACCATTAAATTTCAAATATTATGTTAATATTTACATATAATATTTATAAATGTTTCAAAAATTGGATTTAAAATAGGTTCTCCACTAAAAGGTTGTAAAAGTACCTTTATAAAAATATAAGTTTTTATGTGTAAAATTAGGTTTGTTCACAACTTATTCATAAAAATTGGTTGAATATGAAGAATATTCGATTAAGTATAACATATATATATCATTAATAAAATTCACAAATTTTAATTACTATAATTTTTTATTATAAAACATCTTTCTGATCAAAGAAAAGGATTTCCATAAAAACATTCCCTTTATATTCAATTGGTCTTTATATTCATTAATGGGTTACATATGAATTCATATAATATTTGTGTAAACTATATATTTTAATAATTTAGTTAATCCTATTCAAAACCACTAATTTAACATCAAGTTTAAATCTTATTATATTAAATAATAACATTTTATAAATATATTATTGTTCGGTAAAACATGGTTTTGCATATAATGTAAACTATAAATAAAAGTCTATCTTGAGTGTAACAAAATCAAGCTAGGTGTAGTATGAATTGAAATATATAGAATATATCAAATATATTTAAAATATTATATATATATTATAAAGTCTCAAGATATCATATTTCCTTACATTCTTGGTGTTGAGTGTCACACACACTACCAAATATAATGTTCTTACATTATAATTTCATTGGGTTCCGATCGCGTTTTCCATGTTTATTTTAAAATTAATTTGGGGAACTTATAGGTATTTAATTATTTTAAATTTATTACATGTTTGTAACTAGTAAATTAAAATTTTCTAAATATTTCCCTTTTATTTTTGACTAATATAAATTGTAATGGGATAAAATGCACCACCTTGTTAAAGGGTAAATCTTGTTAATATATGATAAAACTAAATGATAAGGCTATAAAGTTTCATAATAATTAGTATTTGATGAAATAAATTCTATCGTTACCACTTTATGGTGGTAGTTTAGTTTTTATATTGACATATCTCCTTGAAAATGACCTAAATTATATTTAAATCAAATAAAGTTATAAGTGTCACTCTCTTAGTTTTAAATATAAATTTCTTGTCCAATGAAAAAAATAAATATAATAATTTTTATAGGTGTTTATATTTATTTTAATGAAGTTATTTTCATGATATGAACTTATTTACAAGTTTTAGTAATTAAATAATGACTTTAAGTGCTTATGAAACACATATACCATATTCCACTAATTAATAAAAAATAAGATAAATGATTTTAAAAATATTAAAACTAATATAATATGAATAATATAGTGTGATCCATTAGTTTTATAGATATATATGACATGATATCAAGGTTTTAAATCCTTATATTTGAAATAACAGATTTTTCTGATGTATTGGATGTTAAATTAAATTAATAGTGTAAAAAATATCATTAATGGCGTTTTAAAATAAATAATATATTATTAAATGATATAAAATTCATAAAAATATAATATTCAGTCAAATGAATAGGATAATTTTTTTAATATAAACCATGGTCCATTCCTGGATCTTTTTTCATTTTATATTAAAATTGATAACACTTAAAGGGTATAAAATATTAATATTGAGGTAATTTTCAAAAGGGTTAATGAAGGGTTAAAACCAAGAGATAACAGAAACAATGTGATCCAGACTTGTCCAAATTTCATTGTACGTGAGTATTTAAAATTATCCTCTTCTTAACATCAAATATTATTAATTTCTTTCCATTTTGATATAAATTTTTATTTATATAAATTTTATACTTTATAAAAATACAAGGTTCCCCTCCCCTCCATTATAAAAGGGAACCCATCCTTTCTCTACATAAGACAACATTGATCCATATATCACAACCAAAATCTGTCAAGGTTTCTTTTAAAATATCTTATAAACATTCTAGATGTACCAATATTCCTAAAATATAAATCATATAGGCCTTAAGAGGAGGTCCAAAGGTGTTATTTCAAAGAATAGCTAATCACTATAATAGATCACTTTCATTTTAATTTTTATTCTAACCACTATAGATTTTTTATATTAATTATTAAATTATTACTTAAGTATCATTAATAAAATAAATATTTTTTATTATTTTTAAACCACCGTTATACAACTTTTTAAAATAAATTGGGAAGTGAAAATATCACTCGTGCATAAATACAAGTTACCGTCTCCACATTGTTATACAATTAATTTCTTATAACCGTATTTTATGGATGTGAGTTTGTTGATGCCCTCCAAATAAGCATCAATAATTTTATGGTCAGATAAATACTCGAAACATAATTATTATTTTCTATACAAAGTGAAGAAAATAAAAACATATATATATATATAGGGATTAAGAACTTAAGTTATACGAATCACATGACCGTAGGGACGTTATGCAAATGGGTTATGCACTTCACCTGATCTATTCCAGATCATAATGGTCCCCTCCAACTAGCCATCTTGATTTGATGAAAGAATATAAAAAATAATATATTATCATTTAAAGAATACTAGATGTGTTCTCCAATCATATAACATGTCTATTAATAGAATTTTGAAAATAAACTAAGCCAATTATAAAATAAATGCTAAAAAGGGTGGAAGCTTCATGAAAAATGTTTTAGGATTATTTTCACACAACATGCCTATGTGGTTCAGGAAGATAGTTATAGGTCATATGGAAACCCCTCATGACATGTTGGATTTTTTCAGGAGATGGCTACTAGACATGTCATCTTCATTATTTGAAGTACCTCAGACAGGTCTGCTTGATCATTCAATGCCCTGATGGACAACTGATGGGTAAATATCCTAGGCTTTATAAAATTAAAACTGAAAATATCGGTATCCATATGTGAATAAGAGTAACAATTTGTTTCATATTTAGGTGTTATTAACCTTGAATGATCAATTTACTAATCACATAAAGGCCCCATGACATGCTATCTTGATATCATGAATGGATAATATAATTCTACCTTGGTCATGTAAAACCTCATCAAAAGGTGACCTGATCATATCAAGAATTCCAGACTTGTCAACATGATCTTGAAAATTTCCTTTGTTATGTCTAGTTGATTATGAAAAATTCCTTTAAAAATCCATGAGATCAATAAATATGGTAATTAAGGAGTGATCTCATGATCGTTGTTTGTCATGCAACACAAAGATGATGTCATGGGTAACCCGTTGCAGGTTTATGTGAAGTGTATCAGGTGATTCTAACTCCACCACCTCAGGCCCATGTATAAGATTTAATTATAATGAAAACTGGTGTAGATCTTGGATTTTTAGGCATATAAATTCCCTCTACATAGAAGAATCACACATAGAGAAGCGTAGGGGAAAGAGATGACTTCTCAGAGTGGGGAACCACAAAATCGCAAGATTTATCCACTAGGTAATCCAAAGAACAACTTAAAAGGTGACACAATATTTCTATATGAATTGCATTATCTCTTAATTAATCATGTGAAGGACTTGCAGCATAATATATGGATCAAATTAAGGAGATTACATGTGTTGAATTGGTTGTGTGAGGCCGGAATATGAAAATTCTTAATGACCATTGAGGAATTTAGGCAATAAAAGGGTAAAGAATAAGGAAGCCTTAAAATATGGATATGATGATTTTAATGTGAAGGGTTTCATGAACCATACATGACTCATTCATTAGTCATGTGACAATGACCAAAAAAGTTAGGATAATAGTGAACCAACCTTTTAGACACATTGGGTAGAACAAATGACTACCTCTTGGATCCGTTATCTTTTTTACCCAATGTCCTCAAGAAGAGTTATCTAGATCATGTGATTGAATTTTGAAATTTCATACATGTCATTAGAATACCTCAATACATTTCATACAATCACTCTATGGCCTTGTGACATGTCATCCAAGTCACAGGATGCCCCCTCGACATGTCCACCATATTATAAGAAATCATATTATAACATCTTTTTACCTTTATAGCCGGTATGTTTAATGATTTTTTATGGATTTCCATATTCTATTCTTTGTGTAGGCATGATAATTAATTGAAAAGATACATGTAAAGGTGATGCTGGGGATTTTTTCGAATTTTCAACATAAAACCTACAAGATCTACAGCCTGGTAGGGATTTACATGTCATGTAATATGGATATGTGAGGTGTAATAATCTCCCAAAATATTCCATCATATATATAAAAAAAGTGAAAGGATACACACAATGTATAATTTAAAAATGTCTGTAAATATTAAAAAATGATTTTTAATAAAAAAAACAATGGGTTTATGTGTATATGGGACTCAATGTGAAATTGGATAACAGGTTTTAAAATCTCTTGAGATTCTGTTTTAAGAAGGTGATCTTCTGAAAATATTATTTCCTTTTCTATAGGTTTCATTGATCATGACATAGACACATTCCCATGTGATTTTTCATCCCTCCAACACTTTTGGATCATTTCATTCAATGATTGATCATTTTTGTGGTTGAGGTGCATCTCTCCAAGTAAGTGGTCCCCTAGCCTCTCTGTATCTTTATCTTTCCCTCCATGGTGTTTAATTTATTATATTAGGATTGATGGATCTAATTTTTGTGTTGTTTAATTTTTTTATAGGTTTCGTTCCTAGATCATATATTCCTCGATTGTTGTTCGTGATTCCCATCGTGGGCATTGTGATTCTGTGAAAGAGGTTGGTCGTATAGTTTAATATGTCTAATTTATTAAACCAAAATTTTATTGTTGTTGAAATTTATTTCAATTATATTATAAAAATCCATGTAGCTAAAAATTCAAAATTTAATTTTTTTCTATGGTATAGATTTAAGAAGAAACCCCAATTCCAATCGAATACTAATTTGGGACATAATTAGAAATTGATAGAAATTTTGAATTGGTCTAATTTGATTTTTGTCGGAAAATTTATTAAAATAAAATGATGAAAACCTATAGTTGGTTTTATTTAAAATTTCATAACATGAATAAATAAAAACTTATTTTATTTGGAATTAAAATTTAATATTGAAATTAGAAATGGGTAAATTAAATTTGTAACATTATTTCAAATGAATTTACCATTATTGATTGATTGATTGAGCTCTTGTGAGCTTGGATAGTTAGTAAGGTAATTCAGAAAAAACATGCTAGAATGGAAATTTCTTATAAATGTATTGATGCTTTACAACTCTAAAAAACATAGGTTTGAGGATTATATCCCCAATGGGATATTGATGTGTCCTATTCAAACTGAGTGTAAGGAACAAGTGGGTACATCATTATGATCATCGATATAAGTTTATGAGGATCTCATAAATGAAATCAATCATATATTTTAGAAGGTTATTGTGTTTCTTATTTTGATTTTCTGATTATATATTCCATTTATTATTAAACTAATTTTTCCATGTGTAATAATTTATATAAACTATTTTATATAATTTTTTTATTTAATCAATGTTTTTAATGTTTTCTACCATTTTAAATGAAAATCATGTTTTGTTTCAAATATGAAAATATGCTCCCATGTCTGATTTGTTTAAAATTGAATAAATTATTTAGTTTATTTATGATGAAATATTATTATAGAACACTTGTTGATACCCTACTGAGATTGTTTTTCTCACACCCTACCATTTCCATTGATCATTTGTAGATTTTCTCCTATCAGGTCATATTAAAGGGAAAAAATCACTTGGAGGTGGGGTCTATTCTTTATTCCCTAATGTTTAGAGTGGTGTTCCCTTTTGGAATTTTGGCTATTTATCATATTATTTTGGTACTTTAGTGATGTACTATTAGGGTTTTTTATACCATTTTGGTTTATGGTACATTCTCCTTTGGTAGTTTTCTTTGAGAAAACTAACTTGTATCTATTTATTCTATTATCCTTAGGGAAAAAAATAATTGCCTCTTTTATCTTTCATGTTTCGAAGTTCTAGTCTCAAACCCGTGGGGATTGGGAACAAGCTTTGAGATATTTCAAGAATATCTTTGTTATCATGATACTAGGTCATCTAGGTTAGTTTTTCAAAATTAGGTATCAAATGAGGATGACCATATTTCCTTGATTCCAGTATAAATTTGAGATCTTGTTGAGGCCTAGGATATAGTTGCAAGTGAGGAACTAGCAAACTCTCATCATAATGAGAGTTAATCCACTATATGGGGTTTGGGAAATTTTTCTTGAGGATTATTTCTAGTCATTTCTAAGATTTATATTTAGATAGGTTGAAATCCACATATTTTTTCTGATGGAATTAATTACCTTATTGATCTTGTTTGAGTATTGATTTCTGTAATATTTTGATGTCTTCAATGTTTCTTACTGATTTTATGTATCATCATGCCTTCGAGAGGACATGAAAATAGAATCCAAGAGAAAGATTCGAACGAACCATAATGAGAAAATCCTCTCTTAGTCTAGAGTCTGGTTGAGGTTGTTATGCGTGTTATCCAAGCCCAGGTACAAGCACCTACACCCATTCCAATTATAGATCCACCTATGGATCCTTATAGGGATTAATCTCAAACTCATGCTCAATAGTGCCTCCTTCAAAATCCACCTTCTTTTCATGGATCTAATTATCCTATAGAGGAGGAGAAAATGTTTATAAATATTTATATTCTATTTGATTTCATGGAAACATCTGAATATGTTAAGGTGAAGTGTGATACCTTTATGTTTGAGAGACCTAGAAGGATATAGAGGGACATGATGTATGAAGATGCCTGAAGGTTTAGAGTGGAAGGACATTAAATTTATTTTCACTGACTAGTTCTATTCACATTCTATATTGTTGTCAAATGCTATTGAGTTTTATAAAGTCGAGTAGTTTGATAGTACCATCACTAAATATAGAAATTGGTTAAATGATCTACTATAGTTTTCACATGAGACTATATCGAATGAGAAGATAAAGATTCAATAGTTTGAGATGGGGTTTTGATATTATATTATTTCATATAATTTATTGATTAATATCTCTTCTTATATTGATCTATTCGATAGGGGGTTGATGGTTGATCTTGATCTTGTCAGTAAGTCAGTGTTCATGGGAGTTCCATTTTCTCTAATTGGTAGTTCTATGATTTCCCATAAATGTAAGAATAAAGATTATGATTCTCATGGTTGATCTTGATATAAAGGTTATTATAGACATCCCCTAGTGCTTTTCATAGTCCCTTTTATTTTATTCCAATGTAGAAATATTGGACACCTTAAAATGGTTTTCACTAGGCCACACAAGATATGTGGTTCTTGCGGATATTCAGGTCACTTGATGAATTTATGTAATATATATTCTACTCCAGATATTTTTATAGGATTAATATCACCTAAAATTATTGTGCTCCAATAATATGCTTCAAGATCTAATGGGTTCCATCGATAGGCATTCAAAATGAAGATACTTCACACAGTGGAAGAGTCTCCAAAGGTAGTAGATATGGGTCTGGTGACTATGAGAGGAAATATCACTATAGATTCATCTTTAGAGATAGCCTTATTTTATACTGTTACATCCCATTTTTTCATTTAAACTCTTATTTTTAAATGGCTAAATCATCTTATGAGTCTTTTTTGGTATGTGATCTATATTAGTACCCCCTCAGAACAACGAGAGACAATGGTCTCTATTATCCTTCTTGTTTCATCCCATTATCATATATTGATATAACATGGTATTTTTGGTTCCCTTGAAGAAACCTCTTGATGTCATATTCAGTATGGATTGTCTCATTACCAAAAAATCCCCAATTGATTGCTATATTCGATGGGTCTCCTTTACGGTATCTGATGGGGTGGGTTGTAACTTTCAGGGAGAATGTGACCCAGGGTTGAGTAGAGAAATAAATTCTTATCTATTGTTAGGGAAATTGATATTTTTATTCACATTTTATCTGGAGTGGGAATATTTTAGAAATGATCTCCCTCCATTTTTCATCATGTTTCCTAACATTTGTTTTAGACTTATATGGTCTTCAACTGGTAATGAAGGTATAGTTTACTATTGATTTAGTGCATGAGTATCCATTCCTTCATACCTCATGGAAACAAATCAAATGAAATAGTTAAAGACTCAACTAGATGATATTTTAGAGAAAATATTTATACACCCATGTGTGTCACCATGGGAAATGATTTTTTCCTTTTCTACAAAAGATGATGGGTCACTTTGCCTTTGTGTTGATTACAAAATGCATAATCGGGTAATGGTAACAAAAAA
Source organism: Viscum album (assembly GCA_963277665.1). Lineage (NCBI taxonomy): Eukaryota > Viridiplantae > Streptophyta > Magnoliopsida > Santalales > Viscaceae > Viscum > Viscum album. Next base: position 1,891,520,597 of record OY728158.1, on the reverse strand, counting down.
GGATTTCATACCATATATTGATGATCTATTTTACTAGTTGGAAGAGATAATGTGGTTCTTGTGGATTTATCCTTGATCCGATTATCACCAGTTGAGAATGAAATAATCAGAAATTTAGAAAAACAACTTTTCAAGAATGTATAGCTATTTTGATTATATTATCCTACCATCTGGTATAACGAAGCCTCCAACATTAACTATTTCATTGATGAAAAGTATTTTCCATGAGTATCATGTTATATACATGGTTTTATTTTTGCATGACATCCTAGATTACTCTATGTCCGAGGAGGATCATGTTGTTCATTTGAGGGAAATTATGAAATTTTAGGGAAATCACTGACATTAAGCCAAGATATCAAAATTTAATTTATGTAATTAGTAATTGAATTTCCCGAGACATGTTTTTTCATAACATGGTATTTTTTTGATCCTAATATGGTGAATTTTGTTATGAAATGGGAGAAATTGTGTAATGATTTTGAGTTTCAGTGTTTCTTTAGATAATCATGATATTATCACTAGTTTGTAATTAATTTTTCAATGTTATCTACTCAAATGATTTCTCCTACTCAAACGGGAGTTAATTTTTCTTTGGGTGATTAATACAATAGTTATTTTGGTGAGATAAAACATTTTCTAACTTCTACAACAATATTGAATCTTCTATAGGTCAGACATGGCTATGTTTTCTTCTATGATGAATCAAGCTATGGTTTAGGTTGTGCTATTATATAGGGTGAACATGTCACCTACTATGTCTCTTAGAAGCTTATGATTCATGAGGATAATTATTCAATCCATAAACTTTAACTTGAATATATTATGAACACACTTAAGATTTGGTGGAATTACCTTTTTTGAGAAAGGATTTTTTTTGTATTCCAACCAAAAGAGATTAAGTTATGTCTTCCCTAAAAAATATTTGAATCAATGCTAGAGGAATTGGGTGGAATATCGGAAATCAATTCATTTCAGAATTTCAAATACCCTTGGAAAAAAAATTTCATCATAAATTATTTGATCTAGAAGGTTCTAACTCCAAATGTTAATGAATCATCAGAGTAGTGAAATTTTATGGCTCGTTTTTCAGAGTGACATCTTAGAGTTTGGGAAATAGTGACCGAGTTTTTCTTGTCCATTGTTCAGTTGATCTCCTCTCTACTCAAGATGCTTATTTTAGACCAAAAGCATGATATTGGTGTTTCATCATTAGAGAGTCTATGTATAGTGGGGTTTCCCTTTATTAGTGTTCCGTCTATACAAAGGGTATTTTATGTTTTCATAATTAGTTTTTTTGCCATTATCTATGATAAAATATGTGTTGGTTAATTACCATAATCACCAGTACTAAATTTTTCAAAGAACTACAAAGATGTTTTATGACATTCTCGAATGATTCTAATGGCTAGTTATAATGCATGATATTTCTATTTATGTTTCTCATTGTTATACTTTCCAACATGAAAAATATGAGCACCAGAGTCCTTTGAGTTTACTTTATCCACCTACAGTGCATACATGGATGTGGGATAAGATTTCTATGTACCTTGTAAATGGTGTCCTACATACCTAGATATGTGAATAATGTGATATGGGTTTTAGTTGATAGGCTAACCAAATTAACACATTTTATACTCATTCATGATACAACCAAGGTTGACGAGTTGATAAATATCTATGTGAGATATATTTTTAATTTTTCATAGATTTCAATATGCTACAGTCTCTGATAGGGATCCATGTTTTATGTTTGGATTTTATAGAGGCCTTCATGATGCCCTGGCATCTCAAGTTCATTTGAGTATGACATGTCATCCGCAGATGAATTGGAAAATAGAGATAGCTATATAGATTCTTTAGGATATGATTCATGCCCACATCCTCAGTTTCAGTGGGGTTTGGGATGACCATTTTTGGTTGGTGGAATTTTCATAAAACAAAAGTTACCACTCCACAATGAGATTGGATCCTTTTGAGGCCTTGTATGTGAGGCCATGTAAATATCTTTTGTGTTTGTCAAATATGGATGAATTTTCCTTTGTTGGTCCCAACATGGTTCAAGAGACATTATAAAATATTTAGTTGATTCATCATAGGTTGTTGACATTATAGAGTCGGAATAAATCTTATGATGATCATTATTGTAGACCGTTGGATTTTTCAGTTAGTGACCAAAAGTTCTTGAAATTTTCACCCCGTTGCAGTTTTCAGTTGGCTATCATGTGTTCTTCACATCGATTCATGATTTTTTCCATCTATAGTAGCTATGAAAATATCTTTCTAATCCATATCATGTTTTGAGACGGATTGATATTGATGTTGAGCATATTTTTCCTATGACTGAGCATCGAGTTGGGATTGTGGATTCTTAAACTAACATACTTTGTGGGAGGAAGATACCTTTGGTCCGTGTTCTAAGGGAGCATGGTTTTTATTTTTATGAGACATGGGTGCATGAGACACTTATGAGAGATAAATGGCCTCACCTTTTTGATATCGAATCTTTTTTATAGGATTTCAGGGGACATAATGTTTTTAAGGTGGGGAGGATATAATGTCCCATTGCCTTTCTAACATGAATGTTTTAATCTTATTCAAGGTTTTTCTTCTTTTCATATTTTGGGTAGGGATTATAAGGAATTGATATGATACATATAACGGTGATTCCATTGATTTTTTTGGAATTTTATCTTTAAAACCTACGGGTTATACAGTATTTTATGGATTTACACATTATATAATGTGGTTACATGACATCTAATAATTGGCCAAAATATTTCAGGAAATTGGTACACATTGTGAAAGATACAATAAGTGTAAATTTTATATGTCATCTAAAACTGAAAAATCATAATAAAAATTTATAGGTGTTTCAGTGTATCTGGGATGTGAAAATTATATGATGTGAAATTGCGTTACACATCATGTAAAATCCTGATTTTTTGTTTTAAAAAATGGATTGGATAAAAAAAATATTTCATTTCCTCCATGTTTCCTTTCTCTTGACCTAGATCAATTCACTAGTGATTTTGGTTCCCTTCTGTGAAATCCCTCCATTTTATTACATAGCTTTTCATTGCATGGTAAAAAATACAAGACATGTTGAAGTATAGTTTATTGTAAAAAATATACAAAATACATGATAAATTAAAACATTATTCTTATTAGAGATTAAATTCATATTCATGGTTCAACCTATGTTATATTTACTACATATCATAACCTAGGGACATACATTAAAGGAATGTGGTGAGCATGAAGCCCAAAAATGGAATAAATAAGAGAGACATATAACTTATAATCTAGAGACATAACAATAAGTATATATGGAATCATGATAACCGATAAGAAAGAGTCATATCATAATAATAAGAACATGAATCATAATTTGGAAGTGTGGCATAAATAATTAAATGATAAATTCATAATCATATCACCAAGGTGTCATAAAAAAATTACCATGGTTATTCACTTGGGTATCATAAAACATGCCAGCTCTAGAGATTAAATTCTTTACCTAATACATTGGAGTCATATCAGAGAACAATAGTCATATTTCTTAATCTCATGTGATCCACCTAGATCATAATAACTCATTTCATTAATAACTCACATAGAATAATGTACTAGTTTCTTATAAAATATATTGATATACAAAATAGCTTAAAGACATTATCATAATTTCATTTTAAATCCATGAAAGTAAATGTGAGTTTCACATATGTATATCCCTAAGTGGAAAATAATTTCTAAATATTTTTGAGTACACATTTAAAATAAAATAGGTTTGGGTATTAAAATAAAAAAAAAAGGTAGTTTCTCATGTAAAAGAGGAAAATTTAAGAAGAAAATTTGTCAACATGATGGGTATAAAACATGTTTTTAGAAACGGGATAAATAGGAGGAGAAAGGGTATACAATTAATAAAATAATATTATTATTGTAATGGAATAAAAATTGGAAAAAATAAATTAGTTCTTAAATTGTGAAGAAATTCCACATAAAAATGGAACTTGAATGGAAAAGATAGGTGAATATTTCCCTTACATTGGAGATTTGTTCCTCAAACATGGGGATGGAGACTTTGGGGTTGAAGGCACCATGGGGGGACACCTTATAATGAAAAATCACCATAAACTCATCAAGGATGGATTTTTAGTCAATGGAAATAGATAAATGGTTGGTTATTTTTTGGAGAAGTGGGGGATTTATTTAATATATTCCAAATATAGGTTTTGGAAATAACGTTTTGGAAAAATAAGAAACCATCATATTACCCATGGGTTTGGATCTTATTTTTGGATATTGGGGTTAAATTATATGTTATTGTAATCAAACAGAACCAAACATCCTATTTTATTACTTATTTTGGAAAGGAAAAGTAATGTTTGGAAAAGGTGATTTTTTAAAAAATAAAATTTTTCTTGTTAGACTTTAGAAAGTAACTTATAGTTTAAGAAATTGAATAAAATCTTATAAAATAACTAATATTCATAAAATAACATATTTTAGGTCATGTGTTTTTTTAATTAATTATTACATCATTATGACATAAGTATTATGTCATAAAATATATCGATACCCTAAAACTGAATTTTCAACTACTTAAAATATTATTTTATAAAATTATCATAAATTCACCCATACATAATTTTGATGTCATAATTTCTAACATAATATTTTATTTTTATTAAAAATTATCTACATATGATAAATTTAACTTATAAATATAAAAATCATTACTTATTTAAAAAATAACAGTCTTTAGGCATATTCAAATCTCTAACACTTATAAAAAGTTACATACTCCATTATAAATTACTTTAAAATTAATTATTAAATAAAAATGTTTTAAAATTCTATATAATTAAAATAACCACTATTACAAATGCCTTGTTTTATTATGAAGATTGTATATATTTGTTAGAAAAATATAATTATTTTATATTTGCATCCAAAAATGAAATTATCAAATTCATCTCAAATAAACATATATTTTATTAATGAAAACAATTATTAGGATATATTTAGTGATTAAAAATTTACTTATAAGGGAATTTACACTTTATGAAACTATGTTTTTCAAAGTTAACCCCTCATTAAACTCACATATGCTTTGAGGGTATGGTGTGCAATGGTGGATGTTTTGTGGGGTTCCTTGGCTAACATCAACTGAGTGGTAATCTCCAATATAATTAACTTCTACCATTGGTGATTTCGTTCAATATTCACTTGTTATATTTTATACTGGTATTGGTCAAGGTTAAATTCCAATATTGACAACTCCCTCCCATGTTTGAAAAAATGGGCTTTAAAGGACATGACTCTTCTAATTGAGGACATCAAGTTTTCTTTATCTATAAATTATCTTTTATCTTTATTTATTATAAACACTAATTATAATAGTAAAATTATCAACCAATGGTGTAGTTTCAAATGGTCATATTAACCAATAGTCATAAAACAGTCAAATCCCAATGGTCACGTTTCCCTTTAAACCCTGTAAATACCATCTCATTCCTTCACCCGGAATTCGCCACGATTTATCTAAAGGTATACTTTAATTTTCATAAGATATTGATTATTTTAATAATATATTTTTTCATTTCTATATCATTTTTAGTGTGGATGATGATTTTAGTATATTGGATTGATCCTTATTTTCCCATTTTTTCTTTTCTATTTTTTATTCTTTGTCTAGTAGTAAGGTTTTTCATTTTAATTGGTTTCATAGCTAACTAAGGTAATCATAATTTTTAAAGAGATGAAATTTTATTGTTTTATATTTATTTTATAAAATATAATAAAACCAACATTAATTCATCAAATAAATATCATTTAAAAATTTGGGGTCGTTACATTCTTCCCCTCTTAAGAAATTCCACCCTCAAAATTTCAACTAACTTTCTCAGTTGAGAAAAGGAGAGGCTACTTATGTCTTACTTTATCCTTTGTTTCACAAGGCTCTTTTTCATATTTATGCTTCCTCAACAACACTTTAAAGAGTTGGTTAGTCTTTTTGTGTAGAAAATTATCTCTATGGTCCATGGTCTCCACCGTCTACTCCTTATAAGACAGTTCATGCTTTAGTTGTACCACCTCCAGATATTTTATGTGAGGGATCAAGTATATAGTTCCTCAAGAGATATATGTGGAATACATCATGAACTTGAGAAATATTTGGTTTAAGTTATAACTGATAGGCCAGTACTATTATGTAATCAAGGACTTCATAGGGGACAATGTACCTAGGACTATGCTTCCCTTTCTTTCCAAACCACATGAATCTCTTCCATAGTGATATTAGAAGTAAAACATTGTACCCAACATAAAACTCCATGTCCCATAAAAAATTGTTATCATAGATCATCTGCAGACTCTTGGTATCCTCTATATAATGTTGGATATAATGAAACATTTTTTCATCTATTACACAAGATCGATCCCAAGAAATATTATCTCAACAATCTTATCCCAATAGGTAGGAATTCTACATCACTTTCCCTATAGAGATTAATACGTTTCCATTTGAATACTCGAGTGGAAGATATTTTTGTATGAGAAATCAACTAATGGGAGGTGGTGATCCCATCCACTATTAAATTTCATTGAACATGTTCTTAGCATGACCTCAAGTGTCTAAATAGACCTTTCAGATTAGCCATCATTTTGGGGGTGATAAGCCATACTAAATTTCAATTCAGAATTGAGAGAATCTTAGAGAAATATCCAAAATTTAAATGTGAACATTGGATCATGATCAGAAACAATAAAAATTGGAACCTCGGGAAAATGGATAACATCTTTTATGTATAACTTTTAATATTTTTCAGGAGAGAAAGCTTTCCAAATAGTTATGAAATGGGCATTTTTTTGTTATACAATCCACTATAACCAATATCACATTTTTTTCATTTGGTTGTTCTTGGTAGACCTATAAAAAATGTATATTGATATTGTTCCACATACATGGTTGTATAGGTAGTGGTTGTAATACCCCTTTAAGAAATTGTTTCTCTACCTTCACTTACTGACTGGCCAAGCACCTTTCAGTATAATCAGTAATATCCCTTTTCATATTATCCCACGAATAATGATTCAGAAAGTCCCAATAAATTTTAGTGTTTACCGTATTTATAGATGATTTATAGTTATGATTTTCATCCATTTTCTCCTTCTTTATCTATAGGATATATTAGACACATAGCCGTGTACAAAATTTCAATGCACCTTCTTGATAAATATTTAAATCAAGAAACATCCCATTCATCAAAACCTTTATCTTCTTTTGAAATAAGTATCTTCTTTTTGAGATTTCTAGATCTTCTCTTGTAATTATGGTTGAGAAAAAATTTGGGATAGGGTTAATGATATTTCTTCCATTAAAATTCCCATTTCTAGTTTTACTAGGTACTAGATCATATGACCTCCTTGAATCCTCATCATTTCCAGAACAATAGGGTATTTCCAATTTAATTCATCAAAGAGATTGTTTTATATTATAGGGTGATAATGAATTGAGAAGTCATAGTATTTAATAAGTTCCAACCATATCCTTTGTCTCTGGTTCAATTAATTATGTGTGAAACAAAACTTGAAATTTTGGTGGCCTATGTATATATCATATTCCTCCCCATATATATAGTGAATCCATATTTTTAGAGTTAAAAACAATTGTATCATGCTCCATGCCATGTGTTTGATATTTCTACCCATGATACCTTAAAAATAGAGATGCATAAGTAATCACCTGATCATTTTGTATAAGGACACACCCAAGAACATTCAAAGATACATCACTATAAATAATGAATCCTTCCCTAATAGATGTAAGAGTTAACATTGGTGTTGTGACCAGTGTATTCTTCAGTTCATGGAATCATTTTTCACACTCCATTATATATATGAACATAGCCCATTTCTATGTTAACATGGATGATTGATTATAAAGTAATAATTTTTAATTAAAAAACATTCTATAATATCTTGATAATCCAAAAAAACTAAAAATCTCAACAACTATTGTAGGATGAGGCCACTCCTCTACAACCTTTTTATTCATAGGTGCAACTGAGATTCCATAATTGGTTACAATATTCCCCAAGAATTCAACTTGTTGTTACAATAATTCAAATTTGTATAATTTTCCAAATAGCTTCACCTTCCTCAGAGTTTCCAAGATAACCCTTCGATGGTCCCCATGGTCCTCAAAACTATTAGAGTATATCAAAATTTTCTCAATAAAAACTACTATGAATTTATCAAGGTAGTCATGAAATGACTCTATTCATCAAATCAACATGTATAATAGGAGAATTAGTTAACTTTAAAGGTAATAAAAGAATACTCATAATTCCCCCATCTTATTTGTAAAAAATTATTTGGAATATATTCTTTCTTCTCCCTCAGTTGATGATACTTAGATAAAAGGTCAATCCCAGATAAGAATTGAACCCCCCTAAAGATATTAAAATAAATATAAAAACATTAGAGTTGTTACTTGTTATTTACTATGATCTCATTATGTTATCTATAATCAATTAATTATTTCACTAACCCATCCTTCTTATTCACAAAGAGAACATGTTCTCCCCATGGAGACACACATGGTCGGATAAATCCCTTCTTCAGGAGATCTTGATGTTTTTTGTTTAGTTCATCGAACTCCATGTTTTCCATTCTATATGGGGTATTTGATATTGTCCTATATCTCGATATGAGTTCAATGGATAACACTACATATATTTATGAAGGAGGTCCAGGTAACTCTTCAGGAAATACTTCAATGTATTCCTAAATGGTGGGGACATTATCTATATTTATATATTCATTTCCTTCACCCTCTTATCCAGTAATCTCCATAAAAAGGTTGTGGGAGGTTCTTTAAGAAAAATATCAGGCCATGATATCTCTCCTTTAAAAATGACTATAAGTTTTCAATTTAAGACTACTAAAATTTCCATACATCTATAGTTGATCTTAGCATTATACTTCGACATCCTATCTAAATCACACAATGGGAATAACTACGATATTTTACAATGATATTTTACTCACCAATGATTATAATATAGTTATTATACAATGTTGATGCTAGGATAATACATCCAAGAGTCTTGATGGATAAGCATACTTATAATATTTTAGGGAGTGATTATATGTTCTTTGTTAACTTGGATGAACTAAAGGATTACGTAGAACCTGAATAAAACAAAGTACTTTCTATCTTTTAGAAAAAAAAATAAGTGTACCCACCACCACATAATCCAGAGAATCCACTTCTTCTATAATGATAGAAAATCCTCAACCATTCTCCCTTGGCCTAGGCTAAGGTTGATTGCAGTTTCTCTCTATTTTCTTCTTATTTTGGAATTGATTGGAAAAGTGACCAAGTTATCCTCAGTTGAAACATTAAACTTCTAATTGGGAATGAACCATCAAACCTTTTTTTATTAGTGTTGAGATGTTGAGGCTTCACATAAAAATGAATATTTTGAGCTATATGACCATCACTTCCATAGATGTAGTACTTTCCACTCCCAAGTAAGCAGTTCATCGAATGTTTCTTCCCAAAGTTTTTGTATGTGGGAAGTTTCACTTTCATTCATCCTCTTTTGTGATAAATGCTCCCCCTATGTTTTTATCTATAACTCTGTTCTTTTCATTCGATCTAAGTAACCACTATGTCTCTCCAAACTCCAGTTCAACCTTCATAGAACCTTGTATTATCTCCTCATAGTAGTCATTGTACTGATTGGAAAGATTTCTCTTTATATGGGCTCATATTCCACTGAGAAATCTATCAACCATTCCTTTAGGATATATAACAAAGCTATAGTTTTATCGAGAAATTATTTTAAAGTTTATATCATATCTTCCCAACAATTAATTTTGCTTATGCTTCAGTTCTAAGTATTAATTTCCCATTTACATTCACATAAAACAATAGAAATATTTATTGAAATATATTTCTATAAACTCTTGCCACTCCATAAAATTGATCTCCATTATTATAAGCATGTTTTTAATCAGTGACCACCCCTAATCATATACTCATTATAAGAGGTATATAGACAAGGTGACTTTATCTTATTCTGAAAAACTGAATTTAAAAGTACCTTTTTAATAGAGCTTATCCATTGTTCAGAAATAAATGGGTTGGTAGATCCACTAAAATTAGGTGGTTTTTGACTCATAAGGGACTAAAAATAATGTTGTTCCATTTTATGTGATTCTAGTCTCTTAAAATTATTTAAGTTTTTTTTAATAACTCAGATTAGTTGATTCATTATCCTCATGATGTTTTCCAATCTAGTTTCCATCAGAATGTTTTTAGTGCATCATCCATTGCACTCTTCATTTACTCAATTCCTCCTAACTATCATGATTTTGGAATGAAGAAAACGATTGTGAGAAATGTGTTTCTTAAAGTAATTTTATAATTATAAAGAGATTTTATGTCTTAAAACACATTTCTTAAATATGATATTAGTCTCTTCAAATAGAAATTAAATTTTCTATATATCCTTCATAGTGGTTCATAAAAATATTGTGATTAACCATAAATATCCACAAAGAGTGTCAAACTATGAGTGTAGCTAATATTGTTGCCATGATCTATTTCCCATTTGAGTCTAGATCAAATTGGTGTTTTATAGAGTTACCCATTGATATGTCTATGTTAGATCCACATCTAGTTTTTCATATACACACAAGGATTTAATTTCTCAGAAAACACTTAATTAATACTCCCCAAAATATCAAGATGTTTCTTAAGTTTAGACTTGTATATAGGGTTGTTTATAAAAATTTCAATTCTTACTTTCTATAAATAAATAAACAATCCTTTTATTCTAACTATGGAATCCAAAAAAATTATTATGTAACATTTCAGAACATGGTACAAAATATAGGATATTTTCAAGTTTAGTTTATTCAGAAATGGTAAATATTACATAAAATCTTAAAACATTCTTCTAAGTCCACTCAAAAGTAATATTCATGGGTTAACCCTATGTTATATTTACTAAATCACATAACATGGGGATATACATAAATGTAAAGTGGTGATCATGAACCCCAGTAAGTTAATAAACAAGAGAGACATATGACATGACATTGTGATACAAAACAATAAGAACATAAGGCGTAATGATAATGTATGAGAAAGTGTCATATCATAACAGTAATAATATTAATACTAAATTGGAAATGTAACTTTTACATCTAAATTAGACATTAATAATCATATCACAAAGGTTTCTTAAATGAAAATTACCAAGGTTATTCACCAAGGAATCGTAAAACATGTCATTTCTAGAGATCAAATTCATTACCCAATGAATTCAAGCTCTATTAAGGTGAAACCTTCATATGTATTAATTTAATATGATACAAATTAATCATAATTAATCATTTCATTAATTACCCATGGATAATTTTTTACGTGATTCTTATAAAAAATCATGACATACAAAACAGATTAATGTCATGATCATAAAGTCAGTTTAAACACATTAATGTAAATTTGAGTTTCATATATATCAGTTACCAAATTAAAAATAATTTTTAAATATAACTCAGTACTAGTGGAAAATAAAATAGGTTTGGGTATTCAAGTAAAAAACAAAATATAATTTCTCATGTAAAAAAGGAAAATTTGAGAAGAAACTTCGATAGCATAATGGGTATACACAATTATTTTAGAAACGGAAAAATGGGATGGAAAAAGGGTCCCCCATTCATAAAATAATCTTATTAAATTAATGGAATAAAAGAAAGTGGAAAATTAACTTAGTTTGGAAATTGGAAGATATACCACACAAAAAAGGGAACTTGAATGGAAATGATAAGTGAAGATTTAATATACCTTGAAGAGTTGTTCCTAAAACATGAGAATGGAACCTTGGGGGATTGAGAACCCTTTAGGGGGACTTCGTATGAGGAAAAATCAACATAAATTCATGTATATTTATTTTTAGTGAATTGGAATATATAAATGGGTGGTTATTTATTGGATAAGGGGATTACTTGTTTAATACATTCCATATATAGGTCATAGAAAACTAGGTTTAGGGGAAATGAAAAAACAAATTGTCTTAAACATGGGTTTTGATCATGAATTAGGACCTTGGGGTCACATTTTTTTTATTTTAATCAACTAGAACTGAACATCATATTTGATTACTTCTTTAGGAATGTAAAATTAATGTTTCCACAATGTGATGTTTAAAAAAACAAAATTTCCATTTTAGACTTTGGAAAGTAACTTATAGTTTTAAAATTGAATAAAATATACCAAAATAAATAATATTAATAAAATAAAATATCTTAGTTCATGGATTGTGTTTAATTAATTATTAAATAATTATGACATAAGTATAATGTCATAAAATATACCCAAACACAAAAAAATTAGTATTTAATATTTCTGAAAAAAATATTCTATTTTAGAAAATTCCCATAAATTCACTCTAACATAATTTCAACATGATTATTTAAAAAAATTCTATTTATTCTATCATAGAAATTATCTATATATGATAAATTTAACTTTTAAATATAAAAAACATTATTTATTTAAAAATAGTAGTTTTTAAGGAATAATCAAATTTTTGACACTTATAAAACGTTTTCTAGGAAATTATAAAATTATTATATCATTTATTATTTAAATAAAAAAAATTAAAATAATATATATTTTAAAAATTACTATTATAAATAACCTTATTTATTATAAAAATTGAATATATTTTCTAGAAAAAATATATGTATTTTTTATTTGCATCAAAAAAATTTATAAAATTTTTCTCAATTAAAAATATATTTTTTTAAGAAAAACTATTCTTAAGAGGAATTGATTGAATAAAAATTTCAATTTTACAAGGGATGTTAAACTTTATGTAACTATATTATGGACATGTATCCCCTTATTTCACCAGCATAATCCCTGATGGTAAGGTGTGCGATGGTGGTAGTTTTTTGGGGTACCTCAACTAACATCAACCGAGTGGTAATCTCCACTAACTTGAACTTCTCCTATAATATGATTCGATAAATATTAAATTGTTGAAGCTATACTTGGTATTAGTTAAGTGTGAAACCTATTGATGAAACCTCCCTTCTATGTTTGGACAAATGGGATTCCAATGTCTTGACTCTACTAGTTGAGGACATCGATTCTCCTTTCTGTGTCAATTATCATTTGTCCTTAAAACTTATAAACACTAATTATAAAGAATAAATTATCAACCAAAGGTATATTTTCTGATGGTCATATTTACCAATGATCATATAATGCTTGAATACCAACAATCACATCTCCCTTTATACCCTATAAATACCACTTTGTTTATTCACACAAAATTCACTACAATTTATCTCAAGGTTATTATTTCACTGTTATAAGATGTTGATTTGTTTACTACTATTTTGTTTAATTTATATATATTTTTCAGTGGGGGTGTTGATTATAATTGATTGGGGTGATCCTTATTTTCCTTTTTTAGCATTTCTATTTTATATTCTTCGTCTAGTAGTAATGTTTAGAATTTTAATAGGTTTCATATATGGATAATCTAATGATAATTCCTAAATATGTGAAATTTTATTTGTTTCCCATTATATTGTAAAATATTATAAAACAAACATTTATTCATTAAATAAATAACATTTTAAAATTCTATTTTATTACACCTCCAACACTTTAATATTGTTTCATTTACTGATTGATCATTGTTTTGGTTACTGTATATATCTTCGGGTTAGTGGTATCCCTTGATCTCCATCTATTTCTCTTTCCCTTATTGGACTTTGAAATATCGTCTTATTATTGATGGATCTAAAATCCATGTTGTTTAATCTTCTTTATAGGTTCAGTTCGTATATCTTCTACACCTTCACTCATTTTGGAGAGTCTTATTGTGGGAATTGTGATTCCATGAAAAAGGTTGTTGGTTCCATTTAATATGTAAAATTGATTAAAACTTTATTCCCATATTATTTATATTTAATTCAATTTATTTATAAAATCACATTTTAATGGGAATTAGAAATTAAAATTTTGACATGGCATGGATTTTGGGGAATACCCCCAATTCCAATGTGTTTGGAATTTTGGGTGTAATGTGATATTGATGGAAATTGTAAAATGATATGAATTGATTATTGTTGTAAAATGGAGTTAATTAAGATAATGAAAATATATGGTTGGTTTTATTTGAAACAAAATTCATTGTTGAAATAAAAATAAATATCTTATTTTTAAAACAAAATTCTATATTGAGACTGAAAATGGGAAAATTTTATGAATAACTGTTTGCAAAGGACTTTACTATTTTTGGTCGTTCGATTTATCACATGATATCCCAATCAGTTACTAAGTTATTTTGAACAAACATACTATGATTTTAATGCCCATGAAATAGAAGAACACTATACAACTCAAAAAAAAACCTATTTTGGAAGATCATATTCCCAGTAGGATGTTGATGGGTCTTATTTTTCATGTGCTTGAGGGATGTTTTTTCACATCATCATGATCAAAAATATAAGTGTGTAAGGATATTATGACTATAAACTATTGAACCTTTTGTAAGATGAACATGTTTCTTATTTCTATTATTTTTATTATATATGGCATTTTTTATAAAACTAATTTTTCTCATGCCTAATTATTTATTTAAACTAATTTTATATAAAGAGTTTATTTAATCCATTTTTGAAATGTTTTCCATAATTTTAAATCAATATCATGTTTTTTATTTTAAAAATGTCTGTCATATCTGCTTTTTTAAATTAAAGTCATTATTTGGCTTATTTATTATAGAATATTATAATGTAATACTTTTTGAGATCCTAATGGGCTTATTAGGTCACACACAACATTTCACTTCATAAAATGTGTAGATTTTCTATTTCTAGGTTTGAGAAAAGGGAAAGCACCTCTTTAAGGTGGTGGTTCTTCTTGATTCATTGGTTCTTGGAGTGTCATTTCCTTAGGATTTTGGGTCATTTATATTGTTCATCTAGTACTTTGTTCATGTACTATTTGGGTTTTATTATACCTATTTGGTTTCTAGTGAAGTCTCCTTTGCATGTTTTCTTTGATAAAATTGACTTATATCTATTTCCTTCACTTTTCCTGTGGCTAAAATCATTCCTCATATACCCTGCATGATTCGAGGTGTTATTCACCAACTTCTGGGGATCATGAAAGACCTTCAAGAAATGTCTAAATCATCTTGGTTATCATGGTACCAAGGTATCTGGGATGGTTCATGACACCCCCACACATGTTGTCCAAATTATGTGATAAACTCTAAAAATGTCATCCATGTCACAATATTCCCTATGGAAATGTTAGGTAGAGAATTATAAGTCCTATGTACATGTCATCTAAATCATGAGATGGCCTCTGGACGTGTCATCCATGTAACGTGAAGACCTCTAGAGATGTCACACAGATAGTTCTAAGTCCTCCAGATATGTCATCCAGATCATCAAATATCCTATGTACATGTGATCAAGTTATGAAACTCCCTCTTGACATGTTAGGATGATCATGTGAAGTCATATAGAAATTTCATCTAGTTTATGAGAATCCCTACGAACCATTCATCTTGATTATTCTATAGTACTAATACATGTCAGATTTAATTATGTGAATACCCACAGACATGTCATGAAGACATGCTAGGCATGTGTGGTAGAAACTATGGTTATGTCATTCTAACACCCCAAGACAAATCAGCCTTGTCGAGTATGAATACTCAGGCACGTTCCCTCAAACCATGTGAACCCAAAACTATGTTTCTTTTTATGAGAATTCCCTATTCTTATGGGATGTTTCTGTAATGTTCTATGACTATAAACTCATTATTAGATTCTCATCCCACTCATCATCACCACCCTCTATCTATAAAAGGGTAAGGGTAAGATATATTCCAATGGACATCCACCTTGGTGTAATCCCTGCCATATCCCAAACACTCCAGCTCATGGGACGCAAACTCTCATGTGAGTCTATCATCCTTCTGTGACCATCAGAGGAAAGTAAATGGGATCATAAAAGGGTATATACTTTATTCTAATTCCTTAATATCAAATTTCATGGGCCAAACATCTAGGGGTTTATCATTCTTTCTCATCCATTAAGAGATTGAGAAGCTAAAAGAACCAATATGACTTTGATTCCAACTATAAGTAGGGTACGTATGACACATTACAAAGGGAAAATCCTTATATAAAACAATCAATTTGGGCCTACCCAATGCATATATCCCATACCCATATGAAGATAGATTGATTACTTTCTATATCTTGTTTCTTTCATCACAAATAACTCACGTGGCCTTAGGGATTCACAACAATCTTATCACAAGAATCATAAAATTCCCCAAATTATGGAAACATTAGTTTATAAGCCATGTTCAGTTACATTATTCAAATTCCTCCATACCTAGTTTTCGATCTTGGTGTAAGCCACGAATTCATTCCAACATTGATAAAATCTTTTGAAATAAATTAACAAGTACTAATTATCTATTCTTACCAATGAGTGTTTTAAGGGTAGACCAGAAAACAAAGGTCCTAATTCAAGTTATATGTAGGATAATAGGACACCTTCCAAAGGATCGTGATCTATACCTGATTCCAATGTTCCCTCATATAAATCTTATACAGATGAGGTTCAACTCTATAGCTTATTCCTAAATAGACTATGTGGGTTTCGATTGTTGTTCACATAATATACATAGGAAACCTCTTGGATGTTCAATCACAACCTCAAAACCCCAATTCCCCTCCTAGAAGGTAGTAAACTCCATAGTGCCTACTTAAATGTATTAAACACACAAGAAGTTCCCATTTCGTAGAATGAGAAACAAATAGGGAACCTCTGATACATAAATATGGCCCCATTAAAAAAACCCTTTACATGAAGAATGATTTAACACATGATCATTTTATTATGGTAACCAATCAAGTATCATGATTTGGAAGAGAAAAACAAATATATATTAAATCTATAAGAGAGTCTAAAATTCAGTAATAACTCCCCCAAAATGTTGTGAGGAGTATGAACTCCCGTCCCCTTGACCAATGTGTATTCCTATGTGTTATTAGGATTGAATCACCAAGCGACCAACTTCATTGAGAAAAAAAGACATGTGATTCATTACGGATGTGTAATTATTTGGGTTATTCCATGAGAGATGAAAATATTATAACTAACATTAATGATTCTGAAACCACACTCAAAACCCGCCAAAACCATTCATCAAATTCCAAATTTCATGAGAATAAAATGAGGTGAACTAAATGTAATTCTATAAATAATAATCTAATGAAAAATCCTTTTAATATTTCATCCCTTTAAAAGGTTAAAAGGATATATTTCTTAGTTTATATTGATACATTATTCCAATCCACCTTCAAGGGAATCAAAAATGGTGAACCCTAAGTGAATCCATAATCAAATAAAAATCATTTGTTTTCCACGTATTGGGAAATATTTTGTGTTACTACTATACAAAAACATTGGTAAAAATAATGAGAAATACTTTAATAATATATTGGGGTTACCATGAAAGAGGAAAATCTCTCTAGAAAAATACCACATGAGAAAAATATCTGAACCAAAACAATAATGAATTTTTTTCTTACCCATGAATTTCTAATTAAAAATGTTTCACACATATGATGATTCTTTGATCGATGGCCTTTTTACTTGTTGTCTTTATGGATACATAAATTTTACTCATACACACCACCTTGAACCAATGCCATGTCATCATCAAGTGAATGTTCTTGAGCATTATCTATGTAATTAAACTTTGTGGTTTACAAAACTACACCCCCCCACCTAAGGCCTTCATATTTGGGTGGAAAACACTATGGTCCTTGAATTCCACTGAAAATAGTCTAATCTAGACCTTATATCTTGGATGTAGATGTATCCAGATGATGAATCCAACATGTATTTTTTGTTCAAGAAAATATTTAATGAATCTAATATCACCTTTCACCACCAACAACCACTTTGTAGGCTTTTCATTAGAGTGGGAAAATCATAACCTTCCTTATCTTAGGATGGAAGAAAAAAGAGTGAACTAAAATTTCATCATATTACAAGAACTATCTAGAAGGGTTCTTATCAACCAACATCACCATTGTTACCCAACCAGTTCCCCTCAGTCTCCTATTGAGGGCACCACCTGATAGATTTCCCCCATGGAAACTCATGCACATGTTCTAAGGATATCTTGTCAAGTGAATAAATCTATTGATAAACATAAATGGGCTCATATCCCCTCTTCGATTGATTATTATATTTGGTATATTTCAGAAGTGTCCAGTGAGATGGATCATATCCTAGAAGAATTCATTGAAATATTTATGAGTATTAAAAAATCACGTGGGAAGAACATATAAATTCCCTTTAACATGAATCCCATTAAAATATTAGGATATAATAATGAGGATAACAGGGGGCCTACTTTAATTAAATAAATAGTTTAGTATTTATTGGTAACCGAGAACATGTAGTCCTACACTCATTCACACAATTTGATGAAGTATCATTACATTATAACTATAAAATAATAACTTAATTTGTATATTCCAAAATTGGTAAAAATACTAAGAAAAGCACATATCCATATTCCGATTAAGATAGTAGTGTATCACCATAATTACTAAAAATATTTGTATACTCCTAAGTAAGCGCACATTCTTTCTCTTATCTATGGTTATTATTAGCATATTATGTTAAAGGATGAATCACAGGACTGATCTCATATCCCTATTCTGACTGGGGATCACTAACTCAATTAGGAAAATTCTTCAAGTCAAGCACACATTCTGGTAAAAAAATCTAGAAAAATACTCCAAAGGCCCGTCACTATTCTCATGTTCTCATTCTGACTGGGGATCACCAACATAGTTTGTAAAATTCCCTAGGAGATGCACACATTCCTATCCAAGAAAGCTATCAGTATAATCCAAAGGCACTAGAAAGGTCATATACACTCACTCCAATAAAAGTTCATTAATACAATATGAAAATCACCTCAGGGTAATCTCATATCATTATCATTGTAGATACTTATATTATTGTAGAATATTACAAAATCTTGGATCATACCCATACTTCTACTGATGAAATAATGAATCAACATCCTTCATAGGTTATATAGGAGGGAGCACATATCACGTATCCAATTCTATAGGTCTATTGGCATATTTTGATGGGGAATTCATATTTGAATCGGGTTCATACCCCTATTTCATCAATATTTGACCAAAAAATTCCAACAACCACTCGTATTCAGGATTATATTCTTTCCAATGATCCAAAATATCACTTCAATACTCCAAAAAATTCTCTGAAATGGTATTATATCCCCATATCACTGAATGCTTATCAACATATTCTTATGGCCTTCATGCAACAGGGTCACATCTTTGGTCAACCCCTAAATCCATGTCAGCATATTCCATAAATTACATTGAATAAGGCGCATATCCATGATTTGTTACCATAAAGTGTCATTGAGGCAGTACAACACATATCTAATAAACCTCAAGGGTTTATCAAATCTTCAGTCAAAGTAGATGGAGATCAATAACTTAATAATCATCCTTATAATAGTGTAATAGTGGATCATAAGGACTATGCTCTTGATATTAACCATGGAAATCCTTACCATAGTATTATATCTCCAGGAAAAATAAATCCTCCCCTTTCCCAGAAACCATTATATAGAGAGGTTCTAAAAACACCAAGGTTAACTATTTATAGTTCCCCATAAATAATTAGTAGAACTTCACCATGGTCAGTAGGTGACCCGAGGAAGAAACCTCTATGGTTTGAACATGTGGAGTCATATAATATTGATAAATAAGAGGACAACATGTATATATATATAGATATATACAAACCTCCAAAAAAAATTATTTCCCATTAACACTTATGAATATGATATCCCAGATGATCTAGTGAAGCTATGCATTCCTTACCTATTCTAGAACATGTGGGAGACAACTCACTATTTTAAGGCTATAAACCATCCTTATTAAGGATATGAAGGTAACCTCCAGTTCATAAATAATCTCTATTTTCATCCATAGATGGAACAATTATCCATATCAATGAACACATGATTTAAAGAGCATGAAAAATTCATATGAAGTGTTTCTCTTTATATCCTAATAACTCTCTCTCTCCCAACATATTTCTATGGCCTTAACAAACATTTTTATTGAGGGATGGGGAAGTTTTAGTGAATTAAACTTCACTATGTTCCTAGAATAAAAAGAATCCCAAGATTTTACATTATATAATGTTGTATCTACAAGATAAATTAAGGGACCAAGTAACACATCATTTGTTTGGTCATCATATTGATACTTATCACCTTTGAAGATGTAGATAAGTCATAAACTGAGAGAGCCTTCCACTACGAGACTTCTAAGATAGGACTCTCAACAAAATAGAAACACTTTTCAAACAAAGAATCTAAATTTGTGGACTACCTCACAACATTCATAATAATTTAATCCTATACTAAGCTGTCATTATAACTATCCCATGCATGAGTGAAATCAATTCCAAATTAAATAGTTCAAAATAACATCCACTATAGAATCCATCGAAGTGAAAACACATCTTAGAGGTTTGGGGGAATTTTTAGCATAACCTTGACTACTAAATTCATTAAACCTTTATAGGATAATAAAAATATCATAAGTGGCTAAAATAACACCCCATCCCACTAGGATGGGGAATTTTATCTCAAATTCCACCACCATATTTTTTATATGACAAGAGGGTCCTAGAGAAATCAGTGGTCATACCAAATCAAAACATTACCATAGGAAGGGACATTTATATCTTAATTTATATCTCAATATCCTTAAATCCTTAATTGGAGTCCATAGATCCTTGGTAAGAAGATCATAATGTGCCAATAGTTGTAACGCCCTGACCCCAGTTACCCAGAGTCGGTGCATTATTTTAATATATTGGCATGATTATAAGGAATCAAGTCCCGAAGGACTGATCAATTTAGCAGTCTTGGAAAATATATCACATACATGAACGTTACATTACACATTAGAAAATAGAACACAACATAAATGATCCTTTGATAACACCATTAATCCCCAAGCTTAACCCTACTAATCAATCATAATACACTTCTTGGAATCCTGGAAAAAATAAAACATAGAAAGGGGTGAGCTCAAATGGTTAGTAAGGGTAAATAATTTAACAAAAGCTATAAACTTTTAATGCAGGATTAGTAATAAAAAACAGCCTTTTTAAACAGAAAATTTAACAAAATATGGAAAAAATAAATCAAACATTACTATATAAACATGCACATGGATATTCTACTTGTCTAATAATCACATGTAGTAACTAATTTCATAATGAGGGAATGCCTAACGCCGGACATCATTACCACATATTCAAGGCCTCGTGCCAAGAATGAAAATAAAATTTTTCTCAGGGCCTTGTGCCAAGACACTAGTTTGTCTCATGAGACCTACTGATGCATCGAGGAGCTATAGTGGGCTCCACCCGTCACTTACTAAGTCGACTGCATTCCTCATATGAAAAAGTTGAAACATAACATAAACATTCGTATTAAAACTAGAACAAGAAATGTCAATACATTATCCATAAACCATGAATGGTATAAAAATAGAACATCCACAGTCAAACATATCATAACTCATTCAATACAACATGGAAGATTGTATTATAATAAATCAACATCAATCAAAAATAATATCCAGTAAAGGATGCTGACATAGTTGAAAATGATGAGTAAACATTCTTGAGAGTAATATCATTTTTGTAAAATCATTTAAAAGTCATACATTTATAAAGGAAGTAATTTAAAAGATATTTTTGAATCAAAGTGTCCCATACCACTTTGAAACTTTTGAAATGAATTACCCTTTCAAAACATTCATGTCCATATAAATAAATCCTTAAAATCATTTTGAAAACATAGACATTAATTAAGAAGGTTTAGAAAGATAAATCTTCAAAACATTTAAAATTCTGATCTTGATGAAGAGTACTTTTCACAAATCCTTAAAATATTAATTTTTAAATCATTTTTATGAAAATTGACTTTAATGATAAAAATGTCCCAGTAAATACTTACATATAAACATTCTCATATAATAATGAGATTGACGAATTAACCCTTACCTTGAAAATTTCTTTAGTCGAGGGTACGTTTAACTTCTTGTATGAAGATCATATTATGTTATTAAATTATAATAGAACCATATTAATATTTATGATATAATACATTATTCATTTATGACTTTATACTACCCATTTAATAATAACTTCCATGTTAAATTAACATTTCGGGTAATAATCGCTTTCTTTATCGGACGTGTTTTAACTTGTTACTCTTGATTGTATCACTTAGATCATGATTTAAATACTTCCAGAACATAAAACATGATTTATATATCATATATATTTAGAATATAAATATGTATATTATACATATATATGAAATGGAAAACAACATTTATAGAGACGGTAGTCCGTACGTATGCATAAACTCTGTTTCCGTTTTCATAACGTATTGAACGGAACTAAGTGAATAAAATATATGTAAGTAAAAACACACACACACACATATATATATATATATATATATATATCCATTAGCATTATTATGTCATATATTACAAACATATTAGTAATATATATTTTTATAATCTTCGATGAATGGTGAATGTGGAAATGAATCTCATCGCGTCGTGGAGACGGTAATCCGTACGTACGCACGAGCGGCAATATCATTTCCTTAATGGTGTATAATTGGATGGTATATTAATTTTACAGAGACATTATCATGTTATTTTCATTATTTATAAACATATTACTCATCACTATATCCATCCAAACAACATAGTGTTGAATAACAAATTACACCACGACGTGGAGACGGTAAGCCGTACGTATGCACACATGGTGACATTATCAGTCATATGATGGATAGAATGATGAATATAGTTGTGAAATATTTATAATAACATCATAGTATATAGAATATACTGGATTTATTATTTTATAATGGAAAAAACAAAGAAAGAAGAAGTGGAATAAGAAAGGAACTTGAAAGAGGGTGGTGAAATCATTACCTCTTCTTCGGATTCTTCCTATTAATTTGATCAAAAGGGCTCCTTAGGTTATCTTTCTAATCAAAATAAGGCCCCTAGGTTGAATTTAGGGAAGTTGGGAAGATATTTGGGTTGGGGTTTTCCATGACAAATGGCTTTGGAGGTGTCATTTTGAGAGATGGGGAAGTGCCCTTTTATAAGAGGGGTGAGGGTCACTTTAGGAAAAGATTAAAGTATTAATTTATTATACAATATTATTCGGTTTACAATGGTTACAAATGAATTTATTTTGATCCTTAGGTGGTTATGGGTCTAAATACTCTCAACCAATAGGTTTTAAACAAGTTTAGGTTACCATTTTAACCTTATCATTTAGATTTAACTCTTAGTTAAATAGTTTAACTTTTACTGTGTCTTCTTGTATTCTTACTATATATGTTAATAAAATTACTATAAACTTCCAAGAGAACCTCAAGTGGCTAATTAAAGACATATATAATATTACTTAATCCCTTTTTCTGAACGTTACATTTTTAGGAATATTATATCAACCAATAATATAGTATTTGTTTTAAATTTTAATTAATGTCAATTTTGACACTATTTGGTTTTTTTTGAATTCATCACAACTTGATTACTTCTCAAACGATACATTGAATCATCCCTAACATGTCATAGTCACCTAGGAAATTCGTTTATTTCATAAAAACTTTAAAATTATATTTATTTTAATATTTATAAACCATTTATTTGATTCTTTCATTAATAAGGTAATTACTGCATCATCATTGTGTCATAAATAAATTTAAATATTTAATATCTTAAAATAATAAATAAAATACCATTAAGTAGGAAATACTTTTATATTTCTAATTAATATTTTTAGTTGAATTTATCTTACTTATAACCCTATATTAAAAATGGTTTAGTTAATAAAGTTTGAATTTAACACTTTTAACTCTTCTTTAACTTAAATAATAATAATTGTCCTAATCTAATCCAAGTGGACCTAAAGGGTCATATTTTATTCCTAATGTTTTTTTAGGTCGAATTACACTTATCCAATATAATTAGGACATGTTTTATAGTAATAATAATATCATTTTTACCCTTAATTACCCGATTTACTTTTAACCGTGGTAAATAAAAGTAAAACGTTACTATTCACCAAAAATTGTTTTTTATCTTATTTAACTAAATTTTACTCCTTGATATTAACTGTGTATCTTGGATTTTTGAAATTCAACTCACAGAGGTGGTAAAATTAAGTTTTATGTAAATTTACAAATTCTCCTATGAGATGGGTAAAAGACGGTGAAAAGTTCAATAAAATTTTTATATATCTAAAATTATTACTAACTGACTCCAATGAATTACATTGAACTTATATAGGTATTATGTATCTATTTTGACCGAAAATAAATTTAAATAAAATAAATAATTATTTAAATAAAAATCGGTTTTAAACTATAACTCAGTGTTTTTTACTATTCAGCAAAAATTAAAAGTTTTCAGAAAAATACCAAAAATTTACCCTAAGATAATTTTGATATTTCAAATTAAATAATAAAGTATATTTTACAAAATTAAAAACATAGAAGTTTCATTTATTAATTTTAAATTAATTCTCGCTGTCAAAACCAAAAGGCGTATTTTTAAGAAATAATAACTATCAAAAGTTTTACACTTGTTTATGTCCAATTTTAAAGTGAAATTACTTACAATGACCATCATTGTATTAAGTGGTAAAATATAATATATTCATACTTACAAACCATTAAAATGTATAATTTTACACTATATATTATTTTTATTAAAAAAGTTGTTTTCAGTTAAAATATAGTATTTTTCACTATTCACCCAAATATGAAAGTTATCAGAAAAACACCAAAACTTTATTGAAACTGGATTCTTATTTCCCGATTCTAAAGAAGAAGTTTATTTTGTTAAATTTAATATATAAAAGTTTCAAATATTGGATTTAAAAAGGCTTTGCCATTAAAAGGCGGTAAAATTACATTTTTTTGAAAAATACTTCTTTTATCTGAAAAAATGTGTTTGTTCTGACATTATGTATAAGAAACTCATAATATGGATTCTAAAATTATAATGATTATATAAAGGTAAAAATTCAGTTAATACTATTCATAACCACTTTCGAATGGCTATTTTGGTAAGTCATGGTACGCTAGAACTCAATGTTGTGTGTAGTGAAAGTTATTGAATTACTTTGAAGAAATAACTTACTAAGAAATATTTGGGTGCTACATTCTTCCCTCCTTCAATAAACTGCATCCCCACAATTTGAAATTATTTTTTAAAAATAAATGTTTGAAAATAGAAAATACCTTTGGGAAAACCCACATTGGAAATTAGGTTAATAAAATTTAGTCTTAATAAGAGGAAAATAGAAATGAAAGGGAAAACACTAAATTGTGATCTCTATTAGGGGAACATTGGTGGCAATTAGAGACATATAATAAGAGGAAAATGTAATTATTTATAGGTAGTGATTGAGGTCATCAATCGCAATCAAGTGTAAAATTGAGGGTTGTAAATTCATCAATCTTTGATGATTTAAAATATCATTGGTTCAACAGAACATATGGTATTAGGATAACAGAATTTTGTTGTAAGATCGCTTCCCTAAAGATTAATAATTAATTTATCCATAAAATAAGAGGAAATATATATATATATATGTGTGTATGTATGTATATACTTGAAAAATATAGTTTCATCCTTCAAATAATTCCAACCACAAACTCATCTTTTACTCTAAAAGATTTCAAGTAAATATATATATATATATATTATTTATCCAAATTGTATAGGGTTCCAAAAATAATGAATTCATATTTCACATATCAGACCCTTTAAAAAACTACATTATTCATTCTAGGACATCACGTGGTCCAGTGATAGTTGATACACCCTTTCCTCCCTTCGGTTGTGGGTTCAATTCTCGCGGCCTTGATGGACGTAACGGGTTGCCGCCCGACCTCTAGGTTGTCCTTTTTTTGGAAATCCAAAAATAACCTTAACAATAGTATCCAATTTCAATATTAATCCATTCCAACCTTTAAAATTATCCAAAATACTTATATCCAAACTCTCAGTCCAAATTTTATAAGGGAGATAAACATAATGAGGATTCTTTTTTCCAGGTAATAGCATGTGAATGCCCTCATCATGTATTCTTTTACAACACCGCAACATCCTGAATTACCAAAATCAACCATCTCTTATTCCAAAATCACTACCTCATTATTAGGACCATATTATGGATTACCTTTAATTTAACCATTTATTTTCCAAAAATTTTAGCTTACTATTAAGTCACTTTTCTTAGAACCATATAATCTCAAATCCTCAATAAAATAGTACTACAGTACAATCCTTATTTATCTCCATAATTCATGTAACTAGTATACTGTTGATACAACACTCAAATCAAATAATTCTATAATAACAACATAAGAACACTAGTGATTCTTTTTCATCTGAGGTATTATCATAACTTGATTATTATCCAATAACATCATTTGTGGTATATTCTTATGAATGGGACATTCATTCACGTAGTGTCTCAACGCCTTGCAGATGAAGCATTTTACATTTGAAAACATTTTCTTACCCTTGAAATCACATACTTGGTGTGCTTCTTCTCCACACATATAAAAAAATCTCATTCCCTTCAGGAAAGTTCCCAGGTGTTTCTTCCCACAGTTATCACATCTGAGAAAATTCTTCTTTTCCTCTTCCCTTTTTCCATCTTTCTCTCTTCCATCCTTTTCTTATCTTGATTCCCTTCAAATCCATAGGACTTAGAGAATTCTTTACTTATCTTAGTAACACATGATATTACTTCTTCATATGTTGGGAATACATGGGAGACTATTTCCCTTCTAAATGTTGGCTTAATACCATAAAAGATATGATCCTTCTTACTCTTTGGATCATACGTATTGCTGGAATTCACATTCCTTCTACTGCGTGCTATTTATATATAATAGCATAAACTATGTCTGTTTATGAATTGCAATGAATAATTCCGAACATGTAAAATACCTAACATAAATGGAATGGTTTATAGATATAATCCCTAATCATAAAGATGTTTTCATTGAGGAAATATATACTCATAAACCCTTTATAATGATTTGTAAATAAAATGAGAATTATCCTAAGAATATCCCACGAGAGTGTCGTAACCAAGAGTGTAGCAAGGCCCATTGTCGTGCACTAGTTCTCGTTCAAGTCTAGCTCAAAGTGGTTTTTTGGGTTTTAACCCTAGGTACATATGTTCTAGAGCCGCATCAACCTGTTTGTATCCAGATATGGATGTATTTGCTGGTAAAACTCACCAAATCTCTACATTACCAAAATTCTAGGAATTTACTCTTTACTAATCCTCAAAGTCTATCTTAGGTCTATGTGCTCTAATCAGAGTTTATCTAAATCTAGCTTCCAAGTTTATTTCTAAACTTCCTCTGATACCAACTGTAACTCCCCGACCCCAGTTACCCAGAGTCGGTGAATTATTTTAATACATTGGCATGATTACATGGAATCAAGTCCCGAAGGACCGATCAATTTACCAGTCTTTGAAAATATATTACATACATGAAATTTACATTACACATTATAAAATAAAACAAAACACAAATGATCCTTTGAGAACGCCATTAATCTCTAAGATTAACCACGATTATCAATCATTATACACTTCTTGGAATCCTGGAAAAATAAAACATAGAAAGGGGTGAGCTCAAATGCTCAGAATGGGTAAATAATTTAGCGGAATCTATAAAATTTTAAGGCAGAATTAGTAATAAAAACAACAGCCTTTTTAAACATAAACATTAACATAATATGGAAAAAATAAATCAAACATTTACATATAAACATGTACATGGACATTCTACTAGTTGAATAATCACATGTAATAACTAATTTCATAATGAGGGAATGTCTAACGTCAGACATCATTACCACATAGTCAAGGCCTCGTGCCAAGACTAAAAATAAAATTTTTGTCAAGGCCCTGTTCCAAGACACTAGTTTGTCTCATGAGACCTACCGATGCATCCAGGAGCTATAGCGGGCTCTACCCATCACTTACTAAGTCCACTTCATTCCTCATATGACAAAGTTAAAACATAACACAAACATTCGTATTAAAACTAGCACACGAAATGTCAGTACATTAACCATAAACCATGAATGGTATAAAAATAGAACATCCACATTCAAACGTATCATAACTCATTCAATATAACAAGGAATATTTTATTATAATAAATAAACCTCAATCAAAAATAATTTCTATAAAGGATGCTGACATAGTTGAAAATGATAAGCAAAACTTTTTGAGAGTAATATCCTTTTTGTAAAATCATTTAAAAGTCACACATTTATAAAGGAAGTAATTTAAAATAGATTTTTGAATCAAAGTGTCCCATACCACTTTGAAACTTTTGAAAATAATTATCATTTCAAAACATTCATGTCCATATAAATAAATACTTAAAATCATTTTGAAAACATGGACATTAATTAAAAAGGTTTAGAAAGATAAATCATTAAAACATTTAAAATTCTGATCATGATAAAGAGTAATTTTCACAAATCCTTAAAATATTCATTTTGAAATAATTTTTATGAAAACATACATGGATGATAAAAATTTCCAAGTAAATACTTACACATAAACAATCTCGGATAATAATGAGATTGACGAATTAACCCTTACCTTGAACATTCTTTTAGTAAAGGGTACTTTTAACCTCTTGTATGAAGATCGTATTATGTTATTAAATTAGAAAAAAACCATATTAATATTTATTATATCATACATTATTCATTTATGACTTTATCCTACCCATTTAATAAGAATTTCCATGTTAAATTAACATTTCGGGTAAAAATCGCTTTCTTTATCGTCGTGTTTTAACTTGTTACTCTTGATTGTATCACATAGATCAAGATTTAAATAATTCCAAAATATAAAACATGATTTATATATCATATATATTTAGTATATAAATATGTATAGTAGACATATATATGAAATGGAAAACATTGTTTATGGAGACGGTAGTCCGTACGTACGCATAAACGATGTTTCCGTTTTCATAACGTATTGAACGGAACTAAGTGAATAAAATATTGTAAGTAAATATATATATATATATATATATATATATATATATATATCCAGTAGCATTATTATTTCATATATTACAAAAATATTAGTAATATATATTTTTATAATCGTAGATGAATGGTGAATGTGGGAAAGAATCTCATCGCGTCGTGGAGACGAGAATCCGTACGTACCCACGAGCGACAATATCATTTCCTTAAAGCTGTGGAATTGGATGGTATATTAATATTACAGAGACATTATCATGTTATTTTTATTATTTATATACATATTAATTAACATTATATCCATCCAAATAACATAGTGTTGAATAACAAATTACACCACGGTGTGGAGACGGTAAGCTGTACGTACGAACGCATGGTGACATTATCATTCATAAGATGGATAGAATAATGAATATAGTTGTGAAATATTTTTAATAACATCACAGTATATAGAATATTCTGGATTTATTATTTTATAATGGAAATAACAAAGAAAGAAGAAGTGGAAGAAGAAAGGAACTTGAAAGAGGGTGGTGAAATCATTACCTCTTCTTCTGGTTCTTCCTTTTGTTTGATCACAAGGGCTCCTTAGGTTAGAATTATGATAAAACTAAGGCCTATAGGTTAAATTTAGGGAAGTTGGGAGGATAAATGGGCAGGTTTTGGCCAAGAAAAATGGCTTTGGAGGTGTGATTTTGAGAGAAGGGGAAGTTCCCTTTTATAAGAGGGGTGAGGGTCACTTTAGGAATAGATTAAAGTATTAATTTATTATACAATCATATTCGTTTTATAATGGTTCAAAATAAATTTATTTCGATCCTTAGGTGGCTATGGGTCTAAATCCTCTCAACCAATAGGTTTTAAACAAGTTTAGGTTACCATTTTAACCTTATCATTTAGATTTAACTCTTAGTTAAATAGTTTAACTTTTACTATGTCTTCTTGTATTCTTACTATATATGGTTAATAAACTTACTCTAAACTTTCAAGAGAAACTCAATTGGATCAGTAATTACATATATAAAATTATTTAAGCCCTTTGTCCGAACCTTACATTTTTAGGAATATTATATCAACCAATAATATAGTATTTGTTTTAAATATTAATTTATGTCAATTTTGACACTATTTGGAATTTTGTTTTTGTGGAAGTCATCACAACATGATTACATAGAAAAAGATATATTTAATCATCCCTAAAATGTCATAGTCACCTATAAAATTCGTGGATTTCATAAAAACTTTGAAATTATATTTATTTTAATATTTATAATACCATTTATTTGATTCATTCATTAATAAGGTAATTACTACATCATCATTGTGTCAAAAATATATTTAATTATTTAATATCTAAAAATTATAAATAAAATACCATGATGTATGAAATCTTTTTATATTTATAATGAATATTTATAGTTGAATTTATCTTATTAATAACCCTATATTAAAAATGGTTTAGTTCATAAACGTTGAATTTAACACTTTTAACTCTTCTTTAAATTAAATAATAATAAATGTACTAATCTAATCCAAGAGAACCTAAAGGGTCATATTTTATTCCTAAGGTTTTTTTCGGTCGAATTACACTTATCCAATAGAATTAGGACATGTGTTAGCATAATAATAATATTATTTTTACCCTTAATTACCCTATTTACTTTTAACCGTGGTAAATAAAAGTAAAAAAGTTACTTTTCAAAAAAAATTATTTTTATCTTATTGAACCACATTTTTCTCCTTGATATTAACTACTTCTCTCTAATTTTTGAAATTCAACTCATAGAGGCGGTAAAATTAAGTTTTATGTGATTTTACAAATTCTCCTAGGAGGTGGGTAAAAGACGGTGAAAAGTTCAATAAAATGTTTATATATCTAAAATTATTATAAACTAACATCAATGAATTGAATTGAACTTATACATGTATTATGTATCTATTTTGATCTAAAATAAATTTAAATAAAATAAATAATTATTTCAATAAAAATTCGGTTTTAAAATAAAACTCAGTGTTTTTCACTATTCATCAAAAATTAAAAGTTTTCAAAAAATTACCCAAAACTAATTTTGATATTCCAAATTTGATAATGAAGTCTATTTTACCAAATTAAAAACATAGAAGTTTCATTTATTTATTTAAAATTAATTCCTGTTGTCAAAACCAAAAGGTGTATTTTTAAGAAATAATTACTATCAAAAGATTGACACTTGTTTATGTCCAAATTCAAAGTAAAATTACTTACAATGACCATCATTGTATTAAATGGTAAACATATAATCTATTTATAGTTAAAAACCATTAAAATTTATAATTTAACACTATAAATTATTTTGATTAAAAAAGTTTTTTCAGTTAAAATGTATTATTTTTCACTATTCACCCAAATATGAAAGTTATCAGAAAAACACAAAAACATTATTGAAACTAAATTAATATGTCCTGATTTTAAAGAAGAATTTTATTTTGTCAAATTGAATATATAAAAGTTTCAAATATTGGATTTAAAGAAGGCTTTTCCATTAAAAAGGCGGTAAAATTGCATTTTTTGAAAAATACTTCTTTTATCTGAAAAAATGTATTTGTTCTTAAATTATGACTAAGAAACTCATAATATGGATTCTAAAATTATAAGGATTATATAAAGTTCAAAATTCAGTTAATACTATTCATAACTGCTTTTGAACGGCTAGTTTGGTAAGTCATGGTGCGCTAGAACTCGGTGTTGCATGTAGTGCATGTTATTGAATTACTTTGAAGAAATAACGTACTATGAAATCTTTGGGTTTTACAATAGTGGAATTAGATAATCCCCTGATTATAGGGCTCTGAGGATTTTTATTATTATCATCACCTTAAATGGAGTTGTTATTCTAAAGGTTAGGAGAAAAATATCAAAAACCAGTATCTCGTCTTCTCCTCTTACCATAAGACACACCTCTTCTAGGGTCCATCAATAAAGTATGTGAAAAAAATCATATAAGATCATTGTTCATAGACAATGATAAGGGGAATATTCCCAAAATATAGTCATCCTCCATAAGGGTGATGATAAAAAAATGGTTCGAAATGAACATGGTTAGGATAAATGACCATGATGAAACAATTGGAAGAGGAATTAGTAGTTCATGATCACCCTATTATGTAGATATTTATGAGGAAAGTACCATTTCTTAATAATTCTCAGTGAACATTATCATCTCTAATCTAGAAAATGTTGTGGACCAAAATGTAAAAAATTGAGGGATGCAATGTGGAAACAATTCCTCAAGGGGAAGGTAATTTGGATTCACAAATTAAGATAGTGCGTAAAAGGAATTATATAAGTATTTAGAACCTAGAACATCTGAAATATGAATTTCCTCTTCCTTAGTGGAACTCTTCTAAGGATTAAGGAAAAGGTGTGGCTACATCCCACTCACCATCAATTGAGTTTGAGATTCAATCTATAGAGGAATTAATATCGCAATGTGAAAATAAGATATAGAATCGTATAAAGATGAATGACGAACTACTCAGTGGATATATTCCCACTAGGTATCATCTTTAATTAGAAATGAATATTCCTCATCCTATACATTATGAGAGAGATAAAACACCTAACATATACGCAATTGAGCATCAATATGGATATAAATTTGGGAAACTTGTCTATATAAATGCTTAATTTTTGGATGATCATCAATTTAATCCATTGCAGTGACAACCAATCTCCCATTAGGGTTACCATTTAGTCCTCGAATGGATTTAGAATTAGTAGGATCTGAAAGTGGGGAAGCCTTAGAATGTATCCCTCGCTACCTATATATTGGAGGTGATCTATATTTTGGTACCTATAGAACTCTTCAATTCCATAGAATCCATGGATTCTTGAATATATACTATTAAAGAGTGGTATGAACCTTTGTAACCTAAAAATAATACATATCTCGAATTCATGGATGAGACATTACCTCCACCCAATTTAAGTAATCCTATATCCTCAAACTTTTATGGTGTAGAAGATCCAAAATAGAAACTCACATAATTAATGTCTCAATGAATCATAATGATGAGCCCTCTAGATCAGCAGTAGGGGACTAAACTTTCATATTTCATATAAAATCCGATATAGATATCCTTTGTTTGGTACAACCTCCTTCCAATAAGATCCATTGTGAGATGGAAAGATCTTATTCATCAATTACATTATTTATTCAATTCCAAATTAAGAAAAATGATACGGCTTGTTCTCTCAGTGCTCCTCTTGGCTTCCTCATCCCAGCTCTTCCTCGTGGCTGCCATGTTTTGAAGTCTTCACATGGAGTGCTCAGTGGATGGGCTCTCGGATGTGCTCGGTGGACGTCGTCGGGTTATCAGCTAGTTGGGATTGTTGGAGTCATTTTGTGGCAGGTCGGTTGTATTCCTCTCAAGTCATTACGTGGATGTGGATGGTGACCTCAGGACTACTCAGAGCTGAATTCACCCCCTATCCATTTCTCCTCCTGATACTTCTAGAAAATCTTCTCGGCTTCTTGGAGATTTTCTTCTGGTTCCACGTTTGGAGAATCGATCCTCCATCAAAGGTCTCAGAGGGATTACAGCATACTGGTTCCAGTGCTCTTCTGGTTTGGTTTTGGAAGGTTCATTGTCTTCTGTCGGGTCAGTACGTGGTTGTAGGTGGATTCCTTTGGAAATCTTGGCACTGACGGCATCCTCTTACCCTCTCTGTGATCTTTGGGGCAGCTATCTGCTTGCATCTAGTGCTGTTTAGAGTTTTTTTCTTTCCCTCTTTCGTTCGGTGTGGATCTTGTTTGGTTTTCTGGTCTAGTTCATTTTCTCCTGTCACAGTTTCCTACCATGGACGATGGTGGGATGGTGGTGCATTGGGTTTGCAGCCTACATGCAGTCGAGGTGTTCTGGTTCATGGTGATGCAGATCAATTAAGGCGGGCGGCACTGCAGTGAGCACAAGGCGACGTAACAGTCAGGGTTGTGTGTGTGTTTCTAGGGCGGGTCGGTCCTGGACAAGGTTTCCTGACCGGCTCAGTTATATTTTATGGTTTTTGATGTTTTATGTTCTTCGGTTTCTCTTTTGGATGGGTCTCTACTTGGGAATGACTCTAATCCCGGCTCACTTATGGTTCTCAATGCTTATTCAGTTCTCACTATCCCAAAAAGTGACTACTTTGAAAATGAAAAAAAACATTTCAATCAAGATAAAGAAAATGATGAGGTTTGACCTAAAAATTTGAAAACACAATGAAAATGATTTGGTTTTTTTCTTCATCGCCAGATGGAAAGGTTTAAAAATTTAACAAAATATCATTCAATCACATGAGAAATTCCGAAAACTTATTTGTTCAGAATCATCAATATGAGATGAAAGAACCTTTGATACTGATGTATTGGGGAAAATTTCATGAGTTCTTAGTAATGGTACAACACCTTGAAGATTCCATTCAGTGAATTCGAGCTAAATCTTGGTCCATTCCCATGACACAGGGGAAAAGTCCTGGTAAGGTAGAGACTACTTCTATTACCATCAAACCAATATTATTACCTACTCAATCACCTCAATTGGCCTTAAATCATCTGACACCTCCCATCGAGTGGTATTAGTAACAAAATCTCCTTTAACTTATAGAAAAAATAGATTAGGGTCTCCCACGAATTGTGGAACAATTGAAAAAAATGAATTCCTTTCCGAAATGAGAATGTCCCTATTAAATTATTTATAGCCATGTAAAATAACATAATCAAGCTACAAAAACCTAGGTAATCTAATGAGTTGAACCTCTTTGACCATCCTGACTACTACCATTTCCATATGATACTAGTCTACACCATCTAGGAAAACATTTTCTTCAAACAAATCCTCTAGAGAATGGTTGAATTTGTAAAGGTGATACAGTAAAATCCGAAGCATAGGTGACCTATGTAATTGTCACCTAACTAGAAGAAGATAGTTACTATCATGAAGATTTGTCTAGGAATGTAAAGAAGTTTGATAACTAGATTACTCGAATTATAGAAGACTGGTATCTTTCTATCCTAATAGAGTAACATCAAAAAACCAATAACTATCCATATACATAGGGAGGAATAATTGAATACACCACCTAGAAGATGATGTATTAATCATACACATGAAAAGGAAAAAGATAAAGAGTCATATCCAAATCTTGTACATATTCTGACTCTTATGGATTTTATTCCTTAAACACCCATAGAATGGTCACCACCCAACCAAATAGAACCATCGTCAGATAAAAAACTCTTTTTTCAATTTTCTTAAAATAGTTCTTTTAATGTATCCCTTATATAATGAAGAATATGCCTTTAATTATGAGTTTCCCATACCTAACTAGGGGTATGGATGCTGTGGAGAGAGAAGAATGGGATATATTGGATGGCATGGGTGTGTCCAAATATAATATTTTGACCTCATACCCATAGAATCCATTTATATAGATAAAACCAATCGGTAATAATTTCAACAAGACCATCAAAAACATTGATATTCCCTAGATCCCTCTAGTATTCATTCAAGGTCATTAATTTTAGATCACCAACTGACAGGGGAGGGGTGGAATTTTCTGATCATCCCAGACAAAGGGGAAGGTCAATGCGACCTATTCTAATTACACCAGTTGCACCTCTCCTCTTAGATTACTCCCATCCAATTAAAAAACATAATCTCATGAGTAATATTATAAAGGGAACCCCCACCATGGGAAACACAGTCCTCTGGTACAAAAAACGACACTTTCAAATTGTTTTTTGTTCTCCCTAAAAACATATCATTTATATATACTTTCTAAATTTTAAAATAACTCAACAGGGAACTCATCAAGGAACTCTAGATCCCACATTATTTTGAGATATAATTGTCTATAGCCAAGGTTTTTGAAGGGATACTATTCCATCATAATGTCATACAACCATCTCATTCATAGAAAAGGATCAAGAATAGGTTTTCTAAGGACTTATTAGACCCATTTATGTTTTAGGAAAACATAATAATTGTGATATCACAAGGGATCTGGTTTAAAATGATTCTTAGAGAAACATCATCCTTATCCAAACCCAAAAACATTTGGGATATATCAATGGAAACTGATCTCTAAAAAAGATGACCATTAAAGGGTGTGACAAGAGTAAGAAAATGCCTTTTGGGATGATCAAGCTCAAATATCAGTTTGGGGATCTCACATATAATTATATGTTCCTGGTTATCCAACAGGAAACGTAATATAATTTGTTTCTTGGAATATCTTGGCTCCATAGCCATTTGGAAATAGCGTTAACATTTAATTAATGCATGAAATTCCCCATCAAAAGAAAGGTGGGCATACTAAATTGTTAAAACACCCCATTTGATTCTTGTGAAGATATATATACCAAATAATGTTTCTATAAAAGGAAAGCACAACATCCAATGATGGATGAATATATGAAGGTTTACACTCATAAGGTATGGGGTTCTTCCCCTATCGATCCCCTTATCATGGTCGATAGTTTCTATGTATTTCCTATAAAAATTATTGAGGTAGAAAATTAAATCTAATCAAGCTATCATGAACCAAAATCCTCACTGGATCATGTCCATGTGATAGTAATCACATGAGTCAAAATTGACTCATAAATGAGAATCCATACTAATTATATAGTGGGATTTAGGAAGTTTCTTTCACCATTAGTAGATATCAAATATTAGAAATAAATTCACTGAAATGTTGAATTTCCATATATTTCATGCACCCATTATGCATGAAAAAAGAAGAAAAGAATCCCTATAATATATATGTAATAAATCTGGTAGTTTTGGATTTAAATTTCTCCCCTCATGGATTCTATCATCCTAATAGTGATACATATTCTTTCTAATTATAAATAATTCTCAAGGATTTCCTCATATATGCATAGATAAGAGAAGAATATGATAACCTCATGAAAACCCCTCCCACATTTGAGGAAGGCATCTCCACCACAATTGACGATCTCATGAAAGTGAATTTGGTAACAAAAGAAGATCCTGATCTATGTTGATTTGTTATTACATGTATCTTGAGGAGAAAGATATGTACATTACATTTCAAAATTAACATCAAAACACATATTCTTGTAATTATACTAGGATTATTGGTTTGAACTCTGCTGTGGTTACACATTAATTAGGATTACCTAATGAACATCAAGGTCTCAAATCGTAATCATTGATAATGTACCACTATCATGCCAAAATTTTGAATCTAATGTTGATAAATTCATAAAATCCAAATTTCTCCAAGAGGTACAATATCCAAAATATATTTCCAACACCATCCCCATCAGGAAAAATAATGGACAAATCAGTGTCCTTATTGATTTCATAGAATTTAATTCACACTTACTAAAGGATGATTTAACATTTCCCATAAAATAAATTTTAATTAATGAAACTGATGGCCTCTAATATTATTCCTTTTTGGATGGTATTCAGGGTATAATTAGATAAATATGTCCCTTTAATATGAGGAAGCTACTTACATCAAATAACCTCAAGGAATCATCTACCACCAGGTTATTCCCTTTATATTAAAGAGAATTGGAACTAATTACCAACATTCCATGCATCAGATCATTAATCCATTATTTGGTAGAATCATGGAATGTTTTAGTGATGATATGGTTGTTAAATATCGAAAGAGGCGTGACCAAATCCCTAATCATCAAACACCCTTCTAGAAATTGCAGCAACACATTTGAAAGATGAATCATATTATGTTTTCTTTTAGGGTTTCATCTAGGAAATTCATTTGATTTTCGGTATGCCACCAAGACATCAAGTTCGATCCAGAAAAGGCTAGTGTAATACTATTAGTGTTACACCTAATAATATTAAATAACTGAGGGTGATCTAGAAGAAACTAGAATATATTCTTTGTTTCATATCCAATTCTGAAATAAAATACCACCCCTTCACGGAATTAATGAATAATTGAGTCACCTACCAATGTGATGAGTACTACCATGAAGCTTTTTAGAATCTCATATAGTACATACCACACCTAATGATCTAGATTTCACTAATAAAAGGAAAGAAACATATCTAATATATAGCCACAATGGAATAATATCATTATTCTCTCCTCACACACAAAAATTATATGGAAAAAGAAAATAACCTCTACTATATCATTCCAATGATAGTAGGTTGTTGAGACCAGGTATTCCAATATCAATAAGACCTACCTCACACTTATCTTTAAAATGAAAAATATGAGACATTACTAGTAGAACCATGAAGCTCACTTGGTCTCTAATATTAACTCTATCAAGTATATCCTTGGATACCATACATTGACATAGAATTTGGAACAATGGGAAGCTACCCTATAATAGTATAACATCCAGCTCGAGTCACAGAAGGCATTTAAAGGGAATGCCCTATCTGATTTCCATGTGTCACATCCGGCCTTGGAAAGAATTCTAGTAGACACTAAACTTACAGATGAAGATGTTTTATATGCCCATGAAACTCCTCAAACATGAGATATTTATTTTTTATGAAACCCCACTAAATTTAAATTTCCAAGAGGATGGAGGACCCAAAGCTCAACTCATTTGGTCTATGAATTGTATTTGTTTCCCCATAAAAATAAATTTTTCCTTACACTTTTTCATTGTTATAAGGCTACACTAATGATGAGGAATAATACAAAACCCTCATTATCAACTTCACAAAATCCCTACAATTGAAAATAACCTTTATAAATATCATATGTGACTTGAATATTTTTGTAAAATAGATCAAAGATGATTATTCTACCAAGAACAAATAATTGGCCCCTCTTATCAGTTTGTTGGAGAATTGATGGAAGAATTCCATTTTGAACCAACATTTCATCTTGTCCCTTTCTCACAAAAATTTTGTACTGATACAGTAGCAAATGTTGTAATATTCTTAAATGATCTTACTCATGATGAAGTAGTTTTCTGCATCACACACCAAAGGGTGGCCTCATTAGTCATCAAATGTGAAATAAAATAAATCAAATTGCTCAACACCTCCCTAGATCTTGATGAGTTGATTTCAACACCTTTATGTATAGATCTCATAAAAGATTACCTCCAAAGTGGGAACATCAATCAGATCAATCAAAAGGGAAATAGATTTGGTGCTAAGTAGTGAACATCACCCATTAGGATGCCCCAAATGAGCCAAAACCCCACTATAAATGAGGATTCGATGGAGACCTCCTCAGATGCATTACAAAATGATAGATTACCATAGTCAAGAAAGAAGTTCTTGAAATTTACCATTATGATCAATAGTATAAGACTATACACTCCCATAAAATTAGGCGGCTTAGTTACTAATAGAAAAAATGATGTAGGAGTACAGGGAATTCACAAGAAAATGTCATTACTACCAGATTCATGAAAACATCATCTATCAATCCCGAGTGTTTTTACATATAGCTAAGTATTCTTTGATATTTTATCTATGGTTAATTGAAGTTGTGGGGATATATCCCCCAACTGTAGCTAAGAAATTTATTTACATCGTTTCTTTAACTAACTTTTTGTCCAAATAAGATAAGACCATACCCATCAAGGAAGTTGTGCTGAAGAATACTATTAACATCATAATGTACAATATATTCACTAGAATTAGTGCCCCTCACATGATACAGTCAGCCAACAACACCAACTTCTATTCATCCAAATTAAAGAAACTATTCTAGGAGTACAATAACAAGTCCAACCATTTTACCCAAAATCATGAAGTGATAAATGGACTGATATATGCCTGTGATTATACTATATCAAATATAAATTAGATAATGTGGGATAAAGCACAAATTATTTTCTAGACAGGATCCTTCTTTTTATATGGGTTAATTGTACCACCACATTCACTTCAACAAAAGTGACCCCATATTCATTTTCTTATAAAACTGGAGCTTTTCTT
The DNA here is from genome assembly GCA_963277665.1 of Viscum album. Lineage (NCBI taxonomy): Eukaryota > Viridiplantae > Streptophyta > Magnoliopsida > Santalales > Viscaceae > Viscum > Viscum album. Next base: position 1,891,480,343 of record OY728158.1, on the reverse strand, counting down.
CCCCTAGAAGTCTAGTTACCCTGAATATGAATAGCTATATTCGGAAAAAAAATAGATGATGAGTAATCAAAAAAGTGGACAGATGAGTTGGAATGAATCAATGAGAAATTATTGTTTACACTACACAACCTTGAAGTTCATTATAATTATATTGTGTGATATGTAAACAAAAAGGTTCCCCTAAACGCATTTATTCAAGTAGATATAATATTAGTTCTCATAATCCAAATAATACCATGAAATAAACCTTCAAAGATAGAACTTAAGGAGGAAGGGCCTAACAGAGTACATACGGTTTATTATAATGGATATTACTCATTGGACACGATGGATGAGTAACGAGTTAATCCCACCACAAATGTGATGTTTCCCAAGAATTAATTTTCTTAGATAGCATCAAGGATTAAAACTCCTAGAAGTGGAACATTAAACTTTGTAGCATATTATGTCCTTACGAAATAAAATTAACTTGCACAGAAGATGTCCTTAACACATAACATTAAAATGGACGTAGAGATTCCTTACCGCGTGATGTTAAACCATACAAAATATTTCATTACCACGTGATGTTAAACTGGATGGAATATGTTCTAACTTCATGATTTTAAACTTCATGGAATACGTTTCAAGATTATGGTGTTATAAAGGATGGAATATTCCCTTACTGCCTAACAAAAAATTTCATAGACGATATCCTAACTACATTATGTCAAACTTCATAGAGGAATTTACTTTAGGAATAATTTACTACACTTGATTGAGATATTTAAAATTGGAAAATTAAGTAATATCATCCTTATGTGTGACTAATATATACATACTGAATTTTTCATTCAATAACTACATGTGTACTGATTCCTATAATAATAGGATATGTATTGAAGCCCAAATCTCTAATCCTCAGTACATCTGGAATATAAATGGGAAAATCCACCTTCTCTATTCATGGGTCAGACCTGTGTAAGTAATTTTCTAATTTAATAAATATGTGCGAATGGATTCCTATTATCGTAGGATACATAGTGATGTCGAGATCTCAAATCATGGGTCTATTAATAATTTAAAAATATCTCCCCTCTCTACATATGGTTCAGACCTTTGTAGGGAATTTTTATAAAAAAACTACGTGTAGATGGAGTCATGTTTAAATAAAATATTTAGTGACATAGGGATCTCCAATTTAGGGTCTAGCCATAATATAAATGAAAACAATGTTACCCCTCTATGTATGTGTTATACCTAAATATATAATTTCCCATTCAATAACTACATGTGACTCGATTAATGTTTCTATAAGACATATAGGGATTCCTTGATCCGAAATCCTAGGTCGGTCCACAATATATAAAATGGAAAAAAAGCCCCCAATTTACGTATAGTTTAGACCAGTGTAAGGAATTTTCCATTAATTAAATACATGTATCTTGATTCTAGATTATCACATATATATAGTGATACCATGATTCCAAATTGTGTCACAAATTACACATATATAAAAATCCACACTCCCTACAAATGCACCAGACCTATGTGGGTAATTTTATTAGAAATATCTTTGTATTGATTCCAATTATCACAATATACATTGTGATTCCCACATCCCATAACATTGGCCCAGTGATAATATGATAAAAATTTCATCTCCCTGCATAAGAACATATGAAGTGAAAAGAATTTCCATATCATAAATACACATGTCTCGATTCTTTTTACCAAAGGATATATTGTGATGATCAGGTCTTTAATCCCAAGTCCTGCAATAATGAAATGATAAAATGACCCTTCCCTTCACACAAAACTGATCTTTGTAGGGATATTTCTACCTAATAACTATGAGTGTATTGATTACCATACTATGGGATACATAGTAATAATTAGATCCTATGTTTCAGGATTAACCATGAGTTCTCACAACTCCCATCTATTCCCCTTTGTGAGAACAGAAAAAATGGATTTCCTCTTATACCAAAATGTGGATACCCTTGCATATTAGTTGTCATGGAATATCCCATAGCTCAATAGGATATCCAATTGTCTCTTATTTCTCACACTAAGCATGACTCATGTGAGCTTAGGGAAACTAGATTTATTCTCTATCTAGCATGACCAAGGTTTGTTCTATCTAAATATAGGTAACAACCACTTAGTAACATAATGTTAAACAGAAAGACAACATACATTCTACATGATATTAAACTACATGATCAGATATCTTCACATTGAAAATCTCATCTCCTCTAATGATTGTGTACCCAAGTATCACATTTTTTGTCCCTTCACCTATAAATTCATTCAATGGACATTTTATTAGTCTTTATGGTGATCAAACCCTTAATTAGTATTACATTATCCAAGGAAAAACTTCATATCCTTAGTACCAATGTTGATACCAACTAATTCCTTTAGTTAATATTCATCCTTTGGAACCCACATTGACCTTTGGGTCCACTGATCATCGTTCTCCCCTATAGAAAACTTATATTATGTACTGATTAATCCAAATGGACACCATTAGGATTTTATAGTGAATAACAGAATGCGTTATATCTTAATTTTAGTAGATGTTTGGGTCATAGAGGAGAGGCTCCCCTTAAATCCCAGACTTATTATCCTGAATTCATGGAGCATGGGAATGCACCATTATCAACATTTATCTTTTACCCATTGGATTCAACATATATTTAACTCATAAATTCATGGGTAATGATTTACATATTCCATAACTCAACTTTTCAAGAGCGGATTCGGACTCCCTCAATGATAAATATATGTGACTTTAACCCATTGTCAAAACATGATTGAAATATTGTATTCTTGTACCCCTTATCCCAATGGTATACATCTTCAGTATAGACCAAATTTCTTGAAGTTAGTAAATCCTCTATGTTATAGGCCCTAGTTTCATGACGTTATAATTTATGAAGACAGTATTGTCACATGATGCTAAACAACATGACATATATTCCATCTTGTAATGCCTTAAATTAAATAGTATAGGCCATCATGTCAATCAATTTGTTCTAGGGATGGATCTTTCACCTCCATAATAAAATTAAATATTGAAATTCCATTTTCCTATATATGTGTCTGATATATATAGATGGTCCCTTAGTCAACCATTATATCAAGACGCACTAATAGAAAAAATATCACTCCCTTGTCCCATATATACATTTTAGATATACATATAAGGATATCATAAAAATATTTGACAATGGAATGATTCCTAACCTTAAAATATCAATAAAGAAACCCATGGAATATGAGCCACAAAAATTTTATATTCCATTTCTTAAGGGAAGGTAATATAAAGAGTCTCTTTTCTTATGTGTTAATCAGATTTGTGTACAGATTTATTACATGTGATATAGATTAGTTCGTTAATGTCTCTAGCAGATGGATACCCAGTAGTAAGTCTGTTAAATGATAAAAGATCCCCCACACAAATAGATTCCCCCAACCATTTCAAATTATTTGTATGTAAATTTTTCAAAATTTCTTGGAATTTCCTAAATCAATACCATATGACTTAAAAATCAAGGAATACGTGATTGTTTCATTGAATTAAAATGATTGACAGATTTTTTCCCACTGCATTACACTAAACTATATAGACCATCATCCATCATCACTAATTATCAAAGGACCAAAAGATCCAAATCTTGTTCAATCAAAGACTGGGGTGCCTTCATTATCATTCCAAGAAACCCAATCCATAAAACAAACTTCATGCCTTGAGTGTGTTGAATATTTTCAATTAATCCTTTTCCATTGGTAATGGACACCAATCTTCAAGGGACCATTTGTTTGAATATGAATGTTTAGCCCTAGATTTGGTATATGATCTCACAGTCTTTGAAAAAATGTGTCTTTCCCTTGAAAACGGATTCTAATATATGAGATCCCTAATATCATTATTGTAAATATTTTCACCATAGAGTGATTCTCACTCATCCTTGAGATGATTGCACCATGTCATAATTCATGATATGTGAACCCTAATCCATGATTTACAACATTCTAATCTTCCATAATGGAAGGTGTTGGAGTGCTTCTAGCCTTTGGAATATTAGTTAGAATTTTATGTAATAGTCACCACATATTACGTCCATCTACATCATGAACATAAACAACAATAACTTTGGTCTATATTGTATGACTATAATATTTAGACTTTGATGGTCCAAATTGAAAGACCCTGAACTAATAATGAAAGAAACATAAAACTTATGAGGCTAAAAACATGAAAATGGATGTCTAAGAAACATTCTAGTCTCTTCTCAATAAAATCACCATCTCTAGAGTTTATGAAAAAGATAGTCCCTAAACAAAAGGACTAAAATATCATAGGGCTCATTTGGAGGCCCTAGTAAAAGCCAATTCATTTTCACTGGACCCCCTAGTCCATGAAAAAGTTAGATTATTAATTTTTCTCATCTTCTTACCCTGATAACATGATAACTAGGTATATACACAACTATAAGGTTTCCCAAAACCATCTTGAATATTACATTTCAGAAAAATAACCTTTACATCCTCGAAGTCTGAGTTGACACTCACAAATTTCTTTGAGTTGATACTCTTAACCTATAACCCTATTTCAATGTGTTATAGATATTGGTTCTTCTATGTAGAGTATTTTTAATAGGGGATGACTACTCTAAAGGGGCCCCATTCGGATTTTTTGGGGAATAACACAACCCTTCAGAGTTTTCTCTTACAGGTTTTCTGGTACTGGAAGAATGGTCTACCTTAATTCCATGAGTTATTATCGTAAATATGTGATATATTGGTTCTATCATTAATGTTGTTCGACCAATATTATTAACTCCCCATTTTCAGTTGACTCATATATTAATAGACCAGGATTTACAATCCCTATAACCAGACTATTCAAGTGGATTTGATATCCTCAACATTATGACCCTATGTATTGTACTCAAACTCAAATTAGGAATGTGGTACTCTATTCTTAAACCTCTTTTTGGACCTTATCACATGACTCAGAACCCGGAGATGTAGGCCCCAATCCTCCCTAATATAAAATAAAATTATGTATGGTTCAAAACCCTATCTTAGATTGATCTGTTCTCTATATATCACTACATTATCCAAAAGTTTTAGTCTTCCTAAAAACTTCATGGCCTTTGTAAATGAGTGGTTACCTGTATAGTTTACCATTCGTGTACACCATATAGAACCATTCATAAAATCCATTGACCCATTAAATAGAGGAATATAATCCTTATATGAAAGGACCACCGATATTCATGAGCCCGAGGAACATCACGATGGAACTCATCACCCAAGAGTGTTGTGAAATTATCTCTGACAAGTCTTCCCCATTCATATTTTTCGATTCAAACTCATAGATATGTGATTCACCCAACCCGTATTCCTATTATCCAAGTGTATTTGGAATCCATATTAATATTACACTATACATAAAATTAGATATTAGTAAGAATGCAGAGTGTCACAACCCATCATCGATACCCATCCTTCATAATTTCTGCAAAAACAAAATGGGAGTCAGAACCCTTCATGAACATTCATTATTGAGAATATAAATTATTAATGTTGGGAATGTGAAACATTAATGGATACTCATTATTCAAAATACCATATAGGATGTAAGGTTACCAAACCATTCATGAATACCCATAATTCACAACAAAAAACAGAAGGTATAATTTAAAATTCCTTATACTACAGCAATAGATGGTCCAAACTAGAAGACCATAAACTACAACAAAATATTTTCCATGCTAGAAGTCCTTAAACTAAAATAATATATGGTCTGAGGTAGAATACCATAAAATAAACCAACATATGATCTAATATAGAATATTATAAACTATAAAAACATATTGATTGAGCTATAAAACCCTAAATTACAACAAAATATGGTCTAAACTAGAAGGCCCTAAAATATAGCAGTAGATGGTCCAGCCAAGAAGACCCTAAACTACAGAAATAGATAATCCAAGATATAAGGCCCTAAACTACAATATCATATGGTATGAGTTAAAATACATTTAAACACATTAATATATGTCTTGAGATAAGATACCCTAACTTATATCAACTTGTGGTCCAAGCTAGATGACCCTAAACTACATCAATAGATGGTATAAGATAAAAGACCTTAAACCACAACAACAGATGGTCTGACATAGAAGACAAAAACCTGAAGCAACATCTTATCTATGTTAAAATACCCTAAACTAAATAAATTGATGGCTCAAGATAAAAGAACCTAAACTAATCCAATAAATGGTCTAAGCGAGAAGTCCCAAAACTATATCAATAGATGGTCTAAACTATTCGACCTAAAATTATGGCATCTCATAAGTCAGATTTAGAAGGTCATAAACATCCAATTGAAAGAGACAAAACACTCACTATTTTGAAAACTCATAAATGGAACCCTAGTAAAATTTGGAGCCTCTTATCATTGGACAGAAAATTTGTTTTTTTAGGAACATTTTATCACTTATGAAATGGAAAAGGAAAAAACCTATTGATTTTTGAAAACCATAATAGGAATCCTGAGAAAAAAATCAATTCCATGCCCTCTAATAATTCCACATATGAAAATTAGTAAAATATTTTGAAAATAATACATATATTCAAATTTTTTTGGGGTAATTATATGCCCCTTGAAAAACTAAATCTATGATCACTATGTCCACTAACATAGTTAATATTTGGAGAACTTTCCCTATGGTAAATTCTTACCCAATTTTTCCTTTTGAACCCAATAATATCATAATTACCAATATAGATATATAAATGTGGATTATTATATCAACAATCAGTCATGGGAAATTATCAAGAGATGTCTATCATTAATTAAGAAATAAAATTAAATTTTTGAGGTTTACATTGTGTTATAAAAAAGGGATATATGTCTTTGATAATTTATATGATACAATTCAAGAAAATTCTATTTACATGATGAATGAAAGTTAACCTGATAATGACATGTAATGTTCATAAGTTCTTTTCATTGATACTATGAAAATAATTGAGGAATATCCACATTTCAGAGTCTCTCTAAGGTTTCAAAAAAAATAAAAAACCTTATTTCCCAGATCTAAATAAAATATAGTTGATTGAGTTTTCATAATATTCCAGAGTCTGGTCAGAAGTGTCAATTGAGTGTTGAAGTGTCAACCACTCAATTAATTCTTCCATTTTATGATGATAAAGTGTCTCAATAAATGAGTAATCCTATTCACTACCTTTCTAATTAATAGATAATGAGGAAGATTATATTGAATTATGGGGCCTTACATGAGTTATGGTCACTTATTTTTATTTTATCTTCATATTATATTCATCTATCTATGCACAAATATGAGATAATTATTTATGTATTTATTCGAGAACATTTGAAGCTTAAATTATTAATTCAAACAAAGAATTCATATCATTAAATCCATACTATTTTCTCTCATTGGTATCCAATTTTAAACTATCCTAGAAAATCTATACCATGACCTAAAACAAAAACTAATTATCAAAGACAATATCAACTGAATCATTAAAGTGTTGGTGAAGGAAATCATCTTGGTAATGAATGTTCTCTATTGGAGTCTCCATAATTAAGGCCTGGATTTTATTGTAACTTATCTTTTTTCATTCTGACCTCTTAGAGGCCACTTGAAGGGTTCATTGGAAAGAAGAATTTTTTGTGGAATTTTTTTATGAATCATGTCCATTTAAGGAATCATCGTCTAAGCCGATGAGGACGAATGACCAGGAGTCTCATGTCTTTCTCCCCAACCAAGGATTCAGTTGTCACTATAACTAAAGGGATGGCGTTCTAAACAAACCTTTTCCTATTGATGGGATAAATTTGACTATGGTGAGATAATTTCTTTGTTCAATATCTTGATACATTTATTAACTTTATTGATACCATAATAAATAGGATTAGAAAAGAACATGGAATATCTACTTGAAGAACTAATCGATTAAATATGATAACTAGGTATGCTTTCACCTTTGTTTAGATACAGTCATGCAATGGGTAAATAGGGGAATCCAGAAGTAAAATATATTTTCTTATTTGTATCTACATGCCCCAATATATTACAAAATTAGAGAATATGTTTGAAATCTCATTTTCCTCGCACACCAGCTAATGGAAAAGGGGAAACCCATCGAGTATAAAAAAATATTGTGAAACCCAACAGGGTTTATATGGATCATATATGATTAGTTCATCTATACACACTTTAAGAACAATATCCTGGAGTGAGACTATATATGATCTCTAGGAAAGAAAATCACAGTCATTATTAATAATTATCCCATGGGTGGGTGGTAGTGAATGAAATTGAAGTGTTCATGTTGGATAAATATATCAATAATCTCATCATCGGCTGATAAAATCACGTCAAACATTAAAACATTTAGTATCCTGGGAAAAAACATGGAAATGGGAATTTTTTTAGTATTCTCATACTTATAACACTGAATATCCTCCCCTATCCATCCAAATAAAAATTGAAACGTTTTGCTGATATGATAGGGTACATTACCCTATTGAATATGGACATGGAGATTATAGAGTTCTAAAAGGGTTGGTAGGATTAGGTGGAGGGGCCACCCTTCTGTTATTTTTTAATCACTTATGTGCTGAACCAAATTCCCAAGCATACATGCTAGTCTAGGAAATTCCATCAATTCAAAAACATGGAAAAATATCCAACTAACCAAAGACATGGGGAGAAAAATTTTCATTCCTAATATCTGAATGACGCATACTTCCCTACTTCTAGAATGACCAAATAAGATCCTATTCTATTTGGAACATGTCAAGAAGAACATTGATGATGGTGTATGGTGGTTAACTGAGTCTCGGTATGAAAAAATTCGATGTTGATATAATCCTTGAGTTAAATGAAGAAGAATAGATTCATATCCTTCGTTTACTTATCATTCTCTATGGTGATCATATCCCATTCAAGGGTTTGATTTTGTTTAGGTTCATCCCAAACATCTTCAGTGGGAAGGAATTTATAATACAACTCCCTAAGAGGATGTATTCTCCCCAATAGATAAATATCTGATAGGATGATCCCTATATTTTCCTTGGTCAAATTAAAAGAACTTGTTTTGGGACACCAAAGACTAATTATCTCTTCAATATGTTCTGATTTATGGTACACAACAAACATAGAAATCAATGTTCCATCATAATTATAGATAGTTTGAAATTTAATTGATACCTTGAGAAACTATGCCATACCTAGAATTATTATTTTCATTCATTAGATAAGTTACCTCAAGGTAATAAATCTTACTTTTAAATCCATCCACCTTTTGGGTTGTCTAGAGATGAGACAAGTATGTTCGAGTAACTCTGACTAATATATTGATGAGTAGTATCAGGAATATTTAGACCTAGAGGTAAATTATCCAAAGTACAGGATAGTTCCTAGAGTTGTGCCATAATTAACTACCTATCCTCAGAAACCATCGTTTTAATACATCCAAGAAAGGATAAAAGATAGCAGGATCGAAAATTTTAGTTATGTTAAGGGATGAAAGAATCATATATAATACTAAATATTTTCATAGGGAGTACGTGTGATATAGGATTGTTTTAAAGCTTAGTGGTAAGAATCCCTTTTAAAATTTCATTATTGGAAAAGGCCTATTAACAAGGGTTAGAATTGTGTTTTTCAGCTATTAGGGATCATCATTCTACCACATTCTAATAAATTTGAGAACATGAATCCATCTATATAATAGTAAGAATCATATGTTAGATAGGTAAAAGAGTTATGAAGAAAGGGTAAAATGAGTACATATATTATAAAATATCACGTGGTTAATGTGACATATACAAGGGTTTACTTTAGCATGACCTTTTATAGATCTCTTGAATCACGAGAATCATTTAAAATCTTGTAATCTCTTGATCAGTTTTAAGAATTATGACCATGTGTACATATAAAGGTCATGAAAATGATATAGAGATAAAGTGATCACACTAAAATATAATAAGATAGTGTGAAGTGTACCTGTAACCAAGCACATTCATCATAGTTCAGGAAACTTACTATAGACAGTTAATAGGTTTGTTTCATAGGTCATCGAAACAACTCACTCATGTGGAAATATCACATGATAATATCACATGTCAGGTTACGTTAAATAGTCTAATGAAGAAGTCACATGAGATATGATATTATAAGAGATATATAGTCTGGGGTCACAAGTGAAATGGTTGACCACTCACTCCCCTATTTGTAGAGAATCTTGTGGAATGTGAATTTTATACTAAAAGTGTAAAAGACACTTGGAAAACTAACCCTCATAACCCTAAGTGAACTGGGTAGTAATTTTATTTCCTCAGAACTGAGTTGATTTCCTTCAGATCTCTCTTCTAAGGGTAGTCATTTTTTTATGCTCACCAAACATGCATCAAAATTTTTTGATCCGAGAATTACTCAAATTATTGGTACTGTTATCTATTAGAAAAATAATAAAGTAGAAACATAGATAAATGGGGATTAGGAACCTACGTAATCTGAGTTTCATGAATCTAAGGACATCATCTGATTGGGTTGTGTGATTCACGTGATCTGCTCAGGATCCCATGAATGCCCTTCTACTAGCCGTTTTGATCTCAAAAAAACTTTTAAACAAGAACTTATTATCATGAAATGGCTTCTTGATAATTTACCCCAATCATAAAACATGTTGATAGATAGGTGCTTGAAAATAAACGAAACCCATTGTGAAATATGTGATGAAAAATTTGGAAGCTTCATGGGAAAGGAGTTATGTTGAATTTCATGTGTCAAGATCATGCAGTTCGAAAGGTTGGTTATAGATCACATGAAAAAACACTATAAACATGTTGTTTTTTAAAATAATGGTTATTTAACATGACATCATTGTCATGCTGAGTACCAGATACATGTCTGATTGGTCATGTGATGCCTCGAAAGACAACTGATGGATAAGTACCATGGGATTTATAAAATAAAATGTGAAAAGGGTTGTACTCGTATGTTAAGAAGAGTTGTGATTTTTTTTATATAAAGGGGTTATGTTACTTGGATGATCAATTTACTAATCATGTAAATTCCTATTGACATGCCGAAATGATCTTGAAAAGGGACCATGAAAAGTCATCCTTTAATAAGTCACAGGTTAAATAAATATGGAAATGATGTAGTGATCTAGAATTCATAATTTATCACACAACATGAAGATGACATAAAGGGTTACTGGTAACATGTTCATGTGAAAGTAATTATGTGATTATCCCTCTAATGAATCAATCATATATATATAATATAAATTTTATTAAGAAGTGTCATAGATTCAGGATGTGGATGAATATAAATCCCCCCCCCAACCTAGAAAATATACATAGACATGAGAGTGTAGAGTTGATAGTGGATTTTTCAAAGTGACGAACCACACTATCATAAGATTATACCATTAAGTAAACTAAATGAATGAATTAATGTAATTTTTTGGTTTTTATATATTCATTGTTTGATCATCCCATTTATCAGATGAAGTAGTTATTTCCCTTTATTCGGGTTACTGAAAGGTGTTTCAACATGTTGACTTGGTCGAGTGATGCCTTAATAGGATAGTACCTAATGAACATTGAGGAATTTATGTGACAAAAATACTGAAGACTATATAATCTTTATAGAAATATTAATACCCTATTTTTCAATTGAAGGGGTCATGTGTCTTATGTGACCCATTCATTAGTTATGTAATGGATCCCATAAATGTTAGAAAAATCATGAGACAATCATCTTGAAATTACCGGATAATCATGAAACATCCAATTGGACATCTCAGTTGTTTACATAATGTACTCAAGATATGTTAGCCATTTCAAATGAATAACTCTAGTCATTTCATAAAAGTAATTAGATGGTCTCTAGATGTGTCATCCAAGTAAAATGATTTCAATTGAACATTATAAGAATATCAAGTGAAGTCCACATGAATTTTCAACCAAATCATGTGATGGAATCTTGAAATGTTATCCAAGTCAAATTAATTTGTCTAGATATTCCATCCATGTAATACAATGTATTGTGGAAATTTTATCTACATTAGAATAGACCATTTGGACATTTCAGTTAGATCATGTGATATCCTCTTAACATGTCAACAGGTTCATGCCAAGTCCTCTAGACCTATCATCTTCATCACATGATAGTCCTCAGATATGTTGGCTTCAATCATGTGTAAACATGTGAACAGGTCAAGAAGACACCCTAGACATTTCAAGAAGACACCTAATATATGTCAATCCAACACCCCCATATATGTTAGCCTTATCTAATAGGAATACATGTGTATGTTCCCTCAAGATGTGTGAACCCCAAACTATGAGTCTTTGGATGAGAACTCTCACTTCATATTGGAAGTGTTCATAATAGACTTGGTATATGAACTCATTATTCTATCCTCATTCCACACATATTTCCCACCATCTATCTATCATAGGGTAAGGGTTGTATATCATTCAATGGGAATCCACCTTAGGCTCACACATGGGAATATACTTTTGTGTTATTCTTTTATATTTCTTTTCATATGACCAACCCCATATGGGTGTATCATTCTTACTCATCCATTAGTGGTTCAAGAAGATAAATGAACTATGAGGACTCTGATTCTTTATATATGTAGGTTACATAGGAATCCTTTATAAGTCTCAATCTCTATATCAACAACTCTATCAAGGCTTCCCCCATGAATATGTCATGTATCTATGTGTAGTGATTTTGATTAAATGATACCCCTTGTTTTTCACATTGAGAATGAATCATTTGGTAATAGGGATTTCAGATGATTATATAACTAGTATCATAAAATTCCCCTAATCAAGGCAACCATAGTTTGTGAGCTCCACTCAATGACATGATACAAATTCCACCATACATGGGTCTCCACATTTTTTTTGTTTTGAAGGATTGCATATGTTGGTAAACTGTATGGAAATAAACATAATGGGTTTAAATTAGTTTTCCCATCCCATTAGTGGGTTAATGTAATTCTAAACTATGAAGACTCTGAATCTTTTTATAATGAAGATATGTAGAATGCCTTCTAAAGGATGATGCTTGATACCTGATGCCTAAGTGTAGTTATATAAATCCTTTCCAAATGATGTTAAAATATAAATATTTGACCCAAATAAACTATGTGGTTTATTATTCATGAAATCATATGATACATAGAATTTATCTTTGATGTTCAATCCTATCCTCAAAAGACCAATCACATTCATGGAAGGTAGTGAACTACATAGTGCATGGATATATGGCTTCAAAACACAAGAAGATACACATTACTAATAAAAAAATATGAAATTGATGGAAAACCTCTGATACATAATGATTTTATCATTAATATAACTTCTTTTTATATGTAAATGGATTGAACAATAAATCCTTTTATAAGGGTAACAAATCTCGTATCAGGATTTTCAAGAGATTCACATTGATAACTTAAATCTATTAGAGGGCCATGGAGTATGAAATAATTATCACTAGAGGGGTGTTAGGAGCCTGAAATACATTACACTAAAATAATGTGAGTTCCCAAATTCATTGGGTTTGAAACCTCATGCAACCACCAGTCTTCAGAAAGAAGACCCGTGACCTACTTTAGATATGGGAGCCATTGGGATTTTCCATCAGAGATGAAAACAGTAAACCTAATGTGAATGATTTAGATTCCATACTAGAAACCCCTGAAAATCAATTGTTAGACCCAATTTTCATTTAACTAAATGATGGTTAATTTCATGTGAATGTATAAATAAATACCTAATAAAAAAATCCTACAACTAACTCATCCCTTTCACAAGTTAAAATGTATATATTTACCAGTTCTCACCAATCCTTTGTTCGGCTACACATTCAAAGAAAACATTATTATAAATTATTTAATATTTATATGTGATCATATGAAATAATTATAATTTTTAATGATAAGATCATATATATATATTATTACCCTCTAAACTATTAGAAAATGATAATGTTGGTCGTGTGTACATGTGGGCTACCACCTCTAGGAAGAGATGTGATTCATTTTTCATTTTTCCTTCAATTGGATGGTAATAAGGATAGATTTAATGAATATATAATATTTATGATATAATAATGATTCTTAAATAGTAATTTATTATTTACCATTATTTTATTCCATTAGTTAAAAAATTAAAATTGTGTTAATTTGTATGTACGGTCTTACGTTTTCATGAATGGTGTGATTTATTTTTATATATCTATCAATTATGAATGACTCAAACTAGTAAATAACGCATATATAATATATTAATATCATTGATAAAATTTTGGAGATGATTTAACCATGATTAAAATACAAGTACCAAAACTACCGAATTGAAACATACATGAAAAACAAGGCAGTTATTACCTGAAATAGTGATTTTAACAATGAATTGATAATTAACGAGTGATAAAAGGGTATAAGTAAACCATATATGGTATTATATATAGTATAATTGTTATATAATTAATGTATAATAAATATATATTTATTATTTATGGGGTTCCAATAAATACTTATGAATTTGATCATAAAGTGATGGATTTTCATCTCACTTTTATTTATATGGGAAACATGCCTTATACACACCACTTGTATCTTTGGGGTGACGTATATAATTATCATCAATGTATTTTATAAAGATTGTTTTTGAAATTAGAGTGATATGAATATCAATCTATTAATCTTTATTTCAAAGGGATTATGGTTCAAAATTTATGAATGTGGTAAGGGTTTCACGTTACAATTTCTTTATTTATCAGGATTATTAATGATTATGTTTTTGTATTTGAAATGTTAATATATAACTCTCAATAAACACATAATGGATATGTTCCTATGGTAATTTATTGAAAATAAATTTTTTCAAATCATTTTCCTCAAATTAAGTACTCAAGATACTGAAGGAATGTTTTTAAAGAAATTTGACTGTATTTCTTTCCCTGGTTAAATTTTTTTAATCCATATCTATTATTTCTGAAAATATTTTAAGGATTGTATTTTGTATTATCCAATGTTTTTAAATGAACTTTTACCCATTATTTAATTATTAGAATTTTTTTGAAAATAAATATTCTTTTTGTTTTCCAAAATATATAAATTTTTAATTTTTTTTATAAAAAACTAAAAGGAAATATTTATTTTAATTTATATATCATGAATCTAATTTCATAACATAATGACCACTCATTATTTATAAGATTCCTTTAAAATTTTTCAAGGTTCTTTTCAAGGAAAATATTTTCCATACTATTTTTGAAATTTATATTTTTAAAATAGAAATGTTATTTTCCTCAAGTAATATTTCAGTTATATTTTAAAGAAATTCTCATATATGATAAAATACATTGATGTTAATTATTATTTATTGGGGATATAATCCAATGATACAATTATTATACTTTATATGTGTGTTTAATGTTTTTATTGATGATATGTTTATAAAAATCATTTATTTTCCCTCGGTTATTTTATAACAAATTGATGAAATGTTTATGAAACATGTTTTCCTTGAATGAGTTATAACGTGACGACGTGATGATTGTTTTATAATCTTTTGGAAAAAAGTGGAATGTTTTTTCGTTATGTTAGGGTGCTTAATATATAACAACTGAAGGTTTTTATATTATAACTAAGGTTGGTGGTTAAATTATAACCAAGGATAGATGTTATTTTAAAACCAAGGATAGGGGATATATTATAACAACAGATGGTGGTCATGTTATACCCAAATATAGGAGGGACCAATATATCATTCTAATGAAATGGTTAAATGTTGATATATCATGAGATAATTAAGATTGTAATGAAGGATGAACCTAGTTTAGTAATGTAATTTGTCCACTATGACATTATTTGGAGTGATCACTGAATACTATTATGGTTTGTAGAGTGAACCCATTCAACTATTATGGTCTTAGAAATGTGTCTTGACTACTTAAGAAAGGATTTTGTACTTTTATTTTTATACCCCCCAACTTATATATTATTCAGAGTTTAGGCTCTCATGGATCAAGTTATTTAATTCCATTACGATTCATGTCTTATTAACTACCAATATGTTTTCTTATAATATATAGGGTATGATTTTAAAATATTAGCCTCACATTATGATTCCCTTATGTTAATTGTTTTTAGTAAAAGACGGATTCATTAAAAATGGAGATCAGTTGAAGTACAAGCATGAAACCATGATGGAAAGTGGTCTAACCAGAGCTGGTCATCATCAAAAGTGCCTGAGGCTACCAACTGATGGGAAGAATTATTCCCTTCCCTTATGAAGAATGAGAAGGTGCGGGATGTGAAATAGTGATGGAGAGAGTGGATTTTCCAGATGAGGGGGCCAAAATATTGTAGGTTGTCTTCATTGTGGTTGATGGAATTGATAATAGTGAGACAATCCGACTCATGTGGTTATTGGTATCTCCCTTTTTACCCTTACTAATAATATAAGAATATTGTTTCTAATGTTTTATTTTCGTAGTTTATGAATAAAGGTATTATGTATGATTTATTTAAGAAGGGTTTTAGTTATGATGAACTTAGCAGGTGATGATTTTCATATTTTATGAACAATTTGTTAATTTTTCCAAATTTCAAAAGGAACTGGACCTATATGATTCTATCATGGATCATTCTAGGATATAATTAATATTTATCTATTAATAAGTGATTTCAATGTATTAAAAGTAGGTGTTATTACAAACATGTTACTATAAAAAATATTATATGAAAATGGGAATATAAAAAATTAGTTTCAATGGATCCCACTAAACTCTTCACTAGACAGCGCCCATAATTAGTTTCTTCTAAGAGTTTATCATTTTCTAGTGAATCTAGAGCCATTTTAGTTGGTTTTGACATAGAGAAGTTATGATCATGGAATCATGTCCAAAGGGATGATGGTGTTCTACTGAAATTATAATGAAAAGAATTAATTAAATAAAATAAAATTCAAAATAAATAAATTCAATTAGAATAATAATTATATTGAAACCCAAAATTAAATGTTCACATGAAAAGTAAAATATAATAACTACATATTAATTATGAGGTTCAGTAATCTTACAATTTAAGGTAAACCTCTGTTTAAACTAATTTTATATTGAAATATTCTTATAACGCAAAACATTGAGGGGAATCAAAGTGTTATAATCTATATATAGATAAGGGTCCTCCCCATGGTTATAATCTTACATTATTCAAATTTTTTTATTAATAAAACATATTTAACAATAAAATAATATACCGATATAATTTTAATATGAGGACCTATTTGTATGATATTTTTATTTTCCTTTTAGGTTACTTTGTTCAGGAAAAAATCAATTTTAATTAATTTTCCTTATTTAATTTACTATAAATTATTATAGAAATGGCATTGAATATTTGAATCATTGAACATAATATTGATAAATTGTTAAGGTAAAACAATGATACATAAAGATAAAATTATTTTCTAAATAAATTCTTTTAAATAATTCAATCCATCATTAAATTTTTGAAAATTTATTTAAGATGAAGAGCATTAAGAAACTATAGAATAGGAATTTTCATGAGGATAAAATGTATAAAATTTTTAATAGATTGTTCTTAAAATCTACAAGTCTATAAATTTTATTCATCCCTATTTATTTACTAAATTCACTATATTAGTTTAAACCATCAACTAAGTTGACCATACATGGTTGATGCATATGGCTTTTTTCTCTTCATCTATGAACCCATGGAATTTCATATAATCTTGATTAAGAATGAACTTCTAATATGTGGGAGGATCATTATAGATAAATATTAAATTATTAAAATTTTAGTGGGAAATTTATATTTTCAAGGTTATGGTGATTCTCAATCAATTACCTTTTAAAGAATATGATATGACAGTTTATCATCTATGAATTCTTTTAGAAAAAATGCATCCATCTGATTCATTATAAATTATCATTATTCAAAAAAATATAAATTTCTAATTACGACCCACTATATTTCTGGGAAATTTATTTACATTCAAGAAGATTACATATAAAACCGAAAATATTATGTGATCATAAGAATAACCCCTTAGTCACTAAGAATGACAAACAATGAAAAAAGTTTCATATTTGGGTACTCATATGAACAAGAGTTACAGTTAATATATTAATTATAACTGAAATATATTAAAAGATAACTTGGAATCCTTTCTATTTCATATATAATATGATATTATTTTTATCCTTAAATGTAATTAAAATTTTACAATGAGGACTATATCTAGAGAATAAAAATATTATAACACAATTCAAGTTATCATTAAGTGAATCACATCTTATAGGGAACAATTTCACCATTTCAAAACATCATCTCAGTTTGGTGATTTATGGGAAGTGAGTAATTATATACTATCACACTCTGGACAATCATAAAACTCTTGGTTTAATAATTAATCATTTTAAAAATTTTATGATAATTTTTTTGAATTGATATTTTTTCAATAATATTGGATGTTAATATATTATGAGAAACTGATGAGTCTTGGAGGAATTTTATGGATACATGAGTTTCCATTAGATGTTATGAATTATAATTCATTCCTCCATCGATATCTAAAAATTGATATTGAACTGTTATTAATGCTTTAAGACATGTGTTATTTTTTTGGTAACACAATGCTTATAATAATGAATAACTAAATAATATTTAAGTGTTTTTGAGAAGACCATATAAAAATATAGTATATTTTCATAAGGAATTGTTTAGGCATATTTTGGTTAATTCCTTTTTATGGAATTTATCTAGAAAATTGGGCTGATTTCTCATCTTAATGTATGTTTCAAAGGTGATGCAAAACATACATGATACATAAATAACCAATATATAGGTAGGCAGAGTTGAACACCTATCATTAAAGATGCTAAGGGTGAACAAGGGGAAAGTTTCACTATCAGTGGTGTTTATGAGTGTTCCCAAAGTCAACCTTAGTTCCTTGACTGAGTTGTTTTTGAAGGTTTGATGACTATTAGGTAATTGAAGAACAAGATGAGTTTAAATGTGGGAAATTATCTAATCCATTAATTTTTCACCCATACTAAAAACATGTTAACACAACAATGGAGCAATGTGTGTCCCATTTTTTACCTCACACTTGAAGGGATATACATGTTGAGCATTTGATAGTTGATCAAAATTATGCTACCCCAATATGTGTGATCTACCATAAAAACACCTAACCCACCACCTAAGTAACTTAATATACTATAATAATATGAGCGAGCCCATCATGTTTCTATAAGAAAATGCACTTAGACCTATAATAAGTGCATTGATTACATGAGTCTTTTCATAGTAGATACACATACCGTATGAAGAGATCCTCAACTACCATGATCTAC
This sequence comes from Viscum album, assembly GCA_963277665.1. Lineage (NCBI taxonomy): Eukaryota > Viridiplantae > Streptophyta > Magnoliopsida > Santalales > Viscaceae > Viscum > Viscum album. The sequence continues at coordinate 1,891,460,889 of OY728158.1, read as the reverse complement.
AATGAGATTTACAGGCTGCCATATATAAAATTGTCAATAAATAAAATCCTAAGAATGGTATATGAAGCTACCACATGAACAAATTGATCCTCCCATAAATGATGAATCTACCATATGAACAAGGCATGAACTACCACAAGATGAGCCACCACATTAATATTTTTACCCATCACATTAAGAAAAATGTTACTGAGCTTCATGAACCATGATATAAACCTATTACATGAAGCTCCAATTTACTTAATTGGGTGTCTTTAGGGCCATTAAAAATAGAGTACCTTATGTGAAGTTTGAATACATGTAGTGAGAGAGTATGTATAATACATAAGATTCTATGAAAATTTCAAATTAGGAAATTTATGTATTTTTACATAAATGTGTATTAATTGTGTCATAAAAGGTATATTACATCATCTAGGTTATTATCAAGCTAAAACTAGATAAACAGGTACATTTTTTGATTGTTGTGACTATAGTGATCAAATAAGTATTACATGTATGGAAACCCATGATGAATTGACCATGCATGACTCTTGAGTCCCTGTGAGTATATGTTTCATTTGTGATTATTGATTATTTACATGAAGAAAATTGAAGATTAAATTTAGTCATTCAAAAATGAATGTTTACTTATTTATCACCCATGTGAGCAAAGAATTCTTGAGCCTTTTTTCTATTTCAAATTAATATTTAATGAGTAATCCATAGAAGAATAAATCTTTATTATTAATATATTTAAATGGGATGGTTGACCGAGTTTGATTTAAGTATAAATATGGATTCAATATAAGGCCCCGAACTTATAACATTACTTAATATTGAATTACATTAAATAATTCACATTGAGGATCTTTTCAGGTTTAGAGTTTTAGAGAATTTTAACATAACTATTACATCTCAAAGATTAAATAGTAGACACATCTACACAGCTTCCACGATTTACACAAAATAAAAAAAAATCTTGAACAAAAGAGTCATGTCTAGTTCCTTGTTTTAGACATCCTGACATTTCCTTGATCCCATCCTTGACCCTATTCAACTTTATGTCTTGTGAAAATGTTTCAAAAACATGGGACCAGCGTAAAAATCTCAGTAAGGGTTATAAAAGTATGGATAGAAAACATCAGTCCATGTATACATAAGAATCAATCAAATCATACTTTACTCATAAAACATAAGCAATTTTACATACCTCATGAAATCATAAGATTTATGAATAACTCAATAGAAATCATAAGGCATAAAGGTAACTTGAGGCATTAGTAACATTCTTACGTAGGCAGTAACCCTCATGGTTATGTTTGGAATACCCATCATAGTATATTCCCTAAATCTTTTCGGAGAAACCATAATGTTTAACTCCTTCACGTTACCCAATGCATTGGAGAGATATATCGGGCTCACCCACCCTTAGTTTATCACGGAACCACCCGTCTTCATAAACAATGCCCATGAATCATAACATAATCAGAACATATAACTTAAGCATAAATGAAATATAACATTACCACATTTCAATAACAATATAACATTTTAAGATATTTAAATAATTAATCCATTCTAAAAACCATTTTCAAAACCATTTAAAACATTTAATAAAGAGATATTTGAATCAAAGTTTCCCATACCACTTTGAACCTTTTAACATTTTAAACCATTAATATTTATATAAATAAATCCTTAAAATCATTTTGGAAACATGGATATTAATGAGAAATATTTATAAGAATAAATCATTAAAACATTTAAAAAGATATTTTAGTTAAAGGGTTTTTAACAAAATGAGAGACACTTGAATACAATAATTGAGGAATAACATTTAATTAGAACTTTATAATATCATGAAAATAAAGGAATTAATGATATAATATTCCAAAGGATATTATATACACCATATAAGAGTGAATTGGTGCATAACAACAATGAAGTCTCAATAGAAATGTAAAATTAGATGAAATCCCCTGTAAAGAAGGTATCCTTAAATTAAGGATAAATCAATCTCATAATTATGTGTGACAAATATAAATACACCCAATATAAGTGGATATTAAGTGTAAAACAATAAAAGGGAATTCACACATATTAAAAGGATGGAATATTCAATAACTACATGTTGAACCCAAAGAAATCGAAATTGGGTTAAGAAGTTCCCTTGGTAAAATTCGACAGCCTAACGGCGTCACTTTAAAATTCAGAAAATGAGTTGATGAGAGATAAAAATGGTATCTAATCACTTGGAAAAAAAATTTACATCAATAAGGATATATAATAACATATCCCAACATTACAATATGTACATTAAAAGACCCAACAAAATAAGTCTTTTAAAAAGAGGAGGGTGAAAAGTTCCATTACCGACTTGGGTATCTTTCGAAACATACACCCCATGAAAGAAGGAAAATAAAACATTGATGTAAATACTCATAAACGAAATTATATTACACAAATAGTAGAATAATTTTAAGTACATATAAAACTTAAAGGAAATGGTGGAAAATGTAGCATAAATCTCACAGGAATAAAAGTGAGATGAAAAATCCCTTACGAAAACTCGGCAGCCTAACGGCACCACTTAAAACATCCAAAAATGTCTTGATGAGATCAAATTGGGTCTCTCATCATATTAACATAAAATTTACAGAAAGAGGAATATGAAATAACATACCCCAACATAACATAGAAGATCTTAAAAGAAGTGACATAAAGGAGAGTACTTAAAAAGAAAGAGAGAGGTTGGATCTCTTACGAAAATTCTGCAGCGTAACGGTGCCAATCAAAACTTCTAAAATGGATTGATGAGAGAAAATAAGGTCTCTTATCATATGAACATAAATAGTAGAGTATGTTTAATATAAAATAACATCCAAATCATAATAAATATGATATTAAAAGTAATGACATAAAAGAGTGTACTTAAAAAGAAAGAGAGGGGTAGGTTCCCTTACGAAAATTCGGCAGCATAACGGCGCCACTTAAAAATCCTAAAAAAAGAATTGATGAGAGTAATAGGGGGTATCTCATCATACGAAAATAAAAATTACAGTATGGTTAATATAAAATAACATCCTCCAACATAATAACATGGAGCATAAATGAAATGACATAAAAGAGGGTACTTGAAAAAAAAGCGAGAGGTCGGATCCCTTACCTAAAGTCTGACTTCTCTTGTTCGTTTCTTTATATTCGGGAATAATAAACTTTGGTAAATTTATAATTGCTTAATTTCCTCATTTAAATATTATTATACAGTTAATATCACATATTATAATGTTATAATAATTGGTTAATAATGTGAGTTCATATCAGACGTTTTTGTCAATGTTTGGTACATGAGTCAAAAATGAACTTGTTTGAAAATGATTGTCCATGTAGTTATAAGTAAATCATCTCAAGAATAGTATTAATGATTTAAATATATTATATATCCAGTACATATTCATTTTATACTATTCAATAACATTTGGAGATAATAATAAATGAAATGCACCGTTCATGGAGACGGTAGGTCGTACGTACGCATGAACACTACTTTCATTTCTTTGACATATTAATAGAGTTAAAAATAATTGAGATATATATATATATATTATAATTCCATTAAAATATATATGTTATATAGGTCACATAAGTTCATTAATTTAATTCTTTATACATTCCATGAATTGCATGAACGAGTCACATCACTTGAGGGGCGGTAGTCCACACTTCCTCGTATGAAATTATCGCATTTGCACAACATGCAAAGCATAAAGGTATGTTTTAAATATAAAATACAGAATCATATGGAAAACATAAATACCATATATATCATATATAAAATACAGTGACATCATAATGGCCACCTTTAAAGGTGTTAAAAGAATATTGAACAATCATCGTTTCGTGAGACCGTAATTCGCCATCCACAGAAATAGTATGTTCTTTAACCATTAGACGGATGTGTGTGTAATTGTAGCTAGAATCATTCTTATAACAACATCCTATTATATTGAATATACTGGTTTTGTTACAAAATAAAGTAATAAAAAGATTTTAGGGGGTTGGAGAAGCAAAATAAAACATAGGAACACAAGAGAAGACACTACCTTTAAATCGGGTAACTCTTTTTTATTTGAGCTCAAAGGCTTACTTGGAAAGACTTCTGCCCAAAGTGAGGATTCTAGGAGTAAGAGAGGGATGTTGAGAGACAAAATTGGTAGGTTTTTTCCGATACAAAGGCTTGAGAGGTGTGGGTAAGGTGGTAGAGGTGGCGGCCTTTTATAAGAGGAGAGGAGGGCCACTCTTGGAAAGTCTTGAAAAGTAACATTATTATAAATTTTTTTTCGGATTTTAAAGGTACAAAAATTATATAGTTCGAGGATAAGTTGATAATAGTTCAAAATCCACACATCCAATAGGTTCTTGACAAGTGTAGGTCTTATATTTTACATTTTATTTTCATTTTATTTAAATCGTTAAATAACGAGGTAATCACTACATCATCATAGTGTCATAAATAATTTAATTTATTTAATGTATAAAAATTATAAAAATTATCATGATGTAGGAAATATTTTTAGATTTATAATGAACATTTATAGTAAAAAATATGACTTGTATAACCCCATGTAAAATTTTTTTTAGTAAAACAACACATGTTTGTTACATTTTAATTTAAACTTTAAATAAAAAGTTATTAATGTCATTTTCCTACCAAAGTGGCTCCATGGGGTCCCCAAGTTGACCCATGGATTTTCTTGGTCGTCCATGACACATCCAATAATGGTAGGACATGTTTTAAGGTCATTTCATATTATTAAAACATTATTTTTACCTTAAATTACACTAATTACCTCTAATTGCGATTAAAAACTTAAAAGTTACTATTCACCATAAAAATTATTTTAATCCCATTGAACCACATTTTACTTCTTAATGGAAACCATGTATGTAGGATTTTTTATATTCAAAACACAGAGGTGGTAAAATTTCATTTAAACGAAAAATCAGTTTTTTAAGTACCACTTAGTGGTTTCACTATTCATCAAAAATTGATGTTTTTCTGAAAAATACAAAAATTTTACCCTATGCTGTATTTGATATTCCGAATTCAAAAATGGTGTCTATTTTAAAAAATTCAAAACATATAAGTTACATTAATTAATTTAATAATTAATTCTCGCTGTCATGACAAATAGCGTGTTTTTATGAAACAATATATATCAAAAGATTGACACTAGTTTAAGTCCAATTTCAAAGTGAAATTAATTCCAATGACCACTATTGGATTAAATGGAAAACATATATTCTAATTTCACTTTAAAACCAATTCAAAAAATAATTTAATCATATAAATAAATTAGATTAAAAATAGGTTTTGAATTAAAATACATCATTTTTTACTATTCATTAAAAAAATGAACTTTATCAAAAAAATACCAAATATTTACACAAAGTAAATTTTGATTTCCCAATTATAAAGAAGAATTTTCTTTTGTCAAATATAGAATATAAAATTTTCAACAAGTGGATTTAAAAGAGGTTCTCCATCAAAAGGTGGTTAATCGACCTTTTAAAGAATATTAGAATGTTTACGATTAAAATTGGATCCATTTGCATTTTTAATCCCCTAACACTTATTGTAAAAAGTAAAAATATTTGACAAACATATATAATCATTTTGTAGTTAGTTCTGTTCATTTCCGTCATTACAACGGCCAGGTGTTAACTACCATTTAAAATAAAATTATTTTATTATTAGAGTGCAACGTAAGATTTCAAAGGAACTCATTGTTGCGTATTGGGTAAGCCATCGATCATAGCGTTCCCTTTAAATTAATATTAACATTTTATTCACAAATAGGGATAAATATAAAAATGTCATATTCTTTATTTACATGGGGTGTTACATCCTTCCCCCCTTTTGGGAATTGCGTCCTCGCAATTTTAAAATTGGGCTCGGAAACATCATTGAAAGTCCCCCATCGGAACAAGAGTCGGTAAAACAATCACTTTAAAAGAAAGAAAGAGAAGTACAGAGGTCACTCGAGTTAACCCATACTAGGATTCCATGTAGGAAAACATGGATATGGAAGAAAAATCAAAGGGTCATGTTCGGAGGGAGAGTGATAGAAAACATTTTTAGGAGAAAGTTAACCACAAGAAAAACACAAACCTGTGGTGGGTTAAATGGTATTCAATTCCCCAGTAGGAAAAGTTAATAGAAAACATTTTTGTTTTAAGTTACTTTTCATTGAGGAATTTATTTTTGATCTTAAGGAAACATACTTACTTGTCATGTTGACTTTCAACTTTTACTAGATTTCTTACACAAACTCATACTTTCCCCAAAAGAGATAAAATCTTCAAAAATAACCATAACATATTTTAACCACAAAGGTTATCTAATAACTTCCATTTTGCAACCCAAAATTTGTTAACTAGTAATTTCCTAAAATTCAAGGATCATATAAACCCAAATGGTTCTTTATAACTATATCCACAAAGAAAGGATAATTATTCCTTGAATAAAATGTTCTTATATCAAACAACAGGGTTACTATAAAAAGTCTTCTAATGTAACCCCATCATCAAAAGAGACTTAATACATCTAAGAATTTCACCATCCTAAAATCTACCATAACTCTTGAATCCCTTATATGTTGACTTCTTACTCATTTAACATTATTCATGATCCATTATCCATTCATTTTAAACTTATTCTGAAATAATTCTTTCCTACAAAAAAAAATCTTGAATCATAGCCTAGGATTCCAATAATAGGAAAACATATGTTAAGAAATAATCCATACCTTTCATTGGTCATTGTCAATTTCTTCATCCTCAATCGGAATGGCATTAGGTATTGGTAAATGAATATTTTTATGATCTTGGTGACCCCATTCCCAAAACTTCTTCATATGAAATGTGTTTTCATAATGACCATGCACACCACATTTAAAACATTCAATTGATCCTTCAGAAAGAACGTCTTTCCCTTTCCTAGAGTCAACTAGATTCTTCCTTTTTCCATGGTAGGTTCTTGCTTTATGACCTTCATTTCCACATCCATATCATCTTTATGTCCCTTTGAAACATTTTCCTATGTGTTTCTTTCCACATATTTGACACATAGGTTTTTGAACATACTTACCTTTATGATTATTACCTGAACTTCCATAGGGATTTGTTTCTCGCATATACGATGCCTTATAAAAATCACTAAGTTTTAGGTGGTCAATCATGACTCCAGATAGTTGGTTGAGGATAACCACAAGAGTTCTCATTGCAGCTCCCATATCATTCAGTTGTTATTTTATAAAACCGTCACAGTTTTCTTCAAATCCACTGTTACTTTGGTGCCTGCAAGATCCAGCCATTTACTAAAACCAAAATGGTCAGTGTGAGTATATTTGTAAAATCATCATATAATAAAGAGGAAGATAAACACCAAGATATACTTATCCAAGTTATCTCACACTCATTCTAACTTTCAAAAAAAACAATGAATCCATCTAATATACTAACCATTGTGGTTATACACAACTTGTCACTTTTTCTTAAACAATACACTAACCTCTAAAGTTATCTAAACCGGCCTTTGATACCAACTATAAGGCCTCTACCTTATAACATTACTTAATATTGAATTTCATTGAATAATTCACATTGAGGATCTTTTCAGTTTTAGAGTTTTAGAGAATTAGTACATAACTATTACATCTCAAAGATTACAAAGTAGACACATCTACACAGCTTCCATATTTTTCACAAAATAAAAAACTCTTGAACAAAAGAGTCATGTCTAGTTCCTTGTTTTAGATAGCCTGACATTTCCTTGATCCCATCCTTGACCCTATTCAACTTTATGTCCTGGGAAAACGTTTCAAAAACTTGGGATGAGCATAAAAATCTCAGTAAGAGTTATAAAAGTATGGATAGAGAACATCAGTCCACGTATACATAAGAATCATTGAAATCATACTTTACTCATAAAACATAAGCAATTTTACATACCTCATGAAATCATATGATTTATGCATAACTTAATAGAAATCATAAGACATAAAGGTAACTTGAGTAATTCATAACATTCTTACGTAGGGAGTAACCCTCATGGTTACGTTTGGAATACCCATCACAGTATATTCCCTAACTTTCTTCGGAGAAACCTTAACGTTTAACCCCTTCGCGTTACCCAATGCATTGGAGAGCTATATCGGGCTCACCCGCCCTTAGTTTATCATGGAACCACCCGTCTTCATAAGCAATGCCCAAGAACCATAACATAATAATATCACATAACTTAAGCATAAAGGAAATATAAAATTCCCACATTGAAATAACAATATAACATTTTAAGATATTGAAATAATGAATCCATTCTAAAAACCATTTTTAGAACCATTTAAAACATTTAATAAAGAGATATTTGAATCAAAGTGTCCCATACAACTTTGAAGATTTTAACATTTTAAACCATTAATATCCATATAAATAAATCATTAAAATCATTTTGAAAACATGGATATTAATGAGAAATATTTTCAAGAATAAATCATTAAAACATTTAAAACGATATTTTAGTTAAAGGGTTTTTAACAAAATGAGAGACACTTGAATACAATAATTGAGAAATAACATTTAATCAGAACATTATAATATCATGAGAATAAAGGAATTCATGATATAATATTCCAAAGGACAGTATATACACCATATAAGAGTTAATTGGTGCATAACAACAATGAAGTCTCAATAGAAATGTAAAATTAGATGAAATCCCCTGTAAAGAAGGTATCCTTAAACTAAGGATAAATCAATCTCATAATTATGTGTGAAAAATATAAATACACCCAATATAAGTGGATAGTAAGTGTAAAACTATCAAAGGTCATTCACACATATTCAAAGGATGACATATTCAATAACGATATGTTGAACCCAAAGAAATCGAAATTGGGTTAAGAAGTTCCCTTGGTAAAATTCGACAGCCTAACGGCGTCACTTTAAAATTCAGAATATGAGTTGATGAGAGATAAAAAGGGTATCTCATCACGTGGACATAAAATTGACATAAATAAAGATATATAAGAACATATCCAAACATTACAATATGTAAATTAAAATACCCAACAAAATAAGTCTTTTAAAAATAGGAGGTTGAAAAGTTCCCTTACCGACTTGGGTATCTTTCGAAACATACACCCCATGAAAGAAGGAAAATACAACATTGATGTAAATACTCATAAACTAAAGTATATTACACAAATAGTAGAATAATGTGCAGTACATATACCACTCAAATGAAATGGTGGAAAATGTGGCATAAATCTCACGGGAATAAAAGTGAGAGAAAAAATCCCTTACGAAAACTTGGCAGCCTAACGGCGCCACTTAAAACTTCCAAAAATGTATTGATGAGATCGAATAGGGTCTCTCATAAAATTAACATAAAATGTACATAAATAGTAATATAAAAGAACATCCCCCAACATAACATATAGGAGCTTAAAAGAAGTGACATAAAGGAGAGTACTTAAAAAGAAAGAGAGAGGTTGGATCTCTTACGAAAATTCGGCAGCCTAACGGTGCCAATCAAAACTTTCAAAATGGATTGATGAGAGAAAACAGGGTCTCTTATCATATGAACATAAAAAGTATAGTAAGTGTAATATAAAATAACATCCCAATCATAATAAATTTAATCTTAAAAATAATTACATAAAAGGGTGTACTTAAAAAGAAAGAGAGGGGTAGGTTCCCTTATGAAACTTCGACAGCCTAACGGCACCACTTAAAAATACTAAAAAAATAATTTATGAGAGTAAGAGGGGGTATCTCATCATATAAAAATACAAATTACAGTATGGTTAATATAAAAGAACATCCTCCAACATAATAACATGGAGCATAAATTAAATGACATAAAAGAGGGTACTTGAAAAGAAAGCGAGAGGTCGGATCCCTTACCTCAAGTCTGACATGTCTTGTTCATTTATTTATATTTCTAAATATTAAACTTTGGTAAATTTATAATTTCTTAAGGTCCTAATTTAAATATTATTATTAAGTTCATATAACATATTATAATTTTATAATAATTGGTTAATAATTTGAGTTCATATCAGACGTTTTTGTCGATGTTTGGTACATGAGTCAAACATGAACTTGTTTGAAAATGATTGTCCATGTAGTTATAAGTAAATCATCTCCAGAATAGTATTAATGATTTAAGTATCTTATATATCTAGTACATATTAATTTTATACTATTCCATAACATTTGGAGATAAAAAGAAATGAAATGCACCGTTCATGGAGACGGTAGGTCGTACGTACGCATGAACGCTACTTTCATTTCTTTGACATATTAATGGAATTAAAAATAATTGAGAGATACATATATATTATAATTACAGTATAATATATATGTTATATAGGTCACATAAGTTCATTAATTTCATTCTTTATACATTCCATGTATTTAATGAATGATTCACATCACTTGAGGGGGCGGTAGTCCACACTTCCTCGTATGAAATTATCGCATTTGCACAACATGAAAAGCATAAAGGTATGTTTTAAATATAAAATACAGAAGCATATGAAAAACCTAAATACCATATATATCATATATAAAAAACAGTGACATCATAATGGCCACCTTTAAAGGTGTCAAAGGAATATTGAACAATCATCGTTTCATGAGACAGTAATTCGCCATCCACAGAAACAGTATGTTCTTTAACCATTAGACGGATGTGTGTGTAATTGTAGCTCGAATCCTTATTATAAAAACATCCTAGTATATTGAAGATACTATTTTTGTTACAAAATAAAGGACTAAATAGAGTTTATGGGGTTGGAGAAGCAAAATAAAACATAAGAACACAAGAGAAGACACTACCTTTAAATCGGGTAACTCTTTTTGATTTGAGCTCAAAGGCTTCCTTGGAAAGACTTCTACCCAGAGTGAGGCTTCTAGGATTAATAAAGGGATTTGGAGAGACAAAATGGGAAGGTTTTGGCCAATCCGAATACTTTAGAGGTCTGGGTAAGGTGGTAGAGGTGGGGGCCTTTTATAAGAGGAGAGGAGGGGCACTCTTGGAAAGTCTTGAAAAGTAACATTATTATAAAATGTTTTTCTGATTTTAAAGGTCCCAAAATTATATATTTCTAGGGTATGTTGATAATAGTTTTAAATAAACACATCCAATAGGTTTTTGACAAGTTTAGGTATTAGATTTTACATTATCTTTTCATTTTATTTAAATCGTTAAATAACGAGGTAATCACTGCATCATCATGGTGTCATAAATAATTTAATTTATTTAATTTATAAAATTATAAAAATTACCATGATGTAGGAAATCATTTTATATTTATAATTAATATTTATAGTCAAAAATATGACTTGTATAACCCCACGGAAAAATTGTTTTTGTAAAACAACACATGTTTGTGACATTTTAATTTAAACTTTAAATAAAAAGTTATTAATGTCATTTTCCTACCAAAGTGGCTCCATTGGGTCCCCAAGTTGACCCATGGATTTTCATGGTCGGACATGACACATCCAATAATGTTAGGACATGTGTCGAGGTCATTTCATATTATTAAAACATTATTTTTACCTTAAATTACACTAATTACCTCTAATCGTGATTAAAAAACTAAAAGTTACTATTCACCAAAAAATTATTTTAATCCCATTGAACCACATTTTATTTTCTAATGGAAACCATAAATGTTGGATTTTTGAAATTCAAAAGAAAGCGGTGGTAAAATTTCATTTAAATGAAAAATCAGTTTTTTAAGTACCACTTAGTGGTTTCACTATTCATCAAAAATTGATGTTTTTCCAAAAAATACCAAAAATTCACCCTAAGCTATATTTTATATTACGAATTAAAAAATCGTGTCTATTTTAAAAAATTTAAAACATATAAGTTACATTAATTAATTTAATAATTAATTCCCACTGTCAGAACAAATAACATGTTTTTATGAAACAATATATATCAAAAGATTGACACTAGTTTAAGTCCAATTTCAAAGTGAAATTAATTACAATGACCACTATTGGATTAAATGGTAAAAATATATTCTAATTTTACTTTAAAACCAATTCAAAAGATAATCTAATCATATAAATAAATTAGATTAAAAAGAGGTTTTGAATTAAAATACAACATTTTTCACTATTCATTAAAAAATGAACTTTGTCGGAAAAATACCAAAAATTTACACAAAGTAAATTTTGATGTCCCAATTCTAAAGAAGAATTTTATTTTCTCAAATATAACACATAAAATTTTCAACAAGTGGATTTAAAAGTGGTTCTCCATCAAAAGGCGGTTAATCGACCTTTTAAAGAATATTAGAATGTTTACGCTTAAAATTGGATTTATTCACATTTTTAATCCTCTAACATTTATTGTAAAAAGTAAAAATATTTTAAAAACATATATAATCATTTTGTAGTTAGTTCTATTCATTTCCGTCATTACAACGGCTAGGTGTTAACTACCATTTAAAATAAAAGTTTTTTATTATTAGAGTGCAATATAATATTTCCAAGGAACTCATTGTTGCGTATTGGTTAAGCCATCGATCATATCATTCCCTTTAAATTAATATTAACATTTTATTCACAAATATGTATAAATATAAAAATTTCATATTCTTTATTTACCGGGGGTGTTACATTCAAAATATGGAAATATTATCCTATTTTGAATAAGAAGAAAATATACCAATGAGATTTAAATTACTTACATATTTTGATTTTGTAAAATATCATTTGAGGTATATTTTTTATGATTATAAATATGAGATTCATGTCTCAAATAAATGAAAAATAATTGAGAAATTATAATCCTTAAGAAATATTCTCAGAGAATTATAATTACCATTATCAATGTAGGGGAAAGCTTTAAAGTATAGAGATCCTTTACTAGATTAGAATATTTACGGATTATGTTTTAAATATTATATGACTCAAATAATATATCATTTGAGTGATTCTATAGACAATTAGTGCTAATTAATATTTGTTATTGCATCTGTTCTTGAAGGTTGTTCATTGGAGAACATCCTAATCCATCTGCTCATAGAGGATTGCAATCATCAAGAGGTGAAGTCATTCATATCAAGACAGTTATTTCTTTAGAAGTGAAGTCTCTCCTAGAGGATTTTGGAATCCATGGGGACACTTCGTATTTTTAGGTGGGAGGATGTTTATTAATGGAACACAGAGGAATATTTTTTTATAGGAATGTATTGTCCTTGGTTTTAAACAATTGTTAAAGATAGTGGAGAATATATATTATCTAGTTTGACAAACATAGTATGGAGTATATATTTAAACCAAAACTTGTAAATACTATGTGATTATATTTTTCATTTAATTAATACAAATGATGTAATGACCCAAGTTTTTTGAACTAGTAATTTGAGGAGAGATTTAAATTTTTTCTTTTTGATACTTATATAGGGGGAAATGGTAATTTTACCCAAGTAAATGATCACATATAGTTTTTTTGACTACATTATCAGTATTGGAATATATTTTCTTTCCCTAGGACTTGATTTTGGTTGAATTACAAATGATTCAAATTTTCATGGTATAATAAGTATTTAATAATTAGTTAATTTAATATTAATTTATTCATAGGGATTGGTTTGGCCATAACATTTGAATGGAGAATCGAATTGAGATTTCATCTTCTGATTTAAGTTTATAATGGAGAGTTTTTCTTGGGTGAGACATTAAAAAAGGTCTGGAACTAGAACTATTATAAGCCAATTTTTCTTTTTCATTTCTTTTCTTTCTTTTCATTCTTTTTTTATTTCCTTCCATTGCTTCTCATGAAAAACCTAGGGGGTTACCTCCTTCACATTACTAAGAGATAATATCTATAGGTAGAGAGAGATAGAGGGATAGATAGAGGTAGATAGATATAGTGGGAGAGAGGTATCACAATAGAGATTGGGAGGAGAAAGATCATCATGCAGCAGCTCTGGATCATGGAAGTGGATGAATATTCTAAGGATTCTACCCAAAGGTAGAATTTTTTTTCTATAAATACCCATATATTTACAATTATTAAAGTTTTAAAATACTATAATGACTGCAGAGGATCCCTCAAGTGTTTATCTATAGATTTTGGGGAAAAATAGTGTTTCAGGCTGATTTGAGGGTTTCCCATTCCAAAATCCCAATCACACGATGTGTTGTAGAAGATTAGTGTGTTTTTTCTATTTAGGGAAGATATTGTTTTAAATTACACACCATGTATAAATTTTAAACACTATGAACTTGTATGTGGTCATATATCTTATTGCACATCTATACAAATCTTATAGAGGCACACGGCTCTGTAGAGTACACAGTCAAACACCGTGGGGGTTGTATTCCATGTAGAGTTACGTGGACTGAAAATATACATTGAGGGAAACCACATTTAGGGTGCATAACCAGACCACATGTGGGTTGTAATTCATGTAATGTTACACAACAGAGATATATACACAACTATGCCATATGAGGTACATGAGAATGTACCATGTGCAGGGTATACACCATGTACTTGACTTACACATTAAATGCATGGGATTTCACACACCAGGTCTAGCTAAAGAACACACCTAGATAAAGCATCAAGGGTACACATCATGTTTCAAGGTACTTACGTTGTGTAATCCACCCTTGTTACCATTTTGATGAGTTTTTGGATCTTTATGCCTATAGTCAAAATTGGACACATGAGTAGACCATTTTGAGTATATTTGTGTATAGATTGTGATGTTGGAAGCCTTGAGGTTATTTGAGGACTACTGACAGTTGTTTTAGGATTTTCCCTAAATAGACATGTTTTTCATCTAGTAATCAAATCTATCTATCCCATTAGAGTTATTCCCTTTTATATATGATGATCCATTAGCTGTATATCTTGAGGTATGTTTTCATATCTCTTCATGTGGGGACATCTCCCCTGCTATATTTTCCCGTATTGTATAGAAGGTAGTGAAATTATTTTTTTAAGGATATCTAGTTGGATTCATTTTCTTATGTTTCATCCTAGAGGATCATAGGTATGACTCTTCTATATCACTACTATTGAGGTTCTAATGTTGGATTCTCCTTACTATATACCATTCTGATGAGCACATGTAAGATTCAACTATTTACTAACCATAAAAGATCCCATATAGGATTCCTCAATTTACCTTCACAACTGATGATCCCAAATATGATCATTTTCTTATGTGTAGACCTAAAAAAAATACAAGTAGGATTCCTCTATTATGTCATGACATGAGGGACCTAGTGGATTTCCTGATGATTGATTGGATATAATAAAGTACACCATTCGTGGGTAGATGTGTTAGTGGGTCTCACCTTAGAACCTATTCCAAACCTGTGATCCATGATTCTATGAAAGTAGTGGTGGGTTTTGGATTATCACCACCCTCAATATTTATTTATTCATTCAATTTTTTACCACTGATGCAATAAATATTACCAAAGGGAATTCCTATTTTTTAACTGATGAGCCTGGCATGATGTGACTCTCTAGGGTTCTAGGACATGCTTCTTAGGACTGGACTTATAATCCCATTTATTCATATATTTTGGATGCCTATATGTATTTCCAAGGGTATAGATTCTATGAAAATTTATTTTATTGTTATGTTATTGGGATACCTATACGTACTTAGTAGGATAAGGCACATTAGCATTTTAATTATGGTGTTCAGGTATGGTGTCCCTAGGGATTGGAAACTCATGGATGATTATGATCTCTTGAGTGATGAGGGTGATTATTCTATCCCTGGTCGATTACATGACTAAAAGTTTATACATGGAACTACACACAATTTATTGAATACTTGTAGATGAGTAAAATCTACTAATATATGGGGATGATTATGCTCTCCTTGATTGATTAATTGACTGAGGTGGTGTAAATAGCACTCCTCAATGTTGATGTGATATGTACTTGATTGATGACTTTGGTCTCCTTGGTAGATAACTTGGATGATCCCTAGGGTTGGGTTGATTAATCATTACTATATTTTATAGATGAAATTATTAGGGATGGGATTGATGATCGATTTATAAGAATGGTTACTAAGCATGTACTTGGGTCTAGAGAGCATTCCTCTTATAGATCTCCTAACAGTTATCTGCTTTGGGTTTAACTGAGGACCAATGTCATGATCACCTATGGACTAGGACCTATGGCTTAGACATCATAATGGATTTATATTTTATGAGTAGCATGATGTTTAACTTACATGAATCTCCATTGGTATAACAAATCATCCATTATAGTGATTGTAGGTGCGTACGAGTGAACCTGGGGTTAAGATATGTATCCCCCTATAGTTATGTAACTTTATCATATTCATTTAGTGCATTGTATGAAGTATGTATTTTAATTTGAAATTATAGACCCAGAGGTCAACATAATTATTCATGGATTGAGTGGTATGACATCTAGAACAATATAGTTTTTATTGGATGTCTAGATGATCGGGATTACGGATATATGGATTGACTGATATATTTTTTTTTTGTGTTTTTCACCCTACTCATGTATATACATATTTATGTATATATATACACATATAAATATAAATATACATGATGGAATATTTCCCAATTAATAGGAATTACATACCCAAGGATCGATTGTGGTTTCTTGTTAATTGGTTTATTTATCTTTTTCATTTGTGTCTCAACTTGTCTAAGAATATTTAATGAACATGAACTTATAAAAATAGATTTATAGGTTAATAATTAGGGTGGACAACTGAGATTATTTATCACCCCTACACATACACCTCATTGTGTCTGTAGACCTTATATCAGCTTTTCGGATTGATCATAGATACATGATTGACAATGTAGATAGTCAGGGCTTCATGGGCAGGCGGAGCCGGTCATGTGAATTATTAGGATCGAGCTGGAGCAGATTGATAGTGTCTTCGAGATTTGGTTTCTGATCTAGCTCAGAGTGAATATTAGACCACTATAATTTTATTTTAGTTTCTTTTATGTACTTAGGTATATGTCATTGGCCCAGTGGATGATAAGTGTTGTATATATGACATTGATGTTTATGATATTATATAATTTCATTAATTATTACAAAATGTTATATTTAAGTTTCTTTGTTAATTTTTAAATATATTTATTTACTATTTGGATGATATCTGGTTATATCTATAATTTTTTACTCTGGTATGAGCACATAGTCTCTCAACAGACACACCACAGACCCATGTTGATTATCGGTAGCCTTTGGTGTATGGAGGGTAATGATTGAATAATTGTGTTGAACTAGTTTGGGGCATTAGATTAGGGAAATGTGGGTCAAGACATTAAAAGGTGGAATTAGATTTATTCATTTCCTTTTGATTTACTATTTCAGATATGTTGGATAGGAATATTATTAATATATTGGAATATTTTATGGATTTCTGACTGGTGTGTTGAAAAAACTTGTTCTGGTAAGATATAATAGTTTCCACGGATATGGGGTTGTTGTTATAATCTTTTATTCTATATTTGAATATTATTTTCACAATATTAGATTTACATTTTTGTGAATGTGATTATTTATTAGGAATTTTTGGATATAGGTCCATTGGAAAGAGGTGAGGGATTAATTTTAACTCTTGGTCAGAAAATACAAGATGTATCTCATACATCATAGGTGGCATGTGAGATTCAATTTTTATAGGCCTACTATAGTTTGATTTTAATGATTATATAGTCTAACTATTTAAAGTGTCAAAAAAAATAAATGGTGTTCTCCAAAACTTTTTTTTGGAGTTCTAATAAATTGGGACAACATTAATATATATTTCATTTTTATGGTAGGAGATGTGGATCTATGTTGAGACATTTGAGAGTGATGCTAATGAATTGGTCCTCAAAAATGATAGGTTCAATGACCCTTGTAGTTTTATAGGGTATATAATGTCCATTTTTTGAACACCTCATACGGTGTTGTTTCTTATATTTGGTTATTTAACATGAGATTACAACATATATAGTGCTTTTTTCATAGTTTGGTGTGACATTTTACTTATCTGAACATTTTTTGTTGTTATCTAGTCGGATTGTTGTGTACGATGAAGATAGGTACCAAGATGTTGTTCATGAATTGGAAACTGAGGGGGGTATTACCGTATATGTATTCCAAGTGAGTGTTTGTTTAGTATTGCTTCTATGCACTTATTATTACTTCCAGTGAGAATTACCTTATGAGGATGATAACTAGGGATCATTATAGTTCCCCATGCTTAATATACAAGGATATGACATCATTTTATATGAATATTCAGTACATTATAAAAATACAAGCCTAAAGACCATAATAGATTAGTTTATTTGGAAACATAGAAAAAAAATCTTGAATCCTGCTGAAAGATCATCAAAATATCCCATAAAGATATCCACCATCAGTAATTCTAACTAAAATCATTTTTCATAACATGGGGGAAAGGAAACATAAGAAAGAGGTGATCTTAGAATCTTAGTAAGGGTAAATAAAGGAAATGTCTATGAATAGGCAGAAAAAAAAGGGTATGGAACTCAATATTAACATTTGAAGATCATACCCTGCATATCAAAGATCATAATAAATACTGGTAGTTCATAAGACATGAATCATAAGTAACTAATAAATATAAGTCATCAAAACATAAAATAGGAATAGAATATTGAATTGTGACAAATCACATATGAATATAAAAACCTTATGTCAAGGCAGCTAACCAAGGCCTTTGTAACATGATAGGGTTGGGTTAATCACATGTGTACCTACTTTGGGCTTGGGATTCCCTCCCTTGTATGCTCTTTTTTTTAATTGTGATGCCTGCCAGTGTACCCTGTTGTTTCAGGATTGGGATGTCCTCATGTGTACCATCTTGTTTCTAGATTGGGATGCCCTCTAATTTACCCTCTTACTTCCGACTTCATATTTCTTCCTATATACCGTCTTTTTTTGGTTTGGGATATCCTCCTGTATACCCTTTGAACTCATAAAACATTTATCATTACCCAATTCACTGTATAGATATATAGGCTCCACTAATCTCATAATTAAATCGTACATAAATGTGCCACAAAATCATTAAAAATCATATCATAACCCATGAAATTAAATGGGTGTCATAAACATTTAATCATATCTTAACCTATTGAAAAATACAAGTTTCATAATAATTTCATGAAATAGATAACCCATGAAATAAAGTGAGCTTCAAAAGAATATAACACATGGAAAAGAAATGGTTGCTATAAGAATCATTCCATAAAAACATAAACTATTCAATAAAGAATATGAATTGAAACCTTTTATCATTTCTCAGAAGGATCTGAGTGACAATAACAGATGAAACCATAGATAGAAAATAAAATAGAAAGATATTTTAAAAAAATTGAAAAAAATATCATTTCTTCTTTGAAAGATGACCTTTTAAATATAAAAACATTTTTAAAACAATTTTATTGAAAATAAACATGATATATTATAAGGAATTCTTCTAAAACCTTATGGAAACATTTAACTTTAGAAACATATAAAGAGAGATTGAAAACTTTTTGAAAACAATTTTCCTTAAGAACTTATAGAAGGAGCGTGGAAAAATTTTACAACCCATTTTCCTTGAAACAAATTTTCAAAAACGAATCTATGAAAACTAATAAAATTCCCTATAAAAAATTTTGAAAACAAGTTTCCTGAAAACTTATAAAAGTATATTTAAAAAATTAAAATAAATTTCCTTGAAAACATATAAAAGAAAATTGAAAACGTTTTGAAAAACATTTCATTGAAAATATATTTTCAAAACTTTTTCTTAAAAAATATCCTTTTAAAAATTAGTAGAAAGATTAAAGGAATTAATGGTGGGTAAATCTATATAGGTTATACGAGGTAAAAATAATATTCCTTTTTCATGGAAAGTAGTATAGAAAAATAACTCATTTAGAAAGAGATAAGAAGATTCCTTTGAAATCATTGATAAAATAAAAAAGGGTAGAATTTTATTTTCATTATTATAGGATATTTCTAGAATATTCTTTGAAACCTATTTTAGAAAACATGGATCTATAGTAACACAATGTTCTAACCAAAGTGAATGTAAATTTAGTTTTTATTAAAAACAACTTCTTAACAATCTTATGTACCAAAGAGTGAAAAAATAGAACCAATAAAATAAAAAATAATGAATAACCATAATTGAATAAAGTTAATTAGTTTTATAAAGAAATGGATCATAATATTTCATCAAAGGATGTATAAATAGAAACAATCTTGAAAAGCGATGAGATTATTTCAATCAACTCATACTAATTGGTAACTTTGATCCATACTACCTATATAATAAGATGGCATTAAATAAAGATTAATATATCATCAAAAGAATTAGATTCATGATATTACATTTCAAATATAGTATATACACCTCATGGAAAATATATGTGCATAACATGTTATGTGTCTCAAAGAAGGAAAATTGAGACAAAATTACTTTAACAATGTGGTAAATTTTCAAACATAAATCTCATTATAGAAATATCATAAAATTGAGATGTAAATAGTTGTAATTGAAAGTATAAGAATCATATAACACATCCATGTGTAGTATACACACAACACAAAAGTAATGGGTCGTAAATAAATCTTGTATCTCACGGAAATAAATAGTGAGATGAGATTCCCTTACATTGTCTCTTGACTATCTTCATACTCGTAAACGTTTCCTAAATAAAAATTATAATTTAATTCTAAATATTTTATAGAAGAATATTATTATATATAATTCCATATATGGTTTGATTATGACCTTATATTACTCTCTTTTTAACAATCCAATATTAACGTTTCACTTCAAGAAATATTTTCTTTATACTTCGCATGTGTCTTAATATGTTATAAATTTTCTCCTTATACTTATATCATCATTTAAAAAATGTAAAACATCATATAATTATCATGTATATACTTTAAAATTTTATTATAATAATATATAGAATATATATGTATGAAATGGAATACATCGTTAATGGATGTGGTAAGTTGTACGTACGCATGAACAGTGTTTCCATTTTCATTGTCATATTGAAAGAAATAAAGAAAATGACATATATGTATCTATATATGTATATAAATAATTATTATAGTATAATTAGGGTATAATATATATCATATAACTTCACTAAACCCATTTATAATACATTATATGTAGTGTGTGAACAGATCACATCACTTTGAGGGGTGATATCCAAACTTCCTCAAACGAAATTATCATATTTACACTAAATGGAAAGTAAAAAAAGGAATGTGTTGTAAAATTAATATATAATATCAAATAAATAATAAATATAGTATATGAAATATATAATTATATTTTCCATCATAATTTCTACCATGGGAGGTGGTAATAGAAAAATCTAACAATTGTTATTTAGTGAGGTGCTACTTCGTCGTACACATAAATAGTATGTCGGTTACCCATTATATGGAGGTGTGTGTAAGTTTAGATAAAACCCGAATCTTAACAACATACTTATATATTTAATATATGTTTTATTATACAAGCATTGAGAAAATATATTTTATGGGACAGATAACAAAAATAAAAGAAAGGTTGTTGATAGAAGGCATTGCCTCTTAATTAGGTAACTTCTTTTGGTTTGTGAAAAAAAGCTTCCTTGGATTGATTTATGAAAAAAAAGAGGATTCAAGGAGTAATTGAGATATTCTTTTAAGTGGATTGGTTAGATCATGGATGAACCTAATTGGTCTTAGTTGTGTTAAGAAGAGGGATGGATGGTGGCCTTTTATAATGAAGGGAAATGGCACACTTGGCATTTTTTAAAACAAGTTGGGTGTACCCACGTTTTTTTACCTAACATAACCCACATAAAAACAAGGAAAATAAATTCTTTATGGTTAATATATGAATCAAGTACAAACAATTGGTGTTGTTAAAGTTTCGATGTCATTTTGGTTCTTAAATCAATGATTTGGTACTTTATTAACATAATTTGTCTCTTAACCATTGTACTTAATTTAAATCACTTTCAAAAAAAAATCGTAAAAGAATAAGTTGTCCTTATATTAAATTATAAATTATTATGATTCTAAATAAATAATACATATTTTGAAATTATAGTCATTTAATTTTTAAAAATAAATTTAATATTAATCATGTTGATGGGATGACACTGTGAGTTTTTAAAGTAAAAACATCCATACATTTGTTATGTTATTATACCAAATTGCAAAGAGGAATTGATTCCAATGACTTAAATTAGATTAATTCATAAAAATATGACATATTTAAACTTTTAAACCAAATTTAAATATAATTTAACCTTATAATAAATTTTAATAGAAGAGATTTTTGAATGAAAATCTTGTATTTCTCACAATTCATCCAAAAATTAAGTGTATCAAAAAAATACCTAAAATTCACCCAAATATTATTTTGGCATTTAAAATTCAAAAAATAATAATATTTTATCAAATTATATTTTTCGATGTGTCTGAAATTATTTGTTTCTTCAATGAAGGACATGAAAATCAGTTCATTCGAGAAAATAAAATTTTAAAACATATAAAGACTTCACAAAGAAGTATATTTTTCATTAGAAATATATTTTATTTATTTAAACCCATTATAAAAATATTTTAAAAGTAGTTATTACTATTCATATAATAATTCCTAATGTTTAGGTTACAAATAACTTGTTCAAATAATTTTAATAAAAAAATAATGCTTTGTAGAAACTCGGTATTTTGTTTAACTTATGCCAAGTCGATGTTTCTTGTGGCTCATTCCAAGTGAGTGTTGTATTTAGTGAAATCCAGTTCAGTACTGTTTATAGTGTAATCCAAGTTATTTTTGTGTGAAATTAATGTTTAACTTAGTGATTTAATATATATATATATATATATATATATATTTCTCGTGTCATGAGAAATGAAAAATATTAAAAAGATAAATTAATTAGAAAAAAATTATTTCATAGAAACCCGGGTTGTAACATTCTACCCCACTTAAAATGAATTTATCTATTGAAATTCATTTGGGTTATCAAAGGTTTAATACTTGAAATTTTATTTTATAGAAACCCACATTATAAAATTGAATAATAAAACACCCTTAAAAACAAAAAATCGAAACCATAGCAGTTACCCAAAGTAATATATAACTAGGCTTCCACATATGAGAACATTGGTTTGGAGTGAATATTGTACACGGAGTAATGGAGTAAATATTTATAGGGAGTGATAAGGGTCATCAATCACAAACAAGTGAATGATTAAGAAAAGTTTAGGGACTCAAATTCATAAATCCTTGATGATTTAAAATCCCATTGATTCAACAAAAAATAATGTATTAGGAGAACACATTTTTTTAAATCATTATCCAAATGTTGGGTAATTATTTTATTAACCAAGAATATAAGGAAATATACTTACTTGGAATATTTCAACATAAAAATCATTATTTATTTGTTATTCTATCTATTTCTAATTCATTCATTACATAAATAAATGGATTATTATAGATTATCATTGATGCCTCAAGTGAAGAAATAAACTTTTAGCAAATCATAGGTCTTATAGAATAATGAAAAGTATAACCCATTGTATCTAACTATTATTCAAAATCAATATGTTTAATATATTAATATGAAAACAAAAAAAAATTAAATAGACTATTTTATCATAAATAATTATTCATCGAAAATAATTATACATAACATGGACATCTCATAGGCCAGTGGTAGGCGTTAAACCCTTGTCATCCTTTGGACATGGATTCAAGACCTGCGGCAATACCGAACCTGATTGGTTGTCACTCTACATACATTATATCCTTTTCTAAAACCACACTAATATAATATAAAAAAATATGATATACATCCTTTAAATAATCATACTCATGAAATAGCCTTTTATACAAGTTTGTTAATATAAACTTAGTAAACAAATACTTATGTTGAATATTAACATAACAATTTCATGAATGGTTGACCTTATAACCCTTCTAAAAGAAAAAAATCCAAAAATATAGAAATAATGTCACTAAATAAACTTAACATTGATCCCATATATGTCCCAAAGTACTACTTTATTTTCAAATTCCAAAAATGTGAATACCCTCATAATATTTTCTCTTGAAATGTGATAATAACCTAAATTAACGTGAATACTTCTAGAAAAAATGAATGCTTCCTTATTGAATAGATTACTTTTCATATTATATAAATACAAGAATATTTGAAATTCGTCCAGGATAGCATAAACTACTTGTCAACAAGTCAGTAATTAGTTCTGAGGCAATATGTACCATCCAATTTACGTATATTAGACAAATCATAAAACAAACAAAATTATCATAACATAAAGATAAAATTAAGGGTTGTATTTACCTCAATCCTTTTTTATTCATGTATATCACATTTGCATTAATTCACATTTCTTTTTTATCTTGTCCATTCAATGTATTATTGTAATTCATTAGAGAAAAAACCATAAATAGGAAAATCCCTATGTATTTCACCATTATTAATTGTTGAATCCAAATACATAAAAAAATCATTACTTTATCCTTAATCCATTAAAAAGGAAACATCATCATATTAAATAATACCCCTTTCCTTTCACATTTCATCTTTAGTCTCTTCATCGTCAGAAATATAAACATCCCTCGCACCACCTTACTAATTCTCTTCAGGAGATTTCCTCTTGGTACATCTAGTTTTATAATGACCATTTATTCGACATTTAAAAACACCTAACCTTTGATGATGTCTTCTTGAATCCAATATTCTCATCCATTTTATTAACCAAACTCCTAAATTTTCCATCAAAGTAACTTGCTTTGTTTCCTTCTTTTCTATAGTCATAACATCTTCTTGTTCCTCTAAGAAATTACCATTGCTGATTCTCTCCGCATTATCAATAGAAAAGAAACCAAATATTCTTTCCTCTATGTTATTCATTACATGAACTCTTATAGAGCTCATTATATCTCTTCCTTAGTGAGTCTGATAGTTGGTTAAGGTACCAGTTGTTTATCATGTTCCGCAAAAACTTATTAGACATGGTCACAACATCTTTCACTCCAGTGATCATCCCACACGAATTATCCTAATAAACTTATACATCACATTCAATATTAATCCAGTTCCTTGTAGTTCCATCCATTTACTAAAACCAAAATCAAAGGGTGAGAATTAGTTATCATAGTAGGAAACCACATAGTCAGTAAAAGAATTACTTATAGGATGTATAAATCTTGACACCATCTATTTCATAATGGTTGGTGAAGAGTTTTTGAATTCAAAAATCACATCGCCTAGGAGTGTCAAACCATGTGTTTTTCAAGGCTCATTATAGTGTACCAAATTACCCTGAGTCAGGCTCAGAACATATTGTTAGAGTTGTTACCCCAAGGTACATTTTTGCAAGATCCACATACCCTTGTAGTATAAAAATAGGTATGTATATATAGGAAACCACTCACTCTATCCTTTAACAAAATTACATGACATTTTCCCAAATGTTAACTCATACTTATACTTATCATTATAGAGACTAATAGACACCTGCTTAGAAATATACTGAAGGATCCTACTAAATGTTTATCATCCTAGTTTCCAAAAATTGACTAAACCTTTCCTTTCATACCAAATATAGTGACCCAGGATTAAAATACATGTATATTACATAATTTTAGATAAATATTAAGTGTAGTTTAAAAATACATGCTCGAGGACTGTAATAGTTTACTATCTTTGGAAA
This sequence comes from Viscum album, assembly GCA_963277665.1. Taxonomy (NCBI): domain Eukaryota; kingdom Viridiplantae; phylum Streptophyta; class Magnoliopsida; order Santalales; family Viscaceae; genus Viscum; species Viscum album. The sequence continues at coordinate 1,891,435,064 of OY728158.1, read as the reverse complement.
CATGGAAACAAAATCTTCCATCATGGAGAAAGGTCTTCAACATCTCCCATAAAGATCTCCACCTTTAACAATACTACCTAAAACATTTCATTATATCCTAGAGAAAGGAAGCATAAGAAATTGGTGAGATCAAATTCATAATATCGTTAAATAAAAGAAATGTGCAAGCATAACAACATGCAAAAAGGTTATAGAACTTGCGAATAACATTTTAAGATCATAACTAACATATAATATATCATAATAAAGATTGGTAGTTCAAAAGACATGAATAACAAGGAAATAATGAACATAATCTGTGAAATCATTACATAGGGATAGAACATGGAATTTTTGAAAAAACAAAATCATATAAAAAACAATATCAAGGAGGCCTACTAAGGCCTTCATAACATTTTAGGCTTTTTTTAATCATCTTTGTACCTGCTTCAGGTTGGGGATTCCCTCCCATGTACCCTTTTGTTTCGGGATTGAGATTTAGTCTCGTTTACCCTCTTATTTTGTTCTTGGGATGTCCTCCCATGTACATGTTGGAACCATGGTCGTTATATGAATGAACTAGAGTATGGTTTGTGTTTTTTTTCAATCCTAAGTGGAAGTTCAGAATGTGCGCCAGTAAAGTGATCATACAATTTAAGCAGACAACAGTATTGAAAAACAGCGGTGTGCGAGAAAAACAGTGGCATGCGTGAAACACAACGGCATGCGTGAAAAAAAGTGTGGTGCATGAAATAGTGAAGAGATATTTTTCGCGCAAGAGGTGTTTTGGAATCAAAACATCGGAAAATGGAAAAGGCTAGGGATGCACAAAAAACATGGAGTTGTGCACGAAAAACGGTTCAAGTGTGAAATGTATTGCACGCAGACTGAGATGTTTTCCATGCCAAGATGGTTTTTTTGCACGGTGGTCAGCAATGCCTATAAATAAGAGTTGAACCCCCTCATTCGATGCGGATGAAGACTTATAGAAGATTTGAGTGCTGATGTGCATAAAAGGATCGTGTAAAGGCAGTTGTGTGAAAAATTCCGAGTTTCACGGAAAAAGTCTAAGTTACGGGAAAAGGGAGAGGCTGCACGTAAAAATTGGGGAAGCGCGTAAAAGTTCCAGTTGCACGAAAAGGGTGTTATTGTGTGAAATATTTTCTGCACGAAATTCAAGTATTGCGTGCAAAAGTGAAATATTTCACGTAAAGGGTAGGTGTTGTGTGAAATCTTCATTGCAACCTCTTTTCATGTTCTGAATATCTGGTTCAGTGGTTCAGTGTGTTCAAGTGCATCAATTCAGGACTTCGATGCAAGAATATTCTCGCGCTAAGCAGAGGTAAAGACTTCAATGTGAATCTACTGAAGATACCTTCATGTCTATAAACTTATTGGGACTTTACCATAGAATGTGGGCCAGGGGAAGTCAATGAGAGTGACCCAAGGGACGCAATGAGCTATCCCTGAATTTTTTTAAAGGAAGTGAGCCTAGGACAGAGTGATTGTACCTGAACTTTGTAATCCATATCTACTGAAGTTTAGTGGATTTTTGTACGACTGACAACCTGTCAACGTATTCTCCTTGGACATAGCCCTTAGTGGTGAACCAAGTAAAAGTGTTGTGTCCTCTCTTTTCTTGTGGATGTTTTTATTTCTGTTCCCATTAGTCTTGCAGGTTTAACGAGTTCCTACCATCATGGGAACAAGATCCTTGTTTTAAAAGAAAAATTTTACACCCTGATTTACCTCTTGAGTTGTCCTGGGGTCCTACAAGTGGTATCATAGGGAGGTTACTGGTGTTAGATCTGTCCTTTGATGTCATGGAGAATGCAGTCAATGTTAAGGGAATACCTATCTTCGATGGAAGTAATTTTCAGATTTGGAAGAACATAATGAAATCTCATTTAATATCCCTTGTAATGGAAGTCCTCTTGGCTACTGTGTAAGGAATACAAGTTACTGATCCAAGAGGGCTTGTTATAACTAATACAGACAGAAATGTTCTTGATGTAGATGCTAAAACTCAGAATTCTATCACTATGGCTCTTTCAGATTATATCTATCTAAATGTGATGAGTTGCACCTTATAAAAGTCTATGTGGGATAAACTTGAAAACATTTATGAAGGAGACAGCAAAGTGAAGGAGGCAAAACTTCAAGTCTTACACAACGGGTTTGATGAACTAAAGACGCATCCTAATGAAAATGAAGATTCTTTCTTCAATCGAATTACTGATGTTGTGGGCACAATTCGAGGTTTTGGAGAGTAGATCAAAGATATTTATATCATTAAGAAAATCTTGGGAAGACTTCTTACTATGTACAATGAAATGGTTTCATCCCTTGAAGTAAGATATTTATCTAAACTATCTATGGATGATCTGCTAAGTAGTTTAGTGGCATATGAGATGAGAGTAAAACCTAAAGATGCCACGACTCATGTGGGCAAGGAAATGGAATGCAAATCCATATACAAACTGAAAATTTCAAAAGATAGCATTGGTAAAGATGATGAGGAAAAAGAATTTTTTAGAATTTTTTCTCTATTTTCCAAGAATATGAAGAAGGGAAAAGGTAAGCTACTTTTGGGATGTTTTTGGTGTGGAAGAGTTCGGCACATTGCCTCTCAGTGCCAAAGAAAGTTTGAAGATGATGAGAGCGAAGCAGAAGACATCAACAAGCCTCAGAAAATGTTTTTCAAAAAGAGAAACATCAATTCTGAAAATGAAGTATAGAAGAAGTTTTTTTTTTGAAGAGGAAGATGATGATATGGAATTTTGTGAAGAAGAAAAACTAGAATTTAAAACTGGAAATCATGAATCCATGATGGCTACCATTGAAAATTCAGAACCCTCGATCAATAAAGGTAGAGATAATCAGATTACTCTTAATGGTGATTCAAATATTTATATTAAGGATTCCTTTTCCACTCTTGATAATAAATGTAAGAGATGCAATAAGTGGAAGGAAATGGTGGAAGAATCATCAGAATATGTTGATGATCTAAAAGCGTAAATTGAACGACTAGAAGAACTAGTGAGAGTTAAGCCTTCAATCCATGAGAGAATAGATGACATTGTTGAACTAAATCTTAGAATCAAATAACAAGAAAAGTCTGTAAATGTTATTTCATCTAGACTGGAATAGAATTATAAGACTGTTCAGGGTCTTGAGAAAGAAGTTGTTACTCTTAGGAGTAAACTTGAAATTTCATTCAACCACAAGTGAGGGTAAGAAGAAAATTCATTTTGGAAGATTCTCAAATGCATAATTACTAGTAAGAGCCAAGTGTGGTTCAGATGGGGTTGAAAAAATCTTGAGTGATCAAAGACCCACTTGCATGGTAAAGAGTAGAAATGGTTGTGAATCTGAGACATAAACTGTTGGATGTGGAGAGAGAGAGAGAAGAAATACAAGATGAAAGTTGGACATGTTGAAACATTTCTTGAAGTGCTAAAAATAAATCCCTCAATCCGAACTAAAAGAAGAACTAAAGATTATCTTCAAACTTTCAGAAATGACAGGCATCCAACCATTCTCCCAAGGAAGAAGGCATGAGGAGAAATTCAAGTGAGTGACATTTCCCCTCATGAAGTGTCAGTTCTGTGGATATCTGGGCCATACCATGTCATATTGCGAATAGGCAAGGAGCTACATAAATGGGGAAGATCTGGAAAGTCAACAAAGGACACTGATTTTATATCCTCCATATTATAGAAGAAATAGTTTCTATGGATACTGGTTTCATTGTTCTAACTTTGGCCAAAAAGCTATGTATTGCAAGCAGAGGTCTGACAAGAGAAATTCATACATCACTCAGAGACGGGTCAATATTTACCCTCCTGATGGTATTGTTCTCACAAACAGGTTTTCTCATCTAGAAAAAGATTATGATTATGTGGAGGAAAGAATTAGAATGTTGTCAGTATCTTATACTCAATCCAATATCTCTTGTAAAGAAAAGATGAAGATTGAGAAATCCAATATTTCAGAAGTGGCCCTCAAAGATACAAAGAGAAGTAGCACCTGGATTATTGGTAGTGGATGCTCTTTACATATGACAGGAAAAGATGACCTTTTGAAGAAAATTAAAAAGAAGGTTGATGGAATAGTAAGTTTTGGTAATGGTGGTGCTTTGAAGATTAAGGGAATTGAGAATACTGCTCTTGCCAATAGAGAGCTGAATAAGACTGATGTTCTTTACGGGGAAGGTCTATGCCACAATTTCCTCAGTGTGATTCAACTCTATGACTCAGGGCTCATAGTTTCTTTAAATCAAAAATGTTTCACTATAAAAAAACTAGGAATTCTCTTATTAAAGGCTACAGAATAGATGGAAACTTATATCAGGTAGACAAAAAAGTGAACTCATGTTATTAGTCTGTTGAAGAAGAAAACAACCTGTTGCATTGAAGGATGGGGAACATTAACCAACAAGACATGGAAAATATAATTAAGCTGAAGATATTCATGGATATCCCTATTCTAAAACATTAACGGTAAAAGACATGTGATGCTTGAATATGGGGGAATCTCTTCTGTAATTCATATCGACCAAAGAAGAAAAGGGCATCACACCTTCTTGATCTCATCTATACAGACATATGTGGCTCGATAAATGTTGTCAGGACTCATGGAGAGAGGTACTTAATCCTTTTCATTGATGATTATAGTAGAATGGATTGTGTAATGGTTAATCATAGGAAGAGACATGTACTTGATTGCATGAAAACTTACCACCGAATTGCTGATAATGATACTGGACAGAGAATAAAAGACATGCGATATGATAATGGAGGAGAATGCACATCTATTGAGTTTGAGAATTACCTAGAGAAACATGGAATACAACATCAGGTAGATGTTGTGAAAACTCCACGGAAAAATGGAGTTGTTGAGCACTGGAATCAACAGGTCAATAGCATTGTCAGGACTATGCTGATTAAGAGTTGTATCTCTCGCCATTACTGGAAAGAAGTTTTTGAAGCTGCAGTACACATTCAGAATCAAATGGGGGCTATATATAGGAGAAAAAAAGACACCATATGAATTGTGGAATGGAAGGAATCCTTCTAAATACTTTCATGTTTTCGGAAGAAAATGTTTCATCTGAAATAAAGATGGAAATCAAGGTAAGTTTGGTGAAAATGCTGATGAAGGAATATTTCTTGGGTATCTAATGAATAGAAAAGCATACAATTGTTTCAATAAATTCTTGGGAAGGATTTTAGAAAGCACTGATGTTAATATCATTGAGGGAAAACCCCCAAATGCTTCAAATAATTCCTATGCTGATGAGATAGAAGATTAAGATGAATGTGAACATGGAGTAGATGCATATAAAGAGATGGAAGAAGGTGTACAAAACCCCCAAGAGCCATATCGTGATGTCGACTCAGAAGAAGAATCAGAAGTTGAAACCATAGATGGATAAAATTCAATTGAACCTCGGAGGAGGAATCGAAGAGAATAAATTGATCAATCCAACATCATTAGGGATAGGAGTCCACCCACACAAACAAGGAGGTTGAGGAATAACACACAATCTAAATTTCTGTCTATTGTGGAGCCATCCTCATTTGAAGAAGCAGTAAAGGATGAATCTTGGGTGAAATCCATGAATGAAGAGTTAGATCAGATTGAAAAGAATCAGACATGGGATCTTTTCTAGATTTCCAAAGGTCACAATGTGATTGGTACAAAATGGATCTTTAAGAACAAGTTTGATGAATATGGTAGTGTTATTAGAAACAAGGAATGACTGGTATATAAAGGATACTCTCAGATTGAAGGTGTTGATGTTGAAGAAACCTTTGATCTTGTGTAAATACTGGAGTCAATCAATCTCTTCCTTTCCATGGCACTCCAAAAAGGATATAAAGTATATCAAATGGATGTCAAGACATCATTCTTTAATGGTGTACTCGAAGAAGAAGTCTACATTGAACAACCAGTGGGTTTTCTTCTTGGTACTGATGAATCAAAGGTTTGAAAACTAAACAAAGCTTTATATGGTTTGATGTAGGCACCTCAAGCATGGTATTCCAAGATGGACTCTTATCTCAAGAAGATGGAATTCAAAAGTGGAGGAGGATATAACAATCTATATGTGAAGAATTCTCTAAAATATCAGTTCATGTTTATAGTCTACGTTGATGATATTATATTTGGGAGAAGTAGGAAGAAATCAGTGGATGAATTTTCCAATCACATGAAATCAGAATTTGAAATGTCTATGATTGGGGAGCTCACATATTTCTTGGGGCTGTAGGTGATTCAGAAGAAGGATTAAACATTCATTTCTCAAGAAATGTATGCAAGATAGATGTTGAAGAAGTTTAATATTCAAGACTCTAAACCAATGTCAACTCCAATTGCAGTTGGAACCAAACATAGAAATCATGAAGATGGGACATCTATAGACCCCACCATGTACAAGAGGATAATTGGGAGCCTACTGTACCTGACAGTGACACGGCCATATATTGTCTTTTCAACATGTCTAGCAGCCCGCTTTCAGATTTATCCAAAGGAGGAACACATGGCGGCGGTAAAAGGAATCATGAGGTACATTCAAGGTACTCATAACTTTGGGTTATACTTTGTTACAGATAGGGACAGTTAATTATCATCGTTTTCTGGTGCTGACTGGGCTGGTGATGTAGTGGAAAGAAAGTACATCGGTGGTGGAGCTTTCTATATTGGGCATAAATGATTTTGATGGTTTAGAAAGAAACAAGAACGTACTTCTATTAGTACTACTGAAGCTGAGTATATATCCTCTACAAATGCATGCACTCAACCGATGTGGATGAAGAAACAACTGACAAATATTGGTGGTGAGTTGAAATAACCAAATGTGATTTACTGTGATAACAAGAGTGTAATTGATCTTACGAAAAATTATGTTCAGCATTCTCATAAAAAACATATTGAAATCAGGTATCACTTTATCAAAGAATAAGTTAAGCAAGGCGTGATTAGAATGGATCATATGGTAACTGATGAGAAAGTGGTTGATATACTAACCCAGCCACTATCAGCAGCTGTATTTGAGAAGAATCGGTTGAACCTTAGTGTTCAGATACCTCCCAATGCATAAAAAGGTTATGAAATACCCCTATCCCCGTTTATGTTAACTATTTTAAATATTTTTGTGGATATGATGCAGGTTTATGGGAGAGATACTATCTAGGGGGTTTATTGGGATGTTCAATGAGCAAATACTGATCTTTTGGTTTATTTCCAATAGGGGAGAAGGAATAAATTCCAGACATGTTTGGTATCATGATGAGAATTCGGTGATAGGATAAGAAGGAATACTTGGATGTGTAATGCTTTTGGGAAAATTTAAGAGAATTTCTTGGGCGTCATTGATAATTCCAAAACATGGGATCCCAATTCAGTCTTCCCCTCTTGTTTTCTACACTGAGCATTACTCAAGTATACTTAGAGTGCTGGCTGAGTTGATTCTTGTGTTTTTGGTTTACATGTAGCTGGTGCTCTATTGAATTTATTTACTGATTGCTAAGAAACCCAAATGGGGAGATTGTTGGAACCATGGTTGTTATATACACGAATGGGAGTATGGTTTCTGTTTGTTTTCAATCCTTAGTGGAAGTTCAGAATGTGTTCCTATAAAGTGATAATACAGTTCAAGAAGACAATTGTATTGAAGGTGGTGTTGTTCTCTAGTTTTTTCCAAATTTGTGGACCTGAGAATTGGAAAATGAAGAAATAGGTTGTTGGCAAGAGGAGGTGCATGCAAAAAGAATGTGGTGCACGAAATAAGGGATTCGTGCATGAAAAACAGTGGTGTGTGCGAAAAACAGCGTCGTGTGCAAAAAACAGTGGCGTGCGCGAAAAATAGTGGCGTGCATGAAAAACAGTGGTGTGTACGAAAAATAGTGTGGTGCGTGAAATAGTGGGGAGATATTTTTCGCACAAGTGGTGTTTCGGAATCAAAACGTTGGAAAATGTCAAAGGCATGTGTGGAATTAAAAACATGGAGTTGTGCGTGAAAAACAGTTCAAGCATGAAATGTATTGCATGAAGATTGAGAGGTTTTCTGCGCCAAGATGGGTTTTGTGTGTGGGGGTTGGTGATGCCTATAAATAATAGGTGAACCCTCTCATTTGGTACGGATGAAGACTTAGAGAATATTTGAGTGGTGATGCACATAAAAGTTTCGCATAAAGGAAGTTGTGTGAAACATTCTAAGTTGTGCGGAAAAAGTCCAAGTTGTATGAAAAAGGAGTGGTTGTGCATAAAAATTGAGGTTGCATGTAAAATTTTCAGTTGTGAAAAAAGGGCGTTGTTGCGTGAAATATTTTCCGCATGAAAATCAAGTATTGCGCGCAGAATTGAAATATTTCGTGTAAAGGATAGGTGTTGCGTGAAATATTCAGTGCAACCTGTTTTCATGTTTTGATTATCCGGTTCAGTGGTTCAGTGTGTTCAAGTGCATCAATTCAGGACTACGACGCAAGAAGAGTCTCGTGCTAAGCAGAGGAAAATACTTCAATGTGAATCTATTGAAGAGACCTTCATGACTATAAACTGATTGGGACTTTACCAAAGGCAGTGAACCTAGGGGAGTCAACGAGAGTGGCCTGAGGGATGAAGTGAGATATCCATGAACTTTTATAAAGGAAGTGAGCCTAGAAAAGAGTGACTTTACCTAAACTATGTAATCCATATCTAGTGAATATTAGTGGGTTTTCGTACGACCGACAACCTGTCAACATATTCTCTTGAGACATAGCCCTTAGTGGTGAACCAAGTAAAAGTGTTGTGTGGTCTCTATTCTTGTGGTTGTTTTTCCTTCTGTTCCCATCAGTCTTACAGGTTTAACAAGTTCCTACCATTTTGGGAACAAGATTCTTGTTTTAAAAGAAAAGGTTTACACCCTGATTCACCCCTTCCCTCTCAGGGTGTCCCAGGGTCCTATAGTACCCTCTTTTTTCGGGCTTAGGATGTCCTCTCGTGTACCTTCTTGTTTCAAGCATGGGATGTCCTCTCCTGTAAACACTTTTTCCAGGCTTGGGATTTCATCATGTGTACCCTTTGAGATCATTAAAATTTTACCATTACCCAATTCATTAGAGGGAGATGTAGGTCCCACCCATATCATGATGAAGTCATAAAAACTATTCTAAAAAAATCACAAAAAATCATATCATAACCCATGAAATGAAATGGGTGTCATAAAAAAGTAATCATAGCTTAACCTAGGGAAAAATATAGGTTTCAAAATCATTTCATCAAAATCATTACCCATGAAAATAAGCGGGTTTAAAAATTATATAACCCGTGATAGATAAATGGGTTCCATAAGCATTATTCCACTGAAATAAAAACTGTTTAAGAAGGAATATAAATGGAAACATTTGATCATTTATTATAAGGGCATGAGTAATATCAAAAAATTTCATATTAGATGAAAAATAACTTTGAAATTTATCTTTAAAACATTTCTTGAGTAAAATATCATTTCTTCATTGAAGATATCTATTTAAAACATTAAAACCTTTTTAAACCCATTTTCAGGAAAATAAACATGAAATATTATATGTAACACTTTGAAATCCTTTTAAATAATTTTTTATTTGAAAATATACATTGAGGGCTTAAAAATTTATGAAACCAAATTTCCTTGAAAACTTATAGAAGGAGCTTAAAAATGTTTTTAAAACCATTTTCCTGAAAACTTATAAATTTTTTTTGAAAATTTTTAGAAAAAAAATTTACTTCAACCATTCTGAAAAAATCTTGAAAACATTTTGGAAAATAAAATTCCATCAATACTTATAAAAGCATCCTGAAAACATTTTTTAAAATAATTTTACATGAAGTCATAAAAATGAATCTTGAAAAACTTTTGAAAACCATTTAACTGAAAATATATTTTAATTACTTTTCCATAAAAAACATTTTAAAATTTATAATAAATATTAAATGAATTTAATGTGGTTAAATTAATACGTGTAGTATGAGGTAAAAAGAACATTCCTTTTTCATATTAAAAATGTTATAAAAATGCCACATTCATAAAGTGATAATAATATTACTTTGAAATATTTGGTAAAACAAAAAATGGGAAAATTTATTTTAATGACCATCCAATATTAGTATAATTTTCTTGAAAATCATTTTTAGAAACTATGGTTTTGAAGGAACATAGATTTCTGACCAAAGATATGGTAAATTCAAGATTTCTTAAAAACAATTTTTAACTATCTTATGAACCAAAGAGTGTAAAAATGGAACCAATTCATGAATATATCATGAATATAAATATGATAATAAACTACTAGAGAGTTATGAATATATAGATCATAATATTTCATGAAATGAAGCATAAAAACAAACAATCTCAAAAAGTGATTAGATTGTTTCAATAAACTCTTACCACTTGGAAACATTGAACCATACATACCATAAAATGAAATGGAATTAAATTAAGATTAAAATATCATGAATATAAGTAGATTCATGATATAATATTTCAAATTTTATATATACACCTCATGTAAAAATATAGTTACATAAAATGGCATGTGTCTCAAAGAAAAAAAATTGAGAAAAAAATTACATTACCGATTTGGTATCTTTTGAAACCTAAATCCCATGATGGAAATATCATAAAAATGATATGTTAGTTACCATAATTTTAATTATAATAATCATATAATACATCTATGGTAAGTATAAACACCACAAAAAATAATTGGGTGATGAATAAAGCATGTATCTCACAGAAATAAAAAGTGAGATGAAATTCCCATACCTAGTTTCTTGAATCTCATCATACTCAATCAATATTCTTGTATAATAAATATAATTTTATTATAATTATTTTACAAAATCTTATTCATATATATAATACCATATATGGTTTTATTATGACCTTATATTACTCTCTTGTTAACCATCCTATGTTAAGGTTTTACATCAGGTAGTATTCACTTTGTCCTTCACATTTGTCTTAGTTTGTTATATCTTTTCTTTTTATACATATATAATGATTTAAATAATTTAAAAAAGGATATAAATATAATTTATATAAATTATATTTGTATTATAATAATCAATATAATATAAAAGTATGAAATTGACTACACCGTTTATGGAGATGGTAAGTTGTTCGTACGCATGAACGTTGTTTCTGCTTTTATTATCATATTGAAAGAAATAAAGAAAATGAGAAAAACGTATCTATATATTTATATATATAATTAATAAAGAATCGTTATTATATAATATATATCATATTAACTCACTAAAACCATCCTTACTACATTTCATGTAGTGTTTGGACGAATCACATTTCTTTGAGGGGGTCGTAGTCCACACTTCCTCAAAAGAAATTATCGTATTTACACCAAATGGAAAGTAAATATCTATGTGTTTTAAATGGAATAAATAAGATTAAATATTTAATAAATAAAATATATTACATATATAAATATATTCTTTATCCTAATGTTCACTATAAGAGGCGGTAACGGAAAAATGAACAATCATCAATTACTGAGGTGGTAGTTCACCGTACACAGAAGTAGTATGTTCCTTACCCATTAGATGGAGGTGTATATAAGTTTAGGTAAAACACTTAGAATAATAACATCATAGTATATTTAGGAGACCATTGTTTTATACAATTGTGTAATAAAGATAGTGGAGGGTTTGGAGAAATAAAATAAAATAAAGGAACATGAGAGAAGGCATTACTTCTTAATCAGGTTACTCTTCCTGGTTTATGCCAAAAAGCTTCCTTTGATTTATGAGAAATTGGAGTCTTAAAGGAGGAATGAATAGATTTTGGAAATTTTATTGGGAAGATCATGTTTAAGCCTAAGTGGTTTGAGAGGTGTTAATAAGAGGTAGAGTTGGTGGCCTTTTATATGAAAGGGAAAGGACACACATAGAATTTTTGAAAACATGTTAGGTGTACCCACATTTTTACATAAATAAAGTCATAACAATGAAAAAAACAAAATAATGGAAGTTTAATGGATGAATAATGACCATAATACTGATTTAGGACAAGTTTCTAGGTCTCTTGGGGTCTTAAATTTAAGGATTATCATTTAGTAACCTAATTTTTCTCTTAACTATTGTAATTTATTTTAATCACTTTCACTAATATTTTTTGTAAAAAACTAAGTTGAAATTATTATACATTAAAAACAAAATTTAATTCCAAATATGTAATCCATATTTACAAATTATAATTATATAAGTGGAAAAAACTAATTTAATATTAATCTCTCTGACAGGACGACACTATAGTCTTTTAAAGTAAAAACATCCAAAAGTTTGTTATTTTTTTATACCAAATTTCAAAGTGAAAATTTTTTCAATGACTTAAATTTAATTAATTGATAAAAATATGATCTAATTATACTTTTAAACTAAATTAAAATATAATTTATCCTCAAAAATAAATTATATGAAAAGGTAGTTTGGAATTAAAATCTGGTATTTTCACTATTCATCTAAAAATGAAGTATCTCAAATAAATACAAAAAAATCACCATATTTTAGTTTCATCATTATAAATTCAAAAATGAATTTTATTTTGTCAAATTAAATTTCTAGACATGCCTAAAATTATTCTTTTTTTCTTCACACAGTGACATGAAAAGAAGTTCATTCGAGGAAATAATATTTTAAAAGACTTAAAGACTTTAAAAAAAATTTACTTTTCATTATCAATATGTTTTATTTATATAAATCAATTCTAAAAATATTTTAAAATTATTTATTATTTCGTATTACTAATTGTTACTGTATATTTTATAACTAACTCATTCAAATAATTATAACAAGAAAATGATGTTCCATAGAAACTTGACATTGTGTGTAACGTACACTAAGTTGGTGTTGCATCTAGTGCATGCCAATTTAGTGTTTCATGTAGGGAAAGAAAATTCATTGTTTCATGTAGTGTAATCTATGTTGGTGTAGTGTTAAATGAATGTTTGACTTAGTGTTTTCACAGATACATATATATATATATAGCTATTAACAATTTCATTTGAAATGAAAAATATATAAAACAATTAATTCAAAAAATATATTTAACACAATATTGTTGTGTTAGAATCAGGGTCCTAGTAGGATAATTATTCATATTTTTGACTCTCATGGGTCATTGTTATCTTTACCTCCCTTAGAGAGGTTAGAGATTTTTTAATAATTGATTAGACCTTCTAAAATTTTTCTGAGAATTGATTAGTAGATCTAAGTAAGAGACATATAGGCCCCTGTTTTTTCACTCAGACCCTTATAGGTTAATATTAATTTTGATCAAGGGAAACGTATGAGTATTGTTATCCTGAGTTTATGGATTTCTTTTTTAGGTAGGTATCAAGGTTGTAAACTCATTTGAGACTGATTCAAAATTAGTTCTTGGTTTTTACGATATATATATGTCGATTCATTTAGATTTTGAAGATCCTATGGTGATTTGGTATCAAGACTAGCTTCAAGGGGTTGGATAGTTTGGATACACCACCTAGTTGATGTTTAGTTTCACGGTTGATTCTAAAATTTTAGAAATCGTGTTGTGTTATGGGTGGTCATTTAGTAAATTGTTGCATCGGTAAGGTGTATGATTTTGAAGTGGAGTTCCAAGAGATCTTCTGGCTTGTTTAGAATGGTGTTCTATGTAGTATGGTCTTCTTTTTTTTAATATTTTATGACTTGATAAAGTGTGATTCATGTGATATAGGTATGTGGTGGTTGTTCTTGGTGCTGTTTATATCATAATTTGGTGAGTGGATTTATGCGATCCAATAATTGATGCTTTCAAAGAATTATTTTGTGAATGGTGGATCATGTGTTGTGATAAATGATGGATGTCCCTCTTCCGGATATGAGACATCAGTAATGAATCGGGTTCCATGAAATTATATAACCATGCTTACACCTAAACAACATTTTCAGAATATGTGGTGTCAGATGTTCGTTATAGAGGAAAGTACATCATGTTTTGATGTATGCGTGGCTCGGAGAGAGATATACACACCTATCAAGGTAATATTAGTGTACGCATACTTAGAAATGATCATGATCTATCTTAACTTCAACATGAGTTTTATTAGATACCATCTGCTCTATGTCTATATTATTTTGTTTTAAATATGATTCGTAGTTTGATTAAAGAACATTTTGGGGTTGTGCTCATAGAGAAGTATAATTTAATATATATCATGGGGAGCTCATCATTGGATATTTGGTGGTGGTGACCGAAGTTTATAGTTGAAGTATTTTGTTTTCTATAGAGACCGTTCTTGGGAAGTATGGATGGGAGATTATGTGAGGTGATTAAATGGATACTCATATGGTTGGGAGTACTAGATCTATCTTAGTTAAGAGTCTCCAATGTAGGAGAGTTATTGAAGATTTGAGAATGGTCATTAGAAAATTCAGATAGAACATTTCTGAAGATGCTTGAGATGAGAGTATGGATACTACATTACAATATATGCTTTTTTGGAAAAATAAGTATTATAATGGGGTGGTTTTAATGATCGTTGCTCTTCCAAACTAGAAATTTGAGCAGAAATTTTAATTTTTTACTTCAAATGAATTTAATGGTTAAAATAATTTGACCCTTGTATATGGCATCAGATTATTTTTTTATAACACCGTTGGTCCCAAAATAGGTTTCTTAACCAAATAACATAGTTTTGTGGAATTATGAACCATTTAAATTTTTGTGTAATAAATAATAAATAATAGATAATAAATAATAAATTAATATTTTATTTTTTATACACCTTAATTCAACCATAAATTTTGAATGGAAATTCTAATTGATATTCTATCTCTACTATTGATTTCTGAATGGGGTGTTTTTCCAAGGTGAGGTATAAAAATAGGTAGGATGTTGGGGCCTACTTGGGAACCTTTTTCCTTTTTTTCCTTAATTCATTTTTTTCTTTTTTTTCTTTTCTTTCCCTGTATTCTCCTCTACACCTCATTGGGATTAATCCTTCATGAAACCTAGAGATAAGAGGGGGATAGAGATAGATAGAGAGATATATAGAGATATATATATAGGGGAAGAGACATACCACCATAGATCTTGAAGGAGGTTGGATCGGCGTGTGGTAGTTGTGAAGCTTGTAAATGGGCAAATCTTTTGTGGATTCCATCTAAATGAGCTATTTTTTTAAATTCTCTATAAATCCACATAGATTTTATATTTTCATGTTTCAAACACCTATTATGATTGCTTAGAACCCCTTGAGAGTCAATCTATAACTTTTGGGGAGAAAACATGTTTTCATGCCAATTTCAGTGGTTTATCATTCAGAAATCCTGATCACACAATGAGTAGTTTAAGGAACACATGTGGTGTGTTATTATAAATTGGGAATGATAATATTTTGGAAGTAAATTCCCTATATAGGGTATACGTTCCATGTATTGTTAATTGGTCATGTATTCTATTACCCGACCATTCAACCTATATAGGGGCGCATGGTTGTATAGATTACACAACTAGACCCCATATGGGTTGCACACCATGTATAGTTACACGTCTAGACAATATACACGTACAGATAACCTATATAGGGTACACGGATAGAACCCATGTAGGTTGCATGCCATGTAGAAGTACGTGGCTAGGATATATACATGGTTATTCTATGTAAGGTACACATGTAGGTAACCAATGTTGGGCGCACACTATGTACATTTATTACGTGATGTGAACATGGTATTTTACAGACTATGTCCAAATGAAGTATATTCATAGGTGGTGATTTGAGGGAAAACATCATGTACTAGGGTACACATGTTTTTTACTCCTCCATTGTTACCCTTTTGAGGGATTTCTATATATTTATAGTCGGAGTCAGATTTGGACACATAGTATTCAATTTTTGGTATATTTCCACATATATCCTGATGGGTAAACCCTTAAGTGTATATGTGATCTCTTAGGATACACATTATTATTTTTCCTAAATGGAGAGGATCTTTCTCCTGAAATCAAATACAATTATCCCCTTATAGTGAGACTCATTGATCTAAGATGGGACATGAGCTTTCTATTTTGAATGATTCTGTAGAGACTCGGAGCCTGACTTACATGGACTTTACATTACTTTTGCGGAATACTTAGTACATTACGAAAACACACACACAAGGACCGTAATAGTTTAGTGTCTTTGGAAACTCGGAACGTAATCTTCTAATCGTGGTGAAAGATCTTCAATATCTCCCATAAAGATTTTCTTTTTTTTATACCTAAAACCATTCTTTATATCCTGGGGAAAAGAAAACATAAAAGGGTGAGCTCAAATGCTCAGTAAGGGTAAATAAAGGAAATGAAAATCAATCACATCGTATACACAAGCAAATAACTTTTGGAAATCTTAACCTGCAAAAGAGATCATAATTTCATAACATGGGATAAATCATGGCAGTGAAATGTAATCACAATAATCATAACATAAAACATTATACTTTGTGTCATACACACATAATCATATAAAATCATTTCTTGTTAGTCAAGACTCATTGCCAAGACTATCTTAGTGGACAAAGTCCCTTTCTGAATCGAGTAACCCTCGTTTCAGTCCTGTTTCACTGAACCGGTATAACCTACCATTTTATCCATGTCTATCTCATGAGATATAAAATCTTTACCCAATGCATTGGAGGGAGATATAGGTCCCACCCATCTCATAATGATACCATTCTTATGTGTGCCACATAATCATAAACCATACATCATAGAGTAACCCATGTAATAAAAATGGGATTCTTAAACAACAATTCATATAAGATAAAGGAATTCATAAAAATATTCCCATCATAACATAATCAAATCCATGTAATAATTGGGATAAAAACAGAACCCTTTTATTATCTTAGATGGAAAATAATTTTGATAAAATACTTGAACTCCATTCTTGAGGAAAATATCCTTTCTACTTCAAAAACATTTTTCCTTTCATAACATGTCATACGACTTTAAAATAAAAGAAGTTGACTAAAAATAAACATGAAAACTTGTAAAGGAAGCTTCTTGGAAATAATGTTTTAAAAATCTATTCATGCCGTATAAGTTATAAAAAACATTCTTCGTACTTTTTTCGGAAAAGTCAAAAAGTACCTCGTACGGAAAACGACAAAAGATTCCTTTCATATTCTTTACTAAAAACTCACCGAAGGGTAAAAATGGATTTAAACAATTGTAAGTGGATGGAAATAATATCACATATTTATGAAACATGGACGTGGATGATAAAATACACCCCAGTAAATACTTACGAATAAACAATCTCGGATAAAAATGAGATTGTGATATTTCCCTTACCTTAGGTCCGACTTGCTTTGTAAGTGTCTGAACCTCCTGTATAATGATTTAAATCATGTTATTGACTTATTCAAGAATCATAAATATTGATATGATATCATATATGGTCATATTCTTAGCTTCTTGTTAGTAATATTTCATTGTTACTTGTTACTCGGGTCTTTATTGCCTTTTGTTCTTATGCGTGTTTTGCCGAATACATTATTATTCTTCTTTTTAAGGTTATAGATACCTTATATCCAGAATGTAAAACATGATTTATATATAATATATATATTCAGAATATACATATATATATAATATATTGATAATGGAATGAAATACACCGTTCATGGAGACGGTAGTCCGTACGTACGCATGAACGCTGTTTTCGTTTCCTTATTGAATTGAATGGAATTAAGTAGATGACATACATATAAATATACATAAATCCAGTATCGTTATTATGTCATATATTTCATTAGTACTTATTATATATACTTTATAATCATTCATGAATGGTTAATCATTGAGAATGAATCTCATCGCGTCGTGGAGACGGTATTCCGTACGTACGCACGAGCGATGATATCATTTCCATAAATATTGAATTGAATTGGAGTGGATTATACAATATATCAGAATCAATATGATTTTGTAATAACTATGTATAGTTATTCTTTACACCATTATACCCATCCATGTAAGGTGGTGGTGGAAAATAGATTACACCACGGCGTGGAGACGGTATTCCGTACGTACGCACGCGCGGTGATTTCTTTTTCCGTAGGATGGATAGATGGTTAAATAGGGTTGTTTCATACTTATAATAACATATCAGTATATGAGTGATACGGATGTTATTACTTCATAATGAAACAACCTAAGAAGAAGAAGTGGAAGAAGAAATAAAGATGAAAGAATTGGTAACGGTAATTACCTCTTCTTTGAAGCGCCTCTTTGAGACCTCCTCTTAGGGAACTAAAATTGGTCTTTGAGGAAGACCAGAACCTCTAGGATTATTCTAGTGAAGTGGAGAGGAGAAAATGTCAGGGGTTGGCCGATCTTGAGTGCTCAAATTGGTGTGAGGAGGAGGGGGAGGAGGTGTCCTTTTATAAGGGAGGAGAGGGGCACCTTTGGAATTCTTAAAAATATTAATTTATAATAAATCTAACCCCACTTAAAAACCTCCAAAAATGACTCATATTCGAATATTAGATGAGATAGGGTTGTAATCTCATCAACCAATCAAATTTAGACATTTTTGGATCTTATTTTAAACCTTATCATTTTCATTTATCCTTATTTAATCTATTTAAGTTTATTTGTGGTAATAAAATTATAAATTTTAAATTATAACAAATAATTACTTATTTGTTGTGAATTTTCCATAATTGTTTACTTTATAACATTATAGACCATATAAATTTAAATTTATAATTTTTAATTATTTTTGTGATTTTTAAACTATTTTATAATATGTTATTTTTATGAAATAACAATAGTGTCAATTTTGACACTATTCATTTATTTGAATTTAAATAAAATATATACAGAAGATATATTCGAACTAAAAGCTTTAATATATTAATAAAAGGTCATATGTATCTATAAAATTAGTGGATCACATATAATATTTATTTTATTATTTTTAAAACCATTTATTTGGTTTATCTCTTAATAAAATAATTACTACATCATTTTTGTATAATTATTTAATATACATATTTGTTGTATAAAAATTTAAAATAAAATCCTATGATGAAGATGAATATATTAACTTTCACAATAATACTTTTACTCGAATTTATCATCTTAAAATCACAATATTTAAATTGTTATATTTATTAAATTATGAAGGTGACAACTTTGGCATCATTTAAAATAAAATAATATAAGTGTCATAATCGCTTTTATAAGGCTACAAATGGTCAAATATTCGACCATTGGATGCTTATGGTTTACATTTACATGGCCAATAAGTTTTGGTTAGGTATTTGTGCATTTTATGGTCACTATTAGTTTAATAAAAACAATATTCTTGATTTTTCACTAGATAAACAATTTCTGCATCACTATTATGTCATAATTAATGATAATTATTTAATCCCTAAAAATTATAAATAAATTTATATGATTTATATAATTTTATTAGCTTTCTGGAGACTATTCATGTTCGAAGTTTCATGAAGTTTATCACTAAATTAAAATTAATATACTTATAAGATTTAAGAGAGTGACATGTTGTCACTTTCTTTGGTCTTAATAATAATTAAGTTATTTTCATGGACAAATGTCCATTAAATGATTCTAATCCGACCCTTAGGTGATATGGGTCGACTTTTAGTCATCCTATAGGATTTTGACATTTGTTAGGGTAATTTTAAAATATTATACTTACCCTTAATTACCCGATTTACCTTTAACTATGGTAAATAAAATTTACCGTAGTTACTATTCATAATTCCCAAAAATAAAAAGTATCCTATTAACATAATTTGGACCCACTGATTCCAAATATGGAATCCATTTTTTAAAATTCAAAACACAGAAGTTGCAGAAATTAAATTAAAATTAATCCCGTTGTCGAATAAAAACGGGTTTTTGTTTAAAACATTGCAAAAGATTGAATTGATTTAACCTACGAATTCAAGGTAAAATCAATGCTAATGACATACATTATATTAAATGGTAAAAATATATTCTCTTTATACTTTAAAACCATTCAATATTATAATTTAACCACATAAGATATTACGATGAAAAAAGTTGTTTTTAATTAAAATATAGCGTGTTTTTACTATTCATTAAAATATGAAAGTTATCGGAAAAATATCAAAACTTTATCTAATGTAAATTTTTATATCCTGATTCAAAAGAAGAATATTATTTTTTCAAATTGAACATATAAACATGTCAAAAACTAGATTTAAAGTGGGTGCGCCATCAAAAGGCGGTAAAACTGCATTTTTTGAAAAATACTTATTTTACCCGAAAAATTTATTTTGTTTTTATACCATGTTCTAGAAATGTGTAAGATGAATAATAATGTTATAAAATTCAAAATTTAGTTAAAACTATTCATAACGGCTAGTTCATGACAATATTATAATAATATAACATTGTTTATTAAAACCCGGTATTGCATACAACACACGCTATCGAGGAAGGTTGCGATTGCGTGTAATGCAAGCCAAGTCAGGGTTGCGTGTTGTGAAAGAATCCTTCATTGTTTCATATAACAGAATCCAACCATATTTCATTTATACATTTAATATATATATATATATATACTCAATGTTGCGTAGAATAACTATTATCAAAATTGTGTGTAACACGGTCCAAGATTAGTGTTGCGTATACTGCAAGCTAATACGGTGTTGCATATAGCGCAAGGTAATCTTGGTGTAGAATACAACACAAGACATTAATGAAATTAAAAGAATATTTTTCATAAAATCTCGGGGTGTTACATTCTACCCCCCTTAAAATGAATTTCACCCTCGAAATTCGTCGGGGTTATAAATGGTTTACTATTTGAAAGTTTCTTTGATAGAAACCCACATCGTAAAAAGGAATACCAAAACTTATCTTTAAAACTAAAGTATAAAACGTAATGGTTACCCAAGTTAACTAATCACTGGGTATCCACATAGGATAACATAGGTGAAAATATGGACATGGAAGAGAAATCTAACCGTCATGTTCTGATAGAGAGTGGTAGAGGACATGGCTATGGAAAAGCTAGCAATCACAAAGCCATAAATTTGTGACGATCTAAGGTACCATCCGATTCATCAAATATAAGATCAATAGGACAACATTTTTGGTTTTCAATATCATTTCCCTAAAGTTGAAAAATTTGAATTAGAAGAAATACTTACTTGATTTTGGTACAATCTCACTGTTGTTCGTGAATTGAACAATTTCCACTTCATCCCTTAAAGAAATGAAGTTGAATTTGTTATTCGTGATATGTTAGCAGATCATGTGATAGAATGATGGGTCATTCCATCTCTTTCAAACAAAAGGTTAGCAAAAGTTATAAGTCCATCTTGTGGTTAGATTAATCGTATATGGTTCCAAAAATGAACTTGTACTTCATATATCATACCGCTTAATAAAATAAAACTATTTTATACTAACCAGGGACTTCCTGTAGGTCAGTGGTAGGCGATAAAGGCCAGTCGCACTTCGGTTGTGGGTTCGATTCCCACAGCCTTGTCCGACGCGATGGGCTGTCGTCCGTCCTGCAGGTTGTCCTTTTTCTAAAACAATATTACTATAACATCCCATCAATAATATCGAGAAAACTTCTATCCTTAAACAATACTAAATTATGTCCAATATAATCCATTCCAATCTCTAGGATTATCCATAATACTGCAGTCCACTCTCATAACATAGTGAAAACGGTTACCAGAGATTTAACACCATCGTCGATCCCCATATATCATAAGATATGTTTTGTTGGTCACATTCCAAACATTCAAAGTCCTTAATCATGTATTCTCTTGAATACCTTAGTGAAAACATGAATGAAGTTAAAATTTAACACTTTCCACATACCAAAATCCTCAAAATTCTATATACTCAAACCATGATATCACTTAGTCCTTATATCAATCATGAGCTCATGAATATTTTCAAATATTTCATTTTCTCATTTTCCCTTCATTATGCACATATCATCTTTTTCTTAATCACTTAGAATACCACATTAGACCAATACATAAATATTCCAATACACCATAAAAGTACCTCAACAACATTATTCTTGAATACCAATACATAAACACTTCAATCCATCCACTTCAATGATTGTCCTGGAATAAGTCCTTCCTTGATTTAGAAGTACCTTTTTAGGTCTGGGCATTGAGTTGGGTAATGCCCATGTTCTCCACAAATAAGACATTGAACTCCATAACAGTCTGTCACTCTATGACCCTTTTCTCCACAAAGATAACCTCGGTCCCTCCATTTGAGGTATTTCTCAAGGTTCTTCTTCCCTTATTTAGAAATCTCAATCTTCCTTTCTTTATGCTCCTCAACATGAGAACATGAATAATAGTTTATCTTCCTCTTCTTTGATGAATTAGGCATACCACTAAATTTCACCTTGTTAATCATATATCGCGATGACTGATTCGGCATAATCACAATATCTTTCTCTCTAGGAATTACACAATCTTGTTGCTCATAGTCACCAATTTGTCCATTGGATTCAATGTTAACCGAATTCCTTCGGGTTCCCTTCATTAACTAAAACACAAAAAGAATCTTGTGAGAGGCAAAAATCATGCTAGAGAAAACAACATAGACAAAGGAAAGTATCCTCAATATCTAATTTCTTAGGTTAAATTCTATGATTGTTACTGTAGTTCTAGGACTGTATCTTATACGTATACTTATCCTTAGGGACATCCCTAGACATACCTTAGAAATATCTCTAGGGATCTTACTAACGTTCTCACGTCCTAGTTTCCAAAGGTTGACTAAACCTTTCCTCTGATACCAACTGTAGAGACCCGGAGCCTGACTTACATGGACTTTACATTACTTTTGCGGAATACTTAGTACATTACAAAAACACACACACAAGGACCGTAATAGTTTAGTGTCTTTGGAAACTCGGAACGTAATCTTCTAATCGTGGTGAAAGATCTTCAATATCTCCCATAAAGATTTTCTTTTTTTTATACCTAAAACCTTTCTTTATATCCTGGGGAAAAGAAAACATAAAAGGGTGAGCTCAAATGCTCAGTAAGGGTAAATAAAGGAAATGAAAATCAATCACATCGTATACACAAGCACATAACTTTTGGAAATCTTAACCTGCAAAAGAGATCATAATTTCATAACATGGGATAAATCATGGCAGTGAAATGTAATCACAATAATCATAACATAAAACATTATACTTTGTGGCATACACACATAATCATAGAAAATCATTTCTTGTTAGTCAAGACTCATTGCCAAGACTATCTTAGTGGACAAAGTCCCTTTCTGAATCGAGTAACCCTCATTTCAGTCCTGTTTCACTGAACCGGTATAACCTACCATTTCAGCCATGTCTATCTCATGAGATATAAAATCTTTACCCAATGCATTGGAGGTAGATATAGGTCCCACCCATCTCATAATGATACCATTCTTATGTGTGCCACATAATCATAAACCATACATCATAGAGTAACCCATGTAATAAAAATGGGATTCTTAAACAACAATTCATATAAGATAAAGGAATTAATAAAAATATTCCCATCATAACATAATCAAATCCATGTAATAATAGGGATAAAAACAGAACCCTTTTATTATCTTAGATGGAAAATAATTTTGATAAAATACTTGAACTCCATTCTTGAGGAAAATATCCTCTCTACTTCAAAAACATTTTTCCTTTCATAACATGTCATACGACTTTAAAATAAAAGAAGTTGATTAAAAATAAACATGAAAACTTGTAAAGGAAGCTTCTTGGAAATAATGTTTTAAAAATCTATTCATGCCGTATAAGTTATAAAAAACATTCTTCGTACTTTTGTCGGAAAAGTCAAAAAGTACCTCGTACGGAAAACGACAAAAGATTCCTTTCATATTCTTTACT
The DNA here is from genome assembly GCA_963277665.1 of Viscum album. Taxonomy (NCBI): domain Eukaryota; kingdom Viridiplantae; phylum Streptophyta; class Magnoliopsida; order Santalales; family Viscaceae; genus Viscum; species Viscum album. Next base: position 1,891,411,143 of record OY728158.1, on the reverse strand, counting down.
AAAAACTCACCGAAGGGTAAAAATGGATTTAAACAACTGTAAGTGGATGGAAATAATATCACATATTGATGAAACATGGACGTGGATGATAAAATACACCCCAGTAAATACTTACGAATAAACAATCTCGGATAAAAATGAGATTGTGATATTTCCCTTACCTTAGGTCCGACTTGCTTTGTAAGTGTCCGAACCTCCTGTATAATGATTTAAATCATGTTATTGACTTATTCTAGAATCATAAATATTGATATGATATCATATATGGTCATATTCTTAGCTTCTTGTTAGTAATATTTCATTGTTACTTGTTACTCGGGTCTTTATTGCCTTTTGTTCTTATGCGTGTTTTGCCGAATACATTCTTATTCTTCTTTTTAAGGTTATAGATACCTTATATCCAGAATGTAAAACATGATTTATATATAATATATATATTCATAATATACATATATATATATAATATATTGATAATGGAATGAAATACACCGTTCATGGAGACGGTAGTCCGTACGTACGCATGAACGCTGTTTTTGTTTCCTTATTGAATTGAATGGAATTAAGTAGATGACATACATATAAATATACATAAATCCAGTATCGTTATTATGTCATATATTTCATTAGTACTTATTATATATACTTTATAATCATTCATGAATGGTTAATCATTGAGAATGAATCTCATCGCGTCGTGGAGACGGTATTCCGTACGTACGCACGAGCGATGATATCATTTCCATAAATATTGAATTGAATTGGAGTGGATTATACAATATATCAGAATCAATATGATGTTGTAATAACTATGTATAGTTATTCTTTACACCATTATACCCATCCATGTAAGGTGGTGGTGGAAAATAGATTACACCACGGCGTGGAGACGGTATTCCGTACGTACGCACGCGCGGTGATTTCTTTTTCCGTAGGATGGATAGATGGTGAAATAGGGTTGTTTCATACTTATAATAACATATCAGTATATGAGTGATACTGATGTTATTACTTCATAATGAAACAACCTAAGAAGAAGAAGTGGAAGAAGAAATAAAGATTAAAGAATTGGTAACGGTAATTACCTCTTCTTTGAAGCGCCTCTTTGAGACCTCCTCTTAGGGCACTAAAATTGGTCTTTGAGGAAGACCAGAACCTCTAGGATTATTCTAGGGAAGTGGAGAGGAGAAAATGTCAGGGGTTGGCCGATATTGAGTGCTCAAATTGGTGTGAGGAGGAGGGGGAGGAGGTGTCCTTTTATAAGGGAGGAGAGGGGCACCTTTGGAATTCTTAAAAATATTAATTTATAATAAATCTAACCCCACTTAAAAACCTCCAAAAATGACTCATATTCGAAGATTAGATGAGATAGGGTTGTAATCTCATCAACCAATCAAATTTAGACATTTTTGGATCTTATTTTAAACCTTATCATTTTCATTTATCCTTATTTAATCTATTTAAGTTTATTTGTGGTAATAAAATTATAAATTTTAAATTATAACAAATAATTACTTATTTGTTGTGAATTTTCCATACTTTTTTACTTTATAACATTATAGACCATATAAATTTAAATTTATAATTTTTAATTATTTTTGTGATTTTTAAACTATTTTATAATATGTTATTTTTATGAAATAACAATAGTGTCAATTTTGACACTATTCATTTATTTGAATTTAAATAAAATATATACAGAAGATATGTTCGAACTAAAAGCTTTAATATATTAATAAAAGGTCATATGTATCTATAAAATTAGTGGATCACATATAATATTTATTTTATTATTTTTAAAACCATTTATTTGGTTTATCTCTTAATAAAATAATTACTACATCATTTTTGTATAATTATTTAATATACTTATTTTTTGTATAAAAATTTAAAATAAAATCCTATGATGAAGCTGAATATATTAGATTTCACAATAATACTTTTACTCGAATTTATCATCTTAAAATCACAATATTTAAATTGTTATATTTATTAAATTATGAAGGTGACAACTTTGGCATCATTTAAAATAAAATAATATAAGTGTCATAATCACTTTTATAAGGCTACAAATGGTCAACCATTCGACCATTGGATTCTTATGGTTTACATTTACATGGCCAATAAGTTTTGGTTAGGTATTTGTGCATTTTATGGTCACTATTAGTTTAATAAAAACAATATTCTTGATTTTTCACTAGATAAACAATTTCTGCATCACTATTATGTCATAATTAATGATAATTATTTAATCCCTAAAAATTATAAATAAAATTATATGATGTAGATAATTTTATTAGCTTTCTGGAGACTATTCATGTTCGAAGTTTCATGAAGTTTATCACTAAATTAAAATTAATATACTTATAAGATTTAAGAGAGTGACATGTTGTCACTTTCTTTGGTCTTAATAATAATTAAGTTATTTTCATGGAAAAATGTCCATTAAATGATTCTAATCCGACCCTTAGGTGATATGGGTCGACTTTTAGTCATCCTATAAGATTTTGACATTTGTTAGGGTAATTTTAAAATATTATACTTACCCTTAATTACCCGATTTACCTTTAACTATGGTAAATAAAATTTACCGTAGTTACTATTCATAATTCCCAAAAATAAAAAGTATCCTATTAACATAATTTGGACCCACTGATTCCAAATATGGAATCCATTTTTTAAAATTCAAAACATAGAAGTTGCAGAAATTAAATTAAAATTAATCTCGTTGTCGAATAAAAACGGGTTTTTGTTTAAAACATTGCAAATGATTGAATTGATTTAACCTACGAATTCAAGGTAAAATCAATGCTAATGCCATACATTATATTAAATGGTAAAAATATATTCTCTTTATACTTTAAAACCATTCAATATTATAATTTAACCACATAAGATATTACGATGAAAAAAGTTGTTTTTAATTAAAATATAGCGTGTTTTTACTATTCATTAAAATATGAAAGTTATCGGAAAAATATCAAAACTTTATCTAATGTAAATTTTTATATCCTGATTCAAAAGAAGAATATTATTTTTTCAAATTGAACATATAAACATGTCAAAAACTAGATTTAAAGTGGGTGCGCCATCAAAAGGCGGTAAAACTGCATTTTTTGAAAAATACTTATTTTACCCGAAAAATTTATTTTGTTTTTATACCATGTTCTAGAAATGTGTAAGATGAATAATAATGTTATAAAATTCAAAATTTAGTTAAAACGATTCATAACGGCTAGTTCATGACAATATTATAATAATATAACATTGTTTATTAAAACCCGGTATTGCGTACAACACACGCTATCGAGGAAGGTTGCGATTGCGTGTAATGCAAGACAAGTCAGGGTTGCGTGTTGTGAAAGAATCCTTCCTTGTTTCATATAACAGAATCCAACCATATTTCATTTATACATTTAATATATATATATATATATATATACTCAATGTTGCGTAGAATAACTATTATCAAAATTGTGTGTAACACGGTCCAAGATTAGTGTTGCGTATACTGCAAGCTAATACGGTGTTGCATATAGCGCAAGGTAATCTTGGTGTAGAATACAACACAAGACATTAATGAAATTAAAAGAATATTTTTCATAAAATCTCGGGGTGTTACAGATTCTTTCATAGATTTTCTATTAAAGACATCTCCCATGTGAGATGATCCCTTCTGGCCAAGTAGGTCATGCGATTATTTGTTTTTTAGGATCCCCTTTAGGATGCCTTTTCTTACATTTCTACCTAGATGATCCCATGTAGGATGATTCAATCTCACTACTATTGAGGGTCCCATGTAGGATTCCCCTTCATATATACAATTCTAAGGATCTCGGGTAGCGTGACTCTATTTACTTTCCATTAATGATTCCATGTAGGATTCCTCCATTTACTTTCACAACTAAAGATACCAATTAGGATTCCTTCTCATATGTGTAGATGTTAAGGATCCAAAGTTGGATTATTCTCTTATTTCATGACATGATGACCCTAATGGGTGACCTAATGTTTGAATGACTCAAACCTATTATGTTGGTTTTTTGTAGAGTTGGAAGTGGGTGTAACCTTATAACTTATTTCAAACATGGGAGCCATGTGGCTATGGTAGAAATGGTTGGTTTATGGGTTAAATTGAACTTATTATTTATTTATGCATTCACTTATTTTCTGTTGATGAAGAAATTATTTCCATAGGCATTTTCTAGTTTTTGGATGGTAATGTTGATGTGAGGCGACTCTCCTTAGTGTGTCTATCCATGCTCTTTAGGACCCATATTCTAATCCCTTTTATTAATATCTCCAGGATTCCCAAACATACCTCCTGGGGTAAGACTTCTAAGACTTTTTATGTGATTGTTATATTATTTGGATACCCATAAGTACTTCATATGATTTAACTCATTATCTTATTTATTATGATGTTTTTGAAAGGCATCCCTAGTGATTTGATACTCATTAATGATTACACTTTCCTGGGTGATGGGAATGATTATGATCTCATTTGTTGATTATGTGACTGTAATGTATGAAATGGAACTCCACATCATTGATTGGATACACATAGATGATTATTATCTCCCAAGTGATGGGGATGATTATGCTCTCCCTGATCAATTACTTGATTGAGGTGGTGGACATGGTGCTCCTCATCATTGTTGTGACATATACTTGATGGATGATTTTACAATCCTCGATAAATACCTCGGATGATCCATATGGTTGGGTGGATTCACCATTACTACATAGATCATATGTAATTTTTAGGGATGGGGATATTGATCCATTTATATCAATGGTTCCAAGAATGTTCTTGGGTTCATAGAGAATTCATTTTACATATCACATAATTGTTAGTTCCTTAGAGTTCATCTGAGCCTAATGTCGTGATCGCCTATAGACAGTGACCTAGGGCTCAAACATCGAACTAAATTTATATGGATTGATTCACATGATAGCTATCCCAGTTTCCATTTATAGTATTTTATACTGATATAATACATGATTTTTTATAGTGATTGGAGGTGAGTGCAAGTGAACCCAAGGTAAGGACATTTATCCTCCTTTGGTGATGTAGCTTGCTCAGATACGTTTTTAGCATTATCCAAAGTAGGTATTATCAATTGGGGTTATAGAACAAGAGGTTAACTTAATTATACATTGATTTAGTAGTACAACATCGATTTTAATTTCCATTTCATAGGATTTCAATATTATTGTGATAGAAAACCCAATGATTGACCTAAAAGTTAATTTTTTATTTTGAAACACTTGAATGGAAAAGTGTGAAACCACCATGTTTAAAAAATAAAATCAAACCCAATAGAAGATAAAAAATTATTAAAATCCAACTTGAACCTATTAGATATAACATCTGTATATGTCTTCCAAAAATGATCTGTTAACTTTTTATATAATTCATCTTTGATAATTTCTTCAAATTCAGAGTTTTATTTGTCACAAGCTTGCTTTAAATCCTCCACTATTATCATATTATCATTGAAGATTTTGGTTAGAGTTATATGTAGATTATTGATCCAATCACCCTACTCTTTGTTTTTGTAAACTGAATTGGTCTATTGTTCATCCTTTTTTTCTTTCTTATTAGATGAATGAATAATCAGAACCATCTCAAGCCTCTCTCCCTCAGAGTACATAAGAAGATCCCAATATTTTTCCATGGCCTCTGCGTCAGCTACCTGTTGTGTGTCAATCGTGTTCTCTAATGATACATCACCAATTTCAACCTTAGTTTCTAACAACCACTTATGAGCATACTTGGGATCATCAAAAACTATAGATACTCCATGTATCTAAGGTAGTTCTCCCTCAATAACACCCACATTATTCAAAACATGATCATTAGAGTCACCACCATTGACTGTTTCACTTCCACTCACCAGATTAATGCTAACATCAACCACTTTTTCATTCATAGATGGCTCACCCTCCAGTATCTTGGTACCAATTTTTTTATCAGATCTTATCTCTATTGGTCTAGGAAGGTATGAGTAATCCTAATGTTCTTTGGATTTCCTCTTATTTCTCACAATGAAACTACATGGATCTATATTTTCTTTATGTCCATTCCTCCACCTTGGGATGTGATAACCTATACTGGATTCTCCATTTTCACTATCATTTGAGAGTTGAACATAAATCCTATGAAATTTTCCCTAAGTATCACCCTATACCATTTGGATCATATCCAAGAGTATCATATCCCAAACCATCAAACCGATTACTAATATTAATATAGGAAAATATCTTTCTTCAGTTTATTCTTCCCCAATATTCGCCAAACTACCCAAATCATCTATAAATTCCTTCATTAGAAATATATATCCCTTGATGTCCACTACCTCTATTAAGAATCCATTTTTAATCCGGGTAACATCTATGTAAGAAGGAGCCTTTGAACAAATATCCTCATGTTGTAGGGGATCATCAACACTGGTATCCATTAACCCCTATAGAACCAATATAGTAATATTACACTCAGAAAAATCATTTCTCAGCCCATTAAATATTTCCAACACCATCAGAATAGAATTATACAGCCTTGCCACCATTTATATGGGAATCACACCGAAAGCATCCTTTTTCTTCATGTGATCCACTGAGAGGACACCCAAGGATTCCAACCCAAGATACTATCCACCAACATGAACTATATGAAAATCCCCAAGACCCCGATGAAAAGAGTGGAAAGAGTGCCTTGGGTGAATATGTACTAAGAAAAAAATAGTCCAACATTTGAAAACTACATCTTTTTTTCATGTGAATTCTTCCCCAGTAGCGATCCAAACACACTCCACATGTGGTCTTGATACATCAACTTCAATGCATATGTGTGGTGAAATTTGGTGACAAAAACCATATATCTTGCTATCTAATAACAAATAGTGTCGTACCATATTCCACATCAAGTGTAAAATATAGGGTTTTAGTATAGGAATCAGATTTTTGGAAACCTTACCCACAGCTCCATCATAGGAGTATCTCAATTCATATGAAAATTATATGAACATTGAAATAGTTAAAAGGGACACCTATAGAAAACTCTGAGAGCTGTGGACTAGGTAAGAATAAAATTATCCTATGAATAAAATCGAACCATCGTATGATGTTTATTGAGAAGTCCCACCAACACACATTCCTAAAGACCCCATAATTTGTATAAAAATATATTGAAGGTGTCTAAAGAGGAAGTGTTCTTGATAAATCATTCCACCAAGGTAATATTAAGTAGTCCTAAATCAATTATAAACTTTTCATTATAAGGGATGAGGGTTGAGTGTGATCACTAAGAATGACATAAGGAACTCTGAGTCAGATAAGTTGTGAAATAGAAGTGACCAAGTAAGGAAGGAGGGTTGATGAAGATCTTCCCTCTACTCTAGAGGATGAGGGGGGATGCAGATCCATGACAATCCATGTAAAGGGATCAAAGAGGAATCCATACACAAGGATTGACACCGGTTGTCTATGCTATTTTTACATTACTCATGTATATTCATATTTATGTATATATATATATAGGAATATATATAAATATAAATATATAAATATAAATATTCATCATGGAACATTTACCAGTTTACTGGGGTTATAGACTTAGGGATCTATTGTGGTTTCACATTATTGGATTCATTTATCATTTTAAGTTTTAATTCATCTAGGGGATCATATTTTATGAGAATTCACTTTTGACAGTAGATTTATATATTTATTATTGGGTTGTCCTACGGAGATATTTCTCACCCCTATATGCTCACTTGAATGTGAATACAGACCCTATGTATTCCTTTTAGATTGAGCATAGATACATGATGGAATGTGATGAGGCCTAGGGTTTCATGATCAAGAAGAGACACTCGTGTGAAATCTTATTATTGGGGTAGAGAAACTTGATAATGTAGTGGAGATTAGGTATTTGGTCTCACTCAGAGTAATTATAAGACACATGTAATTTTATTTCATTTTATTTTATATACTTTTATATATTTGAGCGGTCTATTCGGTGATCAGTGTTGTATATATGAAATGGTAGGTCAAAATTTTATAGAATTTCCTTTATTATTACAGCAAGTTATATTTCAGTTTATTTATTAATTCTTCACTCTATTTATTTTCTATTTGGATGATATCTTGTTATATCTATAGTAGTTCACTCTGATATGAGTATTTAGTCTCTCAATAGATATACCTTAGGCACACACTGTTTGTCAGATGCCTCTTTCATATGGATAGGCATGCTTGAGGCTAGTTTTGAACCATCTTATTGCACCAGATTTGTAGAATCTAGGTTGGGATTCTACACATGAGGTGTATTTGTGAGTAACCATTTAGTGGATAAGAAATTTCACTAAATTTAAGAAGAAAATTTTTAAAGTTGAAGAATTTGTAAGAAAAAATAACTTGGATTCATCCCCCCCCCCCAAGTCTTACTAGTAATATTACATGAGGATATATAAGTGATTTCATATCTAATGTACCCTATAAAGATCCTAGAAAAATCATGAGTTTTTTTGGTAAGGTATTCTGACATTCAATGGGAATAATGATCATAGATTGAGTAATAATATGCTACTCCATCTTTTATCACACTATCTGTACATATGAGATAGATAAAAATTTGTCCATCCACCCATTACTAAAGTTCATACTATGACTCAAGATAATAAGAGAAATATGGATTTATATGGAAGGAATCGACATGAAATCTTAATATCCTTATTATAAAATGTATATACATATGGATTATGTCTTCAAAATAAAAATAAAATATACTAAAAATTAAAAATTACTTCTGAATGTAATATCAATGTTCAATCATCAATGATAAAAAAACTTGAGAATCCAATTCAAAGACATTAATATGGATGATGGGGTCAATATTGATGATTACTTTATAATGTTCAATAATATTTTGAATAATATCTGGGGGTTTAGTGAGAAGATAGAAGAGTCAATCATTGTTAAAAAATTAATGATTAATTTTCTAGATAAAATTGATTAAAAATATCAACCCACGAAGAAATGGAGGATTTGACACTTAATTAGATAAATAATTTTCTTGTAGCTTATGAGATTATAAGAATACATTATTTAAAAACATTATGAGATATAATTTGATTCCATGAGAAAATATAAATTCAATGATGTTGATGATGCTAAATTAAATAATCGTGATTATGTGGGAGAATATTATGATGTGAAAAAATTCATATAACTTTTATTAAATAGATTCATGAATGGAAAGTAGGATGAAAATACAACAAACTTAAGTGATGTTATAAATGTGATTGTATGGGTCATATTTAAAAAATTACCGAATAATAAGGTTTGAGAATCCAAATAAGATTAGGATATGAGAAACAGCAAAAGAAGAAGAATATTAAAAATAAAAAGAATACGTTCATCAGAAAAAAACGATGCTTACTAAGGAAGAATGATCTAGAAAATTCTTTTTATTCATCATATGATGAATCCAGCTTATCTTATTCTATTATGAAAAGATTTTATTCATCAAGAAGAGATAAAAATAGAGAAAAAAATGATCTTGAGTGGGGGTTGAAATATAATTTGTAATATTTTCTTAAGAATATTTCACCATTCAAGAAAGAAAAGTGGAAGTTGGAGAAATAGAATAAGAAAATTTTTATTAAAATTATAAGTTTGAATAAAACAATGTGGCTAAAAGAAAGATAATATTGATAGAAACAAGGATTCTTATGTTGATGATGTGAAGATATAAAAATTAAAGATAGTTGAATAATGAAAAATTTTATTTTTTATCTTGATGAAAAAAATTTCATAATGGAATTGGTTCTATTTGAGACACAATACATATATGTCATAATTTAAAATTATATTAACATTTCTAGAGAATATCTCAAGAAAATAAATAGCGGTTAATGGTCAGTTTTATCGAGATGATAAGATGGAGGGTTTTAATAACCAGGTAACATCTAGTTACTATAAATATGAAGAACAATATCCTATAATAAGGAGTGTGGGTTTCATAAATAAATATATATACGTTTTGGCCAATAAGGATGTTGAGAAAAATTATTTCCCAACAAAGGGTTAAATGAAGTTAAGAAAACTATGACCACCTTTTCAAAAGAAAGCTCAATTTTATGAAAGATATCCTGAATAAAATTCTGGACTAATTTATAGGATTTCATAATTTAGAGGTTATTTTTTTTTATAGATGAAAAGGACATAAATTTATTTATATTGGTATAATATGTCATTACCAAGAATGAGTCGATAATAAAACGGGTGTTTTGATGATCAATTGAAGAATAATACTGGGATGAAGAACAAAATGACCATATCTATAAAAAATCTATCAAATCAAATAGATTTGGATGTTTATAGGATTTATATCAAAGATGTGTATGAGAAGGTCACATGGTGAAATTATGAATGAAACAAATTCCTATATAAGTTATTTATGTTGATAAATAAAAGGAAACTCAAAAAGAGAAAAGTATATAGTCAAAATATTTTGAGAATGTAATGAATTAATGATTTATTTTATGGAAATATCCAATAAATAAGAATAAATAAATGGTAATGTTAAGAAATCATAAGTTAGTACTAAATTTTTAGTAAAGTAGATGATGAATAAAGAAAAGGTTGGAGTACTAGAAGAGTCATCAATTGGTTTTGACATAAAAATACAATAAATGATGTGTTAAATATGTAAGAAAACATGGTATAAAACAAATAATTTCTTTAGTGTCCCTTATTACATATAGTATTTTTTATGTTTATTAATTCAATCATAAGGAAAATAACTTTCAAAAATAGTTGAGGTGGAGAGATATTTCTCAAAAAAGGGAACAAATCAAAAGAAAGATATGAGTAGAAATTATTTTAAGGATGATGAATGGAGGTAAATTGATGAGAATAGAATAAATAAGGATTATAAGGTGAAAGGAAACTCTCAGAGTTTGTGTTTATTTTTAAGGAACAAAGGAGTTCCCTTCTTATTCCATTGTATTTTCATATTTTTGAGCTAATATGTAGGGATTTGAAGGGGTATGTTAAAAAATCACTTTAGAACCAAAAAAATATTATCTTCATGGAGTGTGATAACAACCATGTGGTTTAATAGGTAAGTGAATCACTTAATAGATAGAAAACATGAGGAGTGTATGTCAAATTTCAAAACTTCCAATGGATGTGTAATTTCTATACAACTTTGAAAAAAAATTGAAGAATGAGGTATGCAAATCACACTAACAACCCTATTTTTGATTATATTAAATGAACCAACTAAGGGGGAATGTTAGCTGATAATAGAATGATAAACTATGGGATTTATTTTCCAATTCATGAACTATTTTGATGGGTTTTTTAGATATTTATATTTAACCATTTTCGCATGATCAAATCTATTTTATACAGCCCCTATTTGATAAATGATACATTTATGAATATGTTATCATATGTATATTATTTTTTGAAGAAAATTGACTACCTTGGATATAAAATCTTCCTTTTTACATATTTTTAACCCATATAGACTTAAATTAGTCTAAAGAAAGGGTTTTTGTTAAGGAAAAATTTAATATAATAATACTTTTTAAAATGATGTGAGAATATTTTTCAAGAATAAAGTTGACAGGAGGAGTATCTATAATTATAACTTGTCATTTTATTTTTAATAAGGGGGTGACAATAAGTGATCATATAGACATATTGATGTAATAATTTGGAGGTATTGAAAACAAACTCAATGGGTTAGTTTGTTGTTCACATCACCTAAATTGTATTTTTTATCAATAAGATAGGATATCAATATATATTGAGGAGATGAAGATTCTTGGAGTATTGTTATTGATTCATGAGTTATAATTGGATGTCATGAATAATATTTCAATACTACATTGATATCTAATCATTGATGGATAACTTTTCTTAACAATTGCTCAAATGTGTTACTTGTTTATGGTAACACATTGTTAACAATATCTAAGAATTAAATAATATTGAAGAGTTTCAGAGAAGTCCAGGCATAAATATATTTTTTTCTATAAGAAATTTTTAAAGAATATTTTTTAAATGTGGTTTTAATGGAATTAACCAAAAAAGTGGGATTTTTCTTAGACCGGTCACATATTACACATGTGATCCAAAATAAAATTAGTCAAGAATATCATGTGTACCGAAAGGCATATGTGCACATGTAGCATGAAAGAGGAGCAGGTTACATGTGGTGTGGTGTTCATAGTGAGTGGTGTGTGTGAATAATCCTAGATTCATCCAAGGTTTCATGGTTAGTAAGTATTTTAAAAGTCAAGGGTTATTAGGTAGTGGAAGAATAAGTTGAGTTTTAATGTGTTATATGAACTATTGCAGGAAATATTCATACATTTTAAATAATTAAAAACAAAATCATAGAGTGTTGTGTGTCTCATATTTGACCACATAATTTAAGGTTTCTACATGTAGATCATGTCGAGATTGACAAAAATAAATAATTCACATGATGAGTGATATGTCTCAAGAATTTACAGCCTAGAACATTAGTAACTCAAGCTACTTAATTATATGAGTGTCCAAACAAAGAGACATCAAGATACCGCACATGTTCTTAGTATGAGATCATCGACCAAAAGAGTATCTTCATGATTAATAATGTTACCACATAAAGAGTGATAGACCTACCATAAGTTATCAAAAGATTCTATGCTATTGTATAAAGGATTTTCACCGACTACACATAAAATCTTGGTAGATGGTGCTACAAAATAGACAATTTGAAGTAGAAATAATTGATCAATCTACATGAAGAATAATGAATTACAATAAATTATATGAGCTTCCACGTGAGGATTATGACCTACTTCTTGAAGAATAGAGCTACAATGACTTAGCCAACCATGAGATGAACCTACCACATGAAACCTGGACCCACCATAATAAGTATTTTTTATGGACATTAAAAAATAGTATCTAACATGATAAATGAATACATAAAGTTAGAGTGTATGTATAGAAAACAAATATTATAATACATGTTAAATTTATACATGAAAGTATTTGTATAGTAATAAATATGAATTGTTTAACAAATGTTATACCACATCATCCAGGTTAGCATCAAGATTGAACCAGTTGAAGTGATATTATGCTCGCATGTTATGACTGAAGTAATCAAGATTGTCTTTCATATATGTGATCCCATGATTAATGTTCCATGCATGACTCGTGATTCCATGTGAGTATATGTTGTATATGAGTATAATTATTCTTGAATAATTAACATGAAGTTATACTATATGTAGTAAATAAATGATTAAATGCAATCATTCCAAAAGAAATGAGAAGTTATTAATTAACCACTTGAGTGAACAAGACCTAAGTGTTTCGTGTATTTTAAATGAAGATTGAATATAGAATATAAATAATAATAAATTCCATGAGTTTGAGTATTTAAATGATAATTATGTATTAGTTTTAATGAGATTTAAATACAGACTCATAGTGGAGGAATATTCTCTTATTGTGAATATAGATATTACCAACTAGTGATATTCAAGGAACTTATATATTTCAATTACAGTAAATATCATTTGTGGTATTTTTTTCATTGAGTGTAAATATTTTATGAATGTATAAGAGAGATGATGAATAATTTTGAAATAAAAATCCTTGTTTAATATTCTAATTGATTTATAATTTCTGTTTTGACGAGAGAGAAGAGTATGAAGCCAGGATATTAACTTTAGAGAATAATATTTGTAGCCTATGTTTCTAGAAGGATGACTCGAATAATCAAATATCAAAGTTATTTTTATATTAAAATCACTAATAATTGATTATTTATGTTATTTAAGGATTTACACTTGTAGACCTACTAATCCATATACTAATAAGAGGGAATGTCATTAAGTGTTGTAAGTCATTCATTTTTGGATATTTACTCTTGAAGAAGTAGATTATCTTTTAATGGATTTCGTAATCTATGATAACACAGTGGATTATATTTTTTGAAGGGACCAAAATGGGAAAAGTATTTATAGTATTATTCTATTATTGGTATTAAATAATTATTAAAGATTGTAAATAATTTTTATTGGGGGAATAACTAGATTGGATAGGAGTGGGAACTTCTACTGAACCTTGTAAATATTGTGTGTTGAAATACTTCATTTAATTTCCACACATGAGGTGAGTTTGTGATGAATTTATTTGTGGATTAGAAATATTAACTAGTTTAAGAGATTAAATTTATACAGTGAATAATTGCTAAAATTAATTACATTGATTCACTCCATCCTATCAGTGAAAATCATTCCTAGAGATATAAATAACCAATTAATGACTTTTAATATTTATCATATGATTATTCAACACTTAATTCATGAATTTATCATACTGTTTTATTGATTTTTTATAATCTACTCTGTAATGGGTTGTTAATTTCAAGGATATTTTAATTTTTTATTTAATGAGTGGGGGTTGTGTGGGTGGATGTCAAGGAAGGATATAGTGGCTCAGGGGTTAAAATTAATCAATATATAATTGGTTGTACAGTAACCCAATAGGGGTAATGTCACAGTCGATTTAATATTGAGGAATATCCCTTTACACATGTAGTTCATTCTATTAATTGTTTTTTCATTCCATAGAGTTGAACATTATGTGAGGGGATAAGGACAGTTACATGACCTGTTCATGTTGGGAATTGTGGTTTATACTGTGAAACATGGTATATGTTGTGAATAATGTCTACATGAAGGAGGAGTCCTTATCTTGAGATGTTTCACATGATAAACCTTATAGTCCAACCAAAACGACCATATAGAAGGGTTTTCTAATCATAGGGAATACAATTAATACACTAGTAGACCCCTAGAGTTCTTCGTACAACCATTAGTGTGAGTGATGAAATTTCAATCGGTCCTCTACTTTCATTTTTTCTATTAACCCACCTATAATATAGGGTGGTGTCCAAGAATTTAATTTACAAATTTGAGGCAGGGTCTCAAATTCATACTTCTTTCTTGTTTCTTCTTGTATGGAGACTAATTTTTTAGGATTTGTATTTAGGGTTTAGCAATGACACAACTAGTTAATGGTGGAATCATTTGATAAGTATGGGGATCTTAGGTGTGAATGATAGTGGAAATCACAAGATGATGTCACAATATCATTTCATTTAATTTTAATGAGGTTAAATCACTATAAAAATTTATTCAAGGTTTTAAAAATATATAAATTTTCTATTGATTTTTTATCAGGAGATATGGATATTATCTAGAATGAAATCATGAGTATGACATAGACCTTTTGTGAGGGTTGGGTCATCATTTCATTACAACAAGGGAACCTGATGAGGTTGTATTTTTTATATCTATTTGAAATATATTTCTATTTATTTATTAATTTCTATAACTTAATTAAATTTAATGTTATAATGAGATAGGGCCTCATGAGTATGGGAGATGGTCGTTTGGACTTGGATGATCATAGGAAAAAATGTAATACTATACTTTAAAGGAAATGTTTCTTATAAGGAAATTTTACACAAGACATGAAATTTGGTTTATTTATCTATTTATATGGCATATGGTATGTGGTCTCACCACTATACATTGGTTAACTTTTATAATTAAATGAAATTATTAATAATATAAAATGAAAAGACTGAAAAATTTTGTTAGGGAAAATATAGCCCCTTATAAACTAGCTTGATGAATCATGCAATGAGAGTTGAGTTCTTTACTATATGTTCTTTCATTATGATATACAAACATTATGAGTTTATACTTAAATGGACTTAGTGATAATGGAATATTTGTATAGGTTCCATTGAACCCTTTAATAAGTATGATGGATATATTCAGAATGCTTGGATCTAGTAACCCATTTGTGAACCATGAGATTCCTTAAAGAATTTAGGCTACCAGAGATGATCATGGTGTGGTTATTTATTGAACAGGAGTGTATGAGAACTGTGGGATGATCTCTAGTTGATTTTATGATACATTGAGTTTTTTGTAAATAATAGTATAACATTGGGAAGTGAGGAGAGAATTATTCTATCTCTTTATAGTGAAACCAGTATGGATATTCTTATAAGGATGGTTAGTCTGTGAAATAATCATGATTAGGATTAATAACTATATGCCCTTATAGATATAATTGATAACTGGAGATGTTAGATAGTGATTTAGTATAACATGTTGATTTATCATGTAATGAGGTGACCTAGTGGACCTTGGTGGGTGACCCATTGGCCATTGACCATATAGTGGGATGGTTCAGATTATTGATGATTGCTGGTGTTACCTTAGAACATGAATTGATGATGTGAGCTAGATATGATTTTAATGAAAATGATAAGTCATGTTCGTTAGGGAAAACCCATTTATATGTGGGATATGTTTGGATGGATGACCAACCTATGTTATGTTTATAAGAGTGATTACAGGTTTGAAACACTACCCACTATGTGTAAATTTATTGGATTCCTATAGAGGACCTAGGATGGAACCTTTATAAGTGATGGTTATGGTATTAATAGGAAATTATCCTAGTATATATTTGTTGATCCCAATACTATTTGTAATTTCTTACACCGTCCCCTTGGATTCATCATTTAGAACTATATGTAATACTAATGTTACTAGGATTTGGCCTTCGGGTCTATATGATTACCTAGGGTCACCCCTGGGAATTTGTTATATACCTCATTTATTTTGGCTTCCTAGGTTCATCCCATTGGAATCTACCTTATTCATTGTAGTATGATTACCTAGGATTAAATCCTAGTAATTGGACTTGGGGGCTGATACTATAGGATTTCATAGTTTTAAACCCCTAGTATTCGATTTTCTACCCACTAACTAAGGAATTCCCAAGATAAACTTTTGTAGATTCATTCATTATTCCAGATACTATTGGGGTGAATTTGGATACATTCAATGA
This sequence comes from Viscum album, assembly GCA_963277665.1. Classification (NCBI taxonomy): domain Eukaryota; kingdom Viridiplantae; phylum Streptophyta; class Magnoliopsida; order Santalales; family Viscaceae; genus Viscum; species Viscum album. The sequence continues at coordinate 1,891,394,190 of OY728158.1, read as the reverse complement.
TCTAATACTTTCACATACAACTATATTTCCACTGTGATCAGTATTTTTGTAACGATTATGTGACACGCTCAGAGACACTCTGACACTAGATAGAGTAGGTATAGTTTTTCTCATGTGTTATGTTAAAAATGACAGTTTGAAGGTAATTATTTATTCATTATTTAACATAGTTTTATTACCATTATAATAATATAACATGTGTATATATTGAATTTTTTATTTATATTTGGAATTATGTTGGTGGTTCCCTACTGATTTTTACTCACACATTTCTCAGGAATCCATGACACTCGAGTATCAAAGTAGTGTTCACTGTCTATAGGTTCAAGTATGGTAGAGGATAAAAATTGGATTATTCAAATAGATTTATTAGAAAGATTATGTAAATTCAATAGATGAGGCTTGGGGATTGAAGTTGAGACTCATTTTACATCTAATTTCATCAATTTATTTAACATGTGATCAGCCTAGTGGGCAATCATTTGATGTGTACTGACATGACTATGAGTCTGAATGATTGTATTTTATTTTATATGACAGGTCTCAATTTTATTATTTATTCAAACTATGGTTCTTATTGAAAACAATTCTTGATTATTTTACACTATTTAGTGTACTCAAATATAATGTTATATTCTATCTATAATAACATCCTAGACACTCAAAACTAGTCGGAACCCTCTATTATATAGGGAATCATGGAAGAGATCACATGGTGGCTTGGTCTAGATCCTGTAAAGTGAGTCATGTAAGGGATGTTACAAAGTGGTATTGAAGTGTCCTTTTATTTTATTTCTTACTATTTTGGATATGATGAATTGGGATAGGGGACATTATAGGGACTCTGATGGATATTTTGTTGGTTCATCAAAAACACCGTTTCTATTGGTAAGTCATTGTTACTAGGGATATGGTCTTATTGTTCTTGGTTTTTTATTTTATGGTCGTATTATTTCAACTATAATGACACATGTGGGGTTTTATGATTTTTTTTATTGGATTTTTGGATCTTGGCCCATAGTATTGTGATTATTCATCATACATGATATGTTTCATATAGGATTCACATGAAATACATGTTCCCATGTGATTGATATCACTGATGATAGGGTTCATCTATTTAACTTGTACACATCCAATTATATAATGTTTTCTCATATAAATTGATTGTGGAATTATACTTATCTAAACCATGATTTATTTTTTTATGACTCGTCATATGGATCTTAGGATAATACTCTTTTGATTATTAATACTATACAGTTCCTTTATGTAAGGGAAGTTTATTGACCATTACTTGGTTGATATAGGAATTTTATGCCTTCATGATGAACCCCACATGGGTTATTGTAATCAATATTTAGTTATTTAGAGGGTCAAAAATAACTTATATGGTGTTTTCCAAAATATCATTCTTGGTGTAATTCTACTTAACCAAACCATATAATTATGGTTATTTGAAACAAATCATCAAGGATGGTGTCATTATCAATAAATGTGGACTTATGAAAATGTAATCCTTGAGGGGATAGCTCCCATTCATGGAGGCTTGGTAGTGATTATCAAAATATTGTGATTCTCAAGGGTGTAATCACCTATACTAATGACCAATGAGGATTATTTCATAGTGTTAACATCCCCATATTTTATATGTGTGTCATTTGAAATAAAATATAAAGTATTTGATAGTTTTCCTACATGAAAAACTAGGTCTATATGTACAATTACATAATAAATTATCATAAAATATCCATTAAATTGGAAGGTGGTAATGATAATATCCTCTTTTTATAAAATAATTTTAAAGTATTTTAAAAATCAAAATCGTATTAACTGATCATAATAAATAAGTAATCATTCTTTAGTAAAGTTATTTTATGCTTCATAAATATGTTTTCTTCAAAAATGGTGTTTAGCACACTCTATCAGAAAAAAATTACAATTAATTTCTACCATATTTTGAAAATTTTAATTTGTTAAAAATTAATATAATTTTTAAAATAATAATTTCAATATTTTTTTAGGTTTAATTTTTATGAAATTTCTAAAAATATTTTTAGTGACTTGTTAATAAACCACTTATTTTAAAAAATTTCATTGAATTTCAATTTAATGTAACATCATTTTTTAAATTTTATCTTAAGGAAAACTAATTATAATATAATTATATATAATATATTTCCTTAAAATGTAATCAACCACATACTTTATTTTTTTATAAGTAAATTGTTGGGCCTAAAACAAATTGTTCTGTAAAAAGCACTATTAGGGGTACAATAAGTTGTTATTTTAATTAATTAATTTAGTCATTATTAATTAATATTTTTAAGGAAATTAATATATTATATATTTAATATAATATTCTAGCATTAATTTTAGGGTTTTAATAAGATAATGAATGCAAGTAAATTGTGTTTTACGCTTAAATATTCATTTTTCAAAAATCTCGTTTTCATTGTAGTTTTCACGCTAAAATAAAATTAAACTCTACCACATATAGAAATTTAATCAGGTAAAATAGATCCCATTTTATGAACCAATACAATTAATATAATTTAATTGTCTAGTATTAATTTTTTATTATAGGTAATAGTAAAATCAACAAAAATTGTGTACCATGATTGAGGTTAAAATAGGTTTATCCGGGATTAAACCATGAGAGAAGGATAGTATTCCCATAAAATCCTATAAAATTCATATTTTTTGAAGATATATAAAATTTATATTATCCAAACATAAAATACCTCTCTATTTAGAGCCAAAGTCCCATTAAAGTGACCTTTATTCATTGAAATCTTTTATGAAATTCCACATATATCCCTTCCCTCACTTATTGAAGGGTACACATCATTTTCATTTATTAATCCAATTTGAGCCTTTTATCTCAGATAATACCTACTAAAAATGCTTAATAGATTCATTCCCATAATATTTTAGCTTCTCTTATTCTCCAAATACCAATCCTTCGGGGCTTATAGTGTATGTCAATGGAGGTCTCTCAAAGATGAGGAATAGATCTTAACCAAAATCTTTCAATTTTATTTATTCTTCTACATCCTATAAGTTTTTTATATCCATTATAAAATGTTTATTATAGTGTCATAAATATAATAAGATGTTATTATGATTATTTAACAACCATTTACCACCTCTTATCAATCCAATGGGAGATGGATTCTCCCCCAATCTTACATGCGGTCACTGACTCCAAATAGCGAAAAGAGTCATTTTCCACCTCCATCGTTAATTTTTGGTTATTATGAAGATTTAATTTTTATATATGATATTTTTTAAAATAATTATTCTATAAAAAGAATTAAAATTTATCTTTATTTCATTCCATCCATCAAAAAATTGAAATTCCACTCATGTGTACTTATGAACCATCGTCTCCATTTAGTGATGTAATTCATTTTTCATAACTAATTTATATAAATGATTATAAATATATATATAATAAATATGTATTATATTTATATTATTAGTAAAATTATATTTATTAATTAACCATGATTAAGGCACAAGTACTATAACCACTAAACAAAAACATAAATGAACAATTAAGGAGTTTACACCCAAAATGATAACGATTATGAATGATTGTTAAAGAAAGAAGATTAGATATTTTATTTAGACTATATGTGGTATGTGATGATTTTTTTCTATTATATAATTAAAATAATTTTATATTTATTATATTGAAGGAATGATCACTTACAAAGAAATATGGACTTTAGGTAAGGGTTTTATGTCAGTATCTCATTTTTACCAATATTGTTTATGATTAAATTTTTAATGAAGAAATAATATAATATATCTCTACCAAATATTATTTATTTTATTTTATTATTGTTTTTTCTATATATTTCATTTTTTATTTCATTTTACCCTACCTATGTACTCAATAGTCTAAATGAATGTTTTTAATGAAAATTATCCATGTTTTTCCCTTTGGTCAGGAATATTTTGTTACATGTACATTTTTTCCAGTAAAAATTTTTCAAGAGTGTTTTTAATAATCAAAAATGATTTAATAAATACATTTTAACTATATCTGACTTTATTTACTATTTTTTAAATTAAATCACCTTTTTTCCAGTAATTGTACATTATAATTTTTAGAGAAAATTTGAAAGGAGTTTTTATTTTAACATACATATCATGAACGGATTTTCTAACCATCATAAATACCCTTTTATTTGAATATTTATTTGTAATTTTATTTAGTTATTTTCTAATAAAAGATTATCTGTAGTATTTTGTAAATTTTTTATTGTAAATAATTGATCCCTAAATGAAAGTGTATTTTACTCAAGAAATGTTCCAATGTTCTTTTAAGTGTATTTTAATCTACAACCACATCCTATGATGTTTCTTGTGATTTAATGGTGATATAATACAATTTTAATATATTTAATTTTTATTTTTATTGTTTATTATTATGATGGTGAAATTTTTATGAAACTCGCATCCTTTCTTTGGGTTATTATATGATGATATGATGAATATTTTACGATCTTATGGAACCAATATGTATGGTTTTCATTATTTTATGGGTGGGCATAAAATCATATAGTCCTCAAATTTATTGGGTAAATAAGTATATCTATTGAGGTAGTAAGGAATGGAATAAAGAGTGGACCATATTTAGTATGGGACTTTATCTAAAAATATATTCTTGGGAGTGAACCTTTACAAATGAAAAGATAGAATGATAAGTGAGTCCAATCGGAAATTATAGTCTTAGTAGTGACCCTTGAATAAGGAAATGATATTCTTTGATTATGTAATTTAAAATAAAATTTATGTGTTTGTATTATGGTATGTTGATATATTTAATGACTGATAATTAATTATTAAACTCATATATGTATTATGTATTTTATTGATAAATTTTTATTCCATTTTCTATGATTATGATATATTACTTGATGAAAATTATTTTCTACATTTTAGCTTATGTTGTCATGAGTATATGGTTATATTATTATAACTTATAATAATTTATTTACATATTTTATTTTTAGCCTTACTGTGCATCTTAGTTCACCCTTTCTTATGTTTCCCTTCCACAATTATGTAGAATGGTTTTAAGTATGTTTTTTCTAAGAAGTATGCTAGTTGTGGTGAAATAAATGGGTAGTGATGCAGATATTTTATAAATTATTTTTTTACATATAAAAGTTTCTGAATACACTAAAACTCTATAGACCATCGGAATGTATTATTTTCTAATGTATTTAATAGTCATCTAAAATAATATAATATTTATGTTTATAATATTTGGGTCACTATAGTTGGTATCAAAGTCAAGGTTTAGTAAATTTTGGAAACTAGGATGAGTAAAAATTAGTAGAAAACCATAGGATAATCCTATGTATAAAAGAACATATTAACTAATGGTAAATAATAGAGTATGGTTTCCATAATAAAATACATCGCTATACAGATTAAAAAGTGGGCATGGTTTTATAATTGATGAATCTAGGGGTAATAACCCTTAAAATAGTTCATCGAGTATATCTCGATCATCATTCTAGTGCATGGTGAATAGGCCCTTACTGTGCACTTGGTATTAAACTCTTGAAATATATGATTAGGTGAATACACATTTTCATTAAGATAAATTATAAAGTATTTGAATAGATAATTACAATGTATTGTTTTTTTTAAACTTAATGTATCATCGATTGAAAAGATAGTTTCGGGGTTTTAAAATCCTATAAATTATTTTAATGATTATATGATTTCCCACTAGGATTATTGTTTCTTATAAAATGATTTTTTTAGTTTTATTTAGTGGTAGTAACTTGAAGAAACCATATTAACACTGAATTTGGTGGGCAATGAAATTATTTGACCCCTAAGAAATTGAATTTTATTGTAGATGGAATGAAAATTCTTGATATTATGCTTACATAACATTATCAATCCCTGAATCTTGTTGATCTTACAAATTGAAAATAGAGGGAAAATATAATATATATTCCTTCGTGAGGTTAAATACACATTCTTTTATTAGGTCTAATGATCCACTAATCATTTTTCAATGTATCAGTACCACTAAAAAAGATATTTTCGATTCTCTAGTGTTCAGAACGTGAAATGGTTGTATTACGAGTTTACCATTTGGAAGGTGAAGTGAATCAATGGTGGCATATTATTATGAATACTATAAAACTGGAATAAATTGACTCCATGGAATAGAATGCATTTAAGAGATTATTTTTCAAAAATTACTTTCCATATATTTTTTTTACAAATATGGAGATGGAATTCCTTGAGCATAACTATATGGATGATGCATTTGTTGGTTATTAAATGATAAATTTTACAACCATTTTGAGGTATACTCTTTCTTTTATCAGTACCTTAAAATCATCTATCCTAAGTGTGTTATAAATAAGGGGTTTTAGTAGATTTGAAAAAATATAAATTTGATGTGATTTTAAGGTAGTAACTGATATTAATGTTAGCCAATAATCTCAAGGTTTTGATTAAATGATATGAAATTAAATTAAAATCATAATAACAAAAATCATGGAGGGTATAATATGATATTTAAATTATTCCATAAGTTTAGAAACAAACATGGAGTAAATTACCATAATTGGACTGGTAAATGTTTTATGTGAAGAAAAACAGGCCATTAAGAAATTGAATGTTGGGGTAATGGGAAAAAGTTAGATAATGACTAAAATTGAGATAAATCCCAATATAATGTACCACCCACATTATAATTATATAATTTCAAATAGTATTGATGTTATGTTAGATGGTGCTTAAAACTAATGGTTAATGATGATGATCAATGTTAGCAACCTCTTAAGATCATACACATAGATAAATATCACATGATATCCATTGTTGATGTTGGGTGAGATAACTAAGTATTCAAATGTATACATATTATCCACTATAGAACTACTAATCTCATATTTGGTTCTGGAAATACCCACTCATTTATATATAAAAATTATCAAGGTATCATATTACCACCTCAACAAATATATTTTGAAATATTAGAAACATATCATAATAATATGATGATCGCATCTCAAAGCTATGAATCTTCCCCAATTGGATTTTTTGGGAATTTGATTACTGAAAATCATGTTATTCTTCCTCTAATTAAATTTTATATGATTTTGGGAATCAATTAGCTTTCTTTATTCAAATCACATATGCATTTTTAAGGATGGGGATTCATACTTTATATTTCTAACCAACATATGATTGTTTATCGGTGTGAAGATAAATGCAAACTTCTAATATAAATTACAACCATTTCATAGGTCTTTATTCCTATAGTGGTTATTTATCTCATTTGGTTGGGTTGAAACTCAACATTTATGATATTCCTATTGTATAGGAGATAGTTGATGTCATTATAGAAGAGTTTTATAGTCTTTCCAGAAATCATAAAGTTACATTTTCAATAGAAAAGAGCTACCCCTATTTCAAACACTCCATATAGAAAGGGCCACATTTAGTTGAAAGTATTTAAGAACAAACCACTGGGGAATATTATTAAGAGATTAATTTAGAAGAGTACATCACCATGGGGCTCAGATGTACTTTTTTTTAAGAATAAATATGGATCAATGTGGATCTGTATTGATTATCAGTAACATAACAAGATCATGATCATGAATTATTATCATTTTTCCCAAATTTAAGATTTTTTTGATCAATTACGAGGAGCTCAATATTTTTTCCATGATTATCTTTAGTCTATATATATTTATTTGTGGGTCATAAGTGTATAATACCCATGAAAACATTATGTTCATAGTATGGACACTTTGAATTTATATTTATTTCATATAATCTTACTAATTCCCTCACTATCTTCATGTATTTAATTAATAATGTCTTTATAGAATACCTTTATAGGTTTCTAAAATGCTTTATGTATGATACTATTATATATTCAAAGAGAAAGGCAGATCATGAAGATCCCTTGATGATTGTACTAAATACCCTAAAGAAGGAGTTGGTGTATGAAAAATTTACCTATTATGAGTTCTTTTCTACAAATAATTTCAATTGTAGGTCACATACTCTCAATAGAAGGTATATCATTGGACCGATCAATAGTTGATGTCATCGAAAATTGGTATAGAACAACTATTATGAATAAAATCTATAGTCATCTTGAATTGCCTAGATATTACTGATTCATTGTGAATGATTTCTTAAAATCTTCTAATCCACTCACCAAGTTAACTAGAAATGGATTTATGTCCAATTAGATTGATGAGTGTGAGTTGAATTTCAAGGTACTGAATAGAGGTTTGGTTAGTGAACCAATTCTCAGAATACTCTTAAGTGTGTATGGGGTTTTGATTAGTAGTGATTCATAATTTAAATGCATAGCATGTTTTCTCATGTGAAATGATATGGTAATATATTATACATCATGATAATTAAGTGGTCATGATAAAATTACCCAACTCATGATTCAAAGTTAGAAGCATTAATATTTTCATTACAGATATGGAGGAATTATATTTATAGATAGAGGAATGGAATATATACTAATCATAAAATCATAAATATATATTCCCCAAAAAATATTTGATTATGTCCCAAAGAATATGGTTGGATTTTATTAAAGATCATGACTTCCAAAAACACTAAAACACTAGGAAAGAAAACAAGGTTTCTTGTGAATTAACTTGAAAGGATCGTGCAAGCTTTTCTACGAAGTGGATAAAAAGATATCGAATATTTATGAATTTTAAAAGGTTGAACATTGAAATATTTAAGGAAATGGACAAATCAAATCTTTATCAAATTTGTGTTTAACCATCTAACCAAGTAATTCATAAAGAGGATAAAAAGTAGGATGTGGATCTAAAAAAGAAGGTGAAAAGTGTTCCTGAGTTTAGCCCTTACTATGATGGAATGATGAGTATCATAAACCATTTATTTCTTCCATCAATACCATACCTAAAGAATAAACTATTAGAATTAGTATATAGCTCATAATTCTTTTCTCATACTAGAAGTACAGAGAGATGTAGAGATATTAAAGAGTATTTATTATGTGACCATGTGAAGGGGGGTGGTTTAGAGTATGTTTTTCGGTGCTTGGTATTCTAGGAAGTTAGGTCTGGGAGATAAAATTCTAAGGGGATGTTACAACCATTATTCGAACTATAATGGAAATGAGAAATCATCACAATGGATTTCATTTTGGGATACCCCAAATATCTAAACTCTATAATGTTATTTGGTATATATTTTATATCCTTATGAAGTCATCAATCTTCATTTCTATATGATAATACTTATATATTGATCAGATTCATAGGATATAATTTAAGGTATAGGTAAATATATATGGGGTACCTCATTTTAGTTTACCTATCCATGACCCAAGAATTGCCTTTATGTTATAGATAATTATTCAAAAATCTATAGATATACAATCGTGTTTTAGTAATACTTATCATCCTCAGATAGAAGGTCAATCTGATAGGAAAATTCAAATTCTAGTGGACATTTTGAGATCTTTTTATCTATGTTTCAATGATTTTTGGGACCGACACCTTTCTCGAGTTGTGTTTTATTACAATAATATATTTCACTTAAGAAATCAGATGAATACTTATGAATCCATCTATATAAATAAGTATAGAACCATGGTATATTTAGATGAATTTGGAGAAATATATCAATTGGGACTTGATCTAGATGAGTAAACATATTATAAAGTTATATCCATTCAACAACACATCATAGAATCTAAAAGTAGAAAAAAATAGTTTTGTCGATGGTGATAAACGAGATCTTGAATTCAAAGTTTGTGAGAAGGTATTCCTTTTAATTTCTAAATTCCAGAAGTTTATGATATTTATAAATAATTAAAAGATATTACCTAGGTATATTAGTCCCACTAAGACTATTCAATGAGTGAGGAAAGCAACTGAACTCTAGGCACTCCAACCAAACCTCTCTCAGTTCACATTTTGTTCCATTTATCGCTCCTAATGAAGTACATACATGATCCTTAACATGTAATGAAAATAGAATTTATACCACTATAGAATGATATATCTTATGAAAAAATAAATATATGTATTTGGTTGTAGATATAATGTTCTATGGAAAAATACTACTCATATGATTAAAGTTATTTGGCGGAATAAAAAATTTGAGAAAGCAACATAGGAACCTGAGGGTTTGATGAAGGAAAGGTATCCACATTTTTTTATACTATAGTGATTGAATATATATTGAAATTTTTATTTTAAGGTTTTTATAATATAACACCCAAAGATTTTATGTTTATTTCCTTTGAAATAAAATATGAAGCATTTGATAGCTTGCCTTACAGATAACCCTGGGTCTCTATGTACCATGATATTGTAAACAATTATTACCTAGACATTAAATTGGAAGGTATTAATCGTAATAAAAACATAATGAACAATATGAATAAATTTTTTTAATAATGTATTTTTACTTTTTAGTGAATAATAAATAATTACCCATTTTTCATCAAAAAAAATTATTTTACAGTTCAAAAATATGTTTTCTACGAAAATGGTTATTATCGAATTTTTCCAACTGAAATTTATTATTAATTTATAGAAATTTTATAGAGTATATTTTTTAAAATGATTACAATTTTAAAACCATCCTTTAAATATTATTTTAGGGTAATATTTTAGGATTTTTCTATATATATTTATTTTTTTGTAAATGGTGAAAAAACTGATTTTTGTAAAAAAAATTACATTTTTTCAATTAAATGTTTCATTAGGTTTTGAATTTGATATTAATTTGGCCTAAATATCCTTTAATTTTATGGAAAATATAAAAATATTATTAGTAATCATTTTTATTCATTATTTGCGAATAAGTTAATTTTGGTGTATAGAAACACATTTTTCTAAAAACATTTTTTATATAAATAATGTTTTTTATCTTGATAAAATAATTTAATATCTATATATTTTTATATTTAATTGAATTTATTGATTATATATTCAATAAAATATTTTAAAATCCATTTTATGTCATTTATAATTCAATTAATGGATGTAAATTATGTTTTATGATTAAAAATTCAATTTTCAATAATACATTTTCATTGTTGTCTGCAAATTTAATTAAAATTAAATTATACCACTTATAGAAATTGAATCTATTTATATGGATTCAATATTTATAATCATGATAATTAATAAAATTTAATAGGCTCGATATAATTTGAGGTCATAGGGAATAGTAAAAAAAGTAAAATTGTGTTACCACTATTATGGTTAAAAAGGATTTATTATGGGGTTAAACATTAAGATAAGTGAAGGATTCTCCCCAAACATATAAAATTGTAATTTATTGAAGTTATATAAACCATATATCATCCTAAATTTCAATACATGTACATTTGGAAGAACATTCCCATAAAAGTGATCATAAATCATTGAAATATTTTATGAAATTCCATGTGTGTCCCTCCCCTAACTTATAAAAGGGAACCTCATATATTACCATATTTAGACCATTTAGCCTTATTAATCTGAAAATAAATACTTAAAATCATTCTCATATTCCTTCCCTTCATCCTAGATCTCATGGTATTTTCCTATGTCCAATCCTTTAGAGTTTAAGGAGTAATCAAAAGGATGTATCTCAAAAAAGAGTTATAGATCTTAACAAGTCTCTTTTAATTTAATTTATTCTTCTAATTCCCTTAAACTATTTGTGTCTATGAAAAAATTATTAATATATTATAATAAATATAATAATACGTTATTATGATGATTTAACAACCATTCACCACCCCTTCTAAATCCAATGGGAGATGAATGTATCGCTCATGTGTATGTATGGAATATCACCTCTACGTAGCGATATTACTCATTTTACATGACCAATATTCATGGATTGTTATTATGAAATATTTAATTTTTTTATATCATATTTATTATATGATAATAATTATGGAATTATTAAGTGATATTTACTTTTCTTTTATTTCATCCATTGAATAATGGAAACATTACTCATGCATACATATGGATTACCATCTCCATTTAGTGATATAATTTATTTATCATCACTACTTTATAGGAATATTTATATATATATATATAATGAATATATAATATATTTATATAATTACTAAAATTATTTAGATTATGGAATCATGATCAACGTGAAAAGACCATTACTGCTGAATAAAAACATACATGAAAAAAGAAGTAGTTAACACCCAAAAACACGATGAAAATGAAAGATTGTAAATAAAATAGTTACAAGATGTTTTAAGTAAACTGTGAATGATATTATATGTATTGTTATGGTTATTGTGTACAAATATAATAAATTATAATTTATTATATTGGGTGATAGAGAACTTACAAATAAATATATACTTGAGGCAAGGGTTTTAAATCACCTTTTAATTTTTACCAGGATTGTTTATGCCCAGATTAATAATGAATAAATTATATGATATATTACTCCTAAATAATATTTATTTTCATATACTCTATTTATTTATTTATATAACATTCATTCTTTCAGTTTCCTCTCTCTAGGTACTCAAGTGACCAAAATAATGTTTTCTAGAAAAAGTGACCATGTTTTTATATTTATTCGAGAATAATTTCTTCCATATATAGTTTTTCATTACAATGTTTTGAATAATTTTTTTTTATTATAAAAATATTATTTAAATACATTTTTTTGATATTTTTTTAAAGAGGTATTATAAGTTTATATTCACATTTTGGACACATTTTTTAAGGATTAATCATATTTTACTTGAAGATTCACTGGGTTTTGTTTTGTTTTTACGGGAATTAGGAATTTTGGACTGAAAGTAAAAATGATGAAAAAATGGAAAAAATAGGTTTTACATGTTGTGAAAGTATCTCACAATGTGTGTTCCCATTCACACCATTCTTGAATACCGAAGGCCAGATCATGAGATATTATATAATGTGAATAGTTTACACAACATGTAAATTCATTACACATCATGAGATTTTCAAAGTCCAATTACTACTTAAATTACACAACATATAGAATTTACATAAACTGAATAACATACACAACATGTAGAATTTATACAATGTAATAAAATTTGAGATCCCATCCAGTCAATGATATAACCTGCAGATCTCACAAGATTTGAGATTCTAAGAGGATATTGTGGATCTGAAGTACATGATGTGTAAATAATCAACACCATGTAAAATTTGATTCATAATCCACATAAAGTAAATACATGACATGAATTATTTATGTATTATATAAATTTCATCCCTATATGTATTTTTTCAACACCCATAGTGGACAGAGAGTTGGGACCTACATTTTTCTCTAATTTTCTTCTCTATTTCTTCTCTGTTTTATTTCCATTCATAGTGAAAATTAAATCCGTTACTATTTTTATCAAATCCTTTTTATTTTTTATGGTATAATTTTTTCTTATGTAATTTCAATTATTTTTCTGTTTCAGTACCCATTTTAACACTGATTCCCATTCAAAATCAATTCTTGTATTGTTCCTTCATTGGTTCTTCATTCACAGTATACTTTAGATTGACTCCTTCTTTTTAAATTGTGGATTTTTTATTTCCCAGTTGTTTCATGATTATTCAAATAACTTTTAAGATTCCATTTCTTTTGATCAGTAACGTCATGTGTGAATAAACTTATTAAGGATAGGGATCGAGCATAAGGGTGATTCTGGGACTAATGTATCTATAATTAATCCTTGGTAATACTATAGAAATTAATTTGGATAAAACATCTATTTTTCACATTTTTTTCATATAATTGAATATTGGAGGTGAAATTGAATGAACATAACCTAACTGTACATGATAAGGTTGTACACATTTTCTGACGACAATTTACTCCATAGAAGATAATTGTAATTAATCTCTATCATTATCTATACCTAGAACAACGGATAGTTCAAGTATAGGTATATCTAATTATTTTTACCATGACCAATTAGTGACACTTCTGCCACTTCACAGCCTAAGCCATAAGACTACCCCAAGGTATATTTAGGATTATCTTTTACCTAAAGCTCAAAAATTGACCCAGATTCCATCTTTATTATCTGATCGAAATACAAACTAACTAGTTCTAGTGAAACCAATTATAAATAGTGATCATGAGTAATATTTCCATAATTTTCAAATAAATATGTTTTCTACTTGTCTGTTGTCTCTTTGGGTTTGACCCCCCACTTACACTTTATTACAACTTTGTAGTCATGTGTACTTTGGGAATAATAAATTTCTAATTTTATCACACATAGAGGAATTAATGGTTCATTCTTGGTGCATTAAATTATGGTTCCATTTTTGGGGATCACTATTCTTAGGCTGTGACCTTCAAAAAAACCATGGATTACCTAACACCTCCCCCTTTCTTCTTTTTTCCTCCCCCTTTTTTGTTATAATTATTTCACTCATAGACTAGTACCTGTATCTGATTTTTATCGATTAGTTAATGAATCTAGTCTATATGACCCTTTAAAGAATTATTAAAACTCAATAAATACTTTCACTTGATTTGTAGATCGATTGATCTTTATTTTTAAGTCGCCTCTTCAAAATGGTTGACCGCATCAATCCAGCAAAGCCCAAACCACAAAATACACAATATTTACCACCTATCAGTTAAAGAGAGGTGCCCTAGCTGTAGGAGTGAACCATTATGGATTATAACTTTTATTCATTAAGTGGTACTGTTTCAAACATTGTGAACCCTCCTATTCTAGTTCACACATTTGAAATAAAACAATGACTCATTTATATGATCCAAAAATGGGTCAATTCTATGGGATTCAAAGAAAATACCACCATGAGAATATTTCAAATTTTAAAGAGGTTCTTGATAACTTTTTCAACCAATGCATATCCTATAACATAATAAGATTATGACTCTTATATTTCTACATGAACAATAGATCCAATCATTTTCTCAAAAAACCTATCTCCTATTTAAATCATGACTTAGGAAGAACTACCCAAGAATTTCCTATATAAGTACTTCCCACTGATACAGTCTTGGAAGATCTAAAATGACATCCAAATCATTACCAAGACACACCAAGATTCATGCTTGGAATCTTGGGATCTTTTTAATAATATCCCTAGAAATTCCACCACATTATGGACTTGATGTGTGTCTTTGGCATCAAATGTTATATCAGGAACTCCAACCTACTGCACAAACAATATTGGACGTCACTACTGAAGGTGGACTCATTCTTAAGACACCTGATGTTTGCTGGGGACTTTTGAAAGAGGTCTCCCCCAATGTCAGTCTATATCAGAGTGATCTAGGTCCATCTCAACACATAATCCATCAAGACGAAGTGAACATCCACCTAGAAACACAAGTATATGACCTTACAAAGAAGGTTGACTCATTTTAGTTACCTTCTCTAACATGACATCCTCATTCAATTGTTATAGAGATTCAATCATGTGAAATGTGTGGAGTCCCACACCTATATCAGGATTGTAGAGTAGGATTATAAGAAACTAAAATCCAAGATAATAAAAATGTAAATTATAATAAACAAATCCAAAAATTCCAGTAACCATAGTAGTAACAACAAAAGTATTAAAAGTAATGACCGGCTCAGTAATAGAAGAAAAAATAATCAATGATATTTTCACTAGAGGAGTGGCCAAGAACCACTAAAAAATTGGGGTGCACCGGCTTATCGACATCAAAATCTGGCTACATGACCTCAATAACCCATTCCCCTAGAACATAGTAACTTCCACTTTCTCTAAAATATGAATTCCAAAAATTTATATAGAGACCACCACCACAAGCCCCACCATTAAAGTTGAATTTAGAAATCTTGTTGGCCATGTTTGTTAAAAAAATAAGATCTGAGGATGAACAATAAAGAGATAGAGATGCATAACCAAAGAGATTCCATGTACAATCTAGAGAACTAAATGGGTAAAATATCAAAGTAATCATCAGAATAACTACTAGTTTTTTCCATTAACATAAAGACACACCTAAGATAAGAAGAAAGGATTGTGGTACTTAAGAGTGGATAAGGGATATAATTTTTTCAGCCTTTCATAGGTGAGGAAAATAGGCCCGAAGTACCAGAGAAATATGAAAAAACCATTAGTGAGGATGAAACCAATCAGATAATGGAAGAAATTTGATAAACAAATATAGAATAAGAGTCTACTAAAAAATATTCAATAAATAGAAGTCTGAGAAATAAGATGTGTATGTGGAATCACCAACTTACAAGATGCCTCTACCTTTCCTATAAATAATGAGGAATGTAATGATTAAAGGGAAATATAAGATGTTTCCAATGATGTTTACAAAATTACACATCAACATCCCCTACACTGATGACATCACTTAGAGGCCAACCTTTTCCACGTTTTTTAAAGAAATTATTTTCAATAAAAGGAACATGGAAGAATTATGAGTAATTTCTTTAAATGAATAATTATATGATTTTATTCAGTAGATGCTTCCCTCAAATATGTGAGACATTGGATGTTTCTAGATTCCACGCACTATAGGGGAATGAAACATTTGAAGTTACCTATGTGATATTAGAGAGAGCATTAACTTAAGGATTATGATTTTAGTCTGTAAGCAAGGGCTTAGAGAGATAAACAAATAAGAGTGGAACTACAACAGGATGATAGATAATTCAGGTTTCCTTGAGGACTTATTTAGGTTTTTTAATTGAATATTATAAAATACATATTTCCTATGGAAATCCTCACTTAATAATAAGTGGAACTGGTATACATTCCAAATATTTTAAGAAACTAATTTCTCTCCATTTGGAAAGTATTGATTGATTTAAATCAAGGTTCACTAATTTTTAGAGTAGAAAATAAAAAATTAGTGTTCAACTAATTAAAGGATGCCAAGAAAAAAATAACACATTTTATTTTCAATCCATATTTATTACTGATGACAAAAATTATTTTATTACCATCGAGAAAAATAGAGAGAGCCTATCCACTAATGAATATAAAGGCAGTGGTTATCAAGATGTAAATTAAATTTTATTATAAACAAGGGACACTATCACACCATTCAAACTCTAAGTCATGAATCCGACAACATTGGAACTAAAACCTCTACCAATAACACTCAATTTCTTATTCCTAAATACTTCAATTACACTTCCAATGATAATCATCTCAAATATAGCCAAAATATAAGAGGATAAGTTTATTAATGCCCTAAAACTGAACAATAACTCAATTTCCTACGTAGTGGATAATAATAAAGTGATCTACCACACAATATTCAACCACATGATACTATTAGAATCATGTAATAATCACAAAAACTAACCCTATATGTGACTCACAACACTAATGAAAGAGGTGGTTAACAATGTAGTGTTGAAACATCTTAATGCTAGAATAATAATTTAAATATCTGATAGTGAATGGGTGAGTCCGCTACAAGTTGTCCCAGAGAAGGGCGGCCTAATGTTTCGTAGATGAATATTTAGGATACAATCAAATTGTAGTTGATCCAAATGACTACTCCATAACTAGGTTTACTTGGTCATTATAAACCTTCACCAATACTCATATGCATTTTGTATGTTTAATGCACAAGAATCATTTCAATTGTGCATGGCTTAGTTTTAGACCTAGTTTTACAATGTTGTAAAGAAAAAATCATTATACAAAAATGGAAAAATTGTCACTTGAACATCTAAGGGGGAATATTCCTCAGATATGAAATCTTGAAGAAAGGCATGGGAGTGGATCTAGTGAAGATTAATGTAAAAAAAGACATACCAAATCATATAATAGAAAAAAGTGGTATCTTTCTAGGCCATGCATGATTCTACAACCACATTGTAAAAAACTTTATTACATTAACCAACCCTTGTCACACTTATTATAAAAATCAACACTTTTGGAGTTCACTTAAGAGTCTCTATGAGAATTCAATATCATATAGAATATCGCGATGGCTTCACCTACCATACACTCACCAGATTGGGATAGAGACTTCAAGGTGATATGTGATGCCAATGACTTTCTTGTTGGAGTTTTCTCAAGAATTTAAGTTGGAAATATATTTTTTCCTATCTACTATTCTGGTAACACACTAAATGATGATCAAATATATTATATGACTACTAAAAAGAAAATTTTAGTAGTCATCTATGGTTTTCAAATTCTTCACTCATACCCATTACTATCCAAATTAGTGGTCTACACTGTTCATGAAACACTTAAATATTTTTTGACTAAAAAGGAATCCAAAATACATCTGATACAGTGGATCCTATTTTTTCAATAGATTCATATAGCCATAAAGAAAAAAAAAGAACTTAGTATTCCATCATTGATCATCTATCTAGACTTCCAATACCTAGTATTCAGGATGAATAAAATTTTGATATCGCGGTTGACTTTACCAATGAAAACTTATTAATTATAAATACCCATTCCTGGTAATGGTTTTCTAATGTTGAACTTTATCTCGCCACAAGAATACTCTACCAAGAACTAGCCAATCATTAGGGGAAGAGATTCCTCGTCGCAGATTCATATTAATGATGGGATGAGCCATTATTTTTTAAGAATTTTTTCAATGGATTAATAAAGAAATGCATCCCAGAAGATGAAATGAAAAGGACCATAAACTTGTTTAACACATTTCCAACTAGTGGTAATCAAAGACCTAAATGTACCATGGCCCAAATCCTTCAAAGAGGATCATTTGTTCCCATTATTAATCAAGATATAAGAACAGATAGGTGACCTATGGAAAAGATGTATGAAGACCCAAAATCCCATCTTAGAAGTCAAAATATTAAATGTATTTAGAATTAAATTTATAGGTAAATACCCAAAATCAAACATGTTGTTTTATATCATAGTTGGCATTGACTATGTCTTGAAATTGTTAGAATATGAGGTACCCACTCATGACATAATAAAAGAGGCATTAATTTTATAAAATATATTTTTAATATTATAATTCCATTGATTACTCATTAGTGACCAGATAACACATTTTGAAAATAATTCGTTTAAGGAAGTATTACATTTTTTATAACACTAGAACTCCCTATCATCTGTAAATAATCTGGAAATTTGAATTATCAAATAGAGAAATAAAACAAATCCTATAGAAGGAATTTAACACTAGTAGAAAGGACTGGAGTCTCAACTTGATGACCCACTTTGGGAATATCACACAACATACAAAACTATCATTGACGCTACTCTATTACGACTTGTATATTGAAATCCATGCCATCTGCTAGTGGAAATAAAGAACCACTCTTGTTGGAAAATAAAAAAAGAAAACATCGATGATAAAGAATCTAATAAAGTCAAAATACTCAAAATATAATAGCTATATGAAATTTGAAAATATTCCTTTGAGAATACAAAAATTTATAAATAAAATAAAAAATAAGTGTCATGGCCAGTGTATTGTGTGATGAATTTTCACACATGTGGATAATGTGTTTTTATTCAATTGTCAATTGAAATTATTCCCAGGAAAGATGAAATACTAATGGTTAGGTCCTTACCAAATCATTATGTTTTTCCCCTATGGGTCCATCACAATTCAAAAAGGTATAGAACCCCCCTTAAAGGTTAATAGAAAAGGGATGAAATAATTTCCAGATCCATTACATGATGGGTGCTTTGTTACTTTCAAATTCACTTGAAAATAAAAGTGGCTCACTCTCAATGTTAAATGAAGCATCAAATGGGAGGAAACCTAGTGTAGTACCAATAGGTTATTTTTTTTATTTTGGAAGGTTTAGAATTGAAGGAATCTTGTTAAAAGGACATGGGACAAAAACAGGCCCAAAACCCAAATTACCTAACGTGTAGACATTACATGACATGTAAATTTCATGTCCCCAATAAAAAGAAAAAACCAGGATTTACACGTCATGCATATAAGACATGACGTGTAACATTTAGGTGGATTTAAAGTGTCATGAACCCAAGGTTCGTGAAAAACTCACCCCCTGGGCTTTTCTCTTTTATGATCCCCCTCTCCCAACACTGCTACTCCTATCTTATGAACTATCACTCTCATTTTTCCTTCACTTCTTGCCAACCCACCGCATTCCTCACCCTCTCCTACTAGTCCTCCATGATTATCCTTCCCCTTTCTTTCCCTTCCATCCTACATGGACCACAATAAAACCACTCCCAACCCTTACTAAAAACGTGTTCCTGAGCAGGATGAAATGCCTTAATCACCCATGCCGCAAAAAACTACTCCCCACCTCCGCCAATAATTCCTATTACTTACTCTTATACTTATTCATCCCTATCTAGTTCTATATCTGAGGACCCACAGTCAACATCCAATGGGTCGTATGGTTCTACCTTCCACTCCTATATCCCATCCATCACTTCTCGGAACCTTAACACCAAGACCAGTTAGACTATCTCTATGAGAATATTAAGAGGAACAATAGGAAAGTAGAACTCATAGTGCTCTAGAGAAAATAGATTCATTATGAGGTCCTTGACCTTATTATCCAACTTCACCTCTCCCCCATTAATCATGTGCATAAGGATACCATCAAGGAGATTATTTTTGATTTCCTAGACACTATCGAGCTGTACATCAACTCCATCACCTTAATATTTTAAGGTAGTTCAAGGGAGAATACCCTTGGAAACTTTTGTGCTGACCTCATCATTTACTCCACTTTCTCTCCTCCCTAATTTTCCCTACCTTCTAACGTAATCTAGAAAATACAAATGTGGTACATCATTGGGAATTGATCTCGTGTAATCCACATGGAATTTAAAATACTCACATGATAAAGAGAACCCTTTTTCAAGGGCAGTCCCTTTATATCTTTCATTGGTCCCTAGATCATGTTGGGTTGGCCCAAGGTGATGCTCACAGTAGTGTATGAAAGATTGATGTGATTTTTCTTAGTTCAACAATGGGTGGCCTAGCTGTCAATATGCCCAAGAAGTTCTTCATGTTCTATACAGCCTAGGCAAGGAGCAAGGTATTTTAATTGGGGGATATTTCATTACACATCTGGCCAATAACATCAGAATATTCAATGCTACTCATCCTAAAACTTACCTTTTCCATATGGAGAGTGTCGACCACCTTATGTTTCACAAGATGGGGTTTACTGATGAATAGTGGGAGTATCTAATTTAGAAAAATTGAATGTGTTTAAGGGTCCTAAAAATGATATTACTTATCATGTAGCCAATCAATCCTTACATTCCAATGTCCTAGCATCCATCTCTTCCACCCCTACCACCACCTCCACTACAGACTTCACCCTTGAAACCCCTAATATAGAATATTCCACCACCCCTACCCCTTTTCTAAAAAGACAGATCCCCCCCCCAGAAACATCTACACCGGCCCCATAACTTTCCATTGACATCTGGTCATTTATCCAATCCATCCTAGAGAACTATAAGTAGATTTTCATCATATCTTCATCTCGTTCACCAAAACATCCCACCTCACCACCCCTCCCCCTCCATAAGTCCATTCATCTTCCTGCTTACATCCACCTTCTAAAACTACTTAAAAATCTATCCTGACACCACATCCCACCCAATCGACCTACCTTCAAAGCTTACCAGCCATGCTACCTGGTAAGATCATCAATCTGAGAAAGCCCAACCGAGCAAGGAACATTCCATTGAATTGTTTATATAGTTTCATATGATCCATCTAGCTACCAGACACTTGGACTCAGTACTGATCAACACCTCATCCCATACATCCTCAATCGAGCCTACTACAAGAACCATGACACCAACCACAGTGGTTAATCCACCAATCCCATAATCCATAGATGACATCAATAATGTGGACTAGCTGTAGGCAACCACTATTTTTTGAGAGGAATCCTGATACAGATAATGGTGAAAATGTCTATACTGTCTAGTTATGTCCTGATCCAATCCCCTTTTGTATGCTATTTTGGGTGTCTATTTTTGTATTTTAGTGTCTTCCCTCTATTAATAAATTTCACATTACTCATATATATAGATGGGATACTATTTGTTTTGGATATACTACTTACAAACAGATTTTCATTTCACGGTTTCCTTAATTTATCCATCTCTAACTCTTCTTCATCTTCCATGGTCACTATCATGATTGTAATTCCATCTTCTCGCATCCCTATTGAGATTTATCAGTATGTAGATAACCAATAAAGATAGGTCGAGGAACTCTAGAAAAATATCCCTTCTCGGTAGGATCACCTTCCATGATGAGAACGTCATCTATTCTTACCACAATCTTTATGGTCAGTACCTTCCAAAGGAGGTTAATTCTTCTAAGCACTCCATGAGCTTTATAACTGAACCACTTATTCAAATTAGAGGTAGCATAATTATGAGATGATGGATGACACATACTAATCGTTTTTAATCTTTTTCGCTGAGAATGTCATAGTTAGCACTTTATAGGAGGAAACCAATATTTTTGTTTTCTTTATTTTAGTCATGATCCTAGGACATGTTTTTCCCTTTTTTTGAATTGTCTATCCATATGTGGTCCTAAACTCTTAAATATCCACTTACTGCATTTATCTAATTTATTTCCCCCTATTGAAAAATATGTGCAGCTACCTATTTATCTTCTTACATATTAATTGACCCCTATGGACTAATTCTTTATCTAGTGCAAGTTTGTTTCATCAATTTCTATAATTTTCACAACTTCTAATAAATATCCAACAAATTCCTCATGACATGAATTTCACTACAAGAATCTATTAATTCCCTATTTTCAATTTCAGAAATGGAATTTTATTTTTCTCTATGTTATACCTTCTTTATTTCCTAGGAAATTTTAAGGAAAAATGCACTTAATATCTCATTATAATTTTGGGAGAATCTATCATAAGATTTATTTTTTATAAACATGGATTATTTCCTATTATCACTAGTTTAGGAGACATTTTCAATTTAAATAATTATTTAAATTGAAATTTTATTACATCCATTTAAAGAAAGTACATTTTAAGGTGGGAGACTACTGAAATAATTGTTTTAGTCGTGTTTTTATTTTTAGAAGGATTTTTGAGATCTGTAATTCATTTTTAATTCTATATTTCATCAAATTCTTTGGATTAACTTATTACTAGGTATTATTCCCTAAGTGATTTCCAGTTTGTTTTATAGTCCCATTCCTAAAAGGATTCTAGAGTTACACTGTCATATTATTTTTTGTGCATAATTATTAATATATACAAGGGACATGTAAACCAATTATAACTTTTATTGAGATCTTATCGATTCTATGATTGATCAAATACACTTAAAATTATTGAGGAAATATTTTTTGATACCATTTTCCTAAGACCCACTTGTACTTGTTTTCTAGTTTATCTCTTTGTATCCATGAATAAAATTGTTATGATGGAACCATTTCATGCCTATTATCCTTTCCTACCCAGATCTTGGTATGATGATTGATTGTCCTTAGATGACGTGTGTGGGAATTTTCAATATTGATTGACATGTGATGTTAATACTAAGGAGATGTAAAGTTACACTTTAACTAGATTCATATGATGTGGTTCATGATTACTTAGGTAAATTTCAATTCAAAATCTATTCCATTGAAAAAAATAGAAAAAAATATAAATAAATCATTTTGTATTAGGATGGTCCAAAATCACCATTAAAAACTAATGAATCCTAAGATAGATCATATGTGGTTAGGTGATGGATGTGAGACCTATTCTAGACATGATTTTTGAAAAAATAAAATGAAATTAAAGTAAAGGTGTGCATTTTTTATATCTATGTGACATATTCATGGACCCACTTTGAGTTGTTCGAGTATGGACACATGTTTTCAAGGGGTTACTTCATTTAATTGATTATGATTATCATGCATTATACTATAGATCATACCATCATTTTGATATTAATTTTTATTCTATACCCAGAAACCCTTATCCTCATATACATTAGAACCTTATTACTAAAGCCCTCATGAATGATTTTGTATTTTTCATTATGAAGATTACATAATAGAACCAATATAAGCCTATGAATAGAAACATGTATTCAGTGTATGAGAATAACTATATTTGTTCACTTGAGTTATTAGATAAAATTCATTGTGAGGTAAATTATAAAATAAGTATAGTTCTAGGGAATAGTTATGAAATACTAATTAAAGTAAGAAAGAATCCGAATAATGAACTAAACTATGATCCATGACTTATTTTCTCTAAAATATTGATTTTGTAGGTCTTAATTTTTCCACTTACAAGTATTTTTATTTTCCTAGTTGTAATGCATATTTTTTAAAAATTTATTCATTTGGAATCGTTTTTTGAGTTGTTTTTTACTTTAGGAAAAGTAATTTTTCATGTGTGGGGAAATTTTATAAGATGAATTTTTATACACATTTTGGAAACATTTATTTAATGTTTAATCATTTTTTATTTGATAATTACCTGGGTTTTGGATTATTTTCAGGGTAATTAAAAATTTTTGACTCCAATGAAGAAATTCTAAAAAATGGAAAAATAGGTTTTATAAGATGTGAAAGGAGGTCATGACCTATATTTCTCATTCATATCATCCATGATAACCAAAGGCCAACCCTTGTGAAATTACATGATGCGAAGAGTTTATAATACATGTAAATTATTTTGGCTGAAACATAGTATGCCCAGAGCTGGTTCATACTACCATTACATTATCCTTCTTACAAGGAATAAAATTTGGAAGGACCGAAGAGTTTGGTAGTCTTGGTAGACTAGATACATACATGAATCTAACATTACAAATAGTTATTCTGATTACAACATAATTTTTTTGAGGATACATTTATTTTCACTTAGGATATCCATGCATATATTTCTAATCACATGTCATGGATTCCTAGTAAAGGAAACAAAATAACGGTGAGATAAAATTCTACGTAATGGTAAATTACAGTGGAAGAAATAATGAATGAATGAACATAATCAATATGTAAAGGTAAATAACTAAAAAATCACTCCATTTAATCAATAAACATAGAGGGAGTGAGTAAAAATATAGCAAGGTAAATAACTGAAAACATATGTTGTTTTAAAAAAATGGATAAGTCATAAAGAATGTGGAAAGATAAAAAACTTAGAATACATGTAAAGACCCGTAAATATCAAGGAAATGTTTTTTTCTTAATTTCTTTGAGATGTTACGAGTACGCAGTTTCTAATGGAGTCTGATTCTGAGGCCTAGTGTGCCCGGAATCAATTTCTGAAGTTTATCTCGGGTAAGTTCAGTGAACGAACGAGCGGGTTTTTCTAACTTTTGAATCAATGCTCGGAATCTAAATCTGAGGGCACCGATGATACCACAACGCTGGTAATTTCTTAAGAAGACTTTTTATGGAGTTGCGTTTTCTCGGGAAGAGTTGTTAAAAAATGTGGATTAAGTGTAAAGTGAAATAAAATTGTGTTACAATTTTATTTCTCTTCTAAGTGGATTAATCCCATGTGTGGGAGTTGGGGTGGGACCCACTTAATTATAAACTCCTCTTGATAGGATATTAGTGAGGTGGGACCCACATGAGCCCCACTCCTTCAAATACCCTAACTCCTCTAAACCCCCACATGAGTTATGTAACTCTTCCACATTAATTCAGGCCAACTAAACCCCTAATTAATTTGGAAACTTAAGTTTAATTAATTATGTGTGGTTGTATTTGAATTTTGTTTTTGAAATGCATGCCATGCTTTAATAAAATAAGGGGAGTCTTATTTTATTTGGCTTGGCTCGTTGTGTGGATACTTTGGGGAACAAAGTTCTAACTCTTGAGGAACTTTATCTTCTCCGGTGAAGAACATCCCTACTTTGATGAAGAACATCGTCATGTTGTTCCATATTCTCTCTGCGCCAAAGAAAAGGATATGCCACTTCCTCCTTAGATGTTCTCTGTCGACGTATACAGAGCCTCGCCCCGCGATGTCGTTTTCCGCGATGCTAGCTTCCGTGAACTTCTTTGAGGTAGGGGTTGATTTTACGTTCAAGATTAATTTTATGTTCTTCGTTAATTATTGGCCGCATGTTATCAATATTATGGGCGGAGGTCGGACCGCACAAACACGACCGAAACTCCTCCAATTTTGTTGTTGATCTTCTTCATGGCTTGAAACGGAGGAAACGTGGTGCCATTGCACTATGCGGGAACGAGAGAACCGCAGCCAGAGTGGGCCACGGTGGAGGAGCGTGGCGCCGTCGTGCCGCACCGGTGAGGTCAAAGGAGGCCGCAGCCAGGAGCGGGTCGCGGTGGAGGGGTGTGAAGCCGTCACGATGCGCCCGAGCATCAAGGGGCCGCGGCCGGGGTGGGCCGCGGCCGGGATGGGCTGTGGCGAAGGGGTGTGGCGCCGCCGCGCCGCGCCGGACGGGCAGGAGCCGCAGCCCTTGGTCGTGGCGGTTCAGGGCAGCGGCCGGCTGAGACGGCCGCTGGCACTAGCTGGAGGCAGGACCCCCCTCAGGTCTCGCAGTCACATTAAAGGTCGGCCTTAATGGCTGGCCATTTCTTCAATCAAGGGGGGCAGCCCCCCCCCCCCCACTTCCCACTCGGCCGAAAGCCGAGCCGCCAGCAACACGGGCCAGGCCGCCCGCGCCGGGCCGGGCCAGCCGCGCTGGGCTGGGCCGTCCGCACTGATCCGGACCCCCGCGCCGGGCCAGGCCGCACCAGCCGGGCCGGGCCGTGCCCAAATGGGCCGGACCCAGACCCGGGTCGGGTCGCCCCGGTTCGGGCCGACCCAGGGGGTATTAGCCCGGGTCGGATCGGGCCCAAACCCCTTGTTTACGGACAGATCTGTTCAAACGCCCATAACTTGGGATACGAATCTCCGATCGACGCACAGTCAGTTGCGTTGGGATCCTTATATCGACATTTTCATTTTGGTATATTATACTCAAGGTTTCAAAGAAATTTGGGTATGTCCGGGTTGTTTCGAACACGAAACCAACCGGGGCCTTGGAGTGGAAACGCTTATAACATGAGCTCTAGACATCTGATTGACATGTCATCGACTTTGTTAGATTCCTCTTAGTGAGATGGTTTTTTTGGATTACTTTTCTCGATTTTTGGATGCAGTTGGAGTATGGTTGGGTTGGTTTTAGCTTAAAAACCAACAGGGCCCCTCGGACGAAAAAAAAAGCCAATAACTCTCAGACCGGGAGTCCGATTGACGTGCCGTCTATTGCGTTGAGTTCCTTTTGATGAGATGGAACTTTTTGATACATCAACACTAGAATTCGTGATATTTTATGTATCGAACCACTTGGCTCGTGGAGTGGACCCTCCCGGAATCGAGCATGTTGTGTGCGGGAACCCTAGAGCTGGTTGCGACGACGATGACGACTGTACTTGGATCTTATGTGGGTTCGGAAGTGAGGAAGACTGTACTTGGATACTCCGTGGGTTCGGCAGCGATGTTGACTATGCATGGATCCTATGTGGGTTCAGCAGCGATGGTTACTGTACTGGGATCCTACGTGGGTTCAGTAGCGACGACTACTGTTCTTTGATCCTACGTGGGTTTGGCAGAGGAGATGATTTAGAGGCTACATCTAATCATCTCCACCCCTATTCGAAAGTAGTATACCTGTGTGAGCTGAGTCTTGACTTTCAATCATTATCTTTGATATTATTGACTTGTTATCCTATGTGGATTGGGTTGTGCCTTCCTGTGTGGATTGGGTTGTACTTTCCTATGTGGACTGGGTTGAACTTGGGCTTGTCAGTTGGAGAAGAACTAGAATTGATGACTTAGGTATATGTATGGGAATATACCTAAGTAGAGTTGTTTGATACTTAGTGATTGTATCTTTCCTTTGTGATTTATCGTTTGTGGATTCTGGGAGACCTTCGAGGGTATCGGGGTCCCTACTGAGTATCGTATACTCACCCCTGCACGGGCTATGCCCGCACTATGTTTTGTTGGATGCAGATGACAGACAGTGTTGATCGAGGTGGAGGCTCGTGGAGCTGGATGGTACCTGGAGGTGGATCATTGGACGGGACGTACACGGAGAGGACAACTGGACCTGGGGAGCTATGGGGACTATCGGTACCCACCCTTCAGGTGAGATTTCCAGAGGACGGCTCAGAGTTGCTACTTTACTTTTCTGCTGTTGTACTTTCTTTTCAGTTGCACTTTACTTTGTGTTGGGTTTGTATTCTGGCCCATTTACTTTCCAGCACTTACTTTTGTACTGAGTTTACTTAGTGTTTACTTCATCTTGCGTACTCTGTGGTGTTTTTTTACTTAAAGGCAATGCCTTCCCTTTTTATCGGGATTTAAGCCTTTGGTGCTATTTGCCAGCCCATGGCCTATGGAATGCGGGCTTGGGGTAGTCACGGCACGGGCCCCAAGGATAGGCCATGAAAAATTGGTATTAGAGGGAGGTTCTACCGCAGAACTCACGACTATGATCTTTCTTCTGTGTGAAGCAATAATCTTAAGGGTATTTAGTGTGGTTATCAGTCCAGGGAGTCCAGTGTTGGTGCGGCGGCTGACGTATCCATACACCAGAACCTTGACTTATGATTTCCGACTCGGTGCACGAAAACATTGATTGCATGTGTGTTTCAAATTTTTCATTGTGATTACTTTGTGTCAGCTCACCAGGTATACTATATTGATCGTGCCGCACCTATTTCTTTTCAGGATGGCCCCACAACGGCACCCAGCTAGGGTTCCGAGCTTTGTGTGAGATGGCAGAACACCGAGCGACGAGGCCTTGGTGCAGGGCCCCATTACAGTGGAGGCACCGGCGGTACCTCTACCCACTGAGCCACCGATGCCACCAGCCCCAGTAGTTGAGAGTGCACGTCGCCTTAGTGCACTGCACGAGTTTCAATGTCAGAGACTGCCCAGGTTCCATGGGGAGATGGACCCTCAGGTAGCCAAGGACTGGATGGAGGCTGTTGTTCGAGTCATCACATTAGTAGGGACACCAGCTAACCTCATGGTGATCCTTGCGGTGAGTCTCCTACACGCGGCAGCAGGTAGATGGTGGAGACTGATGCTCCTGGTGCATAACAAGGTATCACTTCTATGGACGGACTTCGAGAGCCTCTTCCACTCGGAGTTCATTCCAACCACCCTCTGTGTGGTGCGCATTCAGGAGCTACTACAGTTGTGGCAGGGTAGCATGATAGTAGCCCCGTACTCGACGAGATTTACCAATCTCTCCCACTACTCCACGGACATGGTATGGGACCCATTCTTCCAAGCCCAAACCTTCGAGCAGGGATTGAGGCATGAGATCATGGCTTCGATGATCTCCCTCAGCATTCTGACGTACGCTGGAGTATTGGATCGAGCCCTTCTTGTAGAGAGATATCTTACTGAGCCTACACCAGCAGCGAGACCTGCCGCAGGGCGTCACATAGCGGAGTCTTCTGAAGCTGGTAGTCGATGGATGACACATGGGGTCCAAGCGGACCAGACCATCAGGAGGGAGACCTCAGGATACTGGCTCAGAGGTGTGGGGCACATGCAGTAGAGCTAGTCATACGAGAGGCAGACAGTGTTATGCATGCGGCGGGGAGGGCCACATGGCTCGTGACTTCCCGACTCGCCTTGTAGAGGAGCAGCAGATGGTTGAGGGACCACCCAGGCAGAGGCAAAGGTTTGACTGTGGTAGTCTGCATGGAGCAGGTGGATGAGGTAGAGGAGTTGGTCGAGCAGCAGGTGGTGGACGATGTTTTGAGGCTCTACCACCACCACCACCACTAGGAGGTCCACCCCCGACCATGGGAAGCTGGCAGACATAGGTAGGCTCAGCTTCAGGTAGTGTAGGCCTACAACCACAGCGCACCTGATATGATTCGAGGTACTATTTTTGTCTACTTTACCCTTGTTGTAGTTATTATAGACATAGGAGCGAGTCATTCTTTCGTTGTCGCTACCCTTGTTCGGAGCTCAGAGATTCCGACAGATCCGTTGGCTCGATCCTTACGACTATAGACTCCTACGGAAGCAGACTCGATGATTACACACTGGTGCCGGTAGTCTGAGCTTACTATAGGAGGTGAGATCTTCGGCTGGGATCTTCTTGTAGAGGTGTCGAGGCCTTACGACGTCATCTTGGGCATGGATTGGTTATCTACGGTCCATGCTCAGATCGACAGTATTAGGCGCAAGGTGCGGTGTGTCTGCACCGATGGGAGTAGGTTCACCTTCACCAGCGAGAAGGGAGCCTTTGCAGCGCAGAATGGACTCGCTCAGAGGAGAGGACATCCGACCACTCATCAGTTAGCCAGCCTCATCCTAGGAGCAGTTGACATGCGGATTCCGAGATTTCCTGTTGTGGTAGATCAGTATGCAGACGTTTTTCCTGATGACGTTCCAGGGATACCTCCTCACAGAGAGGTAGACTTCTATATTGACATGTACCCTGGGAAGTCACCGATATCTATTCCACCATATCAGATGGCTCCTGCAGAGCTTCGTGAAATATGGGTACAACTAGAGGACTTGCAGGGCAAGGGATTCATTTGACCCAGTGTCTCACCCTGGGCTTCCCCGATTTTGTTTTCCAAGAAGAATGGTGGGAGCTTGGGACTGTGTGTCGATTACCGTCACCTGAACTAGGTGACCATGAAGAAAAAGTATCCACATCTGAGTATTGAAGACCTCTTCGATCAGCTCAATGGAGAACGGTGGTTCTCGAAGATAGACCTCAGG
The DNA here is from genome assembly GCA_963277665.1 of Viscum album. Taxonomy (NCBI): domain Eukaryota; kingdom Viridiplantae; phylum Streptophyta; class Magnoliopsida; order Santalales; family Viscaceae; genus Viscum; species Viscum album. Next base: position 1,891,363,478 of record OY728158.1, on the reverse strand, counting down.
TCAGGCTATCATCAACTCAGAACTTGAAACGAGGATGTGTAGAAGACGGCCTTCAGGTGTCGATATGGCCACTATGAGTTCTTGGTTATGTATTTCAGCATAACCAACACTCCAGTAGTGTTCATGAGTATCATGAACATGATCTTCCATTCTTACCTCAATCAATTTCTCGTAGTCTTCATCGACGACATATTGATTTACTCGACTACTGAGTAGGAGCATGCCTACCACTTGCGGGTTGTACTGGATACACTCCGAGAGCACCATCTTTATGGTAAACTCTCGAAGTGCCAGTTTTGGATTCGAGAGGTCCACTTCTTAGGAAACGTCATCTCTGAGGTGGGAGTTGTGGTGGATCCTGCAAAGATTGAGGCAGTGATAGCTCGGGAGCCACCTAGGAGCGTGGCGGAGGTGCGGAGTTTCCTAGGTCTGGCTGGGTACTATCGGAGATTTGTGTCATACTTCACCATAGTTGCATCACCGCTTTCAGCTTTGACAAAGAAGGGGAAACCCTTCGTGTGGTCAGATAGATGTCAGCAGAGCTTCCAAGAGTTGAGACAGAGATTTACCGGTGCACCCATCTTGAGGATACCGGAGGAGGGAGTAGGGTACGTAGTCTACTGCGATGCATCAGGGACCAGACTCAGTTGTGTACTGATGTAGTATTGGGTAGTGATCGCCTATGGATCACGACAGTTGAGGCAGCACGAGCAAAACTATGCTACCCATGACCTGGAGTTAGTAGCAGTGGTCTTCGCTCTGAAGATGTTGTGGGACTATCTGATGGGTGAACGCTTTACATTCTACTCTGACCACCAGAGTCTCAGGTATATCTTCTCGCAGAAGGACCTGAACCTGAGACAGTAGTGATGGCTTGAGTTCCTCTAGGACTATGACTTTGAGATAGTCTATACTCCTGGAAAGGGGAACGTAGTAGCTGATGCTCTCAATAGGAGGACGGGCATTCAGCTACTTGGAGAGGCGACAGAGCAGCTAGTCACTTTGTAGATATCCTTTGTGGATAGAGATGGGGAAGACTTTTTTCAGTCCCTCATAGTCACTCCTCTACTACTTCAGCGGGTCAGAGAGGCATAGCATGGGTACGTTGACTGTGAGACGGGGCGTGCACAGATTTCCACAGGACAGGCACCTGATGGATTTTCTGTAGGAGGAGAGCACGTCATCCTTTTCAGAGGACATACTATGGTAACAGCTACTTTACAGGAGGAGGTTTTGAGAGATTTTCACACTTCCCCTATAGTGGTACATCCAGGGGTAGCGAAGATGTACCAGGATCTCAGACGACAGCACTGGTGAACGAGTATGAAGAAGGCTGTCGCAGAGTTCGTTTCTCGATGCCTCACCTGCCAGTAGGTGAAGGCGGAGTACCAGGTACCAGTAGGCTTGGTACAGCCCTTGGAGGTCCTGGAGTGGAAGTGGGATGGGATATCTATGGATTTCGTGACTGGACTTCCACGTACTTCCAGAGGAAACGACTCCATTTGGGTGATCATCGACCAACTCACCAAGTTGGCCCACTTCTTACCCATGAGAGATTAGGGCTCAGTGGAGAGATTGGGACTCCTCTACATTCTGGTGATCGTACGGTTTCATGGTGTTCCATCATCTATCTTCTCCAATCGGGATGCTCGATTTACTTCCCAGCTTTGGAAGGGGTTGCAGGAGTCATTTGGGACGCAGATACGCCTGAGCACCGCCTTTCACCCTCAGACGGATGGTCAGATGGAGAGGACCATTCAGACTCTCCAGGAAATTCTCCGTGCATATGTCCTCGACTTAGGTCATAACCGGGAGGATCACCTACCCTTGGTGAAGTTTGTGTACAACAAGAGATACCACTCCACCATCGGGATGGCACCATATGAGGCATTTTACGGCCAACCTTGCAGATCACCTTTGTGCTGGACAGATCCCGAGGAGTCAGCACTAGTAGGACCAGAGATGGTCCAGGCCATGACAGGGAAGGTACCGGTCATCCAGGAGTGGATGAGGGAAGCTTAGAGCCGACAGAAGTATTATGCTGACAGGAGGCGGAGAACACTAGTGTTCGAGGATGGCGACCACGTTTTCTTACGGGTCTCACCTCGACGTGGATTGCGGAGATTTGGTCAAGGCGGTAAGTTATCTCCACAATTTATCGGACCATTCCAGGTTATCAGTAGGATTGGAGAGGTGGCTTATTGTCTGGCTCTACCACCTCAGTTGCACCGGGTGCACGACGTCTTCCATGTATATCAGCTGAGGAGATACGTGCACGACCCGACACATATCATCGACCATGAGGAGATGGACATCGATGACGGGGCGACTTTTGCAGAGGTCTCAGTGGAGATCGAGGATCTACAGGAGCCGGTCCTACGTGGGTGGTCGATTCCTCTAGTGTGCATCAGGTGGAAGCACGGGAACCTCCAGGAGAGCACTTGGGAGCGGGTGGCTCAGATGTGTGCACAGTACCCTCATTTGTTTTCCTAGGTTGTGATGTATCTTTACGGATACGTAAATCCCTGAGGTGGTAGTAATGTAAAGACCCGTAAATTTCAAGGAAATTTTTTTTCCTTAATTTCTTTGGGATTTTTCGAGTATGTAGTTTCTGATGGCGTCTGATTCTGAGGCCCGGTGTGCCCGGAATCAATTTCCGAAGCTTAGCTCAGGTATGTTCAGTGAAAGAAAGAGCAGGTTTTTCAAACTTTTGAACCGGTGCTTGGAATCAAAATCTGAGGGCACCGATGAAACCGCATCACTAGTAATTGCTTAACAAAACTTTTTCTGGAGTTGTGTTTGCTCGGAAAGAGTTGTTAAAAAAATGTGGATTAAGTGTAAAGTGAAATAAAATTGTGTTACAATTTTATTTCTCTTCTAAGTGGCTTAATCTCATGTGTGGGAGTTGGGGTTGGACCCACTTAATTCTAAACTCTTCTTGATAAGATATTAGTGAGTTGGGGCCCACACGATCCCCACCCCTTCAAATTCCCAACTCCTCTAAACCCCCACATGAGTTATGTATCTCTTCCACATTAATTCATGCCAACTAAACACCTAATTAATTTGACAACTTATGTTTAATTAATTATGTGTGGTTGTATTTGAATTTTGTTTTTGAAATGCATGTCATGATTTAATAAAATAAGGAGAGTCTTATTTTATTTGGTTTGGCTCGTTGTGTGGAGATTTGGGGAAGAAAGTTCTAACTCTTGAGGAACTTCATCTTCTCTGACAAAGAACATCCCTACTTCGATGAAGAACGCCGTCACGCCATTCCATCTTCTCTCCGCATCAAAGAAATGGAGACGTCGCTTCCTCCCCGGATGTTCTCTGTCGATGTATACGGAGCCTTACCCCGCGACGGCGTTTTCCGCGACGCAAGCTTCCGCGAACTTCTTTGAAGTAGGGGTTGATTTTACGTTCAACATTAACTTGATGTTCTTCATTAATTATTGGCCTCTTGTTATCAATATAACGGGAGGAGGTCAGACCGCACAAACACGGTCGATCCTCCTCTATAACAACCCGAGATTTTATGAGAATTATTCTTTTTAATTTCTTTGATGTCTTTTGTTGTACGCTACACCAAGATTATCTTGCGCTATACGCAACACCGTATTAGCTTGCAATATACACAACACAATTCTTGGATCATGTTACACACAATTTCAATTTCATTTTGTGGAAATTATTTTACGCAACATTAAGTATAGATTTTTTTTAAATGAAATAAGTTTTGATTATGTTATATGAAATATTGAGTGTATATATATATCTATATTCAATGTATAAATGAAATATGGTTGGATTCTGTTATACGCAACAACAAAGGAGTATTGCACTACACGCAACCCTAACTTGGCTTACATTACATGCAATTGCGACCTTCCTTGATAGCGTGTGTAGTACGCAATACTGAGTTTCACTAAACGAGATATTATTATAATATTGTTTTGAACTAGCCGTTATGAATAGTAATACCCACTTTTTGAAATTTTATAAATTTCAACTTTTAAAATGGGCTTCATTTTTGGATTCTGAATATCCAAATTAGCCTAGGGTGAAATTTTGGTATTTTTCTGAAAACATTCAATTTTTGATGAATAGTGAAAACACTGGGTTACTATTTAAAAACCGACTTTTTATTTAAATAATTATTTATTTTATTTAAATTTATTTTAGGTAAAAATTGATACATAATACCTATATAAGTTCAATATAATTCATTGTAGTCATTTTATAATAATTTTAGATATATAAAAATTTTATTGAACTTTTCACCGTCGTTTACACAACTCCTAGGAGAATTTGCAAATTTACATAAAACATAATTTTACCACTTTTGTGAATGGAATTTCACAAATCCGAGAGACATGGTTGATTTAATTAAGTAAAATATGGTTCAATGAGATGAAAATAATTTTTGGTGAATAGTAACTTTTTACTTTTATTTACCACGGTTAAACGTAAATAGTGTAATTAAGGGTAAAAATGATATTATTATTACCCTAACACATTTCCTAATTCTATTGGATAAGTGTAATTTGACAAAAAAACAACCTTATGAGTAAAATATGACCATTTAGGGCCACTTGGATCAGATTAGGACATTTATTATTAATTTATTTAAAGAATGGTTAAAATAGTTAAAATCAAAGTTTAATAACTAAATCATTTTTAATATAGGGATATGCATAAGATAAATTCTACTATAAATATTAATTAGAAAGATAAAAAGTGTTACTACATAATGGTATTTTATTTGTAATTTTTAGACTTTAAATAATTTAATTTATTTATGACACAATGATGATGTATTAATTATATTATTAATGAAATATTGACATAATTGATGTTATAGATACCCAAATAAATGTAATTTGAGACTTTTTATGAATTCCAATAATTTTATAGGTTACTATGACATGTTATTATTGGTTTAAGTAACTTTTTTCGAACTAATAAGGCTGTTATGAGTTTCACAAAAATCCAATACCAAATAGTGTCAAAATTGACATAAAATAGTTTTTAAAACAAATATTATTTTATTAATTGTTATTGTATTCCTAAAAATTTAAGGTTCGGCCAAATTACTTAGATAAGGTTATATATATTAATAATAAAAAACTTTTGGTTCGTTTAACTTGTTATAGTAAGTTTATTAACCTTATAGTGTAAGAAAACAAGAAGATACGGTAAAAGTAAAATTATCTAACTTAATGATAAATCTAAATGATAAGGTTAAAATAGAAACCTAAACTTGTCTAAATTCTATTGGATGAGATGATTTCGACCCATCCCCACCTTAGATTATAAATAAATGAATTTGGAGCTATTAAAAATCGAATATGACTTTATAATAAAATAATATTTTTAGTTTTTCCTAAGGTGCCCCTCTCCTCCCTTAAAAAATGGCACCTCCTCCCTCACTTCCTCACACCACTTTGAGCCTTCAATCTCGGCCAAACCCTGACAATTTCACTTCCCCACTTCCCTATAAACATACTAGAGGTCCTGGTTTTCTTCAAATACCAATTTTAGTTCCCTAAGAGGAGGTCTCAAAGAGGCGCTTCAAAGAAGAGGTAATGTCTGTTACCGATTCTTTCAACTTTATTTCTTCTTCCACTTCTTCTTCTTTAGTTTTTTCATTATGAAGTAATAACATCAGTATCACTCATATAATGATATGTTATTATAATTTTTAAAAAATCTCATTTCACCTTCTATCCATCCTACGGAAAACGAAATCACCGCGCGTGCGTACGTACGGAATACCGTCTCCATGTCGTGGTGTAATCTGTTTTTCCAACACCACCTTACTCGGATGGGTATAATGGTGTAAAGAATAACTATAAATAGTTATTATAAAATCATAATGATTCTGATATATTATACCATCCACTCCAATTCTATTCAATAATTATGGGAATGACATCATCGCTCGTGCATGCGTACGGATTACCATCTCCACGACACGATGAGATTCATTCTCCATGAAAACCATACAAGAATGATTATAAAGTTTATATAAGGAATAATAATGAAATATATGAAATAATAATGCTACTGGATTTATATATATATATATATATATGTATGTCATCTATTTAGTTTCATTCAATTCAATAAGGAAACGAAAACAACGTTCATGCGTACGTACGGCCTACCCTCTCCATAAACGGTGTATTTCATTCCTTTTATAGATATATAATATATATGTATATGATGAATATATATATTATATATAAATAATTTTTTACATTATGGAATTATGTAAATCAGGATATAAGTAATAATATAAAGAATGACAAATCGAAACACATACGATAAATGAAATTATTTTACCCAAAACGCTACTTTAACATGAAATTTACAAAAGAAAGGGTAATATAATGTCATAAGTGAAACATATATGATATCATAAAAATTAATATGATTATTTAATAAGTCAAAAACATTATTTAAATCATTATACAATAGGTTCATATCCATACGAAGCATATCGGATCTAAGGTAATGGATAATTTTGCCAATCTCATTTTTATCCGAGATTGCTTATTCGTAAGTATTTATTGGGGTTATTTATATCATACATGTCCATGTTTTATAAAAGTGTTTTCATGTATGTTTAAATTCCTTTTTACCCTTTTTTGACTTTTACTACATGGTATGTAATGAATCTTTATTTTGTTTACGTTATGAGGTACTTTTTTGACTTTTCTGGCAAAAGTACGAGAAGAATGTTTTTTTAACTTATACAGCATGAACGGATTTTTACAGTTTTATAAAGCCTTATTTTCATGAAGCTTACTCCAAAATATTTCATGACTATTTTCAAAAAAAATCTTTTTCTTATAAGATTGCATGATGTTTTGTGAAAATAAATTGATTTTGAAGAAGAAAGGATATTTTCCTCAAGAATTCATTTCAAGTGTTTTATCAAAACCATTTTCCATCTAAGATGACATTATTTCATATGTATGTTTCAAGTATAAAGTCTCTATGATTTACATGGATTCACTTTTCTTATTATGAAATGATATCCATTTCTTTTATATGGATTATGTGATGATGGGATGATGTTTATGAAACCCATTTTATTCATTGGGTTATTATGAATGATGTATGTTTATTTTATGGAACAAGTAAGAATGATTTCACTATGAGATGGGTGGGACCTATATCTCCTTCCAATTCATTGGGTAAAGATTTATATCTCATGATATAGACATGGCTGGAATGGTAAGTTAATCTGGTTCAGTGTTACAGGACTGAAACGAGGAGTGAACTCGATTCAGAAAGGGACTTTGTCCACTAAGATGGTCTTGGCAGCAATGCAATGGCAACTATGGAAATCATATCATGTGCTGAATGGTTTCCACAATTAAATGTTTTATTCCCATTATATTTTATCATGTTTGATGTTTCGTTATGATATATGCCTTACATACTTCCACGATTTATGTCTTTGCTCAAGATTTTGATGTTTAAATTTCATGTTCAAGTTTTTGCTTCCAAATGTTTATGGATTGTTTTATGTTATCTATGTTTTCCCTTACTAAGCATTTGAGCTCACCCTTTTTATGTTTTATTTTCCCTGGGAAATAAAGAAAGGTTTTAGGTAAGGAAACAAAAAGGGGATGATCGTTATGGGAGTTTTTCAAGATATTTCAACATGATTAGAAGTTTATATTCTGAGTTTCCAAAGACACTAAACTATTACGATCCTTGTGTGTCTGTTTTTGTTATGTATTAAGTATTCTGCAAATGTAATTTAATGTCCATGTACGTCAGGCTTCGGGTCTATACATCCTCCCCTTTTGTTGTTGATCTTCTTCGTGGCTTGAAACGGAGGCGACGCGGTGTCGTTGCACCGCGCAGGAACGAGAGAACCGCGGTCGGAGCGGGCCGCGGTGGAAGAGTGTGGCACCGTCACACCGCACCGGTGAAGTCAAAGGAGGCCGCAGCCAGAAGCGGTCCGCGGTGGAGGGGCGCAGCGCCGTCGCACCGCGCCGGATGGGCAGAAGCCGCGGCCCATGGCCGCAGAGGATCAGGGTAGCGGCCGGCTAAGCCGGCCGCCAGCACCAGCTGGATGCGGGACCCCCCTCAGGTCCCGCGTTCACATTAAAGGCCGGCCTTAATGGCTGGTCGTTTCTTCAATCAAGGGGGGTAGCCCCCCCCCCCCCCTGCATCCCGCTAGGCCAAAATCCAAGCCGCCGGCCACGCGGGCCGGGCCGCCCGTGACGGGCCGTCCGAGCTGGGGCGCACCCCCGCACCGGGCCGGGCCGCACCTACAGGGCCCGACCACGCCCAAATGGGCTGGACCTGGACCTGGGTCAGTTCGACCCGGTTCGGTCTGACCCAGGGGGTATTGGGCCGGGATGGACCGGGCACAAACCCCCTGTTTACGGACAGATCTGTTCAAACACCAATAACATGGGATATGAACCTCCGATCAATGCACCATTAGTTACGTTGGGATCCTTGGATCGATGCGGTTGTTTCGGTATATTACACTCAAGGTTTATGAAAACTTTGTGTACTTACAGGTTGGTTCGAACATGAAACCAACCGGGCCCTCGGAGTGGAAACGCTTATAACTTGAGCTCCGGACATCCGATTGACGTTCCATCGACATTTTTGGATTCCTCTTAGTGTGACGGTTCTTTTGGATTACTACTCTTGATGTTTGGACATAGATGGAGTACGTTCGGGTTGCTTTTATCTTAAAAACCAACCAGGCCCCCTAGGACGAAAAAAAAAGGCAATAACTTTTAGACCGGGCGTCTGATTGACGCACCGTCTATTGAGTTGAGTTCCTTTTGAAGAGACGGAACTTTGTGATACATCAACACTAGAATTCGTGAAAGTTGATGTATCGAACCCCTTGGCTTGTGGAGCGGACCCTCCCGGAATCGAGCATGCTGTGTGCGGGAACCCTAGAGCTGACTGCGACGATGACGATGACTGTACATGAATCCTATGTGGGTTCGGGAGTGAGGATGACTGTACTTGGATCCTCTGTGGGTTCGGCAGCGATGGTGATTGTACTTGAATCCTACGTGGGTTCGGCAGTAATGGTTACTGTACTGGGATGCTACGTGTGTTCGGCAGTGAAGACTACTGTTCTTGGATCCTACGTGGGTTCGGCAGAGGAGATGATTCAGAGGCTACATCTAATCATCTCCACCCCTCCTCAGAAGTAGTATATCTGTGTGAGTTTAGTCTTGACTTTCAATCATTATCTACGATATGATTGACTTATTATCATGTGTGGATTGGGTTGTGCTTTCCTGGGTGGATTGGGTTGTACATTCCTGTGTAGACTGGGTTGAACTTAGGCTCATGAGTTGGGGAAGAACTGGAATTGATGACTTAGGTATATGTATGGGAATATACCTAAGTAGAGTTGGTTGATACTTCGTGATTGTATCTTTCCATTTTGTTTTATCCTTTGTGGATTCTGGGAGACCTTTGGGGGTCTCAGGATCCCTACTGAGTATCGTATACTCACCCCTGCACGGGCTATGCCAACACTACGTTGTGTTGGATGCAGACGACAGACAGAGCTGATCGTGGTGGAGGCTTGTGGAGCTGGACGGTACCTAGAGGTGGATCACTGGACAGGACTTACACGGAGCAGACGACTGGACCCGAGGAGCTGAGGAGACTATTTGTACCCTCCCTTTAGGTGGGATTTTCTGAGGACAGCTCGGAGTTGCTGCTTTACTTTTCTGCTGTTGTACTTTCTTTTCATTTGTACTTTACTTTTAGTTGGGTTTGTATTCTGGTCCATTTACTTTCCAGCAATTAATTTTATACTAAGTTTACTTAGTGTTTACTTCAGCTTTCGTACTCTGTGGTGTTTGTTTACTTAAAGTAAATACATTCCCTTTTTATCGGGATTTATGCCTTTGGTGCTAGTCGCCAGCCCCTGGCCTATGGAACGCGGGCTTGGGGTAGTCATGGCATGGGCCCCAAGGATGGGTTGTGACAATACAAGCCATTTAATCAATAAAAAATGAGGGGAATTAAACCATTTATATTATCATGTGAAAATATCATTGATAATAATAATTATTGAAATATCAATTAAGTAACCCTTTCTTATTGGATGTCCTGTCTAAGGAAAATGAAAACCAATATCATCAAGACGATTCATAAGACAACTTAAAAATATAGGTAGAAACTCATTTAATTTTTGGAAAAAAATTTCCTCATGAGATCATGTCTGAGCATCGAGGGGATATATATTACGGGACCTACCCGCCACTTCCAATCCAAGTCATTACTCATATAAATTAGTCGATTTAATTAATATACAACATTCCTTATGAAATATTCTTATTTAATAAAGATTATGGATTTATAAATATTTTCCAATATAATAAAATAATTTTCAAAGTAAATGCCATATGTAAAAATGGTATATATTTTAGGAAATAAAAATATTAATAACCCAATAATGTGGATATTTATGGATATTTATAATCAAAAATGTTTATAGAATTGTGATTTTTCCAATAGAAAGTTAACAATGATAGAAGAAATTGATATTGCAGTGATAACTTTTACCATATAATAATTTTCAAGCTTAACCCCATGGGTGAGTGAATTCCAATTTAATCTTAAAATACCATGAATTATGAGTAAATAATTATATTATATTACAAGTGTGTAGAATATGTACAACATTAAATTGAATTGATGAAATAAAACAAATAAGTCTTAATGGAATGTAAATTGAGATGAAATCACATAACTTGTGTTTCATTTTTGGTGAATATCATTTTAACTCGTATATAATGGTTTTAATAATGTTATTAAATTATAAAAAAACATTTTTATAATATCATATATTAACTTATTATGATATCTTATTACCTGTATGTTAATAATCTTTCTTTATTTTCATTGTGTCATGTGTTAATTGTCATGGTTTCTGAGTATGTTTTGAAATGTTATCATTTTTTCTTCTTACATAGGTCATGTTTTCATAATCTCCAGGATGTAAAATATTATGTAAATATCATATATATATTCCATATATAAGTTTTTAGAATAATCCATAAAATTATGAGATAGAAAATAAAATGCACCATTCATGGAGATGGTAGGTCTACATATGCATGAATACTACTTCTATTTCATTATTTTATATAAAAGAATGAAAATTAAATGATATAATTGTATATTATAATTTCATTATCATTTTTATGTCATATATTTCACATATGTTTCTAAATACCATTCTTAACACAATCCATGTATGTCATGAACAAATAACATCACGTTGAGGAGGCGGTAGTCTACACGTCCACAAATGATGTTATCGTATTCCAAAAAAATAGAAATCATAAAAGAATATGTTATTTAAAAATTGAAGAATAATAATGTCATAATATATATCATATATATCATATATAAACTATAAATCCAAAATTATTCCAGCCTTGAAAGGTTACAATGGAAGAACGAACGATATCCATTTCATGAGGTGGTCGTCCACGATACACTTGAATGACGATTGTGTATCCCATTTGATAGATGTGCGTGAATGATTAGGTAAACACATTATCATAAAAACAAATTTTTATATTTAATATAATGATTTTATAATATAATCATGATATTAAATTAATTTAATGTGTGGAAAAGTAAATGAAACAATGGCGATCGTTGAAGAATGTTACCTCTTCTTCAGGTAACTCTTTTTGGTTTATACCTAATGTATTTCTTAGTTTGATTTATTACCGAAGTTAGGATTCTAAAATTAGGTTATAAAAGTTGGTAGCTTATTTTTTTTTATTATTTGGAGGATCCAAATGGCTTTAGAGGTTTGAATAAGGTGGATGGGTGAGTTCCTTTTTATAGTCGATAAAGAATGACATTCTTATAAATATAAAAAGGTAAACACTATTAAGAGATCTCCCTTACATAATGTGCCTCCAATAATGATCCAAATTTGATAAAAGGGAGTATAAGGTAATATTATGTGAAAAAGTATTTTTGGACATGTTTATAGTTCATTGTGGCCATTATGTTTATGGTTTACTCCCTTGTTGACCTAAACTATTTTTCTTAATCGCTCTAATTAATTTTAATTACACGTAATAATATTTTTGGTAAAAACCTAAGTTTAATATATGAAAAATTATAAATTATTTTTATTCCAAATATTGAATCCATTTTTTAATTCCAATCATAAAATTGGGAGAAATTAATTTAAATTTATCCCCACAGATGGGACGAAAACACGGGTTTTAAAAGTAAAATGATCAAATGTTTGAAATGTTATCATATCCAATTTAAATTTGAAATTTAATAAAATGGAATAAATCAGAATAATTTATTTTAAATTACACTAATTTATATTTAAATCCAATTAAAAATATAATTTTAGAGTATAAATTATTAACACGAAAAATGCAGTTTTCGATTAAGATTCGTTATTTTTCACTATTGATCAAAAAATGAAACTTCTCTGAAAAATACAAAAATTCACCCAAATATAATTTTAATGTTCCAATTTCAAAAATAGAGTTTATTTTAACATATACACTTTATAAATGTTTAAAAATGTTGATTTAAAATAGGTTTTCCATTAAAAGTTGGTAAATCTGCCTAGAGAAAAATACAATTATTAAGCGTAAAACTACATTTATTCTAATATTATGATTTTCAAATATATAGGATGAATATAAAAACATTTTTTCAACTATATGTATATATATTTATATCATTAATATCATTAGGTAATAAAAATTAATTTAATTTTTTAGGATAAAACACGTTTGTGATAATAAAAAACAATTCTTTTATATTTAATTGGTTTTTGTTTTCATTTATAATAAATTGAACACCAAACAATTCATTTTATATCTTTAGAAACCAGACATTTTCATATATTATTTAATATCATTCATAACCTCTAATTTAATGTCTAGTTTATACCTTATTATATTAAATAATAATATTTTAATAATATATTATTGTTAAAAAAAACTCAGCCTTGTGTGTAATGTAAGCAATCGAAGAAACTCATCGTTGCATGTGATGCAAGAAAATTCAGTAATGTGTGAATTGAAATCAACTAAATTTATTTAAAAATTTTAATATACCAGAAATTCTCAATACATTATATTTCTTTATACATTTTTTTTCATTTCATAAATGTTATCGAATACATTGTTCTTAAATTAGAATTTTCGGGTGTTGCATTCTCTCCATCTTAATAAAAAAATTTCCTCACAATTCAAACATGATCTCAACAGTCTAGGATATTATATTTGAAAATTACCTTATTGAAAACCCACAATTTAAGAATATTTAAGAAAATAACCTCTTAACAATAGAGAATGATAAGTACAAATGTTACATGGAATAACATATAACTATGACTATTAGTAGGATAACATTAGTAGAATGTGGAGAAAAATACATAGAAGAAAAGCATAAATATTTTTTGGGGTAATTGAGGTTATTTATCACAAACAATTGAATGATCAACTGAATGTTGAGGGCCTAAAATCCATAAATTTTTGATGATTTAAAAGACCATTGATTCAATAAAAATTAATGTACTGTGATAACATTTTAGTAAAGGATCATCTTCCTAATATTGATTAATTATTTTACTAAATAAAATTTATAAAAATATAATTACTTCCAGTATTTCTATAAACCCAATTTATTCCTTTGGTTATGTTATGATCAATTTAAACATCATCCTGTTACTCCCAGGAAATTAACATCTAAAAAATGTTCTATGCCTGGAGCACTAAAATTTAATTTTAATGGATTATAAGATCTATAAAACCAGTCTTTATGTTTGTTTCTAACTATTTTCCCAAGATAATAGAGTTAATACATTAATATCTAAACATAAAATTTGATAACACTAGTTCCTCATTAACATTTATACATACATTTTTTTAGTTAAAATCAATGATATAGTAACCAGGACGTCATGTAGGCCAATGATATGCGTGAAACCATTATCGTCCTTCAGTCATTGGTTCAAGCCACACCTCCTTATAGTTTTTCCTTTTTCTAAAACCCTAATAATATAATTTCCAAAATATATATTATTTACATCATTGAAATGAGGTTAGTAAATAAATTGGATTTTAGCAAATGTTTTCAATACAACCCCAATAGATAAATATTTTATCCATTTATTTCCACATAAGTCATTCTTTTGTCTCTAGTTTATCATTATGAAGAGGTAATTGACTTGGGTAATGCCTTGGTTCCCCACATTTATAGTAATGATTCATAATTGTGTCATTAGGATTAGTTTCATTTCCTTCTGTCATATACTTCATTTTTATTCATAAATTTATTACTTTATGTCCATCTTTCCCATATATAAAGAATTTCCCCATTCCATTAAGATAATTTCATGGGTTCAACCTTCCACCTTTATTCCATGATGGAAATCCAGCCTTGATTTCTCTATATCCTACAAGAATCTACCTCTTAGTATTTTATATCCTCCTCTTCTTTGGAGAGTTCATGAGTTAGTTAAGGTATATTTTGATATCATATTTTGGGGAAAATGATTAGTCATAAACTTGATATCTTTCATTTAAATGATCACCTTATTTTTTCTCATTGTTACAAACTTTTCCTCCATGATTGATGATAAAATGACTCTTTTGGGTTCCAACCATTGACTAAAACTAGAAATAATAGTGTGAGTAACATAACCACAGTTATAAAAACATATAATCATTTGTAGGATATATAAATTATGACATATTATTTTTAATATGAAACATATTAGTTTTAACCTTGGATATTAATTTTCATCGTATATTAAATTACATAATAATGTTTTTCAATGAAAATGTGAATTATCCATACAATTACCCTCAGGAGTGTCAAACCAAGTGTGTGGTAAGGCCTATTTTCATGTACAGGGTTATGCTAAGGTCAAGTCCATTACACCTTTTCTAAGTTTATACACCTTGGTACATTTATTCCAGAACCAAATCACTTCTAGTATTTAGATGGGGATGTATTTATAGTAAACCCAAACAATCTCTATATAAATATAACATTATGATATTATTCTATACTTATCCTTAAATTATACCTTAGGGTTACGTTCTCAAAATTATGTTTTCCTAAATATTGATCCCAAGGATTCTACTAAAATTCCTATCATACCAACTATAGAAACTTGACCCCAGTAATCCCAGAGTTTGTGTATACTACCATTTAATTAACATGATTACGAGGAATAAAATCCCAAATAAGTGAAGAGCTTTGTAGTCTTAGTAAACTAGAAACATACATGAGTCTAACGTTACAACTGGATACACAAATAAAAGCATAATTTTTTAGTATAAATTTATTATGACATAGAATATAAATTCATATATTTCTCAATACATATCTTTTATTCTTTGGGATGGAAAAAAGGGTGAGCTAAAATGATCTATATTGGTTAACTATTGTGGAAATAATAATTAATCAATGGACATAATAAATATGGGAAGGTAAGTTACTAAATATACATTCAAAAAAATAAATAAACTGAGAGGGATTGAGTAAAAACTATTTCATGGTAAGTAATATAGAACACATTCCATATGAAATATTTAGATATGGAAAAACAATATGGAAAGGTAAATAACTGAGAACACATTTCATTCAGTCAATAAACTACGAATGAAATACATCAATAGATTTTATAATGTGAAAATCTCATGGATAATAATAATAATAATAACTAAAATATCATTAAAGAAATTTTTAATTATTTTATGTCATTTGTGAGGCACATGAAATACTATACTATGTATAACTTTCACAAAATGATTTAAAACTACAGATAGAAACCCGTTTAATTTTCACAATTGATTTTTCCCATGAGAACCTTCCAATGTATTGATGGGATATGTAAAGTATGTACCTCAACCATCACATACAATACAAATAATTACTCATAATTATTAATCTATTTAATTAATAAATAATATTCCTTATTAAATATTTGTAGGGAGTAAACAATATGGATTTATCAATATTTCCTTGGATATTCAAATAATTGTGAAAGTAAACAACATATGAAAACATTTTATAAGGATTAGTTAATAATAATATCCATCAACCATAAGTGTGGATATTAATAAAAAAATTAAATTGAAAAATTATTCTAATAAATTGATTTTTTAGTATAATGTTATCAATCAAAAAAGAAAGTGATGTTGTAAAGATAACTTTTACCACTTAGTAATTATCAATTCTAAACCCATTGGTTGAGATAATTCAAAGTAAAACATAAAATACAATTATTTATGGGTAAATAATTATATTAAATGAAAAAGGGGAATATTATACAGCACATTAAATGTAATTGGTGAAATACAACAAATAAGCCTCAATGGAATGTAAATTGAGATGAAATCCCTTACCTTGTGTTTCTTTTAGGGTGAAAATAATTTAACCTCATGTATAATGGTTTTAAGAATGTTATTAACTTATAAGAGAACCATAATCATATTTATAATATCATATATTAATTTATTATAATATGTTATTACATATATTTTAACAATCCTTCATTATTGTAAACGTTTTAGATGTTAATTTTCGTACTTTTCGAGTATGTTTTAACTTGTTATCTGTGTTATTCTTATGTAGATAATGATTTAATAATCTAGATGGTGTAAAAAATTATGTAAATATCATATATATTGTGTATATATGTATTTTAGGAAATCTATAAAATTTTGATATAGGAAATGAGATGAACCATTCACAGAGATGGTAGGTCATACGTACGCATGAAAGCCACTTCCATTTCATTTTCATATTTAAAAAAAATGAAAATAAAATTATATATATATATATATATATATATATGTATATTATAATTATAGTATCATATTTATGTCATATAGATTAAATAATTATATTAATATCATCCTTAATGTATTCCATGTTTTGTGTCAATGAATCACATCACTTTTAGGAGGTGGTAGTCCACACATCCACAAACAATGTTCTCATATTCCCACATAATGGAAATCATAAAGGTGTGTGTTTAATAAAAATTATAGAATCATAAATACTTCAAAAAAAATGTCATATATATCATATATAAACTATAAATATGTCATTATTATAACATTTAAATGTGGTAAATAATGAATGAACAACACCAGTTCGTGAGGAAGTAGTCCGCCGTACACACGAACGATGATTGTGTATCCCACTTGATGGTTTTATGTGAAAGAATAGGTCTAAATATTATCTTAAAAAATATAATTGTACTGAATAAACTTATTTTATTATATAATTATTATATAAAAATAATTTAATGGTTGGATAAGTAAATGAAACAAAAGTGATCATTGAAGAACGTTACCTATTATTAGGGTAACTCCTTTTAGTTTATACCAAAATACATCCTTAGTTTGACTTAAAACCCAAGATAGGAATATAATATTAGGGTAATAAACTTGGGATATTATTTTGGAATGGTTTTGATGATCCAATGTCCTTGATAGGTGTGAATAAGTGTGAGGTGTGAGTGCCTTTTTATAGTGGAGGATGAGTGGCATTCTTGTAAATATAAAAAGGTAAACAATATTGAAAGGTATCTCTACCATCATGTGTCTCCAATAATGACCCAACATAAATAAAATGTAGTATATGGTCTAAATATTTCAATAAAATTATTCTTTTACCTGTTTCTAGTTAATGTGTGTCTTTAAGATTTGTCTTTAGTCCCTTGTTAAGCTAATTTTCTCTCAATCATTGAAATTAATTTCATTTAATTTCTCAAATATTTTTTTTGGTAAAAACCTAATTTTAAATTATTATAAGTTATATATGATTATAATTAAAAATATAGAATCCATTTTTTCAATTGCTAATCTCATAGGTGGATGAAATTAATTTAAAATTAATCCCCTAAGCGAGACAACGAAGCGAGTTTTTAATGTAAAATGTTGAAATGTTTGAAATGTTTTTATATCCAATTTCAATGTGAATTTAATTAAAAATAACTTAATTGTATTAATTTTTGTTTATTTTAACTATTTAATCATTAAAACTACTTTAATTTATAATTTAACACCATATTATTTACACAAAGAAGTATTTTTCAATTAAAATTCAGTTTTTTCAATATTCATAAAAAATGAATCTTCTTATAAAAATACCAAAAAAGAATAATAATATAATATTTATATTAAAATTTATAAAATTAAGTTTATTTTGACATATAAAATTTATAAAATTTCCAAAAATTGGATTTCAAATAGGTTTAATATTAAAAATGGTACATCTGTTTTTAGAAAAATACATTTTTTATGCATATAATGGAATTATTCTTATGTTATGATTATTTAATCTATTTGATGAATATATAAAATATTTGAATGAATATATAATATATATTTAATTAATATTAGTCAGTAATATTAATTAATTTCAATTATTAGGATAAAACACCTTTGTTAGGATAAAACATTTCCTTTATATTTAATTGGTTTTTATTTTCATTTCTAATAAATTGATTACAAATGAATTAATTTTATATTTTTGTAAACCATATATTTTCATAAGATAGTAAATACTATTAATTTACACTAATTCAATTATATGGTTATATTTTTTATATTAAATAATAATATTTCATTAATATGTTGTTGTTCTGTAAAACTCAGTCTTGTGTGTAACGTAAGAAATGAGAAAAACTCATTATTGTGTGCAAAGAAAGCTAATTCAGTACTATGTGAATTTAAATCTATCAAATTTATTTAAAATATTATTTATACCATAATGTATTTATATTTTATATTCCTTTCAATATTTGGTGTCGTGAATCATACACAATATCAAATATAATGTTATTACATTATAATTTTGGGTGTTACATTAATACATTACACCTAATGAGATTTTCAAAGCCCAATTATTTCTGAAATTATACAATGTGTTGGAATTAAAATTCATTAATCACATACATGAAATATAGAATTTATATGAATTGAAAACATTCAATATCTCATCAAGTCAAATTTATAGCTCGAGGAACCCACAATATTCATGATTCTCATAGGAGATTGTGGATATTATGTAAATTATGATTCAAGATATAATATCATGTAAAATTAAAGATAGTGTCCACTTAAAGAAAATAAATTATTTTAATGATTTAAAATTTGTGTAACATTCATGCCTATATATACTCACAATGACCATTGTAGATAGAGAGTTGGGATGTATGTTTTTCACTCATTTTCTCCTCAATTTATTCTATGTTTTATTTATGTACTCACCTGTAATTTAGTCCATTAATAATTTTATCAAATCATATTGTGATTATTGTTATATATATATATTTTCTTATATCATTTAAATTCAATTTCCATGTCAACACATGTTTCACCAATAATTTCCATTTGAATTCAATGCATTCATTGTTTCTTCATTAATTCCTACTTTACAGTAATATTATGATTGATTCATACTTGTTTTAATTTTGGATTTCATATTTCCGAATTTATTCATGATTATGATAAGAATTTTTATTATTCATTTTATTTTCTCAACACCATCATATGTGGATAATCTGCTCAGGGTTAGGGGTTGAGAGTAAGGGTTTTTCTAATCCTAATGAATATATAATTTAACCTTGGAAACCCTATCTCTTTTAATTAGGTAAACAATATTTCTCACATTCCCTTTAACATCTTGGACCATGTGAGGTGAAATTGGAAAAACCTGACTTCATTTTAATTGAGAATGTAGAGTCCCAGTTTTTCCTTATAAGAATATAGAATATTTCTAGGAATATTCCAAGAGCTAGGTGTCGATACAGCGTGCAATTTTGAGGCCTTATGTGCCCGAAATAAATTATTCAAAAATATTTAGTATATTCTATAATATTTACACAGAAAAAAAGGATATCTGTTAAATGGTAGCTCATATCAGAGGCCACAGTTGTGTCTGGAACGTGGAATTTATCCTAGGAGGGGTATAACTTTTGTCGGCACAAGTCTTCTATGAGAATAGTCACCCATGGGGAAAATTTTAAATAAAATAATTGACCATAATTCTTTTATATTGAACACCAAATCCAATTATATTCATACAGGGACTCTAATTGGAAATCTGAGACTGTTGTTGAGTTCATAATGGAGAGTTTTGCCTAAGCGCAACAAAAAATGAGAGGTTCTGGGAGGTTGGGATTCAACAACCACTGGCAGTTTCCTATAAATAAAAATTTAGTGAAATGATATACACTTAGATTATTTCTCTCATAGATGGTGGAGATCTAGATATATGCTTCTAATTGTGATTCAATATCCAAACATCATCGGATCATGACAAAACTGTGGGTGCTAGTAGATTAGATCGCAACGAACACAACAGCGAATTCAAAATCAAGGTACGATTTCTATTTCAGCTTCTATAGCTCCTCATTTAAATCCTTTGTTGTCATTTTCAATTTCTATTATAATTCCCAGCTTTAGAATCCTTTTTGATGGCCAAACTAACAATTTTCATCATTTATTTTTATTCAGGATCACCTGTTCTTTGCGTTCTTCATCATTCTTCGATGATAACTTTTCATAATGCTCAAATGACCTTTTATCTTGGATCAAGATGCTTATATATGAATCTATTGACCTAAAGAGTCCTTTATCTATACTTGTATTATTTTTTCATGTGTTAGAGGAGTTGTGGAGTCTAGAAGAAGATCTGCCAACTTTTTTTCACCTCGAAACATCGATTATTTTTCAAGAAAAGACCACAGCTGTGTAGATCGTGTCTCAGACTTTCTGTATCTTGTTTGGGATCTGTTTTCTAACCACCAGGGTGTCCCTGGTGATCTGTAGAAGATATATGGAGTCTGATAGAAATGTTGGTGATGCCACCACATGAAGGAGGCCACAACGGCTTCATGCTGTGGCGGTTGGGAGCTCGTGCACACGGGGCGCACCGGGTACGGAGGCCGGTAGAGTGAACTGGGCCAGCCGGAGTGGGGTGGACCAACCAGAGTGGGCCGCTCCATCCAGAATGGGCCTGGTTAGTCTGAGAAGACTCCAAATGTTTTTATCTTCTAAACCAAATGTCTTGTTGATGCATCGGTGGCGACCACTAGTTCCTTTTATCGAGGAAGGCCTTTTGAGGTTGGTTTGAGATATTTATGTCTCGGTCTCTAGGGTCGATGGAAGGAAACGTCCAATAATTATAATAATAATAATAATATAATTATTATTTAGATACTTTTGTATCATATTTATCTCTTGCATCTGATATCTGATCAACATATCATCGTAACCCTGTAATTGAGAAAGACTTTTTAGGATCGATTTTGGCAGCTTAAACTAAAATGGAGGTGCGGGCCCCATGAAGCTCGATTAGGGTATTTGTGGTGAATTGTGAATTTTTCACCAGGTGTCCATTTTTTTGAATGAATATCCAATAATGTGTGTTTTTTCAAGAGGATTTAAATGGATCATTCCATTTGATGTGCTTTGGGATTGTGATGTGGGTTCTATGAGCCACCATTTATGAAAAATGATGAAAAATTATGTTTCTTCATCAAGAGTCAGATTCAAGAAAATGAATAGTCGAACCTATGCATTTTTTCCAAAGTATCATTAAGGTGTGATCTGTTTGGTCATCCATGACCATATAAGGAGGTAACTCAGTAAATTTATGTTTTCTCCCCTTTTGAACCGACAAAGAGCATTGTGCACTTGTCAGCCTTATGTCTAGAGGTTCCATGTACTATAGGAGTACATTGGAATGCCTAGGGGTACATTATTGTTTTTTAGTACCTGATTATTCATAGGTACAAGGTCAAGAAATGAGGCAAGGCCACACATTATGTGGGCACCACAGGTTTTGTACACCTCTTAAAAAATCTTTTACCTCTCCTATCTTCATCTTCTGAACTCAGATTTTTTCCCATGATTAGCCTATACTTAGTGATTTTCTGTGTAAAATGTGATGGTTCCCTTGGAAGTGGATTTCAAGTTATGATACGAAAAATCTTGAGAATGAGTCATATCTGAGGAGGCGCTTGATGATGGCTATGATCAGGCAGAATCACCAAAGCAGTACCGAGCTTACACCCCAATAGGACAGCACAATCACATTCTTGGTGATCTTTCGAGAGGTAACATACCATAAGGATATCCAGTATAGTTCCTTGATGCATTTTGAGTGGTACCCTATAGTTGATCTGGGCATCGGACCTTGATGCCTCTAGAGTGGTACGCTCTAGCAGGGATGGGCATGGGTCCTCGACGAGACTAGATTGGCACCCTCCTGGTAGGCTGGGCATGGGTCCTTGATGACACTAGAGTGGCTCCCTACAGTGGGGATTGGCATGGGTCCCCAACTTTAAGGCATGACCTCTTGACTATGTGGATCAATGATGAGAAATACATTGATGTATACTTGGACTCATGAGTAATAGGGGATCCTTTCCCACCGAGACTCATCCATCTGATGCAACATAAAACAGTGCAGGTGAGTCAGTGTTGCCTAATACGGATAGTATCAAGTTTGGGTTATTGAGTCACTTTGACTTTTGTGTTCAGGGAATACATGTGGGACGATGGGCATCGATGGTGGTTACATCTAGGACTATTGGGGAATCGTTTCTTAGGGTGAGAAGTGCTATATTAATCCCCTTACACTCTTGTTTGGGCTTCTTTGACTATGTATGTATATGTATCATATTTCTATACCCACTCATTGGGTTTTGGTTACTCTCCATCTAGGAGAAGTGAATACGCATGAGGTATGCCACGTGCTTTATGTGTCTATATTATCATGGATGGATGAGTCTACTCTCCTACTATGGGTAGTGATGACTTGACGAGAAGTTCATCTTATCACCCTTTCTATATCCTTATGTTTTGGTTGAGTTTACTTCACTGTCTTCTTGGGTAGATTTGTACTCTCTTTTACTGTTCCTTGTTCTATATACTACTACCCTCTTCAGTATATCTTTTGATGCTCCCTTGAGTCTTCAGGGAATCCTATTATGTATTTATATACTCACCCATGCTTGGTCTTTGAACGACATTGTGTTACCTTGAAAATGAAGTACATATTGATCATGAAATCAGAGGATATTAGGTATATGTGTTACTTCGACTGCGTGTGGTGGTTATATCTTGGGATTCAAGAGTTGGCACTCCTAGCAGTTTTAATTTTCAACTTATTACTAGGTTGTGTCACTCTTCTTTTTGGGCATGTATTTTTCCCCTTTACCTTTAAATTTACATTACATCACATGTAATTTTACTATTTAGAGGTCGATGCATATTTTTGGTTTATATATAGCAGTGTTGTATCTTCTTCTTTCCCTCTAAACTTTTTTATTGATTTGGTTGTGTGTGTCTATGTAGGTACTAAGGAAAAGGCCTCCATGAGTTTATTATGCCTTCTGTGCTTATCAATAGCCCCTAGACTATGGAGGCGAGCTTGGGGTAGTTGTGTCTTTAGAATCAGCATGGGTTAGGTTGTAAAAAGGAGGTCTCAAAAGTGGTTCGACCCTTGGTACATTGTTCAGATGTTTCCCGTAAAAATTATTCATTGGGTTTATGGAAACAGTTTAAATGTGCCCCGAGTAAGGCTCTCAAGCTAGGGACTCTAGTGATGCTGTACCAGATGATGTTTCCACTCACTGGGACCAAGATTACCCATTTTTCAACTCAACATGCTAAGACATATGTTGCAAGGATCATTGGTACACGAATCATTTAGAATTGAGTCTTTGACTATCCTTATTGATTTATAAATCCATCGTTTTTGACATATACATATATATGCTCCCTGACCGTGACATGCCTTGATCATATTCAGGATGCCTCCATAATGATAGACAGCCAGGATACCAGCTCCAGTCCATGATGATGAACCAGTGAGCAAAGAGACCTCGATTCAAGATGCATCATATGATCCCCCTTTATCTAGGTTGGTAAGTAGTAGAACCTCCACCTGTGGAGCAGCAGTTAGTCCCAGCAGCACAGACCGATGATGAGCACAGTATGAGAACACATCATGGGTTCTAGTATGAGAGGCCACTAAGGTTATGCGATAATCCATACCCTCAGGTAGTGGAGTTTTGGATAGAGTTTGTGGTTTGCCTCTTCAAGCTTGTTCGAACACCAACAGATCAGATGGTGGATTTGGAATCCAATATTTTCCATAGATCAGTTGGATGTTGGTGGATTATGATTACTCATATCCACATGAGTTGAAACTCATATGCGATGACTTAAAACATCTATTATGTACGGAGTACTACCCCTCATAATTATTGTCCATTTTGATTCATGGAGCTTCTAGAGATTTATTAGGGAGGGGTGATAGTGAATGAGTACGCAACTAGGTTTTTAGACCTCACACAATACTCCCTAAACATGATCTGTGATGGTAACTTCCTAGCCCATAAGATGGAGCAGGGTCTCCACAGAGAGATCCATGCTAGTGTAGAGCACTGGGACAACAAAGGTTGTGTCGTTGTTATGTTTGTGTTGGGTGTGGTCACATAGCATGAGACTGCCCCCAACAAGACATTCTAAACTTCCTAGTAATATAGTGAAAAACCCTCCATGGCAGAGACTATTCCCTAATAAGGGATCTCCTAAGATTGGATAGGGTGGTCCCCAGGGATTCCATGCCGGAAGAGGAGATGGAGATGTTTTGGTTGATGGATGATGCTATGAGATCCTTCCACCACCACCAGGTAGCCCACGTTAGGCTCCGAGAGCTGGCATCTGGGGCTGTGGATAGTATCATGTTTAGGATGGTTACAATACTATAGCATGCAAGATGATAATATGTACACTATATATTTTCCACCTTTTTTCAATAGAACAAGTTAGAGACTATGTGAGGTAACCTTTTCTCCCAACTTCTTAGTTGAACTTTTATAGGGGTGACACATGGTGTTGGTGTAACAATGATTTGGTGTTATTCAATGTAGTGTTGAATGAATGAGGAAATAGGGGTTCTTCCCCCACCATGATCCATTTTTGTGATGTGATAAAAACTATGAGGGTGAGTCAGTGCTGCCCAAAGCATATAGTATCTAGGTGTTGTAGATGAGACCCTATGATATGTGTATTCCTGATGGAGTTGTAAAGTGCAGTTTCAAAGTAGGTCTTGGCATTGCTAGTGGTGTTTTTCTGCTTGAACTCATTTTTATTGATATACCACTAGTGGGATCTGTAGAGTGATGGGTTTTGGGGATTACTCTCGGTTCGAGAGGGGAAAAAATTTGGGTTATTCCATGTTCTTTTTGTGTCAATCCTCTTGACATTGGATGATTTGACTCACCTTACCTAACCATTGGTACCTTGAATTCTCAATTTCAAGTCCTAATGTTATCATGTATAGGTTGAGGTGAGGGAGACCCCCTGAACAGGATGACACAAATCACTATCTGGTGATGGCTGTGGAAATATTCACCTTGAGAATGTGGAAACACTACATTGTGGGAGAACTCTTTGTGGTATTTTCAGGCCACCAAAGTCTGAGGTATGTTTTCACACAGGGAGACTTGAAACTGATGCGATGATGCTCGGTTTAACTTTCTATGGGATTATGACTTCAAGATAGTTTATACACTAAGAAATGTAAATTTTTTTGCATATTCCCTCAGTTGTAAGTCTCATGATCAACTATTGTGAGAAGTTTCAAAGTAGTTAACTTCCCTGTATCTGGTCATGGTGGAGCAGGAGGGTATATTTTTCTCCATCCAATGGTGTTGACTCCACTTCTTGAGTGTGTAAGAGAGTCTCATTTGTGATACATAAACTGTGAAACCTTGTTTGAACAGATATACTTAAATGTTTCAGTAGATGAATATTTTGAAAATGGAAATCATGAGATCCTATTCCAAGTGAAAATGGTGATACTGATCACAACGTGTGTTATGAAGGTTTTTCTGAAAAGGAAAACTATCCTATAGTTTTGTTGGGCCGTTCAGGACCATGCAGAGAGATAGAGAGGTTTTCTACCTCCTTTCTCTACCCCAAATAGATGGAGTGTGAACCAAAGACTCCCAAGTGTCACAATTGTAGAGATATGTGTATGTTCCTACCCATGTTATCAACGTGATATGACTATATAAGGACATACGATCCCTTTGGTTCACGAGCTGCCCCATCAAGGAAATGTACAGGTTTTTCTGGGAGTGGGAGATCCAGGTGTGAGCTCAGTATCCCTAGTTTTTTCCCTAGTATTTCATTTTTGGGACAAAAATATTGAAGGAGGGGATGATGTAGAGACCCATTTTTTCTTGTAAGACTTGGTAATATTTCATGGAATAATTATAGAGCTATTATTTGATATGACATGCAATTCGAAGGCCCGGTGTTCCTAGAATAAAGTATAAAAAAATATTCAGTTTATTTAATATTATGCAAGTGATGAAAACAGGATATCTCTTAAATGGTAGGTCGTATTAGAAATCTATGGCCATGGTTGAGTTCGAATCGTGACATTTACCCTTATGGCAGTATAATGTTTATTGGTGTAGGAATTATGTGAGAAAAATTACCTAGAAAAAAATTGTAAATAAAATAACTAAACTTAAATATTTTATTTCAAATGTAGAATAAAATAAATTTAGAATGAGGACATGGATTAAGATTCTAAAACTTCCATTGATTTTGAAATGGGGTATAATTCCTCAACCCTAGCTACCCAGAGTCGGGGCATTATTAAAATCATTGGCATGATCACAAGAGATCGTGTTTCGAAAGACCGATTAGTTTAGTAGCCTTGGAAGTACTAGATACATACCTAAATTTTTTATTACATCATGAAGTAAAAAAAACAACATCGTTGCGTCACCTTTGAACACACTTATATACCTTAGAATATCCTTTCAGGACAATCATAATATAATTCTTCACATACAGGGAAAAGAAAACACAAGAAAAGGGTGAGCTCAGATGCTTAGTATGGATAACAGTATAGCGGAAACTATCATAAATAAGTATAAACATTTAATCCAATGTATAAGACTAAAACACCAGCCTTTTAAACATAAAATTCAGCATAATATGGAAAATAGAAATCAAATAATTTCATTTAATTATTCACATGGATATTATACTAGTTGAATAATCACATGTAATATCAATACCCAATTTCATAATGATGGAATGCATAATGTCGGACATCATAACCACATAGTCAAGGCCTCATTCCAAGACTTCAAATAATATTTTTTCAAGTTCTTGTTCCAAGACACTAGTTTGTCTAATGAGACCTACCAATGGATTGAGGAGCTATATTAGGCTCCAACAATCACTTATAAAGTCCAAATTCATTCCTCACATGAAAATGTTGAAACATATCATAAAAATTCGTATTAAAACTAGCACAAAAAATGTCAATACTTTAACCATAAACCATGAATGGTATAGAAATTTCACATCCAAAGTAAAACATTTCACAAAACCTTTAATACAATATGGAATATTTTATCATCATTTAAAAGTCAAGTAATTATAAAAAACATTTATCTTGATAATATTTCTATAAGATTGTAAGGGGATCTTTGAAGGTGTTATAATGGCGGAAAATAGCCACACCCGTCGTATAAGTTAAAAAACAATCTTTCCTTAATTTTCTGAAAAGGTCATAATGTACCTTGTTTGGAAAGAGACGGAAATATTTCTTTCATACCATGTTATAAAAATTCAAACAAGGGTATAAATGAATTTAATCCATATTCTAGCAAATAGTTAAAATGTTTTGAAATACATTTTTATGAAACACATATGAGGATGATAAAGAGGTCCCATTAGATACTTACATACAAACAACCTCGGATTATAAAGAGATTATAAAATTAGCCCTTAATTTGTACTTTTCCTTGGTCGAGAGTATGTTAACCTCCTATATAATTGTTAAATAATTGTTAATAAATTATAAAAGAACCACATAAATAAATATGATATCGTATATGATCATCTAATATTGCTTTGTTAATAATATTTTAGTAGTATCATTGTTTCAGTTGTTAACGGATTCATTTTCCTTTATATAGTTTGTTATGTAAGTCATATTTTTTATAGATAGGATGTGTTTGATTTATATCCACAACGATACTATTTTCTTAAACATTATTTTTAATCATTAAATGAAAATTATTCTTCAGTGGTTGCGATGGGGAATGGATCTCATAGCATTCGTCGAGACGGTAATCCGTACGTACGTACAAGCGACAATATCATTCTATTGATGGTGAAAATGTATGTAATTGGATTGTATATCACATATAAATAATCTTTAATAAGTAATATTTATTATTTATATCAATTATACTCATTATTATATCCATCCAAATAACAATGTGTTGAATAAAAAAATACACCACAACGTGCAGACGGTAAGTTGTGCGTACGCACGTATGGTGACATTGTCATTAATAGGATTGATAGAGTAATGAATATGGTTGTAAAATATTTATAATAACATCACATTATGTAGAAGTTTAGGGATTTATTATTTTGGTATGGAAACAAAAAATAAATATGAAGTGGAAGTGGAAGATGAAAATAACTTTGAAAGAGGTGATGAAATAATTACATCTTCTTTGGGTTCTTCTTCTTGATTTGAACATAAGAGCACCATAGGCTGGCTTTCTAGTCATAGAAACTCCTTGAGTATTAAGTGAGGGTATTTGGGAGGACATTTGAGTAGGAATTGGCCGAGAAAAAGTGCTTTGGAGCTGTGATTTGGAGAGAAGGGGAAGTACCCTTTTATAAGAGAGATGAGGGTCACTTTAGGAAAAGCTTGAAATATTATTTTATTATAAAATCATTTTCAGTTTCTAATGGATCCAAAAGGATTTATTTAGAGTCTATGGTGGGTATGGGTAGAAATATTCTCAACCAATTGGTTTTATTCAAGTTTATGTCGCCATATTAACCTTATCGTTTTGATTTAACTCTTGGTTAAATAGTTTAACATTTACCATGTCTCCTTGTGTTTTTATATTATATGGCTAATAAAATTTCTATAAAATGCCAAGAGAACCTGAAGAGGTTCATTGATGAAATATATAACCTTATATATGTCATTTGGATAAAAATTATATTTTTAGGAATGTTATATCATTTAATAAAATAGTATTTGTTTTTTAAAAACTCATTTATGTCTATTTTCACACTATTTAGTATTTGGTTTTTGAGAAAGTCATAAAAACATTATTACTTTGAAAAAATAAATTGAATCAACCCTAACATGTTATATTAACCTGTAAAATTCTTGTAATGCATCAAAAGTCTCAATTTACATTTATTATAATATTTATAATATCAATTGTTTTAATCTTTCATTAATAAGGTAATTACTGCATCATCATTGGGTCATAAATAAATTTAATTATATAATGTCTAATTATAATAAATAAAATACCATGATGTAGGAAATCTATTTTTATTTCTAATGATTATTTTTAGTCTAAATTATCTTATATATAACAGTATATTAAAAATGTTTTAGTTATTAAAATAAGAATTTGACACTTTTAACTCTTCTTTGAATAAAATAATTATAAATGTCTTAATCTAATCCAAGTGGATTAAAAGGGATCATATTTTATTCCTAAGGTTTATTTTTTTCGAAATACACTTATATAAAAGAATTATTACATGTTTTAGGGTAATTATAATGTCATTATTACCTATAATTAGCCTATTTACTTTTAACTGTGGAAAATAAAATTCAAAAGTTACTATTCATAAAAAATTATTTTCATCTTATTGAACCACATTTTACTTGATGATGTCAACCGTGTATCTCATAGTTTTAAAATTCAATTCATAGAAGCGGTAAAATTGTGTTTTATGAAAATTTTCAAATGTGCCTAAAAGGTGGGTAAAAAATGTTAAAAAGATAAATAAAATTTTAAATATATAATATTATTATAAAAACACTCCAATGAACTACATTGGACTAATATAGGTATTATGTGTCTATTTTGACCTTAAATAAATTTAAATAAAATAAATAATTATTTAAATAAAAAGTCAGTTTTAAACAAAAACGCAGTGTTTTTCAGTATTCATCTAAAATTGAACTTTTTCAGAAAAATACCATAAAATTACATTAAGCTAATTTTAATATTCTGAATCCAAAAGGGAAGTCCAATGTGAAAATTAAATTTCATAAAATTTGAAAAATTGGGTATTACTATTCATAACTACTTTTAAAATGGCTAGTTTAATTTTTCGTGCTGTGATAGAACTCAATGTTGCGTACATCGCATGATATTGTATTATTCAAAGAGATGTGTACCATGGAAGCATGGGGTGTTACATGTGGTATTATGTCCAAGTGCAAGATAAAATTAGAGGGTGCGGGGGTTTTCGATTCCACGACCACTGGAAGTTTCCTATAAATAGGAGTTTATAAAATTGAGCTATAGTTATCTCATTTCTCTCATAGATGGTGGAGCCCTATCCATCTGCTACTGGTGGTGATTCGATGTCTAAGAATCATTAGATCGGGATGAAAATGCATGTGCTGGTAGATCAAATCACAACAAACACAACATTGAATCCCAAATCGAGGTTGGATTTCTATTTTAGATTCTACAGCTCCTCGATTGAATCCTTTGTTGCGGTTTTTGATTTCTGTTATAATTTTTTGATTTATAATCCTTTATTGATGGCCAAACATACAATGAAAAAGGTATTTTTTTTATTCAGGATTACTTGTTCTTTCCATTCTTTATTATCATTTGACGATAACTTTTCACCATGCTCAAACAACCTCATATCTTGGAGAAAGACACATATCTATGAAGTTATTGACCCAAGGAGTCTCAATCCATACTCAGATTAGAGATTCGGGCACTGGAGGAGGTGCATTAGATAGTGGAAGATCAGAAAACTTTTTTTTCACCTCGAAACATTAATGATTCTTCGAGTGGAGGCCCCCGATGTTTAGATCGTGTCCCGAGGTTTCCAGATCTGGTCCTAGGTCTGTTTTTTGACCATCGAGGTGTCCCTTTTGGTTCGTGGAAGATCCACAGTGGCCAAAGGAAGTAGCGGTGGCCTGCCACTCAGCAGCGGAATCACCACAGTATGGAGGAGGTCATGGCAGGTGCAGGTCGCAGTGGTCGAGAGTTGGGGTACACGGAGTGCGGAGGCTGGAGGGCTTGGCCGTGAGGTTGGGCCATTGGCTTGTGGAGAAAATCGGGCCAGCTGAAGTAGACCAGCCCGGTGGGGCAGACCGTTGAGAGTGGGCTGGTCCGACTAGAGTGGTCCGGTCCGGCCAGAATGGGCCGGGTCAAGCTGATCAGACTTCAAAGATCTGTAAATTCTAAACTGCACATATGTTTGACGTGTAGTCTATAGCCACAAGTTCCTTTTATTAGTATGAACCCTTTATGGTTGGATCAAGAATTTTATGTCTCGGGATCGATAATCAGTGTAACAAAATGTCCAACTACAAAAATAATATTATTAATATTATTATAATTTATTGATTTTTGTATCAGACGTATCTCCTGCATCAGATGTCTAATCGATATGCTGTCAGTGGCATTATAACCCTAGAAATGAGGCCGAATTTTTAAGATCATTTTTGATGTCTTAAAACAAAATATAGGTACAGGCCTCATGAGGATGGTTTGGTAGTTTGTGGTGAAATGTGACTTTTTCACTAGGTGTCCATTTTGGAGGAATAAATATCCCAGCTTGTATGATTTTCCAAGATAATCACAATGGAGCAATTAATTTGATGAGTTTTGGGATTGTGGTGCGGGTTTCACGAGGCACCATTCATGCAAAATTCTATGAAGTGTAGTTTTTTGATCAGGAGTCCGATTCAAGCGAATGAATAATAGATCTTGTGGGTTTTTCTACAAGTATTGTTCTGGTGTGATCTGTATGGTTATCTGTTCCCACATGAGGAGGCTTGCGAGTAAAGTTACATTTTCTCCTCTTTTAAACTTTTGAAAAGTATCGTGCACTCGTCAGCCTTATGGTTAGATGTTCCATGTACTCTGGGAGTAAACTGGCATGCATAAGGGTACATAATCACAATTTAGTACTTGAGTAAGGCTAGGTACTCAAATAGGTGATGATGCAAGGTCACACATCATGTGGGCCCCATAAATTCCAAATACTACTTTACAAATATTTTACCTCTCATATCTCTCTCTTCTAAACTTAGATTTTGGCTAATGAGTATCTTATTCTATGTTTTTTTCACAAAGAATGTGATTGTGCCCTCGGTAGTGGAATTTGAGTTAATATGAGAGAAATCTTGTGCATGATGCCTATCCAAGCCAATGCTCGGTGATAGTTGTGATCAGGAAGAATCACCAGAGCAGTACTGAGCTTACCCTCTAGTAGGATTGGGCAGTGGCATTCTCGATGATCTTTTTAGATGTACCATCTAGCATGGATCGACATTGTAGGTCCTCGATTCCATTAGAGTGGAACCCACCAGCCGGGCTGGGCATGTGTCCTTGACAACACTAGAGTGGGACCCTCTAGCCAGGCTGAGCATGGGTTCTTGATGACATGACAGTGGAACCCTCTTTCATTATAACATCCCGCCTTTTTATTACATAAACTTTCATTTCATTATACAAAACCGAGGATTTTTATGGTTTAGTGTCTTGGAAACCGGGAACTTAAAACATGACAACATAAAACATTATTATCAAACACTTGAAAGGATTCTACTTATGCTCATCCTAGGTTCATTACTACATCTCATAACCTGGGGACATACATCAAAATAAAGGGTGAGCAGAAGGCCCGGTAAGGGAAACAAGGGGAAACATTTAACATGTGAACTTAAGGTAGATCAATAAAGTCATGAAAAAGAACATTAAGGCATGAGAAAGAAATCATGAGGAATATCATAATAAGAATAACGTATTTCATAACTTCAAGATGTGGCTATAACATTTAAAATAGACAATAATTTCTGTTTTACCAAGGTCCATCCACAAGGTGTCATTAAAAATTACCAAGGTTATTCACCAAGGCGTTGTTAAAAATGGTCATCTCTAGAGATTAAGTCTTTACCCAATGCATTGGAGTGATATCAGGGTGCACCCTTAAATTTGCCTTTATTATCATGTGATCCACCTATATAATCATCAAAAATTTCATAAATAACCCATATATCATAAAAGAAATGGGTTTCCTTTCATAATCATAACGTTTTAAAAACTGCTTTAAAGACATGATCTATATGTCACTTTAAACCCACAGAAAAGGAAAACGGGTTTCATGTTTGTAAATCCCATAATTTAAAATAGAAAATTTTATTATATATGTGAATACCCCTGTAGAAGAAGTATCTTTGAGTATTCACTTAATAAAAAAAATAATTTGAGAAAAAGAGAGAGGCATTTTGAGAAATAAATTCTGCAGCATAACGGCTGTGTTATAGGGTTTTAGAAAATATTGAAAAGAGAGGGGAAATGGGTCACAAACTCATAAATGATCCATAAAATAGTATAGGGACTAAATATAAATGATATAAGAACATGTTAAGGAAATTTTAAATACATACCATATGAAATAAAAAACATGGAAGGAAGACAAAAATAAGATTTCTCTTATGAAAATTCGGCAGCCTAACGACGTCACTTAAAACTTAAAAAAGGGAATTGACGAGATCAAATAGGGACTCTCATAATATGATAATAAAATATAATTATGATAGATATATATATCATACTCCAACATAATAAAAAGGAACTTGAAAAACTTGACATGAAAATAGATCTTGAAAACGAGAAGGGTCAAAGAATCCCTTAAAAATTCGGCAGCTTAACGGCGTCACTTAAAACTTCAAAAAATGAATTGACGAGATCAAATTGGGTCTCTAATAATATGATAATAAAATATCAGTATGATAGATATAGAGATAATACCCCAATATAATAAAAATTAACTTGAAATACTTGACATTAAAAAAGAACATGAAAATGAGAAGGGTGAAAGAATCCCTTAAAAATTCGGTAGCCTAACGACGTCACTTAAAACTTCAAAAAATGAATTGACGAGATCAAATAGGGTCTCTCATAATATTATCATAAAATATCAGTATGATATATATATAGATCATAACCCAACATAATAAAAAGGAACTTGAAAGACTTGACATTAAAATAGTTCATGAAAATGAGAAGGGTGAAAGAATCCCTTAAAAATCTGGCAGCCTAACGGCGTCACTTAAAACTTTCTTAAAATTAATGGTTGAGATAAAGAGGGGGTCTATCATCATATGAACATGAAAATGAAATTATAATGAGTATAAAATAACATCATCCAACATAAGAATATGAAGCATAAAAGATATGACATAAAAGAGAGTACTTGGAAAGAAAGAGAGAGGTAGGATCCCTTACCTTAAAACGTATCTCTTAAAACTCAAAGGTTGGGACCTTGAGGGCTTGGGGGAACCTTGGGATGACTCTTTGGGAGGTAATGAGACCATAGCTTCGTTGGGGGAGAGTTGGGAGTGAAAACTAAAGGAGGAAATGGTGGGTATTTATAGGGAAAGTGAGGGGACAAGGCATTAATGGCCAAGGGACACCTCATTGGTGGTATTGGAAAAACTATAGGCATGCCCATGGTATTTGCCCATGGTATTGGCCACTTGGGACACCTCATACAATAATTCATCCCCTTTAATCGACCATACCTTAAAATATCTCATGACATCATCATGATGCAGTCATGATGTCATTAAACATACTGAAACCCTAAAACTGTATTTTTACTATTCACTGAAAATTCAACTTTTTCTGAAAACTCCCAAAATTTCACCTTAACCAAATATCAATGCTCTGATTTCAAAAATGAACTCCATTTTATTAAAATATTTTTATAAATATTTTTAATTTAATTTTTAAATAAATACACTATTCACCGAAAATTCATTTTTTCAGGAAAAATCCCCAAAAATTACCTTAACATAATATCGATGCTCTGAGTTCAAAAATGAAATCCATTTTATAAAAATAATTTTCTAAATATTTTTAATTTAATTTTTAATTAAAAACACTATTCACCCGAAAAAACTAATACTTGACTAATAATTTCTGAAACAGTTATTTACCTATTTTATTGAATCATATTACTTAATCAAGGTGCCTAAATTATATTAATACTTTCTTTAAGTGAGATTACTAATCCATTTGGTCACATTATTAATCCTAAGCATAAAATCACTATTCATAATTTACTATTTATCAAAAATTAAGTTGATCTTATTAGACTCTAAATTTTGTACTGAACATATTTGTAGAAGAACAT
The DNA here is from genome assembly GCA_963277665.1 of Viscum album. Classification (NCBI taxonomy): domain Eukaryota; kingdom Viridiplantae; phylum Streptophyta; class Magnoliopsida; order Santalales; family Viscaceae; genus Viscum; species Viscum album. Next base: position 1,891,328,169 of record OY728158.1, on the reverse strand, counting down.
TTTTTGAAAATCATTACACATTTTTAATTATTTAAGGTTTAAATAAACATTTTTAAAATATCCTTTTACTAAAATTCATCAATAATATACATCCTACATTTCTCCAAACATTTGAAAAATTTACAAAATTCACCATAAGAAGAAAACACAATTTTATTTATCTCAAAGGATTACAAAAAGCAGTTACGGTCTCCTTACATAGCCCCTTATAACCCCATCATAGGACCTAAGTGTAAGGTGTGCTAAGGTGAGAGAATCCAAGGGCGGCTCGGCCAACATTGCACGAGTAGTAATTTCTATCAGTTTGAACTTCTCGCGAAGTTTATTTTGTTCTAGCTTCACAAGATGAAGTTCGTCTTGGGTTTAGTCCAGAGCAAATCCTAGTGGTTATACCTCCTTCCCAAGTTCTGTTAGATGGGATTCGATTAGCCCGAGACTACTGGATGTGGCCATCGAATCTTCTTTCTATATTAATTAACCAAGATCACTTGTATTTAGAGACAATATTCACAACATTTGGTTTCCAAAGGTCATACTGACTATCGGTCATATAATAGTCAAAACCCAACAGTCTCATTTTAATTATACTCATGTTATCAAATGAAATAGGTTTGTTGACTATGAAATAAAATAATACACAAAATTTAGGAAATAAAATTTATTCAAAATTTCAGGTCGTTACATTCTTCCCCCCTTAAGAAATTGTGTCCTCGCAATTTTTTTAAAATTGGGCTTGGAAATTTCATTGAACGTCCCACATCGGAAAAAGAGTCAGAAACACTATTACTTTAAAAGAAAGAAAATGAAGTACAAAGGCCACCCGAGTTAACCCGTACTAGGATTCCATATAGGAAAACATGGATATGGAAGAAAAACAAAGGGTCAAGTTCTTAGGGAGAGTGATAGAAAACATGATTATGAGAAAGTTAACCACAAGAAAATCCCAAACTTATGATGTGTGTAAACAGTCTTTGATTACCCAGTAGGAAACTTAAACCAACAACGTTTTTGTTTTACATTCCTTTTAATAATTTTGAGGAATTATAGAATAAAAACATAAGGAAATATACCTACGTTCAAGTAGAGTTTCATCCTTTAATAAGTTTCTACCAAAACTAATCTTTTCTCCAAATGATGAGCATTAAAAAAACACTTGGTCTCATCAAAAGAACAAGAATCATCTTCTAGAGAATCACATAATCCACCAAATATTAACAATCTATTTCTTCTATCTTTAAACATTATCTCAAAAACATAAAGGGTAAGATAAAACAACTATTCCAAAATAAATAACCCCATAGGAAGGGAAACTACTTTTAAATCTTCAAAATTCCACGGTAATACACAAAGTTCATCATAGACCATTCCATAAATAAATTTCCTTAAAATTACTCAAAATAAACCAAACTAAGATTGGAACCCAAATACAAGAAGGATTTGATAACATAGTCTTCCAAAATAAACTTCATCGTTCATCTCAAAACAACATCAACCACTCTTAACATCTTATAAAAAAAGTAGCTAACCTAAACATATTTTTCCCAAGATAGGTTAATCATTTCCATAAGTAACGTATATTACCATAAGTTAGACTTAAATTCATCTATTCTTCAAAATATAAGTCAACCTTTACTCCTCAAATAAAATACCGTAGTAATCTATTTACCTCGATCAAATAGGGTTCCCAAAATAGTTAACATCTTCCAAAATAATAATCATATTTTAATCCCCTAATCATCTCTTTTTTTTCAAGAACATCTTCATAACATCAACATGTGATACATAACAATAGATGTTTTCCATAATGAAATAAAACTATCTTAGGTAGTGACTTGATGTTCTTAGAAAACATTAAGGATATTCTCATAGAGCACAAACTAAAATACAACATGACAGAGACAATTATTGCGAAGAATTTACATGTACTTCAGTCATCATGATCCATCTCATCATAGGACTTTCATTGTTCCCTTGTCCTTGAAGATTTTTGATGCTCATCATGCATCTCATCCCTTCCCAGAGAGTATTGCCTTGGATAATTTCCAACTTCTCCACATTTACGATATTGAAAATTATAAGGTATATTAGATCGAACCTTATCTCTATTCATCACATTATCCATTTTTTTAAAGCAATTGGCTACTTTATGCCCTATCTTCCCACACTTAAAACATCTCCGGGTTCCTTTGTGACATTCTCCTTGGTGCATCTTCCCACACTTTTTGCAAAAAGGAAATTGGATCTTCTTTCCCTTATCAACTTTATCAGATGAACATCCTTGAGACTTCGTCTTCTTCTTCCTTGATGAATTTGGACATTCAACTAGGTACCAGTTATTAATTGTGATTTTTGATAGCAGGTTTGACATAATCACAATATGTTAAACTTGATATCTCATGATCTCTGTCATATTAATAGGGAAATCGTCACATTTCCTATCACATTGGTTGTTGGGACATGTTCTTCCATTTCCCACCATTAACTAAGAAAAGAAAGTATAATTAGGGGCTTAAATACTTAGCCAATAATCATTAAAAGGAATCTTTAAGCTTAGAAGGATAAAATTGTAGAAGTAAAGTATACCTTAACTTGTGATCCCCTAGGTTCCAATCTAGGTTATCCATGATCATATATTCTTATGTGAATCTTTATTTTATTTTATATTTGTTTCTTTAATAATGTTTCATACTAAGCTTATGAATTTACCAAAGCATACCCCCCGGGAGTGTCGTAACCAAGACTACAGCAAGGCCCGTTGTCGTGTACCAGTTACCGTTCGAGTCTAGCTCAAAGTGGTGTTTTCGGGTTTTACCCCTATGTACATCTATGCCAAAGCCACCTTTACCTGCTCGTATCCAGACAGGGATGTATTTTCTTGGAAACCCCTTACTCAATACTCACCAAAATACTAGGAAGATTTCCTATATTTAAACATTTCTATACGGTTCTTCCTAATGTTTTCATATCATAATTTCCACAAATAACTAAACAATCCTTTGATACCAACTATAACATCCCACCTTTTTATTACATAACTTTCATTTCATTATACAAAACCAAGGATCTTTATAGTTTAGTGTCTTGGAAACTAGGAACATAATACATGACAACATAAAACATTCTTCTTAAACACTTGAAAGTATTCTCCTTATGTTCATCCTAGGTTCATTACTACATCTCATAACCTGGGTACATACATCAAAAGAAAAGGTGAGTAGAAGGCCCAGTAAGGGAAATAAGGAGAAACATTTAACATGTGAACTTGAGATAGATCAATAAAATCATAAAAAAGAACATTAAGGCATGAGAAAGAAATCATGAGGCATATCATAATAAAAATAATGTATTTCATAACTTGAAGATTTGGCTACAACATTTAAAATAGACAATCATTTCCGTTTTACCAAGGTCCATCTCCAAGGTGTCATTAAAAATTACCAAGGTTATTCACCAAGGCGTCGTTAAAAATGGTCATCTCTAGAGATTAAGTCTTTACCCAATGCTTGGAGAGCTATCAGGGAACACCCTTAAATTTTACTTTATTATCATGTGAGACACATATATCATCATCAAATATTTCATAAATAACCAATATAGCATAAAAGAAATGGGTTTCCTTTCATAATCATAACGTTTTAAAAACTGCTTTAAAGACATGATCTTTATGTCACTTTAAACCCACGGAAAAGGAAAACGGATTTCATGTTTGTAAATCCCATAATTTAAAATAGGAAATTTTGTTATATATTTGAATACCCCTATAGAAGAAAGATATTTGAGTATTCACTTAATAAAACAAAAGAATTTTAGAAAAAGAGAGAGGCATTTTGAGACGAAAATTCTACAGCATAACGGCTATGTTATAGGGTTTTAGAAAATATTGAAAAGAGAGGGGACATGGGTCACAAACTCATAAATGATCCATAAAACAGTATAGGTACTAAATATAAAGTATATAAGAACATGGTAATGAAATTTTAAAGACATACCATATGAAATGAAAAACATGGAAGGAAGACAAAAATAAGATTTCTCTTATGAAAATTCGGCAGCCTAACGACGTCACTTAAAACTTCAAAAAGGGAATTGACGAGATAAAATAGGGTCTATCATCATATGATCATAAAATATCATTATGATATATATAGAGATCATACCCCAACATAATAAAAAGGAACGTGAAAAACTGGACATGAAAATAGATCTTGAAAACGAGAACGGTGAAAGAATCCCTTAAAAATTTGACAGCTTAACAGCGTCACTTAAAGCTTCAAAAAATGAATTGACGAGATCAAATTAGGTATCTCATAATATGATCATAATAGATCAGTATGGTAGATATATATATCATAATTCAATATAATAAAAAGGAACTTTAAATACTTGACATTAAAATAGAACATGAAAATGAGAAGGGTGAAAGAATCCCTTAAAAATTCGGTAGCCTAACGGCGTCACTTAAAACTTCAAAAAATGAATTGAAGAGATCAAATAGGGTCTCTCATAATATTATAATAAAATATCAGTATGATAAATATATAGATCATAACCCAACATAAAAAAAAGGAACATGAAAGACTTGACATTAAAATAGAATATGAAAATGAGAAGGGTGAAAGAATCCCTTAACAATTCGGCATCCTAACGGCGTCACTTAAAACTTTCTTAAAACGAATTTATGAGAGAACGAGGGGGTATCTCATCATATGAACATGAAAAGGATATTAGTATGAGTATAAAAGAACATCCTTAAACATAAGAACATGGAGCATAAGAGATATGGCATAAAAGAGAGTACTTGGAAAGAAAGAGAGAGGTGGGATCCCTTACCTTAAAACGTATCTCTTAAAACTCAATGTTTGGCACCTTGAGGGATTGGGGGAACCTTGGGAGGACTCTTTGTGAGGTAATGAGACCCTAGATTCGTTGGGGGAGAGTTGGGAGAGAAAAATAAAGGTGGAAATGGTGGGTATTTATAAGGAAAGTGAGGGGACAAGGCATTAATGGCCAAGGGACACCTCATTGGTGGTATTGGAAAAACCATGGGCTTTCCCATGATATTTGCCCATGGTATTGGCCACTTGGGACACCTAATACGATAATTCATCCCCTTTAGTGGACCATACCATAAAATATCTCATTACATCATCATGATGTAGTCATGATGTCATTAAACATACCGAAACCCTAAAACTGTATTTGTTCTATTCACTGAAAATTAAAATTTTTATAAAAACTCCCCAAATTTCACCTTAACCAAATATCAATGCTCTTATTTCAAAAATGAACTCCATTTTATAAAAATATTTTTCTAAATATTTTTAATTTAATTTTTAAATAAATACACTATTCACTGAAAATTCATTTTTTTCAGGAAAAATCCCCAAAAATTACCTTAACATAATATTGATGATCTGAGTTCAAAAATGAAATCCATTTTATAAAAATAATTTTCTAAATATTTTTAATTTAATTTTTAATTAAAAAAACTATTCACCTGAAAAAACCAATACTTGACTAATAATTTCTAAAATAGTTATTTACCTATTTTATTGAATCGCATTACTTAATCAAGGTGACTAGATTTTATTAATACTTTATTTAAGTGAGATTAATAATCCATTTGGCCACATTATTAATCCTAAGCATTAAATCACTATTCATAATTTACTATTTATCAAAAATTAATTTGATCTTATTAGACTCTAAATTTTGTACTGAACATAATTGTAGAAGACCATTTTTTGAAAATCGTTACACATTTTTAATTATTTAAGGTTTACATAAACATTTTTAAAATATCCTTTAACTAAAATTCATCAACAATATACATCCTACATTTCTCCAAACATTTGAAAAATTTACAAAATTCACCATCAGAAGAAAACACAATTTTATTTATCTCAAATGATTACACAAAGCAGTTACGGTCTCCTTACATAGCCCCTTATAACCCCAGAATAGGACCTAAGTGTAAGGTGTGCTAAGGTGAAAGAATCTGAGGGCGGCTCAGCCAACATTGCACGAGTAGTAATTTCTATCAGTTTGAACTTCTCACGAAGGCGATTTCGTTCTAGCTTCACACGATAAAGTTCGGCTTGGGTTTAGTCCAGACCAAAGCCTAGTGGTTCTACCTCCTTCCCATGTTCTGTTAGATGGGCTTTGATTGGCCCGAGACTACTGGATGTGGCCATAGAATCTTCTTTCCATATTAATTAACCAAGATCACTTGTATTTAGAGACAATAATCACAACATTTGGTTTCCAAATGTCATATTGACTATCGGTCATATAATAGTCAAAACCCAACAGTATCATTTTAATTATACTCATGTTATCAAATGAAATAGATTTGTTGAGTATGAAATAAAATAACACACAAAATTTAGGAAACAAAATTTATTCAAAATTTCGGGTCGTTACATTCATGACTTGGCGTGGGTCCTCAATAACACCAGAGTGGCACCCTCCATCCAAACTAGGCATGGGTGACGACACTAGAGTGGCACCCTCCAGTGGGGTAGGTCGTGGGTCCTCAACTTTGAGGCATGACCTCTTAACTATTTGGATCAGTGATGAGATATACTTTGACGTAACCTTGGGCTCATGAGTAAGATGGGTGATTTTCCCACTTAGATTCATCCATGTGATGCAACATAAAACCGTGAGGGTGATTCAGTGTCGCCCATAGTGGATAGTATTAAGTTGTGGTGATTTATTCCCTTTGAATTGTGTGTTCATAGTAGAAGTGTGGGATATTGGGAATCGATTATGGTTAATTTTAGAACTATTGGTGGATCTTTCATGTGGTGAGCTATGATATGGAGATCCCCTTACTCTATCATTTGGGATTCTTTGACTACGTATATATATTTATCCTATTTCAGTACCCACTAATTGGGTTTTGGTTACACTCTTTCCAGTAGAGGGGAAGACACATGAGGTATGCCACGTTATTTATGTGTCTAGCTTCTCATTGTTGGATGAGTCTAATATCTTACTATGGGTAGTGATGACTCGATGAGAAGTTCACCTTTTTACCATTTCTATCTCCTTATGTTTTGGATGAGTTTACTTCATTATCTTTTTAGGTTGAGTTGTACTCTCATTTATTATACCTTGTTCTACCAAGTGGTCCCCTATTTTGAACATCTTTTGATGCTCCCTTGATCCTTTGTGGAATTATACTAAGTACTTTTATACTCACTTCTATTTGATATTTTCCCACACTTGGTGTTCCCTTGCAGATGATGGACAGGTTAATCGTGACATCATAGGAGCTTAGGGATAAGGGGTGCTTGGACTATGTGCAGTGGTCGTAGATTGGGATTCACGATCATGGCGCTCTAATCTATTTTAATTTTATATTTTTTATTGTTTTTTGTTACTCTTCTAGTTGGTCATGTATTTATCCCCTTTACCATTTAGTTTACTTTACAAAACTTTTACTCGTACTGTTTAGAGATCGATTCAGATTTTTGGTTTATATAAAGTAGTGTTGTATCTTTTTCATTACATCTGCACTTTTTTATTGAGTTGGTTGTGTATCTGCGTACAGGTACTTAGGAAAACACCTCCCTATGTTTTTTATACCTTTGGTTCATGTCGCCAGTCCCTAGTTTATAGAGGAGGGCTTGGGGTTGTCGCAGTTCGATCCCCGACATGGGTTGGGTAATGAGAGAGAAAGTTATGAATATTAGTTTGTGATGATTTCTACCATAGAATCTAAGTATAATGCATCATGGTTACTAGATATACCCAAACCAAGGGATAGTTGCAGTGTGTGTAGAATCAATTGGATTGACTATAAATAATTGGCGACCATTACATCGCTTCCCTGCAAAAGCCATAGAACTATCCAAAGAATCATTTAGGATTTCCTTTTTCCTAATGCCCTAAATTTTATTTGGATCCCACCTTTGTTATCTAATCTAAATACAAACTACCTAGTTTCAATGAAACCAAATATGAAGGGTGAACATAAGTAATCCTAACTTAGGGTTTAAATTTACTGGATTCATTTTTTCAAATTGTTTTTGTGGGTTCAACCCTACACTTCCAGTTTACTATTCCTTCATAGTTGAGTATAGTTTGGGAAAAATAAATTTATAATATAATCATTCTTGGATGAATCACTAATCCCATCTAGGTGAATCGCCATGTTTTAATGGTAATCTTATTTTTTTTTTCAAACATATTACTTTTAAAATTATACTAAAAATATGAAGAAAAAAATTAGTTTAACATACACCATGTGAACATATTTTCCCACTATCATGGATAATCTTGTATTTGAATCTTTCTTTATAATTTTCCCTCATTTTAAAAAAGAAAATATTTTCTCTAATATTTTATAAAATTTTATATTTTAAATAATTGATTCCAAAATAAAAGTGTATTTTCCTCAAGAATTTTTCTAATGGTCTTTTAAAAATATTATCATCCATAACAAAATCTCTTGATATTTTTTATGATTTACTAAAGATATAATCCAATGTTACCATATTTATTATTTCTCCATATGTTTTATGATTATAATAATGAAATTTTTATGAAAATTAAATCATTTCTAATAATTCTGATATAATGGTATGATAAATCATGAATGATCATGTGTCACACATATGAATGGTTTTAATGATGTGATGGGTAGTCCTAGAATTAAATCACCCTCCAATTCATGTGGTAAATAAGGATATATAAAAATATAATAAGGACTAGAATGGGGAGTGAACCTGGGTTAGTAAGGGACTTCATCAAATAAGATAGTGTTAGGAGTGAACCCTGACTAAGGAAATGATAGAATATGGAATGAATCAAATCTATTATCATAGTCTTGGTAGTGATCCTTGACTAAGTAAATGATTTTATATTCTTATGTGTATGCCAAAAACTTTTATCTTATGACTTTGATAGGTTTCATGGAATATGATTTATAATTGATGATTACACACTTTTATGTCTTATGTCTTTTGATTGATAAAGCATTATTCATTGTTTCATGATTATGACATAATAATTGATGGGTATGATTTTTAATTGTTTTGTGCATGTAAAAATACTCATATGATTGTATTATGCTCACTTATGATCATTTATTGATATCTCATATATTTTCCCTTATTGATAATCTGATATCGCCCTTTCTTATATTTATGTTCCCTAGGTGATGGAGAATGTTTTTAAGTATATTATACATAATAGGGGTGTTATTTGGGAAGAAATAAATTTTAAATAATGTAGATATTTTATATACCAGTCATTTATAAATCCAAGATTCCAAATAAATAAAAAATATATGTTAATCAGGTTTGTATTGTTGTGAAATGTATTGAATATTCATATATGATGATGTAATATTTATGTATTAAATATATGGGTCACTATACTAGTATGCCAATTATTTGGAATGTGATGTATTATATATATGTTTTAAAATCCAAGAGTGGGTTTTTTTCATGTGAGAGTCCATTTGATAGTTTATAGAGTAATATTTAGGTCTTTACCATGAGTTATAACTTATGTAAGATGCAATTTGTAGGCTAAGTAGGAATACGCAATGACCAAGGTATGTTAGTATTGATATTGGTAATCTAAGTGATGTATGTGTGGGTTTCATGTGAGATCAGTTAGCCTATGTTTATGAGTGACTTAGATTTGATAAGTGTGGTTATATTATTTATGTTACGGGATTTCAACTATGTTATGTGCTATAAAATATTTTGTATATATATGGAAAGTACTTGTACTATTAGGATTTGAATAACTCTTAGAGTTAGTGTTTTTAGTATAAATAATAGATTTAGAGGTCCGTATCGGTCAGATTACATGTCGTGTGTGTTTTTGGTATTTGCATGGTGGCATGGTGATGTAATGGGTAGATTATTTTCTCTTTGTGAATGAATCCTATGTTTCAGGTGTTCATGTGATTAGAATTCACATGTGTGATAATTTAGGCTTACTAGGGAGAGTATCTTGGATATTTAATGCATGTGAGCCTAGATTTTTTTATATGTGACTCATAGGATTGTGATTAGGTTCCTATGATTGGTTGGTATGTAAGGATGAAACATTTTATCCGTTATGATAAAAATTGAATGAATGGATTATTTTTGGGGTCATTGATATGTAAATTTTTGAGAAATAATGTGTGGGATGTGGATTGATATACTTGATGAAACACTTGTGGTTAATTTTACCTCGGGATTTTGATTATAATGGGATGTGTTCCCATCTCAAATATGGTGATGTTAGGAATGAATCATGATAGAGGTCGATATGATATTTGGATATGTCTCAAGAGGAGAGACCCATGTATATTATGGAACATGTTGAGGTTATTCTCAAGGAGTGTTATAAGGGAATTCATATGATTGGGAGTTCGCTATTAACTATTCGAGGGTGTGTCCCATGTTTTGAATGAAATATTTTGGATTTCGAGGATAATGTTACTATGAACTAGGAATGGGTGGTGATTAGTATTTTATAATAGAACTCAAGTATGAGCAATATAGTCACATCCAGTCATTATGTGCTATTATGGGTGGATCATAGGATGCAGAGTTATGATCATATGTGCGTAGAGTTGTGGGTGTGATGAGACTAGTTGTTGGATGGTCGGTTTATCATTTTAATGTTGACGAGTAGATGAATATAATTTTATCTGGTACCATGGTAAACACCATATTTTTAATTAAGATATGGTATTGGATGGATTCCATACATTAGTATCTGGTTCATTATGTTCGTGATATGATCTTCATGTGAATCATAGCAATGGTACATGGATGATTTAGGTGAGAGTATGGAAGTGGATTTGGAGAATCAAGGAACCAACTAGGAAATTGCACTGAGAGTTAGGTTTAGGATTCGATGTGGGTATGTAGAAAATATTAGGATGTGTTTGGATTCAAATTCATCTAGATCATGTGATTCAATGGAAGATCAATGGATGTGGACAAGCATCTTTGAGAATAGCCTGACAAAGAGGGATAAACTATTGTTTTCTTTTATAATTGGGTGTAGTTAGTTTTAAACCACCATGATTGGGTCGATGAACCATTATAAATCTATTTTAGTAGGTGATTGTATTGGTGAAGAGAACCATGTCTCAAAATCACCCATTGGGAGAAGAGCTCTCTAGTGGGGAGAACCATGAGATAGATAATGAATTATTGAATAGTACTTAGCTAAATTTGATTGGATGTGAATGTGTATGTAACGACACAAAATTTATCAATGAAAATTCACTTCTTATAATTTTTTATTATAATATAAAGTACATAAATCCCCTATAGAAACCAAAAAAATTATTCTCATTAATTAATTGTCACGACCCGCCCTAGGGGTCCGTGCCGTGACTACCCCAAGCCCGCCTTCCATAGGCCAGGGGCTGGCGACTAGCACCAAGGCGTAAATCCCGGTAAAAAGGGAAGGCATTGCCTTTGTAAAGTAAACAAACACCACAGAGTAAGAAAGCAGAAAGTAAACACTAAGAAAAAGCAGAGTACAACTGAAAGTGCAGAAAAGTAAATGGGCCAGTATACAAACCCAAACTGAAAGTAAAGTACAACTCGAAAGGGGAAAACAGCAACTGAAAAGTAAAAGTCGCTACACCGAGCTGTCCACTGTAAATCCCACCTGAAGGGTGGATACAGATAGCTCCACTGCTCCACGGGTCCCGCCGTCCGCTCCGTGCACGTCCCGCCCAGTGGTCCACCTCCGGGTACCGTCCCGCTCTGCAAGCCTCAGCTAAGGTCAACACTGTCCGTCGTCTGCAACCAACACAACGTAGTGCGGGCAAAGCCCGTGCAGGGGTGAGTATAAGCTACTCAGTAGGGACCCCGAGACCCCTGAAAGTCTCTCAAATCCACAAAGGATAAACCACGAAAAAAGGATCAATCACGAAGTAATAACCGACATTGCTTAGGTATATGCCCATACATATACCTAAGTCATCAATTTCAAATACGCTCCAACCTCCGAGCCCAAGTACAACTCAGTCCACACAGGAAAGTAAACGTATTCCACACAGGAAAGCAAAACGTAATCCACACAGGATAGCACAACACAATCCACACAGGAAAGCAACAGGATTCAGCTCACACAGGTATACTTCTTCGGAAGACGATAAAGATGATCTCTGATCCATCTAAGTCGTCGGACCCACGAAGGATCGATAGGTAACTAACCCCCGCAAAAGACCCACACAGGATCGGGCCCACACAGGACCTGTAGGCGCTGGTTCACACAGGAACGCTGAGCGCAAAGACCCACACAGGATCGGACCCACATAGGATCGGGCCCACACAGGACCTGTAGCACTGATCCACGTAGGATCGCTGAGTGCTGAAGTCGTCGTCGTCGAATCCACACAGGATCTCTGTACTGTCGTCATCGCAGTCACAGTAGCAGTAGTAGCAGTAGTAGTCACAGTAACAGTCGCAGCCAGCACTAGGGTTCCCGCACATAGCAAGCTCGTTCGGAGGGTCCGCTCCACGAGCCGAGAGGCTGATACATCAACTGTCACAAAGTCCAGAGTTTATGTATCCAAAAGTTCCGTATCGTCAACAGGAACTCAACGCAACAGACGGCGCGTCGATCGGACGCCCGGTCTGAGAGTTATTGGCATTTTCGTCCCCGGGGCCCGGTTGATTTTTAAGGAAAAACCAACCCGACCGTACTCCACCTGCGTTCAAACCTCGGGTGGAGTATGCCAAAAGATCCTTTTTACTAAGAGGAACACAACACAGCTGACGGCACGTCAATCGGACGTCCGTAACTCAAGATATGAGTGTTTCCGCTCCGAAGGCCCGGTTAGTTTCGTGAACGAACCAACCCGGCCGAACTCAAAGTAATCCGAAACCATGAGTGCGATATACCGAAACGACCGTCTCGATCCAAGGATTGCTTCGCCGCAGACGGTTCGTCAATCGGAGGTCTGTGGCTCAAGTTATGGCCAAAAGACCGAATCTGATCCGAAACGGGGGGTCCGGGTCCGGGCCGACCCGGCCCGACCCCCCCTGGGTCGGCCCGAACCGGGTCGAACCGACCCGGTCCGCTAGACCCGGCCCGGCTGGTGGCGGCGCGGCGGCGCGGCCCGGCCAGCGGCGGCGCGGCGGCGCGGCCCGGCCAGCGGCGGCGCGGCGGCGCGGCCCGGCCAGCGGCGGCGCGGCGGCGCGGCCCGGCCAGCGGCGGCGCGGCCAGCGTGCCGCGCATGTGCCGCACGCGGGGGGTGAAACCCCCCCCCCCCCTCTTTTCCGGATCTCGGCCGGCCTAAGGCCGGCCGTTTCTTTACACACGCGGGACCCGCGGGTCCCGCCTCCTGTCCAAACCGGCGGCCGGCGCGGCCGGCCGCCTTCCTCTTCTCCACCACGGCCGTAGCCGCGGCTCCTCTTCTCCGTCGCGGCCGTAGCCGCGGCTCCTCTTCGATCTCCGGTGGCCGGCGAGGCCGGCCGCCCCTGGCTGTTCCGCCGCGGCCGTAGGGCCACGGCCCACCCGATCTCCGGCGCCGGCAAGGCCGGCGCCCCTGGCTGCTCCGCCGTGGCCGTAGGGGCGTGGCCGTAGGGCCGCGGCCCTTCCTGATTCCCGGTGGCCGGCGTGGCCGGCCGCCCCTAGCTCCTCTGCCGCGGCCATAGGGCCGCGGCTGTTCTGATCTCCGGCGGCCGGCGAGGCCAGCCGCCTCTTGGTGCTCCGTCGTGGCCGTCCGGCCGCGGTTCTTCTTTTTCCGCCGGTGGCCGGTTTTCCGGCCGCCCCTTCTTGCTCGGTCCTTGTAAGATTTTCGCATCGTAACGACGTCGCGCCCCACCGCCACGGCCCGACTCCGGCCGTGGTCTCATCCGATCTCAAAGGCGCGGCATTATAGCGTCGCGGTTCTTCGTCGTGACCCAAACCGGCCTTAAATAATTCTTTTCGCGCGGTGCAATGGTACCGCGTTACCCCGCTTCAAACCACAATAAAACTAAACCACGATGGGAGGAGGATCGGCCCTGTTTGTGCGGTCCGGCCTCCTCCCATTAGTTTGTTATCAATTGGCTTAGATATACTTGAGGAATGTCAAATAAAATGTAAACAACGAACTCAAGAACCCCTACCTCGATAGTCGCACGTTGATGTAGTCGTGGAATATCGGTGTCGATTTTTTTGACATCGGAGGAAGAGTCGTTGTCGATGGCGTTCGTCGCGGAAAACCGTCGCGGAAGAGATGATGCGGAAGAAGAACGTCACGTCGCGGATATGGCGTCGCGGAAGAACCGTGTTCTTCGGCGAAGAAGTTCGTCGTTGAAGAACAGCGTTCTTCGTGTTCTTTGTCGAGGTTGAAGAAGATGAAGAAACAAGAAGAACCTTCCCAACTCTCTCAAGGAGACAAAACTATTCCCAAAATAAAATAAGACTCTATCTTATTTTATTAACACAACAACACACTAGAATTTCAAGAGTTTGAAATTCAAAACACACACACAACTCACCTTATTTAAGTCTAAAGTTATAACTTAAGATATCATAACTTATGTGGGAGTTGAAGGGTTTTAGAGGATATGAAGAGGTGGGGTTCGTGTGGGCCCCACCACCCTCATAACCTCCCAAGGGAGGTTGGGTGGTTACCCAACTTCCAACAAGAGATAACACTTAGAGTAAAATAATAAAAATTGTAGTGTAATTACAAAGTAAACATCCACAATTTTTATTATCAACACTCGTATGAACGCAACTCCAGAAAAGGAGTTCCTAAGCGTTTATCGGCGCTACGGTTCCATCGGTGCCCTCGGAATTCGATTCCAGGCACCGGTTCAAAAGTTAGAAAATTCCCGCTCGTTCGTTCACTGAACATACCCGAGCCAAACTTCGGAAATTGATTCCGGGCACACCGGGCCTCGGAATCAGGTGCCGTCAGAAACCGCGCTCTTGTAAAATTCCAAAGAAAATTAAGAAAAAAATTCCCTTGAATTTTACGGGTCTTTACATTACTCCCACCTCAGGGCTTTACATCCCTGTAAAGATACATCAAAAATTAGGGAAACAAATGAGGGTACTGAGCACGCATCTGAGCCTCCCGCTCCCATGTGCTCTCCTGGAGATTCCCATGCTGCCATCTGATGCGCACAAGAGGAATCGATCGCCCACGTAGGGCCCGCTCTTGTCGATCCTCTATCTCCACCGGGACCTCCTTAAAAGTTGCCCCATCATCAACGTCAAGCTCCCTATGGTCAATGATGTGCGTCGGGTCGTGCACGTATCTCCTCAGCTGAGACACGTGGAAGACGTCGTGCACCCGGTGCAACTGGGGTGGTAGAGCCAGGCGATAAGCCACCTCACCAATCCTGCTGAGGACCTGGAAGGGTCCGATGAAGCGCGGAGATAACTTTCCGCCTCGGCCAAATCTCCGAATACCACGTCGAGGTGAGACCCGCAAGAAGACGTGGTCGCCATCCTCGAACTCTAGTGGCCTCCGCCTCCTGTCAGCGTATGACTTCTGCCGGCTCTATGCTGTCCTCATCCGCTCCTGGATGACCTGGACCTTCTCTGTCGTGGCCTGGACCATCTCCGGTCCCACAAGTGCTGACTCCCCAGGGTCTGTCCAGCACAAAGGAGATCTACATGGTCGGTCGTACAACGCCTCGTACGGTGCCATCCCGATAGTGTAGTGGTAGCTGTTTTTGTACGCGAACTCCACTAAGGGTAGGTGGTCCTCCCAGCTACGACCAAAGTCGAGGACACATGCGTGGAGCATGTCCTCGAGAGTCTGAATGGTCCTCTCCGTCTAACCATCCGTCTGAGGGTGAAAGGCTGTGCTCAGACGTAGCTGCGTCCCGAACGCCTCCTGTAACCCCTTCCAAAGCTGGGAAGTAAAGCGAGCATCTCGATCGGAGACGATAGATGATGGCACGCCGTGGAGCCGCACAATCTCCTGAACGTAGAGACGTCCCAAGCTCTCTACTGAGCCCTGCTCTCTGATGGGTAAGAAGTGTGCCGACTTGGTGAGTCGGTCAACAATCACCCAGATGGAGTCGTGACCTCTGGAAGTGCGTGGAAGTCCAGTCACGAAGTCCATAGATATGCCGTCCCACTTCCACTCCGGAACCTCCAAGGGATGTACCAAGCCCGCTGGTACCTGATGCTCTGCCTTCACCTGCTGGCAGGTGAGGCATCAAGAAACGAACTCTGCTACTGCCTTCTTCATGCCCGGCCACCAGTGCTGTCGTCTGAGGTCCTGGTACATCTTCGCCACTCCAGGATGTACCGCAAAAGGAGAAGTGTGAAACTCTCTCAACACTTCCTCTCGCAAAGCGACTGGTACCATGGTACGTCCTCTGAAAAGGATGTCGTGCTCTGCTCCAAGGGAGATACCATCAGGTGCCTGTCCCGAGGATATCTGTGCACGCTGTGTCTCACAGTCAGCGTCCCCATGCTGTGCCTCCCTGACTCGCTGCAGTAGTGGAGGAGTGACTGTGAGAGACTAAAGGAAGGCTGCACCATCTCTATCCACGAATGATATCTGCAAAGAGGCAGGCTGCAAAGATTTATCCTTTGCCGAAAAGTGAAATCCGGTCTCATCCCCTGGATGAACCACGTTCCTTGCCTAATACAGTCAATTCCATCAAGATTAGTTAATTTATGGCATGGATGACATCGTAAGGCCTCGACGCTGCTACCAAGAGATCCAACTGTCACTCTCACCTCCAAGGGTCGAGTCACACTGTCGGCATCAGTGTGAGGTTACTGGGTCTCCTCCAGTTGAAATCTCGAAAGTGTGGGTCAAGTCAACAGTTTAATCGGGACCACTCAGTATCAATCAAACAAAAGGACAGTAAAGCAAACAAAGATAAGTGTCTTTTTATTATTGCAGCTCATAGTACAAGACACGAATAAAATAGCAAAATGGAACTAGAAGTACAAGGGACGTATCCACTAGTTCCTCTCCTATCCACCTGCTCTCGGAGCTCTACTGCCTTGTCCACTACTCGGCTGTTGCTCAAGCACTCGACGCTGCTTCTGTCTCAGTGGCTCCTCTAACGCCCGCTGATCAATCGTACGAGGAGTCGGACAGTCACGTGCCAGGTGACCCTTCCCGCCGCAGGAGTAACATTGTCTGTTTCTGGCACGCCTGGCTCTGACCCCACCTCGGGTGCCCCGCACCACGGGTCCTAAAACCCGAGATCTTCCAACTGCTAGTCTGGTCCTCATGGACCTCTGCATCATCTGTCTACTGCCCACAGATGACTCGGCTACTGATCGAAAAACACGCGGCAAAGGCAGAAGCTCCTGTACACGCTCGGGGTGTAGAGCTACTGGCACAAACTCCACCCTGAAGAAGGTCTCGAAGTCTTCCCATGCGAAGGTCATCCCGTCGTAAAACTGAAACAAGTGGCTCCACCACCTGCCTGCTGCTGCCTGTAGGAGGCTGGCAGCAAAGATCACCATGAAGTCTCCCGGCGTCCCCACTAGCCTGAAGACTCCCACCACAGCCTCCATCCAATCCTCAGCCGCCTGCGGGTCCGTCTCTCCCTGGAACCTGGGTGGCCTCTGGCATTGGAACTCGTGCAGCGCACTCAAGTGGCGTGCATCGCCTACTGCTGGGGCTGGTGGCATCGATGGCCCAACATATGGTAGTATCGCTGGTGCCTCCGTTGGTGCCTCAACTGCAAGAGGGCCCTATACCGAAGCCTCGTCGCTCGGTGGGCTGTCGTCACACTCGACTCTCGGAACCCTAGCTGGCTGCCGTCGTGGGGCCATTCTGAAAGGAAACAGGTGCGCCACGGTCAAACAGTATACCTGGTGAGCTGACACAAAGAAATCACAAAGAAAACTTTGAAACACACACACAATCAATGTTTTCGTGCATTAAGTCGGAAATCAGAAGTCAGGGTCCTGGTGTACGGATACGTCGGCCGCCGCACCAACACTGGACTCCCTGGACTGATAACCACACTCAATACGCTAAACATTATTGCTTCACATAGAAAAGATCAGAGTTCGCGGTAGAACTGAACTCCTCTAATACCAATTTTTCACGACCCGCCCTAGGGGTCCGTGCCGTGACTACCCCAAGCCCGCCTTCCATAGGCCAGGGGCTGGCGACTAGCACCAAGGTGTAAATCCCGGTAAAAAGGGAAGGCATTGCCTTTGTAAAGTAAACAAACACCACAGAGTAAGCAAGCGGAAAGTAAACACTAAGCAAAAGCAGAGTACAATTGAAAGTGCGGAAAAGTAAATGGGTCACTATACAAACCCAAACTGAAAGCAAAGTACAACTCAAAAGGGGAAAACAGCAACTGAAAAGTAAAAGTCGCTACACAGAGCTGTCCACTGGAAATCCCACCTGAAGGGTGGGTACAGATAGCTCCACTGCTCCACGGGTCCCGCCGTCCTCTCCGTGCACGTCCCGCCCAGTGGTCCACCTCCGGGTACCGTCCCGCTCTGCAAGCCTCAGCTAAGGTCAACGCTGTCCGTCGTCTGCAACCAACACAACGTAGTGCGGGCAAAGCCCGTGCAGGGGTGAGTATAAGCTACTCAGTAGGGACCCCGAGACCCTTGAAGGTCTCTCAAATCCACAAAGGATAAACCACAAAGAAAGGATCAATCACGAAGTAATAACCGACATTGCTTAGGTATATGCCCATACATATACCTAAGTCGTCAATTTCAAATACGCTCCAACCTCCGAGCCCAAGTACAACTCAGTCCACACAGGAAAGTAAACGTATTCCACACAGGAAAGCAAAACGTAATCCACACAGGATAGCACAACACAATCCACACAGGAAAGCAACAGGATTCAGCTCACACAGGTATACTTCTTCGGAAGACGATAAAGATGAGCTCTGATCCATCTAAGTCGTCGGACCCATGAAGGATCGATAGGTAACTAACCCCCACAAAAGACCCACACAGGATCGGGCCCACACAGGACCTGTAGGCGCTGGTTCACACAGGACCGCTGAGCGCAAAGACCCACACAGGATCGGACCCACACAGGATCGGGCCCACACAGGACCTGTAGCACTGATCCACGTAGGATCGCTGAGTGCTGAAGTCGTCGTCGTCGAATCCACACAGGATCTCTGTACTGTCGTCGTCGCAGTCATAGTAGCAGTAGTAGCAGTAGTAGTCACAGTAACAGTCGCAGCCAGCACTAGGGTTCCCGCACACAGCCAGCTCGTTCGGAGGGTCCGCTCCACAAGCCGAGAGGCTGATACATCAACTGTCACAAAGTCCAGAGTTGATGTATCCAAAAGTTCTGTATCATCAATACGAACTCAACGCAACAGACGGCGCGTCGATCGGACGCCCGGTCTGAGAGTTATTGGCATTTTCGTCCCCAGGGCCCGGTTGGTTTTTAAGGCAAAACCATCCCGACCGTACTCCACCTGTGTCCAAACCTCGGGCGGAGTATGCCAAAAGATCCGTCTTACTAAGAGGAACACAACACAGCTGACGGCATGTCAATCGGACGTCCGTAGCTCAAGATATGAGTGTTTCCGCTCCGAAGGCCCGGTTGGTTTCGTGAACGAACCAACCCGGCCGAACTCAAAGTAATCTGAAACCTTGAGTGCGATATACCGAAACGACCGACTCGATCCAAGTATCGCGTTTCCACAGACGGTTCGTCAATCGGAGGTCCGTGGCTCAAGTTATGGCCAAAAGACCGAATCTGATCCGAAACGGGGGGTCCGGGTCCGGGCCGACCCGGCCCGACCCCCCCCTGGGTCGGCCCGAACCGGGTCGAACCGACCCGTTCCGCTGGACCCGGCCCGGCCGGTGGCGGTGCGGCGGCGCGGCTCGGCCAGCGGCGGTGCGGTCCGGCCAGCGGCGGCGCGTCCAGCGTGCCGCGCATGTGCCGCACGCGGGGGGTGAAACCCCCCCCCCTCTTTTCCGGATCTCGGCCGGCCTTACACACGCGGGACCCGCGGGTCCCGCCTCCTGTCCAAACCAGAGGCCGGCGCGGCCGGCCGCCTTCCTTTTCTCCGCCGCGGCCGTAGGGCCGCGGCCCACCCTATCTCCGGCGCCGGCAAGGCCGGCGCCCCTGGCTGCTCCGCCGCGGCCGTAGGGCCACGACCCTTCCTGATTCCCGGCGGCCGGCGAGGCCGGCCGCCCCTAGCTCCTCCGCCGCGGCCATAGGGTCGCGGCTGTTCTGATCTCCGGCGGCCGACGAGGCCGGCCGCCTCTTGGTGCTCCTCCGTGGCCGTCCGGACGCGGTTCTTCTTTTTCCGCCGGTGGCCGGTTTTCCGGCCGCCCCTTCTTGCTCGGTCCTTGTAATATTTTCGCAGCGTAACGACGTCGCGCCCCACCGCCACGGCCCGACTCCGGTCGCGGTCTCATCCGATCTCAAAGGCGCGGCATTATAGCGTCGCAGTTCTTCGTCGTGACCCAAACCGGCCTTAAATAATTCTTTTCGCGCGGTGCAATGGTACCGCGTTACCCCGCTTCAAACCACAATAAAACTAAACCATGATGGGAGGAGGATCGTCCGTGTTTGTGCGGTCTGACCACCCCTCGTTAGTTTGTTATCAATTGGCTTAGATATACTTGAGGAATGTCAAATAAAATGTAAACAACGAACTCAAGAACCCCTACCTCGATAGTCGCACGTTGACGTAGTCGTGGAATATCGGTGTCGATTCCTTTGACGTCGGAGGAAGAGTCGTTGTCGATGGCGTTCGTCGCGGAAAACCGTCGCGGAAGAGATGATGCGGAAGAAGAACTTCACGTCGCGGAAGAACCGTGTTTTTCGGCGAAGAAGTTCTTCGTTGAAGAATGGTGTTCTTCGTGTTCTTCGTCGAGGTTGAAGAATATGAATAAACAAGAAGAACCTTCCCAACTCTCTCAAGGAGACAAAACTATTCCCAAAATAAAATAAGACTCTATCTTATTTTATTAACACAACAACACACTAGAATTTCAAGAGTTTGAAATTCAAAACACACACACAACTCACCTTATTTAAGTCTAAAGTTATAACTTATGATATCATAACTTATGTGGGAGTTGAGGGGTTTTAGAGGATATGAAGAGGTGGGGTTCGTGTGGGCCCCACAACCCTCATAACCTCCCAAGGGAGGTTGGGTGGTTACCCAACTTCCAACAAGAGATAACACTTAGAGTAAAATAATAAAAATTGTAGTGTAATTACAAAGTAAACATCCACAATTTTTATTATCAACACTCGTATGAATGCAACTCCAGAACAGGAGTTCCTAAGAGTTTACCGGCGCTACGGTTCCATTGGTGCCCTTGGAATTCGATTCCGGGCACCGGTTCAAAAGTTAGAAAATTCCCGCTCGTTCGTTCACTGAACGTACCCGAGCCAAACTTCGGAAATTGATTCCGGGCACACCGGGCCTCGGAATCAGGTGCCGTCAGAAACCGCGCTCTTGTAAAATTCCAAAGAAAATTAAGAAAAAATTTCCCTTGAATTTTACGGGTCTTTACATTAATAATGATACATTAGTCCAAAAATAAACCATCAAGAATGTGAAATATTATAGTTAGAGAATAAATAGAAAATAAGAAAATTAGAATATGATAATATGGATCTTCTTGATCTACTCGAATAACCATACTCACAAAAAAAGATGAAGAAATAAAACATAATCTCAATAATAAAATATTTATTTTCAACATAAAAGAAGATATAAGTGAATTTAGAAACAAATTAATAAGATGAATTTATATAAAGTAGGTATCCCATATGACTATTACAAATCTGGCCATTGGGAATTTATTCTTACCACTAGAATAGTAACTTGACCATTAAAATAGTAATATGGCTGTCAGGAATAGTAATCTGGCCATTAGAGTATTAAAACCACTTATATATGTGTAAAATAATATTTAGGCATCATATTAAATAAAAATGTAATATAATTAACCAATGGTACAATAAAATAAATTTTTTCAAAAATGATAAATTAAGTGTCTATATTTTTATAAAACAAAAATGTTTTAATCACAATTTTATAAAAAATGTAATTATTTAAAATAATTTTTCTTTACATAATTTTTATTTTTCAATTAATATTTTCTTTTATAATAATTATATTATGATTTTATGATACCTTAAGTAATTTTTCAAATGCTCATAAAATCGAATATGATATTAAAATAGGCATTTTTTTAATAAATGATGATTTTAGTTGAAAAGTAAAATTATCATATATAGATATATATTTTCAAAAAATGGATTCAATTTTTGAAATCTACACATTGAAAAAACATTATAGGGAATTTTTTGGATTTTTCTAAAGTAGTTGAATTTTTGGTAAATAGTGAGATACAACAATTTACAGTATTTAATATTATAAGCCAAAAACATAAATTTTTGAGTCATGGATGATGTAAGTACCAATTATTTATAACACAGATGTACCATCTACCTTATATGATCACAATAATTAATAATATTTATAGTCTTGAGACAAAATAATAAACTAATGACTATAATAATAAAAAATAACCCTCTCCTCCCATTATAAAAACCGCCCCACACCACCCCTTCTCCTCATACCTTATAAGCCATTAAGATTAAAAAATATCTTCAACATCAACTCCACCCCAATCTACCAACATTCAAGTGCTTCTAGTCTCATCAACAGACCAATTCCAAGTCCTTTAATGATTACTTCAAGGAGGTTATATTCATGAGGTAACATTCTCAAAAAACATATTTTAATTAACTTTCTTTTACTACCTTCCCCTTGCCTCATTCTACAATAAAAGCATAGTAAATATAGTATCATGTAAATAATTTAATTATATATTTCTAATGGAATATCTTTTATACTCCCTTTTCTAATCTTATCATATACAAAGAAATGAATCCGTTTTCCAAATTATGGAGGTTAACCATATCTATAGATAATGAAAAATCATTATCCATTATCG
Source organism: Viscum album (assembly GCA_963277665.1). NCBI lineage: Eukaryota > Viridiplantae > Streptophyta > Magnoliopsida > Santalales > Viscaceae > Viscum > Viscum album. The sequence continues at coordinate 1,891,305,288 of OY728158.1, read as the reverse complement.
CTATCAAGGTTCGTAATAAAACTATTATTATTATTAAATAAGATTTTAATAAGTATATTATAAATTATTTCATGTTCTATAACTAATATATATACATAATCTTGAATAAAATGAAACTATTTTTTGATGGTAGGTAAAACCACTAAATGAACGAACCTCATAATGATAACATTTTTACTCAAAGAACCATCACTATATCATAAAAATTGATATATATAAGACCCATAGTAATTATATAATTTCATTAATACCATTTAATTTCACTTATATATCATTATTCCCAATTGAAAATAACTTTGATAATTATATACAACTGAACCGATTATGAAACCATGAAATGAAAACTCCTAAAACAACAAAATCAAACATTATAACTCATAAAATGGACATAAACCAACTTAATAAAATTAAAATAAATTAAATTTATGTGTAATAGGTTCTAAAATATGTAATATATGAATCTAATTTGATTATCTATGAAATTAAGTGCAATTGAATAATGTATTCATACAAAAGATAAGGAGTCTCTTCAAACCTCTCTTTTTCCCTTAAATTATGTTTTATCTCTCTTTGGATCAACTTATGCTCCCATTGATCTTGTACAATTATCCTATATACTATATAAATGTTCCAAAATTATATATATATATATCATAATTTATTCTTATATTCTGGGAAAGTAGATGTTATAAATGGTTCGCTTCTCAATTCCTCTCAATAAGAAAACATGATTAAAGAGAACTTATCAGTTTCTTTTCAATTTAAAGTACACTCCATAAAATCTTCTAATACATCTGTATTTTATTAAAAAATTATTTTATCATGAGAAAATATTTTAGTTTATTTTTGGATTTATGGAAATAATTATTCCTTTACCCTTTTTAAAGACTCTTTATTCATTTCCCTACAACCGTACTTATGTGGAACATTCATAAAATTACCTAAAATCTCTTTTTATGATTTCAATTTAGTTGGAAATCATTATTAATGCTAATTTATTATTATTTCTTTATGAATTTAAAATAATTATTCAATAAATTTATTAATGGATTCAATTTTGATATGACCTATGGTTTTTCCTTATGAAATTATTACAAAACCTTGATCATTCTATGGGAAACCCTTTGGTTTATTAATTATGTTTTATTTATTTATTTGGAACACATATTCATGTACACATTATGATAGTTAAGACTTGATATCACTCCAATGCATCGTTTAATTTTTTGTCTCATGAGATGTTATGTATGGGATTAGGGATTAATCCTAATCCATTTTGGTACATGGCCCCAATGTGATATTGTCTCGGAAGTTAACATTGAGTCAAGTTTAGGTCTTGATATATAGTTTTACCACATTACAATATTTTCATGATAATATGGTTTCATGTAACATATATCATACATCCATATGTTTATTCATGAGACATGCCTTTTAAGTTATCATGTTATTCCTTTAGACTCATGCTTTATGATTAATTTATATATCAATTCTCTTATAGGCTTTTTGGACCATCCCTTTTGTCTATGTATTCCCCAGGTTATCTTATGAAATTATATGGTATTAAAGGGAGTTAGGAACTCATTATATGGATTAATAAAAAGATTTTCTATTTTGGTTTCATGTTTTCTAATTATTTACCTAGTCATTCAAAGAAACAAGGCATTATGATCCTTGATTTTTATTTAATGTATAATTATTTATAAAATAATGTAATAATATGTTTAAATGGTTTGCTTACTAAAGTAGGTATACAAGGAAGTAATAGTTATATTATTGTATTAGGACTAGAAAGTCATAGTAAGAACCCTAGGGATAATTCTATCTTTATGTATAACATATATTGAAACTTGGAGAATCATAAGTTAGGATATACATTTCATATAAAAGTTTAAACTTAAATTTTCATAGTTTCCATTTTATGTGATCATTAGTTAAGTATCCAAGCCCCACCTTATTTTATTTTTCTTTTCTAGTTAATGGATAGAAATAGGAGAACCATTTCTAAAAACCAATGTGACAGGCTATGTGATGATTTTCTTTAATGAGATTCCAAACCTGATGGGTATAGAAGCTCAAAACCATATTATACTACTATATCAATTAAATAATGTTATGAAGAATAACTTGAATCATGTGAAAGAATATAATTCTACAAACAAATAGAATAATGTGGAATAATTCTTTATAGGAAAATTGCCTCCTATAATTAATGGAAATTTTAATCCCCTCATCAAAAAACAATTCATTAACTCTATTGATAAGATATTATCTATCCTCTAGTGCTCATAAAAAGATAAATGTGTGGTAGGGTTTTATCATTTTGATAAGGAAGTAGATCAGTGGTGTACACTGGAAAAAAAATGAAGCTTAATGAGGAAATTGATTCCATGGAATAGAAAGGGTTCTAAAAAAATATTTTTCAAGAAATAATATCATAGAACTCTTCATCTAAATTTGGATAGGGAGTTCCTTAGAATAAATAAATAGGAAGATTAATATTTAATGGAATATGATAAAAACTTTAAAATACATACCTGATATGCCTTTGGATTTTCCATGAATAGTAAAGGCAAGGTGGATCACTTGTTTTGTGGATTAAAGTTGAGTCTATCAAAATACTTGGCTTTATACTATTATATCAATAATTAGATTTTCCATTGTCACTTTATAGTTGATAAAAATATTAGTTACTCTTAGTGGTCTCATAGGATCAAGGATAATTAGTGGAAATTGAGATTAATATGGGATGATCAATATAAAAATCCCATAGGGGAAAGAAAACCAAACATCGTATGTGTCGAAATCATGGGAAGAAGCATCCTAGGAACTATATAAATGGGACCTAGAGGTGGATAAAATGTGGAAAATAGGATCATATAGCTAATTATTGTTGAAGGTATATAAAGACTCCCACCATTGTGGAAGAATAAAGGAAGGTTCAATTCAAACCTCTAACTAGATTAAAATATTTCAACTATAAGAAACATGGTGACTATACAATCCAATGAACTAAGATATGGTTTCTTTAGAAAATCAAAGACAACAACCTCCAAGGAAGAAATTAATGGAATATTCTATCACAAATTATAATGTGGATTTTGAAAATGATGTGTTGATAGGTATTATGGTTATTAATTCAAGAATACAAAATGTACATTTTTATTCTAGTTCAATTTATTCTTATGTATCTTGTTTGATTAATAAAAATGTTCAAACACCACCTCAAAAAATGGTGGTTGAGTTATCTGTGAGAGTAACATATAGAGAAATTATTACATCTAAAGTATATAACTCCTCCCCAGTTAATGTTTGAGGACCAAAACACCTAGAAAATATCATCTTACTTCCTGTAGTAGGTTTAATTCTTTATTGGGAATGTAATAAAATCCATTCTATAAATACAATATCAACTTTAGGGAGTGGGAGATCATTCTATATATCCTAATTCATCCCCCACATCTATAAAAATATAAAGAGGAAGATGGAAGTAATTTAGAATATTCTTATCAAGCATGGATACTTTTTCCTTATGAATAAGAATATCTATCTCAAATTAATTATACAATGGAGAGGATAATGCTTAAGGAAATGCCTATTGTGGTGGAAAACACTTAGATATTCCCTAAATAATTTTATAGTCTTCCTCCTTATAGAGAGGTTGAGTTCCCAATTGAACTTATACTTAAATCTCTACTGATATAAAAGATTCCTTAAAATATAGCCACTATCCAGTTGGAATAATTAAAGATGTACATAACTACAAATATAGAAAAGTGTTTTATATGCCCAAGTGTTTCAATGGGGTATGCTAGTCCTCTTTTTCAAGATAAAGGATAGATCAATACGAATCTTCATTTATTATCATGAACTCTACAAAATCACAAAAAAATAAAAAGTATCCCTTCCAATGGATAGTTTGTTTGTTCGATCAGTGACATTGGACCATTTATTTCCCTAAGGTGAACCCTTAGTTTGGATATCACCAATTAATGGTTATGAATGAAGATATTACCAAGGATACATTTCAAATGAGTTATGGAAACTATGAGTTTATATTGATTCTTTTAGATAAACTAATGTTCTCAAAATTTTCATAGACATAATGAATAGATTTATTAGATATTACCTCATAAAATTTGTGGTAGTTTTTATAGATTATATTCTAATATACTCCAAGAGAAAGGAAGAGTGTGAGGAACATTTTATTAAAATTATAAATACTTTATAAGGGAAAACTTATATCCATAGTGTAGTATATGTTACCTATGGATATAGTGAGTATCATTATTGGGGATTGTTATCACTAGAAAAGGGATATCGGTGGACCTTTCTAAGATAAAGACATTTGAGGAGTGTACTAGGCTAACATTTGTAATAGAGATCCATAGTTCTATTGGTCTAGCTAAGTGTTATAGATGATTTGTGAGGAAATTCTCATGATTACCACATACAGTAACCATGATGCCTCAGAAGGGGGCAATGTTTTTTGGACTATTGAATGTGGAGAATATTTCAAAGAGTTGAAAATGAGGTTTTCCACTACACCAGTATGTGCACTACCCACAAGTGGGTAACTCTTAGTGGTATATAGTGTTGTGTCAAAGAAGTTATTAGGTTGTGTACTGATGAAAAATGCTGACATGATAGTATATTACTCAAGGTAGCTTTAAATTGCTGAGAAATACAATCCCCCGCATGATTTGGAGTTAGTTTTTTTCATATTCACATTTAAAATATGATGGAAATATCTATATGGGAGAAGTGTGATATATATTCTAATCACAAGATCCTAGAATATATATTCACATAAAAGAAGATTAATATATACTATCAATGATGGTTATATCTCATTATGGTTTATGATTTCTCAATCCACTACCATCCTAGTAATGAAACTGAAGTGGTATATTCTTTATACAGAAAATATCCTATAACATTATCAATAATAAGAATTGAGAAGGATAAAATATTATTTGACTTGTAAAGGATTGACATGGGAATCATAATGGAAGGAACATCATCTTTCCTTACTAAAATTATTGATCAATCATCACTTTTAGGGAATATAAAGGATTCTCAAAGAGATGATGTGGATATTGAAAAGAAGGTGGAAGCTATTAGAAATGGGAAATTCTCAAAGTTCAAATTTGATGTGGTGAGAGTTAGAAGATTTGTGTCATGAATTTTTGTACCATAAAATCCTTAGAAAATGAGATATATTTTAATGATGCACATAGATCAAACATCTCCATACACATATGGAGAACAATGATGTATTGAGATCTTCAAATTCACTAGTTGTGGGAAAATTAATGAAGGATAACATTGAATATACCTAAAATTGACTAGTATGTCAGCAAGTGAAGGAAAAAAGTTAAATTATAAGGGGATGATACAACCATTACCCATACCTACATTTCAATAGGAAAAAATCACCATTGAAATTTTCACAAGATTTATAAAGACATTATGGTGAAATAATGTTATATGGGTTGTTGTGGATCATCTTATAAAGACTGGTCACTTTATTGCAATTCAATAGGACTTATTACTCAATCAACTAGAAAAAATATACATAAAAAAGTCGTGAGGCTACAAGGAGTACCATTATGAATTGTATTTTATTTAGAAATTAGATTTATTTCCACCTTATGAAAAGTGTTCAACATTACCTAAACAATGAACTAAACTTTAGTATGGATTATCATCCCTAGATTGATGACTAGTTTGAGTGGACTATACAGACATTAGAAGACATGTTTAGAGATTTCTTGATAGAATTCAAAGGAGGATTAGACTAATATCTTCCTCTGGTCGAATTATTATACAAGAATAATTTCCAATCAAGAAACCAAATGGATCCATATGAATCTCTTTTAGAACACCTTCATGCTAGGATAAAGTTAGTGAATTCCAACTTCTGGGTCCTAAATTGGTTGAGGAAATGGTTGAAGAGGGGAATACCACTCAGTTGCACATCATGGTTTCCCAAATTTGATATAATATATATGTATAAAATCATCAATGAGACTTAGTTTTAAATTTAGAGACAGGGTATCCCTTCAAATATCTCTATGGGAGCGATTCATGTGATTCGGGAAGAAGGGAATGCTATATTCAAGGTACATCACCACCTTTTAGATTATTGATTCCATCAGAGTTAAGGCATATCTAATAGTACTAAAATGAACCATGTATCAAGTACATGATTTATTCCTTGTATCCCTATTGAGGGGGTACAAATAATATCCCTCATATATATTGAATTCAAAGGTGGTATGGCAGGAAAATGATATATCATGTGAGGAGTATCCAGTGAAGATCTTGGAATGTAGAGATAATGTTTTAGGCAATAAGACTACTCAACTAGTCAAATTAATCTAGAGGAACCATAAATACAAAGAGATGAAATAAAAACCAGAGGAAGTGGTGAAGGAGAATTACCCTCACCTATTTTCACATTAGTATGTAAAACCAAATTTTTAGGGTGAAATTTCATAAGGGGTGAAGAATGTAATGAACCAAAATTTTATCAATGAAAATTAACTTCTTATAATTATGTAATGTAGTATAAATCATATACATCACAAAGAGAAACCAGAAAAACATTATTTTCATAATTAATAATGATACTATAGTTATAAAATAAACTAATAAGAATTCCAAATATCATAATAGGATTATAAATAGAAAATAAAAGAATAAGAATAGGATAATTTAGATCTTCTCCATCCACCAGAATGGCCAAACTCACAAAAAAACAGTATAAATAAAACATAATTTCAATATTATAATATTAATTTTAAATATAAAATAAAATAGAAGTGAAAGAATAATGAATGGAATAATAGGTATTTATAGAAATTAGGGAACCTATATGACTGTTATAAATCTGATTGTTTGAATAATAATCAAACTATTGGAATAATACCCTAACCATTGGAATAGTACTCTTACCAATTAGAACAGTAATCTGACCATTAGAATAGTAACCTCACCTATGGATTTGTAAAATAATACTTAGGTATCATATAAAATGAAAACCTAATATATTTAAGCCATTATACATGAAAATAAATGGATTATAAATGTTAAATTAAGTGTTTGTATTTCTATAATACATAAATTTTTTAATCATACTTTTATAATAAATTTAATGATTTAAAATAAATTTTATTTATATAAAATGGATTTATAAATTAATTTTAATTTATATTATAATGATAAGAAAATTTTAAGTGACATTAAATAATTTTCTAAGGTTCCTAAAATCAATTATAATTTTCAAATCAATATTTTTCAGAATAAATTATAATTTTATTTAAAAATAAAATTTCTCATATTTAAAAAATTATTTTCATAAAATGGATTACATTTTTGAAATCTACATGTAAAAAATTTAGGTTTAATTTCTGGATATTTATAAAGTAGTTGAATTTTGTGTGAATAGTGAAATACGATAATTTATGGTTTTCACCATTATAAGACAAAAAAATGAATTTTTGAGTCATAGATGATGTGATTACCCATTAGTAATGACTCACATGCACCATTATTTTATGTAGTCATATGAATAAATATTTTTTATCATCTTGAGATAAAATGAAAAACAAATGAATATAATAATCAAAATACCCCTCTTCTTCCCTTAAGAATACCACCCCTCACCAACCCATCTCATCACACCTTATAAGCCTTGAATAATGAAAAAAATCTACTAAATAATATCTTACCCTATATACCCAAATACAAGTGCTTATAACCTCATAAAATTTCCAATTATAGGTTCCTTAAATAGGTTCTTCAAGGGTTGATATTCAAGAGGTGACATTCTCAAAGTACCTCTTTTAATTTAATTTTTTTTTTCTACCTTCTCATAACCTCATTAAAAAATAAAATAATAATCAATAAAATATCATTTATATACTAGAATGTTATATTTCTAATCAAATATATTATATCTATCCCTTTTCTAATCTCATATTATCCAAATAAATAATCCACTGTCTAAATTAAGGAGGTTAGTTGTCTCCATGGATCATAAGTTTTTATTTTATATTACCACCTTTAAGGATGGTCATAAAACTATTATTAAGGTTAAATAATATATTAATAAGTATTTTATAACTTATTTAATGTTTTGGAACTAATATATAGAATCTATATTCAATAAAACGAATCTAGTTCATGATGGTCGGTAAAACCTATTAAATGAACTAACTACATGAAAATAATATTTTAACCCAAATAATAATCCCCATGCCATAAAAGAAAATTATATATGGGAATTTTTTTAATTATAGAAGTGTATAAATACCATTTAATTCCACTTGTGTATTATTTTTCCCACTTGAAAAGAAAATCAATAATTATACATAAGTAAACAAACTATGAAGTCCGGAAACAAACACTCCTATAATAATGAAATTAAACTTTATAATACATAAAAACGTCCATATATGAACTAAATGAAATTATAATAAATAAAATAAATGTTTAACATGTTATAATCTAATTAATTAATTAGCATAATATGATTATCTATGATACTAAGTGTAAGCATAAAACACATTCAAAGATAAGGTAAGGGATCTCTCTAAACCTCATTATTTCATATGGGTTATGTTTTCTCTCTTTTTTCTCTATTTATATATCCATTATTCTTGTATAATTCTCTTATATCCTTTATATATTTTAAACTCATATATACATATCTCAATCCATATTTCTATGATGGAGAAATACATTTTATAAATAGTCCACATCTCAATTTCTCTCGATAAGAAAACACGATTAAAGGGAACTACACATTTTGATTATCCATTTTCAAGTTAACTCAAAAAAAAATTTCAATCCACCCATACTTTATAAAAACACTAATTTCAATAGGAAAACCAATTTTATTTCATTTTAACTTTTATATAATTAATTATTCCTTTATCCACTTTAAACACACTTTATTTCTTTCTTTAAAATCACGCTTAAGTGGCACAATCCTAAAATTACCTAACCACTAGTTTTCAAGATTTAATTTATGTTACAAAACATTAGTAATTATATATTATTATTTTTACTTTATGATTTTACTGGAATTATTTAATCATTTCTTTCATTGATACCATTTAGAAACACCCTTTGTTTTTTCTATATGACATGATCATGAAAGCCATTTATTTCCATGGGTAAAACATATGTTTATTATTTATGTTTGATTTATTTGTGTGGATAACATATTCATGTAAATGTTATGATGGGTGAAACCATATAGTTCCCCAATTCATTGGAAAATGTTTTTCCCATGAGATGTTATTTATGAAATTCAGGAGTAAACCTAAGCCATTATGGGACACTATCCATCATGTGATGTCATCTTTGTAGTTAGTCTAGACTCATGTTTATGTCATGATATATGTTTCAAAAAAATCCTATACTTCCTTGATCATATGATTCAATGTTCTATATTTTTTTACACTATATGTTTATTCATGATCTATTCCTTTTAGTCTATCATGTCATGCCTTATCACTCATTCTTTATGCTTCGTTTCCATGTTAATTACCTTACTAGGATTCTTAGATAAACCTTTGTTTCAATGTAGTCTCCAGGATATCCTATGTTATTATAATATCTCAAAGGAAGTTAGGAGATCATTATGGAGACTAATGAAAATATTTATTATTTCAATATCATGTTTTCAAGTTTTGTACCTAGTCATCCAAAGAAACTGGGATTTGTGATCCTTGGTTTTTATTTATTTGATAATTATGATTAAAATAATCTAATAATATGTGTTAAAGAATAGGGTATCTATAGGGTAATAACCATCTCATTTTTTGTGATAAATATTAGTGAATTACTTTGTTTAAGAATGAATAATATACTTTTTTTATATTTTCCAAGAAAAACTAAGTTATAATTATAAGGAAGTATGTGATTATTTGATATTGAATTGATGTCTAGGATAGGTTAATATTTTTGCATAAGTGACATTGATTTTTCTCAAGGATAAGAAGTGTCGTGGTGGGTATTTTTTTAATGCCCCACTCATTTATGGGAAGTGAATTTCATGGTAAATTTGAATTTTTGATTTTTAGAGTGGGGTTTACTTGTGGAATGGGGTTTGGAACAATAATATGGATATTGAAACCCCATGAAAAAATGTTTTCTGTTGTTCTTTATATCTTTTAATTCACTTCATGTGTCTATGTAGATGTTAGGGTGGTTTTGAGATGGATTGGGTGCTAAAATTCTGCAATCTATAATAGGTTTCACTATAACCTAGAAGAGATTGTATCGTGACTAGTTTATGGTTGAGGTAAGTAACTTTATAAAGGTTTTGACACCGTGAATTTGGAATTAATGAGATTAAGGTAAAATTTACATGATTTGTAACACCCCAAGCTTCCACGGTATGATTCTCTTTCAATAATACAATAGCGTGTGGTGTACGCAACACTGAGTTCAAGCGCACCATGACTTACCAAACTAGATGTTCAAAAACGGTTATGAATATTATTAACCGAATTTTAAATTTTATATTATCCTTATAATTTTAGAATCCATATTATGAGTTTCTAAGACATAATTTAAGAACAAATTCATTTTTTCAGATAAAAGAAGTATTTTTCAAAAAATGCAATTTTACCACCTTTTAATGGAGAAGCCTTTTTAAATCCAATATTTGAAACTTTTATATATTCAATTTGACAAAATTATCTTCTTATTTGGAATCGGGACATAATAATTTATTTTCAATAAAGGTTTGGTGTTTTTCTGATGACTTTCATATTTGGGTGAATAGTGAAAAATACTATATTTTAACTGAAAACAACTTTTTTTAATAAAAATAATTTATATGGTTAAATTATACATTTTAATGGTTTTGAAGTATAAATATATTATATTTTTACCATTTAATCCAATGATGGTCATTTTAAGTAATTTTTCTTTGAAATTGGACTAAACAAGTGTCAAACTTTTGATAGTTATTATTTCTTAAAAATACTTCTTTTGGTTTTAATAGCGGGAATTAATTTTAAATTAATAAATAAAACTTTTTTGTTTTGAATTTTGTAAAATAGAATTAATTTTTTTATTCGTAATATTGAAATTATTATAGGGTGAAATTTTGGTGCTTTTCTGATAACTTTCATATTTTGATGAATAGTGAAAATTACTAAATTTTAATTAAAAACAACTTTTTTAATCGAAATAATTAATATTTATAGATTATGAATTTGATTTATTTTAAAGTATAATTAGATTAGAATTTTACCATTTAATTCAATTTTGGTCATTGGACATAATTTCATATTTAAACTGGACATAAGAAAGTGTCAATCTTTTGATAGTTATTATTTGTTAAAAACATGCTTTTTTGTTTCGACAATGGGAATTAATTTTAAATTAATTTTTTACACTTATGTGTTTTGAATTTAGAAAAATGTATTCCATATTTATAATCAGGAGGTCCAAATTTTGTAAATAGGTAACTTTTATTTTTAGTCATCTTGAATAATTACTTCAGTAAATATTTTATTTATCATGGTTAAAGGGTAAATCCGATAAATAAGGGTAAACAAATAATATTATAATAATAATAAATTACCCTAAAATGTTTCCTAACCCTATTTTTTGATACATCTCCAACCATGGGCATCTTTGGATTGATTTTGGGACCCCATGGAGCCACTTGTAAGTGATAATGACACTTTATATTAATTAAGTTAAAGTAAATACAAAAATGACATAAGCATGTATCTTTTAGAAAAAAAAATTTACATAGGGTTATATATGTTATCTTTTCGATTATAAATATTAATTATAAATCTAAAACTATTTCCTACATCATTGTATTTTATTTATAATTTTTATACATTGAATAATTAAATATATTTATGACACAATAATGATGGAGTATTTTCCTTATTAATGAAAGAATCAAATAATTGGTATTATAAATGTTAAAATAAATATAATTTGAAAGTTTTGATGACATAAATGAATATTATTGATTAATATGAAATGTTATTATTGCTTAAATTAATTTTTTTTGAATTAATAAAGATGTTAAGACTTTAACAAAAATCAATTATTGAATAGTGTCAAAATTGACATAAATGAGTTTTTAAAACAAATATTATATTATTAATTGATATTATATTACCAAAAATATATTATTCAGAAAAACGACTTATATCAGTATAGTTGAATCATTAATGTACCACTTGGGGGTCTCTTGGATGTATATAGTAAGTTTATTAACTATATAATATAAAAATACAAAGTGACATGGTAAATGTCAAACTAATTAACTAAGAGTTAAGACTAAATGATAAGGTTAATATAATGAACCAAACCTATATAAAATCTATTTTTTGAAAGGATTTAGACCCATACCCATCTTATACTTTGAATAATTCACTTTGGAGCCATTAGAAACAGAATATAAATTTATTATAAATTAATACTTTAAGTTTTTCCTAAAGAGACCCTCCTCCCCCTTATAAAAGGACCCCACTTCTAACCAATTCCTCACACCTCTCAAGCCTTTTGGATGATCCAACATCTGCCCAATTAATCACCCTACATCCATCTCCTCCTCCTAGAAGCCTTACCTTAAGTAGAAGGCACTTCAAGAGTCCTTTTTGTTTCAAACCAAAGGGAGTTACCCAAATTAAAGGTAACATTTTATCTTAGCTTCTTTTATTTTATTTTACTTCTCCAACCCCTAAACTCTTCTTATTATTTTCTTTTGTAAAAAAACCAGTATCCTAAATATACTTGGATATTATTATGATAAGTATTCTAACTATACTTACACACACCTCTATCTAATGGGTGAAGAATATAATGTTTCTATGGATGGCCACCAAACGCCTCACAAAACGATGATTGTTCAATTATCTCCTACCACATCTCATGGTGGCCATTATGATGGAACTATAATTAAATATGATATTAATTATATTTATTTTATATATAATCTTCTCTAATTCCATTTTATAGCATACCATTATTCATTTCATGTTGTATATATGTACGATAATTTCAGTTGAGGAAGTGCGGACTACCGCCCCCTTAATGTGATATGACTCGTTCATACCATACATGGAACGTATAAAGGATGGTGTTAATGAAATTAAGTAACAAATATAAGATATTATATTATACTGGAATAATAATATACCTATGTATCATTTTTTTATTCCTTTTAAAATGAAAAATGAAATGGAAGTAGTGTTCGTGCGTACGTACGGATTACCGTCTCCACTAACGTGATGAGATTCATTTACCCGTCATGTCCATTCCAGACTAATTATCATTTGATGATTAAAAGTAATTTTTAAGTACATGATATCAATATGTATATGAATAAGATTCAACCTATCCATAACAAACACTGCTTACGTAACAAATCATATAAAGGAAAACGAATCAGTTAACACTTGAAACGACGATAATACTAAAATATTATTAACAAAGAAATATTAAAAGATCATATATGATATCATATTTATGTATATGATTCTTGTATAATTTAATAAAAATGATTTAACTATTATACATGAGGTTAACCTACACTATATCAAGGAAAAGTACAAGGTAAGGGGTTTTCATCTCACTCCTTATTCCAGTGAGATTCATGCCATATTGCCACTATTACCTTTTGTGTGGTGTATATACTGCCCATAATTGTATTCCTTGTGTAATAAATATTAATATATGTGTATTTACATATTCATTGTATGATACTTCTTTTATGGGGTGTATGTTTCGTAAGTTACCAAATTGTAAGGGTTTATTTCACAATCTCTTCATTATCCGAGGTTGTTTATACGTAATTATCCATTGAGACCTCTTTATCATCCACATCCATGTTTCTTAAAAATTTATTTCAAAACATTCTTAACATTTTGCAGGATATGGGTAAAAGTCATGTATACCCTTGTTTGACTTTTTATAAGAAGTTTATATAGGAATCTTTACGTCATTTTCTAAACAAGGTCCTTTTTAACCTTTTCGACAAAATTAAGGTAAGAATGTCTTTTTTTTAACTTATACAGCGGGTGCGGTTATATTCTGCCATTATAAAGTCTTTTAATCTTCCCTTACAAGATTATAAGAATATTTTCAAAGTAAATTTTTTCTTTTATAATTATGTGACTTTTAAATTATTTTAAAAAAAGAGAGAAATTTCTCTCAAATAGTTTTGATTTCATCTATGTTAACATCCTTTGATAAATTTTACACTTGTTTGAAGTTGATTTATTATGATACAAATCTTCCATATTTTTTTAAGGTTTTGTGATATGTTTGACTATGGATTAGTTATTTTTATGCCATTAATGGTTTATGATTAATGTTTTGGCATTTTGTATTCTAGTTTTAATAGGAATGTTTATGTTCTATTTCATCCTCTTCTAAAAATGAATGTGTTGGACTAGTATGTTCCGGGTTGGGGACCGGTAAAAGTAAGCCCTCCGAGTTGGGATCCGGTTACAGCAGACCCTCCGGTTTGGTGTTCGGTTATTAGAGGCACTCTGGGTTAGTGTCCGGTTATTAGAGGCACTCCGGGTTGGTGTCCGGTTATTAGAGGCACTCCAGGTTGGAGTTCGGTTATAGAGGCTCTCCGGGATAGAGTCTAGTTACAGAGGCTCTCCGAGTTGGGTTTCGGTTACAGTTATCCCATTGGTCAGGGCATGAGGCCTTGACACAGAAATTAAAGTTCGAAATTATGCATTTCATCATTATGAAAGTGGTTATTGATATTGCATGTTATTATTAGATTAGTAGAATATCCATGTGAATAAGTAAATGGAATTATTTCATTTTATTTTTTCCACATTATGTTGAAGTTCAAGTTTAAAAGGATTTTGTTTTATTTATACATTGCATTAAATGTTTATGCTAATTTAGGAAAGTTTTCTCTATATTGTTATCCTTACTGGGCATTTGATCTCACCCCTTTCTATGTTTTATTTTTCCCAGGATTCCAAGAAGTGTATTGTGATTGATATGTAGGGTTATGAAAAGGGAATAATGGCGTTCATAAAGGATTATTTATGTTGTTTTGTATGTTATAAAGTGTAATGTAACATTAATGTATGTAATCTATTTTCCAAGACTGCTAAACTGATCGGTCCTTCAGGACTAGATTCCTTGTAATTATGCCAATGTATTAAAAAAATTCACCGAATCTGGGTACTTGGGGTCAGGTTGTTACATGAGGTGTTAAGGATATTTATGTGATATGTTCATTCTGTGAATCATGGTTCATTAAATGAATGTGGTTTGGCTGAATAAGGAGAACTCTACCTAATATGGGTGATGTCATGACCCTTATGGTCACTTTGTGACCACCTATGAGAAGGGAACACTATGGAATCTGTGTTTTGAAGAAATTTTATAATATAACATAGTGGACTCTATGTTGATTGGAATAGAATACCCTTGGTTTTCAATATTTTTAAATATAGTAGATAATCCATGTTGGGGGGTATAGCGAACTTGGAAAGTGATAGGCCTTTCAGATAAACCATGTATATATTTTTCTTTGATGTCATTTTTTTAATTAATATACATGATATGGGTTTGTGATAAATTATTGAATAGATCAAGAACCTAAACTAGTTCAAGCGTATAAATTTAAATGGGGAAGAATTACATAAAAATTTCATTTGATACACTACCCTCCTAAGTGGTAATATATCATGGGGCTCTAAAGAACCAATCCATGATTTTTAATATTTATCCTGTGATTATTCTATTATTAATAACTAAATTCATAAAAGACTTATAAATATTTGGTATAGTATCTCTCATTTATGGGCTGTATATTTTGAGGGAAATTTGAATTTTTTATTTTGGACTGGGTTTTATTTGAGAACTAGGGTTTGAATCAAAATTATTAGTGTTTTATTCCCATGAGGAAATATTTTTGGATGTGTTATGGGTCCCTTAGGGAGTTTTTAGTTCTATGGTGGATGTTGGCATGGGGCTGGGTAGCCCAAGTGATTAAATTCATCAATCTCAAAGAGGTTGTGTTGTGACTCAAGATGGATAGTGTCACAACCAATTGTAGGTTGAAGTAAATACATTTACAAAAGTGGTTTTGGCCTTGAATTTTTCCATCATGAAATGGTGGTGACCATTATATGAGGGTTTGAGGGGCCTTACATGATCTGTTCATGTTGTGAACCATGGTTTATGATGTGGATGAAGTTCTACTGAAGGTGGATCCCTATCTATAAGAAAGTTCACATTGTGACCCTTATTTTTTCATCACAATCACAAAATAGAAGTTTTTTTTATTATTATAATACTTGAAATTTACTAGTTGTCCCTTTGGGTTCGTGGTCAATCCTACTACACAAGAGAGTCCATTTAGGTACGTACTTCCCTTCCCTTCCTATCTTGACACCCTTTGATTTAGGGTGGGTTATTGGTTGTTTTTTCTATTATTTTTTTTGTGTTATGATCTTCATACTTTATTCATGTTTCTTCTTGAATGGATGGAAATTTTATTTCAGTTCTTATAAAGGTTTTGGAACTAATTCCTTTGGTGTATGGTGGAATCAGCTGATAATGATTGGTATTTTCTATATGATTTATAGAGTATGTATTCATACAAAGTATTAACAATATACCTCTTCATTCTGATGAAGTCACATCATTATATGATTTTATTAAAGGTTTATAATTAAATTAAATTAAATTTTATTTTGAATTGGTTTTAGGTGATTGGGATTTTTCCTGAGATGAAATCAAGAGTATCCCATGGACTTTTTATGATGGGTGGCCCGTCTTTTCAATGTGATGAAGGAAATAGATGAGTTTGTATGAATTTATGCCTATTTGAATTAATTGTTTTGAATAAATTTATTTTGTTTTAATTTACCTAAATTGGATGTTGGTGGGATATAGATCCTTGTGATGATGGGTGATGGACGATTATACTTAGAAGAGCTTGGAAATTTTATTTCAAGCTATTCATTAAAGAAAATTGATTCAAATGAGGATGGTGGTCCATGGAAATTACCTTTGTTTTTTACATTTTTTAATGTGTCATGTGGTATCACAACTATCAGTGAATGAACTTTTGAAATTAAATGAATTTATTAATAAACTAAAATTCATGTACAAAAAAAAGTTCCCATGGAAATGATGGTACATTTTAAATTAGAATGGTTCCTTGTCCACTGATGGAAAAGGCCTTGACTATAAATATATTCCATGTGATACACATTCCTCGTGATGTTAGATAAAAATGAACTTAGTGATCATAGAGAACATGGATAGTTTCCTCAGACCCCTTGAGTATGGATGGGTGGTAAATCTAGATTGTTTGCCTTTATGTGGCCATGTGAGAACCTTGAAATACTTTCAATCCCTTAACCTCTCCAATATGGACATGGGGTTATTTTTCCTTCACCATGAGTATATAATCACAATTTTTATAGTCCTCAAGTAGTTGGATGATAAGTTTGGGGGTCCGGACTAACCTAGGATAACTTTGGAACATGAGATAGATGAACTAGTGGAAATATCATATTTAAAGTTGAAGTAATGATGTTGGTTTTTTCTAAACCGACGCCAATATTATGTGGGAGAAATTTTTATCATTTGTTTCACAAAAGGTTGATGCCAAAAAATTTAAAAGTGTTTTTTGGTGTGGGTTTTTAATAGAATCGACACCAAAAACCATGAAGGATATGATATATGGTGTCAATTTTTCTGAAAAAATGACATCGACAATAAAAAAAAGTTTTGGTGTCAATTTTTAGAAAAACCAATGTCATTAATCCAACAATTTGGGTCTTTTGGAGTTAGTTATTATAAAAACTAACATGATATATTAAAAAAAATATTTATAGTGTCGGTTTTTCAGAAAACCAACGCCATAAATTAAAATAATTATGTTTCGCATCAGTTTTTTGGAAAATCAACACCCTAAATATTTTTCAAACTCTTCGGTGTCGATTTTGGTAAAAACTGACACCCAAAGTCTTTTAAAATTAGTTGGGATTGATAAAACCTCGTGTTTTTTGATCTTTGAAATCTGAACCACGTTAACTCCTCTCGAATCATGACAACTTCGAAGGCATATTTGTGATATCAAACCATTTTTTTATGATTTTATTCTATTTTCATGAACAAAGTTATGCTATCTTGATTATATCTCCATTTTTCATTATCCACAGGTTATGTTTTCTTCCAAATATTATTTACGGGAACATTAAACCGTGGTTTTATTTTAGTTTTTGTTCATATTTATTTTTCATTTTTACAATCATTTTTTCTATAGATCTTGCAGCGTTTAATATTCTAAAGAATTCTACAGAGAAAAGTTTGTATTTGGATCAATAATCTTGTTAAACTCTGAATTTTGTAAGTATTTTTTAAATTTTGAAGTTAAATCTGTTATCTTTTAATTATGTTTATGATTTTCTTCAATTATTAGTTTATAGTTTATTATAAATTTGTTGATCATGGTTAATTGTTATCCCTAAGAGGGTTAATTCCCTATAAATTGACATTATTTTTTTTAATTCAATTTCATCAAAATATTTTTTTATACTCCTGCTCACAACATGCAATAACTCATGGGACTACTGTTATTGTTGCTTCATCTTTTTAATATATAAAAATCATAAAAAAAACTTATGTCTAGAATGACTCATATACAAGTTCATGTGACTCATTCATAGCTTGAGATATCAATGCTCTGTAAATTGACTTCTAATATAATGCTTCTTCTTAACTCTAAAAACTCAATTCACACTTGTCATTAAATTTATATTGCATGTACCTCAGTCCTATAAAATCAAATACATTGCCTTTTTATTTTTATGCAATATTTCATATGTATAAATGAAAGTCATATTTTTTTCATTGTACCGCATTCATTCATGTACATCATATACTGTCTCTTCACTATTCTTTTGTGTATTTTAACACTACTAAAATTATTAATAGTTTACTCACTCAATTGTATGAATTCACACTATTCTTCTTCCTTTAATACACAAGATTCTCACTTCCCACAATACTATCTCTCTATTGTTGTATGGTGCATGCAAACACATAACAGTTTCTCAACATCAGATACACTTTTGGAAGCACACAGTCACTATCCATGGTTATCTCATGATATCCCAATCACACATAATGTCTTTTGTGCAATTCTCACTCACGTGCAATATTCATATAATATTTATGAATGCATATTGTATACATAATTCTTTTATGAATATTTGACATGGGATTTCACATGGGATTTCACATGGTTTTACTTGAATGAGATTATGATAATAATATCGAATGATTGTTCATTTCTTTATGCATGAAATTATCCACTTATTGATTCATAAAAACCCTTTCACACATTATTATATCACGCAAGACACAATTTCACTGTGTGTTCTTAATTTGCATGATAGAATCTCACACTACCTCTTGGACTCATAGTATGTGCATGTAATTAAAACAATCACACTTCAAAAGAAGATAGTAACCATTATTTATGTAAAAATAAACTCACTGTTAAAACCATTGCACAAATATTTGGTTCTCAATTTTTAATGCTCATTGAAATACACAATGAAAATTTTCATTGATTTTCAGTTTCTAAATAAAATAATCACATAAACCAGTGAGTATTCATAATAATATTGAATTTATGAATTTATCCACATAAAATAGTTCATCATGAAGTTAGAAAAGTGTGATAAACACATATTTTTCTCACAACAATTCCTACTCCTTCATTCCAACAAACATGTACAGAACTCTGACTTTGGTGATCTATAGAAGATCATGATGACTTAACATTACAAAAAATTCAAATCTCCCAACTTCACAGTACCAAAAAAAATGAACATTATCTCAGATATACCAATTCATTTATGTGTTTAATTTCATCTATCATAAGTTTGGTAGTTTTATGATTGATTTCGCTTATAGTATGAAAATTTACTCCAATTATTATTTCATATTTCAAATAATAAGTAATTTTTATCCAATTAAATTAATGAAATTTTCAATACTTTTGACACATGAAACATCAAAATAATGCAACAACTATGTAAAATGACCTAATAAATTTTAGAATACTGATATTATAATTAAATTATAATAACAATATAACACATTTATATAATATGAAAATAAAAATTTACTATTTGTAAATGTGTTTCATATCTGAGGTTTTCTATCTGATTATCAATAGTTTTTATTAAATGTGTTTTACCTTACAATTTATCTGTGTATATATATATATATATATATATATATGTTTTAATATATTAACAAATTATATTGTGATATTAGGTATTAAATGGTTTGTAATTGGATACATTTACGAAGAACCACTAGTGAATATGAAAAAGGAGTTGATGAATTCTTGGAATTTTCTAAACGAGATCTTGAAAACATTGATTTGGTTTTTTTCATGTGTAAAGTGCTTTAATATGATAAATTTAAACTCTAGATAAATCAAGTATCATCTCATTTGTTATCGTTTTAGACTTAATTTTACACATTGGATATGGCATGGTGAAAGAAATAAAAATTCAACATCCAATGTTGATGAAAATATTCAAAATGAAGCAGAGGATAGTATTGAAGAATTAATTCATGATTTAGTTGTGGAAACCGTCTAAAAAATATCTAATGTTAAACAATTTTATAGAGATTCTGAGAAACCATTATTCCTAGGTTGTAGTAAGTATATAGCATTATTAGCAGTTTTGAGATTTGTAAACTTAAAAGAAAAAAATGGGTGGAGTGATAAAAGTTTCTCCCGCTTACTTGAGATTTTAAAAGTTCTACTTCTAGAAGGCTATGGGATTCCAGATTCTAATTATGTGGTGAAGAAAATATTATTCCCAATTGTATTGGGGTATCAAAAGATACATTCTTTCCCCAATGATTGTGTACTATATATTATTGAATGTGAATATTTATCAAGTTGTCCTACATGTGGGACATCACACTATAAGATATATGGGAAAGTCAACTCAGATTTATTCTCTTTTATTGTCATCTAATGTCATGAAAAATAAATTTTGTACTTTCTAATGATATCATCCAATATTTTTTTCACACAATTCTGATAATTCAAATGTGATTCCTTCTTAGGTACCTGAATCAAAACTCCTACTAAAGAAATTTTGTACCTTCAAATAATTCCTCATTTGAAGCATCTATTTTCAAATTATATTGACACAAAGAGGTTATGATAGTATTCATATGATCAAATTTCTAATAGTAACTTACATTACCCTATCTATTCACTACAGTGGAAGATTTTTGATAAAATATTTCTTGATTTTTGAAGTGAAGTTAGAAATATTAGAATGGGATTGTGTACTTATGGAATGAATCCATATTTGATCCTAAGTAGGCAACATAGTTCATTTCCTGTTTTTCTAGTAGTTTATAACTTGTCCCCACATCTATGTATGAAGAAAAAATATGTTATGGTGAGGTTGATTATTTCTAGACCAAAACAACTGGTAAATGATATTGATGTGTATCTTTCACCATTGATTTGTGATTTGAAACTACTATGGGAGGAAGGTGTTAATGTTTTCGATGCATACAAGAATGAAAATTTTCTTTTGCGTGCTATGATAATATTCACTGTAAATTACTTTACTGCATATGGATACTTATCGGTATATAGTGTTAAGGTACATAAAACAAGCCCAATTTGTTAAGAACAGACTTCATATTATCAATTGCAGAATGGAATAAAGACAGTGTTCATGGGACATCAAAGATTTTTTTGAATTGATCATCCTTATCGTAGATTGAAAAAAGCATTTAATGGTTGACAAGAATACAACCTTACCCCTCAGCCATTTTCAGCTAAAAAATATTATGACAGGGTGAAAAATATTGATTCGACATTTGGAAAGAAAAGAAGTTATAGTCATCAAAGAAATATCTATAAGAAGAAATCTATCAATTTTGAACTACCTTATTGTATATTATTAGACATAAAAAATAACATCGATGTTATGCATGTGAGAAAAACATATGTGATATTTTGATTGGAATTTTGTTAGACAAAAAAAGAAATACAAAATATTGATTTCATTCTATATTGGACTTGATATTAATTAGAATTTGTTTGGAGTTATATCCTACTGTCAAAGGAAACAGAACATTTTTACCTCCATATTGTCACACATTAAGAAAGATTCAAAGGATAATTTTTTTCCAGTGTCTTCATGGTATTAAAGTACCCAATGGTTTTTCTTCAAATGTGAATAATTTTCTGTCATTGAAGGATTTTAAATTAATAGGGTATGAAATCTCATGATTTCCATGTATTGATGCAACAACTTCTACTAGTAGAAGTGCATAGTATATTTCCAATATATGTTAGAAAGAATATCATCAGGTTATGTAATTTTTTAAAATCAATTTGCAGCAAGGTTGTGATCCAATTTTGTTAGATGTTTTGGAGAATAAAGAAACTCTTATTCTTTGTCAACTATAAAAGTATTTCAACCTACGTTTCTTGATATAATGGTTCATCTTTTGATTCATTTGGTGCGTGAGATAACAATATGTGGGCCTTTTTATTTACAATGGATGTATCCTTTTGAAAGATATATAAAAATTTGGAAGGGATATGTTAAAAATCCTTGTCAAATAGAGGACTCTATTGTTCAAAAATGTGTATCTGAAGAGGTGATGGAGTTTCATACTAATTTTTTGTATGAGGGGGAGCATATTGGTCTCCCTATATCTCAACATATGACAGTTGACAGTGAAGGTAGAGGGTTTTGAGGCTTAAAGGTGAAGTTCATTCCACAAGATGAAATGATACAGACACATTTATATATTTTGAAAAACAAATATGAGGTTCAATCATATATATCCTCACATATTGTTGAATTAATGTTAAGATATATGAAAAGAAATGAAAAGTGGTTGATGATTGAGCATAATAAGACATTTGTTTCGTGGTTTAAAGAGAAAGTAATCATAGATATATCTTCATTAGAAACATTGAAGTGGTTAGTAGGGGTCCATATAATAATGTGATCACATGGTCTAGTTTTGATATTAATGGTTAAAAATTTTATACCCAAAATCTAGATGACAAGATTACTATTCAAAATAGTGGTGTGATGGTTTTCACTAAAGTAGTGCATTTTCGAGTGCTAAATATAAAAACCCAATTTTTGCATCAACGCCATATTTTGGAGTTCATGAAGACATATGGTAAATTTATTACATTAAATTTTGAGTCATCATTTTTAAGTGTAATTGGGTTGATAGTAATAGTGGTGTGAAACCTGATGAATATGGGTTAAAACTGGTTGATTTGAAAAGATTTATTTACAATGATAAACCATTTATCATGGTGAAAAATAAAAAACAAGTATTTTATGTCATTGATCCATCAAATGATCAGTGGTCTGTTGTTTTTCAAGGAAAAACATACCATTTTGTGTGGTGAGGATGATGTTGATGATGTTATTGGTTTACATGAGCCTTATTCATCTATTATGCAATTTCTGGATGATTAATATGAGTATAATATAGGTATAGTGCATGTAATACCTAATGATCATGATGAAGGCGTGTGAGAAAACACTAAATTAATCTCGTAATTTTTCTAGTAAATATTTATATATTTTTTTATTTTTTGAAACATAAAAATGTATGTCTCTTTTTTACATAATTATTTTTTTTCTTTCTTGTTTCTAAAAATTCAGTTTTCTAATGATATATGGGTACAAAAATTTTATTACACTTACTATTAGAAATGACAGATTCAGATAGAGAGAAGAACTTACTGAGGTATATCAATTTTTTATATTATTAAATATTCATTAATATAATTATTTAATGAAAAAAATATTAATTTACAAAAAACCTTTTGCAGGACTACTGATGTGTCCTCGACAGAGGATACTTCTCCTGTTACTAATAAAAAAATAAAGTTCTCCGGTCAGTAAAGGTGGTATTACATGATTTCCAAAACTATCACTTGCTCATGACGATGATAGATTACACATCTATTTTGATGATAATAATAATACAACTAGCCTAAATGCAATTCAGTTTATCAGTTAAATAGAAATGTAGAGCCGTTTCAAGATTAGTATTTCATATCCGCATAGGAAGTTAGTGGAAAGGATGGCGAAATAAGAACATTCAGAGTCCATGACAGAAAAATATCTTAATTGATTTATTTTATCTCGTTTTTTTGAATATTAAATATTTTAAATGACATATTTAATTTATTCAATTATAGATAATATTAAATTTTGTGGAAACCAAAGAAATTAAGATAAGACATATCTCTTTACTAGCGGTTTGATGGAGAGATTGTAAAAAAACTGACAAACAATTATATTTTTGGAAAGATATGGTTTGAAAACCCATTCCTCAAGTGTCAATTTATGGATGATGATACATGGAAGGTATGTGTTGACAATGGTCATGAAGAAAAATTTCAGGTATGATAATTATTTTATATTGTAAAATTTATTATATATTTTTCTAATTTCTTAGTAGTTTTTTTATATAATAGGCCTCAAGGAGATATCATCAAGAGATTCAGTTGAGAAATGTATACCCTCATACATTATCACATGGAGGGTATCCATATTTGGAGCAGAAAATGATTGAAGAAAAAATTGAATCATTAAGTGCTTGATCTAGTAGTGGTTCAGAAGTGGTTCAATATGGTCCTTCATCTCCTCCCACTCTCTATGAAAAATAGAAATGATCAAGAATGAGGAAAAATGAATAGTATCTTATAGATGAAGATAAGAAAGTAGCTGATAAAATTGTAAATAAATATTATTTATTTGTCATCAATTTTTATATTTTCTAAATTTTAAACACTAATGTAACTTTTTCATTTTCATTTCGGGATGAACTTCAGGAGAAATAGAATCAAGGTTATTTTATCTCTAAGGGTAGGATGGATATCCTAGCCACTTCTTTGGGAAAGGCGGAACACCTTAGACATTTTAGAGGATATCAGGCAGGTGTTACTATTCAGAAGGTTTTTAGTTAGAGTATTCAATCAAGAGTACCAGAAATAGAATCATTAAAATCTAAGATTAAAAATATGAAATAGTCTATGGGTGATCCAATTCATACAGTAGAGTAGCTGGCTTTGTTAGAACACTTATAAAGACATTCACAATTTGTGTAGCCATCCTAGGTATAGTATTTATTTGCCATCAATTTTTCTATTTTATAAATTATAAACACTAATATAAATTTTTATTTTTTCAGCCTTTTAAGTCAGATCACCCGGCCTACCCTACCCCATCTGCCTACCCTACACTATAGGAGTAGCCTTCCCAGGTATAATATTTATTTTCCATCAATTTTTCTATTTTCTAAATTAATATTTTTATTTTTCAGCCTTCCAAGCCTTCTCACCCAGACTACCCTACCCCATTTGCCTACCCTTCCCCACATGAGCAGACATCTTAGGTATATTACTTATTTTTCATCAATGTTTCCATTTTTAAATTATAAACACTAATATAACATTGTTTATTTTTCAGCCTTCCCAGCCTGCTCACCCAGACCACCCAACCCCATCTGCCTACCCTACCCTGTATGAGCAGCCTTCCTAGGTATATTATTTATTTTTCATCAATTTTTCTATTTTATAAATTATAGACACTAATATATTTCTTTTCATTTTTTATCCTTCCCATCCTTCTCACCCGGATTACCCTGCCCCATCTGCTTACATTGATCCTCCACCACCTTACTCAGACCAAAATGTATACTGTTAGTTGTTTTCTATAAATCCTCATATTCATATTGTTGTGTTTGGACTCATGAATTTCTTGAGGGATTCTGTACATCACTAGACTATGCAAATGGGTTAGGAAAGAGTATCAGAACTCAATATTATAGATCCTAATTCTATACTACCATTTCCTACTGAGGAGATCATCAAAGTTGGGGATTGTCTGGGTCATTTTTTAATTTTTCCAAATGGATCTCTTTGTTATATTTCATTTTAGGTATGTGTTTTTTTAAATATTAATTAAAAATGATTCAAAATTACTTATAATGTTTTTTAAAATTTAACTTATATATTATTATATAAAAGAAAAATAAGTCGCACAAATCAAAAAAAATGATCAGGAACAACTGACTGTAGATACTTCAGATATTTCTTATGGGATACAAAAATTATCTCAAGATTCTTATTTATTGAATTATTTCTATGAGTTTAGGATGACAGACGATATATTTGGCAGAAAATATCCATTGATATTACTCAAAGAAGATATCAAGAGTCTAGTTGATTTTGTAGAGCTCAGCCTAAATGTGGTGCATCTGTTTTCTATGTAAGTAAACTGAAATTTGAATTTTCATTTCTTAAATAAAAGATGGCTTTAAATTGACTAACTATATTTTCTTTTTAAATTAGGTATCTACACACACTTCTTCTACAAAATAAAATCACAGGCATTTACGATTTTAGAGATCCAAAATTTATTTCCATATAAGTGTAACATGTGGAGAATCTTAATAGAGTTATATATATATACGATAGATTATCACATACGAAGATTGAGTGTTGGTTTTTTCCATTTCTTGATAAGTAATAATAGAAACATAATTATGAACTAATTATCATTAAAATGTAATTACTTGTGAGATTTTTATATTGTAGGGGGGATTGGATGTTAGGCGTATTGTGCCCAAATTAATGAACCTTATATTGGTTTTTCTCTTTATTATAGAATGTTCATAAATGATTTTCCACCTTATTAGACAGGTAATATTTTGTTAGTTTTTTATAATCTCTTTATGTTTAATTATCATTGTTTAGACAGGTATTATTAGTTCATATATATGAAAATTTTGTTCATAGAATAATTTTAACAAGGAATACATGTCGATAAAGACACCAAATAAAATCAAATATGTGGAAGTACAGGTAATTAGTTTTTATATAAGATTTGATTCTGATTTGTTATAATATATTGATTTTTATTATTAGTTTAATGTTTTATAATTGTACTGTCATTGTCAAACAGGACATGTTGAATGTGGTTATTATATTCTACGATTCATGTACGAGATAACAACAACTAGGTAAACTACTAAATTTGATAAGGTTTGTTTTATTAATTTTATATATTTTCTACCATATTATTCTAATTTTTATCTCATATCATTCAATTTTATTGTAATCATTCAATGATTCCCAATCCTATTCTCAATCTGGTCTTACCCATATTCAATCTATTTTTGTAACTATTTGTTAAGTTTGACTAGGATTTATGGTATGTATAATCTAATATTTATGAATAATATTACATATGGGTTTAAAAAACAAAATCTTTTGATATAATAGGTGTTTCAACTTACTAATAATCAAATGAATGCTTCAACAAGAACCATTAATGAGCATTTTGTAAATTTCATGTATGTGTAATTTAATTCTACTTCATAATAAAATGTGTAGATAGTTTTTTAATTAATTATATAAAACAATGTATGTTATATATTTTTAGTCAATGATAAATATTGTATGATTTTTGTATATTCTGTTTTTATTATAGGGGTTTCAATTATTTTGGAAATGTAATGATACAAATTTTATAAATAAATTAAATTTCGGCGTCGGTTTTTTTAAAAACCAACACTAATTTTTTTTTAAAAAAATAAGGTTTCCACCATCAGTTATTAAAGTAACTTTAACATCCCAAACATCCACGGTACATTTCTCTTTGAATAATACTTTAGCGTGCGACGTACGCAACACTGAGTTCAAGTGCACTAAGACCTATCAAAGTAGCCATTTAAAAAATTATTTTTGAATAGTATTAACCATGTTTTTAATTTTATATACATCCCATAAAATTTTAACTTCCATATTTTGTGTTTCTAATACATAATACGAGGAAAAATTAAATTTTTCAATAAAATAATTATTTTTCAAAAAATACAATTTTTACATCTTTTAATGGAGAACCCTTTTTAAATCTATTATTTGACACTTTTATATATTCCACTAGACAAAATTAAATTATTTTATAAAATAAAGACATAAAAATGTTTTTTGGATAAATTTTTGGTACTTTTCTGATAACATTTATATTTTGATGAATAGTGAAAAATACTAAATTTTAATTGAAAACAACTTTTTAATTTTGGTTTTTCTATTTATTAGTGAATTTTTTTAAATTATTTTCCACCTTATTTAACATATAAGAATTTTTTGTTTTTTATAAGCTCTTTAGGTTTAATTCTCATTATTTAGACATGTATTATTAGTTCATATATATGAAAATGTTGCTTACGGAAAACCTTTAATAAGGAATACATGTCGATAAAGATACCAAATAAAATCAAATATGTGGAAGTACATGTAATTAGTTTTTATATTATATTTTATTCAGATTTTTTATAATATATTAATTTTTATTATTAATTAAATGTTTTATAACTGCACGGTCATCATCAAAAAGGACATGTTGAATGTGGTTATTATATTCTACAATTCATGTAAGAGATAATAACAACTGGGGAAACTACTGAATTTCAGAAGGTTAGTTGTATTAATTGTTTTATATTTTCTTCCATATTATTCTATTTTTTATCTCATATCATTTTTCGTTATTGTAGGCATTCAGTGACTCCCAATCTTATTCTCATTATGATTTTACCCATATTCAATTTTTTTCAATTATTATTTAAGTTTGATTGGGATTTGACGTATGTAAATTCTAATATTTATGAATAATATTACATATGGGTTCAAAAAACTAAATATTTTGATATAATAGGTGTTTCAAAATACTAAAAATCAAATTAATTCTTCAACAATAGCCAACAATGAGCATGTTGTAATTTTCATGTATGTGTATTGTAATTCTACTTTATAATAAAAATTTGTAGATAGATTTTTGATTAATTAGATAAAATCATGTAAGATATATATTTTTAGTCAATGATAAATATAGTTTGATTATTTTATATTGTGTTTTTATTACAGGGGTTGCGATTATTTTGGGAAATGTAATGATACAAATTTTCTAAAAAAAATTAAATTTCGATATTGGTTTATTAAAAATCAACGCAAAACCTTTTTTCAAAAAAATAGGGTTTTCTCCATCTGTTTTTAAAGTAACTATAACACCCCAAGAATTTATAGTACGTTTCCCGTTGAATAATACAATAGCGTGTGATGTGCGCAACATAGAGTTCAAACGCACAACGACCTGTCAAACTAGACATTTAGAAAAGCGTTTATGACTATTAATAACCACGTTTTGAATTTTATATAAATCCCACATTATTTTAACTTCAATATTTTGTGTTTCTAAGACATAATATGAGGACAAATTCGATTTTTCAACAAAGGATGTATTTTTCATAAAATCCAGTTTTTACATCTTATAATGGAGAACCCTTTTTAAATAAAATATTTGAAACTTTAATATATTAAATTTGATGAAATTAAATTATTCTTTTGAAGTGGGATATAAAAATTTAGTTTGTACAAATTTTTTGAACTTTTCTGATAACTTTTATATTTGGATGAATATCGAAAAAAACTAAATTTTAATTCAAAACAACTTTTTTAATCAAAATAATTTATAGTGTTAAATTATACATATGAGTGGTTTTAAAGTATCATTAGATTATATTTTCATCATTTAATATAATTTAGGTCATTGGATGTAATTTCATATTTAAATTGTATAAAATACATGTCAATCTTTTGATAGTTTTTACTTCATAAAAACCTGCTTTTTCGATTTGACAACGGGAATTAATTTTAATTTAATTGCTGAAACTTCCTTGTTTTGAATTTGGAAAAATGTATTCCATATTTATAATTAGGAGTTACAAATTTTTTAAATAGGTAACTTTTATTTTTAGACACTATGAATCGCAACTTCAGTAAATATTTTATTTACTATTGCTAAAAGGTAAATCTGGTAAATAAGGGTAAAAAATAATATTATAATAATATTAAATTACTATGACATGCATTTTAACCCTATTTTATGATACATTTATAACAATGGTAATCCCTGGGACTATTTTTGGACCCCATGGAGCTACTTGTATGTGAAAATGACACTTTATAAAAATTAATTTAAATTTATGGAAAATGTAACATAAACATATATCTTTTAGTAAAAAAAATTTAATATAGGGTAATATAAGTGATATTTTAGACTATAAATAATAATTAGAAAGATAAATCTATTTAATACATCTTTTTAGTTTATTTATAATTTTTATACATAACATAAATATACTTTTTATGACACAATAACGATGCAATATTTTCCTTATTAATGAAGGATTCAAATAAAGGATATTATAAATATTAAAATAATTATAATTTGTATGTTTTGATTCCATACAATAATTGTTTACATGATTATTTCATATTAGTATTGATTAAATGTATTAGTTTCTAAGTAATAATGGTGTTATGACTTCCACAAAAACCAAATACTAAATACTATCAAAATTGACATAAATGGGGTTTTAAAACAAATACAATATTAATAAATGATATATTATTCCTAAAAATATAATATTTGTCCAAAGGACTTATATAAGGTTATATATGTCATTAATGAGCCACTTGAGGTTCAATTGTCATTTTATAGTATATTTATTAACCATGTAATATAAAAATAGAAGAATACATGGAAAATTTTAAACTATTTAACTAAGAGTTAAATCTGAAAGATAGGTTAATATGGTGAAAAAAACTTGTCTAAAACATATTGTTTGAGGGTATTTCAACCCATCCCCACCTTATCCTCAAATTAAATCCATTTTTAGAAATTATAAACCAAAAATGATTTTATAATAAATTAATATTTCAAACTTTTCCTAAAGTGCCCCTCGCCTTCCTTGTAAAAGGGTACTTCCCCTTCTCTTAAATTCACATCTCCAAATCCATATGGCTCATCCAACCCCTGATAAAATCTCCTACCAAATATGATCACTTAAACAAAGAGGCCTTACTTTGATCATAAACCCAACCTAAGGAGCCTTTTTTCAAATCAAAAGGAAGAACCCAAAGAAGATGTAATTATTTCATCACCTCTTTCAATGTTATTTTCTTCTTCCACTTCCTCTTTATTTGTTGTTTCCATACCAAAATATTAATCCCAGTACCTTATACATACTAAGACATTATTATAAATATGTTTCAACCATATTCATTATTCTATCCATCTTATGAATGAAAAAGTCAGCATACGTGTATACGTACGGCTTACCGTCTCCACGTCGGGGTGTAGTTTTTTATTCAACACTTCATTATTTGGATGGGTATAATAATGAGTATAACTGATGTTAATAAAAAATATATAACATGTTAATTATTATATATATAATATACCATCCAATTGCATACTATTTCACCATCAATAAAATGATATCATCGTGCGTGCTTACGTGCGGCTTACCGTCTCCACAACGTGATGAGATTCATTTTCACGTTCATCATTCAACAATGATTATAAAAATATTTATTATTAATAAGTATGTCATATATGAAATAATAATGCTCCTAGAAATATAGATATATATATGTATATGTATATGTATTTACATATATCTCATTTACTTACTTCTGTTCAATACGATATGAAGATGGAAACCACGTTTAAGCGAACACACGGTCTACCATCTCCATAAATGGTGTTTTACATTTAATATATCTATCTATTATACATATATATGTTTTAAATATATATGATACATAAATAATTTTTTATATTATATACAAAATTAAATCATGATATAAGTGATACAATCAAGAATAACAAATTAAAACACTAATGATAAAAAAAAGCGGTTATTACCCGAAATGTTATTTTAACATGGAAATTATTAATAAATAAGTAGTATAAAGTCATAAATGAATCAAGTATGATATAATAATAATAATATGGTTATTTTATAATTTAATAACATACTATAGTCATTATACATGAGGTTAAACAAACCCTTGACCAAAGAAAAGTACAAGGTAAGGGTTAATTCCTCAATCTCATTATTATCCGAGATTGTTTCTGTGTAAGTATTTATTGGGAAATATTTATTATACATATCCATGTTTCATAAAATGATCTTTAAAAAGGATTCTTTTAAGAGACTCTTTAACTAAAATATCACTCTAAATGTTTTAAATATTTATTCTTCTAAATCATTCTCATTAATGTCCATTTTTTCAAAATGGTTTTAAGGATTTATTTATATGGGAAGTAATGTTTTAAAATGTTAATTCCCTTCAAAAGATTAAAAGTGGTATGGTAAAATTTCATTCAATAATATCTTTTAAATTTATTCCATTATAAATTGTGCGACTTTTAAATGATTTCATGAAAAAGGGGTATTTCTCTCAAAGATTTTTACTGATCATTTTCAACTATGTCAACATCCTTCACTGGATATTATTCTTTATTGAGGTTGATTTATCATAATAAAATCTTTTATATGGAATTGAATGAGTTATGATATTTTTTACTATGGATCTGTTATTTTTATACCATTTGTGGTTTATGGTTAATGTATTGACATTTTGTATGCTAGTTTTAATACAAATGATTATGTTATGTTTCAACATTTTCATATAAAGAATGCATTGGACTTAGTAAGTGACAAGTGGGGTCTGTTATAGCCCTATGATGTATCGGTAGGTCACATGAGACAAATTAGTTTCTTGGCACAAGTCCTTTAAAAAAATTATTTTTAGTCTTGGCATGGGGCCTTGACTGTGTGGTTATGATGTCCAATATTATGCATTCCCTAGTTATGCAACTAGTTATTACATGTGATTATTATACTAGTATAATATCCATGTTTATGTTTATATGGTAATGTTGGATTTATTTTTTCCATATTATGTTCAATTTTATCATTAACTGGCTATTGTTTTTATTACACATCTTGCCTTAAATGTTTATAGCTTCTGCTAAATCATTTTACCCTTACTGAGCATCTGAGCTCACCCATTTCTTATGTTTTCTTTTCCTAGGATTCCAAGAAGTGTATTATGATTAATATGCAGGGTTAAGATATGGGAATAATTTCATTATTAAAGTAGTATTTATTTTTTGTTTTTTGTATGAATGTGTAATTTAATGTTGAACTGTGTAATATATTTTCCAAGACTGCTAAACTGATCGGTCCTTCAGGACATGTCAATACTTTCTCCATAAACCATGAATGGTATAAAAATAACACATCCATAGTCAAACATATCAAAAAAACCTTCAATATAATATGGAAGTTTTTAATCATAATAAATCAACTTCAAATAAGCTTAAAATCCATCAAAGGATGTTGACATAGATGAAATCAAAACTATTTGAGAAAAATATCATTTTTGAAATCATTTAAAAGTCACATAATTGTAAAATAAAACATTTACTTTGAAAATATTCTTATAATATTGTAAGGGAAGCTTCAAATATTTTATAACAGTGGAAAATAGTTTCACCCGCCGTATAAGTTTAAAAAAACATTCTTACCTTAATTTTGTCAAAAATGTCAAAAAGTACCTTGTTTGGAAAATGACAGAAATATTTCCTTCAAAAACGTTTAAGGTTAAATAAGGGTATAAATGACTTTAACCCATTGACTAATAAATAGTAAAAATGTTTTGAAAGACATTTTTAAGAAACATGGATGTGGATGATAAAGAGGACCTAGTAGATAATTACATATGAACAACCTTGAATAATGAAGAGGTTATAGAATTAACCCTTACCTCATGTCCGACTTGACTCGATCATTCTTTAATCTCCTGAATAATAAAATAGAGTTAATATATAATTGCTTAAGAACATTTTTCAAGTTCATTATTCCTTTTATATCACTTATTACTATGTTATTAAAATTATGTAGTCATTTAAGTTAATAATGGTCGTTTTGTTGATCTTTGGTACTTGAGTCAACAATAAACTTCTTATAATTAAATTTGTTCATGTGGTAAAATATCCATTATATCTAGAATTATATTAATGATATTTATATCATATATATCATATATATCCATTATATACATGCATTTATAATATTACATAACATTTAGAAGTAAGAAATGAAATGCACCGTTCATGGACACGGTAAGTCGTATGTACGCATGAACGCTACTTTCATTTCTATTTCATATTTTATGGAATGAAATCATGATGATATAAAGGTATATTATAATTACAATATAATTTTATATATAATATCATTTAACTCATTCCTTTATATGTTCCACATATGGCATTAACGATTCAAATCACTTTGAGGGGGCGGTAGTCCGCACTTCCTAAAATGAAATTATCGTGTTTAACCACAATGGAAACCATAAAGGAATTCCATAAATGAAAAATAAATAATCATAAGGAAAACATAAATATAATATATATCATATATAAATATAGTTACATATTAATGGCCACCATGAAATGTGTTAAAAGAAGATTGAACAATCATCGTTTCGTGAGGCAGTAATTCACCACTCATAAAAACAGTATGTTCTTTAACCATTAGACAAAGGTGTGTGTAGTTGTAAATAAAATCCTTCTCATAACAACATTATAGTATATTTAATATACTGGTTTTGTTACAAAATAAAGGAATAAAAAGAATTTAATGGGTTGGAGAAGCAAAATAAAACTAAAGAACATAAGAGAAGACATTACCTTAAAATCGGGTAACTCTTTTTGATTTGAGACAAAGGCTTCCTTGGGAAGACTTCTGCCCAAATTGAGGCTTCAAGGAGAAATATAGGGAATTTTATAGAGTATTGTTTCAGATTTTGGCTGATTCAAATGGCTTTGAAGGTGTGAATAAGGTGGTAGAGGTGGGGGCCTTTTATAAGAGGAGAGGAGGGGCTCTTTTGGAAAGATAGAAATGTTACTTTATTATGAAATGCTTTTCAGATTTTAAAGGACCCATAATGATGTATTTCAAGGATAGGATGATAAGGGTTATAAATACACCCATACAATAGGCTTTAGAAAAGTGTAAGTCTTATATTTTATCTTATCTTTTCATTTTATTTAAATCGTTCATTAATGAGGTAATCGCTGCATCATCATGGGGTCATAAATAAATTTATTTATTTAATGTCTAAAAATTATAAAAAATTACCATGATTTAGGAAATCATTTTATCTTTACAATTTATATTTATAGTCGAAAAGATAACTTGCATAACCCCTTGTAAAAATTGTTTTAGTAATACAATACATGTTTGTGACATTTTTATTTTTACATTAAATAAAAGGTATTAATGTCATTATCTTACCCAAGTGGATCCATGGGGTCCCAAAAATATAACCATGGATTTTATTGGTCGTCCATGAGTCATCCAATAAGAGTAGGAGATGTTTCAAGGTAATTTCATATTATTATAACATTATTTTTACCTTAAATTACTCTAATTACCTCTAATCGCGGTTAAAAAAACTCAAAAGTTACTATTCACCAAAATTTATTTTCATCCCATTGGACCAAATTTTACTTCCTAATTACAACCATGTATGTATTATTTTTGAAATTAAATTCACAGAATCGGTAAAATTTCATTTAATCAAAAAATCAGTTTTTTAACTACCACTTAGTGGTTTCACTATTCATCAAAAATTGAAGTTTTTCAGAAAAATACCAAAAATTCACCCTAAGATATATTTGATATTACAAATTAAAATATAATGTATATTTTACCAAATTCAAAACATATATGTTTCATTAATTAATTTTATAATTAATTCCCGTTGTCAAAACAAATAGCGTGTTTTTAAGAACGAATATCAATCAAAAGATTGACAATTGTTTATGTCCAATTTCAAAGTAAAATTAATTCTAATGACCACCATTAGATAAAATGGTAAAAATATATTATAATTATACTTTAAAACCACTAAATAATATAATATATCACTATAAATTATTTTGATTAAAAAAAATTTAATTAAAGTTTAGTATTTTACACTATTCATAAAAAATTTGAAGTTCTCAGAAAAAAAAAAAAAAAATCAACTTAGGATAATTTTGATATTCCAAATCCAAAAATGAAGTCCAATTTGAATAATAAAATTTATAAAATTTCCAAAAGTGGGTATTACTATTCATAATGGCTACTTTGATTGGTCACGGTGTGTTAGAATCTCGAACTTGCGTACAATGCAAGCTATTGCATTATTGAAAGAGAAGCCTACTATGGAAGCTTGGGGTGTTACATTCTTCCCTCCTTTAATAAATTGTTTCCTCACAATTTGAAATTGTTCTTCTAAAATAAAAGGTTGAAAATAGAAAATACCTTTTTGGAAAACCCATATCGGAAATAGGGTTAATAAAATTTAGTTTTAATAATAGGGAAAGAGAAATGAGAAAGTCACCACCAAATTAGGGTTTCAAATAAAAGAACATTGGTGGAAATTATAGACACGTAATTACAGGAAAAACGTAAAAATTTATAAGGATTGATTGAGGTCATCAATCACAAACAAGTGTAAAATTGGGGGTCTCAAAGCCATCAATCTATGATGATTTAAAATATCATCAGTTAAACAAGACATAAGGTATTAGGATAACACATTTTTGTTTTAATATCCCTTCCCTAAAGTTTAAGAATTAATTTCTTCCTGGAATAAGAGATATATATATATTTATATATTTATACTTGACAAGTAGAATTTCATCCTTCAACTAATTTATACCACAAACTCATCTTTCACTCAAAAAGATAATAGAACTCAAAAATATTATATTTATCCTAATCGTATAAGGTTCCAAATATTAACACATACCATGAAGAAAAATATTTTGTAATAACCATGGACTTCTTTTGGCTAGTGGTAGGTAATAAATGCAAGTCTCACTATGGTTGTGGGTTCGATTCCTGCAGCTTTGTCCGATGCGATGGGTTATCCCCCGACCTACAGGTTGTCCTTTTCCTAAAACTATAGTATTATAATATTCCATAAATAATCTTCAGAAATGTTTTAACCTTAAAAAATATTATCCAAATTTCAAATTAATCCATTCCAACCTTTATATTTATCCAAAATACTTTTGTCCAGACTTTCTCTAAAAGGTCTCAAAATTCCAAAATCAATAGTAACATCAGATTCCCCAAATAAAGTAAAGATTCTCTTATTGTCACATACTAAAAATATGATTAACTTCACTATATTAAAACCTTAATGAAAACAACAAGTACTACAGTACAATCCTTATATATATTTCACATTATTATTATAACCATAATATAGTTCTTGAGTCCAAAAAAAATACAATAATTATTCAACTTCATCTATAGTAACAGCATAAGCTTGGCCTTGATCCCTTGGCCTTTTCTGAGGTAAGTTTACCTGACTCTTAGGACATTCATTTGCATAATTCCCCATTTCTCTACAATTGTAGCATTCAACATTGATAGCCTCTTTCTTTCCCTTACAATCACGAGCCTGGTGACCTTTTTCTCCACATTTATAGAAAACTCCCATTCCTTTTAGGCAATTACCGGGGTGATTCTTCCCAAAATTATCACATAATGGAAAATCCTTCTTTCCCTTTTTCCCTTTATCTATCTCTTGTTCCACCGTTCTCTTCTTATCTTGTTTTACTTTGTTGTCATATGACTTAGAGAATTCCTTTTCTCTCTTGATAGCACACGAGATTATATCTTCGTATGTTGAGAAAGATTGTGATACTAATGCTCGACGGAGAAACGGCTTTAACCCATCAAATAAATGAGAAATATTACTTCTTGGGTTACGTATATAATCTACATCATGCCTCACTAACCTTGTGAAGTTAGAATCATAATTTGCAACATTTTTGTTCTCCTTTTGCCTCAGACTCAGAAATTGTCTTTCCATATCAGCTCGATGGTAATGAGGAAAGTATTTTTCTAAGAAAAACTTTTTAAACTCTCTCCATTCCATACATGATACTTCTTCATCTTCCTTTGTATTTTAAATCAATGACCACCATTGATCAGCATCTCTAGTGAGGTGGTAAACTGCCATGACAACTTTTTCCCTTTCGCTACTCCCCAAGGCATGGAATATTATATCTAAGGAGTTTATCCATTGCTCAGCTACTAATGGATTTATACCCCAATTAAATGTTAGTGGTTTTTTCCTCATGAAGCGTTCTAACATTGATCCTCCATGTTGTGGATCAGGGTTCTCCATACGAGTAAGGTTATTATTCATAACCTGAGTGAGTTGTCCCAGTATAGTGATAAGATAATCAGCACTAGTTGTATCACCAGCTCTACTATAATTATCTTGAGCAAGAGGGAAATCCCTAAATGGAGTGCGTGCATTGATACGGTTTTCATTCCTTCCACTAGGAACCATTTTTAATCAATGTCATAAACTAGATTAGTTTATAAATCGAAATACATAATTTCATACTTGTAAAACACTTAACATAAATTGAACTATTTAAGGATATAATATATAATCATAAAAAAAATGTTTTCTTTGAGGAAGTATATACTCATAAACCCTTCCTAATGGATTGTAAAGAAATCATGAATTATCCTAATCATATCCCCCGGGAGTTTTGTAACCAAGAGTGCAGCAAGGCCCATTATCATGCACCAATTCTCGTTCGAGTCTAGCTCAAAGTGGTGTTTTCATGTATTACCCCTAGGAAAATCAGTGCCAAAGCCACCTCTACCTGATTGTATCCAGACAAGTATGTATTTCTCAGAAAATAAAAAAAATCTATACTTTACCAAAATTCTAGGATGTTCTTCTATACTAATCCTCAAAGTCTATCTTAGGTCTATGTGCTCTAATCAGAGTTTATCTAAATCTAGCATCCACGGTTTGTACTAAACTACCTATGATACCAACTGTAATGCCCATCCAGTTACCCAGAGTCGGTGTATTATTACGTAACATTGGAATCATCAAAAAAGAACAACTCTCGAAAGACTGATTAGTTTAGTAGCCTTGGAAACACTAGATACATTCATAAATGTTACATTACATCATAAAGTGAAAAACTACAATAACTTAGTATCCATAGTCCACACTCATATCCCCTTCAGGCTATCACTGCAGGTCAGTCATAAAATATTTCTTCACATCCTGGGAAAAATAAAACATAGAAAGGGGTAATCTCAGATGCTCAGTAAGGATAACAATATAGCAGAAACTTTAATAAATAAACATAAACATTTAAGGCAATGTATAACTAAAACAAAATCCTTTTAAACTTGAACTTCATCATAATATGGAAAAAATTAAATTAAGTAATTCCATTTACTAATTCACATGGATATTCTACTAGTCGAATAATTACATGAAATATCAATAACCTCTTTCATAATGATGGAATGTATAATTCCAGAATATCATAACCACGTAGCCAAGGGCTCGTGCCAAGACTACAAATAAGATTTTGTCAAGGCCTCATGCAAAGAAACTAGTTTTTATCATGAGACCTACCGATGCATCGAGGAGCTATATTGGGCTCCACTGGTCACTTATTAGGTCCAATGCATTCCTCATATGAATAGGTTTAAACATAACATAAACATTCGTATTAAAACTAGCATACGAAATGTCAACACTTTCTCCATAAACCATGAATGGTATAAAAATAACACATCCACAGTCAAACATATCAAAAAACCTTCAATACAATATGGATGTTTTGAATCATAATAAATCAACTTCAAATAAGCTTAAAATCCATCAAATGATGTTGACATAGATGAAATCAAAACTATTTGAAAGAAATATCTTTTTTGAAATCATTTAAAGTCAAATAATTGTAAAATAAAAAATTTACTTTGAAAATATTATTATAATATTGTAAAGGAAGCTTAAACGATTTTATAAGGGTGAAAAATAGATGCACCCTTCGTATAAGTTAAAAAAACATTCTTACATTAATTTTGTCAAAAATGTCAAAAAGTACCTTGTTTGGAAAATGACGGAAAGATTTCATTAAAAACGTATAAGGTTAAATAAGGGTATAAATGACTTTAACCCATTGACTAATAAATAGTAAAAAAAATTAAAGTCATTTTTAAGAAACATGGATGTGGATGATAAAGAGGTCACAGTAGATAATTATATATGAAAAACCTTGAATAATGAAGAGGTTGTAGAATTAACCCTTACCTCGTATCCGACTTGACTCGATCGTTCTTTAATCTCCTGAATAATAAACTAGATATAATATATACTTTCTTAAGAACCTTTTTCAAGTTCATTATTCCTTTTATATCACTTATTACCATGTTATTAAAATTATGTAGTCATTTAAGTTATTAACGGTCGTTTTGTCGATCTTTGGTACTTGAGTCAACAATAAACTTCTTATAATTACAAGTTGTTCATGTGGTAAAATATACATTATCTCTAGAATTATATTAATTATATTGATATCATATATATCATATATATCCATTATACACATGCATTTTTAATATTACATAACATTTAGAGGTAATAAATGAAATGCACCTTTCATGGACACGGTAAGCCGTACGTACGCATAAATGCTACTTTAATTTCTATTTCATATTTAATAGAATGAAATCATGATGATATAAAGGTATATTATAATTCCAATATAATATGATATATAATATCATTTAACTCATTCCTTTATAAATCCCACATATAGCATTAATGATTCAAATCACTTTGAGGGGGCGGTAGTCTGTACTTCCTAAAATGAAATTATCGTTTTTACCCATAATGAAAACCATAAAGGTATGACATAAATGAAAAATACATAAGCATAAGGAAAACATAAATATAATATATATAATATATAAATATAGTGACATCTTAATGGCTATCATGAAAGGTGTTAAAAGAAGATTGAACGATCATCGTTTCGTGTGATAGTAATTCGCCACTCACAGAAACAGTATGTTCTTTAACCATTAGACGAAGATGTGTGTAAGTGTAAATCAAATCCTTTTCATAAAAACATTCTAGTATATTGAAGATACTGGTTTTGTTACAAAATAAAGTAATAAAAATAGTTTAAGTGGTTGGAGAAGCAAAATAAAACAAAAGAACATAACAGAAGACATTACCTTAAAATCAGGTAACTCTTTTTTATTTGAGCCAACGGCTTCCTTGGGAAGACTTCTGCCCAAAGTGAGGATTCTAGGAGTAATATAGCGAATCTGAGGGAGTATTTGGGCAGATTTTGGTAGATCCAAATGGCTTTGAAGGTGTGAATAAGGTGGTAGAGGTGGGGGGGCTTTTATAAGAGGAGAGGAGGGGCTCTTTTTGAAAGATTGAAATGTTACTTCATTATGAAATGATTTTCGGATTTTAAAGGTCCCAAAATGATATATTTCTAGGATAAGGTGATAAGGGTTAGAAAAAAAACCCATCAAATAGGCTTTAGATAGGTTTAAGTCTTATATTTTACCTTATCTTTTCATTTTATTTAAATCATTCATTAATGAGGTAATCGTTGCATCATCATGGTGTCATAAATAAATTTATTTATTTAATTTCTAAAAACTATAAAACAATTACCATGATGTAGGAAATATTTTTATATTTCCAATGGATATTTATAGTCAAAAATATAACTTGTATAACCTTTTTTAAAAATTGTTTTAGTAAAACAATACATGTTTGTGACATTTTTATTTTTACTTTAAATAAAAGGTATTAATGTCATTATCTTACCCAAGTGGCTT
Organism: Viscum album; assembly: GCA_963277665.1. Taxonomy (NCBI): domain Eukaryota; kingdom Viridiplantae; phylum Streptophyta; class Magnoliopsida; order Santalales; family Viscaceae; genus Viscum; species Viscum album. The sequence continues at coordinate 1,891,263,585 of OY728158.1, read as the reverse complement.
CATGGGGTCCCACAAATTGAACCATGGATTTTCTTGGTCTTCCATGATTCATCAAATAAGAGTAGGACATGTGTCAAGGTAATTTCATATTATTATAACATTATTTTTACCTTAAATTACTCTAATTACCTCTAATCGCGGTTAATAAAACTCAAAAGTTACTATTCACCAAAAATTATTTTCATCTCATTGGACCACATTTTACTTCCTAATTACAACCATGAATGTCGGATTTTTGAAATTAAATTCATAGAAGTGGTAAATTTTCATTTAAACAAATAATCAGTTTTTTAACTACCACTTAGTGGTTTCATTATTCATCAAAAATTGAAGTTTTTCAGGAAAATACCAAAAATTTACCCTATGCTATATTTGATATTCCAAATTTAAAGATGATGTCTATTTTACCAAATTCAAAACATATAAGTTTCATTAATTAATTTTATAATTAATTCCTGTTGTCAAAAAAAATAGTGTATTTTTAAGAAAGAATATCAATCAAAAGATTGACAATTGTTTATGTCCAATTTCAGAGTGAAATTAATTCTAATGACCACCATTGGATAAAGTGGAAAAAATATATTCTAATTATACTTTAAAACCACTAAATAATATAATTTATCACTATAAATTATTTTAATTAAAAAAGTTGTTTTTAATTAATGTTTAGTATTTTACACTATTCATAAAAAATTGGAAGTTCTCAGAAAAAAATGAAAAATTCAACTTAGGATAATTTCGATATTTCGAATCCAAAAATGAAGTCCAATTTTAATAATAAAATTTATGAAATTTTAAAAAGTGGATATTACTATTCATAGCGGCTACTTTGATTGTTCGCGGTGTGTAAGAATCTCAAACTTGCGTACAATGCAAGCTATTGCATTATTGAAAGAGAAGTGTACCATGGAAGCTTGGGGTGTTACAATTCCATTATTTATAAATGGTTCCTAGTGGAAGGAATATAAATCGTATCAGTACACATAATATATGTAGGGATTTCCCTCCTACTTAAGATAATTATAGTGGAGTTGGTGATGCAACTCGTGATGATCAACTTGTAACCATAATGGGACAACTCACTCATCTTAAGAATAATAACCTTACCTGTATGGATCACCCTGATCCACAACGTGGATGATCAATGTAATACCTCTACTTGAGGCAACAACCTCAAAATTTCAGTGGGACTGCAAATCCTTTTCTAGATGAGTAGTGGATAAGTTCCCTAGAGAAAATATTTCATGCTTTAGGAAGTAACGAAATGGAAAATATTTTCATGGTAGTTTATCGCCTCTCAGGAGATGAAGATCAATGGTGGTCATTAATTCAAAACAAAAATGTGGATTAAGAAGTGGTAAATATGGAATGGAGGGAGTTTAATAAAAAATTTCTAGAGAAATACTTTCCTCTTGAACAACGAGCTAATATGGAAATACAATTTCTTAGCTTGAGGAAAAGGGAGGATGATAATGTTTTAAAGTATGAGGCTAACTTCAAAAGGTTATCAAGGCATGCTACAGACTACATATGTAACCCAAGAAGTAAGATTGATCGATTCATTGATGGGTTAAAATCATTTATCTATTGATCATTAGTCTCGCAATCTTTCTCATCCTACGAAAATATAGTCTCGTGTACTATCAAGAAAGAAAAGTAATTCTCTAAGTATTATAACATTAAAGTAAAGAAAGAGAAGAAGAGAATGGTGGATAAAGAGACAGATAAAGGAGAAAAGTAAAATAATTATTTTCCTATAAGTGATAATTGTGGGAAGAATCACCCAGATACTTTCCTAAAAGGAAAGAGAGTTTGTTAAAAATGTAGAGAAAAAGGTCATGAGGCTTGTGATTGTAAGGGAAAGAAACAAGTTGGGAAATGTTATAATTGTAAAGAAATGGGACGTTATGAAAACGATTGTCCAAAGCATTAAGTAAATATATCTCAGAAAAATAAAATGGATCAAGGTCAAGATTATGTTGTTTCAACCATTGAAGGTGAATAATTAATGTATTTGTGTTTTAGGATTCAAGGATTATATTCTGGTTATAAGAATAATTTGATGTATATTATAATTTTATGGTAGTACATTTTGTTTTCATCAAGGTTTTAATAAAATGAAGATAATCGTATATTCATTATGTGACAATAAGAGAAACATTACATTGTTTGAGTAATCTGAGGTTGTGATTGATTTTTGGAATTTAGAGACCTTTTAGAGACAGTTTGGACAGAAGTATTTTGGATAAGTATAAAGTTTGGAATTGATTAAGTTGAACTTTGGATAGTATTTTTTAAGTTTAAAACATTTCTAAAGATTATTTTTGGAATATTATAATACTATGGTTTTAGAAAAATGACAACTTGTAGGTCAGGTGATAACCCATCACGTCAGACAAAGCTGCGGGAATCGAACCCACAACCAAAGTGAGATAAGGCTTTATCTCTTACCACTATCCTAAATGATGTCCCTAGTTATTAAAAAATATTTTTATTCATTTAAATGGTATATGTTTATATTTGGAACCTTATACGATTGAGATAAATAGAATATTTTTGAGTTTTATCTTTTGAAGAGAAAGATAAGTTTGGGGTAAAAGATGAAGCTCTACATATAAATTATGTATGCTTCATTATGTTCTTTTTATATGAATTAAATTAATTCTACACTACTATTAAAAGGATCATAAAACCAAAAAAAATCTTGCACCTTCTTTTGCGATGGATCAAATGTTCCCTTAGATCATCACAGATTTATAGCTTTCTGATTGATAACATTCTTCTAATAATATTCTCTATCACTCTCCATCAGAACATGATGGTTAGCTTTCTCTTCCATATCCATTTTTTTACATGGAACCCTAGTATGTGTTATTTCCTATAACCTTCATACTTACATAGCTTTATTTTAAAATAGGGGCCTCATTTATCCATTTTTCGATATGGGATTTCAATTAAGATATTTTAAATTGTCAAACCCCGTAGTTTTGAATACCAAGTTTAAATTTTGAGGATTCAATTTATTAAATGAGGTATAAATTTAACACCCCAATCTTCCATGATATGTTTCTCTTTGAATAATACAGTAGTGTTCGATGTACGCAACACTGAGTTCAAGTGGACCACGGCCTATCAAACTAGACATTTAAAAAAAGGTTATGAATAGTATTAACCTTGTCTTTAATTTTATATGTATCCATATAATTTTAACTTACATATTATATGTTTCTAAGATATAATATGAGGACAAATTCAATTTTTTAATAAAATAAGTATTTCTAAGAAAATGCAGTTTTTACATATTTTAATGGAAAACCCTTTTTAAATACAATATTTGATACTTTTATATATTCAATTTGATGAAATTAAATACTTACTTAGAAGCACGACATAAAAATTTAGTTTGGATAAATTTTTGGAACTTTTATGAAAACTTTCATATTTTGATGAATAGTGAAAAATAGTAAAATTTAATTGAAATTTTTTTTAAATCAAAAACATTCATAGTGTCAAATAATAAATTTGAGTGATTTTAAAGTATAATTAGATTATATTTTTATCATTTAACATAATGTAGGTCATTTTATGTAATTTAACATTTAAATTGTACATAAACAAATGTCAATTTTTTTATGGTTTTTACTTCTTAAAACCCCGCTTTTTCTTTTAGACAACGAGATTTAATTTTAAATTAATTTCTGCAGATTTTGTGTTTTAAATTTGAAAAAAAGGATTCCATATTTGGTATCAGGAGGTAAAATTTTTGTAAATAGGTAACTTTTATTTTTAGACATTATGAATAGTTACTTCAGAAAATATTTTATTTACCATGTTTAAATGGTAAATCTAGTATACAAGGGTACAAAATAATATTATAATAACATTAAAGTATCCTAACATATGACCTAATACCATTTTAGGATATATTCCCGACCATGAGCATCATTTTGTTGATTTTGGGGGTCCATGGACCCACTTGTATGTGAAAATTACACTTCATAAAAATTAATTTACGGTTATGGAAAATGTAACATAAACATATATCTATTAGTATAACAGTTTTTATATTTGATTATGTAAGCAATATTTTTTACTTTAAATAGTCATTATAAATATAAAATTATTTAATAGATTATGGTATTTTATTTATAATTTTTATACATAACATAAATATATTTATTTATGACACAATAATGATGTACTATTTTTCTTATTAATGAAGGAATCAAATAAAGAATATTGTAAATATTAAAATAAATATAATTTGAAAGTTTTAATGCCATAAACGAATTTTAGAGGTTAATATGACATATTAGGGTTGATTAAATGTATTTTTTAATAAGTAATAAATATGTTATGACTATCACAAAAACGAAATCCTAAATAGTGTCAAAATTAACATAAATGAGTTTTTTTTAAATACTATATTATTAAGAGATATAATATTCATAAAAATATAAGATTCAACCAAAGGACTTATATAAGGATATATATGTCATTAATGAACCACTTTAGGTCCTATTGTCATTTTATAGTATGTTTATTAACCAAGTAATATAAAAATACAAGAAGGCATGGTGAATGTTAAACTATTTAACTAAGAGTTAAATCTAAAAGATAGGTTAATATAGTGACCTAAACTTGTCTAAAATAGATTGGTTGAGAGGATTTAGACCCATCCCCACCTTATCCTCTAAATAAATCTAGTTTTATATTTTAGAAACTAAAAAATATTTTATAATAAATTAATATTTCAAACTTTTCCAAAAGTGCCCCGCACCTCCCTTATAAAAGGATACTTACCCTTATCTTAAATTCACACCTCCAAATCCATTTGGATCGGCCAAACCATACTCAAATATCCTCCCAACTAATCTAACTTAAACTTAGAGGTATTACTCTGATTATAAGGCCAACTTAAGGAGCCTTTTTGTTCAAATCAAAAGGAAGAAGCTGAAGAAGAGGTAATTATTTCATCACCTCTTTCAATGTTCTTTTCTTCTTCCACTTCCTCTTTCTATATTGTTTCCATACCAAAATAATTAACCCAAAAACTTATACATACATAGATTTAATTATAAATATTTTACAACTATATTTATTATTCTATCCATCCTATGAATGACAAAGCCATCATATGTGTGTATGTACCGCTTACCGTCTCCACATCGGGGTGTAGTTTGTTATTCAACACTTCATTATCTGGATGGGTATAATAATGAGTATAATTGATGTAAATAATAAATATAACATGTTAATTATTATTTATATATAATATACCATCCAATTACATACTATTTCACCATTAATATAATGATATCATTGCTCGTGCATACGTATGGCTTACCGTCTCCACGACGCGATTAGATTCATTTCCACGTTCATCATTCAACGATTATTATAAAAAATTTATATTATTAATAATTATGTAATGTATGACATTATAATTATACTAGATATATAAGTGTGTGTGTGTGTGTGTGTTTACATATATCTCATTCAATTACTTCCGTTCAATACGATATGAAAATGGAAACAGCGTTTATGCGTACATATGGTCTATGGTCTCCATAAATGGTGTTTTCCCTTTCATATATCTATCTATTATACATATTTATATTCTGAATATATATTATACATAAATATTTTTTTACTTTATGGAAGAAATTAAATCATGATATAAGTGATGTGATCAAGAAGAACAAGTTAAAACACATATGATAAAGAAAGTGATTATTACCCAAAATGTTATTTTAACATAGAAATTATTATTAAATAAGTTGTATAAAGTCAGAAATGATTAAATTATGATATCATAAATATGAATATGGTTCTGTTATAATTTAATAACATACAATGGTTATTATATATGATGTTAAATGTACCCTCAACCCAAGAAAAGTACAAGATAGGGGTTAATTCCTCAATCTCATTATTATCAGAGATTGTTTGTGTGAAAGTATTTACTGGGACATATTTATTATCCATGTACATGTTTCATAAATGATATTTAAAATGTATTATTTTAAGGTACTCTTTATCTAAAACATTATTTTAAATGTTTTAAATAATTATTCTTCTAAATCTTTCTCATTAATTTCCATGTTTTCAAAATGGTTTTAAGGATTTATTTATATGGGCATGAATATTTAAAAATGTTAATTCCTTTGAAAAGTTTCAAAGTGGTATGGGAAACTTTGATTCAAAAATATCTTTTAAATGTCTTCCTTTTTAAATTTTATGACTTTTAAATGAGTTCATAAAAAAGGGGTATTTCTATCAAACAGTTTTACTGATCATTTTCAACTATGTTAACATCCTTTACTGGATATTACTCTTGATTGAGGTTGATTTATTATAATAAAATCTTCCGTATTGTATTGCATGAGTTATGATATGTTTTACTTTCTATGTTCTATTTTTATACCATTCACGGTTTATCGTTAAAGTATTTACATTTCGTATGCTAGTTTTAATACAAATGTTTGTGTTATGCTTCAACATTTTCATATGAGGAATGCATTGGACTTAGTAAGTGACGGGTGGGGCCCTTTATAGCCCCTCGATGCATAAGAAGGTATCATGAGACAAATTAGTGTCTTGGAAGAAGTTCTTGAAAAAATTATTATTAGTAGTCTTGGCATGAGGCATTTACTACGTGGTTATTATGTCTTGCATTATGCATTCTCTCGTTATGAAATTAGTTATTACATTTCATTATTAGACTAGTAGAATATCAATGTTCATGTTTATATGGTAATGTTTGATTTATTTTATCCATATTATGTTCAAGTTTATATTTAAAAGGCTTTTATTTTAATAAAAAAACTTCTCTTAAATTGTTAGAGCTTTTACTAAATTATTTACCCTTACTGGGAATCTATGCTCACCCCTTTCTTATGTTTCATTTTCCCAGGATTAAAAGAAGTGTATTATGATTGATGTGAAGGGTTAAGCCAGCGGATTAATGGCATTCTAAAAGGATTATTTATGTTGGGTTTTATGTTTCAATGTGTAATGTAACGTTCATATATGTAATCTATTTTCCAAGACTGCTAAAATGATTGGTCCTTCGGGACATGATTCCTTGTAATCATGCCAATGTATTAAAATAGTGCATCGGCTCTGGGCTTCTAGGGTCTGGGCTTTACAGTAAAAGACACTGAAACCCCTCTCTTCTCAGCTTTAGGCATCAGTTTTTATAAAAACTGACACCGAAACCTTCAACCAAGAACCTTTTCGGTGACAGTTTTCTAAAATCTGATGCTGAAAAGGATATTTTTTACGTCGCCTTTATAAACACCAGTTAAAACTGATATAAAAACCGACGTTAAATCCTGTTTTTTCACTAGTGATGATATGAAATGTCTTTAGAGTGATTTTGGTGTGGTTATTCCTATGAGGTTAATGATTCCATGAAATGAGAATGATGTGGTTGAGGGATGTTATGCCATCTAAGTGATGGGTTTTGACTTGAGAGATCATTTCAATATTGAGGATCCTATCTAGGGTTTCCATGCTATGAGCTGACCTATGGGACCCCAGTGGGTTCCCCCATGAGTCTTTAACCCTATAGAGGGATATTTAAATGTACTAATGATTGAAAGCCTCACTATAGAACCCGAATTAGTGAAATTAGATTAATTTGGTTTTAGTAATAATGATTTTTCATGCACTTGATAGGATGAACCATATTATTTTTAACAATTTTGAGAAGATGACCAACCCATATTTTGATTATATAACTGAAAATGAGCTTGATTCACTTCCCCATAGTGTATATTTATGGGATTCCTAGGGAGGACCAAGGATCCAGCCTTTAGGTCTAATGAGTTTGGAATATCTAGGATATGCTCCTAGGATATATTTTTTGATACTAATACTTTTTTTTGAATTCCATGGTAAATATCCTTGGATTTTGGACTTATGTCTTGTATGGAATGACTGGGATGGTAGGATTTTTCCTCTAGGTTTATAATATTTCCTAGGATCACCCCCTAAGAATCATTTATATTCTTCATTAATTTTTATGGATTAGGTTGACCCATATGAATAGGCCTTATGGCTGGTACAAATATTTCCTAGGATTACCTCCTTATAATTGGTCATTGTTCCTGATACTACTAGATATCCTAGGGCCATTCCCCTATGAATTGGATTTATAACCATTACCAAAGGAATGGACAAGGTTAACTCTTATATATTTTGTCATTGTGCCTAATTGTATTTGGATTCCTTTGGATAGTTCCTTGATATAGTGGTTACAGCAACAATTATATAGTTATTAAGAGTAGTATTGGTTGAAATATTCATGTTACAAGCTTAATGAGACTCTGAAACTGGAAGAAGTAGCAATAGTTTATTTAGGGTGTTGTTTTAGAACTCGAGTATCGACAATGATTATTTATTTCTTTTAAAATGGTTTTATTTATCAATTTACGTATATAAAATGTGAATAAACTACATTTTCTGGTTATGTTTGGGTCTTTATTGGAGGTTCCTAACTGAATTTTACGCACACCCTACTTGGGTAACCATGGAACTTGGGTACCCAAGTATACTTCACTATTCCTTGTTTTAAGCAGGGTAAAAGCATAAGATTATATGGTTTGGGTGGATAGATGTTATAGTGTTTTTAGTTGGATGAGATGAGTCTTAGGGATGTTATTCCATACACATTGTGAATTTTCTTTCTTTTTTCCATTGTATATCTGATCAACCTAGTGGGTGATCAGTTGATGTATACCAGCATCATCATGGGACTATATGATTGTATTATAATTATTATAAAATGTTTCTAATTTATTTATGATAAAAATTTGTATTTTTATTTTGTATGATTCATGGTTAATTTTTACTATTTATTACGTTATGATATGAGGGTATAATATCACAATAATAACATTGTAGACCCTCATTTCTAGTCAGTAGCCTCTGGCATAATTGGGGGGTTACTTTAGGTAATATTGTGATTTAGTCCGATTACTGTAGAGTAAACCAGGCGGAGGACGTTATAGATGTATAACTATGATTAATAATAAAAATATATCCAAATCAACTAATTGTATTAGAAAAGGTAATGATGTACTGATGACTATCCTAATATTAAATTCACATGGGTATACATAAATCGTAATATACTTGGTACAATAAGTTCTTAACCAACTACCCATTCAAAAGAGTCATAGTAATCATGATATATCAGTGTGATTAAATTAATTTTATTTATTTATAATTTTATTATTTTAATATTTCACTAGAGTGGAGCTCATAAATATGACTCTTATGTATAACACGCATAAAATATATCCATAAATTTGAAAAATCCAGGATTTTATTAGAATTTAAATTCTATAATTGAAATTTAGTTTTATATATTATGAGTGATAATTTTGATAAAAGGATTTATTGTGAGAGAATTAGAGAGGGTAAATGGTTTAGTAGACTTATTTCTCACTATATTATGAGACCAGGACAATGTTGTAAGTAACTATAAGTATTATGGACATGATTAAGGGATAATAGAAACTAGGAAGTCAACAAGAGGCTAGTGACTAGTCACTATGATTCCTGTGATCCACTAGAAATTTGGTGAGATGGATTGAATCCATTTTGAAAAAAGTGGAAAGCTTTTCATTTTAATATCAAGAAATTTTTCTTTTAAAAATGATTTTCCATTTTGAAATATAATTTTTATGTAATTTCCCTTATTAATTACCACTCTATATTCTCCCCTATATTATAGTGGTGGTGACTCTTTCAAATATTGACATAATTTTAATCCATCTATAGTAATCAAAGGAATTGATGAAGGATATTGTATTCATTTTCAACAAGTTATTGTTCGTGATTTTGAACATTTTTGAAGAGTTTCTTAGATGTTTGGAGTTGACCAATAGTGAGATAATGATGTCATATCCACATTTTGAGTATTATGGAGCAAGAATTTGACTAATGCATGGATTTCATAATTAATACTTCATAATATTAATTATTTAAATTCAAAATATTAATTCCATACTTCAAATAATCAATGAGAACATCACATGATTAACTAAAACTATCAAATATTAAAGTTCACCTGTATAAAATTCATATTTATACTTCATAATAATATATAGTAACTTTATAAGAATCAATAAGGATTATGTATGAAGGATTTTTGACTTTATAAGATTCGTTTAATAATATGAAGTGGGTGGTGTCTGAGATTTGAAAATGGTAAAGACTTATAGAGGAATGTAAAGTTAATTTCAACCTTATGAAAATGATGATAAGCTAAAATCATGACTTCATAAGAATAATTTTTAATCATATGAAGGGGTAATCCTGAGGTCAATACTTTGTGAGAATATATTAATTTTGTGGAATCTATAATTGATAATTCTGATGAATGAGATTAAACCTATCAAAGATAGAGATGTTATCCAATGATTCGACCATTAAAAACACTCATATGGGTTTTTATTTAAGAAGTGTCCCACAAAAATGGCCTCAATACTATGAAGAATAAGATAAATTTAGAATTTACATTTGAAAAATATTGTGCATTAAGTTTCTATAAGAAAAATAAAGAATTTTTTAGCTCAATGATGATTCTATTGAATGTGAATATTATTTCATAAATATAAATATTGATGATATTTTCCTATTATAAAGTATATTAATCACCTATAAATGCTTATGTAGTGATTCTAGTTTTATTTTTTCAAGTCAATTATATCTTGATGAGATCCTTCATGTTGCATATAGATTAAATAATAGTCCAACCAATGCTAATCTAGTATTTTGTTTATAAGAGATCACTAATTGGTATTTGTATAATTTTTAAATTCTATTATTTTGGAATTTATTTATAGTGATCAAAGATGTTGGTTTTGAGTCATTTATTTTATTAGATACATTGAGAAGAAATATAAGAGCCTTAGTCCTAAAATCTAAAAATAATATAAAGTTAATAATGTTTTTAATATTCATTGATCTTGTTTAATGACTCTATCCTAAATGAATGAGGAAATTTACAGGATCACATAGTATATTTTTTTATAGAAATATCTAGAAGATGAATAAAAAATTGGTTTTCATGAATTAATTTAATTTTTGGAATTTGAAATATATCCATATGTGGGATTCAATTTTTTGTGTAAGTTTGTGTGATGAAAAAAAATAATTGGAAAAATATTGTCACAAAAGAAATGAAAATATGGGAATAATATGAGTCTATGGTAGGGTTTTATATAGAGAATAAAATAATTGATGAACTTAAGACATTTACTAGATCGATAATGAGAAGTGGATAAGTTCGAATATTTTCATGAAGTGATAAAGAATCATCACATTCATTAAACATTTTCCCAACTAGTATTAATGGGATTCTTTATTTTTAAAGAGGTATTTTATCTATTATGATCATTTTCAAAGTCTTGATGATGACATCTATATACATTCTTGGAGAAATTCCTTCATGATTTGGTTATTTCTCAAACTTCGTCTTTTTGTATCCACTATAACATACATGGGTCAGTAAAAAACTATATTTATGTGATGTTGTTGGAACTATTGGAGGAATATGATACCTCCCTTCCCGATATAATTTTTTTTTATGATTTTAGTAGATAATATGTGGATTGTGAAAACAACTAGATGCAACAAATAGTATTCTTTCACATTGTGAAAAAACCATGTTAAAAGATCTTTTACCCCATGTTATTTTATTCAAGATTTTCTCATGAAATGATGAGTACTTATATTTGAGTTAGAATCGTATTATAACCAGTAATAGAGGTTTTTTTATAATGAAATAAATTTTAAAATATTAAAAATCACTGATTGGTCATCCCTTATTAGTTGTGAACCCATTACTAGGTCACCCTAAATAAGTGTTAAAACTCTATGCTCCCTCTGTCAGATCCTTTAAATATGATTCAAGGATAATATAAATTCAAAAACAAATAAGTTTTTTACCACATTATATAGAAATAATTTTCATGGTAGGATGAATGTAATGATACCACAACCATTATAAATTGTTTTGTAAGTGTTGGATGAAACAACTATTGGATTTCCATATTTTGAAATAGGTGATGCTATGAAATTTAATGATATAAAGAATCATGAAGTTTATGTTAAGAAAATAAATTCCATTATCATCTATCTTTTAGGGAATGTTTCCATAAAATCCATGGTAATTTAAAATGAAAAACAATTTAAGGATAAATAAGAGAGTAGTTATAAAGGAATGTTAAATTCAAAACATCAGAGTTCCAAATATGGGTGAGTTGATTTGAGAACTTAAAAATGGGTAAGTAATATAACATTGATGATTAATTAACTAGAGTTAATGAAATACGGGTAACATTACATGTTAGGGAAAAAATACTGAAGAATTCAGTATTATGAAGAAGAAAAAAATATTTAGAAACTTCTTATTTCTCACCCCTTTCATTTGGGGTTATTTCCAATGGGGTTCATTTATGGGACTAAAAACACCCAATAGTTCACATTATATGGTGGTTTATGGACATAATTTCTAAAGTTATAAAATCATTGTGGGATTTTACCAATTATTCTTAGAAACTCACATTGTTCAAGAAGATGTTAGGTTGGGATCATCAAACCATTTTGGTGGGTTTTCATCTACTATGTAATCTATTATATATTTAAGTCATATTTTTTAATAATTTAAAAATAATAATATTTTTCACCCATAACATTTGAAGTCAGTAACATATTCATGGAGGAATCATTTTTATGTATCAACGGTTCTCTCATCATAACTATATGTTTGTATATGAGGTTCTCTATTGAGAGATCCACCTATATGTGTCATCATTTCTTCAACTCATTTTGTTATTTACTTAGAAATACTTTATTTAAAGGATCATGGATCAAAGTCTCATGATTGAGTGCTCTGAATATTATTTACATCTAGAGAGGTGGTCAGAGTTTTGATATAGGCATCATGCCCATAAGAGAGGATTCTTGTGTATCCTTGTGAATGTAATCATAACCCACATAGTCTGGTTCCACTTAACATGACACGTCATGCCTTTTAGGGTTATGTGACAAGGACCAAACCATGCAATTTAATGTCATACAATGAGGATGTCTAGGTGTATGATTCCTAAAAAATAAAGGTTTGGTTTGATATTACATGTAATATGGCTATGTAACTAGATCACTTGCATTGAGAATTTGGGATGATGAAGATGTGGTGTAAATGATTTGGAAAGAATATAGCCTCCTAGATGGGGTAGTAGATCGTAATAAGAATATGTACCAATAAGGATGATGATGGATTAAAAAAATTTGAGTTTCAACCTCCTAGATTATTCTTATATATCTCATGTGTACATGAATAAAATCCCATGTACTTCATACATATTGGGACTTACACTTAATAGTGGGTCCTAAAGATATTTTATGGGGAATATGGCCCCCTGAAGGGTTTTCTTACGGGAAATATGGACCCTTTGAGAGGATGGTAATGTTTTTTTGGGGATTACACCTAGTAAGATGCCTAATTGAGGATATTTTATTGTGATAGGAATATGATAACCATCGACCTCTAAGACCATATGACTCATGATCAATGTGAGAAACAAGAGGAAGTGAAAGATATGAAATTTCTCACAATATCATTAATCTATAGGTGGATAAAGGAAATAGTATAAAAGTGGTATATGTCCTATAATAATCATTAGGGTCCTAATCAAATATGGATTCCTAGTTCCTAGTTTCAAACAGGAGGATAGAATGATAAAACACTAGTCCTCATCAAAGGGAATTGAAATTTTCCCCCCTTAATCTCTGAAATGGGAAGGTCCCTAGAATTTCCTCCAAGGCTATGGTCCTCATTACTATAATAATGAATGATTACAACAATTTTGAGAATCTTTTCGATTGTGGAGGTTAAATCTGTTACATTCCTTACTATGAAAATTCGTGATAAATAGGATAAACTATTTTTTTCCTATGCTTAGAATATACATGTAAGGTGGACTTGGTGGAGGATTTAATTTGGTCTCCTTTGGATGTGATCCCCAAGGGAAGGGATACACCATCATTGGTTATATTATCTATTATCCATAGGTGTTTTTCCAAGGTGACACCAGGGTGAGTTAGAGGGTGCTTCACCCAAGTGATACCTTGAAGGGATATCTTCAACTTCTCATAGGTGATACCTAGGTGGGATGGAATTAACCTCACCCTGGTGATACCTAGGTGATCTAGGAGGTACCTCACTTAGGTTGTACATGCTAAAAACCATATGTACCCCCCCAATATATAGTTGAGATAGCTTTGGAAAATTTATTGGGTGAATAAAAAACGGGAAAACAATACTTGGGTTAGACTTTTCTCTGATCTTCATGGGTCTACTCAAATGTTCATAAAAGAGTGGAACTCAAATTTTGATCTAAGGAAGTTTCCTTCACCCTAGTGTCTTTAGAATAGAAAGATTGGTTCCTCATATAGGTATTTGGTGTTTTGGACCTTTTAGGAACTATAATTCTTTTACTCTTTCTAATTACCTCTTATTATGTATGCTTAGAAAGCTACCTAAGGGTTTGTAGGACGCGGGTGAGGGAGTTGGCTGAGAAGAACTCCATGATATCTATTCATCTTCTAGAAATGAAAAATGAGGTTTCTAAGGATCTTATTTTTAGGAAACTCAGTTCCCTAGGTTATGTGGGTACCTCGCATGAGTAGCTTGTGTAACTGTGTCACGCAGGTTAGACCTGCTCGACGTGCCATTTGTGCAGTTGGGTTGGATTAGGAAAGATCTACATAACATTTGGTTATGTAGGTGGGGCCTAATCAAGGTTTTTATCACATGGGTTAAGGATAAAAAATCTTGTAGGAGGATTAAAGGTATAGAGAAGCACAAGTGTTGACGAACCCTTTATTCATTAAGTATCGCATTTTTTTTGGGTACATTAATGTTTGGGTTTCGAAAATATCAATACTTGTTTCTTCCCTGAAGAGTAAAGGGTATATATGGAGTGTTCACATTCACAGTGCAATTTGATCTTGAATGTTGATTGCATGGGTATCTCACACAGCATTTTCATTTCTAACAACGAGGTCACTCACTGGGTGTTACACCCTATTCTCATTATTAAAAAATTGAGCACTCCCCTTTCTATCATCATTTAATTATTCTATATTGATCCCCATGCTTATGCTCAGTAAGAATTTACTTTCGTGAGTTGTTTCCACAAAGATAAATCTCCGAGATGCTTCCATCTTGTCACTTGTTCGACTGACCTGTATGAGGTCTATTGGGTGAGTGAACTATGAGAGGTCACTTAAGAAAGTGACTTGAATGAGGTTTCTCGGGTGCCTAACCTACATGCAGTTCCTTGAGTGAGTGACTTAAACAAGGTCACTTGGGTGAGTGACTTGTGAAAGTTTACTTTGGTGAGTATACAATGTGAGGTGTTTCCTTTTTAAAAAATTATCCAATTTACAACAAAATTTATTTTATCACTAATTGAAAAAATAAGTGTTCTCTTCATATATTTTCAATGTCTATTAAAATGGTTTGGGTTTTCAATGAACTAGATAGTGCGCACATCAGGTAGATTAAAGACATCATTATGCAAGATTATTACCATGTGTGTGAATCCAACTGGCTAGATCTTGGAAATAATTTAAATAAGAATAATAAAAAATCATAAGAGTAAAAACAATGCCACTCTATGTCCATGGACTCTTGAAATATGTACTTATTCCAAGGTTTAAGACCTATTTTCCACATTACTGGTTCCATAACTATATAAACATTAAAACTACCAATATCCTTCCCAAGGGTTCATTCATAAATAAGGGAATAAAACTCTTTGTTTGTGTCATAATCTATAGTAAATGTGTTCCATATTTGAAGCCTCAGACTTCTGATTCAAAACAATAGTTCTACCTGTTAACTTTCCCTGCTTTGAGGATGGACCAATCAAAGGGTTGAAATGCATAATACAATTTATGTGACAAATGTGGGGTTATTTATAAATGTGTGTGGGATTATTGGGTGTCTAAAACTTGTTAAAAAATTTATGTTCGATTGGAGAATTTTGGGATTTATGAGGCTGCATGGGTGGTACATACATATGTATACAAGCATCCAAATAACATAACCAATATGCTCAGCTAAAGCAGCCCACATAGAAATATTTTCCACCTAATGAATAGATACGTTGAAATTAGTTTATGAGATGTCTAGAAAACAATAGAACACCAATTCTTAGAGAGATTTATGGTGAGTTCATCCCAATGAAAAAGGCATGGTTTGATATTGAAAAAATTCCTTATTTGGATCATGACCTATGAAAAATAACTTGGAAATTATGGTAGGAAGACATTCTCCCTAGGGGAGAATTCCATCATATTCCATGGATAAATGTTTTCTTTGGAACAAAAAGGATAGGTTTCTAGTTATTAATACCCAATAGGATGTATTTCATTTTAAAATTAGGGAATTCCTGGTATATTTTATCATATGTTGGAGTAATAGAAATACAATCAGTGGTTGTAAGCCATTAATTCCTATATCCCCAACAAATACCATCACATTTTATTTTTAGTGGTGTGTTCTAGTACCTAAAATCTTATAATTCATGAATCCAATGGTGGTGTGACATGAGGGCTATTAATTATATAATCTGAGTTGACCAAAGGGGGTTATATGGGGTTAGAATCCCCTATTTAGGGAAACCCCAATGATGCTTGTTGTAGGTGTATACCAAGTAGGACCCATTATAGATTTTAGAATCATTACTTGTGTTGTGGATGTGAATTTTAGTTCATTTTATCTCTTACACTATTATGAGTGAGGTCTGGATTCTATGATATCGTTCAACCACTCATCCAATCAGTTTTCGACATCCAACATTTGTATTTATATTATGGTGAAGATTTTAAGAATCTAAACCTTTTGGTAAAATTTAAATTCTTCCTATATGGGGATCTTCCTAATGGAAAACTCGCTAATAACTTCCTTTGTGATGATAATTTGAGGTCATATATGATAAATTTTAGATATTTCATGATGGAAACACTACCCAATGGAAATATATTTTATGAACTGTATTTCTATATCAATTTTGATGAAACTTCATATGCATACCAAAACCAATCGTATCACCACCAACATATTTATGATTATCGAATCACCTAATGGAGGCTTGGATGTTCCGAGTCCTCATGAATTTGGAGGTATCTTAGGTGCTAATCAACTTGCCTCCATCGGGTACATCCACTAGGTTGACTTCCATGTATGCTAAGGCCTGGATGCATTCGTACCCAAAAGGATTGTTGATGAAGAGTGTACCCCAGGTTGAATCCATGAAAAATGATGGATGGGTAAATCATGGTAATAAGGTTTATCTTGAGGATTTTTATGAAGAAGCTCCAAAATATTCAATATGATCTCTAACGTGGGACACACCATAAGCTATAATTTTAAATACTATACTTGTTGAGCCAATATATTAATGTCTTGATCATCTTAAGGAAACATATACTCTAGTTACCCATCCTCTAATTGGGAAGGATAGTTATGGATGTCTAGTGAAGTCATGGTGTTATAGGTCCACTTAGAAATAGGACACAATAAAATCAGATCATGTTTTTCTTGAGGGAGTGGAATTTGGGAAACATAATATTTCTGACAAAAAATAATTGTGGATATATCTTCAATATAGAATGGATATTTTTTATCTTGGAGATATTTAAGAAACATATGATTTCTATTTTGATACCAACCCTTCACATGTGGGGAAGTATATCAAGGATTTGGACAAGCTCATAAATTCGACTAATGATAGGATTCCCATTATGAAGTAGGTAACTGATATGATGAATTAGGGAACTACATATGGGATAGATGGAAAATCCTCTGATGAATAGGATGTGTTCACTGAATCTGTTGATGTGAGACTCCTCCATTTCCCCATATTTTTAATAAGAATATGTTAGTTTGAAAAATTATAAATTTTACTTACAATGGGGAGAGGGTAATCTATAGAACCAACATTACCAAGATATGCCCTAATAAGAACTCCTGTGAAGGATGATGAATACCCCATGAGCTGTGGTATTTTCCTCATGCTAGATATTAATGGTAAGGGAGATGGTGGGATATAATTCACTATTTCCTCCTCTAATTCTGGTATTTGAGAAGGAAAGTTCTAGTATTCTTATGTCAAAAGTGAAATACCAATAGAGGCTAAAGAAATTATCCAATCACATCATTAGTCATGGTATTTTTTTCTTAATATCCTTTATTTTCAATTTTCTTGATATGTATATCCACTCCAACATTAATTAGATCATAGAATCTAATTCAATTTCCCATATCAATGGATCTAGCATTGATCCTTCGAGAACCAACATGGATACTTCAGATGGGGAACAAACTCTTATTGCGGAGTTCTTCCTCATGATAGGAGAAGTGTAAAGGGGTAAACCCACGTATTTTATTAATACTATGGGGGAGATAAGAATACTTGTAACATGAAATATGATTCATATGGTATTATATTGAAATCATTGACTCTTAATCCTCATGATATTTTATATCCACTGCATGAACTATAGGAACACGCAAAAATCAACACCAGCCATGTAACTATCTTAGAATGGGAAGATAGAGATATCAGACAATCTAGTTAAGTTTTAGAATCTCATCATTATTTAGTGGTTCTTGAAAGGTTATACCTACCAAAAATAAAATGAATATATTTGATGGTAGAGCCAATTTTGGGACTAATAAAAGAATATTGGATATCCATACTGGCGAGGATACAGTGATATTTGAAGCATTATATAAGAAATAATGTAAATAAATGATTTCTTTTATCATATTGATATTATTGGATCCTTAAATGAGTCTATTTAACAAAATATGGATTCAGAAGTTTTTGAGTTTCTTTTTTCTTCGCACATTGACAACATTCTAATTCTTAATATATTCATCAAGTATCATAACTTGGGAAACATTATCATTGAAAATATTTCCATATAGATACATGATCGGGGTTTTGATTAGTCACTAAAAGTGGATAATATTAATTGTTAATATCTTTATATTCATTGTCTCAAAGTCCATAAACATTGTTTTTAGTGCATTATATAAAAAGAACTTTATTTATAATCTTAAATACAATTCATGTTTAAAATATATATTTGGGCCCAATCATTCATCTGTTTGTGGACAACATTATATTAATTTTCTGAATTTTATATTTTGTAATATTATTTATCACTTTGTTTGAAACATTTTATCTTTTAGGTCTGATGGATGAATCACAAGGGAAGATGGAGATTTTTGCGCTTGAATGCAGAAAATTGATGGAGAAAGCATAATGGGCCTCAGGTCCATCAAACAAATGTGGGGCATAAAAAACAAGCGCAATGAAGCACTAATTTTTACAGTAGAAAGAAAAAAATATAAGGATCATTTTATTCAACTGTGGTCAGAGCTAATTCAGAAGGTTTCAGTGAGATACAAGGGGATGAAGTTTAGAATTCAAATGGTGGGCCATAGCAGAATGCTCATAAAAACTGCCCACCATTTTGAACATAACTCCAAAACAGCTAAACGAAATCACCTGAAATTTTGAGAGATTCTAGAAGACATATGGAATAAGATATGTCTTATTTATGAAACCTTCAGGTTCTTCCGTATAAAGTGTCAAACACACACGTCAAAATGGAGGATGAATCTCGATGGTTTTGTGGTCAACTTTGTAACGTTAATTTCCTTTTGATTCTTCACCCTCCTTTTGGCTCTCGTAATTTTTGGGGGGTGAATTTATTGTTGGGGTGGAACTAAGGCTCCTAATATGCCTATATAAGGAGCTGTTAGTAAGGTAATAATCATCTAACATTTTTCTTTGAATCCATGTTTTTCTTTCAATTGTAATTTCCCTCTTTCGTTTTGTAATGGCATCGTCAATTTCTCTAATGTAAGTTTTTCATTCACATTTAGTATTTTAATAAAATTTATTCTTCTTCACATTTTCTTTTCATTTTCTTCACATGTTGATACCATTGAATCAATGTGTGAATTTACTCACACCAACACTCGTGAATTCAATCACACAATATTGGAGTGTTCATTTTGATTAATGTTTTCTTCTTCAATACCACTTCTTTAAGTCGACTACCCTCTTCCATTGATAGAATAGCATCAATGGAGGGATAAACTTTTATGGGTTGATCCTAGTTTGTTGCATGGGCTGGATTGAATGTTATTTGATGTTTCAAACTATTAAATTTGTTCTTCATTTTAAGAGTTCCTTTCTTTGATTTATCTTCTTCTTTGTCTTCACCGACTTTAACGACAACACATTTTGAGTGCTAGTACGATCCAATTACTTAGAGTGATCATTTAATTAATCCTCTAAGTGAATTGGTGATTATACTTGAAATTGTGTATGTATTAAATCGGAGAATGATATTTAGGTATTATTTCATTTAATGGATACCTCTTGAACCGATGAACAAAAAATCAAATGAAAAACAAATACATCCAATCAAGCCCAAGATACAAACTAGGATCAACTCACCTTAATTAGTTGTTTTAATTCAAGTAATTTTATTGGTTTTGTTATTTAAATTAAATCAACATTTCTTCAAATCAATCAACACCATAGTTGCCCACTTCATAGCCAATCCCGCATCAAATCAAAGTGTCTCAAGGTTTCTTCTTCGGTCCCTGTGGATTCGACCCCTACCTGTACTACAACGACTGCATACCTATAGGGTAAATTTGGGTGCAACCAAATTTTGGCACCGTTGCTGGGGAACCAAGTAAGTTTTCATAAACACACACCTTCTATTCTTACCTAACTTCTCTTTTCTCACCTATATTTCTCTTTTCTTTCCCTTTTCTGTTTTCGTGTGTCCAAAAAAATCCAAAAACAAATTTCATTCAACTCCAATGGAGTATCATAAACAATTTCCTTTCATAAAATTGGGCTGGAATCAAATAGAAAATCAACAATGGTAATCCCCTCACATAAAAAATTACTTTGATCAACACTTGAATGATTACACCACACCAGATGAGATGCACAATCAATGGGATGATGATTGTTTAAAGGATCAATTTTTATACCTCTCGAGGATGATTGAAGAAATCAAACTTAATGAAGTTCATGATGTCCAAACATCTATCAATCCTAATTCTGAAAAAAAATTATTGAACATTTGTGTGAAAAAATGGTTAAAATGAATTCAGAAGTTTCATCCTTAAGAGTAGAACTACAAAGCATTGAAATGGTTGTGGAACCCATTCCCACTCTAGTTGTCTCTTCCTCATCACTAATACAAGAATATTCTCTCCCACAAACCTCACATGAATTTATTGAAGAACCAACCATTAGATTTGGTATAGTTTATGATAATCAAAGAATTGTTGATGGGTGCTTAAATCAGGATGAAATTGATTTTTTGGATTCAAAAGAGGGAAATTTGACATTGTGGATAGAGAGTCCTGAATATTTCTCTATTGATGATTTTTCAAAAACACCAATCACTGAACAATTGGGTGAAATACCAAACAATGAGTTGATACCCATTCCTGATATTCAACTAGAAAATTTTGGGGATGAATCATATTTTCAAAAGGAACCAATTATTTCAAAATGTTTTATAGAAGAAACAAATTTGGATTCAAATTTCTATTTTTCTTTAGGAAAAATCAATGAAACTGAACACAACATTCTAATCCTTCCTTCCCTACTCCACAATCCCTCCATTTATGATAACCAAGACCATTCAATTATCATCAATTTTCATCAATAATCTCACCAAGTAGGAATGAACCTTAAAATCTTTGGAAATACTCCAGATAAAACACGATCAACCATTTTAGATATTCCTTGGATTTTACCAATCATTGTATAAAATAGGATTTCATACGAAACAAATTTTAAAAAAATAATCAATCTAAATCTTGTTGAAGTGGATAAAGATGGGTTAATTAAAATTTTGAAAGTTGGAATTGGATAAGTTAGGGGGGTTCAAGTCGAGCTAATGACGTTAAACAAAAGCATTGCATGGGGGGAAACCCATGGTTTTCATGTTTCTATTCATTTTGAATCATTTTATTTTTCATATAATAAATTACCATAGACTGTTGACCTGTTCTTCTTTTATGAGTAAGGATGGGTATGAAAGGGGAGCCCCATATTCATCCGTGTCACGTGGCGTGATCTCTGAGTAATACCTTACCCGGAAATCTAAAAAGAAGACAATGTATCATCAATTTTTTTTGTTTTTTTTTTTGTTTTTATCTTTTTATAGGTTAAAAAAATAAAAGGACATGTTGTAAGTCATAAGGAAAATCCATTCACCACCATCCAAGCCACTGAGACTCGAACCCAGGATTGAAGGGAGACATTGGAATGAGATTTCTTCATCAAACACCACGTGACTTCATTCCATGATTATCATTTTCAATTTACTATTCTAACTCCTCTCCTACCCCCCTTCTAACTTTTCTTTTCATTAAACACTGGGGACAGTGTTATTTTAAGTTGGGGGAGATGAAATAAAAAATGATTTTTTTCAATAAGAACATGCATGGAAAGAAAAATTCCATTAACCTTGAACATGATAACTCACATTGAAAACTCTGAAATTGGATATCGAAATATTTTGATGCCTTGATTTTGATTTTAATGCAAGTTTAAGTTCATGAGAATAGTTTTTGGAATGTGTGGTTTTCAGATGTGATTTTTCAAAGTTTACATTTTCATCCTCTTAATAAAAAGGCCACAATGCATGTCTACTAGATTGTGGGTGTAAATTTGAGTTCTTAGGTCCCATTCATTATAGCATAGGGTTATGAGGTCACTTTTAGTTTAATTTGAGTATCAAAAAAAACAAAAAACAAAAAAATTGAAAAATAATGACCACATAGAGCAATGTTTTGTCCAAATGTGTGGCGTCCGGCACTTGGGGATCGTGACTCCATAATTTTCTTGCCCAGAGTTAGGATTTATATCTCTATTGTAGAGAATGGAATTTGTAATATGTGTGGCGTCCGACACTTGGGGATCGGGACTCCATAGCTGTCTTGCCCAGAGTTAGTCTTTTCATATCTATTGTGATTAAAAAATAAAAAAAAACAAACAAAAAAATAAAAAAAATGGATACTCATCTTAAGGTTTAATGTGATTCCCACCTAGCACTTCCTTTTTTCCCCTTGAACAATAAAACGCGCCCCATATCTTTTTTGATGCACAACACTTTATCATGCTTAATTGAAATTGGATGAAATGTGGTGATGAATTTGAACAAAGGAATGGGATTGGGCTTGGGATATGCTTATGGACCTAGATTGTTTTAAATAATTTTGATGGGTTTCATAATTTTTTTTGGTATGAGGTCTTTGGGTGAGCAATGTGTATTAAAATGTTTTTGGAAAAGGGGATTTGAATTTCATATTTGTAATATATTTTTCTCAGGACTAGAAAAACTCAAGTTGGGGGGGGTGTGATTAGTTACTAAAAGTGGCTAATATTCATTGTTAATATCTTTATATTAATTTTCTCAAAGTCCATAAGCATTGTTTTTAGTGCATTATATAAAAAGAACTTCATTTCTAATCTTAAATACAATTCATGTTTAAAATGCATATTTGGGCCCAATCATTCATCCGTTTGTGGACAGCATTATATTCATTTCCAGAATTTTATATTTTTGGATATGATTTATCAATTTGTTGGGAACATTTTATCTTTCAGGTCCGATGGATGAATCCCTAGGGAAGATGGATATTTTTGCGCCTAAATGCAGAAAGTTGCTGGAGAAAGCATAATGGGCATAAGGCCCATCAAACAAATGTGAGGCCCACAAACCAAGCCCAATGAAGCTCTTATTTTTGAAGTAGAAAGACAAAAATATAAGGATCATTTTATTCAACTGTGGTTAGAGCTAATTTAGAATATTTCAATGAGATACAAGGGGATGAAGTTTAGTATTAAAATGGTGGGCCATAGCAGAATGCTCATAAAAACATCCCACCATTTTGACCATAACTCCAAAACGGATTAACCAAATTACCTTAAATTTTGAGAGATTCTAGAAGACTCATGGATGAAGATATTTCGTATTTATGAAACCTTCATGTTCTTCCTTATAAAGTGTCAAACGCACACGTCAAAATGGAGGATGAATCTGGCTGGTTTGTGGTCAACTTTGTAACGTAAATTTCCTTTTGATTCTTCACCCTCCTTTTGGATCTCTTAATTGTTGGGGGTAAATTTATTGTTGGGGTGGACCTAAGGCTCCTAATATACCTATATAAGGAGCTGGTGGTGAAGGTAATAATCATCTAACATTTTTCGTTGAATCCATGTTTTTCTTTCAATTGTAATTTCCCTCTTTCGTTTTGTAATGGCATCATCAATTTCTCGAATGTAAGTTTTTCATTCACGTTTAGTATTTTAATAAAATTTATTATTATTAACTTTTTCTTTTATTTTTTATCACATGTTGATACTATTGAATCAAGCTGTGAATTTACTCACACCAACACTCGTTAATTCAATCACACAACGGTGGAGTATTCATTTTGAATAATGTTTTTTTTTCTTTAATCCCACTTCTTTAAGTCGACTACCCGCTTCCGTTGATAGAATAGCATCAATGGAGGGATAACCTTTTATGGGTTGATCCTAGGGAGTTTCATGGGCTGGATTTAATTTTATTTTATGTTATTAAACTCTTAAATTTGTTCTTCATTTTAAGAGTTCATTTCTTTGATTTATCTTCTTCTTTGTCTTCACTGACTTTAACGACGACACATTTTAAGTGCTAGTACGATCCAATTCCTTGGAGTGCTCATTTAATTTATCCTATAAGTGAATTGGTGATTATACTTTAAATTGTGTTTGGATTAAATTGTAAAATGATATTGAGGGATTATTTCATTTAATGGATACCTCTTGAACCGATGAACAGAAAATCAAATGAAAAACAAATACATCCAATCAAGCCCAAGAGACAACCTAGGATCAAATCACCTTAATTAGTTTTTTTAATTCAAGTAATTTTATTAGTTTTTTTCTTTAAATTAAATCAATATTTCTTCAAATGAATCAACACCATAGTTGGCCACTTCATAGACAATCCCGCATCTAATCAAAGTGTCTCAAGGTTTCTTCTTCGATCCCTGTGGATTCGACCCCTACCTGTACTACAACGACCGCATACCTGTAGGGTAAATTTGGGCGTAACCAAATTTTGGCGCCATTGTCGGGGACCCAAGTAAGTTTTCTTAGACACACACCTTATATTCTCACCTAACTTCTCTTTTCTCACCTATATTTCTCTTTTATTTTCCCCTTTCTGTTTTCGTGTGTCCAAAAAAAATCCAAATACAAATTTCATTCAACTTCAATAGAGTATCATCAACAATTTCCTTTCATAAAATTGGGATGGAATCAAATAGAATATCAAAAATGGGAATCCCCTCACATAGAAAATTACTTTGATCAACACTTGAATGATAAAACCACACCATATGAGATGCACAAGCAATGGGATGCTGATTGTTTAAATGATCAATTTCCATACCTCTTGAGGATGATTGAAGAAATCAAACGTAATGAAGTTCATGATGTCCAAACATCTATCAATCCTAATTCTGAAAAAAATCTTGAACATTTGTGTGAAAAAATTGTTAAAATGAATTCAGAAGTTTCATCCTTAAGAGTATAACTACAAAGCATTGAAATGGTTATGGAACCCATTCCCACTTTGGTTGTCTCTTCCTCATCACTAATACAAGAATCTTCTCTCCCATAAACCTCACATGAATTTATTTAAGAACCAACCATTAGATTTGGGATAGTTTAAGATAATAAAACAATTGTTGATGGGTGCTTAAATCAGGATGAAATTGATTTTTTGGATTCAAAAGAGGTAAATTTGACATTGTGGATGGAGAGTCCTGAATATTTCTCTATTGATAATTTTTCAAAAACACCAATCACTGAACAATTGTGTGAAATACCAAACAATGAGTCCATACCCATTCCTGATATTCAACTAGACACTTTTTGGGATGAATCATATTTTCAAAAGGAACCAATTATTTCAAAATGTTTTGTAGAAGAAACAAATTTGGATTCAAATTTCTATTTTTCTTTAGTAAAATTCAATGAAACTGAACACAACATTATAATCCTTCCTTCCCTACTCAAGAATCCCTCTATTTATGATAACCAAGACCATTCAATTATCATCAATTTTCATCAAGAATCTCACCAAGTAGGAATGAACCTTGAAATCTTAGGAAATACTCCAGATAAAACACGATCAACCATTTTAGATATTCCTTAGATTTTACCAATCATTGTAGAAAATAGGATTTCATACGAAACAAATTTCAAAAAAACAATCAATCTCAATCTTGTTGAAGTGGATAAGGATGGGTTAATTAAAATTTTGAAAGTTGGAATTGGATAAGTTGGGGGGTTCAAGTCGATCTAATGATGTTAAACAAAAGCGTTCCATGGGAGGAAACCCATGGTTTTCATGTTTCTATTCATTTTGAAACATTTTATTTTTCATATAATAAATTACCATAGAGTGTTGACATGTTATTCTTTTATGAGTAAGGATGGGTATGAAAGGGGAGCTCCATATTCATCTGTGTCACGTGGCATGATCTCTGAGTAATACCTTACCCAGAAATATAAAAATAAGAAAATGTATCATCGGTTTATTTTGTTTTTTTAATGTTTTTATGGGTTAAAAAAAATAAAAGGACATGTTGTAAGTCATAAGGAAAATCCATTCACCACCATCCAAGCTGCTGAGACTCAAGTCCAGGATTGAAGGGAGACATTGGAATGCGATTTCTTCATCAAACACCATGTGACTTCATTCCATGATTATCATTTTCAATTTTATATTTTAACTCCTCTCATACCCCCCTTCTAACTTTTCTTTTCATTAAACATTGGGGATAGTGTTATTTTAAGTTGGGGGGTGATGAAATAAAAAATGATTTTTTTTTTCAATAATAAGATGCATGGAAAGAAAAATTCCATTAACCTTGAACATGATAACACACATTGCAAACTTTGAAATTGGATATCGAAATATTTTGATGCCTTGATTCTGATTTTATTGCATGTTTAAGTTCATGAGCATAGTTTTTGGAAAGTGTGGTTGTCCGATGTGATTTTTCAAAGTTTACATTTTCATCCTCTTAATAAAAATGCCACAATGCACGTCTACTGGATTGTGGGTGTAAATTTGAGTTCTTGGGTCCCATTCATTATAGCATAGGGTTCTGGGGTCACTTTTAGTTTAATTTGAGTATCAAAAAAATAAAAAATAAAAAAAAATTGAAAAATAATGACCATATAGAGAAATGTTTTGTCCAAATGCATGGCGTCCGGCACTTGGGGATCGTGACTCCATAGTTGTCTTGCCCATAGTTAGGTTTTATATCTCTATTGTAGAGAATGGAATTGATAATATGTGTGGCTTCCGGATCTTGGGGATCGGGACTCCATAGTTTTCTTGCCCAGAGTTAGTCTTTTCATATCTATTGTGGTAAAAAAATAAGAAAAAACAAACAAGAAAATCAAAAAAATGGATACTCATCTTAAGGTTTAATGTGATTCCCACCTAGTGCTTCCCTTTTTCCCCTTGAATAATAAAATGTGCCCCATATCTTTTTTGATGCAAAACACTTTATCTTGCTTAATTGAAATTGGATGAAATGTGGAGATGAATTTGAACAAAGGAATGGGCTTGGGCTGGGGATATGCTTATGGACCTATATTGTTTTAAATAATTTTGATGGGTTTCATAATTTTTTTTGGTATGAGGTCTTTGGGTGAGCAATGTGTGTTAAAATGTTTTTGGAAAAGGGGATTTGAATTTCATATTTGTAATATATTTTGCTCAGGACTAGAAAAACTCAATTTGGGGGTGTGATTAGTCACTATAAGTGGCTAATATTCATTATTAATATCTTTATATTCATTTTCTAAAAGTCCATAAACATTTTTTTTAGTTCATTATATAAAAAGAACTTCATTTCTAATCTTAAATACATTTCATGTTTAAAATACATATTTGGGCCCAATAATTCATCTATTTGTGGAGAGCATTATATTACTTTAATGAATTTTATATTTTTGGATATGATTTTACAATTTGTTTGGAACATTTTATCTTTTAGGTCCGATGGATGAATCTCAAGGGAAGATGGATATTATTGCGCCTCAATGCAGAAAGTTGCTGGAGAAAGCATAATGGGCCTAAGGACCATCAAACAAATGTGGGGACCACAAACCAAGTCCGATGAAGCTGAAATTTTTACAGTAGAAAGAAAGAAATAAAAGGATCATTTTATTCAACTTTGGTTATAGCTAATTCAGAATATGTCAATGAGATACAAGGGGATGAAGTTTATAATTAAAATGGCGGGCCATAGCAGAACGCTCATAAAAACAGCCCACCATTTTGAACATAACTCCAAAACAGCTAAACCAAATCACCTGAAATTTGGATAGCTTATATAAGACACATGGAATAAGATATTTTTTATTTATGAAACCTTCAGGTTCTGCTGTATGAAGTTTCAAACGCACACGTAAAAATGGA
The DNA here is from genome assembly GCA_963277665.1 of Viscum album. Taxonomy (NCBI): domain Eukaryota; kingdom Viridiplantae; phylum Streptophyta; class Magnoliopsida; order Santalales; family Viscaceae; genus Viscum; species Viscum album. The sequence goes on along the minus strand of OY728158.1, from coordinate 1,891,234,947 downwards.
GGATGAATCTGGCTGGTTTTGTGGTCAACTTTGTAACGTTAATTTCCGTTTGATTATTCACCCTCCTTTTGGCTCTCTTAATTTTTGGGGGGTGAATTTATTGTTAGGGTGGACTTAAGGCTCCTAATATTCCTATATAAGGATCTGTTTGTGAAGGGAATAATAATCTAACATTTTTCTTTGAATCCATGTTTTACTTTCAATTGTAATTTCCCGGTTTCATTTTGTAATAGCATCGTCAATTTCTCTAATGTAAGTTTTTCATTCACATTTAGTATTTTAATAAAATTTATTCTTCTTCACTTTTTCTTTTAATTTTCTTCACATGTTGATACCATTGAATCATGGTGTGAATTTACTCACACCAACACTCGTGAATTCAATCACACAACGGTGGAGTGTTCATTTTGATTAATGTTTTTCTTCTTCAATCCCGCTTCTTTAAGTCTACTACCCGCTTCCAATGATAGAATAGTGTAAATGGAGGGCTAACCTTTTATGGGTTGATCCTAGGGAGTTGCATGGACTGGATTGAATGTTATTTGATGTTCTTAAACTCTTAAATTTGTTCTTCATTTTAAGAGTTCCTTTCTTTGATTTATCTTCTTCTTTGTCTTCACCGACTTTAACGAAGACACATTTTGAGTGCTAGTACAATCCAATTACTTGGAGTGCTCATTTAATTTATCCTCTAATTGAATTGGTGATTATCCTTGAAATTGTGTATGGATTAAATTGTAGAATGATATTGAGGTATTATTTCATTTAATGGATACCTCTTGAACCGATGAACAAAAAATAAAATGAAAAACAAATACATCCAATCAAGCCCAAGTGACAACCTAGGATCAACTCACATTAATTAATTGTTTTAATTCAAATAATTTTATTGGTTTTGTTCTTTAAATTAAATCAATATTTATTCAACTCAATCAAAACCAAAGTTGGCTACTTCATAGCCAATCTTGCATCTAATCAAAGTGTCTCAAGGTTTCTTCTTCGGTCCCTGTGGATTCGACCCCTACTTGTACTACAACGACCACATACCTGTAGGGTAAATTTGGGCGCAACCAGGTTTTGAGTCCCCTACTACTCTAATATTAGAGGGAGAACCATCTCATGACCCAGAAGTAGGAGATTCTCATGATCTTTCCATCTTGAGACCTGAGAAAACTCCAAAAATAGATTCTTCTCATAAGATATCCATTAGGGTTGGAAAGACTAGAAATGCTGGGGAATAACCAAACAAAACATATGATCTATTAATGAGTGAGTGTAATTAAATACTTTGATTATCCTTTCACCCTTCCGTTTTTTTCTTTAAAATGGTGATGAAAAAGTAAATTTATATTTTCAGACCATCGATTTCAACACCTGATGTTGAAGGGGGTGACTCCACCCCAACTCAAATAATTGGGCAATGTGGGTGTGATGTTCCTACAAAAACACACAATTCACTTATATATTTGAATTAATTTTTAATTATGCATCTCCTCCTAAGAACAGATTTAGGGAAAGACAAGATGCTCAGGATTCTTTTTGAGTTTTTTATTGTTCATTTAAGAAGATATCATAGGGATTGTCTTGAAGAAACCTATAGAAGAACAACCTTCACAAAATCATAATCTCTAGATAATGTTAATTTTTTTTATATGGTAAATTTGACTACCATGAGTTCCACTATGTTATGGATGAAATCATTATCTGGTAAGAGCAAGAACATAAGTCACAACAAGTCCTTATTAAATAAATAATTCTTAAAAATATCAATTATCTATGAACTGAATTATCTGAGGAGTATATCAACCATGTTAAGGAGTTATAGGAGTGAATGAATAGGGTTGAAAAGAAATATCTTCAAATATTAAATCTCTACCAATAGTTGGATACCGCCAGAGTTGAGATTGTACAGCTTCATCCATAATTGGAAGAGGTCCAGGATTGAGGAAAGACTACCATTGTGTTAATCATGAAAATTATTTGCATTTTTGAGTAGCTTGAGGATATTGAGGTAACCATGTTTCAACATACTATTGATGAGGCTTTAGTGGACCTCCAATAGTTAAAAAAATTATATTTACAGCATATTTTAATCCATGACTATAATGAAAAGAGACTCTAGTTTATAACTTCTCTTCATATTTTTTATCCATAAATGAGAGGAATTTTGTTCTCAATCATTTTTTTCTTCTATTTTATTCTTTTAATAATTATTTAATAATGATAAAATTGTATCATTTGAATGAATTATCTTATTTCAGTGTGCTTTAATTACAATTATATGAACAAAATAATTCTCTAATAATTTTTTTACCTTGGACATGAGTCCTAGAAAGAATAATTTTATTGTATCTATAGTCACATGATAGGACCCACAAATTTTATGTTTTCTGTCACTACTTTAACTATTGAATAAGTCTGATATAAAGAAGACTAAATGAGAAAGATTTGGATTTTTTATAGGATACACTTTTTATTTTTTGACCTTATGAGTTTTGTGACATTTAAATTTCAATTACATGATTTTTTCTATATCATTCTAGGTTCATTTCTAGATATATTAGACTAAGAATTATCTCAAGGTGTCCTTTTGTGGGTTTTCATCCAAGTTAGTACAACATCTCTTTCCATTGGTAGTTTTGGATTCCTATGTGTTGGACAAATGTAAATGATGTTTTTGGTTTAATATATTTAAACCATGAGTTATGAGAATAATGACCCAAGAAATTTTTTTTGGATGAGAATGCTCCAACATTCGTTAGGTGCGAAGAAGGATGTTTTATGTCATGATCCTGGGGTTTCTGAATCTAAAGAAATGGAATTGGAAAATTAAATAAGGAATAATTATAGACCATTTTCAAAAGGAATTTTATGTGATGATTTTGTTAGGTTGTATAGAGATAAAAGGATCTTTCCCTATTTATGAAGGTGCCTCTAGTTGATATTCCACATTGGTTTCATATTATATAGATCCACATTTGGGTATATTATGCATAGTCAAAATAATGGTTTCCTTCAGAGTTATATTCTCTTGTCACTAATATCCATGGGATGTTTACAAGGATTTGAATTTCTTGATACCATGATGTGTGGTTTGTGAAAAAAAATTATGAGAATAATGGAATCATTTATATTCACATTGGAGATAGATGGTAAATCTGACACATAAATTTTACTTGTTTTAAATGAAAGGGAAATTTTGTTTCAATCCCGAGTTTTCTAATGAGGTAACCCATCCTCCTTCAAAGATTGGGGTTATGTCCAATAATGGAGGAAAACACATGTATTTTTTAATGTTTGGGACTAGAATAGAGAATCTAAGTGCCGCTACATGTCCTATAGAAATTGGAATCAAGCCACATATTGTTTTGGAAAAGGATCAGTGGTGTGGTAGGATAGAGGTACCAAGAATAGGGGTTCTCTTAAATGAAGGCTAAATGATTGCATAGTTTTATGTCATGAAATAGGGACATGAACCATATATTTTATTTTCTTATGATTTTTTACATAATATTACTACAATTTTGGGTTATATAGTTTTAAAAAAAATTAGTTGGTGATGTAGTCTATACAAAAAGGAAATGATAAATAATCATCATGAATAGAGATCCCAAATTCTAGTATTGAACATCCCATGAAAATTTAAACTTATTTTAAATTCATAGTGCCTGGAAAACTATGTGGCTAGAGTTTAAGGACACATAGATTTGACCCATGTTGTTTCTTTTAAATTCTTTCACCCAATACCAACCATGCCCTTTAAAGTTGTGCATTAAGAACATGTAGTATTTTTTATTTGTGGCATGACATAGCCATATAATCTCAAATAATAACCCAAGGTTTCTATGCCCATAAGAGTCATGCTCAATGTGAGAAAGAAGATAATTTTGGGAGTATATAAATTCCACCAAAACATCAATTATGGGTTTCTTAAAGTACATACCACAGGATTTTCCATTTTATGTTAATTCATTTAAGAATGGAACAGTGTTATCTGGTTGTGAAGGGGGAAGTTGTAAACCATGATATTGGGGTTTTCGAATATGAGAAATAGAGATGGGAAAAATATTAAGGGAATAACTTTATAAATTTTTTAAAAATAGGTTTCTTCTAGGATGTTGTTAGGATGTTTGTAGATAAAAGGGTCTTCTCATGAGGTTGAAGGTTCCTCTATTTAACAAGACACATTTAGACGTATTATACATAGCCACAAGTGGGTATGTTATGCATATTAAAAACAAAGGTGTCCTTCAGAGTTTATTTCTCATATCATTGATAACCTGGGAAAGGTTATGGAGATCCAAATGAAAATGTAAAAAGATTGTCACTTATGAAAGAAAGTTACATTAGTAGGAAAGGAAAATTTAGAAAAGGATCGACCAAAGATAGGTGGAATATTATTTTCATAGACATGGCTCACGCATAAGGAAGGGAACATTTATCTTAATAATGAGTATGCAAATAAAAAAATCCATGTTGGTCTTTCCTACATGGATTGATGTAAACTAAAGGATAATAGAGACCATTTTTATCATAATATAGCTTGTTCTAGGTTTTGATATCTAGGAATCATTATGTATCCTATGAAAATAAGAATCAAGACAAGTATAGTGCTGGAGAATATTCCCCACATGGATCAAAATATTGTGTTTGGAGATGGAATTTTCCCTATATTTAAATTGGTTTAGGATATAGAATTTGGGTTTCACAATGTGCCTCGTCAATATGAGAATCAAGACACATGTAGTTCTATGTAAAATTATTCATGCACTGGTCAAGCGCATATGTGGGGATTGGGTATTTTCTTAATTCGGGTTTATGATTTAAATGAAAACCTATACTCGACTCTCTAATAAATATATGACCCATATTTAGGGGAGTGGGGGATATTTTTTTATAGTTAGAAAGTGGATAACGGATCAAATATTAGCTCTATATATTTTTAAAAAAAGGATAAATACATACATAGATCGAATGAGATTGTGTAATTGGAGACTAACATTGATAATGGTGGACTTCTTTAGGAAAGACAACAATAATGTATAGTGTAATGATGTATGAAAGGGAAATCATCCATGAATTTTAGAAACTTGTGGAAATGACATATGGTGATTCTTTTAAAGTCTTGCATCTAGGACCATTGGTGGGTATATAGTGGATTATTTATCTATTAATGAGGAATACGATATAAATTAATGAAATGAAGTCAAAAACTAGTGATGAAAATCATACATGGGGTCAAAAAATGAGGTTTTGACTAAGATATAAAATCTAGTGTTTTCCATGTATCCTGTGGAAATATGAATAACATCATACGTAGTTAGGAGGAATGATTTTCTGCATTGATCTGACTCATGTATAAAATGGGGAATTTATTTTATTTTGTGATTAGGCATATGATGACGGATTTGGGAATCACTATGTCTCTCATTAAATCAAGAATAAATCTACACATAGTTCCCATAGTTATCAATAATTAAAATTCGAGATCCCATAGTGATAACATCGGACGATCATTATATGCCATGTTCATTTTATGATCATTTACTCAAGACCATTCCATGAAATTTAACATCATGTTGTAAGGACACTTGTGGCACATAATAAGTGATAATAAGATATGGTGTGGGACTTATTCATTTAATTGTTCCATTTATATAGGAAATCATCTCATGTTAGATATCCCATTCTTATCATGCGAGGCATCCCAGGATTGTTTCCCATATCTTCATACGCTTTATTCATGGGGTAAGAATATATTTTTACATCATGTTCTGAAGATTTTATTATAAAATTTAATGTCTTTTTGAATTGGATGGTATGGTTCATGACTTTTATGGACATGTGATGAGAAAATTTCTATTTCATAAGTACGATTTCTTTCTGGTGGATCACATGAACTATTAATTGAAAAACCATGCATTGGTGGGGGGAATAGTACACTCACCATAAATAGTAATTAGTTAATATACACTATTAGAGTATACCATATAGATTAAAAAGTCTCTCCCATTTTTTTGTAAGCTTTAAAATTTTATTCCTAGGTTTATCAGATCTCTAAGGAATAATACCAATTCCCCTTGGGGGAATGAGAAGAGGTGAAATTTATGGTCAAAATATCATGCTATCCAATTTTTATAGGCCTCTAAAAGATTCAAGGAATGCAAAAAAAATATAACACTTTTCTAATTTTTCTAATCGCATTTTATATTTCTTTTCTATGGAAAATTGAACAAAAATTAAAGCACATAGTGAGGGTAAATAGAAATTAATAATAACCACTACCTATATCTCATATACTAGTGTGTAACACCCCAAGATTTCATAGTGTGTTAGTTCTTCAAAATAATTCAATAACTTTCACTACATGCAACACCAAGTTCAAGCACACCATGACTTACCAAACAATCCATTCAAAAGAGGTTATGAATAGTATTAGATAAATTTTAATGTTTATATAATCCTTATAATTTTAGAATCCCTATTATGAGTTTCTTAGTCATAATGCAAGAACAGATTCATTTTCAGTATTTCACTTTTATCAACTTCTAATAGTGAAACCTTTTTAAATACAATATTTTAAACTTTTTGACTAAATGGGGACATCAAAAATTTAAAATGAAACACCCCAAGCTTCTACGGTACGTTTCCCTTCGAATAATGCGATAGCGTGTGTTGTACGCAACCTTGAGTTCTAACACACACCACAACTAATTAAACTAGCCGTTGTGAATAGTAATACCTACTTTTTGAAATCATATATATTCTATATTTCAAAATGGACTTCATTTTTGGATTCGGAATATCAAAATTAGCCTAGGGTGAAATTTTGGTACATTTCGGATAACTTTCATATTTTGATGAATAGTGAAAATTTCTAAATTTTAATTAAAAACAACTTTTTTAATCAAAATAATTAATAGTGATAAATTATGAATTTGAGTGGTTTTAAAGTATATTTAGAATATATTTTTACCATTCAATTTAATGTTTATCATTGGACATAATTTTACAATTAAACCGAACATAAACAAGTGTCAATCTTTTGATAGTTATTATCTCTTAAAAACACGCTTTTTGTTTTGACAGCGGGAATTAATTTTAAATTAATTTCTGCCACTTCTGTGTTTTGAATTTAGGAAAATGGATTCCATATTTGGAATCAGGATGTTCAAATTGTGTAAATAGGTAACTTTTATTTTTACACATTTTGAATAATTACTGCGGTAAATATTTTATTTACCATGGTTAAAGGGTAAATCCGGTAAATAAGGGTTAAAAAAAATAATATTATAATAATACTAAATTACCCTAAAACGTGTCTTAACCCTATTGGTTGATACATGGTCGACCATGGGCATCTTTGGGTCTATTTTGGGACCCCATGGATCCACTTGTAAGTGATAATGACACTTTATTTTAATTAAGTCAAAATGAATACAAAAATGACACAAGCATATATCTTTTAGAACAACAATTTTTACATAGGGTTATACATGTTGGATTTTCTATTATAAATATTCATTAGAAAGATAAAACGATTTCCTACATAATGATGTTTTATTTATAATTTTTAGACATTAAATAATTTATTTTATTTATGACACAATGATGATGCAGTAATTACTAAAATAGTAAAAAATTAACATAATTGATATTATAAATACCCAAATAAATATAATATGAAACTTTTAATGAATTAAACTAATTTTCTAGGATAATATGATATATTAGGATTGATTTAATTGACTTTGTTCGAAGTAATCAATCTGTTATGAGTTTCACAAAAATCAACTATTGAATAGTGTCAAAATTGACATAAAAGAGTTCTTAAAACAAATATTATATTATTAATTGATATTAAATTCCTAAAAAATCTAAGGTTCGGCCAAGAGACTTATATTATGATAGTTTAATCATTAATGGACCACTTGGGGGTCTCTTGGATGTATATAGTAAGTTTATTAACCATATTATATAAAAATACAAAGAGACATTGTAAAAGTGAAACTAATTAACTTAGAGTTAATACTTAAAGATAAGGTTAATTTAAGTACCCAAACCTGTCTAAATTCTATTGGATGAGTTGTTTTCGACCTATCCCCACCTCATCCTTTGAATAGTCAACTTTGGAGCCTTTGGAAACCGAATATGAATTTATTATAAATTAATATTTCTAGCTTTTCCAAAAGTGCCCCTCACCCCTCTTATAAAAGGGCACTCCTCCTTCTCTTTTCCTCACACCACTCAAGCCACTTGGCTCGTCCAAACTCTGCCCAACTAAGCTCCCCAAATCCCTCTCCTACTCCTTGAAGCTTCCCCTTAGGTAGAAAGCATTTCAAGAAGTCCTTTGGTTCCAACCAAAGTGAGTTACCTAGATTAAAGGTAACGATTTCTCTTAAATTATTTTCATTCATTTTGCTTCTCCAACCCCCAAACTCTTTTTATTTCCTTTCTTTTGTAACAACACCAGTATCCAAAATATACTAGGATGTTGTTATAAGAAGGATTCAAGCTACACATACACACAACTCCATCTAATGGATGATGAACATAATGTTTCTGTGGATGGCAAACTAACGCCTCACGAAACGATGATTGTTCAAATACATCTTACCACCTCTCATGGTGGCCATTATGATGGCACTGTAATTAAATATGATATTAATGATATATATTTTATATATAATCTTCTGTAATTCCATTTTATTTCATACCATTATTCATTTCATGTTGTATATACATACGATAATTTCATTTGAGGAAGTGCGGACTACCGCCCCCTTAAAATGATATGACTCGTTCATACCACACATGGAACGTATAAAGGATGGTGTTAATGAACTTAAGTAACATATATAAAATATTATATTATACGGGAATAGTAATATACCTATGTATCATTTGGATTCAATTCTTTTAAAATAAAAATTAAATGGAAGTAGCGTTCGTGCGTACGTACGGACTACCGTCTCCACGAACGCGGTGAGATCCATCCTCCATCGTATCCATTCAAGTATAATTATCATTTGATGATTTAAAAATGATTTTTAAAGACTTGATACCATTCTGGATTTGAATAATATACAACTTATCCTTTACAAACATGGCTTATGTAACAAAACATATAAAAGAAAATGAGTAAGTTAACACCCGAAACGACGATAATTTTAAGATATTATTATCAAATCAGTATTAAAAGATCATATATGATATCATATTAATATATATGATTCTTGTATAATTTAGTAACAATTATTTCACTATAATACAGGAGGTTAACCTACCCCAACCAATGAAAAGTTCAAGGTAAGGGTTATTTCACAATCTCTTCATTATCCGAGGTTGTTTATATGTAATAATCTACTGGGATCTCTTTATCATCCACATCCATGTTTCTTAAAAATGTATTTCAAAACATTTTTACTATTTACAAGAATATGGGTTAAAGTCATTTATACACTTTTTTTGAATTTTTATAAGAGGTTTATAAAGGAATCTTTCCGTCGTTTTCAAAACAAGGTCCTTTTTAACCTTTTCGACAGAATTGAGGTAAGAATGTTTTTTTTAACTTATACGGCGGGTGCGGTTATTTTACGCCGTTATAAAATCTTCAAAGCTTTCCTTACAAGCTTATAAGAATATTTTCAAAGAAAATGTTTTATTTTATATGGATCTTAAATGATTTCAAAATAAAAGGAGATATTTCTTTAAAAAGAATTTTGATTTCATCTATGTCAACATCCTTTGATGGATTTTAAGATTATTTGAAGTTGATTTATTATGATACAAAACTTCTATATTGTATTGAAGGTTTTGTGATATGTTTGACTGTGGATGTGCTATTTTTATACCATTCATAGTTTATTGTGAAAGTATTGACATTTCGTATTCTAGTTTTAATACGAATGTTTATGTTATGTTTAAACCTTTTCATATGGGAATGCATTGGACTTAATAAGTGACGGGTGGAGCCCGCTATAGCTCCTCGATGCATCGGTAGGTCTCATGAGACAAACTAGTGTCTTGGCACAAGGCCTTGACAAAATCTTATTTGTAGTCTTGGCACGAGGCCTTGGCTATGTGGTTATGATAGTCTGGCATTATGCATTCCAACATTATGAAAGTGGTTATTTATTTTTGCATGTGATTATTCGATTAGTGGAATAACCATGTGAATAAGTAAATGGCATTATTTCATTTTATTTATGCCATACCATGTTGAAAGTTCATGTTTAAAAGGCTTTTGTTTTAGTTATACATTGCCTTAAATGTTTATTCTTATTGATGAAATTTTCCGCTATATTGTTATCCTTACTGGGCATTTGAGCTCACCCCTTTTCTATGTTTTATTTTTCCCAGGAAGTGAAGATGTAAGTTATGAATGACCTGCAGGGATATTATGAGGGGATTGTAGTGTGGACTGTGGAAACATTATGTTGTTGTAGTAGTTTTTGATTTTATGATGTAATGTAAAACTTATGAATATATCTAGTGTTTCCAAGGCTACTAAACCAATCGGTCTTTCGAGATTTGATCTTTCTTGTGATCATGCCAATGTTACGAAGTAATGCACCGACTCTGGGTAACTGGGGTCGGGGCTTTACAGTAGGTATCAGAGGAAGTTTAGTACAAACCTTGGAAGCTAGATTTAGATAAACTCTGATTAGAGCACATAGACCTAAGATGAACTTTGAGGATTAGTATAGAAGAACTTCCTAGAATTTTGGTATTGTAGAGACTTTGTGAGTTTTCCGAGCAATACATCCCTGTCTGGATACGAGCAGGTAGAGGCGGCTCTGGCACAGATGTACCTAGGGGTAAAACCCGAAAACACCGCTTTGAGCTAGACTCGAACGGGAACTGGTGCACGACAACGGGCCTTGCTGCACTCTTGGTTACGACACTCCCGGGGGATATGCTTAGGATAACTCTCACTTTCTTTACAAATCATTATGAAGGGTTTATGAGTATATACGTTCTCAAAGGAAACATTCTTATGATTATGGATTATATCCATAAATAGTTCAATTTATGTTAATTGTTTTATAAGTATGGGATTATGTATTTTGATTCATAAACTGATCTAGTGTATGCCATTGTTTAGAAATGGCGCCCAGTAGAAGGAATGAGAACTCCAGCAATGCACATGATCCAAAGAGAAAGAAGGATCATATCTTTCATGGTCTTAAGCCAGAATTTATAAGAGAAATAGTCTCCCATGTATTATCATTATATGAAGAAATAATATCATGTGTTGATAAGATAAGTAAAGATTTTACTGAGTCCTATGGATTTGAAGGGAAGCAAGAGAAGAAAAGGATGGAAGAGAGAAAGATGGATAAAGGGAAGAGGGAAAAGAAGAATTTTCCCATATGTGGTAACTGTGGAAAGAAACACCCTGGAACTTGCCTGAAAGGAATGGGAGTTTGTTATAAGTGTGGAGAAAAAGGGCACAAAGTACGTGACTGCAAGGGTAAGAAAATGGTTTCAAATGTACAATGCTTCATTTGCAAGGAGTTTGGACACTACGCGAACCTATGTCCCAGTCATCAAACTATGCCGCAAATGATGTTATTGGATAATAATCAAGTTATGATACTACCACAGATGAAGAGGAATGATTAGATTTCTTATGTTGATTATGTCAATTGAGTGTGTATCAACAATTTACTTGTTATAATAATTATGGAGTATGTAAGGATTGTACTGCAGTACTATTTCATTAAGGACTTGAGATTTTGTGGAACAAAGAAAAGTGACTCAATAGCAGGATAAATTTTTGGAAAATATATGGTTGAGAGAATGCTAAACCATAATATAGTTCTGATACCGAGGTAGTGATTTTGGAATAATACATGATTGTTTTGGATAAATTATATTGGATATTCTTGACTACCTTGGAACTGATTAATGATTTGTATATTCCATCATTTTTGGGGTTTAAAACATTTTTGGATTAATGAAGTATATCCAGCATTCTATATGGAATAAGGGAGCATGAATGTAATCAATAAGGAATATGGTAATTCAGGATGTTTCAGTGTATTAAAAGAATACATGATGAAGGTATTCATATGATATTACGGGGTAAAAAGAATCTACATTATGCTTACCTTCCTTATAAATGTTGGACTATGAGTTTAGACAGAAGTATTTTGGATAGTTCTAGTTTGGATTATTTTGGATTGCCATAAAAGGACAACCCGGAGGTCGGGCGGCAACCTGTCGCGTCCGGCAAGGCCGCGAGACTTGAACCCGCAACCGAAGGGCGACAAGGGTGTATCACCTACCACTGGCCCACGAGATGTCCTGGATTAAATAATGTAGTTTTTATTAAAAGATCTTTTAGATGAATTATAAATTCGTTTATTTTGGAACCCTATACGAATAGTGTAAATAGAATTTTTTTTACATTCTATTATCTTTTAGAGTGAAAGATGAGTATGTGGTAGAAATTTATTAATGGATAAAACTCTAATTATAAAGTAAGTATATCTCCTTATGATCTCAGCCAATCTCATAAATAAATTCCTCAACATTAATAAAAGGAACTTAGAACAAAAATGTTGTCCTAGATGGTATCTTAAATCATCACTAATTTATGGCTTTGGGATTGTTGGCCTTTTCATAGCCATGTTCTCTACCACTCTCCATCAGATAATTGATGGTTAGATTTTTCTTCCATATCCATATTTTCCTACATGGAACCCTAGTATGTGTTATATTCGGTAATCTTCATACTTTCGACTATTTATTTTAAATAGAGGCCTCATTAATTCATTTTTCGATGTGGGATTTCAACTAGGATATTTTGAAACATCAAAAATGTGTTATCCTAATACCCTATGTTTTGTTGAACCGATGGTATTTCAAATCATCATAGATTGATGAATTTAAGGACCTCAATTTTATACTTGTTTGTGATTGATGACCTCAATCACTACCTATAAATATTTACGTTTTTCCTCCAATTATATGTCTCTAAATGCCACCAATGTTCTCCTAATCGAGATCATAATTTGGTGTTGACCCTTTAATTTCTCTTTTCCTCATATTAAGACTAAATTTTAGTAACCCAATTTCCGATGTGGGGTTTCCCACAAATATATTATCTATTTTCCACCTTTTATTTTCTAAGAACAATTTCAAATTGCGAGGACACAATTTATTGAAGGAGGGGAGAATGTAACACCCCAAGATTTCATAGTGTGTTAGTTCTTCAAAATAATTCAATAACTTTCACTACATGCAACACCAAGTTCAAGCACACCATGACTTACCAAACAAGCCATTCAAAAGAGGTTATGAATAGTATTAGATAAATTTTAATGTTTATATAATCCTTATAATTTTAGAATCCCTATTATGAGTTTCTTAGTCATAATGCAAGAACATATTCATTTTCAGTATTTCACTTTTATCAACTTCTAATAGTGAAACCTTTTTAAATACAATATTTTAAACTTTTTGAATAAATGGGGACATCAAAAATTTAAAATGAAACACCCCAAGCTTCTACGGTACGTTTCCCTTCGAATAATGCGATAGCGTGTGTTGTACGCAACCTTGAGTTCTAACACACACCACAACTAATTAAACTAGCCGTTGTGAATAGTAATACCTACTTTTTGAAATCATATATATTCTATATTTCAAAATGGACTTCATTTTTGGATTCGGAATATCAAAATTAGCCTAGGGTGAAATTTTGGTACATTTCGGATAACTTTCATATTTTGATGAATAGTGAAAATTTCTAAATTTTAATTAAAAACAACTTTTTTAATCAAAATAATTAATAGTGATAAATTATGAATTTGAGTGGTTTTAAAGTATATTTAGAATATATTTTTACCATTCAATTTAATGTTTATCATTGGACATAATTTTACAATTAAACCGAACATAAACAAGTGTCAATCTTTTGATAGTTATTATCTCTTAAAAACACGCTTTTTGTTTTGACAGCGGGAATTAATTTTAAATTAATTTCTGCCACTTCTGTGTTTTGAATTTAGGAAAATGGATTCCATATTTGGAATCAGGATGTTCAAATTGTGTAAATAGGTAACTTTTATTTTTACACATTTTGAATAATTACTGCGGTAAATATTTTATTTACCATGGTTAAAGGGTAAATCCGGTAAATAAGGGTTAAAAAAAATAATATTATAATAATACTAAATTACCCTAAAACGTGTCTTAACCCTATTGGTTGATACATGGTCGACCATGGGCATCTTTGGGTCTATTTTGGGACCCCATGGATCCACTTGTAAGTGATAATGACACTTTATTTTAATTAAGTCAAAATGAATACAAAAATGACACAAGCATATATCTTTTAGAACAACAATTTTTACATAGGGTTATACATGTTGGATTTTCTATTATAAATATTCATTAGAAAGATAAAACGATTTCCTACATAATGATGTTTTATTTATAATTTTTAGACATTAAATAATTTATTTTATTTATGACACAATGATGATGCAGTAATTACTAAAATAGTAAAAAATTAACATAATTGATATTATAAATACCCAAATAAATATAATATGAAACTTTTAATGAATTAAACTAATTTTCTAGGATAATATGATATATTAGGATTGATTTAATTGACTTTGTTCGAAGTAATCAATCTGTTATGAGTTTCACAAAAATCAACTATTGAATAGTGTCAAAATTGACATAAAAGAGTTCTTAAAACAAATATTATATTATTAATTGATATTAAATTCCTAAAAAATCTAAGGTTCGGCCAAGAGACTTATATTATGATAGTTTAATCATTAATGGACCACTTGGGGGTCTCTTGGATGTATATAGTAAGTTTATTAACCATATTATATAAAAATACAAAGAGACATTGTAAAAGTGAAACTAATTAACTTAGAGTTAATACTTAAAGATAAGGTTAATTTAAGTACCCAAACCTGTCTAAATTCTATTGGATGAGTTGTTTTCGACCTATCCCCACCTCATCCTTTGAATAGTCAACTTTGGAGCCTTTGGAAACCGAATATGAATTTATTATAAATTAATATTTCTAGCTTTTCCAAAAGTGCCCCTCACCCCTCTTATAAAAGGGCACTCCTCCTTCTCTTTTCCTCACACCACTCAAGCCACTTGGCTCGTCCAAACTCTGCCCAACTAAGCTCCCCAAATCCCTCTCCTACTCCTTGAAGCTTCCCCTTAGGTAGAAAGCATTTCAAGAAGTCCTTTGGTTCCAACCAAAGTGAGTTACCTAGATTAAAGGTAACGATTTCTCTTAAATTATTTTCATTCATTTTGCTTCTCCAACCCCCAAACTCTTTTTATTTCCTTTCTTTTGTAACAACACCAGTATCCAAAATATACTAGGATGTTGTTATAAGAAGGATTCAAGCTACACATACACACAACTCCATCTAATGGATGATGAACATAATGTTTCTGTGGATGGCAAACTAACGCCTCACGAAACGATGATTGTTCAAATACATCTTACCACCTCTCATGGTGGCCATTATGATGGCACTGTAATTAAATATGATATTAATGATATATATTTTATATATAATCTTCTGTAATTCCATTTTATTTCATACCATTATTCATTTCATGTTGTATATACATACGATAATTTCATTTGAGGAAGTGCGGACTACCGCCCCCTTAAAATGATATGACTCGTTCATACCACACATGGAATGTATAAAGGATGGTGTTAATGAACTTAAGTAACATATATAAAATATTATATTATACGGGAATAGTAATATACCTATGTATCATTTGGATTCAATTCTTTTAAAATAAAAATTAAATGGAAGTAGCGTTCGTGCGTACGTACGGACTACCGTCTCCACGAACGCGGTGAGATCCATCCTCCATCGTATCCATTCAAGTATAATTATCATTTGATGATTTAAAAATGATTTTTAAAGACTTGATACCATTCTGGATTTGAATAATATACAACTTATCCTTTACAAACATGGCTTATGTAACAAAACATATAAAAGAAAATGAGTAAGTTAACACCCGAAACGACGATAATTTTAAGATATTATTATCAAATCAGTATTAAAAGATCATATATGATATCATATTAATATATATGATTCTTGTATAATTTAGTAACAATTATTTCACTATAATACAGGAGGTTAACCTACCCCAACCAATGAAAAGTTCAAGGTAAGGGTTATTTCACAATCTCTTCATTATCCGAGGTTGTTTATATGTAATAATCTACTGGGATCTCTTTATCATCCACATCCATGTTTCTTAAAAATGTATTTCAAAACATTTTTACTATTTACAAGAATATGGGTTAAAGTCATTTATACACTTTTTTTGAATTTTTATAAGAGGTTTATAAAGGAATCTTTCCGTCGTTTTCAAAACAAGGTCCTTTTTAACCTTTTCGACAGAATTGAGGTAAGAATGTTTTTTTTAACTTATACGGCGGGTGCGGTTATTTTACGCCGTTATAAAATCTTCAAAGCTTTCCTTACAATCTTATAAGAATATTTTCAAAGAAAATGTTTTATTTTATATGGATCTTAAATGATTTCAAAATAAAAGGAGATATTTCTTTAAAAAGAATTTTGATTTCATCTATGTCAACATCCTTTGATGGATTTTAAGATTATTTGAAGTTGATTTATTATGATACAAAACTTCTATATTGTATTGAAGGTTTTGTGATATGTTTGACTGTGGATGTGCTATTTTTATACCATTCATAGTTTATTGTGAAAGTATTGACATTTCGTATTCTAGTTTTAATACGAATGTTTATGTTATGTTTAAACCTTTTCATATGGGAATGCATTGGACTTAATAAGTGACGGGTGGAGCCCGCTATAGCTCCTCGATGCATCGGTAGGTCTCATGAGACAAACTAGTGTCTTGGCACAAGGCCTTGACAAAATCTTATTTGTAGTCTTGGCACGAGGCCTTGGCTATGTGGTTATGATAGTCTGGCATTATGCATTCCAACATTATGAAAGTGGTTATTTATTTTTGCATGTGATTATTCGATTAGTGGAATAACCATGTGAATAAGTAAATGGCATTATTTCATTTTATTTATGCCATACCATGTTGAAAGTTCATGTTTAAAAGGCTTTTGTTTTAGTTATACATTGCCTTAAATGTTTATTCTTATTGATGAAATTTTCCGCTATATTGTTATCCTTACTGGGCATTTGAGCTCACCCCTTTTCTATGTTTTATTTTTCCCAGGAAGTGAAGATGTAAGTTATGAATGACCTGCAGGGATATTATGAGGGGATTGTAGTGTGGACTGTGGAAACATTATGTTGTTGTAGTAGTTTTTGATTTTATGATGTAATGTAAAACTTATGAATATATCTAGTGTTTCCAAGGCTACTAAACCAATCGGTGTTTCGAGATTTGATCTTTCTTGTGATCATGCCAATGTTACGAAGTAATGCACCGACTCTGGGTAACTGGGGTCGGGGCTTTACAGTAGGTATCAGAGGAAGTTTAGTACAAACCTTGGAAGCTAGATTTAGATAAACTCTGATTAGAGCACATAGACCTAAGATGAACTTTGAGGATTAGTATAGAAGAACTTCCTAGAATTTTGGTATTGTAGAGACTTTGTGAGTTTTCCGAGCAATACATCCCTGTCTGGATACGAGCAGGTAGAGGCGGCTCTGGCACAGATGTACCTAGGGGTAAAACCCGAAAACACCGCTTTGAGCTAGACTCGAACGGGAACTGGTGCACGACAACGGGCCTTGCTGCACTCTTGGTTACGACACTCCCGGGGGATATGCTTAGGATAACTCTCACTTTCTTTACAAATCATTATGAAGGGTTTATGAGTATATACGTTCTCAAAGGAAACATTCTTATGATTATGGATTATATCCATAAATAGTTCAATTTATGTTAATTGTTTTATAAGTATGGGATTATGTATTTTGATTCATAAACTGATCTAGTGTATGCCATTGTTTAGAAATGGCGCCCAGTAGAAGGAATGAGAACTCCAGCAATGCACATGATCCAAAGAGAAAGAAGGATCATATCTTTCATGGTCTTAAGCCAGAATTTATAAGAGAAATAGTCTCCCATGTATTATCATTATATGAAGAAATAATATCATGTGTTGATAAGATAAGTAAAGATTTTACTGAGTCCTATGGATTTGAAGGGAAGCAAGAGAAGAAAAGGATGGAAGAGAGAAAGATGGATAAAGGGAAGAGGGAAAAGAAGAATTTTCCCATATGTGGTAACTGTGGAAAGAAACACCCTGGAACTTGCCTGAAAGGAATGGGAGTTTGTTATAAGTGTGGAGAAAAAGGGCACAAAGTACGTGACTGCAAGGGTAAGAAAATGGTTTCAAATGTACAATGCTTCATTTGCAAGGAGTTTGGACACTACGCGAACCTATGTCCCAGTCATCAAACTATGCCGCAAATGATGTTATTGGATAATAATCAAGTTATGATACTACCACAGATGAAGAGGAATGATTAGATTTCTTATGTTGATTATGTCAATTGAGTGTGTATCAACAATTTACTTGTTATAATAATTATGGAGTATGTAAGGATTGTACTGCAGTACTATTTCATTAAGGACTTGAGATTTTGTGGAACAAAGAAAAGTGACTCAATAGCAGGATAAATTTTTGGAAAATATATGGTTGAGAGAATGCTAAACCATAATATAGTTCTGATACCGAGGTAGTGATTTTGGAATAATACATGATTGTTTTGGATAAATTATATTGGATATTCTTGACTACCTTGGAACTGATTAATGATTTGTATATTCCATCATTTTTGGGGTTTAAAACATTTTTGGATTAATGAAGTATATCCAGCATTCTATATGGAATAAGGGAGCATGAATGTAATCAATAAGGAATATGGTAATTCAGGATGTTTCAGTGTATTAAAAGAATACATGATGAAGGTATTCATATGATATTACGGGGTAAAAAGAATCTACATTATGCTTACCTTCCTTATAAATGTTGGACTATGAGTTTAGACAGAAGTATTTTGGATAGTTCTAGTTTGGATTATTTTGGATTGCCATAAAAGGACAACCCGGAGGTCGGGCGGCAACCTGTCGCGTCCGGCAAGGCCACGAGACTTGAACCCGCAACCGAAGGGCGACAAGGGTGTATCACCTACCACTGGCCCACGAGATGTCCTGGATTAAATAATGTAGTTTTTATTAAAAGATCTTTTAGATGAATTATAAATTCGTTTATTTTGGAACCCTATACGAATAGTGTAAATAGAATTTTTTTTACATTCTATTATCTTTTAGAGTGAAAGATGAGTATGTGGTAGAAATTTATTAATGGATAAAACTCTAATTATAAAGTAAGTATATCTCCTTATGATCTCAGCCAATCTCATAAATAAATTCCTCAACATTAATAAAAGGAACTTAGAACAAAAATGTTGTCCTAGATGGTATCTTAAATCATCACTAATTTATGGCTTTGGGATTGTTGGCCTTTTCATAGCCATGTTCTCTACCACTCTCCATCAGATAATTGATGGTTAGATTTTTCTTCCATATCCATATTTTCCTACATGGAACCCTAGTATGTGTTATATTCGGTAATCTTCATACTTTCGACTATTTATTTTAAATAGAGGCCTCATTAATTCATTTTTCGATGTGGGATTTCAACTAGGATATTTTGAAACATCAAAAATGTGTTATCCTAATACCCTATGTTTTGTTGAACCGATGGTATTTCAAATCATCATAGATTGATGAATTTAAGGACCTCAATTTTATACTTGTTTGTGATTGATGACCTCAATCACTACCTATAAATATTTACGTTTTTCCTCCAATTATATGTCTCTAAATTCCACCAATGTTCTCCTAATCGAGATCATAATTTGGTGTTGACCCTTTAATTTCTCTTTTCCTCATATTAAGACTAAATTTTAGTAACCCAATTTCCGATGTGGGGTTTCCCACAAATATATTATCTATTTTCCACCTTTTATTTTCTAAGAACAATTTCAAATTGCGAGGACACAATTTATTGAAGGAGGGGAGAATGTAACACCCCAAGATTTCATAGTGTGTTAGTTCTTCAAAATAATTCAATAACTTTCACTACATGCAACACCAAGTTCAAGCACACCATGACTTACCAAACAAGCCATTCAAAAGAGGTTATGAATAGTATTAGATAAATTTTAATGTTTATATAATCCTTATAATTTTAGAATCCCTATTATGAGTTTCTTAGTCATAATGCAAGAACAGATTCATTTTCAGTATTTCACTTTTATCAACTTCTAATAGTGAAACCTTTTTAAATACAATATTTTAAACTTTTTGAATAAATGGGGACATCAAAAATTTAAAATGAAACACCCCAAGCTTCTACGGTACGTTTCCCTTCGAATAATGCGATAGCGTGTGTTGTACGCAACCTTGAGTTCTAACACACACCACAACTAATTAAACTAGCCGTTGTGAATAGTAATACCTACTTTTTGAAATCATATATATTCTATATTTCAAAATGGACTTCATTTTTGGATTCGGAATATCAAAATTAGCCTAGGGTGAAATTTTGGTACATTTCGGATAACTTTCATATTTTGATGAATAGTGAAAATTTCTAAATTTTAATTAAAAACAACTTTTTTAATCAAAATAATTAATAGTGATAAATTATGAATTTGAGTGGTTTTAAAGTATATTTAGAATATATTTTTACCATTCAATTTAATGTTTATCATTGGACATAATTTTACAATTAAACCGAACATAAACAAGTGTCAATCTTTTGATAGTTATTATCTCTTAAAAACACGCTTTTTGTTTTGACAGCGGGAATTAATTTTAAATTAATTTCTGCCACTTCTGTGTTTTGAATTTAGGAAAATGGATTCCATATTTGGAATCAGGATGTTCAAATTGTGTAAATAGGTAACTTTTATTTTTACACATTTTGAATAATTATTGCGGTAAATATTTTATTTACCATGGTTAAAGGGTAAATCCGGTAAATAAGGGTTAAAAAAAATAATATTATAATAATACTAAATTACCCTAAAACGTGTCTTAACCCTATTGGTTGATACATGGTCGACCATGGGCATCTTTGGGTCTATTTTGGGACCCCATGGATCCACTTGTAAGTGATAATGACACTTTATTTTAATTAAGTCAAAATGAATACAAAAATGACACAAGCATATATCTTTTAGAACAACAATTTTTACATAGGGTTATACATGTTGGATTTTCGATTATAAATATTCATTAGAAATCTAAAAAGATTTCCTACATAATGATGTTTTATTTATAATTTTTAGACATTAAATAATTTATTTTATTTATGACACAATGATGATGCAGTAATTACTAAAATAGTAAAAAATTAACATAATTGATATTATAAATACCCAAATAAATATAATATGAAACTTTTAATGAATTAAACTAATTTTCTAGGATAATATGATATATTAGGATTGATTTAATTGACTTTGTTCGAAGTAATCAATCTGTTATGAGTTTCACAAAAATCAACTATTGAATAGTGTCAAAATTGACATAAAAGAGTTCTTAAAACAAATATTATATTATTAATTGATATTAAATTCCTAAAAAATCTAAGGTTCGGCCAAGAGACTTATATTATGATAGTTTAATCATTAATGGACCACTTGGGGGTCTCTTGGATGTATATAGTAAGTTTATTAACCATATTATATAAAAATACAAAGAGACATTGTAAAAGTGAAACTAATTAACTTAGAGTTAATACTTAAAGATAAGGTTAATATAAGTACCCAAACCTGTCTAAATTCTATTGGATGAGTTGTTTTCGACCTATCCCCACCTCATCCTTTGAATAGTCAACTTTGGAGCCTTTGGAAACCGAATATGAATTTATTATAAATTAATATTTCTAGCTTTTCCAAAAGTGCCCCTCACCCCTCTTATAAAAGGGCACTCCTCCTTCTCTTTTCCTCACACCACTCAAGCCACTTGGCTCGTCCAAACTCTGCCCAACTAAGCTCCCCAAATCCCTCTCCTACTCCTTGAAGCTTCCCCTTAGGCAGAAAGCATTTCAAGAAGTCCTTTGGTTCCAACCAAAGTGAGTTACCTAGATTAAAGGTAACGATTTCTCTTAAATTATTTTCATTCATTTTGCTTCTCCAACCCCCAAACTCTTTTTATTTCCTTTCTTTTGTAACAACACCAGTATCCACAATATACTAGGATGTTGTTATAAGAAGGATTCAAGCTACACATACACACAACTCCATCTAATGGATGATGAACATAATGTTTCTGTGGATGGCAAACTAACGCCTCACGAAACGATGATTGTTCAAATACATCTTACCACCTCTCATGGTGGCCATTATGATGGCACTGTAATTAAATATGATATTAATGATATATATTTTATATATAAGCTTCTGTAATTCCATTTTATTTCATACCATTATTCGTTTCATGTTGTATATACATACGATAATTTCATTTGAGGAAGTGCGGACTACCGCCCCCTTAAAATGATATGACTCGTTCATACCACACATGGAACGTATAAAGGATGGTGTTAATGAACTTAAGTAACATATATAAAATATTATATTATAATGGAATAGTAATATACCTATGTATCATTTGGATTCAATTCTTTTAAAATAAAAATTAAATGGAAGTAGCGTTCGTGCGTACGTACGGACTACCGTCTCCACGAACGCGGTGAGATCCATCCTCCATCGTATCCATTCAAGTATAATTATCATTTGATGATTTAAAAATGATGTTTAAAGACTTGATACAATTCTGGATTTGAATAATATACAACTTATCCTTTACAAACATGGCTTATGTAACAAAACATATAAAAGAAAATGAGTAAGTTAACACCCGAAACGACGATAATTTTAAGATATTATTATCAAATCAGTATTAAAAGATCATATATGATATCATATTAATATATATGATTCTTGTATAATTTAGTAAAAATTATTTCACTATTATACAAGAGGTTAACCTACCCCAACCAATGAAAAGTTCAAGGTAAGGGTTATTTCACAATCTCTTCATTATCCGAGGTTGTTTATATGTAATAATCTACTGGGATCTCTTTATCATCCACATCCATGTTTCTTAAAAATGTATTTCAAAACATTTTTACTATTTACAAGAATATGGGTTAAAGTCATTTATACCCTTTTTTTGACTTTTTATAAGAGGTTTATAAAGGAATCTTTCCGTCGTTTTCAAAACAAGGTCCTTTTTAACCTTTTCGACAGAATTGAGGTAAGAATGTTTTTTTTAACTTATACGGCGGGTGCGGTTATTTTACGCCGTTATAAAATCTTCAAAGCTTTCCTTACAAGCTTATAAGAATATTTTCAAAGAAAATGTTTTATTTTATATGGATCTTAAATGATTTCAAAATAAAAGGAGATATTTCTTTAAAAAGAATTTTGATTTCATCTATGTCAACATCCTTTGATGGATTTTAAGATTATTTGAAGTTGATTTATTATGATACAAAACTTCTATATTGTATTGAAGGTTTTGTGATATGTTTGACTGTGGATGTGCTATTTTTATACCATTCATAGTTTATTGTGAAAGTATTGACATTTCGTATTCTAGTTTTAATACGAATGTTTATGTTATGTTTAAACCTTTTCATATGGGAATGCATTGGACTTAATAAGTGACGGGTGGAGCCCGCTATAGCTCCTCGATGCATCGGTAGGTCTCATGAGACAAACTAGTGTCTTGGCACAAGGCCTTGACAAAATCTTATTTGTAGTCTTGGCACGAGGCCTTGGCTATGTGGTTATGATAGTCTGGCATTATGCATTCCAACATTATGAAAGTGGTTATTTATTTTTGCATGTGATTATTCGATTAGTGGAATAACCATGTGAATAAGTAAATGGCATTATTTCATTTTATTTATGCCATACCATGTTGAAAGTTCATGTTTAAAAGGCTTTTGTTTTAGTTATACATTGCCTTAAATGTTTATTCTTATTGATGAAATTTTCCGCTATATTGTTATCCTTACTGGGCATTTGAGCTCACCCCGTTTCTATGTTTTATTTTTCCCAGGAAGTGAATATGTAAGTTATGAATGACCTGCAGGGATATTATGAGGGGATTGTAGTGTGGACTGTGGAAACATTATGTTGTTGTAGTAGTTTTTGATTTTATGATGTAATGTAAAACTTATGAATATATCTAGTGTTTCGAAGGCTACTAAACCAATCGGTCTTTCGAGATTTGATCTTTCTTGTGATCATGCCAATGTTACGAAGTAATGCACCGACTCTGGGTAACTGGGGTCGGGGCGTTACATAGTGAATATGTCATTTCCTACATAGCAGTATAGGTTGAAGAATGGTAGGACCACAAGCTATGCATACGCTTATTGGGAAATTAATTCTTGTTGTTTAAAACCATTTTCTAGATTAAATTTGATAAAGTTTTATTGAAATCCTAAACATACCCATTTTGAAAACATGATATTGGTATGGATGGTTGGAATCAATGGTATACCCCAAAATTATGAGATTCAGTTGAATCCATTCATAAGAAAATATAGTAAACATGAATCTTCACAAGAATTCTCAGGTGGGTGCATCGAAAGAGATATGGATGTGCTAGAATCTATCGTTCAGACCACCCTCTACATTTTTTATGTGTGTGGTAGGGGCTCTTTACCTCATTGTGTTTCCAGCATGATGCAACTTCTTGGTAGGGGGTAACACTTTCACTTGACCAATCTCACAGCTACATTTTCATTCATGGGGGGCAATGAAACACTTTCCTTTACCTATTTTGACATTTTCTCTCTTAGATCATGTTGTCCATCCTTCAGGATTGTTCTTATTATCTTTTTCCATGGTGTTTCTAATGAGTTTCCTCTTTCCCATTTCTCAAAAGAGGATTCTATGTTTTTTTCAATAAAGGGATCTAGACCCACAACCTATTTTTAAAAAAAATAATTATTATTATAATAATTAAAAAATAAAGTCAATAAATATAGAGGATTATTACAAAAACTGGTATGTTTCACACCACACATATATGCATCCACCATTAGAACACAACAATCATGAGTCTTAAAGGAAAAAATCATGTTAATATTTTTTATCACATTCTTCTAAAAAACATATTCTACTTGATTTCCCTCTCTATATTTGTTTGATATAATCAAATTAAGTTGAGAGAAGTTGTTAAGGAAATCAATCTAGTATGGTAGGATTTTCTAATGAAAATTTTTTATTCTCTCTTACAAATATTTGATAGAAATCTCAGAGTCGGAATCAATCCATAAAGAGTTACACTTTTATTGGAAATCATATCAGATTTTATAAAACATAATCCATAATTTTGCATCATAGGCCAGTCCAATTCAAGCATATTGATAAAAAACCCACTGGAAAATAAATTATGTGTTCAAAATACACCTCCACAACTTGAGGGACTTATTATTCCAGAGGCTAAACCATAAATGTTGACCTTGATCCATGGGTTGATTGGAGGAATCCATCATTTAAACTTAAGCACCCTGAGTTTCCTCGACCTACCTGTCATACCCAAGAGGCTGAGTGTAATAGTGTTATTTAATTTGATATACATACCTCCTTTTTACACCATTTATGTAGTGTAATCCTCCTTGGTCAGTGCAAGTACGCCCATATATATGAAGTGTTGCTTCCCATCAAATAGCATGGCATTAAATACAGTCCAACCAACTAAAAATATATTTTCTACGGCTACCAACAATATGTTCTAGACCATGTCACTACTGCCATCATTGTTGATCCCCTCCATGAAATCATCCACCTTCATATTAGTTTCAATCTCCATCCCAAACTGATAGAATGCATATTCCCATAGTTTTTTTGGAAAAATCACATTCTAAAATTGGTGATGTATATCCTCTACCTTTAAACAAAGGTGATAGGATTACACGAGATATTGTCCATCCCTTTTGATTTGACCATGTGGGGGAATCTTTTTTCTCTATATCGTCCAAGAATAATAAATCTGGATGGTTGGATAAATGTTACCTTTAATTTCCTCATCCATGATGATGTTATATTAGAGCCCTTACATTCAATTTTTTAATATGCCATGATATTGAATAGTACATTCCTATTATGCTTTCACATAAGAGTATCACAATCCATAAAGGTACAATTCTTAATATATAAACTAATTGGAGAAGGAACCATGTTATCTTATCTATTATTTTGAGTTACTAACTCATCAAGGTACATGTGTAATAACTTAGGGGATACACTCACTTATTTATATAGTGGACTCTCCAATTTTGTAGTGGTACATGAGTTTAGAGTAGAGCTCCTTCTTACCATCCATTATGAATCATGAATGATTCCATTAAAAGAGTTCTTTAGATATTTTCAAACAAAGGATTCATAATATAATTTTTATCCATTCAGCAATCTCCCTTTGAATCAATTGGATAAAAATCATAGTGAGCATCATTAGAAATTATATTCTGTATGAATTTCCTAATAAGACCACCATTAAAAATATTGAGGTCTATAATTCCAAGTCCTACCATTTCAATGTGATTAATTCACACTTTCTAATCGAAACTTACAAATTTATTTTCAAAGACTGACCATGGCCATAAGAAATTGTTGACTATGCCTTGAACATCCTTAATGAGACCATTATGCCACCTATAAAGAGAAAATGAGTAGACAAGCATTGATATGATCATATATTTCATAAGGCACACCCTTATATCCAGGTACATTACCTTTCCTTTACACCTAGAAATTTTATTAATAATTCCAGATCATATTCCCTCTAGATACAATATCCTAACCTTTCCCACAAATAAGGGGACTCCAAGAAAATTGAATGGAAGAGATCCCCTCTTTATTCCAAGACTTTTGGTTATACTTTTTTTCCCAACCAGTATGCCATCACCCAAAATAATAGATGATTTATACCAACTTATAGCTTGTCTAGACACCTTTTCATAATGTACAAAGAGATATTTAATGGAGGATATGGTTTCTCTTTAAGACTTCCCAAGAAAAAGGACGTTATCAACCTACAAAAGATGTGAAGGAGAATAGTCATTCCTGACAGCTTTTATTTGTGTATAAAAGCTATTCTGAGTAATTTCATTGATATATCTACTCAAATAATATTCAATAATGGAAAAAGATTTCCTAAAAGTGGGTCACATTGTCTCTTACACCACATGAATTAAAATAATCCTCTGTGGGCTCCACTAATAATAATGGATAGCCTTGAAGAGCTATTAATATTGTTAATAAGGATGATAAATGAATTTTAGAAACTATATCTCATAATTACATAAAAAATAAAGATTCATTTTAGTGTACCAAAGGCCTTAGAGATGTCAATTTTTAAGAAAAGTTACCTTTTCTCATTGTCTTATTCATTATATTTACACTTTCTAAGGCTACGATGATAAAATCCTTAATTTATCTCCTTGGAAAAAGGAAAAATTGGTTTTTTTTAATATAATTCTTCACAATTTCCTCTAGAAAATTCAATATGATACTTCTAATGAACTTGGGAATCCTGTTTCTAAGGGAATCTGGCCTGTCATCTTTGATATCATGTTCATTCTCCTTCCTGGGTATCAAGGAAATAAAGCTTGAAATTATCCCATATGTTATTGAGTAAGGATTAAATAATTCCTCGATTGTATAGGTTATATCATCATGAAAAATATCTTAATAAAACATGAAAATTATATTAGTAAAACCATCTAGTCCAAGAGAACTCTCTATGTTGAGAGAGAAGAGAGATTATTTGATATCCTCTTTGGGTTGAATCATGATAAGAGTTCGGTTTTGATGCTACTCAATGAACGAAGTTATGTTATAAACCATTTTGTGTGTATTTAATAACTCATTATTAGAATAAATACCCTTGAAATTATCCAAAACTATTTGAGATAACACATTTTTATTAGTGTACAGGCATTTATTTATGTTGATGGCCTTGTTTCCAAATTTTGTTCTCCTCTCCTTGCATAATCTACGAAATAGATTTGAATTCCTATACTTCTCCTTCAAAAATTTAACATTAAATTGATTTTATCAATACTTTCCTTTATCATTAAAATGTCATCTGGCCTATGGTGTGTTTGTATTTATTCTCTAGATGGTGTAGTCTGATGATTTTTCTTGAATTGGCTACAATCCAGATAGTCTTTACCAGCCTTAATTTCCAAATCAATCTTGTAAAATAATTTCCTACTCCATTTTATAAATACTTACTTATTATACTTTAATTTCACAGCCATATAATGAAAGGGACTACCAATGGGATCAATCTTACAAGGCTCTAATAAATTTTCCCTACATCCAGGAGTCACAAGCCATCCATTATTAAATCGAAATGGAATCGCAGTTGACTTTTCTAGATGTGTAAAGACTTCCACAAGTATGGGGTTGTGTGGGACACTAAATCTTTTAATAATTTTTGACTTCACAAAATTAATGATATTATTTTTCCAAAATTATTTTAAACGTATCAGCATAATCTATTTAGAGAATATGTGAGTAGCGGTGAATATATATTCAACGTACTTTACCATAACATGAGATTATATCCCCACGATATCCGTTACATATATGGAGAATGTCTGGGAGTATTTTGTGGGTGAAAAAACCCTAGAGGGTGATGTAAGAAATTGGAAAACACGTGACAAGGATGACACTTTTTGGTGAATTTTGTGCAATCATGCATCATCAAAGGAAAGAAATAATCATGCCATGTAATTTAGTGAGAAAGATTTGTTCCTTACCGATTGGTCCCATAGGCACCAACATGGAATTCTTTCATAATAGAAATTTTCACTTATCCATCAATTAATATGAGGATAAATCTATAAATTCCTTATTTATAGAATACATTTTGGTGACTCAAGATTCCATATATCATAAAATTAACATCTTATCATAAAATTTGTTCTTTTCTAGCTTTTTTTGATAGAATAGTACCAATTTAGAGGTAGTTATGGATAATAATAATCCAACCATTTGTAGTATTATCTTTTTTAGGGGTGGAGTTCACCTTTCCAATATCTTCCCTAGTACTCCGAACAAATTATGATACCATTCCATGATGTGCGATATTGATAATTATTTCATCTCTATATAGTTCTACCAAATTTTTTGCCAAATTTTCTAAGGAATCGTCCGGATCATTCTGTGAATGTGGGATATGAATCAATATTGGATATGAGGTTTATTATTAAATAAATCTTCCAATATATTCATGTAGGGTATAAAATATTTATCTCTAATATCATAATCACCATTGACTTACTTGATTTATAACTCTAAATCATATTTAATATTCATGTGATCCACTAGAATTTTTCATGATAGTTCTAGGCCAACAAAAATTTCCAAGTATTCTACCTCATTACTAGTGTATCCATCCAACAATATGAGGAAATAGGGTTGGACAACCTTTTCAATAGAAATAATAATAACTCCAAAAACCACTATGTTAAGCCTAGGGTATTCCTTCCTTCTTCCTATTTTGATTTTGGACTCTCCATCAAAATACATATCCCATGTACTGGGAGGGACTTGGATAGAGAATATTTATTCATTTAACAGTTTGGTATTCACCAAAATTTATTCTAAATAGGAATTGTTTATGATATAATCTACTAAAGGCTTCCATTTTATCACATTATAAGGTATGAAACAAATATTTAGTTTTTACATTATTACTTCCCACCATGCCAAATTTCATTTCAATAGAGGACATCCATGGATATACATGATTTTTCTATTCTGATAAATCAAATATACCTCATGGTTTTATTGGTAGTGCCTTATTTTCTAAAATATAAATATTATAACTTCAAAGTTCTTATCAATATCTAAATAATGACACTCATCATTGATTGGGGTTCAAATAAGGTAATAAAGGTTGTTTTCATTCCTTACACTATTCTTTTGGGGGAGTAAATCAGTCAATGATCACTCTAAAGATATAATATATAAGATGAATGTATATCATTCTATAATCAGGATCGACACTAAGGAACTCATGATATATTTTTTAAGACAAAAAAATGATTCTTGGTAGTTATCAATCAACCGATAATTGACCCCTTTTTCCTCTACCATTTTGAATAGAAGATAGTTTTTTAAATTATGTTTTATAAATAATTGAATGTAGGTATGGAATCTATATATTCTTCACAATTATTTGAGTTTTTAAGGAGGTGGCATATCATGTATAGCCTTAGTCTTCTTGGGGTAATCATCATTGACATGATGGTGTATTATGAATGTGAGAGGTATTCTGGATGCAATACCAAAAGAACATTTCAAGGGGTTCATTTCCCGGCTCTTCTCCTATATCTTTTTGAAAATGGTCTCTAGAGTATTTATATGATCATAAAGCTTCCTAGATTTCACGACTACGTCATCGATATAGTACTTTAATAAATTACACATCAATTGTTTGAATATGTAATACATGGTATGTTGGTATGTAGAACTAGCATTCATAAGACCAAACAGCATCAACCAATAGAAATACACACATTAGGGTTCCCAAAAGGTAGTGTATTATTTATCTTTAGGGGCCATTATGGTTTTTTTGTATCATGAATAATCATCAATAAATGGTATTTCATGGTAACCAATTGGTTCATCTATCAGTGGTTTTTTATTAGAACCAGTAAGTAAATATTTTGACAGTCCCTATTGGGATCTCTGAAGTCAAAGCACATTTTGGTTTTCCTCATTTTTAGCCTTTTTTATGACTATATTGAATATTAATATTGGGTAATGAACATAAACAATGAAGTTTTCCTTGATGAGATTATCAACATCAACTTCAACCTTGCCAGCATGAGTCAAATGTGTCATCCTGGATACTTATTTATAACCATGGTGTTCTTATAGAAATCCTTAGTGGTGGGTGGAAACATTAGGATTAAGGCATATAATTTCTATTTATTTTCAAGAGAAAACTTATTAGTGATGATTTATGAGGGAGTTATATACCTATTTTTCATCTGGATACATAGGCACACTAATTAGTTTATGTAATAGATCTTCCTCAATGTCTATATTTAATAGTGAGAGTTCATCAACATTAGTAGAGACACCGTCCTAAATTTCTAGAGGAGATTCTTTGAGTAAATCCACCTCTTCCTCTTCCTCTACATATTCCTCTTACTCTTTTGGGATAGATGGGTGATGAAAATTAATCGTTATAATAATAGTAGATATTAATGTTCTAAGATCATGAGGCATAGGTATTTACAATTTCCAATGATGACATTAAAATTCACTAAAATTCATCTGATGATGAAAGGTTATAACTAAGTTATGGTGATTGGGAAAGGGAATTTTCACTTGAAGATCCACCACTGGTGGGAGGATTAGATATTTTATCAATTCTATAGGGCTTATATAACATGACTTATATCATGAGGGTTTATGAGCACATTCACAATTCTAAAATCATATTTTTTTCATCAGGTTTATGGAAGTAACATATTCATCCCCAAACACATTAGATTAATTAGAAGTGGTAATTTCTAGACCATATTGTAAAGTAACCAATATAATGTCATTATTCATGTGTTTTTCCACATCCCTTCAGTAAAATTTTGTATCACTATATTGTGATTCACAATATTCAAATTGAGATTTAACAACATGTAATGTATAAATTTCCCATTGATGTAGTATTCTAATAATTAGTGATATAATGATAGGTTTTCCAATATTTTATTTAACTAAGGCCTTTTTATTAAGACATTATAGTCCTTATCTAATTCTATTACTAGAAATTTATATTCAGATACTAGGTCCTAAAACGTTTTCATGGTCTTGACCTGAATGAGGGGTTTTTGTTTGATCTTATTATACCACTAATGTGTGAAAAGAGGTAGGTATAAGTCATATTCATTATATCCCAAACAAATAATCATTAATAATGTAATGAGATTTACTCTAGATATATTATCAATGAAATCACATCATATGTTATTCTAATCCAATCTTCCAGATGCATACCAGGGTTTTATGTGTCGTTGTATAATAGCATCAATACCCGACTCGGTGAGAGAGATAATTTTCTTGCACTCCATGGGGTTGGTATGTACATGATATGCCTCAATAGTGTTGAAATAATATTTATAATATTTAGTGCCCATCGGGGACTCTAAATGTACTTAGAAATATTATAATAAATTAAGAGCATCCAAAATTGAGATCTTAGGTAGAACTATACACAACAATTTAGTGATGTCATATTTTTTGAACTAGAGGACTATGCCCTACCATGGGAGATACTACCTAGTTATATATTTAGGGGCTGAAGTGGTCATAGTAGATGTGTTAGCTATTTTTATGAGGGAATTTTTACTATTGTTTGGTTAGGATAACCTAGATTATCCACCTGTCTGGGATGATGAGACTGTTTCACACCTTCCATCTGATATTTTAAAATAATTATTCCTGGAAGTGTATTATTGAATGTAGGGGAATTTTCTATATTATATGATGTTTGAAGGGATTTATTATGAATTTTCATAGCATAAATAGTTATGGAGGGGATGTATAAGGAATATTGGGTCCACCCATTACTATATCTTATTCTACCTCCATGAATTCTATGGAATCTTCCCTTGGTTTCCATGTTGGGTTTCTAGAACATAGGCTCATATTCATACTCATCATTATATAATAGTTCAATTTATTTATTGATATTAATAGAAGAGAAGATTAATTATTTATCTAATGAATATTATCCAAGGTGACACAAGTCCCATAGAACCATTTTGTGTGATTGTTCCTATACTCTTGGGACTAAAGGCATGAAATATTAGAGTTTTGGGATTGGATTTAGAATCTATATAAGATAATCCTCTTGTAAAATATTTATTCATCATTGATTTTTTTCGTTTCATGGATGATAGGATCTTGGAAGACTTTGATGCTGAAAAACTTTCTCATACCATTGATGGTGAAATTGGGGGTAAAGTTGGTACAGTTAACTGTTCCATGAAGATAACATGACTTTAATTGATCGTGTATTTAGTCATCTAATAATTTAAGTTCTACAAACTCTTATTGGTAACATATTTCTATTTTCATTCTTCCTCCATAGTTGAAGCATTTTCACTTTTCACTTGTGATGTTGGTTTTCCTAGTTTCACATGCCAAGAATCAACCATAGCTTATAGGGTATCATTAAAGACAAAGAAGTCTGAGATATTGTTTCCCAAAGTTTAATGATTGGGGAAATAATTTAGGATATCATAGAGACTTACTTGATTAGTATTCTTAGATTCTAGAAACTTCAAAAACTTATTTTTAATAGCTAATAAGAAGTATCCTAAAACCTACTCATCTGTGAAGGAGTAAACATTATGATTCTGATATTCAAATTTTGAACATTCCTTATATTTTATCTTAAAATAATGTGAATTTTTATACATTTGTGGAAATTTTGGTGGCTGAATCGCATGAAAAGGTTTATTATTTTATGATAGGTCCAACATAAGAGTGGGATTCATGGTGACTGTCATAGAATCCACTACGTATTTCCTCTTTCCCTGAGCTATCAGTGATGTCTATGATAAGGATTTTGTTCAAAAAACTGAATTATCCAACCTTTGGGAAACTATAACTAGATCCCAAAATCCTTGAAAAATGTTTATAAGGATAAGTGAAATTAACTACTCTTCATGAATTTTCTCAATAAAAATACCCAACAAGTACTCTTAAGGAAGCTATAATTTCAAGGAGTAAGTAAAGAACTTCTATACAATAATATAAACCAAGGCACCATTACTTTCATGTTATCTATAATTTGAGAGGTCAATGAATGTTGTATTCTACAACATATATCTGAATTGATATAGAATGTGTAGGAGAATATCTTCCCACCCATTAATTAAACTAGCTAGTAAACTGGTATTCCAAATGGAGGTTGGTCCCTCAAGGGTATTCATGAAGAACTTGGGTTTGGATGCCTCTTACTACTCATGATTTACCATCATGAAGTCATATCAATACAAAAAGTGTGTTGTATGTTGTTATGGATCCCCTGATCCATTAAATATAAGAACTGTAGGATTCCTATAATTTACTGGGGGAATGGTTACATCCACCCATTCTTGTTAAGGCTTCCTCTCAAATAGGATGGGGGCATGAAATCCTTCTATTTCTTCCAACCAGGCTACCAATTACTCGATAGTGTCAAATAGCTCAGGGGGAATGGTTGACTAGCCAAACATTTTTTTTATTTTCAAATAAATCACTTTATAGATGAGTGAGAACCTAACAAAAATCACTTTAAGGATAAGTGAGAAAAAAAATAAGAAGAACCAAAAGCAATGCAGCGTGTCCAAGGGGATCCACCATTGAAGACATGTGACCGAACAAACCCAAAACACCAGAGGCAGAGGATGACCAATGGAGAGGTTCATCAACGCCACTGCGAAGACACGATACCAAAAGAGCACCCCAACATATATGCCTTCATTGAAGCCACCAACACAATCCAAAACATCATATAATCTATCACACCCAACCATGATGGGGTCATTCTCAAAGGAGCATAAAGAAATGGCAGAGGAAACAAGGAGAAGTAGAGACATCGGGGCACAAAGAAACAACAAAATCATTGAAGAAAAAACTAGTAGGGAATTGTGAATTGATTTCACGATGAGAAGAACACAACCATCACTGAGCGTTTCTACAATGACCATTCGCATCTGCGTATGGGCCCCGGTTGTCAATGAAGACCCAGCCACAATACAAATCCAACAAAACAAAACCAGTCTGCTCACAACAAAAAGGCATCAACGAACACTGCGACACCAGAATAATTCATTCCATACCGATGCAAGGGGAACTGGACACCACATCATCCATCTGTGGTTGCTTTAGGTTAGGGGAAATCATTTGGGATAGTGGATGAGACAGCAGGAAGAAGATCTGATGCTACCGACTGGATTTGGATGTCGAGTCCACTTAAGGCCAGATCAGAACTTCTGACAAGAAATGTTCATTGGTGGTACTAAATCTCAGTGAACTGTGAGGGATGATCCGGTTGACAATGATACCATCGAGATAGAATAGTGAACCACTGGTGGGGGAGAGGATTGAGCCATCGATGCCTCTGGGAGGATGGAGATCAGCGGTGGGATCTCTATTGTGTCAGGAACACCAAGTTCATCGGAGGAAATCCATCCACCGAAAGGAGATCACAACACCGATGGGAATTAGAGCTTCTTTGTTGCATGAGGAAGAGTCAAACATGATCTGAGATAGGTAAAGCTGGAAGCGGGTGGTGGAAACCAGGGAACTGAGACACGGGTCATCGGACTTCACACAAGGGGGATGACGGACAAGCACAGAAACCGTATGACGAGAAGAACGGGTGACATCGGCTGGTATGGCGGTGAGAGGCCAACTGAATTAGTGTATTATGAAAGGAATTTGGGATGAGAAGTCAGAAATGATGTTGGGGAAGGTGGGTGGCCTAAGACTTAGGACCGCAGGAGATCCCAAACAGCTACATCGCGCTCTGGGGAATGGTTAACAAAGTAGGATCTTCAACAAGGGGAAACGACTTATATTGGCTGTAGAGACTCTACATATAATAATGGTTGGTAACCATCATGGGCTCACCTATGAGGGTGAATTTGACATAGATTTGGTTGAATCCTTAAGGTAAGGAACTCTTAATATCTTTCCGTCATGGTTCCAATAATATTGGTTTTCTAGATCCAACATTGATCAGATATTCCATCTTTATTATCACTGGTAAGAAGATCCCTTCTTATTTAGGGGTGAAGGTTGGGAGTTTGAGATAGGTATATACATGAAGAATAAATCTAGTAAGGATATTAACTTCGAGTAGTTTTTGAATTACTTTCTTAAAATCTTTTATTTATATCTCATATTGAGTGAACATCTCCTCTAATGTAAGAAGTTTAACTCTTTTGGATAAAGGATGGGATATAACCACACCTTTTCCCTTTTCCCTACTCAAATATCACTGAGGGGGTGGCATTTGAACATTCATAAGAATCACCAAATTCTTGTAAATGTTCAGATTTTTTATTTTCAAACCTTCTTCAATTACATCAATGTAGATCTTATTCTGAATAGAAACATCCTCCTCTTTTTCTATACATTAGATTCATGTTCTATAGTGTCTTAAGGGGTGTTTATAATGATTTTCAATGATTAATAATTCTTTATTGGTGTAACACAAGTATCAAAATGTTAGTAGGGTTGGTTTCCCTGAGAATATCAAATAAAAGAGTTGTGATCTTCAAGAGCGATTCCACCCTTGAAATATTTCTTTTTTTATACACCACTGAGTTTTCCTTTATTTTAATAATTCTACTGGATATTTTAGTTAATGGTGGTATGAATGGTATCTCTTTACTATTTTGTTATACACATCCCCAATGAAGAATTTTGGGTCATTATATGGGAAAACTAAGAGGGCCCACCTTATGAAACTCATCCTAAATAAGAAATGTCCAATTTCCATTGAGGAGGAGGTTGAGGTAAAAACATTCCCCAAACATGCAGGGTAGGGTTCCCCTTGATTTACTTTTTTATCACATCATATGGTATTTATCAATCATGAAGTATGATTTTGTGGTAAAAATTCCCCTAACCCTATGGGTTGGGTATGTTCTCATATTTCTATGGCAACAACTGTTGCAGTAGTTATCCTAATCATGTGAGTCTTTGTTAAATCATGATATTGGTGCATTATAATATTTTCACATGATATACTTGTTTTATATTGTATTATCATTGTTTTATGATTATATTTACTTAAAAAATAATCTCTCTCAGATTTCTTGTATGCCTCACACAATAGTTTTTAAATGGATCAATCTCATCAAGATCGATTATTATGAGGTGATTTCATGGATAATCTTGCAGAGAATACCATCATTCAAGAGTACATATCTATTTTGATATTAATCTTGGGGAAATTATATTATAAAATGTCACTTTTTTTGGACTTTAAAGATTAGGTAGTGATATGAAATGAAATTATACATGTTCATATTATGCCATGTTATGAACATAGAGTGGTGTATCAACAATAAATTTACATAACTCGCACAAATAATTATGGAATTTTCATTGATAACTCCATATTTTTTTTCCATATTTTGGATTTTAATAAGGTAGTAGGGATTCCAAGTTAGTTTGATGATGAATTTATTCAATTTATGTGACATGATTTTCATATCTTTAATAAGAAAGGATTTTAGGTTTTATGTGATGAATATTTTCTCTAGATATTCATGTAAATCATGTGTATACATTATTCTAATAATTTACCTTGAAGGATATATATATAGGTGGACAGTGGGAAAAACATGAATGGAATTCTATTAGTGGCCAATTTTATCCTTATCAACAATTTATTTACTTTAACTTTTGTGGAAGACTCCTCAACTTGATCTAACCAAAGTATAAATTTCCCAACTGCTTTATTATATAGAGTGGGATTTTGGAGAATATCCTCTATCATATTGGAAATTAAATTACCCAAGAATAGTTTGGAGGATAACTATTTCCTTGGGTTGTTTTCAACTTGAGAAATAATATTACTTTTAAATGATAAGGCATATATCTAGTGTTATATTCTCAGGTGCCTCATTATATTATGGCCTCATTAAAATTGATTGGGAAAGGAGAGGACCTTATTTTCAGAATAAAATATCCCATTAGGGATGACCCTTATAGTGGATGGAATCGTGAGGATGACTATAATTATGTATTTACATCTGACTATAGGGAAATATCATATGGAATATGCCCTAAGGGGGACCTTCAATGTGGAAGATGGAAAGGGGAGGACCTTATTCCTCTTTGATATTCTAACTATGAGGATAGTTTATGTGGTACTCTTCAAGAGATGGTATCTCATGATTGATCAATTCATAACCATGAATGATGCCTCTATGGTATATACCATGGGGAGGAATTCCAGAGTTACGGGTATCATTGTTTTAAGGAGGATCTTCATAACTATGATTTCCACTTTTATAATTTTTTAATAAATTATTAGGGCCTTAGGCTACCATTAATAGAAATATTTTTTCATTAAGAACAACAACCTAAATTAAAGTATCTTTGTGTGTATTCTCTTGAATTTCAAAATGTATTTTGTGAGGATTTTTTTAGATACTATCCTTTGGGTGACTGGAGTCACATGGTGTGGACAGAAACCTTGATGTATGGGAACCCACCTGAGTGACTAGAGTTCCATTGTCAGGTTTTTTGGAAATTATTATGGTGTTTTGACACATAGATATATACATTTCATGGGGTGACCAATAGAATTGATCGATGAACTCCAGTTTTAATTGGATTATACAGAAAATCTTGTTTTCTATTTATCATGGGATGTTTTCATCAATACACCTCTATAAGAGTAAGAATACTAATCTTCTACTGAGTGTCCATAGCATTATGCTAATGGAAACTACAATTATAGTGGTTGGGTTGTATTCTAAACTCTTAACCACTACTATTGCAGTCATTAATTCCTAGAAGGTTTGTATAATGTGGACATTGATAAATGTATGTCCTTCTATTATTGAAATGATATACTATATGACGATGGTAGCTGGAATAGTATTATATGCACATTTTATGGTTGGATTAGGGATGAATTCATTCTCCTGTACTCTATTTCATTTAGGATATATCAATAGTCATCATGGTTGTGGAAAGGGATATGGGTTTAACCCCCATTTTCTATCGGAGTGTAATGATTGGTTTCTCTAGTTGCTACCAAAACATGTTGATAGACTTGATGTATGTAGGTAGGTATATGGTAATCTCATGGGTCATGTTATATTGGTGGGATTATCTAGTGAAGAGGGTGATGTGATCCTTATCTCTTTTGACTGATTATCTCTACTAATGATATTTCAGGAGGATTTGGATATGAGTGAACTGAATCTGATCCTAGAGGGTAGATTCCTCATAATGTTAATGATTTGATGTTGTGTTGCACTGGTAGCAGCAGTTTCAAGAAACATCCCTTCATTTCTCCTTTTGTGTTGTTGATATGAGCACCCTGTATACCTCTTGATCTGCCTCCCTATGGTATGGGAGGAATTTTTTACTACATTCTAGAGAAAGACTCCAAATTTTTTTTTCAAATGGTGATGGGTTTCATCTAATTCTTTTCCACTATCCATCATTTGGAAGATGATTGGAGGGGCTTCATGTCTTGGAAGGATTTTCACGCAGCCTTCATGGTTAGTATAATACCATTGAGGTGGTAATCCTAAACCAGTATATTTGATACCCGGCATTGGATACATTGGGTTAGTGAAAGTATGTTATAGCTAAATGAGGACCTGACTTATTCAACAACAAAATCATATTTTTTTCATCTTCTATGAATATGTTAGGATTTGATATAATTTTATTAAAATTACCTTAATATATATAGAAACAAAACAAGGAATCCCTTTATAGAAAAACCCCAATAAATAGATTCATGGAAAATAAATTCTTTTATATATCTATTTTTGGAAATATTCGTTTTTTGTTAGAGTAATAAAGGGTCTATTATGTGAGAACCATGTTATTTTGGATAATTAAAGTATTAAAATTAGGTTCACCATTTTTGTTTCGCAACCATTTTCATTCAGGTTGGTTTCTAATGGGGATTACCTATTGAACTAGAAACACCCAATTGTTACCATATCCATGAAGGTTTAAGGACCTAGTTTCCAATTATATTTGTTCATTAAGGTATTTTACCAATTTCACTTAAGAATAGATATTGATCAAGAGTACGGGATTTCAAGCTCATCGCACCCTTTTATATGGAATTTTTTCTAACTCGAGGTATTTCTTATATATTTATGTCATATTCATGAATCCTTTAAAAACATTAAAATAAAATTGTCTTCCCTTTTCATTTATAATCAATCATATATACATGCAGGATTAATCATCTGTATGTATTAATGGTTCTCTCAATAGAACCATATATATGTATTTGAGGTTCTCTATTGACAGATCCACCTGTACGTATCAGAGGTTCACCATCTCGTTTTTTTATTTATATGGTAATTCATAATTTAAAATATCATAGACTAAGCTTGTTGATTTGGTGTTCTAGAGTTTATTGTCATCTACAGAGGAGGTTGGAGTTTTGATATTAGAATCAGGCCCATAAGATAGTTTTTATATTCATCATTGTGAATGGAATTTGAACCCATGTAGTTTGGTGCCATTTAATTTGACACATCATACCTTTTAGGGTCATTTAATAAGGACCAGACCATTCAGTTTAGTTTCATGTAGTGAGGATTTCTATGATGAAAATTCCTAGAAATGGATGTTGATGTACATATTCAAGAGTAGACCTTTCTGGTTGATAGGGTAAGGAATATATCCCTCTAATGAGATGTCTTGCACAAGGAATTTTGGCTAATGATGATTGGGTGAAGAAGACCTGGAAATAATATATTCTCCTAGGTGGGGGAGGGGACCTTGATCTTTCTATGAATATAGATGAATATGAATGATAATATATTAAAATTTGTTGGGATAGAACCTCAGGGAGACTTCCTACATATTCCATGAGTAAAAAAATAAAATTCCACATAGTTCAGAAATGTTGGGCCTTACACCAATGAGGGAGGCCCAATGTTACTTCATTGGGAATATGGCCCTCTAAAGGTTTTTATCATAGGGAATATATCCCCTTTTAAAGGATGGTAACATGGTTTTTGGGCTTCCACCTAGTAGGGGTCCCAATTGGAGATATTTTATCATGCTAGTGATATAATCCCCACAAACCTCTAAGACCATGTGAGACATGATCAGTGTGAGAAATAAGAGGAAGTGGATGATCTAGTGCCTTGCACAAACTACTCTATATTTTGGTGGATGAGGGAAATAGTTTTAAAGGAATGATATGTATCACATGAATGACTAGGGGATTACTCCAAGAGTGATGCCCAGTTCTTTATTTCAAAATGGGGGAGACAAAGATACAACACTATCCCTCATCAAAGGTAAAGGTAAGTGGTTACCCTCACTATTTTAAATGGGAAGGTACCTGGTATTTACTCTAAGGACATGTCCTAATTAGCACAGAATGCCTGACTGAGAATATTGTGTGGACCCCACTTATTGAGGATGTTAAATGTGAGACATTATTTACCATATAAATGCATGATTAGTATGACATATTGATTTTACTTATTATTTGACCACAAATTTCTAGATACCTTTGTGGATGTTTTAATTTTGTCTCATTTAGAAGGGAGTCTTGGGTAAAGTGGTTCCCAGTTGTTGGTGATATGAGAGAGTAACCGCATTTGTTTCACCAAGGTGACTCATGGGTGATTTGGAGGGTCATTTGCTAAGGTGACACCTAGATAGAAAGCTTTGACTTTTCCTAGGTGATATATAGATGATCTTGCTTTAACTTCACTTGGGTGATACCAGGGTGATCTGGGAGGCACCTCACCCAGGTTTTACTTGCGAGAATATTTTGGTACCAAACCCAATTTATATTTGAGTGAAATGGGGATCATTTTTTGGTAGAAGAACAGTACAAACAACAACACATGGGAAATACTTTTCTCTAATATCCAAGGGTCTCCTCTATCTATCATAAAAGAGTGGTACTCGTGCTTTGAGATAAGGAAGGTCACTTGTCCCTAGTGTCTTTGGACATGGAGTATTGGTTCATTTATGTGAGTGATTTGGTTGAAAAAACAACTATCAATAAATTTATCCCTTAGAGAAATGAAATACATTAGTTCCAGGATTGTCTCTCGAGGAATTTGCAATTTGAGTTGCAAGATTGCCACTTTTGTTTAGTTTATTTTTTCAAGAAGATAAAATTGGAGATTTGATTAAAATTATAAATAAAAAATATAAATATAAACTAATGTGAAATAAAATTGAATAAAAATACATAAAAAAATATATTAAATAAAAGTTTTTTGAAATCAAATTCAAAATATAGTCTTGGAAAAGCTTCAACCACTTGGAAACTCCCCTCTTCCTGGATTAAAAAATATTTATCAATTGAATTTAAAAATTACCTCCCAAGGACCCCCAGGTGAAAACTAATATATATATATATATACATATATATATATATATCATATCAATATCTCAATATTATTTTTTCCCTCCTATAAAGTGATTCAATTACTTGAATACCTCCAAGGAATCTAACCTAATTTAAATCATTATGCTCAAAGGTAAGACCTAACCAATGAAATATTACCAGTGAAATAAATTAATTTACTTCATAGATTTAATGAGCATCCAAATAAATTTGATTAAAATATATTCAATAAACAAAAAAACTGCATTCATTCAAAAATATTCATTCAAAATAAATTCAAATAGAGATTACCTAATAATAATAAAACTCATAAGAGAGTGTATATTAGGTGTCTACATCCACAACCACTTGGTTCTTAACCTCACATCACTTGAGAAGCCTCCATATTCTATATTCTAGCATAAATTCATGAAATATTCATCAGGAACTCAATCTACTCCATTCCCTTTCTATCTTAAGAGAGCTCCCATGAAATTGGATATGTTCTGAACTGGGGGAAGAGAAACATATTTATATGCAAATGGGTGAAAAATTCTCACTCAAAATATTTACTCTAAAATTTTACTCATTTAGGTCACATTAAATATAATAATTTATAATATTTTT
This sequence comes from Viscum album, assembly GCA_963277665.1. NCBI lineage: Eukaryota > Viridiplantae > Streptophyta > Magnoliopsida > Santalales > Viscaceae > Viscum > Viscum album. The sequence continues at coordinate 1,891,192,152 of OY728158.1, read as the reverse complement.
CTGGAAAAATGTTTTTATAATCTATTTTTTTGAATAAACCCTCAAGAGTATACAATAATTGGACACATTTTGAAGATATTATATATTAAATACTGAGCATGGCTTTTTTAGAATGACAATTCTAGAATTATTCCTTAAATTTTTAACATCCAAATACACCATTAATTAGATAAAACCTCCATCAAATTCACTTCATAATTTCATCTATGTTTCCTCTTTCAAAACTATTTTGAATCACCTCAATTAGAGATATTTAGCCTGATTTATGCTTCCGTATGGATGTGGGGTCCACACTGTCTGCCCGAACAATTGTTCAACTTGACTGATTTTTTAGGGGATCATGTGTTTCAAATAAGATCATTGTCTAGAAGACAAAGGTTAAGCAGGTAAATAAAGTAATACAAAAAAAATAATCACTCAAGTTGGAATTATATTTAATAATTTATGACCAAAATACCCTTGTGATTAAAATTTGTTAAAATTACAGAATTAAGGAATTTTCACTTTTTATCCCAAAAAACGAAATAAATCCAAAGTTGATACAAATAATCTCAAAATTTTAAATTGGTGAGTTTTTAATCAATTAAATATACATAAAAATAGTGGAAATATTAGATTAATCTTTTGTCCCACACTTTTCACTTGGACTCATAAACAGTGACTACCAAAATCAAATCAATGAAAATTCAAAATATATTATTGAAAATATCAAACTCAAAATCAAGGATTCAGACTCTTCAAACCTCTTTAACAGCTTCAATTCCAAATTTTATAAATCTCACCCCAATTGGCTCAAATAATTATATTTATCATAGGGACTTAGAAATGGTTGTTCTGAAATTTAGGGTTAGTATATTTTCAAATTTGAAAAATTATGAGGCAGAAAGAGATAGCTTGTCTCTTTTATTAAGTAAGATTGCATGATTACAGTTTTTACTTAACCATGGTCTTCTCATATTTATTCATGTCATTAATTAAAGTCCCAAAAAAATTCAAAATATATTTCATGGACATCACACAAATTATATATATTAGCAGAAACGAAAAAAAACATTCTTCTTAAAATATCATTTTTCCCTCAAGAATGGAAAAGCTATTTCTTTGGGAGATCTAGAAAGGCATAACTCCCTTTTCCTTGAATGGACCAAATTGGCACAGATTTCAGTAAATTTCTTTCACCATCAAGAACAAATCTTAAAAATAATAATTTCCCCCCAACATATCAAAAAATGATGTATTACACCACAAGGTAGCCCCACATACTTAAGCTTACTAAAATTGTATAATGTAGTCCAAGAGTGGGTTGGAAAGGGAAATTTTCTTGTAATGTGGCTATTTAATGGGTAGTACATGGCTATTAAGGGCTCAATAGAAATAAAATTGTTATTTTGGGCCAGAATGTAAAAGTATGATCATGAAAAATGGGATTTAAATCATAAACACATTGCCCTAATCATTTTGAATACAAATTATTTAAATCGAATTTTTTTTGATAGAAAATATGAAAGTTTTGGTTAAAACAAGCATTATTTTCTTCACTCAAGAAGTGGGGAAAATGTGAATAAGATGAAAAAATAATTTATCATCCTCATTGGAAAGTAATTTGTAAAACTAGATAACATTTATGGCCTCGAATTTAGAATCCAATGGCCTTTTCATGAATTTCCACAATTTAAATTTAGAATACATCACATTTCAACAATTCTTTAAGTTCAATTCCATGAATAAAGTTGTTCCATTCCATTGAAGAAAAAAAAAATAACAATGGTTATTATTTTGAAGCTCATGGGTTCTTTTTTTTGGTTTTTTACAAAAATCATGTAATAAATCACACAAAATATTAAAGAAAAATTGAAAATGTACATTTAAAATAAAAACACTCAAAATCACACAAAATCCTAATGTACCCAGCATGTTCCTTCAAACAAAAATATTTTTTACAATGTCCTCATTGTGAAACAAATTTACCAGAGAATTAAATTTTTGATATTAATGACATAATAAAAAATAAGTGAGAAGGAAAGACACAACCTGAATTAAATTTTATTCAGCTTCATGAATATGGATCTCCACCCCTATAGGATCTCAAAAATTATTTCTAAACAACTTAAACCTATGACTGTTGATGGTGAATAGTGTCCCTTTGTATTTTTAATTTAATTGTATTGCACCAAATGGAAAAACCTGAGTTATAATGGAAGGACCAGAATAGTTGGAACAAAATTCACCTAATAACAGCTTCAATCTAGAATCAAACAACAACAATTTGTCTCCAACATTGAAGTTTTTATTGATAATCATCCCATAATTAATGGGTTTTTTTTACTTGTACAACCTAAATCTTTCATATGCAATATTTCTGATCTCCTCCAGCTCCTATAAACAAAATTTTATTTCTTTTCTACCAGAAAAAAGATTCATGTTATATGTTTTGACATCCAAAAAATAGTTGTTTTAAAACTCTACTAGCATATGAAAATCTTTCCCATAGACTAATATAAATATTGACATACCGATTGGGGTTTTTAATGCAGTTCTATAAGCCTAGAGTGAATCATAAAGTCTCAAACTCCAACCCTTTCTATTTAGGTTCATGGTTTTTTATATAATTTTTTTTGATTTCTCTGTTGGACAACTCAACCATCCTTTTTATTTGATGATGATAGGGTGTAGAGACCCTATGATTAACTCAATATTTCTTCAAAATTCATTCAAATTTCCTACTATAAAATGGGGTACCTTGATCTATAATCAAAAACTTTTGAAATCCAAACCATGAAAACAAATTTCCTTTCACAAGTTTAGATACAATTTTGGCATCATCAGTACTCATGGGAATATCCTCTAGCCACTTGTACACGTAATAAAAAACAAGTAGGATGTAAAGATATCCATAATAATTTGGAAGGAACCATGAAATACAAACCCTATACATCAAATAAATCAAAAAACAAAGTAGGTTTTTGGGGCTTCTCATTCCTTTTGGCAATCCTCCCTTGAAATTGTAAATTTTTATAGATTCTAAAAAATTTACAAGAATTTATAAAAATAGTGGGCCAATAAAAACTAGAATCAATAAAATTTATCACTGTTCTTTGAGGATCAAAGTGTTCTCTATAGCACAAAGTGTGACAATAATGTAGGGTGGATTGAAATTAATAATTTGGAATGCATATCCTAATCATTTGATCACTGCCAACATGCCACAAGTAAAGATCATACCAAATGTAATTCTTTGAATCGCTAATAATTTTAGAAATTTTTGACATGGAAAACTAGTGGGTAACTTCATAAACGTCCAAATAATTTACAATATTATCAAACCATGGTCATTCACTTTGATAAGAAAACAACTCCTCATGTAGAAAGGTTTCTTTAATTGGTGGAAGGATCTGAAGTTTTTCATTAAAAATATATTATATCCTACTCAAATGATCAACAAAAAATTTATTTCAGCCTCTATTATCCTATATTTAAACATCAAACTCCATTAACATCATGATCCGTCTCAAAAATCGTTGTTTTTCATCATGTTTCCTAATAAAAAATTAGATTACAAAATGATCTATGAAATAAATCCTCTTAGAGCCCAAAATATAGCATATAAATTTTTACAAAGAAAATAAAACAATCAATAGTTCCTTCTTAGTTGTTGTATGGTTTGATTGGGACTAATAAAATATTCTAGATTCATAGTAAATCACATGATATTTCTTTTCTAGAATTTCACATAAAACTACCCCAAGAGAAAATTCAGATGCATAGATCATGATTTCAATGGGAAATTCCAATTTTTGAGGTTGAAAAATGATATGGGTTATCAATTTCTATTTCAACTCATGAAAGGCCTATTTAAAATTCTCATCAAATATAAATGGGGTGTCTTTTTTTAACAATCCAAATAATGGAAGTTAAACCTTACAAAAATCCTTTATGAATCTATTATAAAACCAACATGACCAAGGAATGATCTAAAATCTCTATTTTTTGGGTATGTCAATAAATAAATGACCTCAAATTTGTATTGACCAACTTGAATTCTATCTAGGGACACAATACATCAAATTACAATCCCCTTACCCACCATGAAATAGAGTTTTTCATAATTGAGAACAAAATTATTATCAATGAAAGTTTCAATAACCTCAACCAAAATTTCCAAAAACATTAATATTATGATCCATAAATAGTGAAGTAATCCATAAAAAAATCCATGAATTTTTCTAGAAATTCTGAGAAAATTCTCATCCTACACCTTTGAAAAGTTCTAGGAGCATTACAAAAACCGAAAGGCATCCTACTATAAAGGTTACAAAGGGGAATGTGAAAGTGGTTTTCACTTGACTCTCCAGTGAAATGTTAATTTGGAAATAAATAGAGAATCTATCAAGAAAAAAAATAGTGAGATTTAGTAGCTTTCCATTCAAGGAATTAATCAAGGAATGGTAATGGGGATTTGTCTTTCCTTGTAACAAAATTGAGTTTTCTATAGTCAATGCACATTGTCTATTTATTTAAAATCCAAGATGGGAAAAGCTCACAAAATTCATTCATTGATATTGTAAAACCTCCATTTTTAGAAAAAAAAAACTTATACTGGACTCACCCATTTACTATCATATTTGGGAAAAATAATTCCATCATCCAACAGGTTTGTGACTTATTTCTTAAAAACCTCCAAAATTATTGGGTTCAATCTTCTTTTAAATTATCTCATTAGTTTATCATTTTCCTATAATAAATTTATATTCATGCACACTATAGAATTGACTCTAGTTAAATTAGATAGAGTCCATCCTATGGATTTATAGGGGTTTTAAGACTCATAATAGTTTGTTCTCTTAGTCCCATTACATTTTTCATGAAATTATGATAGAGAATTATTCATTCTCACCTAAGAAATAATATTTGATGTTTATTGGCTTCAACTCTAACTCAGGTGGGGTATTTTAATTGATAAAAGGACACTGCTCATAGGTTTTATTGTTTAGTGAAGCTCTATATTTTAATGGGAATTCACCATAATGATCACTTCCCATTTTCACAAGACTTGTTTCATGTGTAAAATTGGCATCTTCTTTAGAGAGATGACAATCAGGTTAAAGGGTTTCCAGAAAGAATTCTCCATCAATTTTGAGATCAAAAAAGATCATGTAAATAAGTAGCAACATCCCTAGACTCATAATAATATTCCCTTTTCCTATCTTATTGACCATAATCCAAAATGAAAAAAACATCTTTTAAATCAGTTGTTGTTTTTTCATCATGAGAAAAATCCAGGAACATATCAGTGGAAAACCAATCAATCATGTTTATATGGGGGGATAAATGATCCACAAATGGGTGTTTCAAGGAATAAAAATATTTAAATTAATAACACCTCCTCCAAGCTTCATCAAAAGTGTTTCTTTATCAACATTGACTAGTTATATTTTTGTTTTTTGGAACAGTTTTTCTAGAATGAGGGGTGCATGCACACTAAACTGATCATCTTCTATATCCAAGACATAGAAATCTATAATAAAATCATGTATCTATCTTGAGCGATAAAATACTCTATAAATTCAATAGGTTTGGTAGTACATCAGTTTATAGGTTGAAAGATAATTTCATGGGGTTTCAATTATCCAACCTAAAGAGATGAGTAAACAGAATTTGGCATAGCATTGATGTAAGCCCCTAAATCAAGCATGGAATCCTTGAATTCACATTTTCTAATGGTTCAAGGAATGGTAATGGTTTCTAGATCATTAAATTTTATGGAAAAATCATGTTGAATCCTGGATGAAACATTCTTACCTAGGTTTAATTTTTAACATCCTTTAAATTTCCTCTTGTGGGTACACATATCTTTCAGAAAATTAGAATACCTTATAATTTTTTTCAAAAAATCAAGAAAAGGTATATTGAATTGGAATTTCTTAAAAGATTCTAAAACATCCTTGTCCAACTCTTATCATAACTTGACTTCACTATTGGTTCACTCCTATGGTAATGAAGTGGTGGTTTAAATGTTTCTCAGCTAATTTGAGTACAGTTTTAGAGAAACATATGGGCAAAACATCCTATTCCAATCATTATTTTTTCTGTAAAACAAAATTTATTCTCTAAATTTTTTTTTCCATTTAAATTAAATTTAATTTTCATATTTTATATTATCAATGGTGTTCTCATTAATATTTTCATCAATAGGTTTGAGTTTCTGATCTTGAGTGTTATTTAATCATTTTCAACTCCTATGTTCCATTTTACTCACATTTATATTCACTTTATATCTTGTATTCAATTGATTTTGTGATGGTAAACCACCATTAATTTGATTTTTAATGTAATTAATATGAGAGTCATGTTGACCCATTTGAGTCAAGGAGGTATTCAATAGTTTTTATTACTGTTTTATTAATTCTTCAATTTTACTCTATGATTTTTGAGTGGGGGTAGCAGGATGAATGTTTCTTACAGAATGAGCATTAGATTTCTCATTGAAATATCATGGTTAATAATTAAATTATTTTCCTTATAAGATTATTCTAGTTATATAGGGCTACCGAAATATTTAATTTGAGTGGTTGTTCCATCCCTGATTGAAATTTTGGTTGGTTTAAAATGTCCATTGTTGGTTTGATTGAAAGTGGATTCTAGAAAAAATATCATTTCATTTCTCAGAAGGTTTATGAATTTGTGAGCATTGGTCGCTAAAATTTTCATTATAGGAACTAATTCCATAGTGGACTTGCATTTGAAATATTATATCAAATTTGTGTTGTGTTTGTAGGTTGTTGGAAAGCATCATTGATATCACAATGGTGGTAAGACCGAAAATTTGACTCACAATCATTTTGTTATTAAGATTTTAATTGGGGAATTATTAGGTATATTTCACATGAATAAGGCCTCTTGTTCAGAATTATGGGTCATTTTGGGAAATGTTTTCGATTAATGTCCTAGAAGCATCTAGTGTTTTGTCAACTAAAGTCATTCCCACTGCAGCATTAATCATGCTTCTATCATTAAGACACAATTCTTTATAAATATATTTAATAAAGATTTGTTCACTAATTGGATGTTGGGGGTCAACTAAAACAAATTCTTTTGAATCATTCACAGTCCCCGTGAAATGTTTCATCTTGAGTTTTCCTAATTACACACAACTCCTTTTGAATAGAATCTTTTCATGACGTAGGGAAAAAATATGAAGAAAATTTTCTTTAATTAATTCCATTATATAATCAACATTGAATGTGAATATAAGAACCATTCTTTCACAACTCATTCTAAAGAAAAAATAAATAAATTCGATCTTATTTTATTTTAATTCACTCATTGAGGTTTCATATTGACACAAAGATAACTAAATTATTGAAGGTGTTTATATGGGTCTTCACTTATAAACCCATTAAATTATTGAAGTTTTCGATAAAACAAGATTTAATTTCAAACCTAATGGGTTCATCAGAATATTCCATAGGATTTTATTGATTTTCATCATAGAATGAAGCCAATTATTTTGTGGTTTTATTTTCATCCCTTTGATTTTCAGTTTCAACCAGGTTCCTTATAAGTGTGTTAGTGGAATATTTATGACATGGGATAGGGGGTTCTAGTATCTATAACCCTATAGTGAAATGTTCAATCAATTTTAGAATCCAAAGATATAAAGTTTGGGTCATTAAAAAACAATTTCTACAAAATCAACACAAGAACCCTCCCTAGAAACAACACTAGTTTATGTGAGAGTTTTTGTCATGAAAACCTTAATTAAGGAATTTACCCACTAGATAAATGAAAATATAATTTCCTAGATTTTCTCCTGAGGAGATTTTAATTTAAGTTTCAAGAATGTAACTTTTTTTAATTTTTTCAAGAAGAGAAACTTTGGGGTTTTATTAAAATTTCATAAATATAATATTAATATAAACTAAAGTATAATATAATTGAAGATAAAGACCAAAAAAATATTTTAAATAAAATGGTTCTGAAATTACAATCAAAACAGTAATCATGGATATGCTTTAACCTCTTGTACACTACCATTTTTCTTGTTTAAAAAATATTTATCAATTGAATTTCAAAATTCCCCCCAAGGACCCCCAGGTGAAAAATGATTTTTAGATTGATATCATATCAATACCTCAATATTATTTTCTTACCTATTATAGAAGTGATTAAATTACTTGAAAACCTAGAACAATCAAACTTAATTTAAATCACTATGATTAATGTAAATACCTCACCAAAGAAAATTAAATAGTTAAATCAATTAATTTAATTCATAGATTGAATAAACATCCAAATAATTTTGATGGAAATATATTCAAGAAATAAAATAACTACAGTCATTCAAAAATATATATTCAAAATAAATTCAAAAATATATTAAAAAAAATAATGAAACATGGAAGAGAGTGTTTATCAGGTGTCATCATCCACAACCACTTGGTGGTTAGCCTTTCATAACTTGAGAAGCCTCCATCTTCTATATTTAAGAATAAATTCTTGGAGTCTTAATAAGGATCTCAATATATTCCTTTCTATTTCTCTCTCAATCCAACACCCTTGAAAATGGATATTTTCTGAAATTGTAAAATAGACACATATTTATAGGTGAATGGGTGAAGAAATCTCATTTAAAATTTTTTCTCTAAAATTTTACTTATTTTGGTCACATTAAATATCAGAATTTGTAATATGTTTGTTCAGAAAAAAATTTCAAAACTATTTTTTTAATCTATCCTCGAAATTTTACAATGATTAGATATGTTTAGAGGATGTTATATATTAAATACATAGCATGACTTTTTCTGGAGGATAATTCTATAATTATTCCTCCAATTAAAAATAACTATTTACCCTGTTGATTATTGAAAACCTTCATAAAGTTCATGTTATAAGTTTGAATATGTTTACTCTTGCCAATAAAGTTTCAATCACCTCAATAGGAGGTGTTTATCCTGATTTATGCTTTATTTATGTAGATTGGGTCCACACTTTCCGCTCAAACTACTGTTCAACATGATTTATTTTTAGAGCCTCATGTATTTTGAATAAGATATAGTCCAAAATAAAAAGTATCAGGAAATAAATCTAGGAATCCAAAAAAATATTCACTCAAATTGGATTTATATTTTAAAATTTATGACTAAAATACACTTGTGATTGAAATATGTTAAAATCCTAGAATTAATAAATTTTCACTTCGTATCCCAAGAAACACTTTAAATCCATTTTTTGATAAAAATAAGCTCAAATTTTTAAATTGGTGGGGTTTGAATCATTTAAATAGAAAGAAAATATTTTTAAAATATTTTCTTTATCATTCCTCATATAGTAATTTGGTGTTTCATAACTTTGAGGAACTTTAATCACTTAATTATTACTAATTTCTTTTTATTTTGAAATATAAGAAATAAACATGAGGGTTTGAAGGATTTTGGTGAGGTACATAGTCAGGAAGATCATTGAGATATCTCTTCATCTTCCAATCATGAGAAATGAGGATCCGATGGGTTTTATTTATTGGAAATATTAGGATCCTGGGTAAAGTTGGAACCTCACACAAGTAGTTTGTGCAAGTGTGTTTTTATTGTTAGATCTATGTAAGGTTCTTTCCATGAAGGAATTATTACATATGTTGGATATATGGGAAGATTGGTTATATAGGTTGGCCCTGGGAGTGGTTTGGTTGCATAGGTGTTAGTTGGGAACACTATATGAGTAGGATTGAATTGGCTTTATCTCTCCCTTATCTTTAAGGATAGTTATTTCTTCAATAAAAAGGGAGTTCCAACACATCCCTTAGATGTTTCATCAAAAAAATTATATTTAGAAGATATATAAGATCTTACCTTATATGGGACACATAATAAAATAATTGTATATGATATAATAAATATGAATTCATTTAAATGGAAATTCATGGTGGAGATGGATTTTGAAGCCATAAGGATGCTCAAGAAGAAGGAATTTAAACTCAAATAATCTCGTGAATCAAATGAAAAAAGATGATATAGATTGATATTTTAAGAGAATAATGTATCATATATCCAAAACATCATATTAGTAATGGGAAAGTAAAAAATTAAAACTACCATTAAATTAGTTCAAAATTATTATTATAGGATACATTTCTATAAAATATACAATTAATAATAGTTAATAGTATTATTCCAAGGAATAAGAATAAAAAAATTAAAATTGGAAATGGTGTTGAATAAATTAGGTGACATTGAGAAGGAACTTAAAATGATTAAAATAAGAAGTATAATGAGTAAATAAGAAGATGAAGATAATTTATCAAGTATTCAATTAGAGGATTCGGATTTTGATAAATTAAAAACTTTCATTGAATATATTGAGAAAAAATTAACGTTTCTTAATAATTAGAGATGAAAGAGATAAAGACAACTATATAGATCACACAATTATATTTGAATAAGAATATTTCCTTGAAAATAATAAAAATATAAAAAATATATCAAAATATTATGGAAAATATATGAAAATATATCTCAATTAAATGAATATTATCTTAAAAGAAAATTTGAAATTATTTATGAGATCAAAAAATCCAAACCAAATGCTAATTAACAATGAAATATCATATAAAACCTTGTAGAAAAATATATTTTCAAATAATAGTAATTATGGAAGTTATAATACATGTTCCTGGGAGTCAAAAATGAATTGTAAGAAGATAATATAATGACTAAAATATATATGAAATTCTTAGCTAAAACAACTAAAGAAGCTGAGGAATCAACCTCATGAAATAAGGTTTAAAGTATACCTGAAAAATATGAATGTAATTATGGTTTGATGGATAGCTTAAGTCAAAATTCCAAAAATGGATAAGTTTTGGAAAGAAAAAACTGGGGTGACAAAACTCTTACATAAATATAAGAAATAATTATTCTAATTGAAATATCCTCCCATATAGAGAACCATGTTCAGATAAAATATATATAGTAGAGCCTAAATTCTGAAAAAATAACTTTTATATGAAAACATTTAGACTAAATGGATACTATTAGTTATATGGAATGATTGGTCACAAATTATTATTATTGGTATAACATGTCATTAACTGTATGAATATATGAATCAAGGGTGGGTAGTTCTGAGAAAAATTGAAATTATATATAATAAAAGAAAGATATGAATAGAAAAACAATTAATATATCAAAATAAAAAAATTATAATTTTTAGAGGAAATTTATGGAAAATGTGATCATTAAAAAAATTTATTGGGGAATATATGAAATTTTTTCCAAGAAACAATTCCAAACAAATATAATGGATAATGATTTAAAAAGAAAAATATGGAAATAATATCTTATTTTTTAGGATTTATTGAAAGAAAGAAAGAAAAGAAATCCATAGATCCTTAAAATTTATTTTTCCTCGCAAATGAATCAAGACACTAAAATATTGGAAAACATAAAATAGAAATATGATAGATTATTTAAATTTAGAAATGATAGACCTCTGAAAATCAGAACTATTGGAACTACTACAATCAAGTAAGAAATGGATCATATATAAGGATTTTATTTTTATAGATGGTGAAAAAACATAACCTTATTAGTTTGAGACAACTATTTTATAAAGGTATTGAGTTTTTATTTCATAAAAACTAATGAATCATCATGAATTATATAGGTGAGATGGTATATAATAAAGGATAAATAACTAGTTAAAATTTAGTTGGAATTAGAAACCAAATAAATTCATGTTATTTGACTTCAAAATAAAATAATGATCTATGAAATAGAATACTTGAAAACCTATTGAAAAAAAACATATGCCCAAATTTTCAAAGAATTAATATGTTAATGATTTCCCTCAACTAAAAAGAGAGAGATAGCTAATTTGTGGAAAATTTCTAATTGGAAAATGACTCAATGAACTAAAAAAAAGAGTGTAAATTTAGTCAAATTGACATTTATAACTCATTCATTCATATATATTTTTTCCAATGAGGCACAATTCAACCAAGGGTGATATTTATTTAATTTAATTTACTGATGATTATAACTATATTTTAAAATTTATATTTATAATAGAAAAGTAAAAATTTATGAAAATCTTTAAATTTCTGAGATGATAGGTTTAGAAATATCATGGTCTTTTTATTAGGAAAATATTATAAAATAATGGGAAGGAATATATATATAATGATTTTAAGAATTATCATTCAAATAATGGGATCAAAAATATGTTTATCACAACATAAACCACCAAACAAATGGTCTATCTAAAAAATAAAATAGAATCATTATTGTTATGGAAAAAACTATACTATCTGGCCATAAACATTAAAAATTATTATAGAGAGAAGATATTTTCACTACTGTGAAAATTAAAAACAATTGTTTACTATGACCTGAAACTTATATGACACCTTATGAGATGTGGTATAAAATTAATCCAACTATGAAGTAGTTTAATGTATTTGGAAACCTCTGTTACACTAATATTAAGGGCGCAAATCAAAGTAAATTTGATGAAAACATAGAAGGAATATTTATGGGATATATTTCTAATGTAGGTAGATAAAATACTATAACACAAATATACATAGATTATTTTGATTTTTAGATATCAAAATAATTGAAAATTAGATCAAAATAGACTTATCTATTGATATTGAATATTAGATTATAAAAAATGGAAGTAAATAGTTTTTTGAAAAATAGATTAATGACCAAGAAATAAATGAGTAGATTACATTTAAAGTTGATTTTGATAATACATATAATGAATATGATGATCTTGGAAATAATATGTTTAGGAATTAGATATTTAAAAGTCATATTGATTCTAAAATTATCATTGGCGGTTAGGATTTACTAGTCTTATGAAAGAGAAAATAAAGGCTTGAAAACTAAAATCCCTAATATCACGTGTTTACCCAAAAATTGTTTATAAATATATTGAACATGAATAGTGGACCAATTCAATGAATAGTGAAATTGATCAAGTTTAGAATAACTCTAATTGGGAGACTGCACAAAGAAAAAAAAAGAAAAATATCATTGTCACAAAGTTGGGTTTCTAAAAAAAAACTAAACGAGAAAGGTGGATTTTCAATAAATAATATAGGGTTGGTATGAATGGGATATTATCAAATGGGGTAGTTATTTTAAATAAAAAATCACCAGTAGAAAGTCTTGAATCAATTAATATATTTATATATGTGTTTTCATGGAGTCACTTTAAAGTGTATCAAATCGATGTGCAATCTAACTTTCTAAATGGTGATCTTGAAGAAGAAGTGTTTATTTAGCAACTTGATGGGTACAATTTATAAAACTATAGAATAATTTATTAAAATATCAATAAATACTTCGATGGGTTAAAATTGGACCCTAGATCCGGGTATTATATGACTTATTCATTTCTCTATGATATATAATTAATAAAAGGAAAGGTTGATACCAACCTATATATGAAATAGATCCCCATAGGAACACTCATTTTAATTTTATATTTCAATGAAAATATATTTTATCATAAAATATAGTATATTTTTTAATAATTGAGAAACAATAATGAAAATATTTGATATTTCAATGTTGGGTGAGATGAAATAAATTAATGGGATAAAAATTACCTTGATGAATCATTTTATCTTCATATCCAAAAAGAAAAATGACAATAAATTGTTAGAAAAAATTATAATTTAAGTTATTAATAAAGTATCATCACCCATTTCATTTGGAATCATGTTGAGTAGTGGTGAAACTGGAAGCTTTTGTAATAGTGGGTGCCATATACCCAACTTAAAAAATACTTTTCAAATATAATATCATGTGTATATTGATTTATGAATGATGTACACTTACCATATTAATGTTGAAATTTATATGCCCGCTATTTAAATGGTAATTTCCATACATTATTTGTTTCATCAAAAGGTAATATCAGTTCCTATGCTATAATGAGAACCTAAAGATACTATGAAATTAATCTTAAACATATTCCTATGGTCTAGATACATCATAATAACTAGACTCATATGATGTCTGAATATCATGTTTTAGAGGATCATAAGAATTTAAATTTCTTAATAGGAAGTTCACCCTTGGTGATTTTGAGTAGATGATATCAAGATGACTAACCTGCCAATATAAATAGTACATGTTTCATCTATCATTGGTTATTCATATAAACAAACTTATGTAATGGTCTATTGACATGTGATTATTATCAATGTATACTATTTGATCAGATGTTTTGATGAAAGGGAAAAAATATGTAATTTAAGTCATGGCAAGGTAGATTTTTTGGGGCACTTCATTTGTGGCATGGAATTGATTGAATAGTCAAAAAAGAATTTATCCCTTCTGAAAAGAAATGATGTCTTGAGACAATTGGATCAGGATGGTAGTACCTTCAAAAATCCATGGACATGGTAGAAGAAAGCATGTTCATCCAGTTAGGTAAATAAATAATAAATAAATGCTGATAATAAAAAGTGTGCATAATTCTTTAAGACATATTGTGAGTCAATTATATTATATCACACAACAAGTTATCATATGAAAGTTTGTTATTTCTATGATTAAACCTTACCACTTTGGGAGCTTTGATGGGATTCTAGATTCATCTTCGGGTATGTAAATAATATTCACTACTATCAATATAACTTCTTAGAGGGTCACTCACTTAGAATATTTAAAATTCTACCCTATTATGTTGAATCGGAGTTTAGGACATGTTGGGATGCACCATTAGGGTGTGAGATATGTCCATGAATATATGATCACCAAGAATAAATAAAATCATATTGTTTTATATTAGAACAATTATATTTTAATTTATTTATTAAATGTATTCACATGATAAAAATTGATTACATGGAAAAAATATTTATTTAATGAAAGTTATTTTAATATTAAATTCCCATTTAATATTTTAAGAAATGTCAATATTAGTTAAGGGAACACTTTTATCACATAATATATTTTAATATATTAAAAGTGAGGGATAAAAATATAAATTATATTTATGAATCATTAAAGCATTCATAATATATAATTTATAACTTATTGAGTGGGTAATTAATTTCATAAGGTTAGAAATCCAATTTTATATATTTTAGAACCACGCAATAATAGTAGGAAGGGGATCTCATGGATATACAAATCCACTGTAAAATGGTTGAGATCATATCTATCCTCTCTCCTACTTCTGAGATATAGAAACAAATGATCCAAGCTATTGATCTAAGTTCTTCATCCTAAATTGATGGATTTTCGATGTGGTAATCATCGGGATGTTAAATCATTGTTATAGAACCTAGAGTTTGATGATAGACACTCCCAAAACTTTTAAAGTATTTTTGAATGATCTAGATGGATCCAGCTTTAGTTATTTCTTTCCATGGTCACTAATGATGAACATATGATGAATGTGACTTCATATTGAACAAGGTATATTTCTGTTTTATTTTTATAATTAAAATTATTCATCCAATATCCTTGATAGTTTTACCAGTTTATGTGTTTATAGAGATGATGTAGTTACAGAATTCTATGGTAAAACATTTTAAATTCCTAGACAATCTACATTCACTATAAGCCCCAAAACCTTCAATTTGTTTTAGAAGGATCCAGTGAATCTTTATGCAAAGAAAAATTAAGTTTTCATTAAATTCATAAAGAGATCATCATGAAGGTCCCAACACCACAGACAAATATTCAATCTGACATTAGATGGGGAAGTTATGGTTATCCAAAAATTAAATTGGATTAAACTCATAATTTTTGGGTTTTAATAATTTAAGAAAATGTTTAGATGTATGTAAAATTTTACTCAAATTATAGTTGCCAGTTTTGGTTTCTGGTGAATTTGAAATCTGGACAGGATTCTATGGTTGTAATTGTTTTTTCCGGTCGGGGTTATTTTCCACAGAATGTGTAATTTTTTATTATAATAAATATTATTATAATTTCTCAAAATCCTATGTAATTGAATTTTGAAAATTTATTACATAACAAAAAAGTGGAAAAGAAATTTGGGTGGGAGGATGTCTACTAGAGGAATTATAATGATGATGATGATGATGATGACGATGATGATGATGATGATCAAGGACTCAAACCTAAAGCTTCTATTTCAACCTTGTTAGGAACAAAACAAATACTACTAAAAGAAGAGATTCTAGGAGTTAATTGGTTACCACTATATGTTTTGTTAACAAAAAACAAATATACATATATAGATTGAAGATTTTGGGAAGCATCCCATGGAAGAAAATCCAAAAGGGGTTCCCCATACCCACTACCACCTCCTTTGTCTAACCCAACCACTGCATGTGCCTCCCATGACCACCCCGACTATTACACATTCCACCACCGCCACTTCCGTCCAAACTGACACACCCATGGTCATCTCCTCTTAGAAGACTGCTATATTTCCCCACTATTTCCCACATACCCCAGGATTAAACCTTCATCTTAACCCTCCCATGTACCAACCTCCATCTGTTGTGCATGGCCCTGACAGCCTCCTACCCAACCTCATCGCTCATGTTACCCCCTACATTGGACTCATTTAAATTCATCCCTATCTTTTCAACTCTAGTTTCATGATACCTCCTAAAAATAAGCAAAAATAATAGTAAATATGGTTCATAATTATCTATTATAGGGTTTGATAGGTCCTATCTAACTCGGACCGGCCCTTGGTCTGTCCAGAATGGGCCTACACAGGTTCTTCCTGACCAGCAACGGGCCTGGAAGGGTTCAGGGACCCGATAGATTTTTTAGAATATCCAAAATTAATTTGAATTTGGTTTAATAAAATTATAATATTATAAAATTTATTTAATTTTGAAATAAAATTAAATTAATAAAGGGACCAAGTGAAACAAATTACTTTTATTAAAATTCGTTTTTAAGTCATTTTAATTTACCTAAACATGAATTTGTTTCATTTTAATTTTTTTCACATTTATTTTAAAATTCAAATATTATTGAGTATTTTTCAACCATTGTTTTCATGAGATATTATTTATTTATTTAATTAATAATATTGTGTGAAAATATTATTATAGTTATCTATTTTTGGATGGTGTAAGAGTCATCTTTCTTTGTTTTAATTGTATATGGGTCTGTATATCCATGAGAACTTTATTGCATGTGTTTTATGAATTCTCAAGACCCCCTAACATACATGGATGTATTTATTTATTAAGAATATGATGTTATAAGATACAGACCATGCTGAGATTGGGAGGTATTACTAACGAGACGGTGATAAATTTGACTAGATTACGAGCTATGATATGTGTCAGTAATGACTCGTGTATTTTACCCCTAGGGTCACGGTTGATCCATTGAGAATAAATGGAATGATAAACATCAAATTCTCATTATCAATCAAATTTTTTATTTAATTTAATTATTTTTTATTATTTTATGACAATTCAATATTACATAATCACATACAATTATAAAAAATTAATAAATATATTAAAAAAATAAGACAGGATTATTTTTTTTCTATTTACTGCATTTTATGGTTGTGAATGTGATTATATAGTACATGAATATTAGAAATAAAATGAATTTATTCATTAATAAATAATAAAAAACCCAAAATAAATATTAATTCTTAATTCCTTCTATCATTTTAATTTCAACAAAACCAGATGCACAGGGCATTCATTATCCCTAGTTGAGGATGCCACCTACTACTGAGGAGTTCTTATGAAATAAATGAGTTAACTAAACAAATTATGGAAGAAAATATGTATCTATAACTAGATTTATTTGTATTTATATGTAATTTTTTTATTATATTAATTTTAATATTGTTAGAAGTTTGGAATTCACTCAACGGTTGAAGGATTTATGATTTAATATGGTCGGATAATCAAATTCCTACCTTGAAACTCTATCTATAGTGATGTATCCTTATCATGGAACCTAAGGAGAGTTTTCATGGACCTATTCCTATAGAATACTCATTTTAATGAGAATTATGAATCTAGTAGTGAGGGATACTAGTGTTTGATAAAATAGTGGGACACATTTAGTGATAATTAATCAGTAATTTCTAATTGATAAAAAATATAAAATTACTGATATACTAAGTTTTTTTATAAAATTGAAATGTAATACCATATATACACTACGATTTATGTTGAAAAAATAACATGTCCAAACCAATATGAATTTACAAGAGTATAACTTTCACTTATGCAATATACTATGATATAGTAAATTCTAAGGGTCAATGTCCCCACTACCTATTAAGTCATATTTCGAAGATATAGTGAGAAAATTTCTTATAAGAGAATCAGGTATGATGTATTAAATGTTTACATGATAATGTTATCATAAATGTAAAATGTGTTGTGGATATATCGTTAATACATGGATGATATCACATTTTGTCTCATCTTTGAGTGGATTACGAGGAGAGAGTGAAGAGAGAAATCAATTGTGTGATGATTACATTGAATATGTGTACATTTATAGGTAGAAAATTTTATTTAAATATATCAAATTATAATATATTTATCACAAAATTTCTATAGTTTTGTTTGATATCAAAAAATGAACAGTGTGAGGAAAACACTTCATTACCTTTTGGGTAAGGTTCACTATGTTAATATGAACTTAATGAAACATTAATCTATATTTATAATAATGAAAATTTTTAAATTCAAGAGAAAATGTCAATAGAAATGAAACAAAAAATGAAATTTATAAATTTCAATCAAAGGAAGGTGGAAATGCATTAAATAAGAGGTTATTTTCTTCATATTTCAAGATATACGACAATGGAAGTTTAAATGTAGTGAATTGAACTGAAGTAGAAATTTTTCTCTTCATATTCATGCATATTCATACATTGTATGTAATGTTTCTATCATAATCCTTAGGTATTGAATACAATATGACTATCATATATGATTATTTAAATACTGTAACTAAGCAAGTATATAGACATTTCAATAAGTAAGGTAAATTATCAAAGTGTTGTAGTAATGGTGATTTCAAATATAGGGTTAATAAGTACACTACTTCTAATTTCAATGATTAACAGTTATAGTTGAAATTTTGTTAAGTATTACCAGAACATTTATCCAATGTTTCCATGGGATAAAAGGATAAATTATTTTAGTTTTAGAGTGAATTTTTTATATGGTGTTCAATACTCAACAAATATTACACCAATGCTTGAATCATTGTAAAAAAATTATTAATATAAAAATGAAAGACTATAATACTCAATTGATAATTCTTTTTCTAGTAAAACTATAATTTATTGTTAGTGATATACCCATTCTGGTATTTAGACTCTTTGAATATAAATACATTGGGTATTATTGACACATTTACTTATTTAGTATTGGAAAAATAAATATTTATAAATAAAGGTAATCCAAAAAACTTTAGGACCTTGTTCTACTAGAGAGCGTGAATAATTTCAAGTTTAAGCTAGTTGTAAATATACTTCACAATATTCATTGTATTTTTATTAATGAATGTAAAATTGAAGTGTGATATGTTCAATGTTAGAGGATTTTATTTTATTTGGGCCTATGTGGTGAATAATATCTTGACCAATCATTTATTGATCATGAAATGAAGAGTTGATTTATTCTTAAACTCACATTTCCGTATGCACATCATGTATATGAAATTATTAAGGAGGATCAATGATGAGTCTTATATGAAAAAAATGTTCAATTAAATGTTTTCAAGTAATTATAAAATACACATTTCTTTATACATACATTATTCATGATGTAAGTAAAAGGAGATTAAATGTTTTGATTCATATTCATTATAGATAGTTCCATTATTTTTCCTAAAATGCTTCAAAAATAGTTGTGTTATCCCATAAACATGTCCAAAAATAATAATAAATTGATATCATATGACTCATAGTATGATATAAATCCATTATTTTACAATAACATTTTTTTAAATGCAATGCTTTTGTTAAGAATATAAAAAAATATGAATATAGAAAAACATAATGTGCATAAAAGAAATTATACTGATGTTTTTTAATGATATTACAGAAATAATTGTGATATATAATTTATAGTGAAGTGATAGAATATATTTCAATAAAAGGATTAACAACTCAATTTGAGATAGTTTGATCAAAAATGACTTAAATTTGGTCAATTTTGGAGATTCAAAAGTAGTTAACATAGGAACAAGTTCACTGATATCTTGTTAAGGGTATGTTATAGAGAAACATATTATGTAGGAAGGATAAAACCCTGGTAAATTTTTTATGTTCATTGTGGTTGTTGATACATTATTCATTGATAATAATGAATCCTACAAGTAAATAGTAAATAGAAATAAGTTAAAATTGGCAAGATCAATTAAAATTCAATAATTGATTCCATGTATCAAAGTAATTATGCTTATTATTTTAAATTTATTAAATATTGAGACTATATAGGTATTCAAAATAAAAATTTCATGGATTTTATAAGAGTGTAAACAATAAGGCTCGATTGGTTTTTTCATGTCATCATGAAAAAATCCATTAAAATTCAAGTTGTTATAACAAGTTTCTATGATCATCAAATTGGTCATTGTATGCGAATAACACCAATATTAGAAGGATTATATTAGACACAACTAGAGTGGGTTAGAGACACCATATAATTATGATAAGGGGTGTAAATTACTGAAATATAGTTTTGGATCGAATTAAGAAACAAGATCATAATATATTCATTTGGAATAAATTTTTCCATATTTCTACACAAAGTTAGTGGGAGAGACAATGTTTGACAAGAAAAATGTTTAACAACATACGAAAAACAACTATAGGTTTTATAGTTAGTTAAGACTATAATGAAAGTGACAGTTTATATATTGACTTAAAATTATGAACTACATTCTAGAGAACAAGATCTACTAAGTTTGATTCAATGGGTTTATCATACCAAGTAAAAGTATGTATACAAACCTGGAATTGAAAAATACAAGTTAGAAACATTAAATATTTAATTTTTAAAAATGTCATATGATATAAAT
The DNA here is from genome assembly GCA_963277665.1 of Viscum album. Lineage (NCBI taxonomy): Eukaryota > Viridiplantae > Streptophyta > Magnoliopsida > Santalales > Viscaceae > Viscum > Viscum album. The sequence goes on along the minus strand of OY728158.1, from coordinate 1,891,171,129 downwards.
ATCTCCATGAAAACATGTATAGGACATAGGAGAAGATTAATATGGTGTGATGAATTATATACACTTAATCAATGGATCAATAGAATTTTTCCTGATATGTAATAGATATTATATTTCTAATATATAATTTAAAATTTGAAAATATCTATTCAATGTATGATAAATGAACAAAAATCAGTCAGGACTATCCAATTATACATGAGAGAGGAAAAATATATATATTCCTGGTTCTTTGAGATAAAGGGACTCTAGTTTTAATGGAAAAAACTCTACATCATTTTAATCAATAATTTCTAATATCATAGTAAGTCTAAGGAAATGATCTAGATAATCTCATTCAAACTAGTGGTATCCATATCTAAAAATACTGAGATCATTATGGATTTTGATATATCCTGAAAAGAAATTTATAATATGAAATGATTTCTTCTAGTTATTGGGATCATACCTAGTATGTAAAATTTTAATATAATATAAATTATGATAATCCTACTACTGTTATTAGCCAACATTTCATTTTTTATAGTGGAGAAAATGAACATACTTAAGGATATCAACTCTTGTGATATCTTACACAGTGACATGAATTCATAGAGAATAGAATATTCATACAGTAAAGACATGGAAGGCATAATGAATAAATCTATAAATGTAATAGAATCATGGCCTTATCATGTGAATTATAACAAATATTAGTAGAAAGTTTTCTTTAGTACATGAGGGAGTGTTGCAGTAGTGCTTTCCCTATAACCAATGTAGATATTGCTTTTTCATTACAATATCTTTTATGAAATGAGTTATACATGATGTAAACTTACCATAATAGTGTTGATATTTATGCATCCACAATTTAAATGTTAATTTCCATAGAGAGTTTGTCGTATCAAAAAGTTATAGTAGTTCCAATGTTATAATGAGAAACTTTCAAAACTATCAAATTAATATTAAACATATGTCTTATGGTATAGATAATACTGACTAAACATAGATGATGTCTAACTATCAGGTTCTCGGGGCATTTAAGGATTTTGAATTCTTCTCATGATATTCACAAATTGTAATCTTGAGTAGATGAGATCCTTAGGATTTTCATGCTAATAGAAACACCACATGTTTGTGATGTAATTGGATTTTCCTATTTGAGAACATGTTTAGTAGTCTCTTGACTTCAGATTACTATTGTATACTATATGATCACACAATTTATTATAGGGAAAAATAATTTCATTGAATTTTTAGTGAGGTAGCTTGTGTTGGGTGTGTCATTGGTGGTATTTCATTGATTGAATAACCCAAAAAAACTATCACTTATGAAAATAAGTGATATCTTGGATTTAGTTATTTAGGATGGTATAACATTCACTAAATCCATGGTTATGGTAGAAGAAGGAATTTCTATCCAATTAAGTCAATAAATAATATATCATTAAAATATAACGACACAAGGGGTGAATTCTTCTTTGTGATATATCATGAGATAAAGATATTATATTACACTATGTGTGTTAGTGGGAAAGCTTTTCATTTATACAAATATACCTTATCTCTCTTAGGGCCTTGAGGGGTATCTAGACTCCGCTCTAGTTTTTTGAATAGTGTCTATTTCTATCAAGATAAAGGAAGTGAGTTTCACACAATTAGAATATTCAAAATTATTCCATGTTCTAATGAATATGAGTTGAGTATATGGATGACCCCACTATTTCAAATTGTGATATATCTAAGAATATTTGATCTCAATGAATAAATAAATTTATATCATTCTAGTTTAGAATAATCAATGTTGAATTTATTTATTAAATTTATTCAGAGTGTTTTCAATTGAATACATGTAAAAATATTAAACTAAAAAATATTATTTTAATATTTAAGGTTCGTTTAATATTTATGGAACATCAAGTAAAGTTAATGGATCTATTTTATCTAGTAATATATTTTAATATATTACAAGTAAGGGATAAAAATATAATTTTTTTTGTGAATCAGTAAGGAATTCATAAGATATCAATTATATAATATTTATTAGTTAATAAATATCTAGGGATTGGGGAGTCATTTTCAATTATTTTAGAACATCACTATAAAAGGAAGAGGGGGCTCTAATGTATATAACTATTCACTGCACAATAGTTGAGAGATTCTAAATCCTCTATCTATCTATCTCTCTCTTCCTATAGAGTGAAGCATATTATATAAGATCTTGATCTGAGTTCTTGTTCATGGATTGATGAATTGTTACTATAGTGTTCGTTGGGACATCAAAGGATTCATCATATCTCCATGATAACACCAAAAATTCAATTGATACTACCGCATACATTTGACTAATTATTTTATTATATAGAGGGGTCATTATTAGGTTCCTTCGTGAAATGGTCACTAGAAATGAATGGTTGATTAAACATAATTCTGATCAAATGAGGTATTTTTACATTTTATTTTTTTTAAGATCCTTACCTATTGTACTTGGATGTGCATAATCAGAGATGATGTAGTTACATCATTAAAATAGGAAAATTTTAAAATCCCTAGCTTGTATTCTTCTATTTGGAACCTCAATACCTTAAGAAAAAGTTTCAATCCAATGGAATTCGAAAAAATTATTGGGATTCATCGTTATCTAATAGCATCTAGACATGCTATTTTAATTGTCATGAAACTATGTTCTAGGATTTATCCTGATCCAAAAAAATAAAATATTCTTATTGCTAAGAGAATTTTGTGCTATATGAAGGGTGTCTTGAATATAAACCAACTGTATAAAAAAATTTATGAATTGAAACTAGAGAGGCTAATAGATTCTTCTCAGTCAGGTGATCGTGTACTTAGGGGATACATATCTAGTGGAGTATTTTTTTCCCTTTATGATAGTTGTTTTAGTTTTCATAAAAAGAACAATAAGTTAGTGTTCTTAAGCAGAACATATATATAATACATTACAATAATACAGGGTTATACACAGATGTTATGGATTTAGGGAAAACTCAAATATCTAAACATTGATGTTGACAATCCATTGAGTATAGATTATAATAATTGAAGTTCTATATATTTATATAAAAATCATATTTAGCACTCATTTTCAAGATAGCTTAACATTATATTTCATTTCACCATGGAAATAGTAGATAATAATGATTCTGATGTGGAACACATTCTCACTATTGAGTATATTGTGGTTATTTTTACAGAGGCTTTATCCAAGGAGTTTTTTTTTCTTAACTAATGATGAAACCCCCGGTTCAGCCTTCTCCTATCACTTGAATAAATTTGGAATATACCCCTATATAGACTTTTATTGTGTTGTAAAATGGGGATAAGGTTATTCTTAACTCTTTATAAAAAATTAAGAATGTGTTCACCTATTCTCTAAAACTATTGATATTCCAGTATATATTTTTATTGATAAAAGTGAGATAATTCAAAAGTTGTGAATGCATGGATGTAGTGGAGAATATTAAGATTACTTGAAAAATATCTATTGTCACCTTTGGTGAAAATTCTCAAAAATCACTAAATTTTGTTATGGTGTGTCGTTAAGATACATCTCTTAGGAGATACTCTATAATTTAATGTTTTTTTGATGAAGTTTTAAATTTCTAACTAGGTTTAATAATCTTTAGTTGGTAAGAGTTAAATTGAGTTGACAGAAAATCCAAATGGCAAGAATGATGTACCCTATAGGATAAAAGGAAGAGATTTTATTTATTTTCAACCATATATTGGATGAAATGGGGGATGATTGTGAACTTTGTTGAAGTGTTTCTGTGATGTTTGATGTTTTCCGATAGTGAGTTTATGTGATTATATTCTCATTTGTAATATTATAGAGTTGTGACTATATCCTGTACTACATAATAATTACATAGACTTCATAATATTTACTCTAAAACATCATAATATTAAATATATAGTTCATAAGAATCATTTAAAACATTGTAATATTAATATATAGTAAATAATATTAACGAATGGATATATAAGGGTCATTAGTGGACTTTATAAGATTACATTATGGTTTTATAAGAATCAATTCTGAGTTTTTAAGATTAAAATTTAAGTTTAAAAAATTATTTTAGGCTTTATAAGATTAATTTAGTCATACAATGTGAGTGATGTATGAGATTTAAAAAAGGTAAAGACACATAATGGAATGATACAATTATTTTAATCTTATGAAAATAGAGAATAGTTATAATCAATAATTTTTAAGATTAATTTTTAATTTTATGGGATGATCTTACTGAGTTGAATAATTTTTGAAAATATATTAATAGTGAGAATCTGAAATTGAGAATTTTGAATAATGATAATAAACATAATGATACTAAAACATTTATTCAATGATTCATTCATTACAAAAACTCAAATAGGTGTGTGATTCAAGTAGCTTTAATCCAAAAAGATAAATGTATTGGCATGAAGAATAATAACCAAAAATATATGCTTTAATAATGTTGTTCCACAATATGCTATCAAGAAATTTAAGTAAAAAAAATAATGAACGTTCTATTGAATTGGAATATTTTTTCTAAAATTTAAATAGTGATAAGGCAATGTTATTCTGGTGCACATTAATAATATTAAAATTATTTTATAGTGATTAACATATGTTTTATCAAGTGATGTGTTCCATGATGAGATCCTAATATCCATTAGAATGTTGAATAAGAGTTCAACCAAATCTGATACAATGATGTGTTAGAGATCACTACTGGGTATTTGTTTAATTTGAAAATTCATTTTGTTAAAAACTTGTTTCTTGTTATCAGAGATAAATATTTTTCAATTATTATATTTTATCAGCTATGTTGTAATGAAATATAATAATTTTATCCATTCGAATTCATTAGTGTAATTTTTTAATAAAGGAATTAATATTTAGTGATTGCGGTACATGTTCTCTTCCATTAGATTAATGAAATATGGTGGATTGTGGTGGACGATTCAATTGAATTAAATATCATGAATATTAGATGAAAATTAGGTTTCCTAAATTAATTTTAATTTATGAATGTGAAATATAATCACATATGGGATGGAATTTTGTTTTTTTAGTTTGTGAAAAAAAATAAAGATCTAATAAATATTGTATTATATGGGAGCTAAAAAAGATAAAAAGAAGCTATATCTTAAGTTGGGAATCTTACAGAGAATAAAAACTCAATAAACCTAAGACATTAAATGGATCAAAGATAATATATAGATTTTTTAGAATATATTCATGTAGTGAGAATGAATCAACATATTCATTCATCATTTCTAAAGATGTATTATCTAGAGTCTCCATTGATGAAGAGGTGAGTGTATCTGTATCTAAAATTCTTGAATTCTTTATGAGTATTCTCTTTATCTATTGTTGGAGAATATTCAATAAGTATTTGATATTTATACAACCTAGTTTGTTTTGTATTAACTATAACTAATGAGATTAAATATAAAATTATAGTGGAGGGATGAATTTGGAACTATAGGTGATGTATGATACCTACCTACCCATTTTAATTTGGTTTTCTTATTATAGTGGAAAATATATAGATTAGGATCAAAACTAGGTGCAAGAATTAGTAGGTTCTCACATTGAATCCATAACTTTTATGAACTTCATGTGCCTTGTGTTATTTTATTATTTCATTATTTATGAAAGGATAAGTATTTATCCCTATCTCATCAGTAGTTCAAACACTAGTGGATTAATTTTAAAAACCTTGTTGGAGGTTTATTTCTAAAGAAATTATTTTTAAAATATTCTTCATTACTGATTTATCCCTACCTCATCAGTAGCACACATAATCTTTGGTCACCATTATTCTAGAAGGTGTTATGATCATGAAACATTATTTAATTATTAATTACTAATGGTTATAGAGGAATCATAAAACTCTTATTGGTAAATATTTATTATTAAAAATATGGTGCATATAGATTTTTTTTATTTAGATGACTAAATTAAAATTGTTTGTTATATTGAATGTTATGATAATGTGTTTAATATATTATGATATATACATCAAATTAATGAAGAGTAAAAGGATATAATATGAATTATATTTTTGTTAAGGATATTATATATTACATTTTTGTGATAGAGATAATTTATATGTCATGTATTTTGTAAGGATAATAGATTAACCATGTGTTTGGCTATTACACACCTTGATAGACGTTCTGAGAATACACTAATATTGGATGAAGTGTGTATATTTAATATCAATTTGGATTGGTTTTCACATGGCATATTATGATGTGTTATATACACTTTATTAAATCATTATTTATATTACACTACTCACACAAGAACATGTTAAACTCAATGTGATTCTTGGGTTTATAGTGAATTATATAATGATTATTTCTCACACATTGTGCCTACTCACCTCAAGTGTGTAACACATTTATTTCATAGATGTAGGGAAGGGAATATGCCTTTGTAAATGAGAGTTTATGTTAGGTAACATCACTAGGATAAATTTAATAGCAATTTGGAGACTTATAGAGGATCTATTTATGATAATACTTTTTGGTTATTCCAGTTTCTTTAATATATTAAAATTTATGATAAAATAGTTATACATCTTATAAGTAGGAATATTTGGGATATAGACTTAGTGATTATTGATTATTATATTATGATTTTTTGAAAACGTCATCTTAACTTGATTTATTGTTACTGATTTATCATGTGATTAATAAATTAATAGTAAATCACTACTCAAGATATTCATTTAAATCCTTGATACTTTTTTCTAGCCTCTAGTTATTTGGGAGTGAAAGTGAGGCTTCATAAAATTTAATCTAGAAGAAATGTTTTTACTATTTGGAGACATTAAAAAATGGTGCTAGATTGGTTTTACATAATATGACATTGATATTTAAACAGAATGGTATAAATGAAACTATAGGTTGAATCTTGGTACAAAAAATATATTCATGTGAGTGACTAGATAAATCATATTAGAAGTATATATTTCTAGGGAAAGTGTGAGATTGGTTTTTTTATTTATAAAGGATACCTTAAGGTTTTAAATTAACCTTTATTGAGGAATAATAATGGGGTGTTCATGCATTATTTTTTCATATTGGGATATCATATGTGTTTGTGTGTATGAATATGGTTGATTTTTATTGGATTTGATAAAAACAATTTAATAATTTGTTTAATTATTATTAAACTAATTAGTGTTTACCAAATAGATTATTAATAATAATTTAGTTAATTGAAATCATATGATTAATATAATGTTATAATTTGATTCATTTGATATGATTGATCACATATATATATATATATGTTTCAAAATATTATATATGAATTTATTTGATTTGAATTTTTTAATCTTTTATTAGTAATTTTTGTTTTGTTTTTTATATAATTATAGAAATAATTATAATTTGATAAAACTCAAGGAAAAGAGGTGGAGTAGGAATGAATTTTTTACAATCATCTTCATGAAGAGTCTAATTATGTTCCTCTAATAGAACATCTAGGTACTTTAGAAAAGGTGCAGATTATGAATGTTTTATTAAGGTGATTCAACAATTGGATAGGAAACCTTATCTAATTTGGAGGTGATAATTGATGTAGTTTGATAACTTCAGCTATAAAACCCTTCTATTTTTATGTAATATTCACAATAATTGGGTATAGAGGAATGGTTAGAGGGATTGAGAATGATTTTTAAATTAATTAATTAACCAGGTAGAGTGATGATGGATCATGTTTTTTAGGATTAACATACAAAATGATACTGATGAGATATTATTGTACAAAAAAATAAGCCTAAATGTATAGAATTTGTGGAATATTAAATATAATTCCTTGAGAACAATTATTAAAAGATATTGATAAAGAAAATGGGAATGGGATTTATCGAGATAAATTAGGGTTACATTGCCATTTTTTTATGTAACTAAATTCATATATTTTATATAAATTTCTAAAACTATGGGTATCAGTGATATAGATAAGGATCATAACTTTTTATTTCGATTATAATTAAATATTAATTCAAATATGATACTATTTTTATAAATATTTATAGAATTATTAAATAAAAACTTGACCCTTGAGAATTATTTATAATATGGATGGAATGAATTATTTGGAATTAGTAATTAGTATTAAATAAAAAGAGGAATATTGTTGATTATCACTATGTAAGTGACAATCAAGGACCCATGGGAAGACTCCCTCTTCTTCATATAATTAAGGAAGGGAACATTTAGAGAGTTATAAACATGGATAAATGATCCATACTAGATATGTATGTCTTATTGAGCCCATGGAATTTCTTTCATATGGATTAATAGGAAATTTTTGAGGTTTTGTTAGAATGGCACTCAAAAGAGTAGAAGTTCACATTGTTTTTCCCTTTAGGAATATCATGATAAAAAAATTCACCAAATAAGATTAATAATTTAATTTCATCTAAAAGATTATATTGTAGTGGTGGTAGATCTTATTAGGGGTCTACTCAATGAGGATATATGTCTCAGAGGATTAAAAAGACTTAGTGATAGGGTTATAGGTGAGGTGCAATGTAGTTATTTATTATGGAATATCAACTGGATAATCCTAGATATAGATATTTAACAAATAAAGGTATAATGCAAGTCAATTCATGTAACGCCCCGACCCTAGTTTCCCAGAGTCGGTGCATTATTACATAACATTGGCATGATCACAAGAAAGATCAAAACTCGAAAGACCGATTGGTTTAGTAGCCTTGGAAACAATAGATATATTCATAAGTCTTACATTACATCATAAAATGAAAAACTACTACAAAAACATATTGTCTCCATAATACACACTCATATCCCCACATAATATCCCTGCAGGTCATTCATAATTTACTTCTTCACTTCCTGGGAAAAATAAAACATAGAAAAGGGGTGAGCTCAAATGCCCAGTAAGGATAACAATATAGCGGAAACTTTCATAAATAAGAATAAACATTTAAGGCAATGTATAAATAAAACAAAAGCCTTTTAAACTTGAACTTTTAACATAGTATGGCATAAATAAAATAAAATAATTCCATTTACTTATTCACATGGTTATTCTACTAATCGAATAATCACATGCAAAATCAATAACCACTTTCATAATGATGGAATTCATAATGCCAGACTATTATAACCACATAGCCAAGGCCTCGTGCCAAGACTACAAATAATATTTTGTCAAGGCCTTGTGCCAAGACACTAGTTTGTCTCATGAGACCTACCGATGCATCGAGGAGCTATTGCGGGCTCCACCCGTCACATATTAAGTCCAATGCATTCCCATATGAAAAGGTTTAAACATAACATAAACATTCGTATTAAAACTAGCATACGAAATGTCAATACTTTCACCATAAACTATGAATGGTATAAAAATAGCACATCCACATTCAAACATATCACAAAACTTTCAATACAATATATAAGTTTTGTATCATAATAAATCAACTTCAAATAATCTTAAAATCCATCAAAGGATGTTGACATAGATGAAATCAAAATTCTTTTTAAAGAAATATCTCCTTTTATTTTGAAATCATTTAATATCCATATAAAATAAAACATTTTCTTTGAAAATATTCTTATAAGCTTGTAAGGGAAGCTTTGAAGATTTTATAACGGCGGAAAATAGCTGCACCCGCCGTATAAGTTAAAAAAACATTCTTACCTTAATTCTGTCGAAAAGGTTAAAAAGGACCTTGTTTTGAAAACGATGGAAAGATTCCTTTATAAACCTCTTATAAAAAGTTAAACAAGGGTATAAATGACTTTAACCCATATTCTTGTAAATAATAAATATGTTTTGAAATACATTTCGAAGAAATATGGATGTGGATGATAAAGAAATCCCAGTAGATTATTACGTATAAACAACCTCGGATAATGAAGAGATTGTGAAATAACCCTTACCTTGTACTTTTCCTTGGTTGGGGTAGGTTAACCTCCTGTATAATGGTGAAATAATTGTTATTATATTATAAAAGAATAATATATATTAATATGATATCATATATGATCTTTTAACATTTATTTGTTAATAATATCTTAGAATTATCGTCGTTTCGGGTGTTAACTTACTTGTTTTCTTTTATATGTTTTGTTACGTAAGACATGTTTATAAAGGATAGGTTGTATATTATTCATATCCAGAATGATATAAAGTCCTTAAACATTATTTTTTAAATCATCAAATGATAATTATACTTGAATGGATACGATGGAGAATGAATCTCATCGCGTTCGTGGAGACGGTAGTCCGTACGTACGCACGAGCGACAACATCATTCTTTTGATATTAAAATAATATATAAATGGATGGTATATCATATATACATATTCATTAACATGTTATATTAATTATTTACATGAGTCAAACATCATTATTATACCCATCCAAATAATATTATATTGAATAACAATTACACCACGACGTGGAGACGGTAAGTCGTACGTACGCACGTATGGTGACATGTTATTCAAAGGGTGGATAGAATACTGAATATGGTTGTACCATATTTATAATAACATCACAGTATATATATGACACTGTATTTATTATTTTATAATGTTAACAACAAAGAAAGAAGAAGTGGAAGAAGAAATGAACTTGGAAAAGGGTGGTGAAATCATTACCTCTTCTTCGGGTTCTTCCTTTTGATTTGATCAAAAGGGATCTTTAGGTTGGCTTTATGATCAAACTAAGGCCTCTAGGTTGTAGTGAGGGATTTTGGGAGAGTATTTGGGCAGAGGTTGGCCGAACCAAAAGGCTTTGAAGGTGTGAAGAAATGAGAAGTAGGAGTGCCCTTTTATAAGAGGGGTGAGGGGCACCTTTGGAAATGCTAGAAATATTAATTTATAATAAATTCATATTCGGTTTATAATGGCTCCAAAGTTGATTATTCAAAGTTTAAGGTGGTTATAGGTCTAAAACCACTCAACCAAAAGAATTTAGACAGGTTTGGGTACTTATATTAACCTTATCTTTAAGTATTAACTCTAAGTTAATTAGTTTCACTTTTACAATGTCTCTTTGTATTTTTATATAATATGGTTAATAAACTTACTATATACATCCAAGATACCCCCAAGTGATCCATTAATGATGAACCTATCATGATATAAGTCTCTTGGCCAAACCTTAGATTTTTAGGAATTTAATATCAATTAATAATATAATATTTTTTTAAGAACTCTTTTATGTCAATTTTGACACTATTCAATAGTTGATTTTTGTGAAACTCATAACAGATTGATTACTTCGAAAAAAGTCAATTAAATCAATCCTAATATATCATATTATCCTAGAAAATTAGTTTAATTCATTAAAAGTTTCATATTATATTTATTTGGGTATTTATAATATCAATTATTTTAATTTTTCACTATTATAGTAATTAATTCATCATCACTGTGTCATAAATAAATTAAATTATTTAATGTCTAAAAATTATAAATGAACTATCACTATGTATGAAATCTTTTTATCTTTCTAATTAATATTTATAATCTAAAATCCAACATATAAAACCCTATGTAAAAATTGTTTAGCTAAAAGATATATGCTTGTGTCATTTTTGTATTCATTTTAACTTAATTAAAATAAAGTGTCCTTATCACCTACAAGTGGCACCATGGGGTCCCAAAATCGACCCAAATATGCCTATGGTCGAACATGTATCAACCAATAAGGCTAGGACACGTTTTAGGGTAATTTATTATTATTATTATAATATTTGTTAACCCTTATTTACCGGATTTACCCTTAACCATGGTAAATAAAATATTTACCGCAGTAATTATTCAAAATGTCTAAAAATAAAAGTCACCTATTTACACAATTTGAAAATCCTGATTCCAAATATGGAATCCATTTTTCTAAATTCAAAACACAGAAGTGGCAGAAATTAATTTAAAATTAATTCCCGCTGTCAAAACAAAAAGCGTGTTTTTAAGAGATAATAACTATCAAAAGATTGACACTTGTTTATGTTCGGTTTAATTGTAAAATTATGTCCAATGACCAAAATTATATTAAATGGTAAAAATATATTCTAAATATACTTTAAAACCACTCAAATTCATAATTTATCACTATTAATTATTTTGATTAAAAAAGTTGTTTTTAATTAAAATTTAGTAATTTTCACTATTCATCAAAATATGAAAGTTATCCGAAATGTACCAAAATTTCACCTTAGGATAAATTCGATATTCCGAATCCAAAAATGAAGTCCATTTTGAAATATAAAATATATATAATTTCAAAAAGTAGGTATTACTATTCATAACGGCTAGTTTGATTGGTTATGGTGTGTTAGAACTCGGTGTTGCGTACAACACACACTATCACATTATTCAAAGAGAAGCGTACCGTAGAAGCTTGGGGTGTTACATTCTCCCCTCCTTCAAATAATTTCATCCTAGAAATTTCTAGAATACTTATCACATGAAAAGACTCGGGTGGTTCTTCATCATAAGTTCCTCGGGTTCCCACGTTGCCTCTTCCATCTTATGGTTTCTCCACAAAACTTTTTCCAGACGCGTCGTCCGGTTTCTCAGTACTTGTTCTCTCGTATCAAGAATCCTGATAGGCTCTTCGCAATAAGACAGATCAGGTTCCAGTTCTAATTCCTCATAGGTGAGTACATGCGTTGGGTCAGGCATGTATTTCCTCAACAGAGATACGTGGAACACATCATGAATTTTAGAGAGACTTGGCGGCATTGCCAATCGGTAAGCTACAACCCCAATTAGTTCTAGAATTTCGAAGGGTCCGATGTACCTGGGACTCAATTTACCTTTCTTACCAAAACGTATGACTCCCTTCCATGGATATACCTTTAGGAAAACATGATCACTGACTTGAAATTCCAAATCCTTCCTTCGATTATCGGCATAGCTCTTCTGCCTACTTTGAGCTGCTCTGATGTGATTTTGGATTACCTTCACCTTTTCCATCGTTTCCTCCACCAGTTCTGGACCTACAAGTTTTCTTTCACCGACGTCATCCCAACAGGTTGGTGTACGACATCTCTTTCCGTATAACGCTTCATATGGTGCCATCTGAATACTCGAATGGAAGCTATTGTTATAGGAAAATTATACCAGAGGTAAATATTGATCCCACATACCCTGAAAGTCAAGTGAGCAAGATCTCAACATGTCTTCTAAGGTTTGAATAGTCCGTTCTGATTGTCCGTCTGTCTGAGGGTGGTAAGCAGTGCTCAAATGAAGTTCAGTATCCAGGGATTTCTGAAGACTTTTCCAAAATCTTGAAGTAAAACGGGGATCACGATCAGAAACAATCGATAAGGGTACTCCATGAAGTCTCACAACTTCATTAATATATAGTCTTGCTAGACGTTCCAGGGGTAGATCTTCTCTTATAGCAAGAAAATGTGCTGACTTGGTAAGACGATCAACAATAACCCATATTTCATCGTTCCTTCTAGGAGTCTTTGGTAGCCCCATGACAAAGTCCATCGTAATATTGTCCCATTTCCACTCCAGTATTGGAAGATGTTGCATGACTCCTCCAGGCTGTTGCCTTCCAGCTTTCACTTGTTGACAAACCATACATCTTGACACAAAATCAGAAATCTCCCTCTTCATGTTGTCCCACCAAAAATGTTCCTTCAAATCTCTATACATTTTGGTGCTCCCAGGGTGTATATAGAAATTGGAACTATGAGAATCATCCAGCAATTACCTTTTTAGATCAGGTAAATCGGGAACACAAAGTCTCTTCCCGAATTTCAAAATTCCATTTTCATACACAAAGTCTCTCAATCTCCCATCATTCATAGCTTTAATCTTCTTTTGAAATTCTTCATCATCGGTCTGATAACTCTTAATCCTTTCTAGTAAAGATGGTTTGGCAACCATTTGAAAAAGCATTGATGTTTCACCTTCCCTGGTTATTCCCATGTCCATCTTCACTAGATCCATGAAAATTGGATCCCTTTCAATTCTCATCATGTTCAAAATTCCATGGTCTTTTCTGATCAAAGCATCTGCCACCTTGTTTGCTTTCCCTAGGTGGTAGTGTATCATGAAATAATAATCCTTGAGTAAATCAAGCCATCTCCTTTGCCTCATGTTGAGTTATTTTTGTGAGAAAATATACTTCAAACTCTTGTGATCAGTATAAATCTCACATTTTTCACCATAGAGGTAGTGCCTCCATATCTTCAAAGCAAAGATCACAGCTGCAAACTCTATATCATGAGTAGGATTGTTTTGTTCATGAATTTTCAACTGTCGTGATGCATAGGCAATAACTCTATCATTCTGCATAAGGACACAACCAAGTCCTTTCTTCGATGCATCACTATAAATAACGAACCCATCATTCCCCGATGGTAGAGTCAATATAGGAGCATTGACTAATATTTTCTTCAGTTCTTCAAAACATTCTTCACAATCTTTTGTCCAAACAAATTTAACCCCTTTACGTGTGATCTTCGTTAATGGGTTATCCAATCGGGCAAAATTCTGGACGAAACGTCGATAATAACCTGTCAAACCAATAAAACTGCGTACCTCAGTTTTACTCGTAGGTTCTGGCCATTCTTGGATTGCCTTGGTCTTAGAAGGATCAACATAGATTCCATCTTTAGAGACAATGTGGCCAAGAAAAGAAATCTCCTGAAGCCAGAATTCACACTTGCTAAACTTCCCATATAATTCATGCCTCCTCAGAGTCTTCAAGATAATGCGCAAGTGATTTTCATGATCTACGTAGGTTTTGGAGTATACCAAGATATCATCAATAAATACCACCAAAAATTCATAGAGATACTCCTTGAAAATTCTATTCATCAGATCCATGAATACAGAGGGTGCATTAGTCAATCCAAAAGACATTACAGTAAACTCGTAATGCCCGTACCTGGTTCGAAATGTTGTCTTCGGAATGTCTTCCTTCTTTACACACAACTGATGGTATCCAGATCGAAGGTCAATCTTTGAAAAGTATTGAGCTCCATGTAGTTGGTCAAATAAATCATCAATACGAGGTAGGGGATACTTGTTCTTTATCGTTATAGCATTGATCTCCCTGTAGTCGATACATAACCTCATAGATCCATCTTTATTTTTAACAAAAAGAACAGGGGCTCCCCATGGGGAAACACTAGGGCGAATAAATCATTTATTACTCAATTCCTCTAGTTGTTTCTTTAGTTCTACTAACTCTACAGTGGCCATTATATAAGGGGTCTTCAATATAGGCCTTGATCCAGGAATTAAATCAATGGAAAACTCAACTTCCCGTTCGGGAGGATGTCCAGGTAAATCTTCCAGAAATACATCTACAAATTCTTTCACAACAGGTACATCCTCTATTTGAACATTCCTTTCCTCACCGACAGTTATTTCATTCTCTTCCTCCCCAATAATTGAATTAAGTTGAGCTACTGGGGGTGGATCTAAATAAGAATTAGGTGGTGACAATTCTGCTCTAAAGATAAGGTGTTCTTTATCATTATCATCAAGAATCGTAACCTCTTTCTTCTTACAATAAATCTTCGCATCATAGTCCGAAAGCCAGTCCATACCGACGATTATATCAAACTCAATCATAGGTATGATGATGAGATCAGCAGATAACGAACATTTATGTGCTCTAATGGGGACTGATTCACAAAACTTTGTTGCAATGATACTTCCCTTAGGAGTTTTAACTGACAACTCCCTTATTAAATCAAATTGGAAATATCTAATTTTCTTAGCAAACTGGGAAGATATGAAACAATGCGATGATCCAGAATCAAATAATGCATTTTCTAAACTTGAGGAAACCATTGAATTACCTGCCACCACGTCTTTCGGAGCTTCTACCTCAGCAGTAGTGATAGCATAAGCCTGGCCTTGATCCCTTGGCCTTTTCTGAGGTAAGTTCTCCTGACGCTTAGGACATGCATTTGCATAATGCCCCATCTCCCTGCAATTATAGCACTGAACGTTGGTAGCTTCCTTCTTCCCCTTGCAATCATGAGCTTGGTGGCCTTTTTCACCACACTTGTAACGGACTCCCATTCCCTTCAAGCAAGTACCAGGGTGTTTCTTCCCGCATTTACCACAGGATGGATATTCAACCTTTCCCTTCTTCCCTTTATTTCCATTCCCAGATTGATCAGCAGGTCTCTTCTTCTCTTGCTTTTCTTTAAAGTCATAAGACTTAGAGAATTCCTTTTCGGTCTTGATAGCACATGAGACAATGTCTTCGTACGACGAAAAGGATTGTGAGACTAATGCTTGACGGAGAAATGGTTTTAACCCATCAAAGAAATGATCAATCTTACTTATTTGGTTACGTATATAATCACCAACGTACCTTGCTAACCTTGTAAAGTTAGCCTCATACTTTGTGACATTCTCATCCTCCTTCTGTCTCAGACTTAGAAATTGCCTTCCCATATCTGCTCGATGGTCGCGAGGAAAGTATTTTTCTAAAAACAGATCTTTGAACTCCCTCCATTCCATATTTGATACTTCATCATCTTCCTTCGTATTTTAAATCAATGACCACCATTGATCAGCATCTCCAGTGAGGCGGTAAACTGCCATGATAACTTTTTCCCTTTCACTGCTCCCCAAAGCCTGAAATATTTTCTCTAGGGAAAATATCCATTGCTCAGCTACTAAGGGATTTGTACTCCCATTTAACGTTGGTGGTTTTTGCCTCATGAATCGATATAACATTGATCCTCCATGCTGTGGATCAGGGTGCTCCATACGGGTAAGGTTATTATTCATAACCTGAGTGAGTTGTCCCAGTATGGTGATTAGCTGATCGGCACCAGTTGCATCACCAGCTCCACTATAATTATCTTAAGCGGGAGGGAAATCCCTACATGGAGTGCGTGCATTGATACGGTTTCCATTTCTTCCACTAGGCGCCATTTCTAAACAATGGCATAAACTAGATCAGTTTATGAATCAAAATACATAATCCCATACTTATAAAACACTTAACATAAATTAAACTATTTATGGATATAATCCATAATCATAAAAATGTTTTCTTTGAGGAATTATATATTCATAAACCCTTCATAATGATTTGTAAAGAAAATAAGAGTTATCCTAAACATATTCCCCGGGAGTGTCGTAACCAAGAGTGCAGCAAGGCCCGTTGTCGTGCACCAGTTCCCGTTCGAGTCTAGCTCAAAGCGGTGTTTTCGGGTTTTACCCCTAGGTACATCTGTGCCAGAGCCGCCTCTACCTGCTCATATCCAGACAGGGATGTATTGCTCGGAAAACTCACAAAATCTCTACAATACCAGAATTCTAGGAAGTTCTTCTATACTAATCCTCAAATTTCATCTTAGGTCTACGTGCTCTAATCAGAGTTTATCTAAATCTAGCTTCCAAGGTTTGTACTAAACTTCCTATGATACCAACTGTAACGCCCCGACCCTAGTTTCCCAGAGTCGGTGCATTATTACATAACATGGGCATGATCACAAGAAAGATCAAATCTCGAAAGACCGATTGGTTTAGTAGCCTTGGAAACACTAGATATATTCATAAGTCTTACATTACATCATAAAATGAAAAACTACTACAACAACATATTATCTCCATAATCCACACTCATATCCCCACATAATATCCCTGCAGGTCATTCATAATTTACTTCTTCACTTCCTGGGAAAAATAAAACATAGAAAAGGGGTGAGCTCAAATGCCCAGTAAGGATAACAATATAGCGGAAACTTTCATAAATAAGAATAAACATTTAAGACAATGTATAACTAAAACAAAAGCCTTTTAAACTTGAACTTTTAACATAGTATGGAATAAATAAAATGAAATAATGCCATTTACTTATTCAAATGGTTATTCTACTAATCGAATAATCACATGCAAAATCAATAACCACTTTCATAATGATGGAATGCATAATGCCAGACTATCATAACCACATATTCAAGGCCTCGTGCCAAGACTACAAATAAGATTTTGTCAAGGCCTTGTTCCAAGACACTAGTTTGTCTCATGAGACCTACCGATCCATCGAGGAGCTATAGCGGGCTCCACCAGTCACATATTAAGTCCAATGCATTCCCATATGAAAAGGTTTAAACATAACATAAACATTCGTAGTAAAACTAGCATACGAAATGTCAATACTTTCACCATAAACTATGAATGGTATAAAAATAGCACATCCACAGTCAAACATATCACAAAACCTTCAATACAATATAGAAGTTTTGTATCATAATAAATCAACTTCAAATAATCTTAAAATCCATCAAAGGATGTTGACATAGATGAAATCAAAATTCTTTTTAAAGAAATATCTCCTTTTATTTTGAAATCATTTAAGATCCATATAAAATAAAACATTTTCTTTGAAAATATTCTTATAATCTTGTAAGGGAAGCTTTGAAGATTTTATAACGGCGGAAAATAGCCGCACCCGCCGTATAAGTTAAAAAAACATTCTTACCTTAATTCTGTCGAAAAGGTTAAAAAGGACCTTGTTTTGAAAACGACGGAAAGATTCCTTTATAAACCTCTTATAAAAAGTCAAACAAGGGTATAAATGACTTTAACCCATATTCTTGTAAATAATAAATATGTTTTGAAATACATTTCTAAGAAACATGGATGTGGATGATAAAGAAATCCCAGTAGATTATTACGTATAAACAACCTCGAATAATGAAGAGATTATGAAATAACCCTTACCTTGTACTTTTCCTTGGTTGGGGTAGGTTAACCTCATGTATAATGGTGAAATAATTGTTATTAAATTATACAAGAATAATATATATTAATATGATATCATATATGATCTTTTAACATTGATTTGTTAATAATATCTTAGAATTGTCGTCGTTTCGGGTGTTAACTTACTTGTTTTCTTTTATATGTTTTGTTACGTAAGACATGTTTATAAAGGATAGGCTGTATATTCTTCATATCCAGAATGATATCAAGTCCTTAAATATTATTTTTTAAATCATCAAATGATAATTATACTTGAATGGATACGATGGAGAATGAATCCCATCACGTTCGTGGAGACGGTAGTCCGTACGTACGCACGAGCGACAATATCATTCTTTTGATATTAAAATAATATATAAATGGATGGTATATCATATATACAGAATCATTAACATGTTATATTTATTATTTACATGAGTTAAACAACATTATTATACCCATCCAAATAATATTATATTTAATAACAATTACACCACGACGTGGAGACGGTAAGTCGTACGTACGCACGTATGGTGACATGTTATTCAAAGGGTGGATAGAATACTGAATATGGTTGTACCATATTTATAATAACATCACAGTATATATATGATACCGGAGTTATTATTTTAGAATGGTAACAACAAAGGAATAAGAAGTGGAAGAATAAATGAACTTGGAAAAGGGTGGTGAAATCATTACCTCTTCTTCGGGTTCTTCCTTTTGATTTGATCAAAAGGGCTCTTTATGTTGGATTTATGATCAAACTAAGGCCTCTAGGTTGTAGTGAGGGATGTTGGGAGAGTATTTGGGCAGATTTTGGCCGAACCAAAAGGCTTTGAAGGTGTGAAGAAATGAGAAGGAGGAGTGCCCTTTTATAAGAGGGGTGAGGGGCACCTTTGGAAAAGCTAGAAATATTAATTTATAATAAATTCATATTCGGTTTCTAATGGCTCCAAAGTTGATTATTCAAAGGTTAAGGTGTTTATAGGTCGAAAACCACTCAACCAATAGAATTTAGATAGGTTTGGGTACTTATATTAACCTTATCTTTAAGTATTAACTCTAAGTTAATTAGTTTCACTTTTACAATGTATCTTTGTATTATTATATAATATGGTTAATAAACTTACTATATACATCCAAGAGACCCCCAAGTGGTCCATTAATTATGAACCTATCATGATATAAGTCTCTTGGCCGAACCTTAGATTTTTAGGAATTTAATATCAATTAATAATATAATATTTGTTTTAAGAACTCTTTTTTGTCAATTTTGGCACTATTCAATAGTTGATTTTTTTGAAACTCATAACAGATTGATTACTTCAAAAAAAGTCAATTAAATCAATAATAATATATCTTATTATCCTATAAAATTAGTTTAATTCATTAAAAGTTTCATATTATATTTATTTGGGTATTTATAATATCAATTATTTTAATTTTTCACTATTATAGTAATTAATTCATCATCACTGTGTCATAAATAAATTAAATTATTTAATGTCTAAAAATTATAAATGAACTATCACTATGTATTAAATCTTTTTATCTTTCTAATGAATATTTATAATCTAAAATCCAACATATATAACCCTATGTAAAAATTGTTTTGCTAAAAGATATATGCTTGTGTCATTTTTGTATTCATTTTAACTTAATTAAAATAAAGTGTCCTTATCACCTACAAGTGGCCCCATGGGGTCCCAAAATCGACCCAAAGATGGATATGGTCGAACATGTATCAAAAAATAAGTCTAAGACACGTTTTATGGTAATTTAGTATTATTATAATATTATTTTTTAACCCTTATTTACCGGATTTACCCTTAACCATGGTAAATAAAATATTTACCGCAGTAATTATTCAAAATGTATAAAAATTAAAGTTACCTATTTACACAATTTGAACATCCTGATTCCAAATATGGAATCCATTTTTCTAAATTCAAAACACAGAAGTGGCAGAAATTAATTTAAAATTAATTCCCGCTGTCAAAACAAAAAGCGTGTTTTTAAGAGATAATAACTATCAAAAGATTGACACTTGTTTATGTTCGGTTTAATTGTAAAATTATGTCCAATGACCAAAATTATATTAAATGGTAAAAATATATTCTAAATATACTTTAAAACCACTCAAATTCATAATTTATCACTATTAATTATTTTGATTAAAAAAGTTGTTTTTAATTAAAATTTAGTAATTTTCATTATTCATCAAAATATGAAAGTTATCCGAAATGTACCAAAATTTCACCTTAGGATAAATTCGATATTCCGAATCCAAAAATGAAGTCCATTTTGAAATATAAAATATATATAATTTCAAAAAGTAGGTATTACTATTCATAACGGCTAGTTTGATTGGTTATGGTGTGTTAGAACTCGGTGTTGCGTACAACACACGCTATAACATTATTCAAAGAGAAGTGTACCATAGAAGCTTGGGGTGTTACACTTCACCCTAGGATAGTGCACTATTTTATACTAATAAATGTCAATAATTTATCTATTCTTTTTGGGGTATGATTTAGTTTTTTTTTTGTAGATTCAATGCCTGGAGTACTAAATCTGGATACTCCACTGCGAAAAGAAAAAGATCCTATCAAAATATATCCAACCTTTTTCATTTTAATTAAATTTTATTTACAATTTTGGGTATTAATTATTCTATATATAATGGTATTTTACATGATTATATGTAAAAAGTTTGTAAAACATTTCCATCATCGCATTGATTGTTAATTGTGGAAATTAATATTATTTCCTTCTATAGTTCAGTCTAGTAATTTCTAAGAAGATTTTATTATTATAATTTTCTTATAGGATTAAATCTAGCTTAACTAAATATTATTATATAACATATTTAGGGGATGGTTCTTTGTTTATACTAGGGTGATGTTAGTATTTTTTTCCTCTTATGGTGGATTTCTTTCAGGACTTGTTTCCCATTTTTTTTTTGAATTTTCTATTGAGAGGAAAGTTGATATTATTATAAACTGTGATAGATTCCATGTCACATACATGACTTATTTTGAAGTTAAATTTCATTTATTTTCCATTAATTCTTTATTTTGAAGGGTTTCCAAAGGTTTTATGGAGGAATAGATGAGTTTTTATGAATTGGGCCAAACTGTGAGCCCAATTCCAGATTTAAAACTAAATTTTGTTTCTTTTATAACTTTTTCATTTTTTAATATTTTTTACCCATTAAAATTCCTAAATGGTCTCCTCTGACCTATTAACACCAAAATATAAATTTTACTTTATAAATCCATAATCATGGAGGATTTGGGTTATTATTTAAGAATTGGGCCAACCCGAAAGCCCATTTTTCAGTTTTAAAATGTTTTTTTATTTTTTAATATCATATTAAATATAATGGATTTTTCGGTGATTCCACCTCCCTATAGACCCTAAGGATCCCAGGCGCGCTTCCATTGCCTTTACCCCCTCCTTGGAGCTCTTTGAAATCACGAATTATGGCTGATCTTCATAGGGTGTCTCAAATCAGCCAGAATTGAAGAGGTAACATCATCCCTTCTTAACTCTCTCAATTCTTACTCTTTTACCTCCATTCCAGTTACTAAATTACCTCCTAAATCTTGTTCGAACAATACCTGAATTTTGGCTGTTTTCAATTTCAGAAACTATTGTTTTTGGAGTGATTAATTCAGGATACTTCAAGTAGGTGATTCTATTTCTTTCCTCTTTCAAATTGCTTAGGGTTTCTTCCCTAATTCATGAATTATAAAAATTCCAGAAGTAACAGTTCATGCCTAGGTTCTAAATTACTATATTTTGGGTGAAATATTGAGGTTTTAGGTTTCTTTTAACTTGAGGTGTGGCGGTCGTGCGGTTGATGCTTCGCCCCAATATTTGAGGGTTTCGACACATTCGGTAGGTGATTCCATGTGTAACCATTTAATGATGAGTTAGTTTGCTTGATTAAATAATTTTTCATGTTCCTTATATGTTGTTTATTATGTGAAAACCATTTTTGGTAGCAATAGTAAAGCATTTGGTATTAAAGATACATTTTTGTTTGAAGTATTTATTTTTCAAATGTATTTCTTGTGTTATCTCTTGTAGTAGTTTTGTAAAACGTTGAAGTGATTTATTAGTTGTTTAAAGGGGATTCCAATTTTGGTTGGGTAATAATATAGTGTCATGTGGTCCTAAAAATGAGGGTCTTTTAATGGGTTTTATGTGTGTAACCTTGTTATACTCTTTGAAAGTGTTTTATGGATTTGTGTGTTCTCATGTGTATCTTTTGCGATATTGTTCAAGGTGATTATATAACTTTTGAAAGTGGATTATTACATTTTTATTGGGATGAAAATTCTGTTTTGGTAAGATATTGGTGTGATTTTGGCTTAAAAATAGGTTTTTGATATGGGTTTTTTGTGCAAGACATATTTGCACCACTTGGGTTCTTTTTATGAAAATTGTAAATGTTTTAGTTGGTTAAACAAAGTGGGAAAAGGGTGCATATGTACTGTTTGGTATATGTGTTCACATATTATGGGGTTTTGAAAGGCTAAGTGATGTTTCAAGATTTCAAATATTTTTAGAATGTTTTGTAAATTTCTGTAATGTTTTAATAAATTGTGATGTTGGAGCGAAACTTGTTTGTGAGATCTTCCATGTAAGTTTAATGGTAAAATGATTTTGAAGGTAAAAGGGGTGTTATGTAACAAGTGAGTGGGCTATTATTAGAGTTGTAATATATTGTATTGGTTTTATAAAATTGTTTAATGAATTTTTGTAAGTGTTAAAGAAATGTGAAAAGTGTTGTGGGCTATTTTGGTGTGAGTGGGATTTCAAAATCAATTTGAATGAAAAGTGGACTTTTGTGACTTTTGTTGTATACATGTGGGCTGTTTGGTTAATTTATGATATGGAAATATTATTTTCTTGTGAATATTATATTCATTGACTTGTTGAACTTGTTTGAGCACAAAGGGAAAACCCAGGTATCTAGGTGGGTGGACGTGTACAAGTATGCTAGTGAATCCGTGGGGTTTGGCCTCAGTTTCACTTAGCAAGATTGACGCTTAAAACTCTAACTAAATTATGATGATGATGATTGGGGACCACTAGGTTATGGGTATGTACCCTACTAGTGGCTTGTGCATGAGAATGGATATTTTTGATGGTTACTCTCACCGAGATACGAGGTACCTGGGACCCACAACTAGCTAGTGGCTAGGGGTTATTTCCCATTGCTTGTGCTCACTAGATATTTTGTGCTTATCTTAGGCATACAGTATGAGTGGATGGAAAATTCAGTAGCCTTGGTATTTATTTTAAAAGTGTTTATTCTTTAAATTAGCCCACTTGAAAACTGATTTTTTTAAGTTGCATCTTTTAGAAATTATAACTAGAAATTACATGTTTTTGAAAACTTGCATGATTTTCATCTTTGAATGTTTATCGCATGGAATCTCTTAGTGGTGGTATCCTAATGGGCATTGTCTCACACCCTACTTACACCGTCTGGTGTAAGTATACTTGGTTATTTTTGTTCCAGTGGTTCGGTTTTCTAGCAGGTCCTTGGTGGTGAAGTCTTGCGGAGATGGCTTGAGGGAAGTGCCCCATGACATGAGGGTTCTTGGGCTATTTAATTTTGGTTTTGTACCTTTGGTATAGTATTTTTTAGTTTTTTTAATATATGTAATTCAGTTCTGAATTTTTGTAAAAGATTGTTTGGTTTGAAAAATCCAGATTCGTTTTATTGGATTCTTTTGTTGTTTTAAGTTTATAAACTCGGGTAAATCGTTCCCAATTCTCATTTTATGATACCCGGGCACTTTTTCCAGCCCGTGGGGATCGGGAACACCCTTCGGGCCTTGTCACGGGCTAGGTTTGGCACTAGTTTCGGTGGTGACCAGATTTGGTTCGTGACAAAATGGTATCAAAGGGTGGTTTGCTCTCTTTGGGTCATGTTATTTGGGGAAAAATCCGGATAATATGGAGTTAGGATTTTTGGGACTTTGAATTTCAGTTATGAGTAGTGTGGATGATCACTACACCTCATGAAGGGATTCACGTCTCCAGGGGATGTCGAGACCTTTCGGAGTCCTTTGGTTTTCTTGGTTTAATGATGATTAGGGGAAATGAAAAGAGGGTTGGGTTAATGGTCTCAGTAATCTCACAGGGCCTGGAAAGCCATGTGGAGCTGAGGATATTCCCAAGAACACTTTCTGTGATAGTGAAGTGATTGGAATATGGCCGCCAACCATATGTCCAAGTCACCCACTGAAACTAGTTTCCTCTCACATTGTCTTGGGTTCTTTAGTTTTGAAATCTTGGAACTTTGGTTTTAAAGTGACTTGGTTTTAAGAAGTGTAAAGTTTTTGTGAAATGATTTTCGAATAAATATGGAATGGTTTGATGTATGAAATATTGGAACTAAATATTCCGAATTATTTTGAAATGGAAAATGGTGTGCTTACACCTCTTTTGAAAGCAGAAACTATACTGAAGTTGGTTTTGAAAAAGTGTTTCCAATAGAGTTCTCTAATCTATCATAGGGTGTTTTGCTGGGATGAGATGTTATTAAATTGATGTGAATAACATGAAATTAAGTTCTTATATAAATGGTTGTTTCTTTATGAAAATTTTAGTAATATTTTAATTGGGATTTGGATCCCTTGGTTAGAAGTTTTGAGAAAAAGGATGTGTTGGTTGGCCGTTTTGGTTTTGAAAAGTGGAAAGAATATTTGTTTTAACCTTTGGTATTTCTGTGAGTGACCACATGCATAGGGTTATATGGGATGATGGATGGTTGATGGAATGACTGGATGAGTTCCGGGATGGATATGAGGAGGGTGCCCGGTGTGGCAGAAAAACATGCATGTGTGAGGCCCATGGGGTACCATTGGTGGATACGCTTACTGCTAAACTGTTTGTTCTCAAAGAATTACTTTTAAAGAAAAACATGATGTCTTGATGAATATTTTTGTATGGTTTGTATTATGGTTTTTTTAAAATGTTGATGTTGTGGGATGTTTTGAGTCCAAGAACCCCTTCTGTTTGAACTGTGTTTTGGGTTTGTGTTTGGTTGGTAAGCTGTGTTGTAGGGACGGTTAGTGGTATCTTTTGAAAAATGTTTTGGGATGCCTTTATGGTGGTTCCCTTCATGTGTTTGGAGCTAGTTTGTGGATTGTTTTGACAAATGGACCAGATTGGTTGGGTCCTTGGGTTCTCTCATTGGATAAGGTACGCCCCCATTAAAGGTTAATGCATAACTGAAGCGCAACCCAGATTGTTTCTCCATTGGAAAATCCTCCAGTTGATCAATATAAGGAATCTATTTCTTGAGCTTTTTAGATTGAGTATACACCCTTTCCTTTATTGGTTTTGTGTATCCTCTTGTGGTGGGAGATTGATTATGGATGGTTGAAAGTGACCTTAGCCTCTTAAGTTTCCAAATTTTTTGAAGTTGGATGTGTTCTGGGGTTGTTAGCATGGATGAGTATTTGGATAGTGTCTAAGAGGAACTCT
This sequence comes from Viscum album, assembly GCA_963277665.1. Taxonomy (NCBI): domain Eukaryota; kingdom Viridiplantae; phylum Streptophyta; class Magnoliopsida; order Santalales; family Viscaceae; genus Viscum; species Viscum album. Next base: position 1,891,144,882 of record OY728158.1, on the reverse strand, counting down.
CGGTCCTTCATAGTATCTTCAAAAAAAGAGTTCATGTTAAACTACCAGTGTGGAAAATCTGGTCATGAGAGGATATTATGGCCACTTTCTAGAATTGTGTGTTGTTTGGGGATGTTGTATAAATTCCCTCTCTATTCATTGTTTATATCAGTCGCAATGGTCATGTTCGGTGATGCCTTGTGATGTCATGTGCTCGATTGACCGTAAAGGTGAAAGTTGGGCGATCATCTGAGAGTCACTATTATGTTGGGAGAATGTCTACCTTGAAAAAAACATAAAAAAAATTCCATTTTAGAGGAAGGTGAGTATAAGTGTTATTTACTTCTATTGTTTCTCACCCGAACAAACAAGGTGTGATGTGTGTACATCTTCTAATCCCTTGTTTTAGGGAAATATCAAGTTAGGGTAAAGTGAGTTTGGAATGTGTTATGTCTTGGAAAAACTTATCATGGATTGCGGTGTAGTTGTTGTTTTCAATGAAAGAAGAATTCTCATTCAGGGGGTTTCCAAAGACTAACTGTAAGGCCGAAGAAGCTTCAATCATTTGACTCCATCCATAGGTCTCGGAGAGAAGCTGGCTCGTAGTCAGGGGAAATCACAGGGTCATTTAAACCCTTGTGCAAAGTCCTATCCTCAATATGAAAGATAAGAAGAGTTTAAACCTATGGTGTCATCATATTTCTTCTACTTTTCATGTTCGGTGGAAATAGGTGGAGGGCCTTGTACCCATGTCATCGCCCAATGTTATTCCCTCCCCCTTTGGTTTCCATTGAGTCTTTAGAGAAAGGTATGAAGTTTGGCTAGACAGGTTGACCACACGGTTTGCACTTGGTTAGTAGTGACCATGCCCCAAAAAGACCATGTAGATAGAAGAATATCCACTGTTAGTTCATGGTTTCCCAAACTGTGCAGACTAACCATGTGGTCGTCCCAACACTTTATATTTTGGGGTCTTTCTGTACCATCCCATGCTGGTCGATTAAGATGGTTGGTTCTTATGGTGGGGAGCCTATTTTTTTTTCCTGTACCAATAACTTAGACTTATACATGGTCAAGGATTGGTGGTAGGTAGTCTCGTTCGGATCTATCAAGCTACCTAAATCTTCCTTGGGTAACTATTGAGATTGGAGAGTGTCCAATGGTTTAGTTATAGCAAGGTATGTGTAACCTTGTTCGATGTTGTTGTTCGTTTGAGTAAATTGCTTGTGTCTTGTTCAGATAGTGTTTGAGGAGTTTTCCTTTGGGATAAAGCCTGAATGTGATTGACTGTTTCAGGAAAGTGGTGTATGATTTTTTTGTGAAGTATTCCTTCCTTAATTGATCACTGGAGGTGTTTTGTCCTTTGGGGGCGAAACCTGGAAAGGGAGTACATCTTGGTTTATCAGTTGGGTTTGGCTTTCGTATCTGGCATTTCTGTAGCTTTCCGGGGACGGAAAGTTTTCATGGTGGAGAGAATTGTCACATACCTGACTTATTTTGAAGTTAAATTTCATTTATTTTCCATTCATTCTTTGTTTTGAAGAGTTTCCAAAGGTTTTATGGAGGAATAGATGAGTTTTTATGAATTGGGCCAAACAGTGAGCCCAATTCCAGATTTAAAAATAAATTTTGTTTCTTTTATAAATTTTTCATTTTTTAATATTTTTCACCCATTCCAATTCCTAAATGGTATCCTCTGACCTATTAACACCAAAATATAAATTTTGAGCCTTTATAAATCCATAATCATGGAGGATTTGGGTTATTATTTAATAATTGGGCCAACCCGAAAGCCCATTTTTCAGTTTTAAAATGTTTCTTTATTTTTTAATATCTTATTAAATATAATGGATTTTTTGGTGATTCCACCTCCCTATCGACCCTAAGAAACCCAAGCATTATACCATTGCCTTTCCCCCCTCCTTGGAGCTCTTTGAAATCGAGAATTAGGGCTGATCTTCATAGGGTGTCTCAAATCGTCCAGAATTGAAGAGGTAACTTCCTCCCTTCTTAACTCTCACAATTCTTACTCTTTTCCCTCCATTCCAGTTCCTAAATTACCTCCTAAATCTTGTTCGAGCAATACCTGAATTTTGTATGTTTTCAATTTCAGAAACTATTGTTTTTGGAGTGATTAATTCAGGATAATTTAAGTAGGTGAGTCTATTTATTTCCTCTTTCAAATTGCTTAGGGTTTCTTCCCTAATTCATGAATTATAAAAATTCAAGAAGTTAGGTTTCGTCCCTAGGTTCTAAATTACTGTATTTTGGGTTAAATATGGAGGTTTTAGGTTTCTTTTAACTTCCTTGAGGTGTGGCGGTCGTGCGGTTGATGCTTCACCCCAATATTTGAGGGTTTCGACACATTCGGTAGGTGATTCCGTGGGTAACCATTTAATGATGAGTTAGTTTGCTTGATTAAATAATTTTTCATGTTACTTATATGATGTTTATTATGCAAAAACCATTTTTGGTATCAATAGTAAAGCATTTGGTATTAAAGTTACATTTTTGTTTGAAGTATGTATTTTTCAAATGTATTTCTTGTGTTATCTCTTGTAGTAGTTTTGTAAAACGTTGAAGTGATTTATTAGTTATTGAACAGAGCTGACAATTTTGGTTGGGTAATAATATAGTGTCATGTGGGCCTAAAAATGAGGGTCTTTTAATGGGTTTTATGTGTGTAACCTTGTTATACTCTTTGAAAGTGTTTTATGGATTTGTGTGTTCTCATGTCTATCTTTTGCGATATTGTTCAAGGTGATTATATAACTTTTGAAAGTGGATTATTACATGTTTATTGGGATGAAAATTATATTTTGGTAAGATATTGGTGTGATTTTGGCTTTAAAATAGGTTTTTGAAATGGGTTTTTTGTGCAAGACATATTTGCACCACTTGGGTTTTTTTTATGAAAATTGTAAATGTTTTAGTTGGTTAAACAAAGGGGGAAAAGGGTGCATATGTACTGTTTGGTATATGTGTTCACGTATTATGGGGTTTTGAAAGGTTAAGTGATGTTTTAAGATTTCAAATATTTTTATAATGTTTTGTAAATTTCTGTAATGTTTTAGTAAATTGTGATGTTGGAGCGAAACTTGTTTGTGAGCTCCTCCGTGTAAGTTTAATGATAAAATGATTTTGAAGGTTAAAGGGGTGTTATGTAACAAGTGAGTGGGCTGTTATGAGAGTTGTAATATATTGGATTGGTTTTATAAAAAAATTTAATGAATTTTTGGAAGTGTTAAAGAAATGTGAAAAGTGTTGTGGGCTATTTTGGTGTGAGTCGGATTTCAAAATCAATTTGAATGAAAAGTGGACTTTTGTGACTTGTGTTGTATACATGTGGGATTTTTGGTGAATTTATGATATAGAAATATTATTTTATTGTGAATATTATATTCATTGACTTGTTGAACTTGTTTGAGCACAAAGGGAAAACCCGGGTATCTAGGTGGGTGGACGTGTACTAGTATGCTAGTGAATCCGTGGGGTTTGGCCTCAGTTTCACTTAGCAAGATTGATGCTTACCACTATAACTAAATTATGATGATGATGATTGGGGACCAATAGGTTATGGGTATGTACCCTACTATTGGCTCGTGCACGAGAATGGATATTTGTGATAGTTACTCTCACCGAGATACAAGGTACCTGGGACCCACAACTAGCTAGTGCCTAGAGGTTATTTCCCATTGCTTGTGCTCACTAGATATTTTGTGCTTATCATCGGCATATGGTATGAGTGGCTAGAAAATTCAGTATCCTTGGTATTTATTTTAAAAGTGTTTATTCTTTAAATTAGCCCACTTGAAAACTAATTTTTTTAAGTTGCATCTTTTAGAAATTGTAACTAGAAATTACATGTTTTTGAAAACTTGCATGCTTTTTATCTTTGAATGTTTATTGCATGGAATATCTTAGTGGTGGTATCCTACTGGGCATTGGCTCACACCCTACTTACACCTTTGGGTGTAAGTAGACTTGGTTATTTTTGTTTTCGTAGGTTGGGTACAATTTATTTGTTCCAGTGGTTCGGGTTTCTAGTAGGTCCTTGGTGGTGAAGTCTTGCGGAGATGGCTTGAGGGCGGTGCCCCATGACATGAGGGTTCTTGGGCTATTTAATTTTGGTTTTGTACCTTTGGTATAGTCTTTTTTAGTTGTTTTAAGCTATGTAATTCAGTTCTAAATTTTTGTAAAAGATTGTTTGGTTTGAAAAATCCAGATTCGTTTTATTGGATTCTTTTGTTGTTTTAAGTTTATAAACTCAGGTAAATTGTTCCCAATTCTCATTTTATGATACATGGGCACTTGTTCCAGCCCGTGGGGATCAGGAACGCCCTTCGGGACTTATCATGGGCCAGGTTTGGCACTGGTTTCGGTGGTGACCAGATTTGGTTCGTGACATTACAAGACCATATATATACCCCAATACTAAATATATCCAAATAAACTAAGATAATAAAAATTAAAATGGGTTATTTTCAATTTAGAGATTCATTAGACAAATTGAGTCACCTTGGGTTTCACTGGTTCTTTTCCCCAAAGGTTTATCAATTGAATATAGAAATTTGAATTATTTTACAATTAAAATATAAATCCATTTCAATGGATTGATAACCTATTTGATTAGTTAATATGGAGTACATTTTTTTATAAGATCATACTTTGTTCATGATATCATTTTCTTATGTTGTGAGTTTAGGATTTAAAAAGAGAGAATTCATTATTATAAAGGTGCATTTTAACTTCTTGTTTATGTCATTAGAGGTAACAAATGCTCTAACCATTTTCATGGTTTTGATAAATTGGGTCTTTTATCATTATATAGGCTTGATTATGATTGGGTTCAATGATGAAATGGGTATATATTATTAACCATATAAGAATAATGTATAATATTATAACTATTTTCTAGGATAATTTAAGGGCTCATAGATTTACACTATAACATTAAAATTTCATTTATATGTTGTGTATGTGAATATTCATGGATATGTATGGAAAATATATACATCCTAAAAAGATGTTCAGGTTATGTAATAGGAAGTACCTAATAATGTTTTTTTATATTTAGAGTTTATTAGGGATTTTTGGCCACTATCACCAATTTATTTAGGTCTTAACTCTTTAAACTCTTTATATAATGGAATTGACTACAAATGGGTTGAATTTATAATGTAATTACCTATTTCAGGCATCATTTATAGATCTGAATAAGAGAATTAACTTTACACTGATTCTTATATCACATGATCCTTGTTAGAGTTATGAGATTTGTTATGATACATCTGACATGAGTCTAGGTGGACTGTGGATGTAGGAGGGTCATTTTGTATAATATGGTTCTTTGAGACATTATATGCACAAGACGAATTATCCTACCCATTATATATATTTGGAATTTATAGTGCATGCACTCAATAGTTAGAAACGTTATTTATTTATTCATAATTTTATGATATATATTAATCATTATATTTTGAAATACATTTTCATTGAATAATATTTTAATATTTAGAAGAGAATATAGGATAGATATCTTTAATAATTTTAATTTTGATATGATATATACTCTTATAATAATTTCAACTTATGGTCTGACTAAAAATATTAATGAAAGTGATTAAAATTAATTACTGTGATTAAGAGAAAAATTATGTTAACAAAGTACTAAACCTTAAATTTAAGATACAAAACGACCAGTAAACTTGTACAAACCCATTTTCTGGCCATGATTCGTCCATGAACCTTAAATTATTAATTTCTGTATGTTTTTTATGACTTTCATTAGGTACAAATGTGGGTATACCTTACTTGTTTTCAAAAATACCAAATGTGTGATTTCCCTTCAGTATAAAAGGACACCACCTCTCACTCTTTTTAACACCTATCAAACCTATTAGGTTCAGACACCATCTAACCAACACACTTCATAAAATCCTTACCCTCTTTTTAATGTCCTCCCATTTTTTAGTAATCAATCCAATTAAGCCTTTTGGTAAAAACCAAAAGTAGATACTTGATTAAGTGGTAATATCTTCTCTCAAGACAATTTCATTTATTTTTTTATACACTCCCTCCACTCTATTTATTCCATTATTGTATAAAACATATTCTAAATATACTAGGAATTTTTTTCTAAGTCTTTGATCTAAAATTACACACACTTCCATTGAATGGATAACGAACATGCTATTTATGTGTACAGTGAACTACCGCCTCACAAAACGATGATTGTTCGTTCTTCCTTTACCACCTATCATGGTGGGAATTATGACGAAAAAATATATATATATATAATATATATGATCTTTATTATTTCAGTATTCTTCTTTAATCCTTATAAAACACATATCTGTATACTTTCCATTTGGTGTAAATACAATAATTTCATTTGAGGAAGTGTGGACAACCGCCCCCTTAGAAAGATGTGATTCATCCACACACTACATGGAATGTATTAAGGATTTTTTAGTGAAAGTATATGATATATAATAGATAAAAATTCTACTCTAATTATATTATATACATATATAAATAAACATATATTTAATTTACTTACTTTCCTTCAATACGTTAGTAAAATGGAAGTAATGTTCATGTGTATGTATTGCCTACCATCTCCATGAATGGTGTATTAAATTTCATAATTCTAAATATTATTATAATTTTTATATACCAAATATTAGTTATATTTATACCATGTTTTACATTCTTGATAAAATGATATTTTTATAAGGACCAATGATATAACAAATTAAGACACATGCGAAAAATAAAGTGAATATTACCCAAAGCGTAACCTTAACATATAATTGTTAACAAGATGGAAACATAAAGTCATAATAATACCATATATTAATTTATATAAGAATATAGTTATTTGGAATATATATAATAAAATTATATTTATTATATATTAAGTTCTTATGATTATTAATAAATTCACGACACGAGGTAAGGGAATTTCATCACACTTTTTATTTCCATGAGATACATAATTTATTCCCCATAAATTCCTTTTGTGTGGTGTGTAACTAACCATGTATGAATTATATTATTATTATAAATAAATTTATCAGTATTTTTATATCCATTTTATGAACATTATTTCATGGGGTTTACAATTAAAAAGTTACCAAACCAGTAAAGTAATTATTTCTTAATTTTATTTCTTTGAGGCACATGACAAGTTATGAACCTATATTTTTCATGATGTATATACAACCTTTGAGGTTTTATATCATGAATCTCTTTAATTTTATGATATTTTAAGATTCATGTAATTTCATGTAGTGTATGGTTCAAAGATACTAAGTTGTATGATTTTATTGAAAAAATCTCATCGCTTTTGGAGATTGTTTATGATTAGGCTTCTTTTAATAAAACCTTATGATCCCTATATAAATAACACTCATTAATTTTATTATCATATGGTTATTCATGATATATTAATGTATTTTTTCCATTTTTCCACTCTTTGGTACCTAAGATAGTAAAGACAGATTTTTATGAAAGCCTGACTTTACCCTCTCTTCGGTCAGACATTTGTGCTCCCTCAAACCATGTTTTCTAAGAAGTAAAGTTTAAAAAAATTTATAATATTAACCTATGATCAGTAAAATAAATTATAACCATGTTTTAATTTTTAACCAAAGTGTTTATTTTAAAATAAATAATCCTCTGGTCATTTTCCAGTTGAATCACTTTTCAAACCATTTTACAGTATAAAAGGAATGTTTGGTGTGAATAGATTTACCCACCATCATGACCAGCATTCCCTTGGAACTTTCATGACAAGATAAAAAAATTATTCTTTTTAAAATAAACTTTTTTCTTAATATTATGTATATTCACTATTTTTAAATTGTATTTCAATGAAAAAAGTTTTCAAAAATGTTTTATGTTTTAAAAATAAATTTGAACATTTCAATGAATTCCTTATAAGTTTTCAATGTATTTTCAATGAAAATAATTTTTAAAAGTTTTTATATTTTAAGTATAATTTTTAAAATAGTAAGGGATATATTCCTCAAGGAATTTTTTAAAATAAATTTCAAAATTATTTCACATCTAATTTAATATCTATTGAAGTTACTCATACATTTCTGTAAAATTATCCAAATGTTCCATACATATTATTTCTCTTAATGGTTTAGGTTTTTATGGAATGAATTTTATGAAACCCCATTTCTCCTTCATGGGTTACATGTCTATTAATACCATTAATCATCCATGATTTTTTTGTTTATGAAGCCTATTCCTCTTCAACAGGTGATATGATTATGAAAAGTGTTTCTCATCAATGGGTTATACCATGATAAATGCTTATGAAACCCACTTCCTTTCAGGGGATAATTTAGGATGAAATGAATATGAAACGTGTAAATTTTTCATAGTTTATGATATGATCTATTATTATGGGACATGATATTATGAAAGTTTTATAATTTTGTGGAACATGTATGTGTGAGTTTAATTATGTGACAGGTGGGACCTATACCTCCCTCCAATGCATTGGGTAATGATGGATGAATCATGAGTATAAATGTTTGGTATGAACCTCATTAAATGTGAAAAATGTTATTGTTGTACATAATTTCATGTCCATAAGTTTATGTGTGAAGCTAATTATATGTTCACAATGTTACTAGTGAACCTTATTATGTACTCATAATGTGTTTGGTGAACCTGATTACATGTTCACAATGTTATGCATGGAACTGACTACATGTCCATAAGTTTATGTGTGAACCTGGTTACATGTTCACAATGTTATGCGTAAACCTGATTAGATCTTCACAATAATATAAATGGACCTATTTTCATGTCCATAAGTTTATTCATGAACCTGATTACATGTTCAAAATGTTTGTGTGATCTCGATTTCATGTTCACAATATTATGTGTGGACCTGGTTTCATGTCCATAAGTCTATGCGAGGGCCTAATAGATATCCTTAATGTGATTTTTAAACATTTTTATACTTATAAATGTTTATGATGTGATACGTTGATGTGTATACCATAATTTAATGTCTTATTCATATGTTTTTCATTAATGGATTATGTTTTCAAGTATCTTATGATTCATATCTTATAAACTGCTAATATTTATGCCATGATTCATGTTTAGAATCATTGATATGCATGGTATGATCTTTTAATGATACGAACATGTTTCATACCCTTATGTACATGTTATGATTATGAGTTTATTTTATTTACCCTTACTAAGAAATCAATCTCACCTATTTATTATGTTTCCTTTCCCTAGGTTAGGAAAAAAGGTTTTTAAATAAAATTACTGAGGGGGTATTTCTGGGAAACATTTAAGATATTTCACTCAGTTAGAAGATTTTTTTTTCATGTTTATAAAGGAACTAAATTAATATGGTGTATGGTTGTCTATTTTTATAATGTATTATGTATTCCAAAAAAATTATATAATTTATATGTACATTAAGATAGGGTTATTATAGTTGTTATCTGAGAAAAGGTTTTTTCAACCTTTGGATACTAGGATGGGAAAATCATAGTGAGAACTATTAGGACATGTATAAGGATAAATCTAAGGATAATGGAAAGTAATATAAAATGTAATATAATTTTTGTAAAGTATAGAGTGAGTGGTTTCTTAGAAATACATTAATGTCTGGATACTATAAGTAGATGTGGATCTGGAACAAATGTACCTAGGTGTAATAACTCAAAGAAGATGTCTTGGTCCTAACTCAGTGTAATCTTGTACATGAAAGCGGGCCTTTCAACACACCTGGTTTGACACTCCCCAGGGATATGATTTTGGAATTCACATATTATTCACGATCAATCATGAAGGATTTAAATAGAAGTTGGATATTAATAACCTAGGATAAAGTTATGGTGTCATATATTAATAATGTTGTCATAATTTAGACATCCTATAAGTGACTTTTCATGATTATGTGGTTCCTTAATATGATACATATTTCTTACTCTATACTTTTCATTTTAGTCAATGTATGGAAACCAAAGGAACCTCTTTAATGGTGATTTTGATGGACAATGAAATGATTGTTCTTTTGAGAATACAAATGTTATGGGAGTTAGAATGAAAAACATCATTGTTATGCTAACACTTCTTTCTCAAGATATGAATCAAGATGAACTTCCAAATGAGGAAAGTAGGGAACAAAGTTCTGTTGATTCCTTCATGAGGCAACATCCACCTTCTTTCAGTAGGTCTTTTGATAAATTATTTTCTTTAACACTAAATCAATACCACAGAAAAGATATTATAAGTTATCTAGTGTTTGGATCATGAGAACGTCATTCTAGCTATTTATCAGTAAGAATATAAAGTATACCAGTTGTTGATTATAATCAATAATACAAGGAAGAAAGATGAAATTGAATCCATGTGTTGGGATGACTTCAAGAACTTATTCTTAAGTAAGTAATTTTCTCATGTTCTTCGTAAAATATGGAAAACGAGTTCCTTGATTTAAATCAAAAGGATAATGAACCTATTGGTACCTATGAAGATAATTTTTCAATACATTCAAGGTATGGATTAGGTATTATCATCTAACCTGAAAGTACAGTTGATAGGTTCTTTAGTGGCCTAAATCCAAGTCTAAGAATGGTGTTGTATATAAGATACTTTAGTAGCTATTAAGATATTGTGAATTTTCCAATAAATGTGTAAATGGAGGATGGAGTTTCATATCAATATTTTGGTTTTAACAATAAAATTAAGATGGGTTTTAATGGACTTTCTAAAAACCATGGACAGAAGAAAAATTTTCTAACTCCTATGTGTCAAAACTAAGGGAAATATTACTTATGAGTGTTCCTAAAAGGAGAAAGAAAATATTTCATGTGTGGGAAGCCTTTCCACAAAGAAAAAAAGTGTAAAAGTGATTTGAAGAGGAAATTAAATGAAATGAATGGAGATAAATCTCAATAGAATAAACCATCCACACATCAGTGTTTTAAGTGCATAAAGTTTGGTCATTATAAAAATTTATGCCCCAATCAATTGGTTAATATGGATGATAATACACAATACCCTATGATGAAAAATTATAAAGGGAAACCTTATTAAATTTCGTTGGATTAAGTGAATGCTGATAATTAGGGAAAACTTATCCTTTTCACCTTAGTTGGTAAGTTTATGTTTAACATTATATGAATAAGCCATATAATAATCTTATTGTTCATACTTTAGTGAATTTTCTTGTGATTATATCCTCTATATGGATATTGGATTAATAAAATCATATTTAATGTTCTATTAGTGCAAGGATAAACCCAAGTATGCCATAAAAATATTTTGGGTATAAGATAAGATAATACTTAAGGAATAATGGTGAATTAAAATTCGCATGGGTTATAAGGTTAACAATTTTTGGAAAGTTTAAGTTAAACATCGAATAAATTTTCTAGGATTACATTCTTATCATGTCACTTAAGCATTTATGCATTTTATAACCTATTCTAACCACTTTGTGTTTATGGAAATTGAAGACATATGGGATGACTTATTGTGGATCTCTTGATCTATTAGTAATTCAGGAATGAAAAATTCCCCTTCAAATCATTGGGTAAGAGATGAAGTGGATATATATTATGGAATAACCAAATGGTGAGATTTTGAATAAGAAAATGAATAAAATCAATTAAGTATATCTTCATTTGAATGTTCTCCAACATTAGGAAAAAAGGATCTTGAAACCAAAAATTTTGTCCTAGTACCTTTGTTGCTAATGAATCAGGTGGTCCTTTAGGTCATCGTTGATTTATGCCATTGTGATTATTAGATTTCTCCTGAAAAAGATACATATCATTGTCCCTTAGAACATGAAATTTATATTTCTCTTCCATGTTCATGTTTTCACTTTCCACCTAGGTTCTCATATGTGGAAACCAGGATATGTGTTACAATGAATAACGGTTATGGTTACAACTTTATTTTTCTTAAAGGAATTTTTATTGTGAATTTTTATGATGTGGGTTTATATTAAAATAATTTAAAAGAATTAAACCTTTTATTAACCAAACAAATTTCAAGGGAAATTTTCATTTTAAGGGTGGTATAATGTAACACCCTGAGATTTTGTGATTTTTTTGAATTAATTTAATCTTATTGATATTTTTCACTTCATGAAACAATAAATATAGTATATTTTATATTAAATAACTATGTTTGGATTCCTTCATTTGAATAAATAAGTTAATCATGCACTACAAACAACACCAACATGGTGTATGTTACACGCAACACTGACTTGGTGTACGATTAATGCAACACTGATGTTTCTATGAAACATCATTTTATTATTATAATTATTTAAATGAGATAATTATAACCAAGACATTAAAAATAGTTATATGAATTTTAATAAAAACTTTCCAATTTATTTATAATTACTTTATATAAATAAAATATATTGATAATGAAAGATGAAATTTTTTGTAAAGTCCTTATATGTTTAGAAATACTATTTTCTCAAATGACCTACTTTTGATGCCCTTCTATGAAATATAATAAAATTTATTTTAGACACTTTTATAAAATTAATTTGATAAAATAAGCTTAATTTTTTATTTTATAATGTCAAAATTATCTTAGGGAGAATTTTTGGGATTAATCTGAGAAACTTCATTTTTGGATGAATAGTGAAAAATACAGAATTTTAATTCAAAATTACATTTTCACCTAATTTATCTATAATAATAAATTATAATTTAATTTTGTTTAAAATTTTAATTATATCATATATTTATCAATTATTCTAATTTAGGTTATTGTAATTATTTTCACTGTGAAATTGGGTATAAAAGCATAGAAAATGGTTGGTTGTTTTTACTTTAAAACCTCGTAGTTTCCTCCCATTATCAGGATTATTTTTAAATTAATTTTGGAAAATTATGTGATTATAATTTGGTAAAATTTATTCCATATTTTGAATAATAATAATTTCTAATTTCTAATATGGTTAACTTAGTTTTTAACAAAAACATATTAGTTAAAGTGATTAAAATTAATTACAACAATTAAGAGAACAATGAGGTTAAAAAAGTACTAAATCATGGATGTAAGAACCAAAACAATGTATAAACTTTTAAAACACCCATTTTATCAAAATTATTCTGCCATTAGCTTTCCATTATTTACTTTGGTTATGTGTTTTACTTTTTGTAGGTAAAAACTTGGTTACACCTAACTTTTTTTCAAAAATGTCGTGTGTGTCATTTCCACTCCCTATAAAAGGCCACCACCTATCCATTTTCTTCACACCTCTAAAACCAATTAGGTTCGGACAATATCTACCAAATACACTTACCAAAAACCCTACCTTACTCTTAGAAGCCTCTATTAGGGCATAAATCATTCCAAGGAAGCCTTTTGTTACAAACCAAAAGGAGTTACCTGATTAAGAGGTAACATCTTCTCTCAAGATCCTTTATTTTATTTTCTTTATCCACAACCTAAAATCCCTTTATTCCGTTATTTTATAAAAAACATTATCCTCAATATACTATATTTTTTTTATTCTAAGGTTTCAACTTACAATTTTACACACCCCCATCTAATGCGAAATGAATATACTATTTATGTGTACAACAAAGTACCGCCTCACAAAACGATGATTGTTTGTTCTTCCTTTACTACCTATACTAGTGGAAATTATGAGGGAAACTATTATATATATAAATATGATATTTATTATGTTTTTTATCTTCTTTAATCCTTTCAAATCATATATATTTTTACTTTTCATTTGATGTAAATATGATAATTTTGTTTCAGGACGTGTAGACTACCGCCTCCTCAAAGTGATGTGATTCATTCGCACCCTACATGAAATGTATTACGGATATATTTAGTGAAACTATATGATATATATGACATAATAATACTATTTTTATGATATTAAATATAAACATATGCATATATGTCATTTTCTTACATTATTTCAAGACGTCAATATAATAGAAGTAATGTTTATGCGTATGTATGGCCTACCATCTCCATGAATGATGTATTGCATTTCATACTTCTATAGATTCTTATAATACACAAATATTTATTTTTAATGATATTTATTATCATTTTTGAAATTCTGTAAAACATTATATAAGTATAATTACCAATGATATAAAAAATTAAGACACATGCAAAAAAACAAAGCGAATATTACCCAAAGTGTAACCCTAACATAGAATTGTTAAAAAATGGGTAATATAAAGTAATAATCACACAATATATGAAATTAGATATAATAATATTTGTATTTAAAATATTTATAATAAACTTATATTTATTATATGGGATTTTCTTATGAGTACGAAGAAATTCAACACACAAGGTAAGGGAATTTCATCTCAATTTTTGTTTCTATGAGATACGTTCTTTATTCCACATCAACTCATTTTATGTGGTATATATTATACCCATAGATTAATTATATTATTATTATAATTAAATATATGGGTATTTAAATATCCATTTTATTATACTTCTTTCATGTGTTTTACATTTTAAAATTTACCAAATCAGAAAAGTAATTTTTTCTCAGTTTTCCTTCTATGAGGAACTTGCCATGTTATGCACCTATATTATATAAGAGGTGTATGTACTAAAATTTAAATGTTATATCCTAAATATCCTAATCTTCAGGATTTTTTAAGCTTCATGTAATTTCATTTGGATTATTGTTCAATTATATAATGTGGTATTAGATTATTGAAACAATCTCATCGCTTGTCGAGATTTTTTATATTAGGATTCTTTTGATAAAACCTTATGATACATCTATCAAGAACACTAGTGTATTTTATTATCCTCTGGTTATTCAGAATATATTCATGTATTCATTCCATATTTCCCACTATTTGGTAACTAATATAGTTAATAAATCTCAACTTTACCATCTCTTCCGTCGGAAATTTGTGTTTCCTCAAGACATGTTTTCCAAAAAGAAAAGTTTCAAAAAATATTATAATATTATATTATTATCGTTAAAATAAATTTCTTCCCAAGTTTTAATTTTTAAACAAAATTTTTCTTCTAAAATAAAGGAATATTCTATTAATTTTCCAATTGTGGAACTTTTCTAACCATTTTACGATGCAAACGAAATTTTCAAAATGTATGGATTTACCCACCATCGCGACCAAAATTCCCATGAAACTTTATTTACAAGATTAATGTTGGTTAGAGTAGGACACTCAAGAGGGGGTTAGTTGAGTTCCTATAAAAATTTCTGTCTAAAATACTTATTTAAAATTCCCTCAATTTAAAATCAAATATGGCCCAGTTAAACAAAGATGTAGATTTAAAAAATTATTGATCTTTTAAAAGATTTATTAATGATTTATTAATTATCAATTAAAAAAATACAGATTGTTATTTTATCTTGAGAAATCAATCTAGTAAACCAAATTCTAATATAAACACTATTTAAGATTAAATATCAATGTGAAGTATAGTTTCTAAATTTAAATAAATGAATTAAAATATAACTTTAAAATACACAGTGGATTTTAAAATAGGAGGTTTAATATCAAGATAGGACTTAGTCCTCTCCACATTGTGATCATCTATCACCAATTTCTATAAATAAACAAGGATCCACACCCTATATTAGGGTACACAATAGCATACACACCTATCCAAGTCAAATAGACCTATTCCCTAGTTTTTGATGGAGTGAAAATTACAACAGGTCATGTAGGGACATCTTCCACTAATATATATAGGAGTTTAAAGTGTAAAAAAGATAGGTTTTTTAAGATATCAATGTGTATTCTAGTTTGAAACTAGATATAGTGTGTGTTTATTAAATAGAGTCACACGGACTACTTGAAAAGTAAAATAGTTAACAAAAAGAGCATAAATTAAATAGAATAGAGTTTTAGGGCTTTGTGTGATGTGCTTTGTAGCTTCTAGACTCCTTATAGATAATAGTAGTGAAGTTGGAGTCAAATTCTAGAAACAAACAGCAAAATAGAGTATTGTGTGATCTTGCATCTATTATTTCTAGTGAGTTAGTTGATGTGTAAGATGAGATCTTATTCTTGCATAAAACTTTTTCTTCCTTTTAGGATCTTTGTAGTATCGCATAGTGTACACAGTGAACAGTTATTTTATGTTCTAAGTTGAACGAGGAGATTATTATATTTTCTCTAGTTTCTCTACTTCCTTTTTTACCCAGTATCTGCATTATACAATGCAGGTGACACGAAGCATATTCTCTGTTACCTCATACCTCGTACTAGTTCCTGACATCCATTAAATGTTGTCTACAAAATCAATACAAGCTCATTAATATAATAAGAAGTACTATGTTTGATAAATATGACCATTAGAATTAAATTTTAATTTAAAAGAGAGATAATAAATTTTTATGATTCTTGAATAGTATCTTAGATTAGTAGGTCATTATATCAGTGTCTCAGACTTGTATCAGTAACTCAGGATTGGTAGTTCATTTTTTTAGTGTCTCAGACTTTTCTCGGTAACTCATGATTGGTAGGTTAATCCATCGGTAGGTGATGTGTCGAAAACTTAGCTATTTGTATCTTATAATTAGTGAAAATTATGAGTATCGGTTATTCGATATGTCAGTAGGTCATGTTGTCAGTGACTCATTCCAATAGAAACTCATACTTCATCAGTGACTCATCCTTTGTGAAAATTATGTGAGGCTACCGATAACTCGATGTAATGGTGTCTCATCTTTCAGTAGGTCAAGCATTGTTGGATTATACTTATCATTGAATTATAATTATCCATTTTTTGTTAACCATTCTTATGATCTACACACTAACAAAATAGATTAAGGTTATATGTAAACATGATTAAACAAAATGTAACTTAATAAAACATAATTAAGCATGATTTGTGAGCATCTTGTCAAGGGGAGGCCAACAATATTCCCCTTTTTAATGATCACATATTATGGAATTATATACCAGAAATTATTGAATTATGATGATAAAAGTAAGGTCTTCTTAAAATATTATATAGATCAAAAGACATGAAATTTTAAGATAAACATAAATATCATATAGACCACTTAGTATGTTTTCATTTAATCTCATGACAAAGTTTTCTTTTAATCTTATGCTCCCCTGGAGATATATGCCATTATATATTCCATACACATTCTCCCCCTTTTGGGATTATAAAAAGGAAACAAATAAATAAGTTAATGAAGTGAAAATGAGATGAAAATATATAATATATATCATTAAACAAACAGTACAGTAGAGAAAAAAAAGTTACAATAGATCCCTATCAAGGTGTCATCCAATCACTGCTTATCCAAAGTAGAATCCATCATGTCTTTGCCTTTATCAAGAGCAGTGGTGGTATGATCAGTAGGTATATAAGAGGTTGTGGTTGGAGTTATAGTTTGGATACTAGTGGAAGGAAGAGGAACACCAGCAAACACATAAGGATAAAATCTTAGGCTAGAAGAGTCATAAGGGCATGTAAGT
Source organism: Viscum album (assembly GCA_963277665.1). Taxonomy (NCBI): domain Eukaryota; kingdom Viridiplantae; phylum Streptophyta; class Magnoliopsida; order Santalales; family Viscaceae; genus Viscum; species Viscum album. The sequence goes on along the minus strand of OY728158.1, from coordinate 1,891,127,408 downwards.
TCCCAAAGAAAGATAGGTCTGATTTGACTAAGAGCCTGAGTAAGATGCATGGAAAAAGGGGTCAACCATATAGAAGAAGGATTATAAGGGTGATGGATAGGTTTGATAGTATAATACGCTATAGAAACAATTTTAGTACTCTCAGGATGTAGGTAGGGATTAAAAAGATTGATAAAGTATATTTTCATCTGGCCACCATGGTCTATAGAATTTGTAAAATCCTCCTAATTTTCCATAAACTTCTAAAGATTATGAGTGAATTATTTAAGGTGATTTACTTAATATTTGATGGCTTGAGTGACTGGAGGTATTCTTAAATTCTCAACCAAATACTTGAAATGACTATCCAATTTATGTGTAGTGTAAACCATATTAAATTAGAAGTTTACTTTATTGGTTATCCCTTCCTAAGCATTAGTGTCACCATTAGTGTAGAATCTTACCATATCATGCACATGATAACAATTTTAATTAATTTTCACTAGGGTTTCCTAATCTAATCCACTCATTATATTCTAAAGCTCTTCTCTTATTACAGATCTTACCATCTCAACATCAAGAGTCTAAAAAGTAGGAGCATCCAAGGTTGAGGCACCTTTAATTAAATCTTGGACTACTTTTCTCACCTGATTAAAATCAAGGGATGGAGGTGAAGGGGTATCATCTTTAGAAGACTCAGAAGTGGTGTCTCTAAGAGATTTCAAATCCTTTTATAAAGATTCCTTATATTCAAGGGACTGACTATTACTGGAAAAAAGCAAAGAAATTAGTTCATTATGCATGTTTTTATTTATCATTTCAATTTATTAAACCAATGTAATCATATGAGGTTTGATATTAGAAACAACCCTTTCTGTTGACATTGCTACATCTCATTCATTAAGACTCTCCACTTGAGATGGTTGATGTGGAAATATATTTATAACTATTGAGAAAAAATCTTCCTTAAACATTTTGAGGTCAGCCTTAGTCACATAATTTGTAGGCTTTGGTAAAGACATAGAAGAAAAATTAGGATCTAATGCTTAACCAGTGTCAACAAAAAATTTTCCTTTTACCACAAATCCCTTAGGATCAGTTTTCTCATCATATGAATTTGGGTACTCCAAACCCAAAGTCAAATAGTCTGGATCTATTTCCCATTCATGCATAAATATATCATCATAGGGAGTAATAATATCAATTATAAACCTTTCTGGTTATTTCTCCCCATCAACAGGTTCTCTCCTATCAATAGGATATTTCTTCCCAGCAGAAAAAAGTGCATTCACTAGAGATACTAGAACTTCTTCTTCAACATGAGCATCATTATTGATTTGAAAATCTAGAGCTCTTTTCTCAAAAAGAACTGACTTAGGAGATTTATGGGATTTCTAAACTAATGCATGCTTCATTAAAGGAGTATCAGTAGGATTTACAAGCTTAACAGGATTTAGAGTAGGGTCAATCAGTTCTGTAACAGGACGTTGATCATCATCAGGATGGTCTGACCCACTATCAGATTCACAACTTTCTTAATCTTCCTCGTCACTTCCATTATCTACACTTTGTTCACTAGATACTACATCAATTTCTTCATTATCGTCCTCATCTAAATCACCATAATCCTCTTATTCTTACTCATTGTTACTTTCATCATTTTTACAATTTGGGTCATCATCTTCTTTACTTTCACTCTTACTGACATATGAAACATTTTCTGATTCTTCAGTCTCATCATCATCATCTTCAGGTAGGATAGGTTCCTTTAAAGGAAGAGGTCAAGGAGGGATAGTAGGTCCATAAGTCATACCTTCTATACTTCCAGATATATTTGGGTCACTTATATCATTAATAGGTGATTCATTTCCTTGGCTTTTAGCATCTCCATTTCCTTCATTTGAATACTCAGTAGCATCATATGGTCCTAGACCAAGGTCAACTATGTCTCTTGGTCTTGTAGGATATTCAATAGGATCAAAATATTCATAATTATAATCATTTTCATTAACCCAAAGTTTCTTCTAGGGATTCCAATTTACCTTTATCCTCATACAAATGAATTTTGTGACATAAAACCCACTATAGTCAGTTACTAATTCTTCACCCCCATTCACCAAACCTTTAACTTCCAGCATTGCAGAAATAAGCTTGGAAGAAAACAATGTTTTTTCTTGGAGTATGGTTTTATCATCTCATTCATATACACCATTAAATACTTTAAAAAGTTCATATTATGTTTCTTTTACAAAAAACATAGAAAAAACACATCTTGGTATTTCAGGGAGGAAAAGTCCCCTTTTCTTGGATAACTGATATTGAATGAATTTTAATAACATTATGTATTCACCATCAATAATTGTTTCTATTGGGATTCTATGAGCTCCATTACTAGTAAGCTTATATAAACCTTCCTCGTAACTAAAAATATGACTAGGTAGAGGTTCACTTCCCTGATGATCTTTAAAAACACCATCACAGGGTACCTTTAAGCATTCTAATCACTGTTGAGATGAAAATAAATTCTTCTGCCATTTACTATAGAAATAATATGAAACACCTCTGAGACTTCGAGAATAAATTTTGTATATATATAACTCATGCACTATCCTCAGGTAAAAGGGTCTTTTTTGGGGAAACACTCCAACCATCATTTTGTTTTCAACACATTCAACAAGAGCGACTTACTTATCAGTAACCATTTGGAATCCACCTATTTCTCTACAGTAACAATTCATTTTATGAGTTCGGGATTGATAGGTTTTGGTTTAGGTTAACTGGATTCACCCTTCTAAATTATAGAAGGATTTGACTCATCCATAGACTTCCCAGAGACATGATTAAATCGAGACATTGGTTTAATGATGAAATATGATCTTATAAATATTAATATCACTTGTGTTGTCACAATTTATATGGTCATGCCTAAATTGTTATCCAAAATCTAGTAATGTGTGTTTCATCCACAAAATCTAAGCACAACAACTTCCCACAACTATGTATTCATATTTTATAGTAGATAATTCCACAAAATTTGTATTTTTACTACACCATGAAACTAGATACTTTCCCAAAAAGTGACATGTTCTAGTGGTTATTTTTATATCTAACTTGCAACCAACAATGTCAGTATCAGAATAACAATCTAAGTCAAATAGTTGTCCTCTTGGACATAAAAATCCTAAGTTACTAGTATAATTGAGGTACTTGAAATTTATTTTAACAAAAATATGGTACGACTCTTTAGGGTTTTTGAGAAAATGAGCACAGATAGACACACTAAACATAATATTAGGTTAGATAGAAGTCAAATAAAGAATACTTCTAATCATACCTCTTTAATTGGTTTGATCAACTGATTTTCCATCTTCATCAAGATCCAATTTGAATGTGGTACTCATTGAAGTATCACTACTTTTAGTGTTATCCATATTAAAATATTTTAAATGGTCTTTAGTATAGATAATTTCATTTAATACAATACCTTCCTTATTCTGAAAATTTTGAAATCCAAGAATGAATTTGAGTTTACCCATTAAACTAATTTTAAATTAATTTTGCATCATTTTTGAAAAATCAATACATAAATAATTTTTAGAAGACCCAAAAATAATATCATCAACATATATTTGAATAAATAAAACATATTTATAATTTATTTTTATGAAAAGAGTACTATTATTGATCCCTTTAGAAAAACCTTTAAAAATAAGAAATTTTTTGAACCTATCATTACAAGCTCATGGAGATTGTTTTAAAACATACAGAACTTTGGTTAGCTTTCCAACATGATTTGGAAAGTGGGGATTTCTAAAATCATGGGGTTGTTCAAAAAACATCCTCAATCATATACCCATTTAAAAATGAAATTTTTCATCTATTTTATATTGTTTTGTGTTTAAATGTTTTTCATAAGCTAGTGGGATCCTAATGGATTCAAGTCTAGCAACAGGTGAAAAGGTTTCTTCATGCTCAATTCCTTCTTCTTGAATATAAAATTATGCAACTACTCTTGAATTATTTATTACTATAGTTCTATCCTCATCCATTTTGTTTCTAAACACCCACTTAGTTCCTATTGTCAAGGTGTATTTGGGTCTATCAACAAGTTTCAAAACATTATTTCTTTCAAACCGATTAAATTCTTCTTACATATCCATCACCCAAAATTCATCATTGACTACATCATTGATGTTTTTAGGTTCAACATGTGACAAAAAGGATTGATATTAAAACTAGTTTCTTAGAGAATATCTAGTCTATTTCTCCTTATATAAGTCTCCAACTAAATCATCTAAAGGATGATTCTTATGGGTTCAAACAAATCTATAAAAATACGGGCTTGTTATTTTAGGTTCTTCTATAGTTTTGGGTTCACTATGATCAGAATCTAGAAATTTTCTAGAACTATAAGATTTTGAGGCTTGATTTACAGTAGATTCAAAAGGTTAAGAATTCAACTAGTGATTTGAAAAATCATCCTCAATATTTTATAGGGAGGTCTTATGTTCATGTGGATCTATTTCATCAAATTTGACATGTACAGATTCTTCTACACACTTGGTTCTTTTTTTGAAGACTCTATAGGCTTTACTATAGGATGAATAATCAAGTAAAATTCCTTCATCACTATTGGATGAAAATTTTTCAATATTATCTTTTGTATTATGTATATAGAAATTTCAACCAAAATGTTTACAGCAACAAACCTTAGGATTCCAATTATTACACAACTTGTAGGGAGTTTTCTTATGGATATGTCTAATTAAAAATATATTAATTATGTAACAATCTGTATTCATAGAATCATCCCAAAAATACATAGGTAAATCATATTCATTCAACATATTTCAGGCTATTTCTTGTAAGGTTATATTTATCCTTTAAATAAATTTATTTTTCTAGGGTGTCCTAGGAGAAGAGAAGTTATGACTATAGCCATTTTGTGAGAAAAATGATTCAAATTCTTTATTTTCAAACTCACACCCATAGTCACTTCTTAAGTTTTTGATTATATGTCCACAAATTTTTTCTAAAGATCTAGAATACTTGGTAAAATAATAGAATTATTCACTTTTTTGGGATAAAAATAAAGTCCAAGTACACCTAGAAAAGTCATCCACCAAAACATAGACATAGTGCTTCCCATTTAAACTTGAAAGTCTATAAGGTCTAAACAAATACATGTAAACCAACTCAATAGGTTGAAAAGTTGAAACTTCTTTATTTGGTTTGAAAGATATTTTTTATTTCTTTCCTTTTTAACATGGTTTGTAGACTTTATCATTTGAAACTCAAGTTTAGGTAAATCATTGACTAGTCCTTTTCTATTAAGATTTCAAAGAGATTGAATGTTATAGTGGCCAAGTCTCATACGCCAAATCCTATGATCTTTATTAAATGAACTTAAGAAAGACACATTTTGAGAAACTGAGGAATCTAAATAAACATCACAAACATTTTCATTTCTAAAAGTAGTAAATGCTAAATCATTTTAAGAATAAAAAACATTAAAATATTCATTTTCAAATTTTAAATGAAATAAATAATTAAAAAATTGTTAATTCTAAAAAGATTTTACTTTATCCCATCGATAAAAAGAACCTTAGAAATTAAATTTGAATTACAGTTGTTTATTTGTTCAAGGCCAATTAATTCGCCTTTTCTCTTGTCACTAAAGTTTAAATTCCCACCATCAATCTTGATAAGGTTCGTGAAGCTTGAATAGTCTCATGTCATATATATTGAATACCCACTGTCCAAGTACCATAAGCTCTTATAGGAACTCTCTGGACAACTTTACTATAAAAACATATCAAACAAGAAAAGAATTTTGTACCTAGAATTACATGGGTCTAGTAACATTAGTAATTAAAGATTTGGGAACCCACATTTTCTTCATGGGCTTCGTATAAGTAGTTTGAAAAGTCTTAGAAAATTAAACATTATTAGATCCATATAAACTTGAAGAAATAAAATAATTTTCGGTGATGGAACTTATATTAGATTTTTAAATTATGGGCACAAAACCAAATTTTATAGATTTTGATACACAATTGTTTTTAATAAACTTTTGTTTCCCTATTTGATAACCTATAACAATAGTATATTTTGGATAAACATGCTTACCATGCATTTGATTTAGATTAGTTTTACCATTTGTGAATTTCTATAAATTCTTATTTAATTTCCCATTAGACAATTTAAGTTCATTGTTATCATTGATAATCTAAGCATTCTTTTCCTTATCAATAGTAAGTTCAGAATCAATAGAAACGGAAAGAGAATTTTGATTCTTGAGATATTTATACTTATCATTTATTTCATCTAAAGTATCCGTAATTATTTTACAATATTCAAATATTTCTTCATTTTTCATATTTTTAGAATTAGGTTCATCTCTATAATAATAAGAATTGTGTATAGTAGATTATAGAGTTATCTCGTATGTGTTTGTTATAAAACTCATATAGTATTTTTCATCCTTCTCATCATGTGATGATTCTGATTCACTTGAGCTATCTTCAAAAGAACTCTAGGTGGCCTTCATTTCCATCATATATTTTCTTTCTTTTAACTCATACTTATTTTTGTACTTTAATTTTGTACATTCATCTTTTACATGTCCTCTTCTCTTTCACTCCTAGAAAACTATCTCAGTAGTATTATCACTCCACTTAAAGTCCATTTTCTAGTTTCTCTTGTTGTCATACATCCCATTATAATAGGTTTTTCTAAATAATTTCTTTATTCTATATAAATTTTTAAATATTTGGGCTAGTTGATCCATTTCTTCATCACTATCACTTGGTGATTCTTCATTGATGGAACTTTCATAATAAACTTGAATTTTATCATTTTCTTTATGTTTAGAAGTATTGGTTTTTAAAACCACTGAATTTCTCTTTTGTTCATCATCTTCTTCTCTATTAACCTTTAATTATTCTTCATACATCATCATATTACCTATCATCTCCTTTACTGGCAGATTGTTGATGTCATAGGATTTCCTTATAAACTCTAAGGTTTATCTCTATATTGTTGTTAAACATCTGAGGATTTGCATGAATTGTTATTTTGATGGAATATCCTTTACCAGATAGGTCAGATTATTTACAATCTCATTGAACCTAAGATACATGTCCTAAATAGGTTCATCAGGCTTCATTTTGAAGTTATCATTTTTAATATTATATTTATTAAGTCTCTTTTCTTTAACATTAGCAGTTCCTTCATGTGAAACAGCTAAAGTATCCCAAATCTCATAGGCTGTTTTATATGTAAAAATAATATTGAATTCTTCATCACCTAAAGAACAGTATAAATAATTCATAGCATTGTAATAATTATTAGTATAGGATAACATAGTGAAATCAAACCAAGTATTTCTAGTAGTAAAAGGAATCTTATATTCATCGACTATAGTTGTCCAGATTTCAAAACACATACTTTATAAATTCATTTTCATTTTAATTTTACATTGGGAATAATTTGTGTCATTGAAATATGGAGGTTTGTAGGTAGTAGCACCTTATTTTATATTGTCTATTTAAAGAAAATTTTAAATATCATACAGAAATATGAATTTTGAACTGAAAGAAAGTTAGAGATCTTTAAAACACAACTAAAATCATCATTGAAAAGATTTAGAAACTTTAAAAACATTGAAAGTATGAAAGCCTCTGATACCAAATTTGGTCTGTATAGAACACTCAATGGGGGTGAATTGAGTTCTTATAAAAATTTATATCTAAAAAACTTATTTAAAAGTCTCCCAATTTAAAATCAAATATGGCCTACTTAACCAAAGTAGTAGATTTATAAAAGTTTTGATCTTTTGAAACATTTCTCAAAGATTGATTAGTTATCAATTAAAATAATCTAGATTTTTATTTAACCTTTTGAAATCAAACTACTATACCAAATTCTAATATAAACACTATCTAAGATTAAATATCAATGTGATGTAAAGTTTTTTGATTTAAGGAAAATAGTGAAAACATAACTTTGAAAGACACAATAGATTTTAAAACAAGAGGTTCATTCTCGAGCTGAAACTTAGTCCTATCCACTTGGTAATCACCTGTCACCAAGAAATTTATATAAATAAATAAGTATCAAGACCCTGGATCGGGGTTTACATGATCATACACAATTGTCCTGGTCAACTATATCTCTTATACAGTTTTCATGGGAGTGAAAATTACAACACGCAATGTAGGGACCTCTTCCACAGTTATCTGTGGGAGTGTAAAATGTAAAATGATAGGTTTTTGAAGATACCAATGTATCTTCCAGTTTGGCACTGGATACAGTGTGTTTTTAATAAACAAAGACACACGTACAATGATTGAAAAGTAAAATAGTTCTCAAACAGATCATAAATTAAATAGAACAAAATCAGAAGGCTCTGTGTGATTTCCTTTGTTGCTTCTAGACTCTTTAATGATAACATAAGTGAAACTGGAGTCGAATTTTTGAAACATACAAAAAAATAGAGTATCGTGTGATATTATATATACTATTTCTAGTGAGTTAGTTAATGTGTAGGTTAATATATTCTTCTTACGGAAAAATTTTTATCCTTTTGGGATCTCAGTAGTATCGCATAGTGTTCATAGTGAGATGTTCTTGTATGTTCTAAGGTGTAAGAGCAGCTAGGTATATTTTCTATGGTCGCTCTTTGAAATTTTTGATCCAGTATTAGCTTTCTAAAATGTAGCTGATAAAGAGCATGTTCTATGGTACCTCGTACCTTATACTAGTTTCTGAAATCAATTAAATATTATCTATAAAAGACAGACAAGGTCATTAATATAATTACTAGTATTAAGTTTTATAAATATGAATGTTAGAAGTAATTTTGAATTTAAATGATAGATAAGAAATTTTTTTAAGTCTTGATAGATAGATCAGATTTGTATGTCATTTTTTTAGTGTCTCAAACTTGTATCGGTAACTCAGGATCGGTAGGTTATTCTGTCAGTCTCTTAGACTTGTCTTGGTAACTCAAGATTAGTATGCCAGTATGTCGATAGGTGATTCGTTGGTAACTCTGATATTGGTAGCTTATAGTTAGCAAAAATCCTGAGTATCATCCAGTCACTCTGTCGGTTGGACATGTTGTCAGTGACTCATACCATCGATAACTCATACATAATTGGTGACTTGTCCTTAGTGATAATTGTGAGAGGTTATCAATAACTCAATGCAGTGGTGTCTCATCTATCGGTAGTTCAAGAATTAGTGTCTTATCCTTATTGGTTACTTATACTTATACAAATTTTTTAACCTGTATTATGAGGTAAACACTAATAGAAGAGGATAAGGCTATATATAGATATGATTAAACAAGATTTAACTTAACAAAACATACTTAAGCGTGATTTGTGAGCACTAAAACTAGAAGAGGAAAATAAAAAAATGTTATTCTTTTTAAAAGAAAATATTTTCCTAATATTGTGGATATTTATTATTTTCAAAAATGGGTTCAATGAAAAAAGGCCTTCAAAAAAATTATGTTTTAAAAAGTATTTTAAACATTTCAAAGATTTTTTTATATGTCATGAAATTATTTTCAACGAAAATGGTTTTCAAAAGTTTTTATTTTTGAAAGATCCTTTTTCAAAGAAAAAAATATATTTTCCTCACGAAATGTTTTGAAATAAATATCAAATTATTTACCATCTAAGACAATATTTGTTTATATTACTCATGCCTTTCTTGAAAATTATCCAAAGCTTCTAAACATATTATTTTTCGTAATGGTTTATGTTTTTATGGAATGAAGTTCATAAAAACTATTTCTCTTTCATGGGTTACATGTCTATGAAACCTGTTTTCCTTCCACAAGTTTTATGTTTATGAGACCTGTTCCTCTTCTATAGGATATATGATTATGAAACCTATTTATATTCAATGAGTTATACCATGATAAATTCTTATTAAGCATGCTTCCTTTCAAGGGATATTATATGATTAAATGAATACGAAACCAATATATTTTCCTTTGTTTATGATATGACCTCATTTTATGGGTCATGATATTATGAAAGTTTTATTTTATTGTGGAACATGTAAGTGTTTGTTTAATTATGTGACAGGTGGGACCTATAACTCCCTCCAATGCATTAGGTAATGATATATGAATCATTATTATAAATTTTATGTGTGAACCTGACTACATGTTCACATTGTTATTCATAGACCTAGTTTCATTTCCATAAGTTTATGTGTGAACATAATTACATGTTAAAAATGTTATGAGTAAACCTTATTATGTGTTCATAATGTTATGTGTGAACTAGATTACATGTTCACAATGTTATGCGTGGACCATGTTTCATATCCATAAGTTTATGTGTGAACTTTATTACTTATTCACAATACGTTTCATGAACCTGATTACGTGTTCACAATGTTATGTGTGGACCTGGTTTCATTTCCATGAGTTTATTCCTGAACCTAATTACATCTTCACAATGTTATGCATGAACCTGATTTGATGTTCACAACATTATGTATAAACCTATATTCATGTCTATAAGTCTATGTTAGGTCTTGATTTCATGTCCTTAACATAATGTGTGAACCTATTTACACTTGCACATTTTCATGATCTTTTACATTGATGTGTAGGACACAATTCCACATATTATTCGCATGTTAATATTTAATGATTTATGTTCCCGATTATCTTATGATTCATATCTTATGAACTACTAATATGTAAGACATGATTTAGGTTTATGATCTTAGATATGCAGGGTATGATCTTTTAATAATACAATCATGTTCTCGTACCCTTATCTTCATGTTATGCATATGAGTTTATTTTATTTACCCTTACAAAGAATTCATGCTCACCCCTTTCTTATGTTTCATTTCCCCAGGTTATAAAGAAAATTTTTAAATAGAATTACTAAGGGGGTGATCATTTTGGGAAACATTGAAGGTCTTTCACTATGTTAGAATATTTTTGTTCCAAGTATCCAATAGAACTAAATTAATATGGTCTTTAAGAATCTATTTTTGTAATGTATTCAATATTCCACAAAAGTTATGTAATTTATATGTACATTAATATTGGTTCACTATACTTACCAGTTATATCTTCTTCTAAAGTATAATTTATTTAATGATGTATTTCATATGACTCAGTTGTGGAAATAAAAATTAGATTCATTTCATGTTCTTCACATTAATAATGATTAATTAATGATAGATACTAACTTTATTAATTATTCGATGTATATCATTGATGAAAGTGAGAAGAACCTGTAGTTTTATCAAGATTGATGGAAAAAAATAGTCTAAAGGGAGTGAGTAGAATTATTTAAAATTTTAGTGTAAATAAAAAATCAGAGTAATTAATTTTATTAATCAATATAGTAGTGTTGTATTCGATATATAGTGAATTGGAAATTAATAATGTAAACACAATATTTTTATAATTCTTTAGATCACTAATATCTAAATCTACTTTTCAATATTTTATTCTCTATAATAAGATTCATACCCTCTAATAAGAAATCACTTTTACAGGTTTGATAGCCTATTATAAACACTACATTTTATAATACCCAGATGAAAAACCCTAACATTATTTAGTAGCCAGAACCCAGTATTACCCAAATGTTTCACTATGACTTACAACCCATGAACCTTTTTTTTGGGTGGTAGAATAACCATGATAAACATTCTTTTGATTGGGAAAAGAATAAACAAACACGTACAATTAATAAAATGAAAGAAAATTTATAAAATGAAAAATAGAAATAAATTAAATAAAATAGAGATTATAAGATGAAGACAATGTCACTTGGTGATCAAGGGTCACTTTAGCGTTAATCTTTTATCACCAGTTTAGGTGCTTCGTGATGGAATCAATAGAACCTTAGTCATAGAAGAACTTCATCATGTATCATGAAAATAATTATAATCATAAGAATTCAAAAAGTCATAATGAGTTGTAGTCGAGGTCCATTTCGTTGTATTCCTTGATTTCTTTTTATCAATGATTCACCAACATTCATCTTTGATCTATTAACACTTGATTTTCCTAAATTAATCACCACTATAAAATGGTTGGAAATATTTAAAATAATTAAACATTCCATTACCTATTAATTAGAGGCACATATTCAAAAATTATTTCACTCATAGCAATTCTTACATTAAACTTTTTAGAAAAATTATAATATGGTTGTTATAATAGTTTTGATTATTTAAAATAATTTTAATATTTAAAATTTCTCTCTTAAAAATAACGAAAAGTAAAAATTCATAAAATATTGAAAATAGAGGATAAAATGAATAACAATAATATTATTTATTTAATAAGAATTTATATGATACATTTAATTCAAAAAAATTATAAAAGATTAAACATAATATATAATTATGTTAAAATTCAGTAGAATAGTAAAAATATTTTAAATAAACTCATAGTAAGTCACTTTTTTATAAATGACACTAAGACAGAGTGTCGCAAAAATACAACTCATCTAAAAATTAAGTAAAGTGATGAGCTAGACATTTATGGAACAAGCCTCACGGTAGGTATGTTTACCTTACATACACAACTAGTATATTGACCATTCCATCATGTGTGGTCACATTAAATAAAGATGTGGTCCATTAAGAAAATAAAATGTGGTTAGTATATAAAAAATGCATGCGGATAGTAAAACAAGTATTACATGTAGACAAAAAAATATAACTCACAGTATATATTTTCCTTCATGGCATGTTCGGATTACCTTTATAGTATGTTGGTAAATACAACACAATAGGTATTTAAAAATTCATTAAAAAAATTTAAAACATCCACACAGTAGGTATTTATAGTACATTATTATTTGAATTTTCGGCTTCATTGTATTTTGAACATAATACACGACCACTTTTATATCATCATCGTATGTTGAACACAATGCACTTTCACTTTGAAATATTCACTATAAGTTCTAAAAGCACCATACATTAGTACCAAAAATTCATTCATCATAGGTTCCTAATAGAAAATACAAGTTAGGGTAAGCAAAGCCTCATGTGGTAACTTGGGCACTGCCTTCACGGTGGTTTGATTGGAGCTCAAAGTTGTGTTATAGTTGAAGGTAGAGATATATGGATGAATATAAATTGTGAATACCATTTTCACCGATGAAGTTATAAAGGTGTGGTGTGCATAGGTGAGCATCTTCCTAGGCGTAAAGTTTTCACATGGATGAAATATGTATAGGTGGTTAGACTGATGTTGTTTTCACACTATATTATTGAATGAGGATGAGATGTGTGGAAGTGAGAAATAGTAGATGAAGTGGAACTGGTATACGGATTTCTATATAATCATAGGAAAATGTAGGATCTTGATGGCCACCATGGATGAATACATCGATGTTGAAAAAGGTGTAGCTTCCACTGATGTCGGATAGGAGGTTTTTCATTCTCTGCATGATCTCTCTGATCCAGTTGAATCATAGAGGCATTACTTCTTGAGTTAATCCTTGGTGGATATATGGGGTTGTGGAGCTATGCTAATTCTAGAATGAAGGAGACAAAAGAGATTATGAATAGTTGGGAATGGATATATTTATAAATATAATATATCATCTTTCATATATATAACCATTAAAAACATTGTAGACTATGTATTTAAAAAAATAAAATTAAAAAACATATAAAATATTTGTTTTAAAAAAATTACATTAAAAACAAAAAATTAAAATTAAAATGATTAAGATAAAAGTCTAATTATATGTCAATAATAATATTCAAAAAGTAATATTAAAATATTAAAAACATTAAAAGATGAGTTTAACATAGATCAAGTAGAAATATGAAAGTATAAATGTTTAAACAATTTTATTTTAACGAAATTTGAGGAAATTTTAATTTAATGAAACAATAATAAAAAATAATTAACATAACTTTTCAATCTCTAAAAATATTCCCCTTTTTCAAAATTAGAAAACAAAACATTTAGGTAAACATTCAAAAACATTATCTCCATTTTTTAAAATTTTCAAAAATCAAAACAAAAAAGTAAAAAAATCAAATCCTCAGTATTAACAAAGTAGAACACTTTTTTATATAAATTAACATATAATAATAGTACTAATTTAAACAGATATCTATAAGTATATCATTTTTTAATTGGGAGTAATTATAATAAAAAATATTAATCTTCAAACAAAACTATTTCAAACTAAATTTTCTAAAATTCGATAGGATTTAAAGGACTAGTGAATATGTCAGCCAATTATTTTCAATTGGTATTAACACTAAACTAATATATCCTTCATTAAAATGATCTATCAAAAAATTAATTCTAACATCTATACATTTTTCCTAGAGTGTAGTAAAATATTTTTAGAACTTTAAATTTCACTACAATATTCACTAGACATTAGAATTTTATCAAGACTAATATTAAAATAAAATATAGTTTTTTTAATCCATATACTTTGTGAACAAAAACTATTAGAAGAAACATACTCAGCCTCATTTTTAGATAGAGAATCTGATATTTTTTTCTTAAAACTCCATGAAATTAAATTTTTACACAGACAATGACACGTATTTGTTTTGTTGTTTCGGACAATCCTACTAGAAAACATGCATTTAAAAACACTATATTTTATTAGTGAAAGTAAAAAAGAACTGATAATGGTGCCCTTTATCAGCTCTAAAATAAGAGTTGGTAAAGTGTACATTTTATTAGTGCTTTGTTTATCACTCATAAATGGAAACCTTTACCAGTGTTTTTTAAATAAAATAAAGGGTATCCTTTAGCATTTCATTTATTTAGCATTGATAAAAGTTAACCTTTATAAGTGATTTAATTTTAGCATTAATAAAGGATACCCTTTACCAGTGTTTTATTTTTAGTGCTTATAAAGGGCATCATCCCTCATCACTTTTTTAGCACGGATAAATGGTATCCTTTATTAGTGATTTTTTATCACTAATAAAGGACCCAAATAAAATGAATTAATGAAAAAAATTAAAAATTAAAAATATTAAATTTAAAAATATATATTAAATAATTATTTATTGATAAAAATAAATAAATGTAATATTTCATATATAAATTAAAAACACTACTAAATGGTATATATTAAATATATAGATTTGTAATTTGAATAAAATTTAACTATTAAAAATATAAAAATTAAAAATAAGTAAATTAAGAAAAATATTATACATTTTATTAATTAAATCAGTATTTATAAAAATTGTAATGTCCCAACTCTAATTCCACTAAACTGATACTCTGAACATGTGGGTCACTAGGCCTCAAGCACGCCTCCTCGTATACCAGATACTGCTGAATAGCAGTGAGGGCCTAGGAAGTGATAGTGTGGATACTATTCCCTCATATCAAAGTAAGAAAACAGTGTAAAAACAACTATATATAGTACACATCAGAAAGTAAAAAGACTGTGGAAGCAGTAAACAACTGAAATAGAACATGATATAATAATAAATGAAATGTAACAAAATTCGGAATAGTTATGTCAAACAATACAACATTATTGACCCACTAGTCTGATCATGCAGATACATGTACAAAAGGAATTGAAAGTAAAAATACATGGATATAATATTAAATCTGAGCAAGACAATGTACTTGGTCTCCAGACTATGTTGAACTGCACCATCCCAATCGGAAAAACCAAATGAGCATCTTTACTCAATAATAAAACTTTGGGCCTCATCTCTATCCACCATGCATCCCATGATGAACCAAAAAAGAAGACATAAGTTCTACACATACACGAAGGTGCATGTGTGGGGGTGAGAAATAATCTCAGTAGGCCACCCCAATATGAAATCTAAAATTGTGCTGCTAAAAGTTTATGCAAAAGCAACATGATCAGCCTAGCTGAAGAAAAACCAAAAGTTAGTAAAACAAAACATGAGCCCACAGTCAAACCCGGGATCAGAATCCCTGTCAACTAGTCAAGTTCCAGCATGGATGTCCATAACTATATATGTATACATTTATAGGCCCATACCTATACATATATACATAGATATGAATATTCATTGGTATGTGAATCGATGAAAAGAAACGGCATTAGTAGTCGATCCTTGGGTCTGTAATCCCAATCTCCTGGACATCCTGTGGAAGGGTGTTGAGCAGGACGTCATGCCACTCAAGTCGTGTACCATTAAGTCAGTCTATGGTTCCATAATCCCAATCAACATATACCTACATCACCCAATGTTAGAATTCTATAATCAAGATACGTCACCACAGGGGAGTACTCGTCCTACACATGGGTTCAAACGTACTCACCTCCAATCACTTAAGCAAGGATTATGTATACTGGCAGTCAATTTGGTAATAAAATATTCTAGGAAAAACATCCAGACATCTGGTGAGATGCCATGCTACACCCCTCAACTTCCATAACTGATCTGGAAGAATTTAATCATTTTGATCATATAACATCCATCCTCTGAGCCTATAAGTCCCCATCCTTAAACCTTACTTAATCTTGAGTTATTACAAGATTACACATTGAGGATCTTTTCAGGTTTAGAGTTTTAGAGAATTAGATCATGAAACTTGCATTACATTCCACATTTAAACAAAGTGGTTACATAAAGACAGTATTCATTCTTCCCATCAACGGAAACATATTTAAAATAAAACATGGATTATTTCTTGACACATCCTTGACACTATCGTCACATCATGTACCCTTCCCTTGACCTGTGAAAAACATTTCAAAAACTTGGGATGAGCATAAAAAGCTCAGTAAGGGATATAAAAATATGGAAAGGAAACATGAGTTCATATATACATAAGAATGAAATCCTACTTTACCCATAAAACATAGGAACTTTAACATACCTCATCAAACCATGAATAAATCATAGAAATCATAAGACATAAAGGTAACTTGAGGCATTCCTAACATTCTTACGTAGGGAGTAACCCTCTTGGTTACGTTTGGAATACCCATCACAGTATATTCCCTAAATCTCTTCGGAGAAACCTTAACGTTTCACTCCTTCGCGTTACCCAATGCATTGGAGAGCTATATTGGGCTCACCCACCCTTATTTTATCACGGAACCACCCGTCTTCATAATAATGCCCAAGAACCATAACATAATCTTATCACATAAAACATGCATAAAAGAAACATAACATTTCCACATTTCAATAACAAGATATCAATACAAGACATTGATATAAATACATTATGAAAACCATTTTCAATACCAAAATAAAATAAAAGTAAAACATGGTATTTATTTTTCTTAAAAAAAGATGGTATGGCTTGTAGAGGAAGCCGAAACTCAAATAAAGGTCACGGCGGTGGAGAAGTCATTGTCGCCGCATACGTACGACAAAAACATTCCCTTTTTTCATTTAATAAACACTTCGTATAAAAAAATATTCCTTTTGAATAAACGTAAAAGTCAAAGGGGTTTATACACCGTATAAAAGAAAGTTGTGTATAAAACAGAATATGCCTCAATGAAAGGAGATTGAGACAAAGTCCCTTACAAAGACGGTATCCTTGGTTTAAGGATAAATCAATTACATAATTATGTGTGACAAAAAAATACACAAAATATAAGTGGATATTAAGTGTAAAATAATCAAAGGTCATTCACACATATTCAAAGGATGACATATTCAATAACTACATGTTGAACCCAAAGAAATCGAAATTGGGTTAAGAAGTTCCCTTGGTAAAATTCGACAGCCTAACGGCGTCACATAAAATTTTACAAAAAGGGTTGATGAGAGAGATAAAGGGTATCTAATCACTTAGACATAAAATTTACATAAATAAGGATATAGAAGAACATATCCCAACATAATAGTATGTGAATTAAAAGACATAACAAAAGAAGTCTTTTAAAAAGAGGAGGGTGAAAGGTCCCCTTACCGAGTTGGGTAACTTTCGAAAAGTACACCCCATGGAAGAAGGGAATACAATGAAGATGTAAATACACATAAATGAAATTATACTACACAAAGTGTATAATAATGGGCATTACATACACCAATCAAAGGAAATAGTGGCAAATGTAGCGTAAATTTCACGAGAATAAAAGTGAGAAGAAAAATCCCTTACGAAAACTCGGCAGCCTATCGGCGCCACTTAAAGCTTTCAAAAATGGATTTATGAGATCAAATAGGGTATCTCATAATATGAACATAAAAATTAAAGTATTAGGAATATAAAAGAACATCCCCCATCATAACAAAGAGGATCTTAAAAGAAATTACATAAAGGAGAGTACTTAAAAAGAAAGATAGAGGTTAGATCTCTTAAGAAAATTTGGCAGCCTAACGGCACCACTCAAAACTTCCAAAATGGATTGCTGAGAGAGAATAGGGTATCTTATCATATTAACATAAAAATTACAGTAGGATTAATATAAAAGAACATCCCAATCATAAATAATGATGATCTTAAAAGTAATGACATAAAAGAGTGTACTTAAAAAGAAAGAGAGGAGTAGGATCCCTTACCTCGAGTCCGACTTGACTCGATCGTTCTTTAACGTCCTGAATAATAAACTTGAGTTAATTTATACTTCCTTAAGAACCTTTTCAATTTCATTATTCCTTTTATATAACTTAATACCATGTCATAAACATTATGTAATCATTTAAGTTAATAATATTTGTTTTGCCGATATTTGGTTCTTAAGTCGAAAGTGGACTTCTTACAATTACATGTTGTTCGTGTGGCCAAATGTTCATTATGTCCAGAATTATATTCAGGATTTTGATATCATATATATCATATATATCCAGAATATACATGTATTTATAATATTACATAATCATTTAGAGGTAAGAAATTAAATGCACCGTTCATAGAGACGGTAAGCCGTACGTACGCATGAACGCTACTTTCATTTCTATGTCATATTAATGGAATTAAAAATAAATGAGAGGTATGTATATTTTAATTCCAAAATTATATTAATCATTTAGATGTATAATTCATCATATATATCCATTATATACATGTACTTATAATAGTACATTACATTTGGGGATAAGAAATGAAATGCACCGTTCATAGAGACGGTAAGCCGTACGTACGCATGAACGCTACTTTCATTTCTATTTCATATTTTTATGGAATGGAATAATTATTATATAGAAGTATATTATAATTCTAGTATAACATCATATATAATAACTTTAAATCCATCCTTTATACGTCTCACATATGGCATTAACGAATCACATCACTTTTAGGGGGCGGTAGTCCGCACTTCCTTAAATGAAGATATCAAGTTTACCCATAATGGAAACCATAAAGGTATGCCCAAAATGAAAAATACAGAATCTTAAGGAAAACATAAACATATTATATATCATATATAAATATAGTGTCATCTTAATGTCCACCTTTTAAGGTGTTAAAATAATGTTGAACAATCATCGTTTCGGGAGGCCGAAATTCACCATCCACGGAAACAGTATGTTCTTTAACCATTAGATGTAGGTGTGTGAAAGTGTATCTAGAATACTTATTATAACAACATACTAGAATATTGATGATAATGGAGTTGTTACAAAAGAAATGAATAAAAAGAGTTTAGGGGGTTGGAGAAGCAAAATAAAACAAAAGGACACAAGTGAAGACATTACCTTAAAATCGGGTAACTCCCTTTGGTTTGAGCTCAAAGGCTTCCTTGGGAAGGCTTCTGCCCAAAGTGAGGCTTCAAGGAGTAAGATAGCGAAGTATAGAGACAAAATGGGCAGAGTATGGCCAATCCAAAGGCTTTGGGAGTGTGGGTAAGGAGGTAGAGGTGGGGGCCTTTTATAAGAGGAGAGGAGGGGCACTCTTGGAAGGTAAAGAAAAGTCACTTTATTTTAAAATGGTATTCGGATTTAAGAGGTCCCACATTGATGTGTTTCGAGGATAAGGTGATAAGGGTTCGAAATCCACTCATCCAATAGGTTTTAGACATGTGTAGGTCTTAGATATTACATTATCTTTCCATTTTATTTAAATCGTTAAATAATGAGGTTATCACTGCATCATCATGATGTCATAAATAATTTAAATTATTTAATTTCTAAAAATTATAAAAAAAAATTCTATGATGTAGGAAATCTTTTTATCTTTCCAATTAATATTTATAGTCAAAATCTTATTTGTATAACCCCATGTAAAAATTGTTTTAGTAAAAAAATTTATGTTTGTCTCATTTTTACTTTAACTTTAAATAAAAAGATATTAATGTCATTTTCCAACCAAAGTGGCTTCATGGGGTCCCCAAGTTGACCCATGGGTTTTCTTGGTCATACATGACACATCCAATGAGGTTAGGACATGTGTCAAGCTCATTTCATATTATTAAAACATTATTTTTACCTTAAACTACATTAATTACCTCTAATCGCGATTAAAAACTTAATAAATTACTATTCACCAAAAAATTATTTTTATCCCATTGAACCACATTTTACTTCTTAATGACAACCATGTATGTCGGATTTTTGAAATTCAAAACACAAAGATGGCACAATTTCATTTAAATGGAAAAAATCAGTTTTTATAAGTACCACTTAGTGGTTTCACTATTCATCAAAAATTGACGTTTTTCAGAAAAATCCCAAAAAATTCACCCTAAGCTATATTTGATATTCCGAATTCAAAAATGAAGCCTATTTTACAAAATTAAAATCATATAAGTCGCATTAATTAATTTAATAATTAATTCCCACTGTCATAGCAAATAGCGTGTTTTTATGAAACAATAAGTATCAAAAGATTGACACTAGTTTAAGTCTGATTTCAAAGTGAAATTAATTCCAACGAAAACTATTGGATTTAATGGTAAAAATATATTATAATGTCACTTTAAAACCAATTCAAAAGATAATCTAATAATATAAATAAATTATATTAAAAATAGTTTTTGAATTAAAATACAACATTTTACACTATTCATTAAAAAATGAATTTTATCGGAAAGATACCAAAAATTTACACAAAGTAAATTTTGATGTCCCGATTCTTAAGAAGAGTTTTATTTGGTCCAATAGAATGTATAAGAGTAAACAAAACTATATTTAATGATGGTTCGCCATCAAAAGGCGATAAGTGAACCTTTAGTGAAAACTAGGGCACATACGCCAAAAATTGAGTTCTTTCTGTATTTTAAGCCTCTATCTTTTATTGGATAAATGTAAAAACATTTAAAAACATATATAATCATATTTTAGTTATTTCTATCCATTCCCGCCAATACAATGGCTACATGTTAACTACCATTTTAAATAATATTATTTTATTATTAGAGTGCAACGTAAGATTCCCAAGAAACTCGTTGTTGTGTGTTGGGTACGCCATCGAGCATAACGTCCCCTTTAAAGTCATATTAATATTTTATTCACAAATAGGGATAAATATGAAAATGTCATATTCTTTATTTACCTGGGGTGTTACATCCTTCCCCCCTTTTGGGAATTGCGTCCTCGCAATTTTAAAATTGGGCTTGGAAACATCCTTGAAAGTCCCACCTCGGAACAAGAGTCTGTAAAAAAATCACTTTAAAATAAAGGAAGATAAGTACAGAGGTCACCCGAGTTAACCCATGTGTAGAAAAACATGGACATGGAAGAAAAATCAAAGGGTCATGTTCTTGAGGGAGAGTGATAGTAAACATGTCTAGGAGAAAGTTAACCATAAGAAAATCACAAACTTGTGATGGGTTAAACGGTATTTGATTCCCCAGTAGGAAAAGTTAATAGACAACATTTTTGTTTTAAGTTACTTTTTATTGAGGAATTTATTCATAAGGAAACATAATCACTTATCATGTTGACTTTCAACTTTTACTAGATTCCTTAATCAAACTCATATTTTTTTCCAAAAGACGAGTATTTAGGGAGACTTGTTCGCATTAAGAGTACTATAATCAACTCCTAGAGAATCACCTAATCCACAAAAGAGAACTATATACTTTCCATGTCTTTAGACTTTAACCAAAACCAAAACGAAAAATGTTAGTACAAGATTAGATAATCCAGAAAAGGATAACCCTTTATAAAAAGAAAATCTATGCTTAATCTCCAAAATTTGTCCAACAAAACCCAAAGTTAAACGAGGACCATTCGATAAACAATTTTTCCATAAAATAATTAAAAGTAAATCCAAAATAATATTGAAACCCAAATATTTGATGGATTTAGTCGCATAGTCTTCCAAGGTACAAACTAACACCTATCTCCAAATAACATCAGTTACTCTTAAAGTCTCGTATTGAAAAGTAATTAACCTAATCACATATCCTCCAAGATAGGTTAATAAATTTCCATAGATAAACCAAAATCAGCTTACTCTTAATTCATAAAATCATCTAACTAAAAAGAATCAGTCAAACTAACCAGGGACTTCATGTAGTCCAGTGGTAGGCGGTAAATAACAGTCGCACTTTGGTTGTGGATTCGATTCCCGCAGCTTTGTCCGACGCGACAGGTTGTCACACGGTCTACGTGTTGTCCTTTTTCCAAAACTATATAATTCTTAAATAATTCCCCAAAAAGAGATAAAATCATCAAAAATGATCATAACATATTTTAACCTCAAGTTTATCTCATGCCCTTCATTTTCCAGCATATCATATAATAACCCATAATTACCTCAAAAGTAAGGATCATATAAACTCTAATGGTTACCTTTATAATTATTACCTGAACTTCCACATCAATTGGTCATCTATTTCATGATGCATTACAGAACATACCAAGGTTCAAGTGGTTGATCATGACTCCTTGATATTTTGTTTAGAACAACCACAAGTTTCCTCATTGAATCCTCCATTTTATCTAGTATCTTAATCAGAGAACCACCACAGTTTCCTTCAAACCTTTTGTGTCTTTGGTGCCTGCAAGATCCATCCATTCACTAAAAACAGAAATGTCAGTGTGAGTATATCAACAAAACCATCATGTACTAATGAGGAAGGTAAACACTAAGATATACTTATTCACTTTATCTAAAACTAGGACTCTTTCTGAAATCCTAACCATTATGGTAATGTCACTTATGCTTAAAGAATACCCTAACCTCTAAAGTTATCTAAACCGACCTCTGATACCAACTATAAGGACCCAGCCTTAAACCTTACTTAATCTTGAGTTATTACAAGATTACACATTGAGGATCTTTTCAGGTTTAGAGTTTTAGAGAATTAGATCATGAAACTTTCATTACATTCCACATTTAAACAAAGTGGTTACAAAAAGACAATATTCATTCTTCCCATAAATGGAAACATATTTAAAATAAAACATGAATTATTTCTTGACACATCCTTGACACTATCATCACATCATGTACCCTTCCCTTGACCTGTGAAAAACATTTCAAAAACTTGGGATGAGCATAAAAAGCTCAGTAAGGGATATAAAAATATGGAAAGGAAACATGAGTTCATATATACATAAGAATGAAATCATACTTTACCCATAAAACAAAGGAAATTTAACATACCTCATCAAACCATGAATAAATCATAGAAATCATAAGACATAAAGGTAACTTTAGGCATTCGTAACATTCTTATGTAGGGAGTAACCCTCTTGGTTACGTTTGGAATACCCATCACAATATATTCCCTAAATCTCTTCGGATAAACCTTAACGTTTCACTCCTTCGCGCTACCCAATGCATTGGAGAGCTATATCAGGCTCACCTGCCCTTAGTTTATCACGGAACCACCCGTCTTCATAACAATTCCCAAGAACCATAACATAATCTTATCACATAAAACATGCATAAAAGAAACATAACATTTCCACCTTTCAATAACAAGATATCAATACAACACATTGATATAAATAAATTATGAAAACCATTTTCAATACCAAAATAAAATAAAAGTAAAACATGGTATTTATTTTTTTAAAAAAAGATGGTATGGCTTGTAGAGGAAGCCGAAACTCAAATAAAGGTCACTGCGGTGGAGAAGTCATTGTCGCCGCATACGTACTAAAAAAACATTCCCTTTTTTCATTTAATAAACACTTCGTATAAAAAAAGATTCCTTTTGAATAAATGTAAAAGTCAAAGGGTTTTATACACCGTATAAAAGAAAGTTGTGTATAAAACAGAATATGGCTCAATGAAAGGAGATTGAGACAAAGTCCCTTACAAAGACGGTATCCTTGGTTTAAGGATAAATCAATTACATAATTATGTGTGACAAAAGAATACACCAAATATAAGTGGATATTAAGTGTAAAATAATCAAAGGTCATTCACACATATTCAAAGGATGACATATTCAATAACTACATGTTGAACCCAAAGAAATTGAAATTGGGTTAAGAAGTTCCCTTGGTAAAATTCGACAGCCTAACGGCGTCACATAAAATTTTACAAAAAGGGTTGATGAGAGAGATAAAGGGTTTCTCATCACTTGGACATAAAATTTACATAAACAAGGATATAGAAGAACATATCCCAACATAATAGTATGTGAATTAAAAGACATAACAAAATAAGTCTTTTAAAAAGAGGAGGGTGAAAGGTCCCCTTACCGAGTTGGGTAACTTTCGAAAAGTACACCCCATGGAAGAAGGGCATACAATGAAGATGTAAATACCCATAAATGAAATTATACTACACAAAGGGTATAATAATGGGAAGTACATACACCAATCAAAGTAAATAGTGGCAAATGTAGCATAAATTTCACGAGAATAAAAGTGAGAAGAAAAATCCCTTACGAAAACTCGACAGCCTATCGGCGCCACTTAAAGCTTCCAAAAATGGATTTATGAGATAAAATAGGGTCTCTCATAATATGAACATAAAAATTAAAGTATGAGGAATATAAAAGAACATCCCCCATCATAACAAATAGGATCTTAAAAGAAGTTACATAAAGGAGAGTACTTAAAAAGAAAGAGAGAGGTTAGATCTCTTAAGAAAATTCGGCAGCCTAACGGCGCCACTCAAAACTTCCAAAATGGATTGATGAGAGAGAATAGGGTCTCTTATCATATGAACATAAAAATTAAAGTAGGATTAATATAAAAGAATATCCCAATCATAAATAATGATGATCTTAAAAGGAATGACATAAAAGAGTGTACTTAAAAAGAAAGAGAGGAGTAGGATCCCTTACCTCAGGTCCGACTTGACTCGATCGTTCTTTAACGTCCTGAATAATAAACTTGAGTTAATTTATACTTCCTTAAGAACCTTTTTCAAGTTCATTATTCCTTTTATATCACTTAATACCATGTCATAAACATTATGTAATCATTTAAGTTAATAATATTTGTTTCGCCGATATTTGGTTCTTAAGTCGAAAGTGGACTTCTTACAATTACATGTTGTTCGTGTGGCCAAATGTTCATTATGTCCAGAATTATATTCAGGATTTTGATATCATATATATCATATATATCCAGAATATACATGTATTTATAATATTACATAATCATTTAGAGTTAAGAAATGAAATGCACCGTTCATGGAGACGGTAAGCCGTACGTACGCATGAACGCTACTTTCATTTCTATGTCATATTAATGGAATTAAAAATAAATGAGAGGTATGTATATTTAATTACAAAATTATATTCATCATTTATATGTATCATTCATCATATATATCCATTATATACATGTACTTATAATAGTACATTACATTTGGGGATAAGAAATGAAATGCACCGTTCATGGAGACGGTAAGCCGTACGTACGCATGAACGCTACTTTCATTTCTATTTCATATTTTTATGGAATGGAATAATAATGATATAGAAGTATATTATAATTATAGTATAACATAATATATAATAACTTTAAATCCATCCTTTATACGTCCCACATATGGCATTAACGAATCACATCACTTTGAGGGGGCGGTAGTCCGCACTTCCTTAAATGAAGATATCGCGTTTACCCATAATGGAAACCATAAAGGTATGCCCAAAATGAAAAATACAGAAGCTTAAGGAAAACATAAACATATTATATATCATATATAAATATAGTTTCATCTTAATGTCCACCTTTGAAGGTGTTAAAATACTGTTGAACAATCATAGTTTCAGGAGGCCGAAATTCCCCATCCACGGAAACAGTATGTTCTTTAACCATTAGATGTAGGTGTGTGAAAGTGTAGCTCGAATCCTCCTTATAACAACATCCTAGTATATTTATGATACTGGAGTTGTTACAAAAGAAATGAATAAAAAGAGTTTAGGGGGTTGGAGAAGCAAAATAAAACAAAAGGACACAAGTGAAGACATTACCTTAAAATCGGGTAACTCCCTTTGGTTTGAGCTCAAAGGCTTCCTTGGGAAGGATTCTTCCCAAAGTGAGGCTTCAAGGAGTAAGAGAGGGAAGTGGAGAGACAAAATGGGCAGAGTTTGGCCGAGACAAAGGCTTTGGGAGTGTGAGTAAGGAGGTAGAGGTGGGGGCCTTTTATAAGAGGAGAGGAGGGGCACTCTTGGAAGGTAAAGAAAAGTCACTTTATTTTAAAATGGTATTAGGATTTAAGAGGTCCCACATTGATGTGTTTCAAGGATAAGGTGATAAGGGTTCTAAATCCACTCATCCAATAGGTTTTGGACATGTTTAGGTCTTAGATATTACATTATCTTTCCATTTTATTTAAATCGTTAAATAATGAGGTCATCACTGCATCATCATGATGTCATAAATAATTTAATATATTTAATGTCTAAAAATTATAAAAAAAATACTATGATGTAGGAAATATTTTTATATTTCCAATTAATATTTATAGTCAAAATATTATTTGTATAACCCCATGTAAAAATTGTTTTAGTAAAAAATTTCATGTTTGTCTCATTTTTACTTTAACTTTAAATAAAAAGATATTAATGTCATTTTCCAACCAAAGTGGCTTCATGGGGTCCCCAAGTTGACCCATGGGTTTTCTTGGTCGGACATGACACATACAATGAGGTTAGAACATGTTTCAAGTTCAGTTCATATTATTAAAACATTATTTTTACCTTAAACTACATTAATTACCTCTAATCGCGATTAAAAACTTAATAAATTACTATTCACCAAAAAATTATTTTTATCCCATTGAACCACATTTTACTTATTAATGACAACCATGTATGTCGGATTTTTGAAATTCAAAACACAAAGATGGCACAATTTCATTTAAACGGAAAAAATCAGTTTTTATAAGTACCACTTAGTGGTTTCACTATTCATCAAAAATTGAAGTTTTTCAGAAAAATCCCAAAAAATTCACCCTAAGATATATTTGATATTCTGAATTCAAAAATGAAGTCTATTTTACAAAATTAAAATCATATAAGTCACATTAATTAATTTAATAATTAATTCCCGCTGTCAGAGCAAATAGCGTGTTTTTATGAAACAATAAGTATCAAAAGATTGACACTAGTTTAAGTCTGATTTCAAAGTGAAATTAATTCCAACGACAACTATTGGATTTAATGGTAAAAATATATTCTAATTTCACTTTAAAACCAATTCAAAAGATAATCTAATCATATAAATAAATTATATTAAAAAGAGGTTTTGAATTAAAATACAACATTTTACACTATTCATTAAAAAATGAACTTTATCGGAAAGATACCAAAAATTTACACAAAGTAAATTTTGATGTCCCGATTCTTAAGAAGAGTTTTATTTGGTCCAATAGAATGTATAAGATTAAACAAAACTATATTTAATGACGGTTCGCCATCAAAAGGCGATAAGTGAACCTTTAGTGAAAACTAGGGCATATACGCCTAAAATTGAGTTCTTTCTGTATTTTAAGCCTCTATGTTTTATTGGATAAATGTAAAAACATTTAAAAACATATATAATCATATTTTAGTTATTTCTATCCATTCTCGCCAATACAATGGCTACATGTTAACTACCATTTTAAATAATATTATTTTATTATTAGAGTGTAACGTAAGATTCCGAAGAAACTCGTTGTTGCGTGTTGGGTACGCCATCGAGCATAGAGTCCCCTTTAAAGTCATATTAATATTTTATTCACAAATATGGATGAATATGAAAATGTCATATTCTTTATTTACCTGGGGTGTTACAGAGCCAGTCCAAGGCATTCCTACAACGGAAATCCAAGTATCACTAAATGTGTAGAAGTCATCATCCCTCTGAGCCCACCCAAGGAATCCCTCAACTGGATCCAAGTATCACTCAGAGAACATAAGTTATCATCCACTGAGATTGTCCAAGTCATCCCTAAACTGGATGCAAGTATCACTTACGGTATAACTATATTCATCAAATGAGATCATCTATGGAATCCCTCTACTAGATACACGATTCACTCAAGGGTTAACCATATCCAACCACTGAGCCCATCCATGTCATCCCTCAACTATATCCATGATTAACTCAAGGTTTATTTATATTCAAATTCCAACTGAGCCCATCCAAGGAATTTCTCAACTGGATCTATGTATTATTCAGGTTATATATGAAATCAACCCACTGAGCCCGTCCAAGTCATCCCTAAACTAGATACAAGTATCACTTAGGGTATAACTATATTCATCAAATGAGATCATTTATAGAATCCCTCTATTGGATCCATGATTCACTCAACGGTTAATCATATCCATCCACTAAGCCCATCCAGGTCATCCCTTAACTAGATACATGATTCACTCAAGGTTTATTTATATTCAAATTCCCACTGAGCTTGTCTAAGGAATTCCTCAACTGGATCTATGTATCATTCAGGGTATATAAGAAATCAACCCACTGAGCCCGTCTGAGGAATTCCTACAATTGGAATCCATGTATCACTCAAGGTATACAAATCCTCAAACCACTGATCCCGTCCAAGGCATTCCTTCAAAGGTAATCCATGTGTCACTCGAGATACTTAAATAAATATACCACTTAGCCCTCCAGTGAATTCCTACAACATAAATCCAAATATCACTGAGGGTATACAAGTAAACACATAAGTCTCAATAATCAGACACCAATAAAAGCCTCAGGAGATCCAAAAAAATACATATCACAATATATATATAATCTAATATCAACACCCAAGTCCTGGGTAATACTTCTATGTATCACTAAAATAACATGGCTCGAAAGAATGGTCCCAGGAAAGCATGTTTAAGCGTCCCAATAAGAAAAAAGGATCCTAGAAAAAATATTCAAACATCCCAAAAAAATAAAGATGCATCACATCATGATCAAAAACCACCAACCATGAATCACCTTTAGTAAACATCGATGAATCAACAAAACCATGTCAAGAAGAAAATAATGAGTGAGAGTGGCATGAATGCCCAACCCAACACTCCATCCACTGCCCCATGGATTTCCAATTTGGAACTAGTTTTAAGTGACACATGAACAGAAACTCTACCCAAACACAACATACAAATTAGGGTCATTCAACCAACGGGCGCCCTCTAGGTCCCTCAAACCAATCACTCAGAAGCATCCTACTTGGGATCCTTAAGGAAAAACTCAAAAAATGATTAATCCTATAATAATGATCTTCTAAACAATAAATTAGTAAATAAATCTTACAAATGAACTCCCTAGATAAGTATATATGAAAAGGAATCCCTCATGAGATCATTATAAGCATCCAGTATCACAACCTCATAGGCTAGAAGGGGACGTCTCACAAGGGGAATGTCCTCAAAATCATAGGTCACGAGAGATAGCTCAGAGCACATCTTAGATCAAAGGTCTCAACTTGGTTGGTTCGAACACCTAAAAGATCATTCATGCTCTAGTCTTACTCTCAAGAGACAACTGAATTCGATAACTGGTGGGAAAACCTCTCTATTTAGATATAAGTGCCAAAACACCCACTATGATTCCTCATATCACTCCATGGGTTTTACCATCATGATCAATGTGGAAAACCACTTAGAATAAACTACTCTCAGGTCCAAAACTAACACCGGGAAAAAAGGCACAAAAACCCCCCAAGGTGTTGAAAAGGGGCAGTACATTGTGTGTCACCCTCGGTACACATCGTGTACTCCTACAGTACCACATGGGTGTGTACTCTTCCGGCCTATGTGTATAACACCCCACATACATGTTGTGTTAAGAGGGTATACAACGTTTACCATATATAATGTGCATTCCCATATCCCTCAACCCGCTTGGTCGTTTACCTATAGTAAATCACAACTTGTGTTTTGTTGAAGGTGAAAATCATATACAACTATAACATCATATATTAGAATAGTAATCCCAAACCCTGGAAATGAGGACTTCTTACTAGAACAAGTGTTCTCGATGCACCAGTCCAATATCCATCACAGGTTCTGAAACATTACTAATAGTCCTTTCTACCATGTCCCAAATAGTTAATACCAGGAAAAGAAAACTATTATGATACCACTTTGTAACGTCTCAACCTCGATGCCACTAAACTAGTGCTATAAGCTGGTGGGTCACTAGGCCTCAAGCGTGCCTCCATGTATGCCAAATTCTACTGACTAGCAGCGAGGGCCTAAGGGTTATAGAGGGGAGACAATTCCCTCATATAATAGTAAGAAAATAGAAGAAAAAAACTAAGTATCATACACAATGGGAAGTAAACAGAGTACAGAAGTAGTAAACAACTAAAATAGGAAATTCTATTTCAATAAATGAAATGTTGTAAAAGCCCAAACAGTTTTTTCATACAATACAGTAGTGGTCACCCACTAGGCCTACCATGTAGAAATAGGTAAAAAAGTAACTAAAAGTAAGTATATATCTATACTACTAACTCTAATCCAGATCACGTACCCGGTCTTTAGGCCATGTCGAACTGCACCAACCCGCTCAGAAGAACCACATTAGTATCACTTCTCGATCATGAACCTTTCTGCCTCATCCTTATCCACTATGAAACTCATTCTCAACCTAAAAATTAGACATAAGATATACATGTACACTGAGGTGTACATGTAGGGGTGAGAAAGAATCTCAATAAGCCACCCCAATAAGCAACCTATAACTACACTACTAAAAGTGTATACAAAAGAAAAGTGCTCAACCTAGTTGAAGCACAACCAAAAGGACGTAAAACCACAAATGATCCCACAGTCAAACCTAAGGTCCATAATCCCTGTTAAGTGGGAATGTTCCACCATGGATGTACATAACTATACACATATACATTTATAGTCTCATTCCAATACATATATACATTTATATAAACATTCATTGGTATGTAAATCAATAATAAGAAACCATATCAGCAATCAACCCTTGGGTCCATAATCCCAATCACCTGGACATCTTTTGAAAGGAAGTTGAGATGGACGTTATGCCACTCAATTTTTGTACCATTAAGTCAATCATTGGGTTTGTAAACACAATCAACATATACCTACTTTGGTGAATGCCAGAAGTCTATGAGAAAGATATGTCACCAAAGGGGAGTACTCATCCTACACCTGGGTTCACACGTACTCACCTCCAATCAATAATGTAAGAATTCCATATATCGACAGTCAATACTATAAAGAAAGATTCCAAGAAAAACATACGAACATCTGATGAGATTCCATGTTACACCACTAATGTTCCATAACTAATCAGGAAGAACATAATCATTATGATCATATAACATCTAGGCTCTGAGCCCGTCCAAAGAATTCCAACAGTGGTAATCCAAGTATCACTCAAGAGATGGATGTCAGCAGTCGTCTGGGCTCATCCAAGGCATCCCTCAACTAGATCCATGTATCACTTAGAGAATCTAAGTTATCACCCAATGAGCATTCCCAAGGCATCCCTCAAATGGATCCAAGTATCACTCAGGGTACAACTATATTTATCCAATAATCCCATCTATGGAATCCCTCAACTCGATCCACGATTCACCCATGGCTTAATTATATCCAACCATTTATCCCATCCATGGAATCCCTCAATTGGATCCATGATTCACTCAAGGTTTAATTATATTCAAAATCCCACTGATCCCATTTGAGGAATCCCTCCACATGATCCAAGTATCACTTGGGTCATATAATAAATCATACCACTGATACCATCTAAGGCATTCCTACAATAGGAATCCAAGTATCACTCAGTGTATACAAGTAATTAAACAACTGAACCCATACAAGTAATTCCTACAAATAGAATACAATTTTCATGCATGGGGCTAAAATAAATAGCCCACTAAGCCCATCCAAGGAATTTCTACAACGTGAATCTAAGTATCACTAAGGGCATATAATTAAACACAAAAGGCTCAATAGTCAGATACCAGGAAAAACCCCTAGAAATCCAAAAAAATATATATCAAAATATTTATATTTATATACATCCAGGCTCAACATCCATGTATCATGTAATACTTTTGGGTATCACTAAAATATCAAAAATAACATGGCTCAGAAGCCAGATCCTAGGAAAGCACATCTGAGCATCCCAATAAGAAAAACCGGTCATAGGAAAAATGTATGGGCGTCCCAACTAAAGAAAGATGCCTCACGTCAAGATCAATAGCCACCAACCAGGAAGAACCTCTGGTAAACAACGCTACATCATCAAAACCATGTCAAGTAGAAAAAAATGTGATAGTGGCCCAAATGCCCAACCCAACACTCCAGCCACAGCCCCATGGATTACCAATTAGGAACGGGTTCTAGGAGACACCTGAACACCATATCTACCCAAACCCGATGTACAAATCAAGGTCTATCAAACAATGGGAACCCACTGGATCCCTCTAACCAAGGACTAATAGGCACCCTACTTGGGATCCTCAAGGGACAACTCACAAAAGAAGGAATCAAACAACAGGGATCATGTAAACGATACATGGGTAAAGGGATACTACAAAGGAACTCCCTATATCATCACATAAGCAAACACATCCCTCAGGGGATCCTTAGATGTATCTAATCTCAGAGCCTCATAGACCATAAGGGAACATCTCACAAGGGGAACTTCCTCAAAAGCATAGGTCACGGAAGATAGCTCATAGCTCATCTCAAATCAATGGTCTCAAATAGGTTGGTTCGAACACACAAAAGATCATTCATGCTATGGTCTCACTCTCAAGAGGCAATTGAATTTGATAACTGGAGGAAAAACCTCTCTATTTAGATAGAATCCCTAAAACACACACTGGGAGTCCTTAGATCACTCCATAGGTTTCACCATCATGATCTAAACTGAAAACCACTCAAAATGGACTACTATTAGGTCCATAAATGACATTGGGGAATAATGGAATGAAATCCTTCAATGGGATGAAACGGGGAAGTACATGACGTATCACCCTTGGTACACAACATGTACTTCTGCAGCACCACATGGGCGTGTACTCCCACCATCCTGGGTGTGTAATGCCCTAGGTACACGGCGTGTTAAGCAGGTTCACAGTGTGTACCCTACATGAGGTACATGCCTGTGTCCCTAAGGTGACTTGGTTGTTTACCGGGAAAAGTTGTGTACTTCTACACAACGTGCTACCCTACACAGGGTATGTTTGTGTACTATACACGACAATGTACCCCTACATAGGTAATCATTCCTAGGAACTTGGTTACATGGCCGAGTACTGGTACATGATGTGAACACTTTTAAACCTCATCTTCCCTGAATGAGAAGAACATGTTGTGTGTTCCCATGAGCCACATGTCATGTAACCTGGTTTTCTTGAGGGGAAAACCCTCGAATCACCTGAATCCCCTGTTATTCCCCCGAAATAACAGATCAGGACACTATGGGCCTCATACAAGAATAAAAGGTCTTTAAACTTATAAAATGACTAATATATAGGGATATATGGAGAAAACATAAATGGGCCTACCTTTGGGCAGAAACCACCAAAGCTTCACTCGATTAGAGGGTCCACGGTCGCCTTACGCTGAATTAGCGCGTTGAGAGCTCTGTGACGGTACCCCTCTTCCATTCCCTCTCCCTCTCTCTCTATCTCCCCCTTTTCTCCCGGTCAAGCAATGTAAGAGGATCCGCACAGGATGCATGATAAGAATGAGGAAGAAGAGAAAAGTAAATAAAATAAAGAAAAAAGAAAGTAAAAAATAAAAATAAAAGGTGGCTCGGGTCGTCCCACATGTCCAACCAATGTTTGTGTCTCACCTAGGCTAAACTCGCCATTCCAGCCACAACGAAAAAGGTGAAATATCAATACGATTATCCATTCAAAAGTTACAACAGAACGAACTTATACAAACAATTTAATATTTAATTATAAAAAATTAAATATTAATTATTCTGTCAAAATCCGAACGGCTCGGGTTTCCACCAAACTTCTACCCTAAGGTAAACACCATATTCCAAGACCAATGGAGTGGTTAGAAAAATTATCTAAGATCATTTGTTAGGGGAAAAGACTATTTAACCCTTTACAACCATACAAAGAAAACAAAATCAAATTTTTACTCAAAACTGTTGTTCGGAAGAACACACGACCTTACAAAAATGAATCGATTTAATATACATATATATGGATTATAAATATTAATAAATTCTTTATATAAAATATATATATATTTGAATGTATATAAAATTTCCTAAAATATGATTTATATAATACAAAATATTTACTCTTTTGATTAAATAAGTCATATATTTAGTGAAGTATGGTTTATAATTAAAAATTAATATGAATTAAGTACACTGAATAATTGCATTGATTAATGGACATAATTGAATGTTGTTTGATTTTTCAATTTAACATAAATCAAATGTGTGTTATATTTATTTCACATAAATATATGTAATTATATCATTTTTATATACAACTCACATACACAAATTTACATAATTAATGAATTATTATATATAAACACATACACCTAATATTTATGTAATTTACTTGAATTTTGGTATTCATTTAATAATTTTATTATAACATGGTATATTTAATATATTATTTCATTAATCGGTAAATTTTATTTATTTATTTTAAATTTTATTACAGTTAATTATTTCAATTTTATGGGACCACAGCAGCGGTGTCGGGTAGATGTATCTTTCCGGTGGCAGTATTTGGTGGATCTGTCTTCTTGGTGCAAGATATGTCTTCCCGGTGGCGGACCTGGTTTCCCGGTGGTGGCGATGGACACTGGGGCTGGCCAGATTGTGCGATGAGTCGGGTTGTTCAACCCAACGGTGGAGGAGCTCGTGAGGCATGGGATCCTGGTTTCAGCGCTGCGGGATTTTCTTGGGGACGATGTGCCCTGGTGATTGGTCGTCGACGTTGCATGGAGCGATCTCGGGTCACGGTAGGGCAAAGGCTGGAGATACAAGTAGCCCGATTGTTCGTGACAGCAATTGATGGCCCGGCGGTACCGACTGATGATGGGGACGACGAAGACCTTAGAGGTTTTCGCAAGGCGTTTTTGGTCGTTGGCGGACGATGTGCGAGTCGGCGTCATAGGTGGTGGCCAATGGTTATGCCGGTGAGGACCTCGATGGATGACCTCGGGACACGACATCGGGATGCGTTTTAGGGTATTTTGGATACAGCCTAGCGTGATGGCATGTTTATGGTGATGTCGGCCGCTGCGTGGGGTTTTCCGGTGAGACATCGGGATCATAGGATGACCTCGGGATGGGTGCCTAGGGGTGCGGGATAGGCGGTATAGCGCGTCGGTGTTTGGTGTCACAAGATATTTTTCGTGAACAATTAGTTGGTTTACAAGGCGGGTGGACTGGGGATGCTGGGTTGATGGCGACTTTAGAATGTGCAAAGTCAAGACTGGAAACAGTGTTGTGATTTTTTCTGGCTTTTTTATTTTTCCTTGTTAACTATCGTCCGGTGTTAGGGCTTCGACTCAAGTATTGTTGGGATTTCACGAGTTTTTATTTTGGGGTCATAGGGTCTTGTTGGGTCTGAGGGTATTTGGGGTACCTCCGTGTTGTTTTGTTTTACTTTATCTTTTTTAATGAAATTTAGAGACCATTATCTTAAAACTCATGGTATGTATCATTTGATATAAAAAAATCATTTTAAAAAAATAATTTATAAAATTATAAATGATTAATTATATATTTAAAGAATTATAAAATTATAATAAAGAAATATACAAATATATTTACAAAATTTCTGTTTATAGTTATGATAACAATACCTTTATCACCTCTATAAATGGAATATTTATCAATGCTAAAACTGTAGCATTGATAAAAATGTATTTTATCAGTTCTTTTTAATTTAGTACAGATAAATGAGATCTTTATCAGTTCTTTTTTATAAGCGTTGATAAAAGTGTCCCCGATCTATTTTATAACTCTAACCGTGACTAAATCAGTAGTGATTTCTTAAGCCATGTGCAAAAACCACGTCCTGCTGATGCTCCTCCTCAACAAATCCAAGCTTGAATCATGTCTCGAATGAATCCAAGGATTGAATCCAAGGCTTGATTGAATCAAGGATTTCAGGCACGATATCTTTTTTCGTTTTTTTATTCATTATCTCTTTTTATTCATCATCCACCACTCCTTTTACCTTCTTGAATACATTTTTTATTAGGGGTTTCTATGATTTTGGTTTTCTATTAACCCTTTAAGGGATTTTCTTACTTGTAGTGTATTAAGACTTTCATACAGTGATTTCATCCATTCTGGAAGGTGGCTCCATTCACTTTCCTCTAACAATGGAACCACGAATGCTTGTAACTTTTAAATCCATTTTTTATCTAAACTAAACTCTATTACAATTATCCATGAAGGGCTTATAGATTTATAAGTATTTTTCTTAATTTTTCATTAACAAGAAAGGATTTTCCCCCTAATTTTAAATGTTTTTAACTTCCTTCAATGGAAATAATGCACACAAAGCGTTTGTTAAAATTTCCTCCATGGTTTTTATTCAATAAATCAAAATTGATTTCATGTTATGATTTCTTATGAATTATAATGAATTATCATTGTATTTTGATAATGGATTTCTTGGAATTAGAATGTATTTGGATATTTTTCAAGATGTTTTTTATGTTAGTAAAGAAAATTGAAGTATTGTTTTCTTTCACTGTTTTAAAATTTTGGGATGGGTTTCAAATGGAATGATTGATGTATTTTATCATATTTTCAAAGGCAGTATGCTATGTTTGATATGTTTTCCTTATTATATTGATATGTCATGTTATATACACCCTTAAAGTTTATCCCCTTATTGATTTATAAGTGAATTTTTTTATTGTAATATTGATCATGGTAAATTGATATCACTATATTGCAAACATTATTATTAAGGTTGATGTTCATTAAATGGAATTCCAAGGTGCGTGTGGTTTGATGTTTGTTGAAAAAAATTTAATAATTATTTTTATTGTATTGAGATGTGTCATATTTAGTTGTTCGCCACCACTTACGTGTCATGAGAAACCTTGGGGAGCTTGGTGAAAGATCCAGGGATGAGTATTGAGCTAGTGTATGATCACATTTTGCACTAAAAAATTCATTTTAATGGTTTTAGTCCAATTTATATATTAATTGTTTCATAAATATCCCTGGATGTATATTTTATAAAATGATCTTCAAGGCTCTTAAATGATTTTATATAAAAAAATATTATGATTCCATTTTATAATAATTGTCTCACATATCATGTCTAAATGTTATATGTTTAGACTTTACATTATACATGAAACTATAATCTTTCGACATTGTTGGTTCACTACCATAATTAATATAAATAAGAGGCATTGAAATATTACATAACTTAAATTTTATTAATAAGTTTATGATTCACTTTTTTTCTGTTCTATAGGTTGTTAAAGTATGAAATTCGGACTGTAATATCGAATGTGAAATGGGTGTTTATTTCCCAACCAAGAAATGAAAAAATCTCTAAGAGTAAATATCCATCCCAATTGGGATTGATAATCTATCATGATAGTATTTCAACTTGAATTAGTGCATACTTAATGTTGTTAGGTAATTATTATAAAATAAACATGAACTTTTTTTCCTTCGTTAAATATAAAAAGATTCCAATTATGCATTTCCAATGATATGAACTAGCATTAATAGAATATCAATGCTTGACAAAACCCAAATGTGATATGGGGTTTATTATATTATATCATCTATATTAAAGAACAAATTGCACTAGAATGTTCATGTTTTGATATTCCTATTTCTTTATTAAATTTTTTTTAACACTATAGTCAAATGGAATATTTTCATCTTTAAAACCAGTAATATCAAATATATTCAACATATCCACAATAAAATGAGACATACATAAATAATAACCCAACTACATATTCTTACTTTAATAATTAGGTTAGTATCTATTATTCTAATTTTATTCATTTTAATCATGGTGAATAAGTATTTATTCATCTTTGTAATACTAGTCATGTTGTTTTTAAAAATTAATATTTCATAGACATAGATACACATAATAACTTATTATTATTTTATTAACATGAAAAAAGTACACTTATCAACATTATTATGTAAAAAACATTTGATAAAATAATAGAATCATACATCTCAAGTTATTAAGGTGATTTGTTTAGACATTAATTATATTTAACTAATTCACATAATTTATTTTAAATATATTATATAAAAACCCTTTATATTATTCCATGTAAATTTGTTTATTTAAACATCCAATTAAAAAATAATTTTTTAACATCCATTTAATGATCACCAAAATTATTTATCAAATTTAAAGGAAAATAATATCCTTGTTGTTGTAATTTTAACTAAATGAGTATAAGTATCGAAATAAAAAATAACTTTCATTTTTTGAAACCATTGATTTCTAATATAGCTTTAAAAACATGAATTTTATCATTTGATTCATACATGATTCTAACTACACATTTACAACCAATATGATTTGAAAATTTTAGAAAAAATTTAACTTTTCAAGTATTATTTCTCATAATAGAATCTATTTCATCATTAAATTATTCTTTCTAGAACGCAACATATTTTGAAGATAATGATTCTTTATATAACTTAATATAATCATATATGGTTAGAACCATATGATATTTATTATGATATTATTATGTTGATCTTTATCAATAAGAAAAATGAAGGTTTTGAAATATATAAATTCATGATATATATATTTGTTCTTTCTAGGTATTGTTCTCCATTTAGGTTCAACTCAAGAATCAACCTTATTCCCGACCATTATATCATAACTAGATGAAACATTAGATATATGTATATGTGGAACAATTTTATTTTAATTATGTTTATAAAATTGATTCATAAAAAATATACAGTTATAGATTCAAAAATGAAATTAGCTTCTATGTGAATTATTATATTTGGTTTATTATTATCAATAGGAAAAAAAATATTTAATTGTTTTAGTTTCAATTTTTTTAATTTTAGGAATATGTTGGCGCCAAAATTTGGGGGGAGGAAGAACTAACACGAATAGGAAACCACCTCCTCTAAAGCTACCTCGCGGAGCCTGTTCATGGAGCCCGGAAAGCACCGCGGCCGGCGCAAAGCTCTCTCCCTCGCAAAGGTGCTATGGAGAAAGGAGGTGAGAGGCTCCGCAAATGGATTTGACTTTTGTGAAGGCGCCATGGGGAAATGAGTTGGGAGGCTCCGTAAACGGATTTTATGTTTGCGACGCCGCCGCGGAGTAAGGAGGCGGGAGGCTCCGCGATTATGACAAAGTGCCACGTAGCTTTCCGCCGACCGATCCCTGCTTCGTGGTGCCTCTTGCCCATAAATAATGGGCCCCCCATCCCAAAAGAAGGATACTCCGACCTTTCACCTTCTTAGCTCTCGAATCACGAATCACTTTTTTCACTGTGGAAAATGAGCTCATTAATGTACTTTAGCATCGCGAAGTGCCTTTCCCTTTGCTTAAATTCAACCCCTCTTCAAAGAGGGATGCCTTTCGCAGATCCCATAGGCTTTTGCGATGGAAGGGGATACTCAAGGGGACTCGGGTCTTCATGGAGAACTTATGCTTCGCGAAGTACCCTCCATGCACATGTACACCCCATGCTAAGGCAGGGTCATTGTGCTTCGCGAATCCCATTGCTTCGTAGTGCTACGATTCACAGGGCACCCTTTCTTCGCAAAGCACAGCTCTGCAAAAGCCTTTCCACATCGCAATGCACCTTCCATATGCACCTATGCCCCCTGACTAGGCATGACCATCCCACTTCGTGAAGCATACCCCTTCGCGAAGCCCCTCCATTATATGGAGCACCATAACTTCACGTGATCCCTTTCTATGAACTCCTTTGCTCTACAATCCTCATTTCCGCACAACCCTATAGGCTCGTACGAAGTAACTTCAAAGTAACTTGTGTGGCAATTCCCGTTGTG
The DNA here is from genome assembly GCA_963277665.1 of Viscum album. Lineage (NCBI taxonomy): Eukaryota > Viridiplantae > Streptophyta > Magnoliopsida > Santalales > Viscaceae > Viscum > Viscum album. Next base: position 1,891,087,145 of record OY728158.1, on the reverse strand, counting down.
TTGCTTCACCTCGTGCTTCTTCGCATTGACATGCTAACGACTATTACTTCTTTGCATAGCCACGCTAACGTGGACCCCTCATTGGATCACTCCACGACACCCCCTAGTCACAGCGTTTCCAGTGCCTTCCCTTCACCAAGGATTAAAGGGTGCTAGTTATGAAAGTACTATGGGTGCGTAGAGAACCCGCATCGTCCGAGATGCATGATGTTAAACTGCTAAGCACCATCATCCTTATCACATGACGTTAAACTGTTATCTCATCCCATGCACTCTATGCAGGGTGCTCCGGCTCAGACATTCTCTACACTCGCTCGTCTCCATGGGAATGAGATCTTCCTCACATGGAATGAGATCCTCTTTGCTGGAGCGGCTCCTGTCTGTGGGGAAGGGTAACCACCTTGGTGTAATCCCCTAGTCTTTCTTGCGGGAGGAAACATACCTACTCCTCCTCTCTTCTTTTGTGCCAAATCCCTCTCCCGTTGGGCTTTGTCACCATTGGGTCTCCATCTTGGAGCAAGTCCCAATCTCCATCTCCCTGTGCTGCTAACCACACATAAGGCTCTATTTCTTCTTTGGGCATCTAACCATGCATAAGGCCCTATTTCATATTTGGGCCACTAACCACGTGTAATCCCCACTCCACTTCCCATAGATTCACCTTTCACGACGTGATCGTCAGGTCTCTGTTGACTCTTGTTTCCCACACCGAGCATGACTCACGTGGGCATAGAGTAAGAACAGACCATGAAGTCCTCTCTAGGATGCCTTAGAGCGTAAGCCCCAATCCACTATCCTGAACTACGTGGACTTTGATCCTTTCCAAGGCAAGGTACGTAGGAATCCTCCCTAAGGTTCAATCCCAACATCCATAGCTCTCGACCACCTTCACGTCAGTTCACTAATCCACCATCCCGGACTACGTGAACTTTGATCCTTGCCAAGACAAGGTACGTAGGAAGCCTCCATGAGGTTCAAGCCCAACACCTACTTGGTCTCGACCACTTCACGTCGGTTTACCAAGATCCTATCCTGAACTACATGTACTTTGATCCTTGCTAAGGCAAGGTACATAGGAAGCCTCCCCGAGGTTCAAGCCCAACATCCATTGGTCCTGACCACCTTCACGTCAGTTCACCAATCCACCATCCTGAACTACGTGGACATTGATCCTTGCCAAGGAAAGGTATGTAGGAAGCCTCCCTAAGATTCAAGCCCAACACATCCCTTGGTCCCGACCACTTCACGTCAGTTTACCAAGACCACTCCCGAACTACGTGGACTTTGATCCTTGCTAAGCTAAGGTACGTAGGAAGCCTCCCTGAGGTTCAATCCCAAAATATATTGGTCCCAAACACCTTTATGTCGATTCACCAATCCACCATCTTAAAATATGAGGACTTTGATCCTTGCCAAGGCAAGGTATGTAGGAAGGCTCCCTGAGAATCAATACCAACATCCATTTGTCCCAACTATCTTCACATCTATTCGACAAGACCCACTCCCAAACTACGTGGAATTTGATCTTTGCCAAGGCTAGGTACGTAGGAAGCCTCCTAGAGGTTCAAGCCCCACACTCATCAGTTCCGACCACTTCATGTCGGTTCACCCCCGTCCTGCATGATGTTAAACTGCAATCCCTAATCAACGATAAGCCGTTGTACCCCAATCAATGGTAAGTAGTTGTGTTTCCCAATCAGTGGAAATCCATTGTGTTTCCCAATCAGCGGTAATCCGTTGTGTTCTCCAATCAGCGGTAGGCCGTTGTAGTCCTGTTTACTGGGAACCACATCTCTGGTCCGTCCAAGTGGTATCAGACCAACTCGGGCTGCTAACCACACATAATCCCCTGAATTTTATCGGGTTTTTGTCCTATGTGTATGCCCCAATTCAATGCCCTCACCCCGAACTACGCAGACATTGATTCTCTACCATAGGGATACGTAGGAAGTCTCTTTAAGGATCAAGCCCAACATCACCATCATCCTCATGACAGTTCCATCTCATTACCCATCCACTTCACTCAACCATCCATCATCCACATTGATTCTTATCTGGGCTGCCAGATCCCGATGAGTTCATGTCAACCACTCTCTCGTTGTTTCTAGCAGCAATCAAGTAACCAACCACAGGTTATCCCTGACATCAGTGCACCCTCCAGGGGTTGCACCCATCTATTCCACTCCCGCTGGTGTTCTGATCAGTCTGATCTCTCTCCTCTAGAAGTTAAAATCATGGCATACCCTGTGTTAAACATGGTAAGCTGAGGACAATCTCAGAGACATGCATATGGCATATAATTACCGACTTTCGACGTGGGATTCCTCGGGCTTCCGCGCCCTTGAGAAGCCTTATCACAAGGGGAAGAAACCCAGACGTGCAAGTGTTCCAGTGTCCAGACACACCAGTGATGTCCAACATGACTACTCCCTCGACTGAAGGTTGTTTCCCTGACTTGACCCCTTGGATTGTCCTAACATAAGCAGTGTAATTAACTGGCGTCCATGATTATATGGAACCAGGAAGAGTTTCATGAACAACGTCTTAATCTATGAGGGAGACTCGGACTAGGTAACGAGTCCTGAGGAGGAATCCAAAGATGGAGGAACTGACATCCCATCATCTTGTTTTGATTATGGAGCAAACGTCCCTGAATAACTGATGGATGTTTCCCACCTTTGGAATGCAAAAATGCGGGGAAACAATTGGTGCGTACTCAACAGACGAATGCGCTCCCCCAAGAAAGCATCAGAAATATAAATGGTGAACCCAACGTGAGGTTATTCTCCTCAATGTGGAGATTAGTAGCATTTGAGGCATCCGTAGACTAGTGTATCACCAGATCCAGTTATTTGGCACCAGGTCCTGCCAAGAAAATAGTGGGCTTGTCATGAAACTCACAAAAAGTTGGGGTAGTTAAAACATTGGACATCCCAGTCTATGAAGTTGTCAGTGTGGATCCCTCTTATTATCCATGGAAGACAGAATGGCACTGGGGCACTGGTTTTCGATTCCTTTTTGTTCAACACTAATGGGTTAATCTCCCTGCTTTTAGGAACCAAGTTACTGCATCTGGAATTTGATCACCGCTCATCCACCGACACACAGGTAGGGGAAATGCCGAAGTGGCAGTCCCGCACAGCTCCACCACTTCTGTGACAGTCTCCACATCCACAACCATTGGGCTCCCACACACCATATCCCCATCTGAATTCATTTAGCAAAGGGTGATCAACGACCTCGTCCGACGGTACGAGGATGAGGGGATTATCCCAAATCAGGATATGGCCCACCAGGATCTAGAGGAATCTGCACTTCATTGACATCGCTTCCCCCACAGGCCGCATAGGGATCCACTGCTCCCCACTCTGATGCATAACCATTTCGGGAGCCTGTCCCCAAAACACTTCGATGACTCCATCCCCTATGCCGATGAGGTAGGGGATGCCTGGGTCATCCCAGCCTGGATCCTATTCTAGGGGCTCCCAAGGAGGAATCCCACTAGGCCACGCCAACGCCGACACCTTACCCCATGGGCCGAGGAGTAGGTAAGCTATGTGCCTGCACCACTAGCCTCGGTCCGTCTGACCCGACGCCAGTGTAGGGAACAGACTGAGGAGGAAACCCACCAAGAGGCATCAACGTCAATGAAAATTGTGGATTGTGCCACCAATGAAGTGTATTTTTAGTTCCCTGTCTATTCTAAGTAGGGTAATATAGAAATCCGGCCCAAATCGAGGCCCCAACCGCCCCACGGGCAGACTGGGTCGACTCTTCTGGCTACAGGAGCAAGTAGTGTTTGTCGTGGGCCAACCTACGACAATGACACTCAGAACGGAGGTCCTCCCCATACCACCACCATTGATAACATAGGTCTTCCCCGCTCCTAAGCTAATCATGAAGTCCAGTACCTTTCCACCTTCAATCTGAATGAGAGTCCTCCCCATGACAACGACACTTAGTACGGAAGTCTCACCCATGCTCATTACATTGGGTATGGAGCTATTCCTTCTGCCACAGGCCACCGATGTGAAGATGTTACACATCTGGCTAGTCTCCAGTGTGGGGGCCCTCCCCATGTCCTTACAGTAGATGGACAAGTTCCTCCTCACCCTAGTGATCAGAGAAGTGAAGTCCAGCCTCGCTTTATCAGCATGCAGCACGAAAGTCCTACCCGTGTTTGTCTTGGCCAGTATAAGGATCCTCCTCATGATGAAACCACCCAGGGAAAACAGCATAGAGGCCCTACATGTGCCCACACCAACTTCAGTTGAGGTCCTACCCACTCTAACACTTACCGTGGAGATTTCCTCCTCACATCAGCTAGGGCACACGGAGGTCCTCCCCGTGTTCGTTTTGATATCTGTCCAGGTGCTCCTCGTACCCTGGCTTACTCAGGAAAAATCCCTCTCCATCCCAGCACCAGTTCGTCTAAGGGTACTCCTTGCGCCATAAATCCACCTTGTCCCAAAGAGCCTGTCTAGGGTAGGATGGAAGGTCATCATCGCCATAAGAAGAATTTTGGGAAGGTTCAGACAGAGAGTAAACCTGCCCGCTTCTTATATTCTGAAGAGGAATATGATTGAGCGATGGAACCCTCCCCTCGGTCCTATGTGTCAAGGGCCGAGGTAGTAATGAGGCGCATCAGCCTCATAATTCCAAAATACGAGGTCCATTGGATCCTTGCCTCCCTCCGCAGGAACATCCAGGAGGACAAATATTTGGAATCTCCCTAGGGTCCGACCATACAATCGCCACCATCATCACAAGGAGAACACTCTACCTCGACCAATTATTGCAGAGAATTGTTCTGGGGATCGATGGTAGATGAGAGGCAGTAGGGTCCACTACCAGTAGCCATAGTCTTTGTGCCGGAAACCTTGGTCGTCAGCCCATATTATCACAATGTAGAATCCAGTTGACTACACTCTTCAGATGATAGCTCGAGATGTGCCACCTTGTCAGCTCACTCGTCGTATTCTCCACTGGCCAGCTTATCGTCCCAGTAGTCTACTTCAGTACTGCTACCAGTTCCTCAGCCACCTCCAGTTTACGAATGGGGAAATCAAGGGTTAGACCTTGTATCCGAGTCGAGGAGCTTGTGGGATATTCTCACAGCGGACCACTTCTCTAATATGTTTTGTCCGGTTGTAGCACTGAATTTCAGTGCACCAGAATCCCTTACCCAAGAGGAAGTCGAGTGTTTCCATCAAACCCTCTGGGTGACGCACTTTTTCCTTCATCACCAATGAGTGGATTATCCCAAAATCCAAGCGCATTTTGAAGACATTGGAAAACAATTACTCCTAGTTGATTTGGCCTCACTCCCCGTGGACCAGCACCCTGAGTCACCAGGCCACTATAGGACCCTCCAGAAATTATGCATTCAGAGCTTCAAAGCACTATGCAGGATTATCAAGGAGGCTTCCCTCCATGTACAGATCTGTGGTTGGGGGAAGTATGATGCCTTTCACTTCAGTCATATCTGGCAGAAGCCCGATTTTCTAGGTGATATCGAGGACATGCCTCCAGGTAGATTCATGGTCAACATGACAAACCTATCGGAATGTGAGAATGAGCTAGAACACCTTGACGGGGACCTACCCCCTTAGAGAGTTCCAACACTATTAGATATGTTGGGAAGGGTTACTTGCCAACAAAGGAATTTGATGGGTCTCCCTATGCCCACCAAGACATTAGTTATTAACCGGAATCCTAGTAAGGGTAAAGAGCATCTAGGATCCGCCAAACACTCTATCCCATCTGGATCAGTGCAGAAGACGGAGGAAGACCCTGAAAAAGCTCGTTGTGTCAACAGATCGTAGAGCACAAGAAGATAGTTGATGGCCTCCTCACTGAATGCGCTACGGAGCAATGACTAGATTATGGTGATCATGACCGATATAGTAGGGGTAGACACAACTTCCCCCCAGTGAGTTGCCTCCAGGTGACCCTGATCATCCTGCCCACGCAGACATGGTAGAGGTCGGAACATATGGAAACATGGCACGATATGTGTATCGAAATCCGCCCGAGCGACGCAATAATCCTAGGGACCTAGTTTAGGTTCCCCCGACAACTCTTCAGGCTGCCTCACTAGTCGTTCCACGAGATTTTGGGCTTGATTATAATGTTGAAGAACCCGCCAACGCATTGGTGTTCAAGGATCCCCATTAAGATAGGAATCCCCGCCCAGATGATCCATGGCGGCGCTCATCGCTCACCTCAAGGCATTGGAAATGCGACAGGTGGCACTCCCACCTAATGTCAAGCCATATCTAGCATGGGTGTATGATATTCCAGCATCCTCGAGTTTCAGAAATCCCACCTTCTCCCCCTTAAATGGGATGGGTGACCCACCGCATCATCTGGCCCACTTTATTTCAAGGTGTGGACCCATGTTGGGAACTCCAGTGTAGTAAGAGGCCGCTAAACTCTGGTGTTTTGTACAGACAATGGAAAGGCCTGCGTTCGTCTGGTAAAACTTGCTACCCATTGGGTCAGTAGCTAGATGGGAGGATCTTTGCAGGGAATTTCTGTACCAGTTCAGTTCAACCACTTGGAAGACAAGTATTGCAAACCTCTTCACGGGAAAGAAAATTACTAATGATCACATCGTGGACTTTATCACCCAGTGGAAAGGGCTCACATACTCCCTTGACATGCCACTAAATATAGAGAAAATACTGACGATGTGTGTGGGGAATGTCAAGAGAGAACTGGTCACCGTTCTGATCACCCAAAACTACCCTGGGGGATTCCGAGGCTTCTCCGATAAGGCCCAGTGCCAAGAAGAATCCTGGAAATAGGCCATCCAGGCACGTCCGTTGCCTCCTACAATCCCTGTGAGGAGGGCCACTAGAGCTGATCCTGTTGCGATGGCTAAAATAGATCCCCCAGAACAACTGGAACTATTACTAGTAGAGATTCCTCCTCATCCTCTTAGAGGCCCTCCACCACAGGCATGAACTCCATCCTAGCAACGTTCGCCTTAGAATCGGAAGGAACCCCCACGAAACACGTCGCCACCACCTAGGTGGGATAATTAGGCTCCACCTCCTTGAAAGGATCCTCTAGCCCCTCGTCAAAATCAGGCTCCTAGGTCCCCCTTACAGTATAGAAGAAACCAGACTTAGTCGTTAAATAAGGCTCAGGTTCCCAACTATTTCCGATGAGCCTTGGAACAGGCGATTATACATTTACCTAAAGGCAGGAGGCCAAAAAAGGTGAACCTCACCAATCCCCCTAACTACTGCCCTTATCACAGGATCCTGGGGAACACCCTCAAATAGTGATATGTATTCAAGGACTAGCTCCAAGACCAGGTCGACAACAACATAGTCAGGTTGGGCCTAGCCCTAGCACAAGTGGCATGTGTACTCATGAAGCATGACAACAATAGTGACTGTGAAGGTGAGTGGCAGCAGGTCCCCAACCGCGGGACTTAGAAGTATGGTGACTGGATGTCCCATACGACAATCGCCAATTCCCATGGTATTATCCATGCATGCCTGAATCGACTTGAGCCTTCAGAAGCCGCTGCGTCAGCTGACACTGCTTCTTCATCGTCGTCTCAGCCACCCTCTTCCCAGAAGAGTAAGCATCAGTGGCGTAAGGGAAAATAAATCCCCCCTCCAATGCCATCACCATCCCGTACCCTCAGGGACTTCATTCCCCCATAGATGGTGATTCCTCATATAATTCATTCAGTAGTGGAGGATTCTTCAAGTGATGGTCAAGGGTGTGATTTGGTTAACACTGTGGATCTGCTAAAACCCCAACATGATTCCCGACGATTGGGAGCACCAGACAGATCTTCCCAACGTCCCCAACCGATGCTAGCATTGGCGGAGCCATGACTATATGGGTCATCAGGGAACCTCAGTCAGTACTTCCAATCAGTCCGTGAATTCCACTGAAACCAGATAGCAAGCCCAGCGTAGAGCTCAGCATGCACAACCTTCTAATTTGAAGCCATCTGGCCCGCCTTCACTGCAGTTTGTGCTATTGGATCAGGCAGAGCTTCCCAGACCTCATCATGATCTGCCACGCTCCAGAAAGGACCAGTCTCAGTCTGTAGGTCCTCATATAGTAGTCGCTACACATGCTTTGACTAGGGAGCAGTGGGACATTCCCAGCACCAGTCGGTCGATGGACGAGCTGACAGGGCCCACCATACCTCCTGTAACAGAGTGACCTCCTACAAGAAGAAGATCATGCCTGGCACGGAAGTATGATGTTATCAAGAATCTTTCCAGCATTTCGGTGATGCTCTCTATCCTAGAGGCCTTTTTCCTATCGCCAGATTTGTGTGAATCCCTCACTAAGCCTTTAAGAAGCCCCCTCCAGTTTGTGATGGAGGTAGAAGCTGCAGATGCCTTTCATGTTGAGGTAGTCAAGAATGCTAAATGTCAGGCCATTATCTCTGTCTCCGGAGAAGACAAATGTTCTCTTATACAGGGACACATATGCCTACTGTACATCACTGGCCACTTCAATAGTGTAGAGATTCATCACTTCCTTGCCGACATGGGTTCTGGGATCAACCTAATCCTGACCCAGATGCTTCAAAACATGGGGCTATCCAAGGATGATCTGAGTCCCTTTGACTTGAAAATCCATGGTTATGAAAGGACATAACTAATATTGGTCGACAAGATCCACTTAAAAACCTAGTTCAGCAGTCTGGTAGCTAGCACCGAGTTCATGGTTGTTTCACAGGACACTACTAACAACACATTGATGGGTAGTTCAAGGATCCACCAACATGTAACAGTCCCTTCACTATATCATCAGTGCCTCAAGTACTCCCTTAATTGTCGAGTGGGCGTACTCTAAGGTGACACATCTTCCTTTGCCTCTTGTGAAGCCCGCTATCTGGATGCTGACTATTACAAGAGAAAAAAAAACAGATTCATGCCAGTGAAGTCGAGCCCATTGCGGTTCAGACCAACCCATGGGAAGGCCTAAATGACACCTACCTCTTCCCAATCCATCGATTGGAGGCCACGTATCCCGGTTTAGGGCAAAGTTTTGTTGCCTCTAGGAAAACGGGGAACTAGATTCCCTAGTCCAAGTGACATCATAAGATCACCTCGTATTCTTATATGAATCAGGACTCAATGATCCCTGATCCCCCCTACTCCCATAAGGTATCGGGATGTCTATCCCATGGAAATGGAAATACAACACACCTAATTGTTCCATTAGGACAAGATATATCAGCTCAAGCCGACGCGCCACTATTGCTTTTATATCATCAAGAGTGGACCCTTGGACCAGAGACCAGATGGGATCAGATAGACCACCTTCATTTCTATAGTTTCAGCAGTACAGGAGTCCCCCAATGCAATGTCTACCACCACTCAAGCTAACACTAATCTCCCATCAGGATATGTTGACCTGGAAGAACCTCTTCCTGCTGAGGATAACTCCTCCATAATTGAATAAGAGGATTTAGAGGATGAACCTCCCACCTTTTAAGAGTGTGTTTCTACCATGTTTGATGAACTGGTGAAAGTGAATCTCAGTGGTGAGACAGATCTGAAACCCACATTGATCAGTGATACTATGACTCTCAAAGAGCATCGATAGCATGTGGAATTCCTAAAATAGCACCTTGATGTATTCACCCAGAGTTACGATGAGATTCATGGACTAGATCCTCAGGTAGCCATCCATCGTCTCAGTTTCCCAGCAAATCATTGTGGGTTTAAGCAACCTCCCAGAAAGATGCATCCTTCCCATGGGGCCATGGTTGAGGCTGAGGTTGATAAGATCATTAGATAAAATTTTGTTAAGGAGGTCCAGTACCCTAGGTGGGTAGCCAACATCATTCTAGTCAGGAGGAAGAATAGATAGATCAGAGTCTACATTGACTTCTAAGATCTCAACCATCATTATCTGAAGCATTATTTTCCTCTTCCCGTGATGGATTTTTTGATCTATGCCACAGCTGGATTACAGACCCTCTCCTTAATGGATGGGTACTCTTGATATAAAAAGATCCAAAAGGCCCCCAGGATGAGGAGTCTATAGCCTTCAAGCCACCAGAAGGTACCTTTTGTTACCAAGTCATGCACTTTGGTCTAAAGAATTCAGGTTCCACCTATCAGCAGGCTATGCATCATACATTTAAGACGATCATTGGAACACTGGTGGAATGTTATGTGGATGATCAAGTGGTCAAATCTCTCCAGCCCCAGGACAATCTAAAGGACCTTGAGATAGTGTTCGACTTTCTCCGTTCCCGCCACCTGAAGATGAACCTATTAAATTGCACCTTCAGGGTCACCTCTCGAAAGTTCCTCAGCTTCGTTGTCAGATTTAGGGGCATCTAGATTGACCTGGAGAAGATCAAGGCCATCAGCCATATGTATCCCTTGAGCAACATTTTGGAACGTCGAGGCTTCCAAGGCTATTTGTCCTAACTATGCTGATTCTTTGCAAATTTGGCTGGAAAGTGTAATCCTTTTTCTTGGATCATGAAGAAAGGAATGGTTTATCAATGGGATGAAGAATGTTAGGCGACGTTCAAGGAAATCAAGCAGTATTTTCTCCAGTATCCAATATTGATGCCACCCATTTCCGAAAAACCACTGGTCCTTTATGTGAATTTCCTGGAATGATCCCTCGGTACCCTTCTCACCTAGAAGAACAACGAGGGAACTGATAACAATATTTACTAACTCAGCCGCATGCTCCTCGATATAGAGACCAAATACTTCCCTATCAAGAATAGATTCCTTGCGCTCATATTCATAGTAAAAAAATTATGACATTACCTGCAGCACCACGAGGTACAGCTGGTGTCCTGAGTAGATCTGCTGAAGTACATCCTGAACCACCCCATGCTGACAGGTTGTCTAGCTAGGTGGACAGTGATTCTACAGCAGTTCAACATCAGGTTTGTCCCCCAGAAGGCTATCAAAGGGAAAGCATTGGAAAATATCCTTACTGGCCATCCATCTTTTGTGGACCAGTCTCTAGACCTTGATTTTCTTGATGAGGCAATCCTCTCAGTAGACCAAGCCATCCTGTGTTAGAAAATGCACTTCGATGGTGCTTCTTGGAGCCCTACCGGCAGAAGGCTCAATGACCCGGGGCTCAACATAGTAGGCCTAAGTATCGTCTTCAATATCCCATCCCAAGCCTTCCTTCCATATTCATTCCTATTATCAAGAAGGCTGTACTAAAACTGAAGCGAAATACCAGACTCTCATAACTAGACTCGAGCTGGCCCTTGAGATTGATGTTCCCCACTTTCATGTGAAAGGGGAATACGAACTAGCCATAAACCAGATCAAGGGTTACTATGTTGTCAGAAATCCAGTGCTCATACCACTGTTGGAATGTACCTGCCACTTGATGGCCCAGTTCCCATCTCGTCCAGAGGTTACCCATGTCCCTCAGTCACAGAATGGTAGAGCAGACTCCCTAGCTAGCATAGCTGCATCGATTGCAGATCCTGAATAGGATGATTTGATTATCCACAAGGCACACTGAAGAGTCATCACCCCCATTATTCTGGATGATGACGATAGCCCGCAGGTAATCCACCTCACCACCGGCGCCTCAATGTCAGGGCCCCCAGGTCCCCTTTCCCTAGTGTAGGAATCAACTCTCTACTGGAGGAAACCCTTGGTTGAGTACCTTCATCACGGTAATCTCCCAGCAGATCGGGCCGAGCACAAGTGAATCTGAAACCGTGCGTTACAGTTTACCCTCCAGAGTGGTCCCGATCTTGAGAAGATTCTATACAAGCGTAGGTTTTATGATGTTCTCCTCCGTTTCATTCAAGGAGTCCATATTTATTAGGTCATGTAGGAGGTTCATGCCAGTTCCTGTGGTTCCCATCAGACCGGGACAAAGTTATCTCACTAGATCTGGAGATGGGGGTATTTTTGGCCCTCTATGATCCATGACTGCATCTAGTTTTCCAATAGGTGCCATGCATACCAAATTCATACCAACTTTGTGAATCGGGCACCAGAGCCTCTCCACATTAGCAAGTACTCTTGGCCCTTTGTCATTTGGGGACTTGATGTCATGGAACCATATCAACCGACGACAGCTCGCCAGTGTCGGTTCATCCTGACTGCTACATATTTCTTTTCCAAACGGGCGGAAGCGGTTCCACTCAAGGAGGTCAAGTCCTATTCTGTCATTGACTTTGTGAGATCCAATATCACCCACTGATTTGGAGTCCCTCATGTCGTCCTCACTGATAACAACACCAAATTCTGGGTAGCCAAGTTGAAGAAATTGTACGCCCAGTACAACATCCATTCTAACCATACCTTCCGCTACCACGAGCAAGAAAATGGGCAGATCGAGGTGTTCAAAAAAACCTTGTATAACATTTTGTAGAAAATGGTTGGTCAGAACAAGAAGAGTTGGCCGGACAAGCTCCCCAACACCCTCTGGGCCTATCAGATGACAACTCACAATTCCACATAGGTGACACTATACTCCCTGGTGTACAAAATAGAGGTTATCCTTCCCATCAAGATTCAGTTTCCTTCATTATACACAATTTTATATGATTGGAAAGCACTAGATCATGTAGATGAAATTCATCTGGATGAATTGAAATCACTTGACGATAATAGGCTTCATGCCCTGCATAATCTGGAAAGGCATCTAAACAAGATAGCTAGATCTTTCAACAAGAAGGTTCACCTTCACTCTTTCTTTCAAGGTGACTTGGTGTTGGCCTTGAGAACACCAATGATACATAGATAGAATCCACCAAACTATATCCCCAATGGGAAGGACCTTACATAATTCACAAGGTTTACCCCAATGGTGTGTACTCTCTGGTGACCATGGATGGTGAGCATATAACTCCTCCCACCAATTCCAAGTTCCTCAAGCAATAATATGCCTGAGAAAATACTGTCCTGCATGACCTTAAACTGCAATGCCCCACATGACATTAAACTGTATTTCGTATCGCATGACATTAATCTATGTGGGGTCCTTTATGAACTTAAACTTCTATGTCTTACATGAAATTAAACTATATGTCGTCCCGCTGGACATTAAACTGTGTAGGGTCCTGCAAGACCTTAAATTGTTATGTACAACATGACATTAAATTGTATGTCATCCCACAAGACGTTAAACTATGTGGGGTCATGCATGACCTTAAACTGCTATGTCCCACATGACATTAAACTTTATGTCATCCTGCAGGATGTTAAACTGTGTAGGGTCCTGCATGACCTTAAACTGATAGGTCCCATATGAACATAAACTGTATGTCGGTATGCACGACGTTAAACTGTAAACGGTCATGCAATACCTTAATCTTTCCACCATCTTGTCCATATGATGTTAAACTACAAAACACCCTTAGAACTATGTATGGCTTGATTCCTATCCACATGGGATATGTAGGAATGCTTAGACGTTTCGTCTTGATTCCATCCCCCAAACTCTTCTCTTTGACTATCCCCCCTGGGTATAGTTCTCTGGGAGGATCCTTACATAGTGTAGTGTAGTCTTCTTTGTTCCCACTCATGTTGGGATTACGACGATCACACCATGTGATCCCTCCTCATTCTTCTATTCTCCCACGTCCTCACCACACTATGCTAAACTGCATGGCCTTAAAGAACTACGTATGGCTTCATTCCCATCCTCATGGGATATGTAGGAACGCCCAAACATGTTGTCTATCGGCCCATCCCAAACTTTAGAATCTCCCCTCGGGTCATAACACATGGTGTGGTGTATGTTTCCTCCCTAATTCGTGTCGAGTTCATCATGACCCCGCCACACATCCCACCCCCTGGAGACTTCCACCTCTTTCACTGTCCTACTTGAGGTTAAAATGTATGGGCACATTTATGCTTCACTCACTCCCTTTACTTGGGACTTCGTTATCTTTCACATTCAAAAGGGCCACCGAATGGCATGGATGCTCGGCCCAAGGGCTCTCCTACCATTTTAGGCCAACGTCCTTGAGGATTTCGAACAAAAAATTGACACAAGGCCCGCATTGAAAATATGGTCAGTGGTCAATACTCATTTTTTGTTCCCATTTCAGGTCACACAATATGAACGCTGTGTTTCAAACATGGTCAACTGCTATCCTTGATCATTGTCACCATCCCCATATGTCCCAAATATTGGGTGTAGTGGTTCATTCTATTCAGCTGTCTCTTCAAATGTTAGTCTACCTCGGGTAGGATCATGAGTCCAGTTGTCACACCCTTATATGTTGGGGAGAGCCTGGTCCTACTCCTTATTTCCCACATCGATCATCGCTCACGTGAGCTTAGGATCTTTGGTAAGGAAATACCCATTTAAGGGGGGGGGGACATATCTGTGGTCTAGGCCCTATGACCTTAAACTAAGAGCACCATTTTCCTTACTACAACATGTTAAACTACAAATCAATTGGGACCTCCCATCTTCGGTCCCTCAACCCTATCAGCTCCTGGCCCAAGTTCTCAACTAGGATTGTGCGGCGGGTGTGGTCTTATATCCTCAATCATGTTGGGTTACTCGCCATTCTGTACGCATTCCTTCTTCTTCCCACAAGACACTAAAATTCACCCTTAGAACTATATATGGATTGATTCCCATCCTCATGGGATATGTAGGACCGCCCGAACATCTATTCTTCAGGTCCATACCTATTTCCTAGCAACCTCCTTATCTTCCTGGCCACCTAGCCCGATTCCTCCAGATGGGAGGGTATATAGTGTGTTATGGGCTTATGTCCTCATTTTCAGGTTTGTAACAACCACACCACATAACTATTTATCCTGATATATCTTCACCCCCTGTTCTATACTCATATTTTCGAGTTGGTTGTTCTTATGTTGAGCCCCTCGACCCTCTTGGGTAGTTCACCAATGTGCCCAAGAGCACTCTGGTTCAGCACCCAGAGTGTTAGATCCTACATGGACATGCTCTTGCCCATTTTGAGGCATCTTGTTCCCCTTCATTAGGGCTTCCATCATCTTTTACATCTGAAGGGAACCCCAAATGTCAAGGATGCTTGGCCCACGGGCTCTCCTACCATTTCGGGCCAACGTCCTCGAGGGTTTCAAACGAAAAATTGATACAAGTCTCGTGTTGTGAACATGGTCAGTAGTTGATGCTCATTTTTTGTTCCCATTTCTGGTCACACGATATAGATATTATGTTTCAAACAAAGTCAATAGTCATCCACCATCGTCACACCAACCCCATTAAGCCCAAAATGTCAGTTGCATGATTCCCATCCTTGTCCACTTCATCATGTACAAATAAAACTTCGACACTCTTGGTATTATTCCTTAGTGTGCATTCACACGTTATGAGGACAAAGCCATAGTGACGCGTCGTTCAGGGCTTCGCACCGATTTTATCCTTACATGCATTCTATGTGGTGCAAAGATCCCTTCCGCCCTTGTTTCCTACACCGAGTTTGACTCATGCGGGCTTAGGGATCAAATTGATGTCTACGCTTACTTGGAAGAGTTTCTCTTATCCATGGTCCAAGCTCTAAGACCTTAAACTAAGATCTTCATATATGTCATCTCTTTAGAACTATGTATGGCTTGATTCCCATCCTCATGGGATACGTTAGAAAACCCAAACACCTCGTATTTGGGTCTATCTCTAGTTCCAATAATTTATCTCTTCTATTCTTCCACTAAGGCCCCAACTCTTATAGGACTTTGTGGTGTACCATCTGTGGGTTTATGTCCTCGTTCACGTTGGGTTTTCAATAGCTGCACCACATACTCCCCTTTTAGGAGCTAGCCCCTCCTTCCTCGTGTCCCACATGACATGAAACTGTATGTCGTCCTTCTTGATGTTAAACTATATGTGGTCCCACATGACTTTAGACTATTGAGTCCTCATTACATGACATTAAAATTCATGGTTGGTCTTGTCATACGACCCTAAACTATGATATTATCGTCCTGGACGCACGATGAAAAATGACACTGCATTGTAATGACCTTAATCGAAGGGACATCATATTGGGTATTGGTCATCCACTATACCATTTTTCAATTCATGTATTTTTATTGATTCTTGTGGTGACACTGGGACCCCTTGTCCCCAGTTTATCACTTCACAAAAAAAAACACATTTATCCTAAAAGACAAACAAGATCTATCAAATGCCTCTTATTTTGGTGCGTGGTCCAGACCCGCACGACCTTGTCATCCCAGGCACTAGTACCTTATCGTTCCATATCCAAAACTATGTGTGGCTTGATTCCCATCCTCATGGGATATGTAGGAATTCCTATGCACTTTTCCTCGAGCCTAGTCTAAATTTCACTTTTGGTCTCTCAACCTAAAAGCCTCCAGGGGAGCACATTGTGGTATGGCCTTACATCCTCAATTAATGTTAGGTTTTATACTTACCACACCACGTGTCTCCCTCACTCCTCCCCATCTATGGTTTGAGATATATGACCGTAAACTAAGACCACTCCGCATCATTTTTTTCAAGATGTTAAACTGCACGACACCTTCCAGAACTATGTATTGATTGATTCCCATCCTCATGGGATACATAGGAACGCCCAAACATCTTGTCTTCAGGTCCAGCCCCAAGAATCTTAAAGTAGGCCCCCTCTTTTTTGGACCCTTTTCCTAAACTCTTTTGGGGAACCATGTAACTACAGCCCTACCCTGAACAAGTTTAGGATGCCCCACGACAATGATGGGATGCATCAGCTTACTCACTATAGAGGTCCTTTATATAAGTGAGAATGATCCTTGATCAGACCGATATGCCCACCTAATGTGTTTCTACCATGGTGGCGTAATTTCAAGAGTGTTGGATTTCATTCTAATAGCCCACCACTCCACCTTCCATGCTTTTCATGTCCTTTATTCGGACCCTCTTACTATTTCACATCTAAAGGAACCCCCTAAAAGTATGGATGCTCGACCTATGGCTCGACTACTATCCTAGGCTAACATTCTGAAAGATTTGTGGATAACATTTTGAGTCAGGCCCCGTATTTCGAACATGGTCATCAGTCGACCCTCACTTGTTGTCCCCATGCCAGGATAACACAATAGGGATGTTGTGATTCAAACACAGTCAACAGTTATCCTTAAATTTTACACCACCCCCACATTATTCCGAATTTTGGGTATCATAATTCACACCTACCATTCTCCTATGTTTAGATTTATTATAAAACCCTTAGCGTTACCCTGCTCATGAATTAGAGAACATTGAGGAAAATGGCACTTCGATTGTTCTGAGATCTTCATTCTCCAGTCAAGCCTCTCTCTTTCTTCTCGAAAATCCAGATTGGTTGTTCAAACCCCAGATGCCCGAAGATTGGTTGTCACTCTTATATTTATATGGAATAACATGGTGATCATCCCTTGTTTCTCACATTGGGATCGACCCATGTGAGCTTAGGGATTGGCCACTAAACATTTCATGAATATAGTAGACACACATGAAACCAACACAAATAACGAAACTCATGCATGAAACCGACATAAAACAATTAAAGAATGAAATCATGTTCAATGGTTTGCATGAATTTTAGCATTCGAGGATCTACCACTCCCATGGACAGGTTGATCCCATTAGAAGAGTGTTGAAGCTCCGCCACCCTCTAGCTCGTGGCATCCAGGATTCGCTGTCACCTATTCAGTTCCCACTCCTCCTTGACAACGATGGGGTGTAGTTCGTCAGCTGCAATCTGGGCCCATTCCTCATTGGTTTGGATGACGATCATCTCCTTAGAGGTTTGCTTCATATGCTCTTTGGCCTCTGCCAGCTAGGCCTTCAGCCACGATATGAGATCTAATTGCATGTTGGGGGAAGAAGAGTGCTCATCTATCTAGAACTACAGCTGTTGAATCTCATTTTCAGACTCCTAAAGCCTCTTTATGTTCACCATTTTTCTCCGCTTCCCATCCACACCGAGGCCATGATCATATTCCCAAATCTTATCCTCCATGAGATCTCAAACGATCATGTGGGGATGTTGGGAATCCACTTCCCCAGTGCATAGCTCGCGCAACCATGAATGAAGACTCCTCATCTGGTCTATCCATTTCTCCTGGTGTAAAGACCCGTAAAATTCAAGGAATTTTTTTTCTTAATTTTATTTGGAATTTTACAAGAACGCGGTTTCTGATGGCACCTGATTCCGAGGCCCGGAGTGCCCGGAATCAATTTCCAAAGTTTGGCTCGGGTACGTTCAGTGAACGAACAAGCGGGAATTTCTAACTTTTGAACCGGTGCCCGGAATCGAATTCCGAGGGCACCGATGAACTCGCAGCGCCGATATTCGCTTAAGGAGACCTTTTCCGAGGTTGCGTTTTATGCGGGTTGAGAGTTAGTTTTGGGGATTTTAAAATGAAGTTAAATAAAATGTGGAAACACATTTTATTTTTATCCAAGTTGGTTATATCCTCCCAAAGGGAGTTAGGGGTGGGACCCACATCCACTTAACCTCCCTTGAGAGGATTAAGTGTGGTGGGGCCCACACGAACCCTAACACTTCATTTCCTCTTTAAACTCCCAATAACTCCTCTCTAATTAATCTTGAAAACTTGGGTTATTAATTGAGTTGAGTTGTTTTAATTTCAAACTTTTGAAATTCAAGTGGTTTAGTTGTGTAAATAAAATAAGCTTTAAGCTTATTTTATTTGGTTAGTATCCTTTGTCCCTTGAGAGGTTTTGGGAAGCTCTCTCTTCATCTTCTTCAACCTTGACGAAGAACACGAAGAACACTTAAGCTCCGACGAAGAACGCCGCTTCTCTTCTTTGTAGCCGTTGTGTTTCCGAAGATCGACGACGCCGCTTCTTCGATCTTCTTCCCGTGTCAACGAAAGGAGACGCCGTTTCCTCCTCGGACTATCTCCACCAGCTTACAAAGCTTCTCTAACGACGTACCTCTTCGGACGCAACTCGACGTCAACGGAAACGACGTTCGATTTCCGCGACGCCCGACCTCCGCGACGCTAGTCTTCCGCGGTTTATTGACGTGCTCCGCACTTGAAACCAAAGTAGGGGTTTATTTTTTATTATTATTTTGTTCATGATTTATACCTGTGTTTATTTCTTCGTGAAATTTGTCCAATTGTTAGCGAATAACGCGAGGGGGACAAACCGCACGAACACGGCCGACCCTCCTCCTTTTTCATGTTGATTCTGTTGTGGATTGAAATGGGTGTGGTGCGGTGCCGTCGCACCGTGCAGGATCATACGACAAGAAACGCGCGGCGCCGTCACGCCGCGTCGTAAAATAATCCAAGAACGCGACGCCGTCGTGTCGCGTCAAAGAAAGTCGAAGGCGCCGCGGCCGGAGCGGGGCCGCGGCGGAGGGGCGCGGTGTCGTCGCACCGTGCCGGACGACGAAGGCCGCGGCCGGTTCCGGGCTGCGGCGGAACATGATGACCGGCGGCCAGCCGGGCCGACGGTGTCGGAAGCCGAAAGGGGATCAACCTTTGCCGGTCCCGTTGAGGAAGAACCGGCCAGCCAGGTCGGGCCGGCCGGAAGGGAGAAAAACCGGGGGGAATTAATTCCCCCGGCCAGCATAACGACCCCCCATAATGAGGGGGGGCGCGGTTTCACAAAGGGGGGCTGGAGCCCCCCGTTTCCAATCAGCTCGGCCTTCGGCCGAGCTGGCAGCACGCCCAGCGCGCTGCCTTGCGCCGAACCGGCGCGCCTGGCAGGTCCTCCAGGCCAGGCCGGGTCGCGCCGGACCGGGTCGACCCTGTCCGGGGCGGGTCGACCCGGTTCGGGCCAACCGGGGGGTCTCGGGCCGGGACGGCCCAGGCCCGAAACCCCCGTTACTGAGCGGTTTGGATTCAAATGCCCATAACTCAGGCTACGTACTTCCAAACGACGCGCCGTTAGTGGAGATGTGATCCTTGGATCGCGATGGTCGTTTCGGTATATCGCACTCAAAGTTTCGGAATACTTTGAGTTTGGCCGGGTTGGTTCGTACATGAAACCAACCGGGCCCTCGGAGCGGAAACGCTCATATCTTGAACTACGGACGTCCGTTTGACGTGCCGTCAGCTTTGTTGAGTTCCTCTTAGTGAGAAAGATCTTTTGGCATACTCCGCCCGAGGTTTGGATGCAGGTGGAGTACGGTCGGGTTGGTTTTGCCTTAAAAACCAACCGGGCCCCTGGGACGAAAAAGCCAATAACTCTCAGACCGGACGTACGATTGATGCGCCGTCTGTTGCGTTGAGTTCCTGTTGAGGATATGGAACTTTTGGATACATCAACTCTGGACTTTGTGACAGTTGATGTATCAGCCTCTCGGCTCGTGGAGCGGACCCTCCCGAACGATCTTGCTGTGTGCGGGAACCCTAGAGCTGGCTGCGACTGCTACTGTGACTGCGACGACGACTGTGCAGAGATCCTTAGTGGATTCGACGACGACGACTACAACACTCAGCGATCCTGTGTGGATCAGTGCTACCGATCCTGTGTGGGTCCGATCTTGTGTAGGTCAGCGCTCAGCGGTCCTGTGTGAACCAGCACCTGCAGATCCTGTGTGGGTCCGATCCTGTGTGGGTCTTTGCGGGGGTTAGTACCTATCGATCCTTTGTGGGTCCGACGACTTAGATGGATCAGTGATAATCTCTATCGTCCTCGAAGAAGTATACCTGTGTGAGCTGAATCCTGTTGCTTTCCTGTGTGGATTGTGTTTTGCTATCCTGTGTGGATTTCGTTTTGCTTTCCTGTGTGGAATACGTATACTTTCCTGTGTGGACTGAGTTGTACTTGGGCTCGGAGGTTGGAGCATATTGAAAATTGATGACTTAGGTATATGTATGGGCATATACCTAAGCAGTGTCGGTTGTTACTTCGTGTTTGTCTATCCTTTGTGATTTATCCTTTTTGGATTTTGGGAGACCTTCGGGGGTCTCGGGGTCCCTACTGAGTAGCTTATACTCACCCCTGCATGGGCTATGCCCGCGCTACGTTGTGTTGGTTGCAGATGACGGACAACATTGATCGTGGTTGAGGCTTGCAGAGCAGGACGGTACCTGGAGGTGGACCACTGGGCGGGACTTGCTCGGAGCGGACGGCGGGACCCGAGGAGCAGTGGAGCTATCTGTACCCACCCTTCAGGTGGGATTTCCAGTGGACAGCTCGGTGTAGCGGCTTTTACTTTACAGTTTATGTTTTCCCTTTCGAGTTGTACTTTACTTTCAGTTTGGGTTTGTATACTGGCCCATTTACTTTTCTGCACTTCAGTTGTACTCTGTTTTTACTTAGTGTTTACTTTTCCGCTTGCTTACTCTGTGGTGCTTGTTTACTTTACAAAGGCAATGCCTTCCCTTTTTACCGGGATTTACGCCTTGGTGCTAGTCTCCAGCCCCTGGCCTATGGAAGGCGGGCTTGGGGTAGTCACGACACGGGCCCCGAGGGCGGGTCGTGACAAATTGGTATCAGAGGAGTTCGGTTCTACTGCGAACTCTGATCTTTTCTATGTGTAGAAATAATGTTTAGCGTATTGAGTGTGGTTATCAGTCCAGGGAGTCCAGTGTTGGTGCGGCGGCCGACGTATCCGTACACCAGGACCCTGACTTCTAATTTCCGACTTAATGCACGAAAACATTGATTGCGTGTGTGTTTCAAGTTTTCTTTGTGATTAATTTGTATCAGCTCACCAGGTATACTGTTCTGACCGTGGCACACCTGTTTCCTTTTCAGGATGGCCCCACGATGGCAGCCAGCTTGGGTTCTGAGAGTCGAGCGTGACGACAGCCCACCGAGCGATGAGGCCTCGGTGCAGGGCCCTTTGTCAGCAGTGGCACCGGCGGTAGCACTACCCGCCGAGCCACCAATGCTTCCAGCACCAGCCGCTGATGATGAACGTCGCCTTGGAGCTCTACATGAGTTTCAGCGCCAGCGACCGTCCAGGTTTCATGGGGAGACGGACCCCCAGGCAGTAGAGGACTGGCTGGAGGCAGCGGTACGAGTTTTTAGGCTAGTGAGGACACCTGTAGACCTTATGGTGATCCTCGCTGCGAGCCTACTACACACAGCAGCAGGACGATGGTGGAGCTTGATGCTCCAGGTGCACGATGAGGCATCTCTACTATGGACGGACTTTGAGAGCCTCTTCCGCTCAGAGTTCGTCCCAACCACCCTTCGTGTGGTGCGTATTCAGGAGCTTCTTCAGCTGTGGCAGGGCAGCATGACGGTCGCTCAGTACTCGTCGAGATTTACTGATCTCTCGCGCTACTCGACTGACATGGTACGAGACCCATTCTTCCGGGCCCGGACCTTCGAGCAGGGATTGAGACACGAGATTAGGGCATCGCTGATCTCCCTCAGCATTCTGACTCAGACGGGAGTACTGGAGTGAGCCCTTTTGATCGAGAGCTTTCTTGATGAGTCTACACCAGCACCGAGACCCACCGCAGGGCGGCACGTGGCAGAGTCTTCTGCAGCTGGCAGTCGACGGATGACTTAGGGGTCCAGGCAGACCAGACCTTCAGGCATATGACCTCAGGACACTGGCTCAGTAGTGCGGGGCACACAGTGCGGAGCCAGTCTTTCGAGAGGCAGACAGTTCTACTCGTGCGACGGGCAGGGCCACATGGCTCGTGACTGCCCGACCCGCCATGCCGAGGAGCAGTAGACGGTTGAGGGACCACCGAGGCAGAGGTAGAGGGTCGACCGTGGCGGTCCGCAGGGAGGAGGCGGACGAGGCAGAGGATCTGGCCGAGCAGCAGGTGGTGGGCGACGCTTTGAGGCTCTACCACCACCACCACTAGGAGGTCCACCCCGACCACAGGGAGCTGGCGGGAAGAGACAGACACAACTCCAGGCAGCAGAGGCCTACGACCACGGCGCGCCCGAGATGATTCGAGGTACTATATGTGTCTATTCCACCCTTGCTGCAGTACTTATAGACACATGATCAAGTCACTCTTTCATAGCCGCTACCCTTGTTCGGAGCTCAGAGATTCTGACAGTTCCGTTGGCTCGATCCTTACGGCTAGAGACTCCTACGGGAGCAGACTCGGCGATTACGCACTGGTGCCGGTAGTGTGAGATTACTCTAGGAGGCGAGAGCTTCGACTGGGATCTTCTTGTAGCAGCGTCGAGGCCTTACGACGTCATCTTGGGCATGGATTGGTTATATATGGTCCATGCATAGATTGAATGTTTTAGGCGCAAGGTGCGATGTGTACGCACCGATGGGAGCAGGTTCACCTTCACCGGCGAGAAGGGAGCCTTCGCAGCACAGGATGGACTTTCGCAGAGGAGAGGACATCCCATCACTCATCAGTTGGCTAGTCTCATCCTAGGAGCAGTGGATGTGCGGAGTCCTGGTTTTCCTGCAGTGGTGGATCAGTTTGCGGACGTTTTTCCCGACGACGTTTTAGGGCTACCTCCTCGTAGAGAGGTAGACTTTTATATTGACCTATACCCCAGGACAACTCCAATATCGACTCCAGCATATCGGATGGCCCCCGCCGAGCTTCGAGAGCTACAGGTACATTTGGAGGACTTGTAGGGCAAGGGGTTCATCCGACCCAGTGTTTCACCCTGGGCTTCCCCCGATTTTGTTCGCCAAGAAGGCAGACGGGAGCTTGCGACTGTGTGTCGATTATCGTCGACTGAACCAGGTGACAGTGAGGAACAAGTATCCACTACCAAGGATTGATGACCTCTTTGATCAGCTCAAGGGAGCACGGTGGTTCTCGAAGATAGACCTCAGGTCAGGCTATCATCAGCTCAGAGTTAGAGACGAGGACTTGTAGAAGACGGCCTTCAGATGTCGGTATGACCACTATGAGTTTTTGGTTATGCCCTTCGGTGTAACCAATGCTCCAACAGTGTTCATGGCCCTCATGAATAGGATCTTTCAGCCATACCTCGATCGATTTGTCGTGGTCTTCATCGACGACATTTTGATCTACTCGACGACTGAGGAGGAGCACGCCTACCACTTGCGGGTTGTACTAGACACACTCCGAGATCACCATCTTTATGGTAAGCTCTCGAAGTGCCAGTTCTAGATACGTGAGGTCCACTTCTTGGGACACGTTATCTCTGAGGTGGGAGTTGCAGTGGATCCCGCGAAGATCGAGGCTGTGTTAGCATGGGAGCCACCCAGGAGCGTGACGGAGGTGCAGAGTTTCTTGGGACTAGCTGGATACTACCGAAGATTCGTGCCAGACTTCTATAGAGTTGCGGCACCACTCTCAGCTTTGAAGAATAAGGGGAAACCCTTCGTATGGTCAGATAGATGTCAGCAGAGCTTCCAGGAGCTGAGACAGAGATTGACCAGCGCACCTATCTTGAGGTTACCTGAGGAGGGAGTAGGGTACGTAGTCTACTGCGATGCATCAGGGACCGGACTCGGATGTGTTCTGATGCAGGAGCGGGCAGTGATCGCCTTTGGATCACGACAGTTGAGGCTGCATGAGCAGAACTACGCTACCCATGACCTGGAGTTAGTAGCAGTGGTCTTCGCTCTGAAGACATGACGACACTACCTGATGGGCGAGCGCTTTACAGTCTTTTCTGATCATCAGAGTCTCAGGTATATCTTCTCGCAGAAGGACCTGAACCTGAGACAACGGCGATGGCTCGAGTTCCTCCATGACTATGACTTTGAGATAGTCTATACTCCTAGAAAGGGGAACGTGGTAGCTGATGCCCTCAGCAGGAGGACGGGCATTCAACTACTTGAGGAGGCGACAGAGCATCTAGCCTCTTTGCAGATATCCTTCGTGGATAGGGACGGAGCAGCCTTCCTTCAGCCTCTCACAGTCTCTCCTCCACTTCTGCAGCGGGTCAGAGAGGCACAGTGTGGGGACGCTGACTGTGAGACACGGCGTGCACAGATATCCGCGGGACATGCACCTGATGGTTTCTCCCTTGGAGCAGAGCACGACGTCCTTTTCAGAGGATGTTCCATGGTACCAGTAGCTTTTCGAGAGGAGGTGTTGAGAGATTTTCACACTTCTCCTTTGGCGGTACATCCTGGAGTGGAAAAGATGTACCAGGATCTCAGACGACAGCACTGGTGGCTGGGAAAGAAGAAGGCTGTGGCAGAGTTCGTTTCTCGATGCCTCACCTGCCAGCAGGTGAAGGCTGAGCACCAGGTACCAGCAGACTTGGTACAGCCCTTGGAGGTCCCGGAGTGGAAGTGGGACGGGATATATATGGACTTCGTGACTGGACTTCCATGCACTTCCAGAGGTCACGACTCCATCTGGGTGATTGTCGACCGACTCACCAAGTCGGCTCACTTCTTACCCATCCGAGAGCAGGGCTTAGTGGAGAGCTTGGGACGTCTTTACGTTCAGGAGATTGTGCAGCTTCACAGTGTGCCATCATCTATCGTCTCTGATCGAGATTCTTTCTTTACTTACCATCTTTGTAAGGGATTACAGGAGGCGTTCGGGACGTAGCTACTTCTGAGTACAACCTTTCAACCTCAGACAGATGGTCAGACGGAGAGGACCATTCAGACTCTCGAGGACATGCTCCGCGCATGTGTCCTCGACTTTGGTCATAGCTGGGAGGACCACCTACCTTTGGTGGAGTTTGCGTACAATAACAGCTACCACTCCACCATCGGGATGGCACTGTACGAGGCGTTGTACGGCCGACCTTGTAGATCTCCTTTGTGCTGGACTGACCCTGGGGAGTCAGCACTTGTGGGACCAGAGATGGTCCAGGCCACGACAGAGAAGGTCCAGGTCATCCAGGAGCGGATGAGGACAGCTCAGAGCCGGCAGAAGTCTTATGCTGACAGGAGGCGGAGGCCACTGGAGTTTGAGGATGGCGACCACGTCTTCTTGTGGGTCTCACCTCGACGTGGTATACAGAGATTTGGCCGAGGCGGCAAGTTATCTCCGCGCTTCATCGGACCCTTCCAGGTCCTCACCAGGATTGGCAAGGTGGCTTATCGCCTGGCTCTACCACCTCAGTTGCACCGGGTGCACGACGTCTTCCACGTTTCTCAGTTGAGGAGATACGTGCACGACCCGGCGCACATCATTGACCATGGGGAGCTTGACTTTGATGATGGGGCGACTTTTACGGAGGTCCCGGTGGAGATCGAGGATCGACAGGAGCGGGTCCTACGTGGACGGTCGATTCCTCTAGTTCGCATCAAATGGCAGCACGGGAACCTCCAGGAGAGCACTTGGGAGCGGGAGGCTCAGATGCGTGCTCAGTACCCTCATTTGTTTCCCTAGTTTTGATGTATCTTTACGGGGACGTAAAGCCCTAAGGTGGGAGTAATGTAAAGACCTGTAAAATTCAAGGGAAATTTTTTCTTAATTTTCTTTGGAATTTTACAAGAACGCGGTTTCTGACGGCACCTGATTCCGAGGCCCAGAGTGCCCGAAATCAATTTCCGAAGTTTGGCTCGGGTACGTTCAGTGAACGAATGAGCGGGAATTTCTAACTTTTGAACCGGTGCCCGGAATCGAATTCCGAGGGCACCGATGAACTCGCAGCGTCGATATTCGCTTAAGGAGACCTTTTCTGAGGTTGCGTTTTATGCGGGTTGAAAGTTAGTTTTGGGGATTTTAAAATGAAGTTAAATAAAATGTGGAAACACATTTTATTTTTATCCAAGTTGGTTATATCCTCCCAAAGGGAGTTAGGGGTGGGACCCACATCCACTTAACCTCCCTTGAGAGGATTAAGTGTGGTGGGTCCCACACGAACCCTAACACTTCATCTCCTATTTAAACTCCCAATAACTCCTCTCTAATTAATCTTGAAAACTTGGGTTATTAATTGAGTTGAGTTGTTTTAATTTCAAACTTTTGAAATTCAAGTGGTTTAGTTGTGTAAATAAAATAAGCTTTAAGCTTATTTTATTTGGTTAGTATCCTTTGTCCCTTGAGAGGTTTTGGGAAGCTCTCTCTTCATCTTCTTCAACCTTGACGAAGAACACGAAGAACACTTAAGCTCCGACGAAGAACGCCGCTTCTCTTCTTCGTAGCCGGCATGTTTCCGAAGATCGACGATGCCGCTTCTTCGATCTTCTTCCCATGTCAACGAAAGGAGACGCCATTTCCTCCTCGGACTATCTCCGTCAGCTTACGAAGCTTCTCCAGCAACGTACCTCTTCGGACGCACCTCGACGTCAACAGAAATGACGTTTGATTTCCACGACGCCCGACCTCCGCGACGCTAGTCTTCCGCGGCTTGTTGACGTGCTCCGCACTTGAAACCGAAGTAGGGGTTTATTTTTTATTATTCTTTTGTTCATGATTTATACCCGTGTTTATTTCTTCGTGAAATTTGTCCAATTGTTAGCGAATAACGCGAGGGGGCCAGACCGCACGAACACGGCCGACCCTCCTCCTTTTTTATGTTGATTCTATTGTGGATTGAAACGTGTGTGGCGCGGTGCCGTCGCACCGCGCAGGATCATACGGCAAGAAACACGCGGCGCCGTCGCGCCGCGTCGTAAAATAATCCATGAATGTGACGCCGTCGCGTCGTGTCAAAGAAAGTCGAAGGCGCCGCGGCCGGAGCGGGGTCGCGACGGAGGGGCGCGGTGCCATCGTATCGCGCCGGATGACGAAGGCCGTGGCCGGTTCCGGGCCACGGCGAAACATGATGACCGGCGGCCAGCCGGGCCGCTGGTGTCGGAAGCCGGAAGGGGACCGGCCTTTTCCGGTCCCGTTGAGGAAGAACCGGCCGGCCAGGTCGGGCCGACCGGAAGGGAGAAAAACCAGGGGGAATTAATTCCCCCAGCCGGCATAACGGCCCCCCATAATGAGGGGGGCCGCGGTTTCAAAAGGGGGGCTGGCGCCCCCCGTTTCCAATCAGCTCGGCCTTCGGCCGAGCTGGCAGCGCGCCCAGCGCGTTGCCTTGCGCCGAACAGGCGTGCCGGGCTGGGCCGGGCCGGGCCGTGCTGGGCCGGGTCGACCCGGTTCGGGCCAACCGGGGGGTCTCGGGCCGGGACGGCCCGTTCCCGAAACCCCCATTACCGAGCTGTTTGGATTCAAATGCCCATAACTCGGGCTACAGACTTCCAAACGACGCGCCGTTAGCGGCGATGCGATCCTTGGATTGAGACTGTCGTTTCGGTATATCGCACTTAAAGTTTCGGAATACTTTGAGTTCGGCCGGGTTGGTTCGTACACGAAACCAACCGGGCCCTCGGAGCGGAAACACTCATATCTTGAACTACGGACGTCCGTTTGACGTGCCATCAGCTTTGTTGAGTTCCTCTTAGTGAGACGGATCTTTTGGCATACTCCGCCTGAGGTTTGGACGCAGGTGGAGTACGGTCGGGTTGGTTTTGCCTTAAAAACCAACCAGGCCCCTGGGA
Source organism: Viscum album (assembly GCA_963277665.1). Lineage (NCBI taxonomy): Eukaryota > Viridiplantae > Streptophyta > Magnoliopsida > Santalales > Viscaceae > Viscum > Viscum album. The sequence goes on along the minus strand of OY728158.1, from coordinate 1,891,058,863 downwards.
CGAAAAAGCCAATAACTCTCAGACCGGGCGTTCGATTGACGTGCCGTATTTTGCGTTGAGTTCCTGTTGACGATATGGAACTTTTGGATACATCAACTCTGGACTTCGTGATAGTTGATGTATCAGCCTCTCGGCTCGTGGAGCGGACCCTCCCGAACGAGCTTGCTGTGTGCGGGAACCCTAGAGCTGGCTGCGACTACTACTGTGACTGCGACGACGACTGTGCAGAGATCCTTAGTGGATTCGACGACGACGACTACATCACTCAGCGATCCTGTGTGGATCAGTGCTACTGATCCTGTGTGGGTTCGATCCTATGTAGGTCAGCGCTCAGCGGTCCTGTGTGAACTAGCGCCTACAGATCCTGTGTGGGTCCGATCCTGCGTGGGTCTTTGCGGGGGTTAGTACCTATCGATCCTTTGTGGGTCCGACGACTTAGATGGATCAGTGATCATCTCTATCATCCTCTAAGAAGTATACCTGTGTGAGCTGAATCCTGTTGCTTTCCTGTGTGGATTGTGTTGTGCTATCCTGTGTGGATTTCGTTTTGCTTTCCTGTGTGGATTTCGTTTTGCTTTCCTGTGTGGAATATGTATACTTTCCTGTGTGGACTGAGTTGTACTTGGGATCGGAGTTTGGAGCGTATTGGAAATTGATGACTTAGGTATATGTATGGGCATATACCTAAGCAGTTTCGGTTGTTACTTCGTGTTTGTATATCCTTTGTGATTTATCCTTTGTGGATTTTGGGAGACCTTCGGGGGTCTCGGGGTCCCTACTGAGTAGCTTATACTCACCCCTGCACGGGCTATGCCCGCACTACGTTGTGTTGGTTGAAGATGACGGACAACGTTAATCGTGGTTGAGGCTTGCAGAGCAGGACGGTACCTGGAGGTGGACCACTGGGCGGGACTTGCTCGGAGCGGACGGCGGGACCCGAGGAGCAGTGGAGCTATCTGTACCCACCCTTCAGGTGGGATTTCCAGTGGACAGCTCGGTGTTGCGGATTTTACTTTACAGTTGCTGTTTTCCCTTTCGAGTTGTACTTTACTTTCTGTTTGGGTTTGTATACTGGCCCATTTACTTTTCCGCACTTCAGTTGTACTCTGTTTTTACTTAGTGTTTACTTTTCCGCTTGCTTACTCTGTGGTGCTTGTTTACTTTACAAAGGCAATGCCTTCCCTTTTTACCGGGATTTACGCCTTGGTGCTAGTCACCATCCCCTGGCCTATGGAAGGCGGGCTTGGGGTAGTCACGGCACGGGCCCCGAGGGCGGGTCGCGACACCTGGGGTTTTCATTGATGAAGCGCTTAATCACCTTCCATGACCGACAACGGGATATTTTTCTATCCTCTTCATTGGAGGCTCTCTCATCCTGATATGATGGGTCAGTAGGATCATACATGGGGAATTCCCCCAAGAACTCATCAGCATGGTCCACATCTAGTGTCTGATCAGGTACAACATGACCTGTGCTGTTCAATCGATCATAATCATTAGATCCCACCTCAATAATCTCAGGCTCTACCCTGCCAATGGTCCCACCAGTGATCGGGGGTGCCACCGCTTGGTCAGTCTGGATATCCACCTCCATGAACACTAGTGTTCCCCTAGGAAAGGCACCGCCTGGAGTACCAACCAACCTTGCCAAGTCAGCCCATTCCATTTGAACAACTTTTCATACCAAAAAGGGAATAGACGTCAGTTAACCTGGTCAATGGGTGGCAATCATGAAATCTGTATAGGAGACTTACAAAGATCAAATTCTCAGTCTCTCTCTTGGGTTGTCGATGTGGGGACACCGAGGCGTGGCCCTCTATATATTGTTGGGAAGTCTGAAGATTCTTAGAGGACCACCCTCGGTGTCACGGAACCTCTTGACAAGATGATCATTGTGACCACAAGTGAAAATCTCGAAGTTCCCGCAGTTGAATCTACTACAGGATGGGAATGAGTTTTGTGGATAAGTCGTTCCTATATGATTCGAATGTCAGTTGAGAAGTTCTAAGCAACCTGAGTGAAGACACCAGCGGAGTGGTTAGGATTTGATCTCAAGGGCCTCTACGAACTCCTCCAACTCCGGGTCGGAATCGCTGACCTCACCTTCCTCCAGAGGGCTCCCTCTACAGGCCTCCTCCTCCAGGAAGACTCATCTAATTCTTCCGACAGAGGGAAGAGTTCTCTCAAATCAGCATCCAACAACTACTAGGGGGATTTTTCGATCCAGAAACACCTTTACCTGATCTGTCATCAGACATGGGGCACCCTAGGAGTGAAAAATTCCTTCTATCTTAGCCAGTTATTGCTCCACCTCCGCCTGAGGAACTACAAAATCAGCCTGGACATGACCGATCACTGGAAAATCCATCCTGAAATGGTTCAGGTTCTTCCACATCTCAGACGGGCTGAGGAATTTCCGGTTGACGTCCTAGATGTCCAAGGCCTCCGGGAAGATAGCATTCTTCAGCATGTCTATGTGACGTAGCTGCTTCCCTAGATCCAGGGTGGATATCCAATGAAACCCCCTGGGCAGCCTCCACTCTGGATAGCTCTGCTCCTCTGGGACCACCGGGTCTGCTGCCATTGCTGGATCTATTGCTGCTACCTCCCTCTCAACCGGTGCGGGCCTTGCCACCACGGTAGTCCCGCCACCATGATATTTCCTCACCACTTTCTAGCCCCGACCTCGAGGTTGGGGAGGGACCCAGTCACTGGCCCAAGCAGTTGGATACTTCAGCATCTCCCCCAAGTATGTCGCCTGCCAAATTTTGGTATACTCCTTCACCAACTTGAAGACGGTCGTGGGCAGAGGCAGGTCGTTCCGCATCATCCCAGCTTCCCGTGTGAACATGAGCCACATCTGCCTCATCACACACGGGTGATCCTCGTAACACACCTCCAAGTAAACCCATGGGGTCAGTCACTTCATGCACGAAACTGCCTCGCAAAACGATGCAGAGTGTATGACTCACAGAGGGACTCACGGTCAATCTGTTCCACCAGGAATCCACCATGAAAGGATAGAAGGTAGGACCGATGCTCTTTCATTCCCTGTCCGTCATCAGTGAGCACAATTGTTGAAAATGGTAACAGGTGGAAATTGAACTTGTTTTCCTTCCAGACCTGGTTCATCACCAATTGCGAGGTCATCTTGATCGGGAAGCTCCCCACCGCATTCAGAATGGCCGGGAAAAAATTCGACCCTAGAGGGGAGATGGGGTTTGAATATTCATAAATACCCCTAATATATGTCGCTATCCACCCATACAAAAGGTGGAACAACCCACATATCCTCTACAGCTTCTTCCCCTCGCTAATGTGCCACAACATCTTGTACAGTTTGGAGAGCATCGGGATGCCGAGATTGACCCATCCCCTTATCGCCAACATAGAACCCATAATAAAAGTGCTTGGTCGCATTCCCATGTTTGTGTCCCTCCCCGGTAGGATCCAACCACAGATGAGAACTGCAATGAATGCAACCAACCTGACTATCAGTTTCTGCTCAGTGATGACGTTAAATCCCCAGGTTTTCCACTAGCTATCCTCCAAAACCCACCAGTATGAGTGATCTTTGCCTCGTTGAACCCCCTTCTGGAAGGTCTGAGGCCTCACAGGGAACTTCCTATCTGTCGGGAAGTTCAAAAACTACTTAAACCATCGCTTGAAGTGGACATCTCTCATCGACTCCTTGTCCTATCCCGACACTAGCTCCATCAATGCCCTTTCCAGTGGTGGCATCTGCTTGGGATCTTCCCATGCACCCATAATGGGGAGGAACTTATCATACATCACCCCTAGTATTGGGACCCCTAAGATCTGATGCAGGTCCCATAGGATGATTTCGACCTCTCTATAGTGAAAATGGAAGGTATTGGTCCTTGACGACCATCTTCTCAGCAACTACGACATCAGCTGCTTTGACTGATAGATATGGAACCAGGAGGCCCAGGACGCCTCATACAAGCCCACTCTCTTTATCTATGCTCCAAATTCTTTGCATGAGGCACCTAACCAGTAGGCCCATGCCTAATCATTTGTGAAGTTTCCACCCTGGCATAGATCCCACTCATCGAACCACCCCTTATTCGGTTTACTTACGGCGCCTTCAAAATAGTATGGTATAACGAGGGATATCTCTATGGATTCAATTCCTTCCCATCAACATTGTTCACATGATTGTATAGGCAGTCAATATTGATAGACATGAAGTCCTACCAATCTTGTCTGTCAGCCGCCCTGAACCATTGGAGTTGGCATGGTGTGCTCTTGAACCAATATGCTGGCTCATCCCTACTTGATTTAGGGATTAAGATGCCATCCCTCAGGCCAAATCTATACAAAGGTTTCCTCTTGTACAACGGATAGTTCTTCTGGAATTTTGACAAAAGTACCACCAGCGAATTATGGCCAGAATGGCTTCGCACAAACTCCCATATACCCGAGATATCTTCCATTTCCTCCCTTCAGGCTGCATCCGTAAGGAATCCCCATATAGCTTCCTGGTTGGCCATTCAGTCTTTGTAATTTGGACATTTTTGGTTCTAGTTCACGAAGATCTTTTGCAAAGCTCATTCATGAAGACCGTTCATGGAGCTTGGTCCCAGCAAATAAATCATGGAGCTCCTACCCCGACCTTCATGCATAAGCCGCAAAGTGCACCACCACGGAGTCAAAGACTCACTGTGTGCTGCAAATTAGAAATCCCGATTCATGGAGTGAAATCGCAGAGTACGTAGAGCTTCGAGAATTAAGAGTGCTAAATTCCAAACATGGAGGAGAGAAGGGATAGAAGAGAGGTCAGCCTCCCCTATTTATAGGTGATGACACCTTGTGCTTCGCGGAGCGTCCGACCGCGGTGAGATTCATAGCGCTCTCTACCCATGCATCACATCACCACCTCATGACTCTTCTTTGTGATCCATCTTCGCAATTGACCAAAACATTTTGGTGATTGACCCTCATACTTAGACCCTAGTTTTCTCCTTGACTCCAAGTATGAGGGGGGCACTTTTTGGTGCCAAAATTTGGGTGGAGGAAAAACTAAGATGAAGAGAAAACCACCTCCTCTAAAGTTTCCTCGTGAAGCCTGTTTGTGGAGCTAGCCAGCACTGGGGCCGGTGCGAAGCTCTCTCCCTCACAAAGGCACCACAGATAAAGGGCACAGGAGGCTCTACGAAAGAATTTGACATTTGTGAAGGCACCATGGAGAAAGGAGGTGGGAGGCTCCATGAATGGATTTGACATTTGCGAAGCTACTGCGGAGCATGAAGGTGGGAGGCTATGCCATTATGACAAAGTGCCACATAGCTTTGCACTGACCGATCCATGCTTCGCGGTGCCTCTTGCTAATAAATATTGGGCTCCCCCCAAGCCCAAAGGATGGATACTCCGACATTTCACCTTCTTAGCTCTCAAATCGAGAATCACTTTTTTCTCTATAAAAAATGAGTTCCTCAAGGTGATTTTGCATCGCGAAGTGCCTTTCCCTTAGCTTAAATTTAACCCCTCTTCAAAGAGGGATTCCATTCATGGAGCCCATGGGCCTTCGCGAAGGAAGGGGATCCCCAAGGGGACTCGGGTATTCACAAAGCACTTAGGATTCACAAAGTTTCCTCCATGCACATGTACAGCCCATGATAAGGTAGGGTCACTATTATTCGCAAAGCTCATTGCTTCACAGTGCTACGCTTCATAGGACACCCTTGATTCATGAAACACTGCTCCATGAAAGCCTTTCCACTTCGCGAAGCACCTTCCATATACACCTATGCCCCCTGCCTAGGCATGGAAACCCCAATTCGCAAAGCATACCCCTTCGCGAAGCTCCTCCACTATACAAATCACCAGAGCTTCACGTGACCCCTTTATGTGAACTCCTTTGCTCTATAATTCTCTTTTTCACATGACCCTTCAGGCTTGTACGAAGTAACTTCAAAGTACCTTGGGTGGCACTTCCCATTGCATTGCTCCGCCTCATGATTCTTTGCATACGCACGCTAATGGCTATTGCTTCTTTGCATAATCACACTAACGTGGACCCCTCATTGGATCACTCCACGACACCCCCTAGTCACGGAGTTGCTGGTTCCTTCCCTTAACCAAGGTTTAAAGGGTGAATTTTATGTATGTCCTAGGGGTTCGGAGAGAACCAACATCATCCGAGATGAAGGACATTAAACTTCCAAGCACCATCGTCCTCAGCACATGATGTTAAATTATGGTCTCACCCCGTGTACTCTATGTGGGGTGCCCTGGATCAGACATTCTCTACACTCGCTCATCTCCACGGGAGTGCGATCTACCTCACATAGAATGAGATCCTCTATGCTAGAGCGACACATGTCCGTGGGGAAAGGAAACCACCTTGGTGTAATCCCCTATCCTTTATTGTGGGAGGCAGCATCCCTGACCCTCTCTTCTTCTATTCCAAATCTTCATCCCATTGGGATTTGTCACTATTGGGCCTCCATCCTGGAGCAAGTCCCAATATCCTTCTCCTTGGGCTTCTAACCATGCATAAGGACCCGTTTCTTGTTTGGGCTGCTAACCACGCATAAGGCCCTGTTTCTTATTTGGGATGCTAACCATGTGTAATCCTCACTCCACTTTCCACGGACACACCTTTTGCAACATGATCTTTAGGCCTCTGCTACCTATTGTTTCCCAAACTGAGCATGAGTCACATGGGATTAGAGTAAACACTGACCATGACATCCTCTCTGGGATGCCTTTGTGCGTAAGCCCCAATCCACCATCCTGAACTACATGGACTTTGATCCTTGCCAAGGTAAGGTATGTAGGAATCCTCCCTGAGGTTCAATCCCAACATCCATTGGTCCTGACCACCTTCACGTCGGTTAACCAATCCACCATCCCAAACTATGTGGACTTTTATCCTTGCCAAGGCAAGGTACATAAGATGCCTCCCTGAGGTTCAAGACCAACACCTACTTGGTCCCAACCACTTCACGTCGGTTTATCAAGCCACCATCCTGAACTACGTGGAATTTGATCCTTGCTAAGGCAAGGTATGTAGGAAGCCTCCCTGAGGTTCAATCCCAACATCCATTGGTCCCAAATACTTTCATGTCAGTTCACCAATCCACCATCCTGAACTACGTGGACTTTGATCCTTACCAAGGCATGGTACGTAGGAAGCCTTCTTGAGGTTTAAGCCCAACACATCCCTTGGTCTTGACCACTTCACGTCAGTTTACCAATCTCACTTCTGAACTACGTGGACTTTGATCCTTACCAAGGTAAGGTATATAGGAAGTCTCCCTGAGGTTCAATCCTAACATCAATTGGTCCTGACCACCTTTACATTGGTTCACCAATCCACCATCTTGAACTACGTGGACTTTGATCCTTGCCAAGGCAAGGTACATAGGAATCCTCCTTGAGGTTCAAGCCCAACATCCATTGGTCCCGACCATCTTCACATCGGTTCGCCAAGACCCACTGCTGAACTATTTGAACTTTGATCAATGCCATGGAAAGGTACATAGGAAGCCTCCCAAAGGTTCAAGCCCAACCGTCATCGGTTCTGACCGCTTCATGTCGGTTCACCCCCGTCCCGCATGATGTTAAACTGTAAACCCTAATCAGTGGTAAGCCATTGTACCCCAATCAACGGTAAGCCATTGTGTTTCCCAATCATAGGTAAGCCATTTTGTTTCCCAATCTATAGTAAGTTGTTGTGTACTTCAATATTCGGTAGGATGTTGTAGTCCCCTTTGTTGGGACCCACTTATCGGGTCCATCCAAGTGGTGTCAGACCATCTCAAGATTCTAAACACACGTAATCCACTGCATTTTATCACGTTGTTGTCCTATGTGTACACCCCAATTCAATGCCCTCACCCCAAACTACACAGACATTGATTCCCTGCCAAAGGGATACATATGAAGTCTCTTAAAGGCTCAATCCCAACATCAACATCATCCTCATGACAGTTCCATCTCATTCCCCATCCACTTCACTCAACCATCCATTATCTAAATTGATTCTAATTCGGGACGCCACATCCCAGTGAGGTCATGTCAACCACTCTCTCACTGTTTCTAGCAGCAATTGGGTAACCAACCACAGGTTATCCCCAACATCAGTGCACCCTCCAGGGGTTGTACCCATCTGATCCACTCCCACTAGTGTTCTGATCAGTCCGATCTGTCTCTGCTAGACGTTAAACTCACGGAATACCCTGTGTTAAACATGGGAATCTGAGGAAAATCACAGAGATATTCCTATGGAATATAATTCCCCGTATTCAATGTGGGATGCCTCGGGCTTCCGTGCCCTAGAGAAGCCCTATCACAAGGGGAAGAAACACAGACATGCCAGTGTTCCAGCATCCATACATGCCAGTGATGGACAACGTGAATAATCCCCTGACCGAAGGTTGCTGCCCTAACTTGACCCCTTGGAATGTCCTAACAGAAGCAGTGTAATTAACTGTCGTCCACGAAGATATGACACTGGGAAGAGTTTTACGAACAACGTCTTAATCTACGAGGGAGACCTGGACTAGGTAAAAAGTTCCGAGGAGGAATCCATGGAAGGAGGAACCAAGATCCCATCATCCCATTTCGATCAAGGAGAAAACGTCCCTGAATAAGCGACAAATGCTGTCTGCCTTTGGAAAACGGGAATGCGGGGAAAAAATTGGCGTTTCCTCAATAGAAGGATGTGCGCCCCAGTGAAAGAATCAAAAAAATAATAGAAAAACTGAAACATCCTGAGAACCCCCATTATTTAAGATAAGAAAAGTTTGGTTTCATCCTCATAAACTCCATCTCCAAAATATTTATCATTGCATTTTTTTTCTTGAGACTCATCCCCAATCTATTCTTTATTTCTTAAACTAATATAAATAGTAGTCGTCTAAAATTATCACTAATACACAGTATGGGATGAATACTACTCAGAGTAGTTTAATAAACTTAGGTGGATGTCCATAAGATTTGGGGGATGAGTCTCAAGCTACAAAATTCAATTATAACAGATTGGGAGATGAAACAGATGAGGATGACAGTTGTCTATAACTTTAACCATTGGATGAATTCATAGGAGAAAACCTACCATAGTAGAGTAATTGTTTTCTTAAATTCAATTAACTATTTTCTTCAATGCATACTGAAATTATTTGAAACAATCAAATATTAGTTTACCCTTATTATAATTATCTATAACATTCACCTTTTATAATGAATATTTTATGTTCATTTGTTTATTAATTTTATAAAATTAATATTTTATGAACCTAATAGGATGGATATGAATTGAAGATGAATGCATTCTAATTATTTAAAAAATAGTATTAATATAGACTTAAAGAGTTCATCGATATTGTAATATAACATGCATACAACCCTTCTCAAATCAATTGTATGTGTTTACATTGTCATTATTCACAAAATATTAGTTTGAAAGATATGGAAGAATATTTGATTTATCATGGAATAGATCAATGAAATGAATATTGGACTAAACATAGGGGAAAACTAATTATGTAGACTGATTGGGATGATATCGCACTTTATAGATCATTTTATGTGAATACCAGTGTACATGATAATAGAGATCACATGAAATAAATGACAATGGAAATTGAATACAACCTTCATGATTTTCCAAAGTTGTTTGAGAAGTTAAATAGATATTATAAGATACCATTTTATATTAATTTTACTAAATACATACCATTATCAGTTTTATTGAAGTTATATAATTTGAAATATGGCAACGGATGGAGCGACACTAGCTTGAAAGAACTACTTGGTCTCTTGAAAGATATGATGCTAGAAGAAAATGAACTTCCATGTCAAAAATATAATTGTAAACAAATTCTCTATTAAATTATAATTATCTCTAAAAAATAAAATATTTTCCAAATGATTTCATATTATTCCATAAGGACCATGAATCACTCATAAATTATAGTAAGTGTGGCATGGATCGATACAAGAAAAATGGATCAAGTCCATTGAAAGTTGTATGGTACTTTCCTATATTCCGATGGTTTAAAAGGTTATATGGATGTCAAGAAACCACAATACTATTGACATGGAATGTATATGCAAGAATTAATGATGGGAACCTACATAATCTAGAAGATTATTCTCAGTGGGAGAAAATTGATTATGAGCATCCTGAATGTTGAAATGAGCTGAGAAACACTAATCTTGCATTATCTACATATATAAAAAATCCTATTGGTTTATAGAGTAATACTAACAGTACATGGACTTTTATGTTAATAAATGATAACCTTCCTCCCTGATTATGCTTGAAGTGAAAATACATTATGTTGTCTCTATATATATCTATATCAAAGCAACCTGATATTGATATTGATGTTTATTTTTACCCCTGGATCAATGATCTAAAATTGATGTGATATACATGTGTTAAAATGTATGATGCTCATATAAGTGCAAAATTTACATTGAGGGTCATGTTGTATTGGATGATAAATGACATTTCGGGTTATGGAAATTTATTAGGCTATAACATTAAAGGAATATTGGGGTGTCCCATTTTTAAAGAATTCACATGCTCAGTTCAGTTGAAAAATTCTTTGAATACTATTTTTTGGACATTGACTTTTTTTACCTCAATGACATAAATATCATCCTGAATGATAGAATTTGATGGGATTATTAGAATAAGGCACAAGACCATCTCCACTAACTGGTGATCAACAGTTCGACAAAGTAAAATATATTGACACTTTTTTCGATAGACCATTTTCAAAAAACCTTACTATATCATGTTATAATAAGTGATCAATTTTAATTAAATTACCATATTGGAAATGTTTGTACAACATACATTTTCATGATGCCAGACATGTAGAAAAAAATTATTTGATAATGTTATTGGAACATTACTAAAGTCTTGTCACAATAAATGCATTATAGATGAAGGGATTTATGGAAGAGATGTTTTTACAATCACCTTCACAAATTAAGAGCAAGAAAACCTTTATATTTTACATAATATTGAAGATTTTGATCCATAAGTTGAATCCCACATAGTATTTCTTAGAGATTTAAATCTATCAATGGATGAAGGATGGATATTAAATACACAAAATCAATAGTTTATATTATTGTTTTGAGATACAATATATAAGTAGTAATCTAAAAATTTGAATTCCATTACCGAAGGAATTTGGTGGCTAGCTAGGGAACCGAATGAAAATTTTATATCTAATATTGGTTTTGTAATAAATTATTGTACATTAAATTCCAAAGAACATTATGAGTGCAGTACGATGAAAAATAGTGTAATTAAACTAATGATGGAAATAATGCACATATTTGGTTCTGAGTATAGAAACAAAATTTATGGAAGTATGTCATATTTTTTTATTATCAAACAAATATTTTAGTTAGCCTATACAACATTTCAAGTGTCAATTTTCCATTGAAAATGGGTTGATAATAGGAGTGCAGCAAAAGTTGATGAAATGGGCATAATGAATGTGAATTTTAGTGTGGAAGGAGAAAAATATGAGTTGTTTATAATTTCATCACAAGCAGTGAAAGTATTTTATTTCTCAAAATATATCTAACAATAATTGGTTGATTTTTATGTTGGTTACAAAAATAAATATAAGGAGAGATGAAAATTCAATCAAGGATGTCCCTTTAATTGGGATATCAAAATCCGTTCATTCCAATCCTAAAGTAGAAAATTTCCTGTATATTAGAGGGGAATATAATTAGGGGATTGGGATTCTTTATAGAGGATCCAAATCTGTAAAACCTTTAAAAAAATAAACATAGTTCAATGAGAAGGGAATTTTGTTTTTTAATATACTATGTTTTTCCTCATAATATTATTTATTCACTACATAATTATCATAATCTAAATTAAATATTTGAATACTCACGAAGACAAATTTTTATATACATGATGATGTTACCAAGCCCATGTAAGAAAATAATATAATAAAGTAACCCCTTTGAGAATATGTAAAGGTAATGTTATGATGTAATTTCTCTATTTTACTGAAAAATTAAATAATGAAACATTGATTTAATTTTCATCATTCCTTATAGAATTAATTTATTTTAGAAGATTTATGTTCATCTATAATGACTTTCTATACCAAAACTTCCATAGACTACTTCTCATTCATAACATTTTCACCACTACAGTGTTTACATTTATCAATTTTTTCAAGGTAGCTCCACTTCCTTTGTAGGAAGATAAATGGAACTACCTCTACTAAATCAAAGAGTTAATATTTATGTTTTAAAAGTAAAATAATTTTCCATATAATTAATATATTTTTTCATATTTATGTTTACTTTATTTCTTTTCAGTATCACTTGCTTTAGATTTTTTTTCTGATACTGGAGGATTCTATTGTTAAATTTGGGGTTATTTGTTCCAAGCTTCACATTCTCATGAAATATTTGACTTTGATGATACAACTAATATAATGAAGATAATGAAATGAGTCAAGAATTTATAAAACTACCATGAAAAGGTGAATTCCTACTAATTATTTAATTAATTTTTTTCATCATTTTATTTATTATCTTTAAGTTAATATCCTTATCATTTTTATATAATAATTATTTAGTTTTTTTAGTACAATTTTTTGAAATTCATATTTTTCCTTCAACTATATTTAATAAGTCACAAAAGAGATAACATGTTCATTTCTTCCACTGTTAGCATGATTTCAATTTCCATTATTTTTCAAATTTCCAACACATCATATTGATTTTATTTTCTTAGTATAAAAACTTTCCCATTGTTGAAAAAAAATTTAGTAGAGGAAGAACGTGTCCACATTATATAATGACACATCACCACAAACTCAAGGGGTAGGCAACCCTTCTTGTTCCTCCTTATCTTCCACATTATTTCAAAAACACATGGAACGATGAAGATAATTAGTACCCATAATGATATTCCTAATCCCTTGAGTATTTTATGTATAATGACATAATGCGCACATGAGCTTCCTCTACTCTTCGAGATTTCAACAACAAGAATGGATTTTTGTCTAAGAACATCGACTCAATATGTAGTCATGGAAGTTCGAAAATGATAGAAAATGGAAATCATGGAAATACTAGGGTATGGATTCTTTTGATACTTTATTACAATGATCCAAAATTCATTCAAGAAGTGTAGTAATAATTCATACTTTAATATGACACACGGTGTGACCAGTATGGTTCCAATTACATCTTTCGATTTAAAATTGACATTAAATATAATAAAAAAGAAAAATAAAATATTAAAATAAATGAAACATTCAAATATTTATAATAATTTAATAAAATGACCTATAATTTATTTTTGATTTTTATGATTCAGCCTCACCTCAATCTGATACACAATGTTCTCAGTATGAATGAAAGTGTCTGTTATCAATTTAAAATTGAAATTTTAGTTTAAAAATTGTCACTCTTTGAAAACCAAGTAAACATGCTTGTTTTTTCTTGATAATTTAGGAATAAAATTCATAATTCATTATTGACATAAAGGAATTAGTATGAAATCAAACTAACACATGATGTGAATGACATGACTCAAAGTGTGTGTTTTTATTTTAAAATGTCATTTTAGTAAAAAATACATGTGACGTACTCAAAACTAAGAAAAATAATTCAGATTATTTTAATAATTTTAGAAATAGATCCTTAAATAATTTTATATATATAGGAATCAACATATCCTTAATTTAATGCATGGTGTGACCGATATGACTCAAAGTGTATCTTTTTATTTAAAATTGGCATTAATTTTAGGAAAAAGTGATCTGACATACTTAAAATTGAGAAAAAGCATTAAGATTGTTATGATAATTTATGAATTATATAAATAATTCATTTTTTACATGTAGTAATAATCCTCACCTCAATATGATACATGATGTGACCGATATGACTCAAAGTGTCTGATATCAATTTCAAATTTTCATTTTAGTTCAAATATTATTAATCAATGAAAACTAAGAAAACATGCTCATATCATCTTAATAATTTATAAAATTGATTCCTAAGTCATTTTTGCCATGTATTAATTAGTCTCACTTCAAACTCAATCATGATGTGACCAGTATTCCTCAAAGTTAGTGTTTCCAGTTTAAAATGACATCTTAGTAATAAAATAGACGAGTGATGCAATCAAAACTGAGAAAACACATTAATATTTTTTTTTCAAACTTTATTAAAATCATAGATATTTCATTTTTAATGTGTACTAATATAATTTACCTCAATATGAAACACAATGTTATCGATATAATTCCAAGTGCACCTTTTTTATTTAAAAATGACATTAATTTTAGTTAAAAAGACAAATGACATACTCACAATAAAAAATAACATTAATATTGTATTTATACTTTAAGAAAATGATCCATAAGTCATTTTTTATATTAAAATTAAATTCACCTTAATCTGATACATGATGTGCCTATTATGAATCAGTGTGTCTTTATCATTTTCAATTTGACATTTCAGTTCAAAAAGTGTCACTCACTGAATTTCAAGAAAAAAAGAATAACATTATCTTTATAATTTTGAAAAAATGATTCATATGGGATTTTTGATGTGCATGAATTAGTCTCATTTCAAACTCACACACTATGTGACTAGTATGACTCAATGTGTGTGTTTCCAGTTTAAAATTACATTCTAGTAAAAACATTACAAGTTCCATACTCAAAACCATGAAAACACATTCAGATTGTCTTTATAATTTTTTAAAATTATCCATATGTCATTTGGGACATGTAATAATCATACTCATCCTACTACAATGTACGGTGTGACTAGCAAGACTGAAGTTGCATCTTTTTATTTTCAATTGTCATTAATTTTAGTAAAAAACACAACTGACATTCTCAAAACCAAGAAAACAAATTCATATTATTTTGATATTTAGTACATTGATCCATATGTCATTTTTTACATGTATGAATTATTCATACCTCAGTTTGATACATGAAGTTCCTAATATAACTCAAAGTTTTAGTTATCAATTTAAAACTAAAATTTTAGTTTAAAAAGTATCGCTCAATGAAAACTAATAAAATGAACTCGAATTGTATTGATAATTTAGGAAAATGATTCCTAAGTCATTTTTAAAATATAGAAATCGTCTACACATCAAACCAACATGCTATGTGACTAGTATAACTTAATGTGTGTGTTTCTAATTTAAAATGAAAGTTTAGTAAAATAGATAAGCAACATACTCAAAAACTATAAAACACATTTATATTATTTTAATAATTTAAGAAAATTATCGATAAGTCTTTTGGGATGTGTAGGGACTAGCCACACCTCAATCTAACATGTGGTGTGACCGATATGATTCCAAGTGCATCTTTTCAGTATATAAGTGTCATTTTAGTTTAAAACGCACATCACATCACCAAAACTGAGTAAACAAGCGAAGTTTTTTTCTCATTGTTTTATATGATATTAATTCATTAATTTTATTATAATATTTATCTTATACTTATTTAGTTAATTTTCCTAGAGATAATTCTTGACAACGAACAAGAAATAGTGTGGCGTGTATGAATCAACCGTAACTCAATTCAATACATTGTGTTCCTAGTATGACTCAAAGTCTAGTTTAAAATTAACACTTTCAATTTAACTTATTTATTTATTTTATTACCAACATAAGATTTTTTTTTCTTATATTAGTGTATTCTTTTTCAAGATTAGGTGGGGATTTTTCAGCAATATCATGAGTTGGGGTTAGGGAAAAAATAAAATGGAACCTTAATGGTTTTTGATGTATGTAATAATTTTTACTTACTCATGTAATTATATAAACCAATTTTTGGAATTCCAAAAATATAGTTTTTTCATATATTTGTGTTGTAAATTTGTTTTTATTTAAATTATCTATTAGTAATTGATTTTTCTACTTTCTGGTGTTGTTGTGTGATGTTACATCACACTGCAATATTATTGTAGCGTGCTTTTAAAGCACACTCCAATATGACCCATTATTAGTGAAACAAATTTTGTTGATAAAGGGGTCCTTTATCGGCACATTTCTAATGCTTATAAATTCCTAGTACTTTTAATCAGGCTCTAGTATTCATGCTTCTCTAGAACTAATAAATGCCATTTTTAGCACTTTTAGAGGCCTGTTTTGTAGTAGCGCATCCAAATTCAGAGTCAGAATTATAAAATAAAAAAATTAATTTGAATAAAAGAAACAAATACCAATAGTTCCCTTAATTTATATAATAAATTTATTAACATATTTAATATGATTTTATTTAGGTTTGGACTAAAATCTAGCACATAAGTGGGTATAAAACATTTTATGTAGTCTAGTTATAGTAAAATATAGAAACCTTCCTAACATGCCTCAATTTTTTTTAATATCAATAGACTTTCTAGATCCATCCAAGTCTATTTTGGAGTTAATATTTTTTCATATAATAACATGAATTAATGCTAAACCTTATAAAAAGTTCTTTATCATACTTTGATTTATTTATGTAAATACCATATTTACTTTGACTAATTTCTAATCCAAGAAAAATTTCAATTCTCCAATAAAGCTCATATAAAACACATTTGTCATTAATTTATAAACACTATTATATACTAAATCATTAGTTGATCCAAATATTATATCATTAACATAAATATTATAATAAATATTTCATTTTAATCTTTCTTTATAAACAAGGTAGGTTCAACATTTCCTTTTACAAAATCATTTTGTAATAATAATTGAGTTAGTTTTTCATACCAAGATCTAGGAGCTTGGTTAAGACCGTATGAAGATTTATTAAGTTTAAAACCATGATATGGAAAATTTTCATTTTCAAATAGAGGGGATTTTTTAACATATACTTCCTCATAAATTATTCCTTTCACAATCAAATTTTTTTACATCCATTCAAAATAATTTTATATTTTAAAAATAAGAAAATAACAATAAAATTATAATCTCTTCACCCTTGAAATAGTTTCAAAAGAATCATCAAATTAAATTCACTCTTCTAGAGAATAAAATTGATAAACTAATCATGATTAATTTTTAACCATGTTTCTAGATTCAGTAAGATTATTATGAAATAATCTACTTAGATCTTGGATTTTTTTTATATTTCGGTAATTCAACTAAATTAAAGAAATTATTTCATTAAAATTTATTTATTTCATCATGAATACTATTAATCTAGTTTGAATTAATTAAATATTCATCAATATTAACATGTATATAGTCAATAATAAATGAATAATAATAAAAATAATGTAAAATAGACATTATGGTATGTATTCCAGATTAAACATTTCCAATTACATTTTCTATAGTGTAGTCTTTGAGGGTTTTAAATTCTTTAGGATCAGTTTTAAAAGATATATATCACCCTTAAGTGAATTATTATAATTTTTTAGCCAATATCTTCACCAAAATTAAATTCCATAAATTAAAAATTATCTTTATTTGGATCATAATTCTACTAGTTATTAATATTTTCATTAAACATAATTTTTATAAACACTTAAACAACTATAGTTCTCTTATTTAAAACCCTATAATCCTTTATAGTATTAGAATAGTATAAAAATACTCCTTCATCACTCTTAAAATCAAATTTTCCGAATTTATGTTTTTTATTTAAGATAAAGACATTGCAACCAAACACCTTAAAATTTACAATTTTTGGTTTAACTCATTTAGGAAATATAAAAGGGATATTATTTAAAAATTATATAATAGGAAATCTATTTAAGGCAAGATAATCTATATTAATAGCTTCTTCCCAATAATATTTATGCACATTAAATTCAATAATCATTGATCTATCTAGTTCTTGAATTTTCATATTCTTTATTTCAACCACACCATTTTTTAGTGGTGTCTTAGGGGATGAAAATAATGTTTTTATACATTTTATTTACAAAATTTATCAAATTAAAAATTACAAAATGTACCAACTCTAAAACATTTTTAGAGAAAATATACATAATTTCAAAATATTTAATGAGTTTACATAAAGAAAAAATTTTGGATAGTGTTTTACTTTTATATGATAAAAAATAAATCAAGATAAATATAGTGTAATAATATACTATTAAAAATAAAAACTTATTTACACCTAAATTAGTATATTTTATAGCAAAAATAATTCAAGATGTAATATTTCAGGGTATCTAGTTGTACTAACATCATTTACATATTTAAATATTTCTCTATATTGCTTACCCATTAAACTAGAATCACACATAAATTACTTACCTGTATGTAACTTTGGAAATTATTGAACCTATTCATGATTTTAAAACATGTTCATTTTTCTAAAATTTTTATGACTAAGCCTAATTAACCACACAATTTCATCTTATTATATTGAATTTAAACACTAATTTTATTTGGTCAGCTTCTAAAAAACAATATTATAAATATTGTCTTTTCTATTTGAAGAAAATAGAATAGATAATTTTTCAGAACTAAAATTTATCATTTTCAAAACTTATGTGTAATCCATTATCACAATTCTATGATATACTTATTATATTTTACTTTCAACAATCACCAAGTAATATAGTTGAAATAATAACAGTTTAAAAAAATAACTTTACAAATACCTTTAATATGACCTTTAGAGTTGTCTCTAAATGTGAGTATGCCACCATACGATTAATTATAAGATATAAATTTAGAAATATTACCTTTCATGTCTCTAGAATATCCATTTTCTAAATACCATGAGTTTTTGATACTTATAAGAAAGATTTAATGATATTAAACAATCATGTAGAGTGTTTTAGTACCCATGCTAACTTGGGTCCAATAAGATTACTTGCATAAATGTTTTAAATCTAAATAGATTTAAAAAATCTATTTTTTTTGTCTATTTAGAAAAAATATATTTTTAAATAAATATCTTACTATGCCCAAATCAATGTGTAAATCTTAGATAACATTCGTTGACATAATTACCATTTATTCTACATTTAAAACATGTTACATTGGAAATAATTCTTTTTTAGATGCTTATAAAAGTAATCTTTTATCCATGATGATAAGCTATTATAACTAACCCCATTATTGTTATAATTTGGTCTTATCATAGACCTTATTTTTTCATATTGTCCTTATCCTTGAAAAAATTTAGATAGAGTTTATTTGAGATTATAAAATTCCTTTCTAAAATTCATATTATCTTTTTGAATAATCACTAAATATGTATAAACATTAAAATTATAGAAAGAAGCTGTATTTCTCAGTTTCATATTTTCATGCTTAAGTTTCTTATAATCTTTCTCAACATTAGTCAAGTCATCCAAAATAGAATTAAATCTTATTTCTTGATATTTATCATTCACTGCAAATAATTCCTTAATTCTACCATTTTCCTCTTTTAGTTTCAACATATCATAATCATAATTCCTTTTATATTCATAATTATAGGAAAGATAGATATTCAAGTTATCACATTCCCATTTCAGTTTCTATTTTTCTTTAACTATTTTATTATTTTTATTTTTTATGTCTGTGTATTATTAAATTATACTAACTCAATAATTCCTCATAACCTCATTTTCATTAAGAAGATGTTTAAATTTAGAATTAAAAAAATCAGAATCATAAAATTAATTAAAATCAGTTTAATTTTCATTTTTAGAAGTAGCATTATGATCAACATTAACAGGAGTAATGAATTGTGTGAAAATTGAATCATTTACCTCAAATATTTTAACCATCAAATCAAGATTATTTGTTTCCAATTCACTTCCTAAATCATTGCATGATTCTTAATTGTTTTAATAGTCCCATCCACTAAAAAACATTCTTTTTTCTTTTCTCCTTTTGTCTTTTACTTTCATTTGATGTTCAATTTTGGGACAGTCTGTCCTGATGTGACCTTTCTTCCTTCACTCATAACATGTTAATTATGAAAAATTATTATTATAATTAAGATTATGTTTCTTGTACTTATTTTTAAACTTTACTTTTAAACTTTCATTTGAACATCCTCTTTCCATATTTGTTTTTTATAAACATGAAAAAAACCTTAATCAAGTGTTTCATCTCTTTATCACATTCCAAGAACTTAGATTCAAAAGAATTAGATGATTCATTAACATTATACTTAAAAATATATACCTTTCCTCTTTGTATTTTCCAAATTATAAATATTTTTCAATTGTAGTTTATATTTCAGTAAAGAACCATTTATTTTATCTAAGGTATACTTCTTAAAATTCTTTCTTTCATCATTGAAAACCTTCTTTGCATGGAATATCTTTGGTAATGATCTTAGTGCTCTTTCAACTAAGGTTGTGATTTCCAATACTTCAACAAGTCCATTCATACCAATTATAAAACTTGTAAACCTATCGAACATCTAGTTGAATGGATCATATTATCTCATCTTTAAATATTAGTATTATTTTTTGAGTATTCCTAGCATTTTTTTAATGTTTTCTATCCAATATTTACTAACTTGAAGGATTATCTATATATATTTGGTTGTCTTACAAGCTGAAACATGAATATAGATACTTCTACTAATAGTAATATACAGAATATTCAAAACTTTATAATTAAAAACACACTTAACCATGATTTTACCTATAAGTGTCTTCAGATCAACTTCAAGTAATTTATATGGTTTTTATGATCATATAATGATTCAAAAATAACTATTTTAGGTAGGATCTCATTCGATCATTCTAGTAAATGTGGGAATTTCCATAAAAATGGGGACTTTTTTTTGAATTCATCCATAATTAGCATTAATATTGGGAATTGTACAGAACTAGACTTTATTTATTACACTATTTCGTGTAGGATGATTATGTGTTCACAATATTTAAAAATAAAAAACTTACATCTAAAAGGAACCAATACTCATATACCAATAATTTGGTATCATATTAAAACAATCTGAGGTGATAAATAATTAGATATTAGGATCTCATATAATTTTTTAGAATGATATGGATGAAAAAAATAGTCAAGAGGGGTGTAAATATACTTTTTAAAATTTTAGAACAAGTAATAAATCAAAGTAATTTATTATATTAATTTTTATTATAGTTCAATGTTCATGAAAAAGTGTAGTGTGAATTAAAAATGAGACCATAACATTTTTATAGTGGTTCGTTTTACCAAGATCCTAATAAATCTTCAACCTTTTCTACTATAGGATAAGATTTTAACCCACGAAGAAGAAATAATTTTTAAATGTTCAATTACCTTTTACAAACAATAACTTTTACAATACATAGAGTCACAAACCAGAATTTATACATGAGTCAAAACCCATCCTTACCCTAAATTTTTGTTAAAATTCATAAACCAATAACCAAACTTTTAGGTTGTTGAATAACTAAGAAAACTTTCTTTTGATTTGGAAAATCATAAACCAACATCTATAATTAAAACATTGTGAAAGAAAATTATTACGATGAAAAAAAGAGTGAAATTAAATAAAAGAAGATATCAGAATATAAAGATAACGTTTCTCGATGGTCTTTGATCACTTTAGCAGTAATAAATAGAACAACTAAAGTGGTTCATGTTTGGAGTAATAGAACAATAGTTGTGAAATAGTTTTTTCACATATCAAGAAAATCGTTCTTGTTGTACGAATTCAAAAACTCATCAAGAGTTGATGTAGGAACCTCTTCACTGTATGTATTGATCTCATTTTTATCAATGAATCTATAACTATCATCTTTGATATCTTCATGGAAGAGTTTCCAAAACATTTCGATTCCATAAAATAGTTAAAAATATTTTGAATAATGAAACACATCATTTCTAGTAAATACCTCATGCGCGTTCAAAAATAACGTTCACTTGTTTTAACTATTTCATTAAACTTGTTAGAAAAAATTCTAATATGAACATTATAGTAGATGAGATTATTTGAAATAATTAAAATAATTAAAATTTCTCTCATAAACTTGTAGTAAATGAAAAAGTCAAAAATTATAGAAAACATAACTTAAAATGAATAACATGAAAATTATTATTTTCATAAGAATTTATTTGATAATTTTAATTCAAAAAATTATATCAAATCCATTATAATATTTACTTGTATTATAAATCAATAAAATAGTTAAAAAATTAAAAAAAAAGTTAGAGTAAGTCATTTTATTAAAATGACACTAAAACAGAGTGTCGTAAAATTATATTTCACCTAATAAATAAGTAAAGGGATGCACTAACTATGAGAGGCACAAGACTCACAGTCAGTATACTTACTATGTGTGCATAATTGGTATATAAACCATGCCATATAATTTGGTAACATAAATTGAATATAAAACCCCTTCAAAAAATAACATGTGGTTAGTATATAAAACCAACATCACATGTGGCCAGTAAACACATATAACATTTGGTCAGAAAAACATTATAACTCATAGTAAGTAGGTGGATTCCATAAATGTTCAAATTTCAATCACCATAGGCTGGAATATGTTGCATCGTAGGTATTTAAAAACTTATTATAGATTTTAAAAACACCCAAATAGTAGGTATTTAAAGTACATGATCACTTAAATTTTTAGCATCACATTAGCTTGAACATAATGCATGGTCACTTTGATATCTTCACATTAGTTTGAACACAATGCAAAATCAATTTGATATATTCATAGTAGGTTCCAAAACATCCTAACGATTGGTACCACAATTCCTTCACTGTGTTTTTGTAACACAAAATCTATGGTATGTTGGGAAAAGCATCATTTGGTAAATTAGAGGATATTTTTTAAAATATGTTTTTAAAAAATATTTTTACAAAAATGGTTAGGTTAAAAATATTTTTAAAAATATGCACTAAAGGGGGCAGCGGTGCTACCACCTTTCTTCTAAAACCCCAAAAGAAACTACTATTTTTTTTATTTTAAAATTTTGTTTTTTTATTATATATATATATATATAAATTTTCATCCAAATTTATCTATAATTTAATATCCAGTAGTACTGCTATTACAATAGTTTAGATTCTGACAAAAGATCTCACACATGGCTCCCTTTTATAAGAGGGCTTACCCTGGAAATCTTTCTTTATTTTCGATGTGGGATTTTGGTTTTCCCTTTCCAGCACAGAACATTATGCATTTTTGATGTGGGATTCTCTTTCAAGTACATGGATTTGAAATACTATAAAATATAAACCATAAGACCAATATAAATGATAATTAAAACATGTATTAAATAGATAATAAATAGTTAAAGATAAAATTAATTTCATAAACATGTTGATGGGAAATAATTTATAAGCTTTCAAATACACTATATTGAAACATAAAAATGTTTCTTGTACGTGACTTAGAAAGCCTATAAAATAAAAACTATAAGACTAATATAAATGAAAAATAAAACATAGATTAAACCGATAATAAATAGTTGAAAAGAAAAAATAATTTGATAAAAAATGTTGATGAAAAATAATTTATAACTTTTAAAAGACACCTACTTGAAACTTAAAAATTTTAAAGTACATGACTTTAAAAGCCTATAAAATATAAACTATAAGACCAACACAAATGAAACTTAAAACATGGATTAAACCTGAATGACCCAAATCCATTATTTTTTATTTTTATTATGGATAATACCACTTTTAATGGTTGAAGAAGGACCCTTAAATAACTCATGGGCGCAAGGCATAAGGCCTGACATGATCCGAAGACCAACACATGACCTGAAGGCCCAGATACATACAATGCCCATACATGACTCATAGGCCCAACACACTAGAAAGGCCCCTCCCCAACCTCTGCATCATTGATTTCCTAGCTCCCCACCATGCATTGTTGATAAGATAGCATTTCCCCCATACAAAGCTTACATGGTGCCTGGTCCCGATGGTGGTTGTCATATCCACTCATTCTTCAAATCTGGTTAACTATACTTTTGGTGGCTGATACTCATTGCTATGAACCTCTTCGGGGGCCTACTCTGTGTGAACTGGGCTACTCCATGGTCTCTGTGGATCGAAGTCCCTGAGGCCTAAAGGCCTTTGATGACCCGAAGGCCCTGAGACCCGTAGGCCCAAACTGATGGCCCGAAGTCCCAAATCAGGCGAGAAATTTATAAGCTTTCAAAGACGCCTACTTGAAACTTAAAAATGTTTCAAGTATGTGGCTTTGAAAGCCTATAAAATATAAACAATAAAAGGAATATAAATGAAACTTGAAACATGGATTAAACAGATAATAAATAGTTGAAAATAAAAATAATTTCTTAAAAATTGTTGATATAAAATAATTTATAAGCTTTCCAACCAACCTACTTGAAACATAAAAAAGTTTCAAGTATGTGGCTTTGAAAGACGATAAAATATAAACTATAAGGAAAATATAAATGAAACAAAAACATGGATTAAAAATAAGAAGAAATAGTTAATAATTAATTAGTTAATTAATAACATAATTATTAATTATATAATTACTAATAATATAATAATTAATTAGTTAATCAGAAATATAATTATTAATTATATAATTAATTAGTTAATTAGTAATATCATTATTAATTATATAATAATTATTTAGTAATATAATTATTAATTATATAATTATTAATTATATTATAATTAATTAGTTAATCAGTAATATAACTGTTAATTATTAATTATTAATTATTAATTATTAATTATATAATTAATTTGGTAATTAGTAATATAATTATTAATTATATAATAATGAATTAGTAATATAATTATTAATTATATGATTTTTAATTGCATAATTATTAATTATATAATTAATAATTAGTTAATTAGTAATATAATTATTAATTGTAGAATAATTAATTAGTTAATTAGTAATATAATTATATATTATATAATAATTAATTTGTTAATTAGTAATATAATTATTAATTATAAAATAGTTAATTAGTTAATTAGTAATATAATTATTAATTATATAACAAATAATTTTTTAATTAGTAATATAATTTTTAATTATAATAATTAATTAGTTAACTAGTAATATAATTATTAATTATAATTATTAATTATTAATTAGTTAATAATTAATTAGTTAATTTGTAATATTATTAATTATTAATATAATAATTAATTAGTTAATTAGTAATATAATTATTCATTATAATTAAAAAATATATTACTAACTAACTAATTAATTATTATATAATTAATAATTATATTACTACTTAACTAATTAATTATTATGTAATTAATTATAAGTAATTACAAATTAACTAACTAATTATTAAATAATTAATAATTATATTACTAATTAACTAATTGATAATTATTAATTATTAATTACTAATTAATAATTAGTAATTATGATGAAAAATTATATTACTAATTAAATAATTAATTATTATATTTTTTTTATAATTTCTATTTAATAAGTATAATGATAAATGATAAATTATAATTATATTACTAATTAACTAATTAACTATTAACTAATTAATAATTATATTACTAATTATTTAATTAATTGGTATATAATAATTTTTAATAAATACTAATTAATAATTATAATTTATAATTATATTACTAATTAACTAATTATAAAAAGGGCATCAGCTCTATCTTTCTCTAAAAATTAACTAATTATCTATTATATAATTAATAATTATATTTCTAATTAACTAATTAATTATTAATTTAATTAAGGCTTAATAATTACTAATTAACTAATTACTAATTATATTAATAATTAACTAATTAATTATCAACTAATTAATTATCAACTAATTAATTATTAATAACTAATAAATAACTAAGTAATTATTATATAATTAATAACTATATAATTAATAATTATTTTACTAATTAACTAATTAATAAATATAATGAATAATTATAAAGAATAATTATATTACTAATTAACAAATTAAATATTATATAATTAATAATCATATAACTAATTAACTAATTAATTATTATATAATAAGTTGTAATAATTACTAATTATTAATTTTATTGAATAAATTTAATTTATAAATATATTTCAAATAAACTAATTAACTATTATATACTTAAAAATTATATTACTAATTAACTAATTAATTATTATATAACTAATTACTAATAATTACTCATTAATTAATTAATTGCTATATAATTAATTATTATATAATTAATTATTATATAATTAATTATTATATAATTAATTATTATATAATACTAATTAAATAGATTCTTATATGTTTAATCCATGTTTTGGGTTTTATTCATATTTGTCTTATAGTTTTTATTTTATAGGCTTTCAAAGCCACATACTTGAAGAAACATTTTTTATGTTCCAAGTTGGTGTCTTTGAAAGCATATAAATTATTTTTCATCAATATTTTTTATAAAATTCTTTTTTTCAACTATTTTTTATATGTTTAATCCATATTTTAATTTTCATTTATGTTGTTCTAATGGTTTATATTTTACAGGCTTTCAAAGTCATGTACTTCAAACATTTGTAAGTTTCCAGTAGGTGTCTTTGAAAACTTATAATTATTTCCCATCAATTTTTTTATAAAATTCATTTTATTTTCAATTATTTTTTTATATTTGTAATTCATGTTTTAATTATCATTCATGTTGTCCTTATTGTTTATATATTATAGGCTTTCAAATTCACATACTTGAAGCATTTTTAAGTTTCAAGCACGCGTCTTTGAACGCTTATAAATTATTTTCCATCAACATTTTTTAGGAAATTATTTTTATTTTCAACAATTTCTTATATGTTTAAGACATTTTTATGTTCCATTTAAATTGGTCTTATATTTTATATTTTGCAGTCTTTCAAAGCCACACACTTGAAATAGAATCCGCATCAGAAATGCAGAATGTTATGTGCATGAAAGGGAGAACCTAAATCCCAGATTGGAAATGTAGAATGATTTCCAGGGTAATACCTCTTATAAAAGGGAACCCTGTGTGAGAGTTTCTATCAGAATCCATACTTTTGTAACGGATGTACTACTGGATATTAAATAGCAGATAAATTCTTCTGGAATATATATATATATATATATATATATATAAACAAAAAAATGAAAAAAATTATTATTTTTTTAAAATATAAAAACTTGCAATTTTTTTAGAAGAAAGGAAGCAACGAGGTTTCCGCCTTTCTCTCGAAGCCTAAAGGCAGCAGCGGCGATACCACCTTTAGTGAATATTCTGAAAAATATTTTTAACCTAACCATTATTTTAAAAATGTTTTTTAAACCTTTTTAAAAAATACCCTAAATTATACAGAGCCTTCAAGGTGGGTACAAAGGGAGCTCAGGGCCACACTATAATTGAAGGTGGATTTTCATGGATGAAATTCCATTGTGAATGTTGGAGTCACCACCAAATTACTGAACGTATGTTGTGCATTGACGAGTAGCTTCCATGGCGTACGCTATTTTCATGGATGAACAATGTACAATTTGTCAGACTGGTGTCACCACCACACTACATAGTCGAAGGAGGATGTGATGCGTTGGAGTGGATAAAGTCGAACTGGTATCCGAATGTCACGGTGATCAAAGGAAAATTTTTAATATTGAATGAAAATGTGGATGAAGACATCAATGTTGAAGAAGGTGGAGCTTCTGCTGATATAAGAGAGAAGGTTCTTCCATTCTCTGCATGAGTTCGACGATCTAGTTAAACCGGAGAGGCATTACTGCCTATGTCGAATAATGGTTGATTTGCGATGCTGTAGAGTAGCACTAATGTGAGAATAAAGGAGGATCTGAAGGAGATGAATATTAGTCAGGTGTGAAAACAAAAAATTATAAATATAATATACAATCTAATAATTATATATATGTATAACTATGAATTAACACTATAAATTAAGTATTTAAAAATTATAAATTTAACAAGATTTAAAATATATGTTTTAAAAAAATAAAATTGAAAACAAATTAAAATAATTAAAAAGATTAAGATAAAAGATACATTTTTATATAAATGTAAATATTCATAACGTAGTATTAAAATATTAAAATAAGTAACCCATACATTTTACATACATCAAGTAAAAATATGAAAATATAAATATTTAAACAATTAGAATTTAGGTAAATGTGAGGATATTCTAATTTAACAAAAACAATAATAAAAAATCATTAACATAACTGTTAAAACTCATACATATTTGTGAAAATGTCACACCAGTTATACATATATTATGGAAGCATGGTCCCATGCACGAGGGTAAATGAGAACACGAAGGTTATTTGCAGTCTTAGTGGCCATAGTTGTTCACAAGAGATGCTTAATAATTCCTCTTAGGAATAAAAATAATTTAAAAGTACAGTTTATAAAAATTAGGGGGTTTTCAGGTATGATTTGAATTTAATTTTGAAATATAACATTGATAAATGGGGTATTTCCAAGGTCCAAAATCACAAAAATATCCCCATAGACAATGGTCATAGCTTATAGATGCTATTTCCAATAGAATAATATATGGATACAATCAGGACCTGAATATGGCCATAAGTTCACTATGGTTGGGGTCATGGATCATGTTCATAACCCTATTTCTATATGGATTTCCACATGGCCACATGTCTACAACCAAAGTCTGGGATCATGATCATAGGTCAACCACCACCATAATACTTTTTTTAATTTATTAAATTTCACTTTTTGGAAATGTGGGAACCAAACAAAAGAGCCATAATATTGGCATAGTTCACGAATAACATCCATCCAAACTACACAACTGGTTCAAAATGCAAGATAAAACTTTCAAATTTCAAAATCAAAATTCTGAAATACCGCCGAAATCAATATCAAACCACCAGCAACCCATCATGATCCACACCACGGGGAGACCTATAATAGGTCAACCAAATTATAAAAAATTCTTTACTACAAGGTTTGATCATACAATCATCTAGTTATTCATCTATGACTTTACTGCTAACTTGAAACATGTTATATTTAATTATTTTATGTATATGTTTAAGATATTAAATATTTATAAATATAATTAGTATACATGGATATATGGCCACAGTCTAGGTGGGACTGTGGTTGTAGCCGGACCTTCCACAATGGTCTATGAGCACCATGAGAGTAACCCTTTCCCATACCAATCCAATGCATTTCCCACATTACTAATAGATTTCCCACATCCACATACCCCCATGAACTATGTGAACCATAGCTTTTCACCATTCCCACATGGTCTTATAGCCACAGTAAATATTGACCATGGTCAAAGGCTAACTTGGGCGGTCCTACCACCAAGGGCCATCTTAGATAATGGCTATAGGCTACCCTATGATCACGACTCAACCAACTATGGCTATAAGTATGTGTCGATAGGGATATTTTATAATAGTGTATTATAAGTAAAATATATTATTTAAAGAAAAACATAAAGGGAATTGGTGATGATGAGTTGTTGAATGAAATTAGTATTCATTACAGAAGGATACTAGGAATCAAGTGAGATCCACCAAAAGTCCAGTGGCCATAAAATACAGGAATTTAATGTTGGGAATCCACTATGATATCTATAATTTCACAATATTATATAAATGTAATTTCCATTCTAAAAATTATGTCATATTTAGTAATGTTGTATATAGCACAAGCATGATGAAAACAATAAAATTTTATTATATTAATTTAAACAAAGAATTTGGAGAATAAATATGGTCATAAGAGTTGAATGTATTACAATGGGATAATAAAATAGTAAACAATATAAAAAAATATGAATATTTGGACCCAATTGATCCTCCAAAATAATTTCACTTATGAACAACATTGTAGAAATGAAGCAGAATATTATTAATGCAATATGCATCTTAAAAATGAATATATATATATAAGCATAATTTTTTTAGAAAAATAGAATAGAATGAATAATTAATAAAATATAAGGTATTTATAGAAATTAGGTAACCCATATGACCATTAAAAATTTGACTGTGTAAATAGTAAACTGACCATTGAAAGAATAATCTAATCATTGGAATAATAATCTGACCATTAGAAATAGTAACTTAACCCTTATAATAGTAACCAAACAATAGAATTGTAAAATAAAATTATATATCGTAGAAAATAAATATATTACTTGTTTATATCATTGAATAAATAAATAATTATTTTCAAAATGATAAATTAAGTGTTTTTTTGTAAAATATAAATTTTTAAATATAAATTTTATAATAAAGATAATTATTTAAATAAAATTATGTTTTTATAAAGTGTTTAAAAATTAATATTAAGTTGTATTGTATTGGTAATATAATTTTCTGAGATCATAAATAACTTTTAAAATGGTTTGAAAATTTATCATAATATTAAAATTAGTATATTTCAAATAAATAAGGATTTTATTTAAAAATTAAATTTGTCATATTTAAAAAATTATTTTCATAAAATTGATTTTTTTGAATATACACTTTTAAAAATTATTTGGATGATGTTCTTTTTCTAAAATAATTGATTTTTTTGAATAGTGAAATACAATAAAATATGATATTTAACATTATGAGCTA
This sequence comes from Viscum album, assembly GCA_963277665.1. NCBI lineage: Eukaryota > Viridiplantae > Streptophyta > Magnoliopsida > Santalales > Viscaceae > Viscum > Viscum album. Next base: position 1,891,028,364 of record OY728158.1, on the reverse strand, counting down.
AATAATAAACAATCGAATATAATATTAAAAAACACATCGTCTTATAAATATACCCCTCACCACTCCTCCTGAAAACTTATAAGCCATAGAGTTTTTGAAAATATCTACCCAATTTACTTCCCCTTCCTCTCCCCCACATCATAGTGTTTCTAGTCACATCGAATGACCATTCTAAGGAGCCTAAAGGGGTAGCCTACACAGAGACAATCAAAGGGTGAGGTAAACTCTGAACTAAATTTCTTTTAATTTTATTCTTATTCTACCACCCAAAAATGATCTCCATATACCTAAAAAAATTATTATAAATATCTTAGATATACTAATATGTTATTATTATGGTGTAATATACATCTTATACCCTCCCTTCTTTTGTTTCTAAAATGAAATCATTGTTCATAATATGGTCAGTTCACCGCCTCCATGAATAACATATTTCATTTTCTCTAAAGCCATCAATGATGGTAATAGAAACAATATTATGGTTAAATATGATTATAATAAGTATATTATATCTTATTTCAGGTTTTGTAAATTTTAATAATCATATAATTATATAAAAAAAATCTATTTCATGATGGTCGAAAAAATGGATAAAATGATCTAACCACATAACGTTAACATTTTTACTAAGTGAATAATCCCAATGTTGGAAAAAAAGTATATTTAGGACCACTTAAATTTATATAATCACATTAATAAAATTTTATTTTACTTTTAGAGTTATCCAATTTTACAAGAACATCAATAATTAACCATAAGTTATCCAACCTTCAAACCATGAAATGAACACTCTCAGAAAAAATAAATTAAAAATTATATCTCATTCAAATGGTTATAAATGAATATAATAAAACTATAATAAATCAAGTATATATGGAAAAGTTTTTTCATTGAGTAATTAATTAATATAATTGTATTATTTAGGATGTTAAGTTCAAGTAAAGAAAAACTATGGAACCTAAGGTAAGGGATCTATATGAACTACCATTTTTATTTGGATTATGAGCTTTTACTCTCTAACTTTCATTATATCTAACTTTTATGCTATAAAATTATTTTAAATTTGAATATATGTCTCTTATATATACATATCTTATTCTCCCTTCCTTTTATAGGGTAATACATTCCTTTATTTCATTTCCCAAATGTCTTATTTTAAATCAAACTCAATTAAGGGAAACTTTTGTTGGAGTTGGTGGCCTAGAACCAACTAATTTGTACTTTATTCATTAATAAAATCCTTATCACATCTTGATTGTTCTTCTGCATGACAATGCATGTGATAATGTCCTAAGGATATCTATTGCATTAAAGGGTCATAGTGGATCCCTGCTATGATGAGAACCCAGAATTTCCATAAGACTATTCTTGAATATATGTTCTATGGCCGGATGATGTTATTTGAGGGACAAAAACAATACATTCCATTAGGGGTGAGGACTCATAAAACTTTGAGGCACCTTCTCTTGGTGTGCACCCTTGGTAATATCTAGGAGGATATTATGAGAACGAGACCCGCCAGTAGGAAATCCACATTTTATAGTGTCATTGGATGTTCCTATTTGCAGATGTGTGTATTGGTCCTTAGACTTTACGATTATTATTAATGGTTATTACAACTCACATACTTAGATGTATTGATGAAAACTATGATGACACACTGTTCGTAGTGAGGTAGGATACGTTGGGTGCGTCACGAGTAATACTGCATTAATAGATAATGAAAGAAAGGATTTGTCCCTTATGTTTCATAAAGGAAGTAAATATCTCAAGCCCTTTGATGGAATTGATATAGCCTAAATAAATCCATGGCCAAGGTAAGGTATGGGTGAGTTTAATTTCATAAATTCAAAGAAAGAATAATCAAGCACATGGGTTGATGACACTAGCATGCAACCTGCTTGATTTGAGATATCGTGAAAAAGGGTTTATATTACGTGGTAAGCGTTCGTATAAGGTGACACGTCAATGCGACATGAACTTCTTTCTCTTGGGTGCCTTGACCCTTTTCTAGATAGTAATCTTGGACTTTAGGAAAGCCTGCCTAATGCCAACGATAAAGAGGCCTAGAGGGTTACACACTAAGTGTGTCCATGTATCTCAGTTAAATATTAATTTAACAAGTTAAATAAATATTATTCCCGATTGTGGTTTAATAATTATTTAAGGATGCCTGATCGCCTTTATTTCCGCACTAGTTATTCGAGAGAATATATTGTGGGTGAAATAATATATATTTATTAGTGAGTAATGCAGTTACATTTATTTAAGAAATAAATATCCATTATTCAAGGTCTAATAAATGTGGTGGAGTAAATAAAGGAAATAAAATTAAGTACACTTCGTATATTAATGATTACACGTTGTGTAGTTTTTAGTCAAGATTTTGAGGAAATAATATTGTTTTATTAAATGATATTTATTATAATCAGCATGGGCGCATGTCAAGGAATTAATCATTCGACATGAGTGTTTTCAATAAGAGTTAATGAAATAAATAAAACGCATAACGCGTTTCTTTATTATCATAACTCTATAACCTCAAAACTCATTATAAATATCCTCACAACCCCAACAATTTTCCCCAATCGTTGTGCACAACAATTCTGGAGAGTTCTCTCAAGGCCAAAAGAACTCCTTCCTCCAAGAATGCTCTCAAGACTGAGAGAGATCCACCACCACCGGATCAAGGTGATCAAAGGTGGACATCGCAAGCAAAGGTTCTTTCACGCTAGCACCCGGATATCCCTTCAGTGACGTCCACAGATACGTCGAGCACGTGTGGATCATCGCTAGAGGAATCCTGCACTTGGATTCTTCGACGCAATGATGGATCACATCAAATCATGACCAGAGACATCGACGAATAAATAATTCCATCAAGGTAATTCTTGTTAATTAATTAAATTAATTATAACCAACATATGATGATCCTATCTCTATGGTTCCTGGACTCCCTATTTTGTTTGCCGTTCTTTGTTCTATTCTAAAGATCCGACATTTTACATCATGACAGATCTTGGATTGATCACTGTTAATGCTAAAATTAAAGTTGGGCACTCCCACCAATGTGCTTCTGTTGTGCCTGGAACCTTCAAGTGGTATTAGAAGGGTCATATCGTTGATTATAATTATTTAGTTTTTTGTTGGTGATTTACGTATTTAATAATTTAGTTGTTTCAATCAAGTAAATTGTTTTTTAAAATCTGAATCTTGAGATCTATTCCTCCCCTCTCGTTTCTCTTTCACCTTACAGAAACAAATTTTTCATTTAATTTTGATTAAAATAAAATAGAGGAACTCATCCGGAGGTTCCAAATGTTCTTGGACGTGCAATACCAGAATACACGACATGTATTCAGAAGTACACACCGTGTAGTCTAGGTTCAATGCATTGGACTGGTCTGCCAAATCAGGCCATGTATTGGATCCTATCTAAGTCATTTATGACACCGTGTATTGATGAGGATAAGGTGACACATGGTTTCTGGATTACACTTCGTGTGGTCCACTGAACACGGCGTGTAGTCCCTTTGGGCTGGGATTGGACCGTGTACCCCGTACACAGCTTGCCCAGCTAGAAACTGTGTAACGCGGATACTACATGGCCTGTGTCCAACTGAACATGCCATGTACTCCAAAAATTTCCAAAGTACATCAACACACCATGTCCTCGGGCGTGTACTTAAGATGGACGGTGAAGAAAAGTACATGCCGTGTAGTCGGAACTACATGCCGTGTACTTACCCAAATTACGTATATTTATTAAAATTTATTATTATATTATACAAACCCTTAAGACGTGTACCATAGTGAAGGCATAAAGATGAGTCACAACACGTGATAGGTGTTTTATATATATGTGTTTAATTTAACATCTGCGTAATGAATGAGAATTCACCGGGTTACCTCCAAGGTACAAGTTACATACAAGGATAATTTTAATTTATTTAAAATTATGATGGATAAGAATCTCAAGGAAATTCAGAAAAGGGTTTAAGATAAAAGGATTGATTAATTAAAGATAATTAATTGATTCGAGTGTGATTTATCTTAAATAAGAACAATTAAAGAATTGAATGCTAGTTTTATTTATGCGTAAATATTTTTGCATGTATGGATGATCATGAGCTAAACCAAGACCTTTTTATGTGAATGGTTTCTTTTAATTTATTTATTTAAATTAAATTTGTTGGCCTGTGAGCTTTCTCCTCATTAATATGTATGGCCTGTGCACCCAAGGATTCTTTTATGTAAAACCCCCTTTTTACCCCTCACCTGTGTGTGAGATAAATGCATATGTAATGGATGGAGCTCCCAAGCTAGTGTAGGTGGCTCAAGTCAGGAGCCAAGGCAAAACCAATCCAAGGAGATATAAAGGTGGACATGTGGACAACTGTAAACACGAACCTGAAAGGTTCAAGGTGTTTCTCCCCTATGTCTTGGGTTAGTTTATCAACCACTAGATAAAATAACCAATAGAACAAGCTCATGATCATACCATTTATTTTATTTATGTCAGTTGCATGGTTTATTTATTGTGGGTGTGTTGTCACGATCACACAATTAATGAATTAATCAAGAATTCAAGATGGAACTAAAATAAAGACCGACTTATGCGTAAATATTATCTTAGACATGGTTAATCACTTAAGTATATCCAACTTAATATTAACAAGCATTTAATCAAAGATAATAAAATGGAAATGTACGTATAAGGATAAAATCCCTCAAAGAAATATTAAGTCGGTACAACCTTCCATAATCTTGGTTAGAATCAAACCATAGTTCAAAGTGCTTGACCAACCCTAGCTGGGGTGCTTTAAATTATCAGTGAATTCTAATTCAAGGTTTTGGGTTGAATTGACTTGGTTTGCATCAAGGGTTGACTTCCACAACAGGACTTGGTGTGACCAAGAGGCAAAGGTTGAGGAAATCCAAAATAAAAGGATTTCAGGATTGGGGAGTCCACTTAGCAGATCAAGGAGATACGAGTTAATGCAGTTGAAATTTGGAATTTCTACCTAAAACCCTTCAAGTTTCTTGACCAACCCTAGTTAGGGTAATGCAAAGGGAAATATGGATCCTTCCCACTAGAATATTATAGCAACAGAATATTCCAAAGTCAATGGTGAGGGCTATTGTATTTCGATAAAATAGCGGGAGACTAATAAGTATTAATTTATTTATTTGTCTCAGTTTTGTAATAAAGTACTAAACCTTTTCTCATCTTAATTTGTAGAAACGGCAAGAAAAATGACTTCAAACATATCATTGCGAACCATACTAGAGAAGGAAAACCTTCTCACTGGCACCAATTTCCAGGAGTGGCTGAGGCGTTTACGCGTCATCCTTCACCACGAAAGGAAATTGTATGTGCTAGAAGAGCATGTTCTAGTTGCGCCTGGGAAAGAGGCCAGTAATGAGGAACTATCTCTCTATATAAAACACATGGATGATTCAACATATGTCCAGTGTTTCATGCTATCGTCCATGTCTAATGAGATCTTGAAGCAACATGAAAACATGGACGCATATAGAATGATGTCTCACCTTAAGGATCTCTACCAAGAGAAGGTGAGTACGAAGAGATATGGGATCTCCAACACTTTTTTTACAACTAAGATTGGAGAGTCTGTGCCAGCTAGGCCTCATGTAGTCAAGCTTATTGGCTACATTGAATGCCTGGACATCCTAGGGATTAAATTCCTGGATGAGTTGCATACATATCTCATCCTATCATCACTACTCAAGACCTTCTCAAGCTTTATTATCAACTACAACATGATCAATAATGAGAAGAGTCTATCAGAACTTATGACCTTGATTCGCCAGGTAGATAAGGACATGGGGCGTGACAAACCCATAGTACTCATGTTGAATAAGAAAAGAAAGGACAAGGAAAAGGGGCCAAAGACTTATAAATGGTCTGAAGCCCCAGAGCACCGTCCTTCCAAGAAGTGGAAGATCCAGAGGTAGGACAAGGAATGGGAGGCAGTGTGTTTTGCATGTGCAAAGCAAGGCCACTGGAAGAGGAACTACACCCAGAAGTGTGGGGACGCTAAAGGTGCATTCATTATCGAGTGTAATATTTATATTTCTATATATTGGGTATTAGATACAGTTTTTGGGGCTCACATCTGTATTCAAATTCAGGAACCAAGTATATTTAGAAAGATTGCCAGAGGGGAGGTGGATATTCAAGCTGCCAATGGCGCGAGGCTGGCTGCATTGTCCATTGGTGATTACCACCTCTCATTGCCTACTAAGATGATTTTGGTTTTACGTAACTGTTATTATGTTCCTAGTGTTACCAAGAACATAATTTCTATATCTTGTTTGGATATGGATAGATTTATTTTCAAGTTTGAAAATAAGGGCTGTCTCTTTTATAAGAACAACGTATGTTATGGTATGGAACATTTAAATAATGGTTTGTATGTATTAAATTATGAAAACCAAGTGTTTTCAATCGATAATGAAACAAACTCACATGACCCATACAGCACCCAGTTGTGGCATCACCGTCCCAGTCATGTAAATTAGAAGCACTTGAAAAATCTCTACCAAGATGGATATTTAGACTCTACTGAGCTAAAACCACTTGATAGATGTCATGCTTGTTTACAAGGTAAAATGAACAAGCCGCCTTTTGGTAGATAGGGTGAAAAGGCCACAAAGCTTCTAGTATTGGTGCACATGGATGTATGTGGACCATTTATAGTAGAAACTAGAGGTGGATATTCTTACTTCATTACTTTTACTCTTAATGAGTTATAAGTCAGAGTCCTTAGAGAAATTTATGGAATTCAAGAATTAAGTAGAGAATAATCTTGGTAAGAAGATAAAGAAACTTCGATCGTATTGAGGTGGATAATATCTGAACCAAGAGTTCATCGATATTCTACGGGAGTCTGGGATTCTATCTCAACTCAATCCTCTTTATACACCATAGTGGAATGGTGTTAGTGAAAGGAGGAATCAAACCTTGTTGGACATGGTGAGGTCGATGACGAGTCATGTAGATCTTCTGTTATCCTTTTGGGGATATGCATTAGAAACTGCAGCATACACATTAAATTGAGTACCAACTAAAGCAAAAAATGGAATTCCATCCGAGTTATGGAATGGAAAGAAACCCATTTTGTTGCACACACATGTATGGGGATGTGATGCGTTTTTTAAGGTCTTATCAGGCAACAAACTAGCACCCTGGGGCACGAAGTGTATCTTTATAGGATATCCCAAGGAAACGAAAGAATATTACCTATATAACCCTTCAGACAATAAAGTGACTGTTTCCAGACAAGACGTCTTTCATGAGAGGGAGAAAATACTCAAAAAGGATAGTGGGAGAAAGATTTAATTTGATGAAGTTGATGCTCAAGATACAGAGGAGTTGGTACAGAAACAAGATCCACAGGTCCCTGTGGAAGAGGTTCCAGAAACACAAGTACTGCGTAGGAGCTCAAGAGAGGTAAGGTAACCAGAGAGATTTGGTTTCATAGTCACCGAGGATGGTGAATCATTATTGTTAGACAATGATTAACCTCTCTCCTACAAGGAAGCAGTAAAAAAGATCACAAGCTATAAGATGGCTAGAATCTATGAACTCTGAGATGGATTCCATGTATCAGAACCAAGTCTAGGTTCTGGTCGATGAGCCAGTTGATGTAAATTTTGTTGGTTTCAAATGGGTATTCAAGAGAAAACTGGACATATAAGGTCAAGTTAGCACCTATAAAGCAAGGCTAGTGGATAAAGGATTTAGACAACGTCAAAGAATTTACTATGATGAAACCTTCTCACCAGTTTCCATGTTTAAATCTATAAGAATCATACTTTACATAGCATCTTACCATGACTATGAGATTTGGAAAATGGATGTCAAAACAGCATTCCTTAACAGGAACCTTCAGAAAGATGTATATATGACACAACTAGAAGGGTTTGTGACACCAGGTGAAGCCAAACGGGTTTCCAAATTGAAAAAAATCCATTTATGGATTAAAGAAAGCATCCAGGTCTTGGAACATTTGATTTGATGAATCCATAAATGAATTTGGTTTCATTAAGAACGAATATGATCCATGTGTTTATAAGTGGTTTAATGGGAATACAATTTTTATCCTAGTAGTATATGTTGACGAGATATTTCTTATTGGAAAGGATTTACCAATCTTACAGTCAGTTAAGGACTAGTTGAACAAGTGTTTCTCCATGAAGGACTTGGGTGAAGCAGCCTACATTCTAGGGATCAAGATCATTCATGATAGATCCAAGAGGCTGCTTGGACTAAGTCAGGGTACATACATTGACCATATACTAAAGAGATTTAGTATGGAACAATCCAAGAGGGGATTGGTTCCAGTGTCACATGGCCTACATCTTTGTAAGAAAATGTGTCCTGAGACATAACAAGAGAAAGATATAATAAGTAAGATCCTATACGCTTCGGCTATAGGATCCATCATGTATGCCATGTTATTATACCTGGCTTGATGTTGCCTATGAATTGAGCATGGTAGGAATATATCAAGAAGATCCAGGAGAACAACATTGGACTGCTGTTAAGAATATCCTTAAGTATCTGAGAACAACTAAGGATATGTTCCTGGTGTATGGAGGAGACGAGAATCTTGTCATAAGAGGGTATGCTGATGCTGGTTTTTAGACAGATCAAAACGATATGAAGTCGCAATCGGTATATGTTTTTTGTCTCAATAGAGGAGCTGTGAGCAGGAAGAGTTCAAAGCAGACAATTGTCGCCGATTCTACTGCGGATTCCGAATATATAGCGTCTTCTGATGCATCCAAGAAAGCTGTCTAGATTCAGAACTTTTTACAAGAGCTTTATGTGGTTCCTAGCAGTAAATACCCTGTCACATTGTATTGTGATAATACTACAATGGTGGCTATTGCAAATGAACCAAGGTCACATCAACAGACAAAGCATATACTTTGAATGTATCACCTCTTTGGGTGTTTCTATCAAAGGGGTGAAGTTGCAGTGAGCAGAGTGTCTATGGAAGAGAACGTTTCAGACCCCATGACTAAAGGACTATCTTAGCAGAAGCATGAATATCATGTGAGAGCTAGAGGGTTAAAGGTTATTAGTAGTTGGATCTAGTCCAAGTAGGAGTCTGTTGGAGTGGGTGGCCTAGAATCAACTACTTTATACTTTATTCATTAATAAAAGCCTTATCACATCTTGATTTTTCTTCTGCGTGACAATGCATGTGATAATGTCCTAAGGATAGCTGTTTCATTAAAGGGTCATAGCGGATCCCTGCTATGATGAGAACCCGGAATTGCCATAACACTATTCTTGAATATATGTTATATGGCCAGATTATGTTATTTGAGGGACAAAAATAATACAGGCCATTAGGGGTGAGGACTCATTAAACTTTGATGCACCTTCTCATGGTGTGCGCCCTTGGTAATACCCAGGAGGATATTACGAGAATGAGACTCGCCAGTAGTAAATCCACATTTTATAGTGTCATTCAATGTTCCTATCTGTGGATGTGTGTATTGGTCCTTAGACTTTAAGATTATTATTAATGGGTATTACAACTCATGCACTTATATTTATTGACGAAAACTATGACGACACACTGTTCGCAGGGAGGTAGGATACATTGGGTGCGTCAGGAGTAATACTGAATTAATAGATAATGCGAGAAAGTATTTTTCCCTTCTGTTCAAAGGAAGTAGATATCTCATTCCCTTTGATGGAATTGATATAGCCTAAATAAATCCATGGCCATGGTAAGGTATGGGTGAGTTCAATTCCAGAAAGTCAAAGAAATAATAATCAAGCACATGGGTTGATGGAACTAGCATGCAACCCTCTTGATTCGAGATATTGTGACAAAGGGATTATATTACATGGTAAGCGTTCGTATGAGTTGAAACGTCAATGCGACATCAAATTCTTTCTCTTGGGTGCCTTGACCCGTTTCTAGACAGTAATCTTGGACTTTAGGCAAGCCCGCCTAATGCCAACAAGAAAGAGTCCTAGAGGGTCACACACTAAGTGTGTCCATGTATCTCAGTTAAATATTAATTTAAAAAGTTAAATAAATATTACTCCTGACTATGGTTTAATAATTATTTAAGGATGCCTGATAACATTTATTTCAACACTAGTTACTCGAGAAAATATATTGTGGGTGAAAGAATATATATTTATTAGCGGGTAATGCAATTACATTTATTTAAGAAATAAATATCCATTATTCAAGGTCTAATAAATGTGGTGGAGGAAATAAAGGAAATAAAAACAAGTACATGACGTGTATTAATGATTACATGATGTGTAGTTTTTAGTCAATATTTTGAGGAAATAATATTATTTTATTAAATAATATTTATTATAATTAGCGTGTGCACATGTCAAGGAATTAATCATTCGACATGGGGGTTTTCAATAAGAGTTAATGAAATAAATAAAATTCATAACACATTTATTTATTGTCATAACTCTATAAACTCAAACCCGATTATAAATATCCTCACAACCCCAACACTTTTCCCCAATCTTTGTGCATAACAATTCTGGATATTTCTCTCAAGGACGAAAGAACTCCATCCTCCAAGAACGCTCTCAAGACCGAGAGAGATCCACCACCACTAGATCAAGGCGATCGAAGTTGGACATCACAAGTGAAGGTTCTTCCGTGATAGAACCCGGATATCCCTTTGGCGATGTCCAGAGATACGTGGAACATGTGTGGATCACTGCTAGAGGAATCCTACACTTGGATTCTATGATGCAACTACGGATCACATCGTATCGTGATTGGAGACACCAATGAAGAAATAATTCCATCAAGGAAATTCTTGTCAATTAAATAAATTAATTATAACCAACATATAATGATCCTATCTCTATGGTTCCAGGACTCCCTCTTTTGTTTTTTGTTCTTCGTTCTATTTCGAAGATCCGGAGTTTTACATCGTGTCGGATCTTGGATTGATCGTTGTTAATGCTAAAATTAAAGTTGGTCACTCCCACCAATGTGATTCCGCTGTGCCGGGAACATATAACTTTTATATAAATTAATCCTTTTTATGTAATGATCATTTAAAGTCTTCATTAAAATTAATTATTTCATTAAATAAAGGAATAATTCTGGTATTACCATTCTAGTTAACCTATAACATTCATAAATATCCAAAATTATTATTTCCCTAAAAGTCATTAACTTATTCCCCAAAACAAAGTTTTAAAGTTTGGTTCTATAAAAAAATATCTTCCCTTTCTCATGATGTTCTTCCAAAAGAACACCATATTTTGAGACCTATGTTTATGTACTCAGATATGAACATCCAAAATATTTAATTCTTTCTCCTATTGGGAATATTTATGAAATATCATTTGATTATGATATGATGATAGATTATGAAACCCATTTCATTCTATGGGTAATTCTTATGTTTATTCCTTATGATTTATTTTCTTTTATGGAACTCATAAGAAAGACATTTTTATGATGGTTGTTCCCAAATAGTTCTATAATGCTTTGGGTAATGTTTTTTTCTCAAAAGACATAGTGTATGGAATTAAGGATTAAACCAAATCCACAATGGTAATCGGACCACTATGTCATGTTTTTCGAGAAGATATCCTTGACATATACTTATGTCATGTTATATGTTGTTTCTAAAATCCTATGTTAAGATGATATTATAATGCATTTTTCATTATGTTATGCATGTGATTATTCCCTAGCCTTTCCTTTTATGATATCATGGTATTCAATATGAATGATATACTATTCTTCATTACCATGTTTATTTACATGCTGAGATTTATACATTTCTATTTGTTATGTATTACCCAGGTTATCTAATGTTGTTTTAGGATCTCAAAGGTACTTGGTATATCATCATAGTGAATAAAATATAGATGTTTTGTTTTATTTTATTTTGGATGCATTATGATCCTAGTCTTACAAAGACACCAAACCACACAATATTTTGTTTGTCTCTACTGGATGTGTATATTAAAAATCATGTAATATTATGTATAAAAGTCTTGGGCTACAATATGTCAAATTAGAGAAAGTTCTAGTCATTTTTAGGGATTAAGACTAGAATACATTAATAATTAACCTAGAGAGTAATCTAATTATAGAAGAATATCCTGAAATTTTGTTGAATTATAAAGAGAGTGGATTCCAAGTAATTATGGCCATTTCTCGATACTATAAGTAGATATCGATCTGGAACAAGTTTACCTAGGGTTAATAACCTTGAAAACTAAAAATTGGGTAATATCTCGATCATCACCTGGTGCATGTATGACAATCCATGTCTTTAATAAACTTTAATTCCTGATTTAGTAAATAAAGATACACTCAATACAATCCCAAAATATTGTAATGCCTAATGTATTTTGGAAATTATATTCATAGAAAAATAACATAAAAAGAGGTATAGCATTATTATTTTTAATATCTTGAAGATGCTCTCATGTTCATTGGATCTACTAAAACTGCATAGGATAACTTGAGGATGTATATAAGAATGTGGTGAGATATAAATCTTATTAAGGGAGTAATTAAATCATATAATAGGGTAAGGAAGTACTTCTAAATCACGAGGCATATATAGTTAAAATAACAGGGGTGGGAATCATAAAATTGAATATTGAATCATGACATATAATGATTATATAAATTACATTTGGGAATATTGAAACAATATAAAACATGAAATAATTAACATAGGTCAAGGAAACCTATAATATATCAAAACATAGTGTTTTTAGGATAACCTCTTATGCACCATATACAACATCACATGAGATAAATACATTAACCAATACATTATAGGGATCTGTGCTTCTGAGCCCACCCATTACATTAATTTCATGTACATACATTTGTGTGCCACATAGATCAGACAATGAAAGAATATATTTCATCACTTTTAACCCCAAAATTAAGGATTTTGGGTTATATACATTGAATTACATAATCAATGAAGGATAATTCTCAGTGAACACCCTTTAGTGGAAATGGGGATGAGTATTCACTATCGAAATGTTGGGCCAGGAAAATCACAAGATAATTTCAGCAGCATTATTGGTGTATATATAGATTCATGGAAGGGTTTAATGAGAGAGGAATGGGGTTTATCATCCCATGTATATCATAATTATTGCAATGTGTATTTTTTTAAAACATATCCTAATATGAAAAATATGAAATCAAAAGGTATAGTATAAAGGAAGTTCTTGAATAAAGAGGAGAAGGAGAGGATCCCTTACCTTGTAGGATGTTTCTAAAAGCTTGGAAGGAGATTATTAAGAGATTAGTGGCCCATTAGGAGGTATATGTAGATTAAAATTAATATTAATTGATAGATAAAATGGTTTTGAGTGAGGATTATTGGGATTTTGGGTGGGTTTCATATCAAAAGAGAGGGGAAATCTTTATCAATTTCCAAACACAGGTTTTGGACTCTTTACGATAAAATAACCACAACCACAAACCTTACAATGGTTTTTCCCATTGATTCTATGAATTATGAGTGGTTTCTAATATTTTATAAGACTATGAACATAAATCATTAAAATAATACAATTGGGGATGTGAAAGTGAGTATTATTATTAAAGAATTAATTTTAAAAACATAAAATATAATATAGGTTTTGGAGGATTCATTAAGGGTTTATAAAATGTATGAAAAATCTTCAAAAACACATTTCTTTAAAGGGAAAACATAATTTTTGTAATATATAATATATATAGTACTTATTACAGCACTTTTTTTGTGTTTATAACGTCATTAAACATATAATATATTTATACTGTATTTAATTTTTACCTAAAAAATAATTATCTTATAAAATTATGAAAAATTAATTGTTGGTTCATTTATACATGATTAATTCTAAAATAATATTTATTTCATCAAAATAATTCTATAAATATTTAAAATTACACATTTAAATAAAAACTACTCATTTATTGAAAAATACTGTTTTTTACGATGATAATGATTTTCTAACCCTTATAATAAATACAATTGAATTTATAAAATTATATTATCATTTATATTTAAATAAATATTATTTAATAAGTATATTTTATTAAAATAAAATTTATTTAGAAAAATATTTAATTCATCAAAATAGTGTCTTGATTGATATTATATATTTCCCTAAAATACTATTTGAGTATCCACATATTAAAATATAATTTTTATCAAACTCATTATTTAATCATTTATAAAGAAATATTAAAAAGGGATACATATACTAAGTATTTTATTAAAAATAAAAATAAAAAATTCATATTAATGGGTTTTGATATATAACACCTTATTATACCAGCATAATCCATTAAGATAATGTGTTCCATGGGGAAACTTTCTTTGGGTGAATCAGTGAACATGGTTTGGTCCATGATCTCAATAACCTTGAAATTCTCTGGTAAATGGTTTTCTTGTGATTTAATTGTTGAATATCATCTTGGTATTTGTCAAGGGAAAACCCAAGTGATTCAATCCCCCTCATAAGATTTGATAAATGGGATTCATAGGGTGTGATCTTATTGGCCGAGGTCATTTATTCTTTCATCTATGTTAATTGGATTTTATCATAACCCTTTATATATAATAATTATAATGGTCACTATAAAATGGATATATTATCAACGGTTATGAAACTTAATGTTCATTTAAATATGACATAATATAACTTATAATAGTCTAAAATAACGAAATTAGTGCATGTGTTTTCTATAATTACATATCTTAATAATATATTTATTCAATTAAAATTGGAATTTCATTTAACTTTCTTTGGTCACCACATTCTTCCCCCCTTAAAAAATTTCACCCTCAAAATTTAATTTGATACATTAAAATAGACGAGGATACTTTTTTTAATTTCCTCTTTGAGTTTATAAGTTACTTACTCAAACTTGTGGTTACCCCACAAAACTTCGATCAGGTGAGTTGTCTTGTTTCACAGAAATTTTTATTTATGATCTAAGATCTTCATTGCCTACTCTTCATTTGAAGGGAGATTATCAAATGTTACCACTACTATATTTAATACATGTAAGGGGTATGGTATATAATTCTTCAATAGGGATACTTGGGCACATCATGTACATGATATTGGTTCACTAGGAGTAAGAGTTGATCGGTCATAGCTCCGATGCGATCAAGGATATCAAAGAAGATGATATATATTTGGCTAATATTTCCACTTTATCTCCAATATCAAACTATATCTCCCATAATTTTTGGTATTCATATCTTTTCTCACATCTTTTTTAACCTTCTCCTTGATATCATGGACATGATTCGCTCACATCAACTTCATCTCTACAATTTTATCCCAATATGTCACTATCCAACACCTCTTCATATATAAACCCTCATAACGATTCATTTGAATGATATAATGGGATAAGATGTTATATAAGAACTCTAATAAGAGACATCTTGGATCCCAAAATTCTTATAAATCCACTGAACATGTTCCCAGTATGTTCCCTATAGTTTCAATGTCTATTTTAGACTGACCATCATTTTGAGGGTGATAGACAGTATTGAAATTCATCTCTATATCATATTCTTAAATAAGGATTCTCCAGAACCTTGAGGTAATCCTCAGTTATCGATCATATAAAATGGATAGTGTTACTCCATATAGTATTACCAATTCAGTTATATATGGTGACTTGGTTAAAGGGTAAATATTTTTTGATAGCATTGGAATTCACTTACATTGTATGGTGATCGACTACCACCCATATAAATTATTTTCTTTAGATGTTCTGGGGAGACCTATGACGAAACATGTGGTTATGTTTTTCTACTTCCATACAAGTATAGAAAATGGTTGCATCATACCCTCAAACAAATGTTTTTTATCTTTGAATTCTTGAAAAACCAAGGATCATGATACAAATTTCAAAATCTCCCTCTTCATGTTATCCCACCAGATTTTGTTCTTCAGATCTCTATACATCTTAGTGATTCCTAATTGAATAGAGAAGGATAAGCTATGAATATCATCCAAAATTTCCCTTTTCATCTCTGGATTTTATGGGATTCATATTCGGGTTACCAACCTTATAACTTCATCTTTTTCAAATTTTAACTCCAAAATATTCACTATATTTTTCTATATCACATCATTTTATTCTTGGGCCTCCTTAATCCTCTCAATAATGGATGGTTGAGAAGTTATTTTGAGTAATATAAGATAAATATCATTTTATTATTACCACATAAATTATCTGCATGTTCAAGAAGATTTGATCCCTTACAATCCCCGTCATGGATAGGGTTACAAGATCTATTCTTCTCAGAGCATATGCCACTACGTTTACCTTCCTAGGATGATAATGGATTAAAAAAGAATAATCCTTGATCATCAATAACCGCCTTAATTGGTGAATAATGAGACCCTTTCTTTGAATATATATTTAAGGATTTTATGATCTTTATATATGATGTTATTAATATTTTCATTACTTATTATATAATTCCTTTACTTATTTTATATGAAATGTGCATAATTTGTGTAAAATATTAATGTTTTAATACAAAGTATAATTTTTGAGCATTTTTAGAAGTAGTCCAATTGATTCATTTTAATATTTTATTTATAAATCTCACCATAATGATTCCAATTGTGTGGTTCTTGTTTTTTAGGATTTCTAATTCAATATAAAACATTTCATTAGAAGGGATCATGGTCCAATTCTGCCATTTGAAGGATCACATTTACCACACAAGATGACCCAAAGAATTTGTGAAGAAACGGGACCAGACCAGATGATTGAGTTACTGGTATCACTCTATAAGTCCATATTTTGTGAAACTCCACCATTTTTTCGTGATTATCCAAAATAATCATGGGTAAAGATTTCAGGGCCCAACTCTAAGAACAAGGGGCCCAAATGAAGCTTTGAAGTCCATCCCACCATTCTGGACGAGAAATAAAATCAGTATAGTATTGATGAAATATATCATGATGTAAGAATAAAATATATCTTAGATTTGGTAGTGTGAAAGAAGATATATAATCGGCCGACTTTGTTTAAGAAATCATTCAGCTTTGAATGCATTTTTCTATTCAAAAACCCTTTCACATTTTGGACATCAAAAAGACTGGATTGAAATGGACAGATTAAAATTTTTTAATCAGCCGGCCATAACTTTGGCTAAATAGGTCCAAATTCCTCCAAATTTTTAGAGTAGTTGTCCAACTTTATTATCTACAACTTTTAATAAGGAGATATCTCGAGATTTGGCTGTCTGAATAGCCAAATTGGTGATGCAAGTGGAGGGACAGATTGGGAATGCAAACAGTCCACTCCTTGGGCTATAAATACTCTCCCCTTCTCTCCTTGAGAGGGGTTGGCATTTTAGAAGAGAGGAGAAAATATTATCACGACCAAATACTTTAAAAAGG
Organism: Viscum album; assembly: GCA_963277665.1. NCBI lineage: Eukaryota > Viridiplantae > Streptophyta > Magnoliopsida > Santalales > Viscaceae > Viscum > Viscum album. The sequence goes on along the minus strand of OY728158.1, from coordinate 1,891,010,912 downwards.
CTTGTAAGGACCTGAAATACTCAAGTTTTCACTTGAGATACCTTTCCTCCTCTCTTTGTTTTCACTTACTTTTGTGTTCTTCGTTTTTGTAATCTTGTAAGTCTCTTTCTTGGTAATTCTGTTTTAATGCAAATTTATTCTTCAATTTCTCTTAATCTCTTCCACCTTCTGTAGTTTAATATTAATGTTATTAAAATAGTTTAAATTTAGTTGAATCCCATTCCCTTCTTTTTCTTCCTCATTCAATCGAAAATCCGTTTTTAATTATCATCATTGTTCGTGTGTGTGTGTTCGACGTACCACTCTTTTCTAATCCCTTTCTTTTTCTTCTATTTTTAATTTATCATCATAATTATTATAACTACACTATTAAAAACCCATATTTCTGAGTAAATATCTCATTGGGGTGAGTTAAAATTTAGGGATGTTAAGTGATTGAGAGTATTTGCTCGATGAGTATTCGTTAATTTAACATTGTGTATGTTGGACTTAATATGTCATGGATTAATGACATATTTTGTTTAGCATGTGGTTTCCATGGATTATTGGAACCATAAATACACTACCATAAACAAGTACTCATTGAGATTATAATCCTAGTTAAGTTAAGTCTTGGATTAAAGCTTTAACACTTAGGAATTCTAATCAACGTCAACTTGTGAAGTGTGTGTTAATTTAAATGCAATATAAAGAAAAGATCAAGGATATCACAAGCTTAACTACCTAATAATGAACTCACCCCAATATTTATCAATTTTTTAAATCAATTATATCCAATCAATCATTTAAATGAATCTCTACAAACAAACCTCCCTAATCAAAATACAATCAACTAAAAACAAACGACTATTACAAAGTATCATCGCCGATGATTCGACCCGAGTTCTTATATACACATTAGCAGAGCACCAGAACTTTGACCGGTCGATAGGAGACAATCGACCATGCGTTTCAAATGGTTCCATTAACGGGGATGGTGCTTTAAGTAGTTATTAGTTTCTGGTTATTGTAACAAAAAAAAATCAAATTTTAAAAAAAAATTTGAAAAAAAAACACAAAGAAAAACCCGTCTTCTCATAAAAATCATTAACTGAAAAAAATACAAAGAAAAACCCGTCTTACTTTTTCTTCCAACATCTCTCTGAATTCCCCGTATCCTCCCAAACAATCCCTCAGATTTTTTTGACCCTAAAATTGAGCAAATACTTCGCCAACTTAGGAGGAACATAAGATATAATCAAATAATTCAAGAACCAGTCCTTGTCCAACCAATTGAATTAGATATGGCCAATCCTAGGGAACAAACACTTAAAGAACTTGGTGACCCTGATATGAATTAACAACCTATTGGTATTCAATATCCAAACATAGAATCTGACTTCGAACTCAAATTGGGTTTGATTCATCCTCTCCCTCATTTCCACGGGCTAGCCGGTGAGGATCCACATCTCCACCTTAAAGAGTTTCAAGTAGTGTTCTCTACCATGAAGCCTCAAGGGGTTGTTGAGGAACAAATAAAACTCCGAGAATTCCATTTATCCCTAGCCGACACTACCAAGTCTTGGCTTTACTACCTCCCTCCTGGTTTCATAACCACATGGAATGACATGAAGCGACTTTTCTTAGAAAAATTCTTTCCTGCTTCTCGTACTGCTTCTATCCGAAAGGAAATAAGTGGTATCCATCAGTTCCCAAGTGAATCACTCCATGAGTACTTGGAGAGGTTCAAAAAGATTGTTGAAACCTGTCCACACCATCAAATCCCTGACTAAATCTTGATCCAATACTTCTATGAGGGGTTATTGTCTATGGAGAGAACTCTCATAGATGCCGCAAGTTTTGGTGCTCTTGTTGATAAAACTCCAGCAGCAACAAGATATCTCATAAGTAACATGGATGAAAACACACAACAATTCCATACTCGAGCACATGCTCAAGTAAAACAAACCCAAGATAATCAATCAATTGAGCCGAACAAGATGACCGAGTGGATGTGTGAACTTATAGGTCTTGTGCGACAACTAGCTGTGGCTACCAAATCCCCAAACTCGTCTTCTCGATAATCAATGTTTCCTGGACCTGTCAAAAACTGTGGAATCTTCAACTCTCCATCTCATCCAAATGACACATGTCCACAAATTCAAGATGATCAATCCAATTCATCTAGACCAATATAGCTCAATGCAGCATATGCTCAGCGGAACACCAATCATCAACTATCAGGTCAGTTTGTTAGAAATTTCAACCAACCTCACTCTGAGCCCTTCTCTTCTTCCTATAACCAAGGCCATAGGTATGGTAATCCCATATCTCATCCTCCTCAATTCCCTCTGCAAAACCCAAACCAGTTTCAATATGGTCAAGGTGTTGGTAACTTCCAACAACCTTATCCTTTTATACCTCAACCTCAAAAGAACAATCCTCCTCCTGGATTCCATTATCCTAGTGAGCCTTCCCAATTCAAAAACCAATAAAATCGCTTTCCCAAGAACCAAAATATAGGTAATCCCAATCCGGTACAAGCCTATTCTTCCAAGAAACCATGGGAAAGTGCAGTGAAAGATCTTGCCTCCTTTACCCATTCAAGCCTCAAGAACATTGAAACCCAAATTGGTCAACTTGCATCCCACCTTAGTCAGTAGCAACCATCCAATTATTCCCAACTCCCAGCTCAACCATTACCCAACCCTAAGGGTAATGTAACTACAATTGCACTTAGATCGGGAAAGAAAATTTCTATGCCTCAAGATAATTACTCAAACCACCCTTTAAATTTTGACCTAGAAAATGAAAATAAAAAGCAACTTAAAAAGGAACCTGAAACAATTCCATTATCTCCTTCAGTTCCACTTAGGAACCCAATTCCTTTTCCTCAAGCCGTTTCTAAGCCAAATAAGTCCTTTGAACTTGATCCTGAAATGGTTGACATGTTTAGACGTGTTGAAGTCAACATTCCACTCTTAGATGAGATAAAACAAATTCCTAAGTATGCCAAGTTTCTCAAGGAGTTGTGTACCCACAAGAGGCAACTTAGGACCTTCAAAAATGTTTCAACACAAGAGTCCATACCCATTATGTGCAAAGATCCAGGGACCTTTATGGTTCCATGAAAAATTAGATGTTCGAACTTTGATGATGCACTCATAGACCCAGGATCCTCAATTAATGTCATGCCAAAATCCATATTCTACAACCTTGGTCTAGGTCCCTTACATCCAACGAGTGTTGTCATTCAATTGGCCAATCAAAGCACAGCCAGTCCCGAGGGAATAATTGAGGATATCCTTGTCCGAATCAATAATCTTATCTTCCCTGCTGATTTCTATGTCCTTGACATGGAAGGTGAGATGAACTCTTCTCGATCTCCCCTAATTCTAGGAAGACCATTCCTCATGACTGCGAGAACTAAGATTGATTTCCATTCAGGCATCTTATCCATGGAATTCGGTGACCATCTGGTCAAATTCAACATTTTCCAAGCCATGCGATACCCATCTGAGTATCACTATGCATTCTCAATCCATGCTTCTGAGGACACTTCTAAGATTCAATCAAACCCCAATCCACCATGTTGTTCATGTTCTAATGAAAATGGATCTTGTGAAATCTGCACCATGATTAACAAAGTCATAAATGGTGAAGTTGATATGGACCTTTCATTCATAGACTCTATCAATCTAGAGGATCCTGAAAAATCTCTTGAATACCACATCAATTCTGATCTCTACTACTCCACCTTGGACAGTATTAAGGAGAATGAATCTGAAGCAACTGAAGTCCCTTCCTCCATTCTTGAGTTTTCTAACCCACAAATAAAATATGATACTGATCTGAAACCTCTTCCTGAACACCTGAAATATGCATTACTTTTCCATGATCATTCTTATCCTGTCATTATCTCGTCTTAACTTACCGAAACTGAGGAGTCCAAACTTGTTCAGGTGTTAGAGGAAAACAAAAAGGCCTTAGGGTGGACCCTAGATGACATACTAGGAATCAACCCTACCCTTTGCATGCATCACATCCATCTTGAGGAATCATCCAAACCAATTAGACAATCATAAAGAAGACTCAATCCACTCATACTTGAGGTAGTTAGGGAAGAGATCACCAAGCTTCTTCAAGATAGTATTATCTACCCAATTTATGATAGTGAATGGGTTAGTCCAATTCAAGTTGTACCTAATAAGGGTGGGATAACTGTTTTCACAAATGAACATAGTGAGGTAGTCACAACTTGAGTGAAAAACAAATGGCGTCTGTGCATCGACTATAGGAAATTGAATTTTGAAACAAGAAAAGATCATTACCCTCTTCCATTCCTTGATCAAATGCTAGAACAATTAGCCGAAAAGTCACGCTATTGCTTTCTTGGTGGATACACCGGCTACTTACAAATCCCAATCACACCTCAGGACCAAGAAAAGACTAATTTCACATGCCCCTTTGGAATATATGCATATAGAAGAATGCCTTTTGGCCTTTTCAATGCTCCTGCAACATTCTAGAGGTGTATGATGAGTATCTTTTCCATATTCATTGAACACTACATGGAAGTCTTCATGGATGACTTTACCATTTATGGTGAGTCAATTGAATCTTTTGAAAATTCACTCTCTCTAGTCCTTCAAAAGTGTGTCAAGTGTAACCTTGTGTTAAATTTTGAAAAATGTCACTTCATGGTTGCAAATGGGATTGTTCTAGGGCACATAGTTTCAAAAGATGGTATTGAAGTCGATCCTGCAAAAATTGAAGTGATCCAATTACTTCCTCAACCCACTTCTGTTCGAGACATCCGTTCATTTCTCGGTCATGCTGGTTTCTATCGGAGATTCATCCATAACTTTAGTAAAATATCCCTCCCACTCACTCGGTTACTCCAAAATGATGTCACTTTCCATTTCAATGAGGTTTGCAAGAGAGCCTTCATTGAACTCAAAACTGCTTTTACATCTTCCCTGATAATCCAACCCCCAGATTGGTCCTTACCCTTTGAGTTGATGTGTGATGCTTCTGATAGAGTTGTTGGGGCTGTTCTTGGTCAAAGAAGAGAAAAGATTACTCATGTCATATATTATGCCTCAAAAACATTAGATGAAACTCAATCTCACTACACTGTCAATGAAAAAGAACTGTTAGCAGTTGTTTTTGCCTTAGATAAATTTCGGCCCTATCTCTTAGGTGCCAAAATCATCATCTTCACAGACCATTCTGCTATAAAGTTCTTACTCAAGAAAAGTGATTCCAAACCGAGGCTAATAAGATGGATCCTAATGCTCCAAGAGTTTGACCTTGAAATAAAAGATAGACCAGGAAAAGAAAACCCTGTGGCTGATTACTTGAGTATAATTTATAATTCTTATCATTCGGAAATCATCGATCCTGAATTCCCCAATGAGCACCTTTCATCTCTCACTCCAAAGTTACCATGGTATGCCCCGATTTTAAATTACTTGGTTTCTGGTGTTTTTCCTGAATTGTTTTCAAAAGAACATAAAATGAAGTTGAAAAGTGATTCAAAACACTATTTTTGAGAAGAAAATAAACTTTGGGAAACTGGGTAAAACATGGTAATAAGGAGATGTGTCAATGAAAATGAACATTCTTCCATATTAGAATTCTGTCACTCAATTCCTGGTTGTGGCCACTTTGGACTACAACATACCTCCCGAAAGGTCCTAGACTCCGGATTCTTTTGGCCTTCACTCTTCAAGGACTCACATGATTTATGTAAATCATGTCCCACTTGCCAAAAGTTTGGCACAATTTCCAAGAGAAATGAAATTACCCAAAAGCCTTTAATTTTCCGTGATATCTTTGATGTTTGGGGCATCAATTTCATGGGACCATTTCCCCCTTCCAATGGATTCTCATACATACTTCTTGTAGTTGATTATGTTTCTAGGTGGGTCGAGGCCAAACCCACTAGAAAGGATGATTCACATACTATTAGTGAGTTCCTAAAGACACACATCTTCCACTGATTTGGCACACCACGTGCCTTGATCAGTGACTTAGGAACCCATTTCTGTAATAGAACCATGGAATCTATTTTGAAAAAAATGGGGTTTTACATAAAACTTCAACTATATATCACCCCCAAACAAATGGCATGGCTGAACATTCTAATAGAGAAGTGAAAAGAGTGCTTGAGAGAATTTTAAAACCCACCAGAAAAGACTGGTCTGAAAGACTTGGTGAAGCACTTTGGGATTATCGAACTGCCTATAAAACACCCATTGGGATGTCTCCTTTTAGGCTAGTTTTTGGTAAAGCATGTAATCTACCAGTTGAAATCCAACATAATACTTTTTGGGTAGTGAAAACTTGTAATTTTGATTGTGAAAAACCTGGTGAAGATAGATTGTTGCAGTTGAATGAACTAGAGGAGCTTCGACTTGATTCCTATGAGAATTTCATTCTCTACAAAGCAAAGGCTAAGGTACTCCATGACAAATACATCTTAAGAAAGGTATTCCATGAAGGTGAAAAGGTATTTAATTTCAACTCTCGATTTCATCTTCACCCAGGTAAGCTTAATTCTTATTGGGAAGGTCTTTTTGTTATTACTAATGTTTACCCATTTGGTGCAGTGCAAGTCTAAGACCCCTCTTCCAAAAGGACATTCACAGTTAATGGCCATAGGTTAAACCATCACCATGAGAGAACACACAATCCTGGATCATCATCGACTTCCACTGGATCCCCAACTTCTCCAGTCGACCAACCACTAGATGGAGATGGCGACCCGCCAAATCCAAACCATGGGGAACCTCTTTCCCTTTAACTCTCTCTCTCTCTCCCTATACATATTTCTTCTTCTTCCTCTCTCTTTCATTTTTTACCACTTTCTTTATCAAAAAAATTATTTTTCACTTTTTCTTTTGTGTCAGTGTATCTTTATTAAAAACTAAAAAAAACCTAATAAAAAAAAGCATCATAACAAAAAAAATATATACAAAAAAATCAAGATTCATGATTACTCACCTTCCAATTTTCAAATTTTTTCCAACCTTTTTGGGGAGTCAACATGAATGTTTTCATCTAATTTTTTTTGTATTTTCATCATGACTTTGGATAAATAATTTTTTTTCAAAACCAACACATTTTGAATGCTCAATTTTTTATTTGGAAAATGATTTTCCCCACCCGTGAGGAACAACATTTTCTTTCATGCCAAGGCCATCTATGGCCATCTTTTCAAAATATGTGTTTTCACCCCCATTTGCGAGTCTTGAGTTTGTGGACCTTCGAGCTTAATTTCCTACTTTAGTGTTCATTAATATGATAGAGGCATTTTATGAACTACATGAGAATCACAATAGCCAAATAGCCTCCCATTAACCATACATTAATCCTCCCTTTGAAAGCCCCTTAGAGCCTATAAAAACTTTTTCTTTGATAGCCACATTACAAGCCCAATACCTTTTCCCACCCAATATCAACATGGATTTTCATTGCATAAGTTTTTGAAATTTAATTGTGGGGGGAATGGATTTCATTGTTTGGGTACTCTTTTATTGATTTTCAACAAGTTATCATCATCTTGAGGTCAAACATCCATTTCAGTGTGGGGGAGAGGTTTTCATTCAGTGTGTTTTGGGGAATGTAATGTAATTCCATTTATTTAATTTTGTAAATGTTATTGACAAGTGTTCAAAAAAAAATGATGAAAGAGAATCAAAAAAAAAAAAAAATTGAAAAAATGGGTTGTGTCTTGGGTAGGTCAAAAATCACTCTTCATCAACCTTTGGTCTTATTATAACTATTATAATTAGTGTAATGAGGAGATCAAACATGGGTTGGGATATGAGTGTGAGATCTGTTTCAAGGTCAACTTTCAAAAAAACAAAGAAAAAAGAAGAAGAAGAAGCACACTTGTATTATATTCTTATTGGGAGAAGTTTTGTGTTTTGTAAATATTCCATATTCTCATTACCTTCATATTTTCTTCCTCTATTTTGTCTTTTCTCACATAATCATTCCATTGTAAATATGTTTTTTCATTTCCTTCTATGTTTTATTTCAAAAAAATGTGCATTTCTTTTTCTATGTTAGTGTTTTAACCATCTTATTCTCTATCTTGAACATCATACTCCTACCATACCATAGCCCTAGAAAACCCCCTTAAAAATACCTCTTGATTATTGTGCACTTTGGATAGGTATTGGAAGCTAAGAGCTCTTTCAAACTCTAAGATTTTCACTTTTGGTTGGTGAAAGAGTGAACCTCCACAAATGAATTTTGTCATCTCGAGAGGTGTGAGTTTTGAGTGTCCACATTTTCCATTTCTAAATTTGAGCATGAAAAAATGAATTAGTTTTGGAAAATTGTTTCTGTAACAACTTTTGGTGGAATTAAAAATGGATGAGTGAAATAGTCTAAACCTCCCCTGATTGAAGAAAACAAAATTTTAATATTTGTTGGTGAGTGAAAATGATTTTGTCATATTTTTATATTTGTTGCACATGAGGACATGCACAAAACTAAGTGTGTGGGAGTTTATGTTATTAATATTTTCATGACTTATTATATACTCCATTTACTTATTTTATATTAAATTTTCATAATTTGTGTGAAATATTAATGTTTTAATACAAAGTATAATTTTTGAGCATTTTTAGAAGTAGTCCAATTGAGTCATTTTACTAATTTATTTATAACTCTCACCCTAATGATTCAAAATGCGTGGTTCTTGTTTTTTATGATTCCTAATTCAATATAAAACATTTCATTCGAAGGGATCATGGGCCAATTCTTCCATTTGAAGGATCACATTTACCACACAAGATGACCCAAAGAATTTGTGAAGAAACAGGACCAGCCAAGATGATTGAGTTAATGGTCTCACTCTATAAGAACATATTTTGTGAAACTCCACCATTTGTTCTTTATTATCCAAAATAATCATGGATAAAATTTCAGGGCCCAATTCTAAGAACAAGAGGCCCAAATGAAGCTTTGAAGTCCAGACCGCCATTCTGGATGAGAAATAAAATCAGTATAGTATTGATGACATATCTCATTATGTAAGCATAAAATATATATGAGATTTTGCAGTGTGAAATAGTAGATATATAAAGCCTACTTTTTTGAAGAAATCATTCGGCTTTGAAGGAATATTCCTATTCCAAAACCCTTTCACATTTTGGACATCAAAAAGACTAGATTGAAATGGACAGATTAAAAGTTTTTAATAAACCGGACACAACTTTGGATAAATAGGTCCAAATGCCTCAAAATGTTGAGAGTAGTCGACCAACTTTATTATCTACAACTTTGAAGAAGGATATATCTCGATATTCGGCTGTCTGGATAGCCAAATTGGCGATGCAAGTGGAGGGACCGATTGGGAATGCAAACGGTCCACTCCTTGGGCTATAAATACTCTCCCTTTCACTCCTTGAGAGGGGTTGGCATTTTAGAAGAGAGGAGAACATATTGGAATGACCAAAGCCTTTCCAAAGGCTTGGTATTACCTTCCATACTAATGTTTTTACTTGATAGACCTTTCCTCTTCTCTTTGCTTTCACTTACTTTCATGTTCTTCGTTTTTGTAATCTTGTAAGTCTCTTTCTTCGTAATTCAGTTTTAATACAAATTTCTTCTTCAATATATATTATTTTCTTACAACTTTTGTAGTTTAATATTAATTTTCTTAAAATATTTTACATTAAGTTGAATCCCCTTCCCATCTTTTTCTTCCTCATTCAATCGAAAATCTATTTTTAATTATCATCATTGTTCGTGTGTGTGTGTTCGACGTACCACTCTTTTCTAATCCCTTTATTTTTCTTCTATTATTATTTTATCATCATAATTATTATAACTAGACTATTAGACACCCAAATGTCTGAGTAAATATCTCATTGGGGTGAGTCAAAATTTAGGGATGTTAAGTGATTGAGAGTATTTGCTCGATGAGTATTAGTTAATTTAACATTGCGTATGTTGGACTTAATATGTCATGGATTAATGACATATTTTGTTTAGCATGTGGTTTCCATGGATTATTGGAACCATAAATACACTACCATAAACAAGTACTGATTGATATTAGAATCCTAGTTAAGTTATGTCTTGGATTAAAGCTTTAACACTTAGGAATTCTAATCGATGTCAACTTGTGAAGTGGGTGTTAATTTAAATGCAATATAAATCAAAGCTCAAGGATATCACAGGCTTAACTCCCTAATAATGAACTCACCCCAATCTTTAGAAAATTTTTAAATCAATTATAGCCAATCAATCATTTCAATTAAGCTCTGCAAACAAACCCCCCTAATCAAAATACAATCAACTAAAAACAAATGACTATTACAAAGTATCATCGCCGAGGATTCGACCCGAGTGCTGCTATACACATTAGCAGAGCACCAAAACTTTGACCGATCGATAGGAGACATTCTACCATGCGTTTCAATATACATAAAACTTATCCCCATAGAGATAATGTCACCAAATCTTCTGTGTAAAGATCACTACAACGAATCCAAAATCATTCATTGTTTAGTTCTTCTCATGGATAATTAATTAGAAATATGAATAGGGTTAACTTTTTCATCTTTCATGAGTACACAAACCAGTACCTTTTTGGATTCATTGCTTTTGATAACAAATACTTCTCTACTAGTGGGTAATGTGAGTATAGGTGCAGTAATTAGTCTATTATTTAACTATTTAAATATTTCTTTACATTAATCATTCCAAAAAAACATCATCGCCTTATGAGTTATCTTGGTTAATGGGATTTACTATCATGAGAAGTTTCTCACAAATTGATTACAGTACCCATCTAATTGAAGGAAAAAATGTATTTATATCATAGAATTTAGTCCATACTATCCATTAATTTGTATAATTTTTATGAATCCAAATATATCCCTTTGTTGATGATAACATGCCTAGTGAATATCGCTTGCTCAATTAATAACTTGAATTTAAAATACATTTAATATCACTTTTTTTTCTAAAAAGGTATTTAGTAAAGCATTGAAATTCTCCTCATACTCCTCCTTTCTTTTAAAGAAGACAAAAATATCATCCATAAATAGTACCAATTTCTTTTGAGGTAATCCTTTAAGACTCTATTCATCAAGTCCATTCATATAGTAGGAGAATTAGTGAGTCCAAATGTAATAAATACGTACTCGTAGTTCTTGTACCTTTTATGAAAAGTGTTCTTGCGTATATCATGATTCTTCACCTTTAATTGATAATAACCAAACCAAATATCCACCTTAGAGAAGTATTTTTTCTATATAGTTGATCAAAAAATTCGTCAATCCATTCTATAATATAATTTTTCCTTTTTTGTGATATTTTTTAGTTTATAATAAACAATATAGAGAAATATTGAATTATCCTTATTATTGACAAATAGTTCCAGTGCATACCATAGTGAAGTACTTGGGAATATAAACCCTTCCATATTCTCCTACAGTTTCTTTTTCATCACTTCAAGTTTAATGTTTACCATTCTATATAGATTTTTGGATATTTTCAAAGATCATAGAATATGTATGATTGTGAATTCAAACTCATGTCATGGAGGAAGACCGGGAAATGTTTTGGGGAATACATTATTATATTCCCTTAAAATTGGTATATAATCATGGATGATATTTTCCTTTGTATAATAATTTTAGAAATATGTACTTTCTCATAAGATAACAATATCCATACTTGAGATGATGATAAAAAAGAAGATTCATCCTCCTCTTTGTACTTGTATGAAATCATAGGGTTATTAGTGATATATAGTGTGATTTAATTCTCTTGGAAGTTTATGTTGGCCTTATAAATGGAAATATATTCCATACCAATAAAATAATCAAATTCTTCTAAAGGGAGTATCAAATGTTTTTCAGGGAAATTCAGCCCATAAATTTTGAAAATAGGAAGAGGCTTGACTGGACCATTCCTTTATTCTATCACATTGACCAGTTTCTCTGGTCTGTAATAGCTAGTTAGGTGACCTTCCTTTCTACACATAAAGCATTTGATTTCCCCATTCAGGAAACTTCTAGGATGCTTCTTCCCACAATTTTTAAAATTTTTAGGTTATACATTCTTTCCCCATGATATTTCTCCATCACACTACCAAAATTTAAATCCAATATAACCTTTTAATCTTCAGACCTATGAGACCCTTGATATTTTTTATCTCTATTTTTAAATTTTAGGGAAAATAAAAAAAACTACTTATAGCTATCAAAGTCTATAATAGTTAAATATTTTCATAGAAACTTCTTTGGCCCACCAAATAATTGGTAAAATTTAATTTTAATGGAGATGAAAAGATGAAGGAATATTGTGAATATATTTTCAAATTCACCTCATATGACACAATAAATTCTTCATACTTATTATTGAGGCTAAGGAAATCCTTCTCCATTTTAATTTGGATATTGAGGGGAAAATATTTATCAAAAAAAATTCTTGAATTATTTCTACTCCATCGCTTCAATATCTTCCTTGGAATTTTTATTTTTAGTCAACATCAACAATTGATAAGATTATTCCTCCATATGATAAACAGCCAACATGACCATCTCTTTCTCATATTATTTAAGGATGGAGAAGATATTTTTAATACATATAGTCAATTATTAAGAAATCAAGGGATCATAAGATTCACTAAAATTAGAAGGCCTTTGTCACATAAAGTTCTCAATTGCAACTCTCACTTTATTAGGGGGATTTGGGTGTTCCTCTTGATTTCTGTTTCTAATAATAACTTAAGTTAATTTATAATTTATTTTCCTGAAGTTCACAAATAATTCTCCCATTAGGTGGGGTATCTCATAATATTCCCCTCATAATGGTTATTAACTTGGTTTATCCTATTTCCTTCCATTAACTAAAATAAAATTAAAATCATGGATAAGAATCTTTGAACTATTAAACACATAAATGAGAAATTGTGAATATTAAATGGATAACTCATAAATGAAATATATTCCTTAACCTATGATTTTATAGGCTTCAATATAAGTTATCCGTGATTTTTTTCCTAACATTGAATCTTGTGTTATTTTTTTTCATTAATAAAGTTTCATAATAAACATGTGAATTCACCAACGAATATCCCCCAAGAGTGTCAACCTAGATGTGGAGAAAGAAAACTTCTTTATACACCAAGTGATTATTAGGTTAATCTCATTGTACCTTTTTTATGATTATTAACCTTAGGTATAACTATGCCAGAGCTACATCCACTTGAATTATCCAGATATGGATGTATTTTTTTTTGAAAACTTCTTACTCTATACTTTAACAAAATTTGGGGATGTTTTCCTATGTTTAGTCTTATCTATAAGGCTTCTACTAAGGTTTTCTATTATTAATCCTCAAAAATAACTAAAACTTACTTTGATACCAACTATGAAAACACATGTATTTAATACATCTTAATTCATGATTTATTACGTAAAGAAACACTAAATACAATCCTAAAAGATCACGAGACATAGTGTCTTTGGGTAATCAGATGTATAACACTATAACATAGAACACATGAAAATATGATTATTTAAAACTTTTAAACATTCCCTTATATTCCATGGATATTTTGAAATTTCATGGGATAAACTGGGAATATACACAATAATGGGTTGAGTTATAAAGCCTTATAAGGGAATAATCAAAAAGTAGAATAGTGAAAAGAAGTACATGTGAGTAAAGAGGATTATTAGGGTAACATAACTAGTGTGAGAATCATAAACATGAACATTAATACATGACATAAGATGATAACATAAAGGCAACATGGGAATTTGGAAAGAACATAAAACATTGAATCATAAACATAAGTAAAGGATAACCACCTATACATCATAACATTATGTTCTTAGGATAACATCCCTTTCACCACACATAGTTTCTCATGAAATAACATCATTACCCAATGTATTGGAGGTCTGTATAATTATGGCCCCACCTATATCTTTCAAATCATGTACAAGAATTATTATGCCATATAAACTAATAAAAATTTATTTTTATCCAGCACTAGGCATTATCAGTGCTAGCTAAAAGTGCTGATAAGTCCCCCTATATTAGTGCTAGAAAAGGCGCTGATAAAGGCGAGAATTTATTAGTGATAAAAAATTCTTGATAAAGGGGGTATTTATCAATGCTTAAAATCACTGATAAATGGTAAACTTTTTCAGTGTTAATAAAAAAAATATACTAAAGGGGGGCCTTTATCAGTACTAATAAAAAATCACTGATAAAGGGGGCCCTTTATCAGTGCTAGTAAAAAAGTTTTGATAAAGGGGGCCATTAAAAATACTTTTTTTTCTAGAACTAATAAAGGGTATATTTCATAAAGTAAAATATATTTCATTAAAATAATATATTAATATACAAATATATTAATATCAATATAATATAATATATATTTTAAGAAATGATTTGGATATGGCTAAATACGCATTAACACTTAATATATGAGATGTTTAGTGAGAATAGATTATAAAATAATTAGAAAATATTATTAATTAATAATTTTGTAATTATTATCAATTAATAGTCATTTAATTAAAACTGGATGATATAAAAAATAAATTATTTATTAAACGGTCTATGATAAGTTAGAAATATGACTTGAACTTCAAGAATCCATAAGATTTGATCTGAGTTTCCATTTGGGCTCTACCACATATTAATTTGAATCATGAGAAGAGATATATACCTTGGTGATAAGGGGGGTTGTTCTTACTATTTTTTAAAAGTCCAGAAATGTCCATAAGTCCTCCAAAATTGAGTTTTTAGTTGGGATATCCTTATCTTTTCATATTTAATATTATTTCATCTTAATTTATTTGATTCTTCTTGTCCCTTTTATGTGGGGGCTGAATTGTTTTCTCGAGTTTACAGTCATATAGATATTATGGTTTTGAAATTATTTCATTTTTTATAATTTTTTTTATTTATAATTAAATATATAAATATTTTCATATATTTACTTAAAACAAATCAATTCTATAAATCCATATTTACATAAAATTAATTTTCAAATATATAAATCATAAGGAAATAAATATTTGTTATTCATTTCATTTAAAATTTATATATATACCAATATAAGAAAAGTTTTATATATAAACATGTGTGTGTCAACAGACAAATATATATTTTTTGTGTATTATAAATAAATACATATATATTCTAATATTTGTGTGTGTATGTGAGAAATATAAATATGTACTTTTATGTATAAATATGTCTGTATGTTTGTGTTTTTTGTGTATCAATATTGTGTGTATACATCATATATAAATGTATTTTTATATAGATATAATATTATCATTAAATATAGTATATAAATGAATTTATAGTAAAACTATATAAATATAGATAGACACACACACATATAATGTTTATATGTATGAATGCGTGTTTGTTGATAAACATATATTTATATTTTATTATAATATATGTAAATTATTATTAATGAAAAATAAATTTAAATAAGTTTATGTGTATATATATATATCATACACACATGAACACCCACACAGACATATATTTTATAAATGTATTTAAAAATAATTATATATATATATATGAAGAACAAATGTGCATGTAAAAATATATAAACAAATAGAAACTTCATAATATGCAATAAAATAATGTAGGGTAATGATAAAGAGGTTCTTATTTCATGTTGATGTTGCACGATGAAATCATGGTGCGTGTGGGTGGGTGTGTATCTGTTTGGGCTTATGGAAGGGGGGTCATGAGTGCTGAGGAACCGAGTGAGTGTGAGGTGGTCAGTTGGAGCACTAAGAAAGGGGGTAAAGAGCATTGAAAAAGGGTATAAAAAATATTTATTTTTCCAATTTTTATCAGTGCTTTTTTCTAGCACTGATAATGGTCAGCTTTTAACCTCCCTTTTGTTGTGATTAATTTTTAAGTGCTGATAAATCCTACTACCAAAGCTTTTAAAAGTGTGTTTTTTAGAAGTGATAGGTCACAGAACACAAGGAAATATTTTATCAATTTCAATCCAATGGTTAAAGAGTGTTGGTTACATACATGGATGTTCCCAATCAATAATGGATAGTTACATCTTGGTGAATACCATTGAATAGATAAGGGGAGTCTCTCATCACATGGAAATCATAAGGATAGTAATAAGTTTTTTAAAAAATATATTCCAACATGAACAATGAGAAATTAAAATGAATCATACAAATGAAGTTCTTGAATAAAGAGGAGAAGGATAGGATACCATACCCTATGGGGGGGGGGGGGGTTTCTAAAAGTGTGGGAGAAGCTTATTAAGAGCTTTGGGGGACACTAGTTGGGTTTTATAGAGGTAAAGAAAGATTAATATTTGGCTTGAATGTTTTTTAATTAAGAGTAATAAGAGGTTGGGTGGTTTTTTATACAAAATGAGAGGAAATTTATTTATTAATTTCTAAACTTAGGTTTCTGACTATATATGATAAAAAAAACTTCCCATGGTTTTTTCCCATGTGATTTTTCCAAAGAGGAAGTGTTTAAAATATTTCACACATATAAGAATATAAATAATTAAAATAATACCATTAGTGATGTGGAATAGAGTAATGTTCATAAAAAATTAATTTCAAAACCATAAAACATTATATAGGTTTTGGTGGATTCATTAAGGGTTTAGAAAAGTACTAAAATAGATTAAAAAACAAATTATCATAAAGTGAATTCATAATTCTGGTCATTTATAATCTTTATATTATTTATGAGTTCACTTTTGGGCTTTTATGATGTCTTAATACATACTGTATATTTATACAGTATTTAATTTTTCCCCAAAAATGTGACCATCTAGAAAAATTATGAAAAATTCAACATTGGATAATTTAAATGTGATGATTTCAAAAATATTATTTATTGTATAAAAAATATTCTATAAATTTGAAAATTTTAACTTTTAAATGAGAAGACCCCATTTTTCAAAAACTACAGTTTTTTATGACCATTATAATAATTATATTTTACTCATTAAAATTATATTATCACATACATTTAAATAAATATTATTTTATAAAAATAGTTTACTAAAATAATATTGCTTTTAAAATTTCTAGAATTCATCAAATGAGGGGCTTGATTGAAACTGTATGTTTCCCAAATATATAATTTATGTTTCATCATATAAAAAATCCAATTTTTAGGAAACTCAGTATTTTATCATTTATAAAGTAATAATAAAAAGAGATAAATTTAATCATTACTTTATAAAAAATAAAATAAAAAAATTATTATTACTAGGGTCTAGATATATAACCCCTTATTACACTAGTGTACACCCTAAGGGTAAGTTGTGTAAATATAACTCTTTCTAAGGGTGGTTTGGCAAACATGGTTTGGGATGTGATCTCTATAAGATTGAAATTTATATATAAAAGTTTCTATCATGATTTAGTTACTGAATCTCAGTGTGGGATTAGTATAGGGAAAATCTCATTGATTCCATCTCTATAGAAAGATTCGATAAATGAGATTTATAGAGAATGATCCTATTGGTTGAGACCATCACTTATTTCATTTGTGTATTTAAGATTTTATCAAAACAATTAATATTTACTAATCATAAAGGTTACTGTATAAATTATATATTACCAATGGATATGATACTTACCTAACTTTTAAATATAATAGGTTATAACCTATAACATTCCAAAATAACTAAACTAGTGCATGTGTTTCTATAACTACATTTCTTAATAAGAAATTTATTCATTTTAAAAGGAAATTCCATTTATAAATGTTTAGATCATTACATTAGGAAAAATATTCCCTCATTCACACCTCATTTGACACACCTAAGGGATATATTTTGGAAACTTCACAAACTCTTTGTGAAATAATATGAAAGTATTGAATATAATATTATTTTAAAAAACCTAAAAGGAAACATTACCATGAATAACCTAGATTTAAACCTATAGAAAACTAAGTTAGTATTTCTATTTTATTTATAATTTATTCCATCTATGTTCATAGTTTCAATTTTTAAATAATCTTTAGCTTGAAAATGCTCATCATTTTTTATTCTTTAATGTGGGGAAATAGGAGAAACCATACCAAAAAATAGCATCATAGGAAATGTGATAAATTCCCTAATGATATGACTAACCTTATGGTAGTGGGATATGAGAATTTTATATTAGTACTGAATCAGAAAACTCATTTTTTGAGTAATAAATTAACTCATGTATAATGAACTTATACTCATAAGAAATCTTAAGTTGTGATTCAGTCATTTATGCAATGAATGCATCTTACCTTTAGTGGATCTTATGACACCCTCATCACGAAATAATGGGTTAACTCCATTGAAAAAAAATTCTCATCCATTTAATGCTCAGAATAAGAATTTTCTTTGTCCATTTATCAGATGCATGGGAAGTTGATTAGTGTTGTACAGTAATCAAGAAACCAAAATTCCAAAGATGAATTTGATTAACTGGAATGGGAAGGATTTGAGAAATATATTTCAATAAATATTTTTCCCAAACTATTCATCTTAAAATTGAGAGGGAGTTATTAAAACTAATGAAAAACGGATGAGTCTACTGGGGTGTATAAGGAAAACATTGCAAGGTTCTCATGGAATTCTTCTAGATTATTCATCAACAACAAATGTATTATAAATAACTTCTTTAGTGGCTTAAATATGAGTCTATGGATATATTTGGATATTCAAGACATTAAAACTATGAATAGTTTGTTAGTTGTTACCTTAAGGTCAAGATGTAGATTTGAGACTCTAATAGGACTCATTGGGTGGGAGATAAGAATTTTAAAATGGATTTTTATTTAGTAGGGTCAATTTATTAATCCCACTATGAAAAGAAAAATCAATATCCCACATTTCTAAAGCATGTGAAAAAAATTCTAGAAACTATATCAAGGGAACCCATAGATGTTTCATGTGCGGAAAAGAGATAAATAAGGCTAATCAATGCCAAAGAGATATGATGAACCCCACTAATATGATGAATGAAAAAAAAAATTCATATAAACACTCAGCCAGTAATGCATTGTTTCACTACAAGGGAAATATGCATTATGAAAGGCAATATCATAATCCAAGGGTTGTTAGAGACAATCAATGAAAACAACATCCAAGGCATATAGATAAAGGAAGGGAATATTCTATTACTACTATTGATTTTGATCCTAACAATGATGTGGTGACTGTTATGATGGTTATTGATTCAAGAAAAGTGAATGTACTTTTAGATTCTGGTTCTACACACTATTTAATATCTTTCAAGTTTAGTAGAACTATTCAAAAAACACCTCCAAACATGATGGTTGAGTTATCTAGGAGAACAAATAATTGGGAAATTATTTCATCTCAAGTATATAAATCTTCCCCAGTATGGATTGGGTATCCTAATATAAATCCAACCTCAACTATTGAGAGAAATACCACTCTTCACATCCCGAGTCATCCTCATATCTTTACAAGTGTACGGAGGACAATGAATATCATTTTTAATCTTCTAATAAGTTATAAATATTTTTTCCTTATGAGAAAGAATATCTATATCAAATTACTGAGACCAATGAGAGAATAATTCTTGAAGAAACTCCCATTATAAGGGATCATACAAATATATTCCCTAAAGAGTTACTAGGTCTTCCTCATGACCAAGAGACTGAGTTATCAATCGAACTAATATTAGGAACTCTTCTAATAGCCAAGACTCTCAAATGAATGACAAATATATAATTTGAATAAATAATCTATAAGTTATAATAGAACCTGGAAAAGGGTTTTATATGACTGAATGATTCACTTTGGGGTGTGCAAGTCCAGTTCATATAGAGAAAAGATGGGTAAATGAACCTCTGTATTGATTATCATGAACTAAAAAAAAATCAAAATAAAGAATAAGTATCCCATTCCACAGATAGATTACATGTAAAATAAAAAACATAGGGATCAATGTTTCTCTATGATAGACCTTTAGTCAGTATATCCTTAATTCTAGATGAAGATAAAATATATTCCCAAGACTACCTTTCAAAATGGGTATTATAAACTATGAATTTAGAGTGATGTTCTTTAGAATCACTAATTCTTGAGAAATATTTATAGACATAATAAATAGAGTCATTAGATATTATGCCAATAAATCTATGTTAGTTATTATAGATGACATTCTGATATAATCTAAAAGAAATAATGTGAAATGGGAGAATTTGGAAATCATGCTAATGAATTTTTTAATGAAGAAGATATATGAAAATTATAGTGAATGTGAGTTATTGATGGAGGAAGCATCATTATTAAGGAATTTTATCACAAAAAAAGGGATCTATGTAGACCCATGTAATAGAATGGAAATTGAGGGGTGGACTATATTAACAAATTTAATTTAGATCCATAGTTTCCTTATAATATACAGTTATTACCAATGAATTTTGATAAAATTATCATAATTTTCAAATCCAATAAACAAGATAACTCTAAATTGAGTGAAGTTTTTATTGATTGGTGAATTTGAAGAGGAATTTGAGGAATTGAAAAGTAGTCTTATCACTAAAAAAGTTCTCACATTTCCCTCAAGTGGGGAAATTTTCATGCTATACAATGATGATTCAATAAAGTGATTGGGTGTGTAATAATATAGAATTATAAAAATATATCCCATTCCTCATGGTAGTTTATTATTCATGAGAAGAACTATAGAGTTCATGATCTGGAGTTGGCTGCAGTGACTTTTTCGAAGAATATATGGTGAAAATGTCTTTAGGGGAGAACTATGGAATACATAGCGTATAAGAGACTGAAATATATATTCATAATGAAGTTAATTAATATGAAAAAATGAAGATAGTTTGAGTTTATTAAGGATAAAAACTACTCAATCAACTTCCATACTAAGAAATCCGTTAATGTGGTAGATACTCTAAGTAAAGAGGATCTGATAACCATAACATTTATAAGAATTAATAAATATAGAATATTATTATACTTATAAAGTATGGACAAGGTAATCATAAATAAAGGAACATCATAATTTATTTACTAATTGATTTCTCAACCATCCCTTCTCAAGAAGATAATGGAATTTGAAAGAGATGATATGGAAATTCAGAAGAATGTAGAAACTATAGGAAATGGTAAATCCTTAGATATTAATATTGATGTAGAAGGATTTTTAAGATTCAATACATAAAAATGATTACCATAAAATTAAGGATTAAAGAAAGAACTTTTGAATGATACACATAGTTGGACCTTATCAATTCACATAGGGAGAATGAATATGTTTTGAGATCTGAGAGAGCACTACTGGTAGGACAATATGAATAAATTGATCATCGAACATATATCAAAGTGTTGGTATTTTATCAATTAAAGGATGAAATTATAAAACATAAGGGGATGATTTAACCATTTCCTATACCTACATTGAAATGGTAAAACAAAACCATAGAAATGTTCACATAACTTATGAAGATGTATAGAGAAAATAATGCTATATTGATTTTGGTGGGTCATCATATAAATACTACTCATTTCATCTCTATTCAAGAGGTATTCTCACTCGATATACTTGAAAGGATATAAATTAAAAAAGTGATGAGGTTGTATGGAACACTTCTAATTATTATATATGATCAAGATACCATGTTTACCTTTATGTTTTGGAAGAGTCTCCACCATGATATGAACACTGAGTTAAAATTCAGTACTGCTTATCACCCACAAACTGATGACCAATCTAAGCATACTATCCCGACACTTGAGGAAATATTTAGAGAATTCTTAATGGACTTACAAGGAGGATGGGGTCTTAAAAATACATATATTGAGTTTTAATAAAATAATAGTTTCTAATCAATGTTAAAATAGATCAATATGAAGCCTTTGTGGGAAGATATGAACAACACCTATATTCTAGGGTGAAGTTTGTGTATATTAGTTGATGGGATAAATTTTTTTATGGAAATTATAGAAAATATTAAGACCATTTAGCAACACATCATGGCTGCTTAGAGTAAACAAAAAAGATATACTGAATATCTTCAATGAGACTAGGAGTTTGATGCCAGAGATAGAGGGTTCCTTTTTTATTTCTACATGGAATAGAGTCATGTTATTTTATAATAAGGGTAAGATAAGTCCCATATATAGTGGCCCCTTCAAGATTACTGATCACATTAGAGCCGCATGTTTTCAACTATCACTCCTACCAACCCTATCTAAAGTACATGACATATCCAACGTATCATTCTTAATAAAATACATAAAATATCATTAACATGTACCAAATTTTGACATGGTATATCTGGAAAATTATTTCTCATATGAGGATCAGCCGATAAAGATCTTGGACAGTAGGGATAATGTTCTGTGCAATAAGAAAACTCACAAAGTCAAATTACTATGGAGAAATCATATGTATGAGTTGATGAAATGGGAACATGAGGATTTCATGAAAAATAAAGAACCTAAATTTTTTCACATTAGTATATATAGAAAATTATTTAAGTAATATTTATTAATGGGGGAATAATTTAGCAACCTTGAACTTAAAAAATGAAATTTCCCTTCTTATAATTATTTTAATTTAGTAATGTAGTATGAAGTACATAAATCATATTTTGGTACCTAAAAAATTATATTATGTTAATTTAAACATTAAATTTAGAAAATAAATAAATCCATAAGGATTTAAATTAATAAAATTTGATAAAAAATAGAAAAAATTATAACTAAAATACAAAAATTTAGATTTTATCGATCCCTTAGATAATCTCACTCTCGAAAAACATCGTGGAAATAATGAAAAATATTAGTAATGAAATATGCATCTTGAAAATAAAAAAAATAATTTGAGGTAAAATAGAAGTGAATTAAGAATTAATGTAACAAAAGGTATTTATTGAAAGTAGGGTATCTATTTGACCATTACTAATCTGGCTGTTTGAATAGTAATCAGACCATCAGAATAGTAATATGAACATTGGAATAAAAATTTGACTCTTAGAAATAGTAACCTAACTATTATAATAGTATACGCACCTATGGGAATGGAAACTAATATTTAGGTATCATATAAAATGAATACATTAATTATTTATATCAGGGTATAAGTAAATAGATATTTTAAAAATTATAAATTAAGTCTTTGTATTTTTATAGAATATAAATGCTTTAATTACAATTTTATAATAAATAATATTATTTAAAAGTAATTTTATTTTAATTAAATGAATTTATAAATTAATATTAAGTTTTATTATAATGATAATATGAAATTATGATACCATGAGTACTTTTTTACAGTTC
Organism: Viscum album; assembly: GCA_963277665.1. Taxonomy (NCBI): domain Eukaryota; kingdom Viridiplantae; phylum Streptophyta; class Magnoliopsida; order Santalales; family Viscaceae; genus Viscum; species Viscum album. The sequence continues at coordinate 1,890,987,601 of OY728158.1, read as the reverse complement.
TGAAAATTGATCATAATATTAAAATTTGTATTTCCAAATAAATATTGATTTTATTTTAAAAAATAAATATCTCATATTTAGGAAATTATTTTCAAAAAATAAATTTCATTTTTATAATCTATATTTTTAAAAATGGATAGGGTGAACTATTGGTATTTTTCTAAAATATATGAATTTTTGGTGAATAGTGAAATAAGTTAAAGTACGTTATTTAACATTATAAGCTAAATAGATGAATTATTGAGTCATGAATGATGTATTACCAAAATAGTTCAAACTCACATGAACCATTTATTTTATATAGTCACAAGAATAAATATTATTGGTATCATTGTGCAAAATATAATAAATTAATGATTATAATATTCAAAGAAACCCCTCTCCTCCCCTTATAAATAATAAACATCCCCACCCCTTCTCCTCAAAACATATATTTATTATAGATTTAAAAATTTATTCCCAATTACATTCATAATCCTCTAACCCATTTCCTATTTATATTGGTATCATCAATAGACCATTCCAAGGATTCATAGGGGGTAACCTAAAAGGAGACAGCCAAAGGGATAGGTAAAATCTAAACTAAATTTATTTAAATTTTATTGTTCTTCTACCACCCCCATATGGTATCCATACACCAATACATAGTAAAATAAGTTTCCTAAATTAAGTAATATGTTTTTATTATGGTTTAATATCAATCTTATACCCTCACTTCATTCGTTTTTAAAAGGAAAATGTTTTTCACGATATGGTAAGTTCACCGTCTCCATGAACAACATACTTCGTTTCACTCCACTACGTTCAAGGCTAGTCATATAAGAAATTTTATCGTCAAATGTGATTATAATAAGTATATTATAACTTATATATTTTTTAATGTTTTAATAATCCTTTAATTAAATAAAATCAATCTCATTCATGATGGTTGGTATAAGGAACAAAATGAAAAACCATATAATCTTAATGTTTTTACTAAGTGGATCATCTCTATGTTAGAGAAAAGATTATTTGGGACCATTAAAATTTAATATAATGGAATGAATAAAATTTTAATTCACTTTAGGAGTTATATTCTTATTTGAAAACAACATAAATAATTATCCATAAGTGATCTGACCTTCAAACCAGGAAATGAATATTCTCAGAATAACAAAATTAAACAATATATCTCATTGAAATTGTTATAGATTGACATAATAAAATTATAGTAAATATATATATATATGTAAAAGGTTAATAATTAAATAATCAATTAATGTAATTTTATTATCCAGGATGTTATGTGAAGGTTCATAACGATTCTGGAACCTAAGGTAATGGATTTTTTCAAATCATCATTTTTATTTGGGTTATTCCCATTATATCTCTAACTCACATTCTACATCTCTATTTTATTTTATACAATGCTTATAATTTTTTTATATATTTACCATACATATATACCTATCTTATTATCACTTACCTTAATGGTGTAATAAATTCTTTAAGTTCATTTATCAAATTCCTTCTTCAAAATCAAAATCAATTAAGTGGAAATAATTAATAAATTCATCCTTTTATGTAATGATCATTTAAATCATATATTACCATTCATAATTTAATTAAATAAAGTAATATTCTAGTTATAACACTTCTAGTTTACCTATGGTTTTCAAAGAAAATTCCATGCCTATTCTTTCTCCAATTGTTTTAACTTATTCCTTAAAACACCATTGTAAAAGTTCATTTATATTCCCAATTATCTACTATTTCTCATGCTATTTTTCAAATTTAACTCCATATTTTGAGTCCCATGATTATCTAATCATATATTAATTTCCAAAATATTTAATTCCTTTTTCTATTTTTAATATTTATGAAATATCCTTTGATTATGATATGAGTCAAGATTATGCAACCACTTTATTTCTATGGGTAATTATTATGTTTATGACTCATGATTCATTTAATTTTGTGGAACATATAATAATGTACATGTTATTATGGGAAAACCCAGATATTAATCCAATTAATTGGGTAATTTCTTTCTTTCTTGAGACTCTTTGTATGGGATTATGGAGCAAACCTAATCCATGATGTGACTCTGTCTACAATGAGATGTTGTCTGGGCAGTTAGCCTTAACTTATACTTATATCATGTTATATGTTTCATCCAAATTCTTATGTTTCCATGATATTATGATACCATGCTATTTATTTTATTATTCTATATTATTACTCATGAGAATTTTCATTTATGATATCAAGTTATTCATTTTGAGCCATATGATATGCTTTATTACCATGTTTATTCCCTTACTAAGATTTATTGCTAACCCATTTATTTAATGTCTTCCCCAAGTTATCATATGTATTTTTAAGAGATCAATGATATCCAGAGCTAATTATGGATAGTATAATAGAATTTGTTTTTGTTTCTTTTTGACATATTTTGGACCTAGACTTCCATATACACAGGGCCTCGTGATCATCTAGTTGTGTTTATTAGATGTTTATGATAAAAATAGTGTAATAATATGTTTAAAATGATTGGGAATCTAAAAGTTCAATAACTATAAACCCAGATATTAGATATATATTGGGAATATAGTTGTAGTTCATTTTGACTATAATTTTATAGACCACCTATACTTTAAAAAAGGGTTTTATTTTATTTTTAATATTATAAAGATTTGTTTTAAAGTAAGATTTTTTATTTCTAGATGTAATTTGTATGGGATTAAGCCTCTCAAATCTCTCACCCAAAATCTCTACCTATAGCTACATGTGATGATTTTTCTTGGAAATTATCATATATTTTGGACCAGTTGATGGATTTGTGATCATAATGCATGATATAATTATTAATTCTAAATGAATGTATAGGAATTATAAAACCATTATATTTGTGAATTAATTGTTAAATGAGAAGAATTTGGAATATTTTGATAATTTTTATGACTGTTTTTATATTGGTTTTTATGATTAATATAATAATAACGTGTTTGTGTTACTATTATATATTTATTTCCACAATGTAAATTTCATGATCTAAGTTAACACACTAGGAAGAATTGGTCTAGGTTATTATATGGTGTGATCCATTAGTTTGTATTATCCATGTATTTGGTAGGGATAATTTATGAGTTATAATTTCATAATGGTTACTATATATTCTATGTTTTTGGTATATATATTGTATATTCCATTTTTTAGGTAGGGATATTATATATAACATGTTTTTTGGTAATAGCATATCGTGACATACATTAAAATCATAAACCAACATTTACCGAAGTAGGTATATATTGTATTGAGGTGTCATAGGTTGCACTTAACATTATATATTGTGTGTTGTTTGGGATTTTTTAAAATAATAATATAGAATTAATCTCCTCATATGTGATCATGTTAACCTCAAGGTGATACATGGGGTTATAGTGGTTTCAACCCAGATTATTTCATACACCTTGTATACACACACATCGTGTTTATATAGGTTTTATATGATGCAATGTTAGGAAAGGAAAGAGAACTTTTAATACAATAGTTAATATTAGGTTACATCATGGAGATATATTTATTATGATTTTTGAGTATTGTAAAGTGTCTGTTCATGCTATATTTTTTCCATTTTAGATGTACTTTTCAAAAATTATATTTTGGATATAGTAGTACTTTATGGGGTTACATGTTATTATTAGGCATCAAAGGGATACAATTTTAGAATTTATTAATGACATTATTACTTTTTTCCCACTATTTATGTTTACATAGTTGAATTATTATAGATTATGTTACATATGTGAACTAAAAGGAAAACCATGATGTAGTGGTTTAAACTATCTGTTGGTCAAACCTTATGTGCACCATGAAATAGTGTGACACACTATGGCGTGGCTGTAATAAAAGGAACTATCATGGTATATGATTATCCTAGGTTTTACCTTTATGTTTTCCTCTATTATAATTCTTGGATATAACTATCATGTAATGATGATTATGAGAAGTTTGATCTCATAACATGAGTGTTTAGATGTAAAAAACTTATTAGGAATATTCAATATGAATTTTATAAAACTTGAAATGTTCATGTGTTTTTTTGAAATGATCATTCAATATTGGATGAACATTTTGAGTATCTTTATACCTATATATTTTGGTTCAATACTCTTATGTGTTGTTTGATTCCATAGTTTCAAAATATAACATAATGCTCCTTGAAACTGAGATCATACATATCTCTCAATTCTATAATACCTTTAAACACAAGGTTCTAGAAAATTTTGGCTTGGGATTGGTCCAACCTGAGAATCATTTAATTTCCATGATCTATGGATACCTACGATGAAATGATTATATTTGTTTATTTTTAGCGATTTAAATAAAACTATAGTGAAAATATTTAACAATCTGAATCAACTGGAGTAGGTAACCATACTAATTATTTTTCATTTGTATTCATTCCAAAAATTTAGATGTATTTTTTATTTATGATGTTTTAGATTTTTTATTCCACTAAATTGATGATTTTAGAAATTATCCTAAAACGATTCCATTGAATTAAAGTGAAACTATTCATGTTTATTTTGAATTTTAATGTAAAAAATAAAATATAAGAAGATGTTTTCTAGGTTACAATACACAACTAAAGCCTCAATTCCCATTTATGTTCTTGAAAATTCAAGAATCCAATTTTTTTATCGTGAAACTGTGAATTTTGGTTCTTGATGCTGACATAACATGCCATAGTTTTGGGAAAAATTTTCTTTATGGCATCGAAAGAAAATCATATAAAAATAAAGAATCTTTGTCCAATTCTCAATTTCTTTTCTGGGGGCTATTTCATTTTTGATCTCTACCATGTGGAATCTCTATAACATAAATTATTGAATTTTGGAATAATAAATTTCTTCCCAAAATAATATTACTCTTACACATGTCCTCATATTATTTTTTCAAATTAATCATTCCCCATAACAACATGTGATAGTTGAGGCACTCACTTACTCATAGAAAACTTGAAACAATAAACCTCCCTAAAAATCCGATCTAGAATAGCCCCAAAAATGGGAATAAAATACCAATAGAAAGAGTTTTACCAGTGGGGGAAGAATATTCCATGGTGTAAGCCATTTTAGAAACAATTTTCAAAGAAAATTATTATTTTTATTAAATTTTCTGAAATTCTACATCAAGGTAGGATTGAAGGTTCCAAAAAAAATTCAAGGGTTCTTTAAATTGAACCACATTTTTGGGTAGATTTTATATTTTCTTAAATTTAATTTACATGGAAAATAATTTATAAAGTTATTATAAATTAAATAATGTAAAATATGAATGTTTTTATATTTATTTATGAATAATTCATAAACTTTAATATAAAATGTTTATATTAAGGCCTTATTTGAATTTTTTTAAACCATACCAAAAGGAGTTTTAGATATTTATTAGATCAATAGTTTAAATAATATTAATTGTGGGGAATTTAATTTATGAAAGTTATTCTAAAAAATATCAATTGTTTATTATTTAATAATAAAAGTGTTCATAAAATATCTTATAATTTAATTCTAAATGTGTTTATATTAAAAAAATGTAAATTATAATATGGAATCTTCATATGGGAAAAATTGAATTTTTCAATTTTATCTATGACTAGATTATATAGTGTTTATAATTTCTTATGATCTTTTTATATATTGTTTATATCATGCTTAAATGTATCAATTATTCATTAATTTATCTATTACCTTATTTAATAGTATATATAAGTGTTATATCATAAATTTTGATTTATGATTTAGTTTAAAGTGTTAAAATTATTCTAAATCATCATACAGGCATATAAGGAGTTACATTCTGGTAATGATAATTGAGTGAGTTTTATTCTACCTTAAAATTTGATTTTATTATGAAATGAACTTTAATTAAGAATTTAATTATGGTTTTTACATATCTAGTTTTTTAATTGAGATGGTATTAAATTATATCAAGATTAAAGTATATTTTCATAGAGAGACTTTGTGTTAGGCTTCCCACTATCCCAGAGGCATATATTCCTTTAAAAAAGTCAGTGTTGTTTATTTATCAATTTAGGATTAGTGTTGTAGAGATTATTTAGTTCATATTATTCTAGGTCTTTATAGGTTTTTATAAACCTAATAATATAATTATTTTGGATATGTATTAATATAATTTACTTTTAATTTTGGTTAGTAACACAAGTTACAGGTTGTGTAAAGAGTGAAACATTAATATGCTTTAAATATAATGATTTACAAGGAGGAATAAGATTACATACTAAATCATTTAAAATTACATCCATGTAATGGGAATAACTTGAGATAATTTGGTGCAATTAAATCCCATTTACAAATATTAATTTTTAAATTAATTCCAAAATGAACACTTGTTTAGGGAAAGAAAGTAATCAAGTGACCCTAAGACATATGTGCCTTATTTTTTTCATTTTCGCTAGGTTACACTTAGTTGGGAATCTCTTAATAAGGATACCATACAAATGGTGCTGAGTTTATCTATATGATGGAATGGATAAATATATATTTTCTCAACTATCCAAGTTTCATATATGATATTATTGGAATAATGGCCTTACTATAAAGTAAAATGGTGAGAAAAATACTAAATAAGACTCATTAATTAGTGAAATATGAATGTTTGACCACTAGTAGGTCTGATAAAACTAAAATGTATCATCATTTTATTGGGAGAGAATTTATTAAAATTACATGTAAAATAAATGTTAAAAAATATTTTATGCTCATATTATAAGAGCTCATATTTAAGTTACAACTGGTATTATCATTCTCTAATAACACCTTTAGGTCAATATTTTGAAAGGGTAAGCTGCAAATTAGAAACTTCTAATATAGTTATATAAATTTGAGAGTAGTTCTTAAATAATAAGATATATTCTATGTGTTAAAGAAGACAATTACCTAGTAGAAACGTTTTTATCAAGAAATTTAAAAGGAATTTGTTTTCTATAAACAAAAAAGGGATTCTGTTGATGTTTATACATTGATACTAGTCCTTATAGAGCCTAAAATCTAGAAGAAAGATGATATCATGGATTATTATGGGATGATTGAAAACAATAAAAGGTTATACCAAGAAAAAGTTAGACATGAAAGATATGAATTTACTAAATAACTATTTTTTGTGTATGATGATTGAAGGAACATCTATCTCAACTCATGTACTAAATATTATAGGTTATTTTAATGATTTTGAGGTATTAAGGTCACCTCATGATCATGAACTCGATACATATTTTATTATGTAATATTTAATAGATAGTTTTTGTAGTTCATTGTGAATTATAATATGAATAAACTTAAGAAAATTTTACCTGATCTACTCAATATTTCATGGATACCTAATAAAGACATTGGAGGTCTAGGATTGAGTTCTATAATAAAAATAGAAAGTGTTAAAATTTTAAATAAATAGATAAAATATCTATCAGAAAGTATAAGAGTGAATCTTTTAGTAGTCTGTAACTGTATTTGAAACAGAAGGGAGGTTTACAAAATTAATCAGAATGTTTCAATTGTTTCATATATGGACACTAGATAATGAAATGTAAAGAGTTTATAAAGGTTCAAAAGAATCCCATTGGAGAGTCAATGAAAGGTATGATGTTATAAAAATATTTTATTATATATTTCAAATGGTATACAATACCTAATATATGTTTTATAAGTATTGTAAGTATATAGGAGTTAAAGAATGATAAATATTTGACGGTATAAGCATGATGTTTTCTTCTAAGCAATCAATATAAGAGGTTTTACATTAATGACTTGGATATAATAATCACTTCAAACATGGGATAAATTTTAATAAATGATGGGCATTATAGATTATAAATATTTTCTCTTATGTAACAAGTGATTTTTGAAAATAATGGATGTTTAATGAATAATTAATATGATTGTTTAATACATTTAGTTTATGATTCATTAAATTCCATAAAATGTTTTGAAAAGATGATAAGTGTAAATGGTGCTTTCTTTAAAATAAAGTTCTTGTCGATGTTTCTTGAATATTTGGACTATTCTTTCACAACCATAAGTAGAATATTTTAAATAATAAAATACCATTTTATAAAAATAATCTAAAGACATAGAATACTATACAATATGTAATGGTTAGTATTTTATTGTTTAAATACTTATACTCTTTGTTTACAAGTTTTATATCTTAAAATAATATTTTTTTCAAATTGTAATGATATTATAATAGAATATAGTTTCTAATAGGCTAGTTGGAGTTTTTTTGGAATTATATAAGTTTAAAGACAACAAAAAAGGATTATGTTTGTGTTGACACTCCATTCCATCAAAGAGTCTAAAAAATGACAAAGGGAAATCCCTTAGAATGAAAAGGGGGAAAATATATGAGGAAAATCATGCCAAATTACCACTAGCACACAACCTACTTATGCACCCACATGTGTCGCGCAGTCCACTTGCGTGACCAAAAGTGTCGCGCAGCCCACTTTCACACCCTAACTCCTTTCGCCCAAGGTCCTGTTTTTGCCTATAAATAGACCCTTGGGGCCCTCATTTGTATGGAAGAATTTCACCAAAGCTTAATTACTGATATGGTCTCCCTAGTAATTGACCCCCGTCTTCTGAAACTTTCAAGGTATTTCTTCAACACCTTGAGTGGAGGATTTAAGGGAGGATAAATGGACATAAGTCATTTTAGTGTTTAAAAAGAATAAAATTCACGCACCTAAATCAACCAACCTCCACAAGTAAGAAATACTTGTGCCCCGCCCATTCCTCTCACTGGAACTTGAGCGACCCACTTCAGGGATCACCTGTAAATACTCTTCAAGGCTAGAGAAAGGTTGCTCCCAAGTATTAACATATAGGTTGTTCATCACTTAATGAAAATTAGGTCTCCTTAGTCCACTTATGCTCCCATAATTGTGTGCCCTTATCTACTAGATCACCCCTCCTTGATTCAATTACTCTCTTCAGTATAAAATCCATCAAGCCCTCTTCAAAGCCATTCATGGAGAGACTTATTATTCATTGGGTACTTGTTTGAAAAGTATTCTATTGAGACCTCCACCAAAACCTCTTGAATTATCAAATCCTTGGGAAATACACATTAACATGTCTCTTATTTGGGTTTGTATTTCCACAGTAAGAGGTTTCCCGCATTTGTTTCACAATGGGGTTAGGATTCATGGAATGTATTTGGGTTTTTATATCCATAGTCACATTGAATTTTAGCCTCGGAATAGTGTTGGGAAGTTCCCAGTTTTGAGAATATGGTTTTGGGTTATGTCCTCCCCTTTTCATCTCTAAAGACCCAAAACCTCAGGTCACTGGTAGGGAAGGTATGGTCTACACTTTCCTCCCCACGCAAGTATAAGAGAAGTATCCCTCCCCTAACAGGACCAATTTTAGGGAAACCAGCTAGGCATAAGCCCCTATATTTTCTTATAGGAGGTAGAATCATTGCTTCTACTTTATTCTTCAGTGCCAAAGACCAAAGGGGAGATGGGCACAAGGACTTTCATTTCCCTTTCCCTTACTCATTGGGATTTGTCACCATGGGGAGGCATCCTGGTATAATCCCCTAGCCTTTATCCCTTCCTTCCATTTATTAGACCCTTGAACAATGTAAATTGAATAGAGGGAAGGCTTTTCACCTCACCCTCTTTCACAGTCACCTCGACCTCTTCCACCCTCGTCGCTATTAGTGCGCCCTCTTCTACCAGCGGAGGCGGAAAATCTTTAAAGTGTGGATTCCATTGTTGAATCTTTGACATTATCTTGTTTCTCACATCGAACATGACTCATGTGGGATTAAATATTTTTCATGATTACAACATTTGCACGATTGAATGAACAATGAGAACTCTGATTCCCACCATAATTGGGATATATCAGAAGCCTTCTCATGGACTGATCTCACCAGATATCCTGTTTAGGAATCCAACCTTGATTTCCCTAATTTGGGAATCTTCCTTATGAATAAGGCCTAAATTAAACCCCGAATCATCAAGGTATCCTTTTCAGGATGTAAGCCAAAAATCATCTCTCTCAAAGGACCATACTATCCTATGAGACTTATCAAACTATGTGGGCTTTGATTCTCATCTATATGGGATATGTAGGAAGCCTCCATGAGGTTCAAACACAACGCATAAAATCAACCCTATTCTCCTTAGGCCATATTCCCAATAGGGTTTAATTTTAATTGGAAACCCATATACTTTCCAAGTTCCTTGGGTTGCTTCAGCATAATTCCCACACTAAATTTTTACTAAGCACCTTTTTCTTATAGGTCCTTCTCACATGACCTTAAAAGGTATGATGTGTACCATTAAGAGGAAATGAACTACGAGGGTTATGATTCCTTTACCATGGATACATAGGTAGCCTATTTTATGGGAAAGATCCCAAGATAAAAAAAAACATTTGTCTCCCTGGATGAAAATAAATTCTAGAGTGCCTCACTGAGCGGCTTAAAAACCAGTATCATCATAACAATGATTAAAAGAATATCTATGTAGTATATGAGAGGATATCATTGATAGAAAACCTCAAATACATATGGATGATTTCAAACTTTTCACAAGAAAAATAAGTGATTAAAAATTTCAATGTATAATTATGATATACTTGGTGAATTAATAAGGATTCATGAAAATATCTTAAATTTACAAAGAGAGTATCGAAGTAGACAATAATTCCCCCCAAAAGGGTGTGATAGTTCTGACCTCCCATCCTCACGACCAATGCACGTTCTTACGTATCATGAAGTTCAAACTTAATGAATTCCTACCTATGGAAAGCAGGTCCCCTTTGAATAAAGATCTATTGGATGTTTTTAATTCCATAAAAAAATCCAATAGAAACCACATGGAAGCAATGATTCTTAAAACTAGAATACCTGTTTCAAGGAACTATAAAACAAAAATGGTGAAACCAACGTTAATCCTTAACCAAGTTAATAATGTTACCCACCTGTTAGACCCCTATCAATTAATAAAGGAAGTCCAAACAAAGGAATAAATCAAGCTTGTATCCATCTAAAATGATGTTTCTTTAATAGAGTTTGTTTTTTTCAAGTTTTTCTTTTCTGAATTCCCTTCATTCCAAAAATGGATTTCTCCAAGAAAACATATGTGAACTTCCCCACCATTGCTCAAGCTAGATCTCCATCCATAGGAAGGATGTCATCATTAACCCAACATCTTCAATGCTGGGTCTCTAATGTACTGGTAAATGAATATCGCTAGCATAGTACAATCCCGAATTTGGAGGCTGCCCTTCAGGTCCTCTAGGTCATTAAAAATCTTCGATCATCTGGCCAACAATGACCAATGATCAAGAAGCAGACGGTGCCAACCACTGTCTTAAACTGTTTTAGGTCCTTATCCTCAGAACACAGTAATAAATCCCTCCATTACTATAGGGAGGTGGATCAAGTGGTCACTCAAGGAATGAATTCAAGAATCTAGGTGTCTTTCCTGAGAACTCCCACCAGTAATCAATGCCAACAGAATCGCGCAGTAGTGAACCCCCAACATGATGGGGGTGTTGCCTATGGATGTTCATCCCAAGTATCTCAGTCCTGGGAACATAAGAAGAACCTACAAGGACAACATCCGGTCAACAGGGAGTAGGTTCTTACATATACCACTTTCAGAGAATCCCATCAACCTAACTTGGTGCTAGACAATGAACAGGAACATAAACCCATCCATCCTAATTTTGCTGCTCAGTTGAATCGTCTTGAATAAACCCATCAATCCCACCAGATAAACCCGGTGAAGTACCATGAATAGGCATATACACCTACTTAAAAGTTATCATCTAGTTAGCAGGATCATATAATTGCATTTAAATAATCCCACCAATCTAATGTGGTGGCAACTGGTAAATAGGAACACACACCTGTTTACAATCCCCAATTCTGTCAGCAGTCTAGTCTGCCAGTATTGAAGGAATTCCATCAACCATACATGACGAGAAATATCGAGCGGGTACATACACATGACAATTTTCATTAAGTCTTCCAATAATCTTGTTTGGTAGCACCCAGAGAAGCCAGTCGAAAAGCTCTGACGACAAATTTGGGGTAGACCCAAATCTCTGCCCCCATGGATGAGTACTATCAATATCCATTGATAGAAAAAGGGGGACATGAGTAGGTAAAAACATATACTCAAGATACATAATAGACGTATATTCTCATTCCAGTTGTTGAAGTCACCAAACACATCTTATCAATGGTGAAAGGAAAGACATAAATCCATGTCCATATTCTGGAAGCATGCCAGGATATTTAAACAACTACTTCAGCGGTATCAGGGGAACAAACACATAAATCTATCCCCACACATGGGATAACACATCAGAATGCCATCCCAGAGCAGATACACACCTATGTTCCAGTCCAGGAGGGTCATGAGGCATACTCCCCCATATCATATGGACAACAAGGTTAGGAACATACACCCTTTCCAATTGGAGGTAATCGGTCCGTGCTGGTAACTACTCTAAGGCATGCACATACACCTGACCATGATGACCACTTCTCCTAGAAAGTGGCCCCAACTAATTATAAGATAACATCCAAGAACAATTCTCTCCAAGCACTGTTGGAAAATCAAGAGTCAAGCTGCGATTTGGATTCTCTTCATGCTGGAGTTCTTGAAGCTCTCAGACATTTATCTATTGTAGATCAAGATCATACTATCTCATTACCAAATTCATGGAGTGGTAAAAGTAATTCTAAATTTACTCATCATAAACTTCATCATGAAGGCTTTCTTCATAAAAATTTGGTCAACTCAGATTACCTATCTCCGGATGAGATCCATGACAACCCTCAGTGTGGCCAGAAGACCAAGGAGCAAGAAGGTTTATCACGTGCTGTAATCCACCATGGAAATACTCCCCATGATGGAATTCTTTGAGAATGTCCTCTCCATGGTAGTATTTTTCATTTTCAAGACAATTACATAATTGAAAATGTAGTGAAAAGAAAGCCCTCCCATCTCGAGGCCCTTGCAAACACAAGGCCAGTCATATCTAGTGCCTTATCATTTATGAGTGTAACACTTTATGAAATAGAAGAAATATTAAGGGAATGTTTATTCTCCAAACCTCCTTTGGGTCATTTGTCTTATAATATAGAGCATCCACTTTGTTCAGACCAAGTGGAGAAATCTCTAGTGAAAGATGATGAAGATCTGTTAAACATGAGAAAAAAATTGGCTAAAGGATAAATACCAGTCATGTTCTAGACTTTGGAAAATTCTCAGTATAAAATTCTAGAATTGATGACAGAAGACTGCATTTATGATATTCTCCCCAACTTATGGAAAACTCTTCATCATTTGAAAACTAAAGTATTACCATACGATGAATATCAAAATGACGTAAAAGAAATAGAAGAGTTGAAATGCCAAATTTACTTGGCATCTCTCTAAGTTTCCCAACATCCAAAGGTTTAAAAAAAATAGAGAAATCTTCAATGTGCATGCCTCAATTCTCTAAAGATTCTATGGTAGTTAATTTCTGATTCCCCATCTCGTGTTCATATCGGCGGATGGGGTGCACGTGGAGAATTACATTTCAATGCACTCCAGAATCAACAAAGTCTGCCAAAAGTGGTTTCATGAAATGTTATTTCTAATTTTTGGACCCAATCAATAGGTTTCGTATGTAATCGAATGTACGCTAAAAAATAGGCCTCAACCAACTCTCATCAGAGTCCGTCCCAAAGAAAAGAAGTTGTTGAGTTACTTTTACATCAGGCATCTGAGACTCTTGATCAGGCATCCTTTTTAGAATATGTCAGCTATTAGAGAATGAAAAAGTATAAAATAGCACAATGATCTTCTAAAATAGGTGATTTGAGTGGTTGTCGAATAATGCACCCAGCTAATGTCTGAACCAAAATTCAAAAAATCAGAAGATAAGTTTCACAAATTTCAGCCAAAGCAGTTCTAGAATCACACCATCTTGCAAGGCAGTGGTATCATTTAATTAAACCTTAAAATTAATTAAACATAGTTCAAAGATTTGAAGAAGAAGAACATGAATAGCCACAACTTGTAAGGCTGGGGGATTTTTCACATCTACAATCCCCTCCTCAATAGAAGTTAGTTTTCTCCCGATTAGGGAAGAATCCACAAGGAGAGCGTACAACTGAACTATCTGAGGATTCTCTTTGGGTTACTATTCTCCAAACTGTTCCTGGGATTTCATCACATGGGATAACAAAGCCACATAAAATATACAGAGGGAGACGATCGTGAAAGAATACTGACAGAATTCCCTCTATGCATTATGCGTCAGTAAATTTCATTAACACCATTATAGAAGATCCTCCAAAAAATGATTCCAGTTCAGAGGAATTAGAAGATGAAGTTCTTATCCATAATACGGTACACACTGAGGCAAATGAAGAAGGTGTGCATACCCAAAATCAGAGTCTTTCCCAGAATCTAGGTATGCCTTAAAATAACCACCCCCCCCTCTCTGAAAGGTATCTAACAAGGGGAAAGGCAAAAGTCTGATCGCATCTCACTTTTCCACTAGAAAGGGTCAATATTTTTTACGTTAAAAGATATTTTTACATCAAGAAGAGGAAATTAAGGATTTGAAAAGTCTCAATACAGAGTTACTTCAAAACAACATTTCTGCTAGACGTACTCCCCAGGCAGGCCCTCAACTTGTAAATCATGTAGGATCTCCTCAGCAAAGTGGATTTTTAGTAACTATAGATATAGATAATGAATTCCCTCCACTAGGTACACAATCAAGGTATGATCAAACACATCATGATAGGCCTATTCTCATCGGTTATCCAAGGAAAATATCAGTACCACCATTAGTGGTTTTATCGGTCGTTGCACCAGATCAAGATCCAATTTCTATACCTTCACATACTCTATCTCATCTGAATATTCCACAAATTATTATGAATACAATTTAGGCATTAATGAATCGATTGGAAGCTTTGGAGGAACGACATTCACCAGTTTAGACGGAAAAAGGGCTTACCCTGAATGGGAGGATGCAAATCCTCCCCCACCAAATTTTTTAAATACCACATTCCCAATCTTTAATGGTTTGGGAGATCTAGAACAATACATAACACATTTTGTTTCTCATTGCTATCCCATGATGTGAAATTCTTAACAACAAGAAGCAGTAAAGCTTAGGTGATTTGTACAGTCATTACAAGGACCTATTTTTGTCTGATATACAAGTTTACAATCTCGATCAATTACTGGATGGGAAGATCTTTTTCAGAAATTCCTTATTTTATTTAACTCAACGCTACCAAAGACTGCAATTTTTTATCTGACCCATTGTAAACAAAGGGATAATGAAAGAGTTTCTGATTTCATTACTTGATGGAAAGGATTAACATATTCGTTAAGTCTAGAACTCCCTCTAGAAGAATTGTTACCAATCTGTGTGGAAAATATACATGATGAGTTACGCACACCATTGATCCCTGTGAAATACACAGGAGGGTTTCGAGACCTCACTTCAATCGCTCAACAAATATAAGACTCTATTATATAAACTAAGGATAAAACTCATGTAATTCCATCAGCTTTGAGGAGGAGGATAGGAAAGGAAGAAGATGCTACAATGACACTCAAGCATGAACTTGTACCTACTTATACTTCAAGACATTCATCATACCAAAGGCCTCCTCCTTCTAAGCATGAGAAACAACGACCTCCTCATCAAGATGATCAATGAGTTCAAAGGTATAAATAATTTGATGAATTAAAGAACACAGTTTATTCTTTCCAGAATAAACAAGTTCCTGGTTACTTCATCTCAGCTCTGGAAAACAATTTGGTTCGGTTGCTAAGGCTAAAGAAACCAAATAAATAAGGAGATAAAGATATTCCAAATTATTTCTCCTTTCACTATATGTTGGGGCATCCCATCTAGGAATGTTTTGCTTTCAAGGACCTCTTGACAAAAATGGTATACTCTAGGAAAGTAAAACTAAAGTTTTCATCAACTCAAGTAGCATGTGTTACTACTACTTATCCAGAGGAAGAAGGTGAATGGAAAGATATTAAAAGTACAAATGTGCTGAAATATGATGATTGGATGATCAGGAAAATGATCAACTAGACTCATGACATTTTATGAACATAGTTGAAACAACTGATTGTGTCTTCTGCCACTCCTACCATAGAAAAACCACCTTTATTAAAAGGTCGTTCCTCAAAGAAACGAATTGATCATAAGGATAAGTAGTAGTCAAGAAGAAGAAGAGCTCAGGTCAAGGCCAAAGTTGTCCTTGACCTTGGCAGATTTTATGCCATCTATTTTAAAAGCACAAGCACTGACCCACCAAACGGCATAATCAGAAGTAACCTATCAGGCAAAATCTTCATCAAATGAAGAATTGATATTTGGTTATGTTAATGTTATCCATTTAATAGATCCTTATGCCAATGGTGATTTTGATTATAATGAGCCAAAATTCATTGTACCTAATTGAGGAACTAGAGGAAGAGGCGAAGGTCGAGGATACAGTGGAAGATGTGGGAATTCTAGAAACCACCATTTTAACTCTACCCCTAATAAAACCATATATGCAACAGAAACTCATGGAAGATCCCTTCTGTGGGCTCAACAAGAATAAGGAGTTTCTTCCACGTGAAACAAGTATGGTTTTGACATAATTATTTTGGAGGACTGATTAGAAGTAATGTCGTCTTCCTCTTAGCAAGTGAATATACCTAGTTAGTCTTATCTCCCAAATTCAGGATTATCTTCAGCTTCTGATTCAACACAGAATATGACTACATTAGATGCATAAACTTCTAAACCACCTACAAAACCACATCCCCATGCTGAGAAACACCGACCTTTGGACCAAAAGTTTGACTTCTTGAAAAATTTGGCCCAATTACTGGTCAATTTATCAATTTTGGATGATTTGAATCTATCAAAAGATCTTTGAGAAGAACTTATTAAGGCTTTGTCAAGTCCTCAAGAGTTTGAAACTGAAGTTGATGTGGATGAGGTTTACTGTATAGAGAATGATCTTGTAGAATGTCATGAAGTCATATCTTTTACAGATGAAGATGAAGATAATGTTGTACATGGACATATTAGACCTTTGTATTTTTCTACAAAGGTCAATGATGTAGATATCCGACGAGCTTTCAATGATTATGGCTTTGAGGTCAACCTCATTCCCATTCATACACTTCTTCGATTGGTCTTGACTGAATTTGATTTATCTCCATTGACATTAATGTTTCAAGGATATGACAAGAATGAACAAGAACCTCTGGGTGAGATTATACTCAGAACTCAGTTTGGAGATCTTGTGTCTAATGCAGATTTCATGGTTGTTCATCTGGACATAGCCTTTAATATTATTCTTGGAAGGCCTGGGCTACATCAACATGTAGCCATACCAACGTCATACCACCAATGTATTAAGTACTATTTCAATGATCAAATTAGGACATTGTATGGTGATAAGGCTCCATTCAAAACATGTGAATCTCAATACATTGAGACAGAGTTTTATAACAAAAAAGGAATGAAGTCCATGAAAAAGGAAATAACCAGATCTAATACTCCAAATGGACTAGAAAAGATTTTATAAAATCCATTCATACATTTAAGTATAGATTATGTCCTACCCATCAATCAAATTTAATGGGTAAAACCAAATCCAAGAACCTATCTCGTAACTTCCATAATGTTAATTGTGGAAAGTGAGCCTGAAAACATGGGAGAAATAATTTATTAACCAAGTAGTGATGGAAGCTTAAATGGAGATGTCTTCATTTCATCTATTGAACTACAACAAGCCTCTACTTCGTTAATCAGTGTAAACAAATTGTGGAAATTATAGAAGAAGAAAAAGATGTTGATTCTCAATATATCATTTCCTATTTGTTACCATGGGAAGACCCTTCATCATTAATAGGGTTAGATATGGTGGCCTATTCTTTAGGATGTTTAAATATTAAGTCCTCCCCCAACTCTGGAATTTTTTCCTCATCGTCGACTATGCATGTGGAAATAGAAGAGGTAACATATATTGAATAAGAAGAAGATCTCAGGGATTCTCTTCCAGCATTGGAATAAGGTTTCTCTACTACCGTGGATGAGCTCAGAGAAATAAATATGGGTATAGAAGAAGATCTATGCCCCACTCAAATTAGTTCGGCCATGACCTCTGAAGAGAGAGGTGTATACTTAATTTCTAAAGCAACATCAAGACATATTTTCTTGGAATTATACAAAAATTACAAGTCTTAATCCTGATGTAGCCATCCATTATTTGGGTTTTCCATAAGAACATCGTGGATTCAAACAAGTAGCAAGAAGAACACATCCAAGTCATGCCTCTAAAATTGAAGCGGAAGTTGATAAGATTATAAAAGCAAACTGTTTTAGGGAAGTTCAATATCCTAAATGGTTGGACAACATTGTACCAGTGAAAAAGAAGCATGGGAAAATTAGAGTTTTCATAGATTTTACATATCTTAAACGACATTTTCCTAAAGATGATTTTCTAGTTCCAATTATAGAGTTTTTAATTGATGCAACAACTAGCTATGAAGATGTTTCCTTCATGGATGGATACTCTGGGTATAATCAAATTTGTATGGCTCTAGAGGATGAATAATCTACAGCCTTAAAAGCCCCTCAAGGTGTGTTTTTTATTCAGTAATTCCATTTGGTTTAAAGAATTCAGGTGCAACATACCAACGCGCCATTCCCCATATCTTCAAACCCTTCTTAGGGAATTTTTTTGAATGTTATTTGGATGATTTGGTGGTCAAATCCAGAAAATGTTTCAATCACTTGGCCAATTTGGAGACCATATTCCATAAACTTCGACAACACAATTTGACGATGAACCCCTTGAAATGTTCTTTCGGGGTAACCTCAGGAAAGTTTCTTGGTTTCATTATATGCCATCATGGTATTAAAGTTGATCCTGAGAAAACAAGATCAATCCATGGTATGTCACCTACTCGAAATTTGAAAGAATTAAGAGGTCTCTAAGGATACATGGCTTATATTCAGTGCTTTATCTCCAATTTAGCAGGAAAGTGTTTACCCTTCAATAGATTAATGAAGAAGGGAGTCACCTACCAATAGACTGAATACTATCAATAAGTATTTAATACTCTCAAAAAATATATCTTGAGTCCACTAGTATTAATACCACCTATTGAAGGAAGACCACTTATTCTCTACGTGACATCTTTAGAGAAATCACTAGGTGCCTTCCTCACCCAAAATAATGATGTTGGGAATGAAAAAAACATTTACTATCTCATTCGAACTATGCTTGATGCAAAAACTTGGTATTAAAGTACTAAAAAGTGATTCCTAGAATTAATCTTCATAGTTCAGAAGTTGAGGCACTACCTGCAACATCATGAAGTCCAATTGGTGTCTCGTAATAATCCGTTCAAATTTATCCTCAGTCGTTGTATGCTTACTGGGCATCTGGAATGGTGGGTGGTTATTTTTCAACAGTTTGATATCCGATTTTTGCCTCAAAAGGAAATAAAAGGCCAAGATCTGTCTGAATTCCTTGCTGAACATCCATATGTAGAAGATGAATCATTAAATATTGAACTTTCTGATGAAGAGGTCTTCTCTATTCAGGATAATACACAAACATGGGAAATGTATTTTGATAGTGCTTCCATAAGTCCAACTGGGAAGAGAATGGAAAACCCTAAACTCAAAAAAGTTGGGATAGGAATTTCCCATATTTCCCTAGAAAATGTATCGTTGCCTTATTCCTTCCTTTTGTCAGAAGGTGGTACAAAAAATGAGGCAGAATATCAAGCTCTCATCGCAGTTTTAGAATTGGCCCTTTGGGTGAAAATGGATCACTTAAAAGTGAAAGGTGATTCAGAATTAGTAATCAAACAAATTAATGGGGAATATTCTATCATAAAAAAAGAGACAATACCTTTGTATGATTACTTCAAAGGATTAATGGCTAAATTCCCCTCCGATCTGACATTGTCTTATGTCCCGCGATCACAAAATTCCCAAGAAGATGCACTGGCTAATGCAGCTACAGCCTTGGAATATCCAAATGGGGATGAGACAATCATTATCATAGCCCATAGTTATGTGGTGTCACCTTTTATTAAAACCATAATGGAGGAAACTAATGCAATTAGCCCTATTTCTGAACCATATGATCATACCATGGGATGGATAACATCCATCATAGAATATCTTCAAAATGGTGTAATTCCACCAGATAGAGCTGAGAAAGAACAGATCTAATGATGAGTAGCTAATTTTACTCTTTATGATAGTCCATACCACCAAAATATCCTTTACAAGCGAGGCTTTGATGGAATACTCTTCATATGTATTGATGGAGAAGAGACTGCAACTGTCATGAAAGAATTACTTTCAAGAGTTTGTGGTGCCAACTAGTTTGGGCACAGACTCTCTGATCAGATCCAAAGGCTTGGATACTTTTGGCCTTTAATGTCGCAGGATTACATAGATTTCAATAAGAAATGTCATCCCTTCCAAGTACATTCCAACTTCATTCATCAACCCCCGGAGTTTTCACATACAGCTAAATACTCCTGGCCATTTTCCACATGGGGAATGGATGTCGTAGAACCTTATCCTCCAGCCAAAACTAAGCAGTTCAAGTATATTCTCACTGCTACTGATTTCTTCTCTAAATGGGCCGAGGCAATACCTCTCAAAGATTTCAGAGCCAAATGCATTATTAGTTTTGTTAAAACTAATATTATCACCAAATTTAGTATCCCTCATACTATTTTGACGGACAATGGCACCAATTTTTGTTCTACTGAGGTAAAAAAGTTATATCAGGAATATAATATCAAATCCAAACATTCATCTCACTATCATGCAGCGGCCAATGGACAACTATATTCCTTCAATAAGACCATATCAAATATACTCTAGAAGATGGTGGATAAAGATAAGAAATCATGGCCTGATAAAATTTTGAATGCTTTATGGGATTATTGTACCACTACACGTACTGCTACCCAAGAAACTCCTTATTCTTTGGTATATGGAGTCGAAGCAGTTTTTCCAATTGAAATGAAATTGTCTTCACTGAGAGTTGCAATCTATGATCAGTTGTCTATAGATGAGAGGTCTCAGAAATGGTTTAATGAGCTGGAATGATTAGAAGTGAAAATATTTCATACTTTTCATCATCTAGAAGTCTATCAGAACAGAATAGCATGAGATTTTGATAATAAAGTTTGCCTCTGTTCATTTCTTCAAGGAGAATTGGTATTGGTCCTTAGGACTCAAATGATACATGGGAAGAAACCTCCAAATCTTGAGTAAAAATTGGAGGGACCTTATTCCCTAGAAAAGGTATATTAAAATAGAGATTATTCATTAATCTCAATGGATGGAGAGATTATTACAACTCCAACCAATGCAAGATTCTTGAATATATAATTTTTGTAGTTGTGTTCATAGTCCTCACTTCAAGACTTAAAACTGCACAATATATATCCTTGCTACAAGAATAAAAACTATACAGTACCCATGTCCTAGTTGAAAGACATTAAATTGCATAACAACCATAAGTGTCCATGCTACATGACGTTAAAACTTCATAGTATAATGTCCTCATTGCATGACATAAAACTGCACATCTCAAGAACTATGTATGGATTGATTCTCATTTTTAATGAGATACATAGAGACACCTAAATCACCAATTTTAGTCCCATACACAATCACAAAATATTTTTATTTTATTTTCTCCTCTTGTATATGAATCAGATCTATACAGAGTATTTTCTTAAGATATATGATTTAGTCCTTATACCATTTTATGTCTTGAGATTAACCATTCTCTCAGAACTTGTCAAATCCACCATTCTTTATGTCAAACCCAATTGGCATGATAAATTATTGTTTAATGAACTATGTATGGATTGATTCTAATTTATTTTCAATGAGATATGTAGAGACACCTAGATCTCCAATCTTGATCCCAACTATGATAAAAAAACCCTTTATTCCTTGTATAAGAATCAATTCTTCATACCGCATGACATTAAAATGCATGGAAATATAACACCCCTATTATTCACTTGCATCACCTTGGCATTGTAAAAGAAACCCTTAGTGCTCCTTATTTCTCATATCGAGCATAGCTCACTTGGGCTTAATAATTAGGTAAAAGGCTTCTTTATGTAAATAAAGTATTTCAACTTTCTATGGGGTTACCACTGTCCTCACTGCATGACTTAAAACTGTATAGTATAATGTCCTCACTACATGACTTAAAACTAGATAGTATAATGTCCTCATTACGTGGCCTAAAACTACACATCACAATGCTAATTGAGAGGAAACAAATAAAGTCTTCATTTTACATATGATTTAGATCTATGTAAATGACGTCAAACTCATGGCCAATATCGGTTCAAATATTTCTCATGTGTATTGAGAAAAATCCCCTTCCATATTTCACAATCACAATCTTGAATATTTCCATATCCTCATAATCTTTCTTATGGTTTCTGGTGACAAAGTTTCTAATATTTAAGAACTCTTTTGATTGACCATGCAATACGTTCCCTTAAGTATACTTCCATAAGTGCCTACATAATGGGCCTGTCAGCCAAAAGATGCCACTATTTGGCTATACAACATATTCCTCAATTGGCTCTGCATAACACAACCCCCATAATGGGTTTTCCAAATAATGGTAACTCTGTTCTTGGTTATAGTATCTTTTTTCACTTCAAACTTTGATGAAAATATACAAGAATCTGTATTTTAAGATAGTCATTCAGGTATACTTGTCCAATTATCATTCTCTTAATCTAAAAGTCTCAAGACCATGGTTTACACATTTTCCTCACCATGTGTTCAATGAAATATGAAATAATTTTGGAATCACTTGGCCACATATCATATACTATCTCAATTTATGGTCCGAGTTGTATGACCTAAAACTACATACACCATACTTCCTACGTTTGGGTCAGACCTTCATAGCAGTTATATTCCTCCAATTCTTTAGAAATATGGGTTGAAAATACCCTTTCCATATTCAGGTACCTTTCTCCATAAACCAAACTCTATGCTTTAGAAAATCAGAATCTCCATAAACTTTCTTCATCTTTTAGCAATAGAACATCCAAATTTTGAGAGCTCTTTTGCCTGACGATTCAGTACGTGCCCTTTGGTGGCCTTACATAAGTTGCCTACATAACATGCCTGTCAGTCAAGAGATTCCACTATTTGGCTGTGTAGCATATGCCCAAGTTGGCCCTGCATAACACAACCCCCATAACGGGTTTGTCAAATAACAGTAACTTTGTTCTTGGAAAATACTTCCTCTAATGATTCCATCCTTTTTCCCATATCATCTTTTGGATTCAGAAAATTATTAAATCATAGTTTACAATTTTCCATTTCATACCTAGATATGGTAGTATATTTTCAAAAAAATTATCAAGAAATTGGGAGAGTCTCATAACTTTTGTCTAAGACAAAGACCTTAAATTAAATCCACCCAGTGTCCCCACTGTATGACTTAAAACTACACAGTACATTGTCCTCACTACATGACATAAAACTACATAGTATTATGTCCTCATTCCATTACTTAAAACTGAACAATATAATATCATAAATTCCCCTTTCTGATAAATTTTAACCATTACTCATACACCAAATCTATATTGAAATGGTTTTCTTATTCATGAAATATGTTGGTATAAAATAACCCTTTTATTTATTAAATTACTTTCCTTGAAAAAACCACCCACTGTGGTATTCAGTCTCCCAAACCTTATTTTCCCCTGTCTATCGGCAGAAAAATGTTAAATTCCTAATGAACTCTTTTTCCTGACTGTGCAGTACGTACCCTTAGGTGTCCCTACATAAGTGACTACATAACAGGCAAGTTAGTCAAAAGATGTCACTATTTGGCTATACATCATATGCCCTAGTTGGACCTGCATAATAAAACCCTCATAATGGGTTTTCCAAATAATGGTAACTTTGTTCCTGGGAAAAGACACCCATTACATTGATATAGGTTTTAAATTTCACGACCATAAAAATCATGGCTCAAGATTCCCCTTGGAAATATTTAAAAAATATTAAAGTAGTTCATAACCATGGAGTTTTTTGGGATATAATTCAAAATTTATGGTCAAAGCTATTTGACCCTAAATATTAGCCCATTATAGTCTAACATGCATCCCTCTAAACTGCCAAATAATAAAAGAATTGGTACTCAATAGATTGATAACCCACAAAGGGCACTCTAAACAAAAGTCGAGTCCCAGCTCACTAAATATACATTTTGTATGGTTTAGATAATATTGATAAATAAAAGTCAAGAGATATTAAAGTTTGTGGGGTTTTCCATATAACCCTAGAAAAAAAATCAAACTATGCTTACTGGGCCCAATGACCTAGGAAAAACAAAAGCTGTTAGTGAAGGTGAAAATATCAATGATTAAAGGAAAAATATTTTTCATTTTGAAATTTTTTCACAAAAGGAGCATCTACAAATTGGAGTCTCTCTCTTAGAAATTAAAAAAAGATTTCTACATAATTCCTTATTTTTTTGACAGCCTCTTGAGCCCCATCAACTGCTTGTTGAAGTTTTTCTATTTGACCATCCTCACTCTCTTCAGCATGATGAAGTGATTCTCTAGCATCTGTAGTGGATTTTTCACCATCTTTCTGGACTTCCCCTAATGAGCTATGAAGATTTTTAAGCTCCCCTGTAATGATATCTAACTCTTGTTAAAGGTGAAGTTTCTGAACAATATTTTCTTTAATTGTTATCTTCATTCCCTTCAACTTTTCATTTTTATTAGCCTCAGCCTGGGACAATGTTGCTTAAAATTTTTCAATATTGATAGACAGTTTGGATTTTATCAAGGCTTGTCGAAGCTTGTGGTCTTGCTCCCCATCCAAATAATCTCTTTCACCATAGTATTAATATCACAGTATTCAAAACTGCTGAATCCTAGCATAATAAATAGAGATTAAAGTCATAGAATTATTGAAGTTAGTTCCTCAAGGGGCATCTCAGATATTATCTTCCATATATTTTTCCATGCTTTACGATGAGCAAGATGAAGATCCTTCTGTAGTTCTGGGTCTAATTCAGAATCATTATCATAAGGAGGGGTATATTCTGGGACTAATGCACTTAAAGAAGTGGCACGTTCTATTCCTTCTTGAACAATGGTTGTTCCACCTTCCAACATTGTTTGGGCTGACGCAAAGGATTCACCTCCAGACCTATCCATTGAAGTTGATATTCCTATATGGTAAACCAAGAATTATGGTTATGATTAGATTCAAGAGATAACAAAAGTGAATGCAATAATAATATCGGTATATCTTACCTAACAGTAGTTCAACAGCCTGAGAAGAATCCTCCCCATTGTTCTCACTTTCAGAAATTTTTTTGATGTCTCTGGATGAGGTGTGATACATTTATTGTGCTCAGTATTTTCAGAATGAATCTCAGGAAGACTTTCTATTTCAATATCCACCTGATCCAATGCCTCCGTAATGGTGGGGTTGACATTAATATCAATACTTCCTTCAAGCACCATTGTGACAGCAGTTTCTTTATATGTAACTACATATTTCATTCAACCATCGTTAGTATGTTATTAATAAATAAATTAACATGATGAATAATGAGAACTCACATCCAGTTGATTCTATACAAGGAACTCCAAAATCTTCTAAAGTATTCGATATATTAACATGTTCTAATTGTTATTCAAAAGACATGATAAGGTTCATCATTTCATCCAATGATATATCAGATCCCAGGTTAGTCTCACCCATGGGAGCACTTGGTGTGTTTTCTTCGCAACCTTCCTCCGGTAACCTTTGACCTCGTGTAGCTTCTTTAGCAACAATTGTGGGGAAACATCAGTTGTTGTCAGATGTTCTGGTGCATGTGATGAACCTAAAAGTATCACCAAATGGAAGTTAGATATTATTTAATTTGATGCCATATGTAGTATTATTGATTTACCATAATCCTCCTCTCCTCTGATAGCAAGAATATGAGAAGTGGTGGGAAAAAATGTTGGTTATTTTGGCTTCAATTACTCTTCAAGAACTGTTGGATTTTTATGAATTTGTGTCTACTAAGTAGCACCTTCTACGATTCCTTGAATTTTATCAGTAGTTTCATTCAAATAAGAAATATATGAATCCCCTGTAAAAAAAAGTTTAAACACATTTTCATGAATAAAGACTAAAATTCATGACTATTAGGGAGACTTACCACAACTAAGAAAGTGCTAAACCACGACCTACTTTCTTCAGTGCTTTTGATTCTTCACTTTTTTAGGATGGATTTCATCATCATATATAATGTAAAGTATTATAGATTCCAATACTCTTCCTATTTCCTTCTCCATGACTTGTTGTCCCGAAGATATTTCTCCCGATTCACGGGGTGATCCGGTAGCTCCAAGAGCTTTTCCTCCAGGGCTATACTGTGGAAAAGAAACTTCAATTGTCATTCCTTTACCCATCTATAAGTTAGGATGATATTTTACCTAAGTAACAATGTTTTGACTAAAATTCAAGTTTCAAAATGGAAGATAATGTGAGATAAATAAAACTTACATCCTTAGGATCTACAAAATCATGCCACTCTTCATCTAAGGAAGAATTTGATCCCTTTAGTGGTACCACGATCAACCATTTACTTTACCCACTTTATGGTAGGTATTGATTCATCAGTGGAATATATGAGCATTTCCAGCTCTCGAATGTAGTTCCTCACCTCATTGGGATTATCCCTAAAAATATTGTCAGAAGAAGCCCACAAGTCCCTTACTCCTAGAATATATAGTCCATCACACAGATCCATCCACATGGTTTTTGCATCACAATACAGATTCTTCCATGTTTGAACAACCTCTTGTCGTATATATTTAGAATGTATGTTAGAGGGTTGTGAAGCAGATCTTACAACCTTGGACTTAAGTTTCATTCCAACACCCATAGTCACAGATGAGGGATTAGAAAATGGAACTCACCACTCTTCAAAATGATGGCGACCAGATCACCTCGATACGACTTCAGTAGGGATTGATGAAGAGGCTATTTTAATTTTGGTAGGAGGATTATATCTAGAACAAGGGATCTTTGGTGAATTTGGAGCATCATCACCTCTACCTTCTGATTCTTGTGAGTCAGCCCCAGATGATGAAGAATTATATTGCAAATGATGGGGCTTCTTCATGCTACCTCTATTCATGCCCACTCAGGGAACAACATGATTCTATACCTCTTCAGGGTAAGATAAAACTTAGTTTTCAGCATACCAGATGGTCAATATTCTTACTGCATCAGCAGTGGGTAAATTAAACACCGCCCCAATCTTCTCTGTAGATGTTAACAACCATTGTTATCAGGCAACCATTGGGTGTTGTTCTAATCTGACATGCATGGGAGGAGATTTAGTATCATGTTGTATACATTTAAATTGACAAACAAATATATAAGGATCATAGGCCTCACATATGATTTCATTGATTATTGTGGTGGTCAACAAGCCATCTCTACAAGCTGGCATATATGCCTTCAATTCCAAACTGGTCGTCCCATCATCAATGACTCACCCTATAGGCAGATTACCATAGGTAAAGAAACAAAATTCCTTATACATACTCAATCTAGCCTTAATGTCATAAAAATTTAATGACAAGGGTGAAATTACATAAAATTTCCGAATAGATGGTCGGAAAGAACTTCCAAAAACATGTACTCCACTTTTTACAGTGCAAGTTATAAGGTGAGTATCAATACATCCCCACAACACTTAGAATGGTCCCACAATTCTAAAGGGATACTTCCCTTTGTAAATGTGAAGAAAACTTCTATGAATTTTGTAAAAACCAGAAGTGGCCAATCCTACCGTCCTTTTCTCTTCCAACTTAGCTTCAATAACAAAAGTTCATGGCCTCACACCTCCTTTGGAGTCCGAGACTTGTAATAAATATAAGCAGAACCACATGGCTAGGAAACCTGCCAGACATGTCTTTGTAGGATTTTTTGGGTTGATTTCATATCCCCATTTATCAAATTCTCATATCTCCAATATTGGACAAAAGGTGTTAGGAGTGCCTCTCTTCTCTTCCCTTGGGCCACTAGTTGGACATGTGTAAGTGGGACCCTTTTCCTTCTTCTTTATTAAAAACATTTCTATCCATTCCTCTGGATGAATATACCTCATGGTGACAGTTTTTGCGGTAATAAAATTCTTGAGGTTGTTAAATATTTTCATCAACTCATGAACCAAATATAGTGTCTTCTCCGAGTTATTCCATGTCACATTATGAGGAATAAACTAATCATACATGTATCCAAGGATTGGAGCTCCATAAATCTTTTAAACATCCCACAACCTGATACCTACCTCTATATGTGTTAAATGGAAGGAATTAGTCTCTTGTCTCCACTGGCTTAGTAATTCCAAAACGAGATCATCATTCTTGTATTCATAGGTTTGCCTAACCCAGACAACCTCATAAATCACGAAGTCTTTCAAGTCATTTGAAAATTATGCACATGTCTTCTGTACCCAGTATTCCCACATCCATGCGGGTTTTACACCTCCTCCTGGGAAGAAGTCCCAAATTTTATTCCAACCCTTGGATTGATCTATCTGGGAATCCTAAAAGATGGATGAATAATGGTGTGGCTGCAGCTCAAGTGTGTGTGCCCTTAAATCTAGAGCACGCGGGCTATAATGCATAATTTGAGCCTCCTTTACTGTCCCAGCATTGGAAAATGATACCCCAATAGAAACATTGGCTGATGAGAAATTGGTATAATCTTGAAACCATGAATGTGGGACATAGTTCTATGGATCTGGAATGTTAGAATCCTACAAATGGATATAGCTATACACATGAATATATGTGCTTCGAGGAAAGTTGAAATGATACTTATTCAAATATTTTACTAATCCTGGAAGGGTGGTGTCGAAAATTTCAAAGTAATCATGACCAAAGACATTCATCATATCATCAATCCTCTTGTTGGAAAGATCACAATAATTTCCAATTATTTTGGGAGCCATTTGAACCTACAAAAAGATTGAAATCATATTTTTAAAGTAGGTTCATTTTTTGGTGTTTTACAAAAAAATTGGCAAAGGCATTAAGGAGCGCAAGTTTAAATCTTGGCGTGCAAGTTTAAGTAGGTGTGAAAGTATGTCACCCCACTCATAGAGTGAAACTAAAAAACGTACAGTAGAAGCACGGTGAAACAGAAGCTCCTGATTTGAATAAGACTTGCACGATGAGAGATGAAAAATCAAAAGTCGTGAGACTTTTGGCAGAAATGAAGCCCTTATTTATAGGCGATGCATATCAGCCTACATGCCATAATCTTACGCACTGCAAAATTTCATTCCTATGTCAACTTGCGTTCCAATACCTATGCACCCCAATGCTATTTTTTTCTCCTTCATTACATTACATTATTATAGTATCCTCTTTTCATTTCAGATCCAATTCTGAATGGGGGTCTTTTGTTGACACTACATTCCATCAAAGAGTCTAAAAAATGACCAAGGGAAATCCCTTAGAAAGAAAAGGGGGAAAATATATGAATAAAATCAAGCAAAAGTACCATTGGGGTGAAAACTAATTGGACACCCACATGCGTCGCATAGCCCACTTACGCGCCCAAAATTGTCATGCAACCCACTAGTGTTCCCTAACTCCTTTTTCCCAAGGTCTTGTTTTTTCCTACAAATAGACCGTCGGGGCCCTCATTTATACAGATGAATTTCTGCAAAGATCAATTACTGCTCTTTTCTACCTTGTACTTTTCCCTAGTCTTCTGAAACTTTCAAGGTAGTTCTTAAACACCTTGAGAAGAGGATTTAAGGGAGGATCATTGGACTTAAGTCCTTTTAGTGTTTGAAAACCATAACATTTGGGCTCCTAAAGCGCCCAACCTCCCCAAGTCAGAAATACTTTTGTGCCACCCATTCCTCTCACAGGAACTTGAGCACCCCACTTTGGGGATCACCTATGAATACTATTCAAGGATAGAGTAAGGACTCAACCAAGTATTAACTTACATGTTGTTCGTCGCTTAAGTGAACATCAGGTCACCCAAGTTCAGTTGTACACCCATACTTGTGAGGCCTTGTCTACTTGAGTGCCCTTCCTTGATTCACTTACTCTCTTTAGTCTAATAGCCATAAAGCCCTATTCAAATACATTCATGGAAAGAATTCTTCTTTATTGGATCCCTTGTTTGAAAATGATTCTATTGAGACCTCCACCAAAACCTCCCGAATTATCAAATTCTTGGGAAATACACATTAACGTGTCTCTTATTTGGGTTTGTATTTACACATTTATAGGTTTCTTGCATCTATTTAATAATGGGGTTAGGATTCATAGATTGTATATGGGTTTTTATATCCACAGTCACATGTAATTTTCTCCCAGGAACAGTGTTGGGAAGTTACTGGTTTTGAGAATAAGTGTTTGGGTTCTGTCCTCCCCTTCTCATCTCTAAAGACCTGGAACCTCAAGTCACTGGTAGGGAAGGTATGGTTCATACTTTCCTATCCATGCAAGCATAGAAAAATTCTCCCTCCCCTACCAGGACCAATGTTAGGTAAACCAACTTTTCATAATCCCCTAGATTTTCTTGTAGGAGGTAGCATCATTGCTTCTCCTTTCTTCTATGGTGCCAAAGACCAAATGGGAAATGAGAACAGGGACTTTCATTGCCCTTTCCATCTCCCATTGGTCTTTGTCACCATGGGATTCCATACTGGTATAATCTCCTAACCTTTATACCTTCCTTACTTTCATTGGACCCATGTCCAATGTAAAGTGAATAGAGGGAAGGCTAATCGCCTCGCCCTCTTCCACGGTCACCTCAACCTTTTCCACCATCTCTGCCATTGGTGCACCCTCTTCCACCAGTAGAGGAGAAAAAAATTTGAAAGTGTGGATGACTTTGATAAATCTTTGACATTCTCTTGTTTATCACATCGATCATGACTCATGTGGTCTTAGAGATTTTTCATGATTACAACATTTTAATGATTGAATGAACTATGAGAACTCTGATTTCCACTATAATTGGGAGTGTAGGAAGCCTTCTCATGGCCCGAGATCACCGAATATTCTCTTCCGGAATCCAACCTTAATTTCCCTAATCTGGACATCCTCCTTAGGAATAAGCCCCAAATTAAACCCCAGATCATCAAGGCATCCTTTTTAGGAAGGTAGCCCAAACTCATATCTCTCAAAGG
This sequence comes from Viscum album, assembly GCA_963277665.1. Classification (NCBI taxonomy): domain Eukaryota; kingdom Viridiplantae; phylum Streptophyta; class Magnoliopsida; order Santalales; family Viscaceae; genus Viscum; species Viscum album. Next base: position 1,890,956,254 of record OY728158.1, on the reverse strand, counting down.
ACCATACTCTCCTATGAAACTTATCGAACTACATGGGATTTAATTCTCATCTATATGGGATACGTAGGAATCCTCCTTGAGGTTCAAACACAACACTTCAAATCAACCCTATTCTCCTTGGGCCATATTCCTAATAGGGTCTAATATTACGTGGAAACCCATATCCTTTCCATGTTCCTTAGGTTGCTTCAGCATAAGTCCCACACTAAATTTTGACTAAACACCTTCCGCTTAGAGGTCATTATCACATGACCATAAAAGGTATGATGTGTCCCATTAAGAAGCATTGAACTATGAGGGTTCTGATTCCTTTCACAAGTATATGTAGGTAGCCCATTTTATGGGCACAATCCCAATATCAAAACAAACATCCGTCTCTTTGGATGATAATAAATTCCAGAGTGCCCCGGTGAGTGTCTTAAAAACCAGTATCATCATAACGATGATTAAAAGAATATATAAGTTGTAAATGGGAGGATACCATTGAAGGAGAACCTCACATACATATAGATGATTTTAAAATTTTTACATGATAAATAAGTGATTGAAAATTTCAAGGGATACTTATGATATACTTGGAGAATTAATAAGGGTTCATGAAAATATCTTAAATTTACAAAGAGAGTCCCAGAGTAGACAATAATTCCCCCCAAAAGGGTTTGATGAGTCCAACCTCCCATCCTATCGACCAATGCACGTTCTTAAGTGTCGTGAAGTTCAAACTTAATGAACGCATGCCTTTGGAAAGCAGGTCCCCTTTGGATAAATAATTTTTGGAAGTTTCTGGTTCCATAAATAAATCCAATGGAAACCTCCTAGAAGCAATGATCCTTAAAACTAGAATACACGTTTCACGGAATTACGAAATAGTTTTTCAGTATTAATAGGGAATATTACTTAATATCTTAAAAGATGTTAGGTTATGATGGTAAAAATTATAAAGAGTTATATTTAGTTACAATAAATTGGATACTTTTAGTTTAAGATGTTCTTGTAAAAAAATAATGTACACAATAATTCTAGTTAACATAATGATATCACATAAAATTTTGATGGAAGGGATCAAAGAATGATAATGACGTTGAATTTGAAAATTGTTCTCAATAGAAAATAAAAGTTATTAACATCATAAAATTCACGTTGTGAAGTAAATTAGTTTGGATACATGTTAAAGAAATTATCATTTGGAATATAATTCCTATGTATTTCTATTATTCAAACTAGATTACTTCATATATATTACTCACTAAAGGAGTTTAGTGGAAGGATTTTATCATATGATCACATAGAGATGTGGATGGAATTATATTAAAATTTAATGTAGTTAATAAAATCCAAAAATTAAAAGAATTATAGGGTTACTATGATGGTCTATCATATAGTATAAGATTAGATATGTTCTATTATATTGTTTTATTAATGTTCTAAAAGGAAAATATGGATATAAAATGTATCATGTTAATAAAAAATTTCATTTCCATTTTTTATGATGGATTTATATATTACATGACTGAACCTATCAATGTATGAACCTGAGTTATAACTAACTGATTCTCTTCATGAATTATTATAGTTTATGATGAAATGTTATGTTTATCATGAGTATTATTCTTATTTCAATATATAAAATATGATCAGGATGCACAAAATGGTAGATTTATATCATATTACCCATTAAGTATATACCAAATGGAGTATTATATACCTTGTATTTGGAATAATAGGGGTGAATATTTTATATTTGTATTTACTAATTCCTAAAATTGGTGAGATATATAGTATAATAAAATTCAAACATTGATACCTTTCTTATGAAATCACTGAGGCTGGTCTAATTAGAAGGTGATTCGGTATGTTGTTAATCAGGTTATCAGTTTTATTGTAACCAGGATAATATTTTTATTTTTATGTAATATAGTCCTTTTAATAAGGTATACTATGTATGTGTATGTACATACCTAGATAAGAGTCCATATGTTCTTATTTATTTGATGAGGGAAATTTTATGGGCTTATTCATAAGGGTAGATGAAATGTAATTTATTAAACAAACATATCAGTCTATATTTATAGAATTGATAATATATGAGTACATATAAGGGATTGACATTCTATATATACCATGGTTACTTTACGTACTAGATAAATAGATCATATATAAATGCACACCACATATGACGTAGCTTATGGATATAGGTATAGAGATACATATGTGTGATAGAGATAAAAAAATTCCTTTGAGGCATGAATAACACTGATTCATTTCTTAAGGACCCCCTTTTCTTACATTTATAGATTTATGAATTAATAAATATTTTTAATCTTACAAATTCTTGTGGGGTCACACTTTGGGTTCATACAAAGGAGGATCATGTTTCAAGGATTTTAAATGTACCCTAATAGTTTTTAAATGGTATCTAAAATATGATTAGGATTAATATTCACTTGGTATTTTATATGATGTGACAAATGATGAATTAATAGTATATTTTCCAAAAAATAATTTTTGAGATATCAAAAATCAATTTTGGTTATGGTTTCAAAATTTTATGTATATGATGTGACATTAAGTATAAGTGAACAAAGTCTATGAGGATTTCAGTGAAAGTGGAATATTTATGGATATTTTCACTAAAATAATGACCATTATATGGTGTTTTATACCAAGGTGTGGCCTAACATTATGTGAACTAAGACTATTTGTCAGACAATATTTCATTACAACAACACATGAGATTATTTTCATATAGAATAATCCTTATTTTGGACATCATAATCCACATTAAATATAATTATCATACATAACAATAATGCGATGATTATTTAATGGAGTTTGATTATATAAAGTAAATGTTTAATTATGAAAAATTGTTTATGGGGGTTAAAGATGAATGCTACAAAAGTTGAAATGTTTTAGTATTTTATGAAATGATTATTTAATATTGGAAAAATATTTATTATTCCTAGATACCTATATAAGTTTTTTCAATCTTCATAAGTGGCTTTAGGTTCTATTGTATAGAAATAATATTTATAAATCCTTGATGTTATGATCATTCATAGATCTCGATTCTATTCTGCCTTTGAACACAAGGTTCTGGAAAACCCTGGATAGAGAGATGTACTACCCGAACATCAGGTGATTTCCATGATTCATGGAGTCCTTTGGAGGAAGGATCATTTCAATGGTTTATTAATTGTATCAATAAAATTCATGTGAAAATATTTTAATAGACCATATCAACTGATATGAGGTGCGCCATACTTATTCTTGGTCATTTATTCTTTCCTAAAATATAGATAGATACTAGGCTTTATATTTTTTTGGAGTTGATCATTTACTATGATTAGGATATTATAATACCTTTATAGCTTTTTTGTTTTATCATGTGATGATACCTTTTAGGATAAATCTCTCCCCATGTGATTCAATTAAACCCCCACACTATTCTCTAAACTTTAGTGATTGGGGATCATAATTGAGGCCATGTGGTGTTTCGCCTTGGTTGCATGGTCATACAAGGGTGGGATGTTATGATATATTTAAAATTTTGAGAAATTCAATTGATTCCTTTAATACTTATGTTATATATTGTACATAATGATTTATAAAATCAAATATGTGATATATGTTAAATATTTAGGATACTCTATTAAAATTTATTGAGAAACTTCATTTCATTACACGAATTAAAATTTCCTTGAAAATTATATTTTTACTTATGATAGATATATGAATGTCACAATGATATCTTATAATCATTCCATATAAAATCATTTTTTCTATTAGGGAATGTTTTTTATTTTACCAAAATAAGAAATTCAGAAATAAAATTTTATATGTGAATATTTTTTTATCATAACACAATCCCTTTAGATAATTAAATATTAATTAAAATATATTAATAATATAACAAATTTTATAACATTTACCTTATAAAATTTTTTATATTATTTTTTTAATAATTATCTATTTAGGAAATTCACATATCTTAGGTATTCATTAGATAACTGGTATCCTATATCATTTATGTAAAATAATTAATTGATGTCTATAACATAAGTAATTCAACTATAATTTTTGAATCTCACCTGGTTTTCAAAAACCATTATTCCTTTAATAAAATATTTTAGACATTCCAATAGATATCATTTAAATATTTTCATCTAATCAAACATTAAAAATTTAATATATATCATATCAAACATCTATTCAAAAACAAACTAGAGATATTCAATAAAAATTAAATGTGTTCATTAACTTACTCAAATTTAAACATGTTGTGTAAATTATAGCATAATAAAATAATAAAATCATATATCTTATTTGGAATAAAATATAAAGAAAATTAATATTCATATCATTTTATAGATTTATTATCGTGTTAAAATATCAATTAAATAAGTTTATTCAATATAATATATCATTATTAAGGAGAAACCTCAGTAGGAGGTCAAACTTTGTATTTATTAGTGCTATAAATAAATTTACCTGTTACAAAATTTATGTTTTTTTCTATATAATATTTATACTTTTTTAAAAATAATTTATCAAATCAACCCCACAATATTATACCCTACCATGTTCAGTAATACCAAATCAATATTATAAAATTTCTTGAGTCACTTTTATCCCTAAAATAAACTTATAACTATTTCCGTGTGTCAATTTTATTAATAAAATATTTACGAAACTCTTATATAGTTGTGGAAATAACATTACCTATATTCATATCATGAATTATTAACTCTATTAATCTTGGAAACAATATGAATGGGTAAGTTGGAAAAATAAATATCAACTCTTACTCATACATTAATCTTATTCTATATACTCTAAAAATAAATATTACAACAAACACCTTACTGTGGAAGAGCCTACCATTATTTAGATTTCCCAAATTCCTAATATGTGAGATTATTGAAATACATATCAAAATTTATATTATAATAAATATTTAAATTTATCTCATAATTTTAATATATATGAAATCTAGTGTAACCTGTTTCTATGTTATTTTTGATCTGCAGTATCTCATACACTTCCTCCATAACTTAATATGTATCTCATATAAGTTTTATAAATTTAATATATAGTGTCATAAATAATTTCATTTAAACCATTGATAAATATAATAAACACTTTTAGATAGTAAATATAATTTGATAGATTCCTCCCATATTTCTTTAGTGTGCTAGAGGAAACACACAATATATTTGGGATTATTTTAGAGTATAACTATTATTTAAACCACCACTAAACTATTTTGTGTTGGTTTCCTAAACTATTATATATATATATATATATATATTATATTCATAGTGGTTTAGTTCTATTTCGTGATGATTTATCTAATAATCATTTTTTTCTAATTTAAGTGTGGTTTATGGTTTATTTATAAGTGTTTCATATTGAAATATTATATTATTAAAAATAAAATGAAAACTAAAACCACTCCAAAAAAATAAAAAAGTGGTTTCACTGGATAATTTATTTTAAATTAAATTATCATAAAACAATTTAATGGAAAATTCATTTATCAGATGTGAACATAAATTGCTATTAGTTGAGAAAATAAAAATAGTCATTTAACAAAGTAGAATTTAAATAAGAATTTGTGTGAGGTTCTTTCCTATATTCCACATATTTATTAATGGTAATTGGGCTACAATTTCAGGTCATTGTGATCTTTTTCCTAGGTTTTAGTGTGTAATTTATGTTTTTAACTTTAAAAATACTTTTACTTACAACAACCACAATTTCAAAAATTTGATCAGCTCACATATGGGATTGTTACAAAATTGATTCTTATAAATCAGATATTAATCAAAAACTATTTTTATATAGATTTACATTAGTGAAAGATTATTTTATTGATTTTATCATGTGACACATGCTTTTAAAATTAAAAAAACTTTTAAATGTAAACCCAAGATTTAAGGTATTTTAAATAAAACTCATGTTATATTGATGAAAAGTTGATTTCTAAATTTCATGTGTTAGTAAATTATTTTTGACTTATACTTTTGCATAGGTCTGACCTCCGTTTAATGGTTTGAGTTTTTAGCTCTTGTTTTTAACTCAAAAAACATTTATCTATAAAAAATAATCATTTAGTTAGAATGACCTAACCTCTAGTGGGATTGATTAAAATCTAATTCCAACACATAATATATTAATTAATAAACATTTTCATATATTCTAACATCATTTAAATTTCATTTTATTTTTTTGAGCTTGTGATGTGAGTTTTTGTGTTTAAAAATGCAATTAATATAAAATTTTAGTAATTTTGACCAAGCCGATTACAGAATCAATGATAGATTTATTTTGACATGTTACATTTCAATATAATGTGTTGAAATAAAATCACATTATCAATAGCTCATTTTCTCAATTTGATCATGTGATGATGGTTCATTTACTTTAAAAAACATTTAATTGTAAAAACAGTACTTTACTCATTCCAGCCACACCACATGTAAGATTGATGCATGGGTTACTAATACACATCACATGTTAATAAATGATATTAGAAAAAAAAATTCACATTAGTGTAAGCTCATTTTTTCACTTTGAGAATATGATGTGAATTTTAAACATTAAAACACTTTTAAATGTAATATTTTCTTTTTCACCCAATATGACCAAATCACATGTCAGTTTAAGGTATGGTTTATTCCTATATGTCAAATATTGATCAAAATTTATTTTCAAATTATTTTTCATTAGTTATATCATTTTTTTATTTTAATAGTTAAAACACGTTTTAATCTTTGAAAAAAACTTTAAAATATAAAAATAGAACTTTCAGTCATTTTGAACAAAATTGTTATTAATATTTATGATAATTTCATTCATACATATCACAAATTAATAAATGGTTCATCTTTTTCAATTTTAATTTAATACAAGTGTATTATTGTTTTGATCATGTGACATATATTTTTAATTTAAAAAACACTTCTAAATGTAAAAAAACAATTCAGTCATTCAAACAAAATTGTATGTGTGATAGATATGTGGATTATTTCTATATTCAATATATTACTAAATTATTTTTCATAAAAAATTTTACATTCTCTATTCTTTTTTTCTTATTTTGATCATGTGTGTTACATTTTTAACTATAAAAACACTTTTAAATGTAAAAAATAAATTTCAATCATTTTGAAAAACCCAAAATGGGTTTGATTCATAGTTCATTTATACACATTACATACTAAATGAAATATTCTCCCAATGTTTCAGTTCAATTTGGTATCATTTTATTGTTTTAAGTGTGACACACAATTTTTAACCTTAAAATAACTTTTAAATGAAGAAATTTCACTTTTAATATTTCTGGTGAAACCATATCTAAAATTAATGTGAGATTAATTATTTTAAGTAAAATATTAATTGATGATATTTTTTATAACGTTTCTTTCCTTTTAAAACACGTTTTATTATTTTTATAATGTAACAAATGTTTTAAACTTTAAAGTTACTTTTAATTGTAAAAAACTGAACTATCAACCATTCCAACCAAACCACGTATGGGATTGTTGTTTAATTCATTTCATCATATTAAATGTCAATTAATAAAATTTTACCTATATTTTCACATCATTACAAGTATTATTTCATAGTTTTATCATATAATTTATGTTTTTAACTTAAAATGCACTTTAAAATTTAAAAAATTTCACTTTTAATTACTCTATTAGAACCACATAATGTATTTAAGTCTCATTTGTTTCCTAAAAATCATATATAATATATGATTCTAGAACAAAAATTAAATTTAATTCAAAGGATATTTTCTTAGTTTGAGGATGTGACACACCCTCTTAAGAATAAAAAACTTTAACATGTAAAAAATAGAACTTTGTGTTATTCAAACCAAACCAAATGCTATGTTGATTTTTGGTTTATTACAATATGTTATATATTAATTAATGATAATTTAAATACACATTCACATCAGTCTAAGATAATTTTACATGTTTGATTATGTTATTGAATTTTTTATCTTTAAAACAATTTTAAATGTAATCATTGAATTTTTAAAAATTTTCACTAAAAGGAATGACATATTGATAATAGATTTATTCCAATGTGTCACATTTTAGTCATGTTAGTCTAAGATATTTTTCTCAGATTGAGCATGTGATGCATGTTTCTAACATAAAAAATTCTTTTAAATGTCAAAAATTAACTATAAATCATTCTAACAAAACAAAAGATGATATTGAATTAGTATTTATTCCAAAACATCACATATTAATAAACATTAAATATCAAATAGTTTCTCATTATTATGTACTCATTTTATTAGATTGAGTGTGAGAAATATGTTTTGAATATGAAAGTACCTTATAATGGTAAAAACCAAACCTTAAGTCATTTTTACTAAAACAAATATAGGATTTATTTTCATTCATTCAAATACATCACATATTGACCCATAATAGATAGTAAAAAATTTCATGATATTTTGAAATTTTTAGAGTGTATGACATAGCTTTTTAACTTTAGAAACACTTTTAAATATAAAAAATTGACTTTGAGCCACTACGACAAATCCATATGTTAAATTTATATATAATATATATCTATACATCACATTTTTAATTAGATATTACTAACCTACATAGTTTCATTAGTTCAAACATAGTTAACTATATTCAGTATATGATAGTCATTTTAAACGTTAAAAATAATTTTAAATGTAAAAAAAATCAATAATTTTGGCTAAATCATATATCACATTTATACAAGATTCGCTTCTTCTAGTAAAATATTAATCTATGATCATTTTAATATAGTTTTATATATATAAAATCTTTTTTTATTAGTTCGATAATATTATACATATTTTTAAATTTAAAATCAATTTTAAATGTAAAAAAACACTTTTAGTCATTTTAACCAAATGGTTTATGGTATTGATGTGTTGTTAATTAGTACATATAACATATAAATTAGTTTTGTTTCATAAAATTGCACATCAATTAAGGCTAGTTTTCTTAGTTTGTGCATGTGAAATTTTTTTTATCTTTAAAATAATAATACAGGGTTAATATACAATTATAGTAAAAAATGTTTTTATAGGTGAATATATATATTTTTAAGGAAATAAACATACTTACATAAATTTATAAATACATACCACACACCAAATTAATAGTTGTAAATATAATCTACACTTAAAAAACCCAAAACAAGCCATAATAAAAATTGAATTATAAATTTTTATCTAAACTATTTGGGGAAACACACTTTGTATTATCTACAATCTATACTCATTTTTCAATAAATTTTAGACTCGATGATGTCTCAACTTATTCTATATCTATAGTTGAAAAGTAATTTATTATATTTAATAAAATTAATGTTTTTATAATAGATATAATTTTTAAATAAATTAGAATATTTAGAGTAAATGGTTAAATTTTTTTGATGAATAATATTATAATAGTAAATATATGAAAGGAATATTTATTCAATGAACCATTAAAATATCCTATTTATTAAGTAACATGTTTATTATATAAAATTTTAAATTTCATATAAAAACAATAATCCAGTAATCATTTTACCATACTACTGAGGATAAAGACAACAAAGTTAATTTATGTATTTGAATCATTTTTAGTAGGAATTAGTTACAAAATAGAATATTAGAGATCAATAACAAAAAAATTATTGAATCCACCTTATAACATGCATTAATTTATATTATAAAGTGAAAATCTCATGTTTTAATTTAAATTCTCTTTGATTTTAGAGATAAAATCCCATTAATACAGAGTTATAAAATATTTGTGTATACATGTTCTGAAAAGATAGATCAAAATTAACTTTTCAAAAATTTATAGTATCTAACATATCATACAATTTAATGAAAAAGTTTTTAAAATTTTATTTTTAACTAGATGATATAAATTTTCACTGAATTGGTAGGGTATAAATATTTAGACATTTATATCCCACATAATTTCGTAAAATATCCTTGTAGTTTAGTTCAAAAGGAAACTTTTAACTATATTGATATGAAACTGCATGACATAATTGAGTCTATAAATTATTTACATTTAAATATTTATCTTATTTGTTCAGAATATTTATCCCTAAGAATTTCATGAATATATATAGATAAAATTTTACCTAACATGAAATTTCAAATAATTATACACTGAATTTAAAGTTTTACTTTACAGTATAAATTAAGATACACTAGTATGTTCTAATAGTTATTTATATTTTCCCTAAATATTCTAATTCATTCCAAGAAATAATTGACTGAATCAAATTAATTATTAAAAAAATTGAACCATTTATTCTCTTTGAATAAAAACGTATGAGGACCCATTATAGATCAATAAGCCAAGAGTAGACTCTATAACATCCAAAACTAAAACCCCACACCACACCCCCTCAAGAGATTAACAAGAAATAATAATGCAGTGGTTAACATCGACATCAAATATGATAAAGTAGATAAGCACATTGACCAAAAAGTATTTTTCAAAACAATTTAGAAGAAAGGAAAAAAAACAAACCCAAAATATCAATAGTGTCTTATAAGTAAGAAAAAACAAACAATACAAAAAATGTAGAAGGCCAGTATAGTAAGAGTAACCTCTAATATATTGACCCATACATGTCATTCATAGATATTAAATCTTAATAGTTTAATATACATTACATATCATTTTTATCCATTCCTAAATAGTTTAGGTCTAGTATCTATGGAATCCTAGAAACATAAACAACTGGTTTATAATCTAGATACATCATATCCCCTTATTTCATCATTACTAGGAACTTTCTTGGACATATCATACTTAATACCTTTCTTAATAACCTAGGGAAAGGAAAAATAAGATAAGGGTGATCTATGATGCTTGGTAAGGGTAAAAAAGGGAGATATCAATGATCACATAAGAATAACATGAATATAAAAATATAATAACATGGTATTAATGTTTTAAAACCATGCATCTCATATCAAATATCATAATATTATGTCATGGAATAAATCATGGAAGTTTATAAGACAAGAATCATAAAGGAATAAATGAACTTGAAATATGGAAGCCTAGCATATTCATAAGACATGGAATTTTGTTATACTTATAAGAATTGAGAATAATTTCCTTAGTAGTCAAGTATCATTTCCAAGGTTATCATAGTGGAATAAGTTCACTCCCAAAACCATTGTAGTGGCTAGGGTTCACTCCCTAGAATATCATTGTGGACAAAGTCCCTTACTAAACTGGGTTCACACCACATTCCAATCCTTTTTACATCATGATATATAATTATTAACCCAAACACATGAAATTTAATATAGGTCCCATACATAAAATAATGAAAATAATATTTTTTTCCCAAGATCATAAAAATAATAATCATATTATCACACATTAAAAGAAATGGATTTCATAAACATTTCATCAAAGCATAACCCATGGAAAAGAAATGGGATTCATAAACATATTATCATCATAAAAATAAAACATAAAGAGAAATAATAATTATGGTAACCTTGAATCATATCATAACTAAATCATAAGTTATATCTGTTTTTTTTTTGTCTTTGGTGAATAGAAATACCATTAAAAGTTCATTAAAACATTCTTAATGAAAATATCTTTTCCATTTTAAAATCACTTGTTTTAAAAATTGTGCAGCATTAAAGGATTTTTTTTAAAAAAAACATATAAAATTGTAATTTTATCTTCAAATAATTAATTATCCATGATGATGATAAAAGTGGTTCATGTCGTATAAGTTACAAAACCCTAATTTTATACTTTTTTTGTGGAAAAGTCACAAAGTAACTCATCTGGAAAATGGAATTCAAACCATTTTTTAAAAATTTCAACATGGATGAAAATAAAATTAAAAAAATAATTGGATAATATTATAATCCTACCTTAAAATATTTTTATAAAAGAGTTATATATAAGAAAATGGGTTTTGGACTGAAAGGGAAAATAAAGTGGATTTTCCTCGAAAGAATATTTTCAGTCTCTTAAGTACATTTAGGGAGTAAAATGAAAGAAAAATGTATTTTAAATAAATAAACATAGGAGAATACAATTCATTAGTATTTTTATAGTTTTATCTTCATATTTCATCATCAAAACTTAATCATAAACAATCCTAATAAACAATGAAATTGTAACATAAAACCCCTTTCCTATAGTTTTCCTTACTTCTAAAGCACTATAACTTGTTGCATAATAAATTTAAATTTATTATAATTCACTAAAAGAGTAATGTTAATACTAATAATATCATATATTATCCCTTTATAACATTTAAACACCCCTTTTATCAATAATTCCTTACTAAAATTACCCTTTTTAGGTATTAACTGTTCCGTTTATCACGAGTATTTCAGTTCATTAGTTCTTGTACTTATATAGTTTTTGGTTAAATCATATAAAAAATACTAATAATGATATTTATATATCATATATATTCATTATATACATATTTATACTCATCCATAAAATTTATATACTGAAAAATGAAGTTCACCATTAATAGAGATGGTAAGTCATATGTACGCATGAACACTGTTTTCATTTTTCAAAGGATGGAATGAATGAAAAATAAATATTAATTCACCATTATATGATCATTATTATATTATAAATATCATATATATTCATCATATTCTTTCATATTACATTCACGTAAAATATAAAAGAAAAACAAATCAGATCGCTTCGTGGATGTGATGGTCCACACACATGCACGAACAATGTTATTGTTTCCCAAAGGATTGGAGGGTAACTATATAGATGTGATATTATAATTATAAAATTATAATTTTGTGATAAATATAATATATAAAAATTAAACCCATTCTAATACCCATATATAAAATATTTCAAGGAAAAATAAATTGTATCCCTAAGTGGAGGTGGTAAGCGGTACGTACACACGAGCCATACTTTCACCTATAAATTGATGGGAAATGGGGTATATAATTTTTTAATAATAATAATAATAACATTTAAATATTTATGATACTAAATTTATTATTTTATTATAAATAACTTAGTTTTATAAGAGGTAAATAAGTTTAGAAAAGAGGGTGATCTCTTAAGGATATTACATCTTCTTTGAAACTACTCATTTTGATCTCCTCTAAAGGGATATAGGGTTGGTATTTTAAGACTTAAAAACATAAATAATGTGTCTATGGAGGTCTATAAGTTAATTTTTTAGTTTTATTTCAACACATAATGCTCAAAGTGGTGTAAAAACGTTAGGGATGATTTTCCCTTTTATAATTGAGGTGAGGGGAACTTTTAGAATTTCTCAAAATATTAAATTATAATAAATTAATTATCAAGAAAAAATACACATATTGACTATGTATTCTTATATAATGTAGTATGGGGTTATATCCCATCAAATAATATAATTAAGATAATTTTTGGTGTAATTTTAAAACCTATCATTTTGATTAACCCTTTGTTAACAAGTTTTAATGTTAACTACAATTACAAATCTTTCCATATTAACGGGTTGTAATTTTTAAATATATGGTGAAAATTAGACAATATATGGACATTTTTGAAATTTTATACAATATAATGTCCAACTTTTATTATTTAATGTTTTTTTGACTTTTAAATAATTTAATAAAATATTATTTTGATAACATATCATTATTGTCAATTGTGACATGATTCATATAATTTAACTTAAAAGACATAAAGAAAAAGTTTTAATTCCAATATAATATTTTAACATAACAATAACATGTAATTTTCACCTATAAAAATCATTTAACACTATAAAATACTCAAATTATATCACTTTTAATATTTTCGAATTCATCTATTCTATTTTTTCTTTAATTAAATAAATATTGATTCAGTGTTGTATAAGAATTTAAGAAAATTATATAACACCTAAAAATTAGAAATAAATTACCATCTTGAATATGATTTAATTATTCACTTAATTACTAATAATATCTATTCATAACTTTTTTTTTCTATGTTAACACAAAAAAAGGATATTTAAAAATAAAAGAGTGACATTTTCTAACTTTCATTGATTTAAATAATTTATAAGTCATTTTCAAAGAAAATGGTTAATTAATAAACTCCGTTTAGATACCACTGTGATAAGAGATCAATTAATGTATTATAATAAAAATTAAGATGAAAATAATTTGGTGTAATCACATAGTTTTTACTTAGATAACCCCAATTTACTTTTTACCGTGGTGATAAGTTTGGCCATGATAACAATTCATATTGACCAACAATAAAAGAGGAATATTTACCAAATTTGATCTTTATGATTATAAAATTCAAAATTAATTTTATCAAATTATATACCTAAAAATTCTATAAAATAATTTTAAAATACATGCCCAAAATGCATCGAAAACTGGTTTTTAGAAAAAAAAAATATATATCTTTTTAGCATAAAACAGGATTTATATTTATCATATGCCTAGAAAAAAATATTTATTTAATGTTTCAAACATTTAATAATTTAAATAATATATTTATTTAATTAAAATAATTTTCCACTATTTATTAATTTAATTTTACAAAATATGAAAACATTATGCTCATAAAAAATAGTTTAAAAAAATCACATTTAATTTCAAATAATTATTATTTTTATTAATAATCATTTTATAACTAATGAAATAAACTTATAAATTATTAGACATATTTTTTTAATAATATATTTATTACTATTCATACCCACCAATGCAATGTCTAGGCGATAATGGACACATAATATTTTAATAATATTGTAGAGATTGTCTAAACTCATTATTGCTTATAATTCATGATATCAAAGAAATCAAATTATTTAAGGATAAATATTTCATAAACATGTCATATTATTACATTATAATAACCATAAAATGATTTTATCCCTTAAAATTTATCACTCTTATATAAATAGTTGAGGATAATTCTTCCTCAATGCATTATGAGGTTCCAACATTGCATCCTCAAAATTAATAGTTTCACCATAATACTTTGACTATGTGAGTAGTCTTTTTTTGTAGTACTTTCTCTCAAGGATCTAGAATCACTACTAGTTTTTCATCATTAGAAATATCTTTCTCCAGTGGTATGACCTCTAAGTTAAATATATTTTATGGATCAGTTACATACTTCCTTATAAGATATACAAGGAACACATCGGGAATTTGGGAGTGATTCAGTGGAAGTACTAATTTATAAGATATCATTATGATATGATCACTACATATAAAAGGGTTAATATTCCTAGTTATTAACTTAACCGTATTTACCAATCTCATCACCATATTCCGGGGATATATTCATTGGAATACATTATCACTAATATGAAACTCTAGATCTTTATGACGATTGTTATAATAACTTTTTATTAGATCTAAACTTCCCGCATGTTCTATTTTATGGATATAACATTATATACCATTTTATCAGCCAGATATGGTCTCAATAGATGTATTTTTCTAAATTAATTCAAGAATGTTTGTGTTTTTCAATTCCTACCAAATCTAGATTCATATGAAGCCGTCTGAATGCTAGAGTGAATGTTTTTGTTGTAAGAAAATTCCTTCAAAAGAATGTGTTGATCCCAACCAACATTTAAATCCATATAGAAATCTATCAACATGTCTTCTATAGATTTAATTGTCCTCTCATATTGACCATATATCCAAGGATGATAAGTAGTGGTGAAATATAACTCAATATTGAGATTTTGTTGAAGAGTTCTAAAAAACATTAAGGTAAACATCAGATCCCTGATTAGAAACAATTAATAATGGTACACCATGAAATAATACCACAAAATTAAAGTATAAACTATTATTTTGATCAATATATAAATATTATCTAATGAAAATAAAGTTTGTTATATTTGTATCCAGATCAACTATAACCCAATTAGATTTTCCCTTTTGATGTTTTAGAGAGTCTGATGATAAAATAAATTATGATGTTTTCCCACATACATTCAAGTATGAGTAATTGTTGTAACATAACCTTATACATATATATCTTAGACTTAAATTTTTGATAAATCAAGCATTGAGAAACATACTCTAGAATATCTATCTCTATGACATCTCACTAGAATTACTCTTTCAAATCTCTATACATATTTATACTTTCAGGATAAGTATATAATTAGGAACTATGAACCTTATCCAAAAACTCCTTATTAAAATATGGTACTAAAGGGACACATACAGTTTTTTAAAAATTTATTATTCCATTACAAAAAAGTTTTAACTCAGGAACATTTATCACCATCTTTTTTATCTTTACATCTTCCTTATGTACCTATTTAATATTTAATTATATATATGGTGGAACAATCTTTTGAGAAATATAATATATATCCCCTTACATGTAGATTTAAATATACATCCTTCCAATTATATAAATATTTGACCTTTTCTAGTCCTCATCATAGATAATCTGGCATGATCATTTTGACTCAAAGCATTTTCCACCTTGTTCACTTCCCCGTGGTGTTAATGTATTGAGTTTTCATAATCATTAATAAACTCCTACCATATTATTTATAGTATTTTTAGATATTTCTGAGTGAAAATATAAACTATTTTTTTTCATTATATATATCACAAATTTCTTCATTTAGATAATGCATCTATATATATAAGTTAAAAATTATTATTGCTAACTCCAAATCTAGAGTGGGGGTAATTTTGCTCACAAACCTTAAGTCTTCCAGAGGCATAATCTATAACCATATCATTATACATGAGGATTCATCCTAATACCTTCTTTTAGGCATCACTATATATTAAAAACCATTATACACTACATTATAGTGTAATAACAGGTGTGTCGACTATCCTTGTAACATCCCGAACCCAGATGCCACCTGAAATAGTGCCTCAAGTCCGGTTGGTCACATTGACTCAATCTCATCTCCCCAAACTCCAGAGTCTGCCGACTATCTATGAGGGCCTTGGTGAGTCAATGGGGAGACTATTCCCTCATTATCATAGTATCACATCGACAATAAAACATAGAGTAATCATCAGATGAAAAATAAATAGAAGACAACTAAATGTAAGACAAGCAAGAATATACATATTAACGAAAAGAAGTGTCTCATATAAAAAATGATGCAAATGGTATAAGTATCAATAAATCATTCAAAATAGTACATGGAGGCCTTAGTCAACAACCACTACTAGGGCACATTTCCCTATCATCACCTACAACCATATAATCTGTTTGGGTCCCCAAGGAGGCCATACCCGAGTGCGAGATAAACATCCCAGTAGGAAACCACCAAGTTCTATATAGTTCTAAAAACAATTCTACAAAAGTGATAGCAAGTGTAAACAACTAGTAAGTAGGTACATATTCCCACAGAATAAGTCTACTATAAAGTAAAACTGAACAACCCTTAAGGATACCTGTAAAAGAGAGTTTTCTCCTAACAACATAATTATAAAAGGTAAACAAGAAAGTCACAAGACCATGTCGTATATCCATATATATCATGAAACCACTACCACACTGTATAGAGAAGTCAAGTATCCCACGACCACGCTATATAGTGAAGTGTAGACTACAAGGGCCGAATCTAAGGTGTCAACAGACCAAGGAAACCAAGTAATTAATTCTAGTCCATGGAGGTCCAGATCCAAGGTGCATGTCCAAGGTATCCCATCGAGTCCCATGGGAATCCCTGGTGGAAACTCAATTAGAAACTGGTTGGGGTCATAGGACCATGGTAATAATAATTCCAACATGAGCTCAAGCAAGCCCGGTCCCCCAGGTAACAAGGCCCAAGGAATCCCCCGGAATCAAGACCTAATAGATAGAATCAATCCAAGGAATTGACTACCATGTTCCAGATCCATTGAGAGCATTCCATGGCATATATCAAACCATTCAGTCAAGATTTCAGGCATTCAAATTAAACATTCATAAATAGTTTAGTATACCAAATCACATCCACAAGAACAAGCAATGAGTATACCCACTCATGCAAACAATTTATAAAAATAATGTGGGCCTACCCTCCCATATAATCCATCTAACATGTCATTAATCAATCCACATAGGTATACCCACCCATATAATCCATTTAAAATTACAAACTATGAAAATAGCTAAGGCATAACATGATATTCATTAATTAAGGAGGAAGGACATCTCATAAGTAATCGATTATAGTTATAGAGGCATTAAAAGTCATCCTATAAATAGAAAAGCATAAGCACACACCCCTTGGGTGGATTAAATAATCATAAAAAGGTTAAAACCAAAAGGCACATCCTATGGGTGACCTTGAAATGGGAAATGGGTGCCAATGCACCAAATAAGAACCTATGGTTAACCTCACTAGGTCCAACTACATCTACTAAATGCTACTCGCTGGAAAAAGAGACCTCACTTGGAAGTCCGACAGATGGTGTGATGGCCAAAAACCTTTAAAACACCAATGAAAAACCAAAAGAAGGTATAGACCACCTACTTCGCCTCGGTAGTATACATCTTGTCTAGTATCGAGTCTTGATTCATTTTGGTTTGGGAGAAATAAGAAGGAAAGATGAAGAACAAAATATTTGGGCATATGATCCAAAATCCAAATGGTGAAGTCATTGTTCTGAAGAATCAAGAATGACTAAAAAGGAATTGAGGACTTACCGCTGCTGGTCTGATGAGACGATCAACGATAAAAATGGAGTTCGGACGGAGGAATAGGCTCAAAGACTATCTTAGGTTCCAAATAAAGTGCTTCATGACAGTTGTTTTGCGATTGAGAAGAAAAACCACTTTGGGTTTTAAAAAGGAAATTATTTTTTAATTTATAATATTTAAAAAAACACACAAACTTGTCTCATGGTTTACCCACACGGTTTCCCAAACTGTCCAGAAACCGTACGCTCCTCACTGGTTAGGAGGGGTGCTTTACATGGTTACACCGCATGGTTTTCCTAATCGTGTGAAAACCATTCATAAGTACTCTGGCCAAAAACTTGAACTTTTTAGACCTCTCGTAAGGTTTAGACTAACCATGCATAGG
The DNA here is from genome assembly GCA_963277665.1 of Viscum album. Classification (NCBI taxonomy): domain Eukaryota; kingdom Viridiplantae; phylum Streptophyta; class Magnoliopsida; order Santalales; family Viscaceae; genus Viscum; species Viscum album. Next base: position 1,890,937,198 of record OY728158.1, on the reverse strand, counting down.
TCGTGCGCAAGCTGTGCGCCATGTCATTTTCAGCCCAAAACTTTGTTCCAACCTCCAAACAAGCCCCGTACACCTCCAAAACACATGTGATCAAGTTAATCATTATAATAAAGCCATAAAAAGGCATTCAAACTAAAAATAAAATTATATTTACCTCGTACAAAAACCCAGGTTCTTACAATCTCCCACTTATAAAAATTCGTCCCTGATTTGCTCTCTGATGGGTGGTCAAGGTTAGTCTGAGAACAACTCCATCCACTGAGAACATATGTCAGCCTCCCTATCCCACGTCTTGTCCTATAAATGGACTCTTTGCCATATCATCCATACTAAAGGAACTGACTGGCCTCAAAGAACCTTCGTTCTCCTCTCAACAATACAAATCAAATACTCCTCAAAGGAGGCATCAACCTAAAGCTCAACCTCCTCGGGATGAAAAATGTGAGATGGGTCTGAGTGATAGTGGTGCAGCTGAGATACATGGAAGATGTTGTGCATGGATCAATACCTATGAGGTAGTAGTAACCGATAGGCAACCGACCCGACTCCCTCCAAAATCTCAAATGGCCCGACATATCTTGGTGAAAGTTTACCCTGTCTCCTTATCCACTGGTGTCCCAACCTCAGTGAAACATGAAAGAAAACCCATTCTCCGACCTCGAACTCTAAAGGTCTTCTAAAGAAATCAAAATATGATTTTTGAAGATACTTTAGAGTAACCGTCTTCTTCGAAATCAACTGGACCGGCTCATATGTCTCCTATATGAGATGTGGTCCTAGTAAAGATACCTCTCCTACCACTAACCAGCATAGGGGAGAATGACATGACCTACTGTATAAAGCCTCATAAAGTTCCATCTGTATTTTCTAATGATAAATGTTATTGTAGGTGAACTCAAACAGGGGAATGTGCCTCTCTCAAGAGCCCCCAAAATCTAGGACGCAAGCTAACAGCTTGTCCACTAGCACCTATATCGCATGCTCTGATTGAACATCATTCTGAGGGTGGTATGTTGTGCTCAGAAGCACCTGTATACCCTGTAACCTCTAAAAACTCTACCAGAAACAAGACATAAATAGGGAATCCATACCACCTCTTGGATGTACAAATTTTCATGATCATCAACAATGAAGGTCTCCTTGATTGGAAAGAAATGTGTGACCTTCATAAGCATTTCAAAGATAACCCACACCGCATCATTTCCTCGAGGAAACTTCGACACACCCATCACTAAATCCATCACAACAACATCCCATTTCCAATCCGGGATAGACAAATACTGTAAAATACTAGCTGGTCACTGATGTTCTGCTGAGAGGTGGAACATCTATTAACAAAAAAAGCTACCTCTCTCTTTATTCTCGGGCACCAGTATTGAAGTCACAAGTCATGGTACATCTTGATAACCCCAAGATTCACTTCCCAACATAAATAATGAAACTCCCGCATCAACTCTTCATGTATACCCATTGGAACCCAGACACATTCATGGATACACATGATCTCATCATCACCTACCGTCTAAATAGGAGGAGGGTCCTCACCTGCCACACCTTCCTATAGAACCAGGCCTTCATAATACAATATTTTCCTTATCTTAACTCTATCCAGAAGGGTAGGGTTAACTATTAAGGCTATCTCACAAGATTTTGAAAACACAAAATTTTCACCATTCTTAGTAAATCCCATTAATTTCACTGAAAATAATGATAAGTCCTATATAAAATCCTAGTAGTAACCATCTAGACCCAAGAAAATCGGTGTTTCAAAAAAATTCTTGGGTTTTTTCAAGGAAACTAATGCTCCCACCTTCTCTGGGTCCACTAAAACTCCTATATCAGAGATAATGTGACCCAAGAAGTGAATATGATCCATCCAAAAGTGGCACTTTGTGATCTTAGCATATAACTGACGTTCTCTAAATGTATTAAAAATGATCTCAACCTGGTTGGAATGGTCGTATCGATTGTCAGAATATGCTAAGATATTGTACATAAAAACCACCACAAAAGAATCTAAGGATGGAACACTCGGTTCATCAAAGATATGAAAACTGTTTGCACGTTCGTGAGACCAAACAGCATAACCAAATACTCGTATAACCCATAACTACTATGAAAGGTTGTACGAGGTATGTCTATAGGTTGAACCTACACCTGGTGATATCCTGACCTCAAGTCAATCTTCAATAACACTCGAGATCCTCAAAAAGGATAAAAAATGTACTCTATCCATGGAAAAGAATATCAGTTTTAACCATAAGCTGGTTTAGTTTCTGATAATCTACACATATCCTGAGGGTTCCATCTACCTTTTTTGCAAAAAGGAATGTGGAACCCCATGCAGAAGTACTGGGTCTAATAAACCCCCTTTTCCTCCAAATCCTCTATCTTAATTTTGTGTTTCTAAAACTCTATCGTGGCCATCCTGTAAGGAGGAATGGATAATTGTGCAGATACTAGAACTATCTCAATAAATAACTCCATCTCTCTCTTAGGAGGTAAACTAGAAAAGTCTTTAGGAAAGACATCCCTAAACCCCTCAACCATTGTAGTAAAGTCAGCCTGAACAACTCCCTAATCATCCAGAAAAAAACTAGCAACCATGGTTGTCGTCCCACCAAGCCTAAGATGCTTGAGTCCAACACTTCTCACATAGAAATCCCATTCACCCTTGTGAATAAACACTGCACCCTCTGGTGATGTGAAATTCACCCTTTTGCAATACCTGTCAATGTACGCTTGATAAGTAATGAGCCATTCCATTTCAAGAATGATGTCCAACCCTATCATCTCAAGGAAATATAAACTCAAGAGGAAGTGGTACCCACCAAACACAAGAGGAAAATCCATAAACTAGTGTACATCACCAGTTATAACTCCCAACAACGTGTCTTGCATCAAAACGCCCTCAGAAAGAAAAACCACAAGCCCAAGGCTTTTCACCACTCATGTAGAGATAAAATTGGAAGAGGCACCTATATCAAAAAGAGTATATGAAATAGTAGAGTATAATAATATTGTACCTATAACTGTAGATGTTCTGGGATCTTAATCATATTTGGTCTGTTTCACCACATAATCTTGGCATGTACTGTGGCCCAGTGACCCTGCCTGGCTTCCCTGAGCCGATCCACCCTGCTACCTCTGAGAACTAATTGTCTGGATAACACAACCATGACCACCACTACCCTGGCATGACTAGCATGCACTAATTTATCTCCCAGCCTGGTGCAGATCTAAATATCTTGATCCTGAACCAAAAATTTAAGTTGATCCCTACCACTCGTAGCTAGAGGGAAGGTCCTGCAAAACCGCTGCATGTGCCCTATCCTGCCGCAATCTCATCACTCGACTGGGTTGTGGTCGCACTAATTTTTTATGTGGCCTCAACAACAATACTTATGATAAAACAACAAGATTCAAGCACCCATAGCCTGACCAGCACTCAAGTTCTGGGAATCCTCGAAATGATGCTTCCTACCTGAAGACGTAGATCCCCTGGGGTGAGAAGTATCACTCCCATATTCTGTATCCCTAGCTTCCCTTAGGTTCCACTATGTAATCAGCACCTGATTCACAATATCAATGATATATGGAAACCTAAACATATTGACCTGAGATCTAATAGCATGTCCGAGACCTTCCTCAAAGTGCCTTGACCTTGAAATCTCAACAGTAAGATATATCGGCACAAAATGATGCAACTCTGTAAAGAATGCCAAGTATTCCACAACCGTCATCGCTCCCTGCTCCAGATGCATAAACTCAGTAGTCCTATATTCTCACAGAGTCATAGGGTAAAATTATTCATATAAGCGGGTTTGGAATTCATCCCAATACATATTTTGTAGCCCATCATCCTAGTTCAAAAAATCTCATAAATTCTTTGTTGCTCCACATAGCATATACTCCATGAGCTTCATCCTCCACTCAGGAGTCATCTCTATGTGCTCAAAAATTGCTAACGTGGTATCTAGCCACAACTCTATAGCTTGTGGTCAGCCATGCCTTGAAAACGTTGTAGGATGATACTATTGGAACACTCGTGTTAGCTCATCCATAGTCAAGGATGGCTGGGGTACTCCTTGGAAATTATGCATATATTGAAAGAAACTCTCATGGAATTGTGCCTCAGTACCTGTGTCTAGAACATCCTTATGTACCGTAGCTTGCAGTATAGGACGATAAACTATTAGCCCGTGGTGCACTGTTTCTGAAGTATGGTCATCACCTTCATCATGGAATACCACTGAAGACTGTCATGGTGTCATGTCTCTACAATGCCAAACGCACACCTCATGAAAGAAGAACATCAAAAAACAAAGCTGAATAGCACAGGATAGGTGAAAAGCCTCCTAGAAACCAAGTCAAACCCATAGCCCGTTCCTAAATACAGGACTGTATAAAGAACAATGAATGAACCACCAGAAACTATTCCTCTTGCCCACTCAAAATTTGGGTCTAGGTCAAGTATCTATTCACCATTCAAGTTTCCTTTTTCCATTCTAGTTCACATTTTGTTTCCAAGGAAATTTCACCAAGGGTTTAACAATTCCTAAATCCATGAGGACCCATAACACCTAATGAACCAAAAACTTGGTTACCATTCAAACCATACATGTAACAAGTTCATTCATCATTAACATTTGACTGGTGCATCATTCCCCAATACAGAAGGGCCCATAATCTCTATGGATTGAAAGATGACGTCACAATTTTACCTACTACACCAAACTAACAGATCATAAGGCACATCTATCATGTCAACTATCACAACAACATGAAATATCTAATTCATCATAGATCGCATGGTATAATGCATGGAATGTGATTCTAACAAGTGTTTAAATGATTAATGAGATGACACACCCTAATCTCATCAAGTTTCAGTGGAAATAGAAACAAAAATTGAATCAATAATAATAGTAGAAATCAAGTGCATCACCTAATGGTGAAATCAAATCAACAGTAATAGTCAAAAAACAAAAATTCATAATTAAATTCGAGGAAATTTTCCTTTTCCTTGTACGCGAGGTAGCTACTTCCGGGCACAGTTTATTACCAAATTCCATTTCCATCCTATATCTGTATAATATCACCAAATAGTAAGTCAACCTAGAAAAGAAAACTCTTCTGATACCACTTTGTAACATCCCGAACCCGGATTCCACCTGAAATGGTGCCCCGATCCCAGTTGGCCACATGGCCTCATGCACATATCCCCAAATTCCAGAGGCTTCCAACTAGAAACGAGGGCATAGGTGAGTCAGTCGGGAGACTATTACCTCATTATTAGAGTATCATAGTGGCTGTCAAACATAGAGTAAATAGTGGTAGCAAAATATATAGCAGACAACTGAATGTAAGACAAGCAGGAATATACATATCAATGACAAGAAGTGTCTCATATACAAAATGATGCTGATGGTACAAGTATCTAGAATGTAGCTAAAAAATTACATGGAAATACAGTACAATACAAGTATCCCAAAAAAAATACCAAAAAGGTATCCCTACATTTCAAGCCTCATTTTGGTCCTATGATCCCTTGCTCCAAATCCACAATCAATATCCTGTACTAGGGTGATTAATCCTATCATCACCTGCAACCATATAATCTGTTTAGGTCCCCAAGGATGCCGAAACAAGGTGTGAGATAAACATCATGGTAGGAAACCACCCAGGTCTATACAGTTCTAACATAAATTCTACAAAAGTGCTACCATGCTTAAACAATGAGTAAGTAAGTTCATATACCCATGGAATAAGTTTACGGTAAAGTAAAACTGAACATCCTTCCAGGCTACCTTCAAAAAATAGTTATCTCCTTACAAGGTAGCTATAACAGGTAAATAGGCTTGTCACATGGCCACACCATACATCCATCTATATCAACCAACAATGTCCACGCTGTACAGAGAAGTCAAGTATCCCACAAACATGTCATATAGTGAAGTGTATATGGAAAGGGCTAGATCTAAGGTGTCAGTAGACCATGGTATCCCACTAATTAATTATAGACAACGGAGGGCTGGATCCAAGGAGAATTTCCAAGGAATCCCATCGAGTCTCATGGACATCCTTGGTGGAAACTTGGTTAGGCACTAGTTGGGGTCTTAGGAGCATGGTAATAACATGTCCTACACGAGCACAAGCAAGCTAGATTCATAGGGTAGTAATGCCCAAGGAATCCCACGAAATCAAGAACCAAGGAGAAGAGTCAACCCAAGGCATCCACTACCATGTTCTAGATCCATGGAGTGCATTCCACATCATCTATCAAACCATTCAGTCAAGTATTCAAGCATTCAAATTAAACCTTCATAAATAGGCGAGCATACCCACTCACATCAATAAGCACAATCCATGAGTATACCTACTCATGTAAACCATTTATCAAAAGAATATGGGCCTACAATCCCATATAATATATTTAACATTCCATTAATCATTCCATATATGTATACCCACCCATATCATCCATTTAACATTTCAATCTATCAAAACATCTAAGGAATAACTTGATATTCATTAATCAAGGATGTAGGACTTCTCTTAAGAATTACATTCAATCTATTAAGGCATCAACATAATTACTCTAACTATGAAAGAATAATCACACACCCCTTGGATGGCTAGACAGTCAAATGAATGTTAAACCGAAAAATAATACCCCATGGGTGACCTTGAAACAAGAAACAGGTGCCAACACACCTAAACGAAACCTATGGTCAACCCCAATAGGTCCAACTATAGCTACTAAAAGCTACTCGCTCAAAAAAGAAACCTCACTAGAAATTCCAATAGATAGTGCAATAGAGGAATTCCCATATACCACTAATGAATACCCAAAAGAAGGTATAGACAACCTACCTCGCCTCAATAGTAGAAAACTTGTCCAATATCAAGTATTGATTTTTCCTGGCTTGGGAGAAATCTAAATAATTGAAAAAGAATAGAATATTTGGTCATATGAGCATAATCCAAATTGTATAGTAATTATTTTGAAGATTCATCAATTACTAAAAAGGAATCGAGTACTTACTATTGTAGATCTGATGAGACGATCGGTGATCAAAACAGAGGTCAGACGGAGGAACAGTCTCAAAACCTATCTTAGGTTCCAAAGGAAGAGATCCAAGGGATCTATTGTGGGATGGAGAAGAAAAAAACTTAGGGTGTTAAAAATAAAATTATGTTTTAATTTAATTTTTTTAAAAAAACCACACAGTAGGGTTGCATAGTTAACCCGCCCAGTTTCCCAAACCATGTGGAAACCGTGCACACCTCACTACCTATGAGGTGTTATTTTCAAGATTACCCTGAATGGTTTGTCCAATCATGAAAAAAACATGCAGACATACTCTGCCCAAAAACCTTCACTTTTTAGACCTCTCACATGGTTTAGAATTACTATGTAAAGGTCATGCACAAACTGTGTGCCATGTTATTTTTTAGCCCAAAACATGGTTTCACCCTCCGAATAAGCCCCAAACACCTCCAAAAAACCTATGATCATGTTAAGTAGTCCCATAAGGCCTTAATAAGAAATTCAAACTACAAATAAACAAATCTGTACCATGTATGAAAACCCAGGTTCTTATAATCCTTCTCTTTAATTCCTTACAAATTTCCTCACATTCATCCATCCAATGAAACTTAACTCTCTTTTGAGTTAACTTGGTGAGTGGATTTGATATCCATGAAACATTCTTCAAAAAGTATCAATAATATCAATCCAAAACAAGAAAACTATGGATCTTAGTCATAATGGTTGGTCAGGGCCAATATTCAATAACTTCGGTCATTGAAGGGTATTCTTATATTCCCCAACATGATATTATATGACCTAGGAATGAATCTTTCTGAATCCAAAATTCTAACTTGGTAAATTTTTCATAATAATTGTCCTTCCTTAGGGTCTTCAACATAATTATCAAATGATATTTATGCTCATACTTTATATTTAAATATATAATAATATAATCTATAAAGACTACCACAAATTGATCAATGTAATATCTAAAGACTCTATTCAATAAATCCTTGAAGATATCAGGGGAATTAGTAAGACCAATTGGAATTACTATAAATTCATAGCATCCAAACCTTGTATAGAATTTTACATGGGTATGTTCTCTTTCTTGATCCTCAAAATATGATATCTAGAATGAAGATGATTCTTAGAGAAGTGTTTAAATCCTTGATGTTAATCAAAAAAGTCATCAATATGTGGTATATGAGACTTTTCTTAACAGGGATCATGTTATGTTCTCAGTAATCATTATAGAGACACATTGATCCACAATTATTATTAACAAACAGAACATGTTCACCCTGAGGTGATGTAATTGAAAAATAAATCCCTTATCAAGATTATTCTAGAGTTTCTTTATCAATTATTAAAACTCAATATGGTCTATTCTATTTGGAGTCTTGGAAATTTGTGTAGCACAAGGTATGAGGTCTATTAGAAACTCAACTTCATGATTTTGTGGAAAAACAGAAAATTCTTTGAGAAAGACATTAATAAAATCCTACAAAATAGGTATATCTTTGATGTTGAGTTTTTACTCAACCATATATGATAAACACCCCTTTTGAATAGGAATCATGACCCATATGTTAGATGTAATTTCTATTAAAAGTTCATTTTTTCATCAAATGAATAGTGATCATAAGTTGGTTTGGAATATCAATCTTAACTTCTCTTAATAGGAAGTTGATGTGAGATTTATGTAAATAAATCCTATCCATTCCCTAAATAACATCAAATTTAACAAGATGAATAATGATAATATTTTTTGGAAACACATTCCCATGAACATCAATTGGAGAAAAATCATAAAATTGGGATGTGATAATCATACCATTATGGGATTTTACTGTTAACTAAACATCTAATTTTTAAGGTGGTACTTCAATATCCTTATAAATTTTTTAGATATAAAACTGCAGGTAGATCCATAATCATATATGACATTAGTAGTTCAATATTGGATGGTAAGTGTACCTTTCACTATTTAGTTATCGTACCCATAATAAAAATAATGATTTCATGATATTTCCTACTATCTATGGTATTAAGAGGCTGTTGATGTTGATCATAATCATTAACCATTGGATTTTGGAACTGGTTAACATAAATAACATACTTCTTGAATTTAAAATATTGGAGTGTGGTTAGTGCATTTTGTGGAGATTTCTCCCTATCTGTATCATTAATCATCTTATTCTTATTACATTGACATCCGATTTCCTGATGAAATTACTTTCTTAACTGGAAACATTTAATTATTTCCATAGGAATATTTCACCCATGTTTCCTTCCACACTTTAAGTATAAAAGAAGTCTCATACTCTTTTCTCTATGTTTTTTATAATTATTTTTGAATTACATTTTTCTTTTCTTATCAAAACCTTGATAATTATGGATAACTTCAATCTCCATATACACCTTGATAGTACATAAAATGCTTTCTTCATAGCTATTGAAGTACCTTAGAGATAATTCCCTTATGATAAATTGTATTAATCCACTAAAGAATCTATCAATATTAATTTTATGTTGGATGATAATACCAACAATTTTCCACATAAGTCTTTCAATTTTTTTCACATAAATACCAACAGATTCATCATCATTATTTTTAAACTCAGGAAATTATTTACCTACTTTTTTAAAAATATTATGAGGAAATTACTTTTTGAAAAATTATATATTTAAATTGTTCTTATTATATTGATTTAATTTTATATTATTCTATCATGTTTTTGATAAGATTCCATAATTGATTTTCTTTGCCTTCCAAAAAATAAATATCCAGAATAAATTTATCATGTTTCAAAAACTGAATAAAATAAAATATATTTTCAGTAGTGTAATACCATTTCAATACAACTAGTGGATCATTGGACCCACTAAAATAAGTCTTATGTTTCCTCATAAAGTACTCAATAAAATATTGTTACCTCATTTGGTCATTTATAAATTCTGTAAGATTCAAGTCTTGAGAATGTTTTGTGAGTATAAAAACATGATTTATCATTAAATATCCAATAACATTTGGTTACTGAGAAGAAAATCATTTCATTTTCCATCATATTAAATATTAACATGATTTATTTAGGTTCTTTCCATTTATGAAAACAAAAAATCCTAGTGTGAGAGGCAATAATCATAGTGGGAAACCACATGCTCATAAAAAATCAATTAAAGGATGTATAAATTGTGATACCTTATTCTATGAAATCTTAGGTTTAACCTATATCATTAATGATCGTTACCAAAACATCATTATACTATCATATAGTTATAATTATCCCTAGTTTTCACTTTAATATTTCCTCATCCTAGTTTCCAAATGATAACTAATCTTCTCTCTCATACAAACCATAATGACCCATACTTTTCAAATATAGATATTACATCTTAATAAATGAATATTAATTAAATAAAATTTTGATCCATGATGAACTCATTTGGGTCTTATATCATTGGACACATGGAAATATAAAAAATTGGTTCATAAAATATCTACATTTTTTCAGTTATTTCTTCATAATTGTCACCCTTCATAGAGGTATTATACTTAATACCTTTTTAAAAACATGGAGAACAGAATCAGAAAAAAAGGTGTGATTAGATTCCCAATAAGGTAAAATGTATATAACAATGATAACATAATTATAAAATGGTTATAAGGGTATAATAACATGATCTTAACATTTTAAAACCTTACCTTACATATCAAAGATCTAATCATAAGTTAGGGAATAAATATTGGTTGTTCATAAGACATGATTCATATAGGAATAAAATAAATTGATCCATGAAATCTTAAAATAAGAATAATACATGGAAATATGTCATATATAAAAGTATAGAAAACTATTTCCCTAATAGTAAAGTATAATTTCCAATTCTATCAAAATAGAATGGGTTCCCTCCCCAGACTATTATAGTAGTCATGGTTTACCCACAAGACAATCATAGTAGAAAAAGTCCTTTACTAAACTAGGTTTACTCCCCAATACATTACTATTTATATCATTATATGTGGATATTTTCCCTATACATTTTAGGGATATATAGTTCCCACCATTTAAATAATTAAAATCATACACATGTGGCCACAATATCATAAAACATCAAAATACCAGAAACCATGAAAATAAATCAGTTTCAAAAACATTTCCTCAAGAATAATCCCTAGAAAATAAATGGGTTTCATAAACAAATTTTCATCATAAATATTAACCCTATAGAGAAATAATAAGTATGGTATCCTTGGGTCATATCCTTAGTAAATCATAATTGATATTAATAGTTTTTTTATTGATGAATATAAATACCATTAAAAGATCATTATAATATCCTTGAGGAAAATATCCTTTTCATTTTGAAATCATCTATTAAAAAATGATAAATTTATAAAGGAAAACATTTCCTTTGAAAAGAGTCATCTAAAATTGTAAAGTAATATTAAAATAAAAACTTATTATTGAAGGATGAAAAAACTGATAATGTTGTATAATTTAAGAAACATTCCTTCCATAATTTTGAATAAAAAGTCACACAATACCTCATTTGGGAAATTGAAATAATATATCTAGGAAAAATCTTTTTTAAATGTAAAACATGGGTGAATCTAAATTAAAAGACACATAGGATAATATTAAATACCTTATTTAATTTTTTTAAAACATTTTTATTAAAGGAAAATGTTTTTTCTACTAAATAGAGAAATGAAGTCTATTTTCCTTTAAACATATTTTCGGTTCCTTGGGTAGATAAGTTGAGGAAAATGAAATGAAAGAATTTATTTTAATGAAACAACTAGTGTATACAAAAAATATTGGTTTTATTGAGAGTTTTAACATTATATTTCATCATTGAAACTTAATCATAATCAATTTCTATAAACCATGAGATAATAACATAAAACCCATTCCCAAGAGTTAACATCACTTTGAAAGAAATATAACCTTATGTATAATAAATTTAAATCTATTATAATTATATAAATGATTTATTTTCATACTTATAATATCATATATTATCCCTTTGTAATATTTTTTTCACCCCCATTTATTAATAATTCATTATTACAATTTTTATTTTTGGGAGTTAACTGTTTCGTTTATCATGAGTACATCAGTTTAATAGTAATGATGCTTGAAATTTTATCATGGTTCTAAAATAACCATAACATTAATATTGATATAAATATATTATATGTTCATTATATACATATTTATAGTCATCTATAAAATTTAGAGATAGAAAAATGAATTACATCGTTCATGGAGATGATAAGTTGTTCATATGAAAGAAAGATATTTTCATTTTCCAAAGGATGGAATAATAGAAAGTTATAAATTAATTAACTATTTAAGAATAATTATTATATCATATATATCATATATATTAATAAAATACATCTTAATTACCATACAAGTAAAATATAAATGAAAGATGAACTACATCCTTTTGTGGAGGTGGTAGTCCACACATACGCACAAACAACATTATTGTTTCCCAAAGTATTGGATGATAAGTAGGTAGATATGATATTATAATTATAGAAATATAATTGTGTCATAAATTTAATATATAAATATTAAACCCAACATAATATCCATCCATAAAATATGGTGATTAAAAATGAATTGTATCACTACGTAGAGATGGTATGTAATGCATACACATGAGTGATACATTAACTACTCAGTTAATTGGAAGGAAGGTGTATAATGGTGATTAAATAATCATAATAATATTTCATAATATTTATGATACTAAAGATATTATTTTTTGATAAATACCATAGATTTATTAGAGGTAAATAATATTATAAAAGAAAGAGATCGTTTAAGGTGATTACTTTATCTTTGAAATGAATCCTTTAGAGATCATTTAAAGGGCTCTAGGATTGGTCTTTCGGGAAGAACAGAAACTCTATAATGTTTATAGATACATTTAGTAGATTAAATGGTAGATTTTGGACAATATAGAAGGTTAAATGTTATGTAATGAAGTGAGGAATAGTTCCCCTTTTGTAATAGAGGTGAGGGAAATTTTTTGAATGTCTCCGAATATGAAATTATAATTAATTCATTATCATGAAAAATGTATTAAAATGGGAAGGTATTCAAATATAAAGTAAAATAGGGAGGTTTTACCATTAAAAAATATAATTTAGAAAAATTTAGGTATAATGTTAAACCTTAACATTTAGATTAACACTTAGTTAACCAATTTTAATTTCAATTATGGAAATAAATTTTTCAATATTAAAGGGTTTTATTTTTTACAAACAAGGTGAAAATTGGCCCATAAAAGACCACATTACAAAATTTTAGCCTGTATAATATCCCCTTTTATTATTTCAACGTTTTTATTATTTGTAAATAAATTTTAAAAAAGTTATTTTAATATAATATTATTGTTGTCAATTTTGAAAGTATTCATTTAACTTGACATAAAATACATAAAGACTAAGTTTGAATTCAAAGAGAATATTTTATCATAAAAAAATATGTCATAATCACCTATTAAATTATTAAAAATCTATAACACACTCAAATTATATTTCTTTTTATATTTTATAAATTGTTTATTTTTTTCCATTAATTGAATCAATATAGTTTTGGGGTTTTATATGTATTTAAGGTAATTATATAATAACTAAAAATGAGAAATCAGTTTTCATCATGAATATAATTTCAGTATAAAAAATATTACTATTAATAGACATTAATAATTAGTTTTTTTACTTATGTGAACACATAAATGATATTTAAAACTAAGAGAGTGACTTTTTGTACCTTTATTTGATTAAAATAATATATATTTCATTTTCATGGAAAGATGTCCATTAAAATACTCATTTTTTAATCTAAAGTGATAATGGTATAATTCACTTGATCCAATACAGATTAGGATGAAAAAGTATGGATATATGACTTCATTTTAACCTATATTAACTTGATTTATATTTTATCGATGTGATAAATTCTACAACATTTACTATTTTTATTGACACAAAACAAAATGGGATTATCATCAAAATTTAGACCTTATAATTATAAATATGTGATTTAGTTTATCAAATTCAATACATATAAATTGTAGAAAATAATTTTAAAGTAAGTGTAATACACCTAGTTTCTACGAATTATTATTTTTCAATATATTAAAATTATTTAATATATTACCCTACATGCAACATGAAATTAATCTTGTGTTACATGCAACTTTAGGTGATCTTGTTTTATACACAACACTATATTTTAACAAATCCATGATTTATTATTAATATTATCCAAACAAGACCATTATATAATAGCTATTCAACCTAGTGTTATGAATATTAATAACCACTTTTTAAATATTATGTATACTGGTTTTATATAAGGGAAAAATATTGATTTAAAAATAGTTAATTTTTAGCGTAGTCTTAAATGTTTTAAAGATACAATTTTATCAATAAAATGCTTTTTATATATTTTTGTAAAAAATAATTAAATTAATTTTTAACACTTTTACAAAATAAATTTGATCAAATAAAATTTATTTTTGAAATTGTAATGTCAAAAATAGCTTAGGGTTATTGTTTGAGATTTTTTTAAATATTTTTTTTATTAATAGAGAAAAATAATTGATTTTAATGGAAAACTACATTTTTTTATTTAATTATAATTTTAAATTATATTTTAAATTAATTATAAATTTAAATTAGTTCAATTATACATCCATTAATCTAATGTAGGTCATGAGAAACAATTTCATATTGATTTTTTTATATAAAAATTTTATAAAATTTTGAACTTTTTCTCTTTAAAAACTACTTTCTCATCGTGTCTATAGGATTAATTTTAAATTAAATTTTCCAATTATATGAATATAATTTCAAAAATGGATTCTATAGTTTTAATCATTATAATTTATATTATCTAATAATTTCAATTTAATTTATTTCCAAAATTATAATTGAATGTAGTAAAAATTAATCACCATGGTTACGATAAAAATTGTTTTACCGGTGGTTAAACTAAAAAGGTAAGTTTATAAATAACATATGAACTTGTTTAAAAACAATTGAATGGAAATATTTCAACATTTTCACTACTAGGTTTCAATAATTTCTTATTTTAGACCCTTGTGACATATGAACTATGTGGGACTGCTCAATTCTTTTTTAAAACCACGTGTGTCCTCTCCTCCACTTATAAAATGCCACCTACTATCCTATTTCTTCGCACCTTCAACACCCTTTGGTTCAAAACATTCCTACCCAAATCACTTCAAATATTCTCTCCAATAATCCTAGAAGCATTAGTTTATGTATAAATCTACCTTAGGAAAGAATTCAGTGCAAACCCTAGGAGGATACCTGAAGAATAGGTAACCTTTATCAACATGTGATTTTGTTTTATTTATTAATCCACCCCATTAAATTATTATAATTACATGTTTATATAATATCATATGTCTATAACATATAAAAATATTTTTTATGTTATGGTACGGACCTTAAACCATCTCTACTTCCAATAAATAGGTTACAAAATCACCGTTCATGTGTATGACATACTACCACCTCACAAACTAATGTCATTCATTTTTCCAATAACACCTCTCACGATTAGGAATAATAATTTATTTAATGTTTATATAAGATATTTATTATTTTATTATGATTATTTAATATTTATATTACACATATCTAAATGATTTGTTTTTTGGGAATATGTTAACATCGCTCTTGTGTACGAAGAACTACAGTCTATGGAAGTGATGTGATTCAAATAATGATTTACATGGAACATATTAAGGATGAGATTAATAAATATTTGTGATATATATTACATAAAAATTATATTTTAATGATAATATATATCAATTAATTTTCTTTCTTTCAATACAGTAAGAAATTTGAATCAACATTCATATCTACATATGACCTACCATCTTCGCAAATGGTGCATTTCATTTTCTACCACTAACTTTTATGGATTACTATAAATACATATATAATAAATATATCTTATAATTATATCATGGTTAAAATACCGGATATTATGGAATCACGATCAATGCATGTGTACTAAAATTATAACAAATCAAAAAATATGTGAGAAACAAATCGGTTATTACCCGAAACGTAACATTAAAAGAGAATTATTAATAATAGGGTAATAAAAGGTCATATTAAATTCATTTATGGTATCATATATATTAATATGATTCTTTAAAAGATTTATATTAAAATTATATTTAATATGCAGGTTTTTAGAAAAATTATGATAGAAGTCTAGTTCTAAGGTAAGATATTTTTGTTTATATTTTACTTCTGTGAGACACATGCTGTATTTACCACCAATTTATTTTATGTGGTGTATATACTTCCCATTAATTTATTTTATAAATATTATACTTAATATTATAGGGATTTATATAACCATTTTAGGACCTCTCTTTCATGGGTTTTACGATTCAAATGTTACTGAAGTGTTAAGAGATTTTTGTATCAATTTGACTTCTTTAAGACATACGTTATGTTGTGCACCTATTTTCTTGTGCGTATACAGCCCCTTTAAGATGTAATATCATGAATTTATTCATTATAATGATATTGTAAATTCCATTTTATGTTATTCCTTCTTGGATCTTATGATTCAATGTTACCAAAGTTATAAGAGTTTTATGTTACAATCTCATCATTTATTGGGTTTATTTATGATTAGGCTTACAATAAAAAAATATTATAATATATATATCAATAAAATAATTAATTTTATTCCCCTATATCAATTTCATAAGAACATATTTTTGCCCTCATTTTTTATCTCATTATGTACTTAAGATTTCATAATAGTTTTTACAAAAAATAAACTTTTCAATCAAAAAATATTTTCTTCCAAAGAAATGTTTTATAAAAATGTTTTCAAAAAAGTTATGAAAATATTTTAAATGATTTTTAAATATTATTTTATAATTTTTAATTTTTATTTTTAATTTGTTTTATGAATTTTTATTTTTAAAATGTGATTTTCAAAAAAAAATTATCTTCCTCAAGAAAATTTCCATGTGATCTTTCAATATCATTTTCCATATAATATGAAATAATTTTATATTACTTTTTATTTTTTAAGGATAATATCCAATGATAAAATTCTTATTATTTCCCATAATGGTTTATTTTTATGATATTATGATTTTTAGGGTATCTGTTTCTCCTCTACAGGTTATACTATCTGGAAATACTTATGAAACCCTCTTGTTTTCATGGTTCATGCAATTATGAAATGATTTTGAATCCTATTCCTTTTCTATATGTTATTATTTGATGAATATTTATGATCTTTTTTCACACATAAATATTATGTTAATTATGTGATGGTTGGACTTATATCTCCCCCCTATTGCATTGGGTAAATATTTATATCTAATGAGATTGATAAGATTAGAATGGGGAGAGAACATGGTTCATTAAGATAGGGATGAAACAAGGAGTGAACCCAGTTTAGTAGAGTAATTTTTCCACTATGATGGTATTGGTGTTGAAACTTGACTACTATGATGGTTTGGGGAGTAAACCCATTCCAATATGATATGCTTGGAAATAAACCTTGTATAATATAGAAATTATTTAATATGATTATGTGTATAGCACAAATCTATGTCTTATACCAATATTATTCTCACATGGATCATGTTCTTTGATTCCCTAATGATTCATGTATTATGAAATACTAATAATTATTGTATAACTCTTGATTATTATATTTCATATGTAGGGTATAGTTTTTAATTTTTATATCCATGTTCCCATATCCTTATGTTTAGGTTATGTTTATATATATCCCTTATTTAACCTTATTGGGCATCTAATCTCACCCATTATTATGTTTCCATTCCACATGATATAAATAAATGTATAATATATGGTATTACAAATAAGGGTTTTAGTTATGAATAATTTAGGTGGAGGTGATTTAGCTCCATTATGAAAAAATATTTATGTTTTAATTATTCCAAAAGAATTGAACTTTTATGCTCCTTAGTAACGTGTTTTCATAATGTAATGAATATTCATAAAAACTGATGTATTATCTATGTATGATAATCCTAGGTTCCTATTGTCATAATTAGAAGATATATTTAGTTAACCTTTGGAAACTAGGATGAGAAATCCTTAGTGATATCCCTAAGAATATTTCAAAGGATTACTCAAAGGATGAGAAAAATTATAGGAAAATGTATTCTAATTTTGTTATAGGATAGTGTGAATGGTTTCCTAGATATACATCTATATCTATATACTATAAGTGGATGTGTCTCTGGGATATATGAAACTAGTAGTAACAACACCAAGAACACCATATTGATCTAGACTCTATCGAAACTGGTGTATGCTTGTGGGACTTTCTACACATCTGGTTTGTCACTCTTGGGGGATATTCTTCAGAAATTCACAAACTCTTTATGAACCATCATGAAGGATTTAAATATTATATGAATATTAATGACCTAGTATTAACCTATTTTTATTAGATTATAGAATAATGTGTTATGATTTAGCCATCCTATGAGTAGTTTTTGGGATCATGTGGTTCCCCGCAAGAATTATTGTTTCATACATTATGATTTTTGATTTTAGTCAGTGGTTGGAACCTGAAGGATCCATGTTAATGGTCAGTTCATTAGAAAATATAGTGATTTTCCTTCTAATAATTAAAATGTTATGGGATATGGAATAGAAAATATCATTTCTATGATGACACTACTTTCTCAAGCTATAAATCATGCTATACATCAAAATAGAAAATGAAGGGAAAATTATTCTATTGAGTCCGTCCTGAGACAATGTCTAACTTCCTTCAGCGGATCCATTGATCTTATTGTGGATGAGAAATTCATCAGTACCACTAAAAATATATTTTTGATCCTCTAGTGTTTGAAACATGAAAAAGTGATTTTGGATATCTACCGTTTGGAAGGTGAAGCAGATTAATGGTGAACTCTTATCAATAACTTGATGTGATTGGATAAAATTTATTCTATATATTGGGATAAGTTCAAGAATTTATTTTTCAATAAGGAAATTCCATGTATTATTCATAAGAATATGTATAAGGATTATCTTGGGATAAATAAAAATGAAGTTGAATTTATTGGTGCCTTTGAAGAATATTTTACAAGACTTGTGATGTGTACATCTTGTATTATCAACCAACCAGGAACTAAGGTTGATCGATTGTTTAGTAGCTTAAAACCAAGTATACGAAGGGATTTATCAATAATAAACTTTTTTATTTATGAAGAGATTGTTTTATGTTCTATTAAGGTGGAAATGAAGGTCATAATTACGTATCGATCTCATGGTTTGTATAAGGAGATTAAAATGGAATTCAAAAGAAAATCTAAAATTCAACGAGAGAAGAAGATTATATTTACATTATGCTCAATGTATGGGTTGAATAATGGATGAAATTTTCATATGGGGACCAGTAAATGGTTCTAATATAGAAACTATGGTCACATAGTGATTGATTTTCTATGTGATGGGAAGAAGTTAGATAATGATGTGAATAGTGAGAAAGCTACCCAAAATGAACCACCCAAACTCTAGTGTTTCAACTACAAGGAGTATGGGAACTATGAAAACCAGTGACCAAATCTAAAGGTTAATGAGGATTATTGACATAAGAAACCTCTTAAGCTTGGTGACAAGGTGAAATACCCTACGATCATGGTTTCTGATAAGGGGTCTGATAAATATGTGGTTAAAGGTATACATTACATCTACTCTAGAACTGATAATGACTTATTTGACTTTGGATCTAAACATTAATTCATATCTGAGGAATTTTACAAGGGTATCAAGATGCCACCCAAACTATTAGATTTAAAATTATCAATGAAAACCCTGAAGGCTATGATGATCTCATCTCATTCCATTGATTATATATAGGGTGATGTTGGTGGGAATGGGATACTTAAAAATATTTTAATCCTTACTCTGGTTGAATTTGATTCCATCTTAGGACGGATTGGATTTATATACATAAATCTCATATAAAATTTCTTGGAATGGAACTCAAATTTATTCACAACTAAAATAGGATTTTCTATCAATTTGATGATAAATAAGAACATACAATGGATATTAACTCCATTTTATGGGTCCCAATTCCCATTTAGAAGGGGTGTTTATCTCAAATGGTTGGGGAGAAACATGACATTGATGATATTCCTATCGTGTGGAAATTTTTTTATGTATTTTTAAAATAATTTCCAATACTTAATGCAAAAGGTGATTTTGAGTTCTCAATTTAACTCATACCTAGTTCCATACCATTTTTAATGAATCCATATAGGCCCTGATTGAGTTTTAGGAATTGAAGAAGCAACTATAGTAAAACCTTGAAAAGTAATCCATTTGTCCAAGTGTGTCACCTTGGGGTGTACCATTTTTTTAAGAAGAAATATGGATCAATGAAACTCTAAACTGATTATCAGGAAATGAATAAGATCACAATTAAAAAGAAGTGTCATCTTCCTCATATTTATGACTTGATTGATCGACTGTATAGATCTCAATACTTTTTCAATATTTAAATTCTTTCTAGATATCATAAATTGAGGGTAAATAAGGAGGATATACCCAATCCATAATTTTATAAAAGGAATGAAAAATAGGAATATATATTAATTCCAATATTTCTTACTAATTCTGTAACACCCTGAGCTTCCACGATACGCTTCTCTTTCAATAATGCAATAGCTTGCATTGTACGCAAGTTCTAGATTCTAACACACCGCGACCAATCAAAATAGCCATTATGAATAGTAATACACACCTTTTGAAATTATATATATTTTATATTTCAAAATGGACTTCATTTTTGGATTGGGAATATCGAAATTAGCCTATGATGAATTTTTGGTATTTTTCTGAGAACTTCCAATTTTTTATGAATAGTGAAAAATACATAAAAACAACTTTTTTAATAAAAATAATTTATAGTGATAAATTATAATATTGAGTGGTTTTAAAGTATAATTAGAATATATTTTTACCATTTTATCCAATGGTGTTCATTAGAATTAATTTCACTTTGAAATTGGACATAAACAATTGTTAATCTTTTGATATATATTGTTTCTTAAAAACACGGTATTTGTTGTGACAACGGGAATTAATTATAAAATTAATTAATGCAACTTATATGTTTGGAATTTCATAAAATATAAATCATTTTTGAATTCAGAATATCAATTATAGATTAGGGTGAAATTTTGGCATTGTTCTGAAAAACTTCATTTTTTGATGAATAGTGAAACCACTAATTGATATTTAAAAAACTGATTTTTCGTTTAACTGAAA
The DNA here is from genome assembly GCA_963277665.1 of Viscum album. Lineage (NCBI taxonomy): Eukaryota > Viridiplantae > Streptophyta > Magnoliopsida > Santalales > Viscaceae > Viscum > Viscum album. The sequence continues at coordinate 1,890,915,797 of OY728158.1, read as the reverse complement.
CATTACCACTTCTGTGATTTGATTTTCAAAAATCCTACACACATTGTTTTCATTAGGAAGTAAAATGTGGTTCAATGGGATTAAAATAATTTTTTGGTGAATAGTAACTTTTAAGTTTAACTAATCGCGATTAAAGGTAATTAGTGAAATTTAAGGTAAAAATGATATTATAAAAATATTAAAATACCTTTACACTTGTCCTAACCCTATTGTATGAGTAATGGACGACCAAGAAAATCCATGGGTCAACTTGGGGACCCCATGGAGCCACTTTGGTAGGAAAATGACATTAAAAACTTTTTATTTAATGTTAAAATAAAAATCTCACAAACATGAGTTATTTTACTAAAACAATTTTTAAATGGGGTTATAAAAGTCAAATTTTTGAATATAAATATTCATTAGAAATATAAAGATATTTCATACATCATTATATTTTTATTATAATTTTTAGACATTAAATAAATTAAATTATTTATGACACCATGATGATGCAGCGATTACCTCATTAATTAACGATTTAAATAAAATGAAAAGATAATGTAAACTCTAAGGATTACACTTGTCCAAAACCTATTGGATGAGTAGATTTCAAACCCTTATCACCTTAGCCTCTAAATATATAATTGTGGGACCTCTAAAATCCTAAAATTATCTCATAATAATGTAACATTTCATTACTTTCCAAGAGTGCCCCTCCTCTCCTCTTATAAAAGGCCCCCACCACTACCACATTACTCACACCTTCAAAGCCTTTTGGCTCGGACAAACTCTACCCAAATACTATCTCAACTTCCCTCTCTTACTACTAGAAGCCTCAATTTTGTCAAAAGTTTTCCCAAGGAAGCCTTTGATCTCAAATCAAAAAGAGTAACCCGTTTTAAAGGTAGTGTTCTCTCTTGTGTTCTTATGTTTTATTTTGCTTCTCCAACCCACTAAATTTTTTTTATTCATTTATTTTGTAACAACACCAGTATCCTCAATATACTAGGATGTTTTTATAATTAGTATTATAGCTAAATTTACACACACATACATCTAATGGTTAAAGAATATACTGTTTCTGTGGATGGCGAATTTCTACCTCACGAAACGATGATTGTTCAACACTCATATAACACTTTCAAAGGTGGAAATTAATATGTCACTATATTTACATATGATATATAATATGTTTATGTTTTACTTAAGATTCTTTATTTTTCATTTATGGAATACCTTTATGGTTTCCATTATGGGTAAACGCGATATTTTCATTTGAGGAAGTGCGGACTACCGCCCCCTCAAAGTGATTTGAATCGTTAATGCCATATGTGGGATGTATAAAGGATGGAGTAAATGGTATTATAAATTATATTATACTGGAATTATATTATAACTTTATATAATTATAACTTCATTCCATTAAATATGAAATAGAAATGAAATTAGTGTTCATGCGTACGTACGACTTACTGTCTCCATGAACGGTGCATTTCATTTCTTACCTCTAAATGTTATGTAATATTATAAATGAATGTATATACTGGATATATATTATTTATATGATATATACATCATTAATATAATTATGGATATAATGGATATGTTACCACATGAACAAAGTGTAATTATAAGAAGTTTATTTTTGACTCAAGTACCTAAGATCGAAAAAATGACCGTTATAAACTTAAATAATTACATAATGTTCATGACATGGTAATAAGTGATATAAAAGGAATAATGAACTTAAAAAAGGTTCTTAAGAAGGTAGATATTAACTCTAGTTTATTATTCAGGAGGTTAAAGAGCGGTCGAGTCAAGTCGGACACGAGGTAAGGGAATTTCTTAACCCAATTTCCATTCTTTGGGTTAATCTCCTACTTTAAAATTATGTCATGATATTATTATGTCATATCTTGTATTTGTACATTCTTTATGTGTAATTATAATTAATACACATAATAGATCTATTTTATTTTAAAAATGATCTTTGTAAGGACTTCTTCTCAATCTCCTTTCATTGAGGCATATTTGGTTTTATACACAACTTTCATTTATACGGTGTATAAACCCATTTGACTTTTACGTTTATTCAAAAGGAATGTTTTATACGAAGCGTTTTACTAAACGAAAAAAAGGAATGTTTTTCTTTTCATACATATGCGGCGACAATGACTTCTCCGCCTTCGTTACCATTATTTGAGTTTCGACTTCCCCTACAAGCCATAACTTTTTTTTAAATGAAAAATAAATACAAGTTTTAATTTTTTTTTTGGTATTGAAAATGGTTTTGAAAGTGTTTTTATTATATCAATGTGTTGTATTGATATCTTGTGATTGAAATGTGGAAATGTTATGTTTCCTTTATGCATGTTTTATGTGATACGATTATGTTATATGATATGTTTAAACCTATTCATATGAGGAATGAATTGGACTTAATAAGTGACGGGTGGAGCCCACTATAGCTCCTCGATGCATCGGCAGGTCTCATGAGACAAACTAGTGTCTTGGAACGAGGCCTTGACAAAATCTTATTTGTGTTCTTGGCATGAGGCCTTGGCTACGTGGTTATGATAGTCTGGAATTATGCATTCCCTCATTATGAAAGTGGTTATTGATATTGCATGTGATTATTCGACAAGTAGAATATCCATGTGAGTAAGTAAATGGCATTATTTAATTTTATTTTTTCCAAATTATGATGAAGTTCAAGTTTAAAAAGGATTTTGTTTTAGTTATACATTTCCTTAAATGTTAATGTTTATTTACGAAAGCTTCCGCTATATTGTTATCCTTACTGAGCATTTGAGCTCACCCCTTTCAATGTTTTAATATTTTCCAGGATGTGAAGATGTATTTTATGAATGACCTGCAGGGATAGTCAGAAGAGGATATGAGTGTGGACTATGGAGACTTTGTTATTGTATTATTTTACTTTATGATGTAATGTAACATTTATGAATATATCTAGTGTTTCCAAGGCTACTAAACTAATCGGTCTTTCGAGACTTGATCTTTTGTGATCATGCCAATGTTACGCAATAATGCACCGACTCTGGGTAACTTGGGTCAGGGCGTTACAGTTGGTATTAGAGGCAGTTTAGTACTGACCTTGGAAGCTGGATTTAGATAAACTCTGATTAGAGCACATAGCCCGAAGATAGACTTTGAGGATTAGTATAGAAGAACTTCCTAGAATTTTGGTATTATAGAGATTTTGTGAGTTTTTTGAGCAATACATCCCTGTCTGGATACGATTAGGTAGAGGTGGCTCTGGCACAGATGTACCTAGGGGTAAAAACCAAAAACACCGCTTTGAGCTAGACTCGAACGGGAACTGGTGCACAACAACAGGCCTTGCTTCACTCTTGGTTACGACACTCCCGGGGGATATGCTGAGGATAATTCTCATTTTCTTTACAAACCACTATGAAGGGTTATGAGTATATAATTCCTCAAATAATTTTTTTATGATTATGGATTATATCCATAAATATTTAAATTTATGTTAAGTATTTTAAAAGTATTGAATTATGTATTTTGATTCATAAACTAATCTAGTTTATGCCATTGTTTAGAAATGGCGCCTAGTGGAAGTAATGGAAACTGTATCAATGCATGCACTCCGTGTAGGGATTTCCCTGCTGCTCAAGATAGTTATTGTGGATCTGGAGATACAACTGGTGCTGATCAACTTATTACCATACTGGGACAACTCACTTAGGTTATGAATAATAACCTTACACGTATGGAGCACCCTGATCCGCAATGTGGAGGATCAATGTTAGACCGCTTCATGAGGCAAAAACCGCCAACATTTAATGGGGCTACGAATCCATTAGTTGCTGAGCAATGGATAAACTCCTTAGAGAAAATATTCCACGCCTTGGGGAGTAGTGAAAGGGAGAAGGTTTTCATAGCAGTTTACCGCCTCACTAGAGATGATGATCAATTGTGGTCATTGATTCAAAATACAAAGGAAGATGAAGAAGTATCAAGTATGGAATGGGGAGAGTTCAAAGATCTTTTCTTAGAAAAATACTTTCCTCGTGACCATCGAGCAGATATGGAAAGGCAATTTCTGAGTCTAAGACAAAAGGAGGATGAGAATGTCGCAAAGTATGAGTCCAACTTTACAAGGTTAGCAAGACATGCTGCAGATTATATACGTAACCCAAGAAGTAAGATTGATCGTTTCTTTGATGGGTTAAAACCATTTCTCTGTCGAGCTTTAGTATCATAATCTTTCTCAACGTACGAAGATATAGTCTCATGTTCTATCAAGACGGAAAAGGAATTCTCTAAGTCTTATGACAACAAAGTAAAGCAAGAGAAGAAAAGAACGGTGGAACAAGAGATAGATAAAGGGAAAAAGGGAAAGAAGGATTTTCTATTATGTGACAATTGTGGGAAGAATCAACCTGGTACTTGCCTAAAAGGAATGAGAGTTTGTTATAAATATGGAGAAAAAGGTCACCAAGCTCGTGATTGCAAGGGAAAGAAAGAGGCTATCAATGTTGAATGCTACAATTGTAGGGAAATGGGGCATTATGAAAATGAATGTCCTAAGCGTCAGAGAAACTTACCTCAAAAAAGGCCAAGGGATCAAGGACAATCCTATGTTGTTACTACAGTTGAAGTGGAATAATTAATGTATTGGTGCTTTTGGACTCAAGGATTATATTCTGGTTATTAGAATAATGTGATATATATAAGGATTGTACTGCAATACTTGTTTTTTTCATTAAGGTTTGAATATGATGAAGGTAATCATATTTTTAGTATGTGACAATAATAGTAACTTTACGTTTTTGGGGAATATGATGTTACAATTGATTTTGGAATTTAGAGACCTTTTAGAGAAAGTCTAGACAGAGGTATTTTGGATAACTATAAAAGTTGGAATGGATTAAGTTGATATTTGGATAGTATTGTTTATGGTTAAAACATTTTTGAAGATTATTTTTGGAATATTATAATACTATAGTTTTAGGAAAAGGACAACCTGTAGGTTGGGGGATAACCCGTCACGTCGGACAAAGCTGCAGGAATCGAACCCACAACCATAGTATGACAGGCCTTTATTACCTACCACTAGCCTACAAGAAGTCCCTGGTTATTAAAAAATAGTTTTCCTAATATAAATGGTATGTGTTAATACTTTGAACCTTGTACGATTAGGATAAATATAATATTTTTGAGTTCCATTATCATTTTGAGTGAAAGATGAGTTTGTGGTAGAAATTAGTTATAGGTTTAAGCTCTACTTGTCAAGCATATATATATATACCTATCTCTTATTATATAAATAAATTAATTCTTAAACTTTAGTAAAGGGATATAAAACAAAAAAATGTGTTATCCTAATAACTTATGTCTTGTTGAACTGATAATATTTTAAATCAACATAGATTGAAGGCTTTGAGGCCCTCAATTTTACACTTGTTTGTGATTGATGACCTCAATCACTCCCTACAAATATTTACGTTTTTCCTCCAATTATATGTCTCTAATTTCCACCAATGTTCTCTTTATCGAGATCATAATTTGGTGGTGACTTTTTTATTTCCATTTCCCTCTTATTAAGGCTAACTTTTATTAACCTTATTTCTGATGTGGGTTTTCCACAAAGGTATTTTCTATTTTCAAACTTCTATTTTCAATGAAAAATTTCAAATTGCGAGGATGCAATTTATTGAAGGAGGGGAGAATGTAACACCCCAAGCTTCCACGATACGCTTCTCTTTCAATAATGCAATAGCTTGAATTGTACGCAAGTTCTAGATTCTAACACACCGCGACCAATCAAAATAGCCATTATGAATAGTAATACACACTTTTTGAAATTATATATATTTTATATTTCAAAATGGACTGCATTTTTTTATTAGGAATATCGAAATTAGCCTATGATGAATTTTTGGTATTTTTCTGAGAACTTCCAATTTTTTATGAATAGTGAAAAATACTTAAAAAAACTATTTTAATAAAAATAATTTATAGTGATAAATTATAATATTGAGTGGTTTTAAAGTATAATTAGAATATATTTTTACCTTTTTATCCAATGGTGTTCATTAGAATTAATTTCACTTTGAAATTGGACATAAACAATTGTCAATCTTTTGATATATATTGTTTCTTAAAAACACGCTATTTGTTGTGACAGAAGGAATTAATTATAAAATTAATTAATGCAAATTATATTTTTGTAATTTCATAAAATAGACATCATTTTTTAATTCGTAATATCAATTATATATTAGGGTGAAATTTTGGCATTGTTCTGAAAAACTTCATTTTTTGATGAATAGTGAAACTACTAATTGGTAGTTAAAAAACTGATTTTTCATTTAAATGTAACATTACCACTTCTGTGATTTGATTTTCAAAAATCCAACATACATGGTTTTCATTAGGAAGTAAAATGTGGTTCAATGGCATTAAAATAATTTTTTGGTGAATAGTAACTTTTATGTTTAAGTAATCGCGATTAAAGGTAATTAGTGAAATTTAAGGTAAAAATGATATTATAAAAATATGAAAATACCTTTACACTTGTCCTACACCTATTGGATGAGTAATTTCAGACCAAGACAATCCATGGGTCAACTTGGGGTCCCCATGGAGCCACTTTGGTAGGAAAATGACTTTAAAAACTTTTTATTTAATGTGAAAATAAAAATGTCACAAACATGAGTTGTTTTACTAAAACACTTTTTAAATGGGGTTATACAAGTCATATTTTTTACTATAAATATTAATTAGAAAGATAAAAATATTTCCTACATCATGATATTTTTATTATAATTTTTAGACATTAAATAAATTAAATTATTTATGACACCATGATGATGCAACGATTACCTTATTAATTAACGATTTAAATAAAATGAAAAGATAATGTAAAATCCAAGGCTAACACTTTTCAAAAACCTATAGGATGGGTATATTTCGAACCCTTATCACCTTATCCTAGAAATATATAATTTTGGGACCTCTAAAATCCGAAAATTATCTCATAATAATGTAACATTTCATTACTTTCCAAGAGTGCCCCTCCTCTCCTCTTATAAAAGGCCCCCACCACTACCACCTTACTCACACCTTCAAAGCCTTTTGGCTCGGCCAAACTCTACCCAAATACTCTCTCAACTTCCCTATCTTACTCTTAGAAGCCTCACTTTGGGCATAAGTTTTCCCAAGGAAGCCTTTGAGCTCAAATCAAAAAGAGTTACCCATTTTAAAGGTAGTGTTCTCTCTTGTGTTCTTATGTTTTATTTTTCTTCTCCAACCCCCTAAACTCTTTTTATTCATTTATTTTGTAACAAAAAAAGTATACTCAATATACTAGGATGTTGTTATAATAATTATTTGAGATACACTTACACACACATACATCTAATGGTTAAAGAACATACTGTTTCTGTGGATGGCGAATTTATGCCTCACGAAACGATGATTGTTCAACACTCATATAACACCTTCAAAGGTGGCCATTAAGATGTCACTATATTTACATATGATATATAATATGTTTATGTTTTACTTAAGCTTCTGTATTTTTCATTTATGGCATACCTTTATGGTTTCCATTATGGGTAAACGTGATATTTTCATTTGAGGAAGTGCGGACTACCGCCCCCTCAAAGTGATTTGAATCGTTAATGCCATATATGGGATGTATAAAGGATTAGTAAATGGTATTATACATTATATTATACTGGAATTACATTATAACTTTATATAATTATAACCTCATTCCATTAAATACGAAATAGAAATGAAAGTAGCGTTCATGCGTACGTACGGCTTACCGTCTCCATGAACGGTGCATTTCATTTCTTACCTCTAATTGTTATGTAATATTATAAATGAATGTATATACTGGATATATATTATTTATATGATATATATATCATGAATATAATTATTTATATAATGTATATATCACCACATGAACAAAGTGTAATTATAAGAAGTTTATTTTTGACTCAAGTACCTAAGATCGACAAAACGACCGTTATAAACTTAAATAATTACATAATGTTCATGACATGGTAATAAGTGATATAAAAGGAATAATGAACTTGAAAAAGGTTCTTAAGAAGGTAGAGATTAACTCTAGTTTATTATTCAGGAGGTTAAAGAGCGGCCGAGTCAAGTCGGACACGAGGTAAGGGAATTTCTTAACCCAATTTCCATTCTTTGGGTTAATCTCCTACTTTCAAATTATGTCATGATATTATTATGTCATATCTTGTATTTATACTTTATTTATCTGTAATTATAATGAATACACATAATATATCTATTTTATTTTAAAAAATATCTTTTTAAGGACTTCGTCTCAATCTCCTTTCATTGAGGCATATTTGGTTTTATACACAACTTTCATTTATACGGTGTATAAACCCATTTGACTTTTACGTTTATTCAAAAGGAATATTTTTATACGAAGCATTTTACTAAACAAAAAAAGTAATTTTTTTATTTTCATATGTATGCGGAGACAATGACTTCTCCGCCGCCATGACCATTATTTGAGTTTCGGCTTCCCCTACAAGCCATAACTTTTTTTTTAAATTAAAAATAAATACAAGTTTTAATTTTTTTTATTTTGGTATTGAAAATGGTGTTGAAAGTGTTTTTATTATATCAATGTGTTGTATTGATATCTTTTGATTGAAATGTGAAAATGTTATGTTTCATTTATGCATGTTCTATGTGATACGATTATGTTATATGATATGTTTAAACCTATTCATATGAGGAATGCATTGGACTTAATAAGTGACGGGTGGAGCCCGCTATAGCTCCTCGATGCATCGGTAGGTCTCATGAGAAAAACTAGTGTCTTGGAACGAGGTCTTGACAAAATCTTATTTGTGGTCTTGGAATGAGGCCTTGGCTACGTGGTTATGATAGTCTAGCATTATGCATTCTATCATTATGAAAGTGGTTATTTATATTGCATGTGATTATTTGACAAGTAGAATATCCATGTGAGTAATTAAATGGCATTATTTAATTTTATTTTTTCCATATTATGATGAAGTTCAAGTTTAAAAAGTCTTTTTTTAGTTATACATTTCCTTAAATGTTAATGTTTATTTATGAAAGCTTCTGCTATATTGTTATCCTTACTGAACATTTGAGCTCACCCCTTTCAATGTTTTAATATTTTCCAGGATGTGAAGAAGTATTTTATGAATGACCTGGAGGGATAGTCAGAAGAGGATATGAGTGTGGACTATGGAGACTTTGTTATTGTAGTATTTCAATTTATGATGTAATGTAACATTTATGAATGTATCTAGTGTTTCCAAGGCTACTAAACTAATCGGTCTTTCGAGACTTGATCTTTTGTGATCATGCCATTGTTACTCAATAATGCACCGACTCTGGGTAACTGGGGTCAGGGCGTTACAAATTCCCTTGAAATAATAATGGATTTAATGAATAGAGTCTTGAGATATTACCTTGATTAGTATGTGTTAGTCTTTACTGATGATATTCTTATCTAATCAAAGAGAAAGTAAGAACACGAAGACCAATTTATAATTATATTAAAACACTAAGGAAGGATAAAATATATAAAAAGTTTAAAAATTTTGAATTTTGAATTGGAAAGGTTTCATTTTTGGGTCTTATAATCTCAAGGGAGGGTATATTAGTAGATTGATCAACGAAGAAGGCTATTGAATGCTAGGCCAGACCAACCACAATGACTGTGATCTATAGTTTTATTATTTGAGATGGATATTATCAATGATTTTTTGAACATTTATTTTGACTATATTATCCCTTGACGATGCTAACTTGGAAGGGAGGCAAGTACCTTTAGATAGATGAATGCAAGTAAACTTTCATAAAACTGAAGAGAAGGTTAGTCATAACACATATGATTATTTTACCCTATAGTGTACAAGGGATTTTTATCTATAACGGTTCATCAAAGAAGGTATTAGGATTTTTTATTATTAAGAATGAAATTATTATAGCTTATTCCTCACTAAAATTGAAGATTCATTAGGAAAATTATCCAAATCATGATTTGAATTTAACTAGGTTAATTCTTATATTAAAATTATGGAGGAATTATCTCTATGGAGAAAATTTTGATATATATTCCAATCACAAAATTTTAAATTATATAATCATATAAAAGGAGTTGAGCATTCACTAAATAATATGGTTTAGTTTTTATTAAATAATATAACTGCTCAATACGTTACCACCCTGGGAAAGAAACAAGGTGGATGATGCATTGACATAAAAAGATCATTAGAGATTGTATATAATGATGGTCACAAAATATCAAATATTTTTATATTATCTATGATTTGATCTATAAATCCTAAAGGAACTATAAAAATAATATATTACTCAATTTAATTTTTAACCATCTATCCAAACGAAGAATAATGATGTGAAGAAGGGAGATTTAGAGTTATGAAAGAAGGTTATAAATAGTTTTGTGGTTGACCATTATCGTGATTGAATGATCATGTTCAATAACTGTGTATTTATTATATATATATCAAAATTGAAAGAGTTGTTAGAGGAAGCTCATATTTCATCATTCTCTATTCATCTTTGATGTATGAAGATTTATAGAGATTTTAAATAATACTTCTAGTGGGATGGAATTATGTGAGATATCACAATGTTTGTATCATAATTCTTGGTATATCAATAAGTTAAGGGTGAAATGAAAAATCGAATAATGGTATGTTACATCTGTTACATGTACTAGTGTTGAAATGGGAAAACATAACCATATATTTCATTATTAGACTCCCCAAAACATCTAAAGGAAATAATATTATAGTCGATCAGCATACTAAGTTAGTACACTTAATCATTATAAAAGAAGACTTATCTTTGGATCATATTTTCAGAATATAAATTAATGAAGTGGTAAGTTTGCATGGATTACCACATTACATTTTGTTTGATCAGTATTTGAGGTTTACCTCAATGTTCTAGTGAAGTATTCGATAATATCGTGATATGGAGTTGAGTTTAAGCACTGTGAATCATCCTCCGATAGATGGTGTGTCTAAAATAAAAATTCAAACCCAATTGGATATTATGTGATCCATTTATATAGAGTTAATAGGTGGTTGTGATCAACAACTTCCTCTATTTGAGTCTTATTACAATAATATATTTCACTTAAGAATTCAAATGGCTCCATATAAATCACTATATGGAATGAAATTTATATCTCCAAAATTATGGAGTGAAGTTATGGAAAGAAAGCTATTGGGACTTGAGGTAGTTGAATAAATTAAAGATAAGGTTAGAGCCTTAAAAAACATATCAAGGTAGCTCAGGGTCGTCATAAAAGTTATGCGGATAATCAATGGCATGATCTTGAATTTAAATTAGGTGACAATGTGTTTCTAATAATTTCTCCATGGAAGAAGGTTATGTGATTTTTGAAGAAAAGGAAATTAATCCATTGGTATATCAGACCCCATAAAATTCATGATCGTATTTTTATTCTAGCCTATTGTTCATCACTTCCACCAGACCTCTCTCTAGTCAATTATGGGTTTCATGTATCTCTCCAAAGAAAATACATACATGGCCCTTCACATGTACTGAACTCAGAGGTCACCCACTAGAAAAATGTAATTCTTATCAAGAACAACAGGCAAATATCATGGGTTGAGTAATGATAGTTATATGAAACAAGGCCACTCACCTGGTCAAATGTTTTTGTAAACCCTTCAGTTTGAGGAAGATATGTGTGAATTTGAGGATATGATGAGGAAAAAGTATCCATTTTTTTTATTAGAGTAATGAATTTTAAGGGTGATATTCCCATTAAGGGGGGGTAAAATATAACACCCTGAGTTTGTTTGAATTAATTATTTTTGAATAAATTAAATTTCTTTGATATTTTACGCCATATACAACACCAAGTTAGGCTTTATCTACACACAAATCTAGGTTAGTATCCCTTACACACGACACTAGGTTTTAATAAAACCATGACATATTATTAATATTGTTAGAACATGACCGTTATAACCCAGTCATTAAGACAAGAGATATGAATCATAATGAATAATATCTAATTATTATTTATAATAGATTTATATAAAGAAAATATATTGATAAAAAATACTTATGTTTTGGTAAAATATTACTTATTGAAATTATTTAGATTTCTTTTTGTGAACAATTTTTTTGAAACTTTATGAATATTAATTTGATTAAATAAAATTCATTTTTGAAATCCGAATTTCAAAATTATCTCAAGTTCCTTTTTTTTATTTTTCTAAAAAGGATCTTTTTTGAATAATAATAAAAAATACCAGATTTTAAATCAAAACTACCTTTTCTTTAAATTTAATTATACTGGTAAATTATATTTTAAATTAATTTTCAAGTGAAATTAGATCAAATATAAATCCTTTAGTCCAATTTAATTTATTATAATAAATTTTATATTTATTTTTATATAAAAAATTTATAAACATTTTAATTTTTTCTCTTTAAAACATCAATTTTTAATCGCATTAGTGGAATTAATTTTAAATTAAATTTTACCACTTCGGAAAATAGAATTTTGAAAAATGGATTCCTTATTTAGAATAAGAATAATTTATATTATATAATTAGTTCAACTTAATTTTTTACAAAAACGAAAAGTGAATGTTGTAAACATTAGTTGTTGTGGTTAAGGGGAAAATGGGTTTACCAGGGTTTAAACTAAAATGATAAGGGTATAAATAACTTAAATGTTTTTATAAAAACTATTTTATGGAAATATTTCTACCATTTAAACACTATGGTTAAATAATGGTATTTTTTAGAATGTTGTGACATATGAAAAATGTGGGCGCACTCAATTCTTTTCAAAAATACAAACGGTGTCCTCTCACCCACTTATAAAAGGACACCCCTCTCCTCCCTTATTCACACCTTCAAACCAATTTTGTTTGGCCAAGACCTGAATAAATAAATTCAAAAATTCACTCATCTCATCTTATATGCCTTATTGTGGGAATTAATCCAACCTAGGAAGTAATTTAGTGAAAATCTTAGGAGGATACCCAAAGAATAGGTGATGTTCATCGACGCGTGTTTTTATTTTATTTCTTACTCCATACCTTTAATTTTATTATAAATAATTATTATATAATAATATCAGTAGCTTACATATACTAATATGTTTTCATGTTATTTTAATGACCTAAAACTATCTTCGTATTCATCAAATGGGTTATGAAATTGTCGTTTTTGTGTACAATGGACTGCCACCTCGTGACCTACTGTCATTCATTTTTTATTTACCACATCTCACAGTTTGACTTAATAATGAAATTATTATTCATATATGATATTTTTTATGTTATTATTATTATTTAATTTTTATATTAGACATACCTTCATGATTTTCATTTTTGTAAATATGATAATGTCACTCGTGTGTACGACGGACTACAACCTTGCGAAACAATGTGATTCATTCACGCTTTACATAGAATGTATTAAGGATAATTTTAAAAAACATTATGTGATGTAAATTGAATAAAAATAATTTATTAATGATAATATGTATCATTTAATTATATTTATTTCAATGAAACATGAAAATGGTAACAACATTCATGGATACATATGACCTATCCAATCCTTAAACCATATATTTTATTTTATACAACTGAATTTTATTGATTACTTTAAATAAATATATAATGAATATATATGATATTTATATCAAGTTTATCATTATTGAGATGATGTAACCATGATCAATGTAAGTTCACTGAAAATATATCAACTCAAAATATATATGAAATACAAAGTGGCTATTACACTAAACGTAACATTAATATAGAGTTATTGGTAAACAAAAAATAAAATGTTAGAAAAAAAAAATATTAAATGATATATATGAATATAGTTCTGTAATATATTTATAATAAACTTATATTTATTATATAATATATTTTGATGAGTATGATGGAATTTAAGACTTAATGTATGAGATTTTCGTCTCACTTTTACTTCTATGAGACACATGCCATATTCACCACCTATTTCTTATATGTGGAGTATTTACTACCCAAAAATATATTTTATTATTCTTATCTATATAAATTATGGGTATTTATATATCCATTAATGGATCTCCCTTTAATTGGGTTTTTTGTTTAAAAGTTACCAACTTGGTAAGGTATTTTTGACTCAATTTTCCTTCTTTGAGACATACGTTTTGTTATGCACCTGTTTCCTTTAATGAGGTGTATATAAAACAAATTTTAAAAGTAATATATTTTATTTATTAATTTTCATGATATTTTCAGTTCCATTTATGTTATTCCTTCATGGGGATTATGATTCAATGTTACTAAAGGGGTAATGGTATTATGATACAATATCATCATTTATTGGGATTGTTTATGATTATGCTTCCAATTATGAAATCATAAGATCTGTATCTAAAGAAACTAATGAATTTTATAATCCCCTGGTTATTTCATGATAATACATTTTTCCCTTCATTTTCTTCTCTCTATGTACTTAGTATTTCAAAAGATTTTTTTTATGAAAAAACATCTTTTCAGCTGAAACTCCTTTTCTTCCAAAACTATGTTTTCTAAAAATGTTTTCAAGAAATGTTTTTTCAAAGTGGAAAGGGTATTTTCCTCAAGAAACGTTTTAAATGATTTTTAAATTTTCCATTATAATTCTCGAGGTTATTTTCAAAGAATATGATTTTCAAAATGTTTTATGAAATTTTAGTTTTATAATTTTATTTTCAAAGAAAAGTTATATTCCTCAAGAAATGTTCCATGTGATGTTTCAGAATTATTTTCTATATAAGTTGACATATTTGATGTTACTTATGTCTTAATAGGGATATAATACAATGATACCATTCTTATTATTTCCTTTAATGGTTTTTTTATTATAGGATGGTGTTTATGATACCCATTTCTCATCCACGGGATATACCATGAGGAAATGACTATGAAACCCACTTCTTTTCTAGTGGTATGCTCTAATGAAATGATTATGGAATCTATATATTTTTTATAGGTTATGGTGTGATGAATTTTTATTATCTTTTGGAACACATAAAAATATTTTTCCTTATATAATGGGTGGGATCTATTTCTCCCTCCAATGCATTAGGTAAATATTAATATCTAATCAGATAGAAGTGACTGTAATGGGGAGTGATCCCCATTCAGTAAGATAGGGATGGAATATGGGGTGAAACTAGTTATATAAGGGACATTTTCAAATATAATGATCTTGGGAAGGAAAATCGACTACTATGATGGTTTTGGGAGTGAACCCATTCAAATATTATAACCTTGAAAATGAGCCTTGACTGCTATAGAAATAATTTTCTATGCTTTGTCTATGTTTCACATCTATGTATTATAACATTGTTTTTCTCTCATGACTCATGTTCTTATATTCCCTTCTTATTTATGTCATATTAACATTCAATATTTATTCTATAACTTAATATTATGATATTTTACATACATAGTATTTTTTTCAAATGTTATGTTCATATTCTCATAACCTTATGTTCATATTATGATTACAATATCTATTGTTTACCATTAATAAGAATATGAGATCACCCTTTATTAGTTTTCATTTCCCCATGATATGAAGAAATGTATTATGTATGATATTCATAAGAAGGGTTCTAGTTATGAAGAATGTATTGGAAGATGGAATAGCTTACTTATAGACTAATGTTTATGTTTCCAAGTGTCCAAAAACATTGAAATATTATGGTCCTCATTCATGGGATTGTGTAATGTAATGAATATTCATAAAAAATGGTGTAATATCTATATATTAGATTCCTATGTTAGTATAGTATGTGCAGAAAATATAACAAAAACTATTTTTTAGAAAAAATACATTTTATTCGTAAAACATGATCAATTTTTATCCTATGCAATGAAAAATATGTTAATTAATGTTTTAAAAAATTTATCAAGTATATAATATATATATTTCATTAAATAATTAACCAACAGTGATAAATTTAATTTATTAATACAAAAAAATATTACACACATAAAAACCATTTTTTAGAAAAATCATCACTTTTATTTTAAAATATATTTTTTAATTCAAATAATTTGATAGTTAATGCATTAATGTTATAAATGTGTATACTGGATATTTTTCATAATTTAGTTATTACTATTCATATCCACCAATCTAGCGGCAAGATGATAATGGGCACATAATATTTTTATAATGGTACACAATTATTCTAAAATTATTGTTACATATAAAACAAGCTATCGAAGAAATAAAATAATTTAAGGATAATTATTTCCTAAATATCTTGGGGTTATACCAACAATATCCCTTCATATACACCAATTTAAATTTATTTTTATTTTTTCTAGGGATTTGATGACTGGTATGAATTTATCATCCACTGAAATAACTAAATAAGTCTATAATATAAGATATTTACCATAAAATATTATTCCATCCTTGTATTATATAATTTATCTAATAAAAATATCATTTAGTGCATCCATCATGTTGTCCAAGACAATTTTTTTGTAGTAATATCTTTCCAACCCCTTACTAAAATGACATACCAATCCTTAAATTCTAATAGAATATTAGATGGAACTAAAGGTACAAGTAGGCTTTAGATAACCTCTTAAAAAAGATCATCTTGAGCACCCCAGCCCCTAATATCCTTAACATTAGAATTATTGTCACGTTTCATAATATAAGTATATTGAGTGACCATTATTCCTTATAATCTTTAGAAATAATTTCTTGGTATAAAATTATTATAAATTATTATTGAAATAAGACTATTAATAGTGTCCTTAAGAGTTTTAAAAATCTCATACAATGTTTGTTCCAGAGGTTTAGTAACCCCAAGTAGAGAAACCTTACCACCTCCCTTCATAATATCAGAATCACCCTTCTTTCAATTATCACCCATGTTATTAATATTTTCATCAAAACCATTGTAATTTAGGACCTTATAAATTAACTATAATCTATCAAACTCATCCAAACTCATAGAAGGAATAATATTAACCATATTTAGACCCCCTAGATTTTGAGATCCTGAACCTTCACTAGCTCTTAAAGGCTTTGGGTTCTCATCACTCACAACCAATGTTAAGGCTTCCTTAAATAACACCATATACTTAAATAGAGACTCATTGATCACTAAGAAATGAGTTGTTTCCCCCACAACTTTTTACATTGACAGGTCGTGCTACCTTCTCCCTATTAATTCAATTTAAGTTTCTCCCACCATAATTTTCACTTTATATGGTTTCAAAATATATTTTCCTTCATTCTGAAATATATAATATTACAGCTAGGATATCCTCTCCTACCCTAAAATTTTGACGGAAAACTTACCCCAATAAAATTACTTATAAAAGAGTTAATCCTTCACATTCATGTTCCCATAAAGACCTTTCCTTCATGAAGGAAAATATGAAAAATTATTTTCAATACAAACATCAACCCTTAACAAAAATATCCCATCTTTGATTCATATTTTATATGATTCTAAAAATTTTCATTCAAACCTATTATGATTCTTAATTCATCTAGAATGGCATTAAAATATCCTTCTCAAAAAAATACTTTGTTTGATAGAATGATTCTTCTTGATAGATAATTCAACATTTCATAAGTATCTACCTATTGATTTTCAATATTATTAAGTATCATTAAATATTGTAAAGGGAGTGTTAAACCTATGAGATGAAACCAGACCACAACAAACTCAGATTCATGAAATTTACTCAAATCCTTCATCCACATTTTAAGAAGAAAAAATAATAATTTAAAAAATTAATAACTTCCCTTGACCACACTAAATAGACATAATCCTTTAATTGAATGTTGATATAAATGCATATAAATTACAAAGGAAAACAATCAATAACATGGGTAAACCCTATACCAAATAAATATAACTTTAACAAATATGAACCTAAGGATGATCAATATATAACATTGTAATCATATTGAACTCCTACAATTCAATGGCCTTGTTGAATTAATATGGAGATATAAATATAGAAGGATTCTATTTAAGAATAAAAATTAACATAGGACCCCAGTCAATTTTTGGGACCGATAGATGTTCTTTTATGGGGATAAAATAGGGGAATGAGATCCTTAACAAGTCAACCTCATAGGACCACTGATTACCCCACTATCCACTGACTCCTAAAGGATTTGGGGAACCCTTAAAAATCATCCATGAATGAGGGTTTACATGTAAATTAACATCACTATAGCTATCTATCATTATCCATTATGAACCATATTATTCAAATACACTTATGAAGTCGCTTTTATTTACTAAGTGAATCATAATAAAATGGGTATGTATATACAATTTTCATATTAAGTATACATTTTTTCAGAAATAATTTTTCATTAAGTATTATATTGACACATTGATATTTTTAGGAAAATTAGGGAAAATTTTTATAAGTATTTTAATAGGATTTTAATCAATATTCCCATGTATTTCAAGGATTTTTTAAAAAACTAGAAATTATAAATGCTGATTTGAAATGGTTTAAAATGAATGAATAATTTTGAATTATGGTTATTAATTTTAAATATAAAATTTGTATTGGTAGTTTGATAAGTGTTTTGAAATTTATATAGTTATTTTCAAATGTTTTTCTTGTAAAAATATGACCATCCATGAGCTAGCCCCAAACCACATCCCACAAGACACTTTAAGGGGATTTATAGGAAAGTAATCCATAGGGTATCCAATGAATGGAGGTAGTGTATCACATAGACTTTTGGGATGATTCTCGGAGATATAGATTGGGCTGAAGCCTATGCGGACCAATCAGTGTGGCTTGACCCATTTCTGTGTGTGCATGTGTATTCTAGAACCCACCCCAGTGTAGGATTCTAATATATTTACATCACAATATTTCTTATAAAAAAGTGCCTCCCCATGTTTCCATTTTTATGTGGGATGAGTTTTGAAGCGGTATTGTTCATAACTTACATAAACCTCATAATCCTTCCATGACTAGGCATGCCCCGCTCAAACATTTATGTTCCTCTCGACTCTGTTGACTGCTACCACCTCTAGACACCAACCACTATTGAAATCACCAAGAATTACCATCTCTTCCACCATTAAATCTCAACCTCAAACCCTTGGCCTCTTCATCCATTCAAAGACACCATTAATCACTCTCATATCCTCATATGACCACCATGAAGGATTCATTCATCCACTATGAAAGTCTTATGAAGTAAGATCTCTCATTTTTGCATGAATTATTTACATCCCATGAAAATAACTCTCTGCTTAAATGTACAATAACCACATTGAACCTCCTCTGATACCATGCAAAAAAAAGGGTGGCTTCCCCCATGTATTTAATTCCATGATGTAAAATTCAAATGACATAAATATTCACATTTTTTTGAGGTAAAACATGTGGGTCTTATTGGTGTTTAAAAAAAGGCATCTCAAAGATATATAATTATTTTGAATTAATTGAGGAAGCAACTGAGGCACTATATTCCTATAAAAGGTGGAGGCCACTACCTAGCCATAGAGTTGGACCATGGGGATGAGTACTATGCATGATGTTGTTTTTAATCCTCTCTGTTTTATTTTATTTTAATTATTTTTTGACTACATAATTTTAATATTTTTTTAAATAATACATGTATTACTTTCTTCTTTCATTCGAAGTGATTCCAAAATTTCTTTTTCTTCTTATTTATTTCTATATTTCCTTCCTCTTCTTATTTTATTTGAATTTTTTTCCTTCTCATTATTCCATTGAAATCTATTATCCTTGAAAATAAGGGGTTGTCCTAAGTCTTGTTATAAGGGAGTTTATGTGTTCATGAATTCTTTCTGAAATTAAATCTTGTGTTTATGGTAGATGCTAGTGAAAATCATGGGTGTGGAAGTTTTCCGCCATTACATGAAACATAAATCTATTAATATTCATTTATTTTTACCTTTTAACTATATTCCATTGATCATAATATCTTTGTGCATTGAATTTGAGCTGATCGATGGATGAAATGACATATGATGAAGCAATATATCGGATGATGTCATGATCTTGATTGAGGTGTTCTATCAACCATGATTATAAGAGGATTTGGAATTTATTTTGCTTTGGAATTTGAGATTTCAATAACACTAAATAAAAGATATTAATTCATGCCTTATTTTTCATAATTTAATTATTAAACTCAATTTAAATAAATAAAGGATAATAATGAATGAACTCAAAACTGAACCAACGTCTAAGTTCTTTCTTTATAATCACATTTAATTTATAATTTCATGGTAATTTATAATTTAATGTTTTTTTATTATTTTTAAAATAATAAAAACTCAAAAATTTCATTGTTATCAAAAATAATAATAAAAAAAATAAAATGAAGCAGTTATAGGTGAATTGGAATAAGTAGGTGAACAATTTTGAAGCTCCTCAAGTGAGATGACCCTAGGTAGGAACTATGCTTCATTAGGAAAAAAATTATATATTTTATTTTACCACACTATATGACAGGTGTGATATAAAATATATCACCATTTCTATAGAGCTAATTAGTATTTTCTATCTTTTCGTTCTCACACTTAGTACATGGTTTATTTTGTTGTTTTATTTAAAAATCTAAAAAATAACTCACCCTGTTATATAGAAGATAATTTTACCTATTTTCTATACAGATAAAGGGATACTAAATCAAAATATTAAAATAAGAGTGATTTAAGGACCTCATCCTATAGATTAAAGTGACCCTCAATTACTAGTGGATGAAGTATTGGCCAGGTAATTAACTGAACTATAAGAGTACTTCTCGGAGTTTTACCAAGGAAGATCCAAGTCATAATAAGAGACATCATTGTTTCCACCAATTGTTTTTGAAGAAATTACCTAGGTGAAATTATATGAACAAGTAGAAAATAAAAATCACAAATGCGAGATTCTATGGTTGGAAGAGAAGGTATAAGATCTCTAAGGAAAAAATATATTGGCAAACTAAGTACATCAATGAATCTGTTACGTAACCTAAACCAAAACCTAATGTTGTACACTTAGACTTCCTTGATTTTTTGAATAAATCCTGGAAGATAAATAAAATATTGAAGAGTATCCATAGAAAAACCATTTGAAGGATCTGATCCAAACATACCATGAAAATCTATACTGTATTCATAATGAGGTAGACTTTTCTGTTGATAAACGTTTGGGAGATCAAAAAGATCTAGAATTTTTTTGTAATGATAATGAGATAAAATATAATATACTTAATCCCTATAAAGTAAAATATCTTACACCATCGCATATGTTTCTATCCATATATGAATACACCACTCATATAGTTTAATTTAATGAAAAGATAGAGAATCCCAACTACCTGCCTCTATCCACAAAGATTCAATTTCAAGAGGTACTTATCATTGATGAAGTGATTGAACTGGAACTACCTCAGAGATGTGATGTAATATTAAAATAAATTTCATATAATTTTATTCAATTATATTTGAGTATCAATCCTTATATTTTTTATTTTAAAATTCTATCAATCCTTGCTTTTCTTTAGGGAAATATGAAGAAACAACACCTACACCTATAGAGGAATACATGGAACTCCCAAATCTTGATGAACATACATTCGAGGAAGGCCATGAAGAAGTAGAAGTGGTTGATCCGAATTCAAATAATAAATAGGATACTCCCTTTGAAGGGGGGAATTTAAATATAAATATAAATTTCCTTCAAGTGAAATTACCCACCAAATTTCCCTTTGACCATTCAGTCCATACATCCCAAATTGAGAAAGCACTATACATGAAATAGGTGTTTGCATAAGTATCATCCAAGAAGGAGGAGGATCCCTATTTTTTTCTACCCCTACCATGAATTTTGTATAGTATTATTAAGGGATGGATTTGGTATACTCTATGCATGGATCATTCCTCACCAATAAGAATAAATAAGTTACAGCTGGGAAAATTCACATGTGGTGGTTCAAATCCAAGAAGCTCCACCCACAAATTTATTTTGGATCATAGATGATACTGATATTAAAGAGAAACTATAAATCCAAGACCCACTTTAGGGATAAAAATAATATACTTAAATACATGCTTTCTATAAATTTAAATTTTATTCTTGGAAATATTTTAGCATGCACCCCCAATACCCCTACAATTTTTGAGATTTAATGGCCTAATACTTGTGTTTTAATTTAGTGATTTACTTTTGTAGGAATGTGATGGAAAAAAGCACCCCCAAATAATAATTTCATTGAAATGATAATATATTAAATATTCATGAGAAAAGGGAGTTCACTTTTAATGTTTATACATTAAAATTCTTAAATTTTTGTCTAAAAAGTTGTTTTGATATTTAAATTGGAAATTTTCTTGCCCATTCTTCAAAATTATTATTTAAATAACTTATCTAGGAGTCATTATTTTTTATTAATCATATGATTTCATGTTTAATATTTAACTGATAATGATATTGAATGAGTAAAATGGATAATTTAATGATTAATGTGAAGCATCAATAGTAAAATGAGGACTCATGATTAGAGAAAATTGGTCGATTCATGTAAATGAAATTTCTATAAATTTTTTCACACATTTAATTTTTGAAATTTATGTAAATTATTTTGTTATTATTATTCATTCCAAGAGTGATTGACCAAAATCATATGTTCCATCCCAAAGAGGATTTCAAGACCAAACACTTTATGTTTTATATTTTGTATATTTCTTGAGTGACCTTGGGACATGCCACCTACTGTAAGATCCATTGAAACTAACCAAAGCTAATGAGTGTGGAAAACACATTTAAAATAATTTAGGAACATATTGATAATTCATTATCCTTGATATCACCTTATAGATTAATCCGTATTTATTCTATAGAGACCATTAATTAAATTGACAGAGTTGATCCATATTTCATTCCATTTTTATCCATTCCTACCATAATCTTTATATTTTTCATGATATTTTAAGGTTGGATTTTGGCGGTGAAGGGGGTTATGGCGGAAGGAATGGTTTGAATTTTTATGAAACTTTTTAGGGGTTCTACTTTTATTATTAACAAAGATTAATTATTCCTTAATTATACTTTTATTTTTCCCCTCTTGAATAAAAAATGAAAAAAAAAAACATAAAAAATATGAATGGGTCATGACATAGAGGAATAAAAAAACAAAATTTCTTGACCGGTGATTTTTAATATATATTCTTAGGTGGTGCATGTGATATTAATTATATGTAAAAATATTGATAAATTAAAAAAATGGAAAAAATTAGTTTGAAAAAAAGTATAAAAGTAGAAGAAAAAAATTCATGAGGGAACATGAATCATTCATTATGATGTTATTTGATCATAACCTCTAATTTTACTTTTTAGTGAAGTGGGATTTTATACTTTGAATGGATTAATTTCATTTCACCTTTAGTTTTTATATCATGCATTGTAATTTAAAAGATAATCCTCATATTTGAGCATTTTTAAACATCAAATCCTACCAACCTTAAACTATAGAGTCATTTGAACCCTTATTGAAACTCTTCATGATTTCATGTGCCTTTTATCTTCACAATGTGAAGAAATTATTTCCTTTACAAGACAATATATAAGGAGTGTGTTCTCATTATATGAAGATAAGTAATATTGAAATATATCATGAGTGATGAGTTAAAAGATTCAAAAGTTAGGCATGTTAGGATTTGGTGTATTTAATAATAGTAAATTGTGGAACTTAAATTAATGAAAGTATAAGACCCGCCAATTTCAAATGGGAGAAATTAAAATTCTTTAACTAATTGTTCCTTTGAAAATTAGGAAATTAAATAGATATTTTATCTGGAATTTGATATGTAAATTTACGATTGATAATTTTTATTTTATTTTATTACTTTTATATTTGAATAGTGGTAACATTTGGGCCATCTAAAATCCTTGTTGAGATTTTATTCTTGAGGAAAGAAATAGTTTAAGTGTATGGGTATTTGATACACTGATATTTTTAGTCAAATTCATAGAAATTTTCTAATTATTTCAATTTTATTTTAATTAGTATTCCCATTTATTTGAATGTTTTATTAAAAATTGGTAAATTATATTTTTTGAATTGAAATGGTTTAAAATGAATTAAGAATGTGGGATTGTGGTTATTAATTTTTATTATGAAATTTTAATTTTAATTTTTTTAATTTTTTTGAATTTTACATAGTTGTTTTTAAATGTATTTCATGTAAAAATATGGAAATCCATGATCTAGCCCTCAACCACAGCCCACCAGCCACTTATACTGCCCCTTTAAGGGTGTCGCTAGAAAATCAAGACTCAAGAGAGCCCACAATTGGTGGAATTGGATAATGTGGAATACATAAAGGATCCAAAGGTTTATATCATGGGCCTAATCCTATGAGGACCGGGTGATGTAGGTCATCCCATTTCTGTGTGTGCATGTGTATTTGGGATCCGACCTGAATGTGAGATTCTATGTTTTTTTCATCATGGTATTTATTATAAACAAGTGCCTCCCAATATCTTTGTTTCTATGTGGGATGAGTTTAATAGTGGAACTACTCATCACTAACTTAAACTTCATTGTACCACTTCGACTTTTCACACCATGCTCAGAAATTTCCATGTTGCTCAACTCTACAACATAACGCCATCGCTCGACATCTACCACCAATGTAATAACTAAGAATCGCCATATTCACCACAAAAAAATCTATAGATCTAGAAATTTTCCTCTAACACCATTAAAATCCACCACGGATCACTTCCTAACCCTCACAAACCACCATAAAGGCTTCAACTAGCCACTTTGAAGGCGAGGTGGGTGATGAGATATCGCGGTAACACGAATGCCCTACATCCCATCAAAAGACCTCACTGCTACCATAAAAAACCAAAATGTGGAACCACCTCCAATTCCAAGGAAAAATGACGGAGGCTTACCCTCATATATTTTAGTCCATGATGAAAAATTCAAACACCTTAAATATTTTGGAGTTTTTTGAGATGAAACACAGTAGTCTCACGTGTGTTTGAAAAAAGTGATCTCAGAGATATATGAAGATTTATCCATGATCGAGTAAGTTTCAACACACTCATTTCCTATAACAGGATGAGACCACTACCATGTAAAAAAATTGGACCATAAGGAAGAGAACATATCATGCTATTGTTTTTGTTCCTCATTGTTTTGTTTTATTTTCATTTAATTTTTTTTCTCTAAATAATTTTATTATTTGTTTCTTTAAAATAATTCATGAAATATTATATTCTTTCATTAAAATTAATTCTATCATTTCCTCCTCCTCTTCTTATCTTATTCGTATTATTCTTTTCCTCACGTCATTCTTATTTTATTTTATTTTATTTTATTTATTCATTTTATTTTATGTTTTTATTCACATTCATACATTGCTTTATTATTATATATTATTATATATTATTTTTACTGATTATCTTCTTATCACCATTTTATTCTCTTATCCTCGATAATGAGGGGGTTACCTGAGGCTTGGCCTAGGTAAGGTTGGGTTTTTTTAATTCTTTCTTAAATTTTATTTTGTTTTTTTGGAATAAACGAGTATCAAGAACGGTTGTGGAGGTTGTCCGCCATGAAATGAAAATTAATTTTATTCCCATTATTTTTTTTATCTTTTTCCTCCATTAAATTGATCATAATCTCTTCAAATAGTGGATTTTACCTAATCCATGGATGAAACAACATATGATGAAGTTATGTCTTGAAAGATGTCACACACTCAATTGAGGTGTTCCATCATCATTGATTACAATAGGAGCTGGAATTCTGATTGCATAGGAAGTTTAGATTTTATGAACACTAAATAAAATATAGTAATTCATGCATGATTTTTTAAAATTGAATTATCAAACTCAATTTAATAAAATAAAGTATAATAATGATAAAACTAAAAACTAAACTTAGGACAAAGTTCTTTCTTTCTAATATCATTAAGTTTTTCATTTAATGGTAATTTGGAATTTTATGTTATTTTATTATTTGAAAAATTATCAAAAACCAAAAATTAATTTTTTTCATAAAATAATAAAAATAAAAATGTAGTTATTATGTGAATTGGAATAAGTAGGTAAAAAATTGTGAAGTTCCATAGGTGAGTTGACCCTGGTCATCCATTATACTGCACTAGAAAACAATTTGAAAATTTTCTTTTACCACACCCCACAATAGATGTGTTGTTATATACCATATAAATAATATAATTAATATTAAAAATATCATATATTGATGATTATTATTTCAAAATTATTCTATTTTTTAATAAAATCATCAATTATTTCATTATTAATAAATTATTAATATTCTATGCATTACAACTAATTAAACATTAAAAAATATATTATTTTCATCTATATGCTATCAAGTAATAAATAAAAATAAAGAAAAATGTATTAATTAGTTGCATTGTATTATTAGTAATTTCTTATTTTCATTTGATTGCAGTAGTTCTGTTGAGATTTTTTCATTCCTTCAATGTCCATAAAATAATGACATTTGAATTAACATTATTTCTCTTTCATTTCCCAACTCCCCGTGAATCATTGTGACCTTATTTCAAATGATGACATTTTTTAAGGTATTTTATTTGAAATGATTTTTTGAGTTGGTGCATCAAGTTTGGTGTTCCATCTCATGATGGTTATAGTGGTATTAATTTTATAAAATCATAATTGTGATAAAAAATGTTGGAATACATGTTGGGTGATGAAAATTTATAACATGATTATTTTGGTATGGAGAAAAATTTCAGATGGTGTTTTTATCGGGACTTAGGTATGTGACTAATAATCAATGCTTAATATTTTAATGGATTCTTTTTGATAGAGATATAAATAGTTTTTCTTCTTATATTTCAAGGTGTGGGGAGTCCAATGGTTCGGATAAGGAGTGTCTTTAAACCCCGATATTTTTTGATTTTGTAGGCCTTATCATCTTATTGTTTAAGGAATTTGGATGATTTCATGCTTTAGTGGTGGATAATTTTAGTGGTTTGTATGTAACATCTCAAGTAAGTAATGAATAATAGATATAGTTATCTATGTCTATTTATGAATTAGATAGTGTTTTAGAGGCTTAAAATGAGAATAAATCCAACCTAAAGCATGAAATACTCTAATATTTTTAAAAGATTGTTTTACCGCCTTTTGATGGCGAAGCATTTTTAAATATATCTTTTGACAATTTTATAAGCTATTTTTTTCAAAATAAACTTATTCTTTATGATTGGGACATTGAAATTTACTTTGGATAAATTTTTAGTATTTTTCTGATAGTGTTCATTTTTAATGACTAGTGAAAAATGTTGTATTTTAATTCAAAACCTCTTTTTAATCTAATTTATTTATATGATTAAATTATCTTTTGATTTGGTTTTAAAGTGAAATTAGAATATATTTTTACCATTTAATCCAATAGTGGTCATTGGAATTACTTTCACTTTGAAATTGGACTTAAACTAGTGTCAATCTTTTGATATATATTATTTCATAAAAACACGCTATTTGTTCTGACAGCGGGAATTAATTATTAAATTAATTATTGTAACTTATATGTTTTGAATTTTGTAAAATAGATATCATTTTTGAATTCGGAATATCAAATATATCTTAGGGTGAAGTTTTGGTATTTTTCTGAAAAACTTCAATTTTTGATGAATAGTGAAACCACTAAGTGGTACTTAAAAAACTGATTTTTCGTTTAAATGAAATTTTACCACCTCTGTGTTTTGAATTTCAAAAATACAACATACATGGTTTTCATTAAGAAGTAAAATTTGGTTCAATGATATTAAAATAATTTTTTGGTGAATAGTAACTTTTAAGTTTTTAATCGCGATTAGAGGTAATTAGTGTAATTTAAGGTAAAAATAATGTTTTAATAATATGAAATGACCTTGACACATGTCATACCCTTATTGGATGTGTCATGGCCGACCAAGACAACCCATGGGTCTATTTGTGGGACCCCATGGAGCCACTTGGGTAAGATAAGGACATTAATGCCTTTTATTTAAAGTAAAAGTAAAAATGACACAAACATGTATTGTTTTACTAAAACAATTTTTACATGGGGTTATACAAGTCATATTTTTGACTATAAATATTCATTGGAAATATAAAAATATTTCCTACATCATATTATTTTTTTTATAATTTTTAGACATTAAATAAATTAAATTATTTATGACATCATGATGATGCAGCGATTACCTCATTATTTAACGATTTAAATAAAATGAAAATATAATGTTAACTCTAAGACCTACACATTTCAAAAACCTATTGGATCAGTATATTTCGAACCCTTATCACCTTATCCTAAAAATACATCAATGTGGGACCTTTAAAATCTGAAACGCATTTGAAAATAAAGTAACATTTTATAGCTTTCCAAGTGTGGCCCTCCTCTCCTCTTATAAAAGGTCTCCACCTCTACCACCTTACCCACACCTCTCAAGACTTTTTATCAGCCAACCCCTACCCATTTTGTATCTACACATCCCTATCTTACTCCTATAAGCCTCACTTTGGGCAGAAGTCTTCCCATGGAAGCCTTTGAGCCCAAATAAAAAAGAGTTACCCGTTTTAAAGGTAGTGTTTTCTCTTGTGTTCTTATGTTTTATTTTGCTTCTCCAACCCCCTAAACTCTTTTTTTTCATTTATTTTGTAACAACACCAGTATCATCAATATACTATGATGTTGTTATAATAAGGATTCGATCTACACTTAAAAACACCTACATCTAATGGTTAATGAGCATACTGTTTCCGTGGATAGCGAATTTCTGCCTCACGAAATGACGATTGTTCAATATTCTTCTAACACCTTAAAAGGTGGCCATTAAGATGTCACTATATTTATATATGATATATAATATGTTTATGTTTTACTTAAGATTCTGTATTTTTAATTTATGGCATACCTTTATGGTTTCCATTATGGATAAACGCGATATCTTCATTTTAGGAAGTTCGGACTACTGCCCCCTCAAAGTGATTTTATTCGTTAATACCATATGTGGTACGTATAAAGGATAGATTTAATTATATTATATATGATATTATACTGTAATTATAATATAACTTTATATAATTATTATTTCTTTCCATTAAAGTATGAGATAGAAATGAAAGTAGCGTTCATGCGTACGTATGGCTTACCGTCTCCATGAACGGTGTATTTCATTTCTTACCTTTAAATGATTATGTAATATTATAAATGCATGTATATACTGGATATATATGATATATATGGAATCTACATCATGAATATCATTCTTGAGATAATGGATATTTGACTACATGAACAACTTGTAAATATAAGAAGTTCACTTTCGACTCAAGTACCAAATATCGACAAAACGACCGTTATTAACTTAAATGATTACATAATGTTCATAACATGGTAATAAGTGATATAAAAGAAATAATGAACTTGAAAAAGGTTCTTAAGAAAGTATAAATTAACTCAATTTTATTATTCAGGAGATTAATGAACGATCGAGTCAAGTCGGATACGAGGTAAGGGAATTCATCTCAATCTCCTTTCATTGAGGCATATTATGTTTTATACACAACTTTCTTTTATACGATGTATAAACCCCTTTGACGTTTAAATTTATTCAAAAGGAATATTTTTATACGAATCGTTTACTAAACGACAAAAGGGAATGTTTTTTTTGTATGTATGCGGCGACAACGACTTCCCTACCGCTGTGACCATTATTTGACCTTCGACTTCCTCTACAAGCCATAACTTCTTTTAAAATGAAAATTAAATACCATGTTTTAATTTTATTTTATTTTGGAATTGAAAATGGTTTTCATAATGTTTTTATATCAATGTGTTGTATTGATATCTTGTGATTGAAAAGTGGAAATGTTATGTTTCCTTTATGCATGTTTTATGTGATATGATTATGTTTTGGTTCTTGGGAATTGTTATGAAGACAGCTGGTTTCGTGATAAACTAAGGGCGGGTGAGCCCGATATAGCTCTCCAATTCATTGGGTAACATGAAGGAGTTAAACGTTAAGGTTTCTCTGAAGATATTTAGGGAATATACCGTGATGGGTATTCCAAACGTAACCAAGAGGGTTACTCCCTACGTAAGAATGTTATGAATGCCTCAAGTTACCTTTATGTCTTATGATTTCTATGATTTATTCATGATTTGATGAGGTATTTTAAAGTTCTTATGTTTTATGGGTAAAGTATGATTTCATTCTTATGTATATATGAACTCATGTTTCCTTTCCATATTTTTATAACCCTTACTGAGCTTTTTATGCTCATCCCAAGTTTTTGAAATATTTATCACAGGTCAGGGGAATGGTACATGATATGATGATAGTGTCAAGAAAGTTTCAAGAAAGAATCCATGTTTTATTTTAAATATGTTTCTGTTGAAGGGAAAAATGAATACTATCTTTTATGTAACCACTTTTTTTAAATGTGGAATGTAATGAAAGTTTTATGATCTAATTATCTAAAACTCTAAACCTAAAAATATCCTCAATGTGTAATCTTATAATACCTCAAGATTAAGTAAGGTTTAAGGCTGGGGCCTTATAGTTGGTATTATAGGTCGGTTTAGATTACTTTAGGAGTTATAATTCTATTAAATTATTATCCGAAAATATTTTTTTATGGTCAAATTGAAAATGATATAGCATTTGAAGATTACCATGTTGCTTCATCTAGGAAATGTTTGTTAAGAATGGATTTTCATAGAGGAAACAAAACAGATTTTCTAGGAAGGCATACAGAGGGAAATGACCTTTCAAATCAGTATCATGAGATGGTCAGAATCAGAACTAAACAGTTTGTTGTAGTGATGGCTCATTTGACTCAGGTGAAAAATGTTGGTCATTTTTATTGATGATATTTTGGTGTTTTCTAAATGTAAAGAGGAGCATGAAATTCATTTAAGGGTTATTTTTCAAACCTTAAAAGAAAAGAAATTGTATGGGAAATTCAGTAAGTGTGAGTTTTGGTTGCAACAAATTTCTTTCCTTGGTCACATTGTTTCTAAAGATGGGATAACTGTTGATCCTGTAAAAAACAAAGGTTGTTGAAGAATGACCAAGACCCACAAATGTAACTGAGATTTGTAGCTTCCTTGGTTTGGAAGGCTATTACTGAAGGTTTGTTAGAAATTTTTCATGGTTATCTAGTCCAATGACTAAGCTAACTCGGAAGGGTGTTAAGTTTATCTGAACAAAATAATGTGATGATTGTTTTTAGGAGATGAAACGATGATTGGTGAATGCTCCAGTTTTGGAACTTCCTTCCAGGAATGGTGAGTTTGTTATATACAGTGATGCTTCGTTGAAGGGACTTGGTTGTGTCCTTATGCATAATGATCAGGTAATTGCTTATGCTTCACGTCAGTTGAAAATTCATGAGGTAAATTACCCTACACATGATTTGGAATTAGCTGTTGTTGTTTTCGCTTTAAAAATTTGGAGGCATCATTTGTATGGAGTAAAGTGTGAAATATATACCGATCACAAAAGTTTAAAGTATATATTCACTCAGAAATAATTGAACATGAGACAGAGGAGATGGCTAGAATTAATCAAGGATTATGATTGTACAATTCATTACCATCCAGGAAAAGCAAATAAAGTGGCTGATGCTTTGAGTCCAAAAAGTAATTATTCAGTAACAATGTTGCATTTGGAACATGATCCTTTGGTTAAGGATTTGATGAACTTTGGCATAGAAGTTGTTGGTGCAGGATTTCCTTCTGTTTTGTCTTAGGTATCAGTGAAATCTTCTCTATCAGATAGAATCAAGCAAGCATAGAAGCAAGACAACGAGTTGCAGAAAAAGGTAGAGCTAGTTCAGAAGGGTAAGTTGCCTGAATTCAACATTGATAATGATTGTGTTTTGAGATTTGGGAAGAGATTGTGTGTGCCTTTTGATTCACAGTTGAAGAGAGAGTTGTTATGTGAAGCTCATAGTTCTCAGTTTTCAGTTCATCCTGGAAGTACTAAGATGTACATAGATCTGCAGGAGTATTACTGGTGGGATGGAATGAAAAGAGATATTGCTGATTTTACAGTGAAGTGTTTGACATGTCAGCAGGTTAAAGCAGAGCGGCAGTTACCGAAAGGGATGCTTCAGCCTTTACCAGTACCAGAGTGGAAATGGGAGAATATATCCATGGAATTCGTTGTGGGATTGCCGAAGACACCTCGAGGTAATAATGAAATCTGGGTTATTGTTGATTGCATGACTAAATCTTCTCATTTCCTTGCTATACGAGATAATTTTTCCCTAGATCAACTTTCTCGTTTGTATCTTAAAGAGATAGTCAGGTTACATGGATTTCCCCTCTCCATTGTATCTGATCGTGGTCCCAAGTTTACTTCTAACTTTTGGAAAGGCCTTCAGAAGTTGTTGGGTACTGAATTAAATTTTAGTACAACTTTTCATCCTCAATAAGATGTGCAGTCAGAACAAACAATTCAGACTTTGGAAGATATGCTACGTGCTTGTTCGATGGATTATCAGGGAAGTTGGGACCAACATCTTTCTTTGGTTGAATTTTCATATAATAACAGTTTTCATTCCAGTATACAGATGGCACCATTTGAGGCGTTATATGGGAAGCGGTGTCGAACTCCAGCTTTTTGGGATGAAGTGGGTGAAAGGAACCTAATGGGACCAGAATTGGTAGAAGATATGGAATAAAAAGTTCAGTTGATTCAGAAACACATGAGAATAGCTCAGAGCAGGCAGAACAGTTATGCGGATAACCGAAGGAAGGATCTATCTTTCGAGGTAGGTGATCATGTTTTTCTCAAAGTTTCACAATGGAAAAGTGTGATGCAATTTGGTAAGAAAGGAAAGCTGAGTCCAAGGTTCATTGGACCATATGAAATTCTGGAGAGAGTTGGATCAGTTTCCTACCGAGTGGCTTTACCTCCTATTTTATCTCAGGTACACAATGTTTTTCAAGTTTCGATGTTGAGAAAGTATATCCCAGATCCATCTCATGTTTTGAGCCCAGAGGTAGTTCAGTTGCAAGAGAATCTCTCTTATGATGAACAACCAGACCATATTCTTGACTGAAGGGAGAAAGTGTTGCGAAATAAGGTAATTCACTAGGTAAAGGTTTTGTGGAAAAACCATATGGTTGAAGAGGCAACGTGGGAATCTGAAAATGCTATGAGTGATAAATACCCCCACTTATTCGATAAGTAAATAAATTGCGGGGACGCAATTTTCTAAAGGGGGGAAGGATGTAACATCCCAAGTAAGTAATGAATAATAGATATAGTTATCTATGTCTATTTATGAATTAGATAGTGTTTTAGAGGCTTAAAATGAGAATAAATCCAACCTAGAGCATGAAATACTCTAATATTTTTAAAATATTATTTTACCGCCTTTTGATGGCGAACCATTTTTAAATATATATTTTGACACTTTAATAATCTATTTTTGTCAAAATAAACTTATTCTTTATGATTGGGACATTGAAATTTACTTTGGATAAATTTCTGGTATTATTCTGACAGTGTTCTTTTTTTAATGAATAGTGAAAAATGTTGTATTTTAATTCAAAACCTCTTTTTAATCTAATTTATTTATATTATTAAATTATCTTTTTATTTGGTTTTAAAGTTAAATTAGAATATATTTTTACCATTTAATCCAATAGTGGTCGTTGGAATTAATTTCACTTTAAAATTGGACTTAAACTAGTGTCAATCATTTGATATATATTGTTTCATAAAAACATGCTATTTGTTCTGACAGCGGGAATTAATTATTAAATTAATTATTGTAACTTATATGTTTTGAATTTTGTAAAATAGACATCATTTTTGAATTCGGAATATCAAATATAGCTTAGGGTGAAGTTTTGGTATTTTTCTGAAAAACTTCAATTTTTGATGAATAGTGAAACCACAAAGTGGTACTTAAAAAACTGATTTTTCGTTTAAATAAAATTTTACCACCTCTGTGTTTTGAATTTCAAAAATCTGACATACATGGTTGTCGTTAGGAAGTAAAATTTTGTTCAATGGGATTAAAATAATTTTTTGGTGAATAGTAACTTTTAAGTTTTTAATCGCGATTAGAGGTAATTAGTGTAATTTAAGATAAAAATAATGTTTTAATAATATTAAATGACCTTGACACATGTTCTACCCTTATTGGATGTGTCATGGCCGACCAAGAAAACCCATGGGTCTATTTTTGGGACCCCATGGAGCCACTTGATTAAGATAATGACATTAATGTTTTTTATTTAAAGTAGAAGTAAAAATGACACAAACATGTATTGTTTTACTAAAACAATTTTTACATGGGGTTTTACTAGTCAGAATTTTTACTATAAATAGTCATTGGAAAGATAAAAATATCTCCTACATCATAGTATTTTTTTATAATTTTTAGACATTAAATAAATTAAATTATTTATGACATCATGATGATACCGCGATTACCTCATTATTTAACGATTTAAATAAAATGAAAAGATAATGTAAAATCTAAGACCTACACATGTAAAGAACGTATTGGATGAGTATATTTATAACCCTTATCACCTTATCCTCAAAATACATCAATGTGGGACCTTTAAAATCCGAAACTCATTTGAAAATAAAGTAACATTTCATACCTTTCCAAGTGCGCCCCTCCTCTCCTCTTATAAAAGGCCCCCACCTCTACCACCTTACCCACACCTCTCAAGCTTTTGGATCGGCCAACCCCTAACCATTTTGTCTCTACACATATCTCTCTTACTCCTAGAAGCCTCACTTTGGGCATAAGTCTTCCCAAGGAAGCCTTTGAGCCCAAATCAAAAAGAGTTACCCGTTTTAAAGGTAGTGTTTTCTCTTGTGTTCTTATGTTTTATTTTGCTTCTCCGACCCCCTAAACTATTTTTTTCATTTATTTTGTAACAACACCAGTATCATCAATATAATAGGATTTTTTTATAAGAATTATTTGAGCTACACTTACACACACCTACATCTAATGGTTAATGAGCATACTGTTTCCGTGGATGGCGAATTTCCGTCTCACGAAATGATGATTGTTCAATATTCTTCTAACACCTTCAAATGTGGCCATTAATATGTCACTATATTTATATATGATATATAATATGTTTATGTTTTACTTAATCTTCTGTATTTTTCATTTATGGCATACCTTTATGGTTTCCATTATGGATAAACACGATATCTTCATTTTAGGAAGTGCAGACTACCGCCCCCTCAAAGTGATTTGATTCGTTAATACCATATGTGGTATGTATAAAGGATATATTTAATGATATTATATATGATATTATACTGGAATTATAATATACATTTATATAATTATTATTTATTTCCATTAAAGTATGAGATAGAAATGAAAGTAGCGTTCATGCGTACGTACGGCTTACCGTCTCCATGAACGGTGCATTTCATTTCTTACCTCTAAATGATTATGTAATATTATAAATGCATGTATATACTGGATATATATGATATATATGGCATATACATCATGAATATCATTCTTGAGATAATGGATATTTGACTACGTGAACAACTTGTAAATATAAGAAGTTCACTTTTGACTCAAGTAACAAATATCGAAAAAACGACCGTTATTAACTTAAATGATTACATAATGTTCATAACAAGCTAATAAGTGATATAAAAGGAATAATGAACTTGAAAAAGGTTCTTAAGAAATTATAAATTAACTCAAGTTTATTATTCAGTAGATTAAAGAACGATCGAGTCAAGTCGGATATGAGGTAAGGGAATCCGTCTCAATCTCCTTTCATTGAGGCATATTATGTTTTATACACAACTTTATTTTATACAGTGTATAAACCCCTTTGACTTTTACATTTATTCAAAAGGAATCTTTTTTATACGAAGTGTTTACTAAACGAAAAAAGGGAATGTTTTTTTGTACGTATGCGGCGACAAGGACTTCTCCGCCGCTGTGACCATTATTTGAGCTTCAGCTTCCTCTAAAAGCCATAACTTCTTTTAAAATGAAAAATAAATACCATGTTTTACTTTTATTTTATTTTTTTATTGAAAATGGTTTTCATAATGTTTTTATATCAATGTGTTGTATTGATATCTTGTGATTGAAAAGTGGAAATGTTATGTTTCCTTTATGCATGTTTTATGTGATACGATTATGTTATGGTTCTTGGGAATTGTTATAAAGATGGGTGGTTTCATGATAAACTAAGGGCGGGTGAGCCTGATATAGCTCTCCAATGCATTGGGTAACGTGAAGGAGTTAAACGTTAAGGTTTCTCTGAAGATATTTAGGGAATATATCGTGATGGGTATTCCAAACGTAACCAAGAGGGTTACTCTCTACGTAAGAATGTTATGAATGCCTCAAGTTACCTTTATGTCATATGATTTCTATGATTCATTCATGATTTTATGAGGGATGTTAAAGTTCTTATGTTTTATGGGTAAAGTATGATTTCATTCTTATGTATATATGAACTCATATTTCCTTTCCATATTTTTATAACCCTTACTGAGCTTTTTATGCTCATACCATGTTTTTGAAATATTTTTCACAGGTCAAGGGAATGGTACATGATATGATGATAGTGTCAAGGAAGTGTCAAGAAAGAATCCTTGTTTTATTTTAAATATGTTTCCGTTGATGGAAAAAATGAATACTATGTTTTATGTAACCACTTTGTTTAAATGTGGAATGTAATGCAAGTTTTATGATCTAATTCTCTAAAACTCTAAACCTGGAAAGATCCTCAATGTGTAATCTTGTAATAACTCAAGATTAAGTAAGGTTTAAGGCTGGGGCCTTATATTGCATTTCTCGGATTCTTCAGGTGGTTTATGGTTTATTTTTTTCATGTGTTTTCAATTGATTTTCATTTATCCATTAGTTATGTGGGTCTCTATTTTTTTTAATTTTTTAATTATATTTTTTGGGACTTGAATGTTTTCTCGTGAATATTTCACTAATGCTTCATAGATTTGGATATGGTGTAATTTTTTAGGGTGCCACCAACATTTGATTTTATTTTGAAGATGGGGTTTGATATTGGAGGTGTTATTAAAGATCTTAGACCTATCTATTTTTATAAT
This sequence comes from Viscum album, assembly GCA_963277665.1. Taxonomy (NCBI): domain Eukaryota; kingdom Viridiplantae; phylum Streptophyta; class Magnoliopsida; order Santalales; family Viscaceae; genus Viscum; species Viscum album. The sequence continues at coordinate 1,890,878,596 of OY728158.1, read as the reverse complement.
CTTACTTTTGGTGGGAATGTAATTTGGAGATGGAAGTGGTTGATATGGTTCCCAATTGAATTTTACTTGAATGGGTCATAAAATTCAAATTCAATGGGATTATGATCAAGATTTTATATCAAATAACAAGTTTATCAAATTAGTTATGTATTGCCATAGATAAAATCAACTAAGAATAATCCAATCTAGTTCATAAAAATACCTAAAGTATTCCTCCCCATACAACAGAGGCCATCGACTGGTGGAAAGATTCTATGATGAACATATAAGAGACTATAATCTATATATCATAACCATAAATAAAATTAAATAACCTAAATTCTATCCCTGAAAGATAATCTTGTCATGTAATTTTATAATTATATACAAAGAAAACCATAAAAAAATAAACATACACTTTTCTATAGTAAATGAAAAATGTAGGCATATATTCATATATCTCAAAACTCACTCCCCAAGTTGATCACATATATATAATCAATCAATAATTAAAAAATATAATATTCTCCACTACAAACATTAATCCTCGCTTCACCCTATCTTTGATCTCTATTGATCTATTCCAGCCCAATCCTATGTGTAACCTTTTATCAAACTTTTATACCAGACATGATGTTTTAGTGTGCACCAATGAGAGTAGAAAAAGTGTGGGAAATATATCTCATTTGGTTGTCACAAATTCCCCTTAATATATTCCATCATACACATGTTCATTCATGAGATAAATTAATAAACTACATATATAATATAAAACCATGTGTATCAAGTCTTGGTGTGGTAACTAAATAACTATAAAACCTGGATATATTTGGATTATCCAACATTAGAGAATATAGTAACCTTGTATAAAAAACCAAATCATACCCTATTACTCTAGGATGGGTTTTATACTACGTTACAACCTCCACCTTCTCACATAGGATATGGTTCATACCGAATAATGACATCATCCTAGAAAGTCTTAACCTCTACCCTCTCATCCAATATAGGGACTTACACCAACCAAAATCTCTACCCTGTCTCTCTAGGTAGGACCACATACAAAGTCTTGACCTCTACCCTCTCACTCGAGGTAGGGTACCATACCAAATATAGACCTCTTCCCTTTCAATGGGGGTATGGTCCATTACTAATTCTTGAGATCTTCCTTCTCACTCAGGTTAGGGTCCCATATTTAATCTTGACATCTATCATTTCACTAAGGGCAGGGGACTATAATATGTCTCTAGATATACCTTATCACTTAGAATAGGGATCCATACTGAATATAAACAATTACAATTTCACTTAGCATAGTTCCCTATACCAAGTCTCAACCTCTACCATGCCACTCAGGGTATGGTTCAATACAAATTGTTGACCTTAAACCTCTCACTAATATCAAGGTACCATGACAAATCACAACCACAACCCTCCAACTCAAAGTTGGGTTCCATATCAATCCTCATCAACCACCAAAATCAACACATGATATTTTTAAGGTATATTTATAGACTCATTACATATATCTCATCATCTCATTTCCCAACTATTATAAGAGGATGATCTCAATATTTAAACTCTAATAAATTAGTGTGGGTTATAACCCTTCCTTATTCTTCAACAACCATAAGTCCATACCTAGATCATTGTTAGAGGATATCCCTTAAACAAATCAAACATAATTGACCAATAAAAGTTACCCAACATAAAATATTATCATAGGATTTCCTCACCATTATTGGCCTCGTTACATAGGGCACATCATGAAGAACCATTTATCCCACCCATATTAATTGATGGAGGAATATATTAGGTTTCTTAACCCTAAAATAGAACCTTCTAAATAATACCAGCTTGTACCCAAAACTCCCAAAATGTTTCAATATCCTATAGGCCCACCTAATCATATCAATAAATGGATTATCTAATCCCTTCCAATTTCTATATCACATCCTCGATCCTGATTTATATAGTCCTTCCAAGCCAAAACTTCTACAGATATTTGGGAAAATGCTTCTAAGATATTAATACAATTCCAATAACTTGTACTTGGGACCCATCTCATATATCTTATATAAGAGATTTCATTCCCATAATATAGAGAAATCCCTCTTCACCACACTATATTGATCCCCATAGGACTTATTATTCTTATCACATGAACTAAGGATAATATCTACCATCAAGAGAATAGCCATAACCATTCATGTTATGTACGACCATCCCACCCATCTTTATAGGCCTAAGATTCTCATACCTATCAAGATAGTCCTAGGGAAACCAACCGATGTAATTTATAATTTATCTAATGTCCAAATACCAATTATAGGATCTTAAACCCCTCATTTTGAATCCTCAATCTCATTGGAGACGTAGTCTAGATAATGTGGTACACCATAGATCACTCACTCTAAGTAGGACTTTTAGGCAGAATGTCAGCTAACTATCCCCTAGGTCACTCTTAGCCTATTTCAAATCTACCGAAACATAAATCCCCATGTAATAATGAAAATTCATATTTAGATATGTATATGGTAAAGCATAATAGTGATTACCTACCTTGATATATATTTATTCACCTTAAGCCTATGTCTATAAATCCTGCGTTAATCTTGTGAAATACCATGCCAAGATACATAATGTCATGAGACCTTCTCTTATAAAAAAGGTTTAAATAATTAATTATAACAATTTATAATTAATAAAACAATTCAAAACAAGGTGATATATCCCTGTACAACTCATTGAACCATACCGTAACACTTATACCATGACCAATCATGTGAAGAAGATCCATGGTACACCTAGGATGCCTCTACAAACAAAATCCACAACATAAAATACCCTTTTAATAAATAATTTAATCCAAATTACGTGTAAAATGTGGAAGATATAGGAAAATAGATGATAAAACATTCCTATATCAAAATGGAAAGTTATTGAATGCAGTCATCATCTCTTAGAATACTTGATCCATTATTTTCTAAAGAGTCTTTATTTAAAATAGTTCAAGCATGATCTTATGGAATCTTTAATAAATCATAAACAATAAAAACCTAAAATAAAATATGATACAAAGAAGAAACGAATATGTATAGGGGAAGGATATTACCTTAATTTGACATACAAAACTAGGAATCAATCAAGAGGGGTCCATAAAGATAAAATAAGGGGGTAAATGTTGCAGAAACTTCCTTTCTCGAGCACTGAAATTGGTAAAAATAAAGGTCAGACCAATCCCAAAATTATGGGTTAGTATGTATTAAATGAAGGACATATAACCCACTAATAAAATGATAATCTTTCACTAGGTACCCAATAATCTATCAACCACTTAGTGGAGTTCCCCTAGACACCTAGTGGTACACTGGGGGACTCAACCCCTTTGCCTCATCCACCCAATACCCAATGAATATTTATCAGTAACATAGTGGTAAATAAAATATTTATGTAGTTTACTATCCATCTTATATTTTTTCTAAACACCCAAGCCACATTCCGAGCCTCCCAAAAATACCCAAACACATCTAAATATACCTTCTAGTTATCTTCCAACACTTATAATTCCAATATAAATCCATATTCTCAAATCAACCCTATTCCAAGACAGAAATTAAAATTCCCTTTCAAATTAAAATCTCATAATTGAATGGGTTGTTAAAAACCCTTCACTATTAAATTCATCACCCCTAATTAGTAGTTGAAAACATCCGCCAATGTCCAATTCATCCATAATAATCTAACACCACTCTCCAATCCTAATAAAAAACTGAGCTAGTCTACATTAAATTATCCCCATACTAAACCTTTATACACCAAAATTATTTTACAAATCCTTGGAATGACCATTAGGAAATAAAATCGGCATCATGAATAAAACATTTGATGTTTTTTCCACCTCACTATATCTAAATATTCACAAAACCCCAGTCGACCCTCATCTAGCTTCCCTTTCCCTAAAACACCCTATTTCATATGTTGAAATGATATCAAATCAATCTGATCATGATTCCTTATTTCAAAGAGGCGTCACGGAGTCATCAGAAACTCACATTGAAGTCTAAGATAACATTAATAGTGAATTCCAATGAAAAATCCTCAATCTATAAAAAAACCCATATAATATCCCCTTGATCACTGATATACTCTCGATTAAATTCAATTTAATCTAAATATAAAATTCTAAAGATGAACACTTACCCTAGAAATGACTCTATCTGAACACAATGAATGATTTCTAAATATATTATTTCTTCAATAATGAAAGGAAATTCACCTTCTTTCACACCAATATCCTGAGTGATTCCTTAATCTTCCACCAACCAATTTCCTATAAACTATGATCTTACTTATGTAAGGAGCATTCATAATGTAATTGATAATGTACAACACACCATATGAGTTTCCTTATCACTATATTCTTCAATGAATATAATTTAAATACACATCCCATACTCTTTGCATTTTCAATGTTAATGATTAATTGTAAAAAACCCACTTATACCTGAGTTCCAATGAGAAACAATTATACCCACCAATTCCAGGAATATTGAAACTCCACCCGTAAAATTCACAAAAACTCACTTGAAATGAGGGTTAAAACCTTAAATGTTCAATAGTTCACTCCTCATTATATAAAATCTCTCACTAATCCTTGACCACAAAACTATATAAGACACAACCTCACAGATATTCTTTTCTCCCTATGAAAAACTCATCTCATCTTGAATAACCAACATCATGCCTCATAGTTAAATCCAAAATATCACTGTACTTTAAAACCAAACCATTTAACTGCAAAAAAAAATGATTTATTACTCACCCTTTAAACCTCAGTATACTTACCTCAAGATAATGATCTCAAATGTCATCATCTAATAAAATTATCAAGCCTCCACCATTAGTAAAACTTATCATGTTCTTATTTTTTAAAATTCTTATTGATGTATTATTTTTTTGCATAAGGAACTCCTCCCATCAAATGTTTTTTAAACCCAACACTTTGGCATCTCATAAATCCCATATTTTATCTCCCTATAAGGTAAATAGATACACAAAACCAACCAAATCCCCATGAATTACCTCTGATAAATCATAATCTCATGTCACTTTCCACCATACCATCATTAACACACCTCTATAGTTATCTTAGAACCAAGAAAATTTCCAAGGGATCCATAAATGGACCATTCCAATACTCCATATAAAAAAGTTTCATGACATGTGACTTGGTTAATTATTCCCTCACATTTTAATTTTTCCTGAAATATAACACCCACACTCACTATCATTTTTCAAGTATAGAGTGATCCTCCTAATAACCCTCTAAAATGATCATACCACTTCTCATCCAAATAAATTAAAAATATTAATTGGTATACACTCCTATATCACATGATCATACAAATGACTCATTTTCCAATGATCCTCCTTTCAACTATCCAAGGATTCTATGATTAATCAACTATCTATACAGCCCTTGTATGTTATCCTGTAACCCTAGAAGAAATCTCATTGTTTATTTTACAATGTGTTTCATCTGATTCATGCATTTGGAGGGTGAGTGTAATATTTTTCCTTATATTCCTCTCATGAATTGGGTTTTTATGAACTTGTCACCCCTCCTCCATGGTGCTTGGTTTGTTTCCCTATATTATCGCTATTCAAAGGCTGGTGGCCTCTACCACCATGATTATATCTGTTGGAACCTTATAGAAACAAGATAATGGAATGTTGGTTCCTCCTTCCATGGATTCCTCCTTGGAGAACGTTTCCTACTATAGTTATACCTTTTAGATTTAATCCATGTTCATGAAGCTCATTACCAATAACATCTTGAGGTTGACACCATTTAATTATGTTTCTTATTCCATGATAGATCAGCTACTTGCAATCAGAGAATATGGTGATGTTTGAAACATGTGTATATATATGGGTGTTGGGTGTGTTGAGAACCTATGCATTCATTCTCTTTAAAAGTATTGGGCATATCATTCATAAGGAATGAAATTTTCAAGAACTATGGAGTCTCATGTTAGTCAGGGGGTAATTTGAATCCGATGTATAAGGACGTTGAGGCTTCTTACATTGGGAATCCCATGTTCATTGAATGAGGTAGTGATTACATATAATCTGATGGGGTCAAAGTTATAAAATATTATGAGGATATGTTGGTCATCGATTTAACATCTTGTGGGGATGGGTTGGTCATATGTTTAACATCTTGTGGGGAAATGTTGTCCATAGATTTAACATCTGGTTGGGACATGTTTTCCACAAGTTTATCTTATTGTGGATAGAGGTTGGACAATGATTAAATGACTTATAGATACATTTTTTTCCAAGGTTTAATGTCTTGTGAGGAAATTTTGGTTACTAATTTTATATCTTATGGTGAAAATCTGGTTATAGATCTAATGTCTTGTATATATAGGTCAGTGGGATCTTAGTATGTTCTTATGGTGAAGATGATCAAACATTGGAGTCTCGCCCTTCCAAGTGGAAGACATAAAGATTTAATGGTGGTGTTGTAGCATCAATATTGAAACATGGGGAAGAATCCCAACTATTTTTTGAGTGGACATCAAGGAGTCATCCAACATACCATATTAAGAGAGAGGAATCAAAACCTACATAGTTCAGGTGCACAGTTTCAGCTCAAGTGTCCTGAATAATCCTTGAAAATAATTACATGTAGTATATATTTCCCCATCAAAAATTGAACAACAACATGTGATAGTGTGGGTTTATGAATGGAGGTTTCCCATGGTAGGTGGCTTATCCTGGGGGAGATGGTGTGGGGATTACGCATGCAGGCTGCTCATTGTAGGTGTCCCATACCATGTTGGGGAAGGAGGTGTCATCCCATGGTGATAATACATGGGAAATATTATTTTCACTACATATGGTTGGAGGTTTGGGGTCATCCATTTCCATTCACACATGAGGTATCATATATTCACCATAAATTTTAGGTTTATAGTATGTCGTTTTGTGTTGTGGATGTTTTCAAGATGTTTAATATTGTATGAATATATGTGGGGGTTATGTAGTTTAATGTGTTGTAGTTCAGATATTATGGGGCCTCTTATCAAGTAGACCATTTCCAAGTAAGAGAGGAGGATATGATATTAGACCTCCCTATAGGTAAAGGTGAGTGGTTTCCCTTGAAGATTACAACTTTTGGGATTATGTGTTTAATGCATAATTTTCTTCTGGGTAGATCACGAAATAAACACCTCTATGTTGTAGTGGAAAATAGGGAGCCCTATATTAGGGATCCTATTATTTGGAGAAAGAGTGGATACAACTATCCAAGTCTTCTTTCATGAAAGGAGGCTATACAAGAGAACTAATGATTCCATCCATGCAAACTATTAGGGAACATATGAACCCAGTTTGTATGGGTATTTCACCATTGATCACTTAAGTTGGGTCTACTAAAATGAATCATCAAGACGGGGCCTTACAATTAGATTTCATGAAGGTTTTAGGTTTCATGTAGGTTAGGGGATTCATAAAGGTATGAGATTTATGAAACATAGTGTAACTACCTTTTGTAACATCTTAATAATCAGGTAATAGTTTTCGTGAAGGGTAGTTAACTTGTGAAACCCTAAGATATTAAAGTGTTATTCCTCTATCTTGAAGTCTATAGACATTCATGAAGGTAATTTTATCCATGCTCTTTTAGTTTCAAGGCTTCATGGGAAGATTTTTTGGAATTATGTAAACATGTTGGTATCTAGATCATATATTTCTCATGAAGGTTGACATTTTTCAAATTCAGAGATTTTGGAAGATGTATAAAGGTTACATCCCCTTAATTTTTAGATGTAGGGAGGTATTTATAGGATTCATAAAGGTGGGAAGGTTAATTTAATGAATCATTCCATCCAAGAGGTTTGTTTCATGAAAGTATGAACTTGGGTGGTGACCATCGCCCACAAACATACTTTTCTTGAAGGTTACTATCATTCATCTGAGTTATCTATCACGCTAGGAGGTAGAAATTCATGAAAAAATTACTATTTTCATGGTTTTTAATTTCATGAATATTTTCTATTTTGAATATTTTGTTTCTGTTTTAGCTCAAATCTATCTTCGAACACCCATGCATTCTTTGACGACTATTTTTTTGCATAAAAAATCCCCCCCTTAAAATGGAAGAGTTAATAGAAATAAGTAAGCACATTATCCTGGACATGCTCATGCACGAAAAAATTTATATGGTATTGTGTAACATAAGATTGGGGAAGAATAATTTTTTTATTTTTGGTCTGATCTATTTCTTTTATGTTTTTTTTTCACTACATACATGGGATGGTATGAATTCACGAACCTGGTCTCTCCTCCTAGGATAACCTTCTGACCATCAATATTATACATTTATAAGAATTGTACTCTACTATTGGGGTAGGTTGGAATTCTCACAAAGGATGGGATGGTAGAAAATTTTATACTTCACCCATTCTCTCTCCCAATGGGGATGATCATAGATAACAGCTTTGGGTCAGTAGAGAAGTAGTCATATCTCTTATCCATTCAAGGTGGATTAATGGAGGAAAGGGTTTACTATTTTTTTTAAAAACCATATTCCCCATACCAGTTTCCTCTCAAATTGTTTTATTTCTAGAGGTTGACCCCCAAGTTTTAAAATGGGGTGTGGTTAGAACCAAACCCTTCATTCCCCTGGTAGATATAGTCTATGTTAACACAAGAATATTACATGGGATTAAATGAGATTCTTCCATCCAAGGATTCTTATACACTCTACCACAAGTATATTCAGATCTAGAAGAGTGTGTAAGCTAATGACATGCTAAGGTGAAAAATTGTTCGGGTTGAAATAAAAGAGGGATCCTTTCCATATTTGGTATGAGGGTGAAGAAAAAAAGGGTTAACACTAAGCAGGAAGATCCAACCAAATTAGAGGAGTGGATGGTGATTCTCTAGAATGTGTGTAGTTTTGGGCCCAAGGATCCCGCAAAAGAGGCCCCAGGATGAAGGAGGACCCTCCGAGGAGATTATGAGGGCACATGTTTTGTCTTTGGGGAAGTGTATGCACTACACAAACATACCTATTGACAACTTATTCACCAATTACTTGAGGATATTAGATATGTTCCAATAAATGAACTCCTTCAAAACAATATGGCTACATCTTTAGGTTTATGGGATTCACCTTATCAGGATGTTCCATGCTAAGATGGTATTCTAGGATCTGTGTGTTGATGTGGTGGAATTAATTAAGGAACTATAGGATATGATACACTCATGTGTCATGGTGTTCCCCCTAATAGACTTGGTGATGATACTATTTGATATTCCCTCCCCTATGGACCTCCTAGGGGGTCAATCACCTGTATTCATGGATGACCATGAGGGTTCTATCAAGGAGGAATCTCGGGCGATAGATTCTTTTATATACTCCATAGTAGGAATTTAATCTACTTTTTAAGTGGTAATTTTCTAATTTTTAGGGGATAAGGTTAACTTCTAACCCTTTCGAAAATATTTTCCCAACCCTTTTTGACTTGTGTATTAATCAATAGGAATAATTGAAGGGAATATTTATGATTATTTTTTGGGTGAATAGCATGCCTTGAACCCTAAATTTGGGAATATAGCATATTCCTCGGATGTTGTGATCACATGAAGTCAATCAGCTATCATCAAATAACTACTTATAGCTAGAGTTGAGTTTCAATTGCATCATGAACCGCTTGGTAATTATGAGTCCTTACTATTCCCTATTAAGTTAAAGGAATTTACTTTTAACACCCTATTTGGGAATTCATATTATTTATTGTAGGGTAAACACATATGGATAAGGAATAACCCATGACAGGTGATGCCTTAGTCTCTATTGATATCCCATCAATGTAAATGCTTATAGTGAACATCACTAACCTACTATCTGGTCTTTACAATTCCTATAATCCTTCCCCATTTTTATCTTTATACTCTTTTTATCTCCCACAAGTTGAGTCCGGAAAACCATGTATCTTAATAGAAGTTCAAACCATATTGAGATACCATTATCTAGAGGCATTCCATGAGCTAGTAGGACCTATAACTAAGGTGGTGGTGGTCGAAACTACAATCTCATCAGGGGTAGAAAAGTTTGTTCCCTCAAAAAAAGAAGTCGATTAGTCGAATTTTTTTATCCTACCCCAAAGGCACTAAAAGAAGTGGTGACTGGAGTTGCGGGATCAGTAGTTTTGACTGATGAGTCTATGGTGGGTGAGCCTGTTCCAGATGTTCCATAATAAGTGGTAGGAGAAAGATACTTTCTTCTAGAAATACATTCCTACATATCTACATAAATTTTTGTAGATGATCTTATGGTTGAGTATTTGAGACATGTATTCAATACTGTTCTTTCACAGGGACTCAAGGATTATAGATCTGATGTGGATGAGTAGAACTAGATCATATGAGGTGGATAATGGAGGAGTGTGCATAATTTCATCACCCTCACATTTTTGGATCATCTACTTAGTCAGGTGGGATCCCCCACCCATTGGATTGTAATTTTGGGGACTAAAAATGTGGACTATAGGGTTATCCATGATCTTTCTTCATATTTCCTCAATGATAGATTGTGGGAAGAGTAGAAATAGTTTGAAGTTTCCCGGTACAAGGATAAATCTATTGGAACTAACACATTCAATGTGGAGGAGAAAGATATTTCCTAGTGGAAAGTGGATGCACATCAACACAATGTTGTCATCACTGTCAGGGCAGAGATAATAAACTATAGAAGGGATCATCTATAGATGACCAAGGTTAAAGTAGTAGAGGTAGTATCCATGTTTGTGGAGTTTATAGGTATATAGGGTTGACTGTAGGTTTGATCCAATGAGGTTCTCCTTATTAGAGAAAATGAAGTGCTAGAACTAGCTAAGTGGCGATGAGTCATCGAGGCCATTTGATAGATTTTGGTCAGATTGAAGCAGTACTTAGCCTATGATGTGTTTTAGGGTAATTTATTTGGTTAAAATAAGAAGAGGATCTATCCTATGGATTAACCTCCTCAATAATGACTTCATAACTATTAGTTTCAATTCACAATATTCTAATACTTTTTTTTGTTGCATCTCAATCATAATAGAAAGAAAATCAACTATAAACATCCAGAACCATGTGATTCATGATCGGTTTGAGAAATAACAGATAAATATAATACCACTCACTTATATGAGAGTTCCAGCAAGGGACTAAACAAATGGTGTCTAAATTATTGTCCAACCACCAAGAATGTTCTAACTAGGAAATCCTTGGTTGAATAGTGGGAATCTACACAGCTGAATTACTTTACCAACACATGAGGGTGCATGATCAGAGTAATTCATAGGGTATTGGGTTCTACCTAAATCAAGGGGAGAAAATAAGATGTGATTTGAGATGTCTAAAGAAATGAAAAAAATTAGTTTCATGCTGATAGAGGATGCCTGTTGAACAAGATTGAAATACAGATTCCAAAATCATACTATTATAAATGGGGACCTACAAATGAGGTTCAATCATTGACCATGTTTAAAACAAAATACCAATCAAATTGTATTCTAGGGTCTTTTATGTAAAGTTCTCAGGATAGAAGGAAATCTATTTTTTCTAGGCACCATCTCCGTTATGGGTATTATTTTGACAAGGAAGATGAGGGGTTCCAAAATCAATGGATAAATGAAGCATGGGCATGGATTGAGGGAATTATTTGATTATGTTATATAATCTCAAGATTATTCCACCATATTTCTAATAACATTGGGTGGGATTATTGATTTAAGAAAAAGTTTAACTTTCCTTCCACGTGGAATGTCATCTTGGTTACCAAAAGATGGTCAATGAACACAAGTGGTACGAAAAGTGACTAGAACCAATGAGGAAAAGGTCAAATAAATAAATTTCTTAAGATAATTTTCTATTTTAGATTGTTTAATTTTTATTGGAAGTTTTTAGTTTAAAAATTGTTGAAAGGATGTTGAACGTGTAGTTTAATGTCATATAGTGGGGAAATTTGACTGCTGAATTTGTTGTTTATATAGCATTAAAAATGGTGTTATATAGTTTAGTTTCATATGGTTAGGAAGTGTGTAGTACTATATAGCATCTTGTGACCAATACGTGTGAACTAGCACAAATTAAAACCCACCCTTTAAGGTAATGGGTGGTAACTTCGAAAATTTCGTGTGATAGAGGGGGAGTTAAGGTTTGTCCTGAGCATTTTTCTTGAACTAGTGGGTATATAAGACATAACCAATACTCTTGTTGGGGATTAGTGATGATTCTCACCAGATTTTTTCCACATCAATTAACACCCTATTTTTTTCCCAAGTCATGAGGGTAAGTTGGTTAGATAATGTTTTACTTCTTCCTAGGTTCCCACTATGGTTTTCTAAACTAAAAGATATATGTGCCTTTTTTCCTAGTACAGTTTACTGTCATGATTTTCAGACATGACAAGTATATTTTTAGGGACATTCTTATAGTGGATTTATATAGTTTAAAGTCATAATGTTTGAACTGGGAATCATAGTTTAAGGTCATAGAGTATGGACCATATGGTAGAGATTATGTGTTATGGGAAGAAATATAAACCCGATGTCACACAAGTTTTCACATAGTTTATGTTCATAATGCATGGACCGTATTGAAGTCACTATGGCTAAATATGTGGAAAGGGACACAAAAAAGGCATGGGTAGAGAGAGTATTTTTAGTTGGGCCCAGTATAGGATATCTAAGAGTCATTATACATCTTATTCCACTCGGAATTAATATACACATAGTTATTGAAGTACGCCTGGTAGAAGATCAATGTTGGAAGGGGAAATCTTCTCAAGCTAGTATGCAACAAAAGGAGGGGTTTTTAGATTGATGAAGCACCATAGGTAGGGAAAACATAATTAAGATCAGTAGAAAATGGGGTCTATTTTCACATAGTTTAAGGTCATAATTCTTGGACCATTCCCACTACCATTTGAAAGTCATAGATCATGGATAATGAGAGATATTTGTTCTAGGGATGTTCATTCAATACAAAAGGAAATAAAACTTGACGTGAAGAGAGGTACAAGGAGACCTAGGGAGAAGTGAGACATCCATGAGATAAATTTCATTCAATTTAAGTTCATGATGATTTTTCCAAGGATCATAGTTTATGGTCGTAGAGTTTGGATTGTATGGAGGTTGTTGAAATGGTTTTGTCCACCAATCACATATAAATTCATCATAAAGAGAGAGTTGTTGGTAAAAATGCTAGATAACATAGTCCCAACTGATGGGGTATTTATAGTTGGGTTGGGAATATAATGTATATGCATTACAAAATATCACATTACATCAAGAGTAAATACACATGTTGTTCTATAACATTACATAATAAGAGAATAACATTTAAAGGGTGTTATCCTCTTGAGAAAGGATGAGAAGACAACTCTATTGTTTATAGTTTTATACAAAAAGACACTAGTTATTCATTTTAAGGTTATGAGGATAGGTAAAAAGGGTTATTATACCATTTTAGATTCATGGAGGTGGGAATACATGCATTAGAGTGTAATAAGGTCATAATTGTTAGAGTAAAGGTGTTTGTGTCGTGGGGGTGTTCCAATAGCACATAAGGGAATAAATATGGCACATAGGGAGTGGTAAAGGAGACCTAGTGCTATGTGAAGTATCCTTGTATGGAGTTGTACAATATTTATGTTCATGATGCTTGAACCAAATGGTATGTTTCCCAAATAAATTTTAGTGGCATGCAGGAGTAGCAACCCAATGTGAAGAGAGCGCCAAGGAGGCATGGTGCCACATGGAACAACCTCAAGGGAAGTTAAACCTAGTTCATGTCATAATGATTGGACATGGGATCCAAGTTTAAGGCCATATATTTTGGACCACATGGTGGAGGAATCATTCCATTGAGAGAACTCATATGTGTGTCGACCATGCTTGGGAAAGACTCCACTAAAACCCCTAAGCCATAATGATCCATAATCCATGTGAGAAACAAGGAGTAGAAGGGAGTTCCACTTATTTCAATGAAAACCATAGTAAGGGGAAAGAGTATATGATATGGAAAATTTCCAAAGATTCGAACTTGGTTGGTCATCATGGTATAATGAATGGGAAAATAACACCAAGGGTGTTGAAGCTCCATCAGAACAATAGGAGGTGGGAAGGATGGAAAATCAAAAATTCCCTGATCTGGACTATTAAGGGGGGTGACTTATGGGTGGTGAATAACTATTGATAATGTTCACAATTCATGTTACACAACTATACTAGTCAAGTATGTGAAGAACCAATTAGGGATTTGCCACTGACCACATTTGAAACATTAGAACCATCATATATTGGGAATGATCATTCTACATGTGTTCCCATGATGGTAGGTGAGCCAGTATGTCCAATCACTAATGTCATTATGTTTTCTATTTAGATCCAAAATTATGAAGATCTGAATCAAAGAAGTTCTGAAGTGTGTAAGTCAAAATATTAGGAAGATTTGTCTATAAGTTAAACACTATGGGAGATCGTCCCCATTAAGATTGAATACATTTGATGAGCATATTGGTAGATAAGTATTTATTATGTTCCTAAGGGGGAAGGCCCCAGAATTAGTTGGTAGTTAGGTTGGGTCCATGATAAATGATCTGGGTGTCACTATGTATACCATGGAACTGCGAATTAAGCAACATTTAGTTCTTGATCAGAGAGTAGTAGATGACTTGTGCTAGAGAGGAAAGTTCCCTCTCAAGTGGGGACTCTTTTTAACCAAAATTTTCCCATAATACAACAGGGACATGGAATGTTCATTTAAACATCATTTAGAAATGTTTTTGAGCACACAATTTAACATCATTTAGTGAGGATTCATTGTCACTTTACTTTAAGGTTGTATAGTTTTGACTGATGTGGGATTACTCCAGGGGCCGCCCAAAACTATTAAAGAGCAAAGATGGTGTGACTAGGGGCCAATGTGTGGAAGCCACCTAGGAAAGAATATCACCTCATTCTTACCATGCGAGTTATCTCACCATTCCATACAAGGCTTCCTGTTCTTATCATATAGGAAATTCATTATTCTATGTTCATGGATTAGGGTCATGGAACTTATGCATTGAGCCTCCCATCTACTATCTACACCATATGGGGTGTTAGGGATTAATGGGGACATATTTTGGCTTACAATTGAGGGTTTCTCACTATTTCCTCTCCATCTTAGGTCATGAGGAAATATTGGCCCACTAATATTCTAAGAAAATATGATTAGAACTTACACCTTAGGAGGAGGTCCAATGGGACCACTTGGTATTAACAAGGATATATATGGGGGCTTCTTGACCCCTAGGTTCATAGTTAAATATGATTCATGTGGTCTGAGGTCCTCTTATGATCATTACATGAGGCATATTATACTTGATGAATAAGCCATATCATTATTATCTAAAAAAGTTATCCTATGCTTAGATCAAAGGGTAAAATATAGTTTAGTATCCTATAGATACAATGAATTCATATAGATTTCCATTGCATGACTAGTACATGAAAATTTTGTGAGTATGAAATAGATCATCTTGCCAAAGATTAGGGATCTGAAATGAACAAGGTCATGTGGGCCCGATACTAGTGAATATGATCTTAGTTTGGGGTATTGAGTCTATGGATAAACCCAAAGATAGGGGGTCTAGGAATAACTATGTATCCCATGAGGCTGGAAATAAATATACACATGGTTATAAAACATGAAAAGGTAAGAGTTTAATACTGATAGGGTGGCATTGTGTCTGGTGAGGACCCAAAGTGTCTGGAAGTTTCATATCATACAATGGAGACATCAATTTTGGATCATCACATACTTGTCATTTGAGGCATATCATGTTTATAGCATAGGGTATGATAACTTTTTAACTTCATGATATGAGGAATTTGGTTATGGATCATCTAAAAATTATCATACAAGGAATCTCATGTTAACCACATTGGGTAAGACAAAATTTTAACACTATGTTTTGAGGAAGTTGGTTTTTCATAATCTCACATTTATCATATGAGGATTTCCGTGTTTATCATATAGGGTAAGTATATATTTTAATTCCATGTTTGGAATATGTTGGGATTTGAAGTGTAAAGTTATACTGATCAGAATATACATTCAATCATAGTAACAATTAAGGAACATGTCATTGATGTTAGGTGTGATTTTATCCCCATAAATATGGATCAATGATTATGCACCATTAGAGTAAATTTTATGAATAAAATAAGGTACTTTCCATTTTGTATCTAGTTTTGGAGGCTCATTTCTAGGTATCATGGGAGTCAGAAGAGAAAATAACATATCACCTTTTAGGAATGAGCAGAGCAGAACTCTTTTGTTTAATGCTCTTTCCACTCAGTTTAGATACCCTTTCGGGTTATGAAACACTTGGGTCTTGTTTTATTTCAGAGATTCCAACTCATAAATAAATACTTATACTATCTTATCTTGAGTATTCTAATTATATAAAGTCATCTAATGTGACATCTATTGAACTTATATAGATAGAACTGCTTCTGACCCATATACAAGTGAGTGTGGGGTCACCTGTATAGAATTTAGAGTCGTCATTTGATATGACCATAGGTAATTGGAGAGATTATTGGGAAAAATATTCTTATTCTATCCTACCATCTTCTGTAGGATGTTGTAGAGGATATTTTTTAATTCCTCAATCATGGAATTCACCGGTGTCTTGTTGTAGAATGTGTTGTTGGAACAAGTGTTTTAGTTAGTGTAAAACTTCATTATCTTAGTGAATTGAGCATGTGTGCTATTTTTGATGATAATGTGTTGAGTAATCCTAAATAGATGGATAATATAAGACTTTATAAACTCTATCACTGACTGGGTCTTGACCTATTTTAAGGGGATGGCCTTTTCCCACATGGAAAATAAGTATGAGACAGTTAGAATAACCTTGTATTTTCAAGTTATCTTTGGTGGGTAGGGACCCACAACATTATGTACCCATACCAAAAAGGGACAAGAGTACTTGGTGGTATATAAAAGCATGGGTTGTTGATGCACAATGTTGGGATGGGTCTAGTATGCATGACACCTCTTGGAGAATTCAGTGTAGTTATAGACCATGTTGGGAAAAAAGTATCCCAACCACCTTATCTAGTTCAAAATCATCAATCCCACATACTGGGCCCCACATGACCCGGTGGGAACCTATTTCGGGACATAAGGGATATACTTTCATTAAATATAATAGATGATTATTCCATCAAATTGATTTCTATAGAGGTTCGCCTCATGGATGGATCCATCCTGAAATATTAATTATTTCACACGTTGATGGATTATTTCACATTTATCTTATTCTAGAAGAAACATTTTTTGTTAGAGATACTCGAAAATGGGAGATGTTCAATCAAGTTCTTCTTCAATATCTAGAGCTCTTGAGGTCCTTTCCATAGAAGTGTCGACTACCAACTGATTTACTTATCTAAATTTATCATAAAAAAACAGGGGGAATGAACCCTTAATGTTTCCCATGAATGAATAAGTCTCCTTGGATGAGCTCTGTAATATATGTTTCTAGGATTTACAAAGCATCAGATTTGTCATTTTATGATCAAGGGACATGATTCACCTCCATTCATGAAGGGAACTAGGTTGTCAACTCAATAGTTAACTCCCACAGGAGAACAAGTTAATGTTTTCTGATGGTTTAGTCGTCATTGATCTTCTTGATGACTATATTGGATTCTCCCCACATATTTAGGTGGGGGATTCAATATTGAGGAAAAAGTCGGGGCTGGTAATAATATCCTTATACTCAACCATGTTTTTGGTGCATCCTTCTAAAAATAGGAATGGGTATGACATGATGGCCTTTGTGGGTGTGAAAGAAAATTCAAATTCTCGCCATGTTGAGTTTGTGATTGTTAAGACTTATACTAGTCGTACTATGGGAGGCACCATAAAAAATTTTCATTAAACATTGTTTAGTATGATCCACTTTGTGGATAGATTAATTTGGGATACCAACTTCTTATATAAACTCCACATGGTTATGATACATGGCTAAAAAACCATCCAAATCTTGGCCCTTCACAAATTTATAGGGGATGAACCTAATTTCAAATCATTATAGAATTACTTTACAATAGTCTTGTTATCCCATTTATATGAGGTTGTTAAGAATATACTATATTTGATTAACACATGATACATTTTGTATCTTGTGGTCCTACAAGTATGATTATAGTTCTGATCTATGAATACTGGGGAAAGGAAATTATTCTCTATGGTAGAATATTTGGCCTCTATATCAAAGAGAATGAAACTGAGATAATATAGTATGATCTATTTTCAATCATTATTCTTCTATGCTAAAAGGGTTCAAAGGGAAAATTCTAGTATGGTAACATATAGGAAAAAAGGATTCCCCAGTACAGGTGGCATCATGATAGGGGGGATAGTAGATTATACTTAATATTGTCAAATGTGTCTTGGTATTCTTTTTCCCATTGGTACATGGTTCCTTTCTTAATGAGTATTTAAAAGGGACTACAATTTTTAGCCATATTTTCAATTAATTGGTGGATAGTGGGAAAGTGTCCTAAAAGGACTCTCAACTTTTAGTCATTGTGAACATAATACATATTATTGGTACATTTAATATTATTTTGATTAATCTCAATGCCTCAGTACCAAAAATCAATGATGAGGAAATTTCCTTATGTAACCTCAAATGCAGACTTCAAGGGGTTTATTTTCTGGTGATGGGAGTAGAGGAAGTCGAACACTTTCTCAAGGACCTTATGTTAGTATCAATTATAACAATATTTAACCACCAATTCTACCTTATATAACTCCTCTAATTTCCACCCGAGTGGTTTGAAGATATGATTCATGGTATAATTGTAGGTATCTCTAGAATTATTCGAACTGAATTTCATCACTCAATAGTAGATGAATATAAGGGTTTCTCTAAAAGTAGTGGACTCATCAACCTTGGGTTCCATCTAGATCATTTTATTCCTAGAATATCCATAAATCAAGGAGAGGTATTGGAAATAATCTATTTCATCAATAAATTTATTTATTATCATAAGGGGAAGATCAACCTTTGGGAATTGGTTATTGAGGACCTGGAAGTTGATGTATACTCTAATCTTCCCATTATTATTCCTTATTGGGAACATTTTCCTTGCCACATGGGGTACAGATCCTCCTTGATGAATTTAAACAAGATTATCTTGTCAACATTAACCTAGACGATGGTACCATGGGAAGGACACGTCTTCTTGGGAGATTATTGGACCCACATTATGGTGTTGTTTTGAGACATCCAAGTACTGATGTTGGTCCTCTTAGATACATGACTACCCTAATCAGTTTTGGACTCAAGTTTTCTTATATGAGAATATTTAACTAGTTTTGTTCATAGACCATATTGTAGAAAAATTCTTCTAACACTGGAGGGTGGTCTTGGAGATCCTCTTTCTCATCTAAGACATGATGTACGTATAGATGATGAGACTTTGTAGGTTATAAATATTTGATAGAGGTGCTAGAATATACTTTAGAAGAAGTGGAATCCTTGATGAGAGGTTCCTATTATACAAAGATCATGGAAATAAAATATGTTAATCCAATAAAACTAGTTTTATTACTATTATTCCCACTTTTAATGTTAAATAAATTGTGTCGATTGGATTTTCACTAAATTAGCCTTGAATTTTGGAATATATAGAAGTGTCATGGATCAATGTCCATGGGGTAGATTCCTTGATATTTTATAGAAATTTATATTTATGGTATTGGCTGATCCTCTCCCATTTATGAGTATGAGGTAATCTATGATAACTCCTTATTCTTTGATATGATGAAAACATATACCAAATATGAGGTTTTTGGCTCCAAATTATGGATTGGAAGAATTAAGTTATCCCTCAAATATACCTAGAGATCTAATAAAGTTGATTTGAAATCATTATAGGAATTTATAGACTCAAACATGATAGTATGGAGTAGTTTTTCCTCTCTTTTGTAATACCCAACATCCTGGTAGTGGGCCTCACTTGAGTTGAAGGTATAATCATTTCACTGGAATACTCCTACTCAACCATCGAGAGAGTCTTTGAGGCACTACTATTATAATGATGGGAACATTGTATGTAGATAGATCCAGGGGATTCCCAATATGGAATTTTAATCTATATCCTAGGAGAAAACCCTAAATTATATACTTTCTACTAGATGAGAAAATTGGGCCCTCAAGAAAACCATACCACCTGGCTTCTGATTTCTCTTTTTATACCCCTAAAATTTTATGTTGGAGGGAATTAGATCAACCCCCATAAGTATTATCTTGTGGAGTATACAGGTTAGGATAAAACTGATCCTAAATCCAACATCAAGTTATAAGTGGCATATTTCCATATCGTTAAACTATACTATGATATTTAATGGATTAATGTGTCCTTAGAATGAGAAAACCTCATCCTCTTCAGAGAAAGAAATTATGGCTTGGAATTATTCCTGCTCATCTTCCTCTATAAGGTAGGCCTTCATGGAAGATGCCCCGGTCTCAAACTAGAAAGGTATCTTCAAGCTCTTGATAAGGGCCTCACAAATATTTGTTTATGGGTGGTGTGACTTTAGGATTAAGGGTATCAAAGTAATTTTGGTGAGATGTTTCAGTACATCTTATTTCCTGGACATAGGCATGCTTCTTTCCACCAAGGGTCACTCTCTAATAGGGAGAACATTAGTATCCATTGGATAATTCAATGGGAACTAGCTCATACTAGACACGTTATTATTATAACTAGATGAGTTAGGATGAGCATTAAATAATTGATGTCAGGCTCTGTGAAACCATATCCGAACATGATATTTTTGTGGTTGAGTCACATGATCGACCAATACAGTTGATTATAGAGGCATCGTAAATAAAGCATCCTGAGAGGATTGTGTCTACTTATCCTTAAATTAGGTTTAATTTTTGGTCTTAGTTGAATGAATAGTCTCTTCTAAAGCCTTGAATTTGAGTAATTGACTATTTTCATAGTTCATGAATCTCCTCTGAGGGAGTCATCCTAAGGTACCTAAGGGAAGACTGGTAAGTTCCTAATTACTGAGTATCGTGAAATGAATTACCATATTGATGGTGTTTAATAAATAATATTCTTGTTCCACATTAGTGAAATATTTCAGAATTGGATTAATTATAGGGGTCTCTCCTAATTTTTAGGCATGAATTCATCAAGGGTGAAGACTAGTTTCGACACTGATAGGGGGTTTTGATTTCTTTGGTGTTATCGATGCATATTCTTTCAAAACATGGAAGGTTGTGATATCAATGAGGTGTCTGGATTGTACACAATTAATTCAAGGGGAACTAGTTTTCTCAAAAGAGTACATATATTTTTTTGGGTGTAGAAAATCATCTTAAAACCCAACAATCATTGTATGTTTGTGTACATCACCCTAAATCCAATTTCCATTCACTAAATTCCTCATTGCTACTATCATGGTCTGTAGATAAAATTGTTAACTAAGTTGATACATCATTCAATGTGACCAATCCTCAATCTACCACATATTTTAAACAAACCTTGAATATAAAACACTCTTTATGGTATTCCCAAGGACACTATGCTAAGGAAAATAAATAGCACAATTGGTGATGTTATCCTCCTCAGTCCATATACATTTATAAAGATTTAGTATGTTCTTATAAAAGGAACATATGATGTAACCTGGAATTTGTGCATCCTTATAGGAGCAGTTTTTTTTCTCTCTGCAAATGGAATCTTGTGTCCCCGACCTAAAAGAAGTATTAGAAAATGTTTTCTTGGAGATTTTGTGTGTCAGGAGTCTACAACTATCAAGGTCTACCGAGATGACGATGTCAATCCAGCTGGTGAGGACTATCTAAAAGAGGTACCTGAATTTGGACTAGCTCAGGCCCTCAATATAGATAGAATTTTATATTTCTTCCTTTATAGTATTTTTCATGGGATCTGGAAGAGGAAATGTGAATGAACATTACATGGTCCACTCTATGGATTCTTACAGGAAATAATAACATTCCGTGAACTCACAAAACCCTCTTGGATATTTGATAGAGAGGAGGTTAGGGAAAAAATCATTTTTGAAAATCTATATACACATCATCAGCAACTATTACTCAGGGATATATATATTTAGGGAGTAAATGAGTCACTTCCAATTGGAAATTAAGTTAGTAACATGATAATTTGGGCTCTAATATAATTTTAAGTGTCCATTTATGATATTATTTTACATGGTTAAGCTAAATTGGTAGAGGAACTTCCTGTGAAGATATTCCCAAATGAAAATATACTCAGGGGTAGTTGAATGTTCAAGTTGAAAGTTGGTCCTTCCAAAGTTTGGATAAAGAAGTGAATATTGGAAAATTCATATTGTTATAGTGTACCTAGAATTAGGCCACATAATGAGATGAAATGGTCTAGATTCCAGAGCTTATTGACCTTTCCATTGAATGGGGTGTAGCTTGTATTACTGAATTTTGGGAAAGACAGATATAGTCCACCCATACCAGGTACGATTTCCCTTCTAAAAAAATATACAGAAGTTGTGTCTCCCAAGAATCAGGGTGATTGATGAGAGTGGCTATCATGTTATCTTGGTGATGGTTTTAATTTATCATATCTTTATTATATTTGGTGAATACATAGCTTAATGAGCATATACCTAATGAAAAAATATCCTTTCTCAGAAGTGGTAGGTGGGTCATATCTTGGTCTCTTATTAGTGCCACTAACCTCTACCCTAGTTGGATGTGTGGGGCCTCCTACATCAAATCTTTTCACTCATACAAGAATAACCAGTTTCTTATCCATAATGGAGATATGGTCCTCTCTGACATTATCCCACCCTAGGAACTGTTTGATTATGACTTTGGTTGTGAGCCTCTTGTTCACTTCAATAACGTGGAGAAAAGTGTCCAACCCATCATCTCACTCAATCTTGGGAATTACCTCTGATGTTCTAATAGAATTTTTATTCCCTTATCCTTTTTTCACTATTTTGATGGTAAAGAGGCTAAACCTAATTGTGGGGACTCCTGATACCTAGTATCTAACTCTTTTTATGAGTGAGGCAACTGGCCGGGGGATCTACTTGATATTTCATCTACCCTTGTGTGAGGTTTACTCCATCATATATCATGTTTTCATCATGTTTTCTATTATCACCCATAGGACTAATTGTGTTGGTGTTCAAAATACCTATATTTAGAGTTAGGTCTTCATCATTGATGAGATGGCCAACCTGATAGTTTTGGACTTACCATGGAAGGAGACTAAATTGGAGGGTAGTGTACTACCCCCAGCCTCGGATCAGCGTATGTGGATATTCCACATTCATGATTCTTTGAATCATAGTAATTCTAATGATTATATACCACTAAAAAGTCTAGCGGTGTCCATTGGAATCAGGTAATTGAGCTACTAGGAGCACTGTGATGTCAACTGTCTAATAGTGCTGATGGATGACCTCAAGATGATCAAGGATCCCTGGTTAAAATATGTAGGGATCTAAGAGGTTGTTCACTATCACCCATATATTTTTATAGAGACATGAAGCCTAGAACATGGTGATAGATTTGGATATGGTGAAGCACAGTGTTGTTGATGCCTATAATACAACTGATAGTTGGTCAGTAGCCATGAATTCCTAAAAATCTTCCTCGTTCTCTTTTCTAATGGGGAATATTGTTACTAACATACCTAAGATCCAATTTGTGTTGTCTAGAAAATTGGGTGTGGTAGTGCTGAGGACCTACTCGGCTATTAATTTTATATCAAGGTAAGTTCTACATACACCAACCATCCATGAAATATTGGGCTGTCTTTTGAAGGTGGGGCTAGCTTCAAGGCCATATCCACATTAAAAGGATTATTTTCAGAATCCTTATGATCAGGGAAAAAACTCATGTGGATTAGTAGAGTGTTTCACATCATACAAGGCTACTGACCTTGATCTTAATGTCTATCAAATTTTTAGAGTAGAGGTAGAGTGGATGGAGGCTAATGGTGTTAGGGATGGATGGAAAACAAATCCCTTAGAATGTGGCCAAAACATATTCTAATTGAATACACCTACATAGGGACCTAGGTACCTAATAAAACTTAGTGTTAGGTATATTTATCCTTGGATGATGGGATTATTCCCCTAATTTAGATAACAGGGGTAGAGTCACCTCGAATGAGTTGTTCAGAACCACTAAATCTAAGAGGTCGATGGTGAAATGAAACATTCCTTATTCCTACCTTAGGTGGCATGGTAAATCACCAATTTTGATCCCCTATGGGTTTTGAGGATTCCTTACATGTGTGTTATCATCGGTTTCATGGGAACGATGTCCATAGTGGTCATTCATCCTTCCTTCCCTATAATGGGTTTTCTAGAAAGGGAAAGTCTCTAGAATAGGGAGGACCTCCGTATCGATTAATGGTGTTATATGTTTGACTTCCACTATGAAATTATTCATCATGGGATAGCCCATGATGGTTTTCATTGGTGCCTAAAATAGATAATTTAAACCAAGAATACCTGAAGAAAACCCCAGTATTGATTGTAATTGGGTGAAGGCAGGACCTCGCATGTTGGTTGTGTAGGTAGGATAATATATTTAAGCAATGGAAATGGATAGTAGAGTTGAGGGAGAGGCCTCTTTTGGGGAGGGTTTGTGCCCTACCATCAATTTTGGCACTTTTTACTCTAGACTAGGTCCCGTAAAGTATGGGAATGATCATCCCACTTGTTAGCCTATATATATAGTCATCAATATCATCATACTCGTGTGGAGCCCTCATATGTTACTCTCAAGTGGTGGTGGTTGTAGGTGCGACTGACACATACCACACCTCCACAACATATGGTAGAGATATGTTAGACCTTTGAAAGTAGTGATTCCTAGAATGATTCATTATAGTAATTGGAGGGATCTAGTCTATGTGTATCCCTTGGGGGTGGTAGTGTAAATACGGTACCAAGGCTTCTATTTCCTATTGATCCATATCCCTAGTCGGGATGACCCCTTCCAATTCATACTGATAAACAAGGATGTTAATAACCCTCATAGGTTGAGCTCATAGGAGGACATGGGGAGAAGGTTCCTATTACCTGTGGAAGTGGTGGCTGCCATGGAAGGATCATACTTGTTTGGGGTATTTACACCACCAATAGGTATGATGAAATTGATGCCCAACATACCTGATGTTACCCATTTTTTCCAAGAGGGTTCCAAGATGAAGGAAGGATCTGCGTCAATGATGTCCAAGACCGAAGATGTCCAAAATCACTCATTCCCCCTAGTTGTAGGATAATAGTGTTATGTCGTGCCCACAATGTTGGTATAGAGATCCTACACCAAATTTATGGATTTGGTGACATCCAAATCTGGTGATATCCAATGATACTAATCTACTCATTGTTGGAACATGATCTCCTCACACAGTGTTTTCCATTTTATTCTAACACTTTCAAGATGGGGAACACATTTAGAGGGTGACTATATAATCTTTCCTTATAGTACTCTCTTGATGTGGTTTTATTTAATAGAATACTTGACCCTCCTTTAGGGTGGTTGGTTGGTTTTCCCACAATCCATATTTCTAATAGTGGGAGACTGTTACCATTAGGATGGGTGATGTTGACTCCTTGATCAAAATTAAATGATGAGATATCAGCTACTCCTTCCATGGATTTATACTTATAGCTCATTTACTAGTATGTGTCTCCTTCCTTGATTTAATTCATGTCTATAAATATCATTCCCGATACCATCTTGGGGTTTATATTGGTCACTTAAACTACTTCATCGCTGAAAGATCATCTACGTGTGATCGAAATGGATTGTAACATTGGACACATATAAAAATATATGGGTGTCCGATGTGATAAGAACCTATATATTTTTTTATATTTCAAATTTGAGGGAAAACCATAAATGATAAATCTTAGGTGTAGTAACTTGGTATTCTCATTTGAGTCACATAGTAGTTTTCTCTAGAGGCATAAGGATTCTGAGGATTCAAACCTCAGGTATTGTATGATCATTTCATATGTTATAAATTATGTATCATCTGGTGAGTCCATAGGGTTAATGAATTATGGGGATAATATGGTAATTGATTTAAAATCTTATGGTGATAGGTTAGAAATATGGTTAACATTTTTTGGGGTTATATGGTCACAAATTTAATGTATTGTGGAAGAATGTTTGGTCAAAGATCTTACATCATGTAGAGATATGTTGGTCATAGATTTAACATCATGTGGAGATAGTTTTATCATATGCATAACATATTATGGGGGGATTTTTGTCACATATTTAACATCTTTTATAGATATGTTATCCATATATTTAAAATCACGTGGAGACAGGTTGGTGGGGTCTTAGTGTGTTCCCTTGGGGAAGATGATCACACTTTGGAGTCACAACCTTCCAGAGGGAAGATAAGTGAATTTAATGGTGGTGTTAAATAATCAGGATTTAACCTCAAGAAGGTGTCCTAGGTAGGTTATAATTAGACCTCGAGGATGATTCTTATATACCCTATTAGGAGATATAGATAAAAAAACGTGTTATTTGAGTGCACAATTTATGATCATGTGATAGAACATGTCCATAGAGCTTTACATTGTGCGATAAGAATTATCGCATCACGTAATGAACGATAGTAAGGGATATTATGGTGACTATTCATGGATTCTACCCAAGAAAGGTGGATCAACATGTGATTGGGGATGGATGGTGTGGGCCTTACACATGTGGGCTTCCCATTTTAGGTGTCTCATCAAATGTATTGGAATGAGGTTTGATCCCATGATGATCATACTAGGGACATGTTGTGTTCATCACACATGGAAGGAGGTAGAGATTTATTCCATAATAGTATTATAAGGGGAATCAAATTTTCACTGAATCATTTAAGGCTATAGTTTGATATCATTTTCTGAGGAATTATTCATGCATTTTAATGTCATATGAATATAACATTGGGTTATTTAGTTTAAATCCTTAAAACATAGATGTTGATAGGGACAACTATTGAGGAGGAAATTTTTATGTATGGGAGAAGGATATGGAATTAGACATACCTATAGTTAATATTGATTAGATTACATAATTTATTCCACATTTGGGGCTTACGTGTCTACTACACAGGTGCCTCTGGGTGGTGCATGGCATAAACACCTCCATGGTGAAGTTCAAAAGAGGGAGACCGACATTAGGGTGCCTATTGTTAGGATAAAGAATAAATAAATCTATCTAGGATGTTTTAAAATAAAATAAACTAGACATAAGGGTTTATGATACTAGTCAGGAAAAAGATCGCGACACAAATGAACCAGTTTTGAAGGGTTATAGGGGTACCGAACACTTAACTTCTGTGAAGGTGGATCTGCTGAAAAGAGGAATCAAATCTGTTACTTCCAAGTAAGTTTCATAAAGGTAGTGGGTTTTAAAAGGTTCAAGGTTTCTAAAAAGGTAAGATCCTCTTAAAACATGGTATCCCTATATTGGGGTAATGTCTTGGCTTATATGGAGTAGGTTTCATGATTACTAATTAACTTACAAAACCCCAAAGAGATTCAAGGACTTTTCCTCTATTGTGATGGAAAATGACCTTCATGAATGTTATCTCAACCATTTTCTTTGAGTTCCAAGACCTTATAAGAGGATTTTTACAAAATATGGATACATATAAGGAATTATCTTTTATTTTACTTATATTGGTGGAATTTTTAAGAATTTATAGCTTCTGGTGGAATTCAAAAGCTTATGTCCATGTAAATGTTTGATGAAGGAGGTATTTATAGATACTAAGAAGGGATTAAGGTTTTGTTTGAAAATTTTTACATCCAAGGGGTATGTTTCGTGAAACTATGAACTTGGGTAGAGACATTTTCAGGAATATATACATTGCATGAAGTTTACAATAATTTTCATGACTTATCATTCCTTGTGTCCAATGGAATTTTGTGAATTACTTTATGTTTGTGATGGTTTTGATGTTAATGAATGCAATCCATTTGGAGTATTTCATGCATGTTTCATCCTGGATTTGTATCACCACATTTGTTTAATCCTTTATGAGTGTATTTCGATGAAAACATCTTTCTTTACCAATGAACACAAGATATATAACTCATTCCATGTCCTACCATTTGATCACCATCTACTAAAAAACACTATAACACCATGAATTTTCCATGAACACACTAAGCACCTAAGGCTTGACTATTTTGGATCACCATACACTATCCCATCAAAAAACATGCATGAAACCTACAATACTAGGAATTCAAGTACAACCATACCCATCCAAGGAATCTATGCACTACTATTACATAGTGATTGAATAATCAAAATTATAAAATACCCTATGATAATAACCATATAACTTGTCATCAGAACACTAAAACTAATCAAGATTCAAAAAAAGGATATATGAGTAGAATTACACTAACATTTTACATAGAAAATCAGTATATAATTTTTCTAAAACTTATAATAACCATACCCATGGTTTTCATCGAGTGCTAATCAGATATGGGCACATGAATGTCATGTGAATCCTCCACAAAAAATATAATACTTTTATACATTACTATTTCATATCTAGTCTTTATGTAAAACCATATAATAATTGTCTCAAATAATAACAACATTCTTGATGAATAATCTCAAATATAATATAAAAACAAATAACAACAGTCTCATATCACTAGTAACATGGAATTTACATTAGACATGTGTTCATTAATCATTATACTAAGGTCCACCATAAGCTCTAAAAGATTTCTATCTTGACTAAAACATCCAAAAATGGTAAAATAAAAAATAAAAAAATAAAATTCTCATTCGATTTTTTATTCCATGACTACATATATTTTAGTGAAACTCCAATCAGTTATACTGAAGACCTCAAGAATGCAACAACATATGGTAGGGGACGAAAACTAGTGGTGGGATACTATGATAAATGTTGGGGATACTAAAAAATTCATATTAAAACCAACAACAATAATAATAAATCTAAATTTCATCCATGATAGATAATTAGATTACTCAAATATGGAATTATTGATAAAATATACCATAATATATAAATATACATTATTCTATAACAAAAGAACATTGTAGTCTTATATTCATACATCTCATAGGACTCCAACCAAAGTCATCACACAAACCAAATAAATTAAAAACCAAATACACAAGGGTATCCATTTCCAATATCAAACCTCACCTAAACCCCATCTCTCATCAACAACAAGCTATTCTATCCTATACTATTTATAATTAGTGATTAGAACTATATAGAAGATATATGATCTTCTTGAACCTTAGTATTCTTGTAAAGAATGTGAGAAATACATCTCAATAGGGTATCACAAAGTTACCCTAATAAATTTCATCATATAAATGTGTATGGATGAGGAAAATGAATAAAATAATATACTTCATATAGTCATGCACATCGAGTCATGGTGTACTAACTAGGCCACCATGACACCCAACCATATCTAGCTCGACTAATACAAGAGTATGTAATCACCTCATATTTAAAACCTTAATGAATACCCAATTATATAAGGAGGCATGTTATTCCACATCGTAATATCTATCATGTCACTCAAGGTAAGGTCTATACCAAATATCAGTTATAACACCCTGACCCCAAAATCCAAGAGTCGAGGCGTTATTTCATTAACTTTTCATGATCATAGGAAATAAAATCATGAAGAACCGATCGGTTTAGTATACTTGAAAAAACTAGATACAAAAATAAGTTTTTTATCACATTGAAATGAAAAAAAACATAGTGTCTCCTTTGAAAACCTTCATGTCTATTAGATTATCCCTACAAGTTAGTCAAAATATAATTCCTCAAATCTGAGTGAAAAACAAAACATAATAAAGGGGTGAGATTAGATTCTTAGTAAGGATAAACAATATAGTATAAGCTATCATAAATAAGCATTAACTTTTAAGGAAAGGTATAAAACTAAAATACAAGCCTTTTAAACATAATATTGTGCCTAATATGGAAATAATAAATCAATTAATTCCATTTAAACATTCAAATGGATAATCTACTAGCCGAATATTCATAATAAATATCAATAACTGACTTCATAATGTGGTAATTCATAATTATGGACAACATAGCTACACCGTCAAGGCCTCAAGCCAAGACCATACATAAATAGCTAAAAACCCAAACTAGCTTCCCTCATGTGACCTATAGATGCATCAAGGGTCTATAGAGGGACCCTCCCACCACATACAAGTCCAATTCATTCCTTATATGAAAGGGTTGAAACATAACATAAACATTTGTATTAAAACTATCATATGAAATGTTAATAATTTAACCACAAACCATGAATGGTATCAAAATAGAACATCCAAAGTCAAAACATCATAAACACTACAATAAAATATGGAAGATTGTATCATAATAAATCAAACTCAATTAAGTGTAAAATCTAATAAAAAATGTTGACATATATGAAAACCATCTAACAGAACCATTAAAACTCTTTGAGAGAAATATCCCTTTTTTAATTTGAAATCATTTAAAAGCCACAAAATTTTAAAATAAAACATTTATTTTGAAATTAACCTTGTAATCCTGTAAGGTAATCTTCATAATGTTAATGTGACATAACAGTGAAAAAATAAGCATGAACTGAATAAGTTAAAAAACATTATTCTCGTACTTTATTTAAAAAGTCAAACAATGTACCTCGTAAGGAAAATGGAAAAATATTTCTTTTTATAAAATAGAACATTGGTAAAAATGTATTAATTTTTTTTAGAATAATACTAACTTTTTTTGAAATAAATATTTAATAAGCGTGGAAATTTATGATAAATATGTCACAGTAAATACTTACATATAAACAATGCCATATAATAAAGAGATTGAAAAATTAACCCTTACCACTTACTTTACTTTAGATTAGGGTGAGTTAACTTCCTATAGAATGGTTAAAAAATGTTATTATGTTATAACATAACTATATAAATTATTTATGATATCATATACAATCCTCTTATATCGGTTTCTTAATAATATTTCATTATTGTCATTATTTTGGGTGTGAACTGCTTCATTTTATTATGTTTATTTTGATGTGAAAGTCTTATTTATTATGCATAGTATATCTAATCTTTATATCAAAAATGATATTAAGTTCATAAATATTATATTCATTAATTGCATACATTTTCTTAATATCTATTAAATAGCTATAGTGGTGGATGAATCTCATCATGTCGTGGAGACGGTAGGTGGTACGTACGCACGAGAGATGGTATCATTCCATAATGGAAAATGGTAAGGATTTGAATGGAATATGAATTATTCAGTAAAAATATTATGTCATGTTTATTATTTAAATCCTTTATATTCATTTTTAAACCAATAAAAATAAATTATTGATGAAAAACATTTTACACTACAATGTCGAGACAATAAGTCGTACGTACACACACGTGGTGATATTGTTTTTATTAAGATGGGTAAAATGAGGAATATGGTTGTCCCATAATCATGAAAACATCTAACCATGTATATGATATTGAATTTATTTATTTTTTATGAAACAAACATGGGAATAGGAAGTAGGGGAAGAAAATAAATTGAATTGATTTGGTGACACAATTACCTCTTCTTCAAGTGTCTCCTTTTGATTTGCATAGAAGGACTCCATAGGTTGGATTTATGCTCAAAGTAAGGCCTCTTAGATAAATTTAGATATTTTTTGAGAATAATTGTTTAGTTCTTTTCTGAGCCAAATGTATTTAGAGATTTTAATAAAACATAAGGAGATGTTCCCTTTTATAAGATAGGGGAGAGACACTTTAGGATACTCTAAAACTATTAATTTAATATAAATTGATTTTTGATTTCAAATAGATCCAAAGTGAGTTATTTACAGATTAATAAGAGTATGGGTTGAAATCCTCTCAAAAACTGATTTTTTGACGAGTTTAGGTCACAAAATAATCCTAATCTTTTGTATTGAACCCTTCATTAAACAGTTTAACTCTTATCATGTCTACATGTCTTT
Organism: Viscum album; assembly: GCA_963277665.1. Taxonomy (NCBI): domain Eukaryota; kingdom Viridiplantae; phylum Streptophyta; class Magnoliopsida; order Santalales; family Viscaceae; genus Viscum; species Viscum album. Next base: position 1,890,846,463 of record OY728158.1, on the reverse strand, counting down.
TTATACTATAGGGTTAATATAGTTATTATAAAATGAAAATAGAATCCCAATTTGGATCATTAATGAAATTTTTAACATTATCCAAGTTATTGGATAAACCATAGATTTTTATAAATTTCATATCAATTAATAAAATAGTATTTATTTTGAAATCTCAGTTATGTCAATTTTGACACTATTTAATACTTGTTTTTAAAGTCATAAAATCTTGATTCCTCAAAAAAAACTACATTAAATCATCCATAAAATGTAAATTTTATCCAAAAAATTCGTGTATGGCATCAAATATTTCATATTATATTTATTTTAATATTATTAAAGTCATTTAAATGATTCTTCCTTTAATGAATCAATTAATTCATCATCATTATGTCACCATTTAATTTAATTATATATTTCCTAAAATTATGATTAAATTACCATTATATATTTAAACATTTTATATTCCTATATACTATTTTTATCCAACCATATCACTTATATGACCTCATATTAAAAATGATATAGTTATTAAAATTTGAATATGACATTATTTACTTTTCTTTAAATAAAATTTAATAAATGTCCTAATCTTAAAAAAGTTTCTTAAAAAGGATAATTTTTTTGAACTAAGGTATATTTTGGTTGAAATAAACTTTTAAAATAAAATTAAGACATGTTTTTGGGTAATTTTATAATAATATTATATTATTTTTCACCTTTAATTAATCGATTTACCCTTAACCGTGGTAAATGAATAAAAAATTTACTAAAGTTACTATTCATAAAAACATTAAGTTGATACAATTAGATCAATAATTTCATACTAATTAAAACCATATAAGTCAATATTTTAAAATTCAATTCATAAAAATGGTAAAATTAAATTTAATGTTAATTCTGTAGATGTGGCTAGAAGGCGAGTAAAATAGAGGTTAAAATTTTCAATATATTTTTACAAATAATTATATTATAAAAATATTAAAATGACATAAATTGGATTAATATATGTATTATTTATCTATTGTGAATTTAAAATCAATTTGAACAAAAAAAATTACTTAAATGAAAATGTCATTTTTTAACAACAATGCATTATTTTTCCCTATTCATCAAAAAATAAAACTTTTCATAAAAATACCAAAATTTCAATATAAGATAATTTTTTTATTCAAAATAAAATAATGAATTCAATTTTCAAAAGTAAAATTAATAAATTTCCTAATTTGGTTAATACTATTCATTACCACTTTTTAAATGGCTAGTTTGTAAGATCGTGGTGAGCTCGAACTCAATGTTGTGTGATTTGAAAGCTATTGAATTATTTAAAAAGAAATGTAATGTGGAAAATTGGGGTGTTACATTATTACCTCCTTCAAAAATTCCATTCTGAAAATTTCCAGAATATCTCTTAATTAAAAGGTTCGGGTGGTTCTTTATCAAAAGTTCTTCAGGTTCCCACGTCATCTCTTATATTTTATGATGTTTCCAAAGAACCTTTACTAGTCGTGTCATAGGATTCTGTAACACTTGTTCTATAGTGTCAATAATCTCGACAGGATCTTCACAGTAAGATAGATTAGGTTCCTGTTCTACATCCTCATAGGTGAGTACATGTGTTGGGTCTGGAATGTATTTCCTTAACAGTGATACATGGAAAACATCATGAAATTTGGAGAGACTTGGTGGAATTTCTAAATGGTAAAATACAAATCCAATTTATTCCATAATTTCAAAAGGTCCAATATATCTGGGACTTAACTTTCCCTTATTACCAAATCTTATAATACCCTTCTATAGAGATACCTTCAAGAAAACATGATCACCAACTTGAAACTCTAAATCCTTCCTTCAGTAATCGATATAGCTCATTTTTCCTATTTTGAGCTATCTTGATATGGGTTTGAATAATCTTCATCTTTTCTGTCATTTACTCAACATGTTCTAGGCCTACGAGTTTTGTTTCACCAAAATAATCCCAACAAGTAGGTGTACAACACCTATTTCTATATAATCATTATATGTTGCCATCTGATTACTTTAATGGATACTATTGTTATAAGAAAATTATACTAGAGGTAAATACTAATCCCACATACCTTGAATGTCACGTGAGAAAGATCTAAACATGTCTTATAAAGTTTGAATAGTCCTCTCTGATTTTCCATCAGTTTGAGGGTGGTAGGCAGTGCTCAAACAAATCCCTGTATCTAGGGCCTTCTAAAGCTTTTTCTAGAATCTTGATGTAAAACAGTGATCACAGTCAGAAAAAACCAATAGGGGTAAACCATGAAGTCTTACAACCTCATTAATGTAAATACTTTCTAAGCATTCAAGTAGTAAATCTTCTCTTATAGCATGAAAATGTGCTGATTAGGTGAGATGATCAATAATAATCCATATCGCATCATTTATTCTAGGAGTATTGGGTATCCCCATGACAAAGTCCATTGTAATATCATCCGAGTTCCACATTGGTATAGGAAGAGGTTGTATAACTCCACTAGGATATTGTCTTATAGCCTTTACATATGGATAAACCAAACATCTGGACACATAATCAGCAATCTCCCTCTTCATGTTGTCCCCCAAAAAATGTTCCTTCAAATATCGATACATCTTAGTGCTACCATGATGTATAGATAAATTAAAGCTATGGACATCATAAAATAATTACCTTTTTATATTAGGTATTTAGAGAACACAAATTCTATTACCCAATTTATAAATTCCATCTTCATATACGAAGGTAACCAATCTCCCATTATTCACAGCTTTAATTTTAATTTTAAGATCCTCATCATCATACTGAGAAGTTTTTATCTTTTCCAACAATTATCATTTGTCTACCATTAGGAAAGTACTGATTTTTCACTTTCCATTATAATTCCTATATAAATATTTACTAGATCCATGAACATTGGATCCCTTTCAACTCTCATTTTGTTCAAAACTCCATGGTACTTCATACTCAAAGCATATCCCACCTTATTTTCCTTCCCTGGGTGGTAGTGTATTGTGCAATCATAATCCTTGAGTATCTCAATCCATATCATTTTTCTAATATTGAGTTATTTATATGAGAAACTATATTTCAAACTCTTATGATTATTATATATCTCACATCTTTCCTCATAGAGATAGTTTCCCCATATCTTTAGAGAAAATATTACCGCAGTTAACTCAAGATCTTTTGTTAGGTAGTTTTCTTCATTAATTTTTAATTGCCTTGATTAATAATCAAAAACTCTATTGCTCTACATAATAACACAACTGAATCATTTCCTTGATGCATCACTTTAAATGACAAACCCATCATTTCAATATGGTAACGTCATTATAGGATCATTGACTAATATTCTCTTAAATTATTCAAAACATCCCTCACACTATTTTTTTCCAAATGAATTTAACCCCATTACATTTAATCATGGTTAATTGGTTTTCCAATCGGGAAAAAATCTATACGAAATGCCAATAGTAACCTACAAAACCAATAAAACTGTGTACCTCAGTTATGCTCATCTGTGCTAGAAATTATTGGACTACCTAGGTCTTTTTGGATCAAAAAATATTCCATCTTTTGAGGAAATATGGTCAAGAAAATAAATTTCTTGAAGCCAAAATTCACACTTCCAAAATTTCCCATATAGTGAATTTCATCTAAGAGTCTTCAGAACTATATGAAAGTGGTTCTCATGGTCTTCGTTGCTTTTAGAGTATTAAAATATATCATCAATAAATAATATGACAAGATCATCCAGATATTCCTTAAACACTATGTTCATTAGATCCATAAAGATAGCGGGTGCATTATTCTGACCCAACAACTTTACTATAAACTCGTAATTTCTATACCTGGTTTGGAATGCTATCTTTCAAACATCACTTTATTTACAAAAAATTGACAATATCCAAAATGAAGGTCAATCTTCCAAAAATATTGAGCTCCATGAAGTTAATCAAAAAAATCATCAATGTGCAGTATATGATACTTGTTATTTATTTTAATAGAAATGATTTCTTTATAGTCAATTCACAACCTCATTGATCCATCTTATTTCATAACAAAAAGAACTGGTGATCCCTATAGAGAAACAATTGGTATAATAAATCCCTTATTACTCAACTCATCTAGTTATTTATTTTGATCTACTCATTCCACAATGGCCATTCTATAAGGAGTCTTTGATATTGGTCTTGCATCAGGGATTAAGTCAATAGAAAACTCAAATTAACTCTCTAGATGATGTCTAAGTAAGTACTCTAGAAATACATCACTATATTCATGTAAAATAGGTAGATCCTCATATTGAATATTACTAGGTTTTATATTCAATTATTTTCCAATAATTTCATTTATAATAGCTACAGGAGTTGGATCTTGATAAGAATCAGATGATGAAATTTTTACTCTAAAGATAATAGATTCTACATTTTCATCAAAAATGTTAACGTACCTCATATTACAAAAATATTTGCATCATATTTTTATGACTAGTCCATACCAAGGATTATATCAAAGTCAGCCATAGGTATGATGATAAAGTCAGCAGGTAAAATACATTTATATACCATAATGGGAACTGTCTGACACATATTTGTTTCAATGAGACTTACCTTAGGGGTTTTGACATAAATATACCTTATTATTGTGAATTTTAAATGTAAAATTTTGAAGAAAACTGTGAATATATAAATGAATGTGATGATACAGAATCTAATAAATCATTAGTTAAATTTGAGGAGATAATTAAAATACCTTCCACCAAATCATTAGGAACTTCAACCTTAGTTGTTTTAATCAAAACATATTGGCATTTCTCCCTTGGAATTTTTTTGGGAAAGTTTCCTTGACTCTAAGAAAAATCATTTTTATAATGTCCCATATTTTTACAATTTATCATTGAACATTGGTAGCTTTTTTATTTCCCTTGCTGTCACAGGCTTGGTAGCCTTTTTCTATACACTTATAACAAACTCTCATCCCCATCAGGTGTGTTCTATAATGTTTCTTTCTAAATTTATTGCAGGATGGAAAATAAATTCATCCCTTCTTCCCATTTTTATTATTTACCTTTCCATTGTGTTCATTAGCCCTCTTTTTCTCTTGATTTCCTTTAATGTCCTAAGACTTAGATATTTTTTTTGTCTTGATATAACATGAAACTAAATCCTCATACGATGAGAAATATTTTCATACCAATTCCCATCGAAGGAATGGTTTTAACCCATCATAGAATAGATCAATCATACTTCATGGGTTACATATAAAGTTTGCATCATGAATTTGTAACCTTGTGATTTTAGTCACATACTTTGCAACATTCTCATCCTCCTTTTTAATCATACTTAGATATTTCTATTCCATATCATCTCGTTGTTGAAAAGGAATGTATTTTTCTAAGAAAAGTTATTTGAACTCCCTCCATTCCATATTTTCTACATATTCATCCTTCTTTATATTTTTAATTAATAGCCACTATTGATCTGCATCTCCTGAGAGATGATAAAGTGCCATGACAAATTTTTCCCATTATTTGCTCCCAAAAGAAAGAAACATTTTCTATAAAAAACTTATCCATTTTTCAGATACAAATGGATTTTTATTCCCATTAAATGTTAATTTTTTTGTCTCATCAAGCGGTCTAACATTGTTCCTCCACATTGTGGATCATGGTGCTCCATATGAGTAATGTTATTTTTTATAACCTGAGTTAGATGTCTTAGTATGGTTATGATATATTCAGCACCAGTTATATCACCAACTCCACTATTATTATCTTGCATAGGAGGGAAATCCATACATGTATTACGCGTGTTGATATAGTTTCCCTTCCTTCCACTAGGTACGATTTTTAGAAAATGGAATACACTAGAAAAGATTATGAATCATAATGAAAAATTCTAAACTAGTAAAATACTTAACCTAAATAGAAACATTTATTCATATATAATCTCATAATCATAAAAATGGTTTGTTTTGGGACATATTTACATATAAATCCTTTATAATGGTCTGCAAATAAAATTTGAATTATCCTAAGCATATCCCCAAGGAGTGTTATACCATGTGTGTAGTACAACTCTTTGTTGTATACTAGGTTATCCTAAGTCAGTTCTGGAAAACCTTTTTAGAGTTTTCACTTCTATGCGCATATGTGTAAGAGCCACGTCTGCTTGTAGCATCTAGATATGGATTTATTTCTTAGAAGAACCACAAAATCTCAAAATTACCAAAATTTTCCTATTTTCTTCTATGATTATCCTCAAAATCTATCTTAGGGTAATGTTCCCTAATAAATGTTTTTCTAAATCTAGTTTTCTTGGTTAGTACTAAAATTAATTTTATACGAACTGTAATGCCCCAACCCCAAAAGCCTGTATCCAGTGCATTATTTTATTATATTTTCATGATCATAATAAATGAAATCCTGAAGGACTGATTAGTTTAGTATCCTAGTAAAAACTGGATACGAACATAAGTTTTACATTACATATTGAAATGAGAGACAATATACTGTCTCCTTTGAAAACACTCATATCCCTTAGATTATCCCTTAAATTTATTCATAATATAATTCTTCGCATCCTGGGGAAAATGAAACATAATAATGGTGTGAGCTTATATACACGGTAAGGATAAAAAATATAGTGGAAGCTATCATAAATAAGCATAAACTTTTAACGTAGGGTATAAAACTAAAATACAAGAATTTGAAAAATAATCTTGAGAATAGTATTGAAAGAATAAATCAAGTAATTCCATTTAAACATTCATATTGACATTCTACTAGACTAATAATCACATTCAATGTCAATAACTATCTTTATGATGAGAAAATGCATAATGTAATACATCATAACTATACCTTCAAGGAATCATGACAATACCAAACAAAAATGGGTACAAAATCAAACTTGTTTCTCTTATGAAACCTACCAATTCATCAAGGGGGTATAGTGGGCCCTTCCTATCAGTTATATGTCCAATGAATTCCTCATATGAAAAGGGTGAAACATAACATAAACATTCATATTAAAACTAGCATATGAAATGTTAATACATTAACCATAAACCATGAATGGTATCAAAATAGCACATCCATAGTCAAACATATGATAAACTCTTCAATATAATATGTAATATTGTATCATAATAAATAAACCTCAAGTAATCATAAAATCCAACAAATTATGTTGACATAGATGAAAATAATCCAACCAAATCATTAAAACTCTTTGAGAGGTATATCCCTTTTTTTACTTTGAAATCATTTAAAAGCCACACTATTTTAAAAGAAAACAATTCATTTGAAAATAATATTGTAATATTTTATGGGAATCATAAAAATGTTAAGGTGTTATAATAGAATAAAAAACTACTTGAGATTTATAAGTTAACAAAAACATTCTTCTTGTACTTTGTCAAAAAAGTCAAACAAATTACCTCATAAGAAAAAGGATAAAAATATTCCTTTTTATAAAATTGAACATGGGTAAAAATGTCATAAAACAATTTTAAAATAATAGTAATAACATTTTTAAATATATTTTTATGAAACATGGGCATTGATGATAAATATTTCCCAGTAAATACTTATGTATAAATAATCACAAATAATAAAGATATTGAGAAATTAACACTTACCTCATACATTCTTTTAGTATAGGGTATTTTATCCTCCTGTATAATGGTTAAATAATGTTATTAAGTTATACTAGAATTGTATACATTATTCATGATATCATATATAACTCTATTATATTATTATTTTTTAATAATATTTTATTATTATCATTATTTCATGCATGAACTGCTTTTTTTTCTTATGTTTATTTTGATGCATAAGTCTTGTTTTTTATGCATAGGATATATATTATTATCATCTATAATGATATTAAGTTAATAAATATTACATTATTTCATTATATACTTTTTCACAGTCATTCTTAAATGGTTTTAGTGGTGGATTAATCTTCTCACGTCATGGAGATGGTAGGTCATACGTACGCACGAGTGATGGCATCATTCTGTAATGGTGAAGGGTAAAGAGTTATATTGAATATGAATTATATAGTAACAATATCATGTCATATATATTATTTAAATACTTTATATTCATGTTTATACCCATAAAAATAATTTATTGATGAAAATAGTTTACACCACAACGTGGAGATGGTAAGTCATACGTACACACACATTGTGATATTGTTTTTTATTGGATGGGAAAATAGAGGAATATGGTTGTCCCATAATCATAAAAAAATATCAACATGTAGATGATAATGGATTTATTACTTTAGTATGTAAAAGACATAAGAATTAGATGTATAATAATAAAATAAATTGAATTGAATTGGTAACACAATTGCCTCTTCTCCGAGTGTCTCCTTTTGATTTGTACAAAAAGACACCTTAGGTTAGGTATCCGCCTAAAGTAAGGCCTCTAGAATGAATGGATAGATTTTTTTAGGATATTTTTTCTAGGTTTGGAAAATCAAAATGGCTTTAGATATTTGAATAAAATAGAGGGACAAGTTCCCTTTTATAAGAGAGGAGAGGGGTACTTTAGGAAACTCTAAAACTATAAATTTAATATAAATTGATTTTTGATTTCAAATAGCTCATAAGTGAGTTATTTCTAGGTTAAGATGAGTATGGGTCGATATCCCCTAAACCAATTATTTTTATACAAGTTTAGGTCACAAAATGATCTTTATATTTTGGAATTAACCCTTATTTAAACAATTTAACTTTTACCTTATATACATGTCTTTTTTACTATAGCATTAATATAGTTACTATAAAATGTAAAAGAACCCCAATTTGGATCATTTATGAAATATTTAACATTATACAAGTTAGGTGGCTGAAAAAAATATTTTTATGATTTTAATTTCATTTAATAAAATAGTATTTATTTTAAAATATCATTTATGTAATTTTTGACACTATTTAATTCCTTATTTGTTCAAGTTATAATGACTTGATTACATAGAAAAAACTACATTAAATACTCTCTAACATGTCAATAGATTCCAAAAAATTATTTTACAGCATAAAATATTTCAAAATGAATTTATTTTAATATCATTAATATCATTTAATGGACTCTTCCTTTAATAAATCAATTATCTCATCATTATTTGGTCACTATTTAATGTAATTATTTATTTCCTAAAATTATTAATAAATTATCATTATTTATATATAAATTTTATCTTACTAAATATTATTTATATTTGACTATACCACTTATATATCCTCATATTAAAAATGATATAGTTATTAAATTTTGAATACGACATTTGTAAATATTACTTAAATAAAATATAATAAATGTCATAATCTAACACAAGTGGCTTAAAAGGAAATTATTTTTGAAAAAAAGTTAATTTTTTTTTAAAAGAACTTATACAATAAAATTAGGACATGTGTTAGGGTAATTTTATAAAAAAAAATATTTTATATTTTACCTTTAATTACCTGATTTACCCTTAACCGTGGTAAATATATAAAACATTTACTAAAGTTACTATTCAAAAAAACATTATGTTGACCCTATGAGGTGAAAATTTCATATTAATTACAAGCATTTATTTCTATTTTTTTAAATTCAATTCACATAAATGCTAACATTAAATTTCATGCTAATTATGTAGATGTGGCTAAAAGGTGAGTAAAAGAGAGGTTCAAAAGTTTAATAAATATTTACATATAATTCTATTATAAAAAATATTAAAATGAACTAAATTGGATTAATATATGTATTATTTATCTATTGTGACATTAAAATCAATTTAAAGTAAAATTATTATTTAAATAAAAAAGTTAGTTTTTAACAATAATGCAGTATTTTTCACTATTCATCAAAAGTTGAATCTTTTTAGAAAAATACAAAAAATTTACCCTAAGATAATTTTGATATTACCAATTGAAAAATGAAGTATTTTTTGAAAAATAAAGTATATAAATTTCATAATTTGGTTAATATTATTCATAATCTCTTTTCAAACGACTAGTTTAATAGATCATGGTGCACTCGAACTCAGTGTTGCATATAACGTAAGCTATTGAATTATTTAAAAAGAAATGTACAATGGATATTGTGTTAATACATAAATAGTATCATTAAAATTATTTACATTTATAATCTCACTTAGTTTGGGGTCATATAACAACCTTAACCTCCACCATCTCACTCATAGTAAGGACCCATACCAAACCTCTACATAGACCCTCTCACTCATGGTATGGTCCCATATCAAATCTCAACCTCTACAATTTCACTTAGGGTAGATCCCCATATAATGTCTTGAACTCTATTCTTATACTTTGGGTGGGGTTCCATTCTAATTTTGAACTTAACTATTTCACTCAATGTGGGGAACTTTATAGATTTTTTACCTCTATCCTCCCAGTCAAGGTGGGGTTCTATGCCAAATTTATGCCCATACCCTCTCACTCAGGGATGGGATGTATCCCAAATTATAACTAGCCTCACATTCAAATTATGGTTCTTTACCGGTCATCATTAACCATTACACTCAACACATGAGTCATTTCAAGGTCTATTCATATACTCAGGCTCTTCATCTCAATATATCATAACCTAGTTGTAATAGGAGTCTAATCTTGAACCAAAACCTCTTCTAAACTAATTTATAATGTAACAAAATCCAAGGCTTCAACAACAAAAAATTCCATACCCAGATAAATTCTAGAGGAAAACCCACAAGGGATCCAACCATAAATGTTATCAACCAATTACCTATCACAAACTAGCATCATAAGCTTCCCTCGCTATTCAAGGCCCATCGTATGAGGAAAATTATACCAGACCATTCTTCCCTCCTAACATGATCATATGAGGAAACTATTAGGTTTATCAACCTTGTCTTGATCTCTAATCACTAATACCACCCCATAACAGACACCCCTTGTTGTTCCCACAATATACAGGCCTACCTGACCCTAACCAAAAAGGGTTAGTCTAGCCCCTTAAAATTTCTACATTAATACCTCGATCCTGATATTGACCAATCTAATGTTATTCTCTCAAGGCCCCTTATAAACTCACTTATAACACTTCAAATTAATTCCCCAACCTATAATTTGTACCCATACTACATCTCTTCGAAGATATATATCATGATCTTTATTTGGATGAAACCCTCCTTATCACATCATACTAAGCTCTAGAGGACTTAAACTGGTAACCAGATCCACCTAGGCCACTACCCATCTCAGGGGTGTAATCCCAACTATATATGATATGAAAAAAATGTCCCACCCATCTCCTGTAGTCCTAATCCAAACATTCCTATTATACCTACCCTATGAAAACCAACAAAGGATATGCCAAATTTATCTAAAGTTTTAAGAAAATTATCAAGTTCCTCACACCCTAATATGGAATCCTCATCCCCAATATAAGATTATTTTTTATCCTTTTTTTGATCCTATAATATAGATTTCTCGAAGCATGGGATGCTCAATGCCATAAAACTCTCTACTACGAAACGCTTATCCCCATAACAATTTACCAAAACTGAAATCCATGTGTAGTAATTCCCAATTATACATAGACATGAATTTATTTAATTATCATATGTATGATCTACATTGATATGGAGTTAGTATCCTCTATTTATGCTCCATCCCACCTCAACAAAAACTTTACCAAACCAAGACATGATCTGTTATTCCATGAGTCCCTATCTCATCCAAAATTTCTACAAAATTAATTAAAACTATATAAAATTAATTAAACAATTCAATATAGGGTTTATAACAACCAAAAAATCATTGAATCATCACATGAACCCAAAAATATAAAAATGAATGTGGGTAAGGTCTATAGCGCACCCACGATGCCTCTATAAGAAAAATAATCATCATAAAAAATACATCCAATAACTAATTTCATCAAATTTTAATGGAATTAGTGGAAACTCTTGTAAAATTAATTAATAAACATCCTCCACCAAAATAATGAGTGATGGAATGTGTTAATCATTTGTGGGTATCCTCAATCTTTTCCATGATAAAGACAAATCATTTTTTATGGTTCCACAATGCTTCAGGGGAATCAAAAACAAAAAACTAAACATAAACACCCTAAATTAGTGATGAGATAGATGAATAATAAGAGGTTAATAGGGAGTAGATTCCATAGATCTGGTGCATTAAAATAATAAAAGATCAATGATAAATCAAAGGGGGACTAAGTGGGATCAATGAGAGAGAAACAAGGGGTATGCAGATAGATAAATAATCTCTATGGAGTTACCAACCAGGTAATAATAAGTCTGGTGGTCTAGCCCCAAAATTATGGGCCAACCCCAGATGAAAAAGACACCCATAACCCACTTAAAACCCATTCATCCTTTACCGAGTACCCTATGTGGTATTGATAACTCAATGGATGTCCACTAGCCATCCGGTGGAATTATGGGTGTTAGTTCCCCTCTGCCTCATACACTGGATACCTAGTAGATTCCTTCTAGGTAGGAAACAATAATTGTAGTAATATTACTTTTTACCACCCATCCCCTCTTTTCTCCAAACACTCAATCCACCACCAATGACTCATTAAAACAATTAAATATGTGTAAATATGCCACATAGAGATGTACCAACACCCATAATTCTAATCCAAATTTGTATTCATAGATCACCCATTATCCAAGATCAAAAATTCAAATTCCATCAACATTTACTAACCTATAGTGATATCATTCATTGAATATTATTCAATTTAGGGGTGTTAGTGTTGTTTTGTATTTGTTTTTTCATTTTGTTTCAGTTTATTTCACGTTCAATTGGTGTTTCTGATTGTTAGTAAAGGTCTTCAAGTGACTTTTTTTCAAACACATATAATGGTTCCTTGGACTATTTATGATGTAAAATTTGATTAGTGTAGTGTATCCCTTTATTCTTTTGGTGAAGAAAGTTAATTTTTAGTGCCTTGCATGGAAACTTTGGTTGGAAAATTAAAGTGATTATTCTATGTTATGTTTATTTTGGGGTTTTGGTTTTGGTACACCCTTGTTTATTTTTGGTGTTTATCCATATTTTAATTTTTTTATTTTGTTTTTAAAACATTTATTCATGAGGTTGGTCATTCGATACAACATACCCATATTTAGGGAGTCCTATAGTCTAGTGATATTGGTTTCAATTGTTTCTATCTATTTGTATTTATTGATGAGGATTCTCTTTGTTTCGGTCATGTGAGGTTTTTCATTGATATTTTTTTATTTCATAGGTCTTGAAATTTAATTTATAAATAGAATATAATTAATTTTTTTTAAAAAAATAACACTGTGAGAAATGTCTTCATCCTAACAACACAAATTTTCCATTTAATAGGACTATTTGGAACATTTATAATGAATCATACATGTTTAATTATTTCCCAACATAAAAATAAGATAAAATAAATATGTGAAACAAAAAATAAATAATAATACATAAAATATAAAAACGGTAAAAAAAAATAAAAAACTCTAATATAATAATATATTTTATCTAAAAAAATTATTATTATGTTTTCTTAACCCATTTACATGATATAAATACATGATATAGTAAGAGACAACTAATGTTAAATGAAAAAAATAAATTTAGAAGAAAAATGATAATACGATTTAATTGTCATGATTGTTAGAATATATGAAAAAAATAAAAACATACAAGTTTTGAGAAGTATAAAATGAAAAATATCATGCTTGGTCATCACCATTATCATCATAACCATTAGAATCATATCTATCAATATCATCTTTAACATCTTATATAGTATAAGTATACAAAATCAAATGAACATGACCACCATCCCCACTATTATTTAGGTTATCAACGTCCTTTCCATAACCACTAATTTTTTATTTTTTCTAATACTATTTTTAGATTTTCTGGCCTCCTTTATAGTCTCATCAAAATTTGTCTCTATAGGTGTGGTGAAAAAAACTATTGGTTCCTAGTGTAGGCACATGCTTCTTTTGAAAAAATTTATTTCTTGACCTACAAAAAACCAAATCAATTAATGAATATTACTATAAAATATATATTCAAATTTTAATCTAAATTAAACTTATTTAATTTTATATTTAAATTATATCATTCTAAAACAACTAAGAATAAAATAATTAATGAATATGGAAAGACTCATAATATTAAAAATATTCAATATAGAAACTATATTGACTAAAAAATGAAACAAATTTCATAAATTAATCATATAAACCTAAAAAATGTTGTACTTGGTTCCCTATAACCAAATTTTGGGAAATTTATTATAACTTGTATTCGTAGTTTTTAATATTAATAAACTCCTTAACACATCATGATTTTTCTTTTTTGTAACATAGTATGTTATAATGTCTTAAGAGAAGTTGTCGCACTAAAAGGTTATAACAGTTCCCTACAATGATGAGAACCTAGAAGTTCTATGAAAATATTATTAAATATTTGTTCTATGGTTGGATGATAAAATTTGAGGGACATAAATGATATAGGATATCAAGGGGTAAGACTCATTAGACTTTGAGTAAAATTCTCATGGTGTACACCCTTAGTAATATCTAATGTGTGATATTATAAGAACAAGGCCCTCAAGTAAGAAATTCATATTTATATGTGTCACTATATGTTACTATCTGTTGATATGTGTATTTATCCTTAGACATTAATTTTTAAATTAATGAGTATTATAAGTCCCATAATTTGATGTATTGACGAAAACCATGATGAAATACATTCACGGTGAGGTAAGGTATATTGTGTGCATGATGAGTAATATTGCATTAATTAATAATGTGAGAAAGGATTTATCCCTTATGATATTTAGAAGAAGTTGATATATCATTCCCTTTTATGGAAATGACATAACCAAAATAAATCCATAGACATGGTGTTCTATAGGCTAGTTTTATTTCTAGAAATTCAGTGAAAGAGACATTGAGCACCTAGATTGATGTCACCATGTGCAACCATGTTGATTAGAGATATCATGATTAATGAATTATATTACACATTTAATGTCCATATGAAGATTTTTTTGTGGTATTAACTTCTTTCTAAATGGGTGATATGGACTATTTCTAGACTCTAACCTTGTACATTAGGTTACTTGGGATAATTCCACTAATAATGTGGCATAAAGGGTCACACAATCCAAAGTCATAGTTAAATAATATATTATTAAATATTATTTAACCAGTTTAATAAATTTTATTTTTGCATGTTGTTTAATAGTTATTAATGTTTTCTTGACTGCATTTATCCAATCACCAGTTATTAGAGAAAATATTATGTGAGTGAAATATTTAAAAAATATTTATTTTCTATTTATTGAATATAAGATTTATATATTTATTAGTGAATAGTTTATATGATATTTATTTATTAAATAAATAGTCATTATTCATGTCTCAGTAAATATTTTGGAGGAATAGGGGATTGAGTTTTTAGGTCTGATGATAAATAATATGTATTGAATTATATTGGCTTAAATAATATTTATTTTAATTCACAAGTTAAGCGCATGTTGAGGAAATATTATTATTATTGGTATTTCAACATGGGATTATATGAGGAATTAAATAAATATTTAGGGGAACTTGTGAAAAATATTTTTTTTTCTAAACCATAGTGGTATTTAAAGCCAATTATGATATTTTGAATTGTTAATTCATTTTTTAATTGTGCACAACAACATCATGAGAGATTCCTCTGAATCCCTAGAGAGACCCCTCTCTAAAAACTATCCCAAGAATAGAGAGTGATATTCCTCCACCTCCCACTCTCGAGTATAGAGAGGTTAAGGAGAATTATTTGAAAGTGATTCTCATAGTGATCATAGGTGAACGATGGAAGTGTTAGGATATACTATGCTAGTACCCAAAGATTTCTATGTTTACATTTATATATTTTTGGAACACATATGGATCACCTCTAGAGGTAATATAATCTTGATTCCTATAACACAATGATGATACAACATAGATCTATTTTCATATCCATCAATGAAGAATGAATTCACGCATCGTAATTCTTTAATTGATTAGATTAATTATAAATATTATTTGGCGATCATGTGCTTGGTTCTATCTTTCCATGTGTTTTTCTTCATTGATTCAATTTGGTTGATTACAACATTAATCATCATGTAAAATCCAATGTTAATCATTGACCATGAAAAAACTAAATGTTTGGAATGACCCATCACACACTTCTGTTACTACCAAAACCATCAGGTGGTATCTGAGTGTCTGCATAATTAATTATAATTATATAAATATTATTGACTAATTTACAATTTTTTCATTTAGTTTTCAATTCATGTTTAATCATTATTTAAATAAAATTATGTGAAATTTTTCTTCCTATTTTTTTCTCATAGATCTAATCAAATTGATAAATTTTATGAAGTAAATAAAATCAAAGAACTCATCTAAAGATTGCAAAGATTCTGTCTGGATAACACAAGTGTAAAAAGCGTGTAATCGTAACTACATGTCATGTACTAGTGTTAAATGCATAATGAATTAATTTGAAATTAATTCAAAACATGTTCATTGAATACATGAAGTGCATTTAATTTTACAACTCATGTTGACTTAGGTATCCTAGAGCATGGACAACCAGAGTACACTCTGTGTATCTTGTATACATGTCAAGCTGTCCTATAGTCACAGATGGGTCGTGTATCAGTTTACATAGCTTAGTTGATAGGTGATTGTGTAAATCAAATAACAAACTCTGTATAGAACTTGTACATGTTGTGTAATATAATTTTTCCAATGCATATTTTATACACCAAGTCCATAGGTGTGTTCTTTAGATAGACCATGAGAAATCTACACACCATGTAGCATATTTTTACACACTGTGTACTTATTACAAATCACAAAAAAATTAAATTAATTTATTATGAAATGTAATAATTATCAACATGTTCTTTCATGTGGTCATTACATTGATAGGAAACTCTATGTTATGGGTTTTAATATACAGATAAAATTTTAATTATTTTTTGTATCCTAATCATATCATCATATCATGTGTGATTCGTATTTCAGTAATTACTCTACATGCATTGAAACATTAGATGTGAAAGAAAAATAATTTAATTTGTGTAATCATTAATTTGATTTTACACATCATGAAAGTATGTGATAATTCTGGTATATCATATGTCACAAGATTAATTAGTATATGAGTACAATATAAGTTGGGTAGATTCAGATGGGTATTCATCCTTTTTACTCCTAGGTATATTCATATAGATAGTTATTTTTAAATAAAGTTTTTTAATTTTTTTAAAATTATGATGGATGATAATCTCATGAAAATTTGGATGAGAATTAAGATAAAATAATTGATTAATTAAATATTAAAATTAATTGATTCAAACGTGATTTATCATAAATAAGAAAGATTTAGAATTTAATTTTAGTTTTATTGAATGTGAAATTCATTACATGCATGTTGATGATCATGATCTTAGAATAACACCTTTTTATGTGATTGGTTACATTTAATTTATTATTAAATGAAATTGTTGGACTACATTTCATCTCTCATATCATTATGTAAGGGCCTGGATTCCCATGGTTTCTTTTATATAAACCACTTCTTACTTTGATTCTCCAAGTGGATAATGATATTTTTCATGACAAACCCACAATCCTTATAGTGAATAAGAAAAGTAAGAACATTCAAATTGGGCCCAAGACTCATAAAAAGTCTATTGTTCCCATGCAACATCATTCTAAGAAAATGAATAACCATAAGAAGGGAAAGGAAAATGAGGAAGTATGTTTTGTTGTAGAAATCTAGGTCACTAGAAGAGGAAATGAACCTTGAAGCAAGGGGAAGATAAAGGTGAGTTCTTTATTGGGTATAATCCTTCAATATATACACATTATTTATTACATATAACTTGTGGTGCTCACAAATATATCCAAACACAAGAAACAAGTAGATTTTAAAACATTTCTAGAGGAAAGGTGGATTTGTGAGCTGCCAATGGTACAATGATAACTACTCTAACAATTGGTTACTAACACCTTTCACTTCCAATGATAAGGATTTTGCTTTTAAAGGATTGTTATTATGTACCAATGGTTATCAAGAACATAATTTTTGTATCATGCCTAGATGATGATGGGTTTATCTTCATGTTTGGAAATAAAATTAGTTTCTTTTATAAAGAAAACAAATTATAGTATGGAAAATTTAAATAATGACATTTATGTATTAAATTAAGAAAACAATTATTGAAAATTTATAATGAATCATGTTCACACAACTATTATAACACCTAGATATGGAATCACTGTCTTAGTCATGTAAATGTGAAGCATTTAACAAATATCTATCAAGATGTTCATTTATACTCTTCTGAGCTAAAAATGTGAAAGATTTCAAACATGTTTATAAGGAAAATTAACCAAACCACCAATTTGTGGATAGGGTGAAAGGGACTATAACTTATAGGATTTGTACACACTAATTTGTGTGGACCATTTACAGTAGAATATATTGGTCTATATTCTTACATCATAACATTTTCTAATGACTCGAGTAGATATGGCTATATCTATGCAATGTGGTATATGTCCATTTCCTTTGAGAATGATAAGAAATTCAATAATTAAGTAAAGAATCAACATGGTTTTAAAATAATGAAGTTTCAATTGGATAGAAGTGGAGAATGTCTTAACCAAGTGTTCAAATAATTTTTACATGATTTTGGGATTTTATCTCAACTCACTCCACCTTACAAACAACAGTGGAATTGTGTTAGTTAAAGGAGTAACCAAAAATTGTTATATATGGAAAGGTTGATGACGAATCATGTAGATATTTCATTAAATTTTTTGAAGATAGACATTATAAACTATGTCTTTCACATAAAACTGAGTACCAAATAAAGAGGAA
Organism: Viscum album; assembly: GCA_963277665.1. Classification (NCBI taxonomy): domain Eukaryota; kingdom Viridiplantae; phylum Streptophyta; class Magnoliopsida; order Santalales; family Viscaceae; genus Viscum; species Viscum album. Next base: position 1,890,827,526 of record OY728158.1, on the reverse strand, counting down.
AATATCATTCCCTTTGAGTTATGGAGTGGAAAGAGACCCATTTTTCACATACACTTGTATGGGGTGGTGAGGTTTTGGTTAAGGCCTTTTTAGGTAACAAACTAGAACCCTAGGACACAAAGTATATATTTGTAGGGTATCCTAAGGAAACAAAGGAATACTACCTGTAAAACTCATCAGATAAGTAATTGGTTTTTCATAGACAAGTTGTCTTTATATAGAGATAAAATCCTAAAAAATAATTGTGGTATAATGATTAACATTTATGAAGTTTATGCTCAAGATAAATAAGTGTTGGTATAGGAATAGATTCCACAGATCCCCATGGAATAAGTAGTTCCTAAAATACTAGTACTGCATAGGATAACAAGAGATGTAAGATAACAAGAGAGATATGGTTTTCTAAACACAAATATCATGACACATTATTAGATAGTAATGATATACCTCTAACCTAAAATGAGGAATTAGAGATCATAGAAGCTAAGTATGGAAATAATCCATGACTTCTAAAATGCATTTCATGTTTCAGAACCATGTGTGGGTTCAGGTCAATTCCCCAGTTGATGTAAATCCTTTAGGGTGAAAATGGGTATTTAAGAGAAAATTCGACATATAATGTAAAGTAAATGACTATAAGTAAAGGATTACAGATAAAGTGTTTACAAATCATTAAGGAATTGACTATGATGAAAATATTTCACCAGTTTCCATGTTTAAATCCATAGAAATTCTACTTGATATAACATATTACCATGAAAATGATATTTCATAGATGGATTTCATAACTTCTTTCCTTAATAGAAACCTTCAAGAAATATGTATATATGGAATAAACCGAATATTTTTTGACTTTAGGTGATGCCAAAAGGGTTTTAAAGTTGAAGATATCCATTTATGGATTGGATTAGGCTTCCATGTGATGGAACATTCAATTTTATAAAGCTATAAAATAATATTTTTAATTTAATAATGAATGTTATCCATGTGTTTAAAAGAGGTTTAGTAATAATTCAATCATTATACTGGTAGTATATGTTGATGAAATATTACTTATTCAAAATGTCATACTAATACTACAATATGTTAAGGGTTGGTTAAACAAGTGTTTCTCCATGAAGGACATAGGTGAAGTATCCTATATTCTAGGGATCATGATCATTAAAGATAGAGCCAAGAGGATTCTTGGATAAATTCAAAGTACATACATTTAATATATTCTATTTATATTTAGTACGGAACAATCCATTAGGGGGTTTGTTCCTATGTAACATGGTTTACATCATTCTAAGAAAATGTCTCCTCATGCACAATAGGATAAGGAGAGATTGTGTAATATCCCATGCGCTTCAATGTTAGTATCAATCATTTATTCCATATTATGTACTAGACTTGATGTTTCCTATGCATTGATCATGATAGGAAGATATCAAGATGATCGAGGAGAAAAGTATTTATCTACTATTAAGGATAACCTTAAGTATCTAAGAATAACTAAGGATATATTATTAGTGTATGGAAGAGAGAAGGATTAGCTCATCATGGGTTATATAGATGTGATTTTACAATAGAATAGAATGATTTAAATTCACATTCAGGATATGTTTTCTATATCAATAGAGGATGTGTGAGCTGGAAGAGTGCAATGTATCTAGGTTTCTTTGATTCTATAGCAGAGTTTGAGTATATAATGGATTCCGATGTAGTCAATAGAATCCATTTAGATACAGAAAATTTTTCAGTATCATGGTGTGGTACCTATCAGTAGATATCCTATCACATTATATTATGATAATACTATAATGGTGGATCTTGCAAAAGAACTAAGGTCACACTATTAGACAAAGAATATACTCTGCAAGTATCACCTCTTGAGGTATTTTTATCACAGGGGTGAAGTTTTAGTAAGCATAGTACCCACAGAATATTAAATAGAAGACCCCTTGAATAAAGGACTATCATAGACAAATCATGAGTATCATTTAAGCTCTAGTAGACTGAAGGTTGTTAGAAGTTAGTTCTAGTGCAAGTGGGAGTCTGTTGGATTCAATCCCCTAGAACTAACTTTTTTGTACTTTATGATAATATTCATTCATATTTTTGAAAATTAATAAACTTCTAATGACATTATTATTTCTCTTTTGTGGGACATTTCATGTAATAATGTAATAAGAGTAGAAGTCACACTAAAAGGTCATAACTATTCCTCATGATGTTGAGAACCCACAAGTGCTACAAATCAATTCTAAAATATATTTTATATGGTTGAATGATATCATTTGAGGGACACATATGATACAGTATATCATGGGTGGTGATTCATAGGTCTTTGAGGAACTTTCACATGGTGTATGCCAATAATAATATCTAGTGTAGGATATTAGGAGAATGAGATCCACTAGTAGGAAATCAACATTTATATATGACATTGGATGTTCCTATATGTGTATGTGGGTATTGATCCTTATACTTATAAAAATTTTTAGGACATATGTATGTGGAGAGGTAAGATATGTTGTCTATGTCATGAGAAATACTAGATTATTCAGTAATGAGAGAATGTATCCCTTATGTTATTTAATAGAAATTTATATCCCATTAACTTTGATGGAAAAGATATTTCCTAACTAAATCAAATTCCATGGTGTTCTATAGGCATGTTCTATTTTTGTAAAGTCAAAAAATAGACATCGATAACATAGGTTGGTGGCATTAGCGAGAAAACTGATTGATTAGAGATGTCATGATTAAGTGATTTTATTACAAAGTAAACAACCATATTAGGTATTATGTAATTTTATAATTAACTCATTTTTATATTGGTGACATGGCAGGTTTCTAGACATTAACCATGGAATTTAGGAGTCTTTGACTTATACCACTGAGAAAGAGGCCTAGAAGGTCACACACTAAGTGTATCCATAATCTTAGTTAAATAATTTATTATTCTTTATCATTTAACAAGTTGAATAAAAATTATTCCAACATGTGGATACATAATTATTCATGTTTTCTTGATCTTATATATTCCATCAAAAGTTATTTGATAGAACATTACGTGAGATAAATATTTAATAAATATTTATTTTCTATTTAGTGAATATAATATTCATTTATTTATTGGTAAATAATACCATTATATTTTATTATTAAATAAACATTCATAATTAAATGATCGATAAATTTTATGTATGAATTTTGGACTAATTTATAGGTTCGGTGAGAAATTATACATATTGAATTTTATTTGATTAACTAATATTTAATTTAATTATCAATTTAAATGCATATCGATGAAATAAAAGATATTATTACTATTTTGACATGGTTTTCTATGAAGTATTAGATAAATATTAGATGTAACTTGTGAAAATATTTATTTCAAAAAAACTAGCATTATTTAAAACCAATTATATTTGTTTTCAAGATAGAAAATTAATTTTTTTTGTTGGGCACAACAATAACCATAGATAATCAACTCAATCCCTAGAGAACTCCCTCTCCAAGAATGCTCCCAATAATGGAGATTTATATTTCTCCAAATCCCACTATATATCCTTGAGAGATCAAGGATAATTCATTGGAAGCCATTTTCATGGTTATCAAAGGTAATAACGCAGAAGATAGGTTCTTTTGCACTCGGAGATTCCTACAATGTTGTTCGGATCCTTTTAGAATACATATGGATTGATTTTAGGGGGAATTATACCTTTATTACTAAAATACAATGATGTTACAATGAATATTTTTTTAATCCATCAATGCAAAAATAATTCAAACAAGGAAATTTATTAATGTATTAAATTAATTATTAATAATATGTGATGATCATGTTCTTAGTTTTGATTTCTTATCCCCTGTCTATTTTCTTTAATAAAATTAAATTTATTATAGCATTCATTGTCATGTAAAATATCTAATTAATCATCGACCATGAAAATAAGAAAATTTGGGCACAACCCATCACGCGCTTCCACTTCACACAGAACCTTCAAAAAATAGGTACACAATTGATAAAAAAGAAAAATTTCAACATTTTAGGGTCTCATAGATGGGAAATTTTGGAAGTATTGTGTATGGTGTCATGGAATAGGGAATAACATATTTATATATCACTGAATTATTTGTATTGTTTCTTAATAATTCTAAATGAGTGGGATATTAGTATTATTAAATTGGTGGGAAGTTGATATTTACAGATGATGCTTCCATAAACGGTGAGCTTTGGAGAAACAAGTAATGGTATGGGTAAATTCTGGTTGATATGGTCAGAGATATAAAAGGGGGTTCGTTTTTAGAGTTATATAGAGATATATAATAGTATAGAAGTGGGAATATTCCTAATAGAAAAAATAATGGAAATTTTAGATGGGTTCAGTGTCACACTGATGAGAGATAAGGTTATCATTTCTACAACTATACACTACTGGAAACATGATCTTTCCCAACACTTCTATACCAACGGTTTGTAAAAACCGTTGGTATAGCTACTCTTTCCCAACGGTTCCTCAAAACCGTTGGGAAAGGGCCTAAAAACACACCCTTTCCCAACGGTTTTGGTGAACCGTTGGGAAAGAGTGACCTTTCCCAACGGTTCACCAAAACCGTTGGGAAAGGGGTGGATTTTTTCCCTCTTTTTCCCAACGGTTCTTGAGAACCGTTGGGAAAGAGTACCCTTTCCCAACGGTTCACCAAAACCGTTGGGAAAGGGTGTGTTTTTAGGCCCTTTCCCAACGGTTTTGGTGAACCGTTGGGAAAGGGTACTCTTTCCCAACGGTTCTCAAGAACCGTTGGGAAAAAGAGGGAAAAAATCCAGCATACACCCTACTGAAAATACACCCACCCAGAACCTATCCCAACGGTTCTGAAAACCGTTGGGATAGGTCTATCCCAACGGTTTTGACAACCGTTGGGATATGTTCATTGATTTTTTTCCAGATCTACTAACGGAGAACATTATATAAATCAAAAATTTAAATAATTATGATAATACATATATATATAAATGAAATTATGTTTACAAAGTGATGTTATCCTAGTGGTTAAGTCGTTCGATTATAAACGAGGGGTCCTGGGATCAAATCCCAGCGGTGATTTTATTTTTGGAATTTATATACCAACGGTTCCATTACCGTTGGTATAGATTTCATATTACCTATACCAACGGTTTCCAAAACCGTTGGTATAGGTCTATACCAACGGTTTTCAGAGAACCATTGGTATAGACCTATCCCAACGGCTTACTTGGCTACGGTTCTCCAAACCGTTGGTATAGGCTATACCAACGGTTTGGAGGCCTATACCAACGGTTCCAAACCGTTGGTAAAGGTTAGTTTTCCAGTAGTGATAGTGGGGTTTTACTAAACTAAGGGGGCTTATATCATGTAGTGAATAGAATAAGATATTGATTCACATGGGGTGGTTTCTAGAGATCATATAACCATAATTTTGATGGTTTATTTTTTCAAAACATAAATAAATGGTTTCTCACATACCACCTCAAATTTACTATTATTTTTTTTTCTAAATTTTAATTTTGTTGTGGTTTTATGAAACCATATATACATTTAAATAGGGAAAAACATTTAATCATGTGTTTTATAAATCACCACTGTAGAACCACTTCTATTTAAATATATTTTTTTAGTTTTGGGGGTAGTTATTATAATTTATAACTCTTCCTTAAATAATTAATATAAATCTATATTATCTCATCAAATAATTATTCTAGATGGACTTAATTTGAAAATAAAATTAATATTTATCATTGAACTAATTATTTTATATGTTCTAAAGTTATCATGAAATATTTTAAAAAAACTTACCTTTAATAATTATAAATTTGGCTTTCTAAAAACCATAACCATGTGGAAAAGTTTTGAGGTATAAAATTTATTTTTAAAAAATAAAATTATTTGAAAGTATGATTTAAAAAACTACTTTGAAGACATATTTTATTCAAGTTCATGTATGTTGAAGTCAACTCATAAAATATCCAAAAAATTGTTTTTATTAAAAAACCATATATGAAAATATTAATTGTAACATGAAAAAATTATATCTTTCCATTGGAATTTCTTTCAATATAAAAAACATGAATAATATATTTTTGCCTCATTTATAGATTTAAAATATATTTCAATAAATATTTTACAAATTTTTATTACATTTTAAGGAATTATCTTTTATAGCCTTAACCATTTAGAATATATCATGTATAATTCGTCATTGTTATTTTCACTTGTTCAATTACTCCAGTAGAAATTTGGAGAATTTCAATGTTGATGATTGAGTTCAATTATCATGGTTATGCCTGACTACTTTATTGAGGAAAATCATACCCCAATCTTAAGCCACATAATTGTAAAATCCAAAAACTTAATTTTACCAATTTATTGTTTAAACTCTCTACAATAACCCTAACCAATTATATTTAAAAATTTCAATTTAACTACCCTAACCTATATAAATTGTCATTATGAAATTTAAAATTTCAAAATTCACTTATAAATCAAAAATAAATTGATCATTAACTATATATATATTAATAATTTTATTTTTATATACAATATATATTTTATTATTTAATATTAATATATTTTATTTTATTTTATTTTGTAATTAATCTAAAAATATTATAGGAACAATACTCTAAAAAAAATTTGTAATCTTATTATAATTTAAACATACATGGTTGAAAAAATAATTCAAACTCATTTAATTAGGTTTATACTTAGGATAAACTGTGACTACAATCCAAACCTTAACTAAATATTAATTATGTTTTTAATTCACTACAATAACCATACAAAACCCATTTAATCATTATCATAACCCTATATTATCATGCTGGGTAATTTGAGAGATTTTGTCAATGAGTACCCCCTTTCTATCCATATAATACACTATTCATTACACATTAATTACATTTAACTAAAATAAAATAGGTAAAATGAAATTTGGGGACCAAATTTGGTAGTTTATTTCAATTAATTACCTGATTTATTTTTTTATGTATTATAATAGCCTCAATACTTCATTGGAATCTTTCTTTTTATAGATGTGTTTATAATTGGATGATACCTTAATTGTAATAATATTATATTTATTATCAATAATTCTTAATTTTATAATAAAATAAATAATAATAGATGCAAACAAAAAGTATCATACAGTTTAGTATTAAACTTTTGTATGATAAGGTCTTACCTTTATATTTTTTAAACCCAGTATTGTGATTTCTTCTAAATGAAATATCTATATTACATGTGGAAAGATAATAGAATTTTTAAATATAAATATACTTCCATTTTTGGTTGAAAAATATAAGGAATCATTATTACTGATTATAAAATTGAAGAGAGCAGGAAACACGATTAACCTGTTTTATAAAAATTAAAAGTGTATAGAGACATATATCTCAACATAGAGTATATCTGGCCTATGGGTGGACAATGAGGGAATAAATAGATAAAAGTTATTTTTATCATATATATATCACCAAGTTATAATATGATGTTTCTCCCCAAAAAATTATATTTACACCACTATATTAGTAATACTACGGGCTATAAAAAAGTTAACTTTAGCTTAAAATGGTAGATAATTACTTTTAAATAGTTAAGTGTAAACCTTAATGAATCATTCAAAATAATGTAGTAAGTGATTAGTTCTATAGTTTTATTATGACCCAATCTTGACGTACGTAGAAATTACATCACTTTTACGAAATACTTACAAAATTATACAAACAGACACCCAAAGATTCTATTAGTTTAGTTCCTTTTGAAACATGGAAACATAAACACTCATACACAAGTGAGATACATTATCTCCCAATAGGTTCCTCTTGACTATCACCCTTATTAGAACCATCAAACAGAATTCATAACTTCATAACCTAGGGATGGAAACATGAAAAGGTGTGAGCTTAGATGCTCAGTAAGGGTAAATGAGGGAGACATGTAAGCATAAGCATGGTCATAGGGTTTTGATAATGTGATAATAGCATTATAATATCATACCCTTCATATTAAATATCATAATCATTAATCATGGAATAAACATTGGTTGTTCATAAGCCATGGATCATAAGTAAATAAAGATGATAATACATGAAAGCATAACACAGGAACAAGATATGGAATTCTGTCATACACATAATCATATAAAAACCCTATGTCAAGGATTCCTACCAAGACCATTATAACATATTAGGCTTCTAATAATCACTCTTTTACCTAATTTTGGATTGAGATTCCCTCTCGTGTACCCTCTTATTTTGGGAATGAGATTCCCTCTTATTTACCCTCTTATTTCAGGCTTAAAATGCCCTATTATTTACCCCTTCATTTCGGGATTGGGATTCCCTCTAGTGTACCCTCTTACTTTAGTCTTGGGATTCTCTTCCATGTACTTACTTGTTTCGGGCTAGATATTAACACTCCCTTTGATCACATAAAACATTTATCATTACCCAATTCATTGAAAAGAGATATAGGTCCCACCCATAAAATTATTGAATAATATATACATGTGACACAAAACATTCATCATATCATGATACATGTTCCATAAAACCTTCATCATATCCCTTCCCATGAAAAGAGATGGGTTTTATAAACATCAAATCATAACCCATGAAATGTAATGGTTATAATTTACATTTCATCACATCATAATCCATGTAAAATAGATACGTTTCATAACCATTTCATCAAAGTATAACCTATGAAAAAAGGTAGGTTTCAAAGGCATACAAACCATGGAAGAGAAACGTGTGTAGTAAGCATTATTTTATCAAGACATAAACCATTTAATAAAGAATATGAATAGAAACTACGGATCATTTCATATAGGGATTGAGTAACATCAACTGATTTTATCTTAGATATTGAATAACATGGAAATATATTTTGAAAACAATTCTTGAGTAAAATATCTTTTCTTATTTGTAAAATTATTTTTAGAACATAAAACAATTTTAAAAGAATTTTCTTGAAAAAAACTGCATAACTTATAAATCAAGGAAGAATTTTTTTTAAAACTATTTTACTTAAAAAATTATACAAGAATCTTGAAAACATTTTTAAAATCATTTTATTTGAAGAAATATATAATAAGATTCAAAACATTCTAAAAACCCTTTTCTTTGAAAACACATTGAAAACATATAAATAAATATTGATATTTTTGGAAAACAATTTATTTGAAAATGACTTTGAAAACTTACTAATAAATATTGAAACATTTTGAAAACCATTTTATTAAAAACACTTTTAAAACTTATAAGGAAATCTTGAAAACATTTTTTAAACCATTTATTTTAAAATAGATTTGAAAACTTATAATGAATGATTTTAAGATAATTAAACATTTTTAAAATCAATTTTCGTGTGAAATGACCCTTAAGGATAATTTGAAAACATATTTGAAAAGTTTTTTAATAATGTAATTTTCAAAATAAAATAGATTTCCAACTGAAAAGATATATACAATCAAATTTTTTTAAAACATTTTATTAAATATCTTATGTACGAAATTGTGGGAAAATGGTACTAATACAAGGAGGTATCATGAATACATATAGTATAATAAAAATCATCATTTTTTAAGATATTTATCATAATATTACATCAATAGAGGTATAATAATAAACAATCCTGATAAATGATGATATTGTTTCACCAAAATCTTACCACATGGTTACTTGTGATCATATTATCAATGTAAGTAAATGAAATTAAATGAAGATTAAAATATCATGGAAATAATGATATTCATGATATAACATCTAAAATATAATTACATCCACATAGAAAAATAATTTAGGTGCATAAAAAATCTCGAGTGTCATGGGAAGAAAATTGAGACAAAAATATCTTACCAGTTTTGTAAACTTTGAAACATAAACCCCATGAAAGAAAGATCATAGAATAGATATTTAAATACCCCTAAATTTAAGAATTAGAATCATATAATACATTTATGGTAAGTATATACACAACAAAAACTAAAATAGTGGTGAACATGGCATGTATCTCACAGATATAAAAAGTGAGAATAAATTCCCTTAACTTATGTCTTTATTTTCTTCGTACTCGTAAGAATGTTCTCTTATTCAAGTAACTCCACCAAAGTGCTTCCGTTAGAGGATTTATACCTAAAAGGATGATTCAAATATAAAGGGAGGGATGTTTAGAAGTGTATGGGGTAGCTCTTTTCCAAACCTATGTGGCTTGAGACCTGCGAAGAATGGGGAGAGGTGGTGTCCTTTTGTAGGGAAGGGAGGGGACACACTTGGAATTTTTTAAAATAAGAAATATGGACCCAAGGGTTTACTAAAAAAAGAGAAAAAAAAACAAAACTCAGTAATTAAGGTTTTTTGATGAACTATGTCCATGAAATGGGTTTTTTAGAAATGGATATGTCATTAGGGCCCTTAAGATGAAGGTGTAATCCCTTATTAAGCTTAATTTTACATTAATCACAGTAATTAATTTTAACTGCATTCACTAATATTTTGTTCAAAAAAAAGATAGAATTGTTAGACATTTCAAATTATTATTATTCCAAATATGTAATCCATTTTTCCAAATTCAAATCACATATGTGGAATAAATTAATTTAAAACTAATCCCACAAATGGGAGAACACTGTGATGTTTTAATGTAAAAATGTTCAAACATTTTCTAAGTTTTTATATCCAATGAAAATGTAAAATTTGTTCCTATGACCTTAATTATATTAATTTATGTATATTTGTTATAATTAAAATTTTAAACCAATTTGAAATACTATTTTATATTACAAATAAATTAGATAAAAAAGTAGTTTTGAAATAAAATTCAATATTTTTCACTATTTAAAAAAGTGAATCTTCACATAAAAATACAAAAAATACACCATAATATAATTTTATCTTTCTAATTCAAATATTATGTTTATTTTAACACATAATATTTATAAAAGTGTCTAAATTTTGTTTTAAAATAGGTTCTCCCATAAAAGGTGGTAAAAGATCATTTATAAAAACATAGAATTTTATTCATTAAACTTGGTTTATTTTTATCATAAGATTATCATATCTATTAGAAAAATATCAAAAATATTTTATATAATATATATATATATATATATTAAATTAATATCACCAATTAATTGTAATTTCTTTAATTTATTAGGATAAAACATCTTTTTGAGCTTAAAAATAATAATATTTTACTTTATATTCAATTGATTTTCAAATTTTTTTTAATAAATTTTTAACCAAGGAATTCATTTTATATTTATGTAAACCATATATTTTCATAAGTTAGTATACCCTTTTCATAAAGGCTAATTTAATGTATTGTTTATATCATATTATATTCAATAATATTTTAATAATATATCATTATTTGGTAAAACTCCACTTTTGTGTTATGTAATCCATCAATTAAATTCAGTCTTTCCTATAACATAACATAAACTTGGTGTTCCATTTAGGGAAAGATAAACATTATGTTCTGTATAGTGAATATTTAACATGGGGTTGTGTAAAACACTAGGCAAACACTGTTTTATAAAATAGACTATTTTTAGTGTTGGATGTAATGAAAAATATAAAAAAGATTAAATTAATTTTAAAAAAAATTAACAAAATATAGGGGTGTTACATTCTACCCCCCTTAAAATTAATTTCTCCCTAAAAAGTTGTTTGGGTTATTAAAGGTTTAATACTTGAATGTTACTTTTATAGAAACCCATATTGTAAAAATAAATACTCAAAATTCCATAAAAAGGAATGCTAAAGACATAATTTTTACCCAAATTAACTCATAACTAGCTTCCCACATAGGAGAACATAGGTGGTACGTAAAAACATGAACTTGGAGGGAAAATGTAAATATTCATCGGGAGTGATTGAGATCATCAATCACAAAAAAGTGAATGATCAATTAAAAGTTGAAGTCCTCAAATTCATAAATATATGATGGTTTAAAAGGAAATTGATTCAAAAAATTAAGGTATTAAGACAACATTTTATTTTTAGATCATTTTTCTAAAGCTGAAGGATTTTCATAGAAAGATATAATTTTCAGATATCAGGACAACCACACCCATTATTATCCCTTGATATAATTCACCTATTTCTACAAAAATAAAGTTTTATTTATATTTCCTTATATACTAACATATCTTGAGATCCATGTTATTCCATCCTATTTGTCATCAGTTATCATTAATAGAAATATTTTAGATCAGGTCATCTAATATGCATACATCTTCATCTAGTGAGATAACACTTTAATCTTACCGGCTGCATCCAAAGTTTAACTTAAAATTTCTATAAATGGTTAACCTTATAACCCTTTTGAAAATTGAAAATGACAATATTTAGAAAGGAATTCATGAAATTAGCTTAACATTGAACTGTCATATATCATAATGTAACTTTGGGTTGTCACATTCCAAATATGTGAATACCCTAATTGTATATCCTCTTGAAACATGGTAATAACCTGAATTACCATAAATCCTTTTGGAAACATTCTTTCTTCCTTATTACAAATATTACTGGATATATTTCATAAATACAAGATAACATATCCCACTTTTTCAACAAATCAATTATCAATTGTGAGGTCATAAATACTATCTAACGAAAACCAATCATCTCTTTATCCAATCTAAACACAATTATCTCTATATCTTGAACACATTAAGGGTTACCTTCCCTTAATCAAAATATATTATTTCCACTAAATCAATTTTCTATTTCTTTATCACATTTAAACATATACTTTTCAATATTTAATGAAAAAATTTACAAAAAAAGTACTTATATATTTCATGATTCATATAACATAATCTGTAAATTACAAGACATAAATACTTGATTCATCAAAATTTATTCTTAAACCATTATTGAAGATTTTTCAACTTATTCCTTAATACCTATTTCCTATAATATGAAATATGAATCATGTATCAAGGTTCCTCACCCTCAATATAATTTTCTTTTTATGTTTAATGCAAACAATAATGTAATAACATCACATACCTCTCATGTGTAATTCATAGTCTATTTATCTTTAGTAGGATAACAAATACTCCTACCCCCTTCCTAATTCTCTTCATAATATTTCCACTTTGTAAATCAGTTTTCATAATGTCATTTCTTTCCACATATAAAACATCTAATGTTAAAAAAGATCCTACTTATTCCCATCATTGAATTAAACTATAAATCATAGTGTGAGAAACATTTATCATAATGGAAAACCACATAATCTGGAAAGAAACCACTTATAAGATATCTAAATAATGGATTATAATTCATTAATCTAAGACACATAAGGTTTGTCCGAGGTTATTCATTGTCATATTCAACTTAAATCATTCATGATGGTTCATAATGAGTTTGTGAATTCCCAAATAATATCCCCTACGAGTGTCAAACCAGGTGTGCAGTAAGTCCCATTGTTGGATACTGGGTTATGTAAAGTTAGGACCAACACACCTTGTTGAAGTTATTTTCCCTAGGTATATATGTTCAAGATCTACATCCACATGTATTATCTAGATAAATATTACTACCAAGAAACCACTCACTATATCCCTTCCTAAAATTCCAGTACATTTTCCTATGTTTTTTCTTATCCTAAGACTTATCCTTAGAGACATCCCCAGATATATCCTTATAAATATTCCTAGGGATATCACTAAAGTTTGATCATCCTAGTTTCCAAATTTTAAATAAACCTTTAATCTGATACCAAATATAAAAACCAAGTCTTTATGTACATAGACATTATATAACTTTTGTGTAATATGTAAAACATTATATAAATAGACTCCTAGTGTCCGTATTATTTTAGTGCCTTTGGAAACATGGAAACATAAACACTTTTAAAAAAGTGAGCTGCATTATCTCCCACTAGGTTACTCTTGACTAGAACCCTTATTATACACATCAAACGTAATTCATAACTTCATAACCTGTGGAAGGAAATATAAAACAGGTAGATCTGTGATACTTAGTAATGGTAAACAAGGGAGGAATGTAAGCATAAATACGATCATAGGGGTATTAGAATGTGATCATAACATTAGAAGATAATACCCTGCATATCAAATACAAAAAACATGAATCATGGAATAAATATTTTTAGTTCAGAAGCCATGAATAATAGGGAAATAAATAGACCAATCCATGAAATCATAACATAGTAACAAGACAAAGAATTGTGGTACACACATAAGTTTATAAAAAAAATTGTCAAGTCTTCCTACCAAGAAAATTATAACATGCAAGTCTTGGGATAATCACCCATGTATCTACTTCAGTCTTGGGATTCCCTCCCATATACCCTTTTGTTTTGAGCTTGGTATGCCCTCCCATGTACCATCTTGTTTTGGGCTTGAGATGCCCTCTTATGTACCCTCTTTTTTTGGGATATGGATTCCCTCTTGTGTATCCTTTGATTTCTGAAAACATATATCATTAACCAATGAATTAGAGGGAGATATAGGCCCCACCCATTGCATAATAAAATCATTTATACATGTGACACAAAACACTCATCATATCATGATCCATGAAATTAGATCTATTTTATTAACATCAAATTATATCCCATGAAATAAAATGGGTATAATTAAAATTTCATCACATCATATCCTATGGAAAAGAGATAGTTTTCATAATCATGTCATAAAAGCATAACCCATGGAAATTTCGTGTCAAAATCATATATCTCATGGAAGATAAATGAGTGTCACAAGCATTATTCCTTAAAAACATAAACCATTGAAGAAGTAATATGGATAGAACCATTGGTTCATTTCCTAAAATGTCTTGAGTAACATCAATGGATGTTATCTTATATGGATAATAACTTGGAAATATATTTTGAAAATATTTCTTTAAAAAAATATCCATTCTTCTTTGGAAAATGATTTTTAAAACATAAAACCTTTTAAAAACAATTTCTTGAAAAAAACATGAAAAATTATAAAGAAAGGTTGAAAAAAAAAATTAAAACCATTTTCCTTGAAATCATATAAAATAAGATTAAAAATATTTTAAAAACCATTTTCCTTGAAAAATTATAAAAGAAGCTTGAAAACATTTTGAAAATAATTTTCCTTGAAAACATATAAAATATGCTTCAAAACATTCTAAAAAAATATTTATTTTAAAAAGCATTAAATACTTATAATTAACGTTCAAAAATATTTTGATAACCATTTATTTCAAAAATAACTTTTATAACATATAGATAAATCTTGAAAATATTTTGAAAACCATTTCATTCAAAACACATTGAAAACATATAAGGAAATCTTTAAAATGTTTTGAAAACTATTTCATTAAAACTAAATTTGAAAACTTATAAGGAAATATTTAAAAACCATAAAACATTTTTAAAATCACGTCTCATTTAAAATTATCTTAAATGTTAAATTTTAAACCATTTTTTAAAACATGGTTTTTGAAATAAAATGAATTTACGACTGAATAGAGAAATACGGTATGATTTTTCTTAAAAAATTATTAATTATCTTAAGTACCAAAGAGTGTGAAAACGGTAATAATAGATAGAGGTATCTTGAATAAATAGAGGATAAAGAAACTCTTGATTCTTCTTGAGATATTTATAATAATATTTCATTAGTTTAAGAATAATCATAAAAAATACCGATAAATGATGAGACGGTTTCACCAAAATCTTACCACATGGTAACTTGGGATCATACTCTCTATGTAAGTCAATGAAATTAAATGAAGATTAAAATATCATTAAAAAAAGTAGATTCATTATATAACATGTAAAGTAGAGTTATATACAACTCAAAAAAGAATTTAGGTGCAAAATAAAAATATGAGTCTCAAGGAAGATAGATTGAGACAAAACTATCTTATAGGTTTTGTAACTTTTGAAACATAAATCCCATGAAAGAAATATCATAGAATGGATAGGTAAATACCCATAAATTTAAGAATATTAATTAAATAATATGTTTATGAGTATTATATACATGAAAAAAAAGAAATAGTGGTTAAAAAGTAATTCATCTCACAGATATAAAAAGTGAGATGAAATTCCCTTACCTTATCTCTTTCCTCTCTTCTTACACATTAGAAGCTCCCCTTATTTGGGCTACCCTTTTGGTTCACACTGAAGGACTTCCTTGATTTTATTTGTAGAAAAAAATGGAGGCTTAAAGGAGGAAGGTAGGGGTTTTTGGAAGTGTATTGGTTAGATATTGGCCGAACCTAAGTGGTTTGAGAGGTGTGGAGAATAGGGAGAGGTGGTGGAATTTTATAAGGGAGGGGACACACTTGGAATATTTTAAAACAAGTTAGGTGTACCCCCTTTTTTTCCAAAAAATCCATAAAACTAAAACAAACTCAATAATGGAAGTTTTATGGCCGAAATATGGACAAAAATGGTATTTGAATAAGTAGATAAGTCATTTGGGCCCTTAAGATTGAGGTTTATTCCCTTGTTAAGATTAATTTTACATTAACCACTGTAATTAATTTTAACTGCATTCACTAATCATTTTTGTAAAAAACTATGTTTAACTTATTATATATTATTAATTATTCTGATTTAAAATATTTAATACATTTTTCAAAATTCTAATCACATAAGTGGCAGAAATTAATTTATCATTAATCCCACAGAAGGGATGGCATTGTGGGGTTTTAATGTAAAAATGATCAAAAGTTTGTGAAGTTTTTATATCCGGTTTTAAAGTGAAATTATTTCCAATTAACTAAATTGGATTAATTGATATATATTTGATCTAATTAATCTTTTAAACCAAATTTAAATATAATTTTATGTTATAGGTAAATTATATTAAAAAGCAGTTTTTAAATTAAAATTCAGTATTTTTTACTATTTATAAAAATGAAACTTCAAAGAAAAATACTAAAAATTCACCCTAAGATAATTTTTATGTTTTTCATTCAAATAGTTAGTTTATTTTGACATATAAGATGTATAAAAGAGTAAAAATTGTATTTAATATAGGTTCACTATTAAAATATGTTAAAAGTGCCATAATAAAAATATAGTATTTTATGCGTAAAATTTGGTTTGTTTTTTATTAAGCCTATAGAATATGTAAGATGAATTTAAAAACATTTTATTGAATATAATATATATATCATTACTATCACTTAATAATTATAATTAATTTAATTTATTAGAATAAAATAGCTTTGTGAGCATAAAAATAATAATATTTTCCTTTATATTCAATGAGTTTTTATATTCATTTCTAATAAATTTGTAACTAATGGATTCATTTTATAATTATGTAAACCATATATTTTAATATTTTATTGAACCCTTTTAATAAAAACTAATTTAACGTTTGGGTTATATCTTATTATATTAAATAATATTTTAATAATAGATCGTAATTCTGTAAAACCCAGTTTTTTATGTTACAAAATCCATTGAGGAAAGTAAATCTCATGTGTAATGTTAGCTAACATCAGTGTTCCATTTAGGAAAAGATAAACATTATGTTTTGTGTAGTGCACGATTAACTTGGGGTTGTGTATAATGAAATCCAAACATAATGCTATAAAATAGACTATTTTTAGTGTTTTATAAAATGAAAATTATCAAAAATATTAAATTAATTCTTAAAAAATCACAAAATCTTAGGGCGTTATAATTTTCTCTCCAAAAAAGTATCTTTTATTCTTGTAGAAGATAAGATAAATAATTTTTATTTGTATGTTGACTTTGAAATGACTAGAAAAAAAATTTCTTTCCCACATATAATTATTTTATAAGAATGGGATTTCCATATTGGAAAAGTAGTTATTCCATTTTAGGTTGGGTGGAAACATATTGTGGAAGTAAATATATCATATGGATTAATATTATCCTTCAGAATACACCTGATTGATTAAGAAACCCATATCACACCTAATCAGTGAACAAATAAGTTAATTAGATCATACCAAACAATATCTATAGTATAGTTAGTTCTAATTTGGTTAACGAAGTCAACCCATTGGATACACTAGTTACATTGAAATCCCCTTTGTTACTTATTTGCCAATTTTTTTCTTGGATTAAAAAAAATAAAGTTTTAATATTATTTTCAATAAAACTCTTCACATGTATATTTCTAATACTAAAATATCTTGATTTTACATTATATGTTTAACTATATACCCAAGATATCATTTCTAGACAGTAATAGTGTATAATAATTGGGGATATTTAATATATTCCATAATTAGAGATATGATATGGGAAATATAATCAATTCCATTTCTTTTCAATTAGGTTCTAAATAAACAAAACTTGAATCCATTGTGGGGTATATTATAAAACTCTGTTCCCTAAATCCCTAAGTGATCTCTCCACCACCAATTATAAAAAAATAACTCATAGAAGAGTGATCTTTAATATTGGATTCAATATTTCCATGAAAAAACAATCACTCACCCTTGGTTTTCCATAATAAAATATGAAGTAAATAATAGTAACCTTTATATATATTATTGTCACATCCAAGTATACTTAACATTAATTAATTGCATAACTTCTTAAATTTCCTATGAAATATTAAATATATTTAATTGGCCTATTTAAAACCTACTTGATACATAAAATAATCCTTTTATACTCTAACTAAGAAACTTCCTTACAAAGAGTTGGTAACATCATACTCCTGTAAGAATATAGAGTGAAACCCCATTAATACACCATACAATTAGTAATTTATTTATTAAAAAATAAGGGAGAAAGTAAGGGATAAAACATTCCGGGTCTATGGAGGACTAAGGTAGTGAAGCCTGAGGAAATTCCCTCTGACTATGTTAACCCCCTATGGTTTCAATTAGTTATTTTTTGTATAAAAAAAGTGATAATGGAATCCTAATAAAACATTTATTTCACCCAATTCTTTTATATTAATGTTTCTAGATAAAATAACCTTTCCTCATTTTTTGGATTTATATCCGTTTAAAAAAATAATATGTCATCAATATATAAAAAAATAAAACAACTATAATTATTATGGAATCTACTATAATCAAATTTACTATCTTGTTTAATAATAAAATTGCTTAATATTATTAATTTATTAATGTTACCATGGTATTCTTTTGGATATTTTTTAAATAATATAGTGTTTTTCCAAATTTTTACATATTTTTTTTTCATTTCTAGGATATATAAAGCATTTTGGTTATAATTATATATATATTACACTAATTAAATATTTAATAGTTTTATATTAACACCCACTTAGTTAATTTTAAAATTATATATGGAATCTATGGTGAGATTAATTCTAATAGATGTAGTCTGAGCTATGGTAGTCTAGGTGTGGAAATAAAATATTCAAAAGAATATCATGCAAGGATGGGATTAATTCCCCTCCTTGCATGGAAAAATTTTTATTCGTGAAATAAAATATTAAACCCATGTTTTATCAATAGGATATGTTAAACCAAGTTCCCATAAACTTAATATACACAAGATATTTTTTAGATTAATTATCTTTTTTATGGTACACTCAATATTTACTACAACTTTACCATGTGAATTCATTCTTATAAACTTCCCCATATAGATAAATATCCATTAATTAGTAGATTATATCCTCTTAAAGTGGGACTTATTATTGAACACATTTATTTTATACAATATAAAATATCCAGTAAGAATAATTTTATAAATAGAGTTTATGAATTGGAGTTGTCTTCAATTATAGTGGGATCTATTTTCATTTTATGATAGTTATGGAAGGTTGTTAAAGACTTGAGGGGACATGGTGACATGGATGAAAAAGTCATATGGTTACTATATAACCTATAACCATACATGGTGATGGAGAAATTAGAATGCTCAAAATTGGAATATATTATACTAGAGTTTTTGGATGTTTGTGAATGATCCAGTCCATAGGTTCACAAAGACACACTAGTGGAAAGATAAAAAGAGACACCATGAAATATCTACATATCAAGGAAAATTATAGATGTGTGAGATATTTTGAAGGTGTTTACTAAAAGTATTGATAATTTTATAATAATACAAGAGAATTATGTTTTTAATAATGTTTTTTAAGAGAAATTAGTAAATTTTTGAATATCTAAAATTTAATGAGGAATGTTCAAGTGTTACGAAGACAATATATAATGGTTACCTGTTTGATACCCAATATATAAAGGATGTCAGGATGATATGTAAAGGTTTCTAGTAATGTTATGTAATACTAATAGGTTACATAATTATAACCTTGGATACATATGATAAATAACTTTTCTATAGAAGTGAAACTTAGTGAAACATAATATTCAGAATAATGGTAAAGGATTTTATATATTAGGGTTATAAGAATTTTCCATGTGACACGTAAGAGTTGATCTATATTATACGTAGGGGTTGATCTAGATGATATGTAAGGGTTGATCTAGGTATGTAAGTGCAGTGACCCTTGGTAAAAATAGTATATATAGTACAAAAATATCATGATTTAAATAACACATCTCACAAATACTCACATAATGTGAGGTCCAAACTCTTTAATGAATTAGAGATTAGATATATAAAAATCATATTTTTTTTAAAAAAATTATAAACATTTCTCCATATATATGCTCCTATATATCCCTTTTTAGATATCTCACATTATTTATCCATCTTCAGAACCTGGGTAATAGAGACATAAGAAAGGGGTTATCTCGAAGGCATGGAAAGTGAAAAATAATATCATAAATTCTTAGATCCAAAACATGATAAAGAATATGAGAAAGTCATAAATATCTTAATAAAATATCATAAAACCATGTATTAAAACCATAATATCATAAAAATATCATTAATTAATAATTAAATATATGAAATGGCTTAAAAACATATCAATAATCACAAAATAAAAAAATACAGAATACTTTAAAAATGGTCATAATCTCAAAAATAAATAATTTCAAGGAAATGAAATGCATTTTGAAAATTTTTCATAACTTGGAGAAAAATGTTGAAATGTGGAACTATTGACACTATGTTCTATTACATCGATTAAAAAGTGACAAAGGGAAATTCCCTAGAAAAATGAGAGGAGAAAATACATCGAGAAAATCAATATTTTTAAATTCTAGAAATTTGGATCGCCCTAATCAAGAAAAGGCACAGTTGGCATGAAAGGTACTGGCATGCCACATATTTGGCATGAAAGACACTTTCTCTTCCAATAACCATTCGCCTATGGTCACTTTATTTCCTATAAATAGACCATTGGGTTCTTCATTTGTATGGATGAATTTCCCTAAAGCCCAATTGCTGCTCTAGTCACCCTAGTGCTTTTCCCAAGTCTTATGAAACCTTCAAGGTAGTTCTTTGACAACTAGGATGGAGGAATTAAAGGAGTATCATATAGCCTAAGTCCCTTTAGTTTTTGAAATCCATAACACTTGCGTGCCTAAAGCGACGAACCTCCCCAAATCAGAAACACTTGCACAGTACCCATTCCTATCAAGGGTACTTGAGCACCCCACTTCTAGGAATACCTATGACTACTATTTAAGGCTTGAGTCAAGTCTCACCCATGTTTTAACATCCATGTTGTTCGTTACTTAAGTAAACATTAGGTTGCCCAAGCTTACCTTTACACCCATAATTGTACGCTATATACCTACTTAGGAGCCCCTCTTTGATTCATATGATCCCTTCAGCCAATACAATACTTTCATCAATCCTTATGCAAATTCATTCATGGAAAGGGTTCCTCTTCAATGGCTCCCTTTTCTGAAAGGGATTACGTTGAAACATACACTAAAACCTCCTGACTTATCAAACCTTTGGGAAGTCCACAACAACGTGTCTCCTATTTTTATTGTATATCCGTAGTCATAGGTTTCACACATTTGTTTTGTAATGGGTTTAAGATTCATGGAGTGTCTTTGGGTTTGTATATCCACAGTCACATGGACATTTCCCCCCAGAACCGTGTTTGGGAATTCTCAGTTTGGAGGATTAGGTTTTGGCCCATTCATTTCCCATATCATCTCTAAAACCAGGAGCCTTATGTCCCAAGTAGAAAAGGTACGGCTTACACCAAATTTTCTTTTTGAACAAAGTTGAAGTCTCCCTCCCCTACCAGGACCAATTTTAAGGCAACTATCCTGGTGTAATCCCCTATAATTTCATATAAGAGGATTTTGTCTTGCTCCTATATAATTCCTTCACCTTCACTCCTTCCTTACATTGGACCTTCATGTAATGTAAATTGAAGAGGGGGAGGTTCATTGCCTCAGCCTTACCCGTTGTCGTTGTCGTCGGCCCATCCACTACCACCAACGGGAGAGGAAAAATGTGTGTTTTTCTTTTTTTAATCTTTCATATCCTCTTGTTTTTCACAACAAGCATGACTCACATGGGCTTATATATTTTTTATGATCAAAAAATTTCTACAAACACATCACTCAATGAACTATGAGAACTCTAATTCCCATCAAAACTGAGATACATAGAAATCCTTTCTAAGGCCCAAGCTCCATCTCATTTCATCTATAAATGGGAATCCTCCTTAAGAGTAAGTCATAAATTAAACCCCCAAATCACCATGGAATCCTTTTTCCGGAATTAAGCCCAAAATCATTTCTCTCAAATGACTACAGTCTCCTATGAGACTCACTAAACTATGTGGGATTTGATTCCGATCTGAATGGGATATGAAGGAATCCTCCCTAAGGTTCAAACCCAACACTCCAGAACAATCGTTTTCTTCCTAGGCCATATTTCCAAAAGGGTCTAATCCTACTTGGAAATTCATATCTCATCCAAGTTACTTAGCCTTCTTATGCATAAGTCCCACACCAAGCTTTGAATAGGCATCTTCCAGTTATATTTCCTGACCACATGACATTAAACTATATGATCATGTCCTTATCACAAGACCTTAAAAGTTATAATGTGTCCCATTAAGTGGCACCGAACTACAAGTATTTTGGTTCCTTTCACAAGCATGCATAGGTATCCCATTTATGGGTATGATCCCATCATCAAAACAAAATTTCATCTCCCTAGATGATAATAAAATCCAAATTTCCCCACAATGTGGTTTAAAAACTAGTATTTTCACAACAACAGTTAAAAGAATCGCTAAATAGTAAATGAGAGGATACCATTGATATAGAACCTCAAAAACAAATGAATGACTCAATTAATGAAGAAAATAAAATACATATGGATGATTCTAAATTTCAAACATGTTAATAATTGATTACAAATTTCAAGGGATACTTTTTTTATACATGGTAAATTAATAAGGATTCATGAAAATATCTTAAATCTATAAGAGAGTCCTAGAATAGGTAATAATTCCCCCAAAAAGGGTGTCTTGAGTCTGACCTCCCATCCTCTCAACCAATGTAAACTCTTAATTATATTAGGTCCAAACCTAACGAATGCCTACCTTTAGAAAGCAGGTCCATTTGGATAACGAACCATTGGATGTTTCTGGTTCCATAAATAAATCATGTGGAAACCACACAAAAGTAGTGATTCCTAACCAGAAAACATGTTTCAAGGTAGGAGAAACAAAAATGGTGAACCCGACATGAATCCTTAACCATGTTAATAGTGTTACCCATCTTTCATGCCCCTATCAATTGATAAAGTAAGTCCAGACAAAGGAATAAATCACACATGTGTCCATCTAATATATGTTTCTTTAATGGAGTTCATTGTTTGTACTTCTCATGTTTTCTTAGATCTCCTTTCAATCCCAATGGATTCCTTCAATTTTGCACCTGTAAATGCCTTGAAAGCTGCACAAGATGGATCCTCATCTGCTCAAAGGACTTCATCACCAACTCATCATCTTCAATGCTGGGTCTCAAATGTATTGGTATGCGAATACCATCAAGATAATACTATACCAACCCTAGAGTCTACCCGATAGGATCTCTAAGTTAACAACAACCCTCAATCGTCTGGTCGGCAATGACTGGTGGTCAAGAAGTAGACAATGCCAACCACTATCTTCAACCGTTTAGGTTCCTTTTCAACATAAATGAATAACTAGTCCCTACCATACAATAGAGAGGGGGACCAGGAGGTCACTCATGGCCTCAACTTGAAGACATAGGGGTACTTTACAAGGGCTACCACAAACGATCTTTTCCAACAGAATCATGCGGTAGTGAACCCCCAAAATGATGAGGGTGTTTCCTTTAGTGGTTCGGCCCATGTCCCTCAGACTTGTTCACGCAAGACAAACCACCAGGGATAACATAAGACCAACAGGAAGTAGGTTCTTACCTTCCCCCACTTGAAAAGTTTTTCAACCTAACTTTGTGTAAAATAATGAATAGGAACATACACCCATCCTCCTTAATTCCTCTATCCAGCAGACTCACCCGGCGGTGCCCAACCAATCCTTCTATTTAAACCCAGTGGTGTACCGTGAGTAGGCACATACACCTGCTTACAAACAATGACGTAGTTAGTAGACTCGTCTAGCTTCATTCAAGGAATACCACCAATAAAATATGGTTTAAAATTATAAGAAGTAATATACACCTACATGCACTCATCAATCCTACCAGCATTCTCGTTTGGCCACACCTGGATAAGTCAGTTGGTAAGATCCAATAAAAAACCTGGGGTAGACTCAACTCTCTACCCTGAAACATGAGTACTTTCAGTATCCACTTACAGTAAAGGGAGGATAGGAACAAGAACATACACATACTTTATATACGTAATGAACATATATTTCCATTCCGAAAGCTGAATTCATCAAATAAATTTTATAAATGGTGAAAGGGAAGACATAAATTTATTCCCATATTCTAAAAGCCTTCCAGAATATCATATTGGAAACATCAGTAGTACCAGTGGAACAAACACATAATTTTTTCCCCACACCTTGGATGACTCGTTGACATGTCATCCCAAATTAGATACACACCTTTTTTCCAGTCCAGAAGGGTTATGTGGCACACTCCACCATATCATATGAAAAACTTGATCTGGAACATAAATCCTTTCTAATTGCAGATAATCAGCCTATTATGATGACCACTCTAAGGTAGGCATATACACCTGCCCATGATAACCACATCACCCAGAAAGTGGTCCCAACTACATGTAAAATAGAATTTAAGAATAAGTCTCTCAAATCACAATTGGAAAATCAAGAGAGAATCTAAAATCTCGCTCCACTTAATGCTGGAGTTCTTGAAGCCCTCAGACAATTATCTGTTCCAATTCAAGATCCTACACTCCCATTATGAAATTATGGGAGTAGTATTAGTAATTATGAAGTTCCCCATCAGAAACTTCATCATGAAGGCTTGCTTCATGAATATTCAGTCAATTTTGGGAACCTAGATGATAGCTACAAAAACCCTCTATGTGGACAGAAGAACAAAGAGTAAGAGGATTCATCCCTTGATGTAATCCACCATGGTGGTCCTCCCCATGACAACATTCTCTATGAATTTCCTCTCTTTAGTACTGTTTCACATTGTCAAATTACTTCTCTAATTGAAAATGTAGTGGTGAGAAATCTCTCTTACCTTGAGTAATATTCCTACATATGGCTAGTCATTTCTCATGCCTTATTATTAATAAGAGAAATAATTTCTCAACCAGAAGACAACCCAAGATGATGGTCATTCTCTAAACCTCCCATGAGTCATTTTACATTTAATATGGTAGAGGAAAAAACAACTAATCCAATTGTTTGGGATAGAACAATTGAGAAATAGCCACTCTGGTCAAACCAAGTTGAGAAACCTCTATAAAAATATGAAGAGGATATGTTGAATATAAGAAAACAACTAACTAAGGGTAAAATACCAGTCATGTTATGGCCTTTAGCAACCTCTCAATACAATATTCTAGAATTGATGGAAGAATTTTGAATTCATGATATCCGACTCAAGATATGGAAGACTCTTCATCATATGAAAGGAAACATATTTCCATATGAAGAATAACAAAGTCATGTTAATATAATAGAAGGGTTACAGTAGAAGCTTGACTTGGTATCTCTCTCAATTTACTGAAATCTAAAGGTTGAGAAGCAACAGAGAGCCCTTCAGTGTGCATGAATTGATGCACTAAAGTGGATACAATAGTTAATTACTGATACTTCATCCTGTTTTAATATCATAGGATGCGGTGCACATAGATCATTGCATTTCACAACACTCCAAAATCAGAAAAGCCCGCCAAAAGTGGTATCGTAAAATGTTATTTACCATGACTGACTACAATCAATAGATTTTTTGTGTAATCAAATATATTCTCAAGAATAGTCCTGGACTAGATCTCATCAAAGTCAGGCTCAAAGAGAGAAAGCTATCAAGATATTTTTTTCATCAAGCATATACGAACATAATACATGACTCCTGTTTAGATGATGTAATCCAAAAAATTGTGGAAATTTCTAAAACAGTACAATTATCTTCCGAAAAAGGCGATTTAAGTGGCTATTGGATGATACTCCTACCCAATGTTTAGACTAGAATTTATAAAATCAGAAGTGAAACTGCGCCATTATTAGCCATAGTAGTTCAGGAGCCACCCGAGCTTGCAGGGCTAGGGGGTTGTTTAACTAATCCTTCAAATTTAACAAAGAATGTTCAAAGGTTTGAAGAAGAAGAATAAGAAGAAGAAGAATATACCATGCCTGTAGGGTTGGGGAATTTTTCACACCCAAAATCACCTTTTTAGTGGAAGTAAGTTTTCTCACGATTAGGGAATAATCCACAAAGTGAACATACAACTAAACTATCCAAGGATTTACTTCAGTTTAATGTTCGTCAAACAGTTATAGAGAAATCAGTATATAGGAGAACAAATTCTCATGGAGGGAATAGAAGGAAATGATCTTAAAAAGATACTGATATAATGTTGTCAATGAATTATGCATCAGTGAACATCATTAATACCATTATGGAAGATCCTCCATAAAATGAGTCTAGTTCAGGGGAGTCATAGAATGAAGTTCTTATTCCTAATACGATACACACTGAATAAAACGAAGGAGGTGTGAGTACCTAAAATCAAAGGCTTACCCAGAATCTTGGTATTCCCTCAAGTAACCAACCCACACCTCTTTGAAAGGAATCTAATAAGGGGAAAGGTAAAGCTCATATCATGTCTCAATTTTCCACTGGAGGAGGTCAATCCGTTTTTCTTGAATAAATTTTTTCCCAGTAAGAGGAGGAGATAAATGAGTTCAAAATACTCAATGAAGAGTTACTTCAAAGAAAAATTTCTTCTAGACATCCTCCACAAGAAAATCCTCATCTTTCACATCTTGTAGGATCTCCTCAACAAAGAGGGTTTGTCACAACTACAGATGTGGATAATAAGTTCCCTATATTGGGTACATATTTAGGATAGGATCAAACACATTATTATAGGCCTATCCATATGGGTTATCTAATACAAATACCAGCATCACCATCACCAGTGATTTTTTTAGTCATCACACTAGTTCAAGCACTAGCTATTGTACTGATACAAGTCCTAGCTCATCTAGAAATTCCCCAAATTCTTATGCACACAATTTAGGATTTAACAACTCAATTCGGAGATATGGAAGAATGACGTGCACCAATAAAACCAAAGAAGAATTATTACCTCAAATCGGTAGATCTAATCCCTCCCCCACTAATCTTTGGGAATACCAACTTTCTAATATTTAATGGTTAGGAAAACCTGGAGAAGCACTTAACACATTTTGTTTCTCGATCTGATCCCATTATGGGGATCCCTCAACAGCAAGAAGTAGTAAATATCAGATGATTTGTGCGAGCATTATAGGCCCCATCCATTTTATGGTATACCAGTTTGTATTCTTGATCAATTACTTGATGTGAAGACCTTCATTAGAAATTCCTTCTCTAATTCATCTCAATGCTTCCAAAGAAAATATTTTTTATCTCACAAATTACAAACAAAGGGATGATTAAAGAGTTTTATATTTCATTTCTCAATGTAAAGGATTAAAATATCTCTTAAATCCACCACTCCCTCAATAATAGTTTCTGCCAATTTGTGTAGAAAATATATGTGATAAGTTACGCACACCACTAATCCCTATAAAATAAACCAGAGGGTTTTGAGACCTTGCATAAACCGAGAAACAAGTGGAGAATTCTATTGTGGAAACTAAATCTTAATCTCAAGTAATCCCATCAACTATGGGAAAGAGAATAGGAAAAGTAGAGGCTACTATAGTTACACTCAAACATGCACTTACACCTGCTTTTACTTCAAACCCTTCATCATACTGAAGGGATCCTCCTCTCAAGCATCAACAATAATGACTGACTTGTCAATATGATCAAAAAGATCAAAGTAATATATCGTTTGAGGGGATAAATAATAAATTCTATTCTTTTTTGATTGAACATGTTCATAGTCACTTCATTTAAACTTTGTAAAACAATTTAGTTCAGTTGCCAAGGATAAGGGAACTGAACAAAGAAGGAGATGAAGATCTCCCAAATTATTTCCCCTTTCATCAAATTTTGGGGAATTCCATTTAAGAGTGTTTTGTTTTCAAATACCTCCAGCAAAAAATGGTAGAATATGGACAAGTGAAACTAAAAAGTTCATCATCCCACATACCATGTGTTACTGCTACCAATCCAGAGGAAGAAGGCAGATGGCAGGAAGTCAAAATTAAAAAATTCATAGAATTATGATGATTGGATGGTCAGGAAAATGATAAAAAAACTCATTCCATTATATGAACACAGTTAAAGCAACCAAATTTGCTTCCTTCCACTTCTGCTACATCAAATCCATCTTCATCAAAATATTTTTCCTCTAATGCTCAATCCTCAAAGAACCGAAAAGATCAGAAAGATAAAGAGAAGTCAGAAGAATATGAGCTCATGTAAAGGCTAAATGTGTCCTTGAATTTTGAAGATTAAATTCCATGAGTCTCAAAAGCATGGGCACCACCCCACCAAAGGAAACACTAAGAACTGCCTTGTCAAGAAGAATCTTCATGAGATGAAGAATTGATCTTCGGTACCAATAACATTATCCACTTATTAGACCCCATTTGCAAATGATGATTCTCGTTATGAACCTGAATTCCTTACACCATATTGATGAACCATAGGAAGAAGTAAAGGTCGAGGATACAGGGGAAGACATGGATATGCTAGAAACCACTAATTTGACTATACCCCTACTCAAACCATTTATTCTATAGAAACCCATGGGGGAGCCCTTTAGTTGGCTCAGCAAGAACATGGAAACTATCCCACACATGATAGGATCAGCCCTAACATGGTTATCTTAGAAGACCTATTAGAGGATACAAAATCACTATCTTTGTAGGTGCATAAAATTATTTAGTATAATCTACCAAGAAAATAAGTATTTACAGCTTATTCCCTGACACATGGTACATCTAAATCAAGAGAATAAACTCCCAAGGTGAATGAGAAACTAAATATACATGCTGAAAAATGAAGTCATTTGGAATAAAATTATGATGTTTTGAAATAACTATCCCAAGTACCATCCAATTTATCAATCCGGGATTCTTTGAATCTATCAAAATATCTTCAAGAAGCACTTATTGATACTCTATCAAGTCCTCAAGAGTTTGAAACTAAATTTTTTTCTACTAATGATTAACATATGGGGAATGATCCTATATAATTTCATGAAGTTATATCTATCACTAATGAATATGAGGATGATGTTCTAAATGGACACATTAGGCCCTTATATATATCAAGAAGGGTTAATGATACAGAAATTCAATGAGCCTACATTGATAATGTCTCTAGAGTCAACCTCCTTCCCATATGTAGAACTTGTTGATTGGGACTCACTGAATCTGACTTATCTTCATCCACTTTGATGTTTCAAGGTTATGACTGGAATGAACAAAATCCTATAGGTCATATTAAACTCAAAACTAATTTTGGGGATCTTGTATCTAATTCAGATTTCCTGGTTGTCTGACAAGACAAAGCCTTCAACATTCTTCTTGGAAGGCCTTCTCTACATCAACATGTGGCCCTTCAATTTTTGTACCACCAATGTCTCATGTATTTCTTCAATGGTCAAATTGTGACATTTTATGGTGACAATGATCTATTAAAAATGTGTTAATATCAATATATTGAGGCATAATTCTATCACACAAAGGGAACAAGGTCTGTGACAAAAGATGTAATAAGAAGCAATGATATGAATGGTCTAGAAAAGATACCAGTTAACCCATTACAACATTTGAGTATAGATTATGTTTTTCCTATCAATAAAATTGAAAGGATAGACCCAAATCCAATCACTTGTCCAGTGACTTCCATAATGTTAGTAGTGGCAATCGAGCCTGACAGCATGGGAGGAATTGTTGATAGTGAAATCTTAAATGGAGATGTATTCATTTCATCCACTAAACATCATAAATTCTTTGATTCATAAGTTATTCTAGAATAAGTTATTTCATTAGTAATGAAGGACATGGATATTGATTCCCAACCCATAATTCTCTTTTCAATACTTCAAGAATACCCTTCATCATCAGTAGGTTCATAAATGGTTTCCTCTTCTTCAGTATGTCCAAATAGTGAATCCTTCCCTATCTCTAAAAGTTTTGCTTCGTCACCTACTTAGTAAGAATAAATAGAATAAGTGACATGTTAGGAGGAAGAAGAGTAATATATTAAGTGCTCCCCTCCAACATTTGAGGAAGGAATCTCCACCACTGTGGATGAGCTCAGAGAAATTAATCTAGGTACAGAAGAAGATCCACACCCTATACTAATTAGTGCATCCCTAAATTATGAGGAACAAGGGAAGTATAATTCATTTCTAAAGAAACATTGAGATGTATTTTCTTATTACGATAGAGAAATTTTAGGCCTTAATCCTGATGTGGCCACTAATCATTTGGGTTTTATAGAAGAGCATCAATGATTTATGTAGAAATCAAGAAGAATGAACCCAACTCACACCTCTAACCTGAAAGATAAAGTCGAAAATATTATCAAATGTAACTTTTTTAGGGAGTTAAATATCCCAAATGGTTCGTTAACATTTTCCTAGTGAAAAATATGTGCTTAAAAATAAAAGTTTGAATTTATTTCAAAGATCTTAACCGGCATTCTTCCAAGGATGACTTTCCTGTTCTGATCACAAAAATTTTGATTGATGCAAAAGATGGTTAGGAAGCTCTCTCTTTCATGGATGGCTACACTGGGTATAATCAAATTCAGATAGACCCAAAGGATGAGAAGTCTACAGACATCATATCCCCTCAAGGTGTTCTTTACTATTGGGTAATTCCTTTTGTACTAAAGAATATTGGTGCAACATATCAATGTGCCACACACCATATCTTTAAACCCTTCCAGGGAATTTTTTTGGAATTTTATGTGGATGATCTAGTCATTAAATACAGACAAAGTTATGATCTCATCACTAATATAGAGACCATATTCAGTAAACTTTGGCAATATAATTTGAAGATGAACCCCTTAAAATGTGATTTTGGTATAACCTCAAGAAAATTCCTTTACTTCGTTGTATTCCATCATGGCATTGAAGTTGTTAATAAGAAGAAAAAAATATATCTTTTTCATGTCACCTCCACAAAATTTGAAAGAATTAAGAGGACTTGAAGTCCATTTGTCTTATATTATGTGCTTTTTATCCAATTTTACAGGAAAGTGTTTACCCTTAACCAAATTAATGAAGAAGTGAGTTACATATCAATAGACCAGAGACTACCAAGAGGCATTGGATACCCTTAAGAAATATCTCTTATGTCCACTGGTATGAATTCCACCTTTTGAAGGAAATCCACTTATTCTCTATGTTACATTTTAGTGTGATCACTAGGTGCCTAGCTTGCAAAAAATAATGATGTTGGGAATAAAAATAGAATTTACTATGTCAGTAAATCCATGATTGACATAAAGACTTGATATTAAAGTATCAAGAAGTGATGTATGGCATTAATATTTGTAGTTCAGAAGCCAAGGCATTACTTGCAACATCACAAGGTCCACTTGGTATCTCACAATAACCCACCCAAATTTATCCTCACTTGTCCTATACTTATAAGACATTTGGCATAGTGGGAAGTTATTTTACAATATTTTGATATCTAGTTTGTTCCTCAAAAAATAATTAAAGGCCAAACCTTGGTAGACTTCCTTACTGAACACCCATAGGGATAAGTTACATTTTGAATACTGAATTCTCTGATGATGAAATATTCTCTATTAATGATATCCCTAAACATAGGAAATGTACTTTGATAGTGCTTTAAAATGTCCAATAGGGAAGAGAATGGAAAACTCTAAAATAAAAAAATATGGTTTAGGAATTGTTCTTATCTCCAAAAAAAGGTAGTGTTGCCATATTATTTTCTGTTATCAGAAGGTGGTACCAAAAATGAGTCAAAATATCAAGCTCTCAATGCATAGATGGAATTGGAACTCTAGGTTCAAGTAAACCACCTGAAAGTGAAAGGTGATTTAGAAATGGTAATCAAATAGATGAATATGGATTATGCTATTAGAAAAGAAGAGTTAATACCTTTTTGTAATTATGTCAGAGGTTTAATGGTTGAATTTCCCTCCAAGCCAACATTGTCTTATATACCACGATCACAAAATGCTCAAGATGATTCATTGTCTAATGCAGCCACAACCCTAGCAGATCCAAATCAAGATGAGAAATTCATCAGTATTTCCCATCTCTATGTGGTTTCATCTTCTTTTCAAACTAGAGTAGAGGAGATTAATGAAATCAGACCTATTTCTGATCTATATGGTTATACAATAGTATGGATGAAACCTATCATGGAATATCTTAAAAATAAAATACTTCCACCTGATAGAGATGCGAAAGAAAAAATATAGCGATGAGTGGACAATTTCACTATTTATGATATCCCAGATCACCTAAAAATCCTCTATAAATGAGGCTTTGGTGGAGTCATGTTTAGGTGTATTAATGGAGAAGAAACTACAACTATCATGAAATAAGTGTATGCATTATCTTGTGGTGCTCACCAGTCTGGGAATAGGCTTTCAAATCAAATCCAAAGGCTTGAATACTTCTAGCCATCAATGATGCTGTATTGCATAGATTTCACAAAAAAAGTGTCACCCCTTCCATGTACATTCCAACTTCATTCATTAAACGTGGAGTTTTTACATACTGCTAAATACTGATGGCCATTTGCTACATGGGGAATGGATGTAGTAGGGCCTTATCCTCTAGAAACAGCTATCCAGTTCTAGTATATTCTTACTACTGTTGATTTCTTCTCCAAATGGACAGAGGCAATTCCTCCTAAATAATTCAGGTCCAAAATCATTTTTATCTTTGTCAAATCTAATATCATTACCAGATTTGGTGTCCCTCATACCATATTAACGGATAATAGCACCAATTTCTATTCTTTTGAGGTAATGATGTTATATCTGGAGCACAATACAAATCCAACCATTCATATCACTATCATGCATCAATCAATGGAATGATAAAGGATATAAATGGAACCTATCAAATATGCTCCAGAAAATGGTGGATGATGATAAAAAAGTTTTTCCTAATAAACATTTTCATGCTTTATGGGATTATCAAACTACTACTTGTACTGCCATTTGGGCAACTCCATACTCATTAGCGTATGGAATAGAAGAATGTTTTCTTATTTAAATTAAATTTCCCTCACTTATAGTTACAATTTGTGATAAATTATGTACAGATGAACAGTATGAGAAGTGATTTAATGAGCTAGAATGGTTAGATGAAAAGAGATTTCATACTTTTCATCATTTGTAATTCTTTCTGAATAGAATAGCATAAGCTTTTAATAAGAACGTTTTCCTCTGCTCATTTCATAAAGGATAATTGGTATTGGTTCTCAGGACTACAATGATACAAGGAACGAAGCCTATAAATCTTGATCCAAAGTATAAAGGATCATACTCTATACATAAGGTCTACTCTAATGGAGCTTATTCCCAACTTTCAATGGATGGAGAATTTATTACAACTCCATCCAATGAGATATTTTCAAAAAAGTACTTTGTGTAATCACATAGCATAATTTCCTCACTGCATGACTTGAAACTACACATCATAATTTCTTCACTGCATGACTTGAAACAATACAATGTAATTTCCTAGTTGCAATACATTAAACTGCATAACAACCATATGTGTCCATGCTGAATGATGTAAAAAATGCATAGCATCTTTTTCCTTTTCAAATGATGTTAAACTGCATGACATCATTTTTCCTCATTACACTTCATTAAATAGTATGGTTAACATCTTCTTCATTTGAAATTAATAAATCCCATAAGATACTGCAAATTGATATTCCTTGTGGTTCTTTTAAAAAATGAATCGCTTCCATTTTCAATAATTACTCACATCATTTTTATTCCTTAGTGGAACATGGGTTCCATTTCTCCATAGGTTTGAATCAAATCAGCATAGAGAACTCATTTCAAAAACTATATGTGTGTCTTTATTCTCATTTCAATGGGATACATAGAGATGCTTGGATCTCTAATCTTGGGTCCAGCCACAACCATAAATAAAATTATTTTATTTTTTCATCCTATATATGAACCAAATAAATACATAGTAATCTTCCAAGATATATGGTTTAATCTTTATACCATATTGTGTCTTAAATTTAACCATTATTCTGGAATGTGATAGAATCCCTCGTCTCTCAAATAAAACTCAATTAGTGTGGGGAATTATTTTATTAAGAACTACATTTGGTTTGATTCTCATTTCAATGGCATACATAGAGATGCCTAGATCTCCGATCTTGGGTCCACCTACCATTAAAAATCCCTATTCCACATGTCCAAACATGATTGATATGGGGAACAACCTCAAGAAATACATGTGGATTGATTCTTATCCATATGATATATGTAGTGACACATAGGTTCAATTCACTAGTCCAGCTGAAATATTCCTTTGTCACGTTCTAATCACTTCATGTCTTTGCTACATTACATTAAACTGAAAAGTACACAAAGAACTATGTATGTCTTGATTCTCATCCCATTGAGATACGTAGTGAAAACTAGGTCTTACCTCATAGTCCTTGCCATAGGATAAATTTCTATCTCTCTTACACATATAATTAACAATCTATGTGGGAGTCTTCATTTTGGGTCCTCTTCTTAGAGAGGCCACAAAAGAAACAAGAAATGTCCCCATTTAACTTATAAGTCTGATCTATGTAAGGGAATCCAAAAACATGGACAATATTGATTCAAATATTTCTCATGTGCATTAAACATTACCCCCTTTTTCATTTCACACTCTTAATCTAGAATACTTTTAAATCTTCATAATCTTTCTTATGGGTTTTGGTGGAAGAATTTATAATACATGAGAGCTCTTTTGCTTGAATATGCAGTACGTTCCCCTATGTGGCCTTGTATAGTTTGTCTACATAACATGCTTATCAGTCAAAATATACCTTTTTTTGGCTATGTAGCAAATTCCCCAGTTGGTCGTGTATAATACAACTCCCATAACGAGTTGTGTCAAATAATGGTTACTTCATTCTTGGTAAAATCATCTCATGTCCCCTTCAAACATTGATGAAAATATACAATATTTCATATCATAAAGCGATTATCTGGGTATATTTGTCCCATTACCTTTCAATCGATCTAAAATTCTCTAAGACCATGGTTTACACATTTTCCCTCTCCTTGTGCTCAAAGAATATTGAAATATCCTTGGATCATTTGACTACATATCGTCTACTATTCCGATAAATTTTGGTCCTAGTCATATAATGTAAAACTATAGATTCCATACTTCCTACATTTGGGTTAGACCTTCGTAGAAATCATAGTTCTCCAATTCCTTGTAAATCTGGATTGGAAATACTCTTTCTGTATTTAGGTACCTTTCTCCATAAACCAAACTCTATGCTATAGAAAATCCGAATCTCCATAAAATTTCTTATGTTTTTAGAAATATAATGTTTGATACCCAAGATAACTTTTTCCTGACTATGAAGTACGTTCCCCTAGGTGTCCTTGCATAAGTCACCTACAGAAAAGGTCTTTCAGTTAAAAGATTCCATTGTTTGGCTATGCAATATATTCCCTATTTGGCCCTGCATAATACATCCCCCATAATGGGTTATTTTAAAAAATGGTAACTTCATTCTTGGAAAAAAAGTCCTCTAATATCTTTATACCTTTTTTCATTCCATTCTTCAGATCTAGAATTTCCAAAATAATAGTTTACAATTCTTTCTTCCCATACCTGAACATGGTAGTATGATACCTGAAAAATTATCAATAAATTGGAGACTCATAAACCTTTGTTCAGAGCTCAAGACATTAAATTAAATCCCCCCAATATCCTTACTACATGACTTGGAACTACACAGCCTAATTCCCACACTGTATGACTTGAAACTCAACAACATGATATCAGAAAGCCCCCTTTCTAACAAATTTCAACCATTCTTCACACACCAAATTTGCGTAAGAGTGGTTTCCCCATTCATGAATTATTTTTCCAGAGATGACCCTTTATTCTTATATGTATTTCCTTGGAAAAACCACCCTCTATGGTCTTGAGTCTCCCAAATCTTAATTTCACTTGGCTATCAGTAATAAAATGTCATATTTTCTAGATCTCTTTTTTATGACTATGCAGTAATTTCCCCTAAGTGGCCTTACATAAGTTTCTTATATAATAGGTCTAATAATCAATAGATTCAACTGTTTGTCTATGCAGCATATTCTATAGTTGGCCCTATATAATATAGCCCCCATAACGGGTTCATCAAATAATGGTAACTTTTTTCTTGTAAAATACCTCTTCTATGTTTATACTTAAAGTTTTAGATTTGGTTACCATAAAATTCATGACTCATGATTCCCCTTGGAAGCATCTAAAGAGTAATGAAGTAATTCCTAGACACTAAGACTTGTTTGGGATCTAATTTCAAAATTTATGGTCAAAGATATTTGACCTTAAACACTAGCCTTATTAGTCCAATATGCATGACCCTAAACTTCCCTTTAAAAAAAGACATGATACTCACCAGACTGAAAATCTGCAAAGGGAACTCTAGATATAAGTCAAAGTCTTATCTCGTTAGAACTACATTTTCTATGGTTTATGTGATATTAATAAATAAAAGTTAAATGATACAAATTTTTTGGGGGTTATTTTCATAACCCTAGTTAAAATCAAACTACGCTCACTAGGACCATTGGACTATGTAAAAAAAGTGTTCATTCCATTCAGGTTATTCTAATTATGGTAATTTAGTATGAAGATAACATATTATGGAAGTCAGCATTTACATTACAATTAAAAGGAAGTAAGGATGAAGACATAGATGAATAGAGACAAAATTATTCTCATTTGTGAGTAAAAATACATAGAAGAGCATCCAAAAACTGGATTCTCTCTGTCATAAATCAAAAGAGGTTTTCTACATAACTTCTAATTTGTTTAATGGCCTCTTTAGATCCATCAGCTACCTGTTTAAGTTTAGTTATCCAAATAGTCTCATTATCTTCAGCATGATAAAGTGATTCCTTGGCATTCGAAATGGTTTTTGCACCATCTTTCTTGACTTCTTATATTGAACCATGAAGTTGGTCAAGCTCCCCTGTAATAATATCCAACTCTGACTGAAGATGCACATGTTAAACTATTTTTCTTTAACTTTATTCTTGAGTTCTTTCAACTTTGCATTGTGATTGACCCCATCTTGGTGTAATGCTGCTTGGAATTCATCTGTGTTGGGAAACAGTCTAGATTGTATTAGATCTTGTTGAAGTTTCTGATCTTACTCCCTTTTTCGGATAATTTATTTCACTGTTGTATGGATTTCATGGTATTCAAAACCGCCAAATCCTAACATATTGAACAGAGATGAGATCCATGGAATTCATGAGGATAGTTCCTCAAGGGGTATTTTAAACATTATCATCCATATTCTATGACATACCTCATGGAATTAAAGGTGAAGAGCCTTCTATAGCTTTGGATCTGATTCAATATCGCTATCATAAGGAGGAACATATTTTGGGATTAATGAAAATAAAGAAGTACCATATTCTGATCCTTCCTTGATAGTAGTCACTTCACTTCCTAATATTGTTGAAGCTAATGTAGAAGCTTCACCACCAGACCTATCCATTGAAGTTGATAATCCTATATGGTGAATTAAAACTGTGGTTATTTTCAAAAGAATTATAAGAGTGAGAACAATTAAAAAATTGGTAACTCTTACCTAACAATAATTCAGTAGCATGAGAGGATCCTCCCCAATATTCTCAGCATTATAAGTTTTGGTTGACATATTTTGGTGGGGAATAATTTCTTTAACTTGCTCAGGATTCTCCAAATTAATCTCAAGAAGATTTTCTTCTTCAAGGTTCACCTAAGCTAACATCTCCACAATGGTGGGATTGATAGTGATATTGACACTTCCTTTAGGAATCATCACTATAATAATTTATTTAGAAATAACTACATATTTCAATCGATCATGGTTATAAAATTATTCATAAGAAGATTGATATTATGAACAACAAAAACTCACATCCATTTGGTTTTATACAAGGAACATCAAAATATTCTAAATTGTTTGGCATATTAATGTGTTCTAATACCTCTTACAAAGTCATTCCAAGATTCATCATAGCATCCAATGATATCCCAAACCCCATGTTAGTCTCACCCATGGGATCAGTTGGAGTGGTTGTTTCCCAACCCTCCTCTAACAACTTTTGGCCCCAAACAGCTTCCTCATTAATAGTTGTGGGGTCAGAATCAGTTGTGGTAGGATTTTTTGGTGCATGTGATGAACATAAAGTATCACAAAGTAAAAGTGAGTTATTGTTGTTACACATCATTTCTCATGAAGCACTTATGATTTACTAGAGGTATCTTCTCTCCTAGTAGTAGGAACATGAGCAGTGTTAGGAACATATGTTGACTCCTCTATCCTAAATTCCCCTTCATTCAAAGGAGCCACTTGGTTGGAGGGAATTTGTGCTTGTTCAGAAGCAACCTCCATGGTTACTTGAGGCTCATGAGTGGTTTCTCTAAGAGAAGAAACATAATAATTTCCTACATTTCCAAGACATTTAAAAACTTTCTATGAATAAAGATAAAATTCATGTTGTTAGAAATGTTTACCACTGTTGAGAAAATGTTTAACCGTAGTTTTCTTTATTTGATATTTCTGTTTCTTTGCCTTATTGGGAGGACTTGCATCACCATCTTCAAAAATAGGTATTGGAGACCGGAAGAACCCTGTTATCTAATCCTTTATGGCTTGTTGTCCTAGAGATATATCTACCAACTCACAGGGTGATCTAATAGCTCCAAATGCAGTCCCACCAAGTCTATATTTTGGAGATGGAACTTCACTCCATTTTCCTTTAGTCAACAGCATGTTTAAATGGAATTTTACATGAGCAATGATTATTTTACTAAATTAAAATATTAAAGGAGAAAATAATTTAAAAAAACTCATATATTCAATATCTAGAAAATCATTCCATTCTTCATCAAGTGAAAGTTAAATACCTTCGGCGACACCATGATCTATCATCTCTTTCACTCATTTTGAGGTGGGAATTGATTCAAGAGTTTTGTATATGAGAATCTCCAGTTCCCAGATATAAGTTCTTACTTCATTATAATTGTTCTTAAAAATAATATCAAAAGAGGCTCATAGATCCCCTATTCTTGGAATATGCAACACTTCACATAAATATATCCATGTGCTTTCAGCATCACAATGAATTATTTTCCATGTTTGAACCATCTATGGTCTTACATATTCAGAGTACCTTCCAGAGGGTTGTGAAGATGATAATGTAGCTTATGATTTGAGTTTCTTCCCAACTCCTACTATCACAGATGGTGGATGAGAAAATGGGACCCGCTTCTCTTATGAATGATGGTGACTAGAACGCATTGTTACAGCTTTAGTTGGTATTGATTGTGTAGAAATCTTGACTCTGATAAGTGGATTTTTTCTTCCATGAGGTCACTTCAGTGATCTTGTAGTCTCGTCACCCCCGCCTTCTGACCCTAATGAATTAGCCTTTGATGATGAGTAATTACCTTCCAAATGCGAGGGTTCCATTCCACTACCTCTATTTATCCCAACCTGAGGGACAACATGGTTTAGCACCCCTTCAGGTTATAATGTAACACAGTTATCAGCATACCAGATAGTCAATATGGTTGTTGAATCAATGGTAGGTTAGTTGAATACTACCCCAATTTTATCTATAGTCGTCAGCAACCATAGTTATTGATCCACCATTAGATGTTTCTCTAATCTTACATGCATCGGAGGAGATATGGTAATTTTTTACAAACATTTGAATTTACATGTGAATATATAAGGAGAATATGCCTCACATATGATTTCCCTTTCAATCATGATGGCCAATACGCCATCTCAGAAAGCTAACATATACACCCTTAGCCCTAATCTACACATCCCATCATCAAAAAATTTCCCCATAGGCTGATTCCCATAAGGGAAGAGATGAAAATTCTTGTACATACTTAACTTGGACTTATTATCATAAGCATTCAAAGATAGAGGTGAAATACTAGAAATATCTTGAAAAAATGGTCAGAACAAACCTCAAAGGACCTGGACCCCACTCTGCATAGCATAAGTTCTAAAATGAGTTGTGATCCATCCCAATAAAACATGGAATGGTCCAGATATTATGAAAAGAAACTCCCCTTTGTAGATATGCAATAGTATTCTATGTAGTTTCACCAGAATAGGGGTAGCCAACCCAACTATCCTCTTCTCTGCAAGCATGGCCACTATAAAAAAATTTCCTATCCTTATACCACCCTTAGAATCTTGGATGGGTAATATATATACACTGATCAAAATGGATATGAAACCTTCAATACATGTCTTTGCAAGAATTTTTTAGCTAACTTCAAACCCCCACTTTTCAAACTCTCTCTTCTCTAATATTGGCCAAAAAGTGTCGGGTATACCGCGCTTTTCTACCTTAGGGAATCTTGTTGGATAAGTGAAATTGGGACCCTTATCCTTCTTCTTCACTTGAAATATTTATATCCACTCCTCAGAGTGAATATCCATTCTTGTGTGGGACATTATTGTGTTCGTATTCTTGAGTTTATAAAATATCATCATTAACTCACGAATGAAGTTTGTTGTCTTTTATGATTCATTCCATGTCACCTTTAGAGGAATGAATTCATCGTAAATGTCTCCAAGTATTCGATCTCTATAGTTCTTATAAAAATCCCACAAACTAATTACTACTTCTTCATGTGTCAAATGGAAGATATTAGTCTCTGGACTCCATTGGATCAATAACTCTATCACGAAATCATCATTTCTATAGACATAGGTTTTCTCAAACCATACAACCTCATAAATTCCAACACCTTTTACATCATCCATAAACTTCACACATGTCTTGTGTACCCAATATTCCCACATCCATGTGGGTTTAACACCCCCTCCTGGGAAAAAATACCAACTTGTCTTCCAACCCTTTGATTGAACTATCTGAGAATCTCAGAAATGGATGAATAGAGAAGTGTGGTTGTAGCTCGGGTATATGTGCATTCAAATTTGGATCATATGGGTTGTGATGTATGAAATGTTCCTTATCTACCATCCCAGTATTAATATATGTGACCGCAACAAAAATATTGGAATATGAGAAATTGGTGTGGTATTGAAACCAATAAAGTGGAAAATATTTTTTTGGATTGAATATATTGAAATCTCGTAGATGGCCATAACCAGAAAGACACAAATAAATGCTCCTTGGAAAATTGAAGTGATATTTCCTTAGATGCTTTGCCAAATCTGGGAGATTAGTGTCATATATGTCAATGTAATCATGCCCAAAAATCTATATCATAATTTCAATTATCTTGCAACCCAAATTTTCACCAGTTATGATTCTATTGGGAGTCATTGAACCTATAAAAGAGATCAAAATTCATCTTAAAATTAACTCATTTTCGTATTTTTTGGCAAAGTAATTTAGAAAATTTGAAAAAGGAATTAAGTTTCGCAAGTATGGGTTCTACATGCAAGTACAAATACAATGCATAAGTATGGAGCCATATTCATGGTGTAAAAATCAAAAAATGTACATAAAAAATGTGACAGATAGGAGAGTTTGAGTGAAAACACTTGTACACTGAGAGATGGATTTCCAAAAGCCTTTGTAATTTTTGATGAAGCGAATCCCTTAT
Organism: Viscum album; assembly: GCA_963277665.1. Classification (NCBI taxonomy): domain Eukaryota; kingdom Viridiplantae; phylum Streptophyta; class Magnoliopsida; order Santalales; family Viscaceae; genus Viscum; species Viscum album. Next base: position 1,890,785,230 of record OY728158.1, on the reverse strand, counting down.
ATATAAGTGATGAATACTGCCATGCGTGCCATCACCTTATGCACCTATACATCACACCCTATCATCTTGCGCACCACATCAACCACTTCGACCTTTTTCATCACTTCACCTTAGTATAAGGCCCTCTCTTCATTTCAGATCTAATTCTAGGGGTTATTTTGTTGACACTCCATTACATCACATTGATGAAAAAGTGACAAAGGGAAATTCCCTAGAAAAATAGGATAAAATACATGGAGAAAATCAATATTTTCAAATGCTTGAAATTTGGATCGCCCCAGTCAAGCTGAGGCACCATCGGCACGTAAGGTACTTTCACACCACATATCAGGAGCACAAGACACTTGCACACTGAATATCCATTTTCACAAATTCACTTATATTACTATAAATAGAACCTTGGGTTCTTCATTTATATTGAAGAATTTATTTGAAGACCAATTGATGCTATGGTCACCCTAGTGCTTCGCCCAAATCTTCTGAAACCTTCAAGGTAGTTCTTTAACACATACAGAATAGGAATCATAGGAGTATCATAGGGATTAAGTCCCTTTAGTGTTTGAAATCCATAACACCTACATGACTAAAGCACCCAAACTCCCTAAATCATAAACACTTGTGCGCCACCCATTCATATCAAAGGAACTTGATCACCCCAATTCTGGGAATACTTGTGAATACTCTTGAAGGATTGAGTCAAGTCTCATCCATGTTTAAATATCCAAGTTGTTCAATCACTTAAGTAATCATTAGGTCACCCAAGCCTACCAGTGTGCCCATACCTACACACCATATACCTACTTGGGTACCCCTCTTTGATTCATCATATCCCTTTAGCCTATACAATCCTTTCATCAATCCTTATTCAAATTCATTCATGGAAAATCCTCCTCTACATTGGCTCCCTTGTATGAAAGGTATTACATTGAAACCTCCACCAAAACCTCCTAACTTATCAAACCTTCGGAAAGGTTACATTAGTATATCTCCTATTTAGGTTTGTATACCCACAGTCAAAGGTTTCCCACATTTATTTTGTATTGGGGTCAGGATTCATAGAGTTTTTGTGGGTTTGTATATTCGCAGTCACATGGACCTTTTAACTAGGAACAATGATTGGGAGTTCCTGGTATGAAGATTAGGGTTCATTCCATGCCTATCCCTTATCATATCTAAAACTTGCATCCTCAAGTCCCTGGTAGGAAAGATACGGAGGACACCTACTTTTCCTTTTGAACAATGGAGAAGTCTCCCTCCCCTACTAGGACCAATTTTAGGGCAACCAACCTGGTGTAATCCCCTAACCATTATTGTAGGAGGTTGTAGTCTCGATCCTCTCTACTACCTTCACCTTCACTCCTTCCTTACATTGTACCATTGTCTAATATAAATTGATGAGGGGGAAGGTTCAATGCCTCGGCCTCATCCACTGTCGTCATCGTAGGCCCGTCCTCTTCCACCAGTGGGACAGGGAAAATGTGTGAGCCTTTGTTAAATATTTCAAATCCTATTGTTTATCACACTGTTCATGACTCGCATATGCTTAGATATTTTTTATGATCGAAACATTTTCACAAAAATATCACTCAATAAACTAGGATAACTCTGATTCCCATAAAAATAGGGATATATAGGAATCCTTCCTAAGGCCCGAGCTCCTTCTCATTTCATCTATAAATGGGCATCCACCTTAGGAGTAAGTCATAAATTTAACCCCTAAATAACCAAGGCATAATTTTTCAGGAATTAATCCCAAAATCATTTCTCTCAAAGGACTACACTCTTCTATGGGACTCACTAAACTACATGGGATTGTATTCCCATCTGAATGGGATATGTAGGAAGCCTCCATAAGGTACTAACCCAACACTCTAAAACAATCTTGTTCTTCCTGGCCCATATTCCCAACAGGATCTAATACAACTTCAAATATCATATCTCTTCCATATTCCTTAGAATACTTATACATAAGTCTCACACTAATCTTTGACTAAGCATCTTTCACTTAGATGTCCTTACCACATGACATTAAACTGTATATCTAGGTCCTTATCACCTGACCTTAAAAGATATGATGTGTCTCATTTAGTGGAATTGAACTATGAGGATTCGGATTCCTTTCACAGGGATATATAGGTATCCCATTTATGGGTATGATCCCAACATCAAAATAAACTTTTATCTCTTTGGACAACAATAAATTCCAAAGTGCCTCACTAAGTGGCTTAAAAACTAGTATTATCCCAACAAGAGTTAAAAGAATCTCTAAATATTATATGAGAGGATACCAATCATGGGGAACCTCAAATACATACAAATGTCACCATTAATGAAGAAACTTGAATACATACGGATGATTCTAAATTTCACACATTTTAATAATTGATTGAAAATTTAAAAGGAAACCTTTTTTATATATGGTAAATTAATAAGGATTCGTGAAAATATCTTAAATCTATAAGAGAGTCCAGGAGTAGGAAATAATACCCCCCAAAAGGGTGTCATGAGTATGACCTCCCATCCTCTCAACCAATGTAAATTATTAAGTATCGTAGTTCCAAACCTAATGAATGACTGCCTTTGAAAAGAAGGTCCCTTTGGATAATAAACCATTGGATGTTTCCGGTTCCGTAAATAAATCCAGTGGAAACCAGCCGAAAGTAGTGATTCCTAACCAGAACACATGTTTTTAGGGAGGAAAAACAGGAACAAATTTATAAAAAATATGCAAAATGTGGAAACACCATAAGCACAAGAAAACCTATGTGATAAAATACATTATTCCCATACTTATGTGAACAAACTAATTATGATAGCACATAAAAATCTAAGTAAACCCATCATTCTCATTCATATTTCAAAAAACGTTTTTTGTTCATGCCTTAACATCTCATGATTTATAAACATAAACCATTATATTTTAAGGATATATAAGACCCCACCCATTATCATCCATAAATATGTGTGCCACAAAAAATCAAACATCATCATAAATTCAATATCCTATAGAAAAAGAATGGTTTTATTAAACATTAAAATAAAATTAACACAATAAATTATTTTATATAATAATATCATTTTACAAAATTATTTATACTATAATAGCACGTGGTGGTGATCAAAAAATCACTTCATAAGAGATAAACCTTGGAGGAAAATTTTATGTGAAGATAAAAACGTTTTCACAAACCTTTTTAATCATTTTTATAAAACATCAAGTTTATACCACATTCAAAAAACATATTCCAGAAGGAAAAATAATACTCTTTGAAAACCTTATTATAAATAGTTACAAATAAAATACCCTTCAAAAGACTCAAGGTTTCAAAAAGTAGAAGGGAAAATAATTTGAAAATAGATACTTTTAAAAGGATTTTTTTTATAATTGAAACTTGAAATTAAAATTTTTAAAATATGGGTAAGTGAAAATACTTTGAAAAAATTTACATTTAGAAATAATATTTAATACCCAAGAATATAAAAAACATAATTTTTTCAAAAAGGGAGTGTGAAATTAATTTTAAAAAATTTACTTTAAAAAGAATTTTTAATAATGGAAACATGATAACAAAATAAATTTTATCAAATTAAAATGCATTGTTGATGATAACACCTTTAATTATGAAATAATATAAAAAAAATTAACTTATTTAACTAACCTTATAGAAATACCTCATTATTTAGAAGGATAAAATGACCATGGATTTGAAATGGAATCGGTTGAATAAAATGATAATTTGAGACATAAATAGTTTGAGTTTATACTAGGAAAAAGAAAAACATTTTTGGGATGTAAAAATATGGGCATAGATGAAATATTCATTTCAAGTATCTGGAATTATTCTTAAAAAATGCATGTTATTAAAAAATTAAAATCATAAATGAATAATAATTAAATGAAAAAAAATGTTTTCCTAAAAAATTAATGATGAATATATCAAAAAAAATCATCCTATTTTATAATAGATCAATCATTAAAGACAATAGAAAAATATGAGTGATTATAAAATAAGGATGAAAATTGAGACTTGAAAAACATCTTACGAAATTATTAATTTTTGGCATTTAAAGATATTAGAAGATTAAAAATTATATGGATCTGTAAATAACACGGATTAAATAATGTATTATGTAAAAATAAATTTCTAGGTAGTATATACACCATTGAAATATGAAATTGGTGCAAAGAATTTAAAAGTGTCCCAATGAGGAGAATTTGAGATGAAAACCCTTGTAATTGTTTTTTATTTTTAATCAATACCCAAAGAGAAACTGAACATGGAATGAAACATTTAAAAACATTAAATACAGTAAAACCATGATAAAAAATGAAAATGGGTAATTATTTACACCATAAAAAATTAAAAATTGAGTATATCATGAACATGTCTCAAGGGATTCAAATTTGAGAAAAAGAAACCCTTATGAATATCAAAATATTTAAAGTAATAATCCTTTGGAAAGGGATTCTTGAGAATTTATTTTAGACGTAGATAAATTAAAATTTTAAGTACAATTCTATACAATCATAAGATAAAATAATTCAACTTAGAATAATTGTTTTCAAGAATAACAATTATAACTAAAGAAAGAAAAATGAGTTATGAAAAACCCTTACCTTGTTTCAATGCTTAGTCTAATGCAGTCTGACCTCTTATAAAAATATATATATATTAATTTACCATATTAAATAAATATTTATACACAAAAATAATTATTATTTTCATTTATAATCATTATCTACATGTATATTAGTAATTTTTCGTATTTTTCCACATTTGGTATTTATAGTTTTCTATGATTGAAGTAGTTTCGGAAGACCAGTGTCATTTTAAATTCTTCTCTAAAAGTTTTTAATTCAATTTTCATTAATATTACCCCAAGGTATGAATTATAAATATTTTTTAATTTTAAATTTCCAATAATGATTACATTATTCTTAATCATATAAGATTAAATCGACAATGAACATTTTTTAGTGATTTTTAACCTTCGATTAGTGTCATCATAATTAATGACTTAAATATAGGTGTATCATTTAAAAAATAAAAAAAATCATTATTTACATAATTATTCAATATTATTCCATAAATTAAGTTTCCATAATCATCCATGATATAATTTCATAGAATTATTCAAGTAGTTGGTCAAACGAACCCAATCTTGAACACACATGAACTGGATTAATGAGTATGGTTAAGGAGGTTTTTATTTTAAAATAATATCATTATAACATATTAATAATTGTATTATTTTTATATTTTAATAATTTTGAAAATATTTTAATATTTTTTAATAAATAATAAAAATTTATTAAAAAATAAAAAAAATGAATTTTCTGGAAGGTTGTATTCTGCCCAATGCATGAAAAGTGTTTCTATTACTCAACAAAAGAGAGTGGTGAAGGTGGAAAGTAATTTATAATTTTATAATCATAAATAAATTATATAAATAATATTTTATCACCAATAAAATCATTAATATCATCCATTAGAGGTGGTGATGAAAAATTGAAAGCGTCGTTTTGTGTATGCAGTAATCTGCGCACATGCACCAATGATGATTATTGTTTTTCATAGTATATGGAATGAAATAAATATTGGTTTTAAAATTATTATAATTACAAATAAATAAAGTAATTATATTTATTATTTTATTTTATTATGACTATGATTGTTTTATAAAGGAAATAATAAGTTAGAAATGGTAAGAAATATATTATACCTACGTTAAGACTTTTAACTTCATCTTCAAGAAGGCATTAGGTTTTAGGGACTTGGTATAATTTTTGGTGAATATGGGAATTTAGGACTGTAAAGGACTTGAAAGATGTGATATATGGTTTGGGTTTCAGGTGAATTTTATAATATGTGTGAAGTATTGAAACGGTGTAAGTGATCCCACTTTTATAGGTGAGGAAGATGATATTCTCCATGAAAAAAATGGAAAGTAATTGATAAGAATGAAAAAGGAATTAATGTCAGATGAGTTAGGTAAGGTAATATTGGTAATAAATGTAGGTAATACTTTAAAACCTAACAAATGTTTTGTAGAATTTATAATGATCATTGAAATTTTGGAAAATTTATTCCACCTTATATTAGTCATTTAAACACTTATTACTCTTAATTGAATATTAATCATGTTAATTAATTTATTATTAAAAATATAAATAAACAATTATTACCACATTTTGATTTGTTGAATACCAATTTGTGATTCATTGATCCTAATTCAATTCCTTCATGGATTCTCTCTCAGGTCCTCCTCCTCAATCCCTCTCACATTGTCTTCCTTTATTCCGAGCATCGCCACTGCTACCATATATTCATCATGGGTTGAAATCTAACCTACCATGAATATTTATTCAATATAACTTGTAAAGGTATATTATTATCACCACTAGACATTAGTGGAATGGTTCAATCATGATAGTCTAACTTTAGTGTTTTTCTAGGAATTTGTGGTTTCTTGGGGACTTTCTCACCCAGTGATGAAGTCGTCCTTATCTAGGAATACCTTCGGCATAGTTTTATTCTCCAAGGAGGATTTTGTTCATGATTAGTTTCAAGAGACCCAAAAATGCGGTGAATGGAGGTTCTATTTTATTTTTGGTGGTCCTGAGACATCCCATATGGAAAATATCCTAGCTCTGTGGTAGTTTGGCCAAGGCTTCTATGTACCCCATTACCTTTATTCAACCTTTTGATTCCTGAGAGTGTGGGTGAATACCTAGGTGGTTTTTACATGGAGAAGTAAATCCAGAGCATGAAATCCTCTTCAACATCCCACATCAACATGGATGTAGATCTATTATCTCATATTTTTTATGTGTTCTCATTCAATATAGTGATGATTTATCTTGGTGGAATCAAATTTAGTTTCAGTCCCTACCACCCTCGTGTGAGGTGTGTCATTTTCAAGTCCATTTAATGAAATTTTGTATGATTTTTTCTTTATAAAGGGTAAATTCTCCCTAGGAGAAGAGTTTTATTGTGTGTTTCATTTTTTAGTGGGGGTCTGTGATCCTACCCATGTGGCTCATCCTACTTAGAGCACTATTCTTCCTTCTATAGGTGATGGGTATCCTTCTTTTCTCATGTATAGAGCCTCTCCTCCATGGATTTCTTAATACTCCACCCCAAGATGTTGTGTCAGATACTAGAATGGGAACCCTTCTCCCTAGTTTTGGGTTTTCTTGGGATTGAAGTACTAGATAACCAATCTCAAGAATGTTCAAATCATGATTATACTTCTCTATAAGCTAAGTTTGAATAAAGGACCAGCAATCAGTCTTTATAAGTCATTCCACCAACCATTGAGAAAAATTGTCTTGTGACTAATGTTTAGGATGCATGAGAATTCAAATTTGGTAGTGTTCCTACTTCCCCAATTCTCTTGTTGATATCCACCAAATGGATTTCAGTTCACTCACCATCAAAAAATAATAATTTTATGATCCTTATCCTTTATCAGCAAGAAATATTAATCATAGATGGTGTCAATCATTTTCTCATATTATAGGTAGGGTGACCAGCTCTAAGGCCGAATATGTTATAAATTTTCTAAATATAGATACTTATTTATCTATTTCATGGGGATATAAGGCCATAAATTCAACTTTATAATGATCAGTATCATCCTATGGAATGCTATGGGATTTGGGTGTTGGGGTAAGTACACTTTCATCTTGTCTAAAAAAACAAAACACTATGTTTCAATTTTGGATTTCCTTGAACAAAAATAGAAGGAAGAACAAATTAGTTCTTTTTCAAGAAATCTTGGATTACCAAACTCAATGCACGTGTGTCCTCATAATAACCATGTTTTTATATTATGGAAACAAAACAATACTACCAATAAGGTGGAGGTCTTAGATAAACATATTACTAAACATTTGTCTATTGGTTATTCCATTTTTATTTTATCATTTGTTTCTAAGAAATATGGAGTGAATTAGAGGATGGTGTTGTGGCATCAGTTATCATATTTTCAACCAGGGAACTTATCATGGTCCATGGGTGGGGATTTCAACTCCATTATAGACTTGTTAGAGATGAAGGGGAGAGTTAAGTACACTTTGAGTTATATTCATTATTTCAAATAGTGTATTAATAGAAACAGATTTATGGACATGGTATTCTTGGGAGATTCATGTACTTGGTGTAACAACAATAAAGGAAGTAAAATAATATGGAGCAAGTTGGATCGATGTCTATCCATTCTTTAATGAATCGAATATTATCTATAGGTCGGGGTTACTGACCGACCTCAAGTTCTTTTTGATCACTTCCCTATACTAGTTCATATCAAAAGTGATTATATATGTCCATTTCACTTTTTATTATCATAGTGTTATAAATTAACCGAATGATTCTTAGAGATGGTGGAGCACTCTTCTGATCAAATGACTAGGTTTAATGCATAGAATAGTCTTAGTGACAGACTGAAGAGATTTAGGGAACACCTAAAAGAGTGGAATAATAACATACCCTATAGTGAAACAATGTTAGGATAACTTAATAATGAAATCATCAATTTCAAATAGAAGAATAAGGAAAGGTGTAATGATGAGGTACTTTCTGCAATGGTGGATAAACAAAACACCTTAGTTGGGAAACATACAGAGAATGATTGGGTGGAAGGGGAGAAGTCAAGGGTGATTTAGATCAAAGAGGGTGATAGAAACAACGTCTTATTTCATAGCTATATAAAATAGAAAAAGGATAATAGATCTATCTATATCATGTTATAGTATGGTTACTTCATCTGGGACCTGGTTGTGGTTGGAAAACTCAGAGAGAAATACATTCATAACCTCTTTGTTGGGTCAATTCAATAATGTGATGATATAATTTTTGAGGGAAGGAAGATATGAAACATTATTTAATAACATTGAATAGTATTCCACTGATGATGATCACAATGATATGGAGGCCATTATAAATTGAAATGAAATTAAGGAGGCTGTTTTTTCATTGAACATTGAAAGTACATCAGGTCCAAATGGATTCCCTCGTATATTTTATGTCTTTTCATGGGATTTAGTTAAAACATATGTAATTGAAGAAATGTTGGATTTCTTCCAGGGATAATCTATAACTAGATCCATCCACACCTCTAAACTAGTTATAATTCTAAAGTGAAGGAACCATCTACATTGATCCAGTTCAGATCAATTTATTTATGCAACTTATTGTACAAAAGTCTCCCCACCATCATCAACAAAAGTATTAACCTAGATCTTCCTTAAATCATTTATAGAATATATCACAGATCCATGATGGTGTAGAAAATTTAGGGGTGATTGGGATCATGATGGAGATGGTAAATGACATCAATAGGAAGAGAATTAGGTCTAACATAATGATCAAGGGGGATATGGTTAAGGAATATGATTACATAGAATGGATTTTTATTTTTAATTCCATAGAGATGATAAAATTTAATGTCTAGAGACATGATTTGATCTTCAGGTGCTTTAATTCCATATGGATCTCAATTTCAATAAGGGGGATATGCATTAGTTTAATTAAATTAGAAAAATTTACGAGTTAGGGAGACACTTTATCACCTATCTTGTTAATTATTATATAGTATATTCTTTGAAGAAATATTAATAGTGGCTTGTCTAGAGGGTTCATCCAAGATTTCATGATTAGAACTGATATGGACATTGTTTCTTATTTGATGTATGCGGAGGATATTCTATTCATAAATAATGGTAGGACTAGGTAAATTGATGGGTTTATGAAAACAGTGAAGATTTATAGATACTAGAGTAGACAACGAATTAACTATGAGAACAATAGTGTTTATATTTGGAAATCCTTATCATCCCATCACGGAAGGATCATCTAGGATAAACTGGTCATTCAAAAGAGAATCTTATTGATGGAGTACTTAGTATCTCCAAAATCAGATTGGAGAATAAAAAAATCTATTTTATATGAATGTTAGTCAGATAACATTTTGTATCATCAATTAAAAAAATAAACTTCTCTCGTTTGATGATAGAATCTTGTTGGAAAACATTTTATTTACATATATGGACACATATGTGTTATCTATAATAATTATTCTGAAGGTTATAACTAATATAATTGAAAAAATAATAAATTTCTTCATTTTGGATTGTAAAATCATGGGGAAGATCTACGGGGCTTCATGGAAGTGGCTAAAAAAACTAGTTGTTGAGTTAATGATCCACTTCAGGAGTGTAGTTAATTCTAATAATGATATGAAATATATATTTTAATTAGATGTTATCAAATGAAAGCCCTTCTAGGAAATGTTAATAAGGAGAAGATAAGTGGAGGCCTAAAGACACAAGGATGAGGTATCGAGAAAAATATAAAGTATGGTGAGGTGTATGAAAAATATTATAGGATTATTGGATGGCATGGTGAAGTGGGTGATCGGGTGAGGTGACATTAGGTATTAGAAGGGACCCAGGTTGGAAAAATCTACTTCTTTTTGGAATGCCCGGTTCTAGAGATTTCATTCAAACAGGGGAGCTCGCATCTAAGGATCATTTGTGAAATTCTTAATGAGGATAAAAATGCCTTTGGTTTTCAAGACCTTATGAGTTCCATGAGACCCTTCCAACAGACAAACATTTTGGTGAGTAAGGTTTGGTGTAAATATATCCCAATGAAGATGAATTTACTCATCTGGTATTTATGCAACATTGTTGTCCCTATTAATGAACACGTTCAAAATAAGGGGATCAACTTGGCCTATAGGTGTATGTTCTATGAGAATCCAAATGCCGAATCTGTCTGACAGTTTTTCTTTAAAGGTGTTTTGGCTCGTTTTTCCTAGGAGATGATAAGGCAGAGGTTGGGACTTTGTGTGTAGGTGGGGGACATAAAATAGTTTATATTCACATGGTTATGGGGTATAATATTCAATTTCTCAAGATCAATATCCATGGAATGGTTATTTCCTTACCGTGTTAGGAGACATGGGATTTCAGTAACAAAGGTCACAATGGAAAAAATTCTTCTTACTAACTTCTAAAGATTTGGGTTTTTCCTCTTATGGTAGTTCTTGTAATTTTAATTCATGGAGGATACATCTTGGTAGCTGAGAGATGAATTATCTCCAGAGGTTAAAATCCAGCAGAACAAATTCTCTTAGGAGGTGAATTAAATATAGTCACCACTATTTAGGATATAAACTTAATTTGGATAGGTCATGAATTTAGTGATCTATGAGGGTAGGAGGCCCTGTTGGCAATGTGAGAGGGTTAGTGTTCATTTTATTTTGTGTTTTTTATGCTATTGGTAAATAAATTGGTTTAGATACTATATCCATCTTCAATGGGATTTTCTTATTCAAGAATTATAACATCAATATTGTAGCTATTTACTTTGATTATAAGATTCTAATAGTTTTCATTTGGGATATTCATAGCACTCATTGGTATCTATCATATTTTATCACGAAGATAAATAATATCAATTGTAATGGAATGGAGATCACTCACACTCTGAGTGAGGAAAACATTGCTCCTGACAAACTTGATAGAAAATTAATCCTTGGTGACAGTGTTATTATTTATTATAACACAAGATCCCCTCCTTGTGATTGTAATATCATTGTAAGTGGAGATGCTCTGGATTTTCTCAACATCAGACCACACAGAACTTTAGGTTTTCTTTGTCTTTGAAATAAATAGTGATTTTTGAGTGAGTGGTCCCAATAATTTAAAATTCAATATAAATTTGATTTGATTAAATTTATAAACACTTATTTAAAAATATAAATGTATACTATATTTAAAACAATTTTTTAAAAAAATTTACATATTTTCTAAAATTAAAAATATATATTTTTAATTCAAACATAATATTTTAAAATATATAATGTTACTTAAAAGGAAAATATTTAGTCAATAAAAAGGTTTCATAAGTTTTAAGTTAGGATTATATGCAAGTTATGTTAAAAACGCCATAATATTTTTAAAATTTTATATTTCATTATTCGCCTAAAAATCAATTATTTGAGAAAAATTAAAAAATTATATTAAGTTAATATTACCATGATAAATAAAAAAATATATTAATTTGGTAAAATTAAATTTCTAATATCTAAGAATTTAATATTTGAATAAATTCCCTAAATATATAATGGAACATTATTGATATTGATTTATATCACTATTTTCTAAGTGATAACTATTGTTTATTCTTATGTATTCTTAAGGAATATATAAATCGAATGGAATATAGTTTATTTTTATATTTATTCTTATCTAAAATTAATATAAGATCATTTTAATACAAGAAGGAAAAAAAGGTTTCAATCTTAAAATGGATTTTACATTGATATATTAATTAGATTCGATGAATAAAAACTACAAGTTGATATCATAAGAATTTAATCTCAAAAAACCCCTTATAACCTCTATATATTGTATAAGGGTATGATCACTAATAGTTGTATTCATGGGTGGTGATTTCGCTAGTATGTGTTTTACATCAAGTTCTATAGGAATAAGCTTTTCCCCTAAGTGATTTCTCATAAGTCTTATATTATTTAGTCTGTATTGGACATGGTATAAGAAACATACTAGCAAATGTACCTCCCTTCTGAGATCATAAAATTTGATTTGTATGGAAGTATTTCTCTTCTGGATTCCATTTTTTCCGTTTTTTTGTTGTTTTTTTTTTGATATTGTAGCTTCTATTTATACCATCTTATTTAATGGATATGTTTTAATGGTGAAATTTAGTGTTTAAAATATATCGAGGTTTTTTTTATAGTTTATAAACCTATAATTCAATATATCATATATTTAATGAGAAAATATAGTTAAATATCATGTTGTTACATTCCATCCCACTTAAATAAATTATTTCCTTCTAATTAAATTATCATTTACTTTTTGTAATAGTTAATGGTGGTGTAAATATTGGCATGAATCAAAATATTGTCCTCATTATCATAAGGATGAATGGAAAACACTAATTTTCCTAGACCATTTCAAGGAATTGTGTCCCATAACTATGTATTAAGGCCAATGTGAAGGATTCAATTTTATTCTTAGATAACTTATATTTGGTCTTGCACTAACATATGGTCACAGCTAATTTAAAATGTTTTTCCCTATTCTATAAATGTATGTGAAGTTAAAGTGAAGAAATTAATTCTATTTTGAAAATGGAATAATTTTTTTTTGATGTGGATATTATGATTTTCACAATGTTTCTTTCCATAAACATAATAATCAAACCACAAATGGTTTCCTTAAAATTAAAATCACTGAGGGTGTTGAATTGAAGTTATTAAAAAATATATATGATATAATAGGGTCAATATAACTAGAATACATCCACTAATATAGGGTGGAGGGTACATTAAACATAATTACCACCAACCTCTTCATTAATTATCATTGTATAGGTTCTTTATTTCCCCCTGTTTCAAGGTGGTTTTGGATTCCTACCATCCTCAACAATCCTTTGATTAGGGTATTATCTTGGATAACATCGATGTTCTATATACATAAGATATTAATTGTTAGTTGTTACCTAGGATGAGTTATATCTTTTTTCCGTGTGCTAGATTTAATTTTTAATCACCCTCGATAGTTTGACTCTTGATGGATTAGTTTAACACAAGTAATGTATCTTCTTTCCCAATTATGGAAATTCCATTGATAATTCTTACCATAATTTTGATATATATCTAGTTTAATATCATTTTTTCATCATATTAATTGAATACATTTTCTTGATCCTCAATACTTATTTTATTTGTTATACTCTAGATTACAAATATGTCTACATTGGTAATCATGTTTCATGATAGTTGGTTTTAGGATAATAACAAATAATAATAATTTATCTCCCATTCTAGTGGGTTTATTGTTGATGTAATCATCACATTGTCAATCATACCCATGGTAAAATCAGTTTCTTCTAGTTATAAACATTAATAAAATCATATAGGTTTGATATGGGTGAAAAAACATTAATATTATTAGGTAAATAGCATAATCCTAAAATGAATTTTACCTTTAAAAGTATTGTTCTTTTATATTATGATGTGGTATTATAGTTTTTTTAGTTCGGACTATTTAAATATTAGTTTGACCTAGGTTACTCTAATTTTGGTTATCTTATGTTTCTCAACTATATCCCTCAAATTTACAAGTAAATAAATCCTTTATAGTTGTTCAAAACGAGAATGTTCCCAAAAAATGAGTGTCCCCTTGTATTTTCCAACCAAGTGTGTCAGTAGGCCTTTTTGTATTTCATTAGGTGATGATTGAGTTAATACCCAACACACCCCTTTAAAGGTTGTTACCCCTAGGTAAATCTATACTAGATATGTCATCCAATTGTAGTATCTATATAGAGATGTATTTATAGAGAGACCCATCTACTCAAGACATTACCAACATTTTGGGATATCATCCTATATTCAGACTCATCTCTAGGTATTTCACTAATGTTACCTAAAACTAATCCCAAAATAACTATACTAATATCCAAAAAAATAAACACTCCTCTGATGAAAATTATAGTGACCCATTCTATAAATAACATAAATAGTACAATAATATCCAAATTTAAATAGTTCATCTCATAAATAGTCTCATAACACAAGGATTGAAATGTTTAGTGTATTGGAGATTACCTAAATAAACATCCTATTTTATAATAATTGTCCACATTTATCAATAATATTTCAGTTATATAACCTTTACTAGAAATATCACATGATATAATAATCTCCAATAACCTGGGGAATGGAAACATAATAAAGGGGTGAGTTCAAGTTCTCAATAGGGTAAATTACATATAAAAAATTTTAGATCACAAACATGATGTAAAATATGAGTATGAAATAAAAATATTAATAAAATATCATAATACCTTGTATAAAAATCATAAGATCCTAAAAATTTCATTAATTAATATTAAATATATAAAATTTCTTGAAATAGATATCAATAATCATAAATCAAAAAAATATGAAATACAATAAAAATAAAGTTAATCATGAAAACATTTCATCTCAAGGAAATTAAATACAACTTGAAATTTTATCATTTGTTTTTAAAAAAAAATGGAAATATGGAAAAAATATATAATAGCTCTAAAATTAGTCAAAAATATAATCATAGTAAAACATGTGTGAGTAAGACCAATATGCTCATGCCTATTTGAACAAACTCATTATGTACACACCTAAAAATTTGAGAATACTCATCAGGCCAATGCCTCTGTGAACAAACTCATATTGTCCATTAATGGTTATATCATGGGATATAAACTAAAAAAATGGATTTGAGGGAAATATATGACCCCAAACATAATCATCCATACATAAGTGTGCCACTTAAAATAAAAAATCATCATATCTTAAATAACCCTTGGAAAAAGAATGGCTTTCTTAAACATTCAAATAACATGAACATATGAAATCATGGGATATCAAAGTCTAATCTCAAAAAAGTATTCATATTATAATAACATATGTAGGGTGATCAAAAATTCAATTCATATAGATAAACCTTGTTAGAAAATTTTAATTGAAAATAAAAACGTTTTTAGTAATCATTTTTCAAACATTTTTATAAAAGTTGAAGTGTGAAGAACATTGAAAAACATATTTTTGAAAATGGAAGGAGAATACTCTTTTAAAACTATATTATAAATAGCTCTGAATAATATATCATTAAAAATAAATATGGTTTTGAAAAGGATAAGTAAATATAATTTGAAAACTTTGACTTTTTAAAAGAATCATTAAAAATAGTAACTTGAAAAAATATAATTTTTTTAAATGGGAAGTTAAAATAACTTGAAAAGTTATACTTTTAAAAAGAATATTTAATAATAAATACTTGAAAAATTCATAAGATTTTTAAATGGATTGGTAAAATACTTTTAAAACATTTAATTTTAAAATAATATTTAATAATCAAAACATTATACAGACATAAATTTTGTCAAAAGAAAATGTCGAGTGGAATATAACTCTTTTTATTTTTATGGTATAGAATGACCATTAAAACATCTTGAAAAAACGTTATATAAAAAACAAATAATTAAAAAGGATAAAATATATTTTCTTTAAAATTAAATAAGATTAATGAATGGTTCATTGGGGATAAAAATATATTTAGTTTCTACTAAGGAAAAGACAACATTGTTGGGAAGTAGAAATATGGAAATGGAAGAAAGATACATTAAAAGTAACAAGAATTATTATTAATAAAATGAATTTTAACAAAAAAATAGAATCATTAAATAATAAATATTTTTTGTAAAACATGTTATCCTGATAATAGAATTTTTAATATATCTTAAAATAATTATATGCATGAATAGATAAATCATGAAATAAAATAGAGAAATATGTGTTATTATAACCTAAATAAGATAATTGAGTAATGAAACCCCCTTTATGGAGTCAGTAAATTTAGTATATAAATACATTATAATCTTGAAAATAATGTGTTCTGTTAAATAACATGTATTTAATCATGTATTATGTCAAATACCATCCTAGGTAGTATATAAACCATATAAATAAAAAATTAGTGCATAACATTAAAATATGTCTCAATGATGATAAATTGTGATGAAAATACATGAAACACTTGTATTTTTTATTAAAAACACAATAGATAATGAATATGGAAAAAAAATAAGATCATAAAATACAATTAAATCATTATAAAAAAAGAAAATGATGTATTAGTTGCACCGTAAAAAATGAAACATGGTGCATAACATGAATATATCTCAAGGGTTAAAATTTGAGACAAAGAAACCCCGACAAAATATCCCAATCTTTGAAGTAATAATCCATTAGAAAGGAATTCATGAGAAAGATTTTTAAATCCATATAAATATAATTTAAAATAAAATTTAATAAATTCATAGAATAAAATAATTTATCTTGGAAGAATGGAGTTTAAGAATACTCATTATAACTCAAGAAATGAAAATGAGTTATGAAAAACCCTAATCTTATTTCCCTACTTTGTCAAATACAATATATCCAACTATAAAAAGAATAAATATTAATATAAATTTTTATAACCATATTAATACCTAAAACTATTTATAATTTTCATTTACAATAATTATCAACATTTATATTAGTTAATTGTTTCCAATTTTCATATATCAGGGGTGTATTTTTAACCGTTTGAAGTAGTTTCATAGGATTGGTGTCAATTTTTATTATTATTATGAATTTCATCGTTAAAAGTAATTTATTTTTAATTTAATGGGATAATTTTAATTATTTATATAGTTTAAATTTCATTTCATGAGTACTTTAGTCATTATCATAGAATTTGAAATTGGCATTGAACATTATTTTGATGATTTCCAACCTATGAAGGGTGTTTTATTAATTAATAAATTAAATATTAATGTATAATTTCTATAAATAGAAATAATTATTTAGATAATTGTCTGATAATATATCATTAATTTTGTTCTCATATCCATCTATGATATAATTTCATTTCATTTTTCAAGTTAGTGCTCAAACTAACCCAATCAAGAATACACTTTAACTCGATTAGTGTGTATGGTTAAGGCATTTATTTGGAAATAATATCATTATATGATAATAATAATGATATAATTTGAATATTTTTATAACATTGAAATTAAGTTGGATATTGTTTTATAAAAAATGAAAAATTATAAGAAAAATGAAGAAAATGATTCTTCATGGAGGCTGTAGTCTTTACAATTCACGATTAGTATTTCCGTTAATCATTAAAGAGAGTGGAAATTTTTGAAAGTGATTGATAACTTTATAATCATATATAAATTATATAAATAGTATTTATTCATCAATAAAATGATTATAATGATCCATGGGAGGCTATAATGAAAAACTGAAATTATCACTTTATAAAGGTGGTAATTCACGTACACATGCTAATGATGATTCTGGTTTTCCAGAGTATATGGAAATAAATAGATGATGGTTGTAAAATTATTATAATAAAATATATAAAACATAATTATTTGGATGTTTTTATTATGCTATAGATATGGTTTGTTTGGAATGAAAATAATTATAATGAAACATTAAAAATGATACGATACTGATGTTTAGTCGTTAAACTTCCTCTTGAAAAAGGCCTTATATTTGATAGAATTGGGATAATTTGAGGTAAAAAGTCAATTATGGAATGTAAATTAATTCAAATAGGGGATATTTGGGTAGGCTTTCAAGTAAATTTCAAAATATGTGTCTGGTATTTAAAGGGTGGAAGTGATCCCTCTTTTACAAGATAGGAAGAGGCACTTTTCCACAGTAAAGAATGGAAACTAAAGGGTTAGAGGTGAATAGAATAAAATTTAAGTGAATTTTGTGAGGTATATTTTGTAATCCATGTAGTTAAGAATTTAAAATCTAAATAATATTTTCTAAAAGGTTTAAATTTCATGTTAATATAGGAAAATTTGAGCTTTATTAGATTGATCATTTAAACATGTATTACACTTAATTTAATAGTAGTCATGTTAATTATTTTATTAATAGAAATATATGTAGACCTGTATTACCAAATTTTGATGTGATGAATCCAAATTTAGGCTAAATTTATCAAAATTCAATTTTTTAATAGGGTAAAATTAACTTTTAAATCAAAACATATAATGTGTTGAAAAATAGTTTTTTTATAAAACTTTCATTTTAATTATTAATTGTTATTACCCTTATTTAGCCTTGGATACCCATTAAATGAGTTTTAATTATTTTTTATATAATTTTAATAATCATATTATATGTTTAAAATAAAATTTATTCATTTAATTTTAAAAATACACAATTTTTAGAAAATTATTAATCTTAGAAAAATATTTACTTTACAATGGAAACTAATATTTATAGAAGTCATTTGTACAAACTGAATTAATATTAAAAACCCATTTCATTTTATTCAATGTATAAAAATTAATTTTATAATATTAATCTATATTGTTTTTAAAACAATTTTTGAGAAAAGTTTACTTACGGTCTAAAATATCAAATATAGGATCGTAGTGGAAACATGATATTTTATAATAAATATTATTAATTAATATATATATATATATATTTGGTCAAGAAAAACGTCTCCTAAGTTTTAGGTTATTCTTATATACAGGTGATGTTACAAAATCCATGGTATTTTGAGAAATAGTTGTTTTAATTATTCTACTAATAATAAATTATTTTGAAAATATTCCAAAAATTAATCATATAATAATATGACAATTATAAATCCTAAAATGATGTAAATTTTGTAAAATTAAAATTTCAAAATCTGAGAATCCAATATTTAAATAAAATACCAAAATATAATGGAAATTTTTTATTTTGATTAATAAGGATTTTAAAATGATAATTATTCTTTATTCTTATTTATTTTCAAGGAATATATATATCAAATGGATGATAATTTATTTTTATATATATTTATATATTAATGTTATATAGGTTCATTTTTCTGTAAGTTCAAATAAATGTTTTTATATTAAAATGAAATTTATAATGATATGTGCATTTAATTTTATAAATAAAAAGTAGATGTTTATGTCATAAAAATTTCTACCAACAAAACCCCTTATAACCTTCATATAAGATCTAAGGGTAACACAACTAGTATAGGTAGTCATAGTTGGTGATTTACCTAACATGGATTTTGTAGTGAGCTCTATAATATTAATATATTCCCATAATAGACTTCTCTCATGTCATAGTTTCTCAATTTCAGAGTATTCCTAGTCTAGGGAAATACATAGTGAAGTTACCTTCGTTTAGAGCTTAGAAAAATAGGATTTTTATTGAATAATTCTAGTTATGGATTCCATTTCCTCCTATTTTATTTACTGGGTTTATGATATGATTACATCCATTTATACTAACTAATTTAATGTATAAATTTTAACAATAATATTAAATATTCAAAATATATCAACATTTTTCATTTATATTGCATTTTAGGTATGTGGGTGAGGGCATAAAGGATAGAAATCTGTAAACACTGAGGTTCTAAATATGCACCTCCTCAACTCACTAATAATGGTAAAATAGGTGTGTAACCGCTCAATTTCTCACCTTGGGGAAATATTTTTATTTTATTTTACTTTGGTATTTTTTATCAAACATACTATTTAATGTAACATCAATTTAATTGTAAAATAAAGTGTAATCTTATGTTGTTATAGTAGGGGTCACTCTAAAATATATAGTGAATCGTAATGGTTTCTTGATAAGTAATGGTAAATAAATACTTTTTCAAAAATTGAGTGTGACTCGGGAAGTATAAACCCGAAATAACAGTCTCACCCAAATCACACTACAGTTCATAAACCACATTGAAATTTATTTTAAGAATTGGGGGACCATTCCATGATATAGTGATTTCACTATGGAATGTGGAAATATTGAGTGGTGTCTAAATATCAGCACTAAAAATGGTTTAGGGATTTTTAATATGAGGTATCATGTCAAGTTTCAATAGGTTCAATGTTTAAGAAGATTTTAAGGATCACACTATGATATTAAGAGTGTTTTAAATGATATTTTCTACCATATTTTATAGATCTAGTTGTTAATTGAGCACTGCACTATATTGGTGTCTATCATACTTTAGAATGGAAATATACTAGGCATGCTATATTGGATTTTATGGAGTAATTATATTATTTTCATCAGAAGTTTCTGGGTCCCCATGTTTAGGAAACAAGATTCCCAATTCCCATAATGATTTTGTTATTCTATCATTATATGCTCTCATGTTCAGTTCACCATTCTTATTTCACATTCAAATATTGGGGAAAGTTTATTGATTGTAGGGGAGTTCAAGTATGGTTGCACAATCATTCCCATCATGTGTACCATTTTCATCTCTCATGGAAACTCTCAGTGGCCCCAAATCCAAAATAAGGTATGGACATAAATTCCAAAGGCATAAAGTCATTTGGTTATTTATACCCAACAATACTTATGAAATCACATTGGTAGAGATGATGTGAGTTCAGGCTCAAATTACCCTTTTAGGGGGGATTATTTCCTACTCTTTGACTCTCTTATAGATTTATGATATGGTCATGAATCTCTTCCAGATCCCAATATAGGAATGGTTTCCCTAATAAAATGATTTTGTTTCAAATCCTTATACATGTAAATGGGGGGTTCTATTAATGAAACCATCTATATATATCTGAGGTTCTCCTTCCATTTCTCATTATTTCTTATCAATTTGTTGCTTATTATATTTTGAATCTATAAAACTAGGACTTTTGGATTTTACTATCATCCACAGAGGTGATTGGTATTTCAAGGATGGGATTAAACCCTCATGAGGTATTCTATATGTCCTATTTATAATAGGAATCAAAATACCTCATAGTTTATTTAATTCCAAGACATGTTGTTTAATTTCATAGAGAAATGAAATATATGAGGGAACTTAGGAATCATGTATGGATATCAAGCCATAGGATGGTATCCAACATATCTGACTTATAACTGGAATCATGGTATTAATAGTCCGGTCTTCCCTAAAACTAATAATGGATATTGGGTGATAAATAACACTTATATGGGTTATTTTCCTAGAGATTTCTAGTATATAAATTTCTTCATTACTTACAATGAGGTGGATTCACAATTTATGCTGGAATTTACATCATGTCATTGAATGAGTCTTATACACTAAGGTTTCCCTAATTAGATAATTTTATGATGCTAATGATATGATCATTGAAAATCCATAATCCCACATGAGTTATTCTTGGTGTGAGAAACATTTTAGGAAAAGAAATCTAAATCAATGCATTTGGATATGGGACTTATGAACTGATACAACCTTGATGAAGTGTTTGATATCGTGTTTGAGCATTATAAAGTTGTGCTACATATCCTTATTATAAAAGAAATTATATTTCTCATTATTTAGTTTATCCCTAACCCATTTATGTTTTAGGATATGTGATTATACTCGAAGGTATTATTATTACCCCTAAGGTTTGGGAAAGCTAGGGACTTATACCCTGGAAAAAAGGCTATATTAAATATTTATTATCAACTCCCTTATGGATGAAGATATATGACTATTGAAAATAGGTATATATAATATGTTTGGTATGATAGGGATCCTCCTCCAAGATCATGACTTTAATAGGGTCTCATTAGTTCATAACACTAAACCATTAAGAGAAATTCCCTTATAAAGTGGGTACTCCGCTGACGGTTCATGGCATGGGGTTCACATGGTATATGTCCAAGAGTTTCTATTGGAAATGGTTGATGTGTCCTAAGGTTTTTTCGGACATGTTTTACTTGTCATGTGGATGACACATGACATAGATGGCATGTTAAAGTATGTTTATCGGACATGTCTTGGTCATCTATATTACATGTCTAAGGATGTCTTCACATGTCTTGGTTGCCTTCTTATCATTCCTGAAGATATATGGATGTGTCCATGTCATCTTTCTAAGATGTTCGAGTGTTTGGATGATATTTCTTGAATGACTTCCTAACATATTTGAAATTCTTTTGATGTACAAATAAGAAATTTCCAATGTAATTCATGTGATCAAAGATGACATGACTTAGTACTGATGTGTGATCAGTATGATATGTTCAGACAATTTCAAGTGAAACTTTTGACATGTATAATGATGTTTGTACATATCCTAATTTTCTTCCTAACATGTTTTAGGACTATCGTGTGATCCATCTGTTGGGGGGTTGGTACATGATAAGGATGACATGTCCACGGTGCATCACAAGATCAATGCAGACATTTCATCGAGCTACCACATGATTTGGTTGACATATTTGGATGCTTCACATTATGAAGGAATACATTTCCAAAGTATTTCATGTGATCAAAGCATGAATGTCTAAGGACTGATGTGTGATTAAGATAAAATATTTAGAGAAATTTACATGGCTTGGATGCTATTTATAGAGAACATCACATTATATGGATGAATTTTCTAAAGATTTTTGGAATGTTCTAGTTTTTTCTTGACATGTTTGATAACTTTCACATTATCTAGTTAACTTATATGGAGGATTTCACATTACATGTGTTGACCTAACCTATTTTGATAATCTCACTTATGTTTTAATATGCTGATAATCCCAAATAATGTTCATTTATATATTAATTACTATTCATTCTACTTTGAAATAACTCTAACTCAATCAGGATGTGTTTTGTATAGAACAGATAAGTGTTAAGTCACTGATATTCTCAAAGCTACTGATACAGACCTACCAGAATTTAGTCTACTGATAGACATAGTCACTGATAAGCAAAGGTCACCGATATACAGAGCTACTGGTATGTGTAATTACACTAGTAAGCACATGTCACTGATAGATCCAGTCTAACGATACAAAGAGCTACTGATACAAAAATCTACTGATACAAAGAGCTACCGATACAAAAAGAGCTACTGATACAAAGATCTACCGATACAAAGAGCTACTGATACAAAGAGCTACTGATACAAAGAGCTACTGATACAAAAAGAGATACGGATAAAAAGAGCTACCGATACAAAGAGCTACCGATACAAAGAATAAAAGATACAAAAAGAGAAACCGATACAAAGAGCTATCAATACAAAGATCTACTGATACAAAGAGCTACTGATAAAAAGAGATATCGATACAAGCAGAGCTACCAATAAAAGGAGTAACCGTTACAAGTCGACCGTTACAAGCACTCTACTGCTTAAACTTTTATGCCTTATTTAAATTATACTAACGGTCATATTTTCTCAATTTAATGCAACTGTCATTAATTAATGTGGGTTGTTGTCATGTCAAGGAACCGTACCTCATACCTATGAAAAGGTAATCATTCCCATTGTCGGAGCTGAAAGCTATAAAAGGAAGGACAAAGGCCATGAAAAAAAAGTGTGAAATAAAGGCTGAGGAGTGCTGAAAAGTGGTGAATACACATAGAAAAGAAAGGCTACATCCATACTGGAAGAACACTGCACATACACAAAGCAATTAATTCTATAAAATAACACAAGATACACTTTAGACAAGGAGTAAATAACTACAACGAAATTGAAGAAAACGACCCTCTATTTTTCAGACAAAAACTAGAGAAGGACTCAGAAACACTCCTGATCATTCAAAGGAGTCATGATCTGCACTTCACATCACTATAGCATTCTAAACTCATATCTACTCTCTTAGTGATTCTTTTATTTACCTTTTGAGCAGTCTGTGAAATCTGTATATTTCATACACACACTGTCTTCTGCGCTGAACTGGAGGATTTTTAAATCCTCACACAAAACTTCCATAACTCTCATGTATCCCACTTTGGATAGTGGAAGTGGTAAAGTAGGACCTGGAAAGCCAGTGTGCTGTTGTTTTGTTTTCCCACATAGAACTGTGGTAGAGGTCTTAGTACTTGGATAGTCTTTGCACTGTTGTTTACCCTGATCTAGGGTGTGGATCAATATTTATATAAATTGTTTTGAGAGGACTAAGTCTCATCTTTAGACTGAACCTCTTGTTTTAAAACTATTGTGCTTATTCATTTTGATTTTAACCTATTGAATATTCAACTGCTAATTACTTTGAAATATAATTTTTTTAAAGTTACTTTGATAGTTAATCTAGTAAGTGTTTGTATGTACTTTAAATCATTAGGTTAGCTTCAAAAGTTAATTAATATTCAGATTATATTAACTGAGAACTAATCAATCTTTTGAGAATATAACTGACCCTTTTTAGTTTTACAAATTCACTACAGATTATCTTGTTATTCAATTTGTGGAATTTTAATAAGAATATTTTTAACAGAAATTTTAATTGGAACTCAATTCACCCCCCCTCTTGAGTGTCCACTCCGACCAACATTTGGTATCAAAGGTATTATTTACTAAAGGATTTCCAAACACTCTATTTTTCAACTGTTATTTTAGTTGTATCTTAAAGATCTTAAATTTCTATTAGTTCTAAATTTTATCTCTATAAATATTTTGCTAAAATATAATTATGGATAATAGACTAGACGGTGATGCTACCAACCAGCCACCTTTCTTTAATGGTACAAATTATGCCCAGTGGAAGCTTAAAATAAAAATTCATTTAGAGAGTATGGGATTTGATATTTGGACTGCTATAAAGACTCAATATAAAATTCTAGAAACCGAAAGAACTACTTGGGATGAACCTACTAAGACTGCTTACAATAATAATTGTAAATCAATGAATGCTTTATACTGTGCTTTGGGTGATGAGGAATTTAATAGAATATCTGCTTGCAAAACTGCCTATGAAATTTGGGACACTTTGGTTATTTCCCATGAGGGAATGACCAATGTCAAAGAAATGAGACTGAACACCTATAATATTAAATATGATAATTCTAAAATAAAGTCTGATGAACCTATTTCTGATATGTATCTCAGGTTCAATGATATTTTCAACACTATGAGTTCACTTGGAAAATCCGTTCCTGCAAA
Organism: Viscum album; assembly: GCA_963277665.1. Classification (NCBI taxonomy): domain Eukaryota; kingdom Viridiplantae; phylum Streptophyta; class Magnoliopsida; order Santalales; family Viscaceae; genus Viscum; species Viscum album. The sequence continues at coordinate 1,890,759,740 of OY728158.1, read as the reverse complement.
GGAGTAGATCATGAGAATACTAAGATGTCTACCAGACAAGTGGAGGGGCACATTAGTTTCAATTAGAGAATCATGTGATATTGGTACTTTTCCTATTAAGGAATTAATTGGTAAGCTTATGATGTATGAGGAAGAAGATGGTGAACCAAAAAGGAAGTCAGTGGCTTTTAATTCTACTGCCTCGAGGAGCAAGGATAAGAAGAAAGTACACATACCAACTAAAATCTCAACAAGTGAAAGTTCAGATTCTGACAATGATGCTCAAATGGCTCAAATAGACAAGAGATTCAAGAAGTTCTATAGGAAGAATAAATTCTTTAGAAAATCAAACTAAAAAGGAAAATATGACAACAAAGGTCATTGGAAGAAGGATTGGAAGAAGCCTGATAAAAGTGATGAGATTGTCTGTTATGAGTGTAAAAGGAATAGACATGTAAAAGCAGATTGTCCAAAATTGAAGTTCAAAAAGAAATATGACTAAAAGGACAACAAGTATAAGAAAGTTATGAAAGAAACTTGGAGTGCTTCAGAAGATAGTTCAAGTGATTCTGATTCTACTCAGGATGAAAAATCTCAGAAAGCTAACATGTGTTTGATGACAAAAACATTTGAGGTGACATTGGACACTCCTACTTTAAATTCATATTATTCTGGAGTTGATTTTGATTCTGAATCTGAAAATATGTCTAGTGAAGAGTTATTTGAATATTTTAATATGCTATAAGAAACCTGTAATGAATTGAAGGACAATTATAAGACCTTGAAGAAATAGCATGCTCTAACCAGCTCTGTAAAATCTGCACTTGATGTAGAAAAGGAAAAGATTGCTCAATTGATGAAGGAAAATACTGAACTGAAATTGTCCACTGAGAAATTAAGTAAGGACTTAGAAAAATTCACAAATGGAAAAGAAACACTTACTCAAATGCTTGGAAAATAAGTGGTACCAAAATATACAACTGGAATAGGCTATGACACTGGACAGAGATAGTTTACTAAAACTAGATTTATTTCTAAATCTGGACAGAATGCTGCTATTTCTAGTTCTAGAAATTCATATGCTTCAACTAGTTACTCACATAGTTATAGATTAAATAGAGTTTATCTTTCAAAATATATTGATTCTGTAAATTATTTGAGACCCATAAGACAAATCTGGGTACCTAAAGCTTTGATTGCTAACCTACCTGGACCCAAGAGAATTTGGGTACCAAAATCATTTTCCATCTAAATATGTTTTGTAGGGGACCTTCTTGAAGAGTTCCCATAAGAATATATGGTACTTGGATAGTATATTTTCAAAGCATATGACTGGGGATTAATCATGTTTTAAAAGATTAATCAAAGTTGATGGAGGCCATGTCACATTTGGTGATAATTCTAAAGGAAAAATCATTGGCCTAGGCCAGATTGGTAACACTAATTCAGTTTTATATTCCAAAGTTTTATTTGTTGATGGACTTAAATATAACCTGTTAAGTATTTCTCAGTTGTGTGATGATGGTTTCAATGTAAAATTTTAAAATTATTCTTGTAATGTTTTTAATTCTAAAAATGTTTTAGTATTTTCTTCTTTGATAAATGAAAATGTTTATGTAGTTGATTTTAATTCTTTAGCTAAATATAATATTACTTGCTTAAATGATTTTCATAAAGAGTTTTGGCTATGGAACAGAAGATTAGGATACTACAATTTTTATTCACTTAGAAAATTGACTAGGAAAAAATTATTTAGAGACCTACCTAAACTTTAATTCCCAACTGTAAAGTAACATAAAGTTTCTTTTGAATCAAAGAAATAAGTTTCAACTTCTCAACCTCTCAAGTTGGTTCACATGGACTTGTTTGTACCTTCTAGAGTTTCTATTTTATATGGGAAGCACTATGTCTATGTCTTAGTAGATGACTTTTCTAGATATACCTGGGTATACTTTTTAGCTCACAAAAGTGAAGCTTGTTCATACTTTATTAAGTATTCCAAGTCTATATAAAACCTTAGTGGACTTAAGATTAAGACCCTGAGAAGTGATCATGGTCGTGAGTTTGAAAATCATGAGTTTGAATCTTATTTCTCACACAATGGCTATAATCACAACTTTTCTGACCCTAGGACACCTCATTATAATGGTGTAGTAGAAAGAAGAAATAAAAACCTTCAGTAAATTACAAGAACTCTGCTAAATGAATATGATCTACCTATTTATTTTTAGTCTGAATTTGTGAACATAGCTTGCTATATTATTAATAGAGTCTTAATTAGAACTATTCTTAAGAAAACCCCTTATTAATTATGGAATAATAGGAAACCTAAGGTTAGTTACTTCATAGTTTTTTGTTACAAAGGATAATCTTGACAAGTTTGCTTCCAAGAGTGATAAAGTAATATTTTTAGGATATTATTTAACTACAAAGCCTATGGAGTGTTTAATAAAATAACCAAATGTGTGGAAGAATATTTTCACATCAAGTTTGATGAAACTGATCCATATGAACCCAAATCTTCCATTGAAAATCTTGAAGAAGATTTGTCTGTTCTGGATCTTAATGACAAAAATAGTGACCCTGTTGTAAAGACATCCAGTTCTGGAAACTTTCCAAAACCTGCTTCTCTTGAACTAGAACCTATAGATGAACCTGAAATTTCTAGTCCCACCTTTACTAGATCAACTAGGATTCTAAGTAATCATACTTTAGATGCTGTTGTTGGTAATCTTGAAAGAGGGACAGAAATAGAGCTTCTCTAAGAAATCAGGTTGAACATCAAGACTTTCTTTCATAGTTAGAACCTAAAAATGTCAATGATGAAATAAATGATGAATTTTGGATAATGTCTATGCAAGAAGAACTAAATCAATTTGAAAGAAACAAAGTTTGAGAATTAGTTGACAGACCTAAGGACACTTTGACCATAGGCACTAAATGGGTTTTTAGAAACAAATTTGATGAGTCTAGAAATATATTTAGAAACAAAGCAAGGATAGTTTTACAAGGTTATAGTCAAGAGGAAGGAATAGACTAGGAGGAAAAATTTTCCCCTGTAGCAAGATTAGAAGCTATAAGGATTCTACTTACCTATGTTGCTCATCTGAATTTCAAGTTATATCAAATGGATGCTAAAAGTGCTTTTCTAAATGGTTTTATAATTGAAGATGTTTATGTTGAACAACCACCTGGATTTACTAATACTCATTTTACAAATTGATTTTTCAAACTTTCAAAAGCTTTATATGGTCTGAAACAAGCTCCAAGAGCTTGGTATGATAGACTTAGTAATTTTCTTATTTCAAAAGTTTTTACAAAAGGGATTTCTGACCCAACTCTTTTTATTAAAAGAATTTCTAATGATGTTTTGATAGTACAAATCTATGTTGATGATATTATTTTTAGATATTCTAAACATTATTTATGTACTGACTTTTCAAAGAGTATGAAAAATGAATTTGAAATGAGTTTAATGGGAGAACTCAAATATTTTCTTGGATTTCAAGTTTTTCAAAATGATAATGGTATTATTTTGAATCTAAGTAAATATATAAAGTATACTTTGAAACCTTTTGGTCTGGATAATATTAAAGAAAGTGATACACCTATGAGTACTGTTTTTAAGTTGGGTGGTGATGAAACTAGAAAACCAGTGGATCAAACAAACTACAGAGGTATGATTGGAAGCTTACTTTACCTTACTGCTAGTTGAACAGATATCATGTTTAGTGTGTGCAAGTGTGCAATATTTCAAGCTAATCCTAAAGAATCTCATTTTCTTGCTGTTAAAATAATTTTCAAATATCTTAAACATACTGCAAATTTAGGTTTGTTTTATCCAAAAAGAAATTCATTTGATTTAATGAGCTTTTTAGATGCTGACTTTTCTGGTTGAAAGTTGGATAGAAAAAGCACATCTGGAACATGTCATTTATTGGGAAAATCCTTAGTATCTTGGTGTAGTAAGGAGCAGGATTCTTTTTCTTTGTCTACTGCTGAAGTAGAGTATATAGCTGCTGGTAGTTTCTGTGCACAAATTCTGTGGATGAAACACACTCTTTTGGACTATGGATATGAATTTAGACATGTTTCAATAAACTGTGATAACACTAATGCAATTAACATTTCGAAGAACCCTGTGTCTCACTCTAGGAACAACCACATTGATGTAAGGCACCACTTTTTAAGAGATCATTACCAAAAGGTGATATTACTCTTGAATTTATTGGTACTGAACATCAATTATCTAACATTTTCACCAAACCTTTAAGTTCAGATTGGTTATGTTACATTAGACATGAGTTAGGGATGTTTAACTCTCACCATTAGAAACCTCAACATTAGAAACCTCGCCGTTAGAAACCTCACCATTAGAAACCTCACCGTTAGAAACCTCACTGTTAGAAACCTCACCGTTAGAAACCTCGCCGTTAGAAACCTCACCGTTAAAAACCTCACCGTTAGAAACCTCACCCTTAGAAACCTCACCATTAGAAACCTCACTGATAGAAACCTCACCATTAGAAACCTCACCTATAGATACCTCGCCGGTATGGACCTCACTGTTATACCTCACCGGTATGGACCTCACTGATAGATTAACCTCACTGTTAGGAATTCTCACCAATATACCCCACTGATAGTATGTGCTATTTTAAACGTCTGTTTTAGCAGCCGTAATTTGTATCGTTTACTTATTATGTTTTATTTATTTATTTTGTGATTCCTAAATGATAAAACACAAGTTTTTAACCTCTTTCGATCCAACTCAATCCCTTTACCTTTAAGCCATAGCTCTCAAACCTTTTCTTGAAAACCCTAAGTTCCTCAAACCAGAGATGGAAAAAACCAAACTCCCTACTGTTAGAGATGAAATTGATGAGCTGAATGTGAATAAGCAGAAGACCGATCCAGAAGAAAGTAGCAGTGTTATTAGAACAAGGTCGGGTAGGTGACCAGTGAACCCGCATTTACAAAATAGAGATATTGTGATCGAAAAAGAGCTATGTGTTGAATGGCTGTTGTCTAGTAATTTGTTAGTTCTAGAAGTTTTTGAAGATCATAAATGGATAGAATTCTTCTTGAACAACAATGGCCCCTACTATCCGAAGCTGGTGAAACAGTTCTACGAGTTTGTAAGCTTTGAGAAATCTGAAGCTGAGATCCGAATGATTTCTTTTGTGATTAAGAAGAAAATAGTTTTTTCATATATTGAGTGGGATGATTTCCTGAAGGTACCACATAAAGGATAATTTGGTTATTTCTCTAAATTAGCACCACCTACAAGAAACTTCTTTATGTACGAAACTGCCTTGGAAGAGTTAATAGGAGATGGAACACCTAGAAAGGTAGTGTCTACTAAAATGGATGGAGAACACAGACTACTCTTCAAGTTTATTCAGCATGTTCTAAGTCCAAGGAGAGGGGATTTTTCAAATCTAAAATACCAGGATATTTACCTGCTTTATTTTCTGAGGAATGGTGTGAAGTTGAATTTATGAAAGCTGTTGATGACTCGAATAAAGGATATGATTAGACCAAAATAAAAAACAAATTCCTTATTCTTTTCCAAGTTGATCTCGATTATGATCAAGGTGAAAGGATTAGATGATTATCAGGAGGAGATAGTGGTGTTAAAGAATAACTTATGTATGACAAGCACAATATGTAAGTACATGAAGATCAATTGGAATCCATGGAAGAGAGAATGGGTTAGTGATGATGAGAAGCTATATGATAAGTATAATCCTATGGATCATCCTTCTAGGCCTAAGGATGTGAGGGATCCAGGTCTAGGACCTGATGAATAAGAACCTAAGTATAGTGATGATATTGATGGAGAGGAGACTTATATAGCTGATGGAAGGGATCCGTACTTGCCCCCAAGTCCTGATGCTGAAATTATATCATTAGGAAATGAAACTTTATTAAAAGAAGAAACACCTATTGATGAGGAAGACCAGCCAGCCCCAGAGAATGAAGAAGAAAGAGATAATGAATCTGAAGCCTCTGCTTTTGTTTGATCAAGTATGAGTCCATTTATTGGAAGCTTAGTTGTGCCTGTTAAGGATGTAGTGGATGAGATGGAAGGACCTATACCTAATCCAGAGTATCCTCTAGCTATTGCGGAGATGGATTTGATTGTAGAGGATTATTCTAAGGAAGAAATACCTGCTAAGAATGCTATTGTTATACGGGAGAATGCACCAGTTTAGGGGGAACATCCAACTACTCTTAGCACTGTCTTAGTAGCTAACGAAATTAAGGATTGGGTAGAAGACCCAGGTTTTGTGGTTTGTGGATTAGATTATCCAGATTCTGATAATGAGGCATCCCTCCATAGACCGAAAGTCAGTTATGATATTTAGTCTGAGTTGTTACCTGAAGATGTGGTCAGAAGAGGTGATCTGAATATGTTGCATTCAGATCTTAAAGCCAGTTTTGTTGAAGAATTTAGAAGAATGGAAAGTTCACTTATATCATCAATTCAATCAATTATGACTGACTCAGTGGACAGTATTGTGTCTGAGAGAGCACCTGTAGTTGTGCCTGAAAATATGATAACCAAAACTGATCTTGAATCCTTAAAGGATGAGATGAAATAGTATTTTAGTGCTTCTGTTGCCGAGTTGAAGCACTGATTTGTTGAAGAGATAAGAAATATGGAAAAGTCTTTTGAACTCTCTCTGGGTTGAAATATTCCAACCTCTATGGCACAGATGATGGCTAAAATCAAGGCTTGTCAGAGTCAAGTATCACGACTGACAGAGAATGTTGAAACTCTACAGAAATCTGTTATCTCTTTAGAATCTTATATGAGTTCTAAATCCCAAGCAGACAAAGACTTAGCTTATGTCAAAAGTGTTGTGAGCTAGATAGTATCATTATTTGAGGGATTTAAAACCTCCATGAAAGATCATTTCAGCACCCAGGATTCTCAAGTGAAAAATCTTATCAGTGGGTTGACCAAAAACTTCAAGGAAATAGTAAACTTTTCTATTGGTTCTCTTGCCTCCACACCTTCAATAGAACTGGATCATATTCGAGTTGTGATGAAGGGGGAGCTTGGTTCAGCTTCAACCAGTGGCTCTGTGGACTCATCTGATCTGACCAAAGTGGTAACTTCTACTAGAGATACCACTAGAGATATCATGAAGATTGTTCAAGACTATATGAGAGCAGCTTCTTCTTCTCAGAAAGAGGTGAAAGACAAGGTAGATTATTATTTCCAAAGTGTTTATACCAAGAATCATCTCAGAAATCACATTAAACTGTTGTTAGAGAATTTAAAACTACCCCCAGTATCTCAAGCCTTCAGAGAGAAAGTAAGAAAGCTAAGGGAACTAACTCCAACCTTGGACAAATTTATGGAAAACAAGGATGAATTCATTTGTACTATGGAGAGAGGAGGGGGAATAAATATGGATTTCAGAAATATTCTGTTGTCCTTCTTGCATGTCTATGCTAGGCTAGTGATTATACCTCCAGATTTACCTGCCTCTGCTTCTACTGCTTCTCCTACTCAGATGACTCCAGCCCAAGCCATTCAAAGCATTACTCCTATGATCACTCAGAGATCTACTCCATACAGACCAGGAACAGTCTCAGTAGCTCAGCCTCCTCTGATCATTTCTTGTGTTCCTAAGCCTCCACATGCATCTCCATAGTCTGAGTATACCTTATATCCCAAAGTAAAATCTCTAGTAGAAATCTAGGAGGTGTATTAACTGATGGTTAAGCCATTTGATAGGAATCCTTGTATTGTTTTTGTTTCATTTTTGTATTCCTATATATATTTTTGGCCCCATGGACTGAAAATGCTCTTATTCTCTTTTACCCTTCTGTTACTTTTCTCTATCTTTTGTTTCCTTATTTTTTCAAATCATAGAGGAGAATAGAACTGAAAAACACTCATATGCATCATATTATAGGACAAAGGGGTGAAAATGATCCAAATGAGAAGTCTTGACAAATATGAGAAATATAATATTACCTCTAATACTTTTAGCTTTTCAAATCTTCATTTGAAACTATCATTTTCCCACTGATTATTTTCTTTATAATTCCTCTGATACATAATTCTGGTACTTTGTTTTTATTATTTTCTCTAATACCATTTCATTTTATATGAAATCCTATGAAATGTTACTAATTATTTTGAGATTATGATTCAATAAGTTGTGATTATCAAAAAGGGGGAGATTGTTGACCTCACCTGTTTTGAAAATCTCACTTATGTTTTAATATCTTGATAATCACAAATAATGTTCATTTATATATTAATTATTATTCATTCTACTTTGAAATAACTCTAACTCAATCAGGATGTGTTTTGCATAGAACAGATAAGTGTTAAGTCACTGATATGCTCAAAGCTACTAATACCGACCTACCGGTACTTAGTCTACCGATACACATAGTCACCAATAAGCAAAGGTCACTGATATACAGAGCTACTGGTATGTGTAAGTCCACTGGTAAGCACATGTCACTGATAGATCCAGTCTACTGATACAAAGAGCTACCGATACAAAGAGCTACCGATACAAAGAGCTACCGATAAAAAAAGAGCTATTGATACAAAGAGCTACCGATACAAAGAGATACCGATACAAAGAGCTACTGATACAAAGAGTTACTGATACAAAAAAAGCTACCGATACAAAGAGCAACTGATACAAAGAGCTACCAATACAAAAAGTGCTACAGATACAAAAAGAGCTACTGATACAAAGAGCTACCGATAAAAAGAGCTACCGATACAAAGAGCTACCGATACAAAGAGCTATCAATACAAGCAGAGCTACCAATAGAAGGAGTAATCGTTACAAGTCGACCGTTACAAGCACTCTGCTACTTAAAATTTTATGCCTTATTTAAATTATACTAATAGTCATATTTTCTCAATTTAATGCAACTACCATTAATTAATGTGGGTTATTGGAATTTCAGAGAACCGTACATCGTACCTATGAAAAGTTAATAATTCCCATTGTCAGGGCTTAACACTATAGAAGGAATGACAAAGGACGTGAAAAACAAGTGTGAAATAAGGGTTGAAGAGTGATGAAATTTTGTGAATACACATAGAAAATAAATGCTACATCTATACTGGAAGAACACTGGACATTCACGAAGAAATTAATTCTAGAAGAGATCACAAGTTGTAATTAGCCAAGGAGTGAAGAACTACAATGAACTTGAAGAAGACGACCCTCTGTTTTTCAGACAAAAACCAGAGGACTCAGAAACACTCCTGATCAATCAAAGGAGTCATGAGTTGTACTTCACATGACTAGATCATTCTAAACTCATATATACTTTCTTAGTGATTATTTTACTTACCTTTTGAGCAGTGTGTGAACTCTGTATATTTCATACACACACTGTGTCCTGCGCTGAACTGGAGGTTTTTAAAATCCTCACACAAAACTTCCATAACTCTCGTGTATCCCATTGTGGATAGTGGTAGAGGTCAAGTAGGACCTGGATAGCCAGTGTGCTTTTGTTTTGTTTTCCCACGTAGAATTGTGGTAGAGGTCTTAGTACCTGGAAAGTCTTTGCACTATTGTTTACCCTGATCCAGGGTGTGGATCAATATTTATATAAATTGTTTTGAGAGGACTAAGTCTCGTCTTGAGACTGAACCTACTGTTTTACAACTATCATGGTTATTCATTTTGATTTTAACCTATTGAATATTCCGCTGCTAATTACTTTGAAATATAAATTTTTTTTAAAGTTACTTTTATAGTTAATCTAGAAAGTGTTTGTATTTACTATAAAGCATTATGTTAGCTTCAAAAGTTAATTAATATTTAGATTAGATTAACTGAGAACTAATCAATCTTTTGAGAATCTAACTGACCCTTTATAGTTTTTCAAATTCACTAAAGATTATCTTGTTATTCAATTTGGGGAATTTTAATAAGAATATTTTTAACAGAAATTTTAATTGGAAATAAATTCACCCCCCTCTTGAGTGTCCACTCCGACCAACAACATGTTTGACATGTCTAAGGTTCCTCACATGATGAGGGAAGATATGTCAAAGGGTTGTCTCTTGATCTGGATGACATGTCTAGGGGATTCCATGTAACTAATGAATATGTCACATGAGTCACATGACCTCTTTTCATGAAAATCATCATATCCATATTTATTTAAGGATGTTATATTTTAATCCTTTATCTCATAAATGCCTTAATGTTCATTAGGAATTGTCTAGTTGTGACCTCACCTATCACAGTCAACTTGTAGAAAGTCTTTTGTGTGATCAGGTCGGTATACCATAAGTCCTTTTTTATGACCAATAAGTTTATCATGCTAAGCATATATACATGTAATGATATCCTGTAAGTTTTTCCTCAGGTTTACGTAGTGGAAAACTATTTCTATTGGAATATTTCTTCTCTGAGAAGTCCTCTCTCACCTATACAATCATGTGTGTGTGTTTTATGTTCTGAAGGGGATTAATTTATATTCCTTAGTTCCCTAAATCAACATCACTTAACAAAGTTATTAAATCTCATATATGGGATTGATTTAGTGGAGAGAAAATCACATCATACATTTAACATGAACTCTCAACTAGTTATATATGACGCTCTCATTATTTCGCATGATAAATAATGACTGTGTAATCACTCAGTCATTAGCGTATTTATCAAACCCATGGATCATAAAACTTATTTCACATAATAAAATCTACATCTCTAAGGGCATTTGTAATATCAAGATGGCATGTCTAAGAGTATTCATGAGATCAATACACCTTTGGGGAGGCTTTCATATGATCGAGGAAGACTTTTCTGGGGCCCTTTATGATATCAAGATAGAATGTGTGGATCCCTTCTCTAGAATATCAGCATAACTGACTATTTGCAAAAATTATTCTTTTTCTATGTTTCATTTTATAATTCTTATAGCTGAATTCCGTCATTTTTTTTATTATGGAATCTCTTTCTCAGAAAAACATATCATAATTCATTCACATGATGAAGGTGACATGTCTAGTGGCCTTCATGTGAAGAATCTAGAATGTCTCTATGGATTTTATGTGATGAATTTGGCACATCACTGTGTATTTTCCCTGATGAAGCTATCATGTCCCTGGGGATTTTGTGTGATAAATTTACTAGCCACATGAAATGAGTCATCCCTTTGTTTGAAAATTAGTTTAACTACCATTCACATGGATATTCTCCCCCTTTCAGATTTGATTTTATAAATTTCTTGGATGATTATCAATCGTTTTTTGATAGACACATCACATGATCGGGGTAACTCATAAGGTAGCCATGGAATCATAATCAGTGCTTATTTGGGAAGCTTTCATGGGATTAAGAAGGGTAGTTGGATGGGATTTATGTGATCATGAAAAGATCCCATGAATAAAATTACCTATTCATGTGAAATCCTTAGGGTCATATAATTTGTGTGCATGGGGTTCTTATTCCCCATGTAATCGTGTTACTTATTCCATCCCTTTAGAGAAAAAATAATACCTATAATTCATGTATTTATTTAGTCTTAACATTTATGAAGCTCATTTGGAGGGTTTCAAAAATTTCAACCCTCGCCCCCCATTAGCAATGTCTACATGGACAAGGAATTGGTCTTGAGGAATGTAAATTCCAACATGAGTCCCTAGGGCTTCCATTGGTTGGTGTTCTGAGAAAAATTTGGTCTTTTAAGTTACGTTTGGTATTCCTATAGGCACTCTATAAATGGGGAAGTGGGTCCATTCATTTCACTAATGACTGAAACCCCTATATCACTCATGATTTATGATCTCATGTGGTCATTTTTCAAGACAGATTTAGATTCCCTCATCGTAAGAACTGTTTTCATGTCCTGCTCACATAAATGACTTGTCCTAAGGACTTTTAAATTTATCCTATTAGATGATAATTGGTAATTTACTCAGTCTATGTTGAATATAATTATTCATGGGGATTTATTTTTATTCTTTTAATGATCTGTTGGCATATTTAGGTGTTCACTTAATCGTTATGTGATTCATATGGCCTTCTCACAGTCACATGATCGAGATAATTATGATGGATTATGTGCACCGTTTGATTAAAAGTGTGACCTGCAATGTTAATGGTCTTTATGTGAGTTGTTTGAACTTCCAATGGTTACGCGATATGCATGACTGGATATAGATTTCATGATTTTATGACTGTCAATGGATCATGTGATTTGCGTTATGCTTCTCTAGTCATGTGACTTGCTTTTATTTTCATGTTTATAACCAATTTGTTCCTTATGAAAATTCTTTCACTTGTCCATTTTTTGTTTCTTATAACTTGATATAGATGGATCTAAGGAAGTAATTTAAAATTCACAAGGATCGATTAAATGTTGTGGTCTCTGGTGTGGGTGCCAATGATCATTCTATCTCTGAGTCATCCCATAAGACACTACTAGACCTAATAGGGATAAATCTTATTGAATATTCCCTATGAGAGTTCTTACCCCTTTATGAGTTCTAATTTACAAATGATGATCCATCCTTCTAGAATAATTAGTTATCATTCATCCTTCTTGGGTATTGAGGACCCATACACCTTTATAGAAAATATCTCTCATATAGGTTACTTCATTGTTGAGGAAAAGCACTAAGATGGGTATAAACTAATGTTTGTGTTGGCAGACTTTTATGGAGCCTTCATGAATCTAATTATAACATCCTTATGTACCGATAAATTACAAAAAAGTATTCCATGATCCAAAAAATCGGTTGATTTCCAAGATGGGAACTTCTTTCAGAATGGATCTTTGAGATAGACTAGGGATGGACCTTTTTGGTGCATAATACTACAATAAAATTTGTCATTGAATTAAAATTTATTGGCATGTATGAAATAATTCAGATCTACCAAACTCTCACTTATTATAATAAGGGTCCGATGTAAGAGTTTTTTAGTTGGTGGAGACTAGATATGAACACCTTTCATCTTATGCATGGTGAAATTGACATTAGTATTTTGGATGTCACTCAAATCTATGGCCTTCCAATTTTAGGAGGTATTTATGATGAGTTTATCCAAACATATTCTATTTTTGGTGATGTATAGAGGACCCATTCCATCAGCAAGGATTTGATCAATTTGGCTAAGAAGGACCTTGGGAAGGCCCCACTTCTTGGGGAGTATACACCATTTAAGAAATAGGTAGGATACTTTTTTAAGAAGGCCAATTCTGAACCTACATCCATGAAGCTGAAGGATTTCCCCTCCAAGTATTATCGTAGTACTAAAGGTTCCTAATGGAACACATTTCAAGAGGGTTTTTTTAACAAATAAGGGTGTGAGGTTATTTTTTACATCGACTGGCCCATTTGATTTTATGGATTTCTTATAATATACCTAACATGGTACCTTTTTTCGACTTGAGAAAAAGGTGGAGTCATGGTTTATACTTCTATGGTGTCAAAATCCATGGAATTAGGATGGAATATTTGGTTGTTCATTCATGTGTTATCCAAACTATACAATCTCATGATGTACATTTATAGGGGAAGAGATCCACATAGAATCCATGGTCCCTTCCATATGTTTTAGGGTTGGATGAGGGCTCACCCGAGTGGCCATAAAAATATGATCACCAATAACATCACTAGTTTCTATTTCAGTCCCATTTTTTTGTGCATTAGTGACGTATATCCCACCACATTCATGAAATAGGAAATCAGGTCCTTCTATCTCTATTATGACCAATTCTCTTTCAAACCTTATTGGATTCCCATTTGTAGTATAACATAAAATGGAGGTGTGACTCTGTGGTTTGTCTTACATGATTTCAATTCATGAGGAAATTATTTCCACCATAATTTATGGTAAAATACTCTACAAGTGGTATATACCATTTAAGTTTGAGCATCGATTTTTATTTATTCAGGAAAAGATCCCATCACCTCTTTACATTCGATCCAAAACACACCCAATGGTGGCTTCTCAATTCTGGTTAATTTTTTCCTTACAGGAGACTAATATTTACATGAAAATTTCTCTAACTAATGTTGATTTTAGTCTCTATCAACACTATGCTACTATTTGGATTCTCTCTTATCTAAAATAGAAATTATCCACAATAGTACTTTAGGATGAAAGGATACCACTAATAGATGAATCCAATCCAATCCATGATACAAAACTTCCTTATAGTAAACCAACAACCTAGGAGAATCCTTAAAAAGAAGTAATTCTACTAGAATCATTTTTGTTATGAGGATGGGTGGTAACTAGTGAAGCTACAAAGAGTGAAGTTCCAATAAGTAAAGTTTTGAATTGGTTTTCATTTACCGCTTCATATTAGCAATGGGGAATATTGAGGGTGGATAACTCGTCTACTAAAATATGAGGTTTGTTACATCAAGTGACAATAGAATTTATGATATTTATTCAAGGCTATGTTCCCATGGAAATAGCTTTTATAGACTAGGCTATCAAGGTTGAGTCCTTAATTCAATACCATGATGCAGTGTTACAAAGTGTGAAAGGTAAAATCCACTTTTCACCTCAAGTGAAATAGATGATGCCCGTATCATGGGTATACTTATCATGGATGAGGGGAACCAATATATCCTCAAAGAATTGGTAATACATATTTCATTACCATCCTCAAATGATTGTATTATTATGAAAAAAATTCTTACATGTCCTTTATCTACTTAGGTAGATCTTGGGGATGAAGGAGACCATTTTTTCCTTCCATATTCGTTATACTCTACTGGGGGTATGGATAGTGAATAAAACTGGGTAAATGAAAAGGGGACCAATTATGAGAGCTCCTATGGTCAAACAAAGATAATTAATATGGAGATTACCATTCCTATGGTATCACAGTCTATACCTCTATTGGAACTATCCTTAGTGCATTCAATTTTAGCTCCATCTGTTGAACTTTCCATGGAGAGTAAAAGAAAAAGAAAATTTTCCAAGTCCTCTAGCTATTCTCACTAGAATAATTGAGTAAGTATCACACTTTCTTTATACTTATTTCTAATACATTTCATCAAAATATTCTAATACTTCAAAAGGTGTTGTCCCCCGCTGAGCCTATGTGGAGGAACAAAAATCTGTTCCATATAATATTAGTGGTATTTTTTCTACTTTATAAAAAACTAGGATGTTGGGGCCAAACCATCAAGTAGTGGACATGGTCAAGATTCTGGCATAGTTTGATCTTACTCCCACTGTTGATAATCCAGTGGTCATGTCGTTTAACCTAGCATCGAAAAAATAAAACTTTTGGAGGAGGTTGATGATGGAAGTTATTCTTCTACTGATTTATCCATGATAGAGATTCCTCTAGGAAAATGTTAGAACTTCTTCATAGACCGAACATGTTATCCAATTTTTATTATTTCTCCTCATATTTCTTTGGTCTTATAGACCTTAATGAAATCAATAAAACTATGAAAATAGAGAAAACATCAGTGGTATCACGTCGCTCATCACAAGAGAGTGTCTCCTCTTCCCCTAAATATGGTCACTACTACAAACAAGGCCTTTATCAGCGCTAAAAATGGCATTTATCAGTGCTAGAAAAGCGCTGATAAAGCCAGCGTAGATAAAGGGGGGGTCCCCTTTATTAGCGCTCTGAAAAGCGCTGATATAGGACCCCTTTATCAGCGCTAAAACAAAGCGCTTATAAAAGTACCCCTTTATCAGCACTTTTTTTAGCGCTGATAAAAGTTAAAAAATTTAAAAAAATTTAAAAAAAATTTAAAAATACTACCAATTGGGGGGGTTTTATAGCGCTTGAACCCCCCCCCCCCTTTTACAGCGTTTTTCGGCCCCTATACAACACCCCACGCACCCCATGCACCCCCCTCCACCCTTTAACAGCGCTTGCTCCAAT
Organism: Viscum album; assembly: GCA_963277665.1. NCBI lineage: Eukaryota > Viridiplantae > Streptophyta > Magnoliopsida > Santalales > Viscaceae > Viscum > Viscum album. The sequence continues at coordinate 1,890,743,885 of OY728158.1, read as the reverse complement.
ATTCCCCATGCGCGTGCACCCCTGCCTCCACCAGGATTTGAACTCGAGACCTCCCCCCTGCGCGCCTAAGCCCTTACCACTACTCTATTTTGATTTGCTTTCCAATTCATGATATCTCTATATATATATATTTATATATTTAGTTATATTTATTCGTATAGTAATATATATTTATATTAATATATATATATATAGTTATATTATAATATATATAGTAATATTAATATATATATATATAGTGGTATTAATATATATCTATATCTATATATATATATATATATATAGTTATATTTATTCGTATAGTAATATATATTTATATTAATATATAGTTATATTAACATATATATAGTTATATTAACATATATATAGTTATATGAATATATATTTATATAGTTATATTAATATATATATAGTGATATTAATATATATATTTATGGTGATATTAATATATATATTTATAGTAATACTAATATATATATATATATATATGTAGTTATATTAATATATATATAGTTATTAGATTAATATTTATATAGTTAGATTAATATATATATATAGTTAGATTAATATATAGGTATATAAATATTCATATATTGGTATTTTAAATAAAATGGATATTAGTTATTATTTAGATAAAGCTAATATATTTTATATGTAAATATGTTTAATTATTTATTTAAAAAATTTAATTTTTAGGTGCGAATATATAAAAAATATGTACATATAGTTATATATTTGATTATAAATAGCAGTTCATTATAAAAAAGGATGAAATTTCAAAGAAATAATATCAATATGAATGTAATACCTTGGAATAAATTTAGTCTCCACCAATAAAAGCCAACAATACCCCCTTAAACGAGTTTGAAAATCCACAAAATGTTAAAAAATATGGGTACCCCGACAAAAAACTCAGTTTTGGAGGCCTTATAGGCCTCTTCTGGCCTCGAAAAACGCTTGACTGGGGTCCCCTTGAGTTACAGAGACGTAGATCTCGTCGCAGGCTTCGATTTGATATGTGGTAGAGCTCAAACGGACACCCGGATCAAAAGTTATGGCAGTTTGAAGTTTGAGTTGCGTTTTCAACATATTTTGGATCTTTTTTAAATTTTTTTAGTTTTTTTAGTCCTCAAATTGTTATTAAATGACTATTACTCTATAATGATTATCAAAATATTAATTAAAAATATTTTTTTAATTTTTTAAGAAGTCATTTTCACTAAATATCTTAAATATTAAGTATAATAAGTGTAAATGTACATTTATACTTATCTAAAATATATTTAAAAATTATATATTATATTTATATAACAATATAACTATATTTATATATTAATATATTTTTAATTTTTTTTTTTGAAGCCGACCCTTTATCAGCGGTAAAAAAGCGCTGATAAAGGCCCCCCTTTATCAGCGCTACTAAGCAAGCACTGATAAAGGCCCCCCTTTATCAGCGCTACTAAGCAAGCGCTGATAAAGGGGGGCCCTTTATCAGCGCTTTTTCGTTAGCGCTGATAAAGGGGGGCGCTGCGAAAAACTTTTTTTGTGGTAGTGGGTATTAGGGAGAAAAAATTCATCAATGAAATTTATAAAAGTATGTTTCTATAATTGATCACACCCATTGACTATATGATAGCATCATTGTATTCACCCAGTGACTAATAAAATTTGGTGCCCCTAATTAAAGTGCCTTAACCATAGAGCTCAGAAGTTTGGTCCCTTCTTCAGAATTCCCCCCAATAGATTCAACTAATGTGGATCCATCACTATACACTACTCATCGAAGGCCGAAAGTATGATTCCCTCTTTTAGTGAATTAATCCAATAATATATCCATATTTCTAGATTGAGCTTGTGTCTACCACTTCATAAATTAATGCAGTGAAAACTGTAAGTAGATATTTAGACATAATACTTAGTTTTCCCCTTATAGGAGTTGAAGGACCAACTGATTCATCTCAAGTATATGTTTACCACCCTCAATTATGGGGGATTTGACTATATAACTCTCCATTCCCAATTGAAGGAAGTGATTTCCCTGAGATAGTAAAGGATGAACCTTGGATTGAAGGTAGTAGAAGAAAAAGTTTCATCATTAGTTAAACAAACTTGAGATGAGGCCCTAAATGAGTATTCCCAAGGCATGATAGCGGAAATGGCTCACCAAAACATTACCAACACTGGGAAGGCGAAAATTGGATGATCACAGTCAAAAATCAGTTATCCTCAGTAGGAGTTGTCTCTATTGTATAATGTGCTAAAAAATTGGAGAAAAATATGTTGGAGCAATAATGGATCTTTGACCCGATGAAGAAGCCCATACTTGATGATGTTGCTCATTGAAGAAGATTGTAGAGGTTGAAACTAAATTATTTAATCAATTATGTTAATCCATGTCCTCCATTTAGAATATGTGGGATACGATCAAGGAATACTTTGATAAAATGTTTTAATGGGATCTTATTTTTATGATCCTTAGTTTTTTTGATGATCTATAGGGGTGAACTAGGGCTATAAAAATTCTTACCAACTTTATAAATTATCAATGAATCAAACTATCCAAATTTTGTATATCATTATCAGTTTCTATTTCATGCATAATGTTCCCAGAATCTCATTGACTTGATATCTTATAGATCATTAAAAAAATTAAACCTTTTTACAATACCATGTAAAAATAAAAATTATTGAATAAGAATTCTTGAATCATAATACATCTCTCTTGATAATTTCTCATGAAAGACTATTTACTTGAGATTTATCATTGATGTATCTAATACATTTTTTCTATGATTACCTTATTCAAAATGATAATTTGGGTAAACATATGTCTCAGAGGGAAAGTGCTCTAATGTTTTCCTATATCAATGGACTTAGTAAGCATAACATGATTTTTACTAGGGATTTATAATGATCCCTACAATCATTGTATCTTTTTTTTATATTTCCCTAGAATTTTCCCAAGATTCATATGGGGAAGGATTGGTGGGAATGGACTTTGATTTTTTGGGCCCATCATTTTATGGGTTTTCAACCTAATAAGTTTTTTTCCCTTTTTATATCATAAATTCTTAATATTTAATAGATCACACAAAGTGTGTTTCCATCGATAAGAGACTCTACTTTTTCTCCAAGCACCCTTTATAGGTTTTTAACCTGGCAAGTATTGTGTCTATTTTAATTGGTTATTTTAAGGTTGTACATGACATATCATTATTGTAGTTTATATACTTTTATCTTAGACCATATGTTGTTTTTGTTTAGGTTATTTTAGATCAGACTATCTATTATAATAGTTTAGGTTCCTCTAGATTAGACTATTTTTTTTTTTGGTTAGAGTCTTCTATATCAGACCATATATTTCTATAGTTTATAGGTTTTTAACTCATACAGTCTATTTGTGGTAGTGAAGTATGGGTATTAATTAGGGGTTTGGGGACCACACAACATTTCATGGGTTATAAAGAATGAGTATCCAAGAATGGTTCTGATACCCTTCATTCATATTTGATATTATAAAAAATGAATGTTCATAAAGGGTTATGACACCCTATAATCTTTCTAAATTTATGAAGGATGAATATACATGATGGGTTGTGACACCAAAAATCCTTGTTGAGATCCGGTTTTATATGTAGTGGTGTGGTATTAGGGACACCAAATCCACTAATATAGTTGGAATATCAATTTTTTAAATCATAACCCAAAATTTTGAACCAAAGGTTATGAGATGGGGAAAACATGTGGGGGATGATCATGAAACACTCTAAGATGTCAAGTTCCACCACAATGTCATCGAGTCTCAAAATAACTAGGGGTCCTTTCTGGTAAAGAGGAGAAACCTCTAGTTAATGGGTAAAAGGACCTTATGTATGATATCATAGGGTGCACATTCATGTTCAAGCATATGGGTCCTGATTACATTCCAAGGGTTGTGAAGATTTGTTATGTTTCAAATGTTTAGTTTATGGGGTGGGATATGAAGAAATTAGTTATCTGAGAAGGGAATCGACATCCTATGTCAGTTTAGTTTATGGATAGGAAGCTTGGGATCTAGAAAAAATGGTTTTTGGTCACTTGGGGTGGGCTTATAAAACTATTCAAAAATGAAATATCACATTCCTTCTTTGGTAATGTGTACATTACAAGGTGACATAACATCAAGGATGCCAAATCCGCTTCAATAGTTGGGTCAAAGGAAGTGTAAATTGTGACCTAAAAATATATTATTTTAATAGAGGTAGAAATTGGTAGGTATAGTTCAACCCTTAATTATATATAAATCCCATATTCCACATAGTTAGTATAATATCTCCGAGGTTAAAGGGGTTCCATTCCTCTTTGACCAAAACATCTACTTCGTGCAAGCTTTATAGAATTATGTAATTTATGATCAAATCTTAGTGGTGTCCCTTTATACTAACTGGTATATATTATTATTTTTCTATAGGGTATTACTAGGATCATGAGAATCAAAGTTCTATGGGTTTTCAAGAGAATAATATCAACTCTAGAATTTGGTGGTATCAACTGAGGTATCGAAGATATGAATGTGATTTGTGGAAAATTTAAATTTTAAAAAGGATTCAAGCACCCTAAAATTTTTTCCTCTTTCTAGTTAACATGTTATCATGATGAGGAGATATAAATTATTATTACAATAAAATTTTCCTAGACCATGGGTTTGAGTGAGTATGGATCATATTTTACTAAGTCCCTAAGATGGTCCCCATGATCTTTATACCTTTTTTATATAAAAATTATCTTTTGAATAAACGTTATAGATGATTATTTCAGTGATGGGTGAATTAAATTATTCTCATACTAACCTTCATGGGTTTTTATCCAATCCAGTTTTATGTCCCTTTCACTAGTAGTTTAGGGTATTTGAAAGTACCCAGTCGGAGTATTGTATCACTGAGAGGGGGAGGGTTGAATCAGTGATACTCTTTTTATTTTATGTTCCTTTTAAACTGAAATAACATTCTCCTCCTATTAAATATTTCAATTAATTTCTGAGAAAGAAATCAACACACATCCAGAGGGACACAATGATTTACAAGTTTTACTATTCAATAAGAATAACAACATCCTTGGTATGGTTTGGAAATGATCCAATACCATACAATCCACTAGAAATAAATCCTTGGATTACAACAAGTAGGGTGAAGCCTTTCACTCATGTAGCACTATGAAACTATACAAATAGTGAATATACACCCTCTTAGCATAATAGGGTAATACATTTATTTTGTTACATCTCATGTTACCTATTCTTCTTTTTAATTCACCGGATATATTCAATTGTAAAATAATTATTCTTTTTCTTACCCAGAAGAAAGGTATGAATTTATTGAAATATGTACAATAGTCTGTCTGATTACCCTGAGTACTATACTCCCAATCATATTCTTCTCAGTCCGATTTTCATTCAATTGAATACAATAGAATCGAATCATCACCAATCTAATACTCTCATATAATAGTCAAGACAAATGGAATCACAACAACTTCAAAACATGTATATAATAGTCAAGATAAATAGAATTAGCACCACTTAAAAACATATATGAAATATTCATGACAAATAGAATCATCACCAATTTAAAACATGAGACAAATAAAGAGACTTAGTATAATTATTCCTCAGCCTAAGAAGCCCAATATGGAAACACACAGTATGTAAAACACAAAACTGATTAATTCAGACTAATGCGGCAAACACTCAAACACAAAATTCAAGTCGAATAATCTTCACCTATTCTTCTTCTATCTAAAAATTGGAGCCTCTCTCTCCTCTACCATGAAAAATTCTTCTTGTCAGAAAGTATACAGTACCTCCTCCTTTTATACATGAAAATTGGAGAGAATCCAAATGTCTTTTCCCACTCACTCAAATTTTACTAAATTTGAATTTCCCCTAGAAAATATGGGATAAGTTTTGACTTCATCAAATCTTCTCAAAAGTTCTCATTTCTTCTTCAAAGTTAATATCCTTCTTCATCCCATTCATGTGAATTATCATACCTATTTTTCAATATAGAGACCAAAATAATTTTTCATTTAAAAATCCACGTATTCTAGGTACGATTGTTGGGTACGATTGTTTCGGGGTATGATGGTCTTTAATCATCACCATATCTTTTCTTTCACTTTCACCTATGAGTTCGATGCAAAAAAAGTCATTACCCTCTAAGCATAATAGGAATATTGTCTTCACTCTCTCTTTCCATCAGCATGACTCTTTCCTATTTTCCATCAGTATGACTCTTTCCTCTAACTCCTTTCATTTTCATGACTATTTACATCAGAACGACTATTTCCATCTGCACAACTATTACTCTTCCATCTGCACGACCATTACTTTTCAATCATCGTGATAGTTACTCTTCTATAGGCATGAATCTTTCCATTGGCACAACTATTCCATCGGTATGACTATTACATCAGCATGACTATTACTTTTCCATCTACATGACAATTAATATTCCATCAGCATGACTTCTTCCATCGACACGACTATTCCATCAGTACAACTATTACTTTTAAATATGCATGACCATTACTCTTCCATTGGAAGGATGGTTTCCATCAGTATGACTATTCCATAGGCATGACTATTAAGTTTCAATATGCATGACCAATACTCTTCCATCAACATGACTCTTTCCATCGGAATGACTATTCCATCGGCATGACTATTCCATCGGCACAACTCTAACTCCGATGCAAAATAAAGTGAATACTATGTCGTCTTGACATACCTTTTCTTCTTTCATCGACATGGATTTTCCCATCTTTATAACTATTCCATCAGCATGACTCTGAGTCTAATACCAAACAAATTTAACACTGTGTCATCTTGAAAAACCTTTTCTTCTTTCATTAGAATGACTTTTTCCATCAGTACAATTATTCACAACTTTTCCATCTTCATTACCATTAAAATATTTTCAATTGTTATCACCGTTCACAGATTTTTAAAAGTCATCACCATTCATATCTTTTCAATAGTCATCACCATTCACATCTTTTAAATAGTAATCACCATTCACATCTTTTCAATAGTGATCACTATTCATGGCTTTTACATGCCCCTTTCTCCCATCAATCTTGAATCATAAGTTCTACCACTTTACTTATAATATATGAGAATTCCAAAAATGCAAAGCATCGTCACATATAACATTGGAAAGTATCATATCTTTTCATTCATCCTAGTCTCTTTCCTTCCTTCTCACCCTAAGGATAAACATTCTGAAAATATGAGTCCAATTCTTTAAAAAAAACCCCAAAAAAATTGTTTCCAAACCAAATTGAAGTGATTTATTTTATTTAAAACCAATATTGAAAACAAAAGACAACTCTTGAAACCTTCATCAACTTTATCATTAGCTTGGTCCAAACAATCTAACCCTTTGGATTTTGTTTTCAACCAATTTTTATAAATCCATGAACAATTTAACCTCAAGCAATGGATTACATATCAAAAATTCTAAGCCTAAGTGAGCTAACTCATTGTTTGAAACAAGAATAATTAATAGAAAAACCATAATATCCAAAAAATAGTGATCATGCAAACCTTTTTATTTTCATCATTCTTCCTAGAAAAGAAATCAATTTATTTTCCTACAACCACTCCAATAAACAGTTATAATAGTTCAATCACAAAAAAATGATAAATTCACAGCTTACCCAGAACTCTCACTTTTATATAATAGATTTATGAAAAAAAAATTCTTCCCCTAGAAAAAACAATCCAAAGGTAAGATGGGATAGGGTACAGAAACACATACCTCAACCATGAACAGAAAGAGGTTGGACACCCTTATTCAACCTCATTTTTGAAAATGATTTCTTTGATAAAGGTTTTGTGAAAATATCAGTAACTTCTTCTGATGATGGAATATACTCCAGATTTAATTAATTATTTTTCACATGATCTTTAATGAAATTATATTTTATATAAATATGTTTTGAAAGATAATTTTTCAGTGTATTCCTAGTAAGATTGATTGTACTTTGATTTTCACAACCCAAGAGCAAGGGTAACTTCACTTTAACAAGTAAATCTTCCAATTGTGTTTTTATACACATAAGTTGAGTAGTGGCTTGAGTAGTACAAACATACTAAAATTCAGAAGTACTGAGAGTTTCTGAATTTTATTTATTTGGATGCCAACTAACACAATTCCTTCCCATAAATAATACACCGCCATATGTGGATCTTCTATCACCAACATCTCCTGCCCAATCTGCATCAAAATACCAAAATAATTCAATACAATTTGACCTATCATATTTGATTCCAATGTTTGTTGTGCCTTTAATGTATTTAAGAATTATTTTTCTAATAAGTAAATGTGATTATTTTGGTTCTCTTTGAAATATTTCATATATGGTAACAACATGCACACTGTCAGGTCTTGAGACAGTTAGATACAATAGACTTCTAATCAGCTTTTGATACTCTTTTTTATCCACTTCTTTTCCATCTCCATCATTACTCTTCTTTGTTCCCACTAAAATTGGTTTGGAAAAGTGTTTTTATTTTTCCATCCAGAACCTCTGAAGAATTTCCTTAGCATACATTTCTTGGAAGAGAAAAATATATTCTTTCTTTTGAGTGATTTGTAACCCAAGGAAGTATTTCATTTCCCACATCATGGCCATTTCAAATACCTTCTTCATTTCTTCAGAAAATCATTCAAAACTTCTTTAATAATTCCCATAAAAGATAATATCATCAACATAAATGATCACAATGAGAGAATACTTTTAAATTTATCTCATATAAAAATTTCTATTGACTCTTCCTTTCTTGAAGTTTATCTTTATTAAGAAAGTATCCAATTTTGAATACCATTCCCTATGAGCTTTTTTTATCCCATAAAAGATTTTCTTCAATCTACATACATAATTCTCATATTTTCAAACAAAAAAACCACAAGTTTGTTCAATATATACCTCCTCCTAAATATCACCATTTAGTAATGTGGATTAAACATCCATTTGAAAGATCTTTTAGCCTCGTTGTGTGGAAATAGAAATAAAGATTATGATTTTTTCAATACATGATACTGGATATATGGTTTCATCAAAATCAATACCCTCAATATGTTAATACCCTTTTTAGACCAATCTTGATTTTTTTCTTATAACTTCACCGTTTTCATTCATCTTGTTCTGAAAAATCTATTTTGTGTGAATGATGTTTTTGTTTTCAGGCTTGGGTATGAGATCCCATGTATCATTATTTTCAATCTGATCTAATTCTTCATTCATGTCATAAACCCATTCTGGTAACTCAAAATCTTCATTCACATCATTCGGTTCTACTTTTTAATACCAAGAAGTATGTGTAAAGTAATTGGTTGTTCTTCTGGTTTGAACCTTTTGTTGTTGATCACCAATTATATTCTGAGATTCCAATTGTTTCTTTATCCTGGGATGAGTTTTTTGAGTATCATCTTCATCACTTGAAATAGCTATGTATGATTCTTTTTCTTGAGAAGGATTAAAAGTGTTTGTATACTTATCATAATTGTTTTCTTCAACTTCCTCAACTTCATTGTCTTCCTGAACATGTTTCTATTTCCCATATACTTAAATTACTTTCACATCAACAGAATAAACAATTATTTTTGTTTCTTTATTGTATCATTTGTATCCTCTTACTTCTGAAGAGTAGACGATAAATATTCTATCCTCGCCTTTCTACTCAAAACTTACCATAGTTTCCTCCTTTCTTCTTTATAAAACAAGGACTCAAAAAGACTCTGAAGTCCTTCAAACATGGAGTTTTACCATAAAGAAATTTATAGGGAGTCATACATGATTGAGGCCTATAGAAAAAATGATTCTGAATATAAATTGTAGTACTCTTGGCTTGTCTCCAAAATTTATGAGAAATATCTTGCTCACATAACATGGTTCTTCCCATTTCCACCAAGCTTATATTATTTCTTTTATCAACCCCATTTTGTTGGGGAGTGTATGGAGAGATACACTCATGCTGAATTTAATACTTCTCAAAATATTCTTCAAACTCTTCATGTCTATATTCACCAGCATTATCAGTTCTCAAATTCTTTACAGAATACTCACATTATTTCTCATTTTTTATTCTAAAACTTTTAAACATTTTCAAAGAGTCTGATTTGTGTTTCATTTACATAACCTAAGTAATGTGAGTAAAATAATTTATGAAAGTAATGAATTGATTATATCCATGTGTTTATTGTATTATCATTGGCACACATATATCATAATGGATCGGCTCTTGGGGTTGTTTAGAACAAATATCAACTCTATTATTCACAATATTTTCAATATTCCTTTTCGGGAAAATAGTGAAACACCAATCAATTCTTCTTAGAAAAATAGGAATGTCTCGAACAGTATATCTTTTAGATAACTTGCTCATGTTTCTTTGACGCATGTTTCCAATCATTTTATGCCATAACTGATTCTCTTCCAATGTACTCATGTAATAAGTGTTTTGTGAATCAGCAACCTGAAACAAATTTCCTTTTGTACATTTTCCTCTTGTAACAATATTGTCATATTCTTCACTCTTTACAATAAATATATCTTTCTTGAAGATAACCTTGTTACCCTCATCACCCAATTGTGAAACACTTAGCAGATTGTGTTTCAGCCCATCAACATACAATTTTTTCTTAGATTTCAACTTTTCTTTTCCAATGATGGCAGAACCAATTCCTTTGATTTTAAACAATTCAAAATTTCCAAATATCATCATTCCTTATTTAAAATCTTTTACATCCTTCAAAATTTCAAGTCTCCTATCATGTGGGAGGAACACCCACTATAAAGTATCTAGGGGTGTTCTCCTTTCGTGACATTCAATGCAGTTTCATCAATAAGATCCATTTCTCATTTCTCTCCTTCCTTTACCTTCAGATACTGAGAATTGAGAATCCTTTCCTGAGCCAGTAACAAAACAAGACATCCTTTTTCAAGGTATCCAGGTTGATCACATCTCTCACAAATTGTTTCCAAGGTTTGGAGCCTATTTTCAATATTTAATTCATTCTTTTCAGATTTCTTCATGATAACATTATCAATATTCCTTCGTTAAGGTGATTGAATCCCCTAAATATTTTCCTTTCATAACCTGTGGGATAATAGTAATGTTTTTGATTGAAACAACACATACTTATTATGTGCTCGAATCCCCCCACAATACCAGCAATACCCTTATAAATAGTATTTTCCTCTGAAACCTCCAAACAGATCAGAATTGTGAAAACATTTATCAACCATATTCTTTCCATTTTTAATATAATTATAATTATTCTTTATATCCATGATTTTATAAGAAGTATTTGAACCATTTCTGGATCTAGATAAGACCTTTTTGGACTCAGGATGTTCTGTAACTCTTAAATTATTTATGTAGAATGCATACCTAACTTTCCCAAAATTCTTATTTTCAAACCCAGTTCTATTATTCTTCTCACCATTTGAAGGTATCATTTGTTGAAACTTATCAATTTACTCATTACAAGAACATTCAACAACATCAGTGAAAGAGTTTTGGAAACTTATACTTTTCTTTTTAGCTTTAGAGAGTTTTTATTGGGCAAGTTCCAGCTCTTCTTCTTTTTTCCTTCATCTTCACTTCCAAATGCCCATTACAATTCTTTTTATCTCCAAATGGATCCATAAAATTATCTATCTCTTTAACCAGCTTTTCTTTCTCACCAGCAAAACATTATTAGTTTCATGAGCATTCATCTTCTAACTTTTTTATTTGATTTTCAAGTATTCTGGTCTTTCTTAGACATTATTTCAACTCTTCCTTCAAATGAATTTTAAGCTGAGTTTCTTCTTCTTCAAAACTACTACTTTTGAATTATTCATCATTCACTACTACAATGAATGTATTTTCATTACCATACTCAACTTATTGTTTGGATTCAGAATCACTATCTTCTTCTTCATCATCTTTGTCCAAGAAACTTCTTCTTTTTGTTTTAAAGAATTTATTTTCATTTCCCTTAACACCCTTTTTATTCCATGATATTCTTTATTTTCTTTCTTAATTATTACTATCCACTTTATTCTTCCTTTGAGGGAAATTAGCTGCAAAGTGACCAACACATCCACATTCAAATCACTTCAAGGGAAGTTCTCCTTTGTATTTACCAGTACCTCTTTTTACATTCTGATAAAATGATGATAAAATATCATTAAGATTTTTTCATACCTCATTTTTATAGTTGGGATCACCATATTCTTCTTCGATAAGAATCTTCTTAGAATTTTCCTTCTTCATAGACTTGAAATACATTTCAATGTAAACTTTTGTCATTCTCTTCATAGATTTCTCTATTCTCATATCATAAGTGATAATGGTTCTATGCAATTCATCAAGAGATAATGTCTCTGGGTCTCTGTCTTATAATGAGGAAACTTTTTCATTTAATTTTTCAAGTAGGATTCTCAAAATATTTTCAATAACTATAGAGTCATACAGCCTTCCATGAGGCATCTGATAGTTCTTACAATGTTATTTACCATATTAAAGAAACCTCCAATAGATTCATGTTCACCCATATTCATGTATTCATAAAATAACCTTTATATTTGAAGTTTTTTCCTCTTGAAATTTTTATTGCATTCATATATGTTATCTAGTTTGTCCCATATACATTTGGTTGTAGTAACACCTTTCACTCTTAAGAATTAAATTTCTAAAAGTGATGATAATATAGCATTCTTGACCTTCCATAATTCTCAAGAAACCTCTTGTCAACAGATTTCAGTGGATTTTTATCATCAATGGGAGGAAACCCAACTATTTTAGCTTCAAGAACATCATAATTGATAGACATAAGATATGGAAGTATCCTATATTTCCAGATATGATAGTTATTTCCATCAAAGACCAAAATACCTTTACTGTTCACATATTTCACGTTCTCCATCAGTAAAGAATAGAAAATGGAACCTCCTCTGATACCAATTGAAAGTTCCCAGTTGGAGTATTGTATCACTGATAGGGGGATGGGTGAATCAATTCTACTCTTTTTCTTTTATGTTTCTTTTCAATTGAAACAACCTTTGCCTCCTGTTAAAGATTTCAATTCCCTACTGAGAAAAAAATCAACACACGTCAATAGGAACACAAATATTTTCAAGGTTCACTATTAAATAAGAATATCTATGTCCTTGGTATGGTTTAGAAATGATCCAATGCCATACAATCCACTAGAAATCCATCCTTGGATTGCAATGAATATGATTTACCATTTCACTCATGTAGCTCTATGAAACAATACATCTAGTGTATGTTCTCCCTCTTAGAACAATAGGGTAATAAATTTGTTTTGTAATATCTCATGTTACCTATGCTTCTTTTCAATTAACCAGATATATTCAATAGTAAAACAATTCTTCTTTTCTTTACCCAAAAGAAAGGTAATAACCTCTTGGACTATGTAAAACAATCTGTCTGATTACCCTGAGTATGATGCTCCCAGTTCGATTCTTCTCGGTCTAATTTTTATTCAATTGAATACAATAGAATATATTTGGAACAACTCTAATACTTTCATACAATATTCTAGACAAATAAATTCATCACCACTTTAAAACATGTTTTTAATAATCAAGACAAATAGAATCAGCAACACTTCAAAACATGTATGCAATAGTCATGACAAATAGAATCAACACTACTTCAAAACCTAAGACCGATAAAGATACTTAGTACGATTATTCATCATCTCGAGAATCCCAATATAGAAACTCCTAGTATGGAAAACTCCAAACTGATTAATTCAACCTGATGAGGTAAACACTCAAACACAAAATTCAATCTAAATACTCTTCACCTCTTCTTATTCTCTCTAAAACCCGAAGCTTCTCTCTCCTATTCTGTGAACAATTCTTGTTGTCAGAATGTAAAAAGTAGCTCCTCCTTTTATAGGTGACAATTGCAGGAATCCAAAAGTTTTTTCCCACTCACTCAAATTTTCCCAAATTTGAATTTTCTGCTGAAATTATGTGATATGTTTTGACTTCATCAAAGAATCTCAAACATTCTTAATTCTTCTTCAAAGATCATCTCCTTCTTCACCCCTTTCATGTGAATCTTCATACCTATTTTTCAATCTAGAAACCAAAACAATTTTTCATTTAGAAAACCCTATATTTTAGGTACAATTATTGAGTATGATTGTTTCAGGGTATGATGGTCTTTAATAAGCACCATCTCTTTTCATTCATTTTCACCTTTGAGTCTAATGAAAAACAAATTCATTACCCTATCAGCAATACATGCATTATCTCTTATCTCTCTCTTTCCATCATCATGACTCTTTCCTCTTTTCCATCGGCACGACTCTTTCTTCCAACTCTTTCCATCAACATAACTATTTCCATCGGCACAACTATTTCCATCAGCATGAATATTACTCTTCCATCTGCATGACCATTACTTTTCAATCTGCATGACCAATACTCTTCCATCGGCAAGTCTCTTTCCATCAGTGTGAATATTCCATCGTCATGACTATTTCATTGGCACACCTATTACTTTTCAATCTACATGACCATTACTATTTCATCGGCACGACTCTTTCCATCGGCACAACTATTCCATTAGCACAACTATTCCATTAGCACAATAGTTACTTTTTAATCTGTATGACCATTACTCTTCCATCGACATGACTCTTTCCATCGGCATGACTATTCCATCAGCAAGACTATTACTTTTCAATATGTATGGCCATTACTCTTCCATCGTCAGAACTATTTCCATCATCATGACTATTCCATCGGCACAACTCTGAGTCCGATGCAAAACAAAGTGAATACTATATAGGCTTGGGATACCTTTTCTTTTTTCATCTACATGAATTTTCCCATTGGTACGACTATTCCATCAACATGACTCTAAGTTCGAAACAAAACAAAGTGAATACTGTGTCATCTTGACATACCTTTTATTCTTTCATCCGCATGACTTTTTCCATTGGCATGATTATTCACAACTTTTCCATCATCATTACCATTCATAGATTTTCAATAGTCATCGCCATTCACTTCTTTTCCATATTCATCTCCATTAACATCTTTTCAATAGGCATCACCATTTATAGATTTTCAATTGTCATAACCATTTATATCTTTTCAATAGTTGTCGTCGTTCATAGCTTTTCAATAGTCATCACTATTCATATCTTTTACTTACCCCTTTCTTCCATCAATCTTGCATCATAAGTTCTACAACTTTACTTATGATTTATGAGAATTACAAAACAGAAACACATCATTACATTTATCATTATAATGTATCACAACTTTCCATTGAATATAGTTTCTTTATTTCCCTCTCATCCTAAGGAAAAACTTTCTGAAAACATGAGTTCAATTATTTTCAAAACAAAAACCCAAAATAATTGTTGCTAAACTGAAGTGAAGTGATTTATTTTCTTCAAAAACAACCATGAAAATAAAATACAACTATTTAAACCTTCATCAAATTTATCATCATCTTGGTCTAAACAATATTCTGATTTAGACCATCAATGACTACTGTTTAAAATCATACATCATTAACCAATGTGAATTCATTTTAATGTCGTGATACACATGGAACTGATATGAGGGGAGTGTCACATAATATCTTAATTAGAAATTACAAAGTCAAAAGTACCTCAACTCCTTCCCTGGAGGAGAATGATAATATTGTCAAACATGGCTCATGTTTCTCAAATAATTATTAATGGTATGATACAATTATGTAGGGGATTTATGAAAACCCATCTATAATTATTAGATACACTATGATGATGTCATGCCTCACAAGGATCATAATCTATCTTTGTGAAGCAAAGAAATAGTTGGTTGATGGCTGGGATCTTTTATACAGGAGACAAGGGAAAATATGCATTGTGAAATTAAGGGTCCCTTGAAGTTGGGTGTCTATTACAAAGGGCCATGAAAGGTTTGTGGTAATTAAAGTCACTCAAGACACCAAGCGTGGTTTATAGATTGAGGTTCTTAGAAAGATTATTGATGAACACCAAACCTGGAATGACTGATAGATGATAGTCTAAAATGTCTAATGTAATGCAGTGGGGATTCATCTATCATACAGTTTGATGTCGTGGGTCAAGGAAATTTCCCTTGCAGTTTTACCATCATGTAATAAGGGATTATTCCATGCAGTTTGATTTCATGTGGTGAGGATGTTTTCATGTAGTTTAACATTATGAAACTAGGATTTATCAATGAGAGGAGTGACTAACTCAGAAATTTTTTCTCTTCATATAATATTCAAACCCTAGGATGAAGGTTTATAATAATACAATATTATAATCTTACTTTGAAAATGGGCATTATTCAC
This sequence comes from Viscum album, assembly GCA_963277665.1. Classification (NCBI taxonomy): domain Eukaryota; kingdom Viridiplantae; phylum Streptophyta; class Magnoliopsida; order Santalales; family Viscaceae; genus Viscum; species Viscum album. The sequence continues at coordinate 1,890,727,498 of OY728158.1, read as the reverse complement.
AAATGTTTCACATTTAGGGTATCTAAATAATCTTTAGTATTTGGGTCATGGAATGTGTAAATAATGACCTAATAAAATCTAAATTAATTGGGGGAAGAGACTATTATGTATAGTTCAACCATTGGTAATTGATAAAGCCTATATTTTATGCAATCAGGAAAATAACTCCTAGATTTATTGAGGGCCACGTATGGGATTAAACCATCCACTAGGTTCAAGCTAAAAGGAACTGTATTATAGATGATCGAATCCTAGTCATTTCCCTTTAGATTAACAAGTCCCAATTACTAGTTCTCTATAGGGTATATCCAGGAGTAGGTAATAGAAACTTGTATGGGGTTTTAAGATAATAATATAAAATTAAGGAATTTATTATTATCAACTTATGTATTGAATCTATGAATTTGGTATATAGAGAATGAAATATCCATGAAGGTTTTGAGCACCCTAAATAATTCAATAGTTTATATTGAAATCATTTTTAGGTGAAGGTATAAAACATGTGAATCTTGAGTACACAATAATTATAGGGGTGATCTAAATAATGTGAAGTCCTCTTATCATGTAGTTTAAATTCATGTGAAAAGGTATTTCATATAGTATAATGTCATTTAACTAGGGCATGGTTCCCAATTTTTGGATATAATGAAATTTGAACGCTCTGTTCAGATCCACTTTCTAGGTTCCCTAAGCTCACATGATTCATCATCAATGTGATAAAAATAAAATAATAGGACAAAAAATTGAGTCGTGCGATAGTACATGATATGGAATATGTGAGGGTATTCACATTTTGGTATAATATATAATCTCTATGAAAATTGTTTTCTCACAAAGGGGCATGGATGGGGGTGGTGGGAACCCGCAGATGGGCCTAGAATAGAGGATCCATACATCAATACATATCACATTGTGTGAGAATCAAGCCATATGAATTTTTGACAAAGACCTTCCCCACACTACATGAGTTTTTATGTGGGAAGAAGGAATTTCCATTATATTACATTTGGGCCCAAAATTAAGAATTTGGGTGCCACTACGTATCATGTTGTAATGGGTATCAAGCCACGTGTAGATATTAGAAAGTTAACTAAATTTTATCATCCCATATATAGGAGTGGTGAATTTATATATGTGTAAGTTGGGCTATTATTTAGATCTAGGAATCACGATGTATCCTGTGAAAATACGGAATCAATCTATACATAGTTCTTATAGGTAAACATCCATGTGAAATATCGACCCATACACTGAGAGGTGGAATTTTCTTATTATAGATAGACCCAATATTTGGGATTTGGGAATCATTGTATATATTGTGGGAATAAGAATCAATATACTTATAGTTCTTAAATGTAAATTCTCTATGTACTTCAGACCCATATAGAGGGTAATTTTTTTCAATTTATATTAATGTTGGACCTAGGATTTGAGATATGGGTGTCACTATGTATTCAGGGTAAATAGAAATCAATCCATGTATAGTTATTGTATAAAAATTCCCCACAAAAGTCTGACCTATGTGTAGGGATGGGACATGTTGTTATATTGTGTCTAGACCTAGGATTAGAGATTTGGGTATCACTATGTATCATATGGTAATAGGAATCAAGCCACACATATTTATTAAATGGAAATACCCTATGATGTTATACCCCATACACTGGAGGGAAAAAAATTCCATTTATATAGTGGATAGACCCATGAATTTGATTTTGGACTCACTATATATCCTATTTAAATATTAATCAATCTACACATAGTTATTGAAATTAAAAATTATCAATATATACCTAACCCTTATGTAGAAAGTGTAAATTGTTTCCATTTATATTGTGGTGGGACCTATGATTAGAGATATGTGCAACACAATGTAACCTTTGTAAACATGAATCAATTCACGCATCATCATAAGGAATATATATTTATTTAAGGGAAAGAGTACACAAACAAGGGGAAAGGAAAAATAGAGGACCCTAGATTAGGGGGTTTGAAATAGTGCAGGCCGAGGGCATCCCCTAGAATGAGATTAACCCCCTACAGCTTAAGGGAGATTTCATTGGAAAGACATGAGACATAGGAGACTGGGGCTGCGAGAGATTTGAGGAAGTCCACAACTTTTTTCCCTGCTCTCTAGGTATGGGTGACTCGAGACTGGTTGTTGAGGAGTTGCTTGCATTTCCTAACAATGTATAACACTGACCAAGGAGTGGTACCTCTTCCCATTAGGGAATAATAAATTATCCTTGAATTTGTTTCCACCTCAGAGAGAAGAATCAATCCACACAATGTTTTTAAAATCCCACATATCATCCTCATGTGAATTGAATCATTCATGTAGTAAAATCATCTATTTAGTTTAACATCATTTGTTAAGGATGTCTTCCATGAAATTTAACATCATGTAGTAAGGATGTAAGATGATATACATTTTAAATTTTTTCTTCCATGAATTTTAATTCCTTGAAACATATATGTGAATTACTTGAGAAACCTCACATTGGTGGGTGCGTAACGTGTTACCCATCTATTATGTCTAATAAGTAATCTCTATTGGAATATACCTTATGTTTGATGTAAGTCCCTTCCCACTTGTGTTCTAGCTTTGGTGGTTCCTCTCTTGGTATCATTAGGGTTATGATAACCAATAACAATTCTCCTTGAAGGAATGAAGAGGAGAACAATTTTAGTGAAGGCTGCCGCAATTCGATTCTGATGAAGTATGATGTTGTTTAGTGTGTGCATCATTTTCTCATAGAGTTATTCCAACCAATCCATATAGTTATACAATTTAACTTTATCTTATAGTTGACCAAAATAGCTATTTGGAGTGAGGAAAACTACAATTCTATAGGAAATACTACTTTAGTTCCACAAACTAATGAATATGGAGTCACTTGTGTGGTAGTGTGTGTGGTAGTATGGTAGATCCATATAGCATAACAGAGCTTTTCTGACCATGAAGCCTTGTCCTTGTACACCATTTTTGAATTGTATTTGAAAATATATTCTTAAAGTCCTCTATTAGTCCATTTTATGTAGATTGATAGTGGTATGAATGGTTAGATTCGATATTGTACTCCTATTATAATTTATTCAATTCAATGGAAAAGAAGTCGGTGTCATTGTCTTTTAGTATCATGTGAGGGACACCAAATCAATTTATAATACTGGAATTCATTAAGTTTATGATAGTATTTTTCCTTAATTACTTGAGGGTTATTATCTCATCCCATTTGGAACATAAGTTAGTTTTAGTAAGGATTCACTTAAACTGCTTAGCTATAATTGGGGGATGTGACCCCGCAATGTCCATTCACTATATAGAAAATAGACAAGAATATTAATAAATATATAGAAACCCTAAGGGATTATGGGTGAAATTTTAAATTAGTTTATCATGAATTAAATTTCTTAATGAATTCCATATATTCATGCATCTTTTTTCTAGTAGTAACCAAGAATCCTAATTTGGTAGTAGATTATAGTCCCACAATGATGAGAACCAAAAGAGCCTATATTTACTTCTTTGAAAATGATGAGAATCACTTCTTTTGAAATGTGTATAATGAGGAATCCATCGAAGCCCTTTTTAAGGGATTTCAACTCATTTGGACCAGCCCTAAGGGTGACGTTTTCTTCTTGGTGTTGCATTTGTTCTATTTTGGGTCAATCTGGTGGGAGGGTCCCATTTTGGAGGTAATCAGTTATTGGATATATCCATATAGGGGTGGATATCATATCATCATGTTCCAGGGTGGTTTTAACCTTATTGATTTCCTCTATATCATAGATGATGACTGGTGAGACCACCCTTAGATGTGTTATACAAAACCCACTTCATCTTGATGGGGATCGACAAGGAATGTGGCTAAATTAGCCGGTGCATCTATGTGAAATTGCTTTTGATTGAGGGATATGATAAAATGTTTGTTCAAAATGGAATTATTCCATCAGTCCTATGATGTAACTGACAAGAGGGGGTAATTCTTCTTTTTTGATGGAATACTCATTGTTTATTTGTTTGATCACTAGCTTTCAATCCTATTTGATGATCTGGTAGCCTATTTGTAGCTATATGAACAATATCATGATGGTAATGAGAAATTAGTATTCTTCCTCATTTTTAGTGTAGCCTTTGGACCATGATAATAGTAGGGAAAAGTTATTTTTCTTAGGGAAACAAATATAATCCCAAGATGAACCTGATTAAACTTCATGTTTTCCAACCTCTTTCCAACAGAACTTCATGAGGTGCCTTCCAAATACATATCCCATGTTCAAGGAGCTTCATGGGTAGAGAAAACCTCCTCATATTAAATTTCAGTGTCTACTAGTGTTCTCTTCATGGTGGGACGTTAAACAAGGAAATCAAATAGTAAATTACCTTTATCTACCTTCTATGACATGAACCAGATGTCATACTATTTTAGAATAACAATCCATTAGGCCAAAATACCAGTCAACATAGGGCATGAAAGGATGTATATGAGTGGGTGAATATGAGAAACCAATTATACTTTGTGATGCTACAAGTAATGCCTCATATTTTTAACTATGATAACAAGTGTGAGTTAGTTCTTCTCAATATCATAATATCATGTCCTAGTAACTATCATCATTAAACTAAGATATTAGTGGCTATTTTCATTCCCTATATCATTTTTTTGAATGAGGATAGAACCAAGAGATCATTCCATGGAGTCCACATATAATATAAGAGTCTTTCTTTCCACCGTCAGCATCAAGACTGGTGGGAGTAGAAGGTACTGCTTGAGATTCTAAAAATATTATTGGAAGTACTAATCCTATTGGTAAGTGACTTTCTTCTTCAATAACTTATTGAATGGGAGGTATTGGAATGCCAGTATGGCTATGAAATGATTAATATAAGTGAGTATCCCCTAAATCCCACTCGGTTCATTAAGATTTCAAGGGGTGGAAATGCTAATATTACACTAGTATTTTCTGGATCGACCTCGATACCTTGGAGGAATATCAACAAGGCAAGGAATTTACCTAATGTTACCTCAAGAGAAAAGTTCATAAGGTTCATCTTGAAACTATGATACTACACCTTGTTGTATATTGTTTAAGGTTTTGTAAGGTGATCACATCACTATCAATATTTAACCACTAGGTCATTGAACTAACATTCCATGATTCATACCAAGAAGGGTTTAAAGATTTGATGCATAGTGAGCTAGTAATTAGGTCAAGAATTACTTAATCCAAAGGCATTACCTAATAAAAAAAGATCCCATGAGGTGTTCTAAAGGGGTTGGATTCCTCATATATAGGGGCCATATTTATTTTATTGTACCCCGAATACCCCTCAATGAATAAAATGTATTGATATCCAATAGTTTCAATTGTTGAAAGTTTTATGATCAGAAATGGGAAATCATCCTTTCGAAAGTGTCAATTAAGATCTCTAAAGTCGATGAATACCCTAATATTCTTGTTATTTTCCTTGATGGGGACAATGTCGATGATCTATTTTTAGTACTACACTTACCAGAAAAATTGTACTCTGATCAATCCTTCATCTGTTGATTCTACATTTTTAGCTTAAGAGGGGTGCATTCTCATGGCTTCCTTCTTGAAACCTCAATGATCATCAGTTAAGCCTAGGTGATGAGTATCCAAATTAGGGTTCCACCCAGGTATCTATATATAATTCCAAGTGAACAAGTATCTATGCATATTTATAATTGAAATATACATCTCCTTCTCCTTGAGAAGAATAGATCCACTAATCAACATAGGTCAATGGTCATCTTCTATTCCCAAATTAACTTGGTTGAGCTCATCAATGGTGGTGGAGATTCCCCCTGAAAATAATAGAGTAGAATTACTGATATCATCCTCTTCATATTCCATTTATATGTATAAATAGGCATTTTATTACATGGTGGGTAATCTAGGGGAATCTCTGCCACTATTTACAAAAAAGAATCCATGTGAAGAGACATTGAAATCCTAAACTACTAGAGTTGTCATAGAGATATTCTGGGGATTCTTTTCTTCATTTATGATCCCATAAGGGGTGTGAAAGATATTGAAATACCAAGTTGTAGAAAATATCTTAGGGGAATCTTTGATACTATCTATTGGAATAATATAACTCTCAGATCCTTATAGAGAATTATTATGAATTCCCTTTGATGAATCTATTTTAGCTAATGCAATTTCTATCACTTGGACATGATCCGGTGAAATTTTTCATTCATGATATCCCACTGGGATTGGTTTTGATTCCTATATTAGGTTTATATGAAACATATAATCACTATCAAGGATGATACATGGATTTTTAAGGGTATTACCTATGCTATTAGAAGGTATAACCTACATGTCATCATCCACTATTATTTGTTTACTGAAACTTGTCTCAATATATATGAATTTTTAAAACATGAAGGGATTTTTTTCAGCATGAGTTATGTTGACCATCCCATCAATGGGTTATTTAAATCATTGAAGAAATGTTTAAGGTACCATTATGTGGCTATAAATCCAATGACTTCTAATAATTACATTATTTGTTGTGTCTTGTAAGATAACCATGAAATCAACATTACATATGAGATCCCCAAACCGAGCCATGAGCTTGATCTTCCTAAGAGGCCTTTTCTCACTCTTATCATACCCCTAAATAGTTAGATTCATAAGAGATAAGTCCCCCTCACAGTATACCAAACATCGTTGGATTTCAATTAGGATAATTTTAGTCTTGGAACCAATGTCAACCAGATCTCTTTGAATTTTGAAAATATCGAGTTTTCATAAAACATACAGGGGTCTGATATGTCCCTAGATAACATCATCCTAATCTTATTCTTGGAATGATATGGTGTTTTTATATTCTGATAACATAGTCTCTACTCAGTAATTATTAGCTGTAGTGAATTTCATCTCAAACTCTTGTGGGTTATGGGGACATCAATGAGTGTCTCTATGGATATAGAGCATCCAAGAATGAGAGTCTTATTGAGATAACAACCAATTGTTTCTGAATGTCATATTTTTCTTCTAGAGGGTTGTGATTCCCAATGTGGGGTTTCTCCATTTTATATGGATTTAGAGTTGAGGTGTTTGAGGTGGATGGAACTAGTGTTTGATTAGAGGTTAAAGGAGTATCTTCTACTATTGTCATAAGTCACACATGCCTTCCCCTTTGTCTTCCCTAGTCGGACAATCACACCTCCTCCATTCAGTCATGTAAAATAAATGGGCTTGAATTAGCATTGGAGGGATCTAAGTCATATGTATACTTTGTTTGGGGATTTTTTAAGTTCCCCCTTGGGTCTCAGCTACATATATGGATTTTTTGGGGATATGATGAGAATATTATGTAATACCCACTCATGACGTCCCTTGTATCCTCGTCTTCTATGCCCTCATCTTCCATCTCCAATTTCAGGAATATGAAACTCATACTTAGGGAAATATTCATCATCATAGAATTGATCAATCACATTAACTATGTTAATAGAATCAAATATGATATCTTCATCCAATGATTGTTCCATTTTTTTGGGGAAGTTATCGTTCTTTAGATATGTAAGGAATGATATTTGTAAGCATCTGAGATTGTGTGGGAGTTGTAAATGACTCCTTTACTTGATTATTTTCTTGTTTCTGAATTCTAATTCTATCTCTAGGAGGAATATTTAATGATTCCTCTCTAGCTGTTGGTATTTTTACTGGTTTGCTCAGTTTTTATATTAAGATGAAATGATCATAGTGAACTGTCTTTTGAATCATCCAATTATTAAATTTCTATCCACACCTGGCTGTAACTTCTTACCAATCACCCTCTTATTCTAGTAGATTGACGGTTACACAGGTCAATTGAGATAGGTCCATTTCTAGTAACACCAATCTAGAATCAATCATGCTCAAAAGTAAGTATTTTAAGACAAATCAGCTCTGTATGGGGTGACCTAATCTCCACTATAAAGGGACATGTGTAGGGAAATAAGTGAGGTTGACCCCATTGGATCTCCTAGGTTCTAATATCTTAAGATGGTTATTTTACATGTTAGTAAGAAAATAACTAGAAACATACTAATTTTGAAAGGAATATATTTTATTAATCCATTCCAAAAATCACAGGATACCCAGATCTCTTTTTGTTTTCATCCAAGCGATATTTTTTTGTAGCTACCACCCAATGTGTGGTGTCAGATGATTTATAACCTTCTTGGTACTTCATTATGAACTATTATTGGTTTAAGGGTAACTAAAATAGTATTTTCCTTACCATGGATTTTTTTCTATCTAAAGGGTGTGGTCCGAGCTTTAGTTCAGGTCCACTAAATGGAATCATTTAGGCATTATGTTATATCTACGAACAAAAATAATCCACCTTGATACTTCATAGAGATAAAAGGTGTGTTCAAATCATACAAAAAATCTCCGCACAATGGTCCAATAATTTCTCTTGTGGGAGAGGGATACTGAGTGAATAGGTCAACCCTTTACATATGATGATGAAGTTATAAACCCTCTCATTTTAACATTGTTTTTAATTTGTGAGTTTAAAAATTATAATTTTCATTATCATGTAGCTAAACTATTAATTTAATTGATGGAAAAAAGTCTTCCCATCCCATAACGGATCCTACAGGAAGTTTATTGTACAAAACATAGGATAGCTATACTCTAGTCTACACAAAGAATATCAGTTTTTTCACCTCTTTATCATATTGAGGGTCTATTATTATGAATAATTAGGAAACAGAGTGAATCAGATTCTATTCTGGATCTCCCAAACCATCAAATATTGAGAAAATAGGATTTCTAAAATTGGGTGGTGGAAAAGTTACATCATCCCATTCAGTATATGGCTTCTTTCAAGTTTCACAAGGGTTCCCTCCCCTTCTATATATTCCATTAGAGAATACAGAGATTCAATAGAATTAAAAAGTTCTATATGTATTTATATATAGAACAACTACCTTCTATAGTGATTTAGTGAGGATTGTTGAGGTAGACCTTTTTTTATATCCCACTGATTCTCGATCTATGTCAGGATCGAATGATCACCCAGATGGGGAGAGGCAATTTCCATAATGGAGTAAAGTCACAATCACTCTCAAATTCGTAATTCATATATACCAGATTCCTAGATCTAGATCTATCATGAAGCTTATATTATGCTCTTTGAAATGGATTTTTTTTCTCCTAATTTATGAGAGGAGGCATATTTTTTTCTAAAGATGATACTCATTAGGAATATTACCTCTAAGTAATTAATTTTTATTTTTTCTAATATTTGGTATCTCATTATCATGTTATGCTAGTTGTTCCTATGTTGATGGAATTTTTGCTCATTTGGGTGGAAAGTTGATGTAGCCAAACCTTTCCCTTTATCATTGGTAGAGTTCAACTAAGGATGTGGTTTATCTTCATTCAAAGGTTCTAGGTTCTGGATCCTTCTATGATTTGTCTTAAATGCATCCCAAGCTTGTGCATCCATATCTCCCACTTCTTGAGGAATGGATTCCATATTGTGTACCTTTTCATTTAAGTCTTAGTATGCATGATTTTCAATATTTATTGTGAGAAATTTCACTTATATGTACCGAGAAATGGTTGTTATCCCATCACTCTCCATGTAATAAGGTAATTATGAACTGCTTACTCCTCCTTTAGGGGTTGTATGAAGGACATTTATCTAACCCCTATCCATATTTTACCATTTTGGATTATAACCATCATAGTTTTTATTACCTTTTTCTTACCTTACTACTATCTTGGTTTGTGGATAGTGACCTTAAGGGTGTTTTTAGTCAATATTTCCCAACAGACCCCAAATAAAAAAGGTATGCCTCATGAAAGAATGAATAGTTTGGATGTTGTACATAAATATTTACTTCCCAACATAGATAAGACTAATTACATTTTGGGTGATGATAATGATAATGATAATAACTCCCCCCGACTTATATGATATGGATGATTCAAGGCCACTATTGGCACATTTTGATCCAATTATTGAGGATAATCGGACTCCACTTTAGGATCAGATGGATCCTAATATGGAAATTGAGATATAAATGATCACAACACTGAGGGATGGGGGTTTATTAGAAATTAAATAGATTTCTCCATGACCCTCTTGGGGTGTGATAAACTTAGTGGTAGAATTGAGATAAATAATCCCCCATCCCTATGGGATAGGGGTGGATTAAAACTACCATTGATATTTTAAAGATCCTCTTAGGGTTTGTTTATCCTAGGGGAGGACCCTTTTGTGGTTAGTTTGATTTGGAACATTTTTATTCACATATGAGCTATGTGGAATGGAAAAATATGATGGGAGTCACTTATTGTTGGAAGTTATCAGGTATTTCACAACTTCAACTTCTATGTTGAAGATATGATTCCATTTTTTGAGAGGCCCACCATATAAGTCTAATGGTGTCCCTCTCCCTTTGTTTTTGACATCATTACATCCTCAAGGCAGAGGTGTCTCGCTATATTCAACAACTGGACCATATGTTACCCTATCCCACAATTTCTCCTATGACATAACATTAAAAGTTGTAAAATATAGGGAGATTTTCTATTCAAGGGACACAGTGAAGTAAAACACTCTATAATTTCCAAATCCTTGGATATGTAGGTTTTATGGGACATTAGAAATTATTCGAATTAGATTCATTATGATACATAGAAAAACTGTAAATAATATTTTATCATGTTATTCTTATCTTGTGTTTTGGCTACAAAGAATAAGTCCATGTATAGAAAATAAAAAATTGTATTTATGATATAGAGGATACCCTCATATCCCTAGTAAGGGTGGTGTCTAGACTTAAACCACTAATGACTCACCCACATGTTCTAAAATAAGTAAGGTAAGAACTTATTCTCCTACCCATCTGGTATCTCATAGTCAGATGTGGTGATGGCCCAAAAAAATGGTTGGAAGGTTGTTTATGGATAACACTTTCCATATATCAATGCTAGCCTCTTTACTATTAGATTCAAATTCCTCCACCTATTTGAACCACTAAGATCACTTTCATGGGTCACCTACTAACCGAAGTGAGGTGTTACAAACAGTTAATGGGACACTATATACTGTTACCCCTAGTGTTTTGAACATCTCTTTATATGAAGTTGTATGGGTTTTCATCTCCTATATATATTATGGTGCCTAGGAAATGGTAGGAGCTCCTTTTCCATGAGATATATTACCATAGAGAGGTTTTCCATGATGTATATAAAGAGTACATTCCATTTGATCCATATCTAAACTAACACGAGTAGAACTATCAAAGTAAGGATAACCTTCTACTTCAGTTTAAGAGTTGAAGAACCATTTAGGTGTTTTTAATATGAATCATATGACCGTAAGTACACTGGCATTGTTCTTATATGTAATATGATCCTTATTCTGTGTTTGGGTGAAATATGCCGACCTATATTTTTTGGTTAAGAAGGGTTATGAAGTTTATGGATGAAGGTTTCAATAATATGTTGATAAATATTTGGTGATTTAGGGATATGAGCCCATTATTGAGAATATTATGGAGTATGTCGGTGAGCCTCTATGTTATCGACAGGAATATGATACTACCTGTGGTTTGTTTCTAGAGTATGTCTGTTAATCTTAGATGAAGTGAGGGTATGAACCAAGTTCAAATTTTCATTCCCTGTTAGAATATGTTGAAGGAACTCTAGAATATTAGAAGGGATGTGAGTCTCCTTTTTTATAGCCTCTGAATGATGTTGGGGAACTCATTCGTTGATAGAAGTAGGGATATGATCTTGGCTTCCATAAGTCTCTATAATATGTTGAGTAACATCATCGGCAAGGATGTGTATAACAACCCTTCTCTTTATTAAAATTTATTCAGTGATTTATTACATAATATTACACATAATACAAACTATAATATAAAGAAGTATAGTATATTTAGGAATTAGTTACATTAAAAACAACTTAAAATAGGGGATTCATTGACATTATCTAAAACGTCCTTAACATGATCATAATATTCCATCGCACTTAAAACTTCATGTGATAAATATGGGACATAAATAAAAAAGGGGTGATATATAAATCCCAAAAAGATAATAAACATGTAATAAAATCAATAAATTTTTACATGTTAGAATATAAACATTTCAATGGGACATAAAAGGGGTGAGAATCCTAAACAATAATAATGGTTCATGATATAGAATGATAACTTATAGACAACATGGGACTGTGGAAACAACATAAAACTTGACATCATAAGCATACCTCAAGTTTAAACCCTAAGAAAAAAACATTATGGGATTAGGATAACCACCCTTGCAGCATACATGGCATCTCATGAGACTAAAACATTACCCAATGAATTGGAGTTCTATCTAATAGTACCCATCATAATTATATCATGAACATAAATAAGTGTGCCACATAGATAATACACATAAGAAATGTTTCATTAAATTTAATCCCATGATATTGGGGTGTGTATTACATAAATGTATTTCCCTATTCAAATAATTATAAGTGTAGAAAGGTGAACACCCTTGATAGGAAATGGGTATGGGTATTCAATACATAATTGTTTAGCATGGAAAATCATGGTGAAACTTTAGCAGCACAACAGGGGTACATAAATGTTCATGGGAGGGATTAATGATACTTAAAGGGGTATGTCATAATTTAGAAATCCTAAGGGTAGTAAGGGGGGATATGGAAGAACATATCCCAACATTAGTAATTGTAGATAAAATGTGTAATATAATAATGACGCTTGAATAAATAGGAGAATAAGAGGATCACATACCTTGAGAAGGTGATTCCAAAAGCTTTGGAGGAGGATATTGAGAGCGTGGGGAACCTTTAGAGGACTCTAAAGAGATGAGGATAGAGTAAGTATGTACTATAATGTATTTTACTAAAGAGGAATGGAATCTTGGGTAGGTTTATATATGAATATAGAGGAGAGTTATTTATTATTTCACCAACACGCATTTTAGACTCTATACAATAATGTATTAAAAACCACAAACCCTATCATGGTTTTTTACATGGTTTCTACAAGAAAATAGTGTTTTTAATTTTTTTTATAAGAAGAAGGTCCGAAATTATTAAAATATTACCATTTTTTATGTGAAAGTGAGTCATGTTCTTAGAAAAATGATTTTTAAACCTTACAATATAATATGGATTTTAAGGTAATCATAAAGGCTTTATAAAATTAATCAAAAAAACTAAAAAACAATTTAATTTAAATAAGAAACATATATTTTTCCTTGTATATATTTTATATTTTTTATTAAAACACTTTTGTTCCATTATGATGTCATAATACAGAATGTATATTTATACTGTATTTAATTTTTACATGAAAATTTGACTGTCTCACAAAATTATGGAAATAAACCGTTGGATAATTTGTGCATTTTGATTCCAAAATAATATTTATTTTATAAAAATAATTTTTAAAGTATGTGAATTTTTTCTTTTAAAAGATGAATTGATATTTATTGAAAAATGTTGGGTTTATGAAAATAACAGATTTTAAACCCATATAAAAATTATTTTTGACTTCATAAAATTATAATTTCAATATTACTTAATTATTATTATTTAATAAAAAAATTATTTAAATATAATTTATTTAAAAAATTCATTAAATTATCAAAAGGAAATTCTTAATTGAAATTACATATTACCTAAAATAAAAATTCTGTTCCATCGAATCAAAATCAAAATCATTTATAATGTGACAACAATAAGAAGTAATTACAATTAATATTTTATTGAAAATAATATAAGTATATTGATATTATTAGGGTCCTAATACATATCTCTTTATTACACTATCAAACTCTCTAATGGAAAGGTGTACAATAGTGATATTTTATTGGGGTGGCTCAGTATACATGATTTGGGATGTGATTTTGATGATCTTGAACTTCTCATATAAACAGTTTCGCTTGTGATTTAGTTGTTGGATCTTGTCTTGGAATTGGTCAATGGTAAATCCCAGTAATTCTATCTTCTTGGTAGGATCTAATAAATGGGCTTCATAGGGAACAATCCTACTATTTGAGGCCATTAATTCCTTTATAGGTGTCAATTTTATTTATCAAAACCCTATATTTATACTAATCATATGATCACTATTCAACAACAATATTATCAATGGTTGTGATTCTTAATGATCCATTAAATATGATAGGATATAATAAACCAAATAATTTTATGTGTTTTCAATAACCATAATACACAACAGAGAATTTAATTCAACCATAAAGGCAATTTGTTTTATAAAAGTTTGGGCCATTACAATCTTACCCCCTTTAGAAATATTGCCATTGAAATTATCATTTCACATAGTAAAACAAATGACAGTAATTCTATTTTATCACCTCATATAGTTCCCACATCACTTCTTCAAACATTTGGTTTATCCATAGTATTTGGAAAAGGTGCATTATCTTATTTCATATAACTTTTTCTCTATGATCTAAGATCTCCACCTGCTACTCCTTATATACAAGATCATTCTACAAATGTACCACCTATGGATTCATCTTATGTGAGGGTTTTGGTATGTACTTTCTCAAGAGTGATATTTAGGAAATTTCAAGTACTTGAGATAGGTTATGTGGGAGTGTTATTCAATAGGCCACCACTCCAATGTGATCAAGGATCTCAAAGGGAATGATTTATTCAGAAATAAGAATTCCCTTCTTATAAAATCTCATCAATTTCTTCCATGGAGATATGTGAATGGATCCATTTTTTCCAACATTGATCTCTAGTTCTCATCAATAATTGTTAACATAGCTCTTTTTCAACTCTCAACAACCTTGGTGTAATGGTGAATGGTCTTGACCGTTTCCACAATTTCCTAGACCATTTCTGGATGTAGGAGTTTGTGTTCCCCAACTTCATCCCATCATGAAAATATTATACACCACTTTCCATAAAGGGCTTTATAGGGGGCCATTTTGATGCTTGAGTAGAAGCTATTATTGTATGAGAACTTGACCAAAGTAATATATTGATCCCATCATCCATTGAAGTCATTTGTTCATACTCTAAACATTTCATCGCGTTTTTGGATAATCCACTAAAATTGTCCATCATTTTGAGGGTGATAATATATAGTGAAGTTCAACTCAGTATTTAGATCACGTTGGATACTCTTCCAGAACTTGGAGGTAAATCATGAATCTTGAATAGATATAAAATATAGTGGGGTTCCATTTAGCCTCACCACTTCTCTAATATGTATCCTTGTATGTTGATTGATCGATAATTCCTATTGAATTACGATGAAGAGAGCAGTCTTTGTAAGACGATCCACCATAACCCATATAGAATTATTTCTTCTTGATGTCTTCAGATGACTGGTGACAAAGTCCACGGTTATTTTTTAACATTTCCATATATGTATGGGTAATTTTTGCATCATTCCCTAGGATGTTTTCCTTTGAACCTTAACATACTGACATATAAGACACATTTATGTTTATTCTTCAATATCCTTCTTCAAATTGTCCCACAAGTAGTGTTCTTAGAGATCACAATACATCTTTGTGATTCCTAGATGAATGGAGAAGGTCAAACTTTGTGCATTATCCAATAGATTATTCTTTAACTCAGGATCTTATGGTACACATATTCATGACCCAAATATTATAACTACTTTTTTATTAACATTGAACTATAAGTATTTCCCATTTCTTATAGATTGCACGTTATTTGGAATTCCCAAATCATCTCTTTGAGAATCCTTTATCCTCTCCATAAGGTATGGTTGAGAAATCATTTTTGAAAGTATTGATGATGTTCCTTCCTTTATGATTTCCATGTTCATCCTTTCTAAGTACAAGAAGATTAGATCCTTCTTGATTCTCATCAATGATAAAATTGATAGATCCTTTCAACTTATAGCATCTTCTGCTTTATTTCCTTTCCGAAGATGGTAGTGGATTGAGCAGTTATAGTCTTTAATAAAATCTAACCATCCTTGATGGTGCATGTTTATCTCTTTTTGTTTGAATATATAATTGAGGCTCTTATGATCCATATATATTTCACACTTATCCCCAAAGAGATAATGACCCCATATTTTTAGTTTGAAGATCACTATATCCAACTTCAGATCACATGCTGGGTGGTTCTATTTATGAATATCCAATTACCTTATTACAGTTTACTTGATTCTATCATTGCGTGATACACTTGAGTTTTAATATTATTATTAATATTATTGAGAGTTATATTTAATTTTTTTTCCGATTAGATGAAGGTATGCATCTCATCCATCATTTTAGGAACCTTTTAGATTTTACATGCCAAGTATTATGCCATGTCATATAGGATGAATTGTCTAACTATGTGAATTTGTGATATATGTCTTTTGTGATATACCACTATGTGATAAATGAATGTGTGTAGAGAATTGGGAAACATGGTTTGTACTTAGAGTTCCTTCCAAAACATAAGTAGAATTTTATTGATTAGGCTACAACATACACCATAAGCTGTCAATTATGGAATGTTAATTCATAGACTATCTATCTCATGGGATGGAATGTGATATTTTATGGATTAATTGGATTCCATAGTTCGGTTCATGTGGTGTATGGTCCATTGTGTATTAGAATTGGTGAACCTTTGGTTCAACCATTCAAAGAAATGGTGATATAAATTTAAATTTAAATGGAAATTGAACTTGCGCAAAGTAGAGAACTTGACCTACACTCGACTTTATATTGGGTTGTAGGCAGTGTCTCGAATGATATTTATGGTTGTCCCTTTTTACCCAAATGTAGATATAAGGGTAGGTATAGGTGTGTGACCAATTTATAGGAAGGATTCGACCTATATTTTTCTTTTACCTATGATGTTTTTTGTTTTTTGTTCATTACTAAGGCATGTATTTGGTATTATAGAGACATTCCACCATAAGGACCTCCATTCATACACCAGGAGAGTGGTAATGGCCATGATCCAGAGGTGGAGGTCCATGGGATATTATAAGATCATCCTAAATATCCAGATCAGGAACTAGTGGTTTTCCTATACTCAGGTTCTTAGGCATAGTTACAGGATAGTTTTACATTATTTATGAAAATCTTTTAGGGAACACTGTATCTTACCTTGAATGTTAAGAGCTAACACATGTGTTATAATACTAGTATCCTTTCACATTTTGGGGGGATGGTAGTTCACATCCTGCTATGCTGTGGACAGAGAATTCATTTTCTATTTTTGAGAATTTGGAGAAACCTAATGATATGAGAGTGAAGATCACGAAATATATTCTTTGAGGAGTTGAAAAATTCTAGTGGGATGTTTTGAACTAGGTTGATAGGTCGTGAGACATGGTTTGGGGTGATCTCCAAATTGGTATTTATGATTACTTTTTCCTTGAGACTCTAAGAGCATAGTGGCCAAGTGAGTTTATGCATCTAGAGAATGTTGTCGATGAACTATCAAGGGAGAGATACATCAAATAAGATCTTATGAATTTCATTTGATCATAGGTAAACATGTCCAGGTTTATGGATATTATTGGAATATTGAATCAATAGCTCATTATTAATATGAATATAAAAAAATATGGGGGTGAAAATTAGGTAAGTATAGTCTCTCAACCCATTGGTTCATCTTCTATAGGTAGGAAGTTCCATTTTCATGCTTATCAAGAGGAGAGTACCATATCAGATATTAGTGTCGGTAGTTATGTTTTCTACCTTCAGTATGGAAGATGTGGATAGATTAGGAATCAGTATGATCGAGAACCAGCCGAGTGTTGAGTTTCAAGTTGGATGGGACAAATATAGTATTTTATAGGACCTTCCCTCTAGCAGTTAGTGTATAGGGATTGAATAGAACTCTAAGATCAGGAGTAGGATTAATAACTATACTTCAGGCTGGGAGATGGGGTCGTGCTGATCAGTCAGGATGAGGTGTTGGTCATGGATGAGGTAGCCAGGCACTAGTTGTACATAGATAATAGAGTGGGCCTACTCTAGGTAGTGAGGTTGTGTCATAGGGACATAGTTCAATCCAAATATATTTTGTAATGCCTACACCTATTGATCAGAGCATCGGGCTATCTATGGTGAGAGGCACATTATTATTATCCTCTTTTCTTTCTTTTTCCCTTTTTGATATAGGTGATTCACATAGATTTATAATTTTATATGTTATGGAGAACCTTAGGATTGTTATATAGTTTCTTGAGGGCATTATATTCCTTGAAACTTCATTACGGATTAGAACCAAGGATGTATTCTAGTGTAGGGGTGCCCCATTGAGATTCGTATGTGTCACATTGTATGGGATATTTTTTTCCCTTGGGGTGACCGGGTTCGATGTCATACTCATTATGGACTGGCTAGTTTCTTATCAATCCTATGTTGAATTCTATCACTAAATGGTGAATTTCACATCACCATAGGTAATAGTTTTTATTCACAAGGGTTCATGATATGTATAAGCGAGCAAAGATGGACCATATAATCATCAGTTGGGAAGTATGATAGTCTATATTTCAAGTTTATATCTAGATGATTAGGTAGAGCACGAAGAGAAATTTCCTCCAGTGGTTGATCATTTCATGGATTTTTCCTAAATGATTTATCTAGTTTACCTATTGAGATAGAGATAGATTTATCTATTGAGCTAGTTTTAGGAGTTGCACTGATATCAATTCCTCCTTAAAATATTTATATTATGGACTTTTAGGAGCTCAAGAGGTAGTTAGAGAACATAGAGAAATAGATTTATACGGGCCAATACTTCCACATGGGGTTTCCAAGTAAATTTTGAGAAAACTGATGATAGTAACCTCATGTTATATAGGGATTATCAGAAATTGAACTAGCTAATGGCTATGAAATGATATGATTTTAAATAGATACATGACCTTTTTTATCAGCTCTAAGGTGCTCTGGTTTTTATAAATATTTATTTGATATCATGATATCGACAGGTATGTGTTCAAACTACATACAAGACTCATACATATTTTCATAGTAGGTTTAGTCTATATGAGTATTTGTTTTATGTAATTTGGTCTCATGAACACACTAGAAATTTTCAAAGCACTGAAGTCCAAGTTTTCCGTCCTTATGAATATTTTTTACAGTTGTATTTAGGTGAAATGTCTTGGTCTTTTCAAAAAATAGACATGACCATGCCAAACAACTTTAGATAATTTTGGAAGCACTAAGAGAGTGTCATTAATATGAAAAGATCACAAAGTTCCACTTCTGGATGTATAAGATGCACTTCATGGATCATATTATCACAGAGATAGGAGTATTAGTTGACCCTGAGAGTGTAAGAGTTGTAGCTTCCAAGTAGAATCCCATGATCATCATTGATATATGTAGTTTCTTAGGGATAGTTGGATATTAATGTTGTTTCCTAAAATGCTTATTATACATAGTAGAACCTCTAATGGGATTGGCTAAAAATGGTTTGAAGTTTGTATGGATAGATACCAGTGACACAACCTTTTAAGAGCAGAAAGGAAGACTGACTTCAGCACCACTCTAGATTCTTATTTATTCAGGAAAGATATACAATGTGTATTTGGATGGATAAAGTATTAGGTTATGACCAGTTCTTATGTAAGGATATAGATTCATGGCATATGAATATTTTCAGTTGAGGCCACATAAGAGGAACTACCTGACACATAATCTCAAGTTTTCTATAGTTGTTCTTGCTTTATGCTGCTGGAGGCATTACTTACTTGGAATGTTTTTTGTGGTGTACACAGACCACAAATGCCTCATGTACATTTTTACGTAGCATGATCAGAATCTAATGTAGTGAAGGTGGGTTGAGTACCTAATGGTTTTTGACTTTGATCTTTCCTATACACTTGTAAAGGTAAATTTAGCTGCTGATGTACTAAGTAGGTGGACTCGTATATAGGTACTTCATGAGGTTAGTAGTGTGTGGTCTCTTATGGAATTATTCTCAGAGATGCATATAGAGGTGAAGGATAGTTTTGGGTAGAACGTTCTCTCATCCTTGGAAGTTACCTCTAATCTTCAATATAGACTAATTATGAGAAAACTTTCCAATTCAAAGAGCATAGTACTGTGGGAGAGAGTGGTAGGTGAGGACCCACATCCTCGTTGGACTATTATTGAGGATGGAATTATTTGTATTCATGGTTGATTTTGGGATCCAATGGAAATATTAAAGGAGATGATGTGATAGTTTCATGCCCTGATTTGGGAAGTGCATCCTAGAATTACCAAGATGTATTGTGATTTATGTTTCTAATATTGGTGTCCAGGAATGAAACATGAGGTAGATAGTTTTTTCACGAGGTGTTCCTCCTATCAATAGGTAAAGGCAGAACATCATCCACTAACATGAATTTTACAATAGTTACCAATTCCAAAGTGGAAATGGGAAGATTCTGTGATGGATTTCATGACTGGATTGTCGAGTTCACCTCAAGTTAGTGATGAATTTTAGGTTTTCATGGATAGACTCATGAATGTTTCTCATTAAATTATGATTGGGGAGACCTTATATGTGGATAAACATGAAAGGTTTTATTTCTATGATATAGTGTGGCATCACAAGGTTACTCATACGATTTTATTATTATGGATGTCTGGTTTATGTATTGATTCAATCAGATTTTGTATAGGGAATTTGGTACACATGTTCATTTGATCCTATAATACCACCATCAGAATGATGGCCAGTTAGAGATCATGATATAGGTGCTTGAGGACATGTTGAGAGTATATGTTCTAGATTATGAGGGGCTATTAGGAGAGGAATATACCCCTAGATAAGTTTTCCTACAAAATATTTATCAGGTTATTATTCAGATGGTACACTATGCGGCCCTGTATGGTAGGTCATGTTGATCACCCCAATGCTATAACACCCCAAGATTTTGTAAAAAAAATTTCAAATTAATTTAATCTATTTTTATATTATTTACTTCACGCAACACTGAAAATATTTTTTATATATTGAATCACTAAGTTTGGATTGTGTTATACGCAACACTATGTAAACTATAAACTATACATAACATAATGTTTATCTTTCCCTACATATAAAACTGAGTTTATATTGTGTTACACAGTTTAATGACATTACTTGATAGCTTTCATAACACAAATGGTTCAGTACTACTGCAAAATAATATATTATTAAAAGTATTATTTTTTAAAATAATAAGATATATCGTAGCTGTAAATTAAAGGTTATAAATTTTATTAATTAAATTATGAAAATATGAGCTTTAATCAAATATTAAATTAATTCATTGGTTACAAATAAATTATAAAATAATATAACAACCAATTGAATATAAAGGAAATATTTTTATAAAAAAACTATTTTTAGTCACAAATAGGTTTTATCATAACAAATTAAATTAATTAACATTATAGAATGATATTAATGAAAAAAATATTTTATATATATAATAAATTATTTTTTTATTCATCCAATATATTTTTTAAGAATAAGGTAAGAACAAACCCAATATTTTGCATAAAATCAATATTTTTATAAAGGAACTTTTACCACATTTTAATGGAAACCCCTTTTTAAATACAATTTTTGGAACTTTTATAAATATTATATCACTAAATAAGATTTATCTTTGAAATTGAATCATAAAAATTAGATTATGGTGAACTTTGTGTATTTTTTTCAAGTCTCATTTTTTAACCAATAGTGAAAAACACTGAATTTTATTTCAAAACTATTTTTTCGTCTAATATATTTATATTGTTAAATTATATTTTAGTTTGTTTTTAAATTATAATTAGATCCAATATACATCAATTAATCCAATTTAGTTCACTTTAACTAATATAAAATTTAAATTTGATATAAAAACTTACCAAACTTTGATCATTTTTTCTTTAAAAACCTGCAGTATCTTCCCGTATGCGGGATTAATTTTAAAAAAAATCCAAATTATGATATTGGAATTTGTAAAAATGGATTCCATATTTTCAATAAGAATAATATATAATTTCTAATAATGTAAACTTATTTTTTTTACCAAAATGATTAATGAATACAGTTAAAATTTATTAGAGGGATTAAGGTAAAATTAAGATTAATAGTGAAATAAAACTTAAACTTAATGCCCCAAATGATCTATAAAAATGTCAGACACACATTTTCCAGACATAATTTATCATAAAACTTATATTATTGAGTTTTTTTTATTTTTTATTACTTTTTTTAGGTAAAAATGTGGATAAACTTAACTTTTTAAAAAAATTACAACTGTGTTCCCTCCCGTCCCTATAAAAGTCCACCAGCTCCACCCATTATTCATTTCTCTCAAACCACATATGATTTTAAAGGCTATGCTAAATTAACTTCTCAACATATCTTAGTTACTCATTGAATCCTCCCTTTGGGAATAAATCAATCCAATTAATCCCTTTTGTGAAAACCAAAAGGAGTTACCCAAAGAAGAGGTTACATCCTTCCACAAGCACCTTAATATTATTTTCATTATCCACCCCCCATAAACTCACCTTATTAAATGATTATACAAAAAAATAGTATCATAAATATACTAATATTTTGTTATTATATTATTTCTACCTACACTTTCACACACTACAATTTAATTACTAACAAACATACTGCTTATGTGTATTATGATCTACTACCTCACCAAAGGATGATTATTCATTCTTCCTTTAATGCCAATGATAGTGAAAATTATGATAGAAACACTATTTATATATGAGATATATTATATTTATTATGTATTTATGCTTCTTTATTTCTTTTACAACACATATCTTTATAGTTTCTAGTTTGTGTAAATACGATAATGTTTTTTGTGGAAGTGTGGACTATCACCTACTCAAGGAGATGTGATTCATTCATACACTACATGAAATGTATTAAGGATTATTTTAGTGAAAATATATGATATATATTACATAATAATTATACTATAAAGATATTATAGATATATATATATATATACCTATATTTCATTTACATTTTTAACTTTCAATATTACAAATAAAAACAGAAACATCATTCATGAGTATGTATGGCCAACCATCTCCAACAATTATGTATTACATTTAATATTTTTATATTTTATATATTATTATAAATAAATATTTACATAATATATAAGATTTTTATATCATGTTTGACATTCTGGAAATTATGATATAAGTCTGAGGAAAAAAAAGATAACAAATTATGACACATGCGAAAAATGAAGTGGATATTACCTAAAGCAAACCCCTAACTTGGAATTGTGAATAAGCACATGATATAAATTCATAATAAAAACAAAAATGGTGTTAGATATAAGAATATAATTTTTTAAATTATTTATAATAAAATTATATTTATTATACATGAGTTTTTTATGAGTATGATGAGAGTCAAGAGATTAGGTAATAGAATTTCATCTCACTTTTTATTTCTGTGAGATACATGCCTTATTCACCACTCACTTATTTTGTGTGATGTATATACTAACCATTAATGTATTATATGTAACTTATACATAAATTTATGTGTATTATCATATCCATATTATGATATTTATTTCATGGGGTTGGTGTTTCAAAATTTACTAAATCGGTAAAATAGTTTTGTCTCAATTTTCCTTCTTTGAGATATATGTTTTCTTATGAACCTATATTATTTTTAAAGGTTTATTTAACATGGTATATCATGAATCACATTATGTTCATGATATTTTATGATCCATTTAATTTCATTTTCTTACATGAGGAGTGTGATTCAAAGTTACCAAGTGCTAAGATTTTATTAAAACCATCTCATCATTTACCGAGGCTATTTATGATTATGAATAAATTGATGAAATATTATGATCCATATCTCAAGAACAATCAGAAATTTTATTCACCTATGTTTATTCAAGATATCTCTATGTATTATTAGCATTTTCCACTCTTTGGCACTTAAGGTAATTAATAAAATGTTTTTAAGAAAAATATTATCTTACCTTTCTCTTCAGTCAGAAATCAATTTTATTTCCAAAAACAAGTTTTCAAAATATTTTCATGATTATTTTATAATATTTCAAAGAAAATGGTTGTCAAAATGTTTTCAATATTTATTTATATTTTTTAAGTTTATTTTTTAAAAAGGTTTTCTATTTTAAAAATTATTTTCAAATAAAGAAATGTTATTTTCCTCAAGAAATGTTTTTATAAGATATTTCAAAATAATTTACCATATAAGATGATATATTTTGTTGTTTCTCATGAATTTATGTGGAAATTAATCAATGTTTTTATTTTTATTATTTCCTTAAATGGGTTATGTTTTTATGGCATGATGTTTATGAAACCAATTTCTCTTTCACAGGTTATATGATTTTGAAACTAGCTTATTTTCACAAGTTATGTATTTTATTATAAAACCTATATATTTTTTCATATTTTATTCCATGATTACATATTTATGATACCCATTTAATTTAATGGAATTATTATAGGATTATTATAAAACTAATCTATTTTTATGGTTCATGGTATGATGAAAGTTTTGTTATCTTTTGGAATATATATGAATGGTTTTATTATGATATGGGTGGGAACTATATCTCCCTACAATGAATTGGGTAAAAATTTATATCTCGTGAAATAATGATGGGAATAAAGTCAATAGGATTGATCTACTATGGTAATATGGGGAAACCTGATCCCTTACAATGAAAGGAATATGACTCGGGACGGTGGTTTATCTTTCACAGTAAGTGTAGTCCCTATAAAGATGGAAGATGGGAAAACTTGGTCCACTATGGGAAGATAGGGAATCCTGATCCACTATGGGAATATGGGGAAACTCGATCCCTTATAAGGAAAGTACTGTGACACAAGATGGTGGAGTGTCATGTCCAGTATATGCATTTCCCATTATGTGCCTTGATAAGTTCTAGCAATGCATTTTGACTTATAGGGAATGATATCAGATGTTTATATATGATACAATTCCATGTATTATTCCTATGATATGATTTCATGCATAATTTTCTCCTTGTCC
Organism: Viscum album; assembly: GCA_963277665.1. Lineage (NCBI taxonomy): Eukaryota > Viridiplantae > Streptophyta > Magnoliopsida > Santalales > Viscaceae > Viscum > Viscum album. The sequence continues at coordinate 1,890,702,450 of OY728158.1, read as the reverse complement.
TAACGATACATGTCTTATGAATTTCCATGTTCCATGTTTTAGATATTATTATATGAAGTGTATTATTTTCTAATGTTTTGATCACGTTCTCATACTTGTATGCTCATGTTTATTCATACATGTCTCATTTGTTTACCCTTATTGTGTATCTGAGATGACCCCTTTTTATTTTTCCTTTCCCAGGTTATTAAGATATGTATTATGATTAATGTGTCTAATAAGGGTGCAAGTCCAGAAGAATCTAAAGGAGAAAATGTATCTCATTTATGTACTATATTTTATGTTTCTATGCTTATAAAGGCACTAAACTAATATGGTCTATGCGTGTCTATGTGTGTAATGTTTTAAGTATTTTGAAAAAGTTATGTAGTGTATATGTACATTAAGATGGGGTTTTTATAGTTTCTATCATAGAAAAGGGTTAGTTAGACATTGGAAATTAGGGTGATAAAACTTTAGTGAGATCCCTAGGAATATTTTTGAGGATATGTCTATGGATGTCTCTACAAATATGTATAAGGATGAGCTGATGTTTATGAAAATGTCCTGGATTTTGGTAAAGCATAGAGTGAGTGGTTTCCTATAATTACATCATTGTCTTGATAATACATGTGGATGTGGCTCTCACACATATGTACCTAGGAGTAACAAATTTGACAAGGTGTGTTGATCCAGACTCAACGTAACCCAGTACAAAGCAAAGGGCCTTACTACACATCTAGTTTGACACTCTCGAGGGATATGCTTTGGGGATTCACAAACTCTTCATGAACTATCATGAAGGATTTAAGTAGATGTTGGATAGGAATAACCTTGGTTAAACCTAAGGTGTTACAGATCAAGGAAGGTGTCTTAACTTAGATTCCATATAAGTGACTTTTCATGATTATGAGGTTTATGATAATTTTTTATTACTCAATGATTTATAGTTTTAGTAAATGGCTGGAACCAGAAGAAACTAGGTTAACATTGAATATGAAAGATAATTTACTGATGAGAAGTCAAGTGGAATGGTCACCTAAGAGAAGGATATTCTGATCAAGCCTAGATTTTTTTCACAGAACATGATTAGCGATGTGTAATTTAACCAACTCTCAAACTCACCATAGAAGAGAAGAAATGAGTTCTTTGAGATTTAAAGTAATGAATACCATGGAATATATAAGATTAGGTTTCATTTGTGTCAATAATGTGTAAATAATAACCTAATTGAATGTATTATAGGAATAAGAATTTGTTTGAAATATAGAAAAGAGGGACATAGAGCATGTGACTGTTAATAAAAAATGAAGAGTTTGATTAACAAAGTGGATGGGAATATTGGACTCCCTAATACATCATCAAATGATAAATGTTTTAAGTGTAGAATGAATGGTTATTATGAAAATAAATGTCCTAAGTGTAAATATCCCAATGAAAATTATCAAGGTGGTATGAGTAAAGGTTATATTGTTGATGATGATGATACTACAAATGAAATATTAAAGGAAATTGGTATTAAGTAATAGGGTGGGTTTTCTTCTTATGAATTATGGATTAAGTGGAATAATTGACATTTTTATATATTTGGATTCAAAAATTATGTTTTATAAATTGTGAAATATACAAGGATGAACCAATTTATGTTTTTCAGTACGGATCTAAAAGATTATTTTGAATATTTTTGATGGACTAGAAAAGTGATTTAATAACAAGGTGATATTTTGGCAAAGGAAAAATATCCCTTGATATGTTATTTATGTTAAGAAAACTTTGTTTGGATAAAGATGTATGGGATTTGAATAAGTAAATTGGATGATGTTGATTACCTTGGAACTAATCAAGGACTTTTTGAAAATTGGTTATACTATTATTGATAAATTTAAAGCATTTTAGAATTTAAGTAATGTATCCTATAGACTTTGGAATATGAAAACATGCATGTTTTAAATAAGTATTTATGGTGACTTAGTTCATTACTATGTTTTAAGAGAATAATTGATGAATTTATTCACATGTTTGAAATATGACAACCTAGGGATACATTGTGATATATTGGGGATCAATGTTAATCTTATTTCATGCCTTTGTTTCTAATGTTTTGGATTTTCATCTTTTATAATTGTTATAAGGTTAACCATTTATGGAAATATTAAGTTACACTATGGATGAATTTTGTGAGATTAAAGTATTATCTCACCATATTATGATTTATTCATATTGGATAACATATTTTAACAACCTTTTGTTGATGATAACTAATGCTAGATGGGATGAAAAATCATGGATCTCGTGATCTATTAGTGCTTCAGGAATGAAAAACTCACCTTACTTTTTAGAGAATGATGTAAAGTTGGTTAAGGAACAAAAAAAGGTGAGGTTTTCCTAAAATCATGAAATTATATCTTTTCATAAAAATTCTTAAACTTTAGAAAAAAAGATCTTGAAACCAAAAATGTTATATTAGTACCTTCATTTCCAATAAATCAAATAGACATTTAGATCATCATTGATTTATGTTTTTTTATTATTAACTTTATCCTAACCATGTTTTATAAAACTCTCTATAATAACTCTATAGTTATAGTTTTCTTCCACGTCCATGTTTTCACTTCCCACCTATGTTCTCCTATGTGGAAATATAGTTATATGTTACTTTGGGTAACCGCTATGTTTCCAACTTCCTTTTTTTAAAAGAAAGATTTTTTATTCAGTTTTATGATTTTGGTTTCTACGAAAGGAACATTCAAGAATTAAACCTTTGTTAATGTAGATGAATTTTGAGGGAAAAATTAATTTTAATGGGGGTAGAATATAACAAGCTAGGATTTTGTGATTTTGTTTTCAAATTAATTTAATCTTTTTGATATTTTTCATTTCATGCAATACTGAAAATAGTTTTTCTATATTAATGAACAAGTTTGACTTGAATTATTTGAAACACCAAGTTAATGATAAACTAAATTTAACAAAATATTTATCTTTCACTACATGAGACATAAATGTTATCTTGCATTACACAAAATAATGACTTCCCTCGATGGATTATGTAGCACAGAAGGTCGAGTTCTACCATATGAAAATATATTATTTAAAATAATAAGATACAACCCAGCCATAAATTAGCAGTTAGGAATATTATTAACTAACTTATTAAAATATTTTGTTTACATAAATATAAAATTAACTCATTGGTTAAAAATTAATTAGTAATTAATATATGAACCAATTAGATATAAATGAAATATTTTTATAAAAAACTATTTTTATACATACAAAGTAGTTTTATAATAGTAAATTAAATTAATTAAAATTATAGAATTATATTAATTAAATATATATTTTATATATTAAATAAGAAAAATTTTATACTTATCCAATATATTTGATAATCATATGATAATAGTAAACCTAATATTTCGCATAAAAATCAATATTTTCATAAATCACTTTTAACGTCTTTAAACAGAAAACCCATTTTAAATACAATATTTGGAACTTTTATAAATATTATATTCCAAATTAAGATTTTTATTTTAAATTTAAACATAAAAATTATCATAGGATGAAATTTGGGTATTTTTCTGCGAGGTTTTATTTTTTTAATAAATAATAAAAAATACTGAATTTCAATTCAAAACTGTGTTTTTGTAAAATTTATTTATATAGTTAAATTATATATTCATTTGGATTTAAAGTATAATTAGATAAAATATAAATACATTAATCCAATTTAGGTCATTTGAAATAATGTTACATTGAAATTGGATCTAAAAACATAGAAAACATTTCATCATTTTTATTTTAAAAACCCACAGTGTTGTCCCATATATGGGATTAATTTTAAATTAATTTATTCCACTTATGTAATTGTAATTTGAAAAATTGGATTTCGTAATTTCAATAAAAAAATATAATTTATATTATGTTCAACTTATTTTTTTCTAAAAAAATTATTCAATGAAGATAAAATTAAATACAACGATTATGGTAAAATTATGTTTAACAATGGAATAAATCCATGAATTAGTAACATTTTTCTACTCATTGGTACTTAACATAAATAATAAAATTATTTTAATAAAAATATAATTGTACCTCTCTCTTTGGTTAGAAATATATTTTATTTCCAAAACCATGTGTTCAAAATGTTTTCAAGATTCTTTTATAAGTTTCAAAGGAAAATGGTTTTCAAACGAATTTCAAGATTTATTTTTAAAACTGTGTTTTTGTAAAATTTATTTATATAGTTAAATTATATTTTCATTTGGATTTAAAGTATAATTAAATAAAATATAAATACATTAATCCAATTTAGGTTATTTTAAATAATGTTACATTGAAATTAGATCTAAAAACATAGCAAGCGTTTCATCATTTTTACTTTAAAAACCCACAGTGTTGTCCCGTATATGGGATTAATTTTAAATTAATTTATTCCACTTATGTAATTATAATTTGAAAAATTGGATTTCATAATTTCAATAAAAAAAAATAATTTATATTATGTTCAACTTATTTTTTTTCTAAAAAAATTAATCAATGAAGATAAAATTAAATACAACGATTATGGTAAAATTATGTTTAATAATGGAATAAATCCATGTATTAGTAACATTTTTATACTCATTGGTACTTAATATAAATAAAAAAAATGCTTTTAATAAAAATATATTTGTACCTCTCTCTTTGGTTAAAAAAAATTTTTATATCCAAAACCATGTGTTCAAAATGTTTTCAAGATTCTTTTATAAGTTTCAAAGTAAAATGGTTTTCAAAAAAATTTCAAGATTTATTTTTAAATTTTAAAGTTTATTATTTTCAAATGGTTTTATGTTTTAAAAATAAGTTTCCAAAGAATAAAGATTATTTTCCTCTAGAAATTTTTTTAAAAGGTATTTAAAAATTATTTACCATATAAGATGACATAAGTTTGTGTTACTCGTGAATTTATGGGGAAATGATTCAATGTTTCCAATCATATTCATTCTCTGAATGGATTATGTTTTAAGGGAATGATGTTTACGAAACCCGTTTGTCTTTTATATGTTATATGGTTTTGAAACCTGCTTCTTTTCACATGTTATATTTATGGTTATGAAACCTTTATATTTTTCATTATGTTATGATTTGATTACTTGTTTATGATAACCATTAAATTTCAGGATATTATAATAGGATGTTTATAAAACCAATCTCTTTTTATGTGTCATGGTATGATGAATGTTTTATTATCTTATGTCACATGTATGATATATTTTATTATCAGATGGGTGGGACCTATATCTCCATCCAATGCATTGGGTAAAGATTTATATGTCATGAAATAATGATGGGAATCAACTTGATGGGATTGATCCACTATGGAAAGATCAGGAAACCTAATCCTTTATCAAAAAAAGGATTGAAACTAGGGGTGGTGGTGTGACTCTCCCAGTATGTGTAGTCACTATGAAGATGGAATCAAGGAAAACCAGATCCACTATGAGAAGATAGGGAATCCCGATCCACTATAGGAATATTGGGAAACCTGATCCCTTACAAGGAAAGGATGGTGATTGGGGATGGTGGTGAGTGTTGCCTAGTAGGTGCAGTTCCCATGAAGTGCCTTGATACATTCTAGTGATGCATCTTTACGTATAGGGAATGATATCACATGTTTATTTATGACAAAATTCCATGTTTTATTCCAATGATATGATTTAATGTCTTATGTTCTTTATTTCTTTATGATTCATGTCTTAAGAACTGTTAATATTTATTCTATGATTCATGTTTTTGATCTAATGATATGATAGTTATGATCTTCTAATGTTATGATCACATTATCATACCCTTATGCTCAATTTTATGCTTACATGTCTCCCTTCTTTACCCTTACTAAGCATCTGAGATCACTAATTTTTATGTTTCCTCCCTGGGTTAAGAATATATGTATTATTCTTGATGTTTCTAAGAAGGTTTCTAGTTAAGAAGAACCTAGTGGGAGATAATGTAGCTCATTTATGTACCAGTGCTTACATTTCCATGTTTGCAAAGGCACTAAACTAATATATTATTTGGGACTCTATTTGTGTAATGTTTTAAGTATTACTAAAAAGTGATTTAATATATATTTACATTAAGACTTGGTTGTTATATGTTCCGGTTAGAGGAAGGTGGGGTAGATTTACTTGAACCTCATCTCATTTAGGTGACTTTGGAGTAGGTCTAGTTGATTCATAAGTGGATGGCTACTACACTGTCTTGATAGAAATTTTATGCCAATCATTGTCGATGACCTCTAAATTTTGAGTTTAGGGATCATGTATTTTTATGTATCTCAATGTTGTTGGTATATAGACTGATTTGGATAGAGGGTAATATTTTCCCGTGATATATTGGATCATTCGAGATTATGAAGAGAGTCAAGATGGTATCCTATCAGTAGAAGTTACTCCAGAGGCACTGGTACATGCACGACATCTTCCAAGTATCTCATATATGCCATTATCAGTTACACTCATCTCACACTTTGAATCTAAATGAGGTATAATTATAGATAGAGGAGTCATTTGAGGAGCATCCTATTAGCATTGTTAATAAGGGAATGACGATCCTATGAGGCTGGTCAGTTCCTCTAGTGTGGGTGTTATGGAAGCATGACCACTTAAAATATGTGACTTGGGAGTGGGAGGCCAATGTACATGCTCAGTGGAAGGATTTATTCTAAGACGATTCATGACCACCCTTGAGAGGAAAATTAAAGGAATAATTACTTTAAGGCAGGAATATTATAAGATCCTGAATTTCATAATGAGGTTTGAATCTTTTGTTTTATAGTTTAAATGTTTTATATGGACTAATGTGGCTGATAAATTAGATCATTCATGTATCTTTGTTGTTTGGGGTTTTTTTAGAGACGGAAACCCCACTTTTTGAAAAAAAAAGGTATGCATCAAGTTTAGTAGAAACTATGTAGGTCAGGCTTCATGGTTACTCCATACTGTATGGGACAAGACACATGGTTACTCTTAACCATACAGGGCTAAATAGAGGGGTACATGAGGTCACACAATTTGATAATACCATGAAACCTTAGGAGCATGCCCATGCAGGAGGCTCTATAACATTTTATAAAGGATGATACATATTTTTCACACAGTTTTCCAAACCATGCACATAAAAGCATATGAGGTTCCCCTTAGCACTATGATGGGTTCAAGGTTGGCACATCGATTATCCAACTATGTGTCCAAGATGTGTGGAATAGTTAAATTATGTGAAATGAATATTTTTCCCTTATAATATATTAAAACAGAAATGATTTTTTTATTTCCTCTATTGGAAAGAATCATGGTCAAATGAGCTCCATTGAAGCTCAACGTGCAGGATTTTCCACCATTCCATTGTCCGAACATGGAATTGATCATCATTGGTCTCATTGGATTCAAATTGATTAGCTCTTAAATCATCTTGTGTAATTATTTGTTTAAAATCATACCGATGGAGTTATTTTGGTGCAATATAATATTCCTTATTTTCAGTATTTTTGTTCGTTCTTCATTTTTCTTCTGATCTGCACCAAATCAGAGCCTGGTACTGGATGATTGCACCACTGTGGAACAATAATAGGTGGTATATACCTTTCCCTTTGGGTTTGGTGTTTTATAGTCATAGTTATATTTGTTCCACCTTCTAGAATTTTTGGAGGTGCCCCTTTAATTAAGTTAATGCTTCAATTAAATGAAATGGAACTAGTTTGGGATTCCCAGTAGTTCCATTGAGTTTTTTGAAGCTTGCGAGCCCCAACCTAGGCCACCCATGGGGTGTTCCCTCACATTTTCCCAATTTTATACCATTCATGGGGTGAGAGTGAGATTTTATAGATAGAGGAATCCATTTTAATAAAAATAATAATTGAATTGAATATTAAGAGAGAGTTGATGCCTCATTTTTTATGTGTTTACATGATGTAAATTGTTTAAATTATTAAAAATAAATTTTTATTTGATTTGGATGAACTCATGGAATTTGAAAGATTATGAATTTATGAATGAATGAGATGATGAATTATTTATGGTAGTGGATTCCTTGGTTGGTATAGCTTGGATCCTGATTCCATTGGATTCTATGGATGTTTCTCCCATGGGTTTAGATTATGGTAGTGTACACCTTGTAATTATTTCCTCCATGGGTCTTGATTCAATAAGATTCCTTGGTCCTTACTACCCCTTGGATTGAGATTTCTTGGGATCACTTTGGAAATGGCCTGTTGACATGCTCCTTGGACCCCTCCCATGTCATGCTTGATTTCCATAGAGATGATCCTAGGACTCAACGTGGATGACATGGTCTTCTATACTATGGATACAGACATTTGTGGTCAGACACATTTGATTACATGGTGTGTTCATTATGGATTTGACACTTCTTTTTATACAACGATGTCATGATGAATGATATATACTGGATTATATTTCTTATTCATGGTAAATGTTATACATTTGTTTATACTGTGTGATCATGGTGGATGTTTTTCTATTCTTAAAGATATCCCTTTTATGGGTATTATTTTTAAGATGTTAGAATGGATAGTGTGACTTGTTTATTTCTTCTTTACAGCTTTTCCTGTTTATGGGAGCTTAGCTATTGTTTATAGGGAGCCTTGTTTGGCTTGACAGTACCACTTATTTCCTAAGAACTTTGATTTTAGTAATTATTTACCTATTATATATATTTTACAATTCTTTTACTTGTTATTATATAGTCTATATTTTTTATATAAATTGTTGGCGGTGGCCTACTGAGTATTATCTCAGACCCGGTTTGGGCCACCATTGGGAACCAGGATAGACTTCAATGATGCAAGTAGGGATTGAATAATTCACCCAATGTATGATTCTTGACTTGTTTTTTTCTTAGGGGTAGGGGAGTATAGGACCGATATAGGGTTGTGATGCTATATGGGATAGTTCTTTTTAGACTTTTTGGTATTTTGATACATGTATTGTACTAATGCTTTTATACTTATTTAATATATTTATGTAGACCTATCATGACTTATCATTTTTTATATGAGATTACCCTCGGTATTGTTTTTATATTCCTATCATTGAAGTTTGTCTTTCTTTTCTAGTTGATTTACTAATTCCCCTATTGACAGATTTGTTTACTATTGTAGTGTTATACTCTGACATGAGATAATAGTCTCCCCACAGACACATCTTTGGCCCGTACTACTAGTTGGAAGCCTCTAGTATTCAGAGAGGTGAACTTGAGGCCATTTGACCCATCGTCTTGGGGCACCATTTAGCATAATCTAGTTCAGGATGTTAGAAAGTGGTATAAAGGGGTTTTCTTGTTTGTATTGAATATTTTGAGACAATATATAAGAGATTATAAAGGAATTAGAAAATTTTAATGAGTTATTTCTGGGTGTAACTAACTCAAGTCCATGAAAAAGTGAATAAGGGAATATTCTATTTTCTGAATTTTGGATATTACAGATGATTTGATTCCATGTTTGGGAGATACACTTGAGTTGTGATGTTGTTATTGATATGATGTAGAGTTCTATTTATTTTTTTCCTAATTAGATGAGAGTTTTCATATCATGCATCATTTTAGGAACCTTATAGATTTCACATTCCATGAATTATTCCCTAACACATAAGATGAATTGGTTTAGAACATGAATTTTGGATATGTTCCTTGTGTGATATACCTATTTTTTGATAAATGATTGTATATAGTGAATTGGGAAACATGATTGGTACTTAGATTGTTTTCTATAACATAAAAATTGTTTTCTATATTAGGATATAGTATGAACCCCATATAGTCAACTATGGAATGTTAAGTCATAAACCATCAGGTGCATGGACTGGAATCTGTTATGGTATGGATTAAGTGGATTCCATATTTTAGTTCATGAGGTGGATGGTCCCTTATGGATCATAAGTGGTGAACCATTTGGTTTAACCATTTAAATCAATTGTGATGTAAATTTGAATTTAAATGGAAATTGAATTAATGGAAAGTAGAGAACATGACCTAAACCCATATTTAGAGTGGGTAGTAGGTAGTCTCTCTAGTGATGTTTACAATTGTTCATTTTTACCCAGTACTAGATTTAGGAGAAGGCATTGGGTTGTGACCTATTTCTTGGAAGGATTTGACATAACCTACACTTTTAGCTATGATATTTTCATTATTGATCTTTTCTAAGGCATGTGTGTTGCATTATAGAGAAATTAAACCATGAGGACATCCAGTCATATGTCAGGAGGGCAGTGACAACCTTTCTCTAGTGGAAGTGGTCCATGTGCTACTAGTAGATCCTCCTATAGTGCCATTTCATGCACCTATGATTTCACAAGACACAGGTTCTGAGGAATATTTATGTTATATTTTTATGAACTTTATGAAAACTATTCAAGGAACAATGAATCTTTTCACATCTATGGAATAGCTGGTACATGTGTTTTAGTAGCAGCATCATCCCATGTTTTTGAATTATAGTGATCCATAGGTTGCTGAGCTATGGTGATATACTAATTTTTCAATTTTTGATCATATGGAGACTCTTTATAAAAAGAGAGAGAAGCTCGCAACATATATTATTTGGGGACAATCAAATCATTAGTGGGATTTATTGAACTAGACTAATAGGCTACGATAAAAGATTTGGGGTGATTTCTAAAATAGGATCTGTGATTATTTTTTCCTGAGACTATATGAGAAAAGTGGGATAGTGAGTTTTTTCATCTGGAGAAGGTCATGATGAATGTTATGTAATATTCACCATGCTTTATACAACTTCAAAATTTTGCACTGATATATATTTTTGATGATATATAAAGGATTAAATTCTTTGAGGAAGGTGTTAGGCATGTAATTAGATTGTAGGTCAATGTGTTGAATTTGATGACTATTACTGAGATAATGAATCAGGAGCTGATTACATCGTGGAACCTGAGGGAAGATGGGGTTCCAAAGTAGGGTATTATAGTCTCATGACAGTTGCGGGTTCAAATCTCATGGCCTTCCCAGACACAACGGGTTGTCTCCTGACCTTTGGGTTATCCTTTTTATAAAAATAAAAAAATAATATTAAGAAATGTTTTAACTTTAAACTATAGTATCCAATATCCAACTTAATCCATTCCAACCTTTAGACATATCCAAAGTATTTCTGTCCAAACTCATTGTCCATAAATTTGTAAGGAAGGTCAACATAACATAATGAAGATCTGTTTTTTCCACATAATAAAATGTGAGTACCTTTATCATGTATTCTCTAAAAACATAGTAACACCTTGAATTACCATAAAACCTTATTGATTAAATTCATGCTTCATTATTCCTTATAGAATACTATATATATTACTTATATCCAAAAAAATTGAATACTCCAACAATGATGGAATAAACAAACCATTAATTAGTTCTAAGTTAGTCAAGAATATACAATATAATTTATCCAAATCAACCATCTCTTATTCCAATATCACTACCATAGTATTAGGGCCATATTAATGTTTATCTTTCCTTCAACCATGCATTTTCCAAAAAAAATTACTTGTTATTGAGTCACTTTTCATAGTACCATATAATCTCAAATCCTCAATGAAATAGTACTACAATACAATCATTATTTATTTCCATAATTAATATAACAAGTACATCATTTATACAACACTCAAATGACATAATTAATTAATGAATATTATAATAAAACTAATTATTCCTCATCATCACCAGTAGTATCATAACTTGATTATTATCCAATAGTATCATTTGGGGTATACTCTAATGATTGGGACATTGATTCACATAGTGTCCCAACTCTTTGTAGATGAAGCATTGTACATTTGAAACCTTTTTATTACCCTTTAAATCACGTACTTGGTGTCCTTTTTCTCCATACTTATAACAAACTCTCATTCCCTTTAAGAATTTACCAAGGTGATTCTCTCCATAGTTATCACATATGGGAAAATCCTTCTTTCCCTTCTTCCCTTTATCCATCATTCTCTCAACCATCCTTTTCTTCATTGGCTTCCACTCAAAGCCATAAGACTCAAATAATTATTTACTTATCTTATTAACACTTGATATTATTTCTTCATATGATGAGAATACATGAGAGACTATTTCCCTTCTAAATGTTGTCTTAAGACCATGAAAGATATGATCCTTCTTAATCTTTGGATCATGCATATTGTTGGAGTTCTCATTCCTTCTACTGGGAACTATTTCTAAACAATGGCATAAAATAGTTTAGTTTGTGAATCATAATGCATAATTCCAAACTTGTAAAATACCTAACATAAATTAAACAGTTTATGCATATAATACATAATCATAAAAAAATTCTGTGTGCAAGTATTTACTCATAAATCCTCCATAATGGCTTGTAAAGAAAATGTGAATTCTCTTAAGCATATCCCCTGGGAGTGTCATAACCAAGAGTACAACAAGGCCTGTTGTTATGTACCAGTTCCCTTTTGAGTCTTGATAAAAGTGGTGTTTTCAGGTTTTACCACTAGATACATTTATACCAGAGCTACCACTACCTTCTCATGTCCAGACAGGGATGTATTTCTTGGTAAATACACAAAATCTCTACATTGCCAAAATTTTAGCAAGTTCTTCTATACTAATACTAAAATTTTATCTTAGGATAATGTTCTCTAATCAGAGTTTTCCTAAATCTATTTCCATGGTTTGTAATAATCTTTCTATGATACCAACTATAGCACCCTAACCTTAGTTTCCCAAATTAAGTGTATTATTACAAAACATTTTCATAATCACAAGAGATCAAGTCTCGAAAGACTGATTATTTTAGTAGCCTTATAAGTAATGGATACATAAATAAGTTTTACGTTACATAATGAAATAAAAAAACAAAAAAACATTATATTCCCTTTGAACACACTAATATCCTTTAGCTTATCCCTACAGGTCAATCATAATATACTTCTTCACATATTGGGAAAAAGAAAACATAATAAAGGGTTGATCTCAGATTCTTAGTAAGGATAAAAATATAGCAGAAACTATCATAAATAAGCACAAACATTTAAGGCAATTTATAAGACTAAAACACAAGCCTTTTAAACTTAAACTTCAGTATAATATGGAAAATATAAATCAAATAATTCCATTTACTTATTCAAATGGATATTCTACTAGTTGAATAAACACATGTAATATCAATAGCTAATTTCAAAATGATGGAATGCATAATATCGGACATCATAACCACATAGTCAAGGCCTCGTGCCAAGAATACAAATATGGTTTTTTCAAGGAATTTTGAAAAGAAATTAGTTTGTCTCATGGGACCTACCGATGCGTTGAGGAGCTCTATCAGGCTCCACCTGTCACTTAATAATTTCAATGCATTCCTCATATGAAAAGGTTGAAACATAATATAAACATTCGTATTAAAACTAGCATACGAAATGTCAATACTTTAACCATAAACCATGAATGGTATAAAAATAACACATCCATAGTCAAAAATATCACGAAACCTTCAATAAAATACGGAAGATTGTATCATAATAAATCAACTACAAACAAACGTAAAATCCAATGAAGGATGTTGACATAAATGAAATTAATCCAAAAATTATTTAAGTGAAATATCTCTTTCTACATTGAAATCATTAAAATTAAATAAAACATTTATTTTGAAAATATTATTATAACCTTGAAAGGGAAGATTTAGAGGTGTTATAATGGATTATAATAGTTGCACCCTCCGTATAAGTTAAAAAACATTCTTTCCTAAATTTTTAAAAAAGTTCATAAGGTACTTGTTTGGAAAGAAACAGAAAGATACCTTTCAAACCATTTTATAAAAAGTTAAACATGGGTATAAATGACTTTAACCCTTAGTCTGGTAAATAATAAAAATATTTTTAAATAAATTTTTAAGAAACAGATATGTGGAAGATAAAGAGGTCCCAGTAGATACTCACGTATAAAGAACATCATATAAGAAAGAGATTGTAAAATTAACCCTTTCCTCATATTCTTACTTATTCGAGGGTATGTTAACCTATTGTATAATGGTTAAATAATTGCTATTAAATTATACAATAATCTACATACATAAATATGATATCATATATGATCCTCTAACATTTCTTTGTTAACAATATTTCAGTAGTATCATTGTTTCAGGTGTTAACTAATTCTTTATCCTTTATATGTTTTGCTACGTAAGTTATGTTTGTTATGGATAGGATGTATTTGATTCATATCCAAAATGATATTATGTTATTATACATAATTTTTAATTATCAAATGAAAATTATTCTTGAATGGTTACGATGGGGAACGAAATCTCATCGTGTCGTGGAGACGGTAAGCCGTACATACACACGAGTGACAATATCATTATATTAGTGGTGAAATCATAGGTAATTGGATGGTATATTATATATAAAGAATCATTAACATGTTATATTTATTATTTACATAAATTATACACATTGTTATACAAATCTAAATAATTAATTGTTGAATAACAAACTACACCATGACGTGGAGACGGTAAGCCGTGCGTACGCACGTGTGGTGAATTTATCATTCATAGGATGGATAGAATAATGAATATGGTTATACCATATTTATAATAATATAATATAATTTATAAGGTAATTTATTTATTATTTTGGTATGTAAACAACAAATAAAGAGGAAGTTAAAGAAGAAAATAACTTGAAAGAGGTGATGAAATAATTACCTCTTCTTCGGGTGTATCCGTTTGATTTTAACAAAAGGGCCCCTTAGGTTGGCTTTCTGATAAAAGAAAGGCCTATAGGTTGAATTGAGTGTATTTGGGAGGATATTTGAGTAGGGTTTGGCCAATCCAAGTGACTTTGGAGGTGTGAAATTAAGATAAGGGAAAGTACCCTTTTATAAGAGAGATGGGGCAACTTTAAGAAAAGCATAAAATATTATTTTATTATAAAATAATTTTCGGTTTCTAATGGCCCCAAATAGATTTATTTCGAGTATATAGTGGGTATGGGTATAAATCCTCTCAACTAATAGGTTTTAGAAATGTTTAGGTAACCATATTAATCTTATCTTTTAGATTTAACTCTTAGTTAAATAGTTTAACTTTTACCATGCCTTCTTTTATTTTTATATTACATGGTTAATAAACATACCATAAAAATCCAAGAGAAACTCAAGTGGTTCATTAATGACATATCTATCATTATATAACTCATTTTTCTAAACCTTAAATTTTTAATAATATTATATCATTTAATAATATAGTATTTGTTTTAAAAACTCATTTATGTCAATTTTAACACGATTTAGTATTTGGTTTTTGTGAAAGTCAAAAAAACTTTTTTACATCAAAAAAAATACATTAAATAAATACTAACATGTCATATTAACCTATAAAATTCTTGTAATGCATCAAAAGTCTCAATTTACATTTATTTGGATATTTATAATATCAATTATTTTAATCTTTCATTAATAAGGTAATTACTGCATCATCATCGAGTCATAAATAAATTTAATTATTTAATGTTTAAAATTTATAAATAAAATTCCATGATGTTTGAAATATTTTTATCTTTATAATTAATATTTATAGTCAAAATTATCTTATGTATAACCCTATATGAAAAATGTTTTAGTTATTAACATTTGAATTTTACACTTTTAACTCTTCTTTAAATAAAATAATAATAAACGTCCTAATATAATCCAAGTGGATCAAAGAGGATCATATTTTATTCTTACAGATGATTTTGGTCCAAAAAAACTTATCCAATATTATTAGAAAATGTGTTATGGTAAGTATAACATAATTTTTAAATTTAATTTCTCTATTTACTCTGTGGTAAATAAAGTTCAAAAGTTACTATTCACAAAAAAAAATATTATTTTCATCCTATTGAACCACATTTTACTTAATGATGTCAACCATGTCTCTCAGAATTCTAAAATTAAATTTATAGAAGCGGTAAAATTACGTTTTATGCAAATTTGGAAATGTTCCTAGAACGTGGGTAAAAGACGTTAAAAAGATCAATAAAATTTTTTATATCTAATATTTTTATAAAATGACTCCAATTAATTACATTGGACTAATATAGGTATTATTTATCTATTTTGAATTTAAAATAAATTTAAATAAAAATAATTATTATTTAAATAAAAGTCGGTTTTAAACAATAATGTAGTGTTTTCACTATTTATCATAAATTGAATGTTTTCAGAAAAATACCAAAAATTCACCATAAGATTATTTTGATATTCCAAAATCAAAAATTATTTCTATTTTACAAATTTCAAAACATAAAAGTTTCATTGATTAATCTAAAATTAATTCCCATTGTCAAAACTGGAAAGCAGGTTTTTAAGAAGTAATAACTATTAAAAGATTGTCATGTGTTTATGTCCAATTTAAATGTGAAACTACTAAAAATGACCTAAATTATATTAAATGATAAAAATATGATCTAATTATACTTTAAAACCACACAAATTCATAATTTAACACTATAAATTATTTTGAATAAAAAAGTTTTTTTTTCAATTAAAATTTAGTATTTTTCACTATTCATCAAACTATGAAAGTTATCAGAAAAGTACAAAAAAATTATCCAACAAAAAATTTTATATCTTGATTATAAAGAATAATTTTATTTCATTAAATTAAATATATAAAAGTTTCAAATATTAGATTTAAAAAGGGTTCTCCATCGAAATGCGGAAAACTTCATTTTTTGAAAAATACTTCTTTTATCTGTAAAATTGAATTTGACCTTATATTATGGCTAAGAAACACAAAATATGAATGTTAAAATTTTATAGGATACATATAAAATTAAAAATGTGGTTAATAATCTTCATAACCACTTTTAAAATTGCTAGTTTGATAGGTCGTGATGTGTTTGAACTCGGTGTTGCGTGTAGCGCAAACTATTGAATTACTTTAAAGAGTTAACGTACTATGAAATCTTAGGGTGTTACAAACCAGCTATAGTTTTACAAAAGTTACCAATTCTTGAATGGGAATGGGAGTATGTCATGATGTGTTTCATGACAGTATTTTTGAGATTTCCTTTAAGGTAGTGATTCCATTTAAGTTGTTGTGGGTAGGCATATGAAGGTTTCTCATTTCTTACTAAACATGGATACCTTCTTGGAGGATGATTTTGGATGGTTGTACATGTGAGATAGTGTGACATCATGGGGTTCCTTAGACCATTATATCAGATAGGGAAACTCATTTTTTTCTCGATTCTAGAAAAACTCTGAGAGGGAATTAGGTACACAGGTTCATATGAGCACAACATACCATCCTAATACTAACGGACAGTCAGTGCACATGATTCATGCGCTTGAGGACATTACAAGAGCATTCATCATGGATTATGGGGGATCTTGGGAGAGAAATATAATCATAGTTGTGTTCTCTAATAAAAATAGTTATCATAAGACTATACTAATATCACCCTATGACGCTTTATATGGTAGGGCATGACGATCACCCTTATTCGAGATAGAGGAGGTGAGGTAGATTTGCTTAGACCACATCTCATTAAAGGAACTTTAGAGTAGGTCCAGTTGATCAGAATGTGGATGGTCAATGGATAGTCTCAAAAAAAGTCTTAAGATGATTTTTGTCAGTTCCCTCTAGAGTACATGGTCAGGGATCAGGTATTTTTATGTATATTATCAAGGCTAGGAAACAAATAGATTAAGTTACAAAGTAATATTTTACCGTGATATGTCGGGCCATTTGAGATTCTATAGAGACTCAGATAGTAGACTATCTGTTATAGTTACCCCAAAGTTATAATTCTAGATATTATGACTTCCATGTCTCTCAGTTGTGCCATTATCACTCAGAACCATCTCACAATATATAGCTATATGAGGTGGAGTTAGAGTTATATTTTTCATTTTAGGCGTATCCAAATTCTGTTGTTGATGGGACAATGAACGTTCTTCGAGGCCAGTCAGTTCCTCTAGTATGGGTGTTATGGAAGCATGGACATTTACAGGAATATACTTTGGAGTGGGGGACAATGTACATACTCAATAGTCATAGTTATTCTCAACCTATTCTTGACCACCCTTGAGATGGAAACTCTGGGATGAATTGCTTTAATGAGGGAAGATTTTAAGTTCCTAGTTTTTATGATGAGGTACAAATATTTTCTTTTTTTGGTTTAAATGCCTTTTAATGGACTAATTTGGGTTCCCAATGAGATCAGGTGTGTATCAGGGGTTTCTTGTAATTTTTTGAAGTATGGAACCATGATTTTAAAAAACACGGTAGGTCCCACTATTAGAAGAAACTATGTGGGAGAGGTCCCACGGTTAATCCTAACCATGTGGGGCTTAATATAGGGGTTCAAGAGGTCTCATAGTTTGAGGAAAACATGAAACCTTAGTCTAACATCCATGCATGGGGATATTAAACTTTTTACATAGGTTGAGATATTTTTTCACATGGTTTTCCAAACCATGTGCATGAAACTATGCGAGGTTCCCTTTAGCACAATGAAGGGTGCACAGTATGGACAACCATATAACTAAACTATATTTCCTAGTTAAAATGGGGGAAATCATTATCTTTACCTTATAATATATTAAAACCTGAACACTTTTATTATTTCCTCTATTAGATAGAACCTTGGTCATGAGAGCTCCTTTGAATCTCAAAGTGTAGGATTTTCCCCCATTTGTCTTCCTAACACTGAATCAAATGTTTTCAGTATTGTTGAATTCATTATGGTGAGTTATATAATCATCTTGTTCCATTATTCAATTGAATTCATACTGATGTATTTATTTAGGTGTAATATAATATTCATTATTATCATTTTTTCGACGGGTCATCATTTTTCATCTGATTTGGACTGAATCAAAGCATGATAGTAGATGAGTGCACTGTTACAGACCTATAGTAAGTGTTCTATACCTTTCCCTTAGGTTTTAGTGTTTTATAATCATAGTTTCCATTATGATTAACTCCATAATTTTCAGTGGTTCCCCTTTAATTAATTGAATGATATAATTTAATAAAGTGTCACTAGTTAGGGATTCCCACTAGTTCCATCTAGTTTGTTAAAGGTTTTTAGCCCCAACCTCAACTTCCCATGGGTTTTTCCTAGGACTTTTCTCTTTTATATACAACCCTGGGGTGTGAGCTATCATTCCTAGTTATATGAAGCATTTTAAAACTAAATGAAAATTTAATTGAATATAGTGGAGAGTTGATGAGTCATTTTCTATGTGTTGACATAATGTAAATTTTTTAACTATTTAAATGGAAATTTTAATATGAGTTGATGAACTAATGGAATATAAATGATTGTGAATTAAATAATGAATGAGATGATTATTTTTTTATGGTAGTAGATACCTTGGTTGGTATACTTTTGATTTTGATTCCATTAGATTCCATGGTTTATTGTCCTATGGGTCTTTATTATGGTAGTGGATGCCTTGGACCTTTTTATTCCTTAGGTCTTGAGTCTATAGGATTCCTTAGGCCTTTAAACCTATAAGATCAAGCTTTATAGGGCTCACATTGGACATGGCATGTTGATATGCTCTTTAGAACCCTTCTAAGTCTTATTGAGTTTCCGTCGATATGGTATTGGGAATTGTTGTGGATGGAATGGTCTTTTATACATTGGATCTGGCCCTTTGAGGTTCGACACTTTTGATTACACAGTGCAGCCATTGTTGATGTGGAAATTTTTTTATACGATGAGTCCATGATAAATGATATATAATGGATTATACAAAATGTAAATGGTAAATTTTATACACTTGGTTGTACGATACAACCATGGTGGATATTTTTCTATTCTTGTAGATAAACCTTGTATGTGTATCATTTTACAATTGTTAGACCTGATAGTATGACTTGTTTATTTCTTATTAATATATTCCCATGTTTATGGGAGCATGAATTTTATTTTAGGGAGCCTTGTTCAGCTATACAAAATTAGTTATTTCTTGGGAACTCTACTTTTAGTACTTATTTACCTATTATATATATATCACACTACTTTATCTTGTTATTACAATGCCTAGATTTTTAATATACATGATTAGGGTTGGACTACTAAGTCTTATCTCACACCCTATTCGTGTTGTCGTTGGGTACCCAGACAAACTTCATGGATGAAAGTAGGAACGGGGGAAAGCACCAACTCTATGATTATTGAGTTATTATATTCTCAAGATAAGGGAATAACATAACCAAACTAGGATCATGATACTAGTTGGGATTGTTATTTTGGGTCTTTTTAGTATTTTTATCTATGTATTTTATTGATTCTTGAATACATTGTTTCCATCATTATAGGGAAACAGCATGACATATCATTTTATATATCAGATTACCTTTGGAATGTTTTATATATTCTTGTCCTTAATGTTTATCTTCTGTCTGGTTGATTTACATATTCCACTATTGATTGATATATTTACTACTAATCTGATATACTCTGACATGAGGGAATAGTCTCCACACAGACACACCCTAGGTCCTCTATATTAGTTGGAATCCTCTGGTGTTAGAGGAGGTGAGATTGATTCAATGTGATCTCCAAGATTATGGCACCATTTAGTAGTATCTAGGTTGGTACGTTACAATTTTTTTATATTAATATAAAACTTAACATGATTAAAAAAATATAAACATATATTGAACATTTTCATTCTTAAAATGGATCAAGATCTATAAAAGTAAGGGGAATTAAATTTTGAAAAGTTCTATTTATTATATACCTTGGTTCACCCCCTCTCTGGATGCCTACAATTGGTTTAGTTCAAATAAGTGTAATCAGAGGCTAAAGGTTCTGACAAGGTGACTAGTATCAAAATATGTTTTTGGATTTTTTACACACATGGATATATTAATTAATCCTCTTATTTTTATTGTTTTATAGATGGAAAAATGGAAATGTATTTCCATTTAAAGGCGTATGGTGAAGAGACTATGGAATATACCGGATGATATACAAACAAAAAAATCATTGTAATGAGAACATGGTGTATATATATAGAGTGTTCTAAAAAGAGGTATTTATAGTAAGGTATTTAAGAAACCCATTCATTATTCTAGTTAATTTCATATTTGAATATTATTAGATAAATTTTATAGAAAATAAGTAAGAGTAAAGAAGTTTATAGAGACTAGCAAAAGAGATGAATGAAAATATAGTTGTAATAAAAAATTAGTAAATTAAATTAGATAATATTTACATATATAAAAATACATTAAGAAATGGATTTGGAAAAAGTATCCCAATAATAATGACACACCTAATAAGTTAAGTATGTCTGAGACCTATGTTAATTCTAAATCTGAAATAGTAATGTATGAATATTATAAATTGAAAATTTTAGAATTTCCCATAAATAATATCATGGATAATTATTCAATGGAATAAGTAGTAATGATGTCTATTCCTCAGACTAAAGAATATTCTATTAGTTATGAAGATGATATATAATATATATATGAGAAGTTTTATCAATTAGATATTAGGAATAGAGTCAATTATATCTTTAAAGTAGATATGGTCGTAGAGAATACATGGTCAAAAAAAATTGAGGTGGACTTGAATAGAGACATCAATTTAATGTGTGAAAATATAAAGGTATATAGTGATCTAATTGGGGAACTCACACATAAGATAGGAGAAAAAATTGACATAAAAACTGAAGTGAAAGAAAGAATTATTCGTTTCAAAATAAAACATGAAGGGATGGAAAATTCAAAAAAACGCAAGCTAGCTAAAAGTTGGAATAAATGTCAACATAATTGAAGGGGAATGATATTATGATCAGGTATTTTGATATGATAATTTAAACCCAAAAAATAATAAAAATCCTCCCATGTAAGCATTAATAAGAGGAGTGAAGAAATATATAAGTATGGAAATAATGAATGAGAAAAATATTCATTTTAAATATGGAAGTGGAAGATCTAAAAGTAAGGTATCAATAAAATGATACTATTGTTGAATCCCGGGATATAACATTGGTGTGTGTTTATAAGACCAAGGTTTCAATAGTGGAAGAAAATATGTCACATCAAAATATCAAAATAAAAATAACTACATTAGGTTTGAGTTTAATGGGAGATTCTTTATTTTTTCTAACCATGGATATTTTGATATAAATTATAATTATAGAGGATCCAAAAGATTCATAAAAAATACTATATTCCTATAAAAAAGGAATTTAAATTTCACTAAAATAAAATATATTTATCACATTGGAGGGAAGTAATTATTTGGTGAACTTAGCACTAATAATGGGTTAATAAAAATATTCATCTCGGGAAGAATGAGACAATATTAGAAATTAAGGAATAAATATTATCTAGACAATGTAAAGGTGAATGAAAATTTAACAAAAGTCTTAGTAAGGTAAAATAAGGTTTAAGTGATTCTAATGGATATTTATGATGATAAAAATCATTCCTAAGTGGATTTACAAATTTTATTACAAGGAAAGAGATGAAGATTGGTGGATGATCCCTCCTATAGTTGAGGAATCACGATAAAGGACATAACAATAATGAATCGAACGGAGAAAGATGCACAAGTGTTTTTAGTATCACAATGGAGGTAAATAAAATGCTAAATAATATGGATAACTCTAAGGAACTTATCTAGAGTAAAGTATATACAAGTTTCATCACACAAAGTAAACCCACTAAAAAAATTAAAAGTGAGTTTAAAAAAGGGATTGTTTACCAAGTCCAACCATATTCATAAACTAAATGATGATTAGGAAGTATCACTCTTCCGAAACACTAAAGTGTTATTAACTATTGTTTGAAGTGATGAAAACTATATATGTATATAAGATCTATGGTTTTTGATTGAACACAATTAAGATAAGTTCCATAAGTGGGGTCAAAGTTATTATAGTTCATAATTGGTATTATGCCTATAATAGATTTCAAATTATATCAAGCCTCTATATGAAACAATAGTTTATGTCAAGTAACCACCTTAGGATTTCAAAACATAATCTATAATTTCATAATTTGATAAATTCGTTTAGGTGATTTAGAGAAAGATTTGGAATTATAGTGGCTTAAATACCCTATGTGAAATATCCAGTGTTATCGATTCAATGTTAGTTATCAAAAAAATGATATTAGAACATATCTCAAGTTATATAGTTCCATTAAAATTTGGGGAATATAGAATAAAATAATAAATAACAACATTTATGGAATTCGTGTTTATTTTTTATATACACAAAATATCATATCAAATGATTGTTTTTTGGGATAAAAATATTGTATGAAATAAAGTTTATTAACCAAAAAGTGGTTTCCCTGAGCTAAAACATATCACAATTCTTAGTTTCATTAAATTAAGTAATTTATATGAAGATAGTGATGATCATTTAAAAGATATTTAGACACTTTAGTAGTATCACTATATATGGTCAACAGATGAATATGTATATTATGGGGTGTCATGAGTTTATCATGAATAAGTAGTATTAGTTTATTCAAAATGCAGTATGACTCACACTTGGTACTTTATTATTTATTAGGAAATTTTAATTCATAATTATGGTTGAGTTTTAACAAATATTTATTAATGTAATGAAAATATCAAGCTACTAGTGTCTTTAGAAGTAATTGAGTGACATGGAGAACATTGAAATTATAGACTTCAAATATTTTTTCTAATATCATGTTCTAATTTAGTATATATATAGAATTATTTAATGGTACTTTTTGAAGTATTAAATTCACTTTCTAAAAATATTTGAGTAAATGAATAAAGAAATAGTTTCTTTAAAATATAAAAAAAATCAACAATCATGAATTTTTTTATTCATAAAGCATTATCAAGTTTTAATTGTGAAATAAATTTTTCCCCAAATGATAAATATTGAAAAAGGTTCAATAAAAAGTTTTTAGGGCCTCATAATGTTTTGAATGTGGTAAATAGAGCCAAAATACAAATAGTTCATATTTATTTTTAAGTGCTTAAAAATCAATATATTTGAAGGTAATTTTCAAACCGTTGAAAAATACACATGTTTTGAATGTCAACTAGTGGTATAAAGTGGGATTTAATGAATATTAAATTCAAAGAGAGAGGTATGACTCTCTTAATTTTGATTTTAAAAGTTCAGGAGTATCAAAATGTCAGAAAAAGAATTTGTTATATGTTATTATAAACCTACAACAAGTATTATATAGATTAAGGGCGGTAGATATGACAAAATATACCCTATATAATTTTGCGAGAAAGGAGGAGAAAATTAAAAAAAATGGATAATGGGACCATTTCATTTTATGTACAAATGGGGAGAATGAAATGATCCAAAAATCCTTACATTTATTTAATAAATAGAGTCACATTATAGTTCTAGATTTATTTTATAATTGACTAAAAAATACAAAGAGGTTGAATGTTGAAATTGGATTTTGGGGATTGCATTAGTTTTTAATTTATATTAGATATATTTTTAATTGATGATGGTTATGGAAGGCCATGAAATAGTTAAGGAGACATGGATGCATGGTTGAATAAGTGAAGATTATTTCCATATATTAGGTAACTATGTATGGTGATAGAGAAATAAAAATGTGTGACGTTAGTAATTATGGGACTGAAGTTTGAGGATGCTCCAAAAAGATTTATAGTAGAGGTGCATATGGAAGAACTCACATTGTTATCTCTATATATCATTGAAATGTATATAAAAGGTTGTGAGTTGATTTTTAGATTTAAATAAAAAGTTTTTAAGTGGTTAGAAGTAGCTTCAAGTTGTTTGGTGTCGATCAGAGCTAGGAAAAAATAGAAAGGGAATCTATATGTAATGGTTACCAAGAGAATATGTAAATGTTCAGGGCCAATACATAAAGGTTACCTAGATAATACCCAATACTTAAAGTTTTCCAGGATGATACATAAAGGTTACAGGTCGAATACATGAATGTTACGAGAATGTTCTACACAAATAGTAAGGGTTATATCAATTGAACTATAGAAAAATTAGATACATACCTTTGCTATAAAAGTGAAACTTGGGGATACATAAAGGATAAAAAAATACTAACATATTTGATATGTAAATGTTACCAAGATTTTCTATATGATACAAAATTGTGAATCTTTAGGATATTTAGGGGTGGAACATGATATGTAAGAGCCACTTTGTAATATATAGTTATACATAAAGTCTACATAATAAATAAGGGAAAAAACAAAAAAAATTAAAAAAGGATTCTAAATACAGAATCACTACCTATAAATAATAGTATCATCAAACAAAAAATTCTATTTATGAATAATGAAAAAAATGGATAAATGAGGACCATGTCATGACATAGTGGTTTTACCATAGAGGATGAAAATATATAAGGATGGATGAATATTTATATGGATAAAGGATTTAGGGATTTGTTTTATCAAGCAGTGTGTCACATCACCATGATCCTGGTGAACAATAAGATTTCAAGGATTTCACTGTGATATTTTGGAAGTTTGAAATTAGATATTTTACTAGATTTTTTGGATCTAGTAGTTGACTATGCTCCCAGCCTTGGTGGAGGATAACAAGTCACCAAATGGTTGGAGTCAAGGCATGTTATGATAAAATTCATAGTATCACACCATTATAATATTTTTTTTTGGAATATCTGGTAGATGTGGTTATAATATAAAATTAAGAGTTATCATATGAAATTTAGGGAGTTGACTTAACCTAATTGAAAAACTTTCACCACACCTAAATGTGGTAAATTTTTCATGATCATGGGAATGTAGAATCAATTTCCAGCATCAAATCAAGGGTTTGGTAAATACAATACCTTGTAAAAACTTGTCATAAAAGTTTAAAAAAATAATATATTGAATATATTAATATATCAAGCATAGAGAAGAAGAAGAATGGATAGAAAAAGTGGATTTCCATTGAAATATTTGGTTTATTTATAAAATAAATCTCAATGAGTACAATGCTAATATTTTTACATTTTGATGTCAAATAAGGAGATAAATAAGATAATTCCAGTGTGGGATTATCTTAACAAAGAGGAATAAGTTTAGATTATATGATTTTGTTGAAAACAAATAATTATCCCTCATATTGAGTAGTCCATAACATTATATTTTTTAATGATTTTAAGTGAATCATATGTGGACTTCAATGAATCCTCAAATTAGGAGTTATGATACCTGGAAATTCATATGTTGACCATGAACTAATCTCCATTCCTATAAACTATTGAATATATTATCATGTATATAATTTAAATCCTCATTTAATAAAGTATTTTATAGAGGATAATAAGTTAGAGTGACCCTTGGACTGATATTGTGTATTTCCTAACCCTTATGATGGTATTGCACCTTATAACGAAGTGACCATGATGTAAAAGATTTATCCACAAATTAGTGTGTGATATTAGACTCAGGTTAACTGTAAAATAACCATGTTTATACTCCATAAATTAGTCCTTAGTATTTAATCAAGTAATATTATTCTATATTATTTTTCTTTTTATGTTTTTTAAATTCACATACAATATTCTTTATGATCTGTGATGAGAGAAAATAGATTGAATGTGTTCCTTACAATGAGATAACAAGATATGTATAGGAAAGGGGTATTTAAATAAGAAAAGTTTTATTTGGTGTGCACCCCAATTCACCTCCCTCTTATGGTTCTTATATTATATTTATTTTCAATAAAGCTCTATATTCTAGCACATTTACTTCAATGTTCATTCTCACGATGTTCTCTTTAGAATTGTTAACATTTTTTCTTTCTTCTTATGAAGATATAAATACTACTCAAAGTGTCCTCAATTTCTTTAAAAGTAATATCTTTATTACTATTTCATAAATTGATCTTTCCCTTTGGAATTATCATTATAAGTTTTTTCCCCTTTGAGAACATGAATTAGAAAACTCCCATCGATGAGATTATATTGGATTTATCATTATTTAGTTTTTTTATCTCCCTATGTTTTTATATTCCACCCCCCTCCAATTTGAGGATATTTGAGTAAAGAATTGAGAGAAACATATTAATTTTATTTTTTAGAGAATATATAACATTATTCTTAATAGGATATAGATTATATCTGATAGATTTTCCCACAATAAAATCACCTCTATTGATTTTTTAAATCAAATGTTATAAAATTGACTAAATATCAGAAAATATTTATAATAAATATACTATATGATTTCTTGTATGAATTAAATTTCAATTATATAAAATTCTTATTCACCATATCCTCGGGGAATTATTTTTATTCTAGGGCTCCCAAAAATTATTTTTTCATCAAAAGGTGTTGATATATATCAAAATGATCAATGGTAAACAAGTTGAGTATGTTTACTGGACACATGATATTATCATTTTTGCATTCATATCCAATTAGAGAAACTTAAATTTCTAATATTTGGATGTTGGTGGATAGGTGTTGAAATAACATATTGTACTCTGAGTTTTTTAATGATTAAGTGCATCCTCCTCTACTTTATTTTTCTTCCATCGAATTAGTCCTACTTTATCACCTTGTGGATCACCACCCTACCCATGTTATAATAATCTATTCATAATATTATGATGTATTTGGATAGAAAATGATGGAATAAAATAATTAACTTAGATGATAGTTGTTTTAGATCACTGAGGCATGTCACAATTTCTCTCTTCTTAATAGTAGACCCATATCCACTAAATCAATAGTTTTTTTTCTATAAAATATTATTTAGTATACAATGGTGGATGATTAATTAACATTATAAAATAATGGAGAGTAACCCTTAAATAATATTTGTTAATAATATAGTAATTTTTAAGTTTTTTTATTATTCACCAAAAAATCCCATTAATGTTTATGGAATATAAGAGAAGTAATTTTGATTTATGGGATTATTTCTATATGATTAGAAATCAATTTTTCACCCTATAGATCCTCCTTTTATAATAATGTAAATACGTATTCTGGTAAGTTATCCTACCCATTACGATTGGGTAGAAACCTATTCTAGAAATTCTTGTCTTTTGTGGATTATTATTATCTATCAGATCTCACTCAATTAATTAAAGGGGTCATATCACACCTGGTCATTGAAAAAATGTTTTCATTAAATCACACTTTATAATATCTATAGTCTTGGTCAGGCCTATTTAGTGTTCTATTTTTTCTCACCACATGCACACATGTGTGATTAAGCATAAACCGGTACCATCTTATTAATCCATTAGAAAAATAAATGAACCCTTATGCACCTCTCACTAATGAAACATGTGATGTGAAATTTAAACCA
This sequence comes from Viscum album, assembly GCA_963277665.1. NCBI lineage: Eukaryota > Viridiplantae > Streptophyta > Magnoliopsida > Santalales > Viscaceae > Viscum > Viscum album. Next base: position 1,890,674,137 of record OY728158.1, on the reverse strand, counting down.
CCATATTTCAATATCATGTGATCATGTGTACGCATAGATGGTGTAATTCACCCCTACTGTATAATTTTAATATCAAAATTTATAATTTTTAAATAATGATAAAGTTTTACCCCAAAAAATATAACCCCACTCTCACATTTTAAAATATGGGATTATATTTGTCAAACCCATTTTATTCCTCTTTTTAATAAAAGAAATTAAATATTTTAAAAACTAATTAATTTAAAATTATAGAAGAATATAAGCCTAACATAAGTATCATAAAATATCATAGGCTTGATTATTTGAGTATTTTGGTGTTCTACTAATATAAGAGAAGGTGGTAGTTTCTATGGTATAGGTGACATCAATATTGAGGGAAATGAATTCAAGGAGTTTCATATAGTGGTTTCTTTGAAAATTTAAGTACAATTTGTATAATGCAAAAATGTGAGATGATTTTAAGTTATTAATTGGATGATTGACTTTGTTCATCAATGATAAGGATTTGATATTTTGTCTCTGATTGGTGATTTTTTTTCATAAAATAATTTTGAAATACTTTAATGTTGTATCAAGTTATAGTTTAAAAAAACTATACATACACCATCATTATAATTTAACCTAAAGAATAAACTCGTTTTTATGTATTTTCATTATTTTTTATTGGTTTTTTTCAGAGTTTCCTTATTGTATTTTTATCCTCAATATAAGAGGTTTTCTTCGATGTTAAACCCAAGTATAATGATTTTATTTTTTTATAAAGTTTTACTTATTTCATTTTTTATTGGTTTTATCAAAACTATTTACAGCCAGTTTCAATCATATGACCAAAACACCTAAAAAAGATTTACAAGATAGTAAGGGATAGGGTTTCAATATTTTTGTGGGAATTATGGAAGTCTACTAGATTATAATGATTTTGATTAATGGTTTGAATTATTTTACATAGAATAAAACTCTTATATAATTGAGTTTTATCATTGATCAAGGTGATATTTTATAGTGTTCATGAATTGATGTGTGTGTCTTTAATCATTAAAATATATTGTAGAATTTTTAAACTATTGGTCATTTCTATTAAATGTATCCTTTCGAAAATTATAAAATTTAACATTTATAAAAGGACAACCTTTATCATCATTATTTTCTAGAATCGATATATATTAACTATGACAGTTCAATTATACTAACATAGTTATATTATAATACCCTGATAAATAATTTTTTCAACATTCAACAATAAATCATAATAATTTTAAAAATTAAAAATATTTCATAAATTGATAGTAGTTTCAAATAAAATAAATAGTTAATTAAAATTAAACAAAATTGAATCAATGAAATAAATATGTTTATACACCATGAAAAACAAAACATTCATAAAAATATAAAACTTAAAAAATAATAATAATAGAATAGATACTATAATTCCTTGAGAAATAACATATCATATGATTATATTTCCCTTATTTTTGTTCAAATAAAATAAGTGTTCCTATAGTTAAAAATAAATTCTTCCCCTGAGACAATGTTTATTCTCATGAGTACATTTAGAATAATTAAACACCCCAAAACATGAAACTAATTATTCATAGTAAAGTGTACATCCAAGATCAATCCCACAAGGACTCACAATCCAAGATTATATCAACTCATAATTTTTAAAATCACTCTATTTTTTATCTAAAGTAACAAAAAAATTTGAATTATTATTTACTAGAGTAAAATACAAACATAGTAATACTATTTCAAAATATGTTTTATTAAAGAACAATGATCTCATTCATTAATGATTTATACTGATTCATCTAGTTACAAGATGAATTTTGTAATTGGTGTTTGTTACATCAACATTTACCAATATTGTATTAATTATTTCAATTATTTGTGATAAAAATAATATAAATTATTTAAATATATTATTTATAAATATAATATGAAATATAAGTATGGATTGTAAAACCCTGTGATTTCAGAAGAACACTTTAGGGTATACAATACTCAACACTGAGCTTAAAAGAACCATGAAATAATATTATCTAAATATGATTGTTATAATATAGTTGTTATATTGGGGGATATGAGTATGATTGGATACACCAAGAAATGTAAAAAGTAACTACATAACAAAAAAATGTTTATTAATTCTTATAAAATAATCACTCATTTTTTTTGTTAATTCATTTTATTCATTAAAAATATTTTTTCTTCAAAAATAGTTCTTAATTCATTTTGTGAGAGAATATTATAATTAATTATTTCCACATTTAGAAATTTTATTTTTTAAAATAATATTTTTTAAAATCATCATATAAAATATATATTAGGTTATAATTTTGATATTTCTATGAAAAGATTTATTTTTTAGTGAATAGTGAAAATACTATTTTTTGCAAAGAATTAATTTCATTTCATCAAAAAGTCTCATTTTTATATTAATTTCATCTTAAATTAATATAAGTGTCCTTTATATAGAAATAATAAAATTCTTTTCATATGAATCGTCTTCATAACTAATTATATTTTAAATTTATTTTTATGCTTAAAATTTTTTTTGTAAAAAACCCTTTTTCATTATGTTTCTAGTTTTTTTTTTTTATTAATTTTTTGAAAATTTAGGAAATAAATATTGAAAAACTATTCCCATATTTTGAGGTTTAAATTTGGAAAATAAGATCCTTTTATTTTTTGTCATTATGAATAGTAATCATAGTAAACTATTGTTACTATGGTAATGGTAAATTGAGTAATTATGGTTAAAAATTAAATGATAAGGTCTCAAAATCAACCCAAACATTCCTATATTTCCATTTATGAGTATATTGAATCAATAATAATCAAAATTTAAAATGTTTAAATATATTTCCACATTTCTTTGATTATTACATTTATATTATTTTATGTCTATATATTGTCAGAAATGACACTCTTTTTATTTTAATATATATACTAATTTCTAATATGGATAAATACAAATTATTTTGAGTTATACATTATTAATTGAAATATAATTTTTTAAAATCATTTTAAATTTTTTTAAAATTTTAGTGATGGGATTTTTAACTAAAATACTTATGAAAACTAGCATATTACTTCTGCAAGTTGTAAAACAAATCAAGTAAATGAATTTTAAAATTATAAAAGTAATTTTTTGGTGATAGTGTACCAAAAATTGTATAGATCAATATAACATATTACGGTATTTGTGAAAGGTTTATATTCTAAATCAGTTGTTATCTTCTTTCCTTTAAAGACAAAATAAATGAGTCATGTTAAAAGTGATGTTAATGATATTTTATGTTAAATAATATTATTTTATTTTATTTTAAAATCATGAAAATATTCAGGATGAAAATTATAGTGATAATTTTTCAGAACATTTATCCATTTTCTATTTATAATCTAATTTTCATGACATAATAAAAATTATAACCCTTTAATATTGAAAACTTCATAACCACGGTTAAGGTTAATATTTATTAACGAAGGGGTTAAACATATATATAAGGTTAAAAATAATATATAAACCAGTATAAATTTTATTTAATGATTATATTAATACCATATCCTCCTTATCATCATATGAAGAATATTTTGTAACCATTTAACATGATTTATACAAACATTATATTATAAAATTTCATATATTTCCAAAAATTACATTAATGGTATTTTATAATAAATAATATTTCTTTAAATTATTTAAAATTCATAAAAATACCATATTCATCCAAGTGAAAGGTATATGTCTTAAAATATAAAACATTGTATATTTAGGGATATTTTTTCCTTTTATAGATTCTTTATTGACCACTAAAGAGTAAAACACAATGATATCGTAGTGATTTTCAAAAGGGTTGACACGAGGGGGATTAAAACAAATGGATAATGGTAAAAATATAATCTAAACTTGTCCAAATGTTATTTTATGATATAATTGAGATTAATAATTACCATATACACTTATTATACCATTTTTTAAAAAAAATTCATGAAAAATTAATTTATATCAATTTAATAAATTATGTAATTTCAAGAGTACACTTCCCCTCACTTATAAAGGGAAACTTCTCTCTTATTTTCTCCACAATTCATGAAAATTTTTTATAAAAACAAATACCTATCAAATTTTATTCCTAAAAAATATTACCATGCCCTATAAGTCTTATTTTGGGTAAGATACCAACCCTATAGGGATTAAGGTGTAAGGAAAACAGGGTTATCTGAAGAAGTAGAATGTCTTTTAACTAAATTTTATAGTTTTATTTTTTTTATACCTCCATAAAATATTAATCAACCATGATGAAATAATAACACATGTATTATTCATATAATTTGACTTTATTATATTAATTTAATAAAATATATTCATCTCTACTTCTATCAAATAGAAAATGAAACCATTATTTGTGTACAGCGGATTGCTGCCTTGTGAACCGATGTAATTTGTCTTCCATCAGAACCACTTATGAAAGTCTATAATGTTTTATTTAATGTATATATATTATATTAATGATATAATTATCATTATATAAAAATAATATATTACCTTGTTTCACCATTCCATCCATTTACAATCGATAATGTCATTTGTGCATACGTGTGGATTATCACCTTTTCAATATGATGTGATTCATTTTTCATCACTGTAATAAATGGATGATATGTATAATGTATTTAAATAAAAAATATGATATTTATTATATATTCATTCTTATTTAATAGAAACAATATTTACCTTATTTCTCTCATTTTCATTAAAAAGGGGAATTTTTACTCAGGCATACGAACAACCTACTATCGCTATGACTATAACAAAGTTTATTTTTCATAACCATCATTCATGTTTGTTTTTAAATGAATGATTTATGTATAAAAATTTAATTATTTTATTATTATTATTATAGATATTATGGAATAATTACCACTTTGAACACAGTAAACATACCAATGTCATTTTGAAATTATGACATGAAATTACTCAGAATACCTGATGTGGACTTACCCGATTAAGTAACTAAATATATAATTGAAATAAATTAAAAAAAAGGTTTTATGATAAATTAAAAAACTAGAATTTTTTAATATAAAAGTAAACATTTTATATAATTTTATTATATAGGATTTAAATGACATGTGTGGAATGTATGGACTTGATATAAAGGATTTTATTTCAATTTCCCTTCATTGCAGAATATTTTAATGTTACAAACCTAATATTTTTTATATATTGAATATTTTTATTATTTTTTTATTTTATGTCATTAATCCTTGAAAAATATTTCAATTTTAAATTTTAAGTCAAAATATTTTATCCAAGTGGATTTCAATTTAAAGATACCCAATGGTAAGTCTTTCTTAACTCAATATTCTTTCATTGGGTTATACTTCTAATTCATTGAAATTTTTAAGGTATGAATATGCGTGGATTAATATCTAAATTGTTTTATTATATATTTAAAAAATTTATAAGGATTTACATATATTCTCATAATCACATCATGGATTAATTTTCACTTCAAAATTTATGGTCTTTACAAGGGGTTTCTTTGTCACATTCTCATTTTCTTGAGACATATTTCATGTCATGCACAATGTTTTCATTATATGGTGTACGTATAACATCATGAATTAATTTTGACATACTAATTATTTTAATTCATTTTATTTACGTACCCATATCATATTATTTTTTTCAATGAAGTTTTATTTTTAATATTACCCGAGCGGTAAAGGCTTTATATTAGAATAATTTTTCTTTTCAAGATTATTTATGTTCAAGTTTTCTTTTAGAGAAATAATTTTCTATTATTTTATTAAACCTCATATATGTAAATTTCTTCTAGTTAGTAATGTTCTTTATGTGTTTAATTTATATTACCTCCCTTATTGATTAAATAAACATCAAGAAAGTTTTTGTAATCCATACTAATCTTATATCTTCTATTACATAAAGAAACATTCTCTTACATATCCATGTTTTATAAAATATTTATAAGAATATTCATTATAAACATAAATTATTTCCAAATGATATATGATATATTTTAATTTGTTTTAATTTGTTTTCAAATTAAATTTCATAACATTTTTCATATGGGTCACTTTTGACTCTCTTTAAAAATAATTGAAAAGAATATTTATTTTTAACATTTATAACATAGATTGATTTTTTCCACAATTATAACCATTATTTGATTTGAAGATTCCATTATAAGTTTCCATTTTTATCTTAAACAAAAAGTATTTTCAAAACAATTTTGAAAATTATTATTAATTAAAATTTATTTTCAAAATGATAAGGCTATTTTCGTCAAGAATGTTTTCAGTGACCTTTTAGTGGAATTTTTTTTAATCACTCAGAACTACCATTTATTTTACCTATGTTTCACTACAAATATGATTTAATGATAACATAATTATTCTTTCTCTGGATTGATTATAATTTTTTTCAAAATGATTATCATAAACCCCATTTATTTTTTATTGTTAAATCAAGCCTTGGTAGAAAAATAATTATTGTTATATTTAAAAGTATAAGTTTATAAAAGTTTTATTCATGAATAGAATTTTGAAATTGTTAATGAAGATGGTCAGTCCTGATTCATATTATACAAATAGGTGATCTTGATATATCTTCTATCAATAATTGTTCCTGATATAGCTTATATAAATGGTTGAGCATGGTATATACTATACAGTGGGTGAGACCAATATAGCTCCCTAATGAATTAGGAAATGATGAAGAAGATGTCTTAATAAATGTAACTCCTAAGAGATTACAAAGTTAACCAATTAATAGGTTACTCTTAATATATTATAGGAATTAAACTAGTTAGTTTATCCCATCGTTATGGGTTCTTATAAGGGTTCTATGAAGATAATGTTCCCAGATACAAGCATGTTTTCTATATGATTTCTATGAGTTTTTAATGGTCCCTTTTATCAAGAACTATATCACATGAATCATGATTATTTATTCTCAAGAATATTTTTATTTGATAAATATTTATGCTCTATCACATGATTTATGATCTAGGTTTTTATGAGTATGAATTATCTTATGTCTTTCTCATGCCTTTTTATTATGTCGGTATGCCATTATATTCACCTTGTTCTCAATAATGAAATTCAATTGTTAATGATTATGTTTACCATGACTGAAAATTTGATCTAATACTTCTTATGTTTTCATTTAACCTATGTTTTTCGAAGAAAAAGATTATATATTATACTGAAAAAGGTTACTAGATGTGAAGAACCTAGGGGGAGATGATTTAGATTTTTATTAACAAGTTTTTTTATCCAAGTTTTTTTTGTAAGATATTTTCCTAATTCTGTTAAAACATAAACCTAAAAGGTCGTTGGGCATATAAGTGATCCATTATTTACATTTGATGTTGTATTTTTTGAATGGTTTAAATTGGTTCATATTTATTTGTATTGATGACAGAAATGTAAATATTATTCTTTAGGGACTGTATTACGAGAGTATAGGTTTGAAGTTGTTATAGTTGGTATCAGAGTAAGGTTTTGACAACATTAGAGATTAGGATTTTTTCATGTGTGGTTACCATAAGAGTTTTTGATATCATGATGGGTTTATATGGTTATGGTGGATCATAAGTTCAATGTATTAGACACCCATTTTGAGGTTTTAAGTGATGGTATTTTAATGGGAGTAATGATATTTTGGGAGAGAATTTTTTATTTTTAGGTTTATATAACCCTTAAGTTTAACCTATTGTATTATTTCAGAAGAATAAAATTAATTTTTAGGGATGTAGGATAGAATTTATGAGATAAAATTTGATGTTAAAGAATAATTTAATGTTGAGGTTATTGAGTTTTACTATAGATATAAGTTTATATATTTATAAAATTATATACGTTGAAAATTTTGTGTTACTTTTTGAATTTTGTAGATTAATGTTTTATTTATTCATATAAAGGTTTATAATTTTTTTTATTATATTTAAATATTATATTCATTTAGGTTTTATTTAATATCCAAATATTTGAGAAATATTTAATTATACTTTTCCATATTATGTGGTCTATTTGAAGTTGATTTTAGTGTTTTAGGTATAAAAACTTCATCTTGAATTATATTTGTTTAAATAAAAAGATGAGGTTGTGGAGGAAATTGATTAAAGGATTAAATTATACATTTCAATTAAGTATAATTCATTATGTTTTTTTCTCTATGGTAAAAGTATTCCTCTAATCTAGGGAAATTTTTATAAAAAATGGTATCATATTACCATTATTTCTGATGAATCAGTGGTATTTTTCACACCTCATTGATTTATGATTTTTTGGTTATTGATTTTCTCATGATCATTAAATTTATAATGATCAATGTTATCTATTAATTTGAATCATTATTAAGAAATTAATTTTTCAAACCAAGTACAAATTTTTACATTCCTCTAATGTTATCCTATTTGAAAATGTAGTTTTTTTGTTATTTTATATGACATTAATATTTCATTTTTCCTCTTTTCGAAAGGTTGTTTTATTAACCCTTTTTACATTGTGGGTTTTAAAAAATGGTATTTACAAATTTCAATCCATTGATTAATAATCCCAAATTCAAATTATTATGGAATTTTTTATTAAATGGGGGATAGTTTAACACCATATTATTTTATAGGAACACTATAGTATATACAACATGCAACATCAAACATAAACTAATGATGAAATGTTATTATTTAAATATGACCATTGTAATTGGGCTATTGAATAGAAAAATATGAATATTTTAACCAAATTATGAAATATATATAAAATAACCACTTAACATAAATGTATTGATTAATTTTTAGTAAATATGCATTTAATTTTTACTAAATTCATTTTATTCTTCTAAAATATGTTTTCTTCTAAAATGGGTTTTATTTCCTTTTGTAAAATAATGTTATAATTAATTCCCACCACTTTTAGAAATTTTAATTGATAAAACTAGTATCATTTTTTAAATCATCATATCAAAAATAGATAAGGATGGATTTTTTATTTTTCTAAAAATTTTGATTTTTTAGTGAATAGTGAAAATACCGATTTTTGTAAAACTGCAATTTAATTTCGTTAAAAAAACCATTATGCATTGGGTTTTAATTTAAATTAAAATAAGTCTCATTTATTTTTAAATAATATAACTAATTACATAGTAATCATATTTATACTAGAATTTAGTATAAGTTTATTTATGGGTTTTGAAAATAATTATTTTTAAACTATATTTCATTGTGTTTCATGTATTTATCTTAAATTAATTTTTTCCACTTCCATGAATTGAATGGTAAAAAATATATCCCATAATTTTAATCAAGAGTTTTAAATTTTGTAAATATTTCACTTTTATTTTTTTCATTATGAATAGAAATAATAGTAAATTTTTGTTATCACGGTAAAAGTAAATTGGGTAATTAAAGATAAAATAATACCATAAGGTCTCTAAATAAACCCCAAAAACAAAAAATATTTAATTTTAGGATCATATATCTTCCATAATAATATAAAATTATGAAATTATGAAATTTATTTCCATTTTCCATTAATTATAAAAATTTTATTATTTTATGTATATATAAAGTCAAAAATATCACTCTTGGTTTTAATATCTATAATATTTGGTAATAAGGATAAAAACAACTTATGTTTGGTTATAAAAGGATAATTTAATAATAAATTAATTTTAATATTCGTATTTAAATTTTAATTTTTAGTGAAGAAATAATTCTATTAAATTCTTACAAAATGCCGATAAAGTGTTTGTCCATGAAGTAAAAAAATATAGTAAATGAAATTAAAAATTATAAAAGTAATATTTTTTATAGAGTTGTAGTTTCCCAAATATTTCATAGATAGATATATCATATTATGGTATGTTTTGAAGTTTTATATTCAAAATCTATTTTTATATTCTTATCTTTAAATTCAAACAAAATGAATAGTGTTAAAAATGACATTAGTGATACGTTATGTTAAAAAATATTTTATTAAATTATTTACAAAACATAAAAATATAAAAAATAAAAATAAGTATTATAAATTTTCTAATGTTTCTTCCAAATTCCGTTTATGATCCAACTGTTACCATACAAGTAAAATTATAACCCTTTAATATTGAAAATGTCATGAGCACGACTAAGGTTAAAATTGGTTAACCATGGGGTTAAACCAAAAGATATGGTTTAATGTAATATAAAAACCTATATAAATTTTCTTTTATGATTTCATTTAGTAAATATCCTCATTATCATCAAATAATATTCATTTTGGAACCATTTTACATGAGTTTGACAAATATTATGTCATAATATTTCATCAATTTCCAAAAATGACGTTAGTAATATTTCATAATAAATAATATTTTATTTAATGATTTGAATTTAATAAGAAAAATATATTTGGGAAATTTAATGGTTTAGGGTTTCCAATATCTACCCTGGTCCATTTAATATTAATTGTTTCTTTTTTATTAACTTTTATGGCCCATAAATAGTAAAAAAGATTGATATCTCAATAATTTTTAAAAAGAGTTAATGTGGGGTTAAAACAAAGAGAAAATGGTTAAAACATAATATAAACTAGAAAAAAAATATTTTATGAGAGGATTTATAATAATATTCATCCTATATTAAAAATATATCATGTTCAATGAAAATTAATTGATGATAATTTAATACTTTAAATGATTCCATGAGTGCCCCTCGCCTTAATTAAAAAAGGGCACATCATATCTTTTATTCACACTTAAAACCCATTTGGTTCAATAAATACCTACCCTAATACATTCCTAAAAATAAATTCCCATGTATTATAAGTGTTATTTCATTAATATAATAATATTAGAGGTCATAAGGTGTAAAGAAAAGAAGGTTGTCCGAAGAAGAGGTGCAGTTTTTAACCGAACGTTTTAGTTTTTTTTCATATTCTTCCTCCTTAAAATAATCTTGAACCATGATTAAATGAAAAAATAATTTTATTTTATATGAATATATTTTATTATGTTAATTTAATAACCTACTTATTTTTTCACTTCTATCAAATGGGAAACGAAACCATTGTTCGGGTGTAAAGAGGACTACCTCCTCGCGAAACAATGTAATTATTTCCACCAAATCCTCTTATGTATAGTTATAATGATATATTTAATGTATATAATCTATATCAATTACATAATAATAATTCTTGAAATATAATATATCATATTTTTTTAACCATTCCATCCGTTTAAAAATGATAACAGCGTTCCTGCGTACGTGTAGATTACCAACTCCACGACGCAATATGATTCGTTTTTCTTCACCGCATCACATAGATTCTATATATAAAGTATTTAAATATATAATATTATATTTATAATATAATAATAATTCTATAATGGTAAAATAATACTCCATTATTTCTATCAAGTTTTTTGAATAGTGGAAACACTACCAATGCGTACGTATGGCCTACCGTCTCCATGATTGTAACACAATTTATTTTTCATAACCATCATTCATGGTTGGTTATAAAATTATAATTTATACATAAAATTATTAATTATTTCATGATTAATATTTTTTAGATGATGTAATAATTACCTATTTCCCACAATTGACATATCGAAGTCATTTTGAAATTATGAATGGAACATCTTCAAAATACCTTACATGGAATTAACCGATTATGTAACTAAATGTGTGTAACGACCCGAAATTTTGAATAAATCTTGTTTCCTAATTTTGTGTGTTATTTTATTTTTCATACTCAACAAAACTGTTTCATTTGATAACATGAGTATAATTAAAATGAGACTTTTTGGTTTTGACTATTATAAGACCGTTAGTCAGTATGACCGTTGGAAACTAAATGTTGCGACTGTTGTCTCTAAATACAAGTGATCTTGGTTAATTAATATAGAAAGAAGATTTGATGGCCTCATCCAGTAGTCTTGGACCGATTGAAGCCCATCTAACAGAACTTGGGAAGGAGGTAGCACCACTGGGCTTTGCTCTAGACCAAACCCAAGCCGAACTTCATCGTGTGAAGCTAGAATGGAATCGCCTTCACGAGAAGTTCAAACTGATAGAAATTACTACTCGAGCAATGTTGGTTGAGCCACCCTCGGATTCTCTCACCTTAACACACCTTACACTTAGGTCTTATGTTGGGGTTATAAGGACCTATGTAAGGAGACCGTAACTACTTTGTGTAATCCTTTGAGATAAATAAATTTTGTTTTCTTCTTATGGGGAAGTTTGTAAATTTTCAAATATCCGGATAAATGTAGGATGCATATTATTGATGAATTTGAAAAAAAGGATATTTTAAAATATTTTTGTAAACCTTAAATAATTAATGATGTGTAATGATTTTTAAAAAATGGTCTTCTACAGTTATGTTCAGTATGAAATTTAGAGTCTAATAAGATAAACTTATTTTTTTATGAATAGTAATTTATGAATAGTGATTTTATGCTTAGGATTAGTAATGTGACCAAATGGATTAGTAATCTCACTTAAAGAAAGTTTTAATATAATCTAGGCACCTTGATTAAGTAAAGTAATTCAATAAAATAGGTAAATAACTGTTTCAAAAATTATTAGTCAAGTATTAGGTTTTTCGGGTGAATATTATTTTTTAATTAAAAATTAAATTAAAAATATATAGAAAATTATTTTTATAAAATGGACTTTATTTTTGAACTCATAGCATCGATATTATGTTCAGGTAATTTTTGGGGATTTTTCTGAAAAAACTGAATTTTCGATGAATAGTGTGTTTATTTAAAAATTAAATTAAAAATATTTAGAAAATTATTTTTATAAAATGGAGTTCATTTTTGAAATCAGAGCATTGATATTTGGTTAAGGTGAAATTTTAGGATTTTCCTGAGAAAGTTGAATTTTCAATGAATAGTGAAAATACAGATTTTAAGTTACGAGTGTTTAATGACATCATTAAATGATGTATTAAGTATGTAATCAATATGGTCGACTTATGAATAGTAAGATAAGGTATGATGTGTCCCAAGTGGACAATACCACGGGCAAATACCATGGGCATGCCCATGGTTTTTCCAATACCACCAATGAGGTGTCCCTTGGCCATTAATGCCTTGTCCCCTCACTTTGCCTATAAATACCTACCCTTTCCGCCTTTAGTTTTCACTCCCAACTCTCCCCCAACAAAGCTATGGTCTCATTAACTCACAAATAGTCCTACCAAGGTGCCCCCAAGCCCTCAAGGTCCCAACCATTGAGTTTTAAGAGTTACGTTTTAAGGTAAGGGATCCAACCTCTCTCTTTCTTTTCAAATACTCTCTTTTAAGTCATTTCTTTTATGATCCAAGTCATTATGTTGGAGGATGTTCTTTTATATTCCTCTTACTTCCCTTTTCATGTTCATATGATGATAGATCCCCTCTTACTATCATCATTTCGTTTTATGAATGTTTAAGTGGCGCCGTTAGGCTGCCAAAATGTTTTTAACGGATTCTTTCACCCTTCTCATTTTCATGTTCTATTTTCTTGTCAAGTCTTTCAAGTTCCTTTTTATTATGTTGGGGTATGATATCTATATCTATCATACTGATATTTTATGTTCATATGATGAGAGACCCTATTTGATATCGTCAAATCATTTTTTTTGATGTTTTATGTGACGCCGTTAGGCTGCCGAATTTTTAAGGGATTCTTTCACCCTTCTCATTTTCAAGTTCTATTTTCTTGTCAAGTATTTCAAGTTCCTTTTTATTATGTTGGGGTATTATATATATATCTATCATACTGATATTTTATATTCATATGATGAGAGACCCTATTTTATATCGTCAATTCATTTTTTTGATGTTTTATGTGGCGCCGTTAGGCTGCCGAATTTTTAAGGGATTCTTTCACCCTTCTCATTTTCAAGTTCTATTTTCTTGTAAAGTATTTCAAGTTCCTTTTTATAATGTTGTATTATGATCTCTATATATATCATACTGATCTTTTATGTTCATATGATGAGAGACCCTATTTTATCTCGTCAATTCATTTTTTTTTTATGTTTAAGTGACGTCGTTAGGCTGCCGAATTTTCATAAGAGAAATCTTATTTTTGTCTTCATTTCATGTTCTTCATTTCATATGGTATATCTTTAGAATTTCATTACCATGTTCTTAAATCATTTATATTCTGTCACTATACTGTTTTATGGATCATTTATGAGTGGGTTACCCATGTCCCCTCTCTTTTCAATGTTTTCTAAAACCCTAAAACATAGCCGTTATGCTGCCGAATTTCCGTCTAAAAATGTCTCTCTCTTTTTCCCAAATTATTTTATTTTATTAAGTGAATACTCAAAGCTATTTCTTATAAAGGTGTATTCACATATATACCAAAATGTTATATTTTAAATTCTGGGATTTACATACATGAGACCCGCTTTCCTTTTCCATGGGTTTAAAGTGGCATAAAGATCATGTCTTTAAAGTAGTTTTTAAAACATTATGATTATGAAATGAAACCCATTTACTTTATTCTATATAGTTTATTTATAAAATGTTTGATTATGATATATGTGGATCACATTATAATAAAAGAAAAATTTAAGGTTGATCCCTGATAGCGCTCCAATGCATTGGGTAAAGACTTAATCTCTAGAGATGACCATTTTTAACAACGCCTTGCTGAATAACCTTGGTAATTTTTAATGAAACCTTGGGGATGGACTTTGGTGAAACGGAAATGATTGTATATGTTAAATTTTGTATCCACATCTTCAAGTTATGAAATACGTTATTTTTATTATGATATGCCTCATGATTTATTTCTCATGCCTTAAAGTTCTTTTTCATGACTTTATTGATGTATCTCAAGTTCACATGTTAAATGTTTCCCTTGTTTCCCTTACCGGGACTTATTCTCACCCTTTCTTTTGATGTATGTCCCTAGGTTATGAGATGTAGTAATGAACCTAGGATGAACATAATTATAATCCTTTCATGTGTTTAAGAAGAATGTTTTATGTTTTCATGTTTTGAGTTCTTGGTTTCCAAGACACTAAACCTTAAAGATCCTCGGTTTTGTATAATATAATGAAAGTTTATGTGATAAAAAGATGGGATGTCATAGTTGGTATCAAAGTATGGTTTATTTATTTGTGGAAATTAGGATATGAAAACTTTAGGAAGAACCTTATAGAAAATTTTAAATATAGGAGATCTTCCTAGTATTTTGGTGAGTATTGAGTAAGTGGTTTATCAAGAAAATACATCCATGTCTGGATACGAGCAGGTGGAGGTGGATTTGGCACAGATGTACATAGGGGTAAAACCTAAAAACACCGCCTTCATCTAGACTCGAATGGGAACTGGTACACGGAAATGGGCCTTGCTGCACTCTTGGTTATGACACTCCCGGGGGATATGCTTTGGTAAATTCATAAGCTTAGTATGAACCATTATTAAAGGAACAAAGATAAAATAAAATAAAGATTCACATAAGAATATATGATCATGGATAACCTAGATTGTAACCTAGGGGATCACAAGTTAGGGTATACTTTACTTTTACAGGTTTATCCTTATATGCTTAAAGTTTCCTTTTAATGATTGTTGGCTAAGTATTTAATCCTCTAATTATAATTTCTTTTCTTAGTTAATGGCAGGAAATGGAAGAACATGTCCCAACAAACAATGTGATAGGAAATGTGACAATTGCACTATTAATGTGATAGAGATGACGAGAGATCAAGTTGAACATATTGTGATTATGCTAAACCAGCTATCAAAAATCACAATTAATAATTGGTACCTAGTTGAATTCCCAAATTCATCAAGGAAGAAGAAGACAAAGTCTCGAGGATTTTCAACTGATCAAGTTGATAAGGGAATGAAGACCCAGTTTATTTTTTGCAAAAAGTGTGGGAAGAGGTACCAAGGAGAATGTCACAAAGGAACCGGGAGATTTTTTATGTGTGGGAAGATAGGGCATAAATTAGCCAATTGCTTTTAAAAAAATGGATAATGTGATGAATGGAGATGAGGTTCAATCTAATGTACCTTAT
The DNA here is from genome assembly GCA_963277665.1 of Viscum album. Classification (NCBI taxonomy): domain Eukaryota; kingdom Viridiplantae; phylum Streptophyta; class Magnoliopsida; order Santalales; family Viscaceae; genus Viscum; species Viscum album. Next base: position 1,890,658,105 of record OY728158.1, on the reverse strand, counting down.
ACTATTCAATGTGGTAAATGTGGAGAATTTGGACATTATCCAAGGAAATTCTCTCTTGTAAGGGATGAGAAGTATGATGAGCATCAACAATATTCAAGGACAAGGGAACAATGCAAGTCCTATGCTGAGATGGATCATTAAGACTAAAGTACATGTAACTTCTTCGCAATAGTTGTCTATGTCATGTTGTATTTTAGTTCGTGCTCTATGAGAATATCTTTTATGTTTTCTAAGATCATCGAGTCTCTACCTAAGATGATTTTATATCATTAAGAAAAACATCTATTGTTATGTACCACATGTTGATGTTGTGAAGCTGTTCTTCTTGAAAAAATAGATGATTAGGGGATTAAAAGATTATTATTATTTTGGAAGATGTTCACTATTTTGGGAACCCTATATGATCGAGGTAAATAGATTACTACATTATTTTCTTTGAGTGGTAAAGGTTGACTTATATTTTGAAGAATCGATGAATTTAAGGTGAACTTATAGTAATTTAGGTTACTTATGGAAATGATTAACCTATCTTGGGGAAAATATGTTTAGGTTAGCTACTTTTGTTATAAGATGTTAGGAGTGGTTGATGTTGTTTAGAGATGAATGATGAAGTTTATTTTGGAAGACTATGTTATCAAATCCTTATTTTATTTGGGTTTCAATCATAGTTTGGTTTATTTTGAGTAATTTTAAGGACAGTTATTTATGGAATGGTCTATGATAAACTTTGGGTAGTACCATGGAATTTTGAAGATTTAAAAGTAGTTTACCTTCCTATGAGGTTCTTTATTTTGAAAGAGTTTTTTTATCTTACCCTTTCTATTTTTGGAATAATGTTTAAAGATAGAAGAAATAGATAGTTAATCTTTGATGGATTATGTGACTCTCTAGAAGATGAATCTTGTGCTTTTGATGAGACCAAGTGTTTTTTTTAATGCTCATCGTTTGGAGAAAAGATTATTTTTGGTAGAAACTTATTAAGGGATGAAACTCTACTTGAAGGTAAATATATTTCCTTGTGTTTTTATTCTATGTAGTAAATGAATTCCACAAAACTATGAAAAGTAACGTAAAACAAAAATGTTGTTTGTTAAAGTTTCTTAATGGGAAATCAAATACCGTTTAACCCATCATAAGTTTGTGATTTTCTTGTTGTTAACTTTCTCTTAATCATGTTTTCTATCACTCTCCCTCAGAACGTGACCCTTTGTTTTATCTTCCATGTCCATGTTTTCTTACATGGAATCCTAGTATGGGTTAACTCGGGTGGCCTTTGTACTTCCTTTTCTTTCTTTTAATGTAATAATGTTACTGACTCTTTTTCCGATGTGGTACTTTCAATGAAATTTACAAGCCCAATTTTAAAAATTGCGAGGACGCAATTTCTTAAGGGGGAAGAATGCAACGACCTGAAATTTTGAATAAATCTTGTTTCCTAATTTTGTGTGTTATTTTATTTTTCATACTCAACAAAACTGTTTCATTTAATAACATGAGTATAATTAAAATAAGACTTTTGGGTATTGACTATTATATGATCGTTAGTCAGTATGACCATTGGAAACTGAATGTTGCGACTGTTGTCTCTAAATACAAGTGATCTTGGTTAATTAATATAGAAAGAAGATTCGATGGCCTCATCCAGTAGTCTTGGACCGATCGAATCCCATCTAACAGAACTTGAAAAGGAGGTAGCACCAATGGGATTTTCTCTGGACCAAACCCAAGTTGAACTTCATCGTGTGAAGCTAGAATGGAATCGCCTTCACGAGAAGTTCAAACTGATAGACATTACTACTCGACCAATGTTAGCTGATCTGCCCTCAGATTCTCTCACCTTAGCACACCTTACACTTAGGTCTTATGCTGGGGTTATAAGGGGCTATGTAAGGAGACCGTAACTACTTTGTGTAATCCTTTGAGATAAATAAATTGTGTTTTCTTATTATGGGGAAGTTTGTAAATTTTCAAATGTCTAGATAAATGTAGGATGTATATTATTGATGAATTTTAAAAAAAGTATATTTTAAAATATTTTTGTAAACCTTAAATAATTAATGATGTGTAATTATTTTCAAAAAATGGTCTTCTACAGTTATGTTTAGTATGAAATTTAGAGTCTAATAAGATAAACTTATTTTTTGATGAATAGTAATTTATGAATAGTGATTTTACGCTTAGGATTAGTAATGTGACCAAATGGATTAGTAATCTCACTTAAAGAAAGTATTAATATAATCTAGGCACCTTGATTAAGTAATGTGATTCAATAAAATAGGTAAATAACTGTTTAAAAAATTATTAGTCAAGTATTAGGTTTTTCCGGTGAATAGTGTTTTTTAATTAAAAATTAAATTAAAAATATATAGAAAATTATTTTTATAAAATGGACTTTATTTTTGAACTCAGAGCATCGATATTATGTTGAGGTAATTTTGGGGGATTTTTCTGAAAAAAATGAATTTTCATTGAATAGTGTATTTATTTAAAAAATTAAATTAAAAATATTTAGAAAATTATTTTTATAAAATGGATTTCATTTTTGAAATCAGAGCATCGATATTTGGTTAAGGTGAAAGTTTGGGATTTTTCTGAGAAAGTTGAATTTTCAATGAATACTGAAAATACAGTTTTTATGTTACGGGTGTTTAATGACATCATTAAATGATGTATTAAGTATGTAATCAATATGGTCAACTTATGAATAGTAATATAAGGTATGAGGTGTCCCAAGTGGCCAATACCATGGGAAAATACCATGGGCAAGCCCATGGTTTTGCCAATACCACCAATGAGGTGTCCCTTGGCCATTAATGCCTTGTCCCCTCACTTTCCCTATAAATACCTACCCTTTACTCCTTTAGTTTTCACTCCCAACTCTCCCCCAACAAAGATCTGGTCTCATTACCTCCCAAAGAGTCCTACCAAGGTGCCCCCAATCCCTCAAGGTCCCAACCATTGAGTTTTAAGAGTTACGTTTTAAGGTAAGGGATCCAACCTCTCTCTTTCTTTTCAAATACTCTCTTTTAAGTCATTTCTTTTATGATCCATGTTCTTATGTTGGTGTATGTTCTTTTGTATTCATATTACATCCCTTTTCATGTTCATATGATGATAGATCCGCTCTTACTCTCATCATTTCTTTTTATGAATGTTTAAGTGGCGCCGTTAGGCTGCCGAAATTTTTGTAACAGATTCTTTCACCCTTCTCATTTTCATGTTCTATTTTCTTGTCAAGTCTTTCAAGTTACTTTTTATTATGTTGGGGTATGATATCTATATCTATCATACTGATCTTTTATGTTCATATTATGAGAAACCCTATTTGATATCTTCAATTCATTTTTTTGATGTTTTATGTGACGTCGTTAGGCTGCTGAATTTTTAAGGGATTCTTTCACCCTTCTCATTTTCAAGTTCTTTTTCTTGTCAAGTATTTCAAGTTACTTTTTATTATTTTGGGGTATGATATCTATATATATCATACTGATATTTTATTTTCATATGATGAGAGACCCTATTTGATATCGTCAATTCATTTTTTTGATGTTTTATGTGTCGCCGTTAGGCTGCCGAATTTTTAAGGGATTCTTTCACCCTTCTCATTTTCAAGTTCTATTTTCTTGTCAAGTATTTCAAGTTCCTTTTTATTATGTTGGGGTATAATATCTATATCTATAATACTGATATTTTATGTTTATATTATGAGAGAACCTATTTGATCTCGTCAATTCATTTTTTTTGAAGTTTAAGTGACGTCGTTAGGCTGCCGAATTTTCATAAGAGAAATCTTATTTTTGTCTTCCTTTCATGTTATTCATTTCATATGTTATATCTTTCAAATTTCATTACCATGTTCTTAAATCCTTTATATTCTGTCCCCCTACTTTTTTATGGATCATTTATGAGTGGGTTACCCTTGTCCCCTCTCTTTTCAATGTTTTCGAAAACCCTACAACATAGCTATTATGTTGCCGAATTTCCGTCTCAAAATGTCTCTCTCTTTTTCTCAAATTATTTTATTTTATTAAGTGAATACTCAAAGATATTTATTCTAAAGGGTTATTCACATATATACCAAAATGTTATATTTTAAATTCTTGGATTTACATACATGAGACCCGCTTTCCTTTTCTGTGGGTTTAAAGTGACATAAAGATCATGTCTTTAAAGCAGTTTTTAAAATGGTATGATTATGAAATGAAACCCATTTATTTTATGCAATATGGGTTATTTATGAAATGTTTGATGATGATATATGTGTATCACATAATAATAAAGGAAAATTTAAGGTTTCTCCCTAATAGCGCTCCAATTCATTAGGTAAAGACTTAATCTCTAGAGATGACCATTTTTAACGACGCCTTGGTTAATAACCTTGGTAATTTTTAATGACACCTTAGGGATGGACCTTGGTGAAACAGAAATAATTGTCTATATTAAATGTTGTAGCCATATATTCAAGTTATGAAATACGTTATTTTTATTATGATATGCCTCATTATTTCTTTATCATGCCTTAAAGTTCTTTTTCATGACTTTATTGATGTATCTCAAGTTCACATGTTAAATGTTTCCCTTGTTTCCCTCACTGGGCCTTCTGCTCACCCTTTCTTTTGATGTATGTCCTCAGGTTATGGGATGTAGTAATGAACCTAGGATGAACATAAAGAGAAGCCTTTCAAGTGTTTAAGAATAATGTTTTATGTTTTCATGTTTTGAGTTCCTGGTTTCCAAGACACTAAACCTTAAAGATCCTCAGTTTTGTATAATGTAATGAAAGTTTATGTGATAAAAAGGCGGGATGTCATAATGTGTTATTAAATTATTGAAAAAAATTGTTTACCACTAAATTAAATAACCTTTTAATGGATAATAAATAATTAAATAATTTATATTTTTTTATTATATATGATTTAAAGGACAAACCTATAAATTCTGGATTCAAGGTAAGACTTTTCATCTCAATTTCCCAAAATTGGGGCATATTTTAATGTTATGAATCGAATTTATTTTATATGGTTTATATGATTCCATTATTTACATGTTATATCATTACTAATTCATAATTCATAGTATTTTAATTTTAAATTCAAATAATTTCATCAAAGGGTATTTAACATGAATGTTACCAAGTGGTAAGTGATTTCTAACTCAATATTATTTCTTTGGGTTATAATTCAACATCACAGTATTTTTATGCCATTATTACATGTTTATTTATATATAAATGGTTTATAATTTGTTTTAAATTTTTTCATATGGATTAAATATGTTTACATAATAACTTCATGGATTAATTATCACTTTAAATGTTATGATCTTCAAAAGTGTTTTATTTATCTAAGTCTTATTTTCTTGAGACATGTCTTGTGTTGTGCACCATGCTTTCCCTGTATAGTTTACTTACTTCCACATTAATTAACTTTTACATACTAATTAATTTAATTCATGTTATTTACATAACCCCATAATATTATTTCTTTCAATTAATTTTGATTTCAAAAGTTACTAAAGTGGTAATGGATTTATAATACAATCTTGTTTCTTTTTAAGATTGTTTATATTTAGGGTTACATTGGTGGAAATAATATGTAATTATTTTCATTAACCAAATATAATTTATTTTCCTATGGTTATTTATTTGTTTTACATGCTTAATATATATATACTGTCTTATTTATTAGTGAAACATCAAGAAAGTAATTTTTCAGTGATATTGTTCTGGTGTCTTTTTTGGACTTGGAATATTGCTCTTTCATGACCATATTTTATAAAATGTTTTCAAGAATACTCATATATAAAGATAAATTATTTCTTAAATATATTTTATATGTTCTTTTACCTTCTTTTAAATGGTTTCAAAATGAAATTTCTTAATGTATTCTATATGGGTCACTTTTGACTCTCTTTAAAAAAAATTGAATATAATGTTTATTTTTAAAATTTACAACCTGAAAGGATTATCCTACCATAATGACTAATATTTTATTTTAATTTTACTTTATATGTTTCAATTTTTATTTTAAAGGAAAATTATTTTTATTATATTTTGTAAATTTATAATTTTGAAAAGTTATTTTCTAAATTAAAAGGGTACTTTCCTCAAGAATGTTTTTATTGATCTTTTTTGGGTATTTATATTCATCATTAAAAAAACCCATTATTTTACTTCTATTTTACTAGATATATGTGGTAATTATAACATATTTATTCTTTTATCTAGATGGATTGTCATTTTTTCAAATATATTATCATGGAATCTATTTCTTTTCCATGGGTAAATCAAACTATAAAAGAACAATGGATATTGTTATTTTGAAATGTACAAGAGTATAAATGTTTAATTCATTAATTTTACTTGTAAATTATTAATGATGATGGGTGGGCTCAATAAATATTATACAAACAGGTGATATTGATATATCTTATATTAAGGAGTGACCTTAAGATATATTATATGGTGGGTGTGCCCAATATATCTCTCCAATGAATTTGGTAATGATGATAGAGTCCACTGAATATAAGTAACTCCTAAGAGAACATTGATTTAACTAGTTAGAAAATTACTCCTAAGAGATTATGGGTATTAAATAGGTAATTTTTACCATCTTTAAGGGTTCTTATAAGGTTATATGAAGATAATGTTCCATGATACCGACATGTTTTTATATGCTTGCTATGAATTTTTGATGGTTTCTTTGACCAATATTTATTTCACATGGCTCATTTTTATTGATTCTAATTATTTTTTCCTTTGATATATATTTATACCATGTATCATGAATCATGATTTATATTTTAAGAACTATTAATTTTCTTATACTATGCTCATGAATTTTGTCTATGTCATCATAAACTTATGTTCATCTTCTTCTCACTGTTGACATTCAATTTTAAATGATTATGTTTATCCTTACTAAGTGTTTAAGGTCACCCTTATTATGATTTATTTTCCTAGGTTATTAATAATGGTTTTATGTATGGTATTCCTATTAAGTTAATTATACCTGAAGAATATAGCGAGAGATTATGTGATGCTTTGTGAACATTTTATTTATCTAAGTTTTTATGTAAGAGTTTTTCATAATTCTTTAAAACTATAAACCTAAAAGGATAATAGTTATATATGTTTTAAAAAATTTACCGTTTATTTTTTATGTTTTGTATCGTTGAAATTAACTAACATTTATTGGTATCAAAGCCCAAAATTTAAAGATTATATATTATTCACCAGATTTCAGTAGTGTGAGTTCAAGGCTGGCATAGTTGATATTAGTTCATAGTTTATATTACTTCAAATATTAGTATGTTTTCATGTGAGGTTATGTTAAGAGTTTTGAATACCATCATGGGTTTATACGTTTATGTTTTATCATATTTTTAAAGTCTTATACACTCCTTTTGTTGTTTTATATGATGAGATTTTAAGGTGAGTAATGATATTTTAGGTTACATTTTTTGGGTTTAGGTATATGTAACCCTTATATTTAACATGATATTATTTTATAATAATTTCATTACATTTTTTGGGATATATGATGAACCATATGAGATATGTTTTGAGGTTAAAAAAATTATTTAATGTTGAGGTCTTTGATGTTATTTTAGATATAATTTATTTTTTTAAATAATGATCTACGTTAAACTAGTTGTTTTTTAGTTTAATATTTCTGATTAATGTATTATTTCATCATATAAAGGTTTATAAATTTTTGGATATTATCTTATATTTTTATAACCATTTTATTTTTGGTTAATATCTAAATATAAGAGGAATGGATTGCTATCCTTTTGTGGATTAATTGATCTATTGGAAATTGATTTTAGTAATTCATTCATGGAAAATTCTTATTGAATACTCATTATTTGAAGAAAAATATGATATTTTTGTGAATATAGATAAATTTATGAAATTCTACTTTTCAAGTAAATATATTTCCTTATGTTCTTTGTCTACATGGTGAAATAATTCTTCAACACGATGAAATGGATCTTAAAAAAACATTTATCTTATTACCTTTATTTTTTATAAACCATTGGTATTTTTAAAACCTCAATTATTTATGAATCTATGGTTATTTAATTTCTCGTGATCATTTAATTTATTGTGATCAATGTTCTCTATCACCCTATATCATTCCATATGACCTTCGTATTTTGCTTTCTCTCTTTTCAAAAGGAAGTTTTATTTGTACCTACTTATGATATGGGTTTTAAAAAATTAACCTTAAAGTATTAATCCATTTATTAGCAAGATCAAGTTCAAATTGTGATTATTAAATTTTTCAGGGGGTAGAATATAACACCATAAGATTTTAAAATAACACTATATCATATACATCATGAAACGCCGAGCTTAAACAAACCACTAAACATTATTTTTTAAATATTACCATTATAAACTTATCGTTGAATTTATGGTTATAAATAGGATTAAATACATTTTTAAATATATATATATAAATAAGTAAAATACATAAAAATTTATTGAATAATTATTAGAAAATATGCACTCATTTTTAGTAAAGTAATTGTATTCTTTAAAAATGGTTTTAATTTCATTTTGTGAGAGGACACTATAATTAATTCCTTAAACTTTTTAAAATTTTATTTTATAAAAATTATATAATTTTTGACACCATAATTTAAAAATTATCTTACATTGAAATTTTGGGATTTTTTTTGAAAATATTTCTTTTTTAGTGAATATTGAAAAATATAGTTTTTTGTAAAATAAGCATTTATTTTAATTAAAATGTTCCATTAGGACTAAAATTTTAACTTATGATAACATAATTATCCTTTAGTTATAAATAATATAATTAATTACATATGAATAATATTAATACTGATTTTCATATTAGTTAATTTTTGGGTTTAAAAATAATTTTTTCTTAAAATAGTTTTTTGTTGTGTTCCATGTCTTTATCTTAAATTAATTTCTAGAACATTTAGTAACTAAATCATGAGAAAATTATCATATTTTGAATCATGTGGTTAAAATTTTTTAAATAGGACCCTCTTATTTTCTTCCTTATGAATAGTAACCGTCAAAGTTTTTATTACCATGGTAAAAATAAATCGGGTAATTATGATAAAATATAATATGATAATGCTAAAAAATAAACTCAAAACTTTTCTATATTTCATTTTATGAGTATATTTAAACCATAATCATAAAATCTTTTAAAAAAATTCAATTTATTTCCACTTTCCTTTTATTATAACATTTAAATTATTTTATGTAAATATAAAGTTAAAATTTTCACTCTCATTTTTTTAATATCTATAATATTTTGTGACAATGAAAAAAATAATGATTAGTTATAAAATTATATTTTAAATATTAATTATTTTATTATCATGGTAATTTTTTAAGATTTTATGTGATGAAATAATTGCCTTAAATACTTACATAATGTTGACATTGTTCTTGTCCAAGAAGTAAAAAATATATTAAATGGTTTTAAAAAATATAAAAGTAAAAATTTTGGGTTATTTATAATGTTACATGAGTATTATAGATAAATATAACATATTAAGGAATTTTTTAAAGGTTTATATTCTAAATCCTTTATTATCTTATTGTCTTTAAAGTCAAATAAAATTAATAGTGTCAAAAATAACTTTAATTATATTTTATGTTAAATAATATATTTTTTAAATTATTTAAAAATCACAAAACTCATAAAAATTATGAAAGATTCCAATTAGGATAAGAAATAATCTAAAATTTTATACCTTTCCCATTTATCATCAATTTTTTACATCATAAGTAAATTTATAACCCTTTAATATTGAAAAGGCCATTACAGCGGTTAATGTTGAAATTGGTTAACCAAGGAGTTAAACCAAAATATATGGTTTTAAATAACATCCAAACCTATATAAATAATATTTTATGATTATATTAAGACTATATAATATTTATCTTCTAATATATGTCATTTTTCAATAATTTTACATGAGTTAGAAATATATTACATTATAATATTCAATTTATTTCCAAAAATGGCATTAATGATATTTTATAACATGCAATATTTTATTAAATGATTAAAATTTCATAAAAATTATATCAACATACAAGTGAATATGATATGGTTTAAAATATTATACATGTTCCATTTGGGGTCCATTTTTCTTTTATAGTATCATTCTTCACACTTAATGAGTAAAAATCATTGATAATGGGGTAATTTTTCAAACAGTTGATGGGGTTTAAAATAAAGAGATAAGGGTGAAAACATAATGTAAACCTGTCAAAATATTATTTTAATATATTATTTTGACCCATCCTTATCCTGTATTATAATTATATCATTTTTATTCTTTTATCAATGATAATTAATTTATAATAATATAATACTTTAGGTAATTTCGAGGGTTCCCCTCCACTCACTTGTAAAATGGCACCTCATATACTCATTTATTCACATTTAAAAAACCTTTTGGTTTGGCCCATAACTACCCGAATTCCATACTAAAATACCTTCACATATTCTATTGTCTCATTTTTATTAGCGTACCATCTTTAGATGGATTAAGGTGTAAAGTAAGGGAGGATGCCCAAATAAGAGATACTACTTTTAACTGAATGTTTTAGTTTTATTTTTTTTATAACACCATAAAATATTTTTCAACGTTGATGAAATAATAACATAAATATCTTCAATATACAGATATTGTATTATTTAAATGGAATAATCTATATAAATGTCCCCTCTTCCAACAAATGGTAAATGAAATCATCATTCATGTGTATGGAGGACTATCGCCTCACAAACCGATGTAATTAATTTTCCATCACAACCTCTAATGGTTGTATGTAATTATGTATTTAATTTATATATATATTAAATTAATTACATAATTAAAATTATGTAGAGATAATATATCCTCAATTTTTTTAAATTCTGTCAATTGAAAAATGATAATATCGTTCATCAGTATGGGTGTATTACAACCTCCACAAAACGATGTAAAACTTTTTTCATCACTGCATCACAATGATGATATATATAAATTATTTTAAGGTATAGTATTATATTTATAATATAATATTTATTATGTAAATATAAAATAATATTTACCTTATTTATCTCATTTTCATTGAAAAGTGGAAACATTATTCATGCATATGTATGACCCACCATCTCCATGATTGTAACATAGTCATTTCTCATAACCATCATTAATCGTTGGTTTGAATAGTATATTATATGTAAATAAATTATTAATATTCCATTATTATATTTTTGGATATTATTTAACAATTACCTATTCGACCATGGTCAACATATCATAGTCGTTTTAAAATTATGAACAAAACATCCTCAAAATACCTGATGTGGACTTAATTGATTAAGTAAGTAAATATATCATTTAAATAAGTGAAAATGATTTTATTATAAATTAATTAACCAATAAATGGTTATTAAACAATTAAATATTTGATATAAGTTTATTATACAATAGTTAAACAACATACATCAAAATTCTGGACTCGAAGTAAGGGATTATGTCTCATTTTTTCTCTATTGATGTATATTTTAATGTTATGCACCTAAATTAATTTATATATTGTATATTATTCCCCTTTTTACATGTTATGTAATTAAAATTTCTTAAATTGTTGTATTTTAATTTTTAATCCTAATTATTTTATCCAATAGGATTTGACTTGAAATTTACCAACTTGTAAGGGTTTCTTAACTCAATCTTCTTTCATTGGGTTATGATTCTACTTCATTGAAATTGTTATGAAATTATTATATGTGTATTAATCCATAAATTATGTTATTATTAATTTAAATTTATGATTTTTGGATTTACATATGTTAATATAATTACCTCAAGGATTAATTATCACTTAAAATGTATTGATCTTTACATGGGTTTTCATTGTCTGAATCTCATTTTCATAGGACATGTTTCTTGTCGTACACAATGTTTTCCATTAATGGTTTCATTACCACATCATGAATTAATTTTGACATAATAATTCATGTAACTAATTGTATTTATAGAGCAATATCATATTCTTTTATTCAATGAATTATTATTTTAAAAGTTAACAATGCAATAAATGTTTTATGTTACAATTTCTTTTTATTTTAGTTGATTTTATATTCAAGGATTATTTATGGGAAATCATATGACCATATTTTCTCAAACCACATATATTTTTATCCAATGGTTATGAATGTGGTTTAAATTTTTAATTTTCATTTTCTCTCTTATTAATTAAAGATAAATCAAGGAATTTTTGTAACTAATACTGATCTTGTATCTTCTCTTGGATCAGGAATATTTCTCTTCAATATCCATGATTTATTATATTTCTTCAATAATTTTATATTATAAACATCAATGTATTACTAAATATATTTTACATTATCTTTTTATATTCTTTTAAATGGGTTTTAAAGGAAATTTCCAAAAAATCTCCATATGGATTACTATTAACTCTCTCTAAAAAAGTTTAAAAAGAATTATTATTTTTAACATTTACTCCATGAATGTATTTTCCCACTATCATGAAATTTATTTTATTTTAATATTAATTTATTAGTATTGTTGACATTGAAAAATCTGTCCTTCTCAGCAAGTGGACTCAAGGATGTGGTAGAGGGAATTAAAACTCTAAAGGGGCCTAAGTCCCTCAAAACCATCCCAAAGGAACTCCTTCGTGAAGATCTTCATACAGTCGGCCCATTTACATGAGGAATACTCCATGATATTCTTTGTAGAATCACATCCTGGTGTGAGTTCGACGCCAGCTTGCATCCCCTCTACGGCGTCATCAGCCTTCATGGCCAGCTCTACGATGGCCATTTTGACAGGCCTCTTCGAGGCATCTCGCACCCTCTGTGAGGCCGATGCCTACTGACAGAGTGCATACTCTCTGTGATGTCACTATTTTCTGTGGAAAGTTATGTTATCCTCTTCAACCATTTTTGTCTATAAATATAGGGTTCACCCCCTTCCAAACCAATTTGACTCTGCCCTTTCAACTTCTGAGCTCCCATTCCGCACAGACCTTCGCAAAACCCATAGATGGATTGCCAAAGTTACTTGGCCTCTGCGAGCTGTACCACTTTTTGTACTTTCCATCCTCCACCGATGGTGGAGATTCCCTTCATGAAGTCATATGACCTTTGTAGAGGAAGGTTCCCCCTTAGCATGCTTGAGGTTTCACGAAGTGTAGAGCCTTCACAATGCTCTCTCCAATGAAAGAGTTTTTTTCTAAGGTAAAGCTCTAATCAATTAAAGGATCCCCTTCATGAATACCATGTTCTTCATAATGCCTAACCTCTTTGAGAATCCCTTTCCCTTTTCAAATCCCAACCTCTTCATGAATCCCTTTCCCTTTATGAATCCCAACCTCTTTGCGAAGCCCTTTCCCTTTGTGAAACTCATCCTCTTTGCAAAGAACCTCGTTCCAAAATCTCATACTTTACACACCCCTTTCTCATACGGCCCTCCAGGTTTGTACGAAGTGATTTCAAGGTCCCTTGGGAGATTATTCATATTGCATTTCATAGCCTCATACCTCTTCGCATAGGCATTCTAACAACTATTACTTCTTCGTATAGCCATGCTAATGTGATCCCCTCAATGGATCACTCCACAACCCCATCAGCACATGAAATTTTCATTGCCTTCCCTTCAAAGAGGGCTAAAGCACACTGATTATATAATTCCTAGGGATGGGGAGTGAATCCTCATTGTCCAAGCCATAGGATGTTAAACTTACAAGAATGATCATCCCCAGTACATGAGGTTAAAATGTGGCATCACTTCATGCAATATAAATGGGGTGCCCCACCTCAGACATTTTCTATGCCCACTGATCTCAACAGGAGTGAGATCTTCTTCACATGGAATGAGATACTTCTTTAATGGACCGACATATATCTGCGGGGGAGGGAAACCATCATGGTGTAATCCCCTAGCCTTTATAGAGGAAGGTTGCATCCTTGCACTTCCTCTCTTCTTCTGTGTGAAAAAAATAGAGGAGAGATGGGCACATGGGAATCGATACCCCATCCCTCTCATTTGTAATTTTTCTCCATTGGGCCTCCATCCTAGAGTAAGTCCCAATCTACATCTCCTTGGGCTACTAACCATATGTAATCCCCAAAATATATCTCATGGACGCACCTTACGTGACGTGACCGTCAGGTCCTTTTTGACTCTTGTTTTTCACACCAAGAGTGACTCAAGCCAGATTACAGTAATCGTTGACCATGGAATCCTCTCCGGGCTGCTTTAGTGTGTAATCCCCAACCTTTATTTCCGAAATATGTGGAATTTGATCCTTTCCCTGATTTCTGAGTATGGTACATAGGAAGCCTCCCTGAGGTTCAAGCCCATCATCTATTGGTCCTAACCACTTTGTATAGTTTCTCCCTTATCCCGCGTGACACTAAACTATATGCTTACAAACTATGTGGGTTTTTATACCTGTCTCCTAGATGGGGTATATAGGAAGATTCCCTGAGGTTTAACCCCCAAACACTTGTAAACATTAGTGTCCCCTTTAATGGGACCCACATCTTTGGTTTTTCCCTTAGTAGTGTCAGACCATATCATGAGCTGCTAACCATGTTTAAGCCCTAACATGTTGTCGGGTCATTGTTCTTTGCATACACCTCGATTCCATGACCCATCCTAAATTATGTGTACTTTTATTCCCTATCATAGGGATACATAGGAAGCCTTCCTAAGTTTAAATTCCATCACTCATGTCTCATCTTCATCACTCCCTTAATCCTTTCTGTTTTGGGAAGGTCATTCCCTAACCTAGAGGTTCTACTTCCTTCGAGTCCCATCCATGCGTCCATTCTCACGGGCCTCCTCCTCAAGAGTCCCATCACCCCACTGAACTATGTAGGATTTGATTACCTACCATAGGGATACATGGTAATCCTCTCTAAGTTTCAATCCCAACATCATTGTCATCTGCACATAGGTTTTATTCCATTCCTCTCATCTACTTCGTTCAACCATCCATCATCCATACTAATTTTTACCCGATCCGCCACATCCCAGTGGTATCATGCAATTCCCATAGGCATTTAACCATGAATAAGCCCCATGAAATTTTTAATCATCCTACTAAGAGTGTCCCTCTTGATATGGGCTGTTACCCATGCGTAAGCCCTGGCATGTCTCCTGGTCGTTATCCTTTGTGTACACCTCGATTCCTTGTCTAGCCCTTTGAACTATGTGGATTTTTATCCCTATCATCTACATAGTTGAAAGCATAGCCAATTTTCTCCTATCGACCATTCAAGGTTCTGGTGATCTGCTAATGTGTATAACAGCACTCAGGTCGAATCCTCGGCGATGATACTTTTTAGTAGTCGATTGTATTTAGTTGATTGTGTTTTTATTAGGGGCTTGTTTACAAAGATTAATTGAAATGATTGATTTATTAAGACTAATTTAACAATTTTATAAATATTGGGATGTATTCATCATTAGGTAGTTATGATTTTGATATCCTTTAGCCTTGCTTTATATTGCATTAACTTAACACCCATGTCATAAGTTAACATTGATTGGAATTACCAAGTGTAAAGGCTTTAATCCATTCCTTAACTTAACTTAGGGTCCTAATATTAATCATATCCTATTTATGGTAGTGTATTTATGGTTCCAATAATCCATGGAAACCACTAATTAATTAAAACAAGTCATTAATACATGACATCTTATGTCCAACATACACAATGTTAATTTATAGAATACTCATCGAGAAAAATCTCTCAATCGCTTAACATACCTAAATTATAACTCACCTCATTGAGAGATTTACTTAGACATTTAAATTATTAGTAATTTGGTTCTAATTATTATGATTAAAAATTAATAATATAAGAAAAATAAAGGGATAAGAAAAGAGTGGTGCGGCGAACACACATACACAGACAGTGATGAGAATTGAAAATGAAATTTTGATTGAATAAGGAAGAAATTTAAGGGAAGGGGTTTCAAATTAATTTCAAATATTTTAAGAGAATTAATATTTAAGAACATAGGGTGGATGATTAAAACAAAATATGAAGAAGAAACTTTCATTAAAACAAAATTACAAAACAAAGACATACAAGATTAGAACAATGAAGAACACAAAATTATATGAAAATAAAGAGATGAGAAAGTGTCTCTCAAGTGAAAAAATGATTATAGAAGGTACTTTGAAGCCTTTGTAAAGGATTTGGTCGTGCCAATGTATGATCCTATCTTCTGAAATGCCAATCCTTTTGAAGGAGAAGAAGGGGATTTATTTATAGTCTAAGGAGTTGGATTGTTTGCATTCCAAATCTGTTCCTCCATTTTTCTCGCTGGTTTTTCCATTACGATAGCTAAATCTTGAGATATCTTCTTCTTAAAAGTTTTAGATACTAATGTTAGACAACTAAAATAAAAATTTTAAGGCATTTGGACTTACGGAACCAAAGTTATGCCGATTGGAGTAAACTATTTTAATCTATCAATTTCAATCCAGACTTTTCAGAAGGTTGAAATGTGAATGTGTTTATGAATAGTAATATACCCCCAAATAATAATTATTCATTATAAAATGTTGGCCTCACATATCTGAATTTCAAACTGCAAAATCCCAGCTTGGTATGATGACTATATCATGATCAATGTCAAGAATAGTGTCCAGATTTTAATTCCCGGCCAGAATGGTGGGCTGGAATTCAATGCATCATTTTGGACCCTTTTTGTGGTATTTGGACCTTAAAATTTTTATCCAATATTCCCTTGGATTGTCACGAACATATGGTGGAGTTTTATAAAATTTGGGTTCTGGTATTTATCACAGTAACTCAATCATCATGGATGGTCTAGTTTCATAACAGATTCTTTGGGTCTTCTTATGTGGACCATATGACCCTCAAAATGAGTGATTTGGCCAAAGGTACCTTACAATGAAATGTTTTAATTTTAATAAGGAACCATAAAAATAAATAACAATTCAATTTGGATAAGTAGGGTGAGATTTATTGTTAAAACATTAAACAGACATGAATATGGATGAATTCGAATAGTGCTCTAAAATTATATTTAATATTTAAACATTAATATTTCAAAAATTATGAACATTTCATATAAAATCAGTAAAGGTTGTATCTAATAATTTATGAAGATATTAATAACATCAACTCCTCACACTTTTTTCTAGTTCATGTCCTCATGTGCAACAACTATAAAAAACATTACAAAATCATTTTCACTCACCAACAAATATTAAAATTTTGTTTTCCCCAATCAGGGTAGGTTTAGACTATTTCACTCATCTATATTGAATTACACCACAAATTGTTACAGAAATAATGTTCCAAAAAACAAGCCTTTTTTCTTTCTCAAATTTAGAAATGGAAAATGTGGGCGCTCAAAACTCACCCCTCTCATGATGATAAAAATTTATTTATGGAGGTCACTCATTCACCAACCAATAGTGAAAATATTAGAGTTTGAAAGAGCTCTCAACTTCTATTCCCTATCCTAAAGTTCACAAGAATAAATATGTATTTTTAAAGGGTTTTTTATAGCTATGGGATGGTAGGAATTCAGTATTTAAAAGAGTTGAAAGAGGGGTAAAATACAAACATAGAAAAAACATTGCACTATATTTTTGAAATAAAAAATGGAAAGAAATGGAAACACATATTTAATAGGGAACAATTGTGTAAATAAAGACACAAAAGTGGAAGAAAATTTTAAGGGAATGGAAAGATGGAATATTTAAAAAACACAAAATATTTGTAATTTTGTAAGCCCTTGTACTGTAATTCTGTTTTAATGAAAGTTTCTTATTAATTTTCTATTTTAATCATCTAACCTCTATTATTAAATACTAATTCTCTTAAAATATTTGAAATTATGTTGAATCCCCTTCCCTTATTTTTCTTCCTCATTCAATTGAAATTCTATTTTTAATTCTCATCACTATTTGTGTGTGTGTGTGTGTGTGTGTGTGGAGCACCACTCTTTTCTTATCCCTTTTTTTTCTTCTCTTCTTAATTTTTCATCACGATCATTATAACCAGATTATTAATCATTTAATTGGATGAGTAAATCTCTCATTGGGTTGAGTTATAATTTATGGATTTTAAGAGATTGAGGGCTTCTATTCGATGACTATTCTTTAAATTAACATTTTGTATGTTTGACTTAACATGTCATGGATTAATGACTTTTTTTGTTTAATGAGTGGTTTCCATGGATTATTGAAACCCTAAATACAATAACATAAACAATATATGATTAAGATTAGGACCCTAATTTAAGTTAAGGCCCGTATTAAATCCTTAACACTTGAGAGTTCCAATCAACCTCAACTTATGACATGGGTGTTAATTTAATGCAATATAAAGCAAGGCTCAAAAGTAAATGAAAACAAAGAGAAGAGAAAGGGTCTCTCAAGTGAAAACTTGAGTATATAAGGTCCTCACAAGCCTTTTTCAAGGATTTGGTCATGACAATGTATTCTCCTCTCTTATGAAACTCCAACCCTTTTGAAGGAGAAGAGGGGGTGTATTTATAGCCCAAGGAGTTGGACTATTTGCATTAAAAATATGTCCCCCAACTTGTCTCACCGGTTTGGACATTCCTATAGATAAATATCAAGATATCTTCTTCTTAAAAGTTTTAGATACTAATGTTTTCCAACTACTCTAAAAATTCGGAGTCATTTGGACTTATAGAACCAAAGCTATGGGGGTTGGAGTAAACAATTTTAATCTGTCCATTTCAATCAAGACTTTTCAAAAGGTAAAAATATGAATGGGTTAATGAATAGTAAGATTTCCTCAAATAAATATTATTTATTCTATAAAGTTAGCCTAAAATATCTTATATTTCTCACTGCAATATGCCAGCTTGCTTTGATGACTAGATCAAGAGAAATGTCATGAATAGTGTTTGGATTTTAATTCCCATCTAGAATGGTGGGCTTGACTTCAATGCATCAGTTGGGCCCCTTTTGTAATAGTTGGACCTTCAAAACTTTGGGAAGAGTGATTTTTGACCCTCCCAAGACACAACCCATTCTTCTTTTCATTTTGTTTTTATTTTTTATTTTTTTGATTTTATTTTTGATTTTTTTTAACACTTTTCAATATCTTTTGTACAATATAAACATATATACATTCCCAAACCCCACTGAAGGACAACCTCTCTCCCACACTTAAATTGATGATTTCCCTAAATCATATGATAACACGGTTAAAATCAACAAAATGGTACCCAAAATGAAATCCATTCCCCCCACGTTTCAAAAAAAATTCAATGAAAATCCAAGTTGATATTTGGTGGGATAAGGTATTGGGATTTTAATGTGTCTATCAAAGAATAGGTTTTCATAGGCTCTAAGGGGATTTCAAAAGAAGGATAAATGTAAGGTTAATAGGAGGCTATTTGGCTATTTTGATTCTCATGAGATTCCGAAAATGCTTATATCATATTAATGCACACCAAAGTTGGAAATTCAGCTTGAAGATCCACAAACTCAATACTCACAATCGGGGGTAAAAACTCACATGTTAAAAAGATGGACATAGGTGTCCTTGACCTAAATGCTAATATTGTTCCCCGTGGTTGAGGAAAATCATTTTCCCAATCAAAAATTGATAATTCAAAATTTGTTGGTTTGGACATAATATTCTTTATCCAAAGTCATGATGAAAATACAAAATTTTTGAGATGAAAACATGTCTTTTTGGCTCCCCAAGATAGTAGTACAAAATTTCAAATGTGGTTTGTGAGTAATTATGACTCTTTTATTTATTCATTTTTTTTAGTTTTTTTAGTTTTTTTGTTTTTTTTTTTTTTTGCATTGTTGTTTAGTATTTTTTTTAGTTTTTTTAGCATGTTTAAAATACACACCCACACAAAGGAGAAAAATAAAAAGAAAGGGTTTTATAAAGATAGTGATAAAAAATGAAAGAGATAGGAAGAAGACGAAATAGGGAGTTAAAGGGAAATAGGTGCCCCTGGTTTGAATTTGGTGGGTCACTGTCTCCATCTGGTGGTGGGTTGGTGGAATTTGTGGATCTGATGGAAGGAAAGGTTGTTACAGGGATGTGTGTCCTCTCATGGTGAAGCTTTAACTGATGCCCATTAATTGTGAATGTCCTTTTGGAGGAGGGGTCTTGTACATGAACTGCACCAAATGGTTAAACATGAGAAACAATTAAAGGACCTTCACATTGAGAATTAAGTTTACCTAGGTGAAGTCGAAATAGAGAGTTGAAGAGCAATACCTTTTCACCTTCACGGAATACCTTTTCAAGATGTGTTTATCATGGAGTACCTTAGCCTTTTATTTTTACAGATTTTAATTCTCATAGGAATCAAGTCAAATCTCCTCCAGTTCAGTCAACTGCAACAATCTCTCTTCACCATATTTTTTACAATCAAAATTACAGTTTTTCCCAGGCCAAAAAGACTTCTGTTGGATTTCAAATGGTAAATGAAATGCTTTACCAAATACTAGCCTAAATGGAGACATCCAAATGGGTGTTTTATAGGCAGTTCGATAATCCCAAAGTGCTTCACCAAGTCTCTCTGGATAGTCTTTTCTGGTGGGTTTAACAGTTCTTTCAGGCACTCTTTTGACTTATCTATTAGAAAGTTCATCCATTACATTTGTTTGGTAGTGATATGCAGTTTATGTTTTATGTAAAACACCATAATTTTTCAAAAGATATTCCATTGTTCTATTACAAAAATGGGTTCCTAAGTCACTTATCAAGTAACGTGGTGTGCCAGATCAGTGGAAAATGCGTGTCTTTAGGAACTCCCTAAAAGTAGGTGAATCATCTTTTCTATTGGTTTTGGCCTCAACCCACCTAGAAACATAATCAACCACAAGAATAATGTATGATAATCCATTAGAATTTGGGAATGGTCCCATTAAATTGATTCCCCAGACATTGAATATCTCATAGAAAATTAAAGGCTTTTGGAGAATTTCATTTCTCTTTGAAATTGAGCCAAACTTTGGGCAAGTGAGACATGATTGAAAAATATCATGCGAGTCCTTGAAGAAGAGTTAAGGTTTGAAGAATCCATAGTCTAGGAACTTTTTATAGGTCCTTTTTGGTCCAAATTGGCCACCTCTGGGAAGTGAGTGATAGAATTCTAAGTTGGAGGAATGTTCATCTTCATCAACACCTCTCCTAATTACCATGTCAGCCCCAATTTTCTAAAGTTTATTTTCTTCCCAAAAATAGTGTTTTGAATCACCTTTCAAATTCATTTTTTATTCTTTTAAAAACTTTTTAGGAAAAACACCAGAATCCAAGTAATTTACAATTGGGTCATACCATGGTAACTTTGGAGTGAGAGATTAAAGGTTCTTAGTGCGAAATTCAGGATCAATAATTTCAGAATGAGAAGAATTAGAAATTCTACTAAAGTGATCAGCCACAGGGTTTTATTTCCTAGGTCTATCTTTGATTTCAAGGTTAAACTCTTGGAGAATTAATATCCATATTATAATCCTCGGTTTGGAATCACTTTTATTAATTAAGAATTTTATAGAAGAATGTTCTATGAAGATGATGATTTTGGCACCTAAGAGATAGAGCCAAAATTTATCTAAGGCAAAAACCACTGCGAAAACATTATTTTTAGTGATAGTGTAGTGAGATTGAGTTTCATAAAAAGTTTTTGAGGAATAATATATGAAATGAGGATTATTTTCTCTTCTTTGACCAAGAAAAACCCCAACAACTCTATCAGAAGAATCACACATCAACTCAAAGGGTAAGGACCAATCTAGGGGTTGGATTATTGGGGCAGATGTAAGAGTAGTTTTGAGTTAAATGGTGGATCTCTTTCAAACCTCATCGAAATAGAAATTGAAATCATTTTGGAGAAACCGAGTTAGTGGGAGGGAAATCATACTGAATTTATAGATGAATCGACGATAGAAACAAGAATGACCTTGGAAGGAACGGATGTCTCGAATAAATGTGGGTTCTGAAAGTGATTGGATTACATCTATCTTGGAAGGATCAACTTCGATACCCTATTTTGAAACTATCTGACCTAGAACGATCCCATTTTCAACCATGAAGTTTCATTTTTCAAAATTTAACACAAGGTTACACTTGACACACTTTTTAAGGACTATAAAGAGTTAATGCAAGAACGATTCAAATGACTCACCATAAATGGTAAAGTCATCCATGAAGACTTCCATGCAGTGCTCAATGAATTCAGAAAGGATACTCACTATACACCTCTGGAATGTTGCAGGAGAATTAAAAAGGACAAAATGAATTCTTCTATATGCATATGATCCAAAGAGACGAGTGAATGTAGTCTTTTCATGGTCCTAAGGTGTGATTGGGATTTGGAAGTAGCTGGTGTATCCATCAATAAAGCAATAGTGTAAATTTTTGGATAATCATTATAGCATTTGATCAAGGAATGAAAGAGTGTAGTGATATTTTCTTGTTTCAGCATTTAATTTCCTATAGTAGATGCACACACGCCATTTGTTCTTCACTCAAGTTGTGAATACCTCCCCATGTTTATTTTTGACAACAATAATCCCACCCATCTTAGGTACAACTTGAATTGGACTAACCTATTATCTATCATAAATTGGGTAGATAATACCATCTTTAAGAAGCTTGGTGATCTCTTCCCTAACTACTTCAAGTATGAGTGGATTGAGTCTTCTTTGTGGTTGTCTAATTGGTTTGGATGATTACTCTAGATGGATATAATGCATGAAAATGGAATGTTTGATTCCTGGTATGTCATCTAGGGTCCAACCTAAGGCCTTTTTGTTTTCCTCAAACACTTGAAAAGGTTTAGAATCCTCATTTTCAGTAAGTGAAGAAGAGACAATGACAGGATAAGAGTGATCAGGGAAGAGAAATGCATATTTTAGGTGTACAGGAAGAGGTCTCATATCAGTATCATATCTTATTTGTGTCTTAGACAACTTAGGAATGGAGGAAGGGATTTCAGTGGATTCATATTCATTTTCCTTAATATTGTCCAAGGTGGAGCAATAGATATCAGGGTTGATATGGGATTCAACAGAGTAGATCCTCTATATTGATAGAGTCTATGAATGGGAGGTCCACATCAACTACACCATTTAGGGCTTGGTTAATCATGTTGCAGATTTCACAAGAGCTTATATCATTATAACATGGTGAACATGATGGATTGGGGTTCAATTGACTCTCAAAAGTGTCCTCAGAAGAATGGATTGGGAATGCAGAGTGATCCTTAGATGGGTATCACATGTCTTTGAAAATGTTAAACTTGACCATTTGGTCACCAAATTCCATGTATAAGATGCCTGAATGGACATCAATCTTGGTTTTCGTTGTCATTTGTTATGTTCTTACTATAATTCAAGGGAGATCGAGAAGAGTTTTTCTCACATTCCATGTCAAGGACATAGAAATCAGCTGGGGAGATGAGATCATTCACACGAATAAGGACATCCTCAATTATACACTCAGGACTAGCAGTGCTTATATTGGACAATTGAATGAAAAAACCCATTGGATTTAAGGGTCCAAGACCAAGGTTTGAGAATATAGATTTGGGCATGGCCTTAATTTAGGCTCCTAGATCTATGAGTGTATCATCGAAGTTGAAAATTACAATTTGTCATGGAACCATAAAGGTCCCTAGATCTTTGCACTTTATGGGAACAAACTGCTGGGTGGAAACATTTTAGAAGGTCCTAAGTTTCCTCTTGTGGGTGCATAATTCCTAAAGAAACTTGGCATACTTAGGGATTTTTTTTATGTCATCTAAGAGGGGAATGTTGACTTTAACACATCTAAACATGTCAATCATTTCAAAACTGGGTTCAAAGGACTTATTTGGCTTAGAAATAGCTTGAGGAAAGGGAATTTTATTCCTAAGTGGGATAGAAGGTGGTGAGGGAATGGCTTCATATTCTTTTCCATGTTTCTTTTTATTTTCATTTTCTAGTTCAACATTCAAAGGGGGGTTGGAGGACTTATCTTGAGGCAAAGCAATTTTCTTTCCCGATCTAAGTGAAATTTCACTTACATTACCCTTGTCATTGGGTAATGGTTAAGATGGGAGTTGGGAAGAATTTGATTGTTTTTTTTGGCATATGTGGTATGCAAGTTGATCAATTTGTGTTTTAATGTTTTTGAGGCTAGGATGGGTGAAGGAGGAAAGATCTTCCACTGCACTTTCCCATGGTTTCTTAGAAGAAGAGGCTTGTCCTAGATTGTGATTTCCTTGATTTTGGATCTTAGTAAAGCGATTGTATTGGTTTGGGAATTGGGAAGGCTCCCTAGGATAGTGGAATCCCGGAGGAGTAAGAGGAGGATTGATCCTTTGAGGTTGAGGAACAAAAGGATAAGGTTGATGTAAGTTACCACCACCTTGACCATATTGGAATAGGTTTTGATTTTGATGATGGAACTGAGGGGGATGAGAAATGGTATTACCATACCTCAAGCCTTGTTTGAAGGTAGAATAGAAAGGCTCATAGTGGGGTTGGTTGAAGTTTCTAAAAAACTAACTTGATTATTGAGGGTTGGGGTTCTATTAAACATATACTGCATTGAGCTCCATTATTCCAAATAAATCTGAGGGATCCTCTTGAAGTTATGGACATGTGTTATTTGGATGAGATGGGGAGCTATAGATTCCATAGTTCTTGATAGGTCCATGTAACAAATATTGTGGAGAAGATGAGGTTGTCGCTTTGGATCCCATAGCTAGTTGACGCACAAGACCTGTAAGTTCACTCATCCACTCTGTCATCTTGTTCATCTCTATTTATTGAAAATATTGGGCTTTTTTGACTTGACCATGTGCTTGAGTATGGAATTTTTATGTGTTTTCATCCATGTTGCTTATGAAATCTCTTGCAGTTGCGGGAGTTTTATGAACAAGAGCACCACCACTAGCGGGATCAATGAGGGTTCTCTCCATAGCCAATAACCCCTCATAAAAGTATTGGATTAAGATTTCGTCAAGGATTTGGAGGTTTGGGTAGGTTAACATAATCTTTTTTAACCTCTCCCAGTATTCATGGAGTGATTCATCTGAGAATTTTTTGATAACACTTATTTCCTTTCGAATAGAAGCAGTACGATAAGAAGGAAAGAATTTCTCTAAGAAAAGTCGATTCATGTCAATCCATGAGTTTATGGAACCAGGAATGAGGTAATAGAGCCATAAATTAGTGGTTTCGTGTAGGGAGAAAGGGAATTCTTGGAGTTTTATTTGTTCCTCAGAAACCCCTTGAGGCTTCACGGTAGAGAACACCACTTGGAACTCTTTAAGGTAGAGATGTGGATCCTCATTGGCTAGCCCGTGGAAATGAGGTAGAAGATGAATCAAACCCAATTTCAGTTTGAAGTCAGCCTCTATATTTGGATATTTAATACCAAGGGGTTGGTAATTCATATCAAGGGTAGCAAGTTCATTAAGTGTTTTTTCCCTAGGATTAGACATATGTAATTCAATTGGTTGTATAAGGATTGGTTCTTGGATGAGTTGATTATCTCTTATGTTCTTCCTAAGTTGGTGAATATTTCGCTCTATTTCAGGGTCAAACAAATATGATGGATTTTTTGGGAAGGTACGGTGCATTTAGATAGATTTTGGAAGAAATAGGAAGATGGTTTTTTATTTGTGTTTTTTTTCTTTTATAATTTTTATGGGAAGGTCGGTTTTTCATTGTTTCTTTTTCATTTTTTTTTTAAATTTATTTTTTCTATTTTTTTACAATAACCAAAAATGAAAGACTAGTTAATGCACCATCCCCAGCAACTGAACCATTTGAAAGTGCATCTGATTGTCTCATATCGACCGTTCAAGGTTCTGGTGCTCTGCTAATGTGTATAGCAGCACTCGGGTAAAATCCTCAGTGATGATACATTTTAATAGTCGATTGTTTTTAGTTGATTGTATTTTGATTAGGGGGGTTGTTTTCATAGCTTAATTGAAATTATTGATTGATTAAGATTTATTTAAAAATAAATAAATATTGGGGTGAGTTCATCATTAGGTACTTAAGCTTGTGATATCCTTGGGCCTTACTTTATATTGAATTAAATTAACATCCATGTCACAAGTTGATGTTTATAGAAATTCCCAAGTGTTATGGCTTTAATCCATGCCTTAACTTAACTTAGGTTCCTAATAATTATCATATATTGTTTATGGTAGTGTATTTATGGTTCTAATAATCCATGGAAACCACTTATTAAACAAAACAAGTTATTAATTCATGACATGTTAAGTCTAACATACACAATGTTATTTCAAAGAATACTCATCGAGTAAAAGCTCTCAATCGCTTAACATCCCTAAATTGTAACTCACCCCAATGATAGATTTACTAATCCATTAAAATGATTAGTAATTTGGTTATAATTATTATTAATATAAATTAAGAAGAGAAGCAAAAAGAATGGGATAAGAAAAGAGTGGTGCGCCGAACACACACACACAAACAGTGACGAGAATTAAAAATAGAATTTCGATTGAATGAGGAAGAAAAATAAGGGAAGTGGTTTCAACTTAATTTCAAATATTTTAATATAATTAATATTTAAGAACATAGGGACTATGGTTAAAATAGAATATGAAGAAGAAACTTTCATTAAAATATAATTACAAAACAAGGACTTACTAGATAACAACAACGAAGAACACAAAAGTAAATGAAAAACAAGAGGATAAAGGGTCTATAAAGTGAAAACATGAGTATGGAAAGTCTTAAAAAGCCTTTTCAAAGGCTTTTTTGTGCCAATTTATTCTCATCTCTTCTGAAATTCCATCCCTTTGAAGTAGAGGTGTGGGATTTATTTATATCCCAAGGAGTTGGACTGTTAGCTTTCCAAATCTGTCCCTCCACTTGTCTCGCCAGTTTGGCCATTCAGATAGCTGAGTCTTGAGATATATTCTTCTCAAAAGTTGTATATACTAAAGTAGTATGGCTACTCTCAAATTTTGGAGGCATTTTGACTTATGGAACCAACGTTATGGCGGCTGGAGGAAACAATTTTAACATGTCCATTTCAATCCAGACTTTTCATAAGGCCAAAATGTGAATGGGTTTATGAATAGAAATATGCCCTCAAATAAAAATTATTTCTTCTACCAAGTTTGGAACACATATCTTATATATCACAATGCAAAATACCAACTTGATTTATGACTAGATCATGATCAATGTCATGAATAGTGTCTGGATTTTAATTCCTAGCCAGAATGGTGGTCTTGACTTCAATGCATCCGTTGGGACCCTTTTTTGTAGTTGGACCTTAAAATTTTTATCCATGATTTCTTTGGATAATAAAGAACGTATGGTTTAATTTCTTAAAATTATGGAATCATGATTTATCCTAGTAACTCAATCATCATGGATACTCCAGTTTCTTCACAGATTCTTTGGGTCTTCTTGTGTGGACCATATAAATGTCCAAATGGATGATTTGGACAAAGTTCCCTTATAATTAAATGTTTTAATTTGAATACGTAACCCTAAAAAAGAAGAATCATTCAATTTGGATAAGTAGGGTGAGATTTATTATTAAAGCATTAAATGGACTTGAATATGGATGAATTAAAATATTGCTCTAAAATTATATTTAATATTAAAAAATTAATATTTCAAACAAATTATGCACATTTTATATAAAATAAGTAAATGTGGTATATAATTAGTTATAAAGATATTAATATCATCAATAGGGTATGTATGAAACCTCCCTGAGGATCAATCCCAACCAATGGTAAACCTTGGTGATCACCTTTCTAGGGTTCACTTTCCCTGATCTGACCTTAGTAGTGTCTAGGTCAACCTTTGCAGTGTGATATCTTCAACATATGGGACACACCACCTCAGGTCCATCCTCATTGGACATCCTGTTCCATTATCTGGTAAGCCTTCCAGGTGCTCCAGCCTAGGGATGTACCAATCTGATACATCTCTATGGGATGTTTTGATCACTCTTATTTTGTCTCTACAAGATGTTAAACTCGTGGAATACCTTGTTTTCAATATGATATTACTAAGGAAAACCTAGGAAGACATTACTTTGGTGTAACCATCTCTACTAGATGTTAAACATGTGGCATACCCTGTGTTAAGCATGGGAAGCTGAGGAAACCCTCAGGTACATGCCTATGGAATATAATTCCCTGCACTGGACATGGGAGGCCTCGGGCTTCTGCCCCTAGAGTAGCCCTATAATAAGGCGAAGAAACCAAAATGCATTAGTGTTTCTCCATCCAGACACACTAGTGATGTCCAACGTAACTACTCCCCCAATCGAAGGTTGCTTCCTTGACTTTACCCCTTGAAATGTCTGGACAAAAGTGGTCTAATAAAATGGTGCCCATGAAGATATGGCACCGAGGAAGAGTTTCAAGAACAATGACTTAAATATTTAAGGGAGACCCAGACTAGGTGATTAATTTTAAAGAGGAATCCATAGAAAGAGAGACTGACAACCCATTATCCTATTTTGATCGAAGAGAAAATGTCACTGAATAAGTGAAAGATGCCGCCCACCTTTGGAAAGCAGGAATGCGGGGAAATAGCCAGCGCATCCCAATCAACAGATGTCCACCCCAACGAAAGTGTCAGAAACAGAAATGGTGAACCTGACATGAATTGTTTCCTTGATGTAGAGATTTTTAGCGTTCGAGACATCAGAAGATAAGCGTGTCGCCGGATCCAGTTATCTGGTGCGAGGTCCTGCCAAAAAAATAGTAGGTGTTCCATAAAACTCCCCAGATATTGGGGCAGTTGAACATTGGGAATCCCTGTCTAAAGTGTTATTATTGTGGATCCTTCTTACCAATCATGGGAGACGAAAAGGTGATGGGAAATTGATGTCACTTTCCTCTTTTTAGTGCTAATGGTCAAATATTTCTGCTTTGTAGGACCCAAGATGCTATGTTAAGAAACTGACCACCACCCACCCACAGACGCAGTGGTTGGGGCAACACCAACGTAGTGATCCCACACAAATCCATCCCTTCTGCGGTGGCCACCGCATCCACTACTGCTGGGTGCCCACGCCCTATCTCACCATTTAAATGCATTCAAAGGAGGGTGATCAAAGACCTAGTTTGATGGTATGGAGAAGAAGGGATTATCCCAACTCAAGATATGTATCGTAAAGACCTATAGGCTTCTACACTTCACCATAATCGCTGCCCCAAAGGGTGGCGCATAGAGCCTCTACTCACCACTCCAACCTACAATTGTTTCAGGATTCTCTCCTCAGAACTCTTTGACCACTTGCTCCCTTATGAAAATGAGGTTTGGAAAGTCCAAGACATCCCAGTTGTGATCTCGTCCCAGGTACTGCCAAGGTGGCTCCCACCAGACCGTATCAGTGCCACCATATAGTCCCACAGGATTAGGAGTAGGCAAGTTATACACCTACAACACTATCCCCAATCCAGTTAACCTGACACCAATGTCGGGTGAAAGATGAGGAGGATGCCCGTCCAGGGGCATCATAATCAAAGGCTACAGTGGCATGTTCCACCGCCAATGCATACTATCAATGCCTAATTTATACTGAACAAGTCCACTTATATGCCTGACCCGGATTGAGGCCCCAACCACCCCATGTGCAGGTTGGGATAACTCTCTTGGTTGCTAACAAAAATAGTACCCATCGCAAGCCAAACCACGATAATAACATCCAACATGGATTTCCTCCCCATTCCACCATCAATCTGGGTCAACGCTATCCTCGTCGCACTAACATCCAGCATGGAGGATTCTTTCACACCTATGATCCTAGGTATGGAGTTGTTTCTCCTATCTCAAGTCACTAATGTGAGGATCCTCCTTGTTTGGTTAACCATAAGCATGGAGTTCTTCCCCATGTTATTATTGTAATTGAAGAAGGTCCTCATCCAAGAAATCAGAGAAGCGTTGGTCATCCCTACTTCATTGGTATCCAACGGGGAGGTCTTCCCTATGCTCAGTTTCACTGGTATAAAGGCCCCCCTCGTACTATCACTGCTAAGGGAAAAAAACATGGAAGTACTTTACATGATCCCACCATCTCCAATGAAGGTCCTACCCGCTCTAACACTTCCTGTGGAGGTTGGCCACATGCATCTGGCAGTGGACATAGAGGCCCTCCCCATGTTCCTTTTGACATTTTTTCAGGTGCTCCTTGTACCCCAACTCACCTAGGCGGAAGTACTCTCTTCCCTAGTATCATTTCGGCCAAAGAACCCCCTCATGTAGAAAAACTACCCTATCATGAAGAACCATCCCCGGGTAAGAGGGCAGGTCACCACCACCAAAGGAAGAATACTGAGAAGTTTTAGACCGTGGTTAAACTGGTTCGCTTCTCAGACTCTAAGGCAGAGTATGATTCAATGGGGTAACTTTCACCTTGATCATCTATGTCGGGGGATGGGGTAGGAATAAGGCATATAAGCCTCATCCTTCTGCAAAGTGAGGTCCACTAGATCCTTGCATCTCTCCAAATATACATCCAAGAGGAGGAAGATTTTGCCTCTTTCTAATGAATGGCCATGAAATCCTCCATATCGTCAATAAGATCATTCTCTACCTCAACCAGAGATCATGGAGAGTTGTTCTGGGGACTAATAGAGGACAAGTAATAGCATGACCCATTGTTAGTAACCGCAACCCCTAAATGGGAAGCTATGGCCGCTAGTCCATTTTACCAAGATGTGGTGTCTCGGTCCTTGCATTCTATGGAAGACATCCCAAGATGCGGTAGCTTGTTATCTCTCTCTCCATATTCTCCACTTCTCAGTCTATCATCGCAACGGTCTACTTTAGTACCATTACTGGTCCCTCAGCCACCCTCAGTTGATGAAAGGGTCAAGAAAGGGCAGGATCTCGAATCTGTGCCAAGGAGCTTATGGGACTTCCTTCCAGCGGACCATTTCCCAAGGATGTTCTGGCCAATTGAAACCACAAACTTTAGTACGTCGTAATATCTTACCTAGGAGGAGGTCATGGGCTTTTGCCAAACCCTTTGGTAAATGCACTTCCAACTCTTTCATCGAAGGGTGTCTTACCCCAAGATCCAAGGACACTTTGATGACATCAACTAACAATGTTTCATGGTCAAATTGGCTTCACTCCCTGTTTCTCAACACCCTGAATCACCTGGTCTCCATCGAACCCTCTGGTAATGATGCATCCAGAGCTTTAAAGTGCTCCATAGAATTAATAAGATGGCCTCCCCCAATGTCCATATCCATGTTTGGCGGTAGTATTTTTCCCTTCATTTCAGTTTTATCCAGCGTCAGCCTTGTTGCGGAATCGTCGGGAGAAACAACGATAGAAACGAGGAAAAACGAAAAGAAAGAAAGCACAGGACACGAGGATTTACGTGGTTTGGGAAAAATCCATACGTCCACGGGAGAGGCAGAATTTCACTATGATTCGGTAGCACAAAATTACAGAGGATTTCAGACATAAAACCCTAGCCCGAAATGGGCTATAAAACAAATGGAGAAGACGATCACCATTCGAAAAGTGGTCTGCGTCACTACAGTGAACTGCGACTGGCTTTGTCAAAAGCACTACAGTAAAGTTGACCCCAAAGTCCACACCGCTATAGTGCCTATCAGTGTCGGTCGGTCAGCTCCGCTATAGTGGTCAGCATTGCTACAGTGTCGGACAGCTCCGTTACAGTTGCGGGCCACAAGCATTCGGCCCAACCGGATCGGGCAACACCAATCCAACAATCTCCCACTTGTAGCCTGATCCGCTGCACTGCTATGCTTCGATGCAACTGATGAAGACAACTTACTTAATCTAAGTTCTTCCTCTTCTTCACTCACCAGTTGCATGCTTTCCATTCATAGATTCATGAAATACAAACTATTTTCCTCTTGTGATCCTAGTAAGTCCTCCATCATTCTGCCTCTCATCCTCCATTCATCAGTGGAGACCAAAAGAGGCACAGCAATGCCTCAACTTCTGTATCACCATTGGCTTTGTCAACATGTCTGCTGGATTATTGGTTCCACAGATCTTCTGCATTGTCAGCAACCCATCCTGTATCAAACCTCTGATGAAATGGTATTTCAACTGAATGTGCTTCGTCCGGGCATGAAATACTGGGTTCTTGGAAAGATGTATTGCACTCTGACTGTCATAGTGCAGTACATTCTCCTCTCTCTTTCTTCCCAATTCATCCATGAAGCTCTTCATCCAAACCATCTCTTTCCCAGCTTCTGTTACAGCAATGTATTCTACCTCTGTGGTGGATAAAGCCACCACCTTCTGCAATTGTGATATCCAACTTACCACATTTCCTGCACAGGTAAAAACATAACATGTGGTACTCCTCCTGCTGTCGACATCGCCTCCAAGGTCAGCATCCACATACCCCTGTAATGAAGTTCCTTTCCTAAAGCATAGATATACCTCCTTGCTGCCTTTCAAATACCTTAGTGTCCACTTCACAGCTTCCCAATGTTGTTTTCCAGGGTTAGCCATATACCTGCTCACAACTCCCACTGCATGAGCAATGTCAGGTCGAGTACAGACCATGGCATACATCAGGATTCCCACAGATGATGCGTATGGAACTTTTTCCATGTACTCCACCTCTTCTGCCGTCTTCGGTGATTGCTCCTTTGATAGTTTGAAGTGGCTCGCCAGGGGAATAGAGACTGCCTTTGCTTCCAGCATGCTGAATCTTCTCAGAACCTTCCCAATGTAATCATCTTGTGACAACATTAAAGTTCCAGTTGTGCGGTCTCTCTTGATCTTCATTCCCAGAATCTTGACAGCTTCTCCAAGATCCTTCATTTCAAACTCCTCATCCAACTTCCCTTTCAACTCATTAATCCTCTGCATACATGATCCTGCAATGAGCATGTCATCCACATACAGAAGCAATATAATATATTCATCACCGAAAGACTTGATGTAGCAACACTGATCCATGCCACATCGTTTATATTCATTTTTAGACATAAATGAATCAAACTTCTTGTTCCACTGTCTCGGTTCCTTCTTCAGTCCATATAAGCTCTTCTGGATTTTGCACACCAAGTCTTCCTTTCCAGACTCTACATATCCCTCTGGCTGCTGCATGTAGATATCTTCCTCCAAATCTCCATGAAGGAAATAAGTATTGACATCAAGTTGCTCAAGGTGAAAATCCTCTGACACCACAATGTTGAGAACCACTCGAATGGTGGTAAGCTTCACTACTGGTGAGAATATTTTTTTGAAATCCACTCCCTCCTTCTGTTGGAATCCTTTCACCACCAGCCTTGCCTTAAACCTCTTCTTTCCATCATGATCTTTCTTCACCCAGTAGACCCACTTGTTCTGCAATGCTTTCTTTCTTGCTGGTAGGGATGTCAACTCCCAAGTGTTATTGTCATGCAATGAGGAAATCTCCTCCTTCATTGCCAGCTCCCACTTGCTTGACTCCTTCAGCTGCATTGCCTCTTCAAAACATTTTGGTTCTCCACCGTCAGTCAATAACAGATAATGCAATGATGGTGAATACCTCTGCACGGGCCTTCTCACCCTTGATGATCTCCTCAACTCCACTGGAGTAGTAGGTTCCACCGGTTCGGATCTCTCAAGCTCATCCACACCTTCAAGCTCCACTTGCTTTTTGCATTCTGATTCAATGTTCCCATTTTCATCTTCAACTTCATGGCGATCTTTGTACATGACACCTTCATTGAATACCACGTTTTTTCTCCTGATGACCATCATGTTGAGATCATCCCAAAAGTGATACCCAAACTCCTCACCACCATAGCCAATAAAGAAACATTTTTTGGACTTGGCATCAAGATTGTCCCTTGTATTAGCATCAACATGAACATATGCTAAACTGCCAAAGACTCGTAAATGTGAGTGTCTTACCACCTTACCAGACCAGAGTTCCTCGGGTAGACATTCCCCCATTGGCATAGAGGGACTCCTGTTTATGAGATATGCTTCCATATTCACTGCATCAGCCCAAAAGGTCTTGGGTAATCCCGAATGCAGCCTCATGCTCTTGGAATGTTCATTCAGTGTCCTATTCATCCTTTCTGCCACACCGTTCTATTGTGGTATTCCTGGGATTGTCTTCTCCCACCGAATTACATTTTCAGAACAAAATTCTCTGAACTCTTGATTGCCATACTCTCCACCGTTGTCAGACCACAAACATTTCATCTTTTCTCCTGACTCGTTCTCCACCATGACTTTCCACTTCTGAAATATCTTAAACACATCAGATTTGTTCTTCATAAAGTAAACCCAAACCTTCCTCATTGAGTCATCGATGAATGTAACATAATATTGTGACCCTCCGAGAGATGGTACTGGTGTAGGGCCCCAAACATCTGTATGAACCAGGTCCAGCTTTCCGGCCTTCGGTGTTCTGCCTCCTTTTGCAAAGGACACCTTCTTCTGCTTTCCAAAGATGCAATCTTTAAAAAATCCTACTTCCACCGACTTCAGCTCGGGTAGCAATCCTTTTGTTGCCAACACCTTCATCACCTTTTCACTCATGTGGCCGAGTCTGTAGTGCCACAATTGAGAACCTCCGACAGCTTCGAGTGATGCAGCCATGTCTATGAAAGTTTCTGTCATGTTGTACAGGGTGCCATTCTTTTCTCGCCGAGATATGACCATATCTCCTCGGGTGATATTCCATGCACCACCAGTGAACGTGGTACTCAACCCTGCATCATCAAGTTGTCCCACAGAAATGATATTTCTTCTTAAACCAGGGATGTACCTCACGTTTTCCAGAACCAGCAAGCTCCCACTATTGGTCTTGATCCGTTCATCTCCTTTCCCCACAATCTTCAAGGGCTCGTCATCAGCAAGATGCACCTTGCCAAAATTTCCAGAAACAAAATTGTTCAGGAAACCCTTCTCCGATGTAGAATGGAAAGACGCCCCAGAGTCTAAAATCCAAGACTCCATCGGGCTGTCCACACTGAGCAGTAGCACATTATCAGTTCCTTCAGCTACCGCGTTTTCTCCACTAGATTCAGGTCCCTTCCGGTTATCTCTGCACTCCTTCTTGACATTTCCTTTCTTCCCGCATGTCCAGCAGGTAGGACTAGGCCCCTTTGCCTTGTCTCTGCTCTTTCCTCTCGACTTCGATCGTCCTCTGCGATTGTCCCACTGTGGGTACCTTCCTCTTCCTTCAAAGTTTAAAGCAGAACCAAAGAATCTGCCTGATTCTCTTCTTCGAACATCCTCACTAAGGATTAGGTCCCTTATATCTTTCAGAGCCATCTTTGTATTCCCCAAAGTGCTGCTCACAGCTGTTACAGTTACTTCCCAACTTTCAGGTAACGAAGATAATAAAACTAGAGCGCATACCTCATCACCAAGATCAATGTCCACCGATGACAATTGACTTATGATGGTATTGAACTCGTTGATATGATCTGCAACAGGTCTCCCTTCAACCATTTTCAGCTTGAACAATCGTCGTATCAAATGCACCTTATTTGCCGCAGAAGGCTTCTCGTACATATTTGTGAGGGCTTTCATCAGGTCCAACGTCGTCTTCTCTTCTCTGATGTTGAATGCCACGTTTTTGGCCAACATCAGGCACACAAAACCTAGAACATGTCGATCCAGTAGCTCCCACTCCGACTTCTCCATGTCCACTGGCTTCACACCCAGAAGCGGAAAGTGCATCTTTTTCTGATAAAGATAATCCTCAATCTGCATCCTCCAGAAACTGAAATCAGTTCCATCGAAGCGATCGATCCTCACTTTGCCTTCATCCAGAGCCATCGTTGGAGAATTCCGAACTTCCCTTTGATACCAGTTGTTGCGGAATCGCTGGGAGAAACAACGAAAGAAACAAGGAAAAATGAAAAGAAAGAAAGCACAGGACGCGACGATTTACGTGGTTCGGGAAAAATCCCTACGTCCACGGGAGAGGCAGAATTTCACTATGATTCGGTAGCACAAAATTACAGAGGATTTCAAACATAAAACCCTAGCCCGAAATGGGCTATAAAACAAATGGAGAAGACGGTCACTATTCAAAAAGTGGTCTGCGTCACTACAGTGAACTGCAGCTGGCTTTGTCAAAAGTGCTACAGTAAAGTTGACCCCAAAGTCCGCACCGCTACAGTGCCTGTCGGTGTCAGTCGATTAGCTCCGCTACAGTGGTCAGTATTGCTACAGTGTCGGACAGCTCCACTACAGTTGAGGGCCACAAGCATTCGGCCCAACCAGATCGGGCAACACCAATCCAACAAGCCTGACTTGTGAGGTGATATTAATGATTTTCCTTCCGATGCAGTAGAAGTTAACATGGTCGACCTATCATAAGAAGAAATTGAAATAGAACTCCTTTAATAGAATTTACCCCCTGGGGCAGGGCCGCACTTGTTGGGTCCTTTGGGTAGGGCTACTCACCAGCAAATAAATTTACTTGTTCTTCCTGTACCTTCTATGTCATTATACCTCGATCGAAAACCCAATAAGGGTAAAGAGCATGTTGGGGTCGTCAAACCCTCTAACCCGTATAGCTCAGTGAAAAAGATGGAAGATGGACCCTAAAAGGCTGCATTGCATCAATAGATCATGGAACATAAAAATATGGTTGATAACCTTCTCGTTGAATGTGCCACAGAATGACGACCATAATATCGTAATCCTCAACCAAGGCTGTAGGGGTAGTTACAGCCTCCCCCTGCCAAGTTTCCTCCTAGTGACCTTGACCATCATTCCCACATTGATAGGGTAGAGTCCAGAGTTTATGGAAAGAGTGAATTATATGCATCACCGAATCCATCCAAATTGTGTGATAACCCACCTTGGGACCCAGCTCAGGTTCCCCCAGCCACTCCACAAGTCATTCCCCGGGTAGTCCCAAAATTCATCCCACTAGTGGATCCACGAGCCGTTGGGCTTTTCTGTCATGTTGAAGAACCTACCAACGCACTGGGTTTTAGAGATCCTTTCCAAGATAGGGATCCATACCAAGGTGATCTGATGGACTCTTCCATTTCTTGCCTCGATGCCCTAGAAGCTCGACAGGTGGAAATCCTACCTGATGGAAAGCCACACCCGGCATGGGGTGATGATATGCTAGCACACCCTAGTTTCGAAAATCCTACCTTCTTCCCATTTAATGGGATGGGTGACCCACTACAACATCTATACCACTTTATTTCAAGGTGTGTACCCATGATTGGAACTCCAATGTAGTAGGAGGCCGCCAAGATCTGGTGTTTCATACAGACTCTAGAAGGGTCTGTGTTTGTCTGGTATAGCTAGCTACCCATCAGGTTAGTATCATGTTGGGAGAATCTTTATAGGAATTTTCCTTACCAGTTCAATTACACCACCTGATATATGAGTATTTCTAACTTCTTCAAGTGAAAGTAGAGGCTTGACAAGCACGTCATAGAATTTTTCACCAGGTGGAAAGACCTCACGTATTCCATTGATATGACACTGACTTAGGAACAGATGCTAACAATGTGTGTGGGGAACTTAAAAACTGAATTGGTCCCTTGTCTAATCACTCAAAACTACCCAGGGGGATTTCAAAATTTTTTTTGACAAAATCCACTAGCTGGAGGAAGCCTTGCATCAGGCCAAGCAGGCACATCCATTGCCTCCAGTAGTTCCCACGAGAAGGGCCGCTAAAGAAGATCCCACTGCGGTAGCACAAATATAGGCCCCCAAGAAGGTGGAGTTATTACCACCACCTCCATAGACTCACTAAGGCCCACCACCTCAAGAACATCCTCTGAACCAGTACCGCCCACCTTAAAATCTGCAAGCGCCCAACGTAATGCGTCGCTGCCACTTAGGATAAATGATCAGGTTCCACCTCTTTGACAGGCTCCTCAAGCCCCTCATCAGTGCTAGGCTACTTTTTCCCCATTCCCAGATATAAATAACTATAGCTACTTATTTAATGAGTCTCATGTCCTTGATTATTTTGGAAGCACCTTGGATCAGGGAATCCTATGATTTCAAGAATGTCGGAGGCCCAAAGAGGCGGATCATACTGATCACCCAAACTACTGCCCCTATCACCAGATCCTTGGCCACGCCCTCAAGAAGTGTTATGTGTTTAAAGACTATATCCAAGACTAGGTTGATAACAACATAGTCAGGTTATGTCCAACCCTGTCACAGGTGGCATGCGTGTTCATAAATCCTGACAGTGACAGTCACAGCGAAGGTGAGTGGTAGCATGTTCCTAACCATGGGTCACAAAAACACAATGATCAGATGGACCGTAAGGCAGTTGCCGGTGCCCATGGTATTATCCATGCACATTTGAACAAACCTGATCCTTTAGAAGTCACCATGTTACCCACATCCACTACTCAGTATTTCGCTTTCCAGAAGGTCAAGCATTGGTGACGCAAGGGAAAGAAAATTCCCCCACTATTTCCATCCTCATCCCATACTCTTGATGATTTCATTCCCCCGGAGATTGAAATTACCCCCAAAACACCCCCAATGATGAATAATTATTCAAGTGATAATCCAGGGTATGCTTCGGTCAATTTCATGGAGCTAGTAAACCCCGACATGGTTCTTGATGATGAGGAGTTCTAGATGGATCCTCCCAATGTCCCCAGCCGACACCAGCATCGAAGACGTTGTGGTTATGTGAGTCGTCAGAATGCCTTGCATAGTTATTCTAGCCCATTTTTTCATTCCACCAAAACCAGGTAGTATGCCCAGTGTAGAGCTCAGCACACACAACCTTCTCATCATGTTTCATATTATCCTCCTTCACTGCTATTTTTACTACTCGATCAGGTAGAACCACCACGGTCAAGCTCCGATCAAACACGTTCTGTTGCAGATTGGCCTTAGAAATTTTTCCCTCATCTGGTATTCACTCTATGTGGTTAGACTAGTGAACAATTTGAAATTTCTAGCACCATCCAGAACCAACCGGTTCAACCATCAGCACTGGACCAACCTCATGTTGCAGAGCAAACTCCCGTCAGTAGAGGCTTATGTCTGGCATATAACTATGATATTCTCAAGCATATTTCCATAATTCCTATGAATATATCAATACTCAAAGCTCTTATCTTTTCAATAGATATACGTGAATCCCTTACATAGGCTTTAAGAAGCCCCATCCAGTTTGAGGTAGAGGTAGCTACCGCAGAAGCCTTCTATGTTGAGGCAGTTGAGCATGCAGAATGTCAAGCCATTATCTATTTATCTGGAGAATATTAAGGATACCTTATATAAGGAAATATTTTCCCACTATACATCAATGGAAATTTCAATTGTATGGAGGTTCATCGTTGTCTTATCGACACAGACTCGGGGATCAACCTTATCCCAACATAGACACTCCTCAAGATGGGGATGTCTGAGGCCAATGTGAGTCCCTCTAACAAGAATATTTGAGGTTATGACAGGATAGAATAGAAACCATTTGGAAAGATCTTCCAGAAGACTCAGTTCAGTGGTCTAGTTTCTAGCACCGAGTTTATGGTTGTCTCATAAGATACTACTTACTACACGTTAATGGGTAAGACCTGGATCCACCTACATGTGGCAGTCCCTTCCTCATATCACCAATGCCTTATGTACTCCCTTAATGGTTGACTAGGAGTGCTCCAAGGTGATGCATCTCCCTTTTATTCTTGTTAAACTTGATACTTGGATTCCAAATATTACAAGATCAAGGATAGGAAAATTTTGGCTAATGAGGTTGAACACGCTATGGTTACGACAGACCCATCGACAGACCAGCATGATGCCTACATTTTCCTGGTCTACCGA
Organism: Viscum album; assembly: GCA_963277665.1. Lineage (NCBI taxonomy): Eukaryota > Viridiplantae > Streptophyta > Magnoliopsida > Santalales > Viscaceae > Viscum > Viscum album. The sequence goes on along the minus strand of OY728158.1, from coordinate 1,890,618,312 downwards.
TTCGAGGCCACGAACCTAGATTTAGGTCATTTCTTTTTTGCCTTTAGAACTTGGGGGAAGTGAATTAACAAGTTTATGGAGTGTCGGGAGATCACCTCGTATTCCTACAAAAATCAGGCTCGGGTGATCCCAAAGCCCCCTACTCCCATAAGGTATCGGGATATCCACCCCATGGAAATGAAAATACATCATACTTTCTTTATTCACCATGATGGGATAAATTGGATCAATCTAACACACCATTATTGCTTTTATATCATCAAATGTGGCCCCTGGGTCGAAGGCTAGATGGTATCGGGTCGACAGCTTTCATCACTGTGGTTTCAGCAGAGCAGGAATCCCCTAATGAGGTGTCCACTACCGCATAGGTTGGTGATAGTTTCCTATCAGGGTCTATCAACTCAAAAGATTTGACTTATTACAATGATCCCTCCCCCATGGATAAAGAATAGGATTTGTAGGATTCTCCTCCCACGTTCAAAGATGGTGTCTCCACCTCGGTCGATGAATTGCTACGGGTGAACCTCGATGATGATACATATCTGAAACCAAAGTTGATCAATGCCTCTATGCCTTTCGAAGAGAAACAGTGATTAATGTATTTCTTGAAGCAACATCATGATGTATTTTATCAGAGTTATGAAGAGATACTAGGGTTAGATCCTCAGGTTATCATCCACCATCTCAGTCTTCCAGCAAATCAGCGTGGGTTCAAACAGCCTTCTAGAAAGATGCACCCTTATCTAGGAGCTATGGTCAAGGATGAATTGATAAACTCATAAAATCCAACATTTTCAAGGAGTTTCAGTACCTCATATGGTTAGCTAACATTTTTCCAATTATAAATAAGAATGGATAGTTCAGATTCTGTATCAACTTCTCAGATCTCAACTATCACTATCTGAAGGATGACTTTCCCCTTCCTATGACAGAACTACTGATTGATGCCACCATAGGGTTCTAGGATCTCTCCTTTATGGATGGTTATTTTGGATATAATAGAATCTGAATGGCCCCGAGGATGAATATTCTACCACCGTCAGGCCACCACAAGGCACTTTCTGCTACCAGATAATACCCTCCGGTTTAAGGACTACAGGTTCCACCTTTGAACATGCCATGCATTTCATATTCAAGACAATCCTCAAGGAATTGGTGAAATTCTATGTGGATGATCTGGTGGTCAAATCACTTTTACATGAAGACCTTCTCAAAGATCTTGAGAAAGTGTTCATCTTCCTCCATTCTTGTCATCTAAAGATGAACCCCTGGAAGTGTTCCTTCAAGGTCACCTCCAGAATGTTTCTTGAATTTTTCATTAGATATAGAGGCATCAAGATCAATACGGAGAATATCAAGGTCATAAGTCAGATGTCGCCTCTGGGCAACATTTGGGAGCTTCGAGGATTTCAAGTACACTTAGCATATATACGCCGATTCATCAAAAATCTGGCTGGAAAGTGTAATCCCTTTTCTCGGCTCATAGAGAAGGTTGTTGATTATCAATGGGATGAAGAGTGTTATAGCTCTTTTGAGAACATTAAGAAACACTTGTTATGTCCTCTAGTTCTGATTCCACCCATCCTAGGAAAGTCACTGGCCATCAATGTGACTACTCTAGAATGATCTCTTGGAACCCTTCTCGCCCAGAAGAATAATGAGGGAATAGAGAACAGTTTATACTATATCAGTCGCATACTACTCAATACGAATATCAGATACTGCTCTATCGAGAAAAGATTCCTGGAACTAGTATTCACAAGGAAGAAATTAAAACATTACTTGTAGAACCATGAGATATAGTTGGTGTCCCAAGTGGATCCATTGAAGTACATTCTGATCTTTTCTATGTTAACAGGTTGTATAGCTCAGTGGGAAGTGATCCTTTAACTGTTTGACATCAATTTTGTCCCCTAGAAGGCTATCACAGGGTAGGCATTCAAAAACTTCCTTTCCTCCTATCCATTTCCCATAGAGAAGTCTCTAGATATTGATTTTCTAGATGAGGTAATCCTCTTAGTAGATCAAGTCATTTTGTGTTGGAAAATTCACTTTGATGGAGCTTCCCGAAGCCTAACGCAGAATACTCAATGATCCCAGACTAAACAAAGTGGCCCTAGGTATTGCCTTCATAACACCAGCTCAAGATTTCATACCATATTCATTCCTGTTGTTAGAAGGTTGTACTAACAATGAGGTGGAGTACCAGTCTCTCATCACTCATCTTGAGCTGGCCCTCGAGATTGACATTTCCCACTTGTATGTGAAAGGGGACTCTGAACTAGACATCTAGCAGATCAAAGGTGGCAATGTCATCAGGAAGCTAGAGCTCATACCACTGTTAGAGCATTCCTGTTAGTTGATGGCCCAGTTCACTTCTCGGCTAGAAGTTACTCATGTCCCTTGATCACAGAATAGTCGAGCTAACACCATGGCTAGCCTGGCTACATTTCTTGTTGAGCTTGACTAGGATGATTTGATTATCCATGTGGCACATCATAGAGTAATCACTATTGTCACTCTAAACAATGACGATGGCATGCATGTAATCCACCTTACATTTTTTGCCTCCACATCAAGACCCCAAGGCCCCCTGTTGTAGTATTGGAATTGACCCCAGACTGGATGACCCCATTTATCGACTATCTTCGGCACTGTAACCACCCAGAAGATCGATATGAGCCTGAGAGAATCCAATGGTGCATAGTGTATTTTAGCCTCCAGAGTTGTCCTAATCTTGAGAAAATCCTCTATAGATTCAGGTTTGGTGGGATTCTATTTTTTTGCATTTAGGGAGTTGATATTGCTCAGTTCATGCAGGAGGTTCATTTCGGTTCCTATGGGGCTCATCAGATAGGGTTGAAACTCTCTCATTAGATCTGAATATTGGGGTATTTTTGGCCCACCATGATCTGTGACTGTGTCAAGTTTTCCATGAGGTTCCATGAATTCTAAATCCATTCTAATTTCATGCATCGATCACTAGAACCTCTCCACACTACTAGGTACTATTGGCTCTTTGCGGTCTGGGGACTCGATTTCATGGGAGCATATTCACCGGAGATAACCTTCATGTGCATGTTCATCCTGACTGCAAAATATTTAATTTCCATGTGGGTAGAGTCAGTTCAAATCAAGGAAGTCAATTCCCATTCTATCATTGATTTTGTGAGATCTAATATCATCTACCAATTCGGAGTCCCTCATGCCATCCTCACCAATAACGACACCAACTTCTGAGCATATGAGTTGAAGAAGTTGTATGCCAAGTACAATATATGTTCTAATCATACCTCTCATTGTCATGCATAAGAAAATGGGTAGATCAAGGCATTCAACAAAACCCTCTCTAAAATTCTGTAGAATATGGTTGGTCAGAACAAGAAGAGTTGGCCGAAAAAACTCCCCAACACTCTCTGGGCTTATCAGACGATGACTTGCAATTCAAATCAGGTGACCCTATATTCCCTGGTGTATAGAACAAAGGTATTCATGCCGATCCAGATTCATTTTCCTTCATTGTGTACAACTCTCTACGATTAGTAAGCACAAGATAAAGTATAAAAAATCTGTCTAGATGAACTGGAAGAGATTGATGAGAATAATCTTTGTGCCCTACACAATATGGAGATGCATTAGAAAAAGATGGAAAAAGCATTCAACAAGAAAGTTCTCCTCCACATTTTCTTAGAAGGTCACATAGTATTTGTAAGGGTTGGTGTCTTGAGAACCAACTGTTTTGTACTTTGATTACATGAAAGTTCACTTATTATATATTGTTCATTGTTCTGCATGACTATAATATAATAATGTCCTGGAATATTTGTTGCATTAACAAGGTCATGGAAGATCCCTGCTATGATGAGAACCTTGAAATGCTATAACAATATTCTTAAATAAAGTTCTGAGGTAGGATGACATACTATAATAGGACACATAGTATACAGACCGTCATGTGCGAGTACTCGTAAGAAGACAAGACTCTCTCTCATGGAGTTCGCACTTAGTAATCTCCAAGATGGGAGATTATGATAACAGACCCGCCAATAGTAATTCTGCATGTCTTGGTGTCATCAAAAATTACTATCTGCGAGCGTGTGTAATGGTCCTTAGACCGGAAGATTATCATTAACTCATGTCATGACTCGTGCACTTAGATTTACTGAGGAAAACTGTCACGCAGACAGTTGGTGGGAAGTATGGTATATTGGGTGCGTCATAAGTGACATGTTGTTAATGTATAAGTTGAGGAAGGATTTTTCTCTTCCATTTGTGGAAGTTGATATCTCGGCCCTTTGATTTAAATAGAACTGTTGCATTAAATTCCATGGCGATGGTGTAAACGGTGAGTATATTTCAGGTAGTCAAAGAACGACGGATCAAGCATATAGGTTTATGACACTACCATGAAACCTTCTTGATGATATATCGAGACAAAGGGATTAAATTACATAGTAAGCGTTTGTATGAGGTGATATGTCAATGCGGCATCAACTTCTTTCTCTTGGGTGACTTGACCCATTGCTAGACAGTAATCTTGGACTTTAGGCAAGCTCGCCTAATGTCAAAAAGAAAGAGGCCTAGAGGGTCACACACTAAGTGTATTCAAGTATCTCAAGTAGAATAAAGATTATTCCTGTACGTGGTTTAATAATTATTCAAGGAAGCATAGATCATTTTAATGTTGGAGGAAGAATAAAATGAAAACAAGTACACGCTGTGTATTAATTATTACACGCCGTGTAGTTTTTATTTTGAAAACAAGTACACGTCATGTACATTTAATGTACACTCCATGTAGTATTCAATGAAAAACAAGTACACGTCGTGTATTTATTATTACACGCCGTGTAGTTTTTTCATTCGGGATTTTGAGGATATGATATTGTTTTATTAAATGATATTTATTATAATCAGTGTGAGCACATGTCAAGGAATTAATTATTCGACATGGGGGTTTTCAATAAGAGTTAATTAAATAAATGAAACGCGTAACGTGTTTATTTATTGTCAAAACTCTACAACCTCAAACTCGATTATAAATATCCTCACAACACCAACTATTTTCCAATACAAGAGAATCATTGTGCACAACAATTCTGGATAATTCTTTCAAGTCCAAAAGAACCTCTTCCTCTAAGAACGCTCTCAAGACTGAGAGAGATCCTCTTCCATCGGATCAAGACAATCTAATGAGGACAATGCAAGAAAAGGTTTCTCCACACTAGCACCCGGAGACTCCTTTGGCGATGTCCTGAGATACGAGGTACACATGTGGATCACCGCTAGAGGAAGTCTACACTTGGATTCTTTGACGCAATGACGAATTACATCGGAACGTGATCAAGAACATCAACGAAGAAAGAACACCCAAAAGATATTTCTTTTCAATTGATTAAATTAATTATAATCAACCTGTAATGATCCTAATTTGTGGTTCCGGGACTTTTCTTTTATTTGTCCATTTCTGTGATTCAATCCGTGGAGACTGACGTTTATCGTCGTATTGATCCCAGATTGATCATTGTTAATAAAAAAAGCCAAGTAGGCACATACACCCACGCGCTTCCGTTGTGCCCGGAACCTTTAGTATTGGCCTTGATAATGCCAATGGTACTCAGAGGGAAGCCATGGAAGCTAGATCCAAAATGGGAGGGACCTTACATCATTCAAAAGGTTTACCCAAATGGTGCATACTCCCTAGTCACCATGGATGGTGAGCATTTTACTACTCCCACCAATTCTAAATTCCTCAAGCATTATTTCTCTTAGCCAGTCCCACATGACTTTAAACTGTTCCATCCTTTTCGTACAACGTTAAACTAAATGATGTCTCTAGGATGAAAGATGTAAAACTACTCGGAACTCGTCTCGTAGGACAATAAATTGAAATATTGTACAATCCCTACAACCTTAAAATAATATCTTAATCCTTGTCGCACGACGTTAAAGTGTGTAGAAATTTAAAGACCTATGTTCGGATTGATTCCCATCCTTATGGGATATGTAAGAACACTAATAATTTTTATATGTGTCCCAGCATCAGGTCCCTCAACCTGTCTGGCCTCCCATCCTGAGTCCTCATTCACGTTGGTCTATTTTTCCCATGCCACACACATCCCCTTGAGACACCCCTCCTTCATCCATTATCCTTTCCATAAGATGTTAGACTGCATGGGTACCACCATGATTCATACATCCCACCACTTGGGTTTTCATCATCTTTTACATCTGAAAGGACCCCCTAGAAGCTTGGTTTCACGCCACCTTGGCTTGCCTACAGTTTTGGGCCAGCATCCCGGAGAATCACGAACGACAATTTGACATAAGTACCGCATTGAAAATATGGTCAGTAGTCGATACTCAATTGATTTTTCCCATTCTAGGCCACATATGAGGGATGTTGTGTTGTGAACATGGTCAGTAGTTACCCTTAATCATTCTTTTGTCCCATGGTCTACCAGATGTCAGGTGTAGTGATTCTCCTTTTCTACCCTGTTGTCCCACACACATGATAATAAACTGGGCATCTATGTTCTGAGCTCTACAACTTTAAACTAATATCTTCTTCCCTGTCACATGATGTTAAATTGTACAATAATCTTGAGAAATATATACAGCTTGATTCCCATCTTCATGGGATACGTAATAACGCTTGAACATTTCTTTTTTGAGCCTGTCTTGGGTTCATACATTCTTTCTCATGGCCACTCAACCTGAGTTCTCTCCTAGAAATATGAATGGTGTGGCATATGTGGGATTATGCCCTCATTCACATCAGGTTATTTACCATGCCATATGCATTCCCCTTCGAGATTCTCAAGCCTCATCCTTGCCGAATGACGTTAAACTGCACGACATATTCAGAACTATGTGCGGCTTGGTTCCCATCCTCATGAGGTATATAGGAATGCCTGAACATTTTGTCTTCGAGTCTATCCCTATTTCTTAAAATCCTTATCTTCCTTTTAGCCACTTGTCCTAAGTCCTCTGAAGGGGGGGTATGTAGTGTGTTTCATGCCCCATTTTTCCGCACTCATGTTGGGTTTGCAATAGCCATGCTACATACCCCTATCTTAAGAGATCTCTATCCCTCTTTCCTCTACTAATATTCTTAAGTCTTCTTCTCTTAAATTAGGCCCCTCTACCCTCTTTGATTGTTCCCCAACATGCCTAGATGCACTATGGTTTGGGACATAGAGTGTTGGGTTCTACATGGACATGTTTTCAACCATTTTCATGCTTCATGTTTCAATTTATTTTGGTTTTCATCATCTTTCACATCTGAAAGGACCCCCAAACAGTATGGATTCTAGGCCTCAGTGCTATCTTACCATCTTGGACCAACTCCCCTATAGATTTGGAATGAAAATTTGACACAAGTCCCACTTTTCGATTGTGGTTAGCGGTCAATTCTCATTTGTTTGTTCTCGTTTCATGCCACAGAATATGGATACTGTGTTTCAAACATGTTCAACACTTATCCTCCATCATTATGCCACCCCCATTATGCCTTAAATACTAGTTGTGTGATTCACATCCCTTTCCAATCCAACATGTTTATGTGGAATTTCGATACTCTTGGTGTTATCCCTCAGTGTGTGTTTGTGCGTTAAGAGGACAAATCCATTATGTGATGTCATTCTAGGATATGAACTATTTTCCCTTTCTCTGTATACCATGTGTTGGGAAGATCTTCTCTGCCCTTGTTTCCATCATCAAGCGACGCTCATATGGGATTAGGGACTTGGTCAATGTTTATGCCCTCTTGGAAGAATCGCACTTCTTTAGGTCTGAACTCTATGATCATAAACTAATACCCCCCATCATCCTCATCATATGATGATAAACTATATGAATTTCGAGAATTACATGTGGCTTGACTCCCAACATCATGGGATACTTATGAACGCCTGGAAATTTATTCTTCAGTTCTAGTTCAGGCTCCACTAATTATCTTTTTGTTCATCCTTTTAGACCTGACTTTTATATGATTGTGTGTTGTGGTGTATTTATACTTATTTCCTCATTCACGTTAGGTCTATAATAGTCGCACCATGTACTCCCCCTTTAGGAACTAGTCTCTCCTATACCGGTCCTTGTCGCATGACGTTAAACTGTAAGACATCTTCCAGAACTATGTATGGCTTGATTCCCATCCCCATGGGATACGTAGGGACACCCAGACATTTTTTCTTCAAGTCCATCCCCAGGTTCTTTGACCTTTTTTGGCCCCTTGGTCTGATTTTTCTCTCTTGGAATTGCATGTGGTGTGATGTGGACATCATCCTCATTCACATCAGGTATGTTTTATCATGCCATGTGCATTCCATTTAGAACCTCACTCTCCTGTGTGCGTCCAAGCCATATGATGTTAAATTAAACTTTATGGTCCGACATGAATTTAAAATGTTGTGTCTTTGCCTCACGATGTTAAAATTCATGGGTTGTCCCTATCATATAACCCTAAACTGTGACACTATCTTCATGGCTTCACGATGAAAAAAGGCACTAAATTGTGGTTTCCTCACTTGAGGGGACATCATGTTTAGCATTATTCATCCACGATGACATTTTTCAAGGCCTACATATGTCTTGATTCCTGCAGAAACACCTGGATTCTCCATCCTAGGTTTGTTGCTTTACAAAAAAACACATCCAACCAAAAAAACAAACATGATTTATTAAATGCCGCTTCTTTTAGTGCATGGGCCAGACTTGGACAATAGTATTCCACCTGACATTGGTACCCCCCCATGTCATATTTCATAACTACTTTTGGATTGATTGGAATCATCATGGGATATGTAGGAATGCTCAAACATTTTGTCTTCAAGTCTAGCCCCGAATATCACAAATCCTTCCCTCTTTTTGGCCCCCTCATCCTGAACTCTTTCAGAAACATGTGGTGTGGTGAGGACCTCTTGTATACTCATTCAAGTTGGGTTTTGAAATAGTTGCACCATGTTTCTCCCACACCTCTTCCTAGCCTTGTCCAAGATCTTCAACCATGCACTAAGATCTTACCATGAGAACTACATATGGATTGATTCCCATCCTAATGGGGTACTTAGGAATGCTGAAACACTTTGTTTCAAGCCCAGCCCAAACTCCATTGTATTCAGTCTCTTGACCTAAGATTTACTCAGGAATTACATGGTGTTGTGTGAACCCTTATTTCCCTCATTCACATCAGGATATGTACCGCACCATGCACTTCCTTTTTGATTAACCAAGTCTTCACTATATGACATTAAACTACGTGTCTATCATCCTTGTTGGCATGGTGTAAAACTGTGAGCCACTCTAGGTTCTCGCCATAGAGATCCTTTCAGTAGATGAGTACGGTCCCTAATCATACAGATGCGCTCACCTAATGTGTTTTCATCATAGTGACATAATTTCAAGATTGTTGGACTCCACTTGAACAACCCATCACTCCACCCTCCATGATTTTTGTGCCCATCATTTAGATCCTTGTCCTCTTTCACATCTAAAGGAACCCCCTAACGGTATGGATGCTCAGCCTATGGATCACCAAATATCTAGGGCTAATGTTCAGGAAGACTATGGATGACATTTCAAGCCCGGACCCTTGTTTTGAACATGGTCAGTGGTCGTCCCTCATCTATTGTCCTCATTTCTGTCTAACTCAATAAGGATACTATGTTTCGAACATAGTCAACTATTATCCCTCACTGTCATGTCATCCCTACAGTGTTTCAAATTTTTGGTATCTTGATTCACACATTCCACTCCCCTGTTTAGGTTAATTCCAACACCCTTGGCATTACCCTGGTTGTGCACTAGAGTATGTTGGGAAAGCGGCAATTTGACTATTCGGAGAACTTCATTGTCAAGTCAGGCCTCCCTCTTTCTTCTCAGATACCCGGATTGGTCGTTCAGACCGCAGATTCCTAGAGATGGGTTGGAACTCTCATATTCAAATGGAATAATGAGTGACTATCCCTTGTTTCTCACATCTATCTTGAACCATGTGATCTTAGGGATTGATTGTTGGATATTTCACGAATGTGATGGAAATGCACCAACCAAAACAAATAACAGAACTCATGCACCCAAACCAAATAAACAAGAAAAGAATTAAAGTATGTTTATGAGTTCACATAATTTATAGTGCCTAGGGGTTCACCCCTCCCATTTATGGGTTGAAATCTTCAATGGAGCATCCCAGCTCCGCTAATATCTTGCTTGTGGCATCCAAGATCTTCTGTCACCTATTAACCTCCTGATCCTCCTCCATGGTGATGGGTCACAGTTCATCGGCCCTAATCCAAGCCTGATCCTCATCATCTTGAGAAATATACATATCTTAAGAAGCTCACCTCATCTGTGGTTCAGCCTCTACCATTTGGGCCTTCAGCTGCGATATGAGTCCTTCTTGTGCATCGAGGAAAGCGGACTGGTTGTTCACTCATTCCCTCAAACATTGGATCTCATGGTCAACCTCTTGGAGTCTTTGGACATTAATGGACTTCCTCTGCTACCAAAAAACACTGAAGCTACACGCATCCTCCCACACCCTCTTAGAAAGGTAGTCTCGAATGAGCATGTGAGGGCATTGGTCATCTAGACCTCCAGAGCATAGCTCACGTAGTTGGGAATGAAACCTCCCTATATGGATTATCCATTATGCTTGTGGGGTCTCCTTAATAAAATTCCTAATCATATTTCATAACTATCAATGACTGGTCTTTCTATACTCTTCATTGTAATTAGTCTCATCTTGTTCCTTTGGGTCGGTGGGTTCATATTCAGGAAATGCCTCCAGGAGTTTAGTAGAAGGGTCTTCCTTGGGTCGGTCTTCATCGTTGTATTCTAATTCAATGATGTTGAATCTATCTCACTAGTAGTATCACCCTCCACCACCAACTGTTCACAAGGAACCATGGCCCAGTCAGCTAGGTCACTCAATTCTATAGGGATCAGCACCCCTATTTGGAGAGGAGCCTCAGGTCTTCTAGCCATTTTCATTAGAAACATATTCACCATCCTGGAAATTGTGCAGGCATGGGTCGCATTAGCCAATTTGACCAACTAGACAATAGGTACATCTCTAAAGTATGAGACTTACCATGGTCAGCCACTTGATCTCACCTCGGTCTACCATCACTGGGAGGCTAGGATGTGGCCCTCCATATATGATTATGGGATCTCAATATTTCAAGGAGGCCACCCCTTCTCCCTCATCACTATTGGATTCCACAACCACCATCTCTTCGACTACAGGCTTTGGTGTTTGGTTCTATATGCCTATAGCACCTTTTCCCTCATCAATGGGAGTGGATGATTGATGATTCTCCTACACAGATAAGTGTTAGTTGAGAAACCAAGATACAGTATGAAGGGAACTAGCGCAATGAAAGGGAGTAGGAACTCACTTCTAAAGTTGCAGTGAATTCACCCAAGGAGATTCCCCCCAAGGCCAATATCTCTACCTCTTCAGGAGAGGATCCATTGGAAGTCCCCTTAGTTGCTCGGTGAAAGTATCCATACTTGACTTCTCCCCCCCCCCCCTCCCCATGATTCATCTCCATGACTGGGTAAGGGTAAATGCTCTGACAGTTGAGCCACCGTCGGTTCTGTAGGAGTAGTCATGCTCAGAAACACCCTTTCTCGGTGAAACATTGGCTGCATGTTTCCATGAGAATGTATTACTTCTTCTGGCTCAATTACAAACTTTCTTTACTTGAAAATGGTAGTGTTGAATCTACCCTTTGCAAAGCTAAGCTCCACCAGTGACATCCCATGCATCTTCAAATTTTTCCATAGGCCATCAATGTTGAAGTATTGTTTGATCTTTTCCCAATCTTTCCATGCCTCTAGAAAGATAGCATCAAATGGAATCGCCATTAGACACAGTTGCTTCCTAGGATCTTGAGGGGAGACCCTGCAGAATCCCTAGGATGATTCACCTCCCTCTTGGTCCCTCCCAAATGGAGGCACAAAGCCTGGCACTTCCACATCCCCTTCTTTGTTTCCAGCTAGCACTGGTCTGGATTTTTCTAATTCAGGGCCTACCACCCCTATTATTATAGCCACGCCACTCTGGTGTGTGCTCTCACCACCTTCTTGACATCCCCCCATCATCACTGTTCAACATCAAGGTGTAGTAACCACCTTGATGGACCAGATAGTCACTTGCTTCAGTATATCACCAGGGTAGGCAGCCTCCCCGATCTATACATACTCATGAACTAGTCCGAATGAAGCATTAGATGGAGGAAATTCATTCCAAATCTTCTCATCCTACCTTATAAACATTAGACAAAGTTTTTGCATCACGCATAGGTGGTAATTGTGGCCCACATTTGTATACACTCGGGGAGTCAACCTCTACATGAACCAGAATTGTCATGCGAACCGGTGTGGGGTATATGGTTCATATATGGGATCGCAATCTACTCATGCCACCAGAACACCGCTGTGGAATAATAGAAGATATGACCGCTTCTCTATGGTATTTATGCCATTATTGGTATAGGCTTCAGTTGGAAAAGGAAATGGGTGGAAGATGAATTTTTCTGTTCTCCCCATCTTACCCAACATAGTCACTACATCCAACTTCAATGGGGTGCTCCCGCAATGTTAAAAAAATTCGGTCTGGAATATATCCTGGTAGAGCGATGAGGTTAAGATATTTGTATCCCCCCATGTGTGTCACGGTCCAGCTATACAAAAAGTGGAGCGGTCCGCACAACCCACAATGGCCCCTTTCCCTCACTAATGTGCCGGAGTAAATGGTACGACTTTTCCAGCACCGGTATACCTAGTTTTATGTGATTCCCACGAGCCAATTTAGCCACCATGATAAATTTACTTGGTCATACCCCATGTAGGAATCTCTATCAGGAAATATCCACCCACAGAATAGTGTTGAGATAAACTCGACCTGCCTGAATATCAACCGATGCTCAGTCTTGATGTTGTACCCCTATAGTTTCCAATGAATATCTTCCAATATCCATTATTATTAACCTTCTTTAACCCACTAAACTCCTCATAAGCATATGGGAGGCCTCGTGAGTAGTGTTCCCTCTTCTGGTGGGAAATTCATGAAATAGCCAAACCACTACTTAAATTGGATTTCTTGTGTGCTCTATTTATCCTCATTTTTACTTGTTTCTAGAATTTTAAATTCCATCACCATAGGAGAAATATTCTCCCTGTCCCCCTAGACATTGGTGTAGGGGAGGAAAACTTCATACATCCCTCCTTGTATTGGGATTCCAGAAATTTGATGAAGGTCCTAGAGGCTGATGCCAACCTCCCCATGATGCTGGTGGAAGATTTTTGTATTTGGTAGACACCATCTTTTTAATTCTGGTATAAATTCCCACAATTGAGAGACGCTTAATTGGGAATCCCAAGCTGCTTCATACAGGCCTATGAACCTTAATACATCTTAAACTCTTCATGGGATGCACACGCCCAATAGGCCCAGGCCCAATCATTGGTGATGTTTCCACCTTGGAACAAGTCCTACTTTTGATCCACCCTTTGTTTGTATTTTCAAGCCCTAACTTGATGATCATATTTTACAGGGGTGGGGATGTCTCCTATGCCAATTTCTTTCCATCGATATTATTGACATGGTTGTACGAACAATTTAATGTGACTGGGGTATGATATTTCTGGATATGAAAATCTATATCCCTGTACCACTGGTATTTCTTAGGGGTGATCCTAAAACAGTATCCTGGATCTTATTTACAAGTTTTGGGGAGAGAGAATTCATCCTGCAATCCAAAATTTTACAATGGAAGGTGCTTTCACAACAGGTATTCCTTTTTCACCTTCATCAGCCGCTCCGTCAACGATTTGTGATCCGAATTAATCAGTATGTACTCTTCTATATTTATGTTATTTTCCATGGCCTCCCTTTGAGCATCGTTGACATAAACTTCTCATGAAACCTCCTGATTATCCATTTGATCTGAGGACTTGAAGAAATTTTGGTCGGGCCACGAAAACCATACAAATAATTTTCGTGAAGACGATCTAAAACCACCTATACTCCATGAAGTAGCATTGACTTTGGCTTGCGTCTCAAATGGAAGCAATGAATCACAATTCCTCAGTTCACTAAATAGCATTTACGAAGCACCGAACCAAATAACTCTGGTTTGATAAAGTGTTTGCATAGAGGATCATTTCGCAAAGGAATAGCATCGGCACTGTTGTTTGCAAATATCTAGATGTGGAAAAATGACTTTGAGCCCAAATATATAGGTGCAGTGGGTGATCTCATTGTGAAGACCCTCTAAAGTTCTTCATGAAAACCTGCTGAAGCACTTCACAGCAACCCACTGAAGCTCTTTACAGCAACCCGCCCAGGCACTTCACAGCATCTTTCTCCCCTACCAAATGGTGTCTCTCTGTGAGGATTGCTTCACAATTTAGCGGTGCGATGGATTTTGTGACTGCTGTTATTAATATTTTCATGACTTATTATATACTCCCTTTACTGATTTTATATTAAATGTGCATAATTTGTGTGAAATATTAATGTTTTAATACTCAGTATAATTTTTGAGCATTTTTAGAAGTAGTCCAATTGATCAGTGTACTATTTTATTTATAACTATCACCCTACTAATAAAAATTGTGTGGTTCCTATTTTTTAGTATTCCTTATTCAATATAAAATATTTCATTAGAAAAGAACATGGGCCAATTCTGCCATTTGAAGTATCATATGGACTACACAAGAGGGCCTAGAGAATCTGTGAAGAAACTGGACCATCCATGAAGATTGATTTACTGGGATCAATATAGAAGTTACAATTCCTTCATTCTCCTCAAAGGTTCGGGGGACAATGTAAGGAGTCTTGGATAAAACTTTCAGGGCCCAACTTCAAGAACAAGGGGCCCAAATGATTCATTTAACCTCAACCCATCATTCTGGCTGGGAATTAAAATCAGTACAGTATTCATAACATGTCTCCTGATCTAATCATAAAATCAATCTGAGATATTTCTGTGTAAAATAAGAGATATAGAAGGATGACTTCTTTGAATATAGAAATCATATTTTAAGGCATATTCCTATTGATAACCCCATTCACATTTCGGACTTCGAAAAGAGAATGGATTAAGATGGATAGTTTAACTTTGTTTAATAAAACCACCATAACTTTGGCTCCATAGGTCCAAATGACTCCAAATGTTGAGAAAGGTCGTTCAACATTATTATCTACAACTTTTAAGTAGGAGATATCTCGAGATTCATCTATCTGGATGTCCAAATCATCGATCCAAGTGGAGGGATAGATTGGGAATGCCAACAGTCCACTTCCTTGGGCTATAAATTCATCCCCCTCCTCTCTTTCAAAAGAGTTGTCATTTCAGAAGAGAGGATCACATATTGGCTTGACCAAGGCCTTTCCAAGGGCTTAGGAGGACCTTCCATACTCATTTTTTTACTTGAGATACCTTTTTCTCCTCTCTTTGTTTTTATTTACTTTTGTGTTCTTTTTTTTGTAATCTTGTAAGTCTCTTTCTTTGTAATTATGTTTTAATGAAAGTTTCTTCTTAAATATCTCTTATTCTCATCCACCTTCTATAGTTTTATATTAATTTTCTTAAAATATTTTAAATACAGTTAAATCCCATTCCCTTCTTTCACATTCTAATTTAATCTAAACTTCGTTTTTAATTCTAATCACCCTTCGCGCGCGTGTGTGTTCGACACACAGATATTTTCTTTTAATGTTCATTTTGTTCTATTTATAATTCATCAACATTAACATATATTACTAGATTAATAAATATCTTAATGTCTGGGTAATTCTATTATTGGGTTGAGTCAAAATTTAGGGATATTAAGTGATTGAAAGCCTTTGTTCGATGAGTATTCTTTGAGTTAATATTGTGTATATTGAACTTTATATGTTATGGATTAATGACATGTTTTTTTAATATGTGGATTCCATGGATTATTGGAACCACAAATACACTACCATAAATAAGTAATGGTAATGATTAGAACCCTAAGTTAAGTTACTGCTTGGATTAAAGCTTTAACACTTGGGAATTCTGATCAAAATCATCTTGTGAAGTGGGTATTAATTTAATGAAATATAAAGCAAAACTAAAGGATGTCATAAGCTTAACTCCATAAAAATGAACTCACCCCAATATTTATCAATTTTTCAAATCAAACATCATCCATAAATTATTTCATCAGCTCTGAAAACAAACCCACCAATCAGAATACAATAAACTAAAAACAAACGAGTATTAAAAAGTATCATCATCGAGGATTCGACCCGAGTGCTGCTATACACATTAGCAGAGCATCAGAACTTTGACCGATCGATAAGAGAAAATCGGTTGTGATTTCAAATGGTTCCATTACCGGGGATGGTGATTTAAGTAGTCATTAGTTTCTAGTTAGTGTAAAAAAACGCAAAAAAAATCAAAATTAAAAAAAATTAAAAAAAAACACAAAGAAAAACCTGCCTTCCTCATAAAAATCATAAACGGAAAACACAAAGGAAAAAAACTGTCTTCATTTTTCTTCCAAATCTCTATGAATGACCCCTAGACTCCCAAAAAATCCCTCGGATTTGTTTGACCTTGAATTTGACTGAACTCATTTCCATTTTAGGAGGAACTTAAGAGATAATCAACTCATTCAAGAACCAGTCCTTGTCCAACCAAATGAATTAGATATGGCCAACACTATGGAATAAACACTTAAAGAACTCGCTACCCCTGATATGAATTACCAACCTCTTGGTATTAAATATCCAAACATAGAAGCTAACTTAGAACTCAAATGAGGTTTGATTCATCTTCTCCCTCATTTCCACGGGCTAGCCGGTGAGGATCCAAATCTTCATATTAAAGAGTTCCAAGTGGTGTGCTCTACCATGAAGCCTCAAGGGGTTTTTGAGGAAAAAATCAAACTCCAAGAACTCCCTTTCTCCTTAGCTGACTCCTCCAAGTCATGGCTCTACTACCTCCCTCCAGGTTCCATAACCACATGTAATGACATGAAGCAACTCTTCTTAGAGAAATTCTTTCTTACTTCTCGTACTGCTTCTATCCAAAAGTAAAAAAGTGGTATCCATCAGTTCCCAAGTGAATCACTCCATGAATACTAGGAGAGTTTAAAAAATCTTGTTGCAACCTACCCACACCACCAAATCACTGACCAACTCTTGATCCAATACTTCTATGAGGGGTTATTGGCAATGAATATAACCATCATTGATGCTGCAAGTGGTGGTGCTCTTGTTGATAAAACTCCCATAGCTACAAGAGATCTCATAAGCAACATGGCTGCGAACACACAACAATTCCATAATCGAGCTCGTGATCAAGTCAAACAAGCCCATGATAATCAATCAATAGATCCAAACAAGATGACAGAGTGGATGGGTGAACTTACAGGTCTTGGGTGACAACTAGCTGTGGCATCCAAAGCCCCAACTTCATCTCCTCCACAATCAATGTTTCCTAGACCTGTCAAAAACTGTGGAATCTGCAACTCACCAGCTCATCCAACAGACACATGTACACAAATTTAAGAGGATAAATCTGATTCATCTAGACCAATAAATCTCAATGAAACATATACTCAGTGGAACCTTAACCCTCAACAATCAAGTCAGTTCATTAGAAACTTCAACCAACCTCACTCTGAGCCCTTATCTTCTTCCTATAACCAAGGCCTGAGGTACGGTAATCTTATATCTCATCCCCCTCAATTACCTCCTCAAAACCAAAACCAATTCTAATATGGTTAAGGTGTTGGTAACTTCCAACAACCTTACCCTTTTGTTCCTCAGCCTCAAAGGATCAATCCTCCTCCCAGATTCCATTATCCTGGTGTGCCTTCCCAATTCCCAAACCAATACAATTTCTTTCCCAAGAACCAAAATCAATGTAATCTCAATCCGGGAAAATCCCCTTCTTCCAATAAACCATGGGAAAGTGCTGTTGAAGATCTTGCGTCCATCACTCGTTTTAGTCTCAAGAACATTGAAACCCAAATTGGTCAACTTGCATCCCACCTGAGCTGGCAATAACAATCAAATTCTTCCCAACTCCCATATCAACCATAACCCAACCCCAAGCGTAATGTAAGTGCAATTTCACTTAGATCGGGAAATCAAATTTCTATGCCTAAAGATATTTCCTCCAACCCCCCTTTAAATGTTGACCTAGAAAATGAAAAGAAAAAAAAACTTGAAAATGAATCTGAAACCATTCCCTCACCTCCTTCCATTCCACTTATGAACCCAATTCATTTTCATCAGGCCATTTCTAAGCCAAATAAGTATTTTGAACCCGATCCTGAAATGATTTACATGTTTAGATGTGTTGAAGTGAACATTCCCCTCTTATATTCCATTAAAAAATTCCTAAGTATGCCATGTTTCTCAAGGAGTTGTGTACCCATAAGAGGCAACTTAAGACTTTAGAAAATGTTTCAACCCAAGAGACCATACCCATTAAATGCAAAGATCTAGGGACCTTTATGGTTCCATGAAAAATTGGAAGTTTCAACTTTGATGATGCACTCATAGACCTAGGAGCCTAAATTAATTTCATGCCCAAATCCATCTTCTCCAACCTTGGTCTAGGTCCTTTACACCCAATAGGTGTTGTCATCCAGTTATCCAATCGAAGCATAGAAAGTTCTGAGGGAATAATTAAGGATGTCCTTATTCGTGTCAATGATCTTATCATCCCAACTGAATTCTATGTCCTTGACATAGAAGGTGGACATAGAAGGTGAGATAACTTCTTTCCAATATCCACTGATTTTAGGAAGAGCATTCCTCATGACATCTAAAACCTAAATTGATGTCCATGCTGGCATATTATCCATGGAATTTGGTGACCAATTGGTCAAGTTCAATATTTTTCAATCCATGTGATACCCATTAGTGAATGAATCTACATTCTCTATCCATTTTTCTGTAACTCCCTCTGAGAGTGTGTTGAATCCCAATCCATGTCCTTCTTGTTCTACTTATAGAGGAGTTTGTGAATATTGCATCATCATTAACCGAGTCATAAATGGAGAAGTTGATGTTGACATTACAAATGAAAACTCCATTGATCTAAAGGATCTTGAAAAATCTTTAGAATCTCATCTTGCCACTGACCTCCACTTCTCCATATTGGATGATAATGAGGAAAATGAACTAGAATGCTCATTTGTTGATTCAGATCAGTTTATCCAACATTTATCATTTCCTATCTGTGATTGTAAAAATTCTGTTATATGTGAGGTTAACCCTAAACAAATGTGTTTATCTTGTCCCAATGAGAGTGAAGGTTGTGCGATTTGTTCCCTAATTAATAAAGTGATCACTGGTGAGGTTGAAGTTGACCATTCTTTGGAGAAAAACACTGAAATAAATGATATTGAAAATTTTATTCAATCTTATGACTCCACTGATCCTCATTACTCTACATTGGTAAGTGATGAAATAAATGAGTCAAAAACAATTGGGATATCATAATGTGGTTTTGTGTTATCTGATCCTTACATAAATAAACCATCAGAATTGAGACATCTTCTTGAATTTCCAAGCATATAAAACCATCACTTGGTGGATAAAATCATCCCTCGTGTTGAAGACCAAAGGGAGGATAATAATATTCTCTTTCCACCCCCGTTTAATTACAAGAACAAAATCAAGGAAGGGGGTATATTATCCAATGAACAATAGGGCATCCAAAAGGATAAGTTTTTCTGGAAGCACTCTGAAGTTGAGAAAATATGGTGGCCACCAACGGACTATGGGTAGTCCACTGCAACTGTCTAGCTGTAGACAAATAAATACAATGCTTCTTGGGAGGCAACCCATGTTTTCTTTTACTTTTATGAAATTTTAATTTATTTTTAGTTTTTTATTAAATGAATAATGATTTTTCTTTTTCATGTAACATCCCACAATCCTGGAACCACATCGACTTACATTAGATCCCCAACTTCCGCAGTAGACCAACCACTGAATGGAGATGACAACCCACCAAATCAAAACTAGGGGAACCTCTTTCCCTTGAACTCTCTCTCTATATCTCTTCCTCTCTCTCACTCTTTCTTCTTCTTCCTCTCTCTTTAATTTTTACCACTTTCTTCATCAAACCCTTTTTTTCTATTTCTCTTTTGTGTGGGTGTGTATTTTTAAAGAACACTAAAAAAATAAAAAATGTAAAAATGTAAAAAAACCAAAAGAGTCATTCTTACTCACCATCCAATTTTCAAATTTTATCCAACCATTTTTGGGAGTCAAAAGACCTGGTTTCATCTCAAAAAATTTGTGTTTTCATCATATATTTGGATAAAGAATATTGTGTCAAAACCAACCAATTTTGAATGCTCAATTTTTGTTTTGGAAAATGATTTTCCCCAACCATGAGAACCAACATTAGCATTCATTTCAAGGATACCAATGGCCATCTTTTCAAAATGAAGGGTTTTTCACCCCCATTTGTGAGTCTTGAGTTTTTGGACCTTCGAGCTGAATTTCCTACTTTAGTGTGAATTAATATGATAGAGTCATTTTATGAACCACATGAGAATAACAATAGCCAAATAGCCTCCCATTTCACTTACATTAATCCTCTTTTTGAAATCCCCTTCAAGCCTATGAGAACCTTTTCTTTGATAGCCACATTTGAAGTCTAATAACTTATCCCACCCAGTATCAACATGATTTTTCATTGTATTTTTTTTTTTTTTTGAAAATTAAGTGTGGGGGGAATGTATTTCATTTTGGGTACCATTTGTTGATTTCACCATGTTATCATATACTTGAGAAAAAGCATCCATTTCAGTGTGGGGGAGAGGTTGTCATTCAGTGTGTTTTGGGGAATGTAATGTACTTTCATTTTTTGTAATTTTGTAAATTTTATTAACAAGTGTTCAAAAAAATCAAAAAAAACTCAAAAAAAACAAAAAAAATTGGTTTGTGTCTTGTGTAGGTCAAAAATCGCTATTTATCAGCCTTTGATCTTGTTATAAATATTAAAATTAGTGTCGTGAGGAGATCAATCATGGTCTGGGATATGAGTGTGATATCTGTTTCAAGTTCAACTTTCAAAAAAAAGAGAAAAAAATTAAAAAAAAGTAACACTTGCATTATATTCTTATGTCATTGGGAGAAGTTTTGTGGTTTGTAAATATTTCATCTTCTCATCCCCTTTAAAGTTTCTTCCTCTCTTGTGCCTTTCTTCACACAATAATTCCCTTGTAAATATGTGTTTTCATTTCCTTCCATGTTTCATTTCAAAAAAAATGTTCCTTGCTTTTTCTATGTTGGTGTTTTACCCCCTTTTTCCTATCTTTTGGATATCATCTTCCTACCATACCATAGCCATAGAAAAACCCCAAAAAATCTCTTGATTTTTGTGCACTTTAGGGTAGGGAATGGAAGTTGAGATCTCTTCCAAACTATATAATTTTCACATTTGGTTGGTGAATGAGTGAAGCTCCATTAATTAATGTTATCATCTTGAGAGCAGTAAGTTTTGTGTGCCACTATTTTCCATTTCTAAATTTGAGCATGAAGAAATGAATTGTTTTTGAAACATTGTTTCTGTAATAACTTGTGGGGTAATTCAATATTGATAGGTGACATTGTTTAAACCTCCCCTGATTAGGGAAAACAAAATTTTAATATTTTTTGGTGAGTGAAAATGATTTTGTCATGTTTTTATATTTTTTTCACATGAGGACATGCACAAGACTAAGTGTGGAGGAGTTGATGTTATTAATATTTTCATGACTTATTATATACTCCCTTTATTTATTTTATATGTAATGTGCATAATTTGTGTGAAATATTAATGTTTTAATACTCAGTATAATTTTTGAGCATTTTTAGAAGTAGTCCAATTGAGTGAGTTTACTATTTTATTTTTAACTATCGCCATTATGATCCATATTTTGTGGTTCCTATTTTGTAGGATTCCTTATTCCATATAAAACATTTCATTAGAATGTGTAATTGGCCAATTATACAATTTGAAGGCTCATATGGACCACACAAGAGGGCCTACAGAATTTGTGAAGAAACTGGACCATCCATGAAGATTGAATTACTGGGCTCAATATAGAAGTTAAAATTCATTCATTATACTCAAAGGTTTGTGGGACAATGTAAGGAGTCTTGGATAAAAATTTCAAGGCCCAATTCCAAGAACAAGGGGCCCAAATTAGTCATTTAAACTCAACCCATCATTCTGGCCAGAAATTAAAATATGTACAGTATTCCTGACATTTCTCCTGATATAGTCATCAAATCAAGATATTATTTTTCATTGTGAAAGAGGGGATATAGGTGGCCGACTTTTTTTAATACAAAATTCAGATTTGAAGGCATATAATTATTGATAAACCCATTCACATTTAGGCCTTCAAAAAAGCATGGATTGAAATTGACAGTTTAACTTTGTTTAATAAAGCCACCATAAATTTGGATATGTAGGTCCAAATGACTCCAAATGTTGAGAGAGGTCAGACAAAATTATTATCTAATACTTTTAAGAAGGAGATATCTCAAGATTTGGCTATCTGGATGTCCAAATCATCGAGCCAAGTGGAGGGACAGATTGGGAATTCCAACAGTCCACTTTCATGGGCTATAAATTCATCCCCCTCCTATCCTTCAAAAGAGTTGGAATTTCAGAAGATAGGAGCACATATTGGCACGACCAAAGCCTTTGCAAGGGATTGGTAGGACCTGTCATACTCAATTTCTCACTTCATATACCTTGTCTCCTATCTTTGTTTTCATTTACTTTTGTGTTCTTCATTTTTGTAATCTTGTAAGTCTCTTTCTTTGTAATTATGTTTTAATGAAAGTTTATTCTTAAATATCTCTTATTCTCAACCACCTTCTGTAGTTTCATATTAATGTTCTTAAAATAGTTTAAATATAGTTAAATCTCCTTCCCTTATTTTGATTTCTAATTGAATCTAAAGTTTGTTTTTAATTCTGATCACCCTTCGTGTGTGTGTGTGTGTTTGACACACAAATATTTTCTTATCCCGTTCTTTTTGTTCTATTTATAATTCATCAAAATTAACATATATTACCAGATTAATAACTATATTAATGTATGAGTAAGTATATTATTGGTGTGAGTCAAAATTTAGGGATATTAAGTTATTGAGAGCCTTTGTTTAATGAGTATTATTTGAGTTAATATTGTGTATGTTGAACTTTATATGTCATGGATTAATGACATGTTTTGTTTAATATGTGGATTCAATGTATTATTGGAACCACAAATACACTACCATAAACAAGTAATGGTAATGATTAGAACCCTAAGTTAAGTTACGGCTTGTATTAAAGCTTTAACACTTGGGAATTCCGATCAAAATCATCTTGTGAAGTGGGTATTAATTTAATGCAATATAATGAAAAACTCAAAGATATCATAAGCTTAACCCCCTAAAAATGAACTCACCCCAATCAATATAAATTTGTTAAATCAAACATCATCCATAAATTATTTCATAAGCTCTGCAAACAAACCCCCGAATCAGAATACAATCAACTAAAAATGACTATTAAAAAGTATAATCGCCAAGGATTCGACCCGAGTGCTTCTATACACATTAGTAGAGCATCATAACTTTTACCGGTCAATAGGTGACAATCATCCGTGCTTTCAGTGATGTAGCTTCACACCCACCACCACAACCCATCTCTCTGATCCACTGTGTGTTCAATTTTCCTTGTATCTTCGGAGCATTGCCCTCATAATTCGACCCTCTTTTTGTCAGATCCAATCCTAAGGGGAGAATTTGTTGCCACTAAATACTTTGTCCTACTCAGTGAGCAGACTCAAGGATGCGGTAGAGAGAATAAGAACTCCAAATGGGGAAAAGTCCCTCTAAACCATCCCAAATGGGGACCTTCGCAAAGATCTCCCTACGATCGTATTTTTTATGTAAGGTTGGTTCTACAAGAGTCTTTGCGGTGTCACGGCTGGGTGAGAGTTTGATGCCAGCCTGCAGCCCATCTGCGACATCATCAGCCTCTGTGACCCACTCTGAGGAGGTTGTTTTGATGGACCTCTTCATGGCATCTCACACACTCTACATGGTCGATGCCTACCGATGGAGTGGCATCTCTCTGAAAAATCACTCTTCTATACAGAGGGTTATGTGACCCTCGCCGACTGTGGTTGTCTATAAATAGAGGTCTCACCCCCTTCCAAACCACTTTGACTCTGCCCTTTTAACTTTTAAGATCCCGTTTCGCACAGACCTTCACAAAACCCATAGATGGATTTCCAAAGGTACATGGACTCTGTGAACCATACCTTTTTGTGTTCTTTACATCCTCCACCTGTTTTGGAGATTCCCTTTTTGAAGTCATATGACCTTCGTAGAGGAAGGGGAACCCTCGGAGTGCTCAAGGTTTCACAAAGCGTAGATCTTACGCGAAGCTTTCTCCAAAGAAAGATTTGTTTTCTAATCTCTACTCTATTAAAGGTTCCCCTTCATGAATATCATATTATTCATGAATCCTAGCCTCTTAGAAAATCTCTTTCCCTTTGCGAATACCAACCTCTTCATGAAGCCCTTTCCCTTTGTGTATACCAACCTCTTGGCAATGCCCTTTCCATTTGCAAAACTTGTCCTCTTCTTGAATCACCTATTCCAAAATATCATGATTTACACACCCCTTTATCAAACGGCCCTTTAGGTTTGTACGAAGTGATTTCAAGGTCCCTTGTATGGTGCTTCATATTGTGTTTCTTAGCCTCATGCTTCTTCACATTGGCATGCTAACAGCTATTTATTCCTTTCATAGCCATAATAAGGTGGTCTCATCAATGGATCACTCCACAACCCCATCTCCACACAGAATTTCTGGTGCCTTCCCTTCACCAAGGATTAAAGCGCATTGGTTATGTAAGTCCTAGGGGTGGGGAGTGAATACTCATCTTCTGATCTATAAGATGATAAACTGGAAATTATCATCATCCCCATCATGTGACGTTAAATTGTGACCTCACCTCATGAAATATACACAGGGTGCCCCACCTCAGACTTTTTCCACACCCACTGGTATCCACAAGAGTTATATCTTTCTCACATGGAATGAGATCCTCCTTGAATGGGATGGAATCTGTCCGAAGGATAGGGAAACCTTCCTGGTGTAATCCTCTATCCTTTCTTGTGGGAGGTAACATCCTTTCTTCTCCTCTCTTCATCCATGCAAAAAAAAACAAAATGATGGGAACATGTTACTTGTTACCCCATCCACCTCCTTTGGGATTTTTCACCATTAGGCCTCCATCATGGAGTAATTCCCAATCTATATCTCCTTGGGCTTCTAACCACGTGTAAGCCCTGCTATATTCCTCACAGATTTAACTTATGTGATGTGATCGTCACTTCTTTGTTACATCTTGCTTCTCACACTGAGCGTGACTCGCATGGGATTAGAGTAAGCATCAACCATGGAATCCTCTCCAGGATGCCTTAATGCGTATGTCCCATACTTTATCACTAAACTTTGTGTGCTTTTATCCATTCCCCAATTTTCAAGAAAGGTACGTAGGAATCCTCCCTGATGTTCAAGCCCATCATCCATCAGTCCCAACCACTTTGCATCAGTTCACCCTCATCCCGCATGATTCTAAACTGTATGCTTACGAACTACATGGGTTTTGAGCCCTATCTCCTAGATGGGGTACATAGGAATCCTCAATAAAGTTCAACCCCAAACACTAATAAAATTCAGTGTCCCATTTTCTAGGACCCACATCCTTTGTTGATCCCTTAGTAACATCATACTAGCTCACAAGATGCTAACCACGCGTAAGCCCCAGCATGTTGTCAGGTCGCTATCCTTTGCATACACTCTGATTACATGACCCATCTTGAGCAACATGGACTTTGATTCCCTATCACAAGGATATGTAGAAAGCCTACCCTGAGTTTCAATCCCATCACTCATGTCTCATCCTGGTCTCTCCCTTGAGCCTTTGTGTTTCAGGAAGGTCATTCCCTAACTCGGAGGTTCTACCTCCTTCGGGTCCCATCCAGGCATCCATTCTCACAGGCTGCCTCCTCAGGTTTCCCATCACCCCCACTGAACTATGTGGACTTTGATTCCATACCACATGGATACGTAGGAAGACTCTATGAGGTTCAATCCCAACATCACCATCATCTTCACATCGGTTCCATTCCATTCCCCTCATCCACTTCATTCAGTCATCCATCATCCATCCTAATTCTTGCCTAGGATGTTGTATCCTGGTGGGATCACGCCATTCCTATGGGAAGCTAACCATGCATAAGCCCCATACAATCCATAATCGTCCCACCACAAGTGTCCCTCTTGTGAAGGGTTTCTACCCATGTGTAAGCCCCAACATGTCTTCGGGTTGTTTTCCTTTGTGTACACCCTGATTCCAGGTTTATCCATTAGAACTACATTGGTTTTGATCCCTCTCATCTACACAGGGTATATAGGAAACCTCCCTGAGGTTCAATTCCATCCAATGGTAAACCATGGTGTTCCCCTTTCTGGGGTGCACTTTCCCTGATCTGCCCTCATTGGTGTCTAGATCAACTGTTGTGGTGTGATATCTTCCCTCTATGGTGCACACCACCTTAGATCCATCCTCATTGGGATTCTTGGTCCATCATCTGGTTAGCCTTCGAGGTGATCCCACCTAGGGATGTACCAATATACTCTGTCTCTATAGGATGTTCTGATCACTTTTATTCCTTCTCTCCAAGACATTAAAATTGTGTCTTACCTTGTTTTCAACATGAGATGCCTGAGGAAAACCTCAAAAGACACACCTTTGGCATAATTGTCTCTACTAGATGTTAAACACACGACATACCCCATGTTAAGCATGGTATGCTAATGAAAACATCAGGGACATACCTATGGAATATAATTCCTCACACTTGACATGGGATGCCTCGAACTTTAGCACTCTTGATAATCCCTATCATAAGGGGAAGAAACCCAGGTGCATTAGTGTTTTAACATCCGAACATGCCAGTGATGTCCAACGTCACTACTCCTCTGATCGAAGGTTTCTACCCTGACTTGACCCCTTGAAATGTTCTGATAGAAGCAGTGTAATCAACCAGCACCCATGATGATATGGCACTGGGGAATAGTTTTATGAACAACATCTTAAATCTTTAAGGGATACCCGAACAAGGTGATGAATTCCAAGGAGGAATCCACAGAAAGAGAGACTGACATCCCATCATCCCATTTTGATCAAATGTCCTTGAATAAGTTACGGATGTCACTCGCCTTTGGAAAGTGGGAATGCGAGTCAAAAGCTAGCACATCTCAATGAATGGACACACGCCCTAGTGAAATTGTTGGAAACAAGTATCCAAGGTTATTTTCAATGAAAATTATTTTAACAATATGTTGCTAATTTTTAGTTTTTATATGATATTTTCAAAATCGAAAGTGTATTTTCATCAAGAATGTTTTTGATGATATTTTTATTGTATTTCTATTCACCAATGACAACAACACTTTGTTTTACCTATGTTCTAATGAGGATAAATTGAAAAGATACCATACTTATTTTTTCTATGGATGTATTATTATTTTTTCAAATATATTATCATGGAACTAATTTCTTTTCCACATTTTAATAAAACTATGAAAGTACAATGGTTATTGTTATATTGAAAAGTTAATGCTTCTAAATGTTTTATTTGTGAATGATACATAAAAATTATTGATGATAAGGGTTGATCCTAATATAGATTATATAAAAGGGTGAGTTTAATAAAAATTATACAAATGTGTGAGCCTGATAGAACTTATACGATTGGGTGATCCCGAATTAAATTATATGAATGGGTGAACTCGATATAGCTTATATAGTGGATGAGCCCAATAAAGTTCTTTAGTTCATTGGGAAATGATGAAAAATTTGACTGAATGTAAGTAACTACTAATAGATGATTATGTTAACCTAGTGAAATTTTATTCTTAGGGGATTATGGGTATTAACTAGACAATATTATACCATCTATAATGGTACTATAAACAAAATGTTTCAAGATACGAACATATTTTCTATAAGATTGCTATAAGTTTTTAATGGTTTATTTGAACAAGATTGATATCACATGGAACATGGATGTTGATTTTCATAACTCTTTTCATTGATAAATATTTATTCAATGTCACATATTTTATGATCCAAGTTTTGATGAGTTTGAATTCTTTAATATAATGTCCATTATCTTATATTATATCATCATACCCTTATTCTCATCTAATTATCATAGAATAAATTCAATTTTTAATGCATATTTTTATTATTAATGAACATTTGATTCCACCTTTATTTTTTTCCATTTCCCCATGTTGTGAAGAAACTTTTTTTATGTTGCATAATAAGGTTACTAGATGTGAAGAACTTAGTGGGAGAAGTAGATTTTTATTAACTAGTTGTTTATCCATGTTTTTTATGTATGAGTTTGTCCTAATTCAATAAAACTCTAAACCCAATAGGTCCTTAGGTATATAAGTGATCTGGTATTTACATTTGATATTATTAGTTTTGGATGGTTGAAATAAGATCCCATTTATTAGTATAAAAGACAAAAATGTAAAGACTATTATTTAAGCGCCAAATTCTAGGAGCCTCTGTTTGGAGATGTTATACTTATAATAAACCCCACATTACAAAATTTGTATTTCTATAATACTGAATATTATATCATATAATTAATAAATAATGATATTTTTTATTATTCTAAATAAGATACTTGAATAAAATCAATTATTATTAAAGAAATTTGATCTTTTACTAATTTAATAATCATAACACACAATTTTTTATCCCTAAATATAATTAATAACTCAAGATAGATATAAAATCTATCATAAATGAATAACACATCTCAATGTATTTAGAATTCATGAGTTTAAGAATAAACACATGATTCACTAAAGTGAGTGAATAAAAATTCACAGAAGAAAAATTCAAATCCATGACTTATAAAATGTTATTTTCATTGAACATACTTAATATAGAAAGAAATAAGTGATGAGAGTATATCTAGAATCATAACATAATTATTTAAATTCTCACTAAAACATATTATGTGTTTACTATAAACATTCCATGTTTAGTATGTCTCATTTATGTTAACTCTGAATTATCTTCCCTCCCTTTAATCTGGATCTCCTCCGTATATATATAATCTTAAAATAAAATCTTTATCTCTAATACACCATGATTTAATTTTTATAAGTGTATATTTAACACATATAGTAATCTTAAAATATTCATGATTCATGATGAATTATGGACATGTGACCTAATCTTCAACTGAAGTCAACTTTAAATTATTTTATCTTCTCAATGAACATGGTGTATTTTAAACTAAAAACAAACTTTCCTTCTTGATCACCTCTATCTAACATTAATTAATATTTTATATAAATATATATTGTTTTCTTCTATGCAGTTTCGATATAAAATCTCTTAAGATGTCTATGGCATGGTATTATACCCATACATGTTGGTTTTTCACAGAATCTTAAAAATTTAATAAATTTATTAAAATAATTACATATGATCTATTATACCATCAATCAATAAAAAAATTTAATTAGGAAGTAATATACAATATAATTTATTGTGAAAATTTATTCATAAATTTAGTTTTTTAATAAACAATGTTTTTTGGTATTTTATAAAATCAATTTAAACACTGCTAGAAAAATACCCTACAACCATGAGGGTACATAAACTATAAGTATAATTATTGATATAGGTAATATTACTATCATGTTTCAACATAAAATTCTATATAATATGGATATAGACCCTCATGTGGAGTTTTTATAGCCACAGTATATGGAATATGGTGGAAAGAGGACACAAGAATGTGGGAGTTGTGCATAATAAAATCCTATTACTATGGTGAACACTGACTAGGGTTGTAGGGGAAACTTCTTACCATAGTCCCCATATACTATGGTAATAGGGTTATTTATGGACATGGTCTGTGTTTAATATGGTAATAGGAAACACTTATATCCATAACCTACAAGGACTATGGTAATAGTGTCACCTATGACCAAAGTCCACATTAACTATAGAAATATTGTCACATAAAACTTTAATCAACATATATCATGGACATAGATTAAAATAAAATAATTATGTTTATAAATATATAATAACTAGTATTCATATATGAATATATATTTACAAATAATAAGTTACAAGTTAGTTCTATAGTTTTTTTATTATTAGTAGAATGTGGGATGGAATCTCAATTCAAGATGTTTTTTTATAATTTTATGGGCATATGGGTGTGGAATTTGAATGTGACCATAGGTCAGTACTTATGGTAATAGTCCAAAACCCTAATCCTAGGATTATGACATATCTAAATAGACGTGTAAATATGGATAATGACATGGTCAATGGTCCACCTATTTCCATAGTCTGACCCCAACTATGGAAATTTTTTATACCAACCGAGATAGCATGAAAGGGAACAAAAACAATGGATATATGTTAAATTCATCGTTTTGTAATATATTTTAATTATTATAGAATGTTCCAATAACAAAGTTTTCTATTATAGAAATGTACCCTAATATATCCAAAGTACACACTTATTTTAGTAAAATCACACATTATACTAACATGTGGTTTGTTGCGATAATAAAAATTAAATTGATGACCATTTCACAAAAAAAATATGAAAATTAAAAATAATTTTATTACTTTATATCTTGTTATATGTGTTTATAAAAATTAAAATTGTTATAAATTAACTTTGAACAATTATATAAATGTTCCACAACATATTAAGTTTATTTTTATTCACGCATGTCATGAATTAATTGATAATTATTAGCCCCAAATTTTGTGATTATCTAATCTTATTTTCTATATTTTATTGGTTTAGAATGTGTTCCAAACATAAAATAAAGTTATAATTATGAAAAAACACTTATGATATATTGGGAAAATCACATATTATATTGATGTGCTTTTTAATTTATATTTTTCAAGAAATAATTATAGATTTTTTTGAATTTTTATGGAAATATAAGATACCTTTCTCAATTAAAATTATTTAATTCTTTATTGAAACATAAAAACATATATAAATTTTAAAATAAAATTTGATTCATTCCAATCACATATAACATAAGATTTTTATTCAGTTTGTTTATAAAGGTCAAATAAAGACCCATACTTTACATACATTGATATGACTTCAGTATTGAAGTATATTTATTAAAACATATAACAAAACCATGAAAGGACCGTATAGGTATAGTGTCTTTAGAAACTAGGAAACACAAACAACTGGTTCATAAAACATCTACATTGTCTCCCGTTTATTTCATCATATCTTGGATCCTTTTTGGAATATCATACTTAATGCCCTTCTTCATGTCTTGGGAAAAAGAAACATATAAAAGGGTGAGCTCAAATGCTCAGTAAGGGTAAACAAATTAAATAACAATCATATCATATTCATAAGAACATAACATTTCAAAATCTTATCTGACATATAAAAGATCATAATATCATATCATGGGATAAATCATAAAAGTGAAACATAATCCTAATAGTCATGACACAAGAAATTAAATTTTTTGGCATACAAAAATAGTCATAGAAAATCATTTCATATTAGTCAATTCCCTTTTCTAAGACCATCATAGCAGAAAATTTCCATTACTAAACTGAGTTTTCTTCTCATTATAGCCATGTATCACTGAACCAGATTAACTTGTTGTTCCATCATTTTCTATCTCATGAGATATAAATCGTTTCCCAATGCATTGGAGGGAGATATAAATCCCACCCATCACATAATGAAACCATTATTATGTATTCCACAAAAAAATAGAAACATTCACCATAGCATAACCCATGAAATGAAATGGGTTTCTTAAACATCATTCCATCATAATTGATATAAAATAAATGGATATCCTAAATAACATTCCATCATAAACACAATCTAATCATAAACCTACATAATCATAGATGGAAAATAATTTTGTTAAAACACTTGAGCTTCATTCTTGAGGAAAATATCCTTTCTTCTTCAAAAATGATTTCTTTTCTCAAATTGTCGTGCAATTTTAGAAAAAAAATAATTGAGTTGAAAATACGCTTGTAAACATGTAGAGGAAGCTTCATTGAAATAAGGCACTATAAATATGTAAAAAATCATTCATTCCATATAATTTAAAAAACACACTCCTCATACTTTTGTCGGAAAAGTCAAAAAGTGCCTTGTATGGTAAACTAAATAAAGATTCATTCCAAACCACTTAGTAAAAGTCAAAATGGGTAAAAATGAATTTAAACATAAATAAAATAATAGTACACATTTTATGAGAATATTTTTATAAAACATGTACATGGATGATAAATATATATCTAGTAGATACTTATGAAAAAAAATCTCAGATAAAATGAGATTGGAAAAGTTATCCCTTACCTTAAGTCTAATATATTGCAAATGTGTCTGGACCTCCTGTATAATGATTTAAATAATGCTACTGATTTACTACAGAATCATAATCATTTTTATGATAAAATGTATGATCATATTTTCATCCATTTGTTAGTAACATTTCATTGTTACTCGTTATTTGGGTATTTACAGCTTTATGTTCTTATGTATGTTTTGTCGGATAAGTTCTTATTACTCATTTTAGGTTATAGTTATATCATTTACATCATAGTATTGTTATAATATATATTATATTTATTCATTCAATTCATTTATATAATCATGATTTAATGAAGATTATGTAGAACGAATCACATCACACAGTAGAGACTGTAAGCCGTACGTACTTACGAGCGACGATGTCGTTCCCATAATTGTTGATTAGTACTAAATTGTATGGTTTATAGTATCTTAGAATTAGTACCATGTTATATTAATCATATATAGTTATTATTTCCACCATTATACCCATCCAAGTAAGGTGATGGTGAAAAACAGATGACACCACAGTGTGTAGATTGTAATTTGTACGTACGCATGTGTGGTGATAAAACACTTGAGCTTCATTCTTGATGAAAATAGCCTTTCTTCTTCAAAAACGTTTTCTTTTCTCAAATTTTCATAATGTTTTTAAAGAAAAGAGTTGAGTTGAAAATAAACTTTTAAACATGTATATGAAGATTCATTGAAATAAGGTTTTATGAAGATGTAAAAACTCATCCATGCCTTGCATGTTAAAAAAACATTCTCGTCGTACTTTTGCTGGAAAAGTCAAAAAGTACCTCATATGGAAAACTAAAGAAAGATTCCTTCTAAACCATGTAGTAAAATTCAAAATGGGTAAAGATGAATTTAAACATAAATATATTAATAGTACACATTTTATGAGAATATTTTTAGAAAACATAGAAATGGATGATAAATATATATCAAGTAGAGACTTACGAATAAACAATCTCAGATAAAATGATATTGGAAAAGTTATCCCTTAACATAAGTCTTATATGATTTTTATGTAACTGAACCTCATGTATTATTATTTAAATAATGTTTATGATTTATTAAAGAATCATATTCATTTTTATGATAACATTTATGATTATATTTTCATCCATTTTTTAGTAACATTTCATTGTTACTTGTTATTCGGTTATTTACTACTTTATGTTCTTATGTATATTTTGTCGGAAAAGTTATTATTCCTATTTTTAGGATATAGTTATATCATATAAAAAATGGTGTTATTATAATATCTATCCTATTTATTCATTTAGTTAATTTATATAATCCTGATTTAATGAAGATTATGTACAACAAATCACATCACACAGTGGAGATGATAAGTCTTACGTACGCACGAGCAACGATATCGTTCCCATAATTATTGATTGGTACTGAATTAGATGGTTTATAGTATCTCATAATTAGTACCATGTTATATTAATCATATCTATTTATTATTTCCACCATTATACCCATCCAAGTAAGGTGATGGTGAAAACAGATTACACCATAGGATGGAGATGCTAAGTCATACGTACGTACGTGTAGTGATTTCATTTTTCGTAGGATGGATAGAATCTGAAATAAGGTTGTTTAATATTTATAATAACATATAATTATATTATTTATACTCATGGTATTACTTTATAATAAAACAACTAGTGAAGAAGAATTATAAGAATAAATAAATTTCAAGAAATCGGTGTAAGAGATTACCTCTTCCTCGACGTGCCTCTTCTAAATCTTCTCTTATAGAACTAGACTTGGTATTTTGAGAAGACCAGAACCTCTAGAATGTAACTAGGGAACCTTATAAGAAGAATGTTAAGGGTTTGGTCAATCTTTAAGGTTCAAAATAGAGTGAAGAGGAGAGGGAGTAGGTTCCCTTTTATAAGAGAATAAAGGGGGCACTTTAAGAAACTCTTCAAAATATTTATTTCTTACAAATTCAATTTCAACTAAAAATTGTCCAAAAATTATTTAATTAGAATATAATATGATTTGGGTTCTAATAACCACAATACAATAATTTTTAGACAAGTTTTGAATATTGTTTATTCTTATCGTTTTGGTTTAACCCTTATTTTACCCTTTTTAATCTTACTATGATATCATGTAATTTACACCTTGTGGGTTAGTGTAATTACCATACCATGTAAAACGACCCAAAAAAATTATTTATGACTTATTTGAACTTATATTAACCATTTGATTAATCTTATATTTTTAGGAATTTAATATTTAATAAACTATTTTATATTTTAAGTTGTGAATTGTGTCAATTTTGGACACTATTCACATTTGACTTTTTAAAAATTCATAAAAAAATTATTCCTTCTAAAATAAGTTATTAAATAAAATAAAATATTTCAATGTCATCCAGAAAATTCTTGGATGACATCAAAATAACCAAATTATATTTGTTTTAATATTTATAAATTCATTAATTTGAATCTTTCATTAATGAGGAAATCACTACATCATATTTGTGTCATAATTAAAACTTTTTATATAATCTCTAAAAATTATAAATAAAATAACATGGTGTAGGAAATCGTTTTAGATTTATAGTGACTATTTATAAGAATAGAGATAAATTATATAACCCTATATTAAAATCTATTTATTAAAAGATATATGTTTAGGTTATAATTATTTTTACTTTAAATTAATTCTTATAAAATGTCATTTTCACATCCAAGTGAATCCATGGGGTCCAAAAGTTGACTCAATGATGTCCATCGTCGGAAGTATCTCAACCAATAGGATTAGGGCACGTTTTTGGGTAGTTTTATATTTTGAAATTATTATTTTGTTACCCTTATTTACCGGATTTATTATTTAACCATGGTAAATAGAATAATTACTGAAGTTACTATTCATAATGTCCAAAAATAAAACGTACCTATTCACACAATTTGGACCTTTTTATTACAAATACGGAATATTTTTTTCCAAATTAAAAACATAGAAGTTGCAGTAATTAATTTTAAAGTATTCCCGTTGTTGAAATGAGAAAACGGGTTTTAAAAGTTAAAACATTGCAAAAGAGTGAAATGTTTTTACCTATGAATTCAATGTAAAATTAATGATAATGAAATACATTATATAAAATGGAAAAAAATTATTCTATTTATAATTTCAAACCATTCAATATTTTAATTTAACCATATAAATTATCTCGATGAAAAAAGTTGTTTTTAATTAAAATTAAGCGTATTTTTACTATTCATCAAAACATGAAAGTTATCAGAAAAATATCAGAAATTTTTTCCAAAGTAAATATTTATATTCCACTTCAAAATAATAAGTTTATTTTTTCTGATATAAATTATTAATGTTCCAATGTCTTAATTTAAAATGGGTTCGCCATTCAAATGTGTAAAATTAACCTTTAAAAAAATAGGTTCTTATAGGGTTTTATTCATATCCAATGAATAAAATATCCATTGGATGAATATAAAAAAATTATTAAGAATATAACACAGATATCTCATTAATTTCATTACCAAATGTAATTCACTAAAAAATAAAAACATCTAATTGATTTATATTTTTCATAAATAATTAATAGCCAAAGAATTCAAAATTCATTTTTATAAGATAGTTATAATTATTTCCACTAACCTAACAGCTAGGATATAACAGTAATTTTATATTAAGGGCATCTCGTGGTTCATTTAAACTCAATATTGAGTTCAAATAAATCCACTAAAGGATAAAAATTATTTAAAGAAAATATTTTATAAAAACATTCAGGTGTTAGATTCTACCACCCTTAAACTGAATTTCACCCTCAAAATTCATAATTTGGAAATAAAAAGATGAGGATACCTCTCCCTCATCATATCCTCAAGTTATCATGTAGCTTATTCTAATTGGTGGTTCCTCCGTAAAACTTTAACCAAGTGAGTAGTCTTGCTTCGTAGAACTTTTTCGCTACGATCCAGGATCTCTATCAATTGTTCTTCATAAGAAAGATCTTACTCCAGTGGTACGAATTCTGAGCCTAGTACATGTGAAGGATCAGGTATGTACTTTCTCAGGAGAGATACATATAACACATCATGAACTTAAGAGAGGTTCGGTGGAAGCGCCAATCGGTAATTTACCTTCCCAACATGATCCAGTATTTCAAAAGGACCGATATACCTAGGGATTAGCTTTCCCTTCTTTCCAAATCTCATTACTCTATTCCAGGGAGCTATTCGTAAGAACACCTTATCACCCACTTCAAACTCTAGGCATTTTCTTTAGTAGTTAGAATAAATTTTTTGTCGACTCTGAGCTACTCTTATGTGTTGTTGAATTGATCTGGTCTTTTCTGCCATTTCATCAACAAGATAATGTCCTAATAGCTTTATTTCCCCAAATTCATCCCAGAAAGTTGGATTTATGCACTTCATTATATAGAGGGCTTCATAAGGATATATATGAATACTAGAGTCAAAGCTATTATTTTAAGAAAATACCACCAATGGTAGGTGTTAATCCCAACCACCTTTTAAATCCATAGAGAAAACTCTCAACATGTCTTCTAGAGTTTGAATTGTCCTCTCAGACTGACCTTCTATCTAAGGATGATAAGCACTGTTGAATCTTAACTCTATATCCAAAGCATACTGAAGACTTTTCCAAAACTTTGAGGTAAACCTAAGATCCCGATAAAATATAATGGAAAGTGGTACTCCATGCAATCTTAACACTTCTTTTACATATATCTGGGCAAGCTGATCAAGAGAGAAATCCTATCTAATAACAATGAAGTGTGCTGAATTCATAAGGCAGTCAACTATAACTCAGATAGCATTATTTCCTTTGAATTTTTTGGGAAGTCTGATGACAAATTCCATAGTGATGTTTTCCCATTTCTATTCTAGTATGGGTAATGGTTGTAAAATCCCCTTAGAATTCTATCTCTCAGCCTTAACTTGCTGATAGAGCAAGCATCAAGAGACGTATTCAGTGAAATCTATTTTCATTCCATCCCACCAGAAGTACTCCTTCATGTCCATGTATATCTTTGTGATTCCAGGGTGAATAGAGAATGAAGAACTATGTGCCTCATCCAATAGCTCCTTCTTTATTTCTGGTATGGTTGGAACACAAACCCAATTTCTGAACCTTATTATTTCATCACATTCAAGGTTGAATTAAGGAACATTTCTCACCATCTTTTGTAACTCTAAATATTCCTTTTGTGCCTCTTTATTCTTCACTTGTATACATGGTTGAACATTCATTTGAGAAAGATAATATTTCTCCCCTTCTGTTATAATTTCACGAGCCATCCTTTTCAAATCCATAAATATTAGACCTTTTTTGATCCTCGTCATGGATAAGATGGAATGGTCTTGTCAACTTAATGCATCTTCCACCTTGTTTTCTTTCCCATGGTGGTAATCTATTGAGCATCTGTAATCTTTAATCAACTCCAACCATCTTCTTTGGCGCATATTCGTATCCTTTTGTGTGAAAATATACTTTAAACTTTTATTATCAGTATCAATATCCCACCTTTCACCATAAATATAATGCCTCCATATCTTTAATGAAAATATTACCACAGCTAACTCCAAATCAGGAGTTGGGTAATTTTTCTCTTGGATTTTCAATTTTCCTGAGGCATAAGCTATCAACATATCATTTTTCATGAGAACACACCACAGCCTCTTCTTGGATCCATCACTGCAGATCACAAACCTTTCTCCACCATAAGGCAATGTGAGCACCGGTGCGTTGGCTAACCTTCTTTTTAGATCTTTAAAATTCTCTTCACATTCCTCTGTCCAAATGAACTTAACTTTTTTCCGAGTCAACTTTGTGAGTGGATTAGATATTCATGAAAAATCTTTCACAAAATGTCAATAATATCTAGCCAAACTAAGAAAACTTCAAATCTTATTTACTGTGGTTGGTCTCGAACATCTTTTAATAATTTTCCTTTTGTATGGATCCACGGATATCCCCTCTCTTGAAATTATGTGACCCAAAAATGAAACTTTTTGAAGAAAAAATTCACACTTGGTAAATTTGGCATAAAGATTCTCCTTTATCAGGGTCATCAGTACAGTTCTCAAGTGATCTTCAAGTTCTTCCTTTCTCTTGGAATAG
Organism: Viscum album; assembly: GCA_963277665.1. Taxonomy (NCBI): domain Eukaryota; kingdom Viridiplantae; phylum Streptophyta; class Magnoliopsida; order Santalales; family Viscaceae; genus Viscum; species Viscum album. The sequence continues at coordinate 1,890,579,675 of OY728158.1, read as the reverse complement.
ACAAGAATATCATCTATGAAGACTACCACAAACCGATCACAATAGTCTCTAAAGACTCTATTAATTATACCATGAAGATAGCATAGGAATTAGTAAGACCAAAAGGCATCACTATAAATTCATAGTGTCCATACCTTGTATGGAATTCTATATCTAGTATATCCTCCTTTTGACCCTTAATTGATGATACCCTAAACGAAGGGCAATCTTGGAAAATTATTGAGCTCTGCATAGTTGGTCAAATAAGTCATAAATGTGCAAGAGAGGATATTTTTTCTTGATAGTGATCCTGTTAAGTTCTTGATAAGTAATATAGAGTCTCATTGATCCATCTTTATTCTTAAAAAACAGAACAGGTTCTCCCCAAGGTGATGCACTAGGGTATATGAATCTCTTATCTAGATTCTCTTGGAGTTTCTCCTTCAATTCCTACAACTCAATTGGGGTCATTATATAAGGTGTATTTGAAATAGTAATATCAACTAGTATGAGTTTTATTGAAAAATCTACTTCACAATTTGGTGGGAGACCTGAAATTTCCTCTGGAAAGACATCATCAAACTCACATACAATGGGCGTATTCTTAATTGTGAGTTTCTCCCCAACCATTTGATATAAATTACCTTAATTTATTGGAATCAAGACCAAAAATATATAAAAAATTTCCACTGGAAGGTTATATTAATCATTTCACTGATAGATGATCATAAATTGATCTAGAATATTAAATGTGTCTTCCCTTATTTGTCAGTTGATATGAGCTCCATATAAAGAAATCTGATCCATGCCAATAATCACATCAAATTACACTATAGGAAGGATCACAAGGATTGTAGGAAGTAATTTCCCACAAACTTTGATTAAATAAGAATTATAAACTTTTGATGTGGTTGTTGTGCCATTAGGAGTTTCCATAGCTAACTCAACATCTAATTATTTTGGTAATACGATGATACCCTTAGAAAATTCTTTAGAAATAAAAGAGTGGGTGGATCCAGACTCAAATAAAACATTTTCTAATTTAGAGTGGATGGTAAGTGTACCTTTCACTATATCATTATCGTACTCCATGTCGCTGATAGTAATTTCATGTGACATTCCTTTGCCTTTTCCCTTAAGAGTTTGTTGACATCGATCATTATCAATAGACCTTGGATTAGGGAATTGATTCAAATAATGCCCCATTTCCTTGAACTTGTATCATTGAAGTGTATGAGGTGCATTATGTGTATCCTTTTCTTTTTCTACATCATTAGAAATATTTTTCCCATCACTTTGGCATTCAATTTACTGATGACCTTCTTTTCCACACTTAAAAAATTTACTAGTTCCTTTAATACATTTCCCTCCATGTTTCTTTCCACACTTTGAGCATAAGGGAAAAATCATCTTCTTTTTAGTGTGGACTTTAGATTATCCTTTGAATTCCATTTTCCTCTTCTTATCAAACCCATATGACTGATGGGTTACTCCAATCTCTATCTCAACCTTAAAATCACATTGAAAAATTTCTTCATAGCTATTGAATTCCCTTATGGCTAATACCCTTCGGAGACTTCGTTTTAAGCCACTAAAGAATCGATAAATCTTACTCTGAGGTTGAATAATAATTCCAAAAGTGTACAATGGAAGTCTTGTAAAATTTGCTTTGTAGGTACCAACAGATTCATCATCCTTCTGCTTAAGTTCAAGGAACTCCTTCTCCATATTTTTTCGAAGAATACAAGGAAAGTACTTATTGAAAAATAAGTTATTGAACTCATCTCATTCCATGGACTCAATTACATCTCTTTGCCTCATATTCTTGATAATATTCCACCATTGATTAGCTTCACCTTCCAAATGATATACTGTTAAGATGATGTTATCATGTTCAGAACGTTGTAGAACTAAAAATATCTTTGTAGTGTTATTGATCCATTGTTCAACCACTAAAGGATTAGAAGACCCGCTGAATAAAGGTGGACGATGCCTCATAAAGGATTCAACAAAATGTTTCTCCTTACTTAGCCTTTCAGAATTACTGCATGATTCATATCTTTAGAAAGTTGTGAGAGCATGGCTACAATATTTTTAATTCCATCTCCCATAACATTTGGTCGCCCAGGGGGACAATCATTGCATTTCCCGTCACATTCCACATTAACGCAGTTCCTTAGGGTTTCATCCATTGACTAAAACAAAGAATCATGGTGTGAGAAACACTAATCATAATAGTAAAACCGCGTAATCATGAATAAATTTTCAATTTAGAACACTTTTGGTTTCATCCTAGGCTATTCATGGTCTTTTCTAAAACACTAAGATTGTGTCCTATACTTAGACAAATCCTTATGGTTCTTACTAAGGATTTCTCATCCTCGTTTCCAAAGGTTAATTATATATTTCCTCTGATTCAAAATATAATTACCCATACTTTAAATATATTGATATCACTTTAGTATTGAAGTGTATTTATTACAACATATAAAAAAACCATGACAGGATCATATAGGTATAGTGTCTTTAGAAACTGGGAAAGAAAAACAACTGGTTTATAAAACATCTAGATTGTCTCCCGTTTATTTCATCATATCTAGAATTATTTTTGGAATATCATACTTAATACCCTTCTTCATTTCCTGGGGAAAAGAAACATATAAAAGGGTGAGCTCAAATTCTCAGTAAGGGTAAACAAATGAAATAACAATCACATCGTATTCATAAGAACATAACATTTGAAAATCTTATCCGACATATAAAAGATCACAATATCATATCATGGGATAAATCATAAAACTAAAACGTAATCCCAATAGTCATGACATAAGACATGAAAATTTTTTCCATACACACATAAGCATAGAAAATCATTTCATATTAGTTAAGGCCCTTTGCAAAGACCATCATAGCAAACAAAGTCCATTATTAAACCGAGTTCTCTCCTTGTTCCAGCCTTGTATCACTGAACCAGATTAACTTTTCATTCCGGCCATGTCTATCTCATGACATATAAGTCTTTAACAAATGTATTGGAGGGAGATATAGGTCTCACCCATCTCATAATGAAACCATTCTTATGGTTTCCACAAAAACATAGAAACATTCACCATAACATAACCCATGAAATCAAATGGGTTTCTTAAACATCAATCTATAATAATTGATATAAAATAAATGGATTTCTTAAATAAAATTCCATCATAAACATAATCGAATCATAAACCTACATAATCTTAAATGGAAAATAATTTTGATAAAACACTTGAACTTCATTCTTGAGGAAAATATCCTTTCTTCTTCAAAAATGTTTTCTTTTCTCAAACTGTCGTGCAATTTTAAAATAAAAGAATTGAGTTGAAAATAAACTTTTAAACATGTAGAGGAATCTTCTTTGAAATAAGGCATTATGAATATGTAAAAACTCATTCATGTCGTATAAGTTAAAAACATTCTCCTCATACTTTTGCTGGAAAAGTCAAAAAAGTACCTCATATAGTAAGCTAAAGAAAGATTCCTTCCAAACCATGTTTTAAAAGTCAAAATGGGTAAAAATGAAATTAAAAATACATAGAAGAATATTACATATTTTATGAGAATATTTTTAGAAAACATGGACATGGATGATAAATATATATCCAATAGAGACTTACGAATAAACAATCTCAGATAAAACGAGATGGGGAAAGTTATCCCCTAAATTAAGTCTGATATGATTTGTATGTGTCCGAACCTCCTATATAATGATTTAAATAATGTTAGTTATTTATTACATAGTCATAATCATTTTTATGATAACATTTATGATCATATTTTCATCCATTTTTTAGTAACATTTCACTGTTACTTGTTATTTAGGTATCTACTTCTTTATGTTCTAATGTTTGTTTTGTCAGATAAGTTCTTATTACTTTTTTTAGGTTATAATTATATCATTTATAGAATGGTATTATTTTAATATATATAATAATTATTAATTAAATTCATTTATATAATCATTATTTAATTAAGATTATTTAGAACGAATCACATCGCACAGTAGAGATGGTAAGCCGTACATACGCACGAGCGGTGATATTGTTCCCATAATTGTTGATTGGTAATGAATTAGATGGTTTATAGTATCTTAGAATCAGTACCATGTTATATTAATCATATATAGTTATTATTTCACCCATTATATCCATCCAAGTAAGGTGATGGTGAAAAATAGATTACACCACGTCGTGGAGATGGTAAGTCGTACGCACGCAGGCGCGATGATTTCGTTTTTTGTAGGACGGATATAAGGTGAAATAGGGTTGTTTAATATTTATAATAACATATCATTATATTATTGATACTGATTCTATTGCTTTATAATGAAACAACTATAGAAGAGAAAGTAGAATAATAAATATATTTGAAGGAATCGGTATAAGAGATTACATCTTCCTCAACGTGCCTCATTTAAATATCCTCTTAGGGAACTAGAGTTGGTATTTTGAGAAGACCAGAACCTCTAGAATGTAAATAGGGAAGTTTAGAAGAGAAATGGTAAGGGTTTGTCTGATCTTGAAGGCTCAAAATGGAGTGAAGAGAAGAGGGAGTAGGTTCCCTTTTATAAGAGAGGGGATGGACACTTTAGGAAACTCTTCAAAATATTAATTTATTACAAATTGAATTTCAAAAAAAAAATTGTCCAAACCTTATTTAATTAGAATTTAAAATGATTTCAGTTCTAATAACCATCATCCAATAATTTTTAGACATGTTTTGAATATTTTTCTATCCTTATCTTTTTGGTTTAACCCTTATTTAACCCTTTTTAATCTTACCATGATATCTTGTCATTTACACCTTGTGGGTTAGTGTAATTACCATACCATGTCAAACGACCCCAAAAAAATTATTTATGACATATTTGGACTTATATTAAGCATTTTTCCAAATAATATATTTTTTGAAATTTAATATCATTTAATAAACTATTTTATGTTTTAAGTTATGAATTGTGTCAATTCTAGACACTATTCATATTTGACTTTTTGAAAATTCATAAAAACTTTATTCCTTATAAAATAAGGCATTAAATCAAATATAATATGTCATTTTCATCCATAAAATGTTTTTTTGACACCAAAATAATCAAATCATATTTTTTAAAATATTTATAAATTCATTTATTTAAATCATTCATTAATGAGGTAATCACTACATCATATTTGTGTCATAAATAAAACATTTTTTATAATTTCTAAAAATTATAAATAAAATACCATGATATAGGAAATATTTTTATATTTCTAATGACTATATACAATAATATTGATCAGTTCTATAACCCTATATTAAAATTGATTTATTAAAATATGTGTTTAGGTTATAATTATTTTTACTATAAATTAATTCTTATAAAATGTAATTTTCACATCCATGTGAATCCATGGGGTCAAATAATTGACCCAAGGATTCCCATGGTTTGAAATATCTCAACTAATAGGATTAGGAAATGTTTTAGGGTAGTTTTATATTATTAAATTATAATTTTTTATGCTTATTTACAAGATTTACCCTTTAACCATGGTAAATAAAATAATTACTAAAGTTACAATTCATAACATCCAAAAATAAAAGGTACCTATTCACACAGTTCGGAACTTCTAATTCCAAATATGGAATCTTTCTTTCCAAATTCAAAATATAGAAGTTGCAGTAATAAATTTAAAATTATTCTCGTTGTTGAAATGAGAAAACGAGTTTTAGAAGTAAAAACATTGCAAAAGATTGAAATGTTTTTACCTATGAATTAAATGTAAAATTAATGATAATGACATACATTATATTAATTGGAAAAAATATATTTTATTTATACTTTCAAACCATTAAATATTATATTTTACCCATATATATTATCTTGATTAAAAAATTTGTTTTTAATTAAAATTTAACGTATTTTTACTATTCATCAAAACATGAAAGTTATCAGAAAAATATCAGAAAATTTTCCAAAGTAAATCTTTATATCCTACTTCAAAATAACATGTTTATGTTGTATTATAGAAAATATTAATGTTCCAAAGTCATAATTTAAAATGGGTTCACCATTCAGCGTGAAATTAACCTTTAAAAAATAGGTTCTTATAGGGTTTTATTCGTATCCTGTGACTAAAGTATTCATTTATGATTTTTGATAATTATGCGAGATTAACTTGGGGATTTCTCTTAGAACACAAAAAATAGGCTTATAAAATTTTCATATGATTAATAAAGAACAATGAAAATGAAAAGGTGTGGAAAATATTTTCCATTTTTAGTGATCATGTGATAAAGATTGATATAAAATATTTTTATGAATTTTTTAGTTTATAAGGTTTTAATCGTACTTTTTCACTCTAAAAACACCTTAAAAATGGTGTTGTTGAAAGATAAAATTTAAAATTTCAAGAAATATCAAGATCCATATTGAATGATTTAAAACTCCCATAATACATTTGGGATAAAGTGATCAATAAACCTGGTCATATCCTAAACCATATTCTCATAAGAACCATCCCCAAAAAGCCCCTTGTTAACTTTGGAAAAATAAATTTCCAAAAGTTGTGTTTTAATGGTTTTTGGATGTAAATGTTATATTCATAATAAAAAATTAATCCTAGGGAAAATTTATAAAGAATCTTATGATGATGAAAAATTTGTTAGGTATTCAAACTCAAGTAAATACTAATGAGTCTTAAATATAAAAACCCAAAACTATTGAATAATCCATTCATATCAAATACGATGAAAATCTTCCTAAACTGTTATCCTAATCGAACAATGTTTCAAATAACCTTGAACCTTTGACATTGAATGGTCCACCTTCTCCTATAGATCCTAACATAGATGAATCACATTCTAATCCTTTACTCAAATCTTTTACAAAATCAAAATACCATCCATTGGAAAATATTATCAGTGATATGTAAGGTAGAATTCAAACTATATGTTATGACTTAATTAAAGTTTGTAATCATTATTTTATTTATTTTCTAGAACCTAAAAATATTTATGATTATGTTAATTATTAAAAAAAAAAATTTATAAATAAATAAGAGATTAAATAATTCTAAAGAAATAATTTTTGGAATCTTATTGAATGAATTGTCGATCATCCCATTATTAGTACAAAATGTTTTTTTAGATATAAATTAGATGATAAAGGTACCATCATAAATAATAAAGCTTGATTCATATCCAAAGGCTATAATAAATAAGAAGGCAATGATTACAGTGAAACCTTCACACCTGTTTATTCACTAGAATCCATAAGATTCATGTTGGAATTCACCACCCATATTAATCTTAAACATTTTCAAATGGATAGCAAAAGTCGTTTTTTAAATGTTTTGATCATATAATTTTATTTTTAACAATATCCTATGTTTGAAAATCCAAAATATATAAATTCCATTTTCATGTTAACAAAGTATTTATATGTTTTAAATAAATCCCCTAAGGTTATATATTAATTATTAAGAAGTTTTATATTTTTCAAATAATATGAAAATGGGAAAAGAGGATTGAAAATTATTTCTAGAAAATGTTTCAAATGAAATATTAATCATTAAAATATTTATCGATAATGTAATTTTTAATTAACAACTGAACTTATTTGTAATGATTTTTCAAATAATATTATAAAATAGTTTTAAATGAGTTCAATATGTGATTTAAAATTATTTACTGGTTTTCAAATCTCTCAAAATAAGGATGTCATGTTTTTAAGACAAAAATAGACTATTGGATTTATAAATCATTTTTCAATAGATTAATAAAAAGAAATTAACACACCTATAAGTAATTTTTTTAATATAACATAGGATGAAACTAATAAATTGGCTAAAAAATCTATATAGAAGTATCATTGGGAGTATTCTTTTCTTTATCTATACCCAACAATACATTATATTTAGTGATTTTCCTTACACTATTTTTTAATCCAATCATAAATAATTACATTTTAAATATCTTAAATGTATTTTTCATTGGTTTTAAAAGTTCTAGAAAACATGTTTTATTTTTTTCTAGAGGAACCTCTTTTAATCTATAATTTTATTTCAAATGATGATTTTAGTGGATGTAAATTAGATAAGAAAAGTATAATTGGGAATTGTCACATTTATGGAAATTCATTAATATCTTATAGTAATAAAAAGAAAAATTATATTTATATTTCCATGGTCAAAGATGAATATATAACCACATGTAGTTTTGGGCTTAGATTATAATGAAAAAAGAAAACTCTCTTAGATTTTTGGTTAATAGTTATTAATATTCTAATTAATTATGATAATTCCAACTCTATAAGAATATATAAAAATCCTATTTAGAATGAAGAAGCTAGGAATATTGATATTTCATTTTAGTTTTTGAGAGACCACTTCAAAAAGTAGATATGGTGTTACGATATATCAGCATATATTATCAATTGCATGATATATTCTAAAAACCCACTACTTTATAATGGTTAAATTTTATAAATCCATTAATTTAGATTGTATAAATTTTATTTAAGGGGGTTTGGAATAGAAATATAGTAATTTTTTACTTAACTCTTCAAGTCTATATTTTCTATTTTAAAATCATGATTATTTTTTAAATTGTTTTATTCTATTTTTTTTAAATAAATGTCTTGTTCAAATTTTCAAAATCATTATTTTATGATAAATTTGAATATATTATGCATGTTTTATCTATTATATATCAATCCATTTTGATTTATATGTATATTTTCTAATCATAAAAGGGAGAAAATTCTAATGTATATAGGAAAGTAAAATTTTAAAAACAAAGTTTTCATTAAATATAGAAAAATTTTATGAAATTGGATAAATCCTCCTCATGTACAAAGACAATAACAGATTTATCATAAAAGTAGAAGTAATATTCATTAAAGGAAGGTTTACATCGTCAAAAGGGTAAGATATTTCTTTCAAAAAAAATGTTTTCTAAGAGAAGGATATTGATTCAAGGGGAAAATATATTATTTCCTGGAAAATATAATTTCAAAATATTTTGTCTTTTACATAATATATCTATTATTATTTCTTATCTATTCTTCACCTTATTATTTTACTTTTTATTCCAATCTTAATTGAGTGTTTCTGATTGTAATGCCCCGACCTAGCTCACCTCTAAGATGGTGGCCGAACTGGCAGGCCACATGACCTCAGGCATGACTCCCTATATGCCAGAGGCTTCTGACTACTAGCAAGGGTCTCAGGAGGTGATGGTGGGGAGACTATACCCTCTCATCAGAGTTGTACAATGGCATGATAGATTATAAGTAAAGGAAAATAGCAGAAGCATTAAATAAATGATCGAAAATGCAGTAGAAGATAATATTTAACAATTTTATAAAAGTGGTCAATGCCAGATTATGCAACAGATTAACGCATGTCATGGTGATGATACATAACTGAAAGTAGTAAATAATAAAAAAAATGTTTGACAACACATAAAAAAAGAAATAAAGGATATGAAATCCCCAAGGGAGATCTCCATGAGCATCCTATGCTCCAACTCAATCCTTTTCTCCTAACTTCCATGTAAAACAACACAGCATAAGCAATCAAACATGGTCCTTAGTCATGTGAACAAGAAAAATCTACTTAGTTATCCCTGTGCAATGGTGGTCCAAGTAGGGTGTGAGATATAAATCTCAGTAGGTCATCACCATTGGTTTATAGCCCAATCAAAAGTGTTCTATATAAAATAAATGGTGGGAGATAGCAAGTTAATACTAGTAACTTGAACCTAGTTCCTAAATGGGCACCCTTCCCATACCACATACTTCTCCCTAAGCTGAAATTCACAAATGAGTACCTATAATAAGTAGGATTTATATTTAAAAAAGTCTATAAAACATAAGATAGACAAACAGAGAGCATGCCCCCAAGCTTGTGCTTTGACTTGGGGTTTAATTTATATGTCCACAAAGTGTGCGAAAAGGAACCAGAAAGGTATCAAAAATTACAAGGAACCCAAAGCAACATCAATAATGACATCCCATACATTATTATTGTTATTATGTTCAAGATGAGAGTATGGAGTCTGAGCCCATCCCAAAGGTATCACTACAGTATATCCTTCAATTTACCCAATAAAACTGATCATGTACAAGGAAATATTTAGAATGATCAAGTAATGCCCGAGGCAGGGTTTAACCATGAGTCTATCCCGGTATCACACAGAAGGGCTCGAGTATCACTCGAGGATTGGTGTAGCCACTTTGCCAATGGGTCCATCCTCGATGATCCCTTTAGGAACCAGTATCACCCATAAGTATATAAAAACCCTGGAGAATACCTCGTCTGAAAAATCCTAAGACATCGCCCTACAGCACGTAATGGTAACCAGTCAGGAATGGAGAGTCCATGCGTGAGTCCTTAATACAAGACTCACTTCTCTCACCACCCTAAATTTAATTTGATTTCAAGGAATAATATATCACATTGTATGAAATTATAATTTCCACAAATGTTTTAGGTAGCTAAAAGCAACATGCTTCCTGGTCAATTAATACAAACATTTACAACCAAGATGCATTTCAAGCCAAACCACAACACATACGTCACATGGAAATAATATACAAAAATCATGCTAATCAAACAAGCACCATGAGATACAAGCTATTAAATCTATCAAATTAAACAATTCAATCCATCAACATGGAATAAAGAATTTAGCGCAAAAGTAATCGTGTAAAAAATTACATAACAATTCGAGAATTTTAATATCTCAAGAAAACAAGCTTAGAATGAAAATCAAGCCAATAAAAGAGGGAATAAAAATTAGGCTCTTTCATGGATAGTAGAATGTAAAAAAATGTATGGCATCAACATGCTTCAACAATAGGTTATTAATGACATTAAGTGATTCAAGATTATAAGCTTGATCAAGAAGGGCATTCAATTAAAACCATCACATTACATTTATAACATAATGAACAAGGAAAAGAGGGAATTTGGACGGGGCACACCCAAAGGGGTGACCAAAAGACATGGAGAACACCCCGAATAGGTTTCTCCATAGGCAAAGGACCTAAAGGGCATGATAGAACAATCTAAACAAATTAATATGTGATTACCAGGCATCTCCATAAGGTTGCAGCAAGCGGAAAAAAGGTGTGACATGACTAACCTACAAATTAAAGGAAAATGTGTATACTCCCTACACTAGGAATACTAATTACATGTGGATCCATTTACTAAGGTGGTGTCTTGGCTCGTCTATTATTTTTCAAAGAATCGACATCGTTTAGAAATTACTAAGAATGGTCATGTACAATCAGGCCATCTAAAAATTATAATCTCAAATATAAAGATACACCAAGGCAATAATAAGGCAATCATTAAGGTATATCACTACATTTTTAGATTGAAGGTAGTGCACCTCAATAGAGGGGTTTTATTATAAAAACATTATTTTCTTATCAAAAAAACATTTATCACATTTAATCATTTCATAAACTTTATCAAGGAAACATTAAATCAAAAACCATAAAACACTAATTAAAAAAACAAAGAGTGGTGTGATAAGAGATCAATTAATGCCTTACTAAAATTAAAGAGGCGAGGAAAGGGTCCCTACCTTGGGGTGGAACTAGTTTAATGCGCATCACTATTGCATAAGAGGTGGAAACCAAATGCAATCGGTCCAAAACCGCACACACACACACCATTATATATATGTGTGTGGGTGTGTGTGTGTGTGTACATGCGTCCCCTCTACATTGATCAAAACCCACTGCAACATAACTTAGAATCACAAAAATGAAGTGAAAAAACTCAATGTGCCTCAATTAAAGTACCAGGGACTCATATAAACCAAGAGAACCTAAATTGGATGATGTGAAGCAAAATAGCTAGTGTATAAACCTTACTAGAAACATTAGCGGCATAGAAAAATAAGTCAATACACCCCTCCCTTGGTGGAGGATGCCAAAACATGGTCCAACAGGTCCCAGACATCAATCTCACAACCTAATACTAGAAGAAACAAGAAATCCGGATGAAACCCTCAGTTAGGGTTTCGATTGCACTGAAACTGAGCGATGGAGAAGAAAAACGGCTAATGTGAATAGTGAAATGCATGTAGAAGGACTCACCTCACTAAGACGGAAAAACTTTGTGAAGAAACCAGAAGTAACCGGCATTGTGTGAGGGAACCTGACTGGGGTGTGGCATGCTGCAGGGAGGACCTAAATGGGGGGTCACACTCGCCTGGTAGGGAGGGAAAAGGGGGTGCATGCCTCTCTTCAGGTTTCTCCAAAAACCTAAAAAAAACTAATTAATATAATAATAATAATAATGGAAAACAATTAAAGATTAAATTATTATTATCAATAAAACTTTCATAATTATCTTCCCATTCAATTTAAATTTAATTAATTTTCAACCTTAAATTTAATTTAATTGATTTAATTTCTTTAATTAAAAACACATGTTGCAGAATGAAATCTCAGAGAGGAAAAGATTCTAAAACTTGGTTTTAAAACCAGCCTACCCAACTAACAATAAAATTTAAATTTTGTCACTTTTTTGTTTGGTTCAAAATGTAGAACGATACAATCTTCCCACCTTAGAACTTCTCATCCTCAAGAACCTTCGAGAACAACTTAACTCTCACCCAATCTATAGGTTCATGATGTCTTATACAAATGCTCATGTTGCATCTCCAAAAACCCAACACACATTAAAATATTGGTTAGGAAAGCATCACATAATCTATTAAGATCTAATACAATGATCATTTTCAAACTGAAACATCAAGACGGTAATTATCCAAACTCATTTCACTAGATACAGGACTATGTCATCATCTCATTAAACATCTAGTCAAAGTTACTTCCCACATTAGGCTTTAATGTTAGAAAGGGGAAAATTCAAAGTCACAGAACCTTCCACCGTCATAATTTCCTACAAGACACACCCTTAAGAACTATGGTGATGCTTCTCATGTGATTTCTGAAACTGATAAAATAGTCGATTCCCCCTTCGACCTCAAAGCCCAAGTCGGGCCATCTTTTCATAAAATGTCCTAGCTGACCCAAACCACACTCATCTCTCCTAATGTTGTGCCAAAAAGGGTCCTTCACTAACCACTTCATTGAACAATATAGATAACTAATCACGATACTCTAGTCGACCATTTCAGAAGATGTCCGAATTTGACAAATGGTGTTTTATAAACTGAACTATGATGTCTTCTTCAAAGGTATCTCGCATTTACTACGAACATGTCCACTGAAGTTTATACCTGACTTCCAGTGACGTTCATTGATTTAGGCATCACCGAGCCCAACAAAAAGTTCGGGATTACCTCATATTGACACAATGTGAGTGTAGGGAACAAACTCAAGGTAGTTCATACTTCATGTTTTTGAGTGAGACGTTGGTACAAGTACAAGATACCCATATCAGAACATTGACCAATCCCAGAGGGCATCTTCCTGGTGGTCAACATATGTGAATCAACTGGTGTTAAAGAGTTTATCCAAGGAATTACTACACAAGAATCAAAGGGTCACTCAAGATAAACAAATATTTGATAAGAACCACACATTCATCATGCAACACTGGGAGACCACTGAATCCACCCAACAACTTTTAAAGCATTAACATGGCATTAGGCTGATGCTCTCTTAGAGCATCAAGGATAGAGGAAATATAGGGTACATGCTTGTCACTTAAGGAAGGTTACACTAAGAGGATTAGAATATTACCAAGATGATTAGTCAAACCACTACCGGTCGATACTTTAGGAGAAACTCTGCTTCACCTGTCGATGTTCCATCATTAACGGATCACCAAGCCTCTACCACCTGAGGCATCTTGTGATTGTTCAAGCTTAACCATCATAGTCCACCCATGACCAATTATTTTAATCAAAGGTTTAATACACCGCCAACCACACTGATGTTGTGTTGTTGAGAAAGCATCGACATGATTTAAAGTTCACAAGACTCATGGTCATTTAAGTAAGACCAAACATCCTCCAATGGTCCTATTTGGTTTTTTTCCTTATAATCGGAAGGACACACATCTAAAAACCAAAATGACACTTCCCACCCTATGAGTTTCTTAATTTTCAGAAAAAATGATTGACTAATCGGTCAAAAGAACTCTATTTTGGAACCCTCATAGGCGTAAACGTTTAAACAAATGGCATGAAAACCAAACCCAACAGACCAGAGTGTAAAACACATAAGTATTTGGAAGTCATCTTGAGCCTTGGGACGAACTTGATTAATTTAACACATAAGTCACTCTACTATATAGATGACCTGAAACGCATTTTGAAATGCAAGTCATGACGATTACATTAAACTCACCCAGTTTGTAAAAATGTTAAGCACTCGACGGGCTCCATGTATGTGAACACATACTTCCCTAAGATGATAAAAAAGCAAGATGACTTTTAACTTGGACGACAACATACTGGGTCATCCATTACTATGGAGAAGAGAGAGTTCAACGACTTATCAAGCCGCTGACCATTCCCAAGGCAAGTACAACCTGCTGAAAATGAGCATCACCTGATGCTCACACCTAAAACAAAAGTCAAGGAAAACATGACCACCCATCTGAACAAGGGATTCATTTTAAGTAACGGTTCTGAATGGAGACAAAGGTACATGAATGACACCAAAAATGCAGAAAACTCACAGAATTATAAAGGATTTTAAGTTCTAATGGTCTTACCTACTACAGGTTATCCCCTTACGAAAGCACAAGCGCCAACCCTATCTCTAGGTCACGCCAATAGAAAAGTCACTAGGCTCCCATTTAATTGAAACCAATAAATTTTAGAAAAAGCAACCAATTATATATCAAGCAAGCTAGAATGTAACTACAAGAAGCTAACATAGAGAAACATGTTGTAATCACATAAGCATGGCATTTTAATCGCAGACACATGCTAATAAGCACAGAAGTATGATACAAGGAAAAATATACTAGTAAATAGGTAGTAAGGCAATTGGATAGCATGATAAATATATCATGGAAACATGGTATCTAAACAGGCATTCTAAATAAATACAATACATGGTATACATTCAAGGAATAAGATTTGAATCAACATGCAACCTAAAATGCAGCTACATGACATGAAACTATGCATGGAATGTGAATTAGTTGGTGCCTATTATGATGAATTTAATGTTTTATCCTTTACTTAACTGGCCAAGGGTAAAATACCATAAACTTTATAAATTCATAATCAATGGAAATTACACCAATCACTTAAAGTGAAATCATATCAACTGTAATATCGAAAAGTATGAACATCAATTCCTAGCCCTGTCCACTTAGCCATTTCCCATACGTGGGGTGATCAATCCTAGGAGCAACTATTAACAAAGTGCCAAAAAATTCCTAGTCTCCTATCTACCAACATAAAATAGTAATACAAAGGAAAAACTAGATCTAATATTACTTTTTAACATCCCGACCCGGCTCACCTCTATAACGGTGGCTAGACTGGTGGGTCACATGACCTCAGTTGCATCTCCTCATATACCAAAAGTTGTTGACTAGAAGCGAGGGTATCAGGAGGTGATAGTGGGGAGACTATACCCTCTTATCAAAGTTTCAAAGTGGTATAACATAGTATAAGTTAAATACAGAAGAGGAAGCAGTAAATAAATGATCGACAAAGTAGCAGGAGACAATATTTAACAATTTTATAAAAGTGTTCAATGCCAAATTATTCAACAGATGAATGTATGTCATGGTGATGATACATAACTGAAAGAAGTAAACAATACAACATGATTGGAAATACAGAACAAAAATAAAGAAAGGACAGCAAATCCCCAAGGGTGATCTCCTTGAGCATCCTGAGCTTCAACTCAGTCCTTTGCTCCTAACTTCCAGGTTAAATAGCACAACATAAGCAATAAAGCATGGTCCACATTAATGCGAACAAGAAATGTCTACCCAGGTACCCTAGTGCAATGGCGGATCGAGTAGGGTGTGAGATATAAATCTCAGTAGGCCGACACTACTGGTGTCTATCCCAATCTAGATAATACATTATAAATTTCAGAAGTGTGCTATATAAAATAAATGGTGGGTGAGAATAATTCAATACTAGTAACTTGGTGCTAATTCCTAAATGGACACCCTTTTCATACCACTTTCTTCGGCCTAAGATGGAAATCTGAAATTAGTACCGATAATAAGTAGTATGTATATGTATAAAAAGTCTATAAAATAAAAGACAGTCAAACAAGGAACATGCCCCCAATCTTGTTCCTTAGATTGGGGTCTAATTTATGTGTTAACAAAGTGTGCAACAAGGCTAAAGGTATCACAAATTCCAAGTAACCCAAAGCAGAATCAATAATGGAATCCCACGCATTATCATTATTATTATGTTTGAGTTTAGAGTTTAGAGTCCAAGCATATCCTGAAGGTATCTCTACAGTACATCCTTCAATTTACCCAATATCACTGAGCATGTCCAAGACAATCTTTCGAACGACCAAGTATAGCTTGAGGCATGGTTTTACCATGAGTTTGTCCCAGTATCACACAGAAGGGGTCAAGTATCACTTGAGGCTTAGCGTAGCCACTTTGCCAATGGGTCCATCCCTAATGATCCCTTTAGGAACCAGAATAACCCATAAGTATATAAAAACCCTGGGGAAGCACTCATTTGGGAAATCCTTGGACATCACCCCCCAGTGAATATTGGTAACTAGTTGGGAACAGAGAGTTCATGCTTGAGCCCTTAATATGGGACTCACTTCTCTCACCACCCAGATTTTTTTTAGATTTCATGGAAGCAGATATTACAGCGTATGCATTTATAATTTCAACAAAAGTTTTATGCAGCTAAAAGTCACATGCATCCTAATCAATTAAGACAAACATTTACACGCAATATGCATTGAAAGGAAAACCTCAATACATATATGATATGGAAATCATATACATAAACCATGCTAATCAAACAAGCATCGTGAGCCACAATGTATTAAACCTATCAAATAAAATAGTTCTAGACATCAATATTGCATAAGGCATTTAGTACAAAAGTAAGAACATAATAAATTACAAGCCAATGCTAGAATTTTAATATCTCAAGAGAACAAGCTTAGAATGCATATAAATCCACTAAAAGAGATCATAAAAACTAGGCACTTGCATGAGTAGTAGAATGTAAACTAAATAATATGGCATAAACATGCCTCAAAATAGGTTATTAATGTCACTAAGTGATACAAGAAAACAAGATTGATCAAGTAGGCCATTCAATTCAAACCATCACATTACATTTATAACATAATGCACAAGGAAAAGTGGAAATTTGGATGGGGAACACCTAAAGGGGTGGCCAAGAGGCAAGGCTATCGCCCTGAATGGGTTTTTCTACAGGAAAAGGCCATAGTAGTCAAAATAGAAAAAACCAAAAAAAATTAATATGTGATAACCAGGCATTGTCAAAAGATTGCAGCGAGCATAAAAATGGTGCGACATGACATGAGCTACAAAGTAAAGGAAAAAGGGGTATACAACCTATACTAGGAATTCTAATTACATGTTGAGCCATGTGCTTTAGAGGTGTCTTGACTCGTCTATTATTTTCCAAAGAAGCAACGTCATTTAGAAATAACCAAGATGGGTAATGTACAAGCACGCCATCTAACAATAATAATTTCAAACATAATGAGACAACAAGTCAATAAAAGGAAATCATAAAAGCCTATCACAAAATTTTTAGATTGAAGGTAGCACACCTCAATATAGGGATTTTATTTTAAAACCATGACTTTTATTATCAAACAAACATTTATCACATTTAATCATTTCATCAACTTTATCATGGACACATTAAAGCTAAAACCATACAACGTTAATTTAATAAAACAAAGAATGGTGTGATAAAAAATTAATTAATGCCTTACTAAAATTAAATAGTTTAGGAAAGGGACCCTACCTTGGGGTAAAACTAGTTTAATACACAACACTTTTTCATAAAAGGTGGCAATCAAACGCAATCGGTCAGCAACCACACACACATGCCTTTATATATATATATATATATATATATATATATATATATATATATATATATATATACATGTGTGTGTCCTCTACATTGATCAAAACCCACTGCAACATAACTTAGAATCACAAAAATGCAAGGACAAGACTCAACACACCTCAATTAAAGTACAAGGGACTCATATAAACCAAGAGAACCTAAATTGGATGATGAGAAAAAAACAATTGGTGTATAAACCTTACCCAAAACATTAGTGTCATAGATAAAGGAGTCCATCCACATCTCCCTTGGAAGCGGATGTTGGAAGATGGACCAATGGGTCCCAAGACATCAATCGCACAACCTAAAACTAGAAGAAATAAGAAATATGGATCAAACCCTCAGTTAAGGTTTCACCTGAACTAAAACTGGGAAATAGAGAATCCAAACGGCTAATGTGATTAATGAAATGAATGGAGAAGAATTCACCTCACTGAGGTGAACAAACTTCGTAATGTAACTAGGAGGAACCGGCTAAGGGAGAGGGAGCTCGAGTGGGGCATGGCATGTTGTAGGGATGACCCCAAGGGGGGGGTGTTGGATTGGTGTTGCCCGATCCGGTTGTGCTGAATGCTTGTGGCCCGCAACTGTCGCGGGTCGAGCTCCGTGGTGAGCTCATTAGGGGTTGCAGGGGGCAACGCGCCCCTGCTCCGGGGGTTCGGGGGCCGAAGGCCCCCGACCCAAATTTTCCAGCACTGCAGCGGAGCTGACCGACCAACACCGACAGGCACTGTAGCGACGCGGACCACTTTTTGAATAGTGATCGTCTTCTCCATTTGTTTTATAGCCCATTTTGGGCTAGGGTTTTAAGTCTGAAATCCTCTGTAATTTTGTGCTCCCGAATCATAGTGAAATTCTGCCTCTCCCGTGGACGTAGGGATTTTTCCCGAACCACGTAAATCGTTGTGTCCCTTGCTTTCTTTCTTTTTCGTTTTTCCTCGTTTCTGTCGTTGTTTCTCCCGGCGATTCCGCAACAGGGGGAACACTCACCTTTTATAGAGGAAAAAGGGGGGGTGTGCCTCCCTTTAGGTTTCTCCCAAAACCTAAAACAAACCTAATTAATATAATAATAATAATGATAATAATGGAAAACAATTAAATATTAAATTATTATTTTCATTAACACTTTCATTATTATCTTCCCATTCAATTTATATTTAATTTATTTTCGTACTTAAGTTTAATTTAATTAATTTAATTTCTTTAATTAAAAACAAACATTGTAGCATAAAAT
Source organism: Viscum album (assembly GCA_963277665.1). Classification (NCBI taxonomy): domain Eukaryota; kingdom Viridiplantae; phylum Streptophyta; class Magnoliopsida; order Santalales; family Viscaceae; genus Viscum; species Viscum album. Next base: position 1,890,560,384 of record OY728158.1, on the reverse strand, counting down.
CTCAGAGAGAGAAAGATTCTGACACTCGGTTTTAAAATTGGTCTGCCCAGCTAATGGTAAAATTTAAATTTCTTCACTTTTTCGTCTAGTTCAAAATGCAGAACGCTACACTAATAATCAGAAATGGGGATATTTTTAGACCTATAATTTAAATTTATGATCACAATCACTAAGGGTATTTCTACCATTAATTTTGAGTGTATTTTCATATAGTTTTTAAACATCATAAAATGATATTTATGGAGAAATCAAAGGCATCCGGAGGAGAATGAAGGGTCACTTTGAAGTCCCTCACTAAGCAACAACACTGACCAGCTAGTAGAAGACCATTGAAAAATAGATAGAATAAATAGAAGAACATAAAAATATTTGAAGCCTACCATCTACCCAGTGGAATCTATAGAAACCTATAGATATATAGGAGGCTCACTAGTTATCTTGTGACTTTGATCCAAATTAGTCAAATGATCATTAAATGTTGTTCTAAATCCATGAATTATCTATTTAATGGATTAAAACATTTCATGAATCCTCTAACACTTATGAAGACTATAAATAGACATCAATAGAGGATTGGATCTCAACTATGAAGTTTAATTCAAACCAAAAAATTATTCATTTATCTATTATGAACATTTATATAGGATTTTAATGTGAAATTCGGTTCCCAATCATCAAAGGAAACCATGTCTCAACTTATTCAATCTTTTTTATTTTTTTATTCTATTTGATCCTTTTCTCCCATGATTTTATTTCATATGGATATTCTATTATATTCTCTCTCCTTCTCTCTCAATCTTTCATATTCTCTATATCTTCAAAAGAGATATGAGTTCTTTGTAATGGGTTTGTAAAAAACAAATCTATCACTTCATCATTTTCTTATTTAGATTCTCACCATCGTTAAATTGAGGGTTAATTGGTTTCTTAGTCTCCTTTAAAACTAAGGTATTTATTTCTTGTTTGGTTAAATTTTTCTATTAAAGCCAAGGTATCTCATCCTTTGTTTTTAACTACCACTAATGTCAAGGGGGTATTATAACCCTCCGAAGCATTCTTGTGTAGAGGAGATCTAGGTGCTAATTATAAAGCTATTAGCTAACCCCATTTTCAAAGTGTTCCTTTTAATTTTTTAAATTTATCATCCGCTATTCTTAAAGTTTTAAATTATTCTAAACTCACTATATATTAATTATTTTATATTTAAATTGATTTCTTGAATAAAAATTACTTTTATTTTATTTCAACATTTTAAATTATCTTTAAAATAAATTTACCGCATCTGGATATTTTATCCTACTCCAACCAACATTAATTACTTATGATATAGTTATAAATTGAGAAATACATGTTACATAATTATAGAAACATCGCATATAAGAAATATATGTGGTCTATTTCCACTAGAAAAATATTTATTGATAATCATTGTTAAAAAATTATATATTAATCCAAGTTTTTTCCTTAGTTTTAATAGTTTGAAAATTTATAGTCTTATAATATAGAAAAATAAACTATAGATCATTTTGAGATCATAAAATTTTATTTTTAGAAGTGATACAATAAAATAGGTAAAAAATTATTGATAATAATTTTCCAATGTTTTCAAAATTATCCAAGTTGTTATTATTGGATTTGATCATTTGGAACATCTTTCTAACTTAAAAGAGTTTTGACTTGAGAATACAATATAGATCATTCCAAAAAAACATCACAGATAATATTTATGTGGTTTCTTTTTAATTTTGATAAATTAATAAACACCAATTTGTCTTATATTTTTACAATAATGTAATATTTTTTTCTTTGATTTGATATTTTGATACATATTTATATCCTAAAAATGTTTTATAATTCAAAAATTTATTTGGGATTATTCTCAGAAAATTATAAATCATATTAATTTGAGTTTTATTCCTATAGGTCATAATTTAATATATGGTCATTATCCTATAAAAATCATGATCATTCGAGACAATGTTTTTTATTTTTTCCATTTGGTTCTTGTTTATAACTTTTAAAATATTAATGTTTTAAAAAAATAAATTTTAAATTTTAGTAAAATACCTTATTAGATTTCTGTGTAATTAATTTCTTTAAATTAAAAATTAATTACAACTGATTATTCTATGTTTTCAATGTTAGAGCTCAATATGCATGTTTTGATCATTTGACAAGTGTTTGTAACTTTAGGAAGGAATAATTTCAAAAATATAGTTTGGGTAATTATAATATTAACATGCATTTAATCAACGATATATTTATATATAAAGGTTATAACTCAGTCTATAAATTTTTTATATAATTTTCAAAAAAAAATGAGTTCGTTTAATCAATTGTGATCATTAGATGCATGTTTATAGCCTAGACGATATTTTTAATTATAAGAACTTGGATTTTGGTTACATATAGAACATATAAATTTGTATTTATTTAATATTTTTTCATAAATGTTACACATTATAGGACAAATTGTTTCTTATATTTTCGTGGAAATCTATGATTGTTTTTTAAATATCAGTCATTTGGTTTATATTTATAACATAAAAAAGTGTTATAGTTCAAACAATATGCATTGGGTCATTCCAGATATACTGTCCTAAATTTCTAACACCCCATAATTTTTTTCCAAGGCTTAGAGATATCTATATTGTGCCAAAATCCTTTTCCCCTTTGAATTTATATTTTTTCATGTGGTCAATTGATTAATCATGAGACTATATTTTTATGTGGTTGATCTGTGGTCATGTCATTGATCATTTTCTTCAAGTGATCACTTGACTAGCCGTACAACTATTTTTCATTTGACTGATCAGTGGTCGTGAGGTCGGTCATTTTATTCCTCCAGTCGCTTGGCTTACGATGCGGCTATTTATTTATTTAGTCAATTTGTGGTCATGTGATCGATCCTTTACTTCATGCAAATGATAAACTATCTATGTGGCTTTTTTTCATGTGGCCCATCTGTGGTCATGTTGTCAATCCATTTCTTCATGTGGTCATTTGACTAACTGTGCATCTATTTGATCATGCAGTTGAACATTTGGTCATTAGATCAATCATCTAGGGTCAATACATTTTTTCCTTTGCTCAATCCCTTCATCCAATTACTTCATCCCTTTTATTAAAAAAATTCCAGTTTTTCTAGAAATACATAAATTAATATTTTAACATGAAATGAGAATATTAAATCTTAAATCATGTAATTGAAAACCTAAATCAATAAATGTAGTTATATTTTAATTCCTTGAAAAATGAGGTTTTAAAGGATTCATTCAAAGGGAATTAAATGTCATCAGGCAGAAACTGAATTATTTTTGAATTATATAGATAATTCTGGATGAGTTTCCTAGATATATATGAAATCATATATTTTATTCTAAAAATGAGATTACTTTCTCCCTGTTTGTTTTTTTCTGTATTTCTGTTGAATTAGGATGATCCATACCTAGATATCATAGTCTTCCAGAACCTTTTTCAAATCATTCGAGTTCTTTCCACATATTTCTAAACATGGAAGAATCACCCTTATTTCCTTTATTTATTGGTGTATTATAACTTTAACTTCTCTTCCAGTTATAGGATTTGACCTCTCTTTATTTTCATGTATCTGTGAGATTAGAATTCCCTTGCATTCTAAAGTGCCCAAGTATCATATTTGTTAGAAATATGTTCAAAATGTGATTAGTGTTGTGATGAAGATTCTTGGAGGATTGTAATGGAATCATGAAAAGGCCACAACAAGAAAAATAGATTTTCCAGTTGTTTTTTAGCGACGAGTTTCAAAACCGCCACGGAATAGTTTTCAGGAAATAATTTTGTGACTATTTTTTAGCAGTAGTTCTAAAATCACCATAAAATTTTGTTTTATTATAATTTTATTTTATTTTTAAATTTATTACATTTATTTTTAAGTGGCAGTTTTCTAGAAACCATAGTGAAATAGCAGTAGTTTAAAAAAACCACAACTACATTAATGGAAAAAAAATATAAAATATATAATATATAATTATGATTTTTTATTTTTTATTTTTTATTTACTATAATATATTTTTTATTATTTACAATTTAAATTAAATATTATGTGTCAATTAATAAATATTTTTAACAATTTTTTAATGGTAATTTGAAAGTTAAAATAATTCTTTAATAAGTTGAAAATCATACTTCAACGTCAAATGACAATAAATTTTGATCCAAGAGTCTATTTGAGCTCCAAAATCAGTCAAATAGAATCTTATGAAATGAAATAAAACTGTATTAAATAATAATTTTGTAATAATTAAAAGGATACAATTTATTATAGTTTTAAGAAAAGTTTTAAATAAAACTTCAACTTCAAACGACCATAACTTTTGATCCAGGTACTCGTTTGGTCTCTACCACATATTAAATTGAAGAATGTGTTGAGATATACAACATGGTGACTGTGGAAACCCCTAGTCACATTGTTTGAGGTCACACTACTACAAATACGGCTTTTAACAGCGCTAAAAAAGGCCTTTAACAGCACTAAAAAAGCGTTATTAATGCCGGCGAAAATAAAGTGGGGGTCCCCTTTATCAGCGCTCGAAAAAGCGCTGATAAAAATAAAAAAAAATTAAAAAAATTAAAAAAAAAATACTACCAATCTCGTGGGGGGGCTTTTTACAGCGCTTGAGCCCCCCCCCCCCTATCAGCGCTTTCCCGCACATCCAGCATCCGCCCGCACCGCCTACACTCTTTATCAGCGCTAGCCCTTTAAATCACCCTTGCGCGCGCGCCCTTTCCTCCACCCGGATTTGATCTCGAGACCTCCCTCATGCGCACCTAAAGCCTTTGCCACTACCCTATATTGATTTGTTCTCTTATTCATGATATATCTATTTATTTATATATATATTTCGTTATATTTATTCGTACAGTAATATATATTTATATTAATATATATATATATATAGTTATATTAATATATATATATAGTTATATAAATATTCATATATAGTTATATTAATAAAATGGATATTAGTTATTATTTAGATAAAGCTAGTATATTTTATATGTAAATATGTTTAATTATTTATTTAAAAAAATTATTTTTTAGGTGTGAACATATAAAAAATATGTACATATAGTTATATATTTGATTATAAATAGCAGTGCATTATAAAAAACGATAAAATTTCAAAGACATAATATAAATATGAATGTAATACCTTGGAATAAATCCAGTCTCCACCAAAAATATTCAATAATACCCCCTTAAACGAGGCTGAAAATCCACAAAATGTTAAAAAAATCTGGATACCCCGACTAAAAACTCAGTTTTGGAGGCCTTCTGGACCTCTTTTGGCCTCAAAAAACGCTTGGTCGGGGTCCCCCCGGGTCATAGCGACGTAGAGCTCGTCGCATGATTCGATTTGATAACGGACACCCGGATCAAAAGTTATGACCGTTTGAAGTTTGAGTTGCGTTTTCAACATAATTTGGATCTTATTTTAATTTTTTTTATTTTTTTATTCTTCATATCGTTATTAAATGACTATTACTCCATAATAATTATCAAATTATTAATTAAAAATATTTTTTTAATTTTTTAAGAATTCATTTTCACTAAATATCTTACATATTAAGTATATTAAGTGTAAATGCACATTTATACTTATCTAAAATATATTTAAAAATTATATATTATATTTATATCAATATAACTATATAACTATATTTATATATTAATATATATTTTTTAAAAAAAAAATGAAGTCGACCCTTTATCAGCGCTTTTTTTTTTAGCGCTGATAAATGGGTGGCACTGGCCTTGCTCAGTTTTGTGGTAGTGCCAAAAAAGGCCTAGAAGTCTTCCAAATATTTATTTTTAAGTTGGGGCATCCGGATTGTTTAACATTTGATGGGATTTTAGCCTCATTTAAGAGGGTCTTATTGTCTTTTTTTGTGGAGACTAAATTTATTCCTAGGGAATACATTTATATTGATATTAAGGTTTTGAATTTTTATCATTTTTCATAATTTAGTTTAATTTATTATTAAATATATGCATATTTTTATATATTTACTTGTAATAAATCAATTTTATAAATACATATTTACATAAATGTGTATTTTTAAATATATAAACCATATGGAAATAAATATATATTATTCATTTCCTATAAAATAAATGATTATCTATTTTATTTACCTATAAAATTTTATTAATATTTATATATATATACCTATAATAGTAAATATGTTTATATATAAATGTGTCGGTGTCAAAAAAACAAATATATATTTATATTTATATTCAAATTTATGTAAATAGATACATATATATATGCAAATATTTTTGCGTTTATTTGATAAATATAAATATTTATTTGAGAAATATAAATTTGTACTTGCCTGTGTAAATATGTGTCTCATTAATATTTTGTGTATACATCACATATAAATTTATTTTAATATAAATTTATCATTATCATTATATATAGTATATAAATGAATTTATAGTAAAACCATTTGAATATATATATATATATATATATATTACACATTAGATGAGATGTAATCTTCATTTAAGAGGGTCTTCATATGCCTTTTATGTCATTTATGATTTTTTCCCTTGATTTAAATTCCTATTGATTTGATGGTGTTGAAATTATTATTGTTTCCACTTTTTTAGTGATTTATTATCAAATGTATATACATATATTTATATACATGTATTTAATAATATTTGTGTATATTTATATACATTTGTAAATATCTATACATATTTATGTTTATATATTTTTACATCATATATGTGTAAATATATATAGAGATATTTATATTTAGTTGTGTTAATATATTTATTTATATTAATATATATATATATATATATACACACACAATTATACATCTAAGTGTATTTATATATATTTGAGTAGATTTTTTTATATGTATATATGTATATATATTTATATATATTTATATCTATTTATATCCATTTATTATTTAATTTTTTTATTAAAAGTTTATAATTGACATGTTATTTATTAGTTATAATTTTATTATTTATTATTTATTTGTTTATTAGTTATTTATTTATTTAAAGGTTAAAGGCTCAAAGCCCTCTTTATCTAGATAATAAAAAGGGGGAGGGGATAGAAAGAGTAGTATATAATAACCCCATGGGCCAAAAGAAATAGGAGAAAAAGCCATTAACTCGTCCTAGAGAGAGTGCTCGTATTGTGATGTGGGAGGCGTCCACCCCTACCTCAAGGATGTTGACCCCTCCTCCAAGTCTTTACTTGCATCCATAGACCTTCGTTGTCATCTGAAGATTCAGCTATAACAACCCCCATCATAATTTTAGCTTTAGAAACATTGTCATACTTTGTTCCATCATCCTCACTACTAGCAGCATCAAGCATATAAAATGAATTGTGTAATTTGAAATTACTCTTTACCTTTATGGTTTGAGACTGGGAACTTCATATTGGAACCACAACATCTTGTGAGATGCAATCATCATTTCTTCTTAGTCGATGGTCATCAGGGGTAATTGCCTCCATGCTTTGACCACCTATAATTGGTCCAACATGGTTTCTACTGCCACCATCATTCTGAGAAGAGGTCACCTATTAAAGACCTACAATAGGAGAGCTCTACAATCGGGTTATAAGAGGGATAGAATCACCAATAAAAGACTCATGTTGGAGTCCAAATTTTGTAACAAAGCGAACCTGTGGCAGTTTGGGAACTACAACAAGGGGAGCCTGCATTTGGGTGGTGCCATGGAGGCAAGAGTCACCATTGGAGGCCCCTGTTGGATCCCAGATGCAGTTGGAGAGGCCTGTATGGTTCCATAGAGGTAGGAGTCACCCAAAGGAGACCCCTGTTGGCGCCTGAATGTAGTAGGAGAGGCTTGTGCGTGTCCAGATGTGGAAAGAGACATGTCCAGCCGGTTCGTATTTCAAATTGGGGGTTCATAGGGAGATTGACAGCCAGGTGAAGCATCCAAAATTCCTTTATTCTATAATAAACTATCTTTGGATTTGTAAGCGGATTCAATCCCCTTAATAGAATTGGGTTTCCTTTCCTCTACTTGTGATTTTCATTAAGGCAGTAGCCACCAACTTGGCCTTTCCTTTATGGCAAGAAACCAAAAGCTGCTCTTAACTCACCCTGTTATTTGTTATTTCTTTTTTATTTTTTTATTAATGCATTATTTATTACTTATTTGTTATATATTCATTATAGATTGACTTGTTATTTATTGATAATTTATTATTTATTATCTATTATTTATTGATTTATAATTTGTTTATATATAATAATTTATTTTTAAATTTATTTATTATTTATACATTACTTATATATTATATATTATATATTATATATCGATATATATATATATATATGTATGTATTTATGTATGTATATAAGTATATTAAATTCTATTTACGCACCACATGAAGAGTCTGCTGGAGTGGTAAAGTTTTTGTAGAATAACCAAGAGGTGATAAGTACGAATCTCACCCAATACAGAATTTCTTCATGGCATATATGCCATGGGAATGTGAATGTGCAAGTTCATTTATATGGTAATGACTGACTGAAAACTAACAATTTTATTGATTTTGAAATGAAAAACAAGGAACAAGAGAAATCACGGGGGTCAAAAAAAGTGTAATCCCAGAGCATCATTAATAAAAAAAACTTCAACCTCCCATGAGGAAAAGGATAATATGCTAAGAAAAGAGGACATACTTTGATTTGGTGAAGCCATGGATGCTAAAAAATCTACCACCTGGTTCCCCTCCCACCATGTATGGGTGAAATCAGTGTGATTACCCAGGGTCTGTTTGCACTTCCTGATTAGATATGCAGTATTCCACAGAACCCGGCCGGCCTGTACCTGATAGTGCTTTGAAGAGAATTATAGAATCTGTTTCCACCCCCTTAAGAATGATGTTCCGCTTCCGGCACAGCTCCAAACCTGTGAGGATCACCTGCGCTTCAGCCAATAGGGCATCGCCCCTGCCAGAGAAGGTGGAGAACGTTCCAACAATAGACCCCTCCCAGTTCATGATGATGCCTCGACCCCCCCCCCCCCCGATAAGAGATCCATCCGTGTTTAGCTTTAGCCCGAAGCTGAGAGGGTGCCAACAGACACAATGCCCTCGTCCCAGCTCCCTGGCCTTGGAAAGAAACTGGTTCGAGACGGGGGCTTTAACCGTCGATGCATCATGGCATTCGGCACATAGCTGGACCAGATCCTAAAATGAATTATTCATTTTAAAGAGAATTATTTCCTGAGAACCTAAGATGGTTTTGTGACGCACATCATTTCTAGCCTTCCAAATGGTCCAGCATCCTGCCAATAGGATAACAGCTATCGCCTTCCTCACAGGTCCATGATCACCCACTCCTTGAAACCATGCACTAAGAAAGGTGTCTTGCATACCTCCATGGACATTCCATCCAGTGAAAACACCGAAGTCCTACTAAATCCACCTAGCCCATTCGCTATCAAAAAATAAATGCCCCACTGTTTCTGGATTGGTATCACGACAACACCAGCTCCTAGAGACGATGCTCATGCCCATGCGTTGAATATTTTCATCAGTGGACAAAGCTCGATTCCTCACCCGCCACAACAAGTCAAATTTAGAGGGAACACCCTTGCACCACATAGTCACCCCCCATGGATCATCATCGGTTTCTGCCCTCCGAACATGATCAAATGCCTTTAATGAAAACTCTCCCGAAGGGAAACCTATAAAAATGAGGTTATTAGGTTCTTTATTAGTAACAATGTTAGTGAAAATAGTGTGTTGATTCTCATCAACGACGGACTGAATAAAACTGGGGTGGCCACTAGCCTCTCGAAATGAATGAGTCGGTGTGGGGCATCATAGGAACCACAACCTGCCAGCCCCCCAATCTTGAAGCCAGAAGTTGATGTCACTACTTCCCACTAACCACCTTGAGTGTTGATACAAGAGCTCCATGTACAGTTGAATCAGTTTCCAACTTCTAGAGGGATTTGTCCTCTTCTCATTCACATTCAGTCCATACATATCCTACATTGTCCTACCCTATACTGTTCTTCCGTCCATATCCTCCCATGCTAGTTTAGCATGGATCCCTTGCATGGTCAATGAAACACTTCTCAAATTAATCTCCCCTTCAGATAGAGGTCTTGCAATATGCTTTCCCAACACCCAGTGATGTCTGCATTCCATATTTTCATCCCATATGAAGGACACCATAATCCTCTCCATGGTGGTGACAACACTGATGGGGACCTTCATGGTGGACATTACGTTCATGGTAATGGAAACAAGAACACTATTCACAATGTTTATGCGACCACCAAAAGATATGAATCTATTTTTCCAATTGTAGATGTTCCCTATGATCTTGCCAACCAACTTATCAAAATTATGGATTCTAAGTGAGAAAGGACTCACTGGTTCCCTAACATACTTTATAGGGAATTATCCCCTATTCATATTCAAACTACCATCAAGGATTCTTACGCTGCTCTTAGAGATATTCTTGAATGTATAATACATGCTTTTTCCCATTTTCCCCACATGCCCACTCCACATGCAATAATCTCCTAGTAGCCCGTTCAACCCATGAACTGACCTCATACTGCCATTGATAAAAAAAATTGTCATCCGTGAACATCAAATGCGAGATACCCCTTGTTTCATGCCTATTCCAGTAGGGTAGGAATTTCCCGATGATAAGACCCCAGATGATATAGTAGCTAAAAAATTTTTGATAGAAGATGAAGAGAAAGGGGGAGAGAGTATCTCCTTGAATGAGACCTCTAAAATCATTGAAGAACCCAAATTGCTTACCAATGAACGAGGTTGATATTCAGGCCGAACTAAAGCAACTGAAAAGAAGATTATTAGTCGAGCTAGAGAACCCCATGCAAGCCAACACCCTTAAGATGAAACCCCATTCCAATATGTCATAAGCCTTTCTCATATCTCATTTGATCACCAAGTTACCCCCAAAATACTTGTTGTTAATTTCACTAACCATTTCTTGCACCACTCCAATTGCCCCCTGTATTGACCTCCCTTTAATAAAACCATGTTCCTCAGGAGACACCCCGGTGTTCAAGTAAAGGGTCGTCCTTTTATTAAGAATCCTAGCCAAAACCTTGTATAGCATATTACACATGATTATGGGCCGATACTGATAAATTGGATGTGGTTTTCATATCTTCAGAATCATAACCATCTTGGTTGAACAAGAAATACGCACAAAATTCCCTCCCTGGAAGAAGTCCTGCACTACCCTTACTAAGTCTCCCTTAACAGTGTCTGAAGCCACCCTATAAAAGGATCCTGGAATGCCATCAAGCCCTCGTTCACTCTCCGGGTTTACGGTCTAGACCACCTCATGCACTTAAAGCTCTTCTGGATTCCTCCTCAAACATCCATCAGCTTCCTTTGAAACACAGCGCAGGATTTCCTCAAAAAATGTTTGTATCGCCCCTCAGATACCCACCAGTCAAACCAGGAATGGGGCCTGCCAGTAAGAATTTGATACATTCATTGGTCAAAGATCCAACCTCATCACGATCACTAGAATAAGATCCATCCTCCCTTAGAATATGTTGTCTTTGAACGTGTCAACTCTCCTTAATGCAGGAATGGGAGAAATCAGTGTTCTGGTCACCCTCTTGAAGCCAGCGAATTCTGCCACCTTCTCTAGCCAAACATTTCTGCTTCAAGAGGGTATTAGAGAGAAGATATTTTTAATACTTAACTCAGTAAAAAAATCATCCCATTCTTTTTCTAGACCCTCCTCCATTCGAGCAACCTCCATGCTGATCTCAACCCAGTCCTTATCCTGCACAAGAATATCCTTCCTCCAATGGCATAGAAGATGTTTAAGTCTACTAATCTTGTTATGGATAGTGATCCATGGGTTTCCCATACAGTGTAGTCTCCAGGCCTCCCTAGACACATCATTGAAGCCTGGTTCCTCTACCCAGGTATTAGAGAACTGAAAATGCTCCCCTCTCAACAACCCTGAATCGAAGGAAAGGAGAAGCATAAAGTGATCTGAGAGGCAACACACCACATGAGAGACTTTGGTGTCCGGGAAAATAGATAATGTAGCCTCATTCATCAAGAACCGATCAAGGTGACACCATGTACAAAGTCCTCCATTTTGGTTATTACACCAAGTGAAACCCCACATCTAAAAGGCCACATCTCTACATGAACGAGACAACAGCTTGGTTGGCGTTCCTAAGAAAGGCGCCACACCCTGTTTCTCCTCCAGTCTTGCAATGACGTTAAAATCACCCCTAAAAATAAAAGGAACAGTATCTAAGATGAGACCATCCAAATCCCTCTACAACATCTCTCGGTCTTGAGCATTGCACTCTGCATAGAATATGGAAAAGATAAATGAGTGAGACCCAACAGAAATTTTCATATCCATAAACTGATCCAACACACTATGCAGATCAACCATGATGTGGTCCATCCAGAATAACCAGATTTGAGAGTTTAGAGGATCCCCAAGCATGAAACCATGCACTCACAACCTTTGAGCATACTCCTTGATTTTATTGTTCACCTACATTGGTTCAAGAATCACAACAATATATACACAATTGTTACGGAGTTCATTGACTATGAAATCAGATTTCACCCAAGCCCCGAGACCACAAGAATTCCATATAAGGATTCTAAACATTAAAACAAGAACGTATGGCTTTGGCCCCAAACTCATGGCCCTTGACATGATGAGACGAAATTGGGGAGACAACAGTTCCAATTCTAGATTGAGACCGGGTACGGATACTACTCTGCACCTTCGAACGAACTGACACCGTAGAGCACAGACCATTGGACCTCACCTTGAATAAGTTGTCTGGAGAGCTGAAGCCCTGATTGATCACCTTTCGTTTATCTACCCCAGTCGACACAGGAGGTGATTGCTGATGAAAGTAATTCAATTTCATAACAGGAAACAGTGGGGGGGGGGGGGGGGGGGACGCCACTGGCTGAAGAGAGAGCTCCCTAGGCGAAGAAGGCGTCATCGGTTCAACGTCATCGAAGCCCAACTGTATCGGGAGAATCTCCGAAATGCAAATGCAAGAGATAACCCAAGGCTCAAGAGAAGATGAACAGAGCTGAGAAGCATTGCTGATCAATGCCCTAATAGAGGGGAGGCCCCTATCCCAGAGATGAAGAGACAAATCCCAACCCATACCTTTGTTGAAGAGAACCCGATCACAACTGAGAGACTTGTGTCCTTCATGACTAAAGGATTGTGTGGATGAGGAGGCCTTGGATGCTAGCCCTTGGGAATCCACACCTTTACCATTATCGCAGCCCTGCGGTCCTGAAGAGCAATGGGATCCAGAAAACCTTGCAGAAGGCCTCGATAAATCCTGAGAGCCGGAGGCCCCTAGTCGAGCTTTGTGGAATACCTGCAACGAGTGACCTGAAATGTGGAAGTATAAGAAAAACCTAGGAACATCAGGATATATTAGAGGTTGATGTTAGTCCTCCATACCTTCGATCTGAATCACTAGATGGATCTAAAGCAGATGAGAAATATCCAACTCTACATAGATCCTCGCAACTAACGCCTTCTCCAATCGACTCATTCAGTCATCCGCGTAAAAAAAAGACCCCAATGAATCCCCAATCACCCTAATAAAGGATTCGTTAATAAAGGGAATAGGGATCCCTAGAAGTGAGATCTAGACCACCACACTGGGACATTATTTACCAAAATGGAAATCCATCAACCATCGAGAAAGGGAAAACCTCCAATGCCCCACAAACCGCAGAATTTTACTCCAAGCGTTAATAAAATCATCCCTTGAAAACAAAACGATACGGAAGGCCTTACAATCCAAGATCGACATTGTAACTGGTAGATCCAAGCCCCATCTTCGGATGCAGTCCTAGAAAACTGAAAGGGGGATTTTATCTGCACCAAAACGCACTATCAGAGTCGATCGAAGATAGGACGAAGCAGGAAACAGGACCATCAATGAGGGATCCAGAGCCAGACCTTGCCCCAGTCCATTAAAGAAGGTAGAAGAGGGCGAGCAACACCACCATCAGACTCCAGAGATCCAGGCACGCCATCAGAGAGCGTCGAATCAATGGGCGGGATGGGAGCGTTTTAATCCATCCGATTTCATTTCCCAAAATAAATAATAATAATAAATAAAATAAAAAAATAAATAATAATAATAATAACAAAAAAATCACCATGAAATGATTGATGACACATGATTTAGCAGCAGTTTTTCAATACCATCACAAAACGATTTAGTGGTGGTTTAAACCACCGCTAAACGAACAACCAAATTTTTCTAAATGCATATTTTTGAATAATGGAAATTATATGTAATGATTTTTAGAGAATCCATTTGAGTATGTAAGTTTTTTATATGAAGATATAGCGAAGGTGCTGGTGTGAAGGCATTGGATTTCATGTTTGATAAATCATACATGTAAGTCCATAAGATGATTGAAAAAATTGAGGTTGTATCTTGAAGACCACTATTAGATATATTTGATGAAAGATATAATTACAAAATCCATTACAACATATTTAAGTGTTTTGATAGATGTGTTTATCTTCATGTCCAATACATGTAATACTGAAGGAAGAACATGCTTCAACAGAATGGAGCTTGAAGTTTTCTAGCTTATGTTAAATCTGGTTGAGGCTTTAAAGATTCCATCCATGTGTTTTCATAATAATAAATACGGTCAAAATGTATTTAGTATGCGTTGGATGATGTATTTACATAAATTGAGATGTTTTTTGATGAGATGAATTGGTTGAGAAGAGTTCAAAGTTGTCTAAAGAGAAGTTGAGTTTATTCGAGTGAGGTCTAGAGTTCTATAGAACCATGAATCTATTTTCTAGATTCATGTTTCTAATTATAGTGATGTAGGAAAAATCATGTAACCAATTCTATGTCATCGTTGAACCCAGGTATCCAAATGATCAATATAGTTGATTTCTTATATGTAAGAGAATTATGGATGATATATTTGATTTTACCATAGAGCCAAATAATTCATGTAGCTACATGAGTCACATAGTCGAATGCTTCACATTGATGAATTCTTCTACATAAGTAACTTCACATATCATATTGAATAACATATGTGAATTGGGAATCACATAACTGATTGTTATGATGTAGCTAAAGTAAACCACATAAGTGATGATCATCCATATATGATATTTTTGTCTAAGTACATACTAAAATTCTACATGTTTCAAGAATTAGAATATTCTAAGGAGAAAATAAAATAATATTTTGTTGCTACTATGTTTTTCATGGAACAAACATTATGATAGATAATTTGATCATGATTCAAGATAATATCAAATGAGAATCAATCAAAGGGAGAAGATAAAATGGCAGAGATGAGATCTTCACATTGTAGGAGATGGTGCCATGTCATAGTACATGTGACCATAATGAAGGAGAGATCCACACTGCATAAAGGAGGTCCACATGGAAATGGTGCATGCTACCATACATGGCAATTTTAGATGGGTTTAAATGAAGCTGATTTTATAAATGATGAGAAATTGGTAATTTAATATCACTATTGGAATAAATCTTGATACTTTTGTATATTTAAATAAATATTTTAATAGGAATTCATATGAGTTTAAATGAGTTATAAATCAAGAATGTTTTAACCAATTCACTTTGACTTTTAAAGATCACAGGGTATCTACAATCAATGTTTGGAAATATTGGCTATGATATTTTAAAGAATGATATTCATGATGATTTTGTTAATATAAATACGTTACATGTATCAAAGAAATCATGGTGATAATATAGAACTCTTTTTCCAAATGCAAGACCATTTGGGAGTCTTATACTTCCAATATCGGGGAGAATAAAAGTATGAAGATTTTGACTTCATGATATCTTGATCACATTATCATGTCTATAAATAAAAATAGATCTCTCATATTTGAAGGTGATTCTATATTTTCTATTACGCTAAATGTATGAGTGAGATTATTAACCCTTTGACCTTATAGTTTCTAAAGAAAATAAATTCCAATGAAGAATATGGGATCAAACATATTCATGATTTTTGTGCATTGAATAAGATTTAGAAGATAAAGAAGGTTAAGAGACTAATATTTTCGTTTTTTCTCTCTAATTTCATAAAAAATCCTGAAAATTGAGATCCACTATGTTTTTAAATAACAATGATATCGAGTGATGAATAAGGATGATGTGCATGATGTTTAACTGCTTGAATCCAAGTATTTGAAGTCATATTTAATGGTTTAAGCTATCTTCAAGAATATGTTGCACCAATATAAAAAACTACATTAATGAGCTAGTAGTTCCAATATAAACAACATTATATTTTGGAAGTGCATGAAACCTAACAAACACTTTTGTTTGACTTAGACAGCACTTGCAGTTCCTACAAATTAAAAGTGATAAAAAATCTATGTACTTGCCAATAATGAAACATGATAATGAGTATGTTCTCAAATCGTAGTATGTCCTTATAAAAATCCTTTAGTATTGTTTTCTTTCTTATTATACATAATTAGGTGAGGGTCACATAAGAATTAACATATCCATATCTATTAACCTAGATAAAGGTTCAAGTATTTTAGTATATTATTTAAAAGAAATTAAAACTTAGTAAATTGGGGACACCTAATTCATACCCCCCCGCGCTAATTGTCTATATGGTACAAATGAGATCTATAATTGGTATTAGAGAATCTATCATCCTTTGGTTAAATCTTATTTTTCATAGTTATTTTAAAAAAAATTAATATGAAGTGAAGATTTGAAGAAGTTGAAGTTGTTCCTCCAATTGGAAAAGTATGCTCTATTCTTTTTAATGATGAAGTAGTTGACATGAAAGTTTCATCCAAAATTTTAATGAATATATTAAAGAAAGGTTAAATTAAATTTAGAAAAAAATCTCAAATAAATGTCAATCAATACTTGAATATAATTAAAGTGGAAGACTCTTATATATATTAAATCTTCTCATTGTGATCCTTTTGAAGACAAATGTTCAAGATTTAGAGTGTGAGGATGGACACATTAAAGTAGTGGAAGTCATATACTCTAAATATGAAAGTAATGTGAATAATTTTTCTATTTGAGTTATCAAATATATAATTTAGTTTACATAGGTACTTATTGAATACAAAGCACAACTAGAAAAGGAAAGAATGGAGCATGCACTAAGAAGTAAATTTAAAAGGTGTAAACTCTTGGATGAAAGGGAAGAATATTTGAATCTTTACTATGAAAATGTTTTATTTATTGAAGAAAAGTTTCAATGTAACATTTTTGAGATAGAAATACTTTAGTATGTTCTTAAAGAAGTTATATATTCATTTGAAAAGATGTAGAAAACTTCTATGAATGTAAAGGATATATAACTAAAAATAAGATATAAGAATATCAAGGACCCTTATCGGTATCTATAAGAAAATAATAGAAATCATGAACAATGAATTGAAAAGTGGAATGAGGATTGGGAAGAAATGTTGAGGTTGATTGAGGAAGAGATGGTTTCCCTCGGTATGAAATTTTATGAATCGGAAGTCAAATTGAAAAATATAGAAGGTTCAGATTTTGAAATATACCAACATACAAAGTAAAAAATGATTTTATACAAACATCTAATGGGATTTTTCTCTCTAAAAATATGTATACAAGTGTTAATAGGGGATTTATATTATATATATATGCATCTACCTCAATATCGTAGAAAAAGGTACTTCATTGTCTAAGTGATTTGTTTCACTAATTTTTTCTCATATGATATTAAAGGTATTTTATCTAATATTATACAAATATGGATGGATAATAATGATATGAGGTGCAAAAAATCATTAAGTATGTATGTTGTAACATCCAATAAATATAGTCCCCTAGGAATAATCCAAAAGGGTTTTGATTCTATTAAAAAGTGGAAAGACAATCATGAAACAATAAATGAAAATATTGCAACCAAAACAAATATACCAGGATTCAATGGATATTTTTAGAGTAGTTGGAAGTTCAGGAACATGTACATTGATTTTTGGTACAATTCACCAGCTTATTAAGATTGTATATGGACTATTTCTTTCAGATAATACCATAGAATAGAAGATAACATATCTTATAAAATCAAACTTCACGAAAAATTAATAAACTATCTTATGAAAATAGATATAAATCCATAAATAATTTCTATAATTTGTGAAATTTATGTTGTCACTATTATGAGGAGTTTTGGTATGGTTCAATATAGCTCAAATCATATTATGATAAGAGAATAATGCCTCAATAGGTGATGAAAAATAAAAGGATGAATGATGGGAATATCTTTGAAGAGAAGCAAGTGAATAAAGGAGTTAAAAAATGATAAAACTGAGAACAATAATACCAAGAAGTCTCACATGAAGGATGTATAATATATCCCTAAGTAAATAAATTCCTTATACGATAGATTAAGTGGGAACACAATTTATCACTATAAACAATCCATGGATAATAATTTAAGAAAGATCAAGATGAACATAACGAAAGAATCAATATAAGAAAGTAATAAAAAGGATTGGTTTAGTGTTTGAAGACATTCTCAAGGAAGAGGTGAATATGTTATCAAAATGGGGTAAATACAAGGATAAAAAGAAGCTTTATGGGAATTCTGAATAATCTAGATCAATTCCAAAAAGATATTTTTATTAATTGGATATATTATTTGGAAAAGAAAAATGTAAAAATGATGAACAAGGAAAAACAAGGGCTAATGTAAAATAGAAAATTACACATGAAGATGTTGAATTTCAATATATTTGTTTTAACAAATGAAAACCTAAGTGTAAAGGAATAACTATTTTGGAGGTGTAAGATGACTGAACATCGTGCTGAATAGTTATTAATATTGTTTAAATCATAAGACAAAGTATTATAGAATATAAGAATCACACCCAATGAATCATGTAAAAACATATCACACTATAAAATTATAGTAATAAAAAATTTCATGCTTCCAAAAGAAACTCTAGAATATAAAATTAACGTTTACATGAGCATAAAGAAGATGACATAAGAAGAAGAAAGTGAGTTTGTCATGACATATGTAGTGGAGAAGTGAACTACTTTATAAGATGTTAAAGAGAAGAAGCTGAGTAAGGAAATATATTGATGCTAATGATAATAAAAATGATAAAATTGTAAGGAATGGGTGGCCAATGTTTAGATTAAACTCTCAACCATGTTGTTACTTTTAATAAATAAAATGTTTTGTCCTGATTCCCCATTATTGTTTATTTGATCTAACTTGTAAGGAATTGAAGGAGATGTTTGAGGTTTTCTTTAACACCTTGAGTTTTATGAATTATATTTTAAAATAAATTAAATATATTTTATATCTTTCATTACAAGTAACACAAATTTATATTTGTGCTACATGCAACACTTGGTTAGCTTGTGTTACAAATGACAATGGGTTTTAACAAAACCTTATTATGTTAGTAATATAGTTATCTAAACATGGACATTATAACATAGAAATTAAAAATAGATAAATTAATATCAACGATTACTTAATTATAATGGCTGTATTTAAAGGATACATATTGATAAAAAATGAACTTAATTTTCGGTAAAGTCTTTATAAGTTTCAAAAATACTATTTTATCAAAAAACTTGTTTGTATGTTTTTTTGGAACAAAAATGAAATTAATTTTACAAACATTTAAAAAAATTAATTTGGAAAAATAAACTATATTTTTTTAATCATAATTTCAAAATTATCTTGGGGTGAAGCTTTTGTATTTTTCTGAAAAGTTTCATTTTTTATGAATAGGGAAAAATAATGAATTTTAATTTAACATTTCACTTTTATTTAATTTTTTTATAAAGTTAAATTATATTTTAAATTCATTTAAAAGTAGTATTAGTTTAAAAATGAATATATTAATCCAATTTAGGTTATAGGAATCAATTTCAAATTTAATTTCAATATAAAATCTTTGTAAACTTTTGAACATTTTCTCTTTAAAACGTCACTTTCTCGTCGCATATGCGTGATTAATTGTAAATTTATTTTTTCAACTTATATGAGTGGAATATGAAAAATGTATGAAATATTTTTAATTAGTATAATTTATCATATCTAATAATTTCAACTTAAATCTTGACCAAGATGAATGGAAAAATAGTCAACACTATTTATCATGGTTATGTTAAAAATGGGTTTACCAGGGGTTAAACTAAAATAATAAGGGTTTAAAATAACCATAAAATTTCAAACACCCTTTTTATATCCATATGTCAACCTTATATATTCTATTCTTGATAATGGACCATTTTGGAACCTTTTTTCATGATTGTAACAAGGGTACACCTTTTTCTTTTCAAAAAATTACAAGTGTGTCTCTTACATCTCGTATAAAAGGTCACCTATCTTCTCTCCTCTTTACACATTCAAAAACTTTCAGATTGAAAAAAAAATAACTTTAAAAATTCACTAATATCATTATATAATCCTTATTTTTTTACATAAATCCGACCTATGATGGTTTTTGGTGCAAACCAAAGGAGGATACCTGATGAAGAGGTAACATTCATTAATGAGCATTTTTGTTTTATTTATTTATCCACCTCCTTAAATTATTACCATATTATGATTATATAATAACCTCAGTATGTATAATTTAATTATATTTTGTTATATTAAGTTCATAACCTACAACCATCTCCACTTCCATAAAATGGGTTACATAATCATCATCTGTGTGTATGGAGGACTACAGTCTCGCAAAATCGATATCATTCATTTTCCCATTAACACCTCTCAAGGATAAACATAATGATGCATTTATTGTTTATATATGATATTTATGGTATTATTATACTTATTTAATTTTTATATCACACATACCTCCATGCTTTCCATTTTATGGGAACACGATAATGACGCTCGGGTGTACGGTAGACTACCGCCTCACGAAGTGATGTAATTCATTCACTCTTTACATGAAAGATAATGAATATGGATTTAAAAAAATATGTTATATATATTAAATAAAAAATATTATTTAATTATAATGTATCATTTTCCTTTATTTCTGTCAATATAAAAATAAAATGGAAACAACGCTCATTCGTACATACATTCAACTGTCTCCATGAATGTTGTATTTCATTTTATATTACTAAATTGTATAGATTAAAAATACCTATATACTGAATATATATGAAATTTATTTCATGCTGAACATTATTAATATTATTAAATAATTATAAAGGTAATATGACTAAAAAATAACAAATAAAAACATATACAAAAAATAGAGCGATTATTACCTGAAACACAACTTTAACATGAAATTGTTAATAAATGATTAAATCAAGGTCATAAGAAAATGATATATGATATGATATATATAAATATTTTTTTATAATATATTTATAATAATATTAAATTTATTATTACAAGGATTTTAATATGTATGATGGAATTCAAGACTCAAGGTAAGGGATTTCCATCTCACTTTTATTTTCTGTGCGTCAAGTTTCATATTCACCACATGCTCCTTTTAGGTAGTGTATATACTAAAATTGAATGTATTTTATAATAATTATATATAAAATTATTGTTATTTTCATATCCATTTTAGAATTTATCTTTCATTGGGTTTACAGTTCAAAAGTTATTTGATTGGTAAGGGATTTTTAGTCTCACTTTTATTAATTGCAGACATTTGCAAATTCACCACTTGTTTCTTTTGTGTGGTGTATATACTTACCATTTTAAATGTTAGATAATGAATACCATTATTTTAATGATATTAAATGCTTCATTTGATTTTTTTGGGGGGATTATGATTCAAAGCATTACTAATGTGGTAAGGGAATGTTTTCTCAAATTTTCATGTCTGAGGCGTATGTTATGTTATGAACCTATATTATTTCATGAGGTGTATATATATCCCCTAGGACATGTAATATAATAACTTTTTTTATTCCCAGGATATATTAAGTTCCATTTTATGTTATTAATTCCTGGGGATTAGGATTAAATGATACCAAAGTGGTAATGATTTTATGTTAAAATCTCAATATTTATCCAGATTGTTGATGATTGTGTTTTTTATGATAAAATATTACGATACCTATCCTAATAAACTAGTGAATTTTATTATCCTATTTTTATTCATGATATAATAAATTAATATAACCATTTCTCCATTTTTTGGTACCTAAAATAATTGAGACACTGTTTTTAAGAAAATTAAAAAGTATTTCTCTCTTCGATCAGAAATATATTTTCTTCCAAAATAATGGTTTTTAAAAACGTTTTATAAAATGTTTTAGTAATATCTTATTATTTTTAAAAGAAATATTTAACTATGTTTTACATTTTCAAAAATATTTTGAACAAAATCTTTATGTTCTTTTCCAAAAAAGGTTCCTTTGTCTTTTACATAAAATTTTAAAGGAATATTTGTTTTAACATGTATGACATGAACCAAACTCACCATCATCAAGACCATTATTTTTTTTTGAAGATTCCTTTATATTCTTTTAAGGTTGTTTTAAAAGAAAAATATTCTCAAAATGTTTCATTTTTAAAAAGTTATTTTTAAAGTAGGAATGGATATTTTCTTAGAAAAAATGTTTTAAATGATCTTTCAAAATCATTTCCCATCTAAGATGACTTTTATTCATGTTACCTATGATTTACAAGGGATATGAACCAATGATTCCATTTATTTTCTTTATTTGAAATTTTTATTATGATAAAATGTTTTTGAAACCTGTTTCTCTTCTATGGGTTATACAATGTTAAAATCCCCATGAAACCTGCTTGTTTTCCATGGGTTATGCTATGATGAAATAATGAAATGATTATGAAATATGTCTCTTTTCTGTTGATTAGGGTATGATGTTTATGAAACCCATTTAATTTCATGGGCTATGATATGGTGAATATTTTATGATCTTACAGAATGCATAAATATGGTTTTCATTTCGATATGGGTGGAACCTATGTCTCCCTACAATGAATTAAATAATTATTAATGTTATATGAGATAAAAGGGTACACAAAAGGTTATCCCAAGCTAGAAAAAAGGTATACATGAGGTCATCCCAATCCCAACGTAAGTACAAAGGTGGTTATCCCAATAATAACATGTAATTAATGTCTTGGTGTGCATTCTTGACATCAATTTTCTACGCTAATGTGTATGCCACAAATATATGTTCTATGATAAAGTTATGATGTACGGGATCATGTTCTTTGATTCATTTATGATTGATTTTTTATAAACATATGATCGTTATGTCATGACTCGTGATTATGATATTTTATATGAAGATTTTGGTTTTCAAATTTTATAAACATGTTCTCATAACCTTATGTTCATGTTATGCTTACATATATTCCTTGTTTACCCTTATTGAGCATCTTAGCTCACCCATTCTTATGTTTCCTTTCATGGGTTGTGAAGAAATGTATTATATGTGATATTTCTATGAAATTTGATAGTATTAATAACATAGTTGGAGATGATTTAGTTTACATATGGACCAATTTTTTATGTTTCTAAGTTTCCCAAGACACTAAAATTTTATAGTCCTCAATCATGTGTTTATGTAATGTAGTGAATATTCATAAAAAATGATGTAATATATATGTATGAGTAGCATGGTTCACTATAGTTGGTATCAAATGATAGTTCTAATTATCCTTTGGAAACTATGATGATAAAACCTTATTAAGATCCCTAAGGACATGAATAAGGAAAATCTATGAAGGAGTCAATGTATGGGAGACTGTCTTATAATATTGGTAAAGTATATCGAACGTGATTTCCAAACAATTACATCCCTATATTGCTACAAAAAAAGGATGTGGATCTAGAATAGTGGAACCTAGGGGCAATAAATCCAAAAAGTTAGATTTTATCTAGACTCTATCATCACCTGGTGGATGATAATAGACCAATATAAACACCATGTTTTATACTCTTGGATTATATTCTTTGGAAATTCAAAAACTCTTTAAGAACCATCATGAAGGATTTAAAAACATGATGACTATTGATAACCTAGGATAAACTTGTGGTTTCATAGATTAAAAATAAGGTGTCATAATTTTTACATCCTATAATATATTCTTCATTATTATGAAGTTCTCCACTATGATTAGTGTTTCTCGCACTATGTTTTTAGTTATAGTCAATGGTTGGAACTCGAAGGAACCATATTAATGCTGAGTGTGATAGATAATGAAATTATTGTCCTCTTGAGAAGACAAAAGTAATGGGATTTAGAATGAAAAATATCATTTCTATGATCATGAACATTCTCAGTCCATGAATAATTCTAGACTTCCAAACAAACAAAGGATGAAAAACATTTTATTGAGTCCTTCTTGAGGTTAACACACACCTTCGTTTAGTGATTCTTCTGATCTATAAGTTTCTGAATAATGGATCAACACTGCTAAAAATATATTTTCCATTATCTAGTGTTGAGAACATAAAAAATAATTTTGGATGTCTACTATTTAGAAGGCGAAGAAGATCAATAGTGGAATCTTATCAAGAATATTAGGCAACAAGATGAAATTGAATCCATGGATTGGGTGAGTTCAAGAAGTTATTTTTCAATAAGTACTTTCCTTGTTTTCTCTGTATGAAGATGGAGAAGTAGTTCCTTGATATAAAGAAAAAGGATGATGAATTCATTGTTACCTATGAGGAAAATTTTACAAGACTTTCAAGTTACACTTTTGGTATTATAATCCAACCTAAAAGTAAGTTTGATATATTCTTTAGTGTCTTAAATCCAAGTCTCTAAAGGGAATTATCCATAAAAGACATCAATGTCTATAAAGAGATTATCTTATATGCTATCAAGGTGGAAATGGAGGTTGGAGTTATGTATCAATCTCATGGTTATGATAATAAGAGAAAAACGTAATTCAAATTAAAATCTTAGAACCATAGAGAGAAGAAGATAAGCTTTCCTTTATGCTCAAATTGTGGAAAGAAGCATAGATAAAATTTTCTTAAGGGGGCTACAAAATTTTTTATGTATAGAAGGGGATTTCATTGAGTATTTGATTGTCAAAGTAATGGGAACAAGTTAGCTAATGATATTAATATTGATAAATCTCTATATAATACACCTCACACACTTCATTGTTTCAATTAAAAGGAGTTTAGTCATTATGCTAACAAGTTCCCAAATATGAGGGTTAATAATTGTGATCAATTATAGTAACCTCTTAAGATGAGATAAAAAGGTAAATCTCACGTGATCACTATTTTTGACGAAGGGTGTGATAATGATGTGGTGTAAGGTACACTTACAACCCACTAAAGAACTACTAATGTCTTATTTTACTATGGATCTAACATTCATTTGTATTTAAAGAACTTTATAGGGGTATCAAGATTCCACAAAAATTATTACATATATAATTAATATTTAAAATCCCTATTATTATAATGATTGAATCTCAACTATATGATTCTTCTCTAGTTGAATTTTTTGGCAATGTGCATCCTACAAATCTTTTCATTCTTACTCTGGTTAAATTTGATGTTATCTTAGGCATGGATTGGATTTATCTATATAAATCCTACATCAATTTTCAAGTAAGTTAAGTCACATTTGATATTCCATACCATCCTATGATCATATATCAATGTAACATATGAAAAAATTTCTAATAGAGATCACATCCATTGTATGGGTCTTAATTCACATTCAGAATGGGTTTTTATCTCAGATGGTTGGGGAGAACTTGACATCTTTGATATGTATATTGTGTGAGAAATTTTTTCTGTATTTATAGAGGAGTTTAATATCCTTCCACCAAAATTTGAAGTTAAGTTCTCAATATAAATCTTACATAGTGCCACACCAATTTCAAAGACTCCCTATAAAATGGCCCTAATCATGTTGTATAAATTGAAGAAGAAACTATAATAGAACCCTAAAAATATATTTATTCATCCAAGTGAGTCAACTTAGGGTGAACCTATTCTTATTTTTAAATAAATATAAATTAATATGACTCTATATTGATGATCGAGAGCTAAACAAGATCACAATTAAGAATAATTATCCTCTTCCCCGTATAAATGACAGGTTTTATCAACTATGTAGAGCTCAATACTTTTCCAAGATTGGCCTTCATCATGGGTATCATCAATTGAGGTTCACGAAAGAGGATATACCTAATAAAGAATTCCATAAAATGTATGAAATCTCTTAATAGATATTGATGTAATTCGGTCTTACCAATTCCCCTACTATCTTCATGGATTTAATGAATATATTCTTTAGAGATTTCCTTAATTAGTTTGTGGTAGTCTATATAGATGATATTATTATCTATTAATATATTAAGTAAGAGAATTAATATCACATGAGAATTATACTAAAGATCTTGGGAAAGGAGAAACTATATGAAAAATTATAAAAGTGTAAATTTTGGATGAAAAATTATTCATTTCTTAGTCTTATAATCTCAAGACAGTGTATATCAATAGATCCACAGAAAATGGAGGCTATTGAATGTTGAACTAGACCAACCATGGGGACTAAGATACAAATTTTTATTGTTTCATATGGATATTATCGATGGTTTTTGGAAAATTTCTTAGGACTATCTAATCTTCTCACCATGTTAACCCAGAAGGGAGCCTAGTTCTTCTAAATAGACGAATGTGATGAAAATTTTCGAGAACTGAAGAGAGGATTAGTCAGTGTAGCTGTGTATACATTACCCTAAAGTGTAGAAGGTTTTTTAATCAATATTGATGCATCCAAGAAGGTATTGATATGTTTTATTATGAACAATGGCATTGTTATAGCTTATGCCTCATGAAAATTGAAGATTCATGAGAAAACTTACCACCTCATGATTTGGAGTTAGCTCTGGTAAATTTTTCATTATAGATATGGAGGAATTATCATTAGTTAGAAAATTGTGATATATATACCAATAATAAAGTTTTGAACTATATATTCACAAATAATTATATGGATATGAACCAAAGAATATTGTTAGATATTATTAAACATTATGACTTCTCTACACAATACCACCTGGGGAATGAGAACAAGGTGCATAATGATTTGAGTTGAAAGTATCATGTTATCTTATCCATAATGAGGATAAAAAAAGATCCAATATTTCTATATTTTAGTAGGATGGATCTAGAAATCATTAAGTAAGGGTAAAAATATTGTCTTGCTCAATTGAATTTTCAACCATCAATCCATGTAAAGACTAAATATGTGCATAAGGAAGATGTTGAGCTCTAAAATAAGGTTAGTAATGTTTTGAGTTTTATATTTGATCATGATGAAATGATAAGGTTAAATAACCATTTATGTGTTTTTTCTATACCAGACTTGAAGAATGAGTTTTTAGAGGAAGCTCATAGTTCTTAATTCTCTATTCATTTGGGAAGTACGGAGATATATTGAGATTTGAAATAGAATTTCTCATGGGATGGAATGAAGAGATATATCAAAATTTTTTCATCTCGATTCTTAGTATTTCAAAAGGTTAAGACTAAGAGAAAAAAAATTCTAAGGGGATGTTATATCTATTACCCAAACCAAAAAGGAAATAGGAAAACTACACCTTGGATTGTGTCTTAGGGCTCCCCAAAACATCTAAAGGGAATAATTCTATATGGGTTGTAGTAAATCACCTTAATAAGTCATCACACTTCATTGCTATTAGATAATAATTATATCTGGATCATATTTATAGGATATACATTAAGGAAGTGGTAAGGTTGTATGGAGTACCAAATTCCATTATGTCTGATCGGGATCCAAGGTTTACCTCAAAGTTTTGGTGAAGTCTTCTAAAAGCTCTTAATATAGAGTTAAGTTTTAGTGCTACATATCATCCTCATAGAGATGGTGAGTTATAAAGAGTAATTAAAAACCTAGTGGAAATATTGATATCTTTTTATTTGTATTTAAAAGGAGTTTGGGATCAACACCTTCCTCTAGTTTAGTTTTCTTACAATAATAGCTTTCACTCAAGAATTCATATGCCTCCTTATGAAGTCATCTAAGGAAAGAAATGTAGATCTCCATTGTACTGGAATGAAGTTAGTGAATAAAACCTATTATATAATAACCTATGTAATGATATAATAAATAATTTTCATAATCATTAATATGAATTAGATAATTATATTAGTTATAAAAATAATAAGTAATTTTTAATCAAAAAATGAAATTGATTTAATTAAAAACTCTTCTTTAAAGTTGTTATTTAAAAGAGTAATTTGCTACATTTTATAATTTTAATTTGGTAAAATTAATGTTCTTTTTCAAATAATCATATAAAAAATTATTTGGGGTGAAATAATGGGATTTTTTCGGAAAATATTGTTTTCTCAGGGAATATTGGTAAATAACATTTTTTTTTGTAAATAAGTCATTTATTTGAGTAAATTTTGTAATTTAAAAGTATAAATTTGTTTTAAAGTAAACTAATTATTATTTATTAATATTTAATCCACATAGTCAGTTTTTAATCAAATTTATATTGGTTGTTAATATAAGTTTGTTTTTGGGTTTAAAAGATGGGTTTTTCTAAAAATAGTTTTAAAGTGCATAATGTTTCTACTTTTTTATTAATTAAAATAATACATAATAATGAATATTTTCAAATAAATGAATATAATATATATCATTAAATATTAATTGAGTTTTGTACTATTATTATTATTAGTCTTAGATTAAATATTAAATCATCTTTTTCTGAAAAAAATATACTCTTCATAAAAACATATCGTCTTACCGTAATTGTGGGATTAGTATTAAAATTAATTTTGACACTTTTATGAATTAAATTTGAAAAAAATGGATTTAATATTTATAATAAGAATACTATATAATTTCTATTAATTTCAAATTATTTTTTGACCAAAAATATTAGTGAAAGAAATTAAATTAATTATTGTGATTAATGTAAAAATGAGTTTACTTAGTTGTTAAAATTTAAACTTAAAGGGAAAAATAACCTAGAAACTATTAAAGAACCCATTTTATTGAAATATTTTGACCTTATAACCTCTATTATAGTGGTTGGTGAATTATTTGAGCCATGTGGCATAGAGAAAACATGATTGGAATTTCCTCTTTCAAAAATTTAAAAGTTCTCCACTCACATCCCTTGTAAAAGAACTCCCCCTCTCCTAACCTCTTCAAACATATCAAGCACTTTGGATCTTACAATACCAGCCCAAATAATTTATCCAATTCCTTTATATAATCTTAAAAGCTTTACTTTGGGCTTAAATCCAACCAAGTAAATCCTTTGGTGTAAACCAAAAGGATTGCATGAAGAAGAGGTAACGTTCAACAACATGTGTTTCTGTTTTATTTCCTTATCCACTCCCTTAAATTAATATTATACCATTATTATATAATAACATAAGTATCATAAATATACCAGTATGTTGTTATGTTATTTTTATGATCTACACCCACGCACACTTCCATTAAATGTGTTACGAAATCATCATTCGTGAGTATGGTAGACTACCACCTCGTGAAATGATGTCGCTTATTTTTATATTACCACCTACCATGGTTAGGAATAATGATAAAAATACTATTTATATATGGTATATATGATATATATGATATTTATAACATAATTATACCTTTTAATTAATTATATTATATACACCCTCATTACATTTCATACTTTAATGGATACTATAACATCATTCGTGTGTATGGAAGAATACTGATTCACGAAGTGATATGAAGTGTTTTTCTCTAACATGTTATATGAAAGTTAATAAGGGTAAAATGAAATAATTATATTTCTGTAAATATAATATATTATTTTTCTTCTTACATTTTCACACACTGAAAAAGTCATAATGTCGTTCGTGAATGTGTGGAATATCGCCACCTCAAAGCAATTTGATTCCTTTAACACACAAGAATGATATATATATAAGTCTAAATAATTAAATATCATGATGTCTATAATATAATTATCATTATATAAATATAAAATATCACATTCATTATTTCCATACCGATCATTTGAAAAATGGAAATGTTACTCATGCATACGTATGGCCTACCATCTTGATGATCGTAACTTTAGTTCATTATTCATAATAATAATTGAGAATTGGTTTTAAAATTATTATTTATGTATCTATATAATGAATATTTTATGATTATTGTTATGGATATATTTAAATAATGACCCTTTGACCATAGTCGACCTACCAAATTCATTTTGGACACATAAACCGAATATGGTTAAAACACCCGACTTAAATTTAATTAACTGAGTAATTACATATAACATGGAAATAGGTTAAATAAAAGTAAAAATAGACTTTAATAAGGTTCTCATGTAATTAAATAATTAAAATATGTTTATTATTCAAGAAGATAAATACAAACATGACAATTTGGACTAAAGGTAAGGAACTTCGTCTCAATTAACATTCATTGAGGCAATTCATGATGTTATACACCTTTAATCTTTTATAAGGTGTATATACAGTCCCTATCACATTTTATATCAATAATTTATCTATTCTCTTGATATTTAATGTTTTTAAAAATGTAATTATTTAATGGGGTTTACGATTCAAGTGTTTCCCAAGTTATACGAGGATTTTCTTTGAAAAAACATCTTTTAAGGATTTCCTTCAAACTATCTTTCTATTCCATGTCAATGTTTTTTAAATGATTTTTGAAATTTTTTTATATGAGAATAAAAAATTTCGAAAGTTAATTTTATGTCTCCTTACATAACTTTAATGGTTCTTCAAATGGAATCTTTTTATGCGTTTTAAACGAAATGTGGGCAATAAATTTTCCTACCACCATGGTGGTTATTTAATTTATAGCTTTAATTTAAAGATTAAATTTTTCTTAAATGATATACAATGTTTTCCTTTTTTTGGTATTTTTTTTATTGAAAATGGTTTTTCAAAATAAAAATTATTTTTTATTAAAAATGTTCTTTTGAAAGAAAATGTTATTTTAACATATAAAACTGATTTTTATATGAGATTAAAAGAGTTTTTTAAATGATGAAATGTTTTATTCTTGATGTTGTTCTTAGACGTTATAAATGATGGGTGTTCCCATATAGCATGGGTCATCCTGTTATAGCTTAAATGATTGTTGTTCCTAGATATCACTCCAATTAATTGGGTAGTGATTATATTCTCTAGAGAATTATATTAGAAGTTTTTTCATAAAGTTATTTTAATTTTTAAGGGTTTTATAAGGGTTCTATGAGATTATTTATCAAGTTATTAAAGGAATTTTCTATGATTTCTAATGATTTTTCATGGAAATTATTTTTTTCAAAAGGTAAAATAAATGATCCTTTTAAAGGAATGATATTTACCTTTATAAGTAAAATGATATATTTTCAAGAAAAATGGTTTTCATGGGTTTTCATATTTTTATTTACTCAACTATGTCCTTATTTTCATATCCCTTACTAAGATTATGTTCTCTTACCAAGTTTTTCTAAAATTTATTTGTAAGGTTTAAGGATCGGTATGGGAAAATAAGAGTCCAAGTTCAAAGTCACGAAGAGTTTTCATAAAATGTAATCATGAATTATTTTAAAAGTTTTATATTATTAGAAAAATTGATACTAATTGGAAGTATCCACTTTGTATTTTATTGTTTTTTATGTATGATTTGGGGCCTAATTCTTAAGAACTCTAAACTTGAAAATATCCTCAATGTAAAAGAAAGTAAAATTATGGAATAAAAATCAAGATTATGTTATGTTTATGGATAGGGACTTATAGTTTGTATCAAAGGTCATTATAGAAATATTTTGAGGTTTTTATAATGACAATATCATTCCCTTTAAAAATTGTACCTTATGGTCAACATAAAATGTTATATAATTTGAAGATTATTGTGTTTATTTATCTAAAATATGTCTTTTCATAATTTTTTCTACATATAAAATCGGGAAGTTGTAGTCTGAAGGAACTTAGAAGAATATATTCTTCCAAATCAGCATCTCAAGATGGTTGGAATCATAATAGAACAGTTTGTGCTGGTGTTGGATTAGTTGACTCAACCAATAAATTGTGGTGGTATCTATTCTAGAGAGAAACCTGATCTACCACGAAGAACATGTATATTGTACAACATTTCATGATCCAACATACCCCGTCATTCAATGGATCATCTAAACCCATGATAGAAAATGGATGGATCAACACTCTGGAAAAGATATTTGATATTATGGTATGTCTGTAGCATCAAAAGGATACTCTTCCCATTTATCATTTTGAAGGTGTAGTTGATTGATGGTGGTCATTTGTTAGAAATACTAGAGATAAATATGGTCTTGATTCCATATAATGGTAAATACTGAAGGATAATTTCCTTGATAAATATTTCTATATTTTTGTTTGAATCTATATGGAAAAATAATTCAAGTAATTGAGGAAGAAATATTAATATTATATTTCTACATATGTGGAGAACATCACAATATTTCCCAAGTATGTGCCAAATTTTACTCGAGACACTGATAGAAAGGTTAATATGTTTTACTCTATATTGAAACCAAGTTTAGAAAGAGATTTGTCCATGAGAGAATTTAAAGTCTATGAGAAAGTTATTCATTGTGCTGAAAAGGTTGAGATAGAGTTTTCTGACTCTTATGTGCCTTATGATGATGAAAGTAATTGGTTAGGATGACAGGCAATGAGTACACATGCAAGAAAGTAATCTGGAGGTAAGAAAATGAAGTTATAATCTTTTGGAAAGTGTGGTAAAAAATACATTGGAGAATGTCTTATGAAGTCAAATAAGTGTTACTTATGTGGAATTTTTGGCCACATGACCCACAAATGCAAGGAAAAGAATCCTGATAAGTTGAAGAATGTGGTAACTGATAGCCATCCAATGGTGATATGTTAGTTTTAATGAGTTGGGTTATTATGCTAATGTGTGTGCAAAGTTTGTTTTATTGGAAGGATATCTTCATGATCAGAAACAAAAAAGGTGTAATAATGTCATTTTATACTACTAAATTTGATGTTATACCTTCAAATGAAGTGGTGATAGGTATGTTACTTATGTATTCAAATTATTCAAATACCTTTTTTGAATCTGAATCGTTATATTCTTTCATTTTAGGGAAATTTTAAATTAATTTTAAATATTATCTAATGAAAATAAGATATGAATTTTGTTGAAAATATCATTTGTAAGTATTAAAAAAACCATGATATATTAGAATCTTCATATTGTTATCAGTGGGATGGTCATTCCTGCAAATCTTGTTGAATTGGCCATAATATAGGTTTATATCATTCTTGGTTTGGATTAGATTTTAGGATATCATGATAAAATAGATTTTAGTGCTAATAAAGTTGATTTCAATTATTTCATTCCTTTTATAACTTACCAAGAAGATGATAAATTGATTAGAGTTCGCAGTGAAAGTTACCTCACTCGTATTAGTTAAAATAAGGAAACTATTCAAATTACTAATGTGCTAGCAGTAAATGAATACATTTATGTTTTCATTTATTATTTTCCTTATTGTATTCTTGATCTTGAAAATTAATTTATTATTGAATTTGTATTTTATTCTAGTCTTTTTTCTAAACCTCCTTATCAAATAGATCAAGTGGAACTCTTATAATTGAAAAAACAACTGCAAGAGTGATCGCATTGTCGAGCGCATCAAATTAGTTGTTTATTTTTATCTAGAATTTATATAGTATAGTAGAAACCCTAGGTCATCTCTCAAAGGGGAATTAGATCATTAATTACAAAATGTGGTTCTGATTAAGAAAATAAAAGGGGAATGGGATTTTATAAAACATGGGTTTTTTTCTTTAAGAACAGAAATTGAAAGTATATTACTACTGAAAGAAACCGGTTGGAGAAATCTTGATCAACCTGGGTAAGTGTCCCTTGATGCTCAATCCATCATCGCTATTAAGGGAAATGGAAGGATCATTGATTCTTTGATTTTATACATACCGAAACTAGTAATTATATGTGATTTTTTACTAGGTTACCACCTAGGATTTGATCGATCAACGATATTGATTATCAGCAACTACTCAAAATCAACAAACATGAATCGATATAAAAACGGAACTCAATCAAGGAATCACATAAAAATGTGATGAGATGACCAGATTTGTGTCAATGATAAAAATATTCCACAAGACAAGAAAGTTCATATTCATAGGTTCAAGCTCCTTGATTTTATCAACTGACGCAATCCATTTTCACACTCATGAAAGGGAGGGGTGAGAAAAGAGGCAATCACGCTCAAATCATCACAAGATCCGGGTTATGTATGGAAGCATGTGGATTCTTGTTCCTTTGATTTGTATTTGATCTTACTATAATAAACACTAATTTAGAAGGTAGAAATGAAGATCAATTGACAAAAAACCTGTAAATCAATTACCTTATAAATATTACAAGTGTGGAGCTCGAGATTACAACAAAGAACACTCCCCAAATTGATCGCTAAGAGGTTTAGAAGTACATGAGGGATAAGTGAAATAAAATGGGTGCAGAGAGCTCTACAATTAGACTAACCTTAACCCCTGGTCGTACCACATTATATAATGTTGGGTAGGATTAATTTTATGCACAAAAACATCACACTTTCGACAAAAGAGGTCAAGTTCCTAAAGGACTAGGTCACTATTCATGACAAAATTTTTAATCCTTCTTTATCAGTCTTGTTGACTGACCAAAACGCATTAAATTGTCACAAAATTCAGTGTAGATGTGATCCTTCAAGGTAGATTTCCATGGAAGGTATAATTATCCCAATGGGATCTCCGAGACCTTAGTTATGGCCCATATACAGAAGGGTGCTCCAATATGGCCCTCCCTGAATTTCTTCACATTGTGGGCCTATTTTGGGCCTTCAAATGGACGAATTGGGCTTCATGATCTTCTAGAGAAATGTATCCCACATTATTTTTCACTCTTGAACCCATTTTGAGCCCCATTGGATGCATGTATTATCCACAATGCAAAGAATTGTCCACATGCTTTCTTGGGCTCTCGCGCAGTTTGGCCCACTTTGCTTGAATTCCATCATGAGCTCTCCAAATCACCTCCTCCTACAACATAAACCCCAAAACATGTAAAATTTCCCTATTAAAAACTGAAAAACATTAATTAATTGATTTAAACATAAAGTAAAATTTATTATTATATTTGGAATATTCCTTACAAAACCAGTTTAAAACAGCGGTGTAAGGGTGGATTTGAATAGTGAATCGTTATTTGATCACACCCCCACACCTAAACAATTGAACTCATGGGAAAAGACACATATCCAAAAAAATGATGCATATATATATTCCCAACATCATAAAGATTTAACATTTTAGTATATTTAAATTCATTAAAGTAATGTGATCAATGCACAAACTAGACCAAGGAGTTCTTCCTAGTGAAAATGGAAAACAATGTCTCATAAATCATATCACAATGAAATTCAAAGAGATTCATGATACCAAATTGAGAAAGGAATTCAAAAGTAAACCCATTCCACTAATTTTACATGTGTGTGTGTTAAAACCATTTCATGCTATTCTTTTCACTTTTTATCCAATAAATATATGTTATTTTAACATTATTCATCTTATAAGATTTTTTCCACTGAACCTGCCCTACATCATTTTCAATAATATTTCAAGACCCACTCACTTAATCATTCTAGGAAGTCAAACTATAATCTCCCGACCTAGATATCCCCACATGTTTCACATTTTATCACTCCCCTCATTAATGTTTTTTGTTTTTTTTCAGAAGTTGTATTTGGAGCAAATATCACACTCATATCTCAACCCTTGTTTGATCTCCTCACGACACTAATTGTAATAGTTATAACAAGATAAAAGGTTGAGGAGGAGTGGTTTTTGACCGGCCCAAGACACAACCCCAATTTTTTTATGGAATTCAATAGTCAGATATCGGGTACACACACGTAGGTAAATCCGGTATAGTAATGAAATAGATCGGATAAGGAACGAACGTATGTAAATATAATTTTAAGATGAAAAATATTAACCTAACTTATATTTAACTTTAAGTAAGTAATAAATATTCACACTTTGTGGTTTGGTGCAAAAATGTGTGGAGATATTAGTGACATAGTTTTTACAAAAACTACTCACACAAGGGGCATCAATCATCTCAAAGGTTTCACATAGATACAATCATTAATATCATTGAAAAAAAACCAGTTCAATAAAAATAACTCCATGATGTTAAATTCATACAAATATTCTTTTTCACCTTCATTATGGTATTTTTACTTTCCCTCCCTTATGGTCACAAAATCATGGAACTTTGAAAATTTTTATGGGGAAAAATGAAAATACCATAAAGAAGGAAAAAAAGAGAAGAAAGAAGAAAGACAATGGAAATCCTAATGAAACCAGGAATGTATCCACCCCCTACACCTATAATGTGTAGTTTCCTCACTGAAATAATTGAGAATTTTATAAGGAAGGATAAAACCTGGTGTGTTTTACTGGTATGTTGCGTCTAAAAGGTGGACTTCCTCCACCAAATTCTTTAGAAAATCATCATAAAAGTGTTTAAGTCACTACCAATTGACGATAAGACTTATTTCACTCTACTTATGAAAAATATGTATTACACCAAAAGGGTAAACTTTAGTAACAGTATAAGGACCGATCCATCAGGAACGAATCTTACCTGGGTGGAGCTTTATCCTAGAATTGTACATGAGAACCTTCTCACCAATATAGAACTTACACTAATGAATTATGCTATCATGGGTATTCTTTGACTTCTCTTTATAATCCCATGAGTTCTCAAATGCATCACGTCTAATTTATTCCAACTCTTGAATCTACAGCTTCCTATGATCACATGCATCTGAAAGGTTCATATTACATTGTTTAACATCCCAATATGCATGGTGTTCTACCTCCAATGAGAGGTGACAAGCCTTTCCAAACACAATTCAATATGGTGACATTCTGATTGGGGTTTTAAAAGTTATACGGTATGCCCAAAGTGCATCATCCAAGCGTAAAGTCCAATCTTTCCTATTGGGTTGTACCATTTTTTCCAATATTTGTATAACTTTTTGATTTGAGGTTTTTGCTTGTCCGTTGGTTTGGGGGTGATATGCAGGGGATACTTTATGATGAACCCCATACTTAAAAAGAAAAATTTTCATGTTGTGATTGGAAAAATGTGAACCCTGATCACTAATGATGAATCTCAGTAAACCAAACCTACAAAAAATCTGAGACCTCTCGAAATCAACAACCACACGAGATTCATCAATCCTGGTGGCCTTTGCTTCCACCCATTTGGATACATATTCAACAACCAATAATATGTATAAAAATCCAAATGAATTTGGAAAAGGCCCTATAAATTCATTTCCTCAAGCATAAAAAATTTCATAGAATAACATGGGTTGTTGGGGCATTTCATTCCTCTTGGAGATATTCCCTGTGAATTGACAACGACTACATGACTTGAAAATTATATGGGAATCCCTATACAATGTTGGCCAATAATGTCCTGATTCAAGGACCTTTCGAGTTGTACGTTGAGAGCCAAAGTGGCCCCCACATGACAAAGTGTGGAAGAAGGTCAAAACAGAGGTGAACTCATGGTCAAGGACACAACAACAAACTACTTGGTCACCACAAATTCTTCACAAATATGGGTCATCCCAAATTTACCACCGATAATAATGATTAAGTCTTTGGGATTTTGAAGTACTTAAATCAGTGGGGACCCTAGATTTTTCTAGAAAATTCCCAATGTCTGCATACCAGGGGGTAAGGTCCACAACATCACAAAGGTTCTCATGAGGAAATAATTCTCCAATGGGGCGGGATGATTCATCATGGTGATCTAGTGGTGGAGAAATACTAATAATGTGGTCATATACAACATTTTATACTCCCCTCTTATCAT
Source organism: Viscum album (assembly GCA_963277665.1). Taxonomy (NCBI): domain Eukaryota; kingdom Viridiplantae; phylum Streptophyta; class Magnoliopsida; order Santalales; family Viscaceae; genus Viscum; species Viscum album. The sequence continues at coordinate 1,890,522,358 of OY728158.1, read as the reverse complement.
TAATCTCAATGTCAAAATCTTAGTGGAGGAACATCCACTATATGAGGTGGGGCTTAGCTTTAGGTTTTTTTAAGAGGAATCGAAGGGAATCATGGTCAGAAAACACAATCAATTTTGACCCAAGAAGATATGAATGAAATTTTTCCAAGTTAAACACAATAGAAATGAGTTCTTTTTCAGTGTTTGTGTAGTTTACCTAGGCAGGGTCAAGGGTGTGTGAGGCATACACAATGACATGAGAAGCCCTCTCATCCATTTGTGATAAAAATGCCCCAACTACAAAGTTAGAGGCATCACACATAAGCTCAAAGGGGATATCACACCTTAGTATTTGGATGATGGGAGGTTATGTGAGACTCATTTTTAGTGAATTTAATGAACCCTCACAATTTTTATCAAACACAAACTCAGACTCTTTTGCAATAATCGGGACAATGGAAGTGAAATCTTACTAAAGTATTTAATGAATCGGTGGTAAAAACCAGCATGAACCAAGAAAGATTACACCTCACGAACACATTTTGGATATGGAAGGGTTTAAATTAATTCAATTCTAGATTTATCCACTTGAATTCCCTTATTTTAAATGACATTCCCAAGAACTATCCCCTGGTTAACCATAAAATGGCATTTCTCATAATTTAAAACAATATCTTTTTCAATGTAGTGGTGGACGACAGAACCTAGGTTTTCTAAAAAATCATCAAAAGAGAAACCATATACCATTAAATCATCCATAAAGACTTACATACATCCTTCAAGGTACTCATAAAAAATACTCAACATAAAATGCTGAAAAGTACCTGGAACATTACATAGACCGAATGACATTCTTCTGTATGAAAATGTGTCGAATAGACAAGTAAATGTCATCTTTTCTCGATCGTCGGGGGCTATATGGATTTGGAAATAACCCAAATAGCCATCAAGGAAATAATAATGGGACTTACTAGCCAACCGCTCTAACATTTGGTCAATGAAAGGTAGGGGAAAGTGATCCTTATGTGTGGCTTGATTCAGTCGACGGTAGTCAATATAGACTCTCCAACTATTTTGCACATGTGTTGGAACCAATTAATTCTTTTCATTTGATACAACTATTATTCCTATTTTTCTAGGCACAATTTTCATTGGGCTAACCCATTTACTATCAGATATAGGATAAATGATCCCCGTAGAAATTAATTTACTAACTTCCAATTTTACCACTTCAATGAGAGTGGGATTCAACCAGCATTGAGATTGTCTTACGGGATTAGCATCATCATACAAAAGTATATGGTGCATAAAAATAGATGGGATAATCCTAGTAATATCAGCCAATGTCCATCCTATTTCCTTTTTACACTCTCTCAAAAGGTTGAGCAGTTTCGATTCCTATTGTGGAGAGAGGTTATTGGCCATAATGACAGGAAATTGGTCTTTACCCTCAAGATATGGATATTTTATATTAGAAGGAAGTTGTTTAAGTTCCAAAACCGGTGGTTTCTAAATTGAGGGAGGGGATTTAGGGGGAGTGAGGTCCATTAAACTATCTATCTGCTCATGTTTATTCTCTAAGGAAAGCGAATCTATAGAAATGAGATTAGCAGAATCATTGACGCTCATGGGTACCTCAGAATAAAAACACTCATCAATCAAAACACAAAATTCACACATTTTAGAACCCACGAAACACTCAAAACATGAATCAAAACTCAAATCATCCAAGGGTGTAGAAAAGGAAAATAAATCAGAGTTTGGGTTAAGGATAGAATTGTGTGTGTGTGTATCATTTGAGATCACTTCCATCGAATAGACAGGATGAGTGGAGTGCTCTTCAATGGGGTGTTTCATAGCCTCAAGGATGTTAAAACTGATCTTTTCTCCTCCGAAATCCATGGATAGCATACCATTTTGAACATTTATTATTATCTTTGCTGTTTTGAGGAATGGACTCCCAAGTATGAGAGGACCATGTCCTTGGGTTCAGGTATCTTCTATATCAAGAATGTAGAAATCAGTTGGAAAGATGAGATTCTTCACTCTTATAAGGACATCCTCAATCACTCCTATTGGATGCATAGTACTCTGGTTTGCAAGATTCACAAAAATGCCTATTTGTTGAATCTCTCAAACCTGTAGATAATTATAAATGGAGTGAGGCATTACATTAATGGAAGCACCTAAATCTAGAAAAGAATAAGAAAAGAAGGTCTCCCCTATGGTACACAGTATCGTGAATGTTCTTGGATCCTTGCATTTGGTTGGAATTTCTGGTTGAATCAAGGCTGAGACATTCCTTCCTAGGTTGAATCTTTCATTCTCATCTGGCCTTCATCTATGGGTGCATAGTTCTTTGATAAATTTGGCATAACGATGAATTTTATTAACTACATCCAACAATGGAATATTAACTTGAAATTTTTTAAATGTATCCATTATTTCATTGTCAATATCATTATCAAAGTATTTCTTAGATTTAGTGAGTCTTTGAGGGAAAGTAAGAGGAATGGATTGTTTTTGGTAATCCTTAATGATAATTTGATTAATATTTTTTCTTGTTTTGCTTTGATTGAAACATTTTAGTGTTGGAGAAGATAGTTTCCAAGAGGGGGACATACATGTGGTGTATAATCTGTAGAATGAGAAACTTCCTTACCAATACGAAGTATAACTACACATTTGTTACCTTTTTCCTTCAGATTGGAAATGGGCTGGGATGGTAGTGGTCCAGAATATTGCATCTTAAGCTCACCGTTGGTGTTTGCCAATTGTCCCACTTGAGTTTGTAGGTCTTGAATTGTCGATTGTGTGGTTTGTTGGAACTAGAGGTTCTAGGTTTCCCTTTGTTTCATCATATCCTCGAGGCTTGGTTTAGATTTGGGAGTAGGAGGATGATTTTTTTGAGAAGTTAAAGGATAATAAGGTTTCATACCTTGGCCTTGTGGATACCAATTCTACTTGGGGGTAGATTTAATTTCCTCTTTGTCGTTACTGAGGTTGTGCTTGCCACCCGGGGTTTGGATTTGGCATGAATGGTTCTTACTTGAAGGGTGGTGCTCGTTTGAATGGATTCCCTGGGAACACGACTGCACAAGAATCTGGTGAATCTTGAAGTTGTGGACACTGGTCAGAAAAATGAGTATTGTCAGAACAAATACCACAATGTAATAGAACATGAGGAGATTGTGAGTTACCTTATGCTTGATATAATTTCATTATAAGGGTATGCATCTCATCAAGCTTGTTATCTAACTTTTTTCTAGAGATGAATGACTTACCTCATGAACACCTCGAGTTGGTGCAATAGCTCGTGTACCAAATTGTTGTGCATTTTGAGCCATGTTGGCTATTAAGTCAAGAGTGCTAGAAAGATTTTCATCAAATAGGGCACCACCGACTGCAGCATCAATCATTCCATGATCCATATGGATAAGTACCTCATAGAATTATTGGATTAATAGTTGTTCACTAATCTGGTGGTGGGGGCATCTTGAGCAGAGTCATTTGAATCTCTCCCAGAATTCATGAAGGGTCTCTCCTTGTGATCACCTAATGCCACAAATTTCTTTCCAAATTGATGTTTTTCGGGAGGCAGGGAAGAAGTTATCTAAAAATATTCTTTTCATGTCATTACAACCCCTAATTGTGGTCGGCAGATAGTATATCTAATCTTTGTCTACACCATCAAGGGAGAAATGGAAGGCCCTAAACTTAATTAGGTCCTCAGATACATTTTGGTGTTTTATGGTGGAGTGGACTATATAAAACTCTTTGAGATGTTTGTGAGGTTCCTCACCAGGAAGACCATGAAATTTGGTAAGTAGGTGGATGAGGCCTTATCTCAGCTCAAAGTTGGTAGCTTCCTCGGGATATTGGATGTACGCCGGTTAATACTCCACATCTGGGGTGGTCGGTTCTTTTAAGGTTTAATTATTTGAATCCATGTTTTCTTGGATTTTTTTGGGTTCTATTTTTGATTGTTTTATGACCACTTTAGGTTCCTTAGTGTTACTTTATTGACCTTATTTGGTTTCCTTGATTTGTGTGTGAAGTTACTTTTCAATTTCAGGGTCAGATTCAAGTAGTGTTTCTTTACCAGACCTTGTCATACAACAGTGATGTCCAGATTGATTGATTGATTGTTTTTTTAATAATTTATTATGGAAGTTGAATGAAATAAAATTACTTATTAAATGAAATTAGGAAACCAAATAGAATTTTATACTACAAAATTAGAGAGAGATATGGAGAAGAATAAAGAGAGAGAGAGGAATAACAAACAAAAACAACCAAAAATAGAATCAAAAAACCAAAATAAAAACAATCAAATGGTGTGGGGGTATTGAAAAGAGTATTAATTAAGAAGTAAAATAAATAAATAAAAGTAAATAAAGAAAAAAATGATCTTGGATCCCCAGAAATGGAGCCAAAATTTGATCGCGTTTTTGAGCGCGTCGAATTAGTTGTTTATTATTAAATAGAATTTCTGCAGTATGCCTGCAACCCTAGGCCGTCTCTCGAAGGATGTTTAGATAATTAATTAAAAAATTAGGTTATGATTAAGAAACTAAAATGGGAATGGGGTTTTATAAAACTTGGGCTTTTTCTTTAATAATAGAAATCAAATGTATATTACTACTGAAAGAAACTGGTTGGGAAAATCATGATCAACCCGGGTAAGTGTCCCTTGATGCTCAATCCATCATTGCTCTCAAGGGAAAGAGAAGGATAGTTGATTCCTTGATTTTATACATACTGAAACTAGTAATGATATATGATTTCTTACTAGGTTACCACCTATTATTTGATAGATCAACAATATTGATTATCGAAAACCACTCAAAATCAACAAACATGAATCGATGTAAAAACGGAACTCAATCAAGGCATCACATCAACAACGTGAAGAGATGACCATATTTGTGTAAATGATAAAAACATTACATAAGACAAGAAAATTCATATTAATAGGTTAAATCTCCTGGATTTTATCAATCAATGCAATCCATTTTCACACACATGAAAGGGAGGGGTGAGAAAAGAGGCAACCACACCCAAATCATCAAAAGATCCGGGTTATGCATGGAAGCATGTGGATTCTTGTTCCATTCATTTGTATTTGATCATACCAGAATAAACATAAATTTAGAAGTTATAAATGAAGAAACATTGACAAAAAATCTGGAAATCAATTACCATATGAATATTATAAGTGTGGGGCTCAGGATTACAACAAAGGACACTCCCCAAATTGATCGCTAAGAGGTTTAGAAGTACATGAGGGAGAAGAGAAATAAAATGGGTGAATAGAGCTCTACAATTTGACTAACCTTAACCTATAGTCGTTACACATGATAGAATGATGGAGAGGAGTGATTATGATGACAAAAACATCACACTTTCCACAAAAGAGGTCCGGTGCCTAAGGGACTAGGTCACTATTCAGGACAAATTTCTTAATCTTTCTTTATCCGGCTTGTTGACTTACCAAAACACATTCAATTGTCCTGAAATTACTTTTAGAGGTGATCATTCGTGGTATCTGTCCATGGGAGGTGTAATTAGCCCAATTGGATCTCCGAGTCCCATGTTATGGCCCAACTACAGAAGGGTGGTCAAATTTGGCCCGCCCAGAGTGTCTTCACATTGTCGGCCTATTTTGGGCCTCCAAATGGACAAATTGGGATTCATGATCTTCTAGAGAAATTTATCCCACATTGTTTTGAACTCATAAACCCATTTTTATCCCAATTTATTTCATGGATTATTCACAGTACAAATAACTGTCTACATGCATGCTTGGGCTCTCGCGCAGTTTGACCCACTTTGCTTGAATTCCATCATGAGCTCTCCAAATCACCTCCTCCTACAACATAAACACCAAAACAAGTAAAATTGACCTATTAAACAGTGATAAACATTAATTAATTAATTAAAACATAAATTGAAATTTATTATTATATTTTTATATTCATTACAAACTCTGTTTAAAACAGCGGTGTAAGGGTTGATTTGAATAGTGAATTGCTATGCGATCAAAGAGTTATTAGATAAAAAATTTATCAAACCTAGCACATCACCCTAGGGTGCTCATGTTTCATTTGTTAAAAATAAATATGGTTTAATTTTACTTTTTATTGATTATATATACTTTAATAACATTACTGTTAAGAATATTTATCCTTTGCCTCATGTTGATGATTTTTTTATCAACCCCATGGAGAATGGTATTTTTTAATGGTTGAACTGAGGTTAGGGTTCCATCAATTTAAATAGAAGTAATAATACATTATGAAGACTATATTTTGGACTAGATATGGGAATAATGAATTTTTAGTTATTTCGTTTGGGTTATCTAATTAACCTAGTATATTTGTTGAACTTATGAAAAGAATTTTTCATGATTTCATGGATATATTTTTAGTTTTATTCATTGATGACATATTATTATATTCTTAACTTAAATAGTAACATGAATGGAACCTAAGGGTTATTTTGAAATATTTTAAATAAATGAATCTATATGGGAAATTTTGAAATTTTGAATTCTATTTGCAACTAATTTCTTCCCTTGGACATATTGTTTCTAAAGAGGGAATAACTATTGACCCTATTAAAACTAAATCTTTTGATGAATGGACAAGGCTAAAAAATGTGATAGATATTTATATTTTTCTTGTATTAGAGGGTTACAACCATTGGTTTGTTGTAAAATTTTCTCATTTCTCTAGCATGTTGACTAAGTTAAATCAAAAGGAGTTAAGTCCATTTAGACAAAGAATGTAATGATTATTTTCAGGAACTACAAAGAAGATTGGGGAATGATCTATTTTTAGCCTCGCCTTCGAGAAGTTTTTCATTTTTCATCTACAGTTATGATTTATTGAAATGATTTTTTTTGTGTCTTAATAAAGAATGATCAGGTAATTTCTTATGTTTTATGACATTAAAATGTCATGAGTTAAATTATTCTAGACAATATTTGTAGTTAGTTGAGGTTGTTTTATCTTTATAATTTTGGATACATCATTTTTATGGAGTAAAGTGTGAAATATATACTTATAACATAATTTTTAAGTATATATTGACTCATAGATAATTGAAAATGAGACAAAGAAGATGGCTAGAACTAATCAAGGATTATGATTGAAAAAATCATTATCAACATAGAAAATAAATCAATGTAGATGATGATTTGAGTCAAAAAATGTAATGCTACATTAACCGTGTTACATTTGTAATGTGTCCCTTTGGTTAATGATTTGATGAACCTTTTCATAGAGGTTTTGGATAAAGGGAAAACCTACGGTTTGTTTCATATTTCAGTATAGTTGACCTTATCAGAAAAAAATAAGAGTGTTTAGAAGGAGGATTAATATTTGTTAGAAAAGGTTGAATCTGTTAATAAGATTAAGTTAAGTAATTTTAATATTGATGAAGAAGGTATTTTGTGATTTTGAAAAATACTATATGTGCCTTTTGATTCCCATATGGGGAAAGAGTTGTTTACTGAAGCTCATAGTTCTTCGTCTTTCATTTATCTGGGCAGTACAAGATGTGCAGATACCTTTGGGAGTATTACTGGTAAGATGGAATAAAAAGATATATTGTTGACTTTACCATAAAGTGTTTAACTTTTAAGCATGTTAAATCACAATGATAGTTACCAAAGGGGATGATTCAACCATTACTAGTTCTAGAGTGAAAAAGGAAAAATATATCAATGGATTTCTTGGTAATATTTCCAAAAACTTCTCAAGGTAACAATAAAATTGGGGTTATTATTGATCGATTAACTAAATTTGTACACTTACTTCCAATTCAAGATATAATTTATTTATATCATCTTTATAGATTGTTTCTAATGGAGAGAGTCTAGTTACATGGAGTGCCTCCCTCCATTGTATCATACCATGATCCTAAGATCACATCTAATTCTTGAAAAGTACTTTTTAAGTCATTGGGTACTAAATTAAATTTAATATAGATTTTTATCCTCAATATGATGGATAGTCTGAGTATATTATTTAGACCTTGGAATACATGCTTCACTATTTCTCAATATAATACTAGGGAAGTTGGAATCAACATATTTGTTTGGTTGAATTTTCTTATAATAACAGTTTTCATTCCAGTTTACAGATGGCACCATTCATGGTATTATATGGGAAATTATGTTGGAAACAAAATTTATGATGATGTAGGAGAAAGTAGATGTGACTAGAGTAGGTGGAGGAAACAACAGAGAATGTTTAGTTGATTTAGTGACATGTGAGGATATCTAAAAGTAATAAGAAATGTTGTGCAGATAACTGGAGAAAAATATTTCTTTCAAGGTAGGTGATCATGTTTTTCTAAAAGATTATTCATGGAAAAGTGTGATTTGTTTTGGAAAGAAGGTGAAGCTGAGTCAATATTTCACTGTACTATATGAAATTCAGGAGATAGTTGGATCATTTTCCTACCAAGTGGATTTACCTTTGAGTTTATCTAAAGTACACAAAGTACTTCATGTTTCAAAGTTAAGGAAATATGTTTCAGATTCATCTCTTATTTTGAGCCTTGAAGTAGTTCAGTTGGAAGAGAATATTTCTTATGAAGAACAGCCAGTTCAATTTCTTGACCATAGAGATCATTTGTTTTATAATAAGGTGATTCATCAAGTAAATGTTTTATGGACAAACCATATGGTTTAAGAGTCTACATAGGAATCTAAAAATGCTATAAGAGAAAGATTTATCTACTTGTTTAATAAGGGAATAAAATTACAAGGATGAAATTTATAAAAGGGGGAAAGGATGTAAAAACCAAGGTAATGATAGAATAAATATTTTTCACACTAATTAATATTATGTAGATAGTTATATTAGTTACAAAAATATTAAGTAAATTTTAATTAAAAAAGATGTTGTTTTAATTAAACAATATTTTACTAAGGATGTATTTAAAAAATAATAATTTATACATTTTATAATTTAATTTTTATAAAATGAATATAATTTTTAAAATCAGTATATCCAAATTAACTTTGGGGTAAAATTTTGGGATTTTTCAGAAAATATTGATTTTACAATCAATAGTAAAAAATACTGATTTTTTCTAAAAAAATAATTTATTTTAATAAATTAAGTAATTTAAAAGTCTCAATTTGTTATAAATATTTTTTAAAGTGGAAAAATTATTATTTATTTATATTTAATCCACTTAATTACTATTTAATTAAATTTATATTGGTTTTTAATATATATATTTTTGGGTTTAAAGACGGGTTTTCCTAAAAACTATTTTAAAATGCATAATGTTTATCCTATTAAAATTAATTAAAATAATCCCTAATGGGGAATTTATTAAATGAAATTTATATAATATATATAATTAAATATTATTTTATTTTTAGAAAATTATTATTATTAGTCATAGATTTAATATAGAATCATCTTTTTCTAAAACAAATACTCTTCTAAAAACCCCTCTCTCGCACCAGCTGCAATATTAATATTAAAATAAATTTTTTGACTTATGTGAATTGAATTTGAAAAAATGGAATAAATATTTTGAATCAAAATTATTTATAATTTCCAGTAAGGTCAACTTAATTTTTGACCAAAAAATATTAGGAAATTAAAATTCATTACAATGATTAATGTAAAAATGAGTTTACCTAGTAGTTAAACTTTAAACTTGCAGGGGAAAATAACCTAAAACATATCAATCACCAGTTTGATAGCTATATATATAACTTATTCCTTCTAGGATTTATTTCTAGTAATCATTTGAGGCACTTTACATGGGAAAAACATGTGTGAAGTTCTCTCTTCCAAATATGTACAAGTTTTCCACTCACCTCCCTTATAAACATTCTCCCCCTCTCCTCCCCACTTCACACATCTCAATACATCTGTCATGGAAAATACCTACCCAAATAACTTATATAATTACCTCATATAATTCTATAATCATTAATTTGGGAATAAATCAAACTGATTAAGTCCTTTTACACAAACCAAAAGGAGTTACCTAAAGAAGAGGTAATGTTCATCAACATGTGTTTTGACTTTATTTCCTCCTCCACTCCCTTTAATTATTATTATAAAATTATTATACAATAAACTTAATATCATAAATTTATTTATATTTTTTTATTTTATGGTCAAAACCTACACCCCAACACACTTCTATCAATTGGGTTACGGAATCATCATTAGTGTATTCGAAGGACTACCGCCTCATAAAAAATCATTCATTTTTCAATTACCACCTCTCATGGTTGGGAATAATGATGTAAATACTATTTATACAAGATATTTATGGTATTTATAACATTATTATACCTTTGGAGTAATTATAGACACCTTTTTTTTAAATTTCATATCGTAGGGGACATGATGACATCACTTGTGTGTATGACAGACCACCGCCTCACGGAGTGATGTGAATTGTTTTTCACTAACATGTCATGTGAAAGGTAATAAGGGTAAATATAATAAATATATATGGTATATGTGAAATAATTATTATATTCATCACATAATTATAATTATATAAATATACTAAAAAAATTCCTCTTACCTTTTCACACACTGAAAAAGTGATAACATAGTTCCTAGATTTGTGGACTACCACCTCCTCGAAGCGATGTGATTCATTTTACTCAATATATATATATATATATATATATATAATTTTATATAATTAAATATAATTGTATTTATGATAAAATGATCATTTTAGAATGAAAAAATATTACATACCTTCATCAGTGATGTGGTGGAGCTTCGTCGGCTTTGGTTGTGGCTTGGCTCGTGCGTGGCATCGTCGTACGGTTTCGGTGGGTAGTGATCGGAGTCGCCTTCGGCTTCAGAAGTAGTGTGGGTTTCCTAACCCTTCACTATTCCAGTTTTTCCTCCCCTGGTTTCATGCTTCGCTGCCCTATTTTCTACATTGTTTTATGCTTTTGGTGGCTCTTCGGGTGGTTGTCCCGACGCGGTTTCCATTGTTCGGTAGTTCCAATCGCCTATCCCTGCCCTGGCCTCTCGATTCTGTGGAGGCTTTACAAGTCGGATCTGATGTAGTTGTTTCATTGAGGCTTTGGGAGGTGTGGACAGGTGGTCGTCGGTATCCCGGTGCAGCCTGAGTCGGACAGCTCTGGTTCAAAGGATTTCCAGGTTTTCTCACTGTTTATCTGTGATGATTGCTTTTGTCTACGAAGAGTTGAGCGTTATGATGTTGTTGGAGAAGATGTGACTGGTTCTTTTTTTGGTTTGATTTTGGTGGTGACCATTGGCGTTGCAGGGTCGTGGAGTCGAGCTACGTCTAGGACATTGGTCGCTCACTTCTCCACTCTTGCTCGTGGATTCCGCCACTCTCTCCGAGGTGGATCTGAATGGTGGTCTTCATGATGCTTTGGGATGTGAGGGTGGGTGATCGATAGCTCCTTATGGTGGTTTTTTCTCTATTGAATCCCGAAGTTTGACAACGTCGTGGATGTTCTACAATGGATTATGATGTTTGAATGTGTTTTTTCACGGCTTTGCGACTACATGTTGGTTTTTGGAGTTTAGAATGTGAAAGCACCTAGATACTCTACAAGGAACAACCCCATATGACTCAAGAGGGGTAGTTACTCTAAATACTTGGAATGACTTTCCTTTTTATGTTTTTTAATTTGTTGAAGTTGTTTTTGGTTCACACTTACCCTTTAAAAGTGTCATTTGAAAATACAAAAAAATGGATTTTGGATAATTATATATAACTTGGTAATAAGTAAAATTAAAAATAATAATAAACTTTTAAAATGTTATCATGAAATTAAATAATTAACATAAGTTTATTATTTAGGAAGATAATGATATATGTGACATGTCGAACTCATGTTAAGGGACTTCCTCTCAATTTTTCTTTCATTAAGAAAATTATTGATGTTGTTAACCATTAATATTTTATAAGGTTTATATAAACCCCATTAGAAATTTTATATAAATAATGTATCTATTATCATTATATTTAATGTTCTTTAATTTTCTTTACAATTCAAGTGTTTACCAAGTGATAAGGGTCTTTTATTTGAAAACCCCTCATTAAGGCTTTCCTTAAAACTCTATTCCTCTTACTTATACCAATTTTTAAAAAGATATTTGAAATTTATTCATATGGGAATAAAAAAATGTTAATTTTATGTCTCTTTTACTTTAATCCATATTGTTTTTCAAGTGTTATCTTATTGTATGTTTTAAATTGAATGACAACAACAAATTCTCCTGCCATCATAACTATTATTTCATTTATATATTTTTTAAAAGATTACACATTTTATTAAATGAAAAATTTTGTTTCCCTTTTTTTGGGTATTTTGGTATTAATTTTTTTTTTCAAAAGAAAGTTTTATTTTTTATTGATAATGGTATTTTTAAAGAATAATATATTTTAATATATTAAGTTTATTATCATATGATATTAAAATAGTTTTTCAAATAATGAAAAGTTTTATTCATGATGTGGTGGTTGGACATTATAAACAATGGATGTGATTAAATTTTCCCAGGTGATCCCATTATAACTTAAATGATGGTTTCACCCCAATGGTGCTCTAATGCATTGGGTAATGATTATAATATCTGGATAATTATTTTGGAAGTTTTTCATATAGTTATTCTAATATGTGAGGGTCCTGTAAGGGTTCTATGAGATGATGTCCCAAGGTACCTACATGAAATTTATATTCTTTATAATGAGTTTACATGGATATAATTTTTTTTCAAAAGAGGAAAATAAATTTTATTTTTAAATTAATGATATTTCCCTTTATTTATAAAATGATATGTTTTTACAAAAGTTTTTTCACATGTTTTCATTATTTCATTGAACTAAATATTACTTTATTCTTATATCCCATACTGAACAACTATGCTCATCCTAAGTTTGTAAAATAGTTTTTATAGGGTTTATGGATGGTTAAGGGAAAGGAAGAGGTTAATTTAAAAGTATCATAGAGTTTCATGAAAATATATCATGCTTTATTTTAAATGTTTTATATTATGGGGAAAAGGATACTAATCAGAAGTGTCCAAATAATATTTTATGGTTTTCTTATTTATGAATAAATATCAAATTATCTAAAACTATAAATCTAAAAATATCCTCAATATGAAGTAAAGTAAACTTCTTGACTAAAATTAAGAGTATATAGTTTTTAAGGATGGGGCCTTATATATTTAGACTTGAGATAGTTGAAGAAATTGCATAGAAGGTTAAATCCATTCAAAACGCATCTAGGAATCTAAGAGTGGGAATAAAAGTTATAATTACAATCACAAACATGATCTAGGATTTTATGTTTGTGACAAGGTGTTTATAGGAATTTATCCATAGTAGAAGTTCATATGATTCTGGAAGAAATGGAAATTAATCCCAATGTGTATTAGTCTTTTTAAAATTCTTGATTGTATCGAGATGGAATCCTATCAGATGGAACATCCACCAAAACTATCTAAAGTCCATGATGTGTTCCATGTATCCCTCCCGAGGAAGTACATACCCCACCCTACACATGTAATGAACTCAGACCTTATACCAATAGAAAAAGATATTTCTTATGAGGAATAATAGGTGGAGATTATAGATAATTCATAGAAAGTGATATGAAACCAGAACACTATCTCGGTTGTTGTTTTTTAGTGAAACCACCAGTTTGAGGAAGTTATGTGGGAACTTAAGGATATTTTGAGGGAAAAGTATCCTCATTTGTTTGTATCATAAGGAAAAATGTTGGGGGTGAAATCCATTTTAATGGAGATAGGATGTAGAAAATTGAATTTTTATAAATTATTTTTTTTAAATAAAATAAATATATTTCATAGCCTACATTACACACAACACCAAGTAAATCTTACACAACATAGGTTTAGATTGCGTTACACAAGACACTAGTTTTAAAAAAACACATATCATATTGGTAATATAGTTTTCTAAATGTGAGCATTATAACATTTAAATTAAACTTAGAGATATGAATAGTAATAAATAATTGATTATAATGGGTTTTATAAAGGAAACACATTGATAAAAAAATTCTAACTTTTTTGTAATATCTTTATATGTTTCAAAAATACAATTTTTATAAAAAAATGTTTCTATGTCTATTTTGTGAACAATAATAAAATTCAATCTTTAAACTTTTATAAAATTATTTTTTTTAAAACTAACCTAATTTTTTAAATCAAAATGTACAAATTATCTTAGGGTGGATTTTTGGTACTTTTTTGAAAAGTTTCGTTTTTTATGAATAATGACAAATACTGAATTTTATTAAAAACACCCTTTTCATTTAATTTATTTATAATGTTAAATTATATTTTAAATTTGTTCTAAAGTAATATTACTTCAATTATAAATTAAATTATATAATATAGGTCATTGGAATTGATTTCATATTGAATTTTGATATAAAAACTTCATAAACTTTTAAACATTTTTTCTTTGAAACCCTGCTTTCTCATCACATCTACGAAATTAATTTCAAATTAAAATTTTCCACATATGTAAATTTAATTTGGAAAATGTATTCTAAATTTAAATACAAAATAATTTATATTATCTAATAATTTCAACATAATTTTTGACCAAAATTAATAGTTAAAATAGAAAAAGAAAATTATTTATCATGGTTAAGGTTAAAATGAGTTTATCGAGGGTTAAACTAAAATGATAATGGTTAAAAATAACACAAAACATGTTCAACACCCATGTTTTAGCCATATTTTGACCTTATCTATTCTATTATCAACAATGGTCCATTTGGTAACCTTGTGCTAAGAGACAAATATGGGTATATGTTTTTTTCAAAATAATTGCAAGTGTGCAACACACCTCACTTATAAATAGTCACCCATATCATCTATCCATCACTCATTCAAAACTTTTGGTTTAGCCAAGATCTACCCAAATAACTTCATAAATTAACTCTTATAATCCTAATAGCCTTATTTTTTATATAAACACAACCTAGGAAGTATTTTGGTGAAAATCTAAGAGGATAGTTAAAGAAGAGGTAATATTCATTAATGAGCATGTTTGTTTAATTTCACCCTCCACCTGATTAAATTTTTATTATACCATTATGATATAATAGCCTCATTATATTAAATATACTTATATTTTGTTATGTTATGGTCATGAACTAAAACCATCTCCACTTTCATCAAATCGATTATGAAATCATTGTTCATGTGTATGGTAGACTTCCGCCTCACAAACTGATGTCATCAATTTTTTCATTACCACTTATAAAGGAAGGAAATAACTATATATTTTTTGTAGATATGTGGTATTTATAATTTTATTATTATTATAAAATTTTTATATCACACATACCTTAATGCATTCCATTTTTTGGGAATATGATAAAGTCACTTGTGTGTATGGAAGACTATCGCCACATGAAGCGTTGTGATTCATTCACACTTTACATGGATGGTAATAAGGATTATTTAAATGAAAATATTTGTTAAAAATTAAAAAAAAATATTCTATAATAATAATATATCCTTTAACTTTATTTATTTCAATCAGAAAGTAAAATTAAAACAATGTTCATGCATACGTACGACCTAACGTCTCCATAAACAGTTTATTTCATTTTCTATCACTAAATTGTATAGATTAATATAAATAAATATATAAAGAATATATATAAATTTTATATCATGTATAAAATTCTAGATATGATGAAATAATGATCAAATTAAAGGGAGAAAAAGATAATAAATTAAAATATATATGACAAACAAAACAGTTATTAGCCAAAATGTAACATTAACATGAAATTGTTCATAATCATGTAAGACAATTTCATAAGAAAATAATATATAGTATGATATATAATAATATTATTTTTTAATATATTTATAATAAAATTATATTTATTATATTGTAGGTTTTAATGTGTATGATGGAATTCAAACTAAAGTTAATGGATTTGTGTCTCACTTTTATTTTATGCATGACAAATGCCATATTAACCATATGTTTCTTTTATATTGTATATATACTACACATGGATTTATTTTATAATTATTCTATTTAAAATTATTTTTATTTACGTATCTATTTGATGATATTTCTTTCACGGGGTTTACGGTTCAAATGATACCAATCAGTAGAGAATTTATAGTGTCTCTTTTATTTATAGGAGACATGTAAATTTACTACTCGTTTCTTTTCCATGGTTTATATAATTCTCCTTCAACATGTTATATCATGAATACCATTATTATATTGATATTTAAGGTTTCATTTTATGTTATTATGTAATTGGGATTACGTTTCAAAATATTACTAAACCTATAATGGATTTTTCTCTCAATGTTCCTTCTTTGAGACATACGTTATGTGACATGTGCTATCGTTGAAGTCGGTCAAATTTTAAAATTTATATTCCTACAAACTACTGTATAGGTGGAAAGTAGGGTTGAACACACAGGGAAGGCTATTTTGACCTCTAGTTTTCTAAAAACTAACTAAAGATCCCACTACTGACAACAGTGGAATAGATTTTCTATTTCTTTTATATATTTTTTTTAATTTTTTTAAATTTTACACTAATGAAACACTACAGTATTTTTGAGTTTTTGTTCTAAACTATTATGAAACAGGAAACATACTAAGAACAGGGAGAAACAGAGATATAAAATGCATATAAGTGAACAATCATGTAAAATGCTCGGGGAAAAGTCTCCATTCTACTAGTTTTATAAGTATTCTGATTCACTTTAAAGTTACTGCTTTGAACCACCATAAAGAGAGTGACTTATCTCCCTCACCAAGAGTTAAGTCACATAGGCTGATTGATATCGGAGTTCGCCACTCCAAAACAAATCAACTATGAAAAGTTTGAAAAGATAATGACAACGGGACAAACTCACCGTAAGTCCCAAAGTAATTGTGAATTAATTATTTTTTTAAGATGTTTCCATGATCAATCTCGCCGATTTGATTGTGGAGTTTTGAAAATTAAGTTCTTGTGGTGAAAATCAATTGAATGAACTCAGCATCAATCTCACGGATTGATACTGAACACATTAATGTATGAAAGTAGAAAGGAAGAAAAGTGACCAATAGAAGTAGTAATTCCCCAAGATCAAAGTTTTACCCAATTAATTTGTTCATTATCAATATAGGAAATGAAGGCATACTATAATAGAGTACAATAATTCCAACTAGAAGGAAGAAGAACTCCCCTAATTCTACTCTGCAATCTAGCTCCAAGGCCTCCAGCTCGTCTCCAGAGATTCTCTGCTATCACGTCTGGTGTGTTCGTCGAATGAATGAGAGTCCTTGGATTTGATCTCTAATGTGTGTTCATGGAATGAATGATCATCCCCCCATTGTCTTCTGCTTACTCTACTTTAAGTATCTACTATGAAAAAATTCTTGTCACCACTTGTTTTCCACTGGCTTCAAATTCCCTTCACAAATGCACCACACAACGTGCATTTTTTCATGACTGTCACGTCACGCTCGTTTATCCCTTGTAACTAACTTTCTCTGATTTAGTTGCCTGAACCTGGATATGTTTTCGACTTTGGTATGAACCTGCACATATAAAATAGAATAAAAAAGTAAATAAATGAGAACGCAAAGAAAGAAAAATAATTATTTTTTAGGTTAAGTGTTATATTACTCATTACAAGTTAACTAAAGTTAATTAAAAAATATCTTTATTGATAATTATTATTTAATTTTATATTAATAAAGTTATTCACTTAATATTATCATGGTAAAACATAAGTTTATTAAAAATTTGTTAATTTAATTATGTTGATAAAAATAAAAACTAAAATTTTTTAGTTTAACATTTTTAACTAATTTATTAAAATTTGACAACATGAATAAATAAGTAATTAAAAATTTAATATTTTATATTGTATTAATAATTTTATTATTACAATTTAAGAAATTAATTTTCTAGATTAATTCATTAATTAGTTTATTTTAATTTAATAATTTGAAGTAATACTTTAGTTTTAAATATTTTTAAATTAATAAGTATATTTTATAGTTTATTTATAATTATTATTAATTATACATTTATACTATTAATAGTATATTAATTTATTATTAACATTTATTATTAATTTATTTTGTATTTTAATTTATAATTTATCTATTTATTAATAATATAATTGTTTTAAATTTTAACTTTTACAAATTCTATTATATTCATTTGATTTATTAAATTTTACTTTAACTTTATGTTTTTTTCTTTATGTTTTATATTAATTTTTTTTATATTTTCTTCCTCCCCCCTCAATTATCGGTGCACAGGGGGGGGGGTCTTCTTCTTCCTCCTGAAACCGGCAACCTTCTCCCTCCATCCATGGCGGCTTCAGCGATCTACGCGGTGAGGGCCTTGGTCCACCTTCCTCCTCATAGCATCGGCTTCAACCAGCGGTGGAAAGCAGCAATTCTCCTACTTGCAGTGCGGAAAATCCTTCTACACCAGATCTGCACAACAACAAAGCCTGGTGAGCTTGTCCGACTCATCTCCTCTCCATGCTGTAGCACCTGAATGGTTCTTCTCCATTCCACGCGTCAACAAACATCAGCAACGATGCACAACTTAACTGTTTCCTTTTCTAAATCCAACCCTATCCCAGTGACATTCGGAGATGACCTGACCATCTTCATTCATCTACTCAACACCATCCTTATCAGATCAATTCTTCCCTATAGCAACAGAAAGTGTTGTCTCCTCAAACAGCGTAAGATGCGTGATGTGGTTTTACTCCTTGAAAATTGCATCAGTCCAATTCCCATTGAAATATTGAATCCGTGTTTTTTTAGAACTCTGTTTAATGTTGGTTAGAGAATGGTTGAGAGAGAGTAGTGAGAAAGATCGAAGTGATGATGCGGTGATAGATGGAGAGGCTAGGAAGAATGGTGGAAAGAAAGGGTAAAAGAAGAGGAAGGCTATTGGTGAGGTGCGAAGGGATTAAGCAGGGGAACAGAATAGTGAGGCAGTGAGGAAAGATTATATAATAGTGAGGAGGAGGGAACAATGAGGGGATATGATGTATATCGGTGATAGAGAGGGGTGAAACAGTGAGTAGGTTACCGTTAGAATGATAATTGCGGGTCACTGTTGGGTATAAAATAAACAATGTCACCGGTGGCTTAAATAAAACAGGTTACCATTACAAAATAAATAAATAAAAATAAGCTACCGACTAATTGAACAAATAAATGGTTTCCCATGCTGATAAATTTAAAGGTTACTGTTAGATAATAAGATAATAAGCTCACCATTAGAACAAAAGGTCACTGGTAAGAATAAAAATAAAGGGATCATCATTAGAGGTAAAAATAAATAAAAAGAGGACCGGTGACAATCAGTGAGGTGCAGGGTAATTGTTAGTTTAATATCATAGGGAAGAAGTGCAGTGCAAGGTCACCAATACAATAAAAAGAAGAGGTTACCGTACCAATAAGGTCACCATTTCAAATAATATTAAAACAAAATGGGGTCACTGTTAAAACAAAAATATATAACTAATGGTGATATTTTTAAAATTTTAAATGAAAAAATTGGTCTTAAAATAATAAAATTGAAAATAATAAATTAAAAGAATGATAAACACCATTATTTAAAAATAGGATTTTGGTTAAAATTAAAATATTAAAAATTACAATAAATACTATTAATCGATAACACTTAAATTAATAACTGGATATTTGATAAACTAAATTGATAAAAAAAAACTTAAATTAAAATAACTATATAATTAATTAAAAGGTAAGAAGCGAATAAAAATTAAGAGCATCGGTGAACTAAATGAGTCGCCATAAGCTCTTATCTACCTCACTGGTAGACTAAAATCAATATTTAATGACTTAATAATTTATATGCATATAAAAAATAAATATTTAATGTTATATAACACTAGATTAATTAATTAAACAACTAATTGATAACATAAAATTTAAAGCGAACTACTTAATTTAATTTAAAAACACAAATTATTTACTTAAATGATTAGTAAGATGACTAAACATACTAATTAATAAAGTTAAAATATTTTAATGAAACTAAGTTAAAAGATAAATTAACAAAATTAAGACTAACTTAATTAAATAGAATTATGTTGATTGAATAATCATTTAACATAGATAATAACTTATTAAAAAGTCAAGCAGAATCCACTTTACAAGTGTGATTAAGAAATCACTAAATTAGAAAAGTTAAATAAGATTAAAATTATAAATCTAAAGACTAAAAATACATATTTAATTATAAAAATTGATTAATTAACAAAATTAACTATAAAGATACAAAAGTACAATTATTTAGTATAAAGTGATTAAATAATTAACTAAATCATTAAAAATCAAGTAGAAAGATATGGCAAAACTATGTAAAAATAGAGCTACATCAAATTTCCCCACACATAAGCATTGTTTTCCTCAAACAATCCCATGCTTTATTTTCTTTGAAAAATAGTAAAATATATTTATGATTAAGATCACACTGTAACATGTCCAGCACTCAAAAATAGAGGACAAAACATAACAGCAGGCTTTGAGAAAATGAATTACTCATATGAATCTTGCCTATAACAAATACTCAAGGGTAATTAAGAAAGCTATGAATCATCAAGAAATGAAGATGACATGCCTCACACATGATAAAACATAATGAATCACTTAAATCCAATCTCAGGTTCTAATTTCAAGAGTGACATGAGGTAAAATATCAATGGAATTAAGACCTTAACCAAGGAACTTTGTACTTTGACAGAATCTTAGGTTCCAAAAATATTTTTTTTTCAAATCACCTTATTGATAAAACCTAAATGATTTCCATAAAAACCAATTTACCCCTTATTCATCCGGCGTTCATCATTCCCCTCACCTTAATGAGATCATTTTTGACCCTATACACTTTATTTTATTTTTCCCAAGCCATGTATCATGTGCTAAGCACTGTGTAATGCACTTATTCAAAGTGAACAGAGGGCTTATAGTTAACATAAATTCACCCAGCATCTAGGGTCTCAGATACTCACTGTGGGATCCCAGATGCCCAAATTACTCCAGTTACAAAATATTTATATCAAAAATCATTTACATTGGCTCATTAAAGCAATTAATTTTAATAAATAAAAATAATAATGAGGCCCCTAGAATCAGAATCAAACTTCCAGTTCCAATGGTTATGATCATAGTTCCACTAAAAGGTTACCCAAATCACTTTTAGAAGTAGTTCCTAAATTAATTTTCATCAAATAACTAAGTAAGATCACTCAACAATCATCCAACATCATCAATTTTAGACTCTAAGTAGTTCTTAACTACCATCAAGGAACTTTTCCTAAGGTAAGACCCAATTGAGTACAGTGTAAAGCCTAGAAAAATAATAGAATTTTAAAAAGATTAACCATTTTTTTACAAGAAATTTGAATTGAAGTGGGAATTTATGGGCTTACATTAAAGCACAGTTTAGTACAGTCAATAATTGACCCCCTCCCCCACACTTAAAACCTAACTTTGTCCCCAAAGTTGACTTCTAAATATAAAGAATAACAATTTAGAAGTTAAGGTTAAAAATATATTTTCAATTAAATAGATAGATGACATGTATAAAGGGTCTCAATGAAGTTAAAAAATTTAGTTTTCCACCATAAAAAACTAATTAGCAGGTTCATATCTAGACACACACATTAAAATTTATGTCTAGTGACAAAAAATTTCCATTAAAGTTCAAACAAGGCATGAAACTTATGGGTGTAGAGTGGATATGTGTAAGGAATTTCAGAAAATAAGATTCAATTGAATATTCAATAACACATAAGGCAAGCATTCATAACACCCCTTAGAAAAGCACATTCCAAAAAAATAACAACCAACAACATGTACCCCCCCCCACACTTAATTTCATACAGTGAAATGGTTTTAATAATAATAAAATTCAGTTTCTAGTAGTGAAGTACATGCAAATTTTTAATTCAACTTAGTGACATGAAGCAAAAGTTTTTTTTATATATGCAATTTATGCAGTAGATTTCAGCAAATATGTAGCAAAATTTCATTAGTGAGCAGAATTTTATTAGTAAAAACAAGATCAGAAATAAATGCATAAAGTTGAAGTGCTTCCCTGACTAATATCTTGTCCAAAGATGATCATGGGAATTCAACTCCATTATTACACAGTAGCAGCATCATAAAATCTCAAAACATGAAAACCAAGAACAAAAATCCAGCAGATACAT
Source organism: Viscum album (assembly GCA_963277665.1). Classification (NCBI taxonomy): domain Eukaryota; kingdom Viridiplantae; phylum Streptophyta; class Magnoliopsida; order Santalales; family Viscaceae; genus Viscum; species Viscum album. The sequence goes on along the minus strand of OY728158.1, from coordinate 1,890,500,111 downwards.
AGCAGATAGTTGGAAGCAAAGATTCACATTATTCAGCACAAAACAGTACAAAAATGAAAATAAAGAAAGAGAATGGTTTGACGCCCAAGAAGCACTGATTTTAAAGTCTTCAGTTAGACTTTATTTAATCACAATTTTTTTATTGAAAACAAAAGAAGAACCATGGGTTGCCTCCCATGTAGCGCGAGGTTTAAAGTCTCCAGTCGGACTCACCTCACAACTAACCATATTCACTAGGTGGATGTGGTTTCTTTAATAGGAACCACCACATGTGTTTGGACCAATTATTTTTAACAGAAAGATGAGATTTTTGGGCAACAAGACTAAAGTACACTAAAACCAAACTCTCATAACCTGAAATAACCCCTATGTAACACCCTTTAATAGTAGTGGGTATAGTTCTGTCCACTTCCAGAATAAGTTCAGAAATTTCAATATTTGAATACTCATGAAGGGACAACATAGATCTAGGTGCTTCAAAGGGTGTATCATTGACCTTAGAGCTATCTCTCTTAACCTCAACACTAACAGGTTCAAATTCAAGGGTGCAAATGGGTGAATTCTGATTAGAAGGTTCTAAAGGGAATTCAATTAAGTGATGAAATGAATCATGAACAATAGAATAAAAGTGTGATCCCACCTTTAGGATACTATCAATATCATGAAAAGTCTCAGCACCCTTCACAGTTGAGAATGTAAGAGACAGATAGGGAAAAGAATTTATTTTATCACAAACAGATTTAGGTCTAACCATGTTGTAAATATCTTACAAAAGATCCTCATCTGTTAACTCACACTGAACATCTACTGCGTCTAAAAAATCAACTCTGCCTAATTCAAGTGTGTGTTCAACCTCTACTTTAAGTTCATGTCCAAAAATATCACTTTCTAAAATAAAGTCTATAGTATGTTCCAAGAAGTTCAAATCAGAGGGAGTAATTTTTATTTCAGCTTCAATAAATTTAATTTCCATATTTTTCAAGTTTAAACATTTACCCCCATGTAAAACATCACTGTTTTCAATTTCATTACACTCATTTTCTATCAAACAATCAATCTGAGAAAAGGAATATGAAATCTCATAATTTAATCTTTCTTCAAACATCATTCCATCATCCTTTAAATTATCCAACATCATTTTAGAAATAGATGGGTTTGGAGTTTCAAAGCATGGAAGAGTAGTTTTCAGTTCAAGTTAAAAGTTTTGAGATTCTATATTTTACAGCTTAAGGTTCTCTTCCAAATTGTTCCCAATATTTTGTTCAGACTCATTATTCACAAATTCATCAAAGTTGGTTGAAGAGTTTTTAACATTCAAGTTTTCAGTTTCAAGTTTTTCATCAACCCATGTGACTAAATTCTCAAAACTTCTGAAACAATGATTTTTCTCCAATGTAGGAATTATGAAAAGAAATGGGCAATTTTTTTCAATCTATTTCAATTCATCTTCAAAATTTTCTAACTCAACGGCATTAAATTTATTTATTGGATTTTCAATGTTTTGTTCTTGACTCAGAGAGTTGGTTGTTTCCGGATTTAGTTTAATAGAATCATATTTTTCGAAGAGAATGATTTCTTATCCAGTTTCACTATCACTTTCTTATTCAATTTGATTTTAGAATATCTTATAAACATTTTCTTTTTCTTTTTCATCAAATTATTCTTGTTCTTTAACCCTTTATTATAATTCAAAAAGCATGTTTTCTAATTTTTTCATTATTTGATCTTGATCTTGAGAATATCTAATTTGAATATCATGGGTTTTAGTTAACCAATTGTTAATTAATTCCACCCTAGTGTCCAATTTACAATCAATCAGGTCAATTTTAGCTAGGGTGTTAGGACTAGGCTCAATATATTCATCCTCTTCAATGAAAGAAGTTTGTTGTGGCTGGTTATAGACACACTACCAGGCAGTATGTCCATAATCTCTAAAATAAACACAGTAAGGTCCCAGTTGATTCCAGTTTTGATGTTATACCATTTCCTTTAAGCTAAAAACAAATGAGTTTAAACACACAAGGTTTCACAGTTGAGAAGATTTTTTTTTCAAAACAACAAAGCAGTAGATACAGTTCAAAGTAGTTTTTTTAAATCATATTTTTTTAAATGAGTTTTTTTAAAAAAAAAATTGTTTTTTTTATTTTTCAAACCCTAGACTTTCAGTGCATTCCTTCCTTGGAAACGACGCCAAAAACTTGACCTGTACTATCGTTTAAGTCGGTAAAATATTAAAATTTATATTCCTACAAACTACTGTATATGTGGCAAGTAGGTTTGAACCCACAGGGAAGGCTATTTTGACCACTAGTCTTCTAAAAACTAACTAAATATTCCACTACTGACAACAGTGGGATAGATTTTCTATTTGTTTTATATTTTTTTTAATTTTCATAAATTGTACACTAATGAAACACTATATTCTTTTTGAGTTTTTGTTCTAAACTGTTATGAAATAATAAATAGACTAAGAACAATGAGAAATAGAGATATAAAATGATGATAAGTGAACAATCAAGTAAAATTCCTGGGGAAAAGTCTCCATTCTACTGGTTTTATAAGTATTACAATTCACTTTTAAGTTACTACTCTGCTCTACCATAAAGAGAGTGACTTATCTCCCTCTTCAAGAGTTAAGTCACACAGGGTGATTGATTTCGGAGTTCGCCACTCCAAAACAAATCAACTGTGAAAATTTTAAAAAGATAATGACAATAGGACAAACTCGTTGTAAGTCCCGAAGTAATTGGGAATTGATTATTTTTTTAAGATGTTTCCACTATCAATCTGACCGATTTGATTGTGGAGTTTTGAAAATTAATTTCTAGTGGTGAAAAGCAATTGAATGAACTCAGCATCAATCTCACTGATTGATACTGAACACATTAATGTATTAAAGTACAAAGGAAGAAAAGTCACCAGTAGAAGTAGTAATTCCCCGAGTTCAAAGGTTTATCCAATTAATTTGTTCATTATCAATACAAGAAATGAAGGTATACTAGAATAGAGTACAATAAATCCAACTAGAAGGAAGAAGAACTCCCCTAATTCTACTCTGCACTCAGGCTCCAAGGCCTCCAGCTCGTCTCCAGAGCTGCTCTGCTATCACGTCTGGTGTGTTCGTTGAATGAATGAGAGTCCCTGGATCTGCTCTCTAATGTGTATTCGTGGAATGAATGAGCGCCCCCCCTATTGTCTACTTCTTTCCCTATTTTAAGTAGCTACTGTCAAAAGCTGCTTGTCACCACTTGTTTTCCACCAGCTTCAAATGCCCTTAACAAATGCACCACACAACGTGCATTTTTTTCATGACTGGCACGTCGCGCTAGTTTTTCCCTCATAACTAACTTTTGCTGAGTTAGTTGCGTGAACCTGGACATGTTTTCGACTTTGGGATGAACCTACATTTATAAAATAGAATATAAAAGTAAATAAATGAGAACGCAAAGAAAGAAAAATAGTTATTTTTAAGTTAAGTGTTATATTACTCGTTACAAGTTAACTAAAGTTAATTAATAAATATCTTAATTGATAATTATTATTTACTTTTATATTAATAAAGTTATTCACTTAATATTACTATGGTAAAACATAAGTTTATTAAAAAGTTGTTAATTTAATTAAGTTAATAAAAATAAAAACTAAAATTTATTAATTTAACATTTTAAAATAATTTATTAAAATTTGACAACATGAATAAATAAGTAATTAAAAATTTAATATTTTAGATTGTATTAGTAATTTTATTATTACTATTTAAGAAATTAAATTGCTAGATTAATTCATTAATTAGTTTATTTTAATTTAATAATTAGAATTAATACTTTAGTTTTAAATATTTTTAAATTAATAAATATATTTTATAGTTTATTTATAATTATTATTAATTATACATGTATACTATTAACAGTATATTAATTTATTATTAAAATTTATTATTAATTTAGTTTTGTATTTTAATTTATAATTTATATATTTATTTATATTATAATTGTTTTAAATTATAACTTTTAAAAATTCTATTATATTCATTTGATTTATTAAAGTTTACTTTTACTTTAATTTTTTTTTTCTTTTTTTATATTGATTTTATTATTATTGTTTTATATTTTCTTCCTCCCCCCTCAATTATCAGTGCACAAGGGGAGGGTCTTCTTCTTCCTCCTGAAACTGGCGGCCTCCTCCCTCCATCCATGGCGGGTTCAGCGATCTGCACGGTGAGGGCCTTGGCCCACCTTCCTCCTCTTAGCATCATCTTCAACTAGCAGCGGAAAGCAGCAATTCTCCTACTTGTAGCGTGGAAACTCCTTCTACACCAGATCTGCACAGTGGCAAAGCCTGGAGAGCTCGTCTGACTCATCTCCTCTCCACGCTGTAGCACCTGAATGGTTCTTCTCCCTTCCACGCATCAGCAAACATCAGCAACGACGCACAACTTAACAGTTTCCTTTTCTAAATCCAACCCTAGCCCAGCGACGTTCGGAGATAACCTAACCATTTTCATTCATCTACTCAACACCATCCTTGGCAGATCAATTCTTCCCTACAGCAACAGAAATCGGTGTCTCCTCAAACAATGGAAGATGCGTGATGTGGTTTTTCTCCTTGGAAATTGCATCAGTCCAATTCCTATTGAAATCTTGAATCAATGTTTTTTTAGAACTCTGTTGAATCTTGGTTAGAGAATTATTGAGAGAGAGCAGTGAGAAAGATCGAAGTGATGATGAAGTAATAGATGGAGAGGCAAGGAAGAATAGTGGAAAGAATGGGTAAAAGAAGAGGAAGACTATCGGTGAGGTGCGAAGTGATTAAGCAGGGGAACAGAACGGTGAGGCAGTGAGGAAAGATTAGATAATGGTGAGGATGAGGTAACGGTGAGGGGATAGGATGTATATCGGTGAGAGAGAGGGGTGCAACGGTGAGTAGGTTACCATTAGAATGGTAGCTCCGGCTCACCATTGGGTATAAAATAAACAAGGCCACCGGTGGCTTAAATAAAACTGGTTACCGTTACAAAAAAATAAAAATAAGCTACTGATTGATAGAACAAATAAAGGGTTTGCCATGCTGATAAATTTAAAGGTTACTGTTAGAGAATAAGATAATAAGCTCACCGTTAGAACAAAAGGTCACCGGTAAGAATAAAAATAACAGGATCATCGTTAGCGGTAAAAATAAAGAAAAAGAGGAACGGTGAAAATCAGTGAGGTGCAGGGTAACTGTTATTTTAAAATCCAAGGGAAGCAGTGCAGTGCAAGGTCACCGATACAATAAAAAGAAGAGGTTATTGGTACCAATAAGGTCACCATTTCAAATAAAATTACAATAAAAGGGGGTCACTATTAGAACAAAAATATATAACTAACGGTGGCCTTTTTAAAATTTTAAATGAAAAAATTGGTCCTAAAATAATAAGATTGAAAATAATAAATCAAAAGAATCATAAACACCATTAATTAAAAATAGGATTTTTGTTAAACTTAAAACATTAAAAATTACAATAAATGGTATTAATCGATAACACTTATATTAATAATTGGATATTTGATAAACTAAATTGATAAAAAACTTAAATTAAAATAACTATATAATTAATTAAAAGGTAAGCAATGAATAAAAATGAAGAGCATCGGTGAACCAAATGAGTCGCCGTAGGCTCTTGTCTACCTCACCGGTAGACTAAAATCAATGTTTAATGACTTAATAATTTATATACATATAAAAAAAATATTTAATGTTATATAACACTAGATTAATTAATTAAACAACTAATTGATCACATAAAATTTAAAGAGAACTACTTAATTTAATTTAAAACACAAATTATTTACTTAAATTATTAGCAGGATGACTAAACATACTAATTAATAAAGTTAAAATATTTTAATGAAACTAAGTTAAAAGATAAATTATTAAAATAAAGACAAACTTAATTAAATATAATTATATTGATTGAATAATTGTTTAACATAGATAATAACTTATTAAAAAGTCAAGCAGAATCCACTTACAAGACTAATTAAGAAATAACTAAATTAGAAAATTTAAGTAAGATTAAAATTATTAATCTAAAGACTAAAAATACATATTTAATTATAAAAATTGATTAATTAAAAAAATTAACTATAAAGATACAAAAGTGAAATTATTTAGTATAAAGTGGTTAAATAATTAATTAAATCATTAAAAATCAAATAAAAAGATGCGGCCAAAGAATGTAAAAATAGATCCACATCATTATGTTACGCAACTATATTATTTCATGAGGTGTATATAAATCCCCTTTGAAATGTAATATCATGAATTTATTTATTAGCATGATATTTTTAGTTCCATTTTATGTAATTCCTTAATGTGTATTATGATTCAAATATACCAAAGTGGTAATTATTTTATGTTATAATCATATTTTCTATCAATATTATTTATGATTATGTTTCCGATGATAAAATCTTATGATCCAACTCTCAAGATAATCATAAATTTTATTATCCTATGGATATTCTTGATATTTTCAATTAATAGTACCATTATTCCAATCTTTGGTACTTAATATAATTGATAATATATTTTTAAGAAAATCTTCCATTATTTATCTCTTCGGCTGGAAATTCATTTTCATCCAAAACCATGTTTTCTAGAAATATTTTATAAAATGTTTTATTATTATTCTATGATTTATAAAATAAATTTTACCCATGTTTTAATTTTTTTAAAAAATTTAATGGAATCTTAATGTCATTTTCCAAAAAATTACCATTTTTATTTTACTTGAAATGTGAAAGAATCACAGTTTTAACATGTACGGAATGAAAGAAACTTCTCATAATCATGACCATTATTTTCTTTGAAGCATAATTTATAAGTTTTCATTGTTATTTTAAAGAAAAATATTTTCAAATTTTTTTATAATTGAAAAAATGTTTTAGAAAGTGGAAATAATATTTTCCACAAAAAATGTTTTAAACAGTCTTTCAAAAACACTTTCCATCTAAGGTAACATCTGTTGATGTTACCTATAATTTATTAGGGATATGATCCAAGTATACCATTATTTTTATATTTATTAATGGTTTATTATGATTAAAAATTTATGAAACCTATTTATTTTCCATGGTTTATACCTTGATAAAATTCTTAGGAAACCATCTTCTTTTGCATAGGTTATGCTATGATGAAATGATTAAATGACTATAATACTTTTCTCTTTTCCATAGGTTATGATATGATGTTGATTAATTTCATTTCATTTCATTGGTTATGATATTATGAATATTTTTTATCTTGTGGAACACATAAATATGGTTTCATTATGATATGGGTTTTGCCTATACCTCTCTCCAATGCATTGGGTAATGATTAATGTTATATGAGATCAAAGGGTACATGAGAGGTTATCCCAAGGTCAAAAAAGGGTGAATATGAGTTCATCCCAAGCTCAAAGTAGGTACACGGATGGTTATCCCAAGCCTAACATGTTATGAATGTCATGGTGGGTATCCTTCACATCATATTTTCTATGCATATGTGTATGCCACAAATCTATATCTTATACCAATGTTATTCTCTCATGAAATAATATCACCATGTTCTCTTACTATTATGTTCATGTTATTATTATGTATCTCCCTTATTTTCCCTTATAGAGTATCTAAGTTCACCCTTTATTATTTTTCCTTTCCCAAGGTTATGAAGAAAAATACTATGTCTGATATGTCTAATAAGGGTTTTAGTATGAAGAACGTAGTGGGATGTGATGTAGTTTACCTATGGATGATTGGTTTTTGTTTCCAAGCTTCCAAAGACACTAAACTATTATGGTCCCCAGGAAGGTGTTTTTGTAATGTAATGAATATTCCTAAAAAATTATGTAATATCTATGTATGATAAGATTGGGTCACTATATTGTCACTACTATATAGTATAAAGAGATTGACCCTCATGGAGTCTACTTACTAAAATAAAATGAAATAAGATGAGTGTTTCCCTTAAGGGGTAGAATAATTGATAATGGGTTGTAAAATAATTTTTATGAATTTGGAAACTTTTAAATATCGATAGATCCATAAATACTAGATATAATATAAATCTAATCACACATTCATACCTTAACTTTATTTATATGAAATGTACTTTTGAAGGGGGTGTTGATTTATGAAAATATGATACCAAGGGGAATATTTTAAAATGTGTTTCTTTTATGGGTTTGTTGAGATGTTTTCATGTTACATATTTCATCATGATAAATATATTTCAAAAAACCCCTCAAATGAGTTTCTGAGCATGATATCAACTACATGTAAGTGAATTGAAAATATAGACATCTAGGGTTTTATCTATATTATTTTCAACACTAGGTTATTCCTTTTAGACTTAATGTATACCAATTAAAGAATCTTTACTAATATAACCAAATTGTATCATCCCCATATTAGAAATATTAGTTAGATTACATGAGTGCATTGAAAGGAAAAAAATATGAGAAGACCCTTGTAATGAGATTTGTATTTATACTTAGTAAGGGGAAGAAGAAAGAATCTATCAAATAACACATATTAATATTCAAGATTGGTATTTTCAAAAAATTAAATTGGGGAGACTGAGGTTCCCATGTAAGTATTTCATTTGTTAACAATAGGTTCAATATGTGTTTACTATGGTGATAAATATTCTTGTTGGATTGTTATGGACTCATGAAAAGTAATTGTATGTCATGACTCTAAGAGAATCAATGTATGTACATAATCTTGTAAGATTAAAAAAATAGTGAAGGTGATGGGGGGAATTCATTGCAAGTCATTATTGATAAAGCATCCATGTACATCCATAGGATGATTGATAAAATTGAGGTTATATCATAAAGACCAATATTGGATTGATTTGAAGAAACATGGAATTACACAAGCCATTATAGTATGTTTAAGTGTGACGATTTATGTGTTCATATTAAAGTCCAAGACATGTGCTACTGAATGATGTATTGTCTTCAATGGAATGAATGAGTTTGAGGTTTTCTATCTTATGAGAAAAATGGTTGCGACTTTAAATATTTCATCTTTGTGTTCTCTAGTTAATTAATACTATGAATTGGTAGTGGATACTTGTTGGATACTATTATTACAAAAATTCATATATTTTTGGATAATATGATGTGATTAAGAAGGCTTGGAATTTGGATGAAGATAAGTTGAGTTTATTTGGGTGAAGTATGAATGTCATCAGATCCATATATCCATTTTATATATTCAAATTTTGGACTATAACAATATAGGAAAAATCACAAGGTTGGTTCTACGATCTAGACAAATTAATTTAGCTAAATGATCCATGTAGTTGATTTATTCTATGTATTGGAATTATAACTGACATAATCAATTTTCTCATGGATTCAAATAATTAACAAAGTCAAGTGATTAACATAGTTGAATTCTTCAAATATTTTATTTCTATAACATAAGAAACTTGACGTATCCAGTTGAACGATGTATGAAAAAGGGGAATCAAATTGATTATTTTTATGATGTAGTCGAAGTAAACCACGTTGGTTATTTGAATCCACATATGAGATTTTTTTATTTACTTGATGAAATTAAACAAGTTTCCAAAATTCGAATATAATGAGGATAAAATCAAATTACATGATGTTGATGTTAGATGTTAGATGTTTTATGGAAAAAATATTATTATCAATAATTTTATCATGGTTCAAGATAATATCAAAGGGGAATCATACAAGGTAGAATCAAATATGACTGAGATAATATTTTCATATCATAAGTGATGGTGCCACATCATGGAATATGTGATCACGGTGAAGAAGAGATCTATGCTGCAAGAGGGATGTACATATGGCAATGTTGCATGCTTCCATGCATGTGGAAATTTCAAATGGGTTTAAATGAAGATTTTTTTTGGATATTGAGAATGTTATAATTAAATATCACTACATAAATAAAGCCTTTGTCTTTAGAATATTTAAATGATTATTTGAATAGGAATTAAAATGAGTTTAAAAGAGGTATAAATCATGAATTTATTGACTGATTCGCATCTGACCATCGAAGATTAAGTGGTTTCTATAATTAAAATATGGAAATATTGGAAGTGATATTTTTTATAATGATATTCATGTTGATTTAGAATATAAATATGTTGTACTTCTTGGAGTAAAAATGTTTTAGAATTTATAACTCATGTTCACATTGAACTATCATTTGAGAGGTAGATACTTTAGGTTTGAGGAGAAGAAAAGGGTGAAATGTTAAAATTTTTGATATATTGAGCATGTTCTCCTATAAATAAATATAAAGGGATCTCTCATCTTTTAATATGATTCTGTATTTTTTGTGTACCCAAAAGTGTGATAGAAATTATAAACCCATCAACACTTAAGTTTTTGAAGAAACAAAAATTCACCTAATATTGTGAGACCAAACACATTCAAGAGTTTTTGTGTGTAGAAGAATAATAAGACTATAAATAATGATAAGTAGATTATGTGGATATTGTTATCTATATAATTAGATAGATACACTTTCAAAATGAGATCTTCTCTATTTTCAATTCACAATGAGACCAAGAAAAGAATAAGACCAATTTTAATGAAGTTCAACTGATCAGATCTAGTAATTAAAATATTATTTACTGGCTTAAGGAGTCTTGAATAACTAGTGGTGCCTATGTAAACAACTCTATTAAATTTTTGGATATCTCAGAATAAAAAATTCCATATTTGGTAAGAGGATGATACCTTCCTAACACTTGTGTGTGGCCAAGAATTTTTTTAATCACTTAAAATTTATAGTGACATGAAACTAATTGTACTCAACAAAAATTGAGTACAAAAAGGAGTAGACTCTCACATCAAGGTCAAACCGTGTTAAAATAATTATTTGTTTTTTACATGATAATTTTTTATACTTATGTGAGGGTATCATATGCATTAGTAGATCTATAACTCTTAATAGGGAAATAGTTTCAAGTATAATAGTGTATTATTTAAAATAAATTATAAATTTCTAAAAAGGGGGGGGAACAGATTCACCCTCCCCCCTCTTAGGTTTATGCATGATTCAACAGGGATATATAAATTTCTTTTGTTGTAGGGAATAATTGACTAATGAATATAATTGGATATGTTTTATTAAAATAATGGGTAAAGGGGTGTATTCACATGTGGTTACTAGATTTGCATATTATTTCTATTGATGATCCTTATATTGAAGATAAAATAATTTACTATATGTTTGTTATATCTATTCTAAATTGAGAACCCTTACTGTGATTGATTACTTCATGTCACATTTCGTAAAAGTATAAGAATTTAAATATGGATATGAATTGGTTATGTGTGAATCTAAAAATTTTGTAAAAATAACCAGGAAATAGATGATAAAATATTGTAAAATCTCTCTTTAAATAAATTTTAATAATTATGTGAACTTAAAATATATTTTTATGAATAAATAAGGTATTTTTTATTATCATTGAATTTTTTAGGTCTTGTGGAGCTTGTTTGGTGATAGTGGGGACAAATTTGGATACATAACGTTTTATGGAAATTGGGCATTAATAAGATTTGTAAAGGGTTAAAATATTGGAGAATGCAAGTTGAATGGTTTTTTTTGTGGAGGAATGGTTTTATTTTCTTGATAACTATATAATGAATTAGTAAATGTTGAATTAAAATTACATGGTCTAGAAACTAACTAAATATGGAATGAAATTCTTATGTGGTAGTTGATTAAAAAATTAAATGTTAATGAATGAGTTAGACATGAATAAGAATAACTATAGATATTAGTTAGAGTGGTTCATTATAATATACAGTATTGAATGAAATTTTAAATAAATTTCTGAAGGTAGATTGAGGAATCTATAAATGGTTAAATTGTGTATTAAAGAATGGAATTATGAGATGTGTGTGGTTTTTTACTATGGTGAGATAAATTTAGTGGTGGATGAAATTTTTGGTATATGTCATGGGGTGTTTTTATAGTATTTTGGGATACGTTAGTGCCTTTCAATTTGAACCATTATGTTGGGTATTATATCATACTATCTATTTTTGTATTTTAATCTTTTTTCTATATACAACCACCTGAGTTAGATTTCCTTTCCATTTCCCAAATTTTGAATGTTTTGGTGTTTTCTCCAAGATCTAGTTTGGTGGAAAAGTAGATAGATAGCTACCTCATATTCCTTAGTATCCCTTTTATAGTAGTATTAGATAATGACTTAGTTGGTTTCAATGCCTAGTTATGATGTCATAGTTGTAGTTTTTTCATAGATATGATGAATTAGTTAGTGATGTTTCCTATTTATGTTGGATTTATATGGGGGTGGCATTGGATGATATGTTTGGTGGTGTTCATGCATGGTATGGGGAAGTAATTAGGTTGATGTCTTTTATGTTCAAGATACCCTACTACTCTGGTCTTCTAACATGATGAGGTTATGATATTATGATGATATAATATATTAGGTATGGAAGTATTTTATTTTTGATATTGTGGTGTAATAATGGAAAATTAGTGTGGAAGTAGTTAAAGGGTTCCAATTATTTTATTTTTTGATATTATTTTACTATATTTAGATGTGATATTTTTTGAGTGATCCTTATTAAGGTTAGTATGGATATTTGAATTGTTTAGGTGTATATTGTTTCTATTATTTATTCACTCAAGCATTAATATGATTTTAAATATTTTCTTGAGGGACCTTGGTTATGATCTTAGAAAGTACACGAGCTATACTCACCCCTATTATATAAACTGAATTTTAGTTTTCTATGTGGATTTTAGATACCAAGCTGGAAATTACTATCTTATAGGTTGGAGTTGTTATAAAGTTTTTTCCTTAGTATTTCCCTTTAGTATTTAATTTATAGAGCTTTATTTGAATTTTTTGGCTTTGACAATGCATTGCGGGATAGACTAGTTTCATTAATATTATATAATAAAGTTATTTAGCATATATTTATATTTTCTTATGATCCTTTTTTTATTATATTGAGGGTAATTTCTCTCATTTGATTATTTTACACCCTTAGAACTAGTCACCAACCCAGGGACTAATTGAGGTAGGACTTGGGAGGTGAATCCTTCACTTCTCTACCAGCCCATGAGGGGTACCGGTAGAGTGGGGTCATGATAGAGTGGAATCAGACCAAGGTTGAGAGATAAGATGATGTTTAGAGTAGACACTAGTGGGGATATATAGTAAATATAGGGATAAGATGTTAATAAAAATTAGTGTATGATATAGCAAGGGAGACCATCTATGAAAAATATAATTAGGATTTGTTTTTTTCTAACACAAAGTCCTTATATGCACTAAAATACCTATGTAATATAATACTAATTATGGGGTATATTCCCAGGAGTGGAACACACAACATTAATTTTTTCTCTTCTAATTAAATGAGGTGATTTAAAGAAAATAATATTGAATGAGGTTAAATTACTCTTCATAAATTCCATGCTACCAGGTTTAAGTTTCCCCTTGTGCTTTTGGAGATATATCATGGTCTTTGTTTGCATGTTTTTTTGTGGGGAGAGGTTCATCAGCCTGGTCTAATTGATCATTGAAGTACAGCCAATTGTTTCTTATCAACCATTCAAAGGTCCGATTCTCTTCTAATACGTATATTGGCACTCGGGTTGAATCCTCGATGATGGTACTTTTTTATAGTCATTTTCTTTTGATTAATTTGTATTTTTAGTGGGGGTTTATTTGAATATCTTAATTAAATTGATTGATGTATTATTTTTATTTAATAAATTTTATAAATATTGGGGTGAGTTCATTATTGGGGATTTAATATTATGATATCCTTGATCTTTACTTTATATTTAATTAAATTAACATTCACTTCACAAGATGTTTTTTTATCATAATTCCCAAATGTTTTGGATTTAATCCAAACCACAACTAAGGTATTGATCTAAATAAATACTTATTGATTGAAGGTTCAATATTTCATGAACCCATGTGTACTTTTGGTTCCAACAATCCATAGAATGCACATGTCAAACAAAACATGTCATTAATCCATGACATTTTAAGTTCAACAAACACAATATTAATTTGAAGAAAACTAATCGAGAAAAAGGATACCCAAATTGAAATCAATTCCCACCACACATAAATTTCAAAAAATTATACAATTAAAATACATGTAGATGTTGGGTGGTATAAGGTATTGGGATTGTAATGTGGATATCAAAAAAAAGTTTTAACATGATTGAAGGGGCTTTCAAAAGGAGGATCAATGTAAGAGTAAATAGAGGATATTTGGCTATTATAATTCTCATGTGGTTAAGAAAATGCCTCTATCATGTTAATTTACACTAAATTATTAAATTCAACTTGAATGTATACAAACTCAAGACTCAAAATTGGGTGTGAAAACACAAAAAATGACAAGATGGTCATAGGTGACCTTGGTATGAAAGCTAATATTATTACTCACGGTTGGGGAGGAATCATTTTTCAAATTAAAAACCGAGCATTAAAAATTTATTGTCCTTGACACACAAATATTTTATCCAAATTTATAAGTAAAATTATAGAAATAGATGAAACTTGTCTTTTGACTCCCCAAAATGGTTTTGACAAGTTTCCAAAGTAGATGGTGAGTAGTTATGACTCCTTTTTCATTTTTTTAGTATTTTTAGTTTTTATTAGCTTTTTATAAAGACACACCCACGTGAAAGAGAAAGTGTAAATAAAAATTTTAATGAGTAAAGTGGTAAAACAATATGAGAATGAGTGAGTAAGGAGAGATATAGAGAGAGATAAAGTTTAATGGGAAAGTGGTGCCCCATGGTTTGGATTTGGTGGGTCATCGTCTCCATCTAGTGGTGGGTCCACTATAGTAGTTGGGGATTATATGGAAGTTTATGTGGTTCCAAAGATGTGTTTCCTCTCATGGTGATGCTTTAATCGATGTACATTAACTGTGAATTTCTTTTTAGAAGTGTGGACTTGGACTTTCACTTCACCAAATGGTTAAACATTAGTAATAATTAAAGGAACTTCCCAATAAGAATTAAGCTTACCTGGGTGAAGCTGAAATTGAGAGTTGAAGAGCATTACATTTTATCTTTCATTAAATACCTTTTGTAGGATGTGTTTTTGAAATATTGACTTATCCTTTTCTTTATATATATTGTAATTATCATAAAAATCTAGTCAAAGTTCCTATAATTCATTCAACTGTAGTAATCTATCTTCGCTATATTTTCCACAATCAAAATTATGAATTTTCACAACCCAAAATGACTTATGTTGGATTTAAAATTGTAACTTAAATGCTTTATAAAAAACTATCCTAAATTTACACATCTTTATGATTGTTTTATATGTGAATTGATAAGACCAAATCAATTCACAAAGTCTTTCAGGCTAGTCTTTTCTAGCTGGTTTTAATATTCTCTCAAGCACTCTTTTCACTTCTCTGTTAGAAATTTCATCCATGCCATTTTTTTCTGATATTTAATTGAATTTTTATGTTCAAACCCATTATTTTTCAAAAGATATTCTATGATACTATTATATAAATGAATTCCTAAGTCACTTATCAAGGAATGTGGTGTTCCAAATTGATAGAAAATATGTGTTTTTAGAAACTCACTAACAGTTTGTGCATCATCCTTCATAGTGGGGTTTCCCACAACCCACCTAGAAACATAATCAACTGAAATAATAATGTATGATAATAAATTATAGGGTGGAAATGGTCCCATGAAATATATTCACCAAACATTGAAGATCTCACAAAATATTAAGGTCTTTTGGGGAATTTCATTTATTTTAGAAATTCTACCAAACTTTTGGCAAGTGGGACATGATTGACATAAATAATACGAGTCCCTGAAGAGTGAAGGCCATAATAATCCTAAGTCTAGGACCTTTCATAAGGTTATTTTTGGTCCAAAGTGGCCACTAAAAGGCATTGAGTTATAGAATTATAAAATGGAGGAATTTTCATCTTCATCAACACATATCATAATTACCATGTGAGCCCCAATTTTTCAAAGTTTATTGTATTCCCAAAAATATAATGTTGGATCACTTTTCAACTTCACTTTTTGTTCTTTTGAAAAAAATTAGGAAAGACATTAGCAACCAAGTACTTTACAACTAGAGCATACCACAGTAACATTGGAGTGATATATAAGAGTTGTGTAGTCGGAAAATCAAGATCAATTATTTTAGAATGATAAGAATTAGAAACTCTACTTAGGTTATCATTAATAGGGTTTTATTTTCTAGGTCTATCTTTAATCATAATCCCAAACTCTTGAATCACTAAGATCCATCTTATTATACTCAGTTTAGAATCACTTTTCTTACATAATAACTTTAAAGTTGAATGGTTTGTAAAAATGATGATTTTTACACATAAGAGATAGGGCTGAAATTTATCTAAGGAAAAAACCACTACTAAAAGTTACTTTTTAGTGACCGTTTAGTGAGATTGAGTTTCATCCAATGTTTTTTAGGCATAATAGATGACATTAAGATTATTTTCTCTTCATTGACTAAGAACTACCCCAATTTCCCTATCAGAAGCATCACACATCATTTCAAAGAGTATGGACCCATCTAGGTGTTAGATTATCAGGGAAAATGTAAGAATAGTTTTGAGTCCAATGAAGAATATCTTTCAAGCCTCATAAAAAAAACATAATTTTAGAGTATCCAAGTGAGTAGAAGGGAAATCCTACAAAATTTATGGATGAATCCCTGATAGAAACTGGTATGACCAAGGATTGAATGGATGTATTGAACCATTTTGGGTTCAGGAAGTGATTGGATCACCACAATTTTGGTAGGATTAACTTGAATACCATATTTTGAAATTATGTTCCCCAAAAAAATCACATTAGTAACCATGAAATTACATTTTTCATAATTTAGCACAAGGTCATATTTGACACACTTTTTAAGTACTAGAGAGAGTGAATTAAATCATGATTCAAATGGATCACCATAAATAGTAAATTTATCCTTGAATAACTCCATGAAATGGTCAATGAATTAAGAAAATATACTCATCATTCACCTCTCAAATGTTGTAGGAGCATTGAAAAGGCCAAAATGAATTCTCCAATATTCATATGTTCCAAAGGGGAAAGTGAATGTAGTATTTTATTGGTCATGAGGTGCGATTGGGATTTGGAAGTAGCTGGTGTATCCATCAATTAAGCAATAATGTGACTTTTCTACTAATCTTTCTAGCATTTGATCAAGGAACAGAATAGGGTAGTGATCTTTTCATGTTTCATTATTCAATTTTCGATAATCGATGCACATACCATTTGTTTTTCACTCGATTTTTGACCACCTCCACATGTTTATTTGTGACAAAATTTATCCCAACATTATTATGTACCACTTGAATCATAATAAACTATTCAAAATTAAAAGTTTGGTAGATAATACCAGCTTGAACAATCTTAGTGATCTCTACCCCAACAACCTAAAGTATGAGTGGATTGACTCTTATTTGTGATTTTTTAATTGGTTTGGATGTTTCATTAAGACGTATCTGATTCATGCAAAGGGCAGTGTTGATTCCCGGTATGTTATCTAGGTTCTAACCTAAGGGATTTTTATTTTCCTCTAACATCTGAACTGGTTTGTACTACACAGTTTCACTAAGTGTGGTAGAGATAATGACAGGATGAGGGTGATTATGGAAACGTGATTCATATTTCAGTGTTGAAGGAAGAGGTTTCAGATCAGTCTCATCTTTCATGTGTGTTTTGTACAACTCGGTAATGGAGGAAGGGACTTGAATTGGGTTTGATTAAATTTCCTTAATATTTTCCAAGGTGAAACAGTAGCGATAAAAGTTGATAAGGGATTCAATAGTGTTTTTAAGATCATCTATATTGATAGAGTCTATGAATGAGAGGTCAACATAAAATTCCCCATTTATGACTTGGTTAATCATGGTGAAAATTTTATATGCTCCAATATCATTAGAACATGATGAATATGATGGAATGGAGTTTAATTTACTCTCAGAGGTGTACTCAGAAGCATGGATTGAGAAGGGAGAGTGATTCTTGTATGGGTATCTCATGGCTTGAAAAATGTTGAACATGACCAGTTGGTCACCAAATTACATGGATAAGATTCCCTTATGGTCATAAATCATAGTTATAGCTATTAAGAGGAATGGTATTCATCTAATTAGGGGAGATCGAGAGGTGTTTGTCTCACCTTTCATGTCAAGGGCATAGAAATCAGCTAGGAAGATAAGATCATTGAAATGGACAAGGACATCATTGATTATTCCCTCAGGACTGGTTACGATTAGATTAGCTAACTAGATGACAACACTCATTAGGTGAAAGGGACCTAGACCAAGGTCAAATAATATAGATTTGGTAATGAAATTTGTCAAGGCTCCAAGGTATATGAGTGCATCATCAAAGTTGAAGATCCCTATTTTTCATAGAACCATAAAGGTCCCTGGATCATTGAACTACATGGGTATGGACTATTGGGTTAAAACATTTCCAATCATCCTAAGTTGACTCTTATGGGTGAAAATTTCTATAAGAAACTCGGTATAATTAGGAAATTGTTTGATGGAATCTAATTGGGGAATATTGACTTCAAAAAATCTAAACATATTGATAATTTCAAGATCAGGTTTAAACAACTTCCTTGGATTAGATAAAACTTGAGGAAAAGGAATTAGGTTTCTTAGGGGAATGGAAGGAAGTGAGGGAGTGAATTCAAGTTCATTTTCTAAATTTTTGTTATTTTTATTTTCAAGATCAACCTCAAAGGACCAATCCTCCTATTTCTCCTCCTGTATTCCACTATCCAAATGATCATTCCCAATTCCCAACCCAATACAAGAACTTTTCCAAGAACCAAAATCAAGGTAATCACAATGAATCACTCCATGAGTGCTGGTATAGGTTCAAAAAACTTTTAGAAACCTACCCACACCACCAAATATCTGACCAAGTCTTGATCCAATACATCTATGAGGGGTTATTGGCTATGGAGAAAACACTCATTAATGTCTCAAGTGGCAGTGCTCTTGTTGATAAAACTCTTGCAGCTACATGAGATCTCATAAGCAACACAGTTGTAAACATACAACAATTCCCTACTTGAGCACATTCTCAACAAGATAAAGAGCAAATAAATTTAATATGAAATATAATAAAAGATAAATATAATATAGTACATGAATAAAAAATAAAATGATCATCAAAAGTATAATATTTTTTTGATAAAACAAATATATTAAAATCATATTTATTATAAAGATGAATAAAATAGATCCAAAATAATAAAGCAAAAATAGTGAGAAAATTTACTTATGAATCAATTAGAAGATTAATAATAAAAATGTGAATAAAGAAAAATTATTATAATAATTAAATATAGGAAAAAAATTATTATGGATAAAAATAAAAAAATTCAAATTATTTGATTGAAATGTTGATATAAAAAACTATGAAAATAGATGAAACCAATAATATATTATAACTATAAAAAGATTATTATCGTGGAAAAATATAGAAGAATAAATTTAATGATATTATGATTGATAAAAAATAATAAAATTAAGAAGATAAATTTAAAAATATGAATTAAGTATAAATAGAAAATAAATGAAGGTAAATTTGGGATAAAATTAATAATTTATAGTAAATTAGTGAATATGAAAAATGAGAATAAAAATAAATATATAACTCATATGAAATTATAAGGAGATAAATATATGTATTAATTAAAATAAACTAAATCTAGAAAAAGAACATTCTTAAGAACAAAAATCAAGGTAATCCAAATGTGGTACATGCCTCTTCTTCCAATAAACCATGGAAAGCACTATGGACGTTCTTTTCTCCTTCAATCATTCTAAACATAAAAAATTTGAAACCCAAATTGGTCAACTTGCATCCCACCTTAGCTAGAAGAAGCCATAAAATTATTCTGAACTCCCAACTTAAATGTTGCCTAACCCCATGGGTAATGTAGGTGAAATTGAACTTAGATCGGGAAAACAAATTTTTATACCTTGTGATGGATCCACAAATTAACCTTTGAATGTTGATCTCCAAAATGAAAAGAATAAAAATCCAAAAAAAGAACTTTCCCTAGAACAAAAATCTAGGTAATCCTAATACGGTACATGCCTCCTCTTCTAATAAACTATGGTAAAGAATTGTGGAAGTTATTTCCTCATTAACCCATTCTAGACATAAAATATTTAAACCCAAATTTTTTTGCTTACATTACCCTTGGTGTTAGGAAATAGTTGATATGGGAGTTTAGAAGAATTAGATGGTTGATACTGGATAAGGTGGGATGCAAGTTGACCAATTTGGTTTCAATGTTTTTAAGGATATAATTGATGGAGGAAAGATCTTCTACATCACTTTCCCATGGTTTCTTGGAAGAGGTGGCATGTCCCGCATTGGGATTACCTTGATTTTGGTTCTTGGGAAATTTCTTCTTCTATATTTTTGTTATTTTAATTTTCAAGATCAATATTCAAAGGTTCATTTAAGGATCCATCCTGAGGTATGGGAAAAAAATCCCGATTAAAGTTTAATTGCACTTACATTACCCTTGGGTTTAGGAAATTATTGATCTGGGAGTTGGGAATAATTGGATGGTTGCTGCTGGCTAAGGCGGGATTCAAGTTGAACAATTTGGGTTTTAATTTTTTTAAGGATAGAATGAGTGAAGGAAGAAAGATCTTCCACAACACTTTCCCAAGGTTTCATGGAAGAACAGGCATGTCCTGCATTGGGTATCCTTTTCTTTATTTTCAGCATGTTATCATATGCTTGAGAGAAAACATCCATTTTTTGTGTAGGGGAGAGGTTGTAATTTGGTAAATTTTGGGAATATATATATATTTATGATATCTTTTAAAAAAATTATTTAATTTAATTATCTCTTATTAATAATCATTAATTTCATTATATCTTCTAAGTTTTATCTATTCATGTTTATCTATTCTTTATTTTTTCAATTATTCACTTCTCACCATTTTCTATATTTTGTATTCTTTCTTTTCAAAATATTAATTTTTTAAATATTGTGTTTTTCAATATTTATATCATTCATAATTCTATATAATATTAATAAATATTTTCTTTTTTTTTTATTTTTTTTTTATTCTTTTTCATTGATTTATTTTTATGTAATATTATATTACTATTTCAATCATTTAAAAAAAAACTAATTATTTTATTTCACATACTCATTGATTATTTTTATTTCATATTTATATTAAATTCATATTGTTTATAATATTCATATTAAATTTATTTTTATTAATTTTATTTTATTCTTTTTTTAATATTCATTTCTCTCTTATTTTTTAGAATGATTTTCTTTAAATTTATAAGATATTATTGATTTTTTAGATATTTTATTGAAAAGTTTTCAAAAAATTATATGAAAAAAATAATGGGTTGTGTCTTGGGAGGGTAAAAAATAACTCTTTCTCAACCTTTGATCTTTTTATAACTATTAGAATTAGTGTTGTAAGGAGATCAAATGTGGGTTGGGATATGAGTGTGAGATCTGTTTCAAGTTCACCTTTCAAAAAAAAAAGACAAAAAAAAAAAAGAAAAATAAAAAAATAATGAATATGTCACTAGGATAAGTTTGGTATTTTTTAAATATTTCATCTTCTCATACCCTTAAAATTTTATTCCTATTTTGTTTATTTCTTCACATAATTATTGTAGAGACCCAAGCTTGACATACATGGACATTACATTTCTTTTTCGAAATACATAATACATGACACAAACAGATTCCTAAATACCATGTTAGATTAGCGTCTTTGGAAAGTTGGTACATAATATTCTAATCATGGTGAAAGATCTTCAACATCTCCCTTAAAGATCTTCCCTTTTTGTTTTCCAACCTAAAATCTTTCTTTATATCCTAGGAAAAGAAAACATAGAAAGGGTGAGCTCAAATACTCAGTAGGGGTAGATATGGAGAACATTAAACAAACCATAAAAATTTGAACATAAAAACACGAACATATAGTTTAAACATAAAAATCTTGAGCAATTACATAAATCTTGGTAGTACGTAAGGCATAGATTGTAAAGGGACCTTAACCATGATATAATGACATTGGTATAAAACATATAATTGTGGAAAACTAATAAGAAAATATTATGATTTCCATAGTAGCCAATGCATTATTTCCAAGACCAACATAGTGGACAAATTCCATTACTAAACTGGGTTTACTTGTCGTTCCAGCCCTATATTATTGAACGAGATTTACTTTCTATTTTATCCCTGTATTACTGAATTGGATTTAATTGTCATTCCAAACATATCTATATCATGAGATATAAATCGTTACCCAATTCATTGTAGGTAGATATAAGTCCCACCCATCTCATAATTAAATCATTCTCACATGTCCCACAAAACATAAATCATTCATCATAACATAACCCATGAAATAAAATTGGATTCTTAAACATCATGCCATCATAACATAATCCATATATGATAAATGGACTTCACAAAAATAATTCCATCATAAAATCAATCAAAACAAATAACTGATAGGGATAGAATCATAACCCTATTTCATCTTAGATTGAAAAATAATTTTGATAAAACACTTGAACTCAGTTCTTGAGGAAAATATCCTTTATTCATCAAAAATGTTTTCTTTTCTCAAAATGTCGTGCAATTTTAAAAGAAAATAATTTAATTGAAAATAAACTAGAAAACATGTAAAGGAAGATTCATGGACATAATACTTTATGAAAGTATAAAAATACATTTATGTCATATAATTTAAAAAACATACTCCTCTTACTTTTACTGGAAAAGTCAAAAAGTACCTCGTATGATAAATAGAAGAAAAATTCCTTCCATACCATGTAGTAAAAGTAAAAATGGGTAAAAATGAATATAAAATAAATATAATAATAGTAAAAAAATTTATAAAACATGGACATTGATTATGAATATATCCCTAGAAAATACTTACGTATAAACAATCTCAGATAAAAATTGAGATTGAAAAATTGTCCCTTACCTTAGGTCTGATTTTCTTCCATATGTGTCTGAAACTCCTGTATAGTGGGTTTAAACATATTATTAACTTGTAACAGAACCATAATAATATTTATTATATCATATATTATTCACTTACATCTTTATATTACCATTTTATTTTTCAATTCCATGTTAAAGCTACATTTTGGGTAATAATCATTTCATTTATCGTACGTGTTTTGACTTGTTATTCTTCATATGATTACATATATCACGATTTACTTACTTCCAGAATGTAAAACATTATTTATATATACCTTATATATTCATTATATATATATATATATATATATATATATATATATTAGAGACAGATAAATGGAGGGAATACACCGTTCATGGAGACAGTAGGTCATACGTACGCATAAACGTTGTTTTTGTTTCCTTATTTAATTAGATGGAAGGTAGTAAATGACATATATATATACATAAATCCAGTAGAATTATTATGTCATATATTTCATTATTATTTATTATATATACTTTATAATCATTCTTTAATGGTCAACATGGAGAATGAATCTCATCATGTCGTGGAGACGGTAAGCAGTATGTACGCACGAGCGACGATATCGTTCCCATAGTTATTGAACGGTATTGAAGTGGATGGTGTAAAATATCTCATAATTAGAATCATGTTATAATAATAATATATATTCATTATTTCCACCATTATACCCATCAAAGTAAGGTGGTGACGAAAACATATTATACCGTGGCGTGGAGACGGTAATCCGTACGTACGCACGCACGGTGATATCATTTTTCGTAGGATGGATAGAATGTGAAATAGGTTTGTTTTATATTTATAATAACATATAATTATATGAGTGATACTTATGTTATTACGTTACAATGGAACAACTAAATAAGATGAAGTATAAGAAGAAATGAATTTGAAAGAATTGGTATAGGAGATTACCTCTTCCTTAACGTGGCTCCTTTAAATTTACTCTTAGGCCACTAGAGTTGGTCTTTTGAGAGGACCAGCACCTATAAAATGTAACTAGGTAATTTAAGAAGAGAAATTTTCAGGTTTTATCCAATATTGAATGCTCAAAATGGTGTGAAGATGAGAGGTAGTGGGTTCCCATTTATAAAAGAGGAGAGTGGCACTTTAGGAAACTCTCAAAATATTAATTTATTATAAATTTCATTTTGACTTAAAATTGTCCAATGATTATTTAATTATAATATAAGATTATTTTATTTTGAATAATAATCATCCAATAATTTTTTGAGAAGTTTTTAATATTTTTGTATCCTTATCATTTTAGTCTTACCCTTATTTTAGCCGTTTTAATCTTAAAGTGATATCATGTTATTTACACATTGTGGGTTAATGTACTTACCATATCATGTCAAAAGACCCAAAAAAGTTATTTATGAAATATTTGTATTTATATTAACTATTTTGTAGAATATTATATTTTTAATAATTTAATATCATTTAATAATCTATTTTATGTTTTAAGTTATTAATTATGTCAATTTGAACACTATTCATACTTGACTTTTTTAAAAATTCATAACAACCTGATTCCATAAAAAATAAGGCATTAAATAAAATATAATATGTCAATTTAATCCATAAAATTCTTGTATTACATAAAAATAACCAAATTACATTTGATTTAATATTTATAAATTCTTATTTGAATCCTTTGTTAATGAAGCAATTACTGCATCATCTTTATGTCATAATTAATTTTTTTTATTTAAGGTCCAAAGATAAAAAATAAAATGTCATGATGTAGAAAATATTTTTATAGTTATAATTAATATTTATAGTTGAATATATCACTTACATAAACCCATATAAAAATTATTTTAGTAAATGATGTATGTTTAGGCTATATTTTCCTTAACATTAAATTAAAAGTAATTAAATATCATTTTCACTTACAAGTGGCTCCATGGGGTCCCAAAATCGACTCAAGGTTTCTCATGATAATAAATTTATAATACAATAGGGTTAAGACATATGTTAGGGTAATTTAATATTATTATAAGATTATTTTTTACCCTTACTTACCATATTTACCCTTTAACCGTGGTAAATAAAATATTTACTGAATTTACTATTCATAATGTCTAATTTTTTTTACCTATTTACACAATTTGGAACTTATAATTACAAATATAGAATCCATTTTTTCTAATTCAAAACACATAATTAGAAGAAATTAATTTAAAATTAGTTCTCATTGTCAAAACCAAAAAGCATGTTTTTAAGAAGTAAAATCTACCAAACGATTGACATGTGTTTATGTCTAATTTAAGAGTGAAATTTCATCCAATGAAAAAAATTGGATTAAATGGTAAAAATATAATCCAATTATACTTTAAAACCAATTAAAATTACAATCTAACTATATAAATAAATTAGATTAAATGACAGTTTTGACTTAAAATGCAGTATTTTTCACTATTTATTAAAAAAGGAACTTTATCAGAAAAATACCAAAAAATTACCTGAAGTAAATTTTGATGTCCCACTTCTAAATAAGAAGTTTATTTTGTACAATTTAACTTATAAAAGTGTAAAAAACTATATATAAAATTTGTACACTATTAAAAGGCGGTAAAACTACATTTCTTGAAAAAATACTTCTTTTACCTAAAAAATTGATTTTTGTTCTCATAACATGTTCTAGAAAATGTATAAGATGTATTATAATGTTATATAAAATTTAAAATGTGGTTAATACTATTCATAATGAATATTAATATAATATTTTAAAAATATATCTTTGTCTAGTGAAATGTGGTATTACATACAATGCAAGCTATCGAGGAAGGTCGCTCTTGCATGTAATGCAAGCCAAGTCAGTGTTTAATGTAGTGAAATATTACTTTGGTGTTTCGTATAACATCATCCAAACTTATTTCATTTATACATTGAACAAAATATGTACTCTGTGTTGCGTGAAATTAATTCTATCAAAGGAACTTGAAATTGTGTGCAACACAAGCCAAGAATAGTGTTGTGTATACTACAAGCTAATACAGTGTTACGTATAGTGCAAGATAATATTGGTGTAGCATACCACAAAATACATCAAAGAAATTAAAAGAATCTATCTCAAAAAATATTGGGGTGTCACATTATACCCCCCTTAAAATTAATTTCACCCTTGAAATTCATCATTATTATAAATGGTTTTCTACTTGAAAGTTTCTTTCATAGAAACCCAGATCGTAAAAAGGAATACTAAAAATTAATTTTAAAAAGGAAAGTTAGAAACCTAACGGTTAACCAAAGTCACTCATCACTAGGTTTCCACATAAGAGAACATAGTTGGGAAGTGAAAACATGTGTGTGGAAGAGAAATCTAACCATAAAGTTCTGATGGATAGTGATAGAGAATAACATTTGGAGAAAGTTAACTACAAGAAAGCCATAAATATGCAATGATTTAAGGGAAAATATAATTCATTGAATAAGAATGTACTTGGATAACATTTTTAGTTTTCTAGATCCTTTTCCTAAAGTTGAATAATTTTTCATAAGAATAAATACTTACTTTATCTTGGTACAATCTCATCATTTTTTGTGAATTGAACAATTTATACTTCATCTCTTAAGGAAATGATGTTAAAATTTTCATTCATGAAGTGTTAGTAGATCATGTGATAGAATGATAGGTCATTCCATCTATCTCAACAAAATTTTCAGAACATGTTATCAAGTAAGAATAAGTTCACCTATAATAAGATAATAAATTAATCTAAAAAACGTAAAATGAAAAATAACTTATACTATCCATAAATTCATAACATTAAAATCCTTTCAAAAATATAAAACTTCGAAATAGGTGAACTAAATAGACATAAAATTTATCTCTCATATCTCATAAGTTAGTTCTTGGTTGTCACATTCCAAAAATGTGAATACCTTAATCATGTATTCTCTAGAATCATGATTTACTGTAGAACCTTAGTGAAAACATGAATGATGTCAAAAGTTAACTCTTTCCACATACCAAAATCCAAAAAATTCTATATACTCAAACCATGATATCACTTTGTACTTATATCAGTCACGATCTCATTAATACTATCAAATATCTCATTATCTCCTTATACCTTCATTATGTGCATATCATGCGCTTTCCAAAAATATCTGAATAACCTTTCATGGTTACCAGTACCATTCAACATATACTTTCAAATACTTAAAGAAAAAAATAGTGTAACAATCCTTAGATGTTTCTTTATTCCATATTACATTAAATTACTTATAAAACGTTACTCTTGATAAACATGAAATCATTCCACTACCTTAAAAATCCATTGAGTGAGCTTCATCATTTTATTCCTTAACATTTCTTTCATCTCTTATAGCATTTGTAGTCTCTTCATCATCATCAACATAAATACTACCCACATGACCACGCTGATTCTATTCATGATATTTTCCCTTAGGGAATTTATTTTCATAATGCCCATATATTCCACATTTAAAACATTTATTTGTAATTGATGTCTTAGAAATACCATTATCCTTGTACATTGTGTTAACTGAACCTTTTCCTTCACAATCACTGGATTTGTGTCCTTATTTTCTACACCCAAAGCATCTTCTGGTTCCTTTGAAACATTCTTCTTGATTCCTCTTCCCACATGATTTACATAAGGAAAATTGAACTTTATTTCCTCTATGTTCATAATAAAACTCCATCTTTCTCTTATTATCTGGGTCAAGAAACTCACCAAAGTTGAGATTATTGATCATATTATGAGATTTTTGATTGGGTATAATAAAGATGTTTCACCTTCCAAATCCCATTTCATTTGGTTTCTCATGAATAATATCATTCCATTGCCTATCATGATCTCCATTTACATGAATCCTCATGTTTCCATCCATTTTCTAAAATGCAAAAATAATTGTGTGAGAGGCAAAAATAATAATATAAAAACAATATAATCAAGGGGAGTACTTTCAATATCTAACATCTTAGGTTTAATCCTAAGTTATTCAAGCTCATTATCATAATTTTAGGACTATGACCTATACTTAATCTTACCTTAGGGATATCCCTTGACATACCTTAGAAATATCTCTAGGGATCTCACTAAACTTTCCTCATCCTAGTTTCCAAAGGTTGACTAAACCTTCACTCTGATACCAACTATAGAGACCCAAGCTTGACATACATGTACATTACATTTCTTTTTCAGAATACATAATACATGACACAAACAGACGCCCAAAGATCGTATTAGTTTAGTGTCTTTGGAAACTAAGAATATAATCTTCTAATCATAGTGAAAGATCTTCAACATCTCCCATTAGGATCTTCCCCTTTTTATTTTCCAACCTAAAACCTTTCTTTATATCCTGGGGAAAAGAAAACATCAAAAGGGTGAGATGAAATTCTCAGTAAGGGTATACATGGATAACATAAAACAAACCATAAATATTTGAATGTAAAAACATGAACATAAAGTTTAAACATCAAAATCTTGAGCAATGACATAAATCTTGGTAGTACGCAAGGCATAAATAATAAAGGAACATTAACCATGATAGAATAGCATTGGAATAAAACATGTAATTGTGTAAAAATAATAAGAACATATTATAATTTCCATAGTATCCAAGGAATTATTTCCAAGACCATCATAGTGGACAAATTACATTAATGAACCAGGTTTACTTGTCGTTCTAGCCATATATTACTGAACCAGATTTACTTGTCATTACAACCCTATATTACTGAACCAGATTTACTTTTTGTTCCATCCATGTCTATCTTATGAGATATAAATCTTTACCCAAAGCATTGGAGGGAGATATAGGTCTCACCCATCTCATAATGAAGTCATTCTAAAATATTCCAAAAAACATAAATCATTCATCATAACATAACCCATGAAATAAAATTGGATTCTTAAACATCATGTCATCATAACATAATCCATATAAGATAAATAGGCTTCATAAAAATAATTCCATCATAAAATCAATCAAAAAAAAAAAGAAATAATAGGTATTTAATCATAATAAAATTTCATCTTAGATGGAATTTTTTTTGATAAAACACTTGAACTCAATTCTTGTGGAAAAAATCATGTCTTCTTCAAAAATCTTTTCTTTTCACAAAATGTTGTACAATTTTAAAAGAAAATAATTTAATTGAAAATAAACTTGAAAATTTATAAAGTAATATTCATGGAAATAATTCTTTATGAAAGTGTAAAAATCTGTTCATTTTTTATATGTTAAAAAAGCATTCTCCTCGTACTTTTACCAAAAATGTCAAAAAGTGCCTCATATGGTAAACAAAAGAAAGATTCCTTCCATACCATGTAGTAAAAGTAAAAAATGGGTAAAATGACTTTAAACATAAATATAAGAATAGTAATTTTTTTTGAAAACATTTTTATAAAACATGGACATGGATGATGAATATATCCCTAGAAAATACTTACGTATGAACAATCTCATATAAAAATTGAGATTGCAAAATTATCCCTTACCTTAGGTCTGATTTTCATCCATATGTGTCTGAAAATCCTGTATAGTGGGTTTAAAAATATTATTAACTTGTAATAGAACCATAATAATATTTATGATATCATATATGATTCACTTATGACTTTGTATTACCTGTTCATTTTTCAATTCCACGTTAAAGCAACATTTTGTGTAATAATCGTTTCATTTATCGTACGTGTTTTGACTTGTTATTCTTAATATGATTACTTAGATCATGATTTAATTACTTCAAAAATGTAAAACATGATTTATATAGATCTTATATATTCATTATATATATATAATATATAGATAAATGGAATGAAATGCACCGTTCATAGAGACGGTAGGCCGTACGTACGCATGAACGCTGTTTTCGTTTCCTTATTGAATTGGATGGAAGTAAGTAAATGACATATATATACATAAATACAGTAGCATTATTATGTCATATATTTAATGATTATTTATTATATATAATTTGTAATCATTCTTTAATGGTTAACATGGAGAATGAATCTCATCGCGTCGTGGAGATGGTAAGCTGTACTTACACACGAGCGACGATATTGTTCTCATAGTTGTTAAACAGTATTGAAGTGGATGGTGTATAATATCTCATAATTGGTATCATGATATTATAATAATATATTGTTATTATTTCCACCATTATACCCATCCAAGTAAGGTGGTGGTGAACAACAGATTACACCACGACATGGAGACGACAATTTGTACGTACGCACACCCGGTGATTTTATTTTTCATAGGATGGATAGAAGGTGAAATAGGGTTTTTTCATATTTATAATAACAAATCGGTATATTAGTGATATTTATGTTATTACTTTATAAGGAAACAACTAAATATGAGTAAGTAGAAGAAGAAATAAATTTGAAAGAATCGGTAGAAGAGATTACCTCTTCCTTGACGTGCCTCCTTTAAATTTCCTCTTAGGGCACTAGAGTTGGTCTTTTGAGGATACCAAAACCTCTAGAATGTAACTAGTGGAGTTTATAAAAGAAATGGTCAGGGTTTTTCCATGATTTATGTCTCAAAATGGTGTGAAGAGTAGAGGTAAGAGGTGCCCTTTTATAAGAGAGGAGAGAGGCACTTTAGGAAACTCTAAAAATATTAATTTATTCTAATTCCATTTCAACATATAATTTTCTAAAAATTATTTAATTATAATATAATATTATTTTTGTTAAAAAAACCATCATAAAATAATTTTTTGTCAAGTTAATATTTTTGTATCCTTATCTTTTTGGTTTTACCCTTATTTTACTCTTTTTAATCTTATAGTGATATTATGTTATTTACACATTGTGGGTTAATGTAATTACCATATCATGTCAAACAACCCAAAAAAAGTTATTTATAACATATTTGGACTTAAATTAACTATTTGGATGAATATAATATTTTTAGAAATTTAATATCATTTAATAATCTATTTTATGTTTTAAGGTATGAACTTTGTCAATTTTGGACACTATTCATACTTGTCTTTTTTAAAAATTCATAACAACCTGATTACTTCAAAAATAAGGCATTTACTAAATGATAATATGTCAATATCATCCAGAAGATTTGTTTATGACATCAAAATAATCAAATTACATTTGTTTTAATATTTATAAATTCATTTATTTGAATCCTTTATTAATGAAGCAATCACTACATCATCCTTATGTCATATTTAAATTTATTTGTTTAATGTATAAAAATTACAAATAAAATATCATGATGTAGAAATAATTTTATCTTTATAATAAATATTTATAGTCGAAGATATCACTTATATAACCCCAAATAAAAAAATATTTAGTAAAAGATATATGTTTAAGTTATATTTTCCTTAACATTAAATTAAAAGTAATTAAATGTCATTTTCACTTACAAGTGGCTCCATGGGGTCCCAAAATAGACCCAAGTATGCCCATGGTCGGAAATGTATCATAAAATAGGGTTTTTACATGTGTTATGGTAATTTAATATTATTATAATATTATTGTTTGCCCTTACTTACCATATTTACCCTTTAACCATGGTAAATAAAATATTTACTGCAAGTTACTATTCATAATGTCTAAAAATTAAAGTTACCTATTCACACAATTTTGACCTCCTAATTCAAAATATTGAATCTATTTTTACAAATTCAAAACACATAATTGGTAGAAATTAATTTAAAATTAGTTCCCGTTGTCAAAACCAAAAAATGTGTTTTTAAGAAGTAAAAACTTACAAAGGATTGACATGTGTTTATGTCCAATTTAAGAGTGAAATTTCATAAAATGATCAAAATTTGATTAAATGGTAATAATATAATCCAATTATACTTTAAAATCAATTAAAAGTATAATATAACTATATAAATAAATTAGTAGAAAAGATAGTTTTGACTTAAAATGCAGTATTTTTCACTATTCCTTAAATAATGAACTTTATCAGAAAAATAAAAAAAACCACCCAAAGTAAAATTTGATATCCCAATTCTAAATAAGAAACTTATTTTTTAAAATTTAACTTATAAAATTTTCAAAAACTATATTTAAAATGGGTGCGCTATTAAAAGGCCGTAAAACTGCATTTTTTTTAAAAATACTTCTTTTATCCGAAAAATTGATTTTTGTTCTCATAACATGTTCTAGAAAATGTGTAAGATGAATTATAATGTTATATAAAATTTAAAATGTGGTTAATACTATTTATAATGGCAATTTATATACTATTTTAATAATATATCATTGTTTAGTGAAACTTGGTATTGTGTACAATGCAAGCTATCAAGGAAGGTCGCTCTTGCGTATAATGAAAGCCAAGTCAGTGTTGTGTGTAGTTCAATCTTCCTTTTTTGTTGTGTATAAAATAATATAAAATTATTTTATTTATACATTGAAAAAAAATCTATACTCATTGTTTCAAGAAATTAATTATATCAAAGGAACTTGAAATTGTGTGCAACACCAGCCAAGAATAGTGTTGCGTATACTGCAAGCTAATAAGGTGTTGTGTATAGCACAATATAATCTTGGTGTATCATACAACACAGTACATCAAATAAATTAAAAGAATCTATCTCATAAAATCTCAGGGTGTCACAATCATGTCCTTGTAAATATGTGTTTCCATTTTCTTCCATGTTTCATTTAAAAAAAAATGCATTATTTTACCCCATTTTCCACTCTTTAGGACATTATATTTTTACCATCCCATAGCCACTGAAAAACCCATAAAAATAACTATTGATTCTTGTTCACATTAGGATTAGTAATGGAAGCTGTGAGATTTATCAAACACTAAAATTTTCACTTTTGGTTGGTGAATGAGGGAACCTCCAGAAATAAATTTTTCAAGTCTTGGGAGGAGTAAGTTTTGAGTGCAAACATTTTCCATTTTAGATTTTGAGCATGAAATATAAATTTTTTTAGAACATTGTTTCTGTAACAATTTTTGTGGAATTCATTATGGATTATTGAACTATTCTTAACCCCCCTGATTGTAGAAAACAAAATTTTTATATTTGTTGGTGAATGAAAATAATTTGGTTATGTTTCTATATTTATTGTACATGAGGACATGCACAAGAATAAGTGTGTGAGAGTTGATTTCATTAATTTATTCAAAAATATTTATTTACTCCCTTCACTTATTTTCAATGAAAAGAGAATAAATGGTGTGAAATTTTCATGTTTTAATATTAAATATAATTTTTGATCATTATTTGAATCAATCCATATTCAAGTTAGTTTGATGATTTAATCAGGACTCTCATTATACTTATAATTTTTTTGATTATTGTTTTTAAGGGTTCTATATTCCATATTCTACAACTCATTAGACTAGGGTTTTTTCCAATTCGTCCATTTGAAGGGTCATATGGTCCACACAAGAAGACCCAAATATTCTATAAAGAAACTGGACCATCCATGATTATTGAATTTATGGGATCAATCCAAAATCCTAAATTTTATGAAACTCCATAATATGTTCTTTATTACCAAAAAGAATCATTTATAAAAATTTTAATTCCAAATTTCAACAAAAAGGGGCCAAACATATGATTTTAATTCCATCCCACCATTCTATCAAGAATTTCAAAGCAGCACAAGATTATTGACTTTTTTCCTGATCCAGATATCTATTTTAGCTGATCTTTTTTAGTGTGAAATATAATATATAGTTTCCCAAATTCTGAAAAGAAATGGTTAGGATTTGAGGTAATATTCCTATTCAAAAACCCATTCACATTTCGGCCTTTAAATAAGTGTTGATAAAAATGGATAAATTCACATGGTTTAGAAAAACAACCATAACTTTGGAATAAAATTCCAATGGATTCCAAATATAGAGGGTGTATATTTAAAATCTATATATAAAACTATGAAAAAGAATATGTCTATAGATTCAGCTATCTTAATTATCATATTTGTTAGCCAAATTGGGGGGAATATTTGAATGAAAACTACCTACCACCTTGGGATATCAATACATCCCCCTATTCTCCTTTCAAGGGTTTGGAATTTCAGAGTACAGAAGGATATTTTTTAATGAAAAAGACTTTACCAAAGTCTTTGGAGAATCTTCCACACTCAAGTTTCTACTTGAGATATCATTCCTCTAGGCTTATTTTGATGTGCTTTTGCATTCTTTATTTTTAATCTCATAAGTGTTTGTGTTGTAATCCTGTTTTAATGCAAGTTTATTTCTCATTATATCTTATTATAATCCACTCTCTATTTTGTAATATTAATGTTCTTAAAATTGTATCAATAAAGTTGAAAATCACTCCCTTCTTTTGATTTATCATTCAATTGAAAGTCTGTTTTTAATTCTCTTCATCGTTCATTTGCGTGTTTTCCACACTGCTATTTTATTATCCCATTATTTTCATTTTATTTTAAATCATCACCATAATCATCATAAAACAGGTTACTAACCATCTCAATTTTTGAGTAAATCACTCATTTGGGTGAGTCACAATTTGGGGATGTTAAGTGGTTGAGAGATTTTTCTCTATTAATATTATTTAAATTAATATTGTGTATGTTGAAATTAAAATGTCATGAATTAATGACATATTTTGTTTAAAATGTGTATTATATATATTATTGGTACCAAAGTTACACATCAGTTCATGAAATATTTAACCTTCCATCAACAAGATTTGATTGATATCAATACGCTATTTGACACTTGGATTAAAGCCAAAACATTTGGGAATTCTAATCCCAATAAATTCTTGTTTATGGAAGGTCAAATATTTCATGAAACTATGTGTAATTTTTTTCCCAATAATCCATATAATCTATATGTCAAAAAAACATGTCATTAATCCCAGAAATTTTATGTTCAACACACACAATATTAATTTAATGAATATTAATCGAGAGAAATATCTCAATCGCTTAACATCTCAAAATTATGACTCACACCAATGGAAAATTTTCTCATCTATTTATATGGTTAGTAATATGGTTTATGATGTTTATGGTGATGAATTAAAAGAAAATGAAAAGAACAAGATAAGAAAATAGTAGTGCACCGAACACACACATGAACGATGAAGATAATTAAAAATTGACCTTATATAGAATGAGAAAGAAAAATAAGGGAGTGATTTTCAACTTGATTTAAAAAATTTACGAACATTATATTAAAAAACATTGGTCGGATGATAATAAGATAAAATGATAAATAAACATTCATTAAAAATATAATTACAATACAAACACTTATGATATTATAAAAGAAGAAGAATGAAAAAGTAAATCAAAATAAGCATGGAGGAATGGTGTCTCAAGTAGAAACATGAGTATGGAAGATCATACCAAGCCTTTATTAGATCCTTGTTTGTTCCAACATATCATCCTTTAATCTTAAATGACAACCCCATGAAAGGAGAAGAAGGGGTTGTATTTATAACCCAAGGTGGTGGGCTGTTTGCATTTCAAATCTGCCCCTCAAGTTGGCTCGAAAATTTGATAATTCATACAACCAAATATGGGGAAATATTATTCTTAAAAGCTATAAATATAGATTTTTATAGTATACTCTACAAATTTAAAATCCATTGGATTTTTTTAACCAAAGTTAGGATTTTTTACTAAACAATGTGCATCTGTTAATTTTTATCAACACTTTTTCGAAGGCTGAAATGTAAATGGGTTCTTGAAAAGGAATATTCCCTTAAATCCGAACCATTTATTCTAAGAAAATGTAATTTTTATCTTGTATTTCACACTGAAAAATATTAGCTTGAATTTATGTCTAGGTATGGATAAAATTCAATAATTGTCTTTTATTTTTAAATTTTTTACATAATGGTGGGATGGACTTAAAAGCATATGTTGGGCCCCATTTTTTAGAATTGGGCCTTCAAATTTTTATCCATGATTATTTTGGGTATTAAAGATCATATTATGGTGTTTTATAAAATTTGGGCTTCTATATTGAGCCCATAAATCCAATAATCATGGATGGTCCAATTTCTTCATAGATTCTTTGGGCCTTCTTATGTGGACCATATGACCCTTAAAATGGAATATTTGGCCCAAAATACAGTCTAATGATTTATTGTAAATTGAATAAGTAACACTAAAAAATAATAATCACACAATTTATATCACTAGGGTGAGAGTTATGATTAAAAAATTATACTAACCCGAATCTGGATTAATTCAAATAATGCTAAAAAATTATATTTAATATTAAAACTTGAATATTTGACACCAATTATGAACTTTTCATAGAAGATCAGTGAAGGGAGTAAATAAAAATTTATTAATAAATTAATAACATCAATAATATGAGGATAAATCCAAATGAGGGGAATGATATTTACAAGATAGTGTTTCTTACCTTCCAGTGCAAGGTTTGGAGAAGTACAAAGGGGACATCTTCAATCTAGAAATTGGGAAATCAATGGGGAGACTTAAGATTTACTTTATTTTGACTCAATCATGAGATAATTATATGGTTTCTTAATCAAAAATATTTGAGTGGAAATATATCACTGGTGGATATGGTATCTATGTAAGAAAAAGGAGGTGGATGTTTCTTGGGATTATTTTCAAAATGAGTTTTTTCTAGAGTTCCTTTTATAGAAGATAATGATAGTGAATAGAATGGAGTATATATCTATTTAAAAATGAATAATAAGTATGAAATATCTCAAAATAATATTCAAGAACCTCTTTTTTCACTCTTGATGTCTTCCCAGATAAGGATTCTTGGGTACAATTTCTTATGAAGGTGTTATTCCCAATGATTAGATATGTAGTCACCCCATTTATGCTTCCTATTTATCTGGTGGGGAAGAATAAGGTGGAACTGATTCAGATGATTCATTTTAATGGAGTAGTTTCTCAATAGAGAGCATATTAGAGCTTATGGAGGAGAATATCATTGTTTGGGGATCATGAATGTTAGGGAATTCAAGGTTTTTATTGGAAGTTAACTAACATTAGGTTAATATTTCATGCTATTCTCGGGATGGTGTGTTATGATCATCTTATAAGGAATTTATCTTTGTGTGATATGTATATAGGGGTCATGGAAATCATTTTTCTATGTTCCCAATCATTTAGAGAGGTCAGTATGGTATAGGCGATCATGCCCCTTTCTATTTGTAAGAGTAGCATATTCCCTTGATGAAATATTAGCATCATGGGATGCCAATGTTTTTTCAACAGTAAGGTTAATATTATTGTGGTTATTTTATAGGATATTGATATGTTTGAGTCTATCCCTATGTTTTTCCTCTTCCCCAGGGACCCAAACTAGAGTGTTTCCATGGAGGCTTTCAATAGCAAGGCATAAGATCTATGTGTTGGAAGATTCATGTTATATGGGTCCCAATAGAAGAGGGGGATGATGTTATTAAAGGTGTGATCAATTTAAATAGTTAAATTAGTTTCTTCTAAATTTGATTTTGTAGCATTAAAATCATTTGTTTCACCCTCTTTGGTCAGTATGTTAGGACTTTAAGTGGAGAGACTTCCAATTCCCCTAGTGTTATAACACTAGTTGGAGATCAATCTTGGTTGTTTGATGTGTGTAGTGGGTGTAAACCAATGATGTTATAGAATTATTAGATGAGGGATTTCATCTTATTCTAGATACAACCAAACATGTTCATCCTTGGTATGATCTAGTATTTTTTAGGTGGGAGTTTATAGATTTATTTTATAGGAGGTTCTTGTTTTAGTACCTTGTTGTAGAGTGAGTACTGTTCTTCAACATACAAGATCATTTTATGGGTATATAGAATGTAAAACATGTTCTATATCATTTCATGGAGTTAATAGTGGAAGGTTAGGTAGTGGATGTTCCCAATATTATTGAGCAGTTTCTAGATGTCTTCCTAGATGAGGTTGTGACACTACCCTCATGATGTG
The DNA here is from genome assembly GCA_963277665.1 of Viscum album. Lineage (NCBI taxonomy): Eukaryota > Viridiplantae > Streptophyta > Magnoliopsida > Santalales > Viscaceae > Viscum > Viscum album. The sequence goes on along the minus strand of OY728158.1, from coordinate 1,890,462,122 downwards.
ATGTTGAGATTTTAATTGATTTACAACAAGGTGAATCTCTTATCTATATGGATATTTTTATTATGTAACCAACATAATTATGTTATTTGAGCCTCCATAATGATGATTTTTTTTAATAAGATCTTCACCCATCCCAGTGTATCTCCTTGGGGTTCACTAGTTTTTTTTACAAAAAATGTGAATGGTAGTTTGATTCCATGCATCGACTACCAGAGGTTGAACTATGTGATGGAAAATAACTATTACCTCCTCCCAATGATATATGATGTATTCAACCAACTAAAGTGAACTATTAGATTTTATAAGATTGAATTTTTAGTTGGGTATCACCTCATGAGGGTGAATGAGAATAATATCTAAAACATTGGCTTCCTTATAGGTATGTGAACTTCCAATTTTTAATCATTAAGTTAAATGTCACAAATTCACTAGATGTGTTCATGGGGATCATAAACATAATTTTCTTTTATTTCATGGACCAATTTTTATTCATGATCATTGATAATATCCTCATATACTCGAAGTATCAATAGGATCATGTTGATCATCTCATATATGTTCTGTAGGATTTTTAACACCATAAAATCTATGGAAAACTACATAAGGGTGCGTTTTAGATGTGGGTGGTGAACTTCCATGGATAGGTTGTGTCTCAACATAGTGTTTTTGGGGACCCATATTCAAATATTGAGAGAGTTTTTTTATACCCAGAACCAAATAATGTGGCAGTGGTTTTTAGATTTATTGGTATCATGGGGTATTATCAAATCTTTTTGTCTAATTTCTCATGTATTGTGGCCCCATTAATGGCTTTTACAAATAAGGAATAGAAATTCATATGGAGTAATCAATTTCAGGAATCTTTTGAATACATGAATGAGTGATTGATTAGTGCCCTAGTACTTTAGTTTCTTGAAAAAAGGGTGATGTTAGAGATTTTTTTTAACCCTTCCCATTTAATTTTAGGATGATTCATGATGTATAAAAGGGTAGTGATCACTAATGGTCCAAATAAGTTACATATCCATGAGTGTAACTATACTACCCATGATTTTCAGTTGGTGTAAGTCATTTTTTCTTGGAAGTTGTGGATACATTACCTCATATGCGATTTCATTATGGTCATCTCATACTATAAGTTTCCTAGGTATGTTTTATAATAGTGTGACATTAATCTACATCTGTTGTGGTAAATATAGTTTCTCTAGGATTACAATTTTTAGATATCTTACACCATATAAAAAGGGGATTTGGTTGATGAAGCACTGATTCTAAATTATTAAGGATATTTTGTTCATGATACTAGTAATATTTATAAATGGATGGAAGATATCACAATGATGGATCTTGATGTAGAGGAATCCATTAGAGATTTTTTTTCTCAATAATCTGATAGTGGAATCATCAATGATGTGTTGGGTGGAGTCTTATTATAGGTAAGACCCATAGTTGGATGGGATGAGAGATCATGTTTTTCATAGTGATGCTTTAGAGGGGTGTTTAGTGGATGGTTGGAATCATAAATTGTTTCAGGTGAGGCTATTTATTATATTAGTCAGGTGTGAGGGATTTCTCTTTGAGTTTCACAGCTCAACCTCAGTGGTATATCTAGGAATTTCTATGATATAACATGTATTAAGGAGGTATATTTGGCAGAAAATGATGAATTAGATAGTGGAATAATATGTGGCATGATTTTAGGTTAGTTAATAGGTAAATGTAGATCATCGTGTTCCTAGAGGTTTATTATAGCCCTTGGTTGACTTCAAGGGGAAGTCGAAGAAAATCTTAATGTATTTTTTCACCAAGATATATCATATTCAAGGAGGTTGTGACTTGATTTTAGTGGTTATGGACCGACTAATGAGGTTATCTCATATATTTCTGATTATGGATTTGAGTACTGTGGATGCTCTACTGAGGCGGTATATGGATGAGGTTTTGAGACTCTATGGGGTTACAATGACCATTTATGATCAAGATTCTTATATTTAACTTATTATTCTGGGGACACTTTCTGCATGATTTTGGCTCCCATATATACCTTAACATTTCTTAAAATCACATTAAAATTTGGAATATGGGGTGAACTATCTAGATGCTGGAGGATATGTTACAAGAACGCATCTTGAATTTTTGAGAATCATGGGTAAAGTACTTACCATAGGTTGAATATTTCTATAATAAAATCTTTCTCTCAACCACCGGTGTGCCTCTATTTGAGGTGTTTTATGGGAAATCATGTTTAATAAGTTTGGGTATTCATTATTACTTCCTATAGATATGGTATAGAGCATAAAAAAGACGATTTAAATGGTTCATAAATAGAAGAAGGTAGCACAGAACCATTATAATATTTATAATAATCATAAGTTAAGGCCCCTGGAGTTTGAGCTTAGAGACCATGTGTTCTTGATAGTTTCCCTTCATCGTGTGAAGAAGAGGTATTTTGTGGTATTAATCTCTCTTGTCTAGTTTTTCAGGGCTTTGTGGTATTAGATCACATTGGCAAGATGCCTTATCAGTTGGTTTTTTATTCACTAATAGACATGATTCTTGACATCTTTCATGTATCCAAAATTCAAAATATCTTCATGTTGTCTCCCATTTAATTGAATGGTTCAGTGGGATATGAAAGAGAACATGATGTTTGTACAGTGACTAGTTGAGATATAGGATCATCAAGATAAGGTGTTTCATGGATAGGTTATTTGATTGTTTCATAAGATTTGGAGGCATGGGTTCATGTAGTAGAGTACTTGGGAGAATGAGACATATATTCATGCTAAATATCCTGAGTTATTTAATGGTTGGTCTTACTTGTTAAGATACATTGTTTAGTTAATTTATATTTAGATTATGTGATTGACCTTATTTTGATATATAATATTGATTATATTCCTTAGTTAATGATGTTGTGTATTTGTGTGAACTTCTCCTCTGGTGTGTGCTGGTGTTCTTTATTTGGACCAATCCTTAAGATTTGTTTCATAGGTTGTTTATTTATATTATTTTATATTATTTTTATTTTTTTTAAAATTTTATAGGAAGTTAATTTATTTCAAAGGTATATTATATAAGGTCCCATATTTCTAGAATAATTCCTTTTTGTTTTCCAAAATCTTAAAGGTATTGAGATGGTAACTAAGCCATTTTCCATATTTTTAATTCTATATTTTATTGCGTAGTCATGTTATTGTTAGTGCAAATTATTTTTTATACAATTTATTTATGGTCATGGGTTTTATCCTTGTGTTCATATAGTTACTTGACTGACTGTGTCGATATTTGTTCATGTGGTTGATCCATAGTTGTGTGGTCGATCATTTTATTTATACAGTCTATTGACTAATCATGTGACTATTTGTTCATGAAATTGATCAGTGGTTTTCAGTTGATCATTTCCTTTGTGTGGTTTCTTGAATAAACATATAGTTGTTTGTTTGTGATGTTTATCTATGGTCATGTGTTCTGTCATCTTCTTCATATAGTCACATGAATGATTATAAATATGTTAGTTTGTGTAGTTTATCAATTGGTTAGGTGTTAGATCCTTCAAAGTCAATTCTTTTTTATGTGGTAGATCTCTACATGCAGTATCTTTACCACATTATGCATAGAAATTCAATATTTTTTCTTGAATGGCATAAATTAACATTTTAACATAAAAGTAATGAAATTAAAGCTTAAATCATGGGGTCTAAAACTCAATTTAAGAAGATAATTATATCCTTGAATTACTTAATAATTGGGGTTTTAAATGAGTTCTTGTATAGGAAATTAAATCGGATAAAATTGAAACTAAGTTAATTTTGAATTAAATAGGAAAACTATGTAGATTTTCCTAGATATATACAAAATCATAATTTTTTATTATAATAATGAGATATATTTCCCCTCATTAATTTTTCTTATTTCATTAAAACCTATCCAATATAGATATTTCTATTGGATTATTTTAAACACTTTTGTAAACCATTTGAGTTATTCTTGAGAGTTTCCCGACACTGGTATGTCATCCATATTTCTGATGTTTTTGATGTAGAAAAACTTGAAATTATCTTCTAAATCAGGTACTTAAGCTCTCACCTTATTTTTATACATATGTTATATTAAAATGATCCATATTTCCTTTGGGTGGAAGGAATAATTGACTAATGAAGATAATAAACCTATTCAAATTATAATGATATGGAAGTCTGTGTATTCACATATGGTTACTGAATTTTCTTGTTATTATTATTGATAATCCTTACCTTAATCGTTAAATTTTTTGTTATATGATTTTGGTGGATCTTATAAATTGGGAAACACTACTATTTTTTATTTCATAAACTCACATTCCATAAAATTATTATCATGTACATAGGGATATGAACTAGTTGTGTGTTAATTTAGGAATTGTGTTAAAATAAACATGCAAGTTATGATGAAATATTATAAAATCCCATTTTTAGATGCATCAATCTAATTACATATACTAGAAATATTTTTATGTGCCTCTAGGGTGTTTTTTACTATCCTTGTATTTTTGTGGGTCTTGGTGGGGTTTTGTGGTGATGGTGGTGACTAAAATGGATATAGAATGTGTTAGGGAAGCATGGTTGTTATTTCATTCAGTAAGAGGTTTGATAGTTGTGATTTCAAGGTTAATGGGTTATTGTTTGGTGGAATTTTTGTAGTTCCCAGTAGTTATGTAATGAATTTTTAAATGATTAATTAAAATGGAATGGGTTGGAAATCAACTAAGCGTGGGTTAAAATTTGTATCTGGAAATTATTAATTTATTTAATGTTAATGAATAGGTTGGAAATAAATAGGAATATTTGTGGATGTTGGTTATAGTTGTTTTTCATTAAATATGGGACTAGGTGAATTAATAAATGAATATTGGATAATATATTGTTGAATTTAGAAATGGTTAAATTTCACATGAAATAATAGAATTATATGATTTTTTTGGCTATTTGTTTATGGTGAGATGCATTTAGTGGTGGCATTTGTTGGTGGATAATGTCATGGGATTTTTTTGGTAGTGTTTTTAGATGTGTTAGTGATATTTGAGGTGAAACCTTGGGTTGGGTATTATGTGAGACTATCTATTTTATGTGTTTTTATGTGTTTTATATACACACCCCACCTGAGTAGTATTTCCATAACCATGCCCAAATGTTTTGGGTTCTGGGTGTTTTTTCCAATATTCAGGTTATTGGGTAAATAGATTGCTGGATATCCCCTGTTCATTACTCTCCCTTTGGTAGTAATATCATATTATGACTTATTTAGTAGAAATTCCTAGTGATAATGACTTAGTTAGTGGTTCTTTCTAGTTATAATGGACGAGTTAGTGATGATGAATAGTGATAATGGATTAATTAGTGATGATACAAAGATAGGAAAACATAGTTCTTGGAAGTTTTTATTGAATATGGATTCTGGTTAGGGGTGGAATTAAATGGGAAGTTTACTAGGGATCATGCACAGTAAGAGGAGGTAATGAGGTTTATATGCTTTATGCTCACAAAAACTACTTTCTCTGATATTATGATGTGATGAGGCTGTGATGTGGTAATGAAATTACATAATGGGGATGAGAGAATATGACCTTTAATGTTGGGTATCAAAAGTGAAATATTAGTAGGGAAGTAGACATGGGGTACCTTTTATTGTATTCTATTAACATTATTTAATATATTTTGATGCAAAATTTGATGAGTTGGCCATGATGAGGATGAGATGGATAGTTGACCTATTTAGGTTTTTGTAAGTTTTTTTTAATTCATTTTTGGATTCAGTACACTCTTTAAAAATTTTCATGAGAGACCTTAGGTATGATCCTAATAAATATACTGGTTATGTTCACCCCTATTATATACACCAAATTTTAGGTTTTTGGGAGGACTTCAGAGATAGAATTGTGCTTTAATAGATTGGAGGCTGGAGTTTTTATGGATTTCCTAGCTAAGGATTTCTTTTTTGTATTTTCTTTTGAGGAATTTTCCAATATTTTTTTGACTTTAATATGATTTTTGGGAAGGATCTATTTATTTTATATTATATAATGGAGTTATTTGGAGGGTTTTAACTTATATATTTATACATTTTCATTATATTAATTGAAATTCCTCCCATTTGATTATTTTACACCATCATTGTGAGTCACCAACCTGAGGTATACTAAAGGAAAACTCTGGGGTCACTCCAACTCTTCTCTACCAGCCCAAGAGGGGTACTTGTGGGGGGGTGTGACAAAAGAAACATCACGTTATGGATTGAGGTTTTTTTGTATATATTAAAAATTATTTGATGGTCATTTTCTCATATGTTTGTGACAATTCAAGGTCATTTTCTGGTTTTTGATTTTTTAGTGCATGTTTGTAACTTAAAATGGAGTTTTATTTACACGAAAATATTTCTTTTTTATTCTTTCAGTGGGGCCCCACCTACGTGTTGGTACAAAAATGCATGTTCTAGCTGCTATAGACCTATATTACCACTTTCCAAATGTAGGTGACTTTCATCACTTTCAATGGAGATATATGCTCCTTGATCAAAACTTGATGATGGGATGTTAGTTCCTCCTTCCATGGATTCCTCCTTGGAACTATTCACCTAGTCCGGGTCTCCCACATAGAGTTACATAATGTTCATGGAACTCATTATTGGTTCCAACTCTTCATGGTCTCTGGTTAATTACACTACTTCAATCTTGAAACTTTCATTTGTAAACTAAAGCAACCTTCAGTCAGAAGAGTAGTTATCTTCAACATCACTAGGCATGTTTGGATGTTGGGTGCATTGGTCACTTTTAAATCTTCCTCTTGGGAGGTAATCTCATTAAGGAATCTTAGGTGCGGAAACCATGGCATCATGTGTTGATCATGATGTAACAATTCCAGATGCGCAAGTCATCCAAGGCGTTTTACCTTAGGAATACCATGTTTTTTATGAGGTAACTGTCTCTGTGGGGGCACATCTTCTAAGTATTTCACCCCAGACATCCCATATTTTTTATATGGTATGTATTATAGGATAGGTCATGATTTTAATATCATGTGAATATGGGAACATGGTTAATGTCTTTGGAGGACATGATGGTTGTTAATGTCCTATGGAGGAAGACTCGAGAGGCGTGTCCCTAAGAGGGAAGATGTCACACCTTAATGGATTGGGTGAGAACGGCCCTTGAGAAGAACCTTGGATGGATGGATCAGAACACCCCTTGAGGAGGATTCAGGATGTGAATCCCTAGGAGGGATGATGTCACACCTGAAAGTTTTATCGATGGATCATAATCCCCCTTTAGACGAATCTAGGAGGTATGTCCCTAAGAGGGAGAACCTAAGTTTACCATTTGTTAAGATTCCCCTTGAGGCAGACATATGGTGTTGATCAAAACACCCCTTAAGGAGGATCGGGGGGTATGTTTATATGAGGGATAACCTAATTTTACCATTGTTTAGGATTCCCCTTTAGGAAGACCCAAGGTGTTGATCCGAAATCCTCTTGAGGTGGATTAGGGAGGCATATCCTCGAAGGGAATACCTAAGTTTACCATTGTTCGGGATGCCCCTTGAGGAGGACCCGAGGTGTTGATGAGAATTCCCCTTGAGGTCGATTAAGGAGGAATGTCCCTAGTAGGAATCACCTATGTTTACCATTATTCAAGATTCCCCTTGAGGCAAACCCGAGGTGTTTATCATAGAACCCCTTGATATGGATCAAGGAGGTGAATTCATAGGAGGGAGAACATAAGTTTACTATTATTTGGGACACCCCTTGAGGTGAACCTGAAGGGTTTATCATAATTTCCCTTAAGGCATATTATAGAGGTACATCCCTATGAGGGAGCTCCTAATTTTACCATTTCTCTAGATGCCACTTGAGGCAGACCCATGGTGTTGATCCGAATGCTTCTTGAAGAAAATATGAGAGTCACAAACTCAGTTGGTAGAACCTAATTTTACCATTGTTCTGGATTTTCCTTACGGTGTACCCAAGGTGTTGATCAAAATTCCCCTTGATGAAAATCAGTGAGGTACTTACCTAGGAGGGAGCACCTAATTTTACCATTTTTCAAGATTTCCCTTGAGGAGGATCCAAGGTTTTGATCAGAACACCCCTTGAGGTGAATCAAGTAGGTACATCCCTAAGAGGTAGAACCTATGTTTACCATTAGTCAATATTAAAACTCAATGTAGTGTCCTACATACCCTATTTGGAGGATGCAGATCAAAACCCACATAGTTAAATGTCTCATTTTTAGGTCTTGTGATAAGACCAATCCATTTAGTTAAACGTTATTTGATAGGTACACTTGTGTCACGAAAGTAGCATCAAAGAGGGATGGTGTGGGGCTTACACAGGAAGGCTTCCCTTTGTAAGTAGATTTCTATTGGTTGGATGGTATGGGGATTATGAATTGAACTACTTTAAGTAATTATTAGAATAGTGAGTATATGGTTGGGGATTACATGTGGGAGAGAAAAAAGGGACCTGGAAGAGTTGTGGTCACTGTATGAGGGCATGATCTTACCAGGGATGTGGATCGGAGAGCATTAGCGGCAATTTGGATAATGGGTTTGGACATCAAGGAGGATTCCTACATATCCCAGTAAGTTGGGAATCAAATCATATGCAGTTTGAAATGGGTTGGAGATTACACTAAATAGAAGTCCCATTTGATTTTTCGACCATGAAGAGTCTATAATCACCACTAAATCCTTAAGCACATGTGAGTCATGCTTAGTGTGAAAAATAAAAGGAAGCAATAGATCTCGAGAACCATACAATTTTCTTCTATCTGCTGATAGATGTGGTCAGATCCCAAAAGGAGATAGAATAGGAATTGGATTTTCCATATACTCTCTTATTTTTTATCCCAAGGATCTGAATAGGAGAAATAATACTATCTCTCTAAATAAAGAATGGGGGTTTACTCTATAAGGGATTCATGGGGGATCTCATTCCATGTGAGTGGTAGAGATATGGGGGTCATACCATTCCACTCATATATAGAAAATCCTATGATTATTGTGTAGGTTAAGACTATAGTTTTACATCATGTTTTTAGGGGGTTGTTATGCAGTTTAACATCGTATGACTAAGATGTGTAACTAAGTAGTTTTACATCATGCATCTTAGATGTGGGTGGACTCACTTTTTAATCCTTGTGACTATGAAACCATAGCTCATGTTCCTCTTAGAGGTTCATGGATTTGGAACATATATGGTACAAAAATGGGAGGAGTGTAGAATCATGAGGACAACATTAGAGTCCCCTTTCTCAAAAGCAACTAGTGTTAGATTACCCATGCTCAAAAGTAGAAGGTAGAATAACAGATCCATTAAATGCATAGGGGGTATTAAGTAGGGGACTCAGAAATTGTTGTGTATAAGTTTGGATGGTTTCATGTAAAAGGGGCATGTAATCTTGGAAATTTTCATGAAATATTCATGAGAGTAGGGTTCCCCGACACAAGTGCAGTCCATGTAGGAAATGGGTACAAGTGCACGCAAGATTGGGGTTATGTGCAAGGTCTAGGGTGTGCGCAAGAATGGAATTTGTGCATACTCAAGTTACATTAAGAGTTGTTGTGTGAGGATTACTCAACTATGGTCCATTTCATGTTTGTTACCCCAGGATTTCTATCATGAAAGATTATCTATATTGAGTGGTCCATGTCATACGCTGTTATGGAAGATCAGTTTTATGCATAGTGGGGAAATGGGTTGTCTTCCAAATATCCTCCCTAATATATGGGGGTGAGATTCTATTTATAAAAAAAATCCTTAGATTTGGAATTCAAGAATTTGGATGGAGAAGGGGTTTTTCACACAATGGATTCATTCTCACAAGAGATTAGCCTCGCAAGACGTCGTTCGAAATCGTATATGGTTCACAAGATTACTACAATGCACCTTGTTCTTCTTTCACATTGAATTAATTTCTTATTTGAGATAGAATTTTTTGTCCCTTATTCCTATGGGAAGATCACGAAAACATATGTCTTACTGGGCAAGCAAAACTATTTCATATGAAATTTGGTTCTTTCACATACTCATGGAATGTTGCATGCATCCACATTATCAACTATGGGATGGTCCTCTGGGGTGGGATATGTGTGTGTTTTACCCATAACTAGTCACTTGTATCCCCAAATTCGGTTTTGGAACCGAAATACCCCCCCACTCATAAGTTGAGTTGAAAGGGAACCTGAAGGTTGGGCTCTGAGGGAAACACTGAATAATGGTCTTTCCCCATGTGTTCTTACAAAACATTTGGCTGGTCTATCGAGAGGTTTTTACATGAATTCAAGGCACTGGTCCATGACTATAAATAGGAATAGGGGGACCTCTATAAACACCTGTACACTATACGTGATAGAGTACTTCTTTCATACGCATAAGTCTCTCTTTGTGTGAAAAATAAGATTCATCCATTTTGTTCACATAAGACATTTTTGTGTGGATTATTACACTATTATTATGTGTACTATGCCAAAATTTCATGAAACCTTGAATTTTTTTACCAAAAACCTATGTTCTTTTGCACACCTCCCTTGAATTTTCCATCCTCACTCGAAATGGTCCATCAATATAACCAGTCTAAGATCGAGGCTTCTTCTACTATTTAGAGAGTAGAAATAGTAGGAAATAAAAATATCCCTCAATCTAGGATTGTCATTTCATATAATCAAGCTCTTGTTTCCATGTTGAAGTAGGCACAGAAGAACTATCCACTAAGAAACTACCTTCCACTATGGAACTTTGGGATGATGGATCGGGTGAATATCCCAACCACAGAAGTCGACACATAGTGATCATGGTTCACATGTGAGGAAGACATTAATTAGTGGATTATCATGATTCATGGAAAACCCAATAAAGAGAATGAATCCATGTCTATTTATGTGCTGAATGGGTGGACCAGGATGTTCATGGGGGACAATTCAAAGGAAGAAGAATTCCCCACCCACTACGTCTGCATTCTTCAGAGCAACTTGTTAGACAACATCTTGGGATAGAACAAGGATTGGTATTTTAAATCTAGAGGAAACTTCACTAGTGAATGGGCTTGGGTTTACTGGGTATGCTATAATTTTTTAGAGTATGGGGTGGAGCTTCACGACATTGGACTATACGGGGTAGTATGGACATCATAGTTCCACTTCTACCGTCTACAAGAGAAGGTGTGGGAGTTCAGTAGCTGATGGTACAAATATACATAAAACTTCCATATAAATCATTGGGAAGTGATAATTAGTTAGTGTGATGTTTTATGCATTGGTGGAATCCCACTAGTAGGGTTCTAGTATGAAAAGTTTCTTATGTCAGAGAACACATGGGATGACACGCAGCAGACTCCTATACCAGCACAATACCTTCTGTAGGTACTGAAGAAAAGTCTAGATCATGATCCCATATTCCATAAGGACATACTATTTTAGGTTTGGTTTTATATGTTTCTAAAGAAGGATCTATCCATGAAGATTTAGGGGCCAGGAAAGCAGTGTCTGGTGGAATCACAGAGGAGGAAATCAGGATTGTATTCGTTGATTTTGGAAGTGGGATAGTTTGTGTAAGTGAGATACAATATTTCAGAAGTCTGGGATCCACTGGTCCACTATAATATATTTATTTCCAAAATTCTTATGTGGTTGGCTACTTCTGATTAGGGACAAGTATATGGACCTATGACCAAGTATTATATTGATGGCGTCAATCTTAGTGGCTGGAGACAGAGTTAACCTTGGGGTACTTATACTGGCTCGAATATATAGTATACCAATCCATGTGGTGAGGGTAATCATGTTTATGAGGATCTATATCCTATTTTAGTTCTTCCATGTCTATATCATGATTCACTTTAAGTTTTATGAGTTCTCGAATGCCATCATCCCTCCAAATTCTATTCTGAGGCCACCTCTGCTCAGCATTGTCAAGGTTTGGCTAGTGACACTCAATGAAGCCAAGGTTACCATCCAACTTAGGAATAATATGAACTTCAACGTGCATCCCTTCCTAACCCTGGTTAGTATAATTGTGTAAAACTTATAGGGAATATGGGAATAAAAGGAGTACCTATAACACTTTAGGGGTGGAATGTTGGTGACCTGGGTTGATGGTCACATATACTGTGAGCTATACAAATCATCTTGACTTAAAAGAAAGTTTGGGTGCCTCCTACGGGCGATGAAGAGAGTCTATAAGGGGTCCTTGAGGAGCAAAATCCATTTATACATCATCATCAATGGTGGATGATAATGTTTGTGGGATTAGGGGAGACCATTTTATTGTCACCAACAAATGTTGATGTTGGCCTATCACCGTACTATGCTAGAAGCTATTTGAAAGCATATCTAGAGGCAATATTTTGGAAGTGAATTCAAGTGATTAAGAAAAATAGAATGGTTTTGGAGAAACAGAGTGTTTTTTAGGCATCTATCTAGGGATAGAGACCGAAATTTGGTGTATCTCAAGCTAGAGTTATAGTAGGGATAGTGCAGGGTTCTCTTACAACCCTACCTTTTAGAAGAAAGGAATCCAAAAAATGATCTTGGGGGAAATTAATGGACTCCCAAGCCAAGACAAGCTGATCTAGTGAGGCTCCTATGAATAAAATGAAGTATGTTCTAAAACCATCAACTAATACTATCTTTCCCTCTCTCTGGTCAACCTGTAGGACGCTGTGAATGTCCATGTTGATCGAGGACATGTGGTAAAAGTTTAACTGAGATGGAGTTGAGATTCCAGAGGTAGGGCTTGGGAAGATCATGGAAAATGTGAGTTTCCATGATGGGAACGTGTATCTGATGTCCATGGATGACATTTCATGCCAGTGGGGGGAGTAGATCCCTCCTTCCACTCTAGCACAATTGGTGGTTGGTGCTAAGATAAGATGGGAAGAAACATCACCTACTGATGTATCATCATCTAAGGAGGAATTTTCTGGTGAGAACACACATGACTCTAATGAAAAATAATCATGGGGGTGGACTACCAATTAGGGGAGTTCCTATGAGAGTGGATAAATTGAAACCACAAAGGATAACTTTTCTAAACTACTTGAGGTAATCATGTTTACTTACCTACCTTTCTTGATCCTTCCTCTTTATTACCCAGAAGATATAAATGAAGTTTTTTTCATATAGAAGAAACTAGAAAATAGACAAGGGGACTTGGTTTGAGTGGGATAAGGTGAAAAAATAGGTGTAGGAGAGCACACTTTAGGGTCTGTGACTGAGGTTGAAGAATCTGGTGTGACAGTTGAGGAGGTTAGGGGGCAACCTTAGAGTCTTAGTTCCTTCTTGACATCTATGGGGTATTGTGCCCTGGAATTCCAATGGAAACAACCACTACTGAGGGAGCAGCTCACCTGAGGGGGATCATCCTCAAAACCCCCTTTCTTTATGGTAAGTGTGCATCTCAATGCACTTGTCCTCATCAGACTTTCCATGGATCTCTTAGGTTAATGTTTTTTCTTTGTCCTTATACAAGTCCTACATGATCAATACAGGAGGATCCGTAATTGGCCATTGAAGAGGAAAATAGTGTTAAAGGATCCCTTTTAAAGGAAGTTCCTACCAAAAATCAAGGAATAAACCAGACTATGCTCAACTCCCATAAGAATGTTTCTTTCAAATGAGCCCGAATTTTCATTTTATGGTCAAATTGGCTGATGTAGTCTTATTTCAAGTAGTTATCAAAAGAGTGTGCACCTAGAAAGTGGCTCTATCTAGATCATCTAGGGTCCCTTCTCTAATAGATATGCCAGTACTTAAAGAACCATCCATTCAGACTAACCCAATAATTTTACTAGGGGATCTATTTGTTGCGGTCATGGGTGATGCCACTGTTGGGGAGGAACTTTATCGTGTTATTGAGGAAGGTTCAGGTTAATATAAACTCCTTTAGATTCGAATAATGACCTAACAAAAAGGATCCAAAAAATAGTATCCTTATACTTCCATCCTTGTGGCCTTCCCTAAGTACAAGTATGTACCTTCTAAAGAGAAATAATACTCTAGGTCTGATGCCTTTGAAGAAAATTTCATAGTCTAGTATAGGGAATAAAGGAACATACAATATTTCATCACCCAAACCTGGGAACTAGACCTGGTGAGTTGGATGGGTTCTCTCTTCCACTGGATCTATAATATGGACACTAGTGGGTTGGACACTCGAAGTCTCCATTTTTTGGTTTGTTATTTACTTATTGAGAGAGTGCATGATGGAAGCCAACATTTAGATGTTTCCTGGTACCTACAGAACTCTAAAAGTGCTCGAAAGCTCCAAGAAGTAAATTAGGAAATAAAATATCTATATAAGAAAATAAATGAACATTCTACCTTCCTCAACAATCAATTATAGGTTATCAATAGACTAAGGTATCAGATGTAGGAGGATGAGAATCAAAAGAAGCAGGTCATTTCTCAAATAGATGATCTCCAAGATGAGTGGGACTGATCACATATCAAATTTGATGAGATTCAGTATGAATTTAATGATGAGGAAGTAGAGCTCAAGAGGATAAAATAGGTTCTTGATGCCACATGCCAAAGGTTGTTTGAACTGTAGTGCTCAATTGAAAGAGAAAATCCATAGGGGCTATTTTTTCAGGACTCAAGAGAGGCTCCAATATATGGATAACCCTCTCCAAATGTCACAATTTTCTTGTTTTTAGATACCTTTATATGTTTATGGAAATATTTATTTTACCTCCTTTAATTATTAAACATCAATCATATTTTCAAAACAAACAATGACCAATCCCTAGTCTCACGCGATTCATTCTCAGTGTGAGAAATAAGGGATGACCATATGATTTCTCATTTGTATGAGTGTTAGATAATCATTGAACACTTTGGGTTTTCTATTGTTGACTAACCACCAAGAGTTTTAGGGTTGAGAAAATCTCTAGAAGGATAACATGGTCCCCATAACATCATATTTTCCTTTCCAATGTGTGCTAGTGCATGAATGGGATAATACCAGGGGTGTAAAATTCTAACTGAATAAAGTGAGAATGATGAATGTGAATCCCCATGCATGAAATATAGAACACAAGGGGGGTGTAATGATGATACAGGTTAACTACTAACCATGTTTAAAAACACATCATCCATAACATTATCCTGGGTTGGGTATAATGAAATGAGGGTTGACCATTTAACATTTCTAAAACACACAACCTGTCTTGAAATGTTGACTAGAGTCCTTTGGGACATTGTCCTAGGATGATAGGTGGGCCTTGGCTAGACACCATGTTGTTAGGACATCCCTTTAGATATGTAAGGGTATTTGGATCTAAATAAGTGTCATGTGAATCATGGTAATAAAGTGGTGGAATGTTCGAATGGTTTCTATTACTCCTAGAATTATGCCAGATATCTTTAAGCACATTGGGTAGGTGTATCTGTCTTGAAAAAAAGTCAAAGTTGTCTTCTAGGGGAAGCGTCATCTTGGATGTTGAAAAATGGATGAATGAATGATGTGGTAGATAACCTAAATAAGAGGAAAAGGATTCTTGGATGAGGTAATTATATTCCTTACAATTTCATGTCATGCATAGAGGATGATAAACACATAGTTTAATGTCATATGATGAGGATGGTGGACATGTGGTTTACATCGTACGGTAAGGACGATGCATTTCATAGTTTATTTTTTTATGGTTAGGATGTGTCCCACAATTTAACATAATGTGACCTAGTTGTTGCATATAGTTTATGGTTTGGTGGATAGGACCATGGAAAATAGTTTAGAGTAATGTTTCTCAGACTAAAGGGGAAGTGTCTTGAAGGGGTATTTGTTACATCAGCAGAATGGTGGGGCCTAAGAGGCCACCTAGTACTGCATAAAACACCCTTGAGACAAATCACACATATTATAAACTCATGAGTTTTTTACTTGGGTTTTGATCTTAGTTTAATTTCATAGAGTTCAGACCAGTCATGAATGGGGGCTAAGGAGACCTGGCACCACACCACATACTCCTGAGAGGATCTATGGACATTTTAAAGTCATGATGATTACACTATAATGTTGTCCAACTTGACCAAATTGGTACTCTTACAACCAAGACTCCTAATCTCACATGATCTATGATTGACATGAGAAATAAGGAGCGATGAGTTAATTTCTCATACACATGGAAGCGCATAGTAAGGGCATGGAGGAGTTGGGTTGAGAATTCCCCAAAGACCAAATTTCTTTCTCGATGCACATGGATGCATGGAGGGGTAACAGCAAGGGTTTTGGAATTCCACCAAGACATATGGTGGTATAAATAAGTTAAATCAAGATTTTTGTGGTTTGGATAAATGGAATATTGATGGAAAGTGATTTTACCATGTTCAAAAACATAGAATCCAAAACTATACCAATAGAGAATAGGGCAAGAAAATATTGGATTGACCATTGAATAAGATAAAAATAGAGAATATTCTATTTTTCTAGATATACATTAAATAATTTACCTAGGATGGTATTTTAACCATTTTTTCTAAGAAAAATTGTTGTTAGGGGTGCCCATTTGGATTTGAAGGATGGTAGAGACCAAAAATTAGAATGACTCAAAGTGTAGAGATGGGTTGAGGGATTGTCCATGTGGGATTAAAAACTTTAGGTTCCACACCATATCTCATTTATGTGCAATTATAGTGCTTGTTGGAAAGTATGATCAAAACCGCTCTTAAGGATGGGGGAAATAAAATCATATCCTATCAAGAGGCATCCCAGTTTTTTATGGGGTAATGTGAACCACTCATACTTTCAATATAAGGAATCCTAATTTAATATATGGTTATGATGTAGTTTAATCTAATTCATTGAAAACATTAGGCTTGGAAAAACACTGGTAAGGGATACCCTCTCAAACGAGGGTGTTGAATCTTATTATTATTGTATATATGAAATACCAGATTTTTCTATAGGATAAGCCCATAGTTTAAAATCATGTCTTAAGGAAGTTTGTGATTTTTCATCCCATATTTGACTTACAGGGAATCTTGTTTTGATGTAGGGTAAAATAATCCCTTATTTAGAGGCATTTTGGACCTATCCAAGGTAAGACTACAATTTAATACCATGCACTAAGGATTTTTCTTCCTCACATCATGCTTTAAGGGAATCATGGACCATTGATGGTTCAAGGTAACTAAATGGAGATTATACATGAATGGAGGCCCATTGGATATTTTGGGGTGATTGCACCATAGATTACAGATGGGTTTTATTGGATATGTAGCTGGGCCCAGAGATATAAAGTCTCGGTGTCACCACATATCCCACAATAATGGTATTCATGACATATATAGTTCTAGAAGTGGATGCACATAATTTAAGGTCATATGGTCTAGAAAATGAACAAAACACTAGTGTAGAAAATGTTTTTTATGGTGGTTATTTTTAATTTTTAACATCGGCTTTTGGATGATGTTATTATAGGACATGTTATAAATAGAGTTTTTTACATCAGTTATTCTACAATAGGCGTAAAAAACACAAATCCGAAGCGTTTTTCACATTAGTTGATAAAAAAACGACGTGAAAAACGCTTTGGAGGAGTGATTTATTTTGTCAGTTATTTAATAAAAGATGTGATATATACCCTTTCACTTCAGTTATATAATAACTGATGTCATAAATCACTCTTCTAAAGCGTTTATCACGTCGGTTATAAAAATAACCGACCTGATAAACCTGTCTGCCAAGCGGTTTTTCACGTCGATTGATGAAAAACCGACGTGGAAAATGCTTCAGAGGAGTGATTTATGATGTAGGTTATTTAATAAATTATGTGATATATACCCTTTCACATCGGTTATATAATAACCGACATCTTAAAGAACTCTTCCGAAGCGTTTATCACATCGGTTATAAAAATAACTGATGTGATAAACCTGTCTGCCAAGCGGTTTTCACGTCGGTTGATAAAAAACCGACGTGGAAAACGCTTCAGAGGAGTGATTTATTATGTAGGTTATTTAATAACCGACATGATATATACCCTTTCACATCGGTTATATAATAACTGACATCATAAATCACTCTTCTGAAGTGTTCATCACGTCGGTTATAAAAATAACTGACGTGATAAACTTGTCTGCCAAGCAGTTTTCAACGTCAGTTATTATATAACCGATGTAAAAACATATTTACAACATCGGTAATTTTATAACCGATGTAAAAAATGATCCATTTCAATGTATTACGTCGGTTATGAAATAACCGACGTAAAAACCATCTCCAATGAAGTTTTTACATCAGTTTCCAAATAACCGACGTTATAACCCATACCAATTCATTTTTTACGTGGGTTATGAAATAACCAATGTAAATTTTTTTTTGAATAAACCCGAACCACTGCTATGCCCAGCCAAATCACATGAAACAGAGAAAAATCTTACCAAACACAGACCAAAACACCCCCACCCACCACACCCCTGGACACCCCCCTCCCCCCCACACCCCTGGACAGCCCCCACCCTCTGGACGACCCCCCACACCCCTGGACATCCCCATCACCCCCTGGATAGCCCCCCACAACCCTAGAAACCCCCCCATATTGTATGCCCCCACCCCCTGGACAGCACTCCCACACCCCTGGACAACCCTGCCACACCCCTGAAACAGACCAAAAAAGTTACCAAAAATAGACCAGAACCCCCTCACCCCACTGGACAGCCCCCACCACACCCCTGGACACCCCCACCCCCTAGACTACCCCCCACCCCCTAGACTTCCCCCACCCCCTGGACAGCCCCCGACACCCCTGGACAGCCCCCACCACACCCCTGGACCCCCCACCCCCTGGACAGCCCCCACCACACCCATGGACACCCCAACACCCATGAACTCCCCCCACCCCATGGACAGCCCCCGACACCCCTAGACATCCCCCACCACACCCCTGGACACCCCCCACACCCCTGGACTACCCCCCACCCACCCACTGGACAACCCCACCACACCCCTGAACAACCCCCACCCTCTTGGACAGCCCCACCACCCCCTGGATAGCCCCCCTCACCCCACTGGATAGCCCCCACCACACCCCTGGACACCCCCCACACCCCTGGACTGCCCCCGACCACCTGGACAACCCATCACACCCATGGACATCCCCACCACCCCCTGGACAACCCCCCACACCCCTGGACAACCCCCACCCACCTGTATACCCCCCACCCCCTAGACAACACTCCCACACCCCTCGACAGCCCTCCCACAACCCTGAAACAGACCAAAAAGTTACCAAAAACAGACCAGAACCCCCTCACCCCATTGGACAGCCCCCACCACACCCATGGACACCCCTGGACACCCCTGGAATACCCCACCCCCTGGACATCCCCTAACACCCCTGGATAACCCCCCCTGGACTGCCCCACCACCCCTGGACAGCCCCCTCACACCACTGGACAACACCCACCACACCCCTGGACACCCCCCCAAACCCCTGGACTACCCTCCACCCTTAGACATCCCCCAACACCCCTAGAAACCCTCCACCCTCCTGGACAGCCCCACCAACCCCTGTACAGCCCCCTTACCTCACTGGATATCCCCCACCACACCCATGGACACCCCCACCCCTAGAATTCCCCCCGCCCCCCTGGACAGCCCCCACACCCCTGGACATTCCCACCACCCTATGGACAGCCCCCCACACCCTTGGACAACCCCCACCCTCCTGTATACCCCCCACCCCCTGGAGAACACTCCCACACCCCTGGATAGCCCTCTGACACCCCTAAAACAGACCAAACAGTTACCAAAAATAGACCATAACCCCCTCACCCACTGGACTGCCCCCACCCCCCCACACCCCTGTACTTCCCCACCACCCCCTGAACACCCCCACCCTCCTGTATACCCCCACCCCTAAGAAATCACTCCCACACCCCTGTACAGCCCTCTCACACCCCTGAAACAGATCAAAAAGTTTCCAAAAATAGACCAGAACCCCCTCACCCCACTAGACAGCCCCCACCACACCCCTGGACACCCCCCACACACCCCCTGGACTGCCCCCACCCCTGGACCCCCCAACACCCCTGGAAAACCCCCCACCCTCCTGGACACCGCCCACCCCTTAACTTCCCCACCACCCCCTGTACAGCCCCCACACCCCTAGACAGCCCCCACCCTCCTGGACACCCCCACCCCCCTAGACTGCCCCCACCCACCCACCCTCGAGACTTCCCCCACCATCCTGGACACCCCCCCACACCCCTGGACTGCCCCACCCTCGGGACTACCCCCACCCTCTTAGACACCACCCCCACCCTCTTGGACCCCCCACCCACCCACCCTCCTGTACACCCTCCTCGACACCCCCTCGGGGGGCACGCCACTGGAAGGTACTCATCACTCCCACATGAGAAGCTTAAGCTCTCAAAATGTTTCACATGTGGGAGTGATGAGTACCTTCCAGCGGCGTTCAGCCCCCTGAGGGATGGCGGTGACTCCTCTCCCACCCCCTGGACTACCCCCCACCCCCACCCCACTGGATAGCCCTCCCACACCCATGGAAACCCCCCTCACCCCACAAGACACCCCCACACCCCTAGACACCCCATAGATAGCCTCCCACTCCCCTGAACAGCTCTTGTACCCTCTTGGAAACACTCCCACCCCCTGGATTGCCCCCCCACTCTCATGTACACCCAGGACCCCCCCCCCCCCCCCCCCCACCGGAAAACCCTCCCACACCCCTGGACACCCCCAAACCCACTGAACACCCCCACACCCTTGGAACCCCTCCCCCCAGACCAAAATCCATACCAGAAAAACCATCATAAGTAGACCAAAACAATAAGTAGAGAAAAATTAAACATTCACATATATAACATTTAAAACATACAATGTAAACTTCAAAAAAAAAAAACTAAATCCAACCTAAAAAACTACCAAATACACAATTACAACGATAATATTCAAAATTACATTTTACACTACAAACAACTAAAATTCAATCAAACCTGTAAAATAATTTCACCATTCCACTTGTAAGTGTTTGATGTCTTGAGCAGTATAGGGTTGAGGGTCATCAAATAGCTACAAATTAAAAGGATAGTAGTTAACGTGTATAATGAATAAATCAAATTGAAATATTATGGCAAAGTTTAAAAGGAAATCTTACCAGGTCAAAGTTCACAACTGTCCTAGTTGTTATTATTTCATACATAAATCTTAACATATAACATCCGCATTCAATGATGCCTTGTTGTTCATGAAAATTATGTTTGAATGAGTATAAATTCAATATATTATTTTTATGTAATAAATTAAAACATACAAATTATAAATGGATATTTACCTTCACATTTACATATTTGATCTTCACACTCCTTTTCTTTGTGTTTTTTCTAAAGTAGACCCATCCCCTATTAGAAAATAATATGAATGGGGTAAATTTAAAATTCATTATAATATATAAAACTATTGAGAAATTGAAACTTAATTTTACAACATTTTCTTAAAACTTTCCTGCATATCTCCATGGACAGATCATATCCAATAAGTGTTTTCTCCCTTGGGCAAAAACCCCCTAACATCCAATGATCACTGATAAAATAAAATTTAAGGTTAGTGGGTTTTTATGTTAAAAGATAATGAACTCTTTGAGAGAGATGTGTTTCATACTTCTCACAAAAAGGCATCATCCAACATTGTGTGACTATATTCTGTTCAAGTCTTTCAGCAATATAAAGCATTCTTTGTTCCTCATCCAATGCACATGCTTCAGGGGAAATCAATTGCTGGTCCATGAATCCATATACATATGTCCGCTCATTCTTCTCACAAATGTTATAAATACACCTAATACAAAATAGACATAAGTATACATTTTTAATAAATACAACGTAGGGAAAATGTGTTAAGAATTACATGGAGAAAATTTACACCACGTTGATTCCCAACTTATCTTCAGTAACAAGCTGCATGATATCTGTTTTCACAATCCCCACAGTTATTGCACGTCCACAAACATGAGATTCCATTGGAAACTCATAATGACCTGCCAAAAAATTTGAATATCTTGACAATCTGTCAAGACTACTAGAATCTGTATCTGATGTCATAGCCATTTGTCTTTGTTGTTGTCTATACAGTATTTCTTTACCTTTGAAGTATTACTGTAAAAATAAATATAAAAATATATTAGTTTTAAAATTATAAAACAAATTTAATAAAAAAATAAAATAGAAGATATAACATACATACCTCTATGGTAATAAGTCGAAGAAGTCTGGATGGCCAAATTAAAAAATGGTTGATACTATGTCCAATTGTTGTCACCTCATCTGTAGGTAATGGTACTTGAGATGATCTATCTATAATATAATGTATAGTGACCCTCTGATTCTATACCTCTAATTGTTGATGATGAACTATATCTCCTATACAATATACCAACCCATATGAAACTATATGATGTTGAAGATCATAAAAATACAACTCGCAATAAGTAGGAAGCTACAGTGGAGGAGTTGGATAAAAAATGGGGTCTGCAGGCTGAGGTGGGGGAGTGGGAGCTACTGGCATAGGTGGAGGATAAATAATGGGGTCTGTAGGGGGAGGTGGAGGAGTGGGAGCTGCAGTATGAAATTGTATTCGCATGTCTGAAAACATAGACTGTACCAACACTCTAATCTTTTCCTCCATCATCGCATTAATATTATGAACTTCAGCCTCCAAGGATTCTATTTTTTTATAAACACCATCAACGTTATAATTTGGAGAATGTGGAAACACTTTTCTTACTGATACACCTTCCGGATATCCTCGTACACGACCAGGATGTTCAGGCTTTCCCAATGTTGCAGATAAAATATCTTGCCTCCCAACAACTGTAAAGACCCCCTGTGAGCTCTGCTCCTCAAGAGAGTCCTGTATTAATTAATTGAACATTTCTGTAATGATTGAAATTATATGAAGAAAATAGTTAACTTAAATAAATAAAATAGATATCTTACAATCCTCTCAGCTACGATTCTCTAATCTTTCGAAAGATATTTCCCTTTTTTCCCATCTGAGCTCTCTTCCATTTTTCATGTCTAGATGGAGGGGATGGAGGGTCCACCTCTCCAGAGCTTGAAGACTCAGCTCTTAGTTTTTGTAATTTTTCCGCCATCATTTTTTCTTCCAAAAATGCATACCCTCCCCAAGATAAACTATGAGGGTATACATTTTTAGATTGGATCTCCTGATGATCATTACTTGTTTGGTGTAAATTAAGAATAAGAAATCATTAACAAAACATTAATAAGATCATTTATATAATAAATCTTATAAAATTTTACATTTCCCTTACCAAAAATGACTCTTTTCTTCTACTTTAAACAAACTGTCTCCATGTGTCTTCATCTATAAAAGGATATATACAACATGGATTTTCATGACTCCTATGACTAAAAATGAAATCAGATGAGAGGATTGATTTGAAATCCCTCCATCTCCTAGAAGTCATCGATAAGCATTTATTCCTGACTCCTCCAGTGTCAGGAATATCAAATGTCATCTGATAAAGAAGAGTTTAAACATATTATATATACTAAAAACATTTAAAGAATAGGAAAACAATAGAAAAATATCTTACCAAAATCGTCTCCCACAACTGAGAGATTATCTCTTTTTCCAAACTTCTCTAGCCATCATATAAAATTCTTACTTTGCTCTTACCCTAAGTTGATACAAAAATCTTAAAATATTTTGCATTTGGACCTCTAGGAATATAATCTTCATCAAAATCAATGAGTATCCTCTGATCCTGCGTACGGGAAAGTGATAATTTTGGTAAATATGTGCACCCACATTTACCAACTCTTGAACTCTTTGTCGTAATAGGAGCACATGAGTAAGATTGAGGAACATCAAGAGGAGCGTGTGAATGTTCCTCCCCAGAGGTATGACCAATATGCTCATCTCCAGAATCATGTGGTTGATCAACCGATTGATCTTTCATTATCCTTCAAATCAATAAAACAAACATTATATACAAATTCAAATATTTTAATACTACTGTAATCATAAAATAGAAAATTTTACTAAGTTACATAATAGTAAAAATGGTTAATATGTTAAGCATGTTAAAAAATGGTAAAGATGGTAAAGATGGTCAAGATGGTAAACATGGTAAACATGGTAAACCTGGTAAACATGGTAAATTAATTGTCACTAAACAAAAATAATAGATATATAATTTATGTAATGTTAAACATGATAAATTAAACTAAACAAACTTAAAACAAACAAAAACTTATACTTATTTTGTTTTAATACATGTTTTAATAAATAAAAAACTTACAATATCTAACATTTTATGAAAAAAATAAATGTAAACAAGAAATAAACAAATGTTACCTGTAATTTTAGGAATGTACAAATGGATTGTTTTCCCAAATTCCTTCATCGTGATCGTTCCTTATGGCACAAACTAAGTCTTCAACATGATCATCATTATGTTCTCTTAATCTTTCCATGGAAGTAGGTATCTCACATAAATAAACATCTTCATTAAGTTCATCCTCACCAACATATTTTTTTTCCCTTGTAAAACAACAACCCACTACATATCTAATTTATCTACTACATAGAAAATTTGTTTTGCATGTGTTTCCATTATAAAAGAATCAACTATTTCTTCCAATCCATTCAGATTAACAAGTGTCTTTCCAAATTCATCGTGTCTGACACTGTTGTTACCGATAATCCATTACAGTTAAAAATAGGAACTTTAATTTTAAAGTAATCAACCTCCCATATGTCTTAAATCACTCCATAATATGCACTTGATGCAGAAATTGGGTTTTTGTCCTTAGCACTCGAAAAATGCATTGCTTCTGCAAACACCAATACACCACTATTCTGAACAACACTTCTGTTATCCTGAGCTTTCGTATGAAATGTATAGCTATTAATGTCATAACCAGAACATGTTATCACATTTAAACATGGACCACCCACTATCCACTTTAATTTCTCTAATACATCTGATCTACCAAGAAAGGTCTTTTTAAACCATGACAAAAATGTTTTGTTTTTCTCATTCAAAATCCACATTTCTTTCTTCTTTGGATGACATTTTTTCAACTCATTAATATGCAATGTGATATACGGTTGAGCATAAGCTATGTTATTCAAGATGTATGATTATAACTTCTTCATCTTTTCATCTTAAAATGATATGACTTTCAAGACACGAATCCCCTTTCCCTCATTATTAACTCATTCATGGCGGGATGGAGGCAAACCTATGTGCTGCGCCGCAGCCAAGTAGCTCATACAAAACTCTGCAACCTCCTCATAAATATACTTTTCAATAATGGAGGCTTCAGGTTGATATGTATTCTTAACATACCCCTTAAATATTTTCATATATCTTTCAAAAGGATACATCCAACGAAGATATACAGGTCCACAAAGCTTTATTTCCCAAACCAGATGAATCATTAAATGCACCATTATATCAAAAAAAGTTGGAGGAAAATACATTTCCAATTGAAAAAGTATAAAAATTGCATCCTTTTCCAAAATGTTCAAAGCATTCAAATCAATCGACTTATTACAAATTGAATTAAAAAAATAACATAACTTCATTATAGTCTTTCTGAAACGGATGGAAAATATTCCACGCAATGCAACTAGTAGAAGTTGTTGCATCATGATGTGACAATCATGATATTTCATACCTATCAACTTTAAGTCCTTCAATGAGACACAATTTTTTACATTTTAAGAATAACCTTGAGGCACTTTGATATCAGGAAGACACTGACAAAAGCTAATTTTCTCCCTCTTCGATAATTTATGACAAGCCGAGGGAAGAAATGTTCGTCTTCCATTAGGAGTGGGAGCTAACTCTAAACTTATTCCCATTGATAGTAAGTATAATCTTGCATTCAACCCATATTTTGTCTTTCCTTTAATATCTAAAAAATTTACAATCAAACAATCACAGATATTCTTTTCCACATGCATGAAATCAATATTATGTTTAACTTCATGATATCTCCAATATGGTAGCTCAAAAAATATTGTCCTTTTCTTCCAAATATGTCTATCATTACCAGATTTATGTGTCTTTCCCAATGTCACATCAAGGTTTTTCACCCTCTCAAAATACAGATCAGGGGATAAAGTTTTTAGAGCAATATCAAATTCTTGTGAGCCATTAAATTTCTTTTTTAGTCTTCTATAAGAGTGATCCATAGGCAAAAACTTTCGATGACCCATGTACACTATTTTCCTCCCATGATGCAATTGACAATATGACGTATTTTGTTCGCAAATTGGACATGCTTTATGCCCTTTAACACTGTATCCAGAAAAATTTCCATATGCTGGGAAGTCATTTATAGTGAACAAAAGCACTGTATGCAGCTGAAAATATTCCATTTTATAAGAATCATACACCATAATACCATCCACCCATAAAAGTTTCAAATCATCAATCAACGGTGAAAAGTAAACATCAATATCATTTTCGGGTTACTTTGGACCAAAGATCATTATACTCAACATGACATATTTACACTTCATACAAACTTCAGAAGAGAGGTTATAAATTACCAATAAAACAGGCCATGAACTATGTGTGCTACTGAGGGTTCAGTATGGATTCATTCCATCTGTGCATAACCCTAGTCTGAGATTTCTAATTTCATTTCCAAATGTAGAATATTGGTCATAAATTTTATTCAATTGTGGACAATCAGCTGGATGATGTATTTTTCCATCACATAACCACTCATAAGCATGCCATATTAACCTTTTTGAATCATGTGAATTAGAAAATAAACATTTGAAATGATGAATTATAGGAATATACCAAAATACCTTTGAAGAGATCTTTATAATCTCTACATCATCCTGTGATTTTTCTTTCACCTTATACCATGATGTCCCACATTTAGGAAACTATGACAGAAATTCATATTTCTTCCTATATATTATACAGTCATTCAGACATGAATGTATTTTCTTGTATCCCGATCCCATTGGGAATAATATTTTCTTGGCCTTATAATGTGAATCTGGAAGATTGTTATCTTTTGGAAGAATGTCTTTCATCAATTATAGCAGCTCTATAAAACTTCTATCACTCCATCCATGTTTCTCCTTCAGGTTAATCAAACTTAACACCGCCAAAAAAACCATAAAATCTGTACAACTAGGATATAATGGTTTTAAGCATAACCATATAGACGCGCAACTATCGGTTCTATCTCAATTTGTTCTGCTGCAATATCGTGAATCATTTCTTCAATTCCATCAGAGTTACCATCTTGCGAATCATCATCATTAGTGACATTCTGTCCAGTTTCACCATGCCAAATCCAAGGTCTGTAACTCGGATTAAAACCATGAAAATCAGATGATCTTTTATCTCTCTACTTTTCAACTTCTTTGTATTCAAATATTTCAGGCATGGACAGAAACAAATATCACTACTTGGAACATTTCGTTTAGAAAATTCCAAAAATTCATCAACACCTTCCTCATATTCATTACTCATTTGATGTGTTGTAATCCAACTTCGACTCATTTTTACCTATAACAAATATCAAAATTATACATCTTTTTAAGTTAAGAAAAATATATGTTTATATGAAAAAAATCATAATTTGAATGTAAAACAATTTTGAAATATAAAAAAAATCTATGCGTATTTAAAAAAATATGCTTGAATATGATTTTAAAAAGAAAATATAGTTAGATATAACAGTTTTAAATTCCATGTAATCAAAGAAAACCATGGGGCCTACAATGGTTGATATAAAATTTGAGAAAATAGAGTAAACCTGAGAATCAGATCAAATTTAAAATAAAAACTATGATGTAGAAAATCACAATGTAAATCCAATCATCACAGCACAATGGGGTCAGGATAACTACGCATATTTGAAAACCATGACATGGTCTCCCCCATAACCCATAATTTTCTCATAGTCGATGACTGGTCAAAATATATATAACCAAATAGAATCATATTGCAACACTAATATCCATGAAATAATACAATCATCATGTCATAATCTCACAAACCACGATGCAATAGTCAATCCCAACTGACACTTATCCCCCATCCCCTTAGACACCCCCTGGAAACCACCATCCCCTTGGACAACCCCCCACCCCCTGAACACCACCCCCACCCCCTTGGACACCCCTGGACACCACCACCCCCTTGGAAATCCCCCACCCCTGGACACCACACTCACCCCCTTGGACACCCCTAGACACCACCACACCCTTGGACAACCCCACCCCCTTGGACACCTCCCACCCCTCCTGGACACCCCCAACCCTCTGGATAGCCCCCCTAGACAGCCCCCAAACCCTCTGGACATGCCCCCACCCCTTGGACAGACCCCCACCCCTTGGACCCCCCCCACACACCCTTGGACTCCCCCCACCTCCATGGACACCCTGGACACCCTGGACACCCCCAACCCTCTAGATAGCCCCCTGAACCCTTTGGACCCACCCCCACCCCCTTGGACACCACCACCCACCCCTCTAGACAGCACACCCCCACCCCCTTGGACACCCCACCCCTCTTGGACACCACCCCCAACCCCTACCCCCTCAGACACCCCCTGGACACCCCCCAACCCTCTGGACAGCCCCCACCCCCAGACAACCCCCCAAACCCTCTGGACGGGCCCCCACCCCCTTGGAAACCCCCCACCCACCCACCCACCCACCCCCTTGGATATCCCCCCACCCCCTTCGACACCCCAACCCCCTTGGACCCCCCCCACACCCCTAGACTCCCCCACCTCCATGGAAACCCTGGACAGCCCCCCGAACCCTCTGGAAATCCCACAACCCTCTGGACAACCCCTAACCCCCTGGACATCCCCCAACCCTCTAGAAAGCCCCCATAACCATGGTATTTTATCCTCAAGCTACTAGTTTTGGAATATCTAGGGATTTTAACCTCAAGATACTAGTTTTGGTATCATGCCATTATTCAAAATGAAAACCATGAATTGTATCTCCTACCAGTCTATAATGATCTATTGTTCAATGAATTAGGTTTTAATAGCATATAAAGACTTATAATAGTCCATGAAAATAAGTGATGTAAATAGTTTATGGAACAACAAAAAGTGATACCCAAAATAGAAACAACCAAGGATAAAAAAAAACATTCCACCATTAAAAACCATATATACTTATAAAATAAATCACACTGGTACATAGAATGGGTGTATCACAATGTTTTAGATATAAATTTCAGTAATATAGGTGAATGAAATCATTAGTTTTCAAAGACAACAAATATTACCATAAATCTAGGGCATCCGCGAAAGAAAAACAAACGAAATAGAAGTAGGTGAGGCTTACTTGAATATTGCAAGTCGATCTAATAGATCTGGTGATAATAAATAAGATGATGATTTCAAAACTAGGTAAGAGGGTTCAAAATCGAAGAATCTTACCTAGTTTAAACAGAAAAGTCACAAAACGTAAATATAGACTATTCAGAAAAAAAAAATGAACGAAATAAAGTCGTGGGAGGATTACCTGAGTGTTGTGAGTGGAGATGATAGATATGAGGAGAGTAAAGATGATAAATGATGATGGCAAAACGAGTTTAATGAAACGAGATCGAAGAGTTGATTCCAGGTTTTCTGCGCAAGAGAGACAAGTCGCAGGTCTGTCGATCAAAAAATCAGAAATGACAATCCATGGTGCGTGATAAATTTTTTAAATGTTTTATAACGTCAGTTATTTAATAACCGACGTTATAAACTATTTTTTATTACATTTATAACGTTGGTTATTATAATAACCGACGTTATAAATGTATCAGATACCACATTTTTTACGTTGTTTATTTTATAACCGACGTAAAAAAAGCCGCGTGTTGGTTTTTTACGTCGGTTATTCTATAACCGATGTAAAAAACACATCAGAAACCAAAGTTTTTACGTCGGTTATTTTATAACCGACGTAAAAACTACCGTGTGTTGTTTTTTTACGTCAGTTATAATATAACCGATGTAAAAAATTCTGCGAGTTGGGTTTTTACATCGGTTATCAAATAACCGACGTAAAAAACGCATCAAATGCTGCCTTTTTTATGTCGGTTATTTTATAAATGACGTAAAAAATTCGTTAGATACCTCATTTTTTACGTCGGTTATCAAATAACTGACGTAAAATATTTAATCTCATTATTTTTTAAGTCGGTTATAAAATAACCGACGTAAAAAACCACATTTCACAGATTTTCACGTCGGTTATATATAACCAATCTAAAAAATGGTGACGTTAAAAACGTTTTCTGCACTAGTGAAAGGGGCATTGAAGGATGTTCATGCAATGTAAAAGTTAAAACCCAACATGAATGAGCCAAAGAGGCCCTGAACCACATGAATAGATCCTAAATCTGGTTGTGCATAGTTTAAGGTCATACAACTAGGACTATGGAAAATAGTTTAAAGTCATGTTTCTCAGACTAAAGAGGTGATTGGTTAAAGTTGTGATGTGTGGAATGTAAAAGGTGTTTGCTTCAAGGTTTCTTGTGTGAAAAAATAGGTAAAACCTAATGTGAATGATCCAATGGAGGCTTGGGTACCCCAAAATTATCGGGATACAAATAGCACATAGTTTAGGGTTATAAGTCTTGGAACAACACTAGGGCCATGGGGCCCAAGGTTTGATAAATTTATGGTTGGGCCTAGAAATGAGAAGTCTATGAATCGATATGTATCCCATAAGGATGGGAATCAATACACATGTAGTTATGCAACATGGTGTGGTAAGAGACCAACAACAGTGGGGAAAATCCTATCAGGTGAGGGAATTGAGGTATCCCATGATTATTATGGGGAATATCATGCTCAAGGCATGGGGTAAATATCATCCCTTATTCAGAGTCATCCTAGTTTCAAATGGGGTAATATCATATGTTAATGTCATTCATTGAGGATTTTTGTTTTTTCTTACCTTATTTTTCATATAGGTTATCCTTGTTTGATATAGGGTAAAACCAACTCTTATTCAGAGGCATCCTAAACCTATCTAAGGTAATGTTTTAGTTTTACATCATATGTTAAGGATGTTAGGATTTTTAGTTTAGAGTCATGCAACTTGGACTAATGGGGAAGTGAATAATTTAAAGTCATAATGCCTAGACCAGAGGGTGGATATTAGTTTAAGGTCTTAAAGCTCACACTAAGGGCTCTTAGTTTAAGGTCGTAGAGTTCAAACCATGGGGTGTGAGTCCCAAGAGGATATGTGTAGTGAGGTGGCATGAAAAACTCGATTTAAATGAGGTATGAGGAGACCTAACACCCCATAACACATTTCTATGGGGGCTCTCATATAGTCTAAATTCATGATGCTTGGAATTAGTCCCCTAATTTATGGTTCTAGAGTTCGTACCTTGTGTATAGTTTAATGTCATGTTTCTAGGATGCAGATGCACATTTTAAAATCATATGATAAGGAAGATGGTTTTATGTAGTTAATCATCATGTAACTAGGATGCACACACTCCTCACATGATGTACTACTCAAGAAACTTGGCATTAGTGGGATGTGTGATACACTCTCACTAGTGAAAAAACACAATTTAACGTCTGTTTTTTTATTTTTGATGTCGGTTTTTAACCGACGTCTATAAAGGCGATGTAAAAAATATGATTTTTAGAATTGGTTATTATAAA
Source organism: Viscum album (assembly GCA_963277665.1). Lineage (NCBI taxonomy): Eukaryota > Viridiplantae > Streptophyta > Magnoliopsida > Santalales > Viscaceae > Viscum > Viscum album. The sequence continues at coordinate 1,890,430,425 of OY728158.1, read as the reverse complement.
ACCGATGCCAAAAATTAATTTCGTTAGGTTTTCGGCGTCGGTTTTATCTAAAACTGACACTAAAACCCGGTCGAAATTGAGGTTTCTGCATCGGTTTTACAAAAAACCGACGCCGAAGGTTAATTTCGATGGGTTTTTGGTGGAATTTGTTTAGAAAATCGAAGCCAAAAACCGTGTTTCGGTGTTGGTTTTAGATAAAACTGACGCTGAAACCCCCGTTTATTTTTTTTTAAAATTTTGGCGGCGGTTTTTAAAATAACGGATGCCATAAATTAAAAAAAAATTAGAAAATTTAGAAAATTACACTTCTAAAAATATCGAAACCCCTGTACAAAAAAAATAAAATATACAGAAACAGTCAAATAGTATTTATAATTCAATAAAAACCTATAACTTACATATACCAAGCATAAACAAAAAAAAGACGACATTGAAAGTTAAAAAAAATTATAATAGACGTACCTGAAATTTACAGCAGGCTCATTGTTGGTTACTATTGAAGCATTCATTTGATTATTGGTTGGTTAAAACACATAATATATAAAAAGAGTTAGTTTTTTGAACCCATATGTATTATTATTTATAAATATTAGAATATACATACCTCAAATCCTAATCAGACTTAACAAATAGTTTGCAAAAGTAGACCGAATATGGGTTATTTCATATTGGGAATAAGACTGTGAATCATTGAATACCTACAATAATATTGAATTATATGAGTTTAAAAAATAAAATAATATGGCAAGAAATATAAAAAAATTAATACAACTAACCTTATGAAAATCATTAGTTTCCCCAGTTGTGATTATCTCGTACATGAATCGTAAAATATAATAACCACATTCAACATTTCCATTTTGACAATGACACTACAGTTATAAAACAGTAAATCGATAATAAATACAATTTATAACAATAAATTCAGAAAAAAATATAATATAAAAACTAATTACATGTACTTCCACATATTTGATTTTCTTTATTTTCTTTACTAACATGTATTCCTTGTTAAATTGTTTCCATGAACTGCATTTTCATATATATGAACTAATAATACATGTCTAAACAACGAAAATTAAACATAATGAGCTTATAAAAAATAAAAAATAAACTTACTTGTTTAATAAGGTGGAAAATGGTTTACAAAATGTTCCATATAAAGTGAAAAACCAATATAAGGTGCATTCACTTGGGAAAAATACACCTAACATCCAATGTCCCCTACAATACAAAAAGTTCACAATTAATGACATTATAATGATTATTAGTTCATAATTATGTTTATATTCTTACTTATCTTTAAATGGAAAAAACCATCATTTAATCTCTATCTGTGATAATCTCTCAGATATATATTGAACTCTATCATCATTCTTCACATTTACGACTTCCAAGGAAATGTACTTTGGATCTATAAAACTGTAAATGAATTTTATTTAATTTTGTAAAAGAATCTTGGGTAGATACCTAAATTAAAAAGAAAATACAGTTAGTCAATTTAAAACTGTCTTTTATTAAAGAAATAGAAATTCAAACATCAATTTACTAACATGGAAAACAACTACACCACACTCAGTCCGAGCACTTCAAAATCAACTAAATGCATGATATCTTCTTCCATTATTCTTAATTGATAACTTCTTCCACATATATCGGTCGTCATCCGAAACTCATAGATATAGTTCATGGAAGCAGAATCCTGAGATAATCTTTGTAACCCATAAGAAATATTAGAAGGTTCTAAATCTGACTGTTCCTGAACATTTTTTGCATTTGGGTTGTTTCTTTTACTTTTAGATAATCCTATATATGTTAAATGTCAGAAAACATTACAAGTAATTTTGAATTATTTGAAATTCATATTTAAAAAAATGAATATATAATATTAAATATAACGTAGAAGACTGTTTGGCCAAAAAAATGGCTCAGACATTCTCCAACACAGGTGATCTCCTCAGTAAGAAACAATAGTAGAGTAGTAGGATCTATAATATCACGTACTGATACTCTAACCTAACCCATCTATATAGGCTGATGATGTACCGAGTCCCCCAAAAAATGCACCTATCCTAATGCAACAATATGTACATGAGGATCTACAGCAAACAACTCACAATATAAGGCTTGATCTGAGCGAGGAGGTCGGGGCTCAAAGTAAGCAGATGGGGTAGGGTAGTCTGGGTGAGCAGGCTGAGAAGGAATAAAAATGAAAAAGGTATATTAGTGTTTATAATTTTTAAAATAGAAAATTGATGAAAATAAAATAATATACCTCAAAAGTCTGCACAGACAGGGAAGGATAAGCAGATGGGGCAGGGTAATCCGGGTTAGAAGGCTGAGAAGGCTGAAAAATGAAAAAGGTATATTAGTGTTTATAAATTATAAAATAGAATAATTGATGAAAATAAATTAATATACCTCGAAAGGCTACACAGATGGGGCAAGATAAGCAGATGGGGCAGGGTAGTCTCGGTGAGGAGGCTGAGAAGGCTGAAAAATGAAAAATGTATATTAGTGTTTATAAATTATAAAATAGAATAATTGATGAAAATAAATTAATATACCTTGAACGGATGGGCAGACGGGGCAGGTTAAGCAGGTGGGACAGAGTAGTCTGGGTGAGCAGGCTGATAAGGCATAAAGATGAAAATTTTATATTAGTTTTTATAATTTATAAAATAGAAAAATTAATGAAAATAAAATAACATACCTCGAAAGGCTACGCAGATGGGGCAGGGTAAGCAGGTGGGGCAGGGTGGTCTCGGTGATCAGGCTGAGAAGGATGAAAAATGAAAAAGTTATATTAGTGTTTACAATTAATAAAATAGAAAAATTGATGACAAATAAATAATATACCTGGGAAGGCTGTGCCGACTATGACTGTCTTAGAAAGTGTTCTAATAAAGCCTTCTGCACTGCTGGTTGAATTTGATCACCCATAGACTGTTTCATATCTTTCATCTCTTCTTTTAAGGATTCTATTTCTGGGTATCTTGATTGCTTACTCTTACCAAAAACCTTCTAAATACTAACACCCGCCTGATATCCTCCAACACAGCTGGGGTATTCTGCCTTTCCCAAAGTAGTGTCTAGGATGTCCATCCTACCCTCGGGGATAAAAGAGCCTTGTGTCTCTTGTTCATGAAGTTCATATTGAAATGAAAAATAAGAAATTTATATTAGTGTTTATAATTTATAAAATAGAAAAATTGTTATCAAATAAATAATATTTACTTACAATTCTATCAGCCACTTTCTGATCTTCCTCTATAAGATATTGTTCATTTTTCCTTATTCTTGCTCGTTTCTATTTCTCATGGTGAGCAGGAGGAGATGGAGGACAAAATTGGACCTCTTCTGAACCACTACTTGATCGAGCTCTTAATGATTCAAATTTTTCTTCAATCATTTTCTGCTCCAAATACAAATACCCTCCACATGATAACGTATGAGGGTATACATTTCTCAACTGGATATCCTGATTAGATCTCCTGGAGGCTTGTTATATAAAAATAAACTACCAGGTAATAATAAAAATATATCATAAATTTTAAAATATAAAATAATCACAATACCTGGAATTTCTATTCCTGAAGACTATCAACAAATCACTTCCATGTATCTTCATCTATAAATGGACACTTAAGACATGGGATTTCAAACCTTCTCTTTCCAAAAACATATTTGTTTGTCAGTTTGGTTTTAAAATCTCTCCATCGAACTGCCGCTAAAGATAGATGTCTTTTCTTAATTTCTTTGGTTTCCTCAAAATTTAATGTCATCTGTAATTGAATAAATTTAATATGTCATTTAAAATATATAATATTCAAAAAATTAGATAAAAGAAATCCATTAAGATATTTTACCGTCACGGCCTCCCAAAGTTGTTGCTTTGTCGTCCTGTCCACTGACTTCCAATCAGGATATAAAATACTAATCCTGCAACGGTTCTGCATAGCTATATAACTGACAAACTGAATTGAGTTTGGGCCAACTGCATTATTATTATAATCAAAATGGATGTGTACTTTTTCATCATCACGAGCAAGTGATAGTTTTGGTAAATGTGTAATACCACGTTTACGAACTTGAGAACTTGATTTTTGAGTAGTAATAAGAGAAGTATCTTCCACCGAGGACGCATCAGTAGTTCTGCAAAAAAAATTAAATTAACAGTTTTATTTCATTAAATAAGTATATAAATAAATATTTAATAATATTTCAAAATAGTTATACCTCAATAACTGCTCCTCTCTATCTGTATCTGACATTGCTACTAGGAAGTGTAAGGAAATTTTTTATACCTGCATATCATTAGAAATATGAATAATTAGAAACAAGGAAGAAAAAATAAGTAAGTGAAAAAAGAGGCATGCATTTGTAAGTTTCAAAAATGGAAACAAAATATAAATTTTTACCAGAAAAATTAGGAGACCAATTTATTATTTTCCCACATGCCTTCATTATGATCATTACATACTACATGCACTATGTCTGTCTTATACTTATTGTAATCATTTGGAAATTGCGTAATAGATGAATAAGGCTCATGTAAATCACTAACATCATCATCATCATTCTCATCACCCAAATGGTATATGTTTCCTTACAAAACAACTGACCACTGATCATTCGACAGATCAATGACATAAAATACTTGTTTTTCATGTGTTTCCATAATAAATGGTTCCTCATTATAAATAAACTTTTCAAATCAACCAGTTTAAACCCATATTCATCATGTTTCAGACCACTATTATTATCAACCCAATTACACTTAAAAATAGTGACTCGAAATTTAATATAATCAATTTCCCATATGTCTTCAAGAACTCTAAAATATGACGTTGATGCAGAAATTGGGTTTTTATCTTTGGCACTTGAAAAATGCACTGCTTCATCAAAAGCCATCACACCACTATTCTGAGTGGTACTCCTGTCATCCAAGTTTTTTATGTAAAATTTGTAGCCATTGATATCAAAACTAGACCACGTGATCACATTAAGAGATGGTCCCCCTACTAACCACTTCAATGTTTTTGATGTAGATATATCTGGGGTGACTTTCTCTTTAAAGCATGAAACAAATGTCTTCTAATGCTCAATCATCACCCACTTTTCGTTTCTTTTTTGATATCGTAACTTTAATTCAGCAATATTTGAGGATATATATGATTGAACCTCATATGTGTTATTCAAAATGTATAAATGTGCCTACATCACTTCATCACGTGGAATGAAATTTACCTTTAAAGCCTCGAACCCCTCTACATTCACTATCAACTATCATATGTCAATATACAGGGAGACCAATATGCTCCACCTCATACAAGTAATCAGTACAGAACTCAATCACCTCTTTTGATACATATTTTTTAACAATACAGGCCTCTATTTGATAAGGATTTTTAACATATCCTTTCAAAAGTTTCATATATCTTTCAAAAGGATACATCCATCTTAAATAAACAGGCCCACATATTCTTATGTCACACACCAAATGAATCAGAAGATGAACCATTATATCAAAAAAATGTGGGTGAGAAATACATTTCTAGTTGACAAAGAATAAGAGTTGATTCATTCTCCAAGACATCTAACAAATTTGGATCAACGACTTTGCTACAAATGGATTTGAAGAAATTACATAACCTGATGATAGTCTTTTATACAGTTGTCGGCAATATACCACGCACTGCTACAGGTAGAATTTGTTTCATCAACACATAGAAATCATGAGATTTCATACCTATTAATTTACAATCCTTCAATGATACCAAATTATTCACATTTGAAGAAAAACCACTGGGTACTTTAATACCATGAAGACACTGAAAAAAAATCATCTTTTCAATCTTGCTTAATGCGTGACAAGATGGAGGTAAATATGTTCTGTTTCCTTTCACAGTGGGATCTAACTCCAAATTTATTCTCATTAATATCAAGTCCAATCTAGCATAAAATTCATCTTTTGTATTTACTTCTATGTCTAACAAAGTTCCAATCAAACTATCCCATATGTTTTTCTCAACATGCATAACATCAATGTTATGTTTTATCTCTAAACATCTCCAATAAGGTAGTTTGAAAAAAATAGATTGCTTCTTCTAGATATTTTTTTGAAAACCAGAAATTCTTCTCTTTCCAAATGTCGAATCAATATCTTTCACCCTGTCATAGTATTCATCAACTGACAATGGTCTAGGGGGGAGGTTGTATTCTTGTAAAATGGTAAATGATTTTTCAATATATGATAAGGATGATCAATTTTCAAAAATCTTCTATGTCCCATATACACTGTCTTTCTTCCATTCTTCAGTTGGTAATATGAAGTTTTGTCTTCACAAATTGGGAATTCTTTATGTCTCTTAGCACTATAACCAGATAAGCTTCCATATGCAGGAAAGTCATTTTTAGTGAACATTATCATATCACACAAAAGAAAATACTCTTTATTGTATGTATCTAAAACTTTAACACCTTACTACTATAGTATTGTTAAATCATCAATCAATGGTGAAACATACATGTAAATATCATTTCCCGATTGTTTTGGTCTAGAAATCATCAAGCTCATCATAACATATTTTTTCTTCATACATAGATGTGGGGACAAGTTGTAAACTACCCGCAAAACAGGCCCTGAACTATGTTGGCTACTGAGGCCTCGATATGGATTCATTCCATCAGTACACAATCCCATTCTGAGATTTGTAACTTCACTTCCAAAATCATGAATTTTTTTATCAAAACTCTTCCACTGTGGTGAATCAGCAGGGTGACTTAAGTTACCATCAGAGATGCGCCCATCTGAATGCCATCTTAACCTTTTTGCATCAATTTAATTTGCAAATAAATGCTTCAAGAGAGAAATTATTGGAAGGTACCAAATTTCTTTAGTAGGAGTTTTGATTCTGGTACCTAAAAATAAATCAAAATTGAATTATCAGAATTGTATGCAAAAAATATTGGATGATATCATTGGAAAGTACAAAATTGATTTTTCATGACATTAGATGACATCATCTGAGAATGAATCTGAGTTGAATTTCCCATCTATCTTATAGTTTGATGTCCCACATGTAGTACAACTTGATAAATATTCATTTTCTTTCCTATACAGTACACAATGATTGGGGCAAGCATGTATCTTTTTATACCCCAATCCCATTGGGCATAATATTTTATTCGCCTCATAATTAGAATCTAGAAGAATGTTTCCTTATAGAAGTAGATCTTTTAAAATATCAAGTAAACTGGATAAAATTTTATCACTCTACCCATTTTTTGCTTTTAAGTTAACTAATCTCAAAACTGCTGATAACACTGTATATTTACTACAACTTGGGAATAATGGTTTCTCCGAATATCCATACAATCGTTCAATAGTTGGTGTTTTTTTGATGGTTTCAACACCTAAATCAGGAATTAATTCTTTAATACGATCCTCTACCTCATTATGAATATCGTTATCAACATTGGATGTTGAATTTTCAGTTCTTTCACCATGCGAGATCCAATGTGTATAATTAAGGCTAAAACCATAACAAATGATATGATCCTTGATTTATATGGAGTTTAATATTCTCATATTTACACACTTCACACATGTATAGAAAATAAAATAAATGTTTTGAAGATGTCTTTTAGCAAATTCCAAAAAAATATCAACTCATTTTTCATATTCAGTAGTGGTTCTTTGTAAATGAATCCAATTACGATCCATTAAAAACCTGATATCACAATATATTTGGTGAATAAATTAAAACATATAATCATTTAAATATATATAAGATAAATTGTAAACAAAAACACATTTAATAAAAACTATTGATAATCAGATATAAAACATTAGATATGAAACACATTTAAAAATAGTAAACATTTTATTTTCATATTATATACATGTGTGTTATATTGATATTATAATTTAATTATAATATCATTATTTTAAAATTTATTGGTTTATTTTACAAAGTTGTTACATTATTTCTATGTTTCATGTGTCAAAAGTATTGAATATTGTATTAATTTAAATTATGTAGTAAGTGAATTGGGTGAAATTTGATTAGAGTCAATGTAAAAAATATGAAATTTGTTGACAAGATATTTAAGAATGTTTTTTGAAAGAATATTTAACCATGTCCTAACACATTTAAGATAAAATATAAACTAATAATTAAATCAAATAAATAAAAAAAATTAAATGATAAATAATTTAACTACAAAATTTAAAAAAACTTACAAAATTTGAAGTTTAACCAGAATGGAGATCCTCAATCCAGACTGTGTTCTGTATAATGACTTAGAGAAACAAACACTGAAAAATCTATACCAATAATGATAATACAAACAAAAAATAATGATAAAAAGAAACTAAAATCAAACCACCATTAAAAGTCACGTAAAATAGGGTTATGGAAGAAGAAATAAATAGTAGAAGATAAATACAGAAAGGATAAAGAAGAACGCAAACTGAAAATCGTAAAAATGGACTAAAACCATCAAAAATGGCCATCCAAGATCAGAAATAGGGCTTTGAATGACGTCTCGAGTTGAAGGCACTGCCGTAGGTTTTGATTTCTAGGATCCAACAAAATGATGTTTTCGGGACCCTGATAAATTTTAAAAGACTTTCAGTGTTGTTTTTAGGAAAATTGACGCCCATAATCCTTTTTTTTAGCATCAGTTTTGGAAAAAACCGACGTAGAAAATATCAGTGTTTCGTATTTTCGGCATCGGTTTATTCCAAAACTGATGCCGAAAATAGCACTTATGGCATCAGTTTTCCTCAAAACCGACGCCAAAACATTTTTTTTGATTTTCTGCATCGGTTTTCTCAAAACTGACATGAAATATCATCGAATAATGGATTATGGCATTGGTTTTCATAAAACCAATGCCAATAAGTTCCCGCAAATACTATTTGTGTCGGTTTATAAAAAACCAACATTATTACGCTGAAGTTAAATCCCTTATTTCCACCAGTGTCTCTCCCCATAGTGATCTTTTGAATGATGTATGGTCCTTCCCACTTTCGATATAACTTTTGTAGCTTCTTCCAAGGTATCATATGTGTTCTGAGGGACAATACCATATCACCTTAGAGAAAAAATTGGAGGAGAACCTTATTATTGAATGCTCTCTCTATCCTATTACAGTGCCTCTCTAGATTAAGCAAGGCCTGAAGCCTATCCTCTTCAAGGGATTCAATATTATCTAGATGGACTTATGTTATCTTTTTTGGAATATTCTAGTCATATAAAACTATTTATAGTTAAGGAAACTAAACCTTTATGGGAAGGATTGTCTCTATTCTATATACTAGGGAATATGGGGTCACCTGGGTGGAATTCCAAGTCGTAGTTTGATAAACCTAAAGGGAATTGGGGTTATTTTTCAGCCAACTCATTTTTTAATAGACCACCATCTTCTACATAATTTTAGATGGGTTATTTTTAAATAGATAGATCTATCCTTTTTCCTACATATGGTAGTGGGAAGTATGGTTTGACCTAATGTTGTACTTGGCATGAAATCTCTTCATCTCAATGGATAAGAAGTTAGTATCATTGTTGGTGAGAATCACGTGCGGGACTCTACACCGATGGATGATATTAGGGCTCATGAATTCAATCACGGATTAGGCCTTGACTTCTAAGAAATGAATCTCCTCTTCCCACATGGATAAGAAATCCATTATGGTAAGAATGATCCTAAACTAGAAAGTTGTTGTTGGCAGATACGACCCCATGACATCGATTCCCCATACTAAAAAGTTCAAATAATACCTTGTGGTGTGGAAGAGATCTGGTGGTCGATGCACAAATTTTTCATGGATATGACAGGAATAAAACCTCTTGGAATACTCAATGTACTTATGGCCCATGGTAGGCTAGATGTAACCCATCCTCTGAATCTAGTGGGAGAGCATCAATCCTACCTAATGAGAACCACAATACCCAGCATGAAATACCTATATAACTAGTGAAATCTTATATTCTTTGATGAAGAGGAGTAGAATTATATCAAACCTATTTCTCCAAAGGGATGATTAAAGGTTATGCTAGATCTAGAGGGTAAACGTTCTTTCACACCAATAGATTCTCTCATAATCGACTCGATCTTGGAGAAGAAAGTCGTGGTTGAGATATTAAATGAAATGAGCAGTATAATCAAGAGTTTACACTGTGCAAGGAAACCTAGGGTTCCTAACATAGAAGCGTCTATTTTCAACTAGTTTACCTATCGGTTTTCATTGTTAGCTAAAATGATGGGAGAAAAACCCTCTGATACACCCCATGAATGAACATGTAACCCTAGTAAGGCTCTACAAAAGAGGATCCTAGACTATCCAAAGCATCATCACAACCATTCTGTAACCGAGGGACATGAGTCACTTTGGGATGATAAGGGAGTTGGGCCATTATCTAGTGAGTGCATTCTAGTAGGGGAATGACTTAGGGATTTCTAATGATGTAGTCGCCATTGATTTGTTTGATGACCAACTCATAGTATCCCTTTACATGTAGGTAGGGGATATAAATCTTGTGGGATATCTCAAGAAAAATGATGAGAGAATAATAATCCACCTCATTGTTGGTACAACCTTCTAAAAACAATAATAAATATGGCAAGACAGCTTACACCATGGTGATAAAGACAATCCCTAAGCTTACCCTATTGAGCTTGGGATTAGCGAGCTATCTCCCGGTTGGTCTTCAGGAGGGGAAATAGAAATGAATATTCTAATATGGCATGTACTAGACCACTATGAGGATTTACTCATCTGGTAATTCAACATCTAGGGGAATATCTTTAGGGGCTGGTTAGGCATCCAGAAAGTTAGATAACGCCTAAACATTAATGAATTTCTATGGAATGAACCTGATGATGAACTACTGAAGGATCACTACCCAGTGGTCCATATTATCTATCAACATGGGGAAATTTAGGATATAGTTTAGTAAATCTAAAAGGGACACCATCTATACCTCATGATGCTGAAAATAATGTCAGAAATTCTATACTGCAAAAACTAGCATAAGTAATCTCTTCTTGACAGAGGAGTATCTGGACTTTGTGTCAAGGAGTATGTGACTGAGAGAGTTTAAATTTTTCTCTCTACCTTCATTGTTCTTCTGGTAAATAAGGAATCTGAGGGACCATTCCAGGGTGGCCACATAGAGGACCAGAGTATTCCTTGGGACAATAAACATTAAAATCAGAGGTTGTTGGAAATACAACATAATTTCCTCAAAGTCATTCTAACACTCCTCATCCACTGGTAGGTAGTGCCTTTCTTTGTCGGGAAAAAATCCCATGATGTGTTCTATCGGTGTGTTTTGGGTGTGATTGTGTTTTTTGACAAAGCCATATGACCATGAATAAGTACAAATTGTGTTTTTTGAAGACAAGTTTTTAAGGTGGTGCAGTTTCCAAGTGTTTCCAAATTTTTGGGCCTCAAAATCAGGAATTTGTGTTTGTAAATGTAAGGTTTTATTCATAAGACTATATGGTGTGAAGAATGAGGAACAAAATCAGAAAAGGAAGATAAAAGCAGAGCCCAGGATAGGGATCACATACCATGTTCAGGAAGGGTACGTGGACGTGTACCATGCAATGAGAATAGTATGCAGGAGCGGTCTGCAAAACCAAAAGTGGTTTGCGGCGAAAGGCAGTGCGGTAAGCCGATGGCTTGTCATTGGATAAGGAGATCGACTACATAAGATAAAAGGAAGTACGTGGACCGTGTATAAAAAATGGTTCACTGGAAGGCTTGAAGTTCATGGTGGCAGTAGTACCATATGCGGTGGAGGCTATACTAAATCAAAAAATTGGTAAATCTTGGATTATTGGATTTTGTGGATATCTTTTACTATAAAAGAAGCGCTAATGCCACAAATTATAAGAGATACTAAATATCATTAGAGAAAATATTCTTGCTCCTAGATTTCAGCAATGTCTGAAGGATGTTTGTGAGGGAGAATTCTGCAGAAGCTGAAGTGGTTCGCACAGAATAAATTCCGCCGATGGTTTCTGCGGAGAACTGTAACCCAAAAAGGAGGCGGTATGCAGTGGAAGAAGGAACAGTACACTAGTGGTTAGCAAAGGAAGTCTAAAAACATTGAATAGTTCAAAGATAGAGGTTGATTCATAGAGGAGGTTCATGGAGTCTGTACGCAGAGGTGGTATGTGATAGCGACGTCGAAGGTAGTCTGTGGATGAAGGGAGGTTTGCAAAAGTGGAAGCAGTATGCGAGGATGTGTTCTACGTGCTGAACCTGATACTAAGTATGTGGGAGAAGAATGTGGTTCATGATTTACACAAGTAGTCTTCTAAAATATTAATGTCTATTTTCAAAATTATTTTCCAGTATCTGAATGTACCCAGGAAGGTGGACTTCATCTGAGGGTGAAAACGGTACTTCAACAGAGCATCTATCTAAAGTTGAGGATTCAATAATTCATGAAAATAGAGGGAATTACATGTCCATAAACTATTTTTTACCTACAATTATATAAAATTTTTGTGTATTCTATTCTAATAACAATGAGAATGGGAAGAGAAAGATGGTGACCCTTTCCACCAGCAGTGAACCAGAGAAAGAGGCATAGGGAGTGACCCTTGGGAATGCAATGAGCAGACCCTAAACCTTGTAAAGGCAGTGAGCCTGGGCATAAAAGTTCTAGACCAAACATTGTACTCATTATCAGTAGTGATCCTTAGTGAATTTGGTACATCGTAACATCACTGTTGTATTCTCCTTGGACGTAGCCCCATGAGATTGAACCAAGTAAAAATCAATGTGTCATGTTCATGATTTCATATCTATTCATATATTACTATGGGAGGAAGATATAATTGACTTTTTTTAACAATTAAACAATATCCAAAGATAAAGAATATTTAATCTTCTATACCCTAATTCACCCCCTAGGGTATTCGACCTTGTGGAACTAGAAATATTCATCATCCTTGAGAAGGTATTACACTTGTTAGATAGATTTATGATTAATCAGCATACATAGTCCAAGTTTACTTGAAGTCCTTTGATCTCCTAGAGGTTTCTTGGGGGAGGAATATGGTTGATGGCCTTGAAATTATATGGGTTGATCTCAATGCCCCTATATATGACAAAGAAGTATAGTATCATTTTTAACATATCCCCAAACACACATTTCAAGGGGTTCATCTTCAAATGTTGTGAGTGAAGGAAGAATTTTTTTTAAAGGTCTTTGATATGGTCCTAAAACTAGTGGGATTGGGCCACAAAATCATCCACATAACACTCCACTAACATCCCCTGAATTGATTTAAAAATATAGGGCATGAACTGCTAATATGTGGATCCAATATTCTTCAACTTGAAGGGAATCAACTCATAGAAAATGGTCTCTTATGGTTCCATGAATGAGATAGACTCATATTCCTCAAGGGCCATCAATATTTGATTGTACCCAGAATATGCATCCATAAAGGACAGGTCCTAGAACCCAGTTGTGGCATTAATCAATATATTTATCATTAGAATGGGAAAATCATCCTTCGACCAATGACACTTAATGTCTCATAATTTGATACAAACTATGATACTTCCATTCTTCTTTATGATAGGTATTATGTTGGATAGACACTTAGGGTATTTACCATCCCTGATGAAGTTGTATTTGATAAGCTTATCAACCTCAGCTATGACCATAGCATCATGGGAATGGTGCCTTTTTCTGGGAGGTTTCTTGAACTCGCGATGACTCTATGGGAAACAAATAAAGCGGATGATGATTTGAGGATCTAATCCTAGAAACAAATTTTATCCCCAAGAAAATACATCATAATGATGATTTAGAAATTCCACATACTAATATTTTTCCTCTAGGGGCATAGCTTCACTGATCAGTGTCAGCCTATGATCTATATCAATACCAAGATTCACATGTACCATCTCATTGAAGGTGGTGGAGACACAATCATAAAATTATGTTGGAGTGTCTTCCAAATAATATTTATCATATAGGGAAGGAGAATAAGTTGGAGGAGATAGTTTAGCTAGTCCAACTGACTTAGGGGGAGCACTGGTTCCCACTTGGGCTAACACGGAATCCCCAGTGAGGGGTTCCAATTCTACTGATTCTTTGGTGACAGATGTTTTCGAGCCAAGTGCATCCTTCGACCATGAGATCCATGCTTGATGTAAAAGAAATTGAGATGGATCAAATTTTAGATATTCAACCCTTCTCTATAGAATAGATGAAAATGTCACAAAAAAGTCTCTATAGGGTGAACTTATCAGTACCTCATATGGGTAGGGGTTCCTGGTATCACTCAGAATTATCATGTGTATGAGTGAGAGGTAATATGTGGATTTTCTATATATTTAGGGATGCAATGCCCATTAATATAGGAGATGATGAAGAAACTTCCCAAGTCTGGAATCTTGGTCACCAACAGATGGATTAGGAGAATGAAATCATCATCGAAGTCTTCCCATGGTTGGATGTGATGGTTGTACACTCAACCTCATTTGTCTAAAATTGTTTCTCCTCTATCTTATAATAATTTACATCCAAGTAGCGGGATATTAATGAGTCAAATGGGGTGCATAACCATGGAGTATTGCTACTCGACCATTGAGGGAGTACATGAGGCATTGGTGATATGAAGAGGGGACTGCCTCATGCAGATGAAGCTAGATTCTACCCATAAACATGTTGTTGGAAGTATCCTATAAGACTACCATGAATTTATAACATTCTATAAAACCTCTAAATTTTGTCTTTAACTGAATCCTACCACATGATTTCTTCTTGGTCCTATCATAACCTTGAACCTTTAGGTTGAAAGGAGTCAAATCTACCCGAGTTATCTATAACTTGTGGAGAATCTGGGATGGGATGAGATTAATCCTATAACCTATATGGATCAAGTAGCAATATACTTCTACCCCATTGAACTATCTTGTGATGTATAGTGGGTGGTTGTGCCCCTAAACGAGAGTGCACTCATCATCCCGAGAGAATGAGATGGAAACCTAACATTTATCTCACTCGATGTATTCTATTTATTTGGTCTATGAGGTGGCTACTTCTTTTTTCAATTCATGTGGGATATTCAAGACCTTTTTGAGGGTCCAATGAATTTATTTTGATAGGAATGAGCCTCAAGGATCAAAATCCTAACAAATATATTGGTGAGATGCTTCAACTTATCATACTTCTATGCCAGGTTCATATTTATTTCAGTAGGGGGATGCTCTTTAGAAGGAATCATGAAAAGTTCCACTGGCTATAATATTGGGTTCTGGATGGTACCGGTGATTTCCTACTACTGAACAGTTCTAATATCCCATTTCTAATCAGCTGACCCACTTTGAACCACTGCCAGTTGGCTATCAACTAATTGAGTTATGGATCTAGATGGACGTGGCTGATTATGTTGTGATCACAGGTGGTCTGCCTGGTCAGCTAGCACTATCAACTATGGATTATTTTCTCAATCAGTTAAAATGGTTAATGGATTCAGAAAATCTAGAATATAAAGGTTGGAGTATTATACCTTCTAAGATATGGTTGACACCTACTTCCTTGTTTAATTATCATGCACGACTCAGTTTAAGGTTTGGTCCTAAACATTCTGGTAGCTTGCATGTATTTGGACTCTTCTTTCATGGTGCTAACCAGAGGCAGATATAGAATTCTCCTACCATCCCTCATTGTTAAAAAGTGTGAAGTGGTCTACCAACTCAACAGTGTTCATAGTAGAACAACTTATATTTATCATCATAGGGGTCCTCCAATGCTGGGAAGACCTTTTTCATGATTCCCAACTTAGGAGGCATGAAATCTATAAGGGTGCAAGATGGGTTCGACATCAGCAGGTGAATTTTCATTCCCTTGCGATGTTAGAGGCCACTATTTTGAGACATGATAGGTTGTGATATAGATACAAAAGTTATGACTAGAGGAGACAAAATGACTGTAGGATTTTCTAACCTACCTAAATGGGCATAGATGACACCATGGTAGAAAGAAATTGATCTATGATCCAACTAGTCATCATACTTATGAATTTCATAGTTGGATGTTGTTTTACAGTCACCTAAGCCCTTATTTTCAGTGTTGGGCTCAGGAGAGATATACGCTACGAGTTCTTGGATGTTTCCCAACATGAAAAAAATCATTATCCACTTGGTCTCGAATACAAACCTAGAACACATAGCATTATTTGATAGTTTGTATGAGGAACCTATGGTAGATGAAGTGGTCAGGGTGGTCAGTGCATTCAGTTTCCTGGGGCTTCTTTCACTCTGGAAGATTCAGCATCCCCAACTCTAGGGTATTGAGAAAATAACCAAGGACCTTCACATACTTGATAGAATAAGTATGACTCCTCCTGTTTGGGAAGGTAACTCTAGGATCTTATCCCTAACAAGGGGATGAATCCTGAGAAGGGGATGGAGCCACATTATCTCACCTAGGAGGGTATAATTAATGATGAGATGTCTGAAGATTCTATGATGGGTGAGGTTGTGCTCGGTAAAGTTTTTTCACTGAGCATGGTTCTTCAAGAAGAGGGGATAAAAACTACAATGGATTAGGGGATTCTATTTTCACCATGAAAGTATTCTCTACTTTGGTGGATCTTATTGCAATAGCTAGAAGAGGTAGCAGGCATGTATTATTGGATTACTACAAGGTGAAAGAGCGATGTCGCACACGCTCTCAAAAGAACTTCAAAAGTGAGTTACGTTAGATAAAACTCCAAGCACAACACTCTATGAAGCTAATGTTTAGTTTACTTGGTGTAGCATAGGGGGCTAACCAAGGTCGTCTCTCAAAGGAGGAAGTGAATTAAAACATCTTATTAGAGGTATTCTAAAAATAAAATAAAAGAGAATAAAAACACTACTTGAAAGGATGGGGGTGGTTGTTTATAGTTTATGAATCTAGAAGAAGTTTGCTGGAAGAAGATTGTATAATTTTTTTGTTTTTAGTTTTGAAATGAATTTCAATTTAAATGACACAACAAGAAGATGTTTTTTTAGAAATCTATTTAAAAAGCGTAATCGATCTAACTCTACCTCTTCAATTTATTATTAATCATTATCATTTAAATTAACATTCACTTAATTATGATCCCTTAATTCGTTAAATCCCGAACCCTACGAGAATTAACTTTACCACAAAGATGATGTGAATTTAAACCTAGGCTAACTTTGGAACGTGCAATCGCAGCACCCTGCTTTGATTGATGTTCTAAGATTAGCTTATGATCAGTGGTAAATTAAGGCACATATCTATTCTAGAAATGAGGATGAATTGTGTTTAGGGATTATATTTGAACTCTACAAATTTATCCCGTGTGGTCTTGTATTACCGATTAAGATCGCGCTCTCACAATTTACACAAAATCCCGACCTCGCGTGTTTTTGTGTTAATTGTTCAATTGCTTGCTTAGTTTCTTACAATTTAAAAACATAATTCATGGATCATATTAAGTGAATTACAGTAGGCTCAATGATTCAAAATAATTAAATGAAGAGGGTAGAAGATAGATCGATCACTAAAAATTACTCTTCCATGGGTGGCGTAATCATCGTAGAAGCGTTTTGCATGTGCAAAGGTTTATAATGGGTATAACCCAATATCGCTTCTACTCAAGAATTCCAGCCCCAAGAGGAAGATTAAGAGAAGAATAAATTTAAATAAAACAGAGGAAAAGAGAAGAAATAAAAGAAGAATAAAGAAGTTTATTACACAAACAAAACAATTACAACATGAAGGAGAGAAGGAGGCTTCGATGAGAGGATCCTTGCTTCAAGAGCTACCTCTCTTACAATGGTTGGAGAATTTGGTTGAAACCAATTCTCCTCTGCCTCCAATCTCCCAATGCACGAACCAGCCTCTCCAAATGAGAAAATCACTAATTTATAGAGTGGAGGGGAGGCTAGGTTTAAAGTGGTTTCAAGTGTGAATGCAAAATCTCGGCCAAATATTTTAATGAAACTTGCACCGACCATTTGACCACCAAAACGCGTGAATTGGCCGGCCTTCCAGAAGGATGATTTGTGCCACATCATGTCCCCGAGCTTTCATCAAAATTTGGGCTCAATCCAAGCCCGTATGTAGAATATATGGCCCAAATACAGAACCTTCTCCATTCTGGCGAGCCCAGCCCAACTTTGACTTCATGGCCCAATTTCAACAACCGAATGAACTCTTTAGCTTTAGTGTCCTGAATAAAAGTTGTAGATAATTAAGTTAGAAACACTGTTACAAAATTTCAAATTCAAATAATAAACATAAAAATATATATCTTCGAAATACTACAGTGCACTATTAAGGGTAAAACTGGAATTTTCACCAAATTTTCAAATGAATGATCAAATCCCAAATATTTAATAAATAAACATGTTTAACACAATGTGAGGAAATTATATCATTTATTATCAATAAAATATTCAATAAAATAGTGTTTTATCAACTCCCCCACACTTACCCTTTTGCACACCTGGGCAAAACCTCATATCAAGTAAACATCAATATCAAATCAAAACCAATTTTAAAACACATATCTTTAAGATCAATCAATTTCACACCAAGAATCAAAAGATATCATGCCACATAAAAAACCTTATTTCAAGTTCTCCATTTATATCATTCAATATATTTCCACTTCATTTATCCACCCATGCACAAAACACTTACCTCGCTTGAATTTTCTCTCATCACTCAAATATCAATTTTTTTGCAATGTCTTTCTCATCCAAACTCATACAAGGGTCACCATAGGCTTGATAGATTCCTACATCGCTACCCGATGTGAGTCAAGGACATATGTTTATCATGAGGACTTTTCAGGGTTGTTCTGTGGCTTTCGGTTGGTAGGATTAAGATGTGAAAAACTCTGAGGCTGAATGAGGAGGGCTTGACTCTTTTAAAGCAAAATTGCATTAATCTAATTTTCACTTAAATATGGTCTTCTCTTCAATCCCCATAGTATCAATTCAGCTCCATCATCATGAAAAGTCATGAAAGGTTTACACCATTCATCATTTCAGCATAAAAAATGTCAATCTTCTAAAACATGATTTTCTTGAAAGCTCCAGATGGGCACAGCTTTCCACCTCAATTAGAAGCTCCAGAAAAGGCACAGCTTCACTTGTCATGAAAGCTCCAGAAAAGGCACAGCTTTCAATATAATGACTTTCTTTAGCAGCAAACACATCTCTTCAGAATTTAATTTTCCACCCAAAGTATCACATAATGTGGTGGTACAACACAAGACAGCTTCCCCCACACTTAAGCTCAACTAGATTATGCAATTTCACTTCAAGAGTTGGTTGGATAGGGAAAATTGGCTTGTAATGTGGCTTAACCTAACAGGTTGTGCATGGATTCTAAGGGCTACAAGGATTAAATATTCAAGGTAGGCCATTATAAAAAAGGATTCTTTGAAAAGGGGGCTTTAATACCAAACAAATGCCTCAATCATTTAAACATATGTACCTCAAACCCTCAAGTTTTGACAGGAATAGATCAAATTCTGGTTAAATCAAGTATGGTTTGGTTCTCTCAAGAAGTGAGGTGAATGTAAAGAATATGAAAATAATGGTTCAGAAGCCTCACAGGAAAGTGATTACAAATTTAAAGACAGTGAGATGTGGCATGGGATTCAAAATTCGGTGTACTTTCCATGAAATTACTAAATATTTGAACTTGAAACAAAGTCATTTCAGCATTCATGTAAGCTTAGTTTCAAGGGGTAAATTGTTTCACTTATTGATATGGATTTAAAAATGGTGATGAGAATCATTTCAGCTCAAAAGTTTCAAAAACACACAGAAAATTGTAAAATAAACACACAAATTTTGAAAGACACACAATTTTTTTTTTTTTTTTGGTTTTTGTTTTTTTTTAACAGGAAAACAATTGAAATTACTAAACTAAAAGGTTCCCTCCCCCACACTTAAAATATTGCATTGTCCTCAATGTGAACCCGTGAGATGATATATGCATATGGAATGCAGAATTTTTCAAATATGACAAATAATATAAAAGTGAAAGGGTTAGGAACAGCCTGATGTGATCAAGTGATGATGGGGTCATGCAGTGTGATAAAATCCACTGCATCAGTAGGATGTCCCTCAATGTATCTCTTCAAACGTTGCCCATTGACTGTAAAGATCCTTCCAGTGTCCTCTTGTGTGATCTCCACTGCACCATAAGGAAAAACATTAGACACAATATAAGGACCTAACCATCTGGAACGCAACTTACCAGGCATCAACTTCAGTCGTGAACTATAGAGAAGGACTTTCTCTCCAATATGAAACTCCCTTTGTTGGACCATTTTGTCATGAGCTGCTTTTGATCTTTCCTTGTAGAGCCTTGAGTTCTCATATGATGACAGGCGAATCTCCTCAAGCTCTTGAATTTGCAACTTCCTTTGAATTCCAGCTTGGGCCAAATCCATGTTACATTTCTTTATAGCCCAATATGCCCGATGCTCGATTTCCACGGGGAGATGACACGCTTTCCCAAAAACAATCCGAAATGGGGACATACCAATGGGGGTCTTGTATGCTGTCCTATAAGCCCACAATGCATCATCCAAGCGCTTGCTCCAATCCTTCCTATTTGGCTGCACGGTTTTCTCCAAGATTTGTTTCAACTCACGATTTGAAACCTCAGCCTGGCCATTTGTTTGGGGGTGGTATGGTGTTGATGTTTTGTGTGTCACCCCATACTTTCGAAGGAGGGAAGCAAAATTCCTATTGCAAAAGTGTGTCCCTTGGTCACTGATGATGGCCTTTGGTACTCCAAACCTGCAAAAAATTTGTGCTTTGACAAAGTCCACAACAACATGAGAATCGTCAGTCCTGGTGGCCTTGGCCTCCACCCATTTACTCACATAATCAACAGAAACCAAAATATACAAAAATCCAAATGAACTAGGAAAATGACCCATAAAGTCGATGCCCCATACATCAAAAATCTCACAAAATAGTATGGGTTGTTGGGGCATCTCATGTCTCCTAGAAATGTTCCCAGTGTGTTGGCAACGAGAGCATGACTTACAAAACACATGGGCATCATGGAATAATCTAGGCCAATATAATCCAGAGTCCAAAACTTTCCTAGCTGTCCGTTGGGGTCCAAAGTGTCCACCACATGCAAGTGTATGACAGAATTGCAAAACAGACTCAAACTCATGATCAGGAATACACCTCCTAATGACTTGGTCACTACACATGCGCCATAAGTATGGATCATCCCAAACATAAAATCTTGACTCACTCTTTAATTTTTGGACTTGATGTTTCTTCAAATTTACTGGGATTTCAGAGCCAACAATGTAATTAACTAAATCAGCATACCAAGGATGCTTACCTGAGATGGTATAGAGATGCTCATCGGGGAAAGTGTCCTGAAGTGGTACCTGGTCCAAGGTGTCACCCTCTAGTGTGTGAGTAAGCCTACTCATGTGGTCCGCCACCAAATTCTCTGACCCCTTCTTGTCCTTTATCTCAAGGTCAAACTCTTGAAGAAGGAGCATCCAACGGATAAGTCGTGGCTTTGCATCTGGCTTCTTTAGGAGGTACCTCAAAGCTGCATGGTCAGAAAAAACAACTACTTTAGAGCCCAATAAATATGAACGAAATTTATCTAAAGCAAATATAACAGCAAGAAACTCCTTTTCTGTTGTGGTGTAGTTTGATTGGGCTGAATCTAGTGTCCTCGATGCATAGGCGATCACATGTGAACGTCCCTCCACCCTCTGAGATAAGACAGCTCCAACCGCAAAGTTGGAGGCGTCACACATAAGCTCAAAAGGAATCTCCCACCGTGGGGGCTGTATGATCGGTGGAGTGGTCAGACACTTCTTTAGCTCATCAAATGATACCCTGCATGAATCATCAAAATTGAAGTCAATATCTTTTTGAAGCAATCGAGATAAGGGTAGAGCGATCTTACTAAAATCTCTGATGAAGCGTCGATAAAATCCAGCATGTCCAAGGAATGATCGAACATCACGCACACATGAAGGGTAGGGTAAGGATGAAATGATGTCTACCTTAGATCTATCAACCTCTATCCCATGTTTTGACACTACATGCCCTAAGACAATGCCATGCTCTACCATGAAATGACACTTTTCAAAGTTCAGGACTAGATTCTTCTCAATACAACGATTCAACACATTTTCCAAACTACTTAGACATTCATCAAATGAAGATCCATACACTGTAAAATCATCCATAAATACCTCCATGCATGTCTCAATAAAATCAGAAAAAATACTCACCATGCATCTCTGGAAGGTACCTGGGGCATTGCAGAGTCCAAATGGCATCCTCCGATAGGCAAATGTCCCAAAGGGACAGGTGAATGTAGTCTTCTCCTGATCCTCCGGAGCTATAGGAACCTGAAAATATCCAGAAAATCCATCCAAGAAACAATAGTGTGTCTTCCCAGCTAGTCTCTCAAGCATCTGATCAATAAATGGGAGGGGGAAATGATCTTTGCGAGTGGAATGATTTAGTTTCCTATAATCAATACACACGCGCCAACTGTTTTGTACCCTCATTGGAACTAACTCATCTTTCTCATTTTTAACAACAGTAACACCACTTTTCTTAGGCACAACCTGAATAGGACTTACCCACTGAGAATCTGAAATGGGATAGATTATACCTGCCTCGAGCAATTTTTCAACCTCTTTTTTAACAACCTCCAGAAGGGTTGGATTGAGTCTCCTTTGTGGTTGCCTCACCGGTTTAGCTTCATCTTCCAAAAGAATCCTATGCATGCAAATGGAGGGGCTAATACCTGATATGTCAGCCAAGGTCCACCCGATTGCCCTGATGTTCTCCCTCAAAATATTCAAAAGTTTTTCTTCATGTTCAAAAGAGAGATTGTTAGCAATGATAACAGGTAATTTTTCACCACTTAACAAGTATGAGTATTTGAGATTTGGTGGCAATGGCTTTAGTTCCAGTGATGGTGGCTGCTGAATGGATGGAAGCATGAGTGGTGTAGACATCTGTGCACAATCATACATATCATCTGAATGACAGAACAATGCATCAAATCCATCAGAAAAATTAGCAGCCATATCATAATCAGAGTATACATGCTCAAAATTCGAATATGATTGGACAAATGAACCAATCCCAAGATCAGAAAGATCATGAATTAAAGGGGATGAAGTAGAATGAGACATCAAGTTGGACCCAATACTCATTATTTCATTAAGAAGTGAATAGTCCCCAAGAGATTGGGAATCAAAAATAGAGGGACTATCACATGGAGACTCAGAATGAGAGAGAAAGAATGCTGAGTGTTCCTCTGGTGGGTACTTCATAGAATCCAGGATTTTAAACCTCACGATTTCATCCCCGAATTCCATGGAAAGAGTACCCTCATGAACATTGATAATGGTCTTAGCAGTTTTGAGGAAGGGTCTACCAAGAATGATAGGGGCATGAGAACTTACCTGGTCATCTTCCATGTTTAGTACATAGAAATCAGCAGGGAAGATCATGTCCTTTACCTTTACCAACACATCTTCAAGGACACCAGCCAGATATGCTGTAGCTCTATTCGCTAGCTGCACCACTACCCTTGTAGGCTTGAGCTCACCAATCTGCAATGAAGAGAAAACAGAGTGAGGCATCACATTTATTGAAGCTCCTAAATCACAAAGAGCATCAGAGAAGTGAAACTCCCCTATGGTGCATGGGATGGTGAATGTCCCGGGATCCTTGCACTTTGTTGGCATTGCTAGAGTTGGTGTAATGAGTGCTGAGACATTCCTTCCAAGGTTGATCCTCTCATTTCCCTTGAGCCCTCTTCGATTGGTACAAAGTTCTTTTAAGAATTTGGCATACCTTGGGATTTGCTTAATGGCTTCAAGTAGAGGAATGTTGATCTCCACACGCTTGAATGTGTCCAAAACCTCCTTTTGCATTGCTTCTTCAGCCATCTTCTTGGTTTGAACAACCCTGTTTGGAAAAGGAAGGGGTTTAGGAGGAACATCATCAATCTTTTTCTTACCTTTATCTTTCTCCTTGGATTGCTCATCAGTTGGTATGGAATGCGGCTTCTCTGAAGTTGAGGTGAATCCCGGTGGAATGGTAGGTGCAGATGTATCGTTCATTTGCTTCCCACTTCTCAATGTGATGGCACTAACATTCCCCTTTGGATTTGGAGTGGGTTGGGAAGGTAGATTTCCAGAATTCTTACTCACAAGTTCATGGAGGGCGGTGGCAATCTGACTCATTTGAGTCTTCAACTCTCTCAGCTCCGAACCTTGACTCTTCAGCTCATTCTGTTGATTAAGAACAATTTGCTTCAAAAGATCATCAGTATTAGAATCTACCTTTGGTGGATGATTCCCTTGTTGCTGACTTGTTGATGTTTGAGCTTCAAATCTCCTTTGGGGTTGTTGGAAACCCTGCTGGTAAGGCGGAGGCTGCTGGAAGTTTTGTTGAAAGGGTGGCCTTTGTTGTTGTCCAGAGCCATACCTCATGTCCGACTGATCTTTCCACCCTTGGTTGTATGTTGGATCAAACTTCTTTTGGGGATATGGTTGTTGTTGTTGCTGCTGAAATGGTCTCCCAGGGAACACTGCTGCACAATCTTCTGTTTCTTGGAGTTGTGGGCAACAGTCAGTTGGGTGGCTTGTCTCAGTGCAAATACCACAAGGCCTTGAAGGAGGGGGTAGAGATGTCTTTTGTGCCAATGCAATCTGCCTCACCATAGTTGTCAATTCTTCTAACTTAGTATCAATCAAATGACTTTCAAGAGAAGAAGGACTTACTTGATGTACTCCTCGAACATGTGGTGTACCTCTATCACCAAATTGTTGGGAGTTTTGGGCCATCTTGTCGATCAATGCTCGTGCAGCTACTGGTGTCTTGTCCACCAATGCTCCTCCAGCTGCAGCATCCACCATGCTCCTCTCCATGGGTGTGAGTCCTTCATAGAAGTACTGAATGAGGAGTTGCTCACTGATTTGGTGATGTGGGCAGCTTGCACACAACTTCTTGAATCTCTCCCAGTACTCATACATCGACTCTCCTTGGGCTTGCTTGATCCCCGATATCTCCTTTCGAATGGATGTTGTCCTTGATGCTGGAAAAAATCTTTGCAAGAAAAGACGTTTCAAATCATTCCAACATGTTACATCTTCAGGTTGCAAATAATACATCCAATCTTTTGCAGCTCCATCAAGTGAGAATGGGAATGCTCTTAATTTAATTTGATCTTCAGAAACATTTCTTGGTTTTAAAGTTGAGCAAACCACATTAAATTCCTTAAGGTGTTTGTTGGGATCCTCACCAGATAAGCCATGGAACTTTGGAAGAAGGTGAATTAATCCAGATTTCAATTCAAAGTCCGATTCGAGATTTGGGTATGCAATACAATTTGGTTGATAGTTAATATCAGGTGCAGCCAATTCTCGAATGGTTCTATTAAGTTCATTTCCATTATTATCAGCCATTGGTTCCTCTTTTATGTTTGAATTTGAATTGCTTCCAATTTCAATGTTCTGATATTGGAGTAATTCTCCAACTGGTTGAATGTTGAAACTTCCCGTAGATTGAGAATGTCTGATTCGTGCCCTAAGGCTACGTTCAATCTCAGGGTCAAGATCTAAGAGATCTTCGGGATTAGTTCGTGTCATAAATCAATGAAAGATGAAAAGAAGGAATGTGGACCATAGTAAAATAAAAATTAGAAGTTTGAGTTGATGGTCCAAAAAGAAGTAGAAAGAGATAAAAGAAGAAGAAGAAAGAAAAAAAATCAGATTGGGTAAAGACGGAAGAAAGAAGAGAGGAATAGAATTAAAATGTAAAATAAAATAAATACCTCTAATTGGTTGAAATAATTACTTGCCTCCCCGGCAACGGCGCCAATTTGAAAGAGCGATGTCGCACACGCTCTCAAAAGAACTTCAAAAGTGAGTTACGTTGGATAAAACTCCAAGCACAACACTCTATGAAGCTAATGTTTAGTTTACTTGGTGTAGCATAGGGGGCTAACCAAGGTCGTCTCTCAAAGGAGGAAGTGAATTAAAACATCTTATTAGAGGTATTCTAAAAATAAAATAAAAGAGAATAAAAACACTACTTGAAAGGATGGGGGTGGTTGTTTATAGTTTATGAATCTAGAAGAAGTTTGCTGGAAGAAGATTGTATAATTTTTTTGTTTTTAGTTTTGAAATGAATTTCAATTTAAATGACACAACAAGAAGATGTTTTTTTAGAAATCTATTTAAAAAGAGTAATCGATCTAACTCTACCTCTTCAATTTATTATTAATCATTATCATTTAAATTAACATTCACTTAATTATGATCCCTTAATTCGTTAAATCCCGAACCCTACGAGAATTAACTTTACCACAAAGATGATGTGAATTTAAACCTAGGCTAACTTTGGAACGTGCAATCGCAGCACCCTGCTTTGATTGATGTTCTAAGATTAGCTTATGATCAGTGGTAAATTAAGGCACATATCTATTCTGGAAATGAGGATGAATTGTGTTTAGGGATTATATTTGAACTCTACAAATTTATCCCGTGTGGTCTTGTATTACCGATTAAGATCGCGCTCTCACAATTTACACAAAATCCCGACCTCGCGTGTTTTTGTGTTAATTGTTCAATTGCTTGCTTAGTTTCTTACAATTTAAAAACATAATTCATGGATCATATTAAGTGAATTACAGTAGGCTCAATGATTCAAAATAATTAAATGAAGAGGGTAGAAGATAGATCGATCACTAAAAATTACTCTTCCATGGGTGGCGTAATCATCGTAGAAGCGTTTTGCATGTGCAAAGGTTTATAATGGGTATAACCCAATATCGCTTCTACTCAAGAATTCCAGCCCCAAGAGGAAGATTAAGAGAAGAATAAATTTAAATAAAACAGAGGAAAAGAGAAGAAATAAAAGAAGAATAAAGAAGTTTATTACACAAACAAAACAATTACAACATGAAGGAGAGAAGGAGGCTTCGATGAGAGGATCCTTGCTTCAAGAGCTACCTCTCTTACAATGGTTGGAGAATTTGGTTGAAACCAATTCTCCTCTGCCTCCAATCTCCCAATGCACGAACCAGCCTCTCCAAATGAGAAAATCACTAATTTATAGAGTGGAGGGGAGGCTAGGTTTAAAGTGGTTTCAAGTGTGAATGCAAAATCTCGGCCAAATATTTTAATGAAACTTGCACCGCCCATTTGACCACCAAAACGCGTGAATTGGCCGGCCTTCCAGAAGGATGATTTGTGCCACATCATGTCCCCGAGCTTTCATCAAAATTTGGGCTCAATCCAAGCCCGTATGTAGAATATATGGCCCAAATACAGAACCTTCTCCATTCTGGCGAGCCCAGCCCAACTTTGACTTCATGGCCCAATTTCAACAACCAAATGAACTATTTAGCTTTAGTGTCCTGATTAAAGTTGTAGATAATTAAGTTAGAAACACTTTTACAAAATTTCAAATTCAAATAATAAACATAAAAATATATATCTTCGAAATACTACAGTGCACTATTAAGGGTAAAACTGGAATTTTCACCAAATTTTCAAATGAATGATCAAATCCCAAATATTTAATAAATAAACATGTTTAACACAATGTGAGGAAATTATATCATTTATTATCAATAAAATATTCAATAAAATAGTGTTTTATCACAAGGCTTCCTCTAAACTCTAGGTATTATCATAAAATCCTTGAAACTCACCTTATAAGTTCTAATATATGAGGGTATGTACTAGAATAGTCTTGAAATTGCCCATGCACATCATTAGAAACTACTTTTGAGTCAGCAACATGTTGAATGTGTACATGATACCATTCCATAAGGTGAAAAAATATGTGACTCGCTCATTAGGATTTTTCTTGCACTTGAAGAGATAAATAATAATTTTCTTTCACATAGTTGAGCTGAACTAGTAGAAAGATTTTATGTGAAGGTATTCCCATATAGTAATGAACCCAATGGGTAGCTAGATCTAACAAAACAAAATAGGACCTTCCTATGTCTCGAGGAAACATTGGGACTTAGTGGACGATTACTACTCTGGGGTTCCCAACATTGGTCCATACCTTGAGATAAAGTAGTTTAAATGCTACAGTAGGTCACCCATCCCATTGAATGGGGAAAATATTGGGTTCCCAAAATCTAGGGGTTCTCGCATGTCGTCCCCCTATATTGGATATGGCTTACCATAAGGTGGGATCGCCACTTGCCGCATTTATAGGGCCTTGAGGTGAGTGGTTAGAGCATCTATCAAATCATTCTAGAAAGGTACCTATCTTGATAGGTATTCCTGACCACCAATTCATTCTAAGGATCATCAACTTGGTAATCAGGATTAATGACTAGTGGAAAGACATGACCTTGATCCCTTGGGAATAATCATGTTTCTTGGGCAGGTTTAGTGACTCATGCCTTGTTTTCTTTCCATACACCCCAACCTATGCTATGTATAGATGCAGAGGGTTACTGATCTTGACTAGGGGAAACCATACAAGGATAACCTTCTATTTTTTCTCCACTGGAGGGGAGAAGGGATCTCTTGGTGTGATATCATGATATGATCATTGACTGGCCATGTAATTGATGAAGAAATTTTTGTTCTCTATAAACTCTGGGAGTAAGAAAGCTATAGTGGGGTCTACATTTGCTGCCATCACAACCACATTTATATTGAAATGCCTAACATTCTATTGTCCCTTGTTAATTTTCCAATGGGCTAGAAATGATGGATCGTGATAGGGATCCCCAAGGCCAAGTTCCTGACTTCACTAGAAGGTGAGGGTGCCTATATGAGGGTCTCTTTGTTACTATTCTTACCCATGGGGATGGTTTCCCTTAAATACTTATGTCAGTGTCCCTATTCTCATTAAGCTTGGGAACAACCATTTTTACCATGAAAATACTTGTAGGAGCATTTTAGTCGACGATGGGTAAGTCAATTTGTCGTAGGATAAGGCTGAAATGAAGAGCATCGTACTGTCCCTAGTCCCAGATCTGTACATGCGAACATGCCTCTTCCAAAATCTGGTGGAGATCTTTAGGATCTTTTCCCAATGATGTTGGAGGGAATGACATTATATAGACGAAGCGGGGTGCTTAGGCACTAGAAGCACTTCCAATTCAACCCTTCAGCATTGTTTTGTGAGGTCATCAAGGTGCCCCTGACTTCCTAGCTAAACCAACTGATGACCACGGAGGAGTTGCAACATCTTCCAAATGATATGGAATAAATGCACAACCTGACCCTCATTAATAGATTCCATAATTTCAAATTTGCGAGTGGATGGTAACCAAAATATAATTTATAGCTGATCAGTGGCTAGGACCTTCCACAGTCTATCTTGTTTGGAGGTAGGAAAAAGTTCTTGGTCATCCCATTCCCAAATCATCACTTTTTTGGAGATGAGAGGTGGCATCGATATGGATTTATTTGGAGGATGAATAGACAACAAATGTTCCACTATGTGAGGTAATTATTCACTTCACACTGGGTTGTCTCCTGAGAGTGGTACCAACCGTATCACCACATCCCAATAGGATGTAGTGATCACAAATTTCTTCTATGAATGGGATTCGGTTCTCATCGGTGGCTCATCCAGTTTATCAAAATATGTGGAGGTCATACCTAACCAGAATAGATTTCCATTATCTTAGGTAGAGGTAGAGAGGTAGACTAGTGATGGTGGGGATGGTTGCACCATGATCCCCTAAAAGGGGACCAGAGCTTCCTCCACCTGCATGTACCTATAGAGGGATCTAGGGACCCTGTGTATTTCACCTTCGGATATGGAAAATTTCACCTTTTAGGATCCTTCTTTAGACTCTTGAAATTGATGTGGGAACACCATCACTGATTCTTCAGTATCCTCAAAGTCAGATAGGTTGAAGAGGTCAACAATGGCTTTGTGTTTCCCAAGATTGTGCTTACGGTGGAGGGTGTTCACCCTTATTCCCTGATATAGTTCTTCAAGGTATGGTACTTCCCCAGTGTGGGGGAGATCACCTTAATAGTTTTTTGAATCATGAGGAAGGTCCTAATGCTAGATGAAATTGGCATGTGGAGGAACTCTATGTTATAAGGTGGGAGTATGGAGGCAACCTCTATACTGGTAGGTGCTGGAGTAGTAAGGATCTCATCATGGGTTTACGATGGTGTGAGGAGGACCTTCACATTGCATCTCATCATTATGGTTTGGCCTAAAATAGATTTAGGTGGTTCCAGATCTTGACAGAGTGAACCCGTCCTACCTATGAGGTGACTGGGGTCTCAATCCCAATCAGGAGAAAACATATCCCAATTCAAGGATCTGGTGGAACAAACCTCCAGTGGTGATAGAAAATGGAGCCATAAAAGATGATCCCTTATTAGGAATTCTCATGAACTGTCCACCTACAATGTCATTGGGTGGTTTGAAACAAGGATGTTGGATTGGTGTTAAAGTCTTTATGTTCATCAACCTAATGGAATGGGCTTTGCTGGAACTAATGGGGCCTAGTGGGAGCCCTCCTTGGTGGATCTCAAGTAGTAGTTGTATTCGGGGTGACTCAAGGATCCCCCACCTCCTTAGAATAGGGGATAGACTCAAATGATCACTCTTAGTAGTGACTTCAGAATCGATTGGATGTTAAAATGGGGAGTGGTTGTTCCATGCACGACCCTTGGGGGAAGTGGTGTCGGTGAGGCGATTTTACTTCTAGGTCATGGTGGGCCATATCCATTGTAGTAATTACCCCTCCAGCTCATACTAACATACAAGGGTGTCAATCACCCTTAGTTGGATGATCGCTGAGGGTGAGATGGGCCATTGGATCCCAATAGCCGATGTCATAACTAATTTCATGGTGGGGTTGGAGTTGTGTGGGATTTTTGCATTTGTATTTCTTATGTCCATCACCAATGGGATCTAGGTTACTAATTCCCGATAGTTTATATCCTATAATGCATGTAGATTTATCTATTAGTATATATACAAGGAAATTTGTGTCTTATGTATAACGACCCATACTTTACATACATTGTTAATACTTCGAAATTGAAGCACACTTATTACAACATATGACAAAACCACAAAGGACCGTATAGGTATAGTGTCTTTAGAAACTGGGAAACATAAACAACTGGTTCATAAATATTCTACAGTGTCTCCCATTTATTTCATCATATCTAGGGTCCCTTTTAGCATATTCTACTTAATATCCATCTTCCTGACCTGGGGAAAAGAAAACATAAAAGGGTGAGCTCAAATGCTCAGCAAGGGCAAATAAAGGAAATAAAAATCATATCATATCTTTATGAAAATCAAAACCTGCAAAAGAGATCATAATATCTTAACATGGAATAAATCATAGAAGTGAAAATGAGATCCCCATAATCATAACATAAAACTTGAAACTTTGTGGCATGCACACATAATCATGGAAAATCATTTCTTGTTAGTCATGACTCATTGCCAAGACTATCTTAGTGGACAAAGTCCCTTTCTGAACCGAGTTCACTCCTCGTTTCAGTCCTGTTTCACTGAACCGAAATAACCTTCCGTTCCAGCCATGTCTATCTCATGAGATATAAATCTTTACCCAATGCATTGGAGGGAGATATAGGTCCCACCCATCTTATAATGAATCCTTTCTTATGTGTGCCACATAATCATAAAACATACATCATCGCATAATACATGTAACAAAAATGGGATTCTTGAAACATCATGACATCATAAATCAATTCATATAAGATAAATGAATTCATAAAAATAATTCCATCACAACATGATCAAATCAATGTAATAATAGGGATAAAAAACAGAACCCTTTATTATCTTAGATGGAAAATAATTTTGATAAAACACTTGAACTCCATTCTTGAGGAAAATATCCTTTTTTCTTCAAAAACATTTTTCCCTTCATAACATGTCATACAACTTTAAAATAAAAGAAGTTGATTAAAAATAAACTTGAAAACTTGTAAAGGAAGATTCTTGGAAATAATGTTTTAAAAATCCATTCATGCCGTATAAGTTAAAAAAAACATTCTTCGTACTTTTGTCGGAAAAGTCAAAAAGTACCTCGTACGAAAAAAACGACAAAAGATTCCTTTCATATTCTTTACTAAAAACTAATAGAAGGGTAAAATTGGATTTAAACTATTGTAAGTGGATGGAAACAATATTACATATTGATGGAACATGGATGTGGATGATAAAATACACCCCAATAAATACTTACGAATAAACAATCTCGGATAAAAATGAGATTGTGATATTTCCCTTACCTTAGGTCCGATTTGCTTTGTTCGTGTCCGAAGCTCCTGTATAATGGTTTAAATAATGTTATTGACTTATTCCAGAATCATACATATTGATATGATATCATATATGGTCATATTATTAGCTTCTTGTTAGTAATATTTCATTGTTACTTGTTACTCGGGTCTTTATAACTTTTTGTTCTTATGCGTGTTTTGTCGAATAAATTCTTATTCTTATCTTTAGGTTATAGATAATTCATTTACAGAATGGTATTAGTGTAGTATATACCATATTAATTCATTCAATTCATTTATATAATCATTATGAAATGAATATCATGTAGAACGAGTCGCATCACATCGTGGAGACGGTATTCCGTACGTACGCACGAGTGATGATATCGTTCCTATGATCGTGGAATTGTATTGGAGTATATATATATATATTATTTAAGTATCAATATTACTTCATAATAATCATATATAGTTACTTATTACACCATTATAACCATCCTTGTAAGGTGATGGTGGAAAAATAGATTACACCACGGCGTGGAGACGGTATTCCGTACGTACGCACGCGCGGTGATTTCATTTTTCCGTAGGATGGATAGAAGGTGAATTAGGGTTGTTTAATATTTATAATAACATATCAGTATGTAATTAATACTGATGTTATTACTTTATCATGAAACAACTAAAGAAGAAGAAGTTGAAGAAGAAAGAAATTGAAAAGATCGGTAATGGATATTACCTCTTCTTTGGAACGCCTCTTTGAATCCTCCACTTAAGGAACTAAGATTGGTCTTTGGAGAAGACCAGGACCTCTAGGATTATTATAGGGAAGTGTAGAGGAGAAAATGGCAGGGGTTGGCCGAGCTTGAGTGCTCAAATTGGTGTGAGGAGGAGGGGGAGGAGGTGCCCTTTTATAAGGGAGGAGAGGGGCACCTTAGGAATATCTCAAAATATTATTTTATATTAAAGTCAAAATCGGTTTATAATGGTTCCAAAGGGTCTTATTTCGAAGCTAAAGTGGGGATGGGTCTAAATCCTATCAACCAATAGGATTTAGACAAGTTTAGGGTATTATTTTAACCTTATCAATTAGATTTAACTCTAAGTTAATTAATTTAACTTTTACCGTGTCTTTTTGTTTTCTTTCACTATATGGTTAATACACTTACTATAACATGCCAAACGAACCCCAAATTGTTTATTATTAATATATATATCCTTATATAAGTCATTTGGCCGAACCTTAGATTTTTAGGAATAAAATAACAATTAATAATATAATATTTGATTTAAAAACTATTTTGTGTCAATTTTGACACTATTTGATATATGATTTTTGTGAAAGTCATAACAGAATTATATGTTCGAACCAAGTTGATTAAATCAACATTAATATATCATAGTAACCTAGAAAATTATTGTAATTCATAAAAAGTCTTAAATTACATTTATTTTGGTATTTATATTATCAATTTTGTCAATATTTCATTAGTAAGATAATTACTGCATCATCTTTGTGTCATAAATAAATTAAATTATTTGATGTCTAAAAATTACAAATAAAATATCATCATGTAGGAAATCTTTTTAGCTTTCTAATGAATATTTACAATTGAATTTATCTTATGTATAACCCTATATTAAAAATGATTTACTTATTAAACTTTGATTTTAACTATTTTAACCCTTCTTTAAATAAATTAATAATAAATGTCCTAATCTAATCCAAGTGGGCCTAAATGGTCATATTTTATTCCTAAGTTTGTTTTTGGTCGAATTACACTTGTACAATAGAATTAGGACATGTGTTAGGGTAATATTAATATCATATTTACCCTTAGTTACCCTATTTACTATTAACCGCGGTAAAAAAAAGTAAAAAGTTACTATTCAAAAAAAAATTATTTTTATCTCATTGAACCACATTTTACTTACTGATATCAACCGTGTCTGTCGGATTTTCGAAATTCCATTCACAGAAGCGGTAAAATTAAGTTTTATGCAAAATTCAGTTTTTTAACCTACCACTTAGTGGTTTCACTATTCATCAAAAATTGAAAGTTTTCAGAAAAATACCAAAATTTCACCCGAGGATAATTTCGATATTCTGAGTCCAAAAATGAAGTCCATTTTTAAAAATAAAATTTATAAAATTTCAAAAAGTGGTTATTACTATTCATAACGGCTAGTTTTAATAGCATATTGTTGTTTAGTGAAACTCGTTATTGCGTACGACGCAAGCTATCGAGGAAGGTCGTGATTGCGTGTAAAGCAAGCCAAGAAAGTGTTGTGTAGAAAAAGATCCCTTTGATGATTTATATAACATAAAAGTCTCAGGTGTTACATTCTACCCCCCTTAAAAAGAATTTCGCCCTCGAAATTCGTCACTTTGCAACAAACAGATGAGGATACTTCTCCCTCATCATATCCTCAAGCTCCCATGTAGCTTCTTCAAGTTGGTGGTTTCTCCATAAAACTTTCACCAAGCGAGTGGTCTTGTTTCGTAGGACTTTTTCTCTACGATCCAGAATCTCTATCGGCTGTTCTTCATAAGAAAGATCTTGCTCCAGCGGTACAACTTCTGAGCTGAGTACATGTGAAGGATCTGGTATGTACTTTTTCAGGAGAGATACATGGAACACATTGTGAACTTGAGAGAGATTCGGTGGAAGCGCCAATCGGTAAGCTACCTTCCCAACACGATCCAGTATTTCAAAAGGACCAATATATCTAGGGCTCAACTTCCCCTTCTTTCCAAATCTCATAACCCTCTTCCAGGGAGATATTCGTAAGAACACTTTATCGCCCACTTCAAACTCTAGGTCTTTTCTTCGGTTGTCGGCATAACTTTTCTGTCGACTCTGAGCTGCTCTTATGTGTTGTTGAATAGATCTGACCTTTTCTGCCATTTCATCAACGAGATCAGGTCCTAATAGCTTTCTTTCCCCAACTTCATCCCAGCAAGTTGGAGTCCTGCATTTCTTTCCATAGAGAGCTTCATAAGGAGCCATCTGAATACTGGAGTGAAAGCTATTATTATAAGAAAATTCCACCAAAGGTAGGTGTTGATCCCAACCTCCTTTGAAATCCATAGAGCAAGCTCTCAACATATCTTCTAGGGTTTGAATTGTTCTCTCAGACTAACCGTCTGTCTGGGGATGATAAGCAGTGCTGAAACTCAACTCTGTATCCAGAGTATACTGAAGACTTCGCCAGAACTTCAATGTAAATCTCGGATCTCGATCAGATATAATAGAAAGTGGTACTCCATGCAATCTTACCACTTCCTTTACATATATCCTGGCAAGCTGATCTAGAGAGAAATCCTCTCTAATAGCAATGAAGTGTGCAGACTTTGTAAGACGATCAACTATGACCCAGATAGCATTATTGCCTTTGGATGTTTTAGGAAGTCCTGTGACAAAGTCCATAGTGATGTTTTCCCATTTACATTCAGGTATGGGTAATGGTTGTAACATCCCCTTAGACTTCTGTCTCTCAGCTTTAACTTGTTGACAAACCAAGCATCGAGAGACATATTCAGCAACATCTCTTTTCATGCCATCCCACCAGAAGTACTCTTTCAGGTCCCTATACATCTTCGTGCTTCCAGGATGAATAGAGAATGATGAACTATGAGCCTCATCCAGCAGCTCATTCTTTAATTCGGGGATGGGAGGAACGCAAACCCGATTCCTGAACTTTATTATCCCATCACAATCAAGGTTGAATTCAGGAACATTTCTCACCTTCTTTTGTAACTCGACATCTTCTTTCTATGCCTCTTTAATCTTCACATGTATAGATGGTTGAACATTCATTTGAGAAAGATAAGATTTTTCCCCTTCCATTATAATTCCAAGATCCATCCTTTTTAAATCCATAAATATTGGATCTTTTGTGATCCTCATCATGGATAAACTAGCATGGTCTTGTCGACTTAATGCATCTGCCACCTTGTTTGCTTTCCCAGGGTGGTAATGGATTGAGCAGTCATAATCCTTAATCAGCTCCAACCATCTTCTTTGACGCATATTCAACTCCTTTTGTGTGAAAATATACTTTAAACTTTTATGATCAGTATAAATATCACACCTTTCACCATAAAGGTAATGCCTCCAAATCTTTAATGCAAAGATTACCGCAGCCAACTCCAAATCATGTGTTGGGTAATTTTTCTCATGGATTTTCAACTGTCGTGAGGCATAAGCTATCACCATATCATTTTGCATAAGAACACACCCCAATCCCTTCTTGGATGCATCACTGTAGATCACAAACCTTTCTCCACTACAAAGCAGTGTGAGCACAGGTGCACTGGATAACCTTCTTTTCAACTCCTTGAAATTCTCTTCACATTCCTCTGTCCAGACAAACTTAACTCCCTTCCGAGTCAACTTGGTGATTGGATTAGATAATCGTGAAAAATCTTTTACAAAATGTCGATAATATCTAGCCAAACCAAGAAAACTTCGGATCTCAGTTACTGTTGTTGGTCTTGACCATCTTTCAATAACCTCTGTTTTTACTGGATCCACAGATATCCCCTATTTTGAGATTATATGACCCAAAAAATGCAACTTTTTGAAGCCAAAATTCACACTTGGTAAATTTGGCATAAAGCTTCTCCTTTCTCAAGGTCTTCAGTATAATTCTCAAGTGATCTTCATGCTCTTCCTTGCTCTTTGAATAGACAAGAATATCATCTATAAAGACTACCACAAATTGATCAAGATAGTCTCTAAAGACTCTATTAATTAGATCCATGAAGATAGCAGGGGCATTAGTAAGACCAAATGGCATCACTATAAATTCATAGTGTCCATACCTTGTACGGAAAGCCGTCTTTGGTATATCCTCCCTTTTTACCCTTAATTGATGATACCCTGAACGAAGATCAATCTTGGAAAAGTATTGAGCTCCGCGTAGTTGGTCAAATAAGTCATCAATGCGTGGGAGATGATATTTTTTCTTGATAGTGATCTTGTTAAGTTCTCGATAATCAATGCAAAGTCTCATTGATCCATCTTTCTTCTTAACAAATAGAACAGGTGCTCCCCAAGGTGACGCACTAGGGCGTATGAATCCCTTATCAAGATTCTCTTGGAGTTGCTTCTTCAATTCCTGCAACTCAATTGGGGCCATTCTATAAGGTGTCTTTGAAATAGGCAAAGCACCCGGTACGAGTTCTATTGAAAACTCAACTTCACGATTTGGTGGAAGACCCGACAATTCCTCCGGAAAGACATCATCAAACTCCCATACAATGGGCATATTCTTAATCGTGAGTTTCTCACCAACCATTTGAGATAAATAACCTTCATTTAGTGGAATCAATACCCATAAGATGGAAGAAATCTCCACTGGAAGGTTATGTTCATCCTTGCATTGATAGACGATCGTAGATTGATCTGGAATATGAAATGTGACTTCCCTTCTTTGGCAATTGATATGAGCTCCATGTAGAGAAAGCCAATCCATGCCAAGAAACACATCAAATTCCACTAACGGAAGGATCACAAGATTTGCAGGAAGCACTTTCCCACAAACTTCGATCGGAGAAGAATTATAAACTTTTGATGCGATTGATGTGCCATTAGGTGTTGTCACAGCTAACTCAACATCTAATTGTTGAGGTAATACGGTGATACCCTTAGAAAAGTCTTCAGAAATAAAAGAGTGGGTGGATCCAGAATCAAATAAAACATTTGCTACTTTAGAGTGGATGGTAAGTGTACCTTTCACCACATCGTTATCGTACTCCACATCGCTGTTAGAAAATGCATGTGACTTTCCTTTGTCTTTAGCCTTAAGAGTTTATTGACGTCGACCATCATCATCAACCCTTGGATTTGGGCATTGATTGGCATAATGCCCCATCTCCTTGCACTTGAAACATTGAAGTGTAGTAGGTTCATTCTGTGTATCCCTTCCTTTGTTTGCGTCATTAGACATCTTCTTCCCATTATCACGGCATTCAAATGCCCGATGACCTTCTTTTCCACATTTAAAACATTTACTTGTCCCTTTAAGACAACTCCCTCCATGTTTCTTTCCACACTTTGAGCATAAGGGAAAGTTCATCTTCTTTTCAGTGTGCTCTTTAGAGTTTCCTTTGAATTCCATCTTCCTCTTCTTATCAAACCCATGCGACTGATGGGTTACTCCAATCTCCATCTCGACTTTGAGAGCACATCGAACGATTTCCTCGTAGCTATTGAAGTCCCTTATGGCTAACGCCCTTCGAAGACTTGGTTTTAAGCCACTAAAGAATCAATCGATCTTACTCTCAGGTTGGATAATAATACCAGAAGCGTACCTTGCAAGTCTTGTAAAATTTGCTTCATAGGTACCAACAGATTCATCATCCCTTTGCTTCAGTTCAAGAAACTCTTTCTCCATCTTTGTTCAGAGAATACGAGGGAAGTACTTATTGAAAAATAAGTTCTTGAACTCGTCCCATTCCATAGACTCAATTTCATCCCTTTGCCTCGTATTCTTAACAAGATTCCACCATTGATCAGCATCTCCTTCCAAACGATACACTGCTAGGATGACTTTATTATGTTCAGAACATTGAAGAACTGAAAATATCTTTTCAGTAGTACTATTCCATTGTTCAGCAACTAATGGATCAGTAGACCCGCTGAAAGAAGGTGGACGCTGCCTCATGAAGGATTCAACAGAATGTTGCTCCCTCCTTTGCTCGTTTGGAAATCCTGCATGATTCATAGCTTGAGAAAGTTGTGTGAGCATGGCTACAAGATTTTGCATTCCATCTCCCATATCGTTTGGTTGCTCAGGGGGACAATCATTGCATTTCCCATCTCATTCCGCATTAACACGGTTCCTTCGGGTTCCAGCCATTGACTAAAACCAAGAAGAATAGTGTGAGCAACACTAATTATAATAGGAAACCACATAATTCAAGAATAAAATTTTCATGCTTAAGGTCTTATCCTAGGTTATTCAAGGCCATTTCTAAAACACTAAGATTGTGTTCTATGCTTAGACTTATCCTTAGGGTTCTTACTAAGGATTTCACATCCTAGTTTCCAAAGGTTGACTATACCTTTCCTCTGATACCAACTATAACGACCCATACTTTACATACATTGTTAATACTTCAAAATTGAAGCACACTTATTACAACATATGACAAAACCACAAAGGACCGTATAGGTATAGTGTCTTTAGAAACTGGGAAACATAAACAACTGGTTCATAAATCTTCTACAGTGTCTCACATTTATTTCATCATATCTAGGGTCCCTTTTAGCATATTCTACTTAATATCCATCTTCCTGACCTAGGGAAAAGAAAACATAAAAGGGTGAGCTCAAATGCTCAGAAAGGGCAAATAAAGGAAATAAAATTCATATCATATCTTTATGAAAATCAAAACCTGCAAAAGAGATCATAATATCTTAACATGGAATAAATCATAGAAGTGAAAATGAGATCCCCATAATCATAACATAAAACTTGAAACTTTGTGGCATGCACACATAATCATGGAAAATCATTTGTTGTTAGTCATGACTCATTGCCAAGACTATCTTAGTGGACAAATTCCCTTTCTGAACCGAGTTCACTCCTCGTTTCAGTCCTGTTTCACTGAACCGAAATAACCTTCCGTTCCAGCCATGTCTATCTCATGAGATATAAATCTTTACCCAATGCATTGGAGGGAGATATAGGTCCCACCCATCTTATAATGAATCCTTTCTTATGTGTGCCACATAATCATAAAACATACATCATCGCATAATACATGTAACAAAAATGGGATTCTTGAAACATCATGACATCATAAATCAATTCATATAAGATAAAGGAATTCATAAAAATAATTCCATCACAACATGATCAAATCAATGTAATAATAGGGATAAAAAACAGAACCCTTTATTATCTTAGATGGAAAATAATTTTGATAAAACACTTGAACTCCATTCTTGAGGAAAATATCCTTTCTTCTTCAAAAACATTTTTCCCTTCATAACATGTCATACAACTTTAAAATAAAAGAAGTTGATTAAAAATAAACTTGAAAACTTGTAAAGGAAGCTTCTTGGAAATAATGTTTTAAAAATCCATTCATGCCGTATAAGTTAAAAAAAACATTCTTCGTACTTTTGTCGGAAAAGTCAAAAAGTACCTCGTACGAAAAAAACGACAAAAGATTCCTTTCATATTCTTTACTAAAAACTCATAGAAGGGTAAAATTGGATTTAAACTATTGTAAGTGGATGGAAACAATATTACATATTGATGGAACATGGATGTGGATGATAAAATACACCCCAATAAATACTTACGAATAAACAATCTCGGATAAAAATGAGATTGTGATATTTCCCTTACCTTAGGTCCGATTTGCTTTGTTCATGTCCGAAGCTCCTGTATAATGGTTTAAATAATGTTATTGACTTATTCCAGAATCATACATATTGATATGATATCATATATGGTCATATTATTAGCTTCTTGTTAGTAATATTTCATTGTTACTTGTTACTCGGGTCTTTATAACTTTTTGTTCTTATGCGTGTTTTGTCGAATAAATTCTTATTCTTATCTTTAGGATATAGATAATTCATTTACATAATGGTATTAGTGTAGTATATACCATATTAATTCATTCAATTCATTTATATAATCATTATGAAATGAAGATCATGTAGAACGAGTCGCATCACATCGTGGAGACGGTATTCCGTACGTACGCACGAGTGATGATATCGTTCCTATGATCGTGGAATTGTATTGGAGTATATATATATATTATTTAAGTATCAATATTACTTCATAATAATCATATATAGTTACTTATTACACCATTATAACCATCCTTGTAAGGTGATGGTGGAAAAATAGATTACACCACGGCGTGGAGACGGTATTCCGTACGTACGCACGCGCGGTGATTTCATTTTTCCGTAGGATGGATAGAAGGTGAATTAGGGTTGTTTCGTATTTATAATAACATATCAGTATGTAAGTAATACTGATGTTATTACTTTATCATGAAACAACTAAAGAAGAAGAAGTTGAAGAAGAAAGAAATTGAAAAGATCGGTAATGGATATTACCTCTTCTTTGGAACGCCTCTTTGAATCCTCCACTTAAGGAACTAAGATTGGTCTTTGGAGAAGACCAGGACCTCTAGGATTATTCTAGGGAAGTGGAGAGGAGAAAATGGCAGGGTTTGGCCGTGCTTGAGTGCTCAAATTGGTGTGAGGAGGAGGGGGAGGAGGTGCCCTTTTATAAGGGAGGAGAGGGGCACCTTAGGAATATCTCAAAATATTATTTTATATTAAAGTCAAAATCGGTTTATAATGGT
The DNA here is from genome assembly GCA_963277665.1 of Viscum album. NCBI lineage: Eukaryota > Viridiplantae > Streptophyta > Magnoliopsida > Santalales > Viscaceae > Viscum > Viscum album. The sequence goes on along the minus strand of OY728158.1, from coordinate 1,890,388,757 downwards.
TACAAAGGGTCTTATTTCGAAGATAAAGTGGGTATGGGTCAAAATCCTATCAACCAATAGGATTTAGACAAGTTTAGGATATTATTTTAACCTTATCAATTAGATTTAACTCTAAGTTAATTAATTTAACTTTTACCGTGTCTTTTTGTTTTCTTTCACTATATGGTTAATACACTTACTATAACATGCCAAAAGAACCCCAAATTGTTTATTATTAATATATATATCCTTATCTAAGTCATTTGGCCGAACGTTAGATTTTTAGGAATAAAATAACAATTAATAATATAATATTTGATTTAAAAACTATTTTGTGTCAATTTTGACACTATTTGATATATGATTTTTGTGAAAGTCATAAAAGAATTATATGTTCGAACCAAGTTGATTAAATCAACATTAATATATCATAGTAACCTAGAAAATTAGTGTAATTCATAAAAAGTCTTAAATTACATTTATTTTGGTATTTATATTATCAATTTTGTCAATATTTCATTAATAAGATAATTACTGCATCATCGTTGTGTCATAAATAAATTAAATTATTTGATGTCTAAAAATTACAAATAAAATATCATCATGTAGGAAATTGTTTTATCTTTCTAATGAATATTTACAATTGAATTTATCTTATGTATAAGCCCATATTAAAAATGATTTACTTATTAAACTTTGATTTTAACTATTTTAACCCTTCTTTAAATAAATTAATAATAAATGTCCTAATCTAATCCAAGTGGGCCTAAATGGTCATATTTTATTCCTAAGTTTGTTTTTGGTCGAATTACACTTGTCCAATAGAATTAGGACATGTGTTAGGGTAATATTAATATCATATTTACCCTTAGTTACCCTATTTACTATTAACCGCGGTAAAAAAAAAGTAAAAAGTTACTATTCACCAAAAAATTATTTTTATCTCATTGAACCACATTTTACTTACTGATATCAACCGTGTCTGTCGGATTTTTGAAATTCCATTCACAGAAGCGGTAAAATTAAGTTTTATGCAAAATTCAGTTTTTTTAACCTACCACTTAGTGGTTTCACTATTCATCAAAAATTGAAAGTTTTCAGAAAAATACCAAAATTTCACCCTAGGCTAAATTCGATATTCTGAGTCCAAAAATGAAGTCCATTTTGAAAAATAAAATTTATAAAATTTCAAAAAGTGGTTATTACTATTCATAACGGCTAGTTTTAATAGCATATTGTTGTTTAGTGAAACTCGGTATTGCGTACGACGCAAGCTATCGAGGAAGGTCGCGATTGCGTGTAAAGCAAGCCAAGCAAGTGTTGTGTAGAAAAAGATCCCTTTGATGATTTATATAACATAAAAGTCTCGGGTGTTACATTATGTCCCTATATTTTCCAATATTATAAATATAGAGTGATCCAATCTAACAATGTCATAGACTGAGGATGAAAAACTATTAACTGCACCAATTTCTAGTGAGTTTCATGTTGGGCCCACTATTTTCTTGGTGGGACCTAGCATCAGATACCTAGATCCAGTGACATGTTAATCTGCTGATTCCCCAATGCTATTAGTCCCCATGTTGAGGATAATATTTAATCATCAAGTTCACCATTTATATCTCCAAAACATTCATTGGGGCCCGCCCTCACATCAGTACATGAATGTGAACACTAGATACTATAGGATCCCATTCTCACTTTCCAAAGGTATGTGTCTTTCATCACTTTAAATGGTGATGTATTCTTCTTGATTGAAATTGGATGATGGTATGTCAGTTCCCCCTTCCACGGATTCCTCCTTGGAACTCGTCACCTAGTCAAGCTCTCCCTCATAGATTTAACTCATGTTCATGGAACTCATTCTCAGTGTTATCTCTTCATGAACATCGGTTAATTACACTAATTGTATCTTGAAACTTCTATCTGGATGGGGAAGCAACCTTCGGTCAGGAGAGTAGTCACGTTGACCATCACTAGGCATGTCTATACACTATGAGAATTAGTCACATGTGAATCATCCTCTTGGAAGGTCATCTCATTGAGATATCTTAGGTGTGAAACCCAATGCATCCCCTATCAATCATGAGGTAATGATTTTATAGTCATAAGTCATTCAAGGATTTTTTACCTTAGTTATCCCATGTATTTCAAGAGGTAGCTGACGCCATGGTATCTTCCAATGATTTCACCCAAGGCATCCCATATTTTTCATAGAGTGTGTATTACATGACATGTCACAATTTTAACACCTTTTGAAGATGGATACGAGGTTAATTTATTGTTGGGACATGATGGTTGGTAATGAACTATAGAGGCAGACTACAGAGGAGCGTCCTTATGAGGGAAGATGTCACAACCAGATGGCTTAGGGGAGAATACCCCTAGAGTAAAATCCTATATGGATGGATTAGAATCCCCCCTTAGGTGGATCTGGGTGGTATGTATCAAGGAGGGATGATGTCTCACTTGAAAGGTATACTGATGTATCATAATTTCTCATGAGATGGATCCATGAGTTATATCCCTAATAGGTAACACCTAATCTTACCATTGGTCAAGATTCACCGTGAGGAGGACCTGAGGCATTGATCAGAACACCCCTTAGGAAAAATTAAGGAGCTAATTCCCTAGGACAGAGCACCTAAGTTTACCATTTTTTAGGATTCCCCTCAAGGCGGACCCAAGGTGTTGCTCAAAAATCTCATTGAGTGTGATCAGGGAGGTATGAACCTTGGAGGGAGAACCTGAGTTTACAATTATTTGGGATTCCCCTTTAGGTGAGCCCAAGGTGTTTATTATAACACTCCTTGAGGCAGATCAGGTAGGTACATCCCTAGTAGAAAGCACCTAAGTTTACCAATGTTCGGGATTCCAAATGAGGTTGTCCCAAGGTATTGATCAGAATAACCCTTGAGGCGGATCAGGGACGTATGCCCCTAAGAGGGATCACCTAAGTTTACCATTATTTGGGATTCCCCTTGTTACACCCTTGAGACTTTAAAATATTTTCATTTTAGAATAATTTTTTTTGGAATTCTTTATACACAATATTAATCTTATGCTACATACGACACTGAATTAACTTGTGTTACACACAAGACTGATTTTTTCAACCTTTTAGTAGACAAAATATATTAAAACTTAATTTTAACACTTTTATGAATTTTATTTTTTAAAAATAATCATAATTTCTGAATTCATACTGTCAAAATTATCTTGTGGTGAATTTTTGGGTTTTTTCTTAGAAACTTCATTTTTTGATGAATAGTGAAAATTACTGCAATTTAGTTGAAAAAAAAATTTTAGTTTAAACAATTAGTAATGATAAATTATATTTTATATTTATTTTAGAGTAATATTATATAAATATACATCTATTTATATAGTTAAGTTAATTATAATCAATTTTACTTTCAAATTGAATATAAAAACTTAACAAACTTTTGAACATTTTTCTACTATAAAAACTTGTTATTTCACCCCGTCTACAGGATTAGCATTAATATTAATTTTCCCACTTATGTTATTAGAATTTTTAAAATCCTAAACACACAGATGTAATTAGTATTATATTTATATTTTAATATGATCAACTTAATTTTTTGACCAAAATGATTAGTGAATGTGATTAAGATTAATTATGTTGATTAAGGTATGATTAAGCTTAATAAGGGTCTAAATATTAATATTAAGGACCAAAATGATTTGGACACTTGTCCAAAATCCATTTTAAGCTAATAATTTTACCATTTCTCCACTTGGTTCCAAATATATTGTTATTGGGATATTATTAAATGAAATTTCCTTGTATAAAATGTTAAGTAAACAGACAAAAATGAAACTTTCCTTACCTTTAACATTTGTAAAATTTTGAGATATGTGAAAAACATCACATTTTAGTTTAAAAATACACTTTTGTAATATAAATAGTTTATTTTTATTATAATAAATTATCTATTATTTTTAGAGACGGTTTAGGTACATAAAATTGTTAAGAAACGTCAATGTAGTGATTATTTAGTTATTAATTAACTAAAATAAATGATACTATAAATATTAAAAATGAAGTTAATTGATTGAATTATTGTCTTTATTTATTTTTTTATATGAATATATAATTTTAAAAACATGTAAACCTAATATATTTTAATTCCAATATAATATTTATATTTTAAAATTAACATTATTATTATTTTACAATAAGTGAATCTTATTAAATGATTTAAAATAAATAAAAATCCTATGTTCTGAAAAGTTATTTTTAAGTGTTAATAAATATTAAATATAATATATTAATGGAGAAATTAATCTTTTATAATTAACATATTGACCCATATTATGTAAGTACTTTGTTAACGCGGTTTGGGTTCAAGCATCATTTTAACGCGTCACATGCGCTTGTTTTAAAATTAATTTACAATACAAATGGGATTTTAATTTTATAAATTCGTTATAATATTAATAATTCAGTGGATATATATTTTCTAATAAATCTCACATTAATTTAGTCTTAATGGTTAAATTAATTAGATTAGAAAACTAGATTCTTTAGTAAAAACCAAAAATAATAAAATTTTGGAATCTTAGAAGTTAAGGATCCAAATTATTAAAATGAACATATTTTTATGTGGATGAGGTTTTTTTAAACCTTAATTCTCCTTTAATACATTATTTTTTCATTTTTAGTCTCTTTAGGTAAGATAGAACACCCATTATTGAATACCATTTTGTATTTACAAAAGTGCCACTCCCCCTTACCTATAAAAGGCCGCCACCTCTCCCCATTCCTAACACCTCTAAAACCACCTTAGTTCGACCAATACCTACCCAGATATTCTATCAAAAATCCTCCCATATACCTATAATAATCCATTTGGGAAGAAATCTTTCCAATAAAGCCTTTTTGTATAAACCAAAAGTAGTTACCCGATTAATAAGTAATGCCTTCTCTCATGCTTTCTAATTTCATTTTCATTATTCACTACATATAATATTATTATTATATGATTACATAACAACAACAGTATGATAAATATACTAGTATGTTGTTATTATAAGGTTTCAAACTACACTTACACACACCTCCATCTAATGAGTAATGAAAATACTTTTTCTGTGTACAGTGAAATACAACCTCATGAAATGATGATTGTTCAATTTTTCCCTTACACCTTTCATGGTGGACATTATGATGGAAACTATATAATATATATATATATATATTATTTCTTATTTCTTATGATTCTGTAATTTTTACTTGGAACATACCTTTATGCTATTCAAGTTGTGTAAATACGATAATTTTGTTTGAGGAAGTGTGGACTACCACCCCCTCAAAGCGATATGACTCGTTCATGCCATACATGAAATGTATAATGTGGGTTTTAAATAAATATATATAACACATATAAAATATATATTATAATATAATTATAATATAAATATGTATAATTATGTTTTAATTATTTTAATACAACAAAGAAATGAAATTAGTGTTCATGATTACGCACGGCCTACTGTCTCCATGAACGATGCAATTCATTTCTAATATCAAAATATTATGTACTATTATAAATACATATATAATGAATATATATGATAATTGAGTCATGTTTCACATTCTGGAGATGATGAAACCATGATATGTTTAATAAGAACAACAAATAACAAGTCAAAACATTCTTAAGAAAACTAGGAAATTAACACCCAAAAAAATTAAAATAATGAAAGTGTCTTAACAAACAGGGAATAAAATATTTTTAATAAGTTAATATATGATATTATAAACATGATTTTGGTTCTGTTATTAGTTAGTAACATATTTTAGACCACTATATAGGAGGATAAGGACCACACAACAAAAAGTAAGGATAAGGTAATGAATTTCATCCCAACTTACTTACCATTGAGATTTATATTTTTTATGCACTAATTCACTCTTATTTAGTGTATATGATTCCCCTAGACAAGTTATACCATAAATATAATTTTTCTCATTATGTTATAAGTTTCATTTAATTCACGAGGAATTATGATTTAAATGTTTCAATGTGGTATGGGACACATTGGAATGTTTAAATATTATTTATCCTCAAGATTGTTTTAATGTCAACAAACCTTGTTGATAATTATGCTTATTTGAGGTATTATTGATAAATTATTATCTTTTATTAAATATGGATATTTTTTAAGGCACATTATTCATGAATATGAGAAATTCCTTGGACTGGTACAATAGGGGTGGGGCCTAGTTATAGATATCCCCCCAATGCATTAGTAGTCTCATGAGATGAATCATTTGGCAAATCATATGGGTTTTTACCCTACATTTTGTAAAACGTTTTTTTGAAAGGTATTGAAGGTAAAAGAAACTATAGAACTAGGAAACATGGAATCCAATAACTAATAATTACCTTCATTTATATTTAGTTATTATTCATCCATGAGATTTTGCGTCGACATATCTATGGATGCATTTAGTTTTCATGATTCAGATATTATTCATCCATGAGATAGTGCATAAAAATATCTATGGATACATTTCATTTTTAGTTAATTGATTAAATGGCATGTGTTTCCATTTCCTAACTTTCCATACAAATATTTCCTTATCTATTTATTTGAATGGAATGTGTTATCAGTTATTCACCTTACCATGTTAATGTATTTCTATTGATTCATTATTACTTTTGTATTTATTAACCTTACTGAGCATTTGATCTCACCCTTATTATATTTATTTTCCCATGTTATGAATCATATATCCTTGAATAAGTATTTATGGATGTATTTTATTTCAATTATTTTGTAGAATTTTTTTTTCCAATGTATTATGGGCATCATGTACGTAATCTGGATTTCCAAGACTGTTAAACTGAACGGTACTTCTGGATTTATTTCCTTGTAGTAATGCCAATGTAATTTAATACCGCACTGGCTCTGAGATTCTAGGGTTGGGGAATTACAGTTGTTATCAAATTAATTTTTAGCAACAACTTTAGAAACAAGATTTAGAAAACCTAGATTAAGGAGAACAACTCTAAGATAGACATTGAGGATAAGTTTAGAAGAACATCCTTCAATTTTGATAGAGTAAATATTATGTGGAAATTTCTAGAAATAAATCCATGTCTGGATACTACAAGTTGATGTGGTTCTAGAATAGATATACATAGGATTAAAAACTATGGAAAGGTATTCTGGGCCTGACTCAGGGTAACCTGGTATACGACAAAGAGCCTTACTATGCACCTGGTTTGACACTCCTGAGGGATATGCTTAGGATGATTCACATTTTATTTACATACCATTATGAAGGATTTAGATGAAATGATTTCCCCAAAGTATCCAAAGTTTATGGTTCTAGGATTTAAGATGCATAAATTTATGTTATGTTCTATAAATTTTTTAGAGTTATAGGAAGTTCATAATTTTATGAGCTAATCTAGTACATGGGAATGTTTATAAATAAAGCCTAGTGGAAGAAATGAGAACTCCACCAATGCACATGATGAAAATAGTGATAAGGATCATATTATTCATGATCTTAAGACAACATTTAGAAGGGAAATAGTATACCATGTATTCTCATCATATGAGTAGATAGTATCATGTTTTAACAAGATAAGTAAATAATTATCTGATTCCTATTGATTTTAAGGGAAGAAGAGGATGGTAGATGTAACGACCTGAATCCGGGGCCTCATAACTGGAGCCCTGTACCCGGCTCGCCACATGACCTCAAGCGTATTTCCCCAAACACCAAAGGTCGACGACTAGCAGTGAGGGCCTTTTTAAGTCAGTTAGGAAACTATGCCCTCATTTGGTAAAGTATGCAGCAGAAGGAAAATAACATAATCAATCGCAGAAGCAGTAAACAACATACAACAACTGAACTAAAATTAGAAGAAATGTATGATATAATAATGATGCAGTACGGTACATGTATCTATGGAAAGCAGTAAACAAAACAACATTACGAAATACAATTGAAACCAAGGTACTAAACGTAAACAGCAACTCCAGCAGCATCACGAGCCAAAGCCTGATCCCATGCTCTCCAGCTCCGACCAACAATCAAGTACCTGAGGTAGAAGGACCACAATCCCTATCTACACCTGCAACTATATAATCTGTTTGGGCCGAAAATTAGGACCCAAACAGGGTGTGAGACTAATTCCAGTAGGCAACCACCACAAGATTTGTGCCCTACTGTCAGTGAGTAATATAGAAAAAGTAAAGGAAAATAAGTAAAGTAATGGACTAAGAGTACACCAGTAAATTATCCTACCAATTACCATTCACATTCATTCAATTAAACAACCAGGGAAAACCAGAAAAGTTTTCTATTCCAAGGTAAGCAAGTAACACAGCAGACATCTAAAAAGACTACCTAAACACAAGCAGTACAAAACTCAAGCTTGTTCTTTGGCTTAGTGGACTCGTCACAACAAACCATCAAAATTCACACTGAATCTCTGGATGGATAAAACTAGTAGACCCCTATAGTCCAGTAATCAAACAAGGAACATACACTTTGGGAAGATCTCACGTCAATTCCCCTATGGTCTTGCAATGATAGCTAAAGACTCTTTGAGGGAGCACTTATGTCTAATTCCTCCTGTGGTCTTGATGCGTGGGTAAACTAAGAAAACTCTTGGGAAGCACAAATGCCTATTCCTGTAGGTCCTGCATATGAAACTAAAACCAACAGACCCTCTAGGGAAGCACTTAATCATCTATTCCCTCTTTGATCTCCCGAACTATGTCCTCACAACCCTGAGCAGTCTAGTCATGTGTAATCGACTGTCAGCATCCCTAAGTAAGTTCAACAACTACTTGGATAATAGCTACCATGCATCAAAAGCATTTAAACAACAGGCAACACATGAAATCAGTGATAATAAGTAAACTAACAATTGCAATAGGGTTTTCCTCACAGGCAAACGGTGCCAAACAGTGATAAACAACCAAACAGGGGGAGAAACACCTGTGGGGTGATCCTCAATCATAAAACCATGAATATATTAGAAAAAATTAAACATAAGATAACAAGAAATCTAGGGAAAATAAACAATAGGATCAAAATCCTAAACCCGGGATACCCGATACATGGGTATCTGGAACTTTTGCAAACAAAACTCAAAGAACTTCAACGTAGGGCAACAAACCACCTACCTCGATCCTTGAAGATCGATATACTTGAACCTTGGCTCGTGAATCGGCCTGGAACGGAGTAGATATGAAAAAACATCTAAAACGTTCAACCTCAGATAACTCATACAAGAGGAAGAATCAGGAAACGAGGCCCAAGAAGAACCAAGAACTCACCGCTGCGATTATTCTGCAATCGACGGAGTTCGATTCTGACAACCGGTGATGGATCGGTGGATCAGAGAAGAATCGGCCTCCTCGGATGCTCTATATGGAATTAGGCGAAGAAAAATACATTTATGAGCATTAGGCGCGACCCCAGTCCGATTAATGAAATAAAAAAGAAAGTACACGACATTTACTTTTAGAGTACACGACGTGTACTAGGTCTTTCCGTACTCCACCAAAATCGGCCTCCACATCACCCATACACACCGTGTGTGTGGTTCAGGCATGACCATCACACGGCTTCGAGCAGGAAAAGAGTACACGATATGTACTCAGAAAGTACACGACGTGTACTTCAAAAATTTCCAGAAACTTTATTTTTCCCAAAAAATACATAAAAGGAAAAACATACCTCAAACGAAGATCCAGGTTCTTACAAACTTCCCCCCTTAAAGAAATTCATATATGAATTTACTTAACAAGGCGTAGAAGAAGGAACCTCAAACAACTCTGGCCATTGTGATCGCACATCGGCCTCCCTTTCCCAGGTCTCATCCTGCACTCGCCTGTGCTGCCATATCACCCGTACTAGAAGAATAGACCGGCCACGGAGAAATTTTGTACTGCGATTGACAACCCTGATAGGATGATCCTTGAAAGATGCATCCTGCTCCAGCTCAACCTTCTCGGGTTGTAAGACATGATACGGGTTTGAGAAATATATTTGAAGCTGAGAAACATGGAAGACGTCGTGCATAGCCTGGTACCTATGAGGTAACTGCAACCTGTAATCAACCAACCCGACTCTTTCCAGAACCTTAAACGGCCCGACGTATCTTGGTGAAAGCTTCCCCTACCTCCTAATCCTCTTATGTCCCAACCTTGGGGTAACACGCAGGAAAACATGATCTCTGACCTTGAACTCTAAAGGTCGTCTCCGCTGATCAGCATAGAACTTCTGCTAAGACTGTGCAGTATCCATCCTCTTCCAAATCAACTCCACCTGCTCCGTGGTCTCCTGAATGAGACGAGGTCCCAACAAGGCTGACTCTCCTGCCTCTAGCCAGCATAAAGGTGATCGGCATGTCCTACTGTACAAAGTCTCGTAAGGTGCCATCTAAATAGTCGCCTGAAAATTATTGTTGTAGGCGAACTCCACCAGAGGGATATGCTTCTCCCAAGTACCGCCAAAGTATAGAATGAAATCTTGGAGCATATCCTCAAGCACCTGGATTGTATGCTCAGAATAGCCATTAGTCTGGGGATGGTAAGCTGTACTCAGAAGCACTTGTGTACCCAGAGCCCTCTGTAGCCCCTGCCAGAAGTGCGGAGTAAAACATGCATCCCTGTCTGAAACAATGGAGTGTGGAACTCCATGAAAATGTACAATCTCTTGGATGTACAACCGCCCCAGCTCATCAACACTGAAGGTCTCCTTGATCGGCAAGAAGTGTGCAACCTTTGTGATCCTGTCCACTACAACCCAAATCGCATCATTTCCTCGAGGCGATCTCGGTAAACCTATCACGAAGTCCATCACAACATCATTCCATTTCCACTCAGGAATGGGTAACTGCTGCAAAATATTTGCTAGTCATTGATGCTCTGCCTTCACCTGCTGACAGGTGGAACACCACATAAAAAAACCATCCACATCCTTATTCATACCTGGCCACCAATACTGACGACGTAAGTCTCGGTACATCTTGGTGACACCAGGATGAACTGACCAAGCTGAAACATGAAACTCCCGTATCAGCTCCCCATGTATGTCCGCTGAAACCCATACACAGCCATGAAAACGTAGCACCTCATCATCTCCCACTGTCCTCCCCGAAGTAGGGTCTCCATATGACACACCCTTCCGTAGGACTAGGCTTTCTGGGTCTGATAGCTGCCTCATTCGAACTCGATCTAAAAGAGTAGAGGTAACAACTACAGAAGAAAGAACTATCTGCCCCTGCTTGTCATGCACCTCCAAATGCATCTCAGAGAACAGAGCCATAAGCTTCCACTCACTACTGGCCTCCTGAACTGCCTGAAACTGAGTCCTCCTGCTCAGTGCATTAGCCACAACATTGCCTTTCCCAGGCGTATAAGCAACCTCGAAGTCGAAAGACTGTAGGTACTCGACCCATCTCCGCTGTCTCAAATTCAAGTCACGCTACGTGAATATATACCTAAGGCTCTTGTGGTCAATATATACCACAAAATTCTCTCCCACGAGATAGTGCCTCCAACAGCGCAAGGCATGAACAAACGCAACCAACTCCAGGTCGTGTGTAGGATAGTTCTTCTCATGGGGCCTCAACTGCCGAGATCCATACGCAACAACACGATCTTCCTGCATAAGCACTGCTCGAAGCCCGATGCCAGATGCATCACAAAAAACTGTATAACTCTTGCCTGGCTCTGGCAGAACTAGAATCGGTGCTGAATTCAATCTTCCCTTCAGCTCCTGGAAGGCTGAGTTGAAAGCTTCTGACCAAACGTACTTCACACCCTTCTTAGTCAAGCCCATCAACGACGCTACTAAGCATGATAAGTCATGTATAAACTGCCTGTAGTAACCAGACAGTCCCAAGAAACTACGTACCTCGAAGACATTCTTTGGCTGCTCCTAGGTAACTACTGCTCTCACCTTCTTTGGGTCTACTGATACTCCTGACTCTGAGATTACATGACCTAGGAAGTGAATCTCAACCATCCAGAAGTGGCACTTTGAGATCTTAGAATATAACTGATGCTCTCTCAGTGTACTCAATACGATCTCAAGATGGGTAGCATGGTCGTGTCGAGTGTGATAGTACACCAAGATATTGTCCACAAAGACAACGACGAAAGAATCCAAGTAAGGATGGAAAACTCTGTTCATCAGCGCCATGAAAACTACCGGCGCGTTCGTGAGACCGAACGACATAACCAGATACTCGTATAGACCATACCTGCTCTGGAAGGCTGTGAGAGGTATATCAGACGGTCTGACCTGTAAATGATGATAACCAGATCTCAAGTCGATCTTTGAGAACACCCTGTCTCCTCGAAGCTGATCAAAAAGATCATCAATCCTCAGCAATGGATATCAGTTCTTGACTGTCAACTGGTTCAGCTTCCGATAGTCCACACAAATCCATAAGGTACCATTCGCCTTCTTCACAAAAAACACAAGTGAACCCCAAGGGGAAGTACTGGGTCGGATAAAACCCTTCACTTGCAACTCCTCCAACTGTTTCTTGAGTTCTTGCAACTCAGCCATCGCCATCCTATAAGGAGGTATGGATACCGGTGCTGCTCCTAGTACAAGATCAATAGAGAAGTCTACCTCACGTTCCGGAGGCAACCCTGAAAAGTCTTGTGGAAAGACATCCAGAAAATGGTTAACTACCGGAGGGAAGTCCATCTGAGAAGTCCCCTGATCATCCAGATATAAACTAGCAATATGGGCTATAACACTGCCCAAACCATGATTCTCTGGTCCAGCTCTGCTTGCCTGGACATCTCATTCACCCTTGTGAACAAAAGACCCGCCCTCTGGTGATGTGAAACTCACCCTGCTGTGATAACAATTGATAAAGTCCTAAAAAGGAACTAGCCAATCCATTCCGATAATGACATCATAACCTGTCATCTCAAGGACATAAAGATCCCACAAGAAGTGACACCCACCAACCTCAAGGGGGCACTCCTTGCACTAACGCACACTAGTAGTTATATGTCCCAAAGGAGTGTCTAGTGCCAAAGTATCCTCAGAAGCAAAGACAGTAAGTCTAAGGCTATCCACAGTGTACACAGAAACAAAGCTATGAGAAGCTCTAGTATTGAAAAGTGCAGAAGATAAAACTGAGGCTACTAAGATCTTACCTAGAACTGTGGAAGGTCCAGGATCTCTCCCCAGATGAATATACTATACCGCAAACGTCTGGCCAGTACCGAGGCCCTGTGTAGCAGCCTGATATCCCTGATCTAATCCTCCCTGAGCCTGACCACCGCGTCCGCGACCTATACCCTGGCCTGAATAACCTGAAGAACTCCAGCCCCCAGTCTGCTGTGGAACTGGTAATCCTTCTCCTGCACGAGGAGTAGAAACCGATCCTCCTTCACTAGCTGCTAGAAGAAGAACCCTGTAAAAACGCTGCAGATGACCCATCTTGCCATAATCTCGAAACTCCATTAGATCTCTTGAGCCCTGAGGCTTTTTATGACTGCTCTTTCCACACTGATAGCATACCACCTGGTTGCCTTAAGAAAGATCCCATATACTAGAAGAAATACCTCGCTTCCTTGAGTCACCTCAAGTAGACTCTCGGTGGCGCTTCCTACTGTCAGTATGAAATGAATCAGCCTTGGATGCTGAACTGCCCTGGTCAACAGCTCCAGTATCCCTCAGATTCTGTTTGGTGATCAACACCTGGTGGACTATTAGGTTAAAGAAGTCAATTGGAAGACGTTCACCTGCGATCTGATCTCTGGTTTGAGGCCTTCCTCAAACTTTCTTGCCAAAAACAGCTCGTCATTTACCGGAACGGGAGTGAAATGTTGTAACTTAGTGAAACAGGATGAATAATCCATAACCAAAAGAGTACCCTACTGCAGGTTCATGAACTCTCTGGCTCTGTTGGCCCTCAGCGTCGCTGGATAGAAGTAGTCATAGAAATTACGCTGGAATTCGTCCCAAGCCATAGTCTGCTGGCGCCCTGCCTGCGAGACTACATCCCACCATCTCATGGTAGAATCTCTCAGCATGTAAGTCGTGAGATTCACCCTTATATCTGGGGGTGTCTCCAGATGCTCGAAGATAGAAAGCATAGTTTCTAGCCATGACTCTATAGCCTGAGGTCCTCCATCCCTTGTGAAAGTGGGAGGATGCTGCTGCTGGAAGACTCGCGTCAGCTCTGCCATCGACGAGGCAGGATGCTGAGCTCCTTGGAAGGTCTTCATGAACCTCATGAAACCTTCTCAGAACTGAGCATCGACACCAGTGTCTGGAATCACTGCAGGTGCCATGTCCGGAATGATCGGCGGAACTACAGGTAGTCCCTGGTCTGCCGTATCAGGCGTACGGTCACTGACTAGTTCCTGACGTGCAACGGGAGGACATCTTGGTGCCATGGCCCTGAAGGGTGAAAAGCACACCTCAGATTTAGGATTAACAAGGACAGAAAACACAAGAGTACAAAATGGGAACAGGAGAGAGAAAAACTTAATTTTTCAAAACAAGACTACACGGCGTGTATTTAAACTACATGGAGTTTTTGCTAAGCCTTCCACATGGGCGTGTAACTCTGCCACCACTGGTCGTGTAACATCCCAGACTACACGGTGTGTTGTCCCAAAACACGGCGTGTACTTGAAATACACTCCCCTGCCCGAGTCTCTTTACACGGCTAACCTACATGGTCCTTCTAATTCTAAACTACACGGTGTTTTCACTAAGGACACGACATGTACTAGACAGGTTTTGACGACCCGTGTCGCGGTTACATGGACAGCTACACGGCTGACCCCTACACGGCGTGTTCTGAAAAAAACATGGCGTGTATAAGGATAGATAACACTGACCCGTGTTGTTCATGACACGACTGGGTACCCAGAAGGAAACTACACGGCGTGTTCGTATAGAACACGGCGTGTACTACACGAGTTTCCCCGACCCATGTTGTTAGTGACACGGCCGGGTACACGGTTGACTACTACACGACGTGTACTTATGGTACACGGCGTGCCCCCGAAAACTTTATAACACCCCGTCTCTCTGTCCACACAGTTAGTAACACGGTTTAAAAACTACACTGCATGTATTTATAAAGTACATGCCGTGTATTCTGGGTTTTTCTGAGCAGTAACTCAGAAACTGCACCGAATGCCAGAAACACTGAAAAACAAACATCTATGTGACAAATTCTAATCCTTGGGGGCCCATACTCCCCACGAATCAAAGCTTGTCATCATAAAAATACATATATCAAATAAAACAGCATAAAAAGTATGTTCTTCACAGCAACTATCACAACAACATGCATAATTTATCATGGAATCTATCACAACATCATGAAATTCTAATGTACCCTAGATGACATTGTAAAATGCATGACATGTGATTTCCTACCCAGTGCCTATATGATGCATGATATAGAACACCCTCATCTCATCGATTTTCAACAAAATAGAACCACAATCATATAAACTGTAACAACACAAAACATGTGCATCACCCAACTGTGAAATATAATAAACTGTAACACTTGCAAAAACTGAAAATTGCAATTACGAGGTAATATAGCTTTTCCTTGTACATGGGTTAATTACTCTCGGGAACAGTTAAGTACTAACTACCCATTTCTTCCTATCCCTATCTATTGTTGAAAAACAGTAAGGCAATAGAAAATAAGGAAAACTCATCTGATACCACTTAGTAACAACCCGAATCTGAGGCCTCATAACTGGCACCCCGTACCCAGCTCACCACATGACCTCAAGCGTGTTTCCTCAAATGCCAGAGGCTGCTGACTAGCAGTGAGGGCCTTTGTGAGTCAGTGGGGAAACTATACCCTCATTTGGTAAAGTATGCAGCGGTAGGAAAATAACATAATCAATCGCGGAAGTAGTAAATATCATAAAACAACTGAACTAAAAGTAGAAGCAATGTCTGATATAATAATGATGCAGTACGGTACATGTATCTATGGAAAGCAGTAAACAAAACAACGTGCTAAAATACAACTAAAACCATGGTACTAAACGTAAACTGCAACTCCAGTAGTATCGCGAGCCAAATCCTGGTCCCATGCTCTCCAGATCCGACCAGCAATCAAGTACTTGAGGTAGAAGGACCACAATCCCTATCTACACCTGCAACCATATAATATGTTTGGGCCGAAAAGCAGGACCCAAACAGGGTGTGAGACTAATCCCAGTAGGCAACCACCACAATATTTGTGCCCTACTGTCAGTGAGTAATATAACAAAAGTAGGAAAATAAGTACATTAATGGACTAAGAGTACACCAGTAAATGATCCTACCAATTACCATTCACATTCATTCAATTAAACAACCAGGGAAAACCAGCAAAGTTTTTTATTCCAAGGTAAGTAAGTAACACTGCAGGCATCTAAAAAGACTACCTAAACACAAGCAGTACAAAACCCAAGCTTGTTCTTTGGCTTGGTGGACTCGTCACAACCACCAATAAAAATTCACACTGACTCTTTGGGTGGCTCAAACTAGCAGACCCCTATAGTCCAGTAATCAAACAAGGCACAAACACTCTGGGAAGATCTCACGTCAATTCCCCTATGGTCTTGCAACGATAGCTACATACTCTCTGAGGAAGAACTTACGTCTAATTCCTCATGTGGTCTCGATGTGTGGGTAAACTAAGAACACTCTTGGGAAGCACAAAGTCCTATTCCCTTTGGTCCTGCGTATGAAACTAAAACCAACAGACCCTCTAGGGAAGCACTTAATCGTCTATTCCCTCTTTGATCTCCCGTACCAGGTTCTCACAGCCCTAAGCAGTCCAATCATGAGTAATCGAATGTCAGAATCCCTAAGTAAGTTCAACAACTACTTTTCTAATAGATACCATGCATCAAAATCATTTAAACAGCAGGAAACACATGCAATCAGTGATAACAAGTAAACTAACAATTGCAACAGGGTTTTCCTCACAGGCAAACGGTTCCAAACAGTGATAAACTACCAAACAGGGGGGGGGGGGGGAACACCTGTTGGGTGATCCACAATCATGCAAAAAAGCATATATTAGCAACAATTAAACATAATATAACAATCAATCTAAGGAAAATAAACAATAGGATCAAAATCCTAAACCCGAGATACCTGATACATGGGTATCCGACACTTTTGCAACCAAAACTCAAAGAAATTCAATGTAGGGAAACAAACCACCTACCTCGATCCTTAAAGATCGATATACTTGAACCTTGGCCCATGAATCGGCCTGTAATGGAGTATATATTCAAAAACGTCTTAAACATTCAACCTTAGATAACTCATACAAGATGAATAATCAGGAAATGAGGCCCAAGAAGAACCAAGAACTCACTGCTGCGATTATTCTGCAATCAACGGAGTTTGATTCGGACAACCAGTGACAGATCTATGTCTTGGAGAAGAATCGGCCTCCTCGGATGTTCTGGATGGAATTAGGTGAAGAAGAAGATGTTTATAAGCATTAGGCGCGACCTCGGTCCGATTAATGAAATAAAAAAGAAAGTAAATGGCATGTACTTTTAGTGTACATGGTGTGTACTAGGTCTTTCCGTACTATGCCAAAATCGGACACCATGTCACCCCTACACACCATGTGTGTGGCCTGGGCACGGCCAGCACACGGATTTGAGCGGGAAAAGAGTACACGGCATGTACTTAAAAAATTTCCAGAAACTTTATTTTCCCCCAAAACTCCAGAAAAGCAAAAACATACCTCAAACGAAGATCTGGGTTCTTACAGTAGAGAAAGAGATATATAAATGGAAGAAAGAAAGAAGGATTTTCCCACATGTGATAACTGTGGAAAGAATCACCCTAGAAAATTCTTGAAGGGAATGGGAGTTTGTTATAAGTGTGCTAAAAAAGGATACCAAGTTTATTATTGTAAGGGTAAGAAAAATGTTTATAACGTTCAATTCGTCCACTGCAAGGAGATGGGACACTATGTGAATAAATGTCCCAAGCATCAAAGGAATATGTCTCAAATGATGCTTTTGGATAGTGATGAAGTTATGATACTACCACAAATGAAGAGGAATGATTAATATGCTTGTTCAAAAATTATGGAATTTGAGTATTTTATTAGCAATGTGATGGTTATAAGAATTATGGAATATATGAGGATCATACTCTAGTACTTTTTTATTAAGGATTTGAGATCTTATGATGAATGGTACCAAGGAAAGTGATTCAGTATAAAGTTAAAACTTTTTGGAAAACACGTGATTGAGGGAAAGAAAACCCTTAATATATTCCTTATGTTGCAATAATGATGAAGAAATGATTGATTTGGATGAGTTCTAACTACCTTGGAACTGATTAAAGACTTGTCGACAAGTGGTTTATGCTATCATTAACAGAGTATAAAACACTTTTGAACTTAATGGATATATCCAATAACATGTATCTTACATAAGGAATATGGAGGAATGCATGTTTTATGGTAATTTTAGTTATTACCATACATCAAGAGGATATATGATGAAGTTATTCACATGTTTTTAATGTGAAATTTTTGAGCTGCTTCATGTTGATTAAATGCTGATGATAAGTTCATTTTTGAAATTCTATGACTTTCATTCAGAAGTGATTGGATCATAATCTGTTAGAAAAGTTCACCATTTATTAAAAAATTAAGATGATAATTGGATGATAATTTAGACAGTAATGTATTACTTAACCATATGTCGTATCATGTGCTAAGAAACGAAGTAGAAATAGTTCAAGGTGTAATAAAGGAAAAGATTACGTATATAGAAATGTATATTTACTTATATTGATATGGAGTGAAAGAATTCCTTAAATATAGAAAAAATGGGTTTGAAACAAAAATTTTGTCCTATTATCATCATTTCTAATGATATCAATGACCTTTACTCATACATATGGTTTATGGTCTCATGGACTATATCTTTCATTGGAACATGTTCTCTAGCACTCTCCACTAGAACTTGATTATTAGATTTTTTTTCTGTATCCATATTTCCATTTTCCACCTATGTTCTCTTACTAGGGAACCTAGATATGTGATAATTGTACTTCACTTTCTCTATTATTAATAAAATGTGATACTGAACCTTTTTACAATGTGGGTCTTTCAACAATAGTTTATTTTAAATTCCTTGATTACAGAGATCAAGTTTAAATTACAAGGATGCAAATTAATTAAGTTTGGGAGAATGTGACACCTCGAGACCTTACAATATTTTCCTTTAAAATAAATATATTTTTTGTTGTTGGAATTCTGTATACACAATGTTAAACTTACACTAAATATGACACTGAATTAAATTGTGTTACACGTAACATTGAGTTTCACCACTGTTTAATAGAGAACCTATTTTAAAACTACATTTTGACACTTTTATGAGTTTTATTTTTAAAAATAAATATCATTTTTGAATTTATAGTTTATAAATTATATTATAGTGAATTGTTGGTATTTTTCTGAGAAACTTCATTTTTTGATGAATAGTGAAAATTACTGCAATTTAGTTAAAAACAACCTTTTTCTTGAAATAATTATTAATGATAAAAATTTTAGATTTGTTTTAGAGTCACATTATATCAATTATAAATATAATTATATAATTAAGTTCATTAGAATCAATTTTACTTTCAAATTGAATATAAAAACTTAATAAACTTTTGAATGTTTTTCTACTATAAAAACTCATTAGTTCACCCCATCTACATGATTAGTGTTAATCTAAATTTTCCCAGTTTTGTGATTATAATTTTGAAAATCAGACATACAAATATGTAATTAGTATGATATTTTTATTCTAATAATTCAAAATAATTTTTTTGACCAAAATTATTAGTGAATGTGATTAAGATTAATTGCGTTGATTAAGGTATAATTAATCTTAATAAAGGACTAAACCTTAATATTAAAGACCAAAATGACTTGGACACTTGTAAAAAATCCATTGGCTTCCAATATTTCGACCATTTACCCAATTGATTTTGAATATATGGTTATTGAGATATTATTAAAAGAAAATTCACTATATAAAAGGTTAAGTAAGGAAAAAAGACAAAAAGGGAACTTTCCTTACCTTTAACATTTATAAAATTTTTAGATATGTAAAAAACATCATATTTTCGTTTATACATAACCTTTTTAATATAAATAGTTTATTTCTATCATAATAAATTATAAATAATTTTTAGAGACGGTTTAGGTACTTAAAATGCTTAAGAAACGTCAATGTGGTGATTATTTAGTTAATAATTAACTAAAATAAATGATACTATAAATATTAAAAGTGATGTTAATAGATTGAATTATTGTCTTTATTGATTTTTTAATATTAATATATAATTTTAAACGCATTCAAACCTAATAAATTTCAATTCCAGTTTAATATTTATATTTTTAAATTAACATTTAGTAAATAATTTCAAAATTTACATTATTGTTATCTTACAAAAAAATGAAACTTATTAAATGATTTAAAATTAATAAAAACCTATATTATGCCAAGTTATTTTCAAGTGTTAATAAATATTAAATATTATCTATTAATGGACTAATTAATCTTTTATAATTAACATATTGACCCATATTATGTAAATATGTTGTTAATATGGTCTGGGTTCAAGCAGTTTTTTAGCGCGTCACATGCGCTTGTTTTAAAATTAATTTACAAAAAAAAACGGAGTTTTAATATTATAAATTAGTCATAATATTAATAATTAATTAGCTCCATATTCTCTAATAAATCTCACTTTTATTTAGATGGTTAAATTAATCAGATTATAAAACTATATGCTTTAATAAAAACCAAAATGATAAAATTTGGGATCTTAGAAGTTAAGGAAAAAAATTATTAAAATGAACATATTTTTATGTGGATGAGGTTTTTATCGACCATTATTATCTTTTATTCAATTATTTTTCCTTTTTTGATGCCCTTTTAGTAATATAGAAAACCCATTATTGAATACCATTTGGTATTTACAAAAGTGTCACTCCCCTTTCCCTATAAAAGGCCACCAACTCTCCCCATTCCTAAAACCTCTAAAACACCCTAAGTTCAGACAAGAAATACCTCAATAGTCTCCAAAAAACTCTCCCATATACCAAGAAGAATGAATTTTTGCTAAACTATTTCCAAGAAATCCTTTTGGTATAATCCCAATAAGAGGTAACACCTTTTTCTCATGCTTTTTAATTTCATTTCCATTCTCCACTCCATATAATATTATTATTCTATGATTAAATTACAAAAAAATTATCCTAAATATACAATTATGTTTTTATGATAATGTTTATAACTACACTTACACACAAATTCATCTAATGGGTAACAAACATATTGTTTCTGTGTACGATGAAATACAGCCTCATGAAACGATGATTGTTCAATTTTTTCCCACCACCTATCACGGTGGACGTTATAATGGAATATATATATATATACGATATATATATTATTTTTGATGTCTTATTCTTCTATAATTTTTATTTTTCACATACCTTTATGTCATCCAAGTTGTGTAAATATAATAATTTCATTTGAGGAGGTGTGGACTACCGCCCCCTCAAAGATATATGATTCATTCATGCCATACATGGAACATATAAAGGATGTTTTTAATAAACCTATATAAAATATATAACATATATATTATATTAAAATT
Organism: Viscum album; assembly: GCA_963277665.1. Classification (NCBI taxonomy): domain Eukaryota; kingdom Viridiplantae; phylum Streptophyta; class Magnoliopsida; order Santalales; family Viscaceae; genus Viscum; species Viscum album. The sequence goes on along the minus strand of OY728158.1, from coordinate 1,890,367,072 downwards.
ATAATATACATATTTATAATTTATTTTTAATTATTTTAATACAATAAAGAAATGAAAACAACGTTCATGAGTATGTACGGTCTACCGTCTCCATGAACGGTGCACTTCATTTCTAATCTCCAAATATTATGGACTATTATAAATAAATATGTACTGAATAAATATGATAATTGAGTCATGTTTTACATTATGGATATTATGAAACCATGATATATTTAATAATAACAACAAATAACAAGTCAAAACATACTTGAGAAAACTAGGCAATTAATACACAAAACAGTTAAAATAATGAAGGAGTGTTAACAAACAGGTAATAAAATATTATAATAAGTTAATATATGATATTATAAACATGATTTTGGTTCTGGTATTAGTTATTAACATATTTTAAACCACTATATAAGAGGATAAGTACCACACAATAAAAAAGTATGGATAAGGTAAGGGATTTTATCTCAACTTACTTACCATTGAGACTTATGTTTGTTATGCACCAATTCACTCTTATTTGTTGTATATGATTCCCCTTTACATTTTATAACATAAATATAATTTTCTCATATTTTTATAAGTTTCATTTAATTATTGGGGAATTATTATTTAAATCTTTCAATGTGATATGGGACACATTGGAATTTTAAATATTATTTATCCTCAAGATTGGTTTAATGTCAATAACCCTTATTGTTAATTATCTTTATTTGAGGTATTATTGAAAAATTTGTATCTTATATTCAATATGTATACATGTTTTAAGGCACATTTTTCATGAATATGAAAAATTCTTTGGACTGCTATGACACAGGTGGGCCCAGTTATAGATAACCCCTCGATGCATCAGTAGTCTCATGAGACCAATCATTTGGATAATCAGATGGGTTTTTACCCTACATTTTATAAATTGTCCTATGAAAGCTCTAGATGGTAAAGGTAACATGTAATTAGAAAACATATCATCCAATAATTAATCATTACCCTCATTTATATTTATTTACTATTCATCCATAATATTTTTTGTCAGCATATCTATGGATTCATTTTATTTTAATGATTTAGATATTATTCATCCATGAGATATTGTGTCGACATATCTATGGATACATTTTATTTTTAGTTCATTGATTAAATTGAATGTATTTCAGTTTCCTAACTTTCCATATAGATATTTCCTTATCAAGTTATTTGAATGGCATGTGTTATCAGTTATTCACCTTTCCATGTTAATTTATTCATATTGATTCATTATTGCTTCTGTATTGTTTACCCTAACTGAGCATTTGAGATCATCATTATTATGTTTATTTCCCCAGGTTATGAAGAAGAGATACTCAAATAATATTTTATGGATGCATTTTATTTCATTTATTGTGTAGAATGTTTTATTTTGTTTTCCCAATGTATTATGGGTATCAAGTATGTAATCTGGGTTTCCAAGACTACTAAACTGAAAGTCCTTTGGGATTTTTTCCTTGTAATAATGCCAATGTAATATAGTAATGCACCAGCTTTGGGATTTTGGGGTCGGGGTATTACACCCCTTATGGAATACATGGGATGTTTATTATAATTCCCCTTGATTAAGATCTAGGAGGTATATTTGTATGAGGGACCACCAATTTTTACCATTGTTTGGGATTCCCCTTGAGGTGGAATGAATGTGTCAATAAAAATGCCCCTTTTCACGGATCAAGGAGGTACGTTCCTAGTAGGGAGAAACTAAATTTACCATTGGTCAATATTGAAACTCAAATAGTCATCCCACATACCCTTTTTATAGGATAGGGATCAAAAACCTTATACTTCAATGCCACAGTTTAAGGTTGTGTGACAGTACTGGTCCATACAGTTTAACGTCATACAGTAGGGGTGCTCATTTTGTGAAACGATAGTCAATGAGGGATGGTTTGGAGCTTACGTATGGAGGCTTACCTTAAAAAGAGGATTGATCTTGGTTTTATGGTGTGTGTATTACACATTTAACTCCTCAAATCACTGCTTGGGGCAATGAGGATATGGTTGGGGCTTACGCATGGGAGTGGCCCAAGGGACCTAGAGGAGATGTGGTCTCTGGGTGATGGAATGATCTTTTTGGGTATGTGGCTCGAAGGACATTATGGTGAATTTGGATGTTTTTTTGGACCACAAGGAGGATTTCTATGTATCCTAGTTAGTTGGTAATCAATTTCTATGTAGTTTGAAATGGGTTAGGGCTTTCACTGAATGGGATAACCATTTGAGTTTGGGATCATATGGATGCCATGATCATTGCTAAACCAACAAGCCCACATGATTCATGCTTGATGTGTGATAAAATAAGAAGCTATAGATCTGGAGAAATAGACAACATGCTTATGTCCACTGATAGATGAGGTCTATGCCAAAAGGGATAGATAACGTGAATTATAGTTCTCATCTCCTCACTTGTTTTGGTATCCTGATGAGGCGACGAGGAGCAAAAGTGTTTCCTACTATAAGAAAGACTGGGGGATAACTCCAAAAGGGATTCCCAGAGGATCTCATTACATGTAAGTTATAGATATATGGGGGTCATCCAATTCCACTCATAAATAGATAATCCAGTTATTATTATTCAGTTTAAGACTACATTTTTACATTGTCTGTTGAGTATGTGTTTTTGCAATTTAATATTGTATGACTAGAACATTGAACTATGTAGTTTTAAATCATGAAACTCGAACATTGGTGGACTCACTACTTAACCCTTAGTCCAATGCAAATATCACCCATGCCCCTCTAGGTTGGGCATGTATTTGGAACTAATAGGGTATGATGAAGGGAGGAGTGTCCAATCACGATGCCCACATTAGAGTACCCTTTCTCAAAAGACATTTGGGTTAGATTACCCATGCTCAGAATCATAAGCAAGAATAACAGGTTCACTGGAGGCATAGGGGGAAATAATTAAGGGACTCAAAATATTTGTCATGTATGTCTGGAGGGTTTTTCACAAAAGGGGAACAAAATATTGGAATGTTATGTGCATGACTTACATGAGCAGGGTGCTCTAACACAAGGGAAGACCATATAGAAAAGGGGTATAAGTTCACGCAAGATTGGGGTGGCATATAAGGTCAAGGGTGCTAGAAAATAGGGTCGTTTACCACACCTAACATAATTTAATAGGAGTTGTGTGAGGATTAATCGACTATGGGAAAATTCGGGTTTGGTTCCACATGAGTTCAATCACACAATATTCTCTACCTTGGGTGTTCTAAGTTGTGTGATGTCACGAAAGATCAGTTTTACACACATCAGAGCGATGCTTCATCTTGTATAGAGACTCCATAAGGGAGTGGGGTTACATACTATTTATAGATAGAATATTTATACATTAGAGCACAATACTTCATATGTGAAAGAGGTTTTATGAAAAATAAGTTCATTCTCATGGGAGCTCAGCTACGCAAGACATCGTCTAACGTTGTATGTGAGTGCAAGATTGATGCACATCACCCTATTATTCTTGCACACCAAATGAATTTATTACATAAAAAGGACTTAGGCATGAAATCTTCGTGTGGGTAGATCATAGAAACATATGTTTTATTGGTAATGAAAGACTATTGCATGCAAAATTTGGGTCTTCCGTGCACTCAGGGAAAGTTGTGTGCATCCGCCTTATCAAACGAAATACGGTCCTTTAAGGTGGGATACATGATTAGTTTACTAAAAACTGATCACTTGTGGCCTTTCAGTGCCAAAAATAATTTTATATTTTTACATTATCATCAAACATCTAATTGATGTGCAATTAGTTTCTTTAATTCATAAAAGGAGTTAAATTTTTTTCCCATTTTTTGGGAAAATTTGAGCTCATGGGCTTGGTATTAATTATTTAATACACACTTCAAATATATAAAGAGCTATAATTATAAAAATTTATTTTTGATATTTTCAAATACATCACATTATAGATGATTTATGGTTTATTTCTATAGTTCACAAATTAATCATATATTTTTCTCTATTGTTTTATTATAATCCTATATTTTTATCCCAGTTTTGGTCTTTTAATTTTTAATTGTTACTAAAAAAGTGTTATAATTTATAAAATAAACTATCTTTCATTTTGAGTATTGTATCATTATCAAAATGACAACCTTAAGATCCTTTAATTTAGTTAAACATGATACATGTATATATTGTTTCTAATGTTTTTACTTAAATTTAATTTTGTGTGTTAATATAATTGAGGATATTAAAAAAATTATAAATCCTATTAAATTAAATTCATTTTGGAGAAACAATATTCAATTATAAATTACGACTATATGATTGGAGGTATACCAAAAAAGGAACTTGATTGGGTTGATACTAAAATAAGAAAAATTATTAAAGGTATACCAAAATTATCTTTCTAGAGAATTTGGGAAATAAAATTATTTTGGATTTTGATTAGAATGAAAGTTGTTTAAATATATTATTAAAATAATTTTATTTTAATAATAAATCTCCTAAATCTATGAAATAAAAGACAAGTGTGGGAGATATAAAAAATTCTTATTTAATTCTAATTTTTATATTGGCAGTAAATATCAATATAGTTAGTTTGACTAAATATTTGTTATAATATATTTGATACCTAAATATCTTGGTGAAGAATCTATAATGATATTATTCAGTAAAACATGAGTAGATTATTGAGTTAAGTTTTTCATATTATATGTTAAGTTTTTTATAGAATACTTTATCTTATATTTTCAATATTATATTTAGTTCTTAAAATTTGGATTTTTCTATTTTTCTTTGAAGGAATATAAATTTTATTTGAAGATAATGTATTTTTTCATCTATTGATCTATTTATTAGATAATTAATTGGGTATAAATGTTTTATAAAATTGAGAATTGTGTGTACTCAATGTTAGGTTTTCTGTATCTATGGTTAGATCCGTCTTCCACTTTGGGTAAAAAAAATCTAAGGCATAATAATTTATGTTTCTAACTAGTTATGAATAAGGGAATGAGGATTTATTATCCAAAACCACTTTATCATCCTATGTTATTATGTATGATACATTATTTTCTAGACTCTATATGTATTATCTTATATGTAATTTTACTTTGTATTCCATATAGTTCAATAATCCTTTTAAAACATTTCTATTTTTATATTAAATTGTATAATTTAAATCATATGAGACTTTACTTGTTTTAAATTAATTGTTTTAATTTGAAGTGTTTTATAATTTTAAGATTATAAATTTTAAATTCAAAATATAATTAAGCCATTGTACCATGGAAAAAATTAATATTAGATTGTGTTTCTAAATATTTATTTATACAAATATAAAATAGTGAAAAGTTATTAGGGAAACATATCCTTTGGATGGAATTCTCAAAGGATTAAATCTGAATAAAAAATTAATATTTTATGACATAAATTATGAATATTGGAGAGTTAGGAGCGATACCTATGTCATTGATACTATAATTTAACACTATATGATGTTACATAGTGACTATAAAAATACCATAAAAGGAACTTTCATCTTTTACTCTTGATGAAAATGATAAATTTTAGTTGAAGTATGTAAATTAAAATTCATTATTGCGTGTAATCCCAAAAATTATCTATACATAGATCTCATAATATAGGGTGAAATGGAATTTGTAAAAAATTAAATACTTTAGAACTCAACAATATCTTACATTACATGCAAGACGGTGTTTTACGGAATACTATTAGTAATTTTATTTAAAATTAAAATTATTTCTTAGACATTAAATTGGTATTTGTGAATATGATTAACTAAATTATGATAATATATTTTTTAATGCACTAGTTTCCAATTAATTAGTAATTAAAATAAAAAACCAATTGAATATAAAAGAAATGATTTTATAAAAACTATATTTAGGAGCCCAAAGAAGTTTTCTCTTAATAAATTACATTAATTAAAATTAGTGGATGATATTAATGAAATTTATATATTATATATTTAATAAAAAAAATTGAAATTAATCCAAAAGATTTTATAGGTATAAGATAATAACACATTCAATTTTATACATAAAAGATGTGTTTTCCTAAACGCAGTTTTACTGCCTTTTAATGTCGCACTGGTTTTGAAAATAAAATTTTAAAATTTTATAAATTTTATTTGAAAATATAAACTTAATTTTTAAAATAATAATTTTGAAATTATATTATGGTGAATTTTTGGTATTTTTTTGAGGAATTTTATTTTTTGATAAAAAGTGAAAAATACTGAATTTTAATTGACACTTGACATTTCCTATAAATAATCTTTAATGATAAATTATATGTCGAATTATTTTTCATGTAAAAATAGTTCATTTATATAACTATTAATCTAATTTAGTTAATTAGAATCATTTTTGTGCTGAATTTATTTATATAAATATAGTAAACCTTTTAATATTTTCACTTTAAAAACCTGCTTTCTCATCAAGTCTACATGATTAGTTTTAAAAAATAATTTACCTCTAATGTAAATTGAATTTGGAAAATGGATTACATATTTATAATCAGAATAATTTATAATGTCTAATATTTTGAACTCATTTTTTGACTAAAGTGATTAGTGAAAAGAGTTAAAATTAATCACAGCGATTAATAGCCTTTGGGCTTGGCAGTATGGGACCAAAATTTCAACTTAAGGAGCAAAATAACATAGAAACTTGTCCAAGACACATTAGATCAAAATATTTATAACCTTATGACCCTATTATATAATTTTATGAGTTTTTGGGACACATGTACATTAGATTCACCTATATAATAATTTAAGTAAAGAAAAGACAAAAAATATATACTTTTCTCACTTTTTATTTATATAAAGATTTGGGAAAGGAAAAAATATCATATATTTGGTTATAAATTATATTTTTATATATAAATGATTTTTATTATCATGATAATTTAATTTAATTTTAGATATTTCATAATTACTTTAAATTCTTAATAAAATCTAACAGATGGATTATTTAGTTAATAATTTAATTAAATAAGTTATACTAGAAATGTTGAAAGTGAAGTAAAATGAATAAATTATTTTATTATATTTTTTTATGAATATATAATTATAAACCTTTTTTAATAAAATATATTAAAATTACAACACTATATTGATATTTTTAAATGTAAATTAAATAAATAATATTGAATTGACATTAATGTTATTTTATAACATTTTTTTTACTAAATGATTTAAAATTAATAAAAATACTATCATATTCCAAGTTATTTTTGAATTTTAATAAATATTAAATATGTTCCATTAATGTACCAATTTTTCTTTTATATTGAACACATTAACCCATAAATAGTAAAAATTTTGTAAGTGTGATTATGGTTGAAGTAATGTTTTTCCATGTTACTCATGCTTCTATTAAAATTAATATCCAACACAGTTGGGATTTTTATTTAGTAAATTTTATAAAATATTTATAATAATTATTTCTAAATAATATAATAATTCTCACTTTAATTTAGTTTTAATGGATAAATTAGTTAGGTTAGAAAACAAGTTACCTTATTGAAAACCCAAAATGGTAAAAATAAGGAAACTTCGAAGTTAAGGAAGAAAATGTTTAAAAAATGTATTTAATTTTGTGGTGGAGGTGTTTATAAATCATATCATCCCTAACCACCCTTAATTATTAATTTTTTATCCACATTAGGTAATATTAACCACCCAATAGTGAGTACTTTTGAGTATTTACAAGAATGTCACTCCTCCTCAACTATAAAAGGGAACTCACTCCCCCCACTTCTTCGCATATCTCAATACATTTTTATCAAAAATTAATTGAATAAATAACTCTAAAACATCCCTTAACTCATACTATAATCCTTATTTTGATCATAAATCTAACCTTTGAAGGTTTTAGTGCAAACCTAAGGAAGATTCCCAAAGAAGTGGTAATGTTCTTCTAAAAGCGTTTTTATTTTATTTCCTTCTCAAACTCCATAAATTAATATTATGACATGATTATATAGTAACCTTATTATCTTAAATATACTTTTATGTTATTTGTTTTAATTTTTTTACCTAAAAATTCACACACATCCATAAAATGGGTTTCAAAATCATCGTTCGTGTGTATGACGGACAACCTCCTTGAGAACTGATATCGTTCATTTTTCCATTACCACCATTCAAGGTTGGGAATAATGAAGTAAATAATATTTGTATATGATATTTATGATATTATTATACTTATATACATTTTATATCACACATACCTTCATGCCTTCCATTTTTTGGGAAGACAATAATGTTGCTCGTGTTTATAGTGGACTACCACCTCATGAAGTGATGTGATTCGTTCATTCTTTACATGAAATCTATTAAGGATGTTTTTAATAAAAATAATATATATATGATATAATAATTATATTGTAATTACAATATATATATATATATATATCATTTACTTTTCTTTCATTCAATATGACAAGAAAATGGAAACAGTATTCATGTGTACGTACGACTTACCATCTCTATAAGCACTGTATTTAATTTCCTATCACTAAATTTTATGGACTACTATAAAGACATATATACTGAATATATATTATATGTACATCATGTATTAAATTCTGGAGATTATTAAATAATTATCTAAAAAATATTAATAAAAAAAACATGTCAAAACATACTCCAAAAGCAAGGAAACTAACACCCGGAATAATTAAAATAATGAAATACTGTTAAAAAACAGGAGATAAGATGATATAAATGAATAATATATGATATAATACATAATAATATGGTAATTTTATAATTTAATATAATTCTTAAAACAATTACACTGGATTTTAAAGAGTGTTCAGCCAAAAGGAAGCCTAAGGTAAGTAATTTTTTCTCAATTGACCTCACATTGAGACTTGTTTTTTATTATGAACCAAGTCACTTTAATGTGATGTAAATAAAAACCCTCCATCATGTAATATCCTGAATATTTAATTATTCATGGTATTTTCAGTTTAAATTTGAATATTATCATCCAAGGGGATTTGAATTGAAAATTACCAAGTGGTAAAGTTATTATGCAACCTCACTTCCTTTTTTGATAACTTTATCTTGAAATAATCAATTTGTTATAATAATTTATTATTCGAAATTAAATTTATCTTAAACATACATATTATTGTATTATGGATATTATTATTTAATAAAACATATTAAATTTTTATATATGGTGTTTACTTTGATAGTTATTTGATTATCTGGAGAAATATTGATAAATCTATATCCTTTACTCAATAAGGATATTTGATAAGGAAGATTGTTTATGAATTAAATAGATTATTTGATAAATGATGAATTATTTGTACATGAACTACATGAGTTGGGGACTGGTTAATGTAATTCCCTCAATACATCAGTAGTCTCATTAGTAGAATCAGTTGGCCAAATCGGATGGATTTTAACCCAGTATGTTTTAAACTCTCTTGAGGAGAGATCTTGGTGGTAAAGGTATCATGTTTCTGGGAAACATAGAGTCAAATAATTAATAATTTCTTTCTTCCAAAAGTAATTTATTATCATCCATGATGTTTTAATTATTAAAAAATCTATGGATGCATTTAATTCTCAACATTTTGATTAAATGTCATGTATGCTCAATTATTTACCTTTACATCTTGATTATTTATTATTGATTCATGATAGCTTCTGTTATACTTAGCCCTTATAAAGAATTTGAGATCAGCCTTATTTGGTTTCCTTTCCCCATGTTATAAATAAGATATCTTTTAATGAGTTTACAGGGTTTCATTTTATTATATTTTTTTTATGTATTATTTTTTATTTTCTATTCCCAATATAAAATGCGTATCATGTGTGTATCTAGTTTTCCAAAACTAATAAACTGATTGGTCCTTCAAGATTTGATTCCTTGTAATCATGCCAATTAAATAAAGTAATGTATCAGCTCTAGAATTTTGGGTTTGGGGTCATTAGAGTTGGTATCAATGGAAGTTTAGTAGAAAACTTTAGAACTAGATTTAGGAAAACTAGATCAGGCAACATAACCCTATGATAGAATTTTAGGATAATTATAGAATAACATCTTAAAGTTTTGTTAAGGTGGAGATTATATTTGTCTTCCTAGAAATATATACCTATATGGATACAATAAGTGGGTGTTCTTATGGAACAGATGTAACTAGGGGTAATAACTCTGAAAATGGCATGTTGGGCTCAACTCAAAAATAACCTAGTATAAAACAATAGGAATTACTATGCACCTTGTTTGACACTCTAGGGGGCATTCTTAAGATAATTCAAAATTTATTTACAAAACATTATGAAGTATTTTATAGTAAATATATCCCCCAAAGAAACCATGTTTATGATTATAAGATTATATATGGATAATTTTTTTAATTTATGATAATTATTTCACCATTTTTGGTATTAAACATTATGTTACATAATGTTATGATTTAATCTAGTGTATTCCATTATTTTGAAATGGAACCTTGAAGGAATAATGGTATCAATACTCATGGCCAATGTAGAAGATTCCCTATTGAGGAAGATAATATGGATGGTATTGGAATTAAGAAATTAATTGATATATTAGGGTAGATTAAAAAGGTTATGACACATAACCTTCCTCAGATGGAGAAACCTATTCCACAACAACATTCTCAAATGATGGATCGCTTTATGAGACAAAGGCCTCCATCATTTAGTGGGACTAATATCCAATTATGGATGGATAATGGATTAAGTCTTTGGAGAAGATATATATAGAATTGGTATGTGGATAAAATAAAAAAGGTTACACCTTTAGTGTATTGAATCAATGGATAATATAATCAATGTTGGTTACTCATCCAAACTAATAGGGAGGAAGGGGAAATAGAACTCCTGAAATGGAAAGATTTTAAGGAGACATTATTCGACAAATATTTCCCTCATGAGAAACAAATTGAGATAAAGAGAAAGTTCCTTATAATAAATAAAATAGAAGAAGAAATTGTTTTGGAGTATTAGGAAACCTTTATAGGATTATCTAGGTATTATATGGATTATATACATAACACAGAGTGCAGTATTGACCATTTATTTGAGGGGCATAAGCTAAGCCACTGAAGGGAACTAGTTTCTCATACTACTTTATTATATGATGAAATAGTTTTATGTTCCATAAAAAATGACAAGGAATTATCAATATCTTACATATTAAAGGGATATGAAGAGAAGAAAAGGTATTTCAGACACCATGAAAAATGGAATGTCTCAATGAAGAAGAAGGGAATGAATTAGTTCACAGCTTATGAGAACTATGGAAAAATCACCTAGTGAAATGCATGAAGAGAATGAGATTTTGTTATAAGTGTTGAGAAAAGGGTTATCATGGTAAAGAATGTAAAGGTAAGAAATAAAAAAACTATTATTTAGTGTTACAAATGTAAGGAGATGAAACACTATGATAATTAACTCCCCATGAGTCAATGGAATATACCTGAAAAGAAGCAAAGGTATCATGATTAAGAATATGTTATTAATACAACTAAAGTGTGATGATTAATATTCTCGTGTATTTTGATCCATGAAATATGTTATAAAAGTATTTAATTGATGATATTATCATCATGATAATTTTGAAATGTATACGGATTTTATAGTAGTATTATTTCATTAAGGATTTTAAAGCATATATAGAATGGTACCTATGAATAATAAAAATGATTTTATTGTAAGTTTAACTTATTCGAAAAACACATGATTGAGGGAAAGAAAACCTTTAATATGTTCCTAATGTTGAGATAATGATGCTGGTATAGTGAGATGATTGATATGGATAAATTAAATTATATAGTACTAACAACCTTGTAATAGATTAATGATTTGTTGACAAAGTGATTTATGACATCATTGATGGAGTTTTCAAAATTTTTAGATTTTAGGAATATATCCAATAATCTATGATTTACTATTAATAAGGAATCATGCATGTTTTCAATAATGTTTATAGTAATTAAGGTTATTACCATATTTCAGAGGAATACATGATGAAAGTATTTAAATTCTTGGTATGTAATGATTATTAGTTACTTAATGTTGTTTGGATTAATGATAAGTTAATTTTTCTAATTTATTGGCCTCTAAAGTTCTGGTTTTTGATATTTTGGAATGTATATGAGTTTAACCATTTATGAAATGGTTTATATTGATTTTGGGATAAGGTTTTAGAGATTAATGTATTACTTAACCATATGATGTAACTTTTTCTAAGAGATGAAGTAAAAAATAGTTCAAGGAAAAACCAAAGGATAATATTATGTTTAGGAAATAGAAATTTATCAAGTAAGTATATTTCTTTATATTATTAAAGAGTGAAATAATTCCTCAACTCTATAAAAAATGGTCCTACAACAAAAATAGTGTCCTATTATCATCATTTTTTATGATATCAATAACCTTTTTCACACCTATGGTTTATGGTTTTTTGGTCGTTAACTTTCTCCCAAACTTGTTCTCTATCACACCCCCTTGTTATTTGAGTGTTAGTTTTCTATTCCATGTCGGTGTTTCCATTTCCCACCTACGTTCTCCTATCTGAAAACCCAGTTATGTGATTATTCCAAAAAATGTTTTTACATCCCTATCCCTCTTATTTAGATGTTGTTTAATTAATCCTTTTTAAAATTTGTGTTTTTAAAAAAAATTAATTTTTAAATATGGAACACTTAGTTCCAAAATAAATTTTAAATTTTGAGGGCACAATTTATTTAAGGAGGGGAGAACGTAACTCTACGAAATTTTAAAATATGAATATCACATCTAATAGTGTATGTGACACATAACACCAAGTGTTGAAGAGAATATAACATCCACAAAAATTATGATATATTTACTATTTTAATTAAATTCATTCTATTATATAGATTTTAATGCACACAATACTAATTTAGCTTACATTACAAACAAAAATGACTTTCCTCGATATCTTACGTTATACGCAAGACTGAGTTTTACTGAATACTATTAATATTGTTATTTAATATTAAAATCATCTCTTTGAATTTAAATTGGAAGTTATTAATATTATTGAATAAATTTTGAAAATATATTTTCAAATTCGTTGGTTACCAGTTAATTAGAAATGAAAATATAAAACCAACTGAATATAAAGGAAATTTTTTCATGAAAAAATATTTTTAGAAGCCCAGAGGTGTTTTATCTTAATAAATTAAATTAATTATTATTATAAGATTATATTAATTAAATTTATATATTATATTTTCAAAAAAAATAATTTAATAAAATAGATTTTATAGTAATAATATATGAATGAATCTAATTGTATGCATAAAAATATATATTTTTAAAGTTGTTTTGTCATTTTTTATTAAGCACTTGTTTTAAAACTAAATTTTAACAGTTATAAATTTTATGTAAAAAAATAAGATTTATTTTTAAAATCATAACATATAAATTATATTAGGGTTATTTTTTGGTATTTTTTTGAGAAGTTTCATTTTTTGATGAATAGTGAAAAAGATTGAATTTTAATTGAAAACTGACTTTTCATCTAAATATTTTATAATGATAAATTATATTTTTAATTTAGTTTAAAGTAACAATTGTTTAGTTATATATATTTTTATCCAATTTATTTAATTGGAATAGTTTTTATATTTAATTTATATATAAAAACATAGTTATCTTTTCAGCATTTTCACTTTAAAAATATTTTTTCTCGTCAAACCAATGTCGTTCGTTTTTTCATTACCTCATTTTAAAGGTTGGTAATAATGATTAAAATATTGTTTATATATTATATTTATGATAATTTTATACTTATGTATTTTTTAGGTAACACATACCACCATGCATTCTATTTTGGGGGAATACGATAATGTTGCTTGTGTGTACGGCGGACTACCGTCTCGCGAAACGATGTGAGTCATTCATGCTTTACGAGGAATTTATTAAAGATGATTTTTAAAAAAATATGTTATATATATCACATAAACATTATACTGGAATGATAATATATATATTGAAGTTACTTTTCTCTCTTTCAATATGATAATTAAATGAAAATAGTGTTCATGTGTACATACGACCAACCATCTCCATGAATGGTGTATTTTATTTCCTATCACCAAATTTTACAGATTAATATAAATAAATATATGTTTAATATATATTATATTTAAATCATGGTTTAAATTATGTATATTATTAAATCATGATCATATAAATAGAAAAAAAAAACATGTCAAAACATACTAAAAAACAAGGCAATTAACACCAAAAACAATGAAAATAGTGATGGGTTATTAACAAACGAGTTATAAGATGTTATAAAAGAATAATATATGATATCATACATATTAATGTGGTTCTTTTATAAGTTAATAATAGTCATAAAATCCTTATATATGAGGTTTTAGAGTTTCTAACCAAAAGGAAGCATAAGGTCGGGATTTTTTTTCAATTTACATTCCATTGAGACTTATTTGTTATTATGAACCAAGTCACTTTGATGTGATGTAAATAATACCCCTTTGTCATGTAATATCATGAATATTTCATTATTCATTTTATTTTATGTTTCAACTTGAATAATATCAATCAATTGGTTTTGACTTGAAAATTATCAAGTGGTAAATGTTATTATAAAATGTCACTTCCATTTGTGACTGTCTACTTTTTCTTGAAACAATTTATTTATTGTAATAATTTTTTATTGGAAATTAAATTTCCCTTAAAAATAAATATTCATGTATAATGGATATTATTATTTTCTAAAATGTATACCATTTTTACATATGGTGTTTACTTTGACATTTATTTTATTATCTGGGGAAATATTAATAAATTTGTATCCTTAACTCAATAACGATATTTGATAAAGCAGATTGATTATAAATTAAATCTATTATTAGATATATGAGTAATGTTTTTTACATGAACTATATTGGTTAGGGTCCGGTTAATGAAAGACCCCCAATGCATTTAAAGTCTCATGGGATGAATCAGTTTTCCAAATCAAATGGGTTTTTACTCATTATGTTTTAAACTTTCTTGAGGATTGATATTGATAATAAATGTATCATGTTATTAGGAAACATGACGTCTAATAATTGATGTTTTATTTTTGAAGAAGTTGGTGCCTTGGTCTAAGACCAAAGAAAAAATTATTATATAGAGAAAAATTAGTTACTTGAGTCTCAAAGAAAGAATATTATTATAATCTTTATCATAAAGAGGGAGTAAATCCATAAGAAGGTTATCCATAAGAGTTATGTCATTTTTGACTCCCTTATTAGTAAGGTCATATGCAACCATGTTCGATTCATGAAAGGAATGAGTGACAATGTAGCTGGTCTCCAGAAGTGAAGCAAGATAGTTTATCCAACAGGTAGTAAGAAGCTTGGCTAGATGAATCACACCATTCCAAATAGCCAATATAATAATGGTTAAGTTACTTTCAATCCAAATATTATTCCAACCCTTATACTTAGAAAAGGAAACAACATGTATCACACTCATCATTTTTGCTTCTAGAGATAAGGTGATACCGCAGCTGCCAATGAAAAAACTAAGACACTGACCAAGGTAGTCTTTGAAAATAGCACCACAACCTGAAGGTCCAAGATTTCCTTTAGAAGTGCCATCAACATTCAATTTAATCCAACCTGGAAGTGGGGTTTTCTTGAATTCCTGAAAATTGCATCTAGGTGGACAATATATTCCATCAATCCAAAGTCTACAGAGGATCTCAAAGTCTTTAATAGTGTTGTCACAATAGCCCTTATAAATCAAGGCATCATCTCGAATGTCAATGAGGATCTGTGTCTGACCTGCATTAAGAATGGATTAGAAATTATTATGATAAATATCATTTCTATCATAACAGATCACATGGAAGAGCTCAGGAACTGCAGTTAAGAAAATATTCTTGATTTTATGAGAGTTTACAAAATCCACACAATGCTTTAGTTGAGAGCTGATTGAATCAATAAGTAACCGTCTGCAGTCAAAAATGTCAAAAATATAGTTCTAAAGAGTTTAATCCATAGCACAAGATAGAAAAATATTATTAGTATCTTCTCTATGTTTCTTAAAAAAATGACATTTAGAGTAAAGTTTAATCCCAAAATACTGAATACAAGACCTCAGTGGGGACTCTGTTATGAGAAATAAGCCAAAAAAGTGTAATCCTCGTGGGATTAATCCAAGGTTCGTCAAAATATTTCAACCAACAGAAGTTAATATTAGAATTTAAAAAAATTTGGTTATAAAAAATTTTATAATCTAAGACGCCATTATGAGCAGGTTCCCAGATAAAGAAATTTTTTGAATTGGCGTAGGGATAATTGTCAATAACATGAATAATGTTATCAGGAAGGTTAATGTTACGAGAATTAATAACATCCTTGATAGTGTCTTTTGTGTTCTCTGGAAAAGTATTGGGAGGAAACATGGAGATTAAAGGAACACCAGTCTAGTTGTCCAGCCAAAAGTTAATGGTGTATTCGGTACTAACCATCCATCTAGAATTATTCATGATATTGGAAAAATATTTTCTAATGTATGACCATATGGAAGAGTTAATATAATTTAAATTTCCTTTCTTTAACTTATTAATGAATCAAATTTTGAGAAAAGAAATGGAATCTGAGTTATTGTGGATCATCCTCCAAGTGCGTCTGGATCGAAGAGAATCATTAAAGAGTTTAAGGTTTTTAATGCCAAGACCACCCTTATGTAATGGTTTACAAAAAATATCCTAAGGAATGGTCAAAAGTTTCCTTTCAAGAGTGCTTCTATTCCTAACAAAGTTTTTGATGTAAACATTTATTTTCTTAAGGATACCAGCATACCATTTTTAAACCATCAATGAGTATATCATTTTTTAGACAATTTTAGATTTAACAAGATTGATTCTACCTTTCATAGAGAGGGATTTACCCTTCTAAGAGGAAATTTGATTAATGATTTGATCAACAGTGGTGAAAAAATAACTGGATTTAGGTCTTCCCCAAAAAATGGGTACACCAAGATAAGTAAAAGGGAAAGATCCTACCTTGATGCCTAAATTATTGATGATATTTCCTTTTTTATTATAAGGAAAATTTTCTCAAATAAAACAAACCATTTGTTCTAGCTAATTGTTTGACCAGAGATTTCTTCATAATGAGATGAGGAATTTTTGAGATTTTGAATATTCCTTTTATCACCTTGTAAGAAAAAGATGATATCATCAGCGTATAAAAGATGTGTGGGAACATTTAAGTTCCGAGAAGCCTAAATAGGTTTAAGCTTGTTCTAGTAAATAAGGTGAGTGAGAAATATTCTTAAATAATCTTCCACAATTTCAATAAGAATGGAAGCTAAGGGGTCACCTTGTCTAACACCCTTGGTGAATTTAAAGTAACCCTTAGGGGAACCATTGAAAAGGATGAAGATGGAGGATGATTTGAATAAGGTATTTATCATAGTGATGAAAGTATCATTAAAACCAAAGATCTAAAGGAATTTGAAAATAAAACTCCAATAAATGGTATCAAATTTCTTCCCAATATCAAGTTTAATAGAAATATTTCCTCCCCTGATGGATTTGTTTAATATTTTGGTGCATTTAGAGCCAAGACAAATGAAATATTGTATAGAACTACCCATTATAAAAACCAAATTTATTCCAAGAAACAATTTTATTTCTTATAGCAGTGAGTATATTTGCAAGAAGTTTTGTGATGATTTTTTAAAGAGTGTTAATAAGTGCAATAGGTCTGTAGAGATGAATCTCAGATTCATTGTCCACTTTTGGAATTAAAGTAAGAAATTGAGAATTTATACCATGAGGAACCACCCCATTGAAAAAAAACTAATTTGACTAGTTTGAAAACATCCATTTGAAAAACCTCCCAGAATTGTCGGAAGAAACCATTATTGAAACTATCAGTGCTTGGAGAACTATCAAGATTAAGGCTAAAAATTGTGTCATTGATTTCATGATCAAGAGGGGTTCTTAAAAGATAAGTGTTGTCTTCCTCATTCACCATATTTAGAATGACATCATGAAGGAGGTCTTTGTTGACATCTGGACCATTGAAAATATTTTCAAAGTAAGAAACCACATGATTAGAAATAGACTCCTTGGTATCAATGAGGGTGTATTCGTCTCTAATAAAGGTAAGAGGTCTACAAATGTTCCTGATTCTTTAGAGAGAGTTGTAGAAATTATGGTTTCTATCACCATTCAAGAGCTATTTAGCTTCAAATATTTTCTTACGCATGTTATCTTTAAGGATAAGTAGAGTGTTGAGTTTCATATAAATGTTGATCTCATGTTGAGGATCCAAAGAAAAATCAGTTCTAGAAGTGTAGTTTTAAAGTTGGATAAGATCATTTTCAAGAAAAGATATTTCCTTATCAATTTGTTTATATTTTTAAATACACTAACCTTTAAGACACCACTTAAGGTGTTTTAATTTGGTGATACAAGAAAAAGAATCATTGTAACGATTCATATACACCCAAAAACTTTTTATGATGTTAGAAAACTTGGGTTCCGTAGACCAAGAATTATTAAATCTGAAAGGAAGAATGGATTTAAAACTTTGGATAAAAAGACTAACAAGGATGGGATGATGATATGAGTTAATATTAGGAAGGGTAATGCTAGATATGGTGTCCCATTCATCCATAGTAGAGTTATTCGTGAAAGCTTTATCCACTTTGATAGTAACTACCCTATTGTAGTGTCTTCTATACCATGTAAACTTGGCACCAGTAAAGTTAATTTTTACAATATTACTATCCTAAATAGAAGTTTTAAATTATCTTGATGATATAGAAGAATGGGACAAACCAATTTTATCACCAGGGGTAAGAATCACATTAAAATCACCAATAAAAAACCATGGATCACAGATGTTGATATCTAAAAAAGAAATATCATTCCAAATAGGTCTTCTATCTTGGTATCTATTTTTAGCATAAATCATGGTACAAAATATGTGTAATCCATCAAAGGAAAAAAATCACAAGTAACCATATGCTCAGAAACTTTGAAAGAATTCACATTTTGAAAAGAGGAATGATAAAACAAACCAAGGATATTCAACAACGAGACTATCTTTGCATGCACCTAAAAGAGTTATAACCATTTGATAAAAGGTATATAATTTTCAAATAAAAGTTTATTTTAGGTTCAGCAATAGCAAAAAAATTATGCCTATGAGTAATAATAAATCTTTTAATTACAATAAAGGTGTCAGGGTTAGCAGTACCCTGACAATTCCAAAAAAATAAATTCATTGGAACCTGAGTTTGAGGTTGGGACTCCCTTTTTTAAACTACCTAATCCCTTCCTCCTCTTCAATACTTTGACATTTTGAGTAGAGTTCAGACTAGTTTTATTTCCCTATTTACCCATAGAAGAAATAGAATATTTATTAGATGTACATGTATTAGAAACAACCTGAGTTGTATCAGTTTTTTTAGCTTTAAATGGGATGGACAATGGGTTGTCCCTAGTTTTCATTGAGTGTTTTTCAGTCTGAATATTGGGTAAACAAGTAGAATCCATAATAGGAAAAGTGTGGTGTTTGCCTACTATCTCTAAGATATCTTTGGATATAGAAGAATTTGAATTTTAAGTAACACCTATAGAAGTGTCCGGGGGAACCAAACCTGTGTATTCAGCAGCACCCATGGAGGGCTGGAAAGCTTCATTATTCTCTTATAGGACCACAAGGATATCCTCCCCTTGGGACTATGTAGTATCGATAGAACCGAAACAATCTATTTTATCCGAAGGGAAACGAGGACCCTTAGAAGTTGCGGGATCCTCAACCTGTTTTATACTAGTATATGAGCTATCTTTAATCTCCAAGGATCTGTTAATTTCAATCCCACTAGATGAGTCTGCAAGCAATGAACCAAGCTACCCAGAATTTGTAGAGGTTTCCCTACAGGTTTCCTATATAATAATTTCATCTTGGGACTGCTCAAAGGCATCCAAGACCAGAATTTAAATTTCTTATAAAATTCCATGTTCAACAGTGGCATTCTCTTCTTCATCCACAATATCAGTCCATGTAGTACCTGAGTTCTCCACCCAAAAGTGTATATTTCTTCACCCATATTTTAGTTTTCTTCTTGTAAGGTTCATGTTTCTCAATAACAGTGCTTTTTTCTTTATTATTCCTTCTAACTTATGTCCATTAATTATTCCTTGGTTGGTTAACTTTACCTTTTACAACCCTACATTTCATAAAGTAGTGCCCAACGATTATACATAGTTCACATAATAAGGTTTTATACTCAAACTCAATTCTAACCTCCATTTTGTAGTCTGGCGCATTAAAACTCATGACATATGGGAGTTAGAGTCTAGATTAACCTCCAAAATAACTCTTACATATATCCCTAAATCATCATTTAAAGTTTTTTGGTTAATTTTTAGGGGAGTGCTTATGCAAGAGACTATGTCATTCAAAATATTGGGGTTCTAGAAGAAACAATTAAGGCCATGAAATCTAACCTATACTTGAGCCATGGTGTTCCTATAAGTATGGGTATTAAAGGCATAATCCCATTTGGATATTCTTAGAACACTAGGATAGATATTTATATTTTCTAATTTCCAAACACGATCAAGATCATCCTACAATCTTAATAAAATGTGAAAATAACCCTTGCTAATTGGAACCAGTTTCCAATTAGTGAATCCGCAAACATGTGCAATTCTAGGTTTAAGATCTGATAGTGACCAGGGTTTATCACCTTTAATATATGAAATGTGACCCATAATCAAAAACTTACATAATTGAGAATGTTGTTGAAGGGACTCAGAATCAGCCTCGACTAGGAAGCACCCATCTTCCAGTTTCCTAAAACGAGATGGATTCAACAACATAGTCTTATACAAATCAGTACCTTTGAGAGATTCACAGAAGGAAATCCCTTTGGATATTTGAATGAGTAGGGTTTCTTCATTTTTCTCTTTGACACCAAGGTCGTCGAAGGATCTTTCCCATTTAGGGTTGAAAGCTTCCCTAATGTACCATATCTATAACATTGCAAAGAAAACATCACAATTGTTGTAAGAAAACCATAAGAGTCGCGAGGGAATCACCAAAGAGGGCTCCTGATCCATCCTTCCACCATAATGAAAATAATTGATCATTTCCAACATTCAAAATTCATCTATTATTATCCAATATATTTTCACTATGAAAAAATATATGGATTCATTTCATTCTCAGCTTATTGATTAAATAATGTGTGTCTGGTTATTTACATTTCCATATTGACTATTCTTTTTTGATTCATGATTTCTTCCGTTGTACTTAACCCTTACTACATTTGAGATCACACTTGTTTTTTCCATCCCCTATTTTATAAAGAATAGGTCTTTGAATGAGTTTTCAAGGATGCAGTTTGTTAGATTTTTTTATGTATTACGTTTTTATATTCCCAATGTAAAATGGGTATCATGTATGTATCTGATTCTCTAAACTTGCCTAACTTATTGGTCCTTCGGTATTTGATTCATTGTAGTCATGACATTTTATTGAAGTAAGTAATCATCTCTAGGATTTTGAGGTCAGGTTTTTTATAATAAGATAATACAATAGAATTATAAATTTTAAAGGGCTCTCAAATAAATTTTTTCATGAAGTTCCGTTGAATATTTATCCTTTGATAGTAAAATTATAGTAATGATAGCTAAAATATATTTAGTTTCCTTGAAAAAAATTCTCAAATAGATGATGTGTGCTTTATGGAAAAGGAAAGTAAAATTTAAAATACAAAATCTATTAGTTTAAAATTAAGTATATCTATGAATGATGGAATCATTATGTTGATTGACTAAAGTATTCTCATTAGAAGTTAACAAGGAAATATCAGTAAGAAAATATATAACATTCCTTGACTAATGATAAATTTTCCAATCATTTCATTAAAATAGAATCCATACAAACAATTTATCTGACTTCCAAAAAATATGATTAATTTATAAAACTCAAATTATAGATATCAAACCTAAAAAAATCCTTGTATTCCCTTATTTGACCAAAATACCTCAAGGAAAATTTTCAATTTTTTTGTTTTGATTGTGATTTTTGGAAAAGAAGGTTTGACAAGGTCAATTATGGAGTTACAGTCCATTTGTTGACATGGTATGGTGAAAAAACATCAAAAAAGAGTTATGGAATCTCTAGAAGTGTTAAAAAAATATGTCTTGTATAAGGTGTAATCATTTCCCAAAGTTTTACATATTTTTGGGCATAAATAATTAGGATATGTTTTATGGAAAATAAAGATTCTCACATAGAATTTTCAGTGGACAATATAAAACCTAATGGAGTTCATGGTATTTTTCTACAAAGGAATATAGACCACAAATGATTTTTTTCCATGCAAACAACAAATAATGTATGTTGAACTACCAAGTTAACTCAGCAAAGGCCTGGATTCAACAAAGTAATTGTGCTATGCGAAACATAAAGGGAATTTTTCATTTGTAGTCAAAGGTAGGGAATTATAGGTCATCATAGAGGGTGTTTTAGTTTGCGAATGAAGGTAGTGTTTCAGTGTCCTCCGCAAGGGGAATCATGCGCTATGAAAACCACATAGTGAGTACATTTTATAGTGAACAATAAGGAGATGGTACAACAAGGAGACAATAGTCTGTATATATGCATGAATAATGTTTCCATTTTTTAGTGAAAATGAGGGAAGAAAAGTAAGTACAATTTTATCTTTACAAAATTGTAATTATATCATATATATCATATTATTTCATTAAATCCACTTATATATAACATCGATGTGAAGTAGTGATGAAAAATAAATTACATCAGTTCGCGAGGCAATAGTCTGTAAGTACGCATGAGTGATGTTTCTATTTTTTATTAAATTGAAATGGAAGAATTTTTATATTTATTTATAATTTAAAAATTAAATTTATATAAGATAAATAATATTATTTTATTTGGATCCATTATTATGACCATCCATAAGATTTATTGTTGAAAATGAAAAAGATCATCTTTATGAGGCGGTAGTCCGCTTATAGGCATGAAAGACATATTAATTTTTTATTAAATGGATAGGTAGAGGAAAAATGGTTATACCATAAACATAATAACATGATATTTTTATATCACATTGGCTAGGATATGTTTGAATAAGTTAAAAGTATAAATAAAAAAGAAAACACCTGGTTAATAACTATATAACTTCTTCCAAAACCTCCTTAGGGTTATACCTAAATATTTCATAGAATGGAATTATAATAAAAAAAGAGACTACATAACAAGGGTATAGATGTTATAAAGGTATATGGGTTGTTTTTTATAATATAAGAGTCTCTTGAATATTTCATGTAAGAGGATAGGTGGTGTACTTTTATAAGTGGGGGCGATGATACAATTTGGATTTTTCAAAAATTGAAATTTATTATTGTACTACTCATGCCAAGTGGATATAAAATGTCTCATCTAAAAATGGTAGATGAAATAGGGTCCAAATAATACCATAAAATAGTATTTAGACAATGTTTCAGGTTATTTTCACACTTATTATTTTAATTTTAACCCTTTTACCCTATTTTAACTCATACCTTGGTAATTGAATTTTGTTTTACCAAAGTTACTATTCATAATGTGAAAAAATGAGGTTAGCCCCTTTAAAAAAATTTAACTAAATAATTAAAAATATGAAATCTATTTTTCAATATTGAATCTCCAATTTATGTAAAAATATATTTTTAAATTAGAACAGATAACGTGAAGAAAAACAGTTTTCTGAATAAATTTCTTTTGAGTATAAAAATGTTTTTTTGCCAATTTCAATTATAAGGTTGATCATAATGAAATTATCTCAATTTTTTACAACTAAAATGAACTAATAAAATTTTAAAACAAACCCAAAAAATGATAGTTTTTAAATAGTTGAAAATGGATGACCATTTACTTAAACATGGGTATTTTCTACCATTCACCCAAAAATTGACTTTTTTAGACAATTTTAAAAAATAAATCTAACATAATTTTGATATTTGGATTTAAAAAATTAACTAAATTTTTAATAAATCAAATTCTAACTTTTTGAAATAAATCTTTTTAATAAAATCATAAAATGCATGTAACTCAATTTAGTAATAATAAAACTGAAATCTAGAGTGGCACATGTTAGAGATAAAAAGTAGGAAGTTTCAGTATGGGCTCTTAGGAATTAGACCAATGGGTTATATACTAGGACTATGTGCCACTGAGCCTAATGGATATGTATGGCCTTGTTACACTAGGCTTTCAATCCATGTAATGGTTCCCCCTCGACCTAATTAAAAGGGGTATTATCCCGAAATAAAAAAACAAATTCCTTCGAGTCATAACATGCATATTTGACTAATAAATTACTTATTATTATTATAATTAATTTGAATCTATGAAATATAATTTAGGAATATTAATATAAAATGAAATTAATCTATTATTAATATTAAATGATTTGTCACATTCTTCCCACCTTTTGTAAATTTCATCCTCATAATTTTATATTAACTTCTTAAAAAGGGGGGATATTATTCATTAACATAATTTTAAGATTTACATGTTTTTATTAATTCATATAATTTTTACAAAAAAAACTTAAACAATTTAATCACCTTTATCCATAATATTTTCTCTCTATGATCAATAATATGTACATTCTTTTCCTCATAAGAATGATTATCTTCCAACTTTAGTACTTGTGTTAAGGTAAAGCAACTTGATTGTTAACTAATCCAATATTCTATGGAATTTCATACAGTCTAATAAATAGTGGACTTAACTTTCCCTTTTTATGAAAACACATAACACTTTTCTGTGGAGATACTTTAAGAAAAAAATAAGGTCATCTACCTCAAATTAAAGATCTTTTCTTTGGTTATATATATAAATATTATACTTAATCTAATCTTTCCTCTTATGATGTTGAAGCACCTTCACTTTCTCAAACATATCTTTAACCATTTTTAGTTCCAAAAACCCTCTTTCACCAACTTTGTCTCAACAAGTTGGACACTAACACTACTTTAAATATAACTCCTCAAAAGTCCCCATCTATATATTAGAATTAAAACTATTATTATAATAAAATTTAACTAGTTAAATATATCAATCTCAAATTCCATGTTAATCTAATGAAAAATATTAAAGAATATCCTTCAAATTCATAATTGTTCTCTCTAACTATCAATCATATTCTAGATGAAAAGCTATACTATAATTTAATTCAATACCGAATGAATTCTGAATACATTTCCAAAAAAATGAGGTAAATCTAGGATTGTGATTAGATATACTATAAAGTGAGACTCCATGAAATATTATTATCTCTTTAACATAAATTCTATAAATATGATCCAAAAAAAAATTATCTTAAATAGGGAGAAAATGATCATATTTAGTCAAATGGTAATAAATAACCCATATTGTGTTATAACCCTGAGATTTATTTGGTAATCCAACCATGAAATTCATGGATATATTCTACCATTTTCATTTTAGCAAAGGAAAATGCTAATGAATCCACTTTAGTAATTTTTATTCCACTTTAACTGGATGAAAATTCATACATTTCATATTAAATTCAATAATATATCTTCTCAACCCATCCTATCAAAAATGTGCCTGATGGTCACTATACATATTAGTATTGTTAATAAGCAAAAAACAGAGCAATGAGCTCCACTCAATGAATGATTCTCTAACTGGGAATCAAATTGCACACATAATCTTTTTTTGAAACTCAAAATATGTTATTTGTCAATGTTAAATTTAGGAAACTTACATTTACTATCCAATTTTATCAACTCATGTAAGTCTCAATCCTTTTTTTTAGTTTTCTTAATTCTCTCTAATAATTATTACAATACTATAACCTCAAACAAAATAGAATAATTTCCTACATGCATGATTTTGAGGCCAACATTAATTAAATACATAGACAAATAGTAATGTTACATTCATTTCATAGTTAATGATGCATTATATTTTGTAATTAAAGCCTCAACTACTCTGTTTTCTTTTCCTAGATGGTCATAAATCATGAATTTATAATCCTTAATCAGTTAAAAACATCTTCTGTATCTTATTTCTAATTATTTTTATGTAAATATACTTCAAAATTTTATGATAAATATATATTTAACATTTTAATCCATATAAATAATTTCATTGTATTATTAAAGAGAACATTACAACCACCAGTTCAAGGTTATGTGTATGATAATTTAGCTCTTAAGGTTTAAAGTTTTGCGAATCATAAGAAATTACCCAATCATTATTCATCAAAAAAAACAACCAAGTACCTTTAAAGAAGCATCATTATAGATAGAAAAAATATTTCTATATAGTAGGGTCAAAATTATAGAATTCAAAAATCTTATTTTCAATTCCCAAAAATATTCATTACATTCTTTCATCTAGATAAATTTGAATACATTTTTAGCTGAGTTAGTTTATAAGAATTCTAATGGGGAATTTTTTTGAAAAACATCATTGGTAGTAACCTATTAATCCAAGAAAAGTATGAATCTATACGAATTTTTTAGGTTTTGGATACTCTTCAACCACTTTTTTTAACTTGGATCAGCATTTATTCTACCTTTTTTATAATGTGTCCAAG
This sequence comes from Viscum album, assembly GCA_963277665.1. Taxonomy (NCBI): domain Eukaryota; kingdom Viridiplantae; phylum Streptophyta; class Magnoliopsida; order Santalales; family Viscaceae; genus Viscum; species Viscum album. The sequence goes on along the minus strand of OY728158.1, from coordinate 1,890,340,416 downwards.
GAAAGAAATTTATCACAACCAGAAATCACATTTACTAAATTTTACACTAAAATTATTTTATTTAAGGTTTATAGAACAAACCTAAAATGGTTTCCATGATCATTATAACTTTTAGAATATATCAATATTTCACCAATATATACCCCCCAAAATTTATTCAATAATGGAAAAATCTATTCATAGTGTTCATAAATAAAACTGGACCATTTTTCAACCCAAATGTCATAAACACAAACTCAAATTCCCATACCTATTTTGAAATTTTTTCTATGTAATTATACCCCCTTTCACCTTCAACTAATGATAATTGAACCTAAGAACAACCTTTGAAAAATTTGAGCTCCATAAATATAATCAAACAAGTCATCAATATGAGTCAATGGATACTTATTCTTAACAGTGATATTATTTAATGATATATAATCAATTAAAATCCCCATAAAACCATATTTATTTTTAATAATAAATATAAGAGAAACCCATGGTGAAGTGCTAGGATAAATTAATCCTTTATTAAGCATCTCTTATAACTAATTTTTAAATTCAAAAAGTTCTATATGATCTATTCTATATGGAGGTTTTGTTATTGTCTTAAAATCATTAACTAATTAAATAGTAAATTCAATCTCCTAATCTGGTATAATAATAAGAAATTTATTAGGAAATACATATAGGTAGTTATTTAAAACATGAACATTACCACTTTGAACAATTTCCTTCTTCTCAACAGTATGTAAAATATAACTTTTATCTCCATCTTTAGCCAATTTCTTATATTATTGATATATTATAAATGTTATGAATTAATTTTTTTATAAATACTGAGGTTAATGATAATTTTTTTTATATTTAATATAAATCTAATAATGATAAATAGAAATCCAATACATAACCATAATAACATAAAACTATACTAGGGGAAAGACAATAAGGTTTTCAACTAAATCTTTTCTATATAGAATAATATTAAGATTATTATATTTGTTTACCATAATACTTACGATAGGTGTTTAAAAAAAAAATATATCTTGAATTCTTGAGGTGAAATTTTCAATTTATAAGAAAATTTCTCAAAAAATGAGAAACTCTATAGACCCCAAATCAAGAAATACATTGACATAATCAAAATAAACATTTAATATACCTAACAAAAAATCATTGGATAGTCTAAAATATATTGGTGTAGTCACAAAGAATTTAGACAAACCTTTATACATGTGATCTTAATGGATTCCATCCTTTATTCCTATCTTCAAACAAGTCCATGTATATTAACCAATCTCATTATAGTTAAAACATATTAATCTCATATTTTCATTATTTGTCTAATAATTATTATAATCCTTTTCTTTACATTTATTAGCCACATTTCCAAACTTAACACATAGAAAAAACATCCCAAATATTATAATACATTCCACAAGGTTATTTTTTCCAAACATATCACAAGATGGAAACTTTATTTTCTTACCTTCAAATTTACTTGATGGATGATTCCTCCTTTCCTACCACTAGGAACTATTTTTATGTGTATTTGTATCTAACACATTATCATCATAAAATTTCATTTTAACCTTGTTAGGGATGTATAAAGAGTTTCTCATAAATTTTAAATTCATTAGAAACCAATTCAAATTTGTATTTTCATTCAATATTGAGTAAGACTGATTAATTTTACCATTAAGATACAAGGTAAAATTTGTTGTGTACCTTGCCAATTAGGTGAAGTTTTCTTCATACATGACCACTGAATATTCTTCCTTATACCTTAATTCCCTGAATAATTTTTTTATTATAATTCAAATATAATCTGGAAAATATTTATTAAAGAAACTGTTCATAAATTTATCTCATTATAAGGCATAAATTTGTTTTATATCCCTAGTATTATTTACATTTGAACACCACTAATTGTATTCACCTTTAAAATGATAGATATCTAGAACTACCTTTTAATACTCCAAATAACCCTTGAACTTAAATATATTTTCCAATGATTTAATCCATTTTTCAGTTATCTCTAGTCAGAATATTCATTAAATTTTGAAGGGATTTCTTTACTGAAATTCTATACTATAGACATGTTTCTTCAGGGTGTGAAGATCCCAAGTTAATATTTGAAGAATAATTATTTTATTTTATTTATTACAAGATAGAATCAATGTATAAGGAAGACATAAATTATAAAGTTATGATTCAATGACATTCATTGTATAACTTTCATGATATAGAATCTATGTATGTACATAGGTTGATTGAGGTACTACCATGGTCTATGGAAAAGGAAATATGAGGCTACTAGATTGAAGAATTCAAGTGAAGTAATTAGGATCATTATTTCACTGTTATTGATGACTAAAACATGTGTCACTAATTTTGAATAAGATATGTTGTTTAAAACATGTTGGAGGCCATGATAAATATATTTTTCATTAGTAATTGATGAATCATTAGATAAATTAAGATTTATATTTGAGAAAGTTTAGAGATAAAATTAAGGAGAAAAAAGGTCATAAAGGTATTTGTATATTTATTTTGGTGGAACTACATAACAAGTTTTTAGTAAGTATTTGATTTTTCCTTTACTAAAAAAAATTCCAAGCATTATCCAACTAAGGACCCACCATAACAACACATGTGGGACCCAAGTCTACCACATGGGAGGATGATCAACCTATCCAACCATGGTGATAGGTGAGTTTAAGGGAATGCTTAGGGTCTATAGAGAATTAATGGAGGAGAAAAGAGTCTGCATAGGGTGAATATAAGAGTGAATGGGTGGATCACATAATGGGTTAACATGACTTTTGATTAGTGTGTGTGAAGTGTATAAGGGTTCCAACCCTTGTTCTGACTCGATAAGTTTGATATGTGGCTTGTGTTATTAAGTGGAGGTAGTCTATTCTAAATATTTATGTCGTATAAGGGCATTGAATGTTATTATTATCCTATAAAGTAATATACACACATAATGTAATGGGTGAGCTAGGAGATTTGACTACATCATCTTCTTCAACATGTTTTAATAAAAGCCTAAGATAACCATATTTTGGTCATCTATAAGGATCAAAACAATTTAATGAAATGTGATTTACTATCCTGAAGACACAAATGAAATCTTTATCTTGAACAAATCCATCTGTTAGAATTAAATCCAGTGTTGAATGAATGTATTTCCTATTTCATATGAATGAGAGTGTTCTATCTAGGAATCACATAGAAAACCTTATTCACACGATTCCTTTGGTATTATAATATTATGAATTTCTGAGGTATCATGATAATAACAAAAACTATTATAAGGTATCATCATAGACATCCTTAGTCGCATGAATCATTAGGGATTACACGATCGTGTGTCAACTTTGGTGCCACATGAGTTTGAAAAGGTTGAGACTTTTGAAAATTTATATAATTAATATTTTACATGATATTTGAAAAATTGAAGAAGGTATTGATTTAGAATGAAAATAGGACCTAAGAGGGAGGATCTTCATCTATAAATAGAATTGGGTAGATTAGATATTTAGTGGTTTTATCCAAAAAATATTGAGAAGATATCTCGTTTCACTTGAAATAGTGCATCCATGGAACTTGTTCATGTAAAGGATAAGGATCCCATGAGCCTTATATGGTTATGAAAATGAGAGAGGATCATATGAAACATTGATTTTATTACTAAAAATCATTGTATTACCCAATGGATTAAGATACCACTGATTCTGTGTCTCATAATGGAACTAATTCTTTGAATCATCTCTTACTTTAATTAAGAAACTAAGATCCCACATACACAATATATTATGTGAAGAAGCATGAGGCATCATAAACTAGAAATTTTGTAAAGAAGAAGTAGCAAAAAAAGACAGTCTCATGTGATTTTGTTTTCATGAAGACTAAACAAAATAAGATCTCATATATACACTATTACAAAAATAAAAAAGAAAGATCATATTGTGAATCCACTACTATTTTATGAATTAGAATAACTCAAAGGATATAATTTTGAAAAACATAGTTCTAAATATCTGTTTCCTCTGGAATTGGGGATGACCTCATTGATTAAAGGTTCAAACATTCCAATCGGTTTCTAATGGCTTTTTTTGTAGAACTGGAAACATCCAGTGATTCCATATCCATTTGGACCTACTTTCCAAAGGTAGACACTCATTAGTTGTGACTGATGAGTCTTAGGAATTTGCATTGGTCAAGAGGATGGGAGGTCGGACTCATCACACCTTTTTGAGGGGAATTATTGTCTACTCCGGGACTCTCTTTATAGATTTAAGTTATGTTCGTGAATCCCTATTACATTACCAAGTATAAAATGATCTTTCCTTTTAAATATAACAATAAATGATTGATATGTAGGAAATTTAGAGAATCTTTTATATGTATTCAAGGTTCTTTATCGATAGAGAATCATCTGTATTTGTTAGAGATTCTTAGTCAATGATATCCTTCAATACATAAAAGTCTCTTGGTCATTGTGTTGACCATACTGGTTTTAAAGCCACTCAGTGGGGCACTTGAAGTTTATTGTCATTCAGAAGGACATAGATTATTTTAGAGTTGGGATCGTACCCGCAGATGGGCTACCTACGTATCCTTTATTCAAAAAAGGAATTAGAACCCACGTAGTTTGAGTAAGGGAGTATGATGTTTATGATTGATGGCTCAAAGAAAGATGTAATAATTACTTTTACACTCTAAGATCACGTGAGTCATGATCGGTGTGAGAAACAAGAGGTATTGGTAAAACCAGACAATTGTTCCATGAAATATGCAATCATAAGAAATGATGTGGGACTTATCTATGTATGACTGCCCAAATAGATGAAGATTAAGATTTAATTCAGGGAAGAAATACAGGAACATGGTCCATAAAGGTATATGTACTTTATGGAGATTTGAATACTCTAATCTTGGGGCTTACTCCTAAGGAAGATGTCCAAGTTAGTAGGGGACTTATGATTGGGTTTTACTCCTGAGAAGGAATCCTGAATCAAAAGTAAATTAGGAATGGTTAAGAGAAATTAAGACTGGGGCTTACTCCTGAGAAGGAGGCCCAGTTTAAGAGGCTTGAAAAATTAAGGGACTTGGGGATTACTCTTAAAGAGGATGCCCATATTTGAGACTGGGGATTACTCCTGAAAAGGAAGCCCAGGTTATGAGAATTATGGTTGGGGCTTACTCTTAAGGAGGATGCCCATATGTTTAAGAACTTTGAGACTGGGGATTACTCCGGAAAAGGAAGCCCAGGTTAAGGGAATTATGACTGGGGCTTACTCCTAAGGAGGATGCCCAGATTAGGGGATGTGGGGCTTATTCTTGAAAAGGAGGCCCAAAGTAATGAGGACTTGGGGCTTACTCCTAAGGAGGATGCCCATATTTGTAGACTTTGAGACCGGGGCTTACTCTTGAAAAGGAAGTCCATGTTGAGGATTCTCTCATCTTAAAGGATGAGGTTTAATGAATGAACTCTCTAAATTTAGTGATTTAAATATGTGTAAATCACTAGGTTTTGAGAGATGTTCCACAGAATTCCTTTTATATTAGGAACTAAACACGGAAATCATTCCATAAATGACTTTGGAGAGAGTTATGAAGGTTGAAGCTTGAATAGGAAAGTTGGAATGACATAAGAGAGGTGAAATGGGCAGAAAGGGCACCCAAAAATAGAATGGAGAACAAGTCTTGGTCGCGCAAGTATACTTGCGCGACACATATATACTTGGGAAATACTTGACCAGTAGAGTAATACTTGGATGATTCTTGACCAAAGCCTTTGGAATTATCCCGAGGTACTTCCAGAAGAGTGGCGCGTAAGTTTCAATGAGTAGGTACGGAGGCTCGCAAGTGTGTCCATTTACCTTAAGGGTAAAACACTTAGGCGCGCAAGTGTTAGTGAATTCTAACACTTAGACCTTATTCATCTTGTTTAGACCTTCCATTCTAGGTAAATAATTACCTTATAAGTGTTCGGAAGACTTGAAGAAGAGACTTGGGCGTTCAGAGCTCTGTATCTGAATTCTGGAAAAATTCTCTCCAAATGGGGGGCCCACCGGGGGTATTTATAGGCTGGAGAAGACCCTGGGCGATTTTCAAAGAGGGTGCGCAAGTCACCTGCACGACCATTTGGGCGGTGCACAAGTATAATTGCGCGCCCATGCTGGAACTTGCGCGACCTATGGGAAATGTTCTCCTTGTTCACCCCTTTCTCTTTTTTTGATGTTTATTTAAAGGATGAATCTTCTTTGTTTTAGGTATTTCCCTTTTCATTTTGTTTAGACTCTGTGATGGAAAGGAGCATCAACAATATAATTTACCTATTCTGGTTTGTGTGAGGAAGATATTCCATGCATATTCATAGAAATATACTAATTATTCACCGTGAAAAAGTATTGATACTCAGAGAATAAGATGAGGAATTCTGAGCACTTATGATACAGACAATGAAAATACATATAATATTAGGGATAATAAAATGGTATTTTGTAAGGTTTTATTCAAATATCATGCCTATAAATTACATCATTTATGCATGAAGTTACTTTTAATAAATTGAGTTAAGAATTATAAGTTCTTGTATTGAGAATTCATAAGAAATTTTTACTAAGTTTGTGTAGGTTTGATGTTGTATAATATAATATCAAGAATTTACTAAGGTTAGGAACTTCATTAACAAAAAGAAATAATATTATCAACCATTTTACATTTTTAAAGTAATTTTGTAAGATACTTTTAGTGGGAAACATTAATCCTTGAGAATTCAATAGGATGAGAAGAACCAAATCATTTTAAAGGATTTTCACAACCAGTTGGCTTATTATAATAATTTTTTGAAGATATTAAAGGTGTAAATGAGAAATAATGAACCTGCGGTGTGGTATACGAAGATCGCTCTGAAGAAAAAGGATTACTTTACACTACTGGATCAATATGAAGAACAAGAATAATTATCTTATGATTGGGGTGTCTAACGAGTTTCTAAAGAGGATTAAGGATGAGGAGTGTAACCATTCAAGAAGGATAATAGAAGATAGTTGGGATGTTTATCTAACTGAGGAAGAAAAATTGGTTTCCATAGTGTTTAACCATATTTAATTGGAAAATAGAAAATTTGTGTATATAACCATTTTTTCCTAATATCTATTAATTAATGATATAATTATAGATGAGAATATATGTTGGGTAATCTAACCAACATAGAAAGGTGTATTACTTAGTATTAGACCTTGTAAATATCATTTGATGTGTTCTATCTTATTTTTTCTACATAAGAGGTGAGGAGATCAGACATTTTTGAGTGGATTTATAAACTTATCAAGTTCAAGAGGTTTAATTAAATAAAAATAAATCATAACATAATACCATTAATTCACCCCCTTAGTGGAATCTGACCTCGAACTTTATAAAAAGTATCAAAGAAAAGGTTACCTCAAAATATCAAATAATTTACCTGTTGATTTCAATATCATTAATGAATTTATTCTTTTAAGAAGATTTTAAGTTAACTTGAATAGAGAAAATGGAAAATACTCATGATTATATAAATCTATAGATTTCTTCCAAGACATAGAAATTTTTTAAGAAAATAGAGGCAAAGAAGTTGAAGAAGAATATAATATTAAAGTGAGAAACACCACTAAAAAAATGTAATCAGAGTGGTACAAGATATAATTATTCATTTAATTGTGATTATTCTAATAAATCTTGTTCATGTTATGATGATGATGTTTCACTTAGTTATATTCATTTTGAATGAAAATAACATATTAATAATGTTATAAAATAAGCGTTAAATTGTATTGTTGGTAATATCAATGGAATTCTATTTCATAAATAATAGCTTGAGCAAGAAGTTTTTCAATTAGAGAATGCACTATGTCATAAGATTATAAGGTTCATTTCTATCATAAAACTTTTTAGTAAAATGGAGAAATTGAAATTACTTTTCAATAAAATATGTCTCCTTGTTAAAGAATAATTACAAAGGTATGTTTATCAGAAGGTGGACTCTGGGAAATTATTTATGGAAGCATTCAATGAACTTAAAATGGTATAAAATCTATATGGATATTAAATATGTTCAATTTCAGGTAAAATGAAGGATATTAAAAAATAAATAATTATTTATAATAAAAAAAATTACATGAAGAACAAATAAAGAAGATAAAGGAGGAGTAAGAATACATGCTACGATCAGTTGAGGATGAGAAGAACTCCATGTACATGAAGTGTTATAAGATTCATGTGATATTTAAGAATTGAGATTAACTAAAAACTATAACCTATAATAATTTTAGATAAATAAATGTTGCCATAAAAATTTTCATTGACATTCATGACTATAATAATAACAAGATATCATCCTCTAATCAAATGGTAACATCCTCTAAATGGATGGTATACCATAATTAAGAAAATGTCTTATGTATTAATGTTTCCTCATGTGATGGTACATGTTTCAAATAAAATTAAGTAATATATATAAGGTAAAAAAATACTAAAAAATGAACCATATCATTAAAGGTATATATGATAATATATTTGGAAAGTTTTTCCCTAATAAGCATCCAAAAGGGTGGGGTTTCCACTCAAAAACATTAAGGTACCCATATTTTAAAATATATACAATCTACATTAGAAAATAATATAAGAAGGGTTATAGACTGTTGTTGGTGTTGCTAGATGGTTGGGCATAAGGAATTATAATATTGGAAAAATATAAAAATTCATGAAAATTATAAAATGATACAAGAAATGAGTATAAAATATTAATAAATAATAAAATAGGTTGAAAAAGAAAGTAGAATCCAAAAGTAAATAAAAATAAGTATGTCTTGAGGAGAAAATAAGAGATAAATATTTCAAGAAAATCACATTCCAATTTAAAAAATATTACATAGTTTAAAGAAGTATTGCAATAATGAGTTTTGGTTTAGAATAAATATCAAGCTGGAAAATCTAATTTCATAGGTTTTTTATAGTGTTGTGAATGGAATGGGAAAAAGTACTACTCCTGATGGTACAATATGTCATTTTCTGAGATTAGTCATGAATTAAGGGGGGATTAGTTATTATATGGTAACAATTTTTCAATGAATAAATGTTGTGACTAAAATTATACCGAATCTACCAAAAAAGTATGAACAATTATAGAAGATTTGTAGAAGATGTGAGTAAGAGGGTTATAATGATGATAAATTCATGAATAGTTTTCCAAGATTGATTTCTTATTCCTTGAAAGGTAAGACAATTTAAAAAGATAAAAAGTGGGATTAATACAATACTAAGCCTTTTAAAAGTTAATATTAGAACCTCAAAGAAGTTTTTCATGTCAAGATATAATTCTTAGTGATCTAGCTAAATCAGTTGGAGATGACATAGAGAATGGATAAAGAATAAATAAAGACTAAATATAAAGTAAAACAAGTGGTTACAAATGAAGAAATGGGAATTTATGCAAAAAAAAATCCATAAATGGTGGTCTAAAATACACGAGGAATCTTCCATATGTGGCTACTTAAATATTTAAATGAATTTATGTGAAAGGTTTAAAAAAACTGGGCATGGGATAAAAAATTGCATGTCAATCCTATGAGCCCAGAAATAGAGCATGAAAACGATGATGCCATAAGAAGGTAGTGATATTTCCTTGTCTCTTAATGTGATGAATACTGATTAACATAAATAAGATTATCTAGGGGAGAAAATGAGAAGGAAATAAATTAATATTTTTAAAAGGAAGAGAACTGATGAGCCTAGATGATAAATAAATCTATGTTGAGAGAAAAATCTCTTCCTGAAAGCTATTTCTATGGAAAAAATTGGTCCGTCTTAAATTTTTTATATTTATATATCCTTTTATACTAGTGTGCATGTAATTGAATGAGAAGAACAAATCCATTTAGTGGGAGTATATATTATTTAAAACTATTAAATCTTACCTATAAAGTGAATGCATAACTTTTGAATAGATTTCTTATATTGGAAGATGATATATGAAAATCACTCCCATATCCCTACTGTGAATGAATTGATAATTTTTATCAAAGGGGACTTGATATTGAGATAATAAGGGGGATATAACCACTTAGAACTTGTGTGTATTTTTAGATATGTGTAGGTTATAATATATTTCATTATTTTATTTCTTGAAAATCCCTAAAACATAAATAAGTGGGTTTTCTAAGTTTAATATCCCATAAAACATAATTTATGTATAGAATTTAGCACCTTATTTATACACAAATATTTTTTAAAAAGTATTTTCCCATGAATACTTAGAGGTTTCAAGATAAAGTCTATTTACAAAGGAAAAACATGTGATGTTATACTTCTCTCACAATTGGATAAGGCTGAGGCTTTAAATTGTTGGAAGAGATGAGGGTGTCATGATAATATGTTAAATAATTTAATGATATTATAAGACCCCTATTGTACATTTCTATTTATCTTCAATAAAGGGTATAATAACATTAACTTTATAATGTGAATCATTATTGAAAAAATAAGAGGAATATTAAAGAGCCCAAGAGAATAGTTAAAGAATAATTCTTTTATTTGTTGTCATTATATCATAAATTCAATGTGTGAGGAAGAAATAAATGAGAATGTGATGATTATTAGAGAGTAATTGGATTTAATTATTGATAATATATCTATGTAAGTATAAAGTATTGATGAGGTACTACCATGGTCCATGGAGAATAAACTTTGAGGCTACTTTCTTGAATAATTTATGTAGAGTAATTTTGATAACTATTACAATGTTATTATTTTCTAAAACATGTTACACTGATTTTAAATATAAAAAACTGTTCATAACATTTTGATGTCCAGGAAAAAGATATCTTTTATGAGGAATTTATAAATAATTGGATAAATTGATATTTATATTTTAGGAGGTTTAGAGATAATATTAATGATAAGAAAAGTGGAGAAAGGGATTGGAATATTTATTTTAGCGGAATTGAATACTTAGTTATCACTAAGAATTTTAGTTTTTGTTTACTAAATATTTCAAAAAACCTTGGAAAACCAAGGACTCACCCCAACCACACATGTGGGACCTAGTTATACCACATGGGATGTACAATTTGATATTTTAGAATATAATTTTCATTAAACAGTTCAGTATATTGTTTGACATGAAACGCTAAGATTAAAACAAATCATAATATATTATAACCTAGTCGTTAAATTATAGGTGCCAATTAAAAATAAAAAATTATTAAAAAAATAAGAATCAATGTTTTACATAATTGAAATGCATTGATTAATTCATAATAAATATGTACACAATTTTTAATAAAGTCATTTTTTTGATAAAAAATAGGTCTTCTTCAAAGTAGTTTTTATTGCATTTTGTGTGTAGAAATTATAATAAATTTATAACATTTATAAAAAATTTAATTTATGTAATTAATATAATTTTTTAAATAAAAATTTTAATATTATCTTAGGGTGAATTTATGTGATTTTTCTAAAATGATATATTTTTAGTAAATAGTGAAAAATACCATTTTTTATAAAATTGTAAATTAAAGTAGTTTGAAAGTATTACTATGTTTCTAGTTTTATCTTAAATTAACATAAATATAATTTAATAATTATTAAATTAATTAATTATATAGGAATAATAATTATATTTTATTTTGGTATAAGTTCATTTTTTGGCTTAAACATACCTTTTTATAAAATCTGTTTTTACATGCACAATATGTTTTTATCTTAATTAATCATATAAATATATATTAAATAATTTTTTAAGTAATTTTATATATTATATATTCATTTAATTGTTTTAATATTAATTTTATGGTTTCTACTACGTATTTAATAAGAATAAATCATGTTTTATGCTTAAAAATGCATTTTTGAAAAAATGGGTTTTATTACGTTTTGTGAACTTATTTTAAAATTAATTTCTTATAATTATAAAAATTTAATTTGATATAATGTATTAAAATTTTTAATACATTTTTGGGAAAAAAATTATGAGTCTAATTTCATTTTTTGTCATAATTAATATTAAAAAGAGTAAAAAATATTAATGCGATTAAGGTAAAAACAGGCTTACCAAGGTTGTTAAACTAAGAGATAAGTGTGATACATCCATATAAACTTTTATAAATCATATTTTATTATCATAAATATACCTTAAATCATTTTATCATCAAATATGATTCATTTTAAAGCATTTTTCTTTAGTATGACATTATTTTATTTATATCTTTTGAAAATTTCCAAGTGTGTCCTCACCCTACCCTATAAATCGACATTGAATATCATCTATTTTATAAACTTAAATGGAATATTATCTCCACAAATATTTACACAAATATATTAATAAAAATTTCCCCATGTACTATAGGTCTTTTTTTTATAAGAATACCAACCTTTCCGGACATAAGGTGGAATCTAAAGGTGGTATCTCAATGAAGAGGTATTACTCTTAACTGAGAACTTTCAATTTTTCTATTCCTACAACTTATCTAAAAATATTGTATACATTATAAAATAATTACTTTATTATATTAAACATAATAAATTTTTATTATGATTTCATAACAACCATTTTACAAATCTTTTTCATCAAATGGGAAGTAAAAGTATCACTCGTGTGTACATGTGGACTATCGCCTCCACACAGCGATATGAATCATTTTACATCACAATAATTCATGGATGGTTATTATTATTGATTTAATATTTATATATGATATTAATGAATTAATTATTCTTTTTTAATTATAATATATTATCTACCTTTTTATCATCCCCTCTGTTGGAAAATGATAATGTCGCTCGTGTGTATGTGTGGATTACCACCTCCTTGAAGTGATGCGATTCTTTTTTCATTTATGATTTATATGAATGGAAATAAAAATATATTTAATTAATATATATGATAATTATTAAATATTAATTAATTTAAAAAGGAGAATTATTATTTACCTTTTTCTCATTTGATCGATTGAAAAGTGGAAACATCGCTCATGCATACTTACGGACTGTTGTCTCTATGAAGTGTTATAACTTATTTTTGATCACCACATTATATGAATGGTTATAAAAATATATATAATGATTAAATATTATAATAATTGTATTATTAATATTCTATAGATTATTTAACCATTATCAAAGCTCAATAACCATAACTTTCAAGCTGAAACGTTCATGAGAAAAGAAACATTTAACACCCAGAAATGATGTTTTTAATAAAGAATTATTAATAAATGGTTTATAAAACTCTATAAATGGAACATATATGATATTATAATTATATAAATGGTTATATTATATAATTAAAATACATTTTAAGTTATTATACATGATGTTAGATCAATTACGAAGCAAGTCAAACTTGAGGTTGGGGTTCATCATCTCAATATTGTTTCGTTGATACATGTTTGATGTTATGAACCCACTTAAGTTTATGAGTTGTGTATACTATCCATTTAAAAATTTATATAATTAATATACCTATTTTAATCACATTTAATGATTTATTTTAAGTTATTATTTCATCGTACTTATGATTTAAAAGTTACTAATGTAATAACAGATTTATGTTTCAATTTCATTTTAGTCAGGATTATTGCTGATTGAATTTCCATAGAGGGAACTTGTATGGATACTATCCTTAAAGAACCATATATTTTATTCTATCATGTTTTTATATAGTTTTTATGTATAAATACAATTTTTCTCTCTTTGTTACTTAAAATTATTGAGAAAATATTTTTAAATAAAATCCAACTTTATTTTATATTTGGTTGATGGACTATTTATTCCATGTCCATACTCCTTAAAATTATTTTAAGAAATTTTTTACCAATAATTGAAATTTTTTAAAAATTCATTTTCACTACCTTTAACCTTAATTACAATGTTTTAAAAATTAATTCTTTTAGTGTAACATTTTTTCAGACAAGTCATTTTTGACCTTTATCAAAGGCATGAAATGAATATTTTCTTTTAGCATATAAAACCTGGAAAAATATTACCACCATCTTGAATATTAAATTATTTAAAGATTAAATTAAAAATTCCCATAGTTATTTTCAAAAATAATTTTTTCCTTAATATTGGATAATTTTTTAGATTTTAAATAGTGATTTAGAAATGAAAATATTATTTTCCAAAATAAATATTATGGTGATCTTTTAAGGCCATTTTTCATATATGAAGACATCCACTAATGTTACTTATGATTTTCTTGGGTTATGATATATTGATACCATCCTGAGTCTTTTTACAGATGTTTTATTAATATTAAGGATGGTATTTATACAAAACCCATTTATTTTCAACATGTTATGATATGATTATGTGATGAATGTTTTATGATGTTTTGGAATGGATATGAATGTATTATTATTAAGTGATTGGTGGGCCTAGAATTAAATATCCATTAAATTAATTGGGTAAAATATAAATCTCATTATATAACTATGCAATATGTAAAACTTATTTTATGTTTAAAATATTATGCATGGACCTCATTTCATGTCCAAATATTTATTTTTGGACTAGGTTTTTATGTGCATAAGATTATACATAGACCTTGTTTTCATGTCTATAAGATTATTCATTGACCTGGTATCATGTCTATAAGTTAATGTGATGACATTTTTCATGTCCTTAATATAAATATTGAAACTTTTACTATTTATATGTGTTCACAATATTAAATGATTATTATTTAGCCATATTCTAATGTTTTTTATATACTCTCATGGCTCATGATTGGTTATTAATTATTCATCAGTCTTATTAAATTTGTTTTTTGTTATAATAATTACATATTACAATACTCACAAATAAAGATATTTAATTGATTAGGTATGACTTTTTTATGTTATTTTTATGTTATAATACCCTTATAATCTTGTATGATCATTGATTGATATCTTCTATGTTTAACCTTACTAAGCATATGAGCTCACCCTTTATTATTTTTTATTTTCCACTAGATATAAATAATGTTTTTATGTATGATATTTCATATAAGGGTTCTAGTTATGAATACATAATAAGGATATGATGTAGATATTGTATGTAATAGTTATTTATGTATTCAAGTTACCAAAGATAATAAACCTTTGTGGTTAAAAAAGTATTGTATTATTATGTAATGAATATTCATCTAATAAGATGTAATATTTATTTATTAAATTATGGGGTCTCTATAGTTACTACCAGAGAAAGGTTTACTAATTTTTGGAAAATTTGTTTAGGAAAAATTAGTGAGAAACCATTGGATAAACCTATGTTTAGTATAATATACTAATTTGTGGTAAAGAATGAAGTTTGGTTTTCCTAGAAAATACATCCCTATGTGGATAGTAGAAAGTGAAAGCAGTTGTGGCATAGATGCGCCTAAGGTTAATAACTCTGATTTAGGTGTATTGGGTATTAACATAATATTTTCTAGAGCACGATGAGTGGGACTAAGACTAAACACCTGTCTAGACACTCTTGAGGGCTATTATTGGGTTAATTTGCATTTTCTTTTTTAACCATTATGTAGGATTTAAATAGATTATGACCATGAATTAACTAGGTTAAACCTAATGTGTCATAGATTGAAAATATGGTGTCATGATTTAGACATCCTATGAAATATATTTCATGATTCCATGGTTACTCGCTGTGATTATTGTTTCTCACACTATGCTTTTTGGTTTTATAAAATGGCTGTAACTATAAGGATTCATGTTAATTCTTGACATGAAGGATAATATAATGATTTGACTCATGAGAAAATGAATAAAATGGGAGTTGGAATGTGAAATATGGTGATTAATCCTAATAATTTATCTCATTATATTATTGAAAACCTCAACTTGGGTGAGATTCCTAACACACCTAATGAGAGGAGAATATATTTTCAAGGGAATATAGATGATGAATAACAAGGAAGGAAGAAGATTGAAATATCTATATGTCAATTACGTGGGAATAAATACCCAAGAAAATGTCTTAAAGTAATGAGAATATGTCTTATGTTTGGAAAATAAGGGTATACAACAAGTAATTTTCGATGAAAAATGAAGAGTTTGGTGGTGTAAAATTAAGTTCATTCAATGTTACTATTCACAATTCAATATATTATGTATGGAGAACATGGGAATTATCATTTCAATCCCTAATCCAAGAGAAAACACCAAGTCCAAGGAAGGGATTATGATATGCCAATCTTTAAAGTGGAATGATTGATGTGTTTCTGTATCGAGATTCAAAAATTATATTATATATGTTTTTTATCAATGATATTATTATTATAAAAATCAATAAACATCTAAGGATTGTTCAATAGTAGTTTTCCTTTAATTATTTTCAAGCATATGTTGAATGGTTTGAAAACCAAGAAAATTTATTTCGTGGTAAGGTGATATTTTATGAAAAACACATGATTAAGGGATAGATAACCATTAATATGTTCCTCATGATGAGATAATAATTTTTATTTGGGATAAATAGATGGTTGATATTGATAATGTGAATTTTATAGTATTTATGTCAATTGAATTGTTATTTCCCCATCCTAGGAGCCACTAGAAGGGTGCTCCGAGTAGGGTTTTCCACGTGACCTCAAGAGCATCTCCCCGAATGCCAGATGTTGCTGACTAGCAATGAGGGGCCTTTTTAATGTGCATACAGGGTAGAATATTCCCTCATATATAATAGGTAATATAAAGTGGAAGAAAAATAGTTTATAACAAGTGGTGGAAGCATATAAATAATCAAACTACAACCGAAGCAATTAAATAATCCTAACTAAATAAATAAAGAGTGTAGAAGATGATAAATCAACCCAGCTGCACAATGATGTCATGCTATGATTTCTATACTAAAATAAATGTATGGAAAAAAATAATACAAGCATTATATCATACTACAATGAAAATGAAACAAAGTGTAACAACAACATCTCGATCAAGGCTCAGTCCTCTACCCCAAATATCTATCCTAAGAATCAAGAAAAACTCAAGCACTGGAAGTAGCACACTTCCATTATCCATAATTATAAGAATAAAGTCTACTCAGGTACCAAATGGTGCCCAAGTAGGGAGTGAGATATAATATCAGTAGGTCGGTACTCACAGTTTCTTGACCTTTTCATTTTGTGTTATGCTCAAAAGTAGTTTTCTAATATATGATAAATGTAAGAAATTAAATAAAAAAAATAAAAACGAGTATAACTTGGTCCATGTTCTCAATGACACCCATCCCATACCACCTGCTTCAGCCTAATCTAGAAATCTGAATAAGGTACATGTATAAATTATAATGTGTGTATATATATAAAAAGTCTAGAAAAAATAATGCAGAAAAAAATGGAACATTCCCCCAAACTTGTGCTTTAGGTTGGGACTAATTTATGTGCCAAAAAAGGTGGGATTAAAAGCAGTAGGAAGGTATCATATTCACAAGGAACCCAAAGCTGCAATAATGAAAATATTCCATGAAATTTCATTAATATTATGTTAAAGTTTAGAGTTGGAGTCCAAGCCAGTACTGAAGGTATTGCTACAGTACATCTTTCAATTTATCCAATACCACCGAGCCCATACAAGGCAATATTCTTAAAGACTAAGTATCACTTGAGGCATGGTTTTATCATGATTTTGTCCTAGGTATCGCACATCAGGGGACGATTATCACACAAGGCATGGTGTAGCCACTTTTTCAATGGGTCCATCCTCGATTGTCCCTTAGGGAACCGGTATCACTCATGAGTATATAGAAAACCCAAGTAAATCCTTGTCTAGAAAATTCTAAGACATTGCATCCCTAGCACATAGTGTGGTAATCAATTAGGAATAAGGAGTCCATGTGTGATCCTTAATATAGAACCCACATTTTCTCACCACCCAAAATTTAATTAGATTAAAGGAAAAAAATATCATAAAGTATGAATTTATAATTA
The DNA here is from genome assembly GCA_963277665.1 of Viscum album. Lineage (NCBI taxonomy): Eukaryota > Viridiplantae > Streptophyta > Magnoliopsida > Santalales > Viscaceae > Viscum > Viscum album. Next base: position 1,890,322,466 of record OY728158.1, on the reverse strand, counting down.
CAAAAAAACAATTCAAGAAACAAAGAGCCACACACTTCATGATCATTCAAGACAAACAGTCACAATCAAAAAACTTTAATAGAAAACGTATAAAAATTCGATTTTCTCTTTTATAATAGAATAACATGGTAATACTTTTAAACAAGAGAGTCATTAAGAATAAAAAACTAAAAAAACTCTAAAATTCATGGTTCACATTTTCCTAAATAATTTATTTGATTTAAAACTCAACCAAAGAGGGGATGTGCAACACATGCAATTAATAAAATAATCATTCGGGACAAATAGAAATTATACCAGTTATTTCGGCACACCCAATGGGATATCCAATGATGTTGCAATAAATCAAACGAGCTAGTTTATCTCAAACAAGGTTGTAATAGTCAAGCCAAGTAATTTTATTAAATTAGAATAAGAAAAATTGAATATCGTCAGTAGGCACCGGCGAGCGGCACAACGTGTGATCTTAAAGACACAACAAAAGGATAGGAAAGATATTAAAAACCCTACCACGTAATTATAGAGTATTCTACGCTCTAAGATGATCTTTGATTTGACCTAAAATATAAGAAAATATATGATTTTAGAAAACTCCAATTTTGGGTAAAAATGTTTTGTGGAATATTACACAGTGGATAGTGGATAAGATCCTACTATTATTAGTACGTAACATTAGCCTTACTGAGATCTCTGATGTACACCAGATGATGTTGAAAACAAATGAGAAGTGGAGTCACAGTGGGTATCTGAAGGAGGAGATGAGGAGGAGGAGTTGCACTACAAATGAGGGCACTACTGGGGTGACACACCAAGGGAGATGGAGGAGAGAAAGATAGAAAAAGAAAAGAAAAAAAAGTTAAAAAGAAAAGAAAAAGAAAAAGAAGATAATAAAGAAAAATAGAAAATAGGTAAAATAAATAATAAATAGATAGAATAAAAGGGGTGGGAAAAAATGAAATAAAAATAATAAAAATGGGCTAATGCCCATTTTAATAATTTTTACTTTTCTCATAACCCCCTTTTTATTTTATTTTAAAATTCCTCTTTATCCCTTTTTTACTTTGTTTTAATTTCCTTTAAATTAATTTATATTAATTTTCAATTTATTTTTATTTCTTTTAGCCTGAATTTTGTGCTAGGTCATGATATAATATTTTACATAAAACCCATGCAATCATTTAAATAATTTTAATAACTTCCTGGGACCCACAAAAGGGTGCGCAGGCGCACACCTGGGGTCTCTTTAAGGATTTGGACTAAAAATTTAAATGTTTTGTACCTTGATTAAAGTCAAGATGTTAAAACCTACATTCCTTAAGAAAACCTATCCCTGAGTTTCACTTCCAAGGGTAGTGGAATGGAATCTAAGAAAAGATCTAGCCGTTAAGATTTCACATCAGTATCTCACTCCCAGGTCTTTTCATGAACACATCCATGCTGTCATAGCACCCAAACTAGAGAAACTAACCTACCTTAGAGAACCTTCGTGTTATGGTCGATGATACAATCGGACACTCCGTAAAGGATTCATCCACTTTGAGCTCGATGTTATCAGGATAAAATGAATGAGATGAGTCTAGAGTATACTGTCTAAAATGAGATATAGTCATATGCTTCTGAATCATCTAAACTTGCTTAGAAGTCTCCCGAATGAGGTAAGGACCCAACAAAGCTTCCTCACTTTCTTCAATCCAGCATAAAGGTAAATAGAATGGTCTACCATAGAGGGCATCATATAGAGATATTTAAATTATCACTTAAAAAATATTATTATAGGTAAACTCAAAAATCATAATATGTTTCTCCCATGAACCTCCAAAATCAAGGATACAGACCTGTATCATATCCTCTAACACTCATGTGGTCTGCTTGGATTGCCCATCAGTCTAAGGGTGATATATAGTAATCAAGAGTACCTACAAACCCAGTGCTTTATGAAACCCTTTCCAGAACCATGAAGTAAAGAGGGCATCTCTGTCTGAGATAATAGAATGAGTTATTCTATGAAGTTTCACTATAGCCCATATATATATCCTTCCCAAATAATCAATAGAGAAGGTCTCCCGGATAGGTAGGAAGTGTATGAATTTTTTCAATCAATCGATAATCACCCATATTGCATCGTTGTCTTAAGGAAATATTGGAAAAAATGTAATGAAATCCATGGAAATTTCATTCCATTTCCACTCAGGAATAGATAGAGGTTGTAGAAGCTCAGTAGGTTTTTGGTGCTCTGCCTTCACCTACTGAAAGGTGAAGCACTGAGTGATGAAACTCGTTATCTTCTTCTTCATACCTGGCCACCAGTACTGATGACACATGTGTCTATACATCTTGGTAAGTCCAAGATGAACTAACCAAATAGAGGTATGAGATTCATTCATTAGTTCTTCTCTTATATCTGAAGTTACTCATACTTAGCCACGCTAGAGTAAAGTTTCACTATCATCAATAACCCAACCAAGTGGAGGTTTCTCTCTTGTGAAGATTTCCCTCAAAAACATCTCCTTTATATCAGATAAATGTTTCAAATAGACTCGCTCCATAAGAGAGGGTTTCACTGTAAGAGTTGTTAGAACTGGTTGCCTTCACTATTCCCGAACCTCTAGATGCATCACAAAAAACAAAGACATCATCTTCCACTCACTGCTAGATGTATGGATGGTTTTTGTCTACATTTTGCAGCTTAAAGAATTATCCATGACATTTTCATTACCAAGGGTATAAGAAAACTCCAAATCAAATGGTTGTAGGCATTCGACCCACCTACACTACCTTAAATTCAGTTCTCGATGTGTGTAGATATATTTCAAGATTTTATGATCTGTGTAAATAATGAACCTCTCACCCAACAAGTAGTGTCTCCAACAGTATAAAGCATGAACCATATCTATTAATAAAAGTTCATGTGTAGGATAGTTATGCTCATGAGGTCTCATCTGGTGAGATCCATAAGCCCTGAATTGATCACCTTACATCAAAATTGCACCTAGTCCGATTCCTAAAGCATCATAGTAAATAGTATTGATTCTGCCTGGCTCAGGCAGAATAATATCGGGGTTGTGGTTATTCTTCCCTTTAACTCCTAAAAAGAATTTTCACAAGCTTATGACTAGATAAACTACACACCCTTCATAGTCAGGGCCATAAGAGGTGCTGAAAAGTAGAATAAATCTTGGATAAAACACTTGTAACAGCCAAAAAGCCCTAACAAACTGTGTATGTCAAAAAAATCTTGGGCTGCTCCCATAAAACTATGGTGCGCACCATTTTCAGTTCAACTGATATGCTTGCCTCAAATATTATATGACCTAAGAAGTAAAATTTAACAATATAGAAGTGGAATTTTCTAATCTTTTCATATAGCTCGTGCTCTCTTGGTGTAATAATCACGATATCAATATGGGTTGCATGGTCATATCTGGAACGGGAATACACCAAGATGTCGTCAACAAAAACCACCACAAAATAATCAAGGTACGGGTGAAAAACCTGATTAATCAGATCCATGAAGACTGTCGGCGCATTCTTGAGGCTGAATGGAATAACCAGATACTCATACATGTTGTACCTGCTACAGAACGCCATACTTGGTATGTCATATGCTTGTACATTCACCTAGTCATATACCAACCACATATCAATCTTTGAGAAAAGATTTTCTCCTCAGAGCTGGTGGAAGAGTTCATTTATACAATTCAACGAATATCGATTCATTACCATAAGTTGGTTGAGTCAATGATAATTCATTCATAATATGAGGTTACTATTAATATTCTTGGAAAAAAGAACTGGTGTACCCCACAACGATGTGCTAGGTCTGATAAAACCCTTAGCCTCGAGGTCTTCAAGATACTTTTTGAGTTCATGTATCTCAGTAGGTTTCATCATATAAGGAAGAATATACACTAGTGTTGCACCTGAAACTAGCTCGATAGTGAACTCTACATCCCTCATGGGAGGTAAGATAGAGAAATAGTCATGGAAGATATCTCTGAAATGATTCACAATGGGAGGAAATTCCACCAGTTGTGTTCCTTGATTGCTCATGAAGAGACTTGATAAATGAACTATCACTCTTCCCATCCCTACACATTTAATTCCATCTCAATATTCCTGCATATCCCAGTATCCATTGGGGAGATATGTGTCACCCTTAGGGGATGTGAAGAACACCCGACAACAATAGAAATCAACTTGGGTATGATAAGGAGCGAACCAGTTCATACCAAGAATGATGTCGATGTCAGACATATCAAGGATGTAATACTTCCAAAGGAAACACTACCCACCTATATTGAGGGGGAACTCTTTGCACTATAATATGGCCTCTTTCCTGACCCCTAGAGGAGTTTCAAGAGACATGATGCTGCAAAGGTACTTGATTTTAAAACCAACGCTTTCAACAATAACAGCAGATAAAAAGGATTGTGATGCACTGATATCAAAAAGGGTGTAAATTAAGGTAGAGGCTACCAGAATATTACCTCTAAGCATAAATGATCTTGCACACTACTCATCCGGTTCTGATTTCACTGAATAAATAAGACATGAACTACAACCTTAAGATACTGCCTAACTGGCCTGAGTAGGTCTACTCTGCTAATGTTGATAGTCTGGAACTTGATTCTCTCGACCACAACCTCTACTATTAACTAGTCCTGATTGGCTGGTGGAAAATGAAATTCCATCCTATTATGGATTCATAGATCAGATACCCGATAAAGGTCCTATTACGGATCCTCTACCACTAGATACTAATAATAAAGAATAGTATAAACACTGAAGGTGACCCATCTTGCCGAAAGATCCACACTCCATTGGGTTCCTTGTGCATGGGGGACTCTTATAGTCAATCCTTCCACACTAATTACATATGATAGTGTTGTTAGTATGTGTCATTTGACTATCATTTTCCCCATGTACACCCTTGAAGCGACGCTTCCTACTTCCTGAAGAACTATCACCCTGTCTCGGAACTGAACTGCCCAAACTCATGGGTTTAGCTTCTCGGACATTTCTTTCTGAAATTAGGTCATGATTAACTGTATTTGTAATAGTTTTCAAATGAAATATGTTCACCTATGAGTGGATGGTATATTCGAGTCTATCCTCAATACATCTCAAAGTTGTCTATGCATCATCGGTCAAAGATGGAGCAGAAATATGAATCTCTATGAAACAAGTAAAATATTCTAACACTATCATAGAGCCCTATTGAGGATATAATAATTACCTAACATGGTCATCTATAAAATTATGTAGAAATAAGTGATCGTAGAAATTTTTTTGGAAGTCTTCCCAAACTATGTCTCTGGTCTACTCTGCCTGAGAAATGACATCCCACCAATACTTGGAGAAGTCATGAAGCATATAGACTGCAAGTTTGAACATGTTTACAGTTGGATTCTAAACCTATACTGAAGGTATCTCTATATTAAATCCTTTAATTTATCCAATACCACTGATCCCATCCAAGTAAATCTTCTGTAAAACCAAGTATCACTTGAGGAATTGTTTTATCATGATTCCATCCTAGGTATCGTACATCAGGGGTCAAGTATCACCCGAGGCATGTCATAGCCACATTGCCAATAGATTCATCCTCGATTGTACCTTAAGGAATCAGTATCAATAATGAGTTTATAGAAAACCCATGTAATCCTTCATCTATCAAAGCCTAAGACATCACCTCCCTAGTGCGTAGAGTGGTAACCAATCAGGAATGGAGAGACCATGTGTGCTCCTTAAAACAAAACCCACATTGTCTATATTCCCTGAATTTAATTAGATTTCAAGGGAGAAAATATCATATAGTATGAATTTATAATTACAACAAAACAATTTTAAGTAACAAAGAGGCACATACTTCCCGATCATTCAAGCCAAAGAGTCGCAGTCAAAACACATTATCAGCAAAAGTAGAAAAATGCACTGTTCTCTTTTATATTGGTATAACACAGTAAGACTTTTAAAAAAGGGAATAATTGGGCACAAACAACCAACAAAACTACAAAATTCATGGTTTAATTTATCCTAAATAATTTATTTGATTTAAAACTCAACCAAAGAGGGGTCGTGCAACACATCCAATTAATAAATTAATTATTCAGTGCGAACGGAAATTAGACCAATTATGCCAGCACACCCAAAGGGGAATCCAATGATGTTGAAACAAATTAAGCAAGATATTTTATCTCAAAAAAGGTTTCAGTAATCAATCCAACTAATTTAATTAAATTAGAATATGAAAAATTGAATATCATTGGTAGGCACTAACGAACAACACAACATGTGATCTAAAAGACGCAAAATGATGGGAAAGATAGTAGACGCCCTACCTTGTAATCATGGAGGATTATAAACTCCATGAAGATATTTTATTTGACCTAAAATAGAATAAATTAGATAATTTAGAAAAATCCCAATTTTGGTTAAAAACATTCTGTGAAAGATTTCATGATGGATAATGGATAAGATCCTAGGATTCTTGTTGTGTAACGTTAACCTTATTGAGATATTTATTATGCACCAGATGAAATTGAAAACAGATGAAAAATGGAGTCACAACAGGCATCCAAAATAGGAGAGGAGGAGGAGGAGTCGCACCACAAGGGGGCACTACAAGGGTGACACACTGAGAGAGAGGGAGGAGAGAAAGAGAGAAAAATAAAAAAAAAGGAAAATAAGAAAATAAATAAAATAGAAAAAATGGATAATAAATAAGAAATAAATAAAATAAAAGTGATGGGAAAGAAAATAAAATATAAATGGGTGAATTCACATTTTAATTAGTTTTACTTTTCTTATAACCACCTATTTATTTTAATTTTAAATTTATTTTTATCCCTTTTTACTTTCTTTTAATTTCCTTTAAATTCCTTTCTATTCCTTTTCAATTTATATTTATTACTTTTAACTTGAATGATTTTATAGGGAACAATGTAATATTTTTCATAAAACCCATGCAATTATTTAAATAATTTTAATAACTACCCGAGACTCGCAACAGGGCACATAGACACACACCTTGGGTCACTTCATAGATTTAGAATAAAAATTTAAATGGTTTGTACCTTGATTAAATCTAGGATGTTATAGGAATTGATTAGTAATTTCATAAAAAATTGCTAATATTAACTTTGATTAAGTTTACTAGATTAAATAGACTATGATTTTATTAAGGAATACCAATATAGTTTGTTTTTGGAATCATATATGTTTTCATTGGTTTTTTAAATTGATTACAATTTTTATCATGGTTTAAGAGAATGTATGATCTAGGTTTTAATATGTCTGGTATGTGACATTGTGAGGTATTATATTCTATTTGGGGATTAATGTTAAGATTATTTTTGAAATTTAGTGACATCCTTTATAAATTTTTGGATTTTGAATTTGGTCATACATGTTTTAGAGGAGTATTAAGGTTAATTATTTATATAATGGTTTAAGTTTAATATTGGTTGTTATCATTAAGGTTTTATAGATTAATGTAATATTTCATCCCTTGAATATTTATCCATATTGGGTCACTTATACTAACCATTTTTGTTTTAGTAAATATCTAGAGATAGGAGAACCTGTCATTATTTTATAATTCTTATGACCCATTGAAGTTAATTTTAGTGCTTTAATCATGAAAAATTCACCTGGAATGTTTATTTGATGGGGTAAGAGATAATATAGAAGTGGGATTTGATCTAATCACAAAAAGGATGAAATTTTTAAAATGAAATGGTAATAAATCAAGGGAGTACATTTTATTGTTTTTTTAATATTGATATTAAATGAATCATTCAACTTTAAGAAAAGGATCCTGAAAAAATGTTATTTTTTACCTTTATTTTTTGATGAATTTATTTTCTTTTAACCCCTCATTGATTAATGGTTTTATGGTCATTATATTTATCATGAACATGTTCTATATCAATCAATATTAGTTCTTATATGACATTTTCCACTCAATGTATATATTTAAACTTCTCAATAATTTTTTTATTTATCTGGAAACCTGATTATGTGTTATTTCAGGTAACCTCTATGTTTCCCACTTCCCCTATTCAAAGGAAGTTTTATTATTTCTTTATATGATGTGGGATTTCAACAAAGGTATTTTTAAATATAGAACCATTTATGACCATGGTAAAATTACTATGATGTAATTTATTTAAATGGGGATAATGTAACACCTTGATATTTTAGAATGGATTTTTCTTTAAAATGTTTGATAGCTTGTTTAACTTGTAACACTGAGTTCAAAACAAATCATGATATATTATAAACTTACCATAAAAATTGTGGTGTGAATAGGAATAACTAAATTATAAAATAAATATGTATCAAAGTTTTACATAATTTAAATGTATTGATTAATTCATAATAAATAAGTACTCAGTTTTTAGTAAAGTCATTTTATGCTTCAAAAATATGTTTTCTTCAAAATAGCTTTTATTTCATTTTTGTGCGGACATTATAATTAATTTATATCATTCTTAATAATTTTATTTTATTAAATTAATTTATTTTTTTTAAATAATCAAGTTAATATTATCTTAGGGTGAATTATTTGGATTTTTCTTAAAAAGGTAGTTTTCTGTGAATAGTGAATAATACCGATTTTTTTTACCCTGTAATTTCAAGTAATTTTAAAGTAAAGTTAGGTTTTGAATTTTATATTAAATTAATATAAACCTAATTTAATTATTATTATTCTAATTTATTATATAAAAATTTTCCTTATAATTTCTTTTTCTCTAAGTTTGTTTTTTGGATTAAAAAGTACTTTTTTCAAAAAACTATTTTTATGTGTGCAATGTGTTTTTGTCCTTATTAATTTATTAAATATTAATTTATTAATTATTTTGAGTAAATTTATAGACCATATATTCAATAAAAATTTTACATTTATTTTATTGTTTTTATTAGGTATGGAATAAGAATAAATCTTGAATTATGCTTAAAAATGATTTTTTTCAGAAAGGGTTTTCATTACGTTTTGCACACATATTTTGAAATTAATTTATAAGGCATATAGAAATTGAACATGATATAATGGATTCCATATTTTTAATTAGAAAACCAAGATTTTTCAGTGATAACACTTTAATTATTTTCATAATGAATAGTAAAAATAGTAAAAAATATATTACCACGGTTAGGGTTAAAATGGGTTTATATATGGTGAAAAAAGATATAAGGGTGATATTGCCCTATTAAAATGTTTAAAAACTAGTTTTATGCCATATTTTAGACCTATATCATCTCATCTTTGAATTGTATTCATTTGGAAGCATTTTTCTTGAGTATGACATTATTCTGTTTTTATCTTTTGAATAATTACAAGTGTGTCCTCTTCTTCTCTTATAAAAGGAAATCAACTCTCCTATCTTCTCTACACTTCAAGAGCCTCTTATATATGACAATACCTGATAAAATAATTTTTTTAACATCATTTCACATGTCATATATGATTTTTTTGGATCACAATACCATCCTTTCAAGTCTTAAGGTGTAATCCAAAGGAGGTCTCTCAACAAAGAGGTATAACTCTTAACTGAGTACTGTCAATTTTATTTCTTCTTAAACCTTATCAAAATATATTAAAGAAATTATAAAATAATTAATTCAGTATATTAAATATATTTAATTTTCATTATGATTATGGATCAACCATTTTACACCACTATTCCATCAAATAAGAAATGAAAGTATCATTTGTGCATATGTATGTACTACCACCTCCACCTAACGATATAAATCATTTTCCATCACCATAATTCGTGGTTAGTAATTATGATGGACTTAATATTTATCTAATATGTTTATTAAATCATTATTCTTATGAATTTATAATATCTTATTTACCTTCTTTACCATTCCCTTTGTTGGAAAATGATAATGTTGCCCATGCATACATGTAGACTACCACCTGTATGAATTAATCAAATCATTTTTCAATATTTAATTAAATGAATTGTAATAGGAATATATTTTATGAGTATATATTATATTTATTATATAAAAAATATTTTATAAATTTGAATTATTATTTACCTTTATTTCTTTTCATCCATTGAAAAGAGGAATCATCACTTGTGTGTGCATATAGACTACAACCTCCATGATATAATTTAATTTAGTTTTAATCACCATTTAATATGAATGGTTATAAAAAATATATATAATAATTAAATATGATACTAATTACATGATAAATATTCTAGATATTATGAAACCATGATCAAAGTGCAAGGACCAAAACTTCATAATCGAGATTATTTTTTCTTAAATTTACTTTGAAAAAAATTATATGGATATTTCCCTTAAAACCCCATATATTTTATTCTCCAATAGTTATTTCATGATTATTTATGTATTAGTACCATTTTTTACTCTTTGGAACTTAAAATTATCAATAAAATGTTTTTAAAGAAAATTCAATTTTATTTTCTCTTTGGTCGAAAAACAGTTTCTTACATCTTCATACTCTTCAAAATTATTTTATGAAAGTTATTACCTATAAATAAAATGTTTCAAAGGTTACTTTTTAATAATTTTTAATTTATTTACAATGTTTTAAAAATGAATCCTTTTAAAAGAACCTAAACAATTCATTTTTTGGATTTTTAAAAAGTTGTGAAAGGAATGTTTTCTTTTCATATATAGAATGAATAGATTTTCCCACTATCATGACTATTAAATTTTCTAAATCTTTATTTACAAGTTTCTGTGGTCATTTTAAAATAAAATTTTTTCCTTATTATTTTGGAAATTTTTAGATTTTAAAATGTGATATCAAAATTAAAATAGTACATTCCTCAAGAAATATTCTAGTGGTATTTTAAAGGAATTTTTTCATCGATGATAAAATCCACTAATGTTACTTATTACTTACTAGATATATGATCTAATGATATCAGCCTTATTATTTATCTATATTATTTATGATTACTGATGGAAATATGTTTTCAAAAAACCATTTATTTTCCATGGGTTATGCTATGATGATATGATGAACATTGTATAATCTCATGGCAAGGATATGAATAGATTATGATTATGTGATTGTGAGCCCAACATTATATAGCCTTCCAATCCACTGGGTAATATGGAAACTCATGAGATAAATATATTATGAGTGAAAATATTTTTATATTCAAAATATTGGTATAGACCCGGTTTCATATCCATAAGTTTATGTGTGGATGTAGTTTTTATGCTTATTAGTTTATATATAGACATGGTTTTCATGTTCATATGATTTTGTGTAGACTTCGTTTCATGTATATAAATTAATGCAAGGGCCCAGTTTTAATTCCTTAACTTAAATAGTAAATTGGTTATTGTTTATACATGTTCACAATATTAAAATCTTATGATTTTAACACATTCATATGTTTATGATATCCTCTCATGGATCATGATTGATTTTTGATTATTATGCACTCTTATGACTTTTAGGTTTTGTTATAAAAAATACATATTCTATAACTCATTATTAAATATATTTAATTAATTGGGTATGACTTCCTTCAGTTATATTTATGTTCTCATACCCTTATACTCATGTATGATCATGGAATTCTATCTCATATATATATATCCTTTCTGAGAATTTAATATCACAATTTCTTATGTTTTATTTTCCTCGGTATTTAAAGAAAGTTTTTAAGTATTATATATCTAAGAAGGTTTATAGTAATAAATAACTAAGTGATATATAATGTATATATTTTATGTACCAGTTTTTCTTGTATCCAAGTTTCTAAATACACTAAAACATTATGGTTATGGAGGGGATGATAATGTTATGTAATGAATATCCATAAAAAAAGATGTAATATCTTTGTGTGAAATACCTGGATTATTATATGGGAGGAAGATCAAACTAGAAAGTTAGGGAGGTAGGTGAGTATGAGGGAATACATAGAACCCACAAGGAGTGCATGTAGGATCTTATCATTTGAATAGGCTATATATGTGAGTGCCTAAGGGGACTATGCAATGGGCTGGAACCACCCATGATGAGCATGTGTAAAGTGTATACGGGTGTCGACCTTTGTCTTGGCTCAAGTGGTTTAAAGAATGGGTTATATTGCTAAGAAAATGGAATCAATTTTAAATATAGATATGGTACATTGGATTTATAGGTTATATTTTTTCTATCTGGTAATATATATACCTAACTCAAAAGTATAATTTAAAGACATTACAACATCCTCTTCTTCCTCATACCTACATACGAGCCTGATAAAACTAAATTATGATCATATCCAATGATAAAACTGAGAGATAAATACATTTTTGTTCATCCCAAATCCATGCATGAAATATCCATATTTCATGAATTCATCTATTCAAATTAAATACAGTGTTACGTGTTGGTATTTGATAGTGTACAAGAATGGGAGTTTTCTACAAAGGTGTCACATGGATAACCTTGTTCACATGAATCATTTGTTATTAGGTGATCAAATGTATCTAAGGAATCACGTGAAGAAAAAAACTACAAGAATTTCCCTTCACAGTCATCCTCAATCACATGATTCATTAGGGATTATGTGGCATTGTTTTCACTTCAATGTTTCATGGGTTTGAAAAATCTTTGAGTTTCAACATTCCAAATTGGTGAGATTATCCAAGATCCTAAAAGTAATAAATAAGGTTATTAATCTTTATGAAAACAAAATATAAGACTAAGGACCCTTAACTATAAATATTGTGAGATATATGAGGGGTTTATAGGCTTTTTATAGAATATTTTTGAGAAGTGCTCTCATTTCTCTTGAAATAGAGCATCCACATGACTTTTTCACATAAAGGATATATATCCCACAATAATTACTTACCTATGTGAAGGAGATAATATCCCATAACATTATATTTTTTATCCACATAGTCAGTTTGTTATCAAAATGCTTGAGATACCATTGGTCTGAAATATTGTGAAGGAACCGAGTTCATGAAGCATCTCATACTTTCATAAAAAAACTAAGATCCCACTTACAAACACTATTTAACTTAAGGAATATCACACGAGAACATGAATAAATAATAATTATAATTAAGAACATATTATCATATAATCTCAAGTTAATTAATATAGGAAAAAATGATATCACATGTATAAACTTTTACATGAAGATAAAAGAATGTACAAACTATAAATCCTCCTATATTTCATGTAAAATAACTTATATAATATACTTTTTTGGAGGAGAAGCTATGATATATCATGCTTATTATGGTTTGGGTGAGGATAATAGTGTGTGAATATTAATTTAAATATTTTAATTCTTCATAAAGAACAAATATTAATACTTAAAGTATAATGTGAGGAAGCTTGAGAAGTTGTGATATAGAACATGAAAAGAACATTAAATAATAATGATAAAAAAATGGTTATGTGAAATGATTTATTCATATATAATGAACCATGAATTAAATCATGATTTTATGAAGTACATTTGAATAAATTGAATTTATAATTAAAAGTTATTGGGTTTATAATTTCAAAAAAAAAGTTTCACTGAGTTCATAAAAGGTCAATCTTGAATAAAATAATATCATGAATTTACTATAGTTAGGAAATTCCTTAACAGAAGGAGAACATATACCCAATAATCTTAATATTTTATATTAAATTAGGAATATACATTTAGAAGTATACTATCATGTTAAAGTATTTAGTATGCTAAGAAGAACTAGATTATTCTAGATCCAGTGCAAAGGAGTTTTGAGAACAATAATCTTATTCCAAGATGTTTTTGAAGATCTAAATGGAGTAAATGATAAAGTTAATCCTTTATAATCATGGAGGAATATAAACATAAATATAAAATGAGACTTATTACTATTGTATTAATATCAATAAGAATAAGTATCTTGTGATATGGGATTCTAACGAGTGGTTGAAGAGGCTCGATGTTGGGGTGTATAGACAATCAAAAAATAAAAGAGAAGATTTTTGGCATGTCTCTATCTAAATGAGGAAGAATAATTGGTCACTAGGGTGTAAAACAAGGATCAACTAGAGGATAGAATAATAGGATGTATAACTAGTTTCTTCCTAATCTATTTTAATTTATAACGAAATTATATTGGAGAATCCATGATGGGGAATCTATCCAACATGGAAAGGAGTAGGTCATAACATCGAACATTGTAAATATTGTGTGATATTTTTATTTTTATTATTTCTATATATGAGTTGAGGATTTTATACATCATTTAGTGGATTTATAACCTTTACAAGGTTTAGTGGTGAATTAAAATAAAATAATTCTTAAAATAAAACAATTGATTCACCCCCCCCCACACACACCTCTCACTCGAATACAACCTAGGGATTCTCCATTATGATTATATTTTCTCTATAACATGTATTCCACCACTATTGATAATAAACATAAAATTATCCTTCATATAAACAAACAATTAATTTACAAGTCCAACCATTTTGGGTTACTAATTTGGAAGGATACATTTCTCTTGGTTCCTTCCTACTTCAGCTTCCATGTTTCCTCAATGAAAATCCATTCAAAAAAGACATATATTAGTTAAATAAACAATGTAATCTTAAAAAAAATATAATTATAACCCTAAATTACAATCTCTTAGGGGTACATAATTAAATTATACCAACCATTAAAATTATCTAAACATGGATATGATACCAATTTTAAAAACACAATCCTTATTCCACTGATAATTTAATTTTTAAATATTAATTCATTTTATTTCATTCCCTAAGACCATTTTAGGTTAAGAGTTTTAGGAAATTTTCTAATAAATATTACATAACAAACCCATGTGTTATAAATTCAAGACTTCCTCTAAGTTTTCATTTTTCACAATATAATACATTTAAAATGAAACATGTTTTCCTTTTAAGGAAAATATTCATGATTTTAAATTTTTCATCATCATTGTTCCTAATCATCTTTAAAACTATGGAAAAATATTTTAAAATTTTGGATGAGTAAAAAAATCTCAATAAGGGACATATTAAAAGAAGAATGTAAACTAGTTAGTCAATTTAGAAACAGTGAGATCATATATAAGAGTTTAAATTTAATATAATAAACTATAAGCTAAAATAATTATTTACATAAATATTAAATCATTTTTCTTATAAAAAAATTATGAAACACATTATTATAAAATAAATGTAAAAATTATAATCATGAGGGTTTCTTATAAAACATGAGAACCCATGAAAAACATTTTCTTAAAAACATGGAGTTTGTCCTTAATGGGAATAATAATTCCATTAAACCAAAGATCATTATCTTAAATTATAAAATCAATAAATTTCTATAAAAATTATTTTTCAATCATAGAATATTCATGTATGTTCCTTGGTAAATTATCTTTAATGAACCCTTACAGTAACCCTTAAAAATGGAATAACCAACTTAGTTAATTCCAATATATTTATCTAGAGTGCATAATATTTACCCAATGCATTAGAGAGATATATTGGTATCACCCTTAAAAAACAATTTAAAGGGACCATAACATATATAAAATACATAAAATAATCATTTCCATCATGAAACTAAAAAAATATACTTTTTAACCCATAAGAAAAATATTTTTGGATACTAATATATCCCTTTCCATTAAAACCCCATTTTGAAAACTAAAATACCTAGAAAAAAATTAAATAATGGTTTTTCTATAAATAAAACATGGAATATTGTAAATAAATATAAATATCAAACATTTTTTATGGATGATGGAAAAACTATTGATGTTGTATATGTTAAAAATGTTCCACCTTAATACTTTGTAAATAAATTCAAAAATTCAATATGAAGTATGAAAAAAGATTCCACTCAATGACAATTTAATAATTTAAAATGATATGTAAAATGATATTTTAAATTTCTTAATTTAAATATTTACACACCCATCATACAATATTAATATATAGAAATAATATTAGTGTGAAATCCACAAAACATTTTAAAACTAGGTTTTTAAGATAGAATATCCATTACACCGAGTTTGACTTTTCATGTATACTCTATCTTCATGGAAATTAAAGTTATGTTAATTATTAACTTTCTTATGAATAATTTCCAATATAATTTTATTTTTATTATTCCTTTTATTTCACTTATTACCATTCCATACTTATTCTCTTAAATGATTATCTTTTCCTCCAACATTTTGAGGATGTTTTATTCATAAGTCCAAAATGACTTAGGTAGGTTTAATTTGGTCAAATATATCATGATTATATAATTTATATAATATTAATAATTTTTTAGTTATTATTTTTATAAATTAATGATACTTTTATAACCAACCAAGTAAAGTGGTTATAAAAAATGAATTATGTTACAACCTAGAGATGGTAGTCTGTATATATGCATGAGTAATATTTTTATTATTCAAATAACATGAGGTAAAGAAAATAAGTATTATTTTAACTTTATAGAATGATAATTATATCATAAATTTTATATTATTTCTTTAAATCCACCAATATATACCTACTATATGAGGCATTGATCAAAAATACAATACATCGGTTCACAAGGAGGTGGTCTGCATTTACGAACTAGTGATTATTAATTTATTTTTTAATAATAAAGAAATAAATATAATAAATATTTACTATAAAGGATTAAATTTATATCATATATGTCATAATATTTTATTTTTTCCCATTATTACGACCAGCCATAGGAGTTAGTAATCCTTGTTAGATCCAAATCTCCCCGCACATGCAACAGATCCCGCTTCTACATATTTTGTTGGTATTATGATTTCCCTATGAAACAAGATGTTATAACTATGTAACTTTGGTTAATAATCCTTGAAATCCCTATTTATTTCCAAAATTCATCAATTACTCGTATTTTTAGCAAAATTTTCAGCCTATTTTTGTGCTCATATAATCGAACTGATTCATTTTTTACCCTATATAACTACGTATTTGCGTTGTGGTCAATATTTATAAAACTCTTATTGAATGGGTATAAAAATTGGTTATGAAGGATCTTCTATGAAATAAAATGGTGGTCTTTTTATAACACACTGATATTTTTTGAATTATTTTTTTCGAATTAATTTAACCTTTTTGATATTTTTCATTTTACACAATACTGAAGATAGCGTATTTTATATTAAAGCACTATGTTTGGATTTCGTTATATGAAACACCAAGTTAATTGTGAACAATAAGAAATATTAAATTTATCTTTCTCTACACAAAACACCAAGGTTACATTTAGTTACATGCAACAATGACTTTCCTCATTGTCTTGCGTAACACCCAAGACCGAGTTTTACCGAACAATAGTGTTTCATTAAAATGTTATTACAAAATATAATAAGAAATAACCTAATTTTTAAATTAGAGGTTATGAATATTATTAAATAATTTATGAAAAAATATGGTCTACACAATATAATGTGAATTCATATGTTACCAATTAATTATAAATGAATATGAAAACAGATTTAATGTAAAATGAAATATTATTATTTTTATGGTCACAAAGTATTTTTATCCGAATAAATTAAATTAAACATAATTATTGAGTTATAATAATGTAATATATATGTTATATATTAAATAAAATATTTTTTTATATTCATTCAATATATTTTATAGATGTAAGATAAGAACAAAACCAGCTGTATGCTTAAAAACATATATTTTTATAAATATAGTTTTACAATCATTTAATAGAGAACCCATTTTAAATCACCATTTTGTAACTTCTATATAATTAATATGTCAAAATAAAATTCATATTTTAAATAAAAACATAAGAATTATGTTGGGATAATTTTTTGGTGTTTTTATGTAAGGTTTCATTTTTTAATGAATAGTTAAAAATATAGAATTTTAGTTCAAAACTGTTATTTCATCTAATTTATTTATATGATTAAATTATATTTTAAATTGGTTTCAAAGTTTAATTAGATAATATTTTTATCAATTAATATAATTTAGGTCATTTATATCAATTTCACTTTGAAATTGGGTATAAAAACTTATCCAACAATTGAATGTTTTTACTTTAGAAACTTGGATTGTTGATCCGACTGCGAGATTAATTTTAAATTAATTTCTGAAACTTATGTGTTGATAGTTTCTAAAAATGGATTGAATATTTTTAATAAACATAATTTATAATTTCTAATAATTTCATATTAGTTTTTTACCAAAATTATTTGTGAAATTAATTATAATTAAGTACATTGATTTAGGTAAAATTAAGCTTAACTAGGGACTAAACCTTAAATTTAACACCCCAAGCGACTTAGAAACATTTTAAACACCCATTTTATAGATATTATTATTCAATAAACATTCTATTATTGAGTTTATTTGTTTTTTTATGTCTTATTTTAGGTAAAAACATGGGTACACCTAACTTATTTTCAAAAATACCAAGTGAGTCCTTTCCCTTCTCTATAAAATGCCGCCACCTATCCCTATTCTTAACACCTATAAAACTAGTTAGGTTTGTCCAATATCTTCCAAATAGACTTTAAAAAATTCCTAACCTCCTCATTTTAGACTTCATTTGGGTATAAAGCAACCCAAGGAAGTCTTTTGGTACAAACCCAAAGGAGTTGCCTAATTAAGAGGTAACATCTTCTCTCAAGCTTCTTTCTTTTATTTTCATTCCCCCCCCCCGCCAATATATTTATTCCATTATGGTATAAGAAAACTAGTATAATAAATATAATATGATTTTTTTTAAATAATATTTAAACCTACAATTACACACACCTCCATCTAATGGGTAATGAATATACTATTTACATGTATGGTGAACTACTGCCTCACTAAACGATGATTGTTCATTTTTCATTTACCATCTCTCATGGTGGAAATTATTATGGAAACACTATATATACATGTTATGTATTGTATTTATTATATATTTAATCTTATTTATTCCTTTGAAAACAAATATATTTTTACTTTCTGTTTGGGGTAAATATGATAATTTCATTTGAGGAAGTGTGGTCTACCGCCCCCTCAAAACGATGTGATTCATTCAAATGTTACATGGAATGTATTAATGATGGATTTAGTAAAATTATATGATATATATAACATTATAATTATAATTTAATTATATTATGTACATATATACATATAGTTAATTTTCTATATTTCTTTCCATATGATAATAAAAACAGAAACAACATTCATTCATATGTACGGCTTACCATCTCCATGAACGGTGTATTCCATTTCATACTTATATATTTTGTAGATTATTATAATAAAAATATACTGAATATATATTATATTTGTATTGTGGTTTAAATTCTGGAATCGTGGTATAAGTATCCGGACCAAAGATATAACAAATTAAGACACATGTGAAGAACAAAGTGAATACTACTCGAAGTGAAATCTTAACATAGGATTGTTAAAAAGAGGGTAATATAAGGTCATAATAAAAACATATATGATATTAGATATAAAAATATGTTTCTATAAAATATTTATAATAAATTTATGTTTATTATACTGGTGGTTTGAATGATTACGACGGAATTCAAGACACAAGGTAAGGGGATTTCATCTTTCTTTTTATTTCTGCGGGATACGTACTTTATTCACCACCCATTCCTTTTATTTGGTGTGTATAATTACCATGGATTTATTCAATGATTATTATAATTAAATTTATGATTATGTACATATCCATTATATGATCTTTATTTCATAGGGTTAATTTTTCAAAAACTACCAAATCTGTAAGACAGTTTTGTCTCAATTGGCCTACTTTGAGACACATGTTTTATTATGAACCTATATTTTTCATGAGGTTTATATACTTCCTTTGAAATTTTATATCATGAATATTATTCTTTTCATGATATTTTAGGTTTAATGTTATTTTTTTAATAGGTATTATGGTCCAAATTTACCAAGTTGTAAGATTTTATTGAAACAATCTCATCACTTTTCAATATTGTTTGTGTTTATGCTTCCATTGATGAAATATTATGATCCATATCTTAATAACACTCATTAATTTTCTTCTCCTATGGCTATTCAAGATATATTAATGTATTTATACCATTTTTCAATCTTTGGTACATACTATAGTTAATAAAGTGTTTTTAAGAAAGCCTAACTTTACCCTCTCTTCGGTCAGAAATATATGTTCCTTAAAAACAATATTTTCTTAAAAATGTTTCCAAGAATATTTTATTATTATCATTAAATATTTACAATAAAGTTTTATCCATTTTTATCTTTTCCAAATGTCTTCAAAGTAATATTCTTTTTTCTTTCTGAATGAGGCATTTTTATAATGTTTTTACAGTCCAAAAGGAATATTCTTTTTACATCGTATGATATGTATGGATTTACCCAACCTCAATTATTTAAAGATTTATTTTCATGTTTAAAAGGTAAATTTTTAATAATTTTTTTTAAAATATATTTTCAAGGAAATGTTTTTCAAATGTTTTTCAAGATTATTTTATAATTTTTTAAGGAAAATGGTTTTCAAAGAGTTTTCAAGCATCTGTTATAAGTTTTTAAGGAAAATGGTTTTGAAAAGGTTTTCAAGATTCTTTTCTAAGTTTTTAAGGATTTTTTTTTTAAAATTTTTTATGTTTTAAATATATTTTTCAAAGAATAAAGGATTTTTACCTCATGAAATATTTTCAAAATATCCTTCTAAGTTATTTTCCATCTAAGATAAAATTTGTTGATTTTACTCATGCCCTTCTAGGAAATGATTCAAAAGTTTCATTAATATTTTTTCTTGAATGATTTTTGTTTCGATAGAATGATGCTTAAGACACCCATTTCACCTCCATGGGTTTTATAATTTTGAAACGTGATTATTTTAGTGGGTTATGCTTTCATAAAGGGATTATAAAACCTATCTATTTTCATAGGTTATAATGTAATGAAATGTTAAATATATTCATTTTATTTCATGGGATATGATTTGATGTTTATAAAACCTATCACTTTTTATAATTCATCATAAGATTTATGTTTTATTATATTATGGAACATGTATGTATTATTTTATTATGAGATGGGTGGGACCTATATCTACATCCAATGAATTGGGTGATAATAAGTTGTATATGAGATCAAAGGGTACACGGGTTGTAGCTCATGCCTAAAAACAAGAAGGTACATGAGTTGTAGCCCAAGTATAAAAGTAAGAGGGTACATGAGTTGTATCCCAAGACCAAAGACAATAAGTTACAAGTGTTGTATTCTAATCCTAAAAGTAAGAGGGTACATGGTTTTTAGACCAATCCCTAATACAAGAAGGTACAAGGGTTGTAGCACAAGCCAAAAAGTAAGAGGGTACATAGGTTGTAGCCCAATCCTGAAAACAAGAAGGTTTATGGGCTGTAGACCAAGCCTAAAAGTAATAGGGTACACAGTTTGTTAGACCAAGACTAAAGTAGGTACACAGGTCGTATCCCAAGACTAACATGTTATAAAGGTCTTGATAGGTTACCTTGACATAATATTTTCTATTATTATGTGCATTCCACAAATTCCATGTCTTATTTCTAGGTTATTATTTCATGACTTATTCTCTTAATTATCTTATGATCTATATATTATGAAATTACAATGTTTATTATTATCTCTAATATTCAGGGTATGATCTTCAAATTTTATGATCATCTTCCATACCATTTAGTTTATGTTATGCTTACAAATTTCCTTTATTTCCTCTTACAGATTATCTAAGATCAGCATTTTCATATGTTTTCTTTTCCCCAGGTTATGATGAAAGGTTTTAGGTAGAATTAATAAATGTGGAGATATTTATGGGAAATTTTGATGATACTTCACCATGCTCTAGGATTTTGTTTCAAAGTTTCCAAAAACAATAAACTATTACGATCCTCGAACATGTATTTTTGTAATATATCAAATATTCATATAAAATTATGTAATATCCATGTATGTTAAGCTTGGGTCATTATATTTTGTATCAAAGGAAAGGTTTAGTTAACATTTGGAAACTATGATAAGAAAAATTTAGTGATTTCACTTGGTATATTTCTAAGGATATGTCAAGGGATTTCTCTAAGGATGAGTATAAGGATGAGTCAACATTTAGGAAAATGTCCTAGAATTTAGGTAGAGGATATAGTGAGTGGTTTCCTATAAATAAATCCTTGTCTGGATACGATAAGTGGATGTGGCTATATCATAGATGTACATAGGGGTAATAACTCTGAAAATGTGTCTTGAATCTGACTCAGGGTAATCTGGTACACGACAATGGGCCTTCCTGCACACCTAGTTTGACACTCCTAGAGGATATGCTTTGGGAATTAAGAAAATCTTTACAAACCATCATGAAGGATTTAAATAGTGCATGAATATGAATAAACAGTGATAAAACTATGGTTTCATATATTAAATAAGTAAGATCCATGATTTAGGAACCCTGTAAGTAATTTTTCATGATTATATGGTATCTAGATATGATAAATGTTTCTCACACCAGGATTTCTAATTTTAGTTAATGGAGAGAACTAGAAGGAACATGGTTAACATTTAATGTTTCATATGTGAAATTTATAGTAATTATGCTAATCTATTTCCTAATTGGATATCTCATAAATAGTATCAAGAAGGTGGTACAAGTATTGTTTATACTTCTAAAGATAAAGAGACTAAAAATGACATGTGAAAGGTATGTGATGTTCTTCCAGAATTATTTACTTTATACATAAGAAGCATGATTTTATTGAGTTTTAGGAACCTTAAGACATGATTCATATTTCATATTGTAGTAAATAGGTATTAAGGAATAAGTTAAAGAATCTTGAGTCGTAGTTTAAGAATAATGTTGGATTAATGAAGTATTTATGTTTTGGAATTCAAATATTATGTTATATAAATCATGAAATATATAAGTATTGTTAGTATAATTTTTATTTAAGAATTGAAAAGGAAATTTTTAATGTTGATGAATACATATAAAATTGATTTCATAAAAAGGATATATTTTGATAAAGTAGAGGTCACCCTTAATTAATTCTTGATATTGAGATAATGTTGTTTTTATAAAGATATTCTGGATATGAATAAGTAAATTGGATGGTACAGATTACCCTAGAACTGATTATTGACAAAGTGTTCTATGTCATCAAGGATGATGTTTACAACTTCATGGATTTAAAATATATATCTATTAATCATTGTAATAAGGAAGGATGCATGTTTTACAAAAGGATTTATGGAAATTAAGGTTGTTACTATGTTTCAAGGGAATATACGTTGAGGGTATTCACAGGTTTGGAATGTGAAAACCAAGTGGTACATTATGATATATGGGGTCAATGTTAATCTTATTTCATGACTGTAGACATCGAAAAAATCCATAACTCCTAAAGGAAGTTTCAAAATGGCGAAGCGAAGTCATATTCAGAATTAGAGGCCCGGTCCGGAGGCCCGGGAAGTGGTGTGCGAAATAAAGGAGGCCTTGCATGAAATCGTGTTGTGTGCACGAAGCATCTCCGGGATGCGCATAATCGAGGCGGTGAGGCGCGCAATTTTGCGAGTCCCGGTTCCTCGTGGTGAGGCTTTGCGTGCCGACGGTTCCCGGAGTGGAAAATTTCGTGCGCCGCCTGGCTTCCGCACCGACCGATGCCTATAAATAGAAAGCGACCCCAAACGGTTTGGGGTTGTGTAATTTTGAATGTCTCCTGTGTGCGCAATTCAACTCCCCCTGCGCGCAATATGACTTCCAGGTAATTCCCCTTTTCGCGCAACCTTGCCCCGGGGTTCGCCTTTGTGCGCAACTCCACTGTCTTAAGTGAATTTTCCCACTCCTCCGGGTTCTTCCCTTGTGCGCAATCCTTGCCCCGTGCGCACAATCCCCTCCTGTGCGCGCAATACCTTGCGCGCAATCATCTATCCGTGCAATCCTTTGGCCCTATTGCGTGCCATCCCGGTGTTTTGCATGAAAAACTTCTCTTTGCGCACAACACCTCGGCCCCTTTTACTTGATGCCCCTTGGCTGCATCTCTGCGCCAACACCTGATGTCTTCCCTGCCGGGCATGCGCACCATGTGTTGTTTTCCCGTACGGCCTTCCAGGCTCGTACGAAGTAACCCCAAGGTTCCTTGGGCGGTGTTTCCCGTTGCGCTGCTTTGTCTTATGATTCCCCGCATAGGCACACTAACATCTATTTCTTCTTCGCATAGCCACGCTAACGTGGACCCCTCGATGGTTCGCCCTGCAGCCCCCCTTCACTACGGCCTTGCCGATTCCTTCCCTCCCACAAGGGGTAGAGGTCATTGGGAATGTAAGCCCCAGGGGTGTGGAGTGAACCCACCTCGTCCAAGCTGTAGGACGTTAAACTGCTAAGCGCCTCTTCCTTAACACACAACGTTAAATTGTGGTCCGACCCCGTGCTTCACACGCAGGGTCCCCCCAGCTCGGACATTCCTTGCACCCACTCGTCTCCACGGGAATGGACTCTTCCTCGCATGGAATGAGATCCTCCTTGTCAGAGTGGAGTTTGTCCACGGGGGAAGGTCTGCCTCAGAGCGTAAGCCCCTAGCCTCTTGCGGAAGGTTTCACCCATGCACCTCCATACTTCCCCCCTGCCAAGGCTAGTGGAGTCCCTTTCCCACTGTGCTTTGTCGCACCACGGGCCTCCATCCTGGAGTAAGACCCAGCACCTAGGGCCGCTAACCACGCGTAAGCCCCTGTTTCCTCTTTGGGCCGCTCAACGCGTAATCCCCTTTCCGCTTCTCACAGACGCACCCTTTGCGACATGATCGTCTGGTCCCTGCTGCCTCTTGTTTCTCACACCGAGCATGACTCTTGTGGGATTAGAGCGCACATCGACCATGAAATCATCTTATGGGCCGCCCCAGAGCGTAAGTCCCATCCCAGCGAAATATGTGGACTTTGATATGTGCTAACGCATGGTACGTAGGATGCCTCCACGAGGTTCAAGCCCACCACCCGGTTGTTCCGACCTCTCAACGTCGATTCCATGACCACCATGGGCCACGTCAGAGCGTAAGACCCATATCCACTATGGGCCGACTAAGAGCATAATCCCCAAATTCCCTCGTCCCGTATGACGTTAAACTGTATCTTGTCCTGCATGACATTAAACTGTATCTCGTCCCGCATGACGTTAAACTGTATCTCATCCCACATGAAGTTAAACTGTATCTCATCCCGCATAATGTTAAACTGTATGCCCTAAACTACGTAGACTTTGATCCGTGCTAACGCATGGTACGTAGGAAGCCTCCACGAGGTTCAATCCCATCTCTCAGTTGTTCCGACCCCTTTGCGTCGGTTCTCCAGCACCGTTATGGGCCGCCTCAGAGCATAAGCCCCGTATTCCCCCTCCTGGGCTGCCTCAGAGCATAAGCCCCATGCCTCACACCCACGTCTCATCTTGACTTCCCCCTCGAGCCCACGTGCCTTGGGAAGCTCATGTCCTAGCCCGGAGATCTTACTTCCTCCAGGCTCCAATCCACGTGTTCATTCTCATGGGTCACCTCTTCAGGTGTCCCACCGTATCACCGAACTACGTGGACTTTGATTCCCTACCATGAGGATACGTAGGAAGCCTCCACAAGTTTCAAGCCCGTCACTCCATCATCCATCCTGATCCTTAACCGGGCCGCCACATCCCGGTGAGATCATGCCACCCCATCCCACTCCATGGTATCTGGGAAGCCGCCCACGTGCTGGCCCCAACATCGGTGTTCCCCCTAGGGGTCCTTCAATCTGATCCACTCTCAGAGTTTCGATCAGTCCGATCTATCTCTGCAAGACATTAAACTCACAACATACCCCGTGTTAAACATGGGAAGCTTAGGAAAACCTCAGATGATACACATTCCCCGCGTTCGACGTGGGATGCCTCGGGCTTTCACGCCCTCGAGAAGCCCTGTGATAAGGGACGGAAGAAATACATGCCTATCCTCAGCATCAAGACATGCCAACGACACCCCAATGTGACCATTCTCCTCACTGAAGGTTGCTTCCCCGAAAATACTCCTTGGAGCGTCTCGATGAAAGAAGTGTAATTAACTGGTGTCCATACAGATATGGCACTGGGAACGAGATTCATGAACCCGTATTAAATCTATGAGGGAGACCCGGACTAGGTGACGAGCTCTGAGGAGGAATCCATGGAAGGAAGAACCAACATCCCATCATCCCTGTTTCGATCAAGGAGAAGACGTCCCTGAACAAGGAACGGATGTCGCCCGCCTTTGGAAAGCGGGAATGCGGGGCAAAAAGTCGCGCATCCTCCCATGCGTGATAAACACAGGCGCACGCGCCCCATTGTAAAAGCGTCGGAAACTAAAAATGGTGAACCCGACGTGAATCTCTTCTCCTCAATACGAAGAATGGTAGCATTCGTGGTATTGGAAGATTAGCATGTCACCAGGTCCGGGTACCTATCTCCGGGACGTGAAACCCTCCAGGGGTCGAGGCCGTCAGGACGTTGATCACTCCATTCTGTGACGTCATTAGCGTGGATCCCTCTCGCTGACCACAGAAGACAGAATGACGATGGGCTATTGGTTATTGATTTCTTTTCCTGTTAATACTAATGGGTTCATCTCCCTGATTCCAGGAATCAAATCGCTGCATCCGGAGATCGATCACCACCTGCCCACCGGCGCAGGGGCAGGGGCAGTACCGACGCGGCCACCCCGCGCTGTCCCGCCTTTTCCACAGTCGCTCCAACTCTGACCGCCGTAGCTGCCAGGCACTCACGCCCCCTCTCCCCGTCAGAAATCATCCAGAGAAGGGTGATCAACGACTTGGTTCGTAGGTACGATGAGGAAGGGATCATCCCCACCTGGGGCATGGCCCATTTGGATCTAGAGGCGGATGCGCCTCACCATCATCATCGCCCCCGAGGGATGCGCCGGAAGCCGCCACTCCCCACTCCGACATTCAACCGCTTCGGGAGCCTATCCCCAGAGCGCCTTGATACATCTGTCCCCTACGCCAATTAGGTGGGGGATGTCTGGGTCCGCCCGATCGGAGACCCGTCCTAGGGGTTAACGGCAAGAACCCCTACCAGGCTGTGTCTACAACGCCACCCGACTCCCCGTGCTGAGGAGCAGGAAATCTTCATGCCCGCACCACCGGCTCCAACCCATCTGACCCGACGCCAGCGTCGGGCATGAGCGGAAGAGAATGCCCGTCCTGGGGAACCAACATCAGCAACCACTGTGGCCCGAGCCACTGCTGACAACTACTACCTGACCCCCACACACATTGAGCAGGGGCAGTCACATGCCCGACTAGGATCGAGGCCCCAACCACCCTACAGGCAGGTTGGGTCGACTCTCCCAGTCGCAGGCATAGGCAATGGCCACCGCGGACCTATCCGCGGTAGTGCCACCCACCATGAAGGCTCATTCTGTGCCACTGATCTGGAAAGCTGAAGGCTTCTTCGTGATAGCTACGCCCCGGGTATGACTTTTTCCAACACCCACTGCACTGGGTATGAGGTCACTCCCCCTACCGATGGCTGCGAGTATGGAGTCATTGCGTATCTGGTCGCTCACTCACGTGGAGGTCCTCCCCATGTCCCTTTCGACATCTGTACTGGTGCTTCTCACACCCCGGTCTTCGAACCCCTCTTCCCCATCACTATTTCGGCCAGGGGACTCCTTGACGGAGATCATCCTTACCTTGAGGAGCAACCCAGGGGCAGGAAGGTAGGGCGTCGTCGCCGTAAGAGGAATGTCAGGGGAGTCCATATGGAAATTAGACCAATCCGTTTCTCAGACTCTGAGGCGGAGTACGACTCGACAATGGAACCTCCTCCCCAACCCTTTGAGTCGAGGGAAGGGATGGAGACGCGGCGCATCAGTCTCATACTCCCCAAATGCGAGATCCGTATGATTCCCTCCTCCCTCCGAAGGTATATCCAGGAGGACGAGGACTTGGGGTACCCCCAGGAGTCAAACCCGCAGTTACCACTGGCCTCCCCGGAAGCACCTTCCACCTCAGTTAGGGAGGGTGGGGAACTTTTCTGGGGACTGATGGAAGAGTCTCAACGTGACACACCCTAGGCGAGCACCACCGCTATGACAGGAGGCCCATTCTCCGACCCATCCTATCGCGACGTGGCATCCAGGACACTGCAACCCCTGGAGGACGACTCAGGGATCGGCGGCCAATCATCCTGTTCGCCATATTCCCCACCGGCCAGCCCAATGACTTTCCTCAGTGTCATTGCCAGTTTGTCGGCCATTCTCGGTTGACGAGCAGGGGCAGCAAGGTCCGGACCCCGAACCAGAGTCATGGAGCTTCTGGACCGTCCTCACAGTGTGCCACTTCCCTGAGAAGTTTTGGCTGGTCGCAGGGTCGGATTTTGATATGCCAGAGTCACTCACCCTGAGAGAGTTTGAATGTTTCCACCAGACTCTTCAGGTGACTCACTCCCGTCTTCGCCATCAGCTAGTGACTTATCCCGGGAGTCAAGCACATCTCGAGGATATCGGTGAGCAGTGCCATCAGGTCGACCTGGCAGAGCTCCCTGCGGTTCGGCACCCCTAGTCATTTGGCCACCACAGGGCCCTCCAGCAACAATGAATCCAGAGTTTTCAAGTACTCCGCAAGGTTATCGAGGAAGTCACCCCCACGTGCACGTCTGCGGATGGGGGAAGTAAGCTGCCCTTATTTTCTGTGTGATCCGTCGACAACCCGACTCACTGGGCGGCTCTGAGGGAACGTTGTCAGGGGGAGTGGCAGTGAACATGGATGATCTTTCAGATGAGGGAAACGGTGTGGAGCTCTTCTATGAGGACTCACCCCCTGAGGACAAGCCACTACTGGACCTGTCTGGGAGGATTACTCACCAACAGAGGAGCCTCCTAGGTCTCCCCACACCCACTGAGGCACTAACACTGAGCCGAAACATCGGCAAGGGTAAAGAGCATGTCGGGGCTGTCAAGATCGCTGACCCATCTTCCTCGGTGTAGAAGGAAGAGGAAGACTCCGAGAAGGCCATGCTACGCCAACAACTTGCTGAGCAAAAGAGGCGGGTTGATGAGCTCTTGGCCGAGTGCATTGTAGAACGGCGGCCTGACTACGGTAATCCTAGACCAGGACAGCAGGGGCAGGAGTACCTACCCCTTGCCGAGATTCCCCTGGGTAACCGCGACCATGTTTCATTCGCCGACAGGGGAGAGGCCGGAGCCCATGGAAAGAGGGCACGATATGTTTTGCCAAACCCTCCTGAGTGGCGTAATCACATGGGGGACCCTGCTCGGTTTCCTCCCGCTACCCCGAGAGTCGCTCCGCCAGCCGCCCCGCGAGCTGTTGAGCTTGACTACCATATTGAAGAGCCCGACAATGCGCTCGTGGTTAGAGATCCCCATCAGGACAAGAATCCACGTCCGGATGATCTAATGTAAGTACTCATCACCCGCTTGGAGTCCTTGGAAACTCGGCAGGTGGAAATCCCACCGGATGACAAGCCATACCCAGCATGGGTGGATGATATGTTGGCCCCGCCGGGATTTGGGAACCCCACTTTCGCCCCCTTTAACGGGACCGGAGACCCGCCAAAACACCTGGCCCACTTCAACTCGAGGTGTGGGCCTATGTTAGGGACTCCGGCGCAGCAGGAGGCTGCCAAGATCCGTTGCTTCGTTCAGACACTGGAAGGACCAGCATTCGTCTGGTACAACCAACTCCCTATCAGATTTGTGGCTAGCTGGGAGGACCTTTGCCGGAAATTCCTTTACCAGTTCAGTTCCACAACCTGGAAGACGAACATCGCAGACCTCTTCAGGTGCAAACAAAGGCCCGATGAGTGGGTCGCGGACTTCGTCGCCCGGTGGAAGGGGCTCACGTACTCCCTTGACATGCCACTAACTCAGGAGAAATTACTGACAATGTGTGTAGAGAACATCAAGGCAAAGTTGGTTCCTTCTATGATCACTCAGAATTACCCTGGAGGGTTCTGAGACTTCTCAGACAAGGCTCAGCGCCTCGAAGAAGCCCTGCAACAGGCCAGTCAGGCACGCCCGCTGCCTCCTGTAGTCCATACAAGGAGAGCCGCCAGAGCCGAGCCCGCTGATGTAGCCCAGATAGAGGCCCCCAGATAGATAGAGTTGCTACCAGTAAGGCCAGCTCAGCAACCCCATAGGGGTCCACCCCCACGGGCACAGCCTCCGGCCCAGCAGCGACCGCCTCAAAACCGGTAAGTGCCTCCGCGTAATGCACCGCCATCGCCCAGGAGAGATAATCAGGCTCCGCCTCCTCAGTATTCTCTTCCAGCCCCGAGTCATGGTCAGCCTCCAAGAGCCCCCTTTCTAGATAGAAGGAATCAGACTTACTCGTTTGAAGAGGCCCAGGTCCCCGGTTATTTCCGTAGCGCCTTGGAGCAGAGGATCGTGCGGCTGCCTGAGTGCCGGAAGCCAGAAGAGACGTGTCTCACTGATCACCCTAAATACTGCCCTTATCACCGGATCCTGGGGCACACCATCCAGCGATGCTATGTGTTCAAGGACTGGCTCCAAGACCAGATTGACAACAACATAGTCAGGTTGGGTCCGGCCCCGACGCAAGTGGCAGGTGTCTTCGTGAGATAAGATGGTAGTAGTGGCAATGAGGATGAGTGGGAACAGGTTTCCGACCATGGGTCCCGGAAGTATAACGACTGGATGGCCCGAAAAACGACCGCCCGTGACCATGGCATCATCCGTGCCCGCCTGAATCAGCCAGAGCCCTCATAATCTGTGAGCGCCGCTTTGGCATCGTCGTCCTAGCCTACCTCTTCCCAGAAGAGCAAGCGGCGGCACAAGAAGAAAGAACTCGCCCTGCTAGCGTCGTCATCTTCCCACACGCTTGGCAATTTTATGCCCCCAGAGATAGGGATCCCTCTGAGACTCCGTCCGGTAGTGGATGACTCCTCGAGTGAAAGCCCGGGGTATTCTTCAGTTAACACCGTAGAGTTAGTAAATCCCTTTTTGACTCCTGATGATAAGGAACGCCAGGTGGACCTCCCCAATGTCCCCATTCATTGCCAACGTCGGCGGAGCCGTGGCTACGTGAATCACCGGGGCACGACAGTTGTCACCTCCAGTCAGGCCGTGAACGCTACATAGACCAGGCAGCAGGCCCGATACAGAGATCAGCACACGCGACCCCCTCACTCGGTGTCGACAGGTTCGCCTCCACCACCGTTTGTGTTGCTGGATCAGGCGGGACCACCTCGGCCGTGCCACAACCAGCCCAGCCCTGCCACCAGCCGACCACAGCCTTCCAGTACTAACACAGCAGCCGCCTCCCGGGCTTCGACTAGTGAACAACGAGACATGCCTAGTACCAGTCAGTCACCGGTCCCACCAGCAGGGCCCGTCATGCCTCCAATCGCAGAGAAACCTCCTGTAAGTACAAGCTCGCATTTGGCTCAAAAGTATGATGTTATGAAGCACCTAGTAGGAATTACGGAAAGTCTTTCTATCCTTGAGGCCCTTCTCCTATCGTCGGAGATGCGTGAGGCGCTCGCCGAGGCTCTAAGGAGCCCCCTCCAGTTTGAAACGGAGGTAGCGGCCGCAGAAGCCTTCCACACCGAGGCGATTGAGGACGCCGAATGTCAGACGGTTATCTCGTTTTCTGGTGAAGATGAAGACCTTCCCATACAGGGGCACATCCGCCCACTGTACATCACTGGCCAGTTCAATGACGTGGAAGTCTGTCGCTGTCTTGTTGACACGGGTTCCGGGATTAACCTAATCCCAAATCAGACACTACGGAAACTGGGGTTGTCTGAGGATGATCTAACTCCCTCCAACCTCAGGATCCAGGGGTATGACAGGACCGAGCAAACTCCACTCGGAAAGATTCGTCTGAAGACCCAGTTCGGTATCCTAATTGCCAATACTGAATTCATGATTGTCTCTCAGGACACCGCCTACAACGCGTTGATGGGCAGGTCGTGGCTCCACCTTCACGCAGCGGTCCCCTCATCGTATCACCAGTGCCTCAAATACTCCCTTAAAGGTCGAGTGGGCGTGATCCAGGGAGATGCGTCTCCTTTTGCCTCTTGTGAAGCCCATTATCTGGACGCTGACTATTACAAGAGCAAGGACAAGCAGATCCAGGAAGGTGAGGTTGAGCCCGCCATTGTAACAAGTGATCCCTGGGGTGGTTTGGACGACACATATGTCTTCCCAATCCATTGGTTGGAGGCCACGACCCCTGACATGGGGTAGTGGTTTGTTGTTTCGGGTACCAGAGGAAGGCATATTTCCAGGTCCAAACGACAGCAGGAAATTACCTCGTACTCTTACACCAACCAGGCTCAGTTGATCCCCGAGCCTCCTACCCCTGTACGATATCGGGACGTTAGGCTCATGGCAATGGCAGTACGTCATACGTGTCTGTTTCGCCGGGCTGGAATCGACCGGATCAAGCCAACGTGCCACTACTGCTTTGATGTCATAAAGCGTAGCCCCTTGGGCCGAAGGCCAGATGGGATTGGATCAACCGCCTTTGTCGCCATGGTCTCCGCAGTGCGCGAGTCTCCTGACGTGACGACCTCTGCCACCCGAGCCAGCACCAGCTTCCCATCAGGGTCTGGCAGCCCCGAAACAGCTCCCCCCATGGATGATCCCTCCATAAACGGAGAAGAGGATATATAAGATGCTCCTCCTGCCTTTGAGGAGGGAATACCCACCACGGTCGACGAGTTAGTGCAGGCGAACCTCAGTAGCAAGGTGCACCCAAGACCCACATTGGTCAGCGCCGCTATGCCCCCCGAGGAACAGAAACGGTACGTAGACTTCCTCAGAAAGAACCATGATGTGTTCGCCTGGAGTTATAATGAGATTCCAGGACTAGATCCCCAGGTATCCTTCCACCGCCTTGGCCTTCTAGCAAACCATCGTGGGTTCAAGTAGCCTCCCAGAAAGATGCACCCCTCTCACGATGCCATGGTTGAGTCTGAAGTTGATAAGCTCATCAAGGCCAACTTCATCAAAGAAGTCTAGTACCCCAGGTGGCTAGCCAACATTGTGCCAGTTAGGAAGAAGAACGGGTAGATCAGGGTCTGTATCGACTTCTGTGATCTCAATCGCCACTGTCCGAAGGATGATTTTCCCCTTCCCATGACAGAGTTGTTGATTGATTCCATGGACGGGTTTCAAGACCTCTCCTTCATGGATGGGTACTCCGGGTACAACCAGATCCATATGGCCCCCGAGGATGAAGATTTCACTGCCTTCAGGGCTCCCCAAGGTACCTTTTGTTACCAGGTTATGCCCTTCGGCTTGAAGAATGCGGGTTCCACCTATCAACGGGCTATGAATCGCATATTCAAGACGATCCTTGGGACACTGGTGGAGTGTTACGTGGACGACCCGGTGGTTAAATCTTTTCAGTGCCAGGACCATCTCAAAAACCTTGAGAAAGTGTTCGGCTTCCTCCGTTCTCGCCACTTTAAGATGAACCCATTGAAGTGTGCCTTCGAGGTCACCTCCGAAAAGTTTCTTGGATTCATTGTTAGGTATCGAGGCATCGAGATCGACCTAGAGAAGTTCAAGGCCATCAGTCATATTCCTCCCCTGAATAATATTCGGGAGCTTCAAGGCCTCCAAGGCCACTTAGCCTATATACGCCGATTCATTGCGAATCTGGCCGACAAGTGTAAGCCCTTTTCGCGGCTCATGAAGAAAGTCACTGCTTATGAATGGGACGAAGAGTGTAAAATTGCTTTTGATGAAATCAAGCAGTATCTTCTCCAGCCTCCGGTCTTGATGCCACTCATTTCCGGAAAGCCGCTGGTCCTTTACATGACCGCCCTGGAGCGATCCCTCGGCGCACTTCTCACCCAGAAGAACAGTTAGGGAATAGAGAATAGCCTCTACTACCTCAGCCACATGCTCCTCGATGAAGAAATTATATATTCTCCCATCGAGAAGAGCTACATGGTGCTCATATTTTCCGTGATGAAATTGTGGCACTAATTGCAGCACCATGAGGTACAACTGGTCTCTCGGGTAGACCCGTTGAAATACATCCTGAACCGACCTATGTTGATCGGCTGATTGGCGTGCTGGGTGGTGATCCTCCAACAGTTCGACATCAGGCTCATACCTCAGAAGGTCATCAAAGGATAGGCGTTGGCACATTTCTTAGCTTCCCACCCAACCTCCGTGGACCAGCCACTGGATCTAGGCTTTCCTGATGAGGCAATCCTCTCAGTCGATCACACCATCCCATGCTGGCAGATGCACTTTGATGGTGCCTCCCAGAGCCCCACCGGTAGAAGGCTCAACGATCCTAGGCTCAACAGAGTGGGCCTGGGTATCGTCTTCATCAACCCGGAGCAAGCCGTTCTTCCATATTCATTCCTGTTGTCAGAAGGCTGCACCAACAATGAAGCAGAGTATCATGCCCTCATCAATGGCCTCGAGTTGGCTCTTGCGATTGACGTACCCCGTCTGTATGTAAAAGGGGACTCTGAGCTAGTCATCAATCAGGTCAATGGTGACTATGTTGTTAGAAATCCAGAACTCGTGCCATTGCTGGAGTGCACCATCCATCTAATGGCTAAGTTCCCCTCCCGACCAGAGGTCGTTCACATTCCCCGGTCGCAGAACAGTCGAGAAAATGCTTTGGCCAGCATGGCCACATAACTTGTGGAGCCCGAACAGGATGACCTAATTATCCACGTGGCGCACCATAGATTCATTGCTCCTGTCATTTCGGAGGGAGATCGTGGCCCGTGAGTGAACCATCTCACCACTGGTGCCCCTACGTCAGGATCCCCGGGGGCTTCAGGTGAGGTAATCGAGACAGTTCCTGACTGGAGGACGCCCTTGGTTGAATATCTCCAGCACAACAATCTCCCGTCGGACCGAGCCGAGCGCGAGCGAATCCGACGCTGCGCGCCGCAGTTCACCCTTCAAACCAGCCCCATCCTTGAGCAGCTCCTTTATAGGCACATATTTGATGGTGTTATCCTCCGTTGCCTTCAAGGAGTCGAGATCCCACAGGTCATGCAATAAGTGCATGCTGGTTCCTGTGGCGCCCACCAGGCCAGGTCGAAGTTGTCCCATCAGATTCAGAGGCTGGGATACTTCTGGCCCTCCATGATCTACGACTGCATCGAGTATTCCATGAGGTTTCATGCGTGCCAAGTTCATGATAAATTTGTGCATCGGCCACCAAATCCTCTTCATACTACCAAGTATTCTTGGCCCTTTTTAGTCTGGGGGTTGGATGTCATAGGGCCTTACCCGCCGGCGACGACCCGCCAGTGTCGGTTCATCTTGACCGCTACGGACTTCTTCTCGAAGTGGGCAGAGGCAATTCTGCTCAAGGAGGTCAAATCTTGTTCTATCGCTGACTTCGTGAGCTTCAATATCATCTATCGGTTTGGAGTACCTCACGCTATCCTCACGGATAACAGAACCAACTTCCGAGTAGCCGAGCTGAATAAATTGTACTCTAAGTACAACATTCTCTCTAACCACACCTCCCACTATCATGTGCAGGTGAATGGATAGATTGAGGCATTTAACAAAACCCTCTCTAACATTCTGCAAAAGATGGTTGGTCAGAACAAGAAAAGTTGGCTGGACAAGCTCCCCAACGCCCTCTGGGATTATAGGACGACGACTCGTAACTCCACCCAGGTGACTCTGTATTCCCTGGTATACGGAGCTGAGGTCGTCCTGTCCATCGAGATCTAGTTGCCCTCATTGCACACGGCGGTCTATGACCAGCAAGCACCGGATAGAGTTTCTGAAATCTATCTAGCCGAATTGGAAGCGCTGGACGAAAGGAGGCTTCACGCTTTACATAACTTGGAAAGGCATCAGATCAGGATGGATCGAGCATTCAATAAGAAGGTTCACCTCCGCTCCTTCCCGCAAGGTGACCTGGTGCTGGCTCTCAGAGCGCCAATGATTCCTAGCAGGAAAACACCCAAGTTGGAGCCCAAATGGGAGGGGTCGTTCATTGTCCATAAGGTCTATCCCAATGGCACGTATTCCCTGGTGACTATGGATGGTGAGCGTGTAACTCCTCCCACCATCTCCAGGTTCCTAAAACGGTATTTTGCCTAAGCACAAGGGTCCGAGTTCTAAGACCTAAAACTAAGATCATTCTTCCGTCCAACATGATGTTAAACTGCATTTCTAGAACTATGCGTGGCTTGATTTTCATCTTTATGGGATACGTAGGACCGGCTGAACACTTAGATTTCAGGTCCAGACCGTCTCTTAAGAGATCCCACGATCTCCCGGTTGCCTCGGTCTTTTGGCCTGCCCTTCCCTCGGGGATCCGCCATCTTTTGGCCGCTCTCATACTAAGCCCTTCGACCCTTTCCAGTGGTATGCTAATGTGTTCAGAGTACTCTGGTCTAGTGCCTGGAGTGTCAGATTCGACTTAGACAAGTTTTCATTCACTTGTCAAGCTTCGTGTTCCCCTTCATTTAGGCCCCACCATCCTTCATACCCAAAGGGACCCCCAGGAATGGTCTAGATACAACGCCTAAGGGATCTCCTACTGTCATGGGCCAATGCCCCCGAGGGTTTCAGGAAAAAAATTGATATGAATCCGGTGTTGTGAATGTGGTCAGCGGTTGATGCTCATTTTTTCCCCGACTTCTAGGCTAACACGATGGGATGCTGTGTTGCGAACGTGGTCAGCAGTAATCCTCAGTCGTCACGCCGACTTCCTCGGTCCCTGAATGTTGGTTGCATGATTCACATTATGTTCTTCCCCACCGTGTCAAGGTGGAATCTCGACACTCCTTGTACTAACCTTCAGTACACCCCCACATGTCAGACAGACCAAGCTGCATAACGGTGTCTCTCGGGGCTCCCGCGATCTGAGCACTAGAGTATGTGTTTGAGTTTCTTCTTTACAGGTTGCGTGCAGCTTGACCCTCTTCCCCATGGGGAACGAGGAGTCACCCGGACGTTGTGTTTCGGGCCCAGCATAGCTGGGAGCTAGTATCTCTTGTTCCCCCCTGATTGTTGAACCCTCGTAGGCCCCTTTAGCTCAAGGCTCCTCTCTCGGGTTCACGCGCAGTGATGGTATGGGATTACGCCCTCACCTGCATCAGGTATGCTTTATCGCATCGTGCGTGTGCTGCCAGGTCCAAACCATATGACCTTAAACTGTGCTGTCAGGTCCAAGCCATGTGACCTTAAACTATGATTCCAGGTCCAAGACATATGACCTTAAACTGTGCTTCTAGGTCCAATCCATACGACCTTAAAATGTGCTGCCAGGTTCAAGCCATACAACCATAAACTGTGCTGCTAGGTCCAAGCCGTACGACCTTAAACTGTGCTCCCAGGTCCAAGCCGTACGACCTTAAACTGTGTTGCCAGGTCCAAGACATATGACCTTAAACTGTGCTGTTGGTCCAAACCATATGACCTTAAACTATGTTGTTGGTCCTACCACACGACTCTAAATTGTGATGATATCTTCCTAGCCGCATGATGAAAAATGGCACTGCATTGTGATGACCTCCCCATGGGAGACATCACACCAGGTATTGATCGATTTCCATACCGCTTGTCAACGCCTGTTATGGATTGATTATTGTGAAGACGCCAGGAATTTCTACCATAGTCCAGTTTCCCCACAAAAGAAAAACCATTTACCTTCAAGAACAAACAAGATATATCAAATGCCGCTTCTTTTAGTGCGAGGGCCAGACCCGCACGACTCCTTCATACTTTGCGCAGGCGCCATATCGCGCCATGATTCCTTTCAAGAACTGCGTATGGATTGATTCTCATCCTTGTGAGATACGTAGGAGCGCCTGGGAACTTCCCCACAGGCCTAGCCTAAATTTTCGCGTTTGGTCTCTCGGCCTAAACGCATCCCTAGGAGCACATAGTAAGCAGGAATTTGCCCCGTTCATGTTGGTTTTTGCAACCTCTTTACTGTGTGTCTCCTGTTCCCCTCATCCTTTGGTCCGAGTTCTAAGACCTAAAACTAAGATCCTTTCTTTGGCTTTCCATGACTCGGTCTCTCTTGTGGGATTGTACGGTGTGGTGCGGGATTATGTCCTCATTCACGTCAGGTTACTCGTCGTGTCGTGCCTATCCCTAGATGAGATGTGTCCCCCATCCCACACGATGTTAAACTGTATTTCATCCAACATGACGTTAACCTGTGCTTCTAGAACTACGTATGGCTTGATTCTCATCAGATCCGTAGGAACGCCCGGACATTTTGTCTTGGGTCCAGCCCTAGGGATTACTAAATCCCGTCCCTCTTTATTGTCGGCCCCTCGGCCTGACTTCTTGGTAAGTGGTGTAGTTGTGACATCTACCCCGAATAAGTTCGATATTCCCCATAATAATAATGGGAAGCGGTAGTTCTCTCACTAGAGAGGTCCTTCCTAAAAATTGTGACGATCCGTGATCAGTTTGGTATGTCCGCCTAATGCGCCTCCGCCATGGTGGCGCAATTTCGGGAGTGTTGGACTCTGTTCGAACAAACCACCACTCCACTTTCCACGCTTTTCATGCCCCTTTATTCGGATCCTCGTTCTTTTTCATGTTCGATGGGATCCCCTAACAGTATGGATGATAGACCTATGGTCCGCCTACTGTCATGGGCCCACGTTCCGGAGGACTGGTCATGTTTGACAGGACCCCCTAATAGTATGGATGATAGACATTGGTCCGCCTTCTGCCACAATATGGATGATAGACCTTTGGTCCGCCTATTGTAGCAATATGGATGATAGACCTATGGTCCGCCTGCTGTCCTGGGCCAACGTTCCTGAAAAATGGCCGACGATATTTGAGTTAGGCCCTGTGTTGCGAACATGGTCAGCGGTCAGCCCTCATTTATTGTCCCCATTCCAGGCCAACATGATATGGATGTTGCGTTTCTATCACGGTTGACAGTTATCCTCCGTCGTCGCGCCCCGTAGTGTTCCGAATTTGGGTACCGTGATTCACCTTTCTTTTCCATCTCCCTATGTTTGGATGGATTTCAATACCCCTGGCATTGCCCCGCTCGTGTGTCGGAGCATATTGAGAAGGTGGTATATCAATCGGTCTGAGGTCTCCTCCTCAGAAATCCATGCCCAATTTTGGATGCCTGAAGCTTGGTCAATGCCCCACAGTTGGACGAAATGATAGCATGAGTATCCTTTGCTTCTCACGTTGGGTGTGACCCACAGAAGCTTAGGGGTGATTTGTTATTCATTTCGGAATTATGGTTGATCATATTAAACCAAAGGTACAAATAAATGGATTTGTCCATGTATTGGATTGAGATGATGAGCAGTACAAGCAAGAAGTTCATGGGATGTCCAAAACAAATCCCTTAAGGATCGGCGTGCTGAATTGATCTTTCCAGCACTGCTACACTTTGGCTGGTTGGCTCCAGGACCGCTTCTCACTCCTTGAAGACTCTCTCCTCATCATCCACCGCAGAGCGCAGCTTGCCAATCCTAGCTTGTGCCTATGCCCGCTCGGTTCGAAGTACGGTCATCTGGTGACTCGCCTATATCAGTTGTTCCTGCGCGTCAGCCAGCTGGGCCGTCAGTTTCTCCACAAGCTCAGAGCATGTTGCAATGAAGGACTCCTTATCTGTCGCCTTCCCTTCAAGGTTCCGGACCTCCCGCTCCTCCCTCAGCAACGCTCGGGTGCTCGCCGATCTTTCCCGACACTGGGCAACGTCGGTGTGCCGACTGCTCTCGCGTATCTTCTCGGCCATGTAGTCACGGACCGTCAGATGAAGGCGCTGAGCGTCAGCCCCTCTAGTGCACAGGAAGCGTAGCCAGGTCTGAAGTGATCCCATCCGCCTCATCCAATCCGATTGGGGCTGTCTGAGAAAGCGCTAGATACACTTCCAACCTTTGCACCATGTCATCCGGCTCTCCTTGGCTGCCTCTGAGTCCGAGTCATCTATCTCCTCAGGGTCATAAGGTCGGTACGTAGGGAAGGCATCCAACAGATCGACAGTGGGATCTGCCTCAGGGATGTCTTCGTGAGAAATAGGATCCTCGACGTTTGGGTGACCTTCCTCTCTCGCACCAGCAGCGACGATGCCTCCGTCGGCTTCCGTCCTCACCTCAAGAACAGCACCGCTGATGTCCGCTGCCCCCTTCTCACCAATTTCTGGGGCCGACTCAGCATAGGGAGCATGTTCTGAATGAGGTGGTATGTCTGCCACTGGTCCGCTCACGGATGACCCGGGCTCCGTAGCCTGACGAGCCTCCAATGTTGAGATCACTGCACAAGGCGTACACTGATTAGTTAGGATCTTTTGATACCAAGTGCTAGTAGTGAAGTGTGAGACTTAAAGGAATCCAGAACGTCGGTCTCCAATGTTTCGGCCGCTGTAGGAGCCACCATGATGGGAGACCCCTCTGCGCTTGTTAATTCAATGATGGGTGTCGGATCCCCATACTGTCCCACCAGTTCCTCTCCTCCCTCCTCTAGTGGGGACGCCCGACCAACACTCAGATGCTCCTGAGCGAGGTAGAGTGATGGTTGGGAAATTGAAAAGGAGAATGGATGAAGAAGGAAAATGAATGAAGATAGAGACATACCTTGAGTATCTCAGTTATGTCAAGATCAGATCTGACAATCTTGCCCCTCTCTCAGAGACTCCCTTGGCAGGTCGCCCTCTGCGACCCCTCACCTTCGGTTTCTCTTTCTTCTTCATCTTCTCCTTCGCCTTCGTCTTCTCCAGTCTCCCCCCCTCCGACTCCTTGTCACTATCGCCTTCTCCCGATGGCATCACTTCCGGATCATGCTCCTAGCTGAGCAACACTTTAACTAGGAAAGGTGGCTACACACGCCGACCCCTTTGGCGCATGTATGTGTCCATGGCCGTTAGATAAGCATGCCGCCGATGGAAGTTTACCTGGTCGGTAACTCGAACGAGCCCGACCTCTGGTAGGTGGATCCCGTTTTGAATTATCTTCTGCTAGATGGCTTCAACGCTCAGCGATTGCCGCATGGTCATCCAGGCCGACCACAGTGCCAGGAGAATTGCATCTTGGGAAGGTTCGAGCAGGTATCTTATCTACTTCCCGGGCAGCTCCCTGGATGCCTCATGTGACCCCCCTACGGGCAACGAGGTCGCGGCGGTGCTATGTGATGTTCCCGCTACTGAAGCCCTGGCCTGTGCAGGCCTCGCTTCTTGACACACCCCTAGTTCCCCCCTTTCAGCAGCACCTTTCCTTCTTCCTCGTCGCCCAGTTTCCGCGTGAGTAGCCTTGAGTTGCCGGACTCAATTGCGTAAAATCCCCTCAGGGTACGCGATGGTCCAGTTCTCGACATACTCGGTTGCTAGGCCAGCGTCAACTCCGATGGGAGGAAGAGTAATGATGTCGCCAGAGCCGAAAGTGGAAAAAATCAACCACATCTGGCACATAACGTAGGAATTCTTCTCCTGCCAGACAGCCGTGAATACCTTCTTCGACATTCGTTGGAGGCACCCGAATTGCCTGGTGAATCGTGATGGCACGTAAGGATCGCAGATCACATTCCCGTCGATCCGAGCCACGAGCACCCTTCCCTGAATGCTCTGGAAATACTCCTGC
The DNA here is from genome assembly GCA_963277665.1 of Viscum album. NCBI lineage: Eukaryota > Viridiplantae > Streptophyta > Magnoliopsida > Santalales > Viscaceae > Viscum > Viscum album. The sequence continues at coordinate 1,890,280,917 of OY728158.1, read as the reverse complement.
TGTTCCAGAGAGCCTCACCCATTGTCCACCATCTGGCCGACCGGGGTGGGGAACGGGCTGAAGTGAAAGTTGGTGTGGTTACCAATGCAGATTCTCATGCCCTCCTCATTGAGCGTCATCGACGCCACCCTTGCGATGTTCAGCAGGGACGGTCGTAGGCCATTGCCCGGAGGACGGATGGCGCTTGGGAAAGTGTACCCGCCGAGATGAGTCGCCACCTAGCTGTGGAAGATCTGGAAGGGGCCACATACTCTCCGAGGTGACCCCCCTTGTGTGATGCATCCCAAGATGGCATACAGCTTGGCCAGAATGGGGACCCCCAAGTTGAACCATTTGTTGGAAACCATGGTGCCCGCCATCACCAGTGTTGCTGGACGGACGCCCATCCTCGCGTCCCGCACTGGCAGGAGCCGCCCGCTCAGGAAGGCGGCAAGGAACCCGGCGTACCAGACGTTCGGGTCCTGGGTCTCAATGATGCGGTAGCCCCATGATTGGTATTTCCTTACCTCCAGGGTCCTCCAGTATGACCCATCCCTACTCATCTAAGCCGCGGTTGGACACCGTTTACCCCATCCCAGCATCTTGATGGCCAAATCCTTCTCAAGGAACTGGCTGAACCATCCCTTGTAGTAAATGTCCTTCAGGAAGTCCTTGACCCCCAACCTCTCTTTGGCCAGCTCCAACAGGTTCCACGTCAGTATGGGCGTCTATGACCTGTCTTCCCAGGTGTTCTTTGGAGGAACAAACTCGTCGTATTGGTAGCCCTCCAGTGGGATACCCCCGATGCAGTGAACGTCCTAGAGAATGATGCCAACTTTCCCATGATGAAGGTGGAATGTGTTGGTATCAGAAGATCACTAGGTGAATAGCTCTGGCCCGAGCTCAGGTTGACGGTGGAAGTGGAACTGCGACGTCCATACCGCCTCGAACAGGCCAATATGCCGCAGTTCATCCCCGAACTGGTCGCAGGTATGGCGAACCCAGAACGCCCAGGCCCACTCGCTGGTGAAGTTTCCCCCGAACCACAGGTCCCAATCCTTCAGCCATCCTTTCATGTCATCCATGACGCTCTGACAGAACATGCTCACATAGAGGGCCAGAGAATCCTCTACGATAGGCTCGTCTCCGGTAATGGTCATGATCCTCGGGTTCAGGACGTATACATCCATATGTATGGTTTCCCTGGCAGGACGGCCATTGTTGGTGATGTTGTAGCGAGGAAGCTCGTCCTACCGGGTCACCCATGACCGCGGTGTATCCACCTTGAATCCCGGCAGGGTCACCTCCTCTAGGATGCAAAAATTCCAGAGCAGAAGGTTTTCAGATAGGGGATACATCTTCTAGGCTGGAGTCAGCAGATTGAACAAGGTAAGGTTGTTGGAGACGATCACCTTGGCACCATAAAACCCCTCGGTCGCCACCATTTCGGTCCTACGAGCGGCGGCTTCGCCCTCATCAACTCGGTTTTTGGCCATCTCAAATATCTCGGGAGTTGCACGAAACCATGATGTAGTGCGTGGAATCGAAAAGTGCTGCATGAAATCTGAAGTGGTGGTGCGAAATCCAGGAGGCAGGCGCGCAATCGGCACACTAAGCGTGGAATACCCCGAGTAGGCGTGCAAGTATGGCCATGATTCGGAAGGAATTACGCGCTGCCAGAGCGTTTTTACGTGCAACCGCGGAATCAATTTCGCGCACGAGAGCGGTAAGCCTATCGTGCGGAAAATCTGGAGTACGGATTTGGGACCCAGCGCCCCTTTTTTATAGGTGACGCAAGGGTTTCGCGCCGCGTGGAAAGCAAATTCCATGCCGATCTTTCATTTTGCGCACCACATGGGATGTTTGCGCGCTAAGTTCCTAGGAGTGTCCCTGCTTCGGCGTTTACCATGGAATCCGACCGTTGCGACCTCTCACTGATCCAATTCTGAGGGGGGGAATTTGTAGACGCCGAAAAAGACTGTAACTCCTAGAGGAAGCTTCGAAATGGAGAAGCGAAGTCATATTCGGAATCAGAGGCCTGGTCCGAAGGCCCAGGAAGTGGTGCACGAAATAAAGGAGGCCTTGTACGAAATCATGCTGTGCGCGTGAAGCATCTCTGGGATGCGCATAATCGAGCCGGTGAGGTTCTCAAATTTGCACGTCCCAGTTCCTCGCGGTGAGGCTTTGCGCGCCGACGGTTCCCAACGCGGAAAATTTCACGCACCGCGTAGATTCCACGATGACCGATGCCTATAAATAGAAAGCAATCCCAAAGGGTTTGGGGTTGTAGAATTCAGAACAGCTCCCGTGCGTGCAATTCGACTCCCCCCGCATGCAATATGACTTCCAGGTAATTCCCCTTTTCGCGCAACCTTGCCACAGGGTTCACCTTTGTGCGTAACTCCACTGGCTTAAGTGAATTTTTCCACTCCTCCGGGTTCTTCCCTTGCGTGCAATCCTTGCCCCGTGCGCACAATCCCCTCTTGTGCATGCAATAACTTGCATGCAATCACCTATCCACGTAATCCTTTGGCCCTATTGCACGCCATCCCGATGTTTTGCGCACAAACCTTCTCTTTGCGTGCAACACCCCGCCCCCTTTTCCTTGACGCCCCTTGGCTGCCTCTCTGCGCCGGCACCTGATCTATTCCCTACCGGGAATGCGCGCCATGCGTTGTTTTCCCATACGGCCTTCCAGGCTCATACGAAGTAACCTCAAGGTTCCTTGGGCGGTGTTTCCCGTTGCGTTTCTTTGTCTTATGCTTCCCCGCATAGGCATGCTAACGGCTATTTCTTCTTAACATAGCCATTAAAATGTGGACCCCTCGATGGTTCGCCCTGTGGCCCCCCTTCACTTCGGCCTTGTCGATGCCTTCCCTCCCACAAGGGGTAGAGGGCATTGGGCATGTAAGCCCTGGGGGTGTGGAGCGAACCCACCTCGTCCAAGATGCAGGACGTTAAACTGCTAAGCGCCTCGTCCTTAACACACGACGTTAAACTGTGGTCCAACCCCGTGCTTCACACGCAGGGTCCCCCTAGCTCGGACATTCTTTGCGCCCACTCGTCTCCACGGGAATAGACTCTTCCTTGCATGGAATGAGATCCTCCTTGTCGGAGTGGTGTTTGTCCACGGGGGAAGGGCTGCCTCAGAGCTTAAGCCCCTAGCCTCTTGCGGAAGGTTGCACCCATGCACCTCCGTAATTCTCTTCTGCCAAGGCCAGTGGAGTCACATTCCCACTGTGATTTGTCGCACCACAGGCCTCCATCCTGGAGTAATCCCCGACACCTAGGGCCGCTAACCACCCGTAAGCCCCTATTTCCTCTTTGGGCCGCTCAACGCGTAAGACCCTTTCCGCTTCTCACGGATGCACCCTTTGCGACGTGATCGTCTGGTCCCTGCTGCCTCTTGTTTCTCATACCGAGCATGACTCATGAGGGCTTAGAGCACTCATCGACCATGAAATCCTATTATGGGCCGCCCCAGAGAGTAACCCCCATCCCAGCGAACTACGTGGACTTTGATCTATGTTAACGCATGGTACGTAGGAAGCCTCCACAAGGTTCAAGCCCACCACCTGATCGTTCCGACCTCTCCACATCGGTTCCCCGACCACCATGGGATGCCTCAGAGCGTAAGCCCCATATCCACTATGGGCCGCCTCAGGGCGTAATCCCCAAATTCCCTTGTCCCGCATGACGTTAAACTGTATCTCGTCCCGCATGACGTTAAACTATATCTCGTCCTGCATGACGTTAAACTGTATGACCTGAACTACGTGGACTTTGATCCGTGCTAACACATGGTACGTAGGAAGTCTCCACGAGGTTCAAGCCCATCGCTCAGTTGTTCCGACCCCTTCACGTTGGTTCTCCAGCACCGTTATGGGCCGCCTCAGAGCGTAAGCCCCGTATTCCCCCTCTTGGGCTGCCTCAGAGCGTAAGCCCCATGCATCACACCCACGTCTCATCCTGACTTCCCCCTGGAGCCCACGTGCCTTGGGAAGCTCATTCCCTAGCATGGAGATCTTACTTCCTCCAGGATCCAATCCATGCGTTAATTCTCACGGGTTTCCTCTTCAGGTGTCCCACCATATCACCGAACTATGTGGACTTTGATTCCCTACCACGAGGATACGTAGGAAGCCTCCACGAGGTTCAATCCCATCACTCCATCATCCATCCTGATCCTTACCCAGGACGCCACATCCCGGTGAGATCATGCCACCCCATACCACTCCATGGTATCCGGGAAGCCGCCCACATGCTGGTCCCAACATTGGTGTTCCCCCTAGGGGGTCCTTCAATCTGATCCACTCTCAGTGTTTCGATCAGTCTGATCCGTCTCCGCAAGACGTTAAACTCGCGGCATACCCCGTGTTAAACATGGGAAGTTGAGGAAAACCTCAGATGGTACACATTCCCTGCGTTTGACGTGGGATGCCTTGGGCTTCCGCGCCCTTGAGAATCCCTGTGATAAGGGACGGAAGACAGACATGCCGATCCCCAGCATCAAGACATGCCAACGACACCCCAACGTGACCATTCTCCTCACCGAAGGTTGCTGCCCCAACAAGACCCCTTGGAGCATCTCGACGGAAGCAGCGTAATTAACTGGTGTCCATGCAGATATGGCGCTGGGAATGAGATTCACAAACCCGTATTAAATCTATGAGGGAGACCCGGACTAGGTGACGAGCTCCGAGGAGGAATCCACAGAAGGAAGAACCGACATCCCATCATCCTGGTTTCGATCAAGGAGTAGACGTCCCTGAACAAGGAACGAATGCCGCCCGCTTTTGGAAAGCGGGAATGCGGGGAAATAAGACGCGCGTCCTCCCATGTGTGACGGATACACGTGCGCGCGCCCCAGCGTAAAAGCGTCGGAAACAATGACATTATTTTCAAAGCTTTGAATTTTCATCTTTTGAAAGAGTTATAAGGTTAACTATTTATGGAAAGTTTAAGTTAAACTTTAGATGAAGTCAGTAAGATTAAACTATTAACTCTTCATATAATGATTTATGCATATTGGATAGCCTGTTCAAACTAATTTTTGTTTATTTAAACTGATAACAAATGGGATGGAATATCATGGTTCTCACGATCTGTTAGTACTTCAGGACTAAAAAAATTCATCATCCTTTTTAGATAAAGAGGTGAAGCGGATCAATGAACAGTAAAGGGTGATTTTGTCTTGAAATCATTCAAGTATATATTTTCATGAAAATTATTCAACTTTAAGAAAAATAATCTTGAAACCAAAAATGTTATCCTTGTACCTCTATTTTTGAGAAATCAGATTTTCCCTTAGTTTATCACAGATTTATTTCTATCTGATTCTTCACTTTCTCTTGACCATGTTCTCTGTCACTATCCATCAGAACATGATAGTTATATTTTTCTTCCATGTATATGTTTTCACTTCTCATATATGTTATCCTATGTGTAAACCTAGCTATATGTTACTTTGGGTAACCATTGTGGTTCCAACATTCCCTTTTTAAGGGAAGTTTTAATATTCATTTATACAATGTGGGTTTCTAGGAATAAAACTTTCAAGTATTAACCCTTTGATAACCCATATAAATTTTGAGGGATAAATTCATTTTAAGGGAGGTATAATGTAACACCCCTAGATTTTGTTAATTATTTTTTTTGAATTTATTTAACCTTTTTGATATTTTTCATTTTACACAACACCAAAGATAAATTATTTTATATTAAAGCACTATGTTTGGATTATGTTATACACAACACAAAGTTAATCATGCAAAAAACTCAACATAAACTTTATCTTTCCCTACATAGAGCACCAATTTTATCTTGCATCACACACAATAATAACTTTCCTTGATGTCTTGTGTAACACGCAAGACCGAGTTTTACTGAATAATAGTATATCATCAAAAAGTTATTACTAAATATAATGAGATATAAACTACCTATTAAATTATTTTCTATGGATAATATTAACTAATTTAAGAAAATATATGGTTTAAAAAATATAATTTGAATTTATAGTTAACTAATTAATTATAAATGATCATGAAAACTGATTGAATGTAAAAGGAAATATTACTATTATTATTATGGTCACAAAGCTGTTTTACCATAATAAATTAAATTAAAAACAATTAGTGAGTGGTACTAATTTAATATATATGTTATATATTCAATAGAATATTTTTGATATTCATTTAGTAGATTTTATAGACATAATATAAGAACAACCCCAATGTTATGTTTAAAAACATATATTTTTATAAATGTAGTTTTACCGCCTTTTAGCGGAGAACCAATTTTAAATCCAAATTTTGAAACTTTTATAGACTTAATATGTCAAAATAAAATTCATATTTTATATATAAACATAAAAATTATGTTATAATGATTTTTTTTGTTATTTTTCTGTAAGGTTTCATTTTTAAATCTATAGTTAAACATACTAAATTTTACTTCAAAATTTCTTTTTCATCTAATTTATTTTAAATGCTAGATTATGTTTTAAATTGGTTTTAAAGTTCAATTAGATAATATTTTTATCAATTAATATAATTTATTCCATTTATATCAATTTCAATTTTAAATTGGGTATAAAAACTTATCTTACTTTTGAATGTTTTTACTTAAAAAACCTGCATTGTTGACCCGGCTACTGGATAAATTTTAAATTAATTTATGAACATTATATGATTATAATTTTTCAAAATGAATTTAAAATTTTTAATAAGTATAATTTTTAATAATTTAAACTTAGTTTTAGACAAAAAATATTAGTGAAAGTAATTAAAATTAATTACTGTAACGCCCCGACCCTAGAAGCCCAGAGTTAGTGCATTATTACGTATCATTAGCATGATCACAAAATATCAAGTCTCGAAAGACCGATTAGTTTAGTAGCCTTGGAAGTACTAAATACATTCATAAGGTTTACATTACATCATAAAATGTAAAACTACAACAACATTGTTTCCATAGAAAACACTGAGATCCCATAGACTATCCCTACAGGTCAGTCATAATATACTTCTTCACATCCTGGGAAAATTAAAACATAGAAAGGGGCGAGATAAAATACACAGCAAGGATAAAAATATAGTGGAAACTTTTATAAATAAGCATAAACATTTAAGGAAATGTATAAGACTAAAAGAAAAGCCTTTTAAACTTGAACTTCAGCATAATATGACAAAGATAAAATCAAATAATTCCAGTTACTTATTCATATGGATATTGTAATAGTCGAATAATCACATTCAATATCAACAGACACTTTCATAATGATGGAATGCATAATTCCAAACTTTTATAACCACATAGTCAAGGCCTTGTGCCAAGACTACAAATAAGATTTTGTCAAGGCCTTGTGCCAAGACACTAGTTTGTCTCATGAGACCTACTGATGCATTGAGGAGCTATAGAGGGCTCCACCTGTCACTTACTAAGTCCAATGGATTCCTCATATGGAAATTTTGAAACATAACATAAACATTCATATTAAAACTAGCATACGAAATGTCAATAATTTATCCACAAACCATGAATGGTATAAAAATAGCACATCCACAATCAACCATAACTAATTCAATACAATATGAAAGATTTTATTGTAACCGATTAACCTCAATCGAGAATAATGAAGGATATTTACATAGATGAAAATAATCATCAAATCTATTTGAGAGAAATATCCCCCTTTTTCTTGAAAACATTTAAAAGTCACACTATTTGTCAAGAAGCCATTTAAAAATAGATTTTTGAATCAAAGTGTCCCATACCACTTTGAAACTTTTAAAATGAATTTTAATTTTAAAATATTAAGGTCCATATAAATAAAACCTTAAAACCATTTTTAAAACACAAACATTAATGAGAAATATTTAGAAGTATAAATTTTTAAAACATTCAAAATGGTATTTTAGTTAGAGTTACTATCCAAATGAGAGACACTTGAATAAAAATAATTGAGGTAATAAAAACTTTATAATACCATGAGAATAAAGTATTTCATTATATACTATGTCAAAGGAGTGTATATACACTATATAACAGTGAATTGGTGCATAAGAACAAATAAGTCTCAAAGGAATGTAAATTGAGATGAAATACCTTATAAAGACAGTATCATTAGGTAAATGATAAATCAATGAAATAATTTTGCGTGAAAAATATAAATACACTCAATATGATTGGATATTCGGTGTAAATAAATCAGAGGAAATTCACACATATTCTTTTAAAAACAACACCAATGACTTGGATGTTTAACTCAATGGACGGACATTGAGTTAAGATCAAGTTTATATCAATGACTTGAGAAATTATCAATGGAGTGATTATGTGTATCAAAATTATATCCACACAAATGGGAGTGTAAATTACTACATAAATAATAAATAGTGATTCCACACATAATCTTGGAGTAAAATAATAAATGAAGTATGCGTAAAGCCCACTGAGTGGAAATTGAAATTTGAAATTCCCTTACCGATTTGGTAACTTATGAAACATACAACTCATGAAATAAGGATCATAAAATGAAGATGTAAATACTCATAAATTAAATTATATTACACCAAGAATATAATCATGGATAGTACATATGCCACACAAAAGGAAATAGTGTCCAATATAGCATGAATCTCAGGGAATAAAAAGTGAGACGAAAAAACACTTACTTTATTGTAATCAATCGAGTCGTATGAAAAAAAGTTGATAACCACCAAATAAATCACGGAATACCATGAATATAAAGAGAATCATGATAATATATATCAAATGGAACTACACAATACACCACATCTAATAAATAAGTGGCGAACATTGGAAATCTCACAGAATTAAAAGTGAGATAAGAAACACCTTACCTTGTACTTTTCCTTGGTAGAGGGTAGGTTAACCTCCTATATAATGGTTAAATAATTGTTATTAAATTATAAAATAAAAATATACATTAATATGATATCATATATGATCTTTCAATATTGCTTTTTTAATAATATTATAGTATTATCGTCGTTTCGGGTGTTAACTGATTCATTTTCATTTATATGATTTGTTATGTAAGTAATGTTTTTTATGGATATGAGGTATATTATTCATATTAAGAATTATATTAAGTCTTAAACATTGTTTTTAATCATATAATGAAAAATATTCTTGAATGGATACAATGGGGAATGAATCTCATCGTGTTCACGGAGACGGTAATCCGTACGTACACACGAGCAACAATATCATTCTTTTGATATTAAAATAATATATAATTGGATGGTATATCATATATACAGAATCATTATCATGTTATATTTATTATTTACATCAATTATACATCATTATTATACCCATCCAAATAATAATTTATTGAATAACAATTACACCACGGCGTGGAGACGGTAACTCGTACGTACGCATGTATGGTGAAATGTCATTAAAAGGATGGATAGAATAATGAATATGGTTGTAACATATTTATAATAACATAATATTATATAGAATATAATGGAGATATTATTTTAGAATGGAAACAACAAATAAAGAGGAAGTGGAAGAAGAAAGGAACTTGAAAGAGGTGATGAAATATTTACCTCTTCTTCGGGTTCTTCCTTTTGATTTGATCAAAAGGGCTCCTTAGGTTGGATTTATGACTAAAGGAAGTCCTATAGTATGAAGGGAGGAAAGTTTATATGGTATTTCAGTAGGTTTTTCCGAGCCAAATGTATTTGATGTTGTTAATTAGAGAGAAGGGAAGTGCCCTTTTATAAGAGGGGTGAGGGGCACCTTAGAAAAATCTAGAAATATTATTTTATAATAAAATTATTTTCTGTTTATAATGGCTCAAAAATGAATTATTTAAATTCTAAGGTTGGTATGGGTTTAAAACCATTCAACCAATAGGTTTTAGACAGGTTTGGGTTACTATATTAACTTTATCTTTTAGATTTAACTCTTAGTTAAATAGTTTGACATTTACCATGTCTCTTTGTATTTTTATATTATATGGTTAATAAACATACTATAAACCTCCAATAAAACCTTAAATAGTTCATTAAGTACATATATAATATTATTTAAGACTTTTGGCTCAACATTACATTTTTAGGAATAGAATATCAATTAATAATATAATATTTTTTTAAAAAACTCTTTTATGTCAATTTTGACACTATTTGGTATTTTGTTTTCTCTAAATTCATAAAAGCATTATTACTTCGAACAAAATTCATATAACCGACCCTAACATGTAATATTAACCTATAAAATTAGTTTAATTCATAAAAAGTCTCAAATTACATTTATTTGGATATTTATAATATCAATTATTTTAATATTTCATTAATAAGGTAATTAATGCATCACCATTGTCTCATAAATTAATTAAATTATTTAATGTCTAAAAAATATAAAACAAATACCATTATTTAGGAAAACTCATTATCTTTATAATGAATATTTATAGTAGAATTTATCTTATGAATAACTCTATATTAAAAATGTTTTAGTTATTAAACTTTGATTTTAACTCTTTTAACTCTTCTTTAAATAAAATAATAATAAATATCCTAATCTAATCCAAGTGGACCTAAAGGATCATATTTTATTCCTAAGGTTGTTTTTTGTCTAATTAAACTTATCCAATATAATTATGACATGTGTTAGGGTAATAATAATATCATTTTTACCCTCAATTACCCTATTTACTTTTAACCGTGGTAAATAAAAGTAAAAAGTTACTATTCACTAAAAATTATTTTCATCTTATTGAACCACATTTTACTTACTGATATCAATATTTTCTCTCATATTTTTTAAATTCAACTCACATAAGCGGTAAAATTAAGTTTTATGTAAATTTGAAAATTCTCATAGGAGGTGGGTAAAAGACGGTAAACAGTTCAATAAAATTCTATATATCTAATTTTATTATAAAATAACACCAATGAATTTCATTGAACTTATATAGGTATTATACATATATTTTGACTTCAAACAAATTTAAATAAAATAAATAAATATTTAAATAAAAAGTCAGTTTTAAACTATAACGTAGTGTTTTTCACTATTCATCAAAAATTGAATGTTTTCAGCAAAAATCCAAAAATTTACCCGAAGATAATTTTGATATTCCACATTCAAAAATGAATTCTGTTTTACCAAAATCAAAAAACAAAATTTTGATTAATTAATTTAAAATTAATTCCCGTTATCAAAACAAATAGCGTGTTTTTAAGAAACAATAAATATCAGAAGATTGACACTTGTTTATATATAATTTCAAAGTGAAATTAATTCCAATGACCAACATTGGATTAAAGGGTAAAAATATAATCTAATTACACTTAAAAACAAATTTAAAATATAATCTAACCATATAAATAAAATAGATTAAAAGGTAGTTTTGAATTAAAATACATTATTTCTCATTATTCATAAAAAAATGAATATTATTAGAAAAATACCAAAATTTCATCCAAAGTAAATTTTGATGTCCCAATTCTAAAAAAGAATTTTATTTTGTCAAAATGAATATGTAAAAGGGTCAAATCTTGGATTTAAAAAGGGTTCGCCATTAAAAGGTGGTAAAATTGATTTTTTTTGAAAAATACATTTTTTATCTGAAAAATTGAATTTGTTCTTATAATATGTCTAAGAAACACATAATACATAAGTTAAAATTATCTGGAGTATATAAAATTAAAAATCAAGTTAAGAATATTCATAACCGCTTTTGAACGACTAGTTTGGTAAGTCGTGGTGCGCTCGAACTCGGTGTTGCGTGTAGCGCAAGCTATTGAATTTAAAGAAAATAACTTACTATGAAATCTTGGGGTGTTACATTCTCCCCTCATTCAATAAATATAATCCCCACAATTTGAAATTGTTTTTCGAAAATAAAATGTTAAAAATAGAAAAATACCTTTGTGGAAAACCCACATCGAAAATTGGGATAATAAAATTTAGTCATAATAAAAGGGAAAAGGAGATGAAAAAGTCACCACTAAATTATGATCTCAATTAAGAGAACATTTGTTGAAATTAGAGACACATAATTGGAGGAAAACATAAATATATATAGGTAGTGATTGAGGTCATCAATCACAAACGAGTGTAAAATTGAGGGCATCAAAGCCATCAATCGATGAAGATTTAAAATATCATCGGTTCAAAAAAATATAAAGCATTAGGATAACACATTTTTGGTTTTAGGATCCCTTCCCTAAAGTTTAATAATTAATTTATTCTTAAAATAATAAAACAAAAATATACTTGACCAGTAGAGTTTCGTCCTTTATCTAATTCTTACCACAAACTCATCTTTCACTCCAAATGATGAGTATTAAAGATGACTTGGTCAGACCTAAAGTGCTAGAATCAACTTCTAGAGAATCACATAATCCATAAAGGATAAACTATATATATTTACCTTGTCTTTAGAGATTAACCAAAACCAAAATGGTTAGTACAAGATCAGATGATCCCCAAAATTGATAATCCTTTAGAGAAAGAAATACTTATCTTAATTTCCAAAATTAAACCAACAATAACCAAAGTTCAATAAATACCATTCAGTAAACAATTTTCCTTAAAATACTTCAATATAATCCAAACTAATATTAAAACCCAAAACATAGAATAATTTTATTATTCAGTCTTCCACGTTAAATTGTTTTTCCAAATAACATCGACTACTCTTAAAGGAAAATACTTAAAAGTAATTAACCTAATCACATATTCTCTATGATAGGTTAATATTTTCCATAAATAACCCAAATTGCTATAAATCCACAATAAAAATATAGATAAAAATCCACCATTACTCCTCAAATGAAATACCATAGTATTCTATTTTCCTTAGGCATATAGTATTCCCAACAGAGCGAACATCTTACAAAATAACATTTATCACTTAATCCCCAAATCATTTTCCTATACTAAGGATATCTATTTGATAAGAAATAAGATCCCAAATCAACTTATTATTGATCAATAAAATCATTTAACTAAAATGAATTAGTCACACTAACCCGGGACTTCACGTAGTACAATGGTAGGATATAAATCCCAATCACACTATGGTTGTGGGTTCGATTCCTGTAGCTTTTTCCAACGTGACAGGTTGTCACACGGTCTGCGTATTGTCCTTTTAAAAAAACTATATTTTATAAAATTCCCAAAAGGAGATTAATTCCTCAAAATAACTATAACATAATTTCACCACAAATGTTATCTCATACCTCTCATTTTCATCCAAAAATTTAATAACATGTAATTGCCTCATAAAAAATGAATATTATTCACTCAGGTAATGCCTAGGTCCCCTACATTTATGGAAAATGACTATAAATGGATTCTTGGGATCGTTTTTATTTTATTCCATAGTACTCTTCATTTTTTCTCAGCAAATATTTACTTTATTTCCTTCTTTCCCACACATAAAGCATTTCTTTATTCTATTGAGACACTTCCCAAGGTGTCTCCTTCCACATTTCTTGCATGATGGAAATTGATATTTCTTTTCTCCATGGTCTCCACTACTGGAGATCTTATCATTCACCACCTTTCTCTTATTTTTTGAGTCTGGGAGTTGGTTAATATTTATGTTGTTGATCATATTTTTGGAAAACTAATTCAACATGAACAAGATATCTTTTATACCTATTAACATTCCATTTCATTGCTCATTTCCTCCATCGTTCCCACCTTGTACATCATGTACAATGTTACTATGACTTCCTTGGAATCCAACCCTAGAATAACACAATAAAGCATAGTGTGAGTCATAAAATCATTTAGAGAATATCATAACACCTTATTTTCAATCTAAAATGACTTAGGATTAACAATGGTTATTTATTCTTATCTTATATTAAAATCCTTCAATTTTTTTTGTAAAGAAAATGTGAATTATCCTAAGAATATCCCCTGGGAGTGTCGTAACCAAGAGTACATCAAGGCCCGTTTTCGTGCACTAGTTCTCATTCGAGTCTAGCTCAAAGCGGTGTTTTTGGGTTTTACCCCTAGGTACATCTGTACCAGAGCCGCCTCTACCTACTCGTATCCAGACAGGGATGTATTGTTTAGAAAACTCACAAAATCTCTACAATACCAAAATTCTAGGAAGTTCTTCTATACTAATCCTCAAAGTCTGTCTTAGGGATATGTGCTCTAATCAGAGTTTATCTAAATCTAGTTTCCAAGGTTTGTACTAAACTTCCTCTTATACCAACTATAACTCCCAGACCCCAAAATCCTAGAGTCAGTGCATTATTACGTATCATTGGAATGATCACAAAAGATCAAGTCTCGAAAGACTAATTAGTTTAGTAGCCTTGTAAGTACTAAATACATTCATAAGGTTTACATTACATCATAAAATAGAAAACTACAACAAAATTTTTTCCATAGAAAACATTGAGATCCCATATACTATCCCTACAAGTTAGTCATAATATACTTCTTCGCATCTTGGAAAAAATAAAACATAGAAAGGGGTGAGATCAGATGCTCAGTAAGGATAACAATATAGAAGAAACTTTCATAAATAAGCACAAACATTTAAGGCAATGTATAAGACTAAAACAAAAGCCTTTTAAACTTGAACTTCATCATAATATGGAAAAGATAAAATAAAATAATTCCATTTAATTATTCACATTGATATTCTAATAGTTGAATAATCACATGAAATATCAATATCCACTTTCATAATGATGGAATGCATAATGCCAAACTTTCATAACCACATAGTCAAGGCCTTGTGCCAAGACTACAAATAAGATTTTTTCAAGGCCTTGTGCCAAGACACTAGTTTGTCTCATGAGACCTACCGATTCATTGAGGAGATATAGCGAGATCCACCCATCACTTACTAAGTCCAATTCATTTCTCATATAGAAATTTTGAAACATAACATAAACATTCATATTAAAACTAGCATACGAAATGCAAATACTTTATCCAAAAACCATGAATGGTATAAAAATAGCACATCCACAATCAAACATAACTCATTCAATAAAATATAGAAGGTTTTATTGTAACAGATTAAACTCAATCAAGAATAATGATACATATTTACATAGATGAAAATAATCATCAAATCTATTTGAGATAAATAACCCCCTTTTTCTTGAAAACATTTAAAAGTCACACTATTTTTCAAGAAGCCGTTTAAAAATAGATTTTTGAATCAAAGTGTCTCATACCACTTTGAAACATTTAAAATGAATTTTAATTTTAAAACATTAATTTCCATATAAATAAAACCTTAAAACCATTTTTAAAACATGGACATTAATGAGAAATATTTAGAAGTATAAATTTTTAAAGCATTTAAAATCGTATTTTAGTTAGAGTTACTATCCAAATGAGATATGCTTGAATAAAAATAATTGAGTTAATAAAAACTCTATAATACCATTAGAATAAATGATTTCATTATATACTATGTCAAAAGATAGTATATACACCATATAAAAGTGAATTGGTGCATAACAACAAAGAGGCCTCAAAGGAATGAAAATTGAGATGAAATCCCTTATAAAGAAAATACCCTTAGGTAAAGGATAAATCAATGACATGATTATGTGTGAAACATATAAATACACTAAATATTATTGGATATTCATTGTAAATCAATCATAGGACATTCACACATATTCTTGTAAAAACAACACCAATGACTTGGATGTTTAACTCAATGGACGGAAATTGAGTTAAGATCAAGTTTATATCAATGACTTGAGAAATTATAAATGGAGTGATTATGTGTATAAAAATTATATCCACAAAAAGGGGAGTGTAAATTACTTCATAAATAATAAATAGTGATTCCACACATAATCTTGGAGTAAAATAATCAATAAAGTATGTATAAAGCCCACTGAGAGAAAATTGAAAATTGAAATTCCCTTACCGATTTGGTAACTTATGAAACATACAAATCATAAAATAAGGATCATAAAATGAAGATTTAAATACTAATAAATTAAATCATATTACACCAAGAATACAATCATGTATAGTACATACGCCACACAAAAGGAAATAGTGGCCAATATATCATGAATCTCACAGGAATAAAAAGTGAGATGAAAAAACTCTTACTTCGTTGTAATCAATTGAGACGTATGAAAAAAAGTTAATAACCAAAAAATTAATCATATAATACCATGAATAAAAATATAATAATGATAATATATATAAAATGGTGGTACACAATACACCACATCCAATAAATAAGTGGCGAATAATGGAAATCTCACATAATTAAAAGTGAGATAAGAAACCCCTTACCTTGTACTTTTCCTTGGTCTAGGGTAGGTTAACCTTCTGTATAATGGTAAAATAATTGTTATTAAATTATTAAATAATCATATACATTAATATGATATCATATATGATCTTTCAATATTGCTTTGTTAATAATATCATAGTATTATCGTCGTTTCGGGTGTTAACTGATTCGTTTTCCTTTATATGCTTTGTTATATAAATAATGTTTGTTATGAATAGGATGTATCTTATTCATATTCAGAATGATATTAAGTCTTTAAATATTATTTTTAATCATCTAATTAAAATTAGTCTTTAATGGATACGATGAGGAATGAATCTCATCGTGTTCATAGAGATGGTAATCTGTACGTACGCACGAGCGTCAATATCATTCTTTTGATATTAGAATAATATATAATTGGATGTTCTATCATATATACAGAATCATTATCATGTTATGTTTATTATTTAAATCAATTATACATAATTATTATACCCATCCAAATAATAATGTATTGAATAACAATTACCCCACGACGTGAAGACAGTAAGTCGTACGTACACATGTATGGTGACATGTCATTAAAAGGATGGATATAATAATTAATATGGTTGTACCATATTTATAATAACATCATAGTATATAGAAGATACTAGAGTTATTATTTTAGAATATAAACAACAAAGAAAGAGGAAGTGGAAGAAGAAATGAACTTGAAAGAGGTGATGAAATATTTACCTTTTCTTCAGGTTATTCCTTTTGATTTAATCAAAAGGGCTCCTTAGGTTGGATTTCTGAATAAAGGAAGGCCTCTAGGATTAAGGGAGGACAGTGGATAGGGTATTTGGGCAGGTTTTGGCTAATAAAAATGGCTTTTAAGGTGTTAATTAGAGAGAAGGGGAAGTGCCCTTTTATAAGAGGGGTGAGGGGCACCTTAGGAAAAGCAAGAAATGCGATTTTATAATAAAATAATTTTCAGTTTCTAAAGGCTCCAAAATAAATTTTTTAAAGGATAAGGTGGGGATGGGTCGAAAACCACTCAACCAATAGGTTTTAGATAGGTTTTGTTTACTATATTAACTTTATCTTTTAGATTTAACTCTTAGTTAAATAGTTTGACATTTACGATGTCTCTTTCTATTTTTATATTATATGGTTAATAAACTTACTATAAACATCCAAATGAACCTCAAGTAGTTCATTAATGACATATATAATATTATTTAAGACCTTTGGTCGAACCATATATTTTTATGAATAGAATATCAATTAATAATATAATATTTGTTTTAAAAACTCTTTTATGTCAATTTTGATACTATTTGGTATTTTGTTTTTTCTAAATTCATAAAAGCATTATTACTTTGAAAAAAAATCATCTAACCAACCCTAACATGTCATATTAACCATTAAAATTAGTTTAATTCATAAAAAAGTCTCAAGTTACATTTATTTGGATATTTATAATATCAATTATTTTAATATTTCATTAATTGGGTAATTACTGCATCATCATTGTGTCATAAGTAAATTAAATTATTTAACGTCTAAAAAATATAAATAAAATACCATTATGTAGGAAATATTTTTATCTTTATAATGAATATTTATAGTCAAATTTATTTTATGTATGACTCTATATTAAAAATGTTTTAGTTATTAAACTTTCATTTTATCTCTTTTAACTCTTCTTTAAATAAAATAATAATAAATATCCTAATCTAATCCAAGTGGACCTAAAGGATAATATTTTATTCCTAAGATTTTTTTGGTCTAATTAAACTTATCTAATAGAATTATGACATGTGTTATGGTAATAATAATATCATTTTTACCCTTAATTACCCTATTTACTTTTAACCGTGGTAAATAAAAGTAAAAAGTTACTATTCACTAAAAATTATTTTCATCTTAGTGAACCACATTTTACTTACTGATATCAACCGTGTCTCTCAGATTTTTGAAATTCAACTCACAGAAACGGTAAAATTAAGTTTTATGTAAATTTGAAAATGCTTCTAGGAGGTGGGTAAAAGACGGTAGAAAGTTCAATAAAATTTTATACGTCTAATTTTATTATAAAATGACACCAATGAATTTCATTGAACTTTTATAGGTATTATACATATATTTTTACTTAAAAAAAATTAAAAAAATAAATAATTATTTAAATAAAAAGTCGCTTTTAAACTATAACGGAGTGTTTTTCACTATTTATCAAAAATTGAATGTTTTCAGAAAAATACCAAAAATTTACCCTAAGATAATTTTGATAATCTGAATTTAGAAATGAATTATATTTTACCAAATTCAAAACATACAAGTTGGATTAATTAATTTAAAATTAATTCTCATTGTCAAAACAAATAGCGTGTTTCTAAGAAACAATAACTATTAAAAGATTGACACTTGTTTATGTATAATTTCAAAGTGAAATTAATTATAATAACCAACATTGGATTAAAGGGTAAAAATATAATCTAATTAAACTTCAAAACAAATTTAAAATGTAATCTAACCATATAAATAAATTATATTAAAAGGAAGTTTTGAATTAAAATACATTATTTCTCACTATTCATAAAAAAATGAATATTATTAGAAAAATACCAAAATTTCATCGAAATTAAATTTTGATGTCCCGATTCTAAATAATAATTTTATTTTTTCAAAATGAATATGTAAAAGGGTCAAATACTGGATTTAAAAAAGTTTTTGCCATTAAAAGGTAGTAAAATTGATTTTTTTTGAAAAATACATTTTTATCTGAAAAATTGAATTTGTTCTTATAATATGTATAAGAAACACATAATATATAAGTTAAAATTATGTAGAGTATATAAAATTCAAAATCAAGTTAATACTATTCATTACTGCTTTTGAACGGATAGTTTGGTAAGTCATGGTGCACTCGAACTCGGTGTTGTGTGTAGCGCAAGCTATTTAATTTAAAGAAAATAACTTACTATGAAATCTTGGGGTGTTACAATTACAACGATTAAGGTTAAATTAAGTTGAAGTAGGGACTAAACCTTAAATTAAAGACCCAAAATGACTTATAGACTTGTAAAAAACCTAATTTATGGAAATTATTTGTATTTTAACCTTAAAATATTGAGTTATGTTTGTTTGGTATTACTATTTTTAGGTTAAAATGTAGGGACACCTAACTTCATTTCAAAAATACCAAGTGAGTCCTTTCCCTTCCCTATAAAAGGATGCTACAACTACCTATTCTTCACGCCTCTAAAACCACTTATGTTCAAAAAATATATGCCTAATACACTTTAAAACATTCATTTATTTGTCCTTGAATCCACCCTTTGGTCATAAAGCAACCCAAGGAATCCTTTTGGCATAAACCAAAAGGAGTTACCCGATTAAGAGGTAACGTCTTCTCTCAAGATCCTTTCTTTTATTTTCTTTCTCCACCACCTCCAATATAATTATTATATTATGGTATAATAACACCATTATAATCAACATACTAGTTTATTTTATGCTAAGTTTTCAACATACACTTACACAGACCTCCATATAATGGGTAATGAACATATAGTTTACGTGTACGACAGACTACCACCTCACTAAGCGATGATTATTCATTTTTCCTATATTGTCTCTCATGGTGGAAATTATGATGGACACTCTATTTATATATTTTATATTTATTATTTATTATTTATTTAATATTCTTTATTTATTTTACAACATATATATTTTTTACATTCTATTTGGTGTAAATACAATAATTTTGTTTGAGGAAGTGTGGACTACCACCCCCTCAAAGCGATGAGATTTATTCACACACTACATGGAATGTATTAAGGATGGGTTTAGTGAACCAATATGATATATATAACATTATAATTAAACATTAATGATATTTTATGCATATATACATATAGTTTATTTTCTTTCTTTCTTTCAATATGACAATAAAAACGGAAACAACATTCATGCATACGTACAACTTACTGTCTCCATGAATGGTGTATTCCATTTCATACTTATATATTATATAGATTATTATAATAAAAATATAATAAATATAAATTATATTTATATCATGGTTTACATTTTGGAATCATGATATAAGTATAATGACCAAAGATATAACAAATTAAGACACATACGAAGAACAAAACGAATATTACCCGAAGTGAAACCTTAACATAGGGTTGTTAATAAGAGGTTAATATAATGTCATAATAAAAACATATATGGTGTTAAATATAAGAATATTATTATATAAAATATTTATAATAAATTTATATTTATTATACAGGTGGTTTTAATGAGTACAATGAGAATCAAAACATGAGGTAAGGAGATTTCAACTCACTTTTTATTTCCATATGATACATGCTTTATTCACCACCCATTCCTTTTATGTAGTGTGAATAATGACCATGGATGTATTAAATGATTATTATACTTAAATTTATGGTTATTTACATATCCATTCTATTATCTTTATTTCATAGGGTTAATGTTTTAAAATATATAAAATCAGTAATAAATTTTTGTCTTGATTGGCGTTCTTTAAGACACATGTTTTATTATGCACCTATATTTTTCAGGAAGTGTATATACTTCCTTTGAAATTTTATATCATGAATATTTTTATTTTAATTATATTTTAGGCTTCATGTAATTTTTTGATATTGTTTATGTTTATTCTTCCTTTGATGAAATATTATCATCCATATCTTAAGAAAACTCATGAATTTTATTATACTCTAGTTATTCTTGATATATTAATTTATTGGTACCCTTTTTTCACTCTTTAGTGCATAATATAGTTAAGAAAGTGTTTCTATGAAATCCCTAATTTAACCTCTCTTCAGTTAGAAATATGTGTTTCTTAAAAATAATGTTTTCTAAAATGGGTTTCCAATAATATTCTACGATTATCCTAACATATTTAAAAGTCATTTTTACCCCTTTTTTTCTTTTACCAATTTCTTAAAATGAATCTTCTTATCACTTTCTGAATGAGGCATTTTTATAACATGTTTACTATGAATAATAAATATTCTTTTTACCTCATATTACAAGTACATATTTACCCACCATCAATTATTTGAAGATTTCATTTCATGTTTAAAAAGATAATTTTTAAGAAAATGTTTATAAAAGTGATTCTCAAGGAAATTGTTTTCAAAATGTTTCCAAGATTCTTTTATAAGTTTTTAAAAAAAATTATCAAAAATTTTTCAAGATTCGATTAAAAGTTTTTAATGAAAAACGTTTTCAAAAAAATTTCAAGCTTCTTTTATAATTTTTTAAGAAAAATTGTTTTCAAAAGGTTTTATGTTTTAAAGATCATTTTTAAATAATAAAGGATTTTTACCACAAGAAATGTTTTCAAAATATTCTTTCAAGTTATTTTCCATCTAAAATAACATATGTTGATGTTACTCATTTACTTCAAGGAAATAATTCAAAGGTTCCATTCATATTATTTATTGAATGGTTTATATTTTGATGGAATTGTGCTTAAGACATCTGTTTCAACTCCATGGGTTTTATGCTTTTTAAAACTACTTCTTTTAATAGGTTATTCTTTCATGTAGTGATTATGAAACCTATATCTTTTCATATGTTATGATGTTATGAAATGTTAATGATACCCATTTTATTTCATGGGATATCATTTTATGCTTATAAAACCTATCTCTTTTTATGATATCATCATATGATGAAAGTTTTATTATCTTGAAGAAAATGTATGGATGATTTTATTATGAGATGGGTGGGACCTATATCTCTCTTAAATTCATTGGGTAATGATAAGTTCTATATGATCTCAAAGGGTACACGGGTTCTAGACCAAGACCTAAGAGAAGAAGGTACATGGTTTATATCCCAATTCTAAAAGTAAGAGGGTACATAGGTTGTGGCCTAAGCCCAAGGTTGTAACCCAAGCCTAAAAGTAATAGGGTACACAGGTTTTATCCCAATCCCAAAAACAATAAGGTACAATGGTTGAAGCCCAAGCCTAAATGTAAGAGGGTACATGGGTTGTAGCCTAATCCCGAAAACAAGAAGGTACATGGGTTGTAGCGCAAGCCTAAAAGAAAGAGGGTACATGGGTTGTTATCCTAGGCTCGAAGTAGGTCCATGGGTTGTAGCCCAATCCTAACATGTTATAAAGATATTGGCAGTATCCTAGACATAAGATTTTTTATTCTTATGTGCATGACAAAAATTCCATGTATTATTCATATGTTATGCTTTCTTGACTTATTCTCTTAATTCTCTTATGATATATGTCTTATGAAATGCCAATTTTTATTATGATCTATAATATTTAGGTTATAATCATCATATGTTATTCCCAAGTTCCATACCCTTTAGTTCATGTTATGCTTGCACATTTCCTTTATTTACCCTTACTGAGCATTTGAGCTCACCCCTTTCTTATCTTTCCTCTACCCATGTTATGAATAAAGGTTTTAGGTAGAAGTAATAAAGGTGGAGATCCTTTTGGGATATGTTTAAGATCTTTCACCAGGATAGAAATTTGTTTTCTATGTTTTAAATGATACTAAACTATTACATTCCTCATGCATGTATTTTTTTAATGTTCTGAATATTAATCTAAAATTATGTAATATCCATGTATGTTAATCTTGGGTCATTATATTTTGTACCAAAGGAAAGGTTTAGTCAACCTTTGGAAACTAGGATGAGAAAACTATAGTGATATCTCTAGGTATATTTCTAAGTATATTTCTAGGTATGTCTCTAAGGATGAGTATAAGGATGAGTCAACATTTAGGAAAATGTCCAGAAATTTTGTTAAAGGATAGAGTGAGTGGTTTCATATCAATACATCTATGTTTGGATACTACATGTGGATGTGGATTTGGAATAGATTTACCAAGGGTTAACAACTTTGAAAATATATCTTGGGCCTAACTTAGGGTAATCTAGTACACGAAAATGGGCCTTGATCCACAATTGGTTTGACACTCCTAAGGGATATACTTTGGGAATTCACAAACTCTTTACAAATCATCATAAAGAATTTAAATAGAGGATGACTATGAATAACCTAGTATAAACCTAAGGTTTAATAGATTAAAGAAGTAATATCCATGATTTAGGAACCCTATATGTAATTTTTCATAATTATATGGTATCCCAATATGATAAATGTTTCTCACACTATACTTTCTAGTTTTAATCAATGGAGGGAACTAGAAGTAATATGGTTAACATTTAATTTTTCAGATGTGGGAAGTATGAGCATTATGAAAATTTATTTTCCAATTGAAAATCTCATAAAGAGAACTTGGAAGGTGGTACAAGTATTGGTTATACTTCTAAAGATAAAGAGACCACAAATGACATGTAAAAGTTATGTGAAGTTATTCCTATATTTTTTATATTAAACATAATAAGCATGATTAGATTGAGGTTGAGGAACCTTAAAACGTGATTTTTATTTCATATTCTAGGAAAGAGGTATTAAGGAATAAGTTGATGAAGCATGAGTAATAGTTTAAGAATAATGTTGGATGAATGAATTATTTATGTTTTTTAATTAAAAGATTATGTTATATGAATCATGAAATATATTAGTATTTTTAGTATAAGTTTTCATTAATGATTGAAAATTAAATTTTTAATGGTGATGAAGACATAGAAATTTGATTTCATAGATAGGTGATATTTTGATTAAGGGAAGGTGACCCTTAATTAATGTTTAATTTTGAGATAATGATGTTTGGATAAAGATATACTATATATGAATAAGTAAATTGGATGGTACGAATTTCCATGGAATTGATTTTTTAAAAGGTGTTCAATATCATCAATGATTAAGTTTACAACTTCTTAGATTTAAAATATATATCCAGTAATCATTGGAATGAGGAAGCATGCATGTCTTCCAAAAGGATTTGTGGTAATTAAGGTTTTTACCATGTTACAAGGGAATACACGATGAGGGTATTCACATGTTTGGAATTTGACAACCAATTGGTAAATTGTGAGATATGGGGATCAATGTTAATCCAATTTCATGACATTATTTCCAAAGCTTTTAATTTTTATCTTTTAGAAGGGTTATTAGGTTGACCATTTATGGAAAGTTTAAGTTAAACTTCATATGAAGACTGCCAGATTAATCAGTAATCTATCCATATAAATATTTATTCATATTGGATATCATTTTCAATATACGTTTTTTATGACAACTGATAACAAATGGGATGGCTTATCAAGGATCTCATGATTTGTTAGTAATTCCAAAATTAAAAAGTTTCCTTTTTTTAGAGAAAGTGGTGAAGTGGATCAACGAACAACAAAGGGTGATGTTCTCCTAAAATCATGCAATTATATATTCTCATAAAAATTATTCAACCGTAAGAAAATGGATCTTGAAACCAAAAATGTTATCCTAGTACCTCTGTCTCTAATGAATTAGGTTCTCCCTTAGTTTATCACAGATTTATGGTTTTATGATTGTTAACTTTATCCTAAACTTGTTCTCTATCACTATCTATAGAAACTTGATATTTATATTTTTCTTTCCATGTCTATGTTTTGATTTCCCACCTATGTTACCCTATGTGGAAACCCAGTTATATGTTACTTTGGGTAACTGTTATTATTCCAACATTCCCTTTTTAAGGGAAGTTTTAATATTCATTTTTACAATTTCGGTTTCTATGAATAAAACTTTAAAGTATTAAACCTTTGATAACCCATAAAAATTTCAAGGGAAAAATTAATTTTAAGGGGGGTATAATGTAACACCCCAAGATTTTGTGAATTATTATTTTTAATTAATTTATCCTTTTTAATATTTTCATTTTACACAACACTGAATATAGATTATTTTATATTAAAGTACAATGTTTGGCTTGAATTATTTGCAAAACCAAGTTAATCATGCACAACACACAACATAAAATTTATCTTTCTCTATATGGAACACCAATATTATCTTATGTTATACACAATAATGACTTTCCTTGATGGCTTGTGTAACATACAAGACCGAGTTTTACCAAACAACAGTATATCATTAAAATGTTCTTACTTAATATAACAAGATATAACATACCTATTAAATTATAATTTATGAATAATATTAACTAATTTATGAAAATATATGGTTTAAATAATATAATATGAATTTATAGGTAACCAATTAATTATAAATTAATATGAAAATGGATCAAATGTAAAAGGAAACATAATTATTTTTATGGTCACAAAGCTATTTTAGCCAAATAAATTAAATTAAATTAAATTAAATTAGTGAGAGATACTAATTTAATATGTATTTTATATGTTAAATCAAATATTTTTTATATTCATTCAATATATTTGATAGATTTAAGATAATAACAAAGCTAATTTTATACTTAAAAACTTTTATTTTTATAAATAGAGTTTTACCACCTTTTAATAAAGAACCCATTTTAAATCACAATTTTGGAACTTATATAGAATTAATATGTCAAAATAAACTTCATATTTTAAATAGAAACATAAAAATTAGGTTATTATAATTTTTTGGAATTTTTATGCAAGGTTTCATTTTTTTAATTAATAGTTAAAAATACTGAATTTTAGTTCAAAACTTTTTTTCCATATAATTTATTTATAAGGATAATTATATTTTAAATTTGTTTAAAATTTTAATTAGATAATATTTTTATAAATTATTATAATTTAGTTCATTTATATCAATTTCACTTTTAAATTGGGAATAAAAACTTAGCCAAATTTTGAATGTTTTTACTTGAAAACCTCCATTGTCGACCTGACTACGGGATTAATTTTAAATTAATTTCTGAAAATTATGTGATTATAATTTGGAAAAATGGACTCCATATTTTTTAATAATAATAATATATAGTATATAATAAGTTAAAGTAAGTTTATTACCAAGAATATTAGTGAATCTAATTGAAATTAATTACATCGATTAAGGTAAAATTAAGCTTAACTAGGGACTAAACCTTAAATTTAAGACCCAAAATGACTTAAATACTTTTTCAACACCAAATTATGGAAGTTATTAGGCCATTAACCTTAAATTATTGGGTTTTTTTTGTTTTTTATAACTTTTATTAGCTAAAAACGTTGGTATACTTTACTTGTTTTCAAAAATACCAAGTGAGTTTTTTCTCTTCCCTATAAAAGGCCACCACCTATCCATCTTCTTCACACCTCTAAAACCACTTAGGTTCAGCCAATATATGACCAATAAACTTCACAAAATCCCTCCCTTCCTCATTGTATCCTCCCTTTTGGAAGAAATCAAACCAAGGAAGCCTTTTGTCACAAACCAAAAGTAGTTACCTGATTAAGAGGTAACATCTTCTCTCAAACTCCTTTATTTTATTTTCTTTCTCCACCCCATCCAATATATTTATTCCATTATGGTGTAATAACACCAGTATCATCAATATACTATTATTTTTTTATTCTACTGGTTCAAACTACACTTACACATGCTTTCATCTAATGGGTAGCGAACATATTATTTACGTGTACAGTGAACTACCACCTCACTAAACGATGATCATTCATTTTTCCTTTACCGCCTATCATGGTGAAAATTATGATCAAAACTATATTTATATATTTTATATATTATATTTATTATTACTTTAAGCTTATGTATTTCTTTTACAACATATATCTTTTTTACTTTCCATTTGGTGTAAATACGATAATTTTGATTGAGGAAGTGTGGCTACCGCCCCCTCAAAACAATGTGATTCGTTCACTCACTACATGGAATTTATTAAGAATGGGTTTAGTAAAATTATATGTTATATATAAAATTATAATCAACTTTAATGATATTATATACATATATACATATAGGTAATTTTCTTTATTTCTTTCAATACAATAATAAAAATGGAAACAACATTCATGAGTTTGTAGGGATTACAGTCTCCACGAATGGTGTATTCCATTTCATACTTCTATATTATATATATTATTATAATACAAATATAATTAATATAAATTATATTTATATCATTGTTTACATTCTGGAATCATGATATAATTATAAGGACCAAATATATAATAAATTAAGACAAATGCGAAGAACAAAGTGAATATTACCCGAAGTGAAACCTTAACATCAGATTGTTAACAAGAGAGTAATATAAGGTCATAATTAAACAATATATGGAATTATATATAATAATAAGGTTATTTAAAATATGGATAATAAATTTATATTTATTATATTGGTGGTTTGAATGAGTACGATAGGATTCAAGACATAAGGTAAGGGGATTTCATCTCACTTTTTATTTCTGTGGGATACATGCTTTATTCACCACTCATTAATTTAATTTGGTGTGTATACTTAACATGGATGTATTCAATTATTATTGAACATAAATTTATGGGTATTTAAATATCAATTCTATGATCTTTATTTCATGGGGTAAATGTTTCAAAAGCTACCAAATCGGTAAGATAGTTTTGTCTCATTTAGCCTTCTTTGAGACACATGTTTTCTTATGCACATATATTTTTCCATGATGTGTATATAATTACTTTGAAATTTTATATCAGGAATATTAATCTTTTCATGATATTTTAGGATTCATGTAATTTCATTTTCTTAAATAGGGTGTATGTTCCAAAGTTACCAAGTGGTGAGAGTTTATTGAAACAATCTCATCACTTTTCAAGATTGTTTATGCTTATGATTCCTTTGATAAAATATTATGACCTGTATATTAAGAACACTCATGAATTTTATTATCCTATTGTTATTGATGATATATTAATGTATTGGTGCATTTTTTATTCTCTTTAGTACATAATATATTTAGGAAATTGGTTTTAAGAAAGACTGAATTTACCCTCTCTTCAGTCTAAAATCTGTTTTCCTTAAAAAATATGTTTTATAAAAAAAACGTTTCCAAGAATATTATACTATTATCCAAAAAATATTTAAAATAAATTTTTAACCATTTTTTTACCCATTTCTTAAAAGTAATCTTATTTTTACTTTCTTAATAATGAATTTCTCTAATGTTTTTATCGTATAAAAGAATGTTCTTTTTACCTCGTATGACATGTACAGATTTACCCACAATCAATTTTTTGAAGATTTCTTTTCATTTTTAAAAGGTTAATTTTTTAGAAAAAAAAATAAATATATTTTCAAGGAAATGTTTTTAAAAGGTTTCCAAGCATGTTTTTTAATTTTTTAAGGAAACTTGGTTTTGAATTTTTTTTAGGATTGTGTTTTAAGTTTTTAAGGAAATGGTTTTCAAAAGGTTTTCAAGCTTCTTTGATAAGTTTTTAAGGAATTCTGTTTCAAAAGTTTTTATGTTTTAAAGATCCTTTTTCAAATAATAATGGATTTTTATCTGAATAAATGTTTTCAAAATATCCTTCCGAGTAATTTTCAATATAATATAACAATTGTTGATGTTACCGATTCCCTTAATAGGAAATGATCCAAAGTTTCCATTCATATTCTTTCTTGAATGGTTATGTTTTGATGGAATGATGCTTAAGAAACCTGTTTCACCACCACAAGTTTTATTCTTTTGAGACCCACTTATTTTCATGGGTTATGCTTTCATGATATGATTATGAAACCTATCTATTTTCATAGGTTATGATATGATGAAATGTTAATGATACCCATTTCATTTCATGGTATATGATTTGATGTTTATAAAACCTATCTATTTTTATGGTTCATGATATGGTGAAGGTTTTATTATCTTATAGAAAATGAATAGATTATTTTATTACAAGATGGTTGGGACCTATATCTCTCACCAGTTAATTGGGTAATGATAAGTTGTATATAAGCTTAAAGGGTACATAGGTTATAACTAAAGACTGAAAACAAGATGGTATATGGGTTGTATCCCAAGCCTAAAAGTAAGAGGGTACATGGGTTGTAGCCCAAGCCTGAAAATAATAAGTTAAAAGGGATGTACCCCAATCCTAAAAGTAAAAGGGTATAAATGTTATAGCCCAAGCCTAAAAAAAAGAAGGTACAGGGTTGTAGTCAAGGACTAAAAGTAAGAGGGTACACTAGTTGTATCCAAATCCGAAAAACAAGAAAGTACATGGGTTGTAGCCAGATCCTAAAAGTAAGAGGGTACATGGGTTGTTTTCCCAATATTGAAGTAGGTATATGGGTTATAGCCCAATAATAACATGTTATAAAGGTCTTGTTAGGTATTATTAACATAATATTTTCTATTATTATGTGCATGCCACAAATTCCATGTTTTATTCCTATATTATGCTTTCATGACTTATTTTATTAATTCAATTATGATCTATGTCTTATGAAATTCCAATATTTATTATGATCTCAAATATGTAGGGTATTATCTGAAAATGTTATTCTCAAGTTCCATATCCTTTTATTCATTTTATGCTTACGCATATCCTTTATTTACCCTTACTGAGCATATAAGCTCACCCCTTTCTTATGTTTCCTTCTCCTAGGTTATGAAGAAATGTTTTGGGTAGAAGTAATAAAGGTGGAGATATTTATGGGAGATGTTGAATATCTCTCACTAGGATAGAAGGTTTTATTTACATGTTTCCAAATACACAAAACTGTTATGGTCCTCCGGCATGTATTCTTGTAATGTATCGAATATTCACTTAAAATGATGTAATATCCATGTATGTTAAGCCTATGTCATTATACTTTGATAAATTGATAGATTTATGCTCCCCATAAAAATGTATGGGAAATTTTCCCACCATGTCACACCCATGACCTTTTTTTAAATTCATTATTCATTTAATTTCCATTCCTGATTTTTTTGGGGGGTTTACCACTCATTTTGGTGAAAATGGTGGGTTTTGAAAATTCGGGCCAAACCGTGAGCCCAATTCAAGATTTAAAAACAATTTTCGTTTCTTCTATAACTCATTAAATTTTTACTATTTTATACCCATTCCACTTCCCAATTGGCATACCCTGATATATTAAAATCACCATATCCCTTTAGACCACATAGAAATCCGAAATCATGATGGATTTGGGTTTTTGATTAAGGTAATGGGCCTGCCCGTAAACCAATTTCCTGCTTTAAAATATTTTTATAAAATTTTAATCTCATTCGTTTTTTACTTTTGTTTGGTGATTTGACCTCCCACGTGAATCCAAACACCTCAGGCTCACTCCCTTTATCGCGTTTTACTCTTTGGATCTCATATACCCTGAGGATTAGGGAGAGATTTCTAAATCATTCTCAAATCGACCAGATTTGATGAGGTAAAATGATTCTTTCATAACTCCATAAATTTTCAGTCTTTTTTCCCCAAATTCAGTCCCCACTTGAACTAATATAAATCCTTCAATCCTACATACTGGTTTTGGGTACTTCAAGATTCAAATATTGGTGGATTAGGGACGATTTTCTCAATCTTTTTCAAGTAAGAGAATTCCTTCTTGGTTCCTTCCATCCTCTTTTAGTTTTATTTCCTCTTTCTTGAAGTTCCTCATATCCAGAAGCTGGGGTTAGATCCTAAGGTCTGATTTGGTGTCTTTTGGGTAAATTATTTTTGTTTAGGTCTAGATTTATATTCCTTGTGGTGCAATGGTGGTGCACTTAAGGTTTTGCACCAAGTTTTGAGGGTTTCGACTCAAAAGGGTAGGTAATTCCATGTGTAACCATTTTCTGATGAGTTAGCTTGATTGGTTTATTAATTTAGTATATTTATAATCTGTTTTGTGTGGTTTGAAAACTTTTTTTGATGGATTTGTTTAAACATATAATTTTTAGTTGTATTTTAGCTTGAAATTGGGTACTTTTCATGTGTGACTCTTGGGGTAATGTTTGGGTTTAGTTTATAACATATGAAAGTGATTTATTAGTCTTTAAAAGGGCTTCCAATTCTGGTTTGTTAATTACTTATTGTCATTTGGGCCTTGAAAATAGGTTTTTGAATGAGTTTAAGGTGTAAAACCGTGTTTTACTTCTTGAAGGTGATTTATGAAAATGTGTGTTTTTCATGTGTATCTTTGTGGTATTATTTGATTTATTTTTATAACACTTGGGGGTGGTTTAATAATTTTTTTAGGGATGAAAATTCTGTTTTGGATTTGTATTGGTATGATTTTTGTTTTGAATTATGGGTTTAGTGTGCAAACAATGGTTATACCTCTTGGGTTTGTTTTATAAAAATTGCAAATGTTTTATTTGGTTAAAAAAAGTTGGGAAAGGGTTTATATGTACTATTTGGGTGAGTGTTTTCACCTAATGTGTGTTTTTAAATGGTAAAGTGGTGATTTGAGATGTCAAATATTTTTAGAATGTTTTATAAATTTCTGAAATGTTTTACTAAATTGTGTTTTTTGTGCGAAACACAGGTGTGGGATGTTTCGTGTGAGTTTATTGATAAAATGAATTTTGAAGGTGAGAAGGGTATTATGTGACACGTGTGTGGGCTATTATGTGAGTTGAATATCTTTTAATGGTTTTATAAAATTGTTTAAAGGATTTGTGGAAGTGTTAAAGAAATGTGAAAAGTGTTGTAGGCAATTTTGGTGTGAGTTTGATTTCAAAATGCATTTGAATGAAAAGTGGAATTTGTGACTTGTGTGATGTACATGGGGCTGTTTGATTAATGTGTTATGTAGAAGTGATATTTCCATGTGAAAACTATACTTCTTGGATTGTTGAACTTGTTTGAGCACAAAGGGAAAACTCGGGTATCTAGGTGGGTGGACGTGTACTAGTATGCTAGGGAATCTGTGGGGTTTGGCCTCAGTTTCACTTAGAAAGATTGACGCTTACAACTCTAACTAAACTATGATGATGGCGATTGGGGGCCACTAGGTTATGGGTATGATCCCTACTAGTGGCTCGTGCACGACAACAGATATTTTTTGTGGTTACTCTCACCGAGATATGAGGTACCTGGGACCCACAGCTAGCTAGTGCCTAGGGGTTATTTCATATTACATGTGCTCATTAGATCCTTTGTACTTACCATCGGTATACGGTATTGTTGGCTGGAAAATTCAGTAGCTTTTTTATTTATTTTAAAATTGTTGGTCCTTTAAAATTAGCCCACATGAAAACTATTTTCATTTATTATTGCATCCATTATAAAATTTTAAAAATCATTTCTTATTTACAAAACTTGAAATGCTTTTTGTCATGAAATGCTAATCACATGGAATATCTTAGAGGTTTTGTCCTACTAGGATTTATCTCACAACCTACTTACACCTTTGGGTGTTAGTAGACTTGCTTATTTTATGTCATAGGTTTGGGTACAGGTTTTATGCCATTGGTTCGGGTTTTTAGCGGTCCATCGTGATGCAGTGTCGTGGAGATGGCTTGAGGGAGGTGCCTATTTCCATGTGGACGTTCTTGGGCTGTCTTTTATTGAGTTTGTACCTTTGTAATGGTCTTTAAAAATTGTTTAAAACTGTGTAATTCAGTTCTGAATTTTAGTAAAATATGTTTTGGTTTGAAAAATCCAGATTTGATTTCTTGGATTCTTTTGTTGTTTTAAGTATACAAACTCAGGTAAATATTTCCCAATTTTTAGTTTTTGATACCCAGGAACTTTTGCCAGCCCGTGGGGATCAGGAACGCCCTTCGGGACTTATCAAGGGCCGGGTTTGGTTCCGGTTTTGGTGGCGATCAGATTCAGTTCGTGACACTCCATATTCCATCATGGTCACAAACTAGATCACGAGGATATTGATTCTGTAGCTTATAGAGGGTTTGTTTCTCCTACAGTTATTTCTATTTAAAAATTATAAGTTTTTGGAAACATCTATTGATCATCTTCTACTGAAATAGAAAGGGTTGGGGAACTCTGATATGAGGTTCAAGGATATTTTTTCTATTTAGAAATACAATCAGGTCACTTGCAATCTAGAAATATAGGTCCTCGATGATGATGAACTGTTACATAAGAAGTCATCTCCCTCCTTTGTAGATACCATGAATTTTGGAGGTATGGATAATTGATATGAAATTTCCCATGTTGTTGGATCAAAGGATGATAATTATAGGAATTCCATTTCAAGTCCATATTCTTCATTATTGGTGTCTTTTAGCCTGAAATCCTTAAATGTTCAAGAATAGGGATCGTCTGTTCATTGGGATGCACTAATTTCAATCCAGCTCTAAAACTGGTACACATCATTGGATGTAAATGAGCAATAATGTGTCAATTTTTAAGGGTGGAAACCTTTTATACCATGATGGAAAAGAAAACGTGTCGATTAAGGTCCCATTGGGGACTCTGAGCTGAGTGATAAAGGAATTGTCTCTCAAACAGTGATGGATGCTGAGTAGGACCCCCATGGGAGCATGATAGTTGGATCTAGTTCAAGGTAGGTTAATAAAGGTAACCTTTTATTGGGAAATTTTCCAGTTTTTAAGGTGGTGAATCAAGGCCTTGCAAAGATTACTCGAAGTTACCAAAGACTATATTAACCAGATTAGAAGGTAATTCAAATGAATGTTGGATAGAAATAGTGCCAGATGAATAAACATTTTTGGAAGTGGTTAATCAGGTGTGGAAACTGGTAAATGTTCAACTAAAACCTAGTTTTCTCAGACTATCTGAATGGGACTTCTCCTTCAATCCTTATACCCATAGTAATACTTTGGTGTAAATATGGGTGCATCTACACGGTCTCAACTGGTTTTTTTGGCACCCTAAGATTATAAATGACCTAGCCTATTGCATCGCTACACCTCAAAAAATTGATCAAATAATCCTTAATGCTGAGCTTGGGCTTTACTCAAGGGTAATGGTAGAGGTCAATCTTGAAACTAAACTGCCATATGTGATTTCCTTCAATGCAAGGGATTATAAAAAAGAGGTGAGGATCGAATATGAGCGAAAGATACCCTTCTGTGAACTATGTAAAATCGTTGGGCACTCCCTGATGAACTGAAGAGTTATGGAAAACTAGGTAGAATAGCCATGGGTTGATGAGTGGACATTTTTTCTAAATACAAAAAAAAGGAAAGATAGTAGTACTGGAAAAAATAGAAGCAACCAATAAGAAAAATGAAATCTGGGTGAAAAAATCTCCTGTCTTGGGTGAAAACTCAGGTATGAGCTGGGATGAAATGGTTGATAATGAAGAAACTGCTACAATGGAGTAGGACATACTAGAATAGATTGAAAATATTGTATTGGATACTCTTAAACAATCGCATTCTGCTTTGGTTGTTGAAAATACAGGCAACCCCCCTCTATGGATGCTGGACAGAATTTAGTACTTGTGGATTTACCCAAATTGAATGTTGCATCAGACCATGTTTCCTCTAAGAGCCATGACTTATTTAATGAGGTTAACTCACAATCCAAGGTACTTGTATCCCCCACTAAGTCGGAGGTAGAAGGAACACAATTTACTGAAACTGTTAACTGCTCTAATTGCTCACACAGCACGCATGATAAATAACACATTGGGTCATCAAAGGGTAGTTTCATGACTACACCTTTGAACACCAATGTATTTGATAATTTCCAGGTTATTTCCACTGATAAATTAAATTCAGTGAGTACCCAGAACACTACCCCTGTAAATTTTGTTAACGGGTTGCCTAACATGCAAGACAATCAACAAATGGAGACTTCTACGGACATCCCAATGGATACAACTTTAAATCCCAAAGAATCTGAAACACATCAAAGTTCTTCCCATGCAGGTATTTATAATACAAATGATTCCTCTTCTATAAGTATGCAGAAACTAAAAACATTCCAATCTACTCTCAAAAAGTGATAAGATCAAAGAGGGGGAAGGGCTCAGGTGGCTCAAAGAAAGGGGGTTCAAACTCCAAACACAGGTTCCAATGAATTTCTTCTTTTGGAATTGTCAGGGCATTTCTTACCCTGAAACATACACTGTTTTGAAAAGATTTCTCATGACTCACAAGTTGAAACTTTTTTCTATTGTTGATCCTAAAATTATATTTTCTTCAAAATATATTCATCTTAGTTCTTATGGTTATAGTTACCTAGGTGCTTGAAAAACTGGTGTGGCTGCTAAGTCTCTCTGGATTTTTTACCACTCCTCCTTGCAGTATGTTAATGCTTTTAGAATTACTTAACATATGTTTACATTTGATTTTACCTTATATGGTTTACATATTTTTTTCACTATGATTTATTCTAAAAACTGATACCAAGACCAAAGACCCCTTTGGCATGACCTTAGTGTTTTAGCTAACAACATCCATCATCCCTGGTTTGTGGTTGGATACTTTAATGTGATTCTAGCTTCCAGTGAAAAAATTGGACAGTCACACTCTCCTATTTCTTCAAGAGAATTTAGATAATCCATTGAGGATTGCAATCTTATAGAAATTAATCTTATTGGTGCTAAGTTCACTTGGTATAGACGTCACTACCACAAGGTTGTTGCTAGTAAGCTTGATAGGTCTTTCAGTAATATCTCTGCTCTTGATAAATGGGACACCATTTCGAGCATTACCTTAACCAAGCTTAACTCGGATCATCATCATGTTCTTGTAAGTCTTTCAACTAAGGGTCATAAACCTACCCTTCCTTTCAAATTTAATAATGCTTGGTCTGCGGATCCCATTTGTACTAATTTCCTAAAGAATTATTAAGAAATCATGAGGCATAAAAATGATACTTTTGATTGTGTTAAAAAACTAAGGCAACTAAAGCAGTCTCTTAAATTTTGGTGCAACTTCAAATCCAAAAAACATGACACTGATATCTCCTCACTTGAGAAACACCTCATTCAAATCCAAAATTCCAACACTAGCTCTAGTTTCAATTTAGATCCTCATCTTAAAATCAATACTTCCATAAAACTCAACTCTTTGCTTGTCCTTAAGGATAACATAAAAAAGAAAACCTTTAAAGCTAAATAGATTGCAGATTGGGATAGAAATACAAAGTTCTACAATTCTCTTCAAAGGATTAGAAAAGTCATCCGACCTCTTGCTTTTCTTAGAGATGAAGACAGACTCATTTACACTGAGGAAGACATTGCAAACCATGTCATCGCTTATTTTTATAACTTGTTCAATGGTCCAGATGTAAACAAAGATCTCATTCCTGATATAATTCCAACTTTGGTGACTGAGGTGGACAATAAATTTCTATTAAGTATTCCTCTTGATCATGAAATTAAGGACACTGTCTTTTGTCTCAACCCTGATAGTGCTCCTGGTCCTGATGGATTCAATAATGGTTTTTTCCAGCGATATTGGGAGTTTATTCATATAGATGTTTGCAAACTTGTCAGATATTTCTTCTCCACTAGTTTTCTCCCTCATGGTTTAAATTCCCAATTTCTTTCTTTAATCCCTAAAGTGGATAATGCCTCTAAGATTAACCTTTTCCAACCTATTGCTCTAATCAATACCCTTTATAAAATTATCTCAGAACTTATTTCTAATATACTTACTAACATATGTAATAGAATTGTTTCTTGGAATCAATTTCGTTTTATCAAGGGTAGGTCTATTCAAGATTGTATCTGATTTTCCTATGAAAGCACTAATGGCCTCAACAGATCCACCAGGGGAGGTAATGTTTCCATTAAACTTGATATCAAAAAATATTTTAACACCATTGATTTTAGTTTCATCTTCAAAGTACTTAGGAATTTTGGATTCAATGAATCCTTCATTAGCTTGAAAAACTCTTTATTCAACTCGGATTTCATCTTTTTCCTTGTCAATGGTGTCCCTAAGGGATTCTTTAAATGAACCAAGGGGGTTAGACAAGGAGATCCTATTTCTACAAATTTTTTTTGCAATTTCAGAGGATTACTTAAATAGACACCTCACTCCTCTTGTGGATAAAAACAAGATTAAACCTATTCAGGCTTCCAGTAATTCCAATATGCCCACTCACCTCTTGTATGCTGATGACATCATCCTTTTCTTGCAAGGTGATAAAAAAAATATCTAAAGTCTCCAAACTACCTTGTCTCATTATGAAGAAATCTCTGGTCAATCTATAATCTCGAACATGTCCTTCATGTTTTTTGGGAAAAACTTTCCTTCCATCAAGAAAACTAATATCATCAATTTCTTGGGCATAAAGGAAGGCACTTTCCCCTTCACATATCTTGGCATGCCTATATTTTGGGTAATACCTAAATACAACTACATCTCTGGCACTTAAGACCAAGTTATTAACCATCTTGCCTCTTGGAAGGGTAAATCTCATTCCATGGCTGGTAGAATCCATCTTGTCAAATCTACAATTGTTTCCAAAATGGTCTATTCAATGATGGTTTATAAATGGTCTGCTGGTCTGCTAAAAATATTAATGTTTGCATTAAAAATTTTGTTTGGACCGGAATAACACTTGAAAGGAATCTTGTGAACATCCCTTGGTCCACTTATTATAAACCTTTAGATAAGGTTAGTATTGGTATACAAAACCTGAACCTTTTTAATGAGCCTCTTCAAGATAGGCTCACTTGGAGGCTTCTTAATAACAAATCTGACTCTATTTCTTTTCTCAAAAAAATATTCATTACTAAGCTTAGAAATGGAAATTTGAACTATATCACCTCTTCCATATGACCATCCATTAGACATTCCTACAATAAAATTATGACCAACTCTAGATGGGTGGTCAC
The DNA here is from genome assembly GCA_963277665.1 of Viscum album. Classification (NCBI taxonomy): domain Eukaryota; kingdom Viridiplantae; phylum Streptophyta; class Magnoliopsida; order Santalales; family Viscaceae; genus Viscum; species Viscum album. The sequence continues at coordinate 1,890,243,055 of OY728158.1, read as the reverse complement.
TTCTGATTCAACCATGAATTTTTGGATTGACAAGTGGATGGGGGTTCCTCTAATTTCCATGATGCCCCCAAATTATCCTCCTAATAACACCAGCTCCACTATAATGGATTTTGTAAATTCACATAACATCGAACTACCTAAAAACATCAGAAATGTCATTGACAACTATCCCTTTTCTAACATTGGAGATTTCCTTATTTGGGAACCTGCCTGTAATGGTGTCCTTGACTCCAAGAGTTTTTGTAAACACAATTTCATTGATAATGATTCAAAATTATATTGGTTGAAGTCCTTTATCAAACCTTGGATTAAACCCTCGATACTTACTCGTGTTTGGCGTATTGTGCACAACAGAGTCCCCACTGAAGTTTGTTTCCAATCCTTTGGGATCTAACTTTGCTCTAAATGTCACTTGTGCAACCAACATAGGAAAGATGATGAACATATGTTTCTTTCTTTTGTTATAGAGTCAGCTCTCTGGAACTATATTTTTGACATCTTTGGTTTCAGATGGTTACTCCTTAACTCAATCAGATCCCAGCTTCAAAGATGTGATGGTTTAGAATCTTCGCAAGAAATTAAGAATATTTTTTTGGCTGCTGTTGCTGAGCTCCTCCATGTGATCTAGTATGTCAGAAATAATATTTTTCATAATAAATGATCATTAAAACTTAATGTAGGTCTGGCGTGGATCTTTATTGACATTCAGGATGTTGCCTCGATTTAGAAATCCTATTGTGACAACACCATGGGAGACTTTGAGATCCTGCATCATCTTCAGATTTTTTGTCTTTATCGTCAGCCTAGATGCACCATTAAGGTATTATGGAAAGCATCGCTCCCAGTATAGATCAAAGTGAATGTCGATGGTGCCTCCAAAGGAAACCTGGGACCTACTGGATGTGGTGCTATTTTTAGAGACCATCTTGGCCAATGTCTCGGATTCTTTTTCGGTGGATGTGGCATGACCTCATCTCTTGAAGAAAAAATGATGGGGGTAATTTATGATATTTACATTGCAAAATGAAATGGTTGGAATAATATTTGGATTGAAAGTGATTCAACCACTATTGTCTAGGCTATTTGTAAGGGTGAGGTGCATCTTGCTTGGCCGCTTACTTCCCGTTGGATGAATTGTCTCGTTTTGCTCTTGGAAACCAACTATATTATTATGTAGTGCTTTCCGTGAAGTGAATATGGTTGTGGACGGTCTTTCCAATAAGGGAGTCAGCCTGGTCATTACTTGGCAGGATGATTTTCTTGGTGATTTGATTCCTCTTTTTGAAAAAGACTGTAATAAGATTCCATCTTTCAGACTCATGTAATCCTTTTTTCTCTATTCAATAAATTGTGCCTTAGTCAAAAAAATGAAATGAAAAAAACAAAATTGTGTCTCCTTTTAACACACTCATATTCCTTATCCTATCCCTACAGGTCATTCATAATATACTTCTTCACATATTGGGAAAAATAAAACATAAGAAAGGGGTGATCTCAAATTCTCTATAAGGATAACAATATAGCAGAAACTATCATAAATAATCATAAAAATTTATGGAAATGTATAAGAATAAAACAAAAGCCTTTTAAACTTAAACTTTAGAATAATATGGAAAATTTAAATCAAATAATTTCATTTACTTATTCACATAGATATTCTACTAGTTGAATAATCACATGTAATATCAATTGCTAATTTCATAATTATGGAATGCATACTGTTGGATAGCATAACCACATAGTCAAGGCCTTGTGCCAATACTATAAAAAATAATTTTGTCAAGGTCTTGTTTCAAGACACTAGTTTGTCTCATGAGACCTACCGATGAATCGAGGGGATATAGAGGGCCCTACCCATCACTTACTACGTCCAATGCATTCCTTATATGAAATGGTTGAAACATAACATAAACATTCGTATTAAAACTAGCATATGAAATTTTAATACTTTAACCATAAACCATATATGGTATAAAAATATCACATCCACAGTCAAACATATCACAAAACCTTCAATACAATTTGGAAGATTTTATCATAATAAATCAACTTTAAACAAGCATAATATCCATCAAAGGATGTTGACATAGATGAAATCAATCCAAAAACTATTTGAGTGAAATATATATTTCTACTTAGAAATAATTTAAAAGTAAATAAAACATTTATTTTGAAAATATTCTTATAAGATTTTAAGGGAAGCTTAGAAGGTTTTATAATGGTGGAAAATAGTCACACCCTCTGTACAAGTTAAAAAACATTCTTTCCTTAATTTGTCGAAAAGGTCATAAAGTACCTTGTTTGGAAAACAACAGAAAGATTCCTTTCAAAACATTTTATAAAAAGTAAAAAAATGGTATAAATGACTTTAACCCATATCCTAGGAAATATTAAAAAAAAATTAAAATATATTTTTAAGAACATGTATTTGGATGATAAAGAAGTCCCAGTGGATAATTACGTATAGACAACCTCGGATAATAAAGAAATTGTAAAATTAACCCTTACCTTGTACTTTTCCTTAGTTTAGGGTACATTAACCTCATGTATAATGGTTAAATAATTGTTATTAAATTATAAAATAACCATTTACATAAATATGATATCATATATGATCCTCTAATATTACCTTTTAAATAATATTTCAGTAGTATCATTATTTCGGGTGTTAACTGGTTCATTTTCCTTTATATGTTTTGTTAAGTAAGTCATGTTTATTATGTATAGGATGTATTTTATTCATATCCATAATTATATTAAGTTCTTAAACATTATTTTTTAATCATAAAATGAAAATTATTCTTGAATGGTTGCGATGGGGAAAGAAATCTCATCGCGTCATGGAGACGGTAAGCCGTACGTACGCATGAGCGACAATATCATTATAATGATAGTTAAATAATATGTAATTGGATGGTATATTACATATAAAGTATAAATAACATGTTATATTTATTATTTACATCATTTATACTCATTATTATACTCATCCAAATAATTAAGAGTTGAATAACAAACTACACCACGACGTGGAGACGGTAAGTCGTACGTATGCACGTATGGTGACTTTTTTATTCATGGGATCGATAGAATAATGAATATGGTTTTACTATATTAATAATAACATTATAGTATGTTTAAGGTACCAGATTTGTTATTTTGTTATGGAAAAAACAAAGAAAGAGGAAGTGGAAAAAGAAACGAACATTGAAAGAGGTGATGAAATAATTAACACTTCTTCGAGTGCTTCCTTTTGATTTGAACAAAAGGCCTCCTTAGGTTGGATTTTTGATAAAGATAATGCCTCTAGGATGAATTGAGGATATTTTGGAAGATATTTGAGTAGGGTTTTTCTGAGAAAAATGGCTTTGGAGGTGTGAATTTGAGACAAGGGGAAGTTCCCTTTTATAAGTGAGGTGAGGGGCACTTAAGGAAAAGTTTAAAATATTATTTTATTATAAAATTATTTTCAGTTTCAAATAGTTACAAATGGATTTATTTATCAGATAAGGTGGGTATGGGTATATTTCCTCTAAACCAATAGGTTTTAGACAAGTTTAGGTTACCATATTAACCTTATCTTTTAGATTTAACCCTTAGTTAAATAGTTTAACTCTTACCATGTCTTCTTATATTCTTACACTATATAGTTAATAAAATTACTATAAAATTACAAGAGAATATAAAGTGGTTAATTAATTAAATATATAACATTATTTAAGTCCTTTGGATAAATTTTATATTTTTAGGAATATTATATCATTTAATAAAATTGTATTTGTTTTAAAAACTCATTTCTGTCAATTTTGACATTATTTAGTATTTGTTTTTTGTGAAAGTCATAACAACTTTATTACTTCAAAAAAATAAATTTAATTAACCCTAAAATGTCATATTAAACTAGAAAATTTTTGGATGGCATCAAACGTTTCAATTTACATTTATTTTAATATTTATAATATCAATTATTTTAATCTTTTATTAGTTAGGTAATTACTGCATCATCATTATGTCATAAATAAATTTAATTATTTAATGTCTAAAAATTATAAATAAGATATTATTATGTAGGGAAACTTTTTACCTTTCTAATTAATATTTATAGTCGAATTTATATTGTGTATAAACCTATATTAAAAATGGTTTAGTTATTAAACTTTGAATTTAACACTTTTAACTCTTCTTTAAATAAAATATAATAAATGTACTAATCTAACCCAAATGGATCAAAAAGGATCTTATTTTTTTCCTAAGGTTGATTTTGTAAGAAAAAAACTTATCCAATTTAATTAATACATGTTTTGGGATAATTATAATATCATTTTTACTTTTAATTAACCTATTTACCTTTAACTGTGTGAATAACCTTGTACCCTAGTAGTACAGGCTCCTGCTTGGCATCCAAAAGACCCAGGATCAAATCCGGGAAGAGAGTAATTTTCTGGGGGTAATGTAGTAGCACTATAGCAGTATTGTAGCAATGGATACTGTAGTGGTGGTTACACTGTAGTGGTGAAGGCACTGTAGCAGGGACTGTAATGGTGGCGATACTGTAGTCGGTACTGTAGCAGCTCGGGTACTGTAGTATTACTATTCACCAAGGGGACCTTTGGACCACAAAATGGGATTTAAAGCCTATTATTCATGCCACTTATCCTTGGTCATTCATTCTATGTAATGGGTCTCCCTCTACCCAATCTAAAGAGGTATTTTCTTTAAATAATAAAATGAGGCTTCAGCCCCAACCTTTAAAAAAACCTATTTACTTTTAACCGTTGTAAATAAAATTCAAAAGTTATTATTTACAAAAAAATATTTTAATCTTATTGAACCAAATTTAACTTACTGATGACAACTATTTATATAGTATTTTTGAAATTCCATTCACAGAAGTGGTAAAATGGCATTTTATGCAAATTTGCTAATGTGCCTAGAAGGTGGGTAAAAGACGTTAAAAAGTTCAATAAAATTTTATATATCTAAACTTATTATAAAATTACTCCAATGGATTACATTGGACTAATATAGGTATTATTTATCTATTTTTACTTTAAAATAAATTTAAATTTAGAAATAATTATTTAAATAAAAAGTCAGTTTTAAACAATAATGTAGTGTTTTTCACTATTCATCAAAAATTGAAAGTTTTCATAAAAATACCAAAAATTAATCCTAAGATAATTTTGATATTAAAAATCCAAAAATGAAGTCCATTTTTAAAAATAAAATTTATAAAATTTCAAAAAGTGGTTATTACTATTCATAACTTCTTTTTAAATGGCTAGTTTGATTGCTCATGGTGTGCTAGAATTCAAAGTTGTGTACAATGGAAGCTATTGTATTATTCAAAGAAAAGTGTACCATGGAAGCTTGTGGTGTTACATTCTTTCCTCCTTCAAATACTTTCATCCTCAGAATTTCTAGAATTTTACTGCATAAAAAGATTCGAGTGGTTATTCGTCATAAGTTCTTCAGGTTCCCACGTTGCCTCTTCTATTTTATGGTTTCTCCAAAGAACTTTTACCAGACGAGTCGTCCGGTTTCTCAACACTTGTTCTCTGGTATCAAGAATCCTAATAGGATCCTCACAATAAGACATATCAGGTACCGGTTCTATTTCTTCATAGTTTAGTACATGTGTTGGTTCAGGAATGTATTTTCTCAACAGTGATATGTGGAACACATCATGAACTTTGGAGAGTCTTGGTGGCATTTCCAAACAGTAAGCTAAAACTCCAATTCATTCTAGAATTTTTAAAGGTTTGATGTATCTGGGACTTAATTTACTCTTCTTACTGAATTGTATAACACCCTTCCATGAAGACACCTTCCAAAAAACATGATCTCCTACTTGAAATTCCAAATCCTTACTTCGGTTATCTGCATAGATATTTTGCATACTTTGAGATGCTTTGAGGTGGGTTTGGATACTCTTCACCTTTTCCATTGTTTCCTAAACAAGTTCTGGGCCTACGAGTTTTCTTTCACCACCATCATCCCAACAAGTTGGTGTGCGAAATCTCATTCCATATAACGCTTTATATGGTGCCATCTGAATACTTTAATGGAAGATATTGTTATAGGAAAATTATACCATAGGTAAATAGTGATTCCATATACCTTGAAAGTCAAGTGAGTAAGATCTCAACATGTCTTCTAAGTTTTGAATGGTTTGTTCTGGTTTTCCATCAGTTTGAGGGTGGTAGGTAGTGCTCAAATGAAGTTTAGTATCTAGGGATTTCTGAATACTTTTCTAGAATCTTAATGTAAAATAGGGATCACAATCAGAAACAATCAATATGGATACACCATGAAGTCTTAAAACTTCATTAATATATAGTATTTATAACCATTCAAGTGGAAAATCTTATCTTATAGCAAGAAAATGTGCTGACTTGGTAATATGATCAACAATGACCCATATTGCATCATTAATTCTAGGATTATTTGGTAACCCCATGACAAATTTCAACATAATATAATCTCATTTCCACTCAAGTATGGGAAGAGGTTGCATGACTTCTCTATGATGTTGTCTTCTATCCTTCACCTATGGAAAATCCATACATCCTGACACATAATCAGCAATCTCCCTCTTCATGTTGTCCCACAAAAAATGTTCCTTAAAATCTCCATACATATTAGTTCTACCTGGGTGTATAGAGAAATTGGAGCTATGAGCATCATCCAACAATTCCCTTTCTAGATTAGGTATGTCGGGAACACAAAGCCTCTTCCCAAATTTCAAAATTCAATCTTCATATATGAATTCAATCAATCTCCCATCATTCACAGCTTTAATTTTCTTTTGAAACTCCTCATCATCAGTCTGAGAACTTTTTATTCTTTCTAGTAAAGATGGTTTGGAAACCATTTAAAAAAGTATTGATGTTTCACCTTCCATTATTATTCGCATATCCATCTTTACTAGATCTATGAACATAGGATCCCTTTAAACTATCATCTTGTTCAAACTCCATGATACTTTCTACTCAAAGCATAGGACACCTTATTTTCCTTCCTCGGGTGGTAGTGTATTATGAAATCATAATCCTTGAGTAGTTCGAGTCATCAGATTTGCCTCATGTTAAGTATTTTTTTTGTGAGAAAATATACTTCAAACTCTTGTGATCAGTATATATCTCACATTTTTTACCATATAGATAGTGTCTCCATGTCTTCAAAGAAATTATTACAGCTACTAACTCAATATCATGAGTGGGATAGTTCTTTTCATGAATTTTTAGCTATCATAATGCATATGCAATAACTCTATCATTCTGAATAAGGATACAACCAAGTCCTTTATTTGAGACATCACTATAAATAACAAACCCATCATTCCTCGATGGTAAAGTCAAGATACGATCATTGACTAATATTCTATTAAATTCTTTAAAACATTATTCACACTCTTTTTTTCAAACAAATTTAACCTCTTTACGTGTGATCTATGTTAATGGGTTATCCAATCGGGGAAAATTCTGTACGAAATGTCGATAATAACCTGCTAAACCAATAAAACTGCGTACCTCGGTTATACTCATTGGTGCTAGCCATTCCGGTATTTCCCTTTTATTTAAAGGATAAATAGAGATTCCATCCTTAGAGATAATATGGCCAAGAAAAAAATCTCCTAAAGCTATAATTCACACTTGATAAACTTCCCATATAATTCATTTCTTCTAAGAATCTTTAAAATAGTGCGCAATTAATTTTCATGATCTTTGTATCTTTTGGAGTATACCAAGATATCATCAATAAATACCACTAAAAATTCATCAACATATTCCTTGAAAACTATATTCATTAGATCCATGAAAACAGAGGGTGTATTAGTTAGTCCAAAAGGCATTACTGTAAACTTGTAACGCCCATACCCGGTACGAAATGTTGTCTTTGGAATGTCTTCCTTTTTCAAACACAACTGGTGATATCCATATCGAAGGTAAATCTTTGAAAAATATTGATATCCAAGATGTTGATCGAATAAGTCATCAATGCGAGGTAGGGGATACTTATTCTTTATTATTATATCATTGATCTCCCTGTAGTCAATGCACAAACTCATGGATCCATCTTTTTTCTTAACAAAAAGAATAGGGGCTCTCCATGGAGAAATACTAGGGAAAATAAATACTTTATTACTCAATTCCTCTAGTTGTTTCTTCAGTTATACTAATTTCACAGTGTCCATTCTATAAGGGGTCTTTGATATGGGCCTTAAACCAGGAATTAAGTCAATGGAAAAATCAATTTCTCATTCTGGAGGATTTCCAGGTAAATACTATGGAAACACATCAAAATATTCTTACACAATAGATACATATTCTATTTGAAAATTCATTTCATCGCCCATAGTTATTTCACTCCCTTCCTCCCCAATAATGGAATTTAATAGAGCTATTGGGGGTGGATCCAGATGAGAAACAGATGGTGATGTTTCTACTCTAAAGATAAGGGATTCCTTATCATCATCAAAAATTGTAACCTCCTTATTATTACAATAAAATTTTACATTATGGTCTGAAATCCGATCCATACCTAGGATTATATCAAATCCAATCATGGGTATGACAATACGATCAGAAGATAAAGCACGTTTATATGCCATAATGGTAACTAATTCACAAAACTTTGTTGTAATCATAATTCCCCTAGGGGTTTTTACTAACAACTCCCTTATTAATTAAAATTGGAAATATCTAATTTTCTTGGAAAACTGGGAAGATATGAAAGAATGTGATGATCCCAAATCAAATAAATCATTGGCTAATTTTTAGGAAATGATTAAAGTACCTGCCACCACATCATTTGGAACTTCAACCTCTGCATTTGTGATCGCATAAGCTTGGCCTTTCACCCTTGGCCTTTTCTGAGGTAAGTTTACTTGATGCTTAGGACGTTAATTTGAATAATTCTCTATTTATTTACAATTGTAGCATTAAACATTGATATCCAATTTCTCTCCCTTGTAATCACGATCTTGGTGGCCTTTTTCTCCACACTTGTAACAAACTCACATCCCCTTTAAGCAAATACCGAGGTGTTTCTTCCCAAATTTACTACAAGGTGAAAATTCAACTTTTCCCTTATCCTTATTTACTTTTCTAGAGTTTTAATTAGATCTCTTCTTCTCTTTCTTCACTTTAAAGTCATAAGACTTAGAGAATTCCTTTTATATCTTAATAGCACATGAAACTATATCTTCGTATGACGAGAAGGATTGTGAGACTAATGATCGATGGAGAAATGGTTTTAACCCATCAAATAATCAATAAATATTACTTATTGGGTTATGTATATAATCAGAATAATTCCTTACAATCTTGTAAAGTTCACCTCATACTTTGTGACATTCTCATCCTCCTTTTTCCTCAGACTTATATATTGTCTTTCCATATCAGCTCGATGTTCATGAGGAAATTATTTTTCTAAGAAAAGATATTTAAAAAATATTCATTCCATATTTGATACTTATTCATCCTCCTTTGTGTTTTGAATTAATGATCACCATTGATCTGCATCTCCTGTGAGGAAATAAATTGTCATGAAAACTTTTTCCCTTTCGCTACTCCCCAAAGCATGAAATATTTTCTATAACAAACTTATGCATTGCTCTGTTACAAATGGATTTTTTGTTCGATTGAATGTTGGTGGTTTTTGCCTCATGAAGCGGTCTAAAATTGATCTTCCACATTGTGGATCAAGGTTCTCCATAAGGGTAAGGTTATTATTCATAACCTGAGTGAGTTATCCCAGTATGGTTATAAGATGTTCAACACCAGTTGCATCACCAGCTCCACTATAATTATCTTGAGTAGGAGGTAAATCCCTACATGGATTATGTGCATTGATATGGTTTCCATTCCTTCCACTAAGATCCATTTCTAAACAATGGAATACACTAGATTAGTTTAGGAATCACAATACATAATTCCAAACCTGTAAAATACTTAACATAAATTGAACAGTTTATGCATATAATCTATAATCATAAAAATGTTTTCTTTGGGGAATTATTTACTCATAAATATTTCATAATGGTTTGTAAATAAAATTTGAGTTATCCTAATCATATCCCCTAGGAGTGTCAAACTAGGTGTGCAATAAGGATTTTTTTCGTGTACCGGGATACCATGAGTCAAGCCTGAAACTCCTTGTCGGATTTTTCACTCCTAAGTACATTTGTGCTAGAACCACATCCACTTGTAGTATCCAGATAGGGATGTATTTCTTGGGAACCAACATAATATATACATTACCAAAAATTTTGGATGTTCTTCTATACTAATCCTTAAAGTCTCTCTTAGTGTAATGTTCTCTGATAAGAGTTTTTATAAATCTAGTTTCCAAGGTTTGTACTAAACTTCCTCTAATACCAACTATAATGCCTCAAAACCTAGTTACCCTGAGTCGGTGCATTATTACATAACATTGGCATGATCACAAGAGATCAAGTCTCGAAAGACCAATTAGTTTAGTAGCCTTGGAAGTACTAGATACATACATAAGCTTTACATTACATTATGAAATTAAAAAAACAACAGTGTGTCTTCTTTTAACACACTCATATTCCTTAGCTTATCCCTATAGGTCAGTCATAATATACTTCTTTTCATCTTGGGAAAAATAAAACAAAAGAAATGGGTGAGCTCAAATTCTGAGTAAGGATAAAAATATAGTAGAAATTATCATAAATAAGCATAAAGTTTTAAGGCAATGTATAAGACTAAAACACAAGACTTTTAAACTTAAACTTCAGGATAATATGGAAAAGATAAATCAAATAATTCCATTTACTTATTCACATGTATATTCTACTATTCGAATAATCACATGTAATATCAATATCTAATTTCATAATGATGGAATGCATAATGTCGGACATCATAACCATAAAGTAAAGGCCTCATGCCAAGACTACAAATAATAATATTTTCAAGGCCTTGTGTCAAGACACTAGTTTGTCTCATGAGACCTACCAATGCATCGAGGGGCTATAGCGGGTTCCACCCATCACTTAATACATCCAATGCATCCCTTATATGAAAAGGTTGAAACATAACATAAACATTCGTATTAAAACTAGCATACGAAATGTTAATAATTTAACCATAAACAATGAATGGTATAAAAATATCACATACATAGTCAAATATATCACAAAACATTAAATACAATATATAAGATTGTATCATAATAAATCAACTCCAAAAAAGCATAAAATCCATCAAAATATGTTGACATAGATGAAATCAATCCAGAAACTATTTGAGTGAAATATCTCTTTCTACTTTGAAATCATTTAAAATTAAAGAAAAAATTTATTTTGAAAATATACTTATAAGCTTGTAAGGTATGATTCGAATGTGTTATAACAATGGAAAATATTTTCACCTGCCGTATAAGATAAAAAAACATTCTTTCCTTAATTTATTGAAAAGTTCATAAAGTAACTTGTTTGGAAAATGATAGAAAGATTCATTTCAAAACATTTTATAAAAAGTAAAAAAAAGGGTATAAATGAATTTAACCCATATCCTAGGAAATATTAAAAATGTATTGAAATATATTTTTAAGAAACATGGATGTGGATGATAAAGAAGTCTCGGTAGATACTTACGTGTAGACAACCTCATATAATAAAGATATTATAAAATTTACCCTTACCTTGTACTTTTCCTTAGTCGAGGGTAAGTTAACCTCATGTATAATGGTTAAATCATTGTTATTAAATTATAAAAGAACCACATATATAAATATTATATCATATATGATCCTCTAATATTTCTTTGTTAATAATATTTCAGTAGTATCATTGTTTCGGGTGTTAACTTATTCATTTTCTTTTATATGTTTTGTTATGTAAGTCATTTTTCTTAGGTATAGGATGAATTTTATTCATATACAGAATTATATTAAGTTCTTAAAAATTATTTTTTTAATCATAAAATGAAAATTATTCTTGAATGGTTACGATGGGGAATGAAATCTCATCGCATTTTGGAGACGGTAAGTCGTACGTACGCATGAGCGAAAATATCATTCTATTAATGGTGAAATAATATGTAATTGGATGGTATATTACATATAAAGAATAATTAATATTATATATTTATTATTTACATCAACTATACTCTTTATTATACCCATACAAATATTGAAGTGTTGAATAACAAACTATACCATGACGTGGAGATGGTAAGTCGTACGTACACACGTATGGTGACTTTGTCATTAATAGGATGGATAGAATATTGAATATATTTTTACCATATTTATAATAACATCACAGTATGTAGAATTTACTAGATTTATTATTTTGGTATGGAAACAAGAAATAAAAAGTATGTGGAAGAAGAAAAGAACATTAAAAGAGGTGATGAAATAATTACCTTTTCTTCGGGTGCTTCCTTTTGATTTGAACAAAAGGACTCCTTAGGTTGGCTTTCTAATAAATGTAAGGAATATAGCATGAATTGAGGGTAGTTGGTAGGATATTTTAGTAGATTTTTCTGGAGCCAAATGGCTCTGGAGGTGTGAAATTTAGAGAAGGGGAAGTACCCTTTTATAAGAGAGGTGAGGGGCACTTTAGGAAAAGATTGAAATATTATTTTATTATAAAATAATTTTCAGTTTCAAATAGATCCAAATGGATTTATTTCAATTATAAGGTGGTTATGGGTCTAAATAATATCAACCAATAGGTTTTATACAAGTTTAGGTCACCATATTAACCTTATCTTTTAGATTTAACCCGTAGTTAAATAGTTTAACTCTTACCATGTCTTCTTTTATTCTAACACTATATGGTTAATAAACTTACTATAAAATTCCAATCGAACCTCAGGTGGTTCATTAATGACATTTCTAACATTATTTAAGTCCTTTGGAAAAAATTTAGATTTTTAGGAATATTATATCATTTAATAAAATAGTATTTTTTTAAACTCATTTATGACAATTTTTAAACTATTTAGTATTTGGTTTCTGTGAATGTCATAACAACTTGATTACTTCGAAAAAAAATACATTGAATCAACCCTAACATTTCATCCTCAACTATAAAATTCTTTTATGGCACCATAAGTTTCAATTTATATTTATTTTAATATTTATAATATTAATTATTTTAATCATTCATTAATTAGGTAATTATTGCATCATCATTGTGCCATAAATAAATTTAATTATTTAATGTCTAAAAATTATATATAAAATACTATGATGTACGTAATATTTTTATATTTATAATAAATACTTATAGTCGAATTTATCTTGCATATAACCCTATATTAAAAATAGTTTAGTTATTAAACATTGAATTTAACACTTTTAACTCTTCTTTAAATAAAATATAATAAATGTTCTAATCTAACCCAAATGGATCCAAAAGAATCTTATTTTTTTCCTAATAATTATTTTAGCAGAAAAACACTTATCCAATAGAATTATGATATTTTTTGGGGTAATTATAATATCATTTTTACCCTTAATTACCTTATTTACTTTTAACTATGGTAAATAAAATTCAAAAGTTACTATTCAAAAAAATTATTTTCATCTAACTGAACCACATTTTTACTTACTGATGACAAGTTTGTCTATCTATTTTTTGAAATTTAATTCACAGAAGCAGTAAAATTACATTTTATGCAAATTTTCTAATGTGCCTAGAAGGTGGGTAAAAGATGTTAAAAAGTTCAATAAAATTTTATATATCTAATCTTATTATAAAATGACTCTAATGAATTAAATTGAAAAAATATAGGTATTATGTATCTATTTTGACTTTAAAATAAATTTACATTTAAAAAATTATTTAAATAAAAATTCAGTTTTAAACAACAATGCAATGTTTTTCACTATTCATCAAAAAATTGAAAGTTTTCAGAAAAATACCAAAATTTAATCCTAAGATAATTTTGATATTCCAAATCCAAAAATGAAGACCATTTTGAAAAATACAATTTATAAAATTTCAAAAATAGGGTATTTACTATTCATGGCTGATTTTTAAACAATTAGTTTGATTGGTCGTGGTGTGCTAGAACTCAAAGTTGCGTACAATGCAAGCTATTGTATTATTTAAAGAGAAATGTATTGTGGAAGCTTGGGGTATTATAGTGCCTAAATGTAGAGTCATTAGGAAAGACTAGGAATCAATTTCTTATGAATATCTAATAGAAATGGTATGGAAAATAGAAGTGGAAAAAGAAATATGTTTGGATATCATTCTACACACTAAGGAATAAATTATCAAAGAAGTCTTTAAGAACTATTCCCCAAAGGAGGAGGTCAAAAGAATATGTGATAGATTGATTAAAGTTGATACCAATGAGGAACAAAGGTTATGTATAAATAAACAATACCATATTCTGCCTTGATTATTTAACAAAAGGAAGATCAATGCAGAGGAATTTATTTAGACATGGGACTGGATGGCCAATGTTTTCTAAGATCTCATTAAGGATGGTCTAGATACGCAAGTAATCACACTTCACACAAAGTTATATATGGTGTTTAATTATAATCATATTTGCATCATATTTAATAATTTTTTAAGTTCCTTCTATGGCTAAAATACCTTTTCTTTATCTTGTGTGATTTCTAAAATTTTTCACAAAATTATTTTTTGAAATAAAAATATAATTTTTTGGTAGAAGAAGAAATAAAAGTAGAACACTTGGTTAAGAACTGTACCTATTCTTCGAAAACCTTTATAGATTTATACATAAATCTTTCATAGGATGGTATTATAATCAAATAAATAAATATAAGACATTGGTAGTGAAGTTAGTAAGGGATTTTGGTAGGTCGTTTCCAAGATAAGAGGCTCTTTAGGTGTGTAGGATAGAGGTCAGGTGGTGTCCTTTTATAAGTGAGGGAGCGGACACACTTAGAATATTTCAAAACATTAAAATATATTAAAGTCTTACTCAATCCATGTGGCTCTAAAATACCTCATATTTGAAAAGGATATGATATAAGGTCAAAATATGGACATAAAATATGATTTACACAGTATTTTAGGTCATTTTAACTCTTATCATTTTAGTTTTATCCCTTTAACCTATTTTAACTCTTATAATGGTAAATAAATTTTTCTTACCAAATTTTCTATTAATAATGAACAAAAATTTGGTTTATCTATTTAAAAAAATCAACCAATTTATTAATAATATTAAATCTATTTTTCATAATTAAATATCTAAAGTTGGTAACAATTACTTTTAAAATTAGAACACATAACCCAATGAAAAAATATTTTATAAATAAAAGCCTTGTTATGTATCAAAATGTTTTTATTCCAACTTTAAGTATAATTTTTATCCAAATTTCATTAATTTTATTATATATAGTTAAATAAAACTAATGTAATTTTAAAACCAATCCAAAACAAAATGATACTTTTTAAGCACTTAAAAAGAAAAAATTATTTTCTTAAAATTTGGTATTTACTACTATTCACCCAAAAAGCAACATTTTTAAAAAATTATAAAAAATTAACTGTAAGTTAATTTTTTCTTTTTTATTTAACAAATGGAGTTAATTTTTTCAAATTAAAGTTCCAAAATCTAGTAACTAAACTTTTTAATAAAACCATATAATGTATGAAAATAAATTTATTTTGAATAAAACAATTTTCTGTTTGACTAAGAAATTACCTATTATTATTATAATGAATATGGATATATGAAATATAATTCATTAATATTAATCTAGATTGAAATTTATTTTTTAATTTATATTACCTGAGTTTTAACAAAAAAAATTCAAATAACTATTTCATTGTGTGCTTTATGACTTGAAATCAAAACCAAATCTCAAATAGACCTTTTTCTAACCAATAAGTGATAATAGGTTTTGAGAACACATATCCTATATACATAATAGGTTAAAGAATATCACTAAATTTATCTAAGGAAATTATTTTCTTTTTCAAAACCCTGTGATGGGCATGAGATAAAACTTGAAACCATATCTAGGGTGGCCATTCCAATAATCTCACTTATAATTTGATTGAAAAGATCTTCAAATAAAAATTTGTTGGAAATTAACCTTAAAATATAAATAATAATGACAAAACATATGAATCTAAATTTTTAATCAAATTTTGTGTAGATAAACCTTAAATACTCAAGTGATACTTCTATTGATCACTTTGATCATGCAGTTTTGGATGAAAATCCAAACTAGGCCCTCAGAGAACTCTATGAACCATAGTTCATTTATCAAAATAAGAAGATTACTGTACCAACATTATAAATTACATTGTGTTAAAAAAATAACTTAAATCTATTACTCCATAACTCCCATGGATTGGTAGGATAATACTTAAACAAACATATTAAAGTTCTCATATATGTCTATAACACTTTTAGACCCTAAGAAGTGTATGAGGTTGAAGTGAAGTGTAATAAATTTTCTTTCCCACTTGATAGAGTAGTAAATGAATGGTTGTATAGCTTAAAACATGGAGAGAACCAAGACTGATATGACTTAATAGGAATTTTCTTTAGATATTCTTCCCAACCTCTAATAGAATAACCATTAATAAATATCTATATTCTATCAGACAGGCATCCAAATATACTGTTTATAAATATTATGAAAGGATTAAGAATCTATGTGCCAGTTTCCCAAATAATGTAGTTGAAGAAAACAAATTCCTTAAATTTTATACAATAACCTTATTGAAAATGATAATAACTTTCCATATGTCTCATTAAGAGAACACTTTACTAATAATTAACCAATAGAAGCTAAGATCCTAAGCTAGATGATTTCACATAACTCACAGTAGTATGTCACAAAAGGTATGAGAATAATAAGTATCCATGAGGTTATAGAACCTGATTAATCACCTTTTATAGAAAATAAACATGAAGAGAAGACTATTTTGGTGAGACAAATATCTCTAAATAAAATCAGTGAACAAAAACCACAAAATAAGGTATGTGTTTTAGGATCATTGGATAGCCATTTCACAGACTAGTGTACTGAAGTACAGGGCATTGAATGTTTTGAAACAACCTTTTATCCCCAAAAGTTCCAAAAAACCAAGGATTAAGAGTTCCTAACCATGTACAATATGGATTTAGAAATTAGAAAATCCAATCTAGACCCACTATTAAAATTAGTACCCCAACCATCCCCATTATCAATAAAAAAACTAATAATTCCAGTACCCACTTCCCTTCCAACAATCATAAAATCGATCCTATAACATACCACCCTACCAACCACCCCCTTTACATTAAAATATACTTTATGAATATCCATGCACTAGTGGAACCCTTATATGAATAATAGGGATATAATGTTGTAGAGATGAAGAATAAGATAGATTAGTGGAAAAACATGGTAGAAAATATTATTGACATCTCATCCTAAAATCTAAGAAAACTACTAGTAAACTGAGTGACTAATCCTAAGGAGAATATAAGTATTATAAAAAAATAAGTTGAAATGATCTCCCACCATAAGCTACATTTGAACCTGAACTAGGATATCCCAAACTCGAGGAAAATGAGGCCAGTATTTTAGATAATCCTAGGTGGATATTGAAAAAACAACCCCAAGAATAAGGAAAGGAAGAAGAAGAAAGAAAGGATTTACCATGTAAGAAAATATAATAAGAACCATTAGAAATATAAAAAATATATAAGAATTACTTACCTCCATAATTCTAATCCATAATGACATAGTCAAATAAAATTTAAGAATAATCGCTTCAAAAATAAATTCTTAACAATTTCCAGAAAGTGTAAACTAATATTTCCCTTCTTGAATCCCTCAAACAGATTCCTAGGTATGAAAATTTTCTAAATGATATTTCCACCAAAATAAGAAGGCGTCAAGTGAATAGGAGGATCAACATAGGAAGAACTATGTTACCCTTGATGAAACATCATCTACCACCCATATGTCTAGATACAGAGACATTTTCTATTCTCTATGCTATGAGATATTTTACTTTATCTGATGCATTATGTTATGTCAATAATTCTATTAATTGTTTTCCTCATTCGGTATTTACTTCATGGAAATGGGAGATTTTATTCCCACAAGAGTGGTATTTAAAATCACAAAGATACCTACTATTTTTTCAGCCTGAGCTTTGAAATATGTGTTACCTAGAGTTAAAGAAATGATATTTCCAACTGATTTCTATATACTCATCATGGTGGTGGATAGAGAACTATTCCAATCACCCATTTTTTTTATACAATTCCCGAATATGACTAAGAATATCATCAATTTCTATTAAAGAACATGTACCATGGTGTTTGGATACAACATTGTATACTTTAACATTTTTTGACTCCATAAAGCACCCTTCAGATAAACATTAACTCATTTACAATATCTTCACCTTAAATAGGAAGAATAATTTGAAGATTTAGGTATGATTCATTAATTTTAGACTTAGGATAATATTTTTTGAATGAAAACCCCATGGACAATGAGGCTATCTAAAATTCTAGAAATTATATTTTTATAATGAAAGAAGCGATAAATTCCGATTTTTCTTGTGAATTTGATAGTTTATTTAATTAATAAAGAGTTGACATGTTTCATGAAAAGTTAAATCCTTAGAAGTTTGAACCCAAAATTTAGTTTTATCTTTTTAAAAACCTCTAAATATAGAATTAAATCCACATAAAATTGAATTAAAATATGTATTTCCCATAGTTGGAGAATAATTATCAATGATAATTTGTAATAATCAATCTAAAAACCAAGAAAAAACTATTATTTAACATTTTATAAAGAATAACCAAAAATTTTATGGATCTTAGGTGATATTAAAGAAATAAAACAAAAAATATTCATATATGAAATTTTTATTAAGGGGGGTTATGGAACTATTATGTTGTCCCAAAGGAGGATGAATACCACCTTGATGGATGTAGATAAGAAAGATATGTATAAACTATTATAAGTGGGTATCATATATCCTATTTTATACTTATAATAGTCTAGCCCCATTTGTGTAGTTTACATGAAAACTATCTTAACAATTACGAGGTTGGAAAGTAATGAATTAATCCTTGAGAGAATTCAGAAAAGATGGAGAGTATGCATACACTATAGAATGTAAAATCAGGTCACTCAAAAAGATAATTTTCCCATTCCCTTTGTTTACTAGATTCTATAAATATTGGAATGGAAGACCCATTATTACTTTATGAAAGTATTTTTAGGTTATTTCTATTTTCCCATTGCTCTGTAGGACCAAGATAAGAGAACCTTTACAAGTATCTTTAGCATATTTTCTCATAGAAGGATTCCATTTGGATTATGTAATATTCCAATTATATCTCATAGGTGCATGGTAAATATATTTTCTAATCATATTAAATATTTATTAGATGTATTCTTGGATAATTTCATAGTTTTTGGAAATTATTTTGACCACCGTTAGAAAAATATAGAAAAAGTCTTGAAATTTTTCATCAAAAATAATCTTGTTTTAAATATTGAGAGATTTTATTTCATACTGGAGAGGGGAATTTTCCTTGGGTATATAATTTAGCAAAAGGCATTAAAATTTATAAATCATAAATTTAAGTAATTAATTATTTACCTTACCCAACCTTTGTGAAATGTATTAGATCTTTTTTAGACATATTTGATTCCACTGGAGGTTTACCAAGGATTTTAGTAGTATTTCTCTCTTTATATATATATTACATTTGAATGAGGATCATTTTGATTTTAATGTTGAGTGTAGGGTACCCTATAATGAGTAAAATAGTCGATTGATAACCTCACTATTAATACAACCACAAAATTGGGAAGATCCATTTGATCTAATTTTTAATGATTCTGACCAAATAGTTAGAGAAATACTTTCCCAAAGAATTGAGGGTTAGAAATAAGTCATTGTATATTCCTAAATATCCCAATATGATTCCAAATTAAATTGAACAAACATAGAAAATATTTATTTTATTTTCTCTATAAATTGGTTAGATTCAGGTCATATTTACTTGGATCTAAAGTGTTTTCATTTTTTGAACATGTAGTCCTTTGATATATGATGAAAAGGTACGTACTAAGACCAATCTTGTGAGATGGATGCTACTACTTAGGTATTATAATATGGAAATAAAATACAATAAATAAGGGGAGAACCAAGTATAATATTAGTTGAGTTGACTACCCCACATAGCCAAGGTCGAGATTCTAGCCCAAAAACTAGTACCAAACATCATTCCAAGGGAGAAACACTACTTAATTAAAGGTGAAGTGAACTGGTATGTGAACATGGTAAATTATTTGGTAACATATAAATTCCCTACCAACATAAATCCCAAAAAAATACATAAACTCAAGTCTGAACCCATATTTTACATTTGGAAAGATCTCTTTTTTTAAAAAACAATTATTAAATGATAAGAAGATGATTTCCTGAAAGTGAAATTGAATCTATATTTGAGTTTTTTCACACTATAGACAATGGAGGACACATAAAAACTCAAATAATAATAAGAAATGTTTTGTAATTTGGTATTTATTATCCCACCTTATTTAAATATTCTCATGAGTTTTGTAAAAAATGTGAAAAAGGTCATTTTTTGTAAATATTTAAAAAGATAAGAAATTTATCAAGACTCATTAGATTTTTTAATCCTTAAAGTTTGGGGATTGATTTTATGGGGCCTTTACAAATGTAATTTATAATTTTTATATAATTATTGAAGTGGATTATGTTTCGAAGTGTGTGGGATCCAAATCCACCAAAACTAATGATGCTAAATATTTTTAAAATCTTGATAGGGAAAATATATTTTTTAGGTTTCAAGTGCCCATATCCATCATCAGTGATCAAGAGACCCACTATTGAAATTAGAAACTATAGGATACTCAAATAAAGTATGGGTTTCATCAGAAAAAATCAACACCGTATTATCCACATACACATGGCCAGTCTAAAGTGTTTAATAGTAAAATGAAAGGAATTATAGAGAAGGATGTTAAATATAATATGAAGGATTGGAATCAAAGGTTAGAAAATATTATCTGGTATTATAGAAAAACCTATAAAACCCCTATTGTAATGATCCCATATAGGCTGATTTATGGGAAAATATATCACCTTCCCATGGAATTGGAGTCAAATTCATGCTGGTCTATTAGAAAGATTAATATAAACCTAGAAAGAGCTGTAAAAGTGAAGTGATCATAGCTATAATTGTTGGAAGAAATTATAAGATAGGATTTTTAAAATTATATAATTTATAAAAAAAAGTACACGGGTAGATAATGAAAAGTTGATTCAACCAAAATCATTATTTTTTAGACATTAAATATTTTTATACAACTCAAGACTCAAGTTGATGCCAAGTAAACAATATTGTAGATTGGAAATTCCATTTTTTTAAATCAAATATATCCCTTTAATGTTTTCTAGCTCATAAAGAAAGTAGATAAGGACCCATTCACTATTAAGAGACTCATGTTGAAGAAATTCCAAGGGAACCTACACTAAGAACAAGTCAAGGAGATCACACTCCTCTAACTTGAATATCAATGAAGAATCTTCAAGTTATAACTTTACTTAGAATATGATTGTAGGTAGTTATTCCATCTAAAATATACTTAAATGTTAAATTAGTTTGAATTTATTTGATAAAATACACTATTTATGTGTGGTGGTGGAAACTTTTTAGTTAATGAATTTTCACATTTCCTTTTTTTAATGAATTTATTTCCAAATTTTTGTGAGTGTTTCATTTTCAATTTTAGTAAGCTTTAAAAGAATGATATTTATAATAATACCCATCCATACCAATGAGGGGAAACTGATTTGACTTGCTTAATATCTTGAGATTAATACTATAACATCCCGGACCCAAACAGCTACCCGAATAGTGCTAAATGGGTCGGGTGTTACCACCTTCGGCACACCTCCCCAAACGCCAAAGGCTACTAACTAGTAGCAATGGTGTAAATGGGTATAATGGGGATGATATACCCTATCAGAGAAAAAATAAGGTCCAAGCATAATAATAATACATGAAGCGGTAATAAAGACTCAGCATACTTGAATCAGACCCGCATAATAGAAGTATATCTAAAAGAAAAAAATAGAGGAAACAATATATAAACAAGTGAAGAAAAAAGTAAATAGAACATCATGTTGAACACCACTTATAATAACTACTAAAATAACAAAATAAGCATCCACAGCAGGTCATGCATATCAATAAACAATGTCACCCATAGATAAAAAATAGTAGCAATAAAATAAAGTAATCATACTGATATGGGAAAGAAAAAAAACAAAGTAAACTCTAGCTAGGCACAACATCAAGGTATATGACATCTCCATGCAATAGCTAGTATGATCCAGCTCCTGAAGCTGATCTCTTTACTGCACATAAATCCACAAAGTCCACACATGTCTCTAAGGGCCCGTGTAGGGTGTGAGATGAATCTCAGTAGGATATCACCCAATAGTGAATACCCAGTATAGGTGTTTAAGTAGGCATTAATCTATAAGGAAAGTAAATAGTACGATGCATAATGTAAACACACCATCCACCGGTGCTCAGCATCTACCATGGTGTGTCACCTGCTTCATCCAACACCTGCATCTCAGTCATATAACTCGGTACCACATGCCTTCTGACACCTCATGTCTCAAGTACCGACATCTTGACAAAAAGCCCAAAAAATATTAACCCATGCTCAAAAGCTCACATCTGCCCATGGCACAACAACCATAGGAACAACAATGCCTATCCTCAATAATAATCATAGGAATAGTGATTTCTATCCTCAAATAAATAACTAGAGGAAACAACGATATCTTCCCTTAATCTCATAACTCGGTATCCTCATCACCACCAACTGAAGTCTCCTCGCCTTTCACATGGCTTACTACAACAAGCACTCCCAAACCAATAGTACCTAAACCGAAACTATTGGGGGCCTCTAGCTACACAAGCGGCCTAAACCACCTCATCACGGAGTCAACCTGTGTGCACACAACCCAAATCATGGGTGAGTAGAAAACACCGAATAAAGAACCCAAGACATAACATCTTTGACACCTTGTGTACCTACGAGCATGTTGCTCAAGTCAGATGGCCTCACTATCCAAGTATATTAGGCCATGACCAACCTGACAGTTACACCGCCTCAAACCGATGAGTATGACGCCCAATCCTGTGGTCTAACCACTCAAGTAATTTGGGTCAAGCCCAAAATGTGATAAAAATCACTCAAGAATATCAGGGTCATGCCCAACACAACCCGAATGGTTCCTACATATGAAATATCAATCATCCCATACATATAATCAAATAATCACTCTAAACAGAAAAAAAAATTAAAAAGTTGAACTGTACTATCCATTTGATGTCCCATACCAGCACTGAGGTCTTGAAAGACTCTAATAACATAATCATCCTTAAACAGTTTTAACTTAACAGTTAAATCAAAAAAATACAATTATAACTATTTTGGAACCCCCCAGCTAAAATTCTCCAAATGGGAAACAACCTCTAACCCAGCCTTGCTCAAGCATAACAAGGTATGGGAATTCCCAACAGCATCCCAGAATGCATATGGTCAATTCAATATAAAGAAACATGGTTCTCACTCAATACTGGACATTGCACTAAAAATACTCAACCCCCAAATGAACATGAAAACCCAAAATAGGGTATGCACCAATTAACTCGAACTAGCATGATGATCCTCCTTTGGTATCAGCCTTTAATTTGGTCTAAAACACATTATATCTACACAACGAGCATAAATGTGCAAACTCCTATAACTTGGTTTAGAATATAAATCAAGAAAAATGGATCAAGAGGAATCAAGAACATACCAAGGGGGTTCCAATGGATCAAACGATGTTGAAACAGGGTTCAGAAGGACAATCGGGAGGGGTTTCTTCCTCCAACGCTACTCCTCGTTCAAACTCGTCAAGGGTTCTAGCCAAAAACATAAAATGAGGTTACTGACCATTTTAACAAAAAAAATACATGGAGTGTATATATGAGTACACGCTCTGTGTATCATTTTACTGTTCCAAATATAATTAAAACTTTTCCAAGGACCTACTGACATGACTACACGGCGTGTACGAGGCCGTACACGTCGTGTCCTTCGTTTTTCCTCTCTAAATCGCTAACATACCCACACGCCATGTATATCCCTCATACACGACAACACTACATGGAATGTACTAAGATTACACGGTGTGTACTTGGTTAAACATCTCTATCTAGCCAACACACCTACACGCCATGGGCCTTCTCACACAGCAAGGGTAAACAACATATACTAAGAAGTGCACGACGTGTAACCTAGAAATTTCCAAAACTACCCAGTTTTCCCCTGTTATCTCAAAAATAACTCAAAAATAGAAAGAAAAAGAAACTCGTACCTTAAAGAAAGAACTGGGTTCTTACAAATATTGAAATAAAATTGTTTTCAAATTCTATTAGAAATAAATTAATTCAAATCCCATTGATTTTTGAAACTTATGCCATTAAATACTATTTTTTATTCCATTCACATGACTTTGATCCTTTTAAAACAACATTTACATATTCATTACATTGTATTTTTCTTAAAATAATTAAATCATTATTGAATAACCTAAACTATTTGAGAAATCTAGTTAAAACCGCATTGTATTCAAGATCCTGATTCTTAAATGATTTAGGTCTTAATTTCATTTTATTCCCCTTTTTCAATAAACTATATTTTCAAGACTACCTAAAAAATTATCCTTGTATCCCATATAATCCTTGAATCACTTTTTTAGGATTCTACATTACAAGCTAAATATCGCTATCTACCTTTTTCTATAAGATTTTTCATGATCTAAGTTAAATTCATGTATGGGGAAAGGAAGAAAAGGAGATGGAAAAATATAGTTAAAAGAATATTTTTAATTTAATAAAAATTTATAACTTTTGTGTTTTAGTTTTATGAGAAAATATATGATGATAAGAATGGAAAAAATTCATTCATTTCATCTAAGGATGTTCATGAAATTCAAACACTATTTTGAAGTGAAAAAGTCACTCTCTTTGTCTCAAAATTATGATTTTAAAGAGAAATATATATCTTGAAAATATGAAGTAATGTTAATAAAAAAGAGGGAAAGAGGAAATAAATTGAATAATTTGATAAAGTTTTAAATGGGGTGGACTAATTGTAAAGATGAAGAATATTTTTAGAGTCTAGCTGGAATGGAAATATTTTTAAAAAATATATAGTTTTTGAAGAATTATTTGGAAAACCTATCTAAAAAATAAGTATTAGATCTAGAGAATTTTTGAATAAATCCCTAAAAACATCTAAAGGGAAAATAATTCTTATCAAGGGTTAAGATAGGTCCCACTCCTACCATTTGAGTTAAAAAGTTCTTCTCTTCCTTCAATAGTAAAACCAGAATAGAAAAATTGAGGAAACTACTGAAGTAAATAAAGATAGGTAATGTTGTTACTACTAAATTTCTTAAAGAAGTGGAATGTACTTAAATAATTTAAAAAAGTTAAGTTGAATTATTGGAAGTGGAATTAAGTAAGGAGTCCATTCTTAAAGAAAATTGAAAATCAATAATTTAGATTCAACTTAGATCCAAGCCTCCACATTTGGTCTTAACAATTTAACATTAAAATTAAACCAACCCTATAGTTGCATTACAACCTTGACTATGACCTCTTTATTTACACAACAAATCAGATCATTGTGTGGAGATGAATAAATTCATAAATCCTATATTGAAACTTATGTCAATTTCAAATGAGGAAAAAATTACTTGAAATCATACTTTAGTGTTGAGTGGAATATTCAAGGAAGGTAAGTATAAGTTTGTAAAAGAGGATGAAAGTAATTGAATTTAAATGAATATACTCAGTGGAGGAATTGTAATCATTAAAAATTATGAGGAATATTAATTTATGGAATATGGAGTTAAAAAAATAACTCACATTTTTTGGGTTTTCAAATTTTTCATTGATAATCATTTTAAAATTCTCTTGTCTAGAGTCCAATTTGTAAGAGTAATGGAATTGAGAAATCAATATATTCATGTATTTTGACATGTGATTCCATGCTTTTTAGGACATTGTTTTTATAATTTAATAGGTAATTATCACTTTTTTAATTAAAGGATTATTTTTGGATTTGGTTATTAAATGACTTAAATATTTAGCTTTATTATCTATTTTATCTTTGGGAAATAGTTAATTAAATCATGTTTTTAATCTTTCATGTTTTGGTGACTATCTCAGGTGGTTGAAATTTTTAAATGTCCTCAACCTAAAAAATAAAGAACTTGAAAATAGACCATTATTCTCAATATATTTTATATTCAGATCAATAAACCACAAGTCCTTAACCAATCTTAAGAAGGAATCTAAATAATCGGGTGAGGATCTAATACACGTTGATCAACTGACTAAATAAAAAACTTTCCAATTGACTGCAAGGTAGTCGATTGACTACGCAATTACTTTTGTATCATGTGGTCACTTTAATATCATGTCCAAATCACTTAATTTCATCTCATAGATGTCTAAATTATATTTTCAAGAAAAATATGTGGATTTGAATCCATTCTATAGAGCCTCAGATTTCTGGAAGTTTGCTAGTCTGTATAATGTAAAAGGGGATTATCATAAGCCTTATTCTTAGAATGTAAGTATTTTTTTATATCATAATTATTTTGAGGTAGAAGGTTTGAATTTTTTACTAGAGATCAATTATTTTGAGAAAATTTTATCATTTTCTTTAATTTTAAGTCTATAAATCAAAAAACTTTATGTTATAACACAAGTATTTTGGGATAAAATGTAAGTCTTTTTTATAAACAAATGCCTTTATAACTTTTAAAAAAAACCATCTCATATAAAATCAATATTATACTTGGGTATTAATCTAGGAATTCAAGATGATATATGGGATATCATGTTAGTATTCATATGATCAATGAGAGGCTACCACATGGATTAGAACATGAAAAAAAATTAGATGGAAGAAATGAAGAAAAGTTGTATATTTCTTTGAAGAGAACATCAAAAATAGAGATTTTGAGATGTGAGAAAAAAGGGACTCTATCAATTCAATGGGAGTAGATTAAAAATAATTTCCAATAGCGATAAATTTTTAAACCGTTGATTTATAATAGAATATGATGGTGTGCTACAAAAGGATTTGGATCACTGATCTGCTCATGAGATATTCTAGGGAACTTACTGATGCTACATTTTTCATCTTTTAGTTTCTTTTTGAGATTTGTAATTCATTTTTTTACCCATCTCTTCTAATTCAACTTTTTAATGTAGGGTTAAGATCTATATGATTTGGGAATTTAAGGATAAACTATTTTATAATTCTTGAGTTCTTGTACTTAATGAAATAAATTCATTCAAACATATATTTAAACTAGTTTCAATATTACATCAGCATTTTTTATTCTATGAGGACCTATGTAATCTATTATTGTACTAACTATTGTGTATCTTGCGAATAAACTTCATAAAATTCAATCTTACTCCCACTATCTGTTTTGAGGATTGTATTCCTCTCAATAAAAATGGCTTGTTTGGCGATAGTCACTTTCTTGCCTTAGGGTTTTTATAAGTATTATCTATTTTATTTCTAAGGATAACCTATAAAGATAACCTTTGTTCCATGGGGTTCTAGTTTGTTACCTGATAAGGCCTTAAAAATTTATCGCAACCCCATACATGTGTATTCTATATAACAGCTTTCTTTCTACTCCATAATGAAAAGTGAATTCCATTTACCTATTTAGTTGGTATTCAGTTTAGTGTGTATTTCATAGTTTGTAATACATATCCCTAAAAGGATAATGGAGGACCTACATGACTCATCATCTAACTCACCATTTCTAACAAGGTACAATTCATCCTTTCACAAAAAAACATTTCACTATGGTGTGTAAGGTGGAGTGAGTTGAGATAGAATCCTAAACTCAAAAGAAATTCAACAAACTCTTGCTTAAGATATTCACCACCTTGATCTAATCAAAGATTATTTATCTTCTTTCCAAGTTGATTCTATAATTTATTCTTGAATTATGTTAATTTATAAAAGGGATCAAACTTATACCTCATCAAGTAGACATATCCATATCTACTTAAGTCGACAATAAAAGTAATGAAGTAAGAATAGCTGCCTCTACCTTCTATTGGAAATGGTATACACACATCAGTGTGTACCAATCCTAAAAACTTTGTGGACCTTTCACCATTTCCACTGAATAGTGGTTTGGTAATTTTTTCTTTTAATCAAGAATTAAATCTTTTAATTGGTTTTATCCTAAAAGATTTTAAATAACCATCTTTACATAGCATAATCAAATGCTTCTCATTTACATAACCAAGATGGTGAGGCCATATCTAAGTGTTATATCAGGCATGTAAACATGATTAGTTATCTATTTTCAATACTTATTTTTCATAATTTAATAAATAAAACCCATTATTTAAATATTCTATACCATAACATATGTTGTCTTTATAAAAGAAATGACTTTTATCTCTAAATTTGAAAATAAAACCATCTACATCTAGGCATGATACAAAAATTAATTTCTTGGAAATAGTTGGTACATAATAACAATCTCTTAAAACCAATGTCATTAATGTTGGTAATGAAAGTTGGTAGTTATCAATGGCTAGAGGATCCAGCCTCACACTATTAGAAGCTTGCAAATCTACCTCTCCTCTAGTGATCTTTAGAAATATACTTGGTTCTTTTATTTGGATATATATATGATATCCCAAGATATATCTAATATCCAGTGTTTTGATATTGAAAGATTATATTCGATAGAGAATTCACATTTATCTTTCCCCTTTTTGGGTGTATTTTCTCTTCTTGTGGCCTTGATTGAAACATTAAAAACATTTTTTATTTGCCTTTCCCTGCCTCTGGATCTTCTTCTCCTTAGAATAATAGTGCTTGGGAGGTTTAGAATTTTTATGATTCTTGATACCCATATCCTTGTTCTTTATTTTCTTATTCACCATAATGATTGTGGGGTTTTCCTTCCCTTTGTCCTTATCCACATAGAGAATCCGAGTAAGAAGTTTTGAAAGACTCTTCTCATTATTTCTCATGTCATAATTTACAATTAAACTATAAAAGTACTTGGGTAGTGTGGAAATTATGAGATCTATGTGAAAATATTATTTTAATTTAATCACTAAGATGTTTAAGCATTCAATATAGATAATAATATTGAATATATGTGTCCTAAATGGCACATAATATCCAATATTAGTTATAAATAGATAATTGGAGACCTTATATTTCCCTTGTCTCACCTTATCTTGATAGAGATCCCAATGGTGAGACATCAATTTATACACATCCATTTCCCCGTGTTTCTTTAGAATCTCATTGGTCATGGATGATATAAAGAAACACATAACATCTGTAGAATCATTAAAAAAATTCTCTTATAGAGATAACTCTTACTCACTAACCTCTTTACCAAGTTCTTTAGGAATAGGTTCTTCTAGTACAAACAATTTCCTTTCATAGCATAGGATAATTCTCAACAGCCTTTTCTACTCATGGAAATTTATACCAGTGAGAGGGTTATCCATATTAATTATGGATTTCACTGATATGGTTAAATTAATTCATATTGTTTTTATAAAAATAATATGTCCAGAGTTTTAGTACTTTATCTGATAAATTTTATAAAAATAAATAAATATTATATTATTAATCTCCCACTATTTTATCAAACCCCAATATTCCTCACCATTGGCATTGGAATATCTTATTTATTATACATTCTAGTTTCAATGATCTATATTCCCCTTCTCATCACCCCGACATTAGGCAGTCAAGCAATATGAAGGGTTTTATATAGGCATTCTAAATTCCAATTACATTAACTCACAGTTCTTTTATCTATTAATTGAAATCCCAAATCCTAAAATCCATAAAATTATATTTCCTAAACCTTTTCCTATAATCTACATAAAGTCCTATTTTGGAAATCAACCCTTGATGTTAATCAAGTTACATCAACCCAAAACCTCAGGTTAGAATTCCCTAATAATTTAAAGCATCCTAACTTTGGCTGGTCAAGCACTCTGAATTAGGGATCAGTTTCAACTGACGTAATGGAAGGCTATACCAACTTAATATATATAATTGAGATATTTTATCATTATGTGTAAATTTACAATTATTTTATTTATTTTATTATTTTTAATATTAAGTGGATTTATTTTAGTGGTTAACCATATCTTAGATAATGTTTAGGCATAATTTAGTTTATTATAGTTTTATCTTGTATGCTTGTTAACTCGTTAATTCATGTGATCACGAAAAAACATCCACAATGAAATAAACTTGAAACTTGAAAGAAATAAAATTATAAAGTGGTATGATTATGAGATTTTAGTAATTGTTAGTTTATCTAGAAAATAATAAACCAACTGTTGACCTAAGTTAAAACACCTTGAACCATTTATGGTTCGTGTTGCAGCTTTCCACCTATCTACCTATGTATCTATCTTGGATTGGCTTCACTTGGGATTCATACTTGAACCACCTGCACTATCTTGGGATCTTTATCCATTACATATTATTTTACTCACATATAGGTTAGGGGAACCAGAGGATTGGTTAACAGGTTTACATAAAAAATTATGGGCACACAGGCCTATACATAATGAGAGGAGAGAATTATTAAGACCAAAATTTTAATTCAATAATAAATTAAAAAATTCCAATCACATACAATGGTCTGGTTAAGCATCATATTCGTCTACATTCATGTAAATAATTATTCATTTAAGTATAATTTAATTCTAAAAAATTTTATTTAATATAAATCGCACTCGAATCAAGTAATTATCTTCTTTAATTAATCAATTTTTTTCTTAATTATCATCCAAGGTTTCTTGATATTCTCATTCATCATAATTTTAAACAAATTAAATAAATTTGTTTAAAATTAACTGCATATAAAAAAATATATCATGGAAGAAACAAGGTGAGTACACATATGAACTACCCAATTTGTATTATACTCATTTACTATTTACTCTTGCAGCATGTGGCACACACAAATTATCATGTAATTTCATGGAATGTACTATCAACATAATTACCACATATAACACATGGCCTTTACATAGTATTTTAGGCTTCAATGTGCATAGGGTAATAACTACCATATGACTTATACATGATATGTAGATCTAAACATTGAACATAAATTTATTAGACAATTATATATAAATATATAACTAGTCACATTTTGAGTACTATCAACTTAATGACCACATAGAATACTTGTTGATAAGGTTTAAATAGTATAATAAATTAATTTTTTAATTCTCTATAATTTTCTAACAGTAGACGACATGTACATTACAGTTTTCATGGTGTGTATTATTCTCACCGTCTATCCACAGCATATTCCTAGGGACTCGAAATGTAACCATGGAAGGTATAATATTGTATTAAACAGTGTGTACATGGTATAAACAGTTTTTTCTCTCTATGTTACATGACCAACAGTCATGTAGTCCGTGTAAGAAGTTGCACGGCCTATTTATGACTAAAAAAATATACATCATGTATAGAAGTTAGATGGTGTGTACTCCGGATGACTGTGTTCCATGATATCCTGGTCAACATGTGGTGTGTATTTAAATTCACTTTTTATAATAAATTTAAATGACTTGAATTAATTCTAGATTAATTAAAGGTGAATTAAACACTAGTACATAGTGTGTACCTCTAGGTTACATGACGTGTACTCTTGTATTGTCTGTCCAAACTCCTTTGCACCTCTGAATGATGTCATTAAATTTATTTCATTCATAAAATTAATTGATTTGATTATATTTATGAGAAATGGAGAGGAATAAATAAGATCACCCAATGCATATTAAATAATTATTAAACAATAAACTAATGATAAATTCGTAAATCAATCAACGATGTTTTAACAATTATAAATAATTATGCAACCCCACTGATAACACATAAAGGTTTTGGGTATAGCAGAAAAGGAAAATGGGGCTTGACCAACTTAGATTTTTTTCATGATCAATGATTAATCTAAGATTTAAATGATTATAAATATAATGAAAAATATAATTGAATCAATAATTATAGAAAATAGATAAATTCCAGAACCAAAGAGAAATATCATCAAATATTATTTATAATGAATTTATGTATTTAAAGAATTACCTTGTGAGAAATTCTTACTTCATTGATGGATCTAACAATGTCTCTACATCATACCATCATTATGTTTTAGGAATCAAAAATGAATTCCCTTCAATAGTTATTCTCACGTGTACCACGAACCTTTGAACATCGTCGTAGGAATCTTTGTGTTCTAGCACAGAAGATCCTAATGCTTATGTTGTCTGCCTTTGATTGTCCTAAGAACCGATTCAAGTAAGGGTTCTCTTCGATATCTCTAAACATGAGATTAGTTCTAGAGGAGGATCGATCTCCATTCTTAATAGAATCCTTAGATAGGGATCTCTTTGGGGCCTTGAGAGGATTCTCTTCATATCTCATTGTGCACAATACTAAATTAATTGGCTCTCTTAAGAAAATAATATATTTGGGTTTATATATCGCTAGGGTTAGAAAATAATAACTGTGAATTAGACCTTTATTTTCTATGTAATCCCTACGTATCCCCATTTCTATAATAAAAATATTATTACTATTTTTTGACATGTACTAAACTCATGAATTAAATTAAATATTATTTAGTCAAATAATATTCAATATATATTATTTCTCACCGGACCATTAAACTTGGTCATCCATTCCTCCACAATGTTTATCAGACCTTGAATAATTACTATTTATTTAATAAATAAATATAATATATTATTCTCTAATAAATAAATAAATATTATATTAAATAAATAGTAAATAAATATTAAATATTCTTCCCATATAATATTCTCTCCAAGAACTGGTGATGGAATATATATGATCAAGAAAAAATGTATAATTATTAAACCACATGTGGGAAGAATATTTATTCAACTTATTAAATAATAAATAATAATTTATTATTTAACTAAGATTCTATATATTCTTAATGTGTGACCTTCTCAACCTCTTTCTAAATGGTATTATGTGAAGCATTCCAAAGTCTGAGGTTAGTATCTAAAAATACACCAGGGAACCCATAGATAAATAATTTAATGCTAAAATAACATAATACCTCATAAGGACACTTACTTTTTAATAAAATACTTTTATCATGATATCTATAATGAAGCCGGTTGCATGCTAGTGTCATCAACCTATATACTCAATGTAACACCCTGAGTTTTTATGGACTTTTTTTTCTCGAATTAATTAAATTTTCATTTATGTATTGTAATGAATTAAGCCGGAAATTCCTCCCACGTGGAACTAACTTGGCATATGTTACACAGTACCAACCCGGCATATGATACATGGAACACCGACTTGGCGTATGTTACACGCAACCCGGATCTTTCTACGAAACATCATTTTATTACTATAATTATTCAAATTAGTTAATTATAATAAAGTTTTTAAACATATTTACATAAATATTAATAAATATTTTTAAAATATTTTTTATAATGTTTTTATATAAATAAAACATATTGACAATGAAAGATATATTTTTTGGTAAAGTCATTGTATGTTTAAAAATGCTATTTTCTCAAACAAATAACTTTTCATGCCCTTCTATGAAAAATAATAAAATTAATTTTAGACCCATTTAAAAATTTAATTTTATAAAATAAAATTTATTTTTGAATTTATAATGTTTAAATTATCTTACGGAAAAATTTTGGGATTTTTCTGAGAAACTTCATATTTTGATGAATATTGAAAAATGATAGATTTAAATTCAAAATTGTTTTTTCATATAATTTATTTTTAAGGTTAAATTATATTTTAATTTAGTTTAAAAGTTTAATTAGATTATATTTTTATTAATTAATCCAATTTAGATAATTAGAACCAATTTCACATTGAAATTGGATATAAAAACTCCAGAAATATTTGATCATTTTTACTTTAAAAATTTGTATTGTCGACCCGACTGCGGGATTAATTTTAAATTAATTTATACCACTTATTTCATTAAAATTTTGAAAAATGTATTCAATATTTTGAATAATAATAATTTATAATTTATAATAATTTCAACTTAGTTTTTGACCAAAAATATTAGTGGAATTAATTAAAATTAATTACACTTATTAAGGTGAAATTAAGCTTAACTAAGGACTAAACCATAAAT
Organism: Viscum album; assembly: GCA_963277665.1. Taxonomy (NCBI): domain Eukaryota; kingdom Viridiplantae; phylum Streptophyta; class Magnoliopsida; order Santalales; family Viscaceae; genus Viscum; species Viscum album. Next base: position 1,890,208,749 of record OY728158.1, on the reverse strand, counting down.
TTAAGACCCAAAAAAACTTATACACTTGTCCAACACCCATTTTATGTCAATTATTAAGTGATTAAACTTCTATTATTGAGTTTTCTTAGTTTTTTATTACTTTTTTTAGGTAAAAATATGGGTACACTTAACTTGTTTTTAAAAATACAAAGTGAGTCCTTTCTCTTCCCTATAAAAATCCCCCACCTCTCCCACTTCTTCACACCTATAAAACCTCTTAGGTTCATCCAATATCTAAAAAAATTCACTTAAAATTTCCCTAAATTACTCCTTTAATCCTACCTTTTTGGAATAAATTCTTTCAATGAATCCTTTTGACACAAACCAAAAGGAGATACCCGATTAAGAGATAACACATTATCTCAAACTCCTTTCCTTTATTTTCCTTATCCATACCCTCCACTCTCTTTATTCCATTATTTTATGAAAAAAGTAGTATCATCAATATAATATAATTTCTTTATGTTAATTTTTTTACCTAAACATACACACAATTCTATCTAATGGGTAATGAACATACTGTTTATGTGTACGGTGAATTTCTACCTCACAAAACGATGACTGTTCAGTTTTCCTTACCACCTATCATGGTGGAAATTATGATGGAAAATATATTTATATATTAAATATTATATTTATTATTTCATTAATATTATTTATTCCTTTTACAACACATATCTTTTTTACTTTTCATTTGGTGTAAATATGATAATTTTTTTTGAAGAAGTGTGGACTACTACCCCCTTAAAATGATGTGATTAGTTCACACATTACATGGAATGTATTAAGTATGGGTTTAGTTAACTCATATGATATATATATAACATTATAATGATACTTTAATGTTATTTTATAAATATATACATATATTTAATTTTCTTTCTTTCTTTCAATACGATAATAAAAATGGAAACAGTGTCCATGTGTACGTATGGCTTACCGTCTCCATGAATGGTGTATTCCATTTAATAATTATATATTATATATATTATTATAATAAAAATATACTATATATACATTATATTTATATCATTTTTTACATTTTATAATCCTAATATAAGTATAAGGGCCAATGATATAACAAATTAAGACACATGCAAAGAATAAAGCGAATATTGTCCGAAGTGAAACCTTAACATATGATGGTTAACAAGAGGGTAATATAAGGTCATAATAAAACCATATATGGTATTATATATAATAATATTGTTATTTAAAATATTTAAAATAAATTTATATTTATTTTATAGGTGATTTGAACAAGTACAACAAGAGTCAAGACACACGGTAAGGGGATTTCATCTCACTTTTATTTCCGTAAGATGCATGATTTATTCACCACCCATTCCTTTTTTATAGTATATTTTCTACCCATTAATTTATTATATGTATCCTCTAATTAATATTATGGGTATTCATATATCCATTTTATGATATTTCTATGGGTTTAAAGTTTCAAAAGTTACCAAATCGGTAAAATAGTTTTGTCTCAATTTGCCTTCATTGAGTCTTGTATTTTGTTATGCACCTAAATTCTTTTTGAGGTGTATATACTTCCACTTTACATGTTATATAATTAATATATGTATTTTCATGATATTTTAAGCTTCATTTTATTTATTTTTCTTATATGGAGAGTATGATCCCAAGTAACCAAGTGTTAAGAGTTTATTGAAACAATATTATTGTTTTTTGAGATTGTTAATTATTATACTTCTTTGATGAAATATTATGACTCATATCTCAAGAAAACTCATGAATTTCCTTATACTATGGTTATTCAAGATATCCTCACATACTAGTACCATTTTTTCACTCTTTTTTACTTAATATAATGTTTTTAAGAAAAATATTACTCTCTCTCTCTCTCTTCGGTCAGAAATCTATTGTATTCAAAAAACAAGTTTTCAAAAATGTTTTCAAAAGATATTTGAATCCCATTTTCAAGGAAAAATGATTTTAAAAAAGTTTTATAGTTTTCAATACTTTATTTATTTATTTTTAAATCTATTTTAAAGAAAAAAAAATTTCGATAAGGTTTTATGTTTTAAAAAGCATTTTCAATGAAGAAAGGATATTTTCCTCAAAAAATATTTTTAAAATATCCTTCAAATTTAATTCCCATATATTATAAAATTAGTTGGTGTTACTTGTGCCTTTATAGGGAAATTATTAAATGTTTCCATTAATATTATTTCTATGAATGGATTAAGTTTTGATGGAATGATGTTTATGAAACCCATTTCTCTTTCACGGGTTTTATGATTTTGAAACCCGCTTCTATTCAAGGATTAGATACTTTTGAAACCTGTTTTTTTCATTGGTTATGTTTATGATCAAATGATTATGAAACCTATATTTTTCCATAGGTTATGATATGATTACATGTTTATAATACCCATTTCATTTCATGAGTTATGATATTATTATTTATGATCTTGTGGCACATGTATATATGATATCATTATGAGATGGTTGGGACCTAAATATCCTTATAATGCATTGGGTAAAGATTTATATCTCATGAGATAGACTTATATGGTCTTGAGAATGAACCTGGACTACTATGATTTCCATGGAGTGAACCATGACTACAAAGATGGCATGATAAGTGAATTTATACTACTAATATGTCTATGGAAGTGAACCATGACTACCAAGATGGTATGGGGAGTGAACCTCATTAGCACCACCCCTACAGATGTTGCAGAACATGATACCAATATAGAGGAACGGGAGGAGGAAGTTTCTATTCATAATATTTTTTACACCAAAGTGATTGAATAATGAGGTTGTACTTGAAACCAAATTATTTCAATGAATTTTGGGATTCCCTCAACTTCTCCAATACTGCCTCCTTGGTGATAATATACTAATGAAAAGGGAAAAGGTGTGTCTGTATCTCACCCACAACCCAAAGAGGTTGAAATCCTCACATTGAGGAAATGTTTTATCAACAAGAGTAAGATATGGTGGATTTTATAAAACTAAATGTAGTTATACTATGAGGAAACATCCCTATTGGATATGTTCTATAAGTGGAGTCTCACTTCACACTCCCAGCCGGCACACCTCAACAAAGCAGGTTCATCGTAGCAACTGAAATGGATTCAGAACATCTGTTGAACAAGTGGTACTAAAAAATAATATATTTTGACCCCACATAAACAATATATATGTTATTTCCTACATTGGGTGCACAACCAAATATAGTTCAAACACAACACCATAGGCTAGCCCCTATAGGTTACCCACAATGAGTAAAAGGTGAGCCACCATAGCAGGAAAAACCTATTATTCCCCTTGTTCAGGATCCTACCTAGTTAATAATTATTCCCCTATTCATAAACACTTTTGATAAATTAGAGGATCTATTAAAATATTTGTAGGGATTATGTAAACCAATACAACCATATAGGAAGCCATAACCGGAATGGGTTGATACAACTCTTCCCCCACCAAACTTTCGAAATCCTGTATTCCCATTATTCAATGGTTCAGGGGATCTGAAATAGAATCTAATTCACTTTGTGTCTCAGTGTGGCCCCATATTAGGGACACTCAAGAGGAAAGAGGCATATAAGATCTTATGTTTCATATAGAATTTATAGGGACCAGCCTTTACCTGGTATATAAGTCTACCATCCGGATTAATCAAAGGGTGGGAAGATCTTTTCTGAAAATTCCTTTATCAATTCAACTCTATCTTGAAAAATACAATAGTCCTAAATCTCTAAAAATTTATACAATGATAAAATGATAGGGTTTTGGATTTTATTGTTTGGTGGAAGAGTGGGACTAAATACCTGAACATGTAGCTTCTTTAAGAAGATTTATTGGTTCTATACATAAAGAATATTTGTGATGATCTTCGAACATTGATTATCCTAGTAAATTATCCAGGTCACTTTTGGGATATTGTTATAGTAGAACAAAGGTTGGAAGATTATATTTTGAAAAACAGGGATAATTATCATCCCATGATGGAATCTTGAGGGAAAAGGATGGGTAAAGAGGAAACTATAATGGTTAATTTAAAACTAGCATCTATGCCAGATCCAACTCCAAAACCCTCACCTCCTCACATGGAAACTCATACAGAATGGTATCATTAACAGCAGTATATCCTTCAGGATGAGAGAAAATAACCCAAACACTCCATGTTTGAGAATCAAAAGAAGAAATTTTATTCTTTCCAAGATAGAAAGTTTTTTATTACTTTTTAGTGACCATGGAAAATCGATTTCTAAAATTGTAGGAGCCCAAGAGAACTAATAAATTTGGCCTTGATGACCACCCATATTACTACTTCTGTAAATGACTTTTGGTTCATACCATATAGGATAGTTTCTTTTTCAAATATTTCTTGTAAAGGATGGTTGATTCTGGATAAGTGAAGGTAGGAAAACCTTGACCCTGAAGAGTAAATTTTTATTCAAATAAATAGTATTGATTACAAGACCTAAAAGGACATCCCAGGGGAAAAAATCTATGGGGGAAAAATTAATGAAGATTGAGGGCATCCCCATGAATAATATTAAACCCCATTGGTTTTAGGATATCCAATTTGTGGAGAAAAATACAGTTTGGTCCAGGGTGGTTCATTGAGGCCAAGTAGTCCGTGACTTTGTTTCCCTCCCTCTAAGTATGAATCACTTTAAATTCAGCACCTAGAATTTCACGGCAGTCCCTGACTGTATAATAAATTGACCAAGGAATCACCCCCATGCAGTTAAGTTCGTTATGCAACAACATTGAAGCTAGGAAAACCTCCAGTAGAGGTATTGTGTGTCTCTATTGCCACTCCAGAAGAAAATGGTTAATGGAAGGAAGTTACCAAAAATATTAAAAATAAGTTCATTGATTAAATGACTATAAAATAAATCAACAAGACTCATGTTATCCTATGAGAATATTTAAAACAATAGATTATTCACCTAGTTACTTCTACAATAGAACAACTGACTCTGTTAGTGCCAAACTTCTCCAAAGCCCAGTATTCTATGAAATGACATGGATAAAAGAGATGGAAATAAATACAAAATTATGAACTCACACTGAGGGAAAATATATCCCTAACTCTCTCAGAATTAATTCCTATATTCCTAATGTATGTGTGTCACCCCACCAAATGGTGCAATGGGAACCATCCCAAAACATTATATCGCGGGAATCTTCCCAACAGAAAAAATACTCAACATATGGAGAACTAGAATTTTGTTCAATTAATTTCATTAAATTAATGTATCCATCCTCTAATGATGAGTAGTCTTAAGAACTCAAATTCACTATGCTGAGGTCATAGAAGACAGAGAGGTAGGGGAAGACACGATCATGGTCTGAACCAATATCCCAGCCACATCCCCATCAGGGCCGTTTATACTTCCAATACTTGAGAAAAAGACCTTCGGTGAGCATAAGAAGAATAGGTAAATAACCCCACATTAAAAAGGGTGTCCCAATCTTGATAATTCTAGTAGATCAACTGGAATGGGTGCATCAATCCCATTATCCTGTATAGGCAGGTAGACCAAAACAGTCTAATCCAGAAGAAAATATGCCTTCAATGTCTGTGCAACCACTTGACTCATCTACCTTAGGCACATCAATACCTATAGTGGCTACTGGGTAGAATATCCCTATAGGAAAATATATGCCTTTGACTCAAAAATATGACTTCTTAAAGTATTTTTATATGGTTCTAATGAAAATTTCAATTCTATATGCTCTCAACATGCTAAAAGATCTAAAAGAATCACTTTTCAAGGCTTTACTAAGCCCTTAAGAGTTTTAAGATGAGGTTATTGGTGCTAAGATATATTTTGCACATATCATCCCTTAAAAATCTCATGCGGTTATTTATTTTACTAAACAAGATGGGAATGATATTATATTGGGACACATCAGGCCCCTGTATATATCTGTAAGATTATATTACTGTTGACACTGGAAAATGCGTCCCCAAGATATTCTAAATACTTCCATACAAGATTCAGGATCGTAGTCCATTTTTCAAGCTTCAATTTGACTAGTCATAGATCCTGAATGGAGTTATGCTTAAGGATTTATGGAAATTAGAAGTTGGGTTGGAAGATTGGTTCGTGAAGCCCATTCGCGAAGCTCCATCCATGATCTCGGAGCAGAGGAACTTGACCAGAGCCTCCACGAGTGTCGTGAAGTCCATGACGGTCGACTCCGAGGTTACGAAAAAACTTGAGGGAACTTGACTGGAGCCTCTTCATGCGTCATATAGGCCGATGACGATCGACTCTGTGATTACAATAAACTTGAGGGAACTCCCTCTAGTTGTGGAGCACAACTTCTTTCATGGCACCATTGTCTCTTTGAAGTGTGTATTTTTGTTTTTTGGTGCACTCTGCTGACCTCCATCGCCTATAAATAGCCGGATCACCCCCCTTCAGATGGATGGTTACACCGCCCCTTGGGTTGCCGATCTCCCATTTTGTGGAGCTCCCCAGCATCGTGAAGTGATGCCCTTCACAAAGGGCTCCACCCTTTGTCAAGGAGGTAGCTCATTCGGGTTTCTTGAGGTTCTTTGAGGTCCCTTGCTCTGCGAGTCCCTAAGCTCCATGAAGCCCCTTGCTCTACGAGGCCCCTTGCTTTGTGAGAACCTGAGCTCCGCGAATCCCCTTTGCTTTGAGAGACCGCATGCTCCGCGTGTAGCTTTCCTTCACGAAGCTTCTTCGCAATACCCCATGCTCTACGAGCACCTTTCCTCCAAGAAGATACTTCTCAAATACCTATCCTTCGAGAAGATCCTACCTTCACACCCACTGGTCCATACCGCGGTGGTTGCGCCCCCGCACCCCCGCTCGGGATCAGTGTCGGGATGTGGTCCTAGCCCTTTGGGTTGGTCCCTTCGCTACCGTCACTGACCCCCATGAAAAATGGAGAGTCACACTATGAACTTTTCGGGCCTGGTCCACATCATTTTCCATTGTGCCTTTATGTGCACCCACCCTAAACCTATGGAATACCAAGATTCGAGATACTCCTCTATACTCCATGAAATACCTTGAGTCGACATATTCCTCCTATTCCCTTTCACATATCATGAGTTGAGATTCTCATCTTCAATTCCCTAAGTACCTTGAGTCAAACCATTCCTCAAGCAACTCCTCCAAACCCGATAACTTGGATCATATTCCAAGTTGAACTAGAAAGGGCCGCTCTTGCATAAGTCCCAACACTAGCCATTTCTAGGCGCTTTATGCCTCATAGTCCTATCTATATGAATTTAAATTGTAGTACACCCTATGTGACAAACATAGGATGCCTATTGCTCCAAAAAAGTGATGCCTTATGCACCAAGCATAAGATTCCAATAGTCCTCTTTACATGAATATAAACAGTAGTACACCTTATATGACAAATATAGGATTCCTTATGTTCCAAGCATAATATGCCAATGGTCCTCACTACATGACTTTAAACTATAGCATGCCCTATCATTCAATAATAGGGTGCCTCTTATTCCAAATAAGATATGGCTTTTTTGATAAGAATAAGATCCCTCATGTCATGATTACAGTGGAATAATTTCAAGAGTGTTGTAAATCGTTCAAGCATTCCATCACTCCACCTCACGCTTTGTGTGTCCTTCATTCGGATCTTCATCCTCTTTCATGTATGAAGGGACCCCCTAATGGCCTGGTCACATGCCGCATCGGCTCACCTATCGTCCTGGGCCAATTCCCTGGAAGACTTTGGACGATGCTTAGATTCAGGTCCTATGTTTCAAACATGGTCAGCAGTCGACCCTCATTTGTTTGTCTCCATTTCAGGCTAATGCGATATGGATGTTGTGTTTCAAGCACGTTCAATAGTTATACTCCATCATCACACCACCCTCACTGCATTGCAAATTTTGGGCATGTGATTCACACTTTTCATCTCCCTTTGTTTGGACTGATTCTAATACCCTTGGTGTTATCCCGCTTGTGCACTAGTGCATAGGTTAAGGTCTCAATTATGTGCATCATCCAACCCGCCAGTGAGTTGGGATGCACTCATTGCCAGACATGAGGAAGACAATATGGGTATCATCCATACATAAGCCCCATCCACCATTACCGCTCCATAGTGGCACCCGGGCAGCTTCAATGCATAAGCCTCATTCATAGTTGTCGGTCCACAGTGGCACCCTAGGTAGTTTCCTTGTGTAAGCCCCATCAAACTTTTTCGCTCCTTATCTACACCTGGGATACTTCCTTGTATAATCCCCATTCACTATTACCACTCCACAGCGGTACCCTGGGTAGTTTCCAAGTGTATGACCCATTCAACACCCTTCATGGTTGCACCTTCGCACCATGATTGTCAGGTCAGTTGTTGCCTCTTATTTCTCGCACTGAGTGTGACTCACATGAACTTAGAGTAAATAGTGACCATGAGATCCTTCCTGGGCCACCTTATCATGTAAGCCCCAAATCCTTCCGAACTACGTGGAATTTGATCCTTTCCAAGGAAAGTTACATAGGAAGCCTCCATGAGGTTCAAGCCCAACACATACTTGGTCCCGACCATATTCATGTCATCTCACCAAACCCATTCCAAACTACACAGACTTTGATCCTTGCAAAGGCAAGGTACGTAGGAAGCCTCCACGAGGTTCAATCCCAACATCTACTGGTCCCGACCAACTTCACGTCGGTTCACCACACCATCCTGAACTATGTTTACTTTGATCCTTTCCAAGGAAATTTACGTAGGAAGCCTCCCTAAGGTTCAATCCCAACACATACTTGGTTTTAACCCCTTCACATCGGTTCACCTTTGTCCCGCATGATGCTAAAATACATCCACCATGCCTAACTACGTGGACTTTGATCCTTTCCACGGTAAGGTATGTAGGAATCCTCCCAAAGGTTCAATCCCAACCCCTATTGGTCCTGACCACTTCACGTCAGTTTACCACACCATTCTGAACTCCCTAAGGATCAATCCCAACACCTACTGGTCCCAACCAACTTCACATCAGTTCACCAGATCCTTCTAAACTATGTGGACTTTGATCCTTGCAAGGAAAGGTACGTAGGAAGCCTCCATGAGGTTCAATCCCAACACCTACTTGACCCTACCCCCTTCACGTCAGTTCACCTTTATCTCGCATGACGTTAAACCACAACCTTCATTCTGAAATACTTGGACTTTTATCCTTACCAAGGAAAGGTATGTAGGAAGCCTCCCTGAGGTTCAATCCCAACACCTATTGGTCCCGACCACTTCACGTTGGTTCACCACACCATTCCAAACTATGTGGACTTTGATCCTTTCCAAGGGAGGGTATGTAGGAAGCCTCCATGAGGTTCAATCCCAACATCGACTGATCCCAACCACTTCACATTAGTTCACCCTCGTCCAGCATGACATTAAACTGTATGACTACTTTTTGTCCATCATGACACCATCATGACCCTTTAGAACTACGAGGTTTGGATCCTTGTATCCTAGAAAAGGTATGTAGGAAGCCTCTACAAGGTTTAATCCCAGTCAACGGTAATCCTTTATGTCCCCCAAACAATAGTAATTCGTTGTGTCCCCTAAACATTGGTAATCCATTGTGTCTCTCAAATAGTGGTAAGTCGTTGTGTCTCTCAATCAGTAGTAAGCCGTTGTACCCCATTCAGTGGTATGTCGTCATAGTCCCCTTTACTGGGACCCACACCTTTGGTCTGTCCTAGTGGTGTCAGACCAAATCGGGCTAATATCCAGGCATAAGCCCCAACATATCTCTGGGTCTTTGTCCTTTGTGTTCACCCCTATTTCAAGCCTCACCCATTCGAAATGCGTGGGCTTTGATCCCTATCTCCTAGACAGGGTACATGGGAAGCCTCCTTGAGGTTCAATCCTAGCCAATGTTGAACCTGCATGTCCCCCTTTCTGGGGTAAATTTTCCCTGATCCTACCTTAGTGGTGTCCAGATCATCCTTTATGGTTTGAAATCTTCCCTTCCCGGGACACACCATCCTGGATCAGCTCTTATTGAGAGTTCTGATCCATCCACCTGGTAAACACTCCTAGTGCTCCCTCTTAGGGATGTACTAATCTGATCTTTCTCTATGGAACGTTCTGATCACTCTCATTCCATCTTCGCAAGATGTTAAACTCACAACATACCTCATGTTAAACATGAGATTCCTGAGGAAAACCTCAGAGGACACACCTTTGACGTAACCATCTCCTCAAGAGGTTAAACTCACAGCATACCTTGTGTTAAACACAGAAAGCTAAGGAAAACCTAGACGACATGCCTCTGGCATAATATACCCCTATATTGATGTGGGATGCCTCGGGTTCTGCACCCTTGAGATTACCTCTTATGAGGAATAATACAGGTTCCCCAACCTCCACGCATCCAAAGATGCTGAGACATGCTTAATGATGTCATCTACTTCGACTGAAGGTTGTCTCCCTATCAAGACCCCTTGGAATGTCTAGAAAGAATCATCATAATTAACCGGAGACCACAAAGATATAGAACCAGGAATGAGATTCATGAATAATGTCTTAATCTTTAAGGGAGACCTGGACTAGGTAACGAGTTTTGAGGAGGAATCCATAGAAGGAAGAACTGAAATCCCACCATCCTATTTCAATCAAGGAGAAAACATCCCTAAATAAGTGACGGATGTCACTCACCTTTGGAAAGCGATAATTCGGTGCAACATAAATGTGTGTCCCCCTAAAGGGACAGATGAGCGCACCCTGGAAAAAGCATCGGAAACAATGAAATTGACATCCTTAGATCTTTTATTGAAAATGGATCATGGGTAAACCCTATACCGGTTAAAAATCTTTTTTATTGGGGTATGATGAAGATAATTTATCCCCTTCCACTCTAATACATCAAGGGTATGATAAAATCGAATAGATTCCCCTAGGCTGCATTAAGATCAGAGCTCAGTTTGGAGATATGGTTTCCAACTCTGAGATCCTAGTCATCCAGAAAGATACAGTTTTCAATGTCTTCCTAGGAAGGACTTAGTTTCACCATGATATAGTGATCCCTTCCTCAAATCATCAATTCCTCAAATACTATAGAAATCGGAATATTGGTACTTTACATGGTGATAAAACTCTGTTTGAATCTTCTGAATCCAAATATATTGATGCAAGATTCTACTAGAGAGGGGGGAAACACCAAGATTGATGGTGTCTATAACACCGTGAGATTTTGTGAATTTTTTTTCTTGAATAAATTAATTACCATTGATGTCTTTCATTGCACTAAGTCAAACATTCATTCCACATGACACCAAATTGGCTTACACTACACACAACACTGACTTGGCTTATATTATACGCAACACCAAGTTAATCGTGAACTAAATGCAACATAAATTTTATCATTCTCAACATGGAACACAAATTTTAGCATAGATTACATGCAATATTGACATTCCTCAATGGATTTTTTAACACGGAAGACTGAGTTTTACCGAACAATAATAAATTATTAAAAATATTATCATTTAATATAATAAGATTTAACATAGATATTAATTTGGAGGTTCTAAATAGGATTAAATAAATTATGAAAATACATGGTTGAATTAATTAGTTATTAATTGATTATAAATGAATATAAAAACCAATTTAATAAACAAGAAATGTTTTTATAAAAACTACTTTTATGATCACAAAGGAATTTTATCCTGATAAATTATATTAATTACTATTGGTGAAACATATTAATGAAATATATATTTTATATATTCAATGAAATATTTTTTATGTTCATCTGATATATTTTATAATCATAAGATATGAACAAACCCAATATTTTTCATAAAAATCAATATTTTTGTAAAGGTAGTTTTACTGCCTTTTAATGGAGAACCTATTTTAAATATAATTTTTGAACCTTTTATAATTTAATATTTCAAAATAAACTTAATATTTTAAATATAAACATAAAAATTAGGTTATGGTGAATTTTTAGTATTTTTCTATGAAGCTTTATTTTTTTTATGAATAGTGAAAGATACTAAATTTTAGTTCAAAACTGTTTTTTCATATAATTTATTTCTAAGAATAAATTATATATTAAATTGGTTTTAAATTTTAATTAGATAAAGTTTTTATAAATTAATCTAATTTTTGTCATTTGAGTAAATTTCAATTTTAAATTTTATATAAAAACATAGAAAACTTTTAAATGTTTTTACTTTAAAAACTCATAGTGTTGTCCTATTTGCGGGATTAAATGTAAATTAATTTCTTCCACTTTTGTGATAATAATTTGATAATTTAGATTAAATATTTTTAATAATTATAATTTCTAATTTATAAAATGGTCAACTTAATTTTTGACCAAAAATATTAGTGAAAGTAATCAAAATTAATTACGATGATTAAAGCAAAATTAAGCTTAATAAGGGAATAAACTTTAAACTAAAGGTCACAAATGACCTATCCACTTATTCAGAACCCATTAGCTCACCATAATTCGTAAATTAACCTTAAAATATATATATATTTTTGGTTTTGGATAACTTTTTTTAGGTAACAACATGGGTATACCTAACTTGTTTCCAAAAATACCAAGTGAGTCATTTCCCTCCTCTATAAAAGGCCACCACCTCTCCCCCTTCATCACAACTCTCAAATAACATAGGGTTGGACAATATCTCACCAATAAACTTACCAAAATCTTTAAATTCCTCCTTTAATCCTCACTTTTGGCAGAAATCCAAGTAAGGAATCCCTTTGGTGCAAACCAAAAAGAGTTACCTGAATAAGAGGTAACATTCTTCCTCAAACTCTTTAGTTTTATTTTCTTTATCCACCACCTAAAATCTCCTTATTACAGGATTATAAAAGAAAAAAAATATACTAAATATAAATATATGTTTTTATTTTAATTTTTAGACCTAAAATTACACACACATTCATCTAATGGGTAACAAACATATTATTTATGTGTACGGAGAACTACCACCTCACAAAATGAGGATTATTTGTTTTTAATTTACCACCTTTAATGGTTGGAAATTATAATGGAAATGATATTTATATATGATATATATTATATTTAATAAGTATTTATTCTTATTTAATTCCTGTATAACACATTCCTTAATACTTTTCATCTTGTGTAAATACGATAATATCGTTTGTGGACATGTGGACTATCGCCTCCTCAAAGCGATATGATTTGTTCACACTCTACATGGAATGTATTAAGGATATTTAGTGAAATTATATGATATATATATATATATGATATAATAATTCTAATTTAATAATTACATATATACATATATGTTATTTTCTTTCTTTCTTTCAATACGACAATTAAATGGAAATAACGTTCATGTGTACGTGCGGCCTACCGTCTCCATGAATGGTGAATTCCATTACATACTTATATATTATATATATTATTATAATAAAAATATAATGAATATAAATTATATTTATATCATTTCTATATTCTATAAATAATTATATAAGTATAAATAACAAAGATATAACAACTTAAGACACATGCAAAAAAGAAAACGAATATCACCCAAAGCATAACCTTAACATGGAATTGTTAACAAGTGGTTAATATATAGTCCTAATAGAACCATATATAGTATTATATATAATAATATGGTTAATTTATAGATATATAATAAACTTTTATTTATTATACAGGAGGTTTGGATGAGTACGATGAGAGTCAAGACACAAGGTAAGGGAATTTCGTCTCACTTTTTATATTTGTGAGATACATGTCATGTTCACCACTATTTTCTTCTGTGTGGTGTATATAATGACCATGAATTTATTCTATTATTATTATTCTTAAATTTATGGGTATTTACATATCCATTCTATGATCTTTATTTCATGGGATTTATGTTTCAAATTTTACCAAACCGGTAAGATAGTTTTATCTTAATTTACTTTCCTTGAGTCTCATGTTTTTTATGCACCTAAATTATTTTTTTGAGGTGTATATACTCCTATTTTAATTTTTATATCATGAATATATTTATTTCATGATATTTTAATCTTTATGTAATTTCATTTACTTACATGGAGATTATGATCCCAAGTTACCATGTGGTATGATTTTAGTGAAACAATCTCATCGTTTATCATGATTGTTTATGATTATGATTTTATTGGTGAAATATTATGATACATATCTCAATAAGAATAATTTTCTTCCTTATCCTATATTTATTTAAGATACCTACATATATTAGTACCATTTTTCAACTATTGAGTACTTAATATAATTAATAAAATATTTTTAAGAAAAATATGACAGTATTTCTCTCTTCAGTCAGAAATCTATTTTATTTCAAAAACCATGTTTTTAAAAATGTTTTCAAATGATCCTTGAAGATAATTTAAAAATAAAATCTATTTTAAAAAAATTATGGTTTTAAAATATTTATTTATAAGTTATCAAAATTATTTTCAAATAAATGGTTTATAAAACATTTTCAAGCATTCTTTATAATTTTTCAAAGTGTTTTCAAAGAAAAAGGTTTTTAGAATGTTTTAAATCTTATTTTATATTTTTTAAAGGAAAATGGTTTTCAAAATTTTTTCAAGATTATTTTATAAGTTTTCAAGGAAAATGGTTTTAAATATGTTTTCCATATACTTTTATAATTTTTTAAGTAAAATGGTTTTAAAAAAAATTCAAGATTTATTTATAAGTTTTAAAGTTTATTTTCAAGAAAATGGTTTTTCAAAAGGTTTTATGTTTTAAAAATCATTTTACAAAGAAGAAATGATATTTTCATCAATAATTTTTTTCAAAATATATTTCCAATTTATTATTCATATAAGATGACATATGTTGATGTTACTCATTACCTTATAGGAAATCATCAAAACGTTCCATTAATATTATTTCTTGAATGGTTTATTTTTTATAGAATAATTCTTAAAACACATGTTTCTCTTCTATGGGTTATATGCTTTTGAAACATAATTCTTTTCTTAAGTAATTTTTTTTATAAAATGGTTATAAAACCTATCTATTTTCTATAGGTTATGATGTGATGAAATGTTAATGATATCCATTTCATTTCATGGGTTATTATTTGATGTTTATAAAAACCATCTATTTTCATGGGCCATGATATGATTAATGTTTTGTTGAACATGTATGTATGCTTTTCATATCCTTCTATGAAAAATAATAAAATTAATTTTAGACAATTTTAAAAAAATTATTTTATAAATAAAACTTAATTTTTGAATTTATAGTATCAAAATTATATTAGGGTGGTTTTTTGGGATTTTTCTGACAAACTTCATTTTTGGATGAATAGTGAAAAATACTGAATTTTAAATCAAAATTGTCTTTTCATCTGATTTATATATATAGTAAAATTATATTTTAATTTGGTTTAAAAGTATAAATATATCAAATATAAATCAATTAATTCAATTTAGGTAATTGGAAATAATTTTACATTGAAATTGGATATAAAAACATAACAATCTTTGAATCATTTTTACTTTAAAACCCCGCAATGTCGTCCTATCTACGTGATTAATTTTAAATTAATTTCTTCCACTTATATGTTTGTAATTAGGAAAAATGGATTCCATATTTTAAATAATAATAATTTCTAATTTATAATAAGTTCAACTTTGTTTTTTACCAAAAAAATTATTGAATGCAATTAAAATTAATTATAGTGATTAAGGTAAAATTAAGTTTAACAAGGGAATAAACATCAAACATAAGGGCCCAAATAACCTATAAACTTGTCCATAACCCATTTCCTGGAAATATATCATCCATAAAACTTACCTTATTTAGTATGGTTTGTTTTTTATGACTTTTTTTAAGTAAAAACGTGGGTACACCTAACTTGTTTTCAAAAATGCCAAGTGTGTCTTTTCCCTTCCCTATAAAAGTTCACCACCTCTTCCTCTTCTTCATACCTCTCAAACCACTTAGTTTTAGACAATCTATACCTAATAAAATTTCCGAAAACCCTTAATTCCTCCTTTAATCCTCACTTTGGTCAAAAATCCTTCTGTGTAAGCCCTTTGGTGCAAACCAAAAGGACTTACCTGATTAAGAGGTAACACCCTCCCTCAAGCTCTTTTCTTTTATTTTTTTCTCCACGCCCCCACCCCCACCCCCCAAATCTCATTATTACATGATTATACAAAAACACAAGTATAAAAAATATAATTAGATTTTTTTTATTCTAATGGTTCTACTTACACTCCCACACACTTCCATCTAATGGGTAACGAATATATTGTTTATGTCTATGGTAAACTACCGCCTCACAAAACGATGATTGTTCATTATTCATTTAACACCTATTATGGTAGGAATTATGATGGTCACTCTGTTCATATATAATATATATTATAATTATTATTTATTTAATCTTATGTAATTATTTTATAACACATAACATTATACTTTCCATTTTTTGTAAATACGATAATTTCATTTGAGAAAGTGTGGATTGTCACCCCCTCAAAGCGATGTGATTAATTCATTCCTTACATGGAATATATTAAGGATGTTATTAGTTAAATTATATGATATATATGAAATAATAATTAAACTGTAATTATAATAGATACATATACACATATATTTTTTTACTTTATTTCTTTCAATACATTAATAAAATGGAAGCAGCATTCATGCGTACATACGGCCTACTATCTCCATGAACGGTATGTTTCATTTTCATAATTATATATTATATAGATTATTATAATACACATATAATTAATATAAATTATATTTATATAATTTTTTATATTTTTGAAATCATTATATAAGTATAAGGATCAAATATATTACAAATTAGGACACATGCGAAAAACAAAGCGAATATTACCCAAAGTGTAAACTTAACATGTAAATGTTAACAAAATAGTAATATAAAGTCATAATAAAACAATATATGTTATTAAATATAATAATATGGTTCTTTCATATATTTATAATAAACTTATATTTATTATACATGAGGTTTTCATGAGTACGACGAGAATCAAGACACAAGGTAAGAGAATTTCATCTCACTTTTTATATATGTGAGATACATGCCATGTTCACCACTCTTTTATTTTTCATAGTGTATATACTAACCATGAATTTTTTATATTATTATAACTCTTAAATTTATGGGTATTTACATATCCATTTTATTATATTTCTTTCATGGTTTATATGTTTCAAAAGTTACCAAATCGATCAAAAAAATTTGTCTCAATTTTCCTTCTTTGAGACATATATTTTGTTATGCACCTACATTCTTTTTTGAGGTGTATTTTCCATGTTATATCATGAAAATAATTATTTTAATCATATTTTAAGCTCCATATAATTTCATTTTCTTACATTTAGAGTATGATTCAAAGTTACCAAGTGGTAAGTGTTTATTGAAACAATATCATCATTTATCGAGATTATTTATGATTATGATTCCATTAATGAAATATTATGATCCATATCTCAAGAAAAGTCATGTGTTTTATTAAAATATGTTTATTCAAGATATATACATGTATTAGTACTATTTTACCACTCTTTGGTACTTGATATAAATAATAAAATGTTTTTATGAAAAAATTGATTGTATTTCTCTTTTCGGTCAGAAATCTATTTTTTTCAAAAACCATGTTTTCAAAATGTTTTCAAGATTATCTTATAAGTTTTCAATGAAAATGGTTTTAGAAATTATTTCAAGCCTCCTTTATAAGTTTTGAAATTATTTTGATATAAAATTGTTTTCAAAATGTTTTATGTTTTAAAGAGCCTTTTCCAAAGAATAAAGGGTATTTTCCTCAAAAAAAATTTAAAAGATATTTCAAAATTATTTCCAATAAAAGATAACATCCATTGGTGTTACTCATAACTTTATAGGGAAATTATTCAATTTTTTTATTCATATTATTTATCTGAATGATTTATGTTTTTATGGAATGATATTTATGAAACCTATTTCTCTTTCACAAGTTATATGTTTTTGAAACCCACTTCTTTTCACAAGTTATGATTTTAATGAAATGATTTTGAAACCTGTATCTTTTTCCATGGGTTATGATATGATTACATGCATAGGATATCCATTTTCATTTAATTGGTTATGATATGGTTGTTTATGATTTTGTGGCACATATATTTATTATTTCATTATGATATGGGTGGGTCTTATATCTTCATCCAATGCATTGGGTAAATATTTATATTTAATGAGATGGACTAAGATGGTCTAGGGAGTGAACCTTGAATAATAAGATGGCTATGGGAGTGAACCATGACTACCAAGATGGTATGAGGAGTGAACTCATACTACTAAGATGGCCATGGGATTAAACCATTACTACCAAGATAGTATGGGGAGTGGATTCGTACTACCAAGATGTCCTTGGCAGCGATGTATTGACTACTATAGAAATTATTTTATATTCTTATGTGTTTTACACAATTCCATGTATTATTATTATGTTATGATTTCATGTCTTATGTTCTTTATTTCCTTATGATTCATGTCTTATCAACTTCCAATCTTTATTCCATGATTGATGTATATAATCTTTTATATGCAGGGTAAGATATTCTATTTTCATGATCATATTAATCTACCCTTATTCTCATATTTATGCTTACATGTATCCCTTGTTTACCCTTACTGATCATCTGAGATAACCCCTTTTTATGTTTCCTTCCCCAAGTTATGAAGATATTTATTATGTTTTATGGGTTTAATAATGGTGCTAGTCAAGAATAACCTAGTGGGAGATAATGTAGCTCACTTTTGTATCAGTGTTTATGTTTCCAAGGTTCCAAAGGCACTAGAATAGTATAGTCTTTGGGAGTATGTTTGTATAATATTTTAATTATTCTAAAAAATTTATGTAATTTAAATGTATTAAAAGATATGGTCGCTATATTTGATATCATAGAAAAGTTTTAGTTAATCTTTTGGAATCTAGGATGAAAAAACCTTAGTGACAACCCTAAGTGAATGTATAAGGGTAAGACTAAGGATAAGTAAAAGTATAGGTGAATGTCCTAGAATGTTTATAAAGGATAGAGCGAGGGTTTACTAGAAATATATCCATGTCTGGATACTACAAGTGGATTTAGATCTATCATAGATATACCTAGGGGTAATAACATTTCCAAGGTGTGTTGAATGCAACTTAGCACAACCTAGTACAAAAAAATGGGCCTCGATGCACACCTGGTTTGACACTCCTGGGGGATATGCTTTCAGAATAAAACATCATAAAGGATTTAAATAGATGTTGTCTATGAGTAACCTGGGATAATCCTAAGGTGTCATAGATTACAGAAGGTTTCATAATTTAGACATCCTATAAATGACTATTCATGATTATGTAGTTCCTATTTATAATAATTATTTCTTACTCTATGATTTTGGTTTTATTCAATGGTTGTAACATGAAGGAATTTTATTACTGGTGATTATTATGAAAAATGAAACTATTTTATTTATGAGTAACCGAATTCTATGGGAGCTAGAATGAAAAATCTTGTTGTTATGCTCACCCATATTTCTCAAGTTATAAATCATGGTGTACTTCCAAATGATAAAATTAGGGAACAACATTTCATTTAGTCCTTCATGAGGAAACACCCACCTTATTTTAGAGGGTCTTTTGATCCACTTGTTTCTAAAAAATGGATCGGTACTAATGAAAAGATATTCTCTGTTCTCCATTTTTTGGAGCATGAGAAATTTGTTTTAGTAGTTTATAATTTATAAGGTTAAACAGACCAATGGTGGACTCTAATCAAGAATACGAGGAAGCAAGATGAAATTGAATCCATGGATTATGATGATTTTAAGAACTAATTTTTCTAGAAGTACTTTCTTCAGATTCTTTATACAAATATGGATATAGAGTTCCTTGAATTGAAGAAAAGGGATGATGAATATCTTGGTACCTACAAGGATAATTTCAAAAGACATGTGAGGTACACTTTAGGAATTCTCATCCAATCCGAAAGTAAAGTTGATAGGCTATTCAGTGGATTAAAGACAAGTCTCATAAGTTCATTTTCCATAGGATACTTTAGTAGCTAAGAAGAGATTGTGCATTGTGAAATCAAGATTGAAATATAGGTTGGTGTCATGTATCAATATCATGGTTTTGAAAAGAAAAGAAATATGGATTTTAAAGGAAAATATAAAAACCATGAAGAGAAGAAGATGATCTTTAATTTATGCTCTATGTCTGGAAAGAATAAAAAAGGAAATTTCTTTAAGGGGGATAATAAATGTTTTAAGTGTGGAAGGGAAGGACATCGATCATTTTATTTCTAAAGTGATTGGAAAAAGATAGATAATGGTGCTAATGGAGAAAAAACAGCACAGAATCCACCTCCCATGCTTCATTGCTACAAGTGTAAGGAAAATGGGAATTATTCTAACCAATGCCCAAACCCAAGGGCTGATGATGATGATCGACATTAGTAACCTCTTAAGAAAAGGGACAAGGAGAAATCTGATGAAATCATTATTTGGGAATATGGTTGCGATAACAATGTGGTGAAATTTACACTTATCATCCACTCTAGAACTTCTAATATCTTATTTGATTCTGTAACAACCCACTCTCTCATATATAAAGAATTTTAAAAGGGTGTTAATATTCCAAAAAAAACCATTAGATGTAGAATTAGAATTGCAAAACCCTAAAGGTACAATGATTTCATCCCAAGTATTAATACCTCTCCTATTGATGTTTTTGGGAATGTGATTCCTAAAAATCTTATCATTATTCTTTTGGTTGAATTTGATATCGTATTAGGAATATATTTTATTTCTCTATATAAATACAACATTAATTTCTAAGGAATTGAAATTAAATTTTGAGATTTTAAACCCTCCTATGATCGTCCATAGATGTGATGATAAGTATGAAATTTCTATGGAGATTATAAAAAATGTATGGGTCTTAATTCACATTGATAAGGGTTTTTTATCTCAAGTGGTTGGGGAGAAAATTGACATCGATGATATGCCTATTGTTTAGGAATGTTTGGATGTATTTCTAGAAGATTTTTGTAGAATTCCACTAAAATGTGAAGTTGAGTTATCAATAGAAATAATACATGTATCCATGCCAATTTCAATGACTCCATATAGAATGGACCTAATTGAGTTTTAAGAATTGAAGAAGAAAATAAAAGAAAACCTTGATAATGGATACATTCGGCCAAATGTGTCACCTTGGGGTGCATCAGTTGTTTTTTTGAATAATAAAGTTTGATCAATGAAACTCTGCATTGATTATCAGGAATTGAAAAATATCACAATTAGGAACAAGTATCATCTTCCTCATATTGATGACTTTTTTAATCAACTGTGTGGGGCTCAATACTTTTCCAAGATTTTTCCTTCATTCTGTATATCATCAATTGAGGGTCAATAAGGATGATATACCCAAGATGACATTCTATACAAGGTATAGACACTATGAATATATAGTGATGCCTTTTGGTCTTACTAATTCCCCTATTTTCTTCATGGATTTGATGCATAGATTATTTAGATATTGCCTTGATATGTTTGTGGTAGTCTTTATAGATGATATTTTTATCTATTCAAAGAAAAAGTTAGTGCATGAAGGTTACTTGATAATTTTACAAAAGACCCTAATAAAGGATAAACTATATTAAAAACTTGAAAAGAGTGAATTTTGGATGAAAATGGTTTCATTTTTGGGTAATATAATCTCAATAGAGAGTATTACAGGAGATCCATAAAAGAGGAAGTCTATTTAATGTTGTCTTAGACCAACCATGGTGAGTGTGATCCATATCTTTCTTTATTTAGATGGATATTATGGATGATTTGTGGATAATTTTTCATGACTGTCTAATATTATGACCAAGTTAACTCAGAAAGGTGCCAAGTTATTCTATACAAAAGAATGTGAGGAAAATTTCAAGAAACTAAAGAGAATATTATTTAGTGAACCTATTCTCACATTACCCTATAATGGAGAAGGGTTTGTAATATTTATTGTGCATCCAAGAAGGAATTGGGATGTTTTCTTATATAGAATAACATTTTTATCACTTATGCCTCATGAAAATTGAAGATTCATGAGAAAAATTACCTAACTCGTGATTTAGAGCTAGCAGGGGTAATTTTGCATTAAATATATTGAGGCATTATCTTTATGGAGAAAAGTGTGATATATATACCAATCATAAAAGTATAAAATATATATTCACACAGAAGGAGTTGAAAATGTTCCAAAGAATATGGATATAGATGATAATGGATTATCACTACTCAGTACACTACCACCCTTAAAAAGCGAACAAGGTGGGTGATGCTTTGAGTCAAAATGATCAAGCTAGCTTATCTATGATAAGTATCACAAAAGATCCAATATTTCTTGATTTTCAAAGGATGGATCTAGAAATCCTGAAATAAGGGGGAAAATATTATCTTTCTCAAATGAATGTTCAACCCTTTGTCCATGTGAAGATTAAATAGGTGCAAAAGGAAGATTTGGAGCTACAAAAAAAGGTTATAAATGTTATTGATTTTAACCTTTATCTTGATGTAATGATAAGGTGTAGAAACCATGTATTTGTTCCTTCTATATCAGATTTGAAGAAGGATCTATTAGAGGAAGCTCATAGTTCTTCATTATCTATTCATCCTGAAAGTATGAATATGTATAGAGATTTGAAAGAATACTTCTGGTGGGATGGCATGAAGAGAGATATCGTATAGTTTTTATCTCGGTGCTTAGTATACCAACAAGTTAAGGCTGAAAGAAAAAAATTCAAAATGGATGGTGTATCCATTACCCACACCACCATGGAAATGGGAGAACATCACTATGGATTTTGTCATTGGACTCCCTAAAACCTCTAAAGGGTTTAATTCTATATAGGTTGTAGTTGTTCTCCTTACAAAGTCATCACACTTCATTGATATTAGAGAAGACTTCTCTCTATATCAGTTTTCCAGGATATATATTAAGGAAGTGATAAGGTTGTAAGGAGTGCCACATTCCATTGTATCATATTAGGATCTGAGGTTTACCTAAAATTTTTGGAGATGTCTTTAGAAATAACCTAATATATAATTGAGTTTTATCACTTCTTATAATCCTCATATAGATGGTCAGTCTAAAAGAACAATTCAAACCCTATAGGATGTTTTGAGATCTTGTTCTCTGGATTTAAAAGGTGGTTGGGATAAACACATTCCTCTAATTGAGTTTTCTTAAAATAATAGATTTCAATCAAGAATTCATATGGAACCTTATGAAGCCATCTATGGGAATAAATGTAGAGATCTAATGTTCTGGGATGAATTTGGATAAAGAAAGATATTGGGACCTGATATCTCTGAAGAAATGGCATAGAAGGTTAGAGCCATTCAGCAGTATATCAAGGCAGCTCAAAGTCGGCGAAAAAGTCATGTTGATAACTGATGGTGTGATATAGAATTTGAGGTTTGTGAGAAGGTGTTTCTATGAATCTCTCCATGGAATAAATTTGTGAGGTTTGGGAATAAATAGAAACTAAGACCTAGGTATATCATTCCCTTTGAAATTCTTAATCACATCATGATGGTAGCCAATCACTTGGAACCTCCTCCAAATCTCTCTCAAGTCCATTGTGTGTTACATTTATCTCCCCTGAGGAATTACATACCTGACCATTCACATGTACTGAACTCAGAGGTCATACCACTGTATAAGGATCTTTCTTATAAAGAAAAAATAGTTGAAATTATGGATCGATCAAAGAAATTTTTGTGAAACAAACCACTCACCTGGTCAAAGTCACGTGGATAAATCACCTAGTAGAGGAATTTATGTAGGAACTTTAGGATTTTATGAATCATAAGTATCCTCATTTTTTTACCCAAATGATGAATTTTGAGGGGAAAATCATTTAGAGGGGGTAGAATGTAACACCCTGAGTTTTTATGGACCATTTAATTAAAATGAGGTATTTGATGTATTTTATTTCAATAATTAAAACAATCATTTCACATAAAATAGAATTTTCTTGCACTACATGCAACACTAAATTATTTTAAGCTACATGAAACACTGACTTGGCATGCATTAAATTCAATACTGAGTTTCTACGAAGAATAACTTTATTATTATAATTATTTAAATGAGATAGTTATAACATATTCATTAAAATTATTAATATTAATAGTTATAACTAATTTTAAAATTTATCATGGTTTTATATAAATATAAAATATTGATAATGAAAAATATAATTTTTGGTTAATTATTTATATATTTAAAAATATTATTTTCTTAAATAAATGTTTTTTCATGTCCTTATGTGAAAAATAATAAAATTAATTTTATACACTTTAATAAATTGAATTTTATAAATTAAACTTCATTCTTGGATTTAGAATATCGAAATTATCTTAGGGAAATTTTTTTGGATTTTTCGAGAAACATCATTTTTTGGATGAATAGTGAAAAATACTAAATCTTAATTCAAAACTGGTTTTTCATCTAATTTATTTATATTGTTAAATTATATTTTAATTTTGTTTTAAAGTATAATTATATCAAATATACATAAATTAATTAAATTTAAGTCATTGGAACCAATTTCACATTGAAATTGAATATAAAACCATAGCGAGTGTTTGATCATTCTTACATTAAAAACTCACAATGTCATCCCGTCTACATGATTAATTTTAAATTAATCTCTTCCACTTATATATTTTTAATTTGTAAAAATTGATTATATATTTTTAATCATTATAATTTATCATTTATTATAAGTTCAACTTAGTTTTTTACCAAAATTATTAGTGAATATAATTAAAATTAATTACAGTGATTAGGGTAAAATTAAGCTTAATAAGGGAATAAACCTTAATATTAAGGGACCAAATGACCTATCAACTTGTCAAAAACCCATTTTTTGGACTTATTTCAGCATTAAACCTTCCATTATTTAGTTTTTTTGGTTTTTTATGACTTTTTTTTGGTAAAAACGTGGGTACGCCTAATTTGTTTTCAAAAATGACAAGTGTGTCCTTTCCCTTCCATATAAAATTCCACCACCTATCCCTATTCTCAACACCCCTCAAACCACATATTTTTATCCAATATCTACCCAATACAATTCTTATAAACCCTAAATTACTCCTTGAATCCTCCCTTTGATTATAAATCCACCCAAGGAAGCCCTTTGGTACAAACTAAAAGGACTTACCTGATTAAGAGGTAACACCCAACCTCAAGCTCCTTTCTTTTATTTTCTTTCCCCACCCCCTCAACTATACTTATTAAATTATAATACAAAAAAAATATTCTAAATATACTGATATTTTTTTATTCTAATGGTTCTATCTACACTCACACACACTTTTATCTAATGGGTAACAAACATATTGTTTATGTGTATGGTGAACTATCACCTAACAAAATGATGATTGTTCATTCTTCCTTTACCGAATCTCATGGTGTAAATTATTATGTAAACTATATTTATATATGATATATATGATAATTATTATTTAAATAATATTATTTAATTATTTTACAATACATATCTTTATACTTTCCATTTTTTTTCAATACGATGATTTCGTTTGTGAAAGTGTGGACTACTGTCCCCTTAAAACAATGTGATTCATTCACACCTTACATGGAATGTATTAAGGTTAAATTTATTAAAATTATATTATATAAATGAAATTATAATTCTATTTTAGTTCTAATATATACATATATACATATATTTCATTTACTTTCTTTCTTTCCATATGTTAATAAAACGGAAGTAGCGTTCATGCGTACGTATGGCCTACCGTCTCCATGAATGGTGTGTTCCATTTTCATAATTCTATATTATATATATTATTATAATAAAAATATAATAAACATAAATAATATTTAAGAAATGGATTACATTCTTTAAATCATGATATATGTATAAGGACCAAAGATATAACAAATTTATACACATGCGAAAAACAAAAGAAATATTACCTGAAACTTAACCTAAACATGTAATTGTTAACAAGAGGGTGATATAAACTCATAATAAAACCATATATGGTATTATGTATAATAATATGGTTATATAAAATATGTTTAATAAACTTATATTTATTATACATGATGGTTGAATGAGTACGACGAGATTCAAGACACAAGGTGAGAAAATTTCATCTCACTTTATATATTTGTGACATAAATGCCATGTTCACCACTCTTTTCTTTTCAATGGTGTATATAATGCCAATTAATGTATTATATTATTATTAATATTAAATTTATGGTTATTTTCATATGCATTTTATGATCTTTATTTTATGGGGTTTATGTTTCAAAAGTTACCAAATCGGTAAGATAGTTTGGTCTCAATTTTCCTTCTTTGAGACATATGTTTTGTTATGCACCTGAATTATTTTTTGAGGTGTATTTTACATGTTATATCATAAATATCCTTAATTTTATGATATTTTAATATCTATTTAATTTAATTTTCTTAAATGGGGAGTATTATTCAATGTTAACAAGTGGTAATATTTTATTGAAACAATCTCATCATTTATCGAGATTGTTTATGATTATGATTCCATTGATGAAATATTATGATCCAACTCTCAAGAACACTCATGAGTTTTCTACTCCTCTATTTATTCAAGATATATTCATGTTTTAGTTTAATTTTTTCACTCTTTTTTATTTAATATAAATAAGAAAAAAATTAAGTAAAATCTGACCATATTTCTCTTTTCGGTCAGAAATATTTTTTATTTCAAAAACCATGTTTTCAAAAAAAAATCATGATTATATTATAAGTTTTCAATGAAAAGGGTTTTCAAAGTTATTTTTAATTTTTAAAATTATTTTCAAAGAAATATTTTTTTAATTTTTTATGTTTTAAAGATCCTTTTTAAATAATAAAGGATATTTTTCTCAAGAAAAGTTTTTAATATATCTTTTAAAATTATTTCCCATCTAAGATGACATTTATTGGTGTTATTCATGGATTTTTTGGGAAATTATTCAATGTTTCCATTCATATTCTATCTCTAAATGGTTTATGTTTTGATGGCATGATGTTTATGAAACCCATTTCTCTTTGATGGGTTGTATGATCTTGAAACCCACTTCTTTTCATGGGTTATTCTTTTGATAAAATGATTATGAAACCTACATCTTTTTCCAGAGGTTATGATATGATTACATGTTTATGATACCCATTTCATATCATGGGTTATGATATGATTGTTTATGATTTTGTGGCGCATGTATGTATAATTTCATTATTTTAAGATTTTGTGTCCTAGAACCAACGGGTTTTACTTTAATTATATAAATATTTAATGTATTATTAAATATTGTTCATTATTCTATATGACTATGATGTAATAATGTCTTATAGTATTTGTTGCATTGATAAGGTCATGGAAGTTTCCCTCTATGATGAGAACCTTGAAATGATATAATAATATTATTAAATATAGTTCTGTGGTTGGATGACATACTATGATGGGACACATAGCATGCAGACCGTCAGGTGTGAGTACTCATAAGAATATGAGACTTTCTCTCATGAATTTCGCACTTAGTAATCTCTAAGATATGAGATTATGAGAAAAGACTCACCAGTAGGAATTCTACATATTTTTGTGTCATCGGATATTTCTATCTGCGAGCATGTGTAATGATCCTTAGACTTCAAAATTATCATTAATATATATCACGACTTAAGAAGTTTGATTTACTGACAAAAACCATTACACGGACAATTAGTGGGAAGTAGGGTATGTTGGGTGCATCACGAGTGGCATGTTATTAATGGATAAGTCAAGGATGGATTTGTACCTTCCATTTATGGAAGTTGATATCTCAGCCTTTTGATTGAAATAGAACCGTCATGAAAAATTACATGGCCATGGTGTAACGACGTGTTTATTTTAGGTAGTCAAATAACAACATATCAAGCATAAAAGTTAATGAAACAATCATGAAACTTTCTTGATGAGATATCGCGACAAAGGGATTATATTACATAGTGAGCATTCTTATGTGGATGTCATTTCTGTGACTTTATGTTCTTTCTCTTGGGTTCCTTGACCCATTGTTCTAAATTACTCTTGGACTTTAGGCAATCCCACCAAATTCCAACGAGAAAGAATCCTAGAGGGTCACACACTAAGTGTTTTTGGTGGGCTCGGTTAAATTCTATTTGAATTTAATTAATGAAATAAATATTATTCTCAAGACCGTGGAATAATTTTATTCAAGTTAAAATTATTTCATAAATTAAATAAAATATATTTATTTATTTTATTGAACATTTGAAAAATATTTATTTACTAGTTTGTAAATAAAATATTTATTTAAGAGAACAATTTATTTATTTATTTATTCGAGTGTTTAATAAATGGAAGTGGAGTTTTAGCAGACCAAGGTTGGTTCAGTAGTAAAATAATTATTTGAAAGATGGTAAATAATTATTTAACTATTTGGAACAAATTAAAATAACGTTATTGTTATTTTGTGATGCAGAATTTATAATTCCATTTTGCGCAAGTTGGCGCACCATATATAATAACGCAGTACTATTATTAAATTTATGGGTTTTCTCTAAGTTCATGAATGTATTTAATTGTTGTTATGCAATTAAATTTTCTAAATGAAATTCCATCTATATAAATAGACAAGTATGCCAATTGTGCCACACACCACACCACATGCCTGGTGAATTGAGAATTGTTGATCCAAACAATTTCTCTCTTGAATCCTCTTCTCTCCCCTCTCAAGAACGAGAGACGTTCTTCAAGGCCAAAGAACAAGCGACCAAGAACGACTGATATAAGACACTTGCTTCGCTGTGCTAGCACATGGAAAATGAACAGTGTCGATCGGAGGCCATCGGAACATGTGTGGATCACCACTAGAGGTATTATAGTTTGAATCCTTAAAAGCGCAACGAGATAATCTGGAAGGGTCATTCTGGATGATCAACATCATCAACGAAGAAAAATACCAAATATCCAGGTATTATTTTTCTTTATGAAATTAATTAAACTAATTATAAACATGATGTGCAATATCCTCTATAAAGGTTTCGTGTCTCTTTCTTATTTATCTAAGTCTTTGATTATATTCTGTGGAGACTGGAGTTCATCGTCGTATTGATCTTGGAATAATCATTGATCATGGTAAAAATCAAAGTTGGGTGTTGTTCCAACCACGCTTCCTCTGCGCCCGGAACCTTCAAGTGGTATCAGAGGGGGTTACATCATAGTTTATAATTATTTAAATATTTTTTTGATTAATTACGCATTTAATAATTTAGTTGTTTCAATTCAAGTTAATCGTTCAGCAAATCTGAATATCGAGATCTATTTTTCCTCTTTCATTTCTCGTTCACTTTACAGATTTGATATTTTCTTTTAATTTTGATTAAAATAAAATAGAATATCTCATCTAGAGATTCCAAAGCTTCCTAGTCGTACAACACCAGAACACATGGCGTGTATTCGGAAGTACATGTTGTGTAGTCGATATTCAATGCATCGGACTGGTTCTCCAAAACAAGTCATGTGTTGGAGTGTTTCTATATCTTAAATGACTCCATGTATTGACCAAGAACATGTGGCATGTGGTTTCCATATTACACACCGTGTGGCCCAATGGACACGGTGTGTAGTTCCTTCAGGTTAGTTTTGGATCGTGTACCCTATACACGGCTTGCCAGGATGGAGACCATGTAACGAGTAACTACATGGCGTGTGGCCCACTGGACACGCTGTATACTCCAAATATTTTTGAAGTATACTCACACGCTGTGTCCCTGGGCATGTACTTCGGATAGACAGTGAAAAATAGTACATGTCATGTAGTTGGAACTACACGTTGTGTACTCATCCAAATTATGAAGATTTATTAAAATTTATTATTATATTATACAAACCCTTGAGACATGTACCATCATGAGGGAATAAATATGAGGCACAACACGTGATAGGTGTTTTATATATATGTGTTTAATTTAACATCTGTGTAATGTTCATTTATACTCATTGGGTAGTTATGAATAGGAATTCATTAGGTTTACTCCAAGTTACAAGTTACGTACAAAGATAATTTTAAATGAATTTATTTTTTTTAAATTATGATGGATGATGATCTCAAGGAAATTCAGAAAAGGGTTTAAGATAAAAGGATTGATTAATTAAAGATGATAATTAATTTATTCGAGAGTGATTTATCTTAAACAAGAATGATTTAAGAATTGATTTCTAGTTTTATTTACGCATAAATATTGTTGCATGTATGGATGATCATGATCTAGACCAAGACCTTTGTATGTAGATGGTTTCTTTTAATTTATTTATTTGAATTAAATTTGTTGACCTGTGAGCCTTCTCCTCATTAATATGTAGGGCTTGTGTGCCCAAGGTTTATTTTATGTAAAACCCCCTTTTACCCCTAACCTACATGTGAGTTAAAAAAAAGGTCATATGTAATGTATGGAACTCCCAAGATATTGTAGGCGGTTCAAGATGGATCCGAGACGAAACCAATCCCAGGAGATACAGACGTGGGTTGGTGGAAGTTGTAAACACGAACCCAAAAGGTTCAAGGTGTTTCTCCCATAGGCCAGGGTTAGTTTATCAACCGCTAGATAAACTAACCATTAGAAAAGCTTATGATCATTCCATTTACTTTATTTTATTTCTTGAATGGTTTATCATTATGGATTTTTTGTCACAATTACATAATTAATGAATTAAACAAGCATGCAAGATGGAACTAAAATAAAACAGACTTATGCGTAAATATTATCAAGACATGGTTAATCACTTAATTAAGTTCCACTTAATATTAACAAGAATTTTAAAATGATAATAAGCAATTCACACATAAGACATAAAAACCCCTCAAATAAAATATTAATACATAACAAACCTTCGGCTACTTGATTAAGGGAAAAACTCAATAAAACTATGTATTTGACCAACCCTTGTTGAGACACTTACTTTTATACATGAATACCTTATCAAAGGTTTCGGGTTGACTTAACCATATTACATCAAGAGGAGTATCCCTTGCTAGAATTGGTGTAATATTGGAGGTAAGAGTTGAGGAAATCCAAATTCATGATTTCAGGATTGAGGAGTCCACTCAACATATCAAGGAGCTTCAAGCCCACAATTGGCAAAGACCTGCCTACCTAAATACCTTCTAATAGCTTGACTAACCCCTTTTGGGGTTATGTGAAGGGGAATATGTATCCTTTCCACTAGAATTTCATGTAAACTAGACATTCTGAGTTCAATGGTCAGGGATATTAGGACTTGATAAAATAGTGGGAGACGTAATAAAATTTATTATTTCTTATAAAAAGTAATCAAGAAAGTACTAATGATCTGCTATTTTAATTGTAGAATAAAAATGAAAAAATCGTCAACCACACTATCCCTATGATCAATTCTAGATAAAGACAACATCCTCACTATCAGTAACTTCTAGGAATGGTTTAGATGCCTTCGGGTTATCCTATGCCATAAACAGAAGTCTTACATGCTAGATTCAGCATTACCTGATCCGCCTACCAAAGAGGTGAGTGATGAGGATTTATTAGTCTATGCGAAATATATGAATGACATGGTTGATGTTCAATGTTTGATGCTATCATCAATGTCTAGTGAGCTCATGATGTCTCATGAAAACATGGATTCTTATAGCATTCTCAAGAACCTATTTGGTCTTTACCTAGAGAGAGAAAGGAAGGAAAGGTTTGATATCTCTAAGACACTCTTTCAGAGTAAGCTTAGAGAAGGTTCCCCAGCTGGGCCTTATGTAGTCAAGATCATTGGATACATTGAGCGCCTGGAGGTTCTAAGGTTTAAACTCCCTGAAGAACTATGCACTGATCTCATTATCACATCACTCCCTCAGAGCTTCTCTAACTTTGTTGTCAATTATAATTTGAAAAACATTGAGAAGTCTCTATCTGATCTTCTTATACTCATTCTCCATGTGGAAAAGGATATGAAGTGCAAAAATCCATCTGTCCTTATGGTGAATAAGAGAAAAGGTAAGGAAAAGAGATCTAAGCCCAATGATTCTTCACGACCTCCAAAGAAAATGAACATCAAAGGGGAGGTAAGGGAACAAGAGGTTGTTTGTTTCACATGTGGAAAGAAGGGCCACTGGAAGAAGAACTGCACCCATCCTAAGAAGCAAGGATAAGCTTCATGTGTGTTTGTTATCGAATTCAATCAATATGTTTCTAAAAATTAGGTATTACATACATCTTGTGGTGCTCACATATGTATCCAAATACAAGAACCAACTAGATTCGGGAAGATTGATCGAGGGGAGGTAGATCTATGAGCAGCCAACGGAGCCAGACTTATTGTAGCTATCAGGGACTACCACCTCACGTTTCCAATTGGGATGATCTTGGTCTTAAAGGGTTGTTATTATGTACCTTATGTTACTAAAAACATTATTTTTGTATCCATATTAGATACAGATGGATTTGTTTTCAAGTTTGGAAATTAATGTTTCTTCTTTTACAAAGATAGCATTTGTTATGGTAGGTCACATTTATACAATGGAATTTTATGTGTTGGATTACACAAACCAAGTAATGGAAATCGATAACAAAGATACTTTAAATGACTCATACCACACCCAACTTTGGAATCACTAGCTAGGTCATGTAAACGGGAAATGCTTGAAAAAGTTACATTAAGATAGATATTTAGATTCTTTCGAACTAAAACCACTTGTCATATTTCATGCATGTTTACAAGGAAAATTGACCAAATCCCAATTTACTGGTAAAGGTGAAAGGGCTAATGAACTTCTTGAATTGGTTTATACTGATGTGTGTGGACCATTTCCAGTTGAAGCAAGGAGAGGGTACTCATACTTCATAACTTTTATTGATTATTTTAGTAGATATGTATATATCTACTTAATGAGGTATAAGTCGGATTCTTTTGATAAGTTCAAAGAATATAAAAATGAAGTTGAGAACCAGCTTGGTAAGAAGATTAAGAAACTCCGCTCAGACCGAGGTGAAGAATATCTTAATCAATACTTTATTAATTACTTATGGGATTTTTGGGATCTTATCCCAACTCACTCTTCCAAACACACCCCAATGTAATGGTGTGAGTGAAAGGAGGAACTGCACCCTGTTGGACATGGTGAGATCAAGGATGAGTCATGCGAGTCTTCCATTATCCTTTTGGGGATATTCGTTACAAACAGCGGCACACATACTAAACCAAGTACAAACTAAAATGATAAATGGTATTCCATATGAGTTTTTGAGTGGAATAAAATCCATGTTATCGAATTTACATGTGTGGGGTAGAGAAGAATTTGTTAAGACCTCTTCAGGTAACAAACTTGCACCCTGAGGCACAAAGTGTACCTTTATAGGAAACAAGGGGATATTACCTATAAAACCCCTTAGACAAAAGGGTTATAGTGGAAATACATTTCATATTCCTTGAGAGGGATAACATATCCAAAATAGATAGTGGGAGTGAGATAGACTTAGATGAATTCGAGGATCAAGGTACACAATAGTTGGTATACGAATAGATTCCACAAATCCCCATAGAAGAAGAATCGGTTCCAGAGACACAAGTACTGCGTAGGAGTACAAGAGAGTTTAGAGAACTGGAACAGTACAATTTTCTAGTTACCAAGGATGGTGAATCATTATTAGTTGATAATAATAATCCTCTAACCTACAAGGAAGTAGTAAGTGTCACAGACGTTACCAAGTGGCAAGAAGCCGTGAATTCTAAAATGGATTCCATGTACCAAAACCAGGTCTGGTTTTTGGTAGATCCTCTAGTTGATGTCAATTCTATTAGTTTCAAATGGATATTCAAGAAGAAACTAGACATAGAAGGACAAGTCAGTACCTATAAGGCACAACTGGTTATAAAAGGGTTTAAACAGCATCAAGGAATTGACTATGATGAAACCTTATCACCAGTTGCAATGATGAAATCCATCATAATTATACTTTCCATTGTGGCTTACCCTAACTATGATATTTGTAAAATGGATTTCAAAAACAAATTCCTTAATGGGAACCTTCAGGAAGATGTTTACATTACACAACCTGAAGGGTTTGTGACTCCAAAGGATGCCAATAAGGTATGCAAGTTGCAGAAATCCATTTATGGATTAAAGCAAGCATCCAGGTCATGGAACATTCATTTTGATGAGGCCATAAAAGAATTTGGTTTTATCAAGATTGAATGTGATCCTTGTGTCTACAAACGGTTTAGTGGTAGTGTAGTCATTTTCCTAATAGTATATGTTGATGACATACTACTTATTGGAAATGAGATACCAGTCTTACAGTCTATTAATACATGGTTGAATCAATGATTCTCCATGAAGGACTTGGGTGTGGCAGTGTATATTCTTGGGATCAAGATCCATCGTGATAGATCCAAGAGATTGTTGGGCCTAAGTTAATATAAATACATTGATATGATACTGAAGCGATTCAGTATGGAACAATCCAATAGGGGATTGTTGCCAACATCACATGACATTCATCTTTCCAAGAAAATGTGTCCTCGGACACATGAGGAAAGAAAGATAATGTCAAGGAATCCATATGCATCAGTGATTGGTTCAGTCATGTATGACATGCTATTTACTAGGATGGATAACGCCTACGCATTAAGTACAGTAGGCAAATATCAAGATGACCCAGGTGACCACCATTGGATGGCAGTCAAGACTAGCCTAAAGTATCTGAGGAATACTAAGGATATGTTCCTAGTTTATGGAGGAGATGAGGAACTAGTAATCAGAGGATAGGTAGATACTAGTTTCCAAACTGATCAAGATGACATGAAGTCGCAAACGGGATACAACTTCACTTTGAATGGAGGTGAAGTGAGTTGGAAGAGCTCAAAGAAGAGTGTGGTTGCATATTCTACGGTAGAGTCCAAGTATATCATAGGTTCTAAGGTAGCTAAAGATGTAGTTTGGATGTGAAGCTTCGTCCAACAGCTAGATTTGATACCTAGCAGTAAAGATCACACCACACTGTACTGTGATGATACTGTAGTGGTGGCTCTCACAAAAATGAGTCAAGGTCACATCGGAAGATAAAGCACATACTTCGGAAGTATCATCTCTTTAGGGATTTTTCTCAGAGAGTTGAGGCTTCAGTGAGCAATATTTCCATGGAAGACAATGTGGCGGACCCCTTGACTAAAGCCTTGACTTAGCAGAAACATGATCATCATGTGAGTTCTATCGAACTGAAATTCATAGATAGTTGGCTCTAATTCAAGTGCGAGTTTGTAAGAGTTGGTGTCCTAGAACCAAATAGTTTTACTTTAATTACATGTATATTTAATGTATTATTAAATATTTTTCATTGTTCTGCATGACTATGATGTAATATTGTCCTCGAGTATTTGTTGCATTAATAAGGTCATAGCAGTTCCCCACTTTGATGAGAACCTTGAAATGCTATAACAATATTCTTAGATATAGTTCTATGGTTGGATGACATGCTATGATGGGACACATATCATGCAGACCATCAGGTGCAAGTACTCTTAAGCAGATGAGACTTCCTCTCCTGAAGTTCGCACTTGGTAATCTCTAAGATAAGAGATTATGAGAACAGACTCACTAGTATGAATTCCTCATGTTTTGGTGTCATTGGATATTTCTATTTGCGAGAATTTGTAATGTTCCTTAAAATTCAATATTATCATTAATATGTGTCATGAATTACGCACTTTGATTTACTGACAAAAACCATCATGCAGACAGTTGGTGGGAAATAGGGTACGTTAGGTGCGTCACGAGTGGCAAGTTATTAATGGATAAGTCAAGGAAGGATTTGTCCCTTCCATTTATGGAAGTTGATATCTAGGCCCTTTGATTGAAATAGAATCGTCACATGAAATTCCATGGTCATGGTGTAACGATGAGTTTATTTCAGGTAGTCAAAGAACGACGTATCAAGCATAAAATTTGATGACACAATCATGAAACCTGCTTGATGAGATATCACTACAAAGGGATCATATTACACAGTGAGCGTTCGTATGTGGATGTCATTGTTGTGAATTTACGTTATTTATCTTGGGTGCCTTGACCCATTGCTAGACAGTACTCTTAGACTTTAGGGAAGCCCGCCTAATGCCAACAAGAAAGAATCCTAGAGGGTCACACACTAAGTGTTTTTGGTGGTCTCGGTTAAATTCTATTTGAATTTAATTAATGAAATAAATATTATTCTCAAGACCATGGAATAATTTTATTCAAGTTAAAATGGTCGCATAAATTAAATTAAATATATTTATTTATTTTATTGAACATTTAATAAATAATTATTTACTAGTTTGTAAATAAAATTTTTATTTAAGAGAATAAATTATTTATTTATTTATTCGAGTGTTCAATAAATGGAAGTGGAGTTCGAGCGGACCAAAGTCAGTCCTGTAGTAAAATAATTATTTGCAAGATGGTAAATAATTATTTAACTAGTTGACACAAATTAAAATAACGCTGCTATTATTTTGTGACGTGTAATTTATAATTCCGTTTTGTGCAAGTTAGAACACCATAAATAATGACACAGTATTATTATTAAATGCATGAGTTTTCTCTATGTTCATGAATGTAATTAATTATTGCTATGAAATTAAATATTGTAACTAAAATTCCATGTATATAAATAGACAAGTATGCCTATTGTTCTACACACCACACCACATGCCTGGTGAATCGAGAATTGTTGATCCAAATAATTTCTCTCTTGAATCATCTTCTCTTCCCTCTCAAGAATGAGAGACGTTCTTCAAGGGGGTAGAACAAGCTATCAATAACGACTGACACAAGACACTTGCTTCACCGTGCTAGCAATTGGATAAAGAGCGGTGTCGATCGGAGGCCATCGAAGCACGTGTGGATCACCGCTAGATGGATTCTAGTTTAAATCCTTACAATCACAATGAGATAATCTGGAAGGGTCATTCCAGACGATCGACATCATCAATGAAGAAAAATACCAAAGATCTTGGTATTATTTTTCTTTATGAAATTAATTAAATTAATTATAAACATTATGTGAAAGATCCTCTCTAAAGGTTTTGGTCCTCTTTATTCTTTATCTAAATCTTTGATTATATTCCATGGAGATTGGCATTCATCGCTGTATTGAT
Source organism: Viscum album (assembly GCA_963277665.1). Lineage (NCBI taxonomy): Eukaryota > Viridiplantae > Streptophyta > Magnoliopsida > Santalales > Viscaceae > Viscum > Viscum album. The sequence goes on along the minus strand of OY728158.1, from coordinate 1,890,171,523 downwards.
CCCGAAAAAATCATTCATCATGGTAAAAATAAAAGTTGGGTTTCATTCCAACCACACTTCCGATGCGCCCAAAACCTTGAATTATGAGATGGGTGGGATCTATATCTCCCTCCAATGCATTAGTTAAAGATTTATATCTCATGAGATAGACTAATATGGTCTTGGGAGTGAACCTTGACTACTAAGATAGTCATGGGAGTGAACCACGACTACCAAGATGGTATGAGGAGTGAACTCACAATAATAATATGGCAATGGGGGTGAACCATGACTAAAAATATGGTATAGGGAGTGAACTCATACTACCAATATGGCATTGGTAGTTATATCTTGACTACTATAGAAATTATTTTATATTCTTATGTGTCTGTCAAAGTTCCATGTATTATTACTATATTATTATTTCATGGCTTATGTTCCTTAATTCCTTATTATTCATGTATTATGAACTTCCAATATTTATTCCATGATTTTTTTATGTGATCTTTGATATATAGGTTGTAATATTATATATTCATGACCATGTTCTCATACCCTTATGCTTGTGTTTATACTTACATGTCTGCCTTTTTTACCCTTACTGAGCATCTGATCTCACCCCTTGTTATGTTTACTTCTCTATTTTATGAAGATATGTGCTATGTTTGATGTGTCTAAGAAGGGTTTTAGGTAACAAGTACCTAGTGTAAGATAATATAGCTCACTTAAGTAACAGTTTTTATGTTTACAAGTTTCCAAAGCTACTAGACTAGTATAGTCTTTGGGAATCTATTTTTATAATGTTTTAAGTATTCTAAAAAAGTGATGTAATGTTAATATATGAAAAATCAGGTTCATTTTAGAATCCCTATCATGAAATAAGAATTTACACAATAGGTAATATCAAGCCTAAAATAAGAGGGTGCATGGGAAAGAATCCTAAGCCCAAAACAAGAGGGTACACAGGAGGGAATCCCAGACCTTAAACATGAGGGTACATGGGAGGGAATCCCAAGCTCGAAGTAGGTACATGGTTTATTATTATAGTACTAACATGTTGTGAAGGTCTTGGTAGGAATCATTGACATGGTGTTTTATATGATTATGTGTATTCCACAATTCCATGCCTTATTCCTATGTTATACTTTCATGGATTATTCTCCTAATTTCATTATGATTCATGTCTTATGAACTGAAAATAATTATTCCATGATTCATGTTTATGATCTTTGATATGTAGGGAATGATCTTATAATGATCATGATCACATTCTCATATCCTTCTATTCATGATATGCTTATTCATTTCATTTATTTACTATTACTAAGCATTTGAGCTCACTTATTTCTTATTTTTCCCTTCCTTGGGTTATGAAGGAAGTTTTTTAAGTATAAATACTAAGGGGGAGATTTTTTTTAGTAACATTGAATATATTTCACTGAGTTATAAGATTTTTGTTCCAAGTTTCCAAAGGCACTAAACTAGTATGGTCTTTGAGAGTCTTTTTGTGTAATGTTTTATGTATTCCACAAAATTGATGTAATATCTATATATGTTAAGACTGATTTTTTATAGTTGGTACCAGAGATAAGGTTAAGTCAACCTTTGGAAACTGGGATGAGAAAACTTTAGTGATATCCCTAGGTATATTTATAAGGATATTTCTAAGGATAATTCTAAGGATGATTTAATGTTTAGGAAAGTTTCCTGGAATTTTGGTAAAGGATAGAGTGAGTGCTTTATAAGAAATACATCCATTTCTAGATAATATAAGTGGATATGGATCTGGTATAATTTTACCTATAGGTAACAACTTCGAAAAGGTTTGTCAATCCTAACTTGGCATATCCGGGTACATGACAACGAGCCTTGTTGCACACCTTATTTGACACTCCTTGAGGATGTGCTTTTGAAATTCACAAACTATTTATGAACCATTATAAAGTATTTTAATATAATATGAAAATGAATAACCTAGGATAAACCTAAGGATTTTTAAATTAAAAAGTCGGTGTAATTATTTATATATACTATAAGTAATTTTTCATGATTATGTGGTTTTATTATATGATATATGATTCTCAACCAGTGCTTTCTGGTTTTAGTCATTGGTGAAAACTGGAATTAACATGGTTAACATTGAATGTTTCAGATTTTAAATGTTTGGGCATTAGGATAATCGATTCCCCAAGTGAAAATTTGATAAATAGAATCATGAAGGTGGTATGAGTATTGGTTATACTTATGAAGATAAAGAGTCTGCAAACAACATGTGAAAGTTATGTGATGTTATTCCAATATTATTTACATTAAACATACAAATCATGATTATATTGTGGTTAAGGAACCTTAATAAATTATTCATATTTCATATTCTAAGAAATAGGTATTAAATAATAAGTTGATGAATCCTGAGTAAGGGATTAAGAATAAGGTTGGATAAATGAAGTGTTTATGTCTTGGAATTCAAAGATTATGTTATATGAATCATGAAATATATAAGTATTTTCATCATAAGTTTTCATTAATGATTTAAGAGGACATGTTGAATGCTGATTTCATATAAAGGTAATATTTTGATTCAGGGAAGGTAACCCTTAATTAATTCTTGATGTTGAAATAATGATCCTGGGATAAAGATATGTTGGATATGAATAAGTAATTTGGACAGTACAGATTACCCTATAAATGATTATTGACAAAGTGTTCTATGTCATCAAGGATGAAGTTCACAACTTATTGGATTTAAAGAATGTATCTAGTAATCATTGAATAAGGAAGCTTGTTTTTTCAAAAGGATTTATGGTAATTCATGTTATTACATTGTTTCAAGGGAATATACAATGAAGGTATTCACATGTTTGGAATTTGAAAACCAAGAGAAACTTTTTGATATATGGGGGGTCAATTTTGATATTATTTCATGAAATAATTTCTAAAGATTTTTATTTTTATCTTTCATAAGGGTTATAAAGTTAACAATTTATGGAAAGTTTAAGTAAAACTTTAAATGAAGACAATAATATTGAAGTTTTATCTCACCACATGAGGATTTATACAAATTTTATAACCAGATATAATAAAATTTTTTTATTATAACTGATGAAAATGGGATGGTATATCATGGACCTCGTGATCTATTGGTACTTCAAGAATGAACAATTTTCCTTCCTTTTTGGAGAAAGAGGTGAAGTGGATAAAGAAATAACAAAGGGTAAGGTTTTCATGAAATAAATAAAGTATATCTTTTCATGAAAAATTATTCAACTTTAGGAAAAAATTATAGAAATAAAATATTGTCATAATACTTTAATATTTGTTGAACTGATGGCCTTTTAAATCAATATAGATTTATAACTTTGATGTCCTCAACTTTTCATTGATCATTCACTTGTTTGTGATTAATTACTTCAATCACTCCCTATAAATATTTACATTTTTAATCCTTATCCAAAATTCACTCCCAATATATGTTCTAATACATGGAAATCTAGTTGTGAGTTACTTTGGGTAACTAATACGGTTTAGAATTATCATATTTAAAGGAAGTTTTAGTATTCAGTTTTACAATGTGGGTTTCTATGAATGAAACTTTCAAGTATTAAACCTTTGATAACCAAGATAAATTTTGAGGGAGAAATCTATTTTTATGGGTCTAGGATGTAACACACTGAGATTTTTTGGAATATTTTTTTTGAATAAATTAATTTTCACTGATGTCTTCCATTACACTAAGTCAAAAAATTCATTTCACACGACACTGACTTGGATTGCACTATACGCAACACTAACTTGGCGTATGTTATACACAACACCAATTTAATTGTGCACTACACGCAACATAATATTTATCATGATATACAAATAACACAAAGGTTATTGTAAATTACAAACAAGATTAACTTTCCTTAATGGCTTGCATAACAGGCAAGACCGAGTTTTACCGAACAATAATAAATTATTAAAAATATTATTATTTAATATAATAATATATAACTTAGTCGTTATGTTGGTGGTTATGAATAGGATTAAATAACTTATGAAAATTCATGATTGAATTAAATGGTTATGAATTGATTGTAAATGAATATAAGAACCAATTGAATATAGAGGGACTATTTTGATAAAAGTGTGTTTATGATCAAAAAGATATTTTATCTTAATAAATTAAATTAATTACTATTATTGAATGCTATTAATGAAATATATATTTTATATATTCAATCAACTATTTTTTATATTCTTCCAATAAAATTTATAAGCAAAAGATAAGAATAAATCCAAAATTTTGTATAAAAAATAATAATTTTATAAACGTGGTTTTATCGTCTTTTAATGGAAAACCTATTTTAAATATAATTCATGGAACTTTTATAAATTTTATATGTCCAAATAAACTTCATATTTTAAATTAGAACATAAAAATTAGGTTAGGGTGAATTTTTTGTATTTTCTGTGAAGTTTCATTTTTTGATGAATAGTGAAAGATATTGAATTTTAATTCAAAAATTATTTTTCATATAATTAATTTTTAAGTTTAAATTATATATTAAATTGGTTTTAAAGTTTAATTAGATATATTTTTATCAATTAATCAAATTTGTGTCATTTTAATAAATTTCAATTTGAAATTGACTATATTAACATAGAAAAGTTTGAACATTTTTACTTTAAAGACTTGCAGTGTCGTTCCGTCTGCGGGATTAAATTTAAATTACTGTCGACCAATTATATGATTGGAATTTGGAAAAATGGATTCAATATTTTTAATAATAATAATTTATAATTTATAATAATATCAATATAGTTTTTGACCAAAAATATTAGTGAAATTAATTAAAATTAATTATAATGATTCAAGTGAAATTTAGCTTAACAAGGGAATAAACATTAAACTTAAGGGTCTAAATGACCTTTAAACTTGTCCAGAACCAATTTTATAGGAATAATTCATCCATTAAACTTCCATTATAGAGTTTTTTTGGTTTTTTATCATTTGTTTATGTAAAAACGTGGGTACACCTAACTTGTTTCCAAAAATACCAAGTGAGTCTTTTCCCTCCCCTATAAAAGGCCACCACCACTCCCCCTTATTCACACCTCTCAAACCACTTATTTTTGGCTAATATAATACCAATATACTTACCAATATCTCTCAATTTCTCTTTTAAGCCTCCCTTTGGACATAAATCTAAGAAATTAATCCCTTTGGTGCAAACCAAAATGAGTTACCCGAATAAGAGGTAACATTCTTCCTCAAACTCTTTAGTTTTATTTTATTTCTCTACCACCTCAAATATCCTTATTCCATTATTATAAAACAAAAAAAGTATCCTAAATATACTAATATGTTTTTATTCTAAGTTTTATACATAAAACTACACAAACTTCCATCTAATGGGTAACGAACATACTATTTATGTGTATAGAGAACTACCGCCTCACAAAACGATAATTATTCATTTTTCCTTTACCTCCTTTCATGATTGGGAATTATGATGTAAATTATTTTTATATATTATATATATTATATTTAATATGTATTTATTATTATTTAATTCCTTTATAATACATACATTTATACTTTCCATCTTGTGTAAATATGATAACATCGTTTGTGGATGTGTGGACTACTGCCTCCTCAAAACAATGTGATTCGTTTACACTCTACATGGAATGTATTAAAGATGGGTTTAGTGAAATTATATGATATATATGATATAATAATTCTACTATAATAATTATATATATAAATATATTTCATTTTCATACTTTCGTTCAATACAACAGTTAAACGGAAGCAACATTCATGCGTACGTACGGCCTACCGTCTCCCTGAACGGTGTATTTCATTACATAATACTATATTATATAGAATATTATAATATAAATATACTGAATATAAATGATATTTATAGAATTTTATACATTCTGGAAATCATGATATAAGTATAATTACCAAATACATAACAAATTAATACACATGTGAAAAATAAAACGAATATCGCCCAAAGCATAACCTTAACATGGAATTGTTAACAAGTGGGTAATATAAAGTCACAATAAAACCATATATGGTATTATATATAATAATATGGTTCTTAAATAGATGTATAATAAACTTATATTTATTATACATGATCTTTGAATGAGTGTGATGAGATTCAAGACACAAGGTAAGGGAATTTCATCTCACTTTTTATATTTATGAGATGCATGCCACGTTCACCACTCTTTTCTTTTGTGTGGTGTATATAATGAACATGAATGTATTATATTATTATTATTATTAAATTTATGGGTATTTACATATCCATTATATGATCTTTATTTCATGGGTTTTATGTTTCAAAATTTACTAAACCGGTAAGATAGTTTTGTCTAAATTTTCCTTCCTTAAGATTCATGTTTTGTTATGCACCTAAATTAATTTTTGAGGTGTATATACTTAAATTTTACATGTTATAACATGAATATAATTCTTTTCATGATATTTTAAGCTTCATTTTATTTCATTTACTTACATGTATATTATGATCCCAATTTACCATGTGGTGATATTTTGGTGAAACAATCACATCATTTATCATGGTTGTTTATAATTATTCTTCCATTGATGAAATTTTATGATAAATATATCAAGAATAATCATGAGTTTCCTTATATTATGTTTATTAAAGATAAATCCAAGTATTAGTACCATTTTTCTACTATTTGGTACTTAAAATAATTAATAAAATGTTTTTAAGAAAAATATTATTATATTTCTCTCTTCGGTCAGAAATATGTTTTATTTCAAAAAGAATGTTTTAAAAAATGTTTTCAACAATGTTTTCAAATGATCCTTAAAGATAATTTTAAATTAAAAAAGGATTTTAAAAATGTTTTATGGTTTTTAAATATTTCTTTATAAGTTTTCAATGTTATTTTCAAAGAAATGGTTTTCAAAACATGTTCAATATTTCTTTATAAGTTTTCAAATTGTTTTCAATGAAAAAGGTTTTTAGAATGTTTTAAATATTACTTTATATATTTTTAAGGAAAGTTTTTTCATAAAAAATTCAAGCTTCTTTTATAATTTTTCATGGAAAATGATTTTCAAATTTTTTTGAAGATTCTATTATAATTTTTCAAGGAAAATTATTTTCAAAATTTTTTCAATATTTCATTATAATTTTCCATGTTTATTTTTAATAAAATGGTTTTTTAAAAGGTTTTTGTTTTAAAAATAATTTTCCAAAAAAGAAAGTATGTTTTCCTTAAGAAAGTTTTTCAAAATATTTTTCCAAGTTATTCTCCATATAATATGACATCCATTGATGTTACTCAAGACCTTCTAGGAAATGATACAAAGGTTCGATTCATATTATTTCATGAATGGTTTATGTTTTGATAGAATAATTCTTATGACACCCATTTCTCTTCCATGGGTTATATGATTTTCAAACATGCTTCTTTTCACGGGTTACACTTTGATGAAATGGTTAAGAAACATATCTATTTTCCATAGGTTATGATGTGATGAAATGTTAATGATACCCATTTCATTTCATGATTTATGATTTGATGTTTGTAAAACCCATCTCCTTTCATGGGTCATGTTATGATGAATGTTTTTTGGCACATGTATGTATGATTTTTTTATGTGATAGGTGGGACCTATATTTCCTTATAATTATGTGGGTAATGATAAATTTTTTATAAGACAAAGGGTATACAGGAGGGCATCCCTATCCTGAAACAAAAAGGTACATGGTAGGGAATCCCAAACCTAAAATAAAAGGGTACATGGTAGGGTATCCCAAGCCTGAAATAAGATTACATGGGAGGGCATCCTAAGCCTAAAATAAGAGGGTACACATGATGGCATCCCAATCCCAAAACAAGAGGGTACATGGGAGTCCATCCCAAGCCCAAAGCAGGTACATAGGTGATCATCCCAATCCTAATAGTTACGAAGGTATTGGTAAGAATCCTTGACAAAGGATTTTTATATGATTATGTGTATACCAAAATTCCATGCCTTATTTCTATGTTATGCTTTCATGGCTTATTCTCTATATTTCCTTATGATTCCTATCTTATGAACTGAAAATCATTATTTTGTGATTCATGTTTATGATCTTTGGTATATAGAGAATGATCTTCTAATGATTATGATCATGTTATCATACCCTTGTATTCATGATATGCTTACACACTTCATTAATTTACCCTTATTGATCATTTTAGCTCACCCATTTCTTATGTTTCCATTCCTCGGGTTATGAAGGAAGGTTTTTAAGTATAACTACTAAGGGGGAGATATTTCTGAGAAACATAGAAAAATATTTCAATAAGTTACAAGATTTTTGTTCCAAGTTTCCAAAGGTACTAATCTAATGTAGTCTTTGGGAATCTGTTTGTGTAATGTTTTAAGTATTCCAAAAAAGTTATGTAATGTATATGTATGTTAAGACTGGGTTTTTATAGTGTCCATTGGGTTACCACCCCAAATGGTCTATAAATGACCCTGAATAACCCATTAAAAGACCTTGGTGATGAATATGTGTTTTCCATCATTCAGGTCAAATACATAAGCCTATATTGAGAGACTTACTTGCTAGTCTTCATGATATCATCCATGTTAATTGAATCAGATGGCATTGAAGAAGTTTCTAATTTTCTCATTGTTGGATATAACTTAAATGAAAATTCCCCCATATTCATCCCCATAACTTCAGTAGGTCACCACTTCATGATAAAAATATGAGGAGGTCATTATATCAACATTGAAAGATGTCTCTCAAAAAACTAACCCCACCCCCACCCCCCAATTAGGGATTCCCCTTTTTCATTAATCCATCCTGAAATAGATATAGAAGAAGAGGAATAGGAGGAAGAATATTTCCTTAGAGATGCTCTGCCATCATTTAAGGAAGGATTTTTCACCACTATCAATAACCTCTAAAAAAAATCTGGGTATAGAGGAGGTTCAATGACTTATATTGATTAGCGTAGTTATTTCCCTCAATGAGAAGGAAATTTACACCTCTTTTATAAAGAATCCACAAAAAATGTTTTCCTAGACTTATAAATAAATGAAAGTCCTTGATCCCAATGTGGCTACACATCACTTGGGATTTCTAGGAGATCACCATGGTTAATAGTAGGAAGCCATAAGGACACATCTAACTCATTCCACCAAGTTCATAGTGGAATTTAACAAGATCAAAAAATCCAAATTCATACAGAAATTCAATTACTCAAAATGGATCACCAAATTTTTCTCTATAAAGAAAAATAATAGGAATATCATGGTTTGGATTGATTTAAGGTACCTCAACTAGCACTTTTCAAAAGATGACTTCCCAGTTCTGATTAAAAAACTTCTTATCAATATGATATCTAGATATCAATCCCTCTCTTTCATGGATGGATATTCATGATATAACCAAATCTAAATAGACCCAAAGGTGAATAATATACTACCTTTTGGTATATCTAAGGGGTATACTTATACTAGGTTATTCCCTTCAGTTTAAAGAATGTTAGTTCTACATATCGGTGTGCCTTGCACTTCATCTTCAAATATTCTCTTGGAAAATTATTCAAGTGTTATGTTGATGATTTTTTGGTAAAATCATGAAACATTTATGATCACCTAGACTATTTGGAAATTATTTTTAAAAAACTGCAACAACACATTCTAAAAATGAACCCCATGAAATTTGATTTTGATGTTACCTCGGTAAAATTTCTCAGCTTTATAGTATGCCATCATGACATCAAATTTGACCCTAAGAAAACTAATGAAATCCTATGTATGTCACCCCTATAAACCTCAAAGAGATGAAAAGACCACAGGGTAACCTTTATTATATTTGATGATTCATAGAAAACCTTGCATTAAACTATTTTCCCTTCACCATGTTGATGAAAAAAGGGATTTCATTTTAGTGGAATGATGATTTCCAAGAATCATTCGACAGCCTCAAGAAACATCTCATTAACACACCAGTGATGATGCCTCTAGTTGAAGGAAGATCTCTCATATTATATTTTATAGGTATGGAATGGTCATTTGGGGCATTCCTTGCATATAAAAATGAATCTATTATTGAAAATAACCTTTATTATCTCTGTCGTACCATACTCGACACTAAGACTCAATACTCATATATCAAGAAGAATTGTTTAAAATTGATTTTTTTTAGTTTAGAATCTTAAGAAACAATATGTAGGATCATGAGGTTCATCTGATCTCTTGAAATGACCCACTCAAATATATCCTCAGTTGTCACATATTTATTGGACATTTTTTGTGATGGGAATCCATTCTGCAGTAGTTTGATGACCAGTTCATACCGCATAAGGTGATAAAATGGTAGGCCTTAAAAAAATTCATAGAAGAACATACCCCTATAGAAGAAGTTTATGTGAGTATCGAAATTATAGACAAGGAGATCTTCCTCATACAAGACTCTTCCCAAATGTGGAAAATGTACTTTGAGTTTTCATCTATAATCCTAATTAGAAAGAGGATGAAATACCACAAGAACAAAAAAAATCATGTTAAAAGTCATTATCATTTCTTTAGAAAAGGAATTTCTTCCCTACTCCTTAATACGATCAGAAGGCTTCGTTAATAATGATTCTGAATACCAAGACCACATTAAAATCATGGAATTGGCCTTGATAGTACCAAAAACTCATCAACGGTGATTATTAAATCATAAAAGAAGAGTTGATCCCCCTACATGATTATATCTGAGGTTTTTTGGAAAAATTCCCCTCCAAACCAACACTAAATCACATCCCACATACACAAAATGATTAGGTATACGCATTGGAAAATTCATCTATTGTATTAGTAGATCTGGATAAAGATGAAATTTTCATTAAAATTACACACCACAAAACGGTTTCTCTATTTAATCAGAGTATTGTGAAAGTGATAAATGGGGTCAATTCTACCCTTAAAATTGATAATTATACAAATGGTTGGATGGTTCCCATCTTGGAATACCTCTAAACTAGGACCCTTCCATTTGACAAAGCTATAAAATAAAAAATCCAATGACAGACATTCAATTTCACTCTCCATGACAACTCAGGTCATAAAAAGGTTCTTTATAAGTGATGATTTTATGGACTAATCCTCGTATGAATTGATAAAGAGGAGATGACTACCACCGTGAAGGAAGTTCACATTGGTAATTTTGGTGTCCATTAGTCAGGAACGAATATTTCGCACCAAACTAAGAGGATTGGATATTTCTACCCTTTGATGCTCTAGGATTGCACACAATTCATCAAAAAGTGTCATTCCTTCCAAGTGCATCCACACTTCTTCCATCAACCCCCAGAGTTTCTGTACACAGCTAAATGATCCTATCCATTCTCCATAAGGGGAATGGATGTTTTAGGTTCATACCCTCCATCTATGTCTAAGTAGTTCAAATGTATCCTTACTATTATCGAAATATTCGCTAAATGGGTTGAGACGATACCTATTAAGGAAGTTGGGACCAATAGTGTCTTCAATTTCTTGAATTAAAATATCATCACCAGATTTAGTGTCCCTCACAAGATACTAACGGACAACAGAACCAAATTCTATTATTCTGAATAAAATAAACTATACCAATAATATAACATTAAGTCTAACCATTCATCCTGTTATCAGGCTGTGTCAAATGGATATAAATATTCTTTCAAAAAAACCCTATAAATTATAATCTAGAAAATGGTTAGAAAAGAAAAGAAATTTGGGCCTAAAAAAATGTCTACAAGCCTTATAGGCCTACCATACCACAACCCATACTACTACTCAGGAAACCCCATATTCTCTTGTTTATAGAAAATAGGTAGTTATTCCCATTTTGGTCTAATTTCCCTGACTCTGAATATATATATATATATATAACCAACTCTTAGACAATGATAAATCACAAAAGTGGATGGAAAAGTTAGAGATAATTAGTGATAAAAGGTTTCATACCTTGAACCACTTGGAAGTTCACCAAAATCAGATAGCATAAGACTTAAACAAGAGAGTTTTTCTCTATTCATTCCTTCAAGGAGAACTAGTTTTATCTCTTAAAACCTTGATGATACTTGAAAAGAAACCTTCAAATCTAGAACCAAAATGGGAAGGACCTTTCATTATTCATATGTTCTACTCTAATAGTGTATATTCATTAGTTACAATGGATGAGGAGAATACCACGCCCCCTACCAATGAAATATTTCTCAATAAATACTTTTTGTTACTCAAACAAAATAGTATTTCTCTATAGGTGCAATCCGCAACAATTTTTAAGGTCCTAGTCATACAATCTAAAACTACAAGACATCACAATCCAATTTGTAAGACTCTAAACTACATATCTCAACATCCTAGTCACAAGACATTAAATTGTATGAAAATGTATTTTTCACATGATGTAAAACATTGTGGTTAATATCCATATTTCATGATATAAAGTTTTTTAATACTTTGGTACCTGCTTGAGTGGACTACAATTCTTGGTGATGGTATCCTGTTGTACCACCAACTTATCCATCTTAATAACAACATGTGGATTTATTCTCATTCCAAAGAGATATATAGTGATTCCTAGACCCTATTTCATGGTCCCAGCTATGAAATAAATAAAATTAAACCTCTAATATACAAATAAAATTGATGTGGTGGACTTCAACATTGGTCCCTTCATTTGATGGCTTATTTTAAGTAAACTGCTCTCTCTACACATGAGTCAGATCTATGAATTAAATAATTTTTAGAACTACGTATGGAATGATTATTGATTTTATGAGATATGTGGTGATGCCTAAGGACTCTAACTTAGGCCCCATATTAAATCCACCCCTTTACAAGGTCGTTTTTTCCAACCTTTGGCCCCTGAGGCCTCTATTCATGTCGGTATTTTCCACTTGTTGACTAGTGAGGATGTCTTTTCACCCTCATGTTTGTCAAAGATTTATAACCTTAAATGACAGAAAACCCATGGTCTTGGCCATAATACCCTAAAATAAAAGACACTATATTAATTTCTGTATGACTATGAACTATATAATGGTCCTTGTCACATGACCCTAAAAGGAACAATCGATTCATCCTAGTCACATGATGTTGAAATTCATGGAAATGTCCTCCTCACATGATTTTAAAATATGTGATTCCATTAGACCTCACCAAAGAGGATTTATCCCTTATAGTGTTTAATATCTACCACACTATGTTTCACAACTATATATGTCTTGATCATCATTTTTTTATCAGTTGTGATGCCTATTCCTCTTATCGTTGGTCCAGCTACAAATGCTCTTAGCATTTTTCCTTTCACCCCTCTCCTCACTATGTGTAATTTACTTGGAAATTTTTTTGATATTGGGCCTCCATCCCCCCCCCCTCTTTAAGTTGGGTTATTATCTTCTTTGTTTCATGAAATTATCTCCAAATAACATGAACCTATTGTCCTAGTCATATAACATAAAACTATAAGACACCATTAATCCTTATTGCATGATGGTAAACTATAGGGTTGGCATCCCTTTAAATCAATATTAATATTCTCCCATAACTACATACAGATTCATTATATTATTTATGGGATACGTAGTGGCACCACATGATAAAAATTCCCCTATCCTTTATTTTAATTTCCTCCCTGTGGTAAAAGAATCCTTTTCCATTACTTGTTTCCCATACTGAGAATAACTCATGTGGGCTTAGGAATTTTGTAAAGGTCTTCCTCACATGATCGAGATATATCAGTTCATGGTAGGGTTAGCATGGTCCCAGATGAAAGGGATTAAAAGTAACACTAAACATCTTTAACACACGATGGTAAAACAACATGGTTGATTTATATTACATGACATAAAATTATGCATCACTACGTCCATCGCCTGAGAGGACCATTGTCCTTGGTGCTCTTCTCCCACCATACCTTCATTTAGGAGCATTGTATAACATGATTCTCATCCTAATGGGATACATAGTGATTCTCAATTCCTACATACTAGTCCTAGTGAAATTTGATAAATGTTCCCCCTCCTTGTACAAGAGCTCGATCAGTGCTGGGAATTTATCCTAGACCTATGTATGGACTGATTCCTACTATAAAAGGATATGTAGTGATTCATAGATCTCAAATATGGGGTCTAGTTATAATATCAATGAAAAAACTCCCCCACCCCTATGTGTATGGGTCAGACCTATGTGGAGATTTTTCTTTACTAAAACTATGTAAGGTTTCTCTCTTATTACAATAAGATACTTATTGATGCATAAATATCATATCCTGAGTTCAGCTACAATATAAAAATGTCCCCATCCTTTCATATGGATCAGACTTAAATAGGGAGTTTTCTATCCTATAACTACATAGGGATTGATTCCTATCGCCATAGGATATGCAGTGACACCTAAATCCAAAATCTTAGGTCCAGATGAAAATATCCCCCTCTCTATATACATGTTATAGCTGAAAAAGTAACACTCTACCTATTCTTATTCAATTCCTGCCTAACTTTTCCATTCATACTTAGGAAAATTTCTTTCACAAAACACACTCTATACCTTGAAAATTTGAATCACCGTAATCTTTTCTTTATAAATCAGAAATAAGGGTGTTCAAATCTATGGGAAACATTTCTTCTACAATGAATAATATTCCCAGATGTGGATATATATAATGTGTGGCCTATATATGGCCCGTCAACCAAAGGAATATTCGTTATCAGGAATAAATCATCTTATCTATATATTATATGACAACATTGTAATGGAAATTTATTTTCGAACATGGTTTGTGGTCATCCCATACATATCTATCCCATCCCACTCCCTCAAATTAGAGGACCCCAAGACCATAGCTTACTACCTTCCCCTTCATGCACAGATAATGTTGAAGCATATTTGTCCAGATCACTATGAAATGGCTGGTCCTAGATGTAAGACTTTAAAAGGAACACCAAACATATTTACCAAGTGATGTTAAATATTTATGGTTCTTTTACCTATCATATGATGTAAAACTTAATTTTTTGTGGCCTATAATTACATCTCGACTTCAGGACTACATGTGGATTTATTTTTATCTCAGTGAGAAATGTAATGATACCTGAGTTCCCTATTCTAGGCCCAGACAGCTAAAAAATGTATGTCCCAATCCATGAAAGGAATCCTAGCATGGGTTCCCCTCACATGAAAACTCATGATTGGAGAAAGAATAATTCCATTCCTTGATATCAAGTTTGTATAGAAATATTCTGCCCATGGCCATCGATGACTAGGATTCTTCCTATCATACTTCTTTAATTCATTCCCTATTATCATAAACCACAATCATTTATCTTAAGGAAATTCTGATTTCCACAAACACTCCTCAGATATTGGTGTTAAGAACCTGAAACTCTAAAGGAAATATTTTCTTTTACTATGTATAATATGCCTAGATATAACTATTCATAATTAGTGCCTTAAATGTGGCCCGTCAACCAAAGGCATCTTCACTATTAGGATAGAATGCTTTTGTTTATATACACCTAAAAAGAATCATAATGATGTTTTCCTTTGGATCATGGTCTATGGAATTGATTTCATACCTTCCTTGTGTTATACTTTCTAGATTTGAGATCCTCGTGATTTTGTTTTACAATACCTCTCCCCACATCCATAATATATTGAATTATTCTTGATTGGGAGGCCTTTTTAGGGTAATTATTGGTCAATGTTGTTTGACCTAAAACATCATTTGTGTTGGTTCGACATACAAGACCTTAAATTACTAATAGAAATATACCTAAAACTCATCAAGTTTAAAATCCACAAAGGGTGTCCAAATAAAAATTTGAGCAACAACCACTAAGTATTCTTCACAACATACTTAGGAAAAAATTTGGACAGTGATAGAAGAGACATAATGTTTGGAGGTCCCATCATGTGAACCTAACCATATTGAAACTATACACTCTAGGTCCCTTAAAGTAGGAAAAAATTAGAGCACATAAAAAATATATTCATGACATTTAAATTCAATATATCCAAAAAAATATTGATATAAGATCATTCATTTTTTTCAAATAAGAAAATCTAGGGTTATAGTCATAGTAATCATAGCTACACATATTCATGAGTCATTCACAAAGAAAATGAAACGTAGTAAATTGTTAAAAATGTTTATAATTATGAAACATTATTTTACTCAATGGTTGAATGATTCTATTTATCTTAATTTGACTATGTTGAAACACTACAAGTTGATGTGAAGCAATAGAATATATGAAATTGAGAACAATGATGTTCTCATTCATTTAAAAGATTTAAAAAGGGGGGATATCCAAAATTTAGAAGCCTCTACATGTGAGATAAACTATGATATTATAAGGATTGATCAATGAATTCATGTAGTTGAATCATTACCTAATCAGAGTTATCTACCACTTGATGTAATTTAGACAATGTTGTAGCCTCTATTTCAGTATCACTTCGTAGTGATTATACTTTATCAATGAAATCTTTCCTAGCCTTATATACATCTTACACTAAATATTTCTCTCTATTAGCTAATTATTTAGCATGATCCAATTATTTATTGAACCGATCTAACTCTTGATGGATCTATTCCACTAAGGTCCTTTATTCTAAAACTCAACTTTGGTGTCGGGATGCTACTCTTATTTGTTTAGAGGCTGCATTAAGTAGGATGTTCTTGGTTAAAGAAAAATGGTCTATATTATTTGTATTCATAAGACGAGACTATAACATTTTCTCCCTCTCTTGGATGGTGACCAACTCTTTCACATTGGTGTGTATAGCACGATAGTCAAACCCCCCATAACCAAGCATAAAGTACATGTGACAGAGCTTGGGAAATTTATATGGTATATTGGACAGGGGAGTTTGAGAATTCAATTTCCATATATTTTTCCTAAATATTTTCTAATAAATTTAAAAATTGTTAAGGGTTTCTTGTTCTGCTTCATAATCACTTTCATAGGGAAGGATGTATTTGGGAATAGGTCAATAATAGTATGTCTATAATTAATATTTTAAAAACAAGAAGTCTATAAAGTATTAAAAGTCATGGTAACATTAGATAACTGGAAATTTAAAGAATCAAGGACCTCAAATACTTTTACTAGTGATTCTAAAATGGTTATCAAATAATCAATGATTGTTAAGAAAGAAGATAGGAAAGTTAAGGAGTTCAGAGACTTACCTCCACCTACTGAGGCACTAAACTCCATGGTCATCATCACCACACTGACTGGAAGGACAGGAGACACAACTCCAGTATGTGCGTTGGCCTCTTGAGAGAACTATTTATAGGAGAAATAAAAAACACACACATGTTAAAATAGATCAGTAACCTCTAAAATGTCACTCACAAACCTTGGGACTATAGGGATGACCATTAGAATACATGGAGCAATAGTTAGGTTAAAAAATTCATGGGCCCGAGTCACTACTTCATCTACAATTATTCATTCTAGTGAAGTGATATCAGTGCATCCTAAAGAATTTTAAACCCTATCAAGCCACTATTCTAATAGGGTAAAAGTCATTTGATCTTGAAGAACTAACACCCTAGATCTCAGAATCTCTATAATGTCACCAACTAGCCTCAAATTCTTATATGATCGAGACCTCACTAGAACTGCCTTCTCTAGAACATTTGGTATTTTATGAATTTTAGAACCTATGAAAACCTATGGATAAGTTTACTCATCAACATAATGGTATATAGATCATGAAAATCAAGTGAGAAGGATACAATTCTCAATTGATTTCCCATATTGGATATGAATTTTCTACATCATCACCAATATATTCCTTGTGAGATCCCATGAAGAAAGTCTTGTAAGGAACATAGTAGGTAGTGGAGTTGTGGGAATACTCATTTTGGGTCTGTAATTACCACCTACATATGTTTTTATTCCATGGTAGATCCCTCTTCTACAACCATTTCATCCAGAGGAACATACGTTCCAATAGTGGTTCCACCCTCTATATATTCTAGAGAAATAATTGGAGACAACTCACCCATCACCTCTTAAAAAACTGTGGAGAGATAATAAGGGTTAAATATTATGGTAAGAGTGAAAATAGGGTTGACATAAGAACTCATGTTTCCTATTCTCTATAATTGTCCATTTCTTCACTTGCCACCATCATTTCTCACACCTGTTTGGACCAATCGATCCTACCTTTCAATTAATGGATGGAGGAATCCATCTCCTTAAGGTGTACACCAACCTCCTCTAGATTTTCTCTGAAAGATATATATTCTGTTTCAATGATCATTCTATATCTAGGGAAATCAATTTCAACTACTTTAATTTTTCCCCATATTTCCTCAGTGGGACCATTCCTTTTCCAAGTTTCATATTCTCTCCATGATTTGGGAAATACTGTTAGGATAGGTATGGATAATTCAGAGGAGACCAACCTTATATATAAGGTGGGATCAAGTCACTAAACCTATATCTTTGGAATCATTCATATCACTCCCTTTATAGTGGGGTGCTTCTGAGGCCCCAATTATTAGGAAGAAGTTGTATCACCAAGTTTATGTGAAACTGAAACATCCACCTCATCAGTTCCCTGTGAACCACTATTTTTGTATTCACATTCACTTTCATATGGTCTAAAAAGGTAAATTACTATTTCTACAAATATAAATTTACCTTTACATGAATGAATGGAGGCATCAAGGTCTTATATAAGAGATTCCACCATTCAATTTTATCCATATAAGAAATGATTATGGGTGCATATATGCATTCAAACTGAGTCAAAATCATTTCTTTCCCAGAATCAAGTTCCACATTCTATTAAGGGGCATAGAAATTCTCTAGGCATCCCACTCCCTACAATACATGGGATATACTACCTCTATAGGGATGGTCACTTTGGAATATATCTTATAATCTTGTTCCATAGGGGAAAAATAGTGTTTTTAGGGGATGAACCCTAGAACATCAACCTATTCATATGTATTTCATAAATAAAGGGTTCCCTCAGTATAATCCCCTTTTCAAACCTAATTTCATTTGTGGAATACTCCTCATCCTCTCTATGATTTATTATTCATATAACCTTAATAATGGGTACTAGTTTTTTCAACTAACCATTTGGGTATGAGTGGATACAAGGTTTAGAATAGGAATTCACAATCCTAGGATTGATACTTGTGGGTAGGAGATCAATCTAGGAGACCATTTTGTAAAGACCTGTAAATTTCAAGGAAAATGTTTTCTTAAATTCTTTGGGATTTTACCAGTACACAGTTTCTGACGGAACCTGATTCTGAGGCTCAGTGTGCCCGGAATCAATTTCTGAAGTTTAGCTCGGGTACGTTCAGTGAACGAACGAGCGGGTTTTTCTATCTTTTGAACTGGTTCTCAAAATTGAAATATGAGGGCACTGATGGAACCGCAGTGCCGGTAATTTCTTAAGAGTACCTTTAATGAAGATGTGTTTGCTTGGGAGGAGTTGTTAAAAAAATGTGGATTAAATAAAAAGTGAATAAAATTGTGTACAATTTTATTTATAATTATATGGTGGTTTTATCCAACATGGGGGAGTTAGGGTGGGACCCACTAACATCCTAACTACCCATGTGAGGATAAATGTAAGGTGGGGCACACAAGATCCCCAACCTTTTCACTTTCCATAACCCCTTAAACCCCCCCCCCATTAAACCCCTTGTAATGGGAACCTTAATGGGAACCTTCAGGAAGATGTCTACATGACACAACCTGAAGGGTTTGTGACTCCAAAGGATGCCAATAAGGTATGCAAGTTGCAGAAATCCATTTATGGATTAAAGCAAGCATCCAGGTCATGAAACATTCATTTTGATGAATCCATAAAAGAATTTGGTTTTATCAAGAATGAATGTGAGCCTTGTGTCTACAAACGGTTTAGTGGTAGTGCAATCATTTTCCTAATAGTATATGTTGATGACATATTAATTATTGGAAATTAGATACCAGTCTTACAATCTATTAAGACATGGTTGAATCAATGATTCTCCATGAAGGACTTGGGTGTGGCAGCGTATATTCTTGGGATCAATATCCATCGTGATAGATCCAAGAGATTGTTGGGCCTAAGTTAATGTACAAACATTGATACGATACTGAAGCGATTCAGTATAGAACAATCCAAGAGGGGATTGTTTCCAAAATCACATGACATTCATCTTTACAAGAAAATGTGTCCTCAGACACATGAGGAAAGAAAGATAATGTCAAGGACTCCATATACATCAGTGATTGGTTCAGTCATGTATTACATGCTATTTACTAGGATGGATGATGCCTACGCATTGATTGCAGTAGGCAGATATCAAGATGACCCAGGTGACCACCATTGGATGGCAGTCAAGACTAGCCTAAAGTATCTGAGGCATACTAAGGATATTTTTCTGGTTTATGGAGGATATGAGGAACTAGTAATCAGAGGATAGGTAGATTCTAGTTTCCAGACTGATCAAGATGACATGATGTCGCAAACAGGATACATCTTCACTTTGAATGGAGGTGCAGTGAGTTGGAAAAGATCAAAGAAGAGTGTGGTCATAGATTCTACCGCAGAGTCCAAGTATATCATATGTTCTAAGGTAGCTAAAGAAGTATTTTGTATGTGAATCTTCATCCAACAGCTAGACGTGATACCTAGCAGTAAAGATCCCACCACACTGTACTGTGATGATACTGTAGTGGTGGCTCTCACAAAAAGGATTCAAGGTCACATCGGCAGACGAAGCACATACTTCAGAAGTATCATCTCTTGAGGGATTTTTCTTAGATATTTGAGGCTTTAGTGATTAATATTTTCATATAAGACAACGTGGCGGACCCCTTGACTAAATCCTTTACTTAGAAGAAACATGATCATCATGTGAGTTCTATCGGACTGAAAGTCATAGATAGTTGGCTCTAATCCAAGTGGGAGTTTGTAAGAGTTGTTGTCCTAGAACCAACTAGTTTTACTTTAATTACATGGATATTTAATGTATTATTACATATTTTTCATTTTTCTGCATGACTATGATGTAATATTGTCCTCGAGTATTTGTTGCATTAATAAGGTCATGGAAGTTCCCTGCTATAATGAGAACCTTGAAATGCTATAACAATATTCTTAAATATAGTTCTATGGTTGGATGACATGATATGATGGGACACATAGCATGCAGACCGTCAGGTGAAAGTACTCTTAAGAATATGAGACTTCCTCTCATGAAGTTCGCACTTGGTAATCTCGAAGATAAGAGATTATGAGAACAGACTCACTAGTATGAATTCCTCATGTTTTGGTGTCATTGGATATTTCTATTTGAAAGCATGTGTAATGATCCTTAAACTTCAATATTATCATTAATATGTGTCATGACTTATGCACTTTGATTTACTGACAAAAACCATCATGCAGACAATTGGTGGGAAATAGGGTACGTTAGGTGCGTCACGAGTGGCAAGTTATTAATGGATAAGTCGAGGAAGGATTTGTCCCTTCCATTTATGGAAGTTGATATCTATGACCTTTGATTGAAATAGAACCGTCACGTGAAATTCCATGGCCATGGTTTAACGATGAGTTTATTTCAGGTAGTCAAAGAATGATGTATCAAGCATAAAAGTTGATGACACAATCATGAAACCTGCTTGATGAGATATCGCTACAAAGGGATCGTATTACACATTGAGCATTCGTATGTGGATGTCATTGTTGTGACTTTACATTCTTTCTCTTGGGTGCCTTGACCCGTTGCTAGATAGTACTCTTGGACTTTAGGCAAGCCCGCCTAATGCCAACAAGAAAGAATCCTAGAGGGTCACACACTAAGTGTTTTTGGTGGTCTCGGTTAAATTCTATTTGAATTTAAATAATGAAATAAATATTATTTTCAAGACCGTGGAATAATTTTATTCAAGATAAAATGATCGCATAAATTAAATAAAATATATTTATTTATTTTATTGAACATTTAATAAATATTTATTTACTAGTTTGTAAATAAAATTTTTATTTAAGAGAATAAATTATTTATTAATTTATTCGAGTGTTCAATAAATGGAAGTGGAGTTCGAGCAGACCAAATTCGGTCCGGTAGTAAAATAATTATTTGCAAGATGGTAAATAATTATTTAACTAGTTGGCATAAATTAAAATAACGATGTTATTATTTTGTGACGTGGAATTTATAATTCCATTTTGTGAAAGTTGGCACACTATAAATAATGACACGGTATTATTATTAAATGCATGAGTTTTCTCTAAGTTCATGAATGTAATTAATTATTGCTATGAAATTAAATATTGTAACTAAAATTCCATGTATATAAATAGACAAGTATGCCTATTGTGCCACACACCACACCACATGCCTGGTGAATCGAGAATTGTTGAGCCAAAAAATTTCTCTCTTGAATCATCTTCTCTACCCTCTCAATAATGAGAGACGTTCTTCAAGGCTGTAGAACAAGCTATCAAGAATTACAGACATAAGACACTCGCTTCACTGTGCTAGCACCTGGAGAACGAGCGGTGTCGATCAGAGGCCATCGAAGCACGTGTGGATCACCGCTAGATGAATTCTATTTTGAATCCTTACAAGCACAATGAGATAATCTGGAAGGGCCATTCCAGATGATTGACATCATCAACGAAGAAAAATACCAAAGATCATGGTATTATTTTTCTTTATGAAATTAATTAAATTAATTATAAACATTATGTGAAAGATCCTCTCTAAAGGTTTCGTTCCTCTTTATTCTTTATCTAAATATTTGATTATATGCCATGGAGATTGGCATTCATCATCGTATTGATCCCAAAATAATCGTTGATCATGGTAAAAATAAAAGTTGGGTTTCATTCCAACCACACTTCCGCTACACCCAAAACCTTGAATTATGAGATGGGTGGGATCTATATCTCCCACCAATGCATTAGTTAAAGATTTATATCTCATGAGATAGACTAAGATGGTCTTGGGAGTGAACCTTGACTACTAAGATAGTCATGGGAGTGAACCACGACTACCAAGATGGTATGAGGAGTGAATTCATAATACTAGTATGGCCATGGGGGTGAACCATGACTAAAAATATGGTATGGGGAGTGAACTCATACTACCAATATGGCATTGGCAGTTATATCTTAACAACTATAGAAATTATTTTATATTCTTATGTGTCTGCCAAAGTTCCATGTATTATTCCTATATTATTATTTCAGGGCTTATGTTCCTTAATTCCTTATTATTCATGTCTTATGAACTTCCAATATTTATTCCATGATTTTTGTATGTGATATTTGATATATAGGTTTTGATCTTATATATTCATGATCATGTTCTCATACCCTTATGCTTGTGTTTATACTTACATGTCCACCTTTTTTACCCTTACTGAGCATATGATCTCACCCCTTGTTATGTTTACTTCTCTATTTTATGAAGATATGTGCTATGTTTGATGTTTCTAAGAATGGTTTTAGGTAACAAGTACCTAGTGTAAGATAATATAGCTCACTTAAGTAACAGTTTTTATGTTTACAAGTTTCCAAAGCCACTAGACTAGTATAGTCTTTGGGAATTTATTTTTATAATGTTTTAAGTATTCTGCAAAAGTGATGTAATGTTAATATATGAAAAATGAGGTTCATTGTAGAATCCCTATCCTGAAATAAGAATTTACACAATAGGGAATCTCAAGCCTAAAATAAGAGGGTACATGGGAAAGCATCCTAAGCCCAAAACAAGAGGGTACACAGGAGGGAATCCCAAGCCTTAAACATGAGGGTACACAGGAGGGAATACCAAGCTGGAAGTAGGTACATGCTTTATTATTGTAGTACTAACATGTTGTGAAGGTCTTGGTAGGAATCATTGACATGGTGTTTTATATGATTATGTGTATTCCACAATTCCATGCTTTATTCCTATATTATACTTTCATGGATTATTCTCCTAGTTTCCTTATGATTCATGTCTTATGAACTACAAATCATTATTCCATGATTCATGTTTATGATATTTGATATGTATGGAATGATCTTATAATGATCATGATCACATTCTCATATCTTTATATTCATGATATGCTTATTCATTTCATTTATTTACCATTACTATGCATTTGATCTCACTTATTTCTTATTTTTCCCTTCCTTGGGTTATGAAGGAAGTTTTTTAAGTATAAATACTAAGGGGGGGATATTTTTTTGAAGCATTGAATATATTTCACTGAGTTATAAGATTTTTGTTCCAAGTTTCCAAATGCACTAAACTAGTATGGTCTTTGAGAGTCTGTTTGTGTAATGTTTTATGTATTCCACAAAAGTGATATAATATCTATATATGTTAAGACTGGTTTGTTATAGTTGGTATCAGAGATAAGGTTAATTCAACCTTTGGAAACTGGGATGAGAAAAATTTAGTGATATCCCTAGGTATATTTATAAGGATATTTCTAAGGATAATTCTAAGGATGAGTTAATGTTTAGGAAAATGTTTTGGAATTTTGGTAAAGGATAGAGTGAGTGCTTTATAAGAAATACATCCATGTATGGATAATATAAGTGGTTATGGATCTGGCATAATTTTACCTATAGGTAACAACTTCGAAAAGGTGTGTCAATCCTAACTCGGCATAACCGGGTACATGACAATGATCCTTGCTGCACACCTTATTTGACACTCCTTGAGGATGTTCTTTTGAAATTCACAAACTATTTATGAACCATTATGAAGTATTTTAATATAATATGACAATTAATAACCTAGGATAAGCATAAGGCTTTTTTAATTTAAAATTAGGTGTAATTATTTATATATACTATAAGTAATTTTTCATGATAATGTGGTTTTCTTATATGATATGTGTTTCTCACCCAGTGCTTTCTAGTTTTAGTAAGTGGTGAAAACTGGAATTAACATGGTTAACATTGAATGTTTCAGATTTTAAATGTATGGGCATTAGGATAATAGATTCCCCAACTGAAAATTTGATAAATAGAATCATGAAGGTGGTATGAGTATTGGTTATACTTATGAAGATAAAGAGTCTGCAAACAACATGTGAAAGGTATGTGATGTTATTCCAATATTATTTATATTAAACATACAAATCATGATTATATTTAGGTTGAGGAACCTTAATACATTATTCATATTTCATATTCTAAGAAATAGGTATTAAAGAATAATTTGATGAATCATGAGTAAGGGTTTAAGGATAAGGTTGGATAAATTAAGTGTTTATGTCTTGGAATTCAAAGATTATGTTATATGAATCATGAAATATATAAGTATTTTCATCATAAGTTTTCATTAATGATTTAAGAGGACATGTTGAATGGTTATTTCATATAAAGGTATTACTTTGATTGAGGGATGGTAACCCTTAATTAATTCTTGATGTTGAAATAATGATCTTGGGATAAAGATATGTTGGATATGAATAAGTAATTTGGACAGTACAGATTACCCTATAAATGATTATTGACAAAGTGTTCTATGTCATCAAGGATGAATTTTACAACTTATTGGATTTAAAGAACGTATCTAGTAATCATTGAATAAGGAATCTTGTTTTTTCAAAAGGATTTATGCTAATTCATGTTATTACAATGTTTCAAGGGAATATACAATGAAGGTATTCACATGTTTGGAATGTGAAAACCAAGAGAAACTTTTTTATATATGGGGGTTCAATTTTGATATTATTTCATGAAATTATTTCTAAAGATTTTTATTTTTATCTTTCATAAGTGTTATAAAGTTAACAATTTATGGAAAGTTTAAGTAAAACTTTAAATGAAGTCAATAAGATTGAAGTTTTATCTCACCACATGAGGATTTATACATATTTGATAACCTGATCTAATAAATTTTTTTGATAATAACTAATTAAAATGGGATGGTATATCATGGACCTCCTGATCTATTGGTACTTCAGGAATGAACAATTTTCCTTCCTTTTTGGAGAAAGAGGTGAATTGGATAAAGAAATAACAAAGGGTGAGGTTTTCATGAAATAAATAAAGTATATCTTATCATGAAAAATTATTCAACTTTAGGAAAAAATTATAGAAATAAAATATTTTCATAATAATTTAATTTTTGTTGAACTGATGGCCTTTTAAATCATCATAGATTTATAACTTTGATGTCCTCAACTTTTCATTGATCATTCACTTATTTGTGATTGATTACTTCAATAACTCCCTATAAATATTTACTTTTTTACTCCTTATCCAATATTCACTCCCAATATATGTTCTAATACATGGAAATCTAGTTGTGGGTTACTTTGGGTAACCGATACAGTTTAGGGTTATCATATTTAAAGGAAGTTTTAGTATTCAGTTTTACAATGTTGGTTTCTATGAATGAAACTTTAAAGAATTAAACCTTTGATAAACAAGATAAATTTTTAGGGATAAATCTATTTTTATGGGTCTAGGATGTAACACACTGAGATTTTTTGAAATGTTTTTTTTTTTTTGAATAAATTAATTTTCACTGATGTCTTTCATTACACTAAGTCAAAAAATTCATTTCACACGACACTGACTTGGATTGCGCTACACGCAACACTAAATTGGCGTATGCTATACACAACACCAAGTTAATTGTCCACTACACGCAATATAATATTTATCATGATCTACAAAGAACACAAATGTTATTGTAAATTACAAACAAGATTAACATTCCTTAATGGCTTGCATAACACACAAGATCGAGTTTTACCGAAAAATAATAAATTATTAAAAATATTATTATTTAATATAATAATATATAACTTAGTAGTTAAGTTGGTGGTTATGAATAGGATTAAATAACTTATGAAAATACATGATTGAATTAATTGGTTATTAATTGATTTCAAATGAATATAAGAACCAATTGAATACAGAGTGACTATTTTTATAAAAGTATGTTTATGATCACAAAGATATTTTATCTTAATAAATTAAATTAATCACTATTATTGAATGATATTAATGAAATATTTATTTTATATATTTAATCAACTATTTTTTATATTCTTCCAATAAATTTTATAAGCATAAGATAAGAATAAATCCAAAATTTTGTATAAAAAATAATATTTTTATAAAGGTGGTTTTATCGCCTTTTAATGGAAAACCTATATTATATCCAATTCATGGAAATTTTATAAATTTTATATGTCCAAATAAACTTCATATTTTAAATTAGAACATAAAAAATTATGTTAGGGTGAATTTTGTGTATTTTCTGTGAAGTTTCGTTTTTTGATGAATAGTGAAAGATACTGAATTTTAATTCAAAAATGATATTTCATATAATTAATTTGTAAGATTAAATTATGTATTAAATTGGTTTAAAAGTTTAATTAGATATATTTTTATCAATTAATCAAATTTGTGTCATTTTACTAAATTTCACTTTGAAATTGACTATATTAACATAGAAAAGTTTGAACATTTTTACTTTAAAAACTTGCAGTGTCGTTCCGTCTACGGGATTAAATTTAAATTACTGTCGACCAATTATCTGATTGGAATTTGGAAAAATGGATTAAATATTTTTAATAATAATAATTTATAATGTATAATAATATCAACATAGTTTTTGACCAAAAATATTAGTGAAATTAATTAAAATTAATTATAATGATTCAAGTGAAATTTAGCTTAACAAGGGAATAAACCTTAAACTTAAGGGTCTAAATGACATTTAAACTTTTCCAGAACCAATTTTACAGGAATAATTCATCCATTAAACTTGTATTATAGAGTTTTTTTGGTTTTTTATCACTTTGTTTAGGTAAAAACGTGGGTACACCTAACTTGTTTCCAAAAATACCAAGTGAGTCTTTTCCCTCCCCTATAAAAGGCCACCACCACTCCCCCTTATTCACACCTCTCAAACCACTTAGTTTTGGACAATATAATACCAATATACTTCCCAATATCTCTCAATTTCTCCTTTAAGCCTCCATTTGGTCATAAATCCAAGAAATTAATCCCTTTGGTGCAAACCAAAATGAGTTACCCGAATAAGAGGTAACATTCTTCCTCAAACTCTTTAGTTTTATTTTATTTCTCTACCACCTCAAATATCCTTATTCCATTATTATAAAACAAAAAAAAGTATCCTAAATATACTAATATGTTTTTATTCTAATTTTTATACATAAACCTACACACACTTCCATCTAATGGGTAACGAACATACTATTTATGTGTATAGAGAACTACCGCCTCACAAAACGATAATTATTCATTTTTTCCTTTACATCCTTTCATGATTGGGAATTATGATGTAAATTATTTTTATATATTATATATATTATATTTAATATGTATTTATTATTATTTAATTCCTTTATAATACATGCATTTATACTTTCCATCTTGTGTAAATATGATAACATCATTTGTGGATGTGTGGACTACCGCCTCCTCAAAACAATGTGATTCGTTTACACTCTACATGGAATGTATTAAGGATGGGTTTAGTGATATTATATGATATATATGATATAATAATTCTACTATAATAATTATATATATAAATATATTTCATTTACTTACTTTCATTCAATACAACAGTTAAATGGAAGCAACGTTCATGCGTACGTACGGCCTACCGTCTCCGAGAACGGTGTATTTCATTACATAATACTATATTAAATAGATTATTATAATACAAATATACTGAATATAAATGATATTTATATAATTTTACAAATTCTATAAATCATGATATAAGTATAATTACCAAATACATAACAAATTAATACACATGCGAAAAATAAAACGAATATCGCCCAAAGCATAACCTTAACATGGAATTGTTAACAAGTGGGTAATATAAAGTCACAATAAAACCATATATGGTATTATATATAATAATATGGTTCTGAAATAGATGTATAATAAACTTATATTTATTATACAGTATCTTTTAATGAGTGTGATGAGATTCAAGACACAAGGTAAGGGAATTTCATCTCACTTTTTATATTTATGAGATACATGCCACGTTCACCACTCTTTTCTTTTGTGTGGTGTATATAATGATCATGAATGTATTATATTATTATTATTATTAAATTTACGGGTATTTACATATCCATTATATGATCTTTATTTCATGGGTTTTATGTTTCAAAATTTACTAAACTGGTAAGATAGTTTTGTCTCGATTTTCCTTCCTTAAGATTCATGTTTTTTTATTCACCAAAATTAAATTTTGACGTGTATATACTTACATTTTACATGTTATATCATGAATATAATTATTTCCATGAAATTTTAAGCTTTATTATATTTCATTTACTTACATGTATATTATGATCCCAATTTACCATGTGGTGATATTTTGGTGAAACAATCTCATCATTTATCATGGTTATTTATAATTATTCTTCCATTGATTAAATTTTATGATACATATCTCAAGAATAATCACGAGTTTCCTTATATTATGTTTATTCAAGATAAATCCATGCATTAGTACCATTTTTCTACTATTTGGTATTTAAAGTAATTAGTAAAATGCTTTTAAGAAAAACATGATTGTATTTCTCTCTTCGGTCAGAAATATGTTTTATTTCAAAAAGAATGTTTTAAAAAATATTTTCAAAAATGTTTTCAAATGATCCCTAAAGATAATTTTAAAGTAAAAAAGGATTTTAAAAATGTTTTATGGTTTTCAAATATTTCTTTATAATTTTTCAATGTTATTTTCAAAGAAATGGTTTTCAAAACATGTTCAATATTTCTTTATAAGTTTTCAAATTTTTTTCAATGAAAAAGGTTTTTAGAATGTTTTAAAGATTATTTTATATATTTTTAAGGAAAGTGTTTTTCAGAAAAAATTCAAGCTTCTTTTATAATTTTTCAAGGAAAATGATTTTCAAAATTTTTTGAAGATTCTTTTATAAGTTTTAAATGAAAATTATTTTCAAAATTTTTTCAATATTTCTTTATAATTTTTCATGTTTATTTTAAATAAAATGGTTTTTTAAAAGGTTTATGTTTTAAAAATAATTTTCCAAAAAATAAAGGATATTTTCCTCAAGAAATTTTTTCAAAATATTTTTCCAAGTTATTCTCCATATAATATGAAATCCATTGATGTTACTCAAGACCTTCTGGGAAATGATACAAAGGTTCCATTCATATTATTCCATGAATGGTTTGTGTTTTGATAGAATAATTCTTATGAAACCGATTTATCTTCCATGGGTTATATGATTTTGAAACATGCTTCTTTTCACGGGTTTCACTTTGATGAAATGGTTAAGAAACATATCTATTTTCCATAGGTTATGATGTGATGAAATGTTAATGATACCCATTTCATTTCATGAGTTATGATTTGATGTTTATAAAACCCATCTCCTTTCATGGGTCATGTTATGATGAATGTTTTGTGGCACATGTATGTATGATTTTATTATGTGATAGGTGGGACCTATATTTCCTTATAATTATTTGGGTAATGATAAATTTTTTATAAGATCAAAGGGTATACAGGAGGGCATCCCTATCCTAAAACAAAAAGGTACATTATAGGGCATCCCAAACCTAAAATAAAAGGGTACATGGGAGGGTATCCCAAGCCTGAAATAAGAGGTTACATGGGAGGGCATCCTAAGCCTAAAATAAGAGGGTACACAGGATGGAATCCTAATACCAAAACAAGAGGGTACATGGGAGGCCATCCCAAGCCCGAAGCAGGTACATAGGTGATCATCCCAATCCTAATAGAAACGAAGGTATTGGTAGCAATCCTTGAAAAAGGATTTTTATATGATTATGTGTATACCAAAATTCCATGCCTTATTTCTATGTTATGCTTTCATGGATTATTATCTATATTTCCTTGTGATTCCTATCTTATGAACTGCAAATCATTATGTTGTTATTCATGTTTATGATCTTTGGTATATACAGAATGGTCTTCTAATGATTATGATCATGTTCTCATACCCTTGTATTCATGATATGCTTACACACTTCATTAATTTACCCTTATTGATCATTTTAGCTCACCCATTTCTTATGTTTCCCTTCCTTAGGTTATGAAGGAAGGTTTTTAAGTATAACTACTAAGGGGGAGATATTTGTGAGAAACATAGAAAAATATTTCACTAAGTTATAAGATTTTTGTTCCAAGTTTCCAAGGTAATAATCTAATGTAGTCTTTGGGAATCTGTTTGTGTAATGTTTTAAGTATTCCAAAAAAAGTGATGTAATGTATATGTATGTTAAGACTAGGTTGTTATAGTGTTGCTTGGGTTACCACCCCAAATGGTCTATAAATGACCCTGAATAACCCATTCAAAGACCTTGGTGATGAATATGTGTTTTCCATCAGTTAGGTCAAATACATAAGCCTAGATTGAGAGACTTACTTGATAGTCTTCAGGATATCATCCATGTTAATTGAATCAGATGGCACTGAAGAAGTTTCTAATTTTCTCATTATTGGATATAACTTAAATGAAAATTCCCCCATATTCATCCCCATAACTTCAGTAGGTCACCACTTCATAATAAAAATATGAGGAGGTCATTATATCAACATTAGAAGATGTCTCTCAAAACACTAACCCCACCCCCACCCCCCAATCAGTGATTCCCCTTTTTCATTAATCCATCCTGAAATAGATAGAGAAGAAGAGGAAGAAGAGGAATAGGAGGAAGAATATTGCCTTTGAGATACTCTACCATCATTTAAGGAAGGATTTTTCACCACTATCAATAACCTCTAAAAGATGAATCTGGGTATAGAGGAGGATCTATGACCGATATTGATTAGCATATTTATTTCCCTCAATGAGAAGGAAATTTACACCTCTTTTATAAAGAATCAACTAGAAATGTTTTCCTAGACTTATAAATAAATGAAAGTCCTTGATCCCAATGTGGCTACACATCACTTGGGATTTCCAGGAGATCACCATGGTTAATAGCAGGCAGCCATAAGGACACATCTAACTCATTCCACCAAGGTCATAGTGGAATTTAACAAGATCATAAAATCCAAATTCATTCGGAAATTCAATTACTCAAAATGGATCACCAAATTTTTCTCTATAAAGAAAAATAATGGGAATATCATGGTTTGGATTGATTTCAGATACCTCAACTAGCACTTTTCAAAAGATGAATTCCTAGTTCTGATTAAAAAACTTCTTATCAATGTGATAGCTAGCTATCAATCCCTCTCTTTCATGGATGGATATTCATGATATAACCAAATCTAAATAGACCCAAAGGTGAATAATATACTACCTTTAGGGATCTCTAAGTGGTATACTTATACAAGGTTATTCCCTTCAGTTTAAAGAATGTTAGTTCTACGTATCGGTGTGCCTTGCACTTCATCTTCAAATATTCTCTTGGAAAATTATTCAAGTGTTATGTTGATGATTTTTTGGTAAAATCGTGAAAAATTTATGATCACCTAGACTATTTGGAAATTATTTTTAAAAAACTCCAACAACACATTCTAAAAATGAACCCCATGAAATTTGATTTTGATGTTACCTCGGTAAAATTTCTCAGCTTTATTGTATGCCATCATGACATCAAATTTGACCCTAAGAAAACTAATGAAATCCTATGTATGTCACCCCTATAAACCTCAAAGAGATGAAGAGACCACATGGTAACCTTTATTATATTTGGTGCTTCATAGAAAACCTTGCATTAAACTATTTTTCCTTCACCATGTTGATGAAAAAATGGATTGAATTTTAGTGGAATGATGATTTCCAAGAATCATTCGATAGCCTCAAGAAAAATCTCATTAACACACCAGTGATGATGCCTCTAGTTGAAGGAATATCTCTCATATTATATTTTATAGGTCTGGAATGGTCATTGGGGGCATTCCTTGCATATAAAAATGAATATATTATTGAAAATAACCTTTATTATCTCTTTCGTACCATACTCGACACTAAGACTCAATCTTCATATATCAAGAAGAATTGTTTAAAATTGATTTTTTTAGTTCTAAAGCTTAAGACACAATCTGTAGGATCATGAGGTTCATCTAATCTCTTGAAATGACCCACTCAAATATATCCTCAGTCTTCACATATTTATTGGACATTTTGTGTGATGGGAATCCATTCTGAAATAGTTTGATGACCAGTTCATACCACATAAGGTGATAAAATGGTAGGCCTTAAAAAATTTCATAGAAGAACATACCCCTGTAGAAGAAGTTTATGTGAGTATCGAACTTCTAGACAAGGAGATCTTCCTCATACAAGACTCTTCCCAAATGTGGAAAATGTACTTTGAGTTTTCATCTATAATCCTAATTAGAAAGAGGATGAAATACCACAAGAACAAAAAAAATAATGTTAAAAGTCATTCTCATTTCTTTAGAAAAGGCAGTTCTTTTGTACTCCTTAATACGATCAGAAGGCTTCATTAATAATGATTCTGAATACCAAGACCACATTAAAATCATGGAATTGGCCTTGATAATACCAGCGACTCATCAACGGTGATTATTAAATCATAAAAGAAGATTTGATCCCCTACATGATTATATCTGAGGTTTTTTGGAATAATTCCCCTCCAAACCAACACTAAATCACATCCCATATACACAAAATTATTAGGCATACGCATTGGAAAATTCATATATAGTATTAGTGGATCTGGATAAAGATGAGATTTTCATTAAAATTACACACCACAAAATGGTTTATCTATTTAATCAGAGTATTATGAAAGAGATAAATGGGGTCAATTCTACCCTTAAACTTGATAATTATACAAATGGTTGGATGGTTCCCATCTTGGAATACCTCTAAACTGGGACCCTTATATTTTACAAAGCTATAAAATAAAAAATCCAATGATGAGCATTCAATTTCACTCTCCATGACAACTCAGGTCATAAAAAGGTTCTGTCACGACCCATCCTTGGGGCCCGTGTCGTGACTACCCCAAGCCCGCCTTCTATAGGCCAGGGGCTGGCGACTAGCACCAAGGCGTAATTCTCGATAAAAGGGAAGGCATTGCCTTTATAAAGTAAAAAAACATGCAGAGTAAGCAAGAAGAAGTAAACACTAAGTAAAATTGGGTACAATAGTAAGTGGGGAAAAGTAAGTGGGCCAGAATACAAACCCAAACTGAAAGTAAAGTACAACTGGAAAAGGAATTACAGCAAATGAAAAGTAAAGTCGCGACGTCGATCCGTCCACAGGAATTCCCACCTCAAGGGTGGGTACAGATAGCCTCCTCAGCTCCTCGGGTCCAGCCATCCGCTCTGAGTATGTCCCGCCTAGTGGTCCACCTCCAGGTACCGACTTGCTCTGCAAGACTCAACCACGATCAGCGTTGTCCGTCGTCTGCAACCAACACAGCGTAGTGCGGGCATATCCCATGCAGGGGTGAGTATACGCTACTCAGTAGGGACCCCGAGACCCCGTAGGTCTCCCAAAATCCACAAAGGATAATCCACAAAGGAAAGATAGAATCATGAAGTAACATCCAACACTACTTAGGTATATTCCCATACATATACCTAAGTTATCAATTCTCATTCGGCTCCAGCATCCATGTCCACATAGGAGTACAACCCAATCCACAGAGGATAACACAACTCAATCCACATAGGAAAGCAAGTCAATCATATCGAAGATATTGATTGAAGTCAAGACTCAGCTCACACAGGTATACTTATTTGTTAGACGATAGAGATGATCAGATGTATCCACTGATTCATCTAAGTCATCAGACTCACACAGGATCGATAGGTACTAACCCCCGCAATGATCCACATAGGATCGATAGGTACTAACCCCCACAATGACCCACACAGGATCTGACCCACACAGAATCGGTATGTGATGGCCCACACAGGACCGCTGAGCGCTGACCCACACAGGATCGGTAAGCACTGATCCACACAGGATCGCTGAGTGATGTAGTCGTCGTTGTCGAACCCACGGAGGATTTCTGTACAGTCGTCATCATCGTCGTAGTCGCAGCCAGCTCTAGGGTTCCCACACATAGAAAGATCGTTTGGGGAGGGTCTGCTCCACGAGCCGAGGGTCTGATCCATCAACTAACACGAATTCTGGAGTTGATGTACCCCAAAGTTCTGTATCGTCAACATGAACTCAATGTGACAGACGGCGCGTCATTCGGACGCTCGGTCTGAGAGTTATTGGATTTTTCGTTCTGGGGGCCCGGTTGGTTTTTAAGTCAAAACCAACCCAAACGCACTCCAACTGCATCCAAACCTCGAGTGGAGTAATACAAAAGGTTTGTCTCACTAAGAGGAATCCAACAAAGTCGACGGCACGTCAATCGGACGTCCGGAGCTTAAGTTATAAGCGTTTCCTCTCCAAGGGCCCGGTTGGTTTCGTGTTCGAACCAACCCGGACAAACCCAAAGTTCTCCTAAACCTTGAGTGTAATATACCTAAACTACCGTCTCGATCCAACGATCGCATCGCAACTGACAGTGCGTCAATCGGAGGTCTGTAGCCCAAGTTATGGGCATTTGAACGGTTATGTCCAAAAAATAGGGGGTTTGGGCCCGGTCCGACCCGGTCCGATACCCCCTGGGTCGGCCCGAACCGGGTCGACCTAACCCGGTACTGGGTCTGGACCATTTGGGCGCGGCCCGGCCCGGCCTGGGCGGCCCGTGTGGCCATCTCAGCCGGTGCCGAGCTGGGCGGAACAGGGGGGCGCGCTGCCCCCCTGATTGAAGAACCGTGGCCCCCATGTGGGGGGGATGCTCCTTTGGCCAGCCGGGGGTTACGACCCCCAGCCTTCATGGTTACCAGCCATCTTGGCCGGCCGGTGAGTCACTGCGGGACCCCCCATGTGGGTCCCGCCTCCTTGCTCCGGCGGCCGGTGGTTCCGGCCGCCGCTCCCCGCACCACCGCGGCCTTGTCCGATCGGCGCGGCGCGACGGCACCGCGCCCCTCTGCCGCGGACTCTTCGAGGTTCTCCGGCGCCGCGCGATGGCGCCGCGGCTTTGTTCGACTTCAATAGTGCCGCAATTCTACGCCCATTCTTCATTATTTCTGCGCAGTGCAATGGCACCGTGTTGCCTTGCTCGCGCCGCAACAAAAATCAAGCAACAAGGGGAGAGGACAGTCAGTCGTGTTCGTGCGGTCCGACCTCCTCCCGTTATAGCGATAACAGGCGGCTCAATTAGGAAACAATTAACGGAGAAGAAAGTATTCATGAAGAAGAAATTAACCCCTACCTCGATGAAATCGTTGAACGATGGTTCGTCATGGAAATGAACATCACAGAAGAAGGTGTCGCGGAAGAGGGTTCCGTACACGTTGATGGAGATCGTCCGAGGCAGAACGGTGTCTCCCTTCCTTTGTCGTGGGAAGAAGAAATGAAGGATGGCGCGTCGGTGTTCTTCATGTTCTTCAAGGAAGATGATGAACTTCAAGACTTAGAGCTTTTCTTCCCCCCAATCCTCTCACAACAAGCTAACCCAAATTAAAATAAGGTCACCCCTTATTTTAATTGTTTATGCCATGCTTTTCAAAATTACAAAATTCAAAAATGAAACCACATAATTAATAAAACCTATCTTGTCATATTAAATCGAGAGTTTAAGGGAGTTAGGTAATATGAAGGGTTGGGGTTCTTGTGGGCCCCACCGCCCTCATAACCTCACATGGGAAGTTGGGTGGTTTTGGGCCCCACCAACAACTTCCCATCAGAGAATTAAACTACCATGGATAAAATAAATTTGTACACAATTTATTTTACCTAACATTTAATTCCATAATTTTTAACAACTCCTCCCGAGAAAACGCAACTCTAGTAAAGGTCTTCTTGAGAAATTATCGGCGCTACGGTTTAATTGGTGCCCTCGGATTTCAATTCCGAGCACCAGATCAAAAGTTAGAAAAACCCGCTCATTCGTTCACTGAACGTATCCAAGCTAAACTTCGGAAAATTATTCCGGGCTCACCGGGGCTCGGAATAAGGTTCCGTCAGAAACTGCGTTCTTGTAAAATCCCAAATAAAATTAAGAAAAAATTTACCTTGAATTTTACAGGTCTTTACATTACTCCCACCTCATGGATTTACGTCCTCGTAAAGATACGTCATAAACTAGGGAAACAAATGTGGGTATTGTGCACGCATCTGAGCCTCCCGCTCCCAAGTGCTCTCTTGAAGGTTCTCATGCTGCCACCTAATGCACACTAGAGGAATCGACCATCCATGTAGGACCCTCTCCTGTCGATACTCGATCTCCACTAAGACCTCTGCAAAAGTCGCCTCAACATCAATGTCCATCTCCCCATGGTCGATGATATGCGTCGGGTCATGCATGTATCTCCTCAGTTGAGATACGTGAAAGACGTCGTGCACCCGGTGCAACTGAGGTGGTAGATCCAGGCGATAAGCCACCTCGCCAATCCTGCTGAGGACCTAGAATGGTCCGATGAAGTGCGGAGACAACTTGCCGCCTCGGAAAAATCTCTGTAATGCCCGTCGAGGTGAGACCCGCAAGAAGACATGGTTGCCATCCTCAAACTCTAGTGGCCTCCGCCTCCTGTCAGCATAAGACTTTTTCCAGCTTTGAGTTGTCCTCATCCACTCCTGGATGACCTGGACCTTCTCTGTCGTGGCCTGGACTATCTCCGTTCCCACAAGTGCTGACTCCCCAGGGTCTGTCCAGCACAGCGGTGATCTACATGGTCGGTCGTATAATTCCTCATATGGTGCCATCCCGATGGTGGAGTGGTAGCTGTTGTTGTACGTGAACTCCACCAAGAGTAGGTGATCCTCCCAGTTGTGACCAAAGTCGAGGACACATGCACGGAGCATTTCCTCGAGAGTCTGAATGGTCCTCTCCGTCTGACCATCTGTCTGAGGGTGAAAGGCGATGCTCAGACGTAGCTGCATCCCAAATGCCTCCTGTAACCCCTTCCAAAGCTGGGAAGTAAAGAGAGCATCTTGATCGGAGACAATAGATGATGGCACACCATGAAGTCATACAATCTCTTGAATGTAGAGGCGTCCCAAGCACTCCACTGAGCCCTGCTCTCTGATGGGTAAGAAGTGGGCCAACTTGGTGAGTCGGTCGACAATCACCCAAATGGAGTCGTGACCTCTGGAAGTACGTGGAAGTACAGTCACGAAATCCATAGATATCTCATCCCACTTCCACTCCGGGACCTCTAAGGGTTGTACCAAGCCTGCTGGTACCTGGTGCTCTGCCTTCACCTGCTGGCAGGTGAGGCATCGAGAAATGAACTCTGCCACAGCCTTCTTCATACCCGGCCACCAGTGCTGTCATATGAGATACTGGTACATCTTCGCCACTCCTGGATGTACCGCTAAAGGGGAAGTGTGAAACTCCCTTAGCACCTCCTCCTTTAAAGCAGCTGGTACCATGGTACGTCCTCTAAAAAGGATGGCGTGCTCTCCTCCCACAGAGAATCCATCAGGTGTATGTCCTGAGGATATCTGTGCACGCCGCATCTCACAGTCATCATCCCCACGCTGTGCCTCTCTGACCCGCTAAAGAAGTGGAGGAGTGACTGTGAGTGACTGAAGAAAGTCTGATCCATCACTATCCACGAAGGATATTTGTAAGGCAGCTAGCTGCTCTGTCGCCTCCCCAAGTAGTTGAATGTCCGTCCTCCTGCTGAGAGCATCGGATACTACGTTCCCCTTTCCATGAGTATATACTATCTCAAAGTCATAGTCCTGGAGGAAATAGATCCATCGCCGTTGTCTCAGGTTCAGGTCCATCTGCGAGAAGATATACCTAAGACTCTGGTGGTTAGAATAGACTGTAAAGCGCTCACCCATCAGATAGTATTGCCACATCTTCAGAGCGAAGACCACTGCTGCTAACTCCAGGTCATGGGTAGTGTAGTTCTACTCATGTTGACTCAGTTGACATGATCCATAGGTGATCACTGCCCACTCCTACATCAGGACACATCTGAGTTCAGTCCCTGATGCATCGCAGTAGACTACGTACCCTACTCCCACCTCTGGTAGCCTCAAGATAGGTGCGATGGTCAATCTCTGTCTCAGCTCCTGGAAGCTCTGCTGACATCTGTCTGAACACACGAAGGGTTTCCCCTTCTTCGTCAAAGCTAAAAGTGGTTCCACAACTCTGGAGAAGTCTGGCACAAATCTCCGGTAGTACCCAGCTAGACCCAAGAAACTTTTCACCTCCGTCATGCTCCTGGGTGGCTCCCAAGCTAGCACTGCCTCGATCTTCGCAGGATCCACCGCAACACCCGCCTCAGAGATGACGTGTCCCAAGAAGTGGACCTCACGTATCTAGAACTGACACTTCGAGAGCTTACCATAAAGCTGGTGCTCTCGGAGTGTGTCCAGTACAACCCGCAAGTGGTAGGCGTGCTCCTCCTCAGTCGTCGAGTATATCAATATGTCGTTGATGAATACCATGACAAATAGATCGAGGTAAGGCTGAAATATCTTGTTCATGAGACCCATGAACACTACTGGAGCATTGGTTACACCGAATGGAATAACCAAGAACTCATAGTGGCCATACCGACACCTGAAGGTCGTTTTCTGTAAGTCCTCGTCCCGAACTCTGAGATGATGATAGCCTGACCTGAGGTCTATCTTCGAGAACCACCATGCTTCCTTGAGCTGATCGAAGAGGTCTTCAATCCTCAGTAGCAGATAATTGTTCCTCATGGTCACCTGGTTCAGTCGACGGTAATCGACACACAGTCGCAAGCTCCCGTCCGCCTTCTTGGCGAACAAAATCGGGGAAGCCCAAGGTGAAACACTGGGTCAGATAAATACCTTACCCTGTAAGTACTCCAGCTGTACCCGTAGCTCTCGAAGATCAGCAGGAGCCATTCAATATGCTGGGGTGGATATCGGGGTTGTCCCAGGGTATAGGTCAATATAAAAGTCTACCTCACTGGGAGGAGGTAGTCCTGGAACGTCGTTGGGAAAAACGTCTGCATACTGATCCACCACTGCAGGTAAGCTCGGACTCCGCACGTCAACTGCTCCTAGGATGAGGCTAGCCAACTGATGAGTGATGGGTTGTCCTCTTTTCTGCGTGAGTCCATCCTGCGCTGCAAAGGCTCCCTTCTCGCCGGTGAAGGTGAACCTGATTCCATCGGTGCGAACACATCACACCTTTTTCATAATGCAGTCGATCTGAGCATGGACTGTAGATAACCAATCCATGTCCAAGATGACGTCGTAAGGCCTCAACACCGCTACAAGAAGATCCCAGCCGAATCTCTCACCTCCTAAAGTAATCTCACACTGTCGGCACCAGTGCATAATCACCGAGTCTACTCCTGTAGGAGTCTCTAGCGGTAAGGATCGAGCCAACGGCTCTGTCGGAATCTCCGAGCTCCGAAAAAGGGCAGTGGTAATGAAAGAATGACTCACTCTTGTGTCTATAAGAACTTCAGCAAGGGTGGAGTAGAAATAGATAGTACCTCGAATCATCTCAGGCATTCTGTGGTCATAGGCCTCCGCTGCCTGAAGTTGTGCCTGCCTCTGCCCGCCAGCTCCCTGTGGTCGGGGTGGACCTCCTAGTGGTGGTGGTGGTAGAGCCTCAAAGCGTCGCCCACCACCTGCTGCTCGGCCAGCTCCTCTGCCTCATCCTCTTTCTCCCTGCGGATCGCCACGGTCGACCCTCTGCCTCTGCCTAGGTGGTCCCTCAACCGTCTGCTGCTCCTCCGCACGGCGGGTCGGGTAGTCACGAGCCATGTGGCCCTACCCGCCACATGCGTAGCACTATCTGCCTCTCGAAAGACTGGCTCTACGCTGTGTGCCCTGCACCTCTGAGCCAGTATCCTGAGGTCGTCTGCTTGAGGGTCTGGTCTGCCTGGACCCATGTGTCATCCGTCGACTGCCAGCTGCAGAAGACTATGCTATGTGCCGCCCTGCGGTAGGTCTCGCTGCTGATGTAGGCTCAGTAAGAAAGCTCTCAATGAGAAGGGCTCTCTCTAGTACCCCAGCCTGTGTCGGAATGCTGAGGGAGATCAGCGATGCCCTGATCTCATGCCTCAATCCCTGCTCAAAGGTCCGAGCCCAGAAGAATGGGTCTCATACCATGTCCGTCGAATAGCACGAGAGGTCTGTAAATCTCATCGAGTACTGGGCGACTGTCACGCTGCCCTGCCACAGCTGTAGTAGCTCCTGGATGTGCACCGCACGGAGGGTGGCTAGGACGAAATCCGAGCGGAAGAAGCTCTCAAAGTCCATCCAGAGAAGAGATGCCTCATCATGCACCTGGAGCATCAAGCTCCACCATCTGCCTGCTGCCGCATGCAAGAGACTCGCTGCAAGGATCACCATGAGGTCTGCTGGTGTCCCTACCAATCTGAAAACTCATACAACTTCCTCCAACCAATCTTCGGCTGCCTGAGGGTCCATCTCCCCGTGGAACCTGAGCGGTCTCTGATGCTGGAACTCGTGAAGTGCACTAAGGCGACGTGCACTCTCAGCGGCTGGAGCTGGTGGCATCGGTGGCTCGGCGGGTAGTGATACCGCCGGTGCCTTCGCAGTAATAGGGCCCTGCACCAAGGCGTCGTCGCTCGGTGGGCTGCAGTCTCGCACGAAGCTCAGAACCCTAGCTGGCTGCCATCGTGGGGCCATCCTAAAAAGAGACAGGTGTGCCACGGTCAATACAGTATATCTGGTGAGATGACACAAAGTAATCACAAAGAAAACTTGAAACACACATGCAATCAATGTTTTCATGCACTAAGTTGGAAATCAGAAGTCAGGGTCCTGGTGTACGGATACGTCAGTCTCCACACCAACACTGGACTCCCTGGACTGATATCCACACTCAATACTCTTAACACTATTGCTTCACATAGAAAAAGATCAGAGTCCTGAGTTCTGCGGTAGAACCTAACTCCTTTGATACCAATTTGTCACGACCCGTCCTCAGGGCCCGTGTCGTGACTACACCAAGCCCGCCTTCCATAGGCTAGGGGCTGGCAACTAGCACCAAGGCGTAATTCCCGATAAAAGGGAAGTCATTGCCTTTATAAAGTAAACAAACACGCAGAGTAAGTAAGAAGAAGTAAACACTAAGTAAAACTGGGTACAATAGTAAGTGCGGAAAAGTAAGTGGGCCAGAATACAAACTCAAACTGAAAGTAAAGTACAATTGGAAAAGGAAGTACAGTAACTGAAAAGTAAAGCTGCAACGTCGAGCCGTCCACTGGAAGTCCCACCTGAAGGGTGGGTACAAATAGCCTCCTCAGCTCCTCGGGTCCAGCCATCCGTTCTGAGTACGTCCCGCCCAGTGGTCCACCTCCAGGTACCGACTTGCTCTGCAAGCCTCAACCACGATCAGTGATGTATGTCGTCTGCAACCAACACAACGTAGTGCGGGCATAGCCCGTGCAGGGGTGAGTATACGCTACTCAGTAGGGACCCCGAGACCCCGTAGGTCTCCCAAAATCCACAAAGGATAATCCACAAAGGAAAGATAGAATCACGAAGTAACATCCAACACTACTTAGGTATATTCCCATACATATACCTAAGTTATCAATTCCCGTTCGGCTCCAGCATCCATGCCAAGTTTGATCACATCCACATAGGAGTACAGCCCAATCCACATAGGATAACACAACTCAATCCACATAGGAAAGCAAGTCAATCATATCGAAGATATTGATTGAAGTCAAGACTCATCTCACACAGGTATACTTCTTCGTAAGATGATAGATATGATCAGATGTATCCAGTGATTCATCTAAGCCGTCGGACCCACACAGGATCGATAGGTACTAACCCCGGCAATGACCCACACAGGATCTGACCCACACAGGATCGGTATGCACTGGCCCACACAGTACCGCTGAGCGCTGACCCACACAGGATCGGTAGGAACTGATCCACATAGGATCACTGAGTGTTGTAGTCATCGCTGTCGAACCTATGGAGGATTTCTGTACAGTCGTCATCGTCATCGTAGTCGCAGCCAGCACTAGGGTTCCCGCACAGAGCAAGCTCGTTCGGGGAGGGTCCACTCCACGATCCGAGGGGCTGATACATCAACTGACATGGAGTATGGAGTTTATGTATCCCAAAGTTCCGTATCATCAACAGGAACTCAACGTGACAGACGGCGCGTCATTCGGACGCCCGAACTGAGAGTTATTGGCTTTTTCGTTCCGGGGACCCGGTTAGTTTTTAAGTCAAAACCAACCCAGACACACTCCAACTGCATACAAACATTGATCGGAGTAAGCCAAAAGGTTCGT
Organism: Viscum album; assembly: GCA_963277665.1. NCBI lineage: Eukaryota > Viridiplantae > Streptophyta > Magnoliopsida > Santalales > Viscaceae > Viscum > Viscum album. The sequence goes on along the minus strand of OY728158.1, from coordinate 1,890,128,264 downwards.
CTCACTAAGAGGAATCCAACAAAGTCGACGGCACATCAATCGGACGTTCGGAGCTTAAGTTATAAGTGTTTCCGCTCCGAGGGCCCGGTTGGTTTTATGTTCGAACCAACCCGTTCTAACCCCAATTTCTCCTAAACCTAGAATGTAATATACCGAAACGACCGTCTCGATCCAAGTATCTCATCGCAACTGACGGTGCGTCAATCGGAGGTCCGTAGCCCAAGTTATGGGCGTTTGAACGGTTCTGTCCGAAAAATAGGGGGTTCGGGGCCGGTCCGACACGGCCAAATACCCCCCCCCCCCCCCCCCCGAGTCGACCCGACCCGGGTCCAGGTCCGGCCCATTTGGGCATGGCCCGGCCCGGCTGGCGCTGCCCGGCTAGGCCTGGCGCGCTCGGGCGGCCCGTGTGGCCAGCTCGGCTGGTGCCGAGCTGGGCGGAACAGGGGGGCGTGTTGCCCCCCTGATTGAAGAACTGCGGCCCCCACGTGGGGGGGGCCTCCTTTGGCAAGCCGGGGGTTATGACCCCCGGCCTTCATGGTAATCGGCCAGTTTGGCCGGCCGGTGAGTCACTGCGGGACCCCCCCTGTGGGTCCCTCCTCCTTGCTCTGGCAGCCGGCGGTTCTGGCCGCCGCTCCCCGCACCACCACGACCATAGGCTGCGGCCTTTTTCAATCGGCGCGGCGCGATGGCGCCGCACCCCTCTGTCGCGGCCCCTCTCCGGCTGCGGCCTCTTCTAGGTTCTCCGGCGCGGCGCGACGGCGTTGTGGCTTTGTTTGACTTCAATGGCTCGGCGTGACGGCGCCACACTTCTCCACCCATTCTTCATTATTTCTGGGCGGTGCAATGGCACCGCACTACCTTGCTCGCGCCGCAACAAAAATCAAGCAACAAGGGGGGAGGAGAGTTGGTCGTGTTCGTGAGGTCCGACCTCCTCCCGTTATAGTGATAACAGGCGGCTCAATTAGGAAAAAATGAACGGCAACGAAAGTATTAACGAAGAAGAAATTAACCCCTACCTCGATGAAATCGTTGAACGATGGTTCGTCGCGGAAATGAACGTCGTGGAAGAAGGCATCGTGGAAGAGGGTTCCGTACACGTTGACGGAGATCATCCGAGGAGGAATGCTGTCTCCCTTCCTTTGTCGTGGGAAGAATAAACGAAGGATGGCGCACGGTGTTCTTCGCGTTCTTCAAGGAATATGATGAACTTCAAGACTTAGAGCTTTTCTTCCCCCCAATCCTCTCACAACAAGCTAACCCAAATTAAAATAAGGTCACCCCTTATTTTAATTGTTTATGCCATGCTTTTCAAAATTACAAAATTCAAAAACTAAACCACATAATTAATTAAACCTATGTTGTCATATTAAATGGAGAGTTTAAGGGAGTTAGGGAATATGAAGGGGTGGGGTTCGTGTGGGCCCCACCACCCTCATAACCTCACATGGGAATTTGGGTGGTTGTGGGCCCCACCAACAACTTCCCATGAGAGAATTAAACTACCATGGATAAAATAAATTTGTACAGAATTTATTTTACCTAACATTTAATTCCCTAATTTTTAACAACTCCTCCCGAGAAAACGCAACTTCAGTGAAGGTCTTATTAAGCAATTACCAGCGCTGCGGTTTCATCGGTGCCCTCGGATTTCAATTCCGAGAACCGGATCAAAAGTTAGAAAAACCCGCTCGTTCGTTCACTGAACGTACCCGAGCTAAACTTCGGAAAATTATTCCGGGCTCACCGGGCCTCGGAATCGGGTGCCGTCCGAAACTGTGTTCTTGTAAAATCCCAAAGAAAATTAAGAAAAAATTTCCCTTGAATTTTATGTGTCTTTACAGGTTCTTTATAATTGATGATTTTATGGACTTCTCCTCGTATGAATTGATAAAGAGGAGATGACTACCACCATGAAGGAAGTTCACATTGGTACTTTTGGTGTCTATTAGTCAGGAACGAATATTTCGCACCAAATTAGGAGTATTGGATATTTCTACCCTTTGATGATCTAGGATTCCACACAATTCATCAAAAAGTTTAATTCCTTCCAAGTGCATCCACACTTCTTCCACCAACCCCCAGAGTTTTTGTACACAGCTAAATGCTCCTATCCATTCTCCATAAGGGGAATGGATGTTGTAGGTTAATACCCTCCATCTATGTCCAAGTAGTTCAAATACATCCTTACTATTATTTTAATATTATCTAAATGGGTTGAGACGATACCTATTAAGGAAGTTGGGACCAATAGTGTCTTCAATTTCTTGAAGTAAAATATCATCACCAGATTTAGTGTCCCTCACAAGATACTGACGGACAATAGAACCAACTTCTATTCTTCTGAATAAAATAAACTATACCAAGAATATAACATTAAGTCTAACCATTCATCCTGTTATCATGCTGTGTCAAATGGATATAAATATTTTTTCAAAAAAACCCCTATAAATTATAATCTAGAAAATGGTTGGCAAAGAAAAGAAATTTGGGCCTAAAAAACGTCTACAAGACTTGTAGGCCTACCATACCACAACCCATACTACTACTCAAGAAACCCCATATTCTCTTGTTTATATAAAATAGGTAGTTATTCCCATTTTGGTCTAATTTCCCTCACTCTGAATAAATATATATATAACAAACTCTTAGACAATGATAAATCACAGAAGTGGTTGGAAAAGTTAGAGATAATCAGTGATAAAAGGTTTCATACCTTGCACCACTTGGAAGTTCACCAAAATCAGATATCATAAGACTTAAACAAGAGAGTTTGTCTCTATTCATTCCTTCAAGGAGAACTAGTTTTATCGCTTAAAACCTTGATGATACTTGGGAAGAAACCTTAAAATCTAGAACCAAAATGGGAAGGACCTTTCATTATTCATATGTTCTACTCTAATTATGTATATTCATTAGTTACCATGGATGAGGAGAATACCACGCCCCCTACTAATGAAATATTTCCCAATAAATACTTTTTTTTACTCAAACCAAATAGTATTCCTCTATAGGTGTAATCCGCAATAATTTTAAAGGTCCTAGTCATACAATCTAAAACTACAAGACACCACAATCCAATTTGTAAGACTCTAAACTACATATCTTAACATCCTAGTCAGAAGACATTAAAGTGTATGACAATGTATTTTTCACATGATGTAAAACTTCGTGATTAATATCCATATTTCATGATATAAAGTTTTTTAATACTTTGGTACCTGCTTGAGTGGACTACAATTCTTGGTGTTGGTATCCTGTTGCACCACCAACTTATCCATATTAATAACTACATGTGGATTTATTCTCATTCCAATGAGATATATAGTGATTCCTAGACCCTATTTCGTGGTCCCAACTATGAAATAAATAAAATTAAACCTCTTATATAAACAAATAAAATTGATGTGGTGGACTTCAACATTGGTCCCTTCATTTTATGGCTTATTTTAAGTAAACTGCTCTCTCTAAACATGAGTCAGATCTATGAATAGAATAATTTTTAGAACTACATATGGAATGATTATTGATTTTATGAGATATGTGGTGATGAATAAGGACTCTACCTTAGGCCCCATATTAAATCCACCCCTTTACAAGGTAGTTTTTTTTCCAACCTTTGGCCCCTGAGGCCTCTATTCATGTCGATGTTTTCCACTTGTTTACTAGTGAGGATGTCTTTTCACCCTCATGTTTGTCAAAGATTTATAACCTTAAATGATAGAAAACCCATGGTCTTGTCCATAATACCCTAAACTAAAAGACAATATATTACTTTTTGTATGACTATGAACTATATAATGGTCCTTTTCACATGACCCTAAAAGGAACAATCAATTCATCCTAGTCACATGATGTTGAAATTCATGGAAATGTCCTCCTCACATGATTTTAAAATATGTGATTCCATTGGACCTCAACAAAGAGGATTTATCCCTTATAGTGTTTAATATCTACCAAACTATGTTTCATAACTATATATGCCTTGATTATCATTTTTTTATCAGTAGTGATGCCTAGGCCTCTTATCGTTGGTCCAACTACAAATGCTCTTAATATTTTTCCTTTCACCCCTCTCCTCACTATGAGTAATTTACTTGGAAATTTTTTGATATTGGGCCTCCATCCCCCCCCCCTCTTTAATTTGGGTTATTATCTTCTTTGTTTCATGAAATTGTCTCCAAATAACATGAACCTATTGTCCTAGTCATATAACTTAAAACTAGGAGACACCATTAATCCTTATTTCATGATGGTAAACTATAGGGTTAACATCTCCCTAAATCAATATTAATATTCTCCCATAACTACATACAGATTTATTCTATTCTTTATGGGATACGTAGTGGCACCACATGAAAAAAATTCCCCTGTCCTTTATTTTAATTTCCTCTATGTGGTAAAAGAATCCTTTTCCATTACTTTTTTCTCACACTGAGAATAGATCATGTGGGATTAGGAATTTTGTAAAGGGATTCCTCACATGATCGAGATATATCAGTTCATGGCAGGGTTAGCATGGTCCCAGATGAAAGAGATTAAAAGGAACACTAAACATCTTTAACACACGATGTTAAAACAACATGGTTGATTTCTCTTACATGACATAAAATTATGCATCACTACGTCCATATCCTGATAGGACCATTGTCCTTGGTGCTCTTCTCCCACCATACCTTCATTTAGGATCTATGTATAACTTGATTCTCATACTAATGGGATACGTAGTGATTCTCAATTCCTACATACTAGTCCTAGTGAAATTTGATAAATGTTCCCCCTCCCTGTACAAGAGCTCGATCAGTTCTGGGAATTTATCCTAGACCTATGTATGGATTGATTCCTACTATAAAAGGATATGTAGTGATTCATAGATCTCAAATATGGGGTCTAGTTATAATATCAATGAAAAAAATCCCCCACCCCTATGTGTATGGGTCAGACCTATGTGGAGAGTTTTCTTTACTAAAACTATGTAAGGTTTGGCACTTATTACAATAAGATACTTATTGATGCATGAATCTCATATCCTGAGTTCAGCTACAATATAAAAATGTCCCCATCCATTCATATGGATCGGACTTACACAGGGAGTTTTCTATCCTATAACTACATAAGGATTGATTCCTATCACCATAGGATATGAAGTGACGCCTAAATCCAAAATCTTAGGTCCAGATGAAAATATCCCCCTCTCTAGATACATGTTATAGCTGAAAAAGGAACACTCTACCTATTCTTATTCAATTCCTGCCTAACTTTTCCCTTCATACGTAGGCAAATTTATTTCAAAAAACACACTCTATACCTTGAGAAATTGAATCATCGTAATCTTTCCTTTATAAATCATAAATAAGGGTGTTCAACTCTATGGAAAACCTTTGTTCTACAATGAATAATATTCCCAGATGTGGATATATATAATGTCTGGACTATATATGGCCCGTCAACCAAAGTAATATTCGTTATCAATAATAAATCATCTTATCTATATATTATCTGACAACATTGTAATGGAAATTTATTTTTGAACATGGTTTGTGGTCATCCCATACATATCTATCCCATCCCACTCCCTCAAATTAGAGGACCCCAAGACCATATCTTACTACCCTCCCCTTCATGCACAGACAATGTTGAAGCATATTTGTCCAGATAACTATGAAATGGCTAGTCCTAGATGTAAGACCTTAAAAGGAACACCAAAAATATTTACCAAGTGATGTTAAATATTCATGGTTATTTTACCTATCATATGATGTAAAACTTAATTTTTTGTGGACTATAATTACATCTTGTCTTCAGGACTACATGTGGATTTATTTTTATCTCAGTGAGAAATGTAATGATGCCTGAGTTCCCTATTCTAGGCCCAGACAGCTAAAAAAAATGTATGTCCCAATCCATGAAAGGAATCCTAGCATGGGTTCCCCTCATATTAAAACTCATGATTGGAGAAAGAATACTTCCATTCCTTGATATCAAGTTTGTATAGAAATATTCGACCCATGGCCATTGATGACTAGGATTATTCCTATCATACTTCTTTAATTCATTCCCTATTATCATAAACTACAATCATTTATCTTAGGGAAACTCTGATTTCCACAAACACTCCTTGGATATTGGTGTTAAGAACATAAAACTCTAAAGGAAATATTTTCTTTTACTATGTATAATATGCCCAGATATAACTATTCATAATGAGTGCCTTAAATATGGCCCGTCAACCAAAGGCATCTTCACTATTAGGATATAATGCTTTTTTTTATATACACCTCAAAAGAATCATAATGATTTTTGCCTTTGGATCATGGTCTATGGAATTACTTTCATACCTTCCTGGTGTTATACTTTCTATATTTGAGAGCCTCGTGATTTTTTTTTACAAAACCTCTCCCCACATCCATAATATATTGAATTATTCTTGATTGGGAGGCCTTTTTAGGGTAATTATTGGTCAATGTTGTTTGACCTAAAACATCATTTGTGTTGGTCCAACATACAAGACCTTAAATTACTAATAGAAATATACCTAAAACTCATCAAGTTGAAAATCCACAAAGGGTGTCCAAATAAAAATTTGAGCAACAACCACTAAGTTTGCTTCACAACATACTTAGGTAAAAATTTGGACAGTGACAGAAGAGACATAATGTTTGGAGGTCCCATCATGTGAACCTAACAATAGTGAAACTATACACTCTAGGTCCCTTAAAGTAGGAAACAATTAGAGCACATATCAAATATATTCATTACATTTCAATTCAATATATCCAAAAAAATATTGATATAAGATCATTAATTTTTTCAAATAATAAAAATCTAGTGTTATAGTCATAGTAATTATAGCTACACATATTCATGAGTCTTTCCCAAAGAAAATGAAACTTATTAAATTGTTAAAAAAAATTATAATTATGAAAGATTATTTTACTCAATGTTTGAATGATTCTATTTATCTTGATTTGACTATGTTGAAACACTACAAGTTGATGTGAAGCAATAGAATATATGAAATTGAGAACAATGATGTTATCATTTATTGAAAAGATTTAAAAATGGTGGATATCCAAAATTTAGAAGCCTCTGCATGTGAGATAACCTATTCTATTATAAGTATTGATCAATGAATTCATTTAGTTGAATCATTACCTGATCAAAGTTATCTACCACTCGATGTAATTTAGACAATGTTGTAGCCTCTATTTCAGTATCACTTCGTAGTGATTATACTTTATCAATGAAATCTTGCCCAGCCTTATCTATATCTTACACTAAATATTTCTCTCTATTATCTAATTATTTTGCATGATCCAATTATTTATTGAACTGATCTAACTCTTGATAGATCTATTCCACCAAGGTCCTTTATTCTGAAACTCAACTTTGGTGTCAGGATGCTACTCTTGTTTGTTTAGAGGCTACATTAAGTAGGATGTTCTTGGTTGAAGAAAAACGGTCTATATAATTTGTAGTCATAAGATGAGACTACAAAATTTTCTCCCTCTCTTGGATGGTGACCAACTCTTTCACGTTGGTGTGTATAGCACGATAGTAAAACCCCCCATAACCAAGCATAAAGAACATGTGACAGATCTTGGGAAATTTATATGGTATATTGGATAGGGGATTTTGAGAATTCAATTTCCATATATTTTTCCTAAATATTTTCTAAGAAATTTAAAAATTGTTAAGGGTTTCTTGGTCTGTTTCATAATCACTTTCGGAGGGAAGGATGTATTTGGGAATATGTCAATAATAGTATGTCTATAATTAATATTTTCAAAACAAGAAGTCTATAAAGTAGTCAAAGTCATGGTAACCTTAGATAATTGGAAATTTAAAGAATCCAGGACCTAAAATACTTATACTAGTGATTCTAAAATGGTTATCAAATAATCAATGCTTGGTAAGAAAGAAGATATAAAAGTTAAGGAGTTCAGAGACTCGCCTCCACCTACTGAGGCACTAAACTCCTTGGTCATCATCACCACACTGACTGTAATGACAGGAGACACAACTCCAGTATGTGGGTTGGCCTCTTGAGAGAACTATTTCTAGGAGAAATACAAAACAAACACATGTTAAAATAGATTAGTAACCTCTAAAATTTCACTCACAAACCTTGGGACTACAAGGATGACCATTAGAAAACATGGAGCAATAGTTGGGTTCAAAAATTCACGGGCCCGAGTCACTAATTCATCTATAATTATTCCTTCTAGTGAAGTGATATCAGTGCATCCTAAATAATTTTAAACCCTATCAATACACTATTCTAATAGGGTAAAAGTGATTTGATCTTGAGGAACTAACACCCTAGATCTCGGAATCTCTATAATGTCACCAACTAGCCTCAAATTCTTATATGATCCAGACCTCACTAGAACAGCCTTCTCTAGAAAATTTTGTATTTTATGACTTTTAGAACCTATGAAAACCTCTGGATAAGTTTACTCATCAACATAATGGTATATAGAGCATGAAAATCAAGTGAGAAGGATACGATGCTCAATTGATTTCCCATATTGGATATGAATTTTCTACTTCATCACTAATATATTCCTTGTGAGATCCCATGAAGAAAGTCTCACAAGGAACATAGTAGGTAGTGGATTTGTGGGAATAATCATTTTGGGTCTGTAATCACCACCTACATATGTTTTTATTCCATGGTAGAGCCCTCTTCTACAACCATTTTATCCAGAGGAACATACGTTCCAATAGTGGTTCCACCCTCTATATATTCTAGAGAAAGAATTGGAGACAACTCACCCATCACCTCTTAAAAACTGTGGAGAGATAATTAGGGTTAAGGATTATGGTAAGAGTGAAAATAGTGTTGACATAAGAACTCATGTTTCCTATTCTCTATAATTGTCCATTTCCTCACTTTCCACCATCATTTATCACACTTGTTTGGACCAATCGATCCTACCTTTCAATTAATGGATGGAGGCATCCATCTCCTTAAGGTGCACACCAACCTCCTCTAGATTTTCTCTGAAAGATATATATTCTATTTCAATGACCATTCTACATCTAGGGAAATCAATTTAAACTACTTGAAGTTTTCCCCATATTTCCTTAGTGGGACCATTCCTTTTCCAAGTGTCATATTCTCTCCATGATTTGGGAAATACTGTTAGGATAGGTATGGATAATTAAGAGGAGACCAACCTTATAGATGAGGTGGTATCAAGTCACTAAAACTATATCTTTGGAATCATTCATATCACTCCCCTTAGAGTGGGGTGCTTCTAAGGCCCCAATTATTAGGAAGAAGTCGTACCACCAAGTTTATGTGAAACTGAAACATCTACCTCATCAGTTCCCTGTGAACCACTATTTTTGTATTCACATTCACTTTCATATGGTCTAAACAGGTAAATTACTATTTCTACAAATATAAATTTACCTTTATGTGAATGAATGGAGGCATCAAGGTCTTAGATATAAGATTCCACCAGTCAATTTTCTCCATATAAGAAATGATTATGGGTGCATATATGCATTCAAACCAAGTCAAAATGATTTCTTTCCTAGAATCAAGTTCCACATTCTATTAATGGGCATATAAATTCTCTAGGCATCCCACTCCCTCCAATACATGGGATATACTGCCTCTATGGGGATGGTCACTTTGGAATATGGCTTAGAATCTTGTTCCATAGGGGAAAATAGTATTTTTAGGGGATGAACCCTAGAACATAAACATATTCATATGTATTCCATAAATGAAGGGTTCCTTCAGTATAATCCCATTTTCAAACCTAATTTCTTTTTTGGAATACTCCTCATCCTCTCTATGCTTTATTATTCATATAACCTTAATAATGGGTACTAGTTTTTTCAACTAACCATTTGGGTATGAGTGGATACAAGGTTTATAATAGGAATTCACAATCCTAGGATTGATACTTGTGGGTAGGAGATCAATCTGGGATCCCATTTTTTAAAGACCGGTAAATTTCAAGGAAAATTTTTTCTTAAATTCTTTGGGATTTTACGAGTATGCAGTTTCTGACGTCACCTAATTCCGAGGCCCGGTGTGCCCGGAATCAATTTCCAAAGTTTATCTTGGGTATGTTCACTGAACGAATGAGCGGGTTTTTCTATCTTTTGAAATGGTGCTTGGAATTGAAATCTGAGGGCACTGATGGAACCGCAGTGCTGTTAATTGCTTAAGAGGACCTTTACCGAAGATGTGTTTGCTTGGGAGGATTTGTTAAAAAAATGTGGATTAAATAAAAAGTGAATGAAATTCTGTACAATATTATTAATAATTCTAAGGTGGTTTTATCCTACATGGGGGAGTTAGGGTGGGACCCACTAACATCCTAACTACCCATGTGAGGATAAATGTAAGGTGGGTCCCACACGAGCCTCAACCTTTTCACTTTCCATAACCCCTTAAACCCCCCCCCCCATTAAACCCCTTGTATTTAATTGGGTAAATCCTCCTCTCCCCACTCTTCCACATTAATTCATGCCAACACACATTTAATAAATTAATTGATTTAAGTGTTTGAATTTTGTAAATTTGAATGCATGGAAAAGTAAAATAAAATAAGGGGAAGCTTATTTTATTTTGGTTAGCTTGTTGTGTTGAGAATTGGAGGAGAGAGCTCTAGTCCCTTTTGAAGAACTTCATCTTCAATGAAGAACGCCAACTCTCTGATGAAGAACATCGTCTCGGTGACCCCGGTTTCTCCATTCACTTCTTCCTCCGTGACAAGGGAGGAGACATCGATGCGGGAGCTCTCTGACGACACGCAATCATCCTCTTCTCTCCGTGATAAAAAGAGGAGACGTCTTTTCCTCGGGCGCACACCAGCGACGACGAAAACGACGCCATCATCCGCGGTGCTTGACAACCGCGAACTTCTTTACGAGGTAGGGTGTGTTGATTCAATTTTATTGAGAATAAAAATTTTCGTTGTGTTTCGTGAACCTTGTGAATTCTTTTCCATGTGATATCGTCTAACGTGGATGGCGCAGACCGAACGAACACAGCCCGACAACCCTCTGCTGGAACTTTATTCCTTTGGAATTGGAAACCGGAGGCGGAGGAAAAACATGGCGCCGTCGCGCCATGTCGGGATCGTGATGAAGGGAACCGGCACCTTCATGTAGGTTGTGCGGAAAGAACCACGGCCCGCAACACGGGCCACTTCGGTGGAAGAACCAGCCGGCCTATCGGCCGGCCGGCCAAGCCGACCGGTTTGGGGAAGGGCAGCGCCACCTAGCGCCACCGGAGCAGAAGACCGGGGGGTCGCACCCCCCCCCCCCTTTGGAGCCCTCTCGGCCCGCCGGCCGAGCCTTCCGGGCCACGCCAGGCCTGGATGAGCCGGGCCGCGCCGGGCCGGGCCGAGCCGCGCTGGGCTAAACGGGTTGGGCCTATTAATCACTTAAACGGGAATAACTTAAATATTTCACGTCCGATCGACACGCCGTCTGTGGCACTAGGAACCTTTCGACGAGATGGTTCTTTTTTGATACTCTAAGTGAGTTTTGGATGACTAAGGATATCGAACGGGTTAGAAACGAGTGTATTTCTAATCGGGCCCCTGGAACGGAAAAGCCAATATCTCTCAAGACCGGGTGTCCGATTGACGCACCATCTGTTGCGTTGAGTTCCTATTGACGAGATGGAACTTTGGGATACATAAACTCTAGACTTTGTGATAGTTGATGTATCGACCCTATTGGCTTGTAGAGCGGACCCTCCCGGAATCAAGCGTGCTGTGTGCGGGAACCCTAGAGTTGGCTGTGACTGCGACGACGAGGACAACTGTACTTGGATCCTATGTGGGTTCAGCAGCGAGGATGGCTGTACTTGGATCCTCTGTGGTTTCGGCAGTTATGAAGACTGTACTTGGATCCTACGTGGGTTTGGTAGCAATGGTTACTATACTAGGATCCTACGTGGGTTCGGAAGTGACGACTTCTGTACTTGGATCCTACGTGGGTTCGGCAGGGGAGATGATTCAGAGGCTACATCTATCATCTCCACCCCTCTTCGTGAGCAGTATACCTGTGTGAGCTGAGTCTTGACTTTCAATCAATATCATTGATATGATTGACTTTATTTCATGTGTGGATTGGGATGTGTTTTCTTGTGTGGATTGGGTTGTGCTTTCCTGTGTGGATTGGGTTGTACTTGGGCTCATGAGTTGGAGACGAGCTGTAATTGATGACTTAGGTATATGTATGGGAATTTACCTAATTAGATTTGGTTGATACTTCGTGTTTGTATCTTTCCTTTGTGGTTTATCCTTTTTGGATTCTAGGAGACCTTCGGGTGTCTCGGGGTCCCTACTGATTATCGTATACTCACCCATGCACGGGCTATGCCCACACTACGTTGTGTTGGATTCAAATGACAGACAGAACTGATCGAGGTAGAGACTTGTGGAGCGGGACGGTACCTGGAGGTGGACCACTTGGCGGGACATACACGGAGCGGAAGGCCGGACCCGAGGAGCTGAGGAGACCATCTGTACCCACCCTTCAGGTGGGATAGCCGGAGGACGACTCGGTGGTTTCTGATTTACTTTACTGCTGATGTACTTTCTTTTCAGTTGTACTGTAATTTCAGTTGGGTTTGTATTCTGGACCATTTACTTTTCAGCACTTACTTTTTTACTCAGTTTACTTAGTGTTTACTTCATCTTGCATACTCTATTGTGTTTGTTTACTTATATAAAGGCAATTCCTTCCCTTTTATCATGATTTACGCCTTTGGTGCTAGTCGCCAGCCCCTGGCCTATGGAAGGCAGGCTTGGGGTAGTCACGAAATGGGCCCCGAGGACAGGCCACGACACATTTCCTCCCATGTGAACATCAACCAAATATGATGAGCGTAGATCAGATATTTTCCTAATGTCCTCTATTAATCAAGTTAAGACACCACTTTTTTACATAATGGAATTTACACTCAAATATACAGGGTGAATATCATTCAAAAATTATTTTTCCATCAATTATCATAACTAAAACACCCTCCCTCCAGGAAATGTGGTACACTCATCTTGTATTATCACCAGATGTTTCATTTACCTAGTTACCAGTAGGGGAAGATTAATTTGTGTATAAAAAATGTTCATGATATTTGATCATGCTTATTACATCACTTGACCCCAATTTTAATGGATTCATCCCACTTATACACTATAAGTAGGTCTTGAATCGAGAGTTTATAATTTTCTAGTTTTTGATGAACTCATAACCCCCTCTATGAGTTGTTACCCATATCCAGAGGAGTTTTAAGGAGAATGTGAGCCTATAGGAAGACATCCACCATGATAATTTATCCCTAAAAATGATATATTTTTTCCAATAATATGATTTCTAGGTTGACATGTCTCCCAGTCACCAAGTAGGTTGTCATCAAAAAGTTTGTAACTCTAACATGAGTGCTTGATTCATGCACTCGTATAAATCATCCACTTAAAAACATTTACAAGAAATATTCCTATAAAACTAATTCATCAACCCCAGGTGAAACTGAACAACCCCATTGATCAAAGTGTCCTTCCTCAAGAATCATCCAAATAAGTTCCAATTCATCTCTGGGTGTTGTTATTAGGGCACATCCTCTAACTCCTCACATAGGTCTTGGGACCATTTGTTATAGGAAAAAATTGAAATCATTCATAAAATGGGACATCCATCATGGGGCATGGCTCAACCTTCTAATTATTCTTTTCTATGTTAATAATATCCCTCTCATGTGGATGGTTTCTCTTAGTGTCATCCCACACTAAATAAGGTGGAAGGAACTCGTCATACATATCACCCATACTGTGTTCCCCCCATTATCATATGAACATCCCAAAGACTGATATTGACTTCACCATGAACCAAGTGGAATTTATTGGTATATTGGATCCATTATCTAAGAAAGTGAAGGATGATGTATTTATTCTGATGAGAAAAATTTGGTGATACCCAGATAGTCTCGTATAGTTCTACAACCTTCAACTAGACCTTGAATTCTTCTATGCTCTAGCAATCCCAAAAAGGTTATCCCTTTTATATACTGAATGATCCTCTAGGATGAATATCCCATTTTGATGACCATCTTAACATCTCAATGATCATATATTTTCTTGTAATTGATTGATACCAATGGTTATCTGATTCTGGGGCTCATACCTCTTCCTCTAATGATAAAGGGGTATAGTCCAAAACAAAACCATCAAAAAGTGTTCTTGAATATATGACCCCTTTGTCAAGATATTCTCCAAGGGTTCATTGATTTACATATTTTTTCAGTCCAACGGTTGAGTTTTGTGATGTGACACTAGTATAGGGACATAAAATAATAGTCAAAGTCCATAAAGCGGAGACCTGTCTAAAATGGGGTAGATTTTTAGGCGAGCACCCATGAGATCCTTTGAGAGATGATGATTTGGACTAACATCATGCTTCACACTATCATCGATGCTTATTATCTTGGTATGTATCCTCTCATAAGAAACAAAAAAAATTGATAAGGGTCTATTTTTATCCCTCTCGTAATACAATTTAGTAAAAGGTATTAGATTTATCAAAGTGAAAAACCCTACATAGCGTGTTATAGGACCCACAAGCGTGTTACGTAAACCGTGTAATAGCTAAAAATTAGTATTCATAATTTTAATCACTATGAATAGATCATTATTCCATGAAGCAAAGTAATTATTTAATGGTAATACCAACTCATAGATGGAAAAACTTTAGTGTGTGGAAAAGGTCATTTGCAAAGGGAAATCGCTATGGAGGGAAACATGTCAAGCCAGAATCTTAGGATAATTCACAAAGTGATGATAGTTATATAGGTGAAAATATCTCAAATTTACACATTTTATAGGCATGGTACCTCTTCTAGGTCCATACGCACCTTTCAAAGAATTCAATCGAGCTGAATTCTTCCTCGAAATTGACTCTTCTTTGTATCGATCAGACCCATTCTAATGGGAATCATTTGTTTGGCCTAGAAAAATATAAAAATAATCTGATAATAATTTGATGGATTTTTTAAAATAAAAATTTAAATGGATATATAAAACATAGATTTTAAAATTGGTAAAGTAACCAAAATAAAAAAAATCATACCATTACTCCTATTTGGCGCACACACCATATTGGATCGCTACTCTGCATGGTGCTCCTGTAATGAAAAGAAATAATTTATGGGGAGAGGCGGTTAAATAATTCCCCCAAAAAATCATTTAATTTTTGGGGGTAGGAAGTGAAATAAATCCCCCCACAAATGAACTTTTTTTACAAGAACAGACAATGATCTAAAGGCCCCCTAAAAATGACTTTTTCTTTTGAAGTTTGAGGCATTCTTTTTACTACCTCACAAACCACAAAATGTTATACAAATAATGGTTTTATCACTAAAATATATGGTGAAATTTATGTTATGCAGCCAACTATATATCTTTTGGAAATGGTTATTTATCATGCCTATAAATACCTAGTCTTTGGTGAGAAGTGGAGAGGTAAGAACGGACAATAAATAAGACTAGAGAAGACTTTTGTAGGTAATTCACCAATCACATACCATAAAGGAGACCTAAAAAAGGTATCCTTCATGAGGAGACCTATCTAGACACCTGAAAATGGTTCCCTTTACCCATAAATGAAACTTACCATGAAGCATCCCCCCTCATGGAACCCTTCATGATCCCCCACCTCACATAGAAAAGGTAGTATGCAAAATAGGGTATCCCTAGTGTCTTTTTCCCTAAAATCCTTAATACCCTATTTCTTTGTATAATTCATACCCATATTGGACCCTTCACAACTATCCAAATGTATTCTTATATCTCTACTAGAACCTAGGAATTAATTCATTAATACCTCCTCCAAGGCCACCTAAAATCCTTGATAACCTATTTCTTTGTTTCCCCCATCCAATCTTCCATTCCTATGGTAATAAAATTCACACATTTAATATTCTTGGTGGGAGGAATCTTTATAATGTTCACATTCTTGTATTATCATGGTAATGAGGATACAGACCATAGGAATTGTGCTAAATGGATTCTCTATCCAGGTAGCGACATCAGTTTCCTAAAATGTCAAGTGAATCATATGAATAGACCCTCTTGAAATTTTCCTTTCAAATACCAATGACTCACCTGAGAATCAAAGGTGACTCTGAGTTGGTGATTAAAAAAATCAACATTGATTATGACATTATAAAATAATATATTATCCCCCTTCTTGATTATATTCAAGGTTTCATAGTATAATTCCCCTTAGAACCAATAATAAATTATATCACATGTTCACAAAAATGCTTAGGAAGATGTATTTTCAAATGCAACTACAACATTGGCGGATAGAGATGAAATAGTCATCAGAATTGAACACCAAAAAATGGTATCACCATTTATTTATAGTAGTATGAAATAGATCATCAAGGTCAATTATACCCTTGAACTAGATAATTCAACAAATGGTTCGATGTATCCTATCATGGAATACATCTATAATGGGACCATTCCATCAAACAAAGATCAAAATGATAGGTCTAACAACAAGAATTCAATTTCACTCTCTATGAAAACATGGGTCATCAAAAGGTTCTTTATAATTGAAGCTTCCATTGATTTCTCCTTAGATTCATTGACAAAGATGACTACCCCCATGAAGGAATTTCATACTAGCGCTTTTGGTTACCACCAGTCGAGAACCAAAATTTGTCACCAAATTAGAAGGCTCGAATATTTATACCCTTTAATGATGTAGGATTGAACACAATTTATAAAAAATATAATTTATCCCTAGTTCATTCTAACTTTATCTATCAACCCCTAGAGTTTCTATAGACAACTAAATACTCTTATCCATTATTTGTGTGGGGAATGGATGTTGTAGGGTCGTATCCTCCAACTATGACCAAGTTGTTCAAACACATCCTTACCATTATTGATATCTTATCCAAATGGGTTTAGGGGGTAACTATTAAGAATTTTCGGACCGATAGTATCATCAATTTTATGAATTCAATCATAATCACCATATTTGGTGTCCCTCATAAAATACTAACAGACAATGACACCAAATTCTATTCTTCAGGATTAAATAAGTTGTACCATGAATATAAAATTGACTAAAACCATTAATCCCAAAATAATTCAGTGTAAAATGGATATAAGGCTTTCAACAAAACTTGATCGAACATAATATATAAAATAGTTGATAAGGATAGGAAATTTTGGCCTGATAAACTTGTACATGACTTGTGGTCCTATCAAACCACAACCTGTACTACTACTCAGGTGACCTCATATTCTCTAGTTTATGGAATAGATGTAGTTATACCCATTAAATTATGGATTCCCTCACTATGAATACCTATTTTTATAAAACTATCATATGATGATAAATCATAGAATTGGTTGGATGAGTTAGAGAGACTCGATGAGAAAAGGTTACATGCCTTGCACCACTATGAATTTCACCAAAATGGGATAGAACAAGCCTTCAACAAGAGAGTTTTTATCCATTCATTCCTTCAAGGATAACTAGTTTTAACTCTTAAAACCCTAATGATACTTGGAAAGACACCTCCAAATATTGAAAAAAAAATGGTAAGGACCTTTCATCATTCATAAGTTTTATCCTAATGGTGCATGTTCATTAGTTACCATAGATGGGGAGTGTACCATGCCACATACCAATGTAATATTTCTCAATAATTACATCATGTGACTCAAACCAAATAGAAATTATATATTTTTATAATCTCCAATAGTTTTTAAGGTCCTAATCATATGACCTAAAATTAAAATACACTATAGTCTAAGCTGTAAGAATCTAAACTACATATCCTAACATCCTAGTCACAATATGTTAAACTGTATGATAAATTTATTTCTAAATAATGTAAAACTACATGGTTAACATCCCTATTTCATGATGTAAAACTATGTAATACTTTGGTCCCTAATTGAGCATACCACTATTCTTTATGTTGGTCTCCTACTACACCACCAACTTATCCTTTTTAATAACTATGTGTGGATTGAATCTTATTCCAATGAGATATATAGTGATATCAGAACCCAATTTCATTGTCCCAATCATAAAATAAATAAAATCCCCCATATCCTAAATATAAAAAAATTATATAGGGGGATCCAACATGTGTCCTTTTATTTTCAAGCCCATTTTAAGTAAAATTCCCTCTCTCTCTACACATGACTGAGACCTATGAATGGAATCATTTTCATAACTACATATAGATTAATTCTTACTTTGATGAGATATGTATTGATTCCTAGGGGATCTAAATTATGTAAATCCATAAATATAGCCCTTTATAAGATCTTTTTTTCTAACCAATAGCCCCTACGGCCTCTCTTCACATTAGGTTTTTCCACTTGTTGACTGGAGAGGATATCTTTACACCCTCATGTTTTTCAAATATTTATGGAATTAAATGATAGAATCCCCATAGTCCTAGCCATAAGACCCTAAACTAAAAGACACTTAGTCATTTCTATAAAACTATAAACTACATAAAGTTCCTTTTCTCATGACCCTAAAAGGAACAACTGATTCATCCTAGTCACGTGATGTTAAACTGCATAGAAAGGTACTCCTCACATGATTTTAAACTATGTGATTCCTTTGGCCCTTACTGAATAGGATTTATCCATTATAGTGTCGATTATCTACCAAACTATTTTTTAGAACTATGTATGTATTTATTCTCATTTTATTGGGATACATAGTGATACCTAGGACTCATGTCTTTGGTTCAGCCACAAATGCTCTTAACATTTGTCGTTTCACCCCACTCCTCATTGTGTGTAATTTCCTTAGAAATTTGAATGAAATTGGGCCTCCTTTCCCCTATTCAGATTAGGTTATTATCTTCTACGTGTCATATAATTTTATCCAAATCACATTAACCTACTATCCTAGTCATATTTCCTAAAACTACAAGACGTCATTCATAATTACCACTTGACAGTAATTGTATGGTTGACATCCCTCTCATTAGATGTTAAAATTATACCAAAACTACATATGGATTTATTCTCATCTTGATATTATATTTAGTGACACCACATGATAAAAATTTACATTTCATTTTTTAATTTCCTATGTGTGGTAAAAGTATCTTTTTCCATTCCTTTTTTATCACACTAGGCATAGCTCATGTAGGCTTAAGAATTTTGGAAAAGGATTCCCTGCATGATTGAGATGTATCCATTCATATCAGGGTTAGCACAATCCTTTAAGAAATACCTTAAAATAAGAACCAATAATCTATAATGCATGATGTTAAAATTACATGGTTGATTTCTCTTGCATGACATAAAACTATGTATCGCTATAGCCCTCAAATGAGAGGACCATTGTCCTTGATTTTCTTCTCCAACCACAACTCCATTCAAGAACTATGTATAGATTGGTTCTCATCCTAATGGGATACATAGTGATTCCTAGATCCTACATCTTGGTTCAGTTGCAATATTATAAAAGTTCCCCCTCCTTACGCAAGAGATCGATATCAGTGAGTGCAATATTTCTTAGAACTATTTGTGGATTGATTCCTACTATCATAGGATATTTGGTGATTCCTATATCTAAAATATGGGGTCTAGCCATAATATCAAAAGAAAAAATTCCCCCACTATGTATGGATCATACCTACATGGAGATTTTTCCATTTTGGAACTATGTATGGCATGGTTCTTATTACCACATAATAATTAGTGATACCCAAATCTCAAATCCCAAGTCCATCCTCAATATTAAAATATTCCACCTCCTTGTGTATGGATTAGACTTGTGCATGGAGTTTTTTATCATATAACTATATATGGATTGATTACTTCCACCACAGAATATATAGTGACACCAAGATTCCAAATCTCAGGTCTAGCCACAAATGTTACCTTCACTAATACATGTCAGACCTAAAAAGGAACACTCTACCCATTCGTGTCCAATTCCTCCCTGAATGTTCCCTTCATACTCTGGAATGTTCCTTTTACATAATACACTCCATATCTTGAGAAATTTGGATCACCATAAGATTTAATTTAGCTATTGGTAATAATATTTTTCAACTTTCAGAGAAACCTTTGTTTTTAATATGCATAATATTCCTAGATGTGGCTCTATATAATGTATGGCCTATATATGGACCATTAACCAACAACATCTTTGTTCTTAGGATGAAATAATATTATCTTCGTATACTCTAACAACATCGTAATGGGAATATAATTTCAAACATGGATTTTGGTCATCCCTTACATGTTTATACCATCCCACTTTCTCTTATCTCAATACCCCAAGGAAACAACTTACAACCATCTCGTTCATTCATAGAGAATGTCAAATCGCTTTTGGTCGTATCACTAATAAATTTTTGGTCCTAGATTTATGACCTTAAAATGAACACCAATTGTATTTACCATATGACGTTAAAACTTCATGGTTCACATCCCTATCGTATAACATAAAACTGCATGTTGTTGCATCCTCTCGTCACATCTTGACTTCAAGACTACATGTGGCTTGTTTTTCATCTCAATTAGATATATAATGACACCTAAGTTCCCTATTCTAGGCCCATACACTTAAAAAATGTATGTCCCAATCCATGTAAGGAATCCTGGCATGGCTTCCCCTCAAATGAAAACTCATGATTGGAGAAAGATTACTTTCATTCCTTTAAATCATGTTTGTATAAAAATATTTCACCCCTGGCTATTTCTATACAATATGCCTCCCATCATACTTCTTGGATGCATTCCATATTTTCTTAAACCACATTCCTTTATCACAGGGAAACTCAAATTTCCACAAAAACTCCTAGCCTATTGGTGGTAAGAACATGCAGCTCTAAAGTACACCTTTTATTTTACTATGTATAATATTCCTAGATGAAACTCTGCATAATGAGTTCCCTAAATGTGGCCCATCAAAAAAAATCATCTTCATTCTTAGGAGAGAATACTTTCTTTTATTTATTCCTTAAAATAATTATAATTAATTCTACCTTTCAAACATAGTCTATTTACATTCCTTGTATACCTTCCCTATGTTATACTTTAAATGTTTTAGAGCCTCATGATTTTGTTTTATGATCCCTCTCCCCACATCCAAAATATTTTTGAATTATTCTTGTTTGGGAAGCTTTTTCTGGGTAATTATTGGTCTGATCTGTTCAACATAAAAATCATTTGTGCTTGTCTGAAATGAAAAACCTTAAATTACCAATGGAAATAGACCTAAAACTTGTCAGGTTGAAAACCCATAAAGGGAACCCTAAGTAAAATTTGGTTCATACCCACTAAGTTTTCTTCACATAAAACTTAGGTAAAAATTAGGGTGGTAACAGAAGATACATTAAGTTTGTAGGGCCCATCATTTGACCCTGCCAATAGTAAAACTATGCTCACTGGTTCCCCCAACCTAGGAAAAATCTAGATCACATCAAACATTTTTTCATGGCATTTAAATTCAATATATCCAAAAAAATATTAAAACAATATCATTCATTATTTAAAACAATCCAACTCTAGTATTACTATGGTAGTAATCATACCTACACCTATTTGTGATCCATGCTGAAAGAAAAAGAAACATAGTAAATTGGCTGAAATGTTCATAATTTTAGTAGATTCTATTACTTGACATTAAAATGATTAAGGTTGTCTTGATTTTACTCTTCTGAAACACTACAATTTGATGCGAAGCAGCATGATATATGAAATTGATAACAAAACATTATTAATTCATTAAAAATATTTAAAAAAGTAGGAACATACACAATTTATGATCCTCCCTATGTGAGATAACATATTCTATTATAAGGCCCTCTTGATGGATTCATAGAGTATAATCATAACCTAATCAGTGTCTTCTACCAATCAACATAATTCAAACAACATTGTGGCCTATGTTTCTACATTAGTTTATAGTGCTTATAATTTCTCAATGGAATTTATCCCAGCATTATCTATCTCTTAAACTAGATTCCACTCTCTATTTTCCTTTTCTTCCTAATGATCCAATTCTTTATCGAACTGGTCTATCTCTTGATGGAGCCATTTTTTCAAGGTCCTCTATTCTACAACATGATTTTTTTCGGTCTACAACTCCCACTTGTTAAAATACCTCATTAACCATGATGTTCTTGGTTAAAACAAAATGGGAGATACACTCTATAGTATTAAGATGAGAACATATCATTATCTCCCTCTCTAGGATGGTAACCACCTCTTTCAACTTGTTGTGTATGGTGTGGTAGTCAAACCCCGCATAACCAAGAACAAAGAACATGTGACACAACTTGGAAAATTTTGATGGAATATTTTATAGTGAATTTTAATAATTCAATTTCTATATATCCCTCCATACCATTTTCCAAGTGATGAAAAAAAATCTCAAGGGTTTCTTGGTCTAATTTATAATCACTTTTAGAGGGAAGGACATATTTAGGAATAGGTCAACAAGAGGGTGTCTATTATCAATATTTTCAAAATGATATGGCTCTACGATAGTCAAAATCATAGTAACCTCAGATGATTGGAAATTTGAATAATTCAGGATCCCATATACTTGTATTATAGATCCTAAGGAAGAATATGTGATAGTCAAGAAGTTGAGAGACTCATCTCCACCTATTGAGGCATTGACCTCCTCGGTCATCATTTCTACACTGAAAGGCATGACTGGTACCACATATCTTGCTTGTGGGTAAACCTTAGGATACAAATATTTTGAGGGGGCATTCACAACATTCATAAGTTCATCTAGATCAGTAACCTCCAAAATTTCACTCACATACATTTAACCCATAGGGATAACCATTAGAAAACTTGGAGAAATAGTTAGGATCAATCCTTCTTAGGCCTAAGTCACTGCTTACTCTGTAATTCTTCCTTTCAGAGGAGTGTGATCAGTGCATCCTAAATAATTTTCAAAACTATTAATCCTTTATTTTAATAGGTTAAAATTCATTTGATCTTGAGAAATCTACACCTTATAGATTGAAATATTTGTAATGTCACTAATTAAACTTGAATTCTTATATGATCTAGACGTCCCAAGAACTACCTGATCTCAAATGATTGGTATTTCCTGAATTTTGTAAGCTATGAAAACCCTTGAACAAGTTTACTCATCAACACAATGTGACATATATCATGATAATTAAGTGATAAGGACACAACACTCACTTTTTGTCCCATATCGGATACTAATTTTTAGCTTCCACACCTACTTACACCTTGTGATCTTCCTTAAAGATTATATCACAGGGAATATAGTAGGTTGGGGAGGGGTTGGAATACTAATTTTGGGTATGGAATCACCAAATAAATATGTTTAGTTTCCCTGGGAGATCCCTCTTCCAAAACCCTTTTGTACACTAAAACATTTATTCCACAATCGGTTCCTCCCTCCGCATATTCTGGAGAAAGAATGGGTGACAGATCACCCCTCAACTCCTAAAAAAGGTTGGAGAGAGAATAATGGTTAAAGATTATAGTAAGATTGAAAATAGAGCCACTATAATAACTCATTCTACCTATTCACTAGAATCATCCATTTATTCCCTTGCCACCATAATTTCTCACACTCATTCAAACTAATTGATCCTAACTTTGAATGAATGGATAGAGGCATCTATCTCCTTAAGTTATACACCAAACTCATTTAGATTTTCTCTAGAATAGATATTATTAGGTCTAATAATTAGCCTGTATCTAGGAAAATAAATTTCCTCTAATTGAGTCAGGCCCCATATTTCCTCGATACAAACATTCCTTCTCCAGTTATCCCATTATCTTCATGATTCTGTAAATGCTTCCATGAAAGGGATGGATAATGCATAGGAGGTCAACTTTGAAAGAGGTGTGGGATCAAGTCACCAAACCTACATCTTTGGAATCTTGGGTATCATCCCCCTTAGAGAGGGGTTCTTTCAAGGCCCCACTTATGAGGAAGAATTCATATCACTAAGTTCATGTGGAACTAGAAAATACACCTCATTAGTTACCTATGAACCACCATCATTGTATTAAATTTCACTTTCATATGGTCTCAACATCTCAAGTACCTATTTTGAAAATATAAATTGAACTTAATGATAATGAAAGGAGGCATCAAGGTCCCAGATATAAGCTTCCACCAATTCAGGGTGCTCCATATAAGAAATGGTTCCAACCAAAGATATGCCTCTAGACCCGGTCAAAATGATTTCCTTGTCGTGAAAGAAGTTCCACATTCTGTTAATTATCATGAAAATACTCCTGGTGTCCCACTCCCACCATTCCATGGGATATATAGCCTCTATGGATATTAGAACTTAGAAATATGGTTTATAAGATTTTTCTATATGGGAGAAACTAGTGTCTTGGTGGGATGGACCTCGGATCATCAACCTCTTCATCTACATTTCATAAATTAGGGGTTTTCTTAGTATAATCCCCTTTATAGGCCTAATTGCCTCTATAGAACACTCATCACCCTCTCCATACTCATTTATAGGGAAAAAATTAATAATTGGTACTAGTTTTTTCAACTAACCATTTGAGTATGAGTAGATACAAGATTTAGAATAGGACTTCATAGGCTTGAGATTGATACTTGTGGGAAGGATTTCAATCTGGGATCTCATGTCCTCTCATGTGAACATCAACCAAATCTAATGAGAGGTCATTGGATAATCTTCCTGAGGTTCACTATTAGTAAAATAAAGACACATCTTTTGTAAATAATGGAATTGACACTCAGATCTATAGGTTGAATTCCCTTTACGGTTTAGTTTTCCATCAACTCTCATATCCAAAACACCCTCCCTCAAGGAAATGTGGTACCCTTGTCTTATATTATCTCTAGATGTGTCATTTACTTTGTTACTATTAGTAAAATAGTAAGTAGAGTATAAAAATGGTTATGATAGTTGATCCTATTCATTACATCACCTAACCCCAGTGTTAATGGATTCACCCAACTTATACACTATATGTAGGTCTTGTATTGAGTGTCTGAAATTTGTTGGTCATTGATAAACTCCTTACCCCCCATATGATCTGATGGCCATCTCTATATGAGTTTCAAGGTCTCTTTAAGCCAGTAGTGATACTTTACACCTACTAATTAATCCAAAAAATGATATATTTATGCCAATACTAGGACCTCCGGGTTGATATGTCTCCTGGTCACCAACTAGGATTCCATCACAAAGTTGGTAACTCCAACACCAGTTCTTGATTCATGCACCGGTAGAAATCATCTGCTTAAAAAATTCCAATAAATCTACCAATTTAATTAATATATCAACCCCATATTAAACTTTCTAACCTCATTGATCAAAGAGACATTTCTTGAGCATCATCCAATAAGCACCATCACATCTTTGAATGTTGTGATTAGGACACATCCTCATCCCCTTTGGTGGTTTTCTCTAGAATGGGCTCTTTACCCCAGGAGTTTATTGGTATTGTGATGGGGGATGACTTGGGTATCTATCATTTTATACCACCTTGAACGCTTGTACTTGTAAGGTTATTTACTTTTGAATAAAAAAAATAAAAGTTCAGTCAGTCATTAATTAAAAGGGACATCCAGTCTGGGGTGGGGTTCGACCTCCTAAATATTCTTTACTATATTAATCAGATCCTTCATGTATAGATGGTTCCTATCAGTTTTATCTGACACTAAATAAGGTAAAGGAACTCTTTATGAATATCACCCATGATGGGTACCCCCATGATCATCCGGATATCCCAAAGACTAATATTGACTTCCCCATAGACCAGGTGGAATGTATTGGTATCTAGGATCCATCATCTAAGAAAGTGAGGGATGATGTATTTATTCTTATGAGAAAAATTCTATGATACCTAGATAGACTCGTACAGTCCTACAACCTTCAACTCGACCTTGAATTCTTTACATCTCTGGAAATAGCAAAAAGGTAATCCCTTTTCTAGACCAAATGATCCTCTAGGAAGAAGATCAAATTTCTAAAACCATCATATCATCTCATTGACAATTGATTTTATTACAATTGAGTGATAGTAATGAGTATCTGATTCTAGCACTCATAGTTATTCCTCAATGATAAAGGGGTATAACCCAAAACAAACCCATCAGAAAAGGGTTTGTGAATACAAGAACCCTTTGCTAAGATATTCTCCCAGGGTTCATTATTTTACCAATTTATATAATGAAATGGTTGAGTTTTGTTATTTGGAAATGGATAGGGACATTAAACAACAGTCTAAATCCATAACGAGGAAACCTATTTGAGACTGGATAGATTTTGAGGATAGCACCCATGAACTCTTCTAAGAGCTAATGATGTAGGCTAGCATCATGCTTCACACCATTATCGATGATTTTGATTTTGGAATATATACTCCCATTATCAAAGGAAAAAGTTTGAGAAAGTTTTGTTTGTATCCCTATGGTAAGAAAATTTGTCAAAAGGTATCAAATATATCAAAGTTAAAAATCATGTGTAGCATGTTACCTGGCCCGCATAACGTGTTACGTGAACCGCATAATAGATTAAATTTAGTATAAAAAATTTTAATCACTATGTAGAGATAATTATACCATGAATAAAATTAATTAGTTTATGGGAATACCAACTCATGCATAGAAAGGCTACAATACATATAAAAGTACGTTCACAAAGGGAAATCACTATGTGGGGTAAAATGTAATGTCATGAGCATGGTATGATTTGTAAAGCACCTATAGGTATTTAGGTGACAAATAGGTTAACTTAACACATTTTATAGGAATGGTCCCTCCATTACATGCACCCTATAAATAATTAAACTCAGCCAACTTCTTCCTATGAATTGACTCCTATTCATGTCGATCAGACCCATTCTAGAGAGGATCATTTATTGGGCCTAGTATAATATGAAAATAATATGAAAAGGATCTGATGGGTTTGTAAAAAACAAAAAAAAATTAAGGTATTCACAAATTTTAATATCGATAAAGTAACCATAACTGTAAAAGCAGACTGTAATGCCCCGACCCCAGAAGCCCAGAGTTGGTGTATTATTACATAACATTGGCATGATCACAAAAGATCAAGTCTCTAAATACTGATTAGTTTAGTAGCCTTGAAAGTAGTAGATACATTCATAAGGTTTACATTACATCATAAAATGGAAAACTACAACAACATTGTTTAACACTGAGATCCCATAGACTGTCCTTGTAGGTCATTCATAATATACTTCTTCTCATCCTAGGAAAAATAAAACAAAGAAAGGGGTGAGCTCAGATACTCAGTAAGGATAAAAATATAGCGGAAGATTTCATAAATAAGCATAAACATTTAAGGCAATGTATAAAACTAAAACAAAATCCTTTTCAACATAAACTTAATCATAATATGGAAAATATAAATCAAAATAATGTCATTTACTTACTCACATGGATATTCTACTTGTCGAATAATCACATGCAATATCAATAACCACTTTCATAATGATGGAATGAATAATGCCAAACTTTCATAACCACATATTCAAGGGCTTGTGACAAGACTAAAAATAAGATTTTTTCAAGGACTTTTTCCAAGACACTAGTTTGTCTCATGAGACCTACCGATGCATCTAGGAGTGATAGCGGGCTCCACCTGTCAGTTACTAAGTCCAATACATTCCTCATATGAAAAGGTTTAAACATAACATAAACATTCAAATTAAAACTGGCATACGAAATGTCAATACTTTATCCATAAACCATGAATGGTATGAAATAACACATCCATAGTCAAACATATCACAAAAATTAAATACAATATGTAAGTTTTGTATCATAATAAATCAACTTCAAACAAACTAAAAATCCATCAAAGGATGTTGACATAGATGAAATCAAAACCTTTTTAGAGAAATATCTCTTTCTATTTTGAAATAATTTAAAAGTCACGTAATTATAAGATAAAACATTTATATTTGAAAATATTCTTATAATATTGTAATGGAAGCTACGACGATGTTATAATGGTAAAAAATAGCTGCACCCACTGTATAAGTTAAAAAACATTCTTACCTTAATTTGTCGAAAAGGTTATAAAGGACCTTGTTTTGAAAACGACCGAAATATTCCTTTATAAACATCTTATAAAAAGTCAAATAAGGGTATAAATTACTTGTACCCATAGTCTATAAAATAGTAAGAATGTTTTGAAATAAATTTTTAAGAAACATGGATGTGGATGATAAAGAGGTCCTAGTAGATAATTATGTATAAACAACCTTGGATAATGAAGAGATTGTAAAATTAACCCTTACCTTGTACTTTTCCTTGGTAGAGGGTAGGTTAACCTCCTGTATAATGGTTAAATAATTTTTATTAAATTATAAAAGAATTATATAAATTAATATGATATCATATATGATCTTTTAACATTGTTTTGTTAATAATATCTTAGTATTATTGTCGTTTCGGGTTTTAACTGATTCTTTTTCCTTTATATGATTTGTTACATAAGTAATGTTTTTTAAGGATAGGATGTATCTTATTCACATATGGAATTATATAAAGTATTTAAACATTATTTTTAATCATCTAATTAAAATTATCCTTGAATGGATATGATGGGGAATGAATCTCGTCGCGTTCGTGGAAATGGTAATCCGTACGTACGCATGAGTGACATTATCATTCTTTTGATATTAAAATAATATATAATTGGATGGTATATCATATATACAGAATCATTATCATGTTATATTTATTATTTAAATCAATTACACGTCATTATTATACCCATCCAAATAATAATGTATTGAATAACAATTACACCACAACGTGGAGACGGTAAGTCGTACGTAAGCACGTATAGTGACATGTCATTAAAAGGATGGATAGAATAATAAATTTGGTTGTACCATATTTATAATAACATAAAATTATATAGAAGATACTAGATTTATTATTTTATAATGGAAACAACAAAGAAAAAGGAAGTGGAAGAAGAAAGGAACTTGAAAGAGGTGATGAAATATTTACCTCTTCTTCGGGTTCTTCCTTTTGATTTGATCAAAAGGGCTCCTTAAGTTGGATTTATTACTAAAGGAAGGACTCTAAGATGAAGTTAGGACAGTTGAGAGGGTATTTGGGTAGGTTTTGGCCGATCCAAATGGCTTTGAAGGTGTGAATTAGAGAGAAAGTGGAGTGCCCTTTTATAAGAGGGGTGAGGGGAACCTTAGGAAAAGCTAGAAATATTATTTTATAATAAAATAATTTTCGGTTTATAATGTCTCAAAAATGTATTATTTAAAGGATAAGGTGGGGATGGGTCGAAAAACACTCAACCAATAGGTTTTAGATAGGTTTGAGTCACTATATTAACTTTATCTTTTAGATTTAACTCTTAGTTAAATAGTTTGACATTTACCATGTCTCTTTGTATTTTTATATTATATGGTTAATAAAATTACTATATACTTACAAGAGAACCTCAAGTGGTTAATTAATGACACACCTATCATTATATGATTCTTTTGGTAGAATGTTAAATTTTTAGGAATAGAATATTAATTAATAATATAATATATTGTTTAAAATGCTTTTATGTCAATTTTGACACTATTTGGTATTTTGTTTTTTCTAAATTTATAAACGCTTTATTACTTTGAAAAAAATTAATATAACCATCCAAAATATGTCATATTAACCTATAAAATTATTGTAATTCATAAAAATTCTCAAATTACATTTATTTGGGTATTTATAATGTTAATTATTTTAATCTTTCATTAATTAGGTAATTACTGCATCATCATTGTGTCATAAATAAATTAAATTATTTAATATCTAAAAAATATAAATAAAATACCATTATGTAGGAAATCTTTTTATCTTTATAATTGATATTTATAGTCGAATTCATCTTATTTTTAACCCTATATTAAAAATGTTTTAGTTATTAAACTTTGATTTTAACTCTTTTCACTCTTCTTTGAATTAAATAATAATAAATGTCCTAATCTAATCCAAGTGAACAAAATAGGTTCATATTTTATTCCTAAGGTTGTTTTTGGTTGAATTATACTTATCCAATAGAATTACGACATGTGTTAGGGTAATAATGATACCATTTTTATCCTAAATTACCCTATTTACTTTTAACCATGGTAAATAAAAGTAAAAAGTTACTATTAATCAAAAATTATTTTCATCTTATTGAACCACATTTTAATCAATGATATCAACCGTGTCTCTCGGATTTTTGAAATTCAACTCACAGAAGCTGTAAAATTAAGTTTTATGTAAATTTGCAAATGCTCCTAGGAGGTGGGTAAAGACGGTAAAACGTTCAATAAAATTTTTATATATCTAAAGTTATTATAAACTAACTCCAATGAATTACATTGAACTTATATAGGTATTATATATTTATTTTTACCTAAAATAAATTTAAATAAAAATTTGGTTTTAAACTATAACTCAGTGTTTTTCACTATTCATCAAAAATTGAAAGTTTTCAAAAAAATACCAAAAATTCACCCTAATATAATTTTGATATTCCGAATTCAAAAATGAATTCTATTTTACCAATTTCAAAACATATAAGTTTCATTAATTAATTTAAAATTAATTCTCGTTGTCAAAACCAAAACACATATTTTTAAGAAATAATAACTATCAAAAGATTGACACTTGTTTATGTCCAATTTTAAAGCTTACAATGACCATCATTGGATTAAATGGTAAAAATATAATCTAATTATACTTCCAAACCATTAAAATTTATAATTCAACACTATAAATTATTTTTATTAAAAAAGTTGTTTTCAGTTAAAATATAGTATTTTTCACTATTCACCCAAATATGAAAGTTATTAGAAAAACACCAAAAATTTATTGAAACTAAATTATTATATACCAATTCTAAATAAGAAGTTTATTTTGTCAAATTGAATATATAAAAGTTTCAAATATTGGATTTAAAAAGGGTTCTCTATTAAAAGGGGTAAAATTGCATTTTTTGAAAAAAAATTCTTTTATCTGAAAAAAAAATGAATTTGTTCTTAAATTATGTCTAAGAAACTCATAATATGGATTCTAAAATTATAAGTAATATATAAATTTCAAACTTCAGTTAATATTATTCATAACCTCTTTTGAACGGCTAGTTTGGTAAGTCGTGGTGCGCTTGAACTCAGTGTTGCGTGTAGTGCAAGTTATTGCATTACATTGAAGAAATAACGTACTATGAAATCTTGGGGTGTTACATTCTTCCCTACTTCAATAAATTGCGTCCTCACAATTTGAAATTTTTCTTTGAAAATAAAAGGTTGAGAATAGAAAATAACTTTGTGGGAAAACCCACATCAGAAATTGGCTTAATAAAATTTAGTCTTAATAAGAGGAAAAGGGGAATGAAAAAGTCACCACCAAATTATGATCTCGATTATGAGAAAATTGGTGGAAATTAGAGACACATAATTGGAGGAAAAAACATAAATATTTATAGGGAGATATTGAGGTCATCATTCACAAACAATTGTATAATTGAGGGCCTCAAAGCCATCAATCTATGATGATTTAAAATATCATCAGTTCAACAAAACATAAGGTATTAGGATAACACATGTTTAGTTTTAAGATCCCTTACCTAAAGTTTAAGAATTAATTTCTTCATAGAATAATAGAATAAAAAATATATACTTGACAAGTAGAGTTTCATCCTTTAACTAATTTCTACCACAAACTCATATTTCACTCTAAAAGATAATAGAACTTAAAAAAATATTTTATTTATCCTATTCATATAGGGTTCTAAAAAATGAACTTATAATTAATCTACCAGAACTTTTAAAAAAACTACATTATTCAATCCTGGAAATCATGTGGGTCAGTGGTAGGTGATACACCCTTATCGCCCTACGGTTGCGGGTTCAAGTCTCACAGCCCTGTCAGACGCGACGGCTTTCCACCTGACCTCTAGGTTGTCCTTTTTATGGAAATCCAAAAATAATCTCAAACTAGACTTATCCAAAATACTTTTGTCCAAACTCACAGTTCAAAATTTATAAGTCAGGTAAACACGATGAAGATCCTTTTTTCCACGTAATAACATGTGAACACCTTCATCATGTATTCTTTTAAAACACGGCAACATCTTGAATTACCATAAAACCTTATTGATTACATTCATGCTCCCTTATTCCTTATAGAATACTAGATATACTCCTTCTATCCAAAAATGTTATAAACTCCAACAATGATAGAATATACAAATCATTAATTAGTTTCAGGGTAGTCAATAATACCTAATATAATTTATCCAAATCAAACATCTCTTATTCCAAAATCACTACCTCATTATTGGGACCATATTAAGGATTAACTTTCCTTCAACCATGTATTTTCCAAAAAATTTATCTCATTATTAAGTCACTTTTCTTAAAACCATATAATCTCAAATACTCAATAAAATAGTACTGCAGTACAATCCTTATTTATCTCCATAATTCATATAACCAGTATATTTCTGATACAACCCTCAAATGAAATAATTCTATAATAACAACATAAGAACACTAGTCATTCATCTTCATCTGAGGTAGTATAATAACTTGATTATTATCCAATAGCATCATTTGCGGTATACTCTAATTACTGAGGCATTGATGCGCGTAGTGTCCCAATGCCTTGCAGATAAATAATTTTACATTTGAAACCTTTTTCTTACACTTTAAATCACATACTTGGTGTCCTTTTTCTCCATACTTATAACAAACTATCATTCCCTTCAAGAATTTACCAAGGTGATTCTTTCTACAGTTATCACATATGGGGAAATCCTTATTTTCCCTCTTCCCTTTATCTATCTTTCTCTCCTCCATCCTTTTCTTCTCTTGCTTCCCTTCAAAGTCGTAGGATTCGGAGAATTATTTACTTATCTTATTAACACATGATTCTATTTCTTCATATGTTGAGGATACATGGGAGACTATTTTCCTTCTAAATGTTGGCTTAATACCATGAAATATATTATCCTTCTTACTCTTTGGATCATATGTATTTCTAGAGTTCACATTCCTTCTACTGGGTGCCATTTCTATATAATGGCACACACTAGGTCACTTTATGAATTGCAATGAATAATTCCAAACTTGTAAAATACCTCATGTAAATTGAATAGTTTATGGGTATAATCCATAATCATAAAAATATTTTTTTTGAAGAGGTATATACTCATAAATCCTTCATAATTATTTGTAAAGAAAATGATAATTATCCTAAGCATATCTCTCAGGAGTGTTGTAACCAAGAGTTCAGCAAGGCCCGTTGTCGTGCACCAGTTCCCATTCGAGTCTAGCTCAAAGCGGTGTTTTCGGGTTTTACCCCTAGGTACATCTATGCCAGAGTTTCCTCTACCTTCTCGTATACAGACAGGGATGTATTTCTTGGAAAACTCACAAAATCTCTACAATACCAAAATTCTAGGAATTTATTCTATACTAATCCTCAAAGTCTAGCTTAGGGCTATGTGCTCTAAACAGAGTTTATCTAAATCTAGTTTCCAAGGTTTTTACTAAACTTCCTCTGATACCAAATGTAACGCCCTGACCCCATAATCCAAGAGTCGGTGCATTATTACATAACATTTGCATGATCACAAAAGATCAAGTCTTGAAAGACCGATTAGTTTAGTATCCCTGGAAGTACTAGATACATTCATAAGGTTTACATTACATCATAAAATAGAAAACTACAACAACATTGTTTCCATAGAAAACACTAAGATCCCATAGACTATCCCTACAGGTCATTCATAATATACTTCTTCACATCCTGGGAAAAATAAAACATAGAAAAAGGTGGTCTCAGATGCTTAGTAAGGATAACAATATAACAGAAGCTTTCATAAATAAGCATAAACATTTAAGGCAACGTATAAAACTAAAACTAAATCCTTTTCAACATAAACTTCATCATAATATGGCAAATATAAATCAAAATAATTCCATTTACTTACTCACGTGGATATTCTACTAGTCGAATAATCACATGCAATATCAATAGCCACTTTCATAATGATGGAATGCATAATTCCAGACTTTCATAACCACATAGTCAAGGCCTTGTGCCAAGACTACAAATAAAATTTTGTCAAGGCCTTGTTCCAAGACACTAGTTTGTCTCATGAGACCTACCGATGCATCGATGAGCTATAGCAGGCTCCACCCATCACTTACCAAGTCCAATGAATTCCTCATATGAAAGGGTTTAAACATAACATAAACATTCATATTAAAACTGGCATACGAAATATCAATACTTTATCCATAAACCATAAATGGTATGAAATAACACATCCATAGTCAAATATATCACAAAAACTTAAATACAATATGGAATTTTTGTATCATAATAAATCAACTTCAAACAAACTAAAAATCCATCAAAGGATGTTGACATAGATGAAATCAAAACATTTTTAGAGAAATATCTCTTTCTATTTTGAAATCATTTAAAAGTCAAGTAATTATAAAAGAAAACATTTATATTTGAAAATATTCTTATAAGATTGAAGTTAAGCTTAGATGATGTTATAATGGCGAAAAATAGCTGCACCCGCCGTATAAGTTAAAAAAACATTCTTACCTTAATTTGTCGAAAAGGTTATAAAGGACCTTGTTTGGAAAAAAACCGAAATATTCATTTATAAACATCCTATAAAAAGTCAAAAAAGGGTAAAAATTACTTTAACCCATAGTCTATAAAATTTTAAGAATGTTTTGAAATACATTTTTAAGAAACATGGATGTGGATGATAAAGAGGTCCTAGTAGATAATTACGTATAAACAACCTCGGATAATGAAGAGATTGTAGAATTAACCCTTACCTTGTACTTTTCCTTGGTCAAGGGTAGGTTAACCTCCTGTATAATGGTGAAATAATTTTTATTAAATTATAAAATAATTATATACATTAATATGATATCATATATGATCTTTTAACATTGTTTTGTTAATAATATCTTAGTATTATCGTTGTTTCGGGTTTAACTGATTCGTTTTCCTTTATATTCTTTGTTATGTAAGTAATATTTGTTAAGTATAGGATGTGTCTTATTCATATCCAGAATGATATAAAGTCTTTAAAAATTATTTTTAATCATCTAATGAAAATTAGTCTTGAATAGATACGATAGGGAATGAATCTCATCACGTTCGTGGAGACGGTAATCTGTACGTACGCACGAGCGACAATATCATTATTTTGATATTAAAATAATATATAATTTGATGGTATATCATATATACATAATAATTATCATGTTATATTTATTATTTACATCAATTACACATCATTCTTATACCCATCCAAATAATAATGTATTGAATAATAATTACACCACGACGTGGAGACGGTAAGCCGTACGTACGCACATATGGTGACATGTCATTCAAAGGATGGATATAATAATGAATTTGGTTATAACATATTTATAATAACATCAAAGTATATAGAATATATTGGAGTTATTATTTTATAATGGAAACAACAAATAAAAAGGAAGTGTAAGAAGAAAGGAACTTGAAAGAGGTGATGAAATATTTACCTCTTCTTCGGGTTCTTTTTTTTATTTGATCAAAAGGGATCCTTAGGTTGGATTTCATGAATAAATTAATGCCTCTAGGATTAAGGTATGATAGTTGATAGGGTATTTGGGTAGTTTTTTTCCGATCCAAATGGATTTGAAGGTGTGAATTAGAGAGAAGGGGGAGTGCCCTTTTATAAGAGGGGTGAGGGGCACCTTAGGAAAAGCCATAAATATTATTTTATAATAAAATAATTTTCGCTTTATAATGGCTCCAAAATAGTTTATTTAAAGGATTAGGTGTTTATGGGTCAAAAACCACTCAACCAATAGGTTTCAGACAAGTTTTAGACACTATATTAACTTTATCTTTTAGATTTAACTCTTAGTTAAATAGTTTGACATTTACCATGTCTCTTTGTATTTTTATATTATATGATTAATAAACTTACTATATACTTCCAATAGAACCCCAATTGTTTCATTAATGATACATATATCATTATATAAGTCTTTTTGTAGAACCTTAAATTTTTAGGAATATCATATTAATTAATAATATAATATTTGTTTTAAAAACTCTTTTATGTCAATTTTGACACTATTTGGTATTTTGTTTTTTGTAAATTCATAACAGCATTATTACTTCGAAAAAAATAATATAATCATCCCTAATATGTAATATTAACTTAGAAAATTAGTTTAATTCATAAAAAGTCTCAAATTACATTTATTTGGATATTTATAATGTCAATTATTTTAATCTTTCATTAATTAGGTAATTACTGCATCATCATTGTGTCATAAATAAATTAAATTATTTAATGTCTAAAAAATATAAATAAAATACCATTATGTATTAAATCGTTTTATCTTTCTAATGAATATTTATAGTCTAATTTATTTTATGTGTAACCCTATATTAAAAATATTTTAGTTATTAAACATTGATTTTAACTATTTTAACTCTTCTTTGAATTAAATAATAATAAATGACCTAATCTAATCCAAGTGGACCAAAGAGGTTAAAATTTTATTCCTAAGGTTTTTTTTGTCGAATTATACTTATCAAATAGAATTAGGACATGTGTTAGGGTAATAATGATATCATTTTTACCCTAAATTACCCTATTTACTTTTAACTGTAATAAATAAAAGTAAAAAGTTATTATTCACCAAAAATTATTTTCATCTTATTGAACCACATTTTACTCACTGATATAAATTATGTCTCTCAGATTTTTGAAAATAAACTTAGAGAAGTGGTAAAATTAAGTTTTATGTAAATTTGCAAATGCTCCTAGGAGGTGGGTAAAGACGGTAAAACGTTCAATAAAATTTTTATATATCTAAAGTTATTATAAACTGACTCCAATGAATTACATTGAACTTATATAGATATTATGTATCTATTTTTACCTAAAAAATTTTAAATAAAATAAATAATTATTTAAATAAAAATTCAGTTTTAATTTATAACTTAGTGTTTTTCACCATTCATCAAAAATTGAAAGTTTTCAGAAAAATACCAAAAATTCACCCTAAGCTAATTTTGATATTCCGAATTCAAAAATTAATTCTATTTTACCAATTTCAAAACATAGAAGTTTAATTAATTAATTTAAAATTAATTCCCGTTGTCAAAACCAAAAAGCGTATTTTTAAGAAATAATAACTATCAAAAGATTGACACTTGTTTATGTTCAATTTTAAAGTGAAATTACTTAAAATGACCATAATTGGATTAAATGGTAAAAATATAATCTAATTATACTTCCAAAACATTAAAATTTATAATTCAACACTATAAATTATTTTGATTTAAAAAGTTGTTTTCAGTTAAAATATAGTATTTTTCACTATTCACCAAAATATAAAAGTTATCAGAAAAAACACTAAAAAATTATTGAAACTAAATTATTATGTTATGATTCTAAATAAGAATTTTATTTTTTCAAATTGAATATATAAAAGTTTCAAACATTGTATTTAAAAAGGATTCTCCATTAAAAGGCAGTAAAATTGCATTTTTTGAAAAATAATTTTTTTATCTAAAGAAAAAAATGAATTTGTTCTTACATTATGTCTAAGAAACTCATAATATGTATTATAAAATTATAAGGATTATATAAATTTAAAAAATCAGTTTATACCATTCATAACTGCTTTTGAACGGCTAGTTTGGTAAGTCATGGTGCGCTTGAACTCAGTGTTGCGTGTAGTGAAAGTTATTGCATTACTTTGAAGAAATAACGTATTATGAAATCTTGGGGTGTTACACAGACCATTCCTCCCACATTGTGCACACTGAATAAAAATTAATTTTTTTATTATCAAAATAATTTTGAGGGAAAAGTGAGAAACCACAACATCCATAATTACACAAAAAACATTAAAAAGAATAATTCAAATCAAGGCTACAGAATATTCCCTTCCCCAGCAATTACACCTAGGTGTCAAGCCTTCACCATCGCATGACCACTCTACTAGTAAGCATGTGTAGAGTTTCATGGGCATGGAACTGATGGCATAGTCATACCCTCTCAAACTTCCAGATCCAAATAGCATGCATAGGTGAAAGCTTCTTTCTATGAACCTCATCTAAAGTAGATATGTGTAGAAATATGATTGAAAGCTCATCCAAAATCTACCTCCTCAAAATTGAAACACCATCAGGAGATTTTGCTTCATCAAAACATCACCACTGCTTCATCAAAAAATCACCATTGTAACACCATTTGGAGATTTTGCTTCATCAAGACATCACCACTACAAACCATTGTTGTACCTCTTGTATCCCCTCGTGGTTTAATTTTCATGATCACAATCACTTTCTTATTTATCTAACATTGTTTTAAGTGTTTTTGTTTTATAGGCAAAAGATTGCCAAGGAAATGGGCCATGAAGCACATCAAGTGGACTGAAATTCAGTCCACCGGCCAACCGGTGTGATAGCACCGGCCAGCCGGTGGACCTGGCAGAGGCATTGCCCACTGCCAGGCTCCACCGGTCAGCCAGTGGCTTGACCACCGGCCAGCCGGTGGCATCCAGTCAAACAGTGGTAGCTACTGTCTGCCCACCGGCCAGCCGGTGGCTCTGGCACCGGTCAGCCGGTGGTGCCTGGAAAAGAAGAATCAGCTACTGCCAAGCCACCGGCCAACCGGTGGCCTATCCACCGGTCAGCCGGTGGAGCCAAGACTCAAAATCTCCCAAATTCCTCAAGCACCGGCCAGCCGGTGGGACTGTACCGGCCAGCCGGTGGAGCCAGTCAAACTAGCCGTTGCAGTTTGACCAGGCTGGCCCACTTGGCTCCCAACGGCTCTTTAAGCCTCTCCAACGGCTCCGAAGGCCCCCAATGGGTTCCATGCCTATAAATAAAGGCTGAGGAAGCCCCGGACACCAACCGGAACAAAAACCAAGCCCAAGGACACTTTGTTGATCATTCGGCAATCCTCCGGCGAGCCACCTCAAGGAACCCCAAGTGCTCCATCCAATTCCACATCCAAGAGCACCACCAAAGAAGCTTGGAAGCGGCCTTCAACATCTCCAATCAATCAAAGGCGCCCAAGACTTCCTCAAATACGGTTTTTCTTGTTTATCTATTTTGAGCTTAATTTGGGTTTGTTTCTACAAACCACTCTATTTCTCATCCCCTCTTTCTTTTGGGTTTCACATCACCATTAAGGTGTGAAAAGGTTGTCAAGCTTTCCTTTAAATAGCTTGAGACATAGGTGAGCTATCCTTCACCTGTAAGAAGGATAGTGGGTTCTTGCTAAACCATTAAAAGCAAGTGGGTTCTTGCTCAACCATCAAAAGCAAGCTGTAATAGGTCCTAGTGCTACCTCAAAGCCTAGTGGGTTTCTTGCTAAAACCATTGAAAAGCAAGCGGTAGGAATCTCTCAACGGTTGAGTTGGGAGCGGAGACGTAGGCCGGGTTTTTGGCCGAACTCCGTTATCAATTCTTATGTCTTGCCTCTTTATTTCCGCTGCACTTTCCTTTGATTTTTAATTTTTTAATTTTTTTTAAAAGGAAATTCACCCCCCCTCTTGCCATCACTCCCTTTTTCTCCGCCTCACAATTGGTATCAGAGGAAAATTTGAGTAATACCCTAACCGGTTTCAAATTAAAGATCCTATTTTTTTGATGGCTTCTACCGCTTCTTCCTCTCAATCCCCCGAAGGACATTCTTTGGATCGTGCTCCATTCTTTGATGGAGCCGATTATACTTTTTGGAAAACCCGCATGTCAACTTTTCTTAAAATCATTAGCTATCCAATTTATAAAATTGTTATGCAAGGATTTTCCCTCTCCTCTCCCGATGAGTCTAAATGGACCCCCGCCGACATTGCAAATTTCGAGCTTGATGGAAAAGCCATGAATGCTCTTCATTGTGGCTTAGACCGTAATATATTTAATTGTATTTCTTCTTGCACTACCTCTTATGATATTTGGAAATATTTAGAGCTAACCCATGAAGGTACTAGCATGGCTCAAAAGCAAGAACCCGCTCAAAAGCTAGAACCCGCTCAAAAGCAAGAACCCGATGAAAAATCCATACCCGCTTGCCCACTTCACAAGAAAAGGGCCAAGAAGAAGAAAAAGAAGAAGGCTTCAAAGGCAACATGGATTGATAGCTCCTCCTTCTCCTCCTTCTCCTCGAGCGACCAAGGTAAAAAATGCCTAATGGCATTCCATGAGGTAACTTCTTCCGACTCCTCATCCTCTAGTTCTTCTAATTCTTTTAATCATTTATCATATGAAGAACTCCAACATGCTAGAGACCAATTAGAAAATGGTTTTCATGAACTTTCTTCTAAATTTGTTTCTTTGAAAAAGAATTTCAAAAAACTTTCCTCCGAAAAAGAACAACTTCTCAAAGAGAAGGAGGAACTCTCCCTAAAAATCCAAAATTTCCCAAATGTTGATTCTTTGGAATCAACCATCAAGGACCTTAGAGAATCCTTAGCCAAGTTCACCCAAGGTGAACAAAATTTGACCAAATTATTGGGTTCTCAAAGGGTTTCTAGGACCACTCAAGGACTTGGCTATACCAACCAAGCCTCCTCCTCCCATGCACCCACTGTTTTTGTAAGGGGGATCTCTAGTTATAAATTTTGTAATTATTGCAAAAAACCCGGGCACTTAATCTATGAGTGCAATTGCAAAAATGCCCGGTATGGCCGCCCCAAAACCATTTACTTTTCGGACGAATTTTATAGGAGAAGACCCGCCATGAAACAAATTTGGATTGAAAAATCTCTTTTGGAAAGTCTCTCCGGGCCAAAATTAGTTTCGGTTCCAAAACCCTTTCCCCGATGATTTTTTGTTTTATTTAGGGGGAGAAAGTTTCTTTATTTGTTTTCAAACTTTCAATTCAAACTGTTATTCAATCTTTCAATTTCAAAACTTTCAATTCATTTTTTAATTTAAACTTTCAATTCAAACTTTCATTTCAAATTTCTTCAATTTCAAATTCTCATTTCAAAATTTTATTCAAAACTTTCAATTCAAACTGTTATTCAAATTTTTTAATTCAATTTTCAAAAATTCCAATTGATCTTGATTTTCAATTTTCCCTCAATCAAATTTTTATGCCCCACGCTATTTTGATAATCACAAAGGGGGAGAAATTTCTTGATTGATTGGGGGAGTGTATTTTCTATCATGCTTTGATTTATTTTCAAATTATCCTTTAAGAATGTCTTTAATTTCAGTATTTTACTTTGATTGTTTCGGTGATTGTGATCATCAAAATAGGGGGAGATTGTTGTACCTCTCGTATCCCCTCGTGGTTTAATTTTCATGATCACAATCACTTTATTATTTATCTAACATTGTTTTAAGTGTTTTTGTTTTATAGGCAAAAGATTGCCAAGGAAATGGGCCATGAAGCACATCAAGTGGACTGAAATTCAGTCCACCGGCCAACCGGTGTGATAGCACCGGCCAGCCGGTGGACCTGGCAGAGGCATTGCCCACTGCCAGGCTCCACCGGTCAGCCAGTGGCTTGACCACCGGCCAGCCGGTGGCATCCAGTCAAACAGTGGTAGCTACTGTCTGCCCACCGGCCAGCCGGTGGCTCTGGCACCGGTCAGCCGGTGGTGCCTGGAAAAGAAGAATCAGCTACTGCCAAGCCACCGGCCAACCGGTGGCCCATCCACCGGTCAGCCGGTGGAGCCAAGACTCGAAATCTCCCAAATTCCTCAAGCACCGGCCAGCCGGTGGGACTGTACCGGCCAGCCGGTGGAGCCAGTCAAACTAGCCGTTGCAGTTTGACCAGGCTGGCCCACTTGGCTCCCAACAGCTCTTTAAGCCTCTCCAACGGCTCCGAAGGCCCCCAATGGGTTCCATGCCTATAAATAAAGGCTGAGGAAGCCCCGGACACCAACCGGAACAAAAACCAAGCCCAAGGACACTTTGTTGATCATTCGGCAATCCTCCGGCGAGCCACCTCAAGGAACCCCAAGTGCTCCATCCAATTCCACATCCAAGAGCACCACCAAAGAAGCTTGGAAGCGGCCTTCAACATCTCCAATCAATCAAAGGCGCCCAAGACTTCCTCAAATACGGTTTTTCTTGTTTATCTATTTTGAGCTTAATTTGGGTTTGTGTCTACAAACCACTCTATTTCTCATCCCCT
This sequence comes from Viscum album, assembly GCA_963277665.1. Classification (NCBI taxonomy): domain Eukaryota; kingdom Viridiplantae; phylum Streptophyta; class Magnoliopsida; order Santalales; family Viscaceae; genus Viscum; species Viscum album. The sequence continues at coordinate 1,890,086,047 of OY728158.1, read as the reverse complement.
CTTTCTTTTGGGTTTCACATCACCATTAAGGTGTGAAAAGGTTGTCAAGCTTTCCTTTAAATAGATTGAGACATAGGTGAGCTATCCTTCACCTGTAAGAAGGATAGTGGGTTCTTGCTAAACCATTAAAAGCAAGTGGGTTCTTGCTCAACCATCAAAAGCAAGCTGTAATAGGTCTTAGTGCTACCTCAAAGCCTAGTGGGTTTCTTGCTAAAACCATTGAAAAGCAAGCGGTAGGAATCTCTCAACGGTTGAGTTGGGAGCGGAGACGAGGCCGGGTTTTTGGCCGAACTCCGTTATCAATTCTTGTGTCTTGCCTCTTTATTTCCGCTGCACTTTCCTTTGATTTTTAATTTGTTAATTTTTTTTAAAAGGCAATTCACCCCCCCCTCTTGCCATCACTCCCTTTTTCTCCGCCTCACAATTGGTATCAGAGGAAAATTTGAGTAATACCCTAACCGGTTTCAAATTAAAGATCCTATTTTTTTGATGGCTTCTACCGCTTCTTCCTCTCAATCCCCCGAAGGACATTCTTTGGATCGTGCTCCATTCTTTGATGGAGCCGATTATACTTTTTGGAAAACCCGCATGTCAACTTTTCTTAAAAGCATTAGCTATCCAATTTATAAAATTGTTATGCAAGGATTTTCCCTCTCCTCTCCCGATGAGTCTAAATGGACCCCCGCCAACATTGCAAATTTCGAGCTTGATGGAAAAGCCATGAATGCTCTTCATTGTGGCTTAGACCGTAATATATTTAATTGTATTTCTTCTTGCACTACCTCTTATGATATTTGGAAATATTTAGAGCTAACCCATGAAGGTACTAGCATGGCTCAAAAGTAAGAACCCGCTCAAAAGCTAGAACCCGCTCAAAAGCAAGAACCCGATGCAAAATCCATACCCGCTTGCCCACTTCACAAGAAAAGGGCCAAGAAGAAGAAAAAGAATAAGGATTCAAAGGCAACATGGATTGATAGCTCCTCCTTCTCCTCATTCTCCTCGAGCGACCAAGGTAAAAAATGCCTAATGGCATTCCATGAGGTAACTTCTTCCGACTCCTCATCCTCTAGTTCTTCTAATTCTTTTAATCATTTATCATATGAAGAACTCCAACATGCTAGAGACCAATTAGAAAATGGTTTTCATGAACTTTCTTCTAAATTTGTTTCTTTGAAAAAGAATTTCAAAAAACTTTTCTCCGAAAAAGAACAACTTCTCAAAGAGAAGGAGGAACTCTCCCTAAAAATCCAAAATTTCCCAAATGTTGATTCTTTGGAATCAACCATCAAGGACCTTAGAGAATCCTTAGCCAAGTTCACCCAAGGTGAACAAACTTTGACCAAATTATTGGGTTCTCAAAGGGTTTCTAGGACCACTCAAGGACTTGGCTATACCAACCAAGCCTCCTCCTCCCATGCACCCACTGTTTTTGTAAGGGGGAGCTCTAGTTATAAATTTTGTAATTATTGCAAAAAACCCGGGCACTTAATCTATGAGTGAAATTGCAAAAATGCCCGGTATGGCCGCCCCAAAACCATTTACTTTTCGGACGAATTTTATAGGAGAAGACCCGCCATGAAACAAATTTGGATTGAAAAATCTCTTTTGGCAAGTCTCTCCGGGCCAAAATTAGTTTCGGTTCCAAAACCCTTTCCCCGATGATTTTTTGTTTTATTTAGGGGGAGAAAGTTTCTTTATTTGTTTTCAAACTTTCAATTCAAACTGTTATTCAGTCTTTCAATTTAAAAACTTTCAATTCATTTTTTAATTTAAACTTTCAATTCAAACTTTCATTTCAAATTTCTTCAATTTCAAATTCTCATTTCAAAATTTTATTCAAAACTTTCAATTCAAACTGTTATTCAAATTTTTCAATTCAATTTTCAAAAATTCCAATTGATCTTGATTTTCAATTTTCCCTCAATCAAATTTTTATGCCCCACGCTATTTTGATAATCACAAAGGGGGAGAAATTTCTTGATTGATTGGGGGAGAGTATTTTCTATCATGCTTTGATTTATTTTCAAATTATCCTTTAAGAATGTCTTTAATTTCAGTATTTTACTTTGATTGTTTCGGTGATTGTGATCATCAAAATAGGGGGAGATTGTTGTACCTCTCGTATCCCCTCGTGGTTTAATTTTCATGATCACAATCACTTTCTTATTTATCTAACATTGTTTTAAGTGTTTTTGTTTTATAGGCAAAAGATTGCCAAGGAAATGGGCCATGAAGCACATCAAGTGGACTGAAATTCAGTCCATCGGCCAACCGGTGTGATAGCACCGGCCAGCCGGTGGACCTGGCAGAGGCATTGCCCACTGCCAGGCTCCACCGGTCAGCCAGTGGCTTGACCACCGGCCAGCCGGTGGCATCCAGTCAAACAGTGGTAGCTACTGTCTGCCCACCGGCCAGCCGGTGGCTCTGGCACCGGTCAGCCGGTGGTGCCTGGAAAAGAAGAATCAGCTACTGCCAAGCCACCGGCCAACCGGTGGCCCATCCACCGGTCAGCCGGTGGAGCCAAGACTCGAAATCTCCCAAATTCCTCAAGCACCGGCCAGCCGGTGGGACTGTACCGGCCAGCCGGTGGAGCCAGTTAAACTAGCCGTTGCAGTTTGACCAGGCTGGCCCACTTGGCTCCCAATGGCTCTTTAAGCCTCTCCAACGGCTCCGAAGGCCCCCAATGGGTTCCATGCCTATAAATAAAGGCTGAGGAAGCCCCGGACACCAACCGGAACAAAAACCAAGCCCAAGGACACTTTGTTGATCATTCGGCAATCCTCCGGCGAGCCACCTCAAGGAACCCCAAGTGCTCCATCCAATTCCACATCCAAGAGCACCACCAAAGAAGCTTGGAAGCGGCCTTCAACATCTCCAATCAATCAAAGGCGCCCAAGACTTCCTCAAATACGGTTTTTCTTGTTTATCTATTTTGAGCTTAATTTGGGTTTGTGTCTACAAACCACTCTATTTCTCATCCCCTCTTTCTTTTGGGTTTCATATCACCATTAAGGTGTGAAAAGGTTGTCAAGCTTTCCTTTAAATAGCTTGAGACATAGGTGAGCTATCCTTCACCTGTAAGAAGGATAGTGGGTTCTTGCTAAACCATTAAAAGCAAGTGGGTTCTTGCTCAACCATCAAAAGAAAGCTATAATAGGTCCTAGTGCTACCTCAAAGCCTAGTGGGTTTCTTGCTAAAACCATTGAAAAGCAAGCGGTAGGAATCTCTCAACGGTTGAGTTGGGAGCGGAGACGTAGGTCGGGTTTTTGGCTGAACTCCGTTATCAATTCTTGTGTCTTGCCTCTTTATTTCCGCTGCACTTTCCTTTGATTTTTAATTTGTTAATTTTTTTTAAAAGGCAATTCACCCCCCCCTCTTGCCATCACTCCCTTTTTCTCCGCCTCACAACCATCGTGAGTTATTCACAACTAAAAAACCCAGAATACCAGATTCAAACCGAGTAGGACACCAAATCCGAAATGCAAAGCCAATAAACCAACAATCTTTGAATAACTAACTCCAAATCACTAGAGGAGCATTTCCAACTGTCACGCAACAGAAAGCAATGAGATCCCCGTAGCATATTCATCCGCAGCACTCCAACACAAAAATACAGAAGCCAAACAAACACGTGACCAGCAACAAACAAATCCAAACTCAAAAAAAGAAGGAAAAAGGTCGAAGATCAAGAACACATCACCATGCCGAAGACCACCTGAGCATCGAAGTTCACTGAAAACACTGCAAACCAGAACTTAGATCCCATCACCACCATCCAAAAACTCAAAGACCACAGCAGACCACCCAGCGCACACACCGACAATGAGTTTGCAACCCTCAAGCATGGAAACTGGAAACTAACTATTGGACCTTCATTATACCGCCAAGAGAAGACCTATCTAGCATAGGTGGAGTGAGGCGGGAGGCAGGACAGCAACAATGAGGAAAGCTAAGGCAGACGGGTCCACGAGGTCACATGACATCTCCACTAGAGAGAGAGTCACCACAATCCCACCGATCAACGGTGAGGTGGAGAGCTGAGCCAATCAAAGGTAGGGGAGGCAGTGATAGGGAGAGAAACCTATGGGTTCCAACACCCCTTACAGGTTCATCACTCCAGTATCACATTATGCACACACTATGCAGGATCAATGCTCTGCATGGCACTCCCACAAATAAAAAGAAATCATTTATGGGTTGAGGTAGTGAAATATCACCCCCCATAAAAAAATCATTTTTCTATGGGAGTATGTGGTGAAATAATGCCCCTCACAAATGAACTTTTTGTGTGCAAGAATATATGGTGATTTAAAGGCCCCCTATAAATGATTTTTCATTTGCAGCATGAGGAATCCTTTTTACCACCCCAAAAACATAAAATTTTATAAAAATAATAGTTTTATCACTCAACTTCACGGTGAAAGGTATTCTATGCAGCCTATCATCTATCTTGAAAAAATGGTTTTTTACAGTGCTTATAAATACCTAGTCTTTGATGAGAATAGGAGAGGTACAAATAGACAACAAAGAAGACTACAAAAGACTCATGTAGGTAATTCATCTCCCAAATACTGTGAAGGAGACCTAAAAAAGTTGTCCTTCATGAGAATACCTATCTAGGAACCCAAAAAGGGTTTCCTTTTTTCCACAAACAAAGATTATCATGATCGATTACCCATCACAAAACCCTTCGTGATTCCCCACCCTGCATAGAAAAGACTAGTATGTGGAATGGGGTATCCCTAGTGTATTTTTACCTTACATCCTTGTTTCCCTCTTACCACATAGTGGTCAGACCCATATTATCCCCTTAATAAACTAGCCAAATGTCTTTATGTATATCCTACAAGAACCTAGGAATGGTTTCTTTAAGACCTCCTCTATGGAAACCTAATTTATTTGGTCTAGGTATATGACAAACTTGAATATCCCCCATCCATTCTTCCATTCCTATGTTAATAAAATCCCTGAATTAAACCTCTCTGGTGAGAGGGATCCTCAAAATGTTCATAATCTTTATTTCTCATGGAAATGAAGATCGGGAACTTATGAATGGTAGAGGATGGATTCCCGGGATGGACATTATCATCGGTTTCCTAAAATTTGGAGCAAATTATATAAAAATTGTAACACCCCAACCCTAGTTACCCAGAGTTGGTACATTATTACATAACATTGGCATGATCATAAGGGATCAAATCCTGAAAGACTGATCAGTTTAGTAGCCTTGGAAATACTAGATACATTCATAAGTTTTACATTACATTATAAAATGAAAAACTACAACAACATAGTTTCCATAGGCCACACTCATATCCCTTAGAATATCCCTGTAGGTCAGTCATAATATACTTCTTCGCATCCTGGGAAAAATAAAACATAGAAAGGAGTGAGCTCAGATGCACAGTAAGGATAACAATATAGCAGAAACTTTCATAAATAAGCATAAACATTTAAGGTAGTGTAAGCCAAAAACAGAATCCTTTTAAACTTGAACATCAGAATAATATGGAAAAGATAAAATCAAATAATTCCATTTACTTATTCACATGGATATTCTAATAGTTGAATAATCACATTCAATATCAATAGCCACTTTCATAATGATGGAATGCATAATTCCAGACTTCATAACAACATAGTCAAGGCCTTGTGCCAAGACTAAAAAAAGATTTTGTCAAGGCCTTGTGCCATAACACTAGTTTTTCTCATGAGACCTACCGATTCATCGAGGAGCTATAGAAAGCTCCACCCATCACTTACTAAGTCCAATGCATTCCGAATATGAAAAGTTTTAAACATAACATAAACATTCGTATTAAAACTAGCATACGAAATGTCTATACTTATCCATAAACCATGAATGGTGTAAAAATTACACATCCATAGTCAAACATATCACATAACCTTAAATACAATATGGAAGTTTTGAATCATAATAAATCAACTTCAAACAAGCTTAAAATCCATCAAATGATGTTGACATAGATGAAATCAAAACTTTTTAGAGAAATATCTCTTTTTATTTTGAAATCATATAAATTCATATAATTATAAAATAAAACATTTATTTTGAAAATATTCTTATAATGTTTTATGGGAATCTTTGATGATGTTATAATGGTGGAAAATCACTGCACTCACCGTATAAGTTAAAAAAGAAAACATTCTTACCTTAATTTTGTCGAAAAGGTCATAAAGTACCTTGTTTGGAAAATGATGGAAAGATTCCTTTCAAAATATATAAAGTCAAATAAGGGTATAAATTACTTTAAACCATTGTCAAGTAAATTGTAAAACTGTTTTGAAATAATTTTTTATAAGAAAACGTGGATGTCGATGATAAAGAGTTCCCAGTAGATACTTACGTAAAAACAACCTCAGATAATAAAGAGATTGTGAAATTAACCCTTACCATGTACTTTTCCTTGGTCGAGGGTAGGTTAACCTCCTGTATAATGATGAAATAATTGTTATTAAATTATAAAATAACCATATACATTAATATTATATCATATATGATCTTCTAATATTGCTTTGTTCATGATATTTCAGTAGTATCATCGTTTCGGGTGTTAACTGATTTGTTTTCCTTTATATGTTTTGTTACGTAAGTAATGTTTGTTATGGATAGGATGTATATTATTCATATTTATAATGATATTAAGTCTTTAAACATTATTTTTTTTCATCAAATGAAAATTAGTCTTGAATGGATATGATGGGTAATGAATCTCATCGCGTTTGTGGAGGCGCTAATCTGTACGTACGCACGAGCGACAATATCATTCTTTTGATATTAAAATCATATATAATTGGATGTTATATCATATATAAAGAATAATTATCATGTTATATTTATTATTTACCTCATTTATAATCATTATTATACCCATCCAAATGATGAAGTGTTTGAATAACAAACTACACCACAACGTGGAGACGATAATTCATACGTACGCACATATGGTGACTTTTTCATTTATAGGATGGATATAATAATGAATATGGATGTACCATTTTTATAATAACATCAAGGTATATAGAAGATACTGGATTTATTATTTTAGAATGGAAAAAATAAAGAAAGAGGTAGTGTAAAAAAGAAAAGAACTTGAAAGAGGTGATGAAATATTTACCTCTTCTTTGGGTTCTTCCTTTTGATTTGATCAAAAGGGATCCTTAGGATGGATTTTTGACTAAAGTAAGGTCTCTAGGATGATATTAGGACATATGAGAGGATATTTTTGTAGGTTTTGGCTGATCCAAATGGCTTTGATGGTGTTAATTTGAGAGAAGGGGAGGTGCCCTTTTATAAGAGAGGTGAGGGTCACTTTAGGAAAATCTTGAAATGTTATTTTATAATAAAATCATTTTCAGTTTCATATTGGCTCAAAAATGAATTATTTAAAGTATAAGGTATGTATGGGTCTAAAACCTCTCAACCAATAGGTTTTATACAGGTTTAGGTCATCATATTAACCTTATCTTTTAGATTTAACTCTTAATTAAATAGTTTGACATTTACCATGTCTCTTTGTATTTTTATATTATATGGTTAATAAACTTACTATAAACTTACAATAGAACCTCAAGTGGTTAATTAATGGTATATATAATATCATTTAATCCCTTTTTCTGAACCTTATATTTTTATGAATAGAATATCAATTAATAATATAATATTTGTTTTAAAAACTCTTTTAAGTCAATTTTAACACTGTTTGGTATTTTGTTTTTATTAAATTCATAACAGCATTATTACTTCGAAAAAAATTAATTTAATCAACAATAACATGTCATATTAACCTAAAAAATTATTTTAATTCATTAAAATTCTCAAATTAGATTTATTTGGATATTTATAATATCTGTTATTTTAATCTTTCATTAATAAGGTAATTACTGCATCATCATTGTGTCATAAATAAATTTAATTATTTAATGTCTAAAAAATATAAATAAAATACCATTATGTAGGAAATATTTTTATCTTTCTAATGAATATTTATAGTAGAATTTATCTTATGTATAATCCTATATTAAAAATGGTTTAGCTTTTAAACTTTGATTTTAACTCTTTTAACTCTTCTTTAAATAAAATAATAATAAATGTCCTAATCTAATACAAGTGGACCTAAAGGATCATATTTTATTCCTAAGGTTGTTTTTGGTTGAATTACACTTATCAAATAGAATTATTACATGTTTTAGGATAATTATGATATCATTTTTACCCTTAATTACCCTATTTACTTTTAACTGTGGTGATGGCGCCTCACTCGCATGGATGCTCCGGAGCTCTCAGCTGGTCTCCTAGGGTTTCTGCCTTCCCCGACGGCGATGGTTCCACCATGCCGCTCCTCTCAGGTTCTTCTTCTCTCTCATTCTCAATGGACTACGCTCTGTATCGGCTTTTCTTTCT